>OY728161.1:89716756-95706756 GCA_963277665.1 Viscum album
ATAATAAATTATAAATTATAAATTATAAATAACAACTAATAACTAATAAATAATAACTAATAAATAATAACTAATAAATAAATATAAATAAAAAATAATAAAAAACAAATAAAAAATAAAAAATAAATATAAAAAATAAATAAATATAAATAATAAATAATAAATAATAAATAATAAATAATAAATAATAAATAATAAATAATAAATAAATTAAAGAATATTATAAATAATAAATAATAAATAATAAAGGAAACACATGAATATGTATGAAAAGACGTGATAAGGGATGAAAAATCATGAAAACGCATGAAAAATGATGGAGAAGCATATGAAGAATGAGGCATTAGAAAGAATGAGAACGCATGAAAACTTGTGACAACACTGGAAAACTCCTTAATAATTCAGAATAATCATCATAATGACCCATAAAAAACCATTGAAAAAGATAACAAGTCATGGAAACCCAAATAAATAGTAAGAAATGGAGCTACCGTTAAAACCCGTCAAAACAGTCATAAAGAGACAAAAACATTGGACTCACATTAACAGAGATAAATTATGATCCGAGTGTTCATTTTAGATCCGTGACCTGTCAAATCAAAGATCCTGAAACGATCTTCGACCTGAAAGGTGAAAGATTCCGAATGGACAGGCGGATCGGAAGTTATGACAATTTTAAAAAAAAGATGACGGTGAACATGTGCTAGAAACGAGGCGTTGAAAAACATAACAAACCTGATACCCACTAAAAAGGCCATAACATATGATCTAGGAGTGCATGTGGGCGCAGCTACTAGTCAAACTAAAGCTCATGGAATGAGCTATGATCTGGCATGTGGAGGAGGCCGAACTGACATGCGGATCGAAAGTTATGTCTGTTTGAAGACAAGTTTGATGGGACACTGGTGACGAAAAAAGGGTTTTGGAGGCCTTTGGGGGGGTTTGGGTTCGAAAAACACGACAGAAGCTTGCTTGTGTTGATTTGGTGCGTACCTCTCTTCGTTGGCTTTGATTTGATATGTGGTAGAGCCCAAACGGACACCCGAAGCTAAAGTTATGGTCGTTTGAAGTTGGAGAACTTATTTCAACATTCTTATAACTCTAATATCATCCACACCTTAGACCGTATCACGGTTTTGATTATATTTGCCTCTAGATCTCTTCATGAACTTCTATTTTACTGGTCGTGGCGCTTCAATGGACGCCCGGATCAAAAGTTACGGTCGTTTTAGTGATTTCGGGGTTTCTCGTCTTTTTTTATTTTTTTAATTTCATTTCGCGGCGGATTTACCGAAACCGACGCTATTTCGTGGTTGTTTTTTAAAAATCCACCAGAAATCCTCGAATAAAATTAAAAAAAATTAAAAAAAAATTAAAAAAAATAACTTTTTTTTTGCCGTTTAGCGGCGGTTTTTTCGCAGCGTTTTTTTAAAACCGCTGCGAAATGCTGGCCTGAAACGCATTTTGCGGCGGTTTTAAAAACTACCGCGAAAATACCGCCGCTAAACGGAGGTTTTCTTGTAGTTCTTGGTATTAGGGGAGTACAAAATCTATTATTTTATTTGCTATGGGGGACCCAAACAATAGTACGTTAGGGGAGTACTGACCTTAGGCTAGAGGACCCTCTCTCTAGTATGATAGGGGAGTACCGGCTCTGCCAAAACTAATAAAAAGGAGGACCCACACACTGTAATGGAAGGGGAGTAACAACTCCAATGTTAGGGAACTCTATCTCTAGTCCCGTATGTGGTATATACTCCTCCTTCACGAACATATTTGAGAACCCCCACCCCAGTACTTCATGGATGTATCAGGTGTGTAGGAATATTCATGAAGGAAACAAAACCACAACCATGATTATGGGAGCCCCAACTATACCTAATAAGTGGATTAAGAAGTACACTCACCCTATGTCATCAATGGAGTAACTGTCCTAGAATCTTATCATGAGAACTACCCTAACTCTGCCCTCATTCTTCTTGTATCAGGTGGGACTACATTTCAATTCAACAGACCATCCTCCATTATCCTAAAGAATTCACATAGAGTATATAAAAATGATTTTCTTGTTCTAAGGGTCCCAACGCCATAGACAGAACCTCAAATAGACGATTCGTTTGAATTTTATGTGTGTTTTAGTCAATCAGGGGCAGGTTGGGTCCAGGTTCGGGCTGCCCCGGTCAGAATGACTCGACCCAAACCGAAATAGGGTCCCACAGACCAACCCGGGTCCGACCTGGGGTCGACCGACCCGAATGAGGTCTGACCCGGTACATTGGACCCTATTGGGCTCGGCCCGACCCATTAGGTTGTGGGTCAACCCACTGCCATCCTGGCCCACTTGACTAAGCGCAACCTATTGGAAACAGACCAGCCTGCAATGTTGGGCTGGTTTCTCCAGCCCAGACATAGCTCGGCCATGTCTGTCTTGCACCATGAGGTGCTAGATTGTGCCACCTCCCTGGTCTACCAGTCCCCCCACACCGAAAAAATTTCTTTCACGACCTGCAGCTTGTCGTGTGTCCAGGACACTCTGCGGCCGAAGCCACTACTACTCTACATTGGTAGCCACGCCATGCGGCTACCACCACCATGGTGTGCTACTGCCCCCACTGTAGTATACGACCACCAATGGAACATTCAACCGCATAGCACTTTACATGCTTCGGTGATCCATTCCTCAATCCGAAGGGTGCCCTAGAGTCATAGGCCATGTTCTTCATCTCATGAGGTTCAAATCTCTATTGTGGTCCATTCCACTAGAAAGAATTTGATCAGCGGTTTCCCCCACACCACCTTGATCCGTCTATCTTTATTTTTATCGTACCTTCAACTTGTCGTATCCATACTGGATCAATGATTTTAGATCATTTCACCATGAACGGTTATGCAATGACCAACCGTTTGTCAATCTGTGAGGAATGTAATGAACAGTAGGTAAAAGACCATAAGAAATCCCCATCAACAAAAGTGATTAATGAAGCACCACCATAATTCATCATGGGGTTGATCCACTCCATTTAAATGTATTAGAAAATGAAAATAAATCATAATTAAATCATGAATGGATTAATTTCCACATGATAAACCTTATAGAAATCTATTCTTCACGAATGAACGATCTACGGGTCATCTGATTTGTCGTTTGATCCCTATTAATCATTTAAAAACATGAACGAGGAAAGGAAATAAATAAATAACATCCCCTATCTGAATTTTGGATTGATTTCACGTCATCAGGTCAATCCCTGTTCTGCCGGCATTTGTCAATTCGTCATCGCTGGCGAGAGAACATCCTCCTCCTCCATAGAGAAACTCCAGGGTTATAACGATAATCCTATATTTTTGGGGGAGGTTGGTTTAAAAGAAAAACTTTTTCGTCTCATAAATTATTTTATTTAAGAATATTTTATTATAACTAAAATCTGAAAAATAATTTCAATGTCTTGCCCATGCCATAAGATGCTAGGCCTTTCCTAAGGTAAATTTTCTATTCTGAATACAGTGATGCCCTCAGATTTCTCATCTGAGAATCCATTTGAATGATTTTAATTTTCCAAGGTATCTCCTCAATTATTTATAACAAAAAACTGAACTTTTTTGAATGATATTTTCTGGACACACCGGGCGTCAGAATCATGTTCCATCTTCACACCCTTTCTCATAATTTTATGAAATAATGTCTAAAAATAATGTTAGGAAAATAATTTGGGCCATTAAATCCCATCACGACTCATCCTTTTTCATGAATTAAATTTCATTAACCTCGAAACCTTCACAAAACAATGTTCATTCATGATGATACACATCATATAAAAAATATAATATTTACAGAAAAAATGTAATTAAAATATAAATTGACAGGCAGTCCTGAATATCTATGATTCACAAATCGTACCCTTCCTCTAGATTTTGACCTCCAAAAACAACACTAAAGTAGTGAAATGACACCACATTTCAAACTGAAGTCTCTTGAACAGTTTGATGAATTCCATTTAAAATTCCATGATGAACCCTAATTTTAACTGACTACAATCAGAAAACACATTACATTTCATGTCGTGAAAACCCATTGTTCCAAAAAATTATTTTTTTCATTACGTAAATATTATATAAATTTTTAGAAACATTTATAGTGTATAATTAATAAAATGAAATTAATTATTGAAATGATCTTGTCAAAATTAGAATTTATTTAATTTTTAAAATTTTCTTAAATGATTGATATCTTGATGAATAGTAAATGTGGTGATTTTTTTTAAACATTAATTTTTTTTGAATCATTAAATAAATTTAATTTTAAGTTTTTTTATTAAAAAATAAATTTGTTCTATAAAATTAGGTAATATATAATTATTATTATATTTCTCATTACAACTATACAATTTATAATAAACTTATATTTTGTACCGAAAAATGCATTTTTCTAAAAAAATATTTTTCTTTGTGTTTATGATTTAATATTAATTTATCTTCATGAACATATATATATATTTAATGGATAAAAATGGATTCTATATTTGGAAGTAGGATATCCAACTTTGATAAATAGTTACCTTGTATTTTTGCAAATATTTATTGTAGCCATATGTAATTTTTTAACCGTATTATGGAAAGACAAGTAGAATGTAGTTAAAATTTTTGGTGGCATCATTAAAATTTCACTAAAAGATTCCTATATAATATTTTTTTTGTTGATATAGTTCATTTCCATCCATGTTTTGAAAATTTTCCACATAGTTCCATATTTCATTTTTTGTGGTATTTATATAACATTATGTAAAAGATAAGGTCAATGATTCTATATTTTTGACTTTAATATATATAATAATTTTTCATAACTATACAGAGATGATATATTTCAATATAAATGTTTATTTTAAAGATAATTAAATTTATATATAAAATTGATTAAGTTTTTAATTTTAATTATTGTATAATTATATAAAATTCTTTTTCAAAACATTCATAATATTTAATCAATTAAAAGAAATAATTTAAAAAATTATTATTTACTATTATATAATTTGGATGAATTAATAATATAATTTTTTAATAAATATAAAATATTACAAATTCATAAAATGTATTTATTTGAATTCTATTATTGGAATTTTCTGTTTAATTTAAAATTTTGTTGATAGTGTCGAATATAAAAATAATAAAATTATGAATTTTTTTATTATATTGTAGAGAATAAAAAACATATTATAATTGTGTAATTATAAAGATAAATGGTCGAAATTAACATTACTTTTTATTTTATGTGAATCTGTTAAATTTGTTGGTAATTTTACAACAATTTCATTGTAAACAATACATTATCGCAGTTCCATTTAAAATTTCTTGTGTAATGTGTTAAACAAAAAGTTTTGTTTAAAACACCAATAAACCATAAGAAATTTCTTAGGCATATAAAATACATCAAGATTTAATAATGATTCCTCGGCCATTTGGGAGATTTAGGATTTATAATGAATTTATTATATGCTAATGTTTTTTTGAAATTCTAAGAGTTACACTCTCCTCACTTATACAAGAGAACCCCTCCATTCCCTTCTTGATAAAATATTGGTCCATAAATCACGAACAATCACATCAAAATTATATTCATAAATTTTATATCCATGACATATATGTTTTTTCATAAAATAAATTTCCAAGTGTCCCTAAGGAGGGATTTTGATGTGGTATACTAATAACAAGGACATCATTCTACCCGATCTATTTTAATTTGTTTCTTATTCTACCACCTATAAATATATGATATTATTATTAAATTAATAACCTCATTATCTTGAATATAATTAACCATTATTATGAGTATTAAAATACCTTTTTTAAACATATTTTTTATCAAATGGGATGTTAAAGTATCTCTTATATGTATGTACTACTTACCATCCCATGTAGCAATAAAAATCATCTTCCATCACCTTAATTAATATATGATTGTTATATCGGGTTTATTGTTAATGTATTATATATTTGACAGAATTATTATTATATAATTTTATTGTCACATCTACTTACATTTCTTCCAATTATATGGAAAATGATAATGACGTGGGTGTATATGTTTCGAGTACCACCTCCACGAAGTGATGCGATTTTTTTTAATTTTTGAATTACATGGATATTAATGGGGATGAATTATATATATTTGTTATATTTGATATAGTAGTTAATTTATAATGGTGAATTATTATTTACCATTATTTTATTTCAGTTATCAAATATTTAAGACAATAGTCATGCATATGTATGTCCTATTATCACAATGAACATTGTAATAAATCTTTCTATGTAAATATATATTATTTGTGGAAATAAATATATAATTATATATATAATTAATATATATTATATTTATAATGTTATTAAAATTATGTAGAATATTTAACCATGATAAAACATAATGGACTAGAACTACAAACATGAAATTGTCATGAAAAAAACAGTTATCTCATGATAACAATGTCATTAAAATGAAATTTAAAATAAAGGTATTAAAATGTTAAAATTTGGTCATATTTAAAATAAATTATTTTTGAATTATTATTTTTAGAATTATAATAAATTTATATTTATTATCAATGAGGATAGATCACCTATATTTTAATTAGAACATGGGGTCTGGGTTTATCCTCTAATTTTTCCTTTTTTGGGATATATGTTATATTATGCACCTTTCTTCTATTATGGGGTGAATATAAGGTGCCTTTTACAAGTAATATCATAAATATATTTATTTTCATGATATTTAATGTTTCATTTGCAGTTGTTATTTCATGAGGATTACAATTCTATGTTTACCAAACTGAAAATGGATTTATGTTTCAATATTTTTTAATCGATATAGTTGATGACTAAATTTCCATTAATGGATAATATATGATAATTTATAGAAAAATAAATTTTATATTCACCTCTTATATCTTTATATTTGTAAATAATAACTTTTTTTATATATTTTAATTCTGTATATGTACTGAAGTGGTTGGATGAATATTTTTAAGTAAAGCCTACTTTATTTCTCTATTTTGTTAAAAATGCTTCTTCCATGCACATGTTTTCAAAAAGAAAATCAAGAATACTTTTATCATTTGCAAATTTATAATTTTTTTAAAATTTTAAAAATGTTTTATTTTTTAAAAAACACCCTCAAATTAATGTTTTTGTCATTTTCTAAATGATTAACTCTAGACATTTACTAAAAATCTGATAAAGAATATTTGACATAATATTCAATAAATGAATGGAATTTACCAAAACCATGAACAATAATTTATTTCAATTTTAAATTACTTTTATCTATGACTATTTTCAAATAATATTTTATCTATAATAATTTTCAAATTTATAGAATTTCATTTACCAATTTCAGATTGAAATTTCTAATTCACCTATGAAATATTCCACGTGATATTTTAATGGAATATTTATATAAGGTGACATCCATTAATGTTGTGTATGGTTTTCTAGTGATATTGTCTAATGATATCATACATCAACAATATTGGGATGGGTTAGTATTATGATGATGAGATGAAGATAAAACTCAGTTTATTTCCTTAGGGCATGATATATGATGATTGCTGAATAATTTTCTAGAACCCATGTAAGTGTATTATGGTTATGTGACTAATTGGATTGAAATAATATAAATAAATAAATATATATATATATATATATCCAATCAGTTGATAAATATGGATAATGTAAGAGTGAATTGGTTATTCATTACACTTATGTGTGGAACTCGTTTTCAGGTCAGTAATATTATTCATAGACATGAGTTTTATGTCCATATTTTAATACATTGACATGGTTATCATGTCCATAATATTATTCGTGTATTGTTTTTATTTTTATATGTGTATTTTAGGGTCTAATTTCATGTTCATTATTTACTTATTGATCCTTTTTCTATTTATACATGATCATAATTCTATAAGAATATGTTTGTATAATATTCCAATGTCTCTGTTATTCTATCTTGTCTCATCATATTTGATTCCATTAGGATTAATATCATTTGAATTTTCAATTTGTATGCCATGAAATGTGATTATGATATTTGATATAAAGGGAATTGTTTACAAATTTTAATATAAGGTTTCTATATCATTATGCCAAATTTATTCATAACTGATTATGTTATCTCCCTTACTTAATCTTAAAGAGTTCCTAATATCACCCATCCTTAGGTTTCCCATCCCAGATTATGATGAATGGGTTTATTTATGGTATTTATAAGAAGAATAATGTCTGGATAGATCATTGGTGGTGATATTAAAGATATATCGTGAAATAAGAGCATTATAAATCCAGTAATCAATAACATTAAACCATTATAGTCTTTTGGTATGTATTTTTAACAAATATAGGATATTAAATTTTTAATATTTAATATCTGTATGTGAAAATATAATGTTGTTATTTTTTATAAAATAGTCATTTCTTCTAAAAAAATTGTATAATAGGTTTCATAAACATTTTTACAAACCCTAGGAAATAAACCCATGAATCTGATAATATCATAATTGTTTTCTATGAAACAGACTGTTATTTTCCAAAAAAAATACATACATTTATAATCCATGTGACTAAGGTTTCGGGAAAAAAACTTCTATTGGTAATGACACAAAAAATAGATGGTTGTGTTTGTATCATCCATCGTTCGGGTGAGCTTTTGGTGCACTTTACTATGCACATTATTTGAGAGTTCTTGGAGACATGTTGGGGAAAAATAACATCATAATTAAGAACCATTATGAATGATTTTTGTTAATTAATACCAATGATATAATATTTTATGCTACAATATCATACATACTTATATGGGTATTTTTATCAAATGGTTATTGATGGATTGATCAATGTAACGTAAATGATATTTTATATTATTCATTTCTCTCAAAATGAAACAATTTCGGAAGAAATATTTTTATCAAAGGTGTAGCATATCAATGTGAAATCTTATGAAAAATACTATGTAAGAGAGTGAAACAAAATTAATTTAATGGTATGCGTTTTAGAGGATATGTATCAGTTTTGTATTCCCTCATATTACATATTAATAAATATAAAAAGAATTTTTTTTATCTAAAACAAAAGTTTGATGAATCCATTGATTCCCATGAGGAAACATTTACCAGAGTTGCACGGAATTTATAAAGATTAATAATGACCCATAATAGAAAAATAATCTATTTATTTGTGTTGTGATAAAAATTCATAAAATGGAATTATTCATAAGGTATTTTGGAAGATACGATGAAATCATTCAATTTCCACTAAATGGGAGAATCTATGCTAGAAACCATCATGATTCTAATGAAAAAATATATTGTAGTATGTAGAGTGGTCTAATGGTATGTCACATAATGGGATAGAAAATTTTGAACCACATACTAGAAAAAATGATGGATAGATCACTAAGGTGAATTACTTTTAGGAACAAGAAGATTAGTATAGAATGGGAAGCCCGACCACCTATAATTTGAATGTCAATGTTATTTAAAGTTGAATGAAAATGGAATAAATGGGAATAGAGATAAAAATTATGAACCAATCACACTTTATCATTATATATTTGTGGAGTTTGGAAATAATGTGAATGAATTCTCTAGTGAAAGGGTTAATGAGGATAATAAGACACAAAAACATCATAATTCTTTAAAAATAGGGAAATATCTTAGCTATACAGTAGGTGAAGTGACTTGTGATAATTAAGGAACACATAATCTCTACTCAATAGTTATGTATTCCATACTAATGTATGTTTTAATGAGCCCTATGAAAATAATAATTTATGAACATAGAGATATTTTGTGTGATCTTGTTCATTGATTACATTTCTATATGTTCATTCTAAATAAAAATTTGTAATAGGGAAATCAATATTCATATTCAAAATCAATATATGATCCTCTATCTGTGCATGAATGAACCCAAACATACGGTGGATATATTTTTTTCAAAGATAGGATCTTACATAAGGAATAATGTTTGATTTCTATTTTGGAACCGCATTTGATTTCATTGTGACATTATTTTGGTAAATGACAAGAATATTATGGTGAATGTATGATAAAGGTATATATATATATGATTTATAATTAATGAGTGATTAAAATTATTTTAGATATTAGTTAAAGTGGCAGTGGAATGATATGAGATTAAATAATTATAATCTATGTTTTTCAATATTAGTTAGGAATATCTCAGAGGAGCCTTTTGGTCAAATTTTTATGGTATGGATTATGATAATTTATTGGTTTTTTTATTGGGATTTTTAGATATTAATGAATTATAATTATCCATATTCAAAAAACATTTCTATCTATTTTTTATAATATTAAGATTAATAAGAAATGAAATTCTATTCTTTAGGGATATAATAATCAGTTAAATGTTGATAATAATATTTTTTTCATGAAAATTTGATCTATAATATTATTTTCTTGTGGTGTGAAATGAAGTGGAAATTGATCATGAAAACTAAAGGGTGAAATATTGATTTTGATATGAAAAGAAATGTAGTAGTTACTTTTTATCATTTCAAATATCATGTTATTAAATTATTCCCTCCACATATAGAATTTGATATTTTAATATACTAATATATATTAAACATCAATTATCAAGAGTTGATATCCATTTCACCCATCAACGATTTTGGGGTTTTTTCGTTATATTTCTCTTAACTATGTTCCCCATCACTCTATAATAGTTCTTAAGAATTATTTTTCTCCTCCATCAGCTTATTTATTAGTTGAAACATAAATTAAACTATTTGGATACCTAAATATGTGTTATTCTATATGACCTATATATGCCAATTTTCCATTTTTTACGAGGAATTTTACGTAAGGCATTCAGTCTGTCTATTTTCTACACAGGGGGTTTCGACAATAATACCCTTGATAATGGATACACAATATAAATGGTGTGGTTAAAATTTATTATAAAGGGGTATAATAATGTACCAAAATATTTGACAACCATAAAATATTTTCATATAGAAAATACTTAACACAACATCGTGCTAAAAAACCACAAAATATTATTTAAATATTATCATTATAACCTAATAATTAAATTAGAGGGTTTGGATAACAATAATCAAAATATTAAATATATATATATTCCATAATCAATATAATTTATTTCTTAATTCTTAATGAATAATAATTACATTTCCTTTAATGAAGTAATATTATTTTTCCAAAATACAGTTACATCAAAAATTATTTTTATTGTTTTTTTAGAGAAGGTTATTTTTATTTTTTTTATCCTTATATAAATTATTTAATAAAAATAGATTAATTTTTTAAATCAAAATGTCATAATTATCTAAAAGTGATGTTGTAATATTTTTAGGATAAGATTGTTTATTAATGAATTTTAATGATTACTAATTCTTATTACCAAATATATTTTTGATTAAATCATTTAAAATGATCCATTTCATTTAAAAATGGTTATAATAATGAAAAATTATGACTCTTATATTATTAATATCCCAACTAATTTCAATGTAATCAATTTTATAGTACTATTTGAAATAATAATTTTTCAAATAAAAATCCATTTTTTAAGAAAACTAATTTTCATTGCATTGTATGTTTTTTTCTTAAAAGAATATTTCACAAATAGATATTTTATCATTATAAATGAATTGTATATTTTTAATTTATAAATCCAAATTTGTTGATTATGAACCTTTTTTCTCATCAACAGGAGTAGCAACTCTATAAAATTTCCCAACATTAGTAATGATACAATAGGTAAAATGGGAAAAACGCATTGGGATAAGGCATTAAAATTTCCATAAATTGTGCCTTTATACTAATGGATTACTGGAGTGATATATTATCTATCCCTTTTTTAAATATATGAAAACATGGTGATATATTTCATTGATAATTACATTTATATTAATTTTACTAAATGATAGAAATTCGACACTCATGACATTAATATCACTAATTTCCAATAAAAATGGTAAATATATGATATTTTTTATAAATTATTATTTTAAAAAAAAAATTATTTATCGTTAAAATATTTCATTAATATTGTGTCATTAAATAATAACACTAAATTCTTATTCAAACCTGAAAAATTATTTAATCAGTTTGTAGAAAAATTAATTAAATGAATTAAAAATTACTAAGATCAATAAAATTTGGTTAAATTATTACCTTCCAAGAATTTTGAAAAAAATATATAATACCTTCGATATGTGTTAATTTTTTGTATTATAATTCCATTTTTATAATGTTGGGTCCAATGTTAACTTTTGTGAATAATGTTAGAAATAATTATAATAACATGTTTTAAAAAACAATATTACATTAAATTATTAAAATATTATTAAATTCTTGAAAGATGACATGTATGAGGTGAAATAGAAGAAATTATTATCTCTTTTCCATTTATAAACCAATTATTACATTATATGTAAACATACAACCCTTGAATTTGAAAAATACTTTACAACAATTTAGGTTAAAATAGGTTACCTATGTGGTTAAAAAAGATAACAATTTAAACCACACAAATACTTATAATGATTTTATTGGATGATTATATTTCAGCCACATAATATCATATATTTGAATATATAACCATTTGGATGCGTTCAGATTGAGAATAAATTTATTTTAATTTATTCTTCAAAGAAACTCCAATAGCATCCCTCTCCTCACGTAAAAAAGAGAAACCCTATTTTCTATTCTAGCATGAGTAACCCATAAAAAATTATCTCATAACCATACATATTAATGAAATATCTTTAATTTTATTCATAAAATTAAATTCCAAGTGTATTTATGAGGAAATATACATGAGGTCTACAAATGAAGAGGTGATGATCTTACATATCCTCTTTATATTTTTTCCCTCTCACACCTATTATAAATATCTGAAATTATTCATTGAATAATGATATTAGTTTACTAAATATTCTGAACATTTATTATGATTATGAAACAACCATTAATCATCTATTTTTCATAAAAATTAAAATAAATGTATCTATTGTGTGTAAGTACATTTTACCATATCTGTTTAGTGATACAAATAATTTTAATATCCATTATTAAGGGATGTTGTTTATGATGGTTGTAATGATTATATACGATATTTATAAAATAAATATACATATGTAATAATAATATCATTTATTACTTTTAATGAAAAACATGGGACATCTATCCATAAATTTCTCATGTCATCCCACCACATACTCAAATAGAATCTCGCATACCCTAGTTTAATCGCAAGAATCAAATGTGTAAAAATTTACTATTGAGGATAACTTAACCTTAAATAGTCAAATTAAAATAACCAGCACTGAATAACAATAAGTAAGAAAAAAAATATAAGATACACATCAAATATACAATAACGTAACACAATATAAGAAGACTGAAAAAGAAGATAAATGAAATGTATACAAAAGAATGAAGAGCCCAAAAAATATTAAGCAAAAAATTTCTATGATATTGAAGGACTAATAAATATGCTCATGTGACTCACCAATTATAAAATCATTCCTAAAAAACCATATTCATCATGTGGTAGTGGAATCAAAAACGATATTGAATGTAATGTCCAAAAGAAACCTATAGATATTATAAAGACTACATACCAATGAACCTGAATATGTTGCATGTGAGACAAATTCAATATCATACAAACTTGAGTCTAATTTTTTACATTAATAAAGGAAACCAAAAATAGTAGTTGGAACGTGATTCAATAATTTGGTTTTAATTTTATATTACATGATATAATAGAAAAAAATATAACATATTAACATTCACAATGCAAAACATTTTCAAAGGAAGATACAAAGTTGTTTTAGAATAACAATACACAATCCAAATTCGGACCATTTCTCTTTAAAACATAAAACATTTGAAAAATAAGCTCACACGTTGTTACAAAATGTATCAAAATAATGTAAATTAATAATTTAATATGAAAACTACTTGCCCCATTTCAATTAAAATCTATTACATTCCCATTAAAAATGAAAACAAGAAAATAAGTGGAATTATTAATAAACACAATCGAAGAGGATACATTTAATTCCATCAAGATGGTAGAATAAAAGCATTTAACATCACAAATAAAGACATGATGATGAAAAAATCACACAATTTCATCCAATAAATAAACATCATAATTAAATATATATATATATAAAGGGTATAATACATGTTATATATAATGAGAGAAAACATCATGAATAACATTATAGAACTTGAAACGTCCAAGTGGACTTACTTCTAGAAGATGAGTGGTCAAACATCAGTCAACTAGATCACTCTATGTAGTATACATATTAAAAAACCTTCTAGACATGTGTTATATAAATTTAGGGGATAGAAAGTGACAAAACTATACTTCTGAAACAATGTCTAACTTCTTCCGACTTTTCACCCTTGTTCATCCCACGGAATAATAACAGAGGTGGTATATGAGAACATAATTCCATAACATGAAAAATAAGAATACCACAAGTCCTAAAACCATAACCACATCCCTCCCACATGCCTCAATACCCATAGTATGACCCAAAATCTATTAGAACAAAATAAATCACTTAGAAATTTATCCATACCATAGATATCACAAAACATAATAAAAAACACATGCGGAAAAAATAAGGGGACTATCAAAATCACATCACATGTTCTAACATGGAACTAAAAATAAAATATAAATTTGTAGATACCTTTTTTAAATTAGTGTAAATTCAATAAAAATTCAAATGTAGGATAAAAAACAATTAAGGAAAAAAAATCAAGGAAAACTCCATCATAAATTTTTAAAACCAAAACAGCCCTTTAAAACATAGAAATCATATAAAAAGGATTCCCACTATAAAAATCCCATTTTTATAATGTCCTAATGAAAAACTAAATTTTAAAAAACCCCCTATTTGTAATTTTATCAAACTTGATGAATTAATAAATATCAACTTAAAAAAACTTCCAATGATTTAATAAAATCATCAATTTTTTTAAAAATGAAATAAAATCAATTCATTGAAAAAATTTCTCAAATAAAATTTATATATCTTGAAAATAATTAAATGAAGAAAATATTATATTAAAAATCAATCATTAATACAACTATTAGAGAAAATAAAATGAATAAAAAACACATATCTCAAGAGGTGGAACCTCATATCCATCGATGAAATCCACTAAAAAGAGACTCCAATAATAGCTTACAACCATTTAAATTAAAAATCATCAATTCCATAAAATCATTTGCAAGTTAATCACCAAAACATGGCCAATAGGGTTAGGGGAGAAGTGAAATATGTGAGAAAACCTATGAAGAAGAATATGGGAACATCCATGGTTTAAATTGGATGAATAATTATAGTGAAAAATTCATGAAAATATCATTCATATGCTTTGAAAGTGACCTAGAGAGCTGGGATAGGTTCTATGATTGGGGGAAATTAAGTGGGGATGATACGGTAAGAACCCCCAATTAAAAAAACAAAAATGTAAAAAATTACTCATCATCATGTGGATTATACCATTTACTCGCATGGATAAAAAACATTATTGTAACCATATAGATCAACCTTGATGAATGGATTAATTTTCTATATAAATAAGCTAAATTATTATTTTTATCATATTCCAAAATAGGAAACCTATAAAACCCCCCAAAATTTTACCATTTCATCCCAAAACACCTATATCATTAGGGCTTAAACTACCCATCCAAGGAATCCCAAAAATTGAAACCATGGATATCACAAACTCATTCCAAGTCCATTTATTTTTATTTCATTTTCAAATTAAATCACTTTTTGGTTTAATGAGAAAATGACAATAATAATACATACATATGATAGCATCCAACACAGCCAATCAAAAATCCAAAAATTTTAAAATAAAAAACATAAGCTGCCCCACAAAACACCAATCAGACACCAAAATTCCAAAAGAAAATTCAAACCGATCACAATAGCACCATGAAGTTTTCTCGATCCCACCACATTACTACCTCAGGATACAAACCACTATTCAAATATTAAAATTCAAATAAAATGAAAATCCCATCCCTTAATTATCACCCCTCAGGTTGTGTGATTTCCCCAAGCTACAACCTACAAGACATGCCACCAATTCGTCCTAATCAATAGATATTTGTTATCATTAACACAAAAAATATTTATTAGAGTCGATGAGGGTATCAAAAAATCCCTACAATGCTACTGAAATTCCCAATATTGTCTCAAATCAAGATGAAATTAGAAACGTTCAATCCACAACCCACCCTCTATGAAAAGTTGTGAGCTTTGTGATGAACCACTCATGAGATACATTGTATGAAACACCCATGCATTGATGATTCCTAAAAACTGAACCATGAAATCCAAAAATATATCATACTTCCCCAATCAAAACACAACAAGTATAACTGGTAAAAGACATAAAAAATGATATTAGACATTGGAGACCCTATTAAATATAAATATGCTAAATTGTGTTACAATAGATAACACCTCTTAAGGAATCCTAATCTACGGGGGAACATACCAATAGATCCAAACAACACATCAAAAAATATTTATCTTACACATAGGAAAAACTTCATCAAGAAACTCAATACTCTCATGGTCAATTCACAAACAAGATTAATGGTCACCTCTGCCAAGAATGAACTTATGTAATTTAAAATATTGAAAAAATAGGACCTTGACCTGGTGTCCCATAATATATGGTTAATCTAGGACAATATTTTTTGACATAATCCTCATGTGAATCCAACTGAAATATAACTATTGTGTATAAAAAGGTATAATGGAAAGATCTGTCCTAATTACAAAAAACCCCTAAAATCCTCTTATTCCCCCATAATAATAATGTTACCATTGAAGAATTCATGTCACAATAGAATCCTAGAGTATTCAAAATAAGTCAACTGGAACATGAGTAATGAAACAATGATCAACAATAATGGCATCAAAAAATATTGAAGGTAATTTACCAATCAAAATAACATCAAAATATAATTGACACATGAGTATTTAGAAATTAATCCAATCTTTCTTAAATAAACATGCACTAGAAAATAACTTGTTTCAGGCCTCACGCCTTTTTTGAAAAAAAAACATTACCATTTCCCACAATAAAAATCATAACTATTGAAAATTTCATTTTTTACAATGTAAAAACTATTACAAAAAATCATGATAATGGAAAATGAAATTATTTTTCAAAACCCCTTCTAAAATCTATTACAAGATAAAATTTTTATAGTGAATTGAAACACTATTGACACATTCCATTATGGAAAATTCCAAAATGACACATTCCAAAGGTCGGAGTCACAATTCAAACCATTCCATCAAAACATAAATCATTGTATACTTTTATAAAAACATATTCCCAATGGGTTTTAAAAAATCAAAAAAGAATGATTCCAAAACAAAATAACATTCCATTAAAAACCTCAATAAGACTAAAATACCCAATTAATATTGTAATAAATGTCCCAACTATGGAGTAATCATTTTATAGTGTCAAAATCCTTTTCAAACTCATTTCTACCAATTTATTACATACATAGAATGACAAATTACCACAGTAATCATCCAAGGAAAACCTATGGAAGTATAAAACAATTACACAAACATCAATTCATGGCCCGAAAGAGGAAAAACCAATGTAAAAATAAACAAACAATTTAAAAATAATTAATAATTTTATACTTCTTATCATTCCATGAATCACTTGACTTGTCAAGTGAAAATAATAGTTTATCAAAATAAATTCACATTGCTCATATTTATAATCTAATTCACCAAAAGAAAATGTTTAATATTTTATAATAGGGTATTTTAAAACTGTTGATCACTCAAGGAAGAACATTCCTAGTATAGGTAGTCTAAAACAAAGAAACAAATACATCCTTATAAAACCCCTTGGAATAAAACACTCCCTTTTAAAAGTGAATTTTGATAATGAACATAGAAAAGAACAAATGACATGATGTGACATACAAAAATATTAAAATAATAACATTTTATTCAATTGAGCATGAGTAACGAAACGTTGATATTATCATTCATTTCATGGAAAGTAGTTTTTTGATATCATTACATGAAAAACTAAGTTTATCTTATGTTATACAGAAAAATGATCATTATTGAAATCTTGCATTGCAATCAATGATGTGTTTTCCCAACAATAATATATTATTAATATTATTGAATAATATCACAATTATCACTTGTTTTTTGTAATGGAATGTAGAATATGACTAAATATAATTTTATTATATTTATTTTAAACACATTTATTACCTATTTATTGATTATATATAAAATAAGAATCATTTAAATTAAAAAAGAAATGTTTTCCTGAATATTTGTTTTCTATAAAATATGTTTTAATCACGATTTTTGCCGTTAATTTAAAAATAAATTTTAACAGCAAGAAAATTTATAATAATAAATAAAAATCATCTATTATATTTGTAGATGAATATTATTAAATGGGGAATTTTTTATTTTTAATTGATTAGTTTCATTTTTATAATTTTTCATAAAATAGCCAATTTTATTTAAAAAATAAAGTATTTTAACAAAGAATTCCATTTCATTTAATGTAATTATGTTTTTTATTGATATTTTAAATTGTTTATAATGTATAATTAGTTCTATTTTACATTAATTACACAAATTTTGGCCATTAGAATAATTTTCATGTTGAATTTAGATATTAAAACAATTAATACATTTAAAAATCTTAACAACAACCACCATCTTTCTCATCTCTCATGTGGGATTAATTTTAAATTATACTATGCCATATATATGAAATAAATTTTGTCAATTTTTTTTCCATATTTAGAATCATGAATATTATTAAATTATAGAAGTTCAAATATAATAATTTAACAAAATAAATATTTAAAATAGAAAAAATTAATTACCAATGTTATGGATAATTTGGATGTACAGGAGAGTTAGATGAAATAAATAAGAGAAACAATGACTTATAAAAATTTCCAAATTCTATTTTTCAGATACATTATATTCAATATACATAATAGTCTTAATAATGGACCATTTTAGACTATTTTTACATGTTAAAAACATATGAAAAATCTATTATTTTCAAAAATACAATGTGTGTCCCTCCCCAATTTATAAAAGGCCATCCCTTTCACCTATTATTCAAACATTATAAATTTTTTGAATCCTAAAATACCTACGAAAATAACCTTTTAAAATACCTACACTCTTAATAGAAGACTTTTTGGTATAATTACATTCTATAAGGCATTAGATCAATCCAAAGAAGTATACCTGATGAAAATTTATTACTCTTCAATGAGAATCATTATATTATTTCATTCTCCACCTATTTTAATCATTATTAAAAAAATAATATATAATATCCTCAGTATCTTACATATACTATGACGTTTTTTAAATAATGTAATGTCCTAAAACCATTTCCCCTTCTACCAAATGGGTTACAATATCATCACTCGTGTTTACCAAGGACTAATACCTTGCGAACCAATGTCATTAATTATTCAATTACATACTTTCACGGTTGTCTATAAAGATAGATATAATGTATTTATTTATTATTTATAAAATATTTATACCTATTGAGTTACTATATCATAAATATCAGGTAATCTGTCATTATGTAGTTTATAATCTAATCTCAATCATGTGTATGACAGATTATCACCATAGAGAGAGAAGTGATTCATCTCTCACTATCAATTCACATACCAGGTTATAATGATAAAGAAAATAATTATATATGATATAAATAACATAGATATTATATTCAAGAAATATTTATCATTTAGTAAATAATGTATATAATTTTATATTCTTACATTTTCACCCAATTATAGGCGAAAATGTCATTCATGTATGTGTGGACTATCACCTTCACGAAGTGATGTGAATATATTTTTAAATCCACCCTGAATGGATTATATATATATATATATGTATGTTATATGATATTAATGATATAATGATCATTTTTGAACAATAATATATTACATAAATCGTTTATATAATGATCATTTCAAAATTAAAATGCATCAAAAGATTAAAAGACATACCGACTCAATGATCAAATCATACTTCCATTTTCATAAACATCATTTGGGTTTGGTTTGAAAAGTAAAATTGGTGAAAAATATGATATTTTTATCATGTTTATTATTAAGGATATCATGTAACTATATAATATTCATAAGAACCATAACATTCAAAATAATGAAAAAAATAGAACTATGAAATTAATGCATGAAATAATGATTAAAATGAAATATTATATATGAATAGATGATGAAATGTTATAAAAGGATAAAATATTATAATATAAATTTGAATATGGTTCCTAAATAATTTTATAACTTGATTAAAAACATTACACATAATTTTAAATCATGTTCAACAAATAGGAAGTGTATGGTAAGGGAATTCATCTCAATTTTGATTTGTTGATGTATATTGAAATGTTGTACAAAGAATTTTGTCTATATCATGTATATACTTCAAATTTATATATGTAATATAATTATTATATCCTTATTCATGGTACTAATGTTTCAATTTTAATTATTTAATGTATGTAGATTTTAATAAATAGTTACTATGTTGTATAGAATTTCACAACTCAATTTCATTTCATTGGATTATATTACTTTTTTGTTGTACATAATATTCTATGAATATGAGATGATATTTTTTTTATCTTTTTATATTTTATTTCTACGTTTTAATTTGGATTTATAGTTGATACAAAAATTTATTTTTTCATTAATTATTATTCCAACATTATGATATTTTATGTGTTTACCACAAAATCTCATTATATTTGAGATTGTATAATCTAGAATTAAAAGATAAGTAAATTTTTTGATCATTTTTTAATAAACTCATTAATATTCATATAATATGGATATTAATGAAATACTAATGTAATATTACAATTTTTACACACATTGGTACATAAAATAATATATATTTGTTTAATAAAATCATACATCATTTCTCTCTTTGCTTGGAAATTTTTTTCATCCAAAAAATTGACCACTATAAATTTTTTCAAAAATATTTTTAACATTGTAAAATTAATATCTAGTGAATGTTTTACCCATTTGTAGTGTTAATAACATTTTTCAATGTATTCTAATTACTTTTTGAAAACAATTCCTTTTCTCCTTTTATATGAAATTTAAAATGTATCTTCGTGTCATTTTCTTAATAAGGCTATTTCTTATTATCTTTTACAATGAAAAAAGGACTATTTTAAACAAATAATCATATGGTGAATTATCTTCAATCTTGACCATCATTTATTTAAGTATTCCTTTTGATGTTTACGAGGATCTTTTAAATGGATTTAAAAAAAATATTTTAAATTAAAATCAATTTAAAATGATTTATGTTTGAAAAAGTGATTTTAAATATGAAAATAATATTTTATCCATGATTTTTTTATTATATTATAATGATATTTCTGTCTATCATTGTAACACCCCGAGCTTCCAAGGTACGCTTCTCTTTGAAAAATACAGTAGCGTGTGTTGTACGCAACTTCGAGTTCAAACACACCACAATCAATCAAACTAACTGTTATGAATAGTAATACCTACTTTTTTAAATTTTATAAACTTTATCTCTCAAAATAGACTTCATTTTTGGATTCGGAGTATCGAATTTAGCCTAAGGTAAAATTTTGGTACTTTTTGGATAACTATAAAATTTTAATGAATATTAAATATTACTAAATTTTAATTAAAAACAACTTTTTTAATCAAAATAATTAATAGTGACAAATTATGAATTTGAGTGGTTTTATAGTATATTTTGACTATATTTTTACCATTTAATACAATGTTGGTAATTGGACATAATTTCACAATTAAACTGAACAAAAACAAGTATCAATATTTTGTTAGTTATTATATCTTTAAAAAACGCTTTTCGTTTTGACTGCGGGAATTAATTTTAAATTAATTTTTGACACTTCTGTGTTTTGAATTTGGAAAAATGGATTCCATATTTGGAATCAGGATGTCTAAATTGTGTAAATAGGTAACTTTTATTTTTAGAAATTTTGAATAATTACTTTAGTAAATATTTTATTTACCATGGTTAAAATGTAAATCTGGTAAATAAGGGTTAACAAATAATATTATAATAGTACTAAATTAACCTAAAACGTGTCCTGACCTTATTTGTGGATACATGTCCGACCATGGAAATCCTTGGGTCGATTTTGGGACCCCATGGTGCCACTTTTAAGTGACAGGGACACTTTATTTCAATTAAGTTAAAATGAATACAAAAATGACACAAGCATATATCTTTTAGAAAAACAATTTTTACGTAGGGTTATATATGTATTATTTTAGACAATAAAATTTAATTAGAAATATAAAAACATTTCATAGATTATGGAATTTTATTTATATTTTTTATACATTAAATAATTTAATTTATTTTTGACACAATGGTGATGTAGTAATTACCATAATAGTGAAAAATTAAAATAATTGATATTATAAATACCGAAATAAATATAATTTGAGCCTTTAAATTAATTAAATTAATTTTATAGGATAATATGACATATTAGTATTTATTTAATTAAATTTTTTCTAAGTAATCATTCTGTTATGATTTTTACAAAAATAAATTATTGAATAGTGTCAAAATTGACATAAAAGAGTTTTTAAAAAAAATATTATATTATTAATTGATATTAAATTCCTAAAAATATAAGGTTCAGCCAAGAGACTTATATCCTGATGGGTATATCATTATTGGACCACTTGGCGGTTGATTGGATGTATATAGTATGTTTATTAACCATATAATATTAAAATACAAAGAGACATTGTAAAAGTGAAACTAATTAACAACGAGTTAATAATTAAAGATAAGGTTAATATAAAAACCCAAACCTGTCTAAATTCTATTGGATGAGTGGTTTTCTACCCATCCCCACCTTAATATTTAAATAATACACTTTTGAGCCATTATAAACTGAATATGGATTTATTATAAATTAATACTTTATGTTTTTCCTAAAGAGCCCCTCACCCCTCTTATAAAAGGAAACTCCCTCTTCTCATTAATTCACACCTTCAAAGAAATTCGGTTTGGCCAAACCCTACTCAGATACACTCTAAACTTCCATCACATAATCCTAGAGGCCTTAATTTAGTCAAAAATCCATCATAAGGATCCCTTTTGATCAAATCAAAAGGAAGAACCCGAAGAAGAGGTAATGATTCCACCACCCTTTTTCAAGTTCCTTTCTTCTTCCACTACTTATTTCTTTGATATTACCATTATAAAATAATGAATCCAGTATATCCTATATAATGTAATATTATTATAAAAATGGTACAACCATATTCAGAATTCTATCCATCCTTTGAATGACATGTCACCATACGTGTGTACGTACGGCTTACCGTCTCCATGTCGTGGTGTACTTGTTATTCAATATATTATTATTTGGATGGTTATAATAATTATTTTTAATTCATGTAAATAATAAATATAACATGATAATGATTCTGTATATTTGATATAACATCCACTTATATATTATTTTAATATCAAAAGAATGATATTTTCGCTCGTGCGTACGTACGGATTACCGTCTCCACGACGCGATGAGATTCATTTCCAAGTTCACCATTCATCGACGATTATAAAAATATATATTACTAATAAGTATGTAATATATGACATAATAATGCTACTGGAGATATATATATATATATATAAGTATTTATGTACTTACATATATCTTATTCACCTACTTCCGTTCAATACTATATGAAAACAGAAACAGGGTTTACGCGTACGTACGGACTACCGTCTCCATAAACTGTGTTTTACATTTCATATATATGTCTATTATACATATTTATATTCTAAATATATATGATATATTTTTCATGTTTTATATTCTGTAATTATTTAAATAATGATCTATGTGATACAACAAAGAGTGACAAGTTAAAACACGTATGATAAAGAAAGTAATTATTACCCGAGATGTTAACTTAACATGGAAATTATTATCAAATGGGTAATATAAATTCATAAATGAATCATGTTTGATATCATAAATATTAATATGGTTCTGGTATAATTTAAAAACATACTACGATATTCGTACAGGAGGTTAAACGTACCCTCGACTAAAGGAAAGTGCAAGGTAAGAGGTTTTCATCTCACTCCTTATTACCGTGAGATTCATTCCATATTACCACCATTACCTATTGTGTGGTGTATGTACTGCACATAATTATATTCATTGTGTAATACACTTTAATTTATGTGTATTTACATATTCATTGTATGATACCTCTTTCATGGGTTGTATGTTTCGTAAGTTACCAAATTGGTAAGGGTTTATTTGGAAATCTCTTCATTATCCGAGGTTGTATATATGTAATAATCTACTGGGATCTCTCTATCATCCACATCCATGTTTCTTAAAAATGTATTTCAAAACATTTTTACTATTTACAATAATATGGGTTAAAGACATTTATACCCTTTTTTGACTTTTTATAAGTGGTTTGTAAAGGAATCTTTCTGTCATTTTCCAAACAAGTTCCTTTTTAACCTTTTTGACAAAATTAAGGTATGAATATTTTTTTAACTTATACGCCGGGTGCGGTTATTCGCCACGGTTATTACACCTTTGAAGCTTCCTTCAAAATCATATAAATATATTTTCAAAATAATGGTTTTCTCTATAATTATACGACATTAAATTATTTCAAAAAAAGAGATATTTCTCTCAAATAAAATTGATTTAATCTATCTCAACATCGTTTGATAAAATTTTAAACTTGTATCAAGTTTATTTATTATGATACAAATCATCCATATTGTATTTAAGGTTTTGTGATATTTTTTTACTATGTATGAGTTATTTTAATTCCATTAATTGTTTATGATTTGTGTTTTGACATTTTGAATGTTAGTTTTAATACGAATGTTTATGTTATAATTCATCCTCTTCTTAAGATGAATGTGTTGGACTAGTATGTTATCGGTTGAGGACCGGTAAAAGTAAGCCCTTCGGGTTGGTGTCCAGTTATTAGAGGCACTCTGGGTTGGTGTCTGGTTATTAAAGGCACTCCGGGTTGGTGTCCGGTTATTAGAGGCACTCTGGGTTGGTGTCCGGTTATTAGAGGCACTCTGGGATGGAGTCCGATTACAGTGGCTCTCTGGGTTGGTTTCCAGTTACAGTTATCCCTTAGGTCTTGCCACGGGGCCTTGAAACAGAAATTAAATTTCGACATCATGAATTCCATCATTATGAAAGTGGTTAGTGATATTGCATGTGATTATTCGATTATTAGAATATCCATGTGAATAAGTAAATGGAATTATTTCATTTTATTTCTGCCATATTATGCTGAAGTTCAATTTTAAAAGTCTTTTGTTTTAGTTTTATACATTGCCTTAAATATTTATGCTTATTTTTGAAAGTTTCTGCTGTATTTCTTACCCTTACTGACCATTTGAGGTCACCCCTTTCTATGTTTTATTTTTCCCAGGATTCCAAGAGGTGTAATGTGATGGATATGTAGGGTTAAGACAAGGGAATAATGGAACTCATAAAGATTATTTATGTTGTTTTGTACGTCTTAAAGTAAAAATGTAACATTCATTTATGTGATCTATTTTTCCAAGACTTCTAAACTGATCGGTACTTCGGGACATGATTCTTTGTAATCATGCCAATGTATTAAAATAATGCACCGACTCTGGGTAACTGGGGTCGGGGTGTTACAATAATTGAAAAAGACCCTTTATAGTACCGTAATTGTTATATATTCTATGGATTTAATACTTATTCCTCCTCTCAGTAGTTTTAGATCATTTTGGCCTAGGATATTTTGGATATTAACTTGACTTTATTATAGTCCTTAATATCCACATAAAATATTTACATTCTGGTGATTATTAGACATTAAAATTATCCTAAATATCCATATTATTAATCAGGATTATTTTTATTTTATAAAAATTATCCAATTTTTAAAATTATTTGTTTAAATTGAATGTTATTTTTTTGTTTGAGGAAATATGGATAAATCGTTATTTTTTTGAATAATGTTATTTGATGAGTCTGTACATCATTTATTAACTCAATTGTTTTGTTGATATATAATGAACTCGTTGGACCTGTATGAACCGTGTGGGATTGGTTAATGATATAACCTATATTAGTCAGTAGTTTCATAAGAAAATTCAGTTGGATAGACTTAGTTATGCAGGTTTATTTATATTTTTTTATAAAGTATATTGTGAATGGTCCTGAAAGTAATGGTATCATGGTCACGAGGAAGATGATGGAGGAGATTTAATAATTTAATTCTTTTAGAGTGAATATATTATTATCAAAAATATTTTCACAATTATATTCTCTCTAAATTCATTTAATTCTCAATTAATTGTTAATGTCATGTGTTTTTTATTTATCTTTACAAATTTATTATTCCAAATCTATTAATAATAGTCATGTTTTTGATTAAATGGAATGTTTTTTTGTTATTAACCCTATCACTTGTTATTGTATTCAATAATTTGTGTGGAATGTGTGTTCAAATATTCAAATTTTTATATTGTTCATACTATATTAATGATTATTCAGTTGTTCATGATTACATCAGTTGTAATTAACATATACTAATCATTTTGGCTTTCAATTATTTTATTTCTATTAACAATGATTTAATGAAGAGAACTGTGTCAAATATGAAAGCATATGATTGAGGGTATATTTTTTTTCTAAGAAAAAAATATGTTGTATTTTTTTTAATAACTTATAAATCAAGACTCAAGTACGTATCTTCTTTACCCTGACTACTAAAAAATTCAATAATTTTGAATTTGATTCCTCATATATTATTGAAATTTATAAAATCGTACATCGTCTCTTATCTACTAGGGTCTGGATCGCTATTTTTGGTAGAAAATAAAGCTTAGTATAAACATTGGGAACAATATTAATCATTACATAGATTATAGAACATGACCTGATGATAGACATTGAGTATAATTTTATAAGAGATTACAATTGTTTTTTATGATATAAATTATGTTGTCTTTCATAGAAATACATCCCTATATTAATATTATAAATGGGTGTGGTTCTATAATATATGTAGCTAGGGGTAATATCTTAGAAAAGGGGGAATTATGCATGACCTAATCATCACATGGTGCATGAAAACAGTCCCTAATGTGAACCCAGTTTCAAAATAAAATTTCAATATACTTAGGATAATGTTCATTTTAATTAACCAAATAATAAAGGATTTGAATTGATAATTATAATAAATGAAAAAATAAACCATAAAGAGGAAGGATATATGTTTAATTGAAATTTTTATAATATTTATTTGTGTTCCAAAATTAAATAAAAGAATTATTTTAAAAATGGTATATTAGTTATTTTTATTTTAAAAATCTAAAGATAAATTTAAATTTTATAATCATCTAGGTATTGATTAACCATTGATTTTTTGATGTCATCATGGATTTATGTGATTATGGTTAATCATATGTAAAACGTCTTAATACACATTTCAAAATATATATAGTGGTATATATCATGATTAATGATATTTTGGGTAAAATTTATGAAAATCCAACGCATTGGTTTAGAAATTTTTTAGTGAATTTTTTTTTGAAGAATAATGACTTTAAATTTTATATACACTTCTTTAAAGGTATTGAAATCCTTTAGTGTTAATATTATCATAAATGAAATTTTAATTATAGTTAAATAATGTTATTCTAAATTTAAAAAAAAAGATGTTTTATTTAAATCTATTGTAAATTTTTTCTTTAATTATTAATTTTATTTCAATGATATCCTTCACATTATTTTGGGAATGCTATTTATATTATATTGATATTGTTTTAAAAATAGGAATACCCTATGTTTGATGAAAACTTTTATCATCCTGTAATGATGTGAGGATTAAATTCTTGACCGACACAAGATTACGGTTTAATTCCTATAACCTTTTTATATGATGTCCTAGTTAATATTTCAATGTTTTGAGTTAAACAATAAAAAAAATATTCAAGATGAAATGGTGGTGTTACTTTTGAGGTAAAGAAATGAATAAATTATAATGGACAATAGGTTCAAACCATATTAGATTTGATAAATTTTCAACGATAAATGGAATGATTAATGACAATTTATGAATATTATGAAACGTTTTGAGTGAATTTTACTTCTTCAGGTATAAGGAATTCTTTTATGGATATTCTTTTCATGAAAAAATCTATTAAAAGGAAATTTAATGAAATAGATTAAAATGATAGATTTTACAATGAAATTGAAACAAATCATATAATTGTATTCCCTTACAAGTATATAGAATTATATAATTACCCACCTTTACGAAAAATGATCATCAAACAAAATTTGTTTTATATTACATTCTTATGAAATGAATCAGATTGAATTTTAGGTCAGCATAGGATAATGGATTTTGTGTCCCTTAACATTCAATTTGTAATTCAATTTATTGGGGTTAGTAATATCTGTGACTCTCTATTAATCCTTGGGCGTTAATACTATCTTCCATGTCCATGTTTTCAATTCCCACAATTTTTCCCATCTCAAAAAACTAGATATTTGATTATTCAAGATGATATTTGAACTTCCATATAAATATTGATATGAGTAAATAATATTTATCCTCATGAAAATGGGATTTTATATAGAGGAATTTTTAAACATAAAACCATGGATTACCATGATCACATTTAAATTTTGATTATGTAATTCATTTAATGTTGGAAGAATATAAAACCCATAAATTATTTAATAATACAATTTTATTCAATAGAATATACAACATTAAAAATTGATTTTATCATGCATTACATCGATAACAATTTTTATCCTTCTAAACATGATAATTTTATTTTAGATTTTCTTATAAAGAAACAATGTGTTTCTCCAAAATACTTTTTTACACGCATGGAATTTCTTTGATAAATAGTAATATATTATTAATATTAATATTTAATATGACAATTATAACATATAAACTAGATTTTTGAGTATGAATATGATTAAAAAACATAGTAAAATATATAATATACAAATTTATATTTTCTATTTACTGAATAAATGTTAAATCATAATAATTTAAATAAAAAAATATATTTTTCAAAAATAAATTATTTTATTCTAAAAAATTGTTAAATAATTCTTTTTTAACATTAGTTAAATTTATTTATACTATGTTAATAAATAACATATGATAAAATAATCTTCATTTTTGAAAAATTATGCTAAATTTTATCTTTGGATGAATTTTAGGTATTTCACGGAGATGATTTATTTTTTGATTAATAGTTACAAATACTAAATTTTAAATGAAAATCACGTTTTCATTAAGAATATTTATAATGTTAACCTATATTTTTAATTGTATATATAGTGAAATTAAATAAATATTAGACCAATTAATCCAATTTATGCAATTTTAATCATTTAAATATTGAATTTAGATATAAATTAATTGCATACTTTTGAATATTTTTCTTAAAAACATTGATTTCTCATCATGTATGTTTGATTAATTTTATATTTAAATTTGAAATTTTTATTAATTAAAATCATCAAAATGTTTTGCTTACATTTAAAAATAATAATTTATAATTTATAATAATTTCAAATTAATTTTTTCTCATAATGAATAATGAAAACATTAAAAATTAAATAACACGGTTAAGGTAAACCTTAGTTTATAGGGTGCATAAAAAATAAGATTTAAAATTAATTATAAAAATTTATAAAAATAATGGATTGGAATATTTGTACGATTACACCAATAGTTTTAGTAAATGGACCATTTTTTTCACTTTTTGCATGTGATAAAAATAGGAGTATTGAATTCATATATAAAATACCAATGCTTAACTCTCCCCTAATTATAAAAGGCCACCACATGACCTGTCTTCATCACACCAAAATAAATGTTGGATTGGAAAATAATTACCCAAATCACATATCAATATCCCTAAAATCATTCTAGAAGCCTTATTTTATGATGAAATACAACCTAAAATTAGATTACTATAAACCAAAGGTGGATACAAGAATAATATTAAATGTTCTTCAATGAGAATCATTCTGTTATTTCTTTCTACACCTCCAATGATATTATAAAAACTATTTGATATAACATAATCAATAAATTAAAGAGAATTTTTGGTTTTTATAAATAATTAAGGACCTAAAACTATCTCAAATTCCATCTCATGGATTATTAAATCATCATTTGTGAATATGGTGATTACTGTCTGATGAAATGATATCATTCATTGTTACATTAACACCAATCCCTCATGGGTATGATGATATATATTAACTATATTTGTTATATTTAAAAAATATTTATACCAATGGAGTTTTGATATCATCAATATCTTTTTCCCTTCCATGTTCAGTACATAAAAAATCACACTTGTGTACGATGGACTACAGCCTCATAAAGCGATCAGATTCATCTATCAGAACTGATTTCATTGGAAAGTGATAAGGATAAATAAAATTATTATATTTAATTAAAATAACATAAATATAAAATTAATGAAATATTTATCATTATGTAACGATAATATATCATTTCATTTTCTAAAATTTTCAATCAATTTACTATGGTAACGTCGTTGTTTAACGTGTGGACTACCACATTCAAAAAAAGATGAGACTCTAATTTAATCCCCATACAACAATAATGATATATAAAAGTATAATATATGGTATTAAATATATTATAATAATTATAGTAAGGTAAAATCTTACATACCTCATTTTAATTATGATCATTGGAATATGGAAATGTTACACATGCGTATGTTTGACCTACTGTCTTAATTATAATAACATACATATTTTTATTAAACATCATTAATGATTGGATTTAAAAGTAGAATTATTTTAAAAATATAAAAGTTTTGTAATTATTATTCTAGAGATTATGTATCTATAAAATATTCACAAGAACTATAAATTTATTAATAATTCACAAAGGAGGAAACCATGAAATTGACACATAAAACAATGAAAATACTAAATGAATATTAATTAACATGTGATTATATATTTCTGTTGTATAAAATATGATTTTGTAAATGTCATCATTATTATGGAATAAGTTGATAACATGTTTCTAAAAACCATCTTTATGTTTAATAACATTAATCCAAAAGGGATAATAAGTTGGGTAATTTGTCTCAATTTAATATTATTGAGTCACATAGTAATTTTATGAACCCAATTTCATTTCTATGGTGAATATTGTTCCCCTGTGAAATTTAATATCATGAATAAATCATTATTCAGGGTATTTTAAATAATAATTTTGATTAATTAGTCTATGTATATTTTAATTAAAAGAACATTATGGTAAATAGTTTCCTAATAGAATTTAATAACATTTGGTTATATTAATTCTTCATTATTATTAATTTTAAATGATTTTTATGTAATTATTTTTGAATAAATTGTTATTTTTTCGTTTTTATCATTATTTATAGTTGATAGACATAATATTATAATTTAGTAATTATCACTTCAGTTTTATGATCCTTTTAAATGATTCATTTACAATCTCATTTTAATCGATTATTTTATTCCTAATTTATAATTAATTTAATTTTTTTATAATTTTTTTACAAACCAATTTATTTTCATCTTTTGTGGTTATAACTGGTATTTTAAAATAATACAACAATTTTTCTTTCTTGGGTAGATAAGATAATTGATAATATATTTTAAAAAATCAGAATTACATACTCTCTTCAATAAGAAATATTCTTTATTCCAAACCTCTGTTTTCTAGAATTTTTTTAAAAAACATATTTCTACCATTTAAAAATTACTTAATAAGATACTTTTTACACATTTTTTTCCTTATAAAAACTTTCAACAGAATATTTTTTTAATACAATTCCAACATCACTTTTACCAAAAATGACGAAGTAATCATTGGGTTGTTTTATAAACAATGCACATTTATAGCACTTTTTACAATGAAAAAGGAATTTTATTTTTAAATTTTAGATCACGTATTGAATTAATGTTCATCATGACCATTATTACATGGAATCTTCTGTTGCAATTTTATGAAGATCTATCTAAATAAAATGATTTTAAAAATTGATATTAAGGACAAGTATTTTGAAAATGTTTGAATTTTTATTAGTGATTTTCAAATTGAAAAGGATATTTTCCTCAAGAATGATTATAAAAAACATCTTACAATATTGATATTCATAAAATACAAAATCCATTTATTCGTAATCAATAGTTTATATACTATACTAATATAATCATTATTATTCTAATGGATAGATTAGGATAATTTTGACGAAGGAAAGTATTGAAGTACAGTTCCTTGATTAATTATTTTATTAATTATCTTCAACTGAAAATATTGATTATATTATGATCAATAGACCTTCTATATCCCCTTAATATCCAAATTATTTATCTCATATATTTATACTTTTTAACCTCAATACAAATTTAACATTTGATGTTTAATTGAAAGTAATTTGTTTATATTATGAAATATTGATAAATCTATATTCATTAATGAAATTCGATATTTTATTATTAGTAAAAATTCTCATGATTTAAATTTATAATTTTATTTGTGATGAATAATTTGGACAATCAGGACATTGTTAGATATTGTATAATGATACCACATCAATGCATTATTAGTCTAATGAGAAGAACATGTTAGCTAGCCATAGTTATGTGTGATTTTACGAAATATTTTATATATGTTTTAATGAAAAATTATAATATGCAATGGTATCCTTTTACATGGAATAATGAAATAAGATATTTGATCATTTCCATTTTTTAGAGTTTAGTTATTAGTATCAATGATTTTTTCATAATTATATTATCCATTGTATCATTTAAATCACATTTATTGATTAATTTAATATGTTTTTAGTCAAGTATCTTAACATATTGATTATGAATTATCCATTTATGAAATTAATTTTATTGTGTAAAAATAATGGGTTTTAATTTATTTTCAATGCCATTGATTATTCTCATTGATTATTTTAATGAAATGTATGTTCATTTATTTCTGTATCAATAGTGATCATTATTTATTATTAATGCATCAGTTATTCGTGATTTCATCCACTACACATAATCTGCATTCAGAATTTGCGCTCACTCTTATTTTTTTCCTCCCCACAAGATTCTAAGAAGTGTTCTACTTTAGACATACAAGGACATTCTAGAGTGAATAATTTTATTTTTAACAAAACCCTTATGTTGTAATTTTTTTATTCAATTATTATTCATGAATAATGTATGGATATAGTTAAATAAGAAAGAATAATTATTCATTATTTTAATATTTGATTCCTTTTATCCTATTCCATCATCTTAAATTAGTAATCTGATCTAGGGTATAAGGGTTAGTGTCACTACACAATATCCCAACCACCCATAGACCTCAGAAAAAACATGAATATCCATAACCAAGAATTCCAAAAATGAACAACTTAAAAACATCCATAGAATAAAATTTAAATTATATTGATGGATTAATTTTAAAAATAAACTAGTTTTTACCACTCTTTTTTTAAAACATCATCCCATACATAAAACCCACTGGTCTCAATAGTCATTTTAACCAATGGTCAACCCCCTTTATTTTCCAAAAACATTACATAACATATCATATAATGTGTTTAGTCAAACACCATTCTGTAACAATTTAAATAATTATATAATAAATAATCCTAGAAAATGATAAAACATTAGAAACCCATTCATAAAATATCATTATTTAGAAATTAAACTTTTTTTTTCAAAAGTCTTCACTTTATACTAAAATTTCTTTTGGAATCAAAATATTTTACTTAGATCAGCCTAAAAAATACATTTTCTTAAAACTACAATAAATCATGTTTTAAAAAATGAAAAATATTTTCAATTATGAGAACCAATTTTAAAATTTTCAAAATTATCCCAAATGGAAAAAAATAAAACCCACTAATATACATATCATAGGAAGCCACATTCAATCACTGCACATTCTATAAAAATCTCAATTAAAAAACCATATAGGATAATACATAAATCGAATAATTCATTGGGTTATATCCATGATTATTTTTAAAAAACAAATTCAAGAGAAGAAGAATCATTATACATGGTTTTGTCTCATTAGCTGGTAAACCCTAGGCCAGCCATACAAAACGATATAAAATTTTTGTAGACCATGTCATGTGGGCATCATAGGGCTTACCACGCCAATTTTTATAACCATGAAACCATATTCAATTCCCTATTTTCACACTAATACCCAAAAATGACCCATGAAATCATTGATACCCTCAATGGTGATCATTGAATTGTTACACAATATGAAAAACCCTTAAAAAATTCCAATTATTAATCATTATCAAGACATAAGCCTCATAATAAAATGAAAACCCAATGATTTGAGTAACAAAAAGAGAGATCATATGATTACCCCAATACTACACCCAAGATTCATTGATAATCAAACTCTACACACTATCCAAAAACACACCGAATGAAAATAAGGGTTTATATGATACAGTTTTGTAATAAACCAGACGGATACATACCTCAATCTTACTCACATACCAGCCTGCCACGAACCCTAAGAGCATCCTTAATCCCCCTAGGATGATGACAATCACCACGGGTATGATACAAAAACTTTAGGGATTGTTTCCACCTCAAACTATATACAATAACATACATCCATGTAAAAAAATTATAGAAGAAAAGTGCATTCCATAAGAAACCTAATATAAATATTAATATGACATAATATTTCTAAATTTAAATAGTTACCGAAATTTATTAAATTGAATTTCTAAAGATTCTGAAAAACAACTCGATCCAACTGGTTTTGTTAAATTGGTTAACTTATATCCACACCCAAGTGAATCTTAAATCACCAATATGATCCCAAAAAAATAAACTTCTAAGTGATGAAGGAATTATAATACAACTTACATATAATTAACAGTAAAAATATACACAGAATATGAAGAAAACAAAAATATTAACTTGATAATGTTCGGTGTCTGCTAAGTCTACTATAATACCACCATGATTTGAATTGATTCCCTAATAAAATAAATCAAAAGTACTATTTTCTTAAAAACCAAAAACCCATTATGTTTTGATTTTCCTTTATTTTATATAATAGAAAACAAAACATGGCACCAAGTGGTTTTTACAAAAAAAAATCCCACTCAAAAGCCTACTATTTCCCTTTGAACATCAATAGTATAAAAAATAATCCAACAAACTGTTCAAAATCATATCATATGTCTGTCAATAAATAATTTCACTGGTAAACCCGTTATTATTTTTCCATTAAAATCATTAACACACCAAATCGAATGGTAAAAATAGAAAACGGGGATACTATAAATAAATACAATTGAATAGGTAACAAGTAATCTGGACTATTGGATAAAAAAGATAACACAACGAGTAAACACAATATTATCAAAACACCACACATTCCCTTCTAGGAAAAAACATATCACATACCAATATATATATATATATATATATATATTAATAACATATAATACATTTATTAAGGAAGCACTAGATTATTAATAGGTGGACCTACAACTGATAGGATAATAGTTAGACATCGGTCCACATGATCACTATATGTAGTCTCTTTGGAGAAAATAGTTTCTTTGAGGAGCTATATGCAACCAATGAAGAGTATTATGTGGAAATCCAAAATTATCCAAATAATTTACCACTACTTCCCTTTGTGTAACCATATAATTCCTGTTGAATGATAACAGTGGTTTCCCATGAGGAAACCAGTTTGTTTCAAGAAAATAGTAAATCGATAAGGGATAACACTATAGTCACATCTATGCCACATCCCCCACAACACATAATATGAACCCAAATCCAAGATAAAAACATTAATGATATATCAAATCATCCATCTCATTGATATAACACCGTTATAAAGAACATCAGGTTTCTCATCAATGTCATAATCAATATAACATCAAAATTGAAAACTAAACGTTCAATTATACGCTATTGATTTGGAAGGTTTATTTTAAAATATATTTAAATTAAAAAATTCCAAAGAAAGAATAGAAACATCAATGAAAATGTAATAAATTAATGGTAAAATATATTTTTAATTTTAAAAACCAAAACATTACATTAAAATTAAGAACCTCTTCAAACAAAAATTGGAGAAAAGGTTTAAAACATCTTTTTTACGAATCTAAAAGAAAAAGTACAATTCATATAGAGAAACAGGTTCTTTATTTTATAAAAGGAGATAAATTCCTAAAATAGAAATATGAAACCATGTAGTATTACATATGAAAATCATGCATTTGTTTCCAATGAAACCCTAATAGTTCATGGAAATCCATTAGAAATTTCAACTAGGATGTCATGTACATAATTAAATTAATTTCAATTTATATATTTTTTAATTTTTCATTAATTTTTAATCTTGGATAAATATAAATTAATTGGAAAAATATATCTCAAGTGGTGGACAATTTTTTATTTTTCAAATTTAATAGGAATGATTCACTTACTTATGTTTTCAACCATTTCATTACAATTTTCATTATTGAATAAATCACTAAGCACGAATGTCATCAAAACATGAACCGTAAGGTATTTTAGAGAAGAGTAAAATTCGATAATTACCAATGATAAGATGAAGGGAACTCTGAAATTTAATATATGGGGATGCACCACTATGAAAGCCCCATGAAAAAAATATATAGTTGCATTGAAAAATCCACAGAGGGATGAGTGGGGTGCTATGATCAAGTTGAATGAAAAGGGGAAGAAAATGGAAGATACCCCAAATAAAAAAAATTCAAGAGTAAAAAGCTTCACTCTTTTTGTTTTTTCATGGATAACTCAAATGGATACACAAACCATGTGGTAACCATACAGGTGACCTCAATTGAGAATTTTTATAAGCTATAAATATAGGCTATATGTATAGTTTAACTATGAATTGTCATGACCCATCCTCGGGGCCCGTGCTGTGACTACCCCAAGCCCGCCTCCCATAGGCCAGGGGCTGGCGACTAGCACAAAAGGCGTAAATCCGAATAAAAAGGGAAAGCATTGACTTTATGAAAGTAAAAAACACCACAGAGCAAAAGCATAAGCAACACTAAGTACAAAAGAAAGTGCTGAAAGGTAAATGGGCCAGAAGACAAACCCAACTGAAAAGTACAACTACAACTGAAAGTAAAGTACAACTCAAAGAACAACAGCTGAAGGTGACAAGCCTCTCCTTGTATCATCCTCCGGTTTCCTACATGAATGGTAGGTACAGATCTCCTCCTCAACACTCCACATCTGTCTGTCTCCTCTGGGTACCGACTCGTCGTGAATCCACCTCAGGGCACCGACTCGACATGATATCTACCTCCGGTTGATGACTCGAAGTGAGATCCTCATTCGGGTACCGTCTAGCTCTACAAGCCTCAACCACGATCAGTGATATCCGTCGTCTGCAACCAACACAACGTAGTGCGGGTAAAGCCCGTGCAGGGGTGAGTATACGCTACTCAGTAGGGACCCCAAGACCCCCGAAGGTCTCCCTGAATCCACATAAGATAAAAAGAAAAGAAAAGATACAATCATAAAGTATCATCCAACTCTTCTTAGGTATATACCCATACATATACCTAAGTCATCAAATCCAGTTCAGTTCCAACTCACGATCTCAAGTACAATTCAGCCCACTTAGGAAAGTAAAACGTAATCCACACAAGAAAGTACGACCCAATCCACACAGGAAAGCATAATCTAATCCACACAGGATATCAAGTAAATCGCATCGAATATAATGATTGAAAGTCAAGACTCAGCTCAACCCAGGATTTTATTCATGATGTAGAAAACATAGATGCTGGAGGAACTCCTCCTCTAACGAGTACAGTGGGCCTACCGCTACAACCAAGCGCTTCCCACTATCCTTGGACTGTTGTAGTACTCCACCTGTCGAGTAATGTAGGCCTGCTGCTACAACCAAGAACTTCCCACCATTGGTATGCCACTACAACCAAGTGCCCCCCTCATAGCATATATAGGTACTCCTTCTGTTGAGTACCACAGGTCTTATACTACAACCAAGTTCTCCTCTGCCGTGGGTCTGCCGCTACAACCAAGCGCTCCCCAATGGGATATCCGAAACACTCCGAGTCGATCAATCAGTAGTCTTCAAGTCTCATCGTGCTCTAGGGTTTCTGAACACAACACGCTCATTCTAGGAGGGTCCGCTCCACGAGCATAGAGGCCAATACATCAACTACCACGTAGTCCAGAGTTGATGTGTTGACAAGTTCTGTCACATCAATAGGAACCCAACGTGACAGACGACACGTCAATCGGACGCCCGGTCTGAGAGTTATTGGTTTTTTCGTTCCATGGTCCCGGTTGGGTTTTAAGCTAAAACAAATCTAACCATAATCCAGCTGCGTCCAAACCTTGAGAAGAGTATGCCAAAAGGTCCCCCTCACTAATAGGAATCCAAGAATGTTGATGGCATGTCAATCGGATGACTGGAGCTCAAGATATATGTGTTTTCGTTCCGAGGGCCCGGTTGGTTTCATGTTCGAACCAACCCGGTCGAATCAAAAGTTCTCCGAATCCTTGAGTGTAAAATACCAAAATGACCATCCTGATCCAAGGATCTCATCGCAATTGAATGTGAGTAGATCGGTGGTCCATGGACCATGTTACGGGAATTTCAACGAACCTGTCAGTTTTAGGGGGTTTTTGGGCCCGGACCGACCCGGCCCGAGACCCCCCAGTGTCGGACTGAACCGGGTCGACCCGAACCAGGTCCGGGACCGGCCCATTAGGGCGCGGCCCGGCCCATCCGGCTTGGCCTAGCCGGGCGAGGGCGTTGTGCGACGCGTGAGCACGGAAGGGGGGAACCGCCACTCCTTCAGACCGAACGACGGACCCGCGGGGGTGCGCCCTGTCGCATTGACCGGGGGTCAAAACCCCAGTTTTTCCAGAATTTGGCTAGCCGTAACGACCGGCCAGCTCACCCGCGGGACCGGTTGGTCCTGCCATCCAGTACACCAGCGGCCGGTGGATCCGGCTGCCCTCCCTTTCTCCATCGCGACCAAAGGCCGTGACCTTGGTCCAACCGGCGCGGCCCGACGGCGTCGCGCCCCTCCACCACAGCCCCGCTCCAGCTGCGATCTCTTCATGGTTCTCTGGCGCGGCACGATGGCACCACGCCCCTTTTTTGCTGCCCGACTCTATCCACAGCTTCGTTTGGCCTCAACAGCGCGGCGCGACGGTGCCACTCTTCTTCGTCGTGTTCCTCCTTGATTCCCCACGGGGCCATTACACCGCGCTGCCTTCGTTCGATCTGCAACGAATTCAACAAAAAAGGGTGAGGAGGGTCGACTGTGTTCGTGCGGTCCAACCTACTCCCATTAATAATGATAACAGGTGGCCCAAAAAAAATATCTTCCTCAAAGAAAGCACAAATTTAATCAACAAATTGAACTCATACCCCTATCTCTATGATGTCGTCGAACGAATATCGTTGCGGAAAAAGGATGTCGTGGAAGACGGCGTCGCGGAAGACAGCATCGTGGATCAAGGTTCTGTAAGCACCGTCGACATTCACCCGATGAAGGATGCGACACATGGTCATTCATCGAAGAAGGCATCTCTCACCGGCTGTGGATAGGGATGTAGATGATATGGCGATCGCCCCTTGCGGTGACGAAGTTCTTCATCATAGAGTCGGCGTTCTTCGGATTATTCGACGTGGAAGATGATGTTCATCAGAGCGCAAGAGTTCTCTCCTTCTCTTTTTGCACAACAAAACAACCCCCCAGTAAAATAAGACATTGTCTTATTTTATTCACACCCACACAAGTCAAAAATAATTTGAAATTCAAAAAGATCACATTCAATTAATTAAATTAATTGAAGAGCCTTTAACAATCCAATTAATTGTGAGAGGTGACATGTCATTTCAAAGGGGTGCGGGTGAGTTACAAAAAAATGGGGGTTTGCAAACTTAATGGGAGTTTGAGGAAAATGAAAATGTGGGGCTTGTGTGGGACCCACCCCAACTTCCTTGCATCTTCCATTTCCACAATGATTTACCATCGGTAAAAAAATAAAAATAAATTGTAAAACAATTTTATATTTATTCCTCACATTTTTAACATGACCTCCCGAGAAAACGCAACACTAGGAAAAGTCTTCCTAAGAAATTACTAGTGATGCAGTTCCATTGGGGCCCTAAGATTTCGATTCTGAGCATCGGTTCAAAAGTTAGGAAAACCCGCTCGTTCTTTCACTGAACGTACCCGAGCTAAACTTCAAAAAATGGTTCCGGGCACACCGGGCCTCGGAATCATGTGCCGTCAGAAACTGCGTACTCGTAAAATCTCAAATAAAATTAAAAAAAATTCCTTGAAATTTATGGGTCACTAAATGAATAATCCATGTTACGTGAAAATAAGATCCAAAAAATTCATAATTTCTGAAAAAACACATATGTAACTAAAGGTTATAAATAATCCATCAAATACGCTCACATAAAAGTTACACTAGGGTTTTCACATACCTACATACCTTCCTACCCATTGGAAAACAATAAAATCCCCCGTGAGTACTTTTTTACATTCCCCTTCAGGATCTGATGTTAATTTTTATCATTTAATATTTAAATTAATTTTAAGGATGATGAATTTAATGAATGTACTAGTAATGTATTATGTAATAATGGATCTTTAAATTATATTTATGATTTATCATTCTTTTTTTACTTCTATAAAATAATTGAAATATATCATCTTGTATACATATAACATGTCACTACCAAACCTCGAGGCCCATGCCATGACTACACCAAGCCCACCTTCCATAGGCCAGGGGCTGGCAACTAGCACTAAAGAAGTAAATCCCGATATCTGGGAAGGAATTGCCTTAAAAATCACATCCAACAAGAGTACAAGCGGAAGTATTACACTTAGTACAAAAGATAGCGCGGAAAGGTAAATGGGGTAGAATACAAACCCAACTGAAATGTACAGCTACAATTGAACGAAAGTACAACAGAAAAGACAAACAGTTGGAAGATAGAAGCAGCTCCTGGGTCGTCCACCTCGGATCCTGGCTGTAGGGTTAGTACAGATATCCTCCTCAACGCTCTCACCTTCCAACCTCCTCTGAGTAACATCTCATCGTGAAGTCCACCTCTTGGAACTGACTCATCGTGAGTTCCACCTCCGGGTACCGACTGCTCGTGAGGTCCACCTCCAGGTACCATCCAGTCCGTGTACACTCGATCTCTGTCAGCACTGTCTGTCATCTGCATCCAACACAACGAGGTGTGGGCATAGCCCGTGCATGGGTGAGTATAACGATACTCAATAGGGACCCTGAGACCCTCATGGTCTCACTAAATCCAACAAGGATAACCACAAATAAGGATCTCAACAGGTATCCCTTACATAGGTATAAGCCCATAATTATAACTACGTTATCAAGTAACCCATCTCAATCAAGAGGTAATCAAAAAGGATATAAAATCAATTGATAACCACTACATAGTTATATTCCCATACATGTACCTATGTTATCAAATAACCCATCTCAATCATGAGGTAAACACAAAGGTCATTGACTTAGCTCAGACCAGGATTTTATTCATGATATTGAAACCACAACTGCTGGAGAACTCCTCTATCGAGTACAGTGGTCCTATCACGACTCTGAGATGCTACTCTATAACCTTAGATTGTTGAGGTACCCCTCCTATCGAGTATAGAGAGTCCGCACCCAAACACAATGGTGCTCCCCGCCAGGGTTCTGCCACCCAAACACAGTAGTGGTTCCCCAAATAGCCTACAGAGGTACTCCTCCTGTCGAGTATCACGGGTCTGCTTCCAACTACCAAGCACTCCTTCCATCGTCGGTCTACCACCAAATACCAGGCGCTACGTCCACTAGGCTAGTCGACTCACTCCAAGTCGAATCGGTCAAGCAGTCTTCAGGTCCACAGCTACTAGGTCTCCGCACTCCGTACGCTGGTCTTCGGGAGGATCTGCTCCATGAGCTACTGGTCGATACTCCATGTTTCATAAAGTCCCACAAATAAGTATCACAAGGGGATGCCTCTTCACAGGGGTCTCAACGCAATAGATGGCACGCCAATTGGACACCTGGTCTGTGATTTATTAGTCATTTCGTCCCGGGGGGCCCGGTTGGTTTTGTGTTTGAACCAACCCGACCGTATCATAGCTTTACCCAGAATACTCATAGGGTATAGTCAAAGGGACTGTTTCTCATCAATATTACCCATGCCACTGACGGTTTGTCAAACAGACGTCCGGTTTGAAAGTTATTGGCTTTTCCGTTCCAGGGGCCCAGTTGGTTTCTAAGCTAAAACCAAACCGACCACACTCCAACTGCATCCAAACCAGTTGTGAATTATTCTAAATGATTTTTCTCATCAAAATAAATCCAACGTAGTCGACGTTACATTAATCAGACGTTTGATCCATATGTAATGAGTGTTTCCACTCCGAGAGCCCGGTTGGTTTCATGCTCGAACCAACCCGAACATACCCACACATCGCCAAATGCTTGAGTGTAATATATCGAAATGATTCTCTCAATCCAATGAATCATAAACAACTAACGGTGCATCGATCGGAGGTCCACAAATCTTGTTATGGGCGTTCAACTGAAGATGGTCCTAAAATAGGGGGTTTGGTCCTGGTCCAACCCGGCCCAATACCCCCTGGTCGGCCCAAACTACGTCGACCGGACCCGGGTCTGGGTCAAACCCAGTTAAGCACAGCACGGCCCGGCGGGTGCGGCCCGACCGCATGGCCAGTCACGGCTCTACCAGCGTGGCCGATCAGATTCCGCGGAGCGGGACCGCTGCCCCTCGCAGATTGGAACCGGCGGCGCTCGGTGCCGCCTTGTCATCCCAGATACCGTGGCCGTGCGGGATCTTCCACCTCGCAGTTGCGGCATAGCCCCAACGGGTCTTCTCCGGTGGCGCGCTGGGGCGCCGCTGCCTCCACGCAGCCGGACGGCTCCAGCCGCCGCCTCCGGTCGCCGGCGCCGCCGCGCTGGCGTAGCGTGCCTCCACCACTTTCCACGGACCACCGTGCGCACTCTGATGGTCCGTTTTTTATGTCGTCAGCGCCTAAGATCACCTCTGGATCCTAACATCACTTCAAAGGCTTCAAATTGCATTTGCAGTCCCGTTTCATCATCTTCGTCAATCCGCACACATCAAACAATCTACAGAGTGTCCCGGTTTGTTCGTTAGCTCGTGCCCTCCGCGTTAGAGGCTCATACCATTGTTCAAAAAATAATAACGCATTGCTTAAAGGGTATAATTCTAATAATTAGAATTATACAAAAACAACCCCTACCTTTCAAGGACGTCAGATGTCGTCGAGCCGCGGAAAGAGGCAAGTGGCGCGATGATCGGACGTCGCAGAAGAACGGTGCTGATTCCATTGATTTTGGAGTATGTGTCATCATTGATGGTGACATTCCCCGTAGTGGTGTCTCCTCCCTTGAAGTGAAGGAATAAGAGGAGAAGGCACTTCTTCGGTGACTTCGCATTCTTCGTCAGAGGCGTTCTTCGTCAGAGGTGTTCTTCATCGATGAGGTGTTTCTCTTCTTCAAGAACGTTCTTCATTGGAAGGAGGGAGCTCTTCTAAATTCTCCAAGAATTTCCCACACAATATTTGCCCAACCAAATATTAAAATGAGGATTCTCCCATTTTAACAACTTGTCATGCTAATTCATTTTAATTCAAACTCATTAATTAATTGAATGGTTGGAAAAATATTAATTGATGTGAGAGAGTTAGAAGGTGGAGAGGCTCCACTCCAATAAATGAGTGGAGTTGTCATGTATTAAATAAGGGGTGAGTTATGGGGAGTTCATGGGGTTAAGGGAATGATAAAGGTTGGCGCTCGTGTGGGCCCCACCTCACAAATATCCACACATGGGTAGTTAGGTGCTTGTGGGTCCCACCCCAACTCCACCATGTAGGATAAAACCACCGTAGATTTAAAAATAAAATTGTTCCACAATTTTATACACTTCTCATTTAATCCACAATTTTTAAATTCTCTTCCCATGTAAATGCAACCACGGTAAAGGTCCCCTTAATAAAATACTGGTGTTGCGAGCTCATCGGTGCCCTCAGATTTCAATTCTGAGCACCGAATGAAAAGATAGAATAACCCTCTCGTTCGTTCACTGAACGTACCGGAGCTAAACATCGGATATTGATTATGGGCACACATAGCCTCGGAATTAGGTGTCGTCAGAAACTTCATACTCGTAAAATTCCAAGGTATTCAAGAAACAAAATTCATTGAAATTTCTGGGTCTTTACATTACTCCCACCTCAGAGCTTTACGTCCCCGTAAATCTATAACAAAAATTAGGGAAACTAAAGGAGTTTACGAGCACACATTTGAGCGTCCCGCTCCTTGTGCTCTCGTGGAGGTTCCCGTCCTGCCAGTGAAAGCGCACAAGAGGAATCGACCATCCTCGTAGGACCTACTACTGTTGATCCTCAACCTTTACTTGAACCTCCATGAATGTCTCACCATCATCGATGTCCACCTCCCTGTGGCTAATGATGATGGTTAGGTCATGCATGAATCCCCTCTATTGAGATACGTGGATGACATCGTGCACCAAGTGCAACTACGGTGGAAAGTTCAATCGTTAATCCACCTCACCTACCCTATTGAGGACCTAGAAGGGTCCGATGAACCATGGAGATAACTTTCCATCTAGGTCACATCTCTGTAGACCTCTTTGAGGTGAGACCTGTAAGAAAACATGGTCTCCATCCCCGAACTCTAGTGGTCTCTGTCTCATATTCTCATATTACATCAGTCTGTTCTGTGCAGTCTCCATCCACTCTTGGAAGATCTACACCTTCTTCGTCATAGATTATACCATCTCTGGTCGGTAGGTAGTTGTCTAACATGGTATGTTGGTCGACGATCAACCTTCTTCGCTTACAATCTCAAAGAGCTGCTAAGATTTCTCCATTTCTGAAAAGTGAAATCTGGTCTCATCCCCTGGATGAACCATGTTCTTTTCCTAATACAGTCAATCCTGAAATGAACAGTACAATTCTTGTCTTGGATGATGTCGTAAGGCCTCGACACTACTACCAAGAGATCAAACCATCACTCTCGATTCCAAGGGTTGAATCACACTGTTCGGCATCAGTGTGTAGTCACTGGGTCTCCTCTAGTAGGAATATTGAAAGTGAGGTTTAATAAAACAGTTTTTTATCCAGAACCTCTCAGTATCATTCCAACAAAAAGGACAGGTAAGTAAATGTCACAAAGATAAGTGTCTTTTATTACTGTAGCTCGTAGTACAAGACACGCAACAACCCCAAAAAAACATCATGGAAACTAGAAGCACTATGAACAAAGGACTCAATGCCTAGAACTAGTTCTTCTCCTATCCACAAAGGATAGCATCAATGTGACCAGCTGCTCTGTCGCCTCTCCTAGCAGCTGAATTCCAGTCCTCCTACTGAGTGCATCCACCACAACATTCCCTTTCCCAGGAGTGTAGACTATATTGAAGTCATAGTCCCGGAGGAACTGAATACTCAAAACTCTTGCTGCCACTAGGGTAAGGCTAGATGACTCAAGAGTGATCGGCCGCACCCATCTATGCGTGAGATTATCCTGTGCTGCCTGAGGTTTCCTTTTCTCTGACCAAGGAAAACCCATCCCAATGTTTTAGGTAAACCACTACCTTTTTGCTTAATACAATCAATCTGTGTATGACCTTTGGATTCAATCCATACCCAGACCAACGTCGTAAAGCCTCAACACTACCACCAAGAGGTTCCAACCAAACTCTCGCCTCAAGGGTCAGATCACACTATTGATGTAAGTGTGATTATTGATTCTCCTCACCAAGGTATCTCCAGACGTGAGGGTCAAGTCAACAGTTTTAACAAGAATATCTAAGTCTGAGACAAGATTAGGGGAAAGAATGAATGATTCATATCAAGGTCTGATGATACGACAGCTAGTAGAAGACATAGATCGTTCCCCGAATCATCCCTAGAGCCTTTCGGTCGCAATCCTTGACTGCATGCAGCTACTCTCTTCCCCTGCCCTCCAGCTCCCTGAGCCTAGCAGGGACTACAAAAGAGGGTGGTTGTAACATGTCGAAATGTACACCACCTCATGCTGCTCCCCTAGCTCTACTTCCACGTCTGCTGCTCTGTAGATTCATCAGTCCTTAACAATTCCTCTTAATGAAACATTTTACACACCCATGTCTCTGAGACTGGTGCCAGTTTCCTGCTTCTTACTACTTACATTCATTAGCTGTATTCGTTCAGCCAAAGAACATTCAACCACAGTGGTTCCCTATATCACTCTAGCATAAGTAGGAATGTATAGGAGAAGAATTTCTGGCTCAGATGTCCTTTAAACACACCTCACTCAGAAGTCTGAGCCCTGACGCACTAATCGCATCGTATTCATCGAGTACCAGGAATGGTCGGTATGCCATGATGAATACTCAGCTAACGACATGTCATCCTGCTGAAGCTGTAGAAGGTTCAGAAAACCCTCAGCCACCTCTTCAAGCCATACCGCGGCCGCCTGTTAGTCAGGATCACCTCAGAACCTGAGGGGTATCTGATGCTGAAACATGTGTAAGCTACTAAGCCTACATGTTCCATCAACAGGTACTGGAAGTTGGAACTGCTGACCAATAGGTAGTGATATAGCTAGCACACTACCCGAAGGTACTATCTCAGGAATCGGTCCACGTACAGAAGCCTTGTCATTGTGCGGACCAACCTCATGGTCACTAACTGGGAAACACTAGCAGCTAAGATCTCCATCTGCTCAACTAGTGTCTAAACTACATGAAGAACTACAGAAATCACCTCCATACAGTCTACTACTACATGGGAATCATCCTCACCTTGTAAGCTCGGAGGCCTCTTCTATTGTAACTCATGAAACACACCCTGTCAGCGTGCACTGTCAACTAGTACGGCTGGTTTCATATGCTGACTAATGTGTGGTGGTGGTGCTGGTACACCACCCGAAGGTTCCATCATAAGAAGAGGGCCCTGCATCTGAGTATCATCGCTCGATGGGCCGTCATCGAGTATCCTCACAGAACTCCAACTGATTGTCTGCATGGTGACATCCTGAACAGATGAGACATGGTCAAATGATTAAAACCTGGTGAGCCGACCTATTTTGTTCTAACATAATGAAAAATTTTGGAAACACACACGCAATCAGTGTTTTCATGCACTATGTCAGAAATTAGTAGTCATGGTCCTGGTGTATGGATATTTCGGCCACTGCAACAACACTAGACTCCCTGAATTAAATACCACACTCAGTAGCCTTAACACTATTGCTTCATAGAACTGAATGATCAGAGTCTTGAGTTCTGTGGTATAATAGACTCCTCTGATTCTAATTTGTCTTGACCCGTCCTCGGGGCCTGTGTCGTGACTACCCCAAGCTCGCCTCCCATAGTCCAGGGGCTGGCGACTAGCACCAATGGTGTAAATCCCGATATCTCAGAAGGAATTTCCTTAAAAAAACATAAACACATACAACCAGAGTAAAAGAGGAAGTATTACACTTAGTACAAAAGAATGTTCTGAAAAGTAATAGGCTAGAATACAAACCCAACTGAAAATTACAGCTACAACTGAATGAAAGTACAACAGAAAAGATAAACAGCTGGAAGATAGAAGCAGCTCCTAGGTCTTCCACCTCGGATCCTACCTGAAGGGTAGGTACATATAGCCTCCACAATGATCTCTCCCGCCAACCTCCTCTGAGTACCGTCTCATCATGAAGTCTAACTCTGGGTACTGACTCGTAGTGAGGTCCTCCTCCAGGTACTGACTTGTCATGAGGTCCACCTCTGGGTATCATCTAGTCCTTGTACACTCGATCTCTATCAGTGTTTTCCATTATCTGAATCCAAAAAACGATGTGCGGGCATATCCCGTGTAGGGTTCAGTATAACGATACTCAGTAGGGACCTTGAAACCCTCATGGTCTCACTAAATCTAACAAGGATAACCACAAAGAAGGATCTCAATAGATAACCCTTACTTAGGTATAAGCCCATACTTAAACCAATGTTATCAAGTAACCCATATCAATCAAGAGGTAATCACAAAGGTTATGAAATGAACAGATAACCATTACTTAGGTATATGCCCATACATGTACCTAATTTATCTAGTAACCCATCTCAATCATGAGGTAAACACAATGTTCATTGACTCAGCTCAAACGAAGATTTTATTCATGATGTCGAAACCACAGATGCTGGAGAACTCCTCCTCTGTCGAGTACAATTGTCCTGTCTTGACTCCGAGATGCTACTCTCTAACCATAGACTACTGAGGAACCCCTCTTGTCTAGTACCGCATGTCCGCACCCAACCATAGTAGTGCTCCCCGCCAGGGGTCTGCAGCCCAAACAAAGTAGTGGTTCCCCTAATATCCTATAGAGGTACCCCTCATGTCGAGTATCGTGGGACTGCTGCCAACTACCAGGCGTTCCGTCCACTGTTGTTCTGCCGCCAAATACCGGGTGCTCCGTCCATAGGGCAAGTCGACTCACTCCAAGTCGAATCGGTCAAGCAGTCATCAGGTCCACAACTACTAGTTCCCCGCACTCCGTACGCTCGTCTCCAGGAGGATCCATTGTACGAGCTGTTGGTAGATACTCCAAGTATCAAAAAATCCAACAAATAAGTATCACAAAGTACCTCCTCGTCATAGGGGTCTCAACGAAACAGATGGCATGTCAATCAGACGCTCGGTCTGTGAGTTATTAGCCTTTTCATCCTGGGGGCCCGGTTAGTTTAGTGTAAGAACCAACCCGACCGTATCTCAATTGTACCTCGAACTCTTATAGGGTATACTCAAAGGGTCTGTTTCTCAATGAGATTACCAACGCCGCTAACGGTTCGTCAAACGGACGTCCGGTCTGAAAGTTATCTGCTTTTCCATTCTAGGGGACCAGTTGGTTTCTAAGATAAAACCAACCCGACCGTACTCCAACTTCATCCAAACCTCAGGTGAAGTATTCCAAAAGATCTATCTCATCAAAAGTAATCCAACATAGTTGATGGCACGTCAATCGGACGTCTGATCCCTATGTTATGCGCGTTTTCGCTCTAAGGGCCCGGATGGTTTCATGCTCGAACCAACCCGAACATATACAAAAATCGCCAAAAGATTGAATTTAATATACTGAAATGACTTTATCAATCCAAGGAATCCTACTCAACAAAAGGTGCGTCGATCGGAGGTCCACAACTCATGTTATGGGAGTTTAACTGATGATTGTCCGAAAATAGGGGGTTTGGGCCTAGTCCGACCCGACCCAATACCCCCTGGGTCGGCCCAAACTGGTTTGACATGACCAAGGTCCAGGTCCGGCCTAGTTATGCGCGGCCCAGCCCGGCTGGCGCAGTCCGGCGTGGCCCTTCCGCGTGGCCTGCCGCGGCTCGGCCAGCGTGGCTGCGCGGAAGCCACAGAGCGGGTGTGTGACCCCCGTTGAATGGAACCGGTGGCGCTCAACGCCGCCTTGTTGTCCCAAATCCCGCGGCCGCGTGAGAGCTTTTTCCATTCCGTCACGGCACAGCCGTGGCGGGTCTTCTCCGGTGGTGCGCGGTGGCGCCGCCGCCTCCAAGTGGACGGATGGCTCTGGCCACCGCCTCCAGTCGACGACGCCAGCACGCCGGCGTGGGGCACCGCCACCACCTTCCACGGACCACCGGACACACTCTGGTTGTCCTTTTTGCCGGCCATCATCACCTATGGTCACCTCGAGACCCGAAATTCACTATGGAGGCTTCAAATTGAAATTGTGGTCATGTTTCATCTTCTTTGTCAATCTGCAGACATCAAACAATCTAAAGAGGGTCCGGGATTGTTCATTATCTCGTGCCCTCCGCATTAGAGGATCATAACACTGTTAAACAAATAAGAATGCCCAAATTAGAGGGTATAATTCACATAATTAGAATTATACAAAAACAAACCCTACCTCTCAAAGGCGTCACACATCATCGAGCCGCGGAAAGAGGTAAGCATCACAATGATCAGACGTCGCGGACGATCGGTGCTGATTCCATTTACGTCAGAGGAAGTGTCGTCATTGATAGTGACATTCCCTACGGTGGTGTCTCCTCCCTTTACATGGAGGAAGAAGAGGAGAAGGAAGGTCGTCGGTAACCTCATGTTTTTTGTCAGAGGCATTCTTCGTGGGAGGCGTTCTTCATCGAAGAGGTGTTGTTCTTCTTCAAGAACGTTCTTCATTGGAAGGAGGGAGCTCTTCAAAATTCTCTATGAATTTCCTACATAATATTTTCCCAACCAAATATTAAAATGTGTTTTCTCCAATTTTGATAACTTTTCATGCTAATTCAATTTATTTCAAACTAATTAATTAATTTAATGTTTTGAAAAATATTAAGTGTTGTGAGAGAGATAAAAGGTGGAGAGGCTCTACTCAACTAAATGAGTGGAGTTTTCATGTATTGAACAAGGGATGAGTTATGGGGAGTTCAAGGGGTTAAGGGAATGTGAAATTTTGGGGCTCGTGTGGGCCCCACCTCATAAATATCCTCACATTGGTAGTTAGGTGCTTGTGTGTCCCACACCAACTCCCCCATGTAGGATAAAACCACCCTAGATATAAAAATAAAATTGTTCCACAATTTTATTCACTTCTCATTTTAACGAAAAAATTTAACTTCTCCTCCCATGCAAACGCAACAGCGGTAAATCTCCCCTGAAGAAAATACCGGTGTTGTGAGTTCATCATTGCCCTTGGATTTCAATTCTGATCACCGGTTCAAAAGAAAGAAAATCCCGCCCGTTCTTTCACTTTACATACCCAAGATAAACTTTTGAAATTGATTCCGGGCACACCGGTCCTTGGAATTAGGTGTCGTCAGAAACCGTGTTCTCGTAAAATTCCAAGGTATTTATGGAAAAAAATTCCCTCAATTTTTCGGGTCATTACATAACATAACATCTCCATGAACTGTGTAATAAAATGGTCGATGTGTATATTTTGTGGATGAATATAAAAACATATTTAATATATATAATTTATATCTGGATTAAAAATTTTCATTTAATGGAACCCCAATCAATTATATGGAAAAAATATATTGATCAAATAAAATAAAAAATAACACACTACCAAATGTCGATATTAATGAATAATTAATAATCTGTGGGTGTTGAAATGTTTGAATATGATCATATATGATATTATAATTCTGTAAATTATTATTTTATATATCTATAATAAATATAAATATATTATAAAGGATATGAGTGTATTCAAATCTTGTTGAACTCAAGGAAAGATTTTATCATCTCAAATTTTCTTCATTGGAATATGTCTTGTGTTATGCAGCTATCATTATTTATGGTGTGTATATATAGATACATTTAAATGATATATCATGAATATTAATTTTATCATGATATTATATGTTTCATTTTATGGATTAAGTTATAGGTATTACGATTCAACTGTTAGAAAAGTGGAATGGATTTGTATTTCAATCTTATTTTAATTGAGATTTTTGATTCTTGAATTTCCTTGGCTGGATATAATATGATAAATTCATAGAGAGTAGATATAATTTTATTACAGTTTATATTTATTTATAATATAGTTTATACTTTCATTAACCCTTATTTTTGTAATGAATAGTTTGAATTAATATCCAAGAGGAAAACCAAAATTATTAATCTCTTCGGATGAAAACCATTTTTATTTCATGTATATTTTTTCTAAAAATAAATTCAAGAATGGTTTTAATATTATTATATTAGACTTTAGAGTACTTGTTACCCATGATTTAATTTTAATAAAATATTTTAAAAATAATTTTATTTTATTTTTATAGACTTGTTACACTTGAATATTAATGGAAGTGTAAAATGAATTTTTATTTTAATATATATAAAATGAATAGAATTTTCAGCCATCATGATTTATCAATTAATTGACGATTCCTTTATAATTATCCATGTTTATTTTCAAAATAAATGTTTCGAATAATATTTTTAAAATTTTATGATTTAACGTAATATAGTTTAATGTGTATGGGGTATTTTTATAAACAAATATTCAATGTTATATTTTAAAGGAATTTACTTCTATGAAGAAATCCATTAATGTAACATATTATTTATTTAGGATATGGTCTAATGATATCATCATTATTGAATATCTTTTCCGGTTCTAATTATAATTATTCAATGTTTATGACACTTATTTCATTTACATGGTTTATGATATATATTAAATTATTTCTGATGTTTTGGAACACTTATGAATGGATTATGATTATATGACGTGTGGTACTACAATTCTACAGACCTAAAATGTATTGTGTAAAGATGGATTACATATTATATAAATATATTAATCATCAAAATGATTTCATGATAATAATTATAGCAGTGTACCATGTTTTCATATCAATAACAATAGAAATGGATCTAGATATCATGGCCACAATTTCATTCGTGAGCAGGGATTTGATGTTTGTAAGATATTTTTGGTAGACATAGTTATATATCCATACGTTAATCGATGGGATGGGTTTCATGTTCATTACTTAATCTGTGAACCCATTTCTATTCATTCATGTTCATAATTTTATAAGATTATTTTTTTCCACATTTTTATGTCTATGTTGTGTTTTCAAGGATTATATTCATTGATTCCTTTAATATTTATATGTTATGAATTTTCATACATTATTCCATTACCCAATATTATGTTGTTTGATATATAAGGTATGGTTTTAAAATGTAATTCTCATGTTATCATTCAATTATTCACATGTTATATATAAATGATCATTGATATATCCCTTATTTGACTTTAATGAGAATATTATCTAACCATTTCTAATGAATCTATTTTGCAGGTTATTAAGTTTCATTTAGTGTATGTTATTTCCATGAATTGTACTATATGTGAATATCACCAAGAGTGATTTTGAATATATTTTATGAAATAATAATGTAACATGCCATGTAAATGAAGAAATACGATATTTTCATATTTACTAATACTTGTGAATTATATATTAATTTTACTTTAAAGGGGTTTCTATGTTCGATAGCATACCTGATACACAACAACATGTTTCTTTGAAATATTACGTAGCACACTAATAACAAAATATTATAATTTTAAATGGTGGTTAACTCCTAACCGTTGTATTTTTGGGAATGAATAAATCTAACTACAATATGATTTTATGTGTTTTTTAAATGTATTTATATTTATCCAATAAAATTTAATGGATTAAAATATGAATGAATCATATTTTAATCATAACGTACATTAAAAGGACGATTTACCACCTTTTAATAGAGAACACTCTTTAAATCTAGTTTTGGTTATTTTTATATAGTCTATTTTACCAAATAAAATTATTCTTTAGATTTGGGTCATCAAATTTGACTTTGGTTAATTTTTTTGGTATTTTTCGGATAAAGTTCTTTTTTAATGATCAGTGGAAAATATTGTATTTTAATTCAAAAGTTCCTTTTAATATTATTTATTTATATAGTAATATTATCTTTTTAATTGGTTTTAATGTTTAATTATAATATATTTTTACCATTTAATCTAATTTTGTTCATTGGAATTAATTTCATTTTGAAATTGGACAAAAACATGTGTCAATATTTTTATAGTTATTGTCTCTTTAAAACACACTATTTGTTTTAACAACGGGGATTAATTTTAAATTAATTAATGACACTACTATGTTTTGAATATGGCTAAATAGACATCATTTTTGAATTCGTAATATCAAATAAATCTTAGGCTGAATTTTTTTTATTTTTTCTGAAAACTTCAATTTTTGATGAATAGTGAAACTACTTAGTAGTAGTTAAAAACCGACTTTTTCATTTAAATGTAATTTTACCACTTATATGAATTTAATTTCAAAAATTATATTGAAATGGTTGTTATCAATAAGTAAAATTTGGATCAATAGGATTAAAATAATTTATTATGAATAGTAACTTTGGACTTTTATTTACCGCGGTTAAAAGTAAATAGGGTAATTCAAGGTTAAAAGAATATTATAATAATTCAAAATTACCTTAACTCTTGTAAAATACTTATTGGATAAGTAATGTCCTACCATGGAAATATTTGGGTCAATTTGGGGACCCCATGGAGCCACTTATGAAAGAAAATGACACTTTAGATTAATTAATTTAATGTAATGGAAAAAATGACATAAACAAAAATATTTTAGCAAATTAATTTTTATATGGTGTTATATAAATTATATTTTCAACTATAAATATTCATTGAAAATTTAAAAATATTTACTACATCATGGTATTTTTTTTATAATTTTTATACATCACATAAATTAAATTATTTATGACATAATAATGATGTAGTATTTACCTCATTAAAAAAGATTTAAATAAATAAGATTATAAGTATTAAAATAACATCCAAAACCTATACAATTCCTATTGGATGATATAATTTTGACTATGAGTCATCTTATCTTCGACTTTAATGATTTTTTGAAATTTAGAAACCGAATATCATTATATAATAAAATAATATTTTCACACATTCCAAAAGTGCCCCTCCTCCCCCTTATAAAAGGAGACCACTTATAACTAATCCCTCACCCCTCTCAAGTCTTTTGGATCATCCAAACTCTCCCAATTAATCTACCTACATCCCTCTACTCCTCCTATAATCCTTACTATAGGCAGAAGGAACATCAATGAGCCTTTTGGGTTCAATCCAAAGGGAGTTTCCAAAATTAATGGTAATGGTTTCTCTTATTTTCTTTTTTTTATTTTACTTCTCCAACCATAAAATCTTTTTATTCATTTCATTTATAACAAAACAAGTATCTTCAATATACTATTATGTTTTTATGAGAAGGATTCAAACACCACTTACACACACCTCCATCTAATGGATGAAGAACATAAAGTTTCTGTGGATGTCAAACTAATGGCTCACGAAACGATGATTGTTAAAATATCTCCAACCCCCTCTAATGGCGGCCATTATGATGGAAATGTATTTATATATGATATATATTATTTTTATGTTTTCTTTAGGCTTCTATAATTTCCATTTATAGCATACCTTTATGGTTTCCATTATGGGTAAACGCGATAATTTAATTCTAGAAAAGTGTGGACTACCGCCCCCTCAAAGTGATATGACTCATTAATACCATATGTGGTACAAATAAAGGACAGATTTATTGATATTATATGTTATAAAACATTGGATTTATAATACCATCATGTATCATTATGTTTTAATTCCATTAAATATGAAATTGAAATGGAAGTAGTGGTCATGCGTACTTATGGATTACCATCTCCATGAATGGTTCATTTCTTTTCTTACATCCAAATGTTATGTACTATTATAAATACATGTATATTATAGATATATATGAAATATAATAGATCCAAATCATGAATATCATTCTGGATATAATGATCCTTTGACCACATGAACAACATTTAATTATAAAAATTCCATTTTGACTCAAGTACAAAATATCGACAAAACGAACATTATTAACTTAAATTGTTACATAATGTTTATAACATGGTAATAAGTAATATAAATCGAATAATAAACATGAAGAGGATATTAAGAAAGTATAAACTAAATTTATTTTATTATTCATGAGATTAACAAATGATCGAGTCATGTTGAACACGAGGTAAGGTACTTCGTCTCAATATTTTATCATTGTGGAATATTTTGTTTTAATACACGATGTTTTTTATATTCTGTATAAACACCCTTGACTTTTAAAAGGGAATATTTTTCTACAAAGTATTTTACTAAACGAAAAAAATTAATGTTTCTTTTCACATAAGCGGTGACAATGACCTTTTCCGCCGTTGTGAGTATTATTTGATCTTTGACTTCCTCAACAAGCTGAAATGTTTTTAAAAGAAAATAAATACCATATACTCTTTTATGTATTTTGTTATTGAAAATGGATTTGATAATGGATTTTTTGTCTCAATATATTAAAGTGATATATTGTGATTGAAATGTGGAAATGTTTTCTTTCCTTTATATTTGTTTTGTGTCTTATTATTTTATAATGGTACTTGGAAATTTGATGGGTGGTTATGTGATAAACCAAATGATGGGTGGTTCCATGAATACCAGGATAGGTGGTTATGTTATAACTTCCAATGAATTTGGAATGGAAGTCAGCAGTACGGATATTCCATTTAGTGAAATTTGTGGAAGATGACTATATGGTTATTCCATCTAAGTATGTTTATTTCACAAGTTTAATTTTTATGTTATGTGTTCTTTTTATGGGTTTTATGGTAATCTTTTGGTTACAAAATGGTAAGTAGTGATCTTTAATTTAGTGAAGAGTATTTAATATTTCATAAAATTGAAAAGTATTACTTATGTTAAAGTATTCATGGTTTAATTGTTGTTTTAAAAAAAACTAACAGTTTTTCTTATATGTGTATCCCTTATTGAGATTTTTATGCTTGTCCAATGTTTTTGAAATGTTTTTCACAGGACATAAAGTGGAATAGGGTCAATGATGGGATCAAAGAAAAGTAATGTTGTCTAAAACATGGAACTATAAATCACACTTTTTTAAGTGTTTATATTTTATGAAAAAAATGGAAACTGAGTATAAGTGTATACATTATAATTCTTGAGAAGAAATGTAATAGTTGTGGCCTAATTCTTAAAACTCTAAAATTGAAAAGATACAAAATGTTAATTGTTAACATAATTCAGGATTATGTAATGTTTATGACCGGGTCCTTATTTTTGGAATCATAAGATGGTTTAGACAACTTTAGGAGTTAGGGTATTGTTAAATATGTGTCCATAAATTAATTTTTGGTAATATTTTAATGATATAGAATTTACATATTACCATGTTCCATCGCCTAATATCTATCTATGTTAAGAATGGTTTTTCATCATGGAAAAAAAGTAGCTTTTCTGGGAAGGCATACAGAGTTAAATGACCTTCCAAATCAGCATCATGTGATTGTCAAAATCAGAATTGCACAGTTTTTTGTAGTAATGGATCAGTTGGCTCAGGTGAAAAATGATGGCTATTTTATTGATGATATTTTTTTGTATTCTTAAAGTAAAGAGGATAATTAAAGTCATTTAAGGGTTGACTTTTAATCCTTAAAAGAAACGAAAATATTTGGGATATTCAAAAAGTGTGAGTTTTGGTTACAAAAAATTTCATTCTTTGGTCACATTGTTTCAAAAAGTGGTATAACGGTTGACCCTTCTAAAAAATGTTGTTGAAGAATTGCCAAGACCCACAAATATAACCGAGATCCATAATTTTCTTGGTTTGGAAGGTTTTTACCGAAGTTTTGGTGAAAATTTCTCAATGTTATCTAGTCCAATGATAAAGTTAAATCACAAAGGTGTTATGTTCATTTGGAAAAAATAATGTGATGAATATTTTCAGGAATTGAAAAGAATATTGGAGAATGATCCAGTTTTAGCACTCCCTTCCAGAAATGGTGAGTTTCTAATCTACAGTGAAGCTTCGTTTAAAGGAAATGGTTGTTTCCTTATGCAGAATGTTCAGGTAATTGCTTATGCTTTATGTTAGTTGAAACCCTATGAGTTAAATTACCCTACACATGATTTGGAATTATCTGCTGTTGTTTTTGCTTTAAAAATTTGGAGGCATCCTATTAATAGAGTGAAGTGTGAAATATATACTGATCACAAAAGTTTCAAGTATATATATTCCCTCAAAATTAATTGAACATGATACATAGGATATGGTTGGAATTAATCAAGGATTATGATTGCATGATCCATTAACATCCAGGAAAATCAAATAAAGTGGATGATGCTTTGATTTGAAAAAGTAATGCTTCATTTACTATAATACATTTGGAACAAGATCCATTGGTTTTTGATTTGATAAACATTGCCGTAGACATTTTTGGTCCAAGAAATTCTTATATTTGGTATAAGGTGTCAGTGAGATCATCTCTATCATACAGTAAAAAAATTTTAGTAATAATAAAGTGAGTTACAGAAAAAGGTAGAGTTGGTTTAGAAGGGTAAGTTTCCTGAATTTGACATTGATAATGATTTTGTTTTGAGGATTGAAAATAGATTATCTATGCCTTTTGATTCACATTTGAATAATGAGTTATTAATTGAAGCTCATAGTTCTCCATTTTTAGTTCATCCTAGTAGTACTAAAATGTAGAAAGATCATCAAGAGTATTACTGGTGGGATTGAATAAAAAAAGATATTGCTGATTTTAATGTGAAGTGTTTGAATTGTCAGCATGTTAAAGTAGAGTGGCAGTTATCGAAAGTTATTTTACAATCTTTACCAATTCTAGTGTAGAAAGGGGAAAATATATCAATGGACTATTTTGTGGGATTACCAAATACATCTCAAGGTAATAATGCAATCTGGGTTATTGTTGATCGATTGACTAAATCTGATCATTTCCTTCCAATTATAGATACTTTTCTCTAGATCAACTTGCTCAGTTGTATGTTAAAGAGATAGCCAGGTTTCATGGAGTTCCCCTCTCTATTGTATCTAATCGTGAAGGCATGTTTACTTTTATATTTTGGAAAGGCCTTCAGAAGTCATTGGGTACTGAATTAAATTTTAGTACATCTTTTTATCCTCAATCAGATGTGTAGTCAGAATGAAAAATTCAGACCTTGGAGGATATGTTACATGCTTGATCACTAGATTATTAGGGAATTTTGGACCAACATATTTCTTTGGTTGAATTTTCATATAATAACAGTTTTCATTCCAGTATACAGATGGCTCCATTTGAGGCATTATATGGAAAGCATTGTTGAACTCCAGCTTTTTGGGATGATGTAGGTGAAAGGAAGAAGATGAGACCTGAATTGGAAGAAGAGATGGGAGAGAAAATTCAATTGATTCAGAAGCACATGAAAACATCTCAAAGCAGACAAAAATGTTATGCAGATTAAAAGAGAAAATATATTTCTTTTAAAGTAGGCGATCATGTCTTTCCCAATGTTTTTCCATGTAATAGTCTGATGAGTTTTGGTAAGAAGGGAAAGTTAAGTATGAGGTTCATTGGACCTAATGAATTCATGGATAAAATTAGATTTGTTTCATTTAGAGTGGCTTTATCTACATGTTTATCCCAGCAACACAATGTTTTTCATGTTTTGATGTTGTGAAATTATATTCTAGATCCATCTCGTGTTTTGTGTCCATAGGTAGTTCAGTTGGAAGAGAATCTCTCTTGTGAAGAAAAACTAGTACAAATGCTTTAACAAAGAGAGAAAGTGTTGAGGAATAATGAAATTCACCAGGTAATGGTTTTGTGGAAAACCCACATGGTAGAAGAGGCAATGTGAGAATCTGAAAATGCTATGAGGGGTAAATACCCCCACCGATTTGTTAAGTGAATAAAATTGTGAGGATGCAATTTTCAAAAGGGGAGAAGGATGTAACATCCCATGTAAATTAAGAAACATGATGCTTCCATATATATTAATATTTATGAATTAAATATTAATTTTACTCTAAAGGGGTTGCTATGTTCGATAGACTACCTGATACCCAACAACGGGTTTCTTTGAAATCTTACGTTGCACACTAATAATATAATATTATAATTTGAAATGGTAGTTAACTCCTAGATGTTTTATTAGTGGGAATGAAAAAAACTAACAAAAATATCATTATATATGTTTGTCAAATATATTTACATTTATCCAATAAAATTTAGAGGCTTAAAATATGAATGAATCTAATTTTATGAATAATTTACATTAAAAGGTCGATTTACCGCATTTTAATGGAGAACCCTATTTAAATCTAGTTTTGGTCATTTTTATATGTTCTATTTTACCAAATAATTTTTTTTAGATTTGGGACATCAAATTTTATTTTGGGTAATTTTTTGGTATTTTTCGAATAAAGTTCATTTTTAATGAATAATGGAAAATATTGTATTTTAATTCAATAGTGAATTTTAATATAATTTATTTATATAGATAGATTATTCTTTAATTGTTTTTATAGAATAATTAGAATATATTTTTACCATTTAATCCAATTTTTGTCATTGGAACTAATTTCACATTGAAATTGGACATAAACAAGTGTAAATCTTTGATTAGTTATTGTTTCTTAAAAACACGCTATTTGTTTTAACAACGGAAATTAATTTTAAATTAATTAATTCCACTTCTATGTTTTTAATTTAGAAAAAATACATCATTTTTGAATGCAGAATATCAAATAAATCTTAGCCTGAATTTTTGATATATTTATGAAAAACGTCAATTTTTTATGAATAGTGAAACCACTTAGTAATAGCTAAAAAACTAACTTTTTCATTTAAATGAGATTCTCCACTTTTGTGAATTATATGCCAAAAATCTAACATACATGGTTGTTATCAGGAAGTAAAATATTGTTCAATATGATGAAAATAATTTTTGGTGAATAGTATCTTTTGACTTTCATTTACCACATTTAAAGGTAAATTGGATATTTCATGGTTAAAAGAATAGTATAATAATACAAAATTACCTTAAATCTTGTCCTATCCTTATTGGATAGTAATGGTCTACCATGATCTTTTTTGGGTTTATTTTGGGACCCCATAGAGCCACTTATGAAATAAAATGACACTTTAGATTAATTAATTTAATGTAAAGGAAAAAATGACAAAAACAAAAATATTTTAGTTAATTAATTTTTATATGGTGTTATAAAATGAATATTTTCAACTATAAATATTCATTGGAAAGAAAAAAATTATTTCCTACATCATGGTATTTTTCTATAATTTTTAGACATCAAATAAATTAATTTATTTATGACCTAATAATGATGTAGTATTTACGTCATTAATAAAAGATTTAAATAAATTAGATTATAAATATTAAAATAACATCAAAAACTTTTACAATTTCTATTGGATGATATTATTTCTCCTATGAGTCATCATTTATTTCACTTTAATGATTTTCGGACCTTTAGAAACCGAATATCATTATATAATAAAATAATATTTTCACACATTCTAAAAGAGCCCCTCCCCCCCTTATAAAAAGAGACAACATGTAACCAATTCCTCACACCTATCAAGACTTTTGGCTCATACAACCTTTGCCCAATGAAACTCCTTACATCCCTATCCTCCTCCTAGAAGCCTTACATTAGGCAGAAAGAACTTCATGGAGTCTTTTTGGTTCAAACCAAAGGGAGTTACCAAAATTAAAGGTAATGGTTTCTCTTAATTTATTTTCTTTTTATTTTACTTCCCCAACCCTAAAATCATTTTATTCCTTTCATTTATAACAACACCAGTATCCTCAATATACAAGTATGTTTTTATGAGAAGGATTCAAACACCACTTACACACACCTTCATCTAATGGATGAAGAACATAATGTTTCTGTGGATGACAAACTCACGCCTCATGAAACGATGATTGTTAAAATACCTCCAACTGCCTCTCATGGTGTCCATTATGATGGAACTATATTTATATATGATATATAATATTTTTATGTTTTCTTTAGGATTCTATAATTTCCATTTAAAGCATACCTTTATGGTTTCCATTATAGGTAAACGCGATAATTTCATTTGAGAAAGTGCGGACTACCGCCCCCTCAAAGTGATATGACTCATTCATACCATATGTGGTACACATAAAGGATATATTTAATGATATTATATATGATAAAATACTTGATTTATAATACTACTATTTATCATTATGTTTTAATTCCATTAAATATGAAATATAAATGGAAGTAGCGTTCATGCGTACGTATGGCTTACCGTCTCTATGAATGGTGCATTTAATTTCATACATCCAAATGTTATGTACTATTATAACTACCTGTATATTATAGATATATATTATATATATGATATAAAAATCATGAATATCCTTTTGGATATAATAAACCTTTGACCATATGAAGAACATATAATTATAAGAATTCCATTTTTGACTAAAGTACTAAATATCGAAAAAACGAACATTATTATCTTAAATGGTTACATAATGTATATAACATGGTAATAAGTAATATAAATGGAATAATAAACTTGAAAAGGGTTATTAAGAAAGAATAAAAAACTTTAGTTTATTATTTATGATATTGACGGATGATCGAGTCAAGTCGTACATGAGTTAAGGGATTTCGTCTAAATCTTCATTCATTGAGGCATATTTTGTTTTAATACATGACTTTTATTATACAATGTATAAACACCCTTGAATTTTAAAAGGGAATATTTTTCTACGAATCATTTTACTAAACAACAAAAATTAATGTTTCTTTTTCACATAACCGGTAACAATGACCATTTCCGCCGCTATGAGTATTATTTGATCTTTGAATTCCTCAACAAGCTGAATTGTTTTTAAAAGAAAATAAATATAATATACTCTTTTATGTATTTTGGTATTGAAAAAGGTTTTGATAACTATTTTGTTATGTCAATATATTTATGTGATATATTTTGATTGAAATGTGGAAATGTTTTTTCCATTATATTTGTTTTATGTCTTATAATTTTATAATGGTACATGGACATTTGATGGGTGGTTACGATATAAATCAAATGACGGGTGGTATCGTGAATACCAGGATGGGTTGTTACATTATAACCTCTAATGAATTGGGTATGAAAGTCAGCTGTATGGCTATTCCATTTAGTGATATGTGTGGAAGTAGACTGTATGGTTATTCCATTTAAGTATGTTTATGTCCCAAGTTACCTTTATATGTTATGTGTTCTTTATATGTGTTTTATAGTAATATTTTGGTTACAAAAGGGTAAGTAGTGATTTTTTAGTGAATAGTATTTACTATTTCATAAAGGTGAAAAGTATTACTTACATTGAAGTATTCATGGTTTTATTTTTGTTTTGAAAAAATAATAGTTTTCCATCTTTGTGTATCCCTTACTGAGCTTTTTATGATCATCCCATGATTTTTAAATGTTTTTCACAGGACATAAAGTTGAATAGGGTCAATGATGAGATCAAGGAAAAGTCATGCCGTCTAAAACATGGAAGTAGACATGGAAATTTTGTTTAAGTGTTTATATTTTATGAAAAAATGGAAACATAGTATAAGTTTATACATTGTAATTGTTTGGACGAAATGTAATAGTTATGTCCTAATTCTCTAATATCCTAAACCTGAGAAGATCCTCAATGTGAATTATTAACTTAAATCAAGGTTATGTAATCTTTAAGGCCAGGTACGTATAAATAATGTTAATTTTTTATTCTCCAAATATGGTAAACCATTATGATCAACAATCATGTGTATGTAACGTATTGTTTATATTCATCTAGTAACATGAAACGTCTTCCTATGAAAATAATAGGAATCTATAAAAATCATGGAAAAATGCTTATCTTCAAATTTTTTAGTTTATGCCTTTCAAAAATAATGTTTTTCTGAAATTCAAAGAAACCAATTAAAAAATTGATCATTTTGAATAAAAAATTAATAGAAAATGGTCATTTATTTTTATTATAATAAGATGTAACTTCTATTTCAAAGAGGCTTATATATATTTATAAATTAAAAATAATAAAAATAAATTCACTTTTTTACTCATTAAATTTTTATTCCATCATAAAAAAGTATTATATATTTTTAGGTCATTATTATATCATTAATATATCATAATAATTAACGTATTTGTAAAACTGATCATTTTCACTATTCACATAAATTCAAACATTTTATTATAATCCCAAAATTTTACAACAATATTATTTGATATATAAAATCAAAAATAGAGGTTATTTTAGAAGAAAAAAAATTAAATTTAAATTAAATTTATCTTTTAAATCAAACATAAATACAATTTAATAAAGATATTTATTCATAAATAATTAATGTGGAATTATATATAGATACATAATCAATATAGGGAATTCATTTATTAATTTATTATTAAATTATATAATTTATCGCATAATATTAGTATTATCATTTACTATAAAATATTAAACATATAAAAAATAAGTTATTTTTTAAAATAATGATCTCAAGAATTAATGGTATTTTTGAATGTAAAATATAACTCTTCTAGATTTTATTTTTTTCATTATATGTCATTTAAAAATATTTTTAAGTGTTTTAGAAATGTATTGTTCCTATTAGTAGAGTTTTTAATGAGTCAAGTCTCCCATCATATTGGTTTCTTTTAAATAATCACACGCACAAATATATTTTGGTGCTACCTATGGTGGAAATAGAACATTGTTACAACACAAAAATGACCAATCACAACTCTAAATTACTTCCTTATATACATTATAGATAAAAAATATATATTATCTTTTACTATAAGATATTCACATATTGTTTGAAATCACAAATCTAATGAGTCCAACACAAGGACAATTTGGTATCTCACTATTATCCTCAATTGTAGTTGATCATCCTATATTAAGAGCATCTTATGATGTTATTGATGTGGAAAATTTTTTCTAATTTGAAAAATATTTTTTTGAATAATGTTTCTCTATATTTTAGAAATATTGTATTTTAATTAACAAATTATAATGATTTTTATTTTAATGTAAATTTCAATCACAACCCCTATCGAAAACTTACCCCTCTCGGGCTGGTTGTGAGAGAAGTGTGATAGTGGATTCCAAAATCTAGCCACTAATAGGCCATGGGATAGAGAAAAACACCTTAGGTATAACATTAATATATATGCTAGTATTAACATACATATATATGGTAGTATTACACTCTAACTGATTAATGGTGATGATTGGAAGTAGGCAGTGGTAGGGTGTGTGAAGCGAGCTAGTGTGTGACCCAAATTTGGTGATTTTCATGTTTTGGAATTTGAATTTTGATATATGGAAATGTTATTGGGTGACATTTTTTGTTTTTGCAGGGCGAGGGATATAAAATTGGCTAGTTCTTTTGGTTTGTTGTTGTAGGAAGGGTATATATCTGGTTGGAATAGTGTCGGGTTCCCACTTACCCCTATAAAAGTGTCAATTGAAAATAAAAATATATGGATTGTGGTCTGGTACACCAACCATATCATTCTTGGATATATTAAAAGTAATCCCATGCAAATGCAGGAAATGTCATACAAACCAAATACAACTGAAATGTAAACTACCAGTACCAAACGATAAACATGGTAGAGACCAAAAATCAAAGAAAAATAATTAACATCAATGATTATGTAATATCTATATTGATCTTCATCATTATGATGCATACTTGAAAAATAGATTATATATATTGGGATTGTATAAAATAAATATTTATTAGGATCCTTCTTAGAGTCTAAAAAAAGATAATGAAACCATACTAAATTCACGTTATCAATTTTGAATATAACATGCCACATAAATATATATACTATGTTCACAACCCCACCATAACTATTTATATCTATATAATGAATACCAGAGATTATATAATATTGTATCAGAAAAAAAGGCACCCCACTATTCCCCTATAGTTTTTATGCTTGGAAAAAGCATCACATGTCATGAGCCATCTATCTCTAAATGAAGACAACTCCATGACACTCAGTCTATTCATCGTAACATGAATATTATGAATCATAGCATCCCATCATCCCATCCACATATTCATAGAGTAATAACATATATTTTAGGTCCCTCCATTTCCAAAATATATTGTTTGAAACATTTTTTATTTTACCTCAAGCCATCATAACCTATTAATTAAATGTTGTACCTCGACCCATCATATCACATACACAACATACAAATATTAACCATTTGAAGACTATTTCAGGAGATATTTTCTTGTGATATAACTGCCATCCATTACATCACTCTTTAAACATATATGGGTATTACTAACCACAAGCATATCAAAAAATATTACATCCAGTAGAAGGGAGTTGCAATAGAAGGGGGTTTTAACCATTAATCCCTCAACACACGTGATGTTGAGAAAAACACCTTCCTAGATTCCACTAGGTGATAGTCTCCCACCGAAAAATGGAATTGACATATATGAAATAACAAACCATACATGATATAAAATATATCACAACCACACTATGGGCATTAACAATGTCCCAAGATCAACTATATATATCATCTATTAGATACATGACTTCCACCTCTACAAACTATATACCATATATACAGATAAATATTTAATAATAATAAAATTATATAACATCATTAAATTTTAAAATTGAATAATTAATTTATTTAATTAATTATTCATTAATTAACATTATTCCATTTATAATTCATAAAAACTAATGAAATTTATATGTCATCTAGGAATAATCATACTGATCCAACTGTTTCTCAATTTTAGAAAAAAATTCATTCCAAACACCAACATCAAGGGTTATGAGATATTTAAAAAATTATTATTCCATAATTACATATTATCTTAGGGAAATCATAAGATACAAAAATGTGATGCATAGATAATCATATCTAGCTATATGAAGCACCGGGGAGTGAAATGAAGATATATGAGTAATCCAAAAGTATGTCTCTTAAGAAGAACATTAACAAGAAATTATCGCATCCTCTAGAACCCCAATGGAAAATCCCAACATCAATCCATTCAATGAAAAGTAGTTCGATTACAGGTACCTTCAAACTAATCACCATTCTTCTCAATGTCATTATAATCATATTCTAAAATATACCATGAAGTCCATGAATATATATCATTGAACCAGTAGCCATCCCATGTTCACATGATGTCAAATATAAATGCTTATATTAAAATATATTATTAAGAGAAAAAATATCCTTTTGAGAAACTAATCCCAAAAAAAAAATTTAATCTTCCATTTATGTCACAACAGGATCAATCATCCATCAACAGAAGGAATTGATTATTCACAAGAAAATAGTATCATTCGACCCCAAACATTTAACTTTATCAAACAGCCGAATTTGTTTCATAATGAATTAGAAATAAATTTATTACACATGAAAACCTTTTGTAACCTATAGAATCATATATTAAAAGATATTAAATAGTATAAACACACTCCCAAGAATCTATTCATGTTTCAACCAACATTAGGGGTTAAAAATTATCATTTAACATGACATTTAATATTATCTGTAATATGAATTACATTCTCAAGTTCTATAGATATTTCCATTAACATATGGGAATATATTTTCATTAAATATCTTAGGAGAGTCCTATGATTTCATTGAAATTATTATAAAAATGGTTTCAACAATCATCTCTAATTTTATTTAATTTTCCAGGAAAATATTATTGAGAATACTTTCATTAAATTTTTTAATCAAATTAACATGTTTATCCACGTATAACAAACATGTTAATAAAATAATAACTCAAATATCACTTTATCTAGTAAATCAAAAGGAATACCATTATTTTGACCGAGTAAAGCATTTTATTTCTACAACTATAACCCAATTCCTTTCATTATATGATATATTATTGTCCTTTGTTTATTGAACCACCACCCCAAGAATATAAATATTTAAAACTTTATGATTAAATATGTCATAAACCATCCCAAATGGACCCATGTTGTGACTCCCCATACCAGCCTCTAATAGGCCAGACGATTTTGACTATCACTGAGTAAGAATATAACTAATCCTAGTAGGCCTCAACCTATGTATCTTTACACATTAACACATATCAAAGTCCATATATTTCTCGAATATAAAAATAAAGAACAACCATGCATTCATAAATCTAAATCCCACAACAAGAGTACATCATAATGTAAATGGAAATATACAGTCCTAGGTACAATCCCACCATAAAGAGTCTAAAAACAATCCCAATCTAAATGTATTATTGGGGAATGGTGTCAAAATTTGCTTGAAAATAACTTGGTATGTTTGGTCTCATTAAAAACCTCCTAATCCATGTGCTCTTAAGAACCTATCAGATGATATATTTTCTACATATGATATGACACTTATAGGAAAATCCCATGAAATGATGATTATAATAATACTATATAATATAGAATGAAACCATAAACCATTCAAAAATGAAATTCCATTAGCTATACATATGTATATTTCTAAAGACCATATAACAGGAATATCCATATATAATCAACAATTACCTAATTTTTAAAGGTAAGTCACAACTATAATACATTCTAAGGATTCCAGGTTTATGGTTCCACAAAGAACTCATTTGGGAGAATAAATTCATGGGTCCAATAACAATATTGATATCCATTTGAGGGTTAACAATCATCAGATATATCCATTAAAAGTTCACGATGGACTTCGGAAGAGATACGATAAACATATGAAGATCACATCCAAGGTCATGTGGTATACTAAAAAATCAATTTGGATTGACCCGATAAGTAGTGAATCTAGAACTATTTAGTGCGGGTTAGGAAAATACTGAAAAAGACACCTAGGGAATGAAGATGAATAGAGGATATCACTTAGGGCCTCATGGATTGATTCCAACAACTCCATCCAAGGATTCCTTCTAACTAGATCAATGTTCTATGTGTTAGAGGAGATTCTACAGAGACCCTATGTGGATGAAATTGCGGAACTCACCCTAGTGATACTTATCTATGATATAGAGTAAAAAACCTCCAAACCATGTTCTTAAGAGTACACATTGTGTAGTAAGGGTACATGCATTGTCCCTTCTACCACGGGCCATGTCTGTCTCCATGTAATAGTAGATGTCGTGAAAGCATCCCCTATAGCAGTACATGGCATTGATTATATACATTCTATCTAGGTCATGTTAGTGTGGGAGTACATGGTGTTCCCTTTCTCTTGTCCCCCATCATGTGTTCATGTACACTTCGAGGAATGTGGTGATCCACCGAGGAGAGGACACATTCTATGTGACAGGGTGACATGCCATTTGAGTCAAAAGTTTCTATAAACCCCTTTAAAACTCTAAGAGGGTCCCACATGGTTTGGGGCCCTTTATTACATTACATTTATTATAAAATATTCCAAATTCCTTGATATAGTTTCAACTAGTGTTCCCTAGCACACTATCCACCATTCTGGTTGGGCATCCCCTAGAAAACTATGGAAATCGATAATCCAAAAATTTCTATGGATTAAAACCCATTCCTATACTTCAATTAATTTTGAAAAGCCTTCAATTAGTTATCTTCATTTCACACCCATTAAACAAGAAAATTGTGTACCTAAATCATTTATCCTGATGTCACCTCTTTCTTCACAGCACCATCATGTCATGATGAGGCCTGATCTATGATTCCAAGTTGTTTCATCAAGAATATGGTGTTCAAAATTCAAATTTATATTTTACGTTAAACCATTTACCAAATTAAGGACACCAGTATCGAATGAGGAATTATGGGAGAAAAGTACATCAAAAAACAAGAGACCAAACCTCGAACAATGTTCTTGTTTTTCTTGATCCATATCTATTAGAATGTAAATGATGATCCATAAAGACCAATGGAATTCTCCGAGTATAACCCCATAAAAAATCTATCCCAAAAGACAACCAAACACAATATAAATATTTGGGTTGATATATCTGTGTTTTTTTAAAAATTAATAATTTGGATAAATAAATTAATAAATAACCTACCATGATTTGGTCAATCACATATGAAGAAGTAAGATATATCATGATGTTTTGTGATATCCTTTTATTTTATCCCTCACTATTTGTCAATCGTTGATTTAATCATCGTCCAAAAATTGAATTTACTCCAAAATATCTAATGGATCTCGTTAATTCATAGGGTTTGGTAGCTAAAACTATATTTTTTTCAAAATGTACCGATTTAATTAATTATATAAGTTCACAACATAAAAAATAATATAATAATTTATTTAGTTATTTTATTCATTTTATATTGGTGATAAATTTAACACTAATTTATAATGTTGACTATTTTTATGTCGCACCTCATGTGAATCCCAAATTTCGAACATAGTGGTTCCCTCAAATTTATGATCCATGACCACATTTATTAGTAAATCCATTTTTTCTAGAAACCTCTTCATTCATGATATTTACCATGTTAAATATATTTAGAAAATAATTTTTCGAACATTTGGCCTTATAATCGCACATAATTTTAGTGCCTGGTATCAAAAATTATACGTACTATATCGAAAATTATTACATGAAAAATTAGAGTCATTATATTTTCACCATCGTGTATATTTATTTCCCAAATACCCAAAATATTGTCTAATTAAATATATGTGGAATTTGATCATGAATATGAGCCTCTCTAACCAACATGATTTCATGAATATTTACAGGTTTTCATTATACATTCACTAAGGTAACCACTCACCCTTTAAAGATATTATCCTTCCAATCATCAATATCCATTGAATACATATTAATTATGTCCAAATACAAAATTTTGATGTTACAATCATTGATAGCATGAGATGGGTCATTATTGTTCTTCCTCATCTTCAACACATGGAAGACATCATGAACTAGTTATAACAACTACATTAGATCTAAGAAGAAAATGACCTGAAAAACTCAACACAGTATCAGAAAATTTACAGGGAATCATAGAGAGATATTATGAACCTAGAATAATATCAAAAACCAATGTCAAGGTGAAAAATTAGAAACAAATTCCCCCTCATTTAATTCCAAAGGCCCCAATAATTCTCATATATAAGCCAACTGGCATATCTATGAAATCATCATCCATTATCAGATGATCTAAAACCTTTGTGTTGTCCCTCACACCGATTTTATGCCCATGAGTACAATATCTCATGGGTCAATATAGAAAAGAGGTTACCTAAAGGGTCATATTCACAATTCCTTCAATAATTCCACACCTATAGTGAAATAGTAACTTCTGTTTTATGAAAAAAACACCTATTCTAGGTGATCCTACCAACTATGACAAAAGGTAAACGGGAAATCTCACAGCATGTCCTCCATGACCTAAATGGTCTGCTTTTTCTCATCATTAGTTTGGAGGCGAAATGTTGTGTTTAACTGTAACTGTGTCCTGAAATACCCTAACGTCCCTTCCACAACTAGGATGTTATTGAACAAACATGATAATAGAATACTGTCAATAGAACTATATGGAGTCTGATTATATCTTTTTTGTTGAGGTGACTCATTCACTCAACTAATCTCTACTCAAGTATAGCTATGATGTGGGCAGACATATTGAGTTATTCTATGATCACACTGATGGAATCATGTCCCATGGATGTACCTGGAAATACCATCACAATATTAATTATTATATCACCCCACTTCTACATAATCACATTATAGGGTTGATCTAAATCCCATGGAAAATTATTCTTATCCTTATCTTACAAAAAACTATGGCATCGAGAGAAAATATCTGAATATCATTTCTTTATACGCATCCAATAAAAATGATTTCATAGGCCATAGTACATATTTTCAAAACCTAGATGTACTACGAAATATGATTATGAATATATTTTAGAAACACCTCCCACAACATCATTGGTACCATCATTCATCCCATGAAAGGAAAGGCCTACTCTCCTCCATCATAAAATCCAACAGGAGGTATTCTGGTTGATATCGGATTATTTTGTGTATAACAGTTTAATCCCTAATCTATGACTCCTCAAATATTTGTAAGAGAGGATTGACAACCATCAATTGGAGGTAAGATGCTTCATCCCCATCCACAAAGGGTAACAAAAAAATAAATCTTCTATGGCTCTTCATTTAGAAATTGTGAACGAAATCGTCTACTGAGAGAATATAAAATAAAAATCACCTTCCCAAGAGTCTAGAAAATATGATAATTCATAATTATAGGGGAAACCTTTATATTAAATATGACATAAGAAAATAAGCTTCTGAAATAATATATAATTATGACTCGTCTGATCAGAAGAGATTACAAATCATAAAACCATCAGGTAGTGTCTCCACATCTTTACTATGAATTCCACCACTGTTAAATCAATTTAATCAGTCATGTTGTTCTGATAATGTGGTCTCAAATATCATGAACCATATGAAGTCTCTGACAACCTATACATCAGAGCACAACCATTCCAAATTCCTAATGCATTGCACCACCCTACATACTTCACACCATCATATTGGAATATCAAGATGATAGCTCTCATGAAACACTACCTAAAATTATAAAAACCAACTATGAACACTATTTATTCACAAAACTATTCCCCTTTCAGGTTAAAGATTTCATAGGTGTAGATATTCTATTTAAATTATATATGAATCCGTTGTAATAGATTTCCACCCCAAGGAAGCTCTACACCTCAAGCATGATCTTGGGTATCCCCGAGGCTTACACAACCTAATACTTAGTTGGGTCTACAAACAATCAAATTTCTAGTATATCATTTCAATGAACGTGGACTACCAAAATCTATAATAGTCACTTCAAGAGATTCATGTAAAACTGGTTCTCCCATTGTTTGTCTAGAACTATCATAATGTGTCTCGTGTTCTCCTTCTCAATTGTTGAGTACACAAAGATATCATCATTGGGGACTACCATGTATCATTCATGGAAATTATGAAATATATAGTTTATGATCCCCATGAAAACTAATCAAGTGTTAATTATGCCTAAAGGAATTACAATGTAATAATAGTAACCATAGAAACATATTATTGTCATCTTAGGCATTTCCACATTGCATAATTGAAACTTTTGATATAATGACCTAATGTATATAGTTTAGAACCATGCCCCCATTAAATTGATCAAATAGTTCACTAATCATCGGTAATGGATACATATTCCTTATGGTCATATCATAGTCCACACATAAACACAAGCTCCCATATACCTTCTGGGATAATACAATTGGTGTTGCCCTGGGTGAAACACTAACTCTAACAAATAAATTACTCTCCAAGTCCCCTAACAAAACCTTTAGCTCATGAATCTCTATGGGATCCATATGATATGTTGTTATAGATATCAGTGTTCTCATCGGGTATAAATCATTTTTTATTTTTATCTCAATGTTCAGAGGCAATATCAAAAAATCCTCATTGAAAAACACTACACAAAATACCACCACAATAGGGAACTAAATACACAAAACATCCACTACACTAAGGGTTATTCTAGACAACTAATGAGAAACCAGTTACACCAACATATGGAAAAACCCTTCATGTACTTCATGGGATTCCATTTCACAAATAGAGGATAACCTAGTCACATAATTGCAGAAACATTGAATCGTTATCCTGAAACAGTCAATCTATCAACGAACCATAGAAAACCATTCAATAACCAAGAAGATTTTATAAGGAAAAATATCTTTCAAAAAATATACCAATAGAAAAACTCATCTACAAGAGTTAGTTCACACTATCGGCAATAGTTGGTGACCACTAAGTAATCTCTAATAAGAGTCTCTAAGCGTAATTGTTGATCCAAGGGATCAACTGAAATATATATGTCTCAAAAAATATAGGTAGAAATATAGGAATTATAATAAATTGTTTCAATAACTACTGAATATATGGTATATAAGACACATATTTTACCTGGAATCATTCTTGTAGCCTATAGGTTTTATTCTTCGAATGGATGAATTTGTCCCTGCCCTTGCCTTCCAGCTCCCTAATCCTAGAATTAATCACATATGGATTGTGTCGGTAAAAAATAAATGTTTTGACCACCATTTGATAGTATATAATATCCTATTCCATGTTCAATTCCCTATCGGAATACCTTCTCCTATAGCTACCTTTACTTCGACAGCCCATAAATGGTCCCCATCTCAGCTATATGATGGGTTGTACGATCCTGAAAAAGATGACATCATACAACAAAATAGTAGGACCTCAACTCTCTGGGATGAAGAGACCCATTCTTCAAGACTCGATCCATATACCCTCTATCCTAGAACCACATACTGAATCTTCTTGAGTGCACAGGTCCATGACGCTGATGTTGGATTCCTTTTTCCACTGTTGTTTCTCCTACACCTTCACTACTAGCATCCACTTGTGGTATCAGATCAACCAAAAACCAATCAACCAAAAATGCTACATATAGTACCACATCATATTTAGAAATGTATGGATGTATTGAAATAGCTTAGATGAATCATTTCATACCTCATTCAAATACCTGATCCCTAAGGAACTGAGAAAGAAGAATATTTATCAAGTAATGGGAGAGGTTGGAAATCCTTGATGAATACTCAGATAAATTAATTTCAACATGCTAGAGTGGAATTAGCTCCTAGATATATAAATCCATAATCAAATCTAGAGGTAAATACTACTGGATGTGGTTCTCAAACACTGACAATGCTAGAGTAAAATCATCATAAGACTAGGTCAACAACCCCCACTATCGCCCTGCTGATTCATGAAGAAGGCTCTTTTCCAGGACGACTTATGATCTTTTTGGGCCCTTAATAGATGAAAATCATGGTTCAATACATCAATATAATACTCAGGTGCTTATGGGACATTCTCACCTAATATCCTGAGGGATCTATTCCATTAAAACAAGCAAAGTACGCTCATCCGGCAGACACCATCTACTGGTAATGTGGGTATCATGTGTTTCTCTACATGTGGTGGTATAGATTTTTCACCATCTATAGTTTACTTCTCTTAATCTATTCCATATCTCAAATCCTCAAAACTTAGGGGGTCATAAATGTGATCATCATTCTAAATCCAAAGTGACATACTTCACGAATGAATCTTGATTGAAAACAAGATGTACCATAGTAAATGAGCATATATAGGGAGATGACTCAAGAATAACATGGAAACCCCAAACCATACGAAAATGATACAGATTCCATATTATTCCCTAAAATTTTTTTCTCATTTTTAAGATAAATATTAGGCAGTCATAGTTATATTTTATAGATAACATAGCTTCCACACAGACATTGTAGTATCTGGCCTGAAACCAGAACACAAAACCCATTTCACTATTTTCCCAAAATAATTACACAGCCTCCTACACTCATGTAGAACATCCCTATAATACAATAATTTCATGAATCTTCCCAAAGGGCCCCATTCTGTGAGTCCCCTTAAACTACTCCAATAAACCAAGGGTTGGTGACCATCCTTAAGTAATCTTATCACTAATATTAGGAGAAAAAAGCGTAATTAACTATACACATGTACACATATCCATTGCAAAACAATGATTAAATAAAAAAATATAACATCCATACCTGCGAATATATAAATCCTTCAACTAATGTGTGGTAGAATGTAAAGGAATGTAAACAAGGCCAAATACAATCTCACCATAAATTGTCTGAAAACAAGCCCAACCTAATATTTTTTATGGGAAAGTCAATAAAAATCCATAGATACAATCCTCATCCACTCTTGTCTCTCTAATCACTATTTGTTCTGGGTCATCCAAGGAATTTTTAAATGGTATGTCATTTTTAAAATATTTTAAACATGTAGGAAAATACCATTTAGGGTTGTTTATTACAATAACTAATATGAAACCCCTAAAACATAAAGAATACAATAAAGGAATATAGTCGTATCAATATAGGTATATGTCTAAAATACATATAACCTAAATATAATGATATAATCAACAATGACATATTATCTAATGGTATGTGAGAAATGTAATTATAGAATTTGTTTCATACTATAAGGTTCCTGAAATCAATTATCTTGGAGAATACAATCCTCAGTCTCATAACACTGATGATGTCTATCCAAGCTGTACTGCTCGTCGGGTCTCGCAGTTATATTAACACATTGGAAGTATAAATAGATACAGTAAAAAAATGAGGATTAATCCCAATGCCATGTGGTCTATCGATAACTCAATTGGGTTTAACTTATTTTTTATTGGATGGATGTCCACTTAGTGATGTCATAATGATACCAAGAACTCCGCCTAGAAAATGATGATGGATAGATGATCACACTTAGGACCATATGGATAGATTCCAGCAACACTATCCTTGATTTCTTACAGAAGGGATCAGTGTTTAATGTATATGTTGTGATTTCATACTAATCCTCATATAATTAATATGGAGTATGAAAAATAACAAAATGTGTCCATGATATAGAAAAAAAGGTTCCAATCATTGTTTTTAGCTATATATGTTTTCTAATAGGGGTACACATCATGTACCTTCAACCATGGGTCATACTCATGTGAATAGACCATGTCTTTTGTTTGTTATTATGTAATAGTACATGGTGTATTGGCTAACCATTCACTATACCCATGTAAAAGTACACTGATTATCCTGTGTACTTTCTACCTAGGCTGGATCGATGGGGGAGTACTTGGCATTCCCATTCTAGTGTACTACATCATGTGTATGTGTACCCTCTAAGGTTCACACGTAGCCACTATGAGGATATCACACACCATGTGATAGTGGCAAACAGTTTTTGATACATAAAATTCTATGAATCCCTAGCATCAATTTGCAGGGTGCCAGACACTATGTGGCTCTACGTTAGATGTCACATATCATATAATTTTATAGTTGTGTTGATCTATTTTTCCAAGAATAATATTTGATTTTCTAGAAACTATTTTGGTCAAACCTTGACTAAAAAACTATGTAACTCATTCATTCGAGCCTTGCCATCGATGAACAACTTTTTATGACCCATCAATTAATTCAGGAAACACTATTGAATGGTGTTCTTCATTGCGCTCTAAAAACAAGAAAACTTAGTACCCATATCATTCAATCAAATTTTTCCCACCATCATCATGCCACTACAATTTCGTGCCATTTTCAGATCTATGAAATCATACAACTGCACCATTAATCTTGGGGAAAACGTTAAAATTTATGGTATACAGCAAATTCTGGGCCAAATGAAGAATTCCCACAATTAATGAAGAATCATGTGAGTAAAGTACAATGACAATAATGAGGAACAATCCTCATTAAATGTTTTTTTGGCTCAATACATAACCATTATAATTGAAAAAAATAATCAACATTCAAAAGGATATCTCCCCAAAATATCCACAATTAAACCCATCCAACCGGATTAACAATCCCCAGATCAATCTATTGGATGATTTATATGTGTTCATCATAGAAATTTAAATTGGTGGTAGAAACCAAAAAACACCACATTCAACTTTATTTTGAATTAATCATTGATAATTAAAGAAACTACATCATGATTGATAGACATATATTTTGTTTCAACATCACACTAGTAATCGATCAATTATTCTATTGTTATATTTCAACAGAATCATCTCCATTGGCCCCAATGGATATAATTGGTTCTTAGGTTTATGTGGATATCCTTTCATATTTTTTATAAGAATGTTTATTGAATAAAATTTGGTCACATTGCCAAAAAAATAATAATTTATTTAATCATTTTAATCATTTTATGCATGTGATGAGTATTCAAGAAATAGCTAGGGCCACATAATATATTTAAAACATTTATTCTGTGAACATCGGGCCCCATAATCGGTCACCCTCTCAATGCCTACTCTCCAAAAATACATAAAATATCCAAATATAATACATTAAAAATCCAAGGCACTAAATCTCAAAATAATATAGATATGCAGTAAATAACCATAATCAAGAGCTTCAACTATCATCAATTAATCATAAAATGACAACATGGATCCTAATAACCTCTATCCATGTGAAAAATATTCTTCAAATAACACCACACCAAATACATTTTAAAAACATCACAATTAACATCATGACACAAAGTAATACAAATTCCCTAGTATTAAAATATATAATGAGAGAAAACAAAATTGATACATCAATAATCTATAGGAATATGATAATGAGATTACCTTCAATATGAATATATCAAACACTGGAGACCATGATTTAATCCTAGTCAAAGGTATCCAAAAATTAATATAAAATAATGTTTCTAGCCACTTATCATATTTATACAAAAGTTGAGGGTTTGATAGAGGTGTTGGAAATGTTTGATCAATGCCACATTTCCCCTGATTAATTCACAATTGTAATTGGAGGTTAAAATTATTTTTGTTTTTTATTTTCTCCCATTAAATTATGTTTCACCTCAAACCATCCAAAATAAAATTAATCCCCCTTACAAACTCATATTTCAAAAAAAATAATTTTTATTTGAGTCATAATGTATAAAACTCAATCCAATCATATTTGGGTTTCTATAAAAATTTTGAATGGACCCTATAAATCTTCCTCAAATATTTTAGAATTCAATTATTCATTTATCCAACTTCTCAAACAATAAATTAAAAAACACTAATAATGTCCAATATGTTTCTTTTCATGAGTTATTACTATTTTCATATTTCTAACCCCAAACAGCTGTAGACATACTCATGGACCCATCTACGAACACTGGAATTCAGAAAAACAAAATGGAGTGGTATAATATGACTTGACCCCATACATTATATACATAAAAAATTAATTATCATCCTAAAAAATATTAATCCAAACACAAATAGAATAAAGGTAAATTTTTTGTTATAATGAATATTCTACTATATACCTCTCAATAATCTCAACATCAAAGTATCTAAAGACCCTAGTTTATAAGAAAAAATTGACAAATATTGTAGAACCCGAAAGAGATCCATGTAAATATTTGAGGGGATATACCTCCAAAAAAAGTGAAAAGAAATAAAAATAGACACAATGTAGGGAAAACCATATTATAAGCCAGATAATGGTCAAAAACTAAAAATATATGTCACTAAAATAGATGAATAAAGCATTAAGAGAACATGATACTAAGCATGCATCATAAACTAACTTGTCCAGGTACTCCCCTCAACACCACTATGATAACAAAGGAAATTAACCAATGGAATAGAATGAACATGCAATACCTTCTCCTGGATGTCCAAGATCACTACAGGATGCATGTCAAATTTAGAATCCCCAACAATTTTCATATGGCCCTATTCCATGATTTGGTATTCCTTGTGTAGATAATGATGAGTCTGTAACACATTGAAGGAATCATGTGTAATACATATAAGTGGGGGAATTTTTATCCAATACTCGATGTTTTGAACATGAGGCAACAACTTCAAAGGCCAAAAAACCATGGATAAATAATACTCCCACAACTAACCCTTCATTTCCCTTGATGAAGAGATAGCTATAGGAACACATGATATCCGATGTCAATCTCCGTATGTTTCCTTCTATGATCAACATAGAAATACTAATGATCCTTAAGTACCTTAATCCTCTCATGAATAACTTGAAACATGTCAATCATGTTCTAGATATGTTGTTTCTTGAGAAATATATGGAATCCAAAACTAGTCAATCACAAAGGATAATGGAATGGTCGTCCATACATGTATTTAGAAGATTATATTCAAATGGTTGAGTGAAAAATATTATTGTATGAAAACTCAACCAAATAATTGTTCTTAATCAAAAAACCTCCAAAATCATAGACATAAAAAAATTAACATGAATCCAAATGTTTAGATAGTCCACATTGTCTAATCATATATCTACGGATGAAATTTTATTCTAGGAAATAATTGTGATACAAAAGCATACGGGAAACCTATCTAGACCATCAAGTTAAAATGATTGTCACAAGTGGAGATGACAATACGTGAGACATCATGGTGACACAACAACTCCTCCTTCCATTGTCTTGATAAAACCACAGTTGATGTCCATTCTTGATTAAGAAGTGGTATGATTTTGCAAAATGATCCAAATTCATCCATATTGTTTCATATCCTCTATAAGCTCGAGGTAACCCTAAAATGAATCCCATCAAGATATCATTCCTTATCTAATTATGAGTACCCATCATCTACAAAAATATACCTGGAACACAGTGTGTGAACATTACTTACTTATTGACCATCATCAATAATAAATCTTTTAATCTATACACTTTAACCAATGAAACAAAAAAAATATCTCTCATAGACGGATACATAATTGTCATAGTTATATTTTCAACCTAATTGTATCAAAATCGATCTGTAAGAACAATCTCAAACATCACTAAATGGAATAATATCATCTACTCGAATGAAATCCGAGGATATTCATCCCCAAATCGACCATCATAGGAATCACCAAATAAAACTCAGATTTGAAAAACATCCTCCTAGGAATCTCCCAGTAGGGAATCCTATTTCTAATATTTGAAATGATTTATTATATTCATCTTTAAAATAGAATTATCTACCACCACCTTCTCTTAATTCAGGATAAATCATGGAGTGCCCTTCCAACACCCAACATGAGTCTATATATTTGCAAACAACGTCACTATATGAATTCTGACTAGTTGAATTAGCTACACCATAACCATTTTCTTGTGTATATGAAATCCTGATTTCATAATAATGAATGAATTTTATCTTCCATAACTTCCATAAGTTCATGTCATGATAGGATAAGACATTAAATTGTATCTTTAATCATTAATAACAACAAAACTATTTACGATATGTTAGATTCACCAAAACATCATGTAATAAAATAATCCTTACAAATCAAGATCATTTGTTGAAAAACTAAATTCATGGGAATATAATTATCAATAAACCTTAGAAACAAATTAATTCTTATGAATTAAATGATTCTTCAAACCAAGATGTGAACTAGTATAAAAACCATTAATTGGAATCCTAGTTTAAATGAATTATGATCAACATCCCTACAACTTTTTTTTAGGTACTCAATAGAATAGTGAAATTTTTCTATATATAAGAATTCCATCTCCATTATAGAAAATTCTATTAAAGGAGTAAAAAAATGAGAAATATTATATATGAAACTCCTATAATAGATTTTATGTACAGGGAATGTCTATACCTATGAATCAGCCTTGGAGATTTACCATGAAATGAAAACCTCAATCCATGAATAGTCCAAAATACTCCACAATAGGACCTAAATTTCTCCATGAAATGATAGTATGAATACTGTAGATGAAACATGAAAAAATTCTATATGAATTCATTTTTTAACGAATTCTTAAAGAGAAATGTGAATCATGTTCACGTTATTTCTAAATCAAGATGTACACAAGGATTTCATTGATGAAAACTATCGTGAACCAATATAGGAATTCCTTTAACACTGTATTTCCCAAACCCATAATCACTAAAAGAGATTTTATCCATCCAAATAGCATCATAAGAGACTCTTGATTCACATTACTACATTGTAAAATGGTTTTTAGAATATCATTATCTTTCAACCATATATTAAAATATCTTAAATGTTGATATAAATTTGAGAACCAAAATATTCCTTTTATATGGTTAAATAAATCACATATCCTTAGATGTGGATAATGGTCATTCCCTCTGACCTTATTCATGTGATAATAATAATTACTGAGAAACATAATTGCATTATCTTAATTGAATAAAAAATTGGTGCACATAAAGGTGGAGCAGTTTACAAAGAATTGTAGGCTCTCCATTGACATCATAGAACAAAATAAACATCTTAACTCAATCCACAATATCCAGAATCAAATATATCTATCCAATGACAATGATTATGTCATATGGAGATATCTATAAACATATGATGTATTCAAAATAGTCGTTGTGACAACCGGGCCCCGGTGACAGCACAAGCACCCCGCCTTAACATGGTCGTCGGGTCCTGGCCCACCAGGTACCACCAGTTTCCCCCGCAGACACGTGGGGCCCACCCTAAGGTCCACCCACATGCCTGAACGGGTCATCTGAGTAATATGATAGTCCCCACAGGCCAACACATGTCCTTTCCAGTGTGTTTTGTCCTCACTCACACACACCCTAGGAACTTCCCAAGAAGGTCACCCATCCTGATCACTACTCCAGGCCAATCACGCTTAACTATGGAGTTCTAATCAGGAAGGCTCCCGAAAAGGAAGGTGCACCTTGTTGACATGAGTCATTTCATTTAGTCATTTAACCCTTTATCATTTAGGGATGTTACATTCACCCCCCCTTTAGAGCACAACGCCCTCGTTGTGGGCCCTACAACTCAACCCAGGCAGTGCACCACGCACTTAAGGCTGGGTTCCTCCTTTGATACCAAATGTGACAATCGGGCCCCGGTGACAGCACAGGCACCCTGCCTTAACATGGCCGTCGGGTCCTGGCCCACCAGGTACCACCAGTTGCCCCCGCAGACACGTGGGGCCCACCCTAGGGTCCACCCACATGCCTGAACGGATCATCTGACTAATATGATAGTCCCCACAGGCCAACACATGTCCTTTCCAGTGTGTTTTTTCCTCACTCACACACACCCTAGGAACTTCTCAGGAGGTCACCAATCCTGATCACTACTCCAGGCCAAACACACTTAACTATGGAGTTCTAATCAGGAAGGCTCCTGAAAAGGATGGTGCACCTTGTTGACATGAGTCATATCATTTAGTCATTTAACCCTTTATCATTTGGGGATGTTACAGTCGTTCTTCCTAAGTACTATCTCACATACTCTACATATGTCATACAAATATTTCATGGCCTCTAAATTAGATATTAAACTCCATGGGATATAGAATACACTCCACCACATGTCCTAAAACATTTAATAGGGAGGGTGATATGATTGAATATATTTATATTGAATGAAACATTGAAAACACTAATATATAAATCAAGAAATGGGTGTGTAAAACAATTTTCGGATCTTGAATTACTAGAAATGTTAGATATTTAAACTAACAATTACATGTTCCATGGACTATTCGAAAATGATTATGAAACCCTATAAAGATGTTATATTATCTATGAGGATAAGGAAAATAATAGGTATATCCTATACTTACCCAATCCCCAATATATTCATCATAATCTAGAGAATCATACTTCCACTAGCTCAAATGAATCTTCTTTAATTGAAGAACCTGAAGTGTGACACTTGATGAAAAATATCATATCAGAAAAGTAATGCACTCCCACTACTAATCTTCTCAGTCTCCTTAATTAAATAACACATAAAATTCATTGGAAAGGTAATGAGAGCCACGGACCCTAGAGCAATTTGATAATGAGGGATGAGACCTACCACTAGCTATCTATAATATCTTCAATTGTGGGAATTTGGAACCTTGACCATTATCTCTTCTATGTGAGGAATACTGATGAATCTCCTAACATGAAGATTTGGTTTTGTCTAGTATTCTCTAAAAAACATCTAATCTCTTGAAAACCATGAGATACATCAAAAAAAAGTTAATAAGGTATCATGGAACATATTCTGTAGACACAAATACCTTTTGAAATACCTCAACCAATCTTCCCAGTTGGTAACATTGTCTAAATTATATTAGTGAATGATCCTAAAATGGATCCAAAAAAACATCCCACTTGAACTCTCCTATAAAATTGTAAGCATCTCGTGGTGGCAAGATGATTTTTTATGAAATGAAAAAAATATACTTCCAAATTTTCCTTAACAATGTCTTGTGATAACTTTGACTGCTCATGATACCTATGAATCGGGATCCAACGTAACCATAATACCCAAATAATCATTTTCACCTCCAATTAGTCCTAGTAATCTTTCATAGTATGTATTGAATTGAGTGTTATCTCCACCTCCACAATAAAAACCCCTATAACTGGTCAAAAATAGATCCATGATACTATTGTAGAATACATAACTGAAACACTTCTAGTGCCCTCTTCAAATCACCTTCATCATTGAATTCTATATTGTAGTGATATTATATAATATCATACAAAAAATATTTTTCCCATCCCTGACAAGGACATCAGCCATGATCTGAAACAATTTTTTTAAGAACTACTAAAACTAGAATATGGAATATATAACATTATTTATTTTTTTCACTCTAAATATAATTCATCACTTTAACCATTTCATTCAAATATAGAAAGAATACTGATACATTAAATTCTCATAGGTATCTACCCCCATCAAGTATCCCTTTATTGAGTAGGCTTGTTAAAACATATAGTCTGTGAGTAAGATCTAAGTGGTCCATAAATACCCCAACCATAACAGGGCTCCCTTTCTTAAATTTCTTACTAAACAATTATTAAAATCTTTCCCTAAAACCCAAGTAGTTCTCAATCATTATAAACTCAATCTATACCATATTTATAAACCTAAAAACATTGATACCACTTTATAATTACCCCTACACACAAAGGTACACCATGATAAAATAATTATAAAAGGTAGACAATGGATGTATGAATTCCTCACTTATTTAGACATGGGTTGGAAATTTGTAATGTGGGTATGACATACATAAATATGAGATTCATTGAACATTAAGTTAATATAAGGAAAAAAATATAATATAAGTAATCCAATAAACCGATGCTCAAATACAGTAAAACAAACCAAATGTACATTCATAATATTTTATTAATGACAAATAAATTTGACCAAGTAATCTACAATTACATAATTATTTTAACGACAGTTCCCATGAATCCCAAAAAAATCATAAACAAAAACAATATATTAATATCCATCCCAATATAAAAACAACTACTATTGAACTAAAAATATCATATATATATATATATATATGTGTGTGTGTGTGTGTGTGTAGAGTGATCATAACATGAGTAATATGTAGGATCCAGCCTAAAGACTCTTATTAAAATGACTAAACATGATCAATAAAGCCATGTGAGAAATAGATAGACAAACTCATAAATTAATTAGGTATTGTACATCCCTAAGTTCATCATGGATATATGTCACCACGCAACCCATACATGAAGAAAATATACCATTGTAACAAAAATTAGTGTACAACGCAACCACTTCCTCAAAGGATTTCTAATCTACCATAACATTAAATTTAATGATCAAATCTCTATCCTAAAATAAATATTGAACATAGGTATTATATGTATCATGAAATTCATATTTTTATCACATAATCACATATTACAATCCATATTACCATATAGTAATCGATTATTTTATCGGATCCACCAAAACTCATATTTCATAAATAATACATCATGTTTGGTATCTAAATCCATCAAAACACTTACATCGAGTATTATACCCCAATCCATCCCAACCCATACACAATAGTCATATATTTACCATTTGGATACTATATCCAGATATATATGTTTGTGAAATGATCCCCATCAATTACATCATTATTAACACTTATATGATAAAAAATAATCAATGTTCATATTGTCACATAAAACAATATGTATAAGGGAGTGTGGTCAGAGGGTGTTGTATTCCATCTATCCCTTTTCAACTAGGTTGTTGGGGAGAATTATCTCCCAGATCCCATTGGGAGTCTGTTTCTCAACCAACATGATTTTGGTATCATATGAGATCCCAAAACATATAGGATATAAAATATCTCATAATAACTCTAGGTTCATTAATCTAGTATCAAGATCAAAAAAGGGTATTTTCTATCAAAAACAAAAATATCTCCCTAAATAACTAGATATCCAATAATCAGAGATGAATTTAAAAATTGATATACTGATTTAATTCTTTCCTTTACTATAATTAAAACATAAATTAAAAAATTCATTATACATTAATTATCCTTTTTCTAATTAAATTTCATTAATCACCATGAAAATTTGATGCCATCCAAGGATAACCCAACTAATCCCACAACGTCTCATGTTTTTCAACACTACTATTATATGACACATCTCCATGAGATGATAAATTAATTAATGAAAGTTATAACATAATTATATTTTCTATGTAAAGCATCATACTCTATTGAATATTTTATTCATAACCTACCACATCCTTCTATCTCATGTATTGGGAAAAGCAATGAAGAAAAAAATAGTCCAAAATATTTAACTCTTAATAATTTTATTAACGGGAATTTATTAATGAATTTATCATAAAAACACAAAATATCATATTTAACATAATAAACTAAATTTTTTTCTAACCATGACACCATCATGTATATCACCATGAATCTAATCATCACATGAGACAACTACTTACCCATATCTGGGCCTCCCTTCTCTTATCTCACCAAACAGATAGTCATCCTAAGAAAAAGTCACATCATATAATGGGACTCATAACCATCGAAATATTGAAGGTATCATATCAATAACATAGTAATATGGGAATTTAATCCCTAAAAAAAGGAATCCAACCTTTAAATTAAGATAGTTTTAGTTGGCTATAAATACAATGAATTTACCATTCACAAGGAAAAAATCTCACTAGAACCCAAAAATTCAGCTTTTTTTAAAAAACCAACATTATAGAATCTTAAATTTTCCTATTAGAATATTTTACGTCGTGACCATGGGAAACCTAAGGTATCAAGAATTAAAAATAGTTACATTCTTTTAAAAATTTATCTAATATAAGTTCCATTTTCAATAAACATCATATGTGGAAAATTCACATTTAACATGCAATTTATTGTTATAAAAAACATTAATTAAAGAATTATTTTAATTTTCCGATTCAATTAATATATGGAATAATTATTTTATTGAATATTCTGGAATCATCATTTAGTATCAATCAATATATTTGAATCAATTGTTCTAATATTGTTTCCTCTATATATTTATTTGGAAGAAAAAATATCTCATTTAAGTTCACCAAACTTTTTTATCAAATTAAAATAATAATGTAAGAATAAAAAGCTTTATAAACAAATAATAACATAGATACACATTATATACTATGTTAATAGAAAAACTATTATCAAGATGAGGGGATATTATCTTTTTCAACATCTATAAACCAATTATGTCATTATTTGACATATTTTTTTATGGTTAATTAAAACACGCCAAAAAATTATACAACAAATAACATTAATATTTCACATAATATAAGAGTATAATAATTGAATCCTCTATTCGAAAAGAGTCAATTTTTTATTAATGTTAAAATAATGAAAACACATATTTTGTTCACATATCCTATTGGATAACTACAACCCACCAAGAATTTTATGCAACAACCACAACAATAACATAAAAATAAGCATTACAATAATAAAATATAGATCACACTCCATATAATTGTTAGATGAAACATGAGTAAAAATTATTGTTACATGAATGAATCACATGAATTGGTTGAATAAAAAAAACAAATCACTTCAGATCAAGCTTGGGAATCTGATAATAAATCCCAATAATAGGGATTTTGAAACACCAGGTGAGAGTGATATAGGCTTCAGAGAGAATTGAGAGAAAAGAATAGGTTCTGAATGTTTTTATACATATTTATGTTTTTTGTTACACTTATTAATGGATATTCAAGAAATGAGTAGTTCATTCATGTCATGAATATCTAGCATCATTAGTCCCCTCTAAAAATGCACATGATCACACATATGAGATTCAATGAAATTCAGGTCATGAATTAATTTATAATGATTTGTGTTTCTCATGATTGAATGAACCAAGTGTAAATCAATTTCATTCACATTATAAATTACAAACATGTCAGGAGTGGACCCTGTGAATATCCTTCATACAAAACAGAAATTATAATTTTTATGTAAAATAAACTCCCAAACAATCTATGAATAGAACATTCAAGAAGTGATCTACCATTCACATCAGGTTTTTGTTATACTTCCATATTAAAAAACCCAAAAAATGTTAATCCTTCCCTTCACCTTATATAGGAATTTTTGCTTTTATAAACACATAAATGATTACTCTATGAGGATTTAGGACCATATAAAATCATTATCTATTTTTACATGATTATAATATACTTTACTTGGTTCATAAATATCATGATTTTCTTTCAATATTCATAAAAAATAGTTTAGAAATTATATTTAATAATTTATAATATTTTAATAATATTTTATTTAATTTGGTTTAATGATAATGTATTCATATGTGAATTATTTTTGATTTATATATCTACATGATTTTGGAGTTTTTATTATTTTATATATCATTATTTCTATAAAATAGGTTTTTAACACAAATTTTGTTTAGAAAAATGTCTTGGATGTTTAACCTTATCATTTTCATATTACTAAGCTGATGTTAATATTAGCTAATTTATAATTTATGATTTTTCTATGTTAAAGACTTAGGACATAATGATAAGTTGTTTTTATTGGATCCAGGGGTGTTGTATGATATTAAAAGATATATCCCACTAACTGATTGGGATAAAATGGAGTAAGTTCCATTATGTGGGATGAATATAATGGTCGAATTCATAATGAAATTAATTCCCTAATACATGTAACTAAATATAAGGATCACGCACTATAAGAGATTTTGAAAAATTAAGTGGAATTAAATTTTTTGAATTTCATTTTATTTTTACTCTTCTATAAGACATTAAATAAAATTAAATAAAATTCACGTGGATGAGAATACATTATATTAGACCACCCACAACACAACTCCCTTATGAATAAACCAATTATACCCAATGTTATATAATAATTAAACGGGACATTGATAATAAGTAAATTAATATTAAAAAAATGAAATGAATGATATGTTTTTATATACTATTAACCATGTTAGAATTCACACGCATGTTAGAATTAATTGGCCAATTACCATAGCTTTGAAAGATTAATTTATATTTGTATCATGTAAATAAATTTTACAATTTCATCACTTGTGGATGGATGAGATCCATTTTGGGAATGATGAAAAAGAAGACGGATTTTAGAATCCATGAATATAATTTTTATGAAACTAATTAAAAAAAGGGTCTCCCCGAATTGGAAAATACATGTTTGTTCATATAAAATATACATCAATTTAATGATGTTGGATATCCAATCTATATTAACATATATTAAATCAACATGACCTTCTATAAATAAATTGAATATATAAATGTATTAATTTGATAAATTTGAAGCTAAATTATAGGATAGATATGATGATGATGTTGATCTCATGTGAGATTCAAGTTTCTTCTTCTAATATTTGGAAATCCATTTTTTAGGAGATTATTTTCATTAAATTCAACTGACAGTGCATAATAGGACTATGATGAAATGCCGTGATAATATATGGTTTAGTGAAAATATTATGAAATCATGTTCTCATGATCAGTTTTTTGATAATAAGTTATGAATATTAAATTTGAGTTTGTGATGTTATTAAAGAATAAAGATGAAGTTTTTTTGTTGTTGAATATTATGGTGGAGTGCTACCAAATCATAACTGATTAGTAGTCCAAAAAATACATATTTCTCTTGCGAAATAGTAAACTCTAAATTCTAACTATCCAATCCTTTCATGGACTATTTTTATGATTTTTAACTTAAAAATTATAACCTAGAGTAAAAATATAGAAATTGAATCATTGACAAGACTATTGGGAATATTAACATACACCTACACTTATATAGTTTTTTATATTGGTATAAAGTCTTCATATTGGTATCATTAAGAGAAATGTTTATTTTAAACTACCTATACAGGTAGCATCATTTAAGAGAAAATAATATCCATCAGGTATATATTTTTATTTTTCATTTATTTTAATAGGTTGTCAATTATTTTTTGGGGATATTCTACTTTTTGGGGAATCGCCCATTCACATTCAGCAACACTAATTATATAATATCTCTTTGAAACACTAATTTTTTTGGTCTATGATATTCTAAATTTCATTTTCTTTAATTAAAATTTCTACAATAGTGTTATAAAACCATACATATCTATTTCCTTTCCAAATGACGATTTATTTAATATCTTCTTATTCTACTACACCACCTATTTTTTATTCAATGATACATCCATTTACATTTTAATTTTTCAATTTCATTTATTATAGGCTAAATCCCTTAAAAGATATAATTTTGATGATTTATTCATATAATTTATTCCATAAACACATTAAATGATTGTGGTTTAATAAATTAGAGTATCTTTTGAATTTATCTGAAAACATTATTCCATTTTTTAGAGACCATTACAGTCTAATGAAATTATTTTTATCCATAAAATAATTTTCCACTTGATTATTAACTCCCATTTTGTGCCTGAATGCTCTAGATATTCAAACGAGAACAATTTAATAGCAAAGAAAAGTGTTATTCGAGTTAAGCACACCAAATTATCTCAATAAAACATCAAATCTACCAATTATTTAGTTAACATCTACTTCACAATATGATTTCGATAATAATTCCCACTTCTTTTATTAAACCAATCCTTAATTAGGGTTCTAATCAATATAAATTATTTTTTTCTGGAAAGATAAAAATTTCACGAACTAATGTGTAATTTTATTTTTTAATTATCGAAGGAATATACATTTTAAACAAAAAATGTTATTAATCAACAAAAATAATTTTTTTATTCAAAATATTAATTCAAATAATGTTAAATGAGAAAATATATCAATCACATAACATCTCCAAATTATGACTGATTTTAATTAGATATTTACTCAACCATTTTGGTGTATAATTATATATTTTATGATTATTATGATGGTTTAATTAAAATAGTCGAAAAAGAAAAAGAAAAAAAATTATATTCTGCCAAACAGATATATAAATGATGAAGTGAGGTAAAATATGAACACTTTATTAAAAAAGAAAGTTGAACAGGTAATGGTTTTAAACATAATATAAATTATTTTATGAAATTAAAATAATCAAAAAATGAAGTATCAGTGTATGGATTTATGATGATGATTATAATTTCTTTATAATTAAAATTAAATTACAAAAAACCATATGCTATTACAATTGAAAACAAATGAAAATGAGAATGAAATGAAAAATTTCATAGAGGATATTATAGATAAAAAATTATTTTTTCAATCCCTTTTATGCCATTGTAAAGGCTATCTTCATTCCAATTATCCACATTTTGTGCTGATGTTTTAACCTATTATAAGGGGAATAAAGGGTTTATTTGAAAACCAATGTGTGATACTATTTACATTCAAAATTTTCCAATCTGGTTTTATTTAAAATTTGACCATAAATAAAGAAAAATATTGATAATATGTTTTTTTAATGTTTTATATATAGAATTATAGAGTTGAGAATCATGATTTGGTGGTCATTTGAACCTTTTACCTAATATTTTGATTGTTATCCAAATCAAATGGTTATTATCAAGTTGTATCCATAATTATTCAATGGCCATTATGTGAATGCATCTTAGAAAAAATATATTATCTCAAAGAAATAATAATTCCCCTAAAATATTTTGATACTATATATTTAACTTTTTTAACACAAAATTATTGAATATTTGGACTTCTATAGTGGTATATAATTCAGAAATTGTGTTATGTTATTTAAACTACAACAAAATAGGGTGTCAGAATTTTAGAAATCAATTAGGACACTTATTATTTGGATTGGAACATTATATTTTTATCCATGTTTTAATTTTATTTCTTTTATTTCTTCAAGATTATCAAAAAAATATAGTATTCCGGACTGAGTGTAGAATATGTTACATCATAGATTGTGCAGTTTCATTTATAGATGTTTTTGGAAAATTATGAATTCGATATAGCCCTTTAGATGCCCGAATTAGTCAATGATCAAGTTAAATTATTTGTTGGAATATGAATTAGGATGACTAAAAAATAATAACATCATTTGTATCCTTATTTTTAAGTATATATCAATAACATTAAACAACATTGAGTTAAAATTAATCAATTTTTAGTGAAAAAAGGGATGTGACTAAAACAATCATGAATTATTTTGTAATATAAAATCCCCTATACATAATATAGTTAATGGTCATAGGCATATTAACCCAAAAAAATTAAATCATCAACACAAAATAAATTACTTTTTTTACCAATCAGTGTATGTCTAGAACATCTCACTCATCAAAAGTGAATTCCAACAAAAATAGTTATATTATTAATGTTTCAAAACTAAATCAAATTTCATGATAATGATTATAAATAAATAATTTGATCAATCAAATCTGACAACTGTCACAGTGATGTCATATTAATGATGAGTTTCACTCAGTCACCAACCAAATTTGATACTCAGAGAGTTTGTATGAGCACTTATATTTCATTTAATTTTATATATTTTTCAATAATAAATAGATATTTTTGTTGGAGGGGTGTTAGTTCCTATAATATTATAAGAATATATTGTACAAAAGATTATAAAGGATGTATAAAACACCAATATGGAAAAAATGAGGCATTTTAAAAAAAATAATGAATTAGTATGGGAATAATTATTTCAAAGGCATGGATTTAGAATGGATAAAAAAAAGAGATAAATCAATGGAAGATAAAAATTGATGAAATAATAAAAACACATAAAATGCCTCTTAATGGAAAAATAGATGAATATCAACATGTTTTTTTAATCCATTCATTAATTTTTTTTTTCAAAATATAGGCATGAAATAATTACCACACTAATCTCCCAAGACATGTTTTATATCCTAAAGACCCAAATTATAATATTTATAACAAGATAACGTGTTGAGGAATATTTATATTATACCAACCAAAGACACAAAAAATTTATTTATGTCAAATTTTTTTCATTTTTTCTATTTTTCCATTTTGTTTTTCATTTTTTTGTACAATTCCAATAACTTTTTTAAAAAATGGAATCAAAAAATATACATTCCAAAACATCACTGAATTAAACACCCCCAAAAATAAAGGTTAACTCTTTTCCATAAAATGGTTTTTCTTAAAAACCTTGAAAAGTATTCCAAAAATGAAATCTATCCCTCATACACATATATTTCAATAAACCAATCAATGACAATCCATTTAGATGTTTGGTGGGAAATGGTTTTCGGATTCCAACATGACAACACATAAAAATTTTATAGGTATAATAAGATGTTAAAATTAGTATAAATTTATACATAATGGGGGGCCATTTGACTATTTATATTTTAACGTGGTTTATAAAATTCCTCTCTAATAGTTAAACACACTAATTTACAAAATTCAGATCAATTTTCTAATAAAAATTCACAAAATTAGGTGGTGAAGAATAGATAATACGAAAACATGTTTTTAGGTGAACTCAGAATGATAGATGCCAATATTCCTCATGGTAGGGGAAGAACCATTTTCCAATGATAAATTTTCCATTGAAAAATGTTTTGTCTGAAAAAAATTATTTATCTGGGTTTATAATTTAAATAAATGATAATATAGTTTAAAACCACATTGAATCCACATAATGGATTGAAACAATTTCATTCTTTATGGGTGAGTAATTATGAATCAATTAATTTTTTATTTGTTTTGGTTTTTGAATGTTTTTAAAAAAACCCGATTCAAAAGATATATAATAAGTGAAATGGTGGATGAATAAAGTGGGATAAAATTGAGAGAGGTAGTGATATATTGAGAGTGGAATTAGAAGAAAGTGAGGGAAAAGATATAGAATAAGAGATTGATAGAAAAGGAGAAACAGATAAGAGGGATATGGAGATTAATAGAAAGAGTTTCCACTTGTTTGGATATAAGGGGTCACCATCTCCATCCAATGGTGGTTTGATTTCATCAGTTGGGGTTTGGTGGTTTTAGATGGTTTTCTATAGCTATGTGTCCTCTCATGGTGATTATTTATACTATTTCCATTATTTGTTAATTTCTTTTTGGGAGATGGTTGTTGGTCATACACTACACCAAATATGTAAAAATTATTATCAATAAATATACCAACATTATGGAAATTAACCGTACATGGGTGATGATGAAATTGTAAATTGAATATTATTACTTCTACACCATCATGAACTGCTTTTCATAGAATTTTTCATTCATGGATTACATTATATTTTTCATTTTATAGAATGAAATTATCATATGAATAAAATCAATGATCCTCTATTCCATTAAATATATAAATATCTCTTCTCTATATTATTCATAATAAAAATGTCATGTTTTCATAGCACAAATGGACCAATATTGGATTTTATATATTAAATTATATAATTCACTAAAAACTAGTCTAAATGGAGACTTAAGGATGGGTTTATTATAGGTATTTTCATATATATAGAGATAATCATGATGTTAATTTGGACAATCATTAATTGTGTGAATGAAAATTATCTCAAAAAATGTCTCCCCATCACTATTAGAATGTTTAGAGCATCAATTTTTTGGGGTGATATTTTTCATGTTTTATATATTACCCCATTTTTTGAATAGTGATTTCATGGTTATATTTTAGAAATGGGTTTCTATGTAATATAACAATTCACAAGAAGTTCCAATTCAATATAAAATGTTTGTTTTTAGAAAATCATTATCATTATTTTTATAATACTTCATAATGTGTTTTTACAAGATCCACTTATTAATACATTTTACCAAAATAATACTATATTATAATCTATTAGAATTGGTCAATGTTCATATGAAATTCATCCCCGAAACAAAAAAGTTCTCGAAGAAGGTTAACAAATTTTAGTGTAGTTAATTTAATCTAAAATATTTACCTAAAATTTGTATACTAGTATATGACTAAAAGAACTCATATTACTTCCATAAAGAGTGAAGGATAAAATAATCTTGTGTTTAGAAACATTTTATATGTCATTTGTTATCGAAAGTGGCAACCTCTGAGCATTGAGTGGATAAATTAAATGATTTGATGAATTTTCATGAACATGAACACATATTCTAATCATAATGCCATCCCTATATTTCTAGTATGATTATTAACATCCAAAAAATTGTTTTCTAATTGTTAATTAAACTTATCTTTTTGGTAGGTAGATAATTTTCTAGGAAGAACATTTATCACCAAGTAATTTACAATTAGATCATTCCACTATTACTTTAGATTGAGAGAGGATATGTTTTCACTATGAAATCTAGAATCAATTGTTTTTTAAATAGGAAAACATGAGATATTTCTCAAGTGGTTAGCCACAAGGTTCTTTTTTTTTCTGTCCAATCCATGGTGTTATGGTAAAACTCATGGAGAATTAGTATTTATCATAAAATCCTCAATTTTGAATCACTTTTCTTGAGTAAGAACATAAAATTTTAATATTCCTTAATAATGATACTTTTCATACCTAAAAGATCATTCTATATTTTATCCAATACAAAAAACCATAGCTAGAAGTACATTTTAGTGATATTATAATGATATTGAGTTTCATATATTTTTTTGAGTCATAAAAGATGAAATGTGTACTTTCTTCATTTATTGGAATAGTTATAGTCCCAATGGCCACATCAAGAAGTATCAAAAATCAATTTTAAGGGTAATGTCAAATCTAGGGATTATATTACTCGGGTTAATGCAAGAACAATTTTTAGATGAACAATAGTAATCTTGAAATCCATTTACAAATTCTAATTTAGCATAATTTATAAGTTTCCAAGTGAATGAATAGTCAATCCATGTAATTGGATCACCTAAATTTTAGAGGTATTTAAATGAATACAACGGTAATAAATTATGTTTCATAGAATAATCCCATTTGAAAATATGAAATAAAATGTTTTTAAAATATAAGACATGGTTACATTTGAAAAAAAAATTGTAGGACCAAAGAGAGTGAATGAAAGAAGGATTAAAATGAACCTCCTAAAATGGAAATGTTATCAATGAATTAGTCTAGGAAAGGACCAATAAATTAATAAAATGATACTCATCATAGACTTATTAAATGTTTCTAGATCATTGAAAAGGATGAAATGCATTCTCTTATATGAATATCTTCTAAATGGTAATGTTAATGTTTTATTTTATTGGTTATAAGTGATTTTGGGATTTCGATGTAGCAGGTGATTCCATCATAAAATATATCGTGTGTATTTATAGATAATATTTCTAGAATTTGATCATATAATGGAAGTGTGTAGAGATAAATTCATTTTATAGTATTAAATTTTAAATAATTTATTCAAACATGGAATTTGTTTTTTCATTTGAGTTGTGACTACATCTCCATGTTCTATCTTGACAAAAAATATCCCATAATTCAATGTCACCACTTGAATTAGACTATCCCAGTAACCATTTAAAATTTGGAATATTATAAAATCATGAATTTTATTAGTAATTTAATCCATATATATATAAATCATGAGTGTATTAGGTCATCTTTGAGGTAGTCAGATTGGTTTCAATGATTCATCAATATGGTTATGATGCATGAAAAGGAATGGTATGATGCTTGGTAAGTCTTCAGTTGTCATAAATAAGGAATTTTGTCGTTTAAAACCACAAAATAAATTCTATACATATCAGTTATAGTAATTTTTATATGTCAACCATATGATAAGAGTAATCATGGAAGAAATCTCCAAACTTCATTTTTTGTTGAAGGTGTTTCACATCATTTTTTCCATCACTTGTCACCCTTTTTTTGAAAAGCTTAATGGATTAATGTTTTATTGGAATCATTTTCATAATTATAATAAATTTTGATGTAGAAGAGATCAGTGATGATATGGGAATCAAAATATATTTTAAGATCTTTTAGATTGATGGAGTCTACAAATTTATCTTCATTTTGGGCTCTTCATTTTATGAATTTGATAATCATGATGGATATTTAATTGATTACCTTATCTTTAGAATACGAAGAAAATTATGGAACATGATACAACTGACTCTCAGATGAATCCTCATCACCATTCATAGAGAATAATAAGTTATCCCCATATGGATTTAACATGTCTTTAAAAATATTGAAAATGGCCGATTTTATTCCCCATGTTCTATGGAGATGCTTCTTGCATTGATATAAATCATCATTCTACATAACCTGATTAATGGATTTTAAATAATAAAGGGATATCAAAAATGATGTCACTCACCTTATTTATTAATGAAATAGAAATATGTTGTGAATATATGATCCTTTCCATGAACAATGAAATATATAATTACTCTTACAATACTAACAGTGATTACATTCGATTACTGTATTACAAAACTCATTTTGTGGAAGGGACCAACAAAATGGTTGGAGAATATGTACTTTGTCATGACACCTGTTGATACACTTAGGTCTATGATTCTATCATAAGGGTTATAACTCCAAATTTTTCATGGAATAGTAAAGTTCCATGTATTATGAATGCTACTAGGAATGGACTATTGGGTTGAAAATTTATCCATGGTCAAAAGCTATTCCTTATGGGTGGACATTTCCTTGATAATAATTTCATACATGTGGTTTTTTTTATGGAACCTATTAGGAAAATCCAGAAATGAACACATCTAAACATTTCATGCATTTTATAATCAGACTCATAGAGATTCTTTTGGGTAGATATGGAAGGAAGACAACGTAATGGGTTCCTTAATAGAGTGGAAGGAGGTAACACAGTGGATTCAGATTCACTTTTCTATGAATTTTTTATTTTCTTTTTCCATATAAACAATGAGAGGTTATTTAGGGGAATCATCATGTGGAATAAAAATCTCATTTTCATATTAATTTAAAATTTCACATCTATTTCCATTTATGTTGGTTAAATGTAGGGCTTTGAGTGAGGATGAATTTGATTGTAATTATCGATATAGGTAAATGCAAGTTAAAAAAATTATTTCTCAATATTCTTGAGGCTATAATGTGTGGAGAAACTATAATCAACAACACATTCCCGTTGTTTTTTTGAAGATGATTCATGTCCTGTATTGGTATTATATTGATTCGGCTTCTTCTGGTTATTCCTCTATTCAGTCTGGAATTAAGAAGGGTCATAATGATAGTATAATCTAGGATGATTTGATGAAATATTTCACCTTTGATGTTGCGAAACAAAAACGATATGGTTTTAGGAAGTCAATACCACTATGAGAATGTTGGAATTGTTTTTTGGAATTTAATGGGGGAAATTAGGGGGTATTAATAAATATTAACATGCTTCGAACCTATGCCATATGTAAAAGATAAGGTATTAGAGTGGGGAATGTTTCAGTTTCAAAAAATCTAAACAGATTTTTGATGGTTGGTCTTCCACTAAGAATATACTACATTGAGAACCATTGGACCAGATTAATATGAGGGACCATCCTTTATTTTATGACATGTGTAATTTGGGTGGGATATGGAGCTTCAAATTCAATAGATCGTGATTAGTACATGGAATAGAGATTGTGGGGAATATAAGGTCGGGGCACTCAAAACGACATTAGTCGACCCAAAATACTAGTATACTCACTCATCAACTCTGGCACACTGTTGGTATCTATGGATTGATAATCATGGACGTGTATGGCTTGATAATCTATTGAAATATGTAATTGTTGTGTGTTTCAATTCACGTTACATACAAGACATCAGAAATATATAGGTTTTTTCCCGACTATAGCATCACCACATACGACATCAATGATATATCTCTCCACAACCAATAAACCCTCATAGATGATTAGGTTCAAGAATCAGTTAGGGATTTGGTTATTTAGGAATGTTGGAACATGAATTTTTAACAACCCTTTATATTCATGGAGATATTAATTTGTATTATTTATTTATAACAGTAATTTTGTTTAGAATATGATTCATTCAATCAACAAGGATAAATTTATCTATGATTAGAATATTTATTTCATTCCCTGTCATTAAAAAATCTTGTGAGTGTTAGTAGAGATATTATTTTTTAGAGTCATCTAGGATGAAACACTATGTTTGAAGAATGATTTGTTCTTAAAAAACAAATAGGCTTCATAATAGTCGTAACATTTTGAGTTTTTTTGAATAAAACACAATTTTAGATATCATACATGAGACACCAGATCAAGATTAAATGAATGACTAAATATTATTATTTAGAATGGTAGTTATATCCTAGCTGTTAGAATGGAGGGAAAGAAAAGTGTGTTCTGAATTTTTAAAATATGGGTTACACATGTTTATATAATGATTCATTGGTTACCAAATTAACAATAAATGAAACTAACAACAAATATAATATAAAGAATGATTTTTTATGAAAAACTATTTAAATGTGAATAATTGTATATAAAAAATAATTAAATAACACTATTTAGATTATATAAATTAAATATTAATACCAAATAATTTTGAAAATTATTCTTATTTACTTTTTAGACATTATATAAGAACATATTCAATTTTACGGCTAAAAAGAGTATTTTTAAAAAAATGCATTTTTAAAACCTTTTGGTGGAGAACCCATTTTAAATCATGTTTTTAAGACATTTAGATGTTACATTTTTTGAAATAAATGATTTATTTGGAATCAAGACATCAAGAGTTTAAATTGGTTGAAATTATAGTATTTGTTTTGATAAAATTCACATTTTAATGAATATTAATAAATAATACAATTTAATTCAAAAATACCTTTTCATTTAATTTAATTATATTCTTAGATCATCCATTTAATTGGTTTTAAAGTATATTTAGATTAATTTTTATCATTTAATCTAATTTTGTTTATTGGTTGTAATTTCTCATTGAAAATTGATATAAACACATTTCAATCTTCTAATGAATTTATTTTTAACAAATCTATTTTCTCATTTTGACAATAGAGATTAATTTTTAAATAATTTATACAAATTATGTGTTTTGAATTTGTAATAATGGATTTGATATTTTGAATCATATAGTCCAAATTATTTATATAAGTCCCTGTTAGTTTTTAACATTATGAATATTAATTTTGGTAAATAATTTTATTACCACGTTTAAAGGTAAATCAAGTAATTAAAATATAAAAATAATAATATAATATTATAAAAACACTATAACACATGTCCAAATTTAATTTTATGAGTGTGTCTATAACATTATAATATTTGGTTTTATTTTAGGACCTCATGGATCCACATGTATGACTTTATGGATTTTATAATATTACATTCAATGAATAGTCATTTTATTACACTATACTTTTCGAAAAGTAATTTTTTTAATATGAAGGAATATTTGGGATCTCATAAAATTTAAGTAGCCATTGTAAATATAAAAATATTTCATACATCATGGTTTCTTTAATAATTTTATGAAAATAACTAATTAAATTTAATTATGACAAAATGATGATGTAATAGTTTATTAATTAATAAAAAAATTGAACAAATCATTTTAAAAATTTTAAAATACATTTTATTTTAAATAATTTATGTCATATAATAATTATATAGATAAATTTGACATTTTTTTTGATTATTTTGTGTTTTTTTAACTTATATTGTGAATATGATATTTTTTAGAAGTCAAATAATGAAGAGCGTCAAAATTTACATTATTTTTGTTTTAAAATATAAAAAAATTTATTAAATGATATTAAAATTTTTTAAAAATAATTTTAGGAATTTTTTTAGATAAGTACATATATATAATAGATGGAATTTTTTTGCATCTTTTGATTTGTTATTTCGATTACATTAACCCACAAAATGTAAATAACATAATATCAGGGTATGATTAAAAGGATAAAATAAGGGTTAAACCACAACGATAAGAATTGAGAAAAATAAAAAACATGTAAAATATTAATAGGATGAGGTTTAATCGGCCCAAACTCATATTATATTTGAAATAAATTAATTTGAGACCATTTGGACCCGATATTAAATTTATATTAATTTAATATTTTACTAGTTTCCAAGGGTGACCCCCCTTCCCCTCTATTTTAAAAAGGTATATACTATTCTCTAATACTCACACTCTCAAATAATATTTGTTCATCCATGGTATTTCCAAAACACTTTCTATAATTCCTCCCAACATTATTGTGTCTATATTATAGGTATACCAACCTTCATAGAGGTGTTACAATGTTCTTCAATGGTGACCAACCAAAGAAGAGGTTCCTATTTCTTTAAGTATATATATATATATATATATATATATTATTTCTTATTCTTCTTCTTTTAAATATCATTCATTAATGATGAACTAATAAATAACTTATCCTTAATATACTGAGATTTTTTTTAATATCATCACCTAAATCCATTTATGATTTAATCAAATAAAAAATGAATATTTTGTTCATGTGTAAGGAGGCCTACTGCCTCATGAACCATTTTAGTTATTTTCATTACCTTCCACCAAAAATAGTTATAATCAAAGAATAAATTCTTATATATTATATTAATGAAATATATAACATTGTATAATATTTATATTTCAAATCTTATCTTACATTTTATGCAGATACAAATGAAAACATCTTTTGTGCGTCTGTGTAAACTATCACCTTTATTAAACGATGTGAATAATTTTTGTTCACCGCATCACTTTTACAATATATATAAGTACATTTAAATTAATATTAGGTTCATGATTATATTATTATCCTTAGTTGATGATAACATAATAATTATGTTATTTTTATAATGATCTTTGAAAAATGGTTAACTTAATCATCCATACATATGCCATACCGTCCTCGTGACTAAACTGTTGTTCATTTGAAATACAAAAAATGAATTGTATAATATTTAAAGTATTATTGAGAAATAAAAATGAAATGAATTTTATTCTGGACATGAAAGACATATGAAGACATAGACTATTGTCATCGATCTATGTTCATTTTTGACTCATGTATTGATTATCGGCAAAACATCTGATCTGAAATTAAATTATAATATAACTATTACAAAAGGATAATAAGTAATAAAAAATAATAATAAAAATGGAAAAGGATCTCATGAAATTTGAAATTAACCTATTTTTTTTATTCAGGAATATAATGATTACGTTTAATGATTTACACTCTAGGTATGGGACTTAATCTCAATCTTCTTTCATTGTGGTATATTTTGATTATATATCCCAAATTATATTACACATTGTATTATTAATCCATTTGACATTTAATTTAATTCAAATGTTATAAAAATGAATCATTATCTATAAATCATTTTACTTAATTACTAAAGGAATGTTTATAATGTATGTGGCGACAATAACCTCTCCGTCCTCGTGAGTAGTATTTTGTATTTGTATTCCCTTAATAGCCAATTTTTTTTAAAAATAAAATTAAATACTATATTCATCATTCAGATATATTGGTTTTGAAAATGGTTTAATGAATGTTTTTATTATATAAATATCATGAAATGGTTCCTTATTATTGGAAAATATATCGATCAAAATGGTTATAATATAAATGTTTTATGTATTATTAATATATAATGGTACATGGACAATTAGAGAGTTGTTATGAGATAAAACAAATATGGGTGGTTACGTGAAAAAACAACGATGGTTGGTTCCAGGGTAGACCAAGGATGTGTGGTTATGTTATAACCTCCAAGGAATTGGGTATAAAATTCAGTCATATGGATATTCCCTGCAGTGAAATGTGTGGAGTCAACTGTATGGTTATTTCATTTATTTATGATTACATCCCAAGTTACCTTTATAGGTTATATGTAATTTCTATGGGATTAATTTTAATATTTTGATTACAAAAACAATAACCAATGAGCCAATATTTACTGAAGATATTTTACTACTTCTTATTGGTGAAAAGTATTACTTTATAATAAAATATTCATGGTTTACATTTTTTCACAAGGCTAATAATTTTTCTTTTTGATATACCATAATGCGATTTGAGTTCTCATACATTTTTTTTTTAAAAAAATTCACAAGGCTTAGGATTATTAAGGTAAAAGTGGATGTCATGATGAATTTATAGAATATGGATCTTGAAAAGAAATTATATTTTATTTTTAAAAGGGTTTCATTTAGTGAAAATTAAATCAATGTTTTATGGAAGTGTCCACTTTGTATTCTTACGGTTTTGACACGTATGGGTTATTAACTGATCCTTTGAATGTATACACATGAAAATATCCTCAATTTGAAATATAGTCAAATTAGTTACATTACTCATGATTGTATAATATTTATGTTTGGGTCATTATAGTTGTTATCAAATGAGGTTTTAAACATTTTATGGTATTATGAGGTCTTCTTACAAGATATTAATATCATATCAGTTTATAATTTTGAGGTTGATTATAAGTTCATTTTCATAGAAATAAAATTTTTGAGTCTTTATGATCCAATATTTTAAGGTGATTAATGGTATTTTCAGATACATTTAATGTTTTGGTAATTATGGTACATAACCATTTGTGATGAATAATTAATGGCATGGGAAAAAATTTCAGGTTAAATATGTTATGCTTATTTTTTTGGAATTTTATCTCATTTTATAGAATTTGATAATGTAATACAGTTTTCTAAAATGACAATACATACAATGTGTGACAACCTATTGCATTAGAAAATTCATTGGGAATTGAACCCACAACTGATGTGAGACTGGGCTTTATCCCCTACTACTGGAAAATGAGAAGTCCCTATTTAGTATACCATCATTATTTTTAGTAAAACATTTTGTTAATTTTATTTTTGGATCTTATGTTTCATCAAATAGATATCCATGGTATTATAAAATGATTATGTTTTATATTGAATAATGTTATTTTGGAAGACATTCTATATTTTTGAAACCCTATATGACTAATAAAAATAGAATATTATGGGATTTTATTTATGGAGTAGTGGTTTAACTATATTTTGGAAGAATATATGTTTTTATTGCGGACATATGGTGATTAAAATTATTTATTGAAATGATTAACCATTCACATAGAATATGTGATTTTTGAAATTAAATTATTGGTTTAAGACATTAAAATTTGTTGATGTCATTTTGAGACAAATTTTACAATTTATCTTGGAAGCCTATGTGATCAAATCCTTCTGAATATTGGGTTTCAATCCTTAGTATTTAATATATTGAGGAATTTTAAGGACATTTTTTTACAGTTTTCTATACTGAACATTGGGTATTAATGGTAATTATATAGATTAAAAGTTTTTTTAATAATAAAATTGTTTATTCTTTTTCGATAATTTTTTTTCTTAACCAAAATATATTTATTTTTTTATGTTCCAATAAAGGATAAATGGATAACTAATATTTTGTGGATTAAGTGAATCTATATAATTTTATCCATCTTGAATACTCATCATTTAGAGAAAAATATGAGTTTGTGGTGGAAAATGATTGAATTATGTAACTCTACTTATCATGTAAGTATTTTTATTTTTTTCTCAGTCATGTAAGTTAATTAATTCCTCATATATATTAAAATGATATTACAACAAAAAAATTTTCTGCTGTCAATTAATCTTATGAAATCAAATTCCATTTAACCCTCTGCATATTTATTGCATTGTGATTATTAACTGTTTCTTAAGAATATTTTCTATTATTATCTATTAGAACAAGATCATTTGTTTTATCTCCTATATCCATGTTTTCCTAAATGGATCCCTAGTATGTGATATCTCAGGTGACCTTCATTCAATCCATTATTTTTTAAGTGGATGTTTTGATAATACTTTTTATAATGTGAGATTTTAATAAAGGTATTTTAAAAATTCATACCTTAGTAACCAACCCCAAATTCAAATTAGGAGGATAAAACTTTAAATTGGGGATAAATTATTATCCCGTGTTTTTTAAAGGAATCACTATGTTTGAACCGTATATGATACACAACATCGAGCTTAAACAAACTACTAAATTTTATTATTTAGTATAGTAGTTATCGCCTAGCAGTTATAATTGACGGAATGAAAATTGTTAAATGAAATTTGAAAATATAGTTTACAAATTTTTTATATAATTATTTATTTCATACCAAATTAACTTGAAATGAAACTAAAAACCAATCGCATATAAAGGATGATTATTTTTATGAAAAACTATTTTAATGTGATTAATTATGTCTATAAAATAAATAAATCACTGATTTTGGATTATATAAATTTATTATTAATTCAATATAAGGTTTAAAATTAATCATATTTATTTTTTAGTCATGACATAAGAAAAAATTCAATTTTACAGATAAAAAGAGTATTTTTTTAAAAAAAGGCTTTACCACCTTGTGGTGGTAAACCAATTTTAAATTAGGTTTTTCAATCATTTATATGTTAAATTTCATAAAATAAGATTTTAATTTGTAAGAGGGACATCAATATTTAATTTGGTGTAAATTCTTTTATTTATCTGATAAAATCTATATTTCAATTAATAGTGAAAATAAAAAATTTTAATTCAAAAATGAATTTTTATCTACATTGTTTTTATTTTAGATTAACATTTTAATTTGGTTGAATGTATATTTATATTATGGATTTATCATTTATTTCAAATTTTTTCATTAGTATTAATTTTTCATTGAAATTTGATATAAACACATGTTAATTTTTTTTTATCGTTTTTTACTTTTAAAATACATCTTTTTTCATTTTGAAAATTTGGATTGATTTTTATATAATTACAACCAATTGAGAAGTTTTATTTTGGTAAAATGGATTCTATCTTTTGAATCAAAATAATTAAATTATTTTATTACTTCCCTTTTATTTTTAGATATTATGGATAATGTCTTTTTTAAAAATAATTAATACCACGGTTAAAAATAAATCAGTTAATTAAAGGAAATAATAATAATATAATAATGTAAAAACACTGGATAATATCCCCTAATTTAATTGGATGAGTGTATCATGATCATAAACATCCATTGTTCTATTTTATGACCACTTTTACCCACTCATTTGACATTAATGATTTTAAAATATTATATTCAATGAATAATCATTTCTGTTACACTTTTGTTTTTAAAAATTAATGTATTTTTACCTGGAGTTATACATTTTATATCATCAACTATAAATAGTCATTTGAAATATAAAAATATTAAATAAATCATGATAATATATTTATATTTTTGATAAGTAAAATAATTAAATTAAATAATGACCCAAAGAAGATGTAATAATTTATTAATTAATGAAAGAATAAAATAAATTATTTTATAAATATTAAAATAATTATTATATGTCATAATTTATTCCATAAAATAATTTTTTAGAGATATTTTACATGTTGGTGATGATTTAAATTCATTGTATTGAACTTATCTTTATGTTATGATACTTTTTAAAAGTCATATAATCAATAGTGTAAAAATTTACATGATCGATGTTTTAAAATATATGATTTTTTATTAAATGATATTAAATTCTAAAAATTATAATATTCACCCTAATTGTTAGTATATGTCTAAATATGTCATAAATATATCATTTTACGCTTTTTTACATGTTATGGTAATTACATTAACCCAAAAATTGTAAATAACATGATATAACTGTAAGATTAAAAATAGTAAAATAATGGTTAATACAAAATGATAAAGTTTAAAAAATATTCAAACAGTATATAATATAATTTTATGATGGGGATACTACCAAATGGGATTTTAGATTTTAAATAATTAATTTTTGGACCATTTGGAACTGAAATTGAATTTAAATTTGATTAATATTTTAAGAGTTTCCAATGGTGCCACTCACCTCTCCTATAAAAAGGTACCCACTCTACTCTAAAAAATAACTCTCCCAAACCCTATTATTTCAGACATGATCTACCCAAAAGTATTCCTATAATATTTTCCCACATTTTTGATCCCTTAATTTTATGTCGAACACCCTTTTTTAAGGTGTTAATGTGTTATGCAATGCTGATCTATCGAAGAAGAGGTATCATTTTCATTAATTATTTCAATAATATTCATTCTTACACATCATTTAAATCTCATTCATCCATGATGAAATAATAATAATTGGTCACAAATATACTTAGATGTTATTATGTTGAAATCATCATATTAATCCTTCTCTACTTTCATCAAATGGGAAATGAACCTTTTGTTCCTGTGTATGGTGGAATACCGCATTGCGAACCGATATAGTTTGTTTTTCATTACCATCTATAAATACTAGTTATAATGTTGTAATAAATGTTTTATATATGATATTAATTACATTTTTTCATTTAAAAATAATAATATTTCAATTATTTTCTTAGATTCTATGCACATAAAAATTATAACGTCATTTATACGTATGTTTGGACTATCAACTCCACGAAGTGACTAGAATAATTTTTGTTCAACAGATAACTTGAAAAATATATTTATCTATATTAAAATTATTTTTATTATATTAATTATATTATTTTAAATCTTGAAACATATAATAATAATAAATTTATTTTTATAATGAATAATGAAAAATGGAAACATTACTCATGCGTACGTACGACCTACCGTAACCATGATTACAATGTTGATTATTTTTCAAACCATAAATGAATGGTTTTATTTGAAAAGTATACATTATATATAAAAATTTCATGAATGATATTCTGTATATTATGGATGTATAACACATGGACTATTTACATCAATCCAATTTCATTTTAATCTCAAGTACCGATTATCGACAAAACATATGATCTTGACTAAAATAATTATGTATTTTTTATATCATGATAATAAGTGATTTAAATAAAATATTAGACATGAAATATTTTCTTGAGAAATTTTAAGTTTCCATATGATTATTATTCATGAATATAAAGACTATATGTTACGAGTCAGACACGTGGTATGTGACTCATCTCAATATCTTTCCATTGAGGTATATTTTGTATAATATACACCACAATATTGTATATGGTGTATAATTAATCCATTGATTATTATTTCCATTAAAAGGTTTTAAGAAGGAATATTTTTCTATCGACCATCTTACTAAAATATAAAATTAATCCTTTTAACGTATGTGGTTACAACAACATTTCCATTACTATTACCAGTATTTGGTATTTGGCTTCCCAAACAAGAACAAATGTTTTTTAAATGAATATTTACCATATTATCTATTTTGGTTATTTGGTATTGAAAATTGTTTTTTGAATGGTTTAATTATATCAATATCTTTTAATTATTTCTTGTGATTTTATTTTTTTGAGTGAAATGTTGATAATTGAAATATTTTATATGTTATGATTACATAATAGTGATTGGGCATGTAACGGGTGGTTATGTGAAAAACCAATGATGAGTGGTTATGTGATAATACAAATATGGGTGGTTCTATGATAATCCATGTATATGTTGTTACATTATAACCTTCAATGAATTGGGTATTAAAGTCATTTGTATGGCTATTCCATTTAATGATTTGTATAGAATTCAACCGTAGGGTTATCCATTTACTTATGATTATGTCCCAATTTACCATTATATGAAACATGTGATTTCTATGGATTTTATGGTTATATTTTTATTACAAAATATTGATCAATGATCTTATATTGATTGAAGTTTATTTACTACTTCTTAAAGGTGAAATTTTTTACATTATGATAATGTATTAATGGTTTAAATGTTGTCACATGGAAAATTGTTTTCCTTCTTTGTTGAATCCTTTACTATGACTTTTGATTATCATACAATGTTTTAAAATGTTATTCACAGGTCTTAATATTGTTGTGTAAAAAGAGGATGATGTGAAGAATGTATAAAAGATGGGTCTCAAAAAAATAATATTTTATTTTTAAAAAGGTTTGTTTTGGTGAAAAATTGATGTTTTTTGGACGTGTCCAATTTTTATTCTTATGGTTTTGTTATGTATGAGTTATTGCCTAATTTATTAATGCACTAAACAAAAAAATAGTTTCTACCTGAAATAAAGTCAAATTATTGGCTTAAGTCAAGATTATGTAATGTTTATGGAATGATCATTATATATGGTATCATTGGGTAGTTTAGACAACTTTAGGGATTAAGATGTCTTTTTAAGAGATATGGATATACTTTTAGTTTATAATTTTTAGGATTATCTCACGTTAAATTTCATATAAATAATTTTGTTGAGGCTTTATTTTCCAAAATATAAGGTGATTAACAGTATTTTTGGAGAAATTTATTTATGAGGTAATTACAGGTTATTACTTTTTGGAATGAAAAATGATAGGAATGAGATACATTTTGATGATAATATATGATGTCATTATTTATTAGTATTTAATCTCATTTTTTTAATGTTTTAACATTATATAGTTTTTTATAAAGGACATCACATTGATCATGTGACAACCCATCGCTAAATAAAACAATGAAGGAATCGAACCCACAACCTAAGTTTGATAGGGCTTTGTAACCTACCACTGGCCTACAAGATGTACCTGGTCTGTATAAATTCATTATTTTTTAGTTAAAAGATTTGATAAAATTATTTTTGCACCATATGTTTTATAAAACGAATATACTTGTTATAAGAAAATGATTTATTTATTAAGTGAATAATGTTATTTTGGAAAATGTTCACTATTTTGGGAACCCTATATGCTTATGGAATTTAGAATACTCTGGGATTTTATTTGAGGAGTAATGTTCTAACTATATTTAAGTTGAATATATACATTTATTATGGACTTACAATAATTTGGGATATTTATGGAGATGATTAACTAATCATAGAGAATTTTTTATTTTGGAAATTACATTTCCGGTTCAAGACATTAAGAGTGGATTATGTTATTTGTAGATAAATGAAAAAATTTATAATGGAATATTATGTTATCAAATACATTTTAATTTTGTGTTTAAATATTAGTTTAGAATATTTGGATAAATTTAAAGGATAAATATTTGTTAAATGGTTTATTATAATCATTGGGTATTTTTTTTGAATTTTAAAGGAAAAAGGTAGTTCTTCAACATCCAACTGTTTATTATTTTTGGAAAATTGATTTTTCTTGTCCTAAATTTTTTGGTTTTTGTTTATGTTTTAGAAAATGATAAATTTATTGTCAATATTTTTCGGATTATGTGATTTTATAGTAGTTTATTCATCTGGAATACTCACCCTTTGTATAAAAAGATGAGTTTTTTAGTGGATATTGATTAAAGGATGAAAGACTACTTATCAAATATGTATTTTTCATATCTATTCATAGTCAAGGAAGTAAATGAATTCCTCACCTTTATGAAAATTATATAAATACAATAATGTTTTCTATTTTCTATACCTACTATGAAGACAAAGATCTTCCAACCCATCAAAATTTTATACCGTATTGATTATTAACGTTTTCTGGACAATATTTTTTATTATTCTACATCAGAACTTGATCGTTAGTTTTCACTTCTATATAAATGTTTTCCTATATGTTACCCTTGTCTATTTTATCTCAGGTGACCTTATGAATTCCATTTATTTAATTTAATGTGGATGTTTTGTTAATAGTTTTTCCAATGTGGGATTGAAATAATGGTATTTTGAAAATTCATACCTTAGTTACCGACCCAAAATTAAAATTATGAAGACAGAATTTATAAAAGGGGGGAGAATGTAACGTCTTTGGGTTTTAAAAGGAATCACAATGGTTGATAGCATACATGATATGCCACATTGATGTTAAAAAATAAAATAAATATTATTATTTACCATTGTAGATAACACCAAACTATAAAAATGGAGGGAATGAACAGTGTTTACTGAATTTTGAAAATATGGTTTATAAATGTTTATATAATTATTAATTGGTTACTAAAATAACATGAAATTTAACTAAAACTCTATAGAATATAAAGGATGAATTTTAAACAAAAACACTATTTAAATTTGAATAATTTCATTTATAAAATAATAAAAATCACTCTTGTTGGATTATATTAAAGAAATATCAATTCAATACCATGTTTAAAATTAATCCTCTTTATTTTATACACATGATATAAGAAAAATTTCAATTTTATGGATAAAAGGAGTATTTTTCTAAACAAGTTGTTTTACCGCCTTTTGATAGAGAACCCATTTTAAATCATGTTTATGACATGTTAATAAGATTTATTTGACAAACTAAAATTATTATTTGTAATTGGGATAACAATTTTTACATATCTTTAAATTTTAGTATTTTTTTGATAAAACTCATATTTTATTGAATAGTAAAAAATACTATATTTTAATTCAAAAGTGTCTTTTTGCCTATTTTATTTGTATTGTTAGACAATCATTTTAATTGTTTTTAAAGTAAATTTAGATTATATACTAATTATTTAATCAATTTTTTACCAATAAATATAATTTCATTTTGATTTTGATATAATCAAATTTTAATCTTTTGATTGATTTTACTTTTAAAAACATGTAATCTCATTTTGACAATGAGGATTAATTTTTTAATAATTTCATAAAATTAAGCATTTTGAATTTAGAAAAATAGAATCCATATTTGGAATATTAAGTTCCAAATTATGTAAATAGTTCTCTTTTATATTGGGATATTATGAATAGTAACTTCGTTAGTAAACTTTATGATCACGGTTAAAGGTAAATTGGATAATTAATGGTTAAAATTATAATATAATAATATAAAACAATCCTAAAACACGTCTTTATTTAATTCGATGATTGTATCATGAGAATTTTCATCATTGGATCGATTTTAGGACAACTTGGAGCCACTTGGATGAATTTAATGCTTTTAGAATATTATATTCAAGGAATAGTCTTTTCGTTACACTTTTTTTATAAATTAAAGTATTTTAATATGGATTTATACAGGGGATATATTTTCCTGTAAATAGTCATTAAAAAGATAATATGATTAACTACATCATGATAATTTATTTAAAATTTTTGAAAATTAAATTATTAAAATTAATTATGACACAATGATGGTGTATAAATTAAATTATTAATTAAATAATAAAAAATATAATTTTATAAATATTTAAATAAATATTATTTTACTTACTTTATATAATACAAGATTTCTTTTGAAATATTAAACATGTTGGTGATAATTTAAATAATTTTTCTCAAACATATCTTCCAATTATGATATTGTTTAAAAGTTAACTAATGAATAGGGCCAAAATTGACACTAATGGTATTTTAAAAAATAAAATAATTTATTAAATGATATAAAATTCTTAAAAATATAAGAATCAGTCAAATGGATTTTTGAATTCCAGTTATGTCATTAATGGAAATTATTGGGATGTTTGACATGTTATTGTAATTACATTAACCCACAACTTATAAATAACATAATATCACATTAAGATAAAAAATTGTAAAATAAGGGTTTAAAAAAAACATAACTATTAAAATATATTAAAAAAATAATTAATTTTAATTGGATGATGTATATTATACCAATCATCATATTATATTTTAAAAAAAATAATTTGGTTCCATTTCGAACAAAAATTGAATTTATATTTATTTCATATTTTAAGAGTTTTCAAAGGTGAACCTCCCCACTCCTATAAAATGGTACACACACTTCTCTAATAAATAGACTCCCAAAGAATTATGGGTCATCCATGATCTATTCGAACCACATCCTAGAATATATATCCCCATTCTTGGGGCTTTATTTGAGGCACAACACCCTTCTTAGAGGGGTCAAGTTGTTCATCAAGGGTGATCAATCTAATAATAGATTTTCTATTAAGTATTTCAATATTATTTATTCTTCATCTTTTTTAAAATATACATCATCCATGAAGAACATATAACTCAAGTATCCTCAATATTATGAGATATTATTTTGTGACTATCATTACCAGAATCGATATCTAATTTCATCCAATAGGAAATGATCAATTAATTCGTGTGTAAGGTAGACAACTGCCTCACAAACCTATATAGTTCATTTTTCATTTCTATCTATCAAGACTTGTTGTAATGATGGAATAACTGTTTAAATATTATATTAATGAAATATTAATAATTATAAAAGAATAATATTTCAATTGTTTTCTTAATTTACTTACACCTAAAAATGATAACTCATTCGTGCATATGTGTGAACTATAATCTCCATGAAGATATGTTAATTATTGTTATTCATGTCATGACCCGACCCTACCCGGGATCGTGCCACAACTACCCCAAGCCCGCCTCAATAGGCAAGGGGCATGCGACTAGTGCTAATGGCACAATAACTCGGGGAGGCCTTTTCCTAAGTACATGTAAACACACACGCAGCACACTCAATGCAAAAGTGAAGAGTAAAAGAGAAAAGACAAGAAAAGTACAGGGAAACTTCTATAAATAAACAACAAGTGCATTGACCTCTAACAGTACAAAGCAAGTGCTGAAAGTAACTGGAAAAGTAAAGGGGAAAAATATGTGACCAATAAGAAATGTGCCACAACTCGGCAATAGGTAAACAAAAAGGAAAACAGATGGAAGGTTCCCCCACCTGGAACTCGACTACGACCACTGCATGCAGTCCCAGCTCCCGAACTCCTATGCTCCACTGAAGTCATGACCAACCTATCTGTCGTCTGCAAGGGCACACCAAGTGTGAGCAAAACCCTAGCATGGGTGAGTATAAAAATACTCAGTAGGATACCCCGAAGGCTCGAGGGAGAAATAATGGAGGTAACGAAGGGTGAGCAGTAGAGCGAACAAGAAAAGTAAAGGAGTACAACCAAGAGTGCAGTAAAGGGTACAGTAAAGAGTCCAGCTCAACCCAACAAGAGGAAAGAAGGTAGACTCGTCCAGACACAGGGAGATGGAAACTGTGAGAAGATGAAATTCCCGTTGAGTCTTTTCTACCTATAGCAGGAGATTAGACTCGTCCAACCACGAGAAGCTAGACATGGAAAGCATGTGGCATACCTCCGCATCGTCGCCTCCCCTAGAGGAGAGTAACCAAACCCAAGAAATGGGTACTAGAACAAGGTATATAAATATACATATGATCAATCAAGAAGCCCAAAAAATATCGTAAGGGTATCTCCATCCCATAGCTCATCCCAAGAAAGTGAGTCACCAACAGTCTTAGAAGTTACACCATCGATGCCCAGTGTCCCACACGTCGGCCCCGAACTACAAGTCAAGGGGCTCAATCCATCGCACCTAGACACTATCTTCTTTGGGTGGCACTGACTCACCCACATGGTTTTAGGTCGCGTCACAAGGACACGTCATAGTGGGGGAAAATATCCTTGTACTTGAGATTTCTGATGGAACATCAAACCACAACTCGTCATTGCCCCGCAGTCAAGAGGTATCCTCAAAGTCGACAGGCGACCCCTACCCAGCCCCGATGGAGGGTCCCAGGAATTTGACGTGTTCACACTATAGGGAGACCCGATAAGAGTCGAAAGGTGCCACACTACCCAGTCTCATAATAGGGAAATATACTAGAGGGAGACCTGTCTAAAGTCATCGAAGAGACCACTGCCCAACCCAGCTGGAGGTAACCCGACATTGTGGACCACTGCCCTGCCCAACTGGAGGTAAGCCTGACATCAGGGACCACTGCCCTTCCCCGCTGGAGGTAAGCCCAGCATCGGGGACCATTGCCCAGCCCCGCTGGAGGTAAGCCAGGCATCAGATACCACTGCCTAGCCCAGTTGGAGGTAAACCCAGAACTGCTCTGGCCATCCATACTGGATGATACTACTCGGTGAACACCGCTTTACTGGCCATCCCTGCTGGATGGTTCAACTGGCGAGCCCTACTCGAAACAACCTCATCCCCACTGGTAACAACCTCAGTCCTGCTAGAAACAACCTCCTGGGTAAGGGATCGGTGCCAGCGTAAAGTTTTGGTCACAAACAATACACAAGAACTCTACCAGGAAACACAAAGAAACAGGAGAAACTCCCTAGGCCTCTCAAGGTGATCACGCTCCAAGCTGTTGAGTCACTTTCGAAGTGGACTGAGACAACTCATCTAAGAAACTGTAGAAAACACTCACACTGTACAAACACCCATAGTCGTATACGGTGCCACTGTACGGTTGAAGGGGCACGGTACTGAATCCCCTCACAGCTCAAGAAACAGAGGAACCAAACCATCTCTCTCAGCTAAAAGAGAACGGAACTAGGGGAAAACTCAACCTTGCCGTTAAACAAACGAGAAAAGGACCAGGGGAAAACTCAACCTTGCTGGTCAACAAACAAGAACAGAGGAACCCTCTACGTCACGAGAGGTCAAAAGTTCGTAAAGAAGAACACAATACGCACATGTGGACCACACGATGTGTGGCCCCAAGTCAACCCCAACTGAGCGCACAAACATTCTCAGGTATAACCATCCACATGTACCTCCCAGCATTCCAATATAATCCCAGTGTATACCACGTTCCAGCCCAAAGGCTATCGTGAACACATCACCCAACGTCAACGTGAAGGCGTAACGTAACAAATCCAACCAGCCACCTCAACGGTAGAGGCACAACCAACCAAATCTCTTCAATAATTTACATCACTCACATGGGAGTGCACGCGATCACATGCCAAGGGTCCGCTACAATCATGGTTGAAGAACTGCCACTAGGGCACCTTCACATTTCCCCATTTAATAAAACCGTGTATGAGGCTCCGCTCGCCTGAACATATTAAACAATTGTAATCCTGGTGGAAAAAACACGCAAGATAGACTACTTAATCGCCTCAAATGGATATCCAATGGAAAAGTCATCAACACCGCCTCACACCCGAACGATGTCCCGTGATCCCCAGCCTCGGCCCTGGAAACAGACAGGCGCATCACACCATATCGATCCCCTCGGGAAAACACGTCAAAAAGACTGCTCACTAGAGCACAATATATATCCGGAGAAAACAATGTATTCCTGGGCACCGAACACGAGCGGTGCTACGTGGTACCCGCATCCTGGTCCCAAAACTCAATGGAAAGATTTCACAGTTGCGATCCTCTCAGAAAAGTACACGAAATGGACTACTCACTTGTCCAAAACGGTCGCCCGGTGATAGAGATGGAAAAAATCACCAACAACGCCCAAACAGCCCTCATGGGGCATGCACCATCATGCCGAATTAGAGGGAGCAGATTGCACCATTGAAATCCCTTCATAAAAACATCTATAATTGACTGCTTGCACACCCCGAACGGACGCCCGGTGAGAAAGTCGCTAAACGCAACGCACAGCTCAAAAGACAGGTTGTGGGGCCCTCTCATAAACATTGGGCTCAATGCCTGAAACCACCATGTAAAGCTCTACCATGGAGCCAGGGTTCCAACACCACTGACGACGCTCAAAACGGATGTAGGACGCGTCCGTGCCGTCCAAAACAAGATTCCTCAGAAAATGTCAATTCACAAAAAAGCGTGTCGCGCCTCCGAGGCCCCTTGTTTCGGGAATTAAAATTTTTGAAAACCATCTCAAAAAGTTCGCCTCATTTCAAGGAATGTGTCTCTGCTGACAGCACGTAAATCAGACTCCCGGACTGCATTTTAAGTGAGTTTTAGTGTTTCTATCGGACCGAAACGGGGGTCGGGCCGGTTCGGCCAACTCACGCCTACCATGGATCGGCGGTCCGCGGTCCACCGTGCGGACCACCCCGAACCGCCTGAACAGGCACAACCGGTCTGACTCCTCCAACACGGACCCGCAATCGCAGGTCCTGTCTTCCAGCCAGGGTCCAAACACCCCGGTATTCTCCAACAGTGGCCGGCCAAAGGCCGGTCCTTCCCCCGCGTCGCGCCCTACTGGCTCCAGCTACCGACGACCGCCGCGACCGGTGCATGAAGCCCCTACCGCACCACCTAATGCCCGCTGCGCCAGCCTCCACTAACAAGGTCCCCCACCAACGTGACCTCCAACCGCACTAGCCCGCGTCGCCGCAACTGCTGCTCCGGAAACACCGCGCCGCCGCCTGGACCACGTCGGACCACAAGAAAACCCCCAGAAAAACTCCCAAAATTCCTGCAACCCTCGCGGGACCGTTGCGGGATCCTCTGAACTCGGATTCCAATTCCAAAAGATGCGATGGGAAGAATAAAATGTATACAATATGACCATGGGATTTTTTCGAAGATTTAACAGGAAATCAACGTATAAAATTGGATTGAAATGAAGGTTAAAAAATGAAATGTAAACCAAAACCTCCTACCTGTTGGGACTCTTCCCGATGCTTCACGTTGATCCGACAGACATCCATGCCTCGTCGAAGAGGGGGAGGAGAGGGGAGGAGATCCTCATTATTCATTGGGAGCTCCTTGCACTAGGGAAGAAGAACTAATAGAGGGTGAGGTGGGTTAAGTGTTGAAAGAGAAAACACTTAAACTCCCTGCCCGTATGCCCCGTATCCAAACCCTCAGCGGGGTCGAGGTTAAGCCTCCCCTGGGGTAAAAACCACCTCCCTAGCACAACGACAGTCTCAGAATATCAATATGAGGTCCCGTTCATATGTTATAAAACTGAACGCCCAATGCCGCCAAATTAAGAAAATGCCCCTGGGGCCATTTTTCACTGATGGGCCGTGCCCGCAAAACATACACCCCTCCTAGGGTAAACGACACGCACCGAACTCAACGGTGCCCTCATTTTTCCAATCCGAGCCACTGTTTAAGAGATACTAGTGTTTCACCATTAAAAGAATTTATTAATTAATTAAATTATTCATTTAATGTTCCGAAAGTGGGTGAGGGGTCCAAACGTCCCGCGCCGATAAGATTTATGTTGTTCCTAGGGTAAACACAACATTCCGGACCCATCTGTAAACTCAGATCTCTGATCCGAAGCACTATTTAGGATTTATCCCATTTATTTGGCTTTTCCAGTGCATACACACTGAAAATTTAATTTCGGCCACATCGGGGCTCAGAATCACATGCTGTCTGAAGTCGCTGCTCTGGAATAACATCAAGAAATATTCCAACGTCTTTTGCAGACAAAACTGGTTTTTTACATCATTCCCTCCTTCTAGCTTTTCTCCCCCGAAAAGCAAAACCAGGGAACACCATAGTGTACTAAGCCCACACCAGGCTCTTTCGTACCCAGAAGAACTCTCGCACAGCTCTGCGTCACCGCACACAGACCAAAGGATTGATATGTTCACACGAGGTCTGCCCTCAACGATGTCGTGCATAGGAGAATGCACACCTCTTCTCGGGTGAGTCACGTGGGAGACTTCATGCACCCAAACCAAGCTTTGGGCTTAGGTAAAGGTGGTAGGGAACCTCACCAATCCTCAACTCGGTCTCAAACAGTCCGAAGGACCTCGGGGGTAGCTCACGTCCCCGACCAAACCTTTACGTCGCACGCTGCGACTGGAATCACCACTCACACCTGGAACAAAGGCCCGATGATTCCCTCCTTTAGAATATCCATATGGTGAAACACCCAAGGATATCTAGTCACACATGATTTTATGGTCGATGTCTCACAACCAAGGCCCTCTTACACGCTCAAAAGAGAAGGATTCAACACTATCAAGTAGAGAAAAAAAGTCCCACGCCTTTTACCGTACCAACACAGGGTTACACTGATGCACAGCGCCACCATTGTAACACCTCAGGAAAGGAAAAGGGAGGAAAGCATTCCACATATAGAGATTAATAATTCTACTAGAAGAAGTAGGAGAGATGTAGAGAATACCTTTTACCACCTCATGCTCTGCAGGGTTGTTGACATCCAAAGCTCACAGATGTCCGCAGTCCCAACTATCAGCTCCCAGAGCCTGTCGTGGACCGCCTACTGGTGATTGGAAGAACTCGTAAAGTCGTCCCCAACTACCATATCCTCCCGCTCCTCTGATTGCACCACCTCTCTGGGTACTACTCTGATACTGGCGCTACCTCTCTCGTGCTAGTGCACCTGTTTCCTACCCGAAGCTCTATGCATGCCTGGTCGGGCAGTCTCGTGCCAGGTGACCTTTCTCATCTCAAGAATAGAACCGACTCTCTTCGGGTGGCACTGGTGCCCTCCGGCGCGACTGTGGTGTATGAACACTCCCCTGAGTCTGGTTGTCCGAAAGCCACCAACATCGAGGTTCTGTTTGCCGATGCCCGCTAGCTACGACAGACGTCTCGGCTCCAACGTTCCTATTTCCACCACCAACTCTAGAATGTGACCGGAACCTCTCTGTCACCAGCGCCTGCTCTAGCACCCTGACATATGTGGAAATGCTCAAGGGTACTATTACAGCATTAATCTCTCGACAGATACCCTGCTCAAACATCCGCGCTCGGATGTTGTCGTCATGGACCAATTCTGGGCAAAAGTGTGCATGGTCTACGAAACTAGCCGCGTACTCGGCCACCATCATCCCTCCCTGCTGAAACTGAACGAGATTCTGAATCCGAATGGAGCGCAAGCAGGAGGGTAAAAACTCCTCATGAAAAAACAATTGAAATTCACCCCACGAAATTGATGACTAATCATGAAACTGAGTCACCGGACTCCACCAACGACCAAATGCTCCACGAAAAAGGTTGGCTACCAAAGCCAATCTCTGATCTGTTATCATCTGAACAAGCCTGAAAATGAGAACCACTACCTCTAGATAACCCTCTACTGCCAAAGGGTTATGCACACCACTGAACCTCAGCGTTCTCTGTCTTTGGAACTCATGGAGCGCGCTCAACCTGCACTCACGCCCCGTCTGCTTTGCTGAAGAAATCTACTACTCAACAGGTGGGGGTGATGTAACCAGCCCACTCGGAGAAAGGGGATCACATGATGGTTCCTAGACTGAGGCCTCATAGCTCACATGGTCACCATCATGAACCAAAGCTGGTATCCTGGCTGGCTATCTTCGCGGATACATCCTGAATATTATCAAGGAGTGTCGCAGTCAGATGAGCATATATGTATATAACTACAACAACAACGATGGGGAGCTGACTCAAGAAGGACAATCAAAGACTCCAGAAAGATGGTCAAAGACTCAATCCTATGTGATGCGCAAACCAAATATTTCATGCATCAAGTTTCTCAGCATGTCGAGTTGACAAGCAGGTTATCAAGGTCCGGGTGAATGGATACGTCGGCGGCCACACCATCACTGGACTCCCTGGACTGAGAGCCTCTCTCGAGACACATTAACACTATTGCCCTAAATCCCAACCAATTCCTTTTTAAGGACGTCTGAACAACTTCCCAAGGAAAGAACCACCTCTGATACCACTTTTTCACGACCCGACCAAACCCGGGCTCTCGCCACAAATACCCCAAGACCACCTCCATAGGCCAGGGGCTGGAGACCAGTGCCAAAGGAACAATAACTCAGGGAGGCCTTTGCCTATGTACCTGTACACACACATGCAACACACTCAATGCAAAAGTGCAGAGTAAAAGAGAAAAGACAAGAAAAGTCAAGGGCAACTGCTATAAATAAACTACAAGTGCATCGACCTCTAACAGTACAAACCAAGTGCAGAATGTAACGGGAAAACAAAAGGGAGAAAACACGTGACCAACCAGAAAAGTGCCACAACCTGGAAACTGGTAAAAAAAAGGAAAACAGCTGGAAGGGTCCCCACCTGGAACCTGACTACGACCACCGCACGAGGTCCAAGATCCCGAATGCCAATGCTCCACTGAAGTCACGACCAACCTGTCCGTCATCTGCAAGGGCACACCAAGTGCGGGCAAAGCCCTAGCAGGGGTGAGTATAAAAATACTCAGTAGGATACCCCAAAGTCTTGAGGGAGAAACAAAGGAGGTACAGAAGGGTGAGCAGTAGAGAGAACAGTAAAAGTAAAGGATTAAAACTGAGAGTGCAGTAAAGGGTATAGTAAAGAGTCTAGCTCAACCCACCAAGAGGAAAGAAGGTAGACTCGTCCAGACACAAGGAGATGAAAACGGTGAGATGATGAACTTTCCTTCAAGTCTTCTCTACCTATAGCATGAGAGTAGACTTGTCCAGCTATGAGAAGCTAGACACGGAAAGCACATGGCATACCCCGCACGTCTTCGCCTTTCATGGAATGAGAGTTACCAAACCCAAGAAGTGGGTACTAGAACAACGTATATACATATACATATACTCAATCAAGAAGCCCAAACAAGATCGTATGGGTCTCTCCATCCCATAGCTCAGCCCAAGAAAGTGAGTCGCCAACAGTCTCAGAAGTAACACCAATGATGCCCAGCATCCCACACGTCTGCCCTGAACTACAAGTCAAGTGGCTCAAACCACCACACCTTGACACTATCCACTTTGGGTGGCACTGACTCGCCCACACAGTTTTAGGTCGCATCACAAGGACACGTCTCAGCGGGGGAAAATCTCCTCGTACATGAGTGTTATGAGGGAACATCAAACCACAACTCGTCACTACCCTGCAGTCGAGAGATCTCCTCAAATTCGACAGGCGAACCCCTGCCCAGCCCCACTGGAGGGTCCCTTGATAATGACGAGTTCCCTCTATTAGGAGACCCGGTAAGAGTCGATGGGTGACACACTGCCCAGTCCTATAACGGTATAATCCACTGGAGGGATACCCGAGTAAATTCGGCGACGGGACCACTACCCAGCCCAGCTGGAGGTAACCCGGCATCGGGGACCACTACCCATCCCAGCTGGAGGTATGCCCAGCATCGGGGACCACTTCCAAGCCCCACTTGAGGTAAGCCAGACATCAGGGACCACTGCCCAGCCCCACTGGATGTAAGCCCGGCATCAGAGACCACTGCCCAGCCCAGATGGGGGTAATCTCAAAACTGCTCTGGACATCCCTGCTGGATGGTACTACTCGGTGAACACCGCTATACTGCCCATCCATGGTGGATGGTACAACTGGCGATCCCTACAAGAAACAACCACATCCCCACTGGTAACAACCTCAGCCCTGCTGGAAACAACCTCCTGGGTAGAGGATCGGTGCCTGCGTAAAGTGTTGGTCACACTGAATCCACAATAACTCTACCAGGGAACAAAAAGAAATGGGAGAAACTCCCCAGGCCTCTCAAGCTCATCACACTCCAAGCTGCTGAGTCACTGTCGAAGCGGACTGAGATAACTCATCCCAGATAGTAGTGAAAACGCCCACACTGTATGAACACCCGTAGTGGTAAATGGTGCCATATTTTGGTGGAAGGGGCACGGTACTGAAACCCCTCACAGCTGAAGAAACAGAGGAACCAAACCATCTCTTTCGGCCAAATGAGAATAGAACCAGGGGAATACTCAACCCTATCGGTCAACAAACGAGAATATGACTAGGGGAAAACTCAACCCTTCTAGTCAAAAAACAAAAATAGAGGAACCCTGTACGTCGCAAGAGGTCAAAAGTACGTAAAGCCGAACACGACATGCACATGGGGCCCACACGACGTGTGGCCCCAAGTCAACTCCAAAAGAGCTCACAAACATTCTCATGTAAAACCATCCACATGTACCTCCCAGCGTCCCCGTATTCTCCCAGAGTATACCACGTTCCAGGCCAAAGACTATTGTGCACACTGTACCCAACGTCAAAGTGATGGCGTAAAGTAAAAACTCCAACTATCCACCTCAATGGCTGAGGCACAACCAACCACATCTCCCCAAGAATTAAAATCACTCACACTGGAGTGAACGTGATCACACGCCAAGGTTCTGCTACCAACATAGTAGAGGAACCGCCACCGGGGCACATTCACATTTCCCCATTTAATAAGATCGCATATGAGGCTCCACTCGCCTGAACATATTACACAGTTGTAATCCTCGCAGAAAAACATTTGAGATAGACTACTTACACGCCTCAAACGGATATCCGATGGAAAATTCACCAACACCGCCTCACACCCGAATGGTGTCCCGTGATCCCGAGCCTCGTCCCCAGAAACAGACGGGCGCATCGCACAATTGCACTCCACTCAGGAAAACAGGTCAAAAAGATTTCTCACTTGAGCGAAACAGATATCCGAAGAAAAAGATGTATTCCGGAGCACCGCACATGAGTGGTGCTACGTGGAACACGCATCCTGGTCCCAAAACTCAACAGACGGATCGCCCCATTGTGTTCCTCTCGGAAAAGTACATGAAATGGACAACTCAGTTGACCAAAACGACCGCCAGGTGATAGAGATGGAAAAAATCACCATCAACGCCCAAACAACCCTCTTGGGGGCCGCACCATTATTCCGAATTAGTGTGGATGGATTTCACCATTGAAATCCCCTCGGAAAAACATCCATAATTGACTGCTCGCACGCCCCGAACGGACGCACGGTGAGAAAGTTGCTAAACGTTGCGCACACCTCAAAAGACGGGGTGTGGGGCCCATGACTCAACTTCGGCCTTAATGCATCAAACCACCATGGAATGCTCCGACTCAGTGCTAGGGTTCCAATGCCACTGACGGCGCTCAAAATGGACGATGGACGTGTCTGCGCCGTCAAAAACAAGATTCCTTAGAAAAACGTCAATTCAATTAAAGATGTGTCGCTCCTCCGAGGCCCTTCGTTTCGGGAATTAAAAATTTCCAAAACCACCTCAAAAAGTTCACCTGGTTTCAGTGATCGCGTCGCTGTTGACGGCACAAAAATCTGACAACTGGACTGTATTTTAGGAGCGTTTTAGTGTTTCTATCAGACCGAAATGGGGGTCGGGCCGGTTCGGCCGGCTCACCACCACCCTGGACCGACGGTCCACGGTCCACTGCGCGTACCGCCCCAAACCCCCTGAACCAGCTCGGACGGTCCCGCTCCTCCAAAACAGACCCATAATCGCGCGTCCTGTCTACCATCTAGGTCCAAAGACCCCGATCTTCTCCAACAGCAACAGGCCAAAGGCCGGCCCTTCCCCCGCGTCGCGCCCCGTTGGCGCCAGCTACCGACGACCGTCGCGACCGGCGCTCGAAGCCCCTTCAGCCCCGTCTTACGCCTACCATGTCGCCCTCCACTACCAAGGGCCCCCTCCACCGTGTCCTTCGACCTCCCTATCCCGCGTCGCTGCGACCGCTACCCCGGAAACACCGTGCCGCCGCCGGGACCTCGCCGGACCACCATAAAACCACAAAAAAACTCCCAAATTCCCGCAACATTCGTCGGACCGCTGCGGGCTCCTCCGAACTCGGATTCCAATTCCGATATATGCGATGGGAAGAAAAAATTTATACTATACAACCATGGGATTTGTTCGAATATTTAACAGCAAATATACAAATAAAATTGGATTAAAAGGAAGTTTTAGAAGTGAAACGTAACCAAAACCTCCTACATGTTGGTGCTTCACCCGACGCATCACATCCATCAACCGAACTTCTGCGCCTTGCCGGAGATGGGGAGGATAGGGGAGGAGATCCTCCTTCTTCATTGGTAGATCCTTTCGGCAGGGAAGAAGAACAAAGAGACGGTGAGTGGGGTTAAGTGTTTAAATAGAAAACACTTAAACTCCCCACCCGTAGGCCCCGTATCTGAACCCTCAGCGAGGTCAAGGTTAAGCCTCCCTTGGGGTAAACACCACCTCCCGATCACAAAGATGGTCTCATAATTTCAATCTGAAGTCCCGTTCAAAAGTTATAAAACTGAACGCCCAAAGCCGCCAAATTACGAAAACGCCCCTGGGGCCATTTTTCACAGACGGGCCGTGCCGGTGAAACTTACACCCATCCTAGGGTAAACAACATGCTCCGAACTCAATAGTGCCCTCGTTTTTTCCAATCTAAGCCACCGTTTAAGAGATAATAGCGTTTCACCATTAAAATAATTAATTAATTAATTTAATTATCTGTTTAACGTTCTGAAAGCGGGCGAGGGGTCCAAACATCCTACGCCTACCAGTTTTATGTCGTTTCTAGGGTAAACACCTCATTTTGGACCCATTCGTACATTGGTCTCTCTGATCTGAATCACCGTTTAGGAGTTATCCAATTTATTTGGCATTTCTAGTGTGAATGCAATGAAAATTTAATTCCGGCCACACCGGTGCTTGGAATCGCACGCCGTCTGAAGGCGCTGCTCTGGAATAACATCAAGAAATATTCAAATGTCTTTCGCAGTAATAACTGGGTTCTTAAAATTTTCCACATCAGTTGTATGATATGCATAAGTATATATAAATTATTATTATAATTTAATTATATTAGTATAATTTTGGTTAGATAAAGTAATAATTACTCTATTTTAATAAGAATCAATGAATAATAGAATCATTACTCATGTGTAGGTATGGAATATCGTCTATATGATTATAGTATTGATATTTTTTATACCATAAGTGATTTCTTTGATTTTAAATGTATAATTTATATATAAAAATTTCATGAAATTTATTCTAGAGATCCTGGATTTATGGCCACGTGGGATATGGACATCAATCAATGTTAATTTTAACCACAAATACCTTTTATTGAAAAACATCTTATATGAACATAAATAATTATATTATTGTTATAAAATGATAATAAGTTATAAAATCTGAATAATAAAAATGAACATATATGATATGAAATTATAAATTATCCTGGGGTTATAATTTCGTAATATAGTGATTTTTTGTGATGAGTCAGACTCATGGTAAGGGACTTCATTTAAATCTTCGTTTCCTTGAGGCATATTTTGATAACATACACCACCTTATTTTATATGTTGTATAATTAATCCCATTGAAAATTAATTTCATTTAATGTTTTTATAATTTCATATTTTTCTATGAATTTTTTTACTACTAGAAAATAGAAATGATTTTTAATGTATGTGGAGACAACGAATTTTCCGATGTTATGGCCATTATTGGGTATTTCGCTTCCCCTACTAGAAATTATTATTTAAAATGAAAAATAAATACTATATTACATTATATTTCATTTTTTAAGATAGAATGGTATTAGTAATAGTTTTTTATATCAATATATTGTAATGGTTACCATGGATTCCTATTTTATTGAGTTAAATGTTGATAATTGTAATATTTTATGTGTTATGATTATATAATGGTAATTTAACATTAGCCTAATTGTTGCAGAATAAACCAAAGATGCGTGGTTATGTGATAGACCCCAAACATGTGGTTTGATGTTAAATAATGTACTATTGGTTATGTTATAACCTCCAACACATTTGGTATGGAACTTGGTCGTATGGCTATTCCATTTAGTGATATTTCTGGAAGTCGACCGTATGGTTATTCCATTTAATTATGATTATGTACCAATGTATCTTTATATGTTATATGTAATTTATATGGGTTTTATGGTAATATTTTTATTACAAAATAGTACTAAAAAATCTTATATTTAGTGAAGAGTATTTACTACTTCCTAAATGTGAAAATTTTTACATGATGATAAAGTATTCTCAATTTACATGTTTTCACAAGGTATATTGTTTTTCCTTATTTTTTTATCCCTTACTGAGATTTTTTTCAATCCATGTTTTAATATATTTTTCACAGGTCTTAAGATTGTCAAAAAAATGTCGATGTCAGGATTATAGTATAAAATATGTCTATTGAAAAGAAATCATGTTTTGTTTTTAAAAGTGTTTATTTTGGTGAAAAAAAGGATGATGTTTGGATTTTTCCACTTTTTATTCTTATAGTTATTTCATTTATGTGTTAGCCCTAATTATCTAAATATCTAAATTTGAGAGGATCATAAATTTGGTATAATATAAAATTATCAACATAATATAGGATTATGTAATGTTTAATGTTGGGTCATTATAGTAGAGCACAACACATTGAACAAGTTGAGGTGATGACATGGCTCATCAACATATAACCAATGGAAATGATAAAAAATTTATTCAAAATATTTTGGGAATAAAATTACCATTGATGATTTAATATAGAATATATAGGGATTATTATTTAATAATAGGGTAAGAATGTTCTTTAACCAAAATTATATAGAATTAGATTTATTTAGATCATTTGGATTGGAAATGAATGTGTATTTTGTTGTGTGAATACACTTAATAATCAATATATGTTGGTGATTTTTCTACTTGATTTCATGTTCAATTAATTCTGAGGGATTGTTTAGTTGGTTATGTGGCCATCAAAAGAAAAAAATTAATTGATAAGGTTGAAGGGTTTTTTCTCCATTATTTTTTATATATTTTTTCTATTTTTCTAAATTTGTTTTATTTAAATTTATAATAACATAATATTTATTAAATCTTGCCTAAAAATATAACCATTTGAATAATGGAAAATTGTTTCCTATAATCCATCAATGGTATGTTGCTCAAATAAAATTTTATATCAGAATTTTGGTCGAACACTCGATGATTGTGCTATTTTTGGAGTCTATTGTATACTTTTCTTCATTTGAGAAGGTGGGTTTATTCATAGTGATTAATTAAATTTCTTTATAGAATAATTTATGTTTATTAATATTAATATTATTGGGATGATTTGATTATTGGGGATGAAATTTTATGATATCCTAGAGATTTGAAAAACATCTCATATGTTAACAACCCCTTCACGAGATGTGTTTGACCAGAATTCCCACATGTTTTTTTCTTTTATCAAATTCTTAAATGGGATTTTAATAATTATAAATTCATTTTGATGGAAAGATAAATATTTTTTGAACCCATGTTAATTTTTTTGTCAAATAATTTATGCATTAAAACTATCAAACAAATCATGTTTTTAATAAATAACATTTCTTGTTCAAAATTATCAATTTTATTTGAATAATGTTAAATTAGAGAAATATCTCAATAAAATGTCATAAAAATAGTGAATTATTACAATGAGAGATTCATTTTATCATTTGGGTTAATAATAATATGTTTTATGATTTTTAGGTGATGTGTTAAATGTAGAAGATAATGAACAAGAGAAGATAAGAGTATTTCATTGAACAGAAACATTAATGGTGATGCAAGGTAAAACACTCACACGGGATTGAATGAGACTGTGGAATTGGGATGGTTCAAAACATAATTTAAAATATTTTATATAAAATTAAATATCATAGTATAAGGTAGATGAGAATAAGAGATGTTGACTATTTGACATTGTTTAAAATTAAAATGAAACTACAATAAAAATAGTGTGATTATAATTTATAACAAATGAAAATAAACAATATACAAATACATTATGGGAGGAATTTCTTGTTGAAAAAAGATTTTTCCATATTATTATAGGAATTTGTAAAGTATATGGTAATGTCAATTATCCTACAACAGACTGGATGTGCCAAACTCTTGCATGGAGGAGAGTGGAGGGTTTTTAAAGACGAAGTTGGAAGACCTATTGAGTTCCAAAAAATCCCCTCAATTTGTATTTAACATTTTACTATGAATAAATCTAAATAATAAGAAATAAACTACATAAATGTTATATATATCTATATATATATATATTGTTAAAAACATAAATAATTGGCGGCCATTGATCCTTTTTTGAAAAGGTTATAGATGGTTTCAAAAGCCATGTATTGTTGTGGTGATTTATATATAATATTAAATAGGAAAAAAATGTAAATGGGTTCTAGGACTCAAAGGGAACATAAAATATTATCAATTTATTATCTTTCATCAAATAAAATTATAGCTCAATTGGACCTCTATATTTAGAGAATGGTTATGAAATGTTTGTTAATCTAAAATCACAGATAAAATTATTGGATGAATATTCTTACATAAATTGTGCCACATATTTTATTAGTTGGGGAATAAAATTCTTCTCCATGTTTTAATATACTATTATAGAACTTATATTGGAGTATCAACAAATCATTATTTCTGAATATCAACAAAAAATTATCATATCACAGTAGGTCATGTTTCTTTGACAGATTCATCATCCCTTCTTAAATCATTCATATTGACCATTACATGGATGAATTATCCAAAATATTTGTTTAATTATTTATTCTTATTTTTATAAAGGTTAATTTTTAACAAAAAAATAATAATATAATCAATATATTGAATAGTATGATCAAACAGTTAATATATAGTGTAATTTAATGAATCAAAACAATGCTCATTGTATATTTTTATGATCAATAAATGATCATTGAATTGAAATTATTCGTTTATTATTGAAAATACATGGAAATGATTAGAATAAAATCATGAATTAATATTTAATATTTGATGTCACCATAATAAAATTTATTATTCCCTTTAGTCAGTCTCTTTTCCCTAAAAACCTTCTTTATAATATTGATAGGTTGACGACTCTTGTTCTATATAAATAATACATTGGATAATCCTTTTCTATTATACTTTTTTGTAATTTTTTTAGGAAAATATGTAAACAAACACTTATGTTCGTTCCCATTATGAAAATATTATGTAATTAGTGTTGTGTTATATTACCCACTTACTCTTATTTAGTTTTTGGATTCCCCTATAGTTTTTTCTCACACTACCACTTTTACCAACCCACCACCACACATTTGTTATTGTCATTTTATACTATTTGTTTTTTAATTTATCATTTTAAAATAATATTATCCACACACACCACGTCAAATGATTGATTATAATTATCAATGAAATAAAATAATTAAAAATTCACCTTCTCTATGGTTATGAATCATGTGAGGAATATACATTCCTCATTAATTATAGTTTGTATAAAAAAACATCACCCTTCCAAAAAAATTAGCTTCACCTTAATTTTTGGATATCGAAATACTACGATTTTTTATAAAGGTGTGGAATTTTGTTTCATTTATTCAACTTTTGTTTCCAAAAAATATAAATATTTATGAAAAATAAGAAAAAATATTTCCAAAACTAATTATCATATTCTTTTTAAATTTTAAATTTCTGGATATATTTATTTTTAAAAATTAATCTATTTAAAATAATTTATTATTTAAAATCATTTAATATATCAAAAACCAGTAATATGAGGGTTGTGTAGAGACTAATAGTTTGTTTCTGAAAAAAATGGGCTCATGAATTCCTTTTTTTAGTGTAGCACATCTAACATGTTGGGGATAGATATTTTAAATATAGTAGATATAAACAATAAATATTTTTGAGTTTGAATCCATAAAATGGAGAGACACTATAATAATAATTGAAAAAAGTGAAAATTATTGAATAAGTGCACCTGAAAACATCAAACCACTATTTTGGGACCCCATTGAGTTGCCTCAGCTTATAAACATAGAATTAAGATTAAATTTAGGAAGCCCCTAACATTTGGTTACCTCATTTTGTGATGGATTAATATAATAAATATTTTTATTTATTCATTCTACCATAATTCAATAGATTAAAAAATTACTACTCCTTACATTTTATTCATGTATTCTATTTAAATGTATAATAGCTTCTTCGTCGTGGACTAACCGAAGATGGTCTAATGATGAGATATTTTAATTTTTTTCAGAAAATCAATTCTCAGTGTTGTATTACAGATTTTTATAAAAACAACATAGATGAGTTGGAAAAAATATATAATCAATTTTCTATGACGTATTACCCAAAAATATTAACAAGATAGTATATGTAAAATTCAATAGGTTTTTAAAGTTTAATAATTAGTAATTTCAAAAATAATGCGACATGTTTTCTACTTTGAATGGATATTTTTTCATCATCTACTCCCATCACACATTTGGATGGATTAATTAATGAGGGACTCATCCCTATTTTCAAAATAATATGGATAATGATACATGTAGAATTTATTTTAATAAATAAAACTTGGAAATAATGTAAGTGTATAACAAAATTTTCATAAATTACTAACACGAGTCTGTTATGATTAGGTGTGTTCAACAGATAGAATGAACCATTTATTCATTTCCTAAATCAATTTATAAATTGAATGAAATTTAGAAAACACAAATAAATGACGAAATAAAATAAAAAAAATTAATTTTTAATTTAAAAAAAATGATAAAACATGTCAAAAAATAGTTCTCTTATTATCAGATCTATTGTAACACTAATTTATTTTATAAAAAATTATAATCCTAAAAAATATTCTGCAAATGGTTGTTTTTTCTATCTAGGTTGTAGATTTGGTGTCATTAATGACTGCATTTCAAATAAATACATTCAATGAAAAACTTACTACAATGAACCAACCTGATTTTCCTGCAAACAAGAAACCCAAACCATTCAATTACAAACCCAAAGTGCATTCTTGATCCATAATGGATAAAGACAAGCCTCGTGGCATCGAATAAAACATTAGAGGGAACAATTTTTTCTATCCTGGTCATACAATATCCATATATGTACAAATAAAGGAACAATATATGGTGAACAAGTTATATATTCCATAACTATAAGAATATTGTGTAAATAGACCACAACAAGAGTATCTAAAAGCTTCAAATTATATTTCCACCTATAAAAAACCATTAAAAAATAACTACTCCAAATTTTGGCCTGAAAAAACTACCACTATCTCCCAACTAGCTACCCAACCAGCTTACATGAACCTCACAACCTCACTACGGTGCCTTTCCATTCCATACAATAGAAGAAAAAAAGTCATATGAACCACCTAAGAGGTGCACATTGTGTGAGCTTATAGGCATAGAAATATCCCACCAATGTGTTCCATAACATGTCTCTATATAACAATACTTTTATTTTTAATTCATGTAAATACACAGAGTGATAATAAGTAAATAAGTTGTATAGAAAACATTGAAATCATTTCCTATTTCTCAATGTTCTAAAAAACGTTAATATATCAATTTTGAAGAACATTTTTCATATCAGTTTTCATAAGTAGAATCCTGTATTACAAGGATAACTCATAAATACATGAAATAAAAAAAATAAGCATAGGTATCATAACCCCAAGGAATACTATAGGTCTAGTCTATAGATGCCTCATACAACCATAATCAAGTGCCCAAACCAGTTCCTAGAGCAATGGTCCTTCGAAGAAAATGAATGTCACATTGTAAATCCCAACAATTTCGATATTAGTCTCGTTGAATAAAGGGCCCTGGAAATAAAGGAAATCACCAAGAAAACCCTCATTTATAATTATATAATAGTGGACGATGGCCCTAGGAAAAACCATCAACCTATTTATCCAAGGATTCCCATGTGATATTTTTAAAATTAATTTAAATGCTTTCAAATCAATTTAATTTATTCAAAAATACATATTATCCTTTCAATTTACCAATAACCAGGGGAAAAAATTTCATTGAAAAATCTTCTCAACACACAAAAAAAGTCATTCAAATGATTAATTATGAATCAGTTTATAAAAAAATTAATAATATAAATTATCATAGGCCAGATATATAATCACCTAGGTCAATTCTTGGGTTGAACACGCTAGTAACGATATCCACAAAAAAATATGCAATGGAGATAACGAAGGACATTGAATAAATGCCACATCACTTGATTTATCAACATATAAACACCCGATTTCAGTGGAATGTAATAAACCTACATACCTCCCAAATGGATGCCTATTGCACCACGACCGTCGAAGATAATTTCCATTGGAGTGAGACTTCCCAATAAAAAATATAAAGGATTCAAAAAAAGAAACAAAATATTAACCCAATAGATATGAACATACCCCCAATGGTGATATCATGACCAAATTCAATGAACAATATGGAAACGTCGTACCCAGATAGATGAACCACAATCTCAATAGAGATTGGCTGTAGAAGTGATCAATCAAGAAATAATTGTGTCATAAAAAATTCCTAGGAGATAACCTAGGATGAGGTTGATAGAGTCTAGAGAGAAAGGTATGAGAAAAATACTAAGTGCATTGTCTAAAACTAAACAATTGATTTTTCATGGTGATGAACTCCCATTAATATTGTGAGGTCAATGTTGGATAAGTTACCCAAAAAACCCATCACCGTAGATTAAAAATACATCACGTAAATAATTATGGATTTAAAAAAATGATTAGTGATATGTAATCATTTATAGAATGAATAAATTTTCATGGCTTAAACAGACAAGAAATTATGGGGCATGTAACATAGTTACATTGTGTGAAATCTAAATGCACTTAACAGAAAGGGGCGGTTAGAGTAGAAAGTCCGAAAAATATTTTACATCACCATTTTAGGTATCCAACCAATCTCAAAGTAGGGGAAAACCATGTTGAGGTTAGCATTGTCCATAATAAAATTATAACTCTATGTTAAAAACTCCTTATCATGAAGAAATTTTGTCCATGGGATGTCACGTGGATGATGTAATCATTGGAAAAAGATAATGCCACAACTCCCTCATCAAAAAATCACACTCCCTTGACTCGTCAGAATTTAATAATTGTTTCTATAGCACTCTGACCAATGGAATTGACTTCCTATGTAAGACTTTCTTCTAAGAGTCAAAAATATCAATCAGTTTATCCAGAACAAAATCTTCCGGATATAACTCAATTTCTTCCCAACTAAAAATGTGAGTGGGATCATGATGGTACATTTTGAGGTAAGACATGTGGAAAATATCATGAATACCTAAAAAATAATCCAATAGTGTGAAAATATAATCAACCTTTCCAAGATCATTAGTGACCTCAATTGAACCTACATATATTAGAAACAACTATCTGTTCTTTTCAAGTCGATGGGGACCCAACCGAGGAAAAAATTAAAGAAATCCCATTCAGCAAAATATAACTCCAAAGGTCGAAACCGTACTTACAAATATGATTTTTTTAATCTAGACTATAATAAGATATCAATGTATATCCTGAATCTTCATAAACATTTCCTGAACAAAACATGGTCCGAAAAAATATACAAAACCCACCTCCACTGAAGAATGAGAAGATGTACATGGTAGGCTATACAATGCCAAAAGGGTGACATTTTGATTGATTTTTGATATCTATTCGTGAAAAATAACAATATATCTTTAATGGTTATCCCTTGATCCTATGAAATCCAAGACATTGGAGTGGATATATCCTCCAGAATATGAATCACACGCTCTATCTTACCATCTATCTGTGGATAGTAAGATGTCTTCAACGTGAATTGATTTTAAATTTTCTCTTAAAAACTACCCCACAACCTCTAGGTTAACCTCAGAACCCTATATTAATCCATGGTAAAAGTAATCTCAGGTGACCTCACAATCTCTTGAAAATAAACATTATTAAGATCATCAACATTAGGGTTGTCTTTGATCATAATGAAATGAGAAGACTTTTTCAACTAATCAAGAAACTCCCATATTACATTACTCAACAAGGGAGTCTATTGAAATCCAAAAAAAACCCATGGAAACCTCATCCAATTATACGATCCCAACGGAAGAGGATGATGTAAAATAGAAGGTTTGAAGTGATTTTCAATTATCTATGGGTAGGTGTAACATCGAGATAGAAACTACACGATGTCATGTTTCATTCCCAACCACTAGAATCACCACCTAATGTCACAATACATCTTCATAGTCCCTAGGTGAATGAACCCAAAAGTTATATGAATATAAAATAAATACTAAACTCCTCACAGATACTGGGATGGAAATTAATTTCCAGAAGAGAAGTATACCATCTAATGAAAGAGACCACAAAAATATTTTCTCCCCACTATAAAGGATTCATCAAGTCTTTAGAAACTCATCATCGTACTACTAAATCTACCCAATAGACTCTAGTAGAGGTTAATAAAATTGGAAAATATTCAAAACCATAACTAAAAAAACCTCTTAAGCATCTAAGTGAAATTGAGAAAAATTACCCCTTAGCTTCCACTCCTACTTTGATTCTAGAACATACTGTGACGGTACATTCCTGCTAAGATAATCTTCAATGATTATTACCATCATAGGGGTTTAGTCAATATCAAATTAAATTTTATGAAGGCATTCTATCAGTCGTATCTATCTGATAATTATGTCTTTCTAGGAAAACATATAACTCAGACTCTTATGGTTAGATATTACCATGAAATATATCCCAAAAAAATTGTACACCAAACATTTTATATCATGATTGACGAAGAAACATATCTAATTAATGAGTGGTTTAATCATTTTTATGTGGTTTAAGATAAAGAGATTATTGATCTACCACATAGTCATCATATATAAGAACAAATTTCAAAAAAACACATGAAGCATTGAAAAACAGCATGTGTCCCTTGTGGGGATCATGAAATATTAAATTGAATCCAATGTCAATAGTGATTTAATATAATCAAAATACGAATTAAGCATAGAATCCCTTGTAAATTTCACTACCTTATTGGTAAGAGAAGTCCAAGTGACTCCATCATAGAGTAATACTTAAAGAGACGTTGGTAATATCTAGTAAGACCAAGGATTCTCCGAATTAAAATGATATTCTGTGGTTCCTTCCACGATGAAACAACGATCACCTTATTAGGATAATATAATACTCCACGATCCAAAATTTTGTTCCCTATGAATGTATCATCATTAATCCAGAAACTATATTTTGAAATATTTCCATAAAAATGGTGGCTTCCCAAAATTATTATAACTGGACTCAGATGTTTCTCTTTCTCATGGTCAAATTTAGAATAAACTAGAATATCATCGATGAAAACTAAAAAATAAGTATCAATATATTTATGGAATATACTATTCATAAATTCCATAAAAACCCTATGATAATTAGATAGACCAAAAGGAAACACTTGATATTAATAATGGCCATTATTACTCTTAAAGGAAATCATCGATAATTCTAACTCTAGAACCATGATTTGATGATAACCTGACTGAAGATCAATCTTTGAAATACACTTATCCCCATTTAACTAATAAAAAAATCATCCACATGAGGGAAATTATATTTTTAATTAACTGTTAACTTTTTTATCTTCTGATAGTCCACACATAACCAAATTAATCCATAGGTTTTCTTCGAAAAGGGCATAAGGCCTACCCGAGGAAAAATGCCAGTGTGAACAAATCCTTTTTCCCATAGGCCGTCGAACTGAATCTTGAGATAATTTAAATCAACTAGTTCCATAAGATACGAATGTATCAATATTGGCTACATACCAGGATCTATATCAATCTTAAACTCTACATATCTCTTAGGAGGATGATCATTGAATTTGTCTATAATAACATCAAGAAATACTAGAAGAACCACATTAAAATTAATGAAATGAGATACATTATCAAGATCAAACACAAATAAAAATAGAAAACTATTGAGGTTAGAGTGAGAAGCCCTGTACAACCTAACATCTGGTTCTGATCCTCCTAAAACATAGAAGATATCTCATTAGAAGCATAAAATGAAACAAACATATGAATAGAATAAACTTCAGTTTGATGAGAGACAATATAATCCATACCTTTGATGATGTCAAATAGATCCTGATCAATAATGATAAAATCCTAGACCAACTATGAATCTATTATCATTAACAAATAAGATGGAAATTAAAACCCATTCTGTTTCCTATTTCGATGAGGTGTCACTAAATTCATAACAAATGATATATGTTCCAATATATATTTATGAATTTGAACTAAATGTGTACATATAAAAGAGTGGGATGAACTACTATCGAATAATGAAATTAATATAGAATTTAAAATAAGGATAGTACCTCTCGGTGTTGTTGGACCTACATCAACATATGTTGGGAACTCTTTTAATGCGTCAAAATGATTCACCCCTAAGGCCCATGGATGGAGATATATAGTCATTGAAGGTTATGAATACAAAAGAGTATCCTTTAGATCCAACAAACTGTAACTATAATGATGCATACTCATAGCTTGATAGAATCATTGTATGCGAACAACACATTTAAATCCGTTTCGCATCTTTGCAGGACTAGGAAAATAATGACTTGTGTTTCCTCCTTTACCACACTAATAAAAATTCAGAGGAACATTTCCAACTATAACAGATGATTTAAAGGATCCATGCTATTGAAACCCACCTCCTATACACCTACGGTGACATTTCCATTTCCCCTTCTTCCCATGTGCGCCACCTATGCCACAACCTAATGGGAGAGAAGAGTTGGAAAATCCAACCATGCCTTTCATGTTTATTTTATCCATCATCTCTCTATATATTGTCTCTACATCGGTATAATGTATCAATATAAAAACCTATGATATGATATTCGATCGTGAACCCTACATTTACTTATTGTCTTTTAGCTGGTCATTCTTCCCCACACTCGTGGAAATTGGACAAGCTCATCAAAATGATTGGTGTATGCCGACAATAAATACACATTCTATTTAAATGATTGGAACTTAAAAAAAATAACAAATACCAGCAACACTAGTAAAAAATACTGTAAGAACTGGGTATTGAAACCCTTCCAATCAAAGTCCATGTGTTTTTATGCATGGACCATATAATCCCAACATTTCTTGTTGGACCGCTTGAGTATAAATGCTGAACACTTCATCATGATGTTCTCAGGTGTCACCATAATGTAAAATATTTGATCAATCCTACCCATCCATTCCACTATCTCTTGAGTATCATTCTTTCCTTAAATGGATTGTGTCTTCTCATACAATAACTCCTAACAACAATGTTCTAAACTCATGGAACATCGTTATCAACATCACATATGAATCGTACAATAGATTGGATGAGATTATGATCTATAATTGGGTTCCCTTGAAGATCATCAACTTCACCTTCCTGATGAACTCCTGAAAAATGTATCATAAGCATATTAATGCACACCGAAACATTAGGATGATCATACAATAGAATAAATATCATCGAAAACTAGAAAACCCATATGAAAACACAAATATTTTAAAACAAAAACATAATAGTAGAGACAAAAAACCTATCATCTGATGGAAACTTGAGTCTATCCACGCTATGATATCTCTAATAACATATCGCAACAGACATATCAAGTCCCAAAAATATTATCTCTCCTATAACAGACATCATAAGAAAAACTATTGAGGATAAACCTTCCCTTAACACCAAATTGTAATGAAGCGACATGGGTTTAAATCAATCATGGCACCCAGCCCATTTTGTTACATACCCAAACCACATTTTCGATCCCTAGAAGCAAGAGATAGGCACATAGGCATCAAACAACACAACAAATAGAACGATTTCGATCATCCAGATCAAACACAAGGAATATATTTACTGAATATACAGGAACAGAAGAAGGAAAAATGTAATATATTCCACAATTTTAATAATATAAAAAAATAGAAAACAAAAATTATAGATAAAATCCATGAAGTACATATCCAACTTCAATGAACCCCATCCGATTAGGTACTCCAATAAATGGAATATAAAAATAATGACCATCTCTACCCCATGTACCCAACCAGCAGACATAGCCCTCACCACCTCACTATAGTGCCTTAACATTCCCTACACTAGAATACAAATAATGGTTTGTGAACCACTGAATAGGTGCACTTGGGTGAGATAAATGTCTTATTAGGATCCCAACTAGAAGTTCCGTAATAAGCCTTTATATGAAAATTCATATATTATCATTTTATATAAAAATGGGGCCTGATAAACTATAATTAAATTTCATAGAAAACATTGTTAACATTTCCCTTTTCTATAGTTTTATAGAGAAGAAGGTATATAATTTTATAAATACATTTTCTATATCTTTTTTATAGGAATAAATATGCATATCACGGATAAATCATAAATCCAAGGAATAAAAAATAGATGATTATGTATTACAACACCATGGAATCCTATAGGCCCAGGGTGTAGAGTACTCGTACCATAATAATCATGTGCACAAACTCGTTCCCAGAACCATGGGTCATTGAATCAAAGGAATAACCCACGTGTAAGACCCCAAAAAATTTACATATCAGTCCCCTATAACAATGTTCCTATGAAAACAAAGAAATCCCCAAGATAAACCTCCTTGATAATCAAAAAAATTGACAATGGACCCAATATAAACCTTCCACATAATTACCAAAGGTATCCCATGTGATCTCTTTCCAAATTCATTTCAATGCATTAAAAACCATTTCAATGATTCCAAAATACCCCATTTCTATTCCATTTATCAATGAAATGGTAACACCCACTTGTCATTGAAATCTCTTATCAAGAAACAGAAAATAACAATCCCAATCATTCTTTGTGAATATGTTTGTAAAGAAATAAAATAAGATACATCATCATATGCTAGAGATGGAACCACACATCTTCAATCTCATGTCACACAAACCCACAATAGGATCTACCAACAGTTAAAATTAAATTAAGATAATGATGGCCCTAAAATACACTCAACATCACATGTTTGCTTTAAATTTAGAAAACTTTTGTCAGAAAAATCACAAACCTACATACGTAAATAATAGAATCATACTGTACAACGACTGACAAAGGAAAATGCCTATAGAGTTAGATTTGAAAAATGATCTTGAATAATCAAAGAAGAATAAAAAAGGTTAACCCAACATATCCATACAAACCATCAAATTTTTATATTGTACCTAACGACAATGAAGAAGCGAGAAAATGGATTCCTCGAAGAGACATACCACAATTGCAAGAGATATCAGATGTTGAATTGATCAATCTGGAATGAAACGTATCCTGTAAGAAAGCATATGAGAGGCCTTGGTTCGGTAGTGAAGGAATATTGGAAGAAAAGACTGAGAAAAATGGACAAATGTTTGTTTTAAAACAGGATGTGGGCTATTCCATGTCATGAAAATCACATTCACATCGTGAAGTCTACATTGGAATATTCTGCCAAAAAACTAATCAACTCAAATTAAAAAACCATTATTTAAAACATTTATGACATGAAACCACCTTTCATGACATGTAATAATTTACATCATGAATACCCTTTCACCTATTGTACCCATAAGAAATTATATGGCATGCAACCTAGTTAAATTTTGTGAAATCTCCCTGTATCCAACGAAAAATTATGGTTAATGTCGAAATTCCAAAAAAATATACAACTTCACCAATATAGGTATCCTCCCAATCTCAATATAGTGGAAAACAATGATGAGGTTAGCGTAATACCTAATTAAATGTCAACAATATTTTACACTAACCACCCAAAATTATCTAGGAAATAGAATAGCTGATTAGAGGACGTATTACCCTAAGATTTTGTCCTATTATTTAATTTAATTTTACTAACATGGTTAGAATATATAGTTCATATGGAATTTTAGAATGAATATTACATGAAATATTATGAAAACTTGTTTAACAAATCCTAAAATATATTCACAAAATAATGAAATTAATTAATAAAAGGATAAAATAGATTCAAAAAAATATTGAAATAGATTCTGAAATTCATATTTTAGAGTAGATTTTACTTCCATTTAAAAAAAATATTACTTCAATGCACAAATGAATGTTCAGTAGAACAGATAAAATTATTCATAATAATAATTTAATTTTATTCACTAACATAATTGTGATAAAAACTTATGAAATGTCCAGAGAATCCCATATGGGTGAAAAACTCTATTATTGGATAAATATTATTTTTTTGTAAATAAGAATAATATTGATCCGAATTTAATATAACCATATATAATTAATAAAAAAACTAAATTGAAATATATTATTGCAAATAATAAAAAGAATTAAATTGAGAATCATCATGATGGGAGAACAATTATTTTTCAATAAATCTATACAAAAAACTATTCACATAAGAATAAATCCAATTAGAAATGAACAAAAACAGTTTTTGTTTCAATAGTTGTCAACAAATAATCATGTGAACATTGCATACAAGGATTCGGTGGTTCATACACATTCATGTATAAAATAGTTGTAGAAAATTATATTTAATAAATAGTGTATTGAGAACATAAAAAATTATCTCAAACTGACCATGGATTATCCCTAAACTGAGTATTAAATCTAATATTTAACATACATGAATCATATCCCTAGAATCCTAGGACTTAATTTTTCTTTAGTTCATGAAGATAAATAATTGAGAATGATTTTCCCCAAAAAATATTTCTTTTCGAAGAATCATTATTATACTATAATATTTACATGATACATCACTGCATTAGACCTCTATGAATTAATGATAATTAGATAATGATATTAATGAAACGAAACATGCAATAAAAAGAACCCTTAACTCACTCGATATAAACTAAATTCATATCTAGATAAAAACCAGATAAATAATTATATACAATAGAATGGTGGAATCATGAAATCCGAGAACATTTTTTCTGATAGAACAACAGATAAAAAACCAAAACAACCACATTATATTTATGTGGCCTCCATGGTCATCATTAATATTCAAAAACAACTCACTCCAAGAGTAATCAAGAACTAAAACATGAACTAAGAAAATTTCATGGGTCTATGGACATTGAGTGGAATAATTATTATGTGAGTATAAAATACCTCAGTAGGCAAGAACCATAGATTCCAGACAATTACATTCACAAAACCAAAAATATATTGTTATATAAATGGATAATATAAAAAATCTACTCACAATTTTATAAAAGACAATATTATATTCAAAACATATCTCAAAACACTATTTATTAGTCGAAAATGAAAACAATCACTTAAAAACTCTTTTACATGTGACGTCATGGACCCAGATTCTAATTGATGGGAGCCCCAAGCCTGGTCGGCCACATACACTCAAGTGCATCTAACAAAACCGTAGAGGTTGTAAACTAGTAGCGAGGGCATATAGTGTGTCTTTGGGGAGAATGTTCCCCTATTACAAAAGTGTAGAAAAATGGTTTATTGTATGAAATCGTAAATATCAGAGGAAATATAAGTAAATAAAAGGCACAATGGAAAATAGATACAACATGAATAATAAGCGAAGCAACCTAAATAACATTCAATAATACAAAAAAAATATTATGATATTTCATGTACTATAAAACTAGAAAACAAGGATAAAAAATATTTGTCAATAAATGTTCGAAAATAGTATAATGGAATCAAACGACTATCCCAAGAATCCTTAGTTCATACTCGGTCCTCGATTATCAATATCTACACTAAAACGCAATAAATCAGGTGTTTGAAATAACATTCTTCACTTTGAAAACACCTACAACCATGTAATCTACACCGGGTACCAAACTGTGCTCAGAGAGGGTGTGAGATAAATCTCATTGGGCCACCATGCATGATGTCTATAACTTCTGTCTCATGTAATGGAAATTTGACAATGTGTGAGAATGCATATATAATGTAAATAAGTGCAATGTAACTAAATACTCGGGTAACTGCCTCTTCCCTTGGCTAGTGTCTGAACATGTTACTAGTTCATTTATTATTAAATTGTCAATTTATATTAATAGTTCAACTAATGCATGGCCATCACTGACATTGTATCATGATGGTATAATTAGTTAAGCTTCCAAGTTGTATCAAGAAAACCATGGTCAATGTTATTTACAAGTGAATTCTCAAGGTATTAACTAGGGAAACGTAGACCATAAGGGTCTCCAACTCCATAATAATTATAGTCTAGCATGGGTTATGAGTGTAATCGATTGAGTGTAATCTAAATAATTCCAAAATGAGGAGCCTACTGAATCCCATGTGATCGTCAATGTAATACAGGGTTAATTAGAGACATGACCTAAAAGGATCATTCTGTTGAACCTACTTATCAATTATGGATCCATGGAGTGTATCTGAGGCATCCATTGATAATATGGATGGATGCAACATTTTCATACTGGGCATCCATGAATATGAAAAAGTATCGAGATCTTGGTGGTTCTCAACCAAATAATTTGGTATCATCGAATCAGAGTGGGGTTCCTGAGTTCTCATGTCATTCCCCAATCTGAATCCTAGACAAGGTCGACTAAGACAATTCCCATTTTATTGTAAAATCATGTAGTATTTCATTCTATTTGTTCCTTGACTTTAATTAGTGTTAAATGGTCAAGTATCATGAAACGTTTTTATCAAGTGATTTGGTTTAATACTTTTCTTTCATTAGTGTGATAAGTCCAAGTAGCATGAAACCATTCATTTAATCTATCTAATTAATATTCAATAATTTATGTTTCATTATTCTACCTTCCATTGATGTGGAACGAGGTTTAATGGATATGAACCCAATTAATCATTCACAATAAATTATCTATTTGATGCACTTAGAAAATGCTGATCAAGTGGTACACATAAATTGTACTTTCCATTATGTAATTCACAACATAAATTAGGCCATTTAATATGTAAAAGCATACCCTTAGAGTGGTCAACCGATGGGACACCCGAATTGTGGTGAAAACATGTCAAAACAGTCAACCACAATAATGGCATAACCTTCGACATGGAAACGATAGATTTGAAATCATAACCACCAACGTCTAATCACATATTTGGAAATAGGATGACCATACTATTAGAAGGATAATAAACATGGCATATAAATTCACTTAACAACCCGTAATGATATTAGTGGGCCACACATGACAAATCCAACCTCAATGAACATTAGGGATGAGTTACAGACCAAAGACCTTAGGGTTTTAAACTCCCCTCCTCCGATATTGGCTCTTTATTTGGCATGTATCAGAGTAGATTTATGGAAAAGTGACAGACACTCATACCCATATATCTCGGTTAGGAGAAAGAGAGAACGATAACCACTCCAGAGGACTTGAATACTTATCCTTCTGCATCCAACGCGATAAATAAAATCATCACTAGATTTTGTATGAAAGAGATCTCTTGATTCCATGGTAATATATTAAAAAATCCCCAAATTGATAAATAAATATGTTAATCTTGCATAAAATCGTATTAGGGATGATGGTGGGAGCTTAATTGGAACATTAAAGGAGAAACTTGTATTTTACCCAAATTTTATCATGTTCATAGTTTTTCCGTACATGTACCTAATAGAAAGGGTCACATGCACAGTTAGGATGAATGGTAGTGCACCAACCATGAAAGGTTTCACTTTTAAAAGAAGAAAAATCCACATGGTTTTTTAAACCATGTGGAATTCCTTCATAGTTTACTCAAAACCATGGACCATGCTTATTTTCCCAAAATGATGGCTTCTGGGCTCTGATGTTCCTCAAACACCTTTAATTATTTTTTTAACCCATTAGGAATCATTATGAAGTCCAAATTTACGATTTATACTGAAATTTGAAGTATCCATACCTAACATAAAAATTGGCTTCTTACAATCTTCCCACAATAAAAAGAACTTCTCCCCAAGTTCTTCTTGTAAATGTGGAGAAACATTTTCTAAGAACAACTCTAGCCATTGGGAACATACATCGACCACCCTCTCTAATGTCTCATCCTATACTCAGTTGTGAAACCAGAGATTCCGTACTAGTGGGATAGACCGGCCTTGGAGAGACTTCATTCCCTGATCAACGATTCATACTGGATACTCCTCATAGGTAGCATCATCATCTAACTCAAATTACTTAGGATCTAAAGTATGAGATAGGTCAACATGATTTTAGTGAAGCTTTGAAACCAGAATAACGTCATGCATGGAATGGTATATATGAGGTAATATCAAATGATAGGCTAACAGCCCGACTCTCTTAAAGTTAAAAATTCCCTAAAAAATGGGGGAAAATATTCCCCTACATTGATAATCATCTATTCCCTATCCAGGGTGATACTTGTAGAAAAACATGATCCCCGACCTCAAACTCAAGAGGTCATCAATGTTGATCGACATATGATTTCTGTCTAGACTCAGTAGTAGTCGTATATTTTTAGTTCCGTTGAACTTGCTATGATGTCTCCTGAAAAAGATGGGGACTTAGTAGGGAACCTAACCTACTTCTATCTAGTAAAATTGTGAATAAAATGGCCTAACATATAAGTCTTTAAAATCAAACCAATGAATTTTCAACAGAAAGATGTTATTACAGGTTAACTAGATGAGAGTGATATACTTCTCCCGAAAACCGCCGAAATCATGGACATATTCTCAGAGCATATCCACTAGAACCTATATTTTACATTCTAATTATCCTTATCTATGAGGTAAGAAAGTAGTTCATAGAATCCCATGTAATCACATATCATTTTACAATTCCTAGAATAACCATGACACAAAACAAAATCTCTATAAAAAATGATTGTTCGTGGAACCCTGTGTAGATGTATGTTCTCATAGAAATACATTACTTCCAATTTATTAACTAAGAAGGCCCCTCGAATACAAATGATATGGGATGATTTCAGTAGTCAGTAAATGACTACCTAGATAGCATCACTACCCTTAGTGACCTAGGTAATCTATCTACAAAATCCATTGCACCAGCTTCCCATTTAAATTCTGGGACTCGAAGCAGATGTAACAATAATATAGGTCTCTGTTGCTCCACCTTTACCAGATTACTAGTGGAACACCTAGTGATAAATCCTGCTATTTGAGGATTCATCAGAGGTCACCAATATAAGCATTTCATATCTCGATTCATATTCGAGATTCCTGGATGAACAGCCCAATATGAAGCATGCGGCTTCTTCATCAACTCCTTTCTCATATATGTAAGAACCCAGATACGTCCATGTAGACGTAGTAAAGTCATATTTATCCATAGTCCAATCTAAAGGCAAGATATATCTTGATATACTCTCACAGAGAACCAATCCTTCAGCATCTAAAAACATCCTACTCTTAACCATCTCAATGTGGGAACATGTAACTGTCAAGGTTGAGATGTATGACTTATTATGACTGACATGAAACAGGTAGATAAAGTCCTGAAAATATTTCCATTATGATCCATTAATCACTATATTATTATTCAACCCATTATTGAGTTTTTTGACTTAGTGAAACTACAACCACATTGCCATTACCAAGAGTATATAAAAACTCAATACTGCTCCTGTGAGTCCTCAACTTCCAATATTCATACTCAATTTTTTTTCTTCCTACATCAATACTACTCCTAGGACAATTCCTAATGCATCAATAAAGATGGTATAATCTATACATGGATTATGAATATTTGGAATAGGTGTTGATAAATGCCCCCCTTGTAGCTATTTAAACTATTTATCTCAGTCTTTTGACCATTTTAACTTGAAAACCATCATTATAAGACTAGTAAGAGGTCAAGAAAGGCAAGAAAATTATTTCATAAGACACATATAATATAGATCCAGCCACAAAGAAACTCTAGATATAAAACTTGTTCTTGGTATGCTCCCATGAATATATAGCACTAACCTTTTCAGGGTCAATTGATGCTCTTAATTCTGATATTATATTACACAATAAGTGGAAATTGTCGATCTAGAAGTGACACATAGAATGCTTTTCATAATGGTGATATTGTCCCTGTGTATTCAGAATGCTCTAAAGATGATTGGTATGGTTTGTATGTGTGTGAAAATACAACAAGATATCATCCATAAAGACTACAACAAGAGCATCAAAATAGGGGGTGTAAAATAATACACATCAATCCCATAAAAATGACATGTCCTTTCTTATGACCGAATGACTAAACAAGGTACTTATACATTACATATCTACTATAAAAAGTTGTATGAGGTACATTTGATGGTCTGAATCACTCATGATGATTACCCAATCTCAGATTGATATTAGAGAAGGTCTTTTCTCTACGTAGCTGTTCAACGAGATCATCTATTCAAGGAGTTGATTACATGTTATTGATTATAAAATGGTTCAACCATCTCTAATCCACATATAGACATATGTTTTTATCCTAAATCTTGTTCAAAAGGATGTGTGAACCACAAGAGAATGTGATTGGCCACTTAAAACCTTTTCCCTCTAAATCGTATAACTTTAGATTAAGCTCCAAAAGATCTATAGGTTCCATCCTGTACGGATAAATGGAAACTGGAGCTTCTCTTAAAATAAGATCGATTATAAAATTATCTCTCTCTCTCTCATGAGGTAAGTTAGAAAAATCATCAGAAAAAACATCCCTAAAATGATCCACTAATGTATGAAAATCAGCTTGTTGTAATCACTGGTCCTCCATGATTATATTTTCACTATGAGTCGTCGATCCACTTAGCCCATGATGACCTGGACTAGCTCTACCAGCATGGAAATCCCACTCACCCTTTTGTAGGTAACTTCTTCCCTATGTTGATGTAAAATATACCTTTAAATGAAAGAAGTCTACAAAATCATGATAGGGAACCTACCAATCTAGCTAGGGAATGAAATCGAAGCCTATCACTTCATGAAAAAAGAGATTCCACATGAAAGGGTAACTGCCTACCGCATGGTTACAATCCTTATATTGTTGTATTCCCCCTGTTCGTACCCCTAGCGAAATATCTAGGGTCATTAAACTATAGTATTACATTATCTCTAGTCCAAGACTCTCCCCCATAGACACATAGATAAAAGTGTTCAATGAAACTATATCAAATTAATATGTAACTATAGTATAGTCTACTAAAATAGTACGTCGTACTGTAGATGGTCCCATATCCTGATCCCCAAGAATCAGTTGTAGTGAATCTTGGTGACCTAATCCACAGACCTAGAAAATAGATGGACTACCATGATCATAACTTTTTTTTGGGTGCTGTTAGTGATCAGGGGTCTAACTACCACAACCAAAACCTCCTCCTTGTCCAGACCTATCCTTGCTATTCGAACTCACCGCCTGACACGGTGTAGAACACACTAATAAATATGGATCTAGTGCATATCCATTTACACACAAACCAATTTGAAAGGTCCTACAGAAATGATGACGATGCACCATATGTCCATAATCATGGAACTCCATTGGGTCTTTATCATATAAAGGCTCGGAATACCCCCATCAACCACAGTAATGAAACACCAATGAGCTATCAAAACATGTACTCTGGTTGCCACTACCCAAATGTGAATCCTTAAGGGAACATTTCATGCCACCTGATGAACTTTTGGCTTGATGTGGGACTGATCTTCAATGATTGGTGCTATTTTCCTCCCTTGGGGAACACATAATGAAAAGTTCTTAATTGAATATTGAAAAAATAGGTTGGTGAATGAAATTGACATGCGTACAGAGGGCATACTATAGAACATTCTCGAAACATCTATCACGCGAAGGTCATGGACGGCTAGGAGCTGCACAAAGCGATGTATCTCCCTGAAAGGCACTGAATATTCTAAAAATGACATTGAATGATACTCGAGATGCATGATCTCTGTGAACATGTAAGCTCCCAATGTTTATGAAATAAACTGATCATAGAAGTCTATATGGAAATCATCCCATGACATGCCCTAATGATGACCAACTTGGGTAATCACTTCCCACTAGTGCGTGGATGAATCCTCAATCGTGTATGTGGGAAGCATGAACCTCTTCTATGGAGGATTATCCATATTATCAAAGATAGTAATGGTGGAATCTATCCAGGAATCAACATCATTCATAACAACATCCCATGAAAATTTCGGAGGATGTTACTGCTGGAACTCACGTGTCAGATCATCCATCGTGGGTGAGAGACATGAAGCACCATGCATGGAATGCATTATATTTATGAAACTATCATGAACCATCGAATCACTTCCCATATCAAATATAAAAGTTGGTGCCAGAAATCGTACTCTTAGATGTATAAATTGCAACTCAAACCCCACTATTTATTGAGAATGATCATTTTCACCCTCCATCCATATGAAACGTGGATGTCGTAGCGGCATTGATATAAAATTGCAAAAACATTCCAAAGAACAATCTTTAGCTAAAAGATTGAATAACTATAGGAATTTGAATGTAATAATAATACCTACCCAAGGAATACTACCCCAACATCCCACAGAGAAATCCATGTATCAGTAAGTGCTCAAGTAGAAGTTTCATTTAATTTTCCATTTAATATTCTAGCTTCTATCATTTACGTTTCATAAGTATGAAAATCCAGGATAAGGATGTGAAACGATTTCATTTTAGATTTCATGATTCACATTATAATGGATGTATATTTATGTTGAATTAGTGAACATACACCTACCACTAGAAATGACAACCATTTAATTATAGAATACTGGATCAACTCGGTAAAATACTCATCCCAACCCATGAGGGCCCATACACTTCATAAATTGAGACTGGGAATCAATCAATCACAACCAAGACTAATACATGTAAAAATAAAAATTACATAATAACTCATAAATCACAAGAATACCAAGAAATGAAAAGTAGTGAAATACACCTATGTGGAAGCACAATATGCCTGAAATGTGAATACTAGTTTCGTATAATGATTCTTGTAACAATTCCCCATTCCCTCGTATCATCAAGATAATGATGAAATAAATCCTTAGTTAGATTAATACTCAACAACACCGCACAACATGTGTGTCATCCAAAAGTTAAATAACATAAACTATAATAGGCCAAATAGAAGAACAGTTACATGTTGGGTAACATAGATTTTACCACGAACATGGCTTCCTGACACCCAAGCACAACTTATGACCAAGTCCCAAACATTCCTAATCTGCAATCTATTATTTTCAAATAGTATGTCAAGAAATTGAAAAACCTCTGATTCCACATTGTGATGTGCCATACCCGGATGCCACTTGATGGGTGCCCCAAGACAGGTGGGCCACATAGAGTCAAGCATATCTTCCTAATCACCAAGGGCTACAAACTAGCAGTTAATGTCTAGGTTGTTTCTGAGGGGAGACTATGCCATCATTATTATTGTATAGTGTAGAGGGTGATTGTAATCATAGGTAAATAGCACATGAAATAAAAGTAAATAGAAGTAAAAATGAAAAATAGAGACAAAAAGAATAATAATGAAAGCAATTGTGATAACATTATACAATCCACAAAAAACTAATGATGACATGTCATGTACTAGAGAAATAGAAAACATGGATACAAGACAATAGGAATAACATGTTGCACAATAGTGTATAGGAAATAAAATACTTTCCCAAGAATCCCGAGTTCCAAATCATTACTCTACTATCAAGAATCACACTAAACTTCAAGAAATCAGGTGTTTAAATCAATATGCTTCCCCTTGTCAACACCTACAAACATGTAATCTACTCCATGTACCAAACGACACCTAGAGAGGGTGTGAAATAAATCTCAGTGGGATCCACCAATGGTGCCTATAAAATTTCATTCATGTAATGGGATTATGATAATGTGCATGCATGCATATATAATGTATATCAGTACAATATATATAAATTCCCAAGTACCTGATTCATCCCTTGGCTGCTGTTTGAACATGTAATTGGTTCATTTAATAATCAATTACCAATTCATATTAAAAAGGATGTTGAGGAATGACCAGAACTAAAACAACCTAATGATAGTTTAAGTAATGAAGGTACCAAGATGTTTCCAGGAAACCTTAGTCAATGATATTTACAACTGAAGCCCCATGATAAGAACCAAGGTGTCATAGACCTCAAGGGTCACCAAATCATTAATAATTGTATCCTGTAATGAGGTAAGTGTGTAATCCAATGAGCATAATCCATGGAATTCCATAATGAGTTTCCTACCAAATCCAGTGTGATAGACCACTCTAATATGGGTTTAAGTAGATACCAGCCCTTGTGGATTGTATCCATGGATCCTCCTTGTAAATTATAGATACAAGGAGTGTATCCAAGGCATCCTTTAATAATATGGTGGGGTCATATGGTGTCATCCCTGTCATCCATGAACAGAAAAGAATCAAGATCTTGGTGCTTCTCAACCTAAGAACAATGTATTATTGAATCGGATTGGGGTTACCAAGTTCACATGGATTTCTTATATTAGAATCCAATGTGACCACAATTTAGGTCATTCCTATTAGATTATGAATTCACGTAATATTAACTTTTGTTCATGAGTTTCAATTCATTAGTGTGATAAGGTCATGTAGCATGAAACCTTTTTAACAGTTTATTTGGTACATGCCTTTACTTTAATTTATGTGACAAGGACATGTGGCATGCAAACACTCATTGAATCTATCTAAGGAATATTACATAATTTAAGGTTCTTTGTACATAATTCCATTAATTTGGTAATGGGTACTTCAGATATGCAACTAATTAATCATTTTCATTCAATTATAAATTTGATGAAATTACCTTAGGTAGGTCAAGTTCTACATATACATGGAAAAATCTATTATGTAGTTCACAATATAAATCAATAAAATTAATATAAAAAAGAATATCCTTAGAGAGGTCAATCCATAATAGACTATAACAGAGGAACAAATGTGTCAAAATAGTAAATTAAAATCATGTCATAACCATTGACATGGGATGGATGGATTTGTGGTCATAAACACTAACAATAATCACATATTAGGATAGAGGATGACCATACAAGTCTAATGATTATTAACCTGGAATATAAATTCAACAAAATACACTCTAGAAAATTGGTGAGCTGCAAATGAAAAATCCAAAATCAACGAACATTAGGGATGAGTTATAGACCACCCACCATAGGGTTCGAACACTATCATTCTCTGGTATTGAACCATTATTTGGCTCAGAACATAAAATATCTATGAAAATGGAAAAATTATCATACACTATTATTGTGGTTGAGAGAAAAAGAGTTGTAGAATGACTTAAGATGAATAGAGTACATATTGTTGTGCACCCAACATGATGAACGGAAGTTCAATTGGTTTCCGAATGAAGTAGATCTCTTGATTACAAGGTTAGATATTTAAAAATCCAAAAATTGAGAGAAAAATATATTAATCAAACATATACTCAGATTAGGGAAAAATTATGGATTTTAATAAGTTCATTAAGGGAAAAATTGGATTTGTACACAAAATTTAGCCTTTGCACTGTTTATCTGCCCCGTATGACAAACCCTGGGAAAAACCAGTTGGGGTAACTAGGAAATGGGGTACCTTCATGTTTTTACCAAATAGTTTTTTGACACCCGTGTGAAGCATATATGTTAAAAAAATCCGCACAGTTTGCTCTAAACCATTAAAAAATCCTTTTCCCCAAAATATGGGCTTTGGGTTCCAAAAATGCCCTGGAAACCCTTTATACATTTTCTAACCCTTAATCATCCATATTTGGTTCAATGTATAAATTTAGAAGGAATTTAATGGATCCATACCTAATTGAAAAATTTTGTTCTTACATTATAGGCCTTGTAATCCTTTTAACCAAATGACTAATCTAAATCCATATTTTATATCCAATTTATAAATATGGATTTTCAAATTTAATTAAGATCAATTTAATAAAATAAAAAAATTATATTATCACATCTATAAGTCCGGATCATAATTGAAATTAAAACAAGTAGGGTATTACGTAAAAGTACCTTAGAATAGTAAAATAATAAATAAGTAAAATCATGTTACAATAAAAGTGTAAGTTATTCATAAGCATGTTACATTTGAAAAAACTATACTGGGTAACATAAAACTACTTATGTTGGAATCATTTTTCATCTTATCAATGTGTTTCTAAGTCTATAACCAACCAGCCTCTCTAAACTAGCACCACCAGTGGAAAAACTGCCATATTAAATAGTACTATAAAGGATACCTTTTGTCTTACTGAGATTATAAGTTAAATGAGTTTCATCACTCAAAAATATTCCTATATTTCCACAATGGTAATAGTAATGGGAGGAATGGTATCTTTTATAAAAAACTTAAAACTATAGAACAATCATAGATGAAACAAAACTTCTAAACCCACATCCCCACACCCACCTTTTTGAAGTCACTTTATAAATCAATGACATTATATCACTATGAAACAAAATGGTGGGGGTGTTTCAATGAAGGGTGTTGAATTGTAGAAAAAAATTTCATGTTACAAATTATGCATCATTGTTTTAAAAGATAATATTTTTTAAATGAAAAAACCTTTAATTAAAATTCAATTCAAAGAAAATATAGTCATTGTTTCATTCTAATGTTCCAAAAGGGCCTTCAATTAATTATTTAGGAATAGCATTTTGAAAACAATTTTTGAATGAATATCTTGAAACCATGTGACAATTGATAACTATATTTTCACAATGTCATCATCAGAAATTTCATTATATATACATGTACACACATATATTTACAAATACATGAATATATAGATATATTCATATAAATACATCATATATATATTAATAGTAATCCAAAGGGTTCAAATGAATATAATTATTTCATGACACACATTAAAGAATAATAATATTCATATAAATCCATTGAAAAATAAAAAATAAAAATGAACTATAGCCACAATAAAATTTTACAAATGAACAAGAATAATTTTATTAAAGATTAGTAATAATTTAAAACACCATAATCATTTCAAAGGTACCCTCAATAAATTTAACAGACTCATAACATGGATATACTTTTAGTTAAAATTAAAAAACATGAAAAAATGAATAAATTATTTCAGACTAATTAAAAGATATTAAAATATATAAATTCAATTGAAATGAATTTACAATTTCTCATGAATATCATGGTGTGATTTGGAATGTAAAATGATGTAAACACCTACCCTAACATTGTTTTAATGTCTTGAAACCCATGATTGTGGAATGAATGATAACCAATGGATCAACTACACCACCTTATTTCAAAGGCCATAATATATTATATCTAACCTAGTGATTGAATAGAAAAAATCATTAGATGAATGAGGATATAAAATATTATAAAAATGGAATGGAATAGTGATATAGATCCAACTTATATGAAACTACAATTAAACATATATTGAATTCACAAAATTTCCAGGGGAGTAGGATGCACATAGGTATATGTCTTCCCAATGAAATCCAAGAATAGAGGAAAAACCAAGAAAAATATTAAAAACCAATAGTGTAAAAATTATAAAACTAAAAAAATATATAAATCTAATCTCTAGGAAAATGGTGTGGAACTTATGAACCTAACAGATGGAGGAAAACATAATATATTTCTATCTTTTATTTGTTACATGTGTCTGTAAAATGGAAACACTATCTATAGAACAAAAACCATAAATAAATTAAGATAATAGTCCCCTCACCATATACCTATTCTATGAATCCCTTTACTATACACCATGGAACTTCTTAATCCAAAACATCAGTGACATCGTTCCCCCTATCAAAGAATAGTTTCGGTTGAAATTGTTGAGTCCCCACAATGAAATCCACATTATATCCCTAAAACACTCATATGGCCACGAATTAGGGTAAACAAAGATGACCATAAATAAATGAATAAAATAAAATTCATGGAATGATCTATATTTTAAAATTTACCAACTATAACACGTTATACCCATTGAATGTCAATAAATTTAATGGAGTGAAGAATAAGGGGAAACAAAAAAATCAACTAAAAAAATAAGATAATTTAAATTCAATATATTACTATCACGTTATCATTGCAAGAAACAAAATTATCCTGCAAGCCCGTAATTAAATAAATATCTTTAGTGGATATACACACAATTTATGTGATACACTGTTATATTATAATGACATTATAAAGACCCCAGTATAGACCTCTACTTAACATGAAACATGATTTAAACTAAAGATGAATCAAACTGGATAGTCTTGTAGAATCATAACCATAATCTCACATATATAATATTTCAGTCTCAGAAAAATAATAAAAATAATAATAATCCAAAATACAGCCCATTAGGAAATGATAAAAATGGATTGGAATTAAGGAAAACAAAAGAAATATTATTCAAAAGGATTTGTAAAAAAATATAAAATACTTATATCCATATTATATGAAATTTATTTCCTCCAATAACAACATGACCTTAATAATTTCTGATGGAGTATTATACCCCCATAATGATGGAATGAATTTAGTGGAATAGATCAAGTTGTATTGTAATGAATAAACTAACAACACTGAAATCACACAAGGCATTAAAAATTATTTTAAAAAGAAATAATTGAATAAGGAGAATCCTTAGAAATACATTCCTTTAATTTGAAATATAGAACAAATAAGAAACCCTAATTAGTATGGTCTAAATAAAGGTTTCAATCTATTATCCATCACCCCATAAACAATATCTACCTGATAAGGCAGACAACACTCTTGGTTTGTAGAGACCATCCCAGATGACTGAAATCCATCCAATGATCAGGCATAAGTCCCATATAAAAAATAATAGCCTCCAATAAATCACTATAAAACATATATAATGAAAATATAATCAAAGACTTGAATTTCCCAAGGCAGTCCTTCACTATAAATTGGATCTATTGGATAATCATCTTCTGTGACACATTCATCACCTCCATTTCTTCTGGAATGTAAAACTAAACCAAAATGTTATAAATTAAATCAAATATTATTTTCATCGAATAATAGTTATAAAATAATAATACTCAACCAATATAGGTCCAATATATCAATAATATCATAGAAATATTTTAATCTCATTGAATATGTATTTCAGATAGACAAGATGGTTCCCTTAATTTTAACTAGACATTTCGTGACTTCTAGTTGAGTTTGATTGAAATGAAAATTCTTGTAAGCACTAATATGAACATGACTATACCACTAAACTCAATTTATATGTAAGATAAAATAACAGAATGAGGAACCTCACTTCTATTGGATATCTGCTATTTATAATCATCCATATCATTTTTTGGAATCATAATCTAAAAAAAATTATAAATTTATATAAATAACATATAAACTCAAAATACTCACCGAATAAAATATAGAAGAATCCTAAAATACTAATATAAAATAATATAATCTAACAAAAACTAAAGGACTAAAGCATGATGAAAATAAAAATACCATCTCAAAAAAATAATTTAGTAACATGAAAACCTTTTTTAAATTTCCAAATATCTATTAATATAATCATTCCCTTAAATTTGGACATAATCCTTAATTTTGAAAATAATCAAATATTTTCAATATTTCACAATAAAATAAAATTATTTTTTTCTAATATCTCTTTATCTATTGTAAAAATGTGACTTTTTTATTATTTTTTGGCCGACTATATTATTATATAACTAACAAAAACCAAGTCAATAACATCATCTAACAACAACAAAAATATATGGGAATGTTTTTTCATGACATGGTCACATGATTTAATAAGCTATATATCAGTCTTTCAAACACTAATATAAGTAATTCTTAAAAAATGGACATAATATAAACTTGGATTTCATAGCACATTGTTCTCATATAATTATGGTATATCAAATACTATTTCATTCCATAAAAAACAATAAATCATTTAAAAAATCATTACCCATTCATCATAAACCAAAAAAACTATTAATCACAAATGTATCTCAAAACCCTATTTCCCATATAATATAATGGATTAATACTATCAATATAATTTTAAATTATTCTGTCATCTACCTCTATTATTTGGAGAGTTATATTCTTTAATCTACCTAACATCTCAAATAATACCTACACTCTAAATAATAGGTCCTCTTATGAACCTATGATCAAATGCCAATTTTTCGCAAACTGTGCTCCTCAATCCATGACCATGGTCATCACATCCCATTGAATTTTTATAATAAATTTTTTCCCTTCCTAGAACAACATAAATTATAACACACAAGGGTAACATAAAATATTAATGAATTCCCTAATTAACCAAGAAATATTTTTCTAGTGGTCTTTATCCTCCCTCACATACACCTAAGGAAACTTTCATAGAGGTTACACATTTGACCATGAATATTTGGGTTCTAAAAATGAACATCAATGAATGAATAAAATGAAATACATTGTATTTTCAGGGTGAGATATGTTTTTATGAAATGATTATGGTTCTATACATCAAAAAATAAATCATAAAAATCAGGATTATATTAATTTTTTAATACCATAAGCATTGGAAATATGTGATAGAATAGATTATTATTTGATCACATTGAATGTGTAAATATCATTCTATTCACATTATTAAATTAATTTAGAGTTATAAAATAGAAATAGAAATTTTTTTTTTCTGGGTTGTTGATAGATCGATTACTCTACCCATTGGGAGAGTCGGTGACTTTTAGATTGTCTGGAAATTTTTTCAAAAATATACATTGTCTAATCCATTTTATATAGTCTGATACAGAAGTCTCATTCATTCTTAGAAGAATATTTATTGATTGAGGGGGGTATGAAATATGATTCTTATAGGAAATATTTATTTAATAGTGTTGAGGTAAAAAAGGAATTATATATCATTAAAAATGTTATAAAACCCAAAAAAAATAGACAAATATTGAAATCCATGGGTTAGACGATCACTTAATGTCATGGAGTGTGTTTTTAAAATATAATAGGGAAATTACCAATGTAACACATTCTTAATAAATACATCAAATCTAAAATTTAGAGTATGTATGTTATGGGTAGTGATAATGAATATATGTTTTCCACCTTCCATGGTTATTAAAAACCTCAATTTTTTAACCTTTATCAATGAAAACATTAAATTTATCTCGTGTCATAGAAAAACTCATCAAGGAGCTTAGAAAATCAACAAATACCTTGAAATACTCATTTGAGGGTGAATAATTAAATTTTTTTTTACAATCCCCGTGGAATTAGGAATGTGTAATTGATGTTTTAAGAGAGTATAAGACATATATTTCATGGAGTGACATTAATATCTAGGGAATTGTTACATATTTTTACCCAAAATGGAATACCAATGATCTGGTAAGAAATCCTAAAGTGGAAATTATAATGATAATAAATTCAAACCTAATATAATAAGTTTTTAAATATCTTATAATGATCTCAAATTAATGAATACTCTATATTAAAACTACATTCCAATGGTGTTTGGATCTGGTAGTTACCATTTTTGAAATATTCATAGTGTCTTATAATCATAATATCGGGCTAATACTTACTATAAATGTTAAACAATTGATAGTTATAATTAATATATGAAGCTGAATGAAATAAATAGAATTTATATTCTCCCATAGAGTTTTAGATTAAATCTATAAGGTAATATATAAATTTTTTTTATTCTTTCATTGATTGTTATTTATGATAAAAATATTTCCCAATATGCCCCAATGATTGGAATAAATGAACCATTTCAATCTTATTTGGATTTTTATTATTCAATCAAATTTAATTGGTACATTTTGAGGACCTGAACACCATTGAATTTTTTATAACATATATTTTTTTTAAATGGTTGTAGGAAGAAATTTATTGTAAATGAATATTACAACATTGAAAATTTTATTTTAGCTTTTCTAGATAACCACATGCTTATTTTATGATGATTTTATAAAATAGATATTAATCGAAATTTGAGATATTTATAATTAATTTCTAATGTAGGGATTTAATTTGTGAAAAATTTCTCTATAATAGAGATTTATATTGATATTTATGTGGTAGATGTTATTCAATATTTTAATACAACAAATTTGAGTAAAAAATGAATATTCCACTATAATGTAAGATTCCATCATCGATTTGTAAAAAACATATTAAGAATGCATAAATATGTTTTCCCATATTGGGGAAGGGAATGCCCTTCATTTTTATAAACTAATTCATATAATCCTTGAATATTTGGGAATAAAAATTTAAATCTACTCCACTTAATGTATATCCCATTAAAATAAACATTTGATTATAGTGAGAATGTGATTGGGTTGTCCTATGAAAATGTAAGTAAAATAAGATTCCCTAGGTTTAGTATTCTTATTAATTTGGTGATTATTATCATGGTAGTTACACCATAATTGAAAAAACATAAATCAAATGTGATTTTTACCTTTAACATTTTTAGATGTACCATGTGGGTTCTAAAGTCATTGTGTTCACTAGACATTGTCTATTAATGTATCATTGGAACAAAAAAGAGGCCAATATAATATGTATATAATGAATTACCTTGACTATATAGTTTTACATTATAATTAGGGATAATAATGGGATATAAAACCTAGTTTACTAACAACAATACAGGTATGTTCAAAAATGATAGCTGTTACAAGTGAGAGATGTGTTTTCCAGTATTGGTAATAGAATACACTATTTCACATCCAAATCACCCATGTTTTTTTTATTATTTTCATCAATATTTTTAATAATTTCTTTCCATTGAGACATGGGTCACATTCAAAATATGAAGATCAATTCATATATAACAAAATCTTTTTGTGAAGTCACTTTTACCTTTACTAGGTGTATTGATATAATTGTTAGGATATATATTATATAAGAAGATGTGGAAGTCTTACACAAGATTTTACACTCATTATATTTAGTGGATAGTTATAAGTGATAGAGTAAGACCCACAATGTGATCAAATATAGTATTTATTGGATACATTTATTAAGGATTCAATGTGTTCGATGGTGGGAGGTGACAAGCAGGAATGATTAAGAAATATAGAATGAAAGAAACAGACACCTCAAAGTGCATTGTTAAAGGATTATAAATATATGAAATTTAAGGAATTTATTTTATAATAATGTTTACTCAATAGATTATAAATGAGTATATTCATTGGGGAATATATTTTATATAAATGTACATTGATGTGGTGGCACTCATCAATAATAAATCACCAATAATATGGTTTGGGTTACTCAGAACACTAATCCCCAATCATAGGTAACATTTTAATAAATAAATATTTAAAAAACATGACGTATAAATAAATGAAATAATATAAAATAAGTACCATTAACAACCAAAAATATTCCGGCAATGAAACTTTATATTATTAAGAATTAATTTTTTTTGAGAATACATTGACTAGTTGACGAAGATGTTTTTTTAATTGTATGATTATTAGTGGGAATATTAGATATCATTTAGAGTCTAGCAGGTAATTTCTAATTTTTTATCCTTTTTATAAAATCATGCAACTTTATAATTGAACATGAATATAAGTCATACAAGGAATTTAATGTAACAAAAATTATGGTTGAAAATATATAGAGAGTATTATCATCTATAGATGAACTTATTGGAAAAAATTATATGAAATTCCTTTAATAATTTTATGATAAACAATAAAATTAAAAATATATTTAAAAATAAAATTATTAAAAATGGAGAGTTATATGATGGTGATAGAGTGTCATCATTAGACACAATATTCAACTTTTTTCAAAGAATGTTGGAAAACAAATGGCCAACCCCATTTACCATTATTCACATATTGTGTAATGGTTTATAGTTATTGTTCAAAAAGATGAAATAACATTCATAGTAAATTGAAAACAAGTTATTAAATACATGTAAGTGAATCACATATTAATGGTTATTATATTCATTATTGGAAGATAAAAGAATAATAAAATCTTTGTCAATTCAATATGATTAAGAATCCTTGGATTGTCCCTCATTTTCATTATTTCTGTATCAATCATCAAATAATGAATATAGAGTTTAATTAGGATCTCCCACACTCTTATTCATTATCAAAATTACATACGGTCACCTATAATGAAAAGGTGGCATATAATGAATAATTTTTTTTAATATTTCATTTCTCCACATAAAACCCTTGAAAAAAATTCAACCCATAAATAATTTCTTATTCAATTTTTTCATAAAATGGGAAGAAATAACTGTTTTATTTTTATAAACATGTTAAAATAAAAAATAAACCAAAAATTGGAATTGAATATAACATTTAAAACATTCAAAACACTATTATTAATCATTATAACAGATAATGTAGAAGAAAAAGGGAAATTATTTTCATATTCAATACATTACAGAAGATTCTTTTTCACATCTTTAAAAACAATCAATAGTTACCCTTATAGAAATTTTAAATAAATTCCTTCTTAAATATATTTTTTAAAAATAATTTATTAGATTAATGATCCTTAGAAATGTATTAATATTTGAAATAATAAAACTTTGAAACATTATTAACATTCATGGTCATACAGGATAATACATGATTTTAATACATTAAATGTTGGTTTTAAAGAAAAATCCTTTAGGGTGTTATGAAATATTAAAACAAATGGATGTTAAATATGATAAAATGAAATATATTTGTAAAAATATATTTTATTAAATTAATGAAAAACTAAATCCCTATGTTTTTACGTAAACATACAAAAATAAAAAATATCTTTAGAATGAAATAATTCTAAACAAAAGGAAATTAAGAGGAGAAACCTCTTACCTTGATTCCTGACATTCCATATATATTCTTCAACACCTATGGAATGAACAAAATTAATTATATACATTGTTAAGGAAATATTTAAGGATTATTCTCATAGAAAAATATATTTTATTTTTTTTATTCATTTCTTTTATAGTTATGAAATTTATTGTGTTTATGCCATAAATTTTGAGGATGTTCGTTTTATATTCCCCAAAACACAAATTGGTTGGTCTTATAGGGTCTAAGGTGTAATTTTCATATAATATATATAATTTAAATAATATAATATACTAATTTTTATAAATTAAATTCTTTTTTTAATAATCTGTGTACCATAGAAATGAAAAATAAATCATATCACTCCATCGAGGTCGTATTCCCGAAGCACACAATTACTACATTATCATTTTTAAAAATGATTGTGGTTAAAAAGTTATGTAATATATTAAATTTATTAAATATTAAATATTTCATTATAATCATACACATATGTATATTTATCATAAATACATCACAATATCCATCCATGTGATTTGGTGATGTAAAATGAAACACTCCGCTTCGAGCACGCAGTATGCCACAGATATGCACAATTGGTATTTTTTCATTTTTTATATAATTGAAATGGATATAATTGGGGGTATTTACATAATAAAAATTTTTTGTATGCCAAATATATATATATTGGTCAATGAGCCTAGTCTAGAATGAATTGATGTAGGTAGAAGATAAAATAAAATGAAAGAACTTTGTTTTTAATTATTACTCTTCATTAGAAACCCTACTTTGGATAAACATTAAATTCATTTAAAATGGTTTTTTGGTGAGTCCAAAACCAATATATATTATATGGAGTATGGTTTTTAATGTATTTTGAAACATCTTGTCTGATCAAAATGAGTTGAAATGTTTGTGAAATAGAGGTGTGATCATTCCCCATAATAAGTATGGGGAGTGAAAACATTATAAATAATTCGAACATAAAAATATCATAAATATCACAATCATATCCTACGGTTTAAAATGGTCATCATAGTGAATAAAATAAGTGGTATTATTTTTATTCCAAAATCCAATAAATTGTAGACGTTTTGAAGATGAATTTTAATCCTTACATTTTGGTTTAACCTGATCATTAACCCTTTTAACAATAACCACAATAACACATTTCTCACTCTATAAGAAGTAAAATTTATTTATATTGTGGATGTTTATTGATATATGTTCTATTTATTTTATTTACAAGCATTTTTCATACAAATTTTCCTCTTATTTTATTTTTATATATTTAAATAAAAAATCATTATAAAGACTCCCAAAACATTAATCCTTATCCCATTTTGATACAATTATTCCATAATTGATATGATTTTTGTGGAAATATAATTTTTCAAATGGAATGATGTAAATTATAGTATCAATGAAAAAATTTAATACTATCTATTTATTAATAATATATATTTGGGAAGCATTCAATGAAATTTATATTTTTCTATTCCTAATAACCTCGATGAAATGAATGTTAATTCATTTGGTTAGATACATAATCTACTAGAATAATTTAAATATCTTATCAATACTTATTAATTTAATCTATTATGTAAAAAATACATTTCTTACAAATAAATAATATTATAAAATATATAAATACAATATTTAAAAGATTTTATCTTTATTTAAAACTAATTAATAATAACTATATGATTAATAATTAATTTTATTATAAAAAATTATAAATATATTTTATAATATCCTTATTCCCATTAATATTTTCCAAATATATTTATAGTTTGAAAAAATTAAATTTTAATAATAAAAAATTTCTAATATATTTATATTTGATATATCTTGGCATTCTGTATAAAACATACTACAAAACAAAATATAATTGAAATTGAAGATAGTATATTGTATAATGGTGTTACATTTATCCCACCATACTAAAATTTCATCACCTCAATTTTACCAACTATTTGAAGAAAAATGATTTTAAAATATTTTCATAATTAATTCCTTTTATTGGAATAAAAAAATCTTGAAATGAATAAAAAAATAATACATATGAAAACCATTTGTTTGAAAAAAAGCCTTCATAAAAAGGGACAATAAAAAATAATTTTGGATAAAATTCATGGGAAATATTATGGTCACATACAATTACACTTAATCAAGTTCTCCTAGATGGATAACACTAATGTCAAGATGAAATATGGATATTGCGGAGAAACATGCATTACAATATAATATAGAGAAATATAAAACACTAAAATGATAATTTTAATGACTATAGAACCATAAATCATAAATGGATAATAAAAACCTTCAATTCATCAAACCTAAAGGTAATCTAATAACATTTTTATTATATGATTCATTTCATTGTGTTTAGGGATTATTTATCTATCACGATATAGAACATGAAAATTTATACTTAGATGATTTATTTTTCATTTCATAAGAAAATATTTAAATTTTTGTTATGTTTAAATCAATATCCACATCAATATCATCTTATACCTTATAAAATGAATAATAAATATGAATTTATCATTCCAGAAGTATTAGAATTAACATTAAATGCATTACATGATATGTAAATGAATGAAATTTGTTTTCTCATTTAACGATCCACTAAAAAAACATAAATTCTAAATCAAATTATTTTTACAACACGTTAATATTTTATGATTTTTTTAATAAATTTTATTTATTCTATATCTTGTCTTCCAAAAAATATTAATTTTCGAAAAACTCTAATATACTATTAAAATATTATTATTTTAATAATTAGTTATTAATAATCTTTTATATTGGAGGGTATAAAATTAAAAATTTGTATTATTAAAAAAATAGTCATAAATATATGAAATAAATTCTTTTTTAGAAGTTGATTATAAATTAAAATAAAATTCATTTAAATTAAAAGGAAATACATTTCAGATAAATATATTTTATGAATGTGATACATTTATATCATAATATATTAAATTTATCCTTATTTTAAATAATTTTATTAATATATATAATTTATATACTAGTGAAATATTTTTAAAAAATTGGAAAATAAATTTTCAATGAATGTCATAATAATTTATCCATTTCTATACTTAACATTTAATTTATTTCAAAAAATAATTTTTTGTATCATTTGATGGACATACATTATAAATAATTTACTTATTCTGTAGGTATTAAATTATGTTAAATGAATTTCAATTTAAAATAGTTTGGTTCACAAATCATAAACATGACCCCTTTACTTTTGGTTAATATAAATAGTAACCATGGTAAAATTTATAATCGTTGTAAAGTGTATATTTATTTAATCTAGATTAAAACATTGTAATTTTTTCATTATTATTCATCCTTATTATTAATGGATGAAATTAACTCGACTATTAAAATATGTGGATTTAAATTTAGTTGGTAAATAGACACATCTCTTTTAAAACCACTAATAGATTGTTTAAATCAATGACTGATACAGTATGTCAAACTATTATTTTAAAATATCCATTATGTGTTCGTATTAAGAAAAAATTAGTTTTAATTAATAATTATATTATTTTTATGAATCATGAAAGTATATTCATGATGTAATTTTTTTTATAATTTGTTGATATTATATAATTAGATTAAATTATTACACAACAATGAAATGGTATCTATTCAATTACCTGAAATAAAAAATAAATGATTTTTAAAATTTTAGGAAATATATAATTTGAATGAATTCTATCATTACATTAATTTTTTAGGTAAATATTTCATAGTAGTGTAGTTCTTAATGATTATATTTTAATTTCAACTTTTTTCTTTTATATATTTTCTGTCGAATTATATGAATAGTGTCAATAGTTAGACGAAAGATAATTTTCCAAAATAATTTTTTAATAATTTTTTTTGAAATCATAACTAAAATTTAATTATAAAATGCAGAGAAGTTAATCAAAAATATGATAAGAATTTGACATTTATGGTATATTTTGTACTTTATATGTCATGAACCCCTCCCTGAAACGATGGCCCTTTTGAGATGGAAATGAAGAATGAGACAAATTACCCAAGAGTCACGCCTCTATTTTGACCCATGGTCGCTAACATCAATAAGAGGACACAAATATCACAAAAATCGGAGGAATTTCCGTAATTTTGGAAATACATGACCTTGAGATAATATGTATCAACATCAAAACAACTCCAAGATATATATAAATGAAATCCAAAGTCCAACCCACATGCATTTATTAGCATCTAATAACAAATGCAATTAAACTCCAAAGTATGTACCCAAATTAAGGCTAAGATGTGACACAAAAACTATCCCAAAGTCAGACCTCGTAGCCTCATTTATGATCTGGGAACTCTGTACCACTTCCAACAGTTTACCCACTCATTTATAATGGAAAATTTCCTCACTCTCCCAAGTCATCTTAAATAATGACATCACAAATCACCCACACACACATGGGCCACAAACCACATCACTTTCTTCCCATACACACCTATGAAAAAAATCACATCGCATACATCCCACACACACATGGGCCACAAACCACATCCCATTCCTCCCATACACACATTGTACAAAAAACACATCCCATCCATAATATACACACCTGGGCCACAAACCACATCACATCTAATACAAATAAAACCCAAGAATGTAAAAAACTTCTCATTATAAAAAAACTAGGAAATCAAAACTCGCATAATCCTAAAAACACCGAAGAATGGATTGCATGTCACATCCTGAGAACACATGGGAAAGAACAACTCTCCCACACACACATGGGCCTCAATAAACACATACTTCCAAAAAAATATTGCGTTATAACCATCTGGAAGAGAGAGCATCAATGAGTGGGTGGCCATCCATCCATCATCCCACAAACATTTTTGGGAAAGGCACCCTCTGTCGCGATTACAAGGTTGTTTAGCATGTAGTTCTCAACTATGGTGGTCTTTATATAAATATTGGAAGGAAAATAAAATTATATACATATATGATACCAAACACACAATCCCAAACCATAATTCCCAAATAGAAAAACATCCCCCAATTATAACCTTTTTTATACCTAAAAATGCATCATGTCAAATATCATGTCAAAAACTAATTCAAATTTCAAAAAGCATCCATTAATTATTAATAATGTAATTTAACTATTCTGACACTAATTGGGAATCTAAAATTCACAACCAACAACAAGAAAATCAATAAAAGTCATCTGAGAAGGAAAATAGATAAATAAACTAATGTATCTTTAAATACCTTTATTTTTAACATGTATTCGAGATATATCAATATCTAGAAATTGGGGAATCATTATTTTGGCTGCTCATTGAAAATCTCATGGTGAACCTCTGATACTAACCACCAATATCATATTTTACTCTCATCCCACCCAAATCATCTTCCAACCGAACCAAACCACAACTCATAACCTCATCCGAAAACATGTTTCTACTCAAATAGTCTTGTAGCCTCCCTCCACAAATCTCACCATATATTCCATAACCAATCAATCTCTCAACCTCAGATTAATATACATGGTCAAGTAGTTGTTTCATCTAAATTTTCTTCCACAACATTTCCTAAAACTACACACAACAAACACATGTTCTTCAAATATGTACCACAACTCAAATGAGAGAGTACCCACACATCACAACATATCAACTTCAATTATTGTCTATCCCACTAACACAACCAAAATTATCTCACAAAAAACACCATCCCACAAACCAAGGAACAACCGATTACTGAATTTAACTTGGTATTTCTTAAATAATGTTTTACTTGTTAATTTAGGGGCTACCAAAAAAAAATTTAATACTCAAGATTCATCTTATTATCTAACTATACATTATTTACAAATATATATATACATGTTTTCAATAAGAATTAAAAAATAGGAATATATTTTAATGCACAGTCATGTACAACCGACAAAAATGATTTTAAGTTGGGCATTTTCTTGTATAATTCACAACAACACAATCAAACTCGCGGTCGTAAAAATCATGTGAACAAACCACAATACCCCTATTTAATTTCATTTATTTAATTCTTATCTTTGGATATTTTGGATAAACTATATTCTTAAGGTATACAAGATAAAAACCCTCCCTCATGTTTCATAATTAATGAGATATTATTGAATGACACCTTGAATAATATTCTCCACTCCTCATTTCAACATAGGGAAAACATGAATGCCCGAAAGATACAATAGCATTTCTATAAATGAGTGTTAACATATTTTGCACCATAAGATTATCAAAACCCAGCCTAAAAATCCAAATCAAACCATCCAATACCACATAAAAGAATCCCAATGGAATATGATGTTGAAATGGAGGATAAATACTAAAAAACTCACCATGGATTGACCAAAAATCACTAATAGACAAACAAAGTTATCAAAGGATTAACAAGGGAGGAAGAGGGCTCGAAGAACTCCTAGGGGATCCTAGTGTTCATCTAGAACAAGAGGAAATGAAAAAACTACAAAATGAATGAATGTTTATTGGAAAATATTTTAATTGAAATATGGATAGGGGTATTACATAACATGAGATACCATTTAATGTCTTACTATATTTGAGGTTGGGTGTCCATTGAAAAAATCATTCCCTATCTATTTATTTAGTTTTTGAAGCCATAAAATATTAAATGCTATCAATCATTTTAGATAACCCATGAAATCATGTTTCAAATACTGTAACAATGTTACATCACATGTATCACCCTACTTCCTTAATTTAGCAACCAAACCACTCATAACCCTCTCTGAGCCACCCCCATAAATCTCCAACCATGAAAACCCTCAATGTAATCTTATGTGAGGAAACAAACCATTATATAAGATAGCTCTCAAACAATTATCATCCTCACGAGTCCATAAACCATCAAGAAGATAGTGGAGTCTGAAAAACCACCCAATGATATACCTATCAAGTATCTCGCTATAAATAAAACAATTCTAACATTCAACCCCATCAAAATTCATTGACAAACTACCATGTGTTTCTCAAGAGATGGAGTAGAAACCTCCAAATACAAGAACACATCATCCGACACCAACTAACCCAAATGACCATGAAACTCACCTCACATGTATAAAAACCACATAGTCTCAAACACATGATCATGGTTTCTCATCCTCCATGTGATGATACTATCCATTTTGGGAATCAATGGCTCTTATACACATGTTTAATATCATCCCTGTTAATGCATCTCTATTTGCAAATTTTTTTCACTGTTTTCGCATGCCAAAAACATATGACACATTGACCATACTCATTTAAAACCGTGAAAAAAAAACTTATTTCATAAAACAATTTTAAATAATTACATCACAAGGAAATAAAGAAGGAGAAAAAACTAAAAACAACATTGGGTACTAGGCAGAGATTAGTACTTATCACACCGAAGTACTCTCATAAAGGGAACCATGAAACCACATCTTGTGACACAATGTAATAGTCTATCCATTCAACACCTTATCCTGATGATCCTGGATACCTACTGGTCGCTCCACATACATAGAGTCTTCCTCAATATCTAACTCTCTCAAATTAAGGGCATGTGATTCATCGTGATGGTACTGAATATGTTGAGAGATGTTAAATATTTCATGGATCCTCTCAAACTATGCTTCTAATTCAAAATGGTATTCCCTTTTTCCAAACTCATCCCAACACCTCAATGGGGTTGACAAACCTGGGAGAAAACTTAATCCATTTAAAAAACCTCTACTACATATGATGTGGGGACACAGTTGAGAAAATGTGGTCCCAAACCAAAAACTCCAAGGGACCCCTTCTATGATTATTATATGAATTCTTCCAGTGTTTTACTACTTTTATCTTATCATGAATGATATGAGATTTATGTATCATGATTTACACCACATTTCGTTTAAAAATAGATGTCTCACCAAACTTTTATAGTATAATGGAGAACAACACGGTCGTTCATACATGTTTTAAAATGGATACTTGTCAATGGAATTGGGATAACTATTATTATATGAAAACACAAAAAATGGTTGGTGTTGTACCAAAGATCCAACAATGTCTAAGATGCATGCCCACAATATATCCTCTAATTCCTAGATAGGTTTATCTATCATTCAATATGTATAAGGGTGGAAAACCGTAATGAGTTGTAACTGGGTCCCAAAATCATGTTTTAATGCCATACAAACTGATGAGGTAATATGTATGTCTCAATCTATGAAAATTGTCCTCATAAATCCAATCAGTCACACAAACTCATCTAAATTCGTATTGGCCAAGGAATCCACTATTCCTGATTCATTCACCTCTATGATGTGGGATGATTTATTCAACTGATCCACTATCACCCGAATAACAGCATAGAATCCTAGATCCATATGTAAATTTTTGAATGAATTTATCGAGATGATATCCCACATCAACTCAGGATCATTAAAGGGCTGCAAAAATCCATATGAAAAATAGTGGGGAGCCTTCACCTGCTGGAATACTATGAACTTCACAACAGTCTCTGGCACAGATTGTTTTATCCCAGGCCACCAAAACTGCATACTAAATACAATATACATCATATAAATGCTTGGGTGGATAGCTAATGCTGATCTATGAATCCCATAATGGAATCCCTCATTTATTGCCATTCGAATGAACACCATTTCGTGGAACAACATCTGGTCCAGACTATCCTCTAACCATCCCTCCATTGCCTCAACATGTCCAACACAATCGGGAAACACGTCCACATATGAGCCTCCCAGATGACACTCCTCCACTAGATAAATCATAGACGAATATAGCTTCATCTGAAACAAGCAACTTCTACCACCATCCACTCTTTCATCTATGCACTGGGTTTCCAAGTCCACCATCTCTCTAAAATCATCTAATGATTCTCGAACGACCTCTTTTTGTGAATTTTCCCACAAAGAATAAGCCAAAAAATTCCATTTTCCTAAGGTGTGGGGTGTCAATTAATCATAGTCCTAAAGAAACTACATCCACCTCAACTTTCCTAATTTCATATCATTCTTGGAAAAGACATAACTTAAACTCTTGTCTTCTATGATGTCGAAAAATAACTCACCAATGATGTAATGCCACCATAACTTCACCACAAACATTACTTCTACCATCTCTATATAGTGGGTGTCATAGTTACACGCATAAGGATGTAACTATCTAGACCCATATTAGATCATTACTCTCTACTATATCAAGATGCATCACAAAAAGCCTCAAAAATCACCTATTCCTCTAGAAACCATATCCATGGAGAGATGAAAAAATTCTCATTCAGGTAACTAAGAACTATCTCAAACTACTCACTCTACCAAAAATATTGGTTCTTTCTAAAAAGAGCTATCAAAGGAGATGAAAATCAAGAGTAATCAGGAAAAACACTCCGATGATATCCTATAAGATTATGAAAACTATTAACATCTTCCACATTAAGGGGTGTCGTACAATAAACAACAAATTAAACCATGGATGGTTCATCATTCAGACCCTAATGAGATATCACATTCTCAAGGAAATGAACCTTTCTTTTATAAAACATACACTTGGTCATATTTTCATATAGGTTGTGGAGAATATGGACCTACATGATATTTCTGATATGATCAACATTCTATTCATCTAACATCAAGTAGATAAGGACATAATTGAGGAACACGATGAAGAACTAGTCTAGGAACTCATGAAATATGTAGTTCATAACCCCAAGAACATTGATGGTGCATTTTTAGAACTGATCAGAATGACTATGTTCTCAAAGTGCCCATATATGCATCGTAAAGTATTCTTTAGGATTTCTCCCTCCTTCACACTCAACTGGTGATATACAGGCCGCAGATCGATCTTATAAAACCAACACTACACTCTCAAATTGTCGAAAAGATTTTCTATCCTTGAAATATAAAAACAGTGCTTGTCATTCACCTCATTCAGCCTCTTATAGTATATGTACAATTTCATACAACCTTCCAACATCTTTTCGAACAACACTGGATCACCCCGTGCTGACACACATGTCTAGATAAATCTAGTCTTAATAAGAACGTTTAACTGAATCCTGAACTCCAACATTTAGGAATGTTCAATTGGATAGAGAGACATCTAAATTAGAGATTCTCTAGCATATAAATATATCCCGAACTCAACATCATGTTGAGGAGTTAGCGTCAAAACCTCTTTTGGGTAAACATTGAAGAACTCCCCAATGACTCGAGAAATCAATACAAATTTATCACCCATTAATTCAATTGAGAGTTAATCCGACAAAGAGGGAAGGGTCTTAATAGAATTGCTACCAAAACATACAGCCCCTCCCACATTAGCAACGAACATACTAACCATCAAAATTTAAAAACATAAATCACATTCGGTAGTAGATTATTATTACATGAAAGGAATTCAACCAGTTGATGCCGATAATGACATCTTATGGTTGAATCTGTAGTAAAAATGAAACCCATTGTGAATGACGTAGCCCAATCACCAGTATACACCCACATCACAGATAAGAAAGATGATCAAGACTCTAATTGGCATACTCAAAACTAGGGGCACCAGAAGCCTCTCTACATTTTATCCCAGATCATGGGCTAGGGAAGGTGAAACAAAGTTCTCTGAATCTCACGAATTAAACAAAGGAAAAACAATGCTACATAATAAAACTATTCATACCTATAACAATATCAGACCATATAGGAACAACTGCCTCCATTATGTGAAAATGTCCACACCCATCTCCTATTTCCCTATACCAATAATGGCCTCTATGACCACGCTCGAGATGAGGTCCCTATGGAACATCATGATGTCATCCCGTACCTTCTCTCTCTCCCCTCACTAGTGAATGATCCAATGGTACCTATACTTTCAAAGCCACATAAAAAGAACACAAAGAACGACAGTTGAAAAGGGAGAAATTTTTTTCTAAACACTATGCAGTATGAAATTTACGATTCATTTTAACTTGTTTAATTCATTTTATTCCTTTTTTACATATTTTAACCTTACAAATGAGTCCTAATTCAAAGGATAAAACAAGTAATTATGAAGAATGTACCTTTCCTGGTGTGTCTACCCTACAAATAGTGTAGCATCACTTGGTCATCCTGTAGGCTCAAAGTCCTCGCATCATATCACTGGGGAACCTAAAATCCCATTTCCTCATCAGTATTATATAATCTATTGCACACACCAAGATCAAAAGATAATGATGCACTACTAACCCTTGCAATCCCCACTTGGACTAACTCAAAACTGCATTCTATATCTCAACCATCCACTATGATATCAATCTTTCATGACACCCACCCTCCAAAGATGCCCCTCTAGATCTGGAAATGAAGTATGAGAGATAATCACCCTCAACTCTGGCATTGAGTATGACCAGGTGTGGAGACCGACACCAAAGGAATACAAATATAAAAAAAGGATGAATTACCCTTTTTAAAAAATATATCATCATATAAAATATATCAACCTAAAAAACAATTTCATCAAATTTATACAGAAATACAAAATCCATCAAACAGTGTTGTTTAAAAAAATTGTTATAAAAGCGATAACACTTCAAAGAGAGTACAAAAATTAAGGAGAAACAGTGACACAACAAATATACCAATGTCCAAGCTAGTATGAAAATGGATGATTTGTCTACCCCTAATAACATAAAATTTGTTTACCTGCTTCTTTCTAATGGTAAACATTATCATTCTACCACCTCTTCCAAAGGATTCACATCACAACCCACCCGTACTAAATTTTTCCTCAAACCACATCACATACCCTCTCACACAACTGGGCAAAAAACCACAACACCACCCACCCAAACACACCCATCTAACAAACTACATCACATGTCTCCCACACACACCTAGGAAAAACAACATCACATCTCACCTTGAAGAAATATGTTAAATCACAAAACAACTCATCCCGAAAAAACATGGTAATCCTTAACTAACCATATCCTCATAAAACCGAGGAAATCATAACATACCTCATCCAGAATGATCTTCGAAAGAAAAATACACTCACAGACACCTAGTCCCTAAAAACCCACCATACCTCAATAATCGAACGATAATATGGCCTATAAGAAGGAGTAGGGAAGAGAGTGTATCTAAGCATTGATCCTCCCACATGGACGTTTGGGAAAGACACCCTCTCCAATGACTATTTGGGTGTTCTGAAAAATGTTCTCAACTAGGGTGTGGTGCATACAGAAATCACAAGTAAAATAAAAATATGTATATATATGATAAAAATCACACATTCCCAACCTATGGTTACCAAATCAGAAATCAAATAGCAAAAAAAATTTCTCTTTTTTCATCTACCTCTAAATGCATCACAACACACAACATGTCACATACCCATTCACATATAAAAAATTTCTCTATATACTTCCATTATTTATTAAAAAATTTATTTAACCAATCCATCACTATTCGGGAAACTACTAAGCACGAACCACTATAAAAAACACAATAAAAGTCGTATAAAAAGTAGAATTCCAGATAAAATAAATTAGTATCACATTCTTATATGTTGTGCACATATTCATGATATATTGTTCCTTAGAAACATGGAAATCTCACTACAAGATACTCATGGAAATGATTTGGATGAACCACCCATACCAATGTAGACTATTGTTCAATAAACACATCATGCTCAAATCAAGTTCCCATTGAACCAAAACCCAACTCAAAACCCCATCTGACATCACATTTCCATAAAACCATTTCTGCAGCCTCTATACACCTCACACCTCTCAGATTGAAAAATCCATCAATATATCAATATGAGATTCCATTAAATGGTTAGGATGATCTATTGTCTTCATTTTCATCCAAAACACCACCCAACCCCACCCAGAACTTCATCTTGTGCTTCACAGACATACCACAACATGGAACAGATCATTCCCACACATCACAACATAGCCACATCATATCTAGACTGTCATGTGAAAAAAAACCAAAACTATACCACCCAAAAAACCACCCCACATACCAATGTACAACATAATTCTGGATTTAACAAGGAATTCGTTAAATAAATTTCCACTTGTTAATTTTCGGGTTATCACAAAAAACTGGGTAATCTTGGGGAATCCTCTTATTAGACAAGGGTATGTGATTTTATAATTTTCATATATAAGTGTTGAATATGAATTTAACAACATGAAACGTGTTTAGTTCACAACCAAGGACCACCAACGGACACAATACAATGTGGGAAATATTTCCCATACCATTCACAACATCAAAATCACTCTCTGGGCTATGAAAAGCATGCGAACAAAACCCATATACACCCTTTTAATTTTTTAGCTAATTATAGTCATTAGTTAATTTGGATTAACCAAAATCATTAGAGATACTATAAAAACCCCATACTACATGTAAAAAAATAAAGAGAGATGAATGAATCATAACATAGAGAAGCCTTTCAACTCATCTGTGCACTATAAGGTGATCAAATATTTCTGCCAGTGACAACTAAACTACTAGAAATTAAGATCAAATTATTACACACCAAAAAAATATAAAAATTATACCCAGACATATAACTCATGACATCCCATACCATGGAATGTAATTATGGGTGAATAACTAGAGGAAACATATGAGAAAGCGAATAAAACTCACCATGGATCGACCATAGATCACCAACAAACAACCACCTAGATAAACATATCTATGACATAATAAGAGATGTTGAAGAACTCCTAAGGGTGTGTAGGTTCTTTCCAGAATGTGAGGAATAAATAAAAATGAATATCTGAATGAATATTTGGTAAAAAGAATGTAAAAAAACTAGATTGGGGTATTACACGACATGTAATAACTTTTCACATCATATAGAAACATGGGTTCAGTCTTTGAGTAAAATAACTTTGCCACTAGATTTATTTTATATTCCAAGATACAAAATATCACTTGTCATGAAATTTCATACATTCCATGAAATGTAGTTTCATGTTGTGTAACCACAGTGCATGATGTGTAATTCCCCTACTTCCTTCCTTTAGCAATTAAACAACTCTTAACTCCCTCCGAGCCTCCCCCAATCATCTCAAATTACCAAACACGAAAAATTAATGTTCTAAGAGGGTATAAAATATTACATTTTATATATAAATTTCAACCCTATTATATTTTAACATTGGTTACTATACATAAAATTAAAATATTTTAACTAATAGTGAATCAAAATGATTATAATTAGAAAGAGAAAAATGGGTCTAAATTATAATGGGTTGTGGGACTATAATCCTATGATATAAAATATTCAAATACCACACAATTTGAAAGAATTTTTTTTAACAAATATTTTATTATAATTTTAATTTTGATAAATTTTGAATGTTCTTCTCGCCTCACATATATAACAAACACCCTCCATCACTTATTCACACCACACTATAAATTTTACAAACACCAAACCATACTCATTTCAATTATAAAATACCCTATAGAATTGTATTAGAGTTATTCTTCCCAAATGACCAAACATATGTACCTTTAAAGGATATATTAAATAATGGTTTCAAATAATTAATCTCTTTAGCTAATCAATTTATTTTCTAGTACTCTTTATCTAGTATTAATATATGTCATTAATAACAAAAAAACATATTTATAATCAATATTATGAATTTTTATGATTATAAAAACACCATTGTACAATATGTTAATTATCAAATGATAAGATAATGTTTCACTCGTGCGTATGTATTACATACCATTTTCAAATAGCGAAATAATTAAGTTTTCAAAACTATATTTTGTGGATTTGTTTTATTATGGATTTAATTTTTTTATTTTATATTTATTAAAAAAATTTACTCATGAAATTATAAGTTCACCTATGCCTAGTTTCTATCCATTCCTTTGGAAAGAAATTTCATTTGTGCAATCATTTTCTCTACTAGGTCAACAAAGCATTGTGATTCATTTAGAATTTATATTTTACGATAGTGGTAATGAGGAAGAAATTTAATAACATATAATATAATGATCCAAAATAAGTTATTTAATATATATAATTATATTATTCCATCTATTGATTAACATAAAAAATGTTCATATGTATGGATGACACATTATCTCTAAGAATATTACAATTCATATATATATATATATATATATATCATTTATGGTTGAATATAAACATGTATATAATGAATATATATATATATATTATAATTATATCATTATTAATATCATGAGGATGATGGATCCTTGATCAATGTACTTGTACAAGAACTAATGAACTAAAATACTGAAGATAATCAATTATTTTAATACACCAAAATGGTGGTTTTAAAGAATTATTTATAAAATGATGTTCTTATACGTTTTGAAGAGATAATATATGACATTATATATACTACAAATATTCTTATAACGATGTATAAAAATTTTAAATTTATTACACAGGTGGATAGAGTGAAATCGGAGAAGGTATAAATAAAGGTAATTGTATAATGTGGGAACCTCATTATTAATCGTGATTATTTATGATTATGTTTCCATTAATGAAATCAAATAATACATCTCCAATGAAAATAATTTAATTTCGTGACAATTACTTGTTTCATGAAAATATTTTTTTCATTCATTTAGTGCACCTTATAATCATAGGAGATAGAATATATATTACAATGTAAAATAGACTCTATTACTTTATTTGTATGAATAATATTTTCTATTAAAAATCATGTTTTCTAAAAACATTAAATATGGTTTTTAATATTATTTGGTTACCCTTTTATATATTTTGTATCCATGTTTAATTTTTTACAATACATTTTGAATTATTCTATTTTTCATTTTCCAAATGTGGTATATTTTGATATTTACAAAAACATAATGAAGTAATGTTTTTTAATATATATATAATGAATATATTTTCCTTACATAATTAATAATATTTGATTAAGTGGAGATATTATCAAAGGAAACCATCCTCTTTTTATAATCATTGGATTATGATTAGTATGGAATGATACTTATGATACTTGTTCATTTGCCAATGATTTTTTAATGATGAAATTTATATTAAACCCATTTCATTTTTGGGGTCCTTATATGTTGGATGGTTTATAGCCATGTGGATGTCATGTGTAGGATTAAAATTATGTTATAGGGGAGAAAAATGTCTCCCTCCAATTATTTTTTTAATTATTTTCATATCATGAGATAAGCAGGGAAATAATTACGAGAGAACCCAACTTATTAAGGGAAATTTTCCTCAATGATAGACTTGAGAGTGATCCATCACTAATATTACGGTTTAGGGAGTAACACCATTCCAATATTATATTCTATAAAGATCCTTTAATACATAAGAAAGGATTTTATAATCTTATTTGTATGATACAATTTCCTATTATATTCCATTGTTATGCTCTCTAATAACATGTTCCTCCATTCCTTTATGATTCGTGTTCTATGAACATCAATGTTTTATTCCATGAATAGTATTATATATGATATGAATGGGATGATTTTTAAATATCATTCTCAGATTCTCATAACCCTTTTCTCATTTTAGGGATATATGATCATTGATATCCATATTATTTTACATTACTATGAAAATTATTTGAACTTTTTCTTATGGTTCCATTCCCCAAATATCAAGAATGGGTTTACGTATGATTCATCAAGAATTGGTGATAAAAATAAATATTTTTGTGGGAGATGATGTGGACTTATTATGAAATTTTTTTATAACTCAATGTTCCAAAATATATTATACCAACAAGATTATGGTGTTGCTATATATTTTATATAATGAATATTAATATATTTAGAAGTAATTTCTCTCTAAAAAAATCTTGGGTCACTATATTCGGTATTATTACAAGATTTATTTTATATTTGTAAACATGTGAGGGAAATTAATAGTTAGAAACATATGTATAAGATTATTTGTAGTATAAAATAATATAATTTTGGTTATGATGTTGAATGACCAGGGTTAATACTAATGTTTTATAGAAGATGGTGTCAAAATCTAAAAAACCATTTTATTCTTTCAATGATTATATGGTTTACCACAATGATTTTTTTTCTAAAACTACGGTTTTTGTTTTATTGAATGGCTGGAAACCGAATATATCTTGTTAATGTTTAATATAATAAAAAATTCAATGATTTAATTCTAGAGAATGTGAATATTAAAGATGCATGAATGATAAATGACATATCTATACTCAAAAAAATTCTTAAGATACGAATCATGTTGATCTTCCAAAAAAGAATGGGATGAAAAAACATTTGTTGAGTTCTCCATGAGGTAGTTCCCACCATATTTTAGTTTCTTCACTGATCAACTAGTAATTGATAAATAGATCATTTCAATTAAAATGTTAATTTCCATTATTCATAGTTCTAGAAATGAGAATATTTTTTGGTTGTTCATTAATTGGACGGTGAAGAAAAGTAGTAGCGGAAACCTATAAATATCATAAAATAATAAAAAATAATTAAATATATTAATTGGGAATAATTTCAACAATTATTTTTCATTTAATTAATTCCATATATTCAATATATTAAAATATAGAAATAATTATTTAAGATAATGAAAATGGATGATGAATCTATTGATATTTAAGAGTAAAATTTCACATGATATGCAACGTATGATTATGATATTATCATACAACCTATATGAATGTTTGATCAATTCTTTATAATGATAAATCTATGTTTTGTAATATATTTATCCATAAGGAATTGAAATTGATATGAATAAATTGATCGATTTTTTATCATGGAAGAGGGAGATATTGGAGTAACCCATCAACCTCTCGGTCATGATAAGAAATGAAAAATGGAATTGAAATTAAATTTTAAAAACTATATAGATAAGAATACGATTCTTCATTAATTCTTGTAGTTGGGAAGGAATCATGGTGGAAATTTTCTTAATGTAACTGGTAAATATTTCTTGTTCGGAATAGAATTTCGTCATGAAATTGAATGTCAATGTTACAGTAAAAAAAAATTTCTAATAAAATGAATAATGGTATGTATCTATTTAATGCACCACCCACACATCATTATTTAAAATAAATTTTTTTTCAATAAGATAACTCAAACTTATATATAAAGATTAAATATAATAATAGACATCAAGAAAATACAATATTCCTCGAGAAAAAGGGATATCTCATGTGATCTATATTTCTGATGAGGTGTATAATAATAAATTTTTGAAAGGTAGAATGACCGTCGAATATAGAACTATTTATTGATTATATAATGATGGGTCTACCCACACTTATATATACAAAAACATATAATGTTATCAATGTAATACCTCAAAAATCAGATAGAGAATTATTAGTGAAGCCCCCTAATGGGTTGATGATAAAATCCCAGGTCTATGATTCATATTCGATTGATGATTGTGAAAATGTTATTCTAGAAAATATTGTATTTATTCCGGTAGTTGAATTAAATTTTTTATTAGTAATTTTTTATATACTTTTTATAAATCCCATATTATTTCTCATGGGTTGTATCCTTCATTTTCTTATCCAAATGAACCTATGATCTCCTATTTTTGTGATGAAAAAATTATGTTCTAATTGAAATTACATTTATTGTATGGGTTATAACACCTAAACAAAAAGTTAACTAATGTTATATGGTTTCAAAGAAACTGTAAATCCAATTTTTTTTATTAAGATATAACCTATTAATTACTTTATATAATATTTTAAATGTTCTCTGAAGAATCATGATGCTATGTTTTAGATAGAAATCATACACGATGATACACCAATTTCCATGAATCCATTTATAATTTAATGGATTGAGTTCCTCGAATTTATGAAGAAACTCCAAGATAATATACAATAGAAATCCATTTATCCAATTGAATAAACATACGATTCAATTATTCTATTTATTAAGATGAAATATGGATAAACATGCCTATGTGTTGATTATTAAGAACATAACAATATTACATTTTGGAAAAAGTGTCCTAAACCCCATATTAATGATATGTTTTATCAAATTGGTGGAGATGAGTAATTTTACAAGATTTATTTACATTTTGTATGACATCATATTATTAAAAATAAGGATTCTATACTAATTTTTACATTCCACACATGGTATTGAAACTATATATTTATTTTGATTATTTTATCCTTACTGTTTCAAAATTATCAATAAGGGTTTACTGAATTGAGTCATTAGATATTAAGTAGATCTATATGTTGTATTATTTATATATGAAATTATTATTTGTTCCAAGGGAATGTAATAACAAACATATCATTTGATAACAGTTATGGATACCCCAAAAAAGGATAATAATTATGAAAAATTTACCAAGTGTGAATTTTGGATTTGGAATGTTTCATTATTAACTCATATAATCTCAAGTGAGTAAATATTAGTACACTATTAAATGAAAACAGTTATTCAACATTCCACATACTAGTCAATATGAATGAGATCTATCGTTTTCTTATTTTCTCTTAGTATTATTTTATGTTTTTGGATAATATTTCATGTCTATAAAATCTAATCTCCATGTTAACATATAAGGGATCCAAAAAAAATTGTCAGATGAATGTGGGGATTATTTTAAGGAACTAAATTTAATATTAGTAAGTTCAATAGTTCTTACACTATCTTATAATGTGGAAGGGTTTTTAATCTAAAATTTTGAATAAAATAAATGACTTGGATGATTCTTCGTGAAAAATAATATTGTTATAGCTTATGCCTCATGAAGTGTAATAGTTGATTGAATAAACTACAAAACACATGATATGAAAGTTATTGTTATAATATTTCCATTTATGATATAGAGGTATTATCTATATAGTGAATGGTGCGACATATATTCTAATAAAAATATGAACTATATTTTCACTCAAAAATATCTTATAATGTTATAAATATGATGGATGGAATTGGTTAGTGTCAATGGCTTCTCAATATATTAAAACTATAGGAATGAGAATAATTTGGTAGATGATCGGAGTCCAAAAGGTCATCCTATATTTTCTATAATGATGATAATAATTGATTTTATGTTTTTTACTTTAAAAATAATGTTCTTGAAATGTTAAAGGATGGGATGGAATTTCATCTTTCTCAAATGTTTATTCATCCATCTCTCCATGTGACAAATAAATAATCAACTAAATAAGTTAAAATTTGGAAAAAGAAGGTGAGAAATGTCCCTAAATTCACCCTTGAATTTGGTGTAATAATAAGACTTTGTAATAATTTATATGTTCCTTTGGTAACAGATCTGATGATTTAGTTGGATGAACCTCATAGTTTTTCAGTCTATATACATCATGTAAATATGATGATGTATTGATATTTGAAATATTATATCTATTGGTATGGAATAAAGAAATATATTAAAGATCATATATATTTGGTGCTTTGTATGACTGAATAATAAAGATGAGAGACAAGGGTCTTTGAAAATGTTACAATTATTACTGATACCATTCTGAAATAAAAAAATCACCATGAATTTTGTTATTAGAATCTTCAAAAAAATATCATCGGAATAATACTATTTGGGTTATATTCAATCAAATTTGAAATTTAGAAAACATTATATCTATTAAAAAATATATCTATTATGATAAAATTTCAAAATATATATATTAAAGAAGGGGTAATATTTAACAGTGTGCAACTATAAATTATATATGATCAGGATTTGATTCTTTACTTCATGTTCTGTATAATGCTTTAAAAAGTTTTCGATATATAGTTATTTTTTCCCACTAAAAATATTCCTCAAATTTTCAGTCAGTATTATAGGACCATTTAATCTATAAAATACATCTTGAGAGCTTTCATTATTTATCTAAATTTTATTTGGGATCAAAACCTTCCATTGGTATAAATTTTTTTCGATGCCATCTTTCATTATAGAATTTTGATGTCACCTTATGTAACCATCTAGGTAGGAATTATAGAAATACAACATTTTGTATGGAATTTAGAGAATAAAATCTATTGTGAAATGAACCAACATAGTAAATAGAATATATGGTCAGATCAATTAAAATCAATTAATAGAGGTTCAATGTTGATATAAAAGTTATTTTAGAAATCATTTAATGATATTGGGTAAAATGTTTGTGAAATTGAATTACTATTAATATCTCGTTGGAATATTGTAATGATATTTAGATATAATGGAAATATATTCCCTAGTAATTCAACCATTTTTACATTCTTGATCATATCGGGATAGAAACAACTTGATTAGAAATTCTGCTATGTCTTTCACAAGTGGATGATGTGTTCCATTGATCTCTCAAAAGAAATTACATAATAGATATATTATAGTTATTGAACTCAGAGTTTGTATCACTAGAGATTGGCCATTTTTATGATGAACACTTGAATATTATTCTACATCATGGGGATAATGATCTATGAAACTAGACCATTGACCTAGTTAAAATATTGTGGAAATACCAAATAATATTGAGTAAGCTAGAAGGGAACATAAATGGTAAATGAGGTCGCAAAATCCTCATAAATTGGTATCATAGTGAACAATTTTAAGTGTGATATTTATTTTATGGTGTTATAATGTAACACATAAAAATTTTATTGATTATTATTTTGATATAAATTGTTTTTCATCAATATATGATGGTACACACAACAACATGTTTTAAAAAACCTTAATATTTATTTAAAATATTATTATTTAGAATTATTGTTATTGTATAGACATTGTATTAGAATGTATGAATATGAGTAACTAAAATATTATTCATAGTTGTATAATTATAAACATAGAAAAATGGGTATGAATTTATTATAAATTAATAAAGAAATCATATGAGCATGAAAGAAATACTTTTTAGAAGAATATTAATTATGCATGAAATGAATTTTTATCTTATTTATTTATACTAATTTTCATTATAGAATTATTTTAATGTAATTTATATTTTATTTACATGATCAAATTTGTTAAATAAAAAAAATCTTCAAAAAGGATAATAATGATTTTTTTTATGGTAAAAAAATTATAACATGAAGTTATGGTCATATTTTGGTCACATAAATTTAAATTAATTTTATCCTTTTATAATTATTTAATTAGTGAAAACGAATTAAAAATTAATAAAACATTAGATATTTTTTTCAAATAGGACCATTTTTATTTAGGATAATATGAATTGTTATCATGGTTAAATTTTTCACCTTATTAATGAGTAAATCAGGCTAAACAATGATAAAATTAATTGATAAGGCTATAGTTATTCAAAATAATTCATATTTAATTATTCTGATTATAGATTTATAATAATATGAAACAAATTTAGTAGATTCATGTTCACATGTACATTAAAATTACTTTGATATTATTGAAATCAGGGAAATATTCAAAATGTCGTTGTCTTTATTTTAAATACCCTTTATGTGTCCGCATAGGGGAAAAATATTTAGGATTGAATATTAATAGTAATGTTTTTATTATAAAACTATCATCATTTTTCTATTTTTTTAATAGTTTATAGGTATTATATAACATCATTAAATGATCACATAATTACAAAAAAAATATTAATTCAATTTGTGGAAAAATAAAATAAAATATTTTGAAAATATTTGAAGTAATATTATTCGAGTAATTTATAGTCTTCCAAGAAATTTATAGGTAAATATAACATATTAATGTTTTTTTAAATATTTTATTCTATATTATTATTTTTTTATGTCTTTTATGTAAAATTTAATAAATAGTGTCAAAATTGAAATTATTGATATTTTATCAAAGTAATTTTTATTAAATTGTATAAAAATCATAAAAAACATGAAATATGAAAATGCGGATATTATGGGTTCTAAAATGTCATCACACAACCATTTATAGGCCAATGTTTACCTTAAAATTAAAAATATAAATCCATTAATATTGAATATTTGATCTTAGAGTTAAAATAAGAATTTTTTAACATATAGTGAATAAAATTTATATTGTTTAAAATGATAATAAATGATGTATAAAATCAATTACCTGGATGTATTTCATTCCCATCAAAACATTTCTTTTAATCACTATACAATTGATAGAATTTTACATGAAAATGATTTCTTAAAATTTTATATTTTGAGAGATTTCAAAAGTGTCACTCATTTCAACTATAAATGGGAACCATGTCCATAACTTATTCATCACCCATTGAGCCATACTATTCATCTAAACAATACTAATTTCTATTATCCCTTTACCAATACACATTTCAGAGGTTATGGTCGTCCTAAAAGACCTGCCATAGATCATTTTATAGGATATATAAGATTTTCTATTCAAAGAAGAGGTAAACAACTTAAGAGATCACATTATATTATAATATTCTTATACTCCTAAAAATATCTTTTATTAATCATAAAATATAAATGTCAGTATCCAAAATATCTGAAATGATTTTATAATTATTAATGAAACATTATAACCCCATCTTCACATAATATGATAAGTGAAATTATCCCTCATGCATATGTATGGTTTAATGTCACCACATAGTGATTTAATTCATTTTTCATCACATAAAATTTTGAATGATTATTATAATGGGTTTAATATATTTATATATAATTAATGACATAATTACAATTCTATAAATATAATAGCACTTTTACATATATTCAATAAAATATGTCTAGAAAAGATAATGTAGCTCATGATTACATATGGACATTTAATTTCATGATGTGATGTGATTTAGATTATAATTTATATTTTAGATTGATGTAATTGTTGAGGAATTTGATGAATACATATGATAATAATCCTCTATAAGAGAATTATTTTTCACCTTTCATTCATCACATCTATTGGAATATGATATTATGTTTCATTCATACATGTGTCCTACCCTCCCTATGAATGGTGAAAACAATTTCTCTCTATCTAACATGTATGGATGACACTAAATATGTATATAAAAAATATATATGATATTTATATCATGGTCAAGAATTCAATAAGGAAGAAAATATGATAAATGTATATGAATCCAAACTACTTAACTGAAATAGTTAGGATAAATGAAGTGGTAAACAAATGTAAATGATGATTTTGATGAATTATTGTCAAAAATTGTATTGAAATGTCATAATGGGATAATATATCATAATTTATGTATTAAAAATATATTATTATAGAGCTACAATAAATTTAATTTATTATCAAATAGGATACTATTATTCCGAAGGAAATCAAGCATGAGGGCAGGGATTTATGTTAAGATATAAATGGTTATTAGAATTGTTTATAATTCAGTTACCAATGACAAAATATAATGATATATCTCTCAAATAACTCAATAATTTTAAATTCTGATTATTAATTAATGTAAAAATAATTTCTCCCTTTTCATTCCATCAACTTAAGTACTCAATAGTTTGAATGTGTTATTTATGGAAATCGACATCCTTTCTCCCTTCAGTCAAAAGACTATTTTGATTTATATCCATTTTTAAAAAATGTTTTAAAGAGGTTTCATACTATTATCCTATAAATGTTTATTTAATTTCTACCCATGTATAAATTTTTATAAAATAATTGAAAGGAAAGTTGTTTTCAATTTAAAACTGATGTACTTTTTGAATTTAACGTCAATAATATGTACTGAATATTTTTTTAGAATATATAATATGATCCATGTTTTACTTCATATTGAATATTTTTTTATTGATGATTAAATTATATGTTTACAAGGTAATTTTCAAATAAAATTGTTTACATTATAATTTCATTTTATTTTTAATTAATTTACCTCAAAATGTAATGTTTATTTAGCTACATATTCTTCAAATGATGTTATTATGGTATATCTATTCATCAAAGTCAATAGAAATTTATTTCAATTGTGATTTATGGGGGATATTATTAAATTATACCATCATTTTTCTTTCTAGTGATGGATTATTTTTATGATCTATTGATATTTATAAAATCCATTTCTTTTGCATGGGTAACGCAATGGAGAAAATTTTATGAGTACAATTTCATTTTTTTTGGTTTTGATATAATAGATCGTTTATTATCATCTAGAAAAATCATGATTAGTTTTAATTATATTATTGGGGGGTCCTATATCTCTATCCATTTCATTGGGTAAATATTGATGTCTCACTATAAGCCCCAAAAAATTTGGGGAAATAATTGTTTTTATTAAAAATTATATATGAAATGAAATAACATTAATAATATTTAATATAAAATACCATGAAATTGAAATAAATTTAGTATTTTAAATAAATTAAATCTATGATACAAATTTCAATGAAAAAACAATATGTTTTCTTTCATTACAAGAAACAATGATAATATTTGATTTCTTGCATCACACCCAAGACCTAGTTTTACAGAATACTTTTACTGTTATAATTTATATTTTAAAATATATTCAATATTATTAATTATTCATTATAAAAATGAATAAATAATGTTAAAAAATATATATTCAAATTCCTTGGTATTCAATGAATTATAAATGAATGCAAAAAACAAATAAATGAAATGTTTTTATAAAGAAATATTATTATAAAAAAAATGTTTTTTACGATATAAATTATATTAATTACTATTAGTGAGTGATATTAATGAAATTTATAAATATAATATATTTATTCAATTTTTTATAAATTCAACCTAAAGATTCCATAATCATATAATAAGAATAAATCCCATTTTCCCAAGAAAAAGATGCATCTTTTAATGTAGTTTTTCCACATTTTTATCATTCTATAGAATAAAAAATAAAAAATGACACTATTATAAGTTTTATATGTTAAAATACACTACATTTTTTAATTCATGATTTCAAATTTCTCATAGGCTTAATTGATCGTATTTTTTTAAAAAAATTATTTTTAAATGATTGGGAAAAATTATTGAATTTTAATTGAAACCTACTGTATCATCTAAATAATATGTAACATCAAAATATATTTAGTGTCAATTTTAAAATAATAAAATTTCAATAATACATATTTTAATTCAATTTAGTTCATTATAATAAATTTTATATGGGAATTGAATATAACAACCATGTAGGAATTTGAATATTTTCACTTTTAAAACCATATTTATCAACCCATTTGTGGGATTAATCTTAAATTAATTTATTCCACTATTGTTATTTTAATATTTAAAAAAAATTAATACATGTAATATCATGATTTTATAATCACTAATATGTACAATATAATTTATTACCAAATATATTATCGAATGATGTTTAAATTAACTAAAATTATTAAGCGAAAAACAAGATTTTAAATGGAGTAATCACTAAACATAAGGATCCAAATGGACTAAAAACATTTTAAACACCCATTTAATATAAATAATTCGATCATATAAATTAAATTATTTCTATTGGATAATTATTTGAGAACATAAATTGTAAAAATCATGGGGGAAATTCCCTCATTCATAAATTTAGGAATTTTCCAATCATCCCGCTTATAAAAGGCCTCCCACTCACCCATTTCTTCATAATGCTAAAAAAACATATATGTGGCCAATCCCAGCCTAAATATCTACACAAATTTCTTCCTATCATATTATATTTGGATAGAATTAATTCAAACATAAGGCGGATACCAGAACAAGAGGTAAAATTTTTCTAAAATTGTTTTTATTTTCTTTTCATCTAAACCTACTAAAATCTTTTATATATCATGATTATTGTAATGGCATGGACCCTCCTGGTCCATTGAACATCCAAATTATAAGTGTTGCGGTGTCTCAGAAACAATCGGTGAGTCCATTGGATGTGGGTGTGAGTGGAAACGTGTCACCATGGTGTCACCTATCGGTGCCACTGATCAGTCTCATCGACCTGTTTCACCCATCTGTCTCACTTATCGGTTTCACCCATCAGTTTCACTAATCTGTTTCACCCATATATCTTAGAAATCAGTTTTAACCATCAGTCTCATCGATCAATGTCTCACTGATCCATCTCACCGATTAGTTTTACCCATCAGTTTCACCGATCGGTTTCATCCATCGGTTTCACCCTTCATTTTCACCGATTGGTTTCACCAATCAGTATCACCTGACCGTTTCACCCATTGATTTCACCCATATGTTTTACCCATCTGTTTTACCCATCGGTTTTACCAATCGGTTTCACCCGTCAGTTTCAACCATCAGATTCACCCATCAGTTTCACCCATTAGTTTCTTTGATAGGTTTCACCCATCTGTGTCACCCATCGGATTAACCGATTAGTCTCACCAATTTTCTATAGAGGGGTTTCAGGTTTTCCTTCCACAGTTCTTCTCGTAACATCACTTTTAAGTCTTTTAACCTTTTTAAATGGGGTTAAAGGCTGTTTTTGGCCCCATAATTTTTTTAAAATCCCCTATGAGTAGGGATACCCTCAACAGACCTATTTTCCTTTCATTAAATAAAATACTTTAATGAACATCTATTATGAACACCCTTTAAAGATAATTATTAAATAAAAATTGATTCCATTATTTGTAAATGCCCAACTGTGTGGTTAAACAACGATCTACCTTTAAATCCATTCAAAATTCATAACCTGTAACTCCAGTATCATTCCTTTTTATCACATGGGAATTTTATCTTTCTTCTTCTTTGGTTTCCTATTTCCATTACCTTGTGGGTTTGGAGTCCCCCCTTCCTAAGGATTGAGGTGCGGTAGTGCTGGGGCCTTTCCCACTCACTCTTGCAGTCCCCAGAGTTCCTCCCCATCAAGTCGGGCAATCCTGTTATTAGTGGGAGGAGAAAAACCTTGATCATTGATCATCCATGTAAGGGTTTTCCATCATCTCTCTTTAATGTTTATCTTACAGGGTGAGTATGATAATTTTCCTATGAGGATGGATGAAACCAAACCTTAATGAAGATAAGAAATAGTCTTTACTGAATGTAAGGGTTTGTTTGATGATGTTGTGGTACTTTTTCATTTTTTCTTATATGTTGTGAATTGTATGGGATTATGTCCACTTAGAATTTTGGCCATTGGTGGTCCTTAATTGTGCAATAATGAACCTCTACTTTCTAGATATTTATGTGATTGAATGGCTGCAACACAGAAACTGGTTAATCATGTAATATATGTTGATTAAATGGATGCCCAATGAATATGATTCCTTGTGTGGTCTCCATGGTTAACCAAAAAGAATGATCAAACTAGATAAATGTTGTGTTTAAATCTGAAAATAATACCTTTCTCTGTTCTGATGATGTGAATGGTTGTTCTTATTGATTCTTTTAAGGTGACGTGGATGAGAATGGGATCACGTATTGTAGTGCAGTTTTCAGTTTGAGAATCTGAGGCTATATGGGGAAGTATGATGGGGCTTGGTTTGGTTCCAGTACATTGAGGGACCTCACATATCCCTTTTGTCATTGTGAATTTACAAGAGAACCTAGTGTAAATTTTTTTTTGTTTCTTGGTTATTTTTCTTTTCTTGTCTTATGTCTATGCCTGTTATTTTCTCTATAGTGAAGAACTATTTAAATGAAACCACTTGAATAAAATATTAAGAATTAGATGAATGGGGAATTGTTTTCCCCGAATTAGTTTTTACTTGGTTGTGGTTGTAGTTCTTTTTATGAATGAATAGAAATGAGGTTGTTTGTGTGTGGGATGGTTTTGGAACCCCTAGGTTGGTATGGTCTCTTTTTTACATAAATTTATAATATAGGTCATATTTTTCTTATTTGTGACCCACCCCTGTTGATCACATCATGTCGAACACTCCCATTTCATGGGGGAGGGTGGTTTCCCCAACACTCCTATGAGTGCATAGTTATTAGCTCATTTTATGCTCCCTCTCCTGAGTAGCCCAAGATTCTTCGAGTAGGCTGTGATGGCCTGAGGTCCATTATAGCCCATGATTCTTTAGGAAGGGTAGTCATGGTGGTTTACCCCGGTGTGTGCGGGTAGCTTGTTACCCAAGTGACTTTGGGATGAGGCACAGGTGTCTTCGGGCATGAAAATAGTTGTTATATCCTAGTTATCTTCAGGTATGGCATTATTTATTTTGGACCATGTGTATATGGGTGTGGCTACGTATGGTTTTTGTGGCCCAGGTGTTTGGTGTGGGATGTGTGGTTGTGGTTACTGAGGTGTCTGTGGGCTGGATATAGAAGAGGGAATGTGGGGAGAATAGTGGGGGAGGTCCGACGCAAGGGTGTCTTCAATAATGAGTGGGAAATTTGTGTGGGTAATGCAAAAATCGATTTTTTTTACTATTATTTTACTTGACTTACGTTATTTTGGGAGTGAGGCTTTGTGAGGTTTGGGTTGAAATTTTTCATTCTAGGTGCTTTGGTTATCTCCATTTCTCACGGGACATTAGAATGGATCCCCACATGTGCAGAAGTTATTTTGGTATATCTACTAATTATACATATATACTAAAAATACATATATAAAACTACTTCTAGGTTTCCAGAAGATCTTCGAAGACTATGCTGGACCATACTAGTTCAGACGTTGGGATAGTTTTTGTTGTTGTTTTTATTTTATTTGGTAATACCCCTTGGAGTTTTCTTGTACTTGTAGAACTTATTATTGGAACATGCATATGGAAATGGTCTTTTTTGGCTATACTTTTAATTTTATTATTTGTGTTGTTCAGGATTTACTATCTGATCTCATGATCTTAAAATATAAAAAGGGTAATGCCTTCCATATTACGTGTTATTATATAACCTTGGTGCTGGTCGACACTCTGGGGACTATTGAATGTGGGTCTCAGGGGCCATTATCTCTCCTTCAACATGAATAAGTATGGTTCTGGATGTTTGTTGTCCCTTCCCTCATCTTGGTAAAGACAGGTCGTGGTAGAATGGTATCAGAGGAGTGGTTGGGAGATATGATAGAGCTCCAGGTTAGTAAAAGTGAGGATTGCATGGTATGGTAGGGAAACAATGTTATGGAATCCTGGTGAGTGAAATAGGGTATATAATATCAGCAAGGACATGGGATTTTAAGTCCCCCCCGTGATTCGATTCAAGGACTTGGGACTTAAAGAATGACCAAGTGAGGCTACATTGATTGCAAGGTAGAGATTCTTGTAATGGTACATCCATCATAATCTTTTGTGTTCTTGTGTTTTATTGGTGTAAAAAGAATTTAAAAAAAAATAAGAAAAATTTAAAATAAATCTTCTACAATAGTCAGGCTTAGGCATTCTTTGTTCACCTTACAACTGTGGCACCTGAATGGTGACCATGTGTAGTGCAGGAGATCATGGCCCAGGAGGCCGTTTTGGATGATTAGTAGAGGGATTATTGAGAGGAGAAGGATGTCCAGTGGCAGAGGATTCTTTATGGAATTCAGTGGTAGACCCTCGTTAAGTATGAGGGTAGCGTCTCAGACATAGAGATAGAGAATTGGCTGGGGGAGATGGTGATAGCTTTCAACTTGATCCGGGCTCCGACGGATTGCTGGGTTCCACTAGATGTAATCCAGATGTGGGGAGTGACATGTTACGGGTGGAATATCTATCATGGAGAGAATAGGGAGGATGATGTTTTGTGGACAGACATCGAGAGGAAATTCCGGGTAGAATTCCTCTCTTCCACGAAGAAGGAGAAAAAGAGGTAGGAGATAGTCTCCCTCCAGTAGTTGAGCTTGTTATTGAAGGAGTTGGAGATCATGTTGAAGGATATATTTCATTTTTTCACAACCTTTTTCTAGATAAGGAGTCTTGGGTGATACATTTAAAAGAGGAACTTCGACCTTCTCTTTAGTATTCTGTTACTCCCTTTACCCTACAAACGAACTTGGATGTCCAAAATAAGGCTGATGTGGTGGAGAGGATGCACATGCTGGGGGTGGTCTATGGGAGGGGAGCTGATTTGTCTCATCAGAAGGGAAGTATGTCAGCAGTAGGCCTCCATCATCAGGGCCTTCTAGGATTCGTCCAGTGCGGAGCAGGCCCCGGAAGTTCCAGTTTTGATGTCTCAGTCCTTGCCCATTCCTTGCAGGCCCATGATCAATTTTCATCATCTTTGTCGGTCATGGGAACCTTTGGAATCCATTCCCCAACCGAGTGATGTATGGTGGTGTTGGGAAGGGTCATCGCCCACCTCAGCTGATGCAGTTTCCAGCTAGGTCCTTTCCGTAGTAGCAGCAGGGATTATGATCTCCCATTCCTTTCAGAGCAGACATGGCGGGACGAGGCTGACCCCAGGTTTCACCTCAAGGACCTTTACTGGGTCATGTTTGGGGAGGCAGCTGATAGCCGAGACGCATGTGAGCTGGGTGTGGGAAGTTGTACTCCACAAGGGTCATAATTTCTAGTAGGTTCGGATGTCGTTCGAGGTAAAATAATAATTTTTATCACTCTTTAATGTCTCGTGTTTGATTAAAGAGCTTCACACTCCATTGTTACACTCAGTCTATCCCAGGACTTGGGCCTAAACCTAGAGAGAATTTTCATTCCCCTGGTATTGAGTACTCCATTTGGGGGCCATACCAGCTAGTTTGATGTTTGTCGAAGATGCAGAATGATGTTGGGGCCAAATCAGTCTAGTGGGGTTCTACTTCAGCTTCAAATGCATCCATAAAATGGCATCCAATGAGTCGAATGGTTGTTTTCTGTTCATGTTGTTATCAAATTCTTCCAGAGAGAAGTCATTTTCTCTAATTAGGATGGAAAACATGTGGATTTTGTTGGCGAATGGAGTTTTCAGGGGGGAGACGGCTTTTCGAGCCATTTTTTCCTATGATGGCAGAGCTTTTAGCAGAATAAGTGGATGCTAAGATGATGGATATTCTGAGAGTTTCTAGAGATTTAATAAATGTTTTTCCCAAGGAGGTTTGGACTCTACCCCATAAAATTGACATTGAGTTTTTGAAAAACTTAAAACCTTATGCCCGTCCGATTTCTATGGTTCCATATCGGATGGTGCATTATGAGTTTTGTGAGTTAGAGATTCAGATTGACAAGCCAATGAAAAAGGGTTTGTCTGACCCATCGTGTCACCATGGGGTGCTCCGGTCTTGTTCGCGAAGAAGGCAGATGGTGGTCTCAGGGTATGAATAGACTACCAGAGACTGAATCAGGTAACGGTTAAGAAATATTACACTCTCCTGAAGATAGTCATTTTCTTTGAACAGATGAGGGGGTCTTTTTGGTTCTCTAAGATCAATCTACGGTCAGGGTATCAACAGATAAGGTTGAATGTAAATGATATCTCGATGACTTATTTTAGGTAAAGGTATGGGAACTTTGAGTTTGTAGTCATGTTTTTTGGTGTCACAAAAACACCTTCTGTGTTCATAAGGCCCATGAACTATATTTTCCATGAGTTTTTGGACTGGTTCGTCATTGTTTTCATCAATGGAATTTTGATCTACTCAAGATCATAGGAGGAACATTATTAGCACCTCAGAATGGTCTTGGAGATCCTTCAACATCACCAGCTCTATAAGAAATTGTCCAAGTGCATGTTCATGACATAAGAAGGGAATTTCCTTGGACATGTAGTGTCTCAAAAAGGGGTAGTGGTTGATCTGTCAATGGTCGAAGCAGGTTTTTCATTGGAAGCACCCAATAATGTGATGGAGTTTCATAGCTTTCTAGGCTTGGTAGGCTATTATTGGAAGTTCATACCCGAATCCTTTCATGTTGTATCTCCTTTGACAGATTTGATCAGAAAGGATCAGGCCTTCGTGTAGAGTGAGATATGTCAGGAAGCTTTTAGCTATCTGAAGGAATGGTTGGTCAGTGCTCCGGTGCTTCGGTTTCCGGAGGAAGGGGTGTTGTATGAGGTATTTTATGATGCTTCTGGAATTGGAATGGGTGTGTACTAATGCATTAGTGGGGAGTGATATCTTATGGGTCTAGTAAGTTATGTATTCATGGGAATAACTGAGCCATCCAAGACCTAGAGATTGTACTAGTAGTGTTCGAGATTATTTTTTGGCTGCATTACCTCATCGATGATAACAATTTGTTCTTCACAGATCACGAGAGTTTGAGGTATATTTTTACCCAGTGATACCTGAACTTATGACAAAGAAGGTGGGTGGAGTTTTCTCAGGATTAAAACATCGATATCTCATACACTAATTGTATGGGGAACGTTATGGATGATGCCTTGAGTTGGATGTCTTAGAGGGAAGCCGTTCAGTAATCAGTTGGTGCTTAGAAGGAAATGGATCAGTTGTCAACCCTACACCTAGATGCAAAGGTGGTTGGTGGTAGAGTTTGTCTATTTCATATAATAGTGAAATCCTCTATATTGTGTTAGGTGGAGGAGTCTTAGTGGGTATTCATAGAGAGTGAAGTGACGAGAGATCGGGTTTACTAAGTCAATGCTCCGAGAGGGTGGTCGGAGGATGGTCATAATTAAATGCTTTTACGAGGGATTTTTTTGTCCAAAAAACAATTCTTGAGGGAATTCTTTGTAATTTCCAAAACTCCATCCTAGCAGTACACCCAGGAGTATAAAATATGTACCAAGGCTTGAGGGAATAGTTTATGTGGCATGGAGTGAATTGGATAGTAGCAGAGTTTATAGCAAGGTGCCTAGTGTGTTAGTAAGTGAAGGTTGAACACCGCATCCCAAAAAGTTTTTTGAAACCATTATATAACCCTGAGTGGAAGTGGGAGGAAATATCTATGGATTTCGTCACAAAACAACCTAGGGATCACTGACGCAGTGATGTTATCTGGGTAGTGGTAGATCGGCTGACAAAATCAGATTACTTCCTAGTAATCAAGGAGTCGAGTGTGGGGGATGCCTTAACCCAGAGACACATGGATGACATGTTGCAGTTACAATTAGTTCTGATGATCGTAGTCATGGATAGGGATTCAAAGTTTACCTCCCAATATTGGAGGGGATTACAACATGATTTTGACATGCAACTAGGCTAAAGAATGCCTTTTAACCCCTAGAATGATAGGCAGAAAGAGTGAACCATCCAGACATTGGAGGTTATGCTATGGACCTTTGTTTTATACATCATGGGATCCTAGGAATGAAATTTTCCCTTAGTAGAGTTTTCCTATAATAATATTTATCATAATAATATTGGAATGGAACTATTTGAGGCCTTGTATGGGAGGTCGTTCCATTCGCATGTGTGCTTGACCGAGGTTGGGGAGGCAGGTTTTCTTGGACCAAAGGTTTTGCAATGCACAACAGAGAAGGTTCAGTTTGTGTTTGATAGGATGATGGAATCCCGGGTCTGGAAGAAGTCATGTGATGATCATTGGAGGAGTCCCTTGGAGTTTTAGGATGGAGACCATGTGTTCTTGAAGGTTTCCTCTCGACGTGGGTAGGGAATGTTTGGAAAAGGGGAGCAAGCACTCTCCTAACATCATCGAGACTTTAAATGTGTAGGGGATAGTCAGTGTGGTGGCATATTAGCTAGAATTTCCACTTCATATAGAAAGGATCCACCAAGTTTTCCACATCTCTTATCTTCATCAATACGTAAACGATGATTCCCATGTCATTGACTTGGGAATGTTGGATATAGGGGATGACGCCACATTTGTGGAGAAACCAGTGAGGATCAAGGATTTAAAGGATGATGGGATTCATGGATGAACCATCCCTTTGGTTAGTGTGTTGTGGAGGCATGATGACATCGAGGATAGTACTTGGGAGCGAGAAGCTCAAATGTGCACCCAATACCAAGAACTATTTTGAGTTGTTGTTCCAATCCTTCCTTGATGTTTTTGTTTTTCTAACCTGTTGTGATGTAATTCTTCCCTTGTTTGTATATGAGTAGATTTTTTTCCTTACCTAGTAAATGTTTATGAAATTTTTCGATATGTGGGGAAGGGAGAACCTGATTCCTAATCAATATGCATCATCATGGATACGATTAAACTCATGTGGGTGATTCATTGTGTCCCAAAGTGGATTGTATCTTGACATGGAGGAATGAACTCCATGTTCTGTGTGTCAGGAAAATGTGATCATTGGGATTAATATAGCTGTTTGGGGTGGTTTGTCCCAAAAAGGTATCTTCTAGAGTAGTTGTTCTTGTTACTATTGTATTCTAGAGGGCGATAATAATTTAATAGGTATCTAATGTAATGGATCAGACCATCCTGTTCCATTACTTTTCCAAATTTTGAGTGTCGGGGTGTCCTGGAGACCATCAGTGTGTCATGAGGATGTGGTTATTAGTGGAGACATGTCACTGTGTTATCACCTATCAGTGCCACTAATCGATCTCACCGATTGGTTTCAACCATCAGTCTCATCGATCTGTGTTTCATCGATCTATCTCATTGATCAGTTTCACCCATAGGTTTCACAAATCAGTGTCACCCATCGGTTTTACCCAACGGCTTCACCCATAGTTCTCACCGATCTGTTTAACCCATCAGTCTCACTGATCTGTTTCACCCACATGTTTCACCAATCGGGATCACTGATTTGTTTTATCCTTCGGTCGTTTCACATATCGATTTCACCGATCAGTTTCACTCATTAGTTTCTCACATTGGTTTTACCAATCAGTTTCATCAATTAGACTCACCAGTCGGCCATAGAGGGGTTTCGGGGCTTCCATCCCCATTTTTTTTAGTAACACCACTTATAAGTTTTTTAACCTTTTTAATGTAGATCATGTCCATTTTTAGCATCATAAACCATGTTTTATATCCTTTAGGAGTGGGGATACCCCCAATGGACCTCTCTTCATCTCTTAAAATGAAATACATTAACAAAAAAATGTAATCACCACCCCTCTAATGGGAATTATTTAATAACAATTAATTCCATTGTGTATAACCTTCCAACCACATAGTGAAACCCCAATCCTACTTTAATTCCATTGAAAATTCATATCTCGTATCTCCAAGATATCACCTTTTTATCAAACATAAATTCCTTATTCTTTCTTCTTCTTCTTCACTACTCTCTTTCCTTTATCTATTGCGTTTGGAGTCCCCCCTTCTCGAGGCTAGAGGTGCAGTTCTGTTGGACCCTTTCATACTCACTCTTGGAGTCCCAAGAGTTCCTTCCCTACAAGTCACGAATCCTAGTTATTGAATCGAGGACAAAATCATCAATAGTTGATCATCCTGGTAGGAGTTTTCCTTCATCTCTATTTACTGTGTATCATGCGGGGTGGGTATGATAATGTTCATACGGGGATGGATAAAATCAAACCTTAACAAATATAATAAATGGTTTTCAATGAATGTTAGGGTGTGTTTTATGTTGTTGTGGTACCCTTTCACCTTTTATTATATGGTGTGAATTGTCTAAGCTTATGTCCACTAAAAATCATAGTCATTGGTAGTCCTTTCTTATGGACTAATGAACCTCTATATTCTAGATATTTTTTAATTGAATGGTTATAACACAGAAACTGGTTAATCACCTAAACTTGATTGATTAAATGGAGGCCCAATGAAAAATAATCCTTGTATGGTCACCTCGTATAAACAAATGGAATGAAGAAACTAGGTAAATGGTGTGGTTAAATCAAGAAAAAATATCCCTTTCATTGTTCTGATGATGTGTATGATGGTTCAGCTTGATGCTTGTGAGGTGACTGGATGGGGATGGGATCCCCTGTTGTGGTCCAGTTTTCGGTTTGTGGATCCATGGACATGTGGAGACATATGATGGGGCTTGGTTTTCTTTCACTACTTTGAGGGACCCCAATGATAAATTTTTTCATTGTGACTTTACAAGAGAACCAGTGTGAATGCTTAATTTGTAGCATGGATGTTTTTCCTTTCTTGTCATGTGTCTATACCTATTATTTTTTCTACAGTGAAGAATTATTTAAATGAAACCACTTTAATACAATAACAAGAATGGGTTCAAAGGGGAATTGTTTTATAGGTATTATTTGTGACTTTGTTATGGCTGTTGTTCTTTTTACGAATGAATAAAAATGAGGGTGTTAGTGTGTGTGATGGTTTTGGAACCCCTAGGTTGGGATGAGTTCTTGTTTACCTAAATGTATAATTTAGTTCTTATGATTCTTATTCATGACCCACCCATTTTAAGAACTTCGTGTAGAAAACCCCTATTTCATGCGGGATGATGTTTTTCCCAACACTATTATGAGTGGTTGGTTATTATAGCTTTTTTTGCTCCCTCTCCTGTGTATCCCAAGACTCCTCGAGTAGGCTATGATGGATAGAGGTCCATTATAACCCATGATTCATTGGCAGGGTAGTCGTGGTGGTTTTCCCAGGTGTTTGTGGGATGATTTTTTCCTGTGTTTCCTTCGGAAAAGACCCAACAATCTTTGGGTGTGGAAATTGTTGTTCTGCCCCAGGTCTCTTCAGGCCTAGTGGTATTTTGTTCTATCCCAAGTGTCTGTCAGCATGGTTACATTTGGAACGTTTGGACCAGGTTTTTGTGGGTAGGATGTGTTGTTCTGGTAGCCCAAGTTTGTACGGGAAGGGTATGGCAGTGGGATTACGGTGAAAATCACTGGGGACATCTAACACATAGGATGTTTTCAACAATAGGTGGGAAAGTGGTGTGGGGACCCAAACATCCATGTTCTTTTTACTATTATTTTACTTGACTTTTTATTTTTGGGAGTGTACCTTGTCGAGGATTTTGTGGATAGTTTTTTTTTCTCGGTGGTTTGGTTATCTCCTCTTCTCTCGGGACATTAGAATACCTTCCAACATGTGCATGAGATCTTTTGATTTTCCCTACTGAGTATACCTGTATACACACACTATGTATATAAAACTACTTTCAGGTTTCTATAAAGACATAGTTGACCGTGCGTGAACGTACTAGTTTAGATGTTGGGAAATTTTGTGTTGCAGTTTTTTTCTTTGGTTCTTCCCCATGGAGTTTTCTTGTACTTTTAGCACATATTATTAGAACATACATATGGGAATGGATTATTTTGGATTTACGTTTACATTGAGTATTAGGGATGGTTTGGATATACTCTCTTATATTTCTATCATAAAAAATAAAAATGACAATGCCATCCATATTACGTGTGATTCAATACCCTTGGTTTTAGTCACAACTCTTGTTCCTATTGAAGGAGGGTCTCGGGGTTCATTATCAATCCTTCAACTTGAATAATGAAGGGTTTGGTAGTTTTTTCTCCCTTACCTTATCTTGGTAAAGGCGATTCATGACAATTATATAATACATAAATTATAAATAAATAATTAAATGTGGTTATGTTATTTTTCAATCATAAAACATTACATACATCTAATAAAAATGTTGTGAAATCATCTATTGTGGGTGTATTGGACTATTTCCTTGCAAACCGATGTTGTACATTTCTCCAATACCACATATAAATGTTGGGAATACTTATAGAAAAGAAAATTTATATATTTTATATATGATATTTATGTTGTATTTATTGCAATTTAATTATGTTATGACACACACAATTTTAATTTTAATTTTTTATAATATGATAACATTGTTTGTGTGTGCGGTGGACTATCTCTATTAAAATGGTGTGGTTCATTCACACATACCATGAAATTTATTAATGATAGTTTAGAAAATTATGTGAAAAATAATAAATATAAATTATTATTAAAGTATAATATATATATCCTTTAATTATTTTATATCAATAGAACAAGAAAATGGAAACATTGTCCTTGTGTTCGTACAACCTACCATATCCATGAATGATGGATTTCATTTCCTATCACAATATTTTATAGATTAAAATAATTAAATACATAAAGAATATATATAATATTTAGTTAATGTTTTAAAATAATTCAATTATCAAATCATTATCTGTATATGGTGTAAAAAAACTAGTCAAAACATACGTGAATAAAAATGCAATTAAGACCTAAATTAATGATAATAATGACAAATTATTAACGAAAGTGTAATAATATTTCATGATAGGATCTTATATGATATAATAAATATTAATATGGTTTATAAATATTTTTTAATTTATTTAAATATATTATACTGGAGGTTAAATAATGTTCTTACAAAATAAATAATAACATAAGGAATTCCATCTCAATTTCATTTCATTGAGTCATATTTAAATGTTTTGCACCCAGTTATTTATATGGTTTAAATAATAACACTATTATATTTAATATAAAAATTACTAATTTTTAAGGTATTTGGAATTTTATTTTTTATTATTCCATAAAACATAATTTTAATATAAAGTTACCAATTATTATTGAAATTTGATTACTCAATTACATTTAATTTTGTTATATTACTTCATCAATGTTTGTAATGTTCTTTGATTATATGTATAATGTATTCTGAAATTTATTGATTTATTTATTCTTTTTTGTGTATTTAGAGTTGATACGTGTAATCAATTCATTGATTAATTCTCATTTTAGCAGTAAGATAATTTTAGTGGTTTTTATCTCAATATCATTTTAATCGATATTGTTTATTCTAGAGATTCCATTAAAGGAAATTAAATGAAAATTCTTTGATAAGTAATTTAATTTTTTATTATATGGTTATTGATGATATTTAAATTGATATTGAAATCTTTTCTACTCCTTTTTCTTAATATTATTGGAAAAATGTTTAAAAAATCCAAGTCCATTTCCCTCTTCAGTCGAAATCACTTTTTATAAAAAATAGTGTTTTCAAAAATGTTTTAAAATATTTTTTAACCTTATCAAAATGATTTGTTAAAAGTTATTTATTCAATTTTTTCATTTTAATTTCTTATCTAGAATATTCTTGTAACTTTTCAAAGAATTCACCTTATTAATATTTTTACCGCAAGGAATGATTTTTTTAAAGAAAATATTATATTACATACAATGATAATAATAATTTCTACAAAATATTCACCTTATATTTTATGTTCTTAATATTTATTTTTTTAAATTTCATTAAATGTAATATCTATTCAATGTTTTATTCAAAATTAAATGGATAATTTGGCCAAGAATGTTTTTAAAAAAATGTTTTTTATTTCATCAATAATAAAAATTCTTATTCTTAATCCAATGGGTATAAATTGTACTGATAACTTCATTATTCTTCTATTTGGTGGAATGTGAGTAATTTTAAAAAATTTATTATATACATTCATATCCATTAATTCATTTCATATTCATTAAATTATTATAGAGCCATTAAAATTAAGGTGTTTATTAAAAATTAAATTTATCTTCAATATGAAAAACATTTTTTATTGACATTGTTATTTAGTTAACCATATACCATTTCTACATAATCTGTTCACGTCAAATTTAATTTGATTTACTGGGGAAATATTAATAAATTTGTATCCTTCACCCAATATATATATTTTATATGGAATGTATTTTATGAATTAAATATAATGTTTGATATATGTGAATGAATTGGAAATTGTGGACATGACTTATGGACTAGTTAACGAAAGACCCTAGATGCATCAGTATTCTAATTGGATGAAATAGTCATCTAGCCAAAACTAATAGCTTTTCACACAACATGTTTTAGACTGTCTTGAGGATAGATCTTTACTATAATCCAATCATGTTCCTGAGAAACATGACATATAATAATTAATGATTCTGATCATTCACTATAAGTTACTAAAACAAAAGAGAATTTTCACTATAAAAAAGTCATTGGTTCAGTTTCACTACAACCTTATTGATTAAATGGAATGATTTTTTTCATTACCTTCCTTTCCATAATGATTATGTGTCTTCCAGTTATATAAATGGAATTTCAGTTTAGTTATCTATCTTATAAATTTTTGTATTTATCTTCTAGTTATTTAAATGGAATGTGTGTTTGTTTATTTACCTTGTCAAGTGTATTATGCCCATTGATGCATTATTGTTTTCTATATATATATATCCCTTATATATAATTTGTTCCAAACCTTGTTTTTTTTAATTTCCCATGAATTAAAATATATTTAATATTAATACTCCACAAGAATATAATAGAAGGATTAAATTTATTTTCAGAAAAAAATTACTTTTTAATTACTATATTCAAATGTAATATTTTAATCATGCAGGTATATAGTTTTTATAAAAAATAAATTAATTTTTAATTTGGTATATTAATATTTTATATATACAAATATAAGTTTACTATGTACTATTTCAAGGATATTTAGATTAGTGATGCTACAATTCAAATTAGATCTTGTTTTGTAGCAACCACATCAATTAGATTTAAGAAAAAATATGTTATAGAGAAAAACCATATTATATAATTTTAGAATAAATATAAAATAACATAGTAATATTTTGTTAAGGTATATATTATTTGGTTTTTAATTTTATTACATCCTTGTCCTTATAATACAAGTGGATTTGGTTCTGGTACAGTTGTACCTAGGTGTGATACCATCCAAAAGGATGCAATAGTCTTGAAGAAAGTGTATCCTGGTACCAAAAAATATACCTCATTGAGAACATTGTATGAAAATCCTAGGGGATATGATTAGTATGACCCATATTTTATATGAAAATTATTAATAATGATTTAAATAATTTTTTACAATGAATGACCTAGGTTAAAACCTAAACCAATGAAGGATCTGTGTGGACATAAAACAGATATTGAATTTACCAATTATGTATTAAAAATTAAATTGTATATGTATTGTACCTTATTCATTTTCATTATTAATGTAATTAAAACTATAAGGATTGTGTAAAATATTAATATTAATATGTTCATTAATTAACATAATAGTTATGAAAATCATTTAGAATATATAAAATGAATATTGATTAAATGTTCCAAGTCTTAAACAAATAATTTCATTTTTTATATGATGAGACTCTACAATGATTTATATAATTTTAAGATGATATTTATGAAAATTCGACCCATTAATTTAGAATAGATTTTAGTGGAAAATTTACATGAGGAATAATGCCAATATAATCTGAAGACAAAGGTTTAATGGTATTGAAAAATATTATTTCATATATATAAATAATATTATCAGACTTTGTGAAAAAAGATTGTTCTACTAAAATATATATAAAAATTATATATAATGATAATTTTTATTTCAAGTATGTCCATTATGTTTTTGGGAACATTATATGAATATAGATTATAAAATGGAAAAAAAGTATTTCAGGTGACAACCCAACGTATCTAAAAAGGCCATATGGAACGAACCCAAAACCAAACGATGTTTAGGGTTTAATATGTTTTTGAAATTAATAATATTTTGATTGAATTAATATTCACTTTTTATGGATCTTATGATTGATTAAAAGAAAATTTTAGTTCTTCAGGGATAATAAAAATTATTATTTTGGATATTCATTTTATGGTGCAAGAGATAAAATGAATACCAAATGATGAAATTATTTATATTAAATAAAAATATATAATCTAATTATATTTCCATATATTAATATGTTGAAAAAAAATTCCTCAACATTGGATAAATTCTCTTGATATAAAATTATAAATTATTACCATACATTATGATGATATAAAAAACATTTTCACTTATATTCGATTTATATATATGAGGTACTCAAAAAGACAATGATCATTAAATTTATTGTAATCAATGACCAAACTCAATCCCTATAATTATTCACTCTTTTTCATTAATTTCTATATCTTCACTTGAAACTAATGTTCTCCAATGATGAAACCTAGTTATATTTTTTTTTCATATGACCATTGTACATCCATTTCCCTATTATTTATTGAATATTTTATAAAAACAATTTGATGTAGTATATTAACCAATTTTATTTGAAAATATTATTACATTGATTACAAGGATGATGTTTATATTACGAGGAGACAATTTAGTTAATATGGGGAGAATTTTATTCCCTGAAATTCTGAACGACTAACATTTTATTAATTATTTTCTATGACAAACAACACCAAGATTATAATAAAATTTAATTTCTCTAAAAAAATTAGTATATATATATATATAAATAATATATTAAATAAATTATATTTATGAAATTGATTTCAATTCCCACAACACTAAGTTAGATTTCATTATACACAAAAATGAATTTCCTTGTTATCTTGTGATACAAGAAAGACTATATTTTACCAAATAGTAATATCATTAATAGGATATATAGTCTAATATTCACCATGAATTTAAATTAGTAGTAATAAAAAGAATTAAATTACTTATTAAAAAATATTATTTGATTAATTGGTTTACAATTAAGTATAAAAGAGTTTAAAAACAATAAAATGGAATGTTTTTATAAAAAATATTATTATTCACCAAAGGTATTTTATCATACTATATAAATTATATATTTTTAGTGAATCATATTAATGAAATTTACATATTGTATATTCAATAGATATTTTTTACATTCCTCTAATATATATTATAATCATAATATAATAAAAAATAAAATTTTACCTATAAAACATTATTTTTCTAAAAATAGTCTTGTCACCTTTTAATGGAGCACTATTATTAGGACTAAAATTTTACACTCCAATAAGTTTATTTCAAAATATAAAATTTACTTTTGATATTTCAATCTCATATTAACTTAGTATAAATTTTTATTATTTTTCTCAGATGATTCATTTTTTAATGAATTGTGTAAAATATATAATTTTAATTGAAAAAATAAATAATATGTAAATAATTTATAGTGTTTAATTATATTTCAAATTGGTTTTAAAGTGAAAATATATTAATTATTTAGATATTAATATAATTGTATTAAATATAATAAATTTAAAATTTAATGTAGATAAGAATCATTTTTAACATTTGAACATTTTCACTTTAAAACCTCTATTTCTCATCCCATCTGTGGGATTAATTTAGATTTAATTTATAATACTTTTTGATTTTTAATTATCATAAATGGATTCAATATTTGGAATAAAATTTTTTAACATTTGAACATTTTCATTTTAAAACCTCTCTTTCCCATCCCATCTGTGGGATTAATTTAGATTTAATTTATAATACTTTTTTATTTTTAATTATCATAAATGGATTCAATATTCGGAATAAAATTAATTTATAATTTATAATATGTATTAGTTTTTAAAAAAGTGGACTATGAAATAAGTTAAATTTATTTATATCGATTTAGAGAAAAATATGTTTATTATGGGACTGAACATTAGTCTTAAGGGTCCAAATAACCTAGAAATTTTCCAAAAAAAACATGGATGGAAATTTATAATGTTCATTACTGGGGGTATTTATATTAATTTATTATTAGAGACACATGGCATGTAAAAAATGTGGGAAGTACTCCAAAATCCAAAAACCTATAGGTTTTCCACTCACCACACTAATAAAATGCTTCCCCCGATCCACCTTCATATGACATCTCACACCATATTGGTTCTACAAATACCTGCCCAAAACTCACCATAATTATAATCCCATTATACTATATAACATATTGAGTGATTTAATACATTTTATGAATAAATTAGTGAAAACATAAGGATGATAACTGTCATGAACCATCCCCGAGGTCGGTATCGTGACTACCCCAAGCCCGCCTTCCATAGGTCAGGGGCTGGCGACTTGAACCAAAGGCATAATTCCCTAAAACTAGGAAGGAATTTCCTTTATAAAATGTAACCACGCACAACTAGAGTACAAGAAGAAAATACACTATGTAAAACCTGTATAACAAGTGTACTTAAAGTTAAGTGGGGCTAGAATAAAGGCCCCTATGTAATGTACAAATACAACTGAAAGCAAGTACAACAGAAAGAGGGACAAACAGCTAATAGTTGAAAGGAGCTCCTGGATAGTCCTCCGGGGTTCTTACTTGAAGGGTAGGTACATATGGCCTCTAAATCACTCCACGTCCATTAGACTCCACCGTGTACCGATATGTTGTAAGGTCCTCCTCCAGGTACCATCCAGTCTTGGCGCCCTTGGCCTCCACCAGTGCTGTCTGTTGTCTACATCCAACTCAACGAGGTGCGGGCATGCCCCATGTAGGGGTGAGTATAATGATACTCATTAGGGACCCAGAAACCCTCAAGGTCTCACAAAATCCATCAAAGATAAACCACAATGTATGAAATCAACGGATAACCATTACAATGGTATATGCACATACATATTCAGAAGTTATCAAGTTTCCCATATCAATCATGAGGGAAAAAAAGGAAATTGACTAAGATCAAACCATGATTTTCATTACCAAAACCACAGCTGCTGGAGAAATACTTCCTTATTGAGTACATTGGACTTGTCGCGACACTGAGGTGCTTCTCACTAACCTTGGACTACAGAGGTACTCCTCTTGTCAAGTACTGTGGGTCTACTACAAACTACAGGAACTCCGTCCACTGTGGGTATGTCGCCAAATATCGGGTGCTCCACGTAATAGGTTGTAGAGGTACTCCTCCAGTCGAGTACCACAGTTATACCTCCAATTACCGGGTGCCCCTTCGCCATGGGTCTGTATCCAACTACCAGGCACTCCCCACTGGGCTAGTCGAATCACTCTGAGTCGAATTGGTCAAGCAGTCATCAGTTCTGTCAGCTACTAGGTCTCTGTACTCGGTATGCTCGTCTCCTGGAGGATACGCTCCAAGAGCTACTGGTCGATACTGAAAATTTCACACAGTCTAAATTGAATGTATCACAATGGACCTCCACTTCATAGGGATCTCAACGCAACAGACGGAGCGTCAATTGGACTCTCGGTCTGTGAGTTATTGGCATTTCTGTCCCAGGGGCCCCATTGGTTTTTAGGTTCAAACCAATATGATCGTACTCCAACTGTATCCAAAACACAAGTGGTATATTCCAAACGAATATTCTCATTCCAAGCATTCCATCTCTGCAGATGGTTCGCCGATCGGACACCCGTAGCCCGAGTTATAGGCCCTTAGCTGTAATCGGGTCTGACGGGTTCGGGTCCGGTCCGACCTTGTTGGACTGAACAGAACCGAACCGACCCGGGTCCGGACTGGGCTCTAACCCAGTCTGAGGGTCTGACCTAACCTAAAGAGGCGGCCCGACCCGAATGAGGCATGGCCCGAAAGCGGCCCGGCCCGGCCCGGCTAGCCGGGTGGTCTGGCCCGGCTGGTTGTGTGGCCTGGCCGGGCTGGCTGCGTGGCGTGGCTCGGCTAGCCGCAGGGCCACTCCTGGAAGGCCCCGTGTCCTAGCCCGACCTACAGCGTGGCCCGACGACATTCTGTGTGGCCTGGCGGCTGGTCGTGTGTCATGGCTGGTTGGTCGCGGCTGTGTGGCCACATGGCCTTGCTGGCCACACCATGCGGCCTAACGGGCCATGCTATGGGGGGGGGGGGGTGTCGCGCTACCCCTTTGTTCATAACGGCCGGTGCATGGAACCGACCCCTATAACCGTGGGAATAAAATGTTATCTCTTGTTTAGCGTGTGTCGGCGGCTGGCTTAGCCGGCCGCCCTCCCCTGTCCACCGCACGGGTCATCTTCTGCGCGATGCGGCCATTCCGCGCCCTTGGTCCCACGCAACGGTCCTACACCACCGGCGCGGCGCGGCGGCACTGCACCCCTCCACCGTGACCCACCTTCGTCGCGGCCTACTACATCACTCTGCGTGGCGCGACGGCGCTGCATTCCTCCACTGCAGCCTGTCGTCGCTGCGGCTCTCCTCCGCATATCGAGGTGGTGTCGTGCCCTCTTGGTGACCCGGCATCCTTTGCGCCACTAGTTTCTTTCGCAGCCGACCCGTCGGCGGCCGCCGCTATTTGCCGCGGCCCATTCCTCCGTTGTCAACAAACAAGATCCACCAAAGGGGGAAGGGTCGGCTGTGTTGGTGCGGTTTGAAACCCCCCATGTTATGTTGATAACACTTGGCATAACAAATACTAAAATATTAACGATGTATAACAGGAACAAAACAACTCATAACCCACTACCTTGCTTAACGAATTTTTGTTGACGAAGTCACGGGAAAAAGGCGGTGTTGTTTCGTTGAAGTCAGGAAAGAAGAAGACGAGGATGGTGTCAGCATTATTCGTGGGTGACGCTTCCCTTTCTTACCTCGGTGGAAGAAGGAAGAAGGTGGTGTTCGTTGATCATCGGTGGAAGGAGCGTTCTTCACGTTCTTCGTTGAGAGGATGAAGTTCTCTCTCAAGTCCTATCCAAATTAATTTCCAACCAAATGAAATAATATATTTTTCTATTACTTAATCATTTTCTTGAATTCAAAATAATTCAAAAGTTGAATTAATTAAACAAGGGGGTTCAATAAATTCTAAGTGGGTTTCCACATTTAATTAGTGGGGGAAGATCAAGGATTCCCCCCACCCCCACTTTATAGAGAGTTACAAGGGGCTAAAGCCCATGTGGTCCCCATGCTAAATATCCTCCCAAAGGAGGTTATATGCAGGTGGGCCCCACTTCCATAACCTTTTATGGGAGGTTGTGGTGTGGTGGCCCCCACCACTAACCTCCTCTTGAAGCATATAACCACCATGAAATAAAAAAAACTATCTTTTTATTTTTATTTAACTTTATTAATGAATCCCAAAAATAAATCTTCCAAACACATTAAAACACAATTGCGGTGAAGGTCTTATTATGAAATCACTGACGTTGCGAGTTCAACAGTGCCCTCAAAATTCGATTCTAAGCACTAGTTCAAGAGTTATAAAATCCCGCTCTCACTTTTACTAACATACCTGAGGAAAACATCTGATATTGATTTCGGGCACACCGAGCCTCAGAATCAAGAACCGTCAAATTTTACAGACTCTTAAAATTCACATGTATTTAAATAAAATTCCACTGGAATTCCATGTCCTTACAATAGCAGAAGAAGAAGTAATGTTTTCTAAATGCATTTTTTTATTTTCTTCACACCGTTCATAAATTAATTTACTTCCATGATTTTATAATATTATCATTATATCCAATATATATTTTTTTTATTTTTTTTACGATATAAAAATTATTTACATTAATCAAATGGGTTATAGAATAATCATTTATTTTTATGGGGAACAATTGTCTCCAGAACTAATATCATTTCTTTTTTTCCTATAACACTTATCAAAATTTATAATAATGATTTTAATTTTATATATAATTGAAATATATGATATTTAAATTTTATTTGTTCACCTATATTTATTTTATACAACTTACCTTCACTATTTCAATTTTTTTGGAATATGATTACATCATTCGTGTGTACGAAAAACTACCACCTCAGGAAGCGATGTGATTCATTCAAAATTTACATTGAATACATTAAGATAGTTTTTATAATCATATGTAACAGATATTATATAAAAAATATACTTTAGTAATATATATATAAATCTCTTAATTTTCATTCTGTAAATAAGAAAATAGAATGAAAATATTGTTCATGCGTATCTAGACATACCGACTCCATAAACAGTTTATTTCATTTCCAATTAGAACATTTACTGGATAACTATAAATTAAAATTTAATTAATATATATTATATTTAAATCATGGTTTACATTTTTCGTATGATTAATTAATTATCAATATAAGACAAATTTAAAATAACAAGTCAAAACACACTCAAAAATCCAAGAAATTAACACCCAAAACGATGAAAATAATGAATTATAATTAATGAATGAGTTAAAATATGCATTAAAATGATCATATTTGATATCATAAATATTTTTAGGGTTCTAGATTAATTTGATAACATTATAAAAACAATTTTACATGAGTTTAAATAACATTGATTTAAAATAAAGCATAAGGTAACAGATTCAATCTCAATTTCATTTCATTGAGGCATATTGTAATGTTATTCCCCTATAACCTTTTATAAGGTGTATAAACTAAACCAATGATATTTAATATCAAGATTAATCCATTTTATGGAATTTTTATTTTAAATTTGATTTATTTCATAAAATTGGATTTAAACATATTATTACCATGTGATAATGAAATTTCAAAACTCAATACCTTTTAATTGGGTTATATTTCATATTTGTTGTTTTTGTTATGATTTCCTTCCTCTTGTTTAATGGAATGTTGAGTTGATATAGAAAATATATTAATTTATTAATTATCAAATAAATATTATTATAATTTTATGTGTTTTTTTTAAATATAATTATAATTGTGATATTTTATCCTTGAAACACCATTAAATAAAATTATATATTCATTGTTAAATAAACCCCATAAAATTATTATCATCTAGTTTTTCATGAAATTTTTCCACTAATATAACCATTTTAAACTATTTGGGGGCATATTTCTATATATAAAATTATCTAATACCGTCTGACATTTTTTGTCTCTTTGGTAAGAAATTGTTTTCATAGAAAAAATGCATTTCAAAATTGTTTAAATTATTTTATTTAACCTTATCAAAATCATTTAATAAATATCATTTTAATATATTTTAATAGAAATTATTAAAATGTAATTCTTTTAACTTTCCAAAAAAGGCACATTTCATTCCTTTTTACTGTGAAAAATGATTATTCTTTTAAAATGAACAAACTTTTCTTCCAACACAGCATTCATTTATACAATTTTCTTTTATTTCAGAATGATATTTTTGAAGAAACTATTTTTAAATATTATTTTCAAAAATATTAATATTCATAAAATTTCAATAATGAAAATGAAATTTCCCTCAAGTATTTTATAATGATATTATTTATTTCATTATCAACAATAGCCATTATTAAAACTAAAATGTGAATAAATGGAATTAATTAAATACTAATTATTATTTTGGATGAATTATGATTATTTTTACAGATTTTATTTTTGAGATTATTTTCCTCCATTCATTTTCCTATTAAATAACATCCCCTATATTTATTAACTTTTTATGGTCTTTAAACATTAAATTTCCATTAAATATCCATATAATATTTTATGGTTATTATTATTTCTAAACCATGTACCATTTTTTCATATAATATTTTTGTTTAAATATAATAGATTAACTATGGGAATATTGGTAAATATGTATCGTTTACTAAATAAACATATCTGATAAGGCACAAGGTTTATGAATTAAATATATTAGTCCATATATTAGGGATTATTTGGACATTAAATATAGGGGTTGGGGACTCGTTAACACAACCCCATTGATGTGTTGGTAGTCTCATGGGATGAATTAGTTGGAATACCACATTTGATGAATTTTTTCATATTTTTTAAATCTTTTTTGATGATATATATTGACGGTAATGGTATAATTTTCCCATGAAACAAGACATCTAATATGAAATAATTTTCATCTTTCAGTATTCAATTATTATTATCTAGATGAGATTCACATTAATAAAATATTTTTGATTCATTTCATTAATTTTTTATTGATAAAATGGATTGAGTTTTCAATTATTTAAATTTTCATAATTTTTATTCCTCGTCATTTTTTAACTGATATGTATGGTATGTTATTTACATTTATATTTTATTTATTCTTTATCATTTCATATAAATAGAATGTGTGTTCAATTATTTACTTTTTAATATTTATTATGGTCATTGATATAATATTTCATCCTCTATATTTAAACATTTTCGAGCATTTGAGCTCGCCCTTAATTTTTCCCCCAGCAATTCAATAAATTTTAATATTACTGATATTAAAGGATGTTCATGATGGAATAATGTAATTTTCAAGACAATATTGTGTAATGTTTGTATTAAAATGTAATATGTAAATCAGTTATATATCATGAATACCAACACTACTAAACTCATCTACCCATAAAGATTTTAACCCTATAACTATGTTAATATTTTGGTAGCATGCACAATTTCTATGATTATAGGATTGGGGTCGCTACACTCATGAAATAAACCAGACTAGAATATGGAGTGAACCAAAGTATATAATGTACATTATTGATTATGATATACTTTGGGGTGAAGATTAATTAATATGATAGTTTGTGTGTGGTACTCATTCCAATTCGATTGTCTTGAAGAAGATCCTTGACTACCAAGGAGATTATTTTCAGTTATAATGTGTATGCAATAATTCCATGTCTTCTTCCAATGTTATTCTCTCACATATCATGTTAACTTATTAAATTATGATTCCTTTCCTATAAAAATCCAATAATTAGGTCATGACTATATATTTAATTATATGAAATGTAACATATGATTTTTCATTGTTATGCTTAAGTTCTCATACAATTTTTTCTTGATATTCTTATCTGATCATTAAAATCCCACGAAATTACCTTTACTGAGCATATGATCTAATTATTTTCTTATGTTTCCATTCCCCAGAATAAAAAATTGTTTTTTTGACATGTTAATGAAGGTTAATTGTATTAAAAATCTATTTGTGATTTGATTTTGAACTATTTTAAACCAATTTTTTATGTTTCCAATGATTCATGATCTATATGATTCTTGCATGGGTTATTACATCAGGATATTAATATTAATATTTTAATATGTAATATCTATGTATGAAAATTATGGGTCACTCAAATATGAAATATGAAATATTTTTAAAACATAAATTGATAAAATAATATATTAATTTAAAAATAATCAATAATAATATCATATGTCAAACATTAAACATTCCAAAAAAAGTAAACTTTAATCTTCTCAATGAAATATTGCACATTTTCAAAACCCAAAAATCATAAGGATGTGATTACATATTTTTCCAATATCTATTTAAAATTCATCTCTAAAAAAATTAATTACGTAAAGAGTCATATATTGAAAATGTATATTTCCTAACAAAATATCTTCCAAAATATTCAAATAATCTCCATAAATTACCTAAGTCAACATATAAGTACAAAAAAATAATATATGCTTCTAATAGTTAACTAAAAGATTATTCATCAATTTAATAACATATTATCGAATAATATTTCCATTTTCTTTAATCTTTTGATGTTCGAAATATAATTCCTTTTTTGAAACAAAAAATTTATCACATATTCAAAAAATATCATTTCAATCCCATGATTTTCATTATAGTAAATGATACATTATAAAACTTTAAAAACCCATTTACCTAATTAGACATAATTTTGTTGACATACAAGAAAATATTAACCCTAAATGTTATAAATAACTTTAAACTTATTTCCTCAAAATATGACAGTATTATTCCTAAAATAATTTTTTTATAGAAACAACAACTAATTTTAAGGGTTATATATACATCAGACATTTACTAAAACAAAATAAATTTCTCTGATAGAACACCCATACCATAAATCAAAAAAATTGAAATTTTTTCATTTAAATTATGAAAATAACTAGAATTATTAACCTTTTTTATCTAAAACAATGAACATATCATCTTGGGTAAAATACAAAACTATAAAGTTACCAATTTCTATCAATTAACTCCAATTATAGATGCCGATAACATACAAAACCCATAATTTCTTTATTTACAACAATGGGTTCACATTCCATTATTTTGAGAATCTTTTATGTGTGTAAATTAATAGAAATAGGAAAACATTATGTTATATAATGAATACTAAAACACAATGTCTATTATTTTTTTCCAAAATAAGATTCTTAAATTTAAACGCATGTTTTAACAATAAAAAATATATAAATTTAATCATTAGTGACCATAGAAGAATGAAATACATTTGTAAATGTTATATATATCATTATATTATATGAAAATTTTATTATTACAAGTGATGAGAAAAAAATTTTCTCAATGATATAAATATAAATTAATACCATTAGTCAATTAAAAAAATGAATTCACATGATAAATTTTACAGTTTCTCAATAATACATTGATAAAATAATTAAAACATAACCACAATAGAAAATAAAAAAATTTAAAGTCATTAAATACATTATAATTTATTATAAAACAATTACTGGATCATGAATTGTTTTTTAAAAAAAATATTTCACCATTACAAGTTCTTTCACATTTCATACCATATGAAATAAAATTATTTCTCCATAAATCATTAGAAACAATAATATTTGTATCAGAGAGAATCACATTCATATCCTATGTTCACTCACCAATATCCTATGATAAAAGTATGTTTATACAATTTAATTCTATAATTGTAAACATCCCATTTATATTCCACATTTCTCCCTTTGAATACTACATCATTGCCCAATTTATAAGAGAGAAATACCAGACTCAACCATCATAATGTTGTATTTCAGAATTGGACATCACCATAAGTAATTATCATGTACAATATCATTTGTTTTTTTTTTATTTCTTTATTTCATCAAAAAAACCCATGGTAGTCTCATTTGAACCCATAAGAATAGTATCTCTTTTTTAAATAAAAGTTTAGAGAAATTTTCATTTTCTTTTAAATAATCATGAATCATAAAAAACTAATAAAATGTTAATTTAATGTACATTGTAAATCCAATAATATATAAATAGTGATATATACAAATATTATTGAATATTATCTTGGGATACTCCACTTATTCTATATATGGTAAAAAATCATTTATTTAATATGTGTGAAAAGTGTCCCATATGGAATATTTTAAAAATATATTTTTAAAACATTTGTACGGAAAGTGAAAAAATTGATTTATTTGAAATATTATAATCTTCTAATTATAAGTAATATAATTTTTTAAACACATTATATCACATGGACATATATGAAATTAATTTTAATGGAATACATTAATTTCAGGTTTTAATGGGAAATACAATGGAGCATTCTTAACTTTCTAGAAAATGTTCATTGAAGAAGAAAAACTAAAATAGAATTATAATCAACAATTTTTATAAATTTATGAAAAAAATAAATACAAAATTATGTTTATACACTACATAAAAATAATACATTCTGTGAAAATTTCATATGTCTCAATGAAAATAAATAAAGATGAGAAATCTCCTATCACATCTTTTAGCTGGAAATATAAATTTTTTAAATTATGTGTAATGATATTATAATATTTATTTATATTTAAAGATACTTTTATAGTTTTATTGCCTTATTATAATAAATTTTTAATTTATTACATGGTCTTATATATTTTTAAATATATTATGTTTTTGATAGGGATTTTGATGATGTTCATTTCAGAATCCCAAAAAGTACTATGGTGTGTTTTCAAAGTAAAATGGGATAATGTACCATCGTATATATAATTTTAATCATAAAAAAATTATAATTTCATTAGATTAATATAATATTTAAAATCATTAATAATATGTGGATAGGGACAGATTATAATATCACTTCATAGAGGTGGAGTTCCCCATATTTTCATGCTCAATGTTTTCATATTTTTAATAGGTTGTAGGGTAAGAAGTTAAGTACTATATTACATCACTAAAATAAAACTTTTAGCATTAATAACATATATATTTATTATATCCCTTTTAATAAAAAACATTTTACGGTCTTCATGAAAAGTGTAACACATCTCATTGTGGTGGTTGTTGGGAACACATATGAACAAGAAATGATTTAATTGCCAATAGGATTAAATGGATATGATAAAGGGATTTACCATATTAACAATAAAATATTTTATATGGTTGATACTGATGTAATTATATCATCATTGGAAGGAAAATATTAAATAATGTAAAAGAGGAAACAAAATAAAATTACTCTTTTAAGAGTATTTCATATTATTTGGAATCACCTTAATCATTTTTTTGATATTATATTATTGATACAAAACTTTTGTTTCGTAAAGTTCTTATTAAGTAAGGGTATATGTATGATTATTCTAAATATTAATCGTTCAAAAGTTCTATGTGTGTGAGGATATGGGCAACACTTTTATATGTGAGGGGAGTGGCCTAATTATTAATTTTTGGAATATTAAAATATAATTAATATCTTAATCATTTCATGTAGAAAAAACTGGACATAATATTTAATGATTGAAATTATAAGGATGAAATAAATTGAAAAAATAAAATTTAGACATGTATATGTTTCAATTTAAACAATATATTTTTTGTACACTCACTTATTAAACCAATTTAACTTTATTTTTTAACACATTTATCAGTCTTAAGTGGGTATAAATGTAATTATCATATTTATTATGGATAATAATTGGTACATTGCTTAAATGTAACAAAATTTTCATTGAAACGTTTTCAAATCACTTTTTTTGAGTTTTCAATCAATTATTTATATAAAAATATCATTAAATTCATTTTTGGGACTATTTATTTACATTTAATTCGTATACAATATTATATAATTCTAATTCAAATATAAAAATATTTAAATTTTTTACAATTTATAATTACAAATGGGATTCCTGTCATAACACAATCCATAAAAAAAATTAATTTTATTATTTTAAATATGATTTACATTTATTTTTTCTTTAGCTTTCATAAGATCTATATGGGAATTTCATAATATTTTAAGGTAATAAATTAATCACTGAAAATTATTTATAAATTAATATCATAAAAATTACCATTTTAATCTTCAAAACAAATGTTTATAATGGTTTCTAACAAATTTTCATAGAATAGAAAATTAATTGATATATTAAAAGAAAGAGAGTTTCTGTATTCACTTATCCTTTACATAAAATTATATATTCAATTTAATGAATAGAAAATGTCACTTAAAAGAATAAAATATGAACATAAAGTCATAAAATCAACAGTATCAATATATAATAATAATTCTGAATAATTTTTTTGTGACATTATCTTTTAGTTTCAAATTTATAAACTCATTTTCGGATTTTATCGTAATAAATATATCATTAATGATTTTATAATTCCATTGGGAAAAAATAAAATACTATTAGTTATTAAATTTCATTTTCATTATTACAAATATATAATAAATTTTTAATTAATCTGACTTTTGAATTTAGATAATTTTTGTAAATATACATTAAATTCATCGAAACATAATTTATTTAAATTTTACTTTTATGAATAACAAATAAAATATACCAAATATGAAAATAATGTTAATCCCTAGGAAATTTTTTACATTGTTTTTATTAAAATTTATCTAATGTTATTTAAAAAAATAAAAAAAATGTACAATTAATTATTATTTTTATTTTGTGAAAAATTTATATATATGTTCTATAATGCTGTTATTCAAATTCATACACACGAAACTAACATCTATATGACTATATTTATATTTAAATAATGACAAATCTATAGTATTTCACAGTTCTTTAAATCTCAGTTCTATGTATACCACGATCTATCACACATTGTATTATTTAAATAAATTAATTTCTAATATATCAGAGTATTTATGAGTAAAACTAGAATAAGTTGTTATCTTTTATAGAGAATAATGAAATTGGAAATTTAGTAGAGTTTAATAAGGTTTTATTAGTATTGAATACCCCATTATATGAAGTTCATCAATTTGTTTGCATAATATAAAATATTATTGACTTTTATGAGTGATTTCATATTATAAATAAATGACCTAGTTCTAAGATGTTGGATGTTGATAATTTTTTTAAAAATTTAACATGAAATAGATGAATAAAAATATTTTGTTTTGAAAATTTTTATTGTTAAATTGCTATTTTCTAATGATTTTAATTTTTAGTGAAAAATTATTTATTTATATTTAATTTATAGTAGAATAATTATTTTAGCGCTAAAATATAATAAGATCTATGTCATTTACGTAATCATATTTATTGGAATAATTTTTTAAATTTTTATGTGTATATATTTTATTATTTTGAATGTGAATTTTTTTGTATGTGAAATATTCATGCCAAATTATTCTTATTATTTATTTAATTATTTGATTTAAAATTTTATGTGATTTTAACGATATATATTTTTGTGATGAAATGCATCATTATTTTTCATCTAACAGAATTAAAATTTTAAATTACATTCATTCTAATATTTAAATTTTCTTCTTTAAAGAATTATAAAACATATTAAAAAATTCAGGTGGAATGAAATGTTTCATGGAATTAAAAGATACATCATTCTAGCTGTGTGAGATTAAATTTGATTAAGGAAAACTACATGAGAAGAAAAATACAGTGGAATAGATATAAATGATTTAATCCCATTATAATGATATTAAAACAATGGATAACAAGTCTCCTGAGTTGTTGAAAAAAATTAATAGCTTTGGAAATTGTGGTATTGCCTTTAATAAATGATGTACTACACCATAACAAATAAGGGTAAATTAATGAAACCACAATAAGATTCATATAGAAACCTACCAGTGACTCCCAATACATTGTAATAATGAAAATAGTTTTCAGGTAAGACTAAATATGGAATCCAATATGTAATATAAGAATTAATAAATCATGTATAATTATAACCCAGTTAGGATTCAAACACTTCTCTAAGTGAGTTCATCAATGACCTTATCTGATGAATATTTATTCATCTATATCTAGTTAGAATAATTTATTAGGATTAATCTTTTTAAATGATTTCATTTGATATAAAATATTTGTTCCTTTAAGGAGTGCCTTAGTTTTCATTGGAAAATTTAAATAGCATTTAAAACATCAATTGAAAATCACAAATTTATATTTGATAGGGAAGAATGATGATCTATAGTTGGTGATGTTATTTTGACAGAAAGAATAAATTGATATTTTGATGAATAATTTGGTAGATTTTTTGGTAAATTATATATTATTAGGTCTATCAAAATGTGAAAATCATCTAGTTTAATATAGGTTTACCCAAATGTTTGGGGATCCCGCTCCCTCAATTACTAACACTTGAGCAACAATTTATTTTGAGAAAAAATAATATATTTATATGTTATGGAATTATTTATTTTTAGTGATAAAATTCTAATTACTCTTTGTATTTTGAGAAATTAATGTCATCCAATTTCAATTTCAATAATTATTTATGGAACATCTTCTAATTTTCCATTATCTTCTATTATCTTTATCATTATATTTTCAATTATTTTTAATATATCAGTTTGATTGATTCATTGAAAAATCCATATGACGGGTCATTATTTTTATGTTTATGAAACCCATTATATTTACTATGAATTTTGAACTAGTTATTTTGAATTAGACTACCTTGAAAAATTTTATAAACAAGAAATTTCATTCTGTAATTTCGCTAACAAATACATGATAAAAATTAAATTTTATGAAAATTTCTATCCATTTTATTGATAATTAAAATAATATTCTCAAGTTTAATATGGATTCAAACATATTTAACATTGTTTAATAAAATGAGTTGTATTTTCCTTTATATTTACTTTTGTTCTCATCACTTATTGTGCTGGTTTCCTTATAAATAATTTTTGTAATCAAGTGATAGGATGGTTATTATAGATGGAGATCAAGAACGCCTTGGTGATGGCTTGGCTATACCACTAGTTGGAAATGTGGGGGATGGAAATCCATTAATGTAAACTATAAAAATTAATTCTCAATAAAAAAATAATCATAAAATAGTATCATCATATTATAGCATATTTAACTTATTCACTATTTCAGTTATCTACATTGATTTATCAATCATCCATTCTTACCCAAATTAACTATATACACATTAATATTCTTTATTTATCGTTTATATTTTTCATTCCATCAATTAAATTATTTACACTTCCATAACCAAACACACCATTTATTATATTTTATAATTAAACAATAAAAGAGAGAAATATTATCAATAATTACTTCTATGTTGATAAGACACTCAACACCACTATACATGTTTTTTGAGTTGTTTCTAATATGAAAAAAATAATATCTCACCTATGAAAATTTATATTATTGCATGTTATTGATTGGATATGTAGAATAATTAGATCTATTTATTATTAATATAATGTACCTTAGGTTATAGTTTATATTTAATAAAATTCCATCACATATATGAAAAAATAATTAGGATAAAAAATTATATACATAACACCAACGAATTTTGAAGATTCTATAACAATATAATATATATGAATTAGATGAAGAAACTCACCTTAGGATTTTTATCAAGTTACACACATTAACATTAACGGGATTATAGTTCAAGAAATATGTGATAAATTATTATAATAGGACAAATTAGGGACTAGTTACCTCAAATTAAGTTATCTTATAAACAAGAATCACTCCAACCATGACCAAGATATCATCAAACACTGCCATTTTCTATGAACCCCAAAAAGATTTAAGATTTTACATTATAACATATTGAAAATATATAGTAAAATTATCCAATTAATTATTATTTTATAATTTATGTAAAATCATAGAAGAATGTATCCATATCGTAACATCAAGAAATGATGTGTTAATCACTCCGAATAATCCATAACCCCTCTATTAAAAAATATGTAAAATATGATAAAAAATAAATTCTAATTAAATTTAAAATTAGTGTATAATTAATGAATAATTTATTTTGAAAAAATTATACACAACTATTTTTATTAAATATCATACCACAATGTATAACATCCATTAATAAAACACCTCTATAATAATAATTATTGAAATTTTATTGGTCAAATATATATATATTCTCCATATAAAAATATACCAACATAATGAAATATGATTAAGAGGATTAGAGTGGAAACAAATAAAAGGACTCTAATCCTTGAAAACCCCACTAATGGTCATTATGAAGAACTGGATTATGATGGATTGAATGTGTAAGAGTAGTGGAAAATAACCCTAGTTAAAAAATTCTAAGAGAAAAGAAACCCTAAAATGTGTTTTTATAGAAGTAGGATGAATGATAAATAGTACATTATTTAAAAACAACTATTGGGTTGTATCAGGTATCCAGTAAACTTACACCCAACTCCTTGTATCTGCATCTAAGAAAACCCCACAATATATCCCCTTAGATAGTATGTACTTCCACCCAACTGAGTACCCATAAGACCGACACAACTACCATACATTTTAATATACCATGAAGAATCTTGTTTTTATTTAATAAATTTTCACTGGAGATTTAAGAAAAATAAAATCTTTTCTAACATTTATAACACATATAAAAATTAAAATTCATCATTGGAATTAGTAAATTTGAAGCAATCATAATTCAAAACCAATTGGAGAATAACATCTCCATATCTACTGATCCCCACCAATATAAACTATAACAAAGTGAACTACTATTTTCTCTACTATATGGATTTTTTTCTTCCACATGTCAGGTGAGAGTATTTTGAATCCCAATTGAATCAATTTTACAAGGGATTATTATAATATTTGTAATATAATGTGGTTATTGTAAAAATGTGGGGGTGATATATTATTGTAGTAGGAATTAGTCAATAATGGTGGTGTTAGAATGTATTTTATTTTATTTTATGTATATATTTTTTTCATTGTTTTTTATGATGTAAGGGTTGTAAAAAGACATTTATAGTATATTGAAGAATACATTAGATTCCACATTAAAATTTATTGAAAATGAAAACTATATGTTAGTAAATAATTATACGACATTTCAAAATTTTACCATATACATACATAAAAACTTCAAAAAATGCTCTGTACCCATCACAAAATTGTTTCTCCTTAGGGTTGGATTTTTATATTTATTTTTCTTGTTTTTTTGGAAATATTATTATTGATTATAACTCAATGGGATATTTTTATATTTAATGATTCATTTATTTCATATAGATATATTAGTGTTTCATAGTTTGTGTATATGAATATTTTATGTCGTTTTCCATTATTTAAGGAGATTAAATTCCTGTGACATATGGGTATCTCTTGGAGTTATAATATTTTAATGGGTGTGAGTTTATTTATTTTGAATAAATATGTTTCAAATATAATTTATCAGACTAATTTATAATTCTCAACAAAAAATAATAAAATCATTTAAAATTATGTTGATTCATGGTAGATGTAACATCCACACCATGTTATATAAGCATGTTCATATTATGTTCATAAAAAACAAAATGAGCATGTGTATTTTGGAAATCAGATTGAATAAATAATTTTTACCAGTATTTTTATCTTGAATTTTGTGACCCTAAACATATGTGGTGATATTTTTATAATTACCATTATTATTTTATTATGGAATTTTGTTTTTGGTTCAAAGGGTTTTTTTAAATTATCTATAATGATTCATTTAATAAAATTTATCTTATAATCTGGGTATAAACACCATTGATAAATATTTATCACTATTATTATGTACATATTCATGTATTTCAGTAGGTTCTTATTGGTTTTGGAGTTATTTACCAAATTTTTATACTACAAATAATAGATAAATATATTGAATAAAGAATACTCAATAATAGGTATTTCACAATAGAGATTATAATAAATTATAAAATTAGACAAAAAAATTTATAAGTCACTTTTTTATATCATTTTTACCTATAATGTATACGATAAATATTATTAATTAGAAATAAAATAAATCCATCCCCTATATGTAATCCATAAACTATTCAAAACATATTTCAAAAATAGAGTACAACAATGATAATTTATGTTATGGTAACACACATATTTGTCAAAGAAAGAGTGAATTACAATATATAAATTTTACAGTCATATGCATTTGTCGTCTATTTTATTGAATCATGTATGATTCTTCAATTCTTTAAGTTATTAAATGAATTATACATATAGAGAATTAGTGTTTCAAAATCATGGGGTATATTACGGATTTTATATTAAAATTTTCTAAACTAAATTACCATAATATTAAAAAACCCTCAATAATAAATTATTCATTTATTTTATAATGAATTAATTTCAGAATTCCACATCTATGTAATATATTATTGGTATATCTAGAGGAGGTGGTTTTTTAGCTATGGGTCTTTCTTGACAGTGATAATATGTATGATCGAATAATTGATGTTTTTAATCGCATAGGAGAGTGCTGTGAGATTGTTGTAAATTATAACAAATTCAGCATGCTTTAAAAATCTGAACATCAACCTTTTGGGGAATTTATGTGAATTAAGATATATAATTCTCATTGGATAAAGATGTTGCAGATAAAAATATTGTTAGTAAAGGGTGTACGAGTCATATTGATTTGAATCAGGCCACCATTTTGAAATTTTTCATATCGCTCAGGAAATATATTATTTTATGTTTTCATATACCGAAGAGTATGAGGACATAGGATTTTTAAGAGCTATTAAAGATAATATCATTGGCTTGGGGTTTCTCTAATGGTATGATCACATTGGTAGGATGCGGGTCCTTTTACATCACAGTTCCCTCTAACGACTATAAAGGGGGATCATGGTTATTGGGTTTTACCTTTTTGAAACTAGGTATGCTTCTTATTAAATAATGTGATTATTATTTAAACACATTTGATGCAAAATAACATTTGGATTCATTACTATATTTATTATTTTATACATATTTTTTCTACCATAATCCTATGATGGTAAATAATGTTGTTACATTAGTTGGTTTCCTAATTAAAATTTATTAGGAAACATGTAATTCTAGATTTATGATGATATATATGATTTCAGTTATTGATGATTTATTATAAATACTAAATAGTAAAGTGGATTTATCTGCTGGTGATGATAACCTAATCATGAATGTAATATATTAAAATCTTCCTTCATGTTTTAAGGATTGTCAAAATATTGGTCATGGTTCTATGTTATTCCAAATGAATAGATTTGGAATGTTTTTATTTTGAAATACTCATGTATGTAAAAATGTGGAATTTTGGAAGAAATTTAACAGTGAAATAAATAGTGGAATGTAATTTATTGAATTTGAGGGTGCCATAGGAAATATTTTGTTATTGGAAATAATAAGTTTGACTAGGGGCCTTATTATATGCCTTCTAGTGGATCTAATATAATAATTTCCACATTGTTTCAGTTATATGATCGAAGGAACATTTTCTCACTGTCTGGTATAGAAACAAAGTGGGGTGTAAATGATAGAATTCCAATAATAAATCAAAATTTTAGTCATAAGACCAATAATGATGGGGAAACATTGAAGGATCAACTAAAAGTCAGGAACAATGTTAAGCTAAATTAGGATAGTTATAAGATTCTTGAATATGTTTTCTTTTTGGTGTATAAAGAGAATCAAAATGATAATACTAAATAATATATGTTAGTAAAATATAAACAACAAAATTTAATAAAGAGGAGAGTAAATATTATTTTCTTATTTCATCAATGCAATTATGATGTTTCTAAATACATACGGGTATCATTTTTTTCATATAACAAAATATAAACCATTAAAATATTACCCAATTATAAAGAATAATATAATTATGATATTATTTTTTATTTTGTTATAAATTTATTTAATATTTCATGACAATAATATGAAATAGACAATGTATAGTGCTCCTAAAATTCATGTGCACCACTTGATGTATTGTGTGAAATGGATTAAAAAATAAGGTATAAACAGTTATAAAAAGTATGCAGATGGATTAGGTATATTTTATTATTACCTTCAATAATTAATTTATAATATCTAAAAATATATTAATATAAAATAAATTTCATACATGGGTATGAACGTCCTTACGCGAGAATTGTTATTCTGGTTTGATAAAATTTCAATTGGATTGAATAAAAGAGGCTTATAGGATTTTTCTATCTTTCATTGTTCCGATGGGAAATGAGGTTGTTATAATGTATTTGGTGAATGTATAAATTGAAATGTTTTTGAAGACTTATTGAATTTGGGACTTTGATAGATGTGGTGTTGTTGATTTAGTGAAAGCTACTAATAAAAAATTGAACATTCAACATTGTCGATGGAGTATGCATTATGTGTTCTTATTATAAAATATTTTAAAAAATTATGTTTAGAGATTTCTAATGATGAATAAAATTAGTTTTTTATGTAATTTAATTATTTTTAAATTTTTAGAACATATAATTGAACTATAATGGATTGGCCACTTCTATCACTAAATGACTACATAGTTTGATGTCCTTAATGATAGGGATGATGCTCATGTTGTTTTGAGTATAAAAGAATACAAATTCAATGTGTTTATTATTTTATTTTAGAAAACATTGAATGTTCAACATCATACCGTGATATACTTTCAACTAAATTTTCTCATACTCTGTGTAAAGATAGAAGTTGAATCCTTTATTTTTATTGTTCTAGGTCAGATTAGTTTATACGGAATTTGGCTATGTATTCCTCAAACTGTGTACTTATTTGTTTTATTAGTTTCATTTTTATGGGATTATTTATTTGTTCTATCAAATATGTGTTTCACACTATTCGATTGTGTTATATAGACATGTGAAATATATATATATATATTTAATAGTTATATAGATTTTTATGATACAGTGCATATAATATTATATCATATATATCATAAATATGAAATATATTCCCTACAATATAATATATGACATCCTTATAATCAAATTTCATGATAAGATATTTTATGAAATTTCACTATTAATATTTAAATTGTACAATTTTATTGAAGGCATTATTTGTTTTTCAAAATACACAAAAAATTAAATCCAAACACCTTTGGATATGTCCTTATTCAAAATAAGTTCCCTAAAATCCTATGAGGGTGAAAATATATGTATGCTTTTTTCATGTTTCATTCAATAATATATTATTCGTGTATTAAAATAAATATTTAAATAATTCAATTATGAACAGAAACCATAAAAACATGGTATATAGATTAAATCCCTTTGAGACTATAATATTTTGACAGTTTATCAAGTATTCACTAACCATATAGTGTAATCATAATGATTTATAGAAGTTTTAAAGAATAAATAAAAACAATGGGTGATTATTTGATTTATTAATAATTCAAAAAAAATTAATACAGAAACCCCCTTATGTCCTTTCATTTCATTGAGAAAATTTCAATAAGATATATTGTCCCAAAATAGTAAAAATGATATAAATATTATTAAAAATTCACCAGACTAGTAATAATATTTCTCTTCAACTTCCCATCATCATCAAAAAAATTCATCTCTTAATGCACTCCAAATCATCAATTACACTTGGGATATTTTAATGTGAATCACATAAACATTCTTTAGATATTTAACCATAACGTTTTTTTATTTATTATTCTAAATATTTTTTAATAAAATGTATCTATATTTATTTTTATATATTTAATGGATAAAAGTATATTATTTTAATGATCCAAATTATAATAAATGGAATTTTCCTTCTGAATATACATGTGTGTCGAGTTTTCAAATATTATATAGTTCAAAAAAATGAACCGGATAATAAAATACCAAACTATATTACTTCATCAATTAACATCATTATATACATAAAATATATATTATCATATAAATTGAATTTAATATAATTATACAATAATCAAATGAAAATATCCAAAATATAACTTCATATTCTATAATATCATAGTCCCCTATAAATATCAAATATTTGAAAACACTATAAAAATAATGAAAACATTAATGATAAAATAATCATTTCGAAAATTATTAATATTCCACCATTAGAAGAAATTTAATTGAATGATAAATGAAATAATTCTAATGTATTTATAATAATTAAAAAATTAATATGAACATTTAAATAGTATTCTAGCCAATAATAATGACCATCCAACCAATAGAAATATTAACATCATCGTAGAATTATAATATTACCATTAAAATAGTATCACAACGAAAGAATAGATGAATGGAATTTAAATAATACTTACCATGAATAAATTAAGTGAATATAATATTTAAATTCAAAAAAATGAATTAAAAATTTAGAAAAAGAATTAAAATGTATGTGAATATTTAATAAACGTAATATTAAAATATTTCAAAAAACATTGGTTTCATATTAATTAATAAAATTATATATTTTATAATTTTTTCTTAAAATTAATATAAATTATCTCATATGTGCATCGAAAATGTCTAACTGTGAGTTTTTAAGAAAATATTATTATTATAATAAACATTTAGGAGAATATTACAACCACATTTTTATTGAAAATAATATGCATTTACTTTGTATTAACGATAAAATAATGACATGACTAGTCAGAAATTTTTAATTTTGACCCAATATATATTTTATAAGATATATTATTTATTTAAAAACATTATGCTAAATTATAAATCATAACTATTTTTATAATTCAAGTAAAGATAAATTTTATAATTAAAATAATTTTAAAATTTCCCATTATTTATTTTAAATAAAATAATAAATCCATCATTGAAAGAGTTATTAATTCATAAACCATGAAATTTAAATTAATTGTAATTCTTAATTTCACAAATACCACTATTGAATCACTTATATTAACCTTATCTATTCCTAATTCCCTTTTCATTATCCCCCCGATATCATTATGAAAACCCCAGAGTCATCTGATTTGAATACAGCAAGGTATTTGGGCCTTAAAAAATGTTCATATATAATGTATATTGTAATATGTACTCCATTTCTGTTCATTTTCACCATAAATTTTCCAATTGTCTAACAATCTTTAGAACATACTCTTCAAATAAATAAATCATTATTATTAAATAACATTTTTATTATTAATCCATTGTAAAGTAATTAAAATCTATTTATAATAAATGTATATATTCTTCCCTAGTTTTCACGAAATTTCTTAATAATGGCTATTTTATGAAATTTGAGGTGGATATCAATTCATAAAGTAATTCCCCATATGTGTCCATTAATTGTAGATGATATATCTAAAAATGTTATTCCAATTTTATATATTAATTATTACACTATAAAAAATAAATAAGTTATAATTATCTTTACTTATTATGGAATATCCTATTAAAAGTCAATTAACAACCTATGAAGACATTCTGCTCCCCAACATCATATATGGTTATAATAACTTGTTTAATTGTATATATATTTAGTTAGACATGAAAAACATTGTGTGTGCACAATATATGTTAGTTTTTTTGGGTGAGAACCAATACATTATGGATATGGTGGTGGCATAATAGTTCCTACTAAAGAGGAACCATTCGTGTGGATTTTTATTAATAGGCTGGTTAATTTTCATAGTGTCTTGGTGACCGAGTTTGTGCTCTTTTAGTGTATGTGGTGGAGATTTTTACTTTTTTCAGTTTCTTATATTTACCCATGTAAATGTGATCGAATCCATGGAATATTAGGTCTGTGGTTATGGAAAGGATGTTCTGGATTTTACTGTATATCAATTATTTTTATTGCAGGATAATATTTTTGTTATTTATAGCTTCATTATTCTGTTAATTCTATGTTTTTGATGATATATGGTCACTTATATTATTTATTTCATTGGATATGAATCCATATCCTCAATAGTATAAAAATAGAGCCTCTAATTATTTTTCTTTAGCATCTGGTGTATGGGGAGGTGTGATTGAGGGCATTTATCAAACCTTCTCGGGGGAGTAGATTAGTGAAATATTAGTAGAGAAAATAAAATTTGGTATCAGAGTTTGTACCTTCCATTTTATTTACTATTTGGGATGTGGTAGATCTGTTTATTAATAATATGTAGGAGCCTGTGGGGGATATTTGACATGGGAGTCGATAACAATTATTCTGGTAATAATATTTATTTCTAGGGATACATGATTGATGTTCTAGATATTTAATGTTAGAGTTGTATATTATTTTTAATTTGAGTGATACTCATGAGGTTTGGATTTTATAATTTATTGTAAACTTATAGAACATTTCTAATAGGAATGTGGATGATGATTGATTTTGAATCTTGGTCAAAAATGGAAATATCCATCTCATGCATCATAATTGGAATACATGATTCCCATGTCATAAGACTTCTAGTGTTTGATTTTACAGATGATAAAAGTCAATTGAATAGTTTTTCAACAAAAACAATTGGTGTTTTCCTATTCAGGTAATTGTCTCCATTATACTCAATTATTCGACCATATATGTATATATATATATATCATTTTGGGGGAAGGTGATGTTGATATATGTTGATAAATTGATAATGAGGATGATGATGTAGTCCTCTTACATAAGGTTCATAGTGACTCTAGTAGGATGATAGTTTATATGATGCCCAAATGTTCAACCCCTAGTAGAGTGTTTTTCTTTGATTTTTTAATATAATATGTTGAAAACAAACTATATAGTGTTTTCCTACATTTCACATAATGAAAATCTATATAACTGAATCATGTGAATATGGTAATTAACCACATAGGTATGTATTGATGTTTTATTCTCACCTATTAGTCCCTTTATTTGGGTATCCATTAATTTTAGGTGATCAATTCACTTATCAAAACATAAGGATGATATACACATATGTGTTTATAGAGAACTAGATCTCAGTGGGGTAATACTATATATGTATGCATGGTTTGTGTTAGTTTAGTATCTCTTCAACATTAATTCATCACCTCCTGGGAATAGTTCTTTATGAGGATTATTGATGTGTATCTACGACCACATAAAATGATGTAGATAGTTTTGAACCTCATATATCAGTATTCTCATTACCTAATTTATAGTGTAGTGATCCATAATGATTGGTGGTTAGATCTTGAGGCCCAAAATTTTGACCTAAACCCTTGTAATTTGATAATCATTTGGATCAATTTATAAATTTTAGAACAATTGGATCAAATTTAAGGATATATTTTATCTTATGTGAACATGGTTATGTCTTGATTTGAGATCAACTCATTGTAGGTGATTGATTTTTATGATACAAAAATGATACTACCATTGGTTTCAGATAAATCTCTTCTGGTGGATGTTGTTCATTACTACGCTTGATGGGTAGTGAATTTCAGTTTCCTGGTTCAATCGACCAATGTTTCCACTACTGGAATATGGTTAGGGATTATGTATAAACTCTGGAATAAAACAAAACACTTAACAAGTGAATTTGGAATATGTTATGGCACTGGTAAGTTGTCTTATAATTATATGGAGCTCCAAGGGTATTCTGATATAATGAAAAAGATGATCTGTTTAGCGGGGTAATATTTACCTTGTATTGGATGGATCATTTGAGGTAGAGATATGATATTATGCTATGAATCGGTTACACATGGTACTATATTAATCATAAATAGGTTGATGATTGTGTGTGATCTGAGGACCACTATTTTTATGAAATACTACATGAATGGTAGCCCGGGTTTTGGGGTTTATAGATAAAACTCCCCACTTCATAGAGGATACATAGATAATAAATAGGTTTCCATAATATGGTTGACATGGGGTAGGAGATAGATACACATTATATAAAAAGTGGTGTGATGATTTTGTTTAAGGTAAGTAGTGTTTTTCTTGATGGAAGTGTGCCTCAAATAGATATATAATAACCTTTATATGTAATATTAGTTTACTCGTATTTATAAAAGATCATTTCCAATCATGAAATAATCTTGAGTGTATTGAGAGATAATCAACTCAATGTTTATCTTCATTTCTTTTAATTATAATTTTGGGAAAGATAACATAATGTATTGAGGTAGCACATGACGAGTGGTATAAGGTAATCCAAATGGTGCAGAGTGAACCATTGACAGTTTAGAGGCGGTTACCCTTGAGATCTGTTGAAATATGGTGTTGTCTTGGAAACCATTCTCAGGAAGTCAGAACAAGTGATGTTGTAATGAAATTGAATGGATACACCTGTTGATGGTAGTGTTAGATTTGTCAATGTTAAATGTATCTCTTATTGGAGAGTGGTTGAAAATGTGAGACATGTCATTGGATAATTGAGATAGAAATATTGTGTAGATTATCATGATGAGTGAATGGAAACTAAATCACTACCCTAGATTCTTGTGGACAATAAGGGTTATGATGTGTTTGGAGTGGGTGGGTTTGTAACAACCAGTGTGTTTCCGGACATGAAATGTGAACTATACTTTGAATATTTTGTCTTTATGATTCATTTTTAGGGTGAAATGATAATTTCCACCAATACCTGAGATAATATAATTTTTATGTCCACTTCATTTTTCCTGGAATATATTGTTTACAATGTGAAATGAGTTTTGTTGTATTCATAACCATGTGGATATTCCTTGAATAATTAATAATTAATAGTAAATTCCATAGATATTAATCATTTCTTATGAATTCATTCAGCTATATAACTCAAATGAATAACAATTTTTATATTCTATGTAGTCAATTGATTCTATAATGTCAGTTTTTTCATAGGTAGCTCATAAAATCATGTTAGGAATTGAGTTCAGTATTGATCACTTATTATTTTTATTTCGTTTTCCTCTATTTATTGTCATTTCATTTATTATTTTTCACCTATAGAATCACAAACACTCCTAGTGGTCTTCCACATTCAAATGTCTAAGACATAAAACTATAGGGTAGGATATATATCGAATGAAAGGGATAGTGGGAGAATAAATTTGGCCCCATTTTAGAGCTCGAGGGGATCTGGAACATCGTACAATAGACATGGATCATGAATAGAAGTGATTGTTTAGCGGATTCCACCCAATTTTATGAAATTTTCATTTTTATCCATAAATAAAAATATATTTAAAAAATTTAGGTAATAAACCCTTATTAGTTCTTCCTAGGACCACATAACATCTATCTTTACATGTTCATGAAAAAATGGGGTTTTTAGAGTATTTAAGGTTTTCCCATCTAGAAACCCAGACCACAACAAATGTAGTTCAAGGAAAAAACATTGTTTGTTTATCCTATTCCTTGAAAATGATATTTTAATTAGTACACACCATATATGGGGTATATGTTTCTTTCTATGTATTTCATCCATGAGGTCGAGTACTTGACCATATATCCCATTTAGTGGATCATGGTTGTGTATAGATCCTCATAAGACCTCCAGTGGGGTGCGTGACTTATACATTTATACTGCTATGAAATGTACATTTTGGGTCTATATGAGCTACACAGGTCCGTACCCCATGAAGGTTATAAACCATGATCATAACTCACATACTGTGTATATTGTCTTTCACGCCATGTCTAGCCGATGTACACATACAATTTTAGAATTGGGAGTACGCATCGTGTACTTGGTATAAGAACCCTGAACATCCAAATTACTACCGCCTTTTTCATTTTTTATAATTAAACTCAAGCTTCATCATTTGACACATAAGTATTCCATTTTGAGTATAACATAATATTGATCATAATGGTGAGATAATTAATGTAATATGGGGACTCCGAGGAATTGTTTAAGGATTTCAACTAAATAGAGATAATCTTCTTCGAGTAATCAAATACGTCTAGGTTCATGGATTTAGAGCTTTTGATTGATAAAGATACATGCTACATCTCTATAAAAAACTATTTCATGTCTACTACGTTGAGGATGTATCCCTTATGTGATGGGACCATATGGCCTATGAGTCTATGATATTCATTGATTATGAGGATACCATATAAAAATATTATACCCGTTTACAATGAATGAGAGTCATGTAAAGTCCCGGAATTCCCGTGATTTTTTTTAAAAAATATGGAAATTTTATGAGTCCTCAGTTTCTGATGGCGCTTGATTCCGAAGCACGGTGTGTCCCGAATCAATTTCTGAAGTTTTGTTCGGGTACGTTCAGTAAACGTACAATCTAGTTTTTATAACTTCTGAACTGGTGCTCGAAATGGAAATCTGAGGGCACCATTGAAGTTGCAGCATCGGTAATTGCTTTGTGAGACCTTCCCCACAGTTGCATTCTGATGAGTTTGGAAGTTAGTTTTTGGCTATTAAAAAAAATAATAAAATAATGTACAACACTTTATTTTATTTTTAAGATGCCTTGTGTTGTGTGGGGGGGGGTAGTTGGAACCTTCCTTTTGAAGTTGGGGGTGGGACTGCCAGACCCTAACCTCTCGCGAGAGGTTACGACGTGGGGACCACATAAGCATAACCTCTCAATTAAATGAAAGGGGTGGGGACCACCCGACCCATATTAATGGTGGTGGATGAAACCTCTCCACTCTCCCTCATTAATGATGGAGAGCCTGTGACCTCCTCCACACAATTTATTTGTTCCAACGCGTGTTCCAATTAATAGTAACAACGTGCATGCCAATTAATTGTTCAAAACGTGCGTGCCAATTAATTCTTCCCACACGCGTACCAATTAATTTCACCGACACGTGTGAATTTATTATGGAGAGTTTTTTTCTCCTTTTTGATTATGCGTTCCAACAATAAAATAATAATACATCCTATTATTATTTTGTAGGCATTCTCCTTCAGTGGATCTTGAGTGCTTGGGAGGAATAAAATTCTCCCAACAACAAATGCGAAGAACACTAGATTTCTTCTTCGACTTCTTCCTCGGACATCTTCTTCCTTCTTCTACAGAAACAAGGGAAAGGAAGTGTCATCCACAATGAACACCCACGTCATCCTCGACTTCTTCTTTTTCCAATGTCAATGGAATGACTCCCGCTTTCTGCGACTTCGTCAATGACGAACGAAAAGCGGGGAAGGGGGAATTTTGAGTTAATTTTTTATGAGTTTAAACCTTCGTCCTTCTTCATTTGTTGAGCACTTCGTTGCCAAATGATATCGTCGTAACGAGGAGGTTTTGGGCTGCATGAACACGGCCCGACCCACTCCCCTTTTCTTGTTCTTGATTGATGACGACTGAGGTGGTACACGTATCATCGGCGAAGAAGACAAATATCAAAGCTCACGCTATCTGCGGCCTCCGCGCACTGCCACATCCCGCACCGCTGCTCGACGCCCCACGCTGCTGCCCATTGCCCGGTGCCATTTCCCGGCGTCCCATTCGCTGCCCAGTGCCCTCACGCCACTGCCCGACCCCATTTTCCTGCACCCGGTTCCCCCTAGCTGCTGCCCTACTCCCGGCGCCGCTACCCAGTGCCCCCACACTGCTGCCCGGTGTCCTGTCGCGCTGCTCGGTGCCCCTGCGCCATTTCCAGGCACCCTGCACCACTACCGGGCGCCCCGCGCTACTTTTCAGAGCCTATGAGCGCTTCCCGGCTCCCCTTTCATGGTTTTCCCGGCGCCCCGGTGCCCTACCCGGCACCCACGCCCTACCCGGTGAACCCGCGGCTTGTTGGTGACCAACCGGCCTGCCTGTGCCCCGCGCAGTGTACCTGCTGACCTCCCAACCTCCAGCCTCCCGAGAAGACCCGCGACATCCCCCGAGGTGTCGCTGGCTGAACCGACCCTGTCTCTCCGGCCAAGTTACCAAGCCGCCTATATGGTGACTATCGGGCCTAACCGCCCTCGCAGTCGGCTGGCCAGGGCCCAGCGGACCAGGTCAAAACATAGCGGGCTGACCCGCCCAATGGTCCAGGTTAGAGCCAGCGAGTCTGACCAGGTCGACCCAGACCGGGTCAGCCCAAACAAGGTTGGGCCGAGTCGTTCCTACTGGATTATACCGGACCCGAGCCCATTACTGACCCATTAACTTCTTGGGCCATATCTTTGGCATCGAACATCCGTTTGATGAACCGTTTGTAGTGCCGATATTCTTTGAGCATAGCTGTCCCATTGAGTAAACCCCACTAGAGTTCGGGGAATAGTTGAGTCATTGTTAGGTTTCTTTGTACACGAATCCAACCGGGCCCCGGGACTAAAACACTAATAACTCATAGACAGGGCATCTGATTTACACACCGTCTATTGTGTTGAGACACCTATGACATGGTGGTACTTTGAGATACTTCCACATGAGAACTCGTGACACTTGGAGTATAGACCAGTAGCTCGTGGAGCACAACCTCTCGGAGACGACCAGATTTAGTGCAGAGACCTAGTAGTTTTAGACCTGACGACTTCTTGACCGATTCAACTCGGAGTGATTTGACTAGCCCAGTGGACGGAGTTCCCGGTTTGGCAGAAGACCCATGGTACTCGACAGGGGGAGTACCTAAAAAGTCCAAGGTTAGTGAGTAGTATCTTGGAGTCACGACATTTCCACTGTACTCGATAGAGGAGGAGTTCTCCAGTAGTCGTGGTTTTGTTAATGAAAATCCTGGTTTGAGTTGAGTCAATGACCTTTGTGTTTTTCTCATGATTTAGATGGGTTGCCTGATAACTTAGGTATATGTATGGGCATATACCTATGTAACGGTTATCCATTGAAATCATACTTCGTGGTTTATCCTTTTTGGATTTTGTGAGACCTTGAGCATCTCGGGGTCCCTACTATGTATCGTTATACTCACCCCTCCACGGGCTATGCCCGGACCTCATTGTGTTGGATGTAGATAATGGACAACACTGACGGAGGCTGAGAGTGCCAAGACTAGACGGTACCCGATGTAGGACCTTACGGCGTATCAGTACACGGTGGAGTTTGACAGACGTGGAGTGCTTATGAGGCCTTTTATACCTACCCTTCAGGTAGGAACCCCAGAGAACGATCCCAGAGCTACTTTCACCTTTCAGTTGTTTTTCCCTTGTTAGTTTTACTTCCTTAAAGTTGTTTTTGTACCTTATAGTTGGGCTTGTATTCTGGACCCCATTACTTTCAGTACACTTCTTATACAACTTTTACTTAGTGATTTCTTCAACTTGGACTTTGGTTGTGTGAGTTTACGATTTATAAAGGCAATGCCTTCCTGGTTTTAGGGAATTATGCCTTTGGTGCTAGTCGCCAGCCCCTAGCTTATTGAAGGCCGGCTTGGGGTAGTCACGATGCGGGCCTCGAGTGATGGGTCGTGACAGATTGGTATCATAGGATTTTGGTTCTACCACAGAAATTAAGACACTGATAATTATTTTCTGAGAAGCAATAGTGTTAAGGGTACTAAGTGTGCTTTTAAGCTCAGGGAGTCCAGTGTTGGTGCGGGCAGCCGATGTATCCATACACCAGGACTCTGACATCTGATTTCCGACCCAGTGCACAAAAATAATGATTGCATGTGTGTGTGTGTGTCTTCAAAAATTTTCTTTATGTTATCTCAAACAAGGTCATCTCACCAGGTATTGTATTTTGACCATGTCGCATCTGTTTCTTTCTTGATGCCTCCCCACGGACGACCATCTATATCCTCGAGAGTTTTAAATACTGACAGCCCACCAAGCGATGAGGCCTCAGTATTGGGCCCTCTCCCAGTTGAGGCACAAGCATTACCACTTCCAGTTGGGCCAAAGATGCCACATGGCCCAACATCAAATGATGCACGTCGCTTGAGCGCATTACACGAGTTCCAGTTCCAGAGGCCACCTAGGTTTTGGGGAGATACAGATCCACAGGCGGCTGAGGATTGGATGGAGGTTGTGGAGAGAGTCTTCAGGCTAGTAGGGACACTAGTAGACTTTATGGTGATCCTTTCTTCCATCCTCCATCATGAAGCACTAGGAAGATGGTGGAGCCTAATTCTCTAGATTCCTGACAAGGTGACACATCTATGGGAAGACTTTGAGAGCCTATTCCAAGAGAATTTTTTACTAGCCACCCTTCGAGCGATGCAGATATAGGAGCTACTGCATCTACAGCAAGGTATCATGATGGTGGCGTAGTACTCAGCGAGGTTCACCGACATCTCGCACTAATCCACTGATATGGTACGAGACACGTTCTTCAGGGCCTGGCCCTTTGAGTAGGGGATCAAGTGAGAGATTAGAGCTTCAGTTGTCTCCCATAGATTCCTAATGCAGACGGGGTTGTTAGAGAGATCCCTCATAGTGGAGAGTTTCCTTACCGAGAAGTCACCATTCGTGGGACCCACTTCTTGTCTACATGCAGCGGAGTCTTCTATAGCTGGCAGTAGACAGATAATGCAGAGGGCCAAGAGGGCTAGAAGATCTGGTGGACGACTGCATGACTTAGGAAAGGTTGTGAGGGGCACCCAGAGTAGAGACAGAGCTAGACATTCCTGGAGCGGGCAGTGTTTCTCAAGCGGGGGCATAGTCACAAGGATCGTGACAGTACGACCCACCTTTCTGAAAATCAGCATATAGTTGACAGACCTCCCTAGAAGGGTCATAGATTCGATCGAGGAGGTCTGTAGGGAGTAGGTGGACATGGAAGAGGAGCTGGCCATGCAACTGGCGGTGGATGACATTATGAGGTGCTACCGCCACCACCACCAGGAGGTCCACCCCGACCATAGGGAGCGGGTGGACATGGCAGAGCATAGCTTCAGGCAGCTGAGGCCTATGATAAAGGTTCTCCTAAGATGATTCGAGGTACGATCTATGTCTAATCCACCTTATCTACACTTCTTTTAGAAACATGTTCCAGTCACTCTTTCATAGCCACTTCCCTTGTTCGGAGCTCGGAGATTCCGACAGAGCTGTTGGCTCGATCCTTATGGATAAATACTCCTACTGGAGTAGAATCGATGATTACAAACTAGTTCTGGTACTGTGAGCTTACACTAGGAGGTGAGATCTTCGGATGGGATCTCCTTGTAGCAGTGTTTAGGCCTTACGATCTCATCTTGGGTATGGACTGATTATTTACAGTCCATGCTCAGATTGTCTGTATTAGGCGAAAAGTGTGGTGTGTCTGCACGGATGGGACCAGGTTCACCTTCACCAGTGAGATGGTGAACTTTGCAGTGTAGTATGGACTTACGTGGAGAAGGCTACAACCAATCAATCACTAGTTGTCTTGCCTTACCTTTGAAGTAGTTGATGTGGGGATTCCAACTAATCCTGTAGTGGTGGACCAGTACTCGGATGTTTTCCCTGAAGATGTTCTAGGACTACCTCCTTGCAAAGAGTAGGAATTCTACATTAACTTTTACCCTGAGATGACACCGATATCTACTTCAATATACCGTATGGCTCTCGCTGAGCTTCACGAGCTATAGGTATAGCCGGAGGACTTGTAGGGAAAAGGATTAATTTGGCCCAGTGTTTCTCCCTAGTCAGTCCCGATTCCATTCGCCATGAAGGCTGATTGGAGATTGAGGCTCTATGTCGACTACCATCACATGAACCAGGTGACTATGAAGAACAAGTACCCACTCCCAAAGATTAACGACCACTTTTAACAGCTCAAGGTAGTACGATGGTTCTCGATGATAAGAAACAGATCAGGCTATCATCATCTCAGAGTTGGAGACGAGGATATGAAAAAGACGGCCTTCAGGTGTTGTTATGGCCACTACGAGTTCTTGGTTATTCCCTTCAGCTTAACCAATGCTCCAGCAGAGTTCATGAGTCTCATGAATAAGATCTTCCAGCCATACCTCGATCGCTTTATAGTAGTATTCATCGAAGACATACTGATCTACTCGACTACTGAGGAGGATCATGCCTAACATTTATAGGTAGTACAGAGCACACTCAAAGAGCACCGGATTTATGGTAATTTCTCGAAGTGCTAGTTTTAGATTCAATAGGATCACTTTTCAGGACACATCATCTTGGTGGCTGGAGTTGCAGTGGATCAAGCAAAGATCGATGCGGTACTTCCATGGGAGCCACCTAGGAGTGTGACAGAGCTACAATGTTTCATAGGCTTGGATGGATACTACTGGAGATTCATTCCAGACTACTCCAGAATTTCATCCCCACTATCATCCCTGACAAAGATTGGGAAACCCTACGTTTTGTTGGAGAGATGACATCAGAGCTTTTAGGATCTCAGGAAAAGGTTGACTATGCCCCCATCTTGAGGCTTCTAGAGGAGGACGTAGGGTACATAGTCTACTGCGATGCATCAGGGACCAGACTCGGTTGTGTTCTGATGTAGGAGAGAGCTGTGATTGTGTATGGTTCTCAATAGTTTAGACAGAATGAGTAGAAATATGCTACCCATGACATGAAGTTAGTAGCAGTGGTCTCTTCCTTGAATATGTAGCGTCACTATCATATGGGAGAACGTTTTACTGTGTAATCGGATCAAAAGAGTCTCAGTTATATCTTCTCTCGGATGGACCTGAACCTGAGAAACTAGTGATGGCTTGAGTTCCTCCAGGACTATGAGTTCGAGATAGTCTATACTCTTGGGAAGGGGAACATAGTTGCATATGCGCTCAGTAAGAGATCAAGAATTCTGCTGCTAGGAGAGGCGATGGAGAAGTTGGCCACATTGCAAATATCCTTTGTGGATTGGAATGGAGTAGCCTATCTACAGTCTCTTATAGTCACTCCCGCACTTCTTCAGCAAGTCAGGGAGGCACATCATGAGGACACTGACTACGAGATGCATTGTGATCAGATATCCATAGGGCACACACCTGATGGATTTTATGAATGTGGGGAGCACATCACCCTCTTTAGGGGACGTACCCTGGTACTAGTTGCACATTAAGAGTAAGTGTTAAGGGAGTTCCACACTTCCCCTCTAGCGGTACATCCAAGAGTGTCGAAGATGTACCCGGACATTCAACGATAGCACTGGTGGCTAGGTATGAAGAAGGCAGTAGTGGAGTTTGTCTCACAGTGCCTCACTTTTCATTAAGTGAAGGTAGAGCACCGGGTATCAGCATGCTTGTATCAGACCTTAGAGCTCCCTGAGTGGAAGTGGGATGAGATATCCATGGACTTCGTGATGGGTCTCCCACGTACATCTAGGGGTCATGACTCGATATGATTGATCGTCGACTAACTCACCAAGTCAGCCCACTTCCTACCAATTAGAGATCAAGGCTCAGTTGAGAGATTGGGACACCTCTATATGAAAAATATAGTGTGTTTAGATGGAGTACCTTCTTCTATTATCTCTGATCGTGACACACAGTTTACTTCTCGTCTATACAAGGGGTTACAGGAAGCTTTCAGGTCACAACTACGTCTCAGCACCGCCTTCCATCCTCAAAATGATGGTCAAACTAGGAGGACCATCCAGACCCTCAAGGACATGCATTGTGCTTGTGTCCCTGACTTTGGTCACAGTTGGGAGGACCACATTCCTTTGGTGGAGTTTGCCTACAACAATAGCTATCACTCCACCATAGTGGTGAAACCTTTTGCGGCCTTGTATAGCCGACCTTGTAGATCGCCACCGTGCTGGACATACCTAGGGGAGTCAGCAATAGTGGGACCAAAGATGTTATGGGCTACCACGGAGAAGTTTCAGATCATCCAGGAATGGATGAAGACAGCACAGAGCAGGTAGAAGTCGTATGCTGATAGGAGACGGAAACCTCTGGTGTTCGAGGATGGTGACCATGTCTTCCTATGGGTCTCATCTCAATGATATCTATGTAGATTTTGGCGAACCAGCAAGCTATCATAGAGCTTTATTGGACCTTTCTAGGTCCTTAGCAGAGTAGGGGACGTGGAATACCGATTGGCTCTTCCACCTCAGCTACATCGGCTGCACGATGTCTTCCCTGCCTGTGCACCTACGACCTATCGGTGACTAGCCGGCCTACCTGAGCCCCGCGATACCTACCTGGTGGCCTCTCAGCCACTGGACTCCTGATCTGATCCGTGGCGTCCCCCGCGGTGTCACTGGCCGAACCGGCTCGGTCTCCCAGGCCGAGTTACCGAGCCGCCTACGTGGTGACTATCGGGCCGAACTGCCCTCGTGATTTGCTATGCTGGGCCCAGCATATTGGGTTAAAACGTAGCAGGTTGACCAATCCAATGGTCTGGGTCAGACCAAAAGAGTCTGATTGGGTCAGCCTAGACTGGGATGGGCCTCGTCGGTCGACCATTTCAGACTAGACCCGAGCCCATTATTGACCCATTAATTTCTTGGGCCATATCTTTGGCACCCGACGTCTGTTTGACAAACCGTCATCAGCGCCAGTATTCTTGGAGCAGAAACATACATGTGAGTATACCCTACTAGAGTTTGGGGGTATAGTTGAGTAATGGTCAGGTTGGTTTGTACACGAATCCAACCGGTCCCCCGAGACTAAAATGCCAATAACTCACAGACCAGATGTCCAATTGACATGTCATCTGTTGCATTGAGAGCCCTATGACTTGGTGGTCCATTGAGATACTTCCACGTGAGAACATGTGACACTTTGAGTATCGACCAGTAGCTCATGGAGCGAAACCTCAATGAGACAAGAATACTGAGTGCGAAGACCTAGTAGTTTTAGAACTCACGACTATTTAACCAATTTGACTCGGAGTGATTCGACAAGCCCAGTGGATGAAGTGCCCGGTTTGGCGGCTGACCCATGGAGGATGGGGCCCCTAGTAGTTGGCAATAGACCCACGGTACTCGACAGGAGGAGTACCACTTTAGGATATTTGGGGGATCACCCGGTTTAGCGGTAGACGCACTGCGGACGGAGAGACCGGTTTGGAAGAAGACCCACGATACTCGAAAGGAGAAATACCTCAGCAGTCCATGGATAGTGAGTAGCGCCTCGGAGTCACGATAGGAACAATTTACTAGACAAAGGAGGGGTTCTCTAGTAGCAGTGGTTTTGTTAATAAAAATCCTGGTTTGAGCTGAGTCAATGACCTTGGTTTTTTCCTCATGATTGAGACTGGTTAGTTGATAACTTATGTATATGTATGGGCATATACCTAATTAATGGTTATCCATTGAAATCATACTTTTTGGTTTATCCTTGTTGGATTTTGTGATACCTGTAGGGTCTCAGGGTCCCTACTGAGTAACTTAATACTCACCCCTGCATGGCCTATGCCCACACCTCGTTGTGTTGGATGCATACGACAGACAGTGGTGACGGAGGTCGAGAGTGACAGGACTGGACGGTACTTGGAGGAGGACCTTACGACGTATCGGTACATGGTGGTGTTTGATGGACATGGAGTGTTGAGGAGGCCATATGTACATACACTTCAGGTAGGAACCCCAGACGATGATCCAGGAGTTGCTTTCACCATTCAGCTGTTTGTCCATTTTTAGTTGTACTTGCTTACAGTTGTATTTGTACGTTATAATTGGGATATTATTCTGCCCCCTTTACTTTCAGTACACTTGTTATGCAACTTTTACTTAGTTTTTTATTCTTCTTTTACTCTGGTTGTGTGTGTTTATGATTTATAAAGGAAATTCCCTCCCAGTTTTATGGAATTACGCCTTTGGTGCTAGTCGGCATCCCCTGGCCTATAGAAGGTGGGCTTGGGGTAGTCACGATGCGGGCCCCAGGGGACGGGTCTTGACAAGTCACGTGATGGACACATATTCATATGTACCATTCTGGGGATCTTGTGCAAGATTCATTTTTATACTCAGCATTAGAGATATCGAGTACAAATCCTCTGTTAACCTTTGCAGGTGATGATCCAGAGTAGGATATCATACCTTATGTGTAGATATCAAGGCCCCAATGTAGGACTCCATTCCTCTTTCATGACATGAGTGACCTAGTGGGTTCCCCATTATTTGATTGAGCCTTAGATAATTTTCATGTGTTGGTAGAGATGGTATCAGGTGTCACATTAAATAAAATTACAGAAATGTAAACCTATGCGTTTTTAGATGTATTTAGTGGATTTATACATTCTTCATACCTCAATATTTTATGTAATCATATTTTTTCTACGGTAGTAGTTACAATACCAAGAGTTTCTTCCTTCTTTATTCCCAACCATCCTTATGTGATGAAAATCAATTGTTGGGGTTACTAGAATTTTCTCCTATAACCCAAACACAAATCCATTTTATTAACATCGTTTGGATTACTTGACTTATTGACCAGGATTCATCTTCTTAGACATTTTTTTGAATATTTAATTACTATTCAGATGCTTAGATGTATTTTCCTTTGATTTAAATTTTTAGCCTTATTTATTATGATATTATGTAATGAAGTATATATGGTTATATTTTCAATGTGTGTATTCCTTATTGGAAATGATACTTGATTATAATTATTCCCTATAGAGTGGTGGGGATGATTATGCTCTCCATGATTGATTAACATACCATGGTGGATTAAATAGAACTCAACCTCATTGATTGTATACACACGGATCATTATTCTCTCACAAGTGATGGGGACTATTTAACTCTCCAAATCAATTACCATCCCTGAGTGTTACACATGGTTATGCACATCATTGATTGTATACAAGTGGATAAAGACAATATCTTGATTTATGTGGAGTATTTTGATCTCTCTGATCAATTAATTTATCAAGATGTTTGACATGGTGCTCCCCACTGTTGATTCCATGTATAATTTTTTGATGATTACTCTCTCTATAATAGAATCATTGGATTCCCCCTAGGGTACAGTGGATAAATCATTAAAAAATTTACCATATGTAATTCAATGTGATGGGGGTTGTTAACACATTTAATTTAATGGATGTTAACCCTATATTTTTGTGTGGACAGATATCCATTTATATATTTCCTAATGGTTAAACTGAGCTCCAATTTCATGACCTCGTATGGACTAGGACATAGGTCTCACTCATCAACCAAGATTTTACAGGGCATGATTGGCATAATGTCAAGAATATTAATCCGTTATAATTTTTTATATCTGTATATGGAATCCATTATCTTAACCATTAGATGTTAGTATGGGTGAACACAAGGACATGAAATATATCACCATGTGGTAGTGTAGGTTGCATTGAGAAATTTTTTGTTATTGATAGTGATAGTATTTTTTATCAGGATTATAAATTGATAAATATACTTATATATAAATTACTTTTTTCTATAACAACTAGCTCAATTCCATTTTCACAAGATGTTTAGAAAATGTTGGATTACATACCCATAGATTGACAGTTGTTTTCAATTTTATGTTACACCTTAAGAATGTATATTCATATATATGTATGTATATATATTTATTGGAATATATGTATATAAACATATAAATACAAATATAAATTACTGCATTTTTAATGTTGATCAGTATTGAAAATCCAGGGATCGATTGTGGTTTCACTCTATTTTTTATATTTCAATTTTCCAGTTTTTTTCCTCTTGGATGTGCATATTATATTAGAGAATTATTGTTAATGTATATTTATATGTTCTTCATTTCAATGTCCAATTTAGATGTTCTCTCACCCATGAACATGCGCCCCGATATACCTACAAAATTTATGATTTTTTTGATGTTGATCATTGATACAAGTTGGATAGGGTTGAGGCCCAGAGATTTAGGATCTAGTAGAGCCACTCATTTAGGTTTAGTAATCATGTTTTTGTAGTTTCATATTGTCTCGGTGACTAGGTATGTGTTCCAACTCATACTTATTAATAGATTATTGTACAATTAGTTTTTTTTCTCTTATTCACTTTTATAAATGTGGTTTTTGTAGTGGTAAATAATTTGTGAGAGTACGACATGATTTTTCAGGGTATTATATAATTTCATTTATTAATGTAATATAATTATATTTTATTTATTTATATGTTACCCACTCTATTTATTAAATAATTTGTTTGATATTATGTTATTTTAACTATTTTATTACCCTTGTATGATATAATCATATCCCCGAACCACACCTTATCACCTTGATACTATTGCGAAACCACTCACGTACAAGTAGTTAGGAATTATGCATTGTGATAAACCGTCATGGGGAACTATATTAGTGGAATTTTGGTAGTGACATTACATAAACCATGATTTAGAGGGAATTAAAATTTTAATTAATTGTGTACGTGTCCTTCAATATCATAATCGAAAATGTGGTTGTTTGATGAGGCTCGTATTTTATCAATATCGATTCATATGAAAATTAAATATATGTATATGGGGTATGAAATATTATGCTTAGTGGTATAACATGATGAGATATATTGTAAAATATGTATGTTGGAGGTTATTATGTCAGCCAGTTAAAGATGAGAGATAGATATCTAGGTGGATGTTACACCCATTCCCCATACTATATTGGAAATGGGAAAACACCACTAGGGATTTTATCATTAGACACCCCAAAAACACCAATGTCTAAATTTATATATGGGTTATTGAATATTAACTTATGAATTTGGAACACTTTATCACTAAAGTAAATCATTTATCTATTGACTAGAATTCTGAAATATACATTATGGTTGTGGTTATAAATCATAGAGCTACCATTTCAACAATATTTGATTGGGAACCAATGTTTACCTTGATGTTATGGAAATGTATTTAACATGATCTTGATAGATTGTTGAGTTTTAGTTTGAAATATCATCCTTGTATAGTAGGTTAGTATGATAGAAGGATTCAAAAAAATATGATAGGATGATATAATGTATTTTTTTGTTTCAAAGGTGGTGGGGATCAACACGTTCTTCTAGCTGATATTTCTTGTAGAAATATATTCCTCTCAAGTATTTAGATGAATCAATATCAAGACAAATGTGAGACGATGTGTAAAACTAAATTTTTCTTGGATTATGTTTGAGAATGAATGAAAATAGGTATTTAGATAAATAAAGAAACTATATGGATAGCTATAAATATTCATCAGAAAATCAAGGACACAGAAAGATAATAGAACAGTTAATCTAACAATCATTTATCTGAGTTAAAATTTGAAGTTGGTGATTGGGTTTTTCTATGAATTTATCCATATAATAAGTTTATGATATTTCTGAATAAAATAAAGATGAGACCAACTAATTTACACTACATTTAATTTTTCATCAAGACGGGAGGGTATCTTATTGCATTTCCTTCCAAAGAAAATCCCTTGAGTTAAAAAAATGATCCACATATCTATCCTTACAAAGTACATTACCAAAACATCACGTGAAATAAACTCATAGGATGCACCATTGGATCATGATCATTCTTAATAGGAACAACTATCAAGAATAATGGATCAGATAGATAAAGATAAACAGAACCAGACAACTCGCCTGGTTAATGTTTTCTAGAGAAACCATAAATTCAATAATGAGAATTCAGAACTAGGGGATGTAATGAAATAGATATATTCTCCTGTTTTTTGTATCTAATTGATGAATTTCATGGGATACATTATTTTAGTGTGGGTGTAAAGAAAACTCTCTATGTTTTTGGAAAAATAAATCTCTCTAAATAATTTTATTTCTTCAATATATTCAGTTACCCACAAAAAAAATTTAAATGAACAAGAATATAAAATTAAATAATTTTTATGTGAAGGTAATCACCTATAATTTGGATTTGAGGGTATAAATACTACTAACTATATTATAAAAAATTTATACTCTATAAATTTATAGGTATAATAACTCAGATATATAAATAATGTAATTTTAAATATTTACTGTTTGAAAATAACTATGGTGTTTTATTAGAAAAATTTATTTTATTGAAATAAATGTATATTATATAAGTAAATTAAATTAGTCACTATTTACGAATGATATAATTAAAATATATATACCATATATTATAAAACTAATTTCAATTTTTTAATATTTTTCTACTGATTAGTAATGAATATAAAAATTGTTTTAAAAAAACTATATTTTTTCTAAAAACAATTATCACGTTATGTGTCTTTTCTTAAAAACTATATTTTACTAATTATAAGAATTCATTTTGATACAGTTTATTGAATAATTACATTCAAGTGTTTATAAATTGGTAAGTAAGCTTATTTTTTAATTGTTCAATATGTATACTAACCATGGTAAAATCTATCACAACGATAAAGGGTAGACTATGTTAATCTAGGATATATATAAGTGATATAGTTATAAATATAATCCTAATTCATATTGGAAGAATTTAATATTACACTTATGACTTTATTAATTATTTAGAAATTCTAGTGGATAATTCTCAATTAAAATGGATAATATATTATTTAAAATGAATAATGTTACAGGAAGTCACTCTATTTGTTTTAAATATGTTTTATGTGTTCACGTGGGAAAAACATATGTTATGAATGAATCAAACTATATCTTATAGGAATTATAATATCATTTTCTTCATGTTATTTGATCAATAAGATCAAACTATTAATTAATTTTCATGAATGCTTACAAAAAAATGAAGGAGTATTTAATAAATTAAATTGAAAAGAAAAATAAATGGTATTAAATATATGAAATAGATGATACCACAGTTATGGTGAAAATTTGTTAAAAACGTATTTAATCAAAACGGTAAGGGTGAAAATAACACCAAACATGTCCAAATATTATTGAATGGCATTATTACAATCCTATAAATATGTATATTAAAATCTCTATCCTTTTAATACATTTTTGTTCAATAATTTGATTATTGTAATATAATCTTTTCATAAATTCAAACACCCTATCTTAATTAAAAAAAGAAACATCCCCCTTAGTTATTTACACCACATTGAGAATAATATATCAATCATAATATACCAAAATAACTTTTAAACTTCCTTAAACACGTTCTATGGGTTATTGTTTTGCAAAAAGACATACCATAGTGTCCCTAGAGGAGATTGAAATTATTTCATCCAAAGAATAGGTAATCACGTTAACTGATCGCTCTATTTTTTAATTTTTAATTACCTCTTTTAAAATTATGTTATTAAAAATAAAATAATAAATTTATAATTATAAATATACATACATTTTATTATGAATGTAAATTCACCATTATCCCCCCCTCATTCAAATTAAATGGGGAAGTAATGTATAGCTTGTTCATATATATAATGTACCATCTCCACATTGTGAAATGATTTATTTCCATAATAATATGTCATATATGGAAATTATAATTGGTTTAAATTAAAAATACTTCATAAATGAAATAATTAAACTTCTATAATCATTATATCACATATGTATTCTTATATTAGAAAATGTAGGAAAATGATAATGCCACTTGTGTGTATGTGTGGACTACCACCACCCCCAAGCAATGCAATTTTTTTTCACATTAATTTTTATATGGATTGAAATATAGATATATTAATTAATTTTTAATAGGAATATTTCTTAATAATTTTCTTTTAAAAAATGAAATATTATTAACCTTTTATTAACTTCATCAGTTGAAAATAAAACCAATTTTCATGTGTATACATGACATACCATCTCTATAAATTATGAAAATCACTATCATATATGTAATTTACATGAATGATTGTGAATACTTATATAATTAATATATATATTATTTATAAAATTACTAAAATTATGGATATTATTGAACCATTAATATAGTTCATGGACTAGTACTGCTTTATCAAAGAATGCTTGAAAAACAAAATAGTTATCATCAAGAACTATTAATTTAATAAAAAATAAAAAATAATTGTTTCATAATATAACGTAAATAAATAATACATGGTAAGATAGATGATAAAATTATAATGGAATTCATGTATAATAAATCAACATTTTTTATACAGTAGGTCTGAAATAAAAGGAATGTCAGTTTTCAGTTATGGGATTTATGTTTCAACTATATTTTAATTATAATTTTTTATAATTTAATTTATACATAGGAACATATATTAAAATTAACTAATTATTTCCTTTTATTTTATTACCATTTTAATCACTCTATTGTATATGTGTTACTTTCAACTTATTCATTTTAATTATTTCAGTGATAAAAAGGTAGTGTTATTGAAATTATACTATATTTCTCTATTCAGAAAAAAAAACTTTTTTCATCCAAATAAAAATTTTCTAAAATTGATTCCATGAATGATTTTAAAATTATTCTATATTTATTTTCAATGAAAAATTTATAAACATTTTGAGTTTTATAAAATTTCTAAATGTATTGTACCTATCATTTACCAAACAAGATATTTTTTAAGAAAATATTAAAGTAATGTGTCTTTTAGATTATATGATGTGATAGGGAATTCCCCTTGTTATGAATACCCAATACATCGATTCATACATTAAAATTTTCCAATAATATTTTCAATGAAAAAAATTACCATAATTTTGTAGACATTTTTTTATTTGTTTTATAAATTATATGTGTATTTTTTGTGAGAATTATTTTAAATATCTTTTAATAGTATTTATATTAATAAATGAATAAAACAATTTATTGATTATATTTTACTAGGGGTGATATTCAATGATACCCTAACTATACATTCTAAAGATACTTTATATTAAGGATTATGATATTTTGATAAAACACATTATCATAGACTATGTTATGATCTAATGAATTATTGAAACCATTTTCTATTCATGTTTTATGACATGATAATATGATATGTTTTTTATGATATTGTACCACCTATTTGTAATTATTTCATTATTTGATGGTTATGACCAATACATATCATCAGTTTATTGGAACAAGTATTATAAATCATTAGAAATTTATATAAAATAAGTCAAATTTCTTGATCTGTAATGGGATATAAATCAATGTTATTCTTCTGTTATATAAACAGATTTTATGTTCTTGATCCACTACAATAATCAAGTGTTGAGTTAGGATCCAATGGCCCTGGTTGTGATCCCTGATATATGAAATGGTTTCTATAATTTTGATAGTTCCACAAAAATTTATGGCATGAGCATATGTTTCTTCATTGAGTTATGATGATTTTTCATTATAATGATTCATATATATTGAAATTAAAATTTTTTATTTAATAACTCATGTTGAGGATCTATTACAGATTTCACATGATCTTTTTAAGGTGTTTAAATTATTGTGTACCCCTCTGATTATCGTTTTCTTTAACAGTATTATTTATTCATATTTCTATTTCATACTGTTGACGAGCATATAATATCATATTTTATTATTTTTACATTATTTAGTTCATAATGAATTTTTTATTTAGGGTATACCTATAAATATTACAATATGGGAAGATTATTATGGTATATTCTTTTATCAATCATAAAATAATAATATTGTATGTGTAGTTTAAAAGTCTCTTAACCTCTACAGTTTTTGTGTGTATGAAAGGGTAATGAGTTGAATATTCATATAAAAACATGTAACATTTATGTATGGAAATATAAGGATGATATAATGTGATCCTAATGCCCTTCATGTTCAATCCCATTAGAGGTGCTTCAAGGAATGAAAATATTTGAATAAAACTCCAATAGTAATTGGATAACCTAGTGATACTAAAATCATAAACTAAATCATGGGGTTATTCTTGGAAAAAATCAATAAAACCTTATTTTTATCCACAAATATCAATTATTCAATTATTATATAACCCATGGTGTGATAATTATTTATCCATAAATTTAATTTTATGATCATCGAATATAACTTATTCTTTTTTAGTGAACTCTATATAATATTATAGTGTTTGGAAAGATCATGTAGAGTTTTATAATAATATAATATATCCTCTCTGAAAACAACCATAAAAGATTCAATATATGGTTTTAAAAATTGATTCATTAAATCCATAATGGTGGATGCAATGTTAGTTAAATTGTGACACATTTCCAAGTGCATGTAAAGTAGATATACTCTTTGAAAATCAGAAAATGTTATATTTGAGGGCGGAAAAAATATGATGATAGGATTACCTTATATAAATATTTTAGAAGATACTAGCTCCTCATTTATTTTCACAATGTTATTCTAAATTAGGTTGTGGGTACAGATTCTTACCTGTATATCCGTCTAATTAACATTAGTCACCACATAGTATGGGGGACCCTTCCGTATTCCAGGAAAACCTTCACATGTGAACCTTAAGGGGACATACTATGTCATATAAACCCATTAGCATCTCATCCCCCTAACAATTACATGAGTTTATGAAGCTCAGTATGATCTATCCTACACAAATCAATATTTATTTTGTTTTCTCCTTGAAAAATATATATAGTGAACTCTTCCTTTATGTTTGGAGGAAACCCACTAAATTATCTAAGAAGAAATCTCTAAAATGATCCACTACATGAAGGAAATTTGTTTCTCTCATTCAATGGTTATTCAAAAAAATTACTAGCTATCTGTGAAATCACAATAGATATCCATAAATGTACAATTCTATCATTATTACCCTGTATATCACATTAACCCTTGTAAATAGATTTACTACCCTTGGGTTAAAAAAATACCACACTACGATGACAATAGTAAATTTGGGAGGGATATGGAAGCAACTATTAAATGTAATTTTATTTTTAAAGATTCCAATCATATCAAGAATGATGAGGATCCAAATGAATTGAAAACTAGAAATCCTGATGTACAATCTTTAATATATTGTATACTTTTAGATCGCAAGCCCAATGTAGTGGAAACTGTAATCACTCCATATAAATAATCAATATAAAGCCTAATTCATTCCATGATATACAATGTTATAAATTAATGGGATGTACCTATTTAAAAAAGTATAGGCACAACCGAAGATGATATTAAGATCCTACCTCTCCATCTATATGGTTGTTCCCATACTCCTTAACTATAGATTCTATAACAAGATAACACCTAATAATGATTCTATATAATAGAAAATATATCATATACATTAATAGTAAATGTAAATATCATTAATATATATGAATCAATAACCATTTACAATCTCCTATGAAAAAAATATAGGTAATATATAAGAATATTAATAATGAAAAGAGACACTCCAAACTCTCAACTAATAAGTCTGTTCTTAGTTGAGGTTTATAGTTCTGTATCTCAAAACATATGTTCAATTATATAGAGTGTTAGATTCTTGTAATTGAGGATAAATAACATTAATAAGTAATTTAAATACACATTTAATGGTAACCAATTGAAGTATGAGTTATAATAAATTTTCTATTATATTTATACAATGGTCCAATTAGTGGAATTACCATTCCCTTGTTATAATGACATTGAATTCATTATTTAAAATTTACAATTCATGTAACTACATCAAACCAATTACTTTCAGTATTAGAATGTAACATGTTCTCACATGATTCTTAAATTATATGGTTTATCATTCACATTATACATTTACATACCAATTTGAAGTGAAATTGGTACACCATTTAATTGAAACGATATAAAATTTCATTGATCTTGAAATCTTAGTATCATGATTAAAAATATCAAGATTGTTTTAATAAAGATCCACCATCATATTATATGTGAAAAATTCATTTCAATTAATGTGGACACTATAAATAAAAAATTTCTTTTACCACATAAGTCATTAGTTTCAAATGAATTTAGAAATCAGGAACCCAAAATAAGGATCCAACAATATGTTATATGGGAAAAATTGATTTTTATTTATATATACACTATATATAAAAAATTTACTTACATAAAATTTCGTTTCATTCACATGAATTTAAAAGTTACGGAACAAAAAAACTACATGAAACAAAGGAAAGTCATGAAATGATATATAGTAAAATGGAATGAATATTCATGAAAGGAAAATAAATTTATGAAAATGATGATGAGATTATTTTAGTTTCTAGACATATCAGGACATGGGGGAATATTCATAATCACTAAATGCATCATGAACCACGTGCATCACCCTATAGAGATGTGGTATAATTGTAAAAAGAGAAAAACATAAAATATTACCCAATAATCGGTAAAATTGTTTTTTCCATGTATGTTGTTAAGATAATCTGGAGAATAAATACATTAACAAATTATAACACAACTTAATCTCTTGTCTTAAAGTCCTAAATATAAAGACAGATGAAAAAAATGAACATTCTATGAACAAAATGTGGAATTATGCAAGATTCAGTCATATGTAATGAATCCTAGATAGCCACATCCAATTATGTGAACCTCCCCATAATACATAGTATACTAAAATGTTGTGTGGTTCGATAATGTTACTATGGAGATAAAATTCCAACAATTTCATAGTAGAAAATAGAGGAAAATATGTGATAAATTAGTGGTAAATTTATAATTAACAATATTGAATTTAAACAATACATATTAAGATAAATAATTAAATAAATATTCAATTTCATGAATAAGAATGAAGATTCTATTATTCCCAATAAATGTGGAATGAAGGGGAACATGGATTCAGGAACACAATAATACATTGTATAAAAAAGTATAAAAATTCCAAAATTTGAACCCTAACAGCATAAAGAGCATTTCCTTGGTCCTATGCTCCCATAATACACCCTTGAATAGATATTACAGTGTCCATATCTAGGAATATCCCCTTATCCATACCAACATATATGAAGTATTTCAGGATACTAAATAGATTTTTCAAAAAAATGTGTGTAAAACTCATTAGGTCACCACCAACAATGTCGAATATTATCTAACCGGTGAATATATAATGAAGAGTGCATATGAATAATATATTTAAGGAAGACAAAATAATATAATCTTTTTCAGGCCTCATATCCACATAGTGCCTTGAATTAAAGTACCTACATCATCCTAACACAAAATATTATAAATCAAGTGACAACATATATGTGTATATATATATATATAATTATGTCTATGTATTTCATAATTGCTAAGGAATATGACCCAGTTTTCCATGTAAAATTTCACAAGGGACTCATACTATTTTAAATAAGTGTCATCTTTAAAAGATATCATATTTGGAATATGGAACATCTTGTTTAGAAAATCACACTCAATAATGTGATGTTTCATGTAAGAAATCCTTTTTCTAGTGCACATGATTTTTAATCTTCATCAATCCTATTTAAATGATGAGGATTTCAATGTATACTATCCTAAGCTATGTGAACATGAAACATCATGTCTAACATATCCAATAACCCATTCAAAAAAATTTTGTCTAACAATTTACTCATTCATTTAATTTAATACATATCATAAGATGAGACAAGTATTTATTTAATGTCATGATTAATTTAATCTCATTTTTCTATTGGAGTAATTAAAAATAATATATGGATAAAGGGACATGGACATTAAATTATTTTTTCCATAATTCCATTTCATATTTAAATTAATTAATGTAACTTATATAAATTAAAATTTACGATCAAACTCATTTATAAGTTGGATTTGTCACAATGGTATTCACAAAAGTATCGAGGTAGGTGACCTATGATAATGTCAATGGAGTATGGATTTATCCATAATAAGGGATAATAAATTTAAATTATGTATTTATCATTTATGTAAACAAAATTAATTAGTCTAAAATACATCTCAATGGAGGATTTAATAGACATGAAAATGTTAATGTTGAAGTAATAGACCACTTTTCTATTGTCGATAAATGACTTCTCATGTGATATATTCTTCAGACTCTATTTATAAAGATAAAAATGGTAAGAAATTGAAAAAATCAAATAATAAGGAATATGGGTTCCCATAGAGATAAAACATTATATTTTGGGAGGTACATATGAATGAGTTATATAGAATATTATACATAATGGGATACCACCAATGTAATGAATGTGACTTCAATTGGAACTCAAGTGAATGATTGAAATCAAAGCCTATATGAGAGATGATGGGGAACTATAGTAGATACAATGTATGCTATAGAATTAAAATTCATGGATAAAGTGATAATAACTAAATGGGGGGGGGGAATTAATTTTAAACTTTTTAAAATGGTATATTTTTTGGCAACATGTTTTACTCCATTGTGCAATAGCCAAGCATTGGCCAGTGTCCAAGGAAAAATAACTCACACAATATAGGTTCATTGTAAGATAAATAATGTGAAAAGCATGTTTTTAAATCATTTCAATTATTATATGTTTTGAGGGGCATGTGGCCTCCCTCACAATATTATACAATCCATGCTCCTTATTCATTGTGTTGAATTGTTGAGCTCTAGGGTTACTACAAACCATACACCAACAATACGCCTCATACAATAACTCATAAAACTAAAAAAGGTTCCATATTCTGAACCATAACAATAAAAACTCCATCACAATATTACTAGCAATCTAAAAATAGAAAAAAGTGTGTATTTATACTAAATAAGAAATGATTCATAAATAAAAAACATGGTATCTTTAATCCAACTATAATAATTCTCATCATACCTCAATGGGAATCATTTCAGAAATATACATGAAGGAAAATTATCTATTCCACCAATAGATATATGAGTGGATACTGTTGAGCATGTTTTAACCTTTTACAATGGTTTAGGGGGTCTAACTGATATAAATTAGAGTCTTTTTACTTGTTCTTGTTGATGGTGGAAGAATCATAGAGAAATGGTGCATTGTTCATGGGACATATAGTTTTTTATTCCACTATCTTTCATAGGATATATATGCCTTCTAAATGTTCAGTACTGAATTATTTAAGTTGGTTTTGACAATTATTTTTTTACACTACATAGGAATTTATGGTATATTTGGATTAATTTATTCTTCAGGGACCCACCGAGAGGTGGAGGGGAATCCTAAACCATCCGGGATGTCATGGTGGTCTCACATGGGTTTCTATTATGGATAAATTATTTGAGGATTTTTTCATAGAAATGATGTAGAAGGATAGTGTGAATGATTTTATGGAACTTCAGTAAGAGATACCATCATGATCTACCTACACTTCTCATTTTCTGGAGTTTCATTTATCCAAACCCATCCTAGTTGAGCTCAATGTGCAGAAGGCCATAACAATTGACAATGACCTTATTCCTAAGATGAGATTATAGGGTATGAGATTAAATATGATGATTTATTCTAAGGTGTTACATAAGAACACATTTATTTAGAGGAATGAGGAGGAGTAATAGACTACTGTAATTATATCATCTATCATTAGAACACTGGGTAGGATCTCTTTTAATATAATGGGAGCTACTTCCAATAGTAGGAAGAACATGGAAATAGAGACATACCTATGTGATTATAGGTACTTCATGTATTATATGTATCATTTATTCCCTCTATATAATAAAATTCATCATGATTCTATAAATATGGGAAATCTATTTAATTTTATTTGATATTGTGGAATGTCGGCCTTGTTTTGTCACTAGTGTTTTAAGAATTCCACATACAACATTAATATTATATTGTGAGGAATATAGGCTAAATAACTATGATTCAAATTATAGGACATGCTCATTTGTAAAGGATTCAGAATCTGTGTTCATCGTTGACCAATACATGTCAATCACTATAATGGTAGATTCATGGTACTGAAGAAAGAATGTTTTACGTAGTAGATCAGTTTCTATATAAAATTTGAGATTGACAATTGATGTTTTTAGTTATGGTATTAATCACATGAAATATTTATTATTCCATATTTAATATATAAGATTACTATTTGATTTAATTTTATCAATTTGTTTTTTGGATAGAATTATTAATTAACTTTTACTATAAGTTGATATCTCTTGACATTCCCTTAAGGATGAAATTGGATCATCATTATAGATTTCCATCATGTAACATATTATTTTATGGATATATAAATAAATTATTTTTCCTAGTTATTGATATTACAATACTAAATGTGATATTTGGCGTGGACTGATAGAATATATTCCATGAAAACATTGAATAGTATAAGAAACAAGTGTCCTTTTCTGATCACAAAGGAGATATGTTTGTTATAACCGGTGAATGAGTTGTTGGATAAGGCATGATGGAGAGAGATACATGACATATATTAATGTTATTATGACAAATATGGTACACTTTTCTCTTTTCATTAGAATGAGTAGTAACCGACTCATTTCATAATGCACTTTAATTTTATAAGCATTTCATCCCTAATAATTTCCTTAGACTCCCTTCTACTGAGTAGTCTTTTTTGGTGAAAAAAATTTGTAGGGGTGAATCCAATATTGTTATTTCAATATTCTGTGGATCCAGTTGAGTTGATGAACGTCAAAGTATAATGTTTGGATTTGTAGGTGATGGGATTTATCAGACTAAAAACATATCCTAGTGGGGGTCTAATGTTGTTCATGAAGTTGATGAAATATACAATTTGATCATATCTGGAATATTGGATGATGAACCTAGAGACTATGCATAATTTTAAGCCATTGTTGAGGATCTATGATTAGTTTTATTAGGTGAATGGAGAATACAGGTTCTATAAGATTGACCTACATTAGGCTATAACCATCAACAAATTAGAGATGCGGATATTCAAAATAATATAGTCATCAGTAGATACCAAATATATGAGTATATTTTTCATTCATTTCGGGTAGATAAATTGGACAATATAATAATGACCTGAAATTATATTATTTTAAAATTGACTTTATGTATGAGAACATATGTTACATGATATAGATAATGATAAAAAACCACAACATATTAATATAAAATTATAAATTTTTTATAATAAGTAATATTTTGGAGATAATTAAAAAGTTATAACATAAATAATTATTTTCATTTTATATTTAAAAATTTTACCTTCCATAAAATATATATTATTTTAATTATGTAATTTCAATTAAAATAGTAACTTAGAATTGTTATAATTTATCTTTTACAATTTAAAACTTATTTTTAAATTATTCAGATATTAATTTATTTAGTTTCAATATTTATGTTTTTTATGAAATCATTATTTTATAGTCGTCAAATACTGTTTTTTGTGTAAATTGAAATTTTTATGATTTCATTGTTATGAAAACATGTATTTGATGATTAAAAACATTTAAAGTCTTAAAATATTTATTTAAGAAATAAAATTATTAATTTATCCATGTTATTTTATCTTATGATACCACATAGAATATTTATTAAAACTAAATTTAAAATATAAATTATTAAAAAAATGTATTTTCCATCATTTCCTCAAATTTGGTTTTTATTTATTGAAATTACTTTTTTAATTTGCATTATATCCTATTAAGATTGCTTTTGGTAAAAATATATTAATCTCATTAAAATAATTATTCATCAAAATTATAACATAAATATGAATTTAAAAATTGATAGTTTATTTTTTTCTAAAAACTGTATTAATACAATTTCATGCAATTATTTTCAAAAAAACATTCAAAACATCAAAAATTATATGTTTTTTTCAAATATAAATTTAGAAGTATCATATAATATAAAATAACCAATATTTTTTTTATCATTAAATTTATTTACTAGAGATAAAAATTCATTACCATTGTGGAAGTTTATTTAGGTAAAATGATAAATATAAAAAATCCTTAAATCACTCTTAATATATATCAATATGATTTTACGAGAGGGTTATCTACCATAACTTGTTCTACACAGCATATTTTCCACATTTAACAAGCTTACCCTAAAATTGTGTCATGAAATTATTTAAAAATTATTACTATTTCCAAAATTTCCCTTTTGATCTCTTATGATATTATAAAAACTCTATCATTTAAATAATAAAATTAACCTTACAATTAATCCTTAAAAATAAACCATTTTTTAATCCTACAGCCATATCCCACCTAGATCTGTTTCTTGACACCATAATATTTCATAGTTTCTTCACATCCAATGATTTTTCATGAGAAAAATCAATCTTAAAATGTGAGTAGTTCCTTGTTTTAGTATTTTGATAAATTATAATAAATATTTAAATACTTTATAACCTTGATTATATAACTAATCATTTATAATTAGTATTTTGAAATTTAATTATTTTAATTATAAAATATATATTTGATCACATTCGTACACTATGAACACAAGTAAAATCCATCCTTTTTACATTAAGACTATAGCCTCTATGATAAAATGTTCTGTTTTTACAAAACCAACATTAATTTAATGTATATAAGATGTATTTAATGAATAAATATGATTTATATGTCAGAATATCCTTATGAATTTATCAATTTCCATAAAAATTCATTATAATCATTCATTGAAAAGTGATATTTTTAATCATTCATACTTGTAGGATAGCGCTACCCTGAACAAGAAATTCTATTTATTGTATGAACAAAAATTTTATGATAATAATAATTTTTATATGATGATATATTATAATTATGACATGTCAGATATTATTTATATATTTTATTAACATATTATTATAATATTCTCTAAATTATTCAATCATTATAACAAACTCTTGTTGTTTTAACCATACCGTATACACGAGGGATGTTGTAATGTTGATGATATTGATTATTATGGAATAATATATTCATCTAAAATAATTTAAAAATAATTCATTTAACATATATATAAGATATTGGATTCATAATATCAATATGTAATGATGTTATAAATATATCACCATTTGTTCATAAAAATCACTAAAATTATCTCATCTTCTGTTTCATCAAAAAAAATATTGTTAATAAATAACATTATGAATGATATTATAATATTTTATATAATTTGAATATATCAATTCAATTACCTACTCTGACATATTAATGATGATGTTTTTTATATAAATAATGAACCCCACCTATATTACAATTCAATTTCTAATTAATTGGGATTTCTAAAAAAAATATGAAAATAAATGATAAATAAATAATACACACATATTGAATATTTATAATTGAATTTTAAAAATTACTATATTAGTGAGTATTTATATGAAATACGTGAAAATGGTAATTTTTTGTGAAAAAAAAATTTATATCCCTTTCTACTAAGTGGGAACAATATTAATGGATTACATATAAATTTCAAATCCTAAATAAATAATTCATATTTGGGAACCAATTAATATTTTGGTTATTTTTATATAACATATTCATAATAATATATCATTAATTATATTTTTTTAGTAAATTAATTTATTATTCTTATTAATGAATTAATTTATTGACAATTTTCCTTGGAGTTAAGGGTTTTCCATGACTAAGATGATTCCCTTCGGTAGTAATCATATTTCATTTTCTAAAATCTTTTCTAATTCTACCATATTTGACGTATGATAATTCTAGGTTTTATTTGTGCTTATTTTTCTGGGAAATAATTATTCACACCATTTAATTATTATTTATTGAATATATTGTTTTGTGTTAATGAAAATTTTCTATGAATAATTCTAATATTATTAGTGGGTCTTCCTTCTATAAATATGTTTTCTTTCATTCTCTAAAATGTTATATTTTATATAGTGTAATTAAAAATTAGTTTCACGTCCAACGATATTTATATTTTAGTTTATTTTGAAGCCATGTTTTTTATATCTTTTTAGTTATGAATATTTTTAATAAATATATTTTTAAAATATCAAAAGTTTTACTTCTAAATGTTTATATATTATTCTATTATGCATCAAAATTTTACTTTTATATATTTAATTTTGAGGAAATATTATAGAAAATTTATTTCAATGAAATATTTTAATTGTTTTCCTCCACATTTTCATTAACAAATGGTTTTTGGATGGTTTTTAAAAAACCATGTCTTTATGAGATGAACATAATAAAAAACTTTTAAGAAAAATACATTTTTATATTTCACATTATTATTATATTTAATGTTGTATAACAAATTAGTGGTTTTAAGATAAATTGATAAGTTTATTTTTACTGATTTTATTTTTAGTATTAAATTATCATGTCATTTTATAATTAATGATTATTTCAATTTATAATACCTATATTCCCATTTGATATTAATTATAATATGAACCACTTTATGTTATGTTTTACTCATATGTATTGATGATGATGGGTGGGAAAAAATATAATTATCTATTTCATTTTTTATAGTTTCAGATCTATTTATATAATGATTCCAAGAAATACGTGGATTTACTCAGAAAAAAGTTGTATACATACCTGGATTGGTTCACAAGACTAAAGGGAGGGTATATATGGATTTTTTCATAAAATTAATCAGTAGACATAAATATATTTATTCACAATAATTTATTCTTATTATGTTTTTAAAACTAATTTCCAAAAAATTTCATTTTTAAAATGTATAACCAATATTTATGATATTCCATGTTCTAAAGATATTCCACTTTCTCATGATTTTATTTCATTCTCATTTTTTGTCTCTAAACCATGTAATGATGAAAATTAATTAGACTTATGTTCCTATTAAATATTTTTTAATTCTATATCAAAATTTAGGATTGTAACTTATGAAAAAATTATGATTTTATCTAATAATAATAATGTACTATTGTTTTTAATCAAATTTATGATCCAACCATTACGAATAATGGATATTTTTCCCATAAATTGCATTTGATTTTGACCATTATTATGTTTCATTTCCTATGTTTATAAATATGAATATGTCAAATGAGATGTCTATAATAACATCTAGAGAAGTGTTATAATGAATAAAAATTAATATGTGTTTTAAAATAAATTATTTTTTATGTATTCTTCAGGTAACTAATCATGTCTTCCCTTAGATTGTGTTATTTTTTATGGAAAATAGTAATTAAAACATAAAATCAATATATTTTTTCATTTATTTTATAGATTTCTATAGTTGGTATCAAATGGATAGTGGAACGAATTCTAAAAACATGTAAATACACTTGATGATTTATTAGTGGGATGAATACTAAACACAGGTAAATTCACTATTGGGGGAAATGATTTGCTTAATTTACATTTTTATTATGGATATTGGTGATATAATTTAATTTTTCTAGGTTAAAGAATTAAAAATGTATATTATCATGTAAACATAGATTTATTCCTAATGGTTCATAAAATAGTGTATTGAATTCATTTAGGTGAAATTTATCACAAACATAGATTTATTCCTAATGTTTGAAATTTATCACTCCCCAACATAGGCATCATGATGGAGCTCTCTAACATCACATGGTAATTTAGAAAAGCTTCATATACAAGCACAAGAAAGTCCCGATGTCATATCCATACCTTCTCATTCTTCCAAATCCATTGGTTCTACTCTGGTGAGTGTGCCTGATCTAAATCCTCCTCTCGGGCTACTCCTTTATTGCAGAGTATATCTGGGGAAACTACATGCGTCCAGAAGGACTTAAGGAGGCCTTAAGGCCTTAATGGTAGCTTGAAATACCTATTCAACTAACGGACATAAGGACTCCACGTCCAAATTGGTGTCCCAAGGTGAATAGTTCGGGATGCTATAGTATTAAACAGTACCTGTAATAGTAACTGCTAAAGTACATCGATAATACCCGAGAAATATGTCTTCATGTAGTTTCGAACCTGGGTCTTGTGGATGCACGTAGAGATATTGCAGCAACATTGATGATGCTCATGTGTTGATGTTATTTGTATTTCTATTATTAATTGGTTAATTAATGTTTTTTAGGCATAAATATTAACACTATATATATTATTTCCTTCTATAAAGTATATGAGTGTATTGGGAATTATGCTTCCTTTTTTGGTTTTACATCCATTACTAGTGATGTCTCTTTTTTTATTGGTAATAATGTCCCAATATTCTCCTTTTATAAAAATAAAAACTAGACTTGAAAGGCACTAATTATGGTCCTACTACAAATACCAATGATTCACATTTTAAGGTAATTCAATGACGTCCAATGTATATTTTTTTTAACAACATATGATGATAACCTATTTTTATTAATTTATACTCACATGGATTATAATAATAGTTGATTGTTTTTATTAATATTCTTGGGTGGATTGTTTACACAACCATCACTATATGGGTTATTCTAAAACATTTCTAAGGTGAAGGTAACTGTGGAAAACTATGAGAAGGATCTCTAATCAATGAATTTATAAAATAAATGATATTGATATCAAAACAAAATTCTTTAAAAATCCAATAAAATTTACATATCTCATGTAATTTTAGTGTTAAAATATTAAATTGACTATATGATCTTTTGTGGTGATTAAATTTTATATTACCAGTTGATAAATCATTTACAGAAGGTGTTTCCCTACACAAAATTTAATGTGTTGGTATACATGTGTGCGGGGGAAAAATTTTGGAGTAACATTTAATATTTCTGTGAAATATTTTTTTATTTGAAATTTTATATGGTGGAGTATAAAAATATAGAAATAACCCTTTTCAAATCATTTGACCCACGGTAAAAATATTTTTTTAGGTTAAAAATAATAAAAAGGGAAACAAATAATTTATAAACAACTAATTTTTTCTAATATTAGTTTTCTGTGATAGTTGTTATGGTTAAACCATGTTATAGGTGTTTAAAGGGCATTAACTATATATGAATTAAATAGTTATAGGTCTATAAAGAAGCTATAAGGGAATCAATACATAGTGAGGAATTTATATTGAATCTGTGTTTGAATAATTCCAATGTATATTATATTATATGAACATAAAGTATTTAATATGGTTTGGAATTATAGAAAAGAATATGTTTGGGATCCTTATAGATTCATGGGCTTGTATTTTGATGCTATGTGAGACACGTTTTAAAACAATTCAAAAATTAGGTTCCTTATAAACATTTTATTTATTTTTGGAATATTGTCATGATAAAAATGATTCGTGTCAGGATGTTAATAACAGATTGTAAAATAATTTTTGTGATCATGAGAAAACACCATTGAATTAGTTAAATTTCCTGACAACATATGCACATGGAAATTTTTTTATTATTATTCATAGAATAAAAACACACCCTACCACAAACAACACACGTTGTGAATTATTTAATCAATTATGAAATTAAGTTATTTTAAGTTTCATCTATTATGAATATAAATTATTTTCATGGAAATCTATTTAAAATGGTGTAGTGACAAATATAATTTGACTAAGATAATGATTGAATGTAATATGAGAATAGAGTATCACTAATCTAATTAGATATAAAATATATCGTAATATATTGAATCTTACATAGAAACACACTTTTTTATTGGACTCCAATTTAATATTACATGGTTAGAAATTGTTTTTCCCTCATTTATATCATTAAGATCTAATGATTATAGAATTTCATATTAAAATTTTTTTACTCTTCCGGATGGAAAATATGACCACACTTTAAAAGATGAGCACATAAAACATGATTATCCTTTACCCGAAAAGATGTTTTTTAGAAATTTTTTCCCATTGATATTTTTCCGTTTCTCTTATAATCTACTATAAATTACATATTGAATTTTTCGGGTGAGAAAAAATCCCCCCACCCATTAAAATGTGTGTGATAAAATTTAAAATTATATAATAATTATAAAGATAATTTCCCTCATAATTTCTTCATGTGTTCGAAAATATCTCACCCATATATAGAGGTTAACTAGTAGGACATTATATTTTGTAGTCCTATTGAAATATTTATATTTTACATATTATTGATATTATATTAACAACATAGAAAATATTATTTGAAAAAAATAAAAAAAAATATTTATGAAATATTCAACAATTAATTTATCCACATAATATATATGTTAATTTTTTCCCTTTTCATCCCACCCACATGAACCAAGGCATACAATATATTTTTTATATAGTTATCTACAATATTCATCTTTATTAAATTATAATATAATTCCCACCTTTTTATTAAAATCTTTACAAATCCTTATTTCAATTAAATTTTATCTTTTTGTGTTATTTTCAGATTTATTTTTTAAATTAATTTAAAAATAATCTAGGGAATTCATTTTAAGATGAATATAAATGAAAAATTATAAATCCAATGAATGCATGTATATTCAGATGTAGTACTTCTTATTTCATATATATGGGGGCCAAGTCACCAAAATTATCTAACATTAGAGTGGTTTTTTCTTCATCTATTTGGTATATTGTGTTATTAACCAATTCAAAACCCCAACAGAGCGAATACCAATTTGATCATTTGATCAACCATCATTGAGTGCTCAATATGGAAAATTATTCATCAAAAAGACATGTCAATAAATAGGTAGATTATGTAGATGGTACAGTCTTTCATATACTGTATTAAATATATAAGAATGTCCTCATATTTTTGTCTAAGAAATCCATAACAATGTTTATATAATATAAAGATCCTTAGCTAACTGATGACCTGTATTGATTTCTAGTAAGAACCATTACTTTTATGGTGTCTGTATAATAGATTTATTATATAAATTCTTTGTGTTAGAAGTTTCATGTAACTCAAAAATTATTTTGGATGATGTAAGTATTTATGGAATAGTCTATGACATAAATGTATTCTCCGATCATAATAAGAATGTTATCCCAAATTTGATTACATGAAAGAGACCAATACTATTACGTCCTACCTAATTTAGGGAGGTATGAAAATAGTTCACATGGATGTACATGTTATCATCATGTATTTAATTTTAGTATATATGTTTCTAAATTTTAATAACTTACTATTAATATTGGATGACATCTAATGGACTCCTCCACTCCCAAATTTACTAATTATATATTCTATAAACACAATGTATAATACTCTTTAACCAAAACATAATACATTTTTTTAGTGGGACACAAACATATTATTTAATTTTCATGGTAAATAAAAAAGACAGTCCTCATGCTTTACAAAAAATTTTAACCATGTGACTCCATGTCATTATTGTCCATCACTGGTGAAATTTTGATATACTGAGTTACATTTGGAGATTATTCCTAGAAGCAACACATAATTCTGCATCGTATCCTTCACTTTCTAATTAATATTTATATATCTCTTCTTGTTTTATGAATTTCATTCAATGGGATATGTATGAGAATTTTTTATCAAGTAGTTTTTACTAATCTAAGATAAACTAAATCCAGATATCGGGCATATCTATTTGGGGAATTCCTTATTCAGACTAGACTAAAATGTCAATTTACAATAAAGATAGATCAAAATATATATATGAGGCTATGAATTCCTAAATTACTCCTTAATACCAACTTTATGATCCATTACATATCTCTTGACAAACAATAGATTCAATCATCCTTCTATTGGATAACGAGATGTATGAAACATGTTAATCTTCAATAATTTATTATTATTCACAATGTATTAGAACATAAAAGGAAAATATCACTTATAATATGAACAAAAATAAATAAAAACATATATTTTATCATGTTGAGTGAGGTTTTTTAGGAGGATATGATTAATGGGGAAACCATTTTTGAGGAATATTCCATTTTTTTCGAGAGTTCCACTACAAGTAAAATGATTTATGTACCCCCAATAAAAATATTCATGTTAAGAAAAATTATAATATTTAACAAAAATATGAACGATTATCATATTGGTGGAAATGATATTTTAATTTTGTCCAACATTACAATTAATTTTCGGTTTTAAGAATGTTTATTCTAAGACATATAGTATATCCTATTGGGGGAAAAATGCTATAATCTATTCCCTAAGTTGAGGTTCTACTTGTAATCAATGATAATGAATAACCTTAGTTATTATTGAAGATGTGGTGTTATTATAATAAGTAAACAATAAAGAAGAAAATTCGGGCATAGATTCTTGTTAAATGATTGAGTCAAATCTAGTCATCTCCCTTGATGGATGGAATATATCACTAATTACCCATACCTTTAAATACATTAAAATCAGAATACTATAAGGAGTGGGATTCCAATAGGATAAATTCAATAATAATGGATATCATGGATATTAATCATGTTGATGATTTTATGTTGATGGAGTTTGAGTTGGTCAATTAACCCTCTAAAATATCCTACAATAGCTAACAAGATAAAGAAGAATGTTATGAAAGGGAGATTCATGTCATGATCTAATCTATAAAATATTTAATTTGTTATTGGAAATCAGTTATCAATATGACGAAACATGGGTATAGTTTCAATGATAAAAATGTTGATATAAATTATTTTTAGTAGAGAGATAATGATGATGATGGTCTTTTTGGAGTATGTGGAAAGACATAAGAGAAATTGACCGGTCAATGGACCTCATGATATGAAGAGATTATAATTCCAAATTTTATTTATCATGTTATCAATAATGTTACTATTATAATCATTATTAACCATTATTAATGTATAGGTAACTTAGTCATCCCTTATATCTCTATTGTATTCTATAGAAGAAATATTAATTAACCTGAGTTCCAACATAGAAAATAGGGTTGAAGAAGAACCTTCACCTTATTAAAAGAAAAATCATCATGTATTATACTAAAAACATTATCAAATTTTATGGTTTTTCACTAGTGACACATCATAAAAAGTCATATTGGGAAAATAAACAATTTTGAGATAGAATTGTCACTATAAATCAATCTCCATGTTTTTCCAATAGGTATCTAATATATTTTATATGATGTTTTTTATGTAACCATTACAATGACACACTAATATATTTTCTCATTCAGATATGTAGGTAACATCATTAGATTGAGGTTTTTTATTTTTCATGAGAAATGGTTTCTGTTCACCCAAGTTGATCTCTCATTAATTCAACAATAGTAAAATACGATAAAGGGAAAAAGTAATATTTTAACTATTTTGTTCCATAAAATTATTCATTTCATTTTGGGTTTGTGGGAACCTCACTCAACTTTTACGACATTTTATCATAATAAATTGAATGTTTCTATATTCAATGTATTTCTATAGTAATTTCTATTTATATGATATTTATAAATTATTTTTCAGTTAAACTAAATAATGATGATTTTTATTTCATGTCCACCATAGATCCATTCAGGTGGAATTTGGACTATATATTCCATTTTTGTCCTACATATCAAATATTGGGTTTAGTGGTGTCAAAAGTAAACCTGGAATCACAAATTTTTATGTATTGTACACCCTAATATCACCAATATGACATATTTTAATGATGTGAAAATGATTAAAATTTCATCAACATGAGTGAGTGGAGGTTGGTTTCCAAATTTATTTTAAATTTTTCTCTTTCATTAATATCATTAAAAAAATTTACTTAATTTTTTATATATCTAACATACAGTATAAAAATATTGGGGGACATAATATAGTTTCTTAATTGATAGATGTCATATGTTTCAAACTAGTTTTTTCAAACTCACCTTAGAGATGTTGATACTAATAAAAATCTATTTGATTATATATATATATATCAAATATATATATACATTCCACTATATCTAACTCTGACATATAGAATGCTTCATATTAATAAATATATGGTAGTATGTTTGGAAGAACATATGGATGTTTTTTTTTGACACACCCATTACTGAGCTCAATGGGTTGGTATTCCACCTTTAACACATGTTCTACTCTCTATTTAATAGTAGTTAAGACTTAAATGTTCTCCATGATCGTGTGAAGAAATATATTGTTGCTCAACTGTGGGTGTGGGAGCTCTATTTGATTCATTTTTCTTCAAAAATAAATGGTACCATATGTGTATATCAGAACAACAACACATCAAGGAGCACATCAATATGAAATGGAAGTATCAAATCTTTAACATAATTACTTGTAAGGAATATCATTGGTGAAATAAAAATCATTGAATGTTTTACCCCATTGAAAAAATAATAATGGAATTGTGGATTATGGTTTGGAAAGTTGAAAAGGAATGGATATATACTATAATAATTTATCAGTTGATATGGCCTGATAAATTGGTAGAAACTGTAATGCAAATAGAACAATGTCAATTCATCAATGAATTAATGTATTAAATGATACAACACAGAGAACAAATGAAGAGTGTCTTTTCATAAGATTTCAATTGATTATTACTAATATACATTATATTAAAGAGAGTTTTTATTATAAATTAACCACCTTATTTAAAGAAATAACAAAATATGTCAAATTATTTAAAATTTATTGATCAACCATGTTTCTTTGACCATTAATTCATGATGATATATAAATCTCACAAATACTAATATCATAATACATGGAAAAACTAAACATTTAATTGAATGTAATGGGTAAAACATAATTTTCCTTCACAATATTCGATGTTGAAATATAAAAATCCATCCATTTTCTTCAATTTAGATCCTACAGATAGGAAATGGTTAGCTGTATATGAAAAATTATTCCACCATCTCTAAAAAAACTCTTTGTGGGGGAAAAAGATAGAAATGATTCATTTCATCCCTAAAATTGTACTGTTTATAGATTTCATGACCCCCTTCCATAATAGATTCCCCTCCTAAGCTGGAAATGGTGAAAGGGAGATAATGAACCCCGGGTCCCACCCCCAGTAGGCCCCGGAGTGGCGACTAGCACCAAGGGTATGAGTTTTGTTTCACATATATTGGAGGCATGACCCTTTTTATTAAATAAGATCAGAAGATAGGATGAGTCAAACACCAAAAGAAAAAAAGGACAAGTAAATAAACCCAAAACAATCCCACATGCATGTTTAAGTAATTATAAACCAAGGTACAAGTACAAGAAAGCTCAAAACTACAATACCAAAAGAAACAATAGTACAACAATTGCAAAAAATCCAGCTGTCCTGACTAGTAGGGTCCCACACGGCCCTGGTAGTCCTCCTAGAAACCTGAATGTAAACTTAGGGTGAGCATACAAGTATACTCCGCAGGGAAAAATAAAGCTCCCGTGCACAAGTGGGGAGTCATCCTAATGTCCCGTGAGAACAACAGAAGAAACCAAAACCTTTCAAAGAATTATATCCACCCAACCTCGCCAGCCATGCTCACAAAAAACATAAAACAACAGGTAGTAGTATATAAGAACAATAGTATGGGGTACCCCGCACCACTTTCCACTAGTTAGCTAATCTTACTAACAAAGAAAGTCCTGACGCTACCACAATATTCCAGCCCGCACACTCCTGGGCCTCAAGAACCACATATCCTGCCTACACACACCTGGGCCTCACAACCGCGTATCCCACCCGCACACACCTAGGCCACGCAACCACACATCCCTCCTGCACACACCTGGTCCTCATCTCGAAGATTCTTTGGATATAGTAAACATGCCCGAAGAGACTTGGGCTAAAACCACCGTAAACAAAACTTACCCGAGAGTCTTGGGTCTAAGGTCACCTCAAGCCATCCTAGCCTTTGGAATAAAGAGTAGGAAAAAGCTAGTAACTATGGTGAAAACACCCTCTCCCATGAAATGGGAGTGTATGGCACTGAGACTTCAACATGGGTGGGGTGCGACAAAACACATAGATACAGATATATATATGTATACCAAACACACATCCCAACCTATGGCTTCTAAACAGAGAAACTGAGCATGTGCCGCAGTACTTCCATGTCGAAGCATGCATACAAAAAACAACCCCAACCCCATTTATGTTTTCATGTTTCAACAGAATTAGTTTATTAGCTTCTTAACTTCTGGGCACTACCAACTATATCAATAGTTCGTAAAACATATCCCTGCCATCCACAAATCAAGTTAGGAAAATACAAGCAACAAAAACAAGTCCCTTCTTATTAACCAACCAGCGCCATTTATTATTATTCTCATCCTATTACCATGCCTCACCATTCATTAACACTTCTACATTCATTTATTATTCACAACCCATAGTTCGTTCACATTCAAAACCATCCCTACAGCCCCACTGCCTACCACCATAACCACAAACACATCGAAACCCATACATCATCACCCCTTGATACCGTTTATCGCAGCCACGCTTCCCATCACTATCATACCATTCAAACCAGCCCACAAAACATCCCCTTGACATAAATAAACCCTAACCAGCACCCACATGTTTATTATTTCAGTTTTTTTTAACCAGGGTGATCACACAAGGGTTTAGGTTATTCATTTAACCATCCATCTTTACGTGAGTAACCAATTCCCAAATTCAACTTTGATTCCATCCATAAACGGTCTAGAAAGATAGGGAAACATTAAATGCGCATGAAAAGGCCCCCAACGATCGTGATTTTTAGTAGGAATAAACCTATCCAATTCACAACATAACAATAGGATTAAATAAAGATAATCATTGAAACTTCCCAATCCCTGTTATTTAAGCCAGTTATTATCTTTACTAAGCTAGTTAAAAATGTGTTTCACGTAAACAATACGATACCCACCCCGCATGATGCACAATTTAGAGAGACAAAGGTAAGATCCCTACCTCAACAGGTTCTGATCACAACTCTCCCCCGAATCAACTTTAGATGTCGTCCATCAACACTCGTCGCTTCCGTCAAATCCCTGCAAAACCTCCTCGGGTGGAAGTTGGGTAAGAAAGGCCTAAGGGAAGACAACAGATCCAAGCTCAGTATTTCTTCCTCGTCATTAAGATCCTGTGGCCACTGACGGATCATAAATCGGAGCTCGGACGAAGAAGTTATGGAAGAAATGAGCATGGAGTCTCTCTCGGGAGAGCTCTGCTCGAGGGAATGGGGAGGAGTGGAGTGATTTGAAAAGGAGGAGAGGCAGCATCCTTTTATAGGCGAGAAAAACAAAATTAGACTGTGTGTGATTTCTAGTACATGGTGTATACTCAGCCAATTCACATGATCGCCACACGACTTCCAACATGGCCTTCAACATGGAACACGGTTGTTGAGTGGTCAACACACAGTTTGAGGGTAACACATACGCAGGGAGGGATTACATGGCGTGTATTTTGGCTACATGGAGTGTACTCATTTATTTCACATATCAAGGACATGGATTCAACATGGCATACGGCTGTTGACTGGTCAACACACGGTTTAAGGGTAACGCGTATGCAGGGAGGGACTACGCGGCGAGTAGTATGGCTACATGGCGTGTACTCATTTATTTCACAAGGAAAGGACATGCCTTCAACATGGGGTATACCCAGAAAGGTGGTACACGGAGTGTACTCACACTGCACGGCGTGTAGCTTCCAAATTCTGAAACGTGTGGGAAAAGTCCATTTTACCCTCCAGAACACTTCATGACCTTCTTTTAGACAAGGGAATGGGCCTGAGAGGTTCGGGCCATTACATCAGATAACTCTTAAAACATTCTCATCCCCGAGAATTCAAAATCCAACCCAGTGGAACTCAACAAGATACCTCTTAGGGATCTCATTATAATAGTAACCCATCTAACAACCCTAATCATATATTTTAGGAATTACTTATCCTATGTCAAGATATTATCCGCTTTAGGCGTCACTGATTTGCCCGCACGGATTCAATCGCATCCGCATTAATGTGTCTTAATTAAGGATTAGGTTTTTTTCCCTTTCCCCACACATCCGGACATGTTACACACTTCCAGAGGACAAGGAAACAAAAGCCTCACAACCGACAATCCAAGCATTCCATATATCAAAGGTATAGAGTATAACATCAAAATAATGCTTAGAAGAACAAAAAAACAAAATTCAGAACAACTTCGGGAACTGAGCATACATCTGGGACTCCCGCTCCCATGTGCTCTCCTTGAGGCTGCCATGCCTCCACAACACACAAACAATGGTGATGGTTCATCCATGGAGCACCTTCACATTATGATCCTCGATTCTGACTGGTAATTCCTTGAGGGTTGCATCGTCTCCCATATCTAACTCTCCCCAGTCGATAAAGTGAGAGTGATCATGTATGTATCGACGAAGCTGGGAGACGTGGAAGTTTTCACGAACCTTATCCAACTGAGGTTGCAGGGGTAGCTGATATTCCACCTCCCTGACTCGCCTCAGCACCTTGAAATTTCCGATGAACTAAGGGGAGAGCTTACTCCCCTTCCCAAACCTTTGTTTCCCCTGTCGAGGGGAAACCATCAAGAACACATGATCTCCCACCTCGAACTCCAAGGGCCTCCTCCGACGATCAAAATAAGACTTCTGTCGGTCCTAATCCACTTTCATCCTCTCATGCACAAGCTAGACACTCTCTGTGGTGCTCTATACTACCTCTGGCCCAACAGCATCTGTCTCACCAACCTCTTCCCAAAAATGGGTGAACTACATGGTCTTCCATACAAATACTCAAATAGTGCCATGACAATAGTATAGTGGAAGCTGTTGTTGTAGGAAAACTCTACTAAAGGCATGTGTAGCATCCATGATCCTCCGAAATCTAGAACGCATGCTCGCAGCATTTCCTCCAATGTCTGGATAGTCCACTCTGTCTGCCAATCGGTCTGGGGGTGGAAAGTTGTGTTAAGGCGTAGCTGGGTGCCAAAAGCATGATGTATCCCCCTCCAGACTCATGAGGTAAACCGAGTATCCCGATCTGAGACGATTGTATTCAGAAATCCATGCGACCTCACCACCCCTTCTACGTACCTATGTGCTAAGGTACTCACCAGGATCGACTACTTAATTGCTAATAAGTGAGCTGATTTCGTCCGTCGATCCACCACTACCCAAAAAGCATCATAACCACCCTGATCTCTAAGTAGTCCTATAACGAAGTCCATTGATATGTCATCCCACATCCACTCGGGGACATCTAAAGGATGAAACAAACCACTTGGGACACAGTTTTTAGCCTTCGCTTACTGACACACTAGGCATTTAGCCACAAACTCTGCCACTTCCCGTTTCACCCCGGGCCACCAAAAATGTTCCATCATGCCTCGGTACATTTTCGAAACTCCTGGATGTACCGAAAAGGTAGAGTTATGGAACATACGGAGACATTATTCACACATTGCCTCTGGAGGAAAAATCCTTCCCTGAAAAAGCATCCTATGCCGGATGTCCTCTGACCATCCTTCTGGAGTGTTTCCCTAATCGATACGACCATGCATTACATCTGCCTCAGAGTCTCCCCACTGATATTCTTCCACCTACAGCAATAAGGAGGAATGTACCATCATCTAAAACAAAAATTCCTTAACACCCTCTACCCTTGAATCCAAGTGCAAGGCATCCATCTCTCCCATCACTCTCCAAGAATCAGCAAGTTCCTGAACCATATCCTTATGCAACATCCTGCTCAGGGCATCCGCCACAACGTTGCCCTTACCTTCAGTGTAAGAGATCTCGAAGTCATATTATTGAAGAAACTCGACCCATCTCCACTGCCTTATGTTCTGGTCACACTGGGAGAAGATATAACACAAGATCTTGTGATCTAAGAAGGAAAAAAAGTGTTCCCCAAATAGGTAATGTCACCACAACTTCAGTGAAAACACTACTGCTGCAAACTCCAGGTCATGGGTGGCATAGTTACTCTCGTGAGGGCGCAACTGCCTTGATACATAATAGATCACACCCTTCTTCTACATCAGTATGCACCCCGAACCAAGGCTAGAAGCATCACAAAACACCTCATACAACAACCCTTCTTCTGGAAACCTGAGTACTTGAGCGCTGACCAACTTTTCCTTCAGGTAGTCAAAAGCATTCGGGCACTGATCACTCCATAGGAAGACCTAGTTCATCCTAGTCAAATATTTAAATGGAGAAGCAACTTTAGAGGAGTCCGAAATGAACCTTCGATAATAAAGTTCCAACCCCAGGAAACTACGAACTTCTGCCACGCTCTTGGGTGCCTCCCAAGAAACAACTGCCTCCACCTTCGACGGGTCCACTGGCACTCCATGCAGAAACACTACGTGCCCAAGGATGTTTACTTCTTATGTCATGAACTTACACTTTGAAAATATCCCATAAATATGGTGGTGTTGAAGGACTTCCAAGACTGCCCTAAGATGCTCAACATGCTCCTTGTCTGATCTTTAGTAGATCAAGATGTCATCAATAAACACAATGACGAACCAGTCCAGAAACTCTCAGAAGACAAGGATTATAATTCCCATGAACACAGCAGGAGCATCTGTAACTCCAAATGGAATCACTACAAACTCGAAGTGTCCATAACTGCACCTAAAAGCCGTCTTCGAGATGTCACTTTCCTTTACCCTTAGCTGATGATATCTAGACCGTAGATCAATCTTAGAAAACAAAACTGCTCCCCTCACCTGGTCGAAGAGATCATCTATTCTTGGAAGGGGGTAATGGTTCTTGACTATTACCTTATTCATCCTTTGGTAGTCTATGCATAGCCTGAGACCACCATCTTCCATCTTCACAAACAAAACTAGAGCACCCCATGGTGACACGCTGGGTCGAACAAAACCCTTCTCCACCAGATCATCATTCCGAATCTGCAACTCCTGCAGCTCCGAACATGCCATCCGATAAGGGGCCATCAAAATAGGACAGGCACCATTTTGTATGTCTATCCATAACTCAACGTCACGTCGAGGGGGTAGTGTCACAAAATCCTCGGGAAAAACATCGAGGATCTCCCCAACAACCTCTGGGACATCCATCATCTCTATATCAGCTGAAACCACTGATAACCCGCCTAAAAAGGAAATGAGATGCTTTACATGCCGTCTTCTTACCTGATAGCTCCTCTCACCAACAAAAGATACACGCTTCTCACCCACGACGGAGAGCAAGACCCTTCTTCGAAAGCAGTAGATAATGGAACTAACAGAAAACAACCATTCGATTCCTAGGAAGACATCATATGGCTGCATCTGTAGAAAAAGAAGGTCCCCACTAGATCAATGCGGTCCCAACATCATTTCACATCCCCAGGAAACACAAGATACGTTGGTCTGGCCTCCAACTAGTGTATTCAGCACCAGGGGTACTCAAAGTCTCTCTACATCTAGACACAAAGCATGGGCTAGACCGGGTGCAACAAATAAGTGTGAAGCTCTGGAATCGAACAAAGTAGAAACGAGAGCACTGAACAATGAAATCGTACCTTGCACCACCTTTGGTCTAGCTGGAGCTGTCAACTATGATGCATGAAATTGTCCACTCCCAGCTCCTCTGCCACTCTGATGTCGACCACCTCCCCGACCACGTCTTGGTCGATGTCCCGGAGGAGAACACTGTGGTCGGCCTTCTCCTGCAAAGTCTTCCCTCGGAGGAGCAGGGTCCTCCTGCTGCTAGGAGGGCCTCGCCAGCAACTGGTTCTGCTGAGGTGGGCGCTGAACCAGCCCACCTCCACCGTACTGAGATCGGGTCAAGAACTGACTTTTAATGTGCCTGAAACCTCCACAAGAGAAACACTTCGGTCCCAGGCTCATGGAAAAGGGACAAGGTCCCGACGATCTGAACTAAAACTGCTGGGGCCTTCTCCCTACTAGCCTGAATACGGAAGGTCCTGTCGTAGGAAACCTGCTGCTAATTGCTTTCCCCTTCGACGAACTCGGCTAGATCCCCTCTCTTCGTGCACCTCCTTGCGAGTGCATCCTCTCTACAACCTCTGATATCTTATGTACTGCCAGGTACGTCAGAAGAGTGAAGGGGGTGATAATATACTGGAGTGAAGGATAAAGCGCCTCCTCCAAACGTCTCACCCAAGACTCCTCATCCGGAAAGAGATCCGGAGAAAAGCGTAGGAGATCCTTTAAATTGATCCCCAACTCTTGTACTGACACACTCTCATATTAAAGGGATAGTAACTCCTACCGCTTCTCCACCTTGATCATGGAAGAAAGGAATTCCTCTCAGAACTCCTTCTCAAAGTCATCCCATAGAACCTATGCCTCTGACCTCTCCCCGAGGTAGAGCATCCACCACTGATGCACCACACCTCTCAGCTGAATGACTACTAGGGGAACCCAGTACTCCCTCGGAGCACGGATCAAAGTAAATGATATCCATATCTCCTCAAGCCACCCCTCAGTCTCCATATCCTAAGTACTACCCTCATACTTCTTGTGGGTTTTCCGCTGGATGGAACGGAGATTCTTCTGCCACTGGCTATCTTCCTCCTCTTGGAAAATCCTCATATGATCGACCGCCTGAATCTGCTGGGCCTCAGCTTCCTGAGCCACCCGAGGACGACGTCCAGGTGCCATAGCTGTACGGTAAACAAATATTTCCAAAGCCCATGTAGTAAGGAAATTTCTCAAGGTTTCATTTTATCACTTTATTCAATTTCCTTCCCAGAAAACCCAAATCAAGTAAAACACAATCATGATGATCCATGTACCTTCCCTAGGGTCTCTAACCTACAATAAATGTTGTCTCACTTGGTTTTTTGGTAGGCTCAGAGTCCTTGCATTGGATCACAGGGGGCCCTAAAATCCGATGTCCTAGCCGGTCTTCCTTTGCCTATGTCACACACCATGATTAGCCAACATTGTGTCCTTAACATCCCATGCAATCTTCATTATGCCAAACTCCAAACTCCATCCTATCTCTCAACTTGCCTCTGATACCATTCTATCACGACCCCCTTCCATCAAAGATGCCCCTCCTGAGCTGGAAATGGTGAAAGGGAGATAATGACCCCCAAGTCCCGCCTCCAGTAGGCCCCGTAATTGCGACTAGCACCAAGGGTATGAGTTTTTTTCACATATATGGGAGTTATTACCCTTTTTATTAATTATGATTGGGAAATAGGATTAGTGAAACACCAAAAGAAAAAATAGAACAAGTAAATAAACCCAATCCAATCTCACATGAATGTTTAAACAATTCTAAACCAAGGTACAAGTGCAAGAAAGCTCAAAAGTACAATATCAAAAGAAAAAATAGTACAACAATTGCAACAACTCCAACTGTCCCAACTAGTAGGGTCCCGCACGACCCTAGTAGTCCTCCTAGAAACCTGAATGTAAACATAGGGTGAGCATACAAGTATACTCAGTAGGTAAACCTAAAGCCATCATGCACAAGTGGGGAGACATCCTAATGTCCCGTGAGAACAACAGAAGAAACCAAAAGCCTTCAAGGAATTCTATCCACCCAACCTCACTAATCACTATCACGAAAACACAAAACAACAGGTAGTAGTATATAAGAACAAGAGTATTGGGTACCCAGCCCCATTTCCCACTAGTTAGCTTCTCTTCCTAATGGCGAACGTCCTAACGCTACCACACTCATTCCGCCCGCACACACCTGGGCCTCAAGAACCACATATCCCGCCTGCGCACACCTGGGCCTCAAAACCACGAATCCGACCCGCACACACCTACGTCTCAAAACCACACATCCCGCCCTCACAAACCTGGGAATCATCCCGAAGATTCTTGGGAAATATTAAACCTGCCTGAAGAGTCCTGTGCTAAAACCACCCGAAACAAAACCTACCCAAGTGTCTTGGGTGTAAGGTCACCTCAAGCCATCACAGCCTATGGAAGAAGAAGCAGGAAGGAGCTAGTAACTAAGGGGAAAAATACGCGCCCATGAAATGGGAGTGTTCGACACTAAGTGCAACATGGGTGGGGTGCAACAAAACACAAAGATACAGATATATATATATGTATACCAAACACACAGCCCAACCTATGGCCTCTAAAGAGAGAAACTGAGCATGTGCCTCAGCACTACCATGCCGAAGCATGCATACAAAAAACAAACCCAACCCCATTTAAGTTTACATTTTTCAACATAATTAGATTATTAGTTCCTTAACTACTGGGCACAACCAACCATATCAATCGTTCGTAAAACATATCCCTTCCATCCACAAATCAAGTTAGGAAAATACAAGCAATACAAACAAGTCCCTTATTATTAACCAACCAGCCCCATTTTTTATTATTCCCATCCCGTTACCATGCTCAGTCATTCATTATCTCTAATAATTTCATTTATTATTCACACCCCATAGTTCGTTCACATTCAAACCCATCCCTGCAGCCCCGCTGCCTACCAACATGACCACAAACACACCGATACCCGTAGATAATCTCCCCGTGATACCATTTATCACAGCCTCGCTGCCCATCACTAACATAGCATTCACACCAACCCACAAAACACCCCCATTCACATAAATTAACCCCAACCCACACCCACATGTTTTATATTTTAGTTTTTCTCAACAGGGGTACTCACACAAGCGTTCTAGTTATTCATTTAATCATCCAAAAATACATGATTAACCAATTCCCTCATTCCACAATGTTTCCATCCATAAAAGGTCTAGAAATATAGTGTAGCATTTAATTGTTCAATCAAAGGTCCCAAAAGACTGTGATTTTCAGTAGGTGTATGCCTATTCAATTCACAACATAACAATAGGATTAAATAATGATAAACATAGCAACTTCCCCATCCCCGTTCTTTAAGCCAGTTATTATCCTTAATAAACTGGTTCAAAATGTGTTTCTCGTAAAAAAGAGGATACCCACACCGCATGATGCACAATTTATAGAGATGAAGGTAAGATCCCTACCTCAATAGGTTATGATCACAACGCTCCCCCGAATAAACTTTAGAAGACGTCTGTCAGCGCCCGTCGCTTCTGTCAAATCCCGGAAAAACTACCTCGGGTGGAATATGGGAAGGAAAGGCTGAATGGATGAAAACAAATCTAATCTCAGAAGTTCTTCCTTGTCTATATGATCCCGTGGCCACTGACGGATCGTAAATCAGATCTCGGACGAAGATGTTATGGAAGAAAAGTGCATGGAGTCTCTCTCGGGAGATCTCTACTCGAGGGAATGGGGAGTATAGGAGAAATTTTAAAAGGAGAAGAGGAACCCTCCTTTTATAGGAGAGAAAAACTAAAGTACATGGCATGTACTTTCTAGTACATGGAATGTACTTTCTAGTACACGGTATGTACTCGGCCACTTCACATGGTCGCCACGCGGCTTCCAACATGACCTTCAACGCGGAACATGGTCGTTGATTGGTCAACACACGGTTTGAGGGTAACTCGTATGCGGGGAGGGACTACACGGCGTGTAGTATTGCTATACGGCGTGTACTCATTTATTTCACATGGCAAGGACACATCTTCAACATGGCACACGGCTGTTGACTGGTCAAAACATGGTTTGTGGGTAACACGTACGCGGGGAGGGACTACACGGCGTGTATTATGGATACACGGTGTGTACTCATATATTTCACACAGCAAGGACACTCCATCAAAACGGGGCATACCCAGAAAGGTGGTACACGACGTGTACTCACACTACACGGCATGTAGTTACAAAATTCTGAAAAGTGTGGGAAAAGTCCATTTTACCCTCCAGAACACTTCATCACCTTCTTTCCGACAAAGTAATGGGCCGGAGAGGTCCAAGCCATTACAATAGCTATATAAATATTGATACATGATGTTTTTTTTAATAAAATACCAAGGATAGACCATTTAAATTTCTGAGAGTGAATGAATCAATAGAGTATAAATTATTAAGGGTAGTTTTCCATGGTTACAATAATAATAAAATAAAATATATACACTAAATATAATTATTGATTTGTTATTCACAAATTATTATAACAAATATATATGAAGAATAAAAAGGGGCTATAAATTTTACTCAGAAATACAAAATTTTTAATATAAAAAAAATCTTATTGATTAATATTTTTCTGTAAACTCATAATATTTTTTTTGTTTTATTTCAAAAATATTCCTACATGGTGAAATGGGTAGGTTTTTCAATTTTCAACATGGATTTTGCTACTATCACCAATTATGGGTTGAAATTCTAAAAATAATTTCAATAGAACCATACATTAAAAAACTAAACTTTTCTATAGGTTATGTTTGGTGATATCATAGTGAGAATGGGATAATATTTATTCATAGGATTCATTTTATTGGTTCCCAAACTAGTTTGTACCATTTTAGTTTCCTATTTCCTTATCTGGAATTACATGAATGGAAACTAAAAAATTGTTAAAAGGTAATATCCTTTTACCAAAAAAAATTTACGGTTTAATGTCACACAACATTTAATAATAATAGTCCAATTTTTTGGGTCTTAAATATCTAATTGAAATAAATGATGTGATTTCAAGGTAGACATAGTGGTGAAAAAAATAAACTATGATATTATATATATCAGTACATTAGAAATTAGATAACAATTCAAAATGTATGTCATCATGTTATTGTACAAATATGAGATGGGGTATAATAATAATGATGGGTATTGAGATCTATTATTGCATTAATAATTTTGAATAAGAAATGATTATGATTCAAAACACATGTTGAATATTCTTAATCTAGATATAATGATATATAATAATAATATTTCGTTTAACATATCCGTGAATTATTGAAATGGTTCTATGGAGGTAATTTTTAGGGAATATGGTGTTATAAGATCATGTCCTTGGGGAAGAATAAATTTTCTAGTCAGTTAGAAACATATCAGATATGGGGTGTATATAATGTCTAAGAGAAGATGTGTATTTTTGAATCATATAAACTAGTTTACAATATCAATGAGTATATTAAGTGTTTAAAATATAAAAAACACAGTGTGTGAAATTTATGATGATAATAATTACATTTTATTATAAAAAATGGGTCCCAAATTGGCAATCATTTTTCTACTATTCTTTGTTGAGGTGGACTGAAAGCATATAATAATTTGTAGCTATCCCTGAAACAAATGGCACAAATATTTCTAAATATCATAAAATAATATAATTCTACCCAAATTTAGTTCCTATGTATAATATATATTCTTATCTATTTTCATTTTAGGGTATTTTAATGTGGATACACTATTAATTAAGGTATACAAAAGAATCCAATTTATATGAGAGATAACTGAGACTAGGAGGTGGAATGAGATTAATTTTTTTGAGGAATGTAACTAGTCACATGTAAAGACCTTTGGGTTTCTGTATATATCATAATATATTATCTATCAATAGATAGATAATCTAAAATGAAATATGGGAACTTCTCCTCATTCTACATGATTATAGATAGAAAACCTTACAAATATTTATTGATTCAAGAGTTATGGTTGATGGTACAATCAGAAAAAAATGGGATTTATGTTTGTGTTTTAGGAGAGGGACCTAAACATAACTTTTTAGCTAGAAAAAATATTATTGTTGAAAAATATTTCATTTATAAGGTCTCACTGTTGATCAACATCATGTGTAAACTAAAGATTAGTGAATTTACTGATTATCCTAGAATTTGAAGATAGGAAACCAAATGTAAATGATGTTTGATAACATAGATAAATAGAATGGTTTTTTCATATTTTTTAATATGTAAGGATAATATGTATATGATTTATGGGAAAAAAATTGAAAAAAATGGATTTGTAATGGGAAAATATTATGTTTATGATGCGATGGATATTCAACAAAAAATTTATATATATCAGATGATTCGGAATCTAGCCATTTGATATTCTTAAAATATATTTGTTTTCGGTATAGGAATGGAACTATATGAATATTCCTAGTTAAACTAATGAAATGATATCTTGGTTTCTAAAATTAGTGTCCCACATTACTGTTGATATATAAATTTTTATGTGAATATGGATATGATACAATATGATTTGATATAGAATTGATGTTTTTTTAGTAAGATATGTTATTTTTAAATAAAAATGTATATAATGGAAACATATATTTTGAAACATGTAATTCATGGAGATTATATGATCACATGTATAGATCATATGCAACTGATATGAGAAAAACTCATCCTATTATAGGATAATATGAGAAAACCTGATGTAAATGGAAATAAAGATGAAACAAATGGATAATCGAGTTTATTGAAATTTTTAATAATTTGGGATGGGTTTGGGAAGAAAATATTAGGGGTCACAATGTATCCAAAAACATGTAACTCAAGAGAAATTAAGATCTTATTATATCATATTCATAGATCTAGATCATATTAAGGGGACGAATATAATGGTCTTGTCATATTTTTGAGTGGTGTGTGGAAAATCCCAACTTGAATTAATTATATCTAAACATTGGGGCATAATTCAGGGATCCTCATTCCTTTCATTTATTGGTTATATTATTATGTACATCTCAAAGCATTTTAATTTCTTGTATAATTAAATTTTATGAAACCATCAAAAAATTAAATAATTTATTTCTGAAGAAAAATTTTTTGGTGGAAATAATGATTATAATCTCCAGCCATTATAATTAGAATGTAATCTCTATTGTAGAAATAATTTTTAAATGCATATTGTATTTCCATTTTCTCTTATGATTTATCAGTTACTTCCCAAAATATGATCTGAGTTTTAATAGCAAACACTAGTTCTCATTGGTAAAACAAAAAGTTTAATATAATTCTCATTGAAAAATAATTTGAAATGTTTTTTCTATATACTCAGGTTATTTATTATGAGTATAATATTTTCTTAATGCACCAATTCAATTTACCCAACTTTTTGTGAGACTAATCTTACATACACAATTGATCAATGATGGTGATACAATGATCAAAAAATTGAACAACAAAGGATAAGACCTAGTTTATCTCCTAAAAGTTTTATTATAGGGTTTAATATGTGGTGGTCTGGTTTATGGGTTATTAATGAAAGAGTGATATCAAATAAACATGCCGTACTAAAAATATATAATTTTAAATTAATATTCTTTACCACTCATAATATACCATCCCAAAAATGTATACTTTTAGTGACTTTAAAATTAAATAATGTAGAAAAATATATATTAACACTTAAACATTTCACTGTTGTATCACCACAATAGACCCCATTTTAGACATGGCATATATTGTAGTCTCTTTTATATATAAGGGAATGGAACCATAAAAGAAAGGTGAGATCAAAATAAATGTATCCTAAAACAAAATATCTTACAGTACATGAACATTAGTGATCACAATATGTACATTAGGATTGAGAGAATAACATAGGTGAACAAAAATACCATAATAAAATAATAGTAGATAAATCATTGATCATAAGACTGAATTCATAAAATAATGCATTTTTTATAATGTAATAATTATTTTTAAAACATGATTCGTTCATCATGTGTCATTATAGCATGACATAGCCTTGTTTCATGACATAATAGTGTGGCACAAATATAAAAAAAGAAATTAAAATAGATTCCAAGGTTAAAATCATGGAAATTATTATCATAATGCACTAGGATGAACACCTTCCAAAATGATAAGTGACTTGGTACAACCTGCAACTCCCCCAAACATTTTTACCTGACCAAACCACATGGGTCCCATAACATTTTATACATTTCCTAACCACACATGACCGATAACCATTAGGTTATGGGATAACCACCCATGTACCATCATGATCTCATGATATATAATGAAATTACTCAATTCATTTGTGGGATATAACAATACCCCCACAAACATAATGATATAACATACTTATTCTTACATATAACCTGAAAATATTCATAATCCCATAATGGAATTATTAATATATAAGTAATGAATAATCTTAATTATTATTGAACTAAAAATATCTATAATCTATCTAGATAAATAAGATATAATTTTTCATTAGTTAATATCCCAGATGAAGGATAATTAATGTTATATTATTTTTATATAGACATGAATCACAATTTGAGAACTAGAAAACATTTTTAAAAAATTATAATAAATACAATTTACATATAAAATAAATTTAACTCTAGATGAAATAATTAAAAAAATAAGTAGTATATAAATAAAAATAAAAAAACCAAGAACATAAAAAACAGAAATATTTTAAATGAATATTTATGAATTTGGATGGTAAATGAATATATACTTGTAGACACAAGAAATCCCATTTACTTGTTTTGTGAAATTTAACATAAAATTACCCTTATGAATAATATAAGAAGGTTATTTCTTTAATACATCATAAAAAATCATGTTCAATTGTAAATGAAACTCACTATTCATTATTTTCAAGATAGTTATATTTATAAAACAAAGGAAAAAATAAGAACATGGTTAATAATTATTCATGTTTGAAAAGAAGATATAATGATGGATTCACTTACAATCATACATTATATAGGGTTCTAAACCTAAGGGAGGGGAAATATTAATGAAACATGGAATCCAAAAAAATAATTATAATAGGATAAATTATATGGGGATTTAGTGATAAATAAAAAATTCATCCAATGGTTTTTCAAACATAATATATCTCTATTTAAATGTGACATTAGAAAATAAACCCATAAAAAAATTATTTAATTCAATGAATGTTCCTTAAACAACTATAAAATAAAAAACCTCAAGCATTAATTGTTTAATTCCTTAATAATAACCATTTAATTTTATGAAATCAAATTATAATATTTTATTACACATGTATTTATTAGTTATTGTTAATATTCACCCTTGGGTGTTAGTAGTTTATATTATTTAGTATGTGTTTCAGAATAATGTTTATTATATTCATCATGTGATACAATGATTATGATTTAAATTTTAATCATGGTAGAGGAATATTTTTTTTAAATTGTTTTTGTATTCCAATTTTTCTTTCACATATGGTATGGTCATGGTTCACAAGAATAGAATATGGGACAAGAATGTTTGTGGTAATTCATTGATAAAGATATCCATTAAATTAATACATTTTTTCACACATACTTGAACATATTCATAACATACGAAATTTTTATAAAATATATATTACATGTAATAAAGTACTGATACTCATAAATGATCAAAATGGTTAATATAGAACAACATTGTTCATGTGGCTAGTTGACTTGACCAAAATAGGAACTAATGACAATAAAATTGTGTAAGAATACCAAGTTATATGATAGTAATATAATTTTACCAAAATCATAATATTGTTAATATAAAATCATTACTACATATAATAATATTTATAAATAATTTATATGAAAATATAATTCAAAATTTATGGGGAAGATCAATGAATTTTAAATGATTAATTCTCTCCTTCTCAAAAATAGTTTCATTAAAATAATGGATTTTGGATTAAATCTTATGACCAAAGGATAATAAATTTATAAAAAAATAGAATATGCATAAATATTAGGGAATAAACTGATATCCAAATGAAAAGAATGTTTTAGAGTGGTTTTAGAGGTTACTTTTAAAAGAAGATTTTTCAATGACACATCAACAAATACTCATTATATAATATATAAGTATCAAATTTTATAAGGTATGTGGATTAAAATAGGAAAACTAATGGATAACGGATAAGGGCATTTCTATTATGAACATACACACCCATTAATAGATAACCTTCATTATATATTATTTATTTGAGCCTTAGTTAAACCCATTTCCTCATTTAACCATCATTATGGTAACTCAATTTTTAACTATATAGCATATTTATATGAATAAACACTGAATTGAAAATACAACGTAAATTGAAATAAATGACATCAAATATTAAATCCATTTTATAGGATTAATTATATACATTTTATAAAAAATGACTTTAACATAAGAACTCATAACTCTAATTTTTTTTAGAAAAGAATCATTTTTCAAAGAATGAAATACATTTTTTATAGGATTTAATTTAATATAAAAAATATATTATGTAAATTTAATTAATTTTTTATAATATAAATATATTTAACAAATTATTTTTATACTAATTAAAATATTTTAATCATATAAGAATACATTAAATTCATTAAACCAATCACATGGAAAATAGGATTGTTAAAAATTGAATTATATTATCTTTACATATAATTAACAAGTAAAAATTTGATTAATGATTATTCATTTATATAAAAAATATATAATTAATATCATACTCCAAGTATTTATAATTTTTAACGAAAATAAAACAACATTATATACATTTTTTGTCACAAATCTTTGATGGTTATCAATAAATTTTATTTAATTCATTATTTCATTGTAAATAATTTTAAATGTAAAATAATTTATTAGTTGAGATTCTTGATAATCATTATTTATTATATATATTAATTATTATAACATATTTTAATTATAGATAATGTAATTTATAAAAATATATTATATAATATGAATTATTTTCAACCTACAATTATAAACTAGTAATATTACTTATATTTTATCAATTCTAATATAGTAACATATTTAATTGTATTGTACCCAATAGTCACATACACTTTTATAATGGCTATCTTATAGTTATATTACCACTATTACAAAATATAAATTCAAACCATTCTATATTAACAAATAACTCTACTCCCCTTCTTATAATTTTCACATTATATTTTAAAAGATATATTACACTATCATGATTTTTGTTACATCATTGAAGGATTTATTTTTCTAATGGTGATTCTAAAGAATCATGATAGTTTAATTTATTCCCAATTTTTATATATATTATTATTTTTATGTAATTTTTTTTCGAAATTATTCACTTTTATATGAGGTAATCGTCCATTGTATTCCACAATACATTTAAAACATGGTTTCATATTCATTTTTATAACGTTTCATGATGAATGATTTTTATTATTTTTAGATTCATATCATTGATGATCTACTATATACTAGCATTAGAATCAATTAAAATAACTAAAAACATATTTAAGAATTATATATAAATTTTAATGGGGATAATATTCCTAAACAGACGTTTGTTACATTCCCACTAAATAAATGAAATCCTCCAAATTTTTTTATCCTTTAAAAATAAAAATATTTCACGGTATTCATAAGTTAAAAATAACTCAAGATATAATATATAATGAGATATAAACATTACAATATTATATAAGACTATAAAATTTATACATTCCGTCATAATAAAAATACATTATGATATTAATTTTTCATATCCATTCCTTTAAAATATTATTCCATATTATTGATATAACTATTATACATTTTTATATATATATATATATATTATTTGTAGAGTCTTTCTTATAGGTGTTTAGTTGATGTGATGTTTTAGATAACAAAATGTCATCATTATTAAGGATACATCCCATTAAATGTTTTTGCATCTCTTTTCACAATACATTATATACAACAATGTGCCATGGGTCTATGTGTATTACCAAACTTTCTCTTAATATACATAATTTTTCTAACATTTATATGTCTATAAGAACATGAAACCATTTCCATTTATCATTATTAATGGGTCTGATATTCATGAATACATTCTAACAATGCATTGAAATTCAATTGCAAATCTATGAAATACATTGACCACAATAACAATAGTTTATATAAGAAATTATATAATAAACTCTATATTTGATTGGTCAAACTATATACACTACATGTTATTACATTAGATAATAATGATAAATTTTATATCAGGAATTCACATTTACAAATAAATGAATAAAATTTCACCTTTCTCATTATCCCTAACACAATAATCAAATTTTCCTCATTTTATTCTGTTATTTTGGAATTTTTTCTGTAAAATCTATAAAATCTATCATAAATTACTCTTTGATATTTCTAGATAATTAATTATTTAAATCAATCAAAATATCAAGTTAAATTTTAATTTATAACATAATCACTATGAAACCATATTTTGAAGATATTATATGGAAGAATATAATGTTTGTATCCTACATTATACCCTCAAATAATGATATATTGATCAAATTTCAATCATTAACAAGTATTTATAACCTTTAAATTGATTTTAAAATTCATCAATACATGTTATATGGTATGTGTTATTTATCATACAATTATTATCCCCCATTATACTGAATGAAATGTTCCATTGACATATAATTCATTATAACAATGATTTCTGGTACACCCAATATTTGTGTTATTAGGAACATAAATCACATGTCCTTTATATCTAAATGTTTCATCATTAACTCTTCCAACTAATTATTTTCCATTCATGATGATGGATTTGATATATTGATAACAATATACACATGTTATATAGAAAATTGATCCTCTAGTTATTAGGGAATAATAACAAAACCATTATATAAAACATCAATATAATAATTTAAATAATATTTATACACAATATTGAGTCACTCCCCAAATATTTTAGATAATGTACATGAATTTTTGTACACTATGACCTTTAAATGGATATAACATCCATTTGGAGTTCATTGAAAACCATTCATTTATACAATACCATGGGATGTATAAATAAATGAAAAACGACTTTCATATATTAGAAATTAATTTGGAACCTTTGTTTTGAGATTAAATCGATGGCTGCAATGATTCCAAATAATAACAAATGAATAAAAATAAGATTAATAATAACTAATTTCACATTTTTTAGATAATTTATATACATGGGATGAAATATTCTCTCCACAATGAATTACCACAAATATTTTGATATCTTCAAATCAAGGGAGTTCATTGATATTGTAAGAAAAAATTTAAAAAATTATGGTGTAGGTGAAACAATATATAAATAAGAAATTTTTTGCTCATGATAGGCTGATGAGTATACCATACACCACTACACTTTTGGAACCCACTTCTACAGTTTTTGTCAAATAAACCATATAATTGTTCCTTTTACTAAGAGGATATTAACTTTGACTTTCTTTATAATACATGTATCTGTACACTATTTCTCATTTTCCCAAAATTCGACACATTTAAATATTTTATTTTTTTGTACTCATGGAATAAATATATTTTTCTCTATTTTGTTTGGTGAATAGTACCACTTATAAGATAGTTTGTTTAGAATATAGTTCATCCACCACATATAAATCATCTTCTTGTTCATTTCAGACATTCCTATGGTTAATTCATCCTCCATATTTTACATGTATGAAGTTTAATAAACATTGAATCATTTATAGATCCAAGGTATTTTTAATTGTGATTGATGTTGTCTCTTAGTTCTACCATGTGACTTTAGACCCTATAGAGCTGGTGGATGTGTTTTTGTAAGATGAGGACAAGAATTGGATGATGTTCATGTTTCATTGTATTCATTTTTATAATATGTTATTATACATTTCTTGAATGTATTTTATGTTTTTCAAGGGTGTGGTGAATTCATAATGATAAAATTATTTTTTTGGGGTTTGTGGTTAATTTCATGTATAAGAATTTCATGAAAACATGGATCTATTAGGAAATGGGATGATAAATAAATTATTAATGGTTAGAAACATATTTATTACTTAATTGAAGGAATAAAATATATATTTATTGTTATTAATTTAGATATGTTAAAAAATAAAATGATAACATCATTTTGGAAGAATAAAAATTTAATTATGTTTCAAAATTGGAGTCAACCTCATTTTTTGATGTTTAACATCTCTATAAATAAATGTTTCCCAAATTATTTACGGTTAAATATTATCTGAATAATTTATTTGTAAAATAATTAATAAGTTTTAAAAAGAGTTATTTAAAGGGATAGAAGGCCCCTGAATGCCTTATATGTCAAGAAAATTATCAAAACACCCCGATCTTGATTCTATTCTTATATACAATGATGTCTATTATTTATTATAAAAAACTTATCTTTGGGAAAAAACATGATCTATTGGAAATTCTATCAACATTCATGTGCTTAATGATTATATTTAATTCTATTTCATTGTATATCACTAAAAAACCAAATTTTCAATGATTTTTTAAAATTTTACTAAATTTTATGATTAATTCATAATCTTATAGAGTTCTTTAGATTACGTAGACCTAATAAAATATAGTAAATTATTTCCAGTTTAGTAATAAATTATACTTTTGTTATCTTATTAATGGAAAAAAGAAGATAGTTGTATGGTCTTGGTGAGACCATGAATGATCTGTTTATAATTTGTATTATTCAAATGAGATAATAAATTTTAGTACATTGTATGAAATATTGAGTTCGACCCTATAATTGAATGTATCCATTTATATATTGTTCCTTTTTATGTTGATATTAATGATGTCAGATATGGAAAAAATTTCAAGCTGGTTCGGATTAGATCATTTTGTTGAAATTTTTTTGGGATGACCTATTTTTTTGGGTGATGTTGATCAATAGATATGAGTTGATGGGGTTATATAAGAAAAATGTTATGGTTTTGATGATTACTATGGTTGGGTCTTATATTTTTTATGTTTTCATGGATATCCACAACTTGTGTGGCCTATGTTGTTACTGATTCCACTCAACATGGGTGATGATGGTGTCATAATTTACACATAGTTAAATACCTACAAGTTATATTAGTCATATCATTATGGTGATGAACTAATGAATATTAAGTGTTATATGATATAGTGTTTGACACTCTTCCTATGGAGTTTATCACCATAAATGGAAACATTTGATGGTAGTTGAGACCCTTGAATAGGGGATAATGATTACCATTATATAAAGAAATTGAGAATTTACATGGAAGGATTAGTATATATATTCAAAGGAACTGTCATTATTTTTATTTCCCCTTTTTAAAGAATAAAAAATTCATCAAGATATGTATTGTGGTTAATGAGATTCTGTTATGGCATCTTGTTGACATAAAAATTATTTGTTTATATATTTTAAGTGATTCAATATAGTATTTAATAGTATAGATTTGAAGGATCTTATATTACGATATAGTATAGATTAATATTTCAACATTGGAACTATATGATGTCATTATATTAAAAATAACTCATATAGTGCTTGAGTGGAGTGGGTTCTATGAATTTATTATGGATTCAATTAACAAACATGTTAACAAACATGTTTATATATCTCTATTTATCCTAGGTAAAAAAGTGGTGGTATACTACTATGTTCATACTCAAACCCTAAATGGTACCTCCAGGACATTTTTTGACATTACGGTATTGGGAAAATAGTTAGAATTTGGATCTTCTTGGAATATGGTGTGCATGTGTTGAATGTGCTAGTCAGCATGGATATCACAGATTGACAAGGAGGATCCTTGATGATGAAAAAATAGTAATTTATGTTATTTGGTTCAATTATACATGAAATCCTTATATTAGTTATTTTCTTAATTTTAAACTATTATAATATCATAGACATGTCCTTTCATTTTAATCTTATATTTATTTTTGGATTATTCCTTTCACTATTTGTGATTCCTCTAATTGGTTTATCATCATCATCATCATCATCATCACCATCATCATCATTATATAGTATAGTATACCTACTAACACACAATTGGTCATTAATATTAGTAAATATTCATTGTAATATAAGTTAGTTTCATTATTCCATGTGTTATACCATAGTTTTGAGCACCAAAATAGTAGTTCGGGGTGTTTCCATGTGACAATGTTGTATCAGATCTAGGTTATTTCAAGGTATTATCAGAGAATGTGTGTTACAATGTTTGAAAAGTGTTAAATTGTGTAAAATTGATATTATAGTAATGTTATGATATTTATATTATTATTTTGGAAATATTAAGATATTTTCTTTTAATATGTTGGAACATTTTTTACATGTACTGATATGCATCATTCTAGAATCCTCGGGAGCTTTAGATCATGTTACCCAAGGAAATTTGGTCTAGTTTGTGTGGTTGTATTTTAGTTATTTATTTTATTAACATTATTTTTGATGTTATTATTTCATATTTAAAATTATATCACTGAATAAGAAATAGATGGAAGTCATGCCTCTCGTTAACAGAAAAATTTCACATGGAATTTGCGTGTATATTGTAATTATTTTATATAACCTAAATATTTAAAAAAAAGTTAGGGTTAGGTTGTTCGATGACACCTGAAGATGATAAATTGAATTTTTATGGATATTCAATTAGTTCAATTATACTGAGATAACCTTGAATGTTAATGGTTCTATAAATTAAAATGGGTTAATGTGATTAATGTGTTATACATAGCATATATTATGTCATCACATTATATTTTTTGGTGTATTTTTTCTCACCCATCCAAGTTATATTATTCCTTATGTTCTATTTATCTAGATCCTATATCGGTATGATATATGTAATTCCTCAACCTGAAATGGGTAATAAGAGGCTTCAAGAGAAGATATCATATTTGATTGATATTTTGGGAAGTGTAAGATATTGTGGGACACTCTTCTTGTTATGACTCTATGTATCTATGATATTTTAATTTTTATAGCTATGTTGATCGTGGAATTGGGATCTCAATGAGATTCCACCTCGATGGTCTCCCTTTGTTAATCATGATGTTGGAGGTTTGGTACCACTATGTGATGCATTGGATTAGGATCTTTGGGGAGGGGTTTGGAATGGTCCATATGTGGGGATTCATGGAATATAGGATAGCCACATTAGGAAAACGATCTTGTGTAGTGGTTAGATGTGTTGGATAAGGTTAGTATTGTTATATTTATTTAATTTTTCAATTAGTAAGATAATAGAGTTGAACTAACTTTAGAAAATTAAACAGGGGTGTTTTAATCACATCACTTATCACTATTTTAGAGAGTTGGAGGACCCTAGGAATTAGAATAATGGAATCATTCTATGAAAACAATTATTGATCAGATGGAGATACCTCCATTTTTGATACTGAATTTATATATATTTATATTTTCAATGGAGGAATAAATAATCAGTGGGATGTATAACTATAATCTAAGACATTAAGGGATGGAATGGAATGGATTTGAGGATTTCATCTTAAAGTAATTGTTTCTAGTGTTTTTGGGGGTTGAGTGGGACGATGAATTTTTTCACCAATTATATGAAATACCACTGTCCTGAATAATCCTATAAATTTTCTTATTTAATATGTTTTCATGGAGGTTTCTGGGAGAATATGTTTTCATTGAGTGGTGGTTTAATCATTGGTTTTGTAACACTAATAAAGAACATTTTAACATATTTATGTTGACCTCATTAATATTGGTGAATAAAAATACTTATATCATATTAGAAACATGGAGATGAAACTATAACTATAAAGATATTTGGTTTTGGTGAGTTATGCAGTGGTGCTTTATGTACCATGTTGTGGGGAAATAAAGATACATTGTAGGGTAACCAGGTCATATGATAAATGATTTTTTAATCGATTGGATCATCATTTGTATGTTTAAAATGTAGTGAATATTTTCTTTTTTGATCTCAATGTGATTGAATTCTAAATGTTTTCATACAATGCAACACGATGTTTCATTTAGAGAGGTTCTCTTAGAGTTGATAAAAAATTTATGGGTATCATGGATTATATATAACTCACGTATATAAGGTTAGACAAGGAGTTATATGACTAACTGTTAGTTTGGATATAACTTCATGTATATGACATATGAATTGGGGGGATAACCAAACATGGAATCATTTTTCGATTGACACTATAACTCTATTTAGATGATGGGAATTATAGGGTTGAGATTCATTATAGCTGCTTATAGTTGAGATGTTATATTTAGAGAAGGATACAGGTTTGATGGTCATATGAGGTGTGAAGGGACTATGACTATGGATTTTGATTTTATAAGATGGATATTGATTCACAAGTTGTGTATAGAATAATTGATTAACCCATTTATGGATTATATATTATCATTTGGTGTGATGTATGAAAAATGTTGGATGCGATGGAATCATGTAAAATAGACAATCAACATATAGCATGATACATGATAAATGTGGGATGTGTTTGAACTATTTTTAATAGTTGGAATCAAATATTTTCTGAGGTACTATATTAATCATGCATGATGTCATATTTTATGTGGACATTCAGATGTTTTCGGGTGATATTGGATGATTACTATTAGGTGTATATGGAATTTTTGTGTGTGTTGAATGGATATGTGTTTCTATAATTAGTTAAAATGATCCATGATGATATGGGGTTCTAGTTCCTATTGTGGGGGTTTTTTAGTAGAATGAATTATTCAATTTTGTTGTGCATTTTTTTAATTTTTTGGTTTATGGAAGAGAGAATTTTTTTTGATGTCATCTATCTATTGTGAGCATTAACAATGGGAGAATCTAGGGTGTGGTAAAGTGTGTGTAAAAATGTTATTTGGATATCTCAAGGATGAGTGATCATATCGTCACGAGTTTGTAAGCTCTTATATATTTATAATAGTGATGCATGTTGGGTATGGGGTTTACAATGTGACTTTGAATAGTATATAGGTGTTTTATGTATTATTTGTGGTTCCAAATGATCCATGGTGGTCACAAATATGGGGATTCTTTTTATTAGAATTTTTTATGGTTTTATAGACATATTTTTCATTTAATTAATGTTTTTTAGATGTGGAAATGAAAAAATTATAATTTTTATATGGTTTGGGTTTTATGGACCTGTTTTAGATTCCCATAAAAAATTATCTGCATAAATTGAATGTTATAATAATTTGTATAAGGAATTTTTTTATGTGTAGAAATTGTAGGTAGCGTCTCTTTTGGAAGGATAAAAAATTTATATAGTGGTAAATGGGTGTCTAGAATCAATCTATAGTGATAAAAAAAATTATATCGGTAAAAGGACTATTAACATCAATTTGAATGGTTATTAATTTGGATATTTATAGAAAATGAATGTTATCTTTATTCTGAAAGGATAAAAAATTGATAAACCAATAAATAGATTGTTAATATTATTTTATGAAGTTAAATAATTTATATGTTTTTAAATGTGTGGATAACATTATTCTAAAAGATTAAAAATTTATTTATCCTTGACATGAATGGTTGACTAAATTTTTGGACAAATTAAATCTCCATGAATCATTGTATTCTATATTTTAGAATGCATGAAAAATGATTCATTAATTTTTTTTGAAAATGTTTTATTGATTGATAGAATGTAATATTTTAAAATATTGGGGTTTTTAATGCCCAGTACAATATGAAATGTCTTCCAAACATCCCTATTTTTCATATATAATTATATTATAATATATCAATAATTCTAGATGAAATTATATTACATAAAAATATGGAGAGATCTATGTGTAAGGACAACTATCCTCACATGAAAAATGTTTATATATCTCTCTTTATTTTGGAACCCCCCAATAAAAAACTAATTTCATGGATTTTAAAATGTTTTAATGTGTTTTCTAATTATAGACGAATCATTCAATATTTCAAGGTGATATGAAACACACTAAATCTTGGTATGTGTTTCTAATATTATTACAAAAATATATATTGTCTTATGAGATTCTTCCTAGATAGGAATGACAGGGTCGGTTTGGGGGATACCATTTATGAACTTATTAGAGCATTAATATTCCTTGGTGAAACCATAGTGTTGATACACATATGAAATTTTGTGAATTTTTAATGGTATGGAATAAAAGGATTGATATTTTTTCCTTTGATGGTTTGGAATTAAGATGCCATTTTTGTGATTTTGTTTCATGATATAAGGGATAAAATGCTGTTGTTGAAACATGTTAGTTGTGTCCCACATGTTAGTGGGCGATTATTATGAATATATTTGTTGACATATTGTTTTCCAAGGAAAATATAATGGATGCGACAATTATCACTGTTGGTGAAACTATTTCACTGGTAGGGGAAAAGTTTCCCCAAATATGTTATCTAGTCCATTGGTTATGCTACACACCATGGGTGATCATTGGTGCCATTCCAGATATATTCACATTGGTTAGGACACATAAGATGGTTTAAAAAATATATAGGTTTAGGATTCCATATATTAATCACTATATGGGATAATGTTGGCCTTTGATTTAGTGGAGTTTTTCACCATTGAATTCCACAATCTGTGGAATATTACCTCAATATATTGGGGATAAGGATATTATTTAAGTTGGATTTTTGGGGATAGGACATGTGAGGATATGTATAGATGTCCCATCAGACTATTAGTCGATTGATCTTGTAGTGGTATTAAATTTTTATTTCATAGAAACATGGGTTGTAGTTGTTGTCATGGATTTGGGGAATCGTGATGTGTTTATCTAGATATGTGATTGTGTGTGCATATGACTTTATATAATTTGAAAATGGTTGGAAGGATATGATATCTTCTAGTATGATAGACCCTGAATGTATCATTCAACTCAAACTCTATATGAGGCATATATAGGAGAACAATTCGATTAAGAGAATAAGGTGAGAGGTTTTTTTGATATATGGTTTATATTTTTTAATTTATGTTTTTAAAATAATTTATGAATATAGTGATTTATTATTAGACACCGTATAAAGGGGTTTTTTCAATATCATAATCACATCCAAAAACATAACTCTATGATGTTTAAGAACATTATTGTTTATACACAGATATGGTAAAAGGAATGATATTCAAGGAACAGTGGATAGGGGTGTGCAGATAATGCTTAGGCTGGTTGGCATGGAAGTTGTAGATGGGCTAGATGGTTCCTTACAGATGGGGAAATATTAATTTTTTTATTTTTTAAATTTATACATGTAATTGGATCATGTGAACTAATATTTGGAAATCCAATGGTAATTTGGCACACCATCGGTCTGGGAACCAGTCCAATGGATTAGGGATATGATGTGTTTAAAATTGGAATCATAGCATGACTATTATAGGTTAGTTCCATAGTAGGTAAACTACATAGTGGAATAATATTTTGGTTATTTCTCAGTGATATTAAACAAGTTTATTATAAATGGTATGTTATTTAAAATTTAGTATCTTGTACTATATTATTTTGTTTTAACATTAATATATTTCATCTTTTCTCTGTTTCCAACACTATAATGAACTCATGTCACTTTAGAAATTAGAAATGAGATTATTTTTTTTATACTACAGATCTATATTTTTCAAATAATATTTTCTTTTTTTTTTGACTTATATTTCCTTATATTGGCCTAAAAAGGTATGGGCTGGTAATCATGCATCAATTTGGGTGCATTAATATCACATTGAATTTTTTTATTCCAATGATTGTTTTTTGTATTCTCAAATTGAAAGGATGATTTATATTGTTTATTATATCAGAAATATAGTAAATAAACTTTTTATATGTTTTTCCATGGTGACATTCAAATATTTTTTCCTGTCAAGGTAATGGTATTCAAAAGGAATGGGTTTTTGGCAGTTTAATGTGTTATCTACTACCTATATAGTATTTTCCTATATATATTCATGGTGGAATTATACACATCAATTATATATATATGATTACTATAGTGACTGTTATATTGATCTAGTGTGGTTATAATGTATGTGAGTCAGGTACCTAATATTTAATGGCGGTGGATGTAATATTTGACAGTATGATAATTGGGGTCAATATGGAATTATATGGGATTGGGGATGTGTATGACCAATACAACATTACCTATTTGAAAAAATAAAACTATTATATATATATTTATAACTGTATTTGGTATTCACAAAGATGAAACCTTGGAAGCCTACATTGATTTATTTTTAATGTGGATATGTGCTTTCACTTGGGAATTCATGGTATGAGGACCTTAATGTATTTGGTGAGAATAATTTATATATGGATGCTCTGAGGTAAGTTGGACAAGCACGACTGTTATAGGGTATGGGTTAGTGTTTTGATAAGAAATTAAATGCAATCTTATTACATTTTATTATATATAATGATCATAGATATTTGGGATATAAATAGAAAATGGAATATATGATATAGGAGTTATGGTTCTATAATATTTCATTTATTGAGGGATAATGTAAACCCTCTATAGATGAATATTGGATTTTGGTAGGATAGAAAATCATTGATCAGTTTAGTCACCCCTGGGTGAAGGGTATGTTCGTTTATATATATTATCCAGGGTCATGTAAAATGATGGATGGATATACAGGGGTAGAAAATACTATATGAAGGGATTTCATGGAACAATGTGGGGTCAATGTTCTTTGAGATGTTATATCTAGAGATGTTATTGAAAGGGTGAAAATGTGTATTTTGGGACCTAGTATAGGTGGATACCGATGTATGGAATTATGATGGAAAATTTAATGTTATGTTGTGATTTGTACCGATGATGTTGAGAGATGATGTTTACAAGGTGCTGAGATGTGTGGATATGTGGCATTATTATTTTAAAGTTAAGGACGAAATATTCATTTAATACTCTTATTTTGAGGATGTAAACCATGATAATATAGCCATGAAGAAATTTGAATATGGGTCTATACCAAGCAATACACTTTTCATAGGAAAGATATTAAACATTACTCTATATAAAAGGAACATGTCCGTTAATAATATATAGTATTACTGTCAAACAATAAACCCATTGATTCCACCATATAGTGGATCACTAATGACATTTTTCTTGGTAGGGTGGTAGGATATATTAAATAATTGTGTGACCAGACAATTAAAGAATGTATGTTATGTCAGTATATTAGGTATTTATAGATATTCTATTTTAGGACCTTATAATAAATTAGGACCCATGGGATGGGTTAGACTCGGGGATCTAAGGATAGATTGTGAGTGGTTCTTAATTATTTTAGATAGGATATGAATGCATGTATGAGATGTGACTATAATATCCTGTATCAAAATCAAAAATAATTACATGATTTATACCATGACATTCAATTTCAAACCATCCTTTATTATTTTAGGATTACTATATTGGATACTTTTAAAACCATTTCCTATTAATTTGGAGACATCCATTATGTGAACATTTTTTCAATAAAAAAAATATTTTTATATTCACACAAATATATTCAATCTCAATACACATTATTCTTCCCAAATAAGTATTCTATATTTTTGGATTTATCATTGTTTAGTTAATATATATCCTTAAGCCGAGTGAAAAACAATTGAAAACTAGGTAAAAGGAGAATAAATATTAATAAGCAATATAAAAGACAAAAAATCCTCATTTTTCAATGAAAAAAAATGAAACCTCATACAAAAAATTAAACATTCAAATAATAATCATTTATCTCAAAAAATCACTGACTATTGAATTCAACGAAATTTTAAAAAAATATTATTCAAACAATTCATAAGAAATAATAAAGGAATGAAATTAATCATAAAGGTTAATTAAGAAAACATAACCAAATAATACTTCAATCACCCATATAATAGAATAACATATATTATTAATTCCATATCCATTTTAAATTATATTAACTTTATGTATCATTTTCATCATTAAATTATGAAAGGAGTAAAATATATCATGTTAACTCTAGCCATGTAATTTGAGTAACATATAACTAGTTAAAAATTTCCATTTGGAAGGAGTAACTCATAATAAGGGAAATCCATCCCCTTCATCGGTGTGTCATATGACTGGTTGACTATGTACACTTTTTTTGAGTAGCATAATATAATTTAATCCCACAGAGCTCATCGTATTATATAATAATTAGTTAACTCAATCGACTTCATATGAGCAACATATAATCAGTTGACACATTATATATTACAAAATATTTTTGAGGGTTATATTAGACCCATCAATTATATTATATCATCTATAATATTTTTAAATTAAATAAAGAAAATAGGGGCTTATATATTTTTTAAAAAACCAATAAAAAAATAGTGAACCCTAAAAGCCTAAGATTATATATATTTATCCCAAAAAAATAAAACTAAATATACTATTTATTAAAAACTATTTAAAATAAAAATTAAACAACCTACATGAATTAAATTTATGTTGTAATGCCATGAAAAAATTAAGAGGATTCATTAAAGAAATGGAAAATGACAACAAATGTAAAAGGAGGTCATGACATAAGCAATAATTAAATTGTTTTCACTTTTTAAAACAATGTAAAAAATTAAATAAATAGAAATCATTATATTATTTCTTATTAACCAAATTTAATTAAACTAATTAATAGAAATAAATTAAAATAAAAATAATTTATTATTATAGAAAATGTTTCTTGGCAAAATTAAAAGAATATTGATGTGGAGTAAAATTATTCTAAATAAATAAATAAATACATTTATAATATGGTTTTACTGAAAAATCCCTTATTACAAGTCTTAATATTCAATATCAATTTAACACCATACAGATTAATAAATATTTATTAATTAATTAATTTATATAATAAAAAAATTCACTTTCAATAAATTATCATCATTCTTTTTTGTTACATTTATTATCATATTTTTTTAGTTAAAAAATTATCTTAGTTCACATAGATTGTTTTCTAGTCAGTTCGTCATAACAACTTAAAGTTTTTTGACTGAGGTAAAACAAGGAAAATAATTGGAACTATCATTTTTTAAACCATTAATAATTTCATTAATATAATTTCTAATTTCTAAATAAAAATTTATAACTGGCATGCATGGTGGAGGTGATGAATGAATTAAGTCACTTCTAAGATGATGAAGTCACCACGTATGCCTGAGCGACATTTTCATTTTTTTGATGGATGGAAAGGAAATAAGGTAGATTATGGTGTATCATTATTGGAAATTAATTTTGATATAACATTATATCCATCTGTATATCCATCCATGAGTGTTAGTGATGAAAAATGAAATATAAAAATTCAAGGAGGCATTGGTTTGCACAGACACATGAGTGATGTTTCCATTTTCCAATTGACAGTTGGAAATAAATTATGTAATAAAATATCACTATAGAATGATAATTATTTTTTATATATATTTATTACACATTTTATTTATAATTATATCAATCCATTTGATATAGTGATGAAAACATAAATTATCCATGGATGTGCGCACATAAATTAAGATAATGTTATCATTTATTTAATAATGGAATAATATAGACAATGATTATTAAATTAACATAATAACATATAGTTTTATTATTGATTTTAATTCATTATTTTAAGGCTATATTTTCATATTTTGATATGTTTTTTGAAGAATGAATCTAGATATATTTTTATGTTGATTTACTATTATTTTAATATCATCCCCTCGATTTAACATAAAATAATTTGTAGAGAGATTCATGGTCCAAATAGTATTTTTGGGACTTGTTATGTTATTTAATTATATTTATTTATTTTAATTTTTTAAAAATATAAAAAAATAATCTTTATTGAGGATAGGTTAAGTACTTTTTGTATATAGATATCAATTTTATTTTACCAAATTTTCAAGAATTATTGATGGAAAATGAAATTATACAAATATCCAATAATTATTAAATGGACCATATGTTTTATTTTATACTATTTACCTTCATCCTAAATATTAATATTAGTGTTTATGAATTTTGAATAAATTAATAATAAATAATTTATAAATGAAATCCTTGTAATGTCGTTATCAAGAAGAATCAAATAATAAATATTTAAAAATATAAAAATGAAAATTTATATACAATATAAAAACATATATAATCAATTATTGATTATAATTATATTTAAAATTCATGTGACCCAATAATTTAACCAAACCATATCACAATTATTTGTTAAAATCATTTAATTGTTTTTCACTACTTGGAGAAGCTTTATGTCAATGTTTCTTATGTATTTTTGATTATAAGGATATTATTAAAAATTAAATACAATTTATCATTATAAACTTAATATATTATTAGTTCATATTATAATCTTAAAATATTCTTATTTTATTTTTACCATCAACATTATCAATGAAATGTATTAAGTGAGTTAAAGTGAACTTTTATGTTCATATTAACTCTATAATATAGAAGAAATGTCATAATCCATGAAAGAAGAAAAAATGGAAAATGATCCAAATAAAGTATAATATAGGCTTCAAATACTCTGAAAAAAACTAATAGTTACATGTTTTAGTGGTATTTTCTGCCTTATATCCTCTAATAACCACTTCAATGGCTCTTTTAATATATATCGTGCTGACTATTATTTACCATAGTAACTATTCATTATCTCCACCTGATAAATTAATTTTATCACATAATTTTAAAATTTAAATTCCCAAATGAAATCTATTTTATCAAATTTTATATCAAATGGTCATAAAATTCATATTTATATAAATAAATAAAACACAACAAAGATCAATTTTTTAGAAAAATACCAATTTGAGAAAAAAATTGAATTAATAGAAATTATTTTATATAATTTATCCTCATAAAATTTATTATTTTATATAAAAAATTGGCAGTTAAACCAAATTGAATAAAAATTTTAAAATTTAATCTAACTACGACTTAATTTATGAAAAAATGAATCATGCTATTTTTATTTATAATTAAACACCACTATGAATTTAAAATGCCTAAAATAAGTTTCTAAATTTAAAAAATATTTTAAAATCATATATTTTACATATTAAAATATTTTATTTATCGACATTTTTTCTAAAAATTATTGGATTTTATGTCATTAAAATTTCTTAAATGTAATAGTATTTTAATAATTATTGTTTTTCACAATTCATAAAATAAAATTACTTTTTATAAAAATACCAAAAAATCACTGAAAGATAACCTGATCATGATAAATTAAATATTAAGGTATTTTTAATCAAATTAAAAATCTAAAATTAAAAAATATATATTTTAAATGATGTAAAAAAATATAAAGAAGACCATTATTTATATAAAAAGGACAATTTAATCATTAAAAATTCTTAATTTTTGTTTTTATCTATTAATATTTTAATGAATAAAAACAAATGAGTTAATATATTTAAGAATTAAATATTATTTTGATTATATTTTGAGTGGGACAAATTTAATTTTTTAAGATAAAGTGCACATTACTTTAAAACCATAATTTGGAAAATATCCCTATTAAACAATAAATATTTTTTTAGGGTATTATGTAACATAACCTGTTGAAAATATTATTATTTAGAAGAAAATAATATATTTAAATCCAAAAGAATTACATTATCCAACTCAGAAAAAATTCATCCTAAAAATTTTCATTTCTTCTTATCAAAATGATTGAATCATGACATAGTAGTAATATATGATGCGAGTATTATCATCATAATTAATTTCATTGTCACTAATATAATACAATTATTTATTAATTAAATATTTATAAAATCATTAACGCATCATTATAAGATTCATATATTTGATTTGGTTAGAAAAGTAAAAAGTTGATTAGTAAGTGATATTCTCCATATACGTCTTTATATTTGTATCTTTCTCTTACTCGAGTTGACAAATTATTTTATAATAATGAAAAGGAATATGATATTACAGAATTAATTAATTTCATTCAATTGTATTTATTTTTTTTATTTTTTTCAGGAAGTTTTCTATCCATCCATTGATTTATATTCTAAATGATAATTATTCGTGATTACTTTATAATACATGAATCACGATATTAAATTTTATTGGATCAAAACACCCACAAAAGGGCTGAAAAATTTATCTTCTACCAGTAGGAATTTTTGAAAACTCAAAATGGTTTTAAAAATTTAATATAATTATAAATGAGTTATGATTAATCTTTCCAATGATGAAACAATAAATTAATCACCAATGCCTCAATAATAACATCTAATGATTATCTAAAAAATTTAAATAACAAACTAATATTTAAATTATAAAAAATATTAAAATATATTCACTATGACAACCCAAATCCCAATACTTAAAAAAAGTTATATATTATTCTGAATGTTAACTGAATCTATCCTCAAATAATATTTTCAAAATTCCATGAAATACCAATTCTAGATAATAATTTTTCATTTACATTTATCCTATAAGGAAAAAAATTATGTAAAAAATTATCCCATGTAAACCCAAATAACTAAATATGGTGGGATGTATTAACCCAAATGGTGATCTATAACATTAAAATATATTCCGAAAAATATAATACATATCTTACATAAATAACTGTTATATTATTGACATGTTAAACACAACGGTTTTACATAAATTCATCTTCTATGAGAATCAATAAAATATCCAGAAATATCATTTATCAACATAAAATAATACAACATACGTCCTTAAAAAATAAACATACACGTTTAATCATTTTATCATCCTTCAATTTATCATCCATAAAATAAAGTACCATTATATCATAACTATTGATATCATATATGTATGCATGTCAATCATTTAACATCATTCACAAACCTTTCTGAAATTTTTATAATATCAACACTTGATGAATCATTACAAAAATATAAATAATTTTTCTAATATTCATAAATCTCAATATAATAATGTTTTTTACATTAAACATAACAAAAAATGTGAAAATATTTCATATAATTTATAATCTATTCATATCTTGATAATCATTTAAAAATAGATGTTATAGATCATTAATTATATTATATTTGTTTTCATATTCATGAGATTTATTAGGTGGATTTTGATTATTATAAATACTATATTTCCAAAATTCTAAACATGAAGTTGTAATTGACACATTTGAATGAACATTATACTTTTACATTGAGTTTACTAACCTCATTCATTTCCATGATAGATTATTTCTCCATACCCTCCTTTCCAACACATAAAAAACCATCTTATTCTATTGAGAAATTTGAATTTTTTAATCCTAAAAACGTCTTCAAATTTAAGTATTTCAATTTTTCCTCCAATATATTTATCATATGAAATTGAAACACTATTTTTCACTTATTTTTTATTTCATTGAATTCAGTTTTTTTGGGATTTCTAATGATAAATCGTGATATATAAATTATAAGACACATAATATTTTTCAATATAGACATTATACTATTTTTATGGTCATTAAAACATCCACAATATTAATATCCACAATCATTATTAACAAGATTAATTATCCATTCCTCCTTTACAAAAATTATTCAGTATTATTTTAAAAAAAATATTAAAAACTCATATAAACAATATGATTCTTATGATAATTTCAATTTTTTATTCAGGTTACTTATTTCATAAAAAACTTTCCATACATCTTGTTAATATATTATCCTTTAATTTTATATAATACCTATAACTCATAATCTTAATCTAATGGGTCGTAGTGCAGAAGTTAATTTAAGGGATTCTATGAGCATTAGAAAATATTTTTTTTGTAAGGTGGGAACTGATGTATCAGTTTCATATTAGGAAATATATTTACATATAACATGATAATTAGTGAACAATATCCTTGATGGATGGATATGGTCAGATGTCTTGACATTATACAAATAAATTAGTGATACTTGAGTCTGGTTCACGATAAATGTAATATGATTTATCATTAGGTATAATAGGTAGGAAAATATAATAAATGATAATGTGGGAATTATCTATGAAGTGTGATGTGTTGAAAACATTCAAGTGATGTTTTGTGGTGTTAGATTATGTTTATGTGATACCTATGGAAACATGGTATGTTTTGATTTTATGTGTATGATTTTATTATTGTTTCATGTTGATTGGATGGCATTAGACTAGGAATGTTATTCATATAGTGTTGATTTCCCAAAAATTTAATTTTTTATTATGTTCAATAGTCGGGGTAGTATGTGTATGAGGAGTAGATAAATTCATTCATTCTTTTTCTATGTGATATGGAAATTTTTACCATTGGATTCTCGATTGTATGTTATAGTTTAATATTAAGTGGAGATGATATCATTGGTATGAGATATCATCATTTTGGATGTTTCTTCCACCTTGGGGATTTGTAATATGGATTTTTTTTGTTTCTTTGGTCTACCATGTCACTTTTATCCCCATAGTAGTGTTAGAAGTGTTTGTATAAGCCATAAATGTTCCTTGGATGGTGATCTGGGCTGGGTGGATTTGCATTATATATATATTTTTTTTGAATTGTTTTATAATGATTTTATATTATATAAGGGAATATTTATATTTTATGAATTAATAAATTTTTTTCTAGTTTTTTTATGTTTTGGGACATAAATAATTAATGTAAACATTATTCTAAACCCAAAAATCGATTGTAAAAAATATTATTAATGGCTAAATGTTTTTATACATCTAGAAATTGAAATATTATTCATTATGAATAAATATTTACATTTATTTTGAAATGTATATCTAACATTATAAGTGATTGTAAATAAATTTTATATGCATTGAAATAGTATATTAGCATCATTCTGCAAGGGTAAAAAAATTATATATATCAATAATTTCATGGAAACTTTACCTATATAAGGTTAAAAATTTGGAAACATTAGATGTTGAAGGTTACTATTGTTATAGATAACTAACATCTCATAAATTGCACGTAATTTATGTTTAACATCATTCAAGAATATTTTAAAAAAATTCTTGAAATTGAATGCTAACATCAATTTATAAAGATTATATTATACCGTATTGTTTATTTTTCATGGTTTCAAGGTGAAAATTGTGATACCATATTTCATTTCTAAAATATTAAGTAAATTTTTTAAAGATCCATTTAATATGAAATAGGGGTATTTCAAACCATTTTTTAATAAGAAAATACTCTAAAGATCCCTCCTATTAATCCAAATTTCTCTTAACACTACGGGAAAAATGAGCAATTGCGACGGGTTATTTGCGACGGGAATAAATCTCGTCGCAAATAGTCATGTGAAAAACTTATTTGCGACGGGGGTATTTCCCCGTCGCAAATAAGGAGGCTTTTGCGACGGGATTGCTTTCCCCGTCACAAATAGTTTTCCCGCGATGCGCGCCAAATCGCGGGAAACTTATTTACGACGGGGGAATATTCCCGTCGCAAATAATCGGCGGCGGTAAAAGGTATTTGCGACGGGACCCGTCGCAAATAACTATTTACCGGTTGACCGTGATAAATGTTGGCTAAGGTATTTGCGACGGGTACCGTCGCAAATAGTATTATTTGCGACGGGAATCCCGTCGCAAATGGGCCCGTCGCAAATAATCTAACCTATAAATACCCCCATCCGTTTTTTTCATTTCATTCTCATTCCTTATCTTCTCCTTCTCTCAAAATTATATTTCTAGAGTTGAGTTTTTCTCCAGTTTAATTTTTTTCTCCGGAGCTGATATTAAAGTTTTGAAGAACGATCAGAACAGATCAATTTTCAAGGTATTTATCTTCATTTTAATATTTTATTTATTTATAATTTTTTATTTATTATCACTTTTTTATTAGTTTCAATTATTATTAATTAGTTGTAATTTAATTATGTTTACATTGTTTTATTACTTAATAAATTTAAATTATTAGTATTGTTTATAGTTAATGGTAATTAGGAATAATTAGTAATAATTTTTAATAATTAATAATAAATATTAATAATTAGTAATAAATACCAATAATTAGGAATAAGAACATTATTACATTATTAGTTTATTTTATTATTAATATTAAAATAATATCATTTTTTATATATATACAATTCTTTTTTGATCTGTGTGTTTGCTGTCTTCACATGTATTATTTGTATGTGGAGATAGAAAACGCACAGATCAAAAAAGAATTGTATATAAATTAGAAAATTATATTATTTTAATATTAATAATAAAATATATTAATAATGTTATTATTTGTAATTATTGGTAATTATTTCTAATTATTGATAATTATTCATTTAATTACTAATAATTAGGAACAATTATCAATAATTATCAATAATTAAGAATAATTAGTAATAATTAGTAATAATTACCAATAATTAGTATTAATTACCTATAATTAGTATTAATTCCCAATAATTAGTATTAATTACCAATAATTAGTAATAATTAGGAATAATTAACAATAATTAGTAATAATTAACAATAATTAACAATAATTAGCAATAATTACCTATAATTAGTATTAATTACCAATAATTAGTATTAAATAACAATAATTAGTAATAATTAGTAATAATTAGGAATAATTAGTATTAATTAGGAATAATTAGTAATAATTACCAATAATTAGTAATAATTACCAATAATTCGTAATAATTACCAATAATTAGTATTAATTACCAATAATTAGTATTAATTACCAATAATTAGTATTAATTACCAATAATTAGTATTAATTACCAATAATTAGTATTTATTACCAATAATTAGTATTAATTATTAATAATTACCAATAATTGTCACTATTTAGTAATAATTAACAATAATTGCCAATAATTACCAATAATTAGTAATAATTATCAATAATTATTAATAATTACTAATAATTATCAATAATTACTAATAATTAGCAATAATTAGTAATAATTAGTAATAATTAGTAATAATTAGTAATAATTAGCAATAATTAGTAATAATTAGCAATAATTAGTAATAATTAGCAATAATTAGCAATAATTAGTAATAATTAGTAATAATTAGAAATAATTAGTAATAATTAGAAATAATTAGTAATAATTAACAATAATTAGTAATAATTACCAATAATTAGTAATAATTAGAAATAATTAGTAATAATTAACAATAATTAGTAATAATTAACAATAATTAGTAATAATTAACAATAATTAGTAATAATTAGCAATAATTAGTAATAATTAGGAATAATTAGGAATAATTAGTATTAATTAGGAATAATTAGTATTAATTAGGAATAATTAGTAATAATTACCAATAATTAGTAATAATTAGAAATAATTAGTATTAATTAGCAATAATTAGTAATAATTAGCAATAATTAGTAATAATTAGCAATAATTAGTAATAATTATCAATAATTAGTAATAATTAGGAATAATTAGGAATAATTAGTATTAATTAGGAATAATTAGTATTAATTAGGAATAATTAGTAATAATTACCAATAATTAGTAATAATGATTATTAATTACCAATAATTAGTATTAATTACCAATAATTTGTATTAATTACCAATAATTAGTATTAATTACCAATAATTAGTATTAATTATCAATAATTAGTATTAATTACCAATATTTAGTATTAATTACCAATATTTAGTAATAATTACCAATATTTAGTAATAATTAACAATAATTGCCAATAATTAACAATAATTGCCAATAATTAGCAATAATTAGTAATAATTACCAATAATTATCAATAATTACTAATAATTAACAATAATTATTAATAATTACCAATAATTAGTAATAATGAGTATTAATTACCAATAATTAGTATTAATTACCAATAATTAGTATTAATTACCAATAATTAGTATTAATTACCAATAATTAGTATTAATTACCAATATTTAGTAATAATTACCAATATTTAGTAATAATTAACAATAATTGCCAATAATTAACAATAATTAGTAATAATTACCAATAATTATCAATAATTATTAATAATTATCAATAATTAATAATAATTATCAATAATTAGTAATAATTAGCAATAATTACTAATAATTAGTAATAATTAGTAATAATTAGAAATAATTAGTAATAATTAGAAATAATTAGTAATAATTAGTAACAATTAGTAATAATTAGTAATAATTAACAATAATTAGTAATAATTAGGAATAATTAGGAATAATTTGTATTAATTAGGAATAATTAGTAATAATTACCAATAATTAGTAATAATGATTATTAATTACCAATAATTAGTATTAATTACCAGTAATTAGTATTAATTACCAATAATTAGTATTAATTACCAATAATCAGTATTAATTACCAATAATCACCAATAAATACCAATAATCACCAATGATTACCAATAATCACCAATAATTACCAATAATCACCAATAATTACAAATAATCACCAATAATTACCAATAATGACCAATATTTTCCAATATTTTCCAATAATTACCAATAATTACCAATATTTTCTAATAATTACCAATATTTACCAATATTTACCAATATTTACCAATAATTAGGAATAACTACCAAAAATTAAGAATAACTACCAATAATTTGGAATAATTACCAATAATTTGGAATAATTACCAATAATTTGGAATAATTACCAATAATTTGAAATACTTACCAATAATTTGAAATACTTACCAATAATTTGGAATAATTACCTTATTACATTATTTGTATATTTTATTATTAATATTAAAATAATATAATTTTCTATATTATATACAATTCTCTTTCCATCTGTGTGTTTTCTGTCTCCACATGTAATATTCGCATTCTTTTTCAAAATTATCAACCTACTCGCCAATGGAGAGGTGAAAGTGAATGTGAATATTACATGTGGAGACAGAATGTTAAACACACAGATGAAAGGAGAATTGTATATAATATAAAAAATAATGTTATTTTAATATTAATAATAAAATATACTAATAATGTAATAATGTTATTATTATATAATTAATGTTTATGAAAAAATTATATTAGTATTATTAAAATAATAAAAAATCAATATAATATTAAAATTATCAATATTTGTAACATGTTTTGCTTTATTCTCAATATATTCAATCTTTACTTGAGTGTTTTTTCTAACAAATTATTCAAAACCAGTAATGATTTTATATTTTATAGAGAAATATGGAACAACGAGGTCGTCAACAATCATTATTAGGTGACCGCATATGGATAAATCAACGTAGAAATCCAAACGGTTCTGGTTTAAATCCAGTATATGTTGAGGGTGTGGAGACTTTTTTATCATATGCGGAATCAAATTCATAATTTGTTTCAGAAGGAAAAATAAAATGCCCTTGCAGAAAATGTGCATTGAGAACGTTTGACACGTTTGACAAAGTGGGGGAACATCTCTTGCGTTTTGGTTTTCAAGCAGATTATGTATTTTGGTATCAACACGGTGAACGCAGTTCCAGAGCAGGTGATACCAACTTGATTCCGGATCCATCCCAGTTTCAATATTTAGTACATGATGTTGCAGGTTCATCTGTTCAACATACAGAAACTCCGGCTGATATAGCTTCAAATCCTGAGTTGGGACCGTCTGAATTTTATGAGTTGTTGAAGTCTGCTGAGGATGCATTATATCCTGGCTGCAAGATGAGCAAATTAGATGCAGTTGCAAAATTTATGGCTATCAAATCAGATAACGGAATGTCAAACACCTGTTTTGACCAGATATTTTCTTTGCTGAAAACACTGTTACCCGAAGGAAATGTTTTACCTGCAAATTACTATGAAAGTAAGAGGTTGGTTCGAAATTTGGGACTTACTTGTCAGAAGATTCATGCATGTTCAAATGACTGCATTTTATATTCAGGGTAAAATGAGTCGTTGGATAGTTGTCCCACATGTGGGAAACTGAGATATAAAGAAGGACAACACGGGAAGTCTGGTTTGATTCCTGTAAAACAGTTGAGATATTTTCCGCTTACATCCAGACTTCAGCGTTTATTCATGTTTAAGAATACAGCGACAATGATGTCATGGCATAAAGAGAATAGTTCAACCGATAAAAGCTTGAATCATCCAGCCGATGGTGATTCATGGAAACATTTTGATAGAGTGCATCCATCATTTGCTTTAGAAGCTAGAAATGTTCGACTGGGCCTTTCCACTGATGGTTTAGGCCCGTTTGGATCTTATGGTAGTCAATATTCATGTTGGCCTGTTTTTTTAACTCCGTATAATTTACCTCCATGGATGTTGATGAAGGAGCCATATATCTTTTTGACTTTACTAATTCCAGGACATCTGAAGAAAAATATTGATGTTTATTTGAAGCCATTGATTGATGAATTAAATTTATTGTGGAGTACTGGTGTCAGTACATATGATGTTGCAACGAAACAGAATTTCATACTGAGAGCAGCATTGATGTGGACAATAAGTGACTTCACGGCTTATGGGATTATTCTGGCTGGAGTACACATGGTCAGAAATCATGTCCTTACTGTATGGGAGAGAACAAAGCATTTATGCTCATTCATGGAAAGAAACCGTGTTATTTTGACTGTCATCGCAGATTTCTTCCAGCTGATCATCCTTTTCGCAGAAACAGATCTCATTTCAGAAAAGGAACAGTTGAAAGGGATGGACCTCCAAAAATGCAATCAGGTTCGGATTTAAAATCAGTTGTATTTTCATTACCTCCCATCACTTTTGGTCCCACAATAAACCAACAGAAAATTTCTGGTTTTGGGAAAGAACACATTTGGATTAAACGTAGCATATTTTGGGATTTGCCATATTGGTCTGATTTGTTGGTCCGACACATGTTAGATGTCATGCATATTGAGAAGAACTATTTTGATAATTTGTTTCATACAGTTTTGGATACGCCAGGAAAGAGCAAAGACAATGTAAATGCACATTTAGATCTTGCCCAAATTTGTAGGCGTCCAGAATTGGAACTATTTGAGAATGTCAGAACAGAAAGGTTACTGAAACCAAAAGCAGCTTATACACTGTCTAAAGAAAACCGTTTATTATTTTGTCAGTGGATTGCAGATTTGAGACTTCCAGATGGCTGTGCTTCCAATTTGGGTAGATGTGTAAACAATGGTCATATTACTGGATTAAAAAGTCATGATTGTCATGTTATAATGGAGAGACTTCTACCCATTGGATTAAGAGGTCTGTTGAATTCTGTGATTTGGGATTCCATAACAGACATGTCTCATTTTTTTCGGGAAATTTGTGCGGCTACGGCAGATTATGATGCTCTAGGAAAACTTGAAAAAGATGTTTTTGTAATTATATGTAAACTTGAAAAAATATTTCCGCCGTCTTTCTTCGACTCAATGGAACATTTGATGTTACATTTTCCATATGAAGCCAAATGTGGAGGTCCGGTACAGTTTCGATGGATGTACCCATTTGAAAGATGCATGCAAAAATTGAAAAGAAAAGTACGCAGCAAATCATATGTTGAAGGATCTATTGCAGAAGCTTATTTGCAAGAGGAAATATCTTTTTTCTGCTCCCATTATTTTGAATCTGAGTATCCTTCAAAACACAACCGAATGGGACGGAATGAGAGGAATATTTATGAAATCGACAATCAATTATATTATTTCAACCAGTCAGAGCTTGGTTTTGGTGGAGTTTCTGAACGCTGGATTTCAGATGATGAACATCATAGAGCTCATACGTATGTTCTGCTCAACTGTGAAGAGATGACATCAGTTGTACTGTAAGTGTTTATATCACTTATTCTATCATTTATGTTACAGTAAATAACTTTGGGTTTTATAGGTTGTATGATAATCATATCAAGAAACAAATTCCACAAATTACAGCAGCTGCTCTCGAAGAACGTCGACTGAAAAATTTCTCTCAGTGGTTTCAAAAACAGGTAACATAAATTCATTATCTTTTAGCAACTCATTCAATGTATAGTTTACAATATTGATAATTATTTCACAAATCTTCAGGTGTCTCGACATGCTGATAAAATTGACAAATGGCTGTGTGTATTGAGTAACCCACCTTCCAAACTTGTTAAAACTTATAATGCATATGTGGTGAATGGATTTCGATTCCACACACATGCATATGGGGAATCGAAAAAAACAATGAAAAGTGGAGTTAGCTTGAGAGGATCTCATCATCGAGAAAATGAAGTTGACTTTTATGGAGTACTTGATGAAATCATTGAACTCTGTTATCTTGGACAACATTACATAACCATGTTCAAATGTCAGTGGTTGGATACAGAGAGAGGCGTGCGTGTTCATCCGACTCATGGAATCATCGATATTAAATGTAAAAGTGTTCTCGCAGTAAATGAACCATTCTTATTGGCTCAACAGGCATATCAAGTTTATTATGCAAAGTACTGTGCAACATCAAGAGACTTGACTGATTGGTGGAGTGTAATAAAAATCAAAATTCGAGACAATCAGTTTAGTCAAAGTAAAAGTGCTTTCACTGATGTGCAAAGAATTGATGTTTTTCAAGAGAGTACTCAAAATCAATCTTTTTTACAAAGAGACATGAGTATCGATGATGACACCCCACATTTAGGAGTCGGTGATGACGATGATGTTAATGATGTCACACATGAATTTGAAATGGTAAGAGATGAAGCAACTGCAACTCGAATGGATATCGATGATGTTGAGGAGGAATATGAAGATGACATTGAAATATATGAAGATGATGATGAAGATGAACACTTATAGAATTCCATGGTATTTATATACAATCAAATATGTATATATGTATATATAATAGTAATTATCAATTATTTGCTAACATTAACATTTTCTGTTTCAGATGGACGAGGCCACATTTCGTGAGTTGGCGGAGGCTGACCTGCCTTTCGATGCGGATGAGTTGCTGGCAGATGACCCTCAGCCTGCAGGCGCTCCAGGGAGTACGCGGAGGGGGCGCGGTCTTGCACGATTGATGATTCCTGACCCCGTCCCCGAGCGACGTCCACGTCTTGGGTTTGATCCGCGCACCCGGAGGTGTGATAACCTGTGTGATAACCTGTGGATTTGACTAAGATTTCATTAATCTATTCACATAATAAATGTTTATTATTTTTTCAGTTTTTCGCATATAGCAGTCGGACAGGGCAGCGCTATTTTGCGCAACTATTTCTCTCAGCCGTGGACCACATGGGAGCAGATTCCCATTGATGTGCAGCAGGCCATGTTCGGCCATTGGTTGGTACGTACGTAAATAAATAATTTTTATTTTGAAAATTTTTTCATTTCTAACTTGATATTTTGATTTATTTGTAGGGTTTATGGTATCCGATCGAGGATACCATGCGTGACGCCATCCACGAGGCATGGGAGGTGGCCATGCGTGATCGTCTTCGTCAGTTTTTGCACAATTTAAGAAAAGCTGCGATGAAGAAAGCAGGAGTGTCAGATTTTGAGGAGTCATGTAGAGCACACCGACCAGAGTATATTTCATCCCATGTTTGGGATGGATTATGTGCGCACTGGTTGAGTGGTGCCTTTCAGAGGAGATCATCGGTGGGGAGGCAGAATCGGGGGAGACAGGAAGTGACTCATCGAGCTGGGAGTCGTTCTTTCAGTACTCATAGACAGCATCTGGTACGTACATTATTTATAAATATTTTATATAACTATAAATATTAACAGTTTATTTTTTATTCTTATAGGCTGTCGAGCACCCCGATATTACAGAGTACGACGTATATCGGAGGATGTACAGTGATCCTGCTACTGGGGAGCTCAGAGGTGATCGTCAGCATCACATCGTGGTCAGTATTATTTGTTTTCAAGTTTAAAAATTAACTGCATAAAATATATTCACAATTTTAATTTTAAATTGCAACTATAGGATTCATATGAGGCCGCAGCGGCACAGGCCCGACCTGAGAGTCAGGCCGAGTCATCAGATCAGACCATTGCCCGTCAGTTTGATGAGGCGACATGGATGCAGGCCACCCAGTATGCCTTCGAGAAGGGCCGGGTAGTTGGTATCGGCTCTCGACTGACTCCCGGAGATTATTATGGAAGTGCTGCGATGTCGGCGTCCAGCTCGAGAGGAGCTCGTGCATCTTCTTCTACACAGTATGAGGATCAGTTGCGATCTCAGACTGCATAGATAGAGAGTCTCCGACAGGAGCAGGAGCAGATGCGTCAGCAGAATGAGGAGGAGCGTCGACGCCAGCAGCAGCTGTACGAGGAGCAGACGAGTCGGTGGCAGCAGCAGCATCAGGAGCAGGTGGAGTACATGCGCCGACTCACTCATGCTTTAGAGATGGAGTTTCCTCCACCACCATCTGCAGATCCCCCACCTCCCCCCTCCCCCCCTCCTTCAGATTAGAGTTTGTATTTCTGTTATAAAATTTGTGAAATCAAAATATTTTTTTTCTATTCGTAGTTTCTGTCTCATTATAAAATATTAATAATATTATATTTTTAAATAACAATATTAATATGAATAATAATATTATTTATATTTTATAATATTAAATTTTATATATATATTAAAATTATATATATATATTAAAATTTTATATATATATTAAAATTTTATAATATTACAATTTAATTATTTTTTTGTAATACTTGAATTATTTTAATATCTGAATGTAAAATAATTCTATTATTTTTATATTAATTAAAATAACTTATTAATATTTTTTTATTTATGAATTATAATTGTAATATTATTATATTAATTAAATTATTTATTAATATTCTATTATTTTTATTTTTGAATTATAATTCTACTATTATTATAGTAATTAAAATAATTTATTATTTTTATTTCTAAATTATAATTCTATTATTATATTAATTAAAATAATTTATTAATAATTTATTTTTTTTATTTTTTTTATAGTATTTGCGACGGGATACTATGCCCGTCGCAAATACTAGTATTATTAATAGTTTTTTATTTTTTTTTTTAAAATTATTTGCGACGGGTCCCGACTCCCGTCGCAAATACTAGTATTATTAATTTTTTTTTTATTTTTTTAAAAATGAGTTTTTGCGACGGAACCGTCGCAAAAGCCATTTGCGACGGGTCCCGTCGCAAAAGGTATTTGCGACGGGTCCCGTCGCAAAAACTGTTTTAAAAGTTTTTTACAAAAATACGGAATACTATTTGCGACGGAGAGAATGCCCGTCGCAAAAAAAGTCATTAGCGACGGGCCCATCGCAAATAAGTGTAGTTGCGACGGCGTTTTCAGCAACGGGCTATTTGCGACGGGATCCCGTCACAAATAGCCCGTCGCAAATACCTGTTTTTCTAGTAGTGTAAGTATTACTCATTAATTTTATATATGAATCACATATTGTATAAAAAGGGTGTAATTTATGTGTAAGTATAAAAATCCACTATTGATTAATGTATATTTTCCTCACTATAAATTTTTCCCTTAATATAAATCTCTAATATTTAGTATTTGTTCTAATTTTTTTGGTTATGGTTAAATCATATTATGTATCGTGAAATATTGATAATTGATAAAAATAGGTTTTCCATTTAATCATTATTCATATATTATGAATTATTTTTGTGGTGTTTGGTTAGAATAAATGTGTGGGTGGAATGGGTGAGACATGTTTTGAACATCCTATATTATTTATTATTCATAGTATTTATCAGAGTGTAGTGTCCTTGATAAAATTATTTGGTTGACCCTACTATATCATGAAATGTAAAATATCACATTCCTTTGTTTGGAATCATGATTCCAACTATGTAATTTTGTTTCATAACTTTTGGGATATGTTGGTTTCTCTGAAACATATTGGGAATGATTGTAACACCTCGAGATTTTATGAAAAATATTCTTTTTAATTTCATTGATGTCTTGTGTTATACTCTACAACAAAAGGATCTTGTACTACACGCATCCCTGACATGGCTTGCATTACAAGCAACTATGACGTTCCATGATAGCGTGTGTTGTACGCAATACCGAGTTTCACTAAACAATGATATGTTATATAAATTAGCCATTATGAATAGCAATACCCAATTTTTGAAATTTTATAAATTTTAACTTTCAAAATGGACTTCATTTTTGGATTCAAAATATCTAAATTATCCTAGGGTGAATTTTTGGTATTTTTCTGAATACATTCAATTTTGGATTAATGATGAAAACACTGGGTTACTATTTAAAAACCGACTTTTTATTTAAATAATTACTGATTTTATTTTAATTTATTTTATGTAAAAATTGATACATAATACCTATATAAGTTCAATGTAATTCATTGGAGTCATTTTATAATAATTTTAGATATATAAAAATTTTATCGAACTTTTCACCGTCTTTTACGCACCTCCTAAGAGAATTTGAAAATTTACATAAATTTTTTTTACCACTTATGTGAGTGGAATTTAAAAAATCCGAGACACACGGTTAATATCATGGAGTAAAATGTGGATCAATTAGATAAAAATAATTTTTGATGAATAGTAACTTTTTACTTTTATTTACCACGGTTAAAAGTAAATAGGGTTATTAAGGGTAAAAATGATATTACTATTACCCTAAAACATGTCCTAATTCTATTGGATAAGTTTAATTAGACCAAAAACAACCTTAGGAATAAAATATTACCCTGTAGGTCCACTTGGATTGGATTAGGACATTTATTATTATTTTATTTAAAGAAGAGTTAAAATGGTTAAAATCAAAGTTTAATAACTAAAACATTTTTAATATAGGGTTATACATAATTTAAATTAGACTATAAATATTAACTAGAAATATAAAAAGATTTCCTACCAAATATTGTTTTATTTATAATTTTTAGACATTAAATAAGTTATGTTTTTTTGACACAATGGTGATGCAGTAATTACCTAAATAATGAAATATTAAAATAATTGGTATTATAAATACCCAAATACATGTAATTTGAGACTTTTTATGAATTACACTAATTTTATAGGTAAATATGACTTGTTAATTTTTATTTAATTATCTTTTTTATAACTTATTATTTTTTTATGAGTTTCAAAAAAATAAATACCAAATAGTGTCAAAATTGACATAAAATTGTTTTCAAAACAAATATTATATTATTAATTGTTTTTATATTCATAAAAATCTAATGTTCGTCCAAATTAATTTTATAAGGATATATATATTAATAATGAACCACTTGTGGTTCGTTTGTCTTGTTATAGTATGTTTATTAACCATATAGTGTAAGAAAACAAAAAGACACAGTAAAAGTTAAATTATTTAACATAGAGTAAAATCTAAATGATAAGGATAAAATAGTTACCTAAACATTTCTAAAACCTATTTTCAGAGAGGATTTAGACCCATACCCACCTTTTATTTGAAATAAATCAATTTTCTGCTATTAAAAACCGAATATGACTTTATTATAAAATAATATTTTATGTTTTTATAAGGTGCCCCTCTCCTCCCTTATAAAAAGGGCACCCCTTCCCTCTTCTCTCCACACCTTTTTAGCCTTGAAGATCAGACAAACCCTAACAATTCCTCTTATAAACCTCTATATTTATATCATAGAGTTTCTGGTCTTCTCAATAGACCAACTCTAGTGCCCTATGAAAAAGTTTAAAGGAGGTGCGTCGAAGAAGATGTAATCTCTTGTAACGATTCTTTCAAGTTTTTTTCTTCTTAAACTTTTTCTTCTTTAGTTGTTTCATTATAAATTAATAACATCAGTATTGATTATATACATATATGTTATTATAAATATGAAACAACCCCATTTGACCTTCTATCCATCCTACAGAAAACGAAATCACCATGCGTGCGTACGTACGGAATACTATCTACACGCCATGGTGTAATCTATTTTTCCACCACCACCTTAAATGGATTGGTATAATGGTGTAAATAATAACTATATATGATTATTATAACATAATATTGATTCTATGATATTAAATAATCCACTCCAATCCCATTCAATAAATATGGGAACGATATCATCGCTCGTGCGTACGTACAGATTACTGTCTCCACGACGCGATGAGATTCATTTTCCATGTTAACAATTCAAGAATGAGTATAAAGTATATATAATAAGACTAATTTATTTATGTATATATATATATATTTATTTCATCTAATTAATTCCATTCAAGTCAATAAGGAAAGGAAAACAGAGTTCATGCGTACGTACGACCTACCATCTCCATGAATGGTGTATTTCATTTCATTCATCTATCTATTATATATATATGCTGAATATATATGATATATAAATAAAAATTTAAATTTTGGAAGTAATTAAATCATTATATAAGTAATAATAATATCGAGAACAACAAATCAAAACATTCATGATAAATGAAACGATTTTACCCAAAACATTGCTTTAACATGGAATTTATAAAAGAACGGGTATTATAAAGTCATAATTGAACCATATATGATATCATAATAATGAATATTAATCTATAATAAGTCAATAACATTATTTAAATCATTATATAGTAGTTCATGATACATTCAAAGCATATCAGACATAAGGTATGGGATAATTTATCAAATCTCATTTTTATCCGAGATTGCTTAGACGTAGGTATTTACTGGGGTTATATTTTTAATCCATTCCCATAAAATGTTTTTCATAAAGTGTTTACTATTCTTCTATGTATGTTTAATTTCATTTTGACCCCTCTTTGACTTTTACTTTGTGTTATGGGAGGAATCTTTCTTTTGTTTAACAAACGAGAAACGTTTTGACTTTTCCGAAAAAAAGTATGAGAATAATTTTATTTTTAAATTATACGGCATGAATGGATTTTTACGGTTTCAAAATGACATATTTAAATGATGTTTCCACTAAAAAATTTAAAAACTATTTTCAAAAAAATACGTTTCATTTAAGATTTCATGGTATTTTGTGAAAAGAAAATTATTTTGAATAAGAAATGATATTTTCCTCAAAAATTCATTTCAAGTGTTTTATCAAAACCATTTTCCATCTATGATGACTTTATTTCATATATGTGTAATGACTATATGATTTAAATGGTTTTACTTCTCTTATGATTAAATTATATCCATTTTTTTATACTAATTATGTTATGATGGGATGATGTTTATGTAACCCATTTTATTTTTTGGGTTATGATGAATGTTTTATGATTATTTTGTGGCACAAGTAAGAATGATTTCATTATGAGATTAGTGGGACCTATATATCACTCCAATGCATTGGGTAAAGATTTATATATCATGAGATAGACATGGATGTAATGGAAACATAATTCGGTTCAGTGTTATAATACTGAAACGAGAGGTGACCTCAATTCAGAAAGGGACTTTGTCCATTAAGATGGTCTTGGCAGTAATGCCTTGGATACTATGGAAATCATATCATGTGCTTAATGGTTTTCACAATCACATGTTTTATTCCCATGCTATTTTACATGATTGATGTTCCATTATGATATATTCCTTACATACATCCAAGATTCATTTCATTGCTCAATATTTTGATGTTTAGATTTCATGTTCAATTGTTTGCATTCAATTTTTTTGGATTGTTTTATGTTCTCTATGTTTACCCTTACTGGGGATTTGAGCTCACACATTTTTATGTTTTCTTTTCCCCAGGATTTAAAAAAAGGTTTTAGGTAAGAAAATAAATGGGTAAGATCTTTTTGGGAGATGTTGAAGATCCTTCCCCAAGATTAGAAGATTATATTCTTAGTTTCCAAAGACACTAAACTATTACGGTCCTTTGGTGTCTGTTTTTGATGTATTAAGTATTCCGCAAAAGTAATTTAATGTCCATGTACGTCATGATTTGGGTCTCTACAATGATCGTGTTTTTATGTGTGATGATTATCATCAAAAGTGAGGTTATGTGGTTTCCTAGGGGAAATAGGATGGTGTTTCCTATTATAATGGTTTGGATATGTTATTTTTAAAGAAGTGAAATGGGTTTTATAGAGGCCCTACATATGATTTATGTTCTTCCACTCACTGTGGCTGGATGACAGGTCCATCGGATATTTTTCAAAAACATTAAGAATGATGATGTTGTCTATTCCACTCATTTTGGATATAATAATTCATAGATAATGTAGAATTGGGGGTGGTGTTGACTATTTATATAGAATAAGTTGTCATCATATAATTTCATGGATGCTGGTAATTTAGAGCATGATATTGGGGAAGTGGGATACCATTATTATTTATTCATTATTCTAGCACTCTGAATGATGGTAATAGTCATGACTTAGGACTAGTGAATTGGTGAGTGGATAGTAGTAAGGCATTTAGGTGTCCGAATGACTTCTGTTAGGGTTATGGATGTGCATTTGGGGCCTTGGAATGACATTGAATGGTATGTTGTTTATGTTTTCATGTGCGGTAATGTAGTGTAAAATTAATTTAAATGATGAGGTCTATTCTAATAGAAAAGGCCATGGAGGCATCCATTCACTATAATAATTACTGTTGTTGGTAAAGTATCAGTATTGATTGTGAGATTAAGGGTAGTAAGTTGTGTGAAATATAATATATTTCTCTTTAATTTATCTTTTTCCATACACATGTCTATTTAGAGATGTAATCTAGGGAAATTTTTGTTAATCGACAACTTAGTCAATATTATCACCCTATCTAGGCCATCCTGAAAACATGATGTCATAATTTATTTGGAAATAATTATTGATAAAGGGTCAATATTTGGATTTTATGTGGTAGGATGTGAAAATTATGTATAGGGAAGATTAAATAGTCATTTTAGGGAGGCCATGTTATTCTTTAATTAAGGGATAATTCAATTTTTGGGTTATTTTAAAAAAAATACTTGTAATAGGTGCACTTGTGAATTTTGTTACTTCTTTTGACTATCCTGGAATGTCAATTACTTGTTGATGTGATCACCTGTTTATTTTTTCTCATTTTATTAATTTATAATAATTAATTAGACTATCTTAGTATCAATTTAATCATAATAATAATCATCCACATCATTATCACTGTAATCTTCATCAGTATCAACGTTATTTTTGTTATTATAATTATTTGTAGTGGGTAGAGGTTCCATGATACCGCCTAATAGAACTAAAATTATCATCAATTTCAATGGGAATAAATAGATACAAGACTATGGTCATGTGATGAAATTCTAGTTAAGGAACACTTTTAGTGGTCCCGGTTGCGTGGAATTTCATTTATGTACTTAATAACCAAATATTCTAAGAAACTCTTTTTTTATTCCAAGTTGTGTTTTCGGAAGTCCATCAATTCTAATGTTTTTACCATAACTAGGGATTTTTTATAATATTTTACTTTTTTATTTATAGAACCATCTCACATTCATTTTTAAAGATCATTAGGAAAATTAATGGGTTATCTATTACAATCCTTGTTAACTCATTTCCTCTCAGTACCAGCTCATGAGTGAATCAATAAATGTAACATTCATCATTGTTAAAAATAAAATTTATAGCATGAGATAATATGACAAGGTAAATGAATCTTAGGATATCATAAAGTATGACACCTTGATTTCAACATATAACATTTTTTGTCATCATATATCACTATGGGACGGTCATTGTTTTCTTATAAGTCATATCCTATTATTCAACATAATCTAATCACCAAAAATTAAAATACCCATAATGATCCCAACCAAATGAACTAATTATAGATTACTCATATAATATATCATTGTATATACACTTTCATTTCAACTTCAAAACAAAATCACAAGTGGGAAACAATAGGTTGAGTTTGAATGTAAATTAGACACATAATGAATTCTTTTTATGATATTTCAATCATTTCTCCAAAATCACACAAAAATATAACACATTTTAGACCTATCATTAAGTATTGAATAATTAATAACTAGAGGAAAGAAAAATACGAATGTGATGAGATAAAATCCATAGAAAAGGTATACAAAAGAGTTAATAATAAAAGATCATAACTGAGTGTAATATAAATATATTTTGATAACAACCTATACAATATATCTAATTATAATTTAAAAATTTTATACCTAATAAAAAATATATTTTCAAACGTAGATAATTGAATAATTCATTTGGAATAAGTTATGATGTCTGTCATATTAGTGTGAAAACCTGAGTCATTAATTATGAGGCATAATATTATGACATACATACATTTCATAACATAAGATTGATGTAAAAAATATCATGACCCGTCCCAGTAGTGCTCGCACCGTGACTCCCCAAGCCCACCTCCAATAAGTCAGGGGTTGGGGACTAGCACCGAGTAGGTATATTACTAACATGGGAGGAATTTCCAAAAGAACCTATACACACACTCAAATCTCCAAAACCACAAATTCTGAAATGTAAAAAACACTATGGAACAAAATGAATGCATACAACTAATCCAAACCAACAGAGTACAATGGAAAATAATGTGCTGAATGTAAATAGGGCTATAATACAAGCCCACCAAAACCAGAGTCTAAAAACATGAAAGTACAACCTGTAAACACAAAAAGGTATTGGGACTGGTTCTCATAGTTGTAGGAACTCCTTGTTCTGTAGGGAAATCATAAAGCATGGACTTATCCTTGTCTTCCCTGGTCTTTAACAAATGGATTCTCATTAGCACAAGACACAACACGTGTGGGAAAAGCCAGTTCATGGGTGATTAGAAAAATTCTCAGTAGAGGACCCCTAAAAACCACAAATTAATACACAAAGTAAAGGTATAGTCAGATATAAATAGTATATTTCTACAGAACATATAGTGGAGAAACACAAACCATGTATACTCAAAACCTAGACCCGTAGTCTAGAGACTAGTCACACAACCACATACCCCCGTCATGGGATTCAGATTGATGATTCCATAAAGGAATCATTCTGAGAGAACACAATCAACGAGTCTGGTAGCTCTGATAATGTCTGTCTGAGATGTATTGTTCATTGGGAAACATCACGAGAGGTATTTACACTCATTACAGGAGAAACACTCTTGATTGGAAAAGATCATGATAGATAGATTCACTCATTATGGGAGACTGACTCTTGAGTGGGAAAGATCACAACACACAGATGAGGATCACTACCCAGGCCATGGATGATTTTGTGACTCATCTAGATTCACCATCTAGGTAGAGAATCAACACCCAAAGGAGTTGGTCATGTCGATGTCTGACTCTTCCTAGGGTCAGGAATGGATAGAGGATCTCTCTCCGGGCCTCTCAGAGGGATGCCTGACTCTATCAAAAAATATCTTGATTAAGGGATCATACTCCTGAAAAAGGGAAAAATGCCTGGCAATTAGGGGAATGAGAAGAATGGGTACTAACCCAAACAAAACATGTCCAAGACACAATGGATAATAGGGCCAAACTATTTTCCAAAAATTACAAGCCGTGTCTACTGTCCTCAGGAACTGCATGTGTACAAAAGCCCATTTCGTAAGGTAGGTCGAGTAAAAAAATTAGTACACGACGTGTGGTATGGATTACATGCCGTGTCCGAGTATCTAGGGTCAGTTCCATGTATGCTGGTTATGTACCCATACACAGAATCAACCCATGTATTTCAACCCATGTAATAGGTACATGGGGTGACCCGCGCTACTGGCCTCACATGGTTGTTTGGTGTAGTAAATGGATGTGAACTACACCCTACAAATGTGTATCCGCTAGATACACACTGAGTCCCATGTAGCTGCCTCTACCTTGCTGCGTATAGAGTACATGATATGTTTTGAAGTCGTATAGTCCATCTCGTGTCTGTGTACTTTCCAAAATACATGTCGAGCTTTAGGGAAAGTCCAACATGCCATGTGACCAGGGTCACATACCCTTTGATTCCTCTCTGAACCACCAAAACCCTAGATACTCTCACCGGTACTACACAGTGTGCTCTTTTTAAGTACACGTTGTGTATTCCAGAATTTCCTAGAATCAACTCTTCTCGTCAAAATGCCTCCCATGCTACCCTTTTTTTCAATCCGATTGTCTGATCGCCATGAAACTCACATCTTTTTGTCTCCCCGATTCCATGAAGCTAATTCCGTTGTTTTCAGGCCACCAATGGATCCTGAAAATATGACATGATCCTCCCGCACGAAGAATGCTCGAAGAACGGTCTTTCCCGATCTAGTCTGATTCATCGTCTGCTATTGTCGTCGCAACTTCAGTAGGTCTTCATGACTTCGTATATTTAATTTGGTATCATTGTTTCAAAAAATTAATGCGCAATGATCTGTTGTTCCTTTCCCCGTGAAGAATGTGAAGAACGCTCTAGGAAAAAGAAGGGGGAAGAAATCCAATAAACAAATCGAGGAACAAACCTATGTCTTCGTTCATCATGGTGTTTATATGGTCTCGTTAATAGGATCAAACAGAGCAGAAATCCCGAAACAATCAACATTTAATAATTCCCTAGAATCAACCCAATAATAACCTCATGCATGAACAACGAATCCGTGGATGAACATGCTCATGGTTGATCTGTGTTCGTCATTTAAATTCAAAAATGACAAAAGAAGAATCAAAATAACAACCCCTATATTAGGAAGGTATTGGTCACTGATGAGGGTTTGTGCTTCTATCATTGTTGGGATCCTTCTACATCGTTGGTGTAGGTATTCACATCATTGATCCGTCATTGTTTGAAACCGAGAGTTCTCTCCAAAGCCTCACAAATTCTCCTGGGATTCTATCCAACTATTCCAGTGAGAAACATTCGATTTACCTTTTAAAAATGCGAAGCACGTCTCAGAAAACCATCCCATTGTATTATTAATGAGTTAGCAGTGCTATATCAGAGTGATTTTGACATGGAATTAATTAGGAAAATAGATTCCCTGCCACTGCGCTGTAGTATATGTTTCCAAATAAAGTTCAAACAACCATTTCGGGATCACAAGGACTCATAATGATGGGTTTTCTCTGCACCTGGACTCATAATAATCCATATAATATTTAAAAATAATACAATGAAAATATGAGACATTACATTCTCCCATCCTTGGGGCTTTGTTTCCCAAAAAATCCAAAACAAGACTACCTAAAAATATGTGGGTACTGGGAACAGATTTGATCCTCCCACTCCCAAGTTCTCTTATGAAGGTTCTCATGTTGCCACCATAGATGCACAAATAAAATTGATCACCCATAAAGGATCCTCTCCTGTAGATCCTCGATCTCCACCGGGTAATCATAAAAGGTCACTCCATCCTCCGATACCACTCTGTCATGACCAGTCCAAGTGGGGCCCACTCCTCGACTCCCAAGCCCACCTCCATTAGGCCTGGGGCTGCTGACCAGCACCGAGTAGGCATATTAATAACATGGGAGGCATTTCCTAAGAACCTATACACATGAAATCATCTTCAATCACAAAAATGATGATATGTAAAAACCACTAAGGAAAAAAATGCAAGAGTACAACTAAACCAAACCAACAGAGTGTGACTGAAAGTAAAGTTCTGAATGTAAACTTGGGCAGAATATTAGTCCACCAAAACAAGAGTCTAAAAATTACAAAGTCTAACCTCTAACACAAAGAGGTACTGGAACTGCTCCTCGTAGCTGTAGGAACGCCTCGGCCTTTAGGGAACTCAGAAAGCTCGGTCCTGTCCTGGTCTACACTGGACCCTCTCAAAAGGCTGCTTGTCTGCACAAGACCCAACACGTACGAGCTATGACCATGCAAGGGGAGTATAACAATACACAGTTGAGGACCCCAAAAAACCACAAAGAAATACACTAAGTAAATTAATAGTTATCTCTACACAGTATATGTATATAGAACATATAGCGGTGAATCAAAAAACAAATATACTCAAAACCCAGACCCGTATTCTAGAGTCAAGTCACACAACCTCATACCCCATCTAGGGATTTAGATCGAAGATTCCATGAATGAATCATTATGATAGAACACACTCAACAAGTCTGGTATCTCTGATGACATCCGTCTGAGATGTAATGTTTGTCAGGAAACATGACAAGAGGTTGTTACACTCATTACGGGAGACACACTCTTGGGTGGAAAAGATCACGATAGATAGATACACTCATTACGGGAGACAAACTCTTGAGTGGGAAAGATCACGATACACAGATGGGGATCAATGTCAGGGCCATGGCAGATACCGCGACTCATCAAGATTCACCACCTAGGTAGATGATCATCTCCCAGTAGAGTTGGTCATGTCGATGCCGGACTCTACCTAGGCTTAGGAATGGATAAGGGATCCCTCTCCATGCCTCTCAGAGGGATTCCTGACTCAATCACAGAATGTCTTAATGAGGGGATCATACTATTGAAAAAGGAAATGATTCCTGACTGTAAAACCCCAAGCTTCCATGGTATGTTTCCCTTTGAATAATGAAATAGCTTTCATTATACGCAACTTTTAGATTCTAACACCCCACGACCAATCAAAGAAGCCATTATGAATAGTAATACCCACTTTTTGAAATTTTATAAATTTTTCCATTCAAAATGGACTTCATTTTTGGATTCATAATATTAAAATTATCATAGGGATAATTTTTTCCTCTTTTCTGATGAATATTGAATAATACTAAAGTTTAATTAAAACAACGTTTTCAATCAAAATAATTAATAGTGATAAATTATGAATTTGAGTGGTTTTAAAGTATAATTAGATTAGATTTTAACCATTTAATCTAATTTTGGTCATTTGATGTAATTTCACAATTAAACTGTACATAAATAACTGTCAATCTTTTGATAGTTATTATTTTATAAAAACACTCTTTTTTGTTTTTATTGTGGGAATTAATTTTATATTATTTTCCTCCACTTCCTTCTATTGAATTTGGAAAATGTATTCCATATTTGGAATCAGTAGGTCGAAATTGTGTAAATAGAAAACTTTTATTTTTATCCATTTTAAATATTTACTTCAGTAAATATTATATTTACCATGATTAAAGGGTAAATATTATAAATAAGGGTAAAATATAATATTATTACAACATTAAATTACACTAACATGTGTCCTAATCATATTTTATGATACATTGCCGACCATGGTCATCCTTGGGTTGAATTGGGGACCCCATTGAGCCACATGGAAGTAATAATGACATTTTATGTTAATTAATTTAATGTAATGAAAAAAATTACATAAACAAATATCTTTTAGTAAATAAATTTTATATGGGGATATATAAGTTATCTTTTATACTATAAATATTCTTTTGAGAGCTAAAAATATTTTCTATATCATTCTAGTATTATTATTGTTTTGAACATCAAATATATTAAATTATTTATTACACAGTAATGATGCAACATTTACCTCATTAATAAATGATTTAAATAAATATTCTTATAAATAATAAAGCAATATCAAAAACCTGTCCAATTCTTATTGGATTATTTTATTTCGACCACGAGTCATCTTAAGATTATTATTAATGAATAATTGACCTTTTGGAACCGAATATGATGTTATAATAAAATAATTTTTTCAAACTTTCCTATAGATCCCCTCCTCTCCCTCATAAAAATCCCTCACTTCCTACCCATTTCTTACACTTATCAAGCCTTTAGCTCGTAAATCCCCTAACAAAATATCCTCCAAACATCCCTCACTTAATTATATAGGCCTTAATTTAGTCAGAAATACAACCTAAGGAGCCCTTTTCATCAAATCAAAAGGATGAACCTGAAGAAGATGAGGTTAACATACCCTCGACCAAGGAAAAGAACAAGGTAAGGGTTAATTTAACAATCTAATAATTATCTGAGGTAGTTTTATACGTGAGTATCTACTAGGACGTCTTTATCATCCATATCCATGTTTTCTTAAAATTTATTTTAAAACATTATTAATATTTACTAAACTATGGGTTAATGTCATTTATACCCTTATTTTATCTTATATGTTTTGAAAGTAATCTTTTCGTCGTTTTCCACACAAGGTACTTTACGACCTTTTCAAAAAAATTAAGGTATGAATATTTTTTTGACTTATACGGCGGGTATGATTATTCTCCGCTGTTATAACAACGTCAATGATTCCCTTAAAAGATTATAGGAATATTTTAAAAATATATATTTTCCTTATAATTATATGACTCTTAAATGATTTCAAAATAGTAAGAGATATTTCTCTCAAATAGTTTTGATTTCATGTATGTCAACATCCTTTGATAAATTTTACACTTTCTTGAAGTTGATTTATTATGATACAGTTCATCCATATTGTATTTAAGTTATTGTGACATGTATGACTATGGATGAGGTATTTTTATTCCATTCATTATTTAAGGTTAAAGTATTTATGATTTCTATGCCAGATTTAATATGAATGTTTATGTTATATTTAAACCCTTTTTATGAAGAATGAGTTGAAATAGTATGTTCCGGGTTGGGGACTGGTAAAATTTAGCCCTCCAAGTTGGGTTATGGATATAGCTGACCCTCTGGGTTGGAGTTCAGTTATAGAGGATCTCTAGGTTGGATTCAGGTTACAGAGGCTCTCTAGTTTTGGGTCCGGTTACAGTTCTCCCCTTGGTCCTGGCATGAGGCCTTGACACCGAAATTAAATTCCGGTATTATACATTCAATCATTATGAAAATAATATTGATGGATCATGTGGTTATTCATCTTGTAGAATACCCATGCTATGTTTTATTATGGTATTATTTACTCAACTCATATTCCTTCCATAAAATTGTTCATGTTTATTATTTTTTAAGGCATGTTTTTTCAATTATTCATCATTCCTAATATTTATGTTATCTTCCGCTGTATTTCATACCCTTACTGAGTGTTTGATCTCACCCCTTTCTTAATATTCATTTTCCCAGGGTATGAAGAAGTTTGTTATTAGTGACTTTCAGGCATAATCTAGGAGGCGTGGATGTTTCTAATGGAAAAAAATATTGTTTTATTTCTTTTTAAGTTGTAATGTTGAACTTATGTATGAATATTGTTTCCAATAACACTAAACAGATCGGTATTTTGGGAAATTACTTCCTTAGGATCATTACAATGTTATGTAATAATTCACTAACTCTGGGTAACTAGGTTCAGGGTGTTACATTTGTATCAGAGAAGTTATTACAATCCTTGGAAACTATATCTAGATAAACTATGAGTAGAGCACATTTCCCTATGCTAGTCTCTGAGGATTAGTATATAAGTACTTCCTAGAGTTTTGGTAATTTAGAGATTTTGTGTGTCTTCCAAGAAAGGCATCCCTGTCTAGATACGAGCTGGTAGAGGCGGCTTTGGAATTGATGTACCTAGGGGTAAACCTGAAAAAACCAATTTGAGCTAGACTTGAATGGGAACTGTTGCACGACAATGGCCCATGCTTCACTCTTGTTTATGACACTCATAGGGGATATGCATAGGATAATTCTCAATTTCATTACAAAACCATTATTAAGGGTTTATGAGTATATACTTCCTCAAATAATTTTTTTTTATGTTTATGGATAATATCCATAAAATGTTCAATTTATGTTAAGTGTATTACATGTATGGAATTATGTATTTTGATTCATAAACTAATGTAGTTTATCCCATTGTTTAGAAATAGTGCCTAGTGGAAGGAATGGAAACTATATAAATGCATGTAATTCATGTAGTGATTTTCCTCATACTCATGATAATTATAGCAGAGCTTGTGATGCAACTGGTGCTGATCAGCTTATCACTGTACTGGGACAACTTACTCAGGTTATGAATAATATTCATACCTATATGGTGTTCCCTGATCCACAAAGAGGAGGATCAATGTTATATTTCTTCATTAAGAAACAACCACAAACATTCAATGCGATTAAAAATCCATTAGTAGCTGATAAATGGATAAATTACTTAGAGAAAATATGTCATGCTTTGGGGAGTAGTGAAAGGGAAAAAGTTTCCATGACAGTTTATCGCCTCACGGGAGATGCAGATCAATGTTGGTCATTCATTCAAATGAAAAGGAGGATGAAACAGTATCGTGTATGGAATGGAGGGAGTTTAAAGAGATTTATATGGAAAAATAATTTCCTCGTGAACATCGAGCGGATATAGAAAGACAATTTCTGAGTCTGAGGCAAAAGTTTATTAGAATGTTGCAAAGTATGAGGCTAACATTACAAGGTTATCAAGGCATGTAGATGATTATATACGTAACCCAAGGAGTAAGATTGATAATTGTTTTGATGGGTTAAAACCATTCCTTCATTGATCATTTGTCTCACAATCCTTCTCTATTTACGAAGATATAGTCTCATGTGCTATCAAGACAAAAAGATATTTTCTAAATCTTATGACAATAATGTAAATAAAGATAAGAATAGAACGGTGGAGCAAGAGACTAAAAAAGGGAAAATGAGAAAGAAGGATTTTCCATTATGTGATAATTGTGGTAAAAACACCTCGGTACTTGCCTAAAAGGAATGGGGGTTTGTTAAAAATGTGGAGAAAAAGGTCACTAGGCTCGTGATTTCAAGGGGATGAAATAGGATTTCAATGTCGAATTGTGCAATTGTAGAGGAATGGAGCATTATTCAAATAAATGTCCTAAGTGTCCTGCAAACCTACCTCAAAAAATTCCATGGGATCAAGGCCACAGTTATGATGTTACTACAGTTGATGTAAATGAATTAATGTATTTGTGTTTTTGGACTCAAGTATTATATTCTGGTTATATGAATAATGTGATATATATAAGGATTGTACAATAGTACTTGTTGTTTTCATTAATGTTTTAATATGACTATGGTAATCATATTTTCACTATGTGAAAATAATAAAATCTTTACTTTGTTTGATATGATGTTACAATTGATTTTGGAATTTAGATACCTTTTACAGAGAGTCTGTACAGAGGTATTTTGTATAACAATAAAGGATGGAATGGATTATATTGAAATTTTGATAGTATTGTTTAAGGTTAAAACATTTCTTATTATTAATTTTAGAATATTTTATAATTTTACAGTTTTAGGAAAAGGAAAACCTGTAAGTCGAGCAATAACCTGTCGCATTGGAAAAATATGTAGGAATCAAACCCACAACCATAGTGCAACAAGTTTTTATTACCTACCACTAGCCTACAAGAATTCCCTTTTTATTACATAATATATTTCATCATTTAAATTGTATGTGTTAATATTCGGAACCTTATACTATTAGGATAAATATAATATTTTTGATCTTTGTTATCTTTTGGAGTGAAAATTGAGTTTGTTGTAGGAATTAGGTAAAGGATGAAACACTACTTGTAATGTTGATAGAGAAAATTTTTTCAATTAATTTATATTGAATAACATTGTTTTAAACCTACAAAAGTATTCCTCTAAGATTAATTGTTTCATTTTAATGATAATGGTGTTATTTTGAGGTGAAGAGTAAAAATTGGCCATTTTTTATTTTTAATAGTTTTACATTATTTATGTAGTTTGGCCCAAACATTATCTAAACTGATCCAAATTACAAAATTCGTTCTTTTCAAGGTTCTACGCATCTAGGGATTCATTTACTATTTTTGTACTAAAAGCTGAATCTGCCATGTGAAAGCTCAAAAGAAGCTCACAATTGGGAGCAAGAAAACTGTTTGCAGGTCTTCCTAGTTTTGGTGTGGGCTCTATAACGCATTCATGGTGGGACCAAATGTTGTGATATTTGTTGGTTGGCTGAAAAAGGATTTTTAGAACATCTTTAATGAAGGATTGGTTGTATGAATTTTCCATTTAAGGGGTCATTGAATCACCCTTTTCTGGAGGGTTGCGATTTGGAGAGTCTGATTGGACAGAATAACTTTTCAGAGTAAAACGACCATAACTCTCGTAATACAAGTCCAAATCCGCTGAGAATTTTAGGAGACACGCCCAAGATAATTGTGAACAACATGGAAAGATTAATTCAATGCCTTAAAATGTCATTTAATTGGTCGACAACGCATCCACATCCAGGGGACAAATTCTTGCTATAAAAGAAGGAGAGCTTCACCATCTCAAATCATCTCAGTCTCCATCTCATTCCTTCAAGGACACCAAGAAGGATGAATTTTCGTCTTTACCTTTTATTTCTTTTATTTTTAATAGTTTTATAATGCCTTCTACTTCCCCATTCATCTCGATTACCCTTACCATGGTGGGGTAACTTTTGGAGTGATTGGGGAAGGGTTGGTTTTCTATATTGTAATGCTTGATTTCATGGACGCAATTGAATAAATTTCTTTTTTCAACATAGTTCATTTAAATTTTGTATAAAGGATTTTATTATCGAGTGTGATCATTCTTGAATATTAATTCCGTTATTGAATTTTTCCTTGGTAAAATAATCATAATCTCTCTCCAATAATTTCTGGTTTATATACCATGGAATAAACCATGAATTAGTGGTGATGTACTCGACGATCGTCAGTATGTGTAAATGGTGTAGTGAATGTTCTTGATTGTTTGGGATAAACAAAACCCGATTGGGTATTTCCCATTTCAATTAAGGATATTCAATAAAACTATTTTACACATGGAATGAGAGTTGACCAAATCAAGATCATGGTAAGGTTTTCTCTCACAATAATAATTTCACCAAGGAAGTGAGAGGAAACGATTGTGGAAAATCACTTTATTCTACTAAGTAGAAGAGGATTGAATTAAATTGAACAAGGATAGCATTACAATTATGAAACCAACCCTGACCTGATCACCATTTTAATATCATAGTTTTTCAATCATTTGAATTTCTAATTTCTTTTCAAAAGCACAACATTTTTACCCCTATTTTAAATTGACAACCCATTTTGTGTGCACTCCTCTTCAGGAAACATCCTAGGTAAACCACAATACTAGACAGGTGAGGTTATTTTGGAAAACAAATAATAATGAGAAAACATTCAATTAATTCATATATGGACTAATGGAGGACATGAAAGAAGATGTTTTTGAAGAAATGTCCCGAAAGCTAACAGAGTTCTCCCAATACTTTCCATAATTTTATGAAGCTTCCAATGTCCCTGTAGACACCCCATTAGTCATCCCTAATTTTTCTATGGAGATCCAAGATATAGTGGAGAATGACTACCTTCCTCTACCTAGTACTACTCAACACCAAGAGGTGTTTTCCATTAATGAATAGATTGATGATGAACAAACTCGGGGAGATAATCATTTCATGAACTCATTATCTTTTGATTTTGTTGAAACTGAATTGAGTATTACCTCCCCTTGTTTAAATTTTTCAGACTCATCAAATACATGTATTTCCTTGGAGGAGGATGATGAAAAAGAAGATTTTCCTGATGAAGAACATCTGGAGCACCCCGAACATGTTGAACATTTATTGGAGGGTGTTTAAGAGGAGATCAAGGTGGATTTTTCTGAGGAAATAGAGACAAAATACATAGAAATTGAAAGGGAAGAAATTTATATCAACACATCTTGCATTAATCTTCTTCAAATTGAATTACATTCTAACATTCCTATTGTTTTTCATGTTGATGTAGAATACCTTTTACAACTACTACAGCAAAAAGAAGATGTTGTTAAAATGGAAACCAAGAAGGAAGAGGACTCATTCATTATCCAGTCCCCACCTTTCAAGTATTATGTAATTCGCATAGGGGTGGATTTTTTTGTGCTAAATACTTGGACTCATCAAGAAAAAATAATATTTCCATCTTGGAATGAAAAGTGTTTGTTGGTTAATGAGCAGGAAACCTCACCCACCATCATATTGCAGATAAACGATTAGAACTACCCCTCTAGAGGCAGTCAAAACCCAGGGCCCACTTGTGGGATTAAACCATGTTTTATCCTTTTATTCTCATCCTATTTATATTTTCATTTCTTTAAATAAATATCTTATGTTTTCTTTTGTTCTTTTATTTGTAGTTTTTCAGATTGCAACACTTAGGAGGTTAAGTCAATGTTTCACTATGAATAAATTAGGTTGTACATCGCCTTCACACTTTCTTGATGTTGTGATTCATTTTAAAAATTTCTTACAAGTTAAATCATCTTGAATTAATTGAGGACACTGCATCATATAAGTGTGGGGGTTGGAACCATTGTAATTTAGTATTTTCATTTTTTTTTGTTTTTTACAGAATAAAAAATATTTGTGTCTTCATATTTTTGTGTGTTTATTTTTCAGTTTTTTGTGTATTTTTGAAACTTGTTAGCTAAAATTATTATCATTTCCATTTTTGAAACTCATGTCAATAAGTGAACCAATCTATTCCCTGAAATTGATATTAAATGAATGCTGAAATAACTTTGTTTCAAGTTCAAATCTTTTGGAATTTCATGAAAATTACACTATTTGTGAAACTCATTACATATTTAATTTTTTATATCTTTGAAATCACTTTCATGTGAGGCTTCATAACCATTTTTGTCATATTCTATTCATTCACCTCATTTCTTGAGAGAATAATACCATTCATTCTTTAACCAGAATTTTATTTATTCCTTTCAAAACTCTAGGGTTTGGGGCACATGTGTCTTAAATGATTGAGGCATTTATTTTGTTTTAAACCCCTTTTCAAAATAATACTTTTAATTATGGCCCACATTTACATTTATCCTTCATTGCAGCCCCTAGTAGCCATGAATAACCTATTAGGTAAGCCACATTCCAAGACAATTTTCCCTATCCAACCTACTCTTTAAGTAAAATTGCATGATCTAGTTGAACATAAGTGTGGGGGAAGATGTCTTGTGATGTAATACCTCATTTGGTGATACTTTTGGTGGAATATAAAATGTTTAAGAGCTGATTAATATTTCATTTTGTTAAAAGATGTGTCTTTTTTGGAGCTTTCATGATAAGAGAAGATGTGCCGTTCTGGAGCATCTGATGTAAAAAAAGTTGTGCCTATCTAGAGCTTTCAAAAAATCATTTTTGAAAAGATTAAATTTTATTCTGCTGAAATCATGAGTTGATTGAATGATGATGGAGCCTATTTTTACAAAGGTGAAGAGAAGGAGACCATATTTGAGTGAATATTATAATCTTGCAATTTTTCTTCAAAAAGAGACAAGCCCTCCTTTGTCGGCTTCAGAATTTTTATCATCTAAATCCTACCAACCAAAAACCACATAACAACCCTAAAAAGACCTCATGAGAAAAAAATGTACTTGACTCAAATCAGGTGGATAAGTAGGAATTTATCAAGTCAATGGTGACTTTGATGTGAGTTTGGTTGAGAAAATCCTTGTTGAGTATTTACATTTGTGATATGAGAGAAAACTCATATGAGGTATATGTTTTGTGAGCATGGGATAAGAAATGAAGTGGAAATATATTAAAATCTAAAATGGAGAACTTGAAGTAATTGTTTTTGATGAGGCATGATATCGTTTTGTTTCTTAGTATGGATTTGGTAGATCTCATTGGTATGTGTTTTGGATTTGATTTGATTTGATTTTGATGTTTACTTGTCCGGGAGTCAAAGTGCTAAGTGTGGGGGAATTGATAGAGGAAATATTTTAAATTAATTTATATTTAATATCATTTTTTTAAACCCAAAAAATTGTTCCAATAAGATGAATTGTTTCATTTTTATGATATTGGTCTTATTTTGAGTTGAATAGTAAAAATTGGCCATTTAGGATTTCTAACAGTTTTAAATTATTTATGTAGTTTGGAAATAACATTATCTACACTGATCCAAATTGCAAAATTATTTTTTTCCAGATTCTACACATCCAGGGATTCATTTACTATTTTTGGACTAAAAGCTGAATCAGCCATGTGGAAGCTCAAAAGAAGCTCATAAGTGGGAGAAAAAAAACTGTTTGCAGTTCTGCCTAGTTTTGGTGTGGGCTTCATAACGCATTTATGGTGGGCCCAAATGTTGTTATGTTTATTGGGTGGATGCGAAAGGCGTTTTGGATCATCTTTAATGAAGTAATGGCTGCGTTAATTGGCTGTTTATGGGGTCATTAAATTAACCTAATCTGGACGTTTGCGATTTGGAGAGTCGGACTGGACAGAATAAATTCTCATAGTAAAACGACCATAACTCTCGGAATACAAGTCCAAATATGATTATATTTTTAGGGTACACGTCCAAGATAATTATGAACAACATTCATGAAGGGATCAACGTATGAAAATTTCATTCAATGGGGACAAAAAACGTCAACATCCGTGGGGCAAATTCTGGCTATAAAAGGAGGAGAGCTCCACCATCTCAAAACATCTCATTCTCCATCTCATTCCTTCCGGAACACCAAGGAGGAATTTTTGGTTTTAACTTTTATTTATTTTCTTCTTCATAGTATTATTATGTCTTCTTCTTCCCCATTCATCTCGATTACATTTACCATGGTGGGGTAAACTTTTGAAGTGATTGGGGAAGGGTTGATTTTCTACATTGTAATGTTTGAGTTCTTGGATGCAATTGAATAAATTTCTTTCTTCTTGAAAGATAATTTCAATTTCTTATAGCGGATTTTATTATCGAGTGAGATCGTTCTTTAATACTAATTCCATTATTGATTTTTTCCTTGGTAAAATAATAATAATCTCTATCCACTAATTTCTGGTTTATATACGATGGAATAAACCGAGAATTATTGGTAAAGTACTCGATGATCGTCAGTATGTGTAAAAGGTGTAGTGAATGTTCTTAATTGTTTGGTATAAAAAAAACTCGATCGGGTATTTCCCATTGCAATTAATGATATTCTATAAAACCATTTTACACATGGAAAGAGAGTTGACCAAACATAGATCTTGGTTAAGTTTTCTCTGAAAATAATAATTTCACTAAGGAATTGAGAGGAAACGATTGTGGAAACTCACTATAATCAATTAAGAATAATATGTTTGAATTAAATTGAACAAGGATAGCATTAAAATTACGAAACCGACCGCAACCTAATCACCTTTTTAATATCATAGCTTTTCAATCATTTTAATTTCAAATTTCTTTTCAAAAGCACAACATTTTTACCCCCGTTTTAAAGTGATAACCTATTTTGTGTGCACTCTTCTTCGGGAGACATCCTAGTTCAACCACAATGATAAATTTTAACTTAGGAAATAATTGTTTTTCCACGCCCTATGACAGGCATGTGTCACAAATATATCTATATATATATATATATATATCTTTTCTCTGAAAAAATAATTTTTAAACTTTAGGGAAGGGATATTAAAACCAAAAATGTGTTATCCTAATACCGTATGTTTTGTTGAACTGATGATATTTTAAATCATCAAAGATCAATGGTTTTCATGCACTCAAGTGTACATTTGTTTGTGATTGAAGACCTCAACTACACCCTATAAATATTTATGTTTTTCCTCCAATTATAATTATGTAACTTCCACCAATGTTCTTCTATTTGAGATAATTATTTGGTGGTGAACTATTCATTTCTCTTTCATCTTATTATGTATAAATTTTATTAACCCTATTTCCAATGTGGGTTTTCCAAAAAGGTATTTCCTATTATCAACCATTTATTTTCAAAGAACAATTTCAAATTGCGAGGATGCAATTTATAGAATGAGGGGAGAATTTGAAAGCCCATTATTCCAAGGTCTGTTTTCCTTTGAATAATGTAATAGCTTGCATTGTATGCAACTTTGAGATTCTAACATAGAGCGACCAATCAATTTAGATGCCATGGTCGGATATGTGTCAGCCAAGGTTTAATTCGAGACCCCAAGGAGCTACATGGGAGTAACAATGACATTTTGTGATAATTTATTTAAAGTAATGAAAAAATGACATAAAAAATATATTTTAGTAAATAAATTATTACATGGGGTTATATAAGAAATATTATCAAGTATAAAAATTATTTGGAAAGATAAAAGGATTCCCTACATTATGGTATTTTTTTAAATTTTTTTGACATCAAATAAATTATGGTATTTATGACACAATAATGATAAAATATTTACCTGAATAATAAATGAATTAAATAAATAAGATTATAAATATTAAAACAATATCCAAGACCTGACCAATTCTTATTGGATTATTTTATTTTGACCATGAGTCATCTGAAATTTTTTATTAATGAATAGTTGACCCTTTGAAACTGATGATGAGGTTATAATAATATAATTGTTTCAAACATTCTTATAGAGCCCTTATTATCCCTTTAAAAAGTCCCTCACCTCCTACCCATTTATCACACTTCTCAAGCCTTTTTCTTGTACAAAACCTACCCAAATATCCTCCCAACATCCCTAACGTCATTCGAGAGGCCTCACTTTAGTCAGAAATAGAACCTATAGAGACCTTTTGATCAAATAAAAATAAAGAACACAAACAAGAGGAGGTTAACCTACACTCGACCAAGGAAAAGAACAAGGTAAGGGTTAATTTCACAATCTCTTTATTATCTGAAGTTGTTTTATAGGTCATTATCTATTTTGAACTCTTTATCATCCACATTCGTGTTTTCTTAAAAATGTATTTCAAAACATTTTTACTATTTACTAAACTATGGGTTAATGTCATTTATACCATTATTTGATCTTATATGTTTTGAAAGGAATCTTTCTGTCATTTTCTAAACAAGGTACTTTATGACCTTTTCGACAAAATTAAGGTAAGAAATTTAACTTATACGGCAGGTACAGTTATTTTCCGCCATTATAACATTGTTGAAGCTTCCCTTATAATATTATATGAATATTTTCAAAACAAATGTTTTCTTTATAATTATGTGTCTCTTAAATGATTTCAAAATAGAATGAGACATTTCTCTCAAATAGTTAGGATTTCATCTATGTCAACATCCCTTGATAAATTTTACATTTTCTTGAAGTTTATTTTTTATGATACAAATCTTCCATAATTTATTTAATGGTTTTTTATATGTATGACTGTGGATGATGTATTTTTATGCCATTCTTGGTTTATGGTTAACGTATTTACATTTTGTATGCTAGTTTTAATATGAATGTTTATGTCATATTTCAACCCTTTTATGATGAATGAGATGGTATATAATGTTCCGGGTTGGGACTTGTAAAATTAAGCTCTCCGAGTTGGGGTTTGGTTACGGCAGACCCTCTAGTTTGGAGTCTGATTATAGAGGCTCTCTGGGTTGGAGTCTAGTTACAGAGGCTCTCTAGGTTTGGGTTCGGTTATAGTTAGCCCCTAGGTCATGGCATAAGGCATTGACACAGAAATTAAATTCTGACATTATACATTCCATCATTATGAAAATAATATTGATGGATCATGTGGTTATTCGACTAGTAGAAGACCCATGACTATGTTTTATTATGGCATTATTTACTCAGCTCATATTCCTTCCATAAAAGTGTCCATGTTTATTATTTGTAAAGGCATGTGTTTTCAATTATTTACCTTGCATAATATTTATGTTATCTTCCACTGTATTTCTTACTCTTACTGAGCATTTCAGCTCACCTCTTTCTTATGTTTCATTTACCCAGGATATGAAGAAGTTATTTATGAGTGACTTCAAGGCATAATATAATAGGCTTGGATATTTCTAATTGAATAAATTAGAGTTGTATTTATTTTCAATTTTTAAAGTTGAACTTATGTATGAATCTTGTTTCCAATAATACTAAACTGATCGGCCTTTCAGGACATGATTTCCTTGTGATAATGCCAATGTTATGTAAAAATTCACTGACTCTGGTTAACTGAGGTCGAGGCGTTACAATTACCTTTAGGGGAATGAGGAGAAGGGTTAGTAACCCAGATGGAACATGTCCAAGACATGGTGGACAAGAGGACCATGACATTTTCAAAAAAGTACACTGTGTGTAGAAAAGTCACAAGTCGTGTCTTCTGTCCTCGGGTATGGACCGTGTACAATGGCTTGTGTCATAAGGATGGTCATCTATAAAAAGTTAGTACATAGATTGTGGTATGGATTACATGCCGTGTCCGATTATCTGGGGTCGGTTCGGTGTACGCTGGTTATGTTCACGTACACGACCTCAACCTGTTTATTCAAACCCATGTAATAGGTACACGGGGTGACCCGCTCTACTAGCCTCACCAAGTAGTGTGGCGTAGTACACGACCATGTACTACAACCCGTATCCATGTATCCTATGGATACAGACCGTGTCCCACGTAGCTGCCTCTTCCATGATGCGTAGAGAGTACACATTGTTTCCTGAAGTCATTTCGTCCATCCAGTGTCCATGTAATTTCCAAAATACATTCTATACATCGGGGAAAGTCCAACATGCAATGTGACCAGGGTCACACGCCGTGTGATTCCTCTCTGACTCCTGAAACCATAGCGACCACTGCAGGTACTATATAGGGTGTTCTTCTGAATTACACGTTGTGTATTTCATAATTTTCTAGAATCGACGCTTCTGGTCGGCGCGCCGCCCGTGCTACCCCGTTCGTCGATTCTGTCATCTGATCACCATGAAACTCACGGGTTTTGGTCTCCCCAATACCATGAATCTTATTCCGTTGTTTCTGGGCCTTTTATAGGTACCGAAAACACATAACGATCTTCCCTCAAGAAGAACAGTTGAAGTAATGTCTTTTCTGATCCGGTTTGATTCATCGTCATTTATCATCATCGAACCTCCGCTAGGTTTTCATGACATCAGATCCTCAATTTGGGATTGTTGTGTCGTAGAGAGAATGGGAAAAAATCCATTTTTCCTCGCCTTTTGAAGAACACGAAGAACGCTTAAGGAAAAGGAAGGGGGAATAAATACAATAAACAAATTGTGGAATGAACCTCCACTGTCATTCATCAGGCCGTTGATCCGCTACCTTTAGTATAATCAAATAGAGTACAAATCAGCAACAATTCAACATGGATTAATTCCCCGAAATCATCCCAATAAAGCCCTTCCACATGAACTTATGAATCTGTAGATCAACTTGTTCGTGGTTGATCCGCAATCGTTGTTTACATTCAAAAACTGTGAAAGAAGAATCAAAATAGCAACCCCTACCTCAGGAAGGGATCGGTCACAGACAAAAGGTCATTCTTTCATCAGTGGTAGGATCCATCAACATCATTGGTTCAAGGATTCAATGCTTTGATCCATTGTTTTTCGTCATCGAGAGTTCTCTCTAAAGCCTCACGGATTCACGAGGGATTCTCTCCACCTTCTCTTATGAGAATCATTCGATTAACCTATTAGAAAAGGGAATCACGTTTCTTAAAACCATCATGATATGGAATTAATGTGTCAATATTGAGGTTTCAGAGAGATTATGGCATGGAATTAATTATAAAAATAGAGGCCTCGTCACTGCACTACGACGGATGTTTCCAAATAAAATAAAATAAACATGGTTATTTTATTTTATGTCCAAAAATTAACTTTTTACCTTGACCCATACCAGTCGAGGTTAGACCCGTTCATTGGTAAAGTTGTCACCCTAGATGCAACAGTGCCCTCAGATATTTAATTTTGGCATCTACTTGGAAACTGCCAGAACTACGCACAAGTGCCGACTCACTTCACTTAAAAAAATTACAAACCACCATTCCAGGATCCCCGGTCCTCATAATGATGTTCCTTATCTACGCCTGGTCTCGTAATAATCCATATAACATTTAAAAATAATATACGGAAAGTCACAGAGATGACACTAATAGAATCATGATAATAATAAATTATGTCAATACTAACCATCAGTACATAGTTATCATTATAGACATAGATATCTAAATTCCAATAACAATGTGGAAATGATCCTAAAATAAATGACTCATAAGGATTTTTATTTAGGATAACTACATGTATCCTATATCCAATTAGAATTGAGAAATCCACCCTTTCCCAATGTTGTTTTGAACATTTTCATAAAAATAGTGTCCAATTTTAATCTCATGATATATCAAACATTTCCAAATACATTATAAGGCTATTATAGACACAGATATTAGGTAATGATAAATTAAAACATTTTGTGTCACATGAACTTGAATAAAATAAAAATCACAACAAAACATATTAAAATATTGAGAAAAAAATAATTTTGATGAATATTTTCCAAAGTATTAATTATATAACAATGATAGAAAAAATGTGTTGAACCTATGATATTTCTTGTTTAGATAATTTCTGATCATGTGGATGAAGGTGTTAAATGAATATGGTTTTAGGAGGATATGAATTTTCAGGATGGACTTTTTCTGAAGAATAAATCATATTCAAACAAAAATGATATAATTTTTGTTTTTGTGGTTATGGTTTTTGGATGTTTGGGTATTTGTGAATCAGTTTTGAATAGGTTTCTATAATAATTTTATGAAATACTGATTTGGATGTTAAATTGAAAATAATTTTGTCTTAATATCTAAATATTCATAATTGAGATTTTCAATTAGTCATATCATGGCAATTTTATATTGACATGATTCTGTATGGTGCAATTTTGAGGAAATGGTGCATTTATATGATTAATTATACCTCTATAAATGAGATATTTAGGATGTGTATATGTGTCACTTATTGACCTATATAAGAAATTTATTGATTAATTAGTAAAAAAATATTTCATTTTTAATCCATTTATGTATCATAAAATACTAATATGTCTTTCTACAAGTCATTTGATGTTACATAAGTGTATTTGGAATCACTAGAGGTGTCAGCATTGATATGTGTATGAATCAAATATGAATCTTTTATGTGTCATATCAATGTTATAAAATCAATGTATGAGTGATTTCATAATACATATGAGTCATGGAAATCTTTAAATGATTCATGAAGATATATTTTTATATGATTTATCAAATGATATCTATGTATGAGTGATCAAAATGGAACAATGTAAGAGTTAATTAAATAATGGAGTATAAGTTCTTATGAAGCTGTTAATGAGTCCAATACATTTATGAGTTGTCTAAAATTAATATTTTTATTAAAATACTTTTATGTAAAATGATACTAAATATTTTTCAATCATGGTTGAAAAATAATCAAATGATAATTTCATTTTAAAAAATATAGAATAATATAAATCATGAAAGGTATGAATAAGCAATTGGAAATAGTGATAGAAATTTTTTTGTCTTCATTACGAATTTGATATTCAAAATCGAAAATGTACACCAAATCTACCCAAATAAAATATATTCTTCAATGTCGTGAAATGTATATGTATAATGGAATAATTGGGGAGTATTATATTGAATGGATAAGAAGAAGATTATTTAATGAAAATATATGAATATTTATCATTAGAATATTATATAGTATGAGAGTGATTTTATCCATCCTTTTAATGAATGAATAAAAATTATTATACAAAAACCTAAGACCAATTAGTATAAAAAAGAAAAAAATAATGAATTTAAGAATATATTTCAATTTTTAGGATGACGCTTATTTTGTTGAAACACTTTCTAATTATTATGTATGTATGAGATTAACCAAAATAATTGTCAAGAGAATTATTATAACATGAGTACATGTTTATTCCATGATATATATTGCTCACATGTTGACACTTGTTAGACATATGTTCATGGTAAAAGCTGGATCATTCAATGAACTAGATGGAGTCTACAACTAATGAGTTTCCCACCTATGAATATAATAATTATATTCTTATATCTAATTAAAAGAATAATGAAAATAATGGGCCTTTTAGGAATGCAATTTTTTCAACATTATTTAGGAAATAATTTGTGAAACTTAATTATGACAATATTCCAAAAGGCATATGAGATATTTTTAAGATAATTTTTAAGGGAATTCCATGTTGAAGTAATAAAAACTCAAAAGATCAAATTAAAAAAAAATAAATAAATCAAAATTAAATAGGTTAAAAATAGTTATGGATTCATAAAATTTGGAATCAAATTGTGATCCATGTTTGGAGATTTAGTGAGAGGAAATATTTAATAAATTGGTTTGAAAAATAATTAACATTCCTCATGTCAGGTTTGTTGATATATTTTAAATACACAATGACATGGATATATAAAATATTCTTTTTGGACATGAATAGTATATCAATTGTTTATAATATGAAAAGGTTAAGTGGATTGAAAAAAAGGTACAACTGAAAAAGTAATTACTTTTGTGGACTCAAATAAAGAGAAGAATATGTGATATATAGATTACTATGATGATTATTATTTAGATACAGATGATGAATTTGATGAATGGTCTGACAAAAAATGCTCTTATCTCTATAAAGTTATGAATAGGAAGATAAATATTATAAAGGAATATTATACTAAAATACTTTATGTTTCTAATCAATCGACTCATTATTAAAAACTATCCAATATGAAAATTAACATAATCTAATAAATATTAATATTAATAAACAATTATATACATTAAAAAGATATAATTATAGATAAAAATTTATAACATTTCAATAAATTATAAGTGAATGATTTTTTAAAAATGTATATATTTGAATTTTGTATCAATTTATGAAAATTTTTATGAGGAAAAGGATGTTATGACATTTAGTGATATTGATCAAAATATTCTTTTTTATATGTTGAATAATTAAAATTTTAGTTGTGATGAATATAAAATGTTATATGTGAATAATAAGAAACATATATGAGTTTCATTTTTAATAGTGTTTTGAGAAAATGAACATGAATAATTTATAAAATTGAAAAGTTGAATGAGAAATTTAACAAAGTTGAAAAATTTCCTAGTAGTTGGGAACTTTAACATTATGGAATAAAACAAATTATAATGAAATAAATTTAAAATTAATGATATTTCTTGATCGAACGAATACTATAAACATCAGCATATGTGATAAATGTTTGATTAAAATAATGAGACTGAACATGTACAATAATAACATGTCAAATTTGAAAATGTGATGAATAATTTTGTATCATATTTCAATATTTGTGACAAAAAAGTTGGATAATTTATATTTAACATAGTGTATTATTAATATTATAGAAAACCATACCCAGTGGTATGAAATATCATTTAAAATTCAATGAATATTATGAAATTTAGTATGAAAATGTTTTTGGATAAATAAATTGAATCACAATAATATAAAAACTCTTGGAACCTATAGATAATATAAAAATGATTAAAGTAGGTAATTTAAAAGAATTATTTTAATAATTTTATGTATAATATTTTATTGGTTAACAATAATTATAGACCTAAAAAGAATCCAATAATAGTAAATCAATAGAGAATAAATGGAAAGTGTCAACATCTGGACAACATGAAATTTTCAATTATATGTTTTATTTATATGGATTTTGTTGTTGTGATGGATGATTTTGGGATTCATAATAAATTTCTTGGTTGAATTTCAAATATCAAAACTATACTAGGAGTCCCAAGAGGGTTATATTATGGTCGTTTATCCCATAAAAATGTTAAAAATTATTAAATGATCTAATATATATATAAATAAATCATAGAAAATTTTACAATTTCATAAATATGAAATTGATTTCATTTACTTACCATGAATTATTTCTATGAGAATTACTCAAACAACATAAAAACAAATTTGAGTAAATTTTGTAACCCAAAAAATTTCAAAAATATTACATTAAAGGAAGGGATAAATACATCATAATTGTAGTGGATCAAAATGTATCCAAATAGAAAATTACATGGATTCTGGATGGTGGATTTACCTCACTTGTTATCATATTTTTTTAAAAACAAATACATTTTAAAAAAACATATAAATATCTGTGAGCTCAAAAAATTTATGGCCAGTCAAAATAAAAGGTGTTTGTTCATAAATCATTGGAAATGAGAAGTTTATTTCCCAAAATATAATATGTTGATGAGATGTGGAAAAATATGTTAACTATTTCACATCTCATTAATAATGGTAATGATGTTATCCTCATTGAAAAAGGATTATTGGATAAGATCATGGAAATTGGGATATTTTTTAAAGGAGTTTTGGTAAAAATCATAAATCCATTTAATTTGTGTTATTCTAGAAATATGTATTATATAATAAGGAATGTAGATAATCAACTCTGGAATATATTTAATATTTATATTTAAAAAATACAATAAAAATATTAAATAATGAGAAAAATGCACCTATTAAAATATATGAGATGAATTGTATGCCCTCGTAATTACATATGAAAATTCTTGTTAATCATATACATAATAAATTAGAGATTCGACCATGTCTTCAATTAGTTATTATCAATTTAGTCATCATTGGGGTAACGAATAAGACATTAAAAAGGATAAATCATTTTTTAAATTTCATTGTTTCTTATTCATGAATTGTATGTATGATCTCTATAAAACATGCAAAAACGGTTTTAAAAATGTTAAAATTTATTAGGTGAAATATAGATGAGGGTGTTTTCCGCTTATAATAATCCAGAATGATAACACGGTTGGTTGTACAAGTGCATTATTTGAAGAATATATTGAAAATCACGGTATTCATTATAACTATAATACAATATATACACCAAAACAATATACTTTTACATAATAAAAAATAATGGACATATATTGGATGGATTTAGATATGTTAATATATCATGACCCATCATGGTACTATTGGAGACTAGACCATAGAAAAAACTCATATTCAAAATAGATAATTATATAATAAAATTTATATATTCCTCAAATGAGATTTTCCAAAAACAATATCTACTATTGAAGTAACTAAGTATGTTTGGAATCCCCTACCCTATCCATGATAATGTTTATAAATTTTTTTAGTTTCAACAATGAGTTATCCATGGAATTTTTATATTATATCCTACAAATGGAGGAGGATAGCAATTATAAAAATAACATGAATGGAATATTTTTGATACTGTAGATGTGAATGCATTGAAACAGATAAATAATGACTCTACAAAAGTTTATTCATGTTCTAGAAGTGATGTTGTGGAATATTTTTATTAAACAATATGTTGATTATTCAGAAAATAGGGAAATTTTAAGTAACATAAAGTTAAAGATGATTAATAGAAAATTTTAGTCCATGAAAATAGAATATTTTAACCACATTAATGGATAATAAAAAAGTTTCAATGAATGAGGAATTTTAATTGATATTTTATAATTGATATTGGTTTTTGTTTCCCCTAAAAACATAACATTTTTTTAATCTAATAGGGTATTACGGAATGTATTAAATAAAATTTTGGAAGTTGAATGAAAGAATGTAGGAGTTTTGTATAAAGTGTATTCATATGTTCAAATAAATTTATTATCATAATTCCATTGTATTACTGAATTAAAAGAAACCATTAAAAAATTTATACTTTTTCATCACAAAATAAATGCAATATATTTTTAATGTATTTCACGAATGCATAAATTTATGTGAATTTGATGAATTGTTTTATATTGAAATCATTATATATTCAGGATTGACAGAGAAGGGAATGATTTTTTAGTTTTACGATTGACTAAAATGGTTGAAACATGACATAATGATTTTTTATTCTGATACAATTGTCGGACAAAAGGGGTTTGTCTTTACCAAAATAAGAGTATGAATTAATCTCTAAATTAATGATGAAAATTGTAATCTTAAATTGTTATCATTATTGTAGAATATATTAAAAATATTAAAAATTAAACAATATTTTTGAAAAAAAATTCTATAGATATGGTAATATTGTTTGAATTTTCTATTCATATTTAGATGAGAAATATTATTATTTTTTAAATCCATGAAAAATTATCATAATTTCCTTCTAAATGATTCCATAAATATAATATTGTAAAGATGATTCAAATATAGGATTCAAATAATGTTCCCACTGAAATTTTAGTTGAAAATATGTTTTCAATATTATATGGAACTAAAATAATTTAATCTAAGAGAATTAATGAATCTTATTGGATGTTTGTTATACATGAATGTTTTAAATCCATATATTTTCTACGACATCCTGCCTTGTTCCATATATGAATGTTAGTCAAAATCATAAAAATTTATGGTTTAAAAAATTATTATCTTGTACATTTAGGGTACAATTGATTCCCAGATGTAATATTACTACAATTAATAACAAGATAAATATTCTTATAAAAATAAATATTTTCCTAGATATGATTAAGAAAAAAAATTACATATGGTGGTGTTTTTTCTATGGGATATGTTTCTATATTGAGAAACTATCATGTAATGTTATATAACCTAGAGCTATATTTATGTAGTGTATATATCTTATACTAAATGAAAAATGTAATTAATATGGACCACAACTAATTTAAATTATAATATGGTAGAGGTGAATATTCTATTGTTTTTCGTTGTGATAATCATTATAATGTCAATATTTTATCAAATCATGTTTACTATTGAATATACAACCATATTGATATAAAGTATCAATTTCTATAATAAATATGGAAAATAAATTTATATATGTTTGAATTTGTATCAATTTTTACAATAAACAATGAAAATAAATTTATTTATGTTTTATGATTTTCCTATAATGAAGCAAGTGGATTATATTTTGACTATACCATTATAAATGGTTGGTTTTCAGCATTTTTGGTTTATGATGAGTGTTTAATAACATTTATCACATAGAATTTTGATTCAATCCACTATTTGATATTTTAAATTATATATTGAATTCAATGTGGGAGAAAAATAAAACAAAACTTATCCTTTTTCATATCCACATATCTATTTATTAATGTGGATAACATTAATGTTATAGGAGTTATCCATTGATGTGTTTTCAATATTTTGGAGAAAATATCTATTACGGGGATTCTATATTTATAAATAGTTATTAAAAGGGATATTTTATATAGAAAATAATATGATCATGTGATGTTTTTAAATATTCTAACATTTTCATGAGAATATATGCTGGAAAAATAAAAAAATAGTGTTCAAAGATTTATTTTTCACGATTGTTGCTTGAATGATCTCAAATTCTATCATTAGTATGTGAACAATTAAAATTATTATCTGAGATGTTTCTAATAGTTTCAGTTAAATTGGATCAATATATTTAAAATATTAAATTTAAATAATAATTTATAGAAAATTGTTGTGTTATATTTTAATTTTCCTATTTCTCACAGTGAGTATTATCATGTTGGTTTATAATAATTTAAAAATTATTCATTTATAATATAATATAGTATTTATAAAATTTATGATCCATGGTTTCCAATAATATCTAATGGGGAGACTGTTGGGATTAAGAGATGTTATCGGGTGGTTGTTGGATTAAATGTTGAAGAAGGATTCATTTTATGAATTTTAATGTGAATAAATTAATTTCAATAGATTTTATTTTTGTAGAAAATACCAAATTTAAATTCTCTTGATATAATTGTTAATTCTTGAGGTGATGTTTTATGGGTGATTAGAAATTTTGGAATCGTATTTATAGAGTTTATATCTGATTTTGGAGAATTACTAAATTAGTGGTTTCACTAAAAATAGTTAAGTATTTATGTCTTCTTATGAGGCCTTAATACAACAGATGTGGAAGCCATCGAGAATCATATAGAGGCCTAATTTAATGTGATTTATTTTAGAAGAAATGTTATCTATGTATGAGCTCTTATATGTGTAAATATGAGGAATTTGATATATATGTATGTTTCTTATTGTACATTGTGTGTGTCAATCTCATATGAAGGGTAGACCATATGTGTCATTTCAAATATTTCACTAAGTCATAAAAAATCTATGAATGAGTATATTTAATTTTATGTTCTAAATTTTTCTTTGGAATATTTATTGGTTTCAATTATTATATATGTATGAGTCACCTATGAGCTGTATATGTTTCACTTTCATGATATGAAATATTTGTAAAAGTAATTCCACACAACATATGGGTCAAAGGGGTTTCGTTTTTGAATCATTAGGGAAATATATGAATTTGATTTATAAATGTATATTTATGTTTTAGTCATCAAAATGATACATATTTTTTTCTTCACTTTACTGGTTCTCGATAAGATTATGAAATTATATATGATTCGATAAAATATATAAGTTATCCGAGATTTATTTTTAAATAATTTATATTATCTTGGTATGGTTCTACAACCTTTTTTTAATATAGTAATTAATAAAATAGTATTTTCATTATATAGAAATATATAGGAATATTCAAATCATTAATATGGTAGTTTCTATAATGTAAATGGAAAACATTTAGTGTAAAATCACTTACTAACACTATATATAGTTACAATACACTACAATGACCGATTAAAAATTTAATAATTGTAAAATAAAGCCGGAAATAAATAAATATGTATTTGTAAATTGATTAAAATTTTTAGTTGTATATATTTTGAAATTCAAATTCAAATTTATATGTCAAAATTATTTCAAATTGATGCAAATAGATTTTTTATGACGTGAGAAATAAATTTATTTTTATATTTGAGATAGATTAATACAGATGAAGAAAATTATATCTATATTTTATAGAAAAATAAATTAATAATACTCGTTTTAAAATATATATGTTTTAGAGAGTATGTTGAAGTCAATTGTATTCAAGAATAAGAAGTATCTTTTGATAATCATAGATGATTAATAGTATTTTGTTACAATATTGTTACTATCTGAAGAAAATTTCATGATGACTAATACACTTCTTTTTCTAAAAATGTTATGACAAAAGTGCCTTTTTGAATTTTCAATTCTGTTTGATTTGAAAATGACACGCACTTTCTTAAATATTTATTTTCGAATTATTTTCCTGTCAATGTTATTTTAACCATATTCATATAAGAAAATATATTAAATTTTATTATAAATATATTAAAATAATTTTTTTGCAAGCATAATTTCAAATTTTATCATTACTATTTTCATAATGAATATGGTAAACATCATACTCAGGAAAATCATAGTAATGATTCCATGATTACAATAATAAGATTAGATAAAATTTATATCATACACAAAAAATTGGATTTAAATTGAACACACAATTTACTATTTAAATCATACTCATTGTCCATTATTTCATACTAATGATATTTTTGTAATAATATAAATCATATGAACTCATAATGAAAATCATCAGACTCATTTTAATTTATTTTTCCTACAAAAAAAATAATCTTAATGCTAGAAATTATTTTTAATCAAAATTAGGTAATTATTTAAGTTTTAATCAAATCGGAGTCAAGATTTCAGTTATGATAAGACTGTTGGAGTGCCTAGTCTCTAGGTCCTCCCATAAATCATAGATAACGCATGACTATTAGAGATAAATATGACCATTGGATGAAACTTATATAAATACAAGGTCATCTGGTAATTTTAATATACATATGATACACAACACTATGCATAATAATTGCATAATTTTTTACTATATGTGAGAACTCTTGAGTTTAAACAAGTGATCTACTTGTTCCATTTTTTTGTAATCATAAAGTTCGAACTTTCTTTTTGCGAAATTGAATTATTTTTTTATGATCTATAGATTCTAAGGATATTAAGATAGGGGTGCAGGAATATAATGATAGTTTTGTCCAAATATTATACTAATCTAGGGTTAGTAGGATAGTAAAATAGAGTGATGTTGATTATTATATCTATGGTATCACATGGTGTGTGTGAGAAACAATTTCTTGAATGTAAAAATCAAGGAAACATTATCCTCTATCATTGGAAAAACTTATCATTGGGATAATATAATTTTATTTATTTACTTATATTTCTTTTATGTTATCTTTTTTATCTAATGTGTATTTTGTAATATTTCTATTTTTATTCTCTGATTACAATAATTTATTAATACATTACAATTACATCTCTATTACAATTATGATTAGATCAAAAAATCTGATAATGATTCTTTAAACATTATGGTTGAATCATTTATTAGATGAATTATATCTGAATAATTTTCCCATAATTATATACATTCTGATATCCTTTTTTATAATACACATGTACTAGTACGGTTACTGTTTTTATTCATAATATGTTTTTTTGGATATGATTTGTATAATTCTAAAATTCAAAGTTTCTTTTAAGATGAAATAAATGTTTTTAAACATATTATTCACCAAAATCTTGTATTTAGCCATCCAAATATACATTTAGATCCTACAAATAATATGATATACAAGACTCTGTAATACAGATACTCACATTTGGTATCAAAGGATACATCCACTCCTCAATTACTTGCTAATTATTTTATCATTGCAAGTTGACTTTATATCACGTTTAAAAAAAATCTCTTTAAATACCTGTTACAATATTGTGTATTGCTGAAAAGATTTTTCTTGTATCTATTTGAATATATGGAAGCACTAAATTTTTTTCTATCAATAACATAAATCCTAATAGACCCCTAGTGTTTGATAGTAATGATTATGAATATTAGAGAGAAAGAATATGGACTTTAGTGATCAACAAAAGTGTTGATAATTTTTTTATACAGACAACTGAATAAAAAATTCATGTCAAATAAATCTAATCATCTAAAAATCACAGAAAGATAGAATATCAGATAAATTTCACTATAAGGAATACACCATTTTTTTCTATGCTCAGAAACATAAATATCAACATTTCTTCTAGTGAAGCTTCCAAAAGTATTTGGAAGAAGTTTAAGAGAAATCATTTTGGAACTTATATATTAATAAGAGTAGAAGAGCTATGTTTATAAAATTCTAAAATGCTTTTTAATATCCTTTTGTTGATGTTTTTGATGATATAAAACAATCTTTTATTACAATTGTTAATAATTTAAATGTTATGGTTGAAAATGATTATATAATGAAATTCTTGTTGAAAATATCATTGATATTATTTCATATGTATGTGACTCAAAGAGAAGAGTTGTTGATGAATCCAGGAAGATTATTAATCATACACTTGATGATTTATTTGGAACAGTTATTCAGTATGTGTTTAGGTGATGAAGAGATATTGAGAAAGAGAAGAAAAATAGTTGGATGTTCTTATAGTTTTACATCAAATCTGATGAATACACAGACTCCAGAAAATATAGTTAGGTCAACAAGGAAAAATATGTCTACTCAATTTGACTCAACCGGTTCTGATCATCCTAAGAATTAATAGTCAAATCATTCTCATGTAATTAACAATATTATTGTTAAAAATAATATTTAGTATTGTTATAAGAAAATAACAATTAATGAAATAAAAAGAATGATTCTAATGTTACATGTTACAAATGTTAAAGTGATGGAAACATGAGACCTGATTTCACAAAGTTCATATGTAAAGGTAGAATGTAATGGAATTCTGATAGAAATCATTACAAGTCTTACATGATAAAATGGAATAAATTGTTGAAAGATAATAACTCATGGAGTGCTAGAAGAGCATATTCTTGAAATGATTCTTTACATAATGAAAATTCCAGATAGAAGAATATTTGTCTCTATTGCAAGATAAATTTTAAAAATATTTGTTATATGGATTATGTACACACATATTATTCTTTAAAATATATGTATTTAATGAAAAAATATCCTAAGTATAATGTTTATATTTATTCTAATGAAGAAATGTTTTTAGTATAATGTAATAATTTTCATTCATATGAAGTATCTAGATTTTATAAATCAAAATAAAATGAAAATTATAATTTTAGCAATAAACATGAGAAATAAAATTCTAGATTAATATTTTCAAAAAAGAATCATGTCATTTAAAAATTCAAGATATTAAAAATTTTGAAGTTTGATTCTATTTTTTAAAACATTGAAAAATCTATTTCTGAAAAGGTTATTCTTTAATGTGATTTTGAAAAAATTCATCTCTAAGAAAAAATTTTATAAAAAAACACATTAAGTACTAATAGTAATATTCTAACAACAAAAGATTGACATACACAGATATTACCTTACTTTTGTGGAATAATTAATAAGTTACATTATTATACACCCAAAGACCGTTTTAATTTAGTGTCTACGGAAATATGGAAATAATAACTTATCTTGGAAAAAGATCTTCAAGATCTCCCATTAATATCTACCCTATTTTTCATAAATAAAACGCCTCTTTGAATACTGGGGAATAAAAACAGAAAATGGATGAGCTAAAATTATTATTAATCGCAATCATTGAGAACATAAATGAAACCATAAATACAAGAATGTAAAAACATGAACATCATGTTTAAATAAAAAAATCATGATTAATTAAATAAATATAGGTAGTATGTGTAAAATAAATTCTTGATAAAATGTTTAGAATAGAACTATCAATGGTTGGATGGCACAAAAGATATTTCATTCTAGTGCTAAAACTAGGTAGGCTTTGTTCTCGGTTTACCTCAATGCCATACTCCCCTGATCATGGTAAAGGAAATGATTCTCTGTCGCATATTTATGATGGTTTTCCATGAAAGGGAAAAATTGGACCTCCTCGAATCCATTGTTTTCAACATAGATCCAGAAAAATGTTTTCTATTGCTTTTTTGTGTGTCTTCTCCACCAGGGATTTTCATAGGATGGTTTCAATGAAGAACCTTTAGGATAGCTAGAATGATGTTCTGCGATGAAACAAGATAACAACTAAGTAAAACATTTTTTCCTGGTGCTTTAAAAACCAAGCCATAACTATAGATGAGAGTATCCAGACGGTGTGAACAAGTCTGGATTTAAAATTTAATTTTTGTAGGACCAATCAGGATGAGATATATCATCATCTATATTATGAAGAGGAATGGTCTCAGGCGGTGTGGAAATTCTTTTGTGTACATACTACATTTTCATGTAATATAATAGTGATGCTCAATTCATGGTTTGATGGTTCCATGAATTGATGAACTAAGGTATGGAAACGATGGCTCGGGCAGTGATTTTTAATGAAGGGTGCTGGTGTCTATGGAAAGCTAGTAACACGGATAGATTTGATGGCCATACTCATTCAGTGGGGTCTATCATCATGAGGACTCATTTAATACTGGTGGATATAGTTTAACTCAACATGGACTCGATGGGGGCTCCTTCCTTAAGGATTCTTTAGGTCATGACCACTACCTTATCTCCCTCCATTGGCCATTTGAAGGGGAGATGGGTTCACTGGGACCCTCCAGTCAGAGGTCTCAAACTGAATTTGGATGGGTTATGAATGATGGGCTCCATGAGGAGAGGGGGAGTCATTTTCGGATCAGGGACAAATATTGGAATGGATTACACTTCATTATACAGCAATGGTACTTCCCTTTCACATTGATGCTGATGTGATGCTCACTAGTCTCATCCTCTACATGTAAATGAACCTTAACATTACTCAGGTGGAGACTGACTCTATGATCATTCAGGACTCCTGTCATAGTAGATGTTCTTCTCCTTGAACCATAACAGACATTTTTTCACAAATGTATAGCCGTTCTGGGTGACAAAATTCAAGTAACCCTTACATGGCGTGATGTGAATATGTTCGTGGATCAACTAACGCAATTTTGGGCCAGATATCAACTAGCACTCTCCTCCCCACAAATAATTTCCTAATACTAGAGGGTGTGAATTTGGTCAGAGGGGATGTCATTGGCTTGCACTATTTCAGCCCCCTTAGATATGTGTCCTAGTTTTACTCTTTTTTTGGATGAAAAACATATTTGGATATAATTATGGAATAAATGCGAACATAATATTATTTCAATAGTAGCTAAGGCATTTCTACAAAGACTATAATAGTGTGAAATTCCCATTATTTAACTTATATTACATGTCAATGCAGCTATGTATTACTGAACTGTATTTCCTTTCCATTCCATCCATGTATTATTGAACCAGATTTACATACCCGTCTAATTAGGTATATCTCATGAGATATAAATCTTTACCTAATCCATGTAGGGAGATATGGGTCCCTCCCATATCATAATTAAATCATTCTGATATGTGCCCGAAAAACATAAATCAATCATCATATCATAACCCTTGAAATAAAATGGTTTTCTTAATCATAATTCCATCAAAACATAATCTATATAGAATATAATTACATCATTAAAGCAACCAAATTATATAAATAATAGGTATATAAACATAACCCTATTTAATGAGAGCCATTATAGATGGAAAATAATTTTGATAAAAGACTCAATCTTAATTAATTAAGAAAATATCATTTCTTCTTCTAAAACATTTTATTTTTTGAAAATGCAATGAAATTTTAGAAGAAAAGAATTTAGTTGAATGTAAACATGAAATAATGTTAAGGATTCTTCATGGAAGTTAGGATTCATGAAACTATAAAAATCCATTTAGCCTGTATAATTTTAAAAAACCATTCTCCTCGTAATTTTATAGGAAATGTCTAAAAGTTCCTCATATCAAAAAATGCCAAAAGATTCCTCTAATACTATTTAAATTTTTTTTACCAATTGGTAAAATTTAATTTAAATAATTGTAGAAGAAAAATTTAATATTAAATATTTAGGAAACATTTATGTGTATGATATATATACCCCCATAAATACATAAGTATAAATAATCTCAAATAATAATGAGATTGTGAAATTATCCCTTACCTTTGGTCTAATTTCACCCATATATGTCTGAAAACCCTATATAGTGGGTTAAAACATATTATTTACATATAAAAGAAATATAATAATATGTATGATATCATATAATATTCACTAATGAATTTATGTTACTTTTTTATTTATTAATTTCATGTTAAAGCATCATTAGAGTAATAATTTTTTTTATCGTACATGTTTTGACATGTTCTTCTTCATTTTATTAAATAGATCATCATTTACATAATTCTAGAATGTAAAATATTATTCATATATCATAAATATTCTATATAAAAATATATATAATAGATATATAAATGAAATGGAATAAAACGTTCATGGAGATGGTAGTTCGTACATACGCATTAATATTGTTGTCATTTATATATTGAATTGAATGGAATAAAGTAAATGATATATATATATATATAGCGTAGGATTATTATACCATATATTTCATTCTTATTTAATATATATACCTTATTATAATTCTTGAATGGTTAACATGTAGAATGGACCTCATCGCTTCGGGGAGGCAGTCAGTTTTACGTACATAGAAGCGACGATATCATTCACGTGATGGTAAAATGGTTTAAAAAGGATGTTATATTAATTATATAGAATAGTAATCATGTTATATTCATTATTTACATTCATTACAATCGTAATTATACCCATCCAAATTAATTATTGTTGAATAAAAAATTACACAACAGTGTGGAGACAGTCAGCCGTATGTACGCACACATGGTAACATTGTTATTCATAGGAAAGATAAAAGGAGTTATCAGGTGGTCCCATAATTATAAATATATCTCAAAATGTATAGGATACTTTATTTATTAAATTATTATGTGAATAACAAAAAAAATAGGAAGTATAAGAATAAATGAATTTTGAAATAGGTGATCAAACAATTATCTCTTTTTCGAGTATCTCTTTTTGATTTAAATAAAGGTCTCCCTAGGATTTATTTATACGCAATGTGGGGCCTCTAGGAGGAAGGGGTGATTTTTTTCTTATTTGAGCTGTGTTTTGGTTGATCCAAGGTGATTTAATTTTGTGGGTAAGTTGGTAGTGGTGGTGGCCTTTTATAAGGGGGGGAGGGGAACTTTCGGAAACTCTTTGAAAATTATTTTATTATAAATTTATCATTGGTTTATAATTAGACCAATCTCATTTATTTAGAATATATTTTAATTATGGGTAAAAATCCTTTCAAAAAATAAAATTTAGGCATGTTTGGAGTATATGTTAAACTTTATCATTTTGATTTATCATTATTTAATCTTTTTACTTTTTTGGTAATAAAATTGTTAATAATAAATGTTTATAAATATTAACCTATGTTTGGAAAATTTTCCATAATTGGATACTTTAGTATATTTTAGAACATTTCATTTTCCCTTTTGATGTTTTAAACATTTTTTTGATTTTTAAATAAATTAATAATATGTTATTTTTATAAAGTATCAATAGAGTCATTTTTGAAACTATTTATTTATTTAACATTAAATAGAAAAATATAAAATAAATTCGAACCAAAATATTTAATACATTACAAACATCTCACAGTAACCTATATGATTCGAGTAGCACATTAAATATTTAATATGACATTTATTTTAATATTTTTACAACAGTTTATTTGATATTTCAATAAATAATATTATTTCTACATCACTATTGTGTCATTATTAATGGTAATTATTTAATATATAAAATTTTTAAATAAATTAAATTGATGTAAAAAATAAATAAAATTTCTAGGGATTATAAAATTTTATGTGTTTTATATTGTTTATAACTTTATTAAAATTATTATACTTATAATAGATAAAAGAGTGACATGATGTAACTTTCTTTTGTATTAATTATAATTACATAACTTTCATGGAAAAAGTTTCATTAAGTGAATCCATTACGACCCTAAGGTGATATTGGCATACTATAATTCATAAAATAGTAATTTGGACGGTTTTAGGGTAACATTATTATCTTTATCTTATTGTTTGTTACCCTAATTTAACTGATTTACCATTAAATTTTGTAAATAAAAATAATCTGTGTTACTATTCATAATTAAAAAATTAACATAACCTATTAACATAATTTGGACCCACCTATTCCAAATATTTAATCCATTTTTTAATATTCAAAACATGTGTGATTCATTAATTATTTTAAAATTAATTACCATTGGGAAAACCAGAAAGCCGGTTTTTAAGAAATTAAAACTATCAAAATATTGAGTTGTGTTAATGTCCAATTAAAACAAGAAATTAATTCAAATGACCATAAATAGATTAAATTACTAATAATTATTCAAATTACAGTTTCAAAAAAAATAAAAAGATAATATATCTATATAAATATATTATTGGAAAATGTAGTTTTTATTTAAAATGTAGTATTTTGTCACAATTCATTAAAATATGTACTTTTTCAGAAAAATACAAAAAAATCAACCAAATTAAATTTTTATTTCTACTTCCAAATAGGACATTTTTTTATAAAATATAACATTTAAAAGTGAAAAATATTATTTTTAAAATTGGTGTGAAATCAAATGTTGGCAAAACTACAGTTTCTGAAAAATATACCTTTTAACTGAACAATTTCATGTGCTCTTATATCTTGTTCTAGATAATACATAAGATGAATTTTAATGTTATATAAAAAAATTTGGATTATACTATTCATAATATTTATTTTATATCCCATTATATATAATAGTTTTGTTATATATCGTTGTTTTGGTGAAACTTGGTATTGCATATAACTCAAGCTATTGAGGAAGGTCGCCCTTGTGTGTAATGAAAGCCAAGACAAGGTCGAGTTTCGTGAATGATTACTTTGGTGATTCATATAACTCAATCCAAACATAATTCATTTATAAATTGAATAAAATAAATACTCAGTGTTTCATGAAATAAATTCTATCAACAGACATGAAATTATCTGCAACACAATCCAATAATACAGGTGCGTGTACTACAAGCTAATATAGTGTTGCGTATAGTCCAATCTAATCTTGGTCTATAGTAATACAAATACAAAAAATAAATTAAAAAGGAACTATCTCATAATATCTCTAGGTGTTATAATATACCCCCTTAAAATGAATTTCAACCTAAAAATTTATTAGGGTTAAAAAAGAACTATCTCATTATATCATTGATGTCATCCTCAAACGGATGGTCAAACAGAGCGAACAATCCAGACTCCTGAAGACATGTTGCGCTCTTGTGTTCTTGACTTTGGAGGTTCATGGATGAGGCACCTACCCTTGGTGGAGTTTTCATACAATAATAGTTTTCACTCCACCGTTGGTATGGCATCGTTTGAAGCCATGTATGGTCGGCCTTGCCGTTCTCCGTTGTGCTGGACTGGGGTCAGAGAGATAGAAATCCTTGAACCAGAACTAGTGTAGAATACAACAGAGATGATTCAGGTGATTCGTAAGAGGATGAAGAAAGAGAAAAAGCGTCAGAAATCATATGTTGATCAAAGAAGGAGACCATTAGAGTTTAATGTTGGGGATCATGTGTTTCTGAAGGTGACTCCCCGTCGCGGGTAGCGAAGGTTCGGCAGTGGATGAATGATTTCTCCCCGGTTTGTTGGGCCTTTCAAGGTGTTAGCTCGTGTTGGAGCTGTGGCATATCGAGTATCACTTCCCCCTCATATGAGTCAGATAGATGATGTTTTCCATGTATCACAGCTCCGTCGTTATCTTCATGATGAATCTCTTGTTATCGATTGGGGAGAGATCGATATTGATAATGATGCAACCTTCGAGGAGCGACATGTGGAGATCCAATACCACAAGTAGAAGGTGTTGTGTGGGCGTTCTATTCACTTTGTTCGTGTCTTGTGGTGACACGGTGGCATGGAGGAGAGTACCTGGGAAAGTGAGTCACAGATGCGTGTCCAGAACCCAGAGATGTTTTAATTTGTTGTGCTGAGTTTTACTTATATACCTTTGATGTGATGTTATGATTGAATTGTTTGGATATAGATTGTTTGTTCCCATACACTCAGATGTCGTATTTTTGTTCCATCTTTCGAACAAATCATGGTGGTTTTCCCCTAAGAGTTGTCTAATGGGGTGGTTGTTCGGACCCCTCTTTCCTTCTGGGTTGGTTTTTAATTCTCGAGGACAATAATTTTTTGAGAGGTATCTAATGTAATGGCCTGAACCTCTCTGGTCCATTACTTTGTTGAATTGTGGTATTGGAAGTGTTCCAGAAGGTCAAGGTGAGTTATCCCCAGCACTTTTCTGAATTTCCAGTTCGGTGGACAGTGTTTCCAAAATAGTAACCATCTAACTGTGACCTTCCAACTGTAGACTTGAACAGCGTTTCCATAACAGTAACCTTCTAACTGTGACCTCCCAACCTCACCATGGCTACTCTCACCAAGTAATGAATACAAGAATATAGCATATAGTAAAGAATATCAAGGGTACCCCGCTACTACTTCCCCACTGGTTTTTCGCTTTTCCCCAACGACATACGTCATGCGCATGTCTCTCCAAAGGCTTGCTCGTAGACACCAGGGCTAAGCTCCATAATCTGCACCTCCTACACCACAGAGACTTGCCCGCAGACACCTGGACGAAGCACCACACCATCTTCACAACCAAAAGTAACTAGGTATGTTCCGGGAGCCACCACAACCCACATAATGTATATCATGCATCGGGTATTAATCCTCAAGCCATTATTTCCCATACACCGAGTAGGGACCCTCAAGCCATCACAACCTATACACTTTACACCTATAGTAGTCCATATGATACTATATCCAGAATATATGTGTGTCAAATAACCACAAGCCACTACAGCCCTCTACACACATATATGAGGAAACCAACTGTTTTTCATGTTGGTAAATGTATCTACTAAGAGAAAAGAGCGGGGCCAAAGGGGGTAGTCATCCATTCTACCTCCAATCAGAATGTTGGGGAAAACACCCCCAGGGCTCAGAATCCCCATGGTGTCAGTTTCCCTTACCGATAGGGTAGAGTAGCTTATAGAAACAAAAAAGTACAAAATATATATATAACTCACATCCACACTATGGGAATTACCTAGTCATAGATACAACTGGATCTAACGTCTCTCAGACTCCAGGCTACTACTTCTAAAACTAGGTATCCTATATGCACACAAACATTTGAAGAGCTTTATTAGATTACTCCATTCTCATTTTATCAGTTACACTGTATGTTAATTAATTCTTTTAACATTAATTAACCTTGAAAAATTCCACATTAAACTGAATTGGCATCACATTCAAAATCAACTGCTCATTTTAAGATTCACATCACCTTTAAATTCAAGTATATCTATCCTAGTGGATTATCACCATTTAATCAAACTTTCATTACAGAATTACTTTCCCATATTCCCAGGCATTCTAGAAAGGCATCCTATTATACTAAAAAAGGGGGCTCAACAGGGTGAGTAAATATACTACCCGTTGAGTCTTTACCGCCTATAGCAAGAGGAGAGACCCATTCTCCCTCAAAAGGATAAACACGGAATGTAGGTGGCATAGCCCTCGTGTCTTCCCCTATTTTGGAAGGAGGGTAAGCAAGACCAGCTGCCTTGAGCAGTGGGGAAAAATAAAGAAGATAAGTACCCAAAGAACCAGCAAGCATCCAACAAACACATTCATTCCATTCAATCATCCCTAGTGTCCTCCCTGACACCCACATGTATAAACTAATGCATCTCTCTACTCTAGGAGTCATCTTCTGCCACAACCAAAAGTCTCCATGCCTCCACATATCACAATAGCCATACATGCTCACATCACAGCACAAGCAGCAAGAAACCACAACATCACATCAATGGGCTCCTGACCCTTTGACAATCAAGATGGTAACTCAGAACCCTTCAAGAAATTCCCACACAATCTATTCTTTAATCCATATTGAATTTGAAGATTTTTTATTCGTATGTTCCAATTACGGGAGACCAAATCAGTAAGCTATCACAATTAAACAACAATTCTTACTTCCCTAACTTGATTAACATCAAATTAGAACAACTACAACAATGACATCAACCAGATTCATTTACATGCCTCTTTATCTTTATCCAATTAATTAACAATTAATTACGGCTTTACGGTCATTATCAATTTCCATCAAGAATGAACAAAAAATCAAAGAAATCATAAATATAACTCTATCTAGCAAAACATGAGGCAAACCGTTATCACGGTACAAAGAAACAACATGCGATCAACCAATTCTTTTGATTTAGTTCATGTATTTAGTTTGGTCAAATTCATTATGATCCAAAGGGTTAAATCATGCTAATTCTTGATTTCACATATACAATTAGAGAAGCCCTGAATCCCTTGCCTCAACATTTCTTGACGTTATTTATCCACACAACGGGTCACAATCCTCCTCTTGCGACAACTGCATCCACCCAAAGATTCCACGGTACGACGGCACCAACCAAACCCTAAGAAAAAACCATTATAAGCATGGATATTACATGCTCTAATATGAAAATGGGAACAGGAGAAAATTAACCTCAAAGAACGATGATACAATATACATTATATGGAATATTGATCGATATAGCTCGGTTGCATCAAAACAGAGCAGAACCAGTCCTAGGAGTAAATTTTTATTGTGTAACTCCTACGTGAAAGATTTAAAGGTTTTAGTGTCTCATAGCTGATAAAAAAGAGGAAGAACAAGAGAGAATGATATCTCGTCCCTTATTGATGATTTATTGGGGTGATAGTTTAAGATACGTTTAATTCTCTATTAAAAACGGATCACATTAACCCACGCGGTTTGACCAAATAAAACATCCTGATCCATTGGAATAGTTAATATAGGATTTATGGCATTTGAATCGGCCTTAAGAGTCCTTAAAACAAGGATTTAAATGTATTTTATGTCAAAGGAAACTTCAAAGGGGACAAATTGTAGGAAGCTGGAAACACTGTTCACACACTCAAAATATAGAAAAGGAAAGAAAAGGTCATCGTTAGACCTCACCGTTCTAGAAACACTGTTCAAGTATACAGTTGGAAGGTCAGAGTTAAAAGGTAATCGTTTTGGAAACACTGTAAAATTATACAGTTGGATGGTCACAGTTAGAAGGTTACCTTTCTGGAAACACTATTCAAGTCTACAATTGGAAGGTCACAGTTAGAAGGTTACCGTTCTGGAAACACTGTTTAAGTATATAGTTGGAAGGTCACAGTTACAAGGTTACCGTTCTAGAAACACTGTTCAAGTCTACAGTTGGAAGGTCACAGTTAGAAGGTTACTGTTCTGGAAACACTGTTCAAGTCTACAGTTGGAAGGTCAAAATTATAAGGTTACTGTTCTGGAAACACTGTTCAAGTCTATAGTTGGAAGGTCATAGTTAGAAGGATACTGTTCTGGAAACACTGTTCATGTCTACAGTTGGAAGGTCACAGTTATAAGGTTACAGTTCTCAAAACACTGTTCAAGTCTACAGTTGGAAGGTCACGGTTAGAATGTTACCGTTCTGGAAACACTGTTCAAGTCTATAGTTGGGAGGTCATAGTTAGAAGGTTACTGTTCTGGAAACACTGTCCATGTATACAGTTGGAGGGTCACAGTTAGATGGTTACTGTTCTGGAAACACCTTCCACATAACTGGAAATTCAGAAAAGTGTTGGGGATAACTCACCTTGACCTTCTGGAACACTTCCAACACTACAATTCAACAAAGTAATGGACAAGAGAGGTCCAGGGTATTACATTAGATACCTCTCAAAAAATTCTCATCCTCGAGAATTAAAAACCAACCCAGAAGGAAAGAGGGGTTCGAACAACCACCCCATAAGATACCTCTCAGGGGAAAACCACCTTGATTTGTTTGAAAGCTGGAACAAAAGTACGATATCCGAGTGTATGGGAACAAACAATCTATATCCAAAAAATTCAATCATAACATCACATCAAAGGTACATAAATAAAACTCATCACAACAAATTAAAATAGCTCTGGGTACTAGACACGCATCTGTGACTCACTTTCCCAGGTACTCTCCTCCATGCCATCGTGTCACCATAGGACACGAACCATGGGAATAGAACTCCCACGCAACACCTTATCCTTGCGGTCTTGGATCTCCACATGTCGCTCCTCAAAGGTTGCATCATTATCAATATCGATCTCTCCCCAATCGATAACATGAGATTCATCATGAATATAATGACGGAGCTGTGACACATGGAAAACATCATGTATCCGACACATATGAGGGGGAAGTGATACTCGATACACCACTGATCCAACATGAGATAACACCTTGAAAGGCCCAACAAACCGGGGAGAAAGCTTACTTCCATCACCAATCCTTCGCTACCCACGACGGGGAGTCACCTTCAGAAACATATGATCCCCATAATTAAACTCTAATGGTCTCCTTCTTTGATCAGCACATGATTTCTGACGATCTTGCTCTGAATATATCCTCTCACGAATCACCTGAATCATCTCTGTTGTATTCTGCACTATTTCTGGTCTAAGGATTGCTGACTCTCTGACCCCAGTCCAGCACACCGGAGAATGGAAAGGCCGACCATACATGGCTTCAAACGGCGTCAAACCAATGGTGGAGTGAAAACTATTATTGTAAGAAAACTCTACCAAGGGTAGGTGCCTCATCCATGAACCTCCAAAGTCAAGAACACAAGAGAACAACATGTCTTCAATAGTCTGGATTGTTCGCTCTGTTTGACCATCCGTTTGAGGATGAAAAGCAGTTCTAAGGTATAACAGAGAACCAAAAGCATGTTGGAGACCCCTCCACACCCTGGAGGTAAAACGTGGATCTCGATCAGAAATGATCTTCCTAGGGACTCCATGAAGTCTCACCACCACCTCCAGATACTGCCTTGACAAAACATCCATTGATCTCGACTCCTTGATCGCTATGAAGTGTGCCTATTTTCTTAAATGATCCACTACCACCCATATAGCATCATGTCCTCCCGGAGATTGACGTATACCAATAATAAATTCCATTGAGATGTCCTCCCACTTCCACTGAGGAATCATTAATTTCCGGAGATGACCACTAGGAACAAGGTGTTCAGCCTTCACCTTCTGGTAGACTAAACATTGAGACACACACTCTTCAACCGCATGCATCAGCCCAGGCCACCAAAACTAACTCCTCAAGGATTGATACTTCTTTTTCACACCATGATGTACTTCCAAGGGTGAACTATGGAACTCTCGGAAAACATTCTCGCACATCACCAAGGGAACAAAAATCCTACCATGATACAATACTTGGTGTTGTCCATCCTCTGACCAACCATCAGGGGCCTCACCACAAACAACAACGTCTCTCCAAACTTCCACATCTGGATCACCCAATTGGGACTCTTCCGCCTTCTCCATCAGGGTCGAATGTACCGTCATCTGGAAAATACAACCTCTACCTCCAACGTCTTTCATATTAAGATGAAAATCTAACAGTTCCTCCATTACTCTCAAGGAATCATCAGATTCATGCACAGCATCATTACATGACTTTCTACTCAGTGCATCAGCTACAACATTCCCTTTTCCAGGTGTATACGATATTTCAATGTCATATTACTGCAAGAACTTCATCTACCGATGTTGCCAAAAGTTCATGTCACGTTGGGAGAAAACATACCTCAAACTCATATAATCGGTGAAAACAACAAAGTGCTCACCAATGTGGTAATGTCTCCACAACTTCAGAGAAAACACCATGGCTGACAACTCAAGATCATGGGTGGCATAGTTGCGTTCATGTGGACACAACTGCCGAGACCCATAAGAAAAAAACTAACCTCTGCTACATGAGAACAAAACCTATCCCTAGATGTGAAGCCTCATAGAAAACATCAAACTGGACTCCCTCCACTGGAAGACAAAGGACTGGATCACTTACCAACTTCCCCTTTAGATACTCGAAAGCTACTTGACACTGATCAGTCCATATGAACTCATGATCATTCCTGGTCAAAGCTATCAGAGGAGTCACAACTCGGGAGAAATTAGCTACAAACCTCCTATAATAGCCTTCAACAATAAGGAAACTTCTCACCTCTGACACGGTCTTGGGGCTTCCCAAGAAACCATTGCTTTTATATTTGATGGATCCACAGCTACTCCCTATTGGGACACAACATGCCCCAAGAAACGAACTTTTCGAGCCCAAAACTCACACTTCAAAAACTTCCCAAACAATTAATGTGGGAGAAGAACTCCTAAAACGGTTCATAGATACTCTGCATGCTCCTCTTCAGATGTGGAGTACACAAGGATGTCATCGATGAAAACCACAAAAAACTTTTCCATGAATTCATAGAACACATCATTCATCAACCTCATGAAAACAGATCGAGCATTCGTCACGCCGAATGGCATTACAACAAACTCATAATACCCATGACGACAACAGAATGCAGTCTTCCGGATATCCTCATCCTTTACACGCATCTGATGATATCATGACCACAAGTCGATCTTTGAGAACCAACTTGCACCCTTCAGTTGATCGAATAAGGCATCAATCCGTGGGAGAGGATAGTGGTTATTTATTGTCACATTGTTTAATCGAAGATAATCGACGCACAACTGCAAACTCCCGTCAGCCTTTTTCACAAAAAAATGTGGTGAACCCCACGGTGACACACTTGGCCAAACAAAACCGCACTGCAACAGACCATCAAGCTGAATACGTAGCTCTCGTAACTCAGAAGGGGGCATCCTATATAGAGACATAGAGATAAAAGATGCTCCTGGCTATAGCTCGATCCCAAACTCGATCTCTCGTCGAGGGGGTAAGGGTGAAACCTCTTCTAGAAAGACATCAGGGTACTCCTCTACGACCCTAGGAAATGCCAACTGCTAACCCTCTGAAGAACTCAGCATCATCTCCTCTATCATGGATGATAAGGATAGAACTCATCTATGACTCATCCAAGTATCTCGCTCACCAACAAACACCACTTTCCCTCCATCTGCATCAAAGAAAACAACCTTCTTTCTATAGTAATCCACAATATCCTGCACCGAATACAACCAATCCATGCCGAGGATGACATAATATGGTTGTATTCATAAACATAAGAAATCTCCCCAAGAGCGGTGGTGCCCCAACACTAGCTCACAGTCTCTACATATTTCAAACATGTCGGCTTGACCTCCAACTGGCGTAGTCAATGGTAAGGTCACTGGAATCCTCTCTACCTCAAGTCCCAATGTATGGACAAGGGTGGGTGATATGAAGGTGTGTGTTGTTCTTGAATCAAACAAGGAATACACCAAGGTAGAAAACAAGCAAAGGGTACCTCGAATGACATCTGGCTCGCCTGGGGCTGGCAACGCTAGAGCATGAAGCTAACCACGACCTCATATACGGCCTCTCTGACCCTGATGAAGACCACCACCATGGTCACGATCTGCTTTATGAGGACGGGGAGTGTCATGGGGCTGTCCTCTGGCTACTCTATCTACCCTCTGGTGATCTAAAGATGGTGCAACATGCTGCTGCTGCCTCGGCTAGAACTGCCTCAACGGAGGAACCTGGAGCGGAGCGCCCGGTGCATGATGACTACTCTAGAAAGTCGGGCACTCCCATTGCTGATGACCAAGACCACCACAAGAAAAACAAGCACCCGATCCCGTGGAATAGGCTTGATAGTTGCTGCCTCTGGAGAAACGAGATGGGAAGGGCGGGGACCTACCCCTAGGTGAACAGAAACTCTTCTGCCCTAAAAACCCGGATCCCCGGACCACATCTTTTCTTCGTGAGGAATCATGACGATTCCCCTCTCGTGACCATACGTTCCTAGTAAAAGTCCTCTCAACAACCTCTTCCCTCGCCAGAACCTCAAGATATGTCATTAGCATAAACGGGGTGACCTGGCGCTGGATATCTGGATGCAAAGCATCCTCAAAATGCCTCGCCCTGGCCTCCTCATCTGGTAATAGGTCGGAAACATATCATTGAAGGTTCCTGAAATGGATTCAAAACTCTCGAACATGGGTACCCCCTATCGAACGGTAAGAAGCTCTTGGAGAATGTATGCCTTCTCAGTCGAAGAAAGAAACTCGACTCCAATCTTGTCTCAAAACTCCACCCATGAGATTGCAGACTCATCACGATCCTCGAGGAACAAGAACCACAATTGCCTCACTGCTCCATACAGCATCGTCACATCAAAGGACACCCAGGGTTCTTTCTGATCACAAATCGAACTGAAGCCTATCTCGACCTCCTCCAACTAGTCTTCTATGACATCATCCGAAACAGAGCCCTCGTAGTTCTGTAGACTCTGGCGCTGAAACTCTCGGAGTGTCTTCCTCCATTTGTCATCGTCGTCAACCTCTACCCGGCAGTTATCTAATAGAACAGCCTACTGGGCATCTTCTACGCAAACCTGATGAGGACGTCGACCTGGAGACATACCTATAAAATAACAACTATTAGAGCTCTTAATCCTGGAATATGGAAGACTCAACATTAATTAATTAATTTTTTTGTTTTATTAATTTTAGTTTAACTTATCCCAAGGTCTACCCATTCATACACAGGCACAAGGACGAATGATGCATGATTCTTTCCTAGGTCTCTACCCTGCAACCAATATCAGTTTGTTTAGTATCCATCGTAAACTTAAAGGTCTGTGAAACATATCATTGGGGGCCCAAAAGGCCTATGTCTCAGCCGGTATCCAGTGTTTACCTCACTTGCTAAAATTGAATGACACTGTTTCTCTACCAACCCAGGCAACCTCACGTGTGCCTAACTCCAAACTCCATCATATCCCTCAACCAAACCTCTGATACCACTCTGTCACAACCCCCTCCCCACAAAGTGTGACCCTCGGAGTCCGGAAATGTGAGAAGGGAGATAATGACCACTGAGTCCCGCCTCTAGTAGGCCCTGGGTTGGCGACGAGCACCGAGGGTATAGTAACACACAAATGGGAGGCATTACCCTCTAAGAGAACACATGCAGAAGAGAGAGATAAGATAGACACCAATCAACTCCATATCAGAACTGAAATATAAAAGAAACCCAAAAACATATATGAAATTTCATGCAAAAAGTACTACAATTGAAAGGGAAAACTAAAAGTACCCAAAAAAATTAAAATGGCAACGACCACAAGCCCAACCAGCTCCTCCAACCACAAGCTAGTAGTAACCAGCTTGATCTCGAACCTGCTCAAAGTGACCTGAATAAAAGTTTATATATACAAAGGGTGAGTATAACAGTATACTCAGTAGGATCCTCTCTAAGACTCTCGTGAAAAGGTAAAGAGAGCATGCTAAAGCCCAGTGAACAACAAGTTAAACTAACTCATCACCTAAACATGTATACTAAGTTCCCAACCGCACCATGGATACTCTCACCAAGTAACACATACATGAATATAGTATATAGTAAAGAATATCAAGGGTACCCCACTACTACTTCCCCACTTGTTTGCCGCTTTTCCCCAATGACATACGTCCTGTGCATCTCTCTCCAAAGGGTTTCCCGCAGACACCTGGGCAAAGCACCACACCATCCTGACAACCAAAAGTAAATAGGTAAGTTCTGGGAGCCACCACAACCCACATAATGTGTATCATACATCGGGTATTATACCTCAAGCCATTATAGCCCATACACCGAGTAGGTACCCTCATTCCATCACAGCCAATACACGTTACACCCATATTAGTCCATAGGATACTATATCCAGAATATGTGTGTGTGAAATAACCACAAGCTATTACAACCCTCTACACACATATATGGGGAAACTAACTGTTGTGATTTTTGGCACATGTATCTAATAAGAGAAGGGAGCGGGGCCAAAGAGGGTAGTAATCCATTCAACCTCCCATCAGAATGTTGGGGAAAACACCCCCTCCCCCAGGGCTCAAAATCCCCGGGGTGTCAGTTTCCCTTACCGACAGGGTGGAGTAGCTTATAGAAACACAAATAGTATAGAATATATATATAACTGACATCCACACAATGGAAATTACCTAGTCTTAGATACAACTGCAGCTAACGTCTCTCAGTCTCTAGGATGCTACCTCTAAGACTAGGTATCCTATAAGCACACAAACATTTTAAGAGCTTTATTAGATTACTCCATTCTCATTTTATCAATTCCACTGTATGTTAATTAATTATTTAAACATTAATTAAACATGAATAATTCCACATTAAACTGAATTGGCATCACATTCAAAATCAACTGCTCCTTTTATGATTCACATAACCTTTAAATTCCAGTATCTCCATCCCAGTGGATTATCTCCATTTAATCAAACTTTCATTATAGAATTACATTCCCATATTCCCAGGCATTCTAGAAAGGGATCCTATGCTACTAAAAACAAATGGGATCAACACAGTGAGTAGATATACTACCCATCGAGTCTTTTCCACCTATAGAAAGAGCATAGACCCATTCTCCCTTGAGAGGATAAACACGAAAAGCACGTGGCATACCCTGCGTGTCTTCGCCTCCTTTGGAAGGAAGGTAAGCAAGACCAGATTCCTTGAGCAGTGGGGAAAAGTAAAGAAGATAAGCATCCAAAAAACCAACAAGCATCCAACAAACACATTCATTCCATCCAATCATCCCTAGTGTCCTCCCCAGCACCCACATGCACAAACTGATGCATCTCGCCACTCTAGGCGTCATCTGCTGCCACAAAAAAAAGTCTCTATGCCTACATATATCACAACAGCCATCTAGGCTCACATCACAGCACAAGCAGCAAGGAAATACAACATAACATCAATGGTATCTTGACCCTTTAACAATCAAGAGGGTAACTCAGAACCCTTCAAGAAATTATCACATAATCTGTTCTTTAATCCATATTGAATTAGAAGATTTTTTATTCGTAGGTTCCAATTACGAGACACCTAATCAGTTAGCTATCACAATTAAACAACCATGCTTACTTCCCTAACTTGATTAACATCAAATTAGAACAACTACAACAACGACATCAACCAGATTCATTTACATGCCTTTTTATCTTTAGCCAATTAATTAACAATTAATTCCGGCTTTACGTTCATTATCAATTTCATTGAAGAACGAGAAACAAATCAAAGAAATCATAGATATCTCTATATCTAGAAAAACATGAGGCAAACCATTATCACGGTACAAAGCAACGACATGCGATCAACCAATTCTTTTAATCCGGTTCATGTATTTAATTGGGTCAATTTCATTGTGATCACAAGGGCCAAATCATGCTAATTATACTATTGCACATATACATTTAGAGAATCCACGAATCCCCTACCGCAACAATTCTTGATGTTCTTTATCCACATAACTGGTCACAAGCCTCCTCTCGCGACAACTGCATCCACCCAAATATGCCACGGTACGACTGCACTAACAAAACCCTAAGAAAAACCCATTATAAGCATGGATATTACATGCTATAATATGGAAAGGAGAACCGGAGAAAATTAACCCAAAAGAACGATGATACAACATACCTTATATGGAAGATTGATCGATACAGCTCGATTGCATCAAAATAGAGTAGAACCAATCCTAGGAGTAATTTTTGATTGTACAACTCCTACGTGATGTATTTAAAGGTTCTAGCGTCTCATAGCTGATAACAAATAGGAAGAACATGGGAGAATGATATCTCGTCCCTTTTTGAAGATTTAATGGGGTGAAAGTTTAAGATACGTTAAATTATCCATTAAAAATGGATCGCATTAACCCACACGGTTTGACCAAGTAAAATATCCAAAGCCATAGGAATAATTAATATAGGATTTATGGCATTTGAATCTACCTTAAGAGTCCTTAAAACATGGATTTAAATGTATTTTATGTCAAAAGAAACGCCAAAGGGGAGAAACTGTAGGAAGCTGGAAACACTATTCACACACTCAAAATTTGGAAAAGGAAAGAAAAGGTCACTGTTAGAACTCACTGTTCTAGAAACACTATTCAAGTCTACCGTTGGAAGGTCACAGTTAGAAGGTTAACGTTCTGGAAACAGTGTTCAAGTATACAGTTGGAAGGTCACACTTAGAAGGTTACCATTCTAGAAACACTGTTCAAGTCTACAGTTGGAAGGTCACAGTTAGAAGGTTACCGTTTTGGAAACACTGTTCAAGTATATAGTTGGATGGTCACAGTTAGAAGGATACCATTCTGGAAACACTATTCAAGTCTACAGTTGGAAGGTCACAGTTAGAAGGTTACGGTTCTGGAAACACTATTCAAGTCTACAGTTGGAAGGTCACAGTTAGAAGGTTACTGTTCTAGAAACACTGTTCAAGTCTATAGTTTGAAGGTCATAGTTAGAAGGTTACTGTTTTGGAAACACTGTTCAAGTCTACAGTTGGAGGGTCACAGTTAGAAGGTTATTATTTTGGATACAATGTTCAAGTCTATAGTTGGAAGGTCACAGTTAGAAGGTTATCATTCTAGAAACACTGTTCAAGTCTACCGTTGGAAGGTAACAGTTAAAAGGTTACTATTCTGGAAACACTGTTCTGGTCTACAGTTGGAAGGTCACAGTTAGAAGGTTACTGTGCTGGAAACACTATTCACAGAACTGGAAATTCAGCCAAGTGTTGGGGATAAGTCACCTTGACCATCTAAAACACCTCCAACACCACAATTCAACAATGTAATGGACCAGAGAGGTCTGATCCATTATAATTATGCGGAAATTAATTCTAACAAACATGTCATTATATCCTTATCCCTTCACTATGATCTTATCTTGTGCCTTCAAAAAATATATCAATAACCTTTCAGGGTTACCGGTACCATATACTTAGGGAAAACCACAAGTGACCAATACATTGATATTTCAATATTCAATTATATAATAAAATAGATTCATCAAAACTATATTATAATCCCCTTACATAAACACGTAATCATTCCACCACTTCGTTTTCATACTCAACCTCAGAAGTTGTGATCGCATGTGATTTTCCTTTATCATTGGCCTTAATAAGTTTCTCACATATATCATCCTAGTTAGCCCTTGTATTTGGGAATTTTTTTTCATTATTCTATATTTCCATGAACTTGTAACATTGAAGTGTGGGTGGTGCATTCTATGTAGTCTTTTCTCTATTCATATCATTAGAATACTTTTCCCATTACTTCAGCACTCAATTTCTCAATGAACTTCATTTACATATTTGAAATGTTTCTTATTCGCTTAAATACAATCTCCACCATGCTTATTTCTAGGAATTTACCACAAGGAAACAATCATCTTCTATTGAATATTCTTCTTGGATTTATCTTGAACTCCATCTTTTAATTCTAGTAAAAACCATGCTATTGATATGTAAGACTAATATCCATTTCTACCTTCATAGAAAAATTCACAATATCTATATATCTAATAATGTCTCTTAGAGATAATTACATTTAAAGACTTGGTTTTATGCCACTAAATAATTGATAATATTTACTTTCCAAGTATATGATTAAACCAGAAGCATAAATTACAAGTCCTGTAAATTTTTCCTCATACCCAATGGATTCTTAATCCATTTCCTAAGCTCGAAGAACTCATTTCCATCTTTTTTCAAAGAATACAAGGAATGATCTCATTGAAAAATATGTTCTTCTACTCATCCCATTCCATGGATTCAGTTTCATATTGCTGCTTGGTATTATTTATTAGAGTCCACCCCTAGTCTGCATCACCTTCTAAATGATAAAAATATAAAAGCAATTGGTCATATTCTGAATTATGAAGAATGGAAAATAAAATTTCAATGGAACTGATCTATTTTTCATTAAAAAGTTGATAAAAAGACCCACTAAATAGGGTGGATGTTTCTTCACAAAGGACTCAAGATAATGTTGTTCCCGTCTCTACTCATTTAAAAGTCGGAAATGATTCATATCTTCTGTAAGTATAGAAATATTATTTGAAAATAAATATCCCACTGCATTTGGATGATAGGGATGAAAATCATTTCATTTCCCTGGGAATTGATCATTAACACAGTTCCTTCAGGTTCTATCCATTTTCTAAAACACGAAAACAATAGTGTGAGAGGCAAAAATCATACTTGGAAAACTAAATAGTCAAAGGGGTGTAAATTATATCTCTAACATGAGAGTTTTAATTATAAGTTATTCTTAATTATTAAAATTATTCTAGGACTATAACCTATAGTTAGACTTACCTTCATGGACATCACTATACATGACTTAGAAATATCTCTAGGTATCTCACTAACGTTTTCGCATCATATTTTCCAAAGTATAACTATACCCTTCCTCTGATATGATCTTTAACAACACAAGATTGAAGTATATGGAAATTACATTTCATTTTCATAATACTTAATAAATTAACCAAACATACCCCCAAATACCATATTAGTTTCGTGTCTTTTGAAATGGGGAACATAATCTTCTATCTTGGTGAATGTTCTTCAATATCCTTAATAAAGATCTTCCACATTTTTTCCTAAAAAAACATTGTTTATATATTGTGGAAAAGATAACATAAAAAGGGTGAGATCAAATTCTCACTACGGAGAAAAATTGAGAACATAAATCAATCCATTAATATAGGAATGTAAAAACACGAACATAATTATTAAATATCAATATCATGAGTCATGAAATAAATCATGGCACTACATAAGTAATAGATCATAAATAAACACTAACAATGATAAAATATCATTAGACTAAAACATGGAATTCTAGAAAAAATGACCACATACTATGATTTCCATAGTACCTAAGGCATTGCATCCAAGAACATCATATTCAAAAAATTCGATTACTTAACTAGGTTTACTTGTAGTTCCACCCATGTATTAAAAAAATGGATTTACATGTCATTACAACCCATTATTACTGAACTATATTTACATGTCGTTTTAGTCATGTGTATCTCATGAGATATAAATCAATACCCAATGCATTGTATAGAGATATAGGTCCCACCCTTAATATAATGAAATCATACTTATATGTGCCACAAAAACCTAAATCAATAATCATAGTATATCCCATGAAATAAAATGTGTATCTTATACATCATTCCATTATAACATCATCAATATAAAATAAAATTCCATCATTAACATAACCGAATAATTGTAATAATATTTATAGAAAAAAACCCTATTTAAAGAAAAACATCTTAGATGGAAAATAATTTTGATTAAACACTTGAAAATAACTAATGAGGAAAATAACATTTCTTCTTCAAAAAAAATTCTATTTCAAAAATTGAAACACAATTTTAATAGAAAATAATATGTTGAAAATAAACATTAAAGAGTGTAAGGTAAGTTTCACGGAATTAATGTTTCCTTAAATAGTAAAAATTCATTCATACCATATATGTTAAAAATATTCTCTTAACACTTTTATCAGAAATTTCAAAAAAAAAACTCTTATCGAAAAATTCCACAAGATTATATTCATACTGTTTAATAGAAATTTACTAATGGATAAAAATTATTTCAAAAAATTCATGAAGAATAAAAATAATATTAAATTTTTAAGAAATATGGATGTGGATGATCAATATACCCTAGTAAACACTTATGTATAAATAATCGCAAATAATAATGAGATTGTGAAATTATCCCTTACCTGAGATCTCATTTCAACCGTATGTTTCTCAAACTCTTTTATATTATGTTTAATTATATGATTAACTTGTAACAAAGCTTTAATAATATATATTATATCATATATGATTCACTTTGGACAATATACTTCCCATTTGTTTATCAAAATCATGTTAAATTTTAGTTTTGTGTAATAATCATTTTATTTATTTCACACGTTTTGACTGGTTATTATTGATATTATTATATTGATTGTGATTTAAATACATCAAAAATGTAAACTTTTTTTTATATGTCATAAATATTTATCATAGAAATATATAATATATATATATAAATGAAATGTAATACATTGTTCATAGACACGGTTGGTCGTGCGTACGCACAAACATTGTTTCCATTTTCTTATTGAATTGAATAGAATAAAGTAAATTAAATAAATATATACATAAATCCAATATATTTATTATGTCATATATTTCATGATTATTTATTATATTTACATTATAATCACTCTTTAATGTTTAATGTGGCGAAGTAATATCATCGCATTTTGTAGAGGGTAAGCCTTTTGTACTGATGAGTGAAAATATCATTCACTTCATGGCTAAATGGTGTGTAATTGGATGGTATATTAATTATAAAGAATAATAATCATGTTATATTAATTATTTACAACCATTATACACATAATTATACCCATCCAAATTAATTAGTGTTGAATAGAATATTACCCCATGACGTGAAGACGGTAATTCATACGTACACACAAATGGTGATATTGTAATTTTTAAGATGGATAAATGAATGTAAAAGTGATTCACATAATTATAATAAATTCTATGAATTTATAAAATGTTGGATTTATTACTTTAGTATAGGATCAATATAGAAAGATGAAGTAGAAGAGGAAATGAATTTGGAAAAAGGTGACAAACCAATTACATCTTTTTCGAGTATTTCTTTTTGATTTGTACAAAATGTCTCCCTAGGATGGATTTCTTCCCAATGTGTTGCATCGATGAGTAATGGATATATATTTAAATGTCATTAGATAACAAATTTGGATCATCCAAGGGGTATTAGAGGTTTTAGTAAGTGGGTGGAGGTGGTGGGATTTTATTAGTGGGAGAAGGGCACTTTAGGAATGTCTTGAAATTTTAATTTATTAAAAATTTGATTTTTAGTTTATAATGGTCAAATGATCAATTTTTTAGAATATAATTTTACTATGGGTAAAAATCCTCTAATATAATAAAATTTTGACATATTGTTTTTTTTAAACCTTATAATTTTTATTTATTCTTATTTAATCTATTTATTTTTATTTATGGTAACAATATTATAATTAAAAAATAGTTATAACTAATTACTTATTTGTTGTACATTATCCATAATTGTATACTTTATTTCATTTTATAACATATAATTTTAAATTTGTAATTTTTAAATATTTTTATGATTTTTAAATAATTTAATAATATGTTATTTTTATAAAATATCAAAAGTTTCAATTTTGACTCTATTCATTTATTTTACCTTTATAATAATCCATAAATAAGAATAAATCAATCAAAAATATTTGAGATATTTAAAACATGTAATAGTCACCTATAAATTTCTTATAAGACATTAATTTTTTCATTTGATATTTATTTTAATATTTTTAAAACCTTTTATTCTATCAATAAAATAATTTCTACATCACTATTTTGTCATAAATAATGGTAAATATTTAATATATAAACAATCTATATAAATTCTTATGATGTATATTATTTCATTATATTTCTAGGGACTATTTTTTCTAATTTTTATTATGTTCCTCATTATATTAAAATTATTATAATTATAAGTGATATAAGAGTGACATGTTGTCACTTTATTGGTTTTAAATATAATTACATAACATTCATGGACAAAATTTCATTAAATGAATCCATTACGACTCATATGTGATATTGATAAACATTAATTCATCTAATTGTATTTTTTAATGTGTCAGAATAATTTTGTTATCTTTATGATATGGGTTGTTACCCTAATTTACCTGATTTACCTTTAACTTTGGTAAATAAAAAATGCGAGAGATACTATTCATAATATCAAAAAATAAGAGTAAAATATTAACAATATTTGGACCAACTGATTCCAAATATTGAATCCAATTTTGAAAGTTCAAAACACTTAAGTTTCATTAAATAATTTAAAATTTATTCATGTTTTCAAAACCTAAAAGCAGGTTTTTAAGAAGTAAAAAGAATCCAACGATTGAAATTTGTTTATTTCTAATTTAATTGTGAAATTAATTAAAATGACCGTAATTGGATTAAAACTTTAATAAATATTCCAATAACAAGTGAAAATTATTTAAAATGATAATCTAAATATATAAATAATCTAGATAAAAAGGTAGTTTTGAATTAAAATGTAGTATTTTTTCACTTATATTAAAATTATGATTTTTATCAGAAAAAATCAAAAAATTCAACCAATTTAAATTTTTTTATCTTTTTTTCAAATATGTTTTTCATTTTGTTAATATAGAATATATAAAAGTTTTTAAAACTATATTTAAAATTTGTGCCCTATCAAAAGGGGACGAAACTATAGTTTTTGAAAAATAATTCTCTTATATAAAAAATTGAATTGGTTCTTATATCATGTTCTATAAAATACATAATACAAATTCTAATGTTATATAAAACTCAAAATGTAGTTGATACTATTCATAATGTATAGTTCATATCCCATTAAATAATAATATTTTTATAATATGTTTTATAGTGAAACTCTATATTGCGTACACACAATCTATCGAGGAAGGTTGCTCTTCTATTTAATAAAATCCAAGTTAGAGTTGTGTTTAGTAAAAGAATCCTTTGGTGATTCATATTACAGAATCTAAACATAGTTCTTTTATGCATTGAACAAAACTTATACATAGTGTTACATTAAATGAATTATATCAAGAGAACATGAAATTGTTTGTAACACAAGCCAAGCATTGTGTTTCACACACTACATGATAATACGATGATGCGTATAGTGCAAGCTAATCTTTTTGTATCGTACAACACAAGGCATCAAATAAATTATAAAGAAACTATCTCATAAAATCTTGTGGTGTTACAAATATGGATACTAATTTAGTTATAATATTAATGTCTGAAATATTATCATTAAGGGCACTATTATCAAACATTACCACTAGAATGGATCGATTTTATAAAATGTTTAAAAAGAATCATCCAAAAGGTAATAGTTTTGGAATTGAATTTTAATGTTTATAACCATTTTTTAGTAAAAATGTTTTTCTTCTTGAAAATGACACTTTTTTCACAAAATGTAGAAGTGGAGGTCATTGGAATAAATTTTTTTCATAAAATAAAATTAATCCTTTTTTATATTAGAAAGAACACTTTTAATAAAAATCGGGATTCCAAGGAAATTTTTCAAACACTTCCATACACAAGAAATTTTGTGTTAAAAAAGTCATTTTTTTTGTTTTTAGGAAAAAAGAATGTATTAAAAACAATAATAAATTATACATGGATAGTGGTTGCTCCTAGCATATAACTTGTAACACTAAATTTTTTAAAAATATTTAGGAATAAATAGGTTGAGGAGTTATCATCTGATAAAATTCAAAAGTAAATATTATTCTTATTGGTTATAATGATCTTCTGGGAAAATATCAAATTATAATTCTGTTTTTTGAAAATAGTCTGAAGAAAACTTTATAAGAAAAAATATATTCTATTATAAAGGATAACATTTGAATTTTTATAATGATAAATGTGTAGTACAATATATCACGTAAGAATTCAATCTTCCTTCCCACATACATGATAATTTTTATACATTAAACATAGAAGATATTAGGAGCCAATACACACATTGCCTTAGTGAAATGGACTATCAATCACGGTTAAGGAATATCTAGTTATGATAGTGAAACAATTATGTAAATTGAAAAAGAAAATTCTATTTTTGGATCCAATACAACATAGATTTAATTATTAAATATTATATGACCCTTTTAAATATGAAAATCAATGTAATTAATGCTTTTAATATATTAGTGAATCTCAATTACTGATGCTCTATATTTAGTGCACATATATCTTTTTGGTCTCATAAAAAAATTAAGTATTGGTGGAAAGTATTATGTATTAGTTTAATTTATGATTACACAAGATATACCTTGGTATATTTTCTCTCTATGTAATATGGGAAATTTCTCATTTTTATCACATTAGTAGCCAATTTTAAAAAAGATAAATACCATCCCTTGATAACTATTCATTGTGATCATAGTGGAGAATTTGAAAACTCTGATATTGAAAAAATATTTTTTTAATAAAATAATTACTCATAGCCTTTCACCTCCTCGAACTCCATAGAAAAATGGTGTTGTTGAATGAATAAATCATATTATTCATGAAATAACATGAAGCATAATGATTTAATACTCACTTGCTATATACTTTTTGTTTGAATCTATTAGTATTGTATGATATACTATAAATCAAGTATTAATTTAATTATTTATTAATAAAAATTACTTCTGAATTATTGATAGGTAGAAAGACAAAAGTTTCTTACTAAATATTATTTAGATGAAAACTATTCATCTTATGTTTAATATATAATTTACAAAAATCAAAAAATAAATATGATGAAGGAATATTAATAGGATATTGCACTTCCTCTAAGTCATATAGAGTTTTCAATAAAAATTATTGAACTCTTGAAGAAACAATACATGTAAAATTTGATGAAACCAATCCTATTTTTCTTAACCAATACCAACCAACATATTCTAATGCATTTTCCAAAAATTATTATCAACCTATGATATAATATTCTTCTAATAAGGTAGATACTAAATAAATTGTTTCAAAATTATTCACTCCTGAATATTTTATGCCATATGTTGATGAATATTATTTTCAAAACCCATGTTAGTTTATTCATGGGAATCATGAATGTGATAGTATCATTGGTGATGTAAATAAACTCATAAAAACTAGAATTTAATTTTGAAAGGATGTAGAACAATTTAATCTCCATTACAAATTCAATCCTAAAAGTCTTGATGATTCATTAACTAATAAATATTGGATTAAAGCTATGCATGATGAAATAAATGAATTTAATTGGAATGACGTTTAGGCCTTGGTTGAAAGACCTAACGAAACATCAATCATTGAAGTAAAATTGTATTTCAAAAATATATATCTTGAAAATAGAATAACAATTACAATAAAAGCAAGGATATTTTCTAAAGGATTTAATAAACAAGATGAAATATACAAGGAAGAAAGCAATTCTAAGATAGATAGACTTGGAAATATAAGTATTCTGTTAGCATTTAGTAGTATTCATTAATTTGAATATGTTCACAAGGATGTTATTTTTTATCAATCTCCTGGTTTTGAAAATATAAAACATCCTCAATACGATTATAAGTATAAAAAAGTTTTATATGGAGTTCAATAAGAACCTAGATCTGGTATGATAGAGAAAAATTATTTATTTTTAAAAAAATATTATGTTATGGGAACTATTTATCTATGTATTTTCATAAAAAAAATCTAATAAAATATCCTCATAGTTCAAATACATGTTGATGATATAATATTTGGATCCCTCAATAATGTTTAACCTATTGTTTTGTGAATATTATGACATATGAGTTTGTTATGAGTGTGATGGGTGACATAAAATTATTTCTCTATGTTCAAATTTCATAATAACTTTAAATTACTTATATATCTCAACAGAAGTATAATAACATACATATTGAAAAGTATGGATATGAAAATAATAAAAATATTAGTACTCCAATCAGTACCTCAAATAAACTTGATATTAATGATGTTGGGAAACCTATTAATCAAACATATTTTACAGGTATGATAGGATGTTTAATTTAATTAACATCCATCATTATACAAATAATGTTTTATTATTATTATAAGAATACTATCAGGAAAATTCAAATGAATTACATTACATGCTGTAAAAAATATTTTAAAAAATATATAGAATTAATGATTTTCTATATATATGGAAATTATTTTGATTTAAATTTGTTTTCATATCCTGACTTTAGTGTTTGTATATTGTATAATAAAAGTACATACAATATATGAAAATTTTTAGGTGAATAATTAGTATCATTTACTTTTAAGAAACAAAACTCAGTAGGACGTATCACAACTAAATCCCAATATGTGAAAACTAAAAGTTGTGCTCAAGTATTATGGATTCCACAAACACTCTTTAACTTTATAATGAGGGTTAAAAAAATTGAAATACATTCTTATAAAACAATTTCTATTTCCCTTAGTAAAAAACATTCACACCACTCTTGAAAAAACACATATATATTAGGTTTAAATTTTTTAAGGATTGCACAAAAAAAGAATATATTAATTTATATTTTATTATAACGCAAGAAAAAAATACTGATATTTTTACAAAACTATTACATTTCAATAGATTTGAATAAATTAAAATGAATCTAGGAATGGTAAATATAAAGTAATATTTTAGGAATAGTTCTTGTTTAAACCACCTCTTTACATTATGTTACATCTCCTTATATATGGGGGATATGTTTAATGTTTTGTTCATAAAAAATATTTTTCGTACTCAATATTTTCATACAAAATATTTTTGGATCTCAATATTTTCTATACCCAATATTAATCATATTCATTATTTTCCATACTCAATATTTCTCATAGTAAATATTTTTTGTACTCAATATTTTTCATACTAAATACTTTTAATAATCAGGATTTCTCATATTCCATATTTTTCATTCACAATATTTTTAATTCTCAATATTTTTCTACACATTATTTTTTTTCTCAATATTTAGTTTATTTATATTTTTCATAATCAATATTTTTTATTAACATTAATTTTCATACTCAAATTTTTTTTGTACTCAATATTTTTATACATAATATTTTTTATATCCGTTATTTTTTGTACTTAATAACTTTCATAATCAATATATTTATTAATCAATAATTTATGTACTCAATACTTTTTGTACTCAGTACTTTTCATACTCAATAGTTCTCATACTAACTTTTTTTTACTCAATATTTTTCATACATAATATTTTTCTTCATATTTTTGTACGATAAATTTATTTTCAAGAAAAACAATCTATTGAAACCAATAATTCCATCGTGAAGCCTAAGAAGTTACAAATTATTATCTAAAAATATATTTTTAAATAAACTATATTTTTTGAATTTCATTTTTTCTTTTAATACGTTTTTAATAAAAATAAAACCTCAAGAGTTCAATTTTTATCATTTGATCAGTTTGATTAAATATGAACCATAGAATCTGATTGGATATCTTCTGTCACCTATATAAATGGATCCCCTACCCTATAACACATCGTTCATATAACTTTTTATGTCAATTATCAACCTCCCTTCACAAAACCAAGTCTGAAAGTTTTTTTTTCTCAATGGAGTTTTTCATACCCATGTCAAAATCCTCTGAATCGTCACAAAAAGTGACGACTTCTAATGTTTTTTCTTAAATTAACATATTTAGTGAATGGTTAATCAGTAATTATTTTTATGAGAATTATGATTCTTTTTTTAAAATAGTTATCATGTTTCAATGATGGGAATCAGCTTGACTAGAAAAACCACAAATCTGATCATGGACATATTCTTGTTGTTGAAGTTAGGGAGTTTTATAATGGAATTTTGAATTATGAAGATTTAAATTTAACATTTTCAATATATTGAATGAATTATAGATTTCTCTATAGATAAATCTTCTGGTCTTTGTGGCGTACCCACATAATGATATTATTTCTACCCATCTCGATGGATTCATAAAAGAAAAAGGAATAATTATTAGAAAAACAGCTAATAAATATCTATTATTTATTCATGGGGTCAAAATAAAAGATTCTCATATTTAATCTAACAATCATATCGTTTACCTTTGGATGAAAGGTTTTTTGATACCATGAAAGGGTGATAGGGACACCAATTTTGTCTTTGATGCTATCAATCATGATTATCTCATCGATATTAGGAAATTCAATCTGATGGGTTACATCTTCTTGACCATAAAAAACATAGCATCCAGTTCTATCAAATCAAAGTCGATTATGTTTCATGGGATCATTAGTATGTTTTCTTCTAAAAATTTCATGTTTTGTAAATTTTTAATCAAATAAATTCCAATAAAATTGAATGATATATTTTTCAATGATGATGTGATTAAAAGGAATAAATTTCATTTTGATATTAAATAAAATGGGTTTTAAAATATATTGAATATGATCCTACAAAAGAGGCAGTTGGAGATCCCAATAATTTTTCAAATTCCATACCCTTAATTTCATAAAAGAGAGAAAAAGTAAAGTCTTTTTCCCTTAGAAAGTAAAATAATCCCAAAAATTATATTGATGATGTTGTTGTAGAGTGTTGAAGAAAAAATATTTGAGAATTAAGGGAGTGCCTTAGTTTGTTCTTGATCATGATGAAGACATAGCTTTAAAAATTCATTGTGAATATGCTATCAATAAATAATAAATGAAAATGAAGTTGAAAAAAAAAATTAAATGCCCTTGATATTTATAGTCTGAAGAATAATTCTGAAAAAGAATTCCCTTGAATCTTTCCCAAGAAAACATCATAAGTAGGTTTGATAATTCCTTCTGTTAGGAATTTGGGAAGAGGAAAGAATAAATTATTAAAGAATCATCTCCTACAAAAAAAGAACCATCAATAGAAAAAGAATATAGTGAAATGATAAATATTTAAGAGTATGATGGTGATGATGAAATTAGAGATATAAATAGTAAATAAGATGAGGAAGATGTAAATAAATAAAAAATGAATAAGAGGGACAACAAAGTTACATAGAGTAAAAAATAATGATCATGTAAAATAAGTCGAAGATATTTAGAATAATAATATTTTAAATTAAAATATATTTTTATTAAAAGAATTGAATCCCATAAAATCATTCACCTTTTAGAAAAATATGAATTAAACAATCATATGAAAAATAAAAAGAGGAATTTAGGAGAGCTTCCAAATTTCATATAATATACTAAATCTTCGAGCATAATTATTGTAATAGTAATTCTGTATTTTTTCATGATTTAGAAATTTTGTAATATACAATTCAATTTTATCTAATGACTGAAATAAATAATTATTTGGTTTCTAAAAAATGATTATTTTCAATATGTCATATGTTTAAGTTAAACGTTGAAAATGCATGAATCAAATTGTAATGTTTTTAAGAAAACAGTCTACGAACAGAAAAGTGAATGCAGCAATGTTGAATAGTGGACTCATAATGGTGATGCAATAATAATGGTTAATAAATATTCCATTGATGACATAAGAAATCATCAGAATTAAGTCTCTATTGATATCAACTATTTGGCTAGTGATACTACCCAAAAAGTAAAAGATTTAAGAATCCCCTATGATATCCAATCTAATCAAATCAATGAGGTTAATAAGAAAATTAATTTCATTAAATAATAAATTTCAAAAATGATGTTTTACAAGGATATTATTGTCAAAATGAAAAATAAAAAAAGACTTCTGCATAGATTTTATGTTAAAGAATAGATCAGTAAATCTCTGGAAGAAAGAATTCATCTTGAAAAACTTAAAATAAAAACCTAGGAAAATAATTTCATTACTCTAGAATAGAAATTAATATATTATGAAGAAACAACTCATACCCAAGTTTAGTTGTTTTTGGAATGTGAAGAAAATTTTTGGTCTAAAAATGACTTTCAAAAAAATATGTAGGATGATAGAAAGTATTTCAAGAAGTTGAACTGAATTTTCTTGAACCTCATGGAAAAGAAATGTTTTTTAACTTTTATTCTACATTTTTTGAATAGTAGTTAAATACATTTTCAACTATTTTTATTTTTATTTAATGTCATTTTATCCTATTGGATGAATATTCATTCATTTATTTTTAGAAGATTAAGCACTACATTATTTCATATAGAATGTTTATTTAACCCTTTTGAGGATCATCAAAGACTACTCCTGTTAATTTTTAGAAAATCACAAAACGGAGAACTATATTGATATGGGATAATAAATATATAATAATGGATAAATCTTCACTAAGGGGTTATTTTTTAAGATAATTTGATCCTTATTGAAGTTTTCATCATGAGGGGGAGTTAGATTTATGCATTAAATTATTCAAATGAGTAATAAACTCATTGAGAGATATGTATTAATGTTTACTTATGGGTAATATATTTCATTTAAATGAATTTTGGACGTACTAGTTTTTTAAATATGTTTTCTAAGATATGTGTTTTGAAATTTCTAAAAAGGGCGAGATTGTTGGGGAAACATTTTCATTTTTACTTTTTCATTCCATTTGTTTTTAAAGTCCCAAGTCTTTCTTAAATAATTATTTTCTTATTATTTCATGTCCAAAGTATTTTAAAATTTAATTACAAGGGTATTTAGCACATTTTTTCATACATACATTAAATCCTTTTTCTTGAGCAACTAAATTCATATTTCATCATTATGATTTTCATAATTCATACAATAAAACCAAATACTCATGAAAATAATTGTAATTCATCCTTAATTATCCTAATGAGTACATATACGGTTTATATTATACACACTATATATGATTTATATCATAAAGATAAAATTCTATTTATATCATACACAAAATTCAGTCTTTCTTACTGATGATATTTTTGTAAAAATATAAATAATACTGACCGGTAATAAGAATTAAAAACATCACTTTAATTTAATATTCATATCCTGAAAAGTATTTGTAATATAATGAAATATTTTAATTAAAAAATTTAATTATTTATGATTTTATTAAAAAATGTGGTTATTTTAGTTATCATATGACCATTGGAATGTTAGGTGTCCAGGTTATCCAAAAAAATCATGGAGAAAATCCCACAATCAAATATAAATATGACAGTTTCAAGTAGTACCTATAAATACCTGTTCATATAATCATTTCAATATATATATGATAGACAACATAATGGGAATAATTAATTAATTTGATACTATGGGAAAGAACTATGATGTTTTAATAAGTGAACTACATCTTCCATGTATTTGTAATCATACAGTTCGTACTTTCTTGGTGAGACAACAATTCAAGTGATTACGATTAAGGGAATATGTGACTAGGATAAGTGAGGATCTGATCACCTTCTTGATCAAGGGATTATGGAAATAATAAGACATATTTTTTTCAATCATTCATTGATCGAGAGTCTTATGGGGATATTAAGACAAAGTGAAACTAATTTTCATAACGTGGGCTTTCCCTGGTGTGGGTAAGACAATCATTCTTGAATGTATAAGTATAGAGAACTCTATCCTCTGTTATGGAATACTATTATCATTTGGTTAAATAAATTATATCCCATTACTTTTATTTAATTTCTACTACATTGGTACTAGAATGTGTATTCATTCGTCTTTATATTTGTACTATGTGATTATGAAACCATTGTAATACTTTAAAATTACTCTTCATTGTTCATAAAGATTATGTAAAAAATATGATTATGATTCTACACACCTTATAGAAGACTCATTTATTTGGTGACTTCTATCTAAATAATTGTATTGCCATTAACATAATTACAATATCCATTTTTATCAGTCCTATGTCAATGTTGGATTATGGTTTTAATACACAAGAGGTTTTCAGAATATGATTGGTTTAATTCTATTAAACAGTTTTTCTTTTCTGATTTAAAACAAAATTTTATAAATTTACAATTCACCCCTCTTTTATTTATCCATCTACATATATATATTGAATATAAAAAAACTATTTCTATTTATTCTATATTTCTTATAATAAATAAACATAGTAAGGAGACTTGTATCACATAAGTATATTGATATTACCTACATGTTGTAATATTCATATTGAAATATGTGCATTGTCTGTTCCCGGTGAAATAAATATAACTCCAAAAAATAGTCATCAAATTTTACCAGGTGATTCTAGAATATAAATTGTGTTTTCATTTATGTTAGTTGTATTTGTGTGAGAGTGAATAAATTAAGACATCAAAATTTGGAAAAAAAATTTATTCCTACATGAAATTTAAAATTAATATAAAGTCTTTAGTTAACCCATTAACCATTCATTTTTTGAATTTTTATATATTTTGAGATAGCGTATAATATTTTTAGCCTTTATTCCCAGTGAAAATAATAAATAATAATGGTTGTTGACAAAAATAAAAAATATTTTATAAAATAAACAAAAAATTAATATAGAATATAAGAAGAAATAACATTTTTGTTGATAATAAATTTTATTTCAAACAATTTAATTTATAAAATAATGATAATATAAATTAATTTAGAAAAAAATGAAATTTTCATTTTAATATTTATAATGATAACTGATGTAACAGCTAGAGAATGTCAATTTTTGGAATTAAAGAAGTAAATTCCTTTTAGACATTGCAATGAACGTTAATATAAAATAAAACATGTAGAAAATATTAAAACCTGATAAATAAAAATATTGTTAAGAAACATAAGGAAAATAAGAAATGAACATGATATATATTTTTTGTATAGATAATGAAAAGAAGGGATAAAAACTAAATAATTTGATCATAGATGAGATAAATTATCCTCTAAAATGAATTAGTGATGTTATTTTGATTTACAAGAATCCATTTGGTCTAATTGTGATCCAAATAGAAAATAGATTAAAAAATATATATTTAAAACTATAATATAACTATATGAGATGAGAATTGATGGGTTTTAACAGAGAAACAACATAATTACCTTCTAATATATTTTTATACATAGGCAATTATGATTTCACATTATGATTAAAAAATAAAATCATATATATATATATATATATTCAAAAATTCCATGAAAGGGATTCAAACAAATGTATAAAAAAATAATCATAATAAATAATTTCATATCTGTATTTATATTTTCTACATTTTATAATTTCAAATCATTATCTTTTATTACATATATATTATATATTATTTTTTTATTAACATAATTAGAAGTTTGTAATATTGATTATATCATACATGTATTGTTATTGTGTTTTTATCCTCATAGTTTGATAAAAATTATATCTTTTCTCTATATATAGTTATACTTAAATAATTTTTTTCTTATATTTGTTTTTTACCATGTTTATTTGATGTATTTTATGGTCATAGAGTCTGAGAACATAATCAATTTTGAAAATTTTCTAGTTAATTTTCTTTAAAAATTCATTACATTGTAGTCATAATTCTTTGTTTCACCCTTCCAAAAACTTATCAGTGAAAAAAATTTCTCATTAATATCATTTTTTCATATATTATATTCATTATAAAAATTATTTTTGAAATTGATGAAGATATTATTCCATCATTTATGTATATGGTTGAACTGAAACACACAATAACTTGTAATACAAAAGAATATGATACTATATCAAGTAATATAATAGTAATAACTATTTATTTTATGAATATTTATTTAAAAAAATTCAATAATGTGTAGAATTAAATACATAAATTATTGATAAGTGAAGGTAATTAAAAAATATAGTGATGAACTAGGATTATAAATTGAGGAATTATATCCTTCAAAATTGTTTTTAGAATGATGGATATATGCTTCCTTATTTAGAAAATAGGAAACTAATATTCTACTAATTATATAAGAGAGACAAAAAATCAAATAATTATTATATAATTGATAAAAATAGTGGTTTGGTATGGATATAGGAATGGTCCTTCTATAAACATTTTTTGGTATTCATTATCATGAATACTAATTTATTAATGTATACTTGTTTCCATTTAAATTTAATATGGAATAATAAGGTAAATTAATTGATAATAAATTAGGTGAGGTTTCTCATTCAGTAATACACTCATTTATTGACATCTTTTATGACCTTATGGGTCTTTATCGTTTAGTTAAACCTATTTACTTAAATTTACATTCTCTGATGTGACCATCTTTTTTTTCATAGTGACTTTCTCATATTAAAAAAATTATCCTTATCATCAAATTTAAAAATGTGGATTCCAAGAATAAAATCCATTTTATTCGATTCAAATTTTTATGGTGAAAACAATTATTTAAATTTAATAATTCATAATATAGAATATAATTTTAGGAAAACATAATTTTCATGCATAAATTAAATATTATGTTAAAAAAATACATTTCGAACAATTGTTAAGAATTTTATCTCATGAAAATTTTAATATTATAAATAAATTTTATTGAAAATTTCTATTTTTATTATTATTATATGTTATTATGTGAAAAATACATTTATCCCATAAAAATAACATTGTAAAAAATATCCATTTTTAATATTAAATGATATTATATTTATTTTGATCTAAATTATAAAAAATGACTTATATTTTATAACATTTTTCCAATTAAAATATATAATATATTTCATTAAATATGATACATAATATATGATACATTAACCTTCTGAATAAAAAAATAATATATAAAGAATTTTAAAAAAAAATTAATTTCTCTAGCCCTCAATAATTAAATTAGTGATTTTTATGGAATCGTCATAATTCTCTAATGTTATTTTGTTATTTCAAAAAACATTCCATAAATTTCATAAATAAATTTTCTTTATATAAATTATTAAGCATAATAAATTAAAAAAAATATATGTTATGAAAACTATTTTTTTATTAAAAGATATCATTTTGACATATGTATTCTTGCAAGTATGTGGAATCTCAATTTTTTCCATCTTTGTTTTGTGCGTTCAGCATAGGAATGATGTGGATCATTTATTCCTTAGTTGTGTTGCGGATTCGGTGATTTGGAGGGCAGTTTATGACATTTTTGTGGTCTCACTGCATCACTTCAACACAATTGAAGAACTCATTAAAAGTTGGCACTCTTTGACACTTTCACCAAAGCTTCATTTTCTGTTTCTTGATGCTTCTGTAGAAGCTGTTCATTTAATCTGGTTGTCAAGAAACAAGATCAGACATGAGTTACAGTGCTTCCAGTGCTTCTGGTCTGGTGCTGTGCTGAAAGGAATCCTAGCTGATGTCTATGAGGTGAAGACTCCGAAAAGTGTGTTTTGTGAAAATTAATTTCATTACTTATCGGTTCACAATCGGATTGGGATGGAAGGTAATTTTCATCCTACACATGGAACAATGGATGTAATATGGCAGGGTGCCTTTCTTGGTTGGATCAAAATCAATTCTGATGGTTCTTCAAGATGTAATCCAGGGCCCTCTGGCTATGGTGTTGTCTACTGAGACCATCAAGGGAATGTTCTTGGGTGTCTCTATGGATCATGTGGCATAACCTCTGCCCTTGAAGTAGAAATTTATGCTTTCATCATAACGGTAGAGCAAGCTGAGATTAGGGGTTGGAATAGGATCTGGATTGAATGTGATTCCATGGTTATTGTCTCGGCCATTGGTATAGGGGCCCTACATCTATCCTGGAAGCTCACCAATCATTGGACTAAATTTATGGACTCTCAATACTCAAAGGATCACTTCTTCACTCATTTTTATAGAGAAGAAAATGCATTAGAAGATGGGCTTGCTAACAAGGGAGTCAATGGGAATGATTTTTATTGGCAGGACAATGTCCCTGATGATCTTCTTCCCTTATTTAGGAAGGAATTTATAAATATTCTACTTTCAGACTTGTGTAATCTTTTTATATAATAATATATGGATCTTGTCTTTCATGTTAAGATCTCAGTTTTTATAAAAAATGGTTACTTTTTTTGGTTTAATAATACAAACGGTAATTATCAAAGGTGATGAAGACTCGTGTGAATTCATAGTTATATAAATATTATTCTTTTTTATTTAATATATCAACATAATTTATTCATTTTTATGGGATGTAAAAAAAATTTATATTAAAAAATATATATGATAAATGATTTAATGTATTTATGATTTAGTGTTTCATTATAAGAGAATAAGTTTTTTTAGTTCGATTCTTATTTTGTACTAATTATTTTTTAATAATGATAAATTCAATTGAATAATTTCAATATATATATATATATATAACATATAGTTAAAGGGGGAAATTATTTCTATAACCTAGTGTGTTACAGAGTAATCATATGGGATATTTTCTATCCCAAATGTTTTATCTTCATATATCCTTTTTTAAGGATATTTTATATATTTTTTATAATTTATTTTTCATTTTTATCCCTATAAATTCATCAATACATTTGACAATGAATCATGTCCAACATGAGCTTTAGCCAAATTTTTGTCATCAAATTTTTTTCATTTATTTTCTCATACATCATGTATTTATTTGTAAAGTCCTGAAAATTACTTATATTTTCTTTTAAATACAAGGGAATTTTACAAGTCCGCGAAAATTGACGGTGCATGATTCTGAGGTCTGGAGTGTCCGGAATGAATTTATAAACTTTTTTTCGGGTACATTTAGTAAACGTGAGACCACGTTTTTGTATCTTTTGATCCGATACACGAAATTTAATTATGAGTAATCATTGAACTTGCAGCGCTGATATTCTCTTAAGGAGACTTTCACCACGATGGCAGTTGGTCGAGGGTGGAAGATAATTTTTCAGTTTTTCATAGAAATAATAAAATAAAATAAATCACACATTTTATTTTATTTGTTGTAACCACTCCATGTAGAAGTTGAGTAGTGGGGACCACCAAACCATAACCTCTTGTGAGGTGTTATGGTGGTGGGGACCACTCGAGCCTAACCTCCCATGACAATTTATGGTGGTGGGGACCACCCGAGGCCTAAACCTCTTGAACTCCCCTCTTATTGAGGGAGAAACCTCTCAACTCCCTCTTTTATGTGGAGGAGCCTCTCGGCTTCCTAAACATTAATTATTCCAATACACCACATTAATTTAGAAAATTTAAATTTTAATCCAACAAACTAAATAATAGATATCATAATCTATTATTTTGGAGCTACCTATTCATTTTGGTGGAATTGGAAGGAAGAATCTTCAGGAGAAAATCCCTCCAACAAAGAACACCAATGAAGAATGCCTCTCCTTCGACGAATTCTTCACCAAACTCCATTGAAGGATCTCCAACAATGCATGAACTGACAATCGAGTAAAACGCCAACGACACTGATGACCATCTTTTCCCAATGATTCATCATCTTCCTCACGGCCTCATCGAAATCATAAATCGAATGAGGTAGGGTTTTATTTCTACTTTTTTATTACTTCCCATGTACTATCCTTCAATTTTGTTTGTGGGGTGGGAACAATCATTGCGGGATGATAGGATTTGATGTTCAATGATAAAGTTCTTCATGAGCCGCTTGCTACCACTCTAACGTGGAAGGTGTGGGAAAAACAAACATGTCATGAACCATCTGCCATTCTTATTGAATGGTGTACCCCTTCACGAAGAAAGAAGACAACCGTGGTGACGGAAAGCAGAGCAGGATTTTGGGCACCAAGGAGGCACGAGAATGGCTGCCGGCACCACCGCCAGCCGCGACGAAGGCGAAGGCACAACGACACTGCCCCACAGCTGAGTCGCGCCGTCGCGGCCCTCCGAGCGACTCTGTCACGCTTCACTGTGCCGCTCTGGCCGCGCCTCCCTACGGCACGACCGCTCCATCAATGTCGCCATGTGGCCGGGCCACTCCAACAGCACTGCATGGCGACACCGAGCCCCTCTTGCGGAGCCACCTAGCGGCACCGAGCCGCTTCGACCAAGCCGCCATGCGGCCCAGGGCCGCTCTGGCCGAGCCACCCCACGGCCTCTGCCTTCCTGGCCGAGCCACCCAGGCTAAGTCACCCAACAACCTCGCTCCATCTGCAGCTGAATCCATGCAGCCCCTTGCGGCCTACCGGACCGCTGTGCGAGCCGGGCCGCCCAATACATGTTGTTCGGACCCAGCATGCTGGGCCGAACCCAATAGGACGGGCTATAAAATTGGCTCAAGACATCTGTTTGACATGTGAAGAACCATCCTCGGGGCTCGTGACATGAATACCTGAAGCCCACATTCCATAGGCCTGGGGCAGGCGAGTAGCACCAAAGGCATAAATCCCTAAGCTAGGAAGGCATTGCCTTTATAAAAGTAAACAAACACAACAGACTACGCAACAGGATGTAAACACTACATAAAATTGAATACAAATGAGTGTGATGGAAAGTAAATGGGATAGTATACAAACCCAACTGTACAACAAGTACAAGTAGAAAAGGGAAAAACCACTGAAATTAAAGAGAAGCTCCTAGATCATCATCCAGGGTTCCTACTTGAAGGGTAGGTACATATGGAAACCTTAGCACTCATGTCTGTCTGTCTCCTCTATATGTCGACTCGTTGGATGGTCCACCTCCAGGTACCCTCCAGTCGTGGTGCTCTCAGCCTCAGTCAGCGTTGTCCGGTGTCTGCATCCAACACAATGATGTGCGGGCATAGCCCGTGTAGGGGTGAGTATAACGATACTCAGTAGGGACCACGAGACCTGCAAGGTCTCACAAAATCCACAAAGGATATACCACAGTATAAAGATACAAACACGAAGCATCAACCAACCCTACTTAGGTATATTACCATACATATACCTATGTTATCATTCTCAGTCTGGCTCCAATTCTCGATCCCAATCGCAACTCATTCCACACATGAACTAAAGTCAATCACACTATGATAATGGATGAAAGACATGACTCAGCTCACACAGGTATAAATCTTTCGTATAGCGATAGAGATGAAAAGTTGTAGTCGCTGATTCATTTAAGCTATCAGACCCATGTAGGATCCTAGTACGGAAGTCATCACTATCGAATCCACATAGGACCTATGTACAGAAGTCATCACTATCGAACCCACATAGGATCCAATTACAGAAGTCGCCACTGTCAATCCCACATTTGATCCAAGTAAAGAAGTCGTCATTGTCGAACCCACATAGGATCCAAGTACAGAAGTCATCACTGTAGAACCCACATAGGATCCCAGTATGGATTTCATCACTGTCAAACCCACATAGGATCCTAGTACAGAGGTCGTCGCTGTCGAACCCATGGAGGATCCCAGTACCGTAGTCATCATAGTCGCAACCAGCTCTAGGGTTCCCGCAGACAAAACACTCGATTCCATGAGGGTCCTCTCCTCGACCGAAGGGGTAGATATATCAACTATCATGAAGTCCAAAGTTTATTTATCGTGATGTTGTATCTTGTCAAAAGGAATTCAACGTGACAGACGGCGCGTCAACCAGACACCCGGTCTGAGAGTTATAGGCCTTTCTGTTCCAGGGGCCCGGTTGAATTATGTCTGTTTCAAATCCAGATATATTCCAAAGTTTTCCAAAACTCACATAAACTACAGAAAAAGGACCACCTCTTTGTGAGGATCATAGTGCCACAGAAGGCATGTCAATTGGACTCGCGGTCTAGAAGTTATTCATGATTAAGTGAAACAGACCTGGCCCATTAAGACCAGTGGGCTGGCAGGTCGGCCCGACCCGGTGCGGAGGGTCCGACCCGGTTCGACGGGTCTAACCTGGCTGGGGTTCGGCCTGACTAAGAGGATCGCGGCCCTCCTCGGGACCCAACCCGGTTGGTCTGACCCAGTATGGGGGTCGACCCGACCTGGTGGGGAGCGACACACTCGCAGACCCGACCCGGGTAGCGGGCCGGTTCGGCTCGCCCGACAGAAATGAGTGGCGCCAACCCTCACTGTTTCCCAGCTGGCTGAAGCCATCTGGTTTCTACAATACGAGCGGCCCACACAACAGGTCAGTGTACTCCCACGTGGCTACGAGCGGCGCCGCGGTTTCTTCAGCCCGGCTGGCAGGCGGCAGGTCGGATCTCCAGCCGAAGCGGCCCACCCAGCGAGGGCTGCAGTCTTCTCCACAGCGTGGCGCCAATGGGCACCATGGTCTCCAGCCCGGTCATCCGTACCTGGCCGGTTCGTCTTGTAATCAGCCCGCGGATGCAGGCCTCACCTCCTCCGCACGACACCAGCGAGTGTCGCGGTTCACCAGCCTGGCCGCAGTAGTCGGCCAATTCTTTAGCCCGAGCAGCCTGCAGGTGCAGGTCGCGGTTTTCCCCATGCCGCTGCTGCGCGACTACCACTACCGGTTTTCATCGCCTCCGGTTTCCACCACCTCTGGTCGTCGCATCCTCCGATCGCCATTGCCAAAATAATTACGAACAAACGGAGAGTGCTCGGTCCATTTTTAATCAGCCCACGCCCTCAGCGTTAGGCGAAATCAAATGGCTCAAGACAATCCAAAGAACCCATCATGAACGAGTTATAATTTTATTCACATAAAATTATAAAAAATCCACTACCTCAATTTCAAAAATGTTTCACAAAGACGAGCCACGGAAGACAAGCGTCGCAGTACTCGGGTGTCGCGGAAGGCAACATCGCGTAAGACAGATATCGTTCCATCATCGTCGAAGGAAAAGTCATTAGTCGTTGGTGATCTTCTTTACGGGTGTCGCCTCCCTTCCTTTTCTGGGTCAAAGGAGGAATAAGATGATGTTCTTCGTGGTGGCTCTTACTCCCTTAACGCAGAAAAAGATGAAAATAAATTGTATTTCTTTGCGGGAGAGGGTGATATCCTCTCAAGAATTCTTCTCCTCTACTTTGTTCTCCTAACCAAAATAATTCCAACCCAAATAAGAAAATGTAAAATCTTCTTTTAATGTAGGAAATATAAGTTTAAAACATTTCAAACACAAATATTAATTAATTCAGTTATTAATTAAATTTTTGTGGCACCTTAATGAGAGGAGGTGAAAAGTTATAAAATTCAAAAGAAGGAAGGTGAAAGTTTTTAAGAGTTAAAAGGGGGTTTTCAGGGGAGTTGAAGAATTTGGGTGTGTGTGGGCACCACCACACTAAATACCCTCATGGGTGGTTATGTGGGGTCTGGGCCCAACCTGTAACTTCCTTTTGGAGATAATAACCACCACCTAAAATAAAAATTATGTAACACATCATTTTTATTTAGTTTAAAATGAAACCCAAAAATTAACATATCCTCCCTACCAAATGCAACAGCGGTAAAGGTCCCCTTATGAGAATACCGGCGCTGTCAGTTCATTGGTGCCCTCAAATTTCAATTCCATGCACTGATTCAAAAGATATAAAATCACAAATGTACGTTTGCTGAATGTACCCGAAAAAAATTCGAAAATTTATTAACAACCACCCTAGACCCACTATGGTCGAGGTTTGGCTCTGCCTAGGTGAAACAAAGCCCACCGAACCCAACGTAACCACCTATTTCCAATCCTAGTAACCATTTAAATGTTATGAATATCACAATAAATTAATTTTCACTTAATTATTTAATTTGTGGCCAAAAACTAACTTTCTCTGGTGGCCCTCGCAGACCCAGGATAGTATCTTCTTATAGAAATCATACCCTCACGATTTTAGCAGTGGAATCATATTTTTAATCTAAGTAATCATTTGTGAGTTATAAGCATTTTAAAAATAAAATAACTTTATTTAATTATTTTATTTACGGTTATTCAATTTTCGGGTTTTCTCACAGAAGGCCCGCGCCGACTAAACTTAAGTCACGCCAGGGGTAAACTTACCATCCTGAGTGCATCAGAGGCCTCAGATTTCTGATCAGAGTTACTATTTAAGATTTATTCCATTTTTTCAGGAAATCTACGTACGCTCATTAATTTAAGCTTAACAAAAATTCAATGGATCAATCTAGGCACTCCGAGCCTCGGAATCACGGGCCGTCAAAAACTGTGGACTTGTAAAATTCCAAATAATTTAAGAAAAAAATTTCCAGGAAATTTTCGAGTCTTTAGATTACCGCCACCTCAAGAATTTACATCCCCATAAGCTACAACACAAAGTAGGGAATGAAATGGGGGAACTAAGCATGAATCTGCCCCTTCCGCTCCCATGTTCTCTCTTGGAGGTTCTTGTGATTCCAGCGAATGCGCACTAGAGAAATTGACAGTCCACATAGGACCTACTCCTATCGATCATCAATCTCCTATGGAACCCTGGTGAAAGTCACCCTGTCATCATTATCTAGCTTTTTGTGGTCGATGATGTGGGATGGGTGGTGCACGTATATCCTCAACTGAGATAAGTGGAAGACATCGTGCACCCTGTGCAACTGATGTGGAAGGGCCAAGTAGTACGCCACCTCATATACCTTTTTGTGGTCATGGAATGGTTTGATGAATCACGGAGATAACATTCCACCTCATCCAAATCTCCGTAGACTTGTCGAGGTGAGACCCATAGAAAGACGTGGTCTCCATCCTTGAAATCCAGAGGTCTCTGTCTCCTTGATGTACGTCGAAGACCCATCACGAAGTCCATGGAAATTTGATCCTACTTCCACTATGGGACCTCCAAATGCTGAACCAATCCTACTGGTACCTTTTGTTCCGCCTTCACTTGCTGACCAGTGAGGCAGTGTGGGAGAAATTCGGCCACTGATTTCTTCATTCCTAACCACCAGTGCTGTTGTCAGAGGTCATGTTACATCTTCACCAATCTACGATCTACTGCTAAAGGAGATGTGTGGAACCCCCTCAACACGTCCTCCTAAAGTGCAACTCGTACCATGGTACGTCCTCTAAAGATAATGACGTTCTCCCCACCTTCAAAAAATCCATCAGGTGCCTACCCTGTGGATATATGAGCACGTCCCGTCTCATAGTCAACATCCCCACCCTGTGCCTCCCTGAATTTCTGAGGAAGTGGAGGAGTGACTGTGAGAGACTGTAGAAAGGATGCCGTATCTCTTTCCACAAAGGATATCTACAAAGCGGCTAGCTGCTCTGTCACCTCTCCTAGCAGTGGAATGCATGTTCTCCCGTTGTGAGCATCTATTACAACGTTCCCCTTCCCAGAAGTATAGAACATCTCGATGTCATAGTCCTGGAGGAACTCAATCCATCGTCGTTGTCTCAGCTACCGAGAACCATACATGATCACAGCTCGCTCATGCATCAGGACACACCCATGTCCGGTCCCTGATGCATCGTAGTAAACCATGTACCCAAAGCCCTCCTCTGGTAGCCTCCATATGGGAGGACTAGTCAACCTCTGCATCATCTCCTAAAAGCTCTACTATATTCACTCAGACTATATGAAGGGTTTCCACGTCTTCATCAATGCTGATTGTGGTGCTGCAACTATAGAGAAGTCTGGCACAAAGGTAAGTCTGGCCGACTCCTGAGTGATCGATTGCACCCTCTTATGCATGATTTTACCGTGTGTGGCCCGGGTTTATCTTTGTTTTCTGACAAAAAAAAACCTCATCCCAATGTTGTAGATAAACTATAAGCTTTTTTCCTAATACAGTAAATCTTTGTATGAACTGTGGTTGCCTAGTCCATACCCAAATTAACGTCGTAAGGCCTCGATACAACCACCAAGAAGTTCCAACCAAAACTCTCACCTCAAGGGTCAGATATCACCATCAGAATAAGTGTGATTATCGAATATCCTCTCAAAGGTATCTCCAGACATGAGGGTCAATTCAACGGCTTAACCTAAAACTCTAGGTCTTGTACAAGATTTGTGGAAGAAATGAATGATTGGTACCTATTTCTATTGATACAACATCTAATATTAGACACAGATTGTACCTCAAATCATTATTAGAGACCTTGGGTCACACTCCGTGACTGCATGCAGCCACTCTATTCCCCTTCCCTCCAGCTCCATGAGCATAGTGGGGACTACAAAGGCAGGTGGTTGTAACATGTCAAAATGTTCACCACCTCATACTTCTCTCCTGGATCTGATTCCACGTCTTCCGCCCTACAGATTCATCTGTCCTTAACACTTCCTCTTCTCGAAACATTTTTCACGCTCAAGTCTATAAGACGGACACCAGTTTCATGCATTTCAACTGTTAACATTCACTAGTTATATCCACTCAGCCAATGACCATTTAACCACAAAGGTTCTCTCTAGAACCCTAACATAAGTAGGAGTTCATAGAGGAAAAAGTGTTGGTTCAGATATCCTTAAACACACATCACATAGAGATCTGAGCTATAAAGAACAAATCGACTCATATTCATTACGTACTAGGAAAGATCTGTATACCTCAATGAATACTCAACTACTGACACATTGTCCTACCGAAGCTGTATAAGCTCTAGAAAACTCTCAGCCACCTCCTCAAGGCATTCCTTATCCGCCTATTGGTTGGGGTCACCCCATAACATGAGGGATATCTGGTGCGAAAAACACAAGTAAGTCACTAAGCCTATAATTTTCCTCTACTGGTACTGTCGGTAGTGTCTGATGACCAACGAGTAGTGATATAGTCAGCACACTGCACTAAGGTACCATCTCGGCAAATGGTGTATGTACTGAAACTTCATCATTATGCATACCATCCTCATGGTCACTCGATGAACAATATTAGTAGGTAAGATCAAAATCATTTCTACTAGTGTCTCAACTAGGCGGAAAACTCCAGTAATCGCCTCCATCTAGTCCTTTGCTGCATGGGAATCTGTCTGGCCTCGAAACCTCGGAGGCCTCTATCATTGGAACTCGTGCAATGTGCTCAGTCAGCATGCACCATCCTCTAGTGCATCTGGTGTCTTATTCTACCCAATATGTGGAGGTGCTGCTGGTACACCACCCGAAGGTGCCAACATAGTAAGAGGGCCCTCCGCTGGAGCCTCGTCGCTCAGTGGGCCATCATTGTGTACTAGCTCTCGGGAACCCTAGATGGTTGTCTTCATAGTGGAATCCTGATAAAGAACAGGTGTTCCATGTTCAGTAAGATATACCTGGTGAGATGACTCAAAGATACCACAAATGGAACTCTTGAAACATACACATAATCAGTGTTTCTGTGCACTATGTCGGAAATCATAGGTCAGGGTCATGATGTCTGGATACGTCGGATGCCGCACCAACACTGGACTCCCTGGACTTAAAACCATACTCAATACTCTTAACACTATTTATTCACAAAAAATAAAGATTAGAGTTCTAAGTTTTGTGGTAGAACCGACTCCTCTAATACAAATTTGTCACGACCCGTCCTCGGGGCCCGTGTCGTGACTACTCCAAGCCCGCCTTCCATAGGCCAGGGGATGGAGACTAGCACCAAAGGCGTAAATCCCTAAGCTGGGATGGCATTGACTTTATAAAAGTTAACAAACACAACAGAGTATGCAACAGGAAGTAGACACTAAGTAAAATAGAATACAAAAGAGTGTGCTGGAAAGTAAAAGGGCCAGTATACAAACCAAACTGAACAACATGTACAAGTAGAAAAGGGACAAACAGCTGAAAGTAAAGGGCATCTCCTAGATCATCCAATGGGGTTCCTACCTAAAGGGTAGGTACATATATCCACCTCAACACTCACGTCCGAATGACTCCTCCGTGTGTCGACTCGTCGCAAGGTCCACCTCTGGGTACCATCCAGTCATGGTGCTCTCAGCCTCCTTCAGTGTTGTCTGTCGACTGCATCCAACACAAGGAGGTGTGGGAATAGCCCATGCAGGGGTGATTATAATGATACTCAGTAGGGACCCTGAGACCCGCAAGGTCTCACAAAATCCAAAAAGGATAAACCATAGCAGAAATATAAAAACAAAAAGTATCAACTAACCCTACATAGTTATATGCCCATATATATAACTAAGTTATCAATCTCAGCCCGAAACAACTATTGAGCCTAATCGCAACCCAGTCCACACATGAAGTAAATTCAATCAAAGGAGGATAATGTTTAAAAGACATGACTTAGCTCACATCAGTATACATCTTTCATATATCGATAGAGATGATTAGTTGTAGTCACTGATTCATCAAAGCTGTCAAACCCACGAAGAATCCTAGTACAGAAGTCATCACTGTTGAACCCACATAGGATCCAAGTACATAAGTGGTCACTATCGAACCCGTGTAGGATCCATGTACAGAATTTGTCACTGTCAAACACACGTAGGATCCAAGTACAGTAGTCATCACTGTCGAACCCACTTAGGATCCAAGTACTGAAGTCTTCACTGTCGAACCCACATTGGATCCTAGTATAGAAGTCAACACTGTCAAACCCACATAGGATCCTAGTAAAGAAGCCGTCACTATCGAACCCATGGAAGATCACGGTACAGTAGTCATCGTAGTCACAGCCAGCTCTAGGGTTCCCGCACATAGCACGCTCGATTCCGGGAGGGTCCACTTCTCGATCAAAGTGGTCAATACATCCACTATCATGAAGTCCAGAGTTGATGTATTCCGAAGTTTTGTCTCATAAAAAGGAACCCATCATGACAGATGAAGCGTCCATCGTACGCTTGGTCTGACAGTTATTGGCTTTCCATTCCAAGGGCTCGGTTGGAATTATGCTTGTTCCAAAACCGTCCGTTTTTTAATTTTTTCCAAACCTCACTTATAGTATACTAAAATGACCATCTTGTTGCGGGGAATCTAGTACCACCGATGGTGCATCAATCGTACTCATGGTCAAGAAGTTATTCACGTTTAAGTGAAACAGGACCGGCCCGTCAAGCCCTGTGGGATAGCGGGTCGGCCCGACCCAGTTCAGCGGGTCTGACCTGGTTAGGGGTTCGTCCGATCCTGGTGGGGTGCGGACCACACGCAAACCCGTCACGGGTCGTGGGCCGGTTCAGCTCGCCAGGCGGCGCCGAGCAGTGCCACCCCTCGCGGCTGCCCGGTCGGCCGAATTCGGCTGGTTAGTTCGGTGCGAGCATCCCGCACAGTGGGCCGCTATCCACCCACGCGACGCCGTAGTTTATTTTGCCCGGCCTGCTGGTTCACCCGCCGAAGCGGCCCACCCAGCACAAGCCGCGGTCTTCTCCGCAGCACGGCGCCAAGGGGTGCCGCGATTTCCTGCCAGGCCAGCGAGTTCGTCCAACAAGTGGCCCATGGATGTGGGCCACACCTCCTCTCCACAGCACCTGCAGGTGCCTCAGTTCACCAGCTCAGCCAGTAGTAGCCAACCGGTTCTTCATCCTGAGAGGCCCGCTGTTGCGGGCCACAGTTTTCCCCCACGCGGCCACCGCTACCAGTTGTCGTCACCTCCAGTCGCTGCCGCCTTCAGTCACCGTCACCTCCGGTCGATGCCGCCACTGGTCGTCATCACCTCCGCTTGTCATTTCCAAAATAATCATGAACCAACGAATGGTTGTCGGCCAATGTTCATTCGGCCCACGCCCTCCACGTCAGGCAATAACAAATGGACGAAGACAATCCAATGCATTCATCATGAATGAGATATAATTTTATTCACTTAAAATTATACAAAACCCCCTACCTCGATTTCAAGAATGTTTCACATCGACAATCCGTGGAATATGAGATTTGTGGTAGTCGAGCGTCGCGGAAGACGGCGTCACATAAGACAGATATTATTCCGTCAACGTCAGATGAATAAGTCGTTAGTCATTGGCGATGTTCCTCATGGGTGTCGCCTCCCTTCCTTGTCTAGGTCACAGAAGGAAGAAGATAAAGTCCCTCAAGGCAGATCCTACTCCTTTAAAGCAGAGGAGGATGAAAATAATTGGTATACTTCGGTGGAGATGTTGATATCCTCCTAAGAATTCTTCTCCTCTCCTTTTTTCTCCCAACCAAAATTATGCCAACCCAAATAAAAGAATATAATCTCTTTATTTAATGTTGGAAAAATAATTTTAAAAGATTTCAAACACACAAATTAATTAATTAAGTTATTAATTAAATTGTGGTGGCACCTTAACGAGAGGAGGTGAAATGTTTTAAAATTCAAAAGAAAGAAGCTAAAAGGTTTTAGGAGTTAAAGGGGGGTTTCATGGGGAGTTGAAGATTTTGGGTTCGTGTAGGCACCACCACACCAAATCCTCTCATGGATGGTTATGTGGGGTGTGGGCCCCACATCCAACTTCCTTTTGGAGATAATAAACACCACCTAACATAAAAATTATGTAACATAGAATTATTATTTAGTTTAAAAAGAAACCCAATAATTAACTTCTCCTCCTGTTCGAACGAAACTGCGGTAAATGTCCCCATAGGCGAATACCGGCGTTGTGAGTTTATCAGTGCCCTCAGATTTCAATTCCATGCACCGCTTCAAAAGATATAATATCCCAAATGTACGTTTACTAAACGTACCTGAAAAAAATTCGGAATATTGTTAACAGCCACCCCAGACCCACTACCGTCGATGTTTGGATCTGCCTAGGTGAAACATAGCCCAAGGAACCCAAAGGTACCCTCTGATTTCCAATCCGAGTTACCGTTTAAAATTTATGAATTTTACAATAAAATAATTGCCACTTAATTATTTTATTTGGAGAAAAAATTCACATTCTCTGGTGGCCTTCTCTGACCCAAGTTAGTATCTTCATAAATAAAGCATACCCTCCCGATTTCAGCGGTGGTCTCGGATTTTTAATCTGAGTTACCATTTGTGATTTAGAAGAATTTGAAGAATAAAATAACTTTATTTAATTATTTTATTTACAGTTATACAATTTTCATATTTTCTCACAGGAGGCCCACGCCAACTAAACAAAATTCACACCTCGGTTAAACCCGCCATCCTAAGCACAACAGTGACCTCATATTTACGATCCGAGAAACCTTTTAAGAGTTATTCCACTTTTTTAGAAAAACTGCATACGCGTGTTAATTTAATCTTAACAAAACATCGATGGATCATTTTAGGTACTCTGTGCCTTGGAATCACGCACCGTCAAAAACTGCGGACTTATAAAATTCGAATGAATTTAAAAAACAATTCCTCGAAATTTCCAGTTCTTTACAAGACGAACCGCCAGCCGTGCTAGAAATCGTGGAGTGAGATAGTGATTTTGAGTATACCCCACTGGAGTTTTGGATTATTATGGGGAACAACAAGTTTGGATCGGTCACGAATCCAACATGGCCCCCCGGACTAAAATGCTAATAACTCATAGACCCGGCCTCTGATTGACGTGTCGTCTATTGCGTTGAGACCTCTATGACATAGCGAACATTTAAGATACTTATTTGTGTGACTTCATGGAAGTTAGTGTATAGACTAGAAGCTTTTGGTGTAGATCCTCCCAGAGACGAGTGGGCATAGTGCGGGAGCCCAGTGGCTGGCTGATACATGATGACTACTCACCGATTTAACTCAGAGTGACTTGAAAGGCCTAGTGGAGAGATCCTTGGTGAAGAAGAAGACCCAGGGTGGGGAGTTCCTTGGTTAGGCTGGAGACCCATTGTACTGGATAGGAGGAGTACCTCAGCAGACCACGAGGGGGAGTGCCTTGGAAACGCGATCGACACACAATGGGGAGCCCCTTGGGGACACAGTATCCCACATTTATCAACATAAGGAGTACCTCATTAGTCCGAGGTTAGTGGTAAGTGCCTCTATGTTATGTGGTAGGCCCACTATAATTGATAGAGGAGGATTTCTCCCAAAACAGAGGTGTTCAACGTTGTGATTGGGAATGTTACTTCATACTAACCCTATAATAAATCCTTCTGTGCGCTGAGTCAGTACCTCTTTGTTTTTCCTCGGGACTGAGATGGATTACTAGATATCTTAGGTATATGTATGGGATAATACCTATGTAATGTTTTGTGTTGACTTCGTACTATGAGATTTATCCATTATGTATTTTGTGAGACCTAGAGGGTCTCGAGGTCACTACTGAGTATCGTTATACTCACCCATACACCAGCTATGCCCACACCTTGTTGTGTTGGATGTAGAGGACGGACTACGCTGACTGGGGCTGATAGCACTAGGGCTAGATAGTACCTTGAGGCGGTCCCTTTGGCGTGTCGGTACGCAGAGGAGACGGGTGGACATGGAGTGCTGAGGAGGCGATCTATACATACCCTTCAGTTAGGAACCTCGGGGAACAATCCGGTAGTTTTCATTTCGGTTTCCTCATTTTTATTGCATTTCCATTTTACTTGTACCTTTGATATTGGGATTGTATTCCAGCCCATTTTTACTTTCCGAACACTTTTGGTTATATAGTTTTCTTGTGTTCATATCTTTATGTGTGCTTATTTACATGAATTTGCAGGTTATAAAGGAAATGCCTTCCTAGTATTAGGGAAAACGCCTTTCAGTGCTAATCATCAGCCTCTGGCCAATGGAAGGCGGGCTTGGGGTAGTCACATCATGGGCCTTGGTGGATGGGTCGTGAAATCATTATTTGTATTTAGTTTGTCATGTGTCTTAAATGATACTAGAAAACCAATCGATGTGAAATAATTATGTGGAGACTAACATTGATGAATAGGGTTTTCTATATAGATTGACATCATGATATATGTATGATTACTTTGAAAATGAGTCAGGATCAGATCACTATATAATATTAAAATTATTAAAAATATCATGAGACAAATTCCATATTTAAATTGAAATCATTTTAATCAACAACATTTATTAGATCTTATGATTAATTGAGGATGATTTCTTATGATATGATTTACCATATCTTATTTAATGGTTTATGACCAGTTTTATTATGTATGTGATCTTCGTATACCATTCCTGGTTTGGGGTTAAATATGGAGATGATGAATCAATATATGTAAAAAAAGAGGGAGTTTTTTTGGACATGGACATTATAATGATCAGGTTTATATGTGTTGAAGATACCATGTTTTCTTGGAAAATCAATTTTTTTAATACTCTAATATTATATTAATAGTTTTTTATCATTATAGTAAACATTGATAGATATGTATATCCCTTAAATATTTTATTCATTAGGCCATCCCATGATACCATATTTTTGACTAACCAATTTCACATTCCTAATAATGACATGTGGTTACATACTTCTATAAAAAATGGATAATGTAGTGATTATAGATAATATATGGAGAAGGAGATGTTATTTTAAAAAATACTATTAGAGGAAAAAATAATTTCTAGGGACCCATATATCACTTCTATATTTCTATATGATAATGGGGAGTTAATGATGATCACCAATATGTGTAATTTTTTTTATATTGAAGGAAAATCCAATTCGGTAGACTGTTGTTCCAATTAGATGAATTGATTATTTATTTAATAAATAACGCTTTAATGTTTTTTAATATATATAAATTTTTATTGAGTTATTATTTGATTGTTTGGGAATATACTTCAATTTTTTATGGAAGATGAGATTTGAGGTCATATCATGACATCCAATAAATAATGATTAATGAAAAAGAATTATTTATATGTAATAATTAGTGAACATTATTTCATTAAACAATATTATTGATGATGTGGGTGTTTCATACAACATTTAATATGTGATTGAATGTACTTCTTAACATGGTCGAATAAATTTTATTCTTTTCATTATAACAATGTGGAAAAGGAAGGTGGGAATATTATCCATGTGCAGGGGGAATATTTGGATTTTCTTTGCAGTTTATTTTAGTTTAAAAGTTTTTAATGGTATGTGAGTAAAATTTTAAAATATAAACTATATATCTATATTTAAAAAAGGTAAATAGTTTGGAAGTCATAATTACTATAGGTTATATTAGCCTTGATCTATGATTTATTCAATGAAGAAAATGTTTCAAATGGGTAATTTTTATATGATTGTTTTACACATTCAATTACATTCAATTACATATTTAATATGATTCGTTTGTCAACTATGGATCAAGTTTATTGAAATGGATTGACCTACATATGTGTCATACAAACATACAAATGAGCGGTTGAGTGACATTGAATGAAGCATTTCACCTACATTTTACTCATTCATGAATTGATTAAAACTCATTGGACACTCTATAGTAGTCATGGACATATAAAAATTAAGATATATAATAGATAAAAAAATAAAAAATTATTTACTATTTATTCAAAAATATTTTGATTGGAAATAAGATATTTTTTGAAGTATTTTCTCATTGAGTTAAAATATAATAAAGAGAAAACGTATATCTTAAATAAAGAAATGAAAAATGGAAGACTTATTAAGGAAGAACATTGTGCTAAGAAGAGTTCCCCATGAGTCAAGATGTAGCCTCACCATAATGTTTGATGCCCTACACATGAAGAAGTGGAATTAAAAACATAGAGGATGATTCTTTAGGAATAAAGGATGCAATATATTGAGTAAGAAATGATGAAGGTAATCTAATGTCACATATATTTGGATTATAATAGATATTTAAATAGATATCATTGAAGGATAAATAATGAAATAATTGTCAAATGTAATTTATGAGGATCTTTCTAAATATAATGATCCCGAGATCATTAAAATTCAATTTTGTTAACACATTTTCATGATATTTTTTAGTAATATATATCAATATAAATGAATATTTCAATTTGGAAAAATATATATAGAACTCGAAAATAATGAGTTCAACAATTATGATGAACATAAATCTTAATACCTCAACCTATGGAAATGAGAGGTGTTGTTTAAAGATAATATTCATTCAAAATATATGATACTTTTTGATCCCATGTAATCAATGTGATGTGGAGAACTATACTATGCGGTGAACAATAGGTTTAGTAAGTTATACAACCATGTTCTAAAAGAGATCTGGATGTACACACTTAAGGAGAAAATAAATATCAAATATTGATCTAGTTTATTTATAGATCACTACCATCATAAGGTGGTCAATAAGTATCCTATAATATAAGGGGATCATTTTATAGTTAGTTTTATATTTCAAATGAGTGATGTGAAGTTACAATATCTCTAACGTTACTCAAGAGCTGATTCTTAGTGATACTATAATCCACTTGGACTAATATGGGAATGGTATAACTACTTTTGAATAAACTAAGGAACACATATTTTGTGATACTAACCAATAATTACATGGTATATGATTATAAAATGTCTTTTACATCTTAGTATTTTATGCCTTCCTTAAATATTTCATAATATGAGGCGAGGTTGATAGTATATTTTCAATTTATCGCAAATTTAACATGTTTTCATTGAATAATTGAATGAAATAATTCATAATATAAGAAAAATAATTCCCTAATACCTTATCAATTTTAAATTAATTTTGGGAATCATAGTATATTTATGATGACTCGGTATACTAATTTACTATCATTGAAACATAAAATCTCACATATATTCCCCTAATTATATAAAACCAATCATATTGTGGGATATAAATTAGTATGTTATCTATTTCAATTAATGTATTGTGAATGTAAACTTGAAAAAAGTTCATTATTTTGATGAATATGTAAGTTGATTTCTCCGATTCAGGTATATTATTCATTAAATTTATTAATTTTATTTCAATATGTATTGAATGTGGAAAATATTATGGTTAACTTCTATTAATGATATTATAGGATCTAGGATGACTCTAAATTATAAAAAACTGGTATGTGGTTCTCCATGTATAAAATGGAGTATGAGTGGAGTAATAGAACTAAATCGAATATAAGAATACATTACCATGTTATTTGTTCTTGTACTAGAAATCTTGTATTATGTTAGTTAAGTTGCAAATTTACTATTTATATATCTATTTCATTAATAAATGGGAATCATTTCATGTTTATAATTATGATTTATTTCATTAATAATAATAAAACATGTTTAGATATGAAACATATAAATAATGTATTATATATCCCAGAACATTAAATTATATTACTATAGATCAATGATATTTTAAATTAAAGTGACTCATATACCTCCTATTTTTGCAACTCTAGGAATGGTGAGTTTATTAATATGTGTTTAAATATATTATATTAGGTTGGGGTTTTCAAATACTTAAAATAAAAATATTTATATTTTTGTTACAAATTTTAATAATGAAAATAGAAAAATCACCTATTAATTGTAATAGAAAAAGGATTTTAAGAATCATTTGAAATTATTTAAATTTTTTTAATATAGTCAATTTAATTAAATATAAGTGGTGGGTATTCATAATTCTATATATTTAAAATTAAATTTTACACCTAGGGTTATGTCAAAATAACGATGTGTGAGAAAGATTTATTTCAATTATTTGTAGAATATGAAAATAAAATATATTATCAGTATTGAAAAATGATAAATAAATGTCACTCAAACCAAGGTAGAGAATGTCATTATATCAATTACATTTGATAGTTTATTTTATGTTTCATTATATCTCAATACACTACACATAAAAAAATTTAGGGTAATTATTACTGGGAAAGGATGTTGAGATTAATTTCATGAAATGGTACGATTGATGATGAATCTCACAATATCTTAACTATACATTGGGACTTTTTAAAATCAAAATTACATTCATAATAATAAATACTACAGAAATATTTATATATTATTCTAACCAAATTTACTGTATGTAATTAAATTATTATTATCACTTATACATGTATAGGTATAATTTTCTGGTCACAAATATTTTCCATAAAAAAACATAAAAAGGTGTAAATTTCACTTTTATATGATATAATGTATAATATAATACTATTACCTATATAAATATATTTATATTAAAGTAAATATTTAATTGAATATCATATTTCTGAAAAAAAAATATTTCCAACAGAAAATGTTATAGAAATATTTACATTAATGAAGTTTAATATTTTAATGAACAATTAAATTTATTAAAAATAATGAATAGATATAAGTTTAATAAATAGAATATCTGAATATAAATTTTTTTTGTCTTGGTTTAAAATATTATTTAAAAAATAAGAGTTAAGGTAATTTTCAGACAATGTAACATGAAATATTAACCATTGATGATAAAGAATATATTTCCTACAACCACGAAGATTTTATCAATAAAGATTACACATGTAAATAGGATATGAATTATTTAATGAATTACATGATTATAACATATGTAGATAATTATAAATCCACCAATATATGTAAATCCTTTTGGGGTTAAATAAATTTTCAAGATGAATAAGTATATGGAATATAGTCATAGTCTATATAAAAAAGGATTATTTCTATACTGTTATAGAAAATATCATTGCATTATGTTTGATAAAAAATATCTTTTATCAAAATTCAAAACTGTGGTATAATTATATTGGAAAAAGAAACTTTCTATGGTAAATATATTTTGAAAAAGAATATTAAAAAAACATTTCTAAATGAGTTAATAAATGGAATTTTATAATGTGATAATTATAAATGTTTCTGATATATTCAACCCTCAACAAGCTATACATTTTGTGAAGAACTAATTTAAATTAAAAATTTTATAGCAATCAAGGGGTGTTTATTTTTATGAATCGATAAGAGACTTTGTTTTTATTATTATCAAAATTTATCTGGGTGTATATGAGTTAGTTATTTATAGTTCTATAATTATCCATGTGATATATGTTGATTGAATATTATTAATTAAGAGTAATGTACATTTATTATAGTCATTTAATAAATATTTAAGTTAATTTTTTCAAGTTAGCCCAAATGACTAAAAATATGAAAACTCAATCCTTGAATCAAAGATAAAATGTTTGACCCATATTGATCATTGGTGAGAGATTCCATGAGGGGCTAAATATATGTATGAAACTCATTCAGGTTATTACATGTATCAATGAAATACTCATTGTCAAAACTAGTCATTACCTCACATATTAGTAGGGTCACTATTTTGTTCACCTCTTAAGATATGATAAGATTAACTATAGTGATCATATTATCCTTTCTTATATAATATTTGTAATACCTCAATATATATTCATTAATTATCATCCAATAAATAGTAAGGAAACCCTATCCACAAGACATAATAATTTTTCTTGGTTCACCTGCAATGAGATTTTTCCATGTAACACACGCTAACTATGTGACGATGTGCAAAAATCCACAAAAAATATTTTAGTTTTGGAATCTGTCTAGGAAAATATTTTTCTTGTTTTAAAACCCTTACATGATATAGGGTTTGATCTATTGAAACCATGTTTAAATCCATTTTCCTATCATATATAACAGTTATTATTAAGTAATTATTTTTTTTCTCATAGGACAAGGCATGACTACACAATTTGATAGTAGATACACTGATTTGTTCTCATTTTTATTTATTGTACATGTTTAGAAAATGTTTGTGAACATATCTATTGCAGCAGATTCACATTCCATGTTTAACTAGTATTCAAGGAATAAACAATTTCATTGGAAATTACTTCATAATTGTCCAATAGAATTCATTGTCATGAAATAGAATACTTTTGTGAATATTTTCATGTGTTGTGAAACTGTAAACATTCATGTAACTTTGACTCATTCATAAACATAAAACCTTATGAGAATCATTCTCAAATTTGGTGAAAATTATTTTATTTGTTAGATTTTCATTATTATGAATCATTATTTCATGAAATACCATTTCACAATCACTTAATTAAATTGGATCATTGGAATTTTCAATGAGTTCAGTTTATTCCAAATGAGGAGTGTAAAAGTCTTTTTATAGATGTTTTCACCTCTTTTTGAATATTTCATTTTCCTTTCTTATATTCCAATAAAATATAAAAAATTTACATCTCTATTTCTTCATTAAAATTTATATAATTTTTCTTTTCTCATAGTTATTCATTTTCGTCAAATTTATTACATTATCATAGGAATTTTTCTATTCAAAAAAGAACAAAAATTTGCAAAAAAAAAATTAGTCATTCCTTGTCCACAATAATAGTGGATCTTTTCCATGTAATTTAATCAATTTAGTCCTATTTTTTGACCATGTTATTCAATATTTTAAACCTATTTCTCATTATAATCATGTTTACCTTTCTTGTCTCATATTGTGCTTCATGAAATCAATTAATCATTCTATATCATGAATACCATTTTATCAATAAATTATCTCCACATTCCATTGATCATGAATATTATTGTCTTAGGAAACTATTTTATGGTTAACATATAGGGAACCATTCTACACGACACTATGTCAATGGAAAAAATTCTTATGTAGTTTAATATTCAAAATATACTTTAGAATTTGTTTAATGATATTGAAAACATAATTTAATTTTAACAATATAAAAAATAAATAAACAGTAATATTGGGTCACTTAAATACCAAAGGTCAACATAAATTTTTATTTTTAGATAATTATGTATAACCCTTAAATAAATATTACATTCCCTTTAAGTATAAATTTCAAGCACAATACCAATCATTTCTCATTTCACAATAAATCTTCAACATCACTACCATGAGTCCATCATAAAATAATATTATTTACAAAATTTCTTAAACCTTTGGTAAAGGAAACCTAAGAAAGGTGAGATAAAATTCATTTTATGGGTATGAAACCCGTTAATGATAAAATTTCATATGTGTGAATAAGATGATCAAAATGGTATGATGACTTAATAAAAGAGGATTATAATGACAAAAGAGAAATCATTCCCACCAAAAATATGGATCATAAATCATGAAACATTATATAAATATTTTTAATAATACTAGGGACATATTATTCAAAATCATGAGATATGAAAAATAAATCATGGTGAAAAAAATCTTTCATAACTCCTAATAAGAATTAAAAATTTGGGTATGTATGTTGAAACATGAATCATTCATCATGGAATCACATTAATATATACTTAAAAAATATAATTTCAATAACCTCTAAGATGTAAGATCTACAATATATTATGATTTACATATAACATGTTAAAGATATAATTTATTTGGATTATAATTACATACTCATATATTATGAAAAACATTCATCCAGTTGACACTGTTTAGTTATCAAATCCATTATAGGTCTATAATGGACCCACCAATCAAATAATGTAAAAACCACCTTACATATTTTTCTTCACATGAAAATCCAATTTTTCCAATAATTTTCATATAATATATCAAGAATAAAAATACATGGACTCATTCATTTCAACATATTATTTGGAGCACAATTTACCTATTGGAAACAAACTAGTTTTTTAACAATATCATCAAAATATCAACATATAACATTTTATTGAATAGATTTGAATGCAATCATAAGAGTATATACCAATATAATAATATTAAATGTTAAATATATTATACATATTTGTAAATTCATCTACGAAGACATTCTAAATTTTTCTCATAAAAAATATAAATTATTCTTTTTTTGTACCATTAAAACTAAAAAATCATTAATCTTAAGAAAATAAATTTTATTTGACTGTCAAAAAGGAATTATTTCATGTAATATTCAAAAAAAATATTTTTTTTGTATGAGTAAAATTTATTCATTCCATATTCATTAAATAATATCATTATTTTAAAAAAAATATTAAAGAGTCAAAAATGATTTGTTTACAGAAAATACATAACGTTTGATTTTTCATCCTTCATAAATGAATCCAAAGGGATTAGATATTAATATTTTAATAAATTTCAAGTATAGTTAATAAAAATCATTATTTTTTTGGAAGATTATGGACATGGATGAAATCATTCATCGACCAAATAAGAAATATGGTAGAATTTCATTGAAAACATTTCCTTGATCATATTATATATGAAAGTGAAAAAATAATTTAAATACGAAAAAATATAGATACAAAAAGAGTATAAGTAAAATATATGTTGTTTATTTTATAAAAACAATATTATTGACCTTAAGGTAAATATTGAAAAGAAAATCTCGAAATTATATGAGCTATTAACATAAACACCTTACCGTGTTTGAAACTAATGAATAAAATAACACATCATCAAAATAAATTCACATTAAAATTTTAAATATGATTAAAAAAAATTATTCATTATAAAATCTATAATAGGTGTATTAAGAATTTTCGATAAAATATTATAGGCGTATAAAATAATAAAATTCAAAAAGAAGAAAATTTGATACGATAGACAATTTCCACATTGTTACAATGACGTTAAATCTCCTCAAACAAAATAAATTCAATTACTGTATTAAATACCATAAAATATGAATTATTCATTATATAATATATCAATAGTAAAATATATTATCCTCATAATCATTAATAGGTCAATGACATCAAACTAATATCAATGAATAAATAATGAGATGAATAATACTTAAAAATATCATATCCTTAATGTGTCAATTAATCATTACTATAATTAGGTGTAAAAAGTTATATAGCTGATAAAATAATTTGAAAAAAAAATGAAAAAAATCATTTTTTATTTCAAAAATAATAATTCTAGTACATAGTCAAATAATTATATTTATAACCTAATAAATAGAAATTGACTTAAGAATCCCCTTACCACGAGTCGTGAAATTCTATGTATACACTTTTAAATATTATTTAATAAAAATATATTATTTTCTCAATTTTTTTGTTACATTATATATTTATAATATTTTAAAGAAAATATTTATTTCATTTGTTTTATTGAAATATTTAACATCATAATCATTTATATCCATGTATAGGGTTTTGAGGAAGTTTAGTCCATGTTTGGAAAACTACGTGGTTTGGTGACCATGGAAAAACTTATAATTTTTCAACAACCTCCATTATAATATGAATTAAATACTTATCATTTTTATTCATAAACTTAATTTTATAATCGTTAATGAAAATTTTTATAATTAAATAATACATCATCTCAAGTAGAGGATGTTTACACAAACCTAAGATTAATTTTATTAATTTTAGTTGGATGGAGAATAAAAAAATTATCCTTAAAGAATAATAATGATTTTACCTATATAATATAACTTTTATTAATATATTCTCATTACCTTCCATGATATTATATTTATTTTAAAAATTATGTACATTACTACATTGAGACTATTGTTCGTTTGTATTCATGTGCAGTGACTGTTTTTTCACGATAAAAATGGTATAAAAATAATTAATATTTTTTATTATATACAGATATCAATGTATTTATATATTAAATATACATAAAATACATCATTATAAATATATATATGAGTTTTTTATTGAGAAAATGAAAAACGTCGCTTCTTGGAGGTGCTTGTCCAAATGATCAGACAAGTGCTGCTACTGATCCCAATTTTATGGAAATAGAGATGAAAAAGTGTTAGAAAATATTCAAATTAAAATTTAATTAGATTTGTTACTGTATTTATTTCTATTCCAGATGATTTATTACGTACACCAATATCAAACAACTGGATGTAATGATTCCCTGTGAGGAGGGGGAAGAGGTCAGTGTGGGGTTTGTGACTACTGAAATATATTTATTGGTCGATGTGGGAATCTGTAGGCATTGAGTGGGTAGACTAATTTAGACCACGATATCTAATCATATAAAACCTACAGATGGTAATAGTGAGGGTAGATCTATAGTGGTGGTTTCATAGAGGATTTTCCTATTTATATATGCAGTTCTGGGAAGCATGAATGTATTATCAAATGCCGTAAAGGGTGTAGATGAGGTGAATGGCGTATATGGAGATTATTAGGCAACACTAGTGTCAATAAGGGATATTGGATAGAGAAAATCCTCACTACATATATTATGGTTGAATGTTCACAGATTTCATAGATATCAGGATGGGTCAGATATCCCGATTTATTCTCATCTTTTTTCTCTGGTGTCTTTGGTAGATGAAGTTTTCCAGTCTTTTCGATTAAGAGGCATGAAAGTAGTGGCAAGGAAGGTTTTGTTAATCTGAAAATTTATTCTAGTACTCTAGTTTGGTGGATACTAAAGGGGGACCTATTTGAATGCAGTCTATAAGTATGAAGGAGGTTATTCTAGATCAGATTTTGAAGAAATCGGATATGACTCATGTGATTGTTGACAACTAGAAAATATTTTTTACATTCAAGATCATCAAGTTCACCATTATTTCTAGGATCATCCTTCATTCTGGTGAAAAACAATAGAATGTTGATGATTTGGTTCAAAATTTAGTCTCTATATGAAATTCTTTGTATTGGAGGTGTATACACATGGTTATCATATTTTTCAAATACATTTTTCCATCGGAGGAACTGAAGCGTAGTGCATTGGGGATCAAGTCAATTCCATTAAATACATGTATGATCTTTATTCATGAATGGTATTTTTGTTCTATTCCATTTAGTTTAGAAATACTCGGGTTTGTGTTTGGATAAAAATTATGTGACTAAATTGTATACTATGACACCCCAAGATTAATTTTGATATTTCCGATACTATTGGTATTCAAAACAAAATGTATAGACCTACTGGGGTAACTATGTTTGGGAACTTTTTTGAGGTCCATATGGATTATGACATAAGAGTGTGATTAATTAAAAATATATTGATGTCAGCATTAGATGATGACCTCCCTTTATGGTGGAATAAAAAATACTTCCACCTTTTTTAGACTGTAAAAAAATTGGTCACGTCAAAGACACATTCCATAAATTGTTTCCCCTATTGAAAAGTAAAAGAGAATCATGAGATATATTATTGAAAAAAATGAAGGTGTAGAATAATTTGGATCATTTTGGTGGAAAAAATGCATATAGGAAGAATATTATATTTTATATTTTTGTTAATGCAATAAAGGGGAAGGAATTTACCTCATTGATTAGGTTTGATCCTGGGTGTTTTGTTGGCACAAAAAATCAATAACATAGAATGAATTATATTCCAAAGGGAATGTAATATCAATGTAAGATGGTGCTGGAGACATGTTATACTCTTATATTGGATGATAATATGCTAGTGGATGTATATTATTCTAAACTAGGAGATGATGGTATGAATTAGTACATATCAATTGTTGAAATTGTTCTGACTCTTTTAGATGTTTCAGTGGAAATCTATGAACAGTCTCATTTTGAGAAGATGCATGAAGCTAGTGGATTTTAATCCCTCAACCTATGAGGATGATGAATTCAATCTTATTGATACTCAATAGTAGGTTGATAATGAGATTTCTAGTACACCACTGGTGGCATCACCTAGCGGTGGTTCTCCGTCTTTTAAGGATACAATTTTATATGGCTCGCAAAATATTGTTGACAATAAGGGATTCACTTCTACTCCTACAAAGAGAAGAACACTAACAGACAAATCTAGCATAGAAAAGTCTGTGTCCACAAGATATATTCAAAGAGGGTTAGTGTATAAATATTCATGATCTTCAATCAAGGTAAATATCATTTTGAGTGGAAATTTGGTGATGATTCTGAATATAGAAATGTCATGTTTTATTATGATCATTAACATTATTTATTGTAGGATGAGGGAATGTTTCTTTTGTTTCACCCAAGAAATATATTTCTTGTGATTTTCAATTTATTTTAATAATTGGATAGAAGCTCTTCTTCTGGATGGACTTTTTTGTCTATATTATACTTACTTATCTTATGTCACCATAATGGTTAATGAATATTATAAAGTGATAGAATAAAAATTAAAATGGAAATTTTTAGTAAAAAGTTATAACTTTTCCAATGAAATAAACATTTTAGATACACATTATCGTTTATAGGTTGGTATTTTGAGTTGACAAAAGAAACTATGTAATTTATACAATGGTTTTAATGGGGGTTGGGATATTATTTTCAGATCAGTATTGATAATTTTTTTGAGCAAAAATGGAGAGGAGCTTCCCTTTTATAAGTGAGGGGTGGGGAAAACATGTTATTACATAATGAATTAAATTAGAATAAAATAATTATCAACGAAAGGGGGTGCCAAATTGAGATACTTATAATCTCTAATATAAATAAGAAAATATATCCGAAAATCCACTTTTTTGAAGTGTAGGTTTTATTTTAAGTTTTATCTCATTTTTTATCAACTACTAACCCAACAGATGATTACCAAGATATTTATTTTTTACCTCTTTGGGTCCATAAATATTTAATGAATGGGCATTCCAGCCAGTATAGTAGAGTGGTAGTTGTTATATACTATATACCTCTAAAATATCTAAATATATTGTTTTTATTACTTTTCAATCATCTAATAATATATTATTTAACCTAAAATACCATTAAATTAATTTTTAAAACAATTCACATAGTTTTATTTTAAAGACATCATGATATTAATGTAATTATAATATATACATTTAGAACAACATGAATATATTATATTTATATAATAAATTCATTGGACACCATAAATAACCCAAAAAAATTTCACTTTTACTATTTTTAAAATCAATTACATCATTTTTCTACTCCTCAACCAAGCACTATGATGTTGTAATTTATGAAATTAAATTAATAATTTAATCACTAGAAATTAAAAAAAAATAAAAATAAAAAAACATATTCATATAAAAATTTATATGTTTTAATCGAACTTATCTTCTTTTTATCCAATAAAAAAAAATATTAGATATATTAAAACATAGTTATTTTCATCTGTTATTTATACTTTATTTAAAATAATATTATGGTCATTATCAAAGAAAAATATTTCCATGTTCCAACATCATAGAATATTGGATGGAGATGATTTATATATTTACCTAAAATATAAATAAGAAGCGTGTTTTTTATTTTTTATTTCGCATTACAGTAATATTTTAACATATTTTATTAACTTACCGTTACCAGTGTGACATATTATTATCATGGTTTCTATTTATATTTACCAAATATTAATTTGAACTATTTAAATGAAATGAATATTTTTATTCAAATAAATTAATAAATTTTATAAAATTAAATCCAAAATAATTTTAAATTAAAAATAAATAAGTAAGAAAAATTACTAAAAAAATTAATTTTTCAAATGAAACTTTTTTTATAAAACAATTATTCATAATTTTTATCCTAGTGATATTAATGGGAATATATTTAATATATTATAATTAATGACATTTTTTAAATTATTTTAATATATCTGGGATTTTCTAAATAACTAAATAGAAAAGATATGTTTATATAAAATTACCATTTTTTACTGGTTAGTAAAAACATAATCAGTTTAGATAGATTAAAAAATGTCACCTTATGATACTATTAATATGTTGATTTAAAAAATTATATCCTTTCTATCAAATAATATATCTATAAGAGATGTAAATTAATTATAATATAAACTCAAAAATAATAATAAAACAATTCATGAATAAAACAGATTAATAATGAATCAAATGACTTTATTAAAAATTATATTCATATTTTACAGGAATATATCAATACAGTATTTTTGAGTAGGAAAAATATATATATATATATATATTATAATCTAGTTACTCCAATTCATACTATTCAATTCAAATACTATATAGTAATAAAAATATTTATAGGGTAATATTTTACGTTCATTAATGGTGGGTGTTTTGTGTCATGTACACTATCCAAAATAGTTTAATTTAAAAATTATTGGGTATTACAATAGTCCCAAATGAATTTAATCCTCTATATTTTATTATTATCTTGGTAAATCACATGTGTAATATTTGGAAATCCATTTCTTTAAAAACTACATCATGGATTTGTTAATAAAACATCCTATAAAAAAGAGGAAAACTAAATTATAATGGAAATTAGGAATAACATATAAATTTCATAATTCATTGGATAAAATTATTGGAAAGTGAATATATATAAATTAGGGTGACTTTTTTCCAATTAATTATGAGGAGTGATATATAACATTAAAAGAAGAAGCTAAATTGTCATGATATTTAAAATGCCCCAAAATAATAAAACAACGAGGTGTGTGAACGAAAATTAATTAATCATGTATAACTCCAAGAAAAGAATATATTTTCATTATGGATACCCTATAGGAAAATTTTAGAGATTCTTCCACCATTAAGAAAAAAATGGGAAAATAATGATACCTTATTTTTTCAAATCCATAAACACAATTTCATCATCTGGTTGAGTGATTCAATTTTCTTCAACATCAATCACATATTTAACTCATGATTAATAATATCCATGATAAATATATTTTAATTCCTAATGAATCAATATTTAATACATAAAACCCATGGAATGGATAACAAGGAGACCTTCCTATAACGTCCTGGTTCGAGAAGCCGCCCAGAGGCGCTCCGTACCCGGTTGGTCACATGGCCTCAAGCACATATCCCTGAATGCCAGAGGCTTTTAACTAGTTGTGACGACCATGAGTGTGATAGTGGAGAAACTCTTCCCTCATTGGCAGAGTCACATAGTGGAAGTGAAATAGATATACAATAATGGAATCAATAATATAATCCACACAAAAAGAAATAGTGGAAGACTAGTAATAAAAAACTAGGGCACACACACACACACACATACACACACACACACATATATATATATATATATGAATGATGAATGTTACATATGTCTAGGAAAGAAGCCAAACAAATCACAATGCAGGAATACAAGTAGTCCTAAACCAATGTACAAAATAATAACAGATGACAACTCCTCAGCATCGCAAGCCTTAGCTTGGTCCCATGCTCTCTTTCTCCACAACACTCACGTACCTGAAGTATAGGGGTGCTTGACCTTATCTATAACTGCAAACATATAATATATTTGGGCCCAAAAGCATGGCCCAAAAATGGTGTGAGACTAAATCCCAGTAGGAAACCACCACAAGATCTGTGTCTAACAAACCGTGAATATATGGTAGGTAATAAGAAAAGGAATATAGTAAACAAGGAATTACTAAGCAGTAACCAATCCGATAGTTTCAAGGCATTCCGTTACATATATTATGTAAACAGTGAATAATGTAGGAGAACACAAATAGGTAACCATCTAGAAAGTACTCATAGACTATCCCCTTTGAACTTAACTACCAACACAGTCAACACTCTTGAATTCACACACAGTGTACCCCTATAGAAAAATTACAAGGATATAACAAAGACTCTCTGAGAAAGCACTCATAGTCAATTCTGATTATAGTCGAATATAACTAACGAATCCCTGAGGAAGATCACACGGTCAATTCCCCTTATATTCAAAAGAGATAAAGACTCTCTGAGGAAGCTCACATGGTCAATTCCCCTTTTAGTCAAAAGTGATAAAGACTCGCTGAGAAGCTCACACGGTCAACTCCCGTTATGTTCTACTACACCAAGTTCTCACTGCCCTGTGTAATTCAAACAAGCATAACAATGCAACATGGAAAATGTAAACCACATGAACTACTTTGTTAATAGTCTACAACATATCAAGCATGTCAGATAAAATAATCACTCCATCCTACAGTTCTAGTCATGGGAAAATATCAAGGTATCCTAACAAGCTAAACATGAAGAAATGGTCGTAAATAGAACATGCATGAGAAACCACTCCCAAAGTATGGAGAACAACCCTATTCACATTCAATTAACAACTACTCAAGAACACAAGCATGGAAGAAAATTAACAGGGCTAAAATAGTAAACACGCAATACCCCTTTCTAGGGTATTGGGCCAATTTTCACATATAACTTAATTAAAATAAACATAAAGGCACAAACCACCTACCTCGGTGTGGGAAGATTGTTATACGTGAACCTCAAGCCTTGAATCACCCATGAATACTATAGATCTATGAAAAATATCAAAACATTCAACTTAGGATAACATGAGAAAGAGTAGGAATCACGAAATAAATATCTATAAGATGGAATATCATACCGAGGTGATCCTAATGCAATCAACGTCTGTTGAATCGGAAAACAGATGCTCGCTCGGGAGCTCGAATAAAATTCATGTCTGTATGGGTTCTCTCAGATGAACTAGACCTAGAAGTAGACGGTTCTATCTGTCTGACGTGACCTTGATATGTTTAATGAATAAAATAATGTACAAGGAGTGTACATTTGAAGTACACGACATGTAATTTCTCTTAATGATCCCCACATTAGGCGTGATCCGGGACCCCACACATAGTCGTGTGCAATACCGCTACACGGCCGGCACACAACTACCCGCGATAAATGAGTTCATGGCGTGTACTCATAAAGTACATGGTGTTTGCGTAAAAAATTTCTAGAAAATTCTATTTTCCTCAAAAACGACCAGAAAAGGAAAACTTATATGAAAAAAATATCCATGTTCTTACAATCTTCCCCCTTAATGAAAATTGTCCCTGAATTTCCCTAGCTAGGCGGCATAGAAGAAGAAACCCTGAAAAGCTCTGGCCACTAAGATCGTACATCCACATCCCTCTCCCATGTCTCATCCTGTACTCGCCCATTCTTACATAACAATCATACTAGAGGAACAAAACGTTCACATAGAACATTCGTACTTCGATCAAAAATCTGGATAGGTTTCTCCTAAAAAGAAGCATCCACTTCCAACTCATCCTCCTAAGGTTGTAAGACATGAGAGGGGTCTATGATGTAATGTCGAAGATAGGAAACATGGAAGAAATCATGCATATCCTAGTACCCTTGAGGTAACAGAACCCCATAGGCAACCGGACCATCTCTCTCCAACACCTCAAATGGCCCGACGTACCTCAGTGAAAGCTTAGACTATCTCATAATCCATTTGTGCCCCAACCTTGGTGTGATAGGCAAGAAAACCTGATCCCTGAACATGAACTCCAGAGGTCGGCTCTGCAGATTAGTATAAGATTTCTGTCAACATTCTGTGGTAGCCATCCTCTTCTAAATCAACTCTTTCTGCTCAATGGTCCCCTGAATATGATGAGTTCCCAGCATAGCTACCTCCCTAGCCTCTATCCAAAATAAAAGTGACCAGCATGGCCTATCATACAAATAATAATAAGGTGCCATCTATGTTGTTTCTTGAAAACTATTATTTTAGGAAAACTGCACAAGAGGTATATGCTTCTCCCAAGAACCTCCAAAATTTAAAATGCAGGCTCGTTGCATGTCCTCATGCACATGAATCGTGCTCTCAGACATTCCATCTGTCTGGGGGTGGATAGCTGTACTCAAAAGTACATGGGTACCCAAAACATTCTGAAGCACCTACCAGACCTGAGAAGTAAAACATTCATCTCTTCTTAAAACAATGGAGTGTAGAAATCCATTTATGAACAACATATCAAGAATGTACAAACGTCTAATATCATCGACACTAAAGGTATACATGATCGAAAAGAAGTGATAAACCATCATGAGTTTGTGAAGGTCAACCCATAATACATAATTCCCTTGAGAAGACCTCGACAACCTTGTCATGAAATCCATCGTGATATCATTCCACTTCTACTCGAGAATGGGTAACTACTGCAAAATCCCTGTTGGTCGTTGATGCTTGGACTTCACCTGCTGACATGAGGGAAAGTTAATGAAGAACCCAAAAACATCTCTTTCCATACAGTACCACCAATACTGACGGTATAGATAACAATACATCTTACATACAACCAAATGTATTACCCAAACCGAAGAATGAATGTCCTGCATCAGCTCCTCATGTATGTCTGCAGACACCAATACATACCCATGAAAATGCAAGACCTCATCCTCCCCTATGGTTCATCTAGGAATAAGGTCCTTCCAGGACATGCATTCCCAAATGACTAGGCCTTCAGTATCTGATAGCTTCCTCATTCGCACTCGATCAAGAAGAGTATAGGTAACTGATACCAAAGAAAGAAACGTCAGCCCAGGTCTGTCGTGCACCTCCCAATGTATCTCCAAGAATAGAGTCATAAGGACTCACTCACTACTGGACTCCTCAACTGCATATATATGAGTCCTCATGTACAACACATCAGCCACAATGTTGCCTTTCCTAGGTGTATAGTCATGCTTGAAGTCAAAATACTGATGGTACTCGACCCACCCGAATTTTCATATATTCAAGCCACGCTGAGTGAAGATGTATTTGAGACTCTTGTGGTTGGTGAAAACCAAAAAATGATCCACTATAAGATTATCTCTCTAATATAGTTAAGCATGAACAACTACAACCAACTCCAGATCATGTGTCTGGTAGTTCCTCCCATGTGGCCTCAACTACCGAGACATGTACGCGATGACTCATTCCCCCTGCATAAGCACATATCCCTAATCGATACCTGATGCATAATAGTTAACAGTTTATCTCTAGACCAGCTCTAGAGATACTAGTATCGGTGCATATGGAAATCCCCTTTTCATCTCCTAAAAGGATGACTCAAAAGAATATGACCATGAGAACCTTGCACCCGTCTTAGTCAAACCCGTTAGTGGTGCTGCTAAGCGTGAAAAGTATTGTATGAAAAGTCTATAGTAACCAGCCAGCTCTAGAAAACATTGTACCTTGGATAGGTTCTTCAGCTTCTCCCAGGAAACTACTACACTCACATTCTCTAGGTCGACTGTAACTCCTAAATCTGAGATAACATGACCCAAGAAGTTAATCTCATCCGTCCAAAAGTAGAATTTTGAGTGCTTATCATATAACAGATGCACTCTAAGTGAACTCAAAAAGATATCAAGATGGGTAGAAAGTTCGTGCTGAGTATGGGAGTACACCAAGATATCATCCACAAAGGAAACTATTAGAGAATCCAAATATGGATGGAACACTCGGTTAATCAGTGCCATTTAGGTTGTAGGAGCGTTCGTGAGATCGAATGACACAAACACATACTAGTATGGAGCATACCTACTCTTGAATTCTATAAGAGGTATATAATATGATCTAACACACAAATGATGATAACCGGATCTCAAGTCAATCTTCTAGAATACCCGGGATCCTTGAATTTGATCAATGAGATCATCAATCCTCGGAAAGCGATATCATTTCTTGACCATCAACTAGTTTTTCTTCCAATAATCCACACAAAGCATGAGGGTACCATCTTCCTTCTTCGTAAATAAGACAGGCGAACCCCAAGGAGAAGTATCGGGTCAGATAAAACCATTTGCCTGCAACTCCCCTAAATGCTTCACGAGCTCCTGTAACTCTAGTATAGCCATCCTATAAGGAGGAATGGACACTAGTGCCACTCCTGGCACATGTTTAATAGAATAGTACACCCCACACTCCGGAAGAAAACATGAAAAGTGCTCTGCAATGATGTCCCTGAAACAATCCACCACTAGAGGAAATTCCATTTGTGAAGTCCCCTGGTTGTCCAGATATATACTAGTAATCTAGGATATAACTCCTCCCAACCCATGATGCTCGGGTCTTGCTCAACTCTCCTGGAAATCACATTCTCCCTTATTAAGAAACTATTCCCCCTCTAGTGATGTAACACTCACCCTACAATGGTAGAAATTGACAAAAGCCTGGAAGGGAACTAACCAGTCCATTCCGAGAATGAAATCATAGCTCGTTGTCTCTAGAATATAGAGGTCCCATAAAAAGTGACACCCACCAACCTCTAGAGGGAAATATTTATAAAAACAAAAACAAGCTTTTCTAGTCCCCAATAGAGTGTTTAACATCATGATAACGCCAGAATAAATGATATAGAACCCAAGGCTCCCCACAACAGAAAAAAATATGAAGCTATGGAAAACCCCCCAATCATAAAGAGTAGAAGATAAAACTAAGGAAACTTGGATCGTACCTTGAACTGTAGAAGGTCCGAGATCCTGTTCATATTGGGTCTGATCCATTGATAAAGTATGCCTAAACCATAGCCCTTTGACCTTGCCTGACAACTCTGAGCTGATCCACCATGTTGTCACTGAAAGCCTATCAATTGACTACCACGGGCATGACCTCCACCTCGGCCTGAATAGACAGAAGAAATCCAATTCCTAGACTGGTGGGAAACTGGTGGTGCTACATCAGAATGCGGCATTGTTTCGGTGTGGATGTGCGTCGGGTTATGCTGTTCCGCCAGGACGCGTTCGCGCGTGCGCCCGTCAACCCTTGGGGATGGGCGCGCGGCTTGTGGTCCCGCACTCCCGCTTTCCAAAGGCGGGCGTCATCTGTCCCTTATTCAGGGGCGTCTGCTCCTTGATCAAAACCGGGATGATGGGATGTCGGCTCCTCCTTCCTTGGACGTCTCCTCGGAACTCGTCGCCTAATCCGGGTCTCCCTCATAGATTTAAGACATTCTCGTGAATCTCGTTCCTGGCGCCATATCTTCATGGACACCGGTTAATTACGCTGCTTCCGCCCGGACGCTCCAAGGAGTCTGGTCGGGGCAGCAACCTGCGGTGAGAAGGCCGGGTGGCTCTGGGTGCTGGGGGCGTGTCGTAACACTGCGGCTCTGCACGTCTGTCTTCCGTCCCTAATAGGGCTTCTCGAAGGCATGATGGCCTGAGGCATCCCGCACTGGGTGCGGGGAACTGTGTCCCCTGAGGTTTTCCTCAGCTTCCCATGTTTAACACGGGGTATGCCGCGAGTTTAACGTCCAGCGGAGACGGCATCGGATTGATCCACACGAAAAGTGGATCAGATGACAGAACCCCTTGCGGGGAACCTCCGACGCTGGGGCCAGCGCATGGGCGGCTTCCCAAGTGATATGGAGTGGAGTGAAGTGGCATGACCCCACTGGGATGTGGCGGCCCGGGTAAGGATCAGGATGGATGATGGAGTGAAGAGCTTGGACCCCGTAGAGGCTTCCTACGTACCGCGCGTTAGCACGGATCAAAGTCAACGTAGTTCGGGTATACAGTTTAACGTCATGCTGGACGTCGGCAAGCCGACTCACGAAGGGGTCGAGGCCGCCGGGCGGAGGATTGAACCGAACCACCTCGCACAGAGGGGGATGGAACAGCCGGGTGGATCACAGTTTCACGTCATGCTGGACGATGAAAGGAGAAATGGAAAAAGGGGCGGTGGGGAGGCACAGTGGAGATACACACGGGCAGTCTCCCACAGGGGCGGATTCATAGGTGAATCGATGCAAGCGTGAACCCTGGAGGGGTCCACTGATGGACGAACCGACGTGAATACGACCGGGACGACCAGGTGGTGGGCTTGAACCTCAGGGAGGCTTCCTACGTACCCTGTTTAGAAGACAGGGATCAAAGTCCACGTAGTTCATTCTGTCAGGACTTACGCACTTGAGGCAGCCTGGATGCAGCAAAACTCAGTTGGAAGGGACTTGGACCGAAAGTAGGAGACACCTCGATCCCAGTCACACCCTCTACTGGCTTCGGCGGTGGGGGAGCGCAATGGAGATACACATGTGCAGCCCCCCACAAGAAACTAGGGGTTTGTAATACCCTACCCCCGTAGGGAAATGCCGCTCCCATTAAATCGTCCCTAAAGAGGGGCAATCCCGACATCCCTGCAGAGACGAGCGGGTGGGGGCCACATACAAACCGGGGGGGACCCTGCGTGCGAGGCACGGGATCGGGTGATGCGGACGGTTTAACGTCTTGCCGGACAAAGTACAGTTTAACGTCGTGTGTTGAGGACGAAGCGGACGGTTTAACGTCTTGCCGGACGAAGTACAGTTTAACGTCGTGTGTTGAGGACAAAGGTGCTTGGCAGTTTAACGTCTTACAGCGCGGACGTGGTACAGTTTAACGTCATGCTGGACAAAACACTTGGCAGTTTAACGTCTTGCAGCGCGGACGATATGCTAGGCAGTTTAACGTCGTGCAGCTTGGACGTATGCAGTTTAACGTCGTGCAGGACGTCAGTGGCCGCCGATGGGTCCGTGTCACTTCGCGCAAGCCTGGAGGGTCGCACGGAAAGACAACGCACGGTGCGGGCACCCAGGATGAAAATCATCGGGCGCCACGCAGGCGGGTACCCTCATGGGGTCAAGGGGGGGCGACCCTGGCGGATTGCGCGCAAAAGAAGACCTTTGCGCGCAAAACAGCAGGTCGGCGCGCAAAATGGCGGGCTGGCGCGCAATTGGGCCAGCCCTTTGCGAGCGGATGATTGAGATTGCGCGCACCGGGCTTCGGACAGCTCGCTGGGGCAACGGCTCATTCTCTAACGAATGGCCACTTTGAAGATGGGGGGTGCGCGCAATCGGGTTGGATTGCGCGCACCCGGGGGCAATTGCGCGCAAGAGGCTTCTTTTACGCGCAAAGGCCTTCGGGTTAAGGATTATTCAAAGGAAAGGAGCCAAGGGGATTGTGCGCGAAGGCGAACCCCAAGGCTCTATTGCGCGAAAGAAAGGAGGTTACCTGAAGATCGGCATTGCGCGCGGAAGGGGTTGGATTGCGCGAACGAGCGACGCTTCAGATTCTGGCAACCTCAAAACGTCGGGGGTCGCCTTATATTTATAGGCAACCCCGGGCGCGGAATTCGGTCTCGGGCGCGGAATTCCCTTTGCGGGCGCGGAATCAGGACCCAGCGCGCAAGGGCGCCGCGCGGGCCACGGGCGCGCAAAACAGCGCGCCGGCCCAGCGCCTTACGCGCATCCCGGGAGGATTGCGCGCCACAACTCAACTTTGCGCGCGGGCCTCTGAAATTTCGCGCAAGTCCTCTGGGCCCTCCGGAACGTGCCTCTGACTCCAAATATCACTTCGCTTTCCGCATCCGGAGCTTCGTTTTGGAAAAACGGACTTTTCCGGCGTCTACAAAAGCCCCCCCTCAGAATCTGATCGGCGAGAGGTCGCAACGATCGGGTTCCGAGGGAGACGCCGGAATGCCGAAGTCCTGGGCTGCGCGGGACTTAGGCGAGCAAAAAGGGGTGCCGGGCGCGCAATTCGCAGCCGCGGTCGTGCAATCGAGCATTCCGCGCGGCGCGGAATCCCGGCCTCGTCTATAAATAGGGGTCCAGGGTTCCGCGTTCCGTACACAGGCCTTCCGCGCGGTAAGCTTCAACGCTCTCGTGCGCGAAATTGGCTTTTCGGTCGCGAAATTCGCCCGATCGGCGCGCAAAACCATCCGGAATTCGCCTGTCTTTGCGCGAAAACCCGGAACTTTGCGCGAGATTCTTCCCAATTGCGCGCCGTCCACTTGGATTGCGCGCCCACCTTCAAACTTCCCTACCAGCCTCGTCCGATCCCGCACGCTTCATCCCTTAACCCGTACGACTCCCGAAACTTCTGAGATGGCCGCGCATCAAGGAAATGAGGGGGATGCCGCCACTCGCAGAGCTGAGATGGCGACGAACGAGGGGGTTTACGGAGCCAAGGAGATTGTTTCCAACAATCAATCCTTGTTCGACTTGCTGACGCCGGCCCAGAAGACATATCCACTGTCGGACAACCTACCACTCTGGAACTTCGGCATCCTAGATGAGGTTTCGGTGCCAGGGTTCGAGGTTGATGCGCCACGGACCTGGGTGACTCGGGAGGACGAGCTTCCCCGCTATAACATCACCAACAATGGGCATCCTGCCAGGGAGACCAGGCACTTGGACGTCTATGTCCTGAACCCGAGGACGCGAACCATTGACGGGGGTGAGCCTACTGCGGAGAATTCTCCAGCCCTCTACTCGAGCACATATCGCCAGAGTGTCACTGGCGACACCAAGGGCTGGCTGAAGGACTGGGACTTGCGGTCTGGGGGCAATTTCACCAGCGAGTGGGCCTGGGCGTTCTGGGTACGCCACACTTGCGATCACTTCGCAGAGGAGCTGCGGTACATCGGCCTGTTTGAGGCGGTGTGGATGTCGCAGTTCCACTTCTACCAGCAGTCCGAGCTCGGGCCGGAGCTGTTCACCCGCTGGTCTCCGGATACCAACACCTTCCATCTTCACCATGGGGAGGTCGACATCGGTCTCTGGGACATCCACTGCATCGGAGGTATCCCGCTGGAGGGCTACCAATACGATGAGTTCCTGCCACCGAAGAACATCTGGGAGGACAGGTCACGGACTCCCATTCTGACCTGGAATCTGCTTGACCTGGCTACGCAGCGGCTCGGGATCAAGGACTTCCAAAAGGACATAGCCTACAAGGAGTGGTTCGGCCAGTTCTTGGAGCATGACCCGGCGGTCAAGATGCCAGGCAGGGGGAAGCGGTGCCCGACCGCAGCTCAGAGGAGCCGGAACGGGTCGTACTGGCGGGTCCTGGAGACGGGCGACTACCGCTCATGGGGGTACCGCGTCATCGAGGCCCGGGACCCAAATGTCTGGTACGCGGCGTTCCTGGCCGCCTTTCTGAGTGGGTGGCTCCTGCCAGTGCGGGACGCGAGAATGGGTGTTCGCCCGGCGACACTGGCGGTGGCGGGCGCTATGGCCGCCAACAAAAGATACAACCTCGGGGTCCCAGTGCTGGCGAGGATGTATGCCATCCTGGGACGCATCTCACGAGGGGGGTCGCCACGAAGGATCTGTGGGCCCTTTTAGTTCTTCCACGGCTGGGTGACTGCTCACCTCGGTGGGTACACGTTTCCGAACGCCATCATTCCTCCGGGCAACGGCCTGCGACCCTCCCTGCTGAACATCGCGGGGGTCGCTCCGATGACCCTAAGTGAGGAGGGCGTGAGGATTCGGATTGGCAATCATGCCAATTTCAACTTCAGTCCGTTCCCCACTCCCGTTGGCCAAATGATCGACAACGGGCAGGGTCCGCTGGAGCAGCATGAATACTTCCTGAACATGCGGGGCGGGGTGCTCGTGGCTTGGATCGACGGGAAGGTGATCTGCAAGCCTTACGTGCCAGCCCGGTTCGCCAGGCAGTTCGGGTGCCTTCAGCGGATGCCGAAGAGGGTATTCACTGCCGTCCGGGAGGAGACGAACCCTTGCGTCCTTCTCCAGATGTGGCTGATGTTTGCCGCTTTCGGCTCTGGCGACGTCATCACTCTCCCTCCTACCGGGGTTGACGCAGGCTTGGCAACCGAGTACGCCGAACACTGGGCCATCGCGTACCCCGAGGGGCTTCTACGGAAGCCAGTTCGGCGGCTCGAGGTTACCCGTGCGGAGACCGGGCGTCAAGGAAGGAGTCGAGGCGCCGCCACACGGGGGAGAACGGAGGCGCGCCAAGCAGTGGAGCCGGCGCGGGCAGGGACTTCGGCGGCGGGCACATCGCGAGCTGCCGCTACGTCCTCGGCGCCCAGAGAGGGGGCATGCGTCGTGGTCGAAGAGCGGCCCGGGAAGCAGGTGAGATGTCTGCTCGAACCCTCCCACGATGCAGTCTTCCCGGCGCTGTGGTCGGCCTGGATGACCCTGCGGCAGTCACTGGGGACCGACGCCGTCTGGCGAAAGATTCTCAGAGAAGGAATCCATCTGCCAGAGGTCGGGCACCTCCACATTGCCTACAGGGTGGACTTCAACCGGCAGTATGCGTATCTGACGGCCATGGACGATTACGCGTGCCAACGTGGTCAGCGCGCGGAGCCATCCCCTCTGGTGAAGGTGATGCTCGGTCTAGAGCCCGCTCCAGAACAGATGCCGCCGGAAGAAGACGATAGTAGCAACGACTCCGAGGAAGAGGAGGAAATGGGGGAGGATGAAGGCTCCGAGGGAAGATCCCATCAGGGGAGTCCGCGGGAGAGCGGCGAGGTGGCCGGCTCTGATGACGTTGATGTCACTGAGCTCCTCGAGGTCCGCTTCTATCCCCACTCAATCTGCTTCATCCATTCTCTTATGCAGCTTCTAACCCATTTCTCCATCTTTCTCAGGAGCGCACGGATGTTGGTCAGGCGTCCTAAGCGGGAGTAGGAGGGGCGCCAGCAGGACAAGGCGGGGGCCAGGCACCCATTATTGATTTGACAAGCGCGGAAGGGCCCCCTGCTGCAACTGTTCCTGCGGCGGCCGGGATTGAGGAAGATGACGCTCTGACCTCCCGTAAGTCTCCTTACTTTACTGCTGGTGCCTTCCGTTGACGATCCGTGACTAACCATGGCATGCCCCGCACAGTGAGCTCAACATTGGAGGCTCGTCAGGGTGCCGAACCCGGGCCCTGTACGAGTGGACCAGTGGTGGACATGCCGCCTGCTCCGGAACAGACTTCCCAAACCGAGCCGGCCCCACCAACTGCTGATCAGGGGGCTGCGGACGCCGGCGGTGCTGACATCGGAGAGAGGTTGGGGGCTGACGAGGGTGTCAGCGCCGCTGGGGAGAGAGAAGAAGTTCGCCCGGATGTTGGGGAACCTATCCCTCATGAGGACCTCCCAGGGGCGGACCCTGCAGCAGACCTGATGGCTGCCTTCCCTGCCTACCGGCCTGCCGACCCCGAGGAGATGTACGACTCGGACGCGGAGGCGGTCGAGGAGAGACGGATAACGCGCCGCAGGGGGTGGAAGTGCATCCAGCGCTTCCTCAAGCGAGACCCATCGGAGTGGCTGGGGCGCATGGGATCACTTCAAACCTGGCTGCGCTTCCTGTGTGCCGGGGGAGCTAATGCTCAACGCCTCCATCTGACGGTCCGTGATTTCATGGCCGAAAAGATGCGCGAGAGCTGCCGGCGTGCCGACGTCACACAAAGTCGGGACATGTCGGAGAGCACACGGGCGCTCCTCGCGGCGGAGCAGGAAGTCCGGCGTCTCGAAGGGCAGGCGGCAGAGAAGGAGGCCTTCGTCGCAACATGTACCGAGCTTGTGGAGCGACTAGCAGCCCAGCTGGTTGACGCCCAGGTACAGCTGACGGAGGCGGGCCAACAGATGGTCACAATTCAGGTCGAGCGGGAGCGTGCATAGGCCAGAATCGACGAACTGCGTGCTGCGACCGCCGACGAGGAGAGGGCACGCAGAGAGCGAGAAGCAGCCCTGGAGGCCGCCAGCCAAAGGGTAGCGGCGTTAGAGAGACTCATTCAGCACGCTAATCCCTAGGGGCTTTGTTTTTCCACTCCCAGAACATTTGCTTCTGCTACTTTGATCCATTTGTATGAATCAATATATTTATCTGCATCTTTTGGCTTAACATGCTCAACCACAATTCGTTGTCTAGCGGGAGCGTTAACCAAGCATCAGGCATCCATAGTTGGGCCTGGATTGCTGGAGAAAAGAGGGAGGTCGTTCCTAGGGAAGGAGACCTCAAGCCTAATCAGTGTATTATCCCCCCAACTTGTTCCAACACACGAGCGGGACAATGCTAGGGGCGTTGAGATTTTATCCGAACATAGGGAAATGAGAAAGGGTGAATCGCGTGTCCCGAATCCATACATCCACAACGGTCGGCCTTCCAGGAAATGCCCATGACGGTAGGCGGACAGTGGATCGACCATAACAACTGCAATAGACGGACCGAAGGTCATCATTCATATTGCAGGAGGCGGACCACATGTCATCATGAATACTGCCTTGGGGTTCCTTCAGACACAAGGGTGGAAATCCAGATCAACAGGGCATGCGAAGCGTGGGGTGAAGTGACGATTGTTCGGACAGAATCCAGCGCTCTCAAAATTGCGCCACCGCGGGGAAAGCGTATTAGGCGGATGCACTAATCTTGCCGTGAATCACCCCAATTCTCAGACAGAACCTTTTTAATCAGGAAACTGTCGCTTCCCATCATTGCGATGGGGCATCCCGAGCTGAACCGGGGAGAATATCACAACTGCACCACTCTACCAGAAGCCAGGCCAGACGGCCGGCGACGAGGAGGGGCGGGACTTAACGATCCCTGAGGCAGGACCCGAGTTGAGATGCCCGGGCGTTCCTACGTACTCCATCAGGCTGGAGATCAAGCCACACGTAGTTCTGAGAGTCCAGTTTAACGTCATGCAGGACGTAGAATCCCGTTTGGGGGAGATCTTAGTTTAAGGTCTTAGAGCTCGGACCATAAGGAGAGATCTTAGTTTAAGGTCTTAAAGCTCGGACCATAAGGGGTAGATCTTAGTTTAAGGTCTTAGAGCTCGGACCATAAAGGGAGATCTTAGTTTAAGGTCTTAGAGCTCGGACCATAAGGGGTAGATCTTAGTTTAAGGTCTTAGAGCTCAGACCATAAAGGGAGATCTTAGTTTAAGGTCTTAGAGCTCGGACCATAAAGAGAGATCTTAGTTTAAGGTCTTAGATCTCGGACCATGAAGAGAGATCTTAGTTTAAGGTCTTAGAGCTCGGACCATAAAGGGAGATCTTAGTTTAAGGTCTTAGAGCTCGGACCATAAAGAGAGATCTTAGTTTAAGGTCTTAGAGCTCGGACCATAAAGAGAGATCTTAGTTTAAGGTCTTAGAGCTCGGACCATAAAGAGAGATCTTAGTTTAAGGTCTTAGAGCTCGGACCATAAAGAGAGATCTTAGTTTAAGGTCTTAGAGCTCGGACCATAAAGACCTCAAAGTACGCCGCATCGTGGTCCCATCACCTGGGTATGCGAAGATGCACTGAGGGATAGTGTCAAGAGTGTCGAGGTTTCGCCTGGTCAGAATGGGAGGCAGGAAATGTAAATCATGCGGCCATTCACTCAAGGACTGGGGGCACCGGAGTAATGATATGGGAGTACTGCCGACCGTGGCGGAAAAGCAGCATCAATATCGCACTAACCGTTGGTGGAATGAGGCAGAAAACGAGCATCGACCGCTCAATCGCAGGATTCATATCGATTTGCTGCCCGAGGCCATTGGGGGTACCGGCCCGAGCCGGTGGGAGAGCACTGAGGCATTGTGTCCGAACCGTTCACGGGGGCTCCACCCAGGGCGTAGACGATGGGTCCGAATGAAAGGGAGCACGAAGCCTGAAAAGTGAAGGAAACCTGACCAAGCGGATCCTGACCCTCCTGGCAATAGACCAGAGTACTCTTGACACCAGTGGACCACTGCAAGGGGTCGGGGAACACGCCTTGAGGGTGACCTGAAGGCGGCGGATTCCCCAGAGAAGGGGGAATCTCTAAGAGGTGGGGGGCTGGACCCGAAGTTTCAAACATCCGGGCGTTCCTACGTATCTCATAAGGATGGGAATCAAGCCACACGTAGTTCTTGAAGTGCGGCGCAACACAATCGGGCACCAGCGCGGGGAAGAGTGCGGGTCTGACCCTCGCACACAGAAGGAGCGGCATTTGATATTTCTTGTTTGTCCTTAAAGATGAATGGTTTTTCTTTGTGCGGCGACATGCCTGTGATTGAGAAATCTCTGGCGTCGCCACAATAATCAAGCCACGGAAGGCATTGATGAATGGCGTGGTTATTAACCAGCGCCCAACATGAGTGCCCCCTGAGGGGAACATCACGATGCAGTGCCGTTTCTCGTCGGGCGGCCAAGACGATCACAGTTTACGGTCATGTGGTAGGACCAGACAACACAGTTTAAGGTCGTGTGGTTCGGACCCTGGAGGAATCCTCTTATCGCGGTACGGCGGACACGGCGGAGGTGGGAGCATACCCAACCCTGCGGTCACGCACGATTCCAGGAGAAGAGTCTTGGGATAGGGGCCTGCGTATGTCCATCACCCGAGGGGCAGAGATGCTAGCCTCCAGATATACTGGGCCCAGAACGCGATTGTTCGGGCGACTCCTTCCTCCTTATGGGGACGAGGGTCCAGCTACGCATGGCCCTTAGGGAGGATATCCGCATATATCCTTGGTTCTTAGATCATGGGAGCCTCGAACGACATCATTACCTTGGTTGGTCTGCCTAACGTGTAGAGGTGTACTGAAGGTCAGTATGAAAAGAGTGTCAAGATTCCACTACAACGCACAAAGGAGGAGTGTGATGAGGACTGCGCAACCAATGTTCTGAGCCTGAAAGAGCTGACATGGCGATCAAGGATGTTGCTGACGCATTCGCAACACAACATCCGATCGCGTCAGCCTAAGACGGGGCAAGAAAACGAGCATCGACCGCTCAATCGCAGGATTCATATCGATTTGCGGCCCAAGACCCGCCGGTAAATCGACCCGGAGCGGTAGGAGAGCACTGAGGCATCGTACCCAAACCGCTAACGAGGATCCCTTTGAGTGAAGGCTCGAACAAGAGGAAGTGTGAGGCCTGACAAGCAGCACATGACTTGTCGGGATTGATTCTGACACTACGAGTCATAGACCGAAGTACCCAAAACATGTTAACAGATCACCAGAAAGGGTCGGAGGACTCACCCTGAGAGCAACCAAAAGAGGGCAGATCCCCGTGATCAACCAAGGGACGGGGCTGGACCTGAAACACAAGCGTCCAGGCGGTCCTACGTATCCCATAAGGATGGGAATCAAGCCGCACGTAGTTCTTGAGAGGCAGTTTAACGTCATGCAGGACGATGAGAGAAAACAGGGGGGAGCAGAAGGCATCCCCAAACGTGGGGGGCGTACAGCGTGGTGAGAAAACCGACGTGAATGAGGACATAATCCCCCGCGCTCACACCATACGCCACATACCCAGAGGCAACTGGACCAAGGGCCCGAGATGGGATGGAAATTCCCAAAGGATGGGGCTGGGCCTGAAACATGAATGTCCAGGCGGTCCTACGTATCCCATAAGGATGGGAATCAAGCCGCACATAGTTCTTGAGAGGCAGTTTGACGTCATGCAGGACGAATGCTGAAAAGTTTAACGTCTTGTAGCTCGGACGTGGTGCGGTTTAGCGTCATGCGGGACGATGTACAGTTTAACGTCATGTTGGACGGAGCACTTGGCAGTTTAACGTCTTGCAGCGCGGACGATACGCTGGGCAGTTTAACGTCGTGCAGCTTGGACGTATGCAGTTTAACGTCGTGCAGGACGTATGCAGTTTAGCGTCATGCGGGACGAATGTGCAGTTTAACGTCATGCTGGACAAATGTGCAGTTTAACGTCATGCTGGACGTTGGTACACTCAGACAAAGTACTGCTTGAGGAACCTAGCGTTGGTGGGAGGAGTGACACGCTCACCATCCATAGTCGCTAGGGAGTACGCGCCATTGGGATAGACCTTGTGGACAACAAACGGTCCCTCCCACTTGGGCTCCAACTTGGGCGGCTTCCTGCCGGGGATCATCGGTGCTCTTAGGGCTAGCACTAGATCACCCTGCAGGAAGGAGCGGAGGCGAACCTTCTTATTGAAATCTCGAGCCATTCTGCTTTGATGCCTCTCCAAGTTGTGCAAAGCGCGAAGTCTATTCTCATCCAGTGCTTCCAACTCGACTAGACGGGCTTCAGCAACTCTGTCCGGCGCTTGCTGGTCGTAGACCGCAGTGCGCAAGGACGGTAACTGGATCTCGATGGGCAGGATGGCCTCAGCTCCAAGGTTCACCTGTATTAACTCATCGACCGTGGCGGGGACGCCCTCCTCAAAGGCTGGGGGTGCATCTTCCACGTCCTCTCCACTCGGGGAGGGATCGTCCACGGGAGAGACTGCGTTGGCAACTGCATTGGGGCTACCAGATCCTGCTGGGCCACTGGTGCTGGCGCGGGCGGTCGCGTTCATCTCATTAGGAGACTCGCGGGCCGTCGAGACCATGGCCACATCCAACCGTTGAATCGGGAGGACGTAAGCGTCATCCAGACTTGCCCAGGGATCACTTGCAACAGCGACAGGCTCAACCTCACCTGCCAGGATCTGCTTATCCTTGCTCTTGTAATAGTCCGCATCCAGATAGCGGGCTTCACACGAGGCAAAAGGAGAGGCATCTCCTTGAAGCATGCCTACTCGACCATTAAGGGAGTATTTGAGGCATTGGTGGTATGACGAGGGAACCGCCGCGTGAAGATGGAGCCATGGCCTGCCCATCAATGCGTTGTACGCAGTGTCCTGAGAGACCACCATGAATTCGGTGTTGGCAACCAAGTCACCGAACTGGGTCTTCAAGCGTATCTTGCCGACCGGGGTTTGCTCGGTGCGATCGTACCCCTGGATCCTGAGGTCGGAGGGAATCAAGTAATCCTCAGACAACCCCAATCTCCGGAGCGTCCGAGTTGGAATCAGGTTAATCCCGGACCCCGTGTCGACAAGACAGCGCCGGACTTCAAGGCCATTGAACTGGCCAGTGACATACAACGGACGAATGTGTCCCTGTATAGGAGGGTCTTCATCCTTACCAGAGAACGAGATAACTGCCTGACATTCGGCGTCCTCGATCGTTTCGGCGTGAAAGGCCTCTGCAGCCGCAACCTCTGTCTCAAACTGGAGGGGGCTTTTCAGGGCTTCAGCGAGTGCCTCGCGCATCTCAGATGACATGCGCAGAGCCTCAAGGATGGAGTGCCTTGCTGGGATGTCGGCCAAGTGCTTCAGGACATCATACTTTTTGGCCAAGCGCGAGCCCCTGGTTGCAGGAGGTTGCTCTGCGGCTGGAAGCATGACGGGCCTTGCCGGTTGGATCGGCGGCCGACTGGTACTTGGCGCATCTCGCTGTTCACCGGCTACAGTCCGGGAAATGGTCACCGTACTGGGGTCAGGAGGCCGGGATGGACCCGTGGCAGGGCGGAGCTGGTCGTGACGCGGCTGAGGCGGTTCTACCTGGTCCCACACCACAAACAGCGGCGGAGGCGAATCCGTCATCCCCGAATGGGGGGGCGGCGCACGTTGTGCTCGGTTTTGAGCCTGCTGCCTAGTCTCGGTGGCGTGCACGGCCTGGCTGGAGGCACCAGCGGCTGTGCCCCGGCGACTCCTGCTGCTGCGGTTCTTCCGACGGTGGCGACGACCGGGGACACTAGGGAGGTCCACCTGGTGTTCTTCAACGTCGGGAACCGAAAAGGGATTTACCAGCTCGACGGTGTTAACCGAAGCGTACCCAATACCGTCATCGGACGAATCATCCATCACCGGGCGGATCCGAGGAGGGACCCCCATCTCCGGGGGCATGAAATCGCCGAGAGTGCGGGATAGTGGTGGAACCGGCAGGGCGCGCTCTTCCTTCTTGCGCTGCCGCCGTTTGCTCCTCTTGGAAGAGGCAGGCTGGGACGACGATGCTGAAGCAGCACCCGCAGATTCTGGGGGCTCAGGCTGATTCAAGCGCGCACGGATGATTTCATGGGCGCGAATGGTCGTCTTGCGGGCCATCCAGTTATTATACTTCTGGGATCCGCGGTTCGAGACCAGCTGCCATTCGTCCTCGCTGCCACTATCGTCATCTGATCCCACGAACACGCCCGCCACTTGTGCTGGAGCTGGGCCCAACCTGATTACATTGTTGTTAATCTGGTCTTGGAGCCAATCCTTAAACACATAGCACCGCTGGATGGTGTGCCCCAGGGCCCGATGGTAGGGGCAGTAGCGGGGGTTATTCGTAAGATGTGCCTCCTCTGGCCTCCAACACTCAGGCAGTCGCACAATTCTCTACTCCAGGGTGCTCCGGAAATAACCGGGGACCTGATCCTCGTGGAATGAGTAAGTCAGGTGTCGCGGGCCCCTGGGAGCGTGGTCTTGACGAGGGGCTGGAGGGGCCGGCCGAGGAGGTGGACCCTGATTATCTCGCCTGGGTTGCGGCGGTACATTACGCGGAGGGGCCGGCCGGTTCTGAGGCTGCTGCTGCTGGGCCGGGAACTGAGCCCGTGGAGGCGGGTTCCTGTGAGGCTGTGGAGCTGGCCTCGCCGGCAGCAGCTCCAATGGCCTGGGGGCCTCTATCTGGGGAACAGCAGCGGGCTCAGCCCTGCTGACTCTCCTTGCAGGAATCATAAGAGGCAGCGGGTGTGCCTGGCTGGCCTGTTGCAGGGCTTCCTCAAGACGTTGAGCTTTGTCTGAGAAGTCCCTGAACCCTCCGGGGTAATTTTGAGTGATCAGCTAAGGGACCAGCTCGGTCTTGACGTTTCCGACGCACATTGTCAGCAACTGCTCCTGAGTCAATGGCATGTCAAGGGAATACGTGAGACCCTTCCATCGGGCGACGAAGTCCGCGACTCGCTCATCAGGCCTCTGCTTGCACTTGAAGAGGTCTGCGATACTTGTCTTCCGGGTCGTGGAACTGAACTGGTAGAGGAACTGTCTACGGAGGTCCTCCCAGCTGGTTACCGACCCGACGGGGAGCTGGCTGTACCAGACAAATGCTGGCCCTTCCAGTGTCTGAACAAAGCAGCGAAGCTTAGCGGCCTCTTGCTGCGCCGGAGTCCCCAACATAGGCCCGCACCTCGAGTTGAAGTGGGCTAAATGCTGTGGCGGATCTCCAGTCCCGTTGAAGGGAGCGAAAGTGGAATTCCCGAATCCCGGAGGCGCCGGCATGTCATCCACCCATGCTGGGTAGGGCTTGCCGTCCGGTGGGATCGCCACCTGCCGAGTCTCCAAGGCCTCCAAGCGGGCAATGAGTGCCTCCATCCGATCGTCCGGACATGGGTTCCAGTCCTGGCGAGGATCTCTAACCACGAGCGCATTGCATGGCCCTTCAATCGGGTCGTCGACCGGGTCGTCGAACTCGGCAGCTCGTGGGATGGCGGGCGGAGCGGCCCTTGGGGCAGCGGGAGGAATCCGAGCGGGGTCTCTCAGGTAGTCACGCCGCTCGGGAGGGTGCGGCGAAACATACCGCGCCCTCTTGCCGTAGGCAATGGCCTCTCTCCTGTCGGCGAACACGGTGTAATCACGGTTGCCCGGAAGAGTCTCGTCGAGGAGCGGTTGTTCCGGCCCCTGCTGTCCTGGCCTAGGATCACCGTAGTCAGGCCGCCGTTCTGCAGCGCGCTCGGCGAGGAGCTGGTCAACCAGCTTCTTCTGTTCGGCGAGCTGCTGACGTAGCGTAGCCTTCTCGGGATCCTCCTCTGCCCTCTGTATGGAGGCAGATGGGTCGGCGGGCTTTATAGCCTCGCTGTGCTCTTTTCCTTTGCTGATGTTTCGGCTCAACGTCAGTGCTTCAGTGGGTGCGGGGATCCCCAGGAGGTTCCTCTAATGACGAGTAACTCTCACCGATGGATCTAACGACGGCTTGTCTTCGGGGGGGAAGCCCCCGTCGAGAAGTTCCAAGTCGTTCCCCTCTCCCGACAGGTCAGCCATATTGACTGTCTCCGTCCCTGTGGATATACCCTCAGGGCCGCCCAGTGAATCGGGCTGTCGGCGAATCACACTGAAGCGTAGGGCAGCGTACTGCCCCCATCCACGGATATACACGTGGGGAGTGGCTTCCTCGATAACTTTGCGGAGTACCTGAAAACACTCAACGCATCGTTGTTGGAGGGCCTCGTGGTGCCCAAATGACCCGGGGTGCCGAACCGCGGGGAGCATGGCCAGGTCAATTTGACGGCACTGCTCACCAATATCCTCCAGGTGCGCTTGACTCCCGGGGTATGGCATTTTTATGCGGTGAAGACAGGAGCGAGTCTCCCGGAGAGTTCGGCGGAAGCATTCGAACTCATCCGGGGTGAGCGATTCGGGTGCATCAAAGCCCGGTCCTGCGACTGGCCAAAACTTCTCAGGGAAGTGGCCCTCTGCAAGGACGGTCCAGAAGCTCCACGACTCAAACTCGGGACCCAGATCTCCTTGGTCCTCTTCAATGGCTGGGAACGGACGGGGAACCGGCAGTGGTGCCGAGGCGGGCCGCCGGGCTGACGGGCTGGCCGGCGGTGAATACGGCGAACAGGCCGATTGGCCTCCATATCCCGGGCCGCCCTCTGAGGGTGGCGGTGCCCTGGCTACCACATCACGATAGGACAGGCCGGCGAGCGAACATCCTGCCGTAGCATCGGTGCTCGCCGAGGGTGCACCAGATCGTGGTTCGACCGTCGGTCCCCAGAAAAAGTCTCCGGCTTCTCCGACCGAGACGGAAGGCACTTCCGGAGGGGCCGGTACCAACCGTAAGCTTGATCCTTGGGGGTCTACCAGGCCCTCGTTACTCCGGATATATCTTCGGAGAGAAGCGGGGATCACATCGATCTCGCTCTCGGGGAGCACGAGGCTGACGTGCCGCATTCCTACCCCTGCCCTTGACTGGCGGGATTGGGGAAAGGGCTCTGTCGCCGAATCGTACTCCGCCTCTGAATCAGAGAAGCGAACCGGTCGGATCTCTGTCCGGAATTCCGTAACATTCTTCCCTCGGCGTCGACGCCTTGCCTTCCTGCCCCTGGGTGGTTCTTCGGGGCAGGGCTGATCTCTGTCCTGGCGTCCTCCGGCCGCACTGGTGCTGGGGCCAAGAGGACTGGAAACCAAGGTGCGAGGGGCACCGGGACAGATATCAAAGGGGACGCGGGGAGAGATGATTCCGGGCAGGACTCCGGGCCGGGATCGGAAGGTGGGATGACCCATGCCTCCTGGATCGGCCACACGGAGCAGATCCCGCTGGTGAATAGCGCTACCGGGAGGTGGTCCGCGGTGGCTACTGCCTGTACCAGCAACCGAGAGAGTCGACCCAACCTGCCTTTGGGGCGGTCGAGGCCTCGATCCAGGTCGGGCACAGAAGTTCCCCTGCTCAGGATGCGCAGGGGCCTGGCGACTGGAGCCAACAGTGGCTCGGGCCAATGCGGCCGCTATTGCCAGGGCCCCAAGGTGGGCATCCTCCTCCGCTCGTGCCCGACGTTGGCGTCGGGACAAACGAGTCGGGATGAGCGGCACGGGCAGGTGGAGAGTCCGCTCTTCGACTTGAGAGGCCTGGTGGCGGTGTCGCCGTGGCCTGGCGGGAGCCTTTACCGTAGATCCCTGGAGCGAATCCCGGATAGGGTGATCCCGGACATCTTCCACCTCATCCGCACAGGGAAGGGAACTGTCAGAGCGCTCCGGGGATAAGCTCCTGAAGCGGTTGGACATTGAGGTGGGCAGCGGTGCCTCCCTGCGCGGCCCTTGGGGGCGGCGGTGGTGGCGAGGTGCAGCCTCCTCAAGGTCTAGGCGAGCCATGTCCCGGGTGGGGATGACTCCCTCTTCCTCATATCTCCGCACCAGGGTGTTGATCACCCTTCTCTGGATGACCTCCGAGGGGGAGAGAGGGCGTGGTCGTCCCGCAATTGCGGCTGCTGGGACGGCTGTGGAACGGGCGGGACCGCGCGGAGTAGCCGCGTCGGTGTTTCCCCTACCTCTGCGCCAATGGGCGGGTGGCGATCGGGCACTGGATCGGGCGACCTGATTTCTGAAAGCAGGGAGAATGACCCATTAACACTGACAGGAAAAAGGAATCGACAACCAACCATTAGCGCCACGACGCCTTCCGTGGGGGGAACCCAGGCCCTCGACGTTGCGAGACGGAGTGCCCGATGTCCCTTCCCCAGCCCCTGGCGGGTAACACTGAATGCTTGGCCGGGCAACACGCCGGTCTTCCAACACCTCTGAAAGCCATCGGTCCTCGTATCGAGGAGAAGAGATTCACGTCGGGTTCACCATTTTTCTGTTTCGGTGCGGATGTGCGTCGAGTTACGCTGTTCCGCCAGGACGCGTTCGCGCGTGCGCCCGTCAACCCGAGGGGATGGGCGCGCGGCTTGTGGTCCCGCAGTCCCGCTTTCCAAAGGCGGGCGGCATCCGTCCCTTATTCAGGGGCGTCTGCTCCTTGATCGAAACCGGGATGATGGGATGTCGGCTCCTCCTTCCTTGGACGTCTCCTCGGAACTCGTCGCCTAATCCGGGTCTCCCTCACAGATTTAAGACATGCTCGTGAATCTCGTTCCCGGCGCCATATCTTCATGGACACCGGTTAATTACGCTGCTTCCGCCCGGACACTCCAAGGAGTCTGGTCGGGGCAGCAACCTGCGGTGAGAAGGCCGGGTGGCTCTGGGTGCTGGGGGCGTGTCGTAACACTGCGGCTCTGCACGTCTGTCTTCCGTCCCTAATAGGGCTTCTCGAAGGAATGATGGCCTGAGGCATCCCGCACTGGGTGCGGGGAACTGTGTCCCCTGAGGTTTTCCTCAGCTTCCCATGTTTAACACGGGGTATGCCGCGAGTTTAACATCCAGCGGGGACGGCATCGGACTGATCAACATGAAAAGTGGATCAGATGACAGAACCCCTTGCGGGGAACCTCCGACGCTGGGGCCAGCGCATGGGCGGCATCCCAAGTGATATGGAGTGGAGTGAAGTGGCATGACCCCACCGGGATGTGGCGGCCCGGGTAAGGATCAGGATGGATGATGGAGTGAAGAGCTTGGACCCCGTAGAGGCTTCCTACGTACCGCGCGTTAGCACGAATCAATGTCAACGTAGTTCGAGTATACAGTTTAACGTCATGCTGGACGTCGGCAAGCCGACTCACGAAGGGGTCGAGGCCGCCGGGCGGAGGATTGAACCGAACCACCTCGCACAGAGGGGGATGGAACGGACGGGTGGATCAAAGTTTCACGTCATGCTGGATGATGAAAGGAGAAATGGAAAAAGGGGCTGTGGGGAGGCACAGTGGAGATACACACGGGCTGTCTCCCACAGGGGCAGATTCATAGGTGAATCGACGCAAGCGTGAACCCTGGAGGGGTCCACTGATGGACGAACCGACGTGAATATGACCGGGACGACCAGGTGGTGGGCTTGAACCTCAGGGAGGCTTCCTACGTACCCTGTTTAGAAGACAGGGATCAAAGTCCACATAGTTCATTCTGTCAGGACTTACGCACTTGAGGCATCCCGGATGCGGCAAAACTCAGTTGGAAGGGACTTGGACCGAAAGTAGGAGACACCTCGATCCCAGTCACACCCTCTACTGGCTTCGGCGGTGGGGGAGCGCAATGGAGATACACATGTGCAGCCCCCCACAAGAAACTAGGGGTTTGTAATACCCTACCCCCGTAGGGAAAAGCCACTCCCATTAAATCGTCCCTAAAGAGGGGCAATCCCGACATCCCTGCAGAGACGAGCGGGTGGGGGCCACATCCAAACCGGGGGGGGACCCTGCGTGCGAGGCACGGGATCGGGTGATGCGGACGGTTTTACGTCTTGCCGGACGAAGTACAGTTTAACGCCGTGTGTTGAGGACGAAGCGGACGGTTTAACGTCTTGCCGGACGAAGTACAGTTTAACGTCGTGTGTTGAGGACGAAGGTGCTTGGCAGTTTAACGTCTTACAGCGCGGACGTGGTACAGTTTAACGTCATGCTGGACGAAACACTTGGCAGTTTAACGTCTTGCAGCGCGGACGATATGCTAGGCAGTTTAACGTCGTGCAGCTTGGACGTATGTAGTTTAACGTCGTGCAGGACGTCGGTGGCCGCCGATGGGTCCGTGTCACTTCGCGCAAGCCTGGAGGGTCGCACGGAAAGACAACGCACGGTGCGGGCACCCAGGATGAAAATCATCGGGCGCCACGCAGGCGGGTACCCTCATGGGGTCAAGGGGGGGGCGACCCTGGCGGATTGCGCGCAAAAGAAGACCTTTGCGCGCAAAACAGCAGGTCGGCGCGCAAAATGGCGGGCTGGCGCGCAATTGGGCCAGCCCTTTGCGCGCGGATGATTGAGATTGCGCGCACCGGGCTTCGGACAGCTCGCGGGGGCAACGGCTCATTCTCTAACGAATGGCCACTTTGAAGATGGGGGGTGCGCGCAATCGGGTTGGATTGCGCGCACCCGGGGGCAATTGGCAGCAAGAGGCTTCTTTTACGCGCAAAGGCCTTCGGGTTAAGGATTATTCAAAGGAAAGGAGCCAAGGGGATTGCGCGCGAAGGCGAACCCCAAGGTTCTATTGCGCGAAAGAAAGGAGGTTACCTGAAGATCGGCATTGCGCGCGGAAGGGGTTGGATTGCGCGAACGAGCGACGCTTCGGATTCTGGCAACCTCAAAACGTCGGGGGTCGCCTTATATTTATAGGCAACCCCGGGCACGGAATTCGGTCTCGGGCGCGGAATTCCCTTCACGGGCGCGGAATCAGGACCCAGCGCGCAGGGGCGCCGCGCGGGCCACGGGCGCGCAAAATAGCGCGCCGGCCCAGCGCCTTACGCGCATCCCGGGAGGATTGCGCACCGCGACTCAACTTTGCGCGCGGGCCTCTGAAATTTCGTGCAAGTCCTCTGGGCCCTCCGGAACGTGCCTCTGACTCCAAATATCACTTCTCTTTCCGCATCCGGAGCTTCGTTTTGGAACAACGGACTTTTCCGGCGTCTACAGGCATCATAGAAGAACCCCTATCAACTACTACTGGAGAGAAGATCTGACAGAAGTGATGAAGTTACCCCATCTTTTATGCAAAATCAGCACTCCACTAAGTCCCTCGGCCAATGTGGCCTCGTATTCTCATTCTTCACGCACTGGTAGCACACCACCTGGGAACAAGAAGATGCATCCCGCCTTCTCAGAGCTCCACGTGCAGTCTCTCTATGTTTCTTCCTACTATCAGCTAGTAGAGAACTAACCCTATATGCTGAACCGCCCTATCCCACATCTCCTGAATCTCCTATATTGCACTTGTTGATCAACTCCTGGTTTACTATAGAAGATATCGAAGTCAAAATTAATATTTTCACCTTAGATTAGATATCCTTCCTAAGACCATCCTCAATATTCCATGCATGAACAACTAACCTCCTCCTATAATGGGTGTAAAGAGATGAAGCTCGGTGAAGTGAGGGGAATAATCCAAAACAGACAGAGTAATTTTCTCCAAACTCATAAACTCTCATCCTCGATTGGCCCTCAACGTATCTCGGTAAAATTATTCATAGAAGATGCACTGAAACTCATCCCACGCCATAACCTATTGACGTCCCACCTATGAGATCACATCCCTCCACATCTTGGAAGAGTCTCGAAAAATCTATTTAGCGAGTTTCACCCTCCTCTCTAGAGGTATCTCAAGATGCTCAAGGATCGTCAACCTGGATTCTATCCATGACTCTGCAGCCTGAGGTCCTCCTTCCCATGTGATGGTGGGAGGATACTACTTCTGGAAAACACACATAAATTATTCCATCTATGTGGTAGGAGGTGAAACTCCCTGTAATGTTTGTATATTCCTCATAAATCCCTCTCTGAATTGTGCATCAAATCCTATGTTAGGTATAATGATAGGTTCCAAGACTAGCATGACTGGAGGATCTGCTGGTAGTCCTTGATCATCCATGTCCGGTGTTTGATCACCGCCTGGAAACTGGCCTACAACCGAAGGACGTCTCAATGGCATGACTCTCTAATGTCAAGTGCACACCTTAGATCAAGATTATCATGGACTGAAACCTCGAATTGTAAGAAGGGTAAATAAGAAAGAAATCATTCATGTTTTTTAAAACAAGGGTACACATAGTGTATGTTGGCTACACGACGTGTTCCCTAAGCCTTTCACATGGGTGTGTACTTCTGCCACAACTGGTCATGTAACACTCCAAACACATGATGTGTTGTAAAACCCAAGGTGTTTACATGACTTCTCTTCCCCATCCCGAGTCATTATACATGACTAAGATACATGGTTCTGCTAGAACAAGACTACACGGCATGTTCGTTCCTGACACGGCGTATACTAGACAAGCTTCACTGACCCATGTACATATGGTACAAGGTGTGTCCTACCAAAGGTTACAAACCCCGTGTCCCCATCCATATAGTCCGAGACATAGTTAGCGACTACCAGGTGTGTACATATAGTACACAATGTGTAATTAAGAAAAATAGTTTCTTCCTGAACAGAAGAACGCATGGTATGTATTTAACATTACACGCCATGTCATCAAGGTTTTTCCAAATAGTAATCCTCTGAAACATCTCTGGAACCCAGAAAACACCAAAACGAACATTAAAGTGCCAAATTCAGAACCGTGAGGGCCCATACTCCCCACGAATCAATGTTTGGAATCTTATACATGTCCTATATAATCATAATAGATTAATGATCCACCAAATTCCCATACATGGGGGCCCATAACACCTCAATAACCAAAGATTTGTGTTCATTCAAACAAAACCATACACAATTCAATACCCTATAAATAGTAGGTATTATATCCAGGCATCTATTACAAAAAAAGCATTTCTAGCATAATATATATCACAATAACATGGAATTGCTATTGCACCCTAAATGGCATGGAAAGAATGCATGACATGTGATTTCTAGCAAGATTCTATATAATGCATGAGATGCCATAACATCATCTAATCATGTTTCAACATAAAGAGAATATTAATAAAATCAACAATAACAGTACAAAACATGTGAATCACACACCCGTGAAATAAAATCAACTGTAAAATTGAAAAACCAGAAAAATTTCAATAACGTGTTAGATTGGATTTTCCCTTTACACAGGTTAGCTACTCCTAGACATAGTTTATCACCAAGAAACAATTCTGTTCTATACCTAACTATAGGATACAAACAGTAAGTTAAGAGAAAAAATCCATTTGATACCACTTTGTAACATCCTAGTTCCAGAACCCTCTCAAATGCACTCCGTACCCGGTTGGTCACATGGCCTCAAACACATTTCCCCGAACGCTAGAGACTACTGACTAGCAGAAAGGGCCTTGGGTGTGATAGTGGGGAAACTATTCCCTCATTGGAAGTGTAACAGAGTGGAAGTAAAACATATATACAATAACATATGTGGTAATATAATCCATTCAAAAGGAAACAGCGGAAGACTAGAAATCAGAAACTGGAGCACACACATATATATATGAATGATGCATTATATGTATGTATAGGAAAGCATCCAAACAAATAACAATGATGGAATAAAAATAGTACTAAACCAACGTACAAAAGAAAAATAGATGACAACTCCTCGGCATCACAAGCCTTAGCTTGGTTCCATGCTCTCCAACTCCACTGCACTGATGTACCTGAAGTAGAAGGGTGCTTGCCCTCATCAATACCGGTAGCTATATAATCTTTTTGGGCCCTAAAGCATGGCCCAAACAGGGTGTGTGACTAAATTCGAGTAGGAAACCACCGAAAGATTTGTGCCTAATAGTTAGTGAATATATGCATGGTAATAAGAAAAAGAATATAGTAAACAAGGGATTAGTCAACAGCAACCAATCCTATTGTTTCAAGGCATTCAGTTTCATATATCAAGTAAAAAACTAATCTCACAGGAAAACAAAAATAAGTAACCCTTTGGGAAGTACTCATAGCATATCCCTTATGGTCCTACCTAGAAACACAATCAACCCACTAAGAAAAACACACAGTCTACCCATCTGGCAAAATTAAAAGAATATAGAAATGACTCACTGAGGAAGCACTCACAGTCACTTCCCCTTATATTCGGATGCAATTAATGAATCTCTTAGGAAGCTCACATGGTAAATTCCTATTATATTCATAAGTGATAAATACTCTCTGAAGAAGCTCACATGGTCAATTCCTTTTAAATTCAAAAGTAATAAAGACTCTTTCAGGAAGATCACATGGTCTATTCCAGTTATAGTTTACTACACTAGGTTCTCACGGCGATGTGTAAGTCAAACGAGTATAGCATTACAATACGGAAAAAGTAATACTCAAGAACTAATATGCATAAATTCAACAACATATCTAGAATGTCAGATAAAATAATCACTCCATCCTACAGTACTAGGAATGGGAAAACAAAAAAGAAGCCTAATAGTCTAAACAGGACTAGACAGTCGTAAACAGAACATGCATGGGAAACCACTTCCAAAGCATGGAAAACAACCCTATTCACATTCAATTAACCTATACTCAAGCATAAAAGCATGGAAAGAAATTAACAGGGCTAAACTAGTAAACACGCAATACCCCATTCAATAGTATTAGAAAAATCTGAACATATAACTCAGATACATTCAACATCAAGGAACAAACAACCTACCTCAGTGTTGGGGGATCATTACACAAGAACCTCAAGCCTTGAATCACCCATGAACATTGTAGATCTACGAAAATTCTCAAAATGTTCAACCGATGATAACATGAGAAGGAGGGGGAATCTAGAAATGATGATCTAGAAGACGGAAGAGCATACCAAGGTGATCCCAAAGCAATCGACAGCGGTCAAATCGGAGAACAGACGCTCGCTCGAGTGCTCGAAGAAAATTCGCGGTTGTACGAGTTCTCTCAGACGAACCAGACCTTAATGTAGACGGTTCTGTTCATCAGATGTGACACTGGTACGTTTAATGAATAAAAGTACACAACATGTACTTTTGAAGTACACGACGAGTGCTTTCGCTTACCACGCCCTGCTTTAGGCAGCCTCTAGGTCACTACACATGGTCGTGTGTAAGGATGATACTCGGCCATCACACTTCTACCCGCAGTAACTGAGTACAAGATGTGTACTCATAATTTACATGACGTGTACTTCAAAAAATTTGCATATAATCCTATTTTCCTAAAAAAAACCAGAAAAGGAAAACATACCTAAAAAAGTATCTGTGTTCTTACACATCCTTTATTTACCAATTCTAATAATTTTACTATGTGGTATAATATAGTCATTCATATAAAGAAATAAATATTTTAACTATAAACCTTTTTTAATTACACAAATGATTCATCAAATATTATTCTATATGTAAATAACCCTATATCTCAATTTAATTCAATTGAATTTACATAATATAATCCTTTGATTTTATCTCATACAATTATTCCTTATCCACAAAAACATAAAAGAATTCTTCCTAATTAATCCTCCATACTGAACCAAATGATTACATATAATTTAATCCAAAAACATGTCTCCAAAAATAACATTAATCACTTAAAAATAAAACCACATAAAATATATAAAATTGTTCTCATTCCTTTGAATTTATGATTAACGTTTAACATATAAACCAATAATGATATCGATAAATCCTAACCTAAGAAAACATGAAGTCATAGAAATAACCCAATGTTAAATAAACAACAATCTAATATGAACTATAATATAATTGAATTATAACCTCTAAATCTAGTAATAAATAAAAAATCTAAACTATTAAGGCATTGATAATGATACATATGATTATATTTTACCTATAAAAAAATAAAACACAAAAAATTAACATTGGATCACTTTTATACCCAAAGGATTTTTATGGTTGTTTTTTTACAGAAGTGGGATATACTCATACATAACAATAATCGTGTCTTTATGTTTATTTTTTCACCTCAATACAGAGGTTTTATTATTTAAAATGTAATCATAATCGTCATCAATAGGAAATTCTAGTAAACATATTTTACTTATAAAATTTTCTAATAACGTAGGGAAAAACATACTAATGGTGATCAAAGACATTTGTAAGGGTATATAACAGGATTCAAAATTATATGTCATCCGTACAAAAAAATGGATATAATGGTATGCTGATATATTGGGAGTGGATGACCAAAATATAATAAAATTCATAAGCATAAAATCATGTATCATAAATCATTTACTTGGAAATAAAATATAATATAAGGATAGTTTTATTTATTTCAAAAAAACATAAACCATTTTAACATAATTACTTAGAAATGGTTCTATTGAAACCCATATAAAACATAGAACAACTATCTGTGTACCATGGAAGATCATTCATTCCTTAGGGAATCACCTATTTAGAATATTCCATTATCTCATATGAGTAACATATTATCAGTAAAACATGATATCTCTTAATAGTACAATAAAATTATTTAATATATCATCTCTTAATACTAACATAACCCTATCATATCTATAGTGTAACTTAAAAAAAAATTATCTCCATCTTATTACCCAATCTATTAGAGGGGTATAATAAATCCACCATCCACATATGAGAGGAATTATATTATTTATTCATGTTCACCCACGTTATATATTACATAACTAATGATAATGTATCATTTATTCAAACCAAAAACATTGATTCTTTCATTTCATTAAACACTAATATATTTTTTTACCAATGAAAATTATATGATCTTTTAAAAAATAACCTCAAAAAATAATCATTACAAAATTATATAAAGGAAGTTATTTGTATCATAAGATCATATATCTTTTTAAAATTTTTATTCATTAAACACTCTTTACATATATTAAATTATCTTGAATACAAAATTATAAAGGTTTCACAATAATCTAATTAAAAATAAAATTTTATTTCGATATCAGTGAAAAATAAAGATTCTACAAATTTTGAGATAAAAATTTAGTTTTAGAATTTTCTTATCAAATATTAATAAATTATAATAGTACAATATATGTCATCGGGTTGAGAAAATCTATTTAGATGGTAAACATTAAAATAAGACATTAATTTCACATTTTATTATAATAGTACAAAATGAATTGTTCAAAAGAATATCAGAATGATTACACATTAAACCATTGTAAATAAAATCCATGGTTTTGAAAATGATTTATTGAATCATTTAATGTTTTGGTATGATCATTCATAAATCAAATCTGAAGAGTATTTTAATGAAAGGTAATGTTCATCGACTATTGTTGAAAAAAGGGATGCCTCTATAAAAAAAATTTAATCTATAATTTGAACTGACAATGAAATATAGGTGGTTCTTATAGAAAAAATTTCCTGAAATAAATATATATAAAAAATTAATTTTTTTTAAAAGATGACATCTATATTATTTTCCACAAGTAAAATCATACATACATAATCCTAAAAAGACATGATATTGTAATAGAAACCTATTATAGCATTGGTAGAAAATGAATTATAACCTCTATGAATGAAATAACATCAAATGACAACTGAAATAATATGAATAAAATTATATTCATGATACACAATTTGAATTGTGATTTAGATACACCTAATAAATGAATATTTTTATACAACATAACATGAGTTAAATATAAGAAAATATGAGGAGAAAATTCCTTAATACTAGGAAAAATTCTAATCAAATACCCATGGATTAAAAAATATGATTGGTAAATTTAAATACCATTGATGAATAGTTATAAATTTTATAACATATTAACAACGTATTACATTCACCACATAATAATAAGTAGGTTCATAACATTAAACATGTATAAAAAAAATATTAAGGCAATTAATCCTTAAAAAAATCATTTTATAGTAGTGAGAATTAGTAATCGACGTGATTTTATGTAACAATTTTACGACATACAAAAATATTTGAAATAAAACATAAAATAATCATATTTTATTTCACTCATAATCATTGAATAACGTAGTCAATGATGTAGTAGTATAACCCAATGGATTAGTATTGAGTTACATTACCCCATTCCTTGAGTCATAACATTCAATGTATATCCATTAACCCATTCATAAAAAACATGACATAATTAGATATTTTTCTAAAAAACTATTTTATGTTAATTAATTAATTATTAAACTATTAATTTATTTTATTTTTATTACAGTATTAATTTCATAATCATAAAAATCCACATAGTGGGTTTTGTGGGTGTTCAGTTCATAATGGAAAAAAACATCTTATATATTTTCGATGGTGAATGTGTTAATTGTTACAAAAAATATGAAATAATAATCATGAAATATTAATAATTTTTATATTTAATTTAAATGAATATATTAATCCATGAAATTTAGTTATGAAATAAAAAATAAATCAGCATGCATGTTAGTAGTATGTATGTATACCTGAGCAATGTTTTTTCTTTTTAATTGATGGAATATAAGGAAAAATAAATAAATATTATCATTATAAAAATTATAATAATATTATTATGAAAATAATTCATTATATCCATCCCTATAATGTTACATGAGTGACTCTATTTTTTAAAAATGAAGTGCATCGCTACATAGAGATGTTAACTAATACATATAGACATGCGATGATTCTATTTTTAATGATTGGAATTATATGAATATATATGATATAATATATTCTATAATAAAAATAATTTAATTAATATCATATATAAAAATTTAATCATATATTATAAAAACCATGGGAGTAATTGACTTATACCCAAAAACGTCACTTCGTATAGGTTGTTTCCCACACATATATATGTATAAGGATTTTATTACCCAACATATGAAATAGAAGATGAAAACGGGTTTGAACAAAGTCCAAATAATATTTTATTATATTTTATATAGTGATATTTAAATATCATTATTTCTTAGGGTAATTTTAATTTGGGATAAAAAGATTTGAAATTAAGATGCACAGTTAATTGTTAAACCACTTCTTTATAAAACAACCTTTGGAATACACTTTATGTCTTTTAAGATGGTCTTTTGATGAGATAAAATCATTAAGGTAATATATTGGATATTTTGGAATGTATTTAATAATTTATTGGATAGACTATTGTAATCAATAGGATTCGGTAATATAAGAGGTGAGGTTTTCTTTTAGAAGTAAGGGTAGGGACACCCCTGTAATTACATTATATATTGAAATAATATAAAATGATATTAATTGAAAATTTGAATCAAATATATATTTTCCAAAATAATTTATACATGTATAAATACACACATATAATATAATTTAGATATATTTTGGTGATTTGTTTACCCATATCTCTTGGTTTTAAGTCCATTTTAGCCATTTTAATGATTACGAGAATATTAATATTTCTTATTAATTTGGGTTCAAGAAAGTTACACTAAAGGTTAATTGAACCAATAGAGTAAAATGGTTGTCAATCAAAAAATATACCATTTTAATGTTCATATATTATTTTTTATCAAATTAAATTCATTTAATAAAATATTATATATGTTAATATATTATTAATTTCATTTTAGGGACTCTTCTCAGTGTTTGGCATTCAAGACCTAAATATTGTAATGGAATAAGAATATTAACTATTAATAGAATGATTATATATTATAATTAAAAATAATAATTTATCAATATAAATTACACACACAAAATAATTACTTTTCTATTTATTGAAAAAAATTACTAGATTTTTCAACTTCATGCACAATAATTGTGTTGTCATTATGTAAGAATTTAAGATAATTATTTCTGTACTAAAAATTAATAATAATATATCATGATAAAATAATCATCCATGTATGATATTATAACTTTTAATTGAACATTACATCATTTTATCTCCATGAAAAAAAATCATATGTATCAAAACAAGGAGATAAAGAGAGACATTTTTAATTTATTCTTTATATAAATTAATATTATTGTCGTTATCAAATAAAAATGGAACCAATTTTCCATATCATATAATATTTGATGAGTATGGTATAAATAAACATATAAAACGAGAAACTATTTAGGTGTTATATATATTTTCAAATACATATCACATTATTTTTTCCCAATATTACCATCTTAACCCTTATCATGGTTTGAAATTCATGCCATGGTAACTATTCATATTGACTGAAAATAAATTTGAAAATTTTGTAAAATTTGGAAATATTTATTATAAATATGGAATAAATTTCTTAAAAATAATACCATATAAGTGGAAGAAATTTCATTTAATATATATACAAAAAATGGATGAAAAACAATTTTCCAAAAAATCATTTTAAAGTATAGATAGATTTTTACATAAAAATTATAAATAATGATTATTATAATTAAATTATTAAAACAAATATTAATAAAAATTATCTATTTAGTTTTAAGAACAATCCAAATTTTGTAATTTATAATTATATGAATGTAAAATACAATTTTTTAAAAATCTATATTTTTTACTATTCACTGAAAAATCATTCTTTCTGAAAAATCCCAAAATTTGATGCTAAGATAAATTTTATTTGATTAATTGAAAAATGATATAAGTTTTTGAAAAATAATATTTATAATATTAGAATATAATAATTAAAATGTATTGTAAAATTAAAATATGACCATTATAAGAGAAAATATATTTTTAGGGGATAAAATATGTTTACTAAAAATTGAGTGTTTAATAAATAAGATATATAAAGAGATTATAATTGAGTAGGAATATTAAATTTATATTTAATTCTTTATTTACTACTATTCATACACTCTATATCAACTAGTAAATTTTAACAATAAAATTTGACTTTTAATATTTCATGGTCATCAAATCTCGATGCTGTGTGTTCTGTGTAGTTTTGAACCTAATATTATTTAACATAAAAGGTAATTTATTTAGTTAATGTGGAAAAAAGAGTATATATCAATAATATTTAATATAAATATCAATAATAAAAAATAATATTTTGGATAAGTAAATTAAATATAAATTGAAAAGTTATAATATTGAATAATTCATGAGGGGATCGTTACCAATGCATATTGGATAATTCTCTCTCAGTAAATATATCTGCATACAAAAAATGTGTTAAGTTAAATGTAATGAATTCATAATGGATAAATACTATTATCAATAAAATATTACCTAATATATAAATTTTTTAATGCTTTGTATAAATTATAAATTGTAGGGAGATATTTAGAAAATATAGAAATTTTTAATTATGTATAGGTCAATACTATCATGATGGTTTTGGAGTACACAGTGTATATATTTCCTAATTATATAGGAGATAATATTCTATAATTGAGGGTATAATTTTATTTCACATTCCAAAAAAATCATGGTGATCTTAAATGAAATCCAAAATATATATATTTGTCCAATGGTAGAGTAGAGATTTAGAGAATATCAAATAACATATTTTCATTTCATTGATACATTGATATAGCTTATAGTTATTTATAATATTTATATGGATGAATTGTTGATAAAAAATACTTTATTAAATATTTGATATCTATTTATTTCTTGTTTCTATAATTCTTATATTGAGATAATAATAAAACAATAGTACATTTTGAGGACATAAATCATACTAGAGGGTAGTGAATTTATTTATAATGTTTTATCTATAAAGGGATTTTAATGAAATACGGGATTACATATTTTATAGAAAATAGAGAGAGCAAAATATTCTAGTCACACTATTTATAATCTTATTTTAATAATAGTTATATTACCATGAGAGATCTATATTATTGAGTGTACTATAAAATTTAATTGATAGAAAGGGAATGTTGTTAGAGTTGGTTCCCCAAACACAATAGAAATTGTGCGTTTAGATTTCCATTCATATATATTATATGATATAAAAATGTATTTTTAATAATTATGTAAAAAGTTTGTAGTTATTTCTATTATTTATTTAAATTTCATCATATTACATGTTGGACCAAAGATTTTACTACTTGAAAACAATAATGATAATCATTCAATTTAATGAAAATAATCAAAAAATATGTCATATAGTATAGACACAACACCATGATTGGGCATTAATGATGTATAAGTTTTCGGTTTCAAGGAATTATTAAAAATTATTACAATCATTTCATTACATTATAATCTAATGTGCTTGTGATTCTAAGGGATACTTGGTAATAGGGGAACAACATGTTTATGGTGTAATGTGTTCTTCCAATTTATGAAGGTGCATATTTGTTTCTTGGAATAAAATAATTGTTAATTTTTATTATTAAACTTGTAAACATATATACAATCAAACCCATGAATGAGACAAATTGCGGTGTGGTTAGTTAGTACATGTTATCAAATTTATTAATAGAATGTCGTTATGTAAATGTATGATATATATTTTTTAATTTAAATTGTTAAAATAACATATCATTCTCATTTTTCATTAGATTATAGGTCTATAAATATATTCACTTAAATTTAATATAGAGGAAATCTAATCAAGTACAATAAAATTTATAATAAATTTTATATAGATAGATGGAAACACAAACTACACATCATATTTAATATTAAATCACTTGGAAATGAGATTACAATACACATTGAGTGTTTATAATATATTTTATCACATCTATAGATTATTCATATTAATATAAGAAATAATATATATTTAAAAATAACTCATCTGGAATGTGAGTAAAAATAAATTATTTTGAGATTATTTAATAGAGGTTTAAAAACAGATTTTGTCATTATGTTTCACCAATTTAGTTAAATTAAAATTTTGGATGATGTGTGACCAAATTTCTAAGATTGGTGAGGAAATTAATATTAAATGTCATTGGAAAAATAAATAAATAAATTTTATTAATAAATTTTTTCTAGATAAATAATAAAATAATTATACATATTTTTCATCGTATTGACAAGTAATTTATGTTTAAAAAATCGAATATTAAAAAATGGTTTTCTAGGTAAATATTTATTATTAGAGGACTAATTAACATAATCATTAAGAAATACACAAGTCAATGGATCAAATTTTTTATTTTAAAATATTGAAGTGTTAAAGGTAAATTATATATTATTTATGATACTATGGATAAGATAAATATGTTTCATATTTCATAATAGGTATTATTTAATGGATTACACTCATAAATTATTGAATTAATAAATAAATAATGTTATATATAGGCATAAAAATATAAGACCACAAACCGTACTAACATCCAATTTAACTAACATTTTTTTCTCTTATATTTAATGTCAATCCCTATTGTGAGAGACAAATATTAAAAAGATAAATGTGTGGATTTTACTACATTATATGATCATCCATTATTATTATGATCATATGGGAATCATAAAGATATTATTATTTCATTCCAATACATAGAAATCGAATAATGAAAATCATATATATATATATATATATATTAGTATGTTTCTAAGATCTAATTGGTTTGTATCTTTGATCCTTTATAATGATCTAGACCCATTTCACTCGTATGTAACTAATCCTAATTAACCAGATGACCTCAAGAACATCTATTTATTCACTCGATAAATATGACTAGTAATGAGGCGATGTAACAGTACTGTGGGTAGATATACCATCATGATCATAGTAAATCATGGTAGTGAAATATACATGTAATATAATAGTAGTTACAATACAATAAATGAATAAATAAAAATCAACCTGGTCCAAAATGTCTACACCGTCAAAAATAATTTTATATCATATGAAAAAGGATGTCAAGTTCATATTTTATACAAAATTTGATATATAAGGGAAAATAGTTGGTAGAAATAAAATCATGATATAAAAATCAATAAAATATCAATTGATATCTCCAATATCATAATGATCATAAGCTCTGTCCCCTACTCTCGTACACCATACTACTGTATAATCTCATGAATATAATGATGGAAACATTCCTTTATTCCTACCAATATATATGGAGAATATCCGGGTACCAATTGGTGACCGAAACATGTTATGAGATAAACATAGTAGATAAACCCATAAAACGTACAGTATTATCGAATATATAAATATAATATGAAATATCAATAAGAAGTGATTTAGTACAATTAAATAATAATAATCCAGAAAGATATATGGTTCTCTTGGGACACCTAAATGAAAATTCTATATTTGGCCTAATCCAAATTGTATATGAGCACATAAATTATTGTAAACACATTTATTTTAGATAAATCATTTTTAATATCCATTGAAACAATTTAATAATTAAAGTTATATGAGGTTCTATAATTCTCATGGATTTCATAATTTAGAGGGGAAAAATATGTTGAAAGGTTTTTAATCAATACATCAAATCCATGTTTTTTCATTTACTAGAAATATGCATCAATTGAATTAACTGATTGGAATTATGATTCCAATTATGGTTTTCCAAAATGGGAACAAATTTATAACTCTATGTGTTATACTAAAACACATCCCCCAATAAGTCACTCAATGGAATTCCATGTAGTAACATAAGTACCGCTCAAGGTCTCATACACCGATATTTCCCTCTACCTCATCGTTTGATTTCCATTAAGGATCATGAGTATAAGTACCAAGCCATAAACATCAAGAAATCTTGAGTTAAGTTAATCATTGAACATTTAATCACATTGACGTTATTTTAATGTTCTGAGATTTAGATAATTATGTCATCGATCATATATAAAAAAAATATTACATATAGACACTTATACTTAGTATCCATTTTTTCAAAATAGAAAAACACTTTAAAAAGTAAGATGGTATCATTACAAGTTTTAAAAGAATAAATTTTCCTTGATCCCATCATAGACTCTATACATCTTTATGTCAAATGAAAAAAAATAAAAAACATGGGATCATATTAAAAATCTTTCTAAGGGATAAATAAATCAGGGAAACTATTAGTCTTGGGAAAACTTGAAAACCATGAATACTTTATCATAATGTTATGCCTTTCACCTTTATGAAATAATAAATATACTTCACTCAATATAAGATAATTCCATGCACTTTTTGTAACCAAAATATTTCCATAAATCCCATATAAAGAAAGATATATCATATAAAGGTTTCATGGGACATAAACACACTTAAATGGAATAACCATTCTGTCTACATCCACACATATCCCTAAATGGAATAGTCGTATGTCTGATTTCCACTCCCCATGCATTGGAGATTATTACGTAACCACCTGTCCTTAGTTTATCACAGAACCACCCATATTTGGTTTACCATGTAACCAACCCTCTTTGGATTATCAGGTAACCACCCATTAAATGTCCAAGTACAATTATATAATCATAAAACATGAATGATTTCAATTATTAACATTTCACTCATACAATTTTATTTTCAACCACAAGAAATCATTTAAAGATTTAATAATTGTAATGCCAATTTGAAAACCATTTTCAATAACAAAACCCCCCAAAAAGGGAATAAGTGATTTTTTCCTGTTAAAACATTAAGGATTATAGAGAAAGCCTCATCTCAAATAAGGGTTATGTTGGTGGAGGCGTCATTGTCAAAGCTTTCATTAAAAAAATTTGGTGCTTTATTAAAACACTTTATAGAAGAAATATTCTCATTGAATGAAATTAAAAGTCATCACCATATATAAGAACATGGCCTATAACACTAAAATTTTCTTCGATGAAATAATATTGAGACGAAGTCCCTTACCTCGAATACAACATGTCTCATTCGTTATTTATATTCCTAAATAATAGAAATAGGACAATTTAAACTTTCCTTAAAATAATTTTCAGGTTTTTTATAAATTTTATATTACTTACTATCATTTTATAATAATTATATAATTATTTAAGATCATATCGGTCGTTTTATCGATATTCGATACATGACTTGAAAATCAACTCGTTTTGATGTAAATTTCCCTTATTGTCAAATTAAATCATATCCAAAATATTGGACATGATTTATGTATCATATATATTCAGTATAATGTTATTTATAATATCCTAATACTTGGAGATAAGAAATGAAATGCATTTTTCATGGAGACGGTAGGTCGTACGGACGCAGGAACACAACATTCATTCACTTGTCATATTAAAAGAATAAAATTTAAATTACATAAAAGTATATTATTATACCAGTATTATATAAATTTCATGTATTTATCATATGTTTAATAAAACCTTACTTTATATGTTCTATATATATCATGGAAAATCCATATAGCTTTCAGGGGGCGGTATTCCACACTTCCTAAAATGAAATTACCATATTTACACATTTTGGAAAGAAAAACCATATGTTGTAAATAAAAATTATAGAATAATAGAATCAATTTAAATACTATATATATCATATATAAAATCAGTTTCATCACAATGTCCACTATTAGATGTGGTAGAATAAAATTGAAAAATCATTGATTCGTGAGGCATTGGTTCGCCATTCAGATAAATAGTATGTTCTATATCCTTTACATCGAGGTGTTTGTATGTTTAGGTTTAGACCTCAGAATAACAACATCTGACTATATTGAGGATAATTTTTTTGCTATAAAATATTTTATTAATGATTGTTTAGGGAGTGGAGATAGAAAATAATGTAAAGGATATTTAAAGAATACGTTACCTCAAAATTGGGTAACATCTTTTTTGATTTGATATAAAATGATACTATATGTTTTTTTATTCCCACATAAATGCTTTTTAGAATACTGGAAGGATATTGGGAGATAATTTGTGATTATTTTAGTTGCTCATGGGGGCTTCAGAGTTTTGAGTAAGTGGGTTAAGGTGGTGGCCTTTTATAAGAGGGAGGAGGGGAACTATAGTAATGTCTTGAAATATTATTTTATTAAAAATTGATTTTCTAATTATAATAGTAACGATGTTATATATTTCTAGGATAAAATCATGATGGTTCAAATTATTCCCAAATAATAGGTTTTATACAATTTTATAATTCATAATTAACATTACCTTTTACCATTAACCATTAGTTAAAAACATTAACCTTTAGCATGTCTTCTTGTATTTTCATAATATATGGTAACTATAGTTACTATAAATTTAAAATTGAACATCATGTATATAATTCGTGAAATTTATAAATTAATATAAGTTATTTTTCTAAATAATATGTTTTTAAGACTGTTTTATAATTTAATAAAATATAATTTCTTATAAAAACGCATTTACATCAATGTGTAACAATATTTAGAATCTGATTTTTGTTAATGATATAAAAACATGAGTACATCAAAATAAAACTATTAAGATAATTAAAATATGGCATATTCATCCATAAAATTCGTGGATGGAATCCAAATTTTAAATTAAATGTATTTTTTTGTTTATAATATCTTTTATTTGAATATTTCATTAATAAGGTAATCATTACAACATCATTGGGTCGACAATAAATTTATTTATTTAATGTCAAAAATTATAAAAAAACTAGGATGTAGTAAATATATTTCTATTTTTAATGAAGGATTTTATTTATTGATATATGTAATATAACCCCATATTAAAATTGTTTTAGTAAAAAGATACATGTTTATGTTAGTTTTCCCTTCATTATAAATTTTCGGTTATAAAATTTCATTATCACACCAAAATGGCTCCAAGGGGTCCTATAATTGACCATACTTTCATTTCTGGACATATCTCATCCAATAGTATTCAGATATATTTTAGGGTAGTTTTATTTTAGTATAATATTATTTTTTACCCATATTTTTCTGATTAACATTTTAAACATGGAAAATATAAATAATTAGTGAAGTTACTATTCATAATATCCAAATATTAAGGGGAAATTTTTACATAAATTATATGTTATGATTAGAAATGTGGAAAACATTTTTCTAAATTAAAAAAACAAAAATTATAGTAATCAACTAAAAATTAATTCCCATTGACAAAACCAGAATGCGGGTTTTTAAGAAGTAAAAAATATCAAAATATTTACATGTGTTTATATACAATTTAAATGTGAATTTAATTTTAATAAAAAAACGTATTAAAAGATAAAAAATAATCCATATAAAAATTATAAATTTTTAATGTATAATCAGTCTATATAAATAAATTAGATGAAAAGTTTGTTTTAAATTAAATTGTAGTATTTTTCACTGTTCATAAATATATGGATTTTATCAGATTTATATCAAAATTTAATCCAAAGTAAATTTTGAGGTCCCAATTCTAACTAAGATGTTTATTTTTTTATATAGAACATACAAAATTAAAATAAAACAATATGTAAAAAGGGATCTCCATTAAAAGGTTGTAAACAACCCATTTAAAACTATTATAGTATTTTATGCCTAAAAATTGATTTATTCACTTTTTAACACTACAATAATTTATTGGCTAAATGAAAATACATTTTACAGACATTAGTAATAATATTTTAGTTAGTTCTATTCATTCCTTCCAAAACAATGGCTATGTGTTAACTAACATTTATAATAATAATAATAATATCATTGTATAACCTTTTGGTATTATTCAATGTTTTGTGTAAAGTAAAATTTAGAATAAACATATTTTTTTGTGTAAATTACACTATTAGAAAAAATTTAATATTTAACATAAAATTAATATATTTTTCATTAATATTAATAGATATGAAAAATTAATTATTCTATAAATATCTAAGATGATACATGATGTTTTTATCATTGAAAAACATAACAAAATTTCCCTCTTATCCCATAAAATTTATTCAACTTAGGGAACTGAGTATCGCTCATAAAATAATATAAATTTATCCTCTTGGTGATCTCGTCTAAGGTATTCTATTAAAATACCAGTGTATTTATCCCATATTGTTAATATTAATTTATAATTTTTCAACTACTATACTAGAAGAACCTATAAAAGGTGTTCAAAATCAGAATACATGTTTCTCCCTTGGCATGAACTGGTGGATGGTCGTGGATAGTGATAATCACATAACAATAAAAAATTCACTTGCTTCAATATGGCCAATTAGTTAATAGTGATAACTCATTGTATAGTCAAGAATAATAAGTTTATAATAATAATGGATTACAATTTACCCTTTTCCAATTACATTTCAAATTCATGTTAAATAATATTATTCATATTCTATAATGAATAACACATCCATAAATTTGGTTCACATTGATGTGGACCTCCCCTAGTTTTTATTTTTAGATATTTTGGACTACCCTATGCTAGGAATTATTCATACAAGTATTTAATTTGAAATTTAAGAGGACACTCATATAGAATTAAGAACATGTTATGATAACACATAACATTAACCTAAATGATTTAATGGAATAATATCTATACCTCTTAACAAAGATTGGTATATGTCTCATTATCTTATATCATCCTCTTATTCGATTCTAAATATATAAAAATGGATAAAATTACTAATACTTTGACAATATTTCATAATATCACATAGGAATTTCACATTTTATATATATAATGAAAAAAAGATTGGAATAGGAATGAAGAGCATACTTACGCCACTGATGTCATCTAAGAGAGGAGTATGAATTCCTACATGATGGATATAGTGGATATCCAACCGTGGTGGATGTTGGAAATGATAAACTGTGATCGTAAAATTATTATTCAAATGTAAGAAAGAAAAAAAGTAAATTCAACCTCTATTTAAGGGGAGTATGGTTTGGCCCAATGGGTTTTCAAACCAAGGGAAATAATTATTCCATCACAACCCCTTTGAAGTCACCACATTAAATGATTTATTATGGTTATAAAAACAACTCGCACACCATAAAGTTAACCTATAAAACACACCTACACTAGTTCACATGGTTCTGTGACCAAGATAGCACAGATAGAAAAACTATGTGACACCCTTCGGTGCCCACATGGTTGTGGTAAAAAATCTCATCTACCCATATTCATTACATGTTTTAGAAAAAAATTATGTGTTCTATTATCCAAACAAGACTCTGATGCTATCAATCCATTCTTTGAACATTTAGTTACTTTTATATGATGAAGATATGAAATTAATACTGAAATGGAAATGATTTTTACCTCTTCAAAATTTTAGGAGTTTCATCCTTCACAATATGACTCAAAAATGATGATCAAACTATTTTGATAACAAATAATGATATTAGGTATTATTCATTTGAATTCTATCGTATTCAGATTCTATCATAGATGATCAACTCTGAAATCATAGCATGTTTATTCTAGATAATATATTATAATAATTTTCTTACATATAACGTTTATATAAAATTATTACAAACCAAAATATTTAACATAGGTCAACTCATATCATATTATAATAATTTTATATAATATATGCTGCAAATGATAATTAAGAATTGTAGAATGAATTTTGTTGGTTTTTATAGAGTCCTAACTATAAAAAATATTATTGAATTAGAGTATTATGGGTTAATATATGACTCTTCAAATCATAAAAGGTAATAAAATGTTTCCATGTCTGTTTCACATACCAAAAACAAATGGTGAGGGAGAGGGTTTTTCTAATAACATAGATAAATAATAAATAAAAATAAATAATGATATAAAATAAATTTATTGGTCATTTCATTTTCCACCACTCATCCACATTTAATTCTCATTAAAAAACCATGCCATTTAATAAAATTTAATATTTTTTCTTCTTGGGAAACAAACCACCAAGAAAACCACGTCATATAACCATATCCATGTAATGCATGACTCACCATTCCCACCAGACCTAGCACATAAAATTTTTTTCTCTATGATAATTTCTTAAACCCAAAAAACACATTTAAATTCCATTAAAAACTATAATTGTTTTTTGGAAATTTCAATAACTTTTTAATTATTTTTCTATTACACTAACCATATCAATAATGAATAAAAAAATAAAAAAAATTAATTAATGATAAATTAACCCAAGAATCATTTTCACATTTTAAATATTTATTATGAAATGAATGTATATTTTTACTAATACTGAGTTGTGTGTAACACATATATGGTTTTTTAATTACTAATTTAATTATAATTATAATTATATATAATATTTTATATTAATAAATTATTAAAAATTATTTTATATTTTTTTTATTCATCCCACATATTAATTTATTAGTTTATTTTAATTAATATAAAAATTATTAAATTAATTTTCCTTATTTTTTATCTCCCAGTATGTATTCGAGTATATGATTATAATTACAGAGGTCCTGGTGTTTAGGTAGTCCATGAAGAGGTCAAACATAAATAAAAAAAGAAAAAAAAAATAGGAGAATGGGGATGCTAAAACATGTGGCGGGTAGATAGATCGTAGATTTTCCCTATAGTCTCAAATGGTCCATGTCAAACCGGAATTAAAAACAAGTAAAATATAACTCATCATGATTTCAATGATTATGTTTTCAATATAAAATATTTTTTTTATTAAGACAAAATTCTGATTATATAAAATCATATTAGGAATCCAATGAGTGTGTTTAATATAAATATAATTATTATAATATGATTGGTTTCTATATATTTATTAGTAAATTTTATTGAAATTGAATGTTCAATTTATAATCATGATACGAAATATTATATTTCAATTGAAAAATAAATAAAAGAATCAAATATACATCATTTTTATATTAATCCATTAACATATTTCATCACAATTTGTTTTATTGAAACCATAGTTGAATATACTATAAAACTATATATTAGGGAGAATCAAACTCATAAATTGTATTAATTATAATGGTATCCTTAATTAAATAAAATTTTGATCGAATATGTCAACATATCAACAGTGGTAAATTTTTAAATACGGTGTATTAAATAAATCGAATGTTAATGTTTACCTGAAGTGAGATTCACCTCAATAACTCAATGATATGGGAGATAATATAGTAAAATAACCAAAATCGTACCATTGAACTCTCTATGTAGTGTTAGAGACAGAAATTAGACTATAATTATATTTTTAAGGACACTATAACAATATTATTTTGTAGATTCTATATATTCATAATATTGTAGGTAAAGTAAATTAATAAATAAATAAAATATTGGTAGAATTTCAATTATAATAAATAAATAATTTATAATTTATTTCATATAAAAATAGTATAAAAAATATATAAAAAATTATTACTCATTAATTAAAGGGGAAAATAATAAAACCACATTTAATGTCATTTATCCATAAAAATTGAATTTCCTATATTTGTAAATATCCCTGAAAAGTAAGAGAAATTTTACATAATACTATATTATAGAAGGTGTAATTATATGTGATAGCCTCAAAATACTATTGATCATATTTTAAAAAGTCAGTATGGAGAATCAAGATTCATATAAAAGGTATAAAAATGATTCTACAGAAATTAAGGGAATAAAACATCCTTGATCTCTAGTGAACAGAAAAATAATATTAAGGAGAGGTATACATAAAAATATTCTTTCATCTAAATGAATTATATAATGATTGAGATATAGAGAAGTCATATGTTATTTAATTTTTTCATATTATGTGTTTGTCGGGGGATGGAAACCATATTGGCCCTCATGTACTTAATTTTATTTTCAATATTTAATGTTTAAAAATCATGGGGTTCTATATGAATCAAACACTATCCACCAATATATTACCTCGATATTTTCTTCATTCCTTCTGAATAATCATTCTAAATTAAAATTTAAATTTTAAGAATTAGTAGCAGTTGGATATTGTTTATAACATATTCTATGAATATAAGGAAATGAATAAAAAATTATTTTATTTCTTATATGAATTACGAAATTAAAAATAAATTTAAATATTCTAATGGATTAGTTAATGAATCTTTTGTGCGAGAAGAAATTTTTTAGTGGAAAAATATATAAGAGGTGTATTCATTTCATGATGAAATTTGAGTATGTGATAAAAACATTCATATCTTTTATTAATAGTTATTTAGGGGCCATATATTTAATCATACAATTCATGGAATTCAACATTAAAATTATAAATAATTATATAAGGGGTCTATTTACTAATAGAAAATATATATTCAATTTTAAGTATGAGGAAAATTCAAAATGATTGAAAAGTGTAATGTATATCTCTATTATATTTATTAGGAAAGTCGGATTGAATCAATAGTAATATAATTTCACTTCACATAACAATATGGGATGTTTATTTTGATAGAAAATTTTTATTATATATATTTAGTCACCAGAAACATTTTCATTTTGTCTTGTTTATAAACAAATGGGGTTTTAATATTTTTTGGATATGATTTGTATATTCTATAATAATAACCTATGGTATCTTATGGTACATATGTATAATGAGATATATATTCTCAAATTAAAAAAATTAACTATCAAGGATTGAAATAGTATAAACATTCAATTAAACAACCAATAAGTGGAACATCGATCATGGTATTATAAATAAAAGTATTTAAATTTATTACATTTATAATTGAATTTATACTTTTTCAATATAAAAACCACAAATATATGTCCAGATTCATTATAAGGAAAATTAAATGAGTTATGTTAGGGAATGATTCCAATATATGAACATATTCTTGTGCGGGGATACAATGTGTTTATTGATAAAATACCTAATGAAAATATAATGTCACAATTTTAAATATTCATATTTATCATATAAAATACGAAAACTAATGAATTGTTTCAATTTAAAAAAATTCATAGAAAAGTAATTATGACATTACAACTCCTATTAAGGAAAGGGAATAAATTTATAATAGAAATATATAGATAAATTTTGGCATTGAAGATGTTAAAAATATAGATCCAAAATATTTGATACAAAAAAATCTATATATTAATTACTAGATAAAGAATAAGTTTGTTGGAAAAAGAGTATAATAAAAAAATGGGATATGTTAAATAACTATAGTGACACAGTTTTCCTATCATAATCATTTGTTTAAAATAATTCATATAGGATAATTAACCTCCAACCTTGTAGGAATAAATATATTTCAATGAAGTTACCCACTGGAATGATTACTTGAATTATAAAATGCATTATATAATTCAAAATCATGATTGGATTTTGGTATAATGAGAAAGAAATTTTTAATGTTATTGGATATAAAATTATGTATGGAAAAAATTGAATCTTATAGTCAAATAAATTATCTTTTTTTATATAATGTATTTAACATAATAAAATATCAATAATTGTACTAATGCCTTTTGGGAAGTCACCATAACAGCATTAATTAAAATTGTAATTATCATAATATCTTCCAATGATTATCTTATTTTATGAATAGTATGCAAAAAATAATTCTCAAATGGGAAAATAGCGGAATACATCAAATACTAATAATATGATGGTTTTTTAAAATATCTGAATAAAAATAAGGTATGCGAGTTACAAATATCAATTTAAAAATTAATTTATGAATTTTGATAATGGATTGTTTTATAAGTGAAACAAAAATTTAATTTTGGATTTTTAAATAGGTGATCCATGTATATATGAGAATATAAGTTTGAGTGATGTCATTTTAGATGTATTATATATTTGTTATGTATTATTTGTAGGTACCAATGATTAATGACAACATTCAGTTATGTCCTTGGTAAATTATTTCTTCTCTATGAAGGATATAGTTGAAATAATATACATTTTCGGAATTGTGGTATATTGAGATATATATCAAAAGATTCATGGACATATTATAATATATATTGATAAGGAACATGAATGGAAAAATAAGGATTGATCTAGGAGTTAGCCATTAGTAATTTTATGTGGAATTATTCATTCTAGGAAATGGAATCGATATATATAGTATGATATATATAAGATGAGTTGTATTACTTATGTGTATGCAGTACTTTCTATATTTAATTTCCTTCAATGATCTAGGATTGATGTTTCGAAATAATTTTTAATGGTATAAAATATACCTAAAATGTAATTATTTTGTATTGGGTAAAATCCACGACTATATTAATGTAAAACATGTATATAAAGGAAAATGTTTCAATTTATTGTGAATATCACGATATTATACTGAATATATACAATTATACAAGTTTATAGATATATCATTTTGACCATAAATCATGTAATAACTACAATGTTTTCGTAAATAGTAGTTTAGTGAGATTATAAATACTATGAAACCCCATGGTATATGACTCAATAAAATAAATAAAGTATGAAATATATTCTTAAATGAAAAAGGAATCAATCTATATATAAGTATTATATCATTTCGTGAAATTAAACATGGATTTTTAAACCATTATATCCTATATTAACATAATTTTGATACTTTTTTGTTTCCATATCACCCAATACACAACATAAGATATTGAATATAATATTTCTGTTTTATCCCATGAGGTATTTTATTAAAATTATTTTATTTTTAGTTAACATATTTGACATAATAAATAACATCTAATTACTATTAAATAAATTTATATATCTATAGAAACATGAATACCATGTTAAATCCATAGGATTCATAGTGGTTGGATGTTTTTTATAGTATAGGTAGATGTTTTGTGAGACTAAGATTCCAAGAATTAACAAAAACTAATAGTTATTAGTTACCATGCAATGTATATAGATTTAAATATACGGTTTTTTTCTCATAAGGTTAGAATTTTTACCTCCACATTTATTAAATAAGTTCTCTAATTATATAACATGTTATATAAAATAGTGATAGTAGTTCCAAATAATAAATCAGACCTTAGTATACAATGATAAAAATAGTAACCAAATTTCATAAGGTATAAATAAAATACACTAGTTTAACATAGATTATTTATACAATAGATATTGGATGCCAAAAATAATTATGGATTTTTATCATATATTTTACTCATTCAAATTTATGATCTGTTAGATTTATGGATTTTAAAACCAATATGAACACCAATTTTCAAATTATCATTGGTTATTCAAACATAAAAACATATATATCAATCACCTCACAAGATAGTATTTTTAATATATATTGGTGATCATTTAATCTAATTGATGATGAAAATATTTATAACAAATTTATATATTGAGGCAACTTTATTGGGAACATCAATAATGAAATTAAGTAAATTAAATGATCATCTTATTATTATTTTTTTACTTACATTTATATTGAAATAATATCTTTAGAACATTGAATTTTATTCATACATAAAAAAATCCATATCCTCACTGGAAGAAATATATTAAATCCAATATATTCTTGAAATAATTACAAATTAGTGATGGTTGGTGAATCAAAGGATTTATCATACTTCATAAGATGTCAGTACACAATGATATTATATATAATAGTGGGTGTTCATAGAAAAGTTATATATATATATATATATAGTTTATCTCTGTCATCTAAATGAAGGATATGGTGATAAATACCATTATTATTCATTTAATTAGAATGACTTGTATCATGATAATGTATAATCTGGTCACCAACAATTTTTGTCCTTAATTTCCAATTAATTTGTTGAAATAATTTTTAGGAAAAAGTGAACCTCATATTCATGGCTCGATGAGAGTATGGGTCTTATTTATCATAAATGTTAATATAAAAATATTTAATTATATGTTATAAAATATTATAATATTAATATTAATTTTTTATTTAACATGTAATTCATAAGTTATTTATGGATAAATAAGTGATTGCTAAAGAAGTAGATTTCAATGAAAATATTTTTCCGTCAATTTATATTAGACAAATTTTGTTGGAATGATTACATTTACTACTTTAATTTCAACATAATATATTAAATAGTGTTAAATAATGTTGATAGTATATTTATAATAGTTAAAATATGTATACAATGTCATCAGTGTCACAACAGGTTAGTTTGAGAGGATAAATTTTTTATGGACACGAGTGAAATTAAGGAAATTTTAATCTTATTATAAAATGTATATTAAAATAATGAATAGTAATATTATCCAAATATATGAGTATTCATCAAACCCATGTTCTATTTCAATACCAATAGATATAATAAATAATGAAAAATATGAAGAACTTTTTTCGTAAAATAATGTAAGATGTGTTTATCACATGATCAATGATGAGTTATGTTTTTTTAATCATCCACAATTGAAAATATTAATGGGAAAATAAAAACAAAAAGATTCATGGAGAATTTCTATATGATCTTGAAGGAACAATTTGGGATCCTTTAATGAATTAAAAAATTTATTGTGGGAAGAAATCTTTATGATGGAAAATTTTGTTAATGTATCATTTCATTTGATTTCGGAGTACATAAATTCTTTTATAAAACATATGTTGATGAATTAGATCATTGATATTAATGTACATCTGTTATGATATATATTTGATATAAATATAATAATTATACCTGAAAAAAATCACTTTTAAAATTCATATATTCTTTTGGTAATATATATTTAGTTTTAGATGTGGGAATATAAATTTAATCAATAGTCATTCCTCCGAAACTCAATTTCAAATATGGATGAAAAATGATATAACCCAAATAAGTAAATAATAAAAATGACCCATGTATAATCATTAATTATAAAAAAACCATCTCACAATATGATACCTTTTAGGATACATATTTAATATAAAATTAGTACCCTCACAAATAATCCAAAAGGATATTATCACACCCGTGTCCTAGTAATAGAATCCATTAAATCCATCCAAATATCTATATACAATAACCAAAAACCAACTCTCCCCTCCAAATCCACATATCAAAAGTTAAAATTAAAAAAATACATGTGGAAAATACAAACCATATCCACTATCAATCACAAAACACAATAGATAGTAATTCCGAAAGGATGATTGGGAGGGTGGAGTAGCAATAAATCTAATTTCACCACATCATTGATATTATGGGTTTACTTAATTTAAAAAAACATATATTCTATTAGATAATATACATAAATTTATTGATTAATTATAAGATATAAAAAATATAATGGTAAATGTAAGAACATAAACACTACCAAAGTGTTCACCTCTCACCAAACAACTAAAATAATCAAATTCCATCATCCATTTCATAATTCCCATAGACCATAAACATCACATATAAAGAACAATACTCCATCAAAATATAAATATATTAAATCAAAAAGATCCTACATTCTTATTTGTATTTCACTTTTAATTACCAATTGAAATTATATTCAATCTACTTATCCGCATCAATTTTGTGACTATCAGGTTCATACCATCCATTATCCATTCCTTACATGACTCAGCTAATATCTAAATTCTCCCTCCAATTTTTAATTTATGTAATCTAACATATATTATTAATCTTAGTAATCAATTTTTTTTAATCATTCTTTAAAATAATCATAGGAATTGATCTATGAACACTCCAATTTAAATCTGAATCCATTTATTATTTTATTTCAGTCATACATCTATGGAAAACTGTAACCTTAAATTTTCATTAAATTCACTACAAAACGAATTAATATTAAATTCAATGAATCTATTCAATTAATAAATTATAATAAAATAATTATATCTTATCACTATATCCGAAAAATCTTATCTAGTAATCATAGTAATAGAAAAAATTGTCCTTATCTTAGGAAGGATTAATAATGATATCATATATACTGAACAACCTCACACATCCATAATGATTAATTTTTTCTTATATAAATTTTTAAAAACAATTTATATAGAAAAACAAAACCAAATAAAACTAATTACACATTAATGATATATAATAAATAGTAATTATCTTTATCACTTAAAAAAAATAGAAGCTATTATTTCACATCTTTAATAGATTAATTCAAAAGATTAAATTATAATTATTCAATATGAGGGATTTATATAACTCAATAAAATAAACATAAAATTATCATGTATCATCTCAACACCCATAAAATTTTCCAATACCCATATATTAATTGAAATAAATTTCTCATGAGTGAGAAATTAAGAAAAAATTTATGTAATTAAAATGATTTGGTTTCTAATTGCAATAAAATCATGGGTTGGTCATAGAAAACCACATAAAGTATAATAAACTAGCATGTGTTTAAAAAATAAATAATTAGGAGGAGTAACTATATGGTATTAAGAAAAAAATATTAATTAATAATGAAAAATCAAATATTCATTATATGTCATGCCGTTTTTTAATATAAGTGTGGTCTGCCACTCAGGACTCTAAATGTAAGGGTACATTTTCCCTATTATTCATTTTATAATAATGACGACTAAATATTAAAATTTAATCATATATATGAATTTTTTGGCATTAAAAAAGATTTTACATTGGAATGTGCCAAGTCACTAAATATGAAGATTTAATCTTCTCCTTTCATCACATTATTTTTCAAATATCATTTTTAAATAATTTTATTTTGAAAATATTAACATAATAAAAAAACTATTTATATAATACATTTTTCTACTTGAAAGGAACGAATCCAACTATTACATAGTTAAATCCTCATAAAAGTCCTACTTTGACACAAAATCCTTCCCCCAAAAATATCAATGATTAATGTAAACACAATTTTCCATGGTGTTTGGAAATATGACACAACGAAAAAGCAGTAATTGGTAAAGGATACATATCTTCTCAATATTTAACACATAAAATAATAATTATATCCATTGAATCATATTTTATTTCATATATATAAATTCATTAATATTAAAAAAAATTAATACTAATATACAAAATAATATAACTCTCAATATTGAATGGACAATTGTCATGGAAATTTTTTTATACAACATTATACAAAAAACAAATAAATCTATTTAAATCCATTATCATATTCCACCATTTTGTTTTCATAATATTAAAAATAATTGTAATCACCTATATTAATACATTGATGATATGGGGATATAAAAGTCCATAAAATAGTAGGAATTCTAAAAAAGAAAAGTATAAATATAACATATAGAGAAATATATCAATGGGACCTGGATTGTTAAAAAACATAATAATAGAACAAAAAAATAAATGTTTCATTTAAAATAGATCTAACATAATTAATAATGCCAAATAAATCATGTTTATACATGAATGTTTTGGAGAGGGTATCTTCATTGTCCCTCCCGAACTGTGGATTTTCATTAATTTTAATATTTTCATTGTGTTACTACATTTGGTTTAGGGTTAGGTCAATTTTATAGTGTAATGTTTTTTAGTTTTGGAGGTTTTAGGTGAATTTGTTTCATTTATATGGTTTATTCATGAATTCATAGATTATGTTAAAGGCCAAGGGAAAATCTTGCAACTCATAGTTGGGATTTGGAAAAAATCGCATTACTTGAAAATTATATGATGAAACCACATAGTCAGTGAGAATGTGTTTGTATATTATTTAATATATATGAGTTTAACAATAGGTTCAGAGTTTCCAAACAATTGGTATAACCATTCTAGGTTCCCTCCTCCTCTAATAGAGTGAACACTATTGACGGTTGTGTTGGAAAACCATGTAACCAAATTGTATTGTTTTAAAGGTTAAATTAAAAGTTAAAATTATCCATTTCCACTCTTATATTTAAACCCCTTTCGACTTCCTCTTCTATATGGTATATTTTGGAATTTCACAGGTATCCCAAACCCTTATCCCATTTGTTATCCTATAAAATATGATTCACCAGTAATATTCTATTGTGTGTTATTTTTGGTTTTTGGTCTATATTCCTTCTATTTTTCTTCTTCTTATACCTTGGTTTCATTATTATATTTATATGGATTCTCTCATGTCTAAAACCTATGTAAGAGGGATAATTTGTGGCTTAGGTTTAAGGTTTATTAGGATGTGTATTTTACTCTTTGGGCTTCCTTCATCCTTCTTTGAGAGTGTTGTTACATGTTCATGTCCTCATAGTAAGTGTTTCAGTACATTTAATTTTGATAAAATTACTTTTGTTTATTTTGTGTTCCTAATAATTTATAAATGTGTTTATAATACATTTTTTTTGTATTTCTGAATTATAGTGTTGGTTTCATGTTTTTAATATTATGTAAAATGGATTTTCAGTTTATTTAATAAATTATCCCTATGTGTATTTGTATATAAAGTATTTAATGAAATGAAAATAAGATTTAAGATACTAATTTGGTGTTTTGGGTTATTTTTTTATATTCCTTTAATATATGATATAATTGTGAATTGATTTTCTTATATTTGATTTAGTTAATTGTATGGTTTTCTGATTCTCTGTGTGTTGTAAAATTTGTTGAAAAAATCATGGTGTCTTTTTAACTAGGTCCTCAAATGTTAATTTTGTAATATTAGGATTATTTTATTTAGATGTTGGAATATTAATAATTGCATGGGATGCACATATGGTTAGAATATAAGTGATGATGTAATATAAAATGTTTCTTATCTTAGACACCATATATCAAAACAAATTTCCCACTTCCTTTTCCCCTTTATCCACCCCTTCCTTAAACGATTCTTCTAAAAACTGAATTTTTTTAAATGGATACATGTTCCCCAAATGATCTAAAATGTGTATTATAATATTTTTTTTATTAATGTTCAATCTATTCCGAAAATTATATTTTTTGGATGATGATAATATGACTAAAAAAGACTATTTATTATCCTATATGAATAAGTATTATTTTTGTCTTTGTTTTAAAAATGGATTTGGAAAGATCACTAGGTTTGGAAATCAGAAAGGCTTATTTATTACCTTATTAATATTTGAAAATTGTTTTCACAACTCATGTGAAATGTATAATTGGTTTGAGCTTTTCTATGGTCTTAGGTATTATTGGAACCTCCAAGTTTTTCCCCCTGAGTAGAGGGAATCCACATAATGGGTGTAGAGTTTGGGATATGAATTTAAAATTTATTATCTCGGTTATTATTTTATATAAAATTTTTGAGGACCTAATCATTATAAATGTGAAATTATCATGGGATTTATGGGTATTTTTTAGTGGTTTGATAGGTGGATTCATTCTTACCTTGACTAGATAGGTCGTTAAACTTTTATTTGTTGAGAGGCTAGGATTTTTCTGCCACTAGCCATGATAGACTGGATGGTGTAGGTCGGTTATTTACTATAGAGAAAAACCATATACTGGAAGGTGAGTAGAAACTGAGTACGCCTTGGTATTTCTTTAAGACATGTTTTTTAAAATCCCAGGATTGTATGGTTTTTTTTGTTGCACTTAATTTTTCTACATGGTATAAATTTCCTACTTTTATTATTTCATTTATTTTCAAGATGAATATTTTTAAATGAGTATGGATCCTTCCTTTGGAACTCTATATTGAAATTGTATTTTAAAAATGGAAATGTGTGTTGAATTGAAAAATGTGGTATGAGTTTTTATAAAAAAATAATGATTTATATGGTTCATAAAATTGACAAAAATATTATTTTCTATATTTATTTCAATATTTTAATTATAGACTATTTTGGTAATAGAAATTTATTGATTTTGAAGTTCTTACGTACTGCTCTGTTTTATACTCACATCCTACCTATTACACATGGAATCTGTAACCCTATTTTTTCTATAGTTTCAGGTTTCTGATTATATTTTTCTATATAGATGGCATGTTTTAGTGGGTGGTGGTGACCCATGGGTCACATAGAGTTTCTTTCGATTATTTATGGTTTTATTTCTATTTGTAGTTTCTATTTTGTTTAGATGGAATTGTATTTGAATCCTATTTATTTATTTTTATTATGTGTTTATGGAACCTACTTGTTTCTTTATGTACTCTGTTTCATTTTTTGGTATCTATTTATTACTTGGTTAATTTTTTCTAGTGTTATTATCTTTGATGACCAACACAAGTTTCTATCATGAGAGGATCAAAAATTCTCATCGGGCCTTATTGTAGGTCAGTTCATGTGTCAGGTCAGATTGAATTCATGACTAATTCATGAAAAAATGGTATTGGGGTATCCCTTTTTTATTTGGGGAATCGTGTAGAATAGATATAAGACATTCAAGACACGATCAATAGGTATAAAAATGACTTTATGAATTGTATCCTATAATGAGCCTCATGTTTTTATGGGTGGTCCAAGAATAATGTATTTTGATTGATTGGTGTGGATATGTAATGAATATAAATGTGATCTGGTGTTATATGGTGGTCTTACATGAGTTAAATACCATGTGGAGATGATAAAATGAATAAATATATTCCTAGGGGTTAGTGATTTCTTTGAAAATGGAATACCAACCATGTTTATATGTTATTCATGGACACTATTTCAATATTTTAGGAGTTTTTGTGAGTATTTTTTGTTTTATTTTTTCTATTTTATATTTTTTAAATGTAAATTTTTGTTTTGGGGAAAACTTTTTACAAAAATTAAATGATTTTGGGGAGTTTTTGTGTCCAAATATTAGATTTTGTGTTTAAAATGATTTCAAAAGTTGGTCTTTATATTTGAAAACGGTCCTTGGGATATGATGACATTTTAACTTAGAATGGAGATAGTGGTTGTGAAATAGGATTTTGGTATTCTGTGTTTTTTGGGTTTTGGGTTTGGGTTTTAGGTTTGGAATGTCTTTATTGGTTTAATTTTATTCATGTTGATTTTTAATTTTTTTAGTTATATGGAGTCTCCTGCCCAAAATGTTCCCAAATGTATCTGGTGAGTATCAGCCTTTTTTTAGCCCTTCCCATACCCCTACTACAATGGAATAGATTATTTATTCACTATTATTTCTGTATTTACATGGTGATCAGGGTCTTCTAAAGTTGGTGTAGTCTCTTGATGAAATATATGGTGTCTTATGGTCATTGGGAAATCCTGAATTAATGAGGATGCAAGAATTTCTATGTTTGGATAATGGTATATGATTGTATTAGTGGATAGTGATTAGCCCATAATTTTCATAAGATGGGATGTCAATGGAATATTTTAAAAATATATTTAATGGGTCATTAGAATGGAGGAGAAGGAATGAAACAAAGAAGAAATATTTTGTGTTTAATGATGTTAATGGATGAGGATTGCCTATGTCGATCACTACAAAGAACTGGATTCATTTTATTTAGAGATAGCTTCATTGGATCAGATGAAAGATCCTATTTTTGTATAGTCTCTTCATCTAGAGAATAAAGGGAGAGTACTTGATTCCACGAATGATGTATTTGGTAATTTGGTGGATGAGGTATTGCACGTTTAGTTGGTTTTTAGATCTTATTTTGTAGTATATTACAATATAGTTTCCCATGAAACTCTTGAAGGATGACCATCTGATGAGAAAGCTATCTTGGAGGAATTCATTTTGGTGAATTATTTTTTCTGGTACCTACTCATTTTCCATTAATCCACTAACTCATGTGTTTTCAATGTGGTCATTTTGATCATTTAAAGTATCATTGTCATAGTCTTCTGATGTTTTATCAACAATGTGGTTGTTTGGGTCATGTGATGATGTTTAGTAATAGTGTGGCTTGAATAATAAGTAGTTGCATTTGGAGGTTATCATCTCCTAGCTATTAGGGAATAAATCTTCAAGACATTAGGTCTATAGCCATAGGGACAAGAGTGAATCTCTTCTCATAGACAAGAATTTTTAGCGTGTTATGAACTTGGGTGAAACATTTGTCTCTACCATAGGAATGTGCAAGGTTTTGTTTTGATGTGGTATTTTTATATTTTATTATGAGATCTTATAAAATCATGGTGGGTTTTTTCATGTAGTTGTTTTTGTGTTTTGTTTTGGGAAGCTTGTGTGGATAGCCTTTTATGGATTTGATTTGGTTTTCTATTTTTCCATCTTTGGATATTTTCATGTCATGTGGAAATGATGAATTGTGGTATGGTTCACCACATGGGAGTGAGTTCCAATCTTTTGGTCCCCCTTGTGTTAATTATATTTGTTATTGGTTAGGAATTACCCTTTCGATGGCACAATGTAAACTAGAATCATTTATAGGGGAGAACCCTTTCGATTTCCTTGAATGTGGTTAAATTTTTTTGGTTTTATTTAGATATGGCCAGTGTGACTTGTGGAGTAAAAGGTCACACTAAAGTTGATGGTTTCATTCCACATCTTTTAGTTTATGGTACATGTATAGTTTTTTCATTCACCAGGGTGACTTTATAGAGAAGAATGTTTATTTGGTAGGGATAATTCTACACTGTGGCCCCTGGGATTCTATGAATTTATTCTTTCCTTTTGGTTCAAGATTTTGGTAGAAGTTCATATAGAATTTCTTGTCATATTATAATGTTTTAGAGGTTTTGGGTGGGTTTTTAGTGCATGGATTGATCCAATCTGTGTGAGGCCCAGTACAAACTATATGACTCTCATTGAGGTTATTGTAAAAAGTGCATATGTTACACATAGTTATAGGAAACTATGTAGAAAGCATCATAGCCAATTTTTCTTTTTTTATATAAATTAGTTTCTGTATGGAACACCATTTCCAAAATTATGATGCTAGCACATCCATGTGCCCTCATCCTTCAGTGTGTTTCTCATGATGATACCCTTATTATGATGTTATAATTATTACATAATTATCAAATTATTATTTTTAGGGGAGTTTATGAATATAAATTTTTTAAATGAAAACAGATGTTAAAATAATGGAGTAATACCTTGTGTTTTTTTCTTTACTAATGACCCTAAATGTATATAATTCATAGAGATTATTATAAACTAGACCAAATACCCTAGTAAACTAATAACTAAGTTGATCTTGATATATCTCAAAAGTTTTTCTCAATCCCCATAGTTTGGGGACTAGAACATTTAACTATACAAGATAAATTCATAATGTATTTTCTTCAAAATCACAGGAAGATCATAAAAAGGTTAGTGTGATCAATTGAAATTTTCATAGGGATACCTATACCAGAATTCAAAATGGAATTAAAATAGCAATGTGCATCATCAAATAACAAAAAAGTTATATAAACAACCCATGTCCCAATGGACAATGTATATCACATCCTAAATATCAACAATAACTACCACCTCAGAGTGGTTATTTTTCCTGACTATAACGTGGACGGTAGATTTCTAAAAATTCAAAAATAAAAATTTAGGGTGTGAGCTAAATTCACATTTTTTTCACAAAAAAGATTCTATAATATGATACAACATTAATTAACCAAATAAATATTTAAATTTTAAATACAAATGTATAGAGGAATAAAAAAAATATTTAAAAAACAATACATTACATAGAAAATGATGTAAATATTTATACACAATGGAAAAATAGCCATTTTATATAAAAAAGTTTACATACATTCATAAGGCATGTGTAAAACTATTTTAAAATAGTTGAATATATTTCAAGGAACATGAAAAGAAAAATATGGTCATCAGTCAATAGTCTCAATGTTACATGTTATGGGATCCCCACACAACAAAATAGGTTATCATATCTATATGTTTACTCATTTACCTCATACATGGGTCAAATCGGACTCATCATTGTCCCATTTGGGATGTGACCTACTTCATATGTAAATTAGAGAAATATATCGGAGAGTAAAAAGTTAGCATTATAGAACTCCAGAATAGGCCAATCACTACACTTGTAATCACAATAATTTAATATGGAGAATTTTTTTTATATTTTTTAATTATATAGATGAATAAATATATTGAATAATAATGAAAAGTGATGATGTGATAGCCTATGTCTCTAGAAAAACGATGACCCATGGGATGAAAAATTGGACACGTGATTTAGAGTAAGATATATGTTCATAGAGAGTAGTAAATTAGAGAAATATATCGGAGATTATAGCCTAAAGAACTCAGAGAAAATGAGAAATAAAATTCCCAAAGAGTTTTCCTATCTCCAATTTTTTTTTGAATCAATAATGGTTTTAAGGTGAGATGATTTGGTCCACCTATCTACCCTAACCCATGTCACATTATTTTTTTTGATTGGAGAAAAAAATCAAAATAAAAAAGTCCATAGAGATCTCAACCCACTTATTTTATGGAATTAGAATAGTCTAATGTAAACTAAAAGGTATCTGATTCTCATTATTGAATTGTTGGAAAATATAACAATGAGATACAAAATTATTAATTAATAGTCTTGTATATATACACAAAAATTATTTCTTCATATCATAGAACATATTCATTGTTCTGGAGTGCATTAAAAAGTAGGAATTATGTAACTACTCAACAACATATTTCATTACCACTAATGGAATGAAAAAATTATTTTGATGACATATAATTCCTTCCATAGAGAAAGACTAGTTAGAAATAGTCTCTCCACCATAAAGAGAGAATATAATACTAAAGAAGACATCATAATTTTTTTTGTTAAAGAATAAACTTGAAAAGAGATGAATTTCACTGAAAACAAGCAGTGGAATCATTGAACCCTAATTCCTGGACACCAATAAGAAACTATGAAAAGAGATATATCATGTTCCACTCTTTTAATGATTCATTCATGACATGGCTTGAATTTCTTTCTATTAAACACATTGGAAATGGAATTACTTTTTCCTAACGTATAGGCGGTGTAAAAGTCAAAATATTTTAGGTATTACAAAAAAACCTATGGGGGATATACAAATATATCCAAGAGAAGATATACATAAATCCCTTGTGGTTAGAAAACACATTAATCATTTCATAAAAATGGTAATGTAACAAACACTTATGTTCACACATCCCAGATTCAACATCAAGGTTATTGGTTGGATTATTATTCTCCAGTGGAATAAGATTTCAAAATCTATTAGAAATGACACGATCACACTATATAATAACACCACCCAAACCTAAACCTAATAAGTCACTAAATACAACACAGGCCAACCTTTCCTATTAATGATTAAACAACAGTATAGTTGTCAAAATACAATTAATATCAACATAATAACTCTATCATGTCTCATTAAAATCAATATGTACTCCCATTGGAGTTACAAAATTCAGAATAGAATCGAACATTGATTAGTAATTTACAAACTGAAAAAAATGTCCTAGTGAATCTAAGAATATATAAATTGTGATAACATTTTATAGTGGTCCTAATTTCATAACAACTATATCCTTCTTAGAATGAATAGAAGAAACATTTTCCAACACCACATATCATAAGAACAACATTTCCTGAATCCAATAAAAAGAATTTGTTAATTATTCATAAATATAGTGATTTCTAAACAATTCTATATGTTTTATTATATGATGACAAGATCCTCCTTATAAATAAATAAAAAAAGGATTTCATCCTCAATATGCTTCCATAAAGTATAAAGATACTCATTGAAAATCATGTTTATTGAAGAAATTATGACTGTAGGAACATATTTTAGACCAAATGGAAGGAAAAAGTAATCATAATTGTAATATATGATTCAAAAGGAGGTTTCATAAATTTTATATTTACTTATTAATGACTAATGATTTCCAGATCATTTACCAATCATCAAAAACCTCTTTACCTCATTTCATTGATCAAATAGATCACAAATCCTACAAAATGAGTAAATTTTCATTATTGTGAATCTATTTTTTTAATCAACACATAGGTGACATTACCCATTATCGTTTTTTACAAAATTTAAATGGAACCTCCAAAGGTGATAGACGTGGTATTTTGAATCCTTTCTCTAAAAGTTTATCTAATATGAGCATTTGTCTTTTTTAATAAAGATATTGTGATGTGGTATGAAGGAATTGATACTGGTTGAGTACCAGGAACTAAATATATAGAAACCACTAACTCCCATGATGGTGTAAATCTAGATAATTAAAAAGGAAAAATGTTAATAAACATAATAACTACTAGAGGGAGATCATCACAGAAGGAAACTGACTCCAGGTCAAAAGAGAACACTGATATAAAATTCACTAACTCTGGAGAAGATGGCCCATCTCTATTTCACCTCAGGTACAAGTCTCCTTGAATGATATGGCACAACACTTCACCTATAGTAAAGTAGACCCATTAAAGATAAAAATTAATATGGGATCTACTAGAATGAGCCAATCAATCCCAAAATTGACATAAAAAAGTTTTATATTTATAAGAATGATTTTCCATGCATGCTTTATATATGATAATAAGAAACCATATACCTTGGGTGCCTCAATGAAAATCATTTTTGATTGACTAGGTGTTCCATGTTGGTATAAATTCATAGGAACCCTACCATCAAAATAAATATCTATAGAAAAACATTCTTCTAAAATCCACCATGATAACCCACATTCTTCCATCCAATTTATGAGAACTCACATTACATACACTAAGGTAAAAATGGTGTCCATTCAACCCTGAAACGCTATCTAAGTCCATTTCAACCATTAATTCTCTCTCAATCACATTATCATACTAATTAATATTCAGAAATAAAACCAGTTAAGTAATATTAGTTCTAAGTCCCAAATAATACCTTGGAGTCTTCATATTTTCAATCGACACAATCTTATGTGAAAACATCACATTCTTAGAAAAATGATTTCTATATTCTGTCTTGTTCATGTCATTCTACCAGAGTATGAAAAACTCTCAAGCCTTGACCAAAACCATCAACTCTTGATATAACTTTTTATTGAAAACAGATTTATTGTATTTACACTATAATCCCTCATGATTATTTTTCATCACCTCCGCATCCCACCATCTCCAACTTCTTCCATTTAACATGAAGGTGGAACATTTCACATTGGTTTCATTAGTAGTATTCGTGAAGTCAAATAGAATCATGGTATTTCACTATAAATACTTATCCATTTGATGATCATTAAAGACTTTAATTTATAATTTATTTTAGTGAAGTAAATAATGAACATGAAACCCAAAGTCATCCCTCTAAGGTTCCATAGTTAGAACCTAAATTTGGATGCATGTAGGTAAATGACCCAGAGCGTGGACATCATAAAAAATATCATCATAATGATTCTATTCCATGTGTTGATTTTTTATAATGATTCATGAGATGCTTCCTCTTTTTGGTGATGCACACATCTTCCAGGATTAATGATACTACACAACATCAAAAAAAATATTGAAGGTGTCATAATGTATAGTCATATAAACACTCAAAAAATCAGAATTCAGAATCATAATCACAAAATATAGACAATCATGATTAGTTTTTCAATCTATCCTTATAAAAATATGGGAGATGAACTGAACTAATATAAAATAAATTTCTACCAAACCACCCGTAGATAATTAAGGCTAATTGTGGTGATATCTGGAAAAACACTCAATTGAAACTGCCACGTATGTCAGGAAAATATTTCACAACTATACACTAACATCGAGGAAATATGAAAAACCAATACCATTGATACAACTTTTTTAATGATTATTCGAAAATACCCTAGTACCCAAATATTCATGTTGATATCGATATAGCCTTAACGGTCTTCCTAATCCCCATGCACTAATGACTAGAACCTAGTTCCTTGAAAGTTAATGTAGGAATATTTTTTTCCACATAAATAATGGAATAAAATAAACATGAAATTATTCTCAACAGAAAACTCCATAAAGTTATATTTACAAAAAAAGAGGTATAAACATCCAAAAGTATATCATAAAAGTATTTAAAACAATATAAAAAATTTATGTCTATAACAAACCAAGATTAATGTACATGTATATTACATATTATTAGATAAATAATCATTTAATTTTAAAAATTCACATTTGAGGACACTAATAGTTTTGTGACTTGGGAAACATGGTATGCATTCTTATAAATTGTGAAAGATCATAAATATATCCAATAAAGATCTTACCCTTTTTTACTCATACATAAATTATTTCTTTATAACCTACAGAATGGAAACATAAGAAAAGCTATGCTTAGATGATCAGTATGGGTAAACAAAAAGTACATGTACATATAAATTTATGAACATCAACACAGCCTTTGAATATCAAAATATTGAGTATTCAAATAAATCTTGGTATTTTGTAAGCCATAGATCATAAAAAAGCATTATCATTGAGAAAATAACATTGGCATAAAACATGGGATTGTGGAAAACACATAAGCATAGAAAATAATTTCTATATTTGCCAAGGATCATAGCGAGAAGAATCATAGTTTAAAAATTACAATACTGAACCAATTCCACTCTCATTCCAGCCCTATATTATTACACTAGATATACATTCCATTTCATCCATGTATTACATACCCATATTTACATACCATTAGTGTTATTTATATCTCATGAGATATAAATCATTAGCTGATTTATTGGTGGGAGATATAAGACCCACCCATCTCATAATAAAATAATTCTTACATGTGAAACAAAAACATAAAACCATTCATCACAACAAAACCCAAGGAACAAAATATGGATTTCATAAAAATAATTCCATGATAATGCATATAAAATAAATAGATTTCATAAAAATAATTCCATCATAAAAACAATAATATAAAATTCATAATAGAAATAGTTTCATAAACCTATGAAATAATAGATACAAACTAATTTTTATAAAATACTTGAAATTAATTCTTAAGGAAAATGTCCTTTCTTCTTAAAAAATGTTTCCTTTTATCATAATAAAAATAAATTTTAAAATAAAATTATTTAATTGAAAATTAAATTCCAATATTTTAAAGTATGTTTCATTTAAATGAGGCGTTATCAAAGAGTAAGAATCCATTCATGTAGAATAAATTAAAAAACATTCTCCTTATACTATTGCAAGAAAATATAAAAAACATCATCGTATCAAATAACGAAAAAATAACCACTTCATACATTTAAGAAAACTTAACCAATGGGTAAAATTTACATTAAAAAATTATATAATTATATAAATTTTATTATATATTTAATGAACATTGTTTTGGATGATGATTATACCCTAGTATATAATTATATATTAACAATACCGGTTAATAATGAGAATGAAAAATTATCCCATACCAAAGGTATGTTATCCTTTTTATGAATCCAAACCATCTATATATTGATTTAAATAATATTATTGACTTATTACATAATCAAACCCCATTTTATGATATCATATATGATTATATTATCATCCATGTGTTAGAAAAATTTCATTTTCACTCATTATTCGAATATTAACTGCTTTGTGTTCTTATGAATTTCTTATCGGATAAGTTCATGTAACCAATATTAGGTTTTAGTTATATTAGTAACATAATGATATTGTTATCATATTTATTCATTCCATTCATGTATATAATCTAGGTTTAATGAAGATCATGTCGAATGAATCACATCACATCCTTGAGACTTTAGTTCATATGTATGCATGAGTGATGATATCATTCCAATAATTGTTGAATTCTATTGATTTGGATTTGGTATAATATTTAAAGATTATTCTCATGTTATAATAATCATGTATTATTATTTCTTCCACCATTATAACCATATAATTATGTTGGTGGTGGAAAAATGATTTCACTACAATGTGGAGAGGGTAAGCCGTATGAATGCACGTGTGATGATTTCATTTTTATATGATGGATAGAATATGGAATATGGTTATTTCAAAGTTAAAATACAATATCAGTATAATAGTGATACTGGAGTTATTACTTTATAATAAAAATAATAATTAAGAGTAAGTCGACAACGATATATTTTGAAATAATTGGTAGAGGAGATTACATATTCATTGACGAGGTCCCTCTAGATCTCATCCTTAGGGAACTAGAGTGGGTTTGATTAGAAAACCAGAACCTATATAAAGTGTATAAAGATATTTAAATGTTAAATGGGATAGGGAAGATTGATATTTAAGGCTCAACGTGAATTTAAATTTAGAGGGATTATGGGCCCTTTTATAATTGAGGTGAGGGAAAAATTTTAAATTATGAAACTATTAATTTATAATATATAGAAAATGATTCCAAATATTTTTTAAATTAGATATAATCATACACAAAATTTTAAAATATTATAATCCCATCAAGAAAAGTTATTTCATATGTAATTATTTTAAATAATAGGTTTATTTTTTCAAAATAACTTATAAAAGTGTAAAAAACAATATTTAAAATGTGTTCGCCATCAAAAGGTGGTAATAATCCATTATTTTTTTAAAAATACTTCTATTATCCAAAAAAATTGAATTTGTTCTTATATCATATCTAGAAAATAGAGATGATTAATTTTGACCATTAGATTCAGTCCATAAAGTGTGATATTATTATTTTATAGAATCACTTATTTTCATAGTTTTTTCAGTAAAACAATTCATTTTAATTTATAAAAGTTTTTATTTAATTTATAAATAAAACTTAGAAAAAGAATTAGATAAATACATCAGTAAAAAGTATTTCCATAAAACATTTAATATTGTTCGTTCCCACCATTTTAACACCTTGGTTATAGGGTAACATAATAATAGTTACTTTTTCACATATACTCAGTCTTGCATGGAATGGTTTTTTTCTAAAGAATGTTAAATTGTGTGTAACACAAGTCTATAATAGTGTTTCATATACCGCAATCTAATATGGTGTTTCTTATAGTGAAAATTAATCATGGTGTAGTTCACAACAAAATACATTTATGAAATTAAAAATAATCCTTTTAAGAAAAATCCTTGGGTATTATTCTACCCCCCTTAAAATGAAATTCTCCCTCGAAATTCATTAGAGTTATAAAAGGATTACTACTTTAATGTTTATTTCATAGAAAAACACATTATAAAAAGGAATACTAAAACATTATTTTAAAAATGAATGTTATAAACATATTAGTAACACAAATTAACTCATCACTAGGTCTCCACATAGGAGAACATATGTGGGAAGTGAAAACATCGATATGGACAAAAAATCTAACAATCATGTTCTGATGGATAGTGATAGAGAACAAGGTTTGGAGAAAAATTAACAAGAAACCCATTCATCTATGATGATTTAAGGAACTATCTGTTTCATCGGATAAGAAGTTACAATGATAAAATTTTTGGATTTCAAGATCCATTCCATACAATTATAGAATATGAGAATATATATATGCTTTATTTAAGTAAAATCCCATCATTGGACATCCTTGGAACAATTTCCACTTCATCTCTTATTCATATAAATGAAGTTTAATTTTCCATTATTGAAGTGTTAGCAGATCATTCAAACCATAAATAGAATGATAAGTCATTCCATCTATCTCAAAAAAGGTTATCACAGGTTATCAAATATGAATTTTTTCACCTATAATTGGATAATACTTTATATAACAAACATCAACGAGAGTATAAAATATACTATCAACAAATTGATTACATTATAATCTGTCCAAACACTGAAAATCTATATCATTATAAATAGGTGAAATAATTATTCTTATAATTTATCTATCATATCTCCTAGGGAAATTCCTGGTTCTCTAATTCCAAACATGTGAATACTATAACCATTTACTCTCTTGAAACATGTTAATCACTTAAATTACCACAACTAATTATTGGGAAAATGCATGCTATGAAAAATTAACTCTTAGAAAATATACCAATAATTCAATATAGTCTATCAATGATATCACTTTGTCCTAATATTATCCATGAGTTCATTAATGTAATAAAACATCTCATTATCTCCTTAACCAATCATTCTGCACATATCATGTATTTTCCAAAAATATGTTAATAACTTTTCATGGATACAGGTACCATTCAACATATACATTCAAATACTTAAGGAAAAATAGTTTAAAAATCCCTAGATGTATATTTATTCCATAGTACCATAAAATTACATATTCCACAGAATTCTTGATAAACCTGCTATTATTCCACTATCTTCTTAAACCATTAACTGAGCTTTATCATTTTATTTGAAAACACTTCTTTCATCTCATATATCATTTGTATTATCTTCATCATCATCTACATAAATACTAACCATATGACTGTGATGATTCTCTTCATGATATTTTCTATTTGGACATAAATTTATATTATTCCCATAAATTCCAAAATTATAACTTTAAACCTGCATTGATAACTTATTAATAACATTATCCTTATCCATTGTGTTTATTGGAAATTTTCCTTTTCAATTAATTGCTTTGTGTCCTACATTTCCAGAACAAAAGAATATTCTAGTTCCTTTGAAATAGTATCCCTTATGCATCTTCCCAAATGATTTACATGAGGAAAATTGAACTTTATTTCCTCGTTGATCACCATGAAACTCCATCATTCTATTATAATGTGGGTATGTAAAAACACCAAATTTGAGATTATTGGTCATATTATGAGATTTTTGATTAGTCATAATAATGATGTTTTGAATCCCAACTCAAGTTTCATATGGATTCTAAGGAGTATTATCATTCCATTGTCCATAATATTCTCCATTAACATGAATAATCAATTTTCCAGCCATTTTATAAAATCAAAAAAGATTAGTATGGGATGAAACAATTATACCAGGAAAAGAACATAATCATGGGGGAGTAATATCAGTATATAACATCATAGGTTCTGTCCAAGGTTATTGTAAAGATTCGAAAAATTCAAGGGATATTTTTTCTTAATTTCCTTTGAGATTTTACAAGAATGCGGTTTCTGACGGCACTTGATTCTGAGGCCCGGTGTGCCCTGAAATTCTCACCAAAGATTAGCTCGGGTACGTTCAGTGAACGAATGAGCGGGTTTTTCTAACTTTTGAACCGGTGCTTGGAATCGAATTCCAAGGGCACCGAGGAATTCGCAGTGCTGGTATTTTCTTAAGAATGCCTTTTCCGGAGTTGCGTTTTCATGAGGGATGTTGTTAAAAATTGAGGAAGTTAAAATAAAAATTGAGATTCAATTTTTATTTTTACATGGTAATTAAGAACTTTGGGTGGAAGTTGAGTAACCACCCAAATTCCCACGAGAGGTTATGAGGGTGGTGGGGCCCACACGACCCCCACCCCTTCATATTCCCTAACTCCTTCAACTCACCATTAATGTTGATAACTTATGTTAATTAATTAGGTGAGTTTTATTTAAGAGGGTTAATTCAACTTTTGAATTTCAAATGCTTATGTTATGTTAATAAAATAAGTAATGGACTTATTTTATTTTGGGTTGGAACATGTTGCATTGGGAGGATTTGGGATAAAAAGGAAAATTTCTTGAAGTTATTCCTCCTCGATGAAGAACACGAAGAACGCCGGATCATCAGAGATCGACGACGCAACGCCGATGAATCATTTCTCTGCGACGCGACTCTCTCCTTCCGTGACGTCTTCTTCCGTGACAGTTATTTCCACGACGAAACCTTGCTCAACGAATTCGAAGAGGTAGGGGTTTATTTAAATTGTTGTTCCGGATTACTTCTATTTCCGTTCTTCGGGAAACGTTGCCGCTTTCTATAGATTAACGGGAGGGGGCCAGACCGCACAAAGATGACAGACCCTCCTCCCTTATTTTTGTATTGTTGCGGTTCGAAGGAAAATAATGTGGGCCCAACGCGCCATGTGGGATCATGCAGCAAGGATGCGTGGCGCCGTCGCGTCGCACCGATAAAGTTGAATAAGGTCGCAGTGCCGTTCCGCCGTGCCGGAGGATCACGATAACACTGCGGCCGGAGAGGGGCCGCGGCGGAGGGGCGCGACGGTGCAGGGGAACCGGCGGCCGGTTCTGGTCTGCCGGCGTCGAACCAGGGGGACCGGACCTTTCCGGTCCCGTGGTGGAAACAGTCAGCCGTCCAGAGCGGGCCGTCTGGCCAGAGGAAGAGCCAGGGGTTCGTAACCCCCGGCTCGCCGGACATGAGCGGCCCCCACACAAGGGGGTCGTGGTTTGCAAACGGGCGGGGGGCAGTGCACCCCCCGCACCCCCATCCGCTCGATCAGACGACCGAGCCACTTGGCTGGCACCCGTGCGCCGGGCCGGGCCACGCCCATGCGTGCCAGACCCAGACCCAGGATGGTTCGTCCCATTCGGGTCGACCTAGAGGGTACTGGGCCAGGTCGGACCAGGCCCGAACCCCCTAATACCGGATATCTCATGGTCTTTTGCTCATAACATGGGCTGCGGACCACCGATCGACTCACCGTTAGCGGCGATGCCATCCTTGGAATGAGACGGTCGTTTCGATATATTACACTCATGGTTTCAGAGTACTTTGGGTTCGGCCGGGTTGGTTCGTACACGAAACGAACAGGGCCCTCAGAGCGGAAACGCTTATAAATTGAGTTCCGGACAACTGATTGACGTGTCGTTGACATTTTTGGGTTCCTCTTAGTGAGATAGACCTTTTGGGTTACTCCGCTCGAGGTTTGGATATAGTTGGAGTACGGTTGGGTTGGTTTTGACTTAAAAACCAACTGGGCCCCTGGAACGAAAAAGCCAATAACTCTCAGACCGGGCGTCCGATCGATGCGCCATCTGTCACGTTGAGTACCTGTTGATGATACAGAACTATTGGATACATCAACTCCAGACAATGTGTTAGTTGATGTATCAGACCCTCGGCTCGTGGAGCGGACCCTCCCGAACGAGCATGTTGTGTGTGGGAACCCTATAGGTGGCTGTGGATGTGACGACGATGAAGACTGTACAGAAATCCTCCGTGGATTCGACGGCGATGACTACAACACTCAGTGATCCTACTTGGATCAGTGCTATCGATCCTGTGTGGGTCATATCCTGTGTTGGTTAGCGCTCAGCAGTCCTGTGTGGGCCAGCGCCTACAGATCCTGTGTGGGTCTGATCCTGTGTGGGTCATTGAGGGGGTTAGTTACCAATCTATCCTTTGTGGGTCATTGCGGGGGTCAGTTACCTATTGATCCTTTGTGGTTCATTGCGGGGGTTAGTACCTATCGATCCTTTGTGGGTCCGACAACTTAGATAAATCAGTGGCAATATCTGATCATCTCTATCGTCTTACGAAGATGTATACCTATGTGAGCTGAATCTTGACTTTCAAATCTTATCTTCAATAAGATTGACTTGTTATCCTGTGTGGATTACGTTATTCTTTCTTGTGTGGATTGGGTTGTGTTTTCCTGTGTGTACTGGGTTGTACTTGGGCTCGAATGTTCGAGCCGAATGAGAATTGATGACTTAGGTATATGTATGGGCATATACCTAAGTGGTGACGGATGTTACTTCGTGATTTTATCATCCTTTGTGAATTGTCGTTTGTGGATTCTGGGAGACCTTCGGGGGACTCGGGAACCCTACTGAGTACCTTATAATCAACCCTACACGGGCTATGCCCGCACTACGTTGTGTTGGTTGCAGACAACGGACAACGCTGATCGTGGTTGAGGCTTGCAGAGCTGGACGGTACCTGGAGGTGGACCACTGGGCGGGACGTACTCGGAGCGGACGAATAGACCTAAGGAGCTGTGGAGGCTATCTGTACCCACCCTTCAGGTGTGAGTACTAGAGGACGGCTCTCCGTAGCGGCTTTACTTTACAGTTTTTGTACTTCCTTTCAGTTGTATTTTACTTTCTGATTGGGTTTGTATTCTGGCCCACTTACTTTTCCACACTCACTGTTGTACCCAGTTTTTACTTAGTGTTTACTTCTGCATGCTTGCTTTGTGGTGTTGGTTTACATTACAAAGGAAATGCCTTCCCTTTTTACCTGGAATTACGCCTTGGTGCTAGTCGCCATCCCTTGGCCTATGGAAGGCGGGAGTGGGGTAGTCACGACACGGTCCCCGAGGACGGGTCGTGACAAATTGGTATCAGAGGAGTCGGTTCTACCGCAAAACTTATAAATCTGATATTTTCTTTCTGTGAAGCAATAGTGTTAAGGGTACCGAGTGTGGTTTTCAGTTGAGGGAGTCTAGTGTTGGTGCGGTGGCCGATGTATCTGTACACCAGGACCCCGACTTCTGATTCCCTACTTTGTGCACGAAAACACTGATTGCGTGGGTGTTTCCAAAAATTTTAAAGTCAGCTTAAACCAAGTTAGCTCACCAGGTATAAATCATGTGACCGTGTCGTATCTGTTCATGATGTCTCCATGCAGACAGTCATTTGGAGTTCTGAGATAGTACACGATGACAGCCCACCGAGCGACGAGGCTCCGGTGCAGGGCCCTTTTACTATGTTGTCACCCTCGGGTGGTGTACCAACATCACCACCACCTGTTGGGCAGCAGATGCCACCAGCCAAACTAGCGAACTGTCCACACTGGCAGAGCGCGTTGCATGAGTTCCAGCAGCAGAGGCTTCCGAGGTTATGAGGTGAGGCAGATTCCCAGACAGAAGAGGACTGGCTGGAGGCGATTGCTAGAGTTTTCTGCCTAGCTGATACATTAGTGGAGTTGATGGTGGACTTGGCTACTAGTGTTTTCCAGTGAATGACCACGAGGGTGGTCCGTATAGTGATGAGGCTTCGGTATGTGGACCGATTCCTGATATAGTGCCTTCAAGTAGTGTGTCAGCTATACATCACTACCTGTTGGTCAGCAGTTACAGCCGGCAGTACAGGTTGGTGACACGTGTAGGCTTACTACCTTATACGTGTTCCAAAATCAGATACCCTCAAGTTCCGAGGTGAACCTGACTCACAGGTGGCTGAGGACTGGCTTGAGGAGGTATAAGAGAGTTTTCTAGAGATTATATAACTTCGGCAGGATGACTTGTCGGTAGCTAAGAATTCATCCAGGAGAACCGAACATTCCGGGTACTCGATGAATACGATTTAATCAGTTCTATAGAGCTCGGACTTCTTTGCATTGTGTGTTTATGGATTTTCGAGCCATCACTTTTTCATCTATGCATTTCTACTCGTGTTAGGGTGCTAGAGAGGACTTTGAGGTTGAATGTTCTTTGGCTGAACGAATACAGCTATAGAATGTTAGAAGTTGGAACACAGCGAGCTGGCGCCAGTCTCAGAGACTTGGGCGTGCGAATGTTTCATGAAGAGGAAATGTGAATGACAGCTAAATCTGCAGAGCAGTAGACATGGAGGTAGAGCTAGGAGAGCAGCATGAGGTGGTGTTCATTTCCACATGTTACAACCACCCGCCTTTGTTGTCCCTTCCAGGCTCAGGGAGCTGGAAGGCAGGGGAAAAGAGTAGCTGCATGCGGTCAAGGAGTGCGACCGAAAGGGCTTTAAGGATGATTCGAAGTGTGGACATTGTCTTCTACTAGTTGTCGTATCCACAGACATCGATACGAATCATCCCTTCCTTCCATGAATCTAGTCCCATACCTAGAGTTTCCGGTTAAGATGTTGACTTGACCCTCACGTATGGAGATACCTTTGGGAGGAGACTCGATAGTCACACTTACGCTGACGGTGTGATCTAACCCTTTATGCGAGAGTCTCGGTTGGGACCTCTTAGTGGCGGCATCGAGGCCTTACGACGTTAGTTTGAGTATGGATTGGGAAATCATTGTTCATACTCAAATTGATGGTATTAGGCAAACATCGGGATGAGTTTTCCTTGGTCGGTGAAAAGGAAACCCCAGGCAGCACAGGATAAACTCGTGCATAGGAAGGTGTAGCCGATCACTATTGAGTCGGCCAACTTCACCCATGTGGCAGCAGGAGTTTTGAGTTTCAGTTCTATGCAGGAAAGGGAGACCTCAAGAGTTCGAGGATGGCGACCACATTCTTATATGGGTCTCACCAAGACGAGGTTTACGGAGATGTAGCTGAGGCGGCGAGATATCTCCAAGATTCAACGGACCTTTCTAGGTCCTCAGCTGGGTATGCGGGGTGGTTTACCGCTTTACCGTTCCAAATCAGTTGCACCGAGTGCACGACGTCTTCCACGTATCTCAGCTGAGGAGATACGTGCATGACCCGACACATATCATCGACCATGGGGAGCTGGACATTGATGATGGGGCGACTATTGCGGAGGTCCCAGTGGAGATAGAGGATCTACAAGAGATGGTCCTACGTGGATGGTCAATTCCTCAAGTGCGCATCAGATGGCAGCACGAGAACCTCCAGGAGAGCACTTGAGAGCGGAAGGCTCAGATGCGTGCATAGTACCCACATTTGTTCCCCTAGTTTTTTATGTATCTTTACGGGGACATAAATCCCTAAGGTGGGAGTAATTTAATGATCTATAAAATTCAAGGGAAATTTTTTCTTTATTTTTTTGGGATTTTAAAAGAACGCGGTTTCTGATGGAACTTGATTCCGAGGCCCGGTGTGCCCAGAATTTCTAATCGAAGATTAGCTAGAGTACGTTCAGTGAATGAACGAGCGGGTTTTTCTAACTTTTGAACCGTTTCTCGAAATCGTATTTTGAGGGCACCGATGAATTCGTAGTGCCGGTATTTTCTTAGGAACACTTTTTCCGGAGTTGCGTTTGCATGAGATAAGTTGTTAAAAAATTTGGAAGTTAAAATAAAATTTGAGCTTCAATTCTTATTTTTAATTTGTAATTAAAACCATTGGTTGGAAGTTGGGTAACCACCCAACTTCCCATGAGAGGTTATGAGGGCGGTGGGGCCCACAAGAACCCCACCCATTTATATTCCCTAACTCCTTCAACTCACCATTAAAGTTGATAACATATGTTAATTAATTAGGTGAGTTAAATTAGAGAGGGTTAATTCAACTTTTGAGTTTCAAATGCTTAAATTATGTTAATAAAATAAGTAAAGGACTTATTTTATTTTGGGTTGGAACTTGTTGCGTTGGGAGGATTTGGGAGAAAAAGGAAAAGCTCTTGAAGTTCTTCCTCCTCGACGAATAACGTGAAGAACGCTGGATCCTCGGAGATCGACGATGCGACACCGGCAAATCATTTCTTTGTGACGCAACTCTCTCCTTCCGCGACATCTTCTTTAGCGATGGTTATTTCCATGATGAACCCTCGCTCAAAGAATTCGATGAGGTAAGGGTTTATTTAAATTGTTGTTCCTGATTACTTCTATTGCCGTTCTTCGTGAAGCTTTTCCACTTGCTATCAAATAACGGGAGGGGGCCGAACCACACAAACACGACTGACCCTCATCCCTTATTGTTGTGTTGTTGCGGTTCGAAGGAAAATGATGTGGTGCCAACGCACCACGCGGGATCCGGTGGCAAAGATGCGCGGCGCCGTCGAGCCATGCCGATGAAGTTGAATAAGGTCACAGTGTCGTTCTGCCGCGCCGGAGGATCACGAAAACACCGCGGCTGGAGCGTGGACACGGTGGAGGGGTGGGGCGCCGTCGGGCCGCGCCGGACAGTCCAAGTCCGCGGCTTAGGCCATGGCAGAGCAGGGTAACTGGCAGCTGGTTCCGGGCCTCTGGCATTGGAGCAGGTGGACCAGCCCTTGCTGGTCCCATGGCGGCAACAGCCGGCCAGCCGGAGAGGGCTGGCCGACCAGAGGATGAACCGGGGGTTCATAACCCCCGGGTGGCCTGACATGAGCGGCCCCCCCACATGGGGGTCGTGGTTTGCAAATGGGCGGGGGGCAGCGCCCCCCCCCCCCCCACACCCACATCTGCTGGGCCGAACGGCCGAGCCTCCTGGCTGGTGCCAGCGCGCCGGGCCGGCTCCCCAGGCCGGGCCGCGCCCAAGTGGGCCGGACCCGGAACAGTGACGAGTCGACCCGGTTCTGGCCGACCCAGAGGGTATCACGCTAGGTCGGACCGGGGCCGAACCCCCTAATACCAGACCACTCACAGTCATTTTCCCATAACATGGGTTGCGAGCCTCCGATCGACATACCGTTAGCGGAAATGCGTTCCGTGGAACGAGACGGTCGTTTCAATATATTACACTCAGGGTTTCCAAGTACATTGGGTTCGGCCGGGTTGGTTCGTACACGAAACCAACCGGGCCCTCGGAGCGGAAACACTTATAACATGAGTTCCGGACGTCTGATTGACGTACCATCGACATTGTTGGATTCCTCTTAGTGAGACGGACCTTTTGGCTTACTCCGCTCGAGGTTTGGACATAGTTGGAGTACGGTCGGGTTGGTTTTGACTTAAAAACCAACCGAGCCCCTAGAATGAAAACGCCAATAACTCTCAGACCGGGTGTCCGATCGACGCGCCGTCTGTCACGTTGAGTTCCTATTGACGATACAAAACTTTTGGATACATCAACTCCGTACTATGTGTCAGTTTATGTATCAGCCCCTCGGCTCATGGAGAGGGCCCTCCCGAACGAGCTTGTTGTGTCCGGGAACCCTAGAGATGGCTGCGATTGCGACGACGATGAAGGCTATACAGGAATCCTCCGTGGATTCGACAGTGATGACTACCACACTCAGCGATCCTACGTGGATCAGTGCTACCGATCCTGTGTGGGTCAGATCATGTGTGGGTAAGCGCTCAGCGTTCCTATTTGGGCCAGCGCCTACAGATTCTATGTGGGTCTGATCCTATCTGTGTCATTGCGGGGGTCAGTTACCTATCGATCCTTTGTGGGTCATTGTGGGGGTTAGTTACCTATCGATACTTTGTGGGTCATTGCGGGGGTTAGTACCTATCGATCCTTTCTGGGTCCGACGGCTTAGATGAATCAGTGGAAATATCTGATGATCTCTATCGTTTTACGAAGAAGTATACCTATGTGAGCTGAATCTTGACTTTCAATTCTTATCTTTGATAAGATTTACTTGTTATGCTGTGTGGATTACATTATTCTTTCTTGTGTGGATTGGGTTGGGTATTCCTGTGTGGAATGGGTTGAACTTGGGCTCGGATGATGGAGTCGAATGAGAATTGATGACTTAGGTATATGTATGGGCATATACCTAAGTGGTGATAGATGTTACTTCGTGATTGTATCTTCCTTTGTGGATTATCCTTTTTGGATTCTGGCAGACCTTCGGGGGTCTCAGGGTCCCTACTGAGTAGCTTATACTCACCCCTTCACGGGCTATTCCCGCACTACGTTGTGTTAGTTGCAGACAACGGACAGCGCTGATCGTGGTTGAGGCTTGCAAAGCAGGATGGTACCTGGAGGTGGACCATTAGGCGGGACGTACTTGGAGCGGGCGACAGGACCTAAGGAGCTGTGGAGGCTATCTGTACCCACCCTTCAGGTGGGAGTACCAGAGGACGGCTCGTCGTAGTGACTTTACTTTATAGTTGTTGTACTTCCTTTCAGTTGTATTTTACTTTCAGTTTAGGTTTGTATTCTGGCCCACTTACTATTTTGCACTCACTGTTGTGCCCATTTTTTACTTAGTGTTTACTTCTGCTTTCTTTATCTGTGGTGTTTGTTTACTTTACAAAGGCAATGCCTTCCCTTTTTACAGGTAAATATGCATTGGTTCTAGTCGCCAACCCCTAGCCAATGGAAGGAAGGCTTGGGGTAGTCACGGCATGGGCCCCGAGGACGGGTCGTGACAGTTATTCAGGATATTAAACATAATTCAAGGATAATAACCTAGAGTAATACGTATCTTTAGGGACATCCCTAGGCATACCTTAGTTATATCTATAGGGTTATCACTAACAATTTCTCATCTTAGATTCCATAGGCTGACTAAACCATTCCTCAGATACCAACTATAATAAACCAACCATGGTGTACATTGATATTAAATCTCTTTAGATGAATATTAATTACATTTTAAAAATTCATGCATGGGGTCCATGATAGTTTCTTCCATTATAAAAATGGAATACATTCATCAAATTTTTGAAAGATCATCAACATCTTGATAAAGATCTTCCCATTAGTAATCCTACTAAAATTATTTCATTATAACTTGTAGAATGGAAACATAATAAAGGATTATCTTAGATACATTGAAAGGGTAAACAAAAAATTGATGGAGATATGAATCAAAAAACAAGAACATAACATTTCAATATTAAAATATTGAGTAATGAAATAATTCTTGGAAGTTCGTAGGGAATAAATCCTAAAAGAACATATTCCATGAGAAAATAATATTTCCATAAAACATAGCATTTTGGAAGACATATAATAATGAAAATTAATTTCTACAATATCCATGTCTCATATCAAAGACCATAATTCTAGAAAATGTCCATTACAGAACCGAGTTCACTCCTTAATCTCGCCATGTATTATTAAACCAGATATACATTCCATTTTACCCTAGTATTACTAAACCAGATTTTCAAACCATTCCAGTCATGTAAATATCGTAACATATAAATTTCTATCCAATGAATTTGAAGGAGATATAGGTCCCATCCATGTCATAATTAAATTATTTTAACATGTTCTAGAAAAACATAAAACCATTCACCATAGCATAACCCAATGATCAAATGGGTTTCTAAAACATCATTGCATCATAATACATATAAAATAATTGGATTAAATATAAATAGTTTCTTATTAATAAAAATAACCTAAATTTAATAATAGGTATAGAAAAATAACCCTTTGACGTCATAGATGAATAATAATTATGATAAAATACTTGAAATTAATTCTTGAGGAAAATATCCTTTCTTCTTCAAGAACGTTTTATTTTCTCAAATTTCAAAGGAATTTTAAAATAAAATAATTTAATTTAAAATAAACATGAAATCATGTAAAGTAATATTCTTTGAAATAAGGTGTTATAAAAGAGAAAGAATCCATTTATTTTGTATATGATCCAAAAACATTCTCCCTATACTTTTCCTGGATAAGTTAAAAAAAGTACCTTGTAACGGATAATGAAAAAATATTCCTTTCATATCATTTAGTAAAATAATCCAATTGGTAACATTGAGATTAAAAAAATTGTAAAAGAATATAAAAATTATAACTCATTTAGGGAACGTGGATGTGTATGATAAATATACCCATATAATTATTTAATTATATACAATTTCGGAAAATAATGAGATTGTAAAATTACCCATTAACTTAGGTCGGATATCCATTGTATGTATCCCAACCTCTTGTATAATTATATATATAATGTTATTGAATTATTACATAATCAAAATAATTTTTATGATATCATATATCAGAATATTGTCCTTCATTTTTTAGTTTCATTTTTTTGTCACTCGTTATTTAGATATAAAAAATGTATGTTCTTATACACGTTTTGTCAGATAAATTCATGTTCCACTTCCTAGGTTTTAGATATATCATTAATTTAATGATATTATTATAATATTTATATATTTATTACATTAATGTATATAATTTTTGTATAATGAATATCATGCACAATGAATCACATCAGATCATGGAGATAATAGGACGAACGTACGCAAGAGAGATGATATCATTACCATAATTGTTGAATGGTATTGATGTGGATGGTGTATAATATTTCAGAATAACTATCATGTTATAAAAATAATATATAGTTTTTTAATTCCATCAGTATACCCTTCCATGTATACTGGTGGCAAAAAATAGATTATTCCAAACCATGGATACATTATGTCACACATACACACATGTTGTGATTTTATTTTTCCATAGATGGATATAAGGTGGAATACGGTTGTTGGATAATTTTAAAAACATCTTAGTATATAAGTTATACAATATTTGTTTCTTTATAATTAAAAAAAATATGTATAAGAAGTATAAGAATAAATAATTTTATGTAATCTTTAGTGGATAAATCATGTTATTCAATGAGCTCCCTCTAGATGTCCTCTTTACGGAAATAGAGATTGTTTTTTGAGAAGACAAGAACATCTATAATGTGACTAAGTGTATTGAGAAGGGAAATTTTCTATGGAAGGTTTATATTTAATGTTTAAATTAAATTAAAATTTTGAGGGAGTATTCACCCATTTATAATTGTGGTGAGGGAAACTTTTTGAATTTATGAATCTATTAATATATGATAATATCATAATCAAACTAGACACCTACAAAATGAGATATATTCAAATCTATGATATATTAATATTTTAATCTCATCAACCAAAGTAAATTTTTGTTTCCTTCATCTAATGTATATGATTATTTTGTCAAAAAGAAGTTATAAATGGTAAAAACACTATATTTAAAATGGATTCTCCATCAAAAGGAAGTAATAAATCGATTTTAATAAAAAATATTTATTTTTTCTGAAAAATTGGATTTTTTCTAAAATAATTACTAGAAATATTTTATGATAAACATTAAACCACATATTGAGTCAATAAAATGTGGTTTTCATTACATTATATACTCACTAATTTGCATTAAAATATTTTTTCAGAAAAACAATGTCGTTTTATTAAAAAATGTTTTATTTTCATTTAGAAATAATTGTTCAAAAATGAATTATTTAAATACATTTATAAACAATTTTTTCATAAATCAATTAATACATAATACATAAAAAAATTAAAAATAACATATCTCAGATAAATCTTGGGGTGTTACATTTTCCCAATAGACCAAATAACTAACAGCCTAAATATCAATAGTAACTACCTCCTCAATGTAGTGATTTCCATTTTCTCGAACCTAATAGAAAAAAATCTAAAAACCCACCAAGGCATACATAGGGTTTGAGATAAAATTCAAGTAGGGTCTCGTTAAGTATTCAATAATAATATACCACATAATTAACCAAATGAAGGGTTCTTTTTGAAATAAATAGGCATGGAGATACAAAAACACCTTTAAAACAAATCATTCATTACTTTTAAATTTATGGAAAAATTTATAAACAATGTGTTGTTAAAAATTTTAAATAAAATAGTTTATATAAATTCACAAGGAACTTATGAAATCATTTACATATAATGTAATATATATAAAAAATAATCACAATGGATCCACTTGGCCATCCTCTATGTGGTACAATAGTTCTAGGTTAAGGGGCCCCCACACAATTGAATTGGTGATCATGATAATTTGTGAACACACATCCCTCAAACTCTAATTAAATATGACTCATTCAATTCCCTTTAGAGAAGTGACCAATGACAAATGGTTGGTTAAACATGTATAGAGTCAGTAGATTATTTTACCAAATAACTCACTAGCTACCTATGTTTTTATGGGCTCAAAAAACATTCAATAATCATAAATATATATCAAAAATGGTCAAAATACAATTAATAAATTCCAAAATTCAATATTACAGTTTCTATTTTTAAATAAAACTGCGTTTTTAAGGTATTCATGCCTTTTCCAAGATAAAAACCTTGATTTTTTTCAAATATACCCTATTTTACTTAATAAAAATTTGAAATAAATTTCGTAAATTAATTCCACAATTTAAGATCAAATTGTTTCAAAGAAATTTCCATAAAACGCACCCCAATCCATTGGAATTGGGGGGTGTTCCCAATTTCATGTGAAATAAAATATAAATCCATTTTCAGTATGATTGTATTTTTTTAAAATTCCAATTTAATGTAATTAAATTTAACCAATGAAATTCAGGGTAAAATCAATTGTCTGATCATGAATTAAACCAGCTACCATAGATCGTGGGATAATGAAACAAAATTCCCAAAATGTAAAACTCCAAAAAAGAAATTTGAAAAAGGATATATGATAATAAAACCTAGATTAACGATTTAAAATTGGGGATTATATCATCCAAAAACATATATAGAACAACCCTTAATGAGGAGATGAAGATTTAGAGGGATAAAGTGAATGAGGAAATAATTCATACTCTAAGAGGATCTAAAAATTATATCCTAGCTTAGATATTACATAGAGGGGGTTTGGAGGCGTAATAATGTGTCCTTGAGAGACCTATCAAGATTGAAAAATGAAATATCATGAGTTAGGGATGAGTGGGGATCCAAAATAGGGTTTGAGGAAATTTTTAACAATTTATAGAATAATTAATACTCACGAACACTATTAGCTAGGAAATGACACATCATTTATAGAATCATGTGACCTTGCAATTCCCCCAATAAAGGGGTTTATGGTTTAAAAAATGTTATTGAATGTTTTGATTGAACTATGTAAAAACCGTGGAAACCGCCACATCCTTGGTTTTCATAGTTTTCACTATTTGGGTCTATGGTTTGGGAAAACTATTTTCCAACTATAACCATCCCAAAATACCTTCTAAATTGTCAAAATTTCACTAAAAGAACCCCTAAATATGGCCATAAAAACTTTTAAAATAAGTTTTTTGGAGTACCTAAACATATTAACAATATGTTACATTTTTAGGACATATGAATGAATTTTAAACCATTGTACAGTTGAATTCAATAGTACGTACATATTTAAGGATGAGAAATTGATAATCTTTTTCCAATGATATACATTATCATTTTAAAAATTAAAAATTACTTTTGGGAATTATAGAAAAAAATTTACTTTTAATTTATTTTTATTACTATTTTTTTGGGATAACACACCATTTTATTTTTAATTAATTCCTTATTACATCAATATCACATTGTAATGGATCTGTATTATCGAAATTTTTTTTTACTATTCAATTGAAAGATAAATTTTTTTAGTGAATTATCATTATTTTTATCCTAGATATTTTTAATGTGTTCATTTAAAAATAGAAAATTATTTTATCAAAAAGATATTTATATAATATAAAATATTATGGTAAATATTATTGCACATAAAAAAGAGATTAGACAAGATTTATTAAAAATACACTTAAACATTCATTTATTTTTATACTTTTAACTTTTATATTATGATTTAATGTCATTTTAAATAATTCTTTTTACAGTAAGTATTAATTGTATGTTATATTATTATTTTATTATTTATATTACGAATCAATCTTTAATTTTATTGTTCCTAACTTCATGGTTAGTATTTCTAGAGGCCTTCTTTGACATTCATTTAAAAAAATAATTATTATGAACAATAGAAATAACTATTTTGACACACACATACACACAGATATATATATATATTATTCTTATTTTTACTTCTTTGTTTCGATTAACAATTTTATTCAAATTATGTTTTTTGGGGTTGTGGTGTTTTTAGGATAATATGGCCCTTTATATTTTTGGATTCTACATATGATATTTTCTGAATTACCCTTGGATAGTACATTAATTATATGGAATGTAGTTATCCTATGTACGCGATCCTAATATTTTGATGAAATAAAAAAGTGTTAATTTAGTTTTGTAGACATTGTGTTTTATTATATATAATATACATAAATATAGAACACTTATATATTAACAAAGATAATATCATATTAGAGTGTCTAGGAAGTTAAATAATTTTTTCAATTATAAACAACTTCATAAGTGTTTTCACACATATCCTCAGTTGGGAATAAATAATTGAATTATTATTTCATTTCATCCTAAGGTTCCCACATTTCATCTTCAAAATTGTGGTTTTACAAAAGAAATTTGACATATAAATTTTTTTAATTGTGTATAATGTTTTATTTATATTCAAATATCACCATCAATTTTTTCTCATTGGAGAGGTCATTCTCATGTTATGACACCTCTAAATTCATTAGATTAGAGATATCATGTCAGCACATTTAATGATGATATGCATGGAAGAAATAATGCACATACGATAGCTTTGAATTATGTTACGTTTAATTAGAAAAAAATCATTTGTGATAAATGATCTTTCAGGTACAATATATGTTGGGTAGAAATTACATTCACTAAAAAATCATTAATCTCTTCCTGGTTGATATTTTATTGAACACATTACATTTGTTATAAAATTCCATGCCTATATGATGAGTTTTTTTTAGAAAATATTCTTCCCACTCATAGAAGATTTATTTTTTTGATAAATGGATTAAACCATTTCATCATATAATGAAGAATACTCACTTATATATAGATTCTAATCAGTATATTCCTCCCATAATGGTTAATTTATATATTTACAACCATATATAACCTCATAGGACTCCCTCTAAAAACAATACATGAAAATACTATTATGTAAGAACCATGTTAGGGAGGGATATAAACCCAATAATAACTTCAATACCATCAAGACAACACAAAAAAAAATCAGTGAATCAACAGTCCTTTCATATTTAACATTAGTCAATGGTAACATGGATGTAATAATGTGTAACTCGGTGTGGAGATCATATTAAAGATTTATCCCAAATGAAGAGGTAAAAAATGGATGTTGATGAAATATAATCAAAATTGGTTCCCAAAGTCACCTAAAAACATCAATTCCGTATATCATTGCGAGTTAATTGAGCTTTAATTCTTCTCAAATATAGGTTATGTGAATAATCATGGTCATTTGATTAACAAAAACCATATAAAATCTGTTTGATTACATATATTTAAAAGACACAGTATATGTTATATGGTTATGTAATCAAATTTCCATGTTGGTATGGTAAATGAAATAATAATAAATATAAATTTAATAATTAATACATCAAATTAAGGACATACCAAGGAAGTTTATTCATTAATCTCTATCTTCATGGTGTCCCATGATAAGTTCATGTAATGATCCCATAACATATTTATATTTTCATGGTACATGCTGACCTATTTACATCATAACATAATAAATTATACACCGATGTTGATTACTAAATGTTGTGTATAAATTTATTTTGACACATTATATCATTATCCATTAAGAATTCAATAAGCTTCCATTTATTTTCCGTTCCTTTTTTGAGGTGATGAAAACAATATTATAAAACCTTGATCATCACATAGGTAAATTGATTTGTAATCATTTGTATAGTTTATAAAGTATTTTATGACTTTTTGAATTTAAAATATATCATTATACGTCGACAAACATATAGTAGTTCCCTGTCTTATTCATTGATAAGGTAGTAGGTTCCATTTTAATAAGTAAACCACTTACCTTATTATCCTTTACAGAATGATTTGTACTCACTAATAACAATAATTTATTTACTATAGCCACCATTATTTACAATTATTCATCACCAAAATTAGAATATATACATTTAAATCTTGTGATCCATATATATTTCATACTAATCCCCTAAAAGGTTGTGTATTTAAACATTTACATAATGAACATATATCTTACTCTAAATCATGTGTCCAATTTTTCATCCCATGGGTCATCATTTTTCTAGAGACATAGGCTATCACATCATCACTTTTCATTATTATTCAATATATTTATTCATCTATATAATTAAAAAATATAAAAAAAATCTCCATATTAAATTATTGTGATTACAAGTGTAGTGATTGGCCAATTCTGGAGTTCTATAATGATAACTTTTTACTCTCCCATAAATAAGTATATTACCCCATGTGGAAAGGACAAGTGTTGGCCTGTGGGGACAGTCATTAGTCAGATAACCCGTTCAGGCATGTGGGTAGACCCTAGGGTGGGCCCCACGTGTTTGCGGGGCAACTGGTGGTACCTGGTGGGCCAAGACCCGACGGCCATGTTAAGGCAGGGTGGTTGTGCTGTCACCAGGACCCGGTTGAAAAATTGGTATCACAGGTGGTCGGTTCTACCGCAGACTCTGATCTTTCTTTTGTGTTAAGTAATAGTGTTTAGCGTATTGAGTGTGGTTATCAATCCAGGGAGTCCAGTTTTGGTGCGGTGGGCGACGTATCCATACACCAGGACCCTGACTTCTGATTTCCGACTTAATGCACGAAAACATTGATTGCATGTGTGTTTAAAGTTTTCTCTGTGATTACTTGTGTCAGCTCAACAGGTATACTGTTCTGACCGTGGAATACTTGTTTCCTTTTCAGGATGGCACGACGACAGCAGCCAGCTAGGGTTCCTAGAGTAGAGCGCGACGACAGCCCGCCGAGCGACGAGGCCTCAGTACAGGGCCCGTTGACAGCAGAGGCACCGGCGGTACCTTTACCCGCCGAGCCCCCGATGCTTCCAGCACTGGCAGCTGACGACGCACGATGCCTCGGAGCTCTGCACGAGTTCCAGCGCCAGCGACCACCCAGGTTCCGTGGGGAGTCGGACCCCTAGGCAGCCGAGGACTGGCTGGAGGCGGTCGTCCGAGTTTTCAGGCTAGTGAGGACACCAGCAGACCTCATGGTGATCCTCGCGGTGAGCCTACTGCACGCAGCAGCAGGGCGATGGTGGAGCCTGATGCTCTAGGTACACGATGAGGCCACCCTCATCTGGACGGACTTCGAGAGCCTCTTCCGCTCAGAGTTCATCCCGGCCACCCTCCATGTAGTGCGCATCCAGGAGCTTCTTCAGCTGCGACATGGAAGCTTGACGGTCGGCCAGTACGCGGCGAGGTTCACCGACCTTTCTCGCTTCTCGACAGACATGGTACGAGACCCCTTCTTCCGGGCCCGTACCTTCGAGCAGGGATTGAGACACGAGATCAGGGCATCGCTGATCTCCCTCAGCATCCCGACCTAGGCAGGAGTACTAGAGCGAGCCCTCCTAATCGAGAGCTGCCTGGCTGAGTCCACAGCGAGACCTACCGCAGGGCGGCAGATAGCGGAGTCTTCGGCAGCAGGTAGTCGACGGATGACTCAGGGTTCCAGGAAGACTAGGCCTTCCGGCAGACGACCTCGGGACACTGGCTTAGCGGTGCGGGGCACACAGCGCGACACAACCAGGCCGCGGGGGCGGCGCCCCGCATGCCTCGGCCATTCGTCCGTTCGGCCGAACCGGACCGGGTCGGACCGGGTCGGGTCGCCCCGGTTCGGGTCGACCCGGTTCGGCCGACTCCCGGGGGGGTCGGCCCGGGCCCTTACCCCCCGTCATCGGACGGACTTCGTTCAAATGGTCGTATCTTGATCTACGGGCCTCCAAACGACCCGCCGTCAGCGGAAACACGATCCTTGGATCGAGACGGTCGTTTCGGTATATCGCACTCAAGGTTTCAGAATACTTTGAGTTCGGCCGGGTTGGTTCGTACACGAAACCAAACGGGCCTTCGGAGCGGAAACGCTCATATCTTGAGCCACAGACGTCCGATTGACGTGCTGTCAGCTTTGTTGAGTTTCTCTTTGGGAGACGGATCTTTTGGCATACTCTGCCCGAGGTTTGGACGCAGGTGGAGTGCGGTCGGGTTGGTTTTGCCTTAAAAACTAACCGGGCCCCTGGGATGAAAATGCCAATAACTCTCAGACCGGGCGTCCGATTGATGCGCCGTCTGCGTCGTTGAGTTCCTGTTGACGATACAGAACTTTTGGATACATCAACTTCGGGCTTTGTGTCAGTTGATGTATCAGCCTCTCGGCTCGTGGAGCGGACCCTCCCGAACGAGCTTGCTGTGTGCGGGAACCCTAGTGCTGGCTGTGACTGCTTCTTCGTTAGCGACGACCGTGCAGAGATCCTCAGTGGACTGCGACGACGACTGTGCAGAGATCCTCCGTGGACTCCGACGACGATCGTGCAGAGATCCTCAATGGACTGCGGCGACGACTGTGCAGAGATCCTCCGTGGACTCTGACGACGACCGTGCAGCGATCCTCAGTGGACTGCGGCGACGACTGTGCAGTGATCCTCAGTGGACTGCGACGACTACTGCACTCAGCGATCCTACGTGGATCAGTGCTACAGGTCCTGCGTGGGCCCGGTCCTGTGTGGGCCCGATCCTGTGTGGGTCTGATCCTGTGTGGGTCAGCGCTCAGCGGTTCTGTGTGAGCCAGCGCCTACAGGTCCTGCGTGGGCCCGGTCCTGTGTGGGCCCGATCCTGTGTGGGTCCGATCCTGTGTGGGTCATTGTAGGGGTTAGTTACCTATCGATCCTTCGTGGGTCCGACGACTTAGATGGATCTGTGATCATCTTTATCGTCATCCGAATAAGTATACATGTGTGAGCTGAATCTTGTGTTTCTCTCCTTTGTGGATTGTGTTGAGATATCCTGTGTGGATTTACTGTTTACTCTCCTTTGTGGATTGTGTTGAGCTATCCTGTGTGGATTTACTGTTTACTCTCCTTTGTGGATTGTGTTGTTCTATCCTATGTGTGTATACGTTTTTCTTTCCTGTGTGGACTGGGTTGTGCTCGGGCTCGGACGTTGGAGCCGAACGGGAAATGATGACTTCAGTATATGTATGGGCATATACCTAAGCCATGTCATATGTTACTTCGTGATTGTATCTTTCCTTTGTGGATTATCCTTTGTGGATTTCAGGAGACCTTCGGGGGTCTCGGGGTCCCTACTGAGTAGCTTATACTCACCCCTACACGGGCTTTGCCCGCACTACGTTGTGTTGGTTGCAGACGACGGACAGCGCTGATCGTGGTGGAGGCGTGCGGAGCAGGACGGTACCTGGAGGTGGACCACTGGGCGGGACATACTCGGAGCGGTCAGGTGGACCCGAGGAGCAGTGGAGGCTATCTATACCCACCCTTCAGGTGGGATTTTCCAGAGGACGGCTCGACGTTGCAGTTTTCCCTTTCAGTTGTTGTTTTTCCTTTCAGTTTTACATTACTGTTGGGCTTGTATTTCCGGCCCCTTTTACTTTCAGCACAGCTTGTATAGTTTTTTACTTAGTGTTTACTTTTCCGCTTGCTTACTCTGTGGTGCTTGTTTACTTTTCAAAGGTAATGCCTTCCCCTTTTGTTGGGATTTACGCCTTGGTGCTAGTCGCCAGCCCCTGGCCTATGGAAGGCGGACTTGGGGTAGTCACGGCACGGGCCCCGAGGACGGGTCGTGACAGCCACAAATCCTGAGATCGTTCTGAGTACACAGAGAGCGCATCAGATTTATGCTAAACTCTCGAAGTGCCACTTCTAGATGGATCAGATTCACTTATTGGGTCACGTTATCTCAGAGGTAGGAGTATCAGTGGGCCCAGAGAAAGTGAGAGCTGTAGTTTCCGGGGAGCAGCCGAAGAACTTCTTTGAGGTACGGAGTTTCCTAGGGCTGGCTGGATACTACAGATGCATCATTCAAGACTTTTCTCGTCTTGCAGCACCATTGATAGGTCTGACAAAAAAGGTGGCGAAGTTCTTATGGTCAGATTCTTGTAAGTCAGCCTTTCAAGAGCTGAAAGGGAGGTTGACATCGGCACCAATTCTAGGCTTGCCGGAGCCAGGCAAGAGATACACTCTTTACTGTGATGCTTGAGGTATTGGGCTAGGAGATATGCTTATGCCGGGAGATGGAGTCGTTTCGTATGGGTCTCGAAAGCTGAGGCCACATGAGAGTTAGTACCCTATGCACGATCTGGAGTTGGCAGCTGTTGTTCATGCCTTGCGCTGTTGGAGACACTATATTCTGGGAGAGAACATTGTGGTATTCACTAACCACAAGAGTCTCAAGTATATATTTTCTCATCGTGATCCGAATCTGAGGCAGCGCATGTGGGTCGAGTACCTTCAGTCTTTTGACATAGAGATTGCCTATACGCCGGGAAAGGGAAACACCATGGCAGATGCGTTGAGCAGGAGAACTCGGATTCAGGCAGTTCAAGAAGCCAGTAGTGAGTGGAAGCTGATGACTCTGTTCTCTGAGATGCATCTGGAGGTGCACGACAGACGGGGACAGACTTTTCTATCTTCTATAGTTGTTACCTCCATGCTACTTGATTGGGTACGTAAGAGGCAGCTATCAGACTCAGAAGGCTTAGTTCTGCGGGAGAGTGTCTTAGGAGAGGACCCTCTTTTTGGAAGGACAGTGGGTGAGGATGAGATCATGTGTTTCCATGGACGTGTATGTGTGCCTGCAGACATATGCGAAGAGTTGATGCCAGATTTCAATTCCTCAGTTTGGGCAGTTCATCCTGGCATCACCAAGATGTATCAAGATATTCATCTCTAGTACTGGTGGCCAGGTATGAAGAAGGATGTTGCTGGTTTTTTCATGATATGTTTTACTTGTCAGCAGGTGAATGCAGAGCATCACTGACCAGTGTGGCTTTTACATCAGTTACCCATTCCGGAGTGGAAGTGGAACGATGTTGTGATGGACTTCGTGACCGGGTTGCTGAGATCACCTTGGGGAAATGATGTTGTTTGAATTGTTGTCGACATGCTTACGAAGGTTTCTCAATTTATTCCGATCAAGGATACCTTCAATGTCCATGATCTGGGAAGACTTTACATTAGAGACATCATTCGTCTGCATGGATTTCCATGTTCTATTGTTTCAGATAGAGATGTGCGCTTTACCTCTTTGTTCTGACAGGGACTTCAGAAGGACTTGGGTACACAGGTACTTTTGAGTACAACTTACAATTCCAAAACTGATGCCCAGTCTGAGCGCATGATCCAGGTTCTTGAAGATATTCTTCGGGCTTGCATCCTTGACTTTGGCAGTTCTTGGGAGAAGCATATTCATCTGGTGGAGTTCGCCTACAACAACAGTTTCTAGGCGACCATTCAGATGGCACCATATGAGGCTTTGTAGAGTAGGCCATGCTGATCACCCTTTTGCTGGCTGGAGGTAGGAGAGGCAGATTTGCTGGGACCGCTTCTTGTTCAAAAGACTTCAGATCAAATAGAGATGATTCGGAAGAGGATGGATACAACGCACTCTCAACAGAAGTTTTATGCTGATCAGCGGAGACGATCTCTAGAGTTCGAGGTTGGTGGTTAGGTTTTCCTGCGTGTCGCACCAAGGTTGGGACAGAAGAGGATTCAGAGACATGGTAAGCTTTCACCGCGGTACGTCGGGATGTTTGAGGTCTTGGATAGTGTTGGGACGGTCACTTATCGGTTGCAGCTACCTCAGAGGTATCGGGCCATGCACAATGTCTTCCACATTTCTCAGCTCCGACGTTACTTTTCAGACCTGTCTCACGTCTTTCGGCCTGAGGAAGTCGAGCTTGAAGCGGATGCATCGTTCGAGAATCACCCTATTTGGATTATCGATCGCAGTACGAAGGTTCTCCATGGGCAGTCTATTCCTCTGGTATGGGTGCTATGGCAGCACGGGCGAGTACATGACGAGACTTGTGAGAGGGAGGCCGATGTACGATCGCAGTGATCAGAGCTGTTCGGGTTTTCTTCTTCTCTGCCACGTTAGGGAAATTCGGGGACGAATTTATTTAAGGGGGAAGTTTGTAAGAACCCGGATCTTCTTTTTAGGTACTCTTTTCCTTTTTCTGGAGTTTTTGAGAAAAAATGAATTTTCTTGAACTTTTTGAAGTACAAGTAGGGTACTTTCTGAGTACACTCCGTGTGCTCCCTTTTCTGCTCAATGCTATGTGCTGGTCATGTCTGGGCCACACAAATGGTGTGTAAGGGTGAGGTGGAGGCCAGTTAATTCGGAGTACGGAAAACTGAAGTACACGGCATATACTCAAGAAGTACACGCCGTGTACCTTCTTGTTTTTCATTAAACGGACCGGGTTCATGCCTCATCGCGATATTTTCCTTCTTCTAGGTCTGGTTCGTCCGAGAGCGGCCCGTACAGCCAAATCATCGACAAACTCCCACCTCACTGTTCGTTCTCCGATTCGAGCACGGTCAGTTGCATTGGAATCGCAGCGATGAGTTCTTCCTTCTTCTTGAGTCTTGTTTCATGATTCCTCCTCGTTCACAAGTTATTGTGGGATGAAGATTTTGTGCATTTTCTCAGATATTCATCGTTCTAAGGGAAATCTGTCATCTAGATTCACATATATCGATCTCCTAGGATCAAGGTAGGTGGTTTGTGCCTTTCTGTAGAAAGTTGATGAATATTTTGTGCAAATTCCACCGATACCCATGAACGGGGTATTGCGTGTTCCTATTATGACCTTGTTGTATTTCTTGCATTGTTTGATTGCTAGAGTAGATGTTTTTCCTATGATTATGGTATCTTTACTGTACCTTGGATGTTTTCTATGCTTGTTCTGCCTGTTTGGCGTTTTTCCAGTTGCCATGCTTATTTGTAAGACAGTGGAACTGCTCCCTTGTTCTGTTGTTGAGCCTTAGAATGATAGTCAAGTAGTTCTTGAGGTTTACATGGATAATGTACACGTTCACTGAGCATGTTTTACCATTCACTCAGGACTGTGAGAACCTAGAGTAGTAGACCAAAAGGAGAATTGATGGAAGGGCTTCTCCAGATTGCCTTTTAATTACGATGGGAGACCACAGGGGGAATTGACGTTGAGTGCTTCCTCAGAGAGTCTGTAGTTCCTCGACATGGGCCACAGGGGGAATAGATGTTGAGTGCTTCCACAGAGATCCTTTAGCATAATATGAGACTATAGGGGGAATTGACGGTGAGTTCTTCCCCAGAGAGTATATTAATTTCATAGCTGAACCATAGGGGTGAGACTTTGTGTGCCTCCTAGAGGGTTGCTAGTACTTATAGGTTGAACCATAGGGGTTAGGCTGTGAGTGCTTCCCAGAGGGTTACCTGTTTTCTTCTTGTTGCTGGCTGGTTATTTGTGTACTTTATTTGTTAGAACTGTGGATTGTAGCTTCTTGTACATTCATGTTTACTACTTCTTGTTTATTACTTGTCTTGTATTCATTGACTATTGGGCACAAATCTTTGGGTGATTTCCTACTATGATTTTATCTCACACCCTGTTTGGGCCATGCTTTTGGGCCCATGTAGACTATGTAGCTGCAGTTTTAGATAGGGGCAAGCACTCTTCTACTTTTGGATCGTGATTGTGATGGAGCTACAGAGAATGGGACCGAGCCGGGGCTCATGATGCTGAGGAGTTTATTTTGTTTTCTTTTTCACTTGTTTTCAGTTGTATTCCAGCATGTTTTCGTGTTTCCTTCTTTCAATAGATAATTGTACCTACTTCATTATTGTCATCATTATTATTTTATCTATTTATTCCACTGTTCAATTCAATTTTTTTATGCTGTTGATTGTTTCTGCTATGGAATCTGGTTTTTTTCCGTTGTATACTTTACCGAATGAGGGCATAGTTTCCCCACCGACTCACCAAGGCTCTCACTACTAGTTGGCAACCCCTGGCATTCAGAGAAACGTGCTTGAGGTTATGTGGTGAACCGGGTACGGGGCACCAATGGAGGGGCTCAGGATTCAGGTCATTACAGTTAGTCTCTAGAGACAATATTAATTATGTCTTTAAATATTTTTAGATTTTTTGTAAGTCAAAATGGAGTAAATCATAACTGATAACATACATATAATATATTAAAGGTTAACTATGGAATATCTTATCTTTTCATCTTTAGCTGATGATATCTATAACAAATTTAAATTATTGAGGAGAGTTATTCAATTTTAAGTTTAATATAAATTTCATTTGTCCATTTTAGATTCTTTTTAATTATAGTGATCTTTTATGTTTCTTGATAATTTGTTAAATGCTTAATTGACCCACACATTCTTTTTTGCAAGAGTACTAGTGGACCATATAATGATATGCAAGTTTATATAACCCCTTATTCCCAATGCACATGTGGTTTTTAATAACTCTTCCTTATTTTTTACTTCAACCTATATGACCTCTTAGAAATATGCGTCACAATAGATATATGTTCAAAAAATAAGTCTATCGTTACTTTTGGTTATGTCGAGACATTTTATCTAGTAATTCATCAATATATTCCCTTATAATGGCCACTCATTAAATGTTAACTCTTTACCTATTCTTAACTCATTGAGAATGATATGATATCTCAATTTTTATAAAAAAAATTTAATAAACAAAAACATGTCAAACATATTTAATGACATTTTTATACTTATATGTTACACTATCGATGTGAGGAATATCACGAATTTCAATATTATTTTATACTAAATGTAATGTGATGCCTCTATCATATTAATAGAGAGGATTGTCATATTGGTAAATGGGTTGTCCAATGTCTTTTATATTGTTTACATCAATTACGAATAATTTATATAAATGATTTATGAAATGAAATATCATTCAAAATATTAAAATAATAGATTTATAAAGAATTATACATTATGGATAACACACATTAGTTTCCATGAAATGGTTTCTAACCATATAATCCCTTTGTTATATAGTGGTAACTTATATAAATAGACATGTTCTTCTTCTTTTATGTCAACGAAATTGATAATACATAGTTATATATTTCATATAGACTATGTTAAACAGATGTGTTGATATAAAATTTTATAGAAAACATTCAGTGTACCGGGTTCCTCTCATAGTGTATGTATTTTTTTAGATGGTGTTAAATAGATGAAGGGAAGATTTTGAAATTTTCTTGTCGGTGAACACTATCTGGAAAACACCATTGTGTAATATATATATATATAGGGATCACATAGTAATAATGTTATGTATATTCTTTTTTATGTTCATTATATTACATTTTGATTCATGATAATAGACCATGTATACAAAATGGTTTCTATCAATTCTCTTATAATGATATGATCCTAAAAACCACATTTGTTTGAAATCCATAATAATTAATAAATCAATATGTTATATTCCATTTTTTTCACTGAACATACATATAGTAATATGATTTCTCCCATTATATAGTATTTGATATGTTGTGGACTAATATCAACAGTCAGATCATTCTATTAATAGTTATGATATATTATATCACATTTATTTTTCTTCTTAGTTCTCGTGTATGTTAGTAAAATATCATACGTTTGGACACTTTATAATCCCATGGATTTTATCTATGATGTATGTTATGGTATATGTTATATAATTTATTATGACTAAAACATGAGATGTACAGAAATGAGTATCAAATCATATTGGGAAAATAAAATATATAATTAATATGGATTATCACATACATAAAAGGTAAGACCATACATAATGATTTTCCAATCTGTTTGATAACTTCCGCTGAATAGGATATTTCCCATTGCCACTAAATTAAAAATAATCGACATGAAATTGACCTTATGAAATATAAATATATAACTGAATTTTTCATAAAAGTGAATCTTGATATATAAGGGTCATGTTTGTGTTTATCAGGAATTATGGTTAATTATTCCAATTTATCATTAATAAATTATGGTAAACAATAGAAAAGGTAAGATATTCATATTTGAAATAAAAATTTTCTAATTAAAATATATTTGATAAAAATAAGTGTATGGAATTTTAAATATGAAATTTCAAAGACATAATTAAATAATATTCGATCACATTGATTTATTATGTTCATAAAATAACTAAAATTCTCATTTCTTAATTTATTCCCTTTGAATATTTATATTTATAAATTTCTCAGGAAATTTAAAAATAATTTATGATTAAATTTTTATGATAAATTGTTTTTTAAAAAATTTCCATGAAATTAATTATTATTCTATGTACCAAAACCATTATATCATTTTGAAATTAATGTTATTATATAGTGTGTGGTGGTGGAATATAGTTTATACATGATAGTTATTATTGTTCTGATATAAGTAGCTTCTCACATTAAATAAATAATCCATTAAAAAATAAACTTTTGGTCGATCTTCCCACTTTCTATGAGGCTTATAATTTATTCTGGAATGGTTGGGGATGTCTATATAGGGGTTCGGGCTTACTCATGTTCATATTTTTAATTTCAAATTATTTTAATCATTTAAAATAAAATTCCCTATTTTATATTCATATAATTATTTTTTTGTCCGGATATGTTTAATTTCAATTTTCTTAATCGGTAAAACAAAATATGGTATAAGATAAAAGATATCCATTGATATTAAATGGGTATATAAATTGTTTCTATAAATACTTCTCACAGAAAATAAATAACCATAAAAATTCACAAAAAATAAACACTAAATTATATAAAAATTATTTCATATGATATAATAGTTATTAATTTAAGATTCATGTGATCTATATAAATTTGGTGAGTCAATAAACGGAAAATCCCAGAAAAATATTTTTGATATTCATTCGAAATAAATAATAAATTAAAAACTCGATCATCCAATATATCATGATAATATTTAGCTGGGTGCCCCTAAATTATCATTTTTGAGGCACGGTGGAAATTGTTAATTTTAAGTGTTTGGTAATAAAATGTTATTTTTTATATTGGTTTACTAATATTAAGGAAACCCTACTAGTATTGATAGAAATTGAATATAGTTTTATTTATACCCACTTGTTGGATTTTGGAAATGAGTTTTCAATTGTAATATCAAAGAGTCATGTATGATATTAGTAGACCATTTTCCAACTTAAAAAACTATCTTTCATATAAAAAATCCATTATAGAACCATTATTTAGTGATATATGGATATTGGATCACTAAGGTTAATAATTTGTTGCGGAATAGATTTAATTAAGGAATATTATTCAATGATCCTTATTTAAATTATAATATATATATATATATATTATAAATACTGGTAATAACCAAATTTTTAATTTCATGGACTTCTCTAGGTATGGAATGTTTACATATTCTAGTTCTATTTCGATGGTTTTAAATTTCTTCCAAATAGAAGAATTATTGAAATTTGAATGATAATGTTCTTAAAATCATCATTTTCATCTCCGACTCATGGTTATTTGATATGGGAAATGCATAACAATTCACTGATGATTAACACAAACGTAGATATATGAGATAATGAATGAATATTGAGGTAGATATAAATATATCAAGAGGTGAGGAATTTGTAGTTAAAATTTTTAAATAAATAATACAGAGTGGATATTTTTTTAGCATGGGTAACTATTATTATGTTCCAATATAGATATATAGTTCTCTTCTATTTCTAGTTTGTACAAGACGTGATACTAAATAATTATATAATAAGTGTTTATATATACAAATAATTTTAATTTTTCAGGGAATCTATAACTTGGAAAATGATTTATATATTTTTATATTGATAATATTGTCTATAACATTCATAAAAGAATTTCACGTTTTATTATTACCCCACATACCATTGGAATTATTACCTTGGACCTAAAAATTGGAAATATATTCAAAGATTCCATATAAATGTATTATTATAATTCTTCATTTATAAATAATTATATATTTGTAAATCTAATTTATTATAAAAATTTATAAACGAAATTATTTGTTTTAAATGGATAAATCCCTGCTATACTATTTTATTTAATACATATTAATTTAAATATTACAATGTGATCTTAAGAATGTTTCAGATTTAGTTTCTCTTCATACATTTCGAATGAATTTCATTAAAATTATTAAGTTTTTTTATTAAAAAAATTATTAATCATTTGAAAAGATCATTTATTTGTGAGAAAAAGAATATAAATAGCTATATTAATATCTTATGATTCTTTGACTAGATTTGGGCAATGAAAATGTCAGGGAGGAATTCACTGATCATATAAAAGATTTTGGAATTTTTATAAAACCTATTTCTCTAGAAACAAAATAGGGTAACAGTGTGTCTAGGAGGATTGATAATACCTTTTTGAACATGGTTTGATTGTTGATGAGTCAATATGAATTGACTACTTCATGAGGGTAGAGTCTCTGGAAAATGATTCATCTGAACATACCTATATTAGATCTAAATTAGTCCTAAAGACACAATGTGGTATACGTTATAGAAATCATTGTAGTTTCTATTTTAAAATAAATACGAGTTTTTGTGAACACATATGTGTATTTTATTATAGACATAAATGAATCTATGTTTTAAAAGCCCTTTTTTTATTTTCCCAATGAAGCTATATTATATTCTTTTTCAATACAACTATTAAAAAAGATATTATGGATCCATTTTCTTTATTCCTTGAGATGGAATATATAAATCAAATATTAAGTGGTAGAAATTTTATATATAGAAAATACTAAGATAGAGAAAACTAATGTTTTGATAATATGAATAGTGGTCTAGTACAAATTTTTTTTGGGGGATTAACTAAAATAGGATTCACAAAAACATTGGCGGTCTGTATGGATTTCTAAAAATATTGATCGATATTGAATTATTATATCAAATAAAGATGATTTAATTTCCATAGATGATGAACCTACTAACTAACATGAGGTTATAGAGAGTTATATGTAATGATTTGTGTCATGTTGAAATGTTACATTTATATTATTTTTATTAGAAGTGCATGTAGGAGGATTCAAGTGTTTTTTGGAGCTGTTTAGAAGTTAAAATAATGATACAGGGAGGTTACATGTCTTCTAACTTTATTTCACCTCATTAATTTTGGTTTCATGACCTCTACTAGAAAACTTCACAACATGCATAATTTTACACAGTGTGGAAGAGGGATTCATGATGTGATATACTTCAGGGTCTGAAATAAAAACAATAAAATTGAGAGGCGCTGTATTTTTCAGCATAAGTGGATATCAATGTTTCACATGGCATGGAAGAGGATTAGATGTTTTGTAATACCCTGAGGATTTAATGTTTTAAAAAATTCCATCCACTATGGATTTCAAAAACCCTATATTGGAAGCACACTCACTCATTTTAGGCAACTTGTCTTTCCCTTCCATGGTTTTTTTGTGTTTCCATCAACAAGAATTGATCTCCAAGCATCAGTCATTGAACAATAAAAATAATTCTTCCAATGATTTCTTTTAATATGGTCTCTGCTTTCCTCTTTCTCTGTATCACATGTGATGGAGGTCATTATTACACACTTCTAACATGTTTTCTATGGTCTTTTATTAGTGAAGTGGTGCTACTACATCACCAAGTCGATGCAGATTGTCTGGGAGGGGAAATCAAATGATTGTTGCATGATATATTCTCGTACAAATAACATTGACACCATTCTAGGTAGGATTTACCCTTGTATCTTCATAATTAGCAATGTGTGGGAGATTATTTTCTTTTTTCAGCATTTTATTATAGTTTCGATGACCAAATAGAGGATAAAAAATGGATAATTGAATTTGAAAGGGATATATGTTTGGTTCGTATGGTTTTTACAGCCATGGTATTGATTGAACAATTGTGATTATATGTGCTGAATTCCCCAATAAAAATAGCGGTTGTTGGTGTCTTTGTTTTTTCACTAATGGATTTCATTTCAGTTTATTCATGTTTAACAAATATATATTTAAATTAGAAAAACATGTACACTTATCTAATAAAAGCAGGCGCCATGAATACCCAGTTTTTTTGATTACCCCAATATTAGAAATAGAAATTAAATAAGGAATGCCTTGCTATATCCAATAATTCTATTCTGATTTGGTATGGGGATAATGTGTTTTGATAGATATCTTGGTTTGTATATGTTGGACCGATGGGAGGTGAAATTTCATTGTTGTGATGTTCGGGTTTTCAATGGATTCATTGTGATTTGGTAGTGAAGCATGGGTACGTGAAGTGTGTTGATTTGGGAAGTGTTGTGGATGAACAAATAGACAATAAATAAAAATATCAATGTAATAGAATCCCATATTGTGATATTTTTTTATTGGGTAATGCATGATCAATGTTTTATAGTGAAGTTACAACGGGTTTGTGCTTTGTTTTTGTTGTAGGATGTGGTTGAGCATTGTGGAATTTTTTGGGTTAGAATGGGTAATTTTCTTAAAGTATCTGGTTTTGTTTCTTGTTATGTGATGTTCTTGGAATATTTCATTATAGTAATGGAATAGATGAATAAATAATTTTTTATTAAATTTTAGGAATATATTGGCATGGTTTGGATAAGGTAATGAATAAATAAAATGTGAATGAAGAATGGAAATCAATAATTAAATTGGTTAGATGTATGAATTGGGTTGTGGTTTTTTGTGTGGTATTGCACATTTAGAGGTAACATTATGTTTGTAAGTGTTGAGAGCTGGTTGTTTGTTTGAGAACCCATAGAATGGGGAATATTTTTTGGTATCATTTACAAATATAATTTTATTTTCCTTGTGATTTCAATATGCACCCCACACTAGTTGAGAACTATGTGTTAAACAACCCCATTGTCATGGGGGAGGGTTTCTTGCCCAAACAACATGTGAGAGGATGGATGGATTGCCACCTTCTCTTCCATTCTCCCTCATCTTGGAGGAGATAACTCAAGAATCATCAGGTAGTATGTGAGTTTTGGGGAAGAGTTGTGTGAAGGGAATTTGTGTTTTCCTCATTGTCTTTAAGATGAGATGTGTTTCTCTTTCCCAAGTGTTTTTTTGATGTGGTGTGGTATGTTGCCTATGTTTCTTTGAGAAGGATGATATGTTGTGTGAGGCCTTGGTTTTTCCTTTTCAGATGCGATGTGATTCCTTTTTCCATGTAACTTTTCTATATATGATGCCTAGATGTGTGTGGGAAATATGTGATATGCATCACTTTCCCATGTGAAGGGACTTGTTGTGAGGCCCAGGTGTGTGCGGGTGGGATGTATGGTGGTACATTCAGAAGAGGTGGGAGTGAATGGATGTTTTCAATCATAAAATAATGCATAATATTGTAGAAAGTGGTGTAGGGTAGACCAATTATTGACGTGATTAATAAATTACATTACATGACATTCGTTATTGGGAAAGTCTGCCCCAATAAGGATGATATAGCTAGTATAACTTGTTAGGTGATATTTGGTTTTGTTGTTTTATAACATGGGAATTACTACGATTCCTTTCACGTGTTCATAAGAGTATCTGGTTTTCCTACTAATCATACTTTTATGCTCACCGTACGTATATAAAATTGTTTTCATGTTTCTAGGAGGTCTTCAGAGAATGTGCTAGAATTTACTAGGTCGGATCTTAACAGTTGTTGTGTGGATTTATAGCCTTACCTTTGGTTCTTACTTTGGATACTTATTTCATTTTAAACGGTTTTATTTTAAACATGCATGTGGTATGAAATATGGATTTATTTTAAATATCTATTGGAGTTGTTTTGAGGTTGATATATCTCATCTAATGATCTTTTTTACCATAAAAAAGTGTAAACCATCCCAATTTGTTTGATTTTTATAACTTCAGTGTTGTTCGCTACCACATGTCATACTAGATGTGGGACACGTGGTTCATCATCTTCATTTCATAAATTCTATCCCAATAGTGGTATATTTATAGGGAGGGGTCATGATAGATAGGTATCAGAGGTAATTTTTGATAGATAGTATGGTGTTTGGAGTTAAGAGTAGTGATTATTACATGGTTTGGTTGGGAAACAATGTCAGGTGATCTTAGTGTGTTACATAGGCTAGGGAAGGCGAGCTAGAAAACAAGATTTTAGGGTTCCCCACGATCTAACACATGGACTCTCAGCCAACTATACGACCAAAAGAGGCTACACCATTTGTATTGTAGAGACTCTAGGAATGGTATGTCAATCATAATGACTTGTGTTATTGTTTTAATTGGGTGTTTATGAAAATAACAAATGAATGGTGAGTTAAATTTGTTAATATGAATTTTAATAATTTTACACACTATATTGGCTTAATAACTACTTGTTTACCTTTCAGCTTTGGCTCCTGGTAATCTTCCACATGTGGATCAAGTAGTTGAGGCATAGAAGGCCAATTCGGTTGATTGGAGGAATGTTTATCTAGTGGAGGAGGACCACCAGTGGCAGATAATATTACATGCTTTATAGATGAAGGCATTTGGAATGTAGGAGGGTAATGTTTTAGATATGTAAAAAGTGAAATTTCATCAGTATCTTGAGATCACCCTTAGTTTGATCTGGGCACTGATAGAGTACGAGGTCCCTTTTGTAGCAAGTTAGATATGGGGAGTTGTGTGTTAGTGGTGGATGATGTAGTTGGGGGAGTGTAAGGAGGATGGCGTTCTGTTGTTCAATTTATAGAATCAGATCAAAGTTGAATTCCTTTAATCGACCATGAAGGATGATTAGAGGCCACAATTACTCTCCCTCCATCATGGTATTATATTAGTATGGGATATGGGGATTATGTTCTAGGATATCCTTCATTTTCCACAGATCAATTTTTATTTGAGGAGTCTCATGTGAGACTCATAGAGGATGAACTTATTCCTTCCATCCAGTACGCAGTTAACCACTTTACATAGCTGAAAAGCCTAGATGATCAGAGGATGGATGAAGATATTGCTCAAAAGCATTCATGAGGAGGTATACCACAATAGGGGAGCCAATAGATTTTTTAGAGAGTTATGGTTACCTGTCGTAGGTCTCAGGCACCAGTGCATTTGGGGTTTTGATTGTCTTTTTCATGAAATGGGACCATGGTGTTTCATCTTTGTACTCTTTGGGAATCTATATAATAAGTTCCCAATGACCGTTTTGGCCTATTATTGTTGAGGTGGATAGGACCAGTTCCAACTTCAACTAAATATTCCAACTAAACAGTTTTCCAGTAGAAAAAATTGGCTCATGGACCACCAAGGGAAGATGGAGTAGGTAGAGGCTGACCATGAGATTTTCCTTAGGGACTTTGGATCGGGTGTGGTTTTGGGGGTGGTTATTGGAAAAAGGTTAAGGGATCTGTGTATGGTCTGTTACATGCAGATGAGGCATCAGTTCTAGTAGGGCCATAGATCATTAAAGGCATGATCAGTTTCATTCGTATACATTCTTATGATTTGATTGATTCAAGATCTTCACAATTTTTTTATTCATTCACTCAATCAAATTTTATAGTATTGTATATATAGAGACATCACATTCCCCTGGTAGTGAGTACGCCAGTCAGAGGCTTGAACACTTTGTTTGATCTATGATTGGATGTACACTAATGATGGTGCGCTATCAATCCCAAAGTGATTTCTTCTTACTACATATGATACCATATGAAGTCATTTTCATCATTGATTTTTTGTATTCCATGTTACATTTTATCAAAAGCTTCCAAATAAGATTCGGGTTTTCAGACGTGGATTCCTAGCATGTGAATTGTTTTGGTGAGTGGAGTTCTCATTTGGGAAACCTGTATAGGGAGTCCCTTCACTTGTTGTTGGGTAATCTATTAGTGGAATCAGTAGAGGCTATGATTTTGGAGACTCCCATTTTAGTTTATAAATTCATGTATTTTTTCCCAAGGAGGATGTGACTCGACTACCCTTGATGGGATGTTGAGTTCGGGATAGACATTCAACTCGGTGCTTGTTTGATTTTGATGGCTCCTTATCGAATAACACTTTTTCAGTTATAGGCTTTATGGATTCTTAATTATTTATAGATGAATAATGTATTTATATTTCTTATTTTTAATCTTGGTGGCTCCATTTTTGTTCTTGGTGAAGGTGTATGGTGGTATGTGGTTGTGCATAGACTACAAGAGGCTGAATCGAGGGACGATCAAGAACCATTACCATCTTACAAGTATGGAAAATAGTTTCAACCAGTTGAGATGGGAATGTGGGTTTTCTATGATTGATTTTTAGTCTGGAGATAACTATTTAGAGGTGAAGGAGGTAGATATCTTGAACACTTCTATGAGATGTAGCTATGGGCACATCGATTTTGTCGTCAGGTCATTCGATATTTTGAATGCACAAACTATGTTCACGGGTCATATGAATACTATTTTCAATGTGTTACTAAACCAGTTCTTCATCATTTTCATTGTTGATATCAAGATCTACTCGGAGTTAGAGGAGGATAACATTGAGGGTCTCAAAACATTTCTATAGGTTCTTCAACTCCACCATATTTATGAAATATTTTACATGTGAATTTTCATGAAACAAGAGGTTCATTTCCTTTGGAAGGTGGTGTCTGTACTTGGTATGTAAGTACAACTTAAGAATTTTGAAGTAGTTGTTTCTTGGGAAGCATACATGAATGTGGTTGTGGATTCTATTTTCCTTAGACTTTTAGTATATTATAGGAGGTTTCTACCACATTTCTTTTGGTTTGTTGCTCCATTGACATATCTAACTAGACGGAACCAAGATTTTGTGTCGAGTGTGTAGTTCTAGGTAATTTTTATTTATCTGAAGAGGGAGTAGTTTTGTGCTCTTTTTCTATGGTTTTATGAGGAAGGAATGGTGTTCTATGTTTTTTGGGAATATTTACATCTTGGATTGGGATGAATGTTCAGGCAGTAATGGGAAGTGATCTATTATGTGTCTGGGTAGTTATGCCACCATGCACATAACTATGCCACTTATGGTATGGATTCGGAGGCAGTCATGGTTTCACTGAAGATGTGGTAACATTTCCCCATTCAGGATATCATCGTGGAAATTTAAGATCATGATAATTTTAGGTATATATTTTCCCAGTGAGATATGAACTTCTGAAAGTGGATTAGGATGGAGTTTATATAGGATTATGATTTCTTGATCACTTACACCTTAGGGAAATAAAAATTTATAGCAGATTATTTGAGTAATAAGTCACTAAAGGATGTTGTTCGAAAATATGAGGATAATTAGAATGTGATAGAGGAGTTAGAATCCCTACCCATAGATGTATGAATGGGTGGTGGTAGTGGTTTCTTGTTGCAGATGAAGATACAGTATTCTGATTCCTCAGGTGGAGGAACCTTAGTGCAGAGACATAGAGGAAGAGGCCATGGGCAATCACATTGACCATGGTGATGCTAAAAAATAATGGATAGAGTATGGTAATATATAGATTATGTGCCATGGAATGATGTTTGTTCATGTGGTAATGCAAGGGGGTGTCCTTCATGAGTTTCATAGCTCACACTTAGATGTAAAAAAATGAGTTTCAAAAATGTGTCATGGATTGAAGATATTTTAGTTGACCAAGATGAAACGTGAAGTGGCATAATTTTTGGTGAGTGCATTTTGTTCCAAAAGGAAAAGGATAAGAAACATGTTTATGGTGGTTAATTGAATCCCTTAGACATCACCAAGTAGAAGTGGGATGAAATATTAATGGATGGCATCACAAGGTCACCCAAATCTCCTAGAAGAACCAATTCTATCTAGGTAGTAGTGGATTGGATGACACAATTTTCTCACATAATAATGAAAGGTGTGTTCATTGGATGCCCCAGAATAGAGGTATATGGATGTCGTGGTACGATTTCATGGATTTTTTAGATCAATTGTGTCGAATTGGGAAACATGTTTTACGTGGCATGTTTGTATAGGATTTCACCATGATTTTAGAATCTACTTATGTGTCAAGACTAGATTCAAACCTCAGACAAGTGGATAGAAAAAACAGAAAATCCGGATGTTATAGGATATGTTGTGATTACATGTCTTGGACTACGAAAACTCATATGTCAAATAATTATCATTGTTCTAGTTTTCATATAATAACAGATATCAGACATCTGTTTACAAGAATCTGTTTGAATATTTTTATGGATGATCGCGTCATTCATTGGTTTGTTGTGTAGATGATAGCAAGATAACTAATCTTGGTCACCAAGATGTTCAGAGAAATATGGAGAAGTATTAACCTATCTAATAGAGGATGAAAGTAGTTTAGGACTTAAAGAAGTTATTTTCTTATATTAGAAGGAGGATTATGGTGTTTGAGTTTGGGGACTACGTGATCTTGATTTTTTTCCCAATAACGTGGGAAGTAGAGGTTTGGTAGAGGTTTTAATATTTCTCATATGTCCATTGGACCCTTCTAGGAGTTGGGGCGAGTTATAGAGGTGGAATAATAATTGGGGATGCCGACGTAGTTGGAGAGGATCCAAAACATCTTCCACTTATATCAACTTTGTTGGTATCTTCATGAGGACTCATATGTCATTGACTAGGGGGAGTTGGATATCAGGGATGATGTGAAATATGTGCAACAACCTGTAAGTATTCATTATAATTGGGGAAAGGTCCTGCATAGATGGACCATTTCATTGGTCCACTTGTTGTAGAGGAATGGTGGACTGGAGCAGAGTACATGGGAGTGGGAAAATCATATGTGTTCATTGTACCCAGAGTTTGTTTGGGTGTTTCCTTGTTATTTTTAGATTTTTATATGATGGGTGATCATTTTTTATTTGATATGAGTTGTCCCCTTAGTTATAGAGGTTTGTGGTGAAATATGCAACATGTTCATGGCATTTGATGTAGGGAAGACCCTATTTTAAATTGAGATACATTAACAGTGATGTGATTAATCCTATGCCGGTGATTCAGTTCCATATAGATAGGAGAATATTTTGACATGGATGACGAGAATCACTTATTCGTGTGTTTGAGGCTACTTGGTTATAGAGCATGTCAGGTATGTTTTTTGGTTTTCTTGGATATGAGATTTCATAGGATGTGTTCATGGATGTGGAGGTTTCCACACAAAAAACTAAACAACATAGGTTGTTTATCATTGAATGCTAATGTGACTGGATGTTACTAATGTTTCATGTGTAGTTAGATCCTTGAGAGGTATCACATGGGGTGGTTGATCAAACCCCATTTCTTCTAAGATTGGTTTTTGGATTATCAAGTGTGAGAATCATTTTAGAGGTAACTAATGTAACAATATGTTCCTTCCTAGTCTACTATATTCTTAGTTTGTCCATTGGAAGTGCTATGAGGAGGATTAAAGGGATTTTAGAGATGTTCAGTTGTTAATAGTTGGATACATGGAGGATACATGTTGTGTAACTGTATTTCTTGGTGTTATTTTTTGTGTCAAGGCTTATCCTAGAAAGCTACATGGCATGAAAATAGTTACATTCTGTGAAATATGGATTCACGGTATGAAATACTTCATGGTATGAAAATAAAATTAAAATCAAGTGGTGATTTAATTTTTGAGGATGTGGAACACATGGTATTACACGATGTGAAAGGGGATGACATATATTGTAATACCCTGATGTTGTCGTGTTTTAAAAAATTCTAGCCACTTGGGATTTCACAAACCCTAGGGTTGAAGTGCTCTCTCTTCTCTAAAGTGACCAAGAAGTTCATTAATTAGCATTATGGAGTTCCCATAAATGGAAATTGATCACCAATAATCTATCATTGAACTGTATCAATCAATCATCTATCTGAGGGCTATTCTTCCTTCTTTCCAATAATATCTTTTCGGTTGGTATCTCCTATGCTTCTAATCTTCATTCCATGTGATGGAGGATGTTCTTTCTTCCTTATATCATGTTTCCTTCAGCCGTTGATCAGTGTGGGGGTTCTATTGAATCCCTGGGTGGATTAAGATCTTATATGAGGGGAAATAAAAAGATCATTGCATGATATATTCCAATATAAAGAAAAATGACACCCTTTGAGGTAGGATTTTTCATTGTTTCTCTTTATTGTAAACCATATGGGAGAGGAATTTCTTTTTTCACCGATGGATTATAGTTGTCCTGACATAATCAATTATAAAAATTAGATTATTGAATTTTAAATGGGTAAGGGGTTTTGTTATTATTATTTTTATATCCTTGATATTGATTGTAATGTAACGATTATATGGGATGAATGCCTAACAGAATATGATGGTCGTTGGTGGATTTTTTTTGCTCACTAAATGGATTTTATATATTTGGTTCATGTGGAACACACAGACACACACAAAAACACACAAACACACACACACACACATATATATATATATGAAAATTGGTAAAAAATTTACACTTGGATAATAAACGGATTCCCATGGATTACCAAGTTTTTGCGAAAACCCCTAAATGGACAAGTGAAACTAAATAATGTATTATCTTATAAATCTAGAATTGAGTTATGATTTGGGGTGTGGGTAGATGTGGTTTGTTGATAGCTATGTATATTGTCCCAGACAAAAGATAGGTTAAGAGATATTGTTTTGATGTGTGAGTTTTCTCTGTTTAGTGTTGTCGTATAGTTGTGAAGAATATGTATTTGTTGTGGGATAGATTGGGCAGTGTTGTGGATAAACATGCATACAATACATCAAAATGTCTATGTAATGGAATATCACATTGAGAAATTATTTTATTTTATAATGGATGAGCGGTGTTGTGTAGTAGGGCTGTGATTGGGTTGTTCATTGGTTTTTTTGTTGGATGTGGTTGAGAGTGAGAGACTTGTTTTGGTTTGTAAGGGTAATTTTCATGTAGTTTTGGCCTTGGTTGTGTTTCTTATTCTGTGTTTTTCTTGGAATTTTATTAGGTAGTAATGGAATTCATGAATTATTATTTAATTAATAATTTTTGGGACAGGATTTTGTTGGTTTGGTTAAAAGGGTGAATATATGAACTTTTAATAAATAATAGTAATGACTAACTTAATTGTTTAGGAATATGAATTGGGTTGTGGTGTTATGTGTGATGTTGCACATTTATAGGTAGAAGAAATGTTTTCAGGGTTGGGTGATGTTTTTTAAGAACTCATATGATGGAAATGATTGTATTAAATCATATCTATATATGAATGAATTTTTCTGGTGATTTTTATATGCACCCACCCTATTTGAGCACTATGTGCTTGACACCACTATCGTCAAAGGGGATGGAGACATTCATAAATAACATGGTTGAATGATTGATGTCTTGACACCCACTCTTCCTTTATCTCTCTCCTAGGAGGTTATCACCAATGATTCTTTGGGCAGGTTTTGGGTTGTGAGTCTCAGGTGGGTATGGGAGAGTTGTTATTTCCCATGTGTCTTCAGAATGAGATGTGGTGTGCTTTCCCTGGTGTTTTATGGATGCGATGTGTTATGAAGCCTATAATTATATAGGATGGATTAAATGTTGTTTGAGGCCCTAGTGTGTGTATATGGGATATGATGTTCTTTGTTTTCTTCAAGAAATGAGACTAACTATGAGGCCTAGGTGTGTGAGTGCGCGGTGTGATATGCTTTTTTTAGTTGACAGGACATGTTATGAGGTCCAAATCTGTGTGGGAGGGTTTTTTCCATGGTAAATTTGGATGATGTGGGATCATGAGATGTATTTCATTAGGTATGAGTGGCTAAATTAGAAATTGGTGACTCGTACCAAAATCATCGATGTGATTATTATATTATTTTACTTCACTTGTGTAAGTTTGTGAGCATGCCTCTCTAGGGATATGATGACTATTATTACTTATTATGTTCTATTTTGTTAGGTTGTTCTCTAATAGTGGAATTGGAATGATTCCTTTCACGTGTGCTCGAGAGACTTTGGATTTCCAATAGAGTATACATGTATTCTCACCCTATGTATATAAAACAATTTTTGGGTTTCCAAGAGGACTTCATAGACCATGCTGAATTTACTAGCTCTGATATAGGAAGTTGTTGTGTCTCTATCTAGCCTTACATTTTGGTACATATTTGGATCATTTTTTAATTTGAATTCTTTTTATTTTAAACATGCATGTGTGCCGGATTTTGGATTATTGTTATATATGTATTGGAGTTGTTTTGAGGTTGATAAATCTTATCACCCAATATTTTTTAATATAGAAAATGGAAATGCCTTTCTTTTTGTGAGATTTTTACAGTCTAAAATTTGATAATAAAGTTAGGGCCTACTATAGGTGGGACTTAGGGGTCATCTTCTCCCTTCATTCATGTCCAACCAAGGAGGGGTATATTTGTAGGGAATGACTTATGGAATTATAATTTTCATATATATCTAAAGTTCATAAATATTGAAATGGACACCATGAACACTAATCATTTATTTAGACATTTTAGACACATGGAAGGTTATACCCTTTAGTTTTATGTGGGTTTTCTAGTGAAAATAAAAATTTATAGTATAGTATATACCTATAATTCTCCCCTAGTATTAAATAATTAAAAACAAACAATCAGGACAACTATAATATATTCAATTAGATTATTTGGTGTGTTCTTGTGTTCATGATATTTTATATCAAAAACATACCACATATCAAAAATTATATCCCAAAATTACACTCTCTAAATTATTGGTAAGTTGATTGAATATCATTGACTTGAATGTGATAAGAATCTTCAGTAAATTGTATAAAGGTCAAGAGATATTGATATGATATGTTTCTTTGACTATGTTATAAATCATATATTATTAATGTACTAAATTAATTTATATGGGGAACTAAAAGGATACATCACTAGTGTTACATGGTATAATTTTTAAGACGATTCCTGATCATTATAAATAATTAAATATTACAAATAAGATTCCATATGGATCCATGATTGGCTCTATCTTTTATATAATATTCTATACTCAACCTGATGTAACTTATTCCTTGAGGAAACAACATACGTTCCAATCAAATATTGATTATTTTGGAAGAATTTATTGATAAAAAATCATTAAATAAGTAAGAAGTAATGATAGAGTTTTGGTCTTTAATGTTTTGGGTGATTCCATTATACATTTTTACAATAATTATAGTTTCTATTATGATAATTATTATATCATGTAATAATATGGTTTGATGTTATTAATAAATGATATAAATATGTGTTGGCTGTATTAAAAAAATCCACTATAGTTGGATCGATAACACAAGTAGACTATATTTAGTTATCATATTCTACAAAAGTTGTTATATAAATTAAATTTTCCATTATTTGGGATGAAAAATATAGAGACCCATGCTAAAATGATATAAATAATACATTTTTATCACAATTTATTTAATATATCTCACAAAATGATTCTCACGATTTTGATTTGGAGGTTTATTGTCATGGAAATAAGTTCCCTAAACATATTAATTTTTTACACATTTATACATTTCCATATATTCATGCTTGTCTAAACCCATTATTATATATCTCTTATGATATATCCATTTTCATAACATGGGGATTTGAAACATAAAAAATGGATGATTTTGGATGCTCATTAAGAGAAAATAATAAAATAAAGTATCAAATCCTAAACATGGGGTAGATCATGTTAAATACCTAAATATATTAATGATAGAGCATGAGACCATAGTTTATAATCATAAAACATGATTAAGTAACATAATATCAGAAAATGATGGTTATGGAATCATAAATGCTAAGACTTGACACAAAAAATATAAATAACCAAAAACATGTGAGACTGAAATTAATTTACATAATACATAAAATATAATGTATTCATGAAAACATATCAGAACATGATAATGTTATTTAAACATGAAAAAATCATAAAAATTGGATTTCTTATCGCTATGGACCTGCTTAGCTACCAACCTATTCACACATAAAATAGTGACAGTAAAAAATCGTAATCACACTCAACCTTTCTAATCCTAGATACTCACTAATATTTTCACATAACATATATTTTTCAGGAGATAGAATCACATCCTTAAAGTGTTTTATATAGTTATTTGTCTCCCCCTCTAAATCATCTATACACTTGTGTTCCACTTGAAGTCAAAAATTCAACCACACATTAGTTTCCCATGAAAAAATGATTGGTTTCACAATATATTCTAAAAAAAACATAAAATAATATATGTAATAAATAAATAAATATATATAATATCATTTTACAATGTGAATAATTTAATAATAAAATATATAGTTTTATCAAAACATCACATCATGGAAAATAAACATTTGGGGTTAAATAGTTGTAAAAATACAAAAATTATTCACAAAACCTTTAAAAACATTGATGTAAAACATTACATCCAGATACCATTTCAATGAAATGAAGGCAATGACTTTTGAAAATCATGAAATACATAATTTAAAATAAATATTATTAAAATTTTGATGTGAAAACTGTTTGTGAACTTATAATTTTAAAGGAATATTTTATAAAAAAATTGAAACATTCCTAATGATTTCATAAAAAAATTATAACACATATAAAAATTTTAATTGTACAAATAAAAAATAATAATGGAACCTTGAAAAAGGCACAAAATATATCAAATGTAAACATGTAGTTTATGATAAAACATTATATTTTAAAACTGAGGAAAAACTAATAATGAATTTTTAAATTACATTATTCAAAACCCAAAAAATTATATGGATGGTGAAACCTTATTTTAAAAAATAATAAAACGGAAAAGTGATCATTTTAGATAATAAAATATAATTCAATATAATAAAATTAAGAAACAATTATTGAAATAAAAAAATTGGATATGGAAGAAAAAATTAATGAAAATAAATATGAAATACTCTTCATAAAAATATATTATACCAATAAATTAGAATCATAAAAGAAATCTAATTTTTCATGAATCATTATTTACAGAAAAAATTTGTTTTAAATACACCATAAACAATATTTTTTTAGAATATATCAATCATTAATGATAAAATTAAAAATGGTGCTTAATACCAAAGAAGTTAATTAAGTCATGAAAGCCCATTATAACATTAGTAATTTGATCAAAAGACATTTGGGTCATGATAATAATAAGGTTTAACAAATCCTTGGATTGAAATCCAAGATTATAAAAAAATCCCATTTATGGAAATATATAGAACATATAAATATGAAATTATTGCATAACATTGAAATTTTTCTCAATAAATAAAAATTGAGATGAAAAAAAATTACATTATTCCCTTTATTCATTGATCACACTATAACCTCCTGTCAAAAAAATTGAATCATGTTATCCTATTATGAAATAATTTTCATGAATATTTCAATTTCATACTACTTATTATAATATTTTATCACATGTACATCAATTTTGTATTTGGTATTATTTTAATTGGGTGTTAATAACATTATTTGTATTCCCATATTTCAAATTTTTCATATCATTACCAATCATCAGAAAAAAGAAAATTTTTTATATATAATTTTTTATTCAATAATATGTAACATAAAATAATTACTAATTTTTATATTTCATTCTATATCTGTTTTTTTACACTATGTGATAATTGAATATAACCTCTTATTTTGATAATTTTGATTATTAGAGATGATTTATTAATAATAAATTATAAAACATATAATTCTTTTCAAAAAAAAATTAATAATTAATTAATACAAAATAATAATATCACTATATATTTTCCAATAGTCATCCTTTATCGTATTTCAAAACATTATTCACATAGTTGGTTTATCCAACCAATACATGAACTCTCACTAACTCAATCAGTGAATATGACTAAGGATGTGTTTATATGAAAGTAAAATCATTATAACATAATAATATTGTTATTTTTTTATTATTTATCTCGTTTAACCATATTTTCCTATTTTTCTAGAATGAATGAACAATTAGATGAAAAGAACAATTATTCATGGAGTTGGTTGTTTATGTGCACACATGACTTGTCTTCCACTATTTGTCAAGGTGGATAGAACTAAATAAATAAAGGGTGTAACATTAATTTTATGAAAATATTATTATAATAAATACAATAAATTTATCATTTCATTATCTTGATATGATATTTTTAAGTGTATGATTTACAAGAAATACATAATGAGGAGAGAATACTTACATTGGATACATGGAGTTTACCTGGAAGTTTCCATTAATTTAAATGGATAAGGGTGTGATAATTACCACATTTTAATTATAGAACATCATATGTATAGTAAAACAGAAGAGTTGTAATCAGTAATTATAAGAATCTTTGAGTCTTGAAGTGGTAGGTGTGTTAAATTTTTGTATCTTTAGTGGAGATTGGTTAGGGAAATACCCATTTAATTCCAATAATATTATTTGACTATTAGTATTAAAAGGTAAATAAAGAATATTTTTGATTTTTGTTGAGTTTTTGGTCGATCCAAACAATGAAAATCCCTTAGGGAACTTGTTTTTAACATGTTTTGGCTTTTTCAACTTAGTAATGTAATTCATAACATTTATTATTTTTACCTAGGCAACTAATTTGTAGCCAGACTAATTATTTTTTATGAGAAATATAAATAATTCCATGATATCCTTATTACAATCATTTTAATTTGAAATATTAAAAAAATTATTCTAAAATAAATAAATTTGTATGAATAGAGTAATTTTAAATTAAATCCATTAAATTTTATTTTTTAAAATAATTAACATTATTATTTCGTTTAATACATATTATATTGTTATCATAAACATAAATTAATTATCCATAAATTTACTTATTATTAATTTAATAAATGATTTTTCACTAAAATAAAAACCAAAATCGAACATTTCCTTGAAAATAAGTTATTTTAAGAGATATCCAAAAAATCTTCTTTTATTATATTAACATTACATTTTTTTAGTTATAAAAATTGATAAATATGTTTCATATTATAAAATAATTTTTTAAGCAGAATCATTTTTTTCTTTAGTTCCTTATTTTAATTTATTAAGGTTTTAAAATCCTTAGGGTTATGCTTATATAGTGATTAAATTATGAAAATTATAATTTTTCTTAAATAAACAATTATAACCTAAAAATATCCTTTTTAGAAAATAATTAAAACAATATTTCAAAAGTCATATATCAATTATAAATATAAAATATGGTCACTTTTATCGACATTGAATCATAAAATTTAAAAATGTTGTTATTAATTTAATAGATAGTGATGACTATTTTTTTTACAAAAATGACTTTGTGTGTGTTATTTATATTATTTACAAATAAATAATTAAATTTATATTAATATATTTATTTTTTTGTTTATATGTGATATTACATTAATTATTAAAATTATTCCAATTAAAATTATTTGATATAATTCCCTTATTATTAAAATAATAATAATTTTGAAAAAATTTATTCAGCGGTATCATTGAAATAAGAATTAAGGATAACTAAGTATATATTATACCCAAAAATGAAATTTAAAATATGAATTAATATTAAAATTAATATCTATAATTTAAAAGACATTTTTATCAAGTTGTTGTTACATGTTCTGGGAGATTAATTTTAAATTCAACACATTAACATATAATGTCTTATTTTTTGAAATTTGAATTAGTGAGCATGATGATTATATTTAAGACAAAATTATCTATGTTATTGATTAAAATTACATAAATAATTATATACTTGACTAATAGAGAGATATTTTATATTAAAATAAATATGAAACAGAATTTCTTCATTCAAAAATTAAATTAAAGAAAAAGACAAAAAAGTATTTTCATAAAAGTTTATATGGTCTTATAAAATGACATTCGTGGGTTTTATAAATTGATATAGTGTTTCTAAATGTTTTATATTATTTATAAATATATCTATTTTGTATATTTAAATGGTGTAAAAACATAAATTTTTTATAAAAGTGATGGTGTGATACAAATTCTTATTTTTTACTATTGTCCTAACAATTTATTATTTTAGAATAATCAAATAAATACATTGATTTTTTTCTGGAAGATTTAAATATAATAATATTTTAATGATGTATTTTAATATTTTTTATTTCATTTTGAGCAAAATATTGAATATAAATATTTTGGATTTTATTTATTGTTAATAATTAACATGAGTTCATATTGAATATTCCCTCAAAAAACTTATTTTTCGCTAATTATTTCAATGAAGTTTATCTCATAAATATGTATTAAATCTTATGATAAGGATTATGTTTTCTTTGTAAATAATTATTAGTTTCCTTTTCCCAAATATATATTCATAGTTTATTTATAAGTATTCTTTTACATTCTATGAATTAATTTTAATTCATGCTAAAGAAATAAATTTGACTTCAAACATAATATCAGATTTTTTTAGTGCTATATAATATAATTATAACAAAGTGTTTATCTAAAAACCTAATAATCGTGCTGGTAAATTTTCTCCAAAAAATTAAAATATGGGTAGTGATATGATAATTATAGAAATCATAATATATACAATATTTTTTATAGTACTCAAATACACCTACTAATTATGGATGGGGAGTTTGAGAAAAATAATTAACATTTTCCTCTACAAAGATAGTCATGGGATATGTTCCTACATGATTCATATATTAAAGTGGATAATGATTCCTAAAATAACATCCAATCCTTTAATTTTAAAACTTAATTGGGTAAAACCAGAGTAATCTACACATAAGTCATTGATTTATTAGGGGTTAACTTGGATGAGTTATATCTTCTTCCCTAATATTAAAAAAAACTCTTAATTTCCCTATTATATTTGTCTACCTGATAAACTTCTATTGTAGTGAACATCCCCTAGTATACTACAACCAATTCCTATTTTCTTTCATTAACATAAGATATAATAATATAATTATAATTAACCTAACAGTCTAGCAGTCTTCGTAAACAAGATACATACTTATGTCTTGTATTTCAAATGAATATACTATTTAGACCAAATTTTTTAGACAATAACACAATTCCCTATAGCATACCCCTACATTTAAATCCTTATACACTTCATGGATTCATATAAAATGAACAAAATAAGGGTGATCCCAAATTATGTGTAAGGATTACTGAAAGTAGAATCTATCATGAATCAATAAATAATAATCAATATGAAAAGTTAAATAACATCAAAAAAATACACTTTAAATAACATGAATGCATTGATAGATATGTAATAGACAATACAGAATGGTAAATAAATTAAATAACATGGTATTCAATCAATAAACAAATAATTCATTGTATCAAGATAAAATATCAATGTTAAAATCTCATGGCCAATAATATATGAATTCTTAATGATGGAAATTCATAATTATTAGACACCATGATCTCAAGAATCATGGTACCACTACTATAAATATCTTTTATAGGATAGTTTAACACTATTGGGTATAAACTAATATAGTATTTCCAATAATATCTCATCTAACATGACCTTTCACAAGATAGTTTAAAACATATGGGTATAAACTCATTGGGTCAGGACAAATAATTTATCTCATGAGACCTACTGATGCATTAAATGGATTCCTGTAAATGGTCCACATCCCTCTCATTAATTTCCAGAACATTCATCATGTATCTAATACTTAATTTATTTCATTAACAATTTGTAATATGAATAAAAAATCATAATGAGTAAAAGAAATAGATTTAAGAATATATACATGATCAAAAATGTAACTCTCAATATAAAGAAACATATGCAAGAAAGATATTGGTTTTAATCAGTAAAAATATTTATGATAAATAATAATTAATTTTAGTTGAAATTTAATTTCAATGTATATTTAATAATTAAAAAAAATTAATGACTAAAAACTAAACAAAAGTAGTGAATATCAGTACTTTTTATGGTAATAATTATCATAATCCATCCAGATGAAGAATGTGGATGGAATATATTCAAGATAGAACCATTAGAGTATGTATAAAGGGTAGTTTTCATTGATAAATATAGATAACAATAATGGTATTTAGAAACATCCTTGAGGAAGATATTATTTTTAATTTTAAAATAACATTTTTTTACCCAAATCATTTCGAAAATCCTTTTCTTTGAAAATCACTTTTTCTTAAAAAATCATTAAAAATATAAAAAAAACATAAAAATAATTATTGAAAAAATTTATTTTCATGATGGATGGTAATTTAATAAATTTCATATGAGTTAAAAATAAAATCCCATTTTCATTGTGAAATTGTTATGAAATCATCTTATTTGGAAACAAAGAAGTTCCTATTCACATTTTCAGTAAAATAAAAATGATCAATGTTATGAAAGATACATATGATTTCATTTTTAATAATTATTAAATAGTAAAAGATGTAACATAAATTTAATTAATTATGTTTAAAAGATTAAAAACATTTCTGAAGACATCTTTTGAATCCTGGTTTTGGATGAAAAAGAATTTACGACCGAACTTATAAATAAATTTAAATTTTATTAAAAAATGATCAAACAATTTAAGTACTAACGAGTGAAAAAATTATAGTTCTATAATAAAATGTTAATAAAAACTATTGTAAAGGGGAAAAATTATTTTATTTGTATAATGATAATATAGTTTTCTTTATATTAAAATTCACAAATAAAAAATATTGATGAGAATGAGTTTCACACCCAGACCACATAGGTCTTTTATTTTATTCTTTTCTTTGTCTCGCATCATTTAGACAAGGTCTAGTTGGGTTATGGTTTGATTTTTTTGTTTGATTCTTTTGGAGGGTCTCGGGCTAGTGCATAGTTTTCGCACCATTAGTGATTATCATGTGTTCGATCCTGGTGAATGCACAGTTTCATGATAGTTCAAAAAATGATAAATTAAATAAATAAATAAAGTTAAACTGAAATGAAAGCCAAATGAAATTTTAAAATGGAAAAAAATCATTGTTTAAACAACAACAACAAAAACAACAACAATAATATTAATACACAAGAGATAATAATAATATTATTTGATCAGTTAATAATACTATTTCTATAACATTTTTACAATTATTATTATTTTTATTTTTATAAATTGTTTGTTTAAAAATATATTTATTTTTTATCAAAACCATAGGGTGGCGTCATGCCCCCCCTTCTTTCCTTGCATTGCAGCCACACGAGGCCCCCCCAGCCTCATCCTCACATGAAGTCTATCGTCCCAACTCCTCCTTGTACTGCCACCCAGCACGGCTCCTCCCTGTACCGTCCGACCGCTGCCAGCCTGCTCCTCATCCACACGTCGTCGCCCGCCGCGGCTCCTCCTTGTGCAATCCGGCCATGTCGGCTCTACCTATGAACCACTGTTTGTCCACTCCCTACCTCTCGATGTGATCCCCTCTCCGTTCAGCCTTCTCGACACATGACCCATCTCCGTCCATCCTCCCTGGTAGGCATCCCTCCTTCGACGATAACAACTCATCTCTTTGGTGTGTTTTTCTTCCCATTTTGGGATATACCTCAATCATTGGTCTAACCCTAGTGTACAGGGTATAACGAGTTCGTTTTTTCTGATGTCTAGAATGTGCAGATGGTACTTTAGGATGTAATATTCCTCCTATAGGAGTTTCATCGCAATCACACACCATTAAGGTATGTGAGATCGCGTCTTTTTCATTCTAAAGCGTTCCATTAATTTTTTAATTATTTCAATTAATTTTCTTATATGTTTTACACATTGATTATGCTTAAGAATAGATTTTGGGAAGTTTATTATTGTTGGTAAAATTTGTTAGAATTAGTTTTTTTAATCAAGATTGTTTATTGGAATTTTTTAAAGTTGTTGATTATCTTGTAGTTTAATATTTCAATGATAGAAATCAGATGATTTTTATGGTACATTCTCTTTGAATAATTTTTAGTAAACTATTTGTGTCATTTAATTTCATTTTATAAATTGTGCATATGTTTTATTAAATTGTGTGGGGGTATTGAAGCTTTGTTTGGAAGGTCCATGATGTGTGTTTGATATCAAAACAAGATTTTGGGTGTGTATTGGTTAGGAACCATTATTGATATACTTATAAGTGTTTTTATAAATTTTTAGTCTATTTATAAAATTGATTATAATTTATTACCATAAAATGTATATAAATTGTTTTTTTGTTTATAAAACTGCATATAAAACCTTTTGGTAGCATTTAGTTTTGTTTTATGACTTGTGAATTTGGTTTATGTGAGTCCCTATTACATTTGGTCATGTGTTGGTATTTGCTGTGTTAATTTTGGATATCTTTTGTTGTTAGAGTGAATTTTTGGTCAACAATAGAGGGCGCGAATGCATATAATTATGGTATGTATATATATAATATATATGTCCTCCAAGTACGTATTCCCTCATGGAACTAGTGACACATGCATTGGATTGTGGATATATGTATACATAAAGGTATATGTGTTTGAGTGCGGGCCAGTTACGAGTGGTCACTGCATTTTTCGTCAAGTTCCATAGTGTTTGGAAAGACCTAGTTCTTATCTGAGGATGGGAAACCCAATCATTTTCATTTGCAATACTTTTCCTCCGATTCATGTCATTTCAAATTAATTTATTTACTTTTTGTGCACCTATATGGTACATCTAGTTTTTTTTCTATAACATTTTCAAGTAGAATGATTGTATTAGAAAATATATTTTACATGAAGCTTGAATTTTTGTCTCGTGTGTTTGTGCAAAAAGTGTTTCATGAAATGTCAAATGAACATTCAAAGGAATTTCCGGAAGGGTGAGTGGTGTTTTCCCCATTGAAATATTTGGTTAAGATGGATTGGAACATGTTTGGAGTTTTATGTGTGAAATATGTTGTTTTCTTTTGTTGTGTTTTGAAACTTGATTTTTTGAAAGAGATCCTTTATTTGGAAACATGTTTGTTATTGTATAAATGTGTGAAATGGATGGTTTTGGGTGGGTGGTTGGAAATGAAAAGTCCCATTCAGAAATATTGAGTTGGTTGGTTGTGTGTGTGTTTGTAATATGTGGAATATTTGGTATTTTGTGAACGTTTGGTGTGTTTTAATTTGGTTTTAAAAATCACTTGATCACTTATGGGAATTGCTTTATTTAAGGTCATGTTTGGACATTTTTGTATAAATATGGTATTTGGGGTTGTTTTTAAATTGTTAGTTAATGTTTTAATAAATGGTCAAGCATTATTAAGCTAAAGGCCTGGTTTGATTTTTAAATTTTATATTTATGAATGGTTTGATTTGTAGGATTTGTATGAGTCCTGTTTTGCATCTATGAAACATTATGTTTGGAAAGACCCTCTTCAGATAGATCTCTCGCATTGGTGTTGATCATGAGACAGGAGGGTCCTCGATATAGGACAACCTTTTGGTAATTATTATTTAAAGTAGGGGACTAACCATGAGGTGGATGGTGTGGTGCCATACTGTGTAGTGTGCTTGGTTATATATATGTATATGGCTAGTTGTTTAAAAGTGTGGCAGACCTATTTGTGCACATAACACAGAAACCTAGAATAGTAAGGGGTTACTTTGAACGATTTATGCATTGGAAGTAAATGTACTATCTATTGGGCCATATAAGGTTTACATTTAGGATTATTTCTATTTGATTGGGCCCCTTTGTTTGACCTGAGAAAGGGTGGCTGGGCGTTAGGGCATTGGATTCTATTATGTGTGGTAGGATACCGGGGATTGAGTCGTAGGTATTAGTGTGTTATTATTTTCCCTCACGTTTCTAGGATTTCCATGATCCTTCCATACGAGCACCATTAGTACCATTTCCCTTACTGTGTGTAGAACGATACCCCTGAACATGGATTTGGTGTTTTCTTGGAATAATATTGCATGAATGGTTGGTTAAAAAAGAATTTCAAAGTAGGATTTTTGGAAAGGTTTGTGTTCTCCCTCTTCATTTATTTTCCTTGCTTTTGAATTATATGGGCAATGAAATTTTTGTTGTTAGTGTTTAAAATGTGTTATATAAATGAAACCCTTATTTTTTAACTCTAATTCAATCTAGTAATATTGGAATATTTTTGAATTTGGAAAATTCATTGATTTTTTGGTTACCTTTTGGCATTCCTACTGAGAATTTTAATGCTAGAACATATCCTATCTTTTCATATACAAGTTCAGTTTCTTGGTTTAGGTTCTTGTTCTTTTTTCCTGCCAGAGGTAGGTTGTTAGTTGTTGGAAGTGACGAAGAGGTAACATAGTGGTATGTGCATTCTGGTTTTCGTGTCGATGAAAGTTCTATTTTCTTTCATTTATTTTTTATTAATTAATTTATATTTCTTTTATAGGTCAAATCGTTCCCACATATTCAGTTTTGATACCATGCACTAGTTTCCATCCCTGGTGGATTGGGAATTCCTTTTTGGACTTGTTGTGGACAAGCTCGGGTGACAGGTTTAGGGTCGACCCGGGTCGGTTCATGAAAAAATTGTACAAAAGGAAGCCCCTGATATTTGGGTTGTTTGGTAGATGGAGATTAGTATTTTCGGGGCTATGGATGTAGTTTATGGGTTGGTGCCTAATGTAAAATGCTCGTGATGAGACCTGAGTTACCAGTGGTGGTTCGGGTTTTTTGTTTTTTATGTTGGGTTGCTTTGGATCGAGGGATGAAAATGGAGGTGAATCAGTTCATGTTGGGGCCTCACATGGGGTGGTGACCCATGTATGTCCAAGTGACCGACTCAAGGTCCTCTAAGTGTTATGCCTTACTTAGGGAATGACTCACCACCATATCATTGGGTCAGGTATATGCACTACTCTATCATTCTAGTGGGATTTTATTGGTTGTGTTTTGTTTTAGTATTAGTTTATGTGAGTTTGCATTAAATGTGAGATTGATTTTGAAATGTAAATGTATTTATATTAGATTGTATTGAAATTGGTGAAGTGGTTTTTTAAAGAGAAAGTGTTTCAATTTGGAAAACATTTGGTGTGGGTTGGATTTGATAATGGAAATAGATGTTTGAACATAGACATTCTTTATGGAGGGTGACATTGGCATGGGTATGTGCGGTGAGTGCATCGGGGGGACTTGTTCGCCAATGATGTAAGTGGGATCGAATGAACACATATGTGACAGTTCATAAGGTACCATAGGTGGGTTTTGAAAGTTTTAAATGAAATGACGGTTTTAAGAAAAGAAAATTTTACATATATTGGTTTATGTTTGGCTTCGGTGTATGTTTTTTTGTATGGTCTGTTTCTTTGATTGAGCTTTGGCTTGATACAAATCACATTTTTAATTTTTCATGTTGTATAGAGTATACCACCCATAAAGGTCGCTGAGGTTTCCAATGATTCATGCCCATTTTTGGTTCTTTTTATGTGTTGCCTCTCTATGGAGGTAATCAATGTCTGTTAGAGGTGTTTGTGTTGTTAGGAAAGTTAGAGTGGTTCTTTGGGTTGTTTGGAACTCTTGAGGGTGTTAATGTTCATACGATCCCATTGTTACTTGAGGGTTCAGTTCATGAGTAGTAAAGAAGGGGATTTCTCTTCCTCGTTAGAGTTTTGGGTGTGGTTACAGGTGGTGAGCTTCCACAAAGGTTACTCATCTAGAAAGGAGAGTGTGGTGGTAATACCTATATCCCAGAAACCATCATTATTGGTGTTGGAACCCAATTTTTCAAACCATTCTCCGGTGTGATATCGGTGACACCAGTTCAAGAAATATAAGGTACCATCATTCATCCCATGGAAAATTTTCTACCATTGTCATCGTTTGAATCATCTTGAAGAAGATGATGATGGGGACTGAATGATGTAAATTCCTGACTATGAGGCAGGAAATGTGTCATCAATAAAAGCCCCAACCACAGGTCTCAGGATGAATCTTGCATATATTCAGAACATTCTGAGGGTGTGTGAACCTCAGTCTAGTTAATGATTTCTGTTTTGGTGTCCAAATTTTCAATTTATCCTTGTTCTATTCTTGTCGCCTTTGTATGCTCATCCTCGTTGTGTTGGCATGATGAGCTTGTTCTACCACAAACCAAGAGGCCTTATATATTCTTAGAATGGTCAGTAGATCGTTCTCAGATTATGAAGGGTTTTGGGCACGTGAATAAATGGAAATATTATAACTTTTAGTTTGGTTTCAGTCGTGTTCGTTAATGAAATGATTTTTGAAATAAATTGATGTTGTCTTTGGGCTCTATCTCAGTTCGTGCGCCTCTCCGGGTTTTTTCTCTAGTGTTTTTCAGTTTTGTGATACATTCCTTCATTCTAGTGTCCCAGTGTATCAGTTGTCCCTGTAATGGTTTTAGATCTTATATCTAATGGTGGAACAATTTCTCTGGTTCTCTCGAAGATGGATTAGAAATTTAGAAGTTTCTACATGCTTCTTCCCCCTCTTGTCGGGGTGGTATGTTTGGTTTTTCCATTCATGTTTGTGGAATCCTTATGGTGGGGTGAAACCTCTTGTGTACCCCCTTGTTTTGAGTTGTGTTATCGTCCGGGTTGGTCAAGGGTGGCTTGGGGAATAAATAGACAACTTGAAACTATTTGTTTCTCAGGCTATGTTTGGGAATGGACTCAATTCTTGCCTATCTTTGGGTTTAGTGACTTTTTTGGGGTAGAAAGTGTCTGTGGTGGGGAGAATTGTCACACCCCAACTGCATACGTCTTTAATTTTATTCTTTTATCAGTCCCACATCATTTGGATGAGGTCTAGTTGGATGTATGTTTGATTTTTTTTTTAAGTTTGATATTTTTGGTGGGTCTTGGGCCAGTGCGCAGTGACCACACTGTTTGCAGTTACTGTGCATCCAGTCCTACTGAATGCACAGTATCCCAACAGTTCATATAAATTATAAATTAAATAAATAAATAATTTTAATTTTAAGTTAAAGTTAATTGAAATTTTAAAATGACCAAACAAAGTCAATGTTTAATAAAAAATAACATTATTATTTTTATTGCGCGGAAGATAATAATATAATTATTTAATCTGTTAATAATATTAATATTATTAAATTGTTAAAACTATTATTATGTTGTTGTTATTATTATTATTATTATTATTGTATATGGTTTGTAGAAAAAAATTATATTTTTTTGCAGAACCCAATGGGGGACGTCGTGCCCCACCCCGTCTCGTTGAACATTGTAGCCGCACAAGTCCCCCCAACCTCCTCCTCTTGTGAAGCTTGCCACTCCAAATCCTCCATGCATCGATGCCCGTCGTGGCTCCACCCTGCACCGCCTGACGGCCGCCGACCTACTCCTCCTCCCAATGCCGCCGCCCGCCGCATCTCCCCATGCGCCATCCGGCCAAAGTGGTTCCACCTCCAAACCAATGTTCGGTCGCCACCCTCCTGTTGAGGTTATCCCCTCTCTGGACAGTCATCTAGGTGCATGACCATTCTATGGCCAACCTCCCTAGCATGCGGACCTCCATCGGTGGAAACAATTCCTCTCTTTGGGGAATTTGACTTCCGATTTTGGTGGTTCCCTCAATCTTTGGAATAACCTCATTGCCTGGGGTATAACATGTGAGTTTTTTCCGTGTCTAGGATGTTCAGATTGTGATTTAGGGTGTAATATTCCACCTTCGGGAGACTCATTGAAATTACAACCCATTGGGGTAGGTGAACTCATGTGTTTTTCATTATAAAGTTTCCATTAATACATCCATTCTTTAAATTAATTCATTTTATATGTTTCACACAATAATTATGCTTACAACTAGATTTTGTGTAGTGTATACCTATCGGTGAAATTTATTTCAGTTAGTTTATTTATAAAGTTTCTGTATTGGTATTTTTTGATTGTTTTTGATTAAATTCCAGTTTAGTATTTAAAAGATATAAATTGAGTGATTATCGTGGTACATTCTCATTGAATATTTTTTTGGTAAACTGGTTGTTTCATTTAATTGCATTTCATTAATTTTGTAAGTGGTTTATTAAATTGTGTGGGGGTTGAGAAACATTTTTTTAAAGGGATGTGATGTGCATTTTATTTTAAATGATTATTTGAGGTGTGTATTTGATGGGATCATTTGTTGTGCTACTTAGAAGTGTTTTTATAAATAGTTAGTCTATTTATAATTTTTTTTATATTTTGTTAGTTTATTTATAAAATTGATTATAAATTGTTTGTTTTTTCATAAAATTGGATACATATCCTTTTGGTATCTTTTGGTTGTGTTTTTTGACATGTGCATTTGGTTTATGAGAGTCCCTGGTACTTTTGGTCATGTGTTGGTCTTTACCACCTTAATTTTGGGTATCTTTCGTTGTTATAGTGAATTTATGTCCAACAATATAGGGGTCACAAGGATATACTTAAGCTTTGTATATATATAATATATATATGTCATCTAAGTACATATCCCCTCATGGAATGGGGAATATGTGAATTTGATTATGGATAAAAGTATATAAATATATATATGTGTGTGTGTGTTCGAGTCCGGGCCAATTATGAGTGCTTACCACATTTTTTGTCTAGTTCTAAAGTGTTCTACATGACCCAGTTCTTCTTTGAGGTATTCTAACCAATGAATTTTTTTTCCATTGCATGTCCTTTAATGATTAGTGTTCAAAATTAAATTATTAACTTTTTGGAAACTTCTATGGTACCTCTAGTTTGTTTTCTATGACATTATTAAGTTGGATTATTGAATTAGCAATAGGATTTTACAAGAAACATGACTTGTTATCTCGTCTGTCTATGGGAAATGTGTTTGCTAAAATGTCAAATGAACATTCAAAGGTAATTTTGGAAGGGTGAGAGGTGTTTTTCAAATTTAGAAATTTTGTTAAGTTGGCAGGGAACATGTTTTTTCATTTTATGTGTGAAATAAGTTGATTTCCTTTTTTTTGTTTTGAAACATGATTTTTGAATGAGCTTCTTGATTTGGAAACATGTGTTTTATTTTATATATTAGTGAAATCGATGGTTTTGGGTGGGTGGTTGGAAATGATAAGGCTCGTTTGGAAAGTTTGATGTGGTTGGTTGTGTGTGTGTTTAGAAGCTATGTCCTATTTTGTATTTTGAAAATGTTCGGTGAGTTTTAATTTTGTTTTAAAAAGAACTTAAGCACTTTTGGGGAACACTTGATTTAAGGTCCCATTTGGCCACTTTTTTATAAAGACGGTATTTGGGGTTGTTTTGAAATGGTTAATTAATATTTTAATAAAAGGATGAGCATTGTGAATCTAATATCCTTGTTGCAATTTTAAATTGGTTCTTTATAACTGGTTTTATATGTGGGATTTGTATGAGGCCCATTCGGCATTTTCGAAACATTATGTTTGGAATCCCTAGTTCAGATAGGTATCTCGCCTAGTTTATTGATCATGAGACATGAGGGAGCTCGATATAGGACTTCTTTTGGGTAATTATTATTTATGGCTGGGGACTAACAATGAGGTGGCTAGGGAAGTTCCATATTGTGTAGTGTGCTTTGATATATATGTTTATGGCTTGTTGTCAAAATGTGTGGCACAGCTCTTTGTGAAAATAGCACAGAAACCTAGCATAGTTAGGGGGTTATTGGGAAATATTACTTCAATGGAAGTTCATGTATGGTCTAGTGGCCCATAGTATGTCGAAATTTGGGATTATTTCTATGGTATTGGGCCCCAGGGTTAGACCAGAGAATGGTGGTCGGGCGTTAGGGTGTATGATTCTATTGTGTGTGGCATGAAACCGGGGATAGAGTTGGATGTATTAGTATGTTCTAGTTTTCCTCAATGTTCCTAGGTTTTTTGTGATCCTTTGATATTATCACTATTAGTAACTTTTCCCTTGCTGTGTGTATAATTAATCCCTTGAACATGGTTTTGGTGTTTTCTTAGAAAACATTTTCATGTATAGTTGGTTTTAAAAAGGAATTCAATGTAGTTGTTTTGGATGTGTTTGTGTGAAACCCTATCCATTTCATTTCCTTGATTTTTAATTATACGGGGAATGAAATTGTGACTATTAGTCTTTTCAAAATTCATTGTATATATGAAATCCTTATTTTTATAACTATAGTTCAAACAAGTATTATTGGACTTTTTTGGAATTTGGAAAGTAAATGGATTATGTGGTTCCCTTTTGGCATTCATACTGAACAATTTAATGCTAAAAATTATCCTATATTTTTAGATGCAGGTTCAGTTGATTGGTTCATGTTCCTGTTCCGTCATCCGATGTGAAATAGGTTGTTCATTGTTGGAGGTGACAAAGGTGCCACCTATAGGTATGTACAATATTGTTTTATTGCCGCTGATAGTTCTCTTTATTTTTTAGTGGTTATTAATTAATTTATATTTATTTTATGGGTCAAATAATTCCTTCATATTCAGTTTTGATTCCCAACACTAGTTTCTATCCACATGGGGGATCAGGAATTCCTTTCAGGACGTGTCGCGGACTAGCTGAGGTGACTGGTTCTGTGTCGACCCAGGCTTATTCGTGACAATGAGATTGTGAAATAAACTATTACAGCAATATTAATGCTAATGTGATAACTAATATATTAATACATTCTATGTATAAACATAAAATAAACCTAAAACATGTTCAAATAAAAAATAATATGAGAGTAATTTATCACATAAAAATATTATAATATCAATAACAACAAAGAGTTAATGTAAATGAACGAAAAGAAATTATGTTATGTAATTTATTACCACGTGGTAATTGTAAAGTAAAATCCCCGTAGATGAAATAATTAAAATTAAATAATCAAATTCCATGAATAATTTAGTAATAATTATATTACATGTCCTCGTGAAAATATATACAGCATATTAAATAAATTAGATGAAAAAATATTTCTATATACATGAATCAAATGAAATTGACGTTCAATCCCTCACCTTACACTTCATTTTGATTAAAATTATTTTAACCTTTTGTATTGTTTCATTAAAAATGTCATTAACATACACTAGAACCATATTAATAACTATAATATCATTTATTATCCTTTTATACATCTTATCAACCATTCATTAACAATAATTCCTTATTTTCATTTTTTGGGTAGATATTGCATTATATTATAATATATATTTTTCCAATAAATATGTAGTTGTTTCATATATTAAATTGGTTGATAATATTTTTACTAATGTTTATCATATTTTTATGTCAATTTTAATTGTAAATCCAATTATGAAATATTTTTATGAAAAATAAAGTACGTTATGACGATGAGGGCGGTATGTCATACAAATACATGAGTAATGATTCCATTTTTAAATGATCATTATGAAATTAAGTTATGTAAAATTTTATCATTAAATTATTTCAATATTTTCATATATACGATATTATATAATTATATATATTATCCATGCGGTGTGTTGTTTAAAATAGAGTCCCTTCACTTCATAAATGAAGTAGTCCACCCATACATGAACAATATTATTATCGTTGAGTTAAATATAGTAATGAAAATGATATATTATCATTATATAATAATAAATATGTCATTAATATAATAATAATTTCATTTACATAATATATATTCATTAAAATTTTATCTAGAACCTTCAAATTGAATAATTAGTGAAAGTCAAATCACATCTCTTTGTAAGGTGGTTGCCTTCCGTTCACATGAGTGATTTAATCGTATCTCTGACGGAATGGAATGTAAAAATGGTATATGAGATATAGTGACTACATAAGAGTTTATTTTATATAAATATAAAAAATATACTTTATATCAATCATCATACCAAAGCATCAATGTAGTTAATTGGTGAACAAATAACATCAGTTCGTAAGGTTGTAATCAATCCAAAACGCGAATGATGATTTCATAACCCATTTGATGTAATTGTATATATTTTTAGGTGATGAAATTTTTATAAAAACATCCTATTATATGGAATATACTGATTTTATTATATAATAATGGTTACATAATAACATGCGGAGGTTGGGGAAGGAAATAATAAAGACGCTCATTGAAGAATGTTACCTCTATATTAGGTGTCTCCTTAAGATTGTACTAAATCATTACTAGGTTGGGTTTCTCAAAAAATAATGGCTAATGTACAAGGATATAAAATTTATTTTGTTATTTTTACTATGAATGGTTGAACCAATGTTGTTTGGGACTAAGAACAAGTTAAAAGAGCAGTGTAATTATATTTGTGAGGTGAGTGGCACACATGAAATGTTTTGGGAAGATTCAATCACAACCACATTTTTTATCATGAGAAATCATTCCAAAATATTCCATTATGGTTCCTATAAGATAAGTGGACGAAATATGTAATTAAAATGGTATTTTTAAATGTTTTTATGAAATTTTTACCATTATCTTCTAAGATTAAACTTTGGTAATTTCATTTTTACCTTTTCCGCTTAAATTAGTTTTTACTTGTTTAAAAATTAATATTTATTGAAAATTATTTTGACCATATTATAAAATAAAAATTGTTGTAATTAAAAATAAGGAATCCATTTCTCCATATTCAACTCATAAATTTGAATAATTTTATTTTAGAAATAATCCTAAAGATGAGATGAGAAAGCAGGTTCTTGAAGAAAAATGTTCAAATAGTTTCAATGTATTTACATAAAATATTAATATTAAATTTATTAAAATGATATATAACGTGTTAATTTAAATATATTTAACTAATTTTACAGTATAAAAATTAAAAATATAATATAACATTACAATTTATTTAACCCGAAATATGATATTCAATTAAAATTTACATTTTTTGTTATTCTTCAAAATTGATTATTTCTTCCCAAAATATCACATTAAGATAATTTTTATATATTTATTTAAAGAAATTATATTAAAAAAACAATTGGTAGATTTTAAATTTATATTATGTGAACAAAACATAATTAATACCACATTAAAAAAATAGGGTTTTTCAAAAAAAATTATTTATATTTAAATTGATTCTTATATAGTTTATAAAAAATAAGTAAAATAAAAAACATGGGAAAAATATATGGTTTAATAATGTAATTAATCCTATTCATACCCTCTAATATAATTTGTAGGTGAAAATTTTAAAATTAAATAATATTTTTTAAAAATATGTCACATTTTGTATTAACTCCATGTTTCATGGAACACATGCTAAACATAGTGTTGCGTGTAATGATAGATAAACATAGTGTTGCATTAAATTCATTTTAAACTAAATATTTCACTTAATTTATTCTATTTTTTAGATTTAAGATAATTAAAAATAAATATATCAAAATAAATTGGGGTGTTTATTTTCGTCTATGTTTGTACTTGTGTGTTTCATATTCTATTGAATATAATGATCTTAATTTATATTTTTTGGTGTTACATTCTCCACACATTAAATACACATTTTCCTCAAAATTTTAGCTTCATCTCATAAATAAATTGTTTTATATTTCAAATTTCTTATGTTGAAAATCCACAATGTATAATGAGTTTACAAAATATTCTCTTCATATGTGGGGATGTGGTATACCAAAATCACGTGGAATATAAAAAAATAACTACGATTCTTTGTATGTTAAAAATGTGGAAATTTTAAATTAAATAATATTTCATAAATGAAGAAGAAAATTGAGAGAGTTCTGGAGGTCATTTATCATAAGATATTGAATGAAAAATGGATGCTTATGTTGCACAAATCTATAAATATGTGATGATTTAAAAACAATTTGATTCATTGGATATGATTTTAATAAGAGAACATTTTTTAAAGATCCATTATCCTCAATTTGAGGAATTATTCTAATGTTGGAGAATATTTAAAAATTTAATTACTTGTTACATTTATATGTTTTAATCACAATTACATCCTTTGGTTACACTTTGATAAATATTTAATTAATCCATTAATCCATGAAAATAATGACCAAAAATTAATTTTTTATTCATGAAGCACTAAATTCAAATTTAGTGGGTCGTAATATTAATAGTATAATGAAAAATAATTCCTTCAATGTAGAGTTATTATAATGAAAATATTACAATTATAAGTCATCAAATGTTCGAATTTCTCTATATAGTGAAGTAAGACATTAATATCCGCAATATGGTGTATCTCTTAATCATCAAAAACAAAACATGTGGATACCGTCATTAGGTATTTTATTGAATGATTTTATTAAGAATAATTCCTATAAATGTTTATTTAAAAATTTTATTCTGCGATATTGTTTAAAAAAACATATATTAATAGATATATTTCATAAATTCAAAGATGTTATAATATCAATCAATGACAGTATGAACCACATTGAAAAAAATCACATGTTTGTTCAAGGTAGTGAGTGATGTCCATTTTAGATTATCCATAATGACCATCTATTTATCCCTGCATCATTATCTCAAAATTAAGAACATATTTATGGTATTATTTCATTCAATCATGTTTTTTATATGGTGTTAAACATTCTGATGAATCATTTTCATTCATTATTAGTACTATTCAACAAACACTAACAGAATTTAATGAAAAAATTTTATAGTACAATACTTATATATTTCATAATTATTATAATTAAAAAATAATTAATAAAATACTAAAATTAAATAATTCTTGAATCAAAACACAAAAAAAATCTTTACTAATTTTATATGGTGATAGAATTATCATGACCATAATATATTAGCTTCTCATGAGGTATATTACTTTGACACTTGAGAAATTTATTTTTATGTATCTCATATCCTTATAGTTTAATCATTATACATTAAAAAAATTACTTTAACATGTAGTGATAAGTATGGTGTCATTTAACTAGACACTTATAGAAATTTTATCCTTTTAAGAAATCACTAGGGTGTTTCATTCCAATATTATAAAATGATTTAAAATACTTCATTAGCTTCTTCCCATTACAATTATTTTATTCTTCAATAGAATGATTCTATTTTTCCTCATAGAATATGTAATATATATTGAATTATTTCTCTATTATTTTGTAACATGATTCAATGCCCTCATATAATGATAATTTTTGGGAGACTAGTTCCTTTTGAATGATTGGATTAAGACCATCAATGAAATGATCATTTTTCCTCTTTATATTATTTTCATTGATGTGATTCCCATTCCATCTTCTTTATTTTATTTATAAACATTATAATACAATGTATTATATCCTATAACAATAAAACATTTTTTAAGAACCCAAAACTAGTGAAATAGATAACATAAATTGTACAATTAATCCATAGATGATCTCATAATCATAAACATTTCTTATATGGGGATATCTCTAATTCAAATAATTTATAATGGGTTATAATGGAAATTTGAATTATCCTATGAATTTACCTCTGGAGGGGAGAACCAAATTTGTATTGAGGCTCATTTTTATACACCAGTTGACTATCAGGACATGAACATTATTCCCTTTTTAACCCTAGGTATAATTGTTCTAGAACCATATCCACATGTAGTATGCAGACATTGATGTATTACAAGGACAAATTCCACAATATCAACCATACCAAAACATAAGGATATTGTTTTATTATCATCCTAAAAGTCATTCAATGGTTTATAACACGAAATATATGTTTTCCTAAACCTATTTCCCATGATTTCCACTAAATATACTCTACTACCAACTATAGTGATCCCAACCCCAGTATCGTGGACCTGGTGTATGCTTTATTAATATTGGAAAAGATACACACAATCACATCCTAACAGACAAAATAATTTATTATTATTTTCGAGAATAACATTATTCCCTCTTGAATATCATTTTATGTAAATCATAGTTGCCTTCATGGATCACATTAAAATGAAACAAAATAAGTATGATCTTAAATGTTCTGTAAGGGTTAAGAACAATGGAAGATATCATGAATAAAAAAATAATTGTCAATATAGAAAGGAAACTAACTGAAATAAATGAAATTTACCTAAATATAATGCATTAATAAATAAGGAATATTTAATATATAATGGTAAATAACCAAAAGAACATTTCATTTAATCAATAAAATGTGAATGAGATGAATCCATAGATAATAACATTGGGAAAATAAAATAGATAATACTTATTGAATTATTAATGACGGGATTTTCTAATTATTTGTCTCCATATTCAAAAGTGTCATGATGCATCAATGATAAATCACATTCACAAGTATTTTTTAAAAACATTTTATATACTGATGTGGTTTGAAAAAATATCTATACTATCAATACCATTCAAAAAAGTGTTTAAAACTATGGAGTACAAACTCGTAGTGTTTGGATGACTCATTTTTTATCTTGAGAAATATTGATGCATCAATGGTCTTTCTATAAATGTTCTTCACCCATACCATGCAATTATAAATTATTCCTCATGTATCTAACAACCTATTTAATTCATGAATTATGTTCCTTGTCAAAAAAATCTATTGAATAAATGATAATTATTTATCAATATATCCCAAGTCTATCAAATAACACTCAATGGAAAAAACATACAATGAAATGATATAAATATTTTTAAATAAAAATATCCATGATAAATAATATTTATATTTATGTGAAATTTAATATTAATTGAAAAGATAATAATTCAATGGAATAATATGGACTATAAAAATGATCTGATCAAGTGAATTTCAATACTTCACATTGTCAAAATGACCAAAAACCATAAATAAGAAGAATAATGATGATATAAATAAAATATAAAACCGTTAGAGTAATAGTAATGCTTATTTTGTCATAGATGACTACAAATACCATAAAATCATCATTAAATACATTCACAATGAAAAAGCAGTTTCCTTTTTAAAAAAATCATATTTTAAAATATAAAATATTTTGAAAATACTTCTCATAAAAAATAGCATTTTAAAAAACATTTTCATTAAAAATATCCTCACAATCATGAATGGAATACTCAAATTAATTGTTTTCATTATTTGGAGTAGTTATATATGTGTCATACTAGTTAAAGAGAATATTCAATTTTATTTGTAAAATGGTTAGTAAAGTGACTTGTTTAGAATGAAATAAGAATATTTCCTTTAAAATTTTTATTAAAAGATATAGCGTGACTATTTTGAAAATGAAAAGATAATCATTTAAAAACATTAAATAAATAAATGGGTAATGTTTTAAAAAAATCATTTGGAATATTTTCAAAACAATTATAAAACATTTATAAAAAACATGGTTTTTTATTAAAACAAATTTGAAACTAAAGTGGGAAATGAAATTGGATTTTCATAAAAACATTTCAAAAATAATTTTATGTACCAATTATAGACAAATTGTGCATTTAATTTAACATATTTATTAAATATAGGATAATAAATATAAAATTTTTTATTTATAAAAATAAAAAACAATTTTCTTTAACAGAAATTTATGAAAAAAATTCTTGTTTACAATGAGATTGTGAAATAAACCCTTATAATGATAATAACATTGAATTGACAATTAATAAATTAATAAATAATGTGAAAAAATTAAATAAACATAAAACAAGTGTAAATATATCATATTATAATCATATATAATTATACACATAATCCTTTAATATTAATGATAAAGAGGATGTACTAAAACCTAATGAAGAGAAATTAGGTTATGAAATTATTTTCCAGATGGTAATAATCCATTAAAAATTATTTGATGAAAAAAATAGAATTAAAACATAAAATACTACTAGTAATTAATTTTTCATGTTGTTACATGTTAAAGAGTATTATATATATTACATAAAGAAGATTTTGTGAAAAACATTTCCCTATGCCTCTATGAAAATAAATTGATACAAAATCACTTACCTCACACACCCTCTTGATTAAACATTATTTATACTCTATTATATTTTTCATAAACATGTAATTAACATAAAATAGAATCATAATAATATTTATAATATCATAAATGGTTATTTTTAAAACATTTTATCATCGATATATAGTTAATTTTTCTATTATTTTCATTATTTCTGTTGTTAATTGCTTTGATTTATTAGGCCTGATTTGTCATTAATGATCTATTTATAATAAATTTAATATAGATTAATCCTATCATTTATAATTATCATGAAATAATTATCATAATTATACATAAAATTGTTCTTTTATACTAATCATGAATGTTGTTTATGAAAAATAAAGTATGTTATGATCACGAAGACCGAAGGCGATGTGTACGCAAGACTATAGTTTCCATATCCCAAGGATCATAATAGAGAGAAGTAATGTAATATATATTATCATTAAATAATTTTAATAATATCCTATATACCATATTATATTCCTATATATATCATAAATGTGTAATAGTGATTAAAGGATACTAACATCACTTCATGAAGGAGACAATCCATATGTACAAAAATGATGTTATTATCATTATGTGAGTGAAGATTAAAGATGTAAAATGATATATTATCATTTACTAAAGATAAATATTTCATTAATATCATAAATATTTAAAATTTCTCACATATAACCATTCATTGTTTTAACCACCATTCATGTGATTTTCTAGTGAAACGTGAATCACATAGATTCGTGAGGTGGTAGTCAACCAAACAAAATATAATTGTTATCATATATCCTCTAGAATGTAAGGTAATATATATATATGATATAATTATTCATTAGGTACAAATAATTTATTAGTATAAAATATATTCATTATATTAATCGTCATACCCATCATTGATAGGTGGTAATGGAAGAATGAAAGACATTAGTTCGCGAAGTGGTAGTATGTTGTATACATAAATGATGAATACATTAACCAATTAATGGAAGTGGATATGGATTTAGTTCATTACCGTATAATAAAAATCTAATAATATGGAATATATTTTGGTTATTATATCATCATGATCTAATAATAATTGAATGATTTTGGGGATAAAATAAAATCATGATGCATGGGAAAGAACATTACCACTTCGTCGAGTATCCTGATTAGGTCTTCCATAAATCATTATTAGGATAGTTTTTTTTCAAAACAAAATCATTTATGATTAGGGGATTTAATTCTGGAAGATATTTTTTTAGGTATTTTTCTACCCAAAGAGGTTTCATGGTATTAAGAAGAGAGGAGAGGGGGTATCCTTTTATAAGTGAGGTAAGTGTCACACATGTAATTTTTTGAAATGTTACAATCATAAACACATTTTAATCATGCCACAAGAATCCCATATGGCCGATTCATGAGCATAAAATATCAATGGTCAAAATATTCCCATAAAATTATACGTGTAGGTGTTTTAGGGTATATTTAACACTTATCTTCTTAGTTTAACCCCTGTAAATACATTTTGAAAAAATTATGGTAATTAATTTTTATTTATTTGACAATTTAATTTAGGGTAAAATTAGTTCACATTATTATAAAATATTAATTATTTTATTCAAACTAAGGAATCCATTCTTTTAAATTAAATTAAAATAATTTTAATGTTGTAATTTAAAATCAATCTCATATTCATGACAAGAAAGAAGGATTCTAAAAATAAAAAAGTCCAAATGTTTAAAATACTTTTTTTGCGATAACTCAATGTAAAAGTAAATAAAATAGCCAATATATGATTTATTTAAATATTATTTATGCCAATTTACTTGATGGTAAAATAAAAATATAATATAAATTTATAAATCATTCAGAAGAAAAGGTAGTTTTAAAAAATCAATATTTTTCACTATTCATTAATAAAATAGAACTTTTTTAAAAAATTTAAAAAATAAATATATGAGAATGTTGATATTAGAAACATATAAATGATGTATATTTTTTCAAATTAATTTTCTAAAAATTTTTAAAACACATTTTAAATTATTTTTTAAAGTCATTATTAAACAATTTGAAAAAAATATTACTTTTCAGAAAACATTTCTATTTGTTTTAATTGATTATTTTTTTTGAATCATTAAATGAAAAATGATAATGTGAAATATATATATATATCTAATTTATTTTATCCAATTCATACCATCCATTATAATGTATAGGCGATAACTGTCACAATAAATAATAACATTTTAATAATATGTCACAAGTCTTTTAAAATTAGTGATGTGTATAACAAAAACATAACTCGGTGTTGTATGTATAAGATTTTAAGCTCAATGCTACATGTAATTAATGATAAAATCAGTTCTATAAGTAATTCAATATATTTAATTGATTGAATATATTTTCAAATAAATATACTTTAAAGGATCAGATTGTTATATTTTCTTCTAATATCAGGGTTGTATATCGTATATTCTATCAAATAAAATGTTTTAAATTAAATATTTTAGGGTGTTACCATATTTCCACATGTAAATAATATTCCAGTTCCCTTTACGAAATTTATTCAAATCATTTTTCAACACCATTAACATATAGGAAATTGGGAAATTTTTTATTGATTATCTTCATCATTATATCATTCATGAGACTATATCATTCTATTCATTAGTGTGTTTGGGAATATGACAATTATCATCTTGTTAATGATATTTATTGATATTATTTTTGGAATAATAACTTGGTATATCATTCCATCTCCCATTGATGATGTTTTTTCATTAAGGTAATCATTTCATTGTCCCTGACACCTATAGTTCCATATAGATCCAACCATTAATAAATCCAAAAGTAATGAAATGAGTCAAAAAAATTCAAAATATGTTGATATTAACATAATCGTAAAATCAATTCAATAATTAAACATCATATTATTTTTAATTTTCATGATTACCTTTTACTACATTAGTTCAACCAATATAAATATTTTCTTGACATTGAATAATTTGTGTTACGTTATATTAAATTTATAAAATTTATCCCTAAAATTAGAAAGTAAATCAATTATTCATATAATTTTTAAAAGTGGAAATGATCTACTGAAGAATATCCCCCATGTATATTAAACCAGGAGTTCAGTTAATCATATTTTACTTTTTCTATGTCATGAATTAGTTAATACCCAACAAACATTTTTCACTGTTATTTGATCTAGTTACATCATTTCCATATCCTACATCCACTTTCAACAGCCAATAATGAATGATATTTCATATATATAAGCAAAATCTATAATTAACCAAAAAATTGGAAAGTTATCTGATAATTAGACTAAACATTTTAAATTTCCCCAACTATTTTCATTAAATTTATCTAATATAACCAAAAAAAGTTACTAAAAATTATCTAAAATATCTAATCCATTCATTGATACCATCTATAATGACTGAGGAAAGCATAAAATAATGAAAAAATAAATCTCACAATTATAATAAATCATCTCACAAGTAGTGTAAAAAATTAATCACTAAATGTTTTACATTCTTGGAGAGTACCTACATAAAAACCATTATATATAAAACATTCAATAATTTCTCCACAATCATGCTCCTATATATATTATCCTACATATCTCACATGATACAATCCATTTTCTAGCCATAGAATCCAAAACATGAAAAAGGGGTGAGATTAAATCTCAAAAATGTAAAACCAAATCATAATGTGTCATATCAAAAATGAGAATGATAAAACTACAAAAATCTCAATATGAAATCAATACACATTTATAACATAGATGATAATCAAAAAACAAATAAAAAAATATTATCATAAAAATATTTTTATGGAACCATAAATGCTATAACATGGAAAAAAATACATATCAACCACCATAAACATGTGAGAATGACATAAAGGTATTGAATACATTAAAAATACGACAAATTCAAGAAGAAAAGTAATAACTTGACAAAAAAGATTCAAATGTGTGACAAATATAAGCATTATTTTTATTATCATTGTGTACCTGACTACCCAGCAACTCGTTCACACATAAAATCTTGAGTAGAGCTACATGTAATCAAAATCACTTGATGTGAAACTAGATACTTAGTTACAAGTTGACAAAACATATCTATCTTATCATATTTAGTCCTTTAACCAAAGAATATAGAGGAAATGTATATCACATCTAATTCATAATCCATAAATTTATATTCCACTTAAAAATAAAACATTCACTATCTCATAAGGATCTCAAGAGAAAATAATGGAGTATATAATCATTTCTCAAACATCACACCACATGAAATTAAAAAATAAAAATATATAAAATAAATCAGTTTCCAAAATGAATCATATTAAAATAACCTATATACTATGTGTTCAATACATCAATCCAACAAAAATAAACATGTGATGGTAAATAGATATTAAAATACAAAGGCTTTCAAAAAATCTTTTCAACCATTTATGTACACATTATATAATATTTTTTAAACTGTTATAAAACTCATATAAAATTATTAATTTAAATTGTTCCAAACAAAAAATACATGAATAAAGACAAAAGATATCAAAAAGGTGTATTGAATATACTTTTAAAACAATTTATTTTAAATAAATATTCAATAATAGAGAATATAAATTGACAAAAAATGCAAAAAAGAGAAGTAAAAATATTTAAAAAATATATTTTTCAAAATAAATTTTAATAATGAGAAAAATTAAAAGACCTCAAATTTAAAAATGATAATTTGTAATCAATAATAAATCCTTCTATTTTGAATGGCTGGAAAAATACTCTGAACATTTTGAGATAACCTTGTTGAAAACCCACGTCATTAAAAAGATAATGAACACTTTTTATAAAAATAATAAAATGGGAAAAGTAGATATCGATATAAAAAAATTATTTCCAAAATATATTGTATAACATTAATTAGATGTAGAAACAATGATATGGGGTAAAATCCAATAACATTATTAAAAAAATTCTTAACAAAAAGGAAATTGAGTGAAACTCTTGAATCATTAAGGAATAAAATTTTGCAGTGAAACATTATATCCAAAGAATATAAGGTGAGTGTATATCATAAAATCATCATAGGCCAGAATAAATAAATATTGAATGATAATTTAAAAAAACGATGTCAACGGATAAAGGAAAAGAAATAAGTCACCAAAAACCATTTCAGTTTTAGTAAATTTTAATCAATATTTATTAGGTTCTTGAAAAAAACAGTTCTATAATTTTTATGAATTAAATAATTTTTCATTTTAAACTAATTTATTTTTCATTTTATTTAACATAAAAAATATATTTTTTTGTAAAATTATAATATGATACGGTGAAGTGAAATTGAGATGAAGACCCACTAAGATATTTCTTTTCTTAGTTGATCCCACTATAACCTCTTGTAAAAAATATAACATAATATCATATTAAAAATACGTACTCAAATATATTTCCATACTATAATATTTATATATATTTTCCCTATTTTCTTTATATATTTTTAGCATATTCTGACCATCAGGTGTTAAAAAGTTTTTAATAAAATCCATCTTTATTAATTTTGAAATAATTTCCCATAATTTTTTATTGTGTTCAATATGGATATATCATTTATAATTAAGTAATTTGATATAAATATGAATTTAATATTTTTATTATATCATTCAATAATTTTTTAACTACTTTTTGTTAAATTTGAACTTATAATATCTTATTTTAGTATTTATTTTATTATCATATATTAATTTTTAGTATTTAATAATATACGTAATATAAAATTAAGAAAACATAAACTAAATTTTAATTTTGTATTACTGTGTTTTTATATCAATATCTAGTTCCCCATATCCATCCATGCTAATATGTTAAGGTATTGTTCATATTCGGTTAAACTGAACCGAACATGAAAACACATTATGTTGATTGGTTACTATCATTAAAGAGGTTTTCATTTTGATATAATATCATTAAATAAATAATAATAATGATATTATGTTTATGTTTTAATTTTTTTCAACCTAATTATACAATTCTAGGATAATGAATGAAATACTAGAAGAAAACCAAATAAACTATTCATCGGGGAGGAGGTAGTTTGCACAGAGGTGGGATTTACATTCCATTTTTTACGATGTGGTTTGAAATAAATAAATAAATTCTATAAAAATTTTATAATGACATTGATTTACACTAGTAATAAATTGATAAAAATATTTTTCTGGTGATAATAATCTTTACGTGTATGATTAAAAACATATGAACTATATAATACTTATGTTAGTGATTTATCATACCATGATTTCCCCATGAAAAAAGGGATTGTAAAAACTTTTAGTAATGAGGAACTTATTTTCATGATACAATGTGATATGGATACTGTATTAGTATAGTTTTATGGTGTAATTAAATTGACAGGTGAGCCCTAATGTTGTACAAATGATACATATTATAAGATAACTAAAGGGTAGTTCTGGAAATATCCACTAAATTCAGTAATTTAATTTCCATATTAAATGATCAAAGGATTAAAAAATAGGAAAATGTGGCAATGGTTTAAGTATTTCTCATCCACAATGAAACCATCCATTTGAAAATAATTTTTCAACATTTGTTCAACATTATACCTTAGTGATATCTTTTATTAACCTTCTTAAATTATACCCTGGTAACTTATTTTTTACCATAGTAATTATTTATAATGGTAGCCCCTAAAATTAACCTCATGACCAAATTATAAAAATATTTATTCAATTTTTAAACCAATTTAATTAAAAAAAAATTCAACTAGTTTGGAACATTAGTTTAAAAATAAAATACTTAAAATTGTATTGTCTTATTTTTAAAAGAAAATCCAGTAGTGTATTTCTTAATTTTTTATATAATGAAATTATCATGGATATTGATTTTATATAGATAAATTGATTTATAATTAATTTTATAAAATATAAATATTTTATAATCTAATCCAAATCTAAAAAACACATTGAAATTATATGATATAAAGAGAGGACCAGAAACAATTTCTTTTTTTATTCGAGTTTTATTTTCCTTTTGTTCTAAAAATTCTTCCCATGGGTTTTTTATTTCCAAAAAATATATATCAAAATGTATAATTGTTTTTATTATGTTAATATTTTATTTCTTTAATGGTTTTAAGATCCACTAATTTAATCAAACATACTGATAATCGAATAGAAATTATATTTATTTATAGATCTTTTATTATTCAATAAATAAATAAAACTCTATAGAATATTATATAAAACACCCAAAATAAAATATATCCCTAATAAATCTGATTATTATTTTAATTTCATAAAATTAAATTCTTCAAATTTATAATTTATTTTTAAATTAAAAACAAAAAATATTGGGAAAAATTATAATTTGAAAATTACATTTTTATATTAAGAATATTTGGTATAAATTACTATGTAATTGTCTGGTAATGTTATTATTTATGTGTTTATCAATACTATTTGATTAATTATTTATCATATTTAAATTTAATTGATTCAATATAAATTAATTGACATTAATATATTGGCAATTATAAAATAATTGTTTCTCAAATATCATGAAAATTAGCATTAATCCAAAAAATCTACATATTATTTCAAAAAATTACATTGGTAGAATTAAAATAAATGATAAAATATATCTCAAAAATAAGAATAATTTTATCAAATAAAAGTTTTATGTGTATGTATATTTATCTTTATGTTATCCATTACGATGCATAAAAATCTATTTTTAGGAATTTTTATTTTTAAGAATAATATATATTTATATGATAGAATTATCAATTTAATAGATTAGGATAATAATAGTTATATTATAATTTATTAAATACAAGTGATTTGATGTTAAGATAAATCCAAAACATAATTTCTTCACTCATAAATTTATTTAATGAAACATATGAGAAATACTTTTCATCAAATACTACAAGATTTTCAAAATTGACATTAATGAGATTTATAAATAACGAGTCTTTTTTAAGATCAATTAAATTTTATTAGGGATTTCTGATAAAGAATCATATTGAATGATTGATATATTATTCATGTTATTTTATAGTATAACTTATTAACTTTTATATTCAATGTTAAAGATCCATAGTGTAACAACCCGAGATTTTATAAGATATATTCTTTTTAATCTCTTTCATATCTTCTACTATACGCTAAACGAAGATTATCTTGCGCTATACGCGACACCGTATTAGCTTTCAGTATATGCAACACTAATCTTGGATCGTGTTACACAAAATGTTAAGTTTGTTTGATTGTAGTTATTCTACGCAACATTGAGTATATATAGATATATATATTCAATGTATTAATGAAATATTGTTTCATTTTGTAATATACGCAACAACAAAAGAGTCGTGCACTAAACACAACCCTGACTTGGCCTTCATTACACGCAATCACGACCTTCCTCGATAGCGTGTGTTGTAGGTAATACCAGGTTTTACTAAACAATGATATATTGTTATAATATTATTGTGAACTAGCCATTATAAATAGTATTAACTATCTTTTGAATTTTATAACATTATTATTCATCTTACACATTTTCTAGAACATGGTATAAGAACAAAATAAATTTTTCGGGTAAAATAAGTATTATTCAAAAAAATGTAGTTTTGCCACCTTTTGATGGCGCACCCACATTAAATCTAGTTTTTGACATGTTTATAAGTAAAATGTGACAAAATAAAATTCTTATTTGGAATAAAGAAATAAAATTTTACTTTGGATAAATTTTTTATATTATTCCGGTAACTTTCATATTTTAATGAATAGTAAAAACACGATATATTTTAAATAATTTTTTTTTCATCGCAATAATTTATATAGTTAAATTATAATATTGAATGATTTTAAATTAAAAATAGAATATATTTTTACCATTTAATATAATGTATGCCATTAACATTAATTTTACATTGAATTCATAGGTAAAAACATTTCAATCCTTTGCAATGTTATAACTTTTAAAACACATTTTCTTAACAATGGGATTAATTTTAAATTAATTTTTCAACTTTTGTGAATTGAATTTATAAAACTGGTTTCCATATTTGGAATCAATGGATCCAAATTGTGTTAATAAGCTACTTTTTATTTTTGGGCATTATGAATAGTAACTACGGTAAATTTTATTTACCATAGTAAAAGGTAAATCGGGTAATTAAGGGTAAATATAATATTATAAAATTACCCTAACACTTGTTTTAATATATTTGGATGCTTATATTTTGTACTAAGGCATATTTGGGTCAAAATGGAATCCATTGGAACCCGCGTGGAGGTGATTAAGACCTTTAGTTTATTTTATTTAAAGGAAAGTGAAATATGTCTCACTCAACTTTAATAATTATAGTATTGTTAATATAACATTATACAGAATATAAATTAGGTTATAAATACTCATTTGAAAGATAAAATATTTTTCTTTATCATGGTAATTTATTTGTAATTTTTAAGAGTTATTTAATTACTTTATTATCTTATACATTAATGATATATAAATTATTTATTTAGTGAAAAATCAATAATATAGTTTTTATTGAAATACTAATACATATCAAAATGTCCAAAAATCTGCACAAAACTTATTATTAGTGTATATATAAACCCTAATCATCCACTTCCTGAATTTTTGACCCTTTTTATCCTTATTAAGGTGATTATGAGACTTATAATATTTTATTTTAAATGGTTCGAATGTTGTCACTTTTATAATTTAGTAAAGATAACAATTTACATGTTGTTATTTTAAGATGCTAAATTCGAGTAAAATTTTTATTATCGAAGAATTTATATTTTTCTTCATCAAAGGATTTTATTTTTAATTTTTATGCAACAAATAAGTATATTAAATATTTATACAAATATGGTGTACTAATTATTTTATAAAGAGATATACCAAATAAATCGTTTTAAAAATATTAAAATAAATATTATATTAACTGTTTAATGTGCTCCACGAATTTTCTAGATAGATTTGACATGTTAGGAATCTATTAAATATTTTAGTTCATATATGTCCTCTTTGTAGATTTTATTTAAATTCAATTAAATGATTAGTGTCAAAATTGACACTATTGTTATTTTTTAAAAATAACATATTATTAAATAGTTTAAAAATCACAGAAATATTTAAAAATTGTAAATTTAAATTTATATAGTCCAAAATGGCATAAAGTATCCAATTATAGAGAATTTACAACACAAAAGTGATTATTTATAACCATTAAAAATTTAGAATTTTATTTCCAAAAATAAAATTAAATAGATTAAAAAAGGATAAATCAAAATGATAAGGATTAAAATAAGATCAAAACATGTCTAAATTTTAATGGTTGATTATATTACAACAATAAGTCATATAATCTTCGAATTGAGTCAGTTTTTGAGGTTTTTATGTTGCGTTTGAATTTATATTAAACTAATATTTTTTAGGATTCCAAAGGTGCCCCTCTCATCCCTTATAAAAGAGCACCTCCTCCCTCTCCTCCTTACATCACTTTGAGCATTAAATGTCGGCCAAACCCTATCCATTACACTTCCCCACTTCCTTAGAAACCAACTAGAGGTACTGGTCCTCTCAAAAGACCAACTCTAGTGCCCTATGATAAATTTTAAAGGAGGCACTTCGAGAAAGAGGTAATACCTTCTACCGTTTTCTTCAAGTTCCATTCTTCTTCTACTCCTACTTCGTTAGTTATTTAATTATGAATTAATAACATCAGTATCCCTCATATACTGAAATATTATTATAAATATGAAACAACCCTATTTCACCTTCTATCCATCCTACATAAAACAAAATCACCGCACGTGCGTACGTACGGAATACCGTCTCAACGCCGTGGTGTAATCTGTTTTTTCACCAACACCTTAAATGGATGGGTAGAATGGTGTAAAGAATAACTATATATGGTTATTATAACATGTCACGAACAGGATCTGGTCGCCACCATTAATGGCACCAAACCCGGCCCGTGGCAAGTCCCGAAGGCTGTTCCCTATCACCACAGGCTGGCACAATTGCCCGGGTATCAAACAAATCTGGTTTGGGAACGATTTACCTGAGTATGAAAGCATAAATCATAAAAAAAATCATTTATTAGAATCTGAAATTTTCATGATAAACAATTTTTAACAAAACCAGATCTTAATACATATGTTTAAAGATACTAAAAGTGTTCTAAAAAAATAATGACAACATAAAGACATCCCCATAGACTCCACCCGACAAGGGGATCATCACCTGCAAGCCGTCCCCGCAACTCTGCCCCAATGATGGGGACTAACATCCAGAACCGCCATCACCCTTAGCCTTCCCTTTACCTGAGTCAAGCATAAGCAGGTCTACTTAAACCCAAGGGGTGTAAGTAGGGTGTGAGCCTAAGCCCAATAGGATACCACCAGATGATTCCAAAGAGAATGCAATACAATGTGAACAAAACAAGCAATTTTAATACATAAGGTGAAACAGTGTTAAAATTCAATGAAATGAAACTTTCAAATGAAAACGGTTTTCAATACGAAAATTTCAGAATGTTAGCACATTAAATAGACATGTGAGCTGCTGTAATGTACTTCCAAAAACAACCCACAACAAGGGTAAATATCACAAATCCAATGAGCATCAAAATCAGGAACACCCCTAAGCACTAGGTTGTCTCGGGCCCTATATACCTCGTACCTCGGTGTAGAGTAACCATAGAAAAATCGGTTCTCGTTCACAAGCCACTAGTAGGAAACTTACCCATAACCTAGTGGTCCCTAATCATCATCCAAATAGTTTAGTTAGAGTTGTAGTTATCCAGATTCTAAGTGTAACAGGGACAAAACCCATCCAATCCACTAGCCGTACTAGTACAAATCCGTCCCACCTAGGTACCCAGGATTCCCCTTTTTGTGCTCAAACAATTTCAGCAAACAACACACATACTTTTGCATATAAAATATTACTATTGGTCACAAACAAATTGTACAGTAGCTACACAAATTTTATACCATTTAAAACACACAATAAAATAATTTTATTTCCAATAAAACAACCTCTCAAAACATCACATTGTTTTTCACCCAAAGCTCTTTAAGATATCCACTTTTCACAATATTTTAACACTTTTAAGTTATTAAAACCGAATTTCAGTTCAAAACACTTTAATGAAACCAAAAATTCAGTTATGGGGCATCCCATAATGAACCAATAAAATATTTGAATGAAAAACCCCCAATTTCACAAAAAAATGGAACTTAAAATTCATTTGCATTATAAATGCAACTAAAACCATTTTTTACAGAAACATTCAAGTGAAATAAACATTAAGGTACCATGAAAACAACAATATAATTCACAAAAATTGCACACACAATGGAATCAGCTACCAATGTAACAAAAACCCTTGAATCTCCATGCGAAAATCAAATCGCACCCCCGCCATAACAAGAGAGAACTAGATCAAACCTAAAACCACACAAATTGTCCAAGAAATCCCAATGTTAAACACTAGGTTCTAAATCCTAGTTTCTGGAAATTATTAAACTCAATTATAACCGAAGAAACCCTAAGAACAATGAGTTAAACCCGACGTAATTTGAAAGAGGAAAGAAAAGGGCTCATTTACTTGATCTATCTTGAAGTAATCACTCCAACACTCTAGTATCTGCAATTTAAAAGAGCCAAAATTTAGGGTACATTCGAACAAGATGTATTAGATCATTTAGGAACTATAATGGAGGGAAAATATTGATAATTGATAGATTTATGAAAGAAATACTTTACCTCTTCAAATCTGAGCGATTTGAGTAACCCTATGAAGTTTGACACCAAATCGCGATTAACCAGAGCTCCAAAGAGGTGGGAGAGAGTTACGAAACGTGGATGGGTTACTTGGGCTTGGTTGAGACTTTGAATCACTAAACAATCCCAAATATTTAATATGTTATAACTAAATAAAATTTTATTTTTAAAATAGGAATTGTACTTTAGGGCATGCCCAACCCCTTAGATAAAAACCCAAATAAACCATGGTTATGGATTGATAAAAGCTCCAAATTACCTTGGTGGTGTTAATAGGTTAGGGGAGGTCGAGTTGGAATTTTAATGGATGAAAAATGTTGAAAAATGAAAATGTTATAAAATATCCAAAATTTATTTTTTAATCTGGAATTGGGCTCACGGTTTGGCCCAATTCATGAATACTCATCTATTCCTCCCTAAAACCTAGGGAAACCCCAAAAACAAAGAAAGGATGTAAATTAAATGAAAAATACCTTTAAAATATGTCTTGTATGTGACAATTCTCCCCACCATGAAGGAATTTCCGCCCTGGAAAGTCAATATGAATCTCGGTTAGAAAACAAGAATGGGTACTCTTCCTCGACCCATGACTTTCGCTCACATGTCTCATGTGTATCATTCCCATGCTTCCATAAAACCCAGACTAAATGAATAGACTTTCCTCGAAGTATCTTCTCTTTGGAGTCCACTATTTTCACCGTCCTCTCAACAATAGACAGGTCAGGCTCTATCTCCAGTTCTTCCCAACTCAACAAATGGGATGGATCCAGATTGTATTTCATCAACTGGGAGACGTGGAAGACATCATGGATAGACATCAACTGAGAAGGTAAGGACAACATGTATGCCACCCTGCCAATACACTCGGTGATCTCAAAGGGTCCGACATACCGTTGCATCATCTTACCTTTCTTCCCCAATCGACGATGATCCAGATGAGGGGCCACTTTTAAGAATACCCTATCACCCACATAAAACTCTAGGTCTCAACGCCTCTGGTCAGCATAAGATTTATGACGACTCTGAGCTGTCAATAAGCACTGCCTGACCAACTTGACCTTCTCAGAAGTGTCCTGCACAAGGATCGACCCCAACAGTGAAGTCTCTCCTACCTCAGCCCAACATAGAGGGGACCGACAAGGCCGACCATAGAGCGCTTAAAAAGGGGCCATTCGAATCGTGGATTGGTAACTATTATTATAAGAAAACTCTACCAATCCCAAATGGCTATCCCAAGAACCTCCAATGTCCAGGACACATGCATGAAGCACGTCCTCCAATATCTGATTCGCCCGCTCTGTCTGAAAATTCTTCTATGGGTGGTATGTCGTGCTCATCTTAATCTGACACACCAAGGCCTTCTAAAGGCCTTCCCAAAATCGAGAAGTGAATAAGGGGTCTCTATCTGAGACAACAGCTGATGGTACACCATGGAGTCTCACCACTTCCTAAAGATACAAATGGCCCAACTCATCTACTTTAGTTGTATCTTTTATCGGAATAAAGTGGACTGATTTGGTCAGACGATCAATCACCACCCAAATAGAATTCTTACCCCGAGGTGTATGAGGTAAGCCAATAATGAAGTCCATGGTGACCTCTTCCCACTTCCAGGTAGGAATGGGTAGTGTTTGGAGAAAACCGGATGGCCTTTGGTGCTCTGCTTTCACCTGCTGACATGTGTAGCATCTTGAAACAAAGTATGCTATGTCCCATCTCATACCAGGCCACCAAAACTACCAACGAACATCATAATACATCTTTGTGGCACCCGGATGGATAGCCCACTTAGAATGGTGGCTATCTTTCATCACCACCTTCCACAGAGATAATGGAACTACTGAATGACCCTTGAAGCACAAGATGCCCTCGGGAGACGACGACCAATCAGAGGATGTCTCCCCACCATGATGGAAATTCTTAGACCGCTGACAAAGATCATCACTAGGCTGTTCCGGCTGAATCAACTCCAATAGAGAAGGAGTCAACAGGATGCTTGGCAAGAATCCCCTCCACTGTATTCCCAGGTCTCCACATGCATCTGATAAAAGAGACCCATCAATGTCCACTCATCACTAGACTTCCTCAAAGCCTGCACTGAAACTTTTCTGCTCAAAGCGTCGGCCACTATATTACCCTTTCCTGGGGAATAGACAATGTCAATGTCAAACCCCTGCAAGTACTCGATCCAGATACGTTGCCTCAAGTTGAGGTCCTTCTTTGAGAAGATATAAGCCAAGCTTTTGTGATTAGACTATACCACAAAATTCTCCCCAAAGAGGTAGTGAAGACAAGTCTTCAAAGCATGCATCACCACTGCCAACTCCAAGTCATGGGTTGGGTAGTTCTTTTCATGTGTTCTATGTTGACGAGAGCCATACGCAACCCCATGATCATCCTGTATAAGCACTCACCCAAGACCCATACCTGAATCATCAAAATAGACCGCATATCCCTTTCTAGCCTTTGGAAAAATCAGCACAGGGGCGGTAGTCAGCCGCCTCTTCAGCTCCTCGAACGATGCCTGACACTCTGGAACCCATACAAACTTCACCCTTTTCCAGGTGAGGGAAGTCATCAGTGAAGCAAGCCGAGAGAAATCCTGAATGAATCTCCTGTAATAACTAGCCAAGCCAAGAAAACTCCTGATCTCGAACACATTCTTCGGTTTCTCCCACGACATGACTGCACTAATTTTATCATGGTCCACTGAAAATCCATGCTTTGAGATCACATGCCCCATAAATCTCACCTCTCTTATCCAGAAAGTGCACTTTGGCAACTTTTCATAAAGGCGGTGACCTTGTAATGTACCCAAAACGATCCTCAAGTGATGTTCATGTTCATCCTCAGAGCAAGAGTATACCAGAATGTCATCCTCAAACACCAAAACAAAGGAATAGATATACTGATGGAACACCCTATTCATAAGTGCCATAAACTACCGCTGGAACATTGGTCAATCCGAAGGGCATGACCAAATACTCAAAGTGGTCGTACCTACTTCAGAAGGTTGTCTTAGGGATATCTGACTCCTTCACCTTGAGTTGATGATACCCTGAACGAAGGTCTATCTTTGAGAACCACTTTTCCCCTTCAATTGATCTAACAAATCATCTATTCTGGTCAAAGGGTATTTGTTTTTAATTGTTACCTTATTCAGCTTCTGGTAGTCAATGCACAACCGGGGGGATCCATCAGCCTTTTTGCAAACAACACAGGAGCAGACCAAGGAGAGACGCTCAGGAGAATGAATCCTTTGGATTATCTGTCGTCCAGCTATATCTTTAATTCCCTCAACTTGTTGGGGGCCATGCGATAAGAGGGAAGATATATCAGCTGTGTTCCCGGTGCCAGATCAATCAAAAACTACATATCCGGCTCCGAGGGCAAACAAGAAAAATCATCAGGGAATACCTCGGGAAAATCATTCACTACACGAGGTAGTTCACCTTCAGGGGAAAGACCATCCTCTAGCACAAGCGAAGATAACTGGAAGATAACACTTCCCAACTCCGTGAGTGGAGGCCCTTCACGACTTGATCATGGATCCCATTCTCCATGAAAAACCTGACGACTCCCATCCGGTGCCGTGAAACTCACACGCCGTCTATAGAAATCGATGTGTTCCTGGAAGTGTACTAGCCAATCCATCCCGAGTATGACATCAAAAAGGTCCATATATAAGACCAATAGGTCCCACTCCATCTCAACCCCTGATACAGAAAGTGCACACGAGGGGCACCTGAGGCCCTGCTCCTTCTTCTTTCCCAACAGTGTCACCAACTCCATCGAAAAAGACATCAACTCAGTTGGAAAATTCCGAAAGTCCACAAAATGTCCAGAAATGAATGAAACAGAGGCACTAGTATCAAAAAGAGCAGTAGCTATAGAAGATGCGATCAGAATGGTACCTCGAACTATCCATGGTCCCGCCTCTGATCCTGCTGGTGACTGATCCACTGCATGGAGATATCCAGTATCTACCTGAGGACGACCGCTAGTCTGTGGTTGTGCCCTGAACTAGCTCTGTCCAGAAGATGATCCAGCCCTACCACCACGACCACCAAATCGAGATCCCCCAGTCCTCGACGGCTCGGACTATGCTGGCACTCCTCTTGACGCCACTAACCCTGCCCCACATGGGAGTGGAAGTGCCACACTACATAAGCGCTGAAAATGACCTATACCTCCACACTGGTAACAAGGCTTCGGAGGAAGAGGACATGCTGGTCGGATATGCCCAGGCCTCCCACATTGGTGGCACATGACCGATCTCGCATCAGAAGCCGCAAAAGAAAACTGCCTGGAAGAGTGGCCTGAACTGCCCCTCCTTTCTTCACATGATCCTCCTACTTCCTTTTCTTCACTGAGGAGCTGCCATTACCCACTGCTGATACTGAACCATAGAAACCAGCCCTGCCTTTCCTATCAATATCCACCACGCACGCCCGATCAACAACCTCAACATAGGTCCTCAGCTTAAACAAGAACACCTGGGAGTATATCTCTGGTCGCAAGCCTTTCTCAAACCTCTGGGCCTTCGCTTTCCCATTAGAGACAATTTCTGGAGCATACCGAACCAACTCAGTGAAACGGTTGGCATTCTACATCACAGATAGATTCCCCGGAACAAGTTCCACGAACTCTCTAGACCAGGCATAAGCCAACACCTCGGCAAAATACTGTTCATTGAAGACAGCCTTGAAATCTCCCCAGCGCATCTGCTCATTCTTCCCAGCCTGAAGCACTGACTCCCACCAGTTACGGCTGGGACCCTCTAATAGAAAGGAGGAACACTTCAACCTGATCTCCTCGGGGGTTTCCAGGAACTCAAACATACGCTCGATCTTCTCGAGCCATTCTTCTGCTTCCTGGGGTTCTGTGCTACCTCGGAAGGTAGGAGGCTTGTTTTTCAGAAACTCTTGTGCTTTATCTTTTCTTGGACCTGTCTCCTCTTCCCTAACAGGAATAAGAGCATGATATGGTCCTTCTCCCAATGCTTGGATAGCCCGAACAACAGCCTCCACGAGCCTCTGATCAATCGGCATGGGAGAACTATCTCCAGCTTCCTCCTGTGGGTGCGTGGGAGCTTTCTGGGGAGGCATGTTGCTACAGAATGAAACTGTCACAAAACAATAGTAAATACCACAATTATTAAAATTTTAATCAAATACATCAAATATAAATAAACTAAACACATTTTTGTAATAAAAGAAACAACTACTCCACATTTTCCTAATGTCCACATGTGGTCTGCAGCCCACACGTCTCACCTAGAAGTGAAGTCAATCAGTAAATTCAAACATCCTCTGGTGACTCAAGTTCTACCATGAGAGGTGCGGGCCAGACACCCTACTCACAACCAATACCCTGAGCCCCGATAGTCCTATCTCCTGTCTAACCCAACTCATCCCAAAATAACAATATAACCCAAAAACATTAACCTCCTCTAATACCATTTTCTCACGAACAGGATCTGGTCGCCACCATTAACGTCACCAAACCCGGCCCGTGGAAAGGCCCGAAGGGTGTTCCCTATCCCCACGGGCTGGAACAAGTGCCTGGGTGGCAAAAAAATCTGGTTTGGGAACTATTTACCTGAGTATGAAATCATAAATCTTTAAAAAACAATCAATTATTAGAATCTGAAATTTTCATGCTAAACAATTCTTAACAAAACCAGATCTGAATACATATGTTTAAAGATAATAAAAGTGGTCTAAAAACAAATAATGACAACATTAGGACATCCCCATGGACTCCACATGACAAGTGGATCATCCCCCGCAAGCCGTCCCTGCAACTCTGCCCCAACGATGGGGACTAACATCCAGAACCGCCATCACCCTTAGCCTTCCCTTTACCTGAGTCAAGAATAAGAAGGTCTACTAAAACCCAAGGGTTGTAAGTAGGGTGTGAGCCTATGCCCAAAAGGATAACACCAGATGATTCCAAAGAGCATGCAATACAATGTGAACAAAACAAGCAATTTTAATACACAATGTGAAACAGTGTTAAAATTCAAAGAAATGCAACTTTCAAATGAAAACAGTTTTCAATCCGAGAATTTCAGAATGTTAGCACATTAAATAGTCATGTGATATACTGTAAATTAATTCCAAAAACTACCCACAACATGGGTAGATATCACAAATCCAATGAGCATCAAAATCGAGAACACCCCTAAGCACTATGTTGTCTCGGGCCCTATGTTCCTCGTACCTCGGTGTAGAGTAACCATAGAAAAATCCATTCTCATGCATGAGCCACTAGTAGGGAACATACCCACAACCTAGTCATCCCCAATCATCATCCAAATAGTTTAGTTAGAGTTGTCTTTATCCAGATTCTATGTGGAACAGGGACAAAACCCATCTGATCCACCAGTCGTACTAGTACAAATCCGCCCCACCTAGATACCCAGGCATCCCCTTTTTGTGCTCAAACAATTTCAGAAAACAACACACATCCTTTTTCATATAAAATATTACTAATGGTCACAAAAAAATTGTATAGTAGCTACTCACATTTTATACCATTTAAAACACACAATAAAATAATTTTATTTCCAATAAAACAACCTCTCAAAACATCACATTGTTTTGCACCCAAATATCTTTAAGATATCCACTTTTCACACTATTTTAACAATTTTAAGTTATTAAAACAAAATTTTAGTTCAAAAACCTTTAATGAAACCAAAAATTCAGTTATGGGTCATCCCAAAATGAACCAATAAAATATTTGAATGAAAAAACCCCCAATTTCACAAAAAATTGGAACTTAAAATTCATTTGCATTATAAATGCAACTAAAACAAATTTTTACAGAAACATTCAAGTGAAATAAACATTAAGATACCATGAAAACAGTAATCTAATTTACAAAAATTTCACACACAATGGAATCACCTACCAAAGTAACAAAAACCCTTGAATCTCCGTGCGAAAATGAAATTGCACCCCGACCGCACCAAGAGAGAACTAGATCAAACCTAAAACCACAAATATTGGCCAAGAAAGCCCAAAGATAAACCCTAGATTCGAAATCCTAGTTTCTGGACATTATTAAACTCAATTATAACCGAATAAACCCTAAGAAAAATGAGTTAAACCCAAAGTAATTTGAAAGAGGAAAGAAAAGGGCTCATATACTTGAAGTATCTTGAAGTAATCACTCCAAAACTCCAGTATATGAAATTTAAAAGATCCGAAATTTAGGTTACGTTGTAACAAGATGTATTAGCTCATTTCGGAACTATAATGGAGTAAAACGATTGAGAATTGAGAGAGTTATGAAAGAAATACTTTACCTCATCAAATCTGGGTGATTTGAGGAACCCTATGATGTTCGGCACCACATCGTGATTAACCAGAGCTCCAAAGAGGTGGGAGAGAGCTCCAACGCGCATCTGGGTTACTAGGTCTTGGGTGAGACTTATAATCACTGAAAAATCCCAAATATTGAATAAGTTATAACTAAATTAAATTTTATTATGAAAACGGGAATTGGACATTCGGGCAGGCCCAACCCCTTAGATAAAAACCCAAATAAACCCTAGTTATGGATTTATAAAAGCTCCAAATTACCTTTGTGGTGATAATAGGTTAGGGGAGGTCAAGTAGTAATTTTAGTGGATAAAAAATGTTAAAAATGAAAATGTTATAAAAGATACAAAATTTATTTTTTTAATATGGAATTGGGCTCACGGTTTGGCCCAATTCATGAATACTCATTTATTCCTCCCTAAAACCTAGGGAAACCCACAAAACAAAGAAATGATGTAAATTAAATGAAAAATTCCTTTAAAATATGTCTTGTATGTGAAATAACATCATACTGATTATGATATATTATACCATCCACTCTAATTCTATTCAATAATTATGGGAACGATATCATCGCTCGTGCGTACGTACAGACTACCATCTCCACGACGCGATGAGATTCATTTTCCATTTTACCATACATGAATGATCATAAAGTTTATATAATGAATAATAATTAAATATATGAAATAATAATGATTCTGGATTTATTTATATATATATTTATGTTATCTATTTAGTTTTATTCAATTAAATATGGAATTGAAAACAGCGTTCATGCATACGTACGACCTACCGTCTCCATGAATGGTGTATTTCATTCCTTTTATCGATCTATAATATATATGTATATGATGAATATATATTATATATAAATCATGTTTTACATTATGGAATTATGTAAATCAGGATATAAGTAATAATATCAAGAAGGATAAGTCGAAACAGAAACGATAAATGAAATGATTTTACCCAAAATGCTATTTAACATGGAATTTACAAAATAACGGGTAATATAAAGTCATAAGTGAAACATATATGATATTATAACAATGAATATGATTATTTAATAAGTAAATGACATTATTTAAATCATTATACATGAGGTTTGGATCCATACGAAGCATATCGGACATAAGGTGAGGGATAACTTTTCCAATCTCATTTTTATCCGAGATTGTCTATTCGTAAGTATTTACTAGGGATATATTTATCATCCATGTCCTTGTTTATAAAAATGTTTTCATGTATGTTTAATGACCCTTTTACCAATTTTTGACTTTTACTACATGGTATGTATGGAATCTTTCTTTTATGAGGTACTTGTTGACTTTTCCAACAAAAGTATGAGGAGAATGTTATTATTAACTTATACGGCATGAATGGATTTTTTACGGTTTTATAAAGCCTTATTTTAATGAATATACCTCCAAAATATTTCATGGCTATTTTCAAAAAATGATTTTTTTTAAAATTGCATGACATTTTGTGAAACGAAAATGATTTTGAAGAAGAAAGGATATTTTCCTCAAAAATTCATTTCAACTGTTTTATTAAAACCATTTTCCATCTAAGATGACATTATTTCATTTGTTTATGTTTCAAGTATAATGTCTCTATTATTTACATGGTTTCACTTTTCTTATGATGAAATGATATCCATTTTTTTATATGGATTATGTTATGATGGAATGATGTTTATGAAACACATTTTATTCTTTGGGTTATGGTAAATGATTTATGTTTATGTTTTGGAACAAGTAAGAATGATTTCATTATGGGATGGGTGGGACCTATATCTCCCTCAAATGCATTAAGTAATGATTTATATCTCATGATATAGACATGGCTGGAATGGTATGTTAATCCGGTTCAGTGTTACAGGACTGAAACGAGGAGTGAACTCGATTCAGAAAGGGACTTTGTCCACTAAGATGGTCTTGGCAGTAATACCTTGGCTACTATATAAAACATACCATGTGTTGAATGGTTTCCACAATTACATGTTTTATTTCCATTATATTTTATCATCGTTGATGTTCTATTATGATATATGCCTTACGTACTTCCACAATTTCTGTTTTTGCTCAAGATTTTGATGTTTAAATTTCATGTTCAATTTTTTTTCTTTCAAATGATTACGGATTGTTTTATGTTCTCTATGTTTTCCCTTACTGAGCATTTGAGCTCACCATTTTTATGTTTTATTTTCCCCAGAAATAAAGAATGGTTTTAGGTATGGAAACAAAAAGGGGAGGATCGTTATGGGAGTTTTTGAAGATCTGTCAACATGATTAGAAGTTTATATTCCCAGTTTCCAAAGACACTAAACTATTACGATCCTTGTGTGTCTGTTATTGTTATGTATTCAGTATTATGCATAATTAATTTAATGTCCATGTACATCAAGCTTTGGATCTCTAAAGTTGGTATCAGAGGAATTTTTTTGTCAACCTTTGGAAACTAGGATGCGAAAATGTTTGTGAGATCCCTAGATATATTTCTATGGTATGTCTAGGGATGTCCCTAAGGATAAGTATACGTATTGGATATATTCCTAGAACTACGGTAACAATATATGAATTTAAACAAAGATGTTATATATTGAGGGTACTCCCCCTTTACTATGTTTTTTCCCAAGAATGATTTTTTCCTCTCACACTATTCTTTTTGGGTTTTAGAAAACGGCTGGAAATAGGAAGATTCACGATAATGGAGGATATAACAGGCAATGGAATGATATTATTCATGAGAAACCAAATGAAATGGGATTTGGAAGTACAAAATTCATTATTATGCCTAATCAGCAATCTCATAATATGATCAATAATCTCAACTTTGGTATGTTTCCTGACTCAGATAATTAGATAAAGATGGATCTTCATGATGATCATAGAGGAAAGAAAGTTCAATTTACCTCATGTAAATCATGTGGGAAGAGGCATCAGGGAGATTGTTTCAAAGGAAATGGAAGATGCTTTGGGTGTGGAAAAGAAGGACACAAAGCTAGTAAGTGCAAAGGAAAAGGTTTAGTTAACACCATGGACAAGGATATTGGTATTACTATGACATCAAAAATTATTAGATGTTTTAAATGTGGAATTTATGGGCATTATGCGAACCGATTCCCTAAGGGAAAATATCATGAAGAGAATCAGCATGGTCATATGTGTAGTATTTATGTGGATGATGATGAAGAGACTAAAAATGAAATATGAGATGAATGAAATGATGAAGCTCAGTCAGTTGTTTAAGAAGTTAGTGGAATGATTATATGTTTATAAAGAATAATGTATGGTACTATGGAATAAAGAATAATCTAAGGATTGTTACACTACTATTTTTCCTAAAGTATTTGAAAGTATATGTTGAATGGTGCCGGTAACAATGGAAGGTCATTCAGATATTTTTGGAAAGTATATGATATGCGCATAATGAAGGGATAAGAAGATAATGAAATGTTTGATTGTGATCATGAGCTCATGACTGATATAAGGACTAAGTGATATTATGGTTTGATTATTTATATTTATTTAGGATTTTGGTATGTGGATAGAGTTACCTTTTGACAGTACTCATGTTTTCACTAAGGTTCTATGGTAATTTATCTTTCAAGAGAATATATTACTAAAGTATTCATGTGTTTGAAATACAACCATCAAGATATATCTTATGATATATGTGGGATAAATGCTTGTATTCACATTCTTGGAAGATAACCTTTCTAGTAATTGTTTTCTTTATACTATGAGCATGGACCCAAGTATTTTAGATAAGCCTAAAGATTGGAATGGATTATGTTGGATATAAGTTAGTATTTTTAAAGGATAGAACTTTTTTCGATATTATTTATGGGATGTTATAGTAATGTAGTTTTAGAAAAAGGACAACCTGCAGGACGGGCGACAACCCATCGCGTCGGACAAGGCTGTGGAAATTGAACACACAACTGAAGTGCGACTGGCCTTTATCGCATACCAATGGCTTACAAGAAGTCCCTGGTTAGTAAAAACTAGTTTTATTTTATTAAGCGGAATGATAGATGAATTATAATATCATTTTTGGAATCGTATACGATTAACCTCACCATAGATGGACTTAGGTATATTTGATAACTTTTGCTAACCTTTTTTTTGAAAAAAATGGAATGACCAATCATTCTATCACATGATCTGTTAACACTTCACGAATAACAAATTCAACTTCATTTCTTTAAGAGATGAAGTGGAAATTGTTCAAAGCACGAACAATAGTGGGTTTCTACCAAAATCAAGTAAGTATTTCTTCTAATTTAAAATTTTCAACTTTAGGGAAATGATATTGAAAACCAAAAAGGTTGTCCTAGTCCTCTTATATCTGATGAATCAGATGTTACCTTAGATCATCCAAAATTTATGGCTTTGTGATTGATGGCTTTTTCATATCCATGTTCTCTACCACTCTCAATCAGAACCTGATGGCTAGATATTTCTTCCATATCCATATTTTAACCTATGTTCTCCTATATAGAAACCCAGTGATGAGTTAATTTGGGTAATCGTTAAGTTTCATAATTTATCTTTTGAAATTATGATTTAGTATTCCTTTTTACTATGTGGGTTTCTATGAATTGTAAACTGTTTGTAACCCTGACGAATTTCGAGGGCGAAATTCATTTTAAGGGGGGTAGAATGTAACAACCCGATATTTTATAAGATATATTCTTTTTAATCACTTTCATATCTTCTAATGTACGCTAAACCAATATTATCTTGCGCAATAAATGACACCGTACTAGCTTGCAGTATATGCAACACTAATTATGGATCATGTTACACAAAATTTCAAGTTTGTTTGATAGTAGTTATTCTACGCAACATTGAGTATATATATATATTCAATGTATTAATGAAATATTGTTTGATTTTGTTATACACAATATCAAAGGAGTCGTTCACAAAATGCAACCCTGACGTGGCTTGCATTACTTGCAATCACAACCTTCCTCGATAGCGTGTGTTGTACACAATACCGGGTTTTACTAAATAATGATATATTGTTATAATATTATTATGAACTAGCCTTTATAAATAGTATTAACTATATTTTGAATTTTATAATATTATTATTCATCTTACAGATTTTCTAGAACATGATATAAGAACAAAATAAATTTTTCGGGTAAAATAAGTATTATTCAAAAAATGCAGTTTTGCCGCCTTTTGATGGCGTACACACTTTAAATCTAGTTTTTGACATGTTTATAAATTAAATTTGAAAAAATCAAATTCTTCTTTGGAATCAAGAAATAAAAATTTACATTGGATAAATTTTTCATATTATTCTCATAACTTTCATATTTTGATGAATAGTAAAAACACGCTATATTTTAATTAAAAACAACTTTTTTCATCGCAAAAATTTATATGGTTAAATTATAATATTGATTTGTTTTAAAGTATAAATAGAATATATTTTTAACATTTAATATAATTTATGTCATTAACAATAATTTTACATTGAATTCATATGGAAAAACATTTGAATCTTTTGCAATGTTATAACTTTTAAAACACGTTTTCTTAACAACAGGATTAATTTTAAATTAATTTCTGAAATTTTTGTGTATTGAATTTATAAAAATGGATTCCAAATTTGGAATCAGTGGGTCCAAATTGTGTTAATAAGCTACTTTTTATTTTTGGGCATTATGAATAGTAACTACGGTAAATTTTATTTACTATAGTAAAAGGTAAATCGGGTAATTAAGGGTAAATATAATATTATAAAATTACTCTAACACTTGTCTTAATATAATTGGATGCTTATATTTTGTCCTAAGTCATATTTGGGTAGAAATGTAATCCATTAAAACCCACTTGGAGGTGACTAAGACCTTTAGTTTATTTTATTTAAAGGAAAGTGAAATATGTCTCACTCATCTTTAATAAATAAAGTATTTTTAATATAAATTTATACAGAATATAAATTCGGTTATAAATACTCATTTGAAAGATAAAATGTTTTTCTTCATCATGGTAATTTTTTTAGGAGTTATTTAATTACCTTAATATCTTATACATTAATGATGTAGAAATTATTTATTTAGTGAAAAATCAATAATATAGTTTTTATTGAAATAGTAATACATATCAAAAGACCCAAAATCTGTACAAAACTTATTATTAGTGTATATATAAACCCTAATAATCCACTGGACGAATTTATGACCATTTTGATCCTTATTAATGGGATTATGACACTTATAATATTTTATTTTCAATGATTCCAAAGTTGTCACTTTCATAATTTAGTAAAGATAACAATTTACATGTTGTTATTTTAAGATGATAAATTCGAGTAAAATAATTATTATAAAATATTTGATATTTATATTCATCAAAGAATTTTATTTTTAATTTTTATGCAAAAAATAAGTATATTAAATAATTATATAACAATATTGTACTAAATATTTTATTAAGAGATATATGAAATAAATGGTTTTAAAAATATCAAAATAAATATTATATGAACTGTTTAATGTGATCCACGAATTTTCTAGACAAAGATGACATGTTAGGAATCTATTAAATATTTTATTTCCAATATATCCTCTGTGTTGATTTTATTTAAATACAAATAAATGAATAGTGTCAAAATTGACACTATTGTTATTTTATAAAAATAACATATTATTAAATTTTTAAAAAATCACAAAAATATTTAAAAATTATAAATTGAAATTTATATAGTCTAAAATGGAATAAAGTATCAAATTATGGAAAATTTACAACACATACGTGATTATTTATAACCATTTAAAATTTAGAATGTTTTTACCACAAATAAACTTAAATAGATTAAATAAGGATAAATCAAAATGATAAGGATTATAATAAGATCAAAACATGTCTAAATTTTATTGGTTGATGAGATTACAACCCTAAATCATATAATCATCTAATTGAGTCATTTTTAGAGGTTTTTATGTGGGGATTGAATTTATATTAAACTAATATTTTTGAGGATTCCAAAGGTGCCCCTCTCCTCCCTTATAAAGGGGAACCTCCTCCATCTCCTCCTTACATCAATTTGAGCCTTCAAGCTCGAAAAACCTCTCCCCATTACACTTACCCACTTCCTTAGAAACCTACTTGAGGTACTGGTCTTCTCAAAAGACTAACTCTAGTGACCTAAGAGAAAGTTTAAAGGAGGCACTTCGAGAAAGAGGTAATACCTTCTACCGTTTTATTCAAGTTCCATTTTTCTTCTACTCCATATTATTTAGTTGTTTCATTATTAAGTAATAAAATAAAAATCCCTAATATACTGATATGTTATTATAAATATTAAACAACCCTATTTCACCTTCTATCCATCCTACGGAAAACAAAATCACCGCGCGTGCGTACGTACCGAATACTGTCTTCACGCCGTGGTATTATCTATTTTTACACCAACACCTTACATGGATGGTTATAATGGTGTAAAGAATAAATATATATGGTTATTATAACATCATACGGATTCTGATATATTATATCATCCACTCCAATTCTATTCAATAATTATGGGAACAATATCATCGCTCGTGCGTATGTACGGACTACCGTCTCCACGACGCGATGAGATTCATTCTCCATGTTAACCATACACGAATGATCATAAAGTTTATATAATGAATAATAATGAAATATATGAAATAATAATGCTACTGGATTTATGTATATATATATATATGTATGTCATCTATTTAGTTTCATTCAATTCAACAAGGAAATGAAAACAGCGTTCATGTGTACATACGGCCTACCGTCTCCATGAACGGTGAATTGCATTCCTTTTATCGATCTAATATATATATGTATATGATTAATATATATTATATATAAATCATGTTTTACATTCTGGAATTATTTAAATCAGGATATAAGTAATAATATCAAGAACTACAAGTCAAAACACATACGATAAGTGAAATGATTTTACCCAAAATGCTGCTTTAACATGAAATTTACTTAAAAACGGGTAATATAAAGTCATAAGTGAAAAATATATGATACCATAAAAATGAATATGATTATGTAATAAGTCAATGACATTATTTAAATCATTATACAGGAGGTTCGGATCCATACGATGCATATCAGACCTAAGGTGAGGGATAACATTTCCAATATGGGTTTTGTCCGAGATTGTTTATTCGTACGTATTTATTGGGGTTATATTTATCATCCATGTCCTTGTTTTTTTAAAAAACATCATGTATTTTTAATGTCCTTTTTACCGATTTTTGACTTTTATTACATGGTATGTATGGAATCTTTGTTTTACGAGATACTTTTTAACTTTTCCGACAAAAGTATGAGGAGAATGTAATTTTTAACATATACAGTGTGAACGGATTTTTTACGGTTTTATAAAGCCTTATTTTCATGAATCTACCTCCAAAAGATTTCATGACTATTTTCAACAAAATCCTTTTCTTTTAAAATTGCATGACATTTTGTGAAATGAAAATGATTTTGAAGAAGAAAGGATATTTTACTCAAAAATTCATTTCAACTGTTTTATTAAAACCATTTTCCATCTAAGATGACATTATTTCATATGTGTATGTTTCAAGTATAATGTCTCTATTATTTACATGGTTTCACTTTTCTTATGATGAAATGGTATCAATATGTTTTATATGGATTCTGTTATGATGGAATGATGTTTATGAAACCTATTTTATTCTTTGGGTTATGATGAATGATTTATGTTTATGTTGTGGCTAAAGTAAGAATGATTTCATTATGAGATGGGTGGGACCTATATCTACCTCCAATGCATTGGTTAAAGATTTTATATCTCATGATATAGACATGGATGGAACTGTATGTTAATCCGGTTCAGTGTTACAAGACTGAAACGAGGAGTGAACTCGATTCAGAAAGGGACTTTGTCTACTAAGAGGGTCTTGGCAGCAATGCCTTGGCTACTATGGAAATCATAACATGTGCTGAATTGTTTCCACAATTGCATGTTTTATTTCCATTATATTTTATCATGGTTGATGTTCCATTATGATATATGCCTTACGTACTTCCACGATTTATGTCAATGCTTAAGATTTTGATGTTTAAATTTCATGTTCAAGTTTTTTCTTTCAAATGTTTACGGATTGTTTTATGTTCTCTATGTTTTCCCTTACTGAACATTTGAGCTCACCATTTTTATGTTTTATTTTCCCCATGAAATAAAGAAAGGTTTTAGGTATGGAAACGAAAAGGGTAAGATCGTTATGGGAGTTGTTGAAGATCTTTCAACATGATTAGAGCTTTATATTCCAAATATCCAAAGACACTAAACTATTACGATCCTTGTGTGTCTGTTTTTGTTATGTATTAAGTATTCTATAAAAGTAATGTAATTTCCATTTACGTCAAGATTTTGGTCTCTACACATATATTATCTAACATTAAAATGTTGAGTAGAGTAGTTCAAGACCATATATAATTCATTTATTATGGGGATTTACAAGATCATCATTAAAGTAATCAAAAGAACTATGTTTTGGGATTAATGATCAATATCTTCAACATATTTAATATGTTTTGTGGTGTTTGGCATGGAATACTAGTAAGGTGAAGATGATCTTAATTTTTTTATTGACGAATGAAACTTCTATAGATCCACATAATTGATTCTACACACATGGACAAAGGAGTCATATATAAAATCCTTTCATGTAGAAAAATAAATACATTAGGTGAGTGAAGAAAAATATGGATAAATCATGTAGGTGAATTTTATATATATGAATTATAGGCTAAATCATGATGGTTATGTGATCCACATACTAGATTTTTGTGTGTCTAAAGTTATCAACATCGTAATTTTTATGTATTCAATGAGAGACACATAGATTATTTTTGTAACATAGAAAATCACATGAGCCCAAGGAAATATCGGAAGATTTTGAATCAGATATATTTTAAGAATTTATATTGACATGCAATATGATTTATAAGATTTAAAATATTTAAATATCATATAAAATAATAAAGCAGATATATTAAGGATATCTAAATGCAGGGTTCAATGGAAAATCAAATTAGTTTAAATGAAAGATAAATCATGAATTTTTTGGCCTAATAAAATAAGATGATTCATATACAAAATATCATGGGGAATCTATAATTCAAATATGGAATTATTGGTTATGATATTTAAAAAATTATATTAATTATTATTTTTGTAATAAATATATTTTCGATGTTGTTATTAATGAAACATGTGTGACATAATTTTGAATACTTACGATAGATCGATACATGAAAAATCGAGGACTGGAAATTTCTATCTGAATCTAGGAGATGTACCGAATAATTTGTAGAATATGAGGATAATCAATGTAACACAAGATATTTACTGAGTTTCAAGAGAGGAAGACCAAATCCATGTATCTAATTAAGATCGTGGAGTGGTGCAGATGAGAGCCTATTCATTCATCTATTCATCAAAAAATATATAATTCTACCATGTGTTGTAGAAGAAACAATGGAAATAAAACATTTGTTATCAAATTCATCCTCGTGTATTCTTTTTTACTGAACCTTTTAATCATTTTGTGCCAATTTCATTCATTTTATTACTCCAAATCAGTTGGGTTATTAGAAATACTCAGTTTTGGAAAAATAATATTATCTTGTTTTGGATGATTAACATTAAGGGGATTTTTAATACCAAGAATTATCCCCCCCATAGTAGTTTTTTGGCCTGGGGATCTAGAATAAGAGCATTTTCCCTCTAAATATTGATGTTTTTTTAAAAAACATTAAGGATATGAATATTTTAGGGTGTTTTTATGGAAACAATGATTGAAAAAATTAACATAAACTTGATGGTATAGAGTTCTATATTTATATAAATAGACATAAAGACAAGGATAAATGATTGGTAATTAAGATAAAAGAGACTTTAATAGTTAATTGGGAGACAAAAACTTCTCATGTTTATCAGGTTGGTATATGTATCAATTATTATTTTTATTATGATTGTTTGAATGAATCATGTCATTAAATTAATGATAATGTATAATATAGTGATATACATTACATATTTAAAGAAAATATTTTCACTTATATTGAAGAGATCTTAATTTGAATTCATTGTACTATCAATTGAATTCATTTTGATAAACCACTCATAGATTAACATTTTGTAGAAACTAAGGATCCACTTAGTAATAAGTTCAGAAGGTGCCTCAGTCTCACATAATTTGTGAATGAAATGGATAGATCCATTATTATTATTGATAAATAATATATATATTTTATCCCTGTGAGAAATATTTTGAATGATTGTTTAAATAAAATCAATAAATTTTTCTAAAATATAGAAATGTTTTTTATGGATTAAAATACTCATAAATAGATGAAAAATAAAACATGGAATAAAAGCTTTGAATTTATTTACATGATTTATTTTTAATTCATGAAGAAAAAATTAAGAATATGAATAATTATTTGGAATATTGTTTGGTATTATTTGAGGATTATAGTAACTATTTATAAATGATTTGTTTTCCATTAGAGGTGAGATCGATGTATTTGGAACAAACAAAATCTATAAAATCCATTGCTACAGAAAAAATAGTTTTATAAACATATGTTATATTTCATATTCAGGACATTGTGAGGTATATAAGTTCAATCATTATCATGGTGGAATCATTTTTCAAAAATAATGTTCCCCGTAACATAAAAAATTCCATATTTAATAAATTTTTTAATTTAATGATGATAGTTTTAAACAATATTTTTTGAAGGTATCGATGGTCAAAAAATAACATATACACATGACATCAAGAGTGAATGAGAAAAGATGTATGAAGAGTTGATCCACATAGAGAATCTAGAAGTGTAGTGGTTACACTAACAAATAGATGATTTCATATACTATGTAATATTGACATATAATAAAAAAATAAGTGAATAATATTAATTGGTTGTAGATGGTGTTAATGAATATTTACGTACATGGCATTGGAATGTTTTCATAACATAATATATCATGAAAAAACGAAATGCAAAACAATTTTTATAGAAAATAATGATAACAAGAAACAAAAGATAGGTGTTTCAAAAACAACTCATATAAATTTAATTAAAGGCTGAATAGTTCTTTTTAAATAAATATAAATTTTCAAAATAATTTTATGATTATGAAAAAAAATGATGAAGCTAAAGTACAGAAATTTTATTTAGAAGGTGCGGTAAAGGTTGATGGAAATCTCTCAAATACTGTAAAAATGAATATTTAGAAGGTTGTAGAAAAAAATGGATTCAACAAAAAAAGAATATCAAATGAAGAAATAATACAGTTAAAAATATGGGCTTCGAATGGTAATAATATTCTAGTAAAATAATTAAATGATTATATTGGATGAAAATAATGGACCTTGTTTAGAATAATATCTTAACCTAGATGTTGTTTTATCTGAAAAATGTCCATATTTACTCAATTATGTATATTATATTTTAAAGAAATTCTTCTAATTATTGGAGACGGATACATACAATAGGGTTGTGATGACTATATTAGTATGGGTACTATTAAGAGGAGGTGAAACACTCATACATATCTCTAAACTTTGTAGAGTTTCTCCCTCAATACTAAATCCCATGTGATAGATTAATTTCCTTATCCACTGTTTAAACACTCCCACTATTTTGTATAAAGGAATATAAATAAATGAAAAACACAATAAATTTTAACAAGGCTCTGTCTCTATGAAATAACACACTCATTTTCATGATTCAGAAGATATAGTTTCATGAATTTTATTATCACTAAATACTACAATGATGAAAAGTGTAACATATTACTTACAAAATATCCAGGACTAGAATCATGAACGTCTTGAAAAAATTTTCTGGAATTTATATATTAAATCCATATGTTCATCAAAAACCTAGTTGATCTCAATAATTCAAATATATTCTTGGATCTATAGTATTTCCCATCAAATAATTGACACATATTCATTAAATAAAACTCTAACTACATGAATGATTTTTGATTCATATCAATAATGTTGATTCTAATATCAGTATTTATGAATAATATTCATATGAATGAGAATGTAAATATTTATAAACAGTTTTCCTCATCACACATTATATTCATTCTCATTATCCACCAAATTATATTCGATGTATGTAAATATATTCATCAAAATTCAAATACCCCATAAATCTAAATATTCTAAAAATAATCTAAAACTCCCATAAGCCACATAGTTAAAAATTTATGAGTAAGCATGAAAAATTCATAAAATCACCTGAATATACCATGTCATCATTTAGAAAATAATAATGCCAAATAATTCTATAATTTAATACTTAGTTCTATTTTTATTTTGATTGAACATCACGTAGATTCATCATGATTACTCAAATCGTTCTTCTTATGATCTTTCTCGTGTGGAAATGATCACATCAACTCATGAATAAGTATTATATCCATGGTACTCCACATGTCAGTACTAGTTTATACAAAAACATTATAGATGTAATTTACAAAAGGCTAAGACATGGAATACATGCAATTGGTGAATAATGTCTCCATAACATCTCATTTTAATCATGTGTTGATCATAGAGTATAGTTATTATGTACAAAAAAATTATACCCTCAATATTTCCATAATGATAAAAAATATCAAATATTTCATTCCTATGAATGATCATTTATTCTTTCATAGTTCCATGTAGCTCGAAAATTATAGCTCAAAATTTTTCGAACCATTCATGGTGCATGGTGAAGATATGACATGGAAATTTCCACATCTATTAGCATTAAGGTGATGTCACCATTATTATGGTTTAGTATGTGGTTTTGATGACACTATCAGTAGAAAAAATCAATGTCTTGGAGTTAAAGGATGACTTTATAGTGCTGTTGAATTTTATGGCGCATCAACTGTATGGGTGTATGTTTTTTATAGGGTAGTTATTCCCACGCGAGTCCTATCCCTAATCAATCTTTTTACATTGGTCGATATCTACATTGTATGTAAAATGATCTTTTTGAATGCTTCCGCAGGTAGTGGGTTCTGTTTCCTATCACAAAACAGACATCCATGTCACGTGCCTCACCTCTCCTATGAAGTCCAATCGGGAAACCTCTATTCTCCAATTCCACCCATATGAGTATTGTGATCTCCCATTGGACTGATATTCTTACCACCTATTTTTACATGGTCACTGAATGAGGTTGAAATGCTTGAACACATTGGTGGTGGTTTCACGGTTCCCTTGGATGTCCTATCGATAGCCTATTTTCTTCAAAATCATCTAATTAAAATTCCACTTCCCTTTTATAATCACAACCAAAGATAATAAGATATGACTACTATAACTTTTTATACCAAACAAAGTCCATTAATACAAGAATTATTATTTTTATAATTTTCAGAAAGTCAGTTTTGGAGAACCGTAAACCGCACAACCAAACAGCAACCCCCATTACCATGGGTCCAGTGAAACCAGAACCTTCCAAAAAATCAAATTTAAGAATTTAAAAAGTTCAAAAACCAAGCAAACCATGTGTCCCACTCAAGCCGTGAAACCACCTCGAGGAATGACTCAATGCCAAAACCAACATCCCCACCAAACAAGCTGCCGACGAGACAATCTGGACCGGCCACCAACGTCATTAACCTTATCAGGACACATGAACCCAAACAGCATTCCTCGCGCTGCTCCCTATCACCACCATCACCATCAATCCGACGACCGCACACCACATTCACCGGCGTTCCTCACCATTTCCACCATCAACAACCACCTTCATAAAAAATGGTTCTCCAACCCAGAAAACCTTGAAACCAGTCGGATTCACCATTATACAACAAAAATGAAACAGATCAATGAAAATAAACCAAGGAAAACCCCACTGCAACCACCCCAACCACCGAAGACACCCCTCACAGACCCTTAAAGAACTCAGTCGCCGCAAATCAGGTGACGACCTCCACACGCTTAGAAACCACTATAGGACAAAAACGCAAAACCGAGAGCAAACCCCATTAATACAAAAAATATAAATGCATCCAATCTATTTTTTATGGATTAAATTTTACTCTCCATTAACATATTCATCCAATTAAAAATAAACATTTAATAGAGGATCTTCAATATTCATTGTAACCTATAGTGGGAATTATCCTAATTTATCATTCACAATACATTATAATTAATAGTCGTTTAGAAATCATCACACATATTTTTCCTCATATTTATAGACTTACCCAATAGTGTTCTTCGTGTTGTAGCATTGTAATTATTGGTTGAAAATAATAAAAATATAAAAAACAAACCTTGTTCATTATCTATATGGATACAAATATATGAAGGATTCAACAAATCTTTTATTTCATGTAAACATGCAATTTTCCTAAATAATTGGAAAACATGATGGTTGAGTAATGATAATAACCCTCTAAATAAATTGTTGATATTATATTGAATGCACTTATTAGTGGGGTGTTTCTTATCAAATCATTATATAGGAGGGTTACATGACTTATAAATTTATTTTTTAATAGTTTTTGATATATGTGAATTTAATATACTTCATTCAATATTATATTCTTAATATATCCCCTATTTGAGAAATAATAAATTACAATCACGATATCATAATAACAATTGAGCATGGAAATCATTGACAACCTTGGTTATATCTTCTGTACTTTATACACCTAGGTTACCCATATAGACATACAGTAAAAACATTTAAGGTTCTTTTATAAAATAACAAATTGATCTCAACATTATATTGAAAAATAGAACGATTATGATATTTCCATGAAAATAAAAATAGGATTTGAGAAGTACCCCGAATTTACCATTTCAAATGATTATCAATATGAAGGAGAAATATAGAATACATCCAAGAAAAAATATTGATTTTAAATATTTTAATTTCCAAAATATTAAAGGGGGATATTTATTTTCCACATAGGAATTTTATTATTGAAAATGGTTCAAGATTTGTTTGGTGAAGTTGATGATAATGATAAAAATATTTTTTAGGTTTTTGAATAAGGCATTATAATTCACTCTAGATAAATTAATTAAATAACTCCATAATAAGTTTAAGATATTTTCATATTGTCAATCAAAGTCATAGTAAGGATATATCATGAAGAACATGAGTAGATAGGTTCAAGACAATGTGGAATTCATTAATTGTAAGGATTAATAATACAATATAAAATTAATCAAAACACATGTGTTTGTGGGTGAATAGGAACTATATTAAATATATTTACGTTTTTTTGAGGTGTTTTCAAAGTGATGGTGTTTGGATAATGTTTTTTTATTTTATTTAATTGTTGACTTGAATTTTTATATACTCATTAGTAATTAAATCCACTAATCCAAAGTTTCATATATCCTCACATCCCATGTATCCAAATCTGAGGTGTATCCCTATGAACATCACCATATAATGATCAGATAAGTGAATATGATATTTAAAAATTATGTACTAAATTATGTTGGTGAAGTGATCTACATACCTGATTTTTTGTGTATAGATGGGGTGATTCATGTAGATATATGATATATATCTAATTAAGGCCATTTTGTTGATTCATATAACATATAAAATTACGTGGGTCCATATATATCAAGGATGATTTTGAAGTAGTGATATAATTTGAATTTAATTTATATTTTAAATAATTGCTGATACCATAGAAATTTAAATATCTCAAAAAATGTAGAAAACGATTGTTTAGGAGACATTAATAACGACTTATTTGGTAATTATATTGAGTTTATATAAGATATAAATCATAAATCTAATGAGTGATATTCATGATATGATCCTACATCAAAATATCATTGGGATTTCCTAATTCAAATATGGAAATATTGAATTGTATTTTTATAATTAAAATCATGACTATTTTATGAATAACATATTTTTCATTCAAGTATCAATGAAACAAATGTGAGATAATTTAGAACCCTTGAATGGAAAATACCTCCAATATTGTGCAGTGAAGAAGTAAAGCTAAAGATTGGAGTCATACAGGAGCATTCAATGTAGCTGATGAGAATATAGATTACACCAGATCATGAAGGAGATTCCAAAATTATGGATATATTCCATGTTGATATTGAAAATAATTAAGAGGTATTTTCATAAAAAGACATTCTAAACAATATTAATTTTGTAGAAAACTAAAAAACGAGAATCACATCAATATGAAACTCCATTAAACATCAAAGGTCCCTCAAGTGAAACTAATATCCACTTGAGAATCCAAGTAATGGTCAATCATATATATATGATATGATACATGAAGTTGGATCTTATTTATGGGTGAGTATAAAAAACCCAGTGGAACATCAGAAAAACACCAAACACAATGAATCATAGAGGTAACAAACTAAAAATTATAAGAATAATCGAAAATAATACAAATCCATGAAAAGATCAAGTAAATACTCTATGTCTCATGTAAGTTCTACCTTGTAACCAGGATAAGGGAATCTTCTTAAAGCTTAAAGGATATTCTCACTAGAGTGCACTCACTCTACTATTCATGTAATCACTAAAGGAATAAACCGGATTAATAAAAATAGATAGTGTATCATTCCTAAGGAATATTGGAGATACCAAAACCAAAGCTATATAACAAACTATGAAGGTGGATTAAATTCCTTGAATATTTTTCAATGTATACCTGACCCAACCTTTAGAAGAATATATGTAGGCTCACACATCAGTTAATATAGAGTAATATCAATCTCTATATAAGAATATCCCACAAAGGGGACCACACATCCATTACTCAGTTTTTGAATCCTATAAATACCTTATTATGAATGTAAATAATAATCCCAGACTTTCACAAAATATTAATGAGAAAATGCTCTTATTAAACTAATGTAATCCTTAGAGTCACATGGCATGATAAAACAATTCATTATTATGATACTTTATCATCCCAGACAGCTATCTGTTAGAAGGATGCACCCACATAATTTTCTCTCTTAATAACCAAAAACATTGTTGGTATTATTTTCTCATAATCTCCAGTTATTCCAGAAGTAAATATGCATGTGGTTGTATTTTCTATATACATTTTTGGCCTCTCCTTAAAATCAAATTAATTTTGGTATTTTTCAAGCGTAATCCATGACACGACATAAATAGAAAATTCACATAGAATCAATCTAGTAGTAAAAATAAATCATAAACTACCATCATATTTCCATCATCAACAACAGGCCTCCATCATATCCCCAATAAACGGATCAAATATATATATGAATATAGAAATGTAGTGTCAAAAGTACCATGAAATATGTTTTCCTTAAAAAATGTTAATCTCTTTTAAATTAAATTTTAGTGATGAATATCAAATAAAGAGTGGAAGCTAAAAAAGTCATGTAAACATACAATAATGTTATTGACCATTTGTTTTCATCAGAAAATCATATTAGGGTAGATAAGGAAATATCCAAACAAATTAATAAACTACAACTCTAAAAATGAAAACTAAACCATCATATTATTCAAACATGGAAATAATTGGAGGAGTTAACCCATTTTCATTATATAAATAAGAGAAGAAATATGAAAAATAATAACATAATAGTGCTACATTTATTTTTTAGGAACCACTGTAGATGGAAGGATACCTAAAGACTAGATAATAAAATGTTTTGTCCGCTCTAATGGCTCCTACGTTCCTAAACACTATCCATCATTGAACATAATGAAAAAATAATCACCACCCAAGGGTTGACCTACAAATAGTAATAAATAAATCTATTATGGTCAAAATTTTATAGAGGTAATTTAAATAAGGTACTTTCATCATAATTGTCTATGTAGTCTTAAAATCACCATAATCAGAAGAATAGTCAAGGGGAGGATTATAAATCTATTAATAATAGGAAAAAATTAATGAAAGTAATATTAACACACTAAAATAATATCACACATGTCTATGATAAATATTTATAACCCCTAGGAAGACCAATCATAGAAACAGTTGTATCCAATATGGTTGGACTATCACCTCAGCCAACACAACTGAATATACATGGGAATGGTTGATTTTCAACACAATGAAAAATGGACAACAACTAGGGGATGTTTGAATTAACCATACCATTTGGACTCTTTGAAACCTACAAAAAGTTATGGTTAGTGAGTCCAATTTATGGGCAATATTTGCCTCTTCTAAGCACCATAGTTTTTCCTGGGTTTGACAGGTTATTTCCCCCAATCCCATTTTACACTGATGAAATCTATATCCACTATGACTGATACGCCCCCAGAACCATCATTAAGCCTTAAGAATCCTTGTAAACATCATGAATTAATTTTTACATTTCAGTTAAATTATTACATATTAGTTAATTGAAAAACGAAATCACTACATTCTCCCCACATCTTCCATATCCATCCCAAATACTGTAATCCTACTCAAATAGGTGAAGTTATTCAGTTATCATATCATTCTTCCCCACTATATAAATATAATAGAGGTTCCTCAACTATTAATAATTATATGAAAATTTTATTTTTCTTCCACGAACAATCATATCCTATTGTTTTTTGATCAACACCGTGTAATTTAAGAAGGTAGTTGCATCATCAATATCTATCTCTTCCTAGTAGAAGACATGAAATGGTACATACATCTATCTTATCCGTTGTGAAAAGTTGAAGAACTCATTGACCTGGTAGAACAATGGTAGTATAGAAAAATAGTATTCCACCATCTCAACCCTATGTAGTATTTATAATGGACTTCTGAATCTCAGAGATTTCATTGTGAAACTCTTATATAACTCTAGTAATCACTGAGTTGTGACCTTAAGGAAAAAATAATCTCCATCATGTATCTCAAAATGCCTTTATCACGTGTTCCCATACAAAATCTGATGGTATTACACAGTCTAAATCCATTCCAATATGATCTATACCGTCTCATTATTTTCATTCATAAACTATGGTCATATTAGTTATCACTCACGTATAGTGGACCTATACTGTGTTGATGTATATGGTGTCCTAATATAGGCAATGAATGAATCCATACCAATGGTGGAATGGTATCTACAATATTATGGAATCTCCACAAAGGGTAGATGATCCTCCCATAAATATCCAATTTAAAATAGGGTAGCCACAATAACTCCTCTAAAACCTAAATGGTCCACTATGTTTGGTCATCACTATAGGTTTGAAATTTCATTTCAAATCATATTTGAGAACAAATTACCTCTAACAATCCACTCCATAATCTTATGTGAATCACGAATTACACTATGAGTCATTCTTTGTGGTTAATATATGATGTATTAATATATACTAAAAATATGTGCATCAGAGACTCTCCACCAAAATATCCTCTTGGATATCTATGAATGAGGTTAACTTAATGAGTCATTCTATATTCAACCAATTAAAATTTTGAAATCCATATGATCAAGGATGTCTGATAAAAAAATATAGTAATACCACTCCATTTCCAATCTAGAAAATACATACAATTTTCAAGACCTAATGGTACATGATTCTCATATTTCACCTATTAGAAAGTGAGTCATTCGGAGATAAAATCAGAAACAATCCCATTAACCACTATCCACCAGAACTGATGATGATGGTCCATGTACATATCCAACATGTAGGTATAAACCCGAGTGGGGGATATACGAAACTCTATGAAAACCTCCTTTAGATGAATGACATGTACCATAACCTATCCTTGAATGATGTAAAAGTTAACAATTCCATTCGAAAATCCATTATAATCCCATATTATGAATATATTATCATGTAGACATCACAATTGAAATCTTCTATTTTTTCCACTCTTATGTACTGAATAAGAAGTGAGGTCCCGACCATCGATCATGGGTATGATGAACTTTCATAATCTATAACGCCAACTTAAATGAGGATATCAAGTATGTTTCACATCTCATTCATAAAAAATGAAATTTCCTTCTAAGAGGACTGACCTCTACATTCCCCATACTAGGGATATAAAATATATAAATGTTATAGTCCTATTTTACCTTTAGTACTTGCTTCTACCACAATTTGAGGTAATTAAATATGTTGATATACCTAGGATGGTAGTGTTGTGACTATATGATGAATTGACCTTCCATAAGATATAGTAATAATAATTTTATGGTTAACACCATGAATTCTAGTCCACGATTAAGGTTTGTGTAAATATTCTCATGTGGTCTCTGATATTGGGACACATATGAAAATCATGGTCTTCCTCTAAATCCAAACAAATCACAGTTCACTACTATAGTAATTATATAATAGTAGAAACTCAACATCCTTTTCATGAATCTTTATAATGGGGGTGTTCTTTGACCTCTAGATTACCTCATTAATATCCTACTAACACTTATCTGATTATATTAATGGTTTTAAAATTCATAGTCAATGTAGTCCTTGGTTCCACATGTTTGAACTAACTGGGAAAAATATCCAAAAATAAATTTCATCATACGGATTCTCCACACCTTACTCATTATATTTGGTGGATCCCAAGAAAAAAATTCCATTATTTTTTATGGGTCCAATGATACTCTCCCTTATATGATAACAACCCCAATGAAGTGGACCTCTAGAATCTAAAAAACTATTTTATAGCATCCCATATAGCTAGTTATCTCAGTTTTTTTCTAGGAATAAAACCATAAACAAGTCTAAGAAGGTACAAAATATTTTGTTCATGAGAATCATGAGCACTGCTGTGGTGTTCATCATTACAAATGGAATCACCATGTACTCATAATGACTATGTATATGAACTATAATTTCATCTCAGGCTTGTCCTCGTCTAAGAAAACAACACATGATAACCTGACCACATGTTAATAAAAGAGAAAAACTTTCACCCTTTCATATTTTCAAAGATATAATTGATTCTTGTGAGTGGACACTAATTATTTACATTAACCTACTTTAGGTGATTATAGTCTGGGAATAACCTCAATCCTTCATCCAACTTCTGTGTGAACAACACTATGACTTCTAAATGGGACACATTGGGTGTAATTAATTACATCCCCTAATAATTATCCATCTTTACCATTATATATTATAAGTCTATGTGGACCATTTCTTATGATGGTTAAAATATTTGGGAATCTTTTGGGTGTAGTTCTATGTTGAATTCATCCATTAAATGGGATTATGAGACTTTCCCATCCTCAGAAAAGACATCCTTATACTCCACAATCACAATAAGAAAATTAAACCTCACATAATCCACTAATACATGGTTTATGAAATAAAATGGGATGTGGAATTATTTTAATTATCCTAAAGATGATCCTTTAATTCTCTACCTTTGTTTGCCTCATTTCAATGAAGGAAACAACCCTTCTTTATACCTAGAGACATAAAATCCTCTAAGGGAAATAATCAATCTACACATTGACTATAATGATCCATTTCATGCCCAAAAATGAGTTATATGATCCAATAATAAATATGAAGAGATCCCATAAAAATCTCCCCCTCTAAGAGCAATCACACAATACCAATAGAAGTATGTGACCATCAAATCCCCCCTGGTTTGATTCTCTATGCATAATGAGTGATATAATGGTTGCCCTAAAATATCATAGTCATTGATAAGAGATGTGATATGAAGTAGTGGATATAATATATTTCCCTAAAAACAATTAATAAATTATATTAAACATATAACATGCATTGTATAATACATAGAGTGTATAGTTCATAATATGTGACTATTTGTAATTGTCTGCATCCCTAACCAAAAGATCTCTAAGACTGACATGGACCACCTTAGGGTGCGAGTTAAGGAGATAGATCCAAAAATTGCCCCCCTCTGGTATCTCTCCCAAATCAACATCCTCATCATCCACCACATAAACTTCCACACTCCCTAGATAGCCTCTACCATGGTATTCTGTTGATTGAATCGTTATCTACAACACTATGGTATGGGTAATCCCATGTGATATGACCTCACCCACCGCTAGTGTAACTATACATATCCGTTGGCCAAATGGAATATCAATGAGGGCCCTAAGATTCAGACCATTTTTGGAGACTATTCCCAAAAATGTATCCTTCGCCATTATACATTTTTCCATCATTAAATACTTATTATTCTTGTATATTCTTTAAGACTTCTACTTTTAGAATCAATAACCAGCATCTAATTCACTAAAAAACAATCTATAACTGAAGAGTTACAAAATCACTCATGTGGTATAAAGGATATAAAGATACGCCACTCTATCTCATATATTTAAATAAATACCACTATCAATGGTTCATTCTAAATGTAACCATCACAAACCATATCCATGTAATATGATAAGAGGTTTCTGAACCTCAAAATGTACTATATAACTAACATATTTTAAAAATGATGTACCCAAATATATTGAATATATTCCCTATAGAATATTTGTAAATAAATTTACCCTATGAATAGGAACAAATACTATATCCAAATGAGTGTTACCTCATCATTCTTCACTAAATCAATTTCCACCACCATCACATTATTCCTTAATGAATGCTCCAAACAAAGACCAATTTCATTCTAATATGGGTCCTAATAATTAATAAAAACTCTAATTTCTAACTTGATCTCGTATATGTATTCATTGGGGACATTTTCCCTATAAAAAATTAGCAGTTTCTACCTTCAAAAATCAATAATAATGATATGATTTATTATAAAATCAAATATTACTAAAAAATAATCATATACTCTATCAGTGGATGTATTTTTGGTAATCTATCTATAGGAATAACCTACTTAATATGTCAATGTGCATAAATTTCATTTTATGAGCATAAAAATCATGATTCCACTATAGAATCAATGATGACTATCATCATAGTGGTATCTTGTAATATTCAAGACACATTATTTTCACAAAAACATCGGTGCTTACTTAAGAATAAAATGGATCAGAAACACTATTTTTTTATCTGGAAATAACCAAATATATCCCTAAAAATGATTTAACTCAATAAAAGTCAACAACTAAGTCATTAGAGTCATGGGGAATGAATATTTCTACCAATGCACCATTAATGGGGTTCTTGGATTGATATCCAATCTCATCAAAGATTATCACTATTTACCATGTTCCCAATCCAATCATCATGATTATAATATCGATAAACACTAGTCATAAGACACTATATAAATGATAGAACTCTATCATACCCTGAATGAAAAGGTATGTCCAAGTTTCTAATATGCATAGACCGTCACCCCAAATATATTCTTACGATTTTGTTCAAATTGTCCAACTGTGAGACTATTAGAAAAAAAATAAAATTGTAAGATATTATATTACTATATAGAATGAGTGATAACATATGATATAAATGTGATACATATTACAGATTATAATATCCTTTTATCGTATATGGATAGTGATATATCAATTATAAATATGATATGATTATGATCTGGGTGGATAGATGATGACAAACATTTTATATGGTATCCTTAAGCTTATAATTAATGGGTTGATTCATTTATTAACTTAAAAATGATTTCATATGATTAAACAACATAATTCTCAATTGGTATTTGTTGTGTGTTTCGTGTATCCACATTCCTATGATGGGAGCCTAACATTTACTCCATTTATTAAAGAAATATGTCCTATATATATTTAAAATATCACCATATTGAGTGAGTGTTATACTCATAAGTAATTTCCCAACAATTCCCTTTTTCAATATTCATCATTCATCATTGTAATGAATTATATTTCTCAACATTAGTATCATGGGGTCTTCATGTAGGATAAAAGGATATTACTATTAATTTTTATCCAAATGGAGACAATAATATAACATATATTGCTTGGTAATAACCAATATGTATATGAAATAATCATTGAAATAGATATATATCACAATATATTTATGTTCATTATATTTGATGAAGATTAATGATGATAAATAATGCTTATAAATCAGTTTCATCCACAATAATGAACATAAAATTATAATTAAAACCTTATCATCAGGAAAAAAATATCATTGAGGATTTTACTCAACAAAATTAAAAATATTTCATTAATTTTATATATATAATTGGGTAGTTTTCCATTTAAAAATTCATTTTAATTTCCTATAACATTAGGTGATCCCAATATACGTAGAGACAATAAATGAAATTAAAAGAACCTAAATCTACCCCAAAAATAATTACAATTTTTTATAGGATGAATCATCCAACACACACTAACTACGGAAGAGTATAATGTATATGATTTAACCATCATTTACCCACCTATATTTCTATTATATAAATTTTCAACCCTAATCCTCCCACCAATAGTCTATTTTTACATGACCAACATTGTGAATGTTGATAACACAATATTGGATGCCAAATCCTAATGTAGCTAAAAAATAGACAATCATTTGATATGATAACTATAATATAATACCAATCAAGAAATTATCAAGAATATATAAAAATAAATGCAACATAATGTGATCCATACTATAGTATCAGGTATATATACATATTATATAGGTAGAAAATATACACATGAAAATATTGAGGGAAAATAACTAAGGAATATAATGAAATAGTGCTCTATAATGACTTGGTCTGGACATGAATGTCATCTATAGAAAAATAATTGAGTAAATCATTCCTCTTGATCCACAAATATCAAGGCCTCTATTGTAACCATTTTAATATATGTTCTATAAAAATGATATGATATTATTAATAAAACCACACATGAATGAATGCCACTATATATATATCTTTTGGGGACCTAAACCCCAAAAAAATGATAAAATAATATCCCATGTAATCAAAAAACTAGAAGGGTAATCAATAATCAATGCAAGGTATAATAACATGAAAAAAATAATAAGTCATTCCATGCTCTAAAATCCGGGACAGTAATCACTTCTCATTAGAAACCAACCTATATGATGGATTACACATCGTGATCAACCATGAAGGAAACTACATAATAAATATATACCTACTTCATTTCACCAAACATAGTGAGGTGATCATGCCTCACAAAAGTAATCATTACTAAAGGAAACTTTTAACCCCAAATATAGACCCCTACTCATCATATAAGGTCTTCAAATCATAGAGTACATGAATTAATAAATATAGGTATAATTCTATGATGATTATTTTAATCTCTATTTTGGGATTATCATAATCTATATACTTAAGATAGGTCCTATGCCTCTTTGGGTGAAATGGAGTACCAAATACACATTTGAAACATATATTAACCTCACCATGTGTATTTGGGGGGATAATGAACTCTAGAACCATGTATGAGACATTATCTATGTCACTATTGTGATGAAAAGGGAGTACCAATTCACGAGGTAACACTCCTCCCGTCACTATAGAAACCCAGTGTAAAATCTAAAAATATAAACCATAAAATTGTTTTTATAAACTAGTAAATATATATAAATTAAATAATTAATCATTTTATATTGATATATCTGAAAAAAATTTCATCGTACAAGATACTATATTCTCTAATTGAATGATGGTGTAAATACCCTAGAAAATCCTCATGGGAAATAGTGACCCATGTTGAGGCCATCATAAACACCATATATAAATATAAGTCTGGGGAAGGTTTATCCTATTAGGAATGTTAACCATAAATTTAATTTTTCATTTATTAAAGTAATATATGAATGATTTAGGGTTTCCCATCCCTAGTGGAACCAACCTTCCTTGAATAACAGGCATGTAGATTTGGCCACGCAACGCCCTGGGAAGGATCAGATGATTCCCACATTGGGTTGCCTAGTGGATCACATTATTTCTCTCCAATAATAATTTATAATACCACAAGACCAAATTTATAACACACTAGGGTAAAATAAAAACACTTGTGATGGTGGACGGCTAGTTCTAGCTTATTATAAATGGGGAAAGCCTATTTTCTATTGGAAATTGGGAATCTAACACCATCAGTGCACCATGATTTGTCCAATTTACCATTGCAGGTGCCAGCAAATCCTCAATGGGTACCCACTATAATTTATTTTATTATACCACCTCCATCCTCCATTAGTTCTTTCAACATAAAATCTATCATTTAACAACATTTATGATCTAACACTTTCACACTAACTTTTCCACTCTTTGATTTACACCAGTACCAATAGGAACTTCTTTGAGCCTCTTCCTTCTCAATCAATGAGGCGAATCAATATAATTATTTTTTGAAATGGATATCAATACCTACATATTTTTCTTGTATAAACAAGTCAAAAATAGTAATAAATGTTGGTGGGGGTTCAAATATACATAATAAAGTTCATTCTTTGACATGAAAATCATTAATTGGATATAATAATGATGAATATATTTCAGATTCCATACAATAAATGAATGAGTCAATAAAATAGAATATAATTTCACTATAAATGGATAAATTCAATAATTAAAAGTCCCTATATATATATTTGATCAATCGTTGGTGAATATCATATCTTTGAATGATTCTTAGTTCAATTCCTACTTGAACTCGTCTTTCAAGTCACTAATTTTAAAATATCATAAGCTCAATAATTTTTATAAATATAGATTATATAAAATCATTAAATATTTGATATATATATAAATCTTATAATATATGGGATGGAGGGTTTATTGAGGAAAATTAAAAAAGTTATTAATTTGAAAATTGTGACCCACGAATCATTCTATCATAAGGTCCCTGAGTGTGATCTAAAATTACATTTTCCTTGGTGTCATTGAATAGTTTCACATACCTATACTAATGTGGAATCCTAATGTGATATTCTCTGTACCTTTTACAATTAATTCATCTTATACATTATTAATTGAAATACAAATAATTTAAAATTTCTTATATAGTATCACAATTACATCATCATGCGTAAAACACTAAAATTAATTATTGACAAACCTCAAAAATATTATTATAAATTTTAATAATTTTAAAATGATAAAATCTGAGTCATATAATCTATCCACATTTCATGGATTTTATACACAAAAAGAACAACATAGAAAATGGTGAGGGAAATGACTACAAATGAACTTCATGTTCCATAATATCCCATGAAGGGTCCCATACTGCCACATCACACACAGTAGTGGTATTTCCAAACCCCAGAGGGTCCCCAATTTCCATTCCATTATTATAATCTCATTAATTCCAAATATGGAATAATTATTAATGTTAATCAATCTCTAGTAAATTTGTAATTAATCTATCATTGAGAACCTTAGTTGCAACACATACTAGATAGTGTAATCACAATCCAACATTAAGGGTAATTCTAGGTAGTAAGGTATCTTGATTATTTGGGGTATAATATATTATTATTAGATGTAACTTAAGGAAAAAAATTTCCTCAACTGAACCTCTGTAAATCAAGTCATGATAAGGCCATCAAGAACACTCGATCTCCATATTTGAAACTTAAATCCCATCATCACATATATCTATAGGAATTATGATATCTCTAAGTTATCCTCATCCACTTCTAGATCACTTTGACCATCTATGTCATCAACAACACAATATCTTCTCACATAAATGATGAATCTATAATCTAATTATAGAAGATATTTTTTCTACTAGGTCTTACATTCAATTCCTCAAAATGTATCATTTTAATAGAAGATTTATTTATTGTGTAGTATATAAAAACCATTGTGGGAAATTATGTCTATATCAACAAAACAAAATTGAGAACACAACTCCATAATATTTCATTGAGAAACTATATATTTCTATCATACTTCCTATCCATATAAGGGTTTAATACAGAACTAAAATGTAGTTTATTACCATATTACTCCTGCGAGCTACTGTTTTAAATAAACATTAAATGGGAATATTATTTTCTATCAATCATTTAAGGGACTCCAAGTTGGCTAATATGATCTTCTATATATAAGTATCTGTATAATTACATAAAAAACTTGTATCTGGTAGTAATGAAGTCTTTTAATATGTTTAATCTATCAATGATCATCCAAATTTCATTTTTTACCTTTAAAATATCACCTAATTTTATCATGGACACCAAATCTAATGCCTTGGTTCATGGTAAACATTTTTATCAATTAGGTGTACTTCCATTGGGGGTATAGAACGCTATCAAAACATTCTCACAAAATGTTTCTAGTACCTCTATAAATCCTCTAATTATAATGGAATGATGTTGACCTTTATAAAATCAAAATGATGTATCAAAAAATTATGTAATGTTTTGGAAGTCCCGAAAATTAATTTAATCCATCTTTTCCCCTACACATATTTGTGAAACATTGGGGCCACCACCATCAATCAATAATAATTCACTTCTTCATCAACTTCTTAGAAAAAATTCATTACCACATGATTCTCAAACACATTACTTATCATCTAATCATTTTCTTATATCTTACGTGAATAACTAATGCATATCTCAAAGGGTCACTATTTATTGAAATTATATACAAAAATTACTATATCACTTAATTATAAACATTTCAATATAATTTATCCATAATAGACCTATTTTAAATCATCTAACATGTTATAGTAATCATCATAAAATTAAAAATATAAAATATATGATGTTTTGATTTGAAATTCTCTATATTAGGAAATATATAATTGAGTTTTAATATGGTATGATTATAGGAATATGAAATGATATAAGAATGAGATAAATATACAATTATTATAAAATAGAATAATATGATTTAATCACATATAAATATAGATAGATATTTGTTGGATCGAATAGTCGATATAAAAGTCTATTAGATGGAACAATACAAGAGGGGGGGTGAATTGTAGGTTTAAAAACATTGAGTTTTAGTAACAAAGAGATTAGTTTAAATGATCTTAAACTAATACAAATACAAACACCCACAATTGTATTGAATATAAAAGGTATGATGTATTGTAATACTAATGTTATGTAAAACAATTGTATTCAATATGAACACAATAATCAGAGTAATACATATATGAATGATTCTACCTTAAAGCGTATAGAACCAATCAATACAATATGTAATGGAATGATTGTAATTGAAACAATTACAATTGAATATGTAAGGAAGAAAGGAAACAATACAAATCCCTTTCTAATACAAGTAACAGCGGAAATGTAAAAGTAATACAATTCTTTTAACCCAAAGAGAAGGGTTATCCTTTCACCTAGGATAAAAGGTCTGTCTCACCAACACCTTGGTGAGCCCTCGATACGATGATCGGCACGTCTGTCTGCCTATCCCCGACAGCCCTCGATACGATGATCGGCACGTCTGTCTGCCTATCCCCGGCAGCCCTCGATACGATGATCGACACGTCTGTCTGCCTATCCCCGGCAGCCCTCGATTTTGCAGGTAATCGGCACCTCTGTCTTTCAATTACTTGAAAGCCCTCGATACGATGATCGGCACGTCTGTCTGCCTATCCCCGGCAGCCCTCGATACGATGATTGGCATGCACAAGGCTGATGAGAGAAGTCACAGTCTCTCTCTCTAGAATCTTCGTAGTTCACAGAGTCTCTTTCGTTCTCTTCGTTCATCAGTGTGTTCTCAGCTTCAAATGACCTCCTATTTATAGGCCTCGGGTTCCAACGGTCATATTGCCTCCAATGGTCATATTGAAACAGAAAGCACGACATCGTTTTGATTAGTATATAACTAACTCAACGACATCGTTTTGTTAGGATAAGAGATATATAGAAATGTAAAACATGAGTACGATTCATATGCAGAGAGAGTTTTTGACAAAGTACCAAAACAAATAATGATCATCTGAATAGCAAAGTCAGTACGATACGATTGACAGAGTCAGTATGATACGATTGACAGAGTCAGTACGATACGTTTTGGTCGGTACGATCAACATCGTACGATACGATAAACATGATAAAAGACAATTTGTTATTTACAAACATATGATAGAATACATTTGAGATTTCCAAAACATGACAGAATATATTTGTGATTTCCAAAACATGATGTAAAAGTCAAAAGAAGACTTTTGACTTAACAATCTCCCCCTTTTTGGAAAGCACAAACACACAAAGTAAATGAAACAAGAAATACTTATCTCCCCCTGAGTTATTGAAAACTCTTCTGAATAAGAAATTGAATACAACTAACTCCCCCTTAGGTATTGACTTTCCTAAGGATTGTATTCGTAGATTTTCCTTAAGAGCATTGTAATGCATTCTCCCCCTTTGTAAAACAATCTTTTCTTTGTAAATATTCTCCCCCTTTGTGATTTACAAAAAGAAAGGAGGAATCTCGAATTGTCTGGAAGAGTTAGTGAAGTAATACAAGACAATGGATAAAAGAGAAAGGATTATAAGAGTTATTACAAAACAAACAAGTTCCAAAAGAAACAAATACAACAATCATTTGTTTTCTCTTTCCTTCTCTTTCTTTATAAGCTCATGAAGCACAGCTTTCATCTTCTTGATCTCCTTCTTGTCTTCAGAAATTGATTCACCCTGAGTTTTGAGAAGCTCTTGTTGATCCTCAAAAATCTGATCTTGATTTCTGATGGTTTCCTCCTGGACTCTGATTACTTCTTCAAGAGTATCAATTCTGTTTTGCAGAGTCTTGTTATCCTTGGACAACTCAGAATTTTGATTCTTCAGTAAAACCATTTCATCTTTGAAAGATGAAACCTTTGAGAATTCAGATTGGAAAGCATTCATCCTATCTTGCAAGTCTTTCACTGAAGGAACATCGGTTCTTTGAGAAGACAAAAGGTTCAGCCTTTCAACTGTTTCTTTATCAAGCTTGTTGAAAGCAATTGCTAGCTCATTTGATAACCTCCTTATATCTTCAATAGCTAATTCATGATCATTGATTGAGCTTTCAGTTTTGTAGGACCACTTGGTCATCTTATTGCAAGCTTTCTTATGAGCAACTGAGCTTTCCGAAAGAACTTTCAGATCGGCTTCTACTGACAAAACTTTCTTTCTCAATTCTTTTACAGAGCCAAATTTTTCCTTTGATTTTCAGTAATAAAATCAATCTTCCCTTCCAGCCTCGGGAAATAAGGAATAGTTTTCTCCACCCTTCTCAAAACATGAACAATGTAATCACTCTTCTTGAGAGAGATTGTATGCTCTGAATCAGTATCTTCATCGTACGATGCTAGTTCATACGATCTGCTTGAATCAACAACTGGCTGTTTCCCTTTTTCTTTTTCTTTCTGCTTTCTTTCTTCTTCTACTTTGTCACTAATGACAACAACTTTATCAGAATGAGAAGATTGAGCATCTTGCTTTTCTCGAGATGACATCCTGTCCGGAGATCTTTCCTGATCGGTATGAGGAGTTTGTTGAACATCTTCGCTCAGCTTTTGAAGCGATTCCTCTCTACTTTTCTTTGAACTTTGAAGAAATTCTAACAGAAAATCTCCTTCTTCTACTTCCACTTCTTCTATCACTTGTTTTCCTTTTTCTTTCTCAGGCAGACTCTGTACGATGGGCTCTTGATGCACTTCCACAGTTAGTTGAGCACTAGCATCTTCAACTGCTTTCAAGACTTTAGAGATATCAAAGTCCTGAGCCTTTCTTTTCAAAAGAGTCTTCTTTTTCTTTTCAGCTTGAAGGGTTTCTTCTACCCTTATTCTTTCTGCAAAGGCCTCAGCAGGATCAAGACCAAACTTCGGATCACCTTCCTTTCTTTGTTCCTTGTCCTTTCTCCATTTGGCTACAACTTCCTTACTGTACCTTGGCTTCTTCTTTGGTTTTGAACTAGTTTGAGGATCAGACTTTCGAGTAACACCGGTTGATTGATTGTCCTTGGATGGCATAGGTGCCGATTGATTTTGAGCCAATTCAGCTTCTACATCTCTGACAAAAAGTTTTGAATTTGAATCAAAACAAACATTCAGCTTTTTCATCGTACTCTTATTAATCAAAGACGGCCACAAATCCATAGGTTCTCCTTTCAAAGGAATGTTACAAAACTTCATACTCTCAAGAATGAATTTCGTAAGGATGACTGGACACATTATTATCTGGGATTTAATCCCTCCTTTCTTGACATTCTTGATGGTTTCAAAAATATATCCCATGAGATTTACTTTCCTCATATTCACAAGATAGTCGAGCATAAAGACATCAGAAACTTTAAGGGTTTCTCTATCCCCTTTTCTTGGGACAAGAAAACCTTTCATCCATAAAGTGACAAACCGATTGTCCGGTGAAAGATGATAAACTTTCCTCTTTCCCTCATTAACAACAAACAAAGTTTTTTCAGCACTTTCTCTATTAAACGTACCAACTTCCTCTGGTAGTTTGTGAGATGGACAGAAGGCATCGCCTTCTATAGAAACATTCAGAAAATGTGCCGATTGTTTCACAAACATAGATAACTTTCTATCGTACACAGCGAAGTTTATAGTCATATCTTTGTCGAAAGAAACGGTTTTGTAAAACTGACAAACTTCATCAAAAAGAACTGGATCTTGAATATCAGGCTTTTCCACACAGAGATGTTCCCATCCTTGAAACAAAATAATCCTCTTGATTGTAGAATCGTACATATCCAAAAATTCTCGGGAAACTAACCTTTCTCTGTGAAAGTCTTTTTCTGTAAAAGTCTTTGAAGACATTTCGGCAGGAGTATTAGCAGAAGATTGAGACATAAAGGTTCTGCCGATGAGAAGATCGTACGATGGTTTATAGCTGGTGGAGCAGAGCTTCGCCTCAAATCCTGAAACTTCAATGTGGGTTTGGGGAGGGGAGGGGGGTATTTATAGGCGATAAAGAGATGACCGTTGATATTCTACGGTCAAGATTAGATAATACCAGATCAATGGTTAGGATTAAAACAAAGAAAATAAAATAAAAAAAATGAAAAGAAACCTGTCGGAGAACATAAGGTGATTGCTGGTTTTGGTATGAATCAAAAGTAAACACAATCGTAAGAAGAAAAAAAATCATGATGCCGATGGAAAACAAAGTCATTACTATGATCGGACCGTACGATGGAAAATAGTTGTTACCATTAACCGACAATACGATGGAAAACAATCTCAATACTATCATCGGTCGATAAAAAAAATCGAATGATACGATGGAAAAGAATTTGAATACTATCATCGGTCGATTCAAAAACTATTGAATGGTACGATTGAAAAGAATTTGAATACTATCATCGGTCGATTCAAAAACTATTGAATGGTACGATGGAAAAGAATTTGAATACTATCATCGGTCGATTCAAAAATTATTGAATGGTACGATGGAAAAGAATTTGAATACTATCATCGGTCGATTCAATAACTATTGAATGGTACGATGGAAAAGAATTTGAATACGATAAACAGAAAAACTGAAATGGTCAATACGATAAACAGGAAAACTAAAAATGAAACGATAAAACTGTCAATACGATAAACAGAAAGAAACATATATAAAGAGAGTAAATAGTTAGACCAGAAACATAAAGACATAAAGAAATGTCCTCCCCCTTTCTACGAGGAGTTTCTTACTATTAGGAGAGATGTAAAACAGGAAGTAGATATGAATGATTATTTTAATGTAATAATTCCTAGCTTCTGTTTTATAAATTCAAATCTATCGGAAGGTAAAGGTTTTGTAAAAATATCAGCAAGTTGTTCTTGAGTTCCGATGAATTGTAAAACAATATCTCCTTTTAAAAAAACATTTGAAACAATATTACATATACCAACAATCATTCCTTGAGCATTATCTCTGAAGGTAACTTTTCCACCTTTTGTTTTGATAACCTTTTCAAAGAAATATTTGTTTCCAGTCATATGTCGAGAACAACCACTATCCATGTACCAAATTTTCTTATTGATACACTTCTTGTTTCCCTGAAAAAGAAACAATTAGATTTTTGGAATCCAAACTTGTTTGGATCCAGAAGGGTTAGATAAAAGAATTTTAGGAATCCACATTTGTTTTGCAAAATGAGCTTTATGAAATCCTAAGGATTGAGTTTTGTTAAGAGAAAAATCTCTTCTCCAATGTCCACCACATTGACACTTGGAACAGAAAATGGTTTTTTGAGGAACAAAATAGTTATTACTAAAGACAGGTTTGGAATAAGTATAACCAAGACCAGAACGATTTCTCAATGGTCTAATTTGAGAATACATCCTATCAAAGTTTTCTTTTCCATGAGTAAAGTTTGACAAACACTTTTTCAAGGATAAAATCTCTGACTTTAGTTTTAAAACCAAATTCTTGTTTTCTAAAACATTTGAATTAGAGCTAGAGTTAGACTCTAAAATGTTTTTCTTTGAAATAGCAGTTTCAAGATCCTTAGAAAGTTTATCTTTTTCAGATTTGACTTTCTCAAGGGTTTTCAAAATACTTTCAAAATCAGAAGTTTTCCCATCAAGATCTTTAGAAAGATCTGATACTTCTTTAGTCAAAATAGAAATTCTATAATTTGCTTTTTCAAATCTCTTTTTGAGTTTAGAATTTTCATTTTCAAGTAACTTAGAAAATCTAGAGACTTCTTCAAAAGAAGGTAAAGTATCATCTTCTGATGATGAGGGTTCATCATTTGAAGATTCATAATATTTATTATCAACATAATTTGTATTTAAAGAGACATTTGTAACAGCTTCAGCATTATGTACCTTATCCATGAGACAATGATCTTCAATTGGTAGTTTGGCTAGAAGTCCAATATTCCTTTGTCCTGACATCTCATATTCTGAAGAATCATCTGAGGAATCACTACCACTTTCACTCCATGTATCATTTGCTTTCAAGACTTTCTTTGTCTTATAAAACCTTTTCTTGTTTCTTTCAGAGTGTTTCTCTTTTCTATCTTTCCTCTTCAGTAAAGGACAATCAGGCCTTATATGTCCTGCTTTCTTGCATTCATAACAAGTTACCTCTGAATCTTTCCTATCTTTCCTGTCTTTCTTTTTGAATCTATATTGAAAATATTTCTTTCCCACAATCTTGTTCATCCTCCGAGCAAGATTAACTAACTCATTGTCTGAAAGATTACAATCACTTGAATCAGAAACAACAACTTTCTTGGATTTAGACCTTGTAACCCTTTCAGGTGTTTTAGCTTTAGATGCAAAAGCTACACTTCCATTCCCATTCTTCTTCTTATTGAAATCAGCATCTCTTTTCATTCTTGTCTCGTGTTGTAGAAGAGTTCCAAAGAGTTCATCAAGAGTAATCTGGGAAACTTTTCTATTTTCATCAATAGCTGTTCTTTTTGACTCCCATTCATTTGGCATAATATCTATAATCTTATCAACAAGAGCTTCATCATCAAGACCTTTTTCTCCCATAGATTGTAAGCTGTTGACAATTGTCATAAACCTTTGTTGCACTTTACATACTGGCTCTCCATAAGGAAAAACAAACCCATGATACTCTGCTCGAAGCATTGCTCTCCTTGTTTCTATAACTTTGGATGTACCAAAATGAGTGACTTCTAATTTCTTCCAAATACAGTTGGCTGCTTCACATGAAGATATCTGACTATATATATTCCTGGTCATAGAACATAATAAAGTATTGCGTACCTTGTAATTCAGTTGATATTCTTGCTTCTCTTGGTTGGTAAAAGTACTGACTTCTTTGTCAGGAATTTTGTAACCCCCAGTAAGCATAATAAAATTGTCTACACCAGTATTGATGACAAAAGTCTTCATACGATCTCTCCAATACTCATAATCATTCCCATCGAAGATTGGTGGTCTAGATGGATTCAGATTATCTATTGATCCGATATTCATTCCTGCCATCTAATATAACAAAAACAACTTTTCCACTCCACACGTTAGTGTAGTAAGTATTTAAGAAGTAATAAGAAATAAGGCTAATAATACAAGTCAGTGGAAAACCTCCTCTGATACCAATTGTTGGATCGAATAGTCGATATAAAAGTCTATTAGATGGAACAATACAAGAGGGGGGGTGAATTGTAGGTTTAAAAACATTGAGTTTTAGTAACAAAGAGATTAGTTTAAATGATCTTAAACTAATACAAATACAAACACCCACAATTGTATTGAATATAAAAGGTATGATGTATTGTAATACTAATGTTATGTAAAACAATTGTATTCAAGATGAACACAATAATCAGAGTAATACAGATATGAATGATTCTACCTTAAAGCGTATAGAACCAATCAATACAATATGTAATGGAATGATTGTAATTGAAACAATTACAATTGAATATGTAAGGAAGAAAGGAAACAATACAAATCCCTTTCTAATACAAGTAACAGCAGAAATGTAAAAGTAATACAATTCTTTTAACCCAAAGAGAAGGGTTATCCTTTCACCTAGGATAAAAGGTCTGTCTCACCAACACCTTGGTGAGCCCTCGATACGATGATCGGCACGTCTGTCTGCCTATCCCCGGCAGCCCTCGATACGATGATCGGCACGTCTGTCTGCCTATCCCCGGCAGCCCTCGATACGATGATCGGCACGTCTGTCTGCCTATCCCCGGCAGCCCTCGATTTTGCAGGTAATCGACACCTCTGTCTTTCAATTACTTGAAAGCCCTCGATACGATGATTGGCACGTCTGTCTGCCTATCCCCGGCAGCCCTCGATACGATGATCGGCACGCACAAGGCTGATGAGAGAAGTCACAATCTCTCTCTCTAGAATCTTCGTAGTTCACAGAGTCTCTTTCGTTCTCTTCGTTCATCAGTGTGTTCTCAGCTTCAAATGACCTCCTATTTATAGGCCTCGGGTTCCAACGGTCATATTGCCTCCAACGGTCATATTGAAACAGAAAGCACGACATCGTTTTGATTAGTATATAACAAACTCAACGACATCGTTTTGTTAGGATAAGAGATATATAGAAATGTAAAACATGAGTACGATTCATATGCAGAGAGAGTTTTTGACAAAGTACCAAAACAAATAATGATCATCTGAATAGCAAAGTCAGTACGATACGATTGACAGAGTCAGTACGATACGATTGACAGAGTCAGTACGATACATTTTGGTCGGTACGATCAACATCGTACGATACGATAAACATGATAAAAGACAATTTGTTATTTACAAACATATGATAGAATACATTTGAGATTTCCAAAACATGACAGAATATATTTGTGATTTCCAAAACATGATGTAAAAGTCAAAAGAAGACTTTTGACTTAACAATATTTTCAATCAAATAAAAAATCATATAAAATGGAATAAGCTTGAAAAATTGACTCAATAAACATGATTTATGGTCAATAATAATAGGTGTGTAATATTTAAAGAACGTATTCCATGGAGACGTATCGTAACAAGGATATAATGAAATACCGTAGTAATATGGAATTATTAAAAAGTATGTCAATAATCGTAGTTTATGACCATTATATAGTGGTTCATTCATAACATTCTATGACTAATTAGTGGAATGATAATCAGAACTTCAATCCCATTAATTTCTTGAGAATTAAAACTCTTATCTAGTTTTTAACATATGATATATATAGTATCAAAAATGAATTAAAGCGTGGTTTAGAATAATACCCGTAAATATTATTATGTAGGTGTGTTCAATATGTAATTTATCATACATTATATTCAGAGAAATCCATAGAACAAAAATAATATTTAAATCATATTCAAATAGTTTTATATAAAATCACCTAATGAAATGGGTCTGTTTATCCCAAAAAATCAATCACCCAGAAGATAAATTAAAAAGGATAATTTATAGTATGATTATTTTAGAATATCTACATAGGATATATATCATTTGAATATATAGAATAAAATATATTCAAAATCTTAATCCATGATTTAATAAAATTCTGTTACTTTATAATAAAAAATACCTTGTTAAGAGTCCCTTTTAAAAGTTATATTTGAGAGGTAAACAAGAAAACATTTTTAAACAAAAATAACATAATGTTAAATCCCAATAATGGATACAAAATAGAATAATGATTTTGTATAAAAATTTGACTATAAAAATTATGATACAATCTTGAGAAGAAATGTTTTTTAAAATAAAAAATATATATTTTGAAAATATCATATTTTAGTGAAGTAATAGTATTCACATATTGAAATAATAAAATACATATATGATGGTCACATAAGAAAACACATGATCGTGTCAAAATAAAGAAGGGAATTTTTCTAGAAATATATAATATGGGTATGAAATAAAATCAATCATAGAAAATGATAATATTTTTTAATATCAAAGTCATATTTCTATGAATAGGTGAATACATCAAGGAAGTGTATTATTTTGAATCTTAATGAATTATCTGGAAAAAAATATAATGTATGATATGAAATTATAATATATAATAATATATGAATCTTGGTATTTTAAATTGATTCTAGAAAAACTATGACCCATTGAAAAGGCGATTGAGTTGGAAATCCCCTTATAAATTTTATAATAATAAAATCAAAATATATGAAGGAGGTATTCCTGAAAATAATTAGAGATCCCATGAATATAGAATTTAAAATTATAATATAGTATAATGAAGTAGTATGATCAGTACATAAAATAATATTATGTTCATAATATGAAAATCAATCCCATGGGAATGAAATCGAGCCAAATAAACATTCCACTGATTCCTACATGATAGAAAATTATCTAAAATGATGAATATTAAATAAATAATATTAATCAAAAAAATTAGAACCATATTTACAACTATTATAATTTTTATACATCATTTATAATCCTTCTCCAAAACTATTTTAGTAAGTTATAGTTTATTTTCATCATCTTATTGTAATAAATTATTTCATTTCATATGGGAGTCATAACAGATATATCAATACAGAGTCCATGATTAAAAGTTCAATATTCATATATATTTTATCGTAATTTAATAGATGCTCCATAATTAATTGTAACATTCAATTTTAATTCCATTATGTTTTTAGTTGCGATTTATGAACATGAAATCATTATGAAGATTGGTTCAAGTATTTTTAGGAAAAATAATGGTCTATTACTAATGAGTATAAATACTATATTAACATCATTGAACCTAAAAAATTAATATATCAGTAATTTAGCATCTTTTAAATAAATATTATTCCATATTATTCGATGAATTTAATTTATAGAAATTTATATGTAGTTGGATAAACCAATCAAAATAAGAACTTCCTATAATCAAGGGATACCTATGTTTATGATGCAATTTAGTTAATATATAAATATTATATTTGTATAGTGATATTATATCAATTTTATTAAAGATATAAATAATTTTTTATTATATTCTTATGTATATGTTAGGATATTAAGAAATTATTTAAAATGAATTAATAGTTTTTCCGCATGGTATTCAAATTTTTTGTGATTAAATAAAAAATTATCAATTATTATAAAAACTGATTTTAGAAATGAAAAGTAATATTTATAAAATATTAATAATTTGATAATAAAAATATTTATTCATTAAATCTATTTTAATAACCAACAATGACTAGATGTTTCGACAAATGAAATACATAATTCAGGGAGGTAGTACTCAGCATCTAACGCATGTTATGTTTAAATTTTTTGAATAATTTAGAGTAACATAAAATTGGGTAATTATATTAAAATATTAAAATTTTAGTATAATGTTAATTTTTATGTCATTATATTAGTATTTATGGAATATATTTGGAGGAGAAATGTGGAGGAAAAATGGATCAAGAGTTTATAGTGACCATGTTGAGGGCCTTGTTCTTCATTTGAAATGTACCTTACAAATGGGGAACATGGTTTATATTATTAAAAAATACACCAATAAATTAGATAAGGTTATCGGGGAGTAGAAAATGGTCTATTTTTTTTTTAATTTATAAGGATATTTGTCTCTTTATGTGGGTGTCAAATATCTCCTTTTATATATGAAAAGATAGGATTCTTTTTTGAATCTAATGTAATGTGATAGGTAAATAAAAAATGAAATTTTATTTAAAGTAGTTAATTTATGAAAATATAGTTATATGTTTGGATATAAAATTATTATTTTATAATGTTATTAAAAAATTTTGAACTATCCAGTTACTTTAATAACATTTGAATCATATAAATTTACCACTTTTACCGTTACTAACATTGATTAAATCTTTATCATGATAAATATTATTTTACAAAAAATATATTGTGAACCTCCCAACTATATTATATTGATTTAAATATTAGTTTTTACCTTTTTAGGAAGGTTCAAATTCTAAATATGTGATTATTAACATCGATATTAATGAATAACATATAAAAACAACTTTGTTTATTAAAAGGTGTTCTATATATTAAATATTTTCATATTTACAATATATTACTAAATAAAAGAGTATTAATATTTATTTTTATATATTTAAAATTAACATCAGAGTCATAAAAATGTAATCAAATCAATTTCTTTGTATAATAAATTCACATTTATAAAAACAACACAGAAAACAATTACACTTTTATTTTTGAAATGGATATTTACATTAGTAACATATTCCTTTTTTCAAATGAAAAAAACCATGTTACAAAATTTATATATTCTTCTTAAAATTGTGAATACGATTTTATTAAACTCAGATTATAAATCTATAAAAATATAATTCCTATATAAGCTCATATAAAAAATCAATTAATTTAGTAAAAATTTATTTTTATCTATATAATGAATTTATTACTATTACACCCTTAATAATAACTATTAGATAAATGTTTTTTTATTATGTATTGAATATTATCAATAAAAAACATTTAAATAACTCATTATAAAAGACTAATAAAAAATAAAAAACACATGAACAATATTTATTTATTGAAAGGTTTTCACTAAAATACAATTAATAATATAATATAAAATTAATTTCTTTTAATTTCATAATCTTTTTATATATAAATATTTTTTTAAATAAATCGCATTGCTATTTTACAATAATAATATTCAAGGAATATAAATATTTTTATAAAAAAATAGTTTCGTTAAATTTTGTATTTTTATTTCATTTGTTGTTATTTTTTGAATAATATTATTTTATTTTTTAGAAACAACTCATAAATTTAGTTTTCTTATCTATTACATAAATATAAAACTTCTATATCTCCAAAATCAAAATTTTTTATGAATAATATTTTATATGACAATATTTTGAATCCCTATATTTCTGTTTATATGGACTATATTTCTTCCACTAAATCCATTTATTTTATTACATTATATCATACTAAAATACCCTTCAAATTCATTTAATATTAATAATATATTTTATAATATGATTCCTCATTTCATGTTGTTCTTTCTCATTATTGGTTTAGTTTTATCAGTGGTGATTCTGATTAGTGAAAATGTCCATTGGGATATCATATTTTCTATGATGTTATTATTTTATATTTATTAGTGTATTTATAATTATATATGGTAAATGGATGTAATAATCCATTATATTTAACAATTATTGGAGTGTTAAATTTACATTCATGTAATCCTATAACAATTTCCCCATATGAATAAAATAATTTCAATTTGTTTGAATCATATTTTTTTTTCATATTTCTACCACTTAATTAAAAATAATTTCTTAGAATTTAACATCTATAAAAATGAATGCTATAAAAAAAATTTCACGAAATAAAATGTATCCAAAAAACCGGGATTCTACTTTCTTCCCCCAAAATAAATACCATGTTCATAATCTTAATTACCACTCAGTAATAAATCATAGTTGAGGGAATAAATAAAAAAATAATTTAAAACTGACTATGAGGGATAAATAAATAAAATTTAAATATTCATTTAAAATTAGATATATTGATATTCTTAACTATTTGTTCAAAATAATACTTCTTACCTATCCATAATACTTTTGAAATGTAAAATAGTTCATTTCCCAACCATTAGGTTAGGATCATGTATCCATCTAAATATAAAGAACCATATTGTTATCAGAATATCTAACAAAATAATTTTACTTTAGTGTGTTTATATGAAAACTCAATCTTGAGATGTGTTCTCCATTGAAATATTTAGTAGAACCTATCATACATTCTATTCAACAATGATATATTTTGATCAACCTATGACTCCTTCATATTATCATACATTGTTCATGATCATTTTCTTATTAGGTTCTCAAACCTAAATATTTATATATTCATTCACAAAAATCCATGTAAATTATTCATAATGATTTATAAAGATCATGTGCATTATCAAATTTATATCAATCAGGAGTATTATACGATGGGTGTTGTTTTGTAGGTTAATTGTATATTGAGTAAATTTCATGTTAATTTTCAACAAACCATTTTTGGTGTGATTACTATAAGTTTCATTTGACCCAAATGATATATGAACATGTCTTTATAAATGCAGGAATGTTTTTCTGGGAAAAAATACACTATATATAAGAAGGAACCTTGGACACCCTAAGAGGGGGGTGGTGAATCTCGGTGTCATATTTTTCTCCATATTATTGGATCTTATTACAACATTGGTAGGAGCATAATCAAACCTGTATGATTGATATGTGTAGTAAATATAACACTCACATGCAGAAAGAAAACTCAATACCTTTACATGGTTCACCACTAAGGGCTGCGTCCAAGGAGAATACGCTGATGAGTTTTTAGTCATACATAATTCCACTAAACATTTGTATCTATGGATTACATGGATCAGGTACATTCACTCTATACTAGGAACAATGACTTTACAAAAGTTCAAAGATAGATCATGTCTTCCCTCAGATCACATTTGTTGACACCCCTTGTCTCACTGCGCTCGGTGAAGACACACTCAGTTTATGGACATGAAGGTCTTTTCAATGGATAGGCATGTAAGTCTCTATATCTTGTTCAAAATGGTAATTTTCATGCACCATGGTCTAGAGTTAATGATCTTCAATGTTCAATGATCTTCTCCTGTGAAACAACCAGATGTACTAAGACTTCATATTCTTCTTGTCCAAAAAAAAAAATCCATTTTTGATGGTTTAAACACTAAAAAACATCTCACTAGGAATCATCAAAAATATTTCTTGTTCATCCATGTGGGAATGTGAGCTTTCATGTAAATGTTTAGATGTACTCTTCCACTTTACTTCTTAGAAGACTTGAACCCTCAGTTTAGGATGATTCTCTTCAATGACTTCATGTATGCATGTGCATGCATGAATTCAAGAATATCCACTTCTACTTTATTGTGTGAAGGAACAAATGATTATGGTTCCATAAAGCACACATGTGGCCTCCTATCCCCTTCTAATTCTTTTCATTCCATGCCACTTGGTTTCAATGTTCATACACCTTATGTGTGTTCTTCAAATCATGCATTATAATATATACATTCACTTCCCATCATCATACACAATCATCCTTGAACCTTCCACAACACACATTGTTCAAATTTATTTTTTTATATTCATATGCATGTGAGTTTATTAAAACATCAATGTCTATATTTGGGTATGGTATGGTGTTCTTGTTTCTCTTTTACACACCAAGGGAATAGTGTTATCCTATGAACATGTGTGCTTGTCCCCTCTAAAAACTAAGATGGTTTAAAACTAATCCTTGTGAAAGGGATGTGCGGGATTCCTTTTCATAGGAAGTGTAGACTTACTTCATATACCTTGTGGCACACGCTTTTCCTCCACAAACATTGTGGTATGTGAGACTTTCCCTCATACGAAACTCGTTACTGTTAACCAGAGTGGTACGCGGTCAAAAAAAGTGGTACATGAGAACTTTGCTCCCTGAACCCAAAATGGTACGCGAGACTTTATCTTCATGAACCATAAGTGTTTCGCTGATCTTCTTCTTTTCAAACCAGACTGGAACGTGGTTCACTTCTTTGTGAACCAGATCAATATGTGGGATAGTCTTCATGTACCTAGAATAGTTCGCGGATTTGTCATTTCCCTTATCTAACTTGAAGATCGGAGAAAATCATATCATAGAACACGAGCTCTCAAAATTCATGGATGAATTATCCCCTTCTTGGATCAGTGGATCCCTTTTTACCTGTAGAGATCAAATATTTTACACATATTAATTCCTCAAATTTAGCATGAATATCGTGATAATGAAAATCTTTAAACCACAGTAATGAGAGAAGCCTAATTTCTCAGATGTTTCTTTTTCATGCTCAAAAACTTCTCTGTGATCATTATCATGCATTTGAGAATTCATGTATCTCATTTTAGATCATCACATGAATCCTCTTGTCCTCAGAAATTGTGTTTTCCTTGGTCGAACATTCCCTTTGCGTCATTCTCATCATTGAACAATGTACCTTGAATGCAAGAATTTGGTATATTCCAGTTGTACTCAGGACACAGAAAAGATCTTTATAGTGATCAGATCATGGTTCTTCATTATCTCTAGTGAGATACAGAAGGACTGGAAAGAACTGGACGAAGAACACGTCGATGTAGGCTTATTCAAATGTTACGTAAAATCAATGACCCTGGTTGAATTTAGCATGGTGTTAGGTGATGGATATCCATGATTAGATCTATCAAAGATGGATTAATCAAGAGGTTGAGTGAGATGTAGTATTAGATAAACTGTTGAGATCAATTATATGTTTTTTAAAATACACCCCATATTGAAATATAACATTGAAAAACCACAGTTTATCAATCATTATGTGTAGCATTAGCACAAGATTACTCTTCTCCTCCCTCTAGGGCCTCCCAACAATGATTCTCTTCAAGAACTCTATTACATCCCACTCTGCCTCCTTAGGTGTGCACATAGCGCCAACTATGCATACCATGGGGGATTATTCACAGCCACCATGCGCCTCTTGCGGGTTGGCCTGGTTGGCATTCTTGTGGGCGTGATCGATGCTTGTGGTCCTGCATGAGCCTTGGGAAGAGGCTGGCTAGTTGGCTAGTGGGATAGCCCTATTTGTTAGTAGAGGAATAATAAAATACATAGTATAAAACTAAGTATGAATTAAAATACATGGCCACTTTATATAACAAAACTCATGCATTGGACACCTTGGAATTCTATGCCTCCTTCACACCCTCTTCTTCTCCTTTTCATTTACACCTTCCAAAGAACACTCCACCATCCATAATTGTTGTAGACAATTTATCACTCTTGATAAACATATTTGAAACGTAGGATATGCACATCATTCATCTGAATTCCCAATCACCACTTCATATAGGAGAGTTCCTTTATACATGTTGATCATCATTGACATGAATTGACACTCAATGACAATAAATACAATATTCATACTAAAATCGGTCTGAACTATCTCCCCATTTCTCTTTTTTCAATACATAAATGTTCTCTAAAATGAGAATGTAAATGTTAAAATGAGAGTCTTCTATATTCTATCTCCCTTCCACTTTCCAATATTCATTTTCACATTCTTCACTTTCACTCCCCCTTATTGACATGAAATACAAATTTTATGGTTGAGAGTGTATCTATACATACATAAGAACAGTTCTATAAATCATTTAACTCTAAGTATACTTGGTAAATGCTTGAGGTAGAAAACATGAGGATTTGATCTAGACAAAAAAGTGGTCCATTATCCCCTAATAATGATACCTCATGCGAGGAGAACACATGTACTTTTCTTCAATGTGTTTTCCACATTCATTCTAGGATAAAGAAATGAATTATTTTTGAAAATAGGAAACCTGAAAATCTGGCACTCACCTCAACACATGGGTTAATGTATTTGAGTTCAATAAGAATAATAAGGGATATTGAGACACTTCCAATTTTCATATGTCACTGATTAATTTAGTTACTCCCCCTTTGTAAAATAATTTTTATTTTGAGTAATCTATTATGAGAGATTGAGAAATTAAATAACTTTTTCAATTACAGGATCTTCATAAAATATTCTGAGTAATTAAATTTGATACCATCTGAATTTGATACTAATTTAAATAATAACTTTGCATGCTTCATTATGTGTGTCGCCCCATCAAGGGATCACTTCTCACCACTGATTCTAAGGTTCTCCACCTGAGATATTGCTTCAACATCAATTCCATTTATGATATGAAAAGATATAATACACAATGATTTAAAAGAATAAGGTGGATACTTCTTGCTTCTTCAATGTGAGCAGGAAGGATGAGATGATTTTCTCAACCAAGATGTTATGTTTTCTACAATCCAATAACTTGAAAATTTGATATTTATTTATTAAATTGGTTGGTTGGATCTCAATATTTCTTCCATATCATTGTCTGTGAGTCCTTTTTCATCAAGATCCTTCAATGTACTGGAATCCCATTATGGAATATCCATATTCTTGAGGAATTCTTCTTGAGTTAGAATAAATACACTATAATTCATAACAGTGTGACCATCCTTGTTGCACCTCATACACATGACTTGTATATATTTATGTGGAATCTTCTTATTTTATGTTACACTAGCCTTTTCTGGTTCATCAGCTTCCATTTTCATTCTTTCAAAATCATCTCACCAAATAACCAATATGTATCTGGGAATAATGGTAGTAAGTTTTGATTTTCCACATGTAATTTTTAGAGTTTCATCATTTTTTATGAATTATATTGGATATACCACTCTAAAACTTCTTGGATTTTGAATCCAAGGACTTCTCTCCTTTCGTTATTGGATTCTTTATGGGAGAATTTCTTTTGCATAGTTCTTCTGATTTCTTCACAAGTTTCCTTTTTCTTTTCTTAGATAGCTTCTATGATCTTCTATTCTTATCATATCTAGATATATTTTGAGATACTAATAGTCCATTCTTGTGACCACTCACATTGAATACAACACATATGTTGTATAAAACTCCAAAGTTGTTTAAATTATACATATTCTTCTAAATATATTGAAGTTTCTTATTCTTCTTTGGTTTTATACCTTTTGACATAGGCTTTCACTATGCTTTTTTATTAATAGGAATGTACCAAAAATACAGTGCACAAGTCCCAAATCTGTTATAATACAATCATTAACCCATAAATCTTGTCTTCTTGATATCTTCTGTATATGGTTGTTGGGCCTTCTTCTTAATGTGATGGCCTATATCTGGGTAACAATCTTCGAGCTTCTTCTTCCTATCCTCCTGATCTATGGTGATAGGTTTAATATCCTACCCATTTCTCATCCATTATTTTCTAGATTATTTCTTAAAACCAATATTTTTAGTAGAAACATATTTAGAAACTATAGTACAAGTTGTCATGGATGGTACCTTAACTTTCTTAGATTCTTTTTATAGATCAATGAGTGAAGTCAATATATTCTTATCACATGTTGGAGTTATTTTAACTTTATAATCCTCTAATAAGAATTGACTACTAGCAGCAATTGTTTTATTATTTTATGATGTCTCAAATTCTGTCTTCTCAAAATTGGTTAACTGGGCATCCAATTATAGACATTCCATATTGAGGATAAAATTATGATCTTCAATCATTTCCATCTTCTAATCATAATATGTTTTCAATATTTCAACCCCATCTTCAGGAATCTTAATTTTTCATTGTTACAAAGAGTCAATCACTTTTTTCTTCTTCGACGTTTCTTCAAAATTTAGAACCCTGACATTAGTGGTCTTTTTCAGTACATATTTTATCAAATTGATCTTTTCTTCTAGATTCTTATTGAATTTATCTTTCTATTGAAAGTATTAAATCCATCTGGAGAGCTTTAAACATTAAATAATTTTTTCATGCAATCCCTTTTCAATGTTATCAACTTCTCTTTCCATTCAGGTGATCTCAAACTACATACATTGAAATATTCCACAAATAACAGAAATTATTTCTTTAAGAATAACATTCAGACTGATTATTAATTTATCCATTGTCATCTCATGTGAGGTAATGGTTTGTGAATCATTCCCACTTGTGTTGGATTCCATGATTTTTGTGGAAAACTGAGCCACCTACTCTTTAAATGTCAAGCCAGAATTTTTTTCATTAATAATAAGGCACAGAGAATACTGAAATCCTATTCTAGATATAATTAATATAAAGTATCCAACATACATAAACTATTACGCTATAATCCTAATTGATGGACCTTAGGTCAACCTGAGGGGGGGATCAGGGTGTCATGTTTTTCTCCTTTTTATTGGATCTTGTTCCCGTTGTTGGTAGGGACTTAATTATACTTGTATGATAGATATGTGTTGGAATTAAATAATTCTATTTTATATGTAAAACACAGAACTTTTACTTGGTTCGCCACTAAGGGCTACGTCCAAGGAGAAAACACTGATAGGTTGCCGATCATACCTATTTACACTAGTAGTGGATTATAAGGCTCTAGTACAATCACTATGTCCAAGGAACACAGTCTTTACAAAATATCTTGGATAGCTCAAGGCTTCCATTGCATCACGTCCATTAACTCCCCTAGCTCGCCACCCTGGGTGAAGTCACACATAGTTTATAGGCATAGAGGTGATGTAAATGGATAGGCATGGAAGACTTTTTCTACTATTAAGCATGAGACTTTTGTTGAATCATGTTCCAGAGTTGATGCTCTTCAAGGTTCAATCCTCTTCTCTAGTGAAACAATTAGATGTACTAAGTCTTCTTATTCTTCTTGTGAAGAATAAAAAATCCTTGGGTTATTTTTCAAACACTGAAAAACATCTCACTTGGAATCATCAGAATGAACTTTTCTTCTTCTATTTGTGCATGTGACCATGAATGAGGCAATTTTGATGTTCTCTTCCTCTACACTTCTGTACAAACAATCACCATCTGTTTAGGATTCCTCTCTTCAAAGACATAATGTATTCACATGCATACATGAATGGATGCACTTCATCTTCTACTTTCTTTTATGACGTACCAAATGGGTATGTTTCCATTGACCACACTCGTGGCCTCTTGTCCCCTTCCCTTTCTATAATTTTCATACCACATGGTTTGGATGTTCTTACACCTTATGTGTGTTTTTCATCAAATCATACATAAGAATATATACATGGACTTCCCATCATCATAGAAATTTTTCTTTATTACTGCTTCAACAGAAAATGCTAAGTATGATTTGAATATATTTATACGAATGTGATTTTATTCAAAAATCAATGTGTTTATTTTGGTATGGTATGGTCATATTTTCTTCCTTTTACAAAAAAATGGAAAAGAGTTTTCCTATGCACAAGTGTGCTTGTCTCCTCTGTAAATATGGAGGATTCGTAGATCCTCCTTGTGCAAGGGATGAATGGGCTTCCTACGCACAGGAAGGAAAAACTTCCTTCAGATACCAAGTGGCACATAGCTCCCCTCCATGAACTATGTGGACCGTGGGACTTCCCAATGCGTGACACTCTTCTCTGTGAACCAGAGTGGTATGTGGTTGTACCGAGTGGTATGTGAGAACATTACTTCCTGAACCCAAAATGGTATGTAAGACATTATCTTCATGAACCAGAAGTGGTTAGCGGCTCGAATGCTTCATGAACCAAAGTGGTACATAGTTCACCTCTTCACGAAAGATATCAGTACACATGATACACATCACTAACCCGGAATTAGTTGCGGATCATGCATTCCCCTTATCAAAAATAAAGATTGGAGAAACTCTGTTTCTCATAACATGACCTCTTTAAAGGCTTGGAAGAAGCCACCCCTTCTCGTATTAGTGGTTCCAATTTTATAAATAGAGATAAAATCTTTAAAACATCTTAAATCCTTTATATTTTTCATGATGATTTTGGTTTTAAAATATTCAAACTATAATCATGATATACAATATGATTCTTGGTTGTTTCCTTTCCATGCTCACAGGCTTCTCCATGATCATGTGCATAAATTGGAGAATGAATATATATCATTTTAGATATTTTAACAAATTCTTGTGGCCTCAGCAAATCTCTTTTCCTCGATCAATCTTCCCCTTCGAGTCATTCACATGATTTAAAAACATACATTACATGCATGCCTTTGGTTTGTTCCAGTGGTCTTCATAATAATGAAATGATCATCATGGTGATCTAATCTTGGTTCTTCATTATATCCAGTGAGATGAAATTGTTCTTGCGAGAACAAGAGGAGAAATACATCCAGACGAGATTATTGAAATGTCGTGGAAGATCCATGATCATAGTTAAATTTAGCGTAGTGTGGGATGATGGACGACAACAATTAGTTCTAACTACCATGGATTGATCATGTGGTTTATTGAGATGTGGGACTAAATGAATTGTTCAGATATCATTACTGTTATTTAAAAGGTGTTCCCAATCAAAACAAAGATGCATAAAAACTCCAGTTTATCAAATGAATATGCAGGGCCTTAGCACCAGATTAATCATATCCCCCATTCGGTGATTCCCCACATCATTTCACTATAGAAGCACTTTTATAACCAACTCTGCCTCCTCGGTCGTGCATCGAGCTCCCACTATGCATACCCTATGAGATTATACACCACCCCCTTGCGCCTCTTGTGGGCTGGCCAAGCTAGCTTCCATTTGGGAAAGGTTTTCCCTAGTGGTCATACATGAGCCTCAGGTTGAGACTGGCTGGCTGACTAGTGGGATGGCCCTATTTGTAGGTATGGATTATAAAAATACATTATATAAAACAGATTATGAAATAAAATAAATGGCCACATTCAATATCAAATCTCATGCATTGGCCACTATATAATTCCAATCCTCCTCCACACCACCTTCTTCTCCTTTTCTTTTATTCCTTCATATAAACACGCCAACCATCCTTTATTGATGTATACAATGTATCACTATTGAAACACATATTTGGAACATAGGTTCTTCTCATCAATCATCTGAATTTACATTCTAAATTTCACTTAGGAGAGTTCATTTCCCCATGTTGATCATTGTTTACATCCAGTGACATCCAATGGAAAAAAATAAAGTATTCATACAAAATGTGGTCCAAACAATATATTACCGAAAAATTGGTTGACATAGAATATTTTTTTATTATCCCTTGGTATTTTATTAATTTAATCTCATTTTAACCCCAAAAAATAATAAAACTGTACAATAATAAAAAATTCGACACATTGAGATAAAAATATAAATATTTAAAACTATTAAAATTATTTTAATATTAGATATCACATATACTCAAAAAAAACTGGTAAACCAAAATAATAAATGTCATTTCGTGTTACCAAAATAAAAATATTCTTTCCCACAATTGTGATTATTACCCTGTAACTGCACCATATTTGACCTCCCCATAAATGAGTTATATTTGATACTCACAATTATAACATAGATATTGGAAGAAATAATTAGTGGAGAGATTAAACTCTAAGTAAGGGAAAAATAATTAGTGAACAATAATACTATTAGATAATAAACATTTCAGAAAGCCACACCATGGGAGAAACATTAGATTTAATTAAAATGAAATACTAATAATTATCTATAAGAAATCATGGAATTTCAGGTCATCAAAAATGAACATATACTAGGGATTAAATTCTTTTAAAAAATGAGATAAAAAATGTGATCCATCAAGCATAATAGCAGGCATATAACATAAACAAATGTGCTTTTTGGAAATTTTTCATAATGAGAATCTATTAAAAACCCTAATTATAGTAAAATAATACATAGTGGATATATCACCACAATACTATGACCAATTAAATGATGGTTCGTGTATCACTTAATGTGTCCCTATAGAGGAAAGAGCATCATAACTCACAATAGATTTGTATGTTGATCATTATATGTCAATAAATATTGTTATAAAATTTGATTTATAACTTTTAACAATGAAATGAAAGGAGATTTGGGAAACCATACAACAATATCCTCACATATGGTTGACATATGAAACCAATAATATATCATAAAATTAAAACACCCAAGTTATGAAAATTATTTTTACAACATTTAATAATGTTGTCAAAAATATTGACATCAATAATTGGATCAACTATTACAAAAAAAATCAATCCAAAAAAATGATATTATCATATGAACATTTAGGGGTGATTCATGAATCAATATTCCATAAGAGACATATCTCTTGGGTACAGGGATGAAAATAGAATTGAAAGGAGAAGATGATATTTAATAATTTTTATTAACATTATCAACAAAATAGGATGTTATGAGTCACTATAAAAAGTAATTTTTAAGATTGTTATATGGAAATATTTTATTCAAATGCATCATTAAAAGAGTCCCTATAATGGATCCCTTAAATTAAATAATTGTTTATTCATCCAATGTGTAGTTGAAGAAAAATTTTATGATCAGAATAAAAGATACATTATTAATATTTTTGAATATCATTAGGGTAAATAGTATAATTTAAAACTGTAATAATTAATTATTTTTAAAAGAGGAGAAGATAAATTTGTAAGAAACCTGAGATAAAAGATCCTAGAGTCTATAAATACATAATCTAGCAATTTTTTTGTAAGAAAGATTATTGGTATAGAAGAGAAATATTTAATAATATGGTGAGGCCAATTCATTTGATTTCTTCTTCCTATGAACAAGGGAATCCAACAAATGATAGGATTCGAAGTAAAAAATGTATATTACATAGATAAAGTGGGATATTTTCAGAAAAAATAAATAAATCAAAAAACTAAAATAGTAAAAGAAGGTCATGTTCATGGGAGAATAATGAGGAAATGATGAAAAGATTGTTTTGTTGATAAAAGATCAAATAAATATGGTAAAAATTGAATAAAAATAATAATATGGTGTGATTAATTGAAATAATTTTTAATCCCATGATATAATTAAGTGTAATAAGAATATATTCCATTTTCTTAGTTTGTACACCATGAAAATAATAATACTTTCATATAAAATATCATGCCTCAATTGATAGAAATTGAGATAAAGAACCCTTCCATGAATTATCTCTTAATCGAACACACTCTAACCACATTTATAAAAAAACTAAATATTATAATCACCTGTTTTATAAATACTAAAATATTTATTTAATTTTATTAACTCAATTTATATTCACTCTCTTTATATATTTTACTTTGTTATATTTTATTTTATTCATCAGATCTTATTATTATTATTTTTCTATACAAGTATCAAAATGGAGATATCAATCATTATTATTCAATAAAACCATTATCGTCACTAAATAAAGTAATATACATAAATTTATGATCCATAAAAATATAAAAATTTATAATTTCATTCCCTGAATGTTTTAGTTATTATATATGATGATGATATCTTTGACGAACATATTATAGAAATAATTTTAAAAAAATAGAATATTAATAATGAGTTTAAATATTTATATTACCCTTACTTAACCCAAAATAAAAGTATTAATTCACTAATATATAATACAAAAAATAACTATGTTTTCATCATTATATTATGGTAAAACTTTGTATCATTGTTTATATAGGTCATTAAACTGACCTATGGAAGAACATTTTATTCAAATTGGTTAGATATTTTTAAAAAGTCATTCAGTTATAATCTCATTATTCCATAAGTATAGTGATATTGTTTCGGTTTTAACAATGATATAAACTTTAGTTGATTACATTTTCATTTTAAATCTATGAAAATATTTTTTTATTTATTTTTATAACAAAAAAAATTCATCATGGTATTATCATTTTGAGGTTAAATTTAAAGTAATCAGTTATTTTTAATGTTATCAATAAAACACCAATTTTTTTGTATGAATTTTAATAATTTAATTAATATTATATTATATCATTAAACCAATTTTTTTGAACCATATAGGAATGTAAGTGATGATAATTTAAGTATATTATTCATAGAGGTAGTAATCCACATGTTACATGGTTGGTGTATTAATTTTATAAAGGATGGAAGAAATATAGAATTTTATTTTTAAATTTATAAAATTAAATTCATTTATACAAATGATTGTGATTTTAGGATTTTTTTTTCTAATAAAATATTTCTATAGAATAATAAGGATTAAAGGATTATGGAATGGATAATACTCAAGTTATGGACTTGCATACTCTCTTGAATGACATCATGTAAAATGTGGACATTGAAATAATTCCATAAACCAAGGGAAAAAATGTGGATGTTTTATATAGGGTGAATAATGGGTATATGATAGTTAGAATTTTGATGGATATGTTTTCTTTCAATTGGGATTAATTTATCCCATTTTATATGTGAAAAGAAACTAATCAACATTGAAACTAAAGCTGGGTGATAGAAACATATTTAAAAACATCGGAGTTAAATGAGTTATTTGATGACTGTTTAGAGATTAACGTGAGAATGAAATTAAACATAAAAATTATTTTTTAGAAGTTTTATTTTTCATTTTTCTCTGGAATAATTAGTCCCAACTTTAATTTCACATTTTTACAACTATTAACTTCGATTACATGATTATCATGGTAATTATATTTTTAGTTAAAATAAATGTTAACCCTTACAACTTAATTTCAATAATAATATTCTTAAATTGTGGTCCAATTAATAAAATTCAAATAATATTATTAAAATATTAACATGGAATTTGAAAAACACAATATAAAGAAATAATTTTTTTTGTAAAAATATGTCACATAATAAGTTAGGAATTTATTTTATTTTTTGATCAATTATTAATTAATTTTGAGCTAATATAGTTGTTAATTTAGGAAAAATTAATATTATAGTACTAATAAATATATTAATTTCATTTCTTTAGATAAAAATGAAATACATTTATTAAAACTATAATTAAAAATATTAATATTATACAATGGTATCTAATATTTACATTGGTAAAGAAAATTTATTCTTGAAAGGAATATAATATTATTACCAAATATTAATATTCTAATGAAAAATTAGAAAACCGTTTTTTAACATATGTTTCTAGATTTATAAGAAAATTATTTTAATATAATCATGTATATCCTCAAGAAATAATTTCATGGAATATATATTTTATAAAAAAAGTGAATTAATAGTTATTTATTTATTCATAATAACTTTTGGAAAATCATAATGTATTCTATATTTAATAGTGTAAAAAAATAATTAATATGATCAGTTGTTATTAAATATTAATTGAAAATTATGATGAATTGAAAAACAATTATCTATAAAATAAATCTCACAAAATACTATTAAAATAATTTATTTTTATATAAAATTGTTATGTTTATCAATACATTTGTATTAAAATGTTTCTAATAATTTTATAAATATATCATATTATAAATTAATAATGAAAATAATATGTAACAAAAAAAATATAATTCTATTTATTATTATTTTAATTAAAAAAATAAATTTAATTAATTGTATCTTATGTATTAGTTTTAAATTTTAACATTGTTATTTAAACAATAATAGATAAGTATAAATATTAGATACATTAATAATCAATAACCATATTTCCAATTGAAATATTTGAAATGACTATATTTCCAATAATGATATTTTGACAAACATATTTCCCTTTATAACCACTATATTTTCCCATTACATATTATCAATACATTTTTTTCATATTCTTAATTTATAGATCTCATTCCTGTTAACTTCATTTTACAATCCATAATGCAATTTCATCTGTAATGATGTTCTATATCATTATTATTTTTTTACAATGTGTTATTATATGGAGTGAAGATTATAACAACATAGTCTTATCGTACATAAACATTACATAAATTTTGTGGTATACTTAAAATATTATAAAAATAGATGCCGAAATATTTAATTAGTTTAGTACCCTTGGAAACATTGAAATGTAAACACTAGTATATGAGTGATCTAGATTATCTCCCACTATGATCAAAATGGTTAGTAGTTCATATGGAACATATCAGTATGAGAGGATGATCATTTCATTTTAAGAGAATAACCTATATATTTTAAATATGAATCATATAATAAATGATTGTATTTTATAAATAATGAATCATAAGGAAATAAATATCATAATAGATGAAAGAATGACATAGGAATAAGAACTAGAATTGTGGAATACACATGAACATCTAATATAACTCACTATAAGTCAAGACTCATTTATAGAACATATCGGGGAACAACATGGGGAATACACACACTACACAGGACACACCACCATCAATAATTGTACTCTTTTCCTTATAAGGGATCAATTTTCCCCATCTCCTAGAGTGGATAAAGTTTCCCCATCTTCCCATCTACATGGGGACTAAGCCAACTATGTGGGACACACGACTATCAACTATCACAATACATTCATTATAAGGTATTTCATTTCTCAATCACCCCATATTAATTGGGACTACACCTACTAGATGGGACACCCCACTATAACTAGTCATAGTCCTCTCTTTATTAGGTATCAGGTTTCCCCATCTTCATATAGTGGATTATGTTTCCCCATTTTCCACATTGGATTAATTCTATTGATGTGAATCTCATCATTATCTCATAATATATAAATATTTACAAACCCATTGTCGGATGATATTGGTTAAAACCATTACATTATTAAACCATTTATAATTTTTCAAAAAGATAATAAATTCAACATCAAATCATGACCCGTAAAAAGTGATGGGCTTTATAAACATCATATCATTACATATTAAATGAAATGTGTATCATTAATATTTCATCACATCAAAACCTATTTAGAATAAATATGGTTTATAATCATTTTAGAAAATCATAACCTGTGAAATGAAGTTGTATTCAATAGAAGATAACTCATGGAAGAGAAAAATGTGTCATAAACATCATGATAGAAGGACATAAACCATTAAAAAAATAATATGAATCATATAATTGGAATATTTTCCATGTAAATCATAAACTATAATAAGGCATTACATCATATATGTAGATGTATTTTGAAAGATCAAATTGATTTTTTTGTAAAATAACCTTTCCAAGAAAATCCATTACATAAAAGCATTTCAAAAATATTTTTCTTATAAATATATCATTACATTTTTTTAAAAAATTCTAGGGGAATTTATTTCCACTTTTAAAATTGTTTCTTGAATCATAAATAATTTTTAAAACTATTTTATTTTAAAATATCTTTTAAAACATATAATTAAGGATTTAAAATATTTTCTAATCCTCATTCAGTGAAAACACAATGGAATGAAATAATGAAATCATGAAAATAATTTGAAAAATATTTTCATTGTAAATAATTTGATATTATAAAATTAGGGCTTGACTATTTTTGAAAAAAAATTAATCTTGAATACATTTAAATGAGATTTAAAAACAACTGAAAAGTATTGTAATCATAAAAAACTATTTATAAATCACTTTTTCATTGAAAATGATTTTAAAATAAATAAATATAAATAATATTCGGAAAAAATTATTTTAAAATATAATGTTGTTTTCATAAAAAGGAATCATAAAGTAAATGATGGTAATTATGAACGACATGTTATTTCATGTCAGTAATTCTTCTTTCAACATAAAATTTTAGAAATGTGTATTGATTGGAAAAGGATAAGAATATTTCTTTAAAAAACATTTTTCCAAAAATGCAATAAATTTGTAAAAAAATTATTTAAACATAAAAGAATAATTTACAAAAATAGAAAAATATTTCAGAAAAATTGTTTTTATAGAACACATATTTCTTCCCAAATGATGAAATACATATGATATTTTATAATAAATAATTATTAATGGTATGAATTACCAATGAGTGGAAATAGTAGTGCTACATGGTATAACATAAATAAGTAGATGATATGAATGTTCATTAGGATACTTGAGACATGGTTCATAATATTTCATTAATGGAAGCATAATCGTAATCATTCAAAAAAATGATGATATTATAGTATTAAACCATTTCAACATCGCTCAATTTTAATCACAATAAAATGGAAATAAAAAAATTACACGATTCATAAAGTATCATTAAAGGAATGTGATTCATGATATAACATGTAAAAGTAATTATATACACAACATTGTAAAATATAGGTCACCATGATGGCATGTGTCTCAAAATAGGGAAATTGAGACAAAACTAATTTACCGATTTTATATCAATTGAAACATACTCCATGAAAAAATTATCATCAAATAGATATGTTAATACCCCTAAATTTCAGTATAGGAATAATATAGTATATCCATGAGATGTATACAAATCACAGAAAAAATAAATAGTGGTGAATAAAACATTTGACTCCTAAAAATAAAAATTTAGACGATATTCACTTTCTTTAAGTCTTGACATTCATTGTACTGGTTTGAAACTCCTTATATTTATATAACTCCTTTTAATTTGTAGAATAGGGATACCTCTGATTTATTTCATCCAAATGTTGTATCCAATTTGTATGATATGGATGTTAAGAGTTTATTTGAATTTATCATGGGAAAACCAAATGGATTGAGAGGTGTCAACACGTGGGAGGGGTGAGTGGGTTTTTATAGTGGAGGGGAACTTGTATTATTGAAACTTTTTGGAAATGTAATTCCACCAAAATTTTTCCTTGTAAAAGTTTCCCTAATAATAAACCATGTTTTATAAATGGGAGAATAGGGTCCAAATATGGTTAGTAAATGGATTTTGGAAAACTTTATAAGTCATTTTGGGGGCTTATGTTTAACGTTTACTCCTTTATTAAGTTATTTTTCCTCTTAATTGGTGTAATTAAATTTAATTATTTTGAATAATATTTTAGGTAAAAATATAATTTTATATTATCAGACATAATACATTTTTTTATTAAAAATATTGAATACATTTGTAAAAATTCTAATAACAAATGTGGAGGAAATAATTTTAACTTTAATCTCATAGACAAGATGAAAAATGGGGTTTTAAAGTAATATATGAAAACATTTGTTAAGATTTTATTACAAATTTCAAAGTGAAATTGATTATAATGAAATAAATTAAATAATATGATATTTATTGGATGTAATTATTCTTTAAAACATATTATAAAGATAATTTAATGTTAAAAATAAATTTGATGAAAAAATATTTACAGATTAAAAATTAATATATTTGATTATTCAAAAAAAAATGCAACATCATTGAAAAACACAAAAAAAAAATTAACCCTAACATAATTTTATGTTTATATTATATAGTTGATGATAATTATAATATATAATAAATATAAATTTTCAAAAAAGTAAATTAAAAATAGTCTATCCATTAGAGGTGGTAATATTTCTTTTATAAAAAACATAAGTTTTTATGTGTAACATGGATTTTGTTTTTATCTTATGTATATCAAATATATATAGTTAATGTTAACAAATATTTAAATGTGTATATACAATATTTATTTCATTAATATCATTCAACAATATTAATTCATTTAATTCAAAAGTATTAAATTCCATTTTGAGGCTAATGGTTGTTTTTATAAAAAATTTCACATTATATTAAATTGGATTTTATATTAATTTCTAATTAATCAAAACCAATGAAATAAACAATGTATTTTCATAAGTTTCTTAATATTATTCATAACTAAAATCATAGTGTATATGTTATATCTTATTATAAAAAATAATTATATATTTAGTAATATATTAATGTTATATAAAACTCGATCTAGCATGTTACATATTCCATTGAGGAATGTCAGTCTTGAATGTAACATAAGATAATCTCATTGCTCTGTATATAGAAAACTAAAAATTATGTTGCATATACATATTCGTTAACATGGTTATTCATATATCAAAAACAATATTTAGTTAATTAATTTAAAATATATATTTCTATTGTTTATCAAATGTAAAATATCAAGAAGACTAAATTAATTTGATGAAAATTAATAATCTTAGAGTTATACATCATTCCCCAATAAAATTAATGTCTCCCTGGAAATTCATTCAGGATATCAATGGATTAATACCTAAATGCTCCATTCATAGAAAACCATGTCATAAAAATTTATACTTAAACTTCCTTAAAAAAGGGAAATATTGAAACATAATATTTAAACAGTGTAACAAATAAATAGGTTTCCACAGAAGATAACATAGGTGTGATGTGAAAACATTGGTTTGGAATGGAAATATAAATAAAAAATTTCATAGAGACTAATAGAGAACAAGGATAGGGTAAAGTTAACAATAAAAATACTATATATCTGTGATGATCTATGTGGAAATTAAATTCATTAGAACTGTAGGTATTAGGATATTATTTTTGGTTTCAAGAAAATTTTTCTTAAAGATGAATAATTTTTACTAGAATATATACATACCTGATTTACTGCAATCTTACCTTTTTTGTGTCATGATAAATTTCAACATTATCAATTATATTATTAAATGAATGTGAATTAAATATTCTCAGGGAATTAGTAGATAATGAGATCCATAAAAATAATGATTAGGCATTTCAACTATCACAACCAAGAGGTTATTAGATGTTATCCAATATTAATAAATACATATATGGAGAGATGATGCATTAATCAATAAAACCACTTATGAAGTTTAACATAAACCATTAGATAAATGGATAACCTTATAACCCCTATGGATGATGAAAGTCCAAAAAAATAGAAGGATGTTCATAAAATCTGTTAAAAACTGATCCCCCATATATCACAAAGTACCTCTTCGTTGTCACATTGAAATAATGTAAATACCCACAACGTATTTTCTCTAGATATATTGTAAATAAATAAATTACAACGAATCTATTATCAAAATATTAGTACTTAATTATTAAAAATATTACTGGATATATTACATGAATCTAAGAAGTTGTAAACATCATCCATGATAACATTGACTGCATTTTCAATAAACAATTAATCAATTCCAAGATAATAACTAACTCCAAATTTACATATTCATATCCTTAAAAACATTATCCCAAACAACATTATATTAACATAATGGATATATTATGGTATATCATTCACTTAATGAAATGTTTTTCATGGACATCACCATTCTATTTAATAATATTCTAGTCTATTAGAACCATTAAACATAATAATGAAAATTCCTAGAGATAAATAATAAAATAAAAAACACTTATATATTTCACAATTCAAATAAGAAAAATTTTCAACACAAATAAAAATAAAAATCTCAATTATTCTACTTTATATAAAATTCATAACAAGGCTACCATATATTATTACTCAATACCTATTTTCTTTCACATTTCATCTATAGTCTTCTCATAATCACCAATATTATCATTACTTGCACCACCATGATGATTATCTACATGGTCTTTCCTCAAGGGGAATCTATTTTAATAATGAAGATTCGTTCAGCACATAATGTTTTTCATCATCGATGTTTTCTTTTGGAGGCCAATATTCTCACCTATTACATTAACTGAACCCTTCATTATCCCATTATAATTACATTCTTTTCATCTTATGTTTCCTTAGTCAAAACAGCTTATTGTCCCTCTAATAAATTCTTTTAGTTTATTATTTTTATATTATTGTCACAAAAGAAAACTCAATATTTTTTCCTCCATGGTACTCATTACAAAAAATATCTAAAAACACCTTCTTTCTTTTCCATGGTGAGTGAGAGAGTTGGTTAATGAACACTTTTTTAATAATGTTCCATAAAAAATAATTTGGAATGAAAGTAACATATTTCACTCAAATAATCATCCAATTTGACTCCTCATCATCAAATTTTCCATCACATTTATATTCAATCAATTTCTTTATTGTCCACTCTATTGATTATAATTAGAAATCATAGTTTGAGGTTTACATATCATTGCATAAAACTATATATTCTTGAATTTTAATTACATATAGGGTTTCAAAAACATGAAAACACACTTAATATATAAAACAATAGTTTTATCCTAGGATTCATATAAAAAACATATTTTTAGATCATTTATGATTATTCATGTTTTGTTTGTGATTTCCAAAAGAATATCCCCCAGGAGTGTCCAACCACGTGCACAGTAAGTCCTATTGTCATGTACAAGTTTACACTAGAGTCAGGCCCAACACAACTTATTAGAGTTGTTACACCTAGGTACACCTCATCTAGAACAACTTCCCATTATAGTATCTAAATAATATTTTATTTATTGGAAAAAAATCACTCAATACATTATGAAAATTCTAGTAAATTTTCATATACTTTTATTTATGCTTAAAATTTTCCTTTTAAAAGAAGTTTGAGTTATCATTAAGGTATTACCATCCTTGTTTTAAATGGTTTAGTAATACATTTTTCTAACACATAAAATAACTACTAAGTCATAAGGTATATAGAATTTGCATTATTTTTGTAGAATTTAAAAAACATTACATGAACCGACATCTATAGACAATATTAGTTTAGTTTTTTTGTAAACATAGATACATCAACACAGGTAAATGTCTGAGCTACGTTATCTGACACTAGGTTTTCTAATAATAGAACCCCTCTTGAACATGTCATACATAAAATATATATTTATGACCTAAGTAAGGAAACATAGAATGGGGTGAGCTCAGATAGTCAGTAATAGTAAACAAGGGAGATATGTATGAATAATCATGAGCATAAGGGTATGAGAATGATATCATGATATTAGAGGATCAAATCTAGAGTATGATGATCTTGAATCATGGAAAAAGGTTAGAATCTCATATAGCATGAATGAGAAGGAAATCCAGAGCATAAGACATGAAATCACAACATAAAAATAAGACATTGAATTGTGGAATACAAATAAATATTTAATATCATTCTCTATAAATCAAGAAAAATTGATAGGACTTATTAGGGATGTTCATTGTGACTAAACCTACTGTACAGGAAACCCCACAATCCTATGAAATTCCCATTCCTTGTAAGGGATCATGTTTCCCTATCTTCCATTAGTGGATCAGGTTTCCCATTTTCCCATTTTCATTGGGACTACTTGTAAAGTGTGGAAAAAGCTAAAATCCATGGACATATATCTTTACTTGTATGGAAACCACTTTCCACATCTCCCATTATTTATGGGGACTACACCGACCGGGTGGGACACACTAGCATCCCCTGTCGACATCATTTCTTTATAAGGGGTTATGTTTCCCCATCATCCCATAGTGGATCGGGTTTACCCTTCTTTCATAGTGGATCTAGTCTATGGGATTTAATCCCATAATTATATCATGAGATATAAATAATTACCCCATAAATTAGAGGGAAATATGATTCCACCCTTTCACATAATCAAAGCATCCACAAATATTTTATAGGATAAAACAAATTCATCACATCATGGCCTATAAAAGGGATGGGTTTTAAAAATTCATATCATAACCCATGAAATGAAATGGGTATCACATACATTTAATCAAAACATATCCTATATAAAAATTATAGGTTTAAAAATCATTTCATCAATTCATAACCCATGAAAAGAATCATCTTTTATAATCATATAACTTGTGGAAGAGAAACAGGTATCTTAAATATCATGCAATTAAGACACAAAAAATTAAATACAGAAAAATAATTGTATTATTGGATCATAACCCCAAATTTTATTAAACTAAAAAAGAGGAGGACATGTTATATCTTGAATGATTTATAATATCAGCCGAAACATTTCATAATTAAAATAGATTTTATTTGAAAATAATTTTCTTAATTCCACTTCAATAATACATTTCCTATAAATAATGATTTAAAATATAATTTAAGATATTTCACAATGAAAATATATTTTACAAATTTTAAAAACAAATTTTAATAGATAATTCATTTTTAAACCCATTTTCTTTTAAAAGAGCATTGAAAACATATAAAGGGTGATTGAAAATATTTTTAAAACCATTTCTTTGAAATGATCTTGAAAACTCATAAAAAAATAATTAAAAAAATTTCAAAACATATTTCATTTGAAAAAATCTGAAAAAATAAAAAAAATAAGGCATTAAATAATTTTGAAAAAAATCTTTAAAATGATATAAAATAATATTTAAAACTACTAAAATTTTTTTTAAGAAATTTCCTATTTTTTAAACTGTATTTTTAAAAAAATTAAAAAAATCTAGAATATAATGATACCCATTTTATTTATTAACAAATATATTTATAATCATATAAAAGAAGCATCAATTAAATGAAACTTATTATGGTGGTTTGTTTCAATGTAGATTATTTATTTTGATACATAAAATATTTGAAAAGAGCCTTGATTGAAAAAAATACAAGAAGGAACATTTTAATTTTCTTGAAAATTTAATACATGGGTGAAAATAATGAATAGATAATATTTTATAATTTTAAAAAAATTAAAAAAAACTAGAATTTTTTTTAAATGAAGATATATTTCTGACCAAAAAGATAAATACATACAGTTTTTCCTAAAAAAATCTTAATTTTATAAAGTAAAAAAGAGTAAAAATGGTATTGTAACTTGGATATAACATAAATAACCATAAGTAAAAAAATAATGAGCGTTATTGAGAAAATGATAAAAATATTTCATTAACATAAGAATAATCACAAATAATATCAATAAATGATGTGATCGATGTAATAAATAATTACCATATTGTTAACAATAAATTGTAATAACATGGAAATAATATCCTTACATTAATCATAAAATATCATGAATATAAAAAGACTCATGAAATAATATTTGAAATTTAGAATATACACCTCATTAAAAATATATTTTCATAACCTAGCATGTGTCTCAAAGATGGAAAATTGTGAAAAAAATACTTTTCCATTTTGGTATCTTTTAAAAAATAAACCACCTGAATGAATGATCCTCAAATTGATATGTGAATACCCATAAATATATGTACAATAATATCATTATACATCCATAGAAATTATGCACACCACACAAGAAATGGGTGGTGAATAATACATGTATCTAATGGAAATAAAAAGTGAGATGAAAATACCTTACCTTATGTTTTAATTTCATTATACACCTTCAGACCTCATATTCACTGGGTAGCTAATTTTTATTTGAGAAATGGTTCTTACTTGGATGGATTTAATTCCATAGGATGGATTCATGGTGGAAGGGAGGTATGTTCGGTGAAAATTTTAGCTCCTTTTGGGTGAGAAAAAGGGATTGAGAGGTGTCAATATGTGGGAGGGTGAGTTCCTTTTAATAGTGGAAGAGGAGTGACATTCTTGTAAATTTTTGTAAAGGTAATTCCACCCATGTTTTTCCAAGAAAAGGTGGTTCTAATAATGAACTATATTAAATCCAATGGATGGTAGGGTCTTAATATGTACATGAAATGTATTTTGGACATGAGAATAGTCTGTTTTGGGCCTTTAGTTTATGGTTTATTCCTTTATTGAGCTAGGTTTCACCTTAATCATTACAATTAATTTCAAATAATTTCAGTATTATTTTATTAAAAAAACATAGTTGAAATTATTATAAATTTCAATTACTATGAATCCAAACATTTAATCCATTTTTACAAATTCCAATATCAGCAATGTAATAAATTAATTTAAATTCAATTTCGTAGATGGGAAAAAAATACTGGTTTTAAAAGTAAAAATGTTCACAAGATTGATATGTTTTTTTCCAATTTAAATGTGAAATTTTTGAAAAGTTCTAAATTTTTTTACGTTCTGTATATATAATCAAATTATAAATTAAATCTAATTATAAATATAATTTATCTATATTTATTAATTAGATATAGAGCAGTTTTAAATTAAATTTAGTATTTTCATTATTCATTAAAAAAGACTATATCACAAAAAAAATATAAAAAATTCACCCTCAGACAATTTTATATTTTTATATTTTATGAATTAATATTATTTTGAAATATAATATTTATAAAATTTCATACATTTATATTTAAAAGAGGCTCTCCATTAAAAATTGGTAATACTGCTTTTATAAAAATACAATTCTTTATGTGTAATGTTTCCTTAGTTCATAACTTATACCTATAAAATGTATTTTGTTAATTTTTATAAAATATTCTATTTAAAATATAATATATTTATTTTATTAACATAATTCACCAATATTAATTTATTTAATATATTGTGATATAATTTCTTTCTATTCATAAAAGTAGTTTCATAAAAACATTCACATTATAATAAATTGGATATTATATTCATTTTTAATTAATTATAACCAATTACTTAAATCATTTATTTTCATATTATAGTTTATAATATTCATACAATCCAACTTAATTCAGTGGTTATAACTTATTATATTAAATAATCATATTTTTAATAATATATTATTTTTCTTTAAAACTCATCCTTGCATGTTACACCAGCCATCGAGGAATGTTACTGTTGCATGAAACGTAAAATAATGTTGGTGTTCAATATAGAGAAATATAAACAATATATTTCATTTAGTTTCTCGTTAAATTGGTGTTTAATATAAATCATTCCAAATTTATTTCATTAATATAAAAAACTATTACCACTATTGCGTGAAATGTAAAATATCAAAAAGATTAAGTTAAATATAAAACAATTCCAAAAAATATCAGGGTGTTACTACTATTATCAATGGGATCCTTTAATATTAATGATATTATTATTTTCAAATTATTTCATTTTTATCTATTAATATGTAATTGATGAAATCATCCATTTATATGACCATCTAAGGAATGGTACAGTTATTTTCATGTACACATATTGTAATGTTCTATTATTATTGTGCTAAATTTTTGTAGTTAGAATCATATCCTATATTAATTACTTATAAATTATTTTAATCTAATTTAAATCAATATAAAAAAATATTTATTATTAAAATATTGTTTAGGGAAATTAAACATTTCCTAAAACATTGTTTGTTACAAAACATCTCAATAAAAATGTATGGTCTGTAACACTTCAATGAATACACTACCTAAAAATTGTACGTTTCATTGTTATTCAAAATAGTACTAAAACATAAATAATCCTAATTCAAAGAACTGCGCTAAATAAAAAACAAAACCCAACATATAATTCTTCGTCCTCTAGCATCCTCAATATAAAATAACTCACTAGTCATCAATTTATCTCTTCAAAATCAATTTATCATCGGTCGTATCAATTTATAGTGTTAAATTTATTGGAAAATGAATTCATGTGTGTTGCTATCCTATATAAAATATTCACACATCATGAGTAGTATTTGTATTACCCGAGATATATTTTTTCCTAAAATATGCTCATGGGTGGATATCATGCTACCCTTACCTCATTATTTTTTGTGGCCAATGATACACCTACCATTGAGATGAAATTTTCCAAGAGGTGGATGTGTTAAAATCAAAGTTATTTTGGTAGCATACCAAATGGTTTTTCTCCTAATTCACTTCCTCAATAATACTCAAATTCAAAGAATGATTCTGATTTTTGTGGAATGAAACAGATATTAGTTAAGGGATGCCACAAATAATTATTCCAATAAAGGAATAAATATATGATTCATGTTATCCCTTAAATATCCAAGGTTTTCATCACCCCAAAAGGAATCTTCGAAAACTCATAAAGTCCATAAAAGAATTTAAATTTGATTATCATTATATCATTATTGTAACCCCGATGAAAATGATAGTGTTACCTAATATTGATCTTCCATAATCAATCCTCTTATTTCAGAAACTCCAATACATATTCGATCAATGGAAAATGGTATTTGGTCAGTATTTAACCTATATTTAATGGTTACTGTTTTTAAAAATCCCCATTGTAAATTCTATCTTCTGATAGAACAACAAGGGGGCACTCAAAAAAAAATTGGGTCTGATATAATTTTTCCCTATATGATATGTTAACTGTACAGTCACCTAACTGATCCTAGCAGGGGTAACCTGATATTTTGTAGATAATATTAGATTCATTGAGGGAACTTTTCAATACCAAATTTTGTCTCCTTATGTCTTGTAAGTCCTAGTAAATCCCAAAAAATATCTATATAGTCTAACATGACTTCTGGATGATAAATATCTCAATCATCAACCACACAATTGGTGAATCATTCCAACTTTTTAATGATCATCAATAACATGTCATCCATTTTCCATGCATTCCAGAAAAAATGGTCCACCAAAACCTAGATAAATAAACATCCCCCATATTTCAATAAACTAATCATTATCCAGTATTAGTTGTTGATATGGAAATATACTGGTGGTAGATAGTCCAAAAAAGGATATAATTTAAAGGACTTATCCTAACCATAATGATGTCCCACAACATTCACTATTCCCTTGGAGTTATCACATATCATTGAATGATTTTTTTCAGTATGTAATTGCTTCCAATATGTGTCACTAAACTCATTGTTTAAATCAATGGTTAAATTCGGATCTATAGCATTTTATCCTTGGATAAATAAATAATGTAATGGAAAGTGTCGACATCTACCAGTGTGAGAAAAATGTTACACTAGAAATAGATAATACCTCAATATATATAAGGTAATATGAAACCAAAAAAGTAAATTATGTGCAAAAATTCATATCCTAGGTTATCAATTCCATTATCCTTCTGTAGAATCCATATGTGTGTTGGTGTTATAACTATAATATAGGGAGTTTGATAGATTTCAAAACATTAGGGGTACCACCATCTTCATTCCCATAGAAGCCTGCCAATGGGAGAACCTTACCAAATAGGGGAGGTCACTAAAAATATAAGTACCATTGATGTAGGGATCTCATGAAATACATCTATTACTTGATAAGTTGGGTAGTAATCTTCTATAAGTCATAAACCATTATATGAATATAAAATTACATCCAATACCAGGTTAGATCCCCTATAAAAATAAATTGGTACTGATCACTGGGTTTGGAACTATAAATAGATATTCCTTTGATTTTGTGAACATGGAGAGTACTAGAGACTATCCACCATAGATGAATCAACTCCTATATGACTATCTCATGGCCTACTTACCACCCAATTCACTTCAAATGAAACTCATTCCCAAGATTTTTCTCAAGATTTTTGGAATAAGAATAGATGAAATAGTGAATAATGCCATCTCAGATATATTGGAACGATGGTCTTCTATGTGTGTTCTGGAGTATGGTTTGAGTTTGTTTTCAATCATCAATGGATGTTTGGATCGTGTACCAGAAAAGAGATCATACCGTTCAAGCAGACAATAGTATTGAAGGTGGCGTCATTTGCCAGTGTTTGCCAAATTTTTGGGGTCCAAAATCTAGAAGTTGATGAGCATCGCGAAAAGTGGATTTACATGAAGATAATAATTAAATATGGATAAGGCATGAATTTATCGAAAAGAGGATGCATGGTTTGTAAATCACGAAGACCAGAAGAATGGAGGCGATGAGTCTTCGCGATTACATCAAAGCTTCGCAAACGGCAGAGTTGAAGCGCATCGCGGCGGTGAAGGGCTTTGCGAGGGAGCTTCGCGACGAAGGTGCAAAGGAATGATGACAGTGATACTCCGCGATTACGACGAGCTCCGTGATTTGAGATTACGTGGAGTTGACTTCGCGAAGAAAGTTCGAGGGTCGGTGGAATCGCCTATAAATAGAGGCCGACCCCCTCAAGAGAAGTAGAGAGAATTTCAGAGAAAATCCATTGCTCTCGGTTCGCAAAGGTCACTCGCGGAGGAAGTGTGCTTCACGAAAGAGGAGCTTTGCGGCTGCTATTCTAGCTCCACAAAAGTCGTGCGCCCCGCGTTGGCTTAGTGAGCTTCTTGAAGAGGCAAGAGCTCCACGACAGCCAAGTGTTGTGAAGGCTGGTGCATCGTGAGAGTGCTTCGCGATTGAGCTTCACGAAAAGACAGGGACTCCGCGAAGGCTTGTTTGAGCTTTCCAAAATTGGGAGCCTTACGAAGTAGGGTACTTTGCGAAGGCCCTTTCCAAAGGCTCTCTACCTAGTGGACAAGGGAAAAAGGGTGCATTCATCAGTGGATGAAATTTGGACATTAACATAACATCAACTCAGGACTCTAATGCAAGAAAAGTCTCATGCTGAACATGAGATAGAGAACTTCATGTCTATCAATTGAAGAGACCATCACGTCTATAAACTGAGTGGGACTTCACCAATGGAAGTGATCCAGTGGGAGTCAACGGGAGTGACCCGAGGGAAGCAGTGAGCTATCCCTGAACCTTTGTAAAGGCAGTGAGCCTGGGAAAGAGTGACTGTGCTCGAACAATTGTAATCCAAAACTAGTAAAGATTAGTGGAATTAGGTACGACCGACAACTTGTTGGCATATGCTCCTTGGACGTAGCCCTTAGTGGTGAACTATGTAAAAATAGTTGTGTCATCCCTCTGCATGTGAATATTTCATTACTGATCATATCCATCATACAGATTTAACAAGTTCCTACCAATGTGGGAACAAGATCCACAACTGTAAGAATAAAAAGTTGACACCCTGATTCACCCCTCCCCTCTCAGGGTGTCCCGGGGTCCTTCAAGTGGTATCAGAGGTAGGTTGTTGGCATTGAATCTATCCTTTGTTTCCATGGAGAATGTAGTCAATGATAGGGGAGTCCCTCTCTTCAATGGATGTAATTTTCAGATCTGGAATAACAGGATGAGATCTTATCTAAGATATCATTGAATGGAAGTTTTGTTTTCTACTGTGTAAGGAATACAAGTCACTGATCCAACAGGCCTGGCTATGACTGACACATATAGGAAAATTCTTGATGTAGATGCTAAAGCAAAAAATGCACTCACTGCATCTCTTTCTGATCAGATCTATCTAAATGTGATGAGTTGAACTTCGGCAAAGTCTATGTGGGATAAACATGAAATCATTTATGAAGGATATAGCAAGGTAAAGGAGGCAAAACTTCCGGTTTTACATAACAGGTTTGACGATCTAAAGATGCATCTTAATGAGAATGCAGATTCATTTTCTAATCGAATTACTAAAGTAGTGGGAGCATTTCGAGGTCATGGAGAAGAAATCAAAGACATTGATATCATAATGAAAATCTTGAGAAGACTTCCTCCCATGTACAATTCAAAGGTGTCAGCCCTTGAAGATAGATATCTATCTAAACTATCTATGGATGATTTGTTAAGTAATTTAGTGGCATATGATATGAGAGTAAAGCCCGAAGATTCCACGACTCGCATGAGCAAGGAAATGGAATTCAAAGACATGGACAAAATGAAAATTTCATAAGACATTGGTGGTGAAGATGACAAAGAAAAGGAAATTCTTTCTCTCATCGCCAAGAAGTTGAAAAAGGGAAAAGGTAAATTTAGAGGTAAGCAACCTCTTGCATGTTTCCATTGTGAAAGAGTTGGGTACATTGCCTCTCAGTACCAATGATTGTTAGATGATGATGAGAGTGAAGCTAAAGATATTGATAACCCTCGGAATTTTTTTTAAAAAAAGGGTGACTTCAAATCTGGAAAGAAAATGCCGAGGAAGAGTTTTGTCTGTGAAGAAGAAGATGATGATATTGAATTTTGTGAGGAAGAAGAACCAGAATTTAAAACCAGAAACCATGCTTCCATGATGGATACCACTGAAATATTAGAATCCTCAATCAATAAAGGCAGAGATAATCAGACTACTGCTATTGGTAATCCAAAGATTAAAATTTAGGCTTCTTTCTCCAAGCATGAGAGTAAATGTAAGAGATGTAATACGTGGAAGGAAATGGTGGAAGAATCATCAGAATATGTTGATGAACTTGAAGGTGAAATTGAACATCTATAAGAATTAGTGAATGTTAAGTCTAAAATAGTTCAAAGAAATGATGATGTAGTGGATCTAAATCTGAGAATTGAAGAGCAGGGAAAGGTCATCGCTGACCTCATGTCAAGACTGGAAGAAAAGTCCAAGACTGTTGAGGGTATTGAGGAGGAAGTTGTTACTCTTAGGAGTAAACTTGAGACTGAATCATTTTCAAAAGAATCATGGACGAAAATATTGTTTAGAAGATTCTCAGATGCAGAATTACTGGCAAGATCCAAGTGTAGTTCTGATGTGGTTGAAAAAATCTTGAGTGGTCAAAGACCCGCTTGCATGGGAAAGAGTGGAATTGGTTGTGAATATAAGACATCAACTGCTGGAAATAATGAGAGCCAAGAAAAGACAAAACGAAGGTCGAACAAGTTGAAACATTTCCTGAAGTGCTGAAAAATAAACCCTCAATCAAAATTATAAGGAGAACAAACAATTATCCTCAAACATTCAAAAATGATAGGTAGTGAAACTATTCACCCAAGGATGAAGGTATGAGGAGAAATTCAGGTGAGAAGACACTCCCTCTCATGAAGTGTTAGTTCTATGGCTATTTGGGCCATACCAAGTCATATTGTGAAGAGGCAAGGAGCTACTTGAATGGAGAAGATCTGGGAAGTCAAAAAAGGAGACCGATTTCATATCCTCCATCTTATAGAAGAAATAGCTTCTATGGTTCTTGTTTTAATTGTTCTAACATTGGCCATAAAGCTATGTATTGCAGGCAGCGGTATGACAGGAGAAATTTATACTACACTCAAAGATGGGACAGTGTTCATCCTCCTAATGATGTTGTTCTCACAAATATTTTTTCCCCTCTAGAAGAATATTATGGGTATGAAGAATCATATTATGTGGAAGAAAGTATTAAAAGGCCACCAGTATCCTATGCTCAATCCAATATCTCATGGAAAGAGAATAAGAAGATCGAGAAATACAATCTTGCAGAGGTAGAACTCAAAGCTACAAAGAGCAGAAGCACCTGGATCCTTGATAGTGGATGCACTTCCCATATGACGGGAGATTCTGACCTCTTAATGAACAATGAAAAGAATGTTGATGGAATTGTACAGTTTGTTAATTATGGTGCCTTGATGATTAAAGGCAGTGGGAATACTGATCTCAACAACGGAGATCTGAAGAAGACTGATGTTCTTTACGTGGACGATCTACGCCACAATCTCCTTAGTGTAAGTCAACTCTGTGACTCAGGGATCATTATAACCTTTAATCAAAAAGGCTGCACTATAAAAGGAAAAACAGGAAATTCTCTTATGAAAGGCTGTAGAACAGATGGAAACTTATATCAAGTTGACAGCAAAGTGAACTCTTGCTATTTGTCTGTGGAAGAAGAAAAACATTTATGGCATCGAAGGCTGGGGAACATTAACCAACAAGACATGGAAAATATATCTATGCAAAAGATATTCATGGATATTCTCATTCTAAAATGTGAACGATAAAAGTCTTGTGATGCTTGTATTCATGGGAAACTGGTTTGTAGTTCATATCGGCCAAAGAAGAAAAGGGCATCGCATCTTGTTGATCTCATTCATACAGATGTATGTGGCCCAATAAATGTTGCTGGAACCTATGGAGAAAGGTACTTCGACATTTTTATTGATGATTATAGCAGAATGTCTTGTGTAATGGTGATCCACAAGAAGCGACAAGTACTTGATTGTATGAAAACTTATCGACGGATTGTCGAGAATGATACTGGACGGATAATAAAAGTCCTTTGATCTGACAATGGAGGTGAATACGCGTCCATCGAGTTTGAAAATTACTTAGAAAAACATGGAATACAGCATGAGGTAGCTGTTGTGGGAAATTTTCAAAAAAATGGATTTGTTGAGCGCCGGAATCGATAGGTCAACAATATGGCTAGGACTAAGTTGATTGAGAGTGGTATCTCTCGTCATTACTGGAAGGAATCTGTTGAGGCTGCAATGCACATTCAGAATCGAACATGGCTTTATATGGGAGAAATGAAGACACCATAAGAATTGTGGCATTGAAGTAAGCCTTCATTGAAATACTTTCATGTTTTCGGAAGCAAATGTTTCATTCAGAATAAAGAAGGAAACCAATGAATGTCTGGTGACAATGCTGATGAAGCAATTTTTCTTGGGTATCCAATGAACAGCAAAGCTTACAAGTGTTTCAATAAACGCTTGGGGAGGATTGTGGAAATCAATGATGTTAAGATCATTTAAGGAAAAACTCCAAATGCTTCAAATAGTACCTATGCTGATGAGATAGAAGATGAGAATGAATGTGAACATGGAATAAATAAAAACAAAAAAATAGAGGAAGGTGTACAAAACACTCAGGGGTCACATCATGATGTTGACTCAGACAAAGAATCTGAAGTGGAAATCTTGGATAGCGAGAATGCGACTGAACCTCATAAAAAATCGAAGAGAAGAAATTGATCCATCTAACATAATTGGAGACAGGAATGCACCTACACAGACAAGGAGGATGAGGAATAACACACCATCTACATTTCTGTCAGTTGTGGAGCCATCCTCATTTAAAGAAGCTACAAAGGATGAATCCTGGGTGAAATCCCTGAATGAAGAGTTAGATCAGATTGACAAGAATCAGACATGGGATCTTGTCCAGAGACCAAAAGGTCACAATTTTGTTCTAACAAAATAGATATTCAAGAACAAGTTTGATGAGCATGGAAGTGTTATCAGAAACAAGGCTCGACTTGTATTTAAAGGGTAATCTCAGATATAAGGTGATGATATTGAAGAGACCTTTTCTCCAGTGGATAGACTTTAATCAATTAGGCTATTTCTTGACAGGCTCTCCAAAGAGGATATAAATTATATCAAATGGATGCCAAGACAACATTCTTAAATGGTGTAATCAAAGAAGAAGTCTACATTGAACAACCTGTGGGTTTTCTTCTTGGTGCTGATGAATCAATGGTTTGTATGCTAATGAAAGCACTTCATGGCCTGAAACAGGCACCACGAGCATGGTACTCCAGACTGGATTCTTACCTCAAGAAGCTGGAATTAAAAAGAGGAGGAGTAGATCACAATCTCTATGTGAATAATTCATCGAAAGATCAGTTCATGGTTCTAGTTTACATCGATGATATTATATTTGGTGGCATAAGGAAGAAATCAGTGGATGAATTTTCCAATCATATGAAATCAGAATTTGAAATGTCAATGATTAGGGAGCTCACATATTTCTTGGGACTACAAGTGACTCAATGTAAATACTTAACTTTTATCTCTCAGGAAAAGTATGCCAGAGAGCTGCTGAAGAAGTTTAATATGAAATACTCCAATCCAATGTCAACACCGATTGCAGTTGGAACCAAACATGGAAAGCATGAGGAAGGGACATCTGTAAATCCCACCATGTACAAAAGAATCATTGGGAGCCTACTTCACCTGATAGCGACACATGCAGATATTGTCTTTGCCACATGTCTTGCAACCCACATTCAGAGTAGTCCAAAGGAGGAACATATGGCGGCAGTCAAAAGAATCATGCGGTTCATTCATGGTACACACAACTTTGGGGTACATTTTCCTGCAGGTAGGGACAGTGAATTATCAGCATTTTCTGATGCTGACTGGGCTGGTGATGTAGTAGATAGAAATTCCACCACTGGTGGAGATTTTTATATTGGGCAGAAATGTGTTGGCTGGTTGAGAAAGAAACAAGAAAGTACATCTCTTAGTACTGCTGAAGCTTAGTATATCTCCGCCACAAAGGCATGCACTCAACTAATATGGATGAAGTAGCAATTAACTGATATTGGCAATGAGATGAAGAAACCAATGGTGATTTACTGTGACAATAAGAGCGAAATAGATCTTACGATGAATCCTATTCAGGATTCTCATACAAAACACATCGAAATCAGGTATCACTTTATCAAATAAAAAGTTGAGCAAAGTGTGATTAGAATTGATCATATGGGAACAGATGAGCAAGTGGGTGATATCCTGACAAATCCACTGTCAGCAGCTATGTTTGAGAACCAACAGTTGAACCTTGGTGTTCGGCCAACTCCCAGTTCATAAAGAGGTTACGGAATTCCCCTCTCCCCATTTTTGATAACTGTTTTTATCTGTTTATGGATATGATGCAGGTTTATGGGGGAGATACTATCCAGGGGGAGTATGGTTTTAGATGAACCTGAAAAAAATTACTGGTATATGGATTTATTGTCAATGGGGGAGAAAGGAGAAAGAAATAAATTCAGGAAACATCTGTGATGAGAAGAATGAGAAGGAAAATAGTGGAACCCAATTCAAGACTCCTCTCTTGTTTTCTACACCGAGCAAGGGGCACGTAGACTTAGAGTGTTGGCTGAGTTGATTCCTGCATTTTTGGTTTCACATAGATGCAGATCTATTGAATTTATTTTCTGATTGACAACAAACCCAAAGGGGGAGATTGTTGGAACCATGGTCTTCTATGCATGTTTTGGAGTATGGTTTGTGTTTGTTTTCAATCATAAATGGATGTTCGAATCGTGTACCAGCAAAGAGATCATACCGTTCAAGTAGACAATAGTATTTAAGGTGGCGTTGTCTCCCAGTGTTGGCCAAATTTTTGGGGTCTAAAATCTGGAAGTTGCTGAGCATCACGAAAAGTGGATTTACATGAATATAATAATTAAATATGGAAAATGCATGAATTTCTCGAAGAGAGGATGCATGGTTTGGAAATCACGAATACCAGAAGAATGGATGCGTTGAGTCTTCGTGATTACGTCAAAGCTTCGCAAACGGCAGAGTTGAAGTGCATCACAGCGGTGAAGGACTTTGGGAGGGAGCTTCGTGGCGAAGGTGCAAAGGAATGATGATGGTGATAATATGCGATTATGATCAGATCTGCGATCCAAAAATTTCCGAGGTACTTTGCGATTTGGACAGAATTATGGCGGAAACTTCGGAGCTTCGCGATTTGAGATGACGTGGCGTTGACTTCCTGAGGAAATTTCGAGGGTCGGTGGAATCGCCTATAAATAGAGGCCGACCCCCTTAAGAGAAGTAGAGAGAATTACAGAGAAAATACATTGCTCTCAGTTCTTAATGGTCACTCGTGAAGGAAGTGTGCTTCACGAAAGAGGAGCTTCGCGGAGGCCATTCTAGCTTTACGAAAGTCATGCACCCCGCATTGGCTTAGGGAGCTTCGCGAAGAGGTAGGAGCTCCGCGACAGCCAAGCGTTGCGAAGGATGGTGCATCACGCGAGTTCTTCGTGATTGAGCTTCGCGAAAAGGCAGGGGCTCCGCGAAGGCTTGTTTGAGCTTTTCAAAATTGGGATCCTTGCGATGTAGGGTACGTTGCAAAGGCCCTTTCCAAAGGCTGTCTGCCCAGTGGACAAGGGAAAATGGGGGTATTCATCAGTGGATGAAATTTGGACTTCAACAAAGAATCAACTCAAGAATCTGATGCATGAAAAGTATCACGCTGAACATGAGACAAATAACTTCATGTCTATCAATTGAAGATACCTTCATGTCTATAAACTGAGAGGGACTTCACTAACAGCAATGAGCCAGGGGGAGTCAACAGGAGTGACCCGAGGGAAGCAGTGAGCTATCCCTGAACCTTTGTAAAGGGAGTGATCCTGGGATAGAGTGACTGTGCCCAAACAATTGTAATCCAAAACTAGTGAAGATTAGTGGAATTAGATACGACCGACAACTTGTTGGCGTATGCTCCTTGGACATATCCCTTAGTGGTGAACCAAGTAAAAATAGTTGTGTCATCCGACTGCATGTGAATGTTTCATTACTGATCATATCTATCATACAGATTTTACAAGTTCTTACCAACGTGGGAACAAGATCCACAATTTTAAGAATAAAATGTTGAACCCCCGATTCAACCCTCCCCTCTTAGGGTGTCCCGGGGTCCTTCAATATATCTATAAAAATATCATTCATGAAGGAATAATTCATTAATTATAGTGACGGGTTTCTTCATGAGGTTATTATAACTATATTAATACATAAGAAATTAAATAGTTTTAAATTCTAGCACTAATATTTTCTCGAATTATACAATATTCAACATAGTCAGGTAGTACTTGGTTGCGTCCAAATTTACCCTACTAGTAAAAGTGGTCGATGTAGTACTTGTAGGGGTCAAATCGAGAGGGACCAAAGAAGTAACCTTGAGACGCTATGATTTGGGGGAGTATGGGCTATGAAGTGGCCAACTATGGTGTTGATTGATTTGAAGAAATAGTGATTTTATTTAAATAACAAAAAAACCAAATTACTTGATTTAAAACAATTAATTAAGATGAGTCTATCCTAGGTTGTATCTAGGGATTGATTGGATGTATTTGTTTTTGTTGAATTTTATGTTCATCAGTTCAAGAGGTATCCATTAAATTAAATAATTCCTCTATATCATTCTCCGATTTAATCCATACACAATTTCAAGGCTAATAAACAATGAACTTATAGGATCAATTTGATTATCACTCTATGAAATTGGATCATACTAGGAATCAAAATGTGTCGTTGTTAATGTCGGTGAAGACAAAGAAGAAGATAAATCAAAGAAAAGAACTCTTAAAATAAAGAACAAATTTAAGAATTTAAGAACATAAAATAACATTAAATACACCCCATGCGACTCCCTAGGATCAACCCATATAAGTTTACCATTTCATTGACCTTATTCTATTAATTTGAGTGGGATGTCGACTTAAAGAAGTGGGATTGACGAAGAAAACATTAAAAAAAAGTACACTCCACCGTTGTGTCAGAAATCCACAAGTGTTGCTATGAATAAATTCAAACCTATATTCAACGCTATAAATGTGTTAAGAAAAGGAAAATAAATATTAAATAAGAGAAACCAACTTTTATTAAGATACTCAACATGAAAGAAGAATATACATGGGAAAAATTGACGATACGATTACAAAATGAAAGCAGAAAATTACAATTGAAAGGAAAATATATGATGCTTATTCACTTCACCACCATATCTTTATATAGGTATATTAGGAGACTTAGGTCCACGCCACACAATCAATTCACCTCCCAACAATTAAGAGAGTCAAAAGGAGGGTGAATCATCAAAAGGAAATTGACGTTTTGAAGTTGACCCGGAAAACTGTCCAGATTTGTCCACCATTTTGATGTTCGAATTTGGAATTGAAGGAGGCTGAATCATGATGGGACGTTGAACAAAATTATGCTCGTCCCTCTGTCCTCTATAAGCAGTAACAATTTAAGGAATTTTTGTGCAGCCGTTTGAATGATATTGTCGAAATGGTGGGACGAATTTATTGCATTAATGTCGGGCCCACCATTTAAATATCAACTTTAGATCCCATTATCATCATGAAAACTTCAAAATTAGCTCCAGAAACAGTTGAATAAAATGATCCACATATTTTTATATTTATACTGTAAAACTTTGAGATTCATTGGGCTTGGATTGTGGGCCCTAAATTTGTTTGATGGGCCTTTGTCCCATTATGCTTTCTCCAGCAAATTTCTGCATTCAGGCGCAATAATCTCCATATTCCCATAGGATTCATCCATCATATATAAAAGATAAAATGTTCAAAAAACAGTGGTCAATCACATCCCAAAATATCAAATTCATAAAATGAATATAATGTTTTCCAGAAACAGTTGAATGATTGGGCCCAAATTTTCATTTTAAACATGAATTGCATTTAAGATGAGAAATGAAGTTCTATTTATGTAATGCACTAAAAACAATGATTCCGGACTTTGGAACAATAAATATAAAAATATTAAAAATTCATAGTTGCCAATTTTAGTAACTAATCACACCCCCCCAACTTTAGTTTTTCTAGTCCCGAGAAAAATATATTACAAATATGAAATTTGAATACACTTTTCCAAAAATATTTTAATACACATTGCTCACCCAAAGACCTCATACCAAAAATAAAATATGAAACCCATCAAAATCATTTAAAAAAAGCTTGATTTATAATCATATAAAAAGCCCACGCTCATTCCTTTGGTCAAATTCATCACCACATTTCATCCAATTTCAATTAAGCATGATAAAGTGTTGTGCATCATAAAAGATATGGGGCCCATTTTATTATTCAAGGGAAAAAAATGGACGCTCTAGGTGGGAATCACATTAAACCTTAAGATGAGTATCTGTTTTTTTTGTTTTTCTGTTTTTGTTTTTTTAACCACAATAGATATGAAAAGGCTAACTCTAGGCAAGACAACTATGGAGTCGTGATCCCCAAGTTCTGGTCGCCAGACATATTGTCAATTCCATGCTCTAAAATAGAGATATAAAGCCTAACTCTGGGAAAGACAACTATGGAGTCACGATCCCCAAGTGTCGGATGCCACACATTTGGACAAAACATTCTTCAATGCGGTCATTAATTTTTGTTTCAATTTTTTTTGTTGTTTTTTTGTTTTTTTTTTGTTTTTGGATTCTCAAATTAAATGAAAAGTGACCCCAGAACCCTATTCTATAATGAAATGGACCCAAGAACTCAAATTTACACCCACAATCCAGTAGACGTGCATTGTAGAATTTTTATTAAGAGGATTAAAATGAAAACTTTGAAAAATCACATCGGACAACCGCACGTTCCAAAAAATATGCTCATAAACATAAACATGCTTTAAAATCAGAATCAAGGCATGAATAATTATTTGATATCAAATTTCAGAGTTTTCAATGTGTGTTATCATGATCAAGGTTAATGGAATTTTTATTTCCATTCATGTTATTATTAAGAAAACATTTTTTTTAATTCATCTCCCCCCAACATAGAATAACACTATCCCCAGTGTTTAAAGAAAACATAGAAGGGGGTATGGGAGAGTTGTTAAAAAAAGGAAATTTAAAATGATAATCATGGAATGAAGTCACCTGGTGGTTGATGAATAAATCACCTGCCAATGTCTCCCTTCAATCATGGGTTCGAGTCTTAGCAGCTTGGATGGTGGTGACTGAATTTTGCTTATGACTTAGGACATGCCCTTTTATTTTTTTAACATAAAAATCATATAAATAAAGAAAACAAAATAAACTAATGATACATTTTCTTCTTTTTAGATTTCTGGGTAAGGTATTACTCAGATATCACACCACATGCCACAGATGGATATGGCGCTCCCCTTTCATACCCATCTATACTCATAAAAAAACAGGTCAACATTCTATGGAAATTTATTATATGAAATCGATAATGATTCAAAATGACTGGAAACATGAAAACCGTGGTTTGCCTCCCATGCAGTGCTTTTGTTTAATGCCGTTAGCTCGACTTGAACCCCCCAACTTATCCAATTCCAACTTTCAACATTTTTAGGACACCATTTTTATCCACCTCAACATTATTTCGATTAAGTATTTTTTTATAATTTTTTCCATGTGAAATCCAATTCTTAACAATGAGTGTGAAGGTACAAGGAATTTCGGTAATGGTTGATTGAATTTCATTTGGAGCATTTCCTTAGATTTCATGGTTCATTCTTACTTTGTGATATTCTTGAAGAAAATGGATGATAATTGAATGGACTAAGTTCTCATAAATAGAGGGATTCTTGAGTGGGGAAGGAAGGATTATAATGTTGAGTTCAGTTTCATTGAATTTTCTCAAAGATGAATGGAAATTTGAATCCAAATTTGTTTCTTCTACAAAAAGTTTTGAAAGAATTTGTTCCTTTTGAAAATATGATTCATCCCCAAAATTTTCCATTTGAATTTCATGAGTGGGTATGGACTCACTATTCGTTATATCTCCCAATGGTTCAATTATTAGTGATTCTAAAAAAATTTTATTGGAGCATTATTTTGAACACTCAATCCATGAAGACAAATTTTCCCCTTGCGAATCCAAAAAATTAATTTCCCCCCGATTTAAATACACTTCAACATTTCCTTGATCTTGTTCAGTTATCCCATATTCAAAGGTTAGTTCTTTTTCAATTCATGGGAGGTTTTTGGGATAAAAATTTAATCTATCAATGATGAGGAATGAACATCTTGAGTGGGAACGGGTTCCTCAAAAGTCTTAAAGCTTTGTAATTATAATCCAAAAGATAAAACATCTGAATTCATTTTATACATTTCTTCACACAATTTCTCAAGAATTGTTTTAGGATTAGGGTTGATATATGTTTTTACATCATGTATTTCTTCATTATTTATATTTTTAATCATTATTGATACGTATGGAAATTGATCTTTTAAACAGTCAACATCCCATTGATTGTACATCTCATCTGGTGTGGTGTATTCAATTATGGTTTGGTCCATGAAATACCCTATGTGAGGTGTTTCCCAATATTGATTTCTGACTTGATTACAACATTGGTTTATGAATGGGTATTTTGGAGGATAATCCATTCGAAATGATTAAAATTTTTTTTTGGGATTTCTTTGGGACTCACAGAAATAGAAAGGGGAAAAAAGAATAGAAATTAGGGTGAGAATAAAGAATTTTGGGTGAGAAAAGAAGATGAGGGTATAAGGTACTTACTTGGGTCCCTAGAAATGGCGCCTAAATTTGGATGCGTCCAAATTTACCCTACTGGAAAAAGAGTTCGATGTAGTACTTGTAGGGGTCGAATTCGCAAGGACCGAAGATGTATCCTTAAGACATTATAATTTGGTGGAGGATGGGCTATGAAGTGGCCAAATATAGTGTTAATTTATTTGAAGAAATAGTGATTTTTTTAAAGAACAAAACAAACAAAATGACTTGAATTAAAACAATTAATTAAGATGTTTTGATCCTAGGTTGTCTCTCGTGCTTGATTGGATGTATTTGTTTTTCTTTGGATTTTATGTTCATCAGTTCAAGAGGTATCCATTAAATAAAATAATTCCTCAATATCATTCTCCAATTTAATCCATACACAATTTCAAATAAAATCACCAATGCACTTAGAGGATCACTTTGATTATCACTCTATGGAATTGGATCGTACTAGCACACAAAATGTGTCGCCGTTAAAGTCAGTGAAGACAAATAAGAAGATAAATCAAAGAAAAGAACTCTTAAAATAAAGAACATATTAAGGAATTTAAGAACATCAAATAACCTTCAATACACCCCATGCGACTCCATGATCAACCCAGAAAAGTTTACCCTTTCATTGATGTTATTCTATTAATGTAAGCGGGAAGTCGACTTAAAGAAGCGGGATTGACGAAGAAAAACATTAAGAAAAAAGTACACTCCACCGTTGTGTAAATAATTCACAAGTGTTGGTGTGAGTAAATTCACACCTATATTCAACAGTATAGATGTTTTAAGAATTGGAAAATAAATAGTAAGGAAAAAAAACTTTTATTAAGATACTCAACGTGAAAGAAGAACTTACATCGGAAAAATTGACAATACGATTACAAAATGAAAGCAGAAAATTACAATTGAAAGGATAATTTATGATTCTTATTCCCTTCACCACCATCTCCTTATATAGGCATATTAGGAGACTTATGTCCAACCCCCACAATCAATTCACCCCCCAACAATTAATAGATTCAAAAGGAGGGTTAATAATCCAAAGGAAATTGATGTTTCGAAGTTGGCTCGGAAAACTGTCAAGATCTGTCCACCATTTTGACGTTCGAATTTAGAATTGAGGGATGTATATTCCTAAGGGGTCATTGAATAAAATTACGCTCGTCCTTCTGTTCTCTATGAGCTGTAAAAATGTCAGGAATTTTTCAACAGCCATTTGAATGATATAGTCGAAATGGGGGGACGAATTAATGTACATTAATGTCAGGCCCACCATTTAAATTTTTAATTCAGATCCCATTATCATCACAAAAACTTCAGAATTAGCTCCGGACATAGTTGAATAAAATGATCCCCATATTGTTATTTTTCTACTGTAGAAGTTTTAGCTTTATGGGACTTGGTTTGTAGGCGCCACATTTGTTTGATGGGCCTTAGGCCCATTATGCTTTCTCCAGCAAGTGTCTGCATTCCGGCGCAAAAATAACCATCTTCCCATAAGATTCATCCATCTGACCTCAAAGATAAAATGTTCTAAAAAAGGGATATGTTATTTCCCAAAATATAAAATTCAGAAAATGAATATAATGTTGTCCACAAACAGATGAATGATTGGGTCCCAAATTTTCATTTTAAACATGAATTGCATTTAAGATGAGAAATGAAGTTATATTTATGTAATGAACTAAAAACAATGTTTATGGACATTGGAACGATGAATATAATGATATTAACACTGAATATTAGCCACTTTTAGTGACTAATCAGTACTCCACATTAAATAGACATTCAATCTCTCACTAGGGAGTTCGACCCGATTCTTGGTCTAGAGGATCAATTCTCAACTATTGATCAATGTTTCAAGGATAATTGAATATTATAGAACCATAATTTCATTAAAGGGTGTATGTACATGGTGTAACACCTAAATAACAACCTCAATATGATACTCTACTGCCTAACTATTATGATTACCTTAGATCCTAGGTGTTACCTTTTAGAAAAACTCATTACGTGAACTCAACCAAAACCCTTCCATATATTACCCCACTCGAATAATTAAGATCAACATATTTATGGGGTTATAGTAATAATATATTAGTGGTGTATGAACCAGATCTTCATTATGCTATGGATCTTTGTTTAAATTTTTTTTAGGAAAAGGGTGAAATGTGGTGTTTTCTATGTACACGTTGTTTACTTATGAGTACATTTCGTGTACCCATATTCCCGCGTAAAGCCATGTGTTGGTCGTGTTGTGGCTGAGTACATGGTTGTGTGGTGACATGGTAGACAACTTATGTCAGGGGTTGGTTAAGGTTACTACACAGTGTGTACATTTAATGAACATGCCAGGTAATTTTCTTTTTAATTGATATATTAGAGTGGGGTCACACCCCATGTCGAGAAATGATTTCTACTTCTAGTGTTTCATACAAGGGCTCTATGAAAGGGACAATGAAATATGAGACCCTCCCTATTCTCAATCCAAGATCTGATTGAGACACTTTCATCTGTGTTGGAATCCCCCCAGTGAGATATCCAAACCCCTAGATCCTTTCTTCATAATTCCTTTTCCACATAGGTTATTTGGGGTTGAGTGTTTTTCACCACTTTGTAAATCAATGTCAATCTAGGCCAATTCAATGGTCGAAGTTCAAGTACATAGATCGTAAAAGATATTGGTAGGTGGTTTGTTACAATTGTTGTTCATCTTTGGATTATATATGATTAATGTGCGGCATACCCACATTTGGGGTATTGCTTGATCTGTAATTTAACACTATTTATCACATAATATTGTTTATTTAATTGATAAAGGGAGTCTGCTTATTCATAAGGTTATATAAATTTGTAATGGGACACCTTGTGGGTGCTTTTCCATTGTTTGATTGTTTATGGCCATTTAGTCTAGGATACTTGTTATAATTTCCTTGTTTTCCTTTCCATGGTTTATTAGGAAGGAGTTTGATTGATTTTATGAAGTGTATGTGATATTCATGTGAATGATTAACCATGTTGTAGTCTATATTACAAGATCTTGTTTAATATTATAAGAAAACTATTTTTTTCAATGGACCGTGAGAGCCTTGGACCATGAAGACCACATGAAATTCAACATTATTTACACATACATGGGAGATCCTTGGTGTAGAGGTAGTCCCAGGGGTATTGAATTTGAGAGATTCCCAGGTGTTTGTTAGAAAATGATTAGTTCTATGTTTGACTAATGGGGTTAAGCTATTAGAGAGATCCCATAGGGTCGTTATTTAATGACTTGATTATATGTTATACTAGAGGGGTTAGACTGTGAGAACATTACCAAAGGGTCGTCTGTGAATAATTTAATGATTGAGATTTCTACAAAGCCAATGCACAATCATTGATTCATTCTGACTTGTTTGTATAGATAGTCTTCAAAGACATGTATTTTTTTCATACACAAATAAACATAGCATGGACTAGATCTCAAGTTTTCTTGATTAAATTTATTGAATAATTCATAAATTTAAATGAATGTAATTGAAAACTAAAGGATCGTTTACTTTTGAGTACTTCCTTGTTTATTGATTCATTTTTCATAATAGTGGCTTTATATATATTCAAAACCAGTTAGGCACCAATTTTTGGTGGATGACTACTGGGATTCAACTCACACCATGTTTGGGATATGTTTTTATATCCATAAAAATTATATGATTATAGGTATAGATATGGGAAATCACCCTTCTTTATTAGGTACATGATTGTTGTTGGAACTGGAGAGGATGGGACCAACCTGAGGCTTGCAATGCTACTGGAGTATAGTAGTTTCTTTTTTTATTTTCTTTATATATTTGATTCCATTAATTTTACTTTTATCCTTTCTTTTTAGAACTATATTCCATGAATCATATATATATATATATATATATATATATATATATATTGCGGCCTCTGTGGGATTTACTTTCAGTATTCTGCTATTTACTTTTATTGGTATTATTATTTTCCACTTTGTATACTCTTCCAATAAGGGAATAGTTTCCCCATTATAACACCATGTCCCTCACTTCTAGCCAGAGGCCTATGGTATTTGGAGAAATTTTCTTGAGGTGATGTGACCAACCAGGTTTGGGGCACAATTGGGAGGAACATGAATATGGGACATTACAAAATGGTATCAAGGAAACTTTTATTTCCATCAATGCCTTACTATTTTGATCCAATAGAGTATGATAGGATGCAATGGGTAATTGTTAATAAGCTTTGCTTGGGAGTTTCTAACCAACGTATATGTAAAATCTATGTTACCTCAAATATTGAAATTTTCTAGTTTCCCAATTGTTAAAGTTGATTTGATTTCACAGTTGGATGATTCACTTGTTTGGTGATGTTATTATTGATATCATTGTGATTATATTTATATTGATACCTGATGTGGGGATTTTATGTCATCTAATGCATCATATAGGCACTTTCAAGAGATCACATGTCATGCATTCCTGTCATGCCATGTATAGTTCATTAATGGTTGCATGCTGTTGTGAATGATGTTGTGATATAAATGCATGTTGTTGTGATAGATTACAAGATAAAATACCATCTATTTTTGATAGTGTATTTGTATATGAAATTTTCCATTTAGAAGGACACCACGATTTGGTCGTTGTGGTGTTATGGACGCTCTTGGATTGAAATTTGGAGGATCAAGGTTGAAATATAATTGAATTCTTTTATGATATGATATGAGTAAGGATTCCAATAATTGATTAGCGAGAGTATCGAATCTCATGAATCATAACATGAATTCCTCGGAAAAATGGTTTGGATTTTTCGGGTTTCAGTGAAGTTTCAAAGGCTTACTATCCAGAAAACCTAGAAAACATGCCATGTGATGTTACGAACACAAGCCAGGTTTTCTTCTGTTCTGGAATGAATGATTGTTCCTAAGTACACATAGTTTACCATTTGTACACACCATGTAGTTCTTGACCATGTGACTGACTATGTGATCTGAGACACTAGTTTGATAAATATTTGGTATAACAAACTGTTTACTAGGAGTACACAACCTGATATAAAAGAACATGTATCTGGCCGTGTGACTAATGACACTGGTGGATGGAACTTCTGAGTATGTTTCATGTCTAGAGCGTCCACGCCATGTAAAGATACACCAATAGAACCATGTATTTATAGCTATGTAGATGTATTTCATATAGAAGTAATATTAAAGTACACACCATGTCTCAGGAGGAACATGTTGTTTGTTGGGGGAGTTACACGACCAGGTCGGTAGGGGTACACATCCATGTTAAGGCACAGTTAAACACACTTTGTAGTGGTTCTACACGTTATGTACACCTATTTTGTAAAATATGAACATTTTCGTTATGCTACTAAATTTTAAACTTATAAGTTTCAGTCCGTGATAATATTGTATTGAGGTGCGCATTGGACATTATAGAGTCATTCCACCAAGACATCCTCTAGTTGTACGCCATGTACATGGTGGTAATCAGACAAAAGAAATGGTATATCAAAGGCTTCTAGAAGATCATTATATCATGCCCATCTAGGAAAAATATGATATAATAGACATATGTACGGATGTACTATTCATTGAAGGATTTTTGGGGATGATACAAACATTTTAGGGAGCACCACATCCTTCCCATTATATGGATGAGTTGACACGAGTGTTTCAGTAGAAACATCATCTGACTTTTTTAGGGGATGGAGGACCAAAGGCTAAAGATAAATGGTTACATGCCATTATTTATATCTTGAAGCATCTAGATATGACATCTGATATGAGGGTGAAGCTCACAACTTACGTTCTATGTGTTCCTCCAAGAGATGGTGGGATGTTATTTCACATGTAGGACATCATCGGGATGTGACATGGGATGAGTTTCAAAGAACCTACTATGAATTCTTCTACCATGAGATTTTGAGGGCTGATCAAGATTGACATTTTATTCACATAGGGTAGGGATCTCTTTTAGTGATTTATTATTACTCCCCCTTCACAGAGCTGAAATGCTTCACATTTGTTTTCGGAGTTGATGAGTTATCACTGGCTAGGAAATTAGGTGATGGTCCTAGGTACAATATCTGATCAAAATAGAATGATTTCAGGTTGTCATGGGTTAATATAATAGTAAACCAGATCATGATTACTGAGCACAATCTGAAGGATTTTGGAGTTTTGAGTTAGGAAGTTCAAAGTCTAGGGCTGATAATCCTTCGACTGATAGCATGAAGTGCTACATGGAGTTTACATAAGGTGGTTATTCTAGTAGAATGTATATATATTCAAGAATCTAGGTGAAGTTCTACCAGTGTGAAACGAGTGGGAACATGAGACTGTAGTGCCAAATAGTCCTAGTTGAGTGCCGATATTGTGGAAAGAAGGGTCAAATTTAGTATTTTTTGATGTAAGCTCTTAATACAAACGAGTGAGAGGGGATCTATTTTGACTTTTTGATTAGAATAATTTCAACCAGTTTCTTATCAGTCAATGAACTGGAGATCATTATTAGTTCATGCTGAGAAGATTTTCATGGCCATGGTATCCATATAGTAGGTTTTAATGACAGAAGGAGCTCAGGGTATCATGGCAGGGTAATAGGGTTGCAGTATAGGTCATACTTTTTTGATGGAGTAGATACATTAGAAGAAGGATCCCAGAACCTCAATTGTAAGATGTATTATTCTAGTTTCCTTTTTAGATTCTTTTTTTTCGATATCGGGGCTTCCCATTGTTTTATATATGTTTTCATTATGGATATCCATGGACTCTATATCAATACTTAAAATAATGTTATTATGAAAGAAACTCCATTTGATATTAGGATAGCCAGTGTATGTCAGTGCAAGGAGTTACCTATTGAGGTTGATGGGAGTCACTTATTAGGGGTCCTCTATGTCTTACAGATGATTGGATTCAATGTCAATCTCGGAATGGACTGGTTAGTCTCATTTCATGCCTTTATATACTACTATCACTGAAGGGTTACTTAGATGTCACTATAGGGAAGATCTTTTCTATTCAAGGGAGAATGGGATGTCCGTTCAATTAGAGAAGAACCCAATCATCATGGTTTGGGAGTAATTATGTCCCATATTGATTTTTTGTATCTGGATGACCAGGTACGTCACAAATGGAATTTCCATTAGTGGAGGATCATTTTAGATATTTCATTCTAGATTAATTTTTTGGTTTACCTTTAAATTGAGGGTGTATTTATTTATAGATCTTATGCTAAAGGTGGAACAGGTGTCCATTCGTCGTTATAGGATGGCTACAACAAAGTAACAAGAGCTCAAGAAGTAGTTGGAGGAGTTTCACAAAAAAGGGTTTCATCTAACCTAGTACCTCTCCATGGGGTTCGCCTATCCTTTTTAGGAAGAAGGGGGAAAATACCCTCATTCTTTGTGTAAATTATTGGAATATGAACTAGTTGACGATCAAGAACCAATATCACTTGTTGAGGAATGATGATCTCTTTTATCAGCTTCGAGGATACAAAGTGTTTTCAAAGATTGAATTGAGATATTTTTTCGATCCGTTGGGAATTAGAACATCAGATATACCTCTTATATCCTATTGGATGAGGTCTATTTTATACGATTATTTGGTTAAGCATTTCAATCTCACAAACATGCCAGTAGTTTTCATGGAACTGATGAACTGAGTGTTCAATCCTTACTAGGATTCTTCTATGGTAGTCTTCAAGGACGATATATTTTTATACTCTCACACACGACATGACCTTATATCCATCATGAGATCATATTGACTGCACTGAGAGATCATCATTTATATGTTATGCTATAATAGTACCACATTTGGATAGAACAGATTCACTTATTAGGTCATGTAATCTCATAAATTGGTGTATCAATAGACTGAGAGGAATTGAGAGTAGTAGTTTCCATGGAGAAACCAAAGAACATCTTTGAGGTACAAAAAATTCTGGGGTATTTTGGTTACTAAATACTATTTATACAGGAAATTTCACTCTAAGAAGCATCACTGAAGGGCCTTAATAAGAAGGGTGTTATGTACATGTTGGATAATTATTGTGATTTATCCATTCAGGAGTAAAAAAGGGAGATTGACATCGGCACCGAAAATAATTTTTTTGAAGCTAAGAAAGAGTTACACGATTTAATTTGATGTATCATGTATTGGTATGGGAGTAATGATTATGGAAGGGGAAGGAGTCTTTGCATATGGGTCTTGACAGTACAGGCCAAATGAGAGGAATTTCCGGGTGAACGATCTCGTGTTAGCTTTAATTGTGCATGATGTATGTTGTTGGAGATTATCATTTGAGAGACCATTTTGTGGTCTACACCGACAACAAATGAATCAATTACATATTTATTTCATGTGATGTTATTTTTATACATTTAAGGTTGGATGAGTACCTTTCCTCTATTACCTTTGAGCTTTCCTACATGCTTGGGAATGGAAAAGCAGTGGATATTGCTCTGACTAAGTGGACTTAGATATAGGTACATCAGGAGGCTAGTATTGTGTGTCATCTTATGGATATTTTCAATGAAATGCTTTTGTAGGAACATGAAAAATAGGGGTATATGTTTATTTATTCCATATCTATTACCTATACTCTTCTAGATCGAGTGTTAATGAGGTAGCTTTTATATTATAGAAGCCTAGTCATGTGGGAGAGTGTGTCAGGAAAGGACCCTACTCTAGGGAGGACCATATGAAAGAATGACATTTTACATTTTGATGGGTGCATATGGGTGTCAGTAGACATACATGAGGCATTTTTTCAGGATTTTTGGGCCTCATTCTAGGAATTCAATCCAAGTGTCATCAGGAAATATTGAGACTTACATCATTAGTATTGGTGGCCAGGTGTGAAGAGGGTTGTAGCTATTTATATAATGAGATGTTCTAGCTATCACCTGGTGAATGTAGTGCATCAATGACATGTAGGTCTATTACAATAGTTACCCATTCTTGAGTTGGAGTGGAAAGATGTTGTGACGGGTTTTGTTACAAGCTTAACACAATTGTCATGAGTTAGGGATGAGCTTTGGGTTGTTATCGATATACTCTCGATGGTTTCACATTTCATACCAATTAAGGAAAACTTCATTGTTGATGATCTTGGAAGGTTTTACATTTGACCGATTTTACGTTTTCATGGGTTTTCACACTATATCATTTCATACAGGGATTCTAGGTTTACATCTCGTGTCTATTGGGGACTATATATGGCTTTGGGTACATATGTAATTCTAAGTACATCATATCATCCCTAGATAGATGGCCAGTCAAAGTGCACTATTCCGATTTTGGGGGACATCCTTCATGCATGCATCCTGGATTTTGGGTGGCTTGGGAGACACACACACCCACGGTAGAGTTTTCCTACAATTACCTTTTTCAGGAAATGATTCAGATGTAACCTTTTGTGGATTTGTGTGATAGGCCATGCCAATCACCCCTATATTTTCTACAGATTAAAGAATAATTCATGATAGAAACTTGTCTTGTCTTGGAGACCGCTGAGCATGTGGAGTTGAGTCGAATGAGGATGGATTATGCACATTCTCGGTATAAATATATTGTTCTTTGACGGATATGACCTATATTATTTGAGGTCATAGATCAGGTTTTCCTACATGTAACACCAGTGTCAGGATATAAGAATATTACTATACAATGGAATCTATCAAAAAGATACATTGGGTTGTTTGATGTTTTGGAGAGAGTCATCCCAATTTCATATCAGTTGTATCTACCTCAGAGGTATCAGGATATGTACAATATCAATCGTGATTCTCAACTACGATGTTATTTTTCAAACCTGTATCATGTTTTTCGACCAGAAGAGGTTGATATTGATGAGGATGCATCATTCTATGAGCATCGTATTTGGATTTTGTATCGTAACACGAAGGCTCTCCATGGTCGTTCTCTTCTTCTAGTATGGGTGCTATGACAGATCAGCCGAGTGCATGACGAGACTTGGGAGAGGGATGCCGATGTACAATTGTAGTGGCCAGAGTTTTTCACATATTCTTCTTGACTACCCTTAGTTGGGAAACGCAGGGACGAATTTCATTAATGTAGATGTTTTTAAGAACTGGATCGTCATTCTAGGATCGATCTTTTTCAGTTTTTTTTAGGAAAATGATTATATTCGGGGTTTTCTATGTATATTCCATTTAATTCTATGTACATGTCATGTATCTATATTTACATGTATAGCCTCATTTTGGACATGTAACATCTTATTACAAGGCCATTTAGCGAACTGGTAGACCGCTTATGATGGGGGCAGTTAAGGCTAATACATAGCCTAAACATTTAATGAACTCATTGTATAGTTTTTTTAATTGATATATCATAGAGGGGTCATGCATCATGTCATAAAATGACTTCTTCTTCCCGTTTTCATACATGAGCAATGTGAAAGGGCCGAAAAACACTGAGTCCCTCCCAATTCACCATTCGAGTTCCAATTCTGATCTTTTTAGGTGCTTTAGAATCCCTTTGTTGAGTTCTAAAAATCCATAGAGCCTTTCTTACTGATTCATTTTCTCTCATGGATTATTCAAGGATTATTATTTTTAACTTTTTTTAGATCTACACTAATTTAGGTCGATTCAAGGGCCAACATTCAAAAATTTAAATACTATGACTTCAAAGTAGGTGGTTTGTGCCTACCGTTGTTCTTCTATGGATTATATATACTTAATGTGTTGCATGCCCATGTTTGGGGAATTTCATGATTTGGAATATAACCCTGTTTATCACCTGTTATGTTTTATTTAATTTATAAAGTTTTTTTTCTTATGAGTAAGGTTATATACCTTTTTTATGGGACACACTGTGGGTGTGTCTCCCTAGTTTGATTATTTTTGGCTATTTGGTCTAGGATTCCTCTTACTCTTTCTTTATTTTCCATGCCATGTTTGATTATGAGGGAGTTTTTTGTATTATATGAAATTATTATGATATTTGTATTGAATTATTAGCCATGTAGTTTTCCAAATTACAAGAGAAGCATTAATATTATATGCGCACTATTTTTCCAATGGACCTGAGAACCATTGACCATGAAGACTACGGGGAACTTCCATATTATTTTCACAGGACATTGAGATCCTTCGAGTAGAGGTAGAGAAAGGTGTATTGACCATGATATCTACCCAGGATGTTCTTTATAATTTATTGATTCCATGTTGACCCAACGACATTGACCATGATACATTCCATGGTGTTCGTTAGTAAATTATTATTGTTATGTCAGAAAAAAGGGTTAATACCATGAGAGCATTCCCACGTGGTTGTTATTTAATGAATTGATAATATGATTGACCAAGGGGTTAGACTGTGATAACATTCCAAATGTTTTTTATGAATAATTTAATAATTGTTACATCTTCCAAGACAATGAAAAAGATTTAATTCAATTTTAGTTGTTTGTTTATATGGTAATTTGAGACATATTTTTTGTTATCATACACAAGGATACATAGAAGAAGCTCTATCTTAGGGTTTCTTGATTCAATGGATTGAATTATTCTGAAGGGATTTGTGTTTTCTATATGGTGGATGGTGCCCCATTCTAGAGGCCTCTCTCGAGCTCTAGTCTCGATTCAGTTTTCTCCTTCCTCTAGGGTTTCCTCCCTAATGGCCTAAGTTCTTTTACTTCTTCGATTCCTCTATCTATCCCTCTCGCTAGTTCTAGGCCCCCTCTCCCCAGCTTTGTGAATTCCTTTCTTCGGCCGCCCTTCTTGATCAAGACTCAAGTTCTTACGCTACTCTCATGTTAGGATGGAGAGTTATGGGAAGGCTTTGTGATAGTCATTTGGCAGTGGAGGGTCCTCTAGGTATATCTTGTTTCTCCTCACCTTGGGTTTTCATCTGCGATTTATTTTTAAGGGTTCATCTCCTCAATTTTTCAATCTTCGATGGTTCTTATTAGTGTTATATCCGCATTTTATATTTCTTCCTCAATCTCTATAGTTTTTGGTGTTTTGTTTTGGTGTTATCATAGGGTGGTGTTTGTGTAGCACCAAGGATGACATCGGATGAAGTGATAAAATGAAAGGATGACCTCAATTCATCCTCTAACTATCTTCTTCTATGGACCTGTTCTGTGTAATGTATTCTTCTTGGAGGAGTTTTGAGAGATAATATCATGGTGTTGGATGGTTTTGGTGGATTTCGATAGAATTTCTCCATTGGTTCTGTGGTTTGGGGCTGGTAACAATGGCCGCACTAGTGTGGTTGTTCAAGGATGTCGATTTTAAGGGTTGAATCTTGTTTTATTTTGGTTTTTTCATATCCAAGGTTCATGGTTTCCTCATTCGGTGATGGTTCTACAGTGATGAAAATCGGTGTTGTTGTGTTTGTAGTTTAGGATAGTCAGTGGCGACGTGATGACCCGAACATATGCTTTGTTGACTCGATGTGGTGTAGTGGTTCGAATGGATTGCATGATTTTCAGATGGCCTGTATGATTTATAGTATCCTGTTAGTTTTGATGGATTTTGATTTTTGAATTTTGAATAATCTCCCACCGGATTGTGTGCTGTTTGTTTTTTGATTTTGATGTTTTGAACAATGCGTGGTTGCCACTCTAGTCATGAAATATGTTTATGAAAATAATTAAAAAATCATTTGAAGGAATTAATTGAATTATTGATAAATTTAAATTATTGTAATTGAAAACTATAAGATTGTTTACCTTTTAGTACTTTCGAGTTTATAGTTTCTTTTTTTATATTACCTACTATATATATATTCACTTACAGTTAGGCATAAATCATATAGTGTTTGCCTATTGGGATTTGTCTCAGATCCAACATGGGTCATGATTTTTGACCCAAATAGATTATATGAATGCTGGAATTGATTTGGGAAATCTACCTTCTTCATCATGTACTTGATTGATGTTGGAGGTGGAGAGTGTGGGACTAAGATGAGGCTTTCGATTCTGCTGAGGTTTTTTTTTGTTTCTTTTGTACATTGGTTTTTGTATTGTTTTCTAGCATTGTGACTTGTTTGGATTATTTCTTTTATACATATTCCTTGCATCCTATATAGATATATATATTCTTCTATTGGATTTATGTTCATTATTTTTCTATGTACATTTTTTGGTGTTATTGATTTCCATTATGCATACTCTATCAATGAGGCCATTGTTTCCCCATTATCACAACATGGACCTCACTGCTGGTTGGTAGCCTTTGGTGTTTGGGTATATGTACTTGAGGTTGTGAGACCAATCAGGTTCAGGGAACCTTTGGGAAACACACAGATTCAGGATGTTTCAAGTGGGTGTTCTCATTATTATATTGGTGTTGGAACAAATATATGTTCACCTAGTGTGGTCTTCTTAGGGTTTATCTCTTTGATAGAATCCTCATTAGTTAGATGGTATACAAAAAAAAGTGTCTTGGTCATTAGAGTACTCATGTAACAACCGTGCATTGGGATCTTAGATACCAATACATATGGGGGAATATTGTAGTTCAATGCAGAAAAATGGTAATTAATATGTATATGGGTAAATAAAAAAATAATAAAAACAATATTAATTACAAACACATATATGTTAAATTCACCATTTAGATACTTCTTAGACCCACTGCATTTGTGATATAAGGGGAAAATATATTATCAAAGTTATAGTAAATATATAAATCATTTGTACCACTAACATGAGATTTTGTGTCTAAAAGGCGAGCTTATTACCCCTAGAAACTTCTTTCATAAGTTACCAAAATGATATCATAAAAATACTATAAACATTTTACTTATGATAAAGACACTCTGGTAAAACGCCAACATGATCAAACTGACTATGGTCCCTTATAAATTGGTGGCATGTTGAACATGCCACCATAAACATACATCTATTGTCCTTGGGTAAGGTGACTAACAATGTTATGGGCTAAAAATATAATGTATGATAATTATATGTTGTAGCATGTATGACACACAACACCAAGTGTATAAGGGAATATAAAAGTCAAATTTTTTTAATATTATGACTATTTTTAGTAAATTCAATATATTTTATATCATTCAATGAATCTGATAGTGAGTTAGCAAACATCGAATGTAACAATTATTTTTTTTCATGGCTTGAATTACATTAAAGGGATAGTTTACCAAACAATAATATATCATTAAAATATAATTACTTAATATAATAATATATATCATAGAAATTAATGTATAGTTTATGAATATGATTAACTATCTTTTGAAGCATTTTGTATACACAAAATATAAAATTAATTCATAGGTTAAAAATTAATTGGAAATTAATATAAAGAACCAATTGATTATAAAGCGAATATTTTTATATAAAACTATTTTCCTGTCATAGCAGTATAATTTCATAAATAATTATAATTACTGAGGTATACTAATGTAATATATTAATATATATATATATATTCAATTTTTTTAAATATATCCAGTATATTACATAGACATAAGATAAGAACAAACCCAATATTACACATAAAAACCTATATTTTTAATAAAGAACATTTATAGTATATTAATGGAGAAAAAATAATATATCAAAATTATGGAACTATTATTTATTTCATATTTTAAAATAAACATAATATTTTAAATTGTAATAAAAAAATTATTTTCGGGTAATTTTTTGGTAATTTTCTATGATGTTTCAATTTTCAATGATTATTGAAAAAATTAACGAATTTTAATTCCTGAATATTTATGCCATATAATATATATATATAAGTTAATGTTATTATTTTAATTTTTTTTAATGTTTAATTTGATTGTTTTATAAATTAATCCATTTTAGTCTATTGGAATCAAATCAAAATTGATATCGGATACAAAAATGTATTATACATTTGGTCGTTTGTACATTAAATCCTCTCATTTTCATCGTCTCTATGATATTAAATGTAATTTAATTTCATCCACATATTTGATTAAAATTTGTGAAATTTGATTTCATATTTGGAATTAGAATAATCTGTTTTTTCGAATAAGGTCATATTTTTTATCCAAAAATAGTTGTGAAAATAATAAAAATTAATTATAATGATTAATGTGAAGTTACATTTAAAAATATAATAAAACATAATCATAATATAAAAACGTACATGTAATCTAGTCTTAAATCCATTGGTTAGCCGTATTTCGACCATGTCCTCCATTTTCTCTACTTTTATCAATTATTGGATACAATTTCAATGGGAAAACATGGGTGGAATTCCAATTCTTGAAGGGTAGTCTTAGAAATCACATCATAATGAGTGGTAAGTTAATATTTAATGATTCTAATAATAAGTACATATTTTATATATTTCAGATTTATGAATTTTTCATCATTTTTGGACTAGTATTATATTCGTGTAGAAAATTCTACAATGGCAATGTCTTAGATCATCAAATTTTTTCTATTTCAGTTTTCATATACATGAAATGAATAAAAAAGGTAAGGTGTTACCATTATATGTTGTTTTAAATGGATTATCTAAAGTTTAAATCGAAGTGAACTGGAATGGAAACTTTGAATATGTGTTTGCTATATTTTTATGATTGGGAACATTAGTTTTGTCATTTTGATCATTGTAATTCTAGAGTTCAAACATAAATCTAGGTATCTTGCCTGAATTATATTCATTGGATTCCTATAATAATATAGGTCATTTACTATTCTATATTAATCCCATTTAAAATTGACATATCAACATAGAATGTGTTCTTTGTATATTTTTCCATGGCCCTTGTTGAAGTCAACCATAAATTACATAGATTGAGAAGGGTTCTTTAACCACTGATGTTGTTGATATCAATTTTAATATTACTAATGTGTATATAACTTTTTTATTTTATTGTCATGCTATTGTGAATCCCTAAAAGAACTACCTTAGGGTCTATTTTTTTATTTTATCTCTTATTTGTGACAAAAATGATACAATTTCTACAGGGTAACAAAATGTTCAGTGATTCTCCTATAGTTGGAAGGGATACTAATAATATTTTGGGGGTATTAATTAGGTGAATGAGTTTAAGTATAGAGAAATGGATGACCCTTGATCTACTTCATGTTCTATGTACTATTTTACATGGATCCCTTAAGAGTGTGGTCTTTCCAAGACATGGTTAGATGGCTCATATGGTAGAATCATAGAGATGATTTATAGATATTAATAGTAGAATACTTATGTAGACCTCGAGTATTGTCATGCGCGGTACCCCATAATTGATATTGTATCTCATTATTCGACTTATAAGATTGGTCCTATTTGTCTTATAAAGGGTAGGCTAGGGAGATACTATAATATAAAAAACCGATAATGAAATAACATCATTGTGATGGGCCTGCCATGCGGCTTGAAGCACATTCATGATCACTGTTGGTTATTGACAATAAACTCTCCATCATATAATTGAATATTGGAAATATATCAAACTTTAAAAGCATATGATATATTCAAAATATAGTAAAAAAATTGTTACCAAAATACATCATATTTCATGTCAAAAATATATAATGTAACATTCCATATATAAATATTATGGTCTCAAAACATCCTAGAAAGTCATCAATTACATGGAACGAAGAATAACCAATGGGACTATCATCACATGACCATATGTCACCTACATACCAAGAAACTAGTAGAAAACATGGTCAAATATAATCATTCTATACATGATTTCCTTCCCTTACCTATATCCTTTAAAACCAAATTTACAAAATCCAAAAGAGAAAAGTATAATGTGATGAAAATTTCCTATTTTCATACCACCTAAAAATGATAACACAAAAGGCTCTAAAGCCGGTTCCATATTCTCATGTTTGACAATTAATCCATCGGTAAATGATTTTTATACTTAGAAATTAAAAAATCATAGACTCAGAAAAAGATAAGGATAATATTGCATCATCAAACTCTCATGAAGCCATGTCTCATCGATTTCCAAACTACATTGTCATACCACATAGTCTAATGGTATAATATTTCCCTAAATCACATTATCTTTTCTTTCCCCAATATAAATAGGTCTATCAACCATTTTGGTGTGAGGTTCAATATGAATTTCCCAACACTCAAACACATTGGATGATTTCAGCTAATACTTCTCCAAATGAGAAATATGAAACACATCATGGATAGACATCAAATGAGTAGGTATGTCAAAATGATAAGACAGCTTTTGAGTCCCTGAATAATCCCTAATAGTTCGACATAAATATTTAATGTATTACCCTTCATCCTTATGTTTCATTAACCCAACTAATGTGAATCAATGGGGAACACATTATCACCAATATAAAATTCCGACAGATGATGATATCAATCGTTATAAAATTTTAGTTGATTAATGTTGTTACAATCCTTTTCCTAATTAATTACTATATATCCTTCATGTCTGGAATGATATATCATCCATCCAAGGATTTTTCTTAATCCACATACCATTATAGAAGTGACAATGAATGAATCAAATTAAATGACTCAAATGATGTTATCTTTTTAGAGAAATTATTACTACTGTTTTATAAAATATCTATATAGGAATAGATTTATCTGATGATCTGCTAATGTAAAAAAAAATTCATGAAGCATTTCCTCCCCAATCTCAATGACCCACTCATCCTTTCCATATTTATATGGATGAAAATTCTTACTCTACTTCATTTATGTACCCATGATTTTATTTTACCCGTTATTGAATTAGGATGTATGGAAATTGTATCTATTAGATATGATACCCTATAGAACACTATAGAGTATAATATCCTCCTGAATGTATGTGTTCCAAAAATACACAACCATTTTCAAATATATTATTTTTGGGAAATAATATGATATAGTGAATGGATTGTAATCATCCATATTACATCCTTACGATTAGGAGTCAATGATTATTGAATTATATAATCAATAGCTATTTTTTACCATATCCAAACCATAACATGTACCAATTGAAACTACCCATTTGGTCCATAATGTTCCTCCTTTATTTTATAAAATGTTTAGAACATGGAAAAAATCATTAATTGAATTTATTATACCTAGTCAAAAATAATTACATCCCAACCTTTGGTATATCTTAGAATCTCGATGATCCATAGAAAAACTAGATTAAATTATTCCCTGCATAAACCCCTTCCATATTCCAATCAAAACAACCATATTATCAATGAAATGTAAACCACTGTTGGGAGATGAAGACCACTCATCCATAGTATCCCCACCATATATATTAACACTAAAAGTTTTATGATATGAATCCTCATTATTTCCAGGTAAAATAGAATCATTCGTTATTCATTCAACTAGAATACAACCTAGGAATATATATATACATACACTCTCTCTTATTCCAAGTTTATATTTGTGTAAAATCTAACTATGAACATCTATTACTCTAAATCTTTCACTAATCGAGTTGATAATTTGATAATGAAAGCATCTAATAGCACATTCCCATTGCTATGGGTGTATACAATATCAAAATCAATACTCTGAGAGTACTATACCCAAAATCTATGTATATGGTTGACATCTATTTGGGTGATAATAAAAATTATATTCTCATGGTCTGAATATAATATAAACCAATCTCAAATATGTTTTAGTTACATGTATTGAGTTCATGCATAAATATTAGAATCTATGGATATTTAGTAGGATAGTTTATCTCATGAAGTATTAACTAATGTGAGCAATAATCTACATCATATAACCTATACATTAGAAAACAACCCAAACATATACATGAATGATTAAAAGATACATCATGAATAACACATGACTTAGGAACGATCACCATAGGATTTTTTGTTAATATCACTATAAACTCCTCAAAATAACTCTAGAACTAATCATTATATACAAAATGAAGGGGGAAAATTATATAAGAATTGAAGACTTTTACAAGTCCTAAAAAATAACATAAAAAATCAATTAATCCTAAAAAACTATGGATCATAGAATAATTTCTATGCCTTTGAATGTACATGACTTATTTAATATTTTCAAGATCCACTAAGATACCCTTGTCAAAAATTACATGGTCTTATAATTTCACTTATCGAATCCTAGACTAACAATAATATATTTTTTTATAAGGATGGTTTTTTTCAGGATTATATAGAAAAAAATTCTGAAACTCGACATGATCCTCCTCTAATGTGGATTAAATAATAATATCATCCATAAGTATAACAACACTGGAATCTTGGATCTGATGAGGGATTTGGTTCATCAACACCATAAAAAGTAGTGTTTTTAATGTTGATTAGACTAACAAGATACTAATAATTTCTAAAAATACTCTTAAATGTCATCTTATTAATAGGAGCCTTTACGAATATCAAATGATGGTACCCTGATCTCATATCAGTCATTATAAACCATTGAGTCCCCTTAATCTCATAAGAATTTTCAATGAATCTTGGAATGCTATTTTTTATATACTATAAAATGGCTGTGTTTACAATAATCAAGGAAAATCAAGAGACACCACAACCCCTTATTAGAAAATAACATTAGTGAATCCTATGTTGAAACACCCCAATGAATAAATCTCGTAGACTCGAGATCCTCGATATGAAACATTGATTCATTACAATAAGCTGGTTTTATATGGTACAATTGTATATAAATGGGTATCATTAATCAAAGAATGAAAATTGATAACCCAACATACCTATTGTGTTGTAACCTAGATAAATGTACATAATTAATATCAATATACTCACATAAAACCACTAGAAGTTAGATAATAGGAAATGGGGAAATAATATAAATAAATAATCATATATTGGGTAAGAGATCAAATCACCAATAAGATTAATGGGATTTTATATCCCTATTCATGGATTTATTTCACCCTATAATACATTACATACCCTATTAGTAGAGAGAATCAATAATCGATGATGATAGAAATTCATATGATCCATTTTTATATTCATCAAATGTGTTCCAATGATATGTAAAAAGAATTCTATGTGAAGGACTACAACATATCGCATGGTTATTCAGTCAATAATAATTACCTGGAACTCTGAAAATTTAAATCCTTACACCGAGATCATTCACAATGGAGGGGGTTGTTTAATCATAAGGGCATGTGATCCGAACATAAGCCAAAAGTATTGTTATTTTTTGATGAAATAAATTATTGAGTTGTATATATATAAAACAATTTAATAACTATATATGATTATTTGATTTTTTTTACCTCTCACGATATCTAATCTAACATATACCTCTTTTTTTGGACACTCATTGGCATAAAGACATCTAACAGCATCCTACCATTTCATTTAAAATAGATCATCTACTATTTAAAAGGTTGAGATTCCACCCCTTCATATACATTTTGTATAAACTGAGATCCCTTGGTTATGGTGGATACAAATTAACTACCCATAGACTTTTTATTAGAGAATATTTAGTGATTTACATATTTCCTAAAACTCTGAAACACCACAAGTGCTGCCTGATAGTCATGTTTGATGTTTCCCCTTCTACCATAGAAGGAAAAACACCACATGACTCTTTCCAGAATCTCGTTGTGCACACCTACATCCACCTCAGTTATAAACATCACTTTTAATTTAATCAATATAAATAAAACTATTACAGCCTCTCCTAACCACTGTTACTCCATAGAGCCATGTCATCCTTGAAATTTATTTCTCACCTAGGCCTCATTTTCTACAATCTCATTATATGTTGATAGAAACATAAGAATTATAATATGTCATATATGTTTTTTATTATATTTCAATCATCTATGTAATGAGATAATCATTTGAAACAATATCTTGAGACAAGATCACTAACTAAATAAACCAGCTACATAATCCATGACTTAATGGTCTCCCTACTTCAATTTAAAAAAATTTAATACATGTTCCACATTTTCTGTCTCAGGATTGAATAGTTGGCCAGTGGGATTCCTGATTATTGTCTAATTGATATCTTCTTGCCACATGGATCACATGATGAATTCTGTCAACTTCTTCTCAATAGCTTAATTAATATATGTGGTGATGCTTATCTTGGGGTCATATCGATTATTGATAAAGTATGAAATCCTCAAAATAGTTTAGATCCACGATATATCAAGTTATGGACCCCTATCGTCACAAAAAGTACTACGACGATGCATTGTAAAATCCACACAATGATCTACTGATTCATTTAATTCTTAATTGGTGAAATTTCTTATAGATTATATTTCAAAAGTGATAGTTTCTACTAGAAAAAGGGTCAACTAGAGGATTATCCTATGTATATTTCTCAGCAAACTCCACGCTTGAAATAATGATATATCCTCGAGGAGGATCTATAATATATAAATGTGGATAAAACACATAGATCATAATTAAAATACAATTGTATAAATTTAATATTAATAAAAAATTTAAAAATTTATATAATTTAAAAAATAAAATCGTTAAACCATTGAAAACCCATGGTAACTCAAGTTTTTCAATGAAATTGAGATGGCCAAGAACACTCCCAAACTATATCACAAGTTCTGGTAATTATACATCCAGTTTAACAACATCCTCCATCCATGATAGGGGATACAAAACCTAAAAAAATACTTTTAAGAAAATTATTTCTTCTATGTTTGTCTTTAAAGAACTAGAATAGGTAAGCACATAAATTCACCATGACTGACCCATAAAAATGCCCATAAAAAATCTCAATCACCATAGGATGGAGGGAATGACCTAGGTATTATATAAGAGAAATGGTAATGAATTCAAAATAAAAATACATATAACATATGGGAAATTGATTAAAATAAGGGATAATGAAAATACATAATTTTTCCAGACAAAAAACAAAAGTAAAAAATAAACATCTGGAATATAAGGTATCAAAAAATACAATGAAAACAATCCAAGACATTGAACATGAAACAAACCATGGTTCGATCACCACGTTACCATAAGTCCACATTATGCTAACCTACTGGTATGAAAATTGAGGAAGGAGAGTTATCCTCTACTTGATGTACATCCCTTTACCTTTATCAAAAAAATACAATTCAAAAACATCCCAAAAGAAAATTTAGGGATTGATAACACATACACTACGTGATACCAACAATGAATATATACAATTTCATACCATGTAAATCAATTAGTTCAAATTTATTATATATTTCAACGAGAAATTGTAATAAATAATTACCTAAATATAAATCATCCATTTTTCTTCTTTCTCATCCAAGTTATCTCATTTAAAACATTCCCATTATCAATAAAATAGCGAAATATGGCATATCACATATTCAATGATATTAACAGATACATAAATATTTTTCAATAATTAATATATTTAACATATGAAAGTGGAAATATATTCATACATAAATATATTGAATGTCATGTAATCTTAATGAATAAAAGTATAAAAAAATTTAATCAATATATACTGAACCAATGTAAGACACTCAATGGAAAACTTTCTTGAATATGTAAAAGATACTGTTCAGGACCCTCCATCCCATGGAACATACATCCCATATCTCCAGGAAATCAAAAGTCCCTCCACTGGTAATAGATAACTCTTCTAGGTATAGTTTTTTCTCTTATACCACTTGGTTTTCCAAATGTTCTATTATATCATCATTCAATTATTTGGTAAAAACCCCCACAAAACATTCCAACAGCATAAAGAATCATGTTTCAAAAACATTTTTCCAATGGAGAAAAACATTCATTATCTTAGCCCAAATAATTAAAAACATTTCTATATCTATCCACATCAATTTTAATTCATTGAAAATTATTTTCTATTTAAAAAAATCATTCAGTAAAATAAATAATCACATAAAATTTATACAGTGGTTTTTTGTAAAATCCCCCCTTTGAAAACATATTTTATTTCTAAAAATTCAATTATATTTTCCATAATTTATTTCATTATACAATCCAAAGGAAAGAATAAATTTAAATAATTTATACCATGTATAAAACCACAGTATAGATACACATAGAATGTAAATGATGAAATTTTGTATCCTCTTCAACACCAATGATGTAAGAGGAAGAGATTAAATCTAAAAGAAGATAAATCTAAAGAAACCATGTTATTTTCTCCATTATCCGAATAAATCCAATCATTTAGTATCAATTGATTATAATTTAATTGAGAAAGAGAGGGTAAATCGTAATATATGGAGTCCTCTTATCAAATGTTGAAGAATGAAAATCTATACCATAAATTTAGACAAAAAATATCAAATTGATTTGGGGATAGGGCCAAAAAATCCTAGTAGGAGCCTTCAAAATAAGATTAAATCATATTAGGTTCATAAGGGTTATATAATGGAAATTAATATATTAATTTGGGGGAAAATTACAATTTCATGATTACTAAGTTTCATCCCAATAAGTTCCACATGCTAGCCAATGGGGGTTGATATAAAGCCACATGAACTGGAAAATCACTCACTTTGAAGCTGAATCCCAAAAATGATATAGTGGTTGTAGGTAGAGTGTTTGAACCTACATGAGTTATATCTATAGGAAAGTTTGACCTCTAGTCATGCATGTGTTTTTTCTATCCTAACCAGCTACTCAATTCCATCCACTAATAATTTGGTGTCCTCCTACCAGCACAATAAATAAAAAACTATTAATTCATTCTATAATAAAACTAAATTTTAAAATGAAAAAAAATTATTAGGTTATATAACTAGATTCAAATCCATGGTTCTGAAAAATAAACACTATTTCTAGGTTCTCTCCTTGTCATCCATCTTGGTAAAATAAATCTAGGATTTAATTTTTATTGATTAGAGTTTAATATCATGATCTAGATACTCATAATTTTATTGTATTGTTCTGGCATTGTACTAAATCTGAATTGGGTAGGATTTTAATAATTTATTTCTAGGTAAAAATGAAATTCTTACTCTGGAATAGTATAAGTTAATGGGGAAAATGAGTTGGATATAAAACTATATCTCAAACATATACTCTTTGATCATAACAGTATACGGTGGGATATTAGTGCCTTATAAATATTTAATAAGGTTTAGAGATTAAATAATATTGGAGAAAAATACAATATTATTTTAATTTAAGGAATTAAAGGTCGTTGAATGGAACAATGAGGATGATTCCCTAAAAATCGTTATATAAAAGTAAATTTTATAATGGAATGAATGTCTTGATTGATAAGGATGGGTTCAAAATTGCTCCTTAAAAGTTATGAAGACCTACGAAGGGATTATATAATTTTTAGTCAACTATTCTTACTATATCTTATAGACATCTATTATATTACTCTAATTGGTTTTATGATCTTCATAATCTTAATTATCTACTTATTAATCCTTATATTATTTTATGGTATATTTTATATGTATTTTTAATTTTTTAGGTTGGAACTTCTTTGTTCACCAAAATTATCCTCTCAGATGTGTTATTACATAATTAGAGTAAAATGGCTCCCTTTACACAACCCATTTAAATAAAAAATTCCAAAACATTCATGTACTACAAATTATATTTCATTGGATGACAAATAATACCATTTCATTTTAATATAGAAGAAAAAATAATCAGGATAATCAATTAGTTTTCTCAAAACTAACAAAAAGTGGACCATTAAAATAAAATAACTACATACTTTAGGGGTATTCCACATAGTGTTCTAAAGGAATTCAATGTGGTCTGGTAGGGGTAGAGGCACACACCCCTAGTGTGTTTTAATAAACTAAATTAATATAAAATAAATCATTATAAAAAAAGAGAAATCAGTTTCTAATAATTGATTTCCCCTAACAAAATCATTATCATGGAACATGGTTAGTAGTGATAAAAATATATCCTCTAAATTATATTCCTTGGACATAAGTGCAATATTAGGACATGATAATAAATAAAAGAATTTAAATTCCCACATACCAGAAGATTAATTGAAAAAAATAATATATAAAATGAAAATGATTTTATTAATATGAAAATTAAATTTCCCTCAATCGTGAGAAGATCGATCACCTATGAAAATGTTACCTTCTATATATTATGATTTTGATTAATCAATGAATAAATCCATCGAATCCAAAATCTCTATATCTATTAATCTGACTCCTCACATTAATTATGTTTTATGTTAAATCTACTTTTATAGAAAAAAATGATATTTATATTTGGGGGGAAATAGGGTTTAAAGATAAAATACTAATAATTAATTATTATTAAAAAAATGTATCACTTGGGATGGTTTATCATGTTTCCCTCTTTTAAGAATTTAAATAATATATTACTTACGGTAATCCCCTATATTCTAGGTGGACATGTGGTATTAGAATCACCATACAAATCTCTGTTCATATATATATGTAATTCGGTAAAAATTCATGTATGTGAACTATACATTATATATTGTTTTTAATATATTATCTATAATTTTTCACAAATATCAAAACTCCAAAATTCCTCTATGGCCAAACTAGAAAACAATAATTTGATAACTATTGAAACAGTTTTAAATAAAAAATATATTTTCCTTCCACTATAAATTTTGATAATATAATTTCCACACCATATGTTGTATAATGACATCTCTATTTCAATTTGTAATGGCAGTTATTTGATAGTTCAAAAAACTACAGGATAAAATTTATATTACAAAAAAATAATTAAAAATAATTCAATAAAATTTAATGAATATTAAATATAATTTTCCATATTTCATTTTACTGTTTTGGGTTCCAACAATTCTGAATTAATAAATGGTAATAACAATCATACATCTATTGAGTTTTTACAAAATACTCTTACAAGTATGTAAATATATTCTATAATAAGAACATATAAATAACTAATTTTTTCCTAAGTTATATTTTAGAAAACTAATTATCTAAAAACTAAACGTATTATAGATAAATACTTTATTTAATTTTTTTCTTTCATAAATGAAAATTAAATCACTTCTACATTATACATAGCTAACAATATGAAACCCAAAAAAATATTGGATTATTGAAATCGCCATTATTTAAATAATTTTTCATGGTCCTTATATTCTATTTCATTATATTTGTTTTACATTTAATCACCTAGGGATATACAAAAAAGAAATTGTGAGGCAATCTATTTATGACTAGAGGGATAATAGGGAAGGGATGTAATTCCTCAGCCAATATATTATATGGTTGATTATAATAATCACCATAATATCATTAAAATAGAATCATCATCACAAGAATGATGACCAAATTTGGTGGATTCATTCAATGTTGAGCATGATTTATATTGTATCATCAAAAACATTCTAGAAAATTTCCCCACAAAGAACATGAACAAAGCTAGCATCATGTCGATGTGTAACAAAATTAAATAATTCATACTCGATATAAGGTATCTAAATCTACAAACATGAACATAAATAGATTTTATAATATGACGATATATAGATCCTTAACCAATATAATTATGTTCTATATTATTATGGCCCATATATACCATCATAAAATTCTTATAACCATTCATTTAGCAATTAAAGGAAAATCTATTCCAGTCATTAACATTAAATGAATCTATTAGAATATAATAGGTATCCTAAGGATCTCATATATAATGTTTGAGAATAAACCATTGTGTTTCCAAAATGTAGAAGGTAATATCCTATTAATAAAATTGATAATATCATTAACATATAATATATAATAGATTTTTTATTGTAAAATATTTAAACTTAATTTCATTAGTAAAAACCAAATAATAGTGTAATTGTTGGTAATCAATAGGACTTTTAACAATGAAACCCAATAAAGTAATGATTTTTCTATATCTTTTAGAAAAAGTGGAAATAAAGACAAAATAATTTTTGAAATGATTTATGAAATGACATAGGGATATAAATGAAGAAAACATAAAACCAATAGAATGAAATAGGTCTATGAGTCACAATACATTCCGTCCCATTTTGTTTTTTTTCATCTATACTTCTTGTAAAAATAATATATGTTAATTAAAACCAGGATATAGAAGTGAATTATATTTGTTTATTTTTTTACTTTAAAAATTATAATCATTCAAATATATTTGACACTATTTTTGTTAAAGGTGGCTCGGTCTGGTATCATGACTCTTAGATATTAACATTTCTATTTTGATTTAATACTTCAATGAAATTTTTAAATGTTAGATTTTAAATTAATTCTAAAAGATTAAGAGTGAATTAAATTACAGTTTTATTAATTATAAATAATTGTATTTACTTAGGACACCATGAGTGGATGCGAATTAGGATGTTCACAAAATTGAACATCATTATAACCCTTTCCATATATACTTACATATTCAAGATTAAGTAACTCATTAGAAAGAAGAAAATTTTACCCTATAGTTCTTCATTAATACAAAACACACATGAAAAAAAATTCATAGCACATGGTGATTTTATGTGCTTCACTTATAAAAGGATAATATAAGTACAATACACTCATAATTATTTTGGTGTACTAAGGATCCAATATAACTAACTATTTTTGAGGGTATAAGGTTTAGTTATTGTAATTCCTCACCCACTCTCACATCATGTACATGATTCATAGACTAACTCTCTGACTTCAAAGTTTTAGAACATGTTAATTTTTTTGGATAACACTCATCTTCTTAGGGGAAACTCTATCTTGTTTTCCTCTATAAACTACATTAGTGAAGGTATCAATTTATTTAATTATAGGTCTCTTCTCAGCTAAATGAAAAAACACTCCCTCTAATATATATAATTGAAATCCATATAAAAAACATACCATATTTCGATGCTTTTGTTAATTAAAATGATTCCCTCGATTCCTCTTCCGTATATAAAAAACTCTTTAATGAAAAGTAGAGTTTTTGATACTCAATATTACACCATATAAAAACTAACCATGTCTAAAAATATTAATTTAATTAAAGTAATTTTTTAAAATACATTCTAACTTCTTTAGATTTTCTTAATATAGTTATCAATGATATTTGTAATGATTATATATATATTATCATACCTAATTTTTTAAGGATATTTTTTGGATGTTACAAAATTTGAAAAAAAATATAAAATTAAAATTAGTTCTTTTGCAAAAATAAATCATATAATAATATAATTCTCTAAGTCAAATCATTAATGATCTCATTATTATTGTATTATCAATATTAGAAAACACATTTCTACATCCCCTCTTAAAAAAATATTTGGGCTTGTTTCAATTTTCTAAATTATATTCAATATTACCTTTCTTTATTTCTAAAAATTGTATCTCCATATATCAATAAATTTTTTCAATTTCAAATTTGAAATTCTATGTATCATTAACATCCATTTTTTATTCACTAAACACATCCTCTTCATAATTCCCTATTAAATTTTATTTATGTGAACATTTAAGTTTATTTTTTGGTGTTAGAATAATTTTCAATCTCCCTATAGAAATCCACATTGGAACTATTTTTCGAACAACTAATATTTCTATATTTTTATCATAGAAAAATTTTCAACACTGTAGCTAGTTATTTTCTAGTATTATTTAATAATATTTTTCAATACATATGATGTATTACAAGTATCGTGGTATAGGGATTCATGATTTTTCACTTTTATTAGAACACATTTAATATTATTACACATTAATGGAATCAATTCATATACACTACCTGGTATAATTATAATTAATATGTATCTTTAAATCCTTCCATTAGAATCAACTACATTTTTATTACATTAAGAACATCATCCAATGTATATTAGTTATTTCTAAAACATCAACCGAAATCTATTTATCACAATTCCAAGAATAATGTTAATATTTCAAAATAAATATATTTGAAAATACACAAAAACTCCATATGGTTTAAACAATATAACCAATATATTTTTATTTATAATGTCTCTAACTCCACACTCTCCAACATTTTATCTAAAATGTAATGGCGTATCATACATTTCTTCTCTCCCTTTGGGGTTAATCTAATAAAAATTCTAGTATCACTCCCATTGAATTTAATTGGGAAAACTTCTTTATATTTACCCTGAACACCTATTAGAAAATATACTTCTTTAAGAAGGATTCAAAAAGACATCATCAACACCTCAATCCTTAAAAATATCTATATTTTGAGGGACTATGATCATCAATCACAGTCTCCTTCAATTTTTATAACATATCCTTTATTTAAATAAAAATAAAAGAGACATGGAAACAATATTTATCATTATTCATTATTATTCCATAGAAAATAAAATTATATATGAATTTTTTTATGGATTACCAATGAGTGAATTTCACAAATAGAAATGAATCATTAACAATATCATCTTGTATAAATTTCTCAAAGCATGGTGTAAAGAAATAATGGAATGTTGAAAAATTAAATGTTTTCCATATCCCTAAAAATTTCTCATAGAAAAATTATATCTTAATAAATTTTAACTATTACAATGAAAAAATAATTTCATCATAAAAATGTGTCAAAAAATATTCAGTGCATAACCATTGAACCACTAGATCGGGATACATAACGTGTGTTGAATTAAGAAATACTGGTAGTATTCAATTAATATAACTAAATATTAATTTTCATCTTTTCATCATTGAAATGAAATGGATACGTATAAATAAACAATAAATGATAATAATAATCCACTACACCTAATTATTGGAGCTTTAAACTATTACTAATTATTGAAGTAATCTCTAGAGTGTAGAATATTTCTTTTTTTAGTAAGAATTTCATATCTATAATTACTCACAATTGATTCCAGAAGTGTGAGAGTAAAAAAATGGACTACTACAGTATATAATATTTGAAATTAAAACTGACCCTAGTTTTAATACTACAATTCTTCTATTTCATATCTATTTTAATATTCCATAATACTCATATCGATTCCAATTATGGAAAATATATGATTCCACATGTGAATAATGGTGTTTCTTGGCTCCATGTATAACCCTTTATCTCATCATTTATTTCTATATTCACTATAGATTATTATTTTTCATTACATAAAATTTATCATGATTGAAATTTTTTAATAATTACTAGACACAACTCAACATTATACATTTTACCATTTTATGAAATTCAAAAAATATGGACGTAATTTTAATCTCTCAAAAAAGTGTTGTCTAAACCTTTACATGTGTTACAAATGATAACATGAAATGTATATGATAATTCTTGTAGAAACAAATTTCATCTTGGACATATATAAATAATATTAATTCCCTTTACATAAACTGCATAATCATCATAAAATAACGTCAACATGGTGTATATTTATCTTCTTATGAATCATCGAACGTTGAATTCCTAAACCCCATGGATTATCTATACCCCATAGTGCTTCATCATGAAAATTTATTCATATCAGAAAGAGGGGTTACCTATATCATCCATATGTAAAAGAATGTGTTTAACTTTACCAATCACACCTTTGGTTCATTATATTCAATCACTTATTTTGATATTTTTATATTTAATTACATTGATTTATATTTCCATATGTATAAAATATTTATCATTTATCTTCTTTATTGATATTATGTATATTACCTATGTGGGAATATTTATAATTAATCCACATGTCAAATATTAATTTCACCTGAAGAGGATACATCTTCCCCAAGTGAAACAATTATTCTCATATTCTTTATTCTTTTTATCAACCAATCTAGTAATGGGGATATATTCTGAATTCTTATTTGTATTCCGTGTTGTATTATTTTTACGTTTTTATTTCAATGATTTTTCTTCTAAATCATAAATTTTCAATTCAAATAACATTATAATAATTTCTTAAATTCCATTTTATCTTCTTTTCATTCTATGATGTAAATTATAAATAAGTTTTCAATGTCATTTGAGCAACACTCATTAGGTTCCTTACATCATAAATATCAATCTCTATATTAATTATTATTGAAAAACTCATGAATTTTTATAATAAATTTTTATCTACTAGTCATTAAACTCATTATCTTCGATATCATTTCCTATATTACTATAATATTTAAAATCCATGAAAAAAACCCTTTTAAACACATTGATACCACCTTTATCATTAATAATCATTGATTCTTTAATCCCTATAACTTATTCAAACCCACAAATGGCATTATTTATTTAATAATAATGTCTCATTAATTTCGAAAAGCGATAAAAACTTCCTCATTGGTATAATATAAATTCATATAGATGGAAAAAAACATACATTAAAAAATTTACTTTTATATATCCACCAGCATCCCTGCATTAAGGATAATAATAATAAGAATAATAATTGTTAAACTATTCTTGTTGTAGAAGAGAATATCATATTTTTCCGTTATATACTAAGATCTCATACTAATTTCATCTTTATATATACTTTTTTATTACTAAAGTTCCCATAATAATAATAAATTCAATCATATTTCTCTCTTTGAATCCAATTTATTGATTAATTTACATTCTTTTTAATTTGAATTTCATTTATGGTTTCATCATTTTGAATTCAACATATCATGCATCTTTAAATTATTGTATGCTTTTTATTCATTTTAATGAAGATGTATTATCATCAAAACTATTTCTTTCATAATATTGTTTCTTAGTACATCAATAGATTCCACTTTCCATCTTGATGAATCATCTAATTTACATTGATTTTACATGTATTTTACAATTGAATCACCATTTTTCCATAGAATTATCTCTATAGATATGAATTTAATATTCAATCATACTCATTCATCAAGAAAAGTATTTAAATTCTTTTCATATTGTATTTTATTAGTTCTAATTACAATTATTTTTTAATTTCAAAAATTTCTATACACCTGTTTAAATATTAAACAAATTTTCACTTCAATTTTAGCTGAGAAATATTGACTAAAATAATTGATATTAATGAACCTATAATAGATTACAATTTTTTATCAAGATAATATATTCTTCATTCAACATTACCTCCCAATGATTAATAAAAGAAACGTATTTCAAGAAATTCATTCCAAAAATATATATTTAGATATAATTTTTATAACAACATTATATTTATTTGAAAAAAACGTTTGAATTAAATATGATCTAAAACAATTTCTCACTAATAATCCTTGTAACCTATGCCAGACCTACTTCATCCATAATTTCAATATACTCATGAGACACATATTCAACACTAACTCCTCAAATAAAATTACTGTAAATAAATTATGGTGAAGCAATAAATAATTTTTCCCAAATATAATAATGTATAATATGGAAGAAATAATTATCTAATAACATTACTCCATTAAAGAACTAATCATTGAAATTTTAATTCCTTATTATCTAATATTTTGTTTAAACTTAGTACGTGATACTAATTTTCCATGATATTCATCGAATTTTTAATCTAATTTTTTTCCATGTAAGAAAAATTTCAATTTTTTCAATATAATCAAAATATTATTTCAAAATTACTCCAATATTATAGTTATTATTCAATAAAAAATATAATTCCTAATGATCACCTATATTCTATACATTGAAAAAAAAACACCTTCGTGTCTATCCTAATCATTAAATATCATTATATACAAGTGAAAAATATAATCCTTACTAGTCTCATTGTATGGAATAATATTCAACCATATAGTTCTTCTTCAAATTCAAATACACATGTGATAAAATATAAAACAATGGAAAATGATTATTTTTCTTTCTTCACCTATAAATGTTTTCTCAATGAAGCATACTCATAGCATTGCAATGGTGTACCACAGATCCACTATAACTCAATATTTCTGTGGATGCGATGTTTACATAATGTCACCCCTCAATAAGGCTCACTACCAATAAAATATTTAGGTATAATAAAATTTCATCCCAAGGATCACACCACGTTTATAGTTTAGGGATAAAAAATTACTTCACCATGGTAAAACATTATTTTTTCCTATGTCTACTACTTTAGTGATGGTATAAATTTATAGATATGTAGGTCTCTAATGAGTTTAAAGATATTAAATTACTTTTGTTATTTAAATTTGAATCATGTATCAAGAACTCCCATATGATAGAGTGTTAGTGAAATTAAATGATGTGATTAATTACTATTAAATATAAAAGAACAACAATATGTTGATTTGAGACATTGGTATTCAATAGAACCACATATAGAAAAAAACCATAGATCTAAATAATAATTCAATTAATGGAACTATTCTTATGAATATTATAACTTCATCCAATTAACATTCTAGATGTATCAATAATACAGGAAAAAATTATCATACTTATTTTTACCATATTAGCCATGGTTATTTTAAAATTCCAAATCATCCCAAAAATGAAAAAAATAAATATTTCACATTAAAATAAGTACATTAATGAAAATTCATCTTGTGATACTGTAATTTATGAAATTAGATCTCTACCAATATCCCTATTATAGTATAATTATTATTAAAAAACAAACCTCTAATTATTATTATGGAAATTATATATATATTCTCTCTATTTTATAAATTAATTTCTGTATTCACCTACTTCAATTATACATATTATATCTCTATATATCCAAATAATATTTAAAATTTATATTTTGAAACTCAATCTATACATAACATGATATATTTTAAACTTTAAACATAGCCTCTTGTTCAACATCTATCAAATTATATCATTTTAAATTTTAAATGGTTGTTTCACATTGTATAATTAACTACAAACCACTCCACGTAAATATATATATGATTTTTTATTTCATTATCCCATATTTCATTATTTGTGGAATAGAACCATGTCCTAAGGCATAAAATGTTGGATTATAGTCGTTACCCTAAAAATGAAATTAGACATACTTTATAGAACATGTATATTTTCATGAGGCTTCTTGATTTTCTACAGCCTTCAAAAAGAGATTTGGTCCTAATCCTTATTTTAGAAAATGTCCTTGTCATGTAGAACTCTATTCACTTGATTGGTTATAACATAAATCCCCTTCATGATTCCACTCCCTATGGTAGAAAAAAACATATAAATATTTAAATTTATGATAAGAAACACATCTATGATTTAAAATGATTATGTGGCATAGAACCTTGTAGTAAATTCATGTGAAAGCATGGTGAAAAACTATTCTTTGTGCGTCACCAAATTTCTAGTTCAACTGGAATTATCCATGTAAGAATTATAGCATAACCTTTCATATTTTGGAATAAATTTTATCTTTTTCATCCATACATGATCATCAATTATATCCAAATTTCTAGAATTATATAAAATGAACATATCAAAAGTTCTAATTTTTCACCTAAAAATATGAAAACCATTAGGAAATATTTCTTCATACAACATCACTATGTTGAAAAATAATCATGAAACTCAAGTATCAGCAGATATTAAATAGTCATAATGTTAATACTCTACAAATTATAAATCCAAATATTATGTTGTTTTACACCAAACCATCATAATCACCATTTTTAAAATACTTAATGAGGGAAAATCAACTCTTACTCACGAAATTCATACCGTCATATAAAATCACCTTCATAATTCAAAGCATAATATAATCAATCCTTAATGAATAATTTCATCAAATACAACACCAAATTGTGGTCAGAAAATTAGTTTTATATGTACTTTTTTAAATTTTGTTATCAGTAAATATTTGGAAGCATCCTCATATATGGGTGAAACCAACTATTAAGGTGGAGTGTCAAACAGTTAGAAATAGTTGTACGCTATGAATATTTAAAAATATTATAGAATTTAAATATCTATAATATCATATATATATATATATTATATAATTTCATTAGTTCTTACATAGATAGGAGTAAGAAAATTAAAAAAAAATGTAAAACAAAAATAAAGGGAAGAAAATTACCTTGGTTATTTTGTTTCTAAATCATAATTACTTTTAATTTCAAGTCAAATTAGATTTTTATGATTCCATTATTTTCATAGGGTTATAAAAATTTAATAATTTTTTATCATTTTATAAATGTGGTGAAAAGTTAGGTGTTTGTGAAATATTTTCCATGGGGAAATTGAGGGGACATTAATAATAGTGGGGGAAATTATTTTTGGAAACAAATATTGATTAAATTTTTTCCTAATGGAAAAAATTTATATATATATCATTTTTATATTATGAAATCATAGATGAATTAAATTATATAATTTTATGACTTTTAAGTCACTCTACAACCTAATTTGTTAGATGAAAAATTAGAAAATAATTAAAAAATTAAACATTGTTTGTTATAATATAGTTCATCATTTTAGACATGTAAATTACTTATTAGGAATGGAAAATGTGTTTATATTTTGTATATAAATAATTTTTGTAATTAATTATATTTTTGGTATAAATTACTACTTTTTAATTAAGTAAATATTACATTATATTTATTTCATAAAACATCAGTATTTTGAAAACATGTAATTTTAGTATTCACCAAAAAATAAAATTTTTTAAAAAAAAATTATATTCACTCTAGAATATTTTAGACATGTTTCTAGAAAAAATTATGTCAATATAACGAAAAAAAATTTATTATGTAATAGTAATTATTAAAAAAATTACAAAATAATATGAATAATATTTTTTAAAATTGTACTTTTAGGTTATTTTGGTTCTCTAGTATGAACATTCATTTTATGAAATTTTAATATTTTTATATATATTTTTTTATTATATAAAATTTAAAATTCATTTTACTATTCTATTTTAAAATTAATATTCCAATAGTTTAGTTACTATTCACAATGTTCAGGTTACGATTCTTAATAGTCATTTTCTTGTGTTTATGTTTTAGTTCTTATTTATACTACTAAATTATTCACATTACACATATTTAGATTTTATAACAATTCAATGAAATAATACTTAAATACTATTCATTTCTTTCTTAGGATGGTATTCATGGTTTTGGAGTTTTTTTGGATGATCTGAACTAAAAAAATTTTAGTATCCACTTATGCTATTTTTTAAATTTTATTTTTATACTAGATTCAATTTTATGTGATGTGTTATTGCATATTTTTTAGATGATAATGTATTGATAAAATAAAATAATATTAGAATTCTTAATATGGAGAATGTTTTTTATTATGTATCACAAATATAAATATAGAGCACAAATATATTAAGAAGTAAAATATCTTATAGACATGACATGGTTATTACACACCCACTCTCACAAAATTTGAAGAATTACCTTATGGATTTAAATAATGGGTTGGAACTTTAAATCTATTGACATAGGTGATTAATTGAGGTTTGAGGTGTTTTTGGATTCTTGTTAGATATGTTTTTAATGTAGAATTGTTATAGGGTATATAAAATTATTTGCATATTATAACATTATTATATAATTTTTTGTTATATATATAGTGATTTTTTTATTTTTGTTTTTTATTATTTAATTTTTGTAATAAGTTAAATGACTCCTCCATTTATATTTTATTGTCGTTTCACATTCCATTAATTAATGGAAAACAATAAGGGGGAATCTATTGTTACACTCAATATATCTACCATCAAATAAGAGTTCTTAGGGATTCATGTCATGATAGTCTATAAATATCTCTAACAGAATAATACAATATAGATATATTATACACATGAATAGTAATTAGAGTTATTAATATTTATCACACTAATTCATGATGTATAATCATTATTCCAATTTCATTTTTCATTTATCTATTCATTTAAATAATTCTTATAATGAGGAATTTTTTTTATAATTAAGGCAATTTTCCTTAGAGGATTATAATTTCAATTATAATGATTTATGTGTTCCTTTTATTTCACATGTTTCTTATTCATATTCATTAATAAAATGTTTTAATGCGTATTAATTTATAGAAGTATCGTTTTTTTAAACATTGATTCCCCCATACTGTTTTTAGATACCAAATATATATATAACTAATTTGGTATTGAAATACTAAAGATAATCCTGTTATAAATAATTTTGAGTTAATAAAACCATATAACTAATATTGTAATATTAAATACATAATGAACCATATCCTAATATGAAAACAAAATATTTCTATGGTAATTTTAATATCTAATAACATACATGAATAGATAAGACATAATTTTTTATTTACATGGATGATAATGGACAATGGATCACTAGTTGGTCTCGTGAAATAAGTCAGCTTGATAATCTAGTTAATGCGTAAAAATTTATTTATATGGCATGGTTGATTTCCTAACAAAAATAATATGTCTTGGTATTAAGGTTTTATTATCTATAATGTATTTCAATAAGCCATTGACATGTTTGGAATTATTAATTCCATCACTATGAAATTATTAATTATTAGTCATGTGTTAATTTGTATTGTTAAACATGGATTTGTTTCAATCACATGTGATCAGTTATATAGAATTATTTATTTATCATTTACAAAAAGTATATTTCTTCCTATTCTATTTGATGATAAATTCTGGTATACTCATTATCTTAGATATCAATTTAGATCACGTTTCATATTTTTCTATTTCCACGTGTCATAATTAAATGAATTACAGGTGATATGTATAGAAAAAAATAAAATATATGGAGAGTTGTATAGCGATAATGGATAATTTTTTTGAATTAATATTTTTAATTTCATGTGAAAAAAATCCATTAGTTGAGAATATTATGGAAATTATTTTATAATTATTTATTTTAATACACTATTTCAGTAAACATAAATGGATTTTTGATTCCATGAAAGAAGATATTTTTTATAAATTATGAAATTATGGGATAGAAACATCTTGACTATCAGAATCCATCCATATTGATTAGCAAGTATGTACTCTTATAGTACAGATAGTTTATAGATTATGGTCCCTCTAACATTAATTTGTGTTTAATTGGGTTTATTCTACATATCATTACATTTATTGGAGTTACACATGTTCTCCATGATGGAACTATCAAAGGATAATTCTCTTCTTGATTGCATTTATAATCTAGTTCTAGTATATTTCTATTTTCATGATTGTTTGTAACCATTTATCATCTGGTATTTTCAACTAATGAAGTAACTTATAATAAAATTCATCTTTAGATATCTTATTGTAGATATATTAATAAATAATTAGTAGATGGAATATGATTTTTCAGACAATATATTTCATGAAATCATGTGAAAATAGACCTCGTGAGTTATAGTATGGGTTTATGTTTGATAATACTACAAATATTTCACACTTTTATATATTATGGAATTCTTGAAATCATCCACCATTATATTATATGATGTTAGATATTTTTAGATTGAAAGACTTGATTTCTCGGTTATTCAATATATGATATTGGGAAGTGTTGTTGGAATGAAATTAATTTTTATATATTTTACCATTTAAATTCAAATGAATTGAACTCATAGTCATTTTACATAAATATTTTCTGTGGAACCCCAATCTTTTTGAAGATATGTGACTTCAAAAATGTGATGAATGGAATTGTTCAAATTTAATTTAGTGATATATCCATAGTAATATTATAGATGAAATTATTGTTAGTAATGATGTACTTGAACTATCTAGCTCTAGCTGGGTGATATGTATCCATTAAATATATTAAATAGATGGAAGATAACCAATAGTTTTTGGATACTATAAATCATCTTTTGGGGATAGTGGATGAAATTAAAATATATCTATAAATCATAGAACTTTTTTGTGAGCTCCAGATAGTCTTGTGACATCAATTTCAAGAACTATTCATGTATATTGACATGGTGGGAATGATTGAATCCCATATGATGAATGCTAAAGTTTCATGGAAAGACTGGTTGTGTAAAAAAATTTATCTCTGATCCTCCAATTCATATATAAAGGAAACCTTCAAATACACTTTTAAAGATCACTTTTTGGTTATTTTCATAATCATAGAGGATAAAGTTCATTTCATATCCTCATATATATTACACCCATGCTTATTATAATGGAAAAATTGTTTAATAATGATAAACCATTATAAAGTACAACAATATGATAGTGGAATCAATATTTCATGATGAAATATAATCATGATCAATAGTTGAGTTTATGTCATTGATTTATTTCAATTCATTAATGATGGTTTTCCAGACTACCTATGTGTATATTGATTCACTTGGAAGACTGGAAAGATCACACTCATTTGGTGATTGGCTGAAGGGACATTTTCCATTGGAAGTTTAACTGGTTTGTTGATAGAATTTATTTTATGGGGTTCTATAGCCCTTACGTATCTTTTAAGGAGGCCAAAAAACATTCTCCTTTTATGATGTCTATTCTAAATGAGGAACATAATGGATTTTTAACGCAGTTTTTGATTGATGCTCAAGACAGATGTTGTTTCACTAACTCTTATTTTGGTCGGTTTACCAGCTACCGATTTAGAACCTTATTTCTCTATTATAACTCACTGGAGGTTTTGTATTCGAATTTGTGGTTCATAAAATTAACACTCAAAATGAACTTCCATACTTGGTGTATCAGTAATCAAGTGATTCTCATGGGTGACAAAATGCAGTGAAATATATCAATATTTTCTTTTGATGTTTTTCCTAATTCAGTAAGTAGAAAGATTCCACAGTTCATTAAATTTTCAATGTTAATAGGAAATGGGCCTTTTGGAATGGATTCGATTTATAGGTTGGAATAGGGAAAATATATCCCTGATAATAATAATGAATGGGTGCAAGATGCGGGGAATATGGAGAGGGATATCTTGGATCATTATTTCCTATTTGTGATTATATTCTCGACTATCTGTGAGGCTCGTAATGTAGTAAGGGATGGAGATCGAAGTCCTAGAAATCAATTATAGATATAGTTATGAATGAAGTCCATGGAAATGAGACATTGAGTCAATGAGGGTGGGGATATGCTCTATTCTCCTTCCTATTAACTTCAGTGGTAGAAGGTATGCCTACAACTGGGATGGGTTTTTGGGTTGGTTTGATCCTGCCTAGAAGGAGTCTAAACATGAATGTGGATGGATCCTTACTTTCTGAATTTATGAGGGGATGTTTCTTAGTTATAAATGGCAAGGGATCAGTTCTCTTGGTCTTTACCAATTGTTATGGTTCTGAAAACTCAATGAGAGTTGATGTTATAGCCTTTCTCACTGGTGTTTCTCTCCGTGAATGGTTTAAATTTGTGGTCAAGGAAATTGAGTTTGACTATGAACCCCTACATTAGATCATTAATGGGACATCAGACATTCTATGGGAGTGATATTACTATATAAGGAATTGTAAAAAGCTTATTAGGCATATAAAATATGTTATAAACTTGTGAATAGAGTAGAACATTGAAGCGTATTGGATGGGACAACTAGGTAGAGTGGGTAAAGACCTTGTTATCTATAAGATCCTTGGATCTTTATGAGTTGAATTCATATTGATTATAAAAGGATATGCTCTGGGTCTCCACCGCTAAATGCCTCCAATATTTTCCTATTTTTTCTTTGTGCTTGTGTGTTGATTGATGGATGATCATGTATAGATTCATCATGCATTAAAAATATATAATTGTTACTTATAAATTGTTGATCAGTCGATAAAACACTCAATTTTATGTGATGAGAATGATTGTTTCATCCTAGTAAACAACTGATAGGGTAGGGGTTCTATTATTCAATACATAGAAATAAGAATTCTTTTAGTGCATTATATGTGATAGTATTTGATCTATGGGGAATTTTATGATAATAACACATAAAAATCATGAAATAGAATTATTTATTCATTTTCAAAAGAATATTAATCATCAATATAATTAATCAATATGATCATGATGAAACAACTTTTCATTAATATGTAAGCCTCTGTTTGATGAATATTCATTGCATAAAATAAAAATCCATGCAAGAATCATATAGGTCCAATATCCTTGAAAACATAGAAAAATAATAAACTTCTTTATATGAGATATTCATCATATCCCATTAATTTCTTCATAATTAGAACTGATCATAGACATATCAAAATTAGTACTTTTATTAATAAATATGGGTAATGAAAAAAACAAAGGTTGAGTTCAAATGATTAGTGAGTGTAAATAAGGGAGATATTAATGAACACTCGATTATGACAAGAGAAAAATGGTATGAGAATTTTGAAATAAAATTTGAAATTCATACCATGTATATCATTTATAATAATTTTGAGTCATGGAAAAAATGATTCCATAATAAATGTATCACAAAGGAATTAAAGAACGTGGGAAATGAGATCATAACATTGAAATATGAAATAATTTTGTGGCATATTCAGAAGTATTAAAATATATTTTGTTAATAATCATTGATTATTTCCATGACTATCATTTTTGAATAGGGTCACTCACAAAACTCTTATGATAGTCAACATTCACTACCAATAATATCATAGTGAAAAACTTTCCTTACTAAACTGGGTTCACTACCTGTTATAGAATTTTTTTTCAAATAGATACTAATATTTAACTAATTTTGTAGATTAAGATATTTTCCGCACCCATCCATTGTTCTAATGGGATCTCCATTCTTTTTTATATTGTAACCAACATCCTTGGTTATAACAATACCACCATCCCAAGTCATAAAGAGACCACAATCCTTGGTTATAATATAACCACCGTCCATGGTTATATCATAACAACCATAACATAGTTAAATCCATAAATATATTTCCCAAATAATAATAAAACATTCAAAATATCATCCCATCGTAACTATTAAATAGACAAAAGGATTCAAAAATATTCGTCCAATTCACTATTGTATCACCCTAGGAAAGAAAATAGGTTTCCTTGAAATCACATCAATATAAACATAAGAAACCATAGAAAGATTAATAATGTTTCAAAATAACCACATCCCTTGGAAATCATAATTAATCCTCACTGGGTGTTATCATATATTAAAATTAATTTAAAATATCATTGAAATACTCCTATGTTAATTAATCATTCCATTATGTAAATCACTTTTAAAATAAAAATTATCTAAAATATTATGTTTTTTATAAAATAACCTTCTAAAATTGAATACAATGAAATATCATAATAGAATGAAATTATGTTCATGAAATGTTGGATTTAATTAAACTACACACAATTTTTATAAAAAGTAAAAAACAGCTTGTTTATAAAAAGAGAAGAATATTCCTTTAATAAAATTAGAAAAATAAAAAACTCCAAGAAGTAAAATTATAGAATAATATTAATATAGTAAAAAACCATTGTTAAATAATTTTCAGATATCATGGATTATATAGAATATGATTTTTTTTGTCAAAGAGAGAATAAAAGTTGATTTTCCAAAGACAAAACATATTTATATATATTTGGAAAGAATGGTTAGGAAAATGAATGGAAAACATTTGTCATCATTAAATAACTAGAGTAGGAGATAATTAATGTTCTTCATTTATCATTATATTTCATTATTGAAATCATAATGATAAATAATATGAATAAACAATTAGGTTCTAATATAAAACCATTTACCGCATTGGTAACATTTCAGTTGTTAGACCCAGAAAATAATGAAGCATATATGCATATTTAAATACCCAAAAATTCCATAAGTATAATTTTATAAAACATTTTTTGGAATATATAATCCTAAGAAAATAATTAAGGGATGAATATGGAATGTGTCTCACGTATATTAAAGTGAGTGAAGAATTCCTTACAACTTTGAAAACATTTGAATCATAATACCCATTAAATAATAGTATAAAATTAAAAATTAAATATATTGAATAGAATAATATTAATGATATAAAATTTTATAGGGTAATTATATAAAAAAACAAAAATTACGCATCTTATGAATATGGAATATGTATCCCATAAGTAAGAAAAGACTAGAAATCCCTTACAATAGTTCTGAGATCCATCATACTCATTGGATCTTCATGTATAATATATATATATATTATAAATATATTAATTAATCATTCCAATTTATATCATACAATATATGAGTTACTTAAGTTCTTTTTCCTCTTTTTTAATTACACATTTTTAAATTCACTATTCTAGGTGACATCTACTTAATTTTTAAGTATATTATGGTTTGGTAGTTTTTCCTTCATATTTTGATCATAGTGTTATCATATCACTGATTTTAATAAATATATAACTATAATATATATTCATTATATATATTTTTGGGGTTATTCTAAATATATTTACATATAAAAAAGAGTTATAGCATTCTTGGAGAAGGTTGGTCTTATGTACACATAAATGTTGTTTCCATTTTTCAACATATGGAACATGAAAAAAGAAAATAGTGGATAATATTGAATAATTATTATTATATAATATATATATATCATATATATTTAATAATTTTTTCATTATTACCATCCATTTGATATAGAAATGAAAAATGAATCCCATCGCTTCGTGGATGTGGTAGTCTACTCATACATATTATCGACATTATCAATTTCCAACAGTTTAAAAGGTAATAAGGTCAATATGATATTAAAATTACATATGTATAAATATTTCATAAGTATCCAATATTAATGTAAAACCCATAATAATAAAAATACATAAAATGCAGTGATTATAAAATAATTGTATTTCTACTTGGGGATGTTATGCCGTACTTACAAACTAGTGACATCTTCAGTTCCCATTTGATAGAATGACTGTGAATACAGGTTATCTAAAAATAATAACTACATTTCAGTATATTATGGATAATTAATTAAATATTTTTTGTCTAATATCATTTATTTATATTTGTTAAAACGATATCTAAATAAAAATTGGTGAGAAATGTAATATCCATCTTCTTTGATATTACACCATTACATCTCCTCTTAAGGGATTTAGAGATTTAATTTTGTAATGAAAATAACCTTTATAATGTGGTTATTAGATTATTTAAGAGAATTTGTAATTGGTTTATCAAGGAATAAGGATACAAATGGTGTGAATATGATAATGGATGGGTTTCCTTTTATAATATAATGGATGTGAAATCTTTGAATGTCATAAATTTTTACATGAATATAAATAAATATTCAAGTCCTAAAGGCCCCAAAATAATATTATTTAAAGATAAATTAAGGATTAGTGACATTAATATCAAATAATAATTTTTTTCAATTTTATTATCTCATTTTTACCCTTTTCATTTTGAATAAACTAAACGTCAACCTTTTTGACAATTACCGTAATATTAAAATTTTCTACCCTTTGAAGGTTATTAATGTTAATATTAAATGAAATGATAAACATAAATGGTCCATGATTCATTACATAATTCATATAAAATTATTTTTTATGAATTGAATATTTTAAAAAATTATCATTTAATAAAATATTATTTTATATAAAATATCATTAACAACATTTATAACACTATTAATTTATTTATACAATATATACCACCATAAAATAGTGTATTTCAAATATAATACAATATTAAATATTAATATTCCATATATATGTAATTTTATTATTGGAAATAATAACTCATTCAAATTATAAAACTTTGAATATTTTTAAATTAATTTATATTAATATTTGTTAATTGAATAAATAGTTTATTTTTGTTTCAAATAATTTTAGGTGATTATATAATATACAAAAATTAGAAATAAATTTTTATTATGAAAATAATTAAATTAATATCAAAATTGAGATTTAAATTTGGTCATTTCTTTTTACATTTTTTTAATTTATAAAAGATATATGAAACTAAGAGAGTTTCATTTTTAAGCTTTCTATTCATTTAATATTATATAGGTTATTTTCATGGAATAATGTCCATTAAACATATAAATGTTGACAGTTTGCTGAAAATGGTATAATTTTATTTATAATATTATAGTTATGAAGAATATTTTGTCTGTAACACTTAAGAAAAAATAAACTCAATATTCAAAATGTGTAATATAATTATAAAATTAATCACATATAATTGGAGTGAATTAATTTTAATATATGTTCATGAAATGTTGTGGAAACAACTATAAGGAAAATGAATTTTCAGTGCATAAAACAAGATCTATTCTAATATCATGCCATGAAAATATAATAAGAATGTTAAAATATTTAATTTCATATATAATATATATTTCATTAAAATATCTAACCAGTAATGAATAATTTAATTTAATAATAATTAAATAAATATTGTTCATAAAATGTGTTCTTTAGAAAAAAATCATTTTTTTGTATAAAATATTTTTATACCAAATTCAACATAAAATTTACTCCAATGAAGTTAATTGTATTATATAAAATATAATTCAACTATTTATTAATTGAGAAAATTTTTAATAAATTGAGTTTTTTTTATAATCTTCAATAAAAAAATGTTTTCATGAAAAATATAGTATTATTCACAATTCATAAAAAAATCATTGTTTTCCTAATGAACTAAAAAATTAACCATGATATAATTTTGATGTGACGATTAAAAAAATATGTTATTTTATGAAATAAATACTTAAAAAGTGTTGAAATTAAATATCATATTTTCCGAAAAAAATAATACATATAGTTTTGAAGGATGTATATTTTTAAGAATAATAAAAATTTTTGAAAAATTGTATTATTATTTACTATCAATTAATCAATACATTAATAGTTGTTAGTTAGTTTTTATTTTTATCGAAAATTTATTAATATTATTTTAGCCACTAATTTATTGACTATTTTAAAATTTTAACATAATAATATGTTAATAATATATTATAGTTCATTTAAACTGATCGATATGGTCAAGGAAAAAATCAATGATAATAAATAATTTTTAAAATTTTATTTTATAAAAGCTCAGGGTGTTACATTCTCCACCCCCCCCCCCCCCAATAAACCATTTCCTTATATTTTGTACTTAATCATGGTAATCATGTGTTTTATATTAAAATTTTCTTTTGTTTAAATCCCACATCATAGAATGGGTTAGTAAAATTTCCTCAAGATAAAATAGAATTGGAAATAGAAAAGTAATCTGGAATAACAAAAAAGTATGTCTTCATGTTATAGAAAATTAGTGTAAAGTGAAAACATGGATATAGAAGAGAAAAATAATTCCCAAGGACTAATAGAAAGTGATTGATAACATATTGAGGAGAAAATTGAACAAACAAAAAACTATAAATCTATAATCAGTGAAAAGACCATATATTTAGATAAAAGTAATGTAGTATGGAAATTTTTTTCAAGATCCTTTTCATTTAGTTTTATAATACTATGACCATATATAATAATAATAATCATAATATAATAACTGGATTGGTACAATATCCAGATTTTATCAATTTTTTGTCAAAATATTACCTCTTTCTCTCAAATGATTAGTATACAAGATGAATTTTTTTATACCTGAAGAAAAAGAATCATCATATTATAGAAAAATAGTATATAATGTTATGAAGTTTGAAATTATGAATTAATAAAAATTTAAATGGTTAGCACAAGGCCGGATTAATCTATTAGTTTATGAACCATCATGTGAAGAAATAAAACATTAACATCCAAATCCTTAATACTAACATTCATGGCCCAAATCAATAAATATTCATACATCCCAAATTACCGGAATAAAATATATATTAATGTATGTTTATCCTAAAATTCTATGTCATACACTTCAACATATATCTTTAAAAAACATATTTCATTATTCCAAAAATAATAATTCATGATAAACGACTTTGTAAAACAACACCCAAATAATAATCTCTAAAAAATATTATTAACCATCATGGTAAACAACTATATAATTTTTTTAATATAGAAAACTTCACCCAAAATATCCTTAATCAAATTTAGATACTAAACTAATTTATAATCATGGGTGTGAACACAAATATCTCCGAAAGAATGTCATTCTCAATGAATCACTTTTAAACCATCAAAATTATCTATATCCAAATTTCCAATAGGGCATAAGTATCTTAAAATCAAGAATATACTAAACAAAATAGATTTTTATACCTCAATATAATATTCTTTATAAAAAGATTCAAATCATATCAATGTATCATCTCTTAAAACCAAAAAAATGGGTGTTGATTCCATTGAACATACAAATATATATATATATATATATATATATGATTAAAAAATTTATAAAATAATTATTCATAAAATAAGTTCAAATATGACTGACCCTATTATTTAAATATTAAAGGGAAATAAACATCATTGACGATGTTCTAAACACTTTTTCATCAACTTTTCAAATTCAAGGTCACCAATATTAGGCTACCAATATCAATCAACTCTTTATACAAACGGAACATATGTTTTCAATTTCAACTATTAAATAATCCTTTAATATATCATGATCCTTATATACAAAATTTCATGAATTTATAACGAAAAAATGTATTTTTATGAATAATAATTCAAAAAATTAAATTTTTTCACATCATAATTATTTATATTGTCTGGGATTCCATATTTAAGAGATGGAATAAACTTAGATAATTCCCAGGGTCCCCAAATATATGACATTGAATTCTATTGAAATCCATTTCTCTATGATGTTTTGTTCCAAATAGAATACAATGTCCCCCCATTTTACATATTCATCTATGCACTTCCTCAAACATCATTAACAAAATGAAATTTATCATTCATTAATCGAATCTTGTTTCTACCTGAACATCCATAAAAGTAAAATGTCCTCTTATATGAATTTCTTTTAAACTCATAAAATTTATTTTATTAATCATTTATCATTATTTATAATAATGCATAACTAGAATATTTCGTATTTTAATTCAAATATCATTAGTTTTCTATAGAGGATAATCATTTCATTTTCCATAACCTTCATTATTAGAATGGTGTCATCTAGTTTAATGCATTTAATAAAACTAAAAAAAATTTATGAATGTTTCAAAACACATTAATCAAAGTAATATTTCAAGTAATCATGGTATATCTATAATGGAATTTCAAATCATAAAACATTAGACTATGAAACATTATGATTATACCATTCCATTCATGATCATTATCAAAACATTAATATTTTATCCTACAATTATAATTATAAATATGGTTCTCACTAAATTTTTATCATCATAGTTTCTAATGGATAACTAAACCTTGATATAATGAAATCTATAATTTCGTATAACTATCATATGTAATTATTTCATCATTTTATAGAAATACTCATTACATAAAAAACTATCCATACTACTATTTTATAAGATGGTTATTTAAATAAATAAAGACACATAAGAAACTGGTTTCGAAGAGATATTCATTGTCACCCAATAACTTTGTCATAACTCACACCCTTATTATAAATATCATACATAGTAATAGAAATATAAAAATGTGAGATATCATATGATCAGTAAGGGTAACTATGGTAGAAATTAGTGACCAATTTAGTATAACATTAGCATAAGAGTATAAGAACATTTTTATAACATCTGAAATTAATACCCTATATATCATATATCATAATCATGAGCTATTTCATTGTTCTTAGAAGTTAAAAATACATTAATCAGAAACTAATTAAAGAACATAACTCATGAATTTTAAACATTTTCAAAAGACATAAGTTTGCATCATACATATAATAATATAAAATCATTTCTTCAATAGTTAATTCCCATTGAATAGACTATAATAATGGAGTGGGTTAACTACCATAACCATCATAGAATTCAATTTTCAGTCCAAATACATTCTTAGTTGGAAAATTTCCATATTGAACTAAATTAATTCCACATTTTAGAATTATTTATCTCATTATAAATCAATATTTAACCAATTAATTAGAGGAGGATATAGGTCCCACCCATTCATGGATATAAATTTACCACCATCCTAGGTTACAATGTAACCACAGTCCATGGATATAACATAACCACAATATCTTTTTAATGTGTATATCATACATTGTTATAATGTTACCACCATAACATCATTACAATTAAACATAGGTATTTCACAAGATCATAAATCATTAATAATATGATAACACTATAACTGTTTCCAAGAAAACATGTTTCTTAATAAATTCATCATTTCAATATAGCATACCCAATGGAAGTTAACTATGTTTCGTAAACATAACATTAACATAGCAATTAATATACTATATAAATATTAATAATAATACAAATGTAAATATCCTAATTAATGGATAATTAATCCTTATAGGATGTTATCATATATTAAAACTCTATAAATGATCAGTGAAATAATTCTGGAGGAAAATGACCATTCTAATATGAAAATCATTTTTAAAATGAAAATATTTAAAATATATAATTTAAAATATTTTACATTAGAATATCTTTTGAAAATTTTTATGTATTCATCAAACCATTAAGAGATCATGATGGAAGAATATTCTGTTCGTTCTGTATAATTTAAAAGAAATCATTCCAATAGCGTTTTTTGTTCTACTTTAAAAACGAAATTCTTTAGACAAATAAAAAAATATTCCATTATACCCATTTTTAATAAGTTAAATATGGGTAAAAATGACACTATAATATTATTTAAGCATAGTAAAATCCATCATTGAATCATTTTTAGAATACATGGATATTGTTAAAAATTATTTTTGAATTATTTAATGAATAAAGATAATTTTCCTAAAAATGAATTTGAGGTCGCATTAGTGCATATGGTGTGGAAATGAATGAAAAAATATATTTAATCATATTATAAAGATGATAATTAAGGAATGAGTTTCGTAGATCAATACAATACATCAATGGAATTTTAATCCTAAACAATCCCAAAAAACAATATGTTTTTAATATAAAACCCTTTATGACTTTGGTAATATATGATTCATTAGTCCTATTAACAAAATAACCATAGATGGATATGTAAGTCACTATAAATTTTATAATAATCATCATAAAATACATTCATGGACATTATATACACCACATAAAATAAAAAGGATATTAATATTGAATTTGTCTCAAAGAATTAAATGTGTGAAAAAATCCATTACCACATTGGAAATAATGGATCATTCAACCCCATTGAATAATAATTCAAATTAAGAATTAAATATCATGAAAATAAGTAGATTAATTATATAACATGTTAAAGAGGCAGTATATAAACCATAAAACAGAAATGTGTAGTGAATAGCGTATATGTCTCCCTGAAAATAATAGACTATAAATTCATAAGCATGGTTTAGAATTCATTAGGATGCATTTCAACCTTGAAAATAATAAATATTGAATAAAAATTAATTAAATAACCATAATGATATATATCATACCCTATATTATTAATTTATGTCATTTTATCACCTATTTGATATCAATTATTTATTAAAGTCACTATTATAAAATATATATGCTTCATTTTTCATTTATGTTTTGGTTTGCTATTTTTGGTCCTTGTATTCTGATCACATTCCATAATAAAATGAATTTCATTGATTTTATAAATAAAATATCTTTTTATATATTTATATTAATTATATCTAATTTTAGAATAATTCATAAATTATATATATATATATACACAAATGAATTACAATGTTCATTGAAATGGTCCGTTGTACATATGCAAGAACATTATTTCCATTTTTTTATCGATCGAACAAAAGATATGAAAATTATGATTCATGTTTCCATATTCATTATATCATACATTATTATAATCCCTGTAAAACATAAATGAATAATAAATCGCACTGCATTATGGTGGTGGTAGTACACAAATATGCACGATCAACATTATCGTTTTCCAATGGCTTGGATGGTAAAAAGATATATATTATATTATCATTCGATAAGATTAATAATATAATAATAGTAACATATAGTCCTTAAACCAATCATAATACCAATACATAAATTTTGGATATTAGAAATGAAATTGTTGTTACGTGGAGATGTAAAGTCATACACACGTACAAGGGATATTTTGAATTCCCTTTTAATGGAAATATGTTTAATAATGTTGGATTCATAATCATAATGAAATTTATGTATATTTTTTATTCTAAATACAGTATTTTGTGAAGAATATGGCATATTATTTGGGGTAAAAGGATTATTTAAAAATGTGGTCGCTTAAAGGTTTTACCACTTTTTGGAAATATCTTATTTAGATCTCCTCTTAAAGGCTTTAGGTTTGGACTTCTAGGGAGAAATTCACCTCAAAAACATGTTTATGGTTGTGAAGAATATATATTGGTATTTTCTTGTATATCAATAAGGATCAATGTGATGTGATTAAGAGAAGTGATGGGTTCCCTGTTATAATTGAGTGGTGGGGCCCTCATTGACTTTCATAAAATGTCAAATTAATAAAAATTAATTTTGATGACCAAATGGGTCCAAAATTTTAATATTCATATCTAAGATGATTATAAAACGAAATAATCTCATCCAAAATTATTAGGATAGTTTTGGAAGACATATCTACCCATATATATATATATATTTGTTTTTTCTATCATTAGCATTATTTCCTATTACGGTAATTTTAATATGTTCCCCCCTTTAGGGTATAATAATGATAAAATAAATTTTAAAAAGACACATACATAAATAATTATTGATTTTATGGTACAATATAAATTATTTTTAATAAAATATTTTTGCTATTTTTTTCTTTTAATAATATAATATTTATTATAAAATATCACAAATGTCATTTTGGATAATATTTATTTAATTTAACGTTAAATAGATCAATTAAATATGAATAATTATAATAAAATTATTTCAAACATCTATAATAAATCATATAGATCAATAAAATTTGTGGTATATAGTAAAACATTCATATTTTATCATTTTTAATATTTCTAGAATTATTTATTTTATTTTATTTTAATTGATTAAATACAGTGCTTGAATTTCAATATCATTTATGGTGATTATATAATTTATAAAAATTAGAAATAAATTACTTCCATGAAACAAATTATAATAATCTCAAAATTTCAATTAATATCATTTTATAACATTTTTAATTACATATGTGGGAATATGAGATATATTTAAAAATAAGAGAGTGATATTTGGTGACATTCTTCATTTAATAATTATATAGCTCATTTTCATTAATTGTGTTCTTTTAAAGAACTCAATTTATAACCTCCCTTGATAAGTGTAAAATTTAATTCAATAAATATGAATTATTATTAAAAATTATGGCCTTATCACATAATTTTCTCAAATATTATCTTCATTTACACTTTATAGTGCTCATAAATTTTACCATGGTTAATATTCATATTCAGAAAAACTTATTTACAAAATTTTATTCCTTTGATTCAAAATAATTATTTCATTTTATAAAATTATATAGTTGTAAGTGTATAAAATATATTTCATTATAAGGGTGAAAAATGATAAGAAAACATCTTTTAGAAAAATCATTTTTAAGAATAAAACCCGATTTAATATGATCTCATTCCTATAAAAATAATTAAATAATGTTTAATAATTTAATCTAATAAATAATTTATAAACATAATTAAAATAATTTTATAATTTAGATAAATTAAATTTATTAAGATTATAAGATATTGTTTGAATAAAATAGTATTTCAGTAAAATGTATTGTTTACAAAAAAAATGTTCCAAATATTTATCCATAAAATCGATTCTAATGAAAATAATTAGTTAATATAAAATTTAGTAGAATAATTTTTTAAATTTATACATTTTTAAAAATAAATTTATCTTTGTACATTCTTGATAAAATAAATATAATTCTTAATAAATATTCATTATTTTTCACCATTCCCTTGAAAAGCTATACTTTCTGAAAAATCCAAAAAATCATAATTAGATAATTTTGATAAGGCTACTTAAAAAAATATATAGTATTATAATATAATTGTTTTAATGTTTCATAAATTAAAAAATAAAATTTTCTCAAAAAAAGAAATATATATCATTTGGAAGATAATATAATTTTTATGATATTATCAACTTTCTAAAAATTGAATGCATGTTCATGAATCAATCATCAATAAATTTATATTTAGTTGAATATTAGAATATATATCATAAATTATTACTATTATTAGTAAAACAATATTTTTTATAACAGTCACATATTACTATTTTAATGTTATGTCATGAATCATTTAAACTATGTGTTGTGTGTAAAAGCTACAATAACATTAAATCTATTTGAAAAAAACATCTTCATAAAATTGTAGCGTGTTACATAACATAGCTCATTTTAATTTAAGGAAGGATATATTTATATGTTTAAATTATCTCTTATAATGAAACTATATGTTTTTATTAAAATTCATTGCTGGTGCAACACCCTAATAATAATAAAAAATATGGAAGAAAATATTTTACTATAAAGTTATAACTATTTAATAAGTTAAATTTTTTCAATAGCATGGAATATAAGCAACACCATGTTTAAACAAAAGATAGTAATATATTATGAAATTATTATATAAATGTAACTATTATAACCTTGCTTTTAATGAAAAATAATTTATTTAAATATATTGTTTTCAAATTTTTATCAGTTACGTATTTTTTAAAAATAAAAAAGAATACTCATATAAAGAAAAATTATATGATTTTTGAAAATATATTTTTCATTGAAAACAGTTTCATAACTTATTGAAAACTTATGTTAAGATTAAATTTTTAATTTTAAGTAAATACATATGATAAAAATGAAAATAATAATTAAAATAATAATGTCAACATAAGCTTTGGTTGAATGGTTTGAATTTATTTTTAAATTATTGATATTTCAATTAATATTGAATAAAATGATAACACTTTTAAAAAAGTGTTTTTATTTTAATGAATTTACAAGCGCCATTTTATTTTTATATAGTTCAATTATATATTTATTAATCCACCTTAGTTAATTATAATCATTTTAATATTTATTTTTTATATAATTTTTTTCAAATATTTGAATGTATTTCTTTGGAAGAAAGGTTTTGTGTTGCGTTTGAAGGTTAAATTTAAAATGATATTCTTCCAACGAATTGAATTGAATTTGGTAAAATGGGTTCAATATTTTGAATAATAATAATTTATGTTATATTATAAGATCAAGTTAACTTAATTACATTAATATTAGTGAAACCGGTACAAATTAACTAGCACAGTTTAGGTCGAAATGGGGTTTCCTGGGGTAAACATAGAAAATAACTGTTGAAGTGATATAAAAAATTTATAAGGCCAATTAGAAGGAATTATTTTGAAATTATAACAACTAATTTATATATATATACCATTTTGGGATCTTTTTTACTATAACATCTGGATATTTGAAAATGAAAAACTATGTTTTATTGTGTTAAAGATATGACACAACAAGCTTAAATGAACAAATAAATATTCCAATTAAAATGTGGTAAAAAAAATATACATGAAATTATTTGGAATGAATATAAATAAATTATTTTTGGAATTAAAATCATTTTGCAACATAATATGAATTTTTATTTATATTCTTGGAATTAATAACAAAAAATTTTGTGATGTAATTATATTCTTCAAAAAATACATTTTTAAAAAAAATAAAACATTTCTTCGTCCAAAGATTATATATTTAATTTGTTTTATATTTTATAATTTTTTTCAATTTTTTCATCTTTCTTTGAATAATCATATAAAAATTTTCCTATGTTGAAATTTTGATAATTTTCTGAAATTACTGATTTTTCAATTTATAGTTAACAATACTGATTTTTATTCAAGGATATATTTCCAAAAGTATATACAACATCAAATTATGTTTTGGATTTTTTTATTTTAATTATTCCATTTTAATTAAAATATTAATATATGGTTTTTGAGAATGATTTTATACAATAATTTATTAAAATTTATTTCATTTTAACAAATAGAATTTATCTAGAAAACTATTTTTGTTGCGTTTTACCGCTTGAATTAAAAAATAAATTATGGAATTTTTTTTGAAATTTGTAAAATTGATTCCATATTTGGATTCATATGGTCCAATTTGTTAATATGTCTATTTTACATTGTCCAATATGAATAGTAAACTCCGTAATTTGTTTTACCATGATAATGGATACGTTGTGTCATTTTGGGTAAAAATAATATGACAAGGGCTATATATTTACCCTTAAACATTTCCAATTCATTTTCCATGAATTATATTTTACCCTTAACACCTAAGGATTTATATTGAGTTGATTTATGTTATCTTTTATATGAAAATAAAATATATATTATTTAAATAAAAGATGTCACAAAAATTCAGTTTCATTTTCTTAAATATAACATATGTGTCCTCATGGTTAAAAAAAATTGATTATGAGTTAATATAAGTGTTTTTTTAACATAGTGATCAAATTTTCATGATATAAATTTATATATTACTTTTGGGGAAACATGGATGTGATTATCACATTTATAATTCATTATTTCACTAATAAGAAATAATATCAGATTCATGTTATTAATAACTATATCATTTTTAATATAGTGTTATCCATAAGATAATTTTGACTATAAATATTAAATTGAAAAATAAAATATATATATTAACCCTAGAAATTGTTTTATTTATTTGTTAATAAATATTTAACTTAAATTATTACACAATAATGATGTAGTAATTATTTTTCAATTGGGAATATCAAATAAATGTTATTATAAATAATAAAATAAATACAATTTAAGATATTTTATTTCATTAGGTAGATTTATAAATTCTATTTACATGTAATAGATGTATTAAAATTGTTTTCTCAAATATATTTTGTTTTTTTGAAAAGTAAAATTAATGAATAGTTTCAAAATTGATATTAATGATATAATAAAATAAATTATATTTTAATAAATGATATAAAATACCTAAAAATCATAAATTAAACCAAAGTATTGGGATAAAGATAAAAATTATATTTATGATCCATTTATCTGACTTTTATAAATTTTATAGTATACATATTGACATTTAATGAGTAAAAATAAAAGATTTCATGGTAATAAATAAATCTGTTAAATATGGGTTAAATAAAATATAAGGGTATAAATTTAGAAAAAACATAAAAAAGTTACATTTTATGATGATATTTCAACCCAAAATAATATTCCCTTTGAAATTAATATACATTGATCCATTTGTAATTGAATATTAATTTATTTTAACGTAATGTTTCCATATGTTTAGAAAGTAACCCTGACCTCAATTTTATTGGGAACCCCTCATGTCACATCATTTCACCACCTTGAGCCTTCTAGGTAGTAAATCATCTACCAATATATATTTTACCCATACATATCTATATTATTTGGGTTTTTTGGAGTACACTGACCATAATTGACTTGCGGTGATAAGTAAAGAGATCATTTAAAAAATAGGAAGATAAATAAATATATTTGATGAGTTAGACTCAAGGTAAAGCGGTTATTTTGAAATTTTTATTTTTTTAAGATAATTTTATATTTTCAAGGAAAATATTTTATATAAGTTATTTATTTTATATATGGCTATATTCTATAATTTTTATTCAAATATTCTTCATTTTAATAAATGTTTTTTAAATTTCAAATCGTTTATGTTCATTGGTTTTAAATGTACATCTATTATAGAGAAATGAATTTCTCATAGAATAATATTTTTATTATTATTTAAAATTATTAAATTATTTTCTTTTATTAATCATATATTTGTAATATTTGAACTTGTTTTTAATGGGTTTTTTATTGAGAAAGGAATAACCCCTAAAAAGTATTATTATAAGACATCCACTTGGGTACCAAAAATGTAATGGTATGGAGATTGGCCATAAGAAGTCAAAGATGACTAGGTCCTTTCATTGATATTGCTAAGTGTACACATATTTTTTCTCATGGTCTGTCAATGATCATAATTAATCCATATAAGGTATCATTTTCAAAAGATAGAAAAATTGAAAATTAAAGGATTATTTTCCAATGTAATGAGTATTTTTTGAAGTAAATTGTTTTCTAAATCATATATAGTTTAAAGATATTTAATTTGGTAATGATGTCAATTTGTCAAAAATATTTTAAAATTATTATTTATTTATTTAATGTTTTATTTTATACAATTTTTTCAAAATAGTTTTTTCATGTTTTGTTGTAAATTATTTTTCCAATGGTTTAAAATTAACCTTTTCTTGAAAATTTTATGTTAATATATTTTTAAAAAAATTCCACAGGTTTGTATTATTCCAAAAGATATTTTTTATTAAATTATGTAGAAAACATGAAATATCTTTGGTAAATTTTTTAATAACTCTGATAAATTTTATTATTTTTCTAATTTTCTAAAATATAGACTAAAAAATGCCTTGAATTGTATAATGTATTCTGTACATTTCAATTAATTTTCAATAATAATGTATTAACATCATTTTTATTACTCATTTCATAATTTTGGATTCAATACATTACATTTAGTATCATATAAATGTTTGTGAGAAAAGTATATATTAGGCATGGTCTTGTAAGGGAAAATCTAATAGGTAAAATTTATATTTGAACAAGTTGGTAATTAAGTAAAGTTTAGAATATTTTTTTCATATTTTTTAAGATGAAAATTATGATATTTATTATGTCTAATTAATGAATTGTGAGTGTGACATTTATTTTTGTTTGGGGAAATTATATAACATCATGATATTTTAAAAGGAAACACTATATTAGATAACATAAAAGATATAACTGAATAACCATAAATGAAAAACTAAATATTACTATTTAAATGTGGTATTTATATCCTACACATTGAATTTATATTAAATTAATAATAATAACAATAATGTCCTGACGTAATATTAATGTTTTGGCATGTTCATAAGAAAATTCAAATAATTATAGTAATGTTGTTATATTCATGAAAAATTATGTTTACTATAAAAATGATTTTTATATATTTTTAGGTAAGAATAATTAAATTAATAAATAGAGATTTTACAAAAATAATTTTTTAAAATGAACTTTATTTTTTAAATCATTATATATAAATTTCCCATCGGTGATATTTTGATCATATTCAAAAAAGTTTCAATATACAATATATAGTAATGATTACTGATTATTATTCAATATTGTATTTTTTAAAAGAATTTACATTAGGAAATTATGATTTGGATTAGGTTAAATTTTTTTGTTCATTTTTATTTAAAATAATCGAATTATGTTCCTTAAATTAGATTTTATACCTGAATTTATTATAAAAAATTTAATTGTGAAAAAATATTTTTCCTTAAAAATTTATTTTTTATTGCACTTTTCCTATTTTATTTTAACTAAAATATTGAAACTTATATATTTTTAATTATGAAAAATGGGTTCTGTAATTTTAATCACGAATTGAAAATTTAATAAATACGTATGTTTTATTTTTTTAAAATATGAATTGCAACTTTAGTAATTTTTATTACCATAGTAATGGGTAAATTGATAAATTTTAGGTAAAAGTAATATGATATGGAATAAAAATTTACCCGTAAACATTCCCAAATGTTATTGATTTAATTAAATTCAAATCATTACATTTGAGGATTAAAATTATGTTGATAACTTGAAATGTTTTCTAAAAAAATGAATTGTATATAATTTAAATCAAGGAAATCCACAAAATATATCATTCATTATATTAAATATATATTTTGTGTCCACATGGAAAAAATGGAAGGTTATGAACGAATATAAGTATATATTATTAATTTAATAAAATTATTTTCATGGTAAAAATTTATTTATAACTTTTGGAGACACGTGGATGTGATTAAATAATTTATATTATTTTAGTGAATCAAAATTATATGATGCCACTTTCATATTATTAATAATAAATCATTTTTACTATAGATTTATCTATAAGAAAACATAGACTGTAAATTTCCATTTTGAAAATATAATATTTATATTTATCATGGTGATATATTTTTTTATTTTTAGTAAATAAATAGTTAACTATAATAATTATACAACATTGATTCATTAATGTTTTTACAAATATAAATAACATATAAACGATATGAAAAAATATTAATAAAAATATTATTTGAGATAATTAATTTCATACACAAATTTTTCAGATGAACTTAAAATATCATGGATATATTAAAATGGGTTTTTAATATTTATTTATTTATTATTATTTTTAAATTTCAATGTAATGAATAATTTAAACATTATCATTAATAATAAGTAAAAATAAATAATGTTTTAACAATGATATATAATTTATGAAAATAAAAAAATTTGAAAAGGGAATCAAATTAATATATAAATTTCACCAATGATAAATTTATGGGAAATCTTTAATTTTATAGTAACTATATTGACTCTCAAGGAGAAAAAATATATGTGTTTTCATGGTAAAAAATAATGGAGTTAAATAGGGGATAAATCCAAAAGAGAAGGGTATAAATGTTTCCAAAATGTATTTATTTTATATTCGATGATGAGATTAAGACCCATAATAATATTATATACTAAATTAATATGTTTAGGGAAATATGTAATGGAATATTAATTTATATTAATTTAATATTTTTAAAAATTCTAATAGTTACCATCACTTCAATAATAAAGGGCCACATCTTCCTTCACATTATTTCACTACCATGAGCCTTCCAACTCAAAAATACTCTAATAAATTATCTTATCAAATTCCCTATACAAATTATAGTGGTATTATTTTAGGAATAACACCAACCATAGTGGTCTTATGGTGTTAAACCACGAAATTGCCTGATGAAAAGGAAAATAAAGAAACATATGTGATGAGTTAGACTCAATTTAAGATGAATTTTTTGAAATTATCAATTCTATAAGATAATTTTATATTTTCAAGATAAATAATATATTTTCATTATTTATTATAGATATTTACATCATCTATAATTTTTATTGACTTTTTATGAATTTGAATTCTAGAATATATTTTAATTTCAAAGAGTTTATGTTTATGTTTTATAAATGTAAATAGATTATATAAAAATGGATTTCTAATAAAATAATTTTTGTTTAAATAATAAATGATATTAAAATATTTAATTATATTTAAAAATACGTTTAATATTTATAATGGTTTTCAATGTTTTATAAATTTTAAAGGAACATCCTCTGAACATATTTTCCAAAAAAATCCGCACATGGGTATCAAAAATATAATGGTTTGGGTAGTGAACCCATAAAATAAATTATGGAGATTGTATATAATGTTATAAAGATATGTGGAAACATTATTTTTATAATTTTTTACGGTGTATCATAATTTATACATTAATATTATTATTTTTAGAATCTTAAAAATGATAAATGCAATGATTGTTTTTCAAAATAATAAGAATTTCTGAAAAAATAATTTTTTATAAACCATATTTATTTTAAAAGATTTTTCAGAAAATAATTTCAATGTTTTGAAAATATTTCTAATATAGTATATATTTTATTAAATTATTTATCTAATAAAATTATTTCAAAACAGTTTTATATAATTTTAATGAAAAGTATTTTTCCAATGTTTTAAAAAAACCCCTTACATGGATAGTTTTTTCTCATACTAATTTATTAAGTATTTTCCATAGGTTTTATAGAATTTTTAAAGTGTATAGTTTTATATAAAGAGGTGGCGCATGGAAATAAAATTTTATATCATTGTAAAACTCAGATAAATTTTATGGTTTTGTATAATTCTCTAAAAGCACGAATAAAAATGTTCCTAAAATAAATAAAGTACTATGTATTTTTTAATAATATTTTAATTGAAATACACACAAAATATTTAGTAATTAATTGGTATGTTTGGGTTCAAAAGATGACATTATCATTTTAAAATTGTTGTAACTCTATTTTTTTTAAAAAAAAATACATGTGTGTCTTCTCACACGCATATAGAAATCCATTTCCTCCCTTCACATCTTCACATCTATAAAGACTTTTCTCCAACTAAACCCATCCAAAGTCCCTACCAAATATCCCTAGACACATTCAAGTGATTCTAACTTCAAAAATTCTTACCCTAGTGTTATTAATGGGGGAATCAAATGAGGTTTATCGAATAAAATTTAATCAACCAAACAAAGCTCATACATTTTATTCCTTCTCTTCCCACCTTCAATTAAGTGATTACAGTTTCAATATATTAACACATGAATCTAAAATATGATAATATTTTGTTACTTTTGTGTCATTATATTTTTTTGATATCATCATCCACCAAATGAGAATATAAATATTTCATCATGTGTTTGGAGGACCACCTTTTTTACTGATGTAACTCTTTTTCAATCATCACATTTGATTATTTTAGTTTACACTATATTTAATATATATATATATAAATTATTTATAATAATATAATACTTATTGATTTATAATATCACATATACGTTCATGTTTCTCATAAAATTTAAAATATGATTACATCCCACATTTTTACATGGTATTGCTACCTCACGAAGCAATGTGATTCATTTTTTACTTATGATATATAGGGTGAGAAATAAAAATAAATTTTATAAAGATATGTGATATATATACAATTTTATTGATTCATTAAAATTAATATATCACCCCTTATTTACCCATTCACTTGTTAATGGAATGATATCGTCGGTTATGCTTACGAATGGACCGCTGTCTCCATAAAGTGATGCGATTCATTTTCCATGTCCAAAATTCAAGAGTTATACCATAAATATATATAATAAGTAAATATGATATGTATAAAATTAATAGAATTCTATATATGATTTATTTTTTATTCAATACATAATAACTTGATCATTCATGATAAAATATTCTTGAGGTAACAATGAAATTAACATCCGAAATAATGAATATATTGATGTATTATTAAAAAATGGGTGGTAAAATGTAAAAATAATATCATATATGATTTTATAAATATGATTATTATTCTAGAATAAATTAATAATATAATATAATTCATTTTACTTTGGTTTAAATTACATTAAACTGATAATAACCATGAGTTATAGGACTTCCTTGAAATTAAACATCATTGAGGAATATTGTAATTTTATACACCTTATTTATTTTATATGGTATATATACTACCCCTTTTACATGTAATATCGTCAATACATCATAATTCATTAAATTATTATTTTTTAAATTTATATTATTACATCTAATGGAGTCTTACATGAATGTTACCAACTAGTAAGGGGTTTCATCTCAATTTCCATTTCATTGTCAAATTTTTGATAATATACAACTATTAAATTTTATATGGTGTTAATGGTACAACTATTAAATGTAATATAATGAATAACTCCTACATCATATTCTTTTGTGTTTAAATTTGATTTTTTATCAAATTGGATTTGAATTGAATGTTACCATGTGGTCAAAGATGTCATCTCAATTCTATTCTATTGAGACATAATTGTTAATATGAACTTAAACACATTTATATATTATATATACATCCCATTTAGATGTATTAAACATGAGAAACAATTTATCCCTGATATTTAATGTTAAAATTCATGTTTATTATTTAATGGGTTAAAATATAAATGTAACCAAAGTGGTAATAAACTTTTTTATAATCTCTATTTTTTTGGATTCCGTTTACTTTTATTTAATGAATATTATCCTTTATCCTTCATAGTATCTATTTATCCTATTAAATAACAATTTTTTTTATCTTGGGTCAGATTATTTTCTATACTATATACCATTTGTACCAATATACTTTATAGTGAATGTTGATTAATTAACTGCGGAAATTTTGATAAATCTGTATTATATACCCACTAAGGATATTGGATTATAAGGAATACTATTCATGAGTTAAATAAATTATTCAATATATGGGTAATTATTTTGAAATATATTTATCGGTGGTTTCTAGACATATATAGACCCAAAATTCATTCCTAGTCTCAATATAAGAATTAATAAGATTGCATTAATTGAATTTTTATCCACAGTTTTAAACTGGATTCAGAATGTTCATGAATATAGTGTAGTCATGATTCATAAGATCATGATGTCAAAAAATAAAACATTTACCTCATTAAAATTCATTGATTATTATCATCCATGATATTTTCTAATTGATATTTTCTATGAATTCATTTTATTCCATGTTTATTAATTAAATGACAGGTGTGTTATGTTATTTATGTTTCTATATTAATAATTACATATCTAACTAGGATAACAATGTTATTGACTAAATTGAATGTGTCATCAATTATTTTCCAATACATATTGATTATTCATTACCTAATAATTATATTCATGGTGTTAATTATATGAAATGCGTTTTAATTTATTTACCTAGAAATATTGATTACACCGTATCTAATTTTGATAGTCCAATTATTGATTAAAGGGAAAGTTTGTTCAATTATATACAATGCCAAATTTATTCATGATATCTTTAGTCCTATGAAACCCTTATTGATTAGTTGATCTCACCCTTATCTTTTATCTTTTCCCTAAGAAAAATTATGAATACATTGAATGAGTTCATAGATTCTGAATGAAATCCATTACTATGTTTTTTATTTTTTATTTTAAATGTAAAATGTATAACATGAAGGTATTCAGTTCAAAAATACTAATAATCAAATAGATAATTGGATATGTGTTCCCTTGTATCTTATGAAACTATAATAATGTAGACCTAATATTTGGTTTACTACTGTTAGGGTAATTACAGTTTCTATTTTAGGAATAATAACATAAACCATTGGAATAATGTTAAGGAATATAGTGATTATGGAACATAACCATATGATATAATTTGTGCATAAGTATTGAAGAACATATTATGGATTTTTATGCTTGATATTTCATGGGTTTCCTTTGAAATTTAACCCAATATAGATATTACAAGTTGACATGGTTATGGAATTGATGTAAATTGGGGTAATAACTCTTAATAAGCTACGCTGACCTTGACTCAAGAATTACATGACATACAACAACTAGTCTTACTAAACATATTTCTTAAAACACCCATATAATATTATTAGGATAAATAAAATTTTATCTAAACACAATTATTATTGATTTAGAAATGATGATATCATGAAATAAAATATTTTTACGATTATATGATTAAAAAAATGCCTAAATATTCTATTTATATTAACTGCTAAGACTAATTTTGAATTATTCATTAAAATTATAAATTCATAATTTTATGAGGTAATGTAGTATATGAAGTTTCTTATAAATTTTCCCTCAATAAAATAATGGTATTAATTTTTTTTCAAAAACAGTAATTTCCCTACTATCCAAGCCAATACAACTAATATTATACCATGGAAGATCTTTTCAATATTTATTATTCTTAATCTGGTTATAAAAAACAAGTATGAATGGGGTGAAATATTATTCAATAGATTTACTCTTGTATTTTTGATTTCAAAATGTGACCGAATCCATAATCATTTAGTTGTATTACAAATATAGTGGTTTTTGAGAACTATATAACATCCCCTAAAAATATTTTTCATCCTCGAGGATGTGATGAAAACGAAAAATTTATACAAGAATTATAAAATCTCAAGTGTAATGATAACCAATGGTGGTAAATGATGGATAATAATATGTAAGAATAAAACATGTAAAATAAAAAATGGATATATTTTATGTAGAAATTCTTCAAAAAAATATTTCCCTCATAAGAATAATTGAAATGAAGAGAAAGTGACATAGCTTAATGGAGAGGGAAGAAAAAACTACTCAGGAGAATAAGGAATTATTTACTAGAATTTCTAGGTATTTTGAAAATTATATATAGAATACATAATCTCATATTAATCATGTCATCAAATGGATCAAGATAAGAATATAGATAGTGTTGGTCACTAAATTATTTTCTCATACGTTGAATTGGTTTTATGTTCAATAAAAATGGAAAAATAAATTTCAAGGTCTTATATTTTTAGTGGAAATCAAGAAAACTAAAGGTCTAATAAGAACTAATAAAAAATTGTTGCATCATATAAGAAAAATAGGGCTATTAAATTTTCAACTTGTAAAAATTTTGGAAAACATAATCCTAAAAATTCACTATAGTTATTGAAGTTTGATAGAATTAATGTTAGAAGGATCATCTGGCTCATAAATGAAATGCGAATAAATAAATAACTTATTTCTGGTACTATAACTACATATAAATTGGGAATTATTAAAACGACATTCCCATTGGTTATGGGAATATACCCTAGTAGAGGCCAACGGGGGAAGGCCATGATTATGCAATCACTACAACTAAGGTGGATTCATATAATGAATTAGTGGAAGGTATATTATTCATAACAACAAATTTAGCCAATTTTTTATTTTATTCTCAACCTTTTCACCTTTTTATATTATCCATGTTATATATTAAATATATATACATCCCAAGAACCTTAAGAAAGAGTTTTTATGTCAAAAATATTTATTATTGTCTCACTGAAACAAATATGTGTTATGATGTCCCCATTATAACAAATAAATTTTATCTAGCTACAAACTATATCATCATACCTATGGATGACTTCAATTTAGTCCTTAGTATGGACTGTATTTCAATATATAATTAAATGGATTATTAAAAGGGGAAGGCAATCATGACTCATTATAAAGAGGTTTAATCATTAATCTTTATAGTGGAGACTTCATCATATAACTCATTCCTAGATCAACCCCATATAGAAATTTTGAATGATATTATTAGGGGAAAAGTAAAAAAACAAATGGATGAAGAATTTAATATTTAAATTGAGGATATACCGATTTTACATGTATACGTTGATATATTTGATGACTATTTACATGTATATCTAAAAATTTGTGAATTTTGGTTTTCCATTGATTTAATCATTGATGAAAGGCCAAAATCAAATAATCTCTGTATAATGGGAAATATAGAAATTTTTTACTTAATGAAATGAATAATGGAGATGTGTGAAAAGTGATTTATGGACAATAGTGTTTCACCATAGAGATCCCCAATTATCATTATTATTATGATTGATGGATCCATGAGGCTATTCGTTAGTTATACATAAACTAATGCCATTATAGTAAAGAAAAGTTATCATATTCTGAAAATTGAGGACCGATTCGATTAGAATCATGAAGATCATAATATTTTAAACATTAATAGTCATTAATGGTATCATAAATTGAGATTAAGAAATCTATTTATTTTAAAATGGAATTCCATAAAAAAGCATGTACATTAAATGTTTATAGAAATTCTATTTGGAATAATAAATGAACAATGTTTTTTTATTTATTAAAAAATGTATTCAATGAATATGATGATGATAAGGTTTTTGAATTAATTTATTATATCTTGTTATTTTCTATAAACTATGAGGACCTTGATAATCATTGGAGGATCACTCATTATATCTTTATAAGATAATATTTATATTTAAACTTGATAATGTTTTATTTATAGATTCATGAAGTTAATTTTCATGGCCATATTCTCTCCAAAGATGAAATATTAATTGATTCTAAAAGGAAAAGGTAGTTAGATAATTTCTTAAAACAATGAACATAACTATGGTATATAGTTTAATTTTGTTTTCAAGTTACTCTTAGTGAATCATTCGTTATTTTTTTAGATTGGATAACTTGTTAAACAAATGTACAAGTAGAGGGGTTAAGTTTAAATAAAAAATGAAATGTGAAGAATGTATGATGGATTGTAGATGATATTGGTCAATGATATGATTTTGAATCTTCCATATATAAATGATATATTTTTAATATATCACGATGCATAAATGAATGGAATGAGAAGTTTCCTTGAAAATTATAATGTTATTGAAAATAAATCAAGGTAGTTGACAACCCGATAAAAAAATATACATCCAATGATGTTAAGTCCCAATAGATTATATTTTATTAATGATATGATGGAATTATCTCTACATAGAAAAATATAAGATACATAATGACTATAAGAGACTAAAATACATAATTTCAAAATAATACCGTGATACGAGTTAAGGAAGGTTGTTCGAGCCAATCAAGGATTATGATGGTTCCATACACTTTCACATGGGGGAGGAAAATAAGATAAATAAAGCATTAAACATGAAAGATCACACAGTTTTGACACAAATTATTATTAATTGGGATAATATATTTCATGATAAAGTAAAGATAGATATGATAATTTTTAATGGATGAGAGACAATCCACTTTTTTCAAATTATTGTAAAACCATATTTGTTAGAAAATATAAGTAGTTCTCAATCTGATAAACTAAATTTTAAAATAAAAAATAATGATTTGAATAATGATAAGTTCGTTGACTTCATTTATGAAGATGGACTACTTATTTTTGAATGATATTTTTCATACCATATATACATGTGCTAAAAAGTTAGTATTCAGATAATGAACATAGCTTGAATTTCATTATACAACCTAGTATCACTGAGGTTTAGAGGAATTTGAGTGAATATAATTTGTGGGATTAAATGAAGTGAAAAATTTATGATTTTGTGTCTACATGTTTGGTTTATAAACATATGAAAGATGATATACAATATCCTAGGGGATCTAAGAAACATATTTTTATTATGATGTGGAAGTGGGATAAAATTACTATAGAATTTTTCACCAGACTATCAATGAATCCTATATAGAATAATTAAAATGTGTAATTGTTGATTTCCTAAAATATTTTTCACACTTCATCATAAAAAAATATTTACCACTTCGGTTCCTCATAGTACACTATATTATCAAAAGTATAATACTTCATTGTGCACCTCTTTCAATTGTGAATGATCATTATTCTCATTTTACATAAAATATTTGGAAGAGCCTTCAAAAGGATATTGATACATGCTTCATTTGTCTATTGTCTAACTTCAAAAAAATGATGGACATTATAAAAACACATTTCAAAAATTGGATTGCATATTGAGGTAATTCTCGCATGACTTTTAAGGTATTTTGAATCAGTATTTTAACTTTCTAGAGTTTTCTTGTGGTAATTGTTTCCATTCAGGTATTCAAATTGAATCGTATGATGCATTATAAAGAAATAGATGTTGTACTCTAAAATTTTTGGTTGTGTTTGGTAAAGGGAAACATATATGCCCATAACATTTTTAGGATTCATCAAAAATGGAGAATACTATTTAATATCATATAAATGTTTCATAGTGTGGGTAAAATTCTTATGCCTAATATCCAAAGACATATTTATATTTGCATGTCGGAGATTATATATTCATGAAGAATATCCATGGAATAGTTTCATTAGAATTGGTATGACAGAAAAGTTGATCCCCATGAACACCATACCCTTCGAAATTTGTGAATGTATTGGAGTTTTAGTTTATCATTTGAATATTTCACCAACATTATCCAACATACATGATTTGTTTCATTTATCATTGTTGTGGAGTTACATACCCGAACCAAGACACATTCTTGCCTATAATGATATAGAATTGGAAACTAATATATATTAATATAATGTATCTATAAATATTTATAATGGTAGAGAGAATGAATTAAGGAATCATATGACTCAATTGGTATTAGTACATTTGAGAAACCACAGGAAGGAGGATGAAATGATGGAATAAGAGTGTGTTATAAGGAAAAACTAACAATTTTTTTTTCAGAAGACAATATCCCAAAAAAATCCGGAATGATGTATTTTTATGAGGGCAGAATGAAACAACCCAAAACATTAGAATATTTTCATCTTATGGTAAATTTATTTACATTGATAACTTCCTATATTTGTGACACCTTTTTTATATGGAAAATAATTACCTATTTATATTTTATTATTTAATTGTTTTCATTAAAACCTGGCCATTATGTACTAACTAAATTATAAAAATATATGTTTCTAAATCATCATTAGATATTCATTAATTATAAATAAAAATAATATAAATTCTAAATAAAAAAAATTATCTGAAAAATAGTTTTTCCTATGAAAATAGTTTTGTTTATTATTTTACACTTACGTTAAAAAAATTATCCTTAAAAAAATATTTTATAAAATGAACTCATTTTTTCAAATAAAACAATCAAACATAACCTATTGTAAAATTTTAGGATTTTCATTAAATGTTTTATATTTGGAAGAATAATAAAAAATAATGATTTTTATTCGTTCATTTCATTTGAATCATTCACAAGAACCATTTTTTATAATATCGTTTTGAAAGTAAAATTATATAAATTAATGTTTTTTAATCCTTATTAAGTTGTTGGAATTAATTTCATTTTTAATTTTGGTATAATTTTTTTAATCATTGTAATGTTTTTCTTTGGAAAACTGTTTTTAAAATCGATTTTTGGTTTAATTATAATTTTTATTGTGAATACTATATGCATTAAATTTTATTAACTTTTTACATAGTTTGAATCGTAATAATTTATATAATATTACAAGGTAAAATTTATTTATTTCTAAAATGAATAGAAACAACATGAAAATTATATCTCAATGTTAAGGTAAAAATTACTTTACTTGTGCATAAACTCAGAATATAAGGATTATAATTGGCCAAAAACCTGACCAAAATAAATGGGATGTCATATATTATTTGTTTCAAAAATCCTATGTGTCCTCTCCCCTGCTTATAAAAGGTCACACCCTCTGTTCATTTATTCACACCTATAAAGAAATTTTGATCAAAAAACCTCATGAGAAATATCTCCCCAATAGACTTTTCCACATTATAAAATATTGGGACTTATAAATATTCAAACTATAGTTTCATTATGAGGATATCCAAATGAATTTTACTATGATAATGTAATAAGACTAACAAAGATCTTTCATTTTATTTCTTATTTATCCACCATAAATTTTTTTGGAACACTTCTAAAATAATAATACCAGAATTACCAATATACTAAGTTGTTTTTTAATGATGTAATAATATTTAACCACTCCCCTAAATCAAATGGGAAACCAAATCGTTTATTGTGTGTATGGTGGTGTACCACCTTATGAACCGATGTCACTCATGTTACTTAAACCAATATCTTGATTGTATATATTGATGTATTTGGTTTATATATATATATATATATATTATATTTCTGAAATTAATATAATCAAGGAATTAAATTATCAAATATACCTTCTAAATTTCCATTCCATTTAAGATATGATAATTTCTCCCATGTGTATAGAATACTACTTCCTATAGAAGTGATGTGATTTTTTTCACTCTTACTCTACATTGTTGGTAACAATTATATAGTTATGATAATGTGTGATATATATGAAATTATATCAAATATATAAAATTAATATATTAACTACTTTTTAAAAAAAATTATGTATTGATATTTTTTCTCATGCGTATGTATGACCAACATCATCCATGAAATGATTTGATTTGTTTTCTATGTCCAAAATTAATTAAAGGGTATATAAAATGTATTTAATGATTAAATATTATGTTTATAATATTTAAAATTTCTTGATATGGTATATTTACATCCAATAAACAAAAATTAAAACATTCCTGAAAAAAATATGAGAAAACTATACAATAAACATATAAAATAATGAAAGTAAAGAAATTTTATAAATAAATGAGTTTTAAATTGTTTTATAAAGATAAAATATGATATTATAAATTTTAATATGGGTTTGATATAAATTAATTACATGATTGAAACCATTATACATTAATTTAAAGCATGTCCAATAGATATTTACTACAATGTAAGGAACATTGTCTCAATTTCCATTCATTGAGACATATTTTAGTGTTTTTCGTGTAATTTATTTTTATTTTGTTTACATAATACCAAATTTACTTGTAATATCAAGAATTATACATACATCTTCATATTTTAATTTTTAACTAATTTTATTTCATCCTATGCTTTCTGGATTTACTGATACCAAGTTCTAATGGATTTTATCTCTATTTCCATTTCATTGAGATATATATTATAATATAAACATATTAATGTTTATATGGTATATATAATCCCCTATAACATGTAATAAAATTAATATTTCATAATTAATGGCATCATAAGATTCATTTTTAATTATTTTATCCAAGTGGACTTCACATGAAGTTAACAATATGCTAAAAGAATCCATCTCAATTTTTATTTGATTATGACAGATTTAAAAATATGCACCTCTTCACTACAATGTGGTGTATATGATACAATTTAGATGTATTTGAAATTAATAATTATTTATTCAAAATTTTTAATGTTATAATTCATGTTTATTATTTGAAGAGGTACAATTTAATTTTTATGAATGTGTTAAGAATATATTTTTAAATATCCCATTATTTTTGGAATTTCATTTAAAATTATTCAGGTTTTCTTATCATTTTTCACTTATAAGCTCAATTAAATATATTAAATATCTATATAATTGGTATCTTGTGTGTGATTATTCAATTAACCATATATCATTTTTAGAAATGGTGATTACTTTGAATTATTTTAATTGGAAAATATTTATACATTTTTATTTTTGAATCAATATTGATATTTATTGACAAGGAATATTGTTCATAAATTAAATTGACTATTCAATATATAGGTGGAGTGCTTTGGACATCCAGTGATGGGTGGGTCCTAGAATTATAAAACCCAATGATGTATTTGAATCCTCATTAGAAGAAATATTATATAATAACTAAATTTGTTTTTACCCAAAGTTATAAACTATCTTGTAAAAATTCTTAAAAGTAATGGAATTAGGGTTCAAGAAATCATGGAATCCATAAAATAACTATTTATATCATTGATAATTTGGATATTATTATATGTATTGTTATTTTCACATTGAAATTATCACTTTTTTCATTTCATTCTTAGTTTAATAAAAAAATGGAAACTGTGTTTAGTTAATTTCGTTTTCTATATTCATTATTCGTTATCTAATAATTATAATAAGGTAAATTATTTAATATAACATGGGTTCCATTTTTACGATTACATATTAATAATTCCTAATACATTCATGATATTCAGTTTATTTAATATACATCATGTGATTCAATTTATTTATCATCAAATATTGGGTTTTATTTATCTAATCATGATAAAAAATTTGTTAATTATTTGGGATGTTTTTATATTTTATACCATTCCATATTTATTCTTCCAGGTTGATTCATGATATATTAAATTGTTCATAACATTAATTACTACTTATATCTCAACTTTATCTTTTTTAATTCACTAGGATATGAATATGAATTAATTGAATGAGTTTAAAGATGTTGAATGTTTTCCATTAATATGATTATTATTTATTCATTCCATGTAACATGGTTGGAATGTCTGTATTTGTTTCTATAATAATAATATACTGATTGATCATTGGTGATTTGATCCCCTATATCTTATACTAATATAATAAATTAGACACTGACTAAGGGTTATATAAGTCCAGGTCATTACAGGAATAATTGAACTAAAATTCTATATTTGGAGAGTAGCTCTAATTAAAAAAATCACTTTAGTTGGGATTTTTATATCTACCAGTTCCTATTTTTCAACGGTTTTACTATAATAAAACCATATAGTTCACATACTTATCCAACCATTTATGGAATAAATATATGTTAAACTATTATATGATGACCACCTACCATTTAATATTTTTAGTTATAATATAATAAATGAGAATATGTTTTAGTAAGTCCATAAGAATGAAAATTTTACATTATTATGTTCTATGTGTTATCTCAATTTTCACCACATAGTGATTAATGAAATAAATTACATTTCGGTATAATATTATCACGACTCTGTTTCTTGTGTTTTATACTACCATTATATAGATTATTTGGTGTTCCTTTAGTATTGTTTTTGTAAGAAGGTTGTGAGGTGATCTATTCATAGTTTCACTTTACTAGAAGTATTACCTCTATTATATTGGTTCTATCTGAATATTTGGGTTCCATAACTTCTACATTATATTGTTTTTATAATTTTGACAATATTTTTTTCTATAATCATTAACTTTATTATTCATTTATTATGTGAAGTGTAGGATTATTCTGGAGATGATGGATATAATATTTCTCAAGAAAAAATTTAATCCCAAATCCCACTCAAAATATTATGGTTCCTAGGGAAATAAATTTCAAAATTCACATTATCCTATGTTGTCTCAGCATCGATACCATGATGGCACACCATAATGAAAATAAATTTCCCTAATGTATCTTCAAAATAATAATTTTTATTATATAACTTTGTGTCTTGTTTTCAATGTTTTTTGAATTTTTTTTCATGATTTGAATGATGATCATATCACTATAAATACATAACTACAACATCATCAATATATAATTTTACAATATTCCCTATTTGTTAATGATATATATAGTTCATGGAATGTTGGTATGTGGTGATATAGTTATTTAATCCAAAGATAATTACTTGTTTGAAATATAATCCATGATAATCCATAAACTAGGTGGTATCCCCATAATTAGGGTCCATATATATATGTTTCTAACTATAATACATGCCAATGAAATAAAGGGCCTTGAAATTTGTTGATGCATTGATCAGAAGTTCTGTGATTGAGATTAACAAATCACCCTATATTTATTCAATTTTATGAACAGTTTATTCAATTAAAAATAACATATCTCCATTATTTTTTATATAGAAAAACATTTTTGATATCCATTTATTGTATAGAAAATTTTGAGTAATGTTGGATTTGATAATATTATTAATAATTGATCACTGATTATAATATAGTGTGGTGGGACTTATGCATTCACATAGATGATTTAATAAAAGTTATCCTCAAGAAAACCAAAATTACGTGTGGAAATATCATGATACATTTTTATATTATCCAAAAACCTCCATGTGAATTTTTCACAGTTTAACTTTATCAAGGATATATATATCTATTTCTCTTTAGTAATCACAGTTGGAATGACCAAAATTTTCTTGGGATCATTATGAATACCCCAATTCATTAGTTGGATCTCATCAATTATAGTATATATTCTTTCCTCAAAAAACATAGTGGAATCACTATGATCTTATCCATGTTCTTCTTCCTCAAAATCCACAAAATTTGGAGATGATGTGGAATTTTGGATACATAAAATGATATAAGGACATTCTCATCTCATGTTACATAATATGAGGTATATTTATATATTGAGGTATCCAATTTAGAGAAATTATTATTAGATATATTTTCATGACCCCCTCCCCACAATGTGTGGCCCTCATGGGATGGGAATTTGAGAAGAGATATAATAACACATGAGTCCCACCTCCAGCTGGCCGTGGGTTGGTGAATTTCACTGAGAGTATATTAAATACACAAATGAGAAGGATTACTATATAAGAGAACTCATTAAAAAGAGATATACATGAATGAAACCAACCAACTCTAGATCAGATAAAAATATAAAAGAAATACCAAGTTCAAATATGTGACAACATTCAAGATCTACTACAACTTAAAGGAAAAAAATGTATGTACCAAAAAATTCTAAAATGGTAGCAACCACAATGCCCCAAAAGCTCTTGAAACCCCAAGCTAGTATTAACCAACCTAATCTTGAACAAGCTCCATGTTACTTGAAAAAAAGATTATATATACATAGGGTGAGTATAATAGTATACTCATCAAGATCCTCACTAGATCCTCTTGTGAAAAAATTAAATAAATCACGATAAAGCACAATGAACAAGCAGTGAAACTAACTCATCACATAAACAGTCATATAATATTTCTTGTCTCACCATAGATACTCTCACCATGTATCACATACAAGAGTATTTATTATAATAAATAATATTTAGGGTAGGCCATAGCCACTTCCCCACTAGTTTTCTGCTTCTCCCCAACATCACATGTCCTAAGAATCTCTCTCCAAAAAAGCACTATTACGGACACCAGGGTGAAGCACCACCATATGAATCTCATGCAACACAACCACCACATCAATGTAACCAAATGTAACTAGGTAGTTCTTGAGGGCCACCATCACTCACATAATAAGAATTATACAATGGTTATTATACCTCAAGTCATTACTTCCCATACACCTAGTAAGAATCCTAAATCCATCACAGCCTATACACATTACACTTATAGTAGTCAATACGAAACTATATCCAGAATATATGCGTGTGAAAAACCACAAGCTATTACAAAAATATACATACACATATGGGGAAAACTAACTGTAGTGTATACCATCAAAAATAACTACCAAAATAATATAGTGGGGCCAAAGGGGGATGTCAGCCATGTGTCCTCCCATCTGTATGTTGGGGAAAACACCCCCTACGGCTCAAGATCCCCATGGTGTCAGTTTCTCAAATTGACATGGTGGAGTAGCACACCAGAAACACAAAATGTATAGAAAATACAGTATCTCACAACCATAATATGGGTGTAACCACGTCTTAGACAAAAATGCAACTAACGTCTCTCGGACTCATGACTACCACTACTAAGACTAGGTATCTTATAAGTAGAAAACCATTAATGGAGCTAAATTATATTAATTTATCCCTTTTTATCAGTTTCACTTTACATTAATTAATTATTTAACAATAAATTAACCATTTTCATGTCCACAATACACTTCATTAGCATTCCAACAAAGATAAATGTCATCCAAGAATAACCAAACCAAGTCCACAGTTCCTTTAGATTGTATCCTCAGCATCGCATCCAAAAAATCTTCAACCCCATGGGTTGAAATAATTTATTAAATATTTTATTCACATCATTATCATTTTTCTATAATTCCATGTATTCTTGGAAAACATTCTAAGATTACAAACACAAGGGGCTCAACATTGTGTGTAAATGAACTACCCATTGATCCTTTTCCACATATATCTGGAGAGTATGCCCATCCACCCTTGAGATTCTATACATGAAAAGAACAAGGCATAAACCCGTGCATATTCTCCACTTTTGGAAGAGGGTAAACAAGACAAACATACTTAGGTAGTGGAGAAATTATATAAGATAAAACAACATGAATAATCACATTCACATATGTGGGTAAGCGAAACTTCAACCCATTCCATCTTCTCTGGTGTCCTCCCCAACACCCACATCCATAAACCAATGCATCTCACCATTCTAGGAAAACATTTCAGCCATAACCACTGTGTCTCCCTTCCCCACATATCACAAAAACCATCTAGTCTCACATCATATATCATAGGAAGCAAACAAATATTACAACTGGGCTCTTAGACCTAAACAATGAATCCAGCCTTCCAACACAACGAGCACTCACAACTAAATTGCATAATGCTATTTCCCTTTACAGGGAAGTGGGTAACTCAAAACCCTACCTGATATTATAATTATCACATAATTTGTCCTTTATTGGTTGCTGAATTAACCGATTCAATTAAACATGTACAACTATATCAATTTTATTATCATCAAATTACAACAACAATAGTTTTATTTTACATGAACATTTATCTTTAGCTAATTAATATATAATTAATCCCTAATTTATGTTCATTACAAATTTCCATCAAGAATGACATACTAAATAAGAAAATCATACATATCACATGATCAAGAAATCAAGAGGCAAACCATTATCACATTATAAAGAAATAAAATTTGATCGATTCCAATTATTTAATCTAGTTCAAATACCTATTATGTCAATTTCATTGTGATCTGTTGGATAAAACATGCTAATTATGTGAATACATATAACTGGAGAACATGGAAACACAACAGATCATGATCACCTCTCCTGGAATATTTCATCCACCTGAGGACACATAGATAACACTACACCAACTGACTCCCAAGAAAAATACATTATAAACATGAAAATAACATGCCATAACATGGAAAGGAGGATTGTAAGGTGAGGAACACATAAGAAAAACGGTAAAACATACCTTATATCATTGAAGAATCGACACTTTCTACTTTATACAAAACTGGGGGTGGACATGCAGTAGGAGGAACTCAAGGGAAAACCCCATCCACGGTTAACACCACAATCACATGTATCCTTGGAAAAAAAGGGTTATGTCTACCTCGTACAAAGAAAAATAAATATAGAATAATATTGAAAAATGTATATCAGCCTTTTGAAAATATAAACTGACTTGTGGTTTAGATATGGTTTTGATTTTCCATTAATGGCAGATCTCGTCATGACTATACATTTTGATGGAGTAATGTCATCGTGACCCTTAGGAATATTATGATAGTATTTATGGGCTTTGAATTTGACTTAAATCCCATAAAACAAGTCATTGAATTCATTTTACATAAAATATATCATCCAAGGGGTGATACTCTAAGATGTTGGAAACACTGTTCACAAATGGCTCAAAAATAGGACTGTTCATAGATTACTTGTCAAAAATCTATTCAAAAATGACACACCAACAACACTATTCAAAAATTAATCACTGAAAGCACTATTCACAAATGACTCACAGATATCACTATTCACAAATGACTCACTAACATCACAGTTTGAAGATAACTCACTGATAGCACTATTCACAAATGACTCACTAATATCACTGTTCGCCAATGACTCAATGATGACACTGTTCAAATAACTCTTCAATAACACTATTCGTAAAACACTCGCCAACTGCACTGTTCACAATTGAATCAATGACATCACTTTTCACAAATGACATACTAATGACACTATTCACAAATGACTCAATGAAATCATTGTTCACAAAACTGTAAACACTCTTTGTAGATCTTGAACTATGGAAAAGTATTGGGGTTAAGTCACAATGACCTACCAGAAAACCTCAAACACCAGATTTAACCAAGGGAATAAACCAGAGAGTTTTGTTCCATTATATCCAGTACCTCTCAAAACATTATTGTTTTTGAAAATCCAAAACCAATAAAGAGAAGAAACAAAAAAAGGGGTCCAAAAAACCAACTTTTTAGATTCTTCTCAAGGCTCTCGCCACCAAAAGAGATCAACAAATTCAAAAAGAAACACACAAAACCACAACCATATCCTAAACACTCTACTAGGGGAGATACCTCACAAAATATAGAAATACACACTAAGAAAAAAAATGACATCTCATAACAAGAAAATATAAAACCACAAAACAAACATCATTAGACAAAAAGAGTTGAACATAAAAAATCTCAGTATAGTGACCACATATCTGCAACTCTCATTCATAGGTACTCATCCCTACGCCACCATGGGTCCACAAGAAATGAATCAAGGGGAAAGAATTCATGTGAAACAACTTTTTTGCGATCGTGGATCTCTACAAGCCACTCCTTGAAGGTTTCATCGTTATCAATGTCATTCCCTCCCCAATCGATGATGTGAGAGTCATAATGAAGATAACGTTGGAGCTCTGACACAAGAATTAAAATCGTGTATTTGTCTTATCTTCATGGGAAATTCTACCTGATATGAAATGACTAGAACATAATAAAAATCATAGAAATTCCCAAAAACCTAGGGAGAAATATTACTCTCATAACAAAACCTTCGATACCCATGATGGGGATACACCGTTAAAAAAACATGATCTCCAAAATCAAACTCCAAAGGACTCTCTATGTGATCGGTATATGATTTCTGATGATCATATGCGGCCTTCATCCTCTCACGAGTCACCCAATCCATCTCTATTGTGTTATGTACCAGTTCTAGCCTAATACTTTCTAACTCTCCAACCCAATTCTAGTAAAATGTAGAATGTAATGGTCAGCCATATATGGCTTAAAACAGTTCCATACCATTTGTGGAGTGGAAAAAATTGTTTTAGGATAACTTTACCTATGTTAAGTCCCTCATCTATATACCTTCAAATTCCATTACACAAGATGACAACATTTGTTTGAGATTCTAGATGGTCTACATTGTTTATACCTCCGCTAGTGGATCATGATCTGTTTTAAGGCATATGTGAGACCCAAAACCATGTTGTAGACCTCTCCACACCATAGAGGTAAAATGTGGATCTTGATCAAAAATGATCTTCTTCTAGATTATGTGGAGTATCACGACCACCTATAGATACTTCCTCGACAACACAATGAATAAGCATGACTCTTTGATTACTATAATGTGGGAATATGTCATCAAATGATCCCCAAATACCAATATAGAATCATATCCTACATGATCTTGAGGTAAAATGGTAACAAAGTCCATCAACATGTTATCTGAATTCCACTGACAAACATCTAATGGCTGGTGCAACCCACTGGGGACACAGTACTAGCCCGTCACCTTCTTCCAGACCAAGAATCAAGGCACAAAATCTACAATTTTTCACTTAAACCAAGGACAACAAAAATAACTCCTCAAAGTTCAGTAAGTTTTTCAACTCTGTGATATACATATAAGGATAAACTTTGGAGATCTATTATAACCATCTCATACATCACCAAAGGAAAAAAAACACCCCTGAAACATCACTTGGTGTTATCCATCTTCAGACCAACCATCAGGGGCCTTGCCAAAAACAACAGGTTCTCTCTATACATCTAAATCATGATATCCCAACTGGGACTATTCTACATGTTTCACCATTAATGACCACACCATCATATGTAAAAGACAACTTTTTACCCCAACATACCCAATATTGATATTTAATGCTTAATTTTATTCCATTAGTCTCCAAGAATCACTAGATTTAGGTACATGATCACTACGATGCTTCCTACTAAATTAATATTCTATGACATTCCCCTTTCACAGAATATAAAATATTAAATTTTTTAATCCTATAATAATTTCATCCAATTCTGTTCTTGAATTTTCTAGTCAAGCTGGGAGAAAACATACCACATGCTTTTCTAATCTGGGAAAACCAAAAAGTTATCTTCCATGAGTTGACGCCTCCACATCATAAGAGTAAACACCATAGTTAACAACTCGAGCACAACGGTGGTATAGTTAAGCCTATGGGGATGTAACATCTGTGACCCATAAAAATGATTGATCTCTAGGGAATTAGAATGTAGCTAAACCCAAGACGCGAAGCATCACATAAAACATCAAAATAAACCCTGTATGCTTGAAGATAATGAACTAGAGCATTGAACAAATTCTCCTTAAAATTCTCAAATTATGATCGACACTAATCGTCCTATATGAACACTTGATCCTTTCTTGTAAACGCTATCACGGTATTCACATCTCGAGTGAAATCAGTTACGAACCTCCAATATATCCAAAAAGACAAAGGAAAAATTGCAACTCATCCATAGTCTTGGGGCTTACCAAGATAAAACTACTTCTATCTTTGATGGATCCATAGATACTCCCTGATGTGACACATCATTCCCCAATAAACTAACATCTTAAGCTTAAAACTAACACTTTAAAAACATTCCAAATAGCTGATCTCGACGAAGGACTCCCAAAATAGCATGGAGATGATCAGCATGCTCCCCCTTAGATACAAGTTATACAAGTATGTTGTCAATAAAGTCCAACACAAAATTATCTCATAACTAACAGAACACAACGTTCATCAACCCCATGAACATATATAGAGCATCAATCATTCCTAAACGGTATCACTACAAACTTGTAATTCCCATGACAAAAAAAGAAACCAATCTTCAAGATATCCTCATCCTTTATATGCATCTAATGATATCATGACCCAAAGTCAATATTTGAGAACATAATTTCACCCTTTAGTTGATCAGAAAATCATAAATCTACAAAAGAATATAGTATTTCCTCACTGTTACATTGTTTATGTGATGATAATGGACATATAACTGCAAAATTCCAACATACTTCATCACGAACAAAACTAGTGCACCCCACAGTGACATAGTCGGCTAAAAAATCAAACACTACAATAGAACGTGGAGAATTATAAGTAGCTATCGTAACTCAGAATGTGTCATATTATAAAATAAAATATATTAAATAAAAGATCATGTTTTTTGCTCAATTCCAAACCCAATCACACATTGAGGGGGTGAAGCTACAACCACCTTTAGAAATATATCACGGTACTCTTCCACAACCCTGGGAAACACCAACTACTAGACCTCCATTGAACTCAGAATCATCTCATCCATCAAGAATGATAATGATGAAATGTTCTTGTAACCCATTTGAGTGTCTTGTTCACCATCAAACACAACTTTCCCTCTATCAGCATCAATGAACACCACATCCCTCAAAATGAAAATCATGACAGCCTTCCCCAAATAAAATGAATCCATGTGGATGATGATGTCATAGGGTTATATTTATAAATAAATTATATCTACCCAAGATCAGTTCTTACAAAGCACTAGATTACAGAATCTACATACATCAAAAAATGCATCTCTTCCTCTAGAGATCGTAGTCAACATGAAGGCAAATCGAATCCATAAATAAAACATAACAAATAGTTAGATCTCCTAAACCTGGTATATGGAAGACTCAAAAACAAAAAATTAATTTTTTTCCTTTATTCATTTTAGGTTAACATATCCCATGGTCAACCCATTCAAAAACATTCACAAGTTAAAATGAAGCATGGTCATTTCCTATGTATCTACAATGGAACCGGTATCACATAATTTATTAGGCATTAAAAACATAATGGTTCATGATTCAAACTAGAGGGGGCCTAAATACTTGTGTCTCAGCCGATCTTCGGTCTTTACAACACTTTCTATGCCTAGCTGATACAATTTCCATACAAACCTATGTATCCACACATATTCCTGACTCAAAAATCCATCATATCCATCAACTAGACCACTGATACCACTATTTCATGACCCCTCCCCACAAAAAGTGTACCACTTCTAGGTTGTAAATGTGATAAGAGAGATAATGACCCTCGAGTCCCACCTCTAGTAAGCCCAAGGTTGGAGACTTCCACCAAGGGTATAGTAAATTCACAAATCGGAGGAATTACCCTATAATAGAACACAAGAAATAGAGAGAGATAAGATATAAACCAACCAAATAGAGCCTAGATTATATTATAAATGTGACCCCATATACACATATGAAACATCACGCAATAACTACTACAACAGAATGGGAAAACAGTATGATCCAAAAGAAAGTAAAATTGCAGTGACCACGAAGCCTAAAAAAATCTTGCATCCCAAAGTCTCTTGTAAACAAACTAATATTCAACCATCTACCAATGAACTGAAAAAAAATTATATATTTAGGTTGATTATAATTGTGTGCTGAATATTATCCTTTTTAATGCCTCTCATAAAAAGTAATGAAATAACGGTAAAGAAAACTGAACAAAAAGTGAAACTAACTCATCACCTAAACAAGTATACTATGATCCTATCCTCACCATGGATAATCTCACTAAGTATGGAATACAAGATTATATAATAAGGGATATAGAGGGTACCCTACTACCACTTCCCCACTAGTTTGATGCTTCCCCCAATGTCATGTGTTCTAAGTATCTCACTTCCAAAAGTATTTCCCATAGGAACCTAGAAAAATTACCATAAAATTCACCTCGTGCAACATAACCAACATGTGTACATAAGCAAAAGAGAAAAGGTAGTTTCTCAGAGCCACCACAACTCTCATGACATGAAATAAAAATCTTTCATTATACCTCGATTAATTACACCCCATACACTATGTAATGAGCCTCAAGCCATCACATCCAATACACATTAAACCTATAGTAGTTAATAGAAAACTATAACTATAATATAATCGTGGGAATGACCACAAGAAATTACACCCACCAACACACATATATGGGTAAAACTAACTTCCATTCCAACCAGAACAAGTAACTACCATGAGAATAGAGTTTTTCCAATGGGGTTATTCATCCATCCTTCCTCCCATTAGGATGTTGGGGAAAACACACCCTCTCCCTCCCCAGGGCTTAAAATACTTCAGGTGTTAGTTTCCCTAACCGACATGGTGGAGTATCATATAGAAACCAAAAACATACATAATATACTATATCTCACAACAATACTATGGGCATAACATATTCTTAGACTCAATTATAGAAATGGTATCTCAGACTCCAAGATATCACTGATAAGACTAGGTATCCTATAATAACACAAACATTTAAGAAGCTACATTAGATTAATTTATCCCTTTCAATCAGTTTCACAATAAATAAATTAATTATTTCACCTTTAATTAACCATTATCATTTCCACATTAAACTTCATTAGAATTTGAAAAAATATCAATTCCCTCTTGGAATAACCAAACCAAGACTACAATTCATTTAGATTGTAACCTAAACATTGCTTCCTAGCAAGATCCAACCTTCTGGGTTAACATAATTTATTCAATAATTTATTAACAACATTATCACTTTTGAAAAATTCAAGTTATTCTAGAACAAAAAAATCTATTCTTCCAAATACAAGGGTCTCAACACAGTGAGTATATGAACTATCTGTCGAGTCATTTCCACCTATAGATGGAGCATTGGCCCAACCACCATTAAGAAGATAAACATGTAAAGCACGTGGAAGATCCACAATGTCTTTTACTCTTTTGGAATGATGGTAAGAAAGACTATCTAACCCCAGAAATTGGGAATGTGCAAAAGATAGAAAAACAAGAATCACAACACTAACATATACGGGTTAACCCAAAATCAACTCATTCCATATTCTCTAGTTTCCTCCCAAACAACTACATGAATGAATTGATGCATCTCACCAGTCGATGAAACAACTGTTTCCACAACCACTCATCCACCCTCATCCGATATACCCCAAAATCCATCCAGGCTCACATCAGAAGAAGGTGGAAACAAAAAAACATAACAATTGGGATCTAGACCCTAAAGAAGTCTTTTAGCCTTCCAACATAATGAGCACTCACGTATCCAAAGCATATGACTCTTGGAATTTACTTGTAAGAGGGTAACATAGAACCTTACCTTCATTATATTTATAAAACAACTGTTCTATTTTTAGGTATTGAGTTAACACATTCAACTAAACATGCATAACTACATCTATTTGATTATCATCAAATTACCACTATAACAACAACATCGTTCATTTACATGCCACTTTGTCATTAGACAATCAATATAAAATTAATTCCATCATTATGATCCTTACCAATTTCTACCATGAATGACATGAAAAATAAGAAATTCTATGATAATGCATGATATAGGCATGAAGAGGAAAACGGTTAACTCCGTATAAATAAATAACAAATAATGAATTACAATTCATTAATCCAATTAAAATATTTATTATGTTCATTTCATTATGAACCAAAGGCTAAAACATGATAATTATATGAATTCATGTAAAAGAATGTAGATTCCATGATCCCCAACCTCAAAAGTTTCTTAGTGTTCTTTACACCTGAATAGGCCAAAACAACAGATCATGATCACCTTTTCAAGGAGACGACATTCACCCGAGGAAGTAGAGACAACGCCACACCAACCAAAACTCAAGAAAAATCCATTAGAAATATGGGGATCAAATTATATAACCTAGAAAAGAGAAACATAAGGAGATGAACAAATACTAATGGTGGTAGAACATTACTTATATCGGAGACGAATCAAAAAATGCTGCTTTCCCAAAAATAAGGGGTGTACATGCAGCAGGAATAATTCCAGGGACACCCGATCCATTTTCCACACAACAGTCACATTTTGCCTCAGATAGATATTTTAGGGGTGACTTGTAACAATAAAAACAAGATGGACTAAAATGGAATAATGTATATCGTTCGTTTCAAAATATAAATGGAGAAGCGGTTTAGATACGATATATATTTTCCATTAATGAAGGATCTCATCTGGACTTGACATTTTTATCATGTAAGGTTATCAGGACACATAGGAATATTAAAAAAGTATTTATGGTCATCAAATCAATATTAAATACATTAAAACAAGGATTTGAATGCATTTTACATCAAATAAACAATCAAAGGTGTGAAACTATAGGAAGATGTAAATGTTATTCCCAAATTACTCACTAAAAAACATTTCAAAAATTCGTCACTAACAACACTGTTCACAAATGACTCACCGAAAATATTGTTCACAATACTGAAAACACTATTCACAGAATGAGAAATTTGGAAAAGTGTTGTGGATAAGTCATTGTGACCTCCGAGGAAAGCTCAAACACCAGATTCAGAAATGGAATAGACCAAAGAGGTTCTAGTGATTTTAGAAATAATATAAAATTTTATTTCATTATCACTATCATTGGGTACATATGAATCACTAACATCTTATGATTCTAGAGATATTATTGTTTACTTTTCAGCTTATATGGATGATCTAAAAGATCATTTCAGGGAAACATTATATCCTATTAGAAATTATGGATTATTTTTACATAGGGATCTATACTATTAAAAGAAATTATATACCTCTTTATTCTAGTATATTCCATTGAAAGTGAAAATATCTAGAGTGTGTGAGTAATATATATAATTAGATGAAAAATAAAATTTTAAGAGAGTTCCATTATATAATTAAGGGGGAACATGTGTTAATTTAAATGATATATATAATGAGTATATGGGGGAGTTCTAAACACCCTTGAGGAATGTGATATTTTATGAAATAAGTTTCAATACTATTTTCCCACTCATATGAAAAACTAGACTTCTATATACTGTGTTTTCAAAAAATGGATTATCATTATACAACACTCCAGGATTCCATTTAACTGATTACCTGAGGCATAAGTGGAATAATTAAGGCACTAACACATGAAAGTAGAACAATTTTATTCCCTAAATAGTATTGAAATTTTTATCTCGGTCGACTATAATTAATTCAATGATAGTGATGAGGTCTCTGAACTAATCTTTGAGCATGATTTGATAGAGCGGTATTTGTTCACTCTTAACATACCAATGGATAATTAAATTGAATGGAGATAAGTCACTATCAATTTAAATAATTCTTCAATGGTTATATACTAGTATTAGTTTGATTATAAAACTATTATTGATAAAAATGTGATAAATGTCAGTGTCATTTAGCTTTCAAAAAATGTAAAATGGTATGATGTATCCAAGAATGATAACTTCTATGTATTGTTTTTTAAAATAGATGGGAACATGGAATATAATGGGTTTAGTTTCTATATGATACCCCTCATTAACTAATAGAAAAACCAAAAAAATTATGGTTTTAAAATTTCCTTGATCCCGATTTCTCAGATATACATTGAAACATAATGGGAATCTGGGATTGGATGGTTAGTGATATCAATAACCAAATATTTTAAAATATAAAATTTCATGAATAAGATTATTTATTTACTATAATATGGTTTTTCTATATCTACAATCATTTATATATATGTTAATTGTATTAGTGGCTTCTTTCAATTAGCATAATTTTAGGGAGTTTTACTTTTTTAGGATATGTGGAGATTATGCACCCCCCCACACACAAGTAAACAACTTGACATTTGGTCCAAACAAGATCTCATTCTCTACATATACTCTTATTATAATTATATCTTCCCAAAATAGGGATCATATTAGAGTTAATTAAGGATCCTTTAGAACTCAATAAATCACCTAACAGTAGGATTATAAATTATATATTGATTCAGGAAAAATATTTTCTAAAATTTTGGGAACTAGGTTTACCATGAATTTTCAAACCTCTATATATTAAATATCCTCTTCAATTTACCCCTAATTATTGGTGGAAAACATAGTCTCATATATTTCTTCTTGATCAGTGTCGAAATCTGTTAGGAGGATAAAATTTATTGGGAAAATATTATGATTCGCTATTTGATTTTGGTACTTACGATTGACGCAGTTCATGTTGCCACTTTTGATTAGATGGTGCATGTAAACATAATTATGGGGGTAGGAAGTTGTAATGGGTTTGGAATGGCATAATCATCAACCAAAATTCATCTTTCTATAACTTATTATTATTTTATGGGTATTACCATCTCGTAAAAAATAATTTTTGTTGAAATGTAAGCTAGATGATCCAAATTAGTAAATATTGAGAGAACTGGGTATGAAACTAATTTATTTAGATACTCCCAGAGAATGTAGGGTTCCCAATTTATCAATCTAGTCATAAAAATTTTTTTCATCGCTAATAACAATTTCTTACCATTCTCACACCTCCTCTTTTGGAATGGAAAAAACATAGGTCACCTATATAACTAGTTTGAACAATTTTATTTTCCTTGTTTTATAAATATTTTTTAAGATGTATTAAAAGATTAATTAATCAAATATAATTTTCACCAAAAATATAGGTTTGTTTAAATTATCATGGAAACTGTTGATTTTTATTTCACCACTCTTCCTAGAATCGGGAAACTAAGGCTTTTTATTTTACATATAAGTGAGGCAGTGGAACATGTCATACTCATTCCAAAAAGAAAAATATTATTCCTTTGATCAAGGAATACTATAAACATCTAATCCCTTATTCCTTCTTTTTGGGAATGATATTGTTTTTTATTTTGTTCAGGGGTAAGAATCGTGTTATATTTTACAGGTTATGTAGTTGGAACTACTATCTGATCTGTCATTAGTATACCCAAGACTATTTATACATTATCAACTCGAATTCCTGGGGATTTAATTATTATATATGATTTAACCAACGATAATTGGATATCACCCTCATTCCTTTACAATAATTAATTGAAATCCCATTCTCGTTTGAGGAATTATAATTTTAAAATAGTGTATTTAACTCATCAAAAAAAATATATGAATATATACACTCACTACTCTATTGGGGGATACATATTAATGGAGTATGATATACCATTTTATTTGTAAATGTAATCAAAAACCCTGTCATTCATACACAAGATTCAATTTGATAGATTTAGGGTTCTTTAACATTAACATCATGTAGTTTAGTGGATATAAGTATCACTGATGGAGGTCCTACCAACACACAATGGACCTTGTTGTAAGATTATTCTAATAGAAATATTATGATAATTATTAATTTTTTATAAATATAATGTTCTTTCTTACATGATGTTTCTTGAGTGTTCCCGTAGTGGTGTTAAATCTATACACAAAATATATGAATCATTGTTTTGGGTCATCAGCTTCATTGATAATTGAGACAGTTGGCTTCCTTATGTTAGGAAAATGTATATTATTATTGAAACATTCATGATATTATTTCCTCATTATATTAGTTACTTAATGTTATACATTCATGGATTGAATTCAAGATGTTAGTGACTCGAGGATATTAAGAGGTCCAGGAGTGACTAATGGATGAGATAATTTTTGAGTAGAGGTTGTCAGTGGATAATGATATGGTTGAACTCATTATTTCTATGGTTTTTTCCCATTACTATTTACAATGGGGTTTAGTACTGAATATATAAGTTACTATAATTCTATTAGAGATTATTCTTGATAATCTTAAACTATAAATTTTTATAAACAAATTTTTTATTCATATATAATTCAATTATTAAACTCTTTCCCTACGGGTTAAATAATTCACTATGGTTGAGGAAGAAATTCCAATGGATGTATATTGATGTCATTAATAAAATTTAATAAGGAAATAATATCACTTTCAATGACTTGTGGGTGGGTTGTAGCCACAATTATACCTTTTTACATTCTATAATAATAGTCATGTTGGAACTAATATGTATTTGGAGGATCTTAGAAACTTACAACCTACCTTTGGGGTGGGGTACGCGCACTATCATCTTATAATTTTGTGTGGACCATGGTTCAGATAGAGACTACCTCATATTTCTCTTCTATAGAGGAATAATTCCACAAGTTATTTGATGGAAAAGATCAAATAAAATTATTAATGAATAATATAAATAATAAACCATATCTTCATCATATTTATAATGGTATTGTTCTCCTTCTGATATTTTTCTTGTTGTAATGTCCAGTCTTCACTGGGAATTTCATTCTTAAGGATACTTATTAGATTTTTTCCCTATAATTTGTGGGATTTTCATCCTTATTCTTCCCAAAAAGTAAGTTATATAGTGTTATACATATATATTCCCCTATTTTATTTACCAAAAATTTACAATAGAGGAGGTGGAATCGTATAGTAAAAGGAATTTTTAATTAGTATCCTATGATCATTCTATTGCTATTGAAGAGAAAAATATCTATAAGGTAGGATTTAGTGGTGATAAAAATTTCCCTAAACTAACAGTGGAGGTTTAACTTTTTTCCACCATTAACAAATCATAGATCATTATCTATGTGTATGATCCTTTGGTTCATGGTTGTGGTGTCTTAAATTTCATCAGTCCTGTGAGATGGGGATAAAATTTTAATTCTTATGATGTGGCTATCATGGAAACCATCATTTTTTATCATGTTGTAGTATTTGTATTGGATTCATATAGCACACATTTCATAATTATTAACTATCCGTTCAATTTTGTTTTCGAATTTAGGGAATCCCTTGCCTCATATATGAGGGTCAATTCAATTTCTTTTAATCATTATGTAGAAGCCTATTTATAGCAGACTATTTCTGAGTGTAGTGTTTCTAATCATTTGATATGGTGTGACTCTATAGTTTATGAAATATAGAATACATAATACTCACACCCAAGACATTTCCAGATACAATTTCAAATAATCACATATTTCTTGGTGGAATATAATGGTTATTTATATCAGTAAAATTTAGTAATTTTAATTCATCCAAATCTCTAATGCTTACATTATATGAGGTACTAACAATCAACTATTGAATATTATTCTAAACATTAAGGACAAATTTTTATATATCTCAACACCAGTAATCTTAACATGGTTATAAAGCATAGAAGGAGATACATAGTTGATCTTCTGGTAGATTTCATATATCACCTTGACATGGTCCGCATACTACTCATATGAAAATTAATATTTCATTATGTTCTAGGGAGTTGTACAAATATTCATTTATAGCTAATTTCTAGATTCAACATTCAATTCCATAAAAATGTGATAATACGATATGGATATTTTCCAAAACATAAATGGTATTCTATCTTTATCTTGTTCATTTATCATAAAAACACCAATATATTCATCTTCTTAGTGGTATTCCCCAAATTGATCTTAACATATTTTTCATTACATAGCTCAAATATTAAGGGGGTGTTATTATTCGGAATTTTATCCACCACAAAAATTTATATATAATCGAAATCTGGAACAGGTGATTATTGATTACTCATTCAATCATTCAATTTTGAAGATATATCTTTAGTTATTGATGTGTAATTATTTTTACATGACCTCAGTAACTTGGACACCTCTCTATAAGAAGGCATTCTGATATCGGATTTGATAAGGGAAACACAATCCTATATAAACAATATATCATCATTCGGAGGGAATTCAATGTGAATATTAGAGTGAGAACATATATTTTAATATTTAAATTTCCCATCATGGGGAGGAATTGCATTATTGAAAAATGATTATTTATAGGGATGACACATATATCATAATCACATGGGAGGATATCTAGGTTAGTTATTGAGGTCTCCAAGGGGGGTCCTTACAAGGACCCAATGTTCGATTTATTTTCAATGGGTGGTAAATGGATGTTTAATTATGGATTAGTCCGGTGTTGCCTTGATCTTTTTCTTCTGGGTGGTCATCGTTGAATGTGATGAGTTTCATTCATAAATATTCCTAGGGGTATATTTAGAGTATTTTTCCATAAATTAACATTAAATTATTTATCTCCTTCTATTATATTTGTTTGTTTTTAAAAAAAATTATGGGTTTTTTAATCCTATGTTTGATGTGTATGGTGAATTTCATTGTCAATTTGGTGTTTTAATATGGTTTTCTAAATGGACATGGCTTGTATACTCTCCATGTGTTTGGTAAAATGTCATAAATAAGATTTGTGATTCCCAATGTAGTTTTTTCATATGTTTTTGGATGTTTTTTTGTTATATAACAATTGTTTTAATTAAATGGGTAAAGAAAAATGATATAGCTTATGACGTGGAATGTTTTATAATTTAATATGGTTTTGATATTTTTGGAATGGATTGGAAAATATTTTAACCAAGTTGTGAGTGAGGGGTTTGTTTAAGGGACCATGTTAGCCTATAGAGGTTATATTCTGTGGTTTTCCATTTTTGTTTCCATGGGACCAAGAGAGCCATTTGGTAGTAAGGCTATGTGATTTTCCATGTTGGCTATTGAGAGATAGTGGGATCTCGTGGGGTTGGGCCCTATTAATAATGTGAGAGATTATATTTTTTCAGCAGAAAAGAATAAATTTTTCACTCACTCGTTATAGGCATAATAGTATTATAACAAGGAGAACATTACTCAAGACAAGTTTTTATAGATATACATTTTGAATTTTATTTTTTTATTAGATTTGATGAGATATATTTTTCCCATTTTCCTTTGATGGTTTTAAATTTTGATGATGTTATGCTCACCAATGTTTATTACTTCTTTTTTATATTGTACATGTTATACCATGTGGTAATTATTATCAACCTAATACATATTTCAGTTTTATTTTAAAAAAAATTAAAAAAATTGATTTTAAAGGTTTATTTTAAAATTTTACATTTTCATTTTATTAGAAATGAAATTTGGTTTCGACAAGTTAATTTTTTTAAATGGCTCTAATCGTTATGTAAATTCATCATGGCGTTATACTAGGATTCATACCTCACACCCTACTATAGAAAATGGACATTTGAAGTAATTATTATGTAAGATGTTGGTAATGTTAATGGGATTATCTATCATGGTAGATTTTATTTATTACAAGTGTTTATTGGTTGATAGAGGATACATGTACTTCTTTAGTCTTCTCAGGAGGAATCATTTTGGGATTTTGTAACCAATGGTCTGTTTGTAGTGACCATGTTTTGTTTTTTAACTATTATGACGAATTTTTGGTTTTAGGAGATTTATTGAATTATGGACTTTTGTGGCAAGTTTTTATATGAGGTATGTTTTTGTTTTTTTGTATTTTCCTTTCATATGTTATATTTCCCTAGATTTGTTTCTGAATTTCAATCTGATGATATTTTTGTGGCTATATAATTTCAGTGCTGGCCATGCACGTTTACAACAGTTAAACCTTTATAAATAGATTATTAGATATTATTTGTTCTTGTTTTGAATACATAGAGATCAATTGCATTCATCGGGTTTTCTGGCAGTCCATCTTGGATGATGGGTTAGGTTGTCCAAGGTAGGATCATTGCATACCCAAAATCTAAACAAGTTTCTCAACCACTATGGTCAATATCACATGCTCAACATCATCCCATTCAAAAACATGTGTGGGTCTAGCGGATACCTCTTTATCTAGGACACATGATTTATTTTGTGAATCATCATCTAGTGATACACTAATTTAATATGATATGGAACAAATAAAATTCTATTAGCCATCTCAAATGGTCCAACATACATTGGTGCTAAAATTACATTCTTACCCAACCAATGGTTTCCCAGTATATGTAAACCTCAATAAAATTTAAATCACCAACCTCAAAATCAAGAAGACGATGATGAATTTTTGTATATATTTTTTGGTGGATGTATGGTGCTATAAATCTATTCTAGATCATCTAAACCTTTTATGTTGTCTCCAGAGCAAGGTCTGATCCATCCAAGCACTACAGTCTAAAAATTTCCTAGAATAAATAATATCTAAATTTCCACCCATACAAATCCTAAATATGTTACATATTTATCAAGGCCTAAAAAATATTATTATTGGAAAATTGGACCAAAGGATGATACTCTTCCCATGAACCATGAAAAACAATCATTCATTCCTAGAGTATAACCTCAAGAATTTGAATATCAATCTTTTCATTCTCATACATCTAGAGATGAAAAAATATGGATAATTTCATGTGGAAACCCTTCAACTTTAGAAAACCATTCTATCTTGTGGATGTCAATATTTCATCATTATTATAAATAATCTTGATGATTACCCAACGAATACTAAAAAACTCTCAGATGTGCATTTTTTCTATCTTCATCCAAAGTTATATATCCTTCATTCATAGGAAATTAAGTGATTTCATAAGTCTATAAATTTTCAACCAAATCATATAATTCTTATACATAGTTCATGGTAATCAAATAATGAAACCCATAAATATCTCATCCAAATTTAAAATAGGAATGGTAAAATATTACAAGATAATAACTAGTCATTGGTATTTCACTATACCTATCTAACATATAATTACTGATGACATAATAATATAAATAGGATTCCTCTTCCCAAGCCCCCAATTTCAATGTTTCAAATCATGATGAATCATTTTAGTACCATGGTGTACCGACTAGAAAGACTAATGTCCATCATTCATAAATTCCTACTTCATAGATACAAGAACATCTATCCCAGCATAGAAACACAATGTTCTAATTAATGATAGGGACCAATCACAGATGTTCACCCCACCATTTATTATTTTAATGTAATACTGGAAATCAGTGTCTATTACCTGATTTTGCTGAATCTAATCATCAAATAGTGAGTCTGGATTTATAAAAGTTAATAACACCTATAAACTATATTTTTACACTCCCAATATAATCCTAGAAAAGAAAATCATCACAGAACACTCCTCTATTGATTCCTTCATGTATTTAGTCGGAAATATCCTTCTAATCTAATTAGAGGCCACATTCCAATTCATACAAGTATATGAAATATTATAATAAATATTTTTTAGACACTCACAATATTATTTTTGTACTAAAAATAGATCACGCTAAGTAATAATATACATCAGGGTTTTTTGACAATAATATATACAAAAAATGAATCTCTAAAATGACAATGATGACACATTTTGAGTGAATGCATAAATTATTCCAACCCTATATCATTTTAGGGTTTTTCTTCTCCTTAGTTACTAGGTTTCAAGAGCCACAATTTAAAATCTAATTTACCTACATAAAGAGATAATTCAAACCCATACAAAAGTGACCTATATTACCATCATAACCCAAACCTAATTCCAAAATAATAAATACATGAGCTAAAGTCAACATCACCATTAGTTCCTAAAATGTTATTGATGTTTTTCAATACACTCAATGTTTAAATTATTTTGTTTCAAAGCATTTATAATAGATTAAATCATGTAAGAGTTACGAAAAAACCATGTATAATAACTACACAAACCAAAGAAACACTAGATCTCAAACACATTTTGTGGATTTTCCTAGAAAAATACTTCCCATACCTTTTCTAGATCAAAAAAAAATACCACAATAAGATTTCGTATTCACCTATAAAGATCACCAATTTGATCTAAAATAAACACTTTAACATCCTACCAAATCAGTAGAATTACCATATGGTTCTATGAATGATATCTGAATGTTCAAGATGAAACACTTTTTTCCTAAAGTATCCCATAATATCATCCAAGATCATTACTATAAAAGTTTCCATGAACAATTGGATGATTTTTCTCACCAGACTCCAATACCCCATGAATGTTAGTGAGACTATATGCCTTATCCCAAAATAAAAAAATGAATATTATTGATCCTAAACATTGTCTTTTTTATATCCAGTTCTCAGAAAATCAACAGATGGTACCGAAACAAGGGGTCAATCATAATAAACAATACACTATTAATAGATCAACAATATTGTCAATTCATATAAAATATGGTTCTTTTTATGGTTAACCTGATATAATATTTGATATTCTAAGAAAAATATTGGGCTCTCATCTATCATCTTATAAAAGCGTAATGAATAAGCCCAATCTGACACACTATGATGATTAAATTCCATTTCTATAGTATTTTGAATTTTGAATTTATGTTCCATTAAATCAATCAGTTAGATGAGTTATGATGGAAAAAATGGGAATTGTACGAGGGATTATGTCAATAGTAAACTCGACCACTCTCAATACTGGTAACCAATAAAACTCATGTGGAAAAACTATATGATAAGAACTGGATAATATATGATATGGAATAATTAAAAGTGTATCTGTGGGGAAAATAATCATTTTTAATAACTCACATGATATCATTCCAACATAAGGAAGAATAAGTCCTTCCCTCCCAAACCAAGATTTCCACTCACCCTAAATGAATTGAAAGAGCCCATCGGGTGATAAGAATTGAACATAATGATGATAATAGTTGATATATAGATTAAAACTAGCCATAAAATCCATTATAATAATCCAGTCGAATATATCAAGATCACAAACCAAGAAATCCCACACCACTTCAATGTTTGTTATAAAAAACCATTATACAGGACATTAAAAACACTATTAGGGCATCCTTTTCAAAGGAATGGAATGTTAGCATAATAATTTCATATGTTTTGAATGGAAACCAAAAACATTAGTTTACTATGATTATAAAATGTTTTTCTTGATACCTATATAATATATATTTGACATTATAGAGGTTTAAATAAATAATATACCTAAAATAGTCTATTTCCCTACATCATATTCCTATATTTTGATATCCATTTCATACATACATATAGTCTAAGATCCTCCTTGATATATAATAGCCACATGAAAACCCCCCTAGTATGAAGAATTTATCTAACAGATCCATTGATTTTGAATTCCATAAATGGAGTGGGTTTTGTGTTTTTTATTAATGCCCATTGTGATTGATATAGGATTTTCACAATGAAAAATATCTTCAAAAGATAGAAAGCATTGTGAATTGTGGATTTCCCTGATAGAATCTCCATAAAAATGAAAATTGAATGAGTTTAATTAGGATAAGGTTTCATATTGGTCGGGTTTTGTGATGGTTGAGATATTAGAAATGTAAGGTGAGTTACGAACGCATGTTGAAAATATGTTGTTCTCTTGATTTCAATATGCATTACGAATGCGTGAGAGCATGATTGTAGATTAATATGACTAGAATATTGTTCATGAACCTATAAAATATAACTAGAGAATATTTAATAATTAATCATAGTGAATATGAATTTGGAGATTCGAAAACAATATCCTAGGAGATTATAATCTTCATGAAAGATTGCATCTATAAATAGTAAGTTGCACCAAATTCAATTGACACTAAGATAATTGGATAAAATTTGAAAGAAACTTTATTCCATAAATATCTAAGTAATCAGAAAATATTCCAGAATTAGAAATACTTACTGATAAATATAATCCCAAAAGTAATTTATATTATTGGATTGATGATAATGAATATAAAAAAAATGTAGTATTTCAATGACAGGTGGTTTCACAAAGGCATGGTGTTCCATGAATAATTTTTGCACCAAAAATTGTAGTGTTGAACATTTGGTTTCAGTGAATAATTATTTCATGTTTATAAACTCACTATTATTATGAAATCATATTCATTAACTAATCATCATGAAATCATTAAATTCCCTTTGTACTAGACTATCCTTCATGCTGTTAAACTGAGTTACACTTTTCTAAAGGAAGTAAGCATGGGGAGTCAATGGATGTGTTATGAGGGAGACAATGTTCATACCATAGAGTTATTGTGTCTAGTCATTTTAACTCCTGGATAAAAAGTAAATATCAGTATATTTATGTTTGGCCGAAACACATTCCATGTATGCTCCATTGTCTATCCCTTAGTGGAGACCCATGTAAAACTATTGGGTTGTATCTCGGTACTGGAAAGTTTAGTAACTAAATGATTCTATTAGAAATCTTTTAGAAGATCCTACAAATAGGGAATCATGATCCATAGCTATAATAGATAAAGTTGACACCTTAATCTACCCCTTCCCCTCGTAGAGAGTTCTAGGGTCCTATAACTTCTAATAATGAATAAGGGTTCTTGGTGATAAATATTTCCTCTCTTGTGTTCATGGAGAATATAGTTAATGTTATAGGAGTTCCCCGTTATGATGGAATTGACGTATAGATATGAAAGAATAGGATGATATCCCATCTATTGTTCCTTTGAATGAAAGTAATTTTTTCCACATGTCATTGGAATCATGTCACTGATGGGACATGTATTTATATGACTAAAATAGATAGTAATTTAATTTATTTATTTCAAAAATCTCAAAATTATATCACTATATCAGCATCCAATCAAATCCATTTAAAGGTGATGAGTTTCACTATAGAAAATTCCATGATGGAGAAACTGAAAAATATATATGAAGGCTAGGAAAATATTAATATTCTAAATTTCAAGCCTTTCATAATATCTTCAATAATCTGGAAATCCATCTTGGTGAAAATGTAGAATCTTTTTTTATTCACCAATCTAATGTTGATAGATCTAATCGACGACATTGGATGAAATTAATGATATTAAAATATTGAATAAAATACTGATAAGTCTCCCAAATTGATACAATTGAAAAAATATATACCCTTGAGGAAGGAGTTTTCTCTAAGTTGTATCTTGGTGATCTATATACCAACCTATTGTCTTATGATATGATATTCGAGAGGTTACACTAAATCATGTATGAAAGGAAATGGAATTCAAAGCTGTGGAAGAAAATAGGATTTCTAGAGTTTGGGATGATGGGGATGTTGAGGAAGATAAAATAATTTCAATAATCATAATGAAATTAAAGATTGAAAAATTATAATTTGACGTAAAACATCCATTGACATGATTTTTTTGTGGCAGAGTGGGGAAAATTGTAGCTTGGTGCTAAAGGATGTTTGAAGATGTTGAATGAGATGTAGAAATCACGAAGAGTCCTCCAAAAACGTTACCAAACAAGGGAGACATCAAATCAAGATACACATTATATATAACAATCATCATCTAAAAATAAGAAAAATATGATAAGGAGTTTTTCAAGGATTTTGAAACAAAGTAAAAAATATGAATATGAATCATCCATGCTTTCTATATTAAAAATTTCAGAACCTATAAACGATATAGAATTTTTTTAATTGGTTTCTCTGGTGTCAAGGGTGTACATTAGGGTACACTTGATTAGAATCACATTAAATGGAAGAAAAGTAAAAATATTAAAACTAATATAGAATAGTCATTAGAGTATGTAGATCAGCATGAAGTGAAAATCAGTCTATTAGATGAAAGGGAAGAAGAACATTTAAAAATCAGAATTTATAAAAATCTGTTGTGCAGTTTAAGTATAGGATTAATGTGAAGGAAAAATTCATCAATGTAAAAACATCATAGTTTGAGGAGAAGGCTAAGAAAATTTTGTTACATAAAGAAGATGTGGATACACAAAGAAGTAAACTGAAACCTGAATAAAAATCAAGGGAAAACAACAAAAATATTTTTTTGGAAGATTCTCTAATGAGGAGAAGTTATAATGACATAAAATTGGTTATGAATGAGTAGGGAAGGCCTTTAATTGTCAAAAATCCTCTTGTAGGTGGAAAATAGGACGTGGTTGTGCTAAAGAAATAAGAATGGATGGAAACAAGATGAGCCAAAAAATGAAATAGAAATTTTGACATATCACAAAGGAACATGATGCCCCATCAATTAAATATTCAAACCAAAAATAAAAGTGAGATGAAAATAATCTTGAATTATCCAAAATGGATGTATTTTCATATAATATTACTAAAAGGGGACATGTAGTGTAATATAAGTGATATTATTTTTCCCTTTACAATGTTTTAATTATTTGGCTTTTTGTGAAAAATCATTTCCTCCTATTAATATTTGAGATATCCAAATGGGGAATAGCCATGTTGTAAAAATCATTTTGAGAACATATCCATTATTATATTGAATAAATAGTTTTTGTGACTATTTTGTGTTCACTATTATAACTAAATCCATAAAATTATCAATACAAGGAAATGAATGGTTAGAAAAGTTACTAAAGAACTCTAAGGAAAGAAAATACTCGTCATCCATGAAGAATAACCCTTGAAAATTTTTCTTCACCTCTTCAATAAGATTATGATTATTATGAAAGCAATCAAAATTAAATGTTACTGGAATTTAAAACTTTTTCCTCCACTTAATCAGGTATCTGATGGAAGGAAAATAATAAAATTGAGAAATCCAACTTCGTAGAAATGTATCTCAATGTTGTAATGAACTATATAACCTCGATTCTAAACATCAGATTCCCATCCAATCGGAAATGATATATAAATTTTTTTGAATAATTTTAATAATTTGTTTGAGGAAAAACATGATTCTTCCGTCAAGGTCATTTAAAGATCAACGATAGTGGAAATAAAGAGCTAAATATGACTAACTAGTGAAAATTGACGTTCTCTACACAAACGGTTTTCATCATAATCTCTCTAATCTATGTCAACACTATGGATCCATACTAATAGTTACATTTCAACAAAATGTCTTTACTATCAAATTAAAGTCATGTAATTATCTCTATAAATGATGTAGAATATATGGAAATATATATTGGGTTGATACCCAAGAGAACATTTTTTGCATAACATTTGAAGAAGATAATAAATTGTGGAATTAGAGGTTGGCACAAACTAATAAAAAGAAAATCGAAGTATTATATAAAATTATGACAATTTTAGACATTCTATGTATGATTTGTGATTGAAGAATGAAATCGGATGGCTTTATTCAGGGAATGACGGTTAGGAGTTCAAATTGACCTAAAAACAAAAATGGCATTGAATCATCAAGATCTTATCCACATAGAATTCGGTGTTATAATGAATGGGCATATAAAAATGGATATATGTACATCATTATTTTTTTAATATTGTAGTATAATTGTTGTGTTATATAAATAAATAGGAAACAATAAATGCATGATTGATAGAAGAAATATTGTGGATGATCTGAGAATGAAACTAACCGAAAAATCACAATCCTATGATATAAAAATAGTGGAGAATACACATCTATTTGATTAAAAAATTATATCAAAACACATGAAATATTTTATGTTCTATTTTCAGTTAGAACCATATAATAAAATGGGGTTGTGGAACAAAAAAATCAATAGGTGAACAATAAATTTAGAACCATGTTGATTGAGAGTCTTGTTTCTCATCATTGTTTGAAAGTGGCTACACACATAATGATATATGCTCAAACAACAACATGGATTTATATTTGAGAAACAAAGGCACCATATGTGATAGATTATGGAAGTATTTTATATATAAAGTATTTTTCATGTTTTTTGGAATAAAAAGATTCATCTGAAACTATGAATGTAATCTAAGAAAGCATGAAGACATTGGAAATTAATGAATATTAGTTGGATATGAAATGAAGATTAAATACTGAAAATGGTACAATATTAATCTTATAACTTTTGTGGAAATCAATTATATCAATATCATTGAGGATACTAACATAAAAACCTCAGAGAGCTCATATATTTTCAAAATTGAATATGAAAAAGAAAATGGGAAGAATACATGGTCAAGATCAGAAATAATGAAAGGCTTGAAAAATATTTAGGACCCACAAAATTATTATTATTTAGAAGAATAATTATAAGGGGACATCATTTCAAAAGAAACATCATCAAAACCTCAATGGATAAATAGAAGTGAATAATTTGATCAATAAAACATCATTGGGGATTGGAATGAAACTAAAAAGACAACGAGAATGGGGAATAAAACACATTATTACTTCTTATCTGTTGTGGTACCAACCACATTTGAAGATGAAACTAAGGATAAATAATGGGTTATGACTATGAATGAGGAACCCTATTAGACTGAAAATAACTAGATGTGGGATCTTTTTCAGAGAACAGAAAATCACAATGTGATCATAATAAGTATTTTTTTTAAAAACATGTTCGATAATCATGGAAATTCGATCAGAAACAAGGAACACATTGTGTGTATTGGATGTGAAATGATTGATGGAATTGATTTCTAAGAAAACTTTTCTCCAGTTTCTAGTCTTGAGACCATTGGGATCTTTCTTTCCATCGAAATTAAAATAAGGTATAATTTTTTTCAGATGGACTTAAAAATGGTATTCTTAAATTTAGTTCAGGTAGAAAAAGTATTCATTTAAAAAACTAGTGGAATATCTGATAATATTTTATGATTCAAAGGACGTTAGATTAAATAAGTCTATCTATGGTTTGAATCATGAACCAAGAGCACGGTATTCTCGAATGAATTCTTATCTGAAGAATCTAGAATCTAAAATTGGTGGTTTCAACCAAAATCCTTGCATGAATAATTATAAAAATGAAAATTTTGGGTGATTATGTATGTCGAATATACTATACATGGGGGGTAAAAAAATGGATAAGTGGAACAAGTTTATATTCATTTGAAATCATAATTTTAAATGTTTATGATTGGTGATCTCACATTCATTTTTGGTTCATAGGTTTTCCAAAAGTAGGATTATAAATTATTTTCTGAAAATATTTTTTGAAATTGTGCTTTTGAATAAATTAAATATCCATGACCCCAAACCAACTTTGACTCCAACTACGATTGGGAAAAAACATGAAATGCACAAAGATGTGAAATCTAAGGATCCCACATTATAAATTCTAATCATTATAATATTATCAGATATGAAAACAACAAGGCTCGACATCACATTTTCAATGTTCTTAGCATCCCACATTCAATGTAATCTGAATGAATAGAAATTGGTAACAATTAAATGAATCATGATGTATATTTAAGGTACTATCATATTTGGATAATATTTTAAAAAAGTAATAGATAACAAATTATCCTCATTTTATGATGCTAACAAGGTTGGAGATGTTTTTTTTGAATGTCCACATGTGGTGTAGTACTATTCGTTGGAAAAAATAATTTTTCTAATTAAGAATGAAATATTGATTAATTTATCTTACAAATAAGAAGCATATAATATCTCTACTATGAATACACAGACTCATCTATTGTGGATTATGAAACAACTGACTAATAATTTTTATGAGGTGAAAATGTCAATGTTTATTCACTGGGACAATTATAGAATGATCGATCTTACAAATAATATATTTAAAAATAGGCATACTAAAAATATTATAATCATATATCATATCATCAAAGAAATATTTGAAGAAGATGTGATCAAAATAGTGAATATTAGAACTGATGACCAAGTGGTTGATATTCTGGAAAATCCATTGGCATCACATAAGTTTGGGAAACATCATATGATACTTAGTGTTTAGAAACCTCCCATTTCTTGATGGGGTTATATATATTACCCTATCACTAATTATGATAACTATTTTATTCTATTTATTGATTTTTTTTATTATTTTATGGGAGAGATATGATCTGGGGGGTTAATTTTTAGCCTAAAGGATCATGTACCAATTCAATGGTTTTAATCACATGCAGGATAAGTGGAAAGAGGGATTCATTGTTTAATCTAAATGATTACATGATTGGATTGTATGATTGGTTGGTATTCTATCGTTGAATGAAATTATATTTTTCTACTCTTTTTTCTATATTGAGCATCTCCCATATATAATTAGAGTATTGAATGAGCACTTTTAGGCCTATCATGTTTCTTATTGATGTTGGTGATTTATTTAATTTTCTCTATAGATTTACAACAAACCCAAATTGTGAGATTATTGGAATAATGCCTATTCATATCCTAACATAATGTTCGTTTATTGTTCATTTTCAATCCTCATTGGGGTTGATCATAGAGTTTTCATGGAATGAGATATTATGGGGTATATGGATTCAGTGTGGAAGGTGCCATCATTTTTATGTGTCTTTCAAATTTTTAGATCTCAAAATCAGGAGGAATGAGAAATATTCGATAAAGGAGGATTTCCATGATTGAATCATAATAAATATTATAATGGTATATGTTTTTTAAAGACCATTTTTGGAAAATGTTGGGTTTTTCAATGGTTGGATTTCCATGAAGGTGTGGAGCATCCTGAGTGGTCGATGGAACGATAGTGTTCTCAGGACTATGAGAGTCATTGTAAATGTGTGATAGCATGTAAATAAATAATTACATTTTTTTCAAAGGATAATTATTATAATTATAAAATGATAATTTAAATTTTATCAATGGAAAATTATTAAAAATTATGAAATGATAATGTCATGTTTATCAAAAGATATTTTATTGAAATATTTCAAAAAAAATATAATTAAAACATGTATAGATTATATTAAAATAATCAATATATAATTATAATTGAAAATTTATATAAATTATCAAAATTATATTATAAATGATAATTTATATGAAATTATCGAAGGATGTTTATAAGGGGATATTTTATGAGTAATTATTAGAAGATAATTATAAAATGATAATTAATAATAAATGATCAAAGGACAATTTTGAAAGTATAATTTATAAAAAATTATGATATGAAAATTATTCTTATGATGAATATTACGATAACATATTTTCTCCTAAGTGAAAATTTATAAATTATTTAGTAGATTGAAAATATGAACATATATTATATTTTAATGATAATACGAGAATTTATCCATCAGATATAAAGTATCATTGCATGTGTTGTTTTATTTTTATTTTAAAAAAATAGTTTCATTTGGTTTTAGGGACCTTGGATGAACCTTGAGTGTCTATGTTTCAATGATAAGGCAACCAAGAGGTCTTATTAACTAGTTTATCCTTACACATGATATTGAATACTTTTTAGGTAAGATGTTCCTTAACTTCTTGGGCTTTCATAATACATGTGGCCCTAATATGATTATTGTGTTGGTATATTTGATATCCATGAATCAGTCATGATTTATTGTGGTGGTGTGTAGTTCATGACACGGTATGAACTTGGTTCATGTGATTTATTGAGATTGAAACATTCAATGTAGATGTTTGATTCACATGTTGAATTTATGATGATTGAATACATTTTCAAGATTTTGTATGATATTTTTTTCTTTGATATGTGTACTAGTTGTTATGCCACATTTTCTATGAGATATATCAGGTATATGTTGTGTTTTTGTTTCTTGTGCATGGAACCTATGATATAGGATCACCAGTCAAGGAATGATTTCTCTAATGTGAGATAATGTTCATATGTTGCACATTCCATAATGGTGATACCGGTATGGATGATGGGACATAATAGATTACTGTTTTATCGACTGGGGGAATGACAATTTTGAGTTGCTAGAATCGTATGTGTTGACCTTGGGTCTTGAAGATCAGGAGTGATCAGATATACATGGAATATTAGAGTGTGATGGTCTATGTGATGTTATTTGGAGATATTGTTGGGGCTTGATGGCCTAGAGCAGTAAGGCCCAGTGGCCTAGGGAATGTATGTCTATCAATCATCATTAGGTTGGATCTGTTTTGATATATATATATATATATCATATGGGAATTCTGTTATAGTGTGGTCTTACGTGGAGGCCTAGGGTCTGTAAGGCTCTCGGGAAGCTTGAGTCTAGATTTGACATTGAGACATTCCGATTATTTTAAATATTTTCTGTAATGGAGATTAATTAAGTATTTTTGTGGTTTTTTGGATTGTTTATTAGAGCATGACCACTCAATTTTTTGAATTAATGTTTATTCTTATTATGCATTGACAATTATTATGGCATACATTATTATCTATGAACACATTAGGTTTAAGAGAACATTGGTGGTGTCTTTCTATGTCTTTTATTCACACCCTACATGGCTATATTGATGAACCTATAGATTTCATGGGGGATCTAGAAAAGGGCATGGGCCCTATAGAGGAAAGTTGAGAAAATGGGTTTGTAGTAATTAACAGACCGAGAATGACACTGGATGAACAATTGTTTATTTATTTATTTATCTTATTATATAATATAGATAATTTTTCTACTTTTGATAGACAATTTTATTTGTATAACATTTATTCTATCATCACATTTCAAAATTTATTACTATAATTATTTATTGTATTGTTTATTGTTTATTATTGACCATATGTCATGATACTATGGGAATTCTCTCCCCACTGATGGACTCAGAAACACACTTCTAGTTAGCACCCTCTGGTTTATATGGAGGTGCACATAATTTCATGTGATATTCCTGATAGGACATAATGGTTTGAGTATAGTTGTTATAAAAAGTTATCATAGGATCGGGTTATTAAATATCTTGTTCTTCTCTGGCATTAGGTTAGGGAAGGTTAGACATATTATAGAATGGTTGAGACATTCCCAGGGTAACTATGTCAGCTCCTAGAAATCACTACATTGTAGACCTCTGAGTATCCATAAATGGAAAGTTATGTTCTGTTTTTTAATATTTATTAAATTCACCTTGGGTGATTTACATGATGTTCATATGTGATTTTTAAGATTTTGGTTGCATTCATGCCTCATTATTTGGCATGTTGGTTTAAATTCCACACATATATATGTTATTTCCTAGAATAGTAGTTCATTAATTAAATTCCTTGATTTTTGCAGTATGTTTGGGATAATTTCTCCTTCTGTGATATATCAATTCCATGTTTGTGTGATATATCATTATTGACATTCATCAGTTGAAATGATATTTCTATCTTGGAAGTATATAAATGAAGAATGTGAATAATGTTCATTGATCCAAATAAGGGTTACTGGTAAGAGGGTTATACCTTGTGATGAGGGTAGAGTCACTGGAAAACTATATTTGATCACATAAAATTTCTAAGAGAAACGTTGTGTGATACAAAATACAATTTACTATTTATTGTAATAACACTATGTATTTTATAAATTTTCTTCCTTGATGTTATAGAATAAGTATCCTCGACAAATTATTATGGAATTAGTTGGAATTATGTATTGAATACATCCATATAGAAATTGGTATCAATATCAACACTAATCATATAATATAATGAAGTTGATATTTCTCTCGCACCCGATTTATGGTATATGAAGGAGGGCCTCTTCTTCTAGAATATATTCTCTTAGTGTCTATCTGAGGAATAGTAGTTTAAAACTTTGGTAAAATATAACCTTAATTTAACTCCTACATTCATCATCCATACAAGGCACTGTAGGCCCTCGGGATGTAGAGTTGTGGTTAAATGATTTAAGGAATTTTTTAAAAAGTAGAGAATCTAAAGGTTTAGTATGTTAATATGAAAATAGAACATGTATGTTTGGCATCGCATTTTGATACCCTATATAGTATGGTGACTACTGAGTCAAATGAGATCAATGTTTTTTTGGATGAATTATAAATTCTCCCTTCAGTTCACCATTTTTATTCTCTAAGAAGGAGGTTGGATGTGTTCAAACACCGACTGTAGATTTGGGTGAAAGAAATTCCTTACAGTGATAAGGATTTTAACAATCAGAAACAAGATGTGGTGCGCCTCGATCTCAACCTGGAGGAAGGATGGGATGAAGCGGTTTTTGATGATTTGTTGAACACGAAATCCATTCTCGCTGATCTCATTCTCAAATAGGAGTTCATTGCAAGGGACAAATCAAGGGTGAAATTTATGCAAGAAGGTGATAAAAATACAAAAAAATTCATGCATGTATAAGGGAGAGTAATTGGTTGGTTAAACCAAATATTAAAATGGAGGATGGATCTTATTCGAATGATAGAGATGTGGTTGGCAACTTGGCTCTCTCATTCTTTCAAAAAAATTTGGCGGGACCTAATTCCAGCATGATGCACAACTACCCAAGGGGAGGCACTAATATTTTTGAGGAGATTCCTTATCAGGTTTCAATCGAGGACAATTTATTCTTTGAGGCCTTTCCTGAGGAAGAGGAGGTGTTTATGGCCATGACAAAGCTCAAGCCAGACAGTGCCTCGGGGCCCGATGGTTTTCCTGTTTCGTTCTATAGGATATCTTGGGAGGTGGTGAAGGGGGACATTGTGTCAGCCATTCATAATTTTTTCCGTGGTGTTCATCTTCCAAGGATTGCATGTGATACTACCCTGGTCATGTTTCCAAAGATTAAATATATATCTTCTATTCATCACTACAGGAAAGTGGGTATGTGTACCTTCCCCTACAAAATACTCTCAAGCATTATAAATCCAAGACTCTCTATATATACTCCTAGGTGGGTTTCATTGGAGCAGAATGGGTTTGTTGGAGGCTGGTCGATTCAGGGGGCTATAGCTTTGACACAAGAAATGCTTAAAGATATTAATCTCAAGACTAATGGATAAAATATGGGAATCAAAGTGGATATGAATAAAGCCTATGACAGGATCAAATGAAGTTTCATTAATAGGGTTCTTTCGAAAATGGGTTTCTCTAACTGGTCTACGGATCTCTTTTTTAGATGTGTTAGCTCTTCCGGGTTGTCTGTGTCTTTCATGGGGAAATCCCAGCATATTTTCAAATCTACCCGCAAGCTAAGGCAAGGTAACCTGCTCTCTCCTACAATTCTTATCTTAATGCAGGATACTCTCAGCTGGCTATTCAACAGGAGAGTTTCTTCTGGATATATTTTTCATTTTCACAGGAAATTGAATCTCCCCACTATCTCTCATCTAATGTTTGCATATGACTCCATTATTTTAACAAATTCTAGCAGGAGGTTGGCCCACTGGGTAAACAGGGTTCTGGATGAATTCTGTTTCTGGAGTGGCTAGATTATTAATAGATCTAAGAGCAACATTTAAATTTATAATAAGTGTGGAACTAGTCAAGTCTTTGCTTTGTGCAATGAGTTTAACATGCAGAAAGGTTTCTTTCCTTTGGAGTACCTTAGTTCCCTGATTTCCTAAGGAAGAACATGCATTAAAGACTTGATCAGATAGTGAGAAAAATTACTACCCACATGCTGAATTGGAAGAATCACTACCTATCATTTGGGGGTCATATTACCCTTGTCAATAGTGTCTTATCCATAATTCCTATTCATGCTTTATCATCCATCAATGTGTTGAAGGATGTCAATGCTAAAATTGATAAAAATTCTAGTGCGGTTCATCTAGGATGGCTTATCTAGAAACAAGAATAACTGGTCTTCATGGAAAAAGATGGAGAGACCTATTCATGAAGGAGGCATTAATGTTCAGAATCATTCATACACCATTCACTATATATAGGTGAGTCTTGTATGGGAGGTTGTGGAAGAGAGTACTCTATGGGGGAAAAGCAAGTCGACGGCAACTGTGGGATATTCTGGGGGTGGCCATGGATTCCCTTTCTGGGAGAATATTTCCTTGCTCATTCTAACTTTGCGCTGCTTCTCATGGTGGATTGTGAGTGAAAGAAACAACTCTTTCTAGAATCACAATTGGATGAGGACTTTACATGGTTTTCCTGGGTGTCCTGCTCCAAAAATAATGTTCAAGGGGGCCATTAATTATCCAGGTTTTTTGCAGACTATTCTGGATGAGGATCAGCAGGAAACTTTTGATCTCATCTGCATTAATTCGGAACCGGACAGGTGTGTTTTTACTCCTTCCACTTCGGGTTTCATCAATTCAAAGGATTTCTGGAGGACTCTCGTTCCTCAAAAACAGTATAATTGCTAGAATAAAATTCTATGGATTAGGAATATTTCAACCAAATATAACTTCTTGACTTGGATAATCAGTAACTAGGCTATTCTGATTGATGAAAAGTCAGGAAATTGGGTATTAATCTTCCCTCCAAATGCAATTGTTGTACGATCCATCAAAAGGATACTGTGAATCATCTATTTTTTGACCGTGAATGGGCTATGGAGATTTGGAGCTTCTTTGGTGATTTTGCGGCGCTGTATTACACTACTATCCTGGGAGGAAATTTCCCGGAACGTTGGTTTCGTGGAATAAATAATTCAGCTGTGGAAAGGCTTGAGAATGATCTCATTTTAAATGCAGCATGTTGGTGCATCTGGAAACCTAGAAACAAGAACAGGTTTGAAGTCATTACCTCTTCCAGTAGATCCATCATCATGAGAACCAGGTCACTTCTTTTTTATATGAATAATGGAATCAATAACTGGAGAGATGCTCATTCTCTGAGATTCTTGCAAAGTAGCGTTTCTCTGGAAAATCCTCTCCGGAGAGGGAACAATGGACAGTGGGTGTGATGGAACCCTCCTACTTCTGGTATCAAGCATAATGTGGATGGATCATGCAAGGAGTTGATTCTTCGTGGTGGAGGTGTGGTTCAAGATGGCAGGGGAAGCTTACTCCTTGCTTTTACCGCTTTCTTCGGACAGGGGATGTCGATGCAAGCGTAAGCTAATGCAATGTTCACAGGTTTGTTTTTATTCCAACAGGAAAATATTGAGATTTTTCAGGTGGAGACTGATTCTAAAATTAAACATGGCTCCATGCATGGAAAAGTGTACACTCCGTGGTCGATTATTTACATCATCATAAAATGTAAATCCATTCTTGGTAACAACACTTCGGTGGTGCACACATGGAGGGAGGGGAACAAGGTTGTGGATCACCATGCATCCATGGATGTTACAGATCAAGTCCCTAGTATCATTTTCTTCTCTAGCTCCATTTTGGTGAAACCTGAAGGGGTGAATTTGATAGAGGAGATGAGTTTGGTCTTCACTACTTTAGGCCCCCATTGTTTTTCTTGGATATTTTGGACTTTTTATTTTTTTGGATGTTTGTATGGAAGTACTTTTCCCTGTTTAATAAAAATTTATCTTTAAAGGAATGAATGATTTTTTATTTAATGGTACAGTAATATCCTTTGATATATCATTAAAAAGGGGAACCAAATCTTGAGACAGAGGTTCTTGGTTGAGATGCATGTTTTTCATAATGTTATTCGCATGAATTATAGAAATCCATAGGGACAATGATGAGGTTGAGAATGGTGTACCTTTCTCAAACCATCGATAGTGATAGTAGACCATACACATATTGGAAGGTATACATCATGCTTTAATGCTAGGCTTCAAGAGAGTGTCGAATGATCACATATCCTTGACTGATTTATTATTCAGTAAAAATTACCATGTTAAATTTCATATTGAACATTAGGAGGCTCATTATGGGAGAGAATTTCAAGAACATCTTATTAGCCTGAGGAAGGTGAGGTAGTGGTCATGGTCTGATATTGGTTCGGATACCCTTTAGGGAGTGAATCTCATAGTGAAAATATTAATGACTTCTGAGAGAAAAAAATTGTGTTCCAACCATAGTAGGATACCCTTATAGTTCACTATCATTGATCATGTTTTATTGTGAGTGAATCTTTGGTTGGTGATGAGATTTTTGATGATGTAGGTAAAGATAGCACAAATTTTTTTACCCTTTGAAATCACCGAGAAAATAGGTGTAGTGGTATATCCATTGAACCACCCTTCATACTATAATGGTATGCACGACGTGTTACATGTGTCACAAATTTAGAGGTATATATCCAACCCTGTGTATATTGTTTTCTGTGAGTATGTAAAGCTAGACATTGAGGCACCTTATGAGAAGTGTCTTGTGATGGTCATAAGTTTATCTGAGTAGGTATTACGAGGAAAGATGGTACTGCTAATTTAGAGTTCATGGCAGTATGGATGGATCCAAGAAGAGTTGTGGGGGTATGAGTATGATGTTCGAGGTCAATTATTTGAGTTGTTTGAGTAACACCTCTATATATACATCTCTAGTATGAAAAATATATAATATAAGAGAAATGTAAAATCTTATATTTTATGAAAATAAAATAAAATTCCAAATTATTAATAATTTATATTTATTTTTATATAAAATTTTATTTTTTTAATAAAAATCACATTATAAATGTTATATATAATTTATTTAGGGGTAAAATCCTTGATAGAAACATGGAATATTCATCAGAATATTTTTGGAGTTTGGCACAAAGTTGGTGTGAGATTATAAGGTTCATAGTTGCTCGACTAAGATGAAATAAAATATTAAATATATAAAATAATTGACAAAAAAATTATCCTAAATAATGTAATATATATCAAATGATGCATCATTTGAGAAATTGGATACCACCATTTGTTCTCAGATGTGATTTGAACCTTTTGTGGGGTATAAATTTTATGCTTATCGGATGTTTATTCATGTCACTATTAGGGGTAATATTCTTAAAAATTTTATTTTACATTTTTTTAAAAAAATCAATATCACCCAAAATGGAGGATCTTATAATCAATCTGAGAATACTGTTACATCTAGAATGTAGGTTCTACAATAGGAGGGTTATAAAGTTTATGCACATATGGTGTTTGGAAACATCCAATGTGATAATAACATTTTAATATTTATTTATATTATTTTTGAAATTTTAAATGAAATGTAATTAATATCTCTAAAATATAGAATCATTTTAAAAATTAGATAGAACCCTAAGGTCTAGAATGTAGGGTTTATCCTTGGATGGGAATAACTTTTGATTATTTTCAGCTTTTTTTCCAGATCACATGTGTGTTTAAACTTTTAAATACAATTGTAAATTATGTTAATTAATTTTGTTTATAAAAATATAGATTTTATTAATCATCCCAAAAATAACTCATTTGGAAAAATATTTCACACAATAATGATAATAAAACTTTTGGTTCAATGAAATTTCACCTTAATATATTCAAAAACACATTATTGGGTCAACCTAATTTATCTTTTATCAAGGTTCCATTGAAAGATGGATAAATTGGGTGTTTGGATTTTTAGTTTTAAGGAACACCTAACAAACACACCCTTTCTACTAAATAAACAAATAATTTTTTTGTGGTTGACTTCATGTGATCCAAGACTACTTTGAGGGTGTTTTGAGAACCTCAGTAGATCGGCCACAAAATGATTTATCCATTCCAAGTGTGGAAACAATTCCTCCCCCATACATGTAGCACCCTTCCATGAATCTATTTTTTTATTCCTTCCCCTCTTATGAATTTAGTGAAAAAAAGAATGGTGGGTTAATAAAATGATTAATATAGGATTGATTCATATTAAAATATTAAAATATAATCATTATTTCATGAAATGAAAATCATATCAAATTTTAAGGATAATTAATCAAAAATAATTAATGGTAATTATTTTGGATTGAAAAATATAATTTTTAAATAAATTATATTCAATGATAAAATAAAATTATCAAATGATAATTTATAAAATAGAATCGGGGAATATTTTTCATGGGATAATTAATGGAAATTTATCAAGTGAAAATTATAATGAATTTTTAATGAATAATTTCATGAGTTTATAGAATACAATACCATAAAATTATTAAACGAAGGTAAATATTACCTGAAAAATATTATTGAAAATTTCGTATCATAATTTTTTGTATTATCAAAGGACAATTATTACAATTATAAAATAATAATATTGATATTATCAAAGGATAATTATTCAAAATTATCAAATGATAATTACATGTATATCAAATTAATTTTTTTTGACTAATAATCAAAAATATAATTATAAAAAAGTAGTTTATAGAAAAGTGTCAAAATCAAAGTTATAGATAAATATTTGTAGAAATTATCAAAATATAATTATAAATGAAAATCTGAAGGAAATTATCAAAAGATAATTAAAGAAAGGAATATTTATGATGAATTATCAATATATAGTTATTAATGGATAAATAGTGATAAATAATCAGGGGGAAATTATAAAAGTATAATTTATAATAAATTACCAAGGGATTATTGTTGTTATTAAGAAATTTGTGATCACGTTAGTTAACATAAATGATAATTGAGAAATTATTCAAGAGGGAGAAAATATTATTGCAAATGATATTTAAATGATAATTAAAATATTTATCCATGAGAGGGAAAGCATCATTACATGTAATATATTGTTTCATTTTGAAATAAAGTAGCCCATTTTGGTTTAAGGGACCCTTGGTGGACCTCATGTTTTGATTCTTCGATAATAAAGTTGTAAATATATAGTCTTGACTGGTTTTATCCTTTCCATTCACGCTAATGACTCTTAATTTAGGAAACACCATACCTTCTTGGGATCTTGTTATGTTTGTTTCCATGGTATAATTATTGTGTTGGAATATGTGATATCCATTATTCATGTGTGATTTCCTTTGTGTGTGTGTGGATCCCGTGACACCATATGACCATGCTTCATGAGAATTGTTGACAAAGCTATATTCCATGGTAATTTTTGATTCAGCTATTGTATTTATGATTCTCTTATACTTCCTTATTATATATGCCTTGATATATGTGACATGATATGTGGTATTGAAATTATGTCACTATTACCTTGATATATATATGGTATATGATGTGATGTTATTTCTTGTCCATGGAACTAATGAGATAGGTGGACTCATCATGTCTCAATCTCCATAAAGTTAGAGAGTGTTCTGATGTTTCTTGTGGATTGATGACGACATAGACATGGATGATGAGGCATGATGGCCTACAGTTTACTAACCTAGGTAATGACTATCATGAGTGATGAAACCCATATGTGATGGCCATTGAGAATGATAATCATGAGTGATCAGAACTATGTGTAAATAGAGGGGATTCATGGTCTAAGTGAACTAACATAGAGATATTAATAGTGATGATGGTCTAGTGTGGTATAACATAGAGTTTTGGGTCACGCGCAACTATAAAAGAACCTTAGGCTTCCACTATTCTAATATATATATATATATATATAATTAGGTAATGATGACATTGTGTAGTCTGACCTAGAGGCCAAGGACATGTATGAATATACACCATCTTGAGGGTAACATTGACATTGAGACACTACCTACTTTGTACAAGGTTTTTTCTATATGAAATCTTGTACAGGGTATTTTGGCCCGATGTATAATCATCAATGACCAAATAGAAGACCTTCAGAAATGGATCAAAGAATATTTCATGATGATAAATTTAGTGACCAAAAAAACCACAACATCTTATCATCCATTGATCAATGGCTATTTGGATGTTTTAAATATAATGTTTAATGGAATCTTGGAGAAAAATATCAACCCAAATATGAATTATTAGAGACAATAGTTCTATAATACCATAATTATTTTTAGGTAATTTTACTAAAATTAATTTATAATTATGAAAAAATATTTTATTTATATGAAACATTTTCATCTAGATGAGTATTTGGAACACAATTAATAATTTGTAGTAAAAGAGATTAATTTATATCTATAAGAATAGGGTATAAAATATTGATTTTAGATTCATTTCCAGGAATAAATATATAGATATAAATTTTATAATTCTATAATTTTATGATTTTGAATTAGTGAATCATATTTTTACTTCAAAATTTGATTAAATAATGAGAATTTCATACATGTCCAAGGCCACCACACATATTAGGATTGGGTAATTTTGATCACTCATCAATATAGTGATCGTAGTTTTTTATAATATTCTGAATTACATATACCCTCTATGAATCATAAAATAGAATAATGGTATAATCCTTTAATAACTACACAAATTCATTTGTACCCACATGTTTCATTTATGGTTTATGTCTCCTTTGTGTTTATTTAAAATGTGTTTCATTATATTTAAAAATAAATTTATGCATATTGATTTCTAAATTTATCTAAACAACATCCCCTAATCATCAATCTGAACCGATTTTATTTCCATTAAAATAATTATCAATTAATGTTTTTATTTGAAAGAACTATATATATATATATATATATTTATTTCATATATTATCCTTCTATTACATTGTTAAAAAATACAGTAGATATTTGATAAATTGATTAAGTTTCACATTTGAGGGTCCAAAACAAAGATAATTCTTTGGGTTATAAAACCTCTATGCTAGGGGAATATATTATAAAAATTAAGCACTTCATCCGTCATTACTGAATAATAATTCATATACATCATATACGTTAGAATTTACCACATCATCTACATGTTATATGGTGAGAATAGTTTTTTTCAAATATTTCTCACATATTTTTCTACATATCATATTATTACCCAAATTTAAAATTTCAAAATATAGATTGTTTTCCACAAATATAATTCACTAATTATAATGTTAGAATGGGAAAATATAGGGTTTCTATTGATATTATTTAATGGAATCAATATATATTAAAATATATATTTTTTCTCCAAACCCCAATGTCATGAAACATTTATAGAAATTGATGGGTGTCTTGTATATTTTTTGGAAGTTGTTCCAAAGATGAGGGGTGAATAACATGTGTTCCTATATTAATCCATCTAGATAATATAAATTATCAATGTAAATATCAAATTCAATACATTAACCAAGGAATATTCAAGTACACCAGGTGTTAAAGAAATTGGACAATTTTTTAGTTGGATACCAACATTCATTGGTTTGAGCACTCTAATCTATGAAGAATAGAACACATAATGAGATATGAAATAAATATAAGATCATAGATCACAAAATACTTTTTTGAATATCATTGATCAAACTGTATGTAGAATATAAAATCTAGGTGATTCATGATATTTTTTTAGATGTTCGGGAGTGACAAATGTTGAAAATTATATCCAAAAATTAATCATTCATTCCCATTAATCATACTATTCATCTTAAATAATTATAAGAGAAACCTAGTTATTTTTCGAAAATGTTTATTCAATTAAATAATAGGTATTTCAATGTCAATATTTTAATTGTTTCTAGAATTTTTTTTTATTCCATGATCATGAATCTTCTTTAATTAAATAATTATTCTGAGAAATTGTAATAAAATAATTTCAATTACATTTAGTTAATTTTTAATTGTTTTATATTATTTTCAATGAATATATAAAAACCTATATTTTTCTACCTCTATTATCGAATTAGGAAATTTTAAATAAAATCGAGGTTCTATTTAATATATTTGGAACAAATAGTGGATATAAATTTATAATTTAATTTTTCAACTTGAAATGTGTTTTTCTAGATTCGTATGATTTATCATATTTATTTCTATTGGGAACCAAAACCAATTTTTCAATTCATTCATCTCATTTGATAGATCTAAAATTAGAAACACATATTAGCTCAATATTTGAGGTTGTAAAATAGTAAATGTTTATTCATATGATATCTTTTGTTTCATGGGTGGGGTTGGAGTTCTTAGTAATACAGTTGCTTCAAATTTTATTGGAAAGGCTTAGGTTGGTATAATTACTATTATTTTAGTTTCCTACAATGCAATTATCAATTTCTAAATGCATTCTAGTTGTTTGGATAACATATAAATAATTTGATGAAATTTTTAAATTTAAATTTTTGATAGCTAGTAACTCATCATTTAGTTTCATATATGACAACATTTTTCTCAATAAATTAACTGTGGAAGAATGAAAAGCATTACTATTATGAGAAGATTACTAAATTAATTAAGGGATATTCCTAATAAAAGTGGTTAGTTCCTAAGGATTAAATTAAATTACATGACAATTAGTGGATATTACCTCATGAACTAATATGGTACTAGTAATTCTGCACGAAACATTAGATAATTTGGAAAAAACTCTTGAACTTGTCCCTTAGCATCGTATTTTCATTTATAAATCCATTCTGTAATAGTTAATACAACTTAAATATTTTTTAACGATCATAAATCCATTTATAAATAAAACAAGGATTATGTGTCCCTCAATATCATGATTTGGACATCTTGGACAACAATTATTAAATATCTCTCAATACTATTATAAGATCATTAATTATTCTTTTATAATGAAATTAATGTAATCTCTCAAGGTAGTTCTCCAATAAAATTGTAAATAACTATTAGTAAATTGTCTTTTAAAGGTTATCCCAATCAATGACTTCTCTTGGTCAATAATAATACATATATACCCGACACACTCATTCATGAGAATGAATTTTAATTATGTTCATATAAATTTTACCTAATGCACTATTATTATATACAGTTTTACACAAGACATGGTAAATTATTTAATATTTTTGATTGGATCTTCTTTTGAATATTCCTAAAGTCATGGAAAAGGATTAGTGTAGAGTCCCAGCAACATAAATCCTAGATTTTGTTTCTACAAACATTACATTGGTATATTATACAAGTAAATGATTTCCCAAAAGAAAAAACTATTTATTATAATTTGTAAAAAAGATACATATATATGTATTGTTTTATAAATTAATAGAAGTTATAACATAATTTACATCTCATCTAAGGATAAAAACCTTATTCTATCTAGTGTATCCTTACATGTAATTCATTTCACCCTTAATGTGATACTTGGGAGAGGAAAAATAATTAGGGTGATATCAAATTCTCAGTAAGGATGTATTATAGTAGAAGAAATAATTAATCACTGAGAATTGTCAATATGGAAAAATTAATAACTAATGAAACATTCTATGAAAACAATATACTTATAAAGAATTGTGTAAATAATATTTCATTGTAATGAACTATAAAAAATACCATTTTAAATATCAAGATAATGAAAAATCAATATGGATTGGTAAAAAACTGAAAACACAATCCATTTTAATTTATAAAATGATAATGAAATGAATCCATGGATATGCCAACACAAAATATCATGTATAAATAATTACTGAATCAAAATGATGGAAATTATTAATTATTATACGTCATATATCTGGGACATGAACCATTACCCTAAATACCTTCACAATATGGTTTATGTATATTGGTCAAAATTTATATATTCTTTTTTGAAACAAACATGAAGGGTTTTAACCAAATAATTTTTCTTCAGGAGACTGCCATTCCATCGAGGGGCTTACTTGAAACTATCCCTACACATAGGGAATGCATTAACTAAAAATCCAACCCAGAATTCATTCATTAACTGGTCCCAACCCCATATAGTATAATACCAATGTATTCCTCTTATAGTTTAATAATCAATTTAATTAAATAATAGTGTTCTTTATCTAATATCTGTATTGAATAATGGATACAAATTTATCAATATTTCCCCAAAAAAATCAAATAATAGAAAAATTAATCATAATATGTAATTATGATATGTAGATTCAGAAATAAACATATTTATGATAAACAATATGGAAAATTAGGTTAAATTTAATGTTATATAATCATTAGAAAGTGAATATTTCACTGGGAAAAAAGGAATCAATGAAGTGAATTTTTTTACTATCATTTGTAAAAGAAATAATTAACCATCCAAAGAAAGAATAAATATGGTCTTAATAAAAAATATCACATGTGGTGTAAAATAATGTGTTTTTGTTTTTGATGATTGTAAATATTTTAAAAATATATTTTACCAAAATTCACGACCAAAATAACATTTCATTTAAAAAAAATTGAAACAAATTATTTTAAAATAATTTTTAAAAAATTAAAATATTAACCTTTTAGACATTACAAGTAATATTTCAAAAAAATATGACATGTAAATTTGTACATTCCTTACAAGGTAAACATTACATACCTTTATTCACAGTGAGATGGTTATGAAAAAAATACTTTATTGGAAAGAGGCAAGAATAAACGTTTGAAAACATTGGTAAAAGACATAATGTCAAGTTTTAATCAATAAATATTTTTGGAAATGATAAAAAATATTTGTAATTATTTTTATAAAACATGTTTTTTAAAAGAAATCGATCTCCCTGACTAAAGTGAGAAATAAATTGAGTTCTCATAAAAACATATTTTTTTTGACAAACATGTTGTGGAAAAATTTGAATATTACTTGAAAAAGGTCGTGAATAAATTGAGGGGACAAGAATGATAGGTCTTAGTTAACAATGATCCAGTAATTTATTCTGAAAAAAATTCATGTGCAACCAATCCTGGACAAAATGACGTAGTGAAGTAAAACCTTGAAAAGGAAATAACATTGATACGAGAATCAATAAATTAGTAGATAATCTGGGATAAATGTAAACACACATAAAATGGTTGAAATAAAATAATATATAGTAAAAAGTTATTATAAAAATAATCTCATAATATTAATGATGATGAGGAATTAATATAACTCACTAAAAAGAAATCAGGTTATGATATTATTTGTAACATGCTGTCTTTTATCCCAAATTAGTAGAGGAAATAATTCAATTATAAAATCAAAATAAAATTAATATAAATAAATTCATTATATAAAATTTCAAAATGGAACGTAAATAAAAAATAAAAAATTATTAACTAATGAATAAAAAATTTATTACAAGGATGTAAAAAGTGAGACGAAAATCCCTAACCTTGTGTTTCATTTTTATGTTAACTTCATTTAACCTCCCATATAATGGTTTAAAACATGTCTTTAACTTATAAAAAACCATTCTCAAATTTATAATACCATATATTATAAGGACCTGACCTTAAAAAATTACATAATCATGAATTAAATGAAAAATTAACATAGAGGATCTTTTCAGTTTTAGAGTTTTAGATAATTAGGACATAAATATTACATCTCATAAGATTACAAATTAGACACATCTACTAAGTTTCCATAAAATAAAAACTCTTAAAAAGAAACATGTCATCTTCCATGTTTTAGATAGCATGTCTTTCCTTGATCCCATCCTTGACCCAATTAATCTTTAAGTCATGTGGAAAACATTTCAAAAACGTTGGGATGGGCATAAAAATCCTAGTAAACAATAAACAAAGAAGGAAAACTGTTAATTTTTTTCAAAACAATAAGTAAAACATGAATACTTTATTATAAGTAATAACTTTCAGCTTTATGAAGTAGTAAATACTCTTCACTGAATAAAATATCATTACATACCCTTTGGTAACCAAAATATTACCATAAAAGCCACATAAAGAACACATAACATATAAAGGTAACTTGGGACATAAACATACTTTAATGGAATAACCATACGGTCAACTTCCACACATATCACTAAATAGAGTATCCATATGGCCAAATTCCATACTCAATTCATTGGAGGTTATAACGTAACCACCCGTCCTGGTATTCATGGCACCACATATCATTTGGTTTATCACGTAACCACCCATCAAATGTCCATGTACCATTATAAAATCATAATACATAAAACAAATATAATGTAATTAAAACATTTCCAAATTTCAATCACAATATATCACTTAAATACAATTACATAAAAAATCCATTATCAAAACTATTTTCAATAACAAAATACATAAAAGAGTATATGGTATTTATTTTCTTTTAAAAATATTTCAGCTTTTTAAGGAATCCAGAGGTCAAATAGTACTCATGGCGGCGGAAAAGGTCGTTGTCACCGCATATATTAAAAGAAACATTCCTTTTTTTATTTAGTAATACTCTACGTAAAAAATATTCCCTTTGAATGAAATTAAAAGTCAATGGTTTTTATACAGCATAGATAAGAATGTCTTGTATTAGAACAAAAGTATGCCTCAATGAAATGAGATTGAGACGGAGTCCCTTACAACGTCGGTATCCTTAGATTAAGGATAAATCAATTACATAATTTTGTGTGACAAATATAAATACACCCAATATAATAGGATATTATGTGTGAAACTATTAGAGGTCATCCACACATATTCATAGTATGACATAATCATGAAGTAGAGGTTTAACCCAAATAATTAAAATTGGGTTAAGAAGTTCCCTTACAGAAATTCGACAGCCAAACAACGTCATTTTTAAATTCTGAAAATGAGACGATGAGAGATAAAAAGGGTATCTCATCACTTGGACATATCATTTACATCAATAATGATATATAATAACACACCCCAACATAAGAATAAGTAAATTAAACGTCCTAACAAAAAGAAGTCTTTTAAAAGGTGACGGTAAAAGGTTCCCTTACCGATTTGGGCAACTTTCGAAACGTGCACCCCATGAAAGAAGGGTCATAAAATGAAGATGTAAATACCAATGAATGAGTTTATATTACACAAATAGTAGAATAATGTGCATTACATACACCACACAAAAAGAAATGGTGGAAAATGTAGCATTAATCTCATGGGAATAAAAAGTGAGATAAAACCCCTTACCTTGTTGTAATCGATCAAGTCATATGAACAAAAGATAATAAGAACAAAATGAATCCTATAATACCAAGAATATAAATAGAATCATGATAATATATATCAAATGGAAGTACGTAATACACCACATGCAATAAATAAGTGGCAAACAATGGTAATCACACGTAATTAACTGTGAGATAAGAAATCCCTGACGAAAATTCGGCAGCCTAACGGTGCCACATAAAACATTCAAAAATGGATTGATGAGATCAAATAGGGTCTCTCATCATAATAAAACAATAAGTAAAGTAAGAGGAATATAAAATAACATCCCCTAACAAAATAAAGAGGATCTTAAAAGAAATGACATAAAAGAGAGTACTTAAAAATAATGAGCGAGGTAGGATCCCTTACCTCAAGTCCGACTTGTCTTGTTCGATTCTTTATATTCCTATATAAAAAACATTCGTCAATTTATAATTTCATAATGACCTCCTTCAAATTTTATTATTCAATTCATATCACATATTATAATGTTATAATAAGTAGTTAATTATGATATTTCATATCATACATTTTTGTCGATGTTCGGTACATGAATCAAAAATGAACTTGTTTGAAATGAATTGTCCATGTAGTTATAAGTACATCATCTCCAGAATATTATTAATTATTTAAATATCCTATATATATATATTATAAATTCATTTTATACTATTCCATTACATTTGGAGATAGAAAATGAAATTGGAGACAGTAGGTCGTACGTACGCATGACAGTACTTCATTTCATTTTCATATTAATGGAATTAAAACTAAATGAGAGAGATATATATATTATAATTACTTTTTAATATATATTTTATATAGGTCACATAAGTTCATTAATTTCATTCTTTATACATTCCATGTAGTGCATGAATGAGTCACATCATTTGTGGGGGCGGTAGTCCACACTTCCTCGTATGAAATTATCACATTTGAACAACATACAAAGCATAATGGTATGTTTTAAATATAAAATACAGAAGCATGTAGAAAAAATAAATACCATATATATCCTATATAAAATACAGTGACATCATAATGGCCACCATGAGATGTGGTAGGAGATAATTGAACAATCATCGTTTCGTGAGGCAGTAATTCGCTATCCACGGAAATAGTATGTTTTTTAACCATTAGATAGAGGTGTCTGTATGTGTAGCTATAATACATCTCATAAAAACATCATATTATATTTACGATACTGTTTTGTTTACAAAATAAAGGAATAAAAAGATTCTATGGGGTTGGAGAAGCAAAATAAAACAAAATAATATAAGAGAAGACATTAGCTTTAAATCGGGTAGCTCCCCTTGGTTTGTACCAAAAAGGTTTCATGAAGAGTTTTCTACCTAAGGTATGTATTATAAGATTAATAGAGTGATGTAGAGAAATAATAGGATCAGGGGTTGGATGAGACAATGGATTGAGAGGTGTGGGTTAGGGAGTAGAGGTGGGGGCCTTTTATAAGAGGGAGGAGGGGGACTCTTGGATGGTCATGAAACGTAACATTATTATGAAATAGTTTTCGGATTTTAAAGGTCCCATAATGATATATTAAAAGTATAGAGTGATAAGGGTTCTAAATCTTCCCATAAAATTGTTTTTAGACAAGTGTAATTCTTATATTTTACCTTATCTTTTCATTTTATTTAAATCATTCATTAATGAGGTAATCGCTGCATCATCATGGTGTCATAAATAAATTTAGTTATTTATTATCTAAAAATAATAAAAAATTTACCATAATGTAGGAAATATTTTTATATTTATAGTTAATATTTTTAGTCAAAAAGATAATATATATAACCCCAAGTAAAAATTGTTTTAAGCAAACAATACCTGTTTGTGACATTTTTATTTTAACATCAAATAAAAAAAATTAATGTCATTTTCTTACCCAAGTGGCTCCATGGGGTCCCCTAGTTTACCCATGGATTGTCTTGGTCTTCCATGAATCATCCAATAATTGTAGGACATGTTTCAAGGTAATATCATATTATTAAGACATTATTTTTACATTAAATTACACTAATTACCTCTAATTGCGATTAATAAAACTCAAAAGTTACTATTCATAAAAAATTATTTTCATCCCATTGAACCAAATTTTACTCAATAATGACAACCATGTATGTAAGATTTTAAAAATTAAATTCATAGATGTGGTAAAATTTCATTTAAATGAAAAATCTGTTTTTTAACAACCACTTTGCAGTTTCACTATTCATTAAAAATTGAAGTTTTTCAGAAAAATAAAAAAAATTCACCCTAAGCTATATTTGATATTCTAAATTCAAAAATGATTTCTATTTAAACAAATTAATGACATATAAGTTTCATTAATTATGTTAATAATTAATTCCATGTCAAAACAAATAGAGTGTTTTTAAGAAACAATATATATCAAAAGATTGACACTTGTTTATATCAAATTTCCAAGTGAAATTAATTCCAATGTACACCATTGGATAAAATGGTAAAAATATATTATAATTTCACTTTATAACCAATTAAAATGATAATCTATCCATATAAATAATTTAGATTAAAATGTAGGGTTTGAATTAAAATACAACATCATTAACTATTCATTAAAAATGAACTTTATCAGAAAAATAACAAAAACATACAAAAAGTTAATTTTGATGTCCCGATTCTAATGAAGGATTTTATTCATTCAAAGATAACATATAAAATTGTCCAAAAGTGGATTTAAAAATGGATCTTCATCAAAAGGTAGTTAATCGACCATTTAAAAAATATTAGAATATTTATGGTTAAAATCTGATTCATTCGCATTTTAAGCCTCTAACATTTGTTGGATAAAAGTAAATATATTCAACAAACATATATAATATTTTTTTTGTATGTTCTGTTCATTTCCTCCAATACAACATCTAGGCGTTAACTACCTTTTAAAATAATATTATTGTATTATTAGTGTGCAAAGTAAGATTTCAAATAAACTCATTGTTGTGTATTTGGTACGCTATCGAGCATAGCATTCACTTTAAAGTAATATTAAAATTTTATTCACAAATATTGATAAATATGAGAATTTCATATTCTTTATTTACCTGGGATGTTACATACTTCACCCCTTTTGGGAATTGTGTCCTCGCAATTTTATAATTGGGCTCGAAAACATCATTGAAAGCCCCACATCGGAAAAGGAGTAAATTAAACTATCACTTTAAAAGAAAAAAATAAAAGTAAAAAGGTCACTCAAGACAAAAAATACTAGGATTCCATGAAAACATGGATATGGAGGAGAAAACTGACCATCATGTTCTGATGGAGAGTGATGGGAAAATATGTCTAGGAGAAAGATAACCACCAGAAAATCACAAACTTGTAATGGGTTAAACGGTATTTGATTCCCTAGTAGGAAAAGTTAAAAGAAAAAAAAAATTGTTTTATGTTACTTTTCATTGAGGAATTTATTTATGATCTTAACTAAAACATAAGGAAACATACTTACATGTTGTGTAGACTTTCATCTCTTACTAGATTTCTTAGAAAAACCCATATTTTCTCCTAAAGGTAAGTATTTAGGATGACTTTTTAATAATAAGAGTGCTATAATAAACTTTTAGAGAATCACCTAATCCAAAAAAGAGAACTATATATTTCCCATGTATTTATTCCTTAACCAAAACCCAAATTTTTAGTATATGATCAGATAATCCCAAAAAAAGATAATCATTTACAAAAAATAAAAACTACTCTTAATCTTCAAAAATTTTCAAACAACCCAAAGTTCAAAAAAGACCATTCAATACAAAATTTCCATTAAAATTCTTCAAAAATAAACCAAACTATGATTGAAGCCCAAATATCTAAAGTATTTAATCACATAGTCTTCCAAGTTAAATGTTAACATTTATCTCCAAATACCATCAGTTAATCTTAAAGTCTCATACTGAAAAGTAATTAACCTAATTACATATCATCCATGATAGGTTAATAATTTTCATAGATGACCCAAAATAAACTTATTACCGATTCATAAGATCATTAACTAAAAATAATTAGTCATACTAACCTGGTACTTCACATAGTCCAATGGTAGGCGATAAAATCTTGTCGCACTTTGGTTGTGGGTTAGATTCCCACAGCTTCATCCGACACGATGGGTTGTCACACGGTCTATGTGTTGTCCTTTTCCAAAACTATATAATTCATAAAACATTCCCCAAAAAGAGATAATATCTTCAAAAATATCCATAACATAATTAACCTCAAGATTATTTCTTTCCTTTCATTTTCCATCATAACATATAGTAACCCTTAATTACCTCAAAAGTAAGGATCATATAAACCCTAATGGTTACCTTTATAATTATTACCTGAACATCCACATCGAGTTGGTTCTCTCATACATAATGCATTAAAGAAATCACCAAGGATCAAGTGGTTAATCATGACTCTTGATAGTTAGTTGAGAATAACCACAAGAGTTCTCATTGAAGCTCCCATATCATTCAGTTGTTCTTTTAGAAAACCATCACAGTTTTCTTCGTATCCCGTATTACTTTGGTGCCAGCTAGATCCAACCATTTACTAAAACCTAAATGTTCAGTGTGAGTATATCATTAGAATCATCATATAATATATTATGAGGAGGGTAATCATAAGATGCAATTATTCATGTTATCTTAAACTCATTAACTTTATCTTAAACTATAACTCTTTCTGAAATCCTAACCATTATTATAATGTCACTTGTGCTTAAAAAATACCATATCCTCTAAAGTTATCTAAACCGACCTTTGATACCAACTATAATTAACCGTCCTTAAAACATTACAAAATCATGAATTAAATGAATAATTCACATAGATGATCTTTTTAGGTTTAGAGTTTTAGAGAATTAGTACATAACTATTCTATCTCAAAAGATTACAAAGTAGACACTTTTACTACATTTCCATAAAATAAAAGCTCTTTAAAAAAAATGTCTAGTTCCATGTTTTACATAGAATGTCTTTCTTTGATCCTATACTTGACCCTATTCATCTTTAAGTCCAGTGGAAAACATTTCAAAAAACTTGGGATGAGCATAAAAAACCCAGTAAAGGTTACACAAAGAAGGAAAACTGTTAGTTTTTTTCAAAACAATATGTAAATCAAAAATACTTTATCATAAGTAATACCTTTCACCTTTATGAAGTGGTAAATACTCTTCAATGAATAAAAGATCATTACATACCCTTTTGTAACCAAAATATTACCATAAATCCCATATAAAGAACATATAACATATAAAGGTAACTTGAGACATAAACATGCATAAATGGAATAACCATACGGTAAACTTCCACACATATCACTAAATTGAATATCCATACGGCCATCTTTCATACCCAATGCATTTGAGGTTATAACGTAACTACCCATCCTGGTATTCACGACACCACCCATAATTTGGTTTATCACGTAACCACTCATCTAATGTCCATGTACCATTATAAAATCATAATACATAAAAAAATATAATGGAAAGAAAACAATTCCACATTTCAATCAAAATATATCAAATAAATACATTGACATAAAAAATCCATTATCAAAACCCTTTTCAATAACAAAATACATAAAAGTGTATATGGTGTTTATTTTCCTTTAAAAATATTACGGCTTATTAAGTAAGCCAAAGGTCAAATAGAATTCGCAGCGGCGGAAAATGTCATTGTCACCACGTACGTTAAAAGATACATTCCTTTTGTCCTTTAGTAAAATGCTTCATAGAAAAAGATTCCCTTTGAATGAAATGAAAAGTGAAATGTGTTTATACAGTGTATAAAATTAAATCTTGTATTAGAACAAAAATATTCCACAATGAAAGGAGATTGAGACGATTTTTCTTACAAATCTGGTATCGTTAGATTAAAGATAAATCAATTACATAACTATGTGTGACAAATATAAATACACCCAATATAAGAGGATATTAAGTGTAAAACAATTAGAGGTCATCCACACATATTCATAGTACAACATAATCAAGAAGTAGAGGTTTAACCCAAAGAATTGAAATTGGGTTAAGAAGTTCCCTTACAGAAATTTGACAGCCTAACGACATCATTTTAAAATTCAGAAAATGAGACGATGAGAGATAAAAATGGTATCTCATCACTAGGACATATCATTTACAATAATAAGGATATATAAGACCATATCCCAATATAAGTGTTGGGAACAAATCCCTCAAGGTAACATTGCACTATTTTAGGGTTGATTGTATTTGTTGACAAAGCAGGTTTTCATGGATATTTGTCGAGTTCCCAAGAAGTTATTGACAATCCTTGTTGACAAAGAACGATGAAAAAGGAATGGACGATCTGGAGGTGGTACAAAAGAGCAGTACAATGTGGAGGTGGTGATGCTTCGTGAAGATAGGATGCAAGGTTTGGATTTCGCAAAAACTAGAAAAATGGAGGCGGTGATGCTTCGTGATTACGTCAAAGCTTCGCGAATGTCAGAGTTGAAGCGCATCGCGGCGGTGAAGGGCTTTGTGAGGGAGCTTCGTGGCGAAGGAACGATGGAATGTTGGCGGTGATCCTTTGGGATTACGAAGAGCTCCGCAAATGGAAAATTGTCGTGGTGCTTCGCGATTTGCACAGAATTCCGGCAGAAACTTCGGTCCTTCACGATTGGCGAGGACGTGTTGTTGACTTCATGCGGAAGGGATGAGGGTCGATGGAATCGCCTATAAATAGAGGTCGACCCCATTGAGAGAAGTAGAGAGAATTTTCATAGAAAATCCATTTCTCTCGGTTCGCAGAGGTATTTCACGAAGGCGGTGTCCTTCACGAAAGGGGAGATTCACGGTGGCTATTCTAGCTCCGAAAAAGGCGTATGCCCCGTGTTGGCTCAGTGAGCTTCGCAGAGAGGCAGGAGATCTATGACGGCATAAGCATTGCGAAGGTCTGTGCATCATGAGAGTGCTTTGCGATAGAGCTTCGCAAAAAGGCAGGAGCTTCGCGAAGGCTTGTTTGAGCTTCGCGAAATTGGGAGCTTCGCGAAGTAGGGTTCTTTGCGAAGGGGTTTCCAAAAGGAATTGCCCAGTGTTCAGAGGCAAAGAGGTATTCATCAGTGGATGAAAGTTGGACTTCAACAGAGCATCTATCAATAGTTGAAGATGCATTATTTCATGCAAATAAAGAGACCTACAGGTCTATAAACTGTGAGTGGATCCCTTCCAAGTCCAGTGAGCATAGAAAGAGGAAAAAGGTGATCCTCTCCACCAGTAGTGAGCCATAGAGAGAGAAATAGGGAGTGAACCTTGGGAAAGTAGTGAGCTGACCCTAAACCTTGTGAAGGCAGTGATCCTGGGAATAGAAGTGCTCTATCCCAAATTTTGTATCCACATCTTATGAAAATTAGTGGTATTTGGTATGCACGACAACTTGTCGGCGTATGCTCCTTGGACGTATCCCAGTGAGGGAGAACCAAGTAAAAATCTTTGTGTCTGCCTGCTTAGTTCCCTGCATTGCATTTGAAGCATCATAATCAGGAAAAGAAGAAAATAAGTGATCATAATAAACACACAAGTGCAAACAAAGTGACCCTTGTAATAAAGAGGTCAAGATCCAGTGGGGCAGGAAGAATTTCGAAAAGAATATCCATACCCTGATTCATCCCCCCCCATCTCAGGATATATAGGCCCCTATTAGTCCTAACAATTGGTATCAGAGCGATAGGTTTCTTTTATCAGATTTGTTTTCTCAAACATTGTGTAGTTGATTTGTGTTGATAAATTAGTCTTCTATTATCTCGTTGTGCCATGGAAAAAGAAAAAAACATCAAAGAAGAATTAGAAGTCATGTGGTATTCCTCAGTGCGGAAGTGTTTATGGAAGAAGTGTTATTCAACTAAAGGAATGAAACAAATTTTTGAAGGAAGGCTTGGATGAATCAAATAGGGAAAAGATAGATTCACTCAATAATGATGTTGGAATGAGTGAAGTACTTAAAATTCAAAGTGATGCTGAAACCACTGATGATGAAGAAGTTTCAAGGAGGACACCAGTTGATTTCATTAACATGACAACGAAAATGGACCGAAAATCGGATGAAGAAGTCAAATCTAAAGAAATCCGGATCAAAGTATTGGAGATTGAGGTCAACAAGATAAGAGGATTAAATCAAAGGCTTATTTATATAGTTACTATCCTAACAAAGAAGAATGATTCACATGCTGAAGAACTACAGAAGATGGCTAAAATGAAAGGAAAACAAAGGGCTGATGATTGTGATGAGAGTCAAAAGTCAGATGAAGTTCAGAATCTGAAATCTAAAAAATGATGATCTTGTGACATAGCTTTTGAAACTAGTTCAGAAGAATTAAAATCTACAGCAGGAGAATGCATGTTGCTCAGATTCTGTTGTTCAAGAAAAATTGAAGGTAAAGGAGCAATGTGAAGTGGTGGAAAAGCTTAAACAAGAATTGGAAGTTGAGATGAGTAGAGGAAAGTATCTGAAGAGAGAACTTGATGCTCAACTTGAGTCAAGTAAAGTAATGATTGAAAAGTTGAAAGAAGAGCTAGAATCAGTGAAGAAGGAAATGGAGAAATCTAAATATGAAGATAAGCCCAAGTTGAAAGATGAACTGCACTTATTATTTGACCATCCTTTGAAAGGTGATGATAAAATGAAAGCCAAATATGCTACATGAGAGGAGAAGCATGAAAGTATTGTATCTTCCCAAAGTCCATCCTTTTTGGGAAAATTTGGAATTGGATATGATGATCCCAATCCTATACAGAATAAGAAAAACACAGTGAAAATATCCAGTGGTAAGAGAGCTGTGAATAGTTCCAGATGTGAAAGGAATCCTATAGGTGCTGGAGATAGGCCTAAGAGGACAGTTCCAAGAAGTAGTGAAGACATTTGCTATTTCTGTGGGATTCATGGCCACACATCAAGCTTTTGTTTAGAGGCTTAGGAATACATTTCAGGCTGTTTTTATAGAAGCATTACTAAATTTGAGAATAAGAAGAAGCATCATGATCAATCAGAGAGAATAATTTCTCAGAGGAGAACATTCATCAGATGCTATTACTGTGGAAGGATGGGACACACCATGAGTATGTGTTAGGAAGCTCAGGAGATCGATGATGGAAGAATAAATCATGTTTCATCAACATCTCCGCATAAAAGTGATGAAATGAGGTATGCCATTAATACAAAATGTTTCATATTTTCTTATCATGGGCATTTGGCCAGACAGTGCAGCAAGAATAAAGCAGGGAAGGAAAAGGAACCCAGAAAGAGATTTCCAACTCCAGTGATGCATAATGATAAATTCTACACTAGGAGACAAAGTGGTAAGGTAAATAATATCCCTAGAGCCTCTGGGGAATCACAAGGAGCTGGGAGAACGGTGAATCAGTCACTTCCTCTGTCACACTCGCAACATATCTCTCAGAGGGAACATGAACACATTTGGAAGAAAAAGGGTGGAGATGCTACAGTTGTGAGAAAGAAGAATGAACATTCAATGTAAGACTCACCACTGCTGAAAAAGAGTTTGGTGACTTAGATATCTGATAAAAAGAAGATGAAAAAAGAATGTGATAAAAAATTCTCAGGTCGTACTTCATAGCAAAAACTGGAAGAAGATGCAAGATCCTTGCAATGGTGGAAGAAGCAATGGAAGATGGAAAGAAAAGATATTCCTGATCCAAGAAATAATCAAGGAAAATGGAATTTTGGTAGAACCTCAAAGAAGGAAATGTTTACTAGTGGGTTTATACCCCAAGCTATGAGAAAGGCCGAGCCTACCAAATCTACGTAGCAGAAAAAGTCTAAAAATGTGTGCAATGAATGCCTAGTCATATGGCCAGAACAATTGAAGTTGGCTAGGCAGCTGAAGGATGCAAGAAAGGAGTGTGATTTCCTACAAGAAAGAATCAAAGGGTTGACCCATCAGGAACAACCACTTTCCTCGTATTGAGGATTCGAGAATCAAACCCCTCTCCCTATGTATATAAATGATAATAACTGATGATTAATATGTTTCATGTTTTAGGGAGATACGATCCTAGTGGATGTGGCATCTAAAGATTCAAAGTGGAGAAGTGATGTGCTCCAGAGTTTAAATTGGATTAAATCAGGTACAACAGTTGAAGAAGAAAGGGAGAAACAGAGCACAATAGGAAGTGATTGTGTTCTTAACTTTATCTCTTTTTTCCTACACCGAGTTTCAACTCAGTAGGCTTAGATATGTTTTTAATGGCTCAACTATGAGTGGAAGATGCGAACAAATGATATAGGAGGAAAAGACAAGTTATGGGTCTAAACAGATGAATGTTGGGCCTAACTACGATAAGAGATGCATAACATAGGGGGAGCATTTAATAACAAAATTAGATGCAAGATACATCAATGCGATAATTGGATGACTCGGCTCAGGTGTTGCCTATTGGGGGAAGAAATAAGCACTATGAGAAGTAGAAATAACCTTGCATTTCATGATTATTTACATTGCTCTAACAATGTGGTATCAGTTGACTGCTTTCAGGATACCAAGAAGCTGCGAGGGAAAATCAAAGGTGTGTTAACAAAAATCTGAGAGAAGAAGTTCAATGAAATGACATCAGTGAATAGTGACACAGAGAAAAGTAGCTGAAAGAAAAAAAGCCACTGAAAAATGAGTCTGTGAACGAATTCCTGATGAAAGTTTTGAGGAAGAAAGAAACACAGGGAGGGAAGAAGTGGCTGATACTGATTCAGAAGAAGACACTAATGATGAATAAGAAAGTGTCAAGTCTGTGTCTACAAGGAATCCAAAGAGCTGAGCTGAAATTGATAGACACAATATCATTAGTGGTTAGTCGGATTCAGTTCTGGCAAGGAAAATGAAATCACTACATCAGGCATCTCTTCTATCTCAGGTTGAGGTGAAATGCTTTGCTGTTGTAGCGGATGATGAAAACTGCGTTCAGTCCATGAATTAAGAGCTAGATCAGAATTGATAAGAATCAGACATAAGAGATTGTTTCGAGGCCAGAAGATAAAAATGCCATCAGAAATAAATGGGTCTATTAGGAAAAAATTAATTAATATGGCACAGTGATTCGGAACAAAGAACGACTGATGTGCAAAGGATACTCCTAGATATAGGGAATAGATGGTGATGAGACATTTGCACCAATTACAAGTCAGGAGACAATCAGATTATTCCTAGCCATTGTAGTGCAACGAAATTCCAAGTTATTCCAGATGGACTTCAAATCAGCATTCATGAATGGGATTCTAGAGGAAGAAGTTCATATCGAGGAACCATATGGTTCTCTTATTCCTGAGGATGAGAACAAGGTTTTTCGGATGAAAAAGGAATTATGTGGGTTGAAACAAGCACTGAGAGAATGGAATTCAATACTGAATCAATATTTGCAAAATCTATGATTCAAATGAATCATAGTGAAGGTGTCTTTCAGAAATATGAAAAGAAGGTTCTGATGAGGTTTAGAATGGAGAAGTCCAAGGAGATGAAGACTCTGGTTGCTACCCGGATGAAATTATCAAAAGATGAATATGGAAAGGTAGTTAATATCACCGAATACAGGCAAATTATTGGAAGTCTATTGTACTTAACTAAAACAAGGCCTGATATTGTTTTCGTCACATGCCAAGCAGCGAGATATCAGAGTAATCCCAAGGAAAGCCACATGATTTTAGTGAAAATAATACTTCAGTATATCTAGGGCACAATGGATTTCGGCTTGACATATACTGACAAATATCATACAGAGTTATTGGGATATACTGATGCAGACTGGGCCAGTTCAGTAGATGATAGAAAATCAACGTTAGGTGGTGCATTCTATCTTGGTGGATTGATTATTTCTTGGCTAATCAAAAAGCAAGATTGCATTTCATTGAGAACCATAGAAGCAGAGTATATTGTGGCCACTCAAGCATGCACACAATTATTATGGATGAAACAATAGCTTGAAGATTTGGGAGTTGAAGTGAAGTCTCTGATCGGAATCCAGTGCGATAACTCAAGTGCTATAAATCTCAGAAAAAGTCTCGTCCATCACTCTAGGACAAAGCACATTGAGATAAAGTATCATTTTATCAAGGAGAAAGTTGAGCAGGGGATCGTGAAGTTGGAGTATGTGCCTACAAATCTACAGGTTGCAGACATCCTGACAAAGGCATTACCCAAGGAAGCATTCAAAAGGCATCAACTGGATCTGGGAGTTCAGTCGACTCCCCGCACATGAAATAGTGTGGATGTGGGACTCCCCCCCCATATCCCTAAGGTATGATGTGTTTTTACCTAATGTGCTGATATATGTTCTCTACTATGTTACAGACTACAACGGAGTGTCCTTTGGGTTCGTTGACAAAGGGGGAGAAAATAGTGATAGTTCAAGGGGGAGGCAGTGTGGCTATACGAGAAATGATGACAGATACGGGGAGAAGCTGACCAGTGGAGCAGCTAGATAGGGGGAGAAATGAGAAAGGGGGAGATTTTTAAACATGACGATGCTAAAAGTGATCGATCAAAGCATAGATATCACTACAGTTGAGGATCCTGATAAAAGCGGAACAGTGGTGTTGGAATGGTGAGATACGGTTTCTAGCTATCATCAATTGGGATCAGTGTGGTTCAATAATTGGTATCAATTTAAGAATTGGTATCAGGTAGGAATCGACAATTGGTGTTTGACATGAAGTGATTCATCGATAAGCTTTTCATACTACTCTTGTTTCTCACGTCGAGCATAGCTCATTTGGGCTTAGAGTACGTGTTAAGTGATTCCTTGAATTCTATCATAATCGCAAGAGACGAATGGTGGTGGTAGCTGAAAGAAGACTCAGCGAGGTATCAAAGTGCAGAAAATCTTTCTGAGCAGAGTTGTGAAGAGTTGTCAACAAACCCAAAGGGGGAGATTATTGGGCACAAATCCCTCAAGGTAACATTGTAGTATTTTTGGGTTGATTGTGTTTGTTGACAAAGCAAGTTTTCATGGATATTTGTCGAGTTCCCAATAAGTATTTGACAATCCTTGTTGACAAATTACGATGAAAAAGGAAAGGACAATCTGGAGGCGGTACAAAATAGAAGTACAAGGTGGCGCTGTTTCCCAGTGTTTGCCAAATTTTTGGGTCCAAAATTTGGAGTTTGTTGAGCATCGCGAAAATAGGATTTCCATGAAGAGCATAATTTAATATGGCAAAGGCAAGGATTTCGCAAAGATAGGATTCATGGTTTGGATTTCGCGAAGACCAGAAAAATGAAGGTGGTGATGCTTCGCGATTACGTCAAAGCTTCGCAAACATCAGAGTTGAATCGTATCGCGGCGGGGAAGGGCTTTGTGAGGGAGCTTTGCGGCGAAGGCACGAAGGAATATTGACGGTGATCCTTCACGATTACGATGAGCTCCGTGAACGGAAAATTGCCATGGTGCTTTGCGATTTGGACAGAATTCCGGCGGAAACTTCGGAGCTTCGCGATTGGCGATGATGTGGCATTGACTTCGCGCGGAAGGGCCGAGGGTCGGTGGAATCGCCTATAAATAGAGGCTGACCCCCTCGAGAGAAGTAGAGAGAATTTTCCGAGAAATTCCATTGCTCTCGGTTCGCAGAGGTAGTTCACAAAGGCAGTGTGCTTCACGAAAGGGGAGATTTGCGGTGTCTATTATAGCTCTGCGAAAGGTGTGTGCCCCACGTTGGCTCAGTGATATTTGTGGAGAGGCAGGAGCTCCGCAACATCCTAAGCATTGAGAAGGTCTTTGCATCGTGAGAGTGCTTCTCGATAGAGCTTCACAAAAAGGCAGGAGCTTCGCAAAATTGGGAGCTTCGCGAAGTAGGGTGATTTGTGAAGGTGTTTCCAAAAGGAATTGCCCAGTGTTCAGAGGCAAAGAGGTATTCATCATTGGTTGAAAATTGGACTTCAACAGAGCATCTATCAACAGTTGAAGATGCATTATTTCATGCAAATGAAGAGACCTACAGGTCTATAAACTGTGAGTGGATCCATTTCAAGTGCAGTGAGAATATGAAGAGGATAAAGGTGATCCTCTCCACCAGTAGTGAGCTAGATAGAGCGAAATAGAGAGTGACCCTTGGGAAAGCAGTGAGCTGACCCTAAACCTTGTGAAGGTAGTGAGCCTTGGAATATAAGTGCTCTATCCCGAATTTTGTATCCACATCTTATGAAGATTAGTGGGATTTGGTACGCACAACAACTTTTCGGCTTATGCTCCTTGGACGTAGCCCAGTGAGGGTGAACCAAGAAAATATCTTTGTGTCTACCTGCTTACTTCCCTGCATTGCATTTGAAGCATCATCATCAGGAAAAGAAGAAAATAAGTGATCATAATAAACACACAAGTGGAAAAAAGTGACCCTTGTAATAAAGAGGTCAAGATCCAGTGGGACAGGAAGAATTTTGAAAAGAATATCGATACCCTGATTCACCCCCCCCCCTCTCAGGGTATATAGGCCCATATTGGTCCTAACAATAAGAATATGTAAATTAAAAGACCTAACAAAATGATTTCTTTTAGAATGGGGAGGGTGAAATGTTCCCTTACCGATTTGGGTAACATTCGAAACGTACACCCCACGAAATAAGGGTCATACAATGAAGATGTAAATACCCATGAACGAGAGTATATTACAAAAATATTTTAATAATGGGTAGTACATACATCACACAAAAGAAAATAGTGTAAAATTTAGCATAACTCTCACGTGAATAAAAAGTGAGATAAAAACCCCTTACCTCGTTGTAATCAATCATGGCGTATGAATAAAAGATAATAAGAACCAAATGAATCATAGAATACCATGAATATAAATTGAATCATGATATTATATATCAAATTTCTGTACAAAATACACCACATGCAATAAATAATTGGAGAACAATGGAAATCTCACATAATTAAAAGTGAGATAAGAAATCCCTTATGAAAATTCGGCAGCCTAACGGCACCACATAAAACATCCAAAAATGGATGGATGAGATCAAATAAGGTATCTAATCATAATAACATAATAATTACATTAAGAGGAATATAAATTAACATCCCATAACATAAGAAATAGGAGCTTATAAGAAATGACATAAAAGAGAGTACATAAAAAGAAAGAGAGAGGTAGGATCCCTTACCTCAAGTCTGAATTGTCTTTCTCGTTTATTTATATTCATGAATAATAAACATTGGTCAATTTATAATTTCTTAAGTAACTTCTTTAATGTTTATTATTCAATTCAAATCACATATTATAATGTTGTAATAATTTGTTATTTATGAGATTTCATATCAGATGTTTTTATCGACGTTCGGTACAAGAGAAAAAAATGAACTTGTTTGAAAAGAATTGTCCATGAAGTTATAATGAAATCATATACAGAATAGTATTAATGATTTAAATATCCTATATATATATATATTATAAATTCATTTTATACTATTCCATAACATTTGGAGATAGAAAATTAAATGCACTGTTCAAGGAGACGGTAGGTCATACGTACGCATGAATGATACTTTCATTTCATTGTCATATTAATGGAATTAAAACTAAATGATAGATATATATATTATAATTCCAAATTAATATATATTTTATATAGGTCACATATGTTAATTAATTTAATTCTTTTTACATTCTATGTATTGCATGAATGAGTCACATCACTTGAGGGGGAGGTAATCCACACTTCCTCGTATGAAATTATCTCATTTGCACAACATGAAAAGCATAAAGGTATGTTTTAAATATAAAATACAGAAGTATATAGAAAACATAAATAACATACATATCATATATAAAATACAGTGACATCATAATGGCCACCATGAGAGGTGGTAGGAGACAATTGAAGAATCATCGTTTCGTGAGATAGTAATTCACCATCTACGGAAACAGTATGTTCTTTAACCATTAGATGGAGGTGTGTGTATGTTTATCTTGAATAAATCTCATAAAAACATCCTAGTATATTTTATATACAGTTTTTGTTACAAAAGAAACTAATAAAAAGAGTGTAGGGGGTTGTAGAAGCAAAATAAAACAAAATAACATAAGAGAAGACATTACCTTTAAATCGGGTAGCTCCCCTTGGTTTGAACCAAAAGGTTTTCTTGAAGAGTATTATGCCTAAGGTAAGGCATCTAGGATGAATATAAGGATGTGTAGAGATAATAGTAATAGGATTTGGATTAGCCAAGGTCTTGAGAGGTGTGGGTAAGGGAGTATAGGTGGGGGCCTTTTATTCGAGGGAGGAGGGGTACTCTTGAAGGTCATGAAATGTTACTTTTTTATGAAATGATTTTCGGATTTTAAAGGTCCCAAAATGATATATTCTAAGGATAAGGTGATAAGGGATAGAAATCCATCTATCCAATAGGTTTTAGACAAGTTTATGTCTTAGACGTTACCTTATCTTTTCATTTTTTTTAAATCGGTCATTAATGAGGTAATCTTTGCATCATCATGGTGTCATAAATAAATTTATTTATTTAATGTCTGAAAAGTATAAAAATATTACCATGATTTAGGAAATATATTTATATTTATAATGAATATTTTTAGTAAAAAATATAACTTATATAACTCCAACTAATTTTTTTTTTGTAAAACAATACATGTTTGTGACATTTTTATTTTAATATTAAATAAAAAGTTATTAATGTCATTTTCATACCCAAGTGGCTCCATGGGGTACCCAAGTTGACCCATGGATTTTCATGGTCGGAAATTACTCATAAAATAAGGGTAGGACATGGTTCAAGGTAATTTCATATTATTAAAACATTAAATTTACCTTAAATTACACTAATTACCTCTAATCGCTATTAATAAAACTCAAAAGTTACTATTCTCCAAAAATTATTTTCATCCCATTGAACCACATTTTACTTAATAATGAAAACCATGTATGTTGGATTTCTAAAATTAAATTCATTGATGAGGTAAAATTTCATTTAAATGAAAAATCAGTTTTTAACTACCACATAGTGGTTTCATTATTCGTCAAAAATTGATGTTTTTCAAGAAATTACCAAAAATTAACCCCAAGAAGTATTTGATATTCTGAATTCAAAAATGATTTCTATTTTACAAAATTCAAAACATATAAGCTGCATTAATTAATTTAATAATTAATTCTCATTGTCATAACAAATAGCGTGTTTTTAAGAAACAATATATATCAAAATATGGACACCTGTTTATGTCTAATTTCCAAGTGAAATTAATTACAATGTCCACCATTGGATTAAATGGTAAAAATATATTCTAATTTCACATTAAATCCAATTGAAAATATAATCTATCCATATAAAAAATTAGATTAAAAAGGTGGTTTTGAATTAAAATACAACATCATTCACTATTCATTAAAAAAATGAACTTTATCGAAAAAATACAAAAAACATACAGAGAGTCAATTTTGATGTCCTGATTCTAAAGAAGGATTTTATTTTTTCATATATAACATATAATATTTTAAAAAAGTGGATTTAAAAAGGGTTCTCCATCAAAAGGTGGTTGATAGACCTTTTAATGAATATTAGAATATTTACGCTTAAAATTGGATTCATTCACATTTTAAGCCTAAAAAATTTATTGGATAAATTTAAAGATATTTAACAAACATATATAATAATTTTATAGTTAGTACTTTTCATTCCTTTCAATATAATGGCTAGGCGTTAACTACCATTTAAAATAATATTATTTTATTATTACTGTGCAATGTAAGATTTCGAAAAAACTCGTTGTTGTGTATTGCGTACGCCAACGATCACAGCATTCCCTTTAAATTAATATTAAAATTTTATTAAAAAATATTGATAAATATGAGAATGTCATATTCTTTATTTATCAGGTATGTTACATATATTATCTTCCTATAATATCTTGTCATCCTTTTCTTTTTAAATCGGTCATTATCCTAATTATTTCGGGTGTTAATTGCATTGTTCTTATAGTATGTTTTGAATTGATACTTGTTGTTACTATTAAAAATATAGTGATTGCATCATATCCATTATTTTAATAATTAATTAATTAAAAAAATATTAATTATATATGTATTTATAATAACCCTTAATATAAAGAGATAATATATGAAATGCACCATTAATGGAGAGGGTAGGCCATACATACACATGAACGCTACATTCAATTTTTTCAACATTAAAATAATGAATATTAAATGAATTATAGTTATATTATAATTCCAGTATCATAATTATGACATATAATTCTCATTGTATTGTTAAAACCATATGTTTTACGTTCCATTTATAGTGTAAACGAATCACATCTCTTTGAGGAGGTGGTAGTCCACACTTCCACAAAGGATGTTATAATATTTAACAAAAATGGAAAGAATAAGTTTATGTGTTATATAAAAAATTCATTATCATAAAACAATTATAAATATAATATATATCATATATAAAATCCCCAACAATTCTCAATAATGAGAGGTGGTAAAGGAAAAAATGAATGACATCATTTTTTGAGGTGGTAGTTTGATGTACACATGGACGGTAAGTTCATTTCCCATTAGATTGCTGGTTGCATAAATGTAGTAACAAACCATAGAATAATATTATCTAAATATATTACAAAAAAAATTTAATTATATATTCATGGAATAAAAATATTTGAGGGGTGTACAATGAAACTAAAAAATATTATCTCAAGGAAGGATGTTACCTCTTATTCAAGTAAATCCATATGGTTTGAAGAAAAGTGAATCCATGGATGGATTTATTATCAAGGATAAGATTATAGATTAAAGTTATGTATTTTTAGGTCCTAATTTTTCATATCTAGATCGTATCATAGTGTATAACAAACCTTCACTTTATTACATATTTCAACATGATTTATTACATAAACATGCACTTAAGACAAATCTAAGGATCGATAGGTATAGTGTATTGGGAAATTTGGAACATTACATGACAATTTAAGACATAAAAATACAACATCTTTATTTAAAACATCTTTTACATTACCCAAATATTACTTCGTACGTAGTATTGCATGGGATAAACTGAGGACATACATAAGAAAGGGGTGAACTATAAAGCCAAATAATGTTGTAAACAAAGAATAACATGAATAATAGAGTTTATGTTAGGAACTAAGAATATCAATGTATAACTAGAGAAACATGAACATAAATTCATGATATATCATGATTATCAAAACATTGAAATGTGGCAACGATATACAACATGATATTAGCATGATCTAAGGCTCAATGTACATGGATTAGCATGGGTAAACCCTAATTGCACACTAATTTTCATGATTAAAAACTCATTTCACTTGAATTATAACTATTAAAATCTCATTTCACATTTCATATCATGATACTAAACATTTCCCAATGTATTGGAGCACTATCATGGTGCACCCTTTATAAATATTTCACTCCATGCATAAGTGAGACACGATGATCTTATAACATGGAATCATTCAACATAATCATTTATTCCAAGATAAATGGATGAGGAATAAAAAATTATCTCTACAGTAAATATTTCTATGTGCATAATGGTGAATAACCTTGATTGGGAAATGGGGATGGTATTAACTACACGATGATTTTGGTGTGGAAAATTGTGGTGCAATTTTGGCCGCATAACGGCGTGACATAAAAACTCTTCAAAATGGGTGATGAGAGAGAAAGAGATATCTCATAACAATTACATGAAATTTTTAGTAAGGGGTTCATATATATACAAATCCAAACACATGAAATTTTTAAATATAAGGCATCACATAATAGAGAAACTTGAAGAAAGCAGAGAAGGAGAATAACTCTTAAAAAATTACATCATGGTAACGGGTGTACATGGGAGGAATTAAAGAGATATAAAGAGGTATCTCATCATTCAACAATAAGGAGGGATTTATGGCGGTGGTTATAAATCATACACCCACATTTTAAATTTTAGATTCTAGGGTATATCAACATAAAGAAACATGGACAAAAATGAGAAAAGAAACAAATCCCTTACTTGAGTGTGTGACATCAAGAGCTTGAAGAGGGGCTTCTTGAGAGCTTGGGAGCCCTGGGATGATTATAGAGAGATTAGGTCATATTAGGGACGTTCTAAAAGCTTATTTTGGAAGGATATGTCGGACCATGAGTGGGTTTATATAGGAACTGAGAGGGGAATTCTTTAATGTTTCACAAACAAAGGTTTTGGAACCAATATAAGTAAATATTAAAAACTAAAAACCTTACCATGGTTTTTCCCATGTTTGTTGAAAAAGGGGATTGGAAAAAATAATTTTATGAGGCCAATTTTCCGAACGTATTAAAATATTAGTCATCCTTATGTAGAGGTGAGTCCCACTCTCAGGGAAACCATTTTAAAAGGATAAAATATTTTTTATGTTTTGGAGGGTCCATAAAGGCATTGAAAAATTAATGAAATAAATCAAAAATCACATTATTTAAAAGTTAAAACATAGATTGGCCTAATAACACTTTTATAGTATTTTATTGCATCACTATTGGGTTATTATGAGGTAATAAAACACATTATATATTTATACGGTATTTCATTTTTACCTAAAAATTTGATTATCTCAGACAATTATAAAAAATTAATAATTGGATAATTTCAAAATTATGATACAAAAAATAATATTCATTTTATCTAAATAATTTTTTATATAGTAGAATTTTCACTATAAAAATAATAATAGATATTTATTGAATATTCATTGGTTTTGACAAATAAAAATTTTTAAACCATAATAAAAATTACAATTGTATTCATAAAAATTATACAATAATTTATACTTAATAAAATTTAAGTTTGTAATAATATTTTATTTAAATATTGTTAAATTAAAAAATCCATTAATTCCCCAAAATATATTTCTTAATTCAATATAAATATTAGCTAAAAATAATATTTGTGCTTTAAAACCCATTTATAAAGTAACAAAAATAAAATAAATTTATATTATTTATCCTATACAAAAATAATGCACATTATCATAATTATAGGGTATTTTTGCATTACCCATTATTAGAGACATATTCCATTAATGTATAGTGTGAGATAGTGGAGCTTTCTTGGGGCCATTTAGTGAACATGGTTTGTGTCGTGATCTTGAAGACCTTGAACTTCTACCATAAATTGTTTCACTAATGCGTAAGTTGATATATATTGGTTTAGGATTGGTTTAGGGAAAATACCTGAAATTTTATCACCCTCGAATGATCTGATAAGTGGGAGTTAAAGTGAACGATCCAACAGGTCGAGGCCATAACATCCATTTTCTGAGTCAAAAGGATTTGTTAAAAACATATATATATGCTAGTCATGTGATCACTAATCAAAAACAATATTATCAACAGTAATCATATATAACAGTTGTATAAACCCAATAAAAAAGTGAATTTCACTACTAAAAAAATAGCCTATACCCACGGTTCAAAACCGTGGGTATAGCCCCCAAAATCATGGGTATAGGCTATACCCACAGTTTTGGGAACCTTGGGCTGGAACATCGTCGTTATAGGTCCCCATCTAATACCCACGGTTTTCCAAAACCGTGGGTATTGGTGTTCTGCCACTATGTCAACAAAACATACCCAATTGCCATGGTGTCAAAGGCTTTTCCCCACGGTTTCAAAACCGTGGGTATAGGTCCTAAAATAATGCGGCCTGCGGGTTTCGAACCGCAACCTCTCTGATGCAGACGAAGCACCTAACCACTCCCCCAACACCGCTTTTATGTATATATATTTGTATTTAGTTATATATAGTTATATAAATCTTGGGTAAATAGGTAAGAATCGTTGGTATAGGACTCCTGCCAAAAATAAATTTTATCCCGTGGAAAAAAAAAATTCTCGCACACACACGGGAAACCTATACCCACGGTTTTTCATAACCGTGGGTATAGGTATTTTAACCCAGACCTATCCCCATGGTTTTCCCCAAATGTGTGGGGTTAGGTACCACTATACCCATGGTTTTGAAAAACCATGGGTATTGGTGAATTTTCAGGGCCTATCCCTACGGTTTTGGAAAACCGTGGGGATAGACGCCCCCCCCCCCCTATACCCACGGTTTTTCAAAACCGTGGGTATAGGTCTTGAAAATTTACCTATGCCCACGGTTTTCAAAAACCGTGGGTATAGGGGTACCGATCCCCACGGTTTTGGGGAAAACCGTGGGGATGGGTCCATTTTCCAGTATTGTTTGTTTTTTATATCCATAAGACATTAAAAATAAATAATATAATGGGAATTTTATTCATGAATGTTCAGGTCATTACAGTCTTCCCCCCCCCCCTTAAGAAATATTGACATGACAATTTTTATTTCCCTCACAAAAATATATATGGGTTACTCCACCTTATCAATTCCTATGGTTCCCATATTTCATCTTCAAACATGCCGTTTCTCCACTAAACTTTGATGAGGGGAATTATCTAATTTCATAGGACATTTTCCTTGATATATAAGATCTTCACCGGATTCTCTTCGTAGGAGAGGCAATTCTCCAATGGTACCCCCTCTGGATTGAGTACATGGGATGGGTCAGGTATGTACATCCTTAATAGTGATACATGGAATATGTCATGTACTTGACACAAGTTCAGTGGGAGTGCCAATCGATTGGCCACTTCCCCAATGTGATTCATGATCTACAAAGAGACTATTTACATTAGACTACACATTCCCTTATTCCCAAATATCATAACTCTCTTCCACTGTGATATGAGGAGGAATACCATGTCTCTGACATCAAACACTAGGTCTCATTAACGATCATCAACATAGTTCTTTTCAACTCTATGCAGCATTAATGTGTTGTTGGATGGTTGTAACTATATCCCCCATTTGTTCAACCTTTTCTGGACCTAGGAGTTTTTTCTCCCCAACATCATCACAAAAACCAGTGTTCTGCACCACTTCCCATAAAGGTCTTCATAAATATCCACTTGGATTCTTGAGTAGAAACTATTATTGTTAGAGAACTCAACAAGAGGAATATGTTGATCCCATACTCCTTTTAAGTCCATTGAGAATAATCTCAAAATGTCCTCAAGTGTTTGGATAGTCCACACATATTGGCCATCAGTTTGATGATTATAAGTCATACTAAATTTCAGCTCAATATTAAGAGTGTGTTGGAGACTCTTCCAAATCATGGAGTAACATCATTGATCTTTATTGGAAAAAATAAATAGTGGTACTCCATGAAGCCCTACCACTTCTTTGATATACATTTGTTCGAGTTGATCCAATGATAAATCCACCCAAATTTCAATGATGTATGCAATAATTGTAAGATGATCCATGAAAACCTAGATAACATTGTTTCCTTTGGAAGTCATTGGATATCCGGTGACGACGACCATGGTATTTTTTCTGATTTCTTTTTTTGGTATGGGTAATGGTTGCATCATCCACTTAAACATCTTCCTCTCATCCATCACATGCGGACATACTAGGAATTTTGATATATACTCAAAAATATCCTTCTTCATGTTATCCCTCCAATAATGCTCTCTGAGATCTCAAAACATCTATGTGTTTCCTGGGTTAATTGATAAATTCAAACAATGTACATCATCCCAATTTTCAATCTATAACTCCGGAATTGATGGAACACAATGTTTGGAACTAAATCTCACAATTAATTCTTCATTAACATTGAACTCCGATGATTTCTATTTTCTGTTAGTTTCGTCTTTCTTCTAAATTCCCACAACATCCATTTGAGCATCCATTAACCATTTCAAAATAGATGGTTGAGAAATCATTTGTGAAATGATTGATGATGTTCCATTATTTATGATTCTTAGTTCCATTTTTATGAAATCTATGAATATTGGATCATTTTCAATTCACATTAATGATATAATCCCTGGGTCCTTTCTACATAGAGAATATGAAACCGTCTTCTCTTTCCTATGTTGGTAATGGATTGAGTCGTCATACTCTTTGATCAGATATTTATTGGCTCATGTTCAACTCCTTTTGTGAGAATGTATACTTGAGGCTTTTATGATCCGTATATATTTCACAATTTTTCCCAAAGAGATGATGTCACCAAATTTTTAAATATAATATTACAGCATCAAACCTTAAATCATGTGTTGGATATTTTGTCTCAAGAAATTTCAATTGCCTTGAACCATGGTTAATGTCATTTTCATTATTCATCAACACATATCCTAGAACCTTCCACAATGGATTATTGAATACAATGAAAAAAAATTCCACTTGTGTGTAGAGTGAGAATAGTCATAGTGATAAGACTCATTTTAAACTCCATAAATCAATCTTCAAATTCATCACTCCATGAAAACATGACACCCATATGAGTTATCATTGTAAAAGGGTTTGAAAATCATGAGAAATTTATTAGAAATTGTTGACGATATCCATCTAACACAATGAAGCAATGGAAATTTGTCCCAGATGTAGGCCTTTATCATCCCTCAATTACATTTTTCATGTAGGGATGTATAGATATCCAATTGATTATGGTGATATAACCCTATAATGATACTTCCTTCAACCATAACTCACACTTGTTGTACTTGTCATATAGCTTATTCTTTCACAAGGTCTCTAGTACAATGCTTAGATGCTCCTCATGCTCCTCCTTGGTTTTGGATTATATTAGAATATCATCAATAAAGACTAACATAAATTTGAGTTTGTAATCTCTAAAGACTCTACTACTCATGACTATAGAGGTTTATGGATCATTAGTGAGTTTTAAAGGCATTACTATGAATTCATAGTGCATTTACGTTGTGAGAAAAGTGGTCTGGTGGATATCATCTTTCTTCACTCATAAATGATAATATCTCGACTGAAGATCCCCATTAGAGATTTATTTTTCTCCACAAACATGGTCGAACAAGTCACCAATTTTGTGGTAGAGTATACTTGTTTTTTATCAGGATTTTTTTGAGCTCATGATAATCAATACAAAGGTGTATTGACTCATCCTTATGAAGAAGAGGACTGGGGCACCCCATGGTGTAACACTTGGGCTTATAAATCCATTATCCAGATTCTCCAATAATTGTTTCCTTAGCTCCTCAAGCCCCAAAACAACACTTCTTACGCTGTCTTGGATTTTAGAAATTCCCCAAGTATACAATGAATTGAGAATTCAACATCTCTAGTTGGAGTTAGACCAGAAAATTCCTTGAGAAACACTGTAGAAAATTCTCTCACAATAGGCATTTCTTCAAGGATATTTTTTTCATTATATTCAATCATATGAGATAAATACGAGTGCTGATAGGATAGTATTATCTATTTTTGTGATGATGGTGCTAAAGAATATCCATCCTCCTCCTTTTAGTTTTACAGAATCGGGGTTCCATTACCCATATGAAGAGTGATTTCCTTATCACATAAATTTATATTGGCTCTATATAAGGAAATCCAATACATATCAAGAAATGCAAAAAAATATTCTAGAGGGAGTATGATGAGGATCACTAGGAAGATAAATCCAAAAATTGTGATAGTGTCACACACCGACCCATGTGTTTAATTTATTTAATTATATTTCTTCCTTTAAATATTTTTTTTGTTTATTGAGTGAGTCTCAAATAAAATATTTCATCGAGTTATATTAAAAAGTGCACTTTTGGTGTCGACGTCGTCCGTCGAATGGGCGGAGCGTGATTTGAACACCGCATGACTTCTCCCTAGAAACTGCATGACCGTCCATTCTCAGAAAATTGAAAAATAAATTATCTAATTAAGATAAACATTAATTGTTTTCATTTAATATATTTATTGTTCTCATGGATTTTGTTAGCGTTAAAATAAACGAATTCTTTAATTATTTTTATTTTCATCATCATGTTATTATTATTATTACTATTATTTTATTTCTAGAATTATTATTATTAGTTGTGTGTAGATTAATTTTTATTTTATGTTTTATTTTCAATTTAATTATTGTTAATTATTCTTATACGGTTTCTTCCATAATCTCTCTCCAATTATCCCCCTTTCATTTTGTGTGTGCGGCGCGAACAAGCCCAGGACACCGGACACCACATCCTTCTCTTTTGTAGTGCACCCCTACCGACTGCCTCGTTCTTCCTTCTCTGCATGGCAGCTTGCTGACCTAGTTTCATCTTCCCCTGTAGCACCTCACCGGCCCAACCTCCCATCGTTCCAGCCGTACAAAGGTTCTTTCGGCTATCACGTGGCCTCTGGACAGTCTTCTTTCAGCTGTACAGACCTTCCCCCACTAGCTCTCCCCGACACCGAACAGCACCTCTGGTTGTGGCCACTTCCACAGCGTCCTCTGGTGCACCCCCCCTGCCACTATTTTTGGCGTTGACCCCTACCTCCTGCTCATCCTGTTCAACGGAAACGACAAGTCTCGGATGCCACATCATCCACACAACTCACACCATGATGCCCTGCCCCACTCCTCTGGTCACAGCCCCTACTATGGCGACCTCTGGTGCACCCCCTTCTCAGCGGAGTAACCTTCCCCATCAGATATTCGTCTGACGTGCACCGCTCCAGTGACCATACATGTGGTCTTCCATGGTTGATGCATAGCAACCCCAGTTGGTGCACCCACTACCTCCATCAATAAATTTTCTAGCAATCACCTCCTTCCAAAAAGATTCTATATGATGACTATATATGACGGCTTCACCCCGACGTATGAAGCCCCTGGTAGCACGTGCCCAACCAACAACTTTCTTTCATGCAGGAAAAACCCCTCTAGTATACCCTCCTCCATTGTGGATGTCTTTTTCCATTATTTTTTATGGTTTTATCCACTAAAGATAATCTTCGTATGTTAGATCTTTTGAAACCCACATGAAGCGTTTCTAAATGTGTGTTTTTTGGTCGTGACATGGTTCTGTGGTAGGTACCCTTTGTACTGCCTTTTAGAATTTACGTTTCATCTAATTTGTATTTTTTTCCTATATATGTGCTAATTATTTATGTGCAACTTATGGTTAATTTTTTTATTATTTGAATTGGTATTTCAATTCCGGTTTTCTTAAAATGATATTATTTTATTATAATTGAGCACACTATTTGTTTAATTAATTTTTTTTCTTAGTTTTTCACATGATTTGTAACTCTTAGAACCTAATTTAAAGTTTTAAATATGATTTTTGGATGTTCATTGTCTTTGGAACCTTGTTGAGTGTTGATTACAAATTGTTTTCATGAACATTTCATGTGCCGCTGATAAATGGCTTGGTTTTCATTTTTGTAAAGATTGTTTTGTTTCATGGTTTTTTAGTGTCTTTACATCCCTTTATAAAACGTTCATGTGTATGATAATAAGAGTTTTCTTATACAATTTTTATTATGGTTTCAAATGAAATTTAAGTGTGGATGTGGAATTAACATGGATTGATGTGAAATATCGATCATGGGTTTCTTGAAAGTGTTCTAAGTAGTTTTATGTTTAAAATATATTTGTAGTTGGATTTTAATGTGGATTGAGATGTGATTATGGATTGTTCCCGATTGGAATTTACCTGCTAAATGTAATGGAAAAAATTTTGTTTGAATTCATCGATGTTTTTTGTGGAGATTATGTGTTTTACTCTTTAGAAAATTTGGATTTTGTGGTAATGATATATGTCGGTTTATGAAATAGAAATGGTTTAAGGCTCATTGGGGAACCTTTTAAAAAAGGTAAAATAATTTATTATAAAAACCTCATGTGGATGTTTCTCAAGCTATGATTGTTTGTATATGATGGATGGGATGTCATTACTGAAGGATCCTTATGATCCATTATAAGGGTTCCTCGGATTTGACACTTTATGTTCATTTGATTAATGACATGAGATCGGTCAAGGGAGTGACTCGGGGTGTTGCCGGTTGTGGATTAATATTATATATACTTGAATTGGATGCTTAGAAGTAATTTCTTATCCCAACCTCTTTTTAAATACACGAGGCAAAAGAACCTGACATAATTGGATAATATTCTATGAATGATTTCCGCAATAGTATGTTATGGTACTGACCAGTGGCCCATAGTAGGCAGATATGTTTGTGTACATTCCTATGGGATTTTCACTCGGCCATCCATAAAAAGGATGTCTATGCATTTTTAGGATTTTGATTTCATCATGAGTGACATGTCAATGAGGATGAGGTCTCATGTATTGGGGTCTTATGGATTATTCTTGATCTCTTGAGTTCACCTATGTCTACACGTTCGTAGTCCTTGATGTACTAAATGTGTTACCTTTATGTATATTTTCATTTGATTTCCCTAGTTGTGTTACTACTGTATCTCTTTTAGGTGTAGTGTTTTACTAGAATATGATGTGTTGTTTCATTATGGATTATAAAAGAAGTTTTCAAAGGATGTTGTTTTATTCATCTGGTGAAAATTGAAAATGTAAACATCACATTCCATTTGAAAATTCCAATCTCTCACTAAATGAATGACTTGGGTTTTTGATAAATGAATAAGGTAAATGTATCGTACTTTGTTTTTGAGTAACATGTACCAAACCATTCTTTTATACATTGAAGTCCAAACATGATAATGGATGATTCATTTATTTTAATAAATGTGCATTGGGAATTTGTAGATCGGGCCAACCTACTGAGTTTTAATACTCACGCCTATAGATTTATGTTTTTATCTCTTGAAGAAGTTCCATCATGGGTGAATTCGCCTTGGGTGTTGTTCAGTCGTGAGTTTGAGGGTTACACATGGGGTCATAGCGAGGGAGCGTTTTCTAGATCTGTCAGTTTTATATACTTCAGTTCATGTTTAGTCAATTTATTTGGATTATTTATTCTAAATACTCTTTTTTATTTCCTCTTATTTTATTTATTTGTATTGGGGGAAATTGTTTCCATCGTCTCTGTCGATGCCCCGGCACTTGTCACCAGCCTGGGAGGATCGGTAATGCCTCTCTGGTGTTTTCGTGGATCGGTGAAGGAGAGCGGTTCAGGGTCTACCTAGGTTAGTTTAGGAGAAAATGGTATCAAAGATAGGTTGTCTCTTAGAGTAACTTTCATTTCAGCACACCTTTTTTTATTTGGTATGTTAATGTAGATGTAGTAGAATTTTCAGGACTCGAGGGGTAGGTGTTGGAAGAGCGTCATGAAATCTTTCTCATTTTGAACGTTTGGTTTCTAGGGGATGTCTTGTTTAATTTGTTTCATTGGGTTTTTTATGGAAAATTTTGGGATTAGCTTATTACAAAGGGAATTTGGCTAGTAGTCTTTATGATCCCACACGGCATGGAAAGCCATGTAGAGCTGGGAACATGGTCATTAAAGGCACTCTATGTTAGTGACATGTTTGGAATATAGCTTCCAACCTTTTGGTCTAGCCACCCACTGATGCAAGATCCCTATTTGAGTTGTTTTTGGTCTCATCTGACTTCTGAAAGTTGTTTAAAACAAGTAATTTTTTTTTTGAAAAAATGTTTGTTTGGAATAACAAGATTAATTTTTGGATTGTTTTAATGGAAATGGTATGATTGATTTGCTTTTGGAAAATGGATTTTTTTTCTCCCTAGGGTTTTTAGGGGTACCCACATGCATAGTGGTATGTTTTAATATGAACAGATTTCTGATATAATGGATGGATGCCAAGGGTGGCACAGAAACATGCATGTGAGTGATACTGTAATGAATACCAATGGTGAGGGTTTAACCCAACAAGATTTTTTTAAATTAAACATGTCTTCAAAGAGCAATGATAATTGTTATGATAAATTTTTTCAATTGTTTATATATTGTCACCTACGCGGTGTTTTATTTTGAGGATTTTACTTATTGAGTTGGTCTTGATTAGGATCTTGACATTTCTTGTCCAACTGTTTTCCCGTTGAAGCTTATATGGGTGATCGTTGTATGATTGATCAACCTAAGTATTTTATGCTTGAGTTTTGAAAGCTAGATCCACCTCACTATTATGGTCAAGAGGACCTTTCGATAGCGGAGAAGTTGATGTGAAAGAACAGAAGGGACATTAACCTTGTTGACTTTCCTTTGTCGTTGAAGGTTATGTGTGAAACCATCAGGCTTGAAGGGTCACCATGGATGTGGGGGAAGTCAGTGTCTTAGAAAAAGACCCATAAAAATCTTATATGGGTGTTTTATAAGGATTTGTTCATTGGTCAGTATTTCATTGAGATGTAAAGGGTGAGAATAGGGATGGATATTTTTTGAATGAATCAGGGTGATTTGGCAGTGTTGGAGTATTTCCAGGGCTTTTTAGAGATAGTCCCTTTTGATTTAGGGTATTCCAAATATGAAACCATGAATGCTCGATGTTTTGAGGTGGGCCTCTGCCCTGATCTACAATCGAAGTTTTCAAAGTCAAACCTAAATTTATTTGCTGATGTGGAGAGATATGATTTTCACGTCAAAGCTGTGATGGAATGATTTCTTGATGTAGTCATCCCTCCTTATATCCCTATAAGAAATGGTGACGATTTTGGAAAGGAGATGAGTAAGAAATTGAATGTCGATAGAGGAAGTCGTGGCATCAAAAGTCATTATGATATTTAATGAACCTCTTCACATAAATAGATCCCCATGTTTTATCAGTGGGGCCATTTGTGTCATAAGAGTCCTTCGTGTTCAAATACTCCTAAGACCTATCATGCTTGTAGACATTTGGGTCACTTAATATGATTATGTCAGGGCGTTCCTAGAAAGTGTCTCGTAGAAAATTCATAGAAGTGATGTTATATTGGGATTTTGTTTAATGATTCTTTTGTATGTTTCCTTTCAAAGTAATGGATATATTTTTGTTTTAGTTGTACTGAAAATATTTTGGGATTTGAAATGTATGGGAATGTCGTGGTTCTTTGATGATGATCTGTTTTCAATGCAAGTGTGGTTTTCATTACTGATTTTTGTCCTTTAATATGTCAAATAAAAAGATTTATGTTTCTTTTTGGGATTATCAAAACCTAACTACAAGGTTGGAGACACTTCATCTGTCAGAGCCCCAGCCAAAAGGCCTTAGTGTGAACCAAAAATGTAGTTAGGAAGCCTGGGGAAATTTTAAGGAGTTTGGTTAAGATTTCCCCTATATCGTTGTAGTGAGTAAATTATAGTGTTTTTGTTGAATTTTCCCCTTCATTGTAAATTTAATCTTATCACCAAGAGTGTGATGGTCTTATCCCAAATGTAATTTCTGTAATTGTGACTTTTTATGCGAGTTGTTGATTTGTGGCCTTGCGTGGACCACCCATGTGAATCAGTTGCGTCTTTGGTTTGAATCCATATTGAACTGAAGAGTCTTTAGTAGTTTCCCATCATAGAATCATTTATCCAATCCTTATGTCCTCCCTCCCCACCCTTGGGGTGAGGGTTTTTTGTTCATTTTATGTTTTTGGTTAATCTCTTTTCCCATTAAAATGGGAGTTAGTGGTATCAATGTTCTTGTTGTGATTATTTTAGCAGAGTAAAGACCAATTCAGGTCTATGTTATATATATTTTTGGCCATTTATTGGGTCTTCTTTATTGTGGGGAGACCCACCATCTACTTGGGTTTTATCGTAAGTCGTTATCACATGCTATTTGAGTTCTAACAGGGGGGGGGGTGATTTCCTTCAGACCTCCCCTCGGCTCGTGATCTATCTTTGGAAAATAGGTTGAGTCCCATTGGTGGTCGATGTAAAGTCCTTAGGTTAAGAGTTTGGATCGTGTTTGTGTGGAATCCTTTTGAGTTGATTGATCAGCTATATTATGTTGTGGCTTTTCGGGGGAGGAAGCCATTATGGTTGGGAGGATTTTGACACCCTGACCCATGTGTTTAGTTTTTTTAATTATTTTTCTACCATAAAATAATTTTTGGGGGTTGGGGTGAGTCCGAGACAAAATATTTCTTTCGGTTATATTAAAATGTGCACTTTTAGTGTCGCCGTCATCGGTCGTATGGGCATACCATGATTTAGAAGTCGTGCGACTTTGCCCTGGAAATAGTGCGACCGTAAATTCTTGGAAAACGGAAAAATTATTTTTTTTAATTAATACAAACATTAATTGATGTCATTTAATATTTTTATTGATTTTAAATATTTTATTATCATTAAAATAAATTAATTCCTTTATTTATTTTATTTACATAATCATGTTATAATTAATATTAATATTATTATTATTTTTAGAATTGTTATTATTAGTGGTGTGTAGATCAATTTTTATTTAATATTTTTTTCCTATTTCATTACTTTTTATTATATGGTTTTCCCCTATTTTCCTTCCAACAATCCCCCGATTTCTATGTCTTTGTGTGGTGCGACCCATCCTAGTATGGCGACACTACATCCCCCCTTTTGAATTCCACCCCATCGGACCGCCTCAACCTTCTTTCTTAGTGCGGAAAACCACCGCCTTGGTTTCTTCTTCCCTTGCAAAGCCTCACCGCCCGACCTCCTGTTGTTTCTACATCAAACCTCACTCTGACCCCTTCTTCTCAATGCCATACCCCACGAGACGACCCCCTTGGCCAGCAAGCAGATCTAGAATCATCTGGTGGTTCTTCTGGCTAGCATGTGGCCTCCTTCCAGTCTAATATTGACTATGCAGACCTTCCCCGGACATCCCTCCTTGATGTCACCCCACTCCTCTAGTCCTGGCCACTGTAGTAGTGACCTTTGGTGTTCCCCCCAATAGAGGTGTTTTCCAATGCCAAACCCCGACCTCTTGCTCATCCTATTCACAGTCCTTGACCAGTCTTAGTCACCACCTCCTCGGGCCTCCCCAATAGAGCCACCCCACTCCCATCCTTCAGTCACGGTGCCTACCATGGCGACCTCTGGTGCGCCCCCTACTCAGCAGCATGACCTTCTACATCAGATCTCTTTCTGGCATGGACTACTCTGGTGACCAAACCATTGGTATCACCTTCTCGGTACAGAGTATCCCTAGTCGACACACCCAGTCCCTCCAAAGACACCTTCCTCTTTCCATCACCTCTTTCTAGTGAGATCTTATGTGTCGACTACAAATAGAGGCTTACCTCAGGTGCGCACATCTGCTGCTAGCATGTTCCCTGCCAGTGACATCCTTTTGGGCATGCACAACCCCACTGGTATAACCTCCTCGCTGGGGGTTGTGTCTTTTTCCTTAGTTTTGTTAAGGTTTTGTCAACTATGTTTTATCATCATAGGCTAGGCTTTTTTAAACCACATGAAGAGTTTTCAAACGTGCATTTTTTCATCGCGCCACGGTTCCAAGGTAGATTTACATTGAACTACCTTTTAGAATTTATGTTTCATTTATTTTCTTTTGTTCTTACCCTATATATGTGATAATTATTTTTGTGAAACTTTTGATATATTTATTTATTATGAGAATTGGTATTTCAATTCTGGTTTTGTGAAAAAATGTGGACATTTTATTTTAATAGCACACAATCTTTGTTTAATTAAATGTTTCATTAGTTTTTCTCATGATTTGTAACTCTTAGAAAATTATTTAACAATTTAAATATTTTTATGGGATGAAATTTGTTTTTGTATCCTTTTTTAGTGTTAATTATAATTTTTTGTGATAAACATTGCATGTGATGCTGATAAATGGGCTTGTTGGGATTTTTGTAAAGAATGTTTCATTTCCCAGTGTTTTTCTGTATTTACACCCCTTAATAAAAATTTCATGTGTGTATTGATAAATGTTTTTATTTTGTTTTTAAAATGGTTTCAAATTAAATGTAATAATAGTTGTTCCTTCAATCTGGATTAATGTGAAATGGTGGTCTTCGGTTTCGTAAAAGTGTTACAAGTAGTTTTGTGTTTAAAAGAAGTGTGTAATTGGATTTTAATGTTGTTTGACATGTGAAGATGGATTGTAATTGATTGTAATTTACATGATATGTGTAATTGGATATGATTTTTTTTGAATTTATCAATTTTTTGGTGTACAGATGATGTGTTTCACCTCTTTAGAAAATGTGCATTTTGTGTTAAGGGTAAATTATGATTTTTGAAAAAGAAATGGTTTAAAGCGCATTTTGAAAACTTGTTAAATAATGGTGAAATTCTTTATTATGAAAAACTCATGTGGATGTTTCTCATGACATGACTGTATGTATATGATGGATGGGATTTCCTTGATATGTAATCTTTGTGATCTATTATTAGGGTTCCTTATAATCGACAGTTTATGTTCTTTGGATTAATGGCATGAGATAGCTCTATGGAGTGACTCAGGGTGATGACTATTGTGATTTATTATTATAAATAATGTGATTGGATGCTCGGCTGGAATTGGTTGGCCCACCACCTTTTTAAATACATGAGACATAGGAACCTGACATATTGAGTGAATATTGTAAGAGTGATTGAAGTATTTGTTTCTTATGGATTATTCTTAATCTCTTGGGTTCACCAATTTTACTTGTTCTTTGTGCTTACAATGTTGAATGCGTTACTTTTATTTATATTTTCATTTCATTTCCTATATTGTGTATCTACTACATAACTTTCATGTGTAGTGTTTTACTGGAATGTGATGTGTGGTTTTAATATTGGTTATGAAAACTATTTTCAATGAAAAGTGTTTTATTCTTTTTGTGAAAATTGAAAATGTAAACATCACTTAACCTTTGAAATTGATAATTTCTCAATATAATAATGACTATGGTTTTCTAGAAATGAAAAATCTAAATTACTCATACTTATTTTTTGACAAACATGTAGAAAAAATTTACTTTATACATTATAGTTCAAACATGAAAATGGTAGATTATTTTTTTAAAAGTATGTGCATTGGAAATTAGTAAATCGTGCTAGCCTGTGGAGTTCTAATACTAACGCTTTTAGTTTTATGTTTTAACTCTTGTTTAGTTTCCATCTTGGGTGTATTCTCTTTGGGATACATTTATTTATGATTTGGAGAGTAACCCATGGGGTCACACAGATATAGTGGTTTCTCGTTCAGTTAGATTTATTTCCTTCAGTACATGTTTATTCGTTTTATATGGTTTATTTATTCTGAGAAACTCTTTAATATTCCCAATACTTTTATTTATTTATATTGGGAAATATCATTCCCATCATATTTTCCAATATCCTAGTTCTTGTTGCCTGCCCGGGAGGTTTGAGAATGCCTCTTGGACCTTGCTGTAGATTGGCCCTGGTGACAGGATCAGGGTTGACCCGAGTTGGTTTGTGAAATATATGGGAGTAATTATATTCATGGGATGAGATAATTTCCCCATATTTTGTTCTAACCGACCTCTCTACTTACATTACTTATGGTGGTGTTGGTATTTTTCTACTAAACATTCAAGATATAAAAGAATGTATAGTACCAGAGTCAAATATTACATTCTATATTCTTGAATGAAAAACTAGAATACATGTCACCACTTCTTTGTAGATATTCTCATCGATTGTAGCGATGGAAAAATCATGCCCTTGCTGCCTTGTAGGTAGTTGGATGACACTGAAAACCCTTTTCTTAGGTCACTGGTATGTATAGTGACCTAGTTCATTGTAGTTGAAGCAATGCACAATGCATTGAGGGTCGAATGGATTGTACTTCTCATCTATCACAGTAGCAGGGTTTTCTTATCAAACATTAATGGCCATGTTACCTTCTCTTCCACAATTTAAGAATTTCATCATCGTCTTCATGAAATTTCCAGGTTTCTTATTTTCGCAAATTTGGAAAGAAGGGTGTTGTAATTTCATAGCACTGTAGGATATATCTATTGAACAGTCAGAATGAATGTCAATTTCCCGCTTATTATCCCCATTATATCCTTATGATTCTCTAATCTAAATTTTTAATTTGAAGGCACATTTGAAAATTTTCTCATTTCTATCGATGTAATGGATCACTAGGGATTTCCGTTGGCTAGGATTTATCCCATTAAAGAAGTGTTCAACCTTTCATTCAGGGGTAACTACAAATCCGGAAGCAAATCGTTAAATCCTTGTGATGTTTTCCTTATATGACCTCATTGATATTTCGTCTTATTTCTTGAGGCCGAGGAAGTCCTTTTCTTTATTAAGTTAGAGTGTGTGAGGAAAATATTTACTAAAAAACATTTTCCAGAAATTTTCCAATTAAAACACCTCGTTCTCCTCTTCTGGCTTCATATTTTTGATCAATGTACATCATCGATCAGCATAACCCTCCATGTGATAAGAAGCTTCAAGAAACATCTCTTGTACATAATATTTACGGTCGGATAAGATCTTCTCAATAGATTAGATCCATTTTTATGTGATTGAAGGATCATATCATCCATTGAAAGTAGGATACCTTTGTCTCATGATGATTTCGATTGCAGCTTATTATTTCTTTAGGGGGGGGGGGGGGTTGGAATTTCTTCTTGACCCATGTTTGTTTTCAAATATTGAGTTAACATAGACATTATCATGAAAATTATTTTGATTCACACTCCCATCAGATTGGGAATCCCATTATAATATTCATCACATTGATCTTCAAATCGGTTGTCATTCTGATTCCTCATATTACCACCCATTGGCTGGAATAAATGTAATGTTATGGGTAACACATAAAGGGTAATGTTATGAAAAAAAGGTAAAACATATAAACTAAATTTATTTCCAAAACATATGAATTTATAGGCTTCAATATATGTTTTCCATGATCTACTTCCTAATATATATTATTAGGTGAATATTTTTATTTCCAAAATAATGGTTCATATTATGATTATGAATTTAAAAAATAATATCCCCAAAGATATTCCAACCAAGATTGTTGTAAGTCTGATTTTCATTCAGCATTTCTCGTTAGAATATAACTCAAAGAATTGTTTTATGGTTTTACCCTTTGATACATATGTTCCAGATCCACCTCTACATGATTGTATGCATACATGGATTTATCTTCATGATAAACCACATACAATATACTCACTAAAATATAGTGATTTTTTTATTATACTTATTATTATACTTAAGGCCATCACTTGGATTTTTTAATCATAATCCCAAAAATAACTGAACATATCCTTTGATACAAACTATAACAACCCTGCTCTTTATTACATATTTTAACATAATTTATTACATGAATATTCACATAAAACAACTCCTAGGGTTGATAGGTCTAGTGTATTGGTAAATTAGGAGGATTACATGAAAATTTATTATATAAAAAATTCAACATCTTTATTGAAAAATTATTTCATATGACTGCACCATTCATTCGTACATAGCATTTCATGGGATAACCTCATGACATACATAAGAAAAGAGTGTGTTATAAAGCCCAGAATGGGAGTAAACAACTAATACCCTAAAGAATACTGTACATGTTATGATATAATAAAATAAATGGATCAAAAGAAAATCATAAACATAAATGAATCATATTAAAATATTATCATAACATGAAATGTGTCAACGACATAAAAAATGATATTATCCCGAGCCAAGGCTTCTGACACATGGATTAGTTTGAGTAAACACTCATTACACTTGAATTAGCATCAATAAACCATCATTTCACTTGAATAAGCTTGAGTGAACCCTCATTTCACATGTAATATAATTATACTAATCATTACCCAATGCATTGGAGTACTATCAGAGCTCACCCATTTCCAACATTTCATTTCATGAATAGGTGCAGCACATGGAACACATAACATAGAATCATTAAAAAACATCATTTATTCCAAGATAAATGAATGTGGAATATTTAAATGAAACTATATAATCTATAATTATAGTTTAATAAAGGTTAATACCCTTGATAGGGAAATAGGCATGGTATTCACTACACATTGATTTTAGCATGGACAATCATGGTGCCATTTCGACAGTGTAACGGTGTGACAAAATACATAATAAAAATTGTTGATGATATAGAAAGGGATACTGCATCACATATACAAGAAATGGAAAGTAAGGGAATCATATATATAGATGTCACAAAACATAAAGTTTATTAATAGAAGCCGTAACATAATAATGAAACATAAAGAAAGAGAAGAATGGGAATAAATCTTATGAAATATTCATATGGTAACGGGTTTACACGAGAGGGATTAAAGAGGGAGAAAGAGGTATGTCAACATTCAAAGATAAGGAGGACAATATGGATGAGGTGAAAGTTCATACCCCCACATTTTTAATTGAAAATATAATGGAATAAAAACATAAATAAAAATAAACAAAAACGAGAAAGGAAGAAATCCCTTACTAGAGTGTGTGACTTCATGAGATTGAGGTGGGACTTAATGAGAGTATAGAGCATATTGGGAGGATTCTAAATAGATGAGGGAAGATTAGGGACATGAAATATTGGTTTTTTGTGAGGAAAATTGGGGGATTGGGTGGGTTTATTTAGGAAATGAGAGGGGAATTCATTAATATTTCACAAACATATGTTTTGGAACCAATATAATTAAATATTCAAAACCACAATCCATACCATTGTTTTTGCCCATGGTTTTTTCCAGAAATTATTGGGAAAAAATATTATATAAGGCCAATTACGGATCCTATTAATATATTGGAAAATCTTATGAAGAGTTGAGTCACAGTCTCAGGGAAATCATTTTAAAATGATAAAATATTTTAGAAGTCTTGGTAGGGCCACTAAAGCATTGTAAAAATAATCAATAAATATAAATTCACATTATTTTAATGGAAAAAATTATATTGGCCAAATATATGTTTTTTAGTAATTTATTACATGACTATTGGGTCATTATGATGTCAAAAAACACATTATATATTTATATGGTATTTAATTGTTTCCCCAAAATTCGGTTGTCTAAAAAAATTAGGAAAAAATCACTATTTAATAATTTAAACATCATAATTACAAAAAATAGTCAATTTATCTAAATAACTGTCTTAATATTATAATTGTCACTTTTAAAATAAAAAACTAACATTAATTGAAAAATCATGGGATTTGACAAAAAACAGTATTCGAACCACAATAAAAATTAAAATTGTATTCATACAAATTATATGATCATTTATATTTAATAAAAATAAATATAGTAAAAATATTTTATTAAAATATTATTTAATTAAAAAATCCATTAATTCATCAAAATAGATTTATGAATTGAATTTAAATATTAAATAAAAATACTATTTGTGATTTAAAAACCATTTACAAATTAACAATAATAAAATAAATGTATATTATTTATTCCATACCAAAATATAGCACATAACCATAATTCTAGTGCCTTGTTAGATAACCCTATATTACACTAGAATATTCTGTAAGAGTATGGTGTGTGATGGCAGGGCTTAGTTGGGGTCATTCAGTGAACATGGTTTGGGTCATGATAACGATGAGCATGAACTTCTCCCATAAACTGTTTCTCTCATGCTTATGATATTGGATCTTGGCTTTGCCTCGGTCTAGGAAAAATCCCAGAAATGCTATCTCCCTTTAATGATCTGATAAGTGGGATTCGAAGGAATGATCCTACTTTTCAAGTCAATCACATCCTTATCTATGTCAAAAGGATTTATCAAGACCCAATATATATACTAGTCATGTGATCATAGATCATTATATATATTATCAATGGTAATCATACATAATGGTTATTTAAACACCCGAAAAAATTCGTGTGTTTTCTATATCTATAACAAAATTATTTAAATAAAAGAAAGGGAATTTTATTCATGAATTTTCGGGTCATTACATAGTGTCTTGGGAGGTGTGTGGAAGTAGGAGGGATGAGTTTCTTTTAATATTGGATGAGTTAAATTCATGAATTTATTTGTAAATGAAATTACAGCCATGTGTTTCCTATATCATTTTAATACAATAATGGACTTAGTTTAATCCAAGGGATAATAATACCAAAATACCCCTATAAAAAGGATTTTGGAAAAGTTTGTAATTAATTTTATCCATTACATTTAAGGGTTAGTCCCTTATTAAGCTAATTTTTAACTTTATCATTGTAATTATTTTTAATTTCATACCGTGAATTTTTTGTTAAAATTTATATTGATCATATTAGACATTTAAAATACTGAGGATTAAAAATATGGAATCCATTTTTCCAATTCTAATCACAAATATTTTATAAATTAATTTAAATATAATCTCGTAGAGAGGATGGAACTATGGTGTTTTAAAGTAAAAATGTTCAAAATTTTCTGTATTTTTTTTGCAATATTTTAAAGAGAAATTTATTTCAATGAATTAAACTCTATTAATAATTGTATTCATGGTCCAATTAACACTATAAATTCAAAAAAAATAATTTTATCTTATAGATAAATTTGATGAAATTAATGTTTTGAATTACAATTAATCATTTTTCACTATTAATGAAAAAAACTACCCAAAAAAATTACACTAACATAATTTTGAAATTATACTAAAAAATTAATTTCATTTTTCATTTTAAATTCTTCGAAGTTTCAAAATTCATATTTAATGTAGGTGCATCCTTTAATGGTGGTAAAATATCCTTTAAAAAATATTTATTTTTATGAAAACTATTTCTTTATTTTCTATATTATTCTTATCAAATATATTGGATTAATTTCAAAAATATTTTAACAAAATATATATATATATATACATTAATATCACTCATTAATTTTAATTAACTTAATTTAATTGGATAAATTTGTTTTTAAGAAAAAATATAATTTTTATGCAACCATTCTCATTATATTCATTTGGTTCTTATTTTAATTTATAATTAATTTTTACCCAATGAATTCATTTTATATTTTTTGTAATCATAATTTTTTAGATGTTATTTAATACTATACACAACCCCTAATTGAATAGCAATTTTATTTCTAAATATATTTAATAATAAGGTTTTTTATTGTATTCTTTTTCTTTGTAAAACTCAGTTTTGCGGGTAATGTGAGATATCAAAGAAAGTCTTTGTGGTCTGTAATTCATGATGAATCAGTATTTTGTGAATTTAGTGGTATATGATGTATGTAATTTATTTATAGTTGTAATTATATTTTAAGTCTCATGATATTATATTCCCCTGCATGTTTGGTGTTTCATCTCTTACACTTTATCAAATACAGTATTTTTATTTTAGAATTTTTGGGTGTTATATTCTATAAGATGTAATAAAATTTCATCCTCACAATTTAAACTCAACATAGGTAATAAATGGTTGGATAGTTAGAAATTACTTCATTAAAATCCCATATCATAAAAAGAGTTGATATTACATCCAATATAAATGATATAATGGGAATTCAAAAAGATCTTCTGAACTAACATATAACTATTACTCTATATATGATAACATTAGTTGAAGGTGGATATATTAACTGAAGTAAAATCATAAATACATATATGGGATATTAGGTCATCAATAAAAAACATTTTAATGATTATTATAAAGTTGATGTCCTGAAATTGATAAATATATGATGATTTAAAATACAATAGTATAAAAATGTTAGATTATTATGACAACAATTTATTAATAATTTTCAAAATGTGGAGTATTTCCTCTCTCTCAATATAATATAAGGAAATATACTTACTAGAGATATTTCTATAAACAAAATATCAATATTTGGTTTTTCTTCAATAAATATTCAAATTCATCTATTACTTTAACAAATGGATATAAAAAATACTTTTGATGCCCAAAACACAAAAATAAATTATTAACTGATCATATGTCCCAAAAACCAATTCATCAAATTTATCTATAAATATTTTACAAAACGAATACGTTTAATAAATTAATCACTAATTTAACACTACTGGATTATAGTTAATATTTATTCATCAAAATTTTCGAATAAAAAAAATTACATATTAAGCTGGACATCATGTTTTCTAGTGGTATGTGTAAAACCCTTATCATCCTTCGGTCACATGTTCATGTCCTCCGTCCTTTCATAATTTGATGGAATTTTACTTCACATACACATCCTCATTTTCTAAAATAGTATTTATATAATATAAAAAAATGATGGAAATCATTGAAATAAGTTTATTCACTATGTAGCTGTTTAATAATTGTTTTCAATACAACCTCAACACATAAATAGAATAACCATTTTATTTTAAGAAAAGGTCCTTCTATGATCTATAGTTTAACCTAGGTCATTTTTTTTTAATATATTGAATTCATTAACAATTTTTGTAAATGAAATTTTAATTATCCAAGGCATATCCCAAGGATTGTCAAACAAAGTACATAGTAAGAAATGGTTTAGTTTACCATGTTACGCTATGTTAGTATTGATGCCCCCTGTCATAGTTGTTACCCCTAAGTATATCTATGCTAGAACTACACCCACTACTAGTATCCCAAAAGGAATGTATTTAAAATAATACCACATAATCTCTATCTAATTTATACATTATGATGTTCTTCTATACTTATCATCAATTTATACCTAAGTGGTATATTCTATAATACATGTTTCCATAAAACTAGTTCCAATTATTTCAACTAAACATTCTATGTTACAAAATATGGCAAATCATCCACAAAAATGTGAGATCTTTTGTCTACTACAATTAAAGTGGCATTATATAAATGTAAATCATGTCCCAAAGGTCCAAATAATTTTGTAGTCTTGGTAAACCAAAAACATACTTGATTTTTTTTAGAATTGAATACACTATATACAACCTAATTTTTTATCTATTGAGGATAATAACATTATTCCATCATTTGTGTTATTTATTAACATAATTTATAAACTTAAAGAATCCATGGGAGATAAAACATAACATGGGTGATCTAAAATACTCATTAATAGTAAGGTATATTTAACATCGTGTATATAGAACATGAATTAAAGTATTCCATAGTGATGATGATGTAAAATATCATGGATAATTAAATAGGAAATCAAAATGAAAGTAATTTTTAATTATTTAACATCGTGTATATGGAACATGAACCACTACCATCAAGACCATTCAAAATATGTTTCATGTCTGTCATTACAAACCCATCTATTATTCTTAAAATCAAACTCGAAGGGTCTATTACAGACTAATTTATTCTCACGAGTCTACTGATGCATTTAAGGGATTATATTAAACGTTCCCCAACCCATATTACTTACATTAAACATTACTTAATCGATATTTTTCATGAAAAAACATTCCCCACAAAGTGAGGAAATAAATTTAAATAATGAAAAATGTGATTTATAAATTATATCGATTGAATAATGAATAGGGATTTATTAATGCTTCCCCAAAAAATAATATAACATTCAAATTAAACACCATATTTAAAAATGTGTCTTGGTCTTTGACCAGGACATTGCCTTTTTCAAAAAACATATATAAAAATGACATATTGTTTTTGAAATAAACATATCCATGATACATGATATAGATAATTATTGGAAATTAAAGGTTTCACAATCGTTAGAAATTTAATATAACATGGGGACTAAAAGGAATCAAGGAATTGATTTTCAATACAATCCTTTTTAAAATAAATCATAAAACATAAAGAAGAAGAATATGGTTGGTATAAAAAAATACCAATGTTGAGTAAAATAAGTGGCTGTTTTTATTGATGAAAGAATGTATTATAAAAGAATAATTTAAAAACATTATTTCGGAAAATATATTTTTCGTTTTTATAAACATTTTGAAAATAATGTAATATCAAAATCACATTTAAAAATATTATCTTTAAATATTTACCTTTTAAACTTGAAAAGGAATCATTCATTAAATGATTTTAGGTAATTCAGTATGTTTTGTATAGGGAAAAAAATTCATTTTTCATGATAAAAATGTTTGAAGACTTCCTTGTTCGGATAGAGAAAGTATGATTCCATGGATAACATTAATAATAGACAAAAATATTAAATAGTTAATTTATAAATAAAAATTTTAAATGTATGAAATATTTATCAAAACAGATTTAGCAAATTGGGATTTCAGAAGAAATCAGGTTCTCTTATTTAAGAGAGAAATAAAGTCGATTTTTCGTTAATAAAATTAGAAATTATTTTGGGTACTGAATAATGGGAAAATTAATAATATTTTTTGAAAAGAGCCATGAATAACTAGACGAGAATAGAATTTATGGGTTCCTCAGAAAAATACCAAATAATTTTTCTTTTTGTAAATTCCTGTTTAAACAATCCCAAACAAAATAGGATTGTGATGTAAAACCTTGAAAAGACAATAACATTTATGTGATAATAAATCATTGAATAAATTATATTTTTCAAATATAAATCAACATAAAACAATATTAAATAAAAAAATTATATTACAAAGTGATAATTCACATAATATCTGAATATTAACGACAACGAGGAAGTAATATGACCCAATAAAAAGGAATCGGGTTATGCTATTCTTTACCACATTGTTACTTTTAACCCATGCCCCCAAAGAAAAAATAATTTAAATTGAAACTAAAAATACCATGAATATAAAACAATTAATGATATAATATATGAAATTGGGTAGTAGATAAAACACACAAAATATGTAAGGGGTGACTATCGAATTTATCTCTGAGATGTAAAGAGTGAAATGAAAGTCCCTTACCTTGTATTTCCTTTTTGTGTGAACAACCATTAAACACATTTATAATGGTTTTAATCATGTCACTAACATATAACAAATTAAAAATATTATTTTTGACACCATATATTAACAACATATAATATCATATTACCCATCTGTTAACAATCATTAATTATCTACACTATTACAAGTGTTAATTTTATAGTTTTTCATGTACGTTTTGTCACATTACTTACTCTTCCCACTAATAAGATAATGATTTTATCATCTCTATAATATAAAAAATGATTTTATTGTGATATATATATTTAGTATATATTATAATAATATATAATATTTGGAGATATGAAATGAAATTCAATGTTCCTAGATATAATAGGTAGTATGTAAAAATGGACACTACATTAAGTTTTAATACAAATTAAAAGAATTAAAATTATATGATACATATTTATATTGATTTTTATAAAAAATATTTCTTTCGTACTTATATAATGCTCATCAAATCTGCTGGATTAATTTTAAATTTTTTTATTGAATATATATATATATATATATATTAAATTAATATCACTAAATAATTATATATTATTTAATATATTATGATAAAATATCAACATGAGAATAAAAATATATTTTCATAGAAACATTCAATTTATATTAAATTGGTTCTTATATTCAGTAATAATTAAGTTTTAATCATTGAATTAATTTAATATGTGTGTGGACACTATATTATCTAATGTTAGTTAATATAATTCATATCCACTAATTTTACAGCTATGTTATATCTTAATATATTAAATAGTAATATTTTTATTAATATATTTCTTCTCTGTTAAACCTGGTCTTCCATGTAATAGAAGCCATCAAATAAATTATTTATTACATTTAATGAATGGTAAATTGGTATTTCAGGAATATCTTGGTATATCATAGATTAAATTTATTTAAAATATACATTATATTTTAACGTGTCAAAATATTATATTCCCTTACGGTCTTGGTTTTTCGTGGAATAAAATATTTCAAATACAATATTCTTATTTTAAAATATCAGAACATTTAATTTAGTCAATCATAATTTATTTTAAAATTTATATTTCAATTTTTAAAAGGAGATTCACAAATACTCAGTGTTTGGTTGAGATTTCATGTGTTATAATAGGTTTACAATGAACACATAAATATTTTCATGAGTATTTGAAAACAATGTCATAAGAATATACTTCTAGAATATTAGTGTTTCTCAATAATATAACTATATATAAAAAATTTTCCTAGTGTTAGGATCTGGAGTGAAAATATAGACAATATGGGACCTGTTCAAGTGAATTTTTTTGTTATTAGTTCTATATTTGACACCACCTACCTATATTGAAACCATATTAATGAAACTACAATGATAAGTATGAAATAATATGTTATAAAATTATTATTAGAATATAATATTGTTGAAAAAAAGATATATATAATTTGATGTGAAAATAATGTTTCCACACACAGTTTAAAATTGTGTAGACAAGTTTTGATTAAGATAACTAAGAAAATTTTGAAACATATTTTTTAATATTAAAATGATTTTAGTGGTTGGTACATGGGTTTTATTACTAATATGAATTTCATCCTTGCTTAAAAATAATTTATAGTACTTCTTTTACCTTAATGAATGAGAGAATCCACTATCACCTCTTCTCCCCAAATGCTTGATAGTGATTGTAACATTCAAATATATAATGATCACTAATAATAGATCCTATTTCATTTGTGTTTGGGAATATTTAATACATCTCCATAATTTATAAATAATGATATCTCCTTACATTAATAAAGAAACTCATATTTTAGATAAGTTACTCATAACAAATCAAATGAGATCCACTAACCTTCACACTTGTATGTGTAACCAAAAGATTCTTCACAATAAAAAAAACATGGCCATTTCCATCATATATTGGAATGATCAACAAGGGAATAAAATTAATTTATTAAATGATGATGAAAATTCTTCATAATATTTAAAAACCGAATATAGTTGAATCAAACTAACAAAATTTAATGGAAAACTATGATTAAATAAAAGATAATTTTATTAATTTTTATATTTATACTCTTGAATGAATAATCATATATCCTCCTAATATTCCCAATCCTGAAAATAATTTTACCCCTCCATGAAAAGTCTTACATGATACAAGATTATGGAACTTTAAAAAAATTGTAAATATAATTTATTGACTAATCTACTCAACCAAATTGCTTTTATGTCCACAAATATATTCCTGAATACCTCATTAGTTTCAATTTTTCATACTCTTGTAAGTTTATTTTTTAAATTCAATCAATGTAAATTTCAAATTTTTTTCATTTGAGAATTTGGATTCATATAATATCTATCATGAATGAAATATTTCTAGGATCATGTTACACATAACCTATAAGCTTCATTAGTTCAAAATTTTGATTGTATTATCTATATATAAAGTAGCTTTCGTGGTCACCCATCTGTTATCACACTAGGAATATCATTGAGGTTAAATATTTTTATGTTTTTCTTTTTGATATTTTTTATGTCTTAAAATTCCATTTTAATATTAAAGATAATGATCAGATCATACATATCCTTATTATAGGTCACATATGATAAAATTAACCCTTGAAAAGTTTAGTATAATCAAACCTATCAGGATTACATGAAAAATATAAATAAATAAAATTAATAACTAGTAGCACAAAAAAGAAGAAAATAATGAAAGAGTAACTCATCATGACATAAGAGACCATGTACTATTTTTGGGAAAGAACCTAGTACATTGGAGAAAGTCACACACACCATGGAACATAAAAAAAATAAACACATAGTCATATGAATCTAAATGACCTAACTAGAAACCTCATCACCAATCAGGAGTTGTAATTAAAAACATGTGCCTCATGAAGTATCACTTATTTAAAAACTGTAAAACACAATCCATAAAAAATTATTAGTTACTCATTCCTCCTTGAGTAAAACACAAAATATTTGTTTTCCACTGAGTAGAATTGGATGTACATTACCCCATGAACAATCTAATAGTATTTTCATATACTCGTCCTTATCTATGTAGTTAAATTTTTTAATTCAACCTATATACTATTTAAAATTACATTAAATTAAGAATTAATGATTTTAAATGTAATTTATGCTAAAAAATTATCAATAGTGGATATATATATTTTTGAAAATAATATACATTTTTAAATTCATGAAAAACTACGTGACGATTAATATACGATTAATATTCCGGCCTCCAGGTGTTTTACATGGGGTTATGGGGGTGGGTTGTGTGCACATAATGTGTGTGGACCTTATTTCTAATGATATGGGGGCATGTCTTACCCACAATAATTATGATACACTACCCATGTTGGTTTAAAGGAAATCAACATGGAGCACCTACCCGACCAACATGCCAGACCCACTCTACTCCATGGGTGGGGTGAATAGTCTTGTAGAGATAGGCCTACCCAACTCAACACACTATGGTTTATTGGGGGATCGGGATTCTGTGAAACATAGTTATGTGGGTCATGGGAGCTCAGCCCAAACCATTGAGGAATTCCTCCTAGTGTTGTGTGGTCATATTCAATAAAAGACCAACTCGTTCTATTTGATTTATACATATCTTCAATAGCCAAACCTTATACAACAAAACATCATTCAATAATTCCATCCATATCACCACTACCATAGTCCCATTAATAATGCATTGTTGTTGTCGTGCCTCCCATACAGGTAACCACATGCTACCAAAATCAGCGCTTGAAATACAGGCCTCTAAGATATTTGAACTGTGAATAAATGGGTGATGGAATAAAACAAGATATTATTAATTTATTGAAAATCATGAAAATGAACATAAATATTAATTTTAAGATTAGAAAAACACTTATAGGTATTTTCCAAAAGTGGAATTAGGTGAATTCATGAAAATGACTTAAAATTTAAAAATTAGGGTTTCAAAAATCCTGAATAGATTTAATCATAACTAATATCACTTTAATCGCATGTAAAAGAGTTTAAATACAATATAATTAGACATATATCAATTAAGTATCATTTTATAGATAATATCTCACCTACAACATGTTTCATGGGTGATTCATCCACATTATTGAGGCATGGAAACTACCAGATCTCCAAAAAAATATCTACATCTCTCTCCATAATTATATATTTTAATGCAATAACCCTTGAATTAGAGATAATTTAATTTTAATATGATAATTTGATGTCATTTTTGTATTACATTAAAATAATCACCATTAGGTTAGGTCTTGATAAATATTTAAGAGAACTAAAATAATAGCACTCCAAGGATATAATCATCATTATAAATTAATCAATAAACATATATTTTCTATTAATGTATTTGATATAATGGAAAAATATTATTCTTAAAAGATAATGTATGTGGAAAAAAATAATATATAGTTTTTAATATACTATTTCTGAATCCCTATAAATATAAATTTGAAGAACTGACACATTCACTTACCACATAAAATTACTTAAATAATTATAATGTGATAGTTAAGATAAATAAGGGACCACACATCCTCTCCGCATTCAATGATTTTCACATTTGAAATCATCACCTTGAAGAGATTGTGATGATATTGATGTTTCATCCAATCCTAATGGTCTTATGATCCATCCTAATGTTGATCATTTTTTATAAGGATGTGTAATACTATAATATCTCATCTATAAATATTCTCTCATGTAAATCCTCATTCTCCACATGGTACTTAGAGAATGTGTCACTTTTTTTTTACAGCTCATCCAACCTGATAACATGTGATGATTCGTGAATATATCACCTTAATAAGTGTTTGTAGAAGACATGTTGAACTTAGTCGAACAATGGGTTCAACACCATGAGTTATAAAAACTCTCCCACCCGTCATATTACCATGAATGGACTGATTAATCTCTTGGATATCATTCCTTCTGTAAAAAATCTATATAAATAACACATTGTGGAAACCATAGGGAACACATGTTCTCCTAATTTCAACTTCAAATTCCTTCATCGATGGCCTTTATATGACATATTATAGAACTAAGTGGTCTTTTTATTCACTTGGATCACCAACACATCCATTTTTGTTGCATTAATTCAGTCTAGTCTATCCAATAATGATTCTCCTATGTTCATATAGCACAGAGGTATAATATATAGTCTCCCATATAGGGCCTCAAAAGGCACCATGCTAGTGGTATAGTGGAAAATGTTATTAAATGTGAACTTCAAATGAGAAAATTGATCCTCCTTTCTCTAGAAAATACAATAACCAAGCCATCATTTTATTATTATGAACTTGAATAGTTTACTAGATCAACCATCAGTTCCGAAGAAGAATATTATACTTATCCATAACTTTATTTCTAATTTAGTCTATAAAAACCGAACAAATCAAGATGTGATTCAATAATTTTTCTTAAACATAACAATTTATGGTATTCCACATAGTAATAAAATCTCTTATATCCACAAGAATCCTAATTTCCATAAAATGTTATCCTAAATAATAAGTAAGTGGTATGACATGGCTAGTCGTTCAATGATCGACCATATAGTATCACGACACATCAGATATTTTTTGGATCCCAGTAATGAAACCCATTTATAGTGGATCATTCATTAAATTTGGAATTTCATTGGGATATACACGACATTTTGGGACATCTAACTCTATCATCACTTTCTAAATTGTGGCCTATCATGAAGAAAACTCAAAAGACTCTATTTCGTCCCTTCCAACTAGAGTGGATTATTCATTTCATATTATATCTTCATCAATTAATTATGTTGTGCTAAGGATAAATTATAGAAGCCACCAAGAACCACATAATAGTGTTTAGATGGAAATACTATTTTACCTCATACGTGGATGATGTTCCATTGACCATGAAAATATCTCTCTAGTGACTTTTCATTGGATATCATGAAATAAAATGACCATTTAATTGATGTCTCCCAACTAAGATACCATTGCGTGTTGTTGAACCATAAGGTACAAATAAATAAATAAAATATATTAACCATTACCGCATATATAAAAGAACATAGTATCAAGGACCACCACTTAGACTACCCCTATAAAAACAGAGAACAAGGGTTACTTCTACGGGTATCAGACACTACACTTCCCTTCAATATTGTATATATAATTTGAAAGTCATAATTCTATGACAACTATAACAAATGAATCCACCACAATTTATGTTCCCTTAGAGTAAATATATATTTAATAATCATGTAATAATATAAAATAAGCACAAATCACCATGGTTTTAGTGTATATATGACTAAATGGTCAACATAGTAACTTCAATATCTAAATCATGGGTTTCATAGATCTTCTCAAGAGATATATACAACATTGACTCATTTGAAATCACATACCATATCTACATAAGAATATAAATAACCCACATTCCATACTTATTATAGAACACCACATAATCTATTACCATATCTAGAAACAGTAATAAATTATCACTCTATAAGTTCCACTAAATCTCCTCAAAATATCTCTAGAATCACACATAACTAAATGAATGGTTTCCCCTTTCAAATATGGGAATTTATGGTGCTCAAAATCATGTAAAATTCTACCATGAATCTCTTATTTTATATTCTAAAAACATAGAATCTTACACCTAAATCAATCCCTTAAGTAGCTCCATGGTTAGAATTGAAATTATCTCAATAGGATAAGAACTACAACGCAGATCGGGATGGAATTCCCTAGGACGTGGACCACTCAATTATAAAACTCAGACACAAATCACTTTCAATATAGTCGGTTATCTGACTGTATATATATATATAAACTATTGTATTCTATACATGCTCATCCTATGATGGTGGATGTAAAAAAAATTACATGAAGATACCCATGAACCAGTCCATGAAGGGATAAAAGATTTTTTTTTCATTTTCTAATTAACTATACTATGGATATTTTACAAAAAAGGGGATAATTAAATAGTATAAATGGATATAGTGATATATTAAGGCTTCCACTATGATATATGCCATGAAAAAACAAATATTTTGATAGTTATACATGAAATATATTTTCAAGAATAAATTCATCACTTTAGACAGTCGTAGAGATATTTGATCCTCATAAGGGGGTCCTTTTTTTCTTGATCATAACATGATTCATGTAATGATAGTAAAAAAAATCATCTATATCATATACTAATTTCTAAAAAAAACTATAAGAACCTATGTGGAGACATTGGGATTGATAAAAAATTTATAAGGTCATACAACTATGCCTTCTATTCCACTTGTTTGATTAGTGTCACATGATAATTGAAAAAGATATCAGATAAGTCACATGGTATATATCAATATTTTATTTACATTATGATGATGTAGAAACATTTGAATATACATGGGAAACACAACTATGTAATCATATACCCCTATAGAATTCTAATACTCTATAAATTTTACTTTTCATATAGAATAAATCTCAAGCGAATTTGTGATCATGTGAATCTTCGTGTACACGGGATATTCTCATCATGGTTAAATATACCGATATCCAGCCAATAGAAATCTAAATCTATTATCATTGACTCACATCACTCTCTAATATGATCATTCTATATTTGGATATATATTAGAAAGAATTTCCTTACCAATGACGATATCATATAGTTTATATATAAACATTATAATATCCCATGATAACCTATATCCACAATGTGTAAGATCATATCATTATATGATTTGTAACAGAATGTGTTCACCTCTTATAAATGTCTCAAGAATAATTATTAGGGATAAATACTTAATAGGGTCCATATAACAAAAACTAGGTATATGATAATAAAACAAATGTGGGATATAGTATCTATGGAGTGTGGATTCTAATGTAAATATAATAAAGATCGTACCTCAAATTATTTATAGAATCACCGGGTAATAGAAATCCATTAGGTGAATATATATATTTCCCAAAAAATCCATCATATTCCGGCATGGATTACCTAGGGGTGGATAGGGTGGATGATGATCATAGCATCATCTTCCCTGAGCTCCTCCTCTATGTTCACTACAAGCTTCTCTTCCAAATCCACCACTCTTCATACCAAAATAATCACTAAAAAGTGGATCCTAGTCATTTTCACACATATAACATATAGAATAATAAAATTATTGACTTACATATAATATAATATCAGTTATGTAGTTATATTCTATTTTACTATATCCTATATAGGCTTACAAAATCTTTTCCCCTAGATAACTAAATCCTTTATGTAACCCCTTATGTATTGATCCTCAGGTCAGAGATTCCACATCCCCTATCCTTCTACAACATGATAATGATTCCTAAAGTCTAACCACCACATCTAATGACTCTACTTTAGAATATTATCAATTGAAAATTTTTTCATACCATCTCTTAACAGTGAATCTAACCATCACTATAGAACTCTATTAAACATTGACATAGTTGCGAGTACATATAGTAACAATGCCAACTCAAAATGTCACTATATGGGCTGCATTCAAATATCCATGAATATAATAATATTTCATTGATAACATTGAGGGAGTATCTCATTAGATTAAGTATTTTAAAATTTTACTTTTAAACATACATAATACCATGTATAAATTCCAATAGATATTATATACATACAAATATCAACATTTTTGAGTATTACCCCTGATGGAAAATATACTCAGTCTTTGTTCAAGGAAGCATCACCTAATCATATGTTATAATGATCAATGTCCACTATATACTTTATGTACTATAAAGAAGGTTGGATTTTAGTACTATTATCTCATCAAAAGTCCTAATCACAATGAATAAAATAAGAAGCCCTATCTCAAGTTAGTATTTGGATGATTGAAATCCAATATCACCATTAAACATAGGTGGTATCTATTGCTATAAACTGTGAATTTTTTTCCCTACATTCATTTTCATTCTATCCCACAAGAATAATTGACTTCATAAAAGAGGGGAGAATATGTGTCCACAATATGTGTGGTAGGTTTTCTCACTACATAATATGTTTAGGTACTCATACCCACCATCCAAATGAAATATTATCATGATAGGTCCCCAATATATAATGCTTTTTAAATAGTTTTTTATCAATAGAAGGATTACTCTAAGAAACCTGAAAATTATGACCCTACATCAGAACCTAGGATTTTCATCGGTATAGAGCCCTCCTAAAATTTAAAATGATATACCATGTTAATTAAAAATATCTCTAGATTTGACATAATAACGAACTGAAATTCAATAGCTTGTTCTTATATAATGCTCGAATAATATATTTTCTCCCTGAAACCAATTACCAATGTACGCATTTAAAATGTAGATTATTGCTATCCTTGTTAATGAATATTATAGAAACCCATATTTCTAATGCATTTTATTAAATGATTCATAATATAATGACCTGTATAAATAAAATCCAACAACATCATGAGTCATAATATATTTATGAATTTAAGTACATAAACTAATGACTTAATATAAACTACAACATCATTAGTTAACCATCCGTATCCAGATTCTAGTTATCTTTATTCTCTTAATACTACAGAAGATAACCTTGGGATATAAAAAAGTAAGGGGTTAGCTATAAATCTGAGTAATATAATAAAAAAAAGAATATAAATATAATATATAATACATATTAATCAAGAGGAATATAATGATATAATACATATAAAATTATCATACATACTCACATGTAATCATGACATGATAAAATGACTCCATAAAATCATGATACAATTGGAATGTTGAAATAACATAAAAAGAGACATCATAATCACATGTTGTTGTCAACAAACAACACATCATAAGAATAAGTTGAATAAAACCACCATGAAATCAGAAAATAGTTGGATTATAATAAATATCCATACAATATACAAGGTATTTACTTATATGTAAATATTAAACAATGCATTAGTTAACTACTAGGGTATAAAATTCATATATTTAATTTTACATGTAATACATTGATCATATAACTACAAGATGTATTTCATCATTTCAATCACATGATGAAGGAAATTTGGTATCATATGTGTAAGTCCCCAATCAATAATGGATTGTTATATATATGATATATTCTATGACTAAAAATAGGTTTGAGTATTCAAATGGCATTTTTATGGAATAGAAAATATGATGACAATTTTGATAGAAAATGATTTGTACATAAAAGTACATGGAGGTAAATATACAAGGGGAGGGATAATAACTCATTAATATTACATTATTTTTTTAAATGGGGTATAGTTAATAAATTGAAACAAAATGTTTTAGAATTTTCTTTATAATAATGGATGATCATATATTAAAAAGTGGAAGGAGATAATGTTTACTTTGATAAATAGATTCGTAATGATTGATATGGTATCCTTAGGACCTTATAAAAACCATAAAAATTTGATTAGAAGTGGTAATAATATACTATTCATTATTGATTGAGTTTTAGTGGAGAGTTATATGACATTTAGAGGGTATTTATACCTGAGGAGTGTGGTATATAGGGGTTAAAATTTATTTTATTTTATAATTTATATATCCAAAATGTGTTATAAATAATGAAAAATAAATTTTAGAGATAAAACATATAAAAGGATTATTATATTACAATTTAATTAAGAATAAACTTGGTAGGATCTTTTAACCACCTCTTTTATTTAATTAAAAACAAAAGTAAATAAAATAAAATAAAATTATATATGTGGTTCCAAAATTTAAAGAATATATTTATAAATTAAAATTTTTCATTTTTAATTCATGCTTATTACCATTGAATTTATTTCTTATTTAATATAAAATTTAGATAATTTTTATTTAATATTTTAAACAAATTGACATCATTAAAATCATTATAAATGTGAAACTATAATTTCCATTTTTCATCAAAAATTAATATTTGTCAGAAAAATCTATAAAATTCATCCCTAACTAATTTTAATGCGTTAATTCAATAAATAATTTACTTTTGAAAAAATTAATCTCTCTCTATGTGATTTTTTAAAAAAAATATTTCAGACATTTAACATTCAATGCATATAATTCAAAAACTAAACCTTTAGAAAAAAAATTTCATTATCACATTAATATGTATCCATATTTTTATAATTTTTTTATAAAATATATAAATATAAAAAAAATTATAAATTGATTGAAATTATTATTATAATTAATCAAAATTTAATTTATTAATACGAAACAATAAAAATATGTTATAATGTAACAAACATTGTATTTAAAAATTATATTGCAATGTTAATGACCAATTTGATTTATAAATCCAATATATTCAAAAAAATATAAAACATTCTATAAATATAATAATTTATAATACTAATTTTTTTTTCATAATTTCCCTTTATTTTGAAGGATGTAACATATAATAATTATTTAATTTTTTTAGGTGAAAAAAAATTCAAATGTTATTAAAATATTAGTCCATGAATGAAATTCACTATATATAATTTATTAAAAAACCCAAAAAATAAAAAAGATTCTGATTGACAACACGTTATAGATATTTTGTCATCTTCTCAAACACTCACTTATCTAGAGTATAATTAGTCCTAGAGACCCCAAAACATTGTTCCCCTAAATATATAAACCAATCTCTATAAAAAAATAACCCCAAACTTCATCCCTAAGAAAATAATGTCTATTTCAACTCAAACATAACCTGAATAACAATATCCCCTCCTCGGTGGTAGAAATATATGGGTCATTCACCAATACAGACTATGAAAATATTTAAAAAGGTAACTAGTATGAATTTATAATACCTCACATGATGGGTGAGCTTAGACTATTTTACCTATACAAAATGAAAACCTCTATATAAGAGAAAAAAATAATAATAAGATGAACCAAAAAAACTGTAATATATAATTCATTCAAAAAATAAATAATTCTACATAAGAGGAAACATTAAATGATAAAAAATAAATTATTGAAGGATATTTAGTCAACAACCAAAATGGAAAAGAATTAGTAGATAAGAAATATGAATTAGACATTGACATGAGTTACCTCCAGAAACAAATGGCATCTAATACTGTCACTTCCTAATATTATTACAATATTCCATCACTGTGTCCACCAATGAATTTTTAAAACTTATTTTTAATTACATAATACATTACATGATTAAGAAAATAAATTCATGATGGAGTTAGTATAAACAAACCCATTATGAAACCTAAAAACCAGAAATGAATATAAATAATTTCCAATACACTCATAACAAAAATTCAAAAAAAATGTTCATCTCATTCAGAGAAAAAGAGTTTATGTACATTAAAATAGAGAACCAAGTACATATTTAAATTATATTCCCTTCACAACCATGTAATAAGGATAATTATAATGCAATCCCTTGAAAATGATATCCCCAATAAGTATCCCTACCATTAGTTTATAACCAAACGTTATTACCAATTCCTTGTTATGTTGAACATTGTAGATGGTAGTAGAAAACATAAAACATTGGTTGGGATATGCACATTTGTAATATAGGGGGACTTACATTTCATAATATCCCATAGTAGACCATGATAAAACATATCATATGTGGGTATAACTATCCAACTACTTGCTCTTATTTCCATTCGTGAACTATATATTCATTACAAACAAGGTATATTTTGAAACATATTATCAAACCCTAAGAAATAGTATTGAATTTCCAAATATTCAAAACCAGCATAATATATTCAAAAAAACTATCATGATCCTCCAAACAATCTTATAGTGAGAATTTTAGGGAAAAGACCACATAAGAAAATATTATGGCCACATGGTGGTATTTAGATTCTGTATTGTTCTAGGGGTGGGCTCCTATAATCCTAGAGTGTGCATGAACCCCTTACATTCCATGGTTCACATCCTAGGAAGCATAAGTAACACCTAAGATACCTCCCCTTTATGTCCTAATAGTTTGATCATAACTTTTTTTGAACTAGCTATTCAGCATAAAATGTTCAAACTGTTCGGCCCAACATGATAGACTGACCCCAGAGGACTGGCCCATGAACAACTTAATAAGGACCAACGAGATGGATCATTACACAATAGTGATATTATGTTGATGTTCTGGATTAACTATGGTGGAAAAATATCTACAATCTCCCAAAGGAGAAGCTTCTATGTTTCACGACAACCTTATTCCTCTACACCAACCACCAACACAACCACATCTTATAGCCTAAATACTAATACTATTTATTTTATCATACCACTACCAAAAACGATTATATTAAATCCATATATATTTTCATGAAATACCATTATGATGACCATCATTTCAATGTAACACTGTGGTCCTTTATCCATAGTGTTTGACCCCATAACATAATTTTCCACCCTAGTAATGTAAGCCTACCATATCAATAAGAAATAAAAATATTAGGAAGGTGGTAAGCTTGAATCTAATTCAATGAATTACCATGAATAGCATGTATAAGGGGGAGTAATTCAGTATTAAAAATATATAACATAGGTATTCCATATAATGTGGATTTGGGAAAATCAACAAAAAATAAAATAAAAAAATATATTAGGGTCTTAATAATCATGATCATGGTTCAAAAAAATTAATATAACACATGTCTTTATGGAAAAAGGAAAAAAGTTAAAAATGAATATGAAAACCATTTTTTTGGATTTTTTTTAATATCATATCTTTGATAGGTGTTGTTGGTTATTCATCTATGTTATTTATTAGTTGTTGATCCTAAATCTAATCAATCACCACTAAATATTTCCATACATAATTCTATAATTTATGTTATCTTGAATGAGAAATATAGAAAAATGTTTTCAAATATAATAATACATAGTTTTTTTATTATTAAATGAAAATACATGACATTGAATGTTTTCCAAGTAACTATTGAAGATAACTCAATTGAAATAACTCTCACGTGAGATGCACAGTCCATATCAATCTGAATTTCCAATATGATGAAAGAATTTGAAGGGAAATAATTATTCCAATGAGCACATGCGTATATGATAAATTATATTTTTCATTGAATCTATATGGAAACAAAAATTAATGAGTTTTCATAACTAAAAACCTTAAAATATTATCCAAAATATTCTATGTGGTAAAAATATAAAACATAGTTTGTGGAAATTTGATCAGAACGTATTATATATCTCTTATGATATCTTAATTATCATCATGCTGATGTTACCTATCATTATCAACTATCAATTACCATGTTAATTATTATTAATATTTTCATTACTTTGAAACTATTTTCCTTCACCTTCAAAATAATTCAATTATTATTAATATATAATCATTCTATTTCATAATGATATTAATAGAAGTGACTGAATTTATAAATTCAACCAACATAATAAATTTTCAAATAACCCGAAGAAATGATACTTTAATTACAAGATACACAAAAGGTGAAGTAATTAATAAATTTATATGGATAAAATGAGTTGTATGTGACCATAAAATAATGAAGAAATATCCTCTATTATAACTATATAATAAGAGGGGAATTAAAGAGTTTTTTCATTAAATCCAACCCATCAACATATAAATATAGTGAATTTGATATCTCATAATATATTGAAACTATTTTTTATTAATATATTGATATTACATAAGATTTCGTCATACTTCATGTCTTATATTTCGATAAAACATTGGATAAAAAAAAGTATGTGTAATTGTTGATAAGCTAATGAATGTTGTCCAATTGCAATTAGTTATGGAAGTTGGGGTAAAAATATTACAATAGAAATATATTTTTTAATGATATATTCAAAATAGGGGTTCTGATTATGGGAGATAAATATTATATATATTTCATATTTATATATTAGTAATTTTAGTGACGAGAGTAATAATTGACTGTACTGATAATCACGTCACCAAAAGACTAATGCGAAAATGTAGTGTATTATAAAAATATAATGGGATATAATATGAAAGTGTACTTTTAATGTTATTGATTAATGGTAATTTCATTTTACCATTAATGATTATTTATATTAGATAAACTAGAAAGACAATATTTTGTAGTGGAATCTGATGTGTTTAATGGAATATCGTCTAAGTCGCCACTATGATAGATAGAAGTAGTTAGAAAATGTTTTCATAAAATAAATACGTAGTATGTGATGAATAGTATGTATTAACTAATAAAAAATGGATATATATGGTTATAATCATGTATATATTATATATAAATTAGGTACATATATCATTACTATTTTTCATGGGTAATTGAGTTTCATTCCACGGGATTCCATAGTTAGGAAGTCTTAGTTTTAGATTGTAGTGGATATTGTCGTCCTGGTTTAAAGAATCAATGATCATTATTAAATAGTATTTGTAGGATTAATATTGACTCAATTTACCATCTCAAATTATTGTGATATAAGATATTTTATCAACATATACAGATTTATATTCCATAAAATTACAATAGAGATCCCTAAAATATTATTAGTTATGCTGTAAAGAATTTTGTGGTGGATATTCAATGATTGAATATTTTATTCATAAAATGAATCAATGTGAGATGAATTAGTATTTAAAGATAATACCTCATCTCTATGTGTTTGAATTTAATGAATATGTATGACTATATATAAGTGATAGGGAAGAATTCATCAGTTCATAGCGTATATGTTTGTTCTATGAAGAATCCAATTAATCATTCTTCGTTACACAATGCTTAAAACTAACAATATTTTATATTTATTTAAATGTTTTTTATTATTTTTATAATTTATTGTTTCAATTTTAATCATAAAAGGGAATTATAGTGGGGTTATGGTGAATATTTTGGTAAATTAAGGTTTTTTTAACTTGTGGAACTTAATAGGAGGGACACACGATTTTATTATGCGATCTATAAAATCCTAGTGTGTCATTACATGTTAAAAAAACAAGAATTGGTTTCCACTAGATGGTCTCTCCAAATCCACATTTGAATTTAGTTACCATTGTTATGTTGGTGGAATTACATTGTGACTTTGTTTGTTCGTAATCTATAAAATTTAAATGAAATATATTTGTCTTTTAATTTATTTTTATGTTAAAAAATAAATCTCTATAACATTTCCACATTACGTATCACAAGGATATTTTTTGGCTTTCACCTATGAAAAAATTTCATAAATACAATCCCAACAACCAATTTCTATATAAAATTAAGATAAATCTATAAAAATGACAATTTTTGTTAATTATAGGGCATTTCAGCTGGACTAAATGTTTTTCTACCATTTTCATCATTTTGTAAGTGGCATCCCCATTTTATATTCTATAATAATTTTTTCCACAAAGAAAAATAAATTTTTTGGGTGGTACATATTCAAAGGGTATAATATTTAATCATTACTTAAATGAAGGGAAAAATTTTCATGTTTAATTTATCATCTTAAAAATGAAAAGAAAACATTAGCATGAAAATTCGTCTCACTTTGTGATAAGGATTCAAAAAAACATCAGTCTAGTATATAATGTGGTGGTAGTAACTCTCATATGAATTAAAAGCATAAAGAATATTTTTGAATGTGTAATTTTTGTACAAATATTTAACTATATATTTAAAATGTCTTATTAATTATTAATATGAGTAAAAAATATAATTTTTTTATTATAAATGAGTTTTGAAAATATATCAAGTATTATAGATCAAGGTGGAATTTTTTTATATGTTAGAAATTTCTATAAGGAACTTTTAATAATATAACCTGAAAACATTATTCGTGATATTAAAAAGTGTCATGGAAAATTTAAGTGTGTTGGAATGAGAAAATTTTCACATATAATATATTTTTTTGAAAAATATCATCTTATTTATTTAATATTTAAAATGATCATGAATTTATAATAATTTTATATGACACATATTTTTACATCGTGGGAGTAATATGATATATAAGGATAATTTCATTAAGTAAATAATATTATTGAAACATAAAATAGGGGATCAACCAAATGTAACTCAAGTCATTGAATAGTTCTTTTTTATTTAGTTGAAAATAATATTTAAAAATATAAATTTTTAATATAGATGGGTCCGTTTCTCTCACTATAGAAAATATAAATGGAACATAATTTTGAAAATAACACCATTCATTTCTAAGGAATACCGAACTAATATAATTTATAGAAAATCATATACCAAGATTCATTATTTATCAACATTTTTTACCAATATTTTGGAAAATAATTTTGTAAAAATTTATATCATGGCGGAAATTATAATCTATATATATCGTAATATTATTATGTATATCAATGAAGTTAAATAAAATAATTTTAAATTTTTTACATATAGCTATGAAATATAATAATTTTAGAATATTTAGTTTAAAAAAATTAAAATTGGAGTAATTGTTTAGGTTGGTTCCCAGAAATAATATCCTTTATATACTTATGACAACTAAACCGCTTGTGTTATGTTTGAAATATATATATATATATATATATATATATATATATATTTGTGACTGTGTGATTTTGTGTTTGTGAATGTTTTATTCTTATTATATATTTTCTACATTTTTAAATGACTTATATAATGCTGACCTTAGAATATTTATAAAAATAATTTTTTGTTGGCATCCCTACTAAATTTGTAACATGTGAATAATATAAAAATACTTTAATAATAATATCATTTGTTCTACGGATATTTTTCCATCCAATTAAAAATGATTTCCAAAAATATTTTGTTTGGGAAATTTATGAATTGAGATTTATTGTCATGATGTTTAAAGATGGTGATCTTATTTAAAAAGATAGTACTTGGGATAAAATTCAAGTTGGGAATTCTTGTAGTATAAATAATTGTGATTTATAATCTTTTATCTTGAATAATTACCTATATATTTTTTTATAAAAATTAATATATATCAGGAATTGAATAAATATATTCTTGAAGAAAAACATAATATATATTCTTTTTGGGATTCAGATTTTGTTAAGTGAATCTTGAGTGTAGTGAATCTTATTAAATGAATAGTAAAGGGTTTTAATATTTCGATTTATGGAAGACGATATCATTTTTCCTTTGGTATAGATGATAATTTGTTACATATGTCTATGAACATGGTGATATCTAAAAATATCATTTCAAAAAATAAATGAATGATATATCAAGATTCATTCAATGATGACACAAGTATGTATTTTTTCAAAAGATATATTATATATCTATTTTATTATGTTATATAGTCATCAATATTATGATTTTTTTCATGAATAATTTATTTTATTTCTCTATGGGGAAATCATAAGTTCATGTATGGTGTGTTCATATGTTCCACTGCATCTATGATATATACCAAGATGGTCAAAAACTATGTATCTAAAAAATATCATCAAATTATATTGAATTTATCTTTTCAATAAAATATATTTAGATTGATGAATGATATACATTCAACTTATGAATATTTTAATTTAATTATAAAATATTATTTTTTGATGAATTGTGTGATTGAATTTTTATTTCTCATATATATATACACATATGATTTATTAATTAATAAAAAGTGAATATTTATTTATTGTGTGAGGGGTCTAGTTATGATAACAATCCAATACAATGTAATTACTTAATATACTTAACAATTTCAATGAATTTATTTAATTAAAATTTTTAAATATTTTTTAAATTGATAAATTATTTAAATATTATTATAAATTAAATAATTAACATCGTTACATAATAAAATATTCAAAAAATAATCATTTAAATTGTATTCTATTTTAATGGGACAAATATAGAGGGACTGTTTTATAATTGCACATTTCAAAAATATGTATATAGCATGTCATATATGTATATATTTATTTATTTATTTATGAGTCATTTTAGTTTAAGCCTCTATATATCTATTTTTTGGTTTGAAACCAAAAGTATTTATCTGTAACAAATACTCGAAATAAAGAGATATGAAAATAAGAGATTCATTTATGAATGACACAAGATTGTTAGAATGATCCCAATTCTTCATGATAGTGATTATTGTACCAAGACATATATTTGTACCTTCATAGAGAGTGTGTGGATATTACTAAAAGGATTTATCTATGTATCATTATGTAGTGATAACTAAAAAAATTTGGGAGTTAAATATATGAATAATTAGATGAATTAGTGGTTAATATTTTAATATTTTCTATCAATTAGCTTACATATCATTATCATTATATTTTAGAATCTAAATTAATGATTATTATAAAATATATAACCCATTATAAAATATTCCAGAATTCATAAATCATATATGATGTATAAGGGTAATTTTATTAATTTTAAATTAATACTATAAAATTGATTCTCTAAATTTATATCATACAGTAACATTCTATAAAAATTGTTATTTTTTTGATTATATTCGGATTTCATTCACTAGAAACAAGTGAATAGAAAAAAAAATAATTCAAATATGATAAATAGATATCTCATCCAATAAGGGATAAAAAGAGAGACACTCCAGATCTTATAGATTAACAAACTTATACATTCATAATTAATGATCATCAATCAAGGTATTTCCTTTTGTGATAACCCTGATCCCTAGAAATATTCAGTGGCCTTAGTTGTATAGTGGCATAATTTTTGGGGAATAACAATACTCAGATAATGACTATGTTCTATGAAGTTCATTGAGCAGTGATGTTTCAACCCCTCAATGAATTAGCTAGTTCCATGTGTATCCATAGGTTTCTCTTACCCTTTCCTAATTGACGCCCCATATTTTTATTTTAGTTTAATTTTTCACAGATAGACATCCACAGAATATAAAATTTACATATTTGGGTATACATAAATTATTTAAATTAAAATAAATATCAATTTAAAATCGATTTAGTAAATTTATATTTTTACGGGATATTATAATTCATTTTGTAATTTCTTATGTGGAAATTTAGATAATTTTTCATAGATATTTTTGTATTATATAGAATTAATAAATAAATTATTATTATATATTTTGGATTGTGATATTTTTTATAGAAATTTTATTCATTACAGATAGATGTTTGAGAACTTCTAAACCACTTTTTATGATTGGTTAAATTATTTATATAATTATATATATATTGGTGTATAATATATATAATATTTTTTTAATAAAATAATTATCATCTGTGAATAACTCATCCATAATTCGACATATACAAGCATGTATGTCCTTGATTCATTTTATATAACCGCTTTCTCTTGTCCCCTTCCAATTTGTATGTGAGTATCACTATTATATGTCGAGTATATAAGAGGATATGCATGAAGTGGAAAGCTAAAGGAAGAGAAAAAAAGTGGAATGTCATAGAATAGATTTTTTTAATCTAGTTTCATGAAATTTTCAATTAATTACTACCCATAAAGTATTGAGTATTTTATTACCACTCAATAAACTAGATAGTATATTAAAATACCATGATCATTTCTCTGTTTATTAAATATTTTATTAACTCATTTATACAGTCATCTGGATTAAAAAATGAAAATAGTTCCTGGATAAAACTAGATTATTTGTATAAATATACAATATGTTGTTTTTATATAGTTATGGTAGTGATAACATTGAATATATAATGTCTAGTCCTGGATAAAAAATTATTTATTATAATAATGAGAGAAAATATCTCAAAATTAAAATTAATCCTAAATATTCCATCAATCATTTTTTAATGAAATAAATAGACATGATTCATGACTAGATATAGTCTAGGTGAATTATATTGATTAGGGATTTATAATGATATATATGGGTTGAATTAATGAAATTGAAATTAATAGAACTAGATATAACGTTCTTAGTGAAATTCATAAAAAGGTTTTAAATGATTTTGACTGTTCGAATGATGATCTCGAAATCCACCAAATATATAAAATATCATTGAGTCAGCTTATTTGGAAAGGTTAAATCCTATATATTTATTAGGAATAAATATTTAAGGGACTTCATTTATGATACATAAAATAAAATTAGTACATTATCCTGAGATTATCATATTGATTATATATTTTGTTACTGATAGTTAGGGTACGTACAACCCAACACTAGAAATCCCGAAGTTGGTGTATACTACTATTATAGCGGAAAAAGATAAAAGTAAATCACATACTAAAGGAAAAAACAATTCTGTATTATTCATAAACCATCAAAATACTTGACTCTTCATTAATAAATGAAGACACTAATTACAAAAAAATTTCATTCTGAGGATATTAACATTATTCCATCTAGCATATCCATATATATTATTTTTAGTTCACTTCTCGGAATCTAAGGTAAATTAATCATAATAAGGGTTAGCTCTAATTATCACTAAAGGTAAATAATATTTTAATAATTACTTAATTGTTAAGAATAATCAATATAGAAAGGTAATAACTGAAGACACATGACATGTAATTAATTAAATCAGAAAGAAGTGTGTAAACAAAATAAAATAGTAAATAACTAAAAACAAATTCCATTTAAAAAACTGGATGAGTAAAAATAAAAATGGAAAGGTAAGAAATTAAAATCACTTTTCATTTTAATTAATTAACTGACCCATAGATCTTGCATTAACCGGTCCTTAACCTATAGTGGTTTCATTTAGTACTCCCCTTCTCATATAGTTCATATCTAAATCATTTTACATATATTTAATAATCAATTAAAATAATCAATATGCCTTATCAAATACATGAGTAAGTGATAAAAATTTATCATTATTTCCCCATTAAATAAAAAAATTAATAACTATATGTAAAAATGATATGTAGTTTATATAATTAATATTTCCATGATTAATGATATGGAAACATAGAGAAATTCAATGTCCACAGATCATAGGAAATTTAATATTTCAATGGAATAAAAGGAATAAAGGATTTCAATACTATATTTTGTCAAATAAATCATAATCCATCTAGATGATGAATTTGGGTTGTTTCAATACAAAATATCCCTAGTGGATTTATATAAATTTCTTCTTTCCATTGATTATATAATGGATAATCATTATAAACATTTTTGAGGAAAATATAATTTTGTTTTTGAAAAATATTTTGAATAAACATTTCATTTAAAAAAAATTCTTAATTCTTTTTTAAACATTACCATTTTAATCATTAAATAGATTATTTTACGTAATGATAACAAGTAAATCTTTACATACCATATAAGTTATAAAGAACATTGTTTTTTTGTGGTAAAAAGGATAGATTGTAGACTTGTACAGAGAATTAAAATAAGATTCAACTGAAAAAAAATATAAGACAAAAATGGTAAAAAGTTATTTAATAAATCATTTTTTAAAGGCTGTGATTTTTTTACACTGTTATAAAAAAATGGGTTTTAGATGAAAAATTGTTATATGAAAAAAGTGAGAAATGTTGTCGGGCATTCCTAGAAACATTTTATTAACTGTTTTGATTATAAATGGGTAGGTAAATTTTATTATAACTTGCAAACAGGTCATTAATAACTATTGGAGAAAAAAATTAAAGGGTTTATTGTAAAATGACCAAGTAATTTTCAATGATGGAAAATAAAGTATAAACAATCTTGAACAAATTGAGATTGTGAAGTAAACTCTTTAAAATACCACAACATTGATGTGAGAATAAATAAATGAATATATTATGTTGGTCATATGTAAATACACCTAAAACATGATGAATTAAAAAAATATAATAAGAATTTTCCAAACATATAATATTAATGAAAATGAGGAAGTAATATAACACAAAGAAAAAAAAGGACTGGTTATGAAATTTTTTACAACATGAAAAATTTGAAATCAAATCCCCATAGAAACATAATTAGAATTGAAAATAAATATACCATGAATATAAAAAAAATTAATGATATAATATATCAAAATGGACATTACATTATCTGCATAAAATAATACAGTGTTGAATTTAAAATTTATCTCCCAAATGCAAGAAGTGTGATGAAAATCCCTTACCTGGTGTTTCCTTTTTGGGTGAAAAACTTTTATCCTAATATATAATGTTATTAAACATGTAAATAACTTATAAAATAGACATAATAATAATTATAATATCACATATTAAATTCTTATAATATCTTTTTACCTATATTAATAATCATTCAATATCTGCACTATTTAGGGTTTTAATTGTCTATTTTTTCATTTATGTTTTGAGATGTTACTTGTTGTTCCGCTTAATAAGATACTTATTTAATCATAAAACTAATATAAACTATGATTAAATTATCATATAAATTCATTATATAATTAATAATAATATTCATTATATAAGTATTCAAGTCATGTATTTTTATAAAAATCATACTTTATATATTCCTTGTATAGTGTGAATGAATCACATTTGTTTTAGATGGTGACAATATCCATATCCACAAATGATGTTATCAAGTTTACAACAAATGGAATATATATTGGCATATATCATATAAAAAATTTATCATCCCAAAGAATTTATAATTATCATATATTTCATATAAAAACATCATTTCCATTATAATTCCCAACCATGACATGTGGTAAAGGAAATGACAATGACATCAATTTCTGAGGTGGTTGTTCACCGTACACATTAATAGTATGTTTGTTAGCCATTAGATTCAAGTATGTATAGGTGTTTTTAAAACACATATAGTAAAAATATATCAGTATATTTGTTATTATTTATTTTTATATAATATTGAAATAATAATATTTGATCGTGTGGATAATGATAATAAAATTAAAGATTTTAGGAATGATGTTTCCAATTATTCAGGTGACTAATTTTGGTTTTTACCAAAGGGATTCATATAATGAATTTATTAAAAATTTATGGTTTATAAGAAGAGGGGAGATATTTATAGGATATAATTTTTTTGATCATGGTCATGCCAATGTGGATTCAATTATGTGAATAAGTAAGAGGGGTGATAACATTTTTATATCCAAGGAGGAGTGGAATTCTAGTAAATTTTTCACAACAGGATTCCAACCACATTTTTTTAAAGCTTAATGGTTCCCATAATGAACTAATGACTATAAAAGGCAGTATAGGGTCTATATATGTCCATTTAATGGATTTTGGACAAGTTTCATAGTAATTTATTTCCTTATGTTGAAGGTTTAGTCCATTGTTAAGTTAATGTTTCACAAAATAACTATAACTAATTTTAATTACAACCACTAATATTTAATGTAACAAAGATTGTTTAACAAATTATAAATTATAAATAAGTATTCTTAAAAATATTTAATCCATTTTTCTAAATTCAAATCCTTCAATTTTCAGAAAATAATTTAAATTTAATCTCAAATATAGGATGACAATTAAGGTTTTAGAGTAAAAATGTCCAAAATCAGGATAAGTTTTTATGATAAATTTATATTTGAAATTTATTATAATGAATATAATTTTATTAATATATTTAAAATTAAAATAATTTAACCACAGAATCCATTAATAATATAATTTAACCATATAAATAAATTAAAAACGTTTTTTGAGTTAATATTAAGTATTTTCACAATTTATCGAAAAATAAAACTTCACAGAAAAAAAAACAAAAAATTAACCAAAATATAATTTTTATTTTAATATATAAAATATGAAAATTAATTTCAAATATATTATTTATATTAGTTATAATTTTGTTTTATAAAATTAGTTTGACATTAAATGGACATAGAAGTGCCTTTTGAAAAAAATAATGATTTTTTTGACAAATATTGATTTTATTCTTTTCATATGCTTATCAAATATAATGGATGAATTTGAAAATTATTTTATTAAATATAATACACACACATATATATATATATATATAATTTTTACCACTCAATAGTTGTAATTAATTTAACTTATTAGGATAAAAATGCATTTTGGGCATCAAAATATTTTTTTATAATGACATACAGTTTATATTAAATTGGTTCTTATAATCATTTAATTTTAATTTAAACCAATAAATTAGTTTTATATTTTTTCATGAAATATATTTTCATATGTCATCTAATATTATACATAAAATTAAATTAAATTTATATTTTATATCTAATTAAACTCAATAATAATATTTTTAATAATATATTGTTTCATAGTAAAACACAATCTTTGGTGTAATGCTATGTATTGAAGAAAGTATTAATTGCATGTAACCAAATATAACTATGTATTTGGTGCATTAAAATCTATAACATATATTGAAATTATTTAAAATAGTATCTATATTGTAATGTTACAGGATATTTTATTCCCTTACGCACTTTGTGTTGCGTTTCATACACCATATAAAAAATATTTTTATTTTAGAATTTTGGAGGGATACATTCACCCACCAATTATTAAAATATATCCAAAAAATTTAATATCAAAATTATTAATCAAATTATTGATATTTGGAAATTAAATTACTGAACCACCACTCCACGACAGGGGTTCGTAATACATCCTCCACAAGAGGGAAAATGAGAAATACAAAAATTTATATGGAATAATAAATAACTATGTAGGATAACATTATTGGAAAGTGGAGAAACATACATAGAGGAAAATAATCAATATTTATCTGTAGTCGTTGAGGATTTCAATGAAAATGAGTGAATGTTATGTTTAATTTTTAGGGCTTAAAATTTATAAATCTATTGTAATTTATAAGACTATAGGTCGAACAGAATTTAGTGTATCAAGACTACATTTTATATTCCTTTTCATAATGTTCATTTTTTATTTTACTTCCAAAGAATATTTGGAAATATACTTAACATATTTCTATGAACAAAATTTCATCATTTGGTTGTGCTTTGATCAATTTTCCAATTAATCCATTACATCAAAAAAGGTAAATCCAAAAAATAAATTTTAATTCCAAAAGCACTAAAATAAACTTTTATGGATCATTCGGCTTGGAAACCACGAATTTTTTTTGCCTCTAACTATTTTAAAAACTAATATGATTAAAAAATTAATCTATAATGTCACACTACTAGTTTATAATTAATATTTATTTATCAAATTGTTCGATGAAAAATAATAACATATTAACCAGAACATCACGGAGGCAAGTGGTAGGTGTGATACCCCTATCATCCTTCTATCATGGGTTCTAGTCCCATATCCTTTCCGGATTAGATGGGTTCTCACCCATAATAAATGTTTTCATTTTCTAAACCCATATTTTAATAATTTACCAAATTAATATTATGGGTATTCTTTAAATAAGGTTAATCACTAAATATCCTATTAATAATGGTTTTCAATATAGCCTCATTACATAAATACATCATCTATTTTATTTCAAAAAAGGACCTTCTTTCAACTATCGTGTTACCAAGGTTATTTATTTTCATTTTTTATTAAAATAATTTAAATTTTTTGTAGAGATTTTGAATTATAATTAGAGTATCCCCTAGGATTTTCAAACCCAGTGATAAGTAAAGCCTATTGTTATGTAACAGGTTTTGAAATGTCAGGACCGACCCACATCGTGCTTTTAATACCCCTAGGAAAATTTGTACTAGAACCAAGTCCGCTTGTAGTATCTAGACAAGTATGTATTTCCAGGAAAACTTCATAATCTCAAACTAATGAAAACTATATGTGTTTCTTTAATACTTATCCTCAAATTATAACTTAAGTCTATGTTCTCTAATATATGTCTTCTAAATTATAGTTGATAGGGTTTCTGCTAAACTGTTTACAATACCAACTATAGTGACCCAATCCTAGAAATCCTGGATCCAATGTCTACTACCATAACATTACCATAAGATATAAGTAAATAACATCCTTTATGGATTAAAAGTTAAATTGTCTTGGTAAACCACAAACATACATGGGTCTTGTTTTACATATGAATACACAAATTAAAATTATAATTTTCTATGATAATAACTTTATTCAATATAGTGTATCCATGTATATATTTCATAGTACACATTAGGGAATATTAGGGAAAGGAAACCTCAAATGGTTGATATCGAATTCTCATTAAGGGTAATGTACCACAAAATTAATAATGAATCAATGAGAATAGTCCATATGGAAGCGTAATAACTAAAGAAACACTCTATATAATCAATAATCATATAAAGAAGTTCCTTTAAAATATATAATTGTAATTTACTAAAAATAAATTCCATTTAAATTATTTTATAATTTAAAATCAATATTACATGGTATGAAACTGAAAACACATCATTGTTATTTTAAAAACACTGAATGAAATGAATCCATAGATATTTTGATGTAAAATTTCATAGGTAAATAAATACTGAATCAAAATGAATGGAATGATTATTTATTGGTAGTCATGTATCTCTATCATTAACCGTAACCATCAAGTATTTTTAAAATATTGATTTAGTATGTGGGTAGAAACATGTTTATTCTATTTGAAAAAAAAACATGAAGGGTTATTCACAAACTAAATTCATATCAAGAGACTAATAATGCATTAAGGTGGTGATATAAATAGACCCAACCTATAGGGATTTCAATAATTGGTCTACAACCCATAGGTAATGCATTAATTATTCCCAACCAATATGGTGAATGACCAAAGAATTCCCCTAAAATTGAAAAACAGATTTAAACATAAGAAGTGCCTTATCAAATAACATTACTGAGTAAGGGATACAAATTTGTCAAAATTTAACCATTAAATGAAATATCTATCAAAGAAAACACTATATATAAAAATAATATACATTTTCGATAATAAATATATCCATGATAAATGATATAAAAATGGGAATTCAATATTGAATGATAATAGGAAATTAAATATATCAAGGAGGATTAAATGAATCAAGGAAGTGAATTTTATAAATATCCTCGGTCAAGGAAATTATAAACTATCCATATGATGAATAAAGATGGTATTTGTACAAAATATCCTATGTGGAATAAAATAAAGGGTTATTTTCATTGTAGAAATATAATAAGAACTTTAAAAACATTCTTGATGAAATTATCAAATTTTTTAAATAGTTTTTTAAAACCTTATATTTGAATATCACATTAAAAAAAAATTTCTTTAAAATTTTTTAGTTTAAACACCCATAGGTGACTTCAATTGAATGATGCTGGGAGAATCCATAAATGTCATATATGATAGAAAAAACATCCCATTTGTGTATTAAAAAGGACATAAAAGTGACTTGTTCATAATATAATAAAAATATTTCAATGAAATAACATTTAGATGAAAAATAAAAAAAATTAGTTTAAAAATAATCCAGTAAAGGTTAAATAAAATTTTGAATGGTTTTTAGAATATGTTGTTTTATGAGAAACAATTTTCTCGGAATAATGAGAGAAATGATGACAGGATTTCATAAATAAAATTTCTAAAACATTTTAAGTACCAAAGAGTGGTAAATTTTACAATTACATGGAAAATGACATGAATAGCCTAATAAGATTAAAATTAAATGGGTTAATAGAAAATTATCCAACAATTTCCTCTATTGTACATATATTTATAAACAATCTCGATCAAAATGAGATTTTGATGTAAACCCTAGAGAAGACCATAAAATTGATGTGAGAATCATTCAACGAATAGATTATTTGAATCAAATGTAAATTTACATAAAAAAAGTATATATAAATAAATTCATAGTAAAAATTGTATCACAACTCAAATATAATAATATTAACGACAATGAGAATGTAATATAACCCAATAAAAAGAAATCTTATTATGAAATTCATTTCCATTTGATAACATTTAAATAAAATCCCCATAAAAGAAATAAATAAAATTAAAATTCAATATAAAATGAAGATAAAATGAGTCTTGATATAATATATCTAAATGTTTAGTATATACACCACTCAAATGAAGTGATCAATATGAAATTTATCACACAGACATAAAAAATGAGATCCAAATAAATTTCATTGGATTTCATTTTTAGATGAACGTACATTAACCTACAATATAATTATTTTAAACATGTTAGTAACTTAAAAAATAAACATAATAAAATAAATAATATCATATTTTAAATTCTAATTGTATCTTATTACTTGTTTTGTTAACAATATTTCTATATCATCACTATTTTGGTGTAAATGTTTTAGTTTTTTGAGTATTTTCTGACATGTTACTTGTTTTTCCAATAACTAAAATATTGGTTTCATAATATTCAGAATATAACAAATGATTTAATTACCGCAAATAACTATTGTATTTTTATTTATAATATCCCAAAATATTTTTAGATAAGAAATTAAATTCATCATCCATGGAGACTGTATGTCATATATAAATGTGAAATCTCATTTGATTTCATATCAATAAATTAAATGTTATATAAGGATATTATAATTAAAGTATCATATCTACTTTATATATGTTTCATTTTATTAATAAAAATATCCTATATATATTTGATGTATAGTGTGAAAAATTAATATTACTTTGAGGAGGCGGTAGTCCAATCATCCAGAAATGATGTCATTGTATTTACACAAAATGAAATGAAAAAGGGTATATTTTAAATAAAAAATACATAAAAATAAATACATTATAAATATAATATTATATATATAGATATATATTCCATTATAATTCTGATCCATTAGAGGTGGTAAAGTAAAAATGAATGACCTTGTTTGTGTGGCGGTACATCATCGTAAAGAAAAATAGAAATCATGTTCACCATTATATAGAAGTGTATGTATGTGTAGGTATGAATAATAGTATAAAAATATCATTGTCTCTTTTGGATACTTTTTTAACTAAATAAAAATGGAATTAAAATTTTTTCGGGGGAATAATGAAAATAAAATGAACTATGTTCATGAATGATGTGACCTATTCTTCGAGTAACTCTATTTTAGTTGGCATAGAAGGTATTCCTTGGATGTTTTATTTCCATAAAATAGGATTATAGGATTAGGGGAGTGATTTTTGGGGGTTATTTAGGTATAATATAATTGATACAAAGTGGCTGAAAAGGTTTTAATAATTGGGATTAGTGAGTGCCTTTTTATAGTGGATGAGGTGTGGCATTCTTGACGTTTTTTAAAAAGGGAATTGCAACAATGTATTTCCTATGGTAATTAGATCTGATAATGATAAAAATTATGAAAAATGTAAAATAAGGTATATATAATCACATCAAATTTCTTTTCCACAAGTCTATATGTCATTTTGGCTATTATGTTTAAGGTTTACTCCCTTGTCAAGATAAATGTTTACTTAATCATTATAGTTATTTTTAATTACTTTCCCAAAATTTTTGGCTAAAAAAAAGTAAAAATAATTATCAATTATCAATTATTATCATTCTCAGTATTTAATCCATTGATTCATTTTAAAATCACTAAATATTTTTAAATTAATGTAAATTTAATCCAGAATATGGGACAACAGTACTGATTTTTAAAGTAAAAATGTTTAAATGTTTTCCATGACATTATAAACTATTTAAATTTTCAATTGATAAAAATGAAAAAATTTATATTATTTCATAAAAAATTTATATAATTTAACTTTAAAACAAAAAATTAAACAATTTATCGTTGTCAATAAATCAAATAAAAAGTAGTTTTTATTTTAAATTCTACATTTTTCAATATTTATTAAAAAATGAAACATCATTGACAAATATAGAAAATTAAAAATAACATAATTTTTAGGTTTTTAATAAAAATATTAAGATTTTTTTGTAAGTATAATTTTTATAAAAGTCACAAAAAGAGGATTTAAAATATGTTCTCTATTAAAAGGGGTAAGTGTGACTTTAGAAAATATCGATTTTTCTTTATACATTGGGTTTGTTCTAATATTATTCAAATCAAATATATTGAATTATTTTTAAAAATATTTATTTGCATATAATATATATATATATATATAATAAATTAATATCATTCACTAATTGTAATTAATTTAATTTGTTAGGATTGAACAGATCTTTGGGAATACAAATAGTTTTTTTTAATCATTGTCGCTATATTCAATTTGTTCTAATATTAGTTTATAATTAATTTGTAACAAATTAATTCATTTTATACTTGTGTATATAATATAGTTTCATAAGTTAGTTAATACTATTCATAACTTCTACTTTAATTTATATGATATATCTTATTAGATTAAATAGAAATTTTTTGATAAATATATTAATGATTGGTAAAACTTAGTCTAGAATGTAACAGAATATGTCAAAGAAATTCATTATTGTGTGTAACACAATTTAACTCAGTATGGTGAGAATTTCATGCTAGAAAATAGATTGAATTTATTAAAAAATATTTATCATATTATAAGGACTTAGGATACTGCATTCTCTAACATAATTAGTGTTCCAAGTCTGCATGATATCAAATACAATTTTATAATTTTCAAAATTCAAGGCACTATAGGGTATTTTGGATAAATGAAATATAGTTGTATAAATCAATGATCATTTAATTAATAATATATTCAAATGGTAACAAAAAAATATTGGTAATATAATCTATTATGTTATTATATAAAATGGTATATAACACTAGAATTTCATTACATATGAGATAAATTTCGGACCAAAAAAATATCATTGGGTAGATTTATATATGTTTTATAATTTATTGTAAATACTACAATACAAAATAAAGTTTTTTTATAATAGATTCCCATATATATAATGAGAAACCCCTGGAATTAAGTAATGGTGAGAAGTAATCCATTTATAGTGGCATAGATGAAACATATGATGTTCATCGACTAATTTATACAATAATTTTAATGAATTTGGATGAGAACATGTCAGAAAGTATGGATACACATTTATCAAATACATTTTGTTAGAACGTTGGGATATTAGAAGATGAAAATTTGAAAATATGATTATTATGTAAAATTTATTATGGAATCCATGTTGATCCACCTATACAAAAGATTAATTGATAAACAGAATGATATTTATTATCCTAATTAATGATGAAAAAAATGTCCTTGCATAACTTTATTTTAACCATTCCACCTAACTTCAATAATTTTATGAATAATATCAAATTCAACAATATATAAATGATTCATTGAAACATTTTTTACATATTCCAAATTTGATAATAACAATAATAATCTATTATATTTTTTACACTGAATAATAATGAAATAAAATTATGATGTTCATCCAAAATTTGAATGACAATGTTACCTAATCAATGACATCTTATGATATATAATAATATGAAGGAGAAAAATGACAATGAAATTTTCTACAATTCATAAGGGATTAATGTACTTTGAAAAAATAATTATAGTAATGTAATGAAAAAAGAAATGTTATTATTTTACTTTATATATATTTATCATTTCTTGCAGTCATATTACATTAGTATCTAGAGTATTATATACCACAATTCTCTCAATAAATTATACTGAAATTTTGGAACCAATAAAAATATATAAAATTATCTATTTACAGTTGATATTGAAATTGATAAAAAAATGTGTCATGATTTATTAACATATGAAAATTATTTTCACTCTAGATTGATTGCTTTATTGTATTTAGTTTATTATCTATATAAAATAAAAAATAAATTATTGTATAATATTTCCAATAAATTGGTTTTGGTTCATATAATAGAACATTTTAAATTTATTTTTATAAATATGTTAAAAAATAATTCATATTTTGGTAATCAATTTTGAATACCATATTACACATATTTCACTGTATAGGGGATATAATAATGTTGACATGTAAAATAGATGCATTTTAAAATGATATATTGAAAAGGGTACTTAGACACAATGTTAAACAATTAGATAATATTAACATTGTTTTAAATTATAATATTTTAAGAAACCCTATGGAAATAAAATCAAATTATATATAATACATCTAGTATTAGTGGAAAATAGTTTTCATGAACTATTTAAATTTGAATCTAAGTGTTGATTCCAATATTTCATCAATTTTAATTATTTCATAAAGAAAAATACATATTGTATATGATGAGGAAAAAATTTAATTATATATATTGAATTATGGAATGACATGTTAATTAGATAATCCACATGGTTAGATGATAAAAAGATTTAATATAAATTAGGTGGATAGTATCCTAGAAGATAAATTCGCATCCATCATGAAGACTACAAGACAATATTCCAACTCTAATGGGAAATAAATGATATAACAAAAAATTATTCTACGATATGTAAATGATTTTTTAATTACAAAAATCAACCCCCAAACATAAAAATGTGAGATAACCGATTCAAAAAACATTATTCTAATTGTTTTATAGTTTGGAATATGTTATACTATAAAATATTCCTATGTATAGGGATTTGATGTTTTTTTAATGCCAATAATATTGATATGCATGCATCTAGAGTCATTTATTACATAATTGTTAAATATCATAATAAAAAAATTATTATTTCAAATATAATTCATTATATAATAAGATAATCATATTGAAAAGGAAATATTTCTAGAAACATCACATATATCCAAAGGTGATAGTAGGACCATGATAGACACTAATATAGTAATATCTCATGATACTCAACGCATAGAGGAGTATGTACTTGAAAACAAATCCACAAGAATCTATTACCGAATTTTTTATTGAGACATAAATTATACAGATGTTCAGTAAGGATATTAGAGGAACATACATATTTATTCATATTATCAAGAAAAAAGAGGTAATTTTATTCATGAGAATGATAAAATTATATCATATAAGTATTAAATAGTATAAAATATACAAGTTTTAGGTAATATTAGTTAGAATATTTTCAGAATGATTCTTTGAAACACTATATATATACTAATTAAACCTATATAGGATGACATGATAAAATATTTGGTATATTGACATAATTATATATTTTATAAAATGTAATTTTGAATCTCATATTTGAAAGCAAATATTTAAAATACGTCAATATATTATTTCGAAAAGATTTTCTGAAATCAAAAAACAATAATAAAGGGTTTCAATTTTAGAGATACATTTAGGGATTTAATCAGAAATAAATATAAAGTAATGTTTAACTTATTGAGGAATTAAGATAATATTTTTCATTAAATATGAATACTTAACTTATAATAAAAAAGTCAGTGAGTTGTTTATGTTATTCCTACTTATATTTAGAAATCATATTCCAGTTTTACATTGAGTAAAACATTTTCATGAAAATTTATCCACCCTTAAGGAATTAAATTATTATTTTATTATTTATGAATAAGAATCCATATTGGCATGTCCATGATTCTTCTTATAAATTTTTAAATTATATACACTGACAAAGAAATATAAATTACATGATATGACAATTGAAGAATGGTTTATTCCCTATGTCATATGAATTAAATATATCATGATATTATGTTTTTAATATGGTGAATAAAAAATTGAATGAATTGAATCATCTATAATTTAATGAATATATTTATATTAAATTTCATTCCATATCTAAATCATGATCATCATAGTAATATTATAGAATAATTATTTTTCAATGTAATTAATACAACCATAAAGAGTAACAAAAGATATTATCAGACAATATAGAGTAGATATGAAACCATTAATTGGGGATACATATATTATATAAATTAAATATATATTTTTTATATAATATCACACTTATAAGTAGTGATTATGAGATTATTAAAACATATTATTTTTCGAATCCTATAAATTCTACCAATTTTTCATATTCTGATGAAATATTAGAATTTCTTGAATTGTAAAAATATGAATTATGTCATGATAAAATACCTAATTATTTACATTATACAATATTTTTATGTGATTTCGGTATATTATTGTATTTTTTTGATTATCCCAAATAACACCATGAGATAATTTATATTATTTGGAAGGAACATATTGTGATTATATTTACTCTAAAAAATAAATTCTCATTTATCTGAGTATCAATTGAAGACCATTTGGTAAAATTATCAAATTTGGATGTAAAATAGATGAAGTTTTAATATAATGTGTGATATGTTATGTGGGATGTATAACAGTTGTATCTAATTAAATTATTGTATTTTTAATGTTGGAATACCTAAGCAGATTTTTTTCTACATTTGATTACAAAACAACAATTCTTCAATATTAATATAAACATTGTTTTTTTAATTTTTTTATTGACTCCTATCCATGAAATATTTAATATTGTTCATAAAATAAATGTTCACATTAATTATTTATTATTTTCCCATTACATTGAGAATAGTAGAATTCCATAAAAATATTACTAATTATTATGTCATGTAGCCTAATATCATCTATCTAACAGGACACAAATAATTTTTAAATATAATTTATTGTGTATAAATAAAAATTATGGATTCTTCATATTATTTTGTAACTATATGGCATACCTGGTGATTATATCATGAGGAAAAATAATCCATCAAGAAATCTATTTACTATGTGTCATTGGAACTTCTTATCTATTAGTGAATGAAATAGTCCATTTACTTGATATCATTATTAAAAAATATCATAAATCATGTATTTTTATTAATGAAGATTACCTAAACATATATTGTTTTGGTGAACCGGCTTTTCTTCAGTAAATTAATAATGGTATAAAATTAATTTAATAACAAAAAAATTATTTTTCAATTCAGTGAAATATAAAATGATCACTCTTGATCAATAATTAAGTGAAATGTTACAAAATTTCATTCACCATCAATAAAATAACAGAAAATGTATACTATTGAAATCCTATAAATATATATATATATATATATATATATATATAATTATAGAATTTTTAGACTCTAATATATTCTAATTGAATAGAAATGAGATAAAAACGGGATTTTATAATAGATTTATCATTTATAGAAATATAATAATGGATATAGATTATCTATTAATCATTAGTGGATTATTTATTATAAAATACATCCCCTCGTATATGATTTTATATTGATTCCACTAAGAAATTGATGTAGATTGTCAATCATTAATTGCATCTAGAAACTCATCAGATTTAGTCAAATTCGAGTTTATAGTATAGAATCGCTTATAGTTTCACAATTTAAATATAATCCAGAAATATTTAATCATATTTTAATGATTTCATACTAATTATTTTTAATTATTGGTGTTAGGTTTATATTTCACACAAACAAACAAGGACAAATACATTAACAGTTTATTTGACATAATGAATAAATAGATATTTTTTAATTAGGAAACTAAAATATTTAATTAACATTTTCAGTGTTTTAGTTAGTTCCACAGAAAAAACGATGATATACTTCATATTAATTATATATTCAACTGCTTGACTAATAATAAACATCTTATCAAATGTGGATTATTTTCATTCATAAAATTAATATGATAATTTCTGTAGTATATCATTTACAATGAATAGTCATAGAAGTTCCACGATATGATTTTATCATTATGGTGTTATTGAGATATTCATAAATGTTTGTTAAATAATGGATGAAAATTATTATATCAAACATATATGATGTTACGAAATTAGGAATTGGGTGCTCAAAGGGAATTTGGAATTCTAATCATAAAGTTCATACTGAGTAATGTACCGATGATTATATTATGATAATTGACATCCTAGATGGAATTCCAAATGTTATAGGTGTCATTGGGTTGTCCTATATATGGTTTTTTGTATTATTCCTTACATAAGTTTTTATTATTAATTTATATCATGAATTAAATAACTGAATACATTAATGATAATTGTGCCAACATATTATTGTGTAGAGGTAGAATATATTGGCTGTGTCAAAAAGTTATTTGAAATTAACGAAAAAATAATTAAAGTATTTATCCTTTATATTATAAAGGATTTAAAATATATTAAAACACTATGTTGGTGTAAAACCATATAAATAATTTCATGGACATGACAGTTTTATTGGTGAGTTCTTTTTAATAATGTTCGAGAATGATATATCAAATATATAGGTTGATGACATAAGTACGAAACCTGATTAATGGGATATTGATAAATATATATTATATTAATTGATGGGTTTCCATAGGATGTTGATTTAAATACAATGTTAATGAATTTATCTATGGGTTTATTAATCTTTTTCTAGGTACTGATCACATAATTTTTCCTAGTTTTCAAAATTCCACTACAAAGGTGGACAAGTGGCTTATAAAATAAGTGAAAAAATCACCTTAATTTTCTATTTGAATTTAAAAATAGAATAGATTATATGTTAATGTTCCAAGTTATAATCATTATTATGGATATTCTGATCACATAAATATTTATTGAAAAAAACAACTAACATAAACTAATTTAAAAAATAGTTATTACAAACGTTTGATAAATTATAGGGTGGATTAAATGTCTGATTTAAGGGCCTCGATATAGATGATATATTTTCGTAAAATAATTTAAATAATTATTTGTTAAATTACTTTAAAATATGTTTTTAATATCACTAAGTTAGGGCACGATAAGTAAACATTAAATTTTTTTATTTTAGTTGTTATTGTTGTTATTTTTGATATTGATGAATGACATGGGGTTTTATTGTGGATTTATATATTTGTTATGGGACATCATGAAATTATTAATTCTTGATCAATGTTATATAAACCCATTTATATCATGATATGAATATTTATCTGGTATAAAGTATTTGGAAGAAAAATAATTTATTATAGAATTCTCTCAAGACCAAGAGAGGTGGTTTTAAGAATACTCTTAATAATAGATAACACTGATCATTCTACCCCCTTTTTATGTTGAGATAACTATAAGAAATCACTTAATTTTATATATAATTATTATCATGATCAGTGTTGAACAAAACATGTTTTTTGTACATCATTCATCTCATATAGTGATCAAATGAATGTATTCTTAGGATCATAGAAACTATATGTATACCTATTGAAATTTATATCATTTAATTATTTAAAAGATTGATGTTATGACATGAATTTTCAATAGATTCACTAAAAAAGAAATAATTTATTCTGAATATAAATATTATTTAGTAAAATAAATTATAAATCAAATTTGAAAAAAATATATTTTTAATGAATATTTTGGGATTATGTTATTTTAATTATAATAATTTAACTTAAATAAATATACAAAAATATTATTAGGAATTTTATCAACTACTTATATTACACCATGATACCTTCAATAAGTCTATGAAATAATTTATTTTGAATATTTTTTACATGTGTATTTTTTTAGATATCACATATATAATTATTTTTTTATTAAGTGATAAATTGAATAGATATTATTCCACTCAAAATTTATTAATTTATTAATTAATTATTACTTAATATTAACTTATATAATTTCCAATAGTGTGAGGTTCAGTTTTATATAGGTAGGTATAAAATGTCCTTTCATAGTTTCGTAATCAATATTACAATATTAATAGTATTATAAATATAATATACCATGTTTAATGAACATGATAATTATTCTTCGTTTGACACAAAAATACAGACCCCATCTAATTATTTATAAGATCATGAGATATATAAATGAGATATTGATTTCTGATCAACACAGGCCTGTTAAAATAATAATTATTATTCATGATAACAACTAAAGAATATAAACTGAAATATTAAAATTCATGTGTTTATTGATAAATTTATTCAACATTAGATCCTTGAGAACTGAAAACAAATTCATTGAGTTGAAAAATTATCGCATTAAAATTACTATATGTTTTTTATTTAGTACTAAATCAATTATATGTAAATAGATTATGTTCAATATATACTAGCATTGAAACTAAATTTTATTTCCTAATCAATCACCAACCATACATGTTGTTTATATATAATGACATGCATAATCAAGGCTCAAACAGAATATAATTCATGTAAAACTTTATTTTAGTATAGACATATGTAAGTGGAAAATATGATGTGATATCTTAACGTAATATATGATAAATTAATTTTTTCAATGATTATTCTATTATACTATTTGATTTCGGGCATCAATATTATAAGGATGAGAATATTACTAATAAGAAAAAAAAATACTTTATTTCCATGATATTGAAAATCATTATGAATGTAATTATATAATATTTAAAATAGATAATTTTATGGGAAATTATTTTTAATTACATTAATTTTATCTAATTTATTTTTTAGTAGGACATTGAAAATAGAGGTACGATCATATAAAATTGGATATCACCCATGATTCATCAATTACTTCTTTCTCACAAGGACTAAAAAACCATAAAAACACATTAAGTTACTATTTAATTGATTAGAATTAATGTGTGATGAAAAGATAAGAGTTAAGAGAAAATAAAAATTTCATTCCGGATGACATGAAAGTAGGGTGGATTTTATCTATAATGGTTATTTAAATTATATGAATAAATAAATTATTTCTCTACTGATAATTTTTATTTTATATGTAGAGGGTCCTTATTTTCTGCCCCCAAAACTAATCTACCTTTTAATTTAATTTTCATTTTTGAACATGAATTTTGTGGCCATAAATCTAACACATCTTTTCTAAATCGGTAGTCTTGGGGTCCAAAATGAAACGTAATTTTCTATGTAACCTCTTATTCATAGTTCAAGTGTTCCTTATATGGTTGAATGGTTTTATAATAACCATATAATTTGGGTGATTAATTTGACATCAAAATAAAAATAATTAAATTTGTAGTTAGATATCAAAAAAATAAATGATTATTCTAAAAAACTTGTTATATGAAGAAATGTGGGTGAGATTTAGTTGGGATATTATCTTGATAGTTATGACACATTTTAGGTTGTATTAGATGGTGAATTATTTTTATATTAACATAGAGTGCATTTTTTTGTAAATCCTTACCATTTATTTTATATTTTATGTGTTATTTTCTATTTTTATATTTTCTAATACATAAAAATTCATAAAAAACATTGTTAATCCATTATATATATAGTTTTTATTAGTTGTTGGGAAATGAGTGTTTGATATTCCATGTTGGGATGTGGAGAGTTTATGATATGAAAATGGTAAATTATTTTGTCTAATGTTTCATTCATTCCCAAAAATTAATATTTTAAAAATATTAATAACAATATATTTGAAATATAATAAAACCATTTTAATATTAGAATATCTTAATGTATATATGATTAAAGGATACACTATAAAGTTGGTATTTTAATTGTGACATCATATTTATATTCCATATTTCACTAAGGTGGATAGGTTGATATATTAATGGAGATATTAATGGCACCTAACACATATTTAATCATACATACAATATTTTTATAAAAGAATATTAAATATTATTTTCTTAATATAATTGTATGAAATCTCTATTTTAAGGCCAAAAAAATAGGTTTGATTATTATGGGGATCAGATGGTATCTAGATATGTGATTTTGTGAACGGGTCTAGTTTATCTCCAAGGACAAATTAGAGATTACATTTTATTTAATTTTTAATTTATTAATTTTTAATTTTTCTCTGATATATAGTATATAACAATCTTTATACTCTGAGATAAGGTACTATTTTTTATTTTTTCAACAACATGTTTTTAATTGGTATGATCTTTTAGTGAATTTAATAGTTATCATGGATTTGAATTTTATGATCAGAAAATTTTGTATTAATTATATAAGTTTATTTAGATATCGTTGAGTAACATGTTTCCAAATACAATGTACCTAGTGGATTTAGGGAAATGGGAGGGGTAGATTCCCAAATGTGCCACTAGCCACCCTGTAGCCTTTTGGTGGGTACCTAATGGTGTGTTGAGTAACTATTAATAGTGGAACTAATAAATATTGGCATCCAATATTATTTGTTAAGATTTTATCTAATTTATTTAAATATTAATTCTTCCAAAATATAAAACCAAATTTTATTGGTAACTAGACAAAAATAACTCGTCATTGGAATTTCTTTTACAAACTACAATACCTACCTTAGTTATGATCAAAATCCTTGGACTAAATTTCTAGTTGTATATATAGAAGATAAAATAATGATCCTCCTTCACATATTATTTTTTTCATCCCTTTTATAAAATTATTCAATAAAAACCCTAATTTCATGTTTTATGTATGACTTAGGTATTCCTTCTAAATCAGGTTGATTAATAAAATGTTATTTTTTGAGTCATATTGTATAATGTTGACTTCTGTGGAATCTAAAATTTTCCATTGTTTTATATGTTTCACATGTGTTTTATGATAAATTTTTCGTAGTATACATGTGTGACCATTATCATATAAAATTAATTTGGGTAATTTAATGTCAACTGATTAATAAAAATATGGTCAAAGATTTCAAATGTTATATATGTGTTATAAATTGATTTTATAGTTACCAATGTCAGTGTCGCTAATGCATAGTGTTATAATTAATCTTATTGTAACCCTTTATAAATATTCCATTGATGAGATAAAATATAATGGATATTGATACGTAAACTTAGGATTCCATTGAAAATGGTATTTTTATTATTACTATACTCTAGAAAATTTATTTTATTATGATGAAATTTCCTATTAATTTATATTATTTGACATTTATTTCCTGTGAAATATGATATCATTTCCCTCAATTAATATAAATATTTTTTATTATGTTTTCCTTTTATTTGGGCGATGGATATAGGTTAGTTGTATAGTAACCCATAATTTTTAAACATATATATTATAGATTATTAAATGAATATTGATTTCATAACATCATGATCCATTCCAAACTCATATAGGTCTAGTATGTTGATTCATGGCACAAATATTTTCCATTTATATAATAGAAACCATAATGGAATCAACAAACGTGATACATGAGAGCATAATTTGAAATAAGATATAAAACTATGGCATAAGCATAGAAAATCATTTCATTAGTAGTCAAGGAACATTTTTGAAACTGTCATAGTAGATTAGGTTCACACCCCATTGCAACATAGTAGCAAAGGTTCACTCTGAAAAGTGTCATAGTTAACAAACTCCTTTATTTAATGTGGTTCACTCCCTATTTTAGACCTATTTGCCTCATGATATTTCTATAATTACCCAATGAATTGGAGTGAATTATGGTTCCCAGGCATCCATGGATATAACGTTACCACCTCCCATGGACACAACATAACCTACCCCATGTTTGTTAAATATACACCATCTATGGTCATTAAATGAATACTATTTTTTATTTTAATCTAACCATATTCTATTGTTACAATGTAACCACATACATTAGTGATAATGTAACCATAATATTAAGTTATAACATAACCACCATCTATGGTTATAATGTACAAACTCTAACATAATGAAAAAATATATATATGTTACAAAATATCAAAAAAAATTCACCTCACCATCACATCATAACCATTGAAATGAAAACGTGTTTCAGAAAAATTTCATTCATTCATCATTTCATATCCCATGAAAAAATGGGTTTCATAAACATATCATCAATATAAACATTAAACATATAGTTAAATAATATGAATCATATCATTTAATCATGTCCCCATAAAGTCATAATTAACATAAGATGATGTTATGAAACATGATAATATCTTTATAATATCAATGAGACATTTCTTGAAGAAAATAACCATTGTATTTTAAAATATAATTGTTTCCATAATAGTATGGAAAAAATCAATGAAAATAAACTGGGGAAATTTTAATGGAATATTCTATATATTGATATTTCATGGTCCTAGGATATTCTGTTCCTGACATATGAATTTAAAAAATATTTATTTTACATATTTTTGTAAACAGTAAAGAATAATTCATTCAAAAAACAGTAGGAAGATTCATTTTAATTTTTTTTAAAACTAAAAATAATTAAAAGAATGAATTTAATAATTATTATGATAATAGTGAAAACACTAATGAAACTATTTTAAGAATATATATCTATATATGAATCTTTTTTTTCAACTATAGTGAAAAATATGTTTGATTCCCTTAAAACAATATCTTTTGTGTCATGTCTATTTAATGAGAGAAATATTAAAAAATGAAATATAATTATGAGAATAAAATTAATTATATCTGAGAGATATATAATTATAATTCATCATCATTAACATAATCTTAAAAATCTTGATAAACAAGGAGATTGTAACACAAAACTCTCACTACATTGGTAGCATATGTAAAGTAAGAATGATGAATGAAATAACAAAATATGTATTTGTAAATAAAAATAATTTTCAGGATATGATTCATAAAATTCATTCATGGGTAATATATAAAACTCAATTAAATATGTTGAATATTGCATGTGTCCCACAGAAATAAAAGTAAAACATAAATTTATTACCTTTAGTTCAACGTGATTAAAAGTCACTCTAACCGCTATTATAGTAAATTTAAATTTATTTTATTTATCTATTGTAATCATTTAAATTATTTTAATATCATATATATCTATTCTATTCGTATTTATAATCATTCATAAAAAGAAGAGACAAAAAATGGATTACACCATTCATGGAGATAGTTGGTCATACATACACAAGAATTCAATTTTCAATTCTATGTGAATGGACGAAAAGATATGAGAATTATAATTCACCATTTAAGGATAATAAAAATTAACATATAAATAATATATATGTTCAATAAATCTATCGTTTTTTCTATCAATGTAAAAAACACATAACCGATCGCATCACTTCATAGATTTTGTAATCTACATGTACACACAAACACCATTATCATCTTCCAACGGGTTGGAAGGTAAGAAGTAAGATAATATATTATCATTCCAGAATTATAAAAAATTAATAAATTTCAAATAAAATTATCAAAATATTTCATAACAACCATCCATGATTTATATTTGTAAAAACTAAATTATATCACTACGTAGATATGATAAGTTGTATGTATGAATGGGTGATACTTTCTCTTAGTATTTGATGAAAATTTAGTGGATAAATGTGGTTTAATAATCAAAATAATATCTTAGTGTATTGAGGATACTGAATTTATTATTTTTCTAATAATATAGAATAATTAGAAGAGTTAAAAGATGAATTAAAAAGAAAGTGATCAGTTATGGTGAATACCTGTTCTTCGAAATGACTCCTCTAGATGTCTTCTTAAGGGATATAGTGTTAATTTTTAAGGAATAACATACACTTTAGATAGAAAATAAATAATTTTAGAGTAGAATATAAAGAGGATATTCTATTTAAAAGGAACAAATTTGTGTTAAGATAAGAAAGGAGGGGTTCTATTTAATAATTGAGTTGAGGGGTATAATTATAATTTAATAAAATATTAAATTAATATGAAATAATTATGAGTTCCAATAGAATCAAAATTTATAATATAACAAGATAAGATAATTACAAATAGAAATACTATCATCCAATAAAATTTGGACAAGATTATATCACATATTACCCATATTATTTTTAACCCTTTATTAACCAATTTGAAAATTTTCGTAACTTTTATATTCTATACCCTTTAATGGGTGATAATGTAACTATAAAAATAAAAAATGTCTATAGATATAATATATTTGTTAACAAATATATCCTTTGTTCTGATGAATCTAACATTTTTATGAATTTTATGTCTTCTAATATAATATTATTTATTATGAATTACCATTAATGTCGATTTTAACAAAATTTAGCTTATTTGACGTCAAATACATCATGGAAAGGAGAAATTAGAATAAAATTACTCCAAAACACCATAATATATTATGTAAATATATAATTTTTTGGTTCTAATGAACTCATACCAATTTTTATCATCATAATATTTTTAAAATCAATTAATTTATTTTTTTCGTTAATTGAATAAATATTATATTATTGTTGCATAAGAACATAAGTTAATTACTTAATTACTAAAATAAATATATAAATTTACATCATGAAATTAATTTATTAATATGAAAAATAATATTAATATTAATTAACAACTTGATTCGGTCTCTTTGTTGACACATGATAGATATCTAAATTTATAAGAGTGACATTTTGTTGCTTTCATTAAATTAAATAGTATATTGGTGATTTTACTAATAAATTGTTAGTGCAACAAGTAAATATAATAAATATGGTTATATGGGTCTAGTTCCCTTCCTATAATAAAAATTAAAATTAATAAAATGGCCTTATAACTTTTTTGTGACCCCGATTAACATGATTTACCCTTTACCATGGTGATAAATTTTATCAAGGTTACTATTTATATTGAAAATAATATAAGGGGAATATCTACCAAATTTTAAAATTATTATTTCAAATAAATAATCAATGTTATGAAATTAAATACCAATAAGTGATAGAAATTAATTATTAAATAATTGCACAAAACATGATGGAAACCACTGTTTCAGTAAAATATAGTTTTAAGCATAAAAGTATTGTTATTAGTAGCACATGCATCGAAAAATATTGGTTGAATGTGAAAATAATATATTGATTAAAAAATATATAATGATAATTATATTAATTCACATATAGTGAATGATTTAAGTTATTATGTGAAAAACATATATCATTTATTAAAAAAATTATAAAAGTTCATTTTTATATACAAAAATGTCTATATACTAAATTCCAAAATAAAAATATATTTCAATGAAAATAATTGGATTTTTTAAAATATAATAGAAATAATTTTATAGTGAATCATTTTTAAGAAATAAATCTCATATTTTACATGACTAAATCAAAAATATGTTTTTCAATAAAATTAATTATTTTTACCATTTAATGGAAGATCATTCAATTTAGAAAATTCTAAAAAATTATTCCTATGATAATTGAAATATTATGATTTAAAACATTTATTTATTTTACATAATAATATTTATAAAATATCAACACATTAATTATATTGTTTTATCACAAGAAACGATATTAATATTTTTTTGAATAAAATCATTTATGAAGAATTATAGGGATCCCCAAAAATTAAGTGATTATTTACGAAACATTTGTCTATACATTTATATTAGGTAGGAAGTTTATAAATATATTTGATAATATAGATTATCATATTCATAAATACAAATATAATTGTTAGATTTCAATATTTATATTAAAAAATAATATTTCACTGTTTGTTTAGCATGGTGTTGTTTGTAACACAGGTTATTGAGTTTTTTTTAAAATATATATTTCATTAAATCTAGCTGTGTGACACCCCCATTTTATATGTTTCTTCCAAAAAAATTTAACTTATGATAAAAAAAATGGTTTTAAATTTCAAAATCCATCAATGGAAAACCACTTCACAAGGGGAATTTACTTAATAAGTGTAATTTCATCATTTAATAATGTCCCACCACAATATAACATATTCCTCCAAAACAATAAGTTTTCACAATGATTATTCAGGACTCAAGCACTAAAATCATCATTTATTGGATCACATAATTCTAAAAAAAAGATAACTATCTATTCGTAATATGCCATGACCCCCTTCCATCATAGATGCCCCTCCTGAGATGGCAATGGTGAAAGGGAGATAATGACCCCCGAGTCCCTTCTCTAGTAGGCCCCGGGGTGGCGACTAGCACCAAGGGTATGAGTTTTCACAAATATGGGAGGCATTACCCTTTTTATTATTTAAGATCGGGAAATAGTACAAGTCAACCACGAAAAAGAAAAAGAACAAGTGTATAGAAATAAACCCAACCCAATCCCACATGCATGTTTAAAAAATTCTGAAACAATGTTCAAGTACCGGGACTCTCAAAAGTACAATACCAAAAGAAACAAGAGTACAACAACTGTAACAACTCTAACTATCCCGACTAGTAGGGTCGCGCACGACCCTGGTAGTCCTCCAGGAAACCAAAAAGTAAACGTAGGGTGAGCATACAAGTATAATCAGTAGGGAAACCTAAAGCTCTCGTGCACAAGTGGGGAGACATCCTAATGTCCTGTGAGAACAACAGAAGAAGCCAAACCGAACAAAGAGATCTATCCCCCCAACCTCACCAGCCATGCTCACCAAAACACATGACAACAGGTAGTATTATATAAGAACAAGAGTATTGGGTACCCCTCACCATTTCCCATTAGTTAGCTGCTCTTCTTAATGGCTAACATCAGGATGATTCCACACTCTTCTTTCCTGCACACACCTGGGCATCAATAACCACACATCCTTCCCGCACACACCTGGTCCTCACAACCACACCTCCCGCCCGCACACACTTGGGCCTCACAAACCACAATCATATCCCCACCCGAACACACCCGGGCCTCATCCCGATGATTCTTGGGAACAATAAGCCTGCCCAAAGAGTCGTGGGCTAAAACATCCCCAATCGAAACCTACCCGAAGAGTCTTGGGTGTAAGGTCGCCTCAATCCATCGCAACCTATAGAAGAAGGAGCAGGAAGGAGCTAGTAACTACGGGGAAAAAACCATCTCCCAAGAAATGGGAGTGTTCGGCACTAAGTGCTCAACATGGGTGGGGTGCGACAAAACACAATGATACAGATATATATATATATATATATATATATATGTATACCAAATGAACAGACCAACCTACAGCTTCTTAACAGAGAGACTAAGCACGTGCCTCGGCACTGCTATCACAAAGCATGCATACGGCGAACAACCCCAACCCCATTTAGGTTTTCCGGTTTCAATAGAATTAGTTTATTTGTTCCTTAACTACTGGGAAAGTAGCCGCAACCAACCATATCAAACGTTCATAAAACACATCCCTTCCAACCACAAATCAAGTTAGATAAGTCACAAGAAACACAAAACCAACCTTTTTATCATCAATAAAACCCCATTTATTGTTCTCGTGTTTAGTTCATTATCGTTCCCCCGCAGTTCATTTATAAACATTCCACTTCCTTTTGACAACAGAACCTATTCTTGCAGCCCTACAACCATTATAACCCTATCTCTACACTGTAACACAAACAAGGATCATGCCAAATCATCGCCCCTTTAATACCATCATTTACCACAGCCCCGCTTCCCATTCTATCTATAACAACCCAGGATTCACCCCCCTTTCACTCGCCACATAACCATGCCAACTCCCACATGTTCATTATTCCATTTTGTTCAACCAGGGTGATCACACAAGGTTTCTTGATTTTAATCATCCATCATTACGTGATTAACCAATTACACATTCAATAATAATTTCATCCATAAGAAAATCAAGAACTAGAGGGAAAAATTTAATTGCATAAGAAAAGGCCCCCAATGACCATGATTTTCAGTAGGCAGAAGATCATTCAATTCACAACATAATATCACAGGATATAAATAATGTAACTGCATTCACAAACTTCCCATCCCCATTATATAAGCAAGTTATTATCTTTATTAAACTGATTCAAATGTGTTTCATGTAAACAAGAGGACACCAACCCCACATGATTCACAATTTAGAGAGACGAAGGTAAGATCCCTACCTCAACAGGATATGATCACAACGCTCCCCAGATCATCTTTAGAAGGCATCCATCGGCGTTCGTCGCTTGTGTCAAAACCTATCAAAATCTCCCCTGGTGGAACATGGGTAGGAAAGTCCGAAGTGAAAGCAACAGATCCATGTTCAGAAGTTTTGCCTCGTCATTACGATCTTATGGCCACTGACGGATCGTAAATCAGAGCTCAGACGAAGAACTTATGGAGGAAAAGAGAACTGGAGTCTCTCGAGAGAGCTCTGCTCGAAGGAGAGGGGAGGAGAGGAGTGATTTTCAAAGGAGGAGAGTCCCCCTCCTTTTATAGGTGAGAGAAACTAAAGTACACAGCATGTACTTTCTAGTACACGGCGTGTACTCGACCATTTCACATGGTCACCACGCAGATTCCAACACGACCTTCAACGCAGATCGCGACCGTTTACTGGTCAACACACAGTTTGAGGGTAATGCGTATGCAGGGAGGTACTACATGGCATGTAGTATGGGCTACATGGCTTGTACTCATTTATTTCACATGGTAAGGACACGACATCAACATGACACACGACCGTTGACTGGTCAACACACGGTTTGAGGGTAACACGTACGCAGGGAGGAACTACACGGCGTGTAGGATGGGATACATGGTGTGTACTCATTTATTTCACGCGGAAAGGATACGACTTAAACATGGGGTATACCCAGAATGGTGGTACATCACGTGTACTCACACTACACGGCGTGTAGTTACAAAATTCAGAAAAGTGTGGGAAAATTTCATTTCACCCTCCAAAACACTTCATAATGTTCTTTTCAACAAAGGAATGGGATGGAGAGGTCCGATAAATTAAATCAGATACCTCTTAAAACATTATTGTACCCGATAATTCAAAACCAACCAAGAGAAAACCGACAAGATACCTCTTAGGGTTTTGTAATAAAAGGAAACCATCTAACAACCCTAATCATATGTGTTAAGAATTTTTTTCTCCTCTGTCGAGACATTATCCTCTTTAGGCGGCACTAACTCGCCTGTACGGGTTTAATAACATCATAATTAATTCTCTCGATCAAGAATTGGGTCTTCCCACTTCCATATATTAGGATTTTTTAACTTACACTGCCCCCAACACTGTACAACCAACACATTTTCCGAACACGTGCCTTGGGGAAATTCCATCTCCCATGTCCAGATATTATCCGCATTATGCAGCACTGACTCGACCGCACGAGTTCAATCGTATCCTCATTAATGATTCTCGATTAAGGTTCAGGTTTTTCCCTTTACCCACACATCCGGAAACATTACACACTTTTAGAGAACAAGAAAAAAATGGTCTCTCAACTGATAAGTTAATTATTCCATATATCAAAGGTACAAAGCATAACATCAATCAAAGCTCAGAAGAACAAAGAAAAACACATGTCAAAAAAACACTAGGTACTGAGCATGCATCTGAGCCTCCCACTCCCAAGTGCCCTCCTCGAGGCTGGCATGCCTCCACAACACACGATCCAAGGCATTGGTTCATCCACGGAGCACCTTCTCTTTATGATCCTCAATTCTGACAGGTCTCTCCTCGAAGGTCCCATCGTCTCCCATATCTAACTATCCCCAGTCGATAGCATGAGAGTCATCCTATAAGTACCGACGAAGCTGGGAGATGTGGAAGATGTCATGAACCTTCTCTAACTAAGGTGGCAGGGCTAGCTGACATGCCACCTCACTGACTCGCCTCAGCACCTCGAAAGGTCCGATGAACCAAGGGGAGATCTTAATATCTTTCCCGATCCTCTGTTTCCCCCATTGAGGGGAAACCATAAAAAACACATGATCTTCCACCTCTAACTCCAAGGGACTCCTCCGATGATCAACATAAGACTTCGGTCGTTCCTGAGCCGCTTTCATCTTCTCACGCCCAAGCTGGACATTCTCTGTGGTGCTCTGTCCTACCTTTGGCCCTTGAGAACCTGTCTCACCATCCTCTGGCCAGCAAATGGGTGAATGACATGGACATCCATAAAAGTCCCCAAAAAAGTGCCATTCCAATAGTAGAGTGTAAGCTGTTGTTGTAGGAAAACTATACTAAATGTATGTATCACACCCATGATCCCCCGAATTCTATAACACATTCTCGCAGCATTTCCTCAAACGTCTGGAGTGTCCGCTCTATCTTCCCTTCGTTCTAGGGGTGGAATGCAGTGCTTAGGTGTAGTTGGGTTCCAAAAGCATGCATTAACCCCTTCCAGACTCATGAGGTGAATCGAGCATCCTGATATGAGACGATAGTCTTTGGAACTCCATGAAACCACACCACCTCATCTACGTACCTCTGTGCTGAGGTACTCACTGGGCCTGACTCCTTAATTGCTAATAAGTGAGCTGAATTCATCAGTCGATTGACCCCTACACAGATAGCATCATAACCACCCTAAGATATGGGTAGTTCGGTTATAAAGTCCATTGAGATGTCATCCGACTTCCACTCAGGGACATTTAATGGATGCAACAAACCACTGGGAACATGGTGTTCAGCCTTAACGTGCTGACACACTAGGAATTTATCCACAAACTCCGCCACTGCCTATTTCACCCCAGGCCACCAAAATTGTTCCCTCAGGCCTCGATACATTTTTTAAACCCTTGTATGTACTACCAAGGCTGATAAATGGAACTCATGGAGAACTCCCTCAGGCATCGCCTCCAGAACAAACAAACTTCCATGAAAGAGCATTTGATGTCGGCTGTCCTCTGACCATCCTTATGTAGCGTTCCTCTGATTGATATGATCCCGCATTACTTCTGTCTTGAAGTCTCCCTGCTGAGACTCTTCCACCTGCTGCAACAAGGAGGACTGCACCTTCATCTGAAACAAACAGACTCTAACACCCTCTACCCTAACATCCATGTCCCAGGCATCCAACTCTCCCATCGCTTACCAAGAATCAGCGGATTCTCGAACCACTTCTTGATGCGACTTCTTGCTCAGGGAATCAGCCACAACGATGCCCTTACCTTCAGTGTAAGAGATCTATAAGTCATTGTCTTGGGGAAACATGACCCATATCCACTGTCGTAAGTTCAGGTCACACTGGGAGAAGATGTAACGTAAGATTTTGTTAACAGAGAATACCACAAAGTGATCCCCAAAGAGGTAATGTCACCAAAAATTCTGTGCGAACACTACTGCAGCAAGCTCTAGGTCATGGGTGGCATAGTTACTCTCATGAGGGAGAAACTACCTCGACCCCTAACAGATCACACCCTTCATCTGCATCAATACGCACCCCAAACCAAGGCCAGAAGCATCACAAAACACCTCATACAACCACCCTTCCTTGGGAAACCTGAGTACGGGAGCACTAACCAACTTCTCCTTCAGGTAGTCGAAATCTTTCTAGCACTTCTTGATCCATAGGAAGACCTGGTTCTTCCTAGTCAAAGTTTTCAATGGAGGAGAAACTCGACAGAAGTCCGATATGAACCTCTGCTAATATCCTGTCAACCCTAGGAAACTACGAACATATTTCACACTCTTGGGTGCCTCCCAATAAAAAATTTCCTCCACCTTCGACGGGTCCACTGACACTCTACGTTGAGACACTTCGTGCCCAAGGAAGTGTACTTATTGCGTCAAGAACTTACACTTAGACAATTTCCCATAAAGGTGGTGGTGTCAAAGGACATCCAAGACTGCCCTAAGATGCTCAACGTGATCTTCCTCTGATCTTGAGTAGATCGGGATTTCATCGATAAACACAACGACGAACCGGTCTATAAACTCTCGGATGACAAAGTTCATAAGTCCCATGAATACAGCTGGTGCATTTGTAACTCCAAAAGGCATCACTACAAACTCGAAGTGCCCATACCTACACCTGAAAGACATCTTTGAGATTTCATGGTCCTTTACCCTCATCTGATGATATCTAGATCATAGTTCAGTCTTAGAAAACCAACCTACTCCCCTCAGCTTGTTGAAGAGATCATCTATCCTTGGAAGGGGGTAACAGTTCTTGACTATTTTCTGATTCAACCTTTGGTAGTCTATCCATAGCCTAAGACCACCATCTTCATTCTTCGCGAACACAACTAGAGAATCCCACAGTGACACACTAGGTCAAACAAAAAACTTCTCCATCAGATCGTCAATCTGAATCTGCAACTCCCGTAACTATAAAGGTGTCGTCTGATAAGGGGCCATCGAAATCGGATGGGTACAAGGCTGTAAGTCTGTCCCAAACTCAACGTCACGTTAGGGGGGTAGTGTCACAACCTCCTCTGGAAAGAAATCTAGGAACTCCCCAAAATCCTCTTGAACAACTATCATCTCTGTATCAGCTGGAACCACAGATAACCCACCCAATAAATAAAGGAGAGGCTTCGCATGCCGGCTTCCCACCTAATATCTCCTCTCGCCAACAAAAGCTACATGTTGCACGTCCATGTCGGAGAACACGACTCTTTTTTGGAAGCAGTCTATAACGGAACTAATTCAAAATAGCCAGTCGATTCCTAGGATGATATTGAATGGCTTCATCTGCAGCAGAAGAAGATCTGCACTAGATCTATGTGGTCCCAACATCATCCCACATCCCCAACAAACACAAGATATACTGGTCTGACCTCCAACTGGTGTACTCAACACTAGGGGTACAGAAAGTCTCTCTACATCTAGACCCAAATAATTGGATAGATCGGGTGAAAACAAGGAGTGCGAAGCTCCCGAATCGAACAAATCAGAAACAAGATTGCTCAACAAACAAATCGTACCTCACACCACCTCTGGTCCTGCCAGAGCTGCCAACTCTGCTACGTGCAACTGTCCATGCCCAGCTCCTCTACCTCTCTGATGTCAACCACCTCCCCAACCATGTCATGGTCGAGGTCCCTGAGGAGCACCCTAAGGTCTGACTCCTCCTGAAAATTCTTCCCTCGGAGGACTATGGTCTTGCTGCAGCTGGAAGGGCATCGTCGGTAACTGGTGCTGCTGTGGCGGACGCTGAACCTACCCACCTCCACAGTACTGAGCTCGGGTTGGGAACTGACTCTGAATGTGCCTGAAACATCCACAAGAGAAACACTTCGGTCTTGGGCTCATGAAAAAGGTACGAGGACTCAATGATCTGAACTGGATCTGCTGAAGCCTGCTCCCTACTGGCCTGAATTTGGAAGGTCCTGTCGTAGGAGACCTGCTGCTGACTGCCTTCCCTTTCGACGAACCCAGCTGGATCCCCACTCATGGTGCACCTCTCTCTGAGTGCATCAACCTCTTACTTCTTCTGTACTACCAAGTACGTTGGAAGAGTGAAGGGCATGGCAACATACTGGAGAGAAGGACAAAGCACCTCATCCCAACGTCTCGCCTGAGACTCCTCATCCGGAAAGAGATCTGGAGAAAAGCATAGGAGATCCTTGAACTTGATCCACCACTCTCGTACTGACATACTCCCCTACTAGAGGGAGAGTAACTCATGCCACTTCTCCTCCTTGATCATGGAAAAAGGAATTCCTCTCAAAACTCCGTCTAAAAGTCAGCCGATAGAACCTTTATCTATGTCCTCTCTACGAGGTAGAGCGTCCACCACTGATGTGCCACACCTCTTAGCTGACTAAATGGTATGGGAACCTAGTACTCACTCAGAGCATGGATCAATTTAAAAGAAATCCCAATCTCCTAAATCCACCACTCTATCTCCATATCTGAAGTACTACACTTGTACTTCTTGAGGTATTGTCGCTGGAAAGATTAGAGATTCTTCTGCCACTGGATATCTTCCTCCTCTCGGTCAATACTCAACTGATTGACTGCCTGAATCTTCTAGGCCTCGGCTGTCTGAGCCACCAGGGGACGACATCTAGGTGCCCTATATGTACATTAAATAAATATCACATAATCCCAAGTAAGGAAATTTCTCAAGGTTTCATTTTATCATTTTATTCAATTTCATTCCCAGAACACCCAAATCAAGTAAAATACAATCATGATGATGCATGTACCTTACCTAGGGTCTCTACCCTACAATTAATATAGTATCACTTGGTCGTTTGGTAGGCTCAATGTCCTTGCATCAGATCAAGGGGGGACCTAAAATCCCATGCCCTTGCCGGTCTTCCCTGGCCTAAGTCACGCACCATGATTAAGCAACATTGTTTCCCTATCATCCCATGCAATCCTCACTATGCCTGACTCCAGACTCCATCCTATCTCTCAACCATCACCTCTGATACCATTCTGTCATGACCCCCTTCCATCAAAGATACCCGTCCTGAGCTGGAAATGGAGAAATGGTTATAATCACCCCTGAGTCCCACCTCCAGTAGGCCCCGGGGTGGCGACTAGCACCAAGGGTATTAGTTTTCAAAAATATGGGAGGCATTAATCTTTTTATTATTTAACATCGGGAAATAGGACACGTCAACCACCAAAAAGTAAACGAACAAGTGTATAGAAATAAACCCAAACCAATCCCACATGCATGTTTAAACAATTCTGAAACAAAGTAAAAGTTCATGAAAGCTCAAAAGTACAATAACAAAAGTAAAAAGAGTACAACAACTACAACAACTAAAACTGTCCCGACTATTTGGGTCCCGCACGACCCTGGTAGTCCTCCTAGGAACCTAAAAGTAAACACAGGGTGAGAATACAAGTATACTTAGTAGGGAAACCTAAAGCTCTCATGCACAAGTGGGGAGACATCCTAGTATCCCGTGAGAACAACAGAAGAAGCAAAAACTAACACAGAGATCTATCCACCCAACCTCACCATTCATGTTCACCAAAAAACACATAACAACAGGTAGTAGTATATAACAAAAAGAGTATTGGGTACCCCACACCATTTCCCACTAGTTAGTTTCCCATCCAAACAGCGAATGTCCTGACACTGCCACACTCTTCCCGACCGTACACACCTGGGCCTCAAGGACCACACATCCCGGCCGCACACACCTGGGCCTGACAACCACACATCCCGCCCGCACACTCCTGGTCCTCACAAACCACAATCACATCCCCGCCTGAACACACCTAGGCCTCATCCCGAAGATTCATGGGAACAGTAAGCCTGCCCGAAGAGTCTTGGGATAAAACCACCCCAATCGAAACCTACCCGAAGAGTCTTGGGTGTAAGTTCACCTCAAGCCATCACAGCCTATGGAAGAAGGAGCACAAAGTAGAAAGTAAATAAGGGGAAAACACCCTCTCACAAGAAATGGGAGTGTTCGACACTAAGTGCTCAACATTGGTGGGGTGCGAAGAAACACAAAGATACAGATATATATATATATATGTATGTATACGAAACACACAGCCCAACCTATGGCTTGTAAATAGAGAGACTGATCATGTGCCTCGACACTGCTATCACGAAGCATGCATATGACGAACAACCCCAACCCCATTTAGGTTTTCAGGTTTCAACCGAATTAGTTTATTTTTTCCTTAACTACTGGGAAAATATTCACATACTACCATATCAAATGTTCGTAAAACACATCCCTTCCAACCAAAAATCATGTTAGATAAGTCACAAGCAACACAAAACCAACCTTTTTATCATCAATCAAACCCCATTGATTATTCCCCTGTTTAGTTCATTATCGTTCCCCCACAATTCATTTATCAACTTTCCACTTCCTTTTAACAACACAATCTATTACTGTAGCCATGTGGCCATTATAACAAAATCTCTACAATGTAACACAAACAAGGCTCGTGCCACATCATTGCCCCTTTAGTACCATCACTTACCGCATCCCTGCTTCCCATTCTATCTGTAACAACCCTGGATTCACCACCCTTTTGCACACCACGTAACCAATCCGACACCCACATGTTCATTTTTCTATTTTGTTCAACCGGGGTGATCACACAAGGGTTCACGATTTTAATCAGCAAACTATACGTGATTAACCAATTCCACATTCAATAAAAATTTCATTCATAAAAAAATCCAGAAGGAGAGGGAAAAATTTAATTGCATAATAAAATTCCCCCAACGACCATGATATTCAGTAGGAAGAAGCTCATTCAATTCACAACATAATATGACAACATATAAATAATGTAAATGCATTCAAAAACATCCAATTCCCTGTTATATAAGCCAGTTATTATCTTTATTAAACCGGTTCAAATGTTTTTCACGTAAACAAGAGGAAACTCACCCTCCATGATGCACAATTTAGAGAGATAAAGGTATGATCCCTACGTCAATAGGTTCTGATCAAAACGCTCCCCCAGATCAGCATTAGAAGATGTCCATTAGCGTCCGTCACTTTTGTCAAAACCCATCAAAACCACCGCGGGTGGATCTTGGGAAGGAAAGGATGTAGAGAAAGCAACAAATCTTATCTCAGAAGTTCATACTCGTCGTTACGATCACGTGGCCGCTGACGGTTCTTAAATCGGAGCTCGGATGAAGAAGTTATTGAGGAAAAGAGCTTTGGATTCTCTCGGGAGAGCTCTGCTCGAAGGAGAGGGGAGAGGCCAGTGATTTGAAATGAAGGAGTGTCCCCCTCCTTTTATAGGTGAGAAAAACTAAATTACACTGCATGTACTTTATAGTAGATGGAGTGTACTCTGCCATTTCACACGGTCACCACATGGATTCCAACACGGCCTACAACACGAACGCGACTGTTGACTGGTCAACACACGGTTTGAGGGTAAAATGTATGCGGGGAGGGACTACATGGCGTGTAGTATGGGATACATGACGTGTACTCATTTATTTCACATGGAAAGGACACGACATCAATATGGAACACAGCCGTTGACTGGTCATCACACGGTTTGAGGGTAACGCGTACGCGGGGAGGAACTACACAGTGTGTAGGATGGGCTACATTGCGTATACTCACTTATTTCATGCGGCAAGGACACAACTTCCACACGGGGTATACCCAGAATGGTGGTACACAGCGTGTACTCACACTACACGATGTGTTGTTAAAAAATTCTGAAAAGTGTGGGAAAAGTCCATTTCACCCTCCAGAACACTTCATCAACTTCTTTTCGACAATGGAATGGGCGAGAGAGGTCCGGGCCATTACATAATATTGTTAAAAATTAACAAAAAAGAAAATGTTTATATCAATGTAAGATAATTACAAATATTATTAAACCATATAACAAATAAATACTTTATTGTTATATAATATTATAATTTAATACTAACTGTTTAATCTAAATCATTCTATTAATAAATAACATCATAAATCCTTAAAATACATCTGACCATGTTCAAAACCCAAAAATTTGATATATTTTACGACATATTCTTACGATATTAATTTAGAATGTATATCATATCATCATTAGTGACTAATAATGTCATATACCAAAATTTTATATTCACTAATAACTTATTCTCCATTTTATAGTTATAATTTCAATAAATATAAATCCATATATCTGAGATATCATTAATCACATCAATACTAATGAATTTTTGACCTCAAATCCTATCTCATAAATTTTATCATACATCCCCAAAATTGTTATACCATAATTCTGAAATAATACATCATATTAAACATACAGGATAGATATACCTCCACCCAATAAAACATTTCCCAAATTATCATTAATCACATCATAAATCCATTTATTATAACTCCCATAATGGGATTTATTCCATAAAACATATGATTAACCTAAAACCTATAAACACAAGATGGTATCCATAACTCATATGTTGACCTCAAATGAAAAAATATATTCATCAGAAAATAAAAATGGATCTTATTCCTCAATTATGATCATTGACTATTTTAAATATTCCATAAATCCAAAGAATCAATAAACTTCATTAAATGGGACATAAATAACATTATTACTAAATTAGTAACCAATTTAGCATTCTATAATACTTTCTCCTCACTTAAAATCAACACTTTATCCCAATAAAACATTTTCACTTTTCATGGTTATTATTTCCATTAATCATATGTTTTTAAATACTTACAGAAAAATGTTACAGAATAATTATTAAATGTTTCATGATTCTTATATCCGAAATATAATTGATATAATTTATAAATACCAATAAAAAATTATTCAAACCTTTCACTTCATCAATTGGTATTTTATTGGTCCTTCATTGGTTTAGGATCTAACCCTTAGTTTTGTATTTTGGCTTGGATAATTCCCATATTCACCATAATTTCTATGTTAAACTGTAAATAGTACCTTTGGACACGATTCATTCAACACAATTAAACGCTTTATTTTACTTCGATTATTACATTATCTATGCCCATCATTTCCACAGATAAAAAAACATCCCAATCTTTTGGGATGTTCATTTTAGTCCTTAATCCCTCATTGTAGAAATTTATAAAGATTAATCTTCCTTCTTCCACAGTCTTACAAGGAATCCACTTTTCTATTATTATGTGTGTTAGGAAACACGCATATGTTGATATTTTTAATAATATAATGAGATTTTTTATTATGAATAATCATATGTTTTGGAATATTATAATATAATTTCATTTTGTTTCTGATGAGTAAAATCATTCCATGGTCTGTTATAATATTTATTAACATGAATCATCCTGGTTCGAGACAGTGAATAAAACCAAAAGGTATACTATGAGAAGAAGTAGTCTTAGTGTTGAATAATGAAAAAATCATTTATAGGATTACTAAATCAGGAAACCTACTTTTAAATATATGATACCTCATATTTTACATAGGTTATAAATTATCACTACCAATACCTTATCTTTGAATCTTATATGTCGATTTATACATAATGTTCTCACTATATTTTTCCTATCATAGTTTCAAAAGGATAAATAAACCATTCCATGATAATAATTATAGTTACCCATAATATTCATATTATATATACATATATATTAAAATATTATTATATGAATATTAATTATATAATATTACGATCCATGCTAGAATCATATAGTTCTAGCATATTTCGATATGTCGATGGATACACTACTTGTTTATAAATGTACTTCCTAATCTCTAACATAGTTCATCACAATTATTAAAAAATTTAGACACAACATACATAATATTTTTCTTTACAACCTATGGAAAGCGATCATCAGAAATTGGAGCTCAGATGAATAGTAAGGGAAAATAAGGGACATACTGATGATCAATTAAATATCAAATGAGGGAAAGTTTATGATAAATTGAATTTAAAATTTTAATTTCATACCCTTCATATCTAATATCATAATATTGATTCATGGAATAAATTATTGATGTTCAAATAATATGAATCATAAAGTAATCCAAAAACATGGTCTATAGGACCATAACATTTTCATAATACATATAATTGTGGCAGAATAATTGAAACTAACTTAAATAGTAGTCAATGATCATTTATAATACAATGATAATAGACTAGGTACAATCCAAATTCCATCATAGTAGTCATGATTCATCCCCCACCCCAGACTATCATAGTGACAATGTCCTTTATTGTACTAGGATCTCTCTGTATTGTATTTTTATTTATCATATGAGATATTAATCATCACCCAATGAATCAGATGAAGATATATGTCCCTTCTATACTGGGTTATAACATGAAAACATTAATTGGTTACAATTTAACCAAGATCTATGTTCATAATGTTACCATCATCATTGGTTATAAAATTACCACCATCCCTCCTTATAATACAAATATGATATTTGGTAATTACGTGAATATTTTCATTTTCTATAAACATATTATCATCCATTCTTATAAAAAAACCACTATTACATAGTAATTATCATATTTATTTTTTCAACAATGTCTTAAAAAATTAATCATATCATCAGATCATAACCCAGGAAAACAAATTAGGTTTCATAATCACTACATCCACTCTTCAAAGCATTGACCAGGTAAAATTAATTCATCTCATAAATATCTCATGAACGTAATCATTTACCATCAATATAATGAGTAATAATAATTCAATTAAATCATATCCCTAGTAAATAATAATTAATATCAATATATGTTATCATATATAATAATTTTTTTAAAAGATTCCAAAAAAATCATCATAAAAATAAAATTTCCATTTTTAAAATCACTTTTAAAATATATTTCTTTCAAAAATATTAATTAGAAAGTACTATCTAAAAATTAACTTGTGTAATTTTAGGGTAATGATTCATAAATCAGTGTTCATTATGGTGGTAAGTACCATTCAATTTAAATATGTTAAAAAAACATTCGTTATACATTGATTCTAAAAAGTAAAAATATAACTTATTGGGTATTATCAATGAATTATGAATAAGAGTGGGCTCTATACCCTTCATTTACCATAGGGTTTTTATGTTCTGGGGAGGGCCTTGTGATTTTTATTTTTTCAACATCCTCGGTCAGGTAAAAATATTTCTTGCCTCTTTGAATGTGAAATCCCTCTCCCTTACTGGAAGAGCATGTATTGTGATGTATGTGATCATATCCAAGCTTGTATACACTTTCATGGCCTATATTCATCCAACCATGGTTATCAAAACTATCAGTACCATTATGAGGAACATTGAATGGAGTGGTAATATTATTGAATGAATGATCAATATGGTCTCATGGGAAAAGTGTTGTATTCCCACTTCTCTTGGGGGTCTTGGAATTAAAAACTTCTCTCTTTTCAATCAGTCTCTTCAGGCCCATTTTATTTGGAGGTTCAACACTAATAGAACTGACACATTTTATTTTTTCAGAATTAGGTTCTAGGACAAGATTATAGAAAGGAATACCTCATATATGTAATATTTGGTATGGATTAGAGTAAATTCCATGTCTCATATAAATATGAATTAGGATTAATGGTTCATCTGTCCAAACTCCTCTTTGAGATTCGAGCAAGACAATTGGTTTGGAAAACCTCCCATGGAAATAATCTCCTATCCGAACTTGGTTATTCACCTCAATAGCCCGAAAAGAGATCAAATGTCCAACATTAATTCACTCCCTAATGACATTGTTCAGATTGTTTCTAACTATGAATTCCTCAACAATTTTGACATCCTGGTATGGGAACCGAGTCTGAATGGCCAAATAAACACCAATATACTATAAAAAATTTCAATCCATAATATAAAAAGTGTATTTGTAAGTTTGAAAAGAAATAGATCCCCCTCCAGGTTTACAATATTTTAGAATATATCTATTCTTGAGATGTATTCATTGTCACCAACACTGAGAAGACATTGACCACCAGTTTCTTAGCCTCCATTCTGACTCCCCCATGTGGCTTGATATCACTAACTTATTTGGAGTCCAACATCAAATTACAAATTTACTAAAATAATTCCATACAAAATTTCTTGATATCCAATTTCAAATAAATCATCTTTTCTATTTCATGTTTCCTGCATTGAGTTAAATCACATCCTTTGGAGAGTCCAGAAAAAAGACATCCAAGAACAGGTCTGCTTCAATTGCAATGAGGCCTTTTCTCAAATAGTTTCTGTAGTTCAGATATTTAATATGATGCATACCTCCTGCTGCAACAATTCAATGTGAAATCTTCTGGTTTTCAGAAGGCTGAATATGTTAGGGAATTACCTTCCTCCACTCTAAACCCTTGAGGTCATCTGGTATCATGCCTTCACAGTTTCTACAAAATGTAATTATGATGGGGAATCAAAGGGAAATTAATGTCCTTCTGTACATGGCCATGTCTTTAGGGACTCTAATCTAGATATTATTGATTTCAAATTTGGTCAATTTGTAACGACAATAGCCCATCAAGCTGAGATGTATAGTCTCTTCACACTATCAGGAGCGCGAAAAAATGAACTGGGACAAAATATGGTTTGAATGTGATTCTACAAAAACAGTGATAGTTGTCAAATATGGGTCGTTACGTCTCTCTTGGAAATTGACCGCACAATGTGGCAATTATCTTTATCATCATTCCACCATGAGCTACATCATTACTCATGCCTATCGTGAAGCCAATACATTAGCAGATGCACTGTAAAATAAGGGAGCGAATGGGAATCATTCTTTATGGCCTTTTTCCATTCTTAATGATAATTTTATTTTATTACAAAAGATTAAATGTATAATCTCTACTTTCTAACTACGGAAACATGTTTTTTTATCTTATGAAAGGGCCTTGACGCCCACTTTATTTGAAAAAACCTCATTGGGGTAATGACTAGATGATTCCACTTAAAAAATTATTTAAACAATAAAATTCGGTAAAAATAAATTTTAAAAATTGTAATAAAATAAAAATATATTTTAAACCATTTTATTAAATATATATTTGGAAGGAAAATATTTTTTTGGCCATATAGAGTAATAGAGTCTATTTCCCTTAAAAAGATATTTTCTATCTATTGATTATTTATGGTGAAGAAAATAAATGTAAACTATATAATATTATCCAATAAAAAAATATTATCAAAATATTTGATATTATTGAGAGGTCAATCATATTATATCATCATTTAAAAAAAATTCCTAAACAATCATGAAAAATTGTGAGATTATAGTAAAAAATGCATTCTGCATTGGTAGAATATGAATCTTAAGATCCATGAACGAAATGACCATGGATGTATATATAAATAAATATAATATTCATTATAAGGATTATAATATAAATTCATTGGATATATATAAACCTCATAACTTAATGAAGCTGTAAATATGAAATTTGTACCTTAGAAATAAAAGTGATAAAAATCAGTTTCATTGAGTTCCACTTCATTTGAAGGAACTCTACCCTCCTTTATAATAAATATCAATTTATTATACTTAAAAAATTAACATAATATACATACAAATAATTCCATTTGTATCCATTGTCTATGTTTATATTCATTTATTAATGTCAGAGGTAAAAAATTGAATTACACTATTGAATGAGATGGTACGAAATACATATAGATTAATGATATTTTCACTATTAAGAAAATAAAATGAAAGATAGGTAAAATATTATTCACCTTTACAGAATAAATATTATAACATATTTATAATATATTCTAATTAAATTATTCATTATTACCATCCAAATAAAATTAAATTAAAAAAAAGTCACATCACTTTTTGGAGGTGGTAGTCCACACTGACGCACAAATGCAATAATCATTGACCAACAGTTTGGAAGGTAAAAGGATACAAATGATATTATAATAAAATAAGAATAATAATGTCCTAAATATAATATATGAACTTTAAAACTCATTATAATAACAATACATTTAATATGGTGATGTAAAATAAATTTTATCACAAATCGGAGATGGTAGGTCATAAATACAAATGAGAAAAACTTTAGAATCCTGTTCGGTGGAATGAGGGTGAATAAAGGTTGATTAATTAATATAAAATAATTTAACTATAAATATGAACTAAAGATAATATTTTTCAAATAATATAAAATTTTAATATTAATTAGATGAACAATGAAATATTATTTTACATGTTATGAAGATTACATCTTCTTTGGAACGATTCCTTTAGATATGTTCTTAATGTGTTTGGTGTTATAATATTTTTATATAGAATCCTATATAATGTGGATATAAAAATATGAGATTATAAAATTCCATATTTTGGTTTTTCCAGTAGGTTAAATGTCTTGTGAGGAATATAAAGGATGGGTTCCATTTTATAATTGAGGTGAGAGGGACAATTTTAATTTCCCAAAATATTCAATTTTTATACTTTATTTTTTTCAAATGTACACACATATTTAATATATTAATAGAAGATAAATATGAGTCTAAATACTCTGATAAAAAATTATACTAGTTTGGATCACATTTTACCCTTATTGTTTAGTTTTATCCCTTCATTAAACCAATAGAAAATTACTGTAGTATGAAAATATTCTTCCATTGCAGTTTTAATAATGTTACAATTAAATGAATGATGACCCACAAATAGACAATGGTTGTTCTTAACATTCATATAATATTAATTATATGGACTATAAGATTTTTTTATTAATTTTGAATAATTTAATAAAATATTTTTTGTTATAAAATACCATTATTTTCATTTTAAAAGTATTCATTTAATTTGACATTAAAAGCATCAAGAAAAAGGTTAAATTCCCATTTAATTCATTAAAACCGCCATAATATGTTATATATATGTCAAATACTTAGCACTCATTAATGATTTCAAATAATATTTATTTTAATATTTTCTAAATAATTTTTTATATTTTTCTTTTAGTAGTTTAAATATTTTTTTATTATTGGAAAAGAATTTAAGGAAATTATTTATTTACTAGAGAATATAAATAAATATAAACCATGGAGGAAATTTAATTAATCTCAAAATAGAAATTATGTTCAATCAAAGTCTATTTTTTATTTATGTTGACAAATAAAAGATATTTAAAATTCAATGATTGACATTTTGTAACATCCATTGCATTAAATATTATATAGGTAATTTTCATGGAAAATTTCACATTAAAAAAATAAAATTAAGTAATTAGGTGATAAGCCTTGAATTACATTCATCAAATGTCACTTATTTATATCTTAGATAATGAGGATTTAGCCTTTTTTAAGGAGATAAATTTTACCATGATTTTTATTTATATTGACAAAAAATGGAAGTTTCAATTATACTAATATTAAACCTCACAATTTCAAATATGTATTCCATTTAATCAAATTCAATACCTAAAATTAAAAAAAATAATTCTAAAATAATTGCGTAAAATGTGATGAAAGTTGAATGTTAAAAAATACATTTTAATCATAAAATTAGAATAACAACTATCCCATGCATTGAAAAATATTAAATGATTTTTATAATAATAGATTTATTATATTATATATAAATTTGTTAAATCATGTAATTATAGAGATAAATTTAATGCTTTAAACCAAATACACATTTCTCACATAAAACGGAATTAAAAATGAATTTTTATCTAGTAAAAATCATTTCATAAAAAACTAAAAGATAAAATTTATTTCAGTAAAATTAATAAGATTAATTAAAATATAAAAAATATGATTTTACTTTTAGATCAATTTAAAAAAATGAAATTTTCTACATGTGAGAAATAAAAATACAGTTTTCATTACAATTATTTATTTTTGACAATTCACTTGAAAATAACTATTTTCAACTAATAATAAAAACCCATCCTAAGGTAATTATAATATGATGATTAAAATATTTTAAAAAAATAACTTTGATAATGTTTCATGTGAATATTTTTAATATTTTCCCTAAAAAATAAATAAATAATCATATTGAAAAAAATGATGAATAAGATGACTTTAATTAAAATTCTTATATTATTAACAATTAATATATCAATACATTTATATTTCGAAGGAAATTAGTAATTAATTTCCATAATATTCATAATCTTATTTATACCTCCTCATTTAATGTCTAGGTTATAATATCCATGTTGAATAATAACATATCATGGTTCGTTTAGGCTCGGTACTGCATGTAATGCAATCAACTGATGAGAATAAATTTAATTAAAAAATATATTCCATTAAATGTCATGTGAGAACCCACATGATATTAATTATACATTTAATGTTTGTATTAATCTAATTTAATAAAAAATTTAAATGTATTATGTTTTTATTTATATCCATGGCACTAAATATATTAATTATATTTCTATATGTTATACGATGAGTTTTAATATATTTCCTTACTAATATTACAGTTTCATAATGTAATGATAATCCCTTAAGAATAATTTTTAGGTTATATAAATTTTTCAATTTAAAAATATTTAGTATACCTCACTTCTTGGAGGAATGATTTAAAAATACATTCAATATCTCAGTTATAGAATTTAATTTTCTTTATAATAATCAATGATGTTGAATCAATGATAGAGAAAAATTCCACAAAATTTTTTAATGTATTATGCAATGGGGATAATGTGGCCATCATTATAGAAATCGAGTATAGAATCGATTATTGAATTGAATGGCATGCCAGATCATTGTAATTTTTATTCTTGAAGGGTGGGTAAGTCCCTAAAAATATTTATATCGATATATTTTTTATACATTATGGATTATATTGATTAATGGTTATGTTACCATATTGTTATGATTTCATGTTTTGATTTTTTAGGAAGATATTGTTGAAGCCATTTATCTCAGGTAAAATATTAAGAATGATACATTGGATAGATGTAGTCTCTATGGTCACTCACCATGATGCATATATAGATTTCATGGTTTTGGTATATATTATTATTATGATTGTAATTTTATATTATCATCATATCAAATTATTATTGAATAAATAAATTTCTGTTTTTTATGAAATCATATTCCATGGCTATAGATTTGTACTCTCACCTTCCATGAGATCATTAGGGAACATTAAACATTATTATCTATAATAATTGCTATGAAAATATACATATAGAAAATAAATTAGAATAATTAATGTTTGGGGTTATATAAACAAATTAGTAATGAATGGAAACAAATTTTATGTTGTTTAAATTTTATTACACTTTGAGATATCATTGAATATGATAAACCCTTGATTATCTCATTCTTAATTATGAATATATCATATAAAAAATTAAACTTTTCTCATTCTATCATATATTGTGATATTTTTCACTGTAGTAGGATCATACTGATATTTTCAATATTCTGTTGTTAACTTATAGTAGTGTTTATATTTGACTATTGCATTATTATTTAAGGATAACTAATCTTGAAAAAATATTCTCCCCACATTACCTATAAATCCTATCAACTAGTTAGTATAATGTGGAAAATAGGATATAAAAATTGATGTTATGTGGTGAAAATAGTTTAGTAATTACTCAAGTGATGAAAAACAAGGATAATACAAAGTGGTATTAGAGAATCATTTTTAATTATCATATAATTTAAGATATCATCCAAAAAATCTAGAAATTTGGAATGATGTTGAATTAAGAATATTCTTCTAAATGGATGAGCACTATATTTAATTTCCATGTTACATTTGTTGAGGTTTGTGTTATGAGTTTTTAGATGTTATGTATTGTTTTCTTTATAGAAATTTGATATTTTTTATATTTTATTATTTTAATCATGTCCTATTGTGGAATGATATTTTTCATTCATGATTAATATTTAGATGATATTATTAAAATGAAATTTATATAACTCTATGTTATTGATTCCATAGTTCTAAATATGAGTAGAGTTCTTTAAATATTATATTATAGTATATAAAGTGTTTTCCAATTTTACTTATTGGAGGTATTCTATATGATTGGATTCATATTTCTTGTTGACACTATTATTACATAATGATTTGTTATGCAGGACATCTTTCTATCTATTATTAACCCCAATGTGTGGGTAGTGAAGGAAATTTTGTTATTGAGTTACGTGAAACCCTTAAACCATACTGAACCTATATATAGTAGGGTTATGAAATTCCTATTTCTACGTATTTTAATATTGATATCAATAATTTTGATAGAAATGTTTTGAGTAATGTATTTTGATCATCAATGATATAAAAATATAATGACCATTAGAAATGTTCCAGGAGTTTCGGGATAATCAAATCCTATCATAAGTAGTTATGGAGAACAATATTTTCAATGGGACTTCATATTAATTTGGGACATTGAGATAATTCATCTAATGATATCGTGAAGGTGTAAAGGAGCTCTAATAGTTTAAAAATTCTTGCCATATTCATTGAGGGAGTTCAAGATATGAAATCTATCTCTCTTTAATGGAAAGGTAAGACCGAAATATTTTGAGTTTCATATGGATTTTTGAATGAGTAACCTAGATCATATTAATACATTCAATGGTAGGAGGATGAATATTGATATTAATTTTATGTGAGGAACACCAAGGAGATTATGAAACATCTTTTTCTATGTAGGTTACCTTGAATTATTTCCTTTTAAGGATTTCAATGATTATTTCATCAAAAATTATTTTCACTAATACTAAGGACTAATGCGGCTTGAAAGTTTATCCCTCTCATTTAATGAATGTTTTTATAAAGGTTCATTCTCCATGATTCCCAAACATTCAATCCTTTCCAATTAGGTTAGAGGATGAACATATGGAATTAGTTCTATATTTTAAATATGTATTGTTTATTTAAATACATGTATAATTGAACATTTTAAACCAAACTAGATTTACACATTTTGTGAAATATACTCTTATTTTTTGAGAGTTACTCAGATGGGGTTATTATGATCAAATAGTCTAGTTTTTTAACTAAATCTAGGTGTTCCTATTTACGGAACTAGTAAGAGTCTATTTGAATTCTCCCCAATTAAAAGAATATATAGGGATGTAATTGAAGATGATCATACTTGAAATTAACTATCCATGGTCAACTAGACTAGACACCTGGGATAGCATGTCATGGTGGATTTTTTCATATGATAATGGAAAAAGTATAATATATAGTAATACAGAAAAAATTAACGAGTAGAAAAGTGGAATATACGAGATACATCCAAGATCCATACCACCCAATAAAACTACATAAATAAGAAATTATGAAAATACAATTCCAAAAATACTACATGTAACCAACGATCTCTTTTAAACCATCATAAAATGAAAGTCGGGACAACAAGAGTATCAATAATGCTATAAGATTCACTTTCATTTACATGGATCCTACAATTTGACATCCAAAACATCCCAAATGAAAAGGTATGGGGTCATAACAAATCTATTTATGATATGGCCATAGATTTTATACAAGGTCTAATATCAAGAATAATGGAGTTGTGGATTTTAAAATATAAGTGGTCTTTCAATTCTCTTTCATAAATACAAACTCATATGTAAATAATTTTCTATTTTTTCACCAAATTAATTTATTTTCATATATCCATGAATATGGAAAGAAAAGTGATAAAACATGAAATCATATCTATACACGATGTGGTTTAAATGTCACCAAATATCCATGAAATAATCCATCTTGTGAAGCCAGCAGTACATCCCCATGTGAAAACATGTGTGAAATAGACCATGCAAAAATATATCTTTCAATAAAAAAAGTAATTAAAAAACACTTCTTTTTGGGCTCCATAATATGAGAATACATACTGGTCAGTAACCTTGTTTTAATGATCACAAAATCAGGTTTATTATGTTTGTAATTGTTTTTATGTTATATAGTAAAATTTTATAATAAATGGATGATTGGCGGAAATTTTCTATGCATTGGAAATAACCACCCTAAGACTCTACTCACCATTGAAGAGTCGCCATTAGGGAAGACTCACCATTTGACTGGAATTTTGGTGAAGTGGTGGAAACACTCATCACTATACAAGACTCACCGATGAGGATAAGAATTTTTTTGAATAGTTGGAAACACACACTATAAAAAATGAGACATCATCAAGATAAAAATTTAGAATCATATGGAATAATTTCAATCATAGGATGACTCGCCACAAAAACATTGTCACTTTCTTGATTAGAAAAAGTGTTGAGATTACCTAGCACCAGAGGATGAATCACTGTTAGGACTTACCTACCATCGGAATGGAAATTTAGTAGTGTTGGAAAGACCTACGATAGGAAATACGTAAACATCTCATGTTAGTGTTAGGATGATTCACCACCAGAGTTGTCTCACCATTCATGAAAGTCATTATCACTATTTATTAATTTTAATTAAATTTTTCTAATGGATATCTTATCAAATTTTATTTTTTAGAATATTATTATTTCTTATTTTTTATCCAATTTCAAAGAACATTGTAGAGGATGTAAGATCATAGAACTAGGAGTAGAATATCCATTTTAAATATCCTAAAATGTATACTCATATTTGATTCTAATAAAAAAATTAATCAAAAATTCTTGTGAAGAAACATATACATAGATAAAAATACGTACAACATGAATGAGCTGAGGCCATATTTCAAGATGCTGAATACTGTTACATGCTTTAATATTATAAGATAAATCATTCCTGCACATGATTGTGTGAAAATTAAAGCATAAAAATCCTACAATATCCTTTCTTGAAGTCATAAAAAGGGAGTATGTTTCCTTATTTTACTAAAATTTTTAATAAAAAATCATTCTCATATTCAAACTGTATTCAACAAGCCTAATGCTTCACAAAACATCACAAATAGAAAGGAAATTTTTTCTAAATTTTTATATGATCTCTTTTTTTCTTTAAATTTAATTTATGAGAAGTGTGTGGTTAGAACTAATTAATAAACACAAAATGTCTCTTTCACCTCAACTAAAGATACTTGATATATTATCTATTATATCTACCTTTGTTTTCCTACGGTTATTGATGAAGAGATCCCTATATGGAATTTGTTTACATTATTCCCATGATTATTGTGAAGAGGTCCATGTGTGGACTGGATATCAGCATCAGTTTTTATTTTTTACCCGATCTATATTATTTTATATAAAATTCTTGGAAGTAGTATATTTCAATGTGGAGACTCGCAGGTCAAGCCTTGTGACTAAACCTCTTGTATTTATTTCACTGCCTATTTTTTTTATCATTAATATGAATTAAATTGATATTGTTTTAAAAATTACAATCAAAATCAATGATAGTTTTTCTTAATTAGTGTTTATTAAATATTTTTATTATGTAATTTGATTTGAAATGATAATGTAATATTCATATATTATTCTAACTGAGATCTAATCACTTTTAGATAAATCTATTTAAAGTTAAATTCTTTTATTGATCTTCTATTTTGACTAACTAGCCAATTTTAGTTATTTGGGGGATTTTATATAAACATATTTTTGACATAAATTATTTTTGGGCACTCAAATAACCCTCACTTTTGAAATTGACTCTTACAAAATTTGGTATCCAAAAAATTTAAAAACATTCAACTATGATTTTCATTATGTTTTAAATAGTTCAAATTTCAATCAATTATAAATATTTTTTAAAATGGATAATAGGAACGAAGGTTCAAATACTAACAGAACTAATTTATTTAATTGAAATAAATATGTTCCACAAAAAATTGAAAATGCATACTTGGAGCATTGGTTTAGAAATATGTTCTACTATCGAGGAGAAATATGAGTTACCAATTTAATGTTGGAATAATTTGGATGATTCTACTAAACATTCTTATAATAAAAATTTAATAACATGAGTGCTCTTTTCTATGCCTTATGTGATGACTGATTTAATAACATGTCTATTAGTAAAGAAACTTTTGATATTTTGGATACAATATCTATTTCTTAAGAAGTAACAACTAATGATAATGAAATGATATTGAATACATATAAAATTAAATATGATATATTTAATATTAAACTTGGTGAGAAGATATCTGATATATATCACAGGTTTAATGAGATGTGGATCAAAATGATATCCATATTGAATTTAGAATCAGAAAAAGATCCAATCATGCGACTACTAAGAATTATTGCTTAGATACGGAGAGGGACATATGTTTAAATAAGAGAATTATGGGAAATAAGTAAAAAATCTATTAATTAATTGATTGTGATTCTAATGAGGAATGGGGAGAGATTAAGGATAATCATGAAAATGATGATGAACCTAAGAGGAAACCATTAGTACTACTGCATCAAAATAGAATGAAAAGTAAAATGTACAAGTTGAAATATCCACTGATTAGTAATCACAATTTGATAATGATGAGGAAATGGGAAATCTATCCTAAATTATTAAAAAATTATTAAAAAGGTAAAATTACTCAGAAAAAAGAGATACTAGGTAAGAGAAAAAAAAATTTAAGGATAATTTTCCTCGGTTTAATTACAAAATATGTATGAGGATTAAGATATAAAGTATATGAAATATATAAAACGATATTAAGATCTTCTAAGGATAACACCAGTGATTCAGACTCAACTCAAGAGGAACATCCTTCCAAATAAAATAAATATTTCATGAAATATATATTAGAGTAAAGATCTCAATAAAATATTCTATATAAATCGGTGGTACTTGGATAGAATTTGTTCTAGGAATGTGATAGGATATTATTCTATCTTCAAGAACATTATAAATAATGATGTTGGAAATATCACCATTCTCGATAATTCTAAGGGAATGATCAATAGACTTGTATAAATCGGTATCACCAACAATATTTCATTTTATAATGTACTTTTTCCTCATTTTTTAAAAGAAATCATTCATAGAATCTCATAGCAATGTGATAATGGTTTTCATGTGAAATTTGAGAAAAAATAATGTAATGTTATTAATTATAAATTTTTTTAGTATTTATTGTATCGTTAAATGAGAATGTGTATTCATTTATTATTTATTCTTTAGTTTTAGAAAATTATTCTTGATTATGTATATTTCATATAGAATTTGGATTTGGAATAAAAGACTAGGATACTGTAACCATAACTCAAAAGAACTGATTTTTATGAAAGGTTAAGTCAATTATATACACAAACATGAATTCACGAATGAAAAATTATGTAACCCCTATCATAAAGGTAAACATCATAAAATATTTTTTAAAATAAATAATGATGATTATATTTCTCAACTACTTGAGTTAGATTACACAGACTTTTTTGGACCACCAATAGTTCCTAGATAATGTGGGAAAATCTATTTATATGTACATAAAGATTAATTTTCTAGGTATAATTTGATTTTTTTTAGGTCACATGTTTAAATATTTCTTTTATTTTAACATGTTATCTAAATATTTAGAAAACATAAGTGGACATAGAATTAATAACTTACAAAGTGACCATGGTCTTGTGTTTTAGAATATCAAACATGAGTCCTTTTTCTAACAAAATGTATATATACTTAACTTCTCTAGTCCTAGGACCCCTTAGTAGAATGGAGTTGTATAAAGAAAATTAGAAAAAAATTATAAGATATCATTGAAAATTCATAAATAATTATACTTCATTATTTAATTTTGGGTAGAGGCTGTTAATAAAACCAAATGTATAAAGAATAGTGTTTTAATTAGTGTTATCCTGAAGAAACCCACATATGAAATTTGTAATAATAGAAAACATAAAGTTTGTTACATTATATTTTTTTTTTCAAAAAGTCTATATTATTAACACTTTGAATAATATTGATAATATTTAATCAAAATGTAAAAATGAATTTTCCATGGCTTTTAATTGTATAGTAAATCCAATGATTTTTTTAACAAAAGAACCAAGATTATGGAAGACACTGTCAATTTAATGTTTGATGTGGTAGATCAAGCTGAACCTAAAAACCCTTTAAACAACTCTTATAATTTTTTATCCTATTTTAATATAAATTCCAAAACATATGATTTTACCATAAAACCTTATCAATAATCATATAGTTATAAGGAACTTCTATAACATGATATAAATTACAAATCATCTAATTCTACTATAATACATGAACAATAATCATCCAATTCTAAGGAACATATAGAACATGAGCCTATAGACGACACTGACATGACCAACCCTAATTTTTATAGATCTTCTTATAATTTTATATACAATAATTTAGATTATATTTTTGGTAGACATAGTTAGAGATACACGAGCTGGAGCTATTGGTTGCGCCCAAATTTACCCTACAGGTATGCGGTCGTTGTAGTACAGGTAGGGGTCGAATCCACAGGGACCAAAGAAGAAACCGAGAGACACTCTGATTTTGGAAGGATTTGGCTATGGAGTGGCCAGCTATTTGGATTGATTTTATTTGAATAACTACTGATTTAATTTAAAGAAAATAAATTAAAACATACACTTACTTAGTCTAAAACAATTAATGGAGATGAGTTGATCCTAAGTTGTTACTAGGGTTAGATTGGATGTATTTATTATCTTATAACGTTCGTTTCACTAATTCAAGACGTATCCACAAAATGATATAATTCCTCAACATCATTCACTAATTTAATCCCTACACAATTACAAGGATAATCACCAATGCACTTAGAGGATCAATTTAATGATCACTCCAAGGAATTGGATCGTACTAGCACTCGAAATGTGTTATTGTTAAAGTTGGCGAAGATGAAGAAGAAATTAATCATCAAATGGAAATCTTAAATTAATGAATTGATTACAGAATTTTAGATCATAAAATAACATCCAATCTTCCCTATGCAACTACCTAGGACCAACCCATAATGATTTATCCCTCTATTTATGCTATTATATAAATGGAAGCGGGAAGTCGACTTAAAGAAGCGGAATTGGAGAAGAAAAATAAAACAGTGAAACGATCACTCCACCGTTGTGTGAATAAATTCACAAGTGCTCGTGTGAATAAATTCACACCTTAAAGCAACAGTATCAAAGTGATAATAAGAAGAAAAGAAAAAGAGGAAATGAAAACTTTTATTGAGAACTAATGTGATTCAAATAACTTACATGAGAATGAAGAACGATTACAACATCAAATGGACAGCAAAACATTACAATGAAACAAAGCATCCAAGATGATAAGAAAAAATTCCACACCTATTCCTTTCACCAATAGCTCCTTATATAGGCATATTAGGAGCCTTAGGTACATCCCCAACAATTAATTCACCCCCCAACAATTAATAGAGTCAAATGGAGGGTGAATAATCAAAAGGAAATTGATGTTTCGAATTTGACCCAGAAAACTGTCCAGATTCGTCCAACACATTGACGTGTGAATTCGAAATTGAAGAAGACCGAATCCGGAGGGGCTGTAGAAGAGAAATATCTTCATCCATCTGTCCTCTATGAGCTGTAAATATTTCAGGAAATTTCGCTCAGCCGTTTGGATGTTATAGTCTAAATGGTGGGACGGATTTTTGAGCATTAATGCCATGTCCACCATTTAAATCTCAACTTCAGATCCATTTAACATCATGATAACATCAGAATTAGCTCTGGCCACAGTTGAATAAAATGCTCCTCATGTTTTTATCTTTCTACCGTATAAATTTGAGCTTCATTGGGCTTGGTTTCTGCGCCCCACATTTTTTTGATGGGCCTTAGGCGCATTATGCTTTTTCCAGCATGTTTCTGCATTCAGGCGGAAACTTCTCCATCTTCCTTTGGGATTCATCCATCGGACCTAAAAGATAAAATTTTCCAAACAAAGTGATCAATCATATCCCGAAATTTCGGATTAAAATTATGAATATAGTAATTTCCACAAGCAAATTATTGATTGGCCTAAATTGACATTTTAAGCATGAATTGCACAATGATGAGAAATGAAGTTCAATTTCTGAATTGGACTAAAATTGATGTTTATGAACTTTTAAAAACATTAATATTAAGATCTTAACAATGAATATTAGCCACTTTCAGTGACTAATCACACCCCCCAACTTGAGTTTTTCTAGTCCCGAGAAAAATAAATTAAAAATATGAAATCCAAATCCCATTTTCCAAAAACATTTAAATACACATTGCTCACTCAAAAGACCTCATATCAAAAAAATTATGGAACCCATAAAAATCATTTAAAACAAGATAGGTCCATAAGCATATCCCAAGCCCAAGCCCATTCCTTTGTTCAAATTCATCGCCACATTTCATCCAATTCCAATTAATCATGATAAAGTGTTGTGCATCATAAAAGATATGGGGCCCATTTTATTGTTCAATGGGAATAAATGGAAGCGCTAGGTGGGAATCACATTAAACCTTAAAATGAGTATCCAATTTTTTTTTATTTTTTTCTTTTACCACTATAGATATGAAAAGACTAACTCTGGGCAAGACAACTATAGAGTCACGATCCCCAAGTGCCGTACGCCACACATATTTTCAATTTCATGCTCTAAAATAGAGATATAAAGCCTAACTCTGGGCAAGAAAACTATGGAGTCACGATCCCCAAGTGCCGGACGCCACTTATTTGGACAAAACATTGCTCTATGTGGTAATTTTTTTGTTTTTTTTTGTTTTTTTTTTGTTTTTTTTGGATACTCAAATTAAACTAAAAGTGACCCTAGAACCCTATGCTATAATGAAAGGGACCCAAGAACTCAAATTTACACCCACGATCCAGTAGACGTGCATTGTGACATTTTTATTAAGAGGATGAAAATGTAAACTTTGAAAAATCACATCGGACAACCACACTTTCCAAAAACTATGCTCATGAACTTAAACTTGCATTAAAATCAGAATCAAGGCATACAAAATTATTTGATATCCAATTTTAGAGTTTGTAATGTGTGTTATCATGTTCAAGGCTAATGGAATTTTTCTTTTCATGCATGTTCTTATTGAAAAAAAAATCATTTTTTATCCCCCCCCCCAACATAGAATAACACTGTCCCCAGTGTTTAAAGAAAAGAAAAGATAGAAGGGGGTAGGATAGGAGTTCAAAGAAGAAATTTAAAATGAAAATAATGGAATGAAGTCACCTGGTGATTGATAATGATAGCACATTCCATAGTCTCCCTTCAATCCTGCATTTGAGTCTCAGTGGCTTGGATGGTGGTGAATGGATTTTCCTTATGGCTTATGACATGTCCTTATTATTTTTTTTAAACCTATAAAAACATAAAAATAAAACAAAACAAAATAAACTGATGATACATTGTCTTCTTTATATTTTCTGGGTAAGGTATTACTCATAGATCACACCACGTGACACGGATGAATATGGCGCTCCCCTTTCATACCCATCCTTACTCATAAAAGAAGAACAGGTCAACAGCTTATGGTAATTTATTATATGAAAAATAAAATGATTCAAAATGATTGGAAACAAGAAAACCATGGGTTGCCTCCCATGCAGCGCTTTTGTTTAACGTCATTAGATCGACTTGTACCCCCTAACTTATCCAATTCCAACTTTCAAAATTTTAATTAACCCATCTTTCTCCACTTCAACAAGATTGAGATTGATTGTTTTTTTTTTGAAATTTGTTTCGTATGAAATCCTATTTTCTACAATGATTGGTAAAATCCAAGGGATATCTAAAATGGTTGATCGTGTTTTATCCGGATTATTTCCTATGATTTCAAGGTTCATTCCTACATGGTGAGATTCTTGATGAAAATTGATGATAATTGAATGGTCTTGGTTATCATAAATAGAGGTATTATTGAGTAGGGAAGGAAGTATTAAAACATCGAGTTCGGTTTGATTGAATTTTCCTAAAGAAGAATGATAATTTGAATCAAAAATTGTTTCTTCTTTAAAAACATTTGAAATAATTGGTTCCTTTTGAAAAGATGATTCATCCACAAGATTTTCCATTTGAATTTCATGAGTAGGTATAGACACAATATTCTTTATATCTCCCAGTGGTTCAATGATCGGTGATTCTAAAAAATTGTTATTGGAGAAATATTCCGAACACTCAATCCATGAAGACAAATTCTCCCCTTGTGAATTAATTTCATCCTGATTTAAATACCCTTCAACATTTCTTTGATCTTGTTCAGTTATCCCATATCCAAAGGTTAGTTCTCTTTTCAATTCATGGGAGGTTTTTGGGATAAATGATTCATCTATAAATGATGAGGAAAGAACATCTTGAGTGGGAACGGGTTCCTCAAAAGTCTTAAAGCTTTGTAGTTCTAATATGAATGATGAAACTTCTGAATTCATTTTATCCATTTGGTCACACAATCGTTCAAGAATTTTTTCAGGATTAGGGTTGATATATGTTTGTACATCATGGACTTCATCATTATTTATCTTTTCAATCATTCTTGATAGGTATGGAAATTGATCTTGTAAACATTCACCATCCCATTGATTGTACATCTCATCTGGTGTGGTGTATTCAATTAAGGATTGGTCAATGAAATTCCCTATGTGAGGTGTTTTCCAATATTTATTTCCGAATTGATTAAAGCATTGATTTATGAAGGGGTATTTTGGAGGATAATCCATTGGAATTGATTGAAAATTAGTTTTGGGGTTTTTTTGGACACACAGAAATAGAAAGGGGAAAAGAGAAGAGAAATTAGGGTGCGAATAGAGAATTTGGGGTGAGAAAAGAGGATTTTTGGTCTAAGGAACTTACTTGGTCCCCGGAAACGGCGCAAATATTTGGTTGCTCCCAAATTTACCCTATAGGCATGCGGTCGTTGTAGTATAGGTAGGGGTCGAATCCACAGGGACCGAAGAAGAAACCGAGAGACACTCTGATTTTGGAAGGATTTGGCTATGGAGTGGCCAGCTATTTGGATTGATTTTATTTGAATAACTACTGATTTAATTTAAAGAAAATAAATTAAAACATACACTTACTTAGTCTAAAACAATTAATGGAGATGAATTGATCCTAAGTTATTACTAGTGTTAGATTGGATGTATTTATTATCTTATAACGTTCGTTTCACTAATTCAAGACGTATCCACAAAATGATATAATTCCTCAACAACATTCACCAATTTAATCCTTACACAATTCCAAGGCTAATCACCAATGCACTTAGAGGATCAATTTAATGATCACTCCAAGGAATTGGATCATACTAGCACTCGAAATGTGTTATTGTTAAAGTTGGCGAAGATGAAGAAGAAATTAATCATCAAATGGAAATCTTAAATTAATGAATTGATTACAGAATTTTAGATGATAAAATAACATCCAATCTTCCCCATGCAACTCCCTAGGACCAACACATAAGTTTTTAGCCCTCCATTTATGCTATTAAATAAATGGAAGCAGGAAGTCGACTTAAAGAAGCGGAATTGGAGAACAAAAATAAAACAATGAAACGATCACTCCACCGTTGTGTGAATAAATTCACAAGTGCTGGTGTGAATAAATTCACACCTTAAAGCAACAGTATCAAAGTGATAATAATAAGAAAAGAAAAAGTGGAAATGAAGAACTTTTATTGAGAACTAATGTGATTCAAATAACTTACATGAGAATGAAGAACGATTACAACATCAACTGGACAGCAAAACATTACAATGAAACAAAGCATCCAAGATGATAAGAAAAAAATCCACACCTATTCCCTACACCAATAACTCCTTATATATGCATATTAGGAGCCTTAGGTACATCCCCAACAATTAATTCACCCCCCAACAATTAATAGAGTCAAATGGAGGGTGAATAATCAAAAGGAAATTGATGTTTCGAATTTGACCCGGAAAACTGTCCAGATTCTTCCACCACATTGTCGTGTGAATTCGAAATTGAAGAAGGCCGAATCCGGAGGGGCTGTAGAAGAGAAATATCTTCATCCATCTGTCCTCTATGATCTGTAAATATTTCAGGAAATTTCGCTCATCCGTTTGGATGTTATTTTCGAAATGGTGGACGGATTTTTGAGCATTAATGTCATGTCCACCATTTAAATCTCAACTTCAGATCCATTTATCATCATGATAACATTAGAATTAGCTCCGGCCACAGTTGAATAAAATGATCCTAATATTTTTATATTTCTACTGTATAAATTTGAGCTTCATTGGGCTTGGTTTCTGGGCCCCACATTTGTTTGATGGGCCTTAGGCCCATTATGCTTTTTCCATCATGTTTCTGCCTTCAGGCGCAAAATTCTCCATCTTCCTTTGAGATTCATCCATCGGACCTAAAAGATAAAATGTTCCAAACAAAGTGATAAATCATATACCAAAATTTCAGATTAAAATTATGAATATTGTAATTTCCACAAGCAAATTATTGAGTGGGCCTAAATTGACATTTTAAGCATGATTTGCACAATGATGGGAAATGAAGTTCAATTTCTGAATTGGACTAAAATTGATGTTTATGAACTTTTAAAAACATTAATATTAAGATCTTAAAAATGAATATTAGCCAATTTCAGTGACTAATCAGCTACTCTACGAAGCCAGGTTGACGATCAAGAATTCATGTCATAATATGAACCAAAGAACACCACTAATTCAATAAATTTTGAACTTTATTTAATTTATATCCATCAATAACATAATAAAATTTAAATAAATAATGTTTGGGAACTTTTTGATAGACCCAAAGACACCTTGAATATAGTCACTAATTTGGTTTTTGGAAACAATTTTGTTGAATCTTGAACAATAGTTATGAATAAAGCTAGACATGTTTTAGAAGGGATTGTTCAAGAAGAGGGTATAGATTATGAATAAACCTTTTCACATGTATTCATACAAAAATAAATTAGGATACTTATTTCCTATTGAGAACCTTTATATTTCAAACAATATCAAATGGATGCAAAAAGTGCATTATTGAATGGGTATATAATTGAGGTTGTTTTTTGAACAACCCCGGAACAACTAAATCCCCATTTTCCGTATCACGATTTCAATATAAAAAAGCCATACATGGATAAAAATATCCTAGATCTTGTTATGATAGGCTCAAATCACTTCTTATTTAAAAACTATTTGCCAACTGTATAGCTGATCCTACAATAGTTAAAAATAAAAGCTCAAAAGAAGTTTTAGTTATTAAAATAATTGTGTATGAATAATGACCAATACCTTAAAAACATTGATATTACATCAATATTTTGTTATATTTATTACAAAATATAATAAATATATGAATGGACCATTTAGGTATAGTGTCATTAGAAACTGGTAAACATAAATAGTTGGTTCATAAAATATCTTAATTGTACCCCCCATATTTCATCCAAAATAGACTCCTATTTTGAATATCATACTTAATACCATTCTCCATGACCTGTGGGAAAGAATCATATTAAAGTATGAGCTCAAATTCTCAGTAAGGCTATAAAAGTAAAATATCAATCATATCACAATCATAATACATATGAATATAATATTTTAAAATCATATCATGCATACAAAATATTGTGATATCATTTCACGGTATAAAAGTTCATAAGAATTAATGGACATAAAACCAAATGTAAAAACATAAGACATGAAGTATTGTTTCATATTAATAAGAATAGAAAATAATTTCCATATTAACCAAGGCTGATATCCAAGACCATCATATAGTAAATTGTTTGTTACTGAACAAGGTTAACTTGAAATTTCATTCATATATTACTGAACGATATTTACATATCATTCCAATCATGAAAATCTCATGAGATATAAAGCTTTACCCAATTCATTGGATGTAAAAATAGGTCCCACTAATCATATAATGATATCAATCTTTTATATTTCATAGAAACATAAATAAATAATCATATCATATCCCATGAAATGAAATGGGTTTCTTAAAAATCATTACGGTAAATCATATTCCATATAAAATATCAGTCCATAATTAACAGAACAAAATAATAGTAAAAATATAGATAAAAACATAATTCGATTTAATTATCATTGTCTTAGATGTAAAATAATTTTGAAAAAACACTCGAACATAATTCATGATGAAAATATCATTCTTCTTAAAAAACATTGTCCTTTCTCAAATGACTTGTAATTTTAAGAGAAAATAATTTTGTTAAAAATAAACATAAAATAGTGTAAATGAATCTTCATGGTAATAAGGCTTCATGAAAATGTAAAAATACATTCATGTCATATAAGTTAGAAACATATTGCTCATACTGTTACCATAAAAGACAAAGTGCCTCGTATCCAAAAAGGAAAAAAGATCCCTTCCATAAAATTTTATAAAAATATAAAAATGGGTAATATTGACTTCAAATAAATTTAGAAAAGTTAAAATATTATCACATATTTCAGAAATATGGAAATGGATGATAATTATACAATATAAAGCAATTATATATAAATAATCTGAATGTATAATGAGATTTTGAAATTATCATTTACCTTATGTCTGATATCAATCATATATATATGAACCTCATGTATAATAGTTAATATATGTTATTAAATTATAACAAAACCATATTAATATTTATCATATCATATAAGATCTTATTATATCATTTTTTTCAGAGTTTTTAAATATTTCCATTATTTCGGGCGTTAACTATTTTGTTCTCCCATTCCTATATTTCCATGTAAGTCATGTTATTTATGTGTGGGATGTATTTTATTCATTTACATCATAAAATTAAGTTCATAATTATTATATTTACTCATAAAATATATTTTATAACAATTCTTGAGTTATTAACATGGATAAGGAATCTCACCGTGTTGTGGAAATGGTATGTCGTATGTATGCAAGAGCGACGATATCATTCCTTTTGATAGTAAAATATGATAGAATTGGATGGTATATTAATTATATAGAATAATCATCATTATTTATTCATTATTCACATCCATAATACCCATCATTATACCCATCCAATTAAATTATTTTCTCAATAACAAATTACACCCCATCGTGGAGATGGTAAGTTGTACGTACACAGAGAAGGTGATATAGTTATTTATATGATGGATAAAAGGATGTATAAGGTTATACCATATCTATAGTAACATCTTAGTATGTATATTATGATGTATTTATTACATTATTATAGAAACTACATAATAAGAGGATGTATATTAAGAAAATAATTTAGAAAGTATTGATAAAACTATTACATCTTTTTCTAGAATCACCTTTTAATTTGCTCAAATGGACTCCATAGGATGGATTTATACCCAAATTGTTACCACAAGGATGTATTGAGGGATATTGGGATAAAAATTGGGTATGTTTTGGTAGAGAAAAATGGAATTAGAGGTGTGATCAGAAGAGAATGATATGTTCACTTTTATAAGAGGGGGGAGGGGAATCTTTGGAAATACCGAAACAATTAAATTAATGTAAATTAATTTTTAAATTATATTTCATTTGAAGTAGATTTTTTAGAATATTAGAGGACTATGGGCCAAAATACTCCAAACAATAAAATTTATACATGTTTTAATTTTATTTTAAACATTATCATTTTGATTTATCCTTATTTGAACAATTTAGTTTTAATAGTGATAATATATTCTAAATATTTAATGGTTATAAATTTTTACTTATATAGTGTTAATAGACCATAAATGAATATTTTATGACCATTATAACATTTTAATTATAACTTTTTAATTTGTAAAATTTTTTATGATATTTTAATTATTTAATAGAATATTATTTTTATAAAATATTGATAATGCCAATTTTTACACTTTTCATTTATTTGATTTCAAATAAAATCCAAACATAAGAAAATATCAAAATAAAACATTTAATATACTGAAAAAATTTCTTAATACAATATAGAATTAATAGATAACCTTAATTAATTAAAAAAAAATTTAATTTAAAATTTTTAAAATCATTTAATTGTTATTTATATTGATAAAATAAATTATGTGTCACTATTGTGTCATCCTTAATGTTAATTATTTAATTTATAAAAATTATAAATAAATTTATATGATGTAATTAATTATTTTAGATTTCTAGAGACTATCTAGAGTATATATTATCGATTTGTTATCCATATTTTAAAATCAATTTAATCATAATAAAATAAAGTGTGATATTTTGTCACATTAATTTATTTTAATAAAATTAATGTCACATTCAAGGTAAAGTGACCTTTAGGTGATTTTATTTCGAAAAATAGATTATAATGATAGAATTTACTCATATAATAGGATTTTTAAAGGTTATAAGTAATTTTATAATATTATTTTTACCTCAAGTTAAATGATTTTCCCTCAACTATGGTAATAAATTAATTACAAAATATTCAACTCATAATTCCAAGAAATAAAAGGATATTATTAACATAATTTGGACCAAATGAGTCCAAATATGGATTCGATTTTTAAAAATTCAAAACACATAATTTTTTTCAATTAATTTAAAATCAATCTCATTGTCGGAATAATGGAACAAGTTTTTAAAAGTTATAACATTGCAAAAGATTGAAATATATTTCCACATGAATTCATTGTAAAATTAATGATAATATTATAAATTATAATCAATGATAAAAATATATTCTCTAATACTTTATATCTATTAAATATTATAATTTAACCATATAAATTATTTTGATGAAAAATGATGTCCTCTCATAAAATTTTGTGTGTTTTACTATTCATCAATACTTGAGTGCTATTAGAAATATATCAAAAATTCATCCAATATATATTTTTATATCCCTCTGAAAATAAAATGTTTGTGTTTTCATATTAAATTTTGAATGTGTCAAAATCTTAATTTTAAAGAGGTTTTCCATTCAAAGGCGTAAAATTACCCATATAAAAAATATGTTTTTATATATCAAATATGATTTATTCATACCCTATGACAAAAATATCTATTCGATGAATATATAAAATATTTTATAAAGAATAATATATATATATATATATATATATATCTCATTTATTTCATTACCAAAACTAATTCACTCAATAATTTAAATATCTAATTGATTTATATTTTTCAGAAATAATTAATATCCAATGAATTCACAATGCATTTTCATAAGTAAGTTATACTTATTTCCGATAACCTAATTGCTATACTATAATAGTAATCTTAAACTAAGGGCATTTCGTTATTTGTTTAAACATACAATTTCATAGAACATAAGCTAATTAATATAAGAAATTATTTAGTAAAGATATTTCATAAAAACATCTGGTTGATACATTTTTCCCCGTTAATCAAAATGTATACCTCAAAATGCATCACATGATAGAAAATATATGAGGATAACACTCCCTAATCATATCCTAAATATCCCATGTAGCTTCTTCAAATCGGTGGCTCCCCCATAAAACATTAACCAAGAGATTGGTCTTGTTTAATTGAACTTTTTCTCTACGATCCAGAGTCTCTATCAGTTTTTCTTTATAAGAAATTTAATTCTACAGTGGAATGACTTTTGAGAATAGTACTTGTGAAGGATCATGTTTGTACATTCATTGGATGAATACATAGAACACGTCAAGAACTCAAGAGGGAATCGGTGGAAGTGCTATTCAGTAAGCTACCTTCCAACCACAGTCCAAAATTTGAAAACTACTAATATAATTAGGGCTAAGATTGACCTTATTTCCAAATCTCATTTCTCACTTCTTGGGAGATATTCCTAGAAACACCTAATCACCCAAATCAAACTCTAGGTATTTTACTGAGTTTTATATATAACATTTTTTCAACATTGATCATCTCTTACGTGTTGTTGAATAGATATGATGTTTTCTTCAATTTCTTCAACAAGATCAGGTCCTAATATATTTCATTCCCCAACATAATCCCAACACATTGGAGTTCTTCACATCATTATAAAAAGGGTTTCTTGATGTTCCATATAAATAATGGAGTGAAAGCTATTGTGTTAAGAAAATTCTACAAAGGCTAAGGGTTGATCTCAACCACCTTTGAAATCCACAGAAAATCTCTTAATATGAATTCTAGAGATTTAATTATCTCCTTAGAGTGTCCATCAGTATGAGACTGATAAGAAGTTTTAAAACATAACACTTTATCTAGAGCATGCTAAATAATTCCCTGTAATATATAGGTAAACCCTGGATACTGATCAGATATAATTGAATGTGGTAATCCATTAAATAATACCACCTCCTATAAATATAACATGGAAAATCAATCAAGAGAGAAATTCCCAATAATAATAATGATGTGTGTCGACTTTGTAAGGCAGTCAACTATAACACAGATAGAATTATTTCCTTTTGATGTTTTGGGAAGTCCAATGACAAAGTCCATAGTGATTTTTCCCATTCATATTCCCATATGGGTAATGGTTGTAACATCACATTAGAATTTTGTCTCTCAACATTAACTTTCTATCAAACCATGCATTAAGAGACATTTTCAGCAATATCCCTTTTAAATTTCATCCCTCTATAAATACTATTTATGGTCTATGTACATCTTTGTTCTTCTGTGGTGAATAGAGAATGAATAACAATGAGCACCATACAGTAGCCCCTTCATCAATTCTAGTATGAGAGGAATACAAACATTGTTCTTGAACATTATTTTTTTATCAAAATCAAGGTTGAAGTTAATAACATTTCTCACTAATTCTTTATCTCTACATATTTGTTCTACACCTCCATAATCATCACTTGTATTGATTGTTCATCACTCATTTGAGAAAGATAATATTTCCAGGCCTCCTTTAAAATTTCATGATTCATCCGCTGAATATCCAAAAATATTGGATATTTTGGGATCCTCATCATGGATAGGAAAGCATGGTCTTTTCGACTCAAAGCATCTGGCACCCTGTTCTCTTTCCAAGGGTGGTAATGTATTGATAATTTGTAATCATAAATCAACTCCAAACTTCTTCATTGGAGCATATTTGGATCCTTTGATGTGAATATAAAATTTAAACTTTTATGATCAGTATAAATACTAAACCTTTCAACCTAAATATATAGCCTCCATATCATTATTGCAATGATTACCATAGCTAGTACAAATCATGTGTTGGGGAATTTTTTCATGGATTTTTAAATGTTATGAGGCAAAAATTATCATCATAGAATTTTTCATGGGAATAGATATTATCCCTTCATGGATATATCACTGTTGATCACAAACCATTCTCTACTACAAGGAAGTGTGAGCACAGGTTCACTGGATAACCATCTTTATAGATCTTTGATATTCTCTTCACATTGTTCCATCCATAGTAACTTAACTCCATTCTAAGTCCACATGATGAGTGGATTAGATAATCGTGAATTATTCACAAAGCGTCAATAATATCCATCCAAACCATGAAAACATTGGTTCCCAGTTACTATTTTTGGTCTCAGTCAACATTAAATAAATTTGGTTTTTTTGGATCCACATATATCCCATCTCGTTAAATTATGTTATCCAAAAATGAATCTTTCAGAAGCCTAGATTCACACTTGGTAAATTTTGAATGAAGCTTCTCTTTTCTCAGAGTGTTCAGTATAATTCTCAGGGGGTCTTTTTGTTCTTCCATTCTCTTCTAATAGACAAGAATATCATCTATAAATACTACCATAATCTGATCGATATATTCTCTAAAAACATTATTTGTTAGATCCATGAATATATCATGGGAATTAGAATTGTCAAAAGGCATCGCAATAAATTCATAGTGTTCATACCTTGTATGAAATATCATATTTGTGAAGTTCATGATAATCAATGCAGAGTCTCATTGATCCATATTTCTTCTTAACAAATATAATAGGTGATCTCCAAGGTGACACACTAGGTCATATGAATCTCTTTTCAAAATTATCTTGGAGTTGCATCTTCAATTCAGGAAACTCAATTATGGACATTCTATAAGGGGTATATAAAATAGGTATAGAACCTAGTATGAGATCTACTTAAAAATAAAAATTAAGAATTTGTGGAAGACCTATCAATTATTCTAGAAATACATTATCAAACTCTCTAACAATGGGCGTATTATTAATTGTGAGTTTCTCCCTAACCATTGGAGATATTTTACCTTCTTTTGTAAGAATAAAAACCCATAAGATGAAAGAAATTTATATTCAAAGGTTATATTCATTTATTCATCGATAGGTGATCATAGATTGATATGGAATATGAAATGTGACTTCCCTTCCATGGAAATTCATATATAATCTATATATAGAAATCGAATCCTTGCTAAGAATAAAATAAAATTCCATAATAGGAATCATCACAATATTCTTCGGAATCTCATTCCCACAAACATCGACTAGAGAAGAATTATAAACTTTTAATGTGACTGTTGTGTCATTAAGAGTCATCATATCTAACTCAACATCTAATTGTTGAGGTCAGATGGAAATACCCTTTGAAAATTATACAGAAATAAAATTATAGGGGGATCCAGAATCAAAAAAATTATTTTCTACATTAGAGTTGATAGTATGTGTACCTTTCACCACATCGTTATCGAACTCCTCATCACCGATAGTGATTGCAAGTGAAATTCCATTTCCTTTGGCCTTAAGAGATTGTTGAACTTGACCATAACAGTAACCATTGGATTAGGGAATTTATGGGAATAATTACCCATTTCCTTGACCTTATTTCATTGATGTGTGGAGGTTAATTCTGTTTAGCCTTTTCATTGTTTGTATCATTAGAAAATGTTTTACCTATCACATCAGCATTCAATATCCTAGTGACTTTCTTTTCCATGCATAAATCTTTTACAAGTACCTTTAATAAAATTTCCTCCCTGATTGTTTCCACACATTGATTATAAGGGAAAACTCTAATTCTTTCCATTGTCATCTTTTGATTTTCCATTAAATTCCATTTTTCTCTTGTTATCAAATCCATAGAACTGATGGGTTATTTTAATATCAATATAAACATTTATAGAAAAATGAAATATTTCCTCATTGATATTAAAGTATCTTATGGATAAATCCCTTTAGAGGCTTAGTTTAAAGCCACTATAGAATCGATAAATATTTCTCCCCGGTTGAATAATAATTCCATAATCATATCGTGCAAGTCTTGTAAAATTTTCATTCTTGGTACCAACAGATCCAACATCTGTTTTCTTAATTTTAAGGAAATCCTTCTCTATCATTGTTTATAGAATTTGACGAAGGTAATTATTGAAAAATATCTTCATGGACTCATCCCATTCCATGGATTAAATTTTATCTCTATGCCTCATATTCTTGATAAGTTTACACCATTGATCAGCTTCGCCTTCAAAACTATAGAATAATAAGATTAATTTATCACATTTAGAACATTATAGAACTGAAAATATCTTTTCAGAGTTATTTTTCCATTCTTCGTCCACTAATGGATCAGAAGACCAACTAAATGAAGGGGGACACTGCCCCACGAAGGACTCAACAAAATGTTTCTCCCTATTTTAGTCATTTGGAAATCCTTCATGATTCATAGATTGAGAATGTTTTGTGAGCATAGATAGACCATTTAGCATGCTAGATACCATAACATTTGGTTGCTCTTGGAGTCAATCATTGCATTATCATTGCATTTAGTATTGACACGGTTCCTTTAGGTTCCACCCATATACTAAAATCAAGAATAGTAGTGTGAGAAACACAAATAATAACAGTAAAACCACATAATCATGAATAAAATTTCCATTTATGACACATTATGTTTAATCCTAGATAATTCATGCTCATTTCTAAAACAAAAGTATTGTAACCTATATTTAGACATATCATTAGGGTTCATACTATGGTTTTTTCATCCAAGATTCCAAAGGATAACTATACATTTCTTATGATACCAACTATAATGAATCATACCTTAAATATATTTACATTACATAAAAATTGAATTATTTTCATTACAATATATAATTAATCCATAATAATACCGTTTTGGTATAATGTCTTTATAAACTAGGAAACTAAACAATAAGTTCATAAAACATCTAAATTGTCTCCTAATTATTTCATGATAACAATAATTATTATTTGGAATATCATACTTAATACCCTTCATCATGACCTGGGGAAAATAAACATATTAATGGGTGAGATAAAATTCTCATTATGTGTATAGAAGGGAAATATCTTTCATATCCTAATCAATATACGTAAGAACATAACATTTTAAAATCTTATCATGCATAAAAAGTATCATGATATCATGTAATGGGACAAAATTTCTTAAGAATTGTTGGATATAATCCCAAAAGTAAAAACATTAGTCGTGAAGTTATTTTGAACTCACATAAGCATATAAAATCATTTCCATATTATCCAAGGCCAATATCTAAACCATCAAAGTAGAACAAGTCCATTACTGAATCGGGGTTACTTGTCGTTCCATCCCTGTATTACAGAACCAGATTAACTAGTCGTTACAATCATATCTATCTCCTGAGATATAAATTTTACCAAACTCATTGGATGGATATATATGTCCTAACAATATCATAAAGAAATCATTCTTAAATTTTCACTAAAAATATAAATCAATCATCATAACATAACCTGTGAAACAAAATCGGTTTATTAAACATTATTCCATCATAACATAATCCATATAAAATATCATTCCATCATTAATAAATTAGTATCATAGTAATAACTGGGATCTAAACATAACACTATTAAAAGAGAATCATCTTAGATGGGAAATAATTTTAATAAAATAGTTGAACTTATTTCATGGGGAAAATATCATTTGTTCATGAAAAATGTTTTATATTCTCTAAATAAAGCCCCATTATAAAAGAAAATAATTTATTAGAAAATAAAATTAAAATAGTCTAAATTAAGATATAGGGAAATAAAGAATCATTAAAATATAAAAATACATTCATTCTGTATATGATAAAAAACAATATCCTCATACCTTTATCGGAAAATTCAAAAAGTAACTCATATTGAAAAATTCCAAAATATTTTTTCATATTGTCTAATAAAAATTTACTAATGGGTAAAATTGACTTCAAACAATTTTAGAAGAATAAGAATAATTTTACATATTTTGGGAATAAGGATGAGTATGATAAATATACCCTAGTAAATACTAAAGTATAAATAATATCAAATAATAATGAGATTGTGAGATTATCCAATACCTTAAGATTGATATCCTTAGTATGTATATGAACATTAAATATAATGAATAATGTTTGTTATTAAATTATAATAGTACCATATTCATATTTATATTATCATATATTATACTATTATGTCATTTTTTAAGAGTGATTGAATATTTCCATCATTTCGGGTGTTAACTACTTCATTTTCACATTCTTGATTGGCCATGTAAGTCATGATTGTTATGATTTTGGGGTATTTTATTCATGACCAGAATGATATTATGTTCTAATTATTATTTTTAATCATCATATACATTTTATAATCATTGTTTAATTGAAAACTTGTAGAATGAATCTCACCGCATCGTGGATACAGTATGTTGTATGTATGAATGAGTGATGATATCATTCACTTTGATGGTTAAATGGTGTAGAATTTGATTGTATTTTTATTATAAAGATTAATCATCATTTTATATTAATTATTTAAATTCATTATACACATTTTTATAAACATCCAATGAAAGTATTGTTGAAGAACATATTACACCATGGTGTGGAGAAGGTAAGTCGTATGTACGCACACATGGTGATATTATAATTCATAGGAATTATAAAAGAAGGTATAAGTTTTTCACCTAAATATAGTTACATCTCATAATGTATAAGATAATTGATTTATTAATTTAGTTTGGAAACAACATAAGAATATAAAATATATGAAGAAAAGAATTTTGAAAGAGGTGATAAAACAATTACCTCTTTTTTAGTATCACCTTCTTATTTGCACAAAATTCCTCCTTAGGATGGATTTCTTCCCAAAGTGCGGCCTCTATAATTAAGTGATGGATTTTGGTAGAGAAAATGGGAAGTGTTTGGCCATGAAAAAGGGATTTATATGTGCTATCAAAAGGATAAAGAGAGGTGACATTTTATAAGAGAGGGGAGGGGCACCTTTGGAAATACCAAACCTATTAAATTAATATATATTAATTTTAAATTAAAATTCATCCATTGTGGATTATTCAGAATATTAGATGAGGATGGTTCGAAATCCTCTCAACCAATAAAATTTGTACATGTTATGATTTTAATTTAAACCTTATCAATTATATTTATCCTTATTTAATCTATTTAATTTTAATTGTAGTAATATATTCTAAATATATAATGGCTATAAATATTTACCTAAATTGTTTTATTTGACCATAAATGGATATTTGATGACATTTTTTACCATATATTTATCAGTTTTTTATTTTTAAAAATAATAATGATTTTTAAAAAAATTAATAAAATGTTATGTCTTTAAAATAACAATAGAGTCAATTTTGACACTATTCATTACATTGATTTTAAATAAAATACATACAGAATATGACTTCAAAAAACCCATTTAATATACTAAAAACATTTCATAATCACCTATAAAATTCATGTAGAACCTTAATTAATTCAAATTTTATTTTTTTTATTTTTTTAAACCCATTTTTTGATATATATATTAATAAAATAAATTTATCATCAGTATTTTTTCATTATTAATGGTCATTATATAATTTCTAAAAACTATAATTAAATTTATATGATTTAGTTAATTCTATTAGATTCTCGAATACTATATATAGTAAGTATTATCTTTTATTTATCCATATTTTAAAATTAATATACTTATACAAAAATAATGTGTGACAATTTGTCACATAAATTGATTTTAATAAATTAGTTGTCATATTCCTGGGAAAGTGGCCAATAAGTGATTCCATTTCGAATAATACATGAAAATGTTACAATTTAGTCCTCCAATAGGATTTTTATAGGTGTTAATGCAATTTTATAATATTATATTTACCTTTAATTACCAGATTTACCATCAACCATTGTAATAAAATAAATACCAATGTTACTATTCATATTGCCATATAAATAAAAGTATACCATGAGAATAATTTTTATGTAATAATTCCTAATTTGGGGTCAATTTTTAAATATTAAAAACATAGAACTTGTATTAATTTATTTAAAATTAATCTTGTTTTCAGAATGAGAGAACATGTTTTTGAAAGTAAAATAATTGAAATGATTGAAATATTTTTTGAAATTAAATAAATGTAAAATTAATACTAATGAAAAATATTATATTGAATCATAAAAATATATTCTATTTACTTACATTAATTCCATTAAATATTATAATTTAATCACAAAAATTATTTCGATGAAGAAATTTCTTTTCTCCTACAATTTTGTGTATTTTTACTATTAATCAAAACTAAAAAGTTATCAAAAAAATATCAGAAACTCATCTGAATGAAATTTTAATTTCTTTCTTCAAAATAAAATTTCATTGATTTAAAATAAAAATTATTAATGTTTCAAACTCTGAATTTGGAATGGTTTCTCTATTCAATGGAATATAATCACCCTTTTAAAAAAATAGTTGTTTATATATCAAATAGGGTTTATTCATACCTTATCGAAAAAATATACATTGGATGCATGTCAAAAATATTTTACTAAGTATATAATATATATATTTATATATCTCATTAATTTAATTACCAAAATCAATTCCCTCAATAATAGAAATATCTAAATGATTTATATATTTCACAAATAATTGATATCCAATGAATGGACAATGCATTTTCACAAGTTAGTTATTCATATTCCCGCTAACCATACAACTAGTATATAATGGTAATTTTATACTAAGGGTGTTTCAATGTTTTTTTAAACTTATGACTTAATGAAAATTAAGCTACTGAAGAATAAAAATTAGTTAGATAAAGTATTTCATAAAAACATCTTGGTGTTATTGTAAGATATTTTTTTCGATTATAAAAAAATTATTTATGTACTGATTTATTATAAATGATGAAAAATGAATTTGAAATTAGGTTAATGGGTGAACTAAAATTCTTTCTTGGTTTTTAGAGTTTTCAAAATTAACATGGATTATTTTAATTCAATTTTAATATACTAAAGACCATTAAATTTTTTTTGGATTTTACTACGCTAAGATTAATGAAACTCCTATCAATACCAAATCATTGTTTGATCTTGTTTAAGAAAAGAAGTTAGTAGATCAATGAAGTTACATATGTTTGATTAGAATCCCTACCAAATTAACTTCGATCTGACCTGATATTATTTTTACTGTTTATATGTGTGATCATTTCCAATAAAATAAAAACGTGTCACACCTAGTTTCTATAAAAAGACATTTTCAAATAACTGAAATATTTAAACAATTTAAGATTTATTTATGTTAGACGTCAGGAATTGGACATATTTAGTTATTCTGAGGAATATTTTGTTGGTTTCAACATAGATAGAGAAACTACCACTAAAACATATCATTATTTGGGAAAGTCCCTATTATCGTAGCGTGTTAATTTTTTTTGGATTGTATACTAATGAATATAAATACATAGTTGTAGGTAGATACTATGAACAAATTATGTAGAATAAAAACACATTACTATACTATTTATATCAATTGTGAAATCTACCTATAAATTGTTATGATCTGAGTGCATTAAACATTTCTAAAAACACTATATCTCGCATTATAACGATGATCATTTTCTTAATACATTAGTTACTAATATATCATTTTCAAATGGGTGATAAAACTTCTGATTACATTTTTACATAACGTCAACATCATTTTATTTTCACTAAGACCTTCAATTTAGAGATAAAGTATTATAAAAACATGAAATGGGAATGATTAATTTTGGTTAAAATTGATTTTCTAATATCAAAAATTAGAATTTTATGCATTATTGGAGGTTTATAAATCATTTAGTTTTAACATCCACTATGTTTTTTCGTCTAATTAGTTTTAACCATTGCTTTTTTACCCACTAATTATTTTTATCCATCGTTGGAGTTTTAACAACCATTTTTTTACTCGTTGTTGGTTTTTGTGCCGGTTTTTAAATTTATCTCTACTATTTATTTATTAATTTAATATTTCAATCAATTCATATTCTATTTAAATATTTATTTTAGGAATCCCAAAATACCCAACTTATATAAATAATCCACTTTTCATATCAAATCTCTCACTCCCTCATGCCTTATAATTAATAATGGTTTCTAAATATTCTCTCCCAACTGTCGACAACCAGAGCCTTTTCCTGAAGCTTCTATAATGATTGTCAAGGTTATCATGAAGAGAGATGCAGTTACTTCTTGGTAAGAACCATGAACTTAAATGAAGGAAAATTGAGAGTCAATCTTTTTAGTTTTTTTGATCTAGTGAACCTGAAGCTTAAGAAGAATATAGTAGTACCCAAAACTGAAGTTCATGCCAATTGGTTGATATAAAGAATGTATCTGTTCCTCAGAGTACTTCAATACTATTTATGGGTAGAATATTTTTCTTATAACAATAGTCTTATATGTCCTAGGATAGAACATCATTTCTATTAGTATGACTAGTTCAATTTCAAAAATTATAATGAGTAGGAAAGAAGAATAAAAAGTGGACAAAAATTTATTTTTTCATCAAAAAAATGGGCTAGATGTTCAAGGGTTGTTCATAAAAGAGTTTCAAATAACTATTAAGTAACTATCACAAGTGATAATTATAAATTCTTTGTTGAATATTCTTTTCCAGAGTTAACTATATTTAGGATAGTAAAATAACTTCTTTCTACCAATCCTTATAATTATTTGCACATGATTTTCAGGTTTATCCATAATATGTCATGCTTAATGAAAGTTGAAATCTATAAAATTATTTTTCAAGATGTTTATATATTTTATATTTTCTAAAGAGGGTAAAATATATATCTATATTGATACCAAAATGTTCACATGATGGAAAATTGCATGCCACATTCAAGATAAAATTCCATATTTTATCCAATGTTTAAATAATCCAATACATAGGCCAAGTGTTTGGTTGATAAAGATGTATAATTAGTTGTTAGGTGAGGTGGTTGTTTCATGGAAAATGGAATTTAAAAAATAATGATGAAAGAGTTGATTCCAAGGAAGAAGCAATTGATTGATGTTTCTGATATGTTGTATGAGGATTTCAATATAGTTGATAACCCTTTCAGATCAAATAATCTTGTGGTTACTAGCTTAGATCTAGATGAGGTGGTTGAGTTTTTAGATGAGGAGGAGGAAGAAACTACTACCTCTAGTGATAAGTAACATGAGTTCTCAGTATATGAAGGTAGTGAACATGACCTTCCATAGTGTTCTCCATTAATTTTTTATGCTTCTCCTATACCACCTATATCTCTCCATACTCGAGTGACTCTCTTCAAAAAAGGATGTGAGGAAGAGGAATCATAAGTGTATAGTGAGTAAAATTTTATGGGCACTTCAAAATCTTGTCTGGAAAAAATTTGTGGTTAAAATTTTTATTATGACGAAGAAGAATAAGTATAAGAGGATGAGGTAAATAGAAATGGATATGGAGATGTATGTAATGAAGGTTTTAACAATGATGGTCCTAGTGAAAACATTCGTGTTGTGTAAGATGAGATACCTCTTGCACATATCACTTCGTTAAATTTATCAGTCATCTCGAAATTTAAAGTTATAAAAATTGTCGATTAATATATTGATAGAATAAATAGGGATGAGAAGTAACTATATATTGAGGGGGAGGAATCCCCAATCACAAAATGTAACTATGTTGATCCTGATTTGGATGAAGTCCTTTGTGTTATTATAGCTAATATTAAGAATGATTTTGAGAATAATATTGTTTTTCAGTCAGTTTATGAGTAAACGAACATTAATACTACTATTTGTTAGCTTCATTTTATTGGAAAATTTTTTCTATACATTGATCTAAAGACTAGTTGGGTTTTTTACCTTCTGTGTTTTAAACCCTAGATATTTGGATTATAGTTTCTAAAACCTAAAACATGTCATCTATCAGTTTGGGGACCTATCTATTGAATAATGGGATAATTTTCCAGGTTATCTTAGACTGGACCGAGATTAAATTGATTGAGATGAAGATGGAAGTCCACAAGATTAAGGTCCACCTAATATTTGTGAAGAATGTAATTTTAAGGGATCATTGGTAGGGAAGATATATATTGAATGGGAACTCCAAATTTTTCATCTAGTGTTTCTAGTAGATTATATCCTGAAGAGACAAAAACCATCGACTGAGTTGTTACATCACTAACTTCCCATACTATTTCACTAATTCTTGTTGATGTTTTTACAAGAGGTTGCATGGAATCCTTTAAATATAGGCATCTATCTGTCATGACCCTCTCCCACCAAAGATGCCCCTCCTGAGCTGGCAATGGTGAATGGGAGATAATGACCCCCGAGTCCCACCACGAGTAGGCCCCGGTTTGGAGACTAGCACCAAGGGTATGATTTTTCACAAATATGGGAGGCATTACCCTTTTATTATTTAATGTTCGAGAAATAGGACAAGTCAACGACCAAAAAGGAAAAAAAACAAGTGTATAGAAATAAACCAAAACCAAGCCCACATGCATGTTTAAATTATTTTATAACAAGGTGCAAGTACAAGAATGCTCAAAGTAAAATACCAAAAGAAACAAGTGTACAACAAAAACAACAACTCCAACTGTTCGACTAGTAGGGTCCCTCACGACCCTGGTAGTCCTCCTGAAAATATGAAAGTAAATGTAGGGTGAGCATACATGTATACTTAGTAGGGAAACCTAAAGCTCTCGTGCACAAGTGGGGAGACATCCTAATGTCCCGTGACAACAAAAGAAGAACCCTAGCAAGTAATTCTATCCACCCAACCTCACAAGACACACTCACCAAAAACACAATCACAACAGGTAGTAGTATATATGAAACAAGAGTACTGGGTACCTCGCACCATTTCCCATTAGTTATCTTCTCTTCCTAATGGAGAACATCCTAACGCTGCCACACTATCCCCGCCCGCACACACCTGGGCCTCACAACCACGTATCCCGCCCGCACATACCTGGGCCTCACAACCACGTATCTCACCTGCACACACCTGGGCCACATCCCGATGATTCTTGGGAAACAGTAAAACCTTCCCGAAGAGTCTCGGGTTAGAACCACCCCAATCGAAAGCTACACGAAGAGTCTTAGGAGTAAGGTCTCCTCTAGCCATCACAGCCTAGTGAAGATGGAGCAAGAAGGAGCTAGTAACTATGGGAATAACACCATCTCCCATGAAATGGGAGTGTTCGGCACTAAGTGCTCAACATGGGTGGGGTGAAATAAAACACAAAAGATACAGATATATATATGTATACCAAACACACCGCCCAACCTATGGCTTCTAAACAGAGAAATTGAGCATGTGCCTCGGCACTGCTACTACGAAGCATGCATACAACAAACAACCCCAACCCCATTTAGGTTTTCACATTTCAGCAGAATTAGTTTATTTAGTTCCATAACTACTGGGAAACTATCCACAACTAACCACATCGATCGTTCATAAAACATATCCCTGCCATCCAAAAATCAAGTTAGGAAAACACAAGCAGCACAACAAGCCCCTTCTTATCAACCAACCAACCCATTGATTATTAATCCCGTTCCATTACCATTATCCACCATTCATTAACTCTTCCACTTTTTATTTATTACTCACAACCCATAGTCCGTTCACATTCAAACCCATTCCTGCAACCCCACTGCCAACCACAATCACAACGAAACCATACATCAATATCCCATTAATACCATTTATCGCAGCCCCGCTTCCCGTCACCAATATAGCATTCACACCAACCCACAACGAATCCAACCGTAGCCCCGCTGCTCACCATATCCACAACAACCCACAAAACACCCCCATCACATGCCACATATCCAAGCCAACACCCACATGTTCATTATTCCATTTTTGTTTAATCGGAGTGATCACACAAGGGTTCCAAATTTTCATTTAATCAGCCAACATTACGTGATTAACCAAATTCCACATTCAGCAAGGTTCCATTTACAAAAATTATCTAAAAAGATATGGAGACATTTAATTGCGCAAGCAAAGTCCCCCAACGACCGTGATTTTCAGTAGGCATAAGCCTATTCAATTCACAACATAATATCACAGGATATAAAGTATCAGCAATCAAAGACTTCCGAAACCTATTCATTAACAAGTTATTATCTTTATTTAATGGTTGAACAGTTTCTCAAAAAAAACAAGAGTATACCCACCCCACATGATGAACAATTTAGAGAGACAAAGGTAAGATCTCTACCTCAACAGGTTCTGATCGCAACACTCCCCCGCATCAACCTTAGAAGACGTCCGTTGGCGTCCGTCACTTCTGTGGGGTCCCGAAAAAACCTCCTCGGGTGGAAGTCAGAAAGGAAATGCTGAAGGAAAGACAACAGATTCAATCTTGGAAGTTCCACCTTGTCGTTAGGATCTCGTGGCCGCTGACGGATCCTAAATCGGAGCTTGGAAGAAGAATTTATGGATGAAAGATCTTTCGAGTCTCAGGGGAGAACTCTGCTCAGAGGAAAGGGGAGGAGAGGGTTGAGTTGAAAAGTAGGAGGGGACCCCTCCTTTTATAGGTGAGAAAATAAAAATTACTCGGTGTTTACTTTATGGTACATGGTGTGTACTCGGTTATTTCACACGGTCTCCATGCAGCTTCCAACACAGCTCCACGGCCGTTGAATGGTGAACACACGGTTTGAGGGTAACACATACGCGGGGAAGGACTACACGGCGTGTAGTTTGGACACACAGCGTGTACCCAATTTATCTCACATGACAAGGAATTGGCCTTCAACACGGGGTATACCCGGCAAGGGGGTACACCACGTGTACTCAAACTACACGACGTGTAGTTTCAAAATTCCGGAAAGTGTGGGAAAAGTCCATCTTACACTCCAGAACACATCGTGGCCTTCTTTTGACAAAGGAATGGGCCGGAGAGGTCCGAGCCATTACATCAGATACCTCTTAAAACATTCTCGTCCCCGAGAATTAAAAAACTAACCTAGAGGAACCCAACAAGATACCGCGTAGGGTTCTCGTTATAACAGGAACCCATCCAACAACCCTAATCCTAGGTGTTAGGAATTCCCCTCCTATTTCGAGATATTATCCGCATTAGGCGGCACTGACTCTCCTGCACGGGTTTAATCGCAACCGCATTAATGTGTCTTGATTAAGGATTGGGCCTTCCCACTTCCATATATTAGGATTTTCAAACATGCACTACCCCCAACACCACACAACCAACAAATTTCCCGAACTTGTGGTTTGGGAAAAAATTCCTTCTCCTATGTAGAGATATTATCCACTTTAGGCGGCACTGACTCGCCCGTACGGGTTCAATCGCACCCACATTAATGCGTCTCAATTAATGGTCGGGTTTTTTTCCCTTTCTCCATACATCTAGACAAGTTACACATTACCAAAGAACAAGGAAACAAAAGCTCTCACAACTGACAATCCAAGCATTCCATATCAAAGGTACATAGTATAACATCAACACAAAGCTTATAATAACAAGGTAATACACAAGTCAAAAAAACTCCGGGTACTGAGCGTGCATCTAGGTCCCCCACTCCCAAGTGCTCTCCTCGAGGCCGCCAGGCCTCCACAACACACGAATCAACAGAATGGTTCGTCCACGGAGCACCTTCTCTTTACGATCCTCAACTCTGACTGGTCATTACTCGAAGGTCACGTCGTCTCCCATATCTAACTCTCCCTAGTTGATAACATGAGAGTCCTCGTGTAAGTACCAAAAAATCTAGGATACGTGGAAGACATTATGAACCTTCTCCAACTAAGGTGGCAAGGCCAGCTAATATGCCACCTCACTGACTCGCCTCATCACCTCAAAATGTCCGACAAACCTAAGTTAGAGCTTGCTCCCTTTCGAAAACCTCTGCTGCCCCCGTCGAGGGGAAACCTTCAAGAACACATGATCTCCCACCTCAAACTCCAAGGGCCTCCTCTGATGGTCAACATAAGACTTCTGTCGGTCCTGAGCCTATTTTATCCTCTCACGTACAAGCTAGACTTTCTCTCTCTGCACTACCTCTTGCCCAAGAGAACCTGTCTCCCATCCTCCGGCCAGCAAATGGGTGAACAACATGGTCTTCCATACAAAGCCTCAAACGGTGCCTTTCCAATAGTAGAGTGGTAGCTGTTGTTGTAGTAAAACTCTACTAAAGGCAAGTGTCGTACACATGATCCTCCGAAATCTAGAACGCATTCTCACAGCATTTCCTCCAATGTCTGGATCGTCTGCTCTATCATCCCATCGATATGGGGGTGGAAAGCAGTGCTAAGGCGTAGCTGGGTGCCAAAAGCATGTTGTAACCCCCTCCAGACTTGTGAGGTAAACTGAGTATCCCGATCTAATATGATTGTCTTCTGGACTCCATGCAACCACACAACCTCATCTACGTACCTTTGTGCTAAGGTACTCACCGGTCCTGACTCCTTAATTGCTAAGAAGTGAGCTTATTTCGTCAGTCGATCCACCACTACCCATATATCATCATAACCACCCTGAGCTACGAGTAGTCCTGTGACGAAGTCCATTGAGATGGCATCCCACTTCCACTCGGGGACATATAAAGGATGCAACAAACCACTAGGCACACAGTGTTCAACCTTCACTTGCGGACACACTAGGCGTTTAGCCACAAACTCCGCCACTTCTTGTTTCACCCCGAGCCACCAAAACTATTCCCTTAGGCCTTGGTACATTTTTGAAACTCTTAGATGTACCGCCAAGGCTTAGATATGGAACTCATGGAGAACTCCCTCACACATTGTAACCAGAACAAACAACTTTCCATGGAAAAGCATCTCATGCTGGCTGTCCTCTGACCATCCTTCTAGAGAATTCCCCTGATCGATATGATCCCGCATCACTTCCGCCTCAGAGTCCCCCCACTGAGACACTTCCACCTGCTGCAACAAGGAGGAATGCACCATCATCTGAAACAAACAACCTCTAAAACCTTCTTCCCTTTCATCCAAGTGCAAGGCAGCCAACTCTCCCATCGCTTTCCAATCATCAGCGGATTCCCGAACCACTTCCTTATGCGACTTCCTGCTTAGGGCATCAGCCACAATGTTTCCCTTACCATCAGCGTATGAGATATCAAAGTCATAGTCTTGGAAATACTCTACCCATCTCCACTGTCACAGGTTCAGGTCACACTAGAAGAAGATATAATGCATGCTCTTGTGATCTGAGAAGACAACAAAGTGCTCCCTAAAGAGGTAATGTCCCCACAACTTCAGTGCGAACACTACTGCAGCATGCTCTAGGTCATGGGTGGCATAGTTACCCTCGTGAGGGCGTAACTTCCTATACCCCTAACAGATCAACCCCTTCTTTGACATCAGAACACACCCCAGACCAAGGCCATAAGCATAAAAAAGCACCTCATACAACAACCCTTCCTATGGCAGCATGAGTACGGGAGCACTGACTAACTTCTCTATCAGGTAGTATAAATCCTTCTGCCATTGCTTGCTCCATAGGAAGACCTAGATCTTCCTAGTCAAAGCTGTCAATGGAGAAGAAACTCAAGAGAAGTCTGAAATGAACCTATGATAGTAACCTGTTAACCCCAGGAAACTACAAACTTCATCCACGCTCTTGGTTGCTTCCCAGGAAATAGCTTCCTCTACCTTCGATGGGTCCACTAACACTCTATGCTGAGACACCACGTGCCCAAGGAAGTGTACTTCTTGTGTCAAGAACTTACACTTCGACAATTTCCCGTAAAGCTGGTGGTGTCGAAGGACATCCATGACTGTTCTGAGATGCTCAATGTGATCCTCCTCTGATCTTGAGTAGATCCGGATGTCATCGATAAACACAACTAAGAACTGATCCAGAAACTCTCAGAAGACAAAGTTCATAAGTCCCATGAACATGGCTGGTGCATTTGTAACTCCAAACGTCATCACTACAAACTCGAAGTGCCCATACCTGCACCTAAAATCCATCTTCGAGATGTCACCGTCCTTTACCCTCAGCTTATGATATCCAGATCGTAGATCAATCTTGGAAAACTAACATGCTCCCCTCAGTTGGTCAAAGAGATCATCTATCCTTGGAAGGGGGTAATGGTTCTTGACCGTTACCTAGTTCAACCTTCGGTAGTCTATGCATAGCCTGAGACCACCATCTGCCTTTTTCACGAAAAAAACTGGAGCACCCCATGGCGAAATGCTGGGTTGACCAAAACCCTTCTCCATCAGATCATCAATCTGAATCCGCAACTCCCGCAACTCCGATGGTGCCATCCAATAAGGGGCCATAGAAATCGGACGGGCACCAGGCTATAAGTCTATCCCGAACTCAACATCACTTCCGGGGGGTAGAGTCACAACCTCCTCAGGAAAAACATCAAGGAAATTGCCAACAACCTCCGGAACATCCATCATCATTGTATCAGCTGGAACCACTGATAACCTGCCTAACAAGGAAAGGAGAGGCTCCACACGCCAGCTTCCCACCTGATACCTCCTCTCGCCAACAAAAGCTACACACTACCCATCTACGTCGGAGAACACGACTCTTATCAGGAAGCAGTTGATAACGGAACTAACAGAAAACAATGAGTTGATGCCTAGGATGAAATCTTATGGCTACATCTGTAACAGAAGGAGTTCCCCACAAGACCGATGTGGTCCCAACGTCAGCCCACATACCCAGAAAACAGAAGATACGGTGGTATGGCCTCCAACTGGTGTACTCAGCACCAGTGGTATGGAAAATCTCTATACATCTATTCCCAAAGCATGTGACAGACCAGGTGTAACAAAGGAGTGCGAAGCTCCCAAATAAAACAATAAATATACAAGAGTGCTGAACAAACAAATCATACCTCGCACCACCTCTATTCCTGCTGGAGCTGTCAACTCTACTGCATACAACTTTCCACACCCATCTCCTATGCCTCTCTCATGTCGTCCACCTCCCCGACCATGCCCTGGTCATGGTACCTGAGGGGCACCCTGAGGTCGTCCTCCTCCCTCAAAGTCTTCCCTCGGAGGAGCATGGTCCTACAGCAGCTCGAAGGGCCTTGCCGGCAACTGGTTCTACTGTGGTGGTCGTTGAACTGGCCCACCTCCACCGTACTGAGTTCGGGTCGGGCGCCGACTCTGAAAGTGCCCGAAACCTCCACAAGAAAAACACTTCAGTCTTGGGCTCGTGAAAAAGGGACGAGGACCCGAAGATCTGAACTGGAACTGCTGGGGCCTACTCCCCACTTGCCTGAACCTATAAGGTCCTGTCACAGGAGACCTGCTGCTGACTGCCTTCCCCTTTGACGAGCCCGGCTGGATCCCCTCTCGTGGTGTACCGCCCAGCGAGTGGATCCTCTCTAAAACCTCTGCCTTCTTCTGTACCTCCATGTACGTCAGAAGGGTGATGGGGGTGACAACATACTGGAGAGAAGGACGAAGCACCTCCTCCAAACGTCTCGCTCGAGACTCCTCATCTCGAAAGAGATCTGGATCAAAGCACAGGAGATCCTTGAACTTGATCCCCAACTCTCGTACTGACATACTCCCCTGCTGAAGGGAGAGTAACTCATGCCACTTCTCCGCCCTGATCATGGAAGAAAGGAATTCCTCTCGGAATTCCTTCTCAAAGTCAGCCCATGGAACCTCTACCTCTATCCTCTCTCCGAGGTAGAGCATCCACCACTGTCGCACCGCACCTCTCAGATGACTGACTGCTAGGGGAACCCAGTACTCCCTCGGAGAACGGATCAAGGAAAATGAGATCCCTTGCTCCTCAAGCCACCCCTCCATCTCCGTATCCAATGTACTCCCCTCATACTTCTTGAGGGTCTTCCACTAAAAAGAACATAGAGTCTTTTGCCACTGGCTATCTTCCTCCTCTCGGTCAATCCTCAACTAATCAACCGCCTGAATCTGCTGGGCCTTGTCCGTTTGAGCCACCCGGGGATGACGTCCAGGTGCCACAGCTGTATGGTTAACAAGAATCGCCTAAGCCCAAGTAGTAAGGAAAAACTCAAGGTTTTATTTTATCATTCTATTTCAATTTCTTTCGCAGAACACCTAAATGAAGTAAAAGACAATCATGATGATGCATGCACCTTCCCTATGGTCTCTACCATGCAATCAATGTAGTCTCACTTTGTCGTTCGGTAGGCTCAGATTCCTTGCATCAGATCACGGGGGGCCCTAAAATCCTATGTCCTAGCCGGTCTTCCCTGGCTTATGTCACGCACCAAGATTAACAAACATTGTCGCCCTACCATCCCATGAAATCCTCATTGTGCTTAACTTTAGACTCCATCCTATCTCTCAACCATCAGCTCTGATACCATTCTATCACAACCCCCTCCCACAAAAGATGTCCCTCCTGAGCTGGCAATGGTGAAAGGGGGATAATGACCCCTGATTCCCGCCTCCATTAGGCCCCGAGTTGAGGACTTGCACCAAGGGTGTGAGTTTTCACAAATATGGGTGGCATTACAGTTTTATTATTTTAATATCGGGAAATAGTACAAGTCAACCACCAAAAAGGAAAAGTAAAAGTGTATAGAAATAAACCCAAACCAAGCCCACATGCATGTTTAAACAATTTTATAATAAGGTGTAAGTGCAAGAAAGCTCAAAGTACAATACTAAAAGAAACAAGTGTAAAACAACAACAACAACTCCAACTGTTTGACAAGTAGGGTCCCGCACGACCCTGGTAGTCCTCCTGGAAACCTGAAAGTAAACATAGGGTGAGCATACAAGTATACTCAGTAGGGAAACCTAAAGCTCTCGTGCACAAGTGGGGAGACATCCTAATGTCCCGTGAGAACAACAGAAGAAACCTAGGAAGGAATTCTATCCACCCAACATCACCTGCCACAGTCACCAAAAACACAATCACAACAGGTAGTAGTATATAAGAAACAAGAGTATTGGGTACCCCGCACCATTTCCTATTAGTTAGCTTCTCTTCCTAATGGGGAAGTTCCTGACGTTGCCACACTCTCCCCGCCCACACACACCTGGGCCTCACAACCACGTATCCCGCCCACACACACCTGGGCCGCACAACCACGTATCCCTCCCGCACACACCTGTACCTCACAACCACGCATCCCGCCCGCACACACCTGGGCCTCATCCCGAAGATTATTGGGATACAGTAAAACCTACCCGAAGTGTATTGGTCTAGAACCACCCCAATCGAAACCTACCCAAAGAGTCTTAGGTGTATGGTCGCCTCAAGCCATCATAGTATAAGGCCCCATCCTTAAACCTTACTTAATCTTGAGTCATTACAAGATTACACATTGAGGATCATTTCAGGTTTAGAGTTTTAGAGAATTAGATCATAAAATATGCATTACATTCCACATTTAAACAAAGTGGTTACATAAAAGATATTATTCATTTTTCCCATCAACGGAAACATATTTAAAATAAAACATGGATTCTTTCTTGACACTTCTTTGACACTATCATCATATCATGTACCTTTCCCTTGACCTGTGAAAAAAATTTCAAAAACTTGGGATGAGCATAAAAATCTCAGTATGGGATATAAAATTATGGAAAGGAAACATGAGTACATGTGTACATAAGAATCAATTAAATCATACATTACTCATAAAACATAAGCACATTAACATATCTCATCAAAACATGAATGAATCATATGAATCATAATACATAAAGGTAACTTGAGGCATTCATAACATTCTTACGTAGGGAGTAACCCTCTTTGGTTACGTTTGTAATACCCATCACAGTATATTCCCGAAATCTCTTTGGAGAAACCTTAACGTTTAACTCCTTTGCGTTACCCAGTGCATTGGAGAGCTATATCGGGCTCACCCACCCTTATTTTATCACGGAACCACCCATCTTCATAAACAATGACCAAGAACCATAACATAATCATATCACATAAAACATGCATGAAGGAAACATAACATTTCAACATTTCAATCACAAGATATAAATAACACATTGATATAATAAAAGTGTTATCAAAACCATTTTAAATACCAAAATAAAAGAAATTTAAAACATGTTATTTATTTTTCTTTAAAAAAAGGTATGGCTTGTAGAGGAAGCCGAAACTCAAATAATGGTCACGATGGCGGAGAAGTCGTTGTCACCGCATATGTACGACAAAAACATTCCCTTTGGTTCTTTAGTAGAACTCTTTGTATAAAAAATATTCCTTTTGGATAAATGTAAAAGTCAAAGGGGTTTATAAACCGTATAAAATAAAGTTGTGTATAAAACATAATATGCCTCAATGAAAGGAGATTGAGACGAAGTCCCATACCTCGGGTCCGACTTGACTCGATTGTTCATTAACCTCTTGAATAATAAACATGAGTTAATTTCTACTTGCTTAAGAACCTTTTTCAAGTTCATTATTCCTTTTATATCACATATTACCATGTCATGAACACTATGTAATTATTTAAGTTAATAACAGTCATTTTATCGATCATTGGTACTTGAGTCAAAAATAAACTCTTTAAAATTACAAGTTTTTCATGTATAAATTATATCTAGAGTTATAATCTTGATGTAGATATCATATATATCATATATATCCAGTATTTACATGCATTTATAATATTACATAACCTTTAGAGGTAAGAAATGAAATGCACCATTCATGGAGACCGTAAGTCGTACGTACGCAGGGACGCTACTTTCATTTCTATTTCCTATTTTATGGAATTGAATCATAATGATATAATGGTATATTATAATTCCAATATAATATTATATATAATATCATTAATTTAATCCTTTATATGTCCCACATATTGCATTAACGAATCAGATCACTTTGAGGGGGCGGTAGTCCGCACTTCCAAAAATGAAGATATCGCGTTTACCCATAATGGAAACCATAAAGGTATGCGATAAATGAAAAATACATAATATTAAGTAAAACATAAACATATTATATACCATATATAAATATAGAGAAATCTTAATGGACACCTTTGAAGGTGTTATAAGAATATTGAACAATCATCGTTTCGTGAGGCAGAAATTCACCATCCACAGAAACGATATGTTCTTTAACCATTAGATGTAGGTGTGTGTAAGTGTAGCTCAAATGATTCGTATAACAACATACTATTATATTTATTATACTGGAGTTGTTACAAAAGAAATTAATAAAAAGAGTTTAGAGGGTTGGAGAAGAAAAATAAAACATAAGAACCTAAGAGAAGACACTACTTTTAAAACGGGTAACTCTTTTTGATTTGAGCTCAAAGGCTTCCTTTGGAAGACTTCATCCCAAAGTGAGGATTCTAAGAGTTAGAGAGGGATGTTTAGAGACAAAATGGGCAGGTTTTGTCTGATCCAAAGGCTTTGTATGTGTGGGTATGGTGGTAGAGGTGGGGCCTTTTATAGGAGGAGAGGAGGGGCACTCTTGGAAAGTTACAAAAGAATACTTTATTATAAAATGATTTTCGGATTTAAAAGGTCCCAAAATTATATATTTCAAGGATAAGGATATAATTGTTCTAAATACACCCATAAAAAAGGTTTTTACATGTTTAGGTCTTAGATTACACATTATCCTTTCATTTTATATAAATCGTTAAATAACGAGGTCATCGCTGAATCATCATGGTGTCATAAATAATTTAATTTATTTAATGTCTAAAAATTATAAAAAATATACTATGATGTATGAAATCTTTTTATATTTATAATGAACATTTATAGTCAAAAATATGACTTGTATAACCCCATTTAAAACTTGGTTTAGTAAAACAACTCATGTTTGTGTCATTTTTACTTTTACATTAAATAAAAAGCATTAATGTCTTTATATTACCCAAGTGGCTCCATGAGCTCCAAAAAATCTACACAAGGGTTTTCTTGGTCGTTAATGACACATCCAATAAGGTTAGGACATGTGTCTAGGTATTTTCATTTTATTATAATATCATTTTTTCCTTAAATTGCACTAATTACCTCTAATTGTGATTTAAACTTAAAAGATACTATTCACAAAAAAAATTATTTTAATTGTGTTGAACCACATTTTACTTCTTAATGAAAACCATGTATGTTGAATTTTTGAAATTCAAAACACATAGGTGGTAAAATTTCATTTAAACGAAAATCTGTTTTTTAAGTACCACTTAGTGGTTTCACTATTCATCAAAAATTGAAGTTTTTCAAAAAAAATACCAAAACATCACCCTAAGCTATATGTGATATTACGAATTCAAAAATTATTTCTATTTTACAAAATTAAAAACATATAAGTTACATTAATTAATTTAATAATTAATTCCTGCAGTCTGAGAAAATAGCGTGTTTTTAGGAAACAATAAGTATCAAAAGATTGACATTAGTTTAAGTCAAATTTCAAAGTGAAATTTATTCCAACGAACAATATTGGATTAAATGGTAAATATATATTCTAACTGAACTTTAAAACCAATTCAAAAGTTAATCTAACCATATAATTAAATTAGATTAAGAAGCAGTTTTGATGTAAAATTCTGTATTTTTCACTATTCATGAAAAAATGAACATTGTCAGAAAAATACCAAAAAATTATCCAATGTAAATTTCAATGTCCCAATCATAAATAATAAGTTTATTTTGAAAAATATAGCTTATAAAATTGTCAAAAGATATAATTAAAAATGGTTTTCCATCAAAAGGCAGTAAAACAATCTTTTAAAAACATTAGTGTATTCCATGCTTAAGATTTGATTTATTCTCATTTTAAGCCTCTAAAACACTATATAATTCATTAATAGACATAGATAAAAATATCTATTATTCATTACTTACATGGGATGTTACACACATCCTAGGGAAGATGGATCAGGAATGAGCTAGTAACAAAGGGAAAAGCACCTTATCCCATGAAATGCGAGTGTTCGGCACTAAGTGCTCAACATGGGTGGGGTGAGATAAAACACAAAATATATAGATATATATATGTATAAAAAAACACAGCCCAACCAATGGCTTCTAAATAGAGAAACTGAGCACGTGCCTCAGCACTGCTACTATGAAGCATGCATACAACAAACAACCCCAACCCCATTTAGGTTTTCACGTTTCAGCAGAATTAGTTTATTTATTACATTTACTACTAGGAAAATATCCACAACCAACCACATCGATCATTCGTAAAACATATCCCTGCCATCCACAAATCAAGTTAGGAAAACACAAGCAGCACAGTAAGCCCCTTCTTATCAACCAACCAACCCATTGATTATTTATCCTTTTCCTTTACCATGACCCACCATTCATTAACTATTACACTTTTTATTTATTATTCACAACCCATAGTCAATTCACATTCAAACCCATTCCTGCAGCCCCGATTCCAACAAAAATCACACTGAAACACGTACATCAATATCCCTTTAATACCATTTATCATATCCCTGATTCCCGTCACCAATAGAGCATTCACACCAACCCACAACCAAGCCAATCGCATCCCCACTGATCACCCTATCCACAACAACCCACAATAACCCCCCATCACATGCTATGTATCCAATCCAACACCCACATGTTCATTATTCCATTTTTTTTAACTGAGGTGATCACACAAGGGTTTGAGAATTTCATTTAATCGGCCAACATTACGTGATTAACCAAATTCCACATTCAGAAAGGTTCCATTTATAAAAACGGTCTAGAAATATAGGGAGACATTTAATTGCGCAAGCAAAGGCCCCCAGTGACCGTGATTTTCAGTAGGCATAAGCATATTCAATTCACAACATAATATCACAGGATATAAAGTAACAAGAATCACAATCTTCCCAACCCCGTTATTTAACTAGTTATTATATTTATTTAATGGTTCAACTGTTTCTCATGAAAAAAAGAGGATACCCACCCTGCATGATGCACAATTTAGAGAGACTATGGTAAGATCCCTTCCTCAACAGGTTCTGATTGCGACGCTCCCCCAGATCAACCTTAGAAGACATCCATCGGTGTCCGTCACTTCTGTCCGGTCCCGAAAAAACCTCCTCGGGTGGATGTCGGAAAGGAAAGGACAAAGGAAAGACAACTAATCCAATCTCGGAAGTTCCAACTCATCGTTACAATCTCGTGCCCGCTGACGGATCGTAAATTGGAGCTCAAACGAAGAAGTTATGGAAGAAAGAGCCTTCGAGTCTCTTGGGAGAACTCTGCTAAGAGGAATGGGGAGGAGAGGGGTTATTTGAAATAGAGGAGGGTACCTCTCCTTTTATAGGTGAGAAAAGAAAAGTTAAATGGCATGTACTTTATGGTACACGGCGTGTACTCGGTTATTTCACACGGTCTCCATGCAGCTTCCAACACGGCTCCGCGGCTGTTGACTGATCAACACACGGTTTGAGGGTAACGCATACGCGAGGAAGGACTACACGGTGTGTAGTTTGGACACACGGCGTGTACCCTATTTATCTCACATGGCAAGGAAATGACCTTCAACATGGGGTATACCCAATAAGGGGGTACACATCGTGTACTCAAACTACATGGCGTGTAGTTTCAAAATTCTGGAAAGTGTGGGAAAAGTCCATCTTACCCTCCAGAACACTTCGTGGCCTTCTTTTGACAAAGGAATTGGCTGGAGAGGTCTGGTTAATTACAATATCTAATTCTGTTTTTTTATTGAAATATTAATCTCTCTTGGTTACTAAACAAAGAGAAAAATATACAAGACATCTTTAGGGATTGTGATCCATCACATCCTACCGAATATGATACTTCACATGAATAAAGTGGAGGTTTAAAAAAGGAGGTTAAAAATTATATAGATTCATTGAGTTATATAGTCTATAAAATTATATATATAATTATGTATTATGTGTATTACTTGTTACAGAGGGAGTAGAAAATTTTTTCCTTTATTTTTACATCAATTTCTCCACCTCTTCCTCATGATATTGAGTTGATCATGTTTGTGGTTCGCTAAAAGATTTTTGTTTCTTCTGGTGACGTAAATTAAATCCCTCAGGAAATATTGAGGAAAATATGGCATACTAGTGATCAAGTTAATATTATTTTCAGACAATATATAATGGATCTAAAAACTAATAGAGGGTCATTTATAATCTATATAAATTAATATCAATCTCGGATTAATACTAAGAACGAACTAAACTTTCATTTAATATTCCTTATTTAAAATCATTCAATTCCTCTATTGAATAAGAATTTTAATGAACAAGTAAATAAGTTGAAGGTGACCACCCATGTTCTCATGATTTTATAGAAGATGATAAATAATTTTTCAGTGTTAGCGGAAGGGGAAGAAATATTTTAATGGATATAATAAATATCTTGAAGCCCCTTTATCATGTTTCTAAAAAAATAGTGGTATCTGGGGATTCCATTCATGTTAATACACATCTCACCCATCCATCTTCTAATCCACTTTTTTCAAAATACGTGTTACTAGGGATCCAGATCAACCGTTTCCTACTCATTTGAGACACTCCTTTTCGACTCTTAAATATGAATTCCAACATCATAATCCAATCATTATTAGAGAGACTACTTCTCTAAATGATGTTCCAATATCCATCCCTAAAATTTCCTTTACATACACTATTGAATAATATATTTCTAAAAAGGGGAATGAAAAATCAATACTTTTTCCACCTAGACGTCCCAAAAATCATTAATATTATTCATTTTGTCTCTTGAACGGTACATTTTGAAGACTTTTTTGTAACTATGTTTATGTACCTCACTCGTTTCACTCAATGGAAGTTATCTTCTTATTTATAATTGAATTATTTGTATTTATATATCAATTTTAAACTTTTTATTATTCAAAACATGGTATAAGACTCTGTAGAATTTATCTATTATTTTTCTCTTTGTGTTTCTTTGATACCATTATAAATGTCATTCCATGTGATTACATATATGTTTAATTATTTTATTTAATTATTTCTTTTTATACCATATTTTCTATGATATTATTTATTGTATAATTAAAATTTATACTATATTTATTTATAGTATGATCAACCTCTCACAATAGTTATTTAATGTGGAAGGAAGATATATGTCTACACAATAGATTATTAAATACATGGTTTATAAAATCCCATGATTTTTTATCATCAAAAAGTGGGAGATTTTATAAAATATTGTCTTAATGATCAAAATATAATTCTTATTGTGTTATTGATATGTTTTATGTTTTATGGTGGAATATTATTGTAAACTATATATTGGTGAAATTTTTTCTTAGTGTTGTAAATTCCAACCTTCGGACTCTACTCACCTTTGCTGATGAGTTACCACTATGGATGACTCACTATCCGAATGGGATTTTGGAAAATTGTTCAAAACAATCACGTCCTTACATGAAACAAAAATTCATATAATAATTTTTTATAATTGTTAAAAACACCCACCTTTAGTAATGTGTCCCCATAAATATTCGAATTTTTAAATGTATGGTAGACTCACCCACATAGGATGACTCGCCATCAGAACAAACACAACTCTTTGTTGGTAAAAGAGTTTATATGAACTACTGCTACAAGATGACTCACATTAATACATTACATACCAGTAGAATGGAAATTTAGAAGTTATGGAATGACCTACTTTTAGTCTCACACCACTATCTCAATTCACTGTTACTTTGAGTCACTGTCAATGTTTTCTCACCATCCAGGAAAGACAATGAAACTATTATATTAATTTGAATTAAATATTCATAACGAATATATTATCAAATTTAATGTTGTTGATTATTTTAATTATTATATCATAAATAATTATTGAAAACATTATTGAGAATTCCAGATCTCTGTACATGAAGTAGAATATTTAGATGATTTTTCATCAAACAGATACTCATTCATGTTGTTAGTAAAACTATGGGGAAACCTATTTCAAGAAGACAAAAATATACAAACAAAACATGTACATGTGAACTGAGATGAATAAAAATTGAATGACCTAGAAGTGTACAACATTCCGAGATTTTACATGGTGCAACATTCTTATAAATGACTACGCGAATTTAGTGAATAATGATAACACATGATCTTTTCCTATAGTGACAACAAAGAGAGATTAGGAATCTTTGTTTTACATCCATATTCAAACTAATAACTTGATATCATCATCAATATGTGTCCATGGAGTCTGAACATCTATATAACATCATAAAAAGAAACATAATATTTTATTCATTTTTCAACTTCTTATTTCCTAATACTATATTAAATTTTTAGTACTACGTAGTTTACCTTGTTTATTAATCACACACTATTAAATTTAATATAACTAGATGATACATTATGTCTTTCAAATTATATTTACATTTTCCTTCCCACTATTTTTATAGAATATTTCCTTGTATGGAATGTGTTTGTTTTTCTCCCATATTTTTTTGGTGAAGAATTTCATGTGTGTCATGGACTAGTATTTATGTTATTGTTAATTACTATATGAAGGTTTTGGATCAAGATTTGTTTACCTAATATTCTTGGACGAAGGTTATTAAGAATTGGAAATGATTAGGTCCTGGATTGGGCAAAAACGTATTGTATTTATTCTACTAGGATTTATGTTATCTTTCTTTGGCACGCTTTAGACTGAATTTTTTTTAAATAGTAAAAAAAACCAATTATTATTATCATTATTAATTAGGTAATATATAATATTTTTATTAAGGATATTGATTTCAAATGTTTCGGAAATAGTCATATATTTTTCTAACTACTATCTAATCACTCAATGAAAAATGTATTCAATTATCAGAACATATATCGCAATGTAATTCTAGTGAACTAGGATATTTAAATTATTCATGGAATTTTATATAAACATGTTTTTGACAAAAAAACCATTATTGGTTTCTTAATTTATTGGCTCTTTGGATACTCACTTCAAAAAACAGTACTAGACATAAAATATCCTAAACCAGGAATCTATTGGGAGAAACCAATATTGATTCATACTATAGCTGATAGATATCAAAATGGTACCACTAGTTGTGTCACACATAATAGAGTCACTTATTTTCCTTTACTATCACATACCAAGGATCCTAATGTACCAATTTTTTCCAAATCCATTTCAAATCCATGCTCAAAATTTAAACAAATATTTTTATAGCAAATCCAAATACCCTTTAATGTTAGAAAAAACTCTTCAAAATCAATATGTTGATTTAGTAATTTAATCAAGAACATGATGTGAACAACTATATTTTGATGACAAACCCATTTAGAAACACAAATCATTCAAAGAAATATCATGAAACCACAAATCACATAAATTTCATAAATGATAAAAATAAATATTATAAAAATTATATAATATTGATATAATTTACTCATTATACATAATCACATACCTCAAATTATAGGTAAAAAATCACCATTGAAAATAGAGATTGAGGAAGAGTAGATCATGTCCTCACCATCTGATATCCCCATGAAAGGCACCAGTCCTCTATCAAAACCCTTAGATCTATCACACACATTCCAAATTATTTACATCATGATAATTGGATAATATAAATTCTTTATATCTAAAAATTAAACGGAAAACCAAACCAAAACTATAATATATGTCAAATTGATCCATAAATAAAAATGGAATTCCGGAAAGATTCAAAGGGGAGTGATCGATAAAGAATATGGGAAGGATTCATACAATGTAATGTGACATTTGGGGAGATTATGAATTAAAAATACCAATGAAAAATTGATAAAATAATAATTTTTTAATGGTTTTAATGTTGGTGCGCAGTTTCCATGTGAAGTCCACATTGCTATACTAATTTTTTTCCATAACATTGCACCCCAAATGTGTGTTCTATCTGGGGTCCCCAATTTCTTAAGGTGTGACACAAGAACCAAATCACATCCTTCCCACTAAGATTCTGTGGAAACCTAACAATTAATACAATGGAAATCTCATATCACTTATAAAATGTAATGTGGAAACATTGCAACAAAATTGAATTTCTTTTGACTTCAACAATTATTTTTAGACATGTGAGACACCATAAAAATAAATATGAAATCGAAAATATCAAACCTAGACACAAATAATGACGTCTTCTATCATGATAAATAATGGTAGACCTAGGCTATATAGACCAACATGAATAGTGTTCATTGTTCATAAACTCATGCCTCAAGAAAATTAGAACAATCACCTGGTTACAAAAGCCCAACGATTGACTAGAATACTAAGACCACCCACCCATAGTCTACCCATCATAACATATTTTACTAAAATGTGGGAACTCATTGTCTGTCACCTATTTGAATCAAATCTGATCATAAATATATTATCAAATATTTATCAAATTATAGAACACATATCCACCAACCTCTTCCACTCCAAATCGTAACAATGAAAACAAAATTATTATAGACCAAAACTCTGTTGATTACATAATGACATTTTTTGTTAATCTTCTTGTCATCATATTACAAAATAGATTCCCTTCCCCAGGAGTGTATGGAATTTAAAACTCAAAGGACTGATGGTACTCCACCCTTTATCTCTTCAACAAGTTCATATGCCAATGAATCTAAATTTATTTCAAACTCTTTTGAATAGAATACATACCAAAGTTCTCCCCAAATAGATAGTGATGCCATATGTTGAGTGAATTCATTAATAATGGAAACTCGTGATCATGATTATGGTAGTTATTCTCATGAGGACTTAACTGTTTTGGTCTATAGGTCACCGCCATATTCCATTACATCCAGACACATCCCAAACCTGTAATTGAAGCATCTCATAAAACATCATATCCTAAAATCAATTTCATGTCTATTGAAATGGATATGAATTATACATAACATTCAGTAAATAAAAAATCTTTATGATTTTTTATTCCACTCAAACTATAACCCCTTACAGGTTAATGTTGTCATTACAGATGCGAGCATGAAAAAATCCTAGAAGAACAACTATAGTAACAAGATACACCCAATAATAAAATGGTCATAAAGTAATTTCTATTCTTCTAATAAGATATAAAAGAAATTATTTTCAAAGGATCCATAGAAAAAAACTATCATATTTTTGATTCCTATACAATTTCACATCGTAGATCAAAAACACAAATTTAAAAATATTTCTATACAAACATTTATCTTTCCAAGTTTGAATAAATATAAAAAAAAATCTATATCCTACTCATATATCATAGAATAAACAAAAAAATATCATCCATTAAAATGATAATAGAAGCCTCCAAGAAACAATGGAAGGAATGTTTCATCAAATCCATAAATATCATAGCTCTGTTGTTGAGACATAATGAAATAACAAAAAACACCAAATTCCCATACCAGACCTTAATATTATCTTATTTATATCCTATACTCAAACTCTCATCTCGTTGTGCTCTAGCTGAAGGTCATTCTTTGAAAACCAAAATTCCCCATTGTTCTATCCAAAAATATCATCAATCCTTTTACAATAATATTATTTCATCACATTCACATTATTCAACATAAAAGAATCCATATAAATTCCGAGTCTCTAATATTCCTTTATAGAAAGAAGATCAACAAAACCCATAGTGTAACACTAGGATGAATAAATAACTTTTCCACTAGATCCTCAAGAATGATATGTGTTCCATCATCTTAGTAGATGCAATTTGATAATATATAATTGAAATGGAAATCCCTCTATAGAGTATGAAAATAGTAAACATGACCTCTCTCCATAGTTGTAATTGAAAAAAAATAATCTAGGAAGACCTCTTGGGGTACACTTTTCCCTATTAGAATTATTCTTCCCAAATATGTTTCAAACTAATTGTGAAAAATCTATAACAACTGAAATGGTATTACTCTATCATATATAAAAACATGTAATGCATTTCCCGATCTAAAGTCCCAGTCACCCGGAAAAACATGAGTGTCCCCATCATAAGTTAAAAATGAAAACATATGATGAAAATATTATATATGGTCCATGAAATCTATCGTAAAATAAATCCCTAGTACTTGGTTGAAGATGTCAATATCAAGAACTATACAGTACCATATCACTATATTGTCCGCTATCAGTACCCAATAGATGAGACATGTGAAACCTTATTCAAACCTCTTTCTCAAAGGAGTTGAAATATAAAAAAATGTAAATAATAAGGTCCAAATATAAGCCCATAAAATAAAACAACATTTTATATATTAAATATTTATTATCACCCATATCAGAAAAATATATCACCATATAATATGGAACAAACATCATACCTAAAACAATATATTGCACTGCTTCAGATTCATCCATCACAAACTCATTCTCATAAATATGAAAAGACATAACCACACAAACATCACCCTTATCATGATAAATATACCCAAATATATTGGATTCATAAATATAGACATGTTAACCATTGGTGAGAGTAGATCCTTCCATAGTGCACTGGTCTTTCCTTCAATAAAAATGGTTTTCGGGACCATACTGTTTACAATAATGAAAATTCTTAGGAAGAAACCTATAGTTAGTCTTGTTATGATAGAACCATTAAAACTAGTTACTGATGAACTATTTATTTCTCAAATAATACCCTAAAATTTTCCTGAAAAAAACTATCTACCCTTACGCCTTCTTTTTTATCTACAAAACACACCCTAGATAACAACTAGAGAAACCAAAGCTACAACCAAATGTATTCTTTCAGCTATGTCTTCCTCAGATAAAGCTATATTCTCGACTGAATCAATTACTTTTTTATGTAAAATGAGATTAAAAATCAAGAAAATGTCAGGCCTCATTCACAACACTGTCCTCTAAGTCATTAGGTACTCATTGGGAACTAACACTTGTACCAAATGCACTAGATTAAAAAATTCTATGGAATAGTCGCAAATTGTTTTCTCCCCTTTCCCGAAGTTTATAAACTCTTGTTTCATTTCCAAATGTAACATCTTCAGTAAAAATCATTGATTAATTACTTTATTTAAATAATTCATGTTAAAATCATCGTGACACACAGTTTACACAATAGTGGCCCAATATCTCACTCTAAATCCCTCATGCATCTACTTTTCAAAACCCAACATAGATTCCTCATTATTTTTTAAGAATATGAATATACTCTCAATCTGATGAAAACACTCCTATAATTCCTATAGTCCACTATCTCTATAAAAAATATGTGGATTCTACATATAGAATTCAATTCCTTGATCCACCATATATTGTAGTTTCCCGACACCCACTTGGCCCAATGTGGGAATTGTGTGTCTTATAAAAAAATATGTTTTCATAAGAATATTAACTTTTGGATCCCATATTAGAGATTCCTCTATTAGATTTGAAAAATCAATTCTTATAGGATTTTATGATAAGAATTATAAGGTCACCAATAATTTTCCAATCATATTCAAAATTATTTTGGAAAACATAAGTCATTAACGTTTATTATTTATAAAACCATGAATTTAAATCAATAAATAATTCCATGAACAAAAATACATTAAGAGGGAAAATTTCCATTTAAATAAAATCCAAATCATTTCAATTCATATGACCTCAAACTCAATGTCTTAATATTGGTAAAAATTTTTAACAACCATACTAACAAGAGTTAAGACCTATAAAGGACTTGTAAAAGAACCCTGTTTAACTTACTACAAACATTTTTATGGTCCTAACTCTTGTCAAGAAAAGATATAGAACTAGTATCAGGTTGCATTAATACACTTCATGAGGATAATCCATTTGATAAAATTATATAATTTCTAAAATGGATTAGCTACACATGACATCTGAGCTAGCCCATCGTGGTTGTGTGGTGAAATCGAATAATGGAAACAAGTCTTGTAAAATGAAAATCAAGACAAATAACTAGAGAAAACACTAAAGAAAATATATTCACCTGATATCCATACAACCAAATAAAAACATTATAAACTAGAAATTATGAATATAAATGAAAAAAAAGTAAACATGTGATCAACCACCACCACCAAACCATGTCAAACTGAAGGCCACAAAAATAAGAGAATACTTCAGACAAAAAGATTCTATTCCCTTTACCTATATCATTTGATAAAAAATCTCCTATCACCCAAATAAAAATATTCATTATGACCAAAAATCTTAATAGGATACCACCATAGGTCCAATACAAGGTCGAATAACAAGAACAAAATTGTTTTGACAATTAAAATAGAATCATTTTTCAATGAATATTCCTAAACCCAAACTCACTTGCAAATCATTTTCCTTTGTTTTTTCATGAAATAATTTAATATTCATAACAAAAAGAATATGGAAATTAGAAGTGATAATGTTTGAAATAATATATATAAACATATGTTAATAAATAGACACACATCTAAGACATAATCCATCATATGAAGCCATGTGTTACAACATAATGTGAAAATATGAAAACAAAAATCATGGAAAAAACATACATCGTGTGATAAATAACCAAAATATACCAAGTGATCTATATTGGGCTGAGTACTATATGAATAAATACTAGACATAAAAGATTCTAAATAATTATTATGATAGTACAAACCAATATTGAGCCTTACTACACTCTATTTATATCACTATTTATCCCCTTCTGGTCCCACGCACACTAAGGTCACCTATGTCCCCTTCATTATACACTGAAGGATTCCAATGATCTATTTTTTAACTAAATCAATTTCAAAACCATGATCATAATTTTTTTAAATAAAAATGACAATGGAAATACAATTTGGTGTTTTAAAACCCATTCATAATTCAAATCCACCATTCATTAATTTAATAAAAGACATAGTATCTAAATTTTTTTTAAACCACTTGATATTCATGTATCATTCCAATAAATCCCATGAAACAACGAATAAATTCAATTAAATGAATAAAATTAATTAATTTTATATTAATTATAAGAAATCCATATAATATATATTTTATAGAAACACCTACAAAAATGAAGAGGTAGAACAAATTGCCTTTGAAAATAGAGGTTAGGTAATAGTTGATTGGGTTGTCATGATCTTAGATCTACAAGATACAAATAAATCATATATTGAACAATTATATGAAAAATTCACAGAACAATTGGCTTCTAAAATAGTGATAAATGAATTTATCTAGTTTATATCTATAAATAATAGGGTCAAACTAATCAAAACTATAATATAACTCAATGTGATACATAAGTAATGAAATAATTCCCACTAGAATCCAAGGGAATGGACCTCAAACCCACTAGTGGTGAACTAAAATTATCCAATGTGATATTATAGGGTGATTATTTTTTACAAAAAGGGTAAAAAGGGTAAAAATTGATGTTTTAATGGTTTAGAAGGGGGTTTCATGGTTTCTAGTGGCAGACCACGCAGTTAACCTAACATTTTTCCTTAACTATGCTCCCCGACTATGCATTATATTTTGTGGTAAATATTTTGAAATAGTGGACACACAATTTTTTTAAAATTTTCTCAACAAATATTACACCTCTAAGTAACCACCATATTCCCCCACATGGTTCACATAGCATTTTTTATAGTTTTTTTAACCATTCACCTTGCTATTTCCCCCCAAAATTTCCCTGTTTACATCCTTTGATTCCAATAAATCATCTTGGACCACAAAATAGAATGAAAAAGTATCAACTAAGGTGTACCTATGACTCATAGGGTATCAAAATCATATCCCACATAATAAAGTAATGCAATGATGTGTTACCTATGTGTTAATATTGGACACACTAGATTGAAGTTTCAAAAAATAATATAAAATGAAATCCATTAATTGAAATTATATATCTATAAAAGGTTTTTTTGATTTATTCATAGTAAAATATCTTATATAAATATGGTAAGGATTAAAAATATTGACCACGGATAGTGACATAATTATAGAACAAGGTTTAGGGTTATTCTATTTAGTAAGTATTAGATAGAGCTCAAAGTGCCAAAGTATATTAGATGTATAATCATAGTGATACATTATGTATTCATGGATATAGATTATATGTTTCAATTGTATTCATAGGTGCACTAAATTTTATAGATAAACCTCCTTAATATAATGATGAGAGGCCAATAAATTCTCAAGGTAAATTTTTTTTGACCTTTATTCTCATTTATATATTGTTTCGAGTGGAAGTGTTGCACTCATTATTATTTAATTATATGGTTGATATTATTGTTTAATATATATTTTTTTTCATATGGATTCATTAATATTTATGTATAATTTGGGTTTCTATTCTAAGATACAAAGTGTAGTCTAATATATGACATTTTGTTCAATTGATTCCACTATCCTTGAGATTTTTTTATATTGGAGATGTGTAGTTTTTATATGATAATTGCAATGGTATGGTTAAATTATTTTTTGGGACACAATGAAATCTATTGTATGATATTTCATGTTGTATTACCAAGAATTGAGTGTTATACATTCATCAAGGATTAGAACACTTGGAAAAATAATATGGACTGAACTATATGAATTTGAGATAAATTATAACATATTTTGTGAGTGAAATATTTTTGGATGGAGATGAAATAGATTATCCAATATTTCATCTTGTTGTTGATTATATTATGGATTTCATTCAAAGTAATGTTTTATAGAATTCACCTAAGAGAGAGAGAGAGAGAGTTTCATTTTTCGATTGATACAATAGCAGATAATATTCTAAAATCTATAATTCTATAAAGTATTCTCTCTAATATATCTGGGAGAGATAAAGTTTCACTAGAGTAAACATTATAAAATTTGATCCATTCCCAAATAAATGTCACCAGGGGACCTTCTATTCTATTTTCAAATAAGGTACTTGTCTATTTTCAAATAGGTATTGGTAAATAGAGGTTGAATTAAGTAAAAATATATAACTAATATCTAATTATGTTTATAAAATATCTACTATATCATATGAGATCCTAAATATCAATTTATGATTATGAAATCAGCAAATTTGGGTAGGGGCAAAGGATAATCAAAGGACTATATTTTTGAGCAGGTATGACAACTATGAGTTATTTTTTATATTGATTGGATTAATAAATACTTTTACTAAATTTATTTCATTCATGAATGAGGTCATTCATCCATATTATGATTATTTTTTAGTTGTATTTATTGAATAAATTTTGGTGTAACCCTATATATTTAATAATAATTAATGGTAATTAAAGACTATTTTGATAAAACTAGAGAGAATTGGATTTATACCAGTATTATTAGGATACATTTAAATATTATAATGATTTACATGTTAACCCACTTGATATTATTGGCCTCTATATTTTTATATCTTAACTGGTTGAGGATGTAGTCTCTTAGAATGGACTAGAGAATATTTTTGAGATTCAATTCTTTCATATATTTGTATAATTTAATAACATATTACTTTTTAAATTCTTTCAATTTGTGGTTCAAAGGGAGAGAATGATAAAGATGTGGGTAAATCTAAAGTATTCATATTATTATAAAATATCCTAACAAGAGCTGAAGTATAGGTTAAAGGGAACCAAAATCTTGAACTTACTTGATTAGGTCATGTAATATATAATTTAGTATGACTCCAGAATATTTAGAATTATTGTAGTGTTGATACTGGACTACAGAATATCCACTTTTCCCCCAAATTAGTTAAAACCAATGTCTTTTAACTACCAAATATAAGTTTTAATGAATACAGTAGTTGTACATGAGATGTGTGGTTAGTTACATTTTCATTTGTGAAATAGTTGTTTGGTGTATATTTACCATAAGATCATTCAAAACATATTCTTATAGTGTAACAAAAGTATATATCATAGAAAGTTGGTATGTTATATCTATTTCTGTGTGTTAAAGATTATATACACTCTCTATAATTGGAACCTTTGGGAAGATAAACTGAAAAAAAATTACAAATGATAAAATGGTTTAAGAGTCTTAAATAAGGTGGAAATTTTTATATATATATTATAGGATTAATTTAGAAATTCTAGATTTTTAGGTAACTGTTCCTGCAATAGAGTTTATCATTACTTCCACACTCCTTGATAATGTTAATGAGATAAAAATTAATTAATAAAACTCTAGATTTATGTGGGACAATATATATGGCATCAAACCACTAATTTTATTTCACCAAGGATGATAATGTGATGATTTTTTTATATGTTCTGCATAATATACCTACAATCTAAGAATAAGTGTTGAATCAAGAACCTAAATCCTTGAAATTATTTTTCCCGAATTCTTATCCTGGATGTATCAGGACATTAATGATCAATATATATGGTCTTCGACAAATGGGTAAATTTTAAGGGTTTCTACATGACCTCCCACTAGGAGCAAGTGAAATCTACACAAGATAAACATGGAGTCATTCTTTATCCTCTAATAATTATCAACTGGAATTGGGATTATGTGATAATGAATTGTTTTATGTGATTATTGAGGTTATATTGAGGTGGAGATGTTGTATTAGTTATGGTTTATGTATTTAAAAAATTGTCACATTTCATACCAATCAAGGAGAAACAAAATCATTGCGAGATTGGTAGAATATAAATTTTAGAGGTGGTACATATTCATGGTTTATCAATAATTATCTTATCAAATTTATATTTTCAATTTAAATTAGTTCAAATAGGTATTTTAGAATTCATTTGATACTCTAGTTTGTTTGATTATAACCTTTAATTCTCAGATTTATGGGATGTTTATGTTTACAATGTTTTATTTTTATGAAACTCATGGAAAATAATTATATATTTTAGTGTTTTATGAGAGATTAATATTTCTAATGTTTAGTGGGAATAAAAAATAATTAACATAAATATATTTTGAAGGAAGCATTTGAGGACTTTTTTGGTAATAAATATGAGTCACTTATGTACTTTATAAATTTATGGGAGTATTATATTTTTTGAGTTAACTATAATATAGTGGGTTTCTATGTGAATCCAAATTATTTGGAAATGGATAGTGCTACTAAAAGTGAGAAAAACTATATAAATAAATTGACAACATTTCCCCCTAGTGTTTGTGTTTGATGACATGAATTCTAAGTAGTGCTACCAAAATTATGAAAATTGATATATAGAATTAGCACCATAATTTATGATATCCATATTAGTATGTTTGAAGGATGAATTATGGGAAATATTTAATAGATGATTCATAGATATACAATGTGATGGTTTGTGTACTATATATATCTCATTTTTTGTTTTAAATTTTTAGAGAAAAAAAACAATAACAAAAAAACACATGTATTTTTCTATTAACTCATTATTTTTCTAATATATGAGTCTCCTCTTAATCAATAATAAGTACTAAAAATATCTTGAAATTTTTCTACAAAAGATAATCATCTAGACGTTGAACATATATTATTTTCCAACGTTTCATGTGCAATTGGAAACAAAAGAAGTGGTGGGATAAAATGATCATTAAGGGTAAACATGAGTAATAATAATCAAATATCAAAAGTGATTATAAGATATACATAATGTTGTGAAAATTTATGTAAGGAACAAGAACACAAAATATAGAATTAGTTCACAATAGGAAATAGATTATGATACCAGAATCAAGGCACGATGAGTTAACATAATAATCTCATATTACATGGTCTTAAAAACATAATATGATGATGAAAACATAATTCATAACATCAATAACATAAATCATTGTCTCCCCATCCACAATTATACCACAACACACATTGTAAAATGAACCATGGTGTATTAGTTTCACTGTAAAATTATATATATAACATCTAATGAGATAAAAATCATCACCCAATGAATTAGAGGTCTTTAAAATGATAGGCTAACCCATAAAATCATATTATTTACATCCATAACCTTTACAAAAATAAAACTATCCAAAATTATATAAATTAGTATTAACCTGAGAATGAAATGTGTTCCATAATTTTTTCTAAAAATATATATAAATACATCCTAATAAATAAGGTGGACGGTCAAAAAATAACATATCTCTAGTAATTTATATAGAAGTAATTTGTTATTGATATAAAAAAATTCTGAATGTTTGTTTCACATAGAACCACATAAGATATTATGACTTAGGTTAAAATGTTAACATGAATTTAATTACTCCAAAAAAAATTTATAATATGATAAAACTGGTAAATCATGAAACATATATCCTATGATAGTAATTCCTCTTAAAAATTATATAGTAAAATGAATTAAAAAAGTAATAATGTGAATAGAACATTATTGGTAACATTTTATTAAAAGATGATGTCAAGGTTCATTTCAAAATATCTTTTTAAAAAATATGCAAAAGATATTTTATAAAAGTTCTTTAAAGTGAAAAAATCAATAATAAAGAAATTTTATATAAAAAAGGTTCATTTTGAGTAAGTTTATAGTGGAAGAAAAAGGTTGGGTAATGATTTTAATGAGAACAAATTCTTTAAGATAAATTTATTAAAAACTCACACCATGAAAAATTTATTAAATATTGTTTTTTTAAAATATGCAAGGGGTTGTATTAGTGATATATGAAATGAAACATGGATAGAATTCCAAATACTAATTGAAATAAATGGTGGGAAGTTGGAAACACAACACAGATGATAAATCCATATTTGAAGTAATGGGAATTATTTATAATATTTTTTCAATTTTTAAAAGTAATTGAATTCATCAATATGGATTCTTCGAATAAAAAATTATTTCAAAATATTTAAATATAGAATAATATAATATCAATGATAAATATTATCACGCATGAATACAGATTGGGTTATGAAAATCCCACTATATTTTTGGGAATATATCAATAATAGTCAAAAGTAATAAATAGAATGTATTCAAGTGATGTATTCATTTTAAAACATAATTTATGTTATAATAAGTCAAGTGGTAGTTTTAACATCATAAAAATAATAGTGGCGAGTAATATCGATATATGCCTTAATGATCTATCATTGAGAGGAAAACCCTTAACGAATTTGGAATCCTTGAATCAAAACACAAAGAGAGAAATAAGAATGATAAAACATTTAATATAATGATATATAAGAGAACAAAAATTCAAAAATATTACAGAGTATTATATACATCCTTCATAAGATATCATGGTGTATAATAATAAATATGTCTTTAGGGAGTTAAAATTTAGATACAAAACCTATATAAGTAATAAAATCCTTGGGGTAATATTCATTTTATGATGCCGATATAAGGAGGAAATGTAAATTTTTAATAATGTTAAATAAATACTATAATAATAATTCATTTGATATATAAAATTAAACATGGAACAATAATATTAAATAATAAAATCTATAACCCATTGAATGAAAATTTAGTTAACAAAAACCCAACATGTTTTCTGATTCATTATGTGAATGAAAATAAATTACTGAATAATAAAATTATGTTTAATTTATACATTATTAGTAATATTATTCTTCTATATTTAATTTATTATGCTCTATTTATTTTTATAAAAAAATTACTTATTGAGTTGTTTTTTCTTGTGTCTATGTGAAATTTGAATCTTTCTTGGCTTATAATTATAATTTTTTTGGTCAAAGATTAAATTTTAATTATACATTAAATACATTATATAATAATTTTAAAAAAATAATATAAATATAAATATTTATTAATTTTATATGATTATTAATATTTTAATTCAATGACTCATCCATGATATATTTTTTTAAGATTATTCAAATGTGTACTTATATGGACCCAAATAAAAATACACCTTATCTTAATGGGTGAGTATGGAAAAGGAAATGAATAATATAATTATCAAATCATACTAATTATATTATATTTATATTTTTAATCATATTTTATGTGGTTTAACAAAATAATGAAATGAAATATAAAAATGAAAAACATTAATTCGTGGAGTCAGTTGATTGATTTACACATAGTTATTGTTCATTTGATTTTATAAAATTTATAAAAATGTTAAATAATTGTTTTAAAATTTATATAAGAATAGTTTGGTCCAATAATGAAAATAATGTTATTATATTACTTATTATAGTAGGTTTGGAAGATAAATAATTATAATAAAATCTAAGGGGATAATAATATCATATTGGATCCTTGAACCTTCTCTTGAGAGTCTCTTTGGGAATGAAAATCATTGGATAAATAATTGAGATTAGAGGATTAAAATCATGATATAATCCTTTAGGAGAGTAAAACAATTAGTGTTTGAAAAATTAATTGAAATGTCATGAAGTTGTGGATATGTATCATTTTTTATGTGAAGAAAAAGTCACATTAGTGAATAAACATTAATTATAAAATGATTCTATTAATGTAATCAACTGTAAAATACTAAATTATTTCAAAATAATGGATTTTTGAGTGATATTTGGATGATAGATCCTCAAAAATTAATTAACCCACTAATTTTTAACATATTTAGAGTTATTTTCCATTAAAGTTTTATATTTTATCACATTTCATTTTGACTATCTAATTCTCTCTCAAGAATACTAAAAAATAAAACTAATATAATTTTGAAATTCTAAATCCAAAAATTAATGTTATTATCTAATTTTGATTCTAAAATTAATGAATTTTGTTTTAGTATGAGATATATAAAAAATATTTTTAGATAAAATAAGCTCCCATTTTCCTTAAAATTATAAATGTGAAATTTTAACAATGAATCTGAAACAAATAATACACTAATAATGAATTGTTTATATAAAATTATTTTTTAGTTTCATATCCCCTCAATATCTCCCCTTATGATCTAATCATGATTTATTCTATGATGGTAGTCAGAGATGTTGATTCAACTTGCATAGATATCATTGAAATTACCATGAGCTGGAATTCTCTAGATTATGATTTCTCTCAAACAATAATAATTCAATTTCAGCATGGTCATAGTTTATATAATACAATAACGATTATATTTCCATTCCATTATATAAAAAATTAACATCATAAGGAGGACTTCCACTACTCAAGGCTGATTCATTCCATCATAGATTCCATAAAATTATTACATCCATTTATACTTGATAATTTTAATGTAATTTTACAATGGCCAAATTTTATTTTATAATGAAAAAGTTTTATTTTAGTGTAGTTTTTGTAATAGAAAATGTTACTAACATAATATTTTGTTAGGGAAAATGCCCTGAAAAATCATGCTTCATTATAGATTTTCTGAAACTGACATGTTATATTATGTAAATTTAGATAAATTCAAACTGAATCTCTTGTATTTAGTGGTTAGATAAATTTTTTATGTTAGGAATACAAAATTATTGGATATGGAATGAGATTGAAAAATATATCATTGTTGATAGAAGACACTATGTACCCAGAGTCCCAATATTGGGTACTCGGTCCCTTAAAATAGAAGGGGTAGACAAGGTGGTCCGCTGGTAACATAGTTTCCCCCTATTCGGTTGTTTAAATTTTAATAATTTTAATTAAAAAATATAACATTTACAAACTAAGCATCAACCGCACCCCAAATCATGAGAAGCTCAACTAGGCATCCACTCTCCACTCAATATTCTTCTTCCACCATAATCAAATCCCAAGATTGTGACCCATGAGTGTTTTAATTTATACTAGTATATTAGTAATGGTATAGCTAATGAACATACTAACTCAATTCTTTTCCCTCAATATTTTATAGTTCTTCCTCTAAAATAAAATAATGATAATATGTTAAAAAAATTATTCTTTAAATGAGGCTATTTTTATGAATGGTCATTTATGATTTGGGCTCTATAAATATTAAATATATGATCACTAATAATTCACATTAATTTATGTTATTCTCATATATGTTTTTATGTGTGGGTCTTGGCGGTAATGTGTGAATTCTCTAGTGTGAAATTGAATTGGGATTCCATATTTTTAAAGAGTAAAATCATTGTGGATATGTTCATTATATGTTCTTTTTTTATTAATTTAATTTTCACTTTGATCCATGAGAATAAATATAGTGATTGTAATATTGTTTAGAAATAAATATTCATGTTTATTTTATATTTTATAAGGCAGTTTTTTGAGAAAAATTAAAACTTGTGTATCCCTCATTTTCATATTCACTATACACAATTAATTAATTATAATATTACTTTAATTTTTCTAATGGGTACTTTTGAATTAATTATATCATATTATTGGATAAATGATTATATTATATTGAAAAAGGGTATAAGTAAAAATATAAACATGATTTAATCTCAGTAAAATGTTTAATTGAAGATAGTAGGTTTTTTTTAATTTCGTTGAAACTAAACCCAAATAAATCATAATAGTAACATTATAATTAATTAAAATGATGTAAATAAATTTTCTAAGCCATCATGTAATGTAATATATGATAATCAATTACATACATTGTTTTTTCAAATTTTCACTTCTTTTGCGAGATAACATTTCATTTTATTTAGTTTTTTTCTTAGTGACAACAATGTGGGGATTTATTTTTTGATGATTATATCTTTTTAAATAATTATTATAATATTACATGATTATATATATTTTTAATAATTAAATTTTTCTTTTTTGAAATATAGAGTATAATGAAGGAAATAGTTTATAGAATTGTTTTTATCATGTTGATTAGAGAGGATCCTGGGGAAAAATAATCTTACAGTAATAATACAGTCAGAGGTATCATTGTGCTAAATATTATCTTTTATGTTTTGTTAGATTTATGATGTTCCTATATGGAAAATGGATACCTTGACATGGGTTATAGAATATCCTACCACTCATGTTTTAAATGAAATATCTCCCTTGATAAAAAAATTTCAACATGAAAACTTTTTTTAGGTATACTTAGATTACTATCCAATACTATTTGTTTTGATTCCCCGAGTTTTGTTGACTTGTTTTTTGTCTGTATTTATTTCTTCATTAGTTATTTTGATTATGTTTATAATATATATTTTCAATTTCATTTATAACTTTTTCTATTACTTATATCATTCACGAATATCATTTTTGGGGAATAGGACTTTTTGAGTTGTATAAAAACTCTATTGGTGTTTTTACATCAACTCACCATAATTGATATTTCAATATGTTTAAACACAAGAGAAAAATTTTGTATCAAATAAAAACTCTACCATTCATTTTATATCCATAATTTTTATATTAATTTTTTTAATTGGTACATGTATTATTATGATTATTACATTAATGATTCAACAATTTTCATAATTTATTTTACAATGTCATGATTATTACATATTAATATTTTGATAATTTTAAAACAAAATATACCACTAATATTTGATGGGTAAAATTAGGAATATTTTTTTAGAATATATTGTTTCTTATTTTAAAAATATTTGTGTCAATAATTATTTTACATTAATTAGTAATTATAATATTTTTAGAAGAATATTCCTAGTTTTACCATAGAAGAGAAATATGAAATTCAAATTATCCAATGGGAGAGGAATGCCTTTTTTTAGAGTATTAAATGTTTTAATACATTCATGTTTTATCACGTTGATCATATTATGGAATATATAAAAAACTAGGTTTCACACTTTTTAAATTATAAAAAGAGAGATATTGTTTGGAAATTATCATCATTTCAACATTTTATCAAGTGAATCATTTTCTTAAATTATATAGATCTATAAAATTGTTTTTTGTAGTAAAAAAACTCTTTAAGAGTATGAATTATCATTTGATAATTTCATTGAGTATAATATATGCATTATTCCAAGAGAATGAGTGACCAAATAAACATTTATAAATAGAACAAAGAATATCATGATTATTAGTTAGGATGATATAACTAGTAAAATTATATAATGTAAAAGTGGATTAAAGAGAGATATAAAGAATGAAATAAAAATTAATGAAGATTAATTTTCATCTATTGAGGTTCTTTTTCATCTATAATTCAGACATTTAATACAAGGATGTCCAAGATAAATTATAGATCATAAATTGATATGAAAATTGTTTTACGAAATATAGTGGTGGTGATATTAATCTATTTTCATAGAAGATTAATAGATATATTGGAATAAATGATTTCCTAAAAATTAACAAAATGGTTTGGAAATAAAAGCATTAAAAAAATAATCTATGAAATTCAAATATTATTAATTTAATAATCTTGGTTATATCACAAATATCTTATTAAAGTTTAATAATAAGTGAAATGAATCAAAGTGATTTTCAACGTGAAATAAATGAAATGATTTTAGATCTAGTAAATATACTTAGCGTCCAAGTTACATATTTGGATTATAGAAGAGGATGGATATTGGTATAATCTCAGTGTTTAATAAATTTTATGCTAAATATTCTAAGAATGAAATATGATTGATGTTTCATGTAATATATTATTCCCATACTAATCTATATTTATATATAAATATTACAATTTAATTAGATAAAAATTTTAAAGATGATGATGAAAGTCTATCACCTAAAGATATTAAAACTTATATGACTATAATAATGAAAATAAATAAAATGTTAAATAATTATTATGATCATTCTAAAAAGGATCATTCTAAAATGTATGAAAAATATTTAATGTTTTTAAAAACTATTCATAAAATAATATTTTTTTGTTAAAAGGAAATATGAGGTTTTTGAGTATATGAAAGAAATTGTGAAATTAATTTTTCATCTCAACATTTAGACCATCTCAGTTTCATAATTTATAGATTAAAGAGAAATTGATCATTTATGGTAAAAATATTAATGATCAAAAATTATATTTAAAAATGTAACATTTGGAATTAATAATGTTGAATTTATATATACATAGATGAATGAAAAAAATGAAATCTATCTTACATAGTAGTAAATCCACCCTAATTTCCCAGTTTTTGAGAAGCTACACAATGACAAAGATTGAAATATTCTATAAGAAATATAAAATATGATAAAATTAAAATAATTAGTTTTAGTTTAACTATATGAAACTGTTCGGAAAAAACAAAGATTCTATTTCAAAGGTTTATTTATATATTTAAAAAATATTTTTTGATCATATTGGTTTTGAATTTACAAATTGGAAACATCATAGAACCTAATAAGTACAAGATTCATAGATTATTATTTGAAATAATAAAATTGTGTGTCATCCTGGTATGTAAATTAAAATATAATGTAACTAGTAAACCATTTATTTTCCATTTTCTGAATCTAAATTTTAATATCATATTTTTTACTCTAATTCATGTAGAGTATACCATAATTTATTCATTAACACATTTTATGATTGGTTTTTTGAATTTTGATTAAATTTTTATATGTATTATTACTTTTTTATAATTATATTTATACAATGTTAAAATAGTTTATATAAGGTATCATTTTATTATCTAAATTTCATGAATATAAGTTGGATTTTTTTACCATTTTTGTGAGATTATAAATCCATTTGGGTGATTATCTAGGGAAACATTATAATATTTAAAACACTATTTCCTAATAATTTTATTGTAGCTTATAATTTTGAATGTAATCTTTTTTGGAATATTACTTGAGGGATTATTAATTGAATAAAAATATTTTAGACTATTAAATGAATACGATTATGATGATTGAAAAGTTTCATTCAAAATCTTTTGATAAGTAATAAATTTAACATTTATTTATTTTTAAGGAATGATTATATTAACACTAAATTGATGTTATATGATTGAAATATTTTCAATGAATACTTAATTTAGAATATATAGTTTTTTTATCAATGGATATTGTTATTATTTATAGAAATTTTTTATATCTGATTAATTAATATTTACTAATTAATTTTTTATAATTCTTTATGGGGGTAGATTTCATTATTTTTATAGACTTATATTTGGAGATTCAATATTAAATTAAGAAAACATGTATCAAACCCTAAAAAAGTTTCCTATCACTTGTTACTTGTTGATTACATTGGAATAAGTTATATTGAATCACATATGAAAGGATAGAATAGCATATTTGTGTTGACAAACTATACACATACATGAGTCTTGAATGAAAATTGAATACAAAAATAACAACATAATTATTTTCTTAAGAAAAAATTTTTCTCCCAAGAATACCAATTATTAATAATTATAGTAATCATCATGGGTTCCTATGGAAAAGAAAAAAATAGTGATTTATAAAGTTCAATAATGTTTACATATAATATAATCTGTCATGAATCAATAAGAATAATCAATATGGAATAGAAAATATATATACACACAATATATTTAAATAAATTTACAATGATTGAAATATAATTTAGAATAAATATTTCATGTTAAATAAAATAGAACACATGATATGTCATCAATTTGGAAAGAAATTAATACATCCATAAATAATTTCATAGGGAAAATATCAAATATTGTAATAAGATAATTTTAAATGAAGTAATTGATTAATTATCAGATTTCATGTTTCCCAGGAACATGATACCATTACCATCAAGACTATTCAAAATGTTTTTAGAAAATATGTGTTGGACTCCTCAAGTGTTAATCATGTTTTAATGATCACAAATCTTATTACTGTTAATTAATCTCTATCTTCATTGCACATCTTGCTAATGCTCTTCAATCTCAATAATAACTACTCATCATGTTTTAATGATAACAAATCTTATGGATGTTAATTACTCTCTTTATTATTTACAAGTCTCATGCATGATCACAAATATCATTGTAATTACATTCTTGATATTTTTGGTTTCATATGGTTACTTCTTGATTCTATCATCTCTTAATTGCAGTGTCGTGTAGATTTTGAATATTCTAAACTAATAATGATTCATTTGTTTACTATTGTTTCTGAGCTCCTCCATATGATATTGTTTGATAGAAATTGTATTCTTTATAATAATTTCTCATTCATGCTTAATGTAGGTAGGACACAGATTCTCATTTCCATCTGGGATGTTGCCTCAATTCAGAAAGCTCATTGTGACAACACTGTTGGTGACTATGAGATCCTACACCAACATAGGATTTCTATTTTATACAGACAACCTGGAGGCACCTTATAGTTATTTGGGAATGCTCTACTACCATGATGGATTAATTTAAATGTTTATGGTGCCTCTAAATTCATCCCAAGACCTACATGATGTACTAATATTTTCATAGACTTTCTTGGCAGGTGTCACAGATGATTCTTTGGAAGATGTGGTATGGCCTCGTATCTGGAGGCAAAAATTATGGGGGTTATCCATGCCTTTAACTTTTCCAAAAAAAGGGTTGGAATATTATTTGGATTTAATGTGATTCATCAGTATGGTCCAAGCTATTTGGAAGAGGTGGTTCAACATTCTTGGCCACATACATCATGTTGGACGAATTGTCTTGCTTCACTCACGGAAATCAACTTCATCTTCATTCATTCTTTTCATGAACTGAACATGGTTGTTGATTGTCTGACCAACAAGGGAGTCAACCAGGATATTACTTGGAAAGATGATTTTCTAGGTGATTTTATCCTAATTTATGATAAATACTCTAATATTATTATTTATTTCAGACTCTTGTAATATTCTTTCTTCTATTTTCAATAAAATATGCCTCGCTCTTTCACTTAGGAACCACCTTCTAATAAAATCACACGATCTCTTGTTGTCTCTTGAGGGTCATAATATTTTTATCAGTAGTGTACTTTGATTCTCATTTTGTCTTCCTCTATTGCACACTATGATTTGATTTTAATATATATTATGTTGTTTAGTTGTCTTTATTTTGTTCATGCATCATTTAGTGAATGTTTTGGTTGTTTGGTTTTTTTTATTTCTTCAAGAGTAAATCTTCCCTCACAAGTATTTGAAACCATTCGGCCTTTATTTCCATCCTTAAGCTTTTTTGTGATGTCACGTAAATCCATGTAATGAATCCTTATTCTCTCAAGACAATGATAATTGGTGGGCCATTACAAATGGTATCAGTTTGTTCGGTTCTTCCTTTGTGGTACAAATGGAATCTGAGTGGTCCGTCCCTTGTTGTAAAAATCATCATTGTTCTTGGTCTTGGAGTTGGAATTCTTTTTCGTCTATTCCTTGGGTTGGGATCTTATATAGGAGTACTATTGTCAGAATATGAAATGTATTTCATAAAAGGATGTAGCTAAACCATTTATTCTTAACATCATGTTACCAGGTTGTTGGGTACATAAGTGTCTTGGATACACTTCTAAAAATGTTGGAAATATTATTGACATGGGTTTAGCAAATTAGATGAGTATGACATGAATTGACGAGGAATTAATTCCTAGTGGGATTTCATATCTCATTGTGAGGAATTATTTATGATACATTTAAAAGATATAAATTTTATAAAAATGTAAATTTGTATTCAAATGAATTATTTTGAAAATCGGATACTTGGTGTATTTTGAAAATGGTTCATTTTTCTAAACCAATAGTTGATTTTTAAAAATGGTTGAACATGGATAAATATTTTTTTGGAAAACAATGTTGTAATATTTAATGTGATAGAATATGAAATTATAATCCATAATTTGATAGAGAGTGAGATTGATGGAGTTTGTTGTTATTTTAGAAAATGGAACTCGATAGGCGTCGTTGAAACTAACTCGAAGAAGCTACAGATAGTGTGGTTGCACTTGAACCACGGGTGAACTAAGAGCTAGTTCCACGTATTTTCCAGGCTTTCTATGTTGTTGATATGAGGAACTGGAGGAATTAGCCACAACATGTGGAACATACCATCCGGATCATGAAGCATGATCCACCTAACATCCGAGGTGATTCTGAACCCAAGACGGTGGAGGTGTGGCTGAATAAAATGAATTGTTTCTGTGATTTCATCGGTAAAACCTCTTACCTCAAAGTCAAGCGGGTGACTTATATACTTGAGGATCATGCACAATAGGGGTGGGATTTGGCAGTTCAGGATAAATTTTATGAAGGCCTTACATGGGTTTGAAAAATTGTTGAACCAACAATTCTATCCTCATACGTTCAAGATCCATAAAATGATGGGCTTCTTCATCCTAAAACAAGAGATCCTCTCCATCATAGAGTACGCAACTAAATTCATGAATTTGGCCAGTTTTTCAGCAGAGGATGTGGAAAAGTGAATCTTTGAAAGAATGAATCTTTATATTGGGGCTATAGTAGAATATTTGATCAAAGATTGTGGTGCTATGTATTAAGGATTATACGGAGATAGTGAACATAGTGACTATGGCTGAACTCGATATCTCTGGATCGATAAGAGGAGGAATGATGATACCTACTTGGAATGGTGAGAACTCAACTACAGGAAGAAAGAAGAAAAGGGGAACCTATTTCAAATGTGGAAGTGGAATTAAAAATCAGGCGGTGGGATAAGTGAACCATCCACCTCGAGCACAGAGCAAAGCATGATGCTTTAAATGTGGTTCTCTTTATCACATAAAGTGAGAGTGTTCGACACAACCTAGAGCATGTCACAATTTCAAAAATATGGGACATCTTCTGTAATATGATCATATGCTGCAAGGTCAGCTGCTCAGGACACTTCTCAAGCATCATTAGCATCCTATGCTTCGACATGATGTGGACTGCAGAACCCATCTCGTAAGCATAATAGAGCTAGCCATGATGATTCTCGAAGTACCATGACTCCTGAACTCAGGAAATATCATCAAGGGAACAAGGAGAACAGTGTAGTGGCAAAGAAATTGTATGGATCTAAGAAAATTATTTTCAGTGATCATGATAGACCTTCTACGGTGAAAGATATGATTCTTTTGAATTCTACCCTTGTGAAAGTTCTCTTCGATACTGGTGCATCTAATTATTTTTTTTATTCTCATGTAATTTATTTTATATGTTTAAATTTAGAAAATATTCCTTCAGTTTTAAAACTGAAAACTCCATATAGTGAAATAGAATGTCAAGCCTTCTTTTGCAGAACATGGGATAAAAATGTTGATTGAGCACAGTTGAAATGGTACTTATCAATGTTCAATATGAATGTCTATGATTTAATCTTGGGTATGGATTAATTAAAAATGTTAAGGATCACATAGACTGTTATAAGAGAATAGTTAGTTTCATGACTAAGGAGGTAATTGATCATCTCTTCATATGAGAGTGGATGGTAGAGAAATGTGAAAAGTGCTTGGTGGAACCAATGGTGGTAACAATATCTTACCAATTGGTGGCTTTGATTTTGGAATCAGTGGATGAGATAGAGAGAATTAGTTTTCCAACAGTTATAGATCACTTTCTAGATGTATATCTTAAGAAATTATTAGGGTTACCACCTATAAGGTATGTGGAGGTTACAATTGATCCCCATCAGGGTTTATTAATTAGGAAATCATATGGAACTCTTTGGTTGTGGTCGATTATCATAAGATTAACCATTTTTGTTCGGAAATAAATAAGATGGAAATCTATGGTTGTTTGTTGATTATCGCAAACTTAACCATGTTACGATAAAGAATAGATACCCACTTCCATGCATTGATGATATGTTTAATCAATTAAGGGGAGATCAATTGCTCTCCAAGATTGACTTGCTATTTAGATTCACCGATTGTGAGTTTGGAAAGAAGATATTCCAAATACAGCTTTCATAAGAAGGTATGACAACAAGGAATATGTATGCATGAATGTCTATGGAATGGACAAGCATTCTCCATGGATTTGATGAATCAGATATTTTAGAAATATCTGGACTTATTTGTTGTGGTGTTTGTGGAAAAACATTTGTTTTATTTAAGGACAAGGTCTAACCAGGAGGAGCACATGAAAACCGTGTTATAAATCTTGATGGATCACCATTTGTATACCAAATTATCAATGTGTGATTTTTGGATACAGGAAATATGTTTTCTTCGCCAGGTCATTTCTGATAAAGGCATTTTATTGATCCAGAAAAATTACTAGTGGTTATCTCTTGGCAACCACTGAAGAATGTTTTCGAGATACAATGTCTTTGTGGTGTAGATAGTTACTAGTGACACTTTGTGTATGATTTCTCATGACCAGATTCGCTAATGATATAATTGACAAAGGGAAATACTCTATTTAAATTGACAGAGGAATGTTATAAGTCTTTCCAGAAACTGAAATTTAGGCATACATCAGCACATATGTGGATATTTCCAAAATTAGGAAAATCTTATGTGGTGTATTTTGAGTCTTCAGAATCAGTTTTGGGATGTGTTCTCATGAAAATAGATCATGTGGTTTCTTATAGGTCAATTTAGTTTAGAGTGAAAGATAATAATTACCCAACACATGATTTGGGGTTAGCTGGAGTCGTCCATTCTTTAAAACATAGATATATTATCTCATTGGAGGGAAATTTACCGTATTTATTGATCACAAAAGCATGAAACACATTTTATCACATCGGTATTTGAATCTGAGGAAAAGGATATAGATAATGTGTCTCCAAATGTTTGACTTTGACTTGATGTACACATTAGAGAATGGAAATTCTGTGGAAAATTCATTGAGTAGAAACACATATGCTCTGTTAGGGAAAAGAACTTTATAAGAAATGATAGTTGTTATCGGTCCTAACCGACATGCATGTGAAATTTGAAGAATTAGGGGATGTGGATATTTTTTTATTCATCTAAACTTGTTCCAAATTTTCTAGAAATGGTCCAATGTCAAAAAAATTGGAAGCGGAATTTCATTTTGTGAGTTCAAAACTCAATGGTGGGGAGACCATTGAGGGTTGGAAACTTGATGGTATTTCAATTTTGTTCATTAGAGATAAGATGGTTGTACCGATGGATTTTTAGGAACACCTCCTTCATGCTTACCCCCCTTTAGAGATGGCATATACATCCATGTAATGAGAAGATTCATAAGGTGTTAAAAGCACATTTTTGGAAGATCTTCCTGAAATGTATTGTTCTCAAGTTCATCTCACAGTGCATAAAATGTCATCTAGATAAATAATAGCATCAGAGACCAGAAAATATTTTTGAGTCATTACCTATCCGAGTGTGGAAAAAGGAGTAAATAGTGATGTATTTTGTTACAAGTCTTCTACAAAGGGTTTGGAAACACGATGCCATATGAGTGATAATGGATCATCTTACCAAGTTGTTATATTTCATCGCTATTTTTGAAACTCATATGGTGGAGGATCTATCAAATATCTATATCTAGGATGTTTTAAAGAGGCATGGAATACCAGTTTCAATAGTCATAAAAAGAGATCCGAGGTTCATGACGTGTTTATAGAAATCATTAAAGAATTATCTTGGGAATTAGTTGACTATGAGCATGGTGTGTCATCCTCTGACGGATGGGAAATCCTAAAGAATGATAAAAACAATTGAAAAAAAGTCATGAGCATGTGTAAAAGATTTTGGTGGCTAATGGGAGGAGCATATACCCTCGGTGGAGTTCTCATACAATAACAGCTATCAGGCCTCGATACGCATCGCTCCATTTGAATCATTGTATTAGAGTCCTTTTCATTCTCCACTATACTTAGTGGAAATAAGCAAAACATCACTAGTCGGGCCAAGCCTTGTCCATGAAAAAAAGGAGAAGAACCAGATGATCAGAAAGAGGATAGATACGGCTCACAGTCATCAAAAATCTTATGCAGATCACCGTAGAAGACAGTAGTCATTTTCTATGGGTGATAATGTCTTCTTGGGGATATCTCCAAGGTTTGGACTTCGTTGTTTAGAGAAGAAATCCATGTAATCTCATAGAAACATCATCTCATTAGAGATACTAGGACTAGCTAAAGTGGTGGCATATTAGGGGAATTACCACCAAGGTTCAGTTTGGTGCATAATTTATTCCATTTATCTCCGTTGGAAAAGTATCATCCTGATCCTCACCATGTGATCAGATGGGATCATATTGACCAAGAGAGATATCCTTTATCGATACATATCCTGGTATGGATTGTGGATAAGAAAGAGAATGTATTTAATGGAAAAATCATCAATCTAGTGCAGGTTTTATGGCAGCATGGTATGATTTAAGAAGATATTTGGGAATGTGAAAATAAAGTGATGGAGTGATGGCCATAACTCTTTCTGTTGGGTGATGTTTTTCTACTTTCCAATGAATAAAATACCAATGCTGGGGAGAATTTAATACCCTCTGTTTCGGGTATATAACCCTTATTTTATTATTTATGTGGTTATAATGTTAAAGGTTATGAATGGGAAATCTAGGAGAACTATTAATGATGTCTTAGGCAAAGGGTATGTCGCACGGGCGGTGCACAGATTTACTAACCGTGCGGCCAAACTATGCATTGTTGGACTTTTTGAGGTAGTGGCTCCCACATGGTTGGAGCACAGTTAGAGAGACCGTGTGAGGAAACTATCTAAGGGTCTGCCTAGGCAGTGGCTAATGCATAGTTAGTGCATGGTTTGTCTAACTGTGCAATCTAACCTCACAGGCACTTAAGTGAGATCTTAAAAAAGTAGATGTCAAGCATTTTTACCTCTATGTGGCCCATTTTTCCTCCTAAGTTTCCATAATTCAATATTTTTCGTCTCTTAAACCAAAAAAAAATGTTCTCCCATCATTCTGGAGGCGATCTGGAGACTTCCCTTTGTGAATCGATGTCAAATTCTTGAGGCACGTGATCATTCCTGTTCGTTATTGTTCAATATCTTAGATATATATAGATATAATTCTCATATTCTATCAGTTTTTTAGATCTAAGCCCATTATTGGTAGATATAGGTTTTTGGATGCCAAATATGATGAGGGTTGGTCTCAGTATTGATAGGATAAGGGATCTTAGGTGGTTTCTTCGAGAATCAACCCATTTTTCTTGAGTGTTCTCCGTTCGTTGTGGTTTTCATCAAAACCATTGAGGTACGGGGCTTCTCTCTCGACACTTCTTACTATAATTGGATATTCTAGTTTCAAGTTGATTAAATTGAATGTAATTCATTGTGAAATCATGGTTCAATTATCTGAATATGTTTTTTAAGTGATGATTTATCATTTTTTTGGAATTGTGGAATCCTGGTGAATTGTGTAAAAATTGTTTTAGTTCCTATATTAAAAATAGTGATTTTTAATTTTGGATTTTTCTAGAATTGTTAAAAGTTTTGATAATGAAAAGGGTTTTAAAAAATAGTGTTTTATTGAAAATGTTTGGCATTTAAATGACTTTGATGGAATTTGTTTTCAATAAAAATAGTGTTTTATTGAAAAGGGTTTTTGGCATGATCCTTGGGAAAATTGGTGTGTGAGTTAATATTGCATTTCTGGGGCTATGTTGAAATATGACTTTGTTCTAATTTTCAATGGTTAAATGGAAGATGGGATATAATGTTCATATTTCATTTTTATAGATTGGTTAAAATATGACCTTGTTCTTAGTGCCAAAGGTTAATTGGAACACAAGATATAATGTTCATATTGAATTTCAATGGCATGGTAGAAATACTGACTTGTGATCAGTGCCAAAGGTTAAATGGGACACGAGAAACAATTACCTACTGACTACTTGGTAGATCTATGATAAAACACTCAAGAGTATGGAACAATCATAATTGTTCATGCATGTTTGGTTGCGTGGGATTGTGGAATGGTTGGGTTTGCCAAAAAAGGGAGAGTGTGAAATGGATTTAATTCTTGTTTAGATATTTTTTCTAGAAAAAGAACATGGTGGAAATTTTTTTTCAATCTCAATTATATGATTTTGGTTATAAATTGTTTTTTAATATTGTTTATATTTAGTTATAAACTGTTTTTAGAAATGTTTTTATATAAAATATTTTATATAAATGTTGCTAACTCTTATATCCTAGTGGCGTGAGTAGGGATGTCATTAGGGAAAATTAATGAGTTTCATACTCACCCCTGCTTTGGAACATTGGTGATTTTTCAAATGATATCTTTCAGGATAGGGTAATAGTTAATGTTTCACACGTGTTTAACACTACCTCATGATTTTTGGTCTGTTCGGTGATTGTGGATCTTGGAACTTGTGTAGCATGAAGTCTTGTAGTCTCTTGAGGTTCGTTAGTTTTTTTATCAATATTATAATTTTATACTCATTTTGTCCTCCTCTGTCGCACACTATTATGTGGTTTTGAGATATATAAGTTGTTTAGTTGTCTTTATTTTCTTCATGCAACATTTAGTGAAAGGATTGTTTGCTGGATTTTGGGTTTATTTCTTTAAGGGTAAATCATACACCACCTGTATTTGAAACCATTCAGCATTTATTTTCAAAATTTGGTGTCTTGGGGTTGTCTCTTAAGGCCATGTAATGACTCATTGTGCTCTGAAGCCAATGAGAATTAGTGGGTGATTACAAATGGTGTGATTTTGTTCGGTCCTTCCTTTGGGGTAAAAATGGTATCAGTGTGGTCCTTCAGTTGTGGTATAAATAATTAGTGTTCTTGGACTTGGAGTTGGAATTCCTTTTCATATATTCATTTGGTTGGAATTAAATATAGGACTAGGATTGTAAAGATGTGAAATATATATCGTAAAATTTCATAGCTAACCCATTTATGTAGGGCATCATGTTACCAGGATGTTGGGTACATAAGTATTTTGGATATACATCTAGAATGTTGGAAATCTCATTGTCATGAGTTTATCCAATGATACAAGAATCACATGAAATTTACATTAATGACATCCCAAAAGGATTTCATATCACATTATGAGGAATTATTTATGATTATGTTCAAAGATGTAAATTTTTTAAAACTGCAATTTTTTTCCAATGACTGATTATGAAATGATTATACGTGGTGTATTTTGAAAATGGTTTGATTTTAAAAACTAATAGTTTATTTTCAAAAAAATGTTGATCATAGAAATATGTTGTTTTTGGAAAATAATTTTGTGATATTTTATGTGACAGAATTTGGAATTCTAGGCCATAAGTTCTGAGAGAGTGAGATTGACCGGTTCTGTTGTTGGTTAACAAAATGGCACCGAGTAGGCATCGTCGAACCTACCCGATGAAGAGTGTAGAGAATGTGCTTTCACCGGAACCATGTGTGACCCAAGAGCTGCTTCAGAGTATTTTTCAGTAAATCTATGTTGTGGATATAGGGAACTAGAGGAATGAACCACCACATGTGGACCATACCTTCCGGTTCATGTAGCATAATCCACCAAACTTCCGAGGTGATTCCGAACCTGAGAAGCTGGGAAATTTTCTGAATAGGCTGAATCATATCTTTGATTTCATCAACACACCATCAAATATCAAATTCAAGATGGTGACTTATATGCTCGAGAATCATGCATGATACTGTTGAGATATAGAAGTGAAGTCTAAATTGGATGAAGTCCTTACATGAGAGTGTTTTGAATAATTGTAACACCCCAAGATTCTACGGTACGTTTCCCTTCGAATAATGCGATAGCGTGTGTTGTACGCAACCTCGAGTTCTAACACACACCACAACTAATTAAACTAGCCGTTGTGAATAGTAATACCTACTTTTTGAAATCATATATATTTTATATTTCAAAATGGACTTCATTTTTGGATTTTTAATATCGAAATTAGCCTAGGGTGAAATTTTGGTACTTTTCGGATAACTTTTATATTTTGATGAATAATGAAAATTACTAAATTTTAAATAAAAACAAATTTTTTAATTAAAATAATTAATATTGATAAATTATGAATTTGAGTGGTATTAAAGTATATTTAGAATATATTTTTACCATTCAATTTAATTTTTGTCATTGGACATAATTTTACAATTAAACCGAACATAAACAAGTGTCAATCTTTTGATAGTTATTATCTCTTAAAAACACGGTTTTTGTTTTGACAGCGGGAATTAATTTTAAATTAATTTCTGCCAGTTATGTGTTTTGAATTTGGAAAAATGGATTACATATTTGGAATCAGGATGTCCAAATTATGTAAATAGGTAACTTTCATTTTTACACATTTTGAATAATTACTGTGGTAAATATTTTAATTACCATGGTTAAGGGTAAATCCGGTAAATAAGGGTTAAAAAAATAATATTATAATAATACTAAATTACCCTAAAACGTGTCCTAACCCTATTGGTTGATACATGGTCGACCATGGGAATCTTTGGGTCTATTTTGGGACCCCATGGATCCACTTGTAAGGGATAATGACACTTTATTTTAATTAAGTCAAAATGAATACAAAAATGACACAAGCATATATCTTTTGGCAAAACAATTGTTACATAGAGTTATATATGTTGGATTTTAGATTATAAATATTAATTATAAATATAAAAAGATTTCCTACATAATGATATTTTATTTATAATTTTTAGACATTAAATAATTTATTTTATTTATGACACAATGATGATGCAGTAATTTCTAAAATAGTGAAAAATTAAAATAATTGATATTATAAATACCCAAATAAATATAATATGAAACTTTTAATGAATTAAACTAATTTTCTAGGATAATATGATATATTAGGAGTGATTTAATTGACTTTTTTTGAAGTAATCAATCTGTTATGAGTTTCACAAAAATCAACTATTGAATAGTGTCAAAATTGACATAAAAGTGTTCTTAAAACAAATATTATATTATTAATTGATATTAAATTTTTAAAAATATAAGGTTCGGCCAAGAGACTTATATAATGATAGGATCATCATTAATGGACCACTTGGGGGTCTCTTGTATGTATATGGTAAGTCTATTAACCATATAATATAAAAATACAAAGAGACATTGTAAAAGTGAAACTAATTAACTTAGAGTTAATACTTAAAGATAAGGTTAATATAAGTACCCAAACCTGTCTAAATTCTATTGGTTGAGTTGTTTTCGACCTATCCCCACCTTAAACCTTGAATAGTCAATTTTGGAGCCATTAGAAACCGAATATGAATTTATTATAAATTAATATTTCTAGCTTTTTCAAAGGTGCCCCTCACCCCTCTTATAAAAAGGCACTCCTCCTTCTCATTTCTTCACACCTCTAAAGCCTCTTGGTTCAGCCAAACTCTGCCCAAATACTCTCCCAACATCCCTCACTACAACCTAGAGGCCTTAGTTTGATCATAAAGCCAACCTAAGGAGCCCTTTTGATCAAATAAAAAGGAAGAACCCGAAGAAGAGGTAATGATTTCACCACCCTTTTCTAAGTTCATTTCTTCTTCCACTTCTTCTTCCTTTGTTCTTACCATTCTAAAATAATAACTCCAGTATCTCACATATACTGTGATGTTATTATAAGTATGGTACAACCATATTCAGTATTCTATCCACCCTTTGAATAACATGTCACCATACGTGTGTACGTACGGCTTACCGTCTCCACGTCGTGGTGTAATTGTTATTCAATATAATATTATTTGGATGGGTATAATAATGATGTGTAACTCATGTAAATAATAAATATAACATGTTAATGATTCTGTATATATGATATACCATTCATTTATATATTATTTTAATATCAAAAGAATGATATTGTCGCTCGTGCGTACGTACGGACTACCGTCTCCACGAACGCGATGAGAATCATTCTCCATCGTATCCATTCAAGTATAATTTGATGATTTAAAAAAATGATGTTTAAGGACTTGATATCATTCTGGATATGAATAATATACAACCTATCCTTTACATACAAGTCTTACGTAACAAAACATACAAAAGAAAACAAGTAAGTTAACACCCGAAACAACGATAATACTAAGATATTATTATCAAATCAATATTAAAAGATCATATATGATATCATATTAATGTATATGATTCTTGTATAAATTAATAACAATTATTTCACCATTGTACAGGAGGTTAACCTACCACAACCAAGGAAAAGTACAAGGTAAGGGTTATTTCACAATCTCTTCATTATCCGAGGTTGTATTATACGTAATAATCTACTGGGATCTCTTTATCATCCACATCCATGTTTCTTTGAAATGTATTTCAAAACATTTTTACTATTTAGAAGAATATGGGTTAAAGTCATTTATACCCTTGTTTGACTTTTTATAAGAGGTTTATAAAGGAACCTTTCCGTCGTTTTCAAAACAAGGTCCTTTTTAACCTTTTCGACTGAATTGAGGTAAGAATGTTTTTTTTAACTTATACGGCGGGTGCGGTTATTTTCCGCCGTTATAAAATCGTCGAAGCTTTCCATACAAGCTTATAAGAATATTTTCAAAGAAAATGTTTTATTTTATATGGATCTTAAATGATTTCAAAATAAAAGGAGATACTTCTTTAAAAAGAATTTTGATTTCATCTATGTCAACATCCTTTGATGGATTTTAAGATTATTTGAAGTGGATTTATTATGATAAAAAACTTCTATATTGTATTGAAGGTTTTGGTGATATGTTTGACTGTGGATGTGCTATTTTTATACCATTCATAGTTTATGGTGAAATTATTGACATTTCGTATGCTAGTTTTAATACGAATGTTTATGTTATGTTTAAACCTTTTCATATGGGAATGCATTGGACTTAATAAGTGACGGGTGGAGCCCGCTATAGCTCCTCGATGCATCGGTAGGTCTCATGAGACAAACTAGTGTCTTGGAACAAGGCCTTGACAAAATCCTATTTGTAGTCTTGGCACGAGGCCTTGGCTATGTGGTTATGATAGTCTGGCATTATGCATTCCAACATTATGAAAGTGGTTATTGATATTGCATGTGATTATTCGATTAGTAGAATATCCATGTGAACAAGTAAATGGAATTATTTCATTTTACTTTTGCCATACTATGTTGAAGTTCAATTTTAAAAGGCTTTTGTTTTAGTAATTCATTGCCTTAAATGTTTATGCTTATTTTGAATGTTCCACTATATTGTTATCCTTACTGGGCATTTGAGCTCACCCCTTTTTTATGTTTTATTTTTCCCAGGTAGTGAATAAGTAATTTATGAATGACTTGCAGGGATATTATGAGGGGTTAATAGTGTGGATATGAAGACTTTGTTGTTGTAGTAGTTTTTCACTTTGAAATGTAATGTAAAACTTTATGATTATATCTAGTGTTTCCAAGGCTACTAAACCAATCGGTCTTTCGGGATTTGATCTTTCTTGTGATCATGCCAATGTTATGTAATAATGCACCGACTCTGGGTAACTGGGGTCGGGGCGTTACAGTTGGTATCAGAGGAAGTTTAGTACAAACCTTGGAAGCTAGATTTAGATAAAATCTGATTAGAGCACGTAGACCTAAGATGAACTTTGAGGATTAGTATAGATGAACTTCCTAGAATTTTGGTATTGTAGAGATTTTGTGAGTTTTCCAAGCAATACATCCCTGTCTGGATACGAGCAGGTAGAGGCGGCTCTGGCACAGATGTACCTAGGGGTAAAACCCGAAAACACCGCTTTGAGCTAGACTCGAACGGGAACTGGTGCACGACAACGGGCCTTGCTGCACTCTTGGTTACGACACTCCCGGGGGATATGCTTAGGATAACTCTCATTTTCTTTACAAATCATTATGAAGGGTTTATGAGTATATACTTCCTCAAAGAAATTTTTTTTATGATTATGGATTATATCTATAAATAGTTCAATTTATGTTAAGTGTTTTATAAGTATGGGATTATGTATTTTGATTCATAAACTGATCCAGTTTATGCCATTGTTTAGAAATGGCGCCTAGTGGAAGAAATGGAAACCGTATCAATGCGCGCACTCCATGTAGGGATTGCCCTCCTGCTCAAGATAATTATAGTGGGGCTGGTGATGCAACTGGTGCCGATCAGCTAATCACCATACTGGGACAACTTACTCAGGTTATGAATAATAACCTTACCCGTATGGAGCACCCTGATCCACAGCGTGGAGGATCAATGTTAGATCGATTCATGAGGCAAAAACCACCAACGTTCAATGGGAGTACAAATCCCTTAGTAGCTGAGCAATGGATAAATTCCCTAGAGAAAATATTTCAGGCTTTGGGGAGCAGTGAAAGGGTGAAAGTTATCATGGCAGTTTACCGCCTCACTGGAGATGCTGATCAATGGTGGTCATTGATTCAAAACATGAAGGAAGATGATGAAGTATCAAATATGGAATGGAGGGAGTTCAAAGATCTGTTTTTAGAAAAATACTTCCCTCGCGACCATCGAGCAGATATGGAAAGGCAATTTCTATGTCTGAGACAGAAGGAGGATGAGAATGTCGCAAAGTATGAGGCTAACTTTACAAGGTTAGCGAGGTATGCTGGAGATTATATACACAACCCAAGATGTAAGATTGATCGTTTCTTTGATGGGTTAAAACCATTTCTCCGTCGAGCATTAGTCTCACAATCCTTTTCATCGTACGAAGACATTGTCTCATGTGCCATCAAGACCGAAAAGGAATTCTCTAAGTCTTATGACTTTAAAGCAAAGCAAGAGAATAAGAGACCTGGTGAACAATCTGGGAATGGAAATAAGGGGAAGAAGGGAAAGGTTGAATATCCATCCTGTGGTAAATGCGGGAAGAAACACCCTGGTACTTGCTTGAAGGGAATGGGAGTCTGTTACAAGTGTGGTGAAAAAGGCCGCCAAGCTCATAATTGCAAGGGGAAGAAGGAAGCTACCAACGTTCAGTGCTACAGTTGTAGGGAGATGGGGCATTATGCAAATTCATGTCCTAAGCGTCAGGAGAAATTACCTCAGAAAAGGCCAAGGGATCAAGGCCAGGCATATGCTATCACTACTGCTGAGGTAGAAGCTCCGAAAGACGTGGTGGCAGGTAATTTAATGGTTTCCTCAAGTTTAGCAAATGCATTATTTGATTCTGGATCATCGCATTGTTTCATATCTTCCCAGTTTGCTAAGAAAATTAGATATTTCCAATTTGATTTAATAAGGGAGTTGTCAGTTAAAACTCCTAAGGGAAGTATCATTGCAACAAAGTTTTGTGAATCAGTCCCCATTAGAGCACATAAATTTTCTTTATCAGCTGATCTCATCGTCATACCTATGATTGAGTTTGATATAATCCTAGGTATGGACTGGCTTTCGGACTATGATGCGAAGATTTATTGTAAGAAGAAAGAGGTTACGATTCTTGATGATAATGATAAGGAACACCTTATCTTTAGAGCAGAATCATCACCACCTAATTCTTATTTAGATCCACCCCTAGTAGCTCAACTTAATTCAATTATTGGGGAGGAAGAGAATGAAATAACTGTCGTTGAGGAAAGGAATGTTCAAGTAGAGGATGTACCTGTTGTGAAAGAATTTGTAGATGTATTTCCGGAAGATTTACCTGGACATCCTCCAGAACGAGAAGTTGAGTTTTCCATTGATTTGATTCCTGGATCAAGGCCTATATCGAAGACCCCTTATAGAATGTCCACTGTAGAATTAGTTGAACTAAAGAAACAACTAGAGGAACTGAGTAATAAGGGATTTATTCGCCGTAGTGTTTCTCCATGGGGAGCCCCTGTTCTTTTTGTTAAAAAGAAAGATGGATCTATGAGGTTATGTATCGACTATAGGGAGATCAATGCTATAACGATAAAGAACAAGTATCCCCTACCTCGTATTGATGATTTATTTGACCAACTGCATGGAGCTCAATACTTTTCAAAGATTGACCTTTGATCTGGATACCATCAGTTGTGTGTGAAGAAGGAAGACATTCCGAAAACAGCATTTCGAACCAGGTATGGGCATTACGAGTTTACTGTAATGCGGTTTGGATTGACTAATGCACCCTCTGTATTCATGGATCTAATGAATAGAGTTTTCAAGGAGTATCTCGATGAATTTGTGGTGGTATTTATTGATGATATCTTGGTATACTCCAAAACCTACGAAGATCATGAAAATCACTTGCGCATTATCTTGAAGACTCTGAGGAGGCATGAATTATATGGGAAGTTTAGCAAGTGTGAATTCTGGCTTCAGGAGATTTCTTTTCTTGGCCATATTGTCTCTAAAGATGGAATCTCTGTTGATCCTTCTAAGACCAAGGCAATCCAAGAATGGCCAGCACCTACGAGTATAACTGAGGTACGTAGTTTTATTGGTTTGGCAGGTTATTATCGACGTTTCATCCAGAATTTTGCCCGATTGGCTAACCCATTAACGAAGCTCACACGTAAATGGGTTAAATTTGATTGGACAAAAGAGTGTGAAGAATGTTTCGAAGAACTGAAGAGAAGATTAGTCAATGCTCCTATATTGACTCTACCATCGGGGAATGATGGGTTCGTTATTTATAGTGATGCATCAAAGAAGGGACTTGGCTGTGTCCTTATGCAGAATGATAGATTTATTTCCTATGCATCACGACAGTTGAAAATTCATTAACAAAAATATCCTACTCATGATCTTGAGTTAGCAGCTGTGATCTTTTCTTTGAAGATATGGAGGCACTACCTCTATGGGGAAAAATGTGAGATTTATACTGATCACAAGAGTTTGAAGTATATTTTCTCACAAAAAGAACACTACATGAGGCAAAGGAGATGGCTTGAATTACTCAAGGATTATGATTGTACGATACACTACCACCCGGGGAAAGCAAACAAGGTGGCAGATGCTTTGAGCAGAAAATACCATGGAGTTTTGAACATGATGAGAATTGAAAGGGATCCAATTTTCATGGATCTAGTGAAGATGGACATGGGAATAACCAGGGAAGGTGAAACATCAATGCTTTTTCAAATGGTTGCCAAACCATCTTTACTAGAAAGGATTAAGAGTTCTCAGACCGATGATGAAGAATTTCAGAAGAAGATTAAAGCTGTGAATGATGGGAGATTGAGAGACTTTGTGTATGAAGATGGGATTTTGAAATTCGGGAAGAGACTTTGTGTTCCCGATTTACCTGATCTAAAAAGGGAATTGCTGGATGATGCTCATAGTTCCAATTACTCTATACACCCTGGGAGCACCAAAATGTATAGAGATTTGAAGGAACGTTTTTGGTGGGACAACATGAAGAGGGAGATTGCTGATTTTGTGTCAAGATGTATGGTTTGTCAACAAGTGAAAGCTGGAAGGCAACAGCCTGGAGGAGTCATGCAACCTCTTCCCATACCGGAGTGGAAATGGGACAATATTACGATGGACTTTGTCATGGGGCTACCAAAGACTCCTAGAAGGAATGATGCAATATGGGTTATTGTTGATCGTCTTACCAAGTCAGCACAATTTCTTGCTATAAGAGAAGATCTACCCCTGGAACGTCTAGAATGACTATATATTAATGAAGTTGTGAGACTTCATGGAGTACCCTTATCAATTGTTTCTGATCGTGATCCCCGTTTTACTTCAAGATTCTGGAAAAGTCTTCAGAAATCCCTGGATACTGAACTTTATTTGAGCACTTCTTACCACCCTCAGACAGACGGACAATCAGAACAGACTAATCAAACCTTAGAAGACATGTTTAGATCTTGCTCACTTGACTTTCAGGGTATGTGGGATCAATATTTACCTCTGGTAGAATTTTCCTATAACAATAGCTTCCATTCGAGTATTCAGATGTCACCATATGAAGCGTTATATGGAAAGAGATGTCGTACACCAACCTGTTGGGATGATGTTGGTGAAAGAAAACTTGTAGGCCCAGAACTGGTGGAGGAAATGGTGGAAAAGGTGAAGGTAATCCAAAATCACATCAAAACAGCTCAAAGTAGGCAGAAGAGCTATGCCGATAATCGAAGGAAGGATTTGGAATTTCAAGTCGGTGATCATGTTTTACTGAATGTATCTCCGTTAAAGGGAGTCATACGTTTTGGTAAGAAAGGTAAATTGAGTCCCAGGTACATTGGACCTTTCGAAATTCTAGAACGAATTGGGGTTGTAGCTTACCGATTGGCAATGCCGCCAAGTCTCTCCAAAGTTCACGATGTGTTCCACGTATCTCTATTGAGGAAATACATGCCTGATCCAACGCATGTACTCACCTATGAAGAATTAGAACTGGAACCCGATCTGTCTTATTGCGAAGAGCCCGTCAAGATTCTTGATACGAGAGAACAAGTGCTGAGAAACCGGACGACGCGTCTGGTAAAAGTTTTGTGGAGAAACCATAAGATGGAAGAGGCAACGTGGGAACCCGAGGAACTTATGATGAAAACCACCCGAGTCTTTTTATGCAGTAATACCCTAGAAATTGGGAGGACACAATTATTTGAAGGAGGGGAGAATGTAACACCCCAAGCTTCTACGGTACGTTTCCCTTCGAATAATGCGATAGCGTGTGTTGTACGCAACCTCGAGTTCTAACACACACCACAACTAATTAAACTAGCCGTTGTGAATAGTAATACATACTTTTTGAAATCATATATATTTTATATTTCAAAATGGACTTCATTTTTGGATTCGGAATATCGATATTAGCCTAGGGTGAAATTTTGGTACTTTTCGGATAACTTTTATATTTTGATGAATAGTGAAAATTACTAAATTTTAATTAAAAACAACTTTTTTAATCAAAATAATTAATATTGATAAATTATGAATTTGAGTGGTTTTAAAGTATATTTAGAATATATTTTTACCATTCAATTTAATGTTTGTCATTGGACATAATTTTACAATTAAACCGAACATAAACAAGTGTCAATCTTTTGATAGTTATTATCTCTTAAAAACACGCTTTTTGTTTTGACAGCGGGAATTAATTTTAAATTTATTTCTGCCACTTCTGTATTTTGAATTTGGAAAAATGGATTACATATTTGGAATCAGGATGTCCAAATTATGTAAATAGGTAACTTTCATTTTTACACATTTTGAATAATTACTGCGGTAAATATTTTAATTACCATGGTTAAGGGTAAATCCGGTAAATAAGGATTAAAAAAATAATATTATAATAATACTAAATTACCCTAAAACGTGTCCTAACCCTATTGGTGGATACATGGTCGACCATGGGAATATTTGGGTCTATTTTGGGACCCCATGGATCCCCTTGTAAGGGATAATGACACTTTATTTTAATTAAGTCAAAATGAATACAAAAATGACACAAGCATATATCTTTTAGAAAAACAATTGTTACATAGAGTTATATATGTTGGATTTTAGATTATAAATATTCATTATAAAGATAAAAATATTTCCTACATAATTATATTTTATTTATAATTTTTAGACATTAAATAATTTATTTTATTTATGACACAATGATGATGCAGTAATTTCTAAAATAGTGAAAAATTAAAATAATTGATATTATAAATACCCAAATAAATATAATATGAAACTTTTAAGGAATTAAACTAATTTTCTAGGATACTATGATATATTAGGAGTTCTTTAATTGACTTTGTTCGAAGTAATCAGTCTGTTATGAGTTTCACAAAAATCAACTATTGAATAGTGTCAAAATTGACATAAAAGAGTTCTTAAAACAAATATTATATTATTAATTGATATTAAATTTTTAAAAATCTAAGTTTCTGCCAAGAGACTTATATAATGATAGTATCATCATTAATTGACCACTTGGGGGTCGCTTGTATGTATATGGTAAGTCTATTAACCATATAATATAAAAATACAAAGAGAAATTGTAAAAGTGAAACTAATTAACTTAGAGTTAATACTTAAAGATAAGGTTAATATAAGTACCCAAACCTGTCTAAATTCTATTGGTTGAGTTGTTTTCGACCTATCCCCACCTTAACCTTTGAATAGTCAATTTTGGATCCATTATAAACCGAATATGAATTTATTATAAATTAATATTTCTAGCTTTTCCAAAGGTGCCCCTCACCCCTCTTATAAAAAGGCACTCCTCCTTCTCATTTCTTCACACCTCTAAAGCCTTTTGGTTCGGCCAAAATCTTCCCAAATACTCTCCCAACATCCCTCACTACAACCTAGAGGCCTTAGTTTGATCATAAAGCCAACCTATGGAGTCCTTTTGATCAAATCAAAAGGAAGAACCCGAAGAAGAGGTAATGATTTCACCACCCTTTTCTAAGTTCATTTCTTCTTCCACTTATTCTTCCTTTGTTCTTACCATTCTAAAATAATAAATCCAGTATCTCACATATAATGTGATGTTATTATAAGTATGGTACAACCATATTCAGTATTCTATCCACCCTTTGAATAACATGTCACCATACGTGCGTACGTACGGCTTACCGTCTCCACGTCGTGGTGTAATTGTTATTCAATATAATATTATTTGGATTGGTATAATAATGATGTGTAACTCATGTAAATAATAAATATAACATGTTAATGATTCTGTATATATGATATGCCATTCATTTATATATTATTTTAATATCAAAAGAATGATATTGTCGCTCGTGCGTACGTACGGACTACCCTCTCCACGAACGCGATGAGATTCATTCTCCATCGTATCCATTCAAGTATAATTTGATGATTTAAAAAAATGATGTTTAAGGACTTGATATCATTCTGGATATGAATAATATACAACCTATCCTTTACATACATGTCTTACGTAACAAAACATACAAAAGAAAACAAGTAAGTTAACACCCGAAACAACGATAATACTAAGATATTATTATCAAATCAATATTAAAAGATCATATATGATACCATATTAATGTATATGATTCTTGTATAATTTAATAACAATTATTTCACCATTATACAGGAGGTTAACCTACCACAACCAAGGAAAAGTACAAGGTAAGGGTTATTTTACAATCTCTTCATTATCCGAGGTTGTATTATACGTAATAATCTACTGGGATCTCTTTATCATACACATCCATGTTTCTTTGAAATGTATTTCAAAACATTTTTACTATTTACAAGAATATGGGTTAAAGTCATTTATACCCTTGTTTGACTTTTTATAAGAGGTTTATAAAGGAATCTTTCCGTCGTTTTCAAAACAAGGTCCTTTTTAACCTTTTCGACTGAATTGAGGTAAGAATGTTTTTTTTAACTTATACGGCGGGTGCGGTTATTTTCCACCGTTATAAAATCATCGAAGCTTTCCATACAAGCTTATAAAAATATTTTCAATGAAAATGTTTTATTTTATATGGATCTTAAATGATTTCAAAATAAAAGGAGATACTTCTTTAAAAAGAATTTTGATTTCATCTATGTCCACATCCTTTGATGGATTTTAAGATTATTTGAAGTTGATTTTGTTATGATACAAAACTTCTATATTGTATTGAAGGTTTTGGTGATATGTTTGACTGTGGATGTTCTATTTTTATACCATTCATAGTTTATGGTGAAATTATTGACATTTCGTATGCTAGTTTTAATACGAATGTTTATGTTATGTTTAAACCTTTTCATATGGGAATGCATTGGACTTAATAAGTGACGGGTGGAGCCCGCTATAGCTCCTCGATGCATCGGTAGGTCTCATGAGACAAACTAGTGTCTTGGCACAAGTCCTTGACAAAATCGTATTTGTAGTCTTGGAACGAGGCCTTGGCTATGTGGTTATGATAGTCTGGAATTATGCATTCCAACATTATGAAAGTGGTTATTGATATTGCATGTGATTATTCGATTAGTAGAATATCCATGTGAACAAGTAAATGGCATTATTTCATTTTACTTTTTCCATACTATGTTGAAGTTCAATTTTAAAAGGCTTTTGTTTTAGTAATTCATTGCCTTAAATGTTTATGCTTATTTTGAATGTTCCGCTATATTGTTATCCTTACTGGGCATTTGAGCTCACCCCTTTTTTATGTTTTATTTTTCCCAGGTAGTGAAGAAGTAATTTATGAATGACTTGCAGGGATATTATGAGGGGTTAATAGTGTGGATATGAAGACTTTGATGTTGTAGTAGTTTTTCACTTTGAAATGTAATGTAAAACTTTATGATTATATCTAGTGTTTCCAAGGCTACTAAACCAATCGGTCTTTCGGGATTTGATCTTTCTTGTGATCATGCCAATGTTATGTAATAATGCACCGACTCTGGGTAACTGGGGTCGGGGCGTTACAATAATTGTTCATCAAATAATTCTATCATCATACGTTCAACATCCATAAAACAACGGACTTCTTCAGCCTGAAACAGGAGATCCACAATGTCATAAAGTACATAGATAAATTCATGAATTCAGTCTATTTTGCACCAGTGGTTGCGTAAAGTGATCATTTTAAGGCATGCATCTTTAATTCGGGGCTAAGGTAAAATATTCGATTTATGATTTTGGTGCCTTGTATTATAGATTATATGGTTATATTGAATAGAGGGACTTTGGCCGAATGTGATATATCAAGATAGATATGAGGAGGAAAGATGATACCAACAGGGAATGGTTGGAACTCAACAACTGGAGTTAGAGGAAAAGGGACACCAATTTCCAAGTTGGATTTGGAAATTAGAATAAGATGAAGGGATCATTAATCCTTCCTCCACAACCCTAGAGAAAAGCATGTTGATATAAAAGTGGTTCCCTTGACCACATAAACCAAGAGCGTATGGAAGAACCTATATCACGTCATAAATGCAACAATATGGGATATCTTCAGCAATATTTCGGTATTTCTCCAAGGTCAGGTGCTCAGGAAACTTCTCATTCATCGCATCATCATATGACTTGATAGAAAGAGGATAGTAGAATCATTATCATCGGCATAACAGAGCTAGGAATGGATATTCTCAAAATCTCATGACTCCTCATCCAGGGAAATATCAGTAAGGAATCAAGGATAAAAGTGAAGAGACAATGGAATTGTATGGAGATGAGAAAATGATTGCCGATGATCAGGTTGGACCATATACAGTAAGAGTTTCCTTTCTATTGAATTATACCCTTGTGAAAGTGCTCATAGATACTGTTGAATCACATTCTTTCATTGCTTCTTGTGCTGTCTATTTTTTATACTTAATGTTGGAAATGATGCCTTTTTTAAACTGAAAACTCCTTTCGATGAAAGAGAAGGTCAATCATTCATTTTCAGAACTTGTTCTATAGATGTTGATAGAGCTGAGCTGAAATAGGACTTCTCGATGTTGGAAAAAAATTTCTATGATCTTATCATATGTATGGATTTGTTGATCAAGAATAGGTGAATCACCTAGATTATAACGCAATACAATTATTCACATCAATATGTTTTTCAAGGGATCTTCGTCATTAAACAACAATCTCATTTGTTCTCCACAAAAACACTAGGTCTGGAAAGGTCATCACACCCCATGGGTGGCCCTTGATTAGTCTCATCACCCTCAACGCATCACATAAGAAACATGAGGGTCTCTATTTACCTTTTTAAGGACCATTATACCAAAACATGCAAAGGGTGATAAAAGTATACCCATAGACCCCCAGGAACAAAACCACACATCCATAATTCCTCAAATAAACCATGGGATATAACTTCTAAACCACTTACCTCAATTCTATGGGTGAACACACTCCTAATCGAGCCCTTAAGTTCTACTTCAACCTATCTTTTAATCTTCAACCTAAATCTTACCCAATGAGTAGATTTTTAGGGATTTTGAAAGAGAGAAGAATAAGATACAATCCCTAAACACAAAAGAGAAGAAAAAATGGGATTAGCCTTACCAGGAGCTTCAATCCCTAACAAACGGCACCGGAAATACCTTAGAAATGAAGGAGATTTGTATCTTTGAGCTCTTGGGGAATTTGGTTCCTCTCTAGGGTGAAAAGAGGTGAAATGGGAGGAAATCATGAGTTGGGGTTTAAAATATTGGAGTGTCATATTTGTAAAATTTTAAAAGATTCTCGGCAGCATGATTTACCCATAAGGTTTTCCAAACCATGAGAAAACTGGGTAAAGGCCACTATGAAAATTCCCACATCCCAAAAAGTTTCTTAGACTGTCCACCTAGTTTGTAATAATCATGCGCAGACTATGTGGCCTACCCAGAATACCCCATTTCTCAATTTTTTGTGTCCGGAACCCTTGGATCACCCCTAAGCCACCACAAGGACCTGGGTAAGAACGTAAATAAACATAAAAAGGGATCCAAAAAAAACATATACAAGATCATACATTCCATGATCCAGAATCTTACTACCTCTCCACATTATAATGGATCATCCCCAAGATGAGATCTCAAGATTTATTGCACTTCGAAGAGAAATATATTATGCCACTGACCCACATATTTGGCTCTCGCTCCCATGTTTCTTCTTGAACCTTCTTGTATATTGTACTATATGTAAGTGTGATGTCAAATAAGTGCAACAAGAATTATTTAAAAAAATGAATCTTATTTTAATTTGAAAAAACATGTGAATCATGATTATGGGAAATCTTTTTATACAAACATGTATTTGAGGAAAATTGTAAAGTTGTTTTATTTTACTAAAAAATTATAAATAATAAAAATTAACATTTTTTATAAACTCACATACTAAGTAATATAATGTTTGTGGATTTTTAAAATCCTAAAAGAATAAAAAATTACATTTAATGGAATATAATTTTAATCAAATACAATAAAGAATGAAAATAAAATTAATTGTCACCATTTTTTAATGTTAACTAGACTAGATATTTGGTCGACCAAAAGTCAACATTTGGGGGTGTCATTGATATTGGCATGAATTGTATGGGCCAATAGAAAAAGAATTGGCGAAGATCGTCACTTACTATTGATAGAGTAGTAAATATCTTTGTGGTGAAGGCATGAAAAATGATATTTTTGATAATGAAGAAAACTATTGATATATGTGATGTGGATAAATACATGATGGTTATATTATAGGAAAGCAATAGACTGATCAAGCTTAGGGAAACTACAGTTATTCACTCTCACTCCAATGAAATAATGATTTCATATTACATCATCAATGAAAACTATGAATATGTAATGATTTAAATGAATAATGATTGAAATAATTATCATGTGGAAGATATCCTAGCCAAGACGTTGGTCGAACGTTTTTTGGGAAACATTATTCAAACCTCATTGTCTATCCCTCTCCCATTGTCTGAGGAGATTCAAATTTCACGCATATACCATTGTTTTTATACTATATCTATTATTTATGAAATTGGAATTGGTTTCTATGGAATATATGATCTTCGAGGTGTTTTGATCACTAAGGGGAAATTATGATTTCATTGGGAATATTACAGAAGAAGGTGAATGATTATATTCAGGGAATAGAATATTATAGAATAGTATGTCTCTCAATGCATGATATTCTCCATTGAACTCCTGATTTTTACACCATGAATTACTCATATAGGCATAGAGCGATAGATTAATTGTTTCACTCTTATAATTTTTTTAGTTCTTTTTCTTATTTAATGACACATTGGAATTCAAAAAAACTCATAAAAATATTTTCATTGGAAATAAGTTTATTCAACAATGGAAATCAAAACAATTTTTTCTTTTTTTTAATCCACAATATTTTTTATGGAGTTTTTCAGACCATGTGATTGTTGATGGTGATGAATAATGTTCCCACTGTTTCCAAAAAAATGATACAGTTTCCTAAAAAATTGGATTAGTTGTTTTCAGAATTTTTTTTAGTAATATGAATCTTTTCATTAATGTTAAATGTTTTTTGAATGATATATTTTATTTCGTTACATTTTTTCACAAATAAGGATTCATGTTTTACTCATCAAAATCTAGACGGGGAATATTTTTTGTGACAAAAAATCATGAAAATGATGATATTGTGTTAAATATGATTTCCTATCATGATGTATCATTTAATATAAGATTTTAGGTTTCCTTATCAAAATAATGTAAAGTAAAGTGTATCGTGAATGTTCTGAAGACTCTAGAAATCTTGGTGTTTGTTATTCAATAAAGTTTCTCACTAATGGGAATGTAAAATCATCTATGTTTTGTGTAACAATAACGTTGTATGAACATGAAAAACGTATATGGTAGATTCATGAGGGAAAGAAATTGTGTGTTAACGGAATCATCAAATTGTTGATGATATGAATACCCAACAAGTTATTCCCTATGGTGTTGTTACACTAGCATATATCATGAAGGTGTATCCATGTCTATAAATAGGAGGGTACCACTATCATTTTGGATAGACTCTTGGTGAAGTTATATAGTCTCTCCTTTGGGAAATAGCTGTTGGAAGTAGAGTTGTATGATGTTATTTTTTGTGTGATGTAGTCATGCTCAAATTAGTTTCATGATGAAAGTAAATTTAGTTTTCTCAAACCAAGTGAGATTTAGGAACCATTCATAATTTGCAATAGATAAAGTTGTGCAAAAATAATAATGACTTCAAATACATTATGGATAAACATATATAGTGATATTTTTCACGATGTGATAGTTTTGTTAAATATTCAGGTTTTGTAAATTTTAATAGCAACACGACAATATATTGTTCAGGGAAAATACATTGTAAAAGGTTTGTTCAATGAATTGAGCCTTAATATTATTACAATTATGTAACAAAACATAATCAATGTGTACTGAGATATAGAGGTCACCTTCTTGTCAATAAAATGAAAATGGATTTACCCAAGGGGAAAATAAAATGGACATAAAAATGTGATCGGATGGATGATATTTTTTTATCAATACAATCATGTAAATATAGTGAAAATGGAATTGGTTTTCACGATAGATGTGTTGAAATGCGTAATGTTTATTGAATCTTAATGGATTTTTGAACGACTGTCATCATAGTCCATTTTTTCTACATGGATTTGGCATTAGCGATGATCCTATTAAAATGGATTTTTAGTGTCCATATTTATTTAGATGTCTATTGGTTGGTGTCACAATTACATTAAAAATGTTTCAAATGTTCATACCAGTGGGGGGACAAGATAAATTTAACTTTATGAAAATATTTACTCCATGATACACCCTTACCCCATTCATGGTTTTTGAGGTATAAAACACATATATTAATTTATTCTTTTTTAATACATTGAATCTTCTAAAATATATGGGGGTATTTATTTATTTTTATGCATTTAAGGAAAATATTTTTTACTCTCAATATTTAATATCATGTAACATGTTTTTTTGTAATTATATCATAGCTTTAATGTAAATATTATGTAAATAACTACGATTATGATAATTAATATTTTATTCGTTACCATTTATAATTATCTATTATAGACAATATTTTAATTGAACATTACTTATAGACCCTCTCCCAGAGTCACCAGCCTTATATGTATTGGTATTCTTGCTAAAGGTCAGGTGAAACCCCATTTTTTAATATTATGCAGAATTGGGAAATGGATGACACATACTCTTGCCATTTATAAATGATGAAATTAGTTTTTTATCACTCTAAATGACATAAATATGTTTTGATATGGTTATATATGTGTTATGGTATTTTCATAGCATATTTTTTCATTTCTTTGATTTTATGGGATATTATTATTTATAGACCATTGTGTTAATTATGTTTAAAACTTCAACACCCAATGATATTACAATTTATTTTTCCTTCACAAGGTTGAATATCCTATTTCACTCGCAAGACCAAACTAATATAATCCATTATTTGTTTGAGATAGAATATTTCAATGAAATATAAAAAAATATTATGATAGTATAATATAAAGCATAATTAAAACAATTTGTTGAATAATAAACTAAAATTAAAAACAAATTCCATGGACATGTAATCCCTTTCCTTCTGCTTTTTGGAAAAGATCATACCTCAAATTGAAATAATGGAACTAACATAATGATTTTTTAATATAATATTAATTTTCAAAGAGTTTTGAATTAATAGAATGAGTAATTCAAGAAATATATATAGGGATAAATATCATAATTAAAATTGACTATTATATATATGGTTATAGAAATGTGAATACCGGATATATGGATATTATAAAAATAGAAATTTTACAAATTATTATTGGTTATATCCAATGGTTACATTGTACCATAAAAAAGAATATAATAAATTTGGAAAGGAAAAAATATAATATTTAACTAAAATATTTGACCATAAAATATATATAATAATATATTATATATTATTATTATTATTATTGAAACATTTTATGAATTTAAGAATATTTTAAAATATATATATTAATATAAATTAAATGATAAAATAAAGCATTAAAAATGAATAATTTATTTTAAGAGGATATTATAAGAATTGTTTAATGTTAGAAATGATATTTCTGGAAAAAAGTTTTTCTAAGTGGTTATTAATTTTAACTAAATAATATAACTTTATTAATTATGAATTAAGAAAATAATATAATTTTTTGGTGTATAAAAAATTTAACACTCATTAAATTTGTAAAAAATATGAAATAGCATTAACAACCCATAAGATAAAATAAATTATTTTTATACAAAAAAATTATTTATATTTATTATTTTTAAATATAAACGATAAATTACAAATTCATAAAAATTAAATTATATAAATAATATTAAAAATTAAGAATGATCAAATTAAAAATAGTTAACAAGTTCAATTTCATTTATCAGCATATAAAATTATTCCGTTTATTAATGTAATACATCTGTAAGTATAAAAACATTAAAATAATGATTATTTTTAAAATCATGTATAAATATTATAAAAAATAAAATAAAAGTAGATAAATATTTTAATATCTATTTTACTTGGTATTTTTGGTATATAGGGAAATATTACACTTAATAATTCCCATACTTAATAAATAAGTAATGAGTAATTTCAAAAATGCCTCTCAAAAACACATATAAAAGGACCTCTACCCCACCCCTTCCAAACCACTGATAAATTTTGTGTCTCTCATTAATTTAATGCCATTATCTATCTTCCAAATCCATATTACACATTTTTCCTATTTTCTTACCTATAGGGAAGCCTAAATCATTCATTCCAAAGGAACCTCTGTCAATGAGAGATTAAAACAAGTAGAAATCCAATTTCATCGCTTCATATTTCATTTAACATCTCAATTCCACTATATGTAAATCATAATATCTATATCAACAATGTTATATTAAAATCATTATTATTCTAAGGATATTATTCAACTATTATATAACTTTATAATTATACTGAATAATCATTAGAATAAAATCTTTTTGGTCAGGTCGATTCCACCACCTCCATGAATGCTATTATACAAAAATCATCATTTACCCATAAATAAATATTAATTCATAAAAACTATAAATATATGATATTAATGAGAAATATATGTCATGAATATGATTTTTTATGGATAACATAATTTTAAACTATCATTATAACGTAACTCATTGATATTTGGTAATTAACCAAAAACATGTCCTTCATGGATTCCATTCTCACAAAATATACACATATTTTCATAAAAAATTGAGGACTACATAATAATTGGAACACAATTGTTCCACTACCATTGACTAATATATTATTTCTGAACTCAACATCAATGAATGAGGAACAACATCACTATTACAAATCTTTTTCAAAATAATAAAAATTATAGACATGTGATGATGTGAACTAAAAATTACATGACAATATGAATATAGTAAATTATTATAACTACTATAAAATTATACATATAAGATTATGAAATAATTTATTAATTTTTTTATTTTTATTATATATAATAATTATGTTTTTTCTTGGAACATATGAGTAAAGGTATTTTTTCTTTTCAATCTCACATTGAATTCTAGGATACTATGAATAAATTGTGATATGAGTAATTCTATGTACCAATATATAAAATCTAGAGAATTGTTTTATCACGGTAGTTACATTTCTTCATGCTATTTCACATTTCCATTTTTTCATAATTTACATGATATAATTATTATATGAAAGACTAAACTTAAAACTTTTTTGGGATGGATGTATTTATCCTACATATATATATTATTTATTATAATCTATTTATATTCTTATCTCAAATTATATGATTTATAATGGGAATTTTCACTATAATTATATTATCAATTAAATTAAGGTTTTTTTTACCTTTTATAAAATGATCATTTTCTGTCTACTATAACTTTCATTTCAAAATAATGAATGCTGCCTGTTTTTAATGTTTTATATAATAATGAATTTTCCAATAGAATTTTCAATAATATTTAATAAAATTAATTTATAATTATTTATAGCTTTATGAAGAAATTTTTTCCCCATTTTTTATAACATATTTTCCTAAAATCGTATAAAACATTAATGTGTATATCTTCCTCATTCTCTAAGAAAATTTTACTTTTATAATAAAACTAATTTTAATATATGTAATCATATGTTAATTTAACATTATAATACTTTGTAATATTATCTAGTGACATTATCAATAAGTACCCAGGTTTATTAAACATGGATATTACATTTGTTTAGTTGAATATTTAGTACATTTAAAAAATACATGCATGAGGAAATAATAGTATAGTATCTAAGGAAACATGGAAACATAATCTAATACATTAGTTTATTATCATAAAAATATCCCTTAAATATCTTCCCAATTACTAATAAAACATAGAAAATTTATCATAACTTATTTAACGGAAATATAAGAATGGTGTGAACTCTATTAATCAGTAAGAGTAATAAAGGTAGATATGTAAGCATATCATGAGAATAAGGGAACTAGAACGTGATCATAAAATTGGAAGATCAACCCCTATATATCAAGGATAATAATCAAGAGTATTGTTATAAATATTTTAATTTCAAAATACATGAATCATAAGGGTTAGAAATCATTGTAAATTAATCATGAATAATACGCTCATATAATATAAGTGATGTGCCACTATTACAATAGAAAACCATTCAATGTGTCATTTTTAGATTCCAAGAACGTCAAAATAGTGTATCAGGAAACAAATATCTCCTATTATTGGACTAGGACACACTAGTTTCCCATAGTAGATCAAGACACAGCAGTATCCCATAATGGCTCAGGACACACCTATTTCAAATTTATGGATCAGGACACAACTGAGACCTATAATGTATGTGGACACACCTATTTCCCATTTTTAGATCAAGCCTGAAAACTTTTTACCCATAAATATATCATTAGATAAAAATAATTACCTAGTGGATTGAAATTAGACATAGGTACCACCAGTCACATAATAAAATCTTACTTATAGGTTCTATATTCAGATAAATAATCATCATATAGTGTACCATAAAAAGATATGGGTTTCATTATTATAATATCATATCTCATGATATGAAATGGGTATCATAATAATTTCTTCATATCATTTCCTATTGAAAAGTATGTCTCATAATCATTTCATTAAAGCATGATCCCTTAAATGAGGCAGGTTTCAATGGCTTATAACTTATCAAAGAGTGAAAGGTGTCATAGATATTGCACGATCAAAACATAAACCATTCAAAAAATAAGATATATGGTAATATTGTTTTATATATCTAGTAAATGTTAAAATATAAAAAATAATTTCTTTTTATACAAATAAAGATTTTGATGGATAACATGGAACATTTTCTTTCAATCATAATCTATTTCATAAAAAATTTCGAAAGTAGTTTTCTTTGAATGAGAGATTTAAAAACAATTTTATCAAATATTTCTAAAGAAAATATATTTTCTTCTTTGAATATTATTTAAAAATAATAATTTGGGAAAAATAATTTCTATCAAAGTATATTTGATATCTTATGAACGAATCCTAAAAATATTTTGAAAACCTTCTTTTTTTAAATACCATCAAAACAAATTCAAAAGTACTAGAATCAGTTTTGGAAAAACTTTTATACAAAATCTCTCTGATAAATTATAATGGAAGATTTAAATAACAAAAATACATTTCATTGAAAATAACTGTTTAAAAACATATAAAGGGATATTTGAAAATAATTTAAAAATATTCATAAAGAGAAAACATGTTTGGAATTTTTTTTCTTTGAAAAAAACAAAAAACACAAAATATTATCATAATTTTATGAAAAAATATTCTTTAAAAATAAACTTTAAAACATATAATATAATATCTAAGGAAATTATGGTCATGATTTCATGTAATTTCCTACGTACGGAACATCTATTATTTCATGATAAAAAGTTTAAAAAATTTCCTTGATCATAAAATGTAAAGTAGATTCATTTTAAAAAAAATTCAAAATTCAAAAAATTCATTAAATTTTTCATTAATCATAATAGTGTAATAATAAAAAAATTCAAAATATTTTTTGAAAACATGTTTTTGAAAGATCACAGATATCTGACTGGAAGGAGAAACAATGTCAGATTTTCATAAAAACTATTTCATAATTTTCATAACTAACAAAGTGGGAAAAGTTTACCATTACATGGTAATAAAACTATTAACTAGATGTTAATAAAAATTATTTCTTTTCCAAATATATAGATAACTATATTTTATCAATATAAGAAAATTTTAAATAATCAGGATAATTGATGAGATTATATGAATATCTCGAGCCACTTTGAAAACATTAAATCATAATCCCCATGAGAGAATAAATTTACATGAGGATTTTTAATATCATGAAAAAATATTAATAATATATCATGTAAATTGGAACTATATACACCCCTTATAATGTATAGGTGCATAATAAGGAATGAAACTCAAATATGTAAATGTGAGACAAAAACTAATTTAACGATTTGGTAACTTATGAACCCTAAACCCCATTAAAGAGAGATCATAAAAGGGAAAGGTAAAAACCCATTAAGTTTATTATAACTATAATATAATACATTAATGGGAATTATATACACCACATATATGAAATGAGTGGTGAACGTGGTATGAATCTCACACATATAAAAACTGAGATGAGAAAACCCATACCATAGGTATTTTATTTATTTATAAATTTAAAAAACTCTTGAATTATAAGTATAAATTTTTAATAAATATACTAAAAAACATATTATTATATATAATATCAAATATGATCAATATTACAAGATTATTAGTAATTCCTTGTCAATGTAACGCTTCGAGTAATTTTATTTTATTTTTTAAAAATATTTTGTTTTATTATGTGTGATCCTATAACATATATCCTGATGTAATTAGTTAAATAATTTAAAACTGATAGAAATATAAAATATATTCAGTATATATGTATTTATTATAATACAAAAATTATATAAGTATAAATTTTAATACATATTCCATAGATACGATAGTTCATACATATGCATGAACATTGTTTTTGTTTACATGTTGTACGGAAAAAAAAGAAACAAAATGACATTTGTGTGTGTACATATATATATATTATTTCATTATAATTATTATTTAATTTATATCATATAATTTAAATAAACATATCCTTAATACATTCTATGTAAATTGTGAATGAATCTCCTCGATTTTAGGTGGCGGTAGTCCAAACGTCAACCAACAAAGTTATCTTATTTTCAATAATTAAAAGGAATGAAGTTATGTGTTCTATAATAATAAATGAGAAATAAAGAAATCATAAATATCTTATACATAATATAAATATATATTTTCCATCATAAAACAAACCATGAGATGTAGAAATTGAAAAATGAAAAACATCACATAGTGAGGAAGAAGTTCATTATACAAAAAAATAGTATGTTTGCGACCCATTAGATGGAAGTGTGTGTAAGTGTAGATAGAAACCATAGAATAACACCATATATGTATATATAGGATAATTATGTTATTATACACTATTAAAAAAATAGTTTTTATCAGCGCTCAAAACGGGCTTTATCACTGCTAAAAAAGTGATGTGAATCTCGGTGCTGATAAAGGGGGGGGGGGGGGTTCCCATTATCAGCGCTTAAAGAGCGCTGATAATGGGTTACTTTATCTGCGCTAAAAAAGTGCTGATAAAGGATACCTTTATCAGCCCTAAATACATGCTGATAAAGTTGGATTTTATCGGCGCTAAAAGTGTGCTGATATTAAAAACCTTTATCAGTGCTAAAAGAGCGCCAATAAAATCCATGTCTGCTGCTCCGAGAAAATCTGCTGCAGCACACCCGAACACCTAAAAAAATCAGCATCTTAATATGCTAATTAGAGAAATTATACCCATACAAAATTAACACATAAATCATAAGCTAATTATAAAATGTATACCCATACACCAAGTATACTCATACATCATTAACACATAATTTATAAGTTAATTAAATACATAAAGACTTCAATTCATAATTCAGGGGGTTGGGGGGATGTTCAAGGGTTTGGGGTGGATTTCCAAGTAGGTTAGGGGGTGTTCGGGGGAATGGGGGTGTCCAGGGGGCTTTCCAGGGGGTGGGCTGGTGTCCAGGGTGTCGGGGTAGCTTTACAGGGGGTGGGGTGTCCATGGGGTGGGTTGGTGTCCATGGGGGGTGGGGGCAGTCCAAGGGGTTGGTGGGGATGACTTTTACACATCAAAAAGGACCCATGGATCGTTCTTATAAACGATGAATACATGCTGAATGTGTTTGTTCCGATTTCTGTAAGTCAGTTGTTGTTTTCACTTAAAATTGTGTCCATTTTAAACCAAAGAGAGACCCTTTGAGTTCTACCGGCCACACCATGCCTCCTATTGAGGTAGAGATGACTCTTACACATCACAAATGACTCTAGGATCGTTCTCCTAAAGGATCGACAAAATCCAAATGTGTTTGGTCAGATTTTGGTAGGTCGGTTCATGTTTTCACTTAAAATTGTCTCCATTTTAAACAAAAGAGAGACCCATTGAGTGGTACCGGCCACACCATATCTTGTATTTATGTGGGGATAACTCGTACACATCTCAAAGGACCCATGGGTCATTCTTATAAATGATCAAGACAATCTGAATGCGTTTGTTTGGATTTTCATATTTTCGTTGTTGTTTTCAATTAAAACTGTGTCCATTATAAACAAAAGAGAGACCCTTTGAGTGATAGCGGCGACACCATGCCTCGGATTGAGGTGGGGATGATTCTTACACGTCACAAAGGACTCTTGGATAATTATCTTAAAGAATAAACACAATCATAATGCGTTATGTAGAATTTTCGTAAGCCATTTTTTGTTTTCACTTAAAATTGAGTACATTTTCAATAAAATAGAGAACCTTTGAGTGGTACCGGCCACACCGTGCCTCATATTGAGGCAGGGTTGAATCATACACGTCACCAAGGACCCTTTTATCGTTCTTATAAAATATAAAAGCAATCTGAATGCGTTTGGTCAGATTTTCAAAGGTTAGTTTTTGTTTTCAATTAAAATTTTGTCTATTTTTATCAAAAGAGAGACCATTTGAGTGGTACCGGCCACACCATGCCTCAGATTGATGCCGTATTGACTCATACACATCTCCAAGGACCTTTGGATAGTTCTAATAAAAGATCATGGAAATCCAAATGTGTTTGGTTGGATTTTCATAGGTCAGTTTTTGTTTTCAATTAAAATTGTGTCCATTTTAAACAAAAGAGAGACCCTTTGAGTAGTACCGGCCACACCGTGCCTCATATTGAGGCGGGGTTTACTCTTACATTTCAAAAAGAACCGTTGAATAGTTCTTATAAAAGATCACCGAAATCCGATTGCGTTTGGCCAGATTTTCATAGGTCAGTTGTTGTATTCAATTAAAATTGTGTCCATTTTAATCAAAAGATAGACCCTTTGAGTGATTGCGGTCACACCATGCCTCAGATTGAGACATGGTTGACTATTACATGTCATAAAGGAATTTTGGATCGTTATCCTAAAGGATCAACACAATATGAATGTGTTTTTTTAGATTTTTGTAGGTCAATTGTTGTTTTCATTTCAAATTGTGTCCATTTTCAGCAAAATAGAGATCCTTTGAGTGAAATTGACCACACCGTGCCTCGGATTGTGGGTTGGATGACTCGTACACGTCACCAATGACTCGTGTATCATTATTATAAAGGATAAACACAATCCAAAAGTGTTTGGTTTTATTTTCGTAGGTCAGTTGTTGTTTTCACTTAAAATTGTGTCCATTTTAAACAAAATAGAGACCCTTTGAGTGATACCGGCCACACTCTTCTTCGAATTGGTGCGGGGTTTACTCTTACACGTCATAAATGACACATAGATATTTCTTATAAAATATCATGTCAATCCGAATGTGTTTGGTCAGATTTTTATTGGTCAGTTGTTGTTTTCAATTAAAATTGTGTCCATTTTAAACAAAAGACAGCCCCTTTGAGTGCTACCAGCCATACCGAGCCTAATATTGAGGTGAGGATGACTCGTACATATCAAAAAGGACCCATGGATCTTTCTCCTAAAGGATAAACACAATACGAATGGGTTTGGTTGGATTTTCGTAGGTTAGTTGTTATTTTCACTTAAAATTGTGTCCATTTTAAACAAAATAGAGACCCCTTAAGTGCTACCGGCCAAACCGTGCCTCATATTGAGGTAGGGATGACTCATAAACGTCACAAAGGACCCATGTATCTTTCTACAAAAGGATTGAAAAAAATGAGGTTGGAGAGATTTCCGTAGGTCAGTTGTTGTTTTCACTTAAAATTGTGTCCATTTTAAACCAAAGAGATACCCTTTGAGTGCTACCGGATACACTGTGCCTCATATTGAGGCGGGGATGACTCGTACATGTCACAAAGGACCCGTGGATCTTTCTCCTATTGGATCAACACAATCTGAATGTATTTGGTCAGATTTTTGTAGGTCAGTTGTTGTTTTCACTGAAAATTGTGTCCATTTTAAACAAAAAAGAGACCCTTTGATTGGTACCGGCCACACTGTGCCTCAGATTGAGGTGGGGTTGACGCTTAAACGTCTCAAAGGACCCATGGACCGTTCATATAAAATATTAAGACAATTGGAATGTGTTTGGTTTGATTTCCATAGGTTAGTTATTCTTTTCACTTAAAATTGTGTCCATTTTAACTCAAAGAGAGACCCATTGAGTGCTATCGGACACACCGTGCCTCAGATTGAGGCAGGGATTACTCGTATTCAAAAAAAAGTACCTGTGGATTGTTCTCCTAAAACATCAATACAATCCAAATGTGTTTATTTGGATTTCCATAGGTCAGTTGTTGTTTTCACTTAAAATTGTGTCCATTTTAAACAAAAGGGGGGCCCTTTGAGTGGTACCGGCCACACCGTGCCTCCGATTGAGGCAGGGTTGACTCTTACACATCAAAAGGACCCATGGATCGTTCTTATAAAAGATCAAGACAACCCTAATGAATTTGGTCAGATTTTCATAGGTCAGTTGTTGTTTTCATTTAAAATTGTGTCCATTTTAAACCAAAGAGAGAGCCTTTGAGTGCTACCGGCCACACCATGCCTCAGATTAAGGTTAATATGACTTATACACATCACAAAGGACCCGTGGATCATTCTAAAAAAGTATCAACACAATAAAAATGTGTTTGGTCAGATTTTCGTAGTTCAGTTGTTGTTTTCACTTAAAATTGTGTCCATTTAAAAAAAAGAGACCCTTTGAGTGGTACTGGCCACACCGTGCCTTGGATTTAGGGGTTTATGACTCGTACATGTCACAAAGGACCCGTGGATCATTATCCTAAAGGATCAACACAATAAAAATTCAGTTGGTTAGATTTTCATAGGTCAATTTTTGTTTTCAATTAAAATTGTGTCCAATTTAAACAAAATAGAGTCCCTCTGAGTGGTATCGGCCACACCGTGCCTAGGATTGAAACGGAGATTCCTCGTACACATCACCAAGGATCCTTGGATCATTCTTATAAAATATGAAGGCAATCCAAATGCGTTTGGTCAGATTTTCAGAGGACATTTTTTGTTTTCAATTAAAATTATGTCCATTTTAAACAAAAAGGGACTCTTTGAGTAATAGTGGTCACACCATTCCTCATATTGATACAGGGTTGAATCGTAAACATCACAAAGGACCCTTGGATAGTTATCCTAAAATAACAACTCAATCCGAATGTGTTTGGTTGTATTTCCATAGGTCATCTGTTGTTTTCACATAAAATTGTGTCCATTTTAAACAAAATAGAGACCCTTTGAGTGATACCGGCCACACCGTGCCTAGGATTGAGATTGGGTTGACTTTTACAGGTCACCAAGGAACCATGGATCGTTATCCTAAAGGATCAACACAATAAGAAGGCATTTGGTCAGATTTCTGTAGGCCAGTTGTTGTTTTCACTTAAAATTGTGTCCATTTTAAACAAAAGAGAGAGACTTTGAGTGATACCGGCCACACAGTGCCTCATATTGAGGCGGGGATGACTCATACACTTCAAAAAGGACCATTGGTTTGTTATAATAAAGTATCAACACAATACGAATGGGTTTGGTCAGATTTCCATAGGTCACTTTTTGTTTTCACTTAAAATTGTGTCCATTTTTAACCATAGAGAGACCCTTTGAGTGCTATCGGCCACACCGTGCCATAGATTGAGACAGGGATGACTTGTACAGGTCACAAATGACCCTTGTATTGTTATGCTAAAAGATCAACACCATCTGAATGTGTTGGTCAGATTTCTGTAGGTTAGTTGTTGTTTTCACTTAAAATTGTGTCCATTTTAAACCAAAGATAGACCCTTGGATTGGTAGCGGCCACACCGTGCCTCATATTGAGAAGGGGTTGACTCTTACACGTCCAAAAGGACCCATGGATCGTTCTTATAAAATATCAAGACAATCTGATTGTGTTTGGTCGGACATCCGTAGGTCAGTTATTGTTTTCACTTAAAATTATGTCCATTTTAAACCAATGAGAGGCCATTTGAGTGATACCGGCCACACCGTGCCTCATATTTGAGGTAGGGATGACTCTTACACGTCATAAAAGACCGTTGCATCATTTTCCTAAAGTATCAATACAATCTGAATTAGTTTGGTCGGATTTCCGTAGGTCAGTTGTTGTTTTCACTTAAAATTGTGTCCATTTTAAACAAAAGAGAGACACATTGAGTGGTACTGGCCACACCGTGCCTTGGATAGAGGTGGAGTTGACTCATACATGTCGAAAAATACCCATGTATCATTCTTATAAAAGATCAAGACAATCCTAATGTGGTAGGTTGGATTTCCGTAGGTCAGTTGTTGTTTTCACATAAAATTGTGTCCATTTTAATCCAAAGAGAGATCCTTTGAGTGCTACCGGCCACACCATGCCTCAAGTTGAGGTGGAGATGACTCGTACATGTCAAAAATGACATGTGGATTGTTATCCTAAAGGATAAACATAATCCGAATGAGTTTGGTTAGATTTCCAAAGGTCAGTTGTTGTTTTCACATAAAATTGTGTCCATTTTAAACCTAAGGGAGACCCATTGAGTGATATCAGCCACACCGTGCCTCTGATTGAGGCGAAGATGACTATTAAATGTCACAATGGACCCGTGGATCATTTTCCTAAAGCATCTACACAATATGAATGCGTTTGGTCATATTTTCATAGGTCTGTTGTTGTTTTCACTTAAAATTGTGTCCATTTTAAACAAAAGAGAGACCCTTTGAGTGGTACCAGTCATACCAAGCCTCAGACTGAGGCAGGGATTACTCTTAAATGTCTCAAAAGACTCATTAATTGTTATTATAAAAATACAAGACATTCTGAATGCGATTAGTCATATTTCCGTAGGTCAGTTGTTGTTTTCACTTAAAATTGTGTCCATTTTAAACAAAAGAGATACCCTTTGAGTGGTACCTGCCACACCGTGCCTCGGATTGAGGCGGATATGACTCTTACACATCAAAAAGGACCCATGGATCTTTCACCTAAAGTATAAACACAATCCGAATGTGTTTTCTCGGATTTCCGTAGGTCAGTTGTTATTTTCACTTAAAATTATGTCCATTTTAAACAAAAGTGATACCCTTCAAGTGGTACCCGCCACACCGTTCCTCAGAATGAGGTAGGGATGACTCTTACATGTCACAAAGGTCCCATGTATGGATCTTATAAAATATCAAGACAATCTGAATGTTTTTATTATATTTTCATAGGTCAGTTGTTGTTTCAATTAAAATTTTGTCCATTTTAAACAAAATAGAGACCCTTTGAGTGGTACTGGCCACACTGTGCCTCATATTGAGGTGGGGATGACTCGTACATGTCACCAAAGACCCTTGGATCATTATTATAAATGATCAAGGCAATGAAAATGTGTTTGGTTGGGTTTTCATAGGTCAGTTGTTGTTTTCAATTAATATTGTGTCCATTTTAAACAAAATGGAGACCCTATGAGTGATAGTGGTCACACCCTGCCTTGGATTGAGGAAAAGATGACTCATACACGTCACAAAGGATCCGTGCATCATTCTCCTAAAGTTTCAACACAATCCAAATGGGTTTGGTCGGATTTTTGTAGGTCAGTTGTTGTTTTCACATAAAATTGTGTCCATTTTAAACAAAATAGAGACCCTTTGAGTGATACTGGCCACACCGTGCCTCGGATTGAGGTGAGGTTGACTCGTACATGTCACCAAGGACCTGTGGATTGTTAGACAAATGGATCAACACAATCCGAAGGCATTTGTTTGTATTTTCGTAGGTCATTTGTTGTTTTCACTTAAAATTGTGTCTATTTTAAAAAAATAGAGACCCTATGAGTGATACCAGCCTCACTGTGCCTCAGATTGAGGCAGGGTTGACTCGTACACATCAACAAGGACCCTTGGATCATTATAATAAATGATCAAGGCAACACAAATTCGTTTGGTTGAATTTTCATAGGTCATTTATTGTTTTCAATTAAAATTATGTCCATTTTAAACAAAAGATAGACCCTTAGAGTGCTACCGGACACACTGTGCCTCATATTGAAGAGGGGATGACTCATACACATCAAAAAGGACCATTAGATCGTTCTTCTAAAGTATAATCACAATCCGAATGGGTCTGGTTCGATTTCCATAGGTCAGTTGTTGTTTCCACTTAAAATTATCTCCATTTTAAACAAAATACAGACCCTTTGAGTGGTACCGGTCACACCGTGTCTCGGATTGAGGCATGAATGACTTTTACATGTCACCATGGACCCTTGTATAGGTTTTATAAAAGATCAAGGAAATATGAATGTTTTTGGTCGGATTTGCATAGTTCATTTGTTGTATTCAATAAAAATTGTGTCCATTTTAAACAAAAGAGAGACCCTTTGAGTGCTACCGGCCACACCATGCCTCAGATTGAGGCGGGGATGACTCGTACGTATAAAAAAGGACCCATGGATTTTTCTCATAATGGATCAACACAATACGAATGGGTTTGGATGGATTTCTGTAGGTCAGTTGTTGTTTTCACTTAAAAGTTTTTCCATTTTAAACCAAAGAGAGACCCTTTGAGTGATACCGGACACACAGTGGCTTAGATTTAGGTGGGGATGACTTGTACATGTAAACAAGGACATGTGGATCGTTCACCTAAAGGATCAACACTATCCAAATGTGTTTGGTTTGATTTGTGTAGGCCAGTTGTTGTTTTCATTTAAAATTGTGTCCAATTTAAACAAAAGAGAGCCCCTTTGATTGTTAACGGCCAAAAAATGCCTCAGATTGAGGTGGAGTTGACACTTAAGCATCACAAATTACCCATGGATCGTTATTATAAAATATCAAGACAATCCAAATGCGTTTGGTCAGATTTCAGTAGGTCAGTTCTTGTTTTCACTTTAAATTGTGTCCATTTTAAACCAAAGAGAGACCCTTTGAGTGCTACCAGGCACACCATGCCTCAGATTGATGCGGGGAAGACTCATACCCATAAAAAAGTACCCTTGGATCTTTCTACTAAAGTATCAATACAATCTGTATGTGTTTGGTCAGATTTCCATAGGTCAGTTGTTGTTTTCACTTCAAATTGTGTCCATTTTAATCAAAAGGGAGACCGTTTGAGTGGTACCGGCCACACTGTGTATCGGATTGAGTCTAGGATGAATCATACATGTCAAAAAGGACCCATGGATCATTCTTATAAAATATAAAGACAATCCTAATGTGTTTGGTCGGATTTCCGTAGGTTAGTTGTTGTTTTCACTTAAAATTGTGTCCATTTTAAACCAAAGAGAGACCCTTTGAGGGATACCAGCAACACCATTCCTCATATTGAGGAGGAGATGACTCATAAATGTCACAAAGGACCCATGGATCGTTCTCCTATAGGATCAACACAATCCGAAAGATTTTGGTTGGATATGTATAGGTCAGTTGATCTTTTCACTTAAAATTGTGTCCATTTTAAACAAAAGAGAGACCCTTTGAGTGGTTCTAGCCACAAAGTCCCTTGAATTGAGGAAGAGATGACTCATAAACTTTAAAAAGGACCCGTGGATAATTATCATAAATGATTAACCCAATAAAAATGTGTTTGGTCGGATTTTCATAAGCCAGTTGTTGTTTTCAATTAAAATTGTGTCCATTTTAAACAAAATAGAGATCCTTTGACTGGTACTGGCCAAACCGTGCCTCGGATTGAGGCGAGGATGACATGTACATGTCACCAAGTATCCTTGTATCATTATTATAAAATATATAGGAAATCCAAATGCGTTTGGTCTGATTTTCAAAGGTCAGTTTTTGTTTTCAATTAAAATTGTGTCCATTTTAATCAAAAGAGAGACCCCTTGAGTGAGAGCGGTCACACTGTGCCTTGGATTGAGGTGGAGTTTAATCATACACATCAAAAATGACCCGTGGATCTTTCTCATAAAATATAAGCACAATCCGAATGCGTTTGGTTGTATTTCAATAGGTTAGTTGTTGTTTTCACTTAGAATTGTGTCCATTTTAAACAAAATAGAGAGCCTTTGAGTGATACCGGCAACACCGTGCCTCAGATTGAGGTGGCGTTGACTTTTAAATGTAACCAAGGAACCTTGGATTGTTATCCAAAAGGATTAACACAACCCAAATGCATTTGGTCAGATCATCGTTGGTCATTTGTTGTTTTCACTTAAAATTGTGTGCATTTTAAACAAAAGAGATACCCTTTGAGTGATATTGGCGACACCGTGCCTCAGATTGAGGCAGGAATGAGTCGTACGCATCAAAAAAGACCCTTGGATAGTTCTCCTAATGTATCAACATAATACGAATGGGTTTGGTCGGATTTCCATAGGTCAGTTTTTGTTTTTACTTAAAATTGTGTCCATTTTAAACCAAAGAGAAAACCTTTGAGTGCTACCGGCCACACCGTGCCTCGGATTGAAGCGGGGATGACTCATACATGTCACAATGAACCCTTGGATCGTTATTATAAAGGATCAACATAATCTGAATGTGTTTGGTTGGATTTATGTAGGTTAATTGTTGTTTTCACTTAAAATTTTGTCCATTTTAAACCAAAGAGAGACCCTTTGATTGGTACTGGACACACCATGCCTCCGATTGAGGCAAGGTTGACTCGTACATGTCAAAAATGACCCATGGATCGTTCTTATAAAATATCAAGACAATCCGAATGTGTTTGGTAATATTTCCATAGGTTTGTTGTTGTTTTTACTTAAAATTGTGTCCATTTTAAACCAAAGAGAGACCCTTTGAGTGTTACTAGCCACATAGTGCCTCATATTTGAGGCAATGATGACTCGTACATGTCACAAAGGACCCATGTATCATTCTCATAAAAGATCAGTACAATACGAATGTGTTTGGTCAGATTTCTGTAGGCCAATTGTTGTTTTCACTTAAAATTGTGTCCATTTTAAACAGAAGAGAGATCCTTTGAATGGTATCGGACACACCATTCCTCAGATTTAGTTGAGGTTGACTCATACACATCACAAAGTACCCATGTATCGTTGATATAAATGATCAAGACAATCCTAATGTGTTTGGTTGGATTTCTGTAGGTCAGTTGATGTTTTCACTTAAAATTGTGTCCATTTTAAACCAAAGAGAGACCCATTGAGTGCTACCGGCCACACCGTGGATCATATTGAGGCAGATATGACTCGTACAGGACAAAAAGGACCCATGGATCATTTTTCTAAAAGTATCAACATAATCCTAACGCGTTTGGTTAGATTTCTATAGGTCAGTTGTTGTTTTCACTTAAAGTTATATCCATTTTTAACAAAAGGGAGACCCTTTGAGTGGTACTGGAAACACCGAGCCTCTAATTGAGGAGGAGATGAATCTGACATGTCAAAAAGGACCCTTGTATCGTTCTCCTAAAGGATCAACACAATCCAAATGCATTTGGTCGTATTTTCATAGGCCATTTGTTGTTTTCACATAAAATTGTGTCCATTTTAAAGAATAGTGAGACCCTTTGAGTGGTACCGGTCACACCATGCCTCAAATTGAGGCGAGGATGACTCTTACATGTCAAAAAGGACCCATGGATCATTCTTATAAAATATTGAGACAATCTGAATGCATTTTTTCGGATTTCCATTGATCAGTTTTTGTTTTCGCATAAAATTGTGACCATTTTAAACAAAAGAGAGACCCTTTGAGTGGTACCGGCCACACCATGCCTCAGATTAAGGCAGATATTACTCTTAAATGTCACAATGTACCGATGAATAATTCTCCTAAAGGATCAACATAATCAAAATGAGTTTTCTCGGATTTCCGTAGGTCAATTGTTGTTTTCACTTAAAATTGTGTCCATTTAAAAAAAAAAGAGAGACCCTTTGAGTGGTACCGGCCACAACATACCTCGAATTGAGGCAGGGATGACTCGTACATGTCTCAAAGGACCATTGGATATTTTTTATAAATGATCAAGACAATACGAATGCATTTGGTCAGATCTTCGTAGGTTAGATGTTGTTTTCAATTAAAATTGTGTCCATTTTAGACAAAATAGAGACCCTTTGAGTGGTACCGGCGACACCGTGCCTCAGATTGAGGAGGGGATGACTTTTACACATCACTAAATACACTTTTATTGTTATTATAAAAACTAAATGCAATCCGAATGCGTTTGGTTAGATTTCCATAGGTCAGTTGTTGTTTTCAATTAAAAATGTGTCCATTTAAAACAAAAAAGAGACCCTTTGAGTGATAGCGGTCACACCGTGCCTTAGATTGAAGCAAGGCTGACTCTTACATGTAAAAAATATCCCTTGGTTATTTCTATTAAAGTTTTAACACAATACGAATGCGTTTGGTCAGATTTTTGTAGGATAGTTGTTGTTTTCACTTAAAATTGTGTCCATTTTAAACAAAATAAAGACCCTTTGAGTGATATCGGCCACACCGTGCCTTGGATTAAGGTTGGGTTGACTCCTACATGTCACCAAGGACCCATGTATCTTTCTCCTATAGGATAAACACAATCTGACTGCATTTGGTAGGATTTCTGTAGGCCATTTATTGTTTTCACTTAAAATTGTGTCCATTTCAAACAAAATAGAGACTCTTTGAGTGATATCAGCCTAACTATGCCTTGAATTGAGGCAGGGATGACTCTTTCATGTCAACAAGGACCCTTGGATCGTTCTTATAAAATATAAAGGTAATATGAATGTTTTTGGTTGGATTTTCATAGGTCAGTTGTTGTTTTCAATTAAAATTGTGTACATTTTATACAAAAGAGAGACACTTTGAGTGCTACCGGCCACACCGTGCCTCATATTGAGGAGAGGATGACTCTTACACATAAAAAATAGCCCATGGGTCATTCTTCTAAAGTATCAACACAATACGAATGGGTTTGGTCAGATTTCTGTAGGTCAGTTGTTGTAACCACTTAAAATTGTGTCCATTTTAAACAAAAGAGAGACACTTTGAGTAGTACCGGCCACACTGTGCCTCAGATTGAGGCATGGATGACTCTTACACGTCACCACAAACCCTTGGATCATTTTTATAAATGATAAAGTCAATATGAATGTGTTTGGTCAGATTTTCATAGGTTAGTGGGTTTTTTCAATTAAAATTGTGTCCATTTCAAACAAAAGTGATACCTTTTGAGTGATACCAGCCACACCGTGCCTCAGATTTAGGCGGGGATGACTCGTACACATCACAAAGAACCATTGGATCGTTCTACTAAAAGATAAACACAATACGAATGCATTTTCTTAGATTTTCGTCGGTCTCTTGTTGTTTTCACTTAGAATTGGGTCCATTTAAAAAAAAGAGACACTTTGAGTGGCACCGACCACACCATGCATTGGATTGATGTGGGGTTTACTCTTACATGTCACAAAGGACCCTTGAATCACTCTTATAAGAGATCAAGATAGTACGAATGCATTTGGTCATATTTTCATAGGTCAGTTGTTGTTTTCAATTAAAATTGTGTACATTTTTAATAAAAGAGAGACCCTTTGAGTTATAGCGGTCACACCATGACTCGGATTGAGGAAAGGATGACTCTTAGATGTCACAAAGGACATATGGAACGTTCTACAAAAGGATCAACTCAATTAGAATACTTTTGTCAAATTTCCGTAGGTCAGTTGTTGTTTTCAATCAAAATTGTGTCCATTTTAAACAAAAGAGAGACACTTTGAGTGGTACCGACCACACCGTGCCTCGGATTGAGATGGGGATGACTCATACACATAAAAAACGACCCATGGATCGGTATTATAAATATTCAAGACAATCCGAATGTGTTTGGTTATATTTTCATAGGTCAGTTGTTGTTTTCAATTAAAATTGTGTCTATTTTAATCAAAAGATAGACCCTCTGAGTGATAGTGGTCACACCATGCCTCAGATTGAGGCTGAGATGACTTGTACCCATCAAAAAGGACTCGTGGGTCATTATCCTAAAGTATCAACACAATCTGAATGTGTTTGGTAGGATTTTCGTACGTCAGTTATTGTTTTCACTTAAAATTGTGTCCATTTAAAACCAAAGAGAGACCCTTTGAGTTGTTCAGCATTCTTGCATGTTGCTAGTGCATATCATCTTTTAAAATGGTAAAATGACTCATTGGAGAAATTAAGCTTTATTTAATAACAATTAAATGTTTCCTACGAACATTTACATACAACAATGTTTCGTCTTTTGATCCCCTTAACCCCTCTCAAAAATGACCACCAATTATACATGTCCCCAAGTCAGATCATCATTGTATTTGTGTACAATCATCCATCAGGTATGTGGGCCACTCATTTCTGAACACATCTATATCGTCTTGGGAGTATGAGGATTTTTGGTAGTCAGAGTAGTACTGCAAATTATAAAAACAAATAAATTAATTAATTAATTAAACGAACTAGTAGTTTTTTTAAAATACCTCTTGAGGGATTCATGTTTGTTGATGAAAAACGATATATTTCATAAATTTACAAACATAATAATCACTATCATTATCATTTGTTTGTTTTGACACTGGAAAAAAATGATCATTAAGAGAATAAGTAACTTGTGTTTAGATGTGTTTGGATAGTTAAATTTTATTATATATACACTTATATTTGTCTAGGCATAGTACTTTCTCACCTCCTTATGCTTTGCCCCGATCCTAATTCTTTTTTTAGACAATAATGATACACCACCCAAATATAACAGAATCCTTAGTAAAAGATAATATAAATTATATTACATGATGTTTAGCCTGAAAACGTAAGATATAGTGTCTTACAGATTCATAAACTCCATCATGTGTGGTCGGTTTGATGGATATCAATGGTTTGAATCCAGAAAATAAATCTTTGGAGTATCCAAGTTCACCACAATTAGCAACCAATGTTTCCTAAAAACAAAAAAAGGAATAAGTAATAAAAGAAGTGAAAAAATAACTGATATACTTTAATCGTAGAGTTTTACCCCTACATGGTTGGTATTAGGAAGAGTCTTTCATCGGTAATCTTTCTTTCAAAGATTTACAGCAAGACGTTCACTATTGCATCCCTTTTTTATGGTTCTAATTTTGTATGGTGTGTTGATGTGGTATGAGGACTAACGAGTCCAAATCATGGATGATGGGAAAATTACTTCAACTGTTTTTCATAAATGCGTCTGTCAACAATATAAAATGCATTTAGTCATAATTTTCACATTAGATCAGCTTTTAGAAAATCAATTTATGGAAACATACCTCATATATACATTTACAACTGTGATGCCTAGCCAACTGTTTTCAAAGATCTCATTTACATTTTTAGTGGCAATGAAATCTGGAATTTCCTCTCCGTATATATTGTATTCAAAAACACTTATATGATTATTACCATCTTTTAACTTCGTATCCACATGAGTCTTCAATGCGAGTAAATATGGATAGAGAACAGGTGGTGTTATTGTGCGTTCAGTATCTCCTTGGGATCGGTTGGTCGATCCATTAGATGATATTGAGCCAGCGTTTTTCACCCCCTTCCCTTTATCCATATATAATGAAAATCATTGGTTCAGACCCTTTTTTCATTAATTGTTAAAGGTTTAGCATGACAAATTGGAAATAAGTACCAATTTGTCTGCATTGTGTCTTACAAGTTGTGACGGACGTGCAATGAATCTACCAATATAATTTTTGACCGTATTAATATAAACATCATCAAGTGGAATATGTATCTTTGCATTTGGATCATGAGCTATAGTAATCATCACTTTCAGATGATCTTTTGGAAGTGGTCTATTATGCAGCGTGGAATTTGTGATATTGAACACTATATCTCTTTCTACAAGGTGATAGTTGGGTGTTGACAGATAAAAATCACAATCATTATCACCCTGAAGAGGATTAGTACAAAATAATTATCATTTTTTGTCTGATTCACATTTCATTAGAACAATTATTAGAATATTGATTACCACGACAAAGACAGTTCTTTGAGGGGAATGGCTCGCCTCAAAGCTGGTGGGGGGTGGGGCGAGATGTTCACGCACTGGTTGTTCCTAAGTTGTTTCTTCCCTTTGCTTCCCACCCAAAAAAGTTTCTATCAACTCTCCCTACCATTGCAATCGTTCTTCAAGGGTTTCTATTTTTTCTATCTTTTGTTCCAATTTTTCATCCGTATCATCCGTTTCATTATTCTTCTCAAAATATACTCAGGGTGTCACCCCAAACCCCGCACCTCTGACACGATCGTATTTTTATGGCTTCATCAAAGCCATCGAAAATAGGTCTGTATCCGCTACAGGAGTAGCTGATTCCAGTGACTGTCGGATATAAGAAAAATAACTAATTGTTTTTATGTAATAGAAATTTAAAACAAATCTTTTTATCATCGTGCCATACTTACACATATTTCCCACACTTTTTGAGTGTTCTCATTTACTAACTTTCCTTCCTTATTCAGACGTGCCTCCTTCCATAGCACATGACATGGGATGGAAGTGTATTTGGTTTTAGACTCATAAATCTACATATAAACAGAGAGATATAATTATGATGTTGTTTATTGGCACCTACAATATTACTGTAAATTTAAAATACATACAATTTTCTTTTCTAATGAAGCGTACCCCATAATTTCTATCGATAGGGGTTTGTTGGTTTTGATGCATGTTCCTTATATTCATTATAGTGTTTATGTTTCATAAATGAAATATTGACAATTAAGTTGATGAATACAGGTATCCTCAAACAACATATTATCACCCACAATGTACCTGAAAATTATCATCCCCACAATAGGTAATAAATGAATCCCATACTTCATGGGATATTAGGTGAGCGTAAAAAATGGGTGGGTGAGGGTTTATTTTACCTATGGAATCATTCAGGTGACATCTTGTTAAAATTGTGAGAAAAACTCAATGAATCCTTCTTGCAAGCCTTAGTACATAATCTTTATGTGGATCGTCTACTATAAATGTACTCTTCTTGAGATTGAGAAGCGTAACATAGTGTTTAATTGTTTTATTTTCTAGTAAATTAATGAAATAAATTCATAATGTCACCGTAATTTCTTCCCAGAACACAGACATCAGCCCGGACACAACATGGTGCCATGAATCTATGTCAATCGGCACGCGTTGCTGAGTGCAAAATCCAATGTAGATGCTAAACAGAGCCTTGTTGTGATTCACATGTTGGCCTCGTGCATTCCATCCGACATCAAATTTGATGCCTTTTCTTTTCACCTTATGAACTTTCGTTAACACTGTCAAACTACGACTCAACTGTGTTTTCTGCGACGTCGGTCCTTCATTCCCAATCATTTCATCGATATCAACATCATCAATATGTTCATCTGAAATGGTATCAATGGAATGTGTCGATGGTTGTTGGACATCAACACTAGAAGCAGTAGGATCCGCAATAGCAGGAGAAGCAGCAGCCACAACAGGAGCAGTAGTAGCCGAATTAAGAAGAGCAGCATGAGCACCAGGAGCTGTAGTAGGAGCAGCAGCAGTTGCAGGAGCAGCAGTAGCCGCAATAGCAGCAGCTTGAGAGACTTGTTCAGCCTCAAGGTTAGGAGCACCAAAATGTACAGAATTCGTTATCTGCAAAATTGGTTGAACAGTTAATTTAGATTACATAAATTCAGTAATGATTGGATAATAAAATGAGATAACAAGATCTATATTAGAAACAAAATATAACCTATTTATTGAACTCTCTTTATTTTTTTCAATGGTTAAAGGGATTTGAAACCTCTATCGATTATCCAAATCCCTTCATTGTGGTCTCCTCTAACACAAAAAACATCATCTACATTGGGAACGCTCTGAAATGATTGCGACATACCATTAAAAAGATCGTCCTCAACTGAATTTTCATCCGAACCTTCAGTAGTTTCGGACGATAACAAAACAATCGACCACTTTCAGTTTTTGGGATCTAGAACATAAAAAACATGTGCCACTTGTGATTCCATTATAAACTTTTCGTCTTTGTACCATTATTTAATAAAATCAACTTTCACAAATCCCCATTCATCTATTTTTACACCACTATTGTTATCAACCCATTTGCATTGAAAAATTGGAAATTGGAATGCCATATAATACAACTCCCTAAGTAGTTTGATAATTCCAAAGTATGACATATTTTCATAAATTGGATTTTTTTTCCTTACTGCCAGAAACATGCATCGCTTCAGCCACTAGTGTAACTCCACTATTTTTCATGGTACTATCTTTATCATGTTAATCTATATAGAATTTATATCCATTAATTACATAACCACTGTAAAATTATACATACACACTTGGTCCAACGGCTAGCCATCAAAGTCATTCTGAAATTGAATTTGGATTTTCATCAAACTGCATAAAAATTTGGTCTTGAAACCATCCTATAAACTAGTGATTATGTATATTTGATAACCATTTTTCAGCCCTGGATGGATTCAACTACCTAAGAATTTATTTGTGAGTTTCAATATATGGAGAAACCTCCCAACTATTATGCAAAACATAAATATGGGCCTGATCCCGATCTGTAATACTGATTGTCACAAATTCTCTTTCAGAAATTCCCTCACCTTCAATGCGTCCAGTGTAACGAGATTTTGGGAGACCAATGCTTTCCACATTAGATAGGTATTTGGGACAAAATTCAATGGCTTCCTCAACAATATATCACTCTACTATACAACCCTATGGCCGACTTCGATTTTTGACATACTCTTTCAAAATCTTCATATTCCGCTCAACAGGATACATCCATCTATAGTGCATAGGACAACAAAGTCGAATCTCTCTCACCAAGTGAATCATCAAATGAACCACCATATCATTGAATGATGGCGGGAAGAACATTTCTAATTCACATAATATGATGACAATTTCTTTTTTCATAGCGGGAAATTTCACCGGGTCTAAAATGTTGATACATATAGCTTTGAAAAAGACACAAAGTTTGGTTAACATATGATGAAAATTCTAGGGAAAAATGAAATGTAAAGTTATAGGAATTAGATCTTGCATCAAAACATATCAATAATGTGATTTTAAAACTTTTCACTTAAAATCATTCATTGACACAATGATCTTGATAATTGATTAATACCCCTCTGGAACCTTTACATCATTGAAGATGTTTCCAAACTGATATCTCTCCTCCCTATAAATCGTTGAAGCAGATGGAGGAAGAAACATTCAATTTTCACCTTCCATGAGAGCCAACGCTTCTCGTATTCCCTTGTCAACCATGTCCAACCTTGACATAATTCCATCTTTTGTTTTTCCAGGGAGATATAGCAACATTATGATAACACTATCACATACATTTTTTCCACATGCATCACATCAAGAAAATGTCTGATGTACAAACAATTCCAATATGGTAATTCAAAAAAATGAACTATTTTTCAAAGCAAATTTTGTATGGTTTTTCGAAAATGGTTTACCAAAAATAGTGTTCAGATATTTTACTTTATGAAGCAGCTGATCACCTGTTAGTGGACACGGTGTTGCGCGTTGTTTTGAACTTCCATTGAATGATGTTGTCCAAGATCCGTACTTATGCCAATGAGGTAGAAATCTATGATGTCCTAGAAACACATATTTTGCGGATTGTTTCAACCTAATTTACTGTGTAACTTTTTACACACAGGACACCCTTGAGTTCCTTTAATTCTATAGCATGAAAATTTTCCATAATTAGGGAAATCATTTATTGTCCCATACAACATCGCTCTCAACGTGATGTATTGACTTTTATAAGCATCATACCACATAACACCTGAATCCCACAATAACATCAAATCCTCAATCAAAGGAGCCATAGAAACATCAATATCCATACCTGGTTGTTTTGGTCCTGATATAAGCATAGATAACATGATTAATTTCTGCTTCATTCATATCTAGAGTGGCAAGTTATAATTTACCGACCTAACATGCCATGTACGATGAGTACTACTTTGAAAACCAAAAGGATTCACTCCATATGTTGATAATGCAAGACGAAGTTTTCTCAGATCTTTTCCAAATTTAGGATACTTATGATCAATTTTTTTTACATTGAGGAGAGTCGACCGGATGACGTAATTTTCCGTCTTTATTTCTTTTATCTGCATGCCAAGAAAATTTTCCTGTAGTTTCTTCACTACCATATAGACACCTAAACCTGGGAATTATTGGAATGTAACATAAACATTTCATAGGATTGGATTTATCTTTCTTGTATCGAGAATCACCACACATTGGGAATTCTATAAGTGATTTTTTCTTCTTGAGAAACAACATACAGTCTCTCGGGCAGGCATGTATTCTTTCAGAAATCATTCCCATCGAGAGTTGCATTTGTCTAGCTTCATATGTTCATCTTGGGAGCTCATTATCTTCTGTGAGCATGTCATTCAAGAGAGCAAGTAGTTCAATAAAACTGACATCACTCCATATGTTTCCTGATTTCAATTTATTCAACTTCAGTGTAGCTGACAATGTTGTATACTTAGTGCAACCAGCATACAATGGCGTCCTTTCACAACTCTTTAAATTCTCAAACAATTTTTGGAAATCACAGAGTTCATCTTCAATTGTCATTGTCATTTCCTCAATACGATATTCATCATCATTGACTTCTATAATCTCATCCTCCATATGGTCTCCATCATTATCCATATTTTTATTCATATATGATGATCCATAAAACACAGTTTTATCCCAGCCAGTAGCTACATTCTCTTTTTTTCCGTTTTTTTCCAACAATTATAACTCCGATCTATTTTGTGACATATCAAATGTTCCTCCAACTCCTCTGGAGTAAGTAGTCTAGAATAAAAATAATGTAAACATAGAAAAAGGATTTTAGAAGGATCCTTTGTGTGATCCTTTGCAAACTTGATGAACTATTTCACTCCGTTCTCATACTCTATTGTCAAACGATTAACATCCATCCAATCATTATTCATCTTAATCCCATATGAATCTCAAATATTTGTCTTTATGGTTCAAGTTCAAAAAACAATACTTCCAAATACAGTAGAAGAGATCCACATCCTTATAAAAATAGAGATTAATAGAGCCTAACGATTAGTATTTATTCATATTCATTAAATATAATTACTTTAGATTCATTATAGTTTCCTCAAATCACCCCAGACCAAACACAAGAATAATCAAGAATGATATATCTACAACTCCTAGGTCTCTTACCTAAATTCAATATCATCATGCCTAAATACCCATATATCCACACATACAGATGTCACAATCATATAAAAAACCATTTCCACATCAGAACCAAAGAACCAATATGGATTTCAATCAAGTTACACGACTCATGTTGTGGTGTGTAAGAAATAATAAGAAAATATAATAACTATATAGTCACACATAAATCTCAAACTAGTGTTAATAATCTAATAAACCAAAGGTATCATTCCATCTATCAGAATACTCTGAAGGAGACCATATGCGACAGTAGTCCAAGGTGCTGAAGGTTCCTGAGGAGGAAGGGGATAACATGCACCTATCGGGGTTCGAGGTCAGGTAACTGAGGTTGAAGGTGGCCCAATACTCCAACAATGGTTCATTATATATTTCCCAAACCATGTCCCGATACCCTAGTATGTTAACCCACTACCGGTGGAATTGAAACCATTCCTTATGATCATGACAAGAAGAAATGGAAACTAAGAGGCGGGAGTGAATCAAAATACCTCTAGAAAGATGGAAAAAACATGGTATAGGAGAATAGGTTTGTGGTTTTCATGTTGGCTATACACCTATCCAATAGACTCCACAAGCGGTGATGGCCCCTACAGTTGATGCACCTAGTGAAACGGTCTCCTGAAAAGCTGAGATCAATGAGGCCCTTCCCAGCCATGAACTGAACAAACTTCATGATGGCCTTCCTCTGGAATGGACTTCTAACTTTCCTTTCATTTGGGTTGGAAATGACATTAAAGTCACCCCCATAAAACAATTGATGGTGGCCGGGATCAAAGGAATTTTTTTCACTCTATAGAGATTCCCTTTGAAGAGGGTCATAGCTTCCAGAAACATAAGTCATAAGGAAGGAGGTGTCACCTTTGGAAACATTGGTAGTGATTAATTGATTGTAATCTTGAACAGTATCAAGAACAAATTTACTGTGCCAAAATAAGCATTTGTGTCTATTGGAGGGGTCAGAGTGTATAAATCCATGAAACATAATCTTTCAGGAGAATTATATGATTATTATAGGGTTTTTTGTGTTATTTTACAACAACAACAATGAAATTATGCTTTTTGATTTCTATAGTGAGGAAGTCCAATTTAACATGGCCACTAAGACAATGAGAATTACATATGAAGATAATAATGATGGTTAGGGTAGGGTTCTAGAATTAGATTAGAGCTATTAGCCTTATTGAAGTGGGAGGATGATCTCTCATTGATGTCCCTTTATTTTGAACATGTTCATAATCCCTTCTGGTGGGTAATCTTCCTATGAGCGGTAGATGAGGATCTAAAGGGGAAGGGGAAGGATGGGTAATGAAACTTGGGGGCTGGTGAGGGATTTTTCTCTAGATCAATAATTATTCGGAGCTGGATGACATGCTCCGAGCCAAGGGAGGAAGAACAAACACTACTAGGAAGGGGCATAGCCACTATAGAGAAGCAGTCAGTATCCTCAACGAGGGAGAAGGACAGAGATGGAGGTAGGGGTGGAAAGGCTAGAAATCCTGGTGGTGTAGGCATCATGACATACAAGTTCACTACCAGACAAAGTTAGTTAGATAGCATGAAGGAATGAAGGGGGTAACCCCTCAAAGAAAATAGGGTTAATGTGTTGGATGAACTAGAAATGCATCAGAACCGGGTGGTGTTTTTCTTAAAAATGGATATCCTTCATTCCATACTTTATGGTGACATGTTGTTGGATCTATTGGAATCAATGATACCTTGGAAGAATCTAGTGAAACTGGAATCCAAGTGTGAGGGACGATAATTTTTTCATAAACTTCACTCTGATAGTGTAAAATCATTGATCAACATTGATGATGATCATATAAATCTTTCCCCTAATAATAGGTTTCTTAAGAGATATTTTACATGAATAAACCATCCCTTTAGTCTGAGATATATAGATTTTAACTAAAAATCCAACATCCTAGTTATATTTTGTTTCATGTTGTGTTGAACCACCACACGCCCCATCTCACATCATGTCGTTATTCTTGCATGACACGTAAAAAATTCTAGGACACACCCCCTTTGGTCCATGAATCATGAACATAAAAATTTTTCTCCCTCCACCCATATTTTACATGGTGTAGGGACTCTATGGATGGAAAATTCACCTCACCCTCACTATATGTTCTTATTTCATGATATGAAACCATGTGACATTTTTGTAAAATATATTCAACCTTAAAATAAATTATCCTAATCCTAATCACAAGATATTAAAATTTGTGTCCAATGTTCTCATTGCATGCAGTTAAAAAACAAGCAATGACATAATATAATTCTCTTGGAAGATTATGTTGCATGGATTTCTACACTCTGACCCCTCCAACAGACTCAAATGGGTATTTTGGAACAATAAATATGTTTTTGATATTGTTCAAGATTGTAATCAATTCATCACAACCTAGGTGTCCACCGTTGACACATACTTCTTTATGACATTTTTTTGGAAGCTGTGACCCTCTTCATAGGTAATCTTTATGGATTGAACAACATACCTTCAATCCCACCCACTATCCATTTTTTTGGGGGTGACTTTAATGTCATTTCCAACCCAAAATAAAGGAAATGTAGAAGCTCGTTATAGAGGAAGGCCAGCATGGAGTTTGTTTAGTTCATGGGCTGGGAAGGGCTTCATTGATCTCAGCTTCTCAGGTGACAGTTTCACCTGGTGAAACAACTACAAGGGCCATCACTGCTTGGGGAGTCCATTGGATAGGTGTCTAGCCAACAAGAAATCTACTAACCTATTCTCAAATAGCAAGTTTTTTCATCTTACTTGAGGTATTTTGATTCAAACCCCCATCTTGGTTTCCATTTCTTCATGGAATGATCATCTGGAATGGTTTCACTTCCACCAGTAGTGGGTTAACATACTTGGGTACCCGTACAAGGTTTTTGAAATATTGAATGAACCCTTGTAGGAGTATCGGGCCACCTTCAACATTAGTGACCTGACCTCAAACCCTGATAGGTGCGTGTTTACCCCTTCCCCCTCAGGAACCTTCACCACCTGGGACTACTATCGCATATGGGCTCCTTCAGAGTATTTTGATAGATGGAATGATACCTTGGGTTTATTGTATTATTAACACAGTTTAAGATTTATGTGTGGATATATACTTATTATAATTTCTTATTATTTATTACACACCACTACTTGAGTCGAGTAACTTGATTGAAATCCATATTGGTACTTTGGTTCTGATGCGGATATGGTTTTTAGGTTTTTGTGACATGTGTATCTATGGATATACTGGTATTTAGCCATGATGATATTGAATGTAGGGAAGAGACCTAGGAGTGGTAGATGTATCATTCTTGATTATTCTTTTGTTTGGTCTGGGGTGATTTGAGGAAAATATAATGAATCTAAAGTAATTATATTTAATGGAGATGAATAAATACAAATGGTTAGGCTCTATTAATCTCTATTTTTATAAGGATGTGGTTTTATTATACAGTATTTGGAAGTCTTTTTTTGTGTACATGAACCATAAATACTAATATTTGAGATTCAAATAGGTTGAAGATTAATAAAGATTGGATGGATGCTAATCATTTGACTATAGAGTATGAGAACATAGTGAAAGAGTTCATCAAGTATGAAAAGGATCACGCAATGGATCCTTATCAAATCCTTTGTCTGTGTTTACGTTGTTTTTATTCTAGGCTACATACTCCAGATGATTTGGAAGAACATTTGATATGTCAAGGAATTGATTAGAGTAATACATGTTGGAATAAACTCAGAGAAAAAGAGAATGTAGCTACTGGTTAGGATAAAACTACATTTTATGGATCATTAGATATGAATACAAATATGGATAATGAATAAGACCGTATGGAGGATGTGATTACAAATTTCAATGATGAGTAAGATCGTATTGAGAAAATGACAAATAAAATTGAATATGAACTCTGTGATTGCCCAAAATTGTTTGAGAAGGTAAAGATATGTGAAAAGATGCCATTGTATACTGGTTTCACTAAGTATACAACATTTTCAACTGTACTGAAGTTGTATAAATTGAAAGCAGGCAACAGATGGAGTGATGTCAGTTTTACGGAACTACTTTCTCTCTTGATTGACATACTCCCGGAAGATAATGAGCTCCCAAGGTGGATACATGAAGCTAGATGAATGCTACGCTCGATGAGTATGATTTCTGAAAGAATACATGCCTGCCTGAAAGACTGTATATTGTTTATCAAGGAGAACATAACACTTACATAATTCCCAATGTGTGGTGATTCTCAATAAAATAAAGATTAATCCAATCCTATGAAAGTTGTATGGTACTTTCCAATCATTCTAGTGTTTAGTTTTCTATATAGAAGTGAAGAAACTGCAGGACAATTGTCATGGAATGCAGATAAAAGAAATAAATATGGGAAATTACGTCATCTGGTTGACTCTCCTCAATGGCAGAAAATTGATCATGAGTATCCTGAGTTTTGAAAAGAGACGAAAAACCTTTGTCTTGCGTTATCTATAGATGGAGTGAATCCATTTGTTTTTCAAACCATCACTCATAGTATATGGCCTGTTATGTGGGTAAATTATAACTTGCCACCCTGGTTATGCATGATGTGGAAACTCATCCTGTTATCTTTGCATATATTAGGACCAAAGTAACCATGTAACGATATTGATGTTTATCTGGATCCTTTGATTGAGGATTTGATGTTATTATGGTATTCAAGTGTTATGTTGTATGATGCTTATAAAAGTGAATACATCATGTTGAGAGCGATGTTGTAAGAGAATATAAATGATTTCCCTGCTTATGTAAATTTTTCAGGCTATAGCATTAAAGGAACTCAAGGGTGTCCCATGTGCAAAGAAGATAAAAAATCTACTAGGTTGAAACATTCATCGAAATCTGCGTTTCTAGGACATCGTAGATTTTTACCTCATCGGCATAAGTACCGATCTTGGACGACATCATTCAATGGATGTTCATAACAATGCACAACACCATATCCAATAACAGGTGATCATCTATTTGAGAAATTAAGAGATATGAACACTGTTTTTGGTAATCCATTTTCAAAAAACCATACGAAAATCTGTTGGAAAAAGAGATCAGTTTTTTTTAATTACCATACTGGAACTGTTTGTACGTTAGACATTTTCTTCATGTGATGCATGTCAAAAAACTTAATGTGACAGTGTTATCAGATCGTTGCTAAATTCCCATGGAAAAACAAAAGATTTAATTAAGGCAAGGTTGTAGATGGTTGACATGAGAATACGATAAGAGTTGGCTCCCGTGAAGGGTGAAAATCAAATGTTTCTTCATCCAGTAGATTATACTCTTTCTAGGTAAGAGAGATATCAGTTTTGTAACTTCTTCAATGATGTAAAGGTTCCAAAGTGATATTCATCAAATATCATGAACATTGTGTCAATGAGTTATTTGAAGTTAAAAGGTTTGAAATCACATGATTTCAATGTTTTGATGCAAGATCTAATTCCTATATATTTACATTTCATTTTTCCCAAGAATGTTCATCATACGTTAACCAAACATTGTTTCTTTTTCAAAGCTATATGTAGAAAAGTTTTAGACTTGGCGAAATTTCCATCTGTGGATAAAGAAATTGTCATCATATTATGTGAATTATAAATGTTCTTCCCACCAAAATTATTTGATATGATGGTTAATTTTATGATTCACTTGCTGAGTGAGATTTGGCTTTGTGGTCTTGTGCACAATAGATGGATGTATCTTGTTGAACGGTGTATGATAATTTTTAAAGGGAATGTCAAAAATCAAAGTCGGCTAGAGGGTTGTATAGTGGAGAGATATATTGTTGAGAAAGCCATTGAATTTTGTTCCGGATACCTATCTGATGTGGAAAGAATTGGTCTCAAGAAATTTCATCACACTAGATGCATTAAGGGTGAGGAAATTTATGGAAGAGAAGTTGTGACAATCAGTATTACAGATTGGAAGTAGGACCATCATTATGTTTTGCATAACAGATGGGCGGTTGCTCCAAATATTGAAACTCACAAATAAATTCTTAGGTAGTTGAATCCATCAAGGGCTGAAAAATGGTTATCAAATACACATAATCACCAGTTTATAGGATGGTTTCAGGACCATATTTCTAAGCAGTTTGATGAATATCCAAATTAAATTTCAGAACAACTTTGATGGCTAGCTGCTGGACCAAGTGTGTATGTATTATCTTATAGTGGTTATGTAATTAATGGTTATACATTCTATATAGATGAAAATGATGAAGATAGTACCATGAAAAATAGTAGAGTTACACTAGTGGATGATGCGATGTATGATTCTAGTAGTAAGGATAGAAATCCAATTTATGCAAATATATCATTCTTTTGCTTTATCAAACTAATATGAGAGTTGGATTATACGACTTTCCAAATGCCGATTTTTCAATGCAAATGGGTTGATGACAATAGTGGTGTAAAAATAGATGAATGGGGATTTGTGAAATATTATTTTAGTAAATAAGGGTACAAAGACGAATAGTTTATAATGGAATCACAAGAAGTACATGTTTTTTATGTTCCAGATCCCGCAAACCAAACGGGGTTGATTATTCTGTTATTGTCCAAAACTACGGAATGTTCCAATGAAAATTTAGTTGAGGACGATCCTATTAGTGGTACGTCACAATCATTTCGAAGTGGTCCCAATGTAGATGATGTTTTGTATGTTAGAGGAGACCACAATGAAGGGATTTGGATAATGGATAGAGGTGTAAAATCCCTTCAACCTTTGAAAAAAAGAAAGAGAGTTCAATAAACAAGTTATCTTTTGTTTGTAATATAGATCTTGTTATCTCATTTTACTATCTTATCATTACTGAATTTATGTAATATAAAATTAACTGTCTAACTACTTTTGTAGATAATTACTTATGCATATTCTGGTGCTCCTAACCTTGAGACTGAACAAGACTCTCAAGCTGCTGCTTCTACGGCTTCTGCTGCTTCTGTAGCTGCTGCTGCTCCTGTTGCTGCTCCTGAGGTGGCTCCTGTTGCTCCTGCTTCTCCTCCTACTGCGGCTCCGGCTTCTCCTACTACGGCTACTGCTACTGATGCTGCTCCTAGTGTTGAGGTCCAACAACCATCAGCACATGCCATTGAAACCATTTCAGATGAACATATAGATGATGTTGATATCGATGAAATGGTTAGGCATGAAGGACCGACGTCGCAGAAAACACTGGTGTGTTGTAGTTTGACAGTGTTAGCCAATGTTCTTAAGGTGAAAAAGAAAGTAATCAAATTTGATGTTGGATGGAATGCATGAGGCCAACATATAAATACCAAAAGGCTATGTTTTGTAGCTACATTGGAGTTGTCACACGGAAAACCGTGCCGATTGACATAGATTCATGGAACCATGTTGTGTCAGGGCTGAAGGCTGTGATCTGGGAAGAAATTACAGTAACATTATGTATTTATTTTTTTAATTTACTAGTAAATAAAATAAAGAAACAATGTCTTACTCTTCTCAATCTCTTACAGAGTACATTTATAGTAGATGATTCACACAAGGATTATGTACTAAGGCTTGGAGGAAGGATTCATTGAGGTTTTCGCACTATTTTAACAAGATTTTGCATGAAAGATTCCAAAGGTAAAATAAACCCGCACCAACCCATTTTATACGATCACCTGATATCCCAAGAAGCATGGGATGCATTTATTGGCTACCATGGGGATGAGAAATTTAATGTACATTTTGGGTGATAATACGTTGTTTGAGGATACCTATATTCATCACTTTGATAGTCAATATTTCATTTCTGAAACAAGAACTCTGTACTGAAAATAAAGAACATGCATCAAAACCAACATACCCTTATCGTAAAGTAAGGATGGGGTATGCTATATTTGAATAGAAAATGGTACATATTTTAAAATTATAGTAAAATTGTTTGGTGAAAATAAACAACATCATAATTATCTCTCAATGTTAATATGTAGATTGACGAGTCTAAAATGAAATACACTTCCATCCCACGTCATGTACTATGGAAGGAGGAATGTGTGAATAAAGAAGGGAAGTTAGTATATGAGCACACACAAAAAGTGTGGGAAATATGTATAAGTATGACATGATAATAAAAAGATTTGTTTTAAATTGCTATTACATAAAAATAATTAGTTATTTTCCTATATCCGACAGTCACAAGAATCAGCTACTCCTGTATCAGATACAGATCTATTATCAACAGCTTTGAAGCAGCCAGAAAAATACAGTCGTGTTAGAGGTGCGGGGTTTGGGGTGAAACCTTGAGAATATTTTGAGAAAAAGAAAAAAATGGATGATACAGATGAAAAATTGGAACAAATGAGCGAAAAAATATCAACCCTTGAAGAACTATTGCAATGGAAGGGAGAGTTGCTTGGAACTTTTATGGGTGGGAAGAAAAGGGAAGACACTACTCAGGAATAATCAGCGCATGAACATCCCACCCCACCCCCCACCAGCTTTGAGGCGAGTCATTCCCCTCAAAGAACTATCTTATCCGTGTTAATAAATATTCTATTTATTGTTCCCATGAAATTTGAATCAGACAAACATTGATAATTTTTATATACTGATATTCTACAGGGTGATAATGATTGTGATTTATTTCTGCCAACACCCACCTATCACCTAGTAATGAGGGCTACAGTGTTCAATATCCTAGATGCCACACTGCATAATAGACCACTTCTGAAAGATCATCTGAAAGTGACGATTACTATAGCTCATGAGCCAAATGCAAAGATACCTATTCCACTTTATGACGATGATATTCATACGGTGGAAAAGGCTATTGGGAAATTCATTTCATGGCCTTCACAACTTTTAATAGTACATGCAGACAAAGAGGTATTTATTTCCTTTTTTTTCAAGCTAGATCTTAATCAATTATTGAAAAAGGGTCTGAACCAATGATTGTTTGTTATAGATGGAGAAAGGGAAGGGGGTGACAAAAGTCGGCTAAAAAACATCTACAGAATCGACCAAACAATCCCAAGGAGCTAATCAAATCACAATAACACCACCTGTTATCTATCCACATTTACTAGTATTAAAGTCTCATGTGGATACGAATCTAAAAGATGGTTATAGTCATATAGTGTTTTTCGAAGAGAAAATATATGCAGAGGAATGTCAAGATTTCATTTCTGCTAAAAATGTAAATGAGATCCATGAAAATGGTTGTCTAAGCGTCATAGTTTTAAATGTATATATGAGGTATGTTTCCATGAACTGATTTTCTAAAAGCTGATCTAATGTGTAAATTATGACTAAATGTATTTTATATTGATGACATATGCATTTATGAAAAAAAGTTGATGAAATTTTCCCATGAGACGTGATTTGGAGTCATTAGGCCTCATACCACAACAACACACCTTACAAAATTAGAGCCATCAAAAAGGGATGCAATAGTGAATGGCTTTCTGAAAACATTTAAAAGCAAGAATACAGATGACAGACTCTTCCGGACACCAACCATGCAGGGGTAAAACTCTACGATTAAATCATATCAATTATATTTTCACTTCTTTTATTACATAACCCTTTTTGTGTTTTTAGGCAAAATTGGTTGCTAATTGTGGTTAACTTGGATACTCCAATGATTTATTTTATAGATTCAAAGCAAGGATATCCATCAAACCGATCACACATGATGGAGTTTGTGAACCTGTAAGACACTACATCTTACGCTGTAGGTATAAACATCAAGTAATATAATTTATATTATCTTTTACTAATTATTATGTTATGATAGGGCGGTGTATCATTATCGTCAAAAAAAGGAATGAGTACAGTGGCTCAGCATAAGGAGGTGATAAAGTACTATGTTTAGACAAATATCAGGGTATGTAAATTAAAATTTCACTATCCAAACACATCTCAACACAAGTTACTTATTAACCTAATGATATTTTTTTTCAGTGTACAAAACAAACAAATGATAATGATTGCGGTTATTATATTTTTAAATTTACTAAAGAGATTGTTTTTCATCAACAAACTAGCATCCCTAAAGAGGAATTTTTAAAAACAACTACTAGTTATTTTAATTTATATATTAATTCAATATTTTTATATTTTCCAGTACTGCTATGACTGCCGAAAATCCTCATACTCACAAGAAGATATAGATGTGTTCAGAAACGAGTGGGCCGCATACCTGATGGTAGATTGTACAGAAATACAATGAATATCTGACTTGGGGACATGTACAATTGGTGGTCATTTTTGAGAGGGGTTTAAAGGATCAAAAGATGAAACATTATTGTATGTAAAAGTTCATAGGAAAATTGTAATTGTTATTAAATAAAACATCCATTCTCCAATGAGTAATTTTCCCATTTTAATAGATGATATGCACGAGAAACATGAAAGAATGATGAACCACTCAAAGGGTCTCTATTTTGTTTAAAATGGACATAATTTTATGTGAAAACAATAAATTACATATGAAAATATGACCAAATGCATTTGGATTGTGTTGATCTTTTTGGAGAATGATCCACGGGTCCTCTGTGACGTCTATGAGTCATCCCTGCCTCAATCCGAGGCACAGGGTGACCACTATCACTCAAAGGGTCTTTCTTTTGTTTAAAATGGACACAATTTTAATTGAAAACAACAATTGACCTATGAAAATCTGACCAAATGCATTCGGATTGTCTTGATCTTTTATAAGAACGATCATCGGGTCCTTTGTAACATGTATGAGTCATCCTCACCTCAATATGAGGCACCGTGTGGCCGGTACAACTCAAAGGGTCTCTCTTTTGTTTAAAATGGACACAATTTTAAGTGACAACAAAAACTGTCCAACGTAAAAACGACCAAACAAATTCGGATTTTTTTGATCCATTTGTAGAATGATCCATGGGTCCTTTGTGACGTGTATGATTCATCCCTGCCTCAATCTGAGGCACAATGTGACTGCTATCACTCAAAGGGTCTCTCTTTGATTTAAAATGGACACAATTTTAATTGAAAACAACAACTGACCTATGAAATTATGACCAAACGAATTCAGATTGTCTTAATATTTTATAAGTACAATACATGGGTCCATTGTGAAGAGTACGAGTCATCACTGCCTCAATCCGAGTCACGGTGTAGTCAGTACTACTCAAAGGGTCTCTCTTATGTTTAAAATGGACACAATTTTATGTGAAAACAACAACTGACCTACCGAAATCTGACCAAATGCTTTTGGATTGTGTTGATAATTTCTTATAACAATCCACAGGTCCTTTGTGACGTGTATGAGTCATCCTTGCCTCAATAAGAGGCACAATGTGGCCGATAGCACTCAAAGGGTCTCTTTTTTGTTTAAAATGCACACAATTTTATTTGAAAACAACAACTCACCTATGAAAATACAAAAAAACACATAATGATTGACATGATATTTTATAAGAACTATAAAAGGGACATTGGTGATGTGTGCGAGAAAACCCTACCTCAGTTTGAGGCATGGTGTGTCCGGTACCACTCAATGGGTCTTTCTTTTGTTTAAAATGGACACAATTTTATTTGAAAACAACAACTGACCTACAAAAATCAGACAAAACCCATTAGTATTGTGTTGATAATTTATAAGAACGATCCACTAGTCCTTTTTTATGTTAATAATTCATACTTTCCTCAATCTGAGTCACGGTGTGGCGGGATGCTCCCAAAGGGTCTCTCTTTTGTTTAAAATGGACACAATTTTAATCGAAAACAACAACAGACCTATGAAACTATGAGAAAACGCATTCAGATTGCCTTGATCATTTATAATAACGATAAAATGGTCCTTGTTGATGTGTATGAGTCAACCTATCCTCAATCTGAGGCACGGTGTGGCCGGTATCACTAAAAGGGTATCTATTTTGTTTTAAATGGATACAATTTTAAGTGAAAACAACAACTAACCTATGGAAATCTGACCAAAAATATTCAGATTGTGTTGATCCTTTAGGATAACAATCCAAGGGTCCTTGGTGATGTGTATGAGTCAACCCCACATCAATCTGAGGCATGGTGTGGCCAATATCATTCAAAGGGTCTCTATTTTGTTTAAAATGGACACAATTTTAAGTGTAAACAACAACTAACCTATGTAAATCTGACCAAATGCATTAATATTGGGTTTAAACATTAGGATAATGATCCAAGGGACCTTTATGTTGTGTATAAGTCAACCCCTCCTCAATACGAGGCACGGTGTGACCACTATCACTCAAAGGGTCTCTTTTTTGTTTAAAATGAACACAATTTTAATTGAAAAAATAACTGAACTATGAAAGTCCAACCAAACACATTAGGAATGCCTTGATCTTTTAGAAGAATTATCCAAGGGTCCTTGGTGACTTGTACAAGTCATCCCCGCCTCAATCTAAGGTGTGTTGTGGCAAGTACCACTCAAAGGGTCATTATTTTGTTTAAAATGGACACAATTTTAATTGAAAACCACAACTGCCCTATGAAAATCATACCAAACACATTTTTATTTTCTTTATCTTTTATAATAACGATCCATGGATTCTTTTTGACGTGTATGAGTCATCCCTACCACAATCAGAGGCACGGTGTGTCTGGTACCACTCAATGTGTCTCTCTTTTGTTTAAAACGGACACACTTTTAAGTGAAAACAACAACTGACCTACGAAAATCTGACCAAACGTATTCAGATTGTGCCGATAATTTAGGAAAATGATCCACAAGTCCTTTTTAATGTGTACGAGTCATCTCTATCTCAATTCGAGGCACGGTGTGCCCAGTACCACTCAAAGGGTCTCTCTTTTGTTTATAATGGACACAATTTTAAGTGAAAACAACAACTGACCTAAGGAAATCCAACCAAATGCATTTGGATTGTCTTTATATTTAATAATAACGATCCATGGGTCCTTTGGGATGTATACGAGTCATCCCCACATCAATCCAAGGCACAGTGTGGCCGGTACCACCCAAAGGGTCTCTCTTTTGTTTAAAAAGGACACAATTTTAAGTGAAAACAACAAATGACCTCCGAAAATCCAACCAAACACATTCGGATTGTGTTGATGCTTTAAGATAAAGATCCAAATATCCTTTTTGACATGCAAATGTCATCTCCATATCAATTCGAGGCACGGTGTGGCCGGTACCACTCCAAGGGTCTCTCTTTTGTTTAAAATGGACATGATTTTATGTGAAAACAACAACTGACCTATGGAAATCTGACCAAACACATTTGGATTGTGTTTATCCTTTAGAATAACGATCCACGAGTCCCTTTTGACAGTTTGAGTCATCTTCACCTCGATTTGAGGCACGGTGTGGCCGATACCACTCAAAGGGTCTCTCTTTTGTTTAAAATGGACACAATTTTAAGTGAAAACAACAACAGACCTTCGGAAATCTGACCAAACGCATTCAGATTGTGTTGATCCTTTAATATAACAATCCAAGGGTCTTTTGGGATGTGTAAGAGTCATCTACACCTCAATATGATGCACGATGTTGCCGGTAGAACTCAATGGGTCTCCCTTTGGTTTAAAATGGACACGGTTTTAAGTGAAAACCAAAATGACCTATAGAAATCCAACCAAACACATTCAGATTGTCATGATCTATTATAATAACGATTTATGAGTCATTTTTGGCATGTAAGAGTAAATCCCACCTCAATAAAAGGCACGGTGTGGCCGATACCACTCAAAGGGTCTTAGTTTTGTTTAAAATGGACACAATTTTAAGTTAAAACAAGAACTGACCTACAGAAATCAGACCAAACACATTCGGATTATATTAATCCTTTAGGAAAATGATGCATGGATCCTTTTTGTTGTGTACGAGTCATCACCGCCTCAATCTAAGGCACGATGTGGCAGGTTGCACTCAAAGGGTCTCTCTTTGGTTTAAAATGGAAACAATTTTAAGTGAAAACAACAACTTACCTATAGAAATCTGACCAAACGCATTCAGATTATCTTGATCTTTTATAAGAACGATCCATGGGTCCTCTGTGACATGTATGAGTCAAACCCGCCTCAATCTGAGGTATGGTGTGACCGGTACCACTCAAAGGGTCTCGCTTTGGTTTAAAATGGACAAAATATTATGTGAAAACAACAACTGATCGACATAAATCTGACCAAACACATTCTGATTGTGTTGATCATATAGTATAACGATACAAGGGTCCTTTTGACATGTAAGAGTCATCCCCGCTTGAATTTGCGGCACGGTGTGGCTGGTAGCACTGAAAGGGTCTCTCGTTGGTTTAAAATGTACACAATTTTAAGTGAAAATAACAACTATCCTACGAATATCCAACCAAAACCATTCGTATTGTGTTGATCCTTTAGGATAATTATTAAAGGGTCCTTTTTGTCAATTAAGAGTCATCCCCGCCATAATCTGAGGCTATGTGTGGCTGGTATCACTCAAAGGGTCTCTCTTTTGTTTAAAATATACATAATATTAATTGAAAACAAAAAAGAACCTTCGGAAATCCACCCAAACCCATTCTGATTGTGTTGATCCTTTAAGAGAATGACCCATGGGTAATTTTTCACATTTAAGAGTCATCCCGACCTCAATCTGAGGCACGGTGTGGCCGGTAGCACTCAAAGGGCCACTCTTTTGTTTAAAATGGACACAATTTTAGTTGAAAACAACAACCGACCTAATAAAATATGACCAAATGCATTTGTATTACCTTCATCTTTTATAAGAAAGATACAAGAGTCCTTGGTGACATGTTTGAGTTAACCCTGCCTCAATCTGAGTTACAGTGTTGCCGGTATCACTCACAGGGTCTCTATTTTGTTTAAAATGGACACAATATTAAGTGAACACAACAACTCACCTACTAAAATCCGACCAAAATCATTCTTATTGTGTTGATACTTTAGGAGAAAGATCCATGGGTCTTTGGGGATGTGTACGAGTCAACCCCACCTCAATCCGAGGCACGGTGTTGCCGGTATCTCTCAAAGGGTCTCTATTTTGTTTAAAATGGACACAATTTTAATTGAAAACAACGACTGACCAATGGAAATCCAACCAAAATCATCAGGATTGTGTTGATCCTTTAACATAACGATCCAAGGGTCCTTTTTTATGTGTCCGAGTCAGTCTCGCCTCAATCCGAGGCATGGTGTGACCGTTATCACTCAAAGGGTCTCTCTTTTGTTTAAAATGGACACAATTTTAATTGAAAACAACAACTGACCTATGAAAATACAAAAAAACCATTAATATTGCCTTGATATTTTATTAGAAAGATCCAAGGGTCCTTTTTTATGTGTTCGAGTCTACCCTGCCACAATCCGAGGGACAGTGTGGCCGGTACCACTCAAAGGATCACTCTTTTGTTTAAAATGGAAAAAATTTTAATTGAAAACAACAATAGACAAATGAAAATCTGAAAAAACGCATTCAGATTGACTTGATATATTATAAGAAATATCCATGGGTCCTTGGTGACATGTAAGTGTCAACCCCACCTCAATCCTATGCACGGTGTGGCCGGTACCACTCATAGGGTCTCTCTTTTGTTTAAAATGGACAGAATTTTAATTGAAAACAACAACTGACCAATGAAAATATGAACAAACGCATTATAATTGCCTTGATATTTTATAAGAACTATCCAAGGGTCCCTGGTGATGTGTAAAAGTTAACTCTACTTCAATCCGAGGCATAGTGTGGCCGGTACCACTAAATGGTCTCAATTTCGCTTAAAATGGACACAATTTTAAGTGAAAACAACAACTTACTTACGGAAATTCGAAAAAATGCATTCGGACTGTGTTTATCCCTTAGGAGAACGATCCAAGAGTCCTTTGTGACGTTTACAAATCATCACCGCCTCAATATGAGGCACAGTGTGGCCTTTATCACTCAAAGGGTCTCTCTTTTGTTTAAAATGGACACAATTTTAATTGAAAACAACAACTGACCTATGAAAATCAAACCAAACGCATTCGAATTGTCTTGATATTTAATAAGAACTATTAATGTGTCCATTTTGACGTGTACGAGTCATTACTGCCTCAATATGTGTCACGGCGTGGCCGGTACCATTCAAAGGGTCTCTCTTTTGTTTAAAATGGACACAATTTTAAGTGAAAACAACAACTGACCAACGAAAATCTGACCAAACGCATTCAGATTGTGTTGATCCTTTATGAGAACGATCCATGGGTCCTTTGTGATGTGAAAAAGTCATATCCTCTTCAATATAAGGCATGGTGTGAATGGTAGCACTCAAATGGTCTCTCTTTGGTGTAAAATGGACACAATTTTAAGTGAAAACAACAACTGACCAACGGAAATCCGACCAAACACATTCGAATTGTATCGATCTTTTATAAGAACGATCCATGGGTCCTTTTTGACATGTACAAGTCAACCCCACCAACTACCTGGACCACCCCCACCCCCTGGACACCAACCTACCCCTGGACACCCCCACCCATCTGGAAACCCCCACCCCCTGTAAAGCCACCTCAACACCCTGGACAGCAGCCCACCCCTTAGAAAGCCCCCCCCAGATAGCCCCGTCCCCCTGGACACCCCCATCCCCCCGGACACCCCCTACCCCCCTTGTATATCCACCCCAAACCCTTGAATATCCCCCCAACCCCTATAATTCTGAATTTAATTCATTATGTACTTAATTTACATATGAATTATGTGTTAATGGTGTAGGGGTATACTTTTTGTATGGGAATACATAGTCTAATTAGAATATGATTTTTGTGTTAATTTTGTATGGGTATACTTGCTCTAATTATCTTATTGAGATGCTGAATATTTTTGCAGGTGTTCGGGTGTGGTGGTGCAGACTATTTCGTAGAAGAAGACACAACATTTATCAGCGCTTTTATAGCGCTGATAAATTTAACTTTTATTAGAACTAAAAAGTGCTGATAAACTACACATTTAGCAGTGCTTTTTAGCACTGATAAAGTACCCCTTTATCAGATCTCGGTAAGTACTGATACAGGGTACCGACCTTTATCACTGCCGAGCTTTACAATGCTTTTTTAGCACTGACGAAGCCCATTTTTAGCGCTGATAAAAACCATTTTTGTAGTAGTGTATATAATCATCATATATGAATATTTTAGGTAGTGGAGAATGAAAATAAAACAAAAGTTCCTAAGGAAGGATCTTGCCTCTTCTTTGGGAAAATCCATTTGGTTTGCACCAAAGGGATTCTAGGGAGGATTAAAGGAATTGGGGAAATATGTTTTGAGGATATTTGGAAAGGGGTGGTGAAATTAAATTCTCTTTATCGGTTTGGAAAAGTTGTAGGTGGACTGCCTTTTTATATGGGCTGAGTAGTGGTATTTTTATAAATTTTTTAAAATGGAATTCCACCCATGTTTTTTACCTGTCTTGTGGCACAAATAATTTTCAAAACCAGATTTAAGGGAGGATAGGGTTGAAATATCAACATAAAATGGATTTTTGACATTTTTATAGGATATTTGGGCCCTAATATTAAGGTTTAGTAATTTTTTAATATAATATTATTTTTAATTGTTGTACTTAGTTTTAAGAGATTTCAATAAAATTGTTGGCGAAAATGTAGGATGAACTTATAAGATATTATAAATTTTTGTGATTAAAAATATTTAATCCACTTTTTTCTTATACTAATATAGTAAGTGGTAGAAGTTGTTATAAAAGGAAACCCATGGACCTATCATGATAGGGGGTTTCTTATTCGAAATGCTAAATGTTAGGGATGTTTTTATATCCAATTTCACTATAAAATTGATCTAAATTACCTAAATAAGAAAAATTGATGTAAAGTTAATTTAATTACACATTTAAACAAAGTAAAAAAAAATTCTCTGTAAATTAATAATATATAAAATTAGTTTTGTATTAAATTTCACAAATTTTCCCAATTCCTCAAAAAATGATATTTTTTTGAAAACTCAATAAAATTTCCCATAATTTAATTTGGAAATTTTGAACTCAAAATTGATTTATATTTTTTAAAATGTAATTATAAAATTTTAAAATATATTTTTAAAATAGGTTAACTATAAAAATGCAGTAAAATAACATTTTAAAAGAATACATATTTTTATTCAATAGATTTTATTTACTCTTATAATATACCTATCATATATATTGGATGAGTATCAAAAATATTTTTATGATATATATATATATATATATATTATTGAAAGAAATCATCAATTTTTTTGTCTAATTATTTGAGATAAAAGTCTTTTTGTACATATAAATATAGTATTCATAAAAATGTTATTTAATTAATTTAAAATAGACCATAAATTAATTGATAACTAATTCATAACTGACAGATTAATTTTATATATATTTTTAAATCATATTTTTAATATCCATGTTAATATTTTTAGTAACATTTCTTCCATTGGATAGGTGGATTCTATAAAAATATTTTAATATTATTATGAATAGTAGATTGTAGTTCGGTTAAACTCGTCAGTTCATGTAATGAAATCTATCAAAGGGACATTGTATTGTGTGTAATACACACCAAACATAATTTTGCGTGTTCCAAAATCTAATCATGTTGTTTTGTGTAGTTTAATCTTATCTATTTTTTCATATAATGCAATCCAAACAAAAATCTTTCATATAAATTACAGAGTTTATGGTTGTGTGAAATGACGGAAAATATTAGTTTGACAAAATTAACATGAAAAAAATCACCAAATTTTACAGTGTTATATTCATACCACATTAAAATGTTTTTCCCTGGAAATTATTCTGGGTTATGAATTGAAAAACAGTTTAATGTTATTTACATTGAAATGAACATCAAATAAATTAATCAATAAAAATGATTTAAAATAGAAATTTAGAAACATAATTGTTACCAAATGTAACTCACAATATGGTATCAAAATTGAAAAACATAGGAGGATAGTTAAAACATAGTCATCAAATAAAATCAGAATAATCATAGATATATATCAGGATCACTGATCACATGAAATTTGGTAATCTAGGGAAAAATAAAAATAGAAAACCATAAACTAAATAATCGTGAAATAGGTAGTTGAAATCATAAAAAAGATAATAACACAGAAAATATTTATCTTAAAAACATTTTCTCATGAAGAATAATTCTCACAAGGAGGTCTAATTACTTCATTTTAGTACAGTATCACCATTTTCAAATGATTAATTTCCACCTCATCTGATATTCTATGAAATAAGTTAAAATAATTATTCCTCAAGAACTAATAGATCATGAAAACCATAAATATAATCATAAATCATTCCATTTAACTTTAGTTAAAATCACAAAAAATGGATTCCACAAGTTTTTCAATATGAATAAATAATATTTTTTCAAGAAAATTAATTAATCTCTAAAACCACAGGTGATGTTTAACAAAAACCATTTTATAAATGGTTGTCCTTATAACTGTTCTGAAATATTTCAGTCCAAAACATTAGAAATAAGGACACTTAATCGCTCACAAACAGCTTATCATTGATCCCTCATATATCATAATGTATCTCGTATCTCTCATATACCAAACATGTGAATACATTCATCATTTATTCTCTTGAAACATGGTAATAACATAAATTACCATAAATCCTTACTGAATAAATTCTTTTTCATTATTCCAATGTTAATTGAAAATATTCATTAAATCGAAAAAATGTTTTAACATCATCAATGATACCACATACTACTTTTTCAATAAATGGTTTATCATTTCCAAGATAATCAGAATCATCCAATTTATTTATTCGTATCCAACATATCTGTATCATAATAACATTATCTCAACATTAAGAACATGTTACGGGTTATACTTCACTTAATAAAATTTTTCCTATGTATATCACATTTCCATTACATCAATTTTCATGTCCATCTGAATATTTTCACATATTCCTTTAAATACTTAGAGGAATAAAATAAAGAATCCTTATTTATTTCTCTATTCATAATTTATGAATCCTATAAAATAAACACACCAATTATTCTAATTCATCCTTAATACATTAACAGGGACACCTCGTCCAATTACATAATACCTTTTCCCATTAACATTTCACATATAGTCTCTTCATCATCAGTAATATAACCATTACTTGTTTTTCTTTGTTGACTCTCATCATGATATTTCCGTATGTGAGAAAAATTTTCATAGTGACCATTAATTCCACATTTATAGAATTTAACTTTATATGATGTATTATAGAGGGAAATATTCATATCCATTATGTTAAAAACACCTTTATTTTTACTTGACATTTACATTCTTTGTATAATTGTTTTCCATATTCGAATCATCATTTTGTTCCACTAGAAAATTAAATTGGGTGATTATTAACAAATTCATGACACAAATAAAATTGAATCTTCTTTCTTCCATGGTCTCCATTTCCCAAACATCTATTCGCCTAATTCCATATCCTATTTGGTGGTTCAGATTGTTTTTAGGGTATTATTTTTTGTCATATTTTTTTAGAGAAACAAGGAAAGATAATATCATCCTTCATTTCAATGACCACCCCATTTATCTACACATCAAATAAAATTCAATCAAATTCACCATTAACCATGTTATTTCTCGTTAATTACATTGAATTAAACAAAATATCAAAATGTGAGTAACACTTCTCATAGTGTAAAACCACATAATCATGATAAATCACTTATAGGGTGTCCAAATTATGACAAATACTTTTAAATATAATACACAATATGAATATTTTGGAGACATCCCTACACATATCGTTACAAATATCCCTAGGGTTATCACTGATTTTTCCTAATCCTATTTTTCAAGGGTTGTCTAAACAATTCCTTTGATACCAAATTTATTGACCAAGGAATAATAATATGGATATGACATAATTTTATATAAATATACATCATAATTCCAAAATACAGGACTGAGGACTATAATAGTTCTGTGACTTTGGAAACATTAATTAATAATACAATAAACTTTTCAAAGATCATAAAAAACCCTCTTAAAGATCATCCCCATTTTCAAAAAAAACGTTCAAACTTTTTTATAACCTGGGGAAAGGAAAAATTTGAAAGGGGTGAGCTAAGATTCTCAATAATGGAAAAAAGGAGAAATGTAATCATAAAATGAGAATAATGGTTTGAGAACATGATCTCAACATTAAAATATCATATATTGGACAACAAGTATCATAATCAGGATTCCATTCATAAAGATTAGTAGTTCATAAGACATGAATAATATGGGTCATAAGTCATCAGTAATCAATCATGAACCATAATATCAAGACATATAAGTGTCTCACCATTATAACTATAGAAACAAATTCATGTGTAAAGGTTAGTGACCAATAAAATCATCATAGTGGCCTAGTACATGTATATTTCATGTTTTTGGATTTTGAAATTCCTATTTCTCATAGTCGATTTCAGAACACCTCATTCCTATAGTGTATCTGGACACACATATTTCCCATTTTTATATTAGGACACACCTGTATCCTATAGTGGACAAGGATGCACCAGTTTCACATCTTTTAGATGAATACCATCGAATAGTATCCCATCATAATCTCATGAGATACAAATTTTTACCAAATCATTGGAGGGAGATATAGGTCCTACCAGTCACCTTAAAAATCAAACATTTGTCTTCCATAAGATGATAAATAATGATCATATCATGACACATAAAAAGAGATGGTTTTGATAAACATTGTATTATAACCCATAAAATGAAATGGGTATTATAAACTTATCTTCATATAATAGCCTGTAGAACAAATGTATTTATCATTATAATTCCACCAAAGTTTTACAATTGAAAAGAAGTTGGTTTTGAAGTCATATATCCCATTGAAGAGAAAAATGTGTTATAAACATCATTCCATAATTAAACATTCAAGAAATAATTTGATTGGTATTTTTTGGATTATATAGCTAATAAGAATACGAAATACCATAATTTTCCATCTGATATGGATAATGATTTTGAAGGATCACACAGATAATTTCTCAAGGAAAGTATCATTTTACTGAAAATCTCATTCTAAAAAAAAATTCAGAATCCAATTATTATAAATTTGTATTTTAAATTACATTTAAAATGATTATTGGGGAAAATATGTTATCACTTTAATTTTTTTTAAACCTAAATCATTTTAAAAATATTATTATTTTTATATTTCATTGGAATAATATAATGAATTCATTAAAATACAATTAAATCCTTTTTCATTATATATAAATTAAAAAATAAAAAGAGGTACTGATATCATTTTTGTAAACCATTTTCTAGAAAACATATTTGAAAAAATCTAAAGGATTATTTAAATCATTCAAATCCTTTTCTTTGAAAATATCATTTTAAAAATATATAGAGGAACACTTAATAATAATTTAAACCACTTTTCAAACATAAATTATTTGTTAAGAAAATTCTTTGAGAACTATATTGGGAAAAATTCATAGTACTAGGAATTTATTTTAATTAAAATTAAATTGGTAAACATATAAGAAAATAAAAATGGAAATGATCCTCATGACAGCGAGTAAGTATTTACATGATAAACATTCATTTTTACACTTTCAAAAGATTATAAAATTTCTATGATCTGAAAACAACAATATGATTCATTTTAAAACATTTTATAAAAAGTTGAATAATCAATATAATTTTTTTATCATAATAGGGTAATAGTAAAATATTTTTAGAAGACATATTTTTGTAAGAACAAATATTTTCGGCCATAAGGGGAAATAAAGTATTATTTTAATAAAAATGATTTCTGAATTTTATTAATAAAAAAGAGTAGAAAGTGGTACCATTGCATGGACATAACTAGAATAACCTGAGAAGAATAAAATAAAAATGATTTTGTAAGTGAATTATTATGATATTACATCAATGTAAGTGTAATCGTAAACATTCGCGATAAATGATAACAATGTAGAAATAAACATTTACCACTAGGGTATCATTAAACAATATTCCCAATGAGTGATTAAAATTATTCAAGTCTTGTAATATCATGAAAATATTATGATTCATGTTATTACATGTAAAGTAAAAGTATATACACCCCATAGAAAGTGAGATGAGAGAACCCTTACCATAAGACATTAATTTATTCATAAACATTACAAACAACCATATAATAACTATATTATTATTAATATAACACAAAACCAAATTATTATATATAATACCATATATTACATTATATTACCCACTTATTTACACTTCCATTTTAATGTTACGCTTTGGGTAATATCTGCTTAGCTTTTAAACAGGTTTTGAGTCATTATACTTGATTAGATTACATAGATCAGGATTTACATATTTTCATAATGTGAAAAACTATATTAATATCATATATTTTAATCATATAGTTTTTTATAAAAATCTATAATCATTAAATGTATAAAACTAAATTCATAATTAATAGAGGCGGTAGGTTGTATGTTTGAATGAATATTGTTTATGTTTTCATATAAAATTGATGGAAGGAATGTAAATTATATATATAAATTTATATTTTTGCATTAAAATATATGTATTGTCTGATTTATATTATATAAATTCACTAAAAACATTCTTAATACCTTCCACGTATAGTGTTAATGAATAACATCGATTTTAGGTAGCAGTTGTCTACATGTCAAAAAAATTAATTTATCATATTTACACACAATGGACTTCATGAGGGTATGTGTTATATAATAATTACAGAGGAATAAATATATTATAATTATCATACATATAAAATAAAATCATTGTATACATTATAATTTCAAACCATGATATGTGGTGAATGAAAAACGAACTACATCATTTCGTGAGGTGGTAATACGTCGTACCAAGAATAGTAAATTAGTTACCCATTAGATATAATATTGTAAACTTATAGATTGAAACCATATTAAAAAAACACTTTATTCCATTTCTGATACTTATTTTATTATAGTATCATTCCACAATATGTTTTTCGGGGGTGGATATTGAATGTAAAAGAACATTGAATTAGGAAGGATGTTACCTCTTCTTCGGTAACGTTTTTTCATTTTTACCAAAGGTATTCCTTGGGTAGATTTCCTACAAAATGGTGGACAAAAGAATAAATTTAGGGAGTTTTGTAGTAGATTTGGGAATATTATTTCCAAGAAAAATGGCATTATAGGTCTGAATAAGTGGAAGGGTTGAGTGTCTTTTTATAGTGGAGGATGAGTAGTATACTTTAGAAAATTAAAAGGGAATTCAAACCATGTTTTCCCATGTATTTTGTCTCTAAAAATTTTAAAAATATTAAAAAAGAGAGTATAAGTTCCATTTCTATACAGAAATTGGTTTTTTGCAAGTTTATAGGTCATTTTTGACCGTATGTTTACAATTTTGTCCTTTGTTATGATAATTATTCTCTTAATCAATGTAATTTATTGTAATTACTCAAACTCATATTTTTAGTATAGAACTAATATGACCTAACTATAAATTATATATTGTTTTAATTTTAAATATGGAATCTAATTTTTAAAAATATTTTCAAATAAGTGGATGATATTAATTTTCTATTTATCTCATATACATGTCCTCACAATGGGTTTTTGAAGCAAAAATTTATCAAAATCATAGTATGTTTTAATATCCAACATTAATGTGAAATTGGATTCAATGACATTAATTGTATTAATTATTTTAAAATTAGTATAAATAATATTTATAACCAAATTAAAATATTTATTAAATATATTATTAATTTATATGAATAATCATTTTTGAATTTAAATTTTGTATGTTTCTCTATTCATCAAAAAATATATTTTTTCAGAAAAACCCATAAAATTACCCTTAACATAATTTTAAAATTTTGAATTCAAATATTATATTTATTTTTTAAAATTATAATTATAAACTTTTAAAAATTTATATTTAAAATAGGATCCCCATTAAAAATAAGTTAAATTACCTTTTAGAAAAATAATTCTCTAAATTATAAAATTGGATTTCTTATTATCTTATACCTATCCAATATATTGAATCATTATCAAAAATATATATTTAATATATATTAATCTTAAAGAATACTTCATTATTTTTTTAAATATATTTGGATATAAGATAGTTTGTACATAGAAAAATATCCTTCTGTGAAAATTAATTTCTTTATTTTAAATAATTTCTTACCTTCATTTCTAACTAATTGATTATCAAAATATTCATTTTTTATTAATGTGTCGATCATATGTTCATAATTTTACTTAATATTATGCTTAACATCCAATCCAATGGCTATGTGTTATCTACATTTATATTTTAATAATATTACTAATAGTATATTGTAGTTCAGTTTAACTCAACATTGTGTGTAACTCAAACCATCGAAGGGTCATGATTTTGTGTGTAATTAAATCCAAAAATAGTGTTGTATATCCCATAATCTAATATATATTTTCGTGTAGTTAATGACTAACATCATATTTCATATAATGTTTGACAAAAAATGTTATTTCATATAACAAAACCTATATTCAGTGTTGTGTGAAATGAGAATAATATCAAAAATATTAAAAAAAAATTATAAAAAATTATAAAATACTACTATGTTACACCATCCACCTTATTTTTATGAATGTCATATGATATTTTCTTTTGGTTGTTCATGAAAAAAAAATTGTTTTATAGATTTACATAAGCTATGAATAAAATTTCATTGATTTTCTATTCTAATAGAACACATATGTATGGTGTGTCATTATGTGGTGGGTAGGACCATTATGTCCCTTAAATGTTATGTGTAATTATTAATATAACTAGATATTATGAATTGAAAAGGGTTTTCATCACAATTCAACATTGTTATGGGATTTTGGTGGTTATACCAAGTCCATTATATTAAGTATGGTGTTTAGCAGAGTCCATTATAATTTAAATGTCTTATTGTTTAGACATGATAAATGTTATGAATTTTGTACTTGTTTTTTCAATATATTCTTGTTGTATTAAACCAACAGATGTAATTTTATCATGGATCATGATTTTTGACTCATTATAACACACCCCTATATCTCATGTCCCATTTTATGTTGAACCAATCCATAAATGAATATTATTTTATAATATATGTTTTATTAAGTATGATTCTTAATTTTATGTACATTCATCTTTGTTATGTTATAACAATCACATTTTAAAACTATTAAATATTTTTATCATCGAATGATGTCACTTATGTTCACTACAACTAAGAATCTAACCGTAACCTTTCTTATGTTTCCATTTCACAAGTTATGAAGAAGTGTATTATTTTTTATGTGTTTAAAATGGAACCATGTGAGAATAATATTTTTTTATATTTCCTTAATGTGGTAAAATAAATTTTTTATATATATTATATCCAAAAAACCTAAACTAATAAGATCAAGACTTTTATTTATTTTGAGATGTAATGAATATTTATTTAAAAGGATGTAATATGTTTACCTCATCATCTTGGGTCACATCAATTGTTATCAAAGAGGGGTTTAATTGAGTTAATAAATTATGATAATAAATATATGAGGATAAAACCTAAAACAACAAATTTTTAACAAAACATAATGTATGATTAATATAAAATTTCATTGGTTGAATGTAGGGTTTAAAAATTTAGGATAATCTATTATTAATTTTCTATATCATATAATTGACTACATAGATTATTTTTTATTGATACTAACACTATAAATTTTATACGAATGGTTAGAACTTGGGGTAATTGAGTTGAAAATGAATTTTATGGGTAGTTAAATGATACTCCCAATGAAGAACCAAATTAAATGTCTCTTGTTTTATGAATTATTGTTGAAATTATCATTCCACATATTTATATCATAAAAAATATCATGAATTAGTATTATCTCTAAAACCATTCAATGAACAAATTTACATTGATTCCTTTTTTATAAAAGGCCACCCTAATTAATGGAATATTCATATTTCATAATCACTAATAATTTATTAATAAAATATAAAATATAATCTCCATTTTCCAGTTCTCTAGAATGAAATGGTTATTTTTTGGGAATGTGAGGATGAACATTTATAGACACTCACTAGAAATAAAACATTGAATTATATAATTATCTTCTATATTGGGTGGAGTTTATTATAATTGTGATTAAATAATATTTTCCAGGAACACTTCAATTGAAAATCAGAATAAAATATCTAGAGGTGAAATAAAAGGATAATAATTACATTCATACCAATGAATCCATCTTTACAAGATTTCTAAGTTACTCTTTATGTTTCATCATTGGCCATCAACGAAAAATTGGTCATATTATTATAGTCTAAAAATTAATTATCTAAATGTATTCATCATTAAGATACTTTTGTAGCTGTGAATATATTCATAAATGATTTCTAAAATAATTTATGGGGATTGGATTCTCCAATCATTTCTCATTTTTATGGAAAATATGATAAAATTAGATTGAAAAAAAATCTAAAATTATACAAATCAGGAAGGAAATAAGAAATAAAATTTCAAAATATAAAAAATGAGTTAATAAAATTTCAAGGGAGGGATTATCCAAACAAACCAAGAAATATCTAATCTTGAAATTATCATAAGTGTAATGATTATCCAAATAATTACTCTAAAACAATGTATATTAATAAAAAACAATGACAAAAACCTCCAAAACCAAGGGAGGAAGTGAAATACTATTAAATGAAAATCTCTTAAGTGGTTCACTATAATGAGGTGTGGAAAGGTAGACACATCATCCACTACTAAAATGAAAATCAATTATTTGGTTTTGGTTCTACCCACTTCATTATATCTGTTAATTTTATAAGAGAATCAAATCGACACCCCAATATCTAAATGTTCAATTATCAATGAAAACACGTTTTTGTGTGACGATTTCATTCTAAATCTAAAACAATTATCTTTAAAAAATGAGGAAAATGTTTCCCTTAAATATATATATTCCACCTTTTAATGATTCCATTGTTATATTAGTCATGGATTTTACCTCTCTATAAATTACCGATATAAATTTTTTTTGACAAGAACATCACGTTACATATTCTAATTCAATCCACAATCTTATTATCAGTGATGTGACCATAAAATAATATTAGATGTTAATTTCATTACATGGTTCTGAATACCAAATCATGTGGGAGATTAGCTAAAATGTTTTTTTGAATGGATGATATTAAATATAATCTAAATATAATTAAATATAGAAAAATATTTCCAAAATAGTTTTATGTTATTCCCTCAGATTTTGGTGCCTTTTAGTCAATAGAATCCATTACTTTTGATATTTAAATATCTTAGAATCCATATTTAAATCACTAGTTATAATTTGGGTAATTAAAAATGTAGCTCGGACAAAATAAACATCATGTTTTTACATGACTATGAGATTCAACAGAGATTTCACCATTCCACATTTTTAAGTTGACATGTGGACAAATTATACTCTACCCTTATCATACAAAACATCAGAATACCATGATCAAAAATAATTATCATCTTACCCATGTTAATGAGTTGACCGATCAACTATGAGGGTTCAATAATTATCAAAATTTGAACTTTGATATATATAGCATCAATTGTTAGTAAAAGGGTGAATATGATTCATAAAACCATTCATATGGCAAATAGAACTACTACAAAAATAGGGGAGGAAAGCGCTACCCCATTATCAGTGCTCAAAAAAAGCGCTGATAAAGGTGGCCTTTATCAGCGTTAGAAAAAAGCGCTGATAAAGGCCCCCATTTATGAGTGCTTTTTAGAGCACTAATAAAGGGGACCCCTTTATCAGCGCTTCTTTTAGTAGCACTAATAATGGGGGGCTTTATCAGCACTGAAAAAATTTATATTTCAAAAAACCATTCATGAAAAATCAATAATTTTTATATAAGTATATTTATTCTTATATAAATATAATATATATATTATAAATAGAGTATTACATTTAATATATAAGAAATTTAGTGTAAATAAATTTAAAATATTTTAAAGAAAATATTCTTAATTAATAATTTTCTAATTATTATCGATTAAAAATCATTTAATTACAATTTGAAGACACAAAAATCAAAACAATTAATAAAAGATCTAAAATAAGTCGAAAATGTAACTCAAAATTCAAACAGCCATAACTTTTGATCCGGGTGTCCATTTGAGCTCTACAACATAACAAATCAAAGCCTGCGATGAGATCTATGTGTTAGTGACTATGGAAAAGCCTCTGTTATATGTTTCAAGCCCAAAAAGCATAGAAGTCCTCCAAAACTGAGTTTTTAGTCGTGATACCCCAATTTGTTAAAATTCAAAAAAGTATAACTTCTGATCTGGATATCTGTTAAGTCATTACCACATATCATATCGAATATTGTTTCATTCTCTTAGATTTGACAGGTTTTGGAGTTTAAACGGGCATCTAGATTATAATTTATGATCATTTTAACATTCTATGGCTTTTAAAATACATATATATATATATTCATAAATATATATGTGTTTGTGAGTGTTTGTGTTTGTGTGTTTGTCTATGTATTGTATATATATATGTATGTATTTATTTATTTATTTAATTATAAACACACATACAAAACATTTTTAAGAAATGTATTTAAAACTAATCATATAAGTATATATTAATATAAAAATAAATATAAGAAAAAAAATTATAACTAAATATATATATGAATATATATATATATATATATATATTAATATATGAATGAATATAAATATATATACTAATATAAGAATAAATATGAATATATTAATATGAATATATATCAATATACATATAAATATAACTATATATAAATATATATAAAGAGATATATCATTAAATAGAGAAAATAATGAAATAACATAGTGGTAAAGGTGCATCCCTGAAATGGGGTGGTTGCGGGTTCAAGTTCTGGTGGAGGAAAAGGTGGTGCGTGCATGTGAGGATGCATGGGAAGGTCAGTGCACGAGAGACCTCTCAACGCTGATAAAGGGGTGGTCAAGTGCTGATAAAATCTCTCCACATGCATTATTTAATTTTTTTAATTTTTTTAATGTTTTTGACTTTTATCAGCAATTTTTAAAAAGTGCTGATAAAGGCCCCTTTTATCAGTTCTTTTCAGAGCAGTAATAAAAGGGACCCCCCCTTATATTAGCGCTGAGCTTTACAGTGCTTTTTTAGTGCTGTTAAAGCCCGTTTTGAGCGCCGATATAGACCGTTTTTGTATTAGTGTAGAAAATACAAAGTAATAATGATATTTTTTGGACTCTCAAATAGCCCAACTATCATCATAGATCTAATGAATATATTATTTAAATATGTCATCAAAAATTTTGTGGCATTCATTATTGTAACGTCCCCGACCCGGAATCCACTAAACCGGTGCTCCGAGCCGGGTGGTTACATGACCTTAAATGCGCCTCCTCGTACGCCAAAGGCAGCCGACTAGCTGCAGGGGTGTATGATGTCAAGTGGGGAGACTATACCCCCTTTTTATCATAGTAAGCACAAAAAAAATAAACCAGGTAGCGGAAAGAATAACCAATAAACAAAGAACCTATATAACATCCATTTGCAATAATAAATATGTCATGTCATAATACAAGTGAAAAAGTGGAAACAACCCCAAAATAAAGACAACGACCATAATCCCCAAAATGGTCCCAACTAAAAGTACAGATCCTCCACCAAATGCTACCCATGTACACTCAGCTATCTGGCAAGGACCCTTGCCCTTTTCCTGAACTGTAAACATGAAGTCTGCTCGGGGACCCAATAGGGGCCCGAGCAGGGTGTGATTACAACTCAATAGGCCACCACCAACAGCGTCTACAAAATATCCTTTATAAACAGGTAGTGCATACAAGAGAAATATGAATGATAAATTCCAAGTAATTAATTATGGTTCCATCATCCAGTTTAGCGCCATGACATTGCCACTTCCATTACCGTTCATTACACACCCATTATCACCATTTACCATTTCCTCATATTTCCATGGGTTAATCACATACATTTTTTACATGGGTCTAAGGCCAACAATCTCATGCAAGAGGGTAAACAGAATGTTATCCTATCTCACTAGGACTAATCCCTCATAGCAACCATAACCTCACCTCGAAGCCTTCTTCCAGGTGGATGCAACCATTAGGAAAATAGTCCCTCAGTCCCCTTTCCTAACCCATGCATTTAGGGTTGAGTTTTGAACCTCATTCTTCACTCGACCCATGGGTATAGATCCTTATGTCATACCCCACCCTACGAAGCCATGTGCACATGCTTATATATAAGTAATCATCAACCATCCAAACCATTTCCCATCGACAACCACTATTCACAACAACCCACATGGGAAACCACATCATGACTTAACCCATTAACACATTACCAATTCAAATCATTTAACCATTCACCCAACTCCCATGTGTTATGCCTATCTTGCTAAGCATTCAACATTAAACCCATAATCTATCACATTATGGCCTTTATTCAGTTTACACATTAACCCATTTAACCCGTTCAACATTCCCATGAATCAACCATTTAACTCATTCCGCTTTAACCCTTAGGTTATTATCAAGTCTAGGCGCATCACCTAACATCTATTCCAAGTTCAACCAATCATGGCAACATATTTATCAAGGGATCTACAATTCATTACAACAAGGTCACTTGTTTAATATCAATCCCTAAATCCGGGGAAAGTCGGCACATCCCATGGATGGCCCCAATTAGGTCAAGCCTATCCCAACACATCACATGGGGATCATGAGGGTTCCCATTTTCCATTTTTAACATCATTAAAACCAAGCATCCCAATTTTATTCAAAACCTACCCATGGGGAAAAAAGAACACATGTAAACATGCACAAAACCCTAAATAACCATGGGATATCACTTGTAGACTACCTACCTTGAAACCATGGTTGAATGCACCCTCAATCGAGTCCTTACACCTAAATCCAACCAACCTTTGGAGCTTCAACCTAAAACTCACCCAAAAGATAGGTTTTAGGGTTTCGGAACAAGAGGGAGAGATACTACTAACCCTAAACCAAAAAGAGAAGCAAGGATGAGGTTAGCCTTACCCAGAGCTTCAATCCGCAACCAACGGCACTCCAAACGCATTAGAATCGAAGGAGTTTGATCTCTTGAAGTCCTTGGGAGGTTTGGTTCGTGCCTAAGGTGACGAGAGGAGGAAGGGTGGAAAATCCCAAGTTGGGGTTATAAATCCCAGAGTGGGAATTTTATAAATTTTACAACTTTATGTGGACGCACGGTTTAGCTACACGGTTTGGCAAACCGTGCGCAAACCGTGTGCACGCCACTGCCCAAAGGAGGGGGAGTCGCACGATTTAGCCGCACGGTTTGGAAAACCATGTGAAAACCGTGAGATCGCTTCTGTCATGAGGAGAGAGGGACACATGACTTAGTTTGGGCAGGCCTCATGGTTTTTCTGACCGTGCGTAGGCCATGTGCCTTGGTCTGCTTTTCCCAAACTTCCCTTCTTCCGTGCCCCAATCCCCCGGAACACCCCCAAGGCCTATCACACTTCCATGAAACCTTTTAGAGCCCCAAAAAAAAGGTTCAACCCATAACACAACAATACATACCATTCCAAAAACTGGGATCTTTCAACCTCCCCACCTTATAACGGCTCATCCTCAAGCCGAGCTTCCAAGCCTCATTGCTCCACCGAGGAGAAGAGTTCGGGACACTAATCTCGTATATCCAATTCCCGCTACCAAGTTTCACCTTGAACATTCCCATGTTTTCATAGTACTCGCACTAATGGCACAACCTTACCTCGCAAGACCTTTTCACTACGATCCACCACATTAACCAGGTGCTCCTGAAAGGACACATCAACCTCAAGCTCCACATACTCAACATCAAAAACATGATATGGGTTGGGGTGATACCGCAAAAGTTGAGACACATGAAACAAATCATGCATCCCACTATACCATTGTAGAAGATACAATCGGTATGCCAATGGTCCGATCCTCTCCAAAATCTCAAAAGATCCCACATACCTGGGCACCAACTTACCCTGCTTCTGAATCCGTCGATGACCCAACCATGGTGACACCCGAAGGAACACTTCATCACCCACCTCAAACTCAAGAGGTCTGTGCCTCCGATATAAATTCGACATCTACCTACTCTGAGTTGTACCCATTCACTTCCTGATCAACTAAACTCTCTATGAAGTCTCCTGAACAAGCCTCGGCCCCAAAAAATCAGATTCACCAGCCTCTAGCCAACACAACGGAGATCTACATGGTCTCCCATAAAGCCACTCAAACGGTTCCATATGAATTGTAGCCTGGAAACTGTTGTTGTATGAAAACTCAACTAATGGTAGGTGTCTCTCCCAAGAACCACCAAAGTCCAGGACACAAGCTCTTAACATGTCTTCCAAGAATTGGATCGTACGTTTCGACTGCCCATCCATCTGTGGGTGGAAATCCGTACTCAAAAATACCTGCGTACCAATCACCTTCTACAAACCTTGCTAGAAACGTGATCTGAAACGTAGATCTCGGTCCAAAATTATCGTTCGCAGCACCCCGTGCATCCGCACTATTTTTTGAACATACATCTCACCAACTGATCAACAGTATAGGTCTCCTGAATCGGTAAGAAATGAGGCACATTCGTTAACCGATCCACAACCACCCATATTTCATCATTCTTCCATGGCGTCCTCGGAAGCCCCACAACCAAATCCATCATTACATCATCCCACTTCTATTCTAGAATGGGAAATGGACACAAAAACCCACCTGGACGTTGATGCTCGGCCTTCACCTGATGACAGGTAAGACACCGTGCCACAAAGCCCGAAACTTGCTTCTTCATCCCTGGCCACCAAAACTGCCTTCAGAAATCACAGTACATCTTGGTCAAACTAGGATGCACTGCCAACTTCGATGCATGGAACTCACGCATCAACTCTTCCCATATACATTCTAGCACAACCACATGATCACGAACGTAAACAACACCATCCTCATTGATGGCCCAACCAAAAGGTAGCTCCCCACCTTTAAGCTTTTCCTTCATGATCAAACACTCAGGATCATCAAGCTGACCTTTCTTAACTCGACTCAGGAGCATCGAATCCATCATTAAGGAATCAAGATTGACCTGACCACTCTCTTCCTACACCTCTAGGTGCATCTCTGCAAACAAGGCCATCACCTTCCACTCAGTGCTGGACTCTTGAACAACCTGATTCTGAAACTTCCTGCTCAGAGCATCAGCAACACTGTTTCCCTTTCCCGGTGTGTACACCAACTCAAAGTAAAAAGACTAGAGATATTCAACCCATATTCGCTGATGAAGATTCAGATACTGCTGTGAGAAGGCGTACTTTAACCTCTAATGGTCGGTAAACACAGTAAATCGTTCCCCCAACATACGGTGACTCCAGCACTTCAAGGCGTACACTACCACAGCTAGCTCATGATCATGAGTGGGATAATTCCGCTCATGGGGTCTCAACTTCCTTGACCCGTAAGACACCACCTGCTCATCTTGCATCAACACAGCCCCATGTTGGATTCCAGAGGCTTCACAAAACACGGCGTACTTCTTACCCGACTCAGGTAAGATCAAGATAGGTGCGGTCGTCAACCGCTTCTTCAACTCTTGGATGACATCCTCACACACCCCTGAACACTTGAACCAAATTCCTTTCTTGGTCAAGCCCGAGAGAGGTGCTGCCAAGTGAGAGAAATCCTGAATGAACCTTCAGTAATACCCAGCCAAACCCAGAAAACTCCGAACATCAGAAACAATCTTGGGCTGCTCCCAAGATACAACTGCATGCGCTTTCTTTGGATCCACTTACACACCAGCCACCGAGATGATGTGACCCAGAAAATGTACCTCACCTATCCAGAATTGACACTTGGATAGCTTGGCATATTACTGGTGTTCTCTTAGCGTACCCAAGACGATGTCATGATGTTGGGTATGATCGTTGTGAGTTTTTGAGTACACTAAGATATCATCAACAAAGACAACCACAAACCGATCAAGATAGGGATGAAAGATTTGGTTCATCAAATCCATAAACACCGCTGGTACATTGGTTTAGCCGAAAGGAATTACCACAAACTCAAACAACCTGTACCGACTCTGGAAAGTGGTCTGCGGTACGTCAGAAGACCTCACCCGCAACTGGTGATTTCCCGACCTCAGATCAATTTTAGAGAACACTGAAGCACCCTTAAACTGATCGAACATGTCATCAATTCTAGGAAGAGGGTACCAATTCTTCACTTTCATCTGATTCAACATCTGATAGTCAACACACAACCTCAACGACCAATCAGCCTTCTTGGAAAAAAGCACTGGAGATCCCCAAGGAGACGTACTAGGATGGATAAACCCCTTATTCTACAACTCCCTAGGATGAACCTTCAGTTCATGGAGTTCTTCCGGTGCCATTCAGTATGGTGAAATAGAAACTAGCTCCACTCCCGGCAACAACCCGATCGTGAACTCAACATCCCATTAAGGGGGTCACCATGAGAAATTCTCAGGAAAGACGTCCTCAAACCGATCAACCACGGGAGGGAAATTATTTTGTTCCCCTCCCTCATCATCATCAAGCATGAGACATGCCACTTGAGCTGTGATTCCACTCATCTGTTAATAAAACGGCCCCACACACACTTCTCGAATATCCCATTCGCCACAGTGAGCATAAGCATCACCCCCAAGCGACCAGAACGATACTTTGCGACGATAACAGTTTATGTGCACCCGATACAAAACCAACCAATCCATTCCCAGAATTAGGTCAAACCCTGACATCTCGAGAATGAACAAGTCCCATAGAAAAAGATATCCACCAACATCCAAGGCGCATCCCTTGCACTGATTGATATCCTCAACCATCACCCCTAACAGAGTGTAAATTGACCTCACCCCACACACCCCCTCCATAGGTAAACCCATTGCTACCACTAGTTAAGATGAGATAAAAGAGTGTGTGGCACCTGTGTCAAATAACACACTAGAAAAAGTAGAAGCTACAAGGATCGTATTTTGAACAGTCGATGGTCTAGCCTCACCATCACCAGGAGCAAACTGAACTACCTGAAGCTGACTTGCGCCTCTACCCTGGGCTCCAGCCTGAACGCCCTACGCTACAATACCCTTCTTACGTGAGTGATCTTGCCCAAGAGTTCCACATCCACCGCCACTTCCAGTACGGCCCGTGGAGCTCCAAATTCATACCTGATATGGGGAAATAGATCCCCTCCCCGTATCTAGTACCTGCCTTCCACCATCATGCTCACCTGCCTGCCGAGGATTCCTGAAGAACCACTGCACATTCCCCATCCTTCCTCAAGAACAGAACTCAACTGAAGGTTGAGGAAACTGACCACGCATATGCCCCAACCTACCGAAATGACAGCAGAACACTTGATCCCCACTCTGAGAGGCTGACCCTCTCTTCCAGCCACTTTCCACACTTCCACCATGTTGTGAGCCCTCATTGCGTCACTTCCGACCCTCGGTAGCTACAGCACTCTTCTGCCCCACTGGCACCACAAGCCTACTACACGAAGCTCCCTTCATGTTCCCTTCCGAGATCAATGCCTGATCTACAACATCTGCGAACCTCTTCTAGCAGAAGATGTTTACTTGAGACCTGATCTCGTGTCTCAGCCCATCCTGGAAATGCCATGCTACCACTGCATCATCCCCTGCTAACATTGGGAAAAATCATCTCAAATCAGTGTAGCGACTAGCGTAGTCCATCAACGATAGCGATCCCTATGTCAGGCTCATAAAAACTGCAGCCTTCTCCTGCCGCAATGTCTCCAGGTATAAATGCTCTAGAAACCTTTCCTAAAAAACCTTCCACGACATTCAATCCTCCTATTCAATTTGAGCATGAATGTCCCACCAACGCCTTTCCTGGCCCCGCAACATATAATCGGCCAACATTACTCTCTTTTCAATGAGGTTCTATATATGATCTAGCATCGTTTGGATAGACTCTAACCAGAACTCAGCTGCCTCTAGCCGACCCTCTTCGGTGAAAGTCAGAGGGTGCTACAGTTGGAACTCCCTGGTCAGCTCGAACATACTCGGTGCAACCCGCCCTGGGTCCTGATCCATCATCTGCATAAGGAGAGTCATGTTATCTCGGAACTGGTCTTCTCTACATTCATTGATCGCCACATTTTCTTTCTCCCCTACTAGAGGAGTGTTCTCAGCTACACCCTCCCATTACCCAACTGGTAACTGATGTCGTGGTGGCATTTCTCTAAAATTCCAAGCATGAGTTTTAGTACACATACCATAAAAATTCATGACTCCACCAAAACCTCTTTAATAGATACAACAACCCACTTTTCATATGCTAACCCAACAACATTTTTCCAACTTTTTTTAAACCCTATTACTCCATTAAACATAATTTCCCCACTTAATTAACTTCATTCCTCTCATTATTTCTTGGATTCATGAAATGCATGATGCACCCTACATTCCTACCTCAAACACCCACCCCGTGCATGTGCGTAATACAATGCATGTCACCTATCTCCCTAGGTTCCAATAATGGTGCATGAATTCCAATTCTCGTGCCATTAAGGCCACGAGCCAAATATCATTAAATAGTCACATCAAACCACATGTGTATCACCACATGGTCAAATATCATCATCTATAACAACACACAACCATGAAAAACATTTCCCACCCAGGGTGACTTGGGTTTTTCCCCGTACCTAGGTCAGCTACTCCCAAGAATGAGCTCATTGCCAGGGCCCGAAACAACCTAACCCTTGGCTACCAATCCCAAATAACAAGACCTCATAGAAGGAGAAGAAATACCTCCTCTAATACCACTTTGTAATGTCCTAGACCCGGAAGCCACTAAACCGGTGCTCCGAGCCGAGTGGTTACATGACCTTAAGCGCGCCTCCCTGTACACCAAAGGCTGCCAACTAGCAGTGGGGGTCTACGGTTTCATGTGGGGAGACTATACCCCCTTTTTATCAGAGTAAGAAAAATAGAAATAAAACAGATAGCGGAAACAATAACCAATAAACAAGGAACCTGTATAACATCCATTTCCAATAATAAATATTTCTTGTCATACTAAAAGTGAAAAAGTGGACACAACCCCCAAATAACGACAACAGCCAAAATCCCCAAAATGGTCCCGACTCCAAGTCCATATCCTCCACCAAATGCTAACCATGTCCACTCTGCTATCTATCAAGGACCCTTTCCCTTGTCCTGACCTACAAACATGAAGTTTTCTCAGGTACCCAATGGCGGCCCGAGCATGGTGTGAGTACAACTCAATAGGTCACTGCCAATGGAGTCGAAAAAATAACCAGTATAAAAAGGTAGTTTATGCAAGATAAATATGAATGATAAATTCCATGTAATTAATTAAGGTGCCATCAACCAGTTTAGCGCCAAGCCATAGTCGCTTCCATTACCATTCATTACACACCCATTATCACCATTTACCATTTCATCACATATCCATGGGTTAATCACATACATTATGTTACATGGGTCTAAGGCCAACAACCACATGCAAGAGGTTAAACACAATGTTATCCTTTCTCACTAGGACTAACCCCTCATAAAAACCATAACCTCACCTCGAATCCTCAGTCTAGGTGAATGCAACCGTTAGGAGAATAAACCCTTAGTCCCCTTTCCTAACCCATGAATTTAGGGTGGAGTTTAGAACCTCCGCCTTCACTCGACCCGTGGGTGTAGATCCTCATGTCATACCCCACTCTATGAAGCCATGTGCACATGATTATATATAAGTGACCGTCAACCATCCATACCATTGCCCTTCGGCAAAAACTATTCACAACAACCCACATGTGAAACCACATCATGCCTAAACCCGTAAACACATTACCAATTCAAATCATTTAACCATTCACACAATTCCCATGTGTTATTCCTATCACGCTAAGCATTAAACATTAATCCCATAATTTATCACATTATGTTATTTATTCTGTTTACACACTAACGCATTTAACCTGTTCATCATTCCCATGAATCAACCATTTAAGACATTCAGCTTTAACCCTTTGGTTGTTAACAAGTCTAGGGGAATCACCTAACTTATATTCCAAGATCAACCAATCATGCCAATATCTTTATCAAGGGCTCTACAATTCATTACAACAAGATCACTTGTTTAATATCAATCCCTAAATCTGGGGAAAGTCGGCACATCCCATGGATGGCGCCAATTAGGTCTAGTTTATCCCAACACATCCCACGGGGATCGTGAGGGTTACCATTTTCCATTTTAAACATTATTAAAACCAATCATGCTATGTTTATTAAAAACCTAACCAAGGGAAAACAATAACACAAGTAAACATGCACAAAACCCTAAATAACCATGGGATAACAATTGTAGACCGCCTACATCAAAACCATGGTTGAACGCACCCTCAATCGAATCCTTACACCTAAATCCAACCAAACTTTGGAGCTTCAACATAAAACTCACACAAAAGATAGGGTTTTAGGGTTTTGGAACAAGAGGGAGAGAGAGGGTACTAATCGTAAACCAAAAAAAGATGCAAGGATGAGGTTAGCCTTACCCGGAGCTTCAATCTGCAACCAACGACACTTCAAATGCCTTAGAATAGAAGGATTTTGATCTATTGAAGTCCTTGGGAGGTTTGGTTCGTGCCGAAGGTGAAGAGAAGAGGAAGAGAGGAAAATCCTGAGTTGGCGTTATAAAGCCCGGAGTGGCAATTTTGTAAATTTTCTAACTTTAAGTTGTCACACGGTTTAACTGTAGGGTTTGGAAAACCGTGCGCAAACTGTGCGCAAGCCACTTCCCGGAGGAGGGATTGTCGCACGACTTAGCCTTAAGGTTTGGAAAACCATGTGCAAACTATGCGCTCGCTTCTCTCCACAGGAGGGAGGGTCCCACATCCTAGTCTGGGCAGGCCGCACGGTTTGTCTGACCGTGCGCAGGCCGTGCGCCTTGGTCTGCTTTGCACAGACTTCCCTTCTTTCATGACCCAAGCCCCCGGAACACCCCCAAGGCCTCTCACACTTCTAAGAAACCTTTTAAAGCCCCAAAAGCAAAGGGTTCAACCCAAAACACAACAAGACATACCTTTCCAAAAACCGGGATCTTACAATTATACATGGGATAATTATATATTCCAATTGAATGGAAGTGTATGTAAACTATTTTAGAACTCTGATGAATATGTAGAGAAAGGATAAATTGTTTCCAAAATTTTTAAGGGGTAAAATATGGTAAGATAATGTTTCATTAATTATACATTGAATTGAAATTTGGTTTATATCTATGGATCCAACAAATAAAAAGGATATTTATGAATGTTCTAGAACAAAAATCGTAATATAGATTGAATTGTATCTTGAATTTTCTTGATATTATCGAGGATTAGTGACAAATTACTCATAAATATGGAATCCACTACCAAAATTACAAATATTGTGAGTTAGGATTCTCCAAAAAGTTTAATCTTAAGAATATTTTTAGGAGATATATTTAATGTTTCTCACTATGTATGTATTCATACTACCATAATATGGAAAACGGTTTGTAATATGATGTTTAACATTAAAAAGTATTGGGATGTTCTTATTGAAGAATGAGAATTTTGTAATATAATCTCTATATCAATTGATGATATATTATAAATATTACCTAATTACTTATTTATAGTTATCAATGGTAATATTTTCATTGAAAATATAGAAGAAATATATATATGCTGAAAAGTGTAAAATATATACAAATAACCATAGAGTTAGTAAGATATTCACATATATGGAGTTGAATATGTTTCAAACTTGATGGATGAATCCATCCAAGGACTACAAATGATTGAAAAATTACCATCCTTTAGTGGAAAACAAAGAAGATTGTGCTCTGATTGAAATAGATCAAAACCCAAAAGGCAATATAGAATGTGGGTGAATTCCTAGAAAAGATGAAGAAGAATAATCATGTAATATGAAAACGTAGACTTTTTATTGACCAAAACAATTATAAACAAAATTCCATTCATAATGAATAATTTTTTTATTATGTAATTTAGTTATAGAAAACACATGAAATATATTTTATTCATTATTATCTACAATTATAAAAAATCCAAAATTTTATAGAAGAAACAATGGATCATTATCTATCATAATCATTCATAATATATTAATTCAATATAGACTGATAATATTAATATATAATAATGGTAGTAATAAAAAGTATGTGTTCAGTTAGATTTTTTGGCCTTGACTGGTAGGATCGCACCATGTGCAGTCCATTATACAAAGCTCTTGAGGGAGATGGCATCGCATGGATTTACCCATGACCAAGACTGGGCCAAAAAAAATAAATGAAATTAAATTGAAATCATTTAATTGGGAAGTTCAAAATAACATTTATTTCATTTTACAAACTATGTTCATAGATCCAAATCAATAATGTACCGTTGTCAGACAAAATTCCCTTATGGAAGAAACAAGTGTAAAATGGGATTATATATCATGATCTTCATATTATAAATTCCTATATGTCAATATTTACAAGAAAATAATTACATCTCAATTATTATATTATACATACACAATATTATATAACGGTATTAAATAAAATTATATATATATATATATATATATATAAAGATATAAAATTTAATTTCATTACTATAATGTTTAAATTAAATAATCATTTTTGATAAAGTCGTGAATTTTGTAATAAAATTTTATTTTTATTAAATATAATAATTCATTTTTAATTATTTAAATATAAATCATAATAATATTTATATAATCCCCATATAATTTTTATATGGGTCTGAATTTTATTTGTATCATGAAAACAAGATTCTTAAAAAAATTATTGTCATTTAAATGTTTAAATTCTTATATTTATTAATTTATATTGTCAAAACAAAAAACATTGATGAAATCAGCAATGAAAAAAATGAAAATGTATAATTTTTCCTAATTTTATGAGATAGGGAAAACATTTTTAAAAAATAAATACAATATAAATATATTTTACGTGATATGAAATAATAATGTACCCATACAAATATAATAAATAATATATGAGTAATACATGGAAAAATAGATTAAACCTTTAAAATATTTTGTTTTTAAAATTATTTTATTATTTTTAATAACATATAACAAATCTTAAAAAACATATATTATATATGAAGGTTTAAAAAAATACATATGAAAATGGTTAACATCCACATCATATATAGAATTATTTTAAGTAATTTTGTTCTTAACATAATAAAATATTAAAAACCAAACATATTTTGTAGAAAATACAAGCATAAACCATGTTATGTTTAGTGGTGTTGATTATCTTTTTACATAGAGTCAAAATCCTATGATATGGAATTAAAAAATAATCCCCTTCCCGTTTTATATAAATGAGAAGAAAATATAACATTATTATTATATAAAACCCCATTTAGAATTAATTTATTATCCATCACCTATTTTAAATCCCTCCCATGGTTTTCCGAATGTCTTATCAAACTCTTTCTATGCTTCTGTAAGTAACTTCTGAAGTGAATGAATCTCTTACTCATTCAATGTTTTCAAGTTCATTCTCTATATTAATCTTTTTCATTTCAAATTTTTATATTAATAAATGTTTTTACACATAAATTTACATTCCATATGACTTCATGGTAATGAGATACCACCTTCCACTCTATTTAATCAATTCCACGAATTCTTTATGTACAAATATTATGCTGCTGAAATTATTTGGTGATTTAATGTGCCAAAAATTATTGTTTTGATGAAAAATAAATATTCCAAATCATCATCCTTCACCAAGGATTAAATTTCTTTCATTTATTTTGGGATTATATTTATACATTAATTATCCTTAATCTATAGATAAAATGTGATGAAAGAAGTGATTTTTTTGTGTGATCTATTTGGAACACAAATGTTGGAAAATAATATAAATGTGGTTTCGGTACCAGAATCATAAATCCCTCCAACCCATTGGGTAATGTTTTTCTCTTAGGAGATACCATTTTTTTGTGAGTGGATACACTAAGAAAACTATGTTACGGTGTCTTAGTTTTAAGAATTAAATTATTCTTATGATTTCATGTTTTATATTGTTTTAACATTCCAATAATACAATGATGTTACGATCATATATCATTTTTTCATGATTATTATTATCACCATTTTATTCACCATTATATGAATCTTCAATAAATTTTATTGATTTCCTCAAGGTATTCATTGATATTTACCTCCCTCGGTTTTATAGCTCAACATTTTCTTTTTTACGTCTAAAACTTATCAAGTGCTATTTTATAATAATAATGGGATTTGAAGGAAAGTTTATGGAGTTTTTATTTAATTTTCATGTATATCTATTTCATGAAAAAATGATATATATCTATTTATAGAAATACACCAGTTATCTCGATATTTTAGTATTTTATTCTATGTAACCTCATATAGTAAATAAAGAAATAATGTATATAAAAGATATGGATTGTCGTTTTGTGTATCAGATAATATTCTAGTGAGTTTTTGGGATTAGTATTATAGAACCATATTGAAAACCAAAGTTATAAAACTAAAAATAGTCAACCATCCCCAAATTTTGATAATATATAGAGATAGTGGTATCCATGAAAAAATAGATGTCTGGATACTGCAAGTAGATGTGGATCTGGAATAGTTGTACCAATGGAGGATAACCACGAATGGAATCATTGGGTTTTAACTCTAAATATAGCTATTTCAACACATATATGACTATATGCACACATGTTTCAATACTCCTTAGGGATATTCTTTGGTAAATTCAAAATAACTTTAACACCACTGTTGGAAAATGAAAATTTCATTGAAATTATTTGGCAGGAAATAGAAGGTGGATAACTATGATTGAAAAAAAATGTAATTCATAGGGCAGGGAGGATATGTAATTTATGATTTATAAATTCTGTGTTCATATTTTTTTCATTAATGTTTTTTAGTTCAAAAAACCACATCCCCAATTTATGATTAATGTTATTAATTTATGGAAATAGTAGTAATTGAGTCAATAACCAATTCGAATGGAAATATAATTATTTCACTAATGAGAATCCCAACATGATAGGAGTAGGTGTCAAAAATTCCTGGAAATATATACATAGTTATCTCTAGTTATGAATATATAAATTAATCAATAGAAACACACACATAACCTTAGGAATTTGAAAGATTCAATTGATATCTTTTTACAAAAATGGCATTCAACATTAATTTTGTATTCTTATCCATTAATCATTAAACAATAGAAAAACGCCACTGGATAGATTATACATGTCCTTCAATGATCAAATAATGAAATTTCTATTTAATTTGTTTTTCGATTGACGATAAAATCTAACCAATGGTGTATATTGATCCAGAATATGAAGAATAGGGATGAGATCAAAGAGATGGAGTGATAGGAATTCTAAAAAATGATTTTTGATAAATACTTTTGTCACACTATTGACCATAAAATATAGATGGAGTTCCTTGTCATTTTTAAAAGTGTTTAAAATCTATCTAGTAATATGGGGGAAATATAACAAGAATTTAACTATATGACATTGCATTTTTCATTGACCTCAGAGAAACATTTAACACATATTTAGTTTGATAAATTTAAATATAAAAAAATCTTCATTGGTTTGAGACATTGATAGAAAGAAATAAATTTTACGGTGCTCTCAAAAATTTGATGTGGAAGTCAGAAACTCTCAAGGGTCTCATAGGTATTATGGTTGGATGTAAATAAGGGGGGTTATTTTTAGAAAATTTCTGAATAAATATCATGGTGATAATAAATCATAATGGCCCAAATGTCAAATGTTTTGAAGAAACATCATAGATGTTTCAGGAAGGGGAAAAGAAAGTTAATTATGTATGGTGAGAATAGATCAAAGATAGTGAATTCCAATAGGAGGTACCCACTGATGTGATGTAAGAAATAAATCCTCATGTCTACCATCATCATTTCTTCCAATGATTAAATTTAATTGAATAAAAAATATATAGAATCCAATGAATACAATCAATGGTTTTGAAAGGGAAAAATACAAAGAAACCATGTCATATAGTGAATGTGATTGGATATGGAATCACAACTTCTATGGTGGATCCTAACAATGAAGTTAAAAAATGTACTATAGTTATTCATTCTAAAATAGAAAATATACTATAACATTATGGTTCTATACATTTTCAAGCCACACATGTTTAGTCTGACTATTCAAATACAACCTCAAAACCTGATGGTTGGGTAATCTATTAAAATAGATAATGGGATATTCATTTCATCTTGAGTATATTACTTCTCCCGTAACAATAATATTAGGAAAAATTTCCTAATTACACACAAGATCTTCCTTTTAGTATAATATGATGCTACTAAGGGTGTTAATTGAATTTCCATTTTTAGAGCTGAATCAAATTGATGGGTGGAGGAAATCACCCTCCTTATAAAAAATTGTCCTTTGATTACTTTTTTTATGGATGATGATCATTGTCATTTAGAATAAAAATATCTATTATGGATAATATTACCTAATGGGGAAGAATATCTCAATTAAATGAATGAGACTATAGAAAATATCACCCCCAATAACATTCCACAAATATTAGAATATTCTCATATGTTCCCAAAATAATTGTCTAGATATCCTCTAAACATAATGGTTTAATTATCAATTAAACTTATAAAAATATCTATACTAATATACATTACTCCATATATAATGTCGACTATAAAAGATTATGAGTAAAGAAGAAGCTACCATATAATCGGATAAAGGGATCATATTTACACATGCTTCAACATAGGGTTAATTGGATCTTCTCATTAATAATATGTATGGATAAATTTATATATGTGTTTATTATCATAAGTACAACATGATCATGATAGTGAATAAATAACCTCTTTCATGGATTTGTGACTTTTTCAATGGGCTACATTGGGGCCCTTTTTTCTCTTTGGTGTATCTTCAGTTAGATTTATAATACAATTAAGAAGAATGGGTGATATCATTGTGACTACATTACATACACTATATGGGGACTACATGTTCCTAGTGAATCAATTTAACCAAACAATACTCCAACTATCATCATGGGATAAATGAATAGATTCTTTAAAGATTTACTTTATAAATGTATGGATTTTTTTATAAATGGCATTAATGTATATTAAAAAAGAAATGATAAAAATGTACAGTTTCTGAATATTATACAAAATTCCTTATTAATTTTAATTTTATAGTGAATGTATAGTAAATATGATTTATATATGGGTAAAGTAACACTATAGGGTAATGTAATAAAAAGGGTAATCAATAGATCCATTGAAGATAAAGGATTATGGTGGACAGACTATACCAGTATCAGTGGAAGAGATTGTAACAACTCTACCCTTTTCATTGTCTTGAGAAGGTGGAGGATTGTTATGTGGCTTAAACTGATATCCCCTAGGTTACAGTGCCTTGAAATAAATGTCGAACGACGTCAACACACATTGGGGGAGACTTTTCCTTCATGAATAAAATAGCTAACAAAGAAAACCAATATATGATGCATGATATCAAAAAAATAAAACTCAATATTTCATTTATCCAAATGAAACTAAAATTAAGTACCACAACAAAAGACTATAATATCATAGTTCAAAATAGAAGACTATAAAACTCAATGAATCCAATGAAAACTCTATGCTCAAAGAACATACTATGATCCAACTCCAAAATAGCCCAATTATCACCATGTAATTCTATATATGTTTGATAATTTACCTTTTCCCATTTCTTAATAAACAACATATTAAAAGGCACCAATGCGTTAAAACATGGGTGAGTACTAAAACTAAGTAGATTTTTCACAAATGAATTCCCTACTCGTGCCACAAGTATAGAAAAAGTTAGCACATTTATATAAAACAATTTTATCTAAAAAAATATATCTAAATTTAAATGAAAATATAAAAAATAAACAATAATATAGTTCTCTCAGGATAAACACAATTTATCCTAAAATCTACCGAAAAATGTTGTAAAACCATATCATAAGTTTTATTTTTTCATAAACAATTCTATTACAAAAAATAAAAAATTAAACCTTGTATGAAACCTGGACCTACCTACACTCATGAGTAGTGATTCATCCTTTCATAAAGATGTAACTTAGTGAACCACTTTGACGGTGTTACTTCATGCCCATAACTACCCCCAACCAATTAATGGGGGTACATCACACCCTTTTCCATCCCAATTCAGAAGAACGCGCACAACCACGCCAAACCCATACCAAACCCAAGTGCATTCAAACCCATTTAAATAAAATATTTTTTTAATTCCAATGTGGTACATATAGAAAAACAGACCAAAATTTTTAAAATCATCATTCGAAAATGAACTTACCAAATACACTCTCCAACCAAAACCCCGCCTTTCCTAATTTCCAAAATAGTAACTCTAAATGGGTTTCAAAAGTAAATTAATATAAATTTCATAGGAAATTTTAGGAAAAACAATAAATATCAAATAAATACATCATTTTTTAAATAGTTTAGTATAGATTTAAGAAAACTACATTGAGAAATTAGCCCAAATGATAAACAGAATGAAAAAAGCCATCAAAAACTGGTTAAATCTCAATGAAGATGCCTTAGATATCTTCCTATAACATAATGAAAAAACAATATGGTAGTATAATCAATTAAATACTTTATATATTTCATAATAATGTTTAATTATAAGAAACATATATAGATAGAGAAGTAAATCCAAGAAAAATCAGCAAGAATGACTAAGAACGATGACCTGCCATGAAGATCTGGCTTGAAAACGCTAGGGGAAGCCATCAGATCACATCTGGATCAATGAAAGAATCTTAAATGTCATTAGGTAAGATATAGTATTGATTTACTGTCTCATAATTGGAATAAGATGGATTTGGATACAACCACATGTGAGATCCAAAATTTTTGGATCTCATATTTAACACATGCATGGTTAGTCGCACGATTAGTGAAACCATGCTCTAAAAATATGCTATCCACTATCTCAAGTATGACCCTCACATGATTTCAATATTTTGTGTTATACATTACAAATACCACTATCTCATGTTTCATTGTTTCATCTAGGCTTCTACATAGTTTAGACTCACTGTATGCCGCTCGTGCACCTTCCCTATAGCCCATATCTCACTCTACAAGGTTTTAGGGGGAATTTTCATGGCTTCCATAAAAATTTCACTAATTTTTATCCATTAAAAAATCCTAAAAACACTTTTAATATTATATAATCTCCCACAAAACAGAACCCATATAATTTAAATATGTAAAAACATAAATGAAGGGTTACTTATTAAAAACCGAGGTTGGGAAATTCTCCCCCAAATTGGTCTTTTCATCCTTTGAAATTAGAAAATACACTTCATGGTAAAAGGGTTATGGACAATTCTCTTTCATTTATTTCTCCCATTCTTAGGTTTCCTCCTAAATCTGACCATGATTCCACCAAAAATGCTCTAAAAACATATCACACATTCTATTTTTCCATAAACCATTCCGTTCCCCACAACTACACATTCAATCGTGTATGAAACCTTGACAACCTTATACTCTTGAGTGGTGAGTAATCCTTTCACTAAGCTACCAATTACTGAACCACTCTGATGGTGGTACTTCACAACCATATCTGGCCCAACCTTTTGATAGGGACACTTCAATCCCTTATCCATCCCAATGCACATGGACACACATAACCATGCCAAACCCATTATAAACCATAGTGTGTTCAAACCCATTTCAATAAACATTTTTTTTGAAAACCATTTTTCCATGCCTTAGAGCCAAGGAGCCATTTTAAAATCATCATTTTAAAATTAAGTTAACAAATACACCTCCCAAAAAACACAACATTTCATAGTTCCACAAACTATCACTCAAGAGGGTTTATAACAATAAATTCATAAAAATTTCACAAAAATTTAAAAAAAATTATATTTTAAATCAATCCTTCAATTTCAAAATTTAGGTGTCATGTGTGAATCCGCTTAACTCAAAAAATTGGTGAAAACAATAAACATCCTGAAAAACACTAATGAAACCGAGTTAAATCTCCATGAACCCACCATAGATCCCATCCCCTATCATAAAAAAATAATATTTAGAATTTACTACCATATATCTATCCATTTAGGGTGTTTCAATATGAAACTGATATAGATAGGGAAGTAGATCGAAGAAAAAGGACCAATAATGTCCAAGAATGATCAATTATAATGAGAATCCAACTTCAAAACACAAAGGGAAGAGTTCAAGTAGCCTATAGATCAATGGGAGAATCATCCATGAACATTAGGAAGATAAAATTTTCAATTAGTTCCATGTAGATGGAATAACGAGGGAGTTAGATACAAAAAACACTGAGATCCACAATTTTAGGAACTCATCTTTAACTCGTTCATAGTTAGTCACGCAGTTAGAAAAACCACGTGCTAATCATGTTCCAACCACTACCTTAAAGAAAAAGCATCCCGTTATTGAATCCCATGTTTTCCAAATTGTGTTTCAGCTATGACAAATCCCACAATCTCATGTTTCCCATTTTCTCTATGTCTTCTTTATATTTTGGGAAAAAATTATTTCACACATGCACCTTCTGTTTAGCCCGTGTCTCATTGTGGATAGTTTCTAGGGGATGTTGTACAGTTTTCACAACCCGTACACCAGCTTTTGTCCTTTACTAAATTTCAAAAATACTTTTAATGTTCTCAAAACTCTCCCTAACTTCACCTATATAAATTAAAAACATAAAAAAGATAGCTAAATGGTTACTTAATAGAATCAAAGGGTGATATAATGATAAAGAGTTTCCTTGCATTAAATGATGATTATTTTTTATTTTTGAGCAATATATCACAATTCTAAAAAAACCTAGATAAATTGGATTAGAGATAGGTTTTATATACTAATTAATGTGAGGAAAAAATCATAGTGTAAAATATAGGTCGAATCATCCTTTCTATGCTCACATTACCCATCCGAGATAAAGAATATTTGATATAGAATGATGCATCAAAAAAATTATTAGATTCTGTAATCATTCTTATTCAAAAAATGATATCCTATGTCTCTTTGTAATTAATGGTCTTTGTGAGTAAAATTATCCAACGCATGATCGGTAATTGGATGCAATGATCACTATATGGAATATTTGAGAACATTATCACAATGTGGAGATTTGTATCATATAAATGGGTCATAATACACCCATGTATATATTCATTATAAAGGAACTCAATATTTATCAATGAAGGTGGTTATAGATAATAAAGTATTATGAATTTTACATCCTTTAAAATCCAATGATGGGGAATAAATTAATTATGCTCTGAATATAAATGATTCTACAACCATAAATATGATTGTTATTGAAATAGATTTAATCTACATGGAAATATTAGTAATATAAATGTAGGTCTTAAAATAATAGACATCCCACTTATCTAGAATAATTGATCGAAAATACATTATTTAATTGACTAATAAGTCCCTAAATAATGATAACGATCTGTAATTAAATTTAGTATATATTAATCTATTCAACTTATTTAATGATGGGGTTATAAGGTTTGGAACACTGATATTTTTATCATTGAAATCGTATCTAACGTGGGATCATCTAGATGATTAACATAGATCAGCATTCTCTATTAATCTATAAATAACTAATATGTATAATGATCTAATTGACAAATTCTCCTAGGATATCATGAAGATATTGATTGTAAAAAATATACCTCAAATATTAGTATCCCAACAAGTCAAATAATAATGATATTAGTTGAAGGGTATGAAATTTTTTTTCCTATACTATTATAGAAATTTCAAAACATGACCGTAGATTTTGTTGTTGGACTATTTAAGAGATGTAATAGAAATAACTCCAATTATGAGGTACTCAATCACCTAACCAAGTAAGTGTATTTCATTACTATCATGGAAGATTTATATCTATTAAAATCCAGTATGATATACATAAGATAAAAGGTATTATTGTAATGTGAACCTCCATTTGTTTTATCTGAATGACATCTGAGGATTACTTATAGGTTCTTGGGAAGCCTTTATCAGCTTTTTGATATAGAACATTAATTCTGTAATGATAATCACCCCTATAATGATGTTCATTTTGAGAAACCCATTTAGATTCTAATGTATTTTGATAGATTTTTTTAAATGGATTTAGATGGATATAGGGATAATACACATCCCTTAGTGGAATTCTTGTATAATAACTATCTCAATTACATCATTAAAATTAATCCTTATGATGTTTTAGATCATAAGAGGTGCTAGACTCTAATATTTTACGATGAATCTGGATAGTGGAATATAATGGGATATAAAATCTCAATGATATGATAGAGTGTGTAAGTAGCATTCAATATCATATGTATTCATCACAATGTTGATATGAATTCTATGCTGACATCATCATTGAGATAAATAGTTAGATATTTAAGACAAGGATTTATTTCCTATATCTACATGGAAGAATGTCATGAAGTATGTGAATAAGGCAAACCATATTATGATATACAATCGATATTTTTATATCATTGATAACGTTTGAGTTGTTTCCAATTGACTAGAACTACCACATAACTTGTAACATGTACATGATGTTTAAGATGTTTCACTCTTCATGAAGTAAATTCTAGACCACACACTGCTACTAAATCTTTATGTGGTACAATTGTAGAATGATCATTCATATTAGCAGTAGACAATTATGATCATTCATCATTGAGACAATTTATTATGGAACAAGAAAACTCATCTGGTCAAACTATTATTCTAGAACCACATGTTTGAGGAGGAAACCCAGGAACTGGAAGTGGTAATGAAACAAAAGAACCATAATCCAATTTAGTATAATATAATAATTTTTATGGTTAAATTTATTAAGTGGGTATAAATTTAATTTTTTATCTTTTGTAAATTAATTTATCTCTTCCATTAATAAAGGCCTTATTAATAAATGTACTAGAAAGAAATGCACAATATTTTATTTGTGGTTTAAGATCATTATCAAATATATACATAATTGAATTAAGGACTTGATAGAATATTAATCATCATAACTATTTATATTATTTCTATAATTTAGTGATTGTTAAGATTATTATATACTAATTGTTATGATAAGATATAAATGACTTTAAAGTTAGAGGTTATGGCATTGATAGGTTGGATCGTACCCTATAAAGCTAAATTATGGCAACTTTATGGGGAGAAAGAATCCCTCAGATATTCTTTTGACCATACCCAATTCTGTATTCAACAAATAATACATTATTGAGATAATTAATTGGAGATGTTTAGGTTCATATACATCATTTTGCAAACCATGTTCATCGAACAAAACTACAGAAGTACCACCATCACACACCTTATCTATTGGGTATAAATTTTAATAATAATTTAATATGTATATGGAATATATTAGAATGAATTTTTATATATTATTTTTCATAAAATACATATTATTTTTCAACTATTAAATTATATATAAAAATTATTATTTAATGAGTGTGGTAGATAATATATTTTTTAAATCATGAATTCAAAATTGTATTTTTGGGAAATATATAAGCTCATATAATTCCCAATTTTTTCGAAATTCATGAAGTTTTTAAATAAAATTTGTTTTTAGGTAATAGTGTTATGGAAAAATATTTATAAAAATATTCTTAATAATTCAATTTAATGATTCCATATATAATTTTTATAGGATTCAAAATTTTTTCTATCCTTTCAAAACTAGAATTTTTAATATATATAATTTTTTTAACATTAAAAATGATCTGTTTTCAAAAATATTACTGTAAAATAAATATAATATTATAAATAATTAAAGTGAAATTATCCAATTGTTTATTTTTAAGATATTTTAAGACAATCAAAATATTATGTAAAAATGAAATATAATTTAAATATACCAATTTTATTAAGAAAAGGTAATTTCACAAAATTGATGTAAAATATTATAAATGGAATCTGTGAAAAGAACTATATTAATATTCAAATAATATCTTATTTATTTTATTTATTTATTTTAAAAACCCAATAATATAACCTCCAAAAATATTAATATATTTTACTTTTTTATAAATTTTTTTAACACGACTCACTTCCACATAATGAAGGGTATTATTTTTCTGATTTTGGTTGATAAACATATAAAATAGTAGAATACACTTTTAATTAGAAGAAATAATTATGAAAAATTGTGGGATGGTTTTATTTCAATTCTTTATTACTATGATTTCCAAAAAAATTTCAAGATACTAATAAATAATTTACATCACTTTATCTATAAATTCCAATCCAACCTCCAATTCCACTTTATAAAATAATATACTTATCACATATTTTTTTATCCCAATAATACACTAAATTCCAAAAACAATCCCAGGTTATTATGAAGATCCTCATAAAATTTTAGTGGAAATATCTCAATTAAGGGATTCTTTTACTACTCAAATTTGTTGAAATACTACCATTGTAACATTATATTTGATATCCAATTTTTCATGTTTTTATTTGGTTCAAAACATACCATTACTATCTTTTGAAACCTATGTACTGAGATGCCACCAATAACTCTTATTATTCCCTTACCTGAACCGTTATGAAAAAATGTTATGCTCTCAAAAATGTTTTATCATTTTTCATGAGAAAATTTTATATTGTGAATTCCTATCACCATTTCAACTCTAGTATATTCACCAAGTCATTCCAATACTTCATTTACTAGAGAATTTCATATATGAATCCTACATTATTTAATTGTGGTAAAACATATTATGAAATTTTTTTATGATCTATGATGAAAAAATTTATGTAGATAATATGAATGTAATGGGCGCGCTTAGAATTAAATATACCTCTAATGTATTAGGTAATGTTTTTGTATCCTAAAATATAATGAATAGTGAGTGAGAAATTAACCTAAAGACACTATGTTTTGATTTCTTAGTGGTTATCCATGAGTTTCACTAATGATGACATGTATTATGTTGTTTCAAAATTCCTATAATGAGTTGATGTTAAAATAATATTTCGTGATTCAATGTTCATGTTTATGATTATTAAACTTTCATGTAACCATGATATGCATTTTGACTCAAATGTATTGTAATCATTATATCGTTCAATAATTATTCTATTACTAGGGTTTATAACTCACCCATAGATTGAAATTTTATTTTCACAAATTATTATGAGTTTTTCAATATATATATATTGACACTAGTTTTTCTACTTATGTGAAATTACATTAATTATGGAATTTTGATGCATTTTGAGATAAAATTAAAAATTTCCTCATCCTGTAATTTTAATAATTTTCTATCACATTGGTATTTTGGGAATAACATCCCAATAATTATCATAATATCATAATTTTTTCAAAAATTTCTTAGATAATGTATTTAATTTCTCCCAATATGTATAAGATCTAAATTGATCATTTTTAATAGAAAATATTTCATTCAATTTCTAAAGTAGAATGTTCAGAAATAAGTGACCAACCATGCTTAAAGGAGACAAGACTCACCTAAAAATTGTAAAAATGTTGTGATTCTAAATAGAGATGAAGAATAATTTGAATTTTAAACAATCCATAAAATAATTATTTCAAATACATTAATTAATATAGTCAATGTGTTGATGTAATTTGAGGAAGATAAAGAGACACTTCAGTTAGAAAATGCTCAGTTAATTAATTGCAAGATAAAATTTTCTCCTCACACCCAGTTGATCTCAAGTATATAAGATGAAGATTTATGAATCTTGAGAACAACATAGAGATGTAATATTGTAGATATTATGGATCCAGTTATGAATAAATGAAGAATCAATATATATAGCAATATACTATAATATTTTTCTCACTATTCACTATATATTTTTAGATCTACATGATTATAAAGGATGGTAAGAATGTGGGAGTTGGATTTGATAAAAAAGATAGTCTAGATAAGGATATTAATAATGGAACTAATCTAGAAATGTTGTACATAATACTATGTGGTGTAGGTTAGTGATGATATGATTGCATTCCCATTATGAGTTTTTTCTTTTCATTATAAACTATTTTATCATGAATTATTCTAGTGATTATTAGTTGGTTTAATAGAGTAATCTTCCTTTAATATTTTGACATTATTCTTGTTTTTCAAACTATAAATATAAAATAATTATGTTGATATGAAAACTTCTTTGGTGTGGTTTCCCTATTGGTCATAAAAAGTCAAATTATCTTTAGTTTCTCACATATATGTGTTCTATAAAATCACAGTTATATGTTTATAAGAACTCATATTTGAGGTCTCTATTTTATTTCATGAAAATTAAGTCATATAGATTGACTTATAAATTTGATTATTCAATCCAAGTAAATTTTTATACAATGATGAAGGGAGTAAATGATCAATGAATTTCTTCTATTGTTACCTTTATGTTGTCTTTTTCAATCAATATTAATTATTATTTCTAATATCTAGCAATAATTTATTATATTAATATTATTTTATTTTATTTTAAATATGTAAAATATTTTAAAACCCTTAATAAAATTATTAAAAATTGGTAATTTTTTTAACAAATTGATAGTTTGATAACATATTATTAGCCCTCCTCATGAGACAACCCTATTGTCTCTAATGTGTTACCTATTATAGGGTAAATTTTGGTTAAGGATTTTGTGATCAAAAACCATAATGCCAATTGTTTCCATTTAAAAGGAGGAGGTTGAATACATTTTCAAATTCTAATTTTAATTTCTATAATTTTAATAAATCATTAACATTATTTAAAAAAATCTTTTTTAATTGTTAATAATTTTATAAATTTTTAGATTTCCATCAATTATTGGAGCTTAGTAATGAATAACTTTTAGACTCTAAATTCAAAAAAAAAATACATTCCTAATTTTGAAAAAAAATATGCATGGTGTAAAAATGTATTTTTTATTCAAAAAATGTATTTATGATTCATGAAGTTATCAAAAAAATTTAAATTCCTTCTACATATATAGATTAATTAAAATAATTAAAATATTTACAATATGAGTAAGATGTAGATATTCTCATCTCACCAAATTTTTAAATAAAGGAAATTGTTTTGGATATGTTTAGTGATGAGTGAAAAATATCTTCTTCCATTTTAGATTTGATTGATAACACTAATCCTGACATAACATTTTATTTGATTGAATGAAATCAAATAGATTTACAAAAGTTTTAAGAGGAAATTTTTGAAATTAAAATTCCATATGAATACCAACTTCTTGATATAAAATTTTGTGATTTATTGTATCATTATTTATCCAAGTAGTAAGAAAAAAAGACATTAATTTTTGAAGAAAATTTTATAGAACATGATAATATCACCAATTTTAATACATTAATTTCCTACTACTATATAGTGTAAGAACTAGAGAGAACACAAGGAGATGTTTATAATTTTGATCCACTTTTTACAAAATATTTTAACAATAAATTGTTATCTGATTCCCCTTATGAAAATTTAATTCCTAGATATTTAGAGTAGACTAATTTTTTATAAGTAGATGAATGAAAGGATAAAAATAAATAAATAATATTGTTCCTAGTTTAGAAGAATAATAGTATACATTAGTAAAATGTGAAAATATAATTTTTCAAAAAATAAAAAGTTTTTCAAAAATAAATTGAAAATAACCCTCAACCTTAAATTATATTTCATCAAATAATGTAAATAATTTGTGAAGATATTATGTTGTGAATTTTCCATTACATTTATTAACTCAACCAATTCATTGTTAAAATAAAAAATAAATGGAGGGAAAGTAAAGGAAATACTTTTTTTGGAAAATATATATGGTGTGAAAGCTAAAAAATAGTAGAGAAATGTTATTTTGTATATTGAAACCATATTTTCAATAAAAATTCCTAACATCATTAATGAATGAAAACCCAATTATCATTGAAATGTTTTGTTATATAAATTCAAATTGTGGAAATAAATGAAAAGTACATTGAATTTTGAAATCCATGTCATGAATACTATCCATATATGAAACTAAATTTATCATGAGAACCCAAATGTATTTGTACATAATTTTAAAAGTATCCCCACTTATTGAATGAATTAAATAATTATTTCATTAACTAGAAAATTCCATTTATTATCAAGACACACAAAATTTAAATAACATGTTTTCAAAATGATTTTTAAAATTAATTTGTAATTGAAATCCCATTTTCAAACAGTTATCTAAATTTTTTGAACCTAACATTGATGTCATATAATTTCAAACCCCAGGTATAAATGAACTAGTGATTAGTTATCCTCATTACAATCTAGTTTTAATATCTGACCCACTCATGACATACATTGAATGATTTTATAAAAATAATAAGTGTGGAAGAGGTAATTAGTGTTATTCTATAATATTTTGGGATTATTTAGGTTTAAAAAACAAAGTCAATAGAAAAAGTTTTTTATATTGATGTTTGTTAAAAAAAATTATATTTGAAGGAATAGAATTTTATTTCTTTCTATATATTTCATCAAAATAAATATATTCCCTTGTAGATCCTTAAAAATAGAATTTTGGGAAAAATTATTGGGATAAAGATATTATATTAGGGAAACTGTGGGTTTTCAATGAAATAAAATTTTATATCATTTTTAGGTTTATCTTATTAAAATATGAATGTTGACAATACCATGCTTATGTTGATACAAGAATATTTAAATCTTTATTAAACAAATATCCAAGTCATGTCATTCTATGTTTGAATTTATGATATTTGAACCCATTATATTAAAATAGAAGAAGAATAATTTATAAGTATTAATGATTGATACAAGTTATAAACTCAATAATGTGGGGATTTTGGAATGTATTATGCTTATGGATACCCACATCATTATATGGAAAAGGAAACTTTTAGTTGAAATCAAACTCAAGAAAGGAAAATAAAATTGGTGACGTATGAATAATTATTCTTGGAAGAATGAAAAGAATTAATATAGAATGAATGAACATAATGAATAATTTTTAATGGAATATTTTAACGACGAATCTTAATTTCAAGTGCTTTATTTTTATCTCTACAAATTTCATTCACATAAATTTCTAATTAGTCACTGCTGATTTTTTTAACAGCTCACTTGTACAATAGTCTAAGGATAAAGTGATGGTGAATTGATGGAGATGATATTTTAATTGTTTATTATGATTTTTTATATAATATAACCTCAAAATATTTTATTTCTATGTAAAATCACTTCATTAATGATTTTTTTTTGAGTTTTGAGATAAAAGGATAAAATGAGAGAATTATTAAACATTAAATAGTTTTTATCACTTAAGTATTTTATCATAACATTTTAAACACATATAAAACTATTATAATTCATATTATAAGAACACTTGGCTCATAATATTATTATTTTCATCTGGTCCAAGTGATGAAAAGAACATTTTATTACTAAGAATGTCATTTAATTTAGGAAGATATACGGTTAAAAAAATAACTTCTCCTTCTTTAAATGGGACATAAATCAGGGAAAAAGTATCCAAATGAGGTTATTAACACTATATTCTAATGGGAATCAAGATTTTTATATATCTACTAGATTCCATTTTAAAATTAATTAATCAAAATAGTTGATTATTGTGTTAAATTGGAGATAGATTATATGACACTTAGATACAAAATATGTCACCTCAGTAATTAATGGATAACATTTTCTCCAAATTTCCAATGAATCTAAACTTTTAAGCATAAATGGATATTAAACAATAGAAAATCATTGAGTATGGGATATTTTCAAGGATATGAATATATTTATGATTAAATAATGAAAAACATTGACATAAGGAAATAAAACAACATAAAATTCACACCCTTCACTGTACATTTTCGTCTCCACATAATTTCAAAAGATGGTTAGATAAATATAATTCCATATACTTGAGAGGATACGATGGAGAATATTATTTGTAATGGATTTTATCAAAAAAAATTGGTCTCACCTCCAACAAGTAGTGGGTAGTGAAAATCTGATGTTTTTTTCTTTTGAATCTAGGTATTTCATTCTAAAAAATATATTCTGAATTAATCTATGTACTATTTGTTTTCATGATGAATTATATTTAATTATTGAATGAAATTTATTAAACTTTTAATATATTTTTATCACCCTATGAATGTGAAATAATTTTCCCTTTGTTTAAAATTATTTTGAATTGGTCTCCAAATTGAGAAGAAGATGTTAAAATTATTCCAATTTATTGTTGATAATTTGGAAATAGAATCATATAAATAGGGATATTAAAACACAAATTTGAGGTTTAGATATAGTTAATATGAAATATAGTCATATAATTTTATTTCTTAAGCCATATATTGGATAACTATTTTGGAAAACCATTGTATAATAATGGGAAAGGAGTTTACAAGGATCAAATATTCTCCACTACATCAACCTTTAGCCTTCCGTTCTCAATACATGTTAATTTTAATTTAAAATGTCTCATATTAATTTCTTACTTCAGTAATGTTTAATTTATTTTAAAAAATATTATGTCCTTTAAATCCCTATTTCTATTTTTTACATACGAAAAAATCAAATTGACATTGTGGATGTTTGAAAACACAGTCCACATCCTCCTAGTTGGACATGATAATGGTCAACAAATCAATATAACTTGTAATCAAAATTATTGATTGGGGTTTTTTTTGAAAAAAAACATAAATAAATTATACCATTGATGGGAGTTTCCCTATGATCCATTTTAATTAGATTTTTAATTTCTAGAATTTTATGATCTAACATGGATTCATTAAATATCCTAGTTTTAATGTGAATGCTCTTATAGTTTTCCTAATTATCATCAATTTTAGGAATCTAGAGGCAAATCATTTTTAAATTATCACTAAAATCAAAAAAAAAATCATGATTAGAGAATGTACATTCATGTTCTCATAAAATTATTTGTTTATTAAAAAATGATCTTATTATTAATGAAGTGAGGGAAAAAAGATTTTATTCTTATTTAAAAGATTTGACAGAATTAAATCCTCAAAATGACGACTATTATGAAGGAAAATATTTTCTTACCCAATTTTGATATTGAATAACTTTTGTTAGATTATTATAGATATGAATTGAACATGTTTTTGAAATTCTAGATTCATAGTATAAGACTAAACTTAACATACATATTGATTTGAGTGATAAAAAAAATTATGTTTTTTCCCAAGTTTTGATTAAAATTAATCTCCATGTGATGCCTCGGTATTTTAAATTGATATTTCATAGCCTTTGTATCAAAGTATTCCATTGAGAAAGAAACTCTTAAAATTTTTATTTTTCTAAGAACTTTTGGAGTAACATGATAAGCTTCCCACTTCTAATACAATAGTTAGTCACAATCCAAAAATAATGGATCCTGAGAAAACATAAGGATTAGTCTGCAAATTATATTGATTTTTCGAGATTATTTTGATAAACAAATTCTTAAATTATTCTCTTAGTATATATTTTATCCCTAAAACTTGTAAATGGATTTATTTTTAAATTTATAGAATGTGAAGGATAGAATTGAAGAAATAAATTCATTCCCAAATTATGATTATATAGGTATACATAAGGATGGTGCTTCTAATATTTTTTTCAATAAAGAAATAATATTTTAATATTAAATTAAAGATAATACATTATGGAATTAAATTTCCACAACCAGTGGTTGTTGTTCATGAAGAAAATATTTTTGTATATTTTCATTACAATTTGTTACCTCTTTTATGTTATTAGTGATACAATAATGATAATTAGGGAAACCAAAGGAAATATAGCATTGGGATCTTATACAAGTTGTGTGAGCTAAAAATTTGGAGAAATATCAATTTTTCATGAGGATGAAACAACAACCAAATTCTAATTGAGGATGTTCATATATAGTTGTCTAACTAGGGGTAACAACTTCCTACTACCTAGTTATGGGTTTAAAGTATGGAACACTTTATTTCTCTTTCTTTTCATTTTTTGATCATTTCATTCAATAAATTCTGATTATTTTGTTTATTTTACCTTTAGGTTTCTAAATATCATATTTGGGGAGGCGTTCTCAAGGCACCTGATACTCAATAAAACCTTGGGTCTTATCAATCCTTCCAAATTGTTCTTTTAATGTCTTGTCTTCATTATTTTAAAATATTAGTTACATTGTTCATAAAATAAAAAATGTACAAAATATGTGTGTGGGAGGAACATTGTTGGTGTATTATGATTTTTTTTCTTTATAAAATATCTATATAAATTTTTTTGTTTATATTTTATGTGTCATATTTCAAATTCTATTTTTTTTTTAACGTGTGATCTAAAAAATACTTAATTGTTTGTATTGGAAAAATTTTGTGAATTAAACAACACACATGATTTAGGGAATTATACTCAAATGATTTCTAAAACGTGTTGATTTCTGAATTCAATGTTTTTAAATTCATGAAATGACCATTTACTTATGAATTATATTCCATGAGTGCTACAAAATATTAAAATCACATTCCTCCTATGAAATTTTGTAATTTTTTACATATTATTCAAAATAACGGAAATTATCGAGTGACAAAATGATTCATTTTTTAACTAGAACATTTCAATTGTGTACCAAAAAACTAGCATTAAGGAAAATGTTTTCAACATGACTGAGGAAATAAATTTTTTATTTAGAGAAACCTTTCAAAATAATACGATATCAATTTATTAACTATAACTATTACATTTAATCATTATGAGCCTTTTGTATCTATGAACATTGTTTTAGTTAAGAACATTACAAAACCTTTTCCCTATACATCCTTCCCTGGAGACAAATTTATTGATTTTAGTAAAACTATATATTTGGGGGAAATGATTTGTGAAGTTCTATAATATGGTGGGCTACATTTGGTGCAGAGAAACCAATGGCTATAGTGAAAATTGATGATATTTATATATGTACCTTTCTGGATCCTTTATGGAGAATAAATTTTTCCCTTTCTAGATATTTCATTGAAATAATATGTTCTTTTCTAGGGATTTTAGAATATATATGATATTATGGGAAGAATTTCTAATGATAAATACAATAAATTATAGAATTTGTGTTTTATTCATTAAAAAATTATAGTCAATTTGGTGAACCATTTATACGATGAGGAATGATCATAGGACTATGCATGAGTGGAAAACAAAATCTTCAAATCTTACATCAACAAAAAACCCAAGACATATCTTTCTTCTTCCGAATTATTGACATTTGAATCCCACCAGAAATCAAAACTATGAATAACTTTTTATAAATCCAAATGGTGGATAAATTTATTAACATTATTATAGGTACATTGATTTTTATTCATTTTTAAAGTAACCCATGACTATATTTGGTTTCCAAAAACATTGCTTGAAATCAAAATCATGCCATGGTAAGAAAATGGAAGAGGTAGGCACCCATGTTCATGAATGTATGCATGAAATTTTAATTGAATGAATTAAAACAATGTATAATTTTTAATTCAATCTGTTTAAGTAATAAGATAAATCGGGATCCATGAATATATGTATTTTAAATTTCATTTACATTCATTTTTTGAAATTTTCACTGTAAATTTATTTTTATTGGTCACATATCATGGATTACAAATGCAATATGTGGGGAAATTTAAAAATTTGATATTTAAATTTTAGTTATATGATTTAAAAGGTTATAACAACAAAAAATTATAATTTTTATTTAAAATTTAATCATTATTCCAGTTTTGATATTGTTTATCTATAATGTGAAAATTATCTACTTTTGATATTTAAATGGTTTTTATCACTGTGGAATTTTAGTCATAAATTTTTTAAAAATAATAATTTTTTTACAATATCATTATACCATCCCTCATCTACTAGAATTATTTTATTCCAACAATGTTATGTTATAAATTGTTCACATTCATACCCAAAAAATCATTCAATTTTGGACGTCCAATGATCCGACTGAATTGGAACACCTTCTATTAAGTAGACACATATTATCCCAGAAGTTCCCAATTGATGTGATTACATCTAATCATTAAATATATATCTGAGTTAAATTCCTCCCTTAAGTACCATGTTAAAATTTGTTCATTAAGATCGTTGGTTAGAAAATTCAGTCAGAGGAGGAAGAAGATGATCTTCATCTAGAATTTATCACATGATAATTATTCTAAAAAGTATTAACAACATATACAAGGCATATAAAAAAATTTGTCAAAGGGATAAGAAAAGTTTTAAAATTATTCAATAAGTGGACTTTTCAATATTCATCCTCCAACTAAAATGATGTTGAGAAAACATTCAGGGGATAAAAATAGAACAACATATTTTCCCCACCCTTCACTATATATTTTGTATATCCAAAATATATCAATAGATGTATAAAAATAGTTATTGGGGTGTGATAGATAGGATTTTTATATAAGACAAGTTATGATGGACATGATATAGCTATTTTGTGATGAATTCAAATAGGTTGTGTTTTGTGAAGATCTGATGTTGTTTCTCTTTGAAGTTTGTATTTTTCATTGTAAAATCGTTGCCTTTGAATTATTGTAGAAATTTATTTATTTATTAAAATTGGTCAGGATATTTATTATTTTTAATTTACTCTATTTTGTTCATGATTTTTTATCAACATATTACAATTAAATAATTGTCTTGTTTTTGAAAATTCTTTCGGTGAGATATACCCATTCATCAAAACTTGTTCAGTTAGTTTTATTTGCTCATAGTTATTTGGGTATTTAAATCACATTAATATAGTGAAAAAACCCATATTTGGGAATTTATATGGTTTCGAGAAAATTTGAATTCATAAATAGATGTCTTGCGCAAAAAAAATTGATAATTCAAAAGGAAAACATTTATAGGAAATGATAAGGGGAGTGTGTGAGGATCAAATCTTGTTTACAAGGACTACCTTTATCATATTTTTTTAATCATAAAACTTATGATTTTTAATCTATAACAATAATTTATAATATAAAACAAATTTATTTTTATATAACTTTGATTTAAACAATTCAAATCCCCACTTATAATTTAAACATCTGAGATAATTAAATTAAAAAACTGATAGTTTTATAAAATAGTTCCTAACCTATTTGTGAGACAACACAATGTTAACCACTACGATATATCTTAAATTAAAAAATATATATTTTATATTCAAAGTAAAAACCCCTTTAGTTAACTAGATCTATTTTTATGGGCGTTTCCATTTTAATTTTTATTATATTTTTTTATTTCTATAATTTTAACAACTAATTTAGTGCCCTTAAAATTGAAAGTGAATTTTCTTATACATTTAATTATTATAAATAATTTTATGATCATATTCATGAAAATTTTACAAAATATCAATTGGAAAAATATAATGCTATGATTCAAAAAGAAACTTTCATGATCTAATTAAATTATTTGGGGATTAAAATAATTGAGGATTTGATTTAAAAAATTATAAATAGACTAAAATTATATCCACTAATATAAAATTGATAATTAAATTAAAACCCTTAAAAATCTCATGAAATAATAATTCTTATCCAACAAACTTTTTATATTGAAAAAAAAAACATTATCGATGAGTTTAATTATTAACATCAATTGTTTTGATTTTAAATTCGAAGGATAAAACTATTCTTGACATACAGGTTTATTTTAATTATGGAAATAAAAAACACATGGAAAATTATTGGAAAGAAATTATTGATAATTAAATTCCACGGGAGACCCCAATTTTTAGAATTTAAAATTTTGTGTCTTCGAATAAAAAATTATCCAATGAGGAAAAATGACTCAGGCCACTCATTTTATAACAACATTTGGGAAACTTAATTTTAATGCTACATTCAATACTGCTATTGTTAACTTCCATGAAATTATTTTAGATGAAAAAACATAGGGATAACTCTCAAATTTTTATCCACTTTTTTTATTATTCTGATATGAATTTTTTAACTACTTCTCCCTGTTTAGATTTTATGCCTCCTTCTATTTAGTAGATTAATCATTCAAATGAAAAGGAAGTGAATGTTAAATTATTATAAAACATTTAATGACCTAATTGAGGATTATACATCTATACGTGAGGATAGTGTTACTGAGGGTTTTTTCATATAGGAATTAATTTTTCAAAAAGATATTAAAAATGAATCAAAATATGGAATTTATTTTCAATAACAAGTGGAGGTTATTTATGATGATAATGTGTTGGAATTTTGACCATAAATTTTTTAAGTCTCCTAAATCATCATTGGAAAAAAAATAGAGGATAACCTAAAAAATATTTTGTTAGGATCATCTAGAAGCTTTGTGATCTGAAAATTATTCACTAAACATAATTTTGGTGGTTTGTGAGAAAGAAACCAGACCAACCAACTAATAATAGACAATCACCTAGAATAGCCTAACTAGGGGTAGTGGAATACTAGAAACCACATATGGGATTAAACCCAGGATCATTTACCTTCAATTTCTGTTTACTTTTCATTCATTACATTCAATAATTTATGATGTGTTTTTTCACGAAAAATAACATTCTTCCTTTATGGATATTTCTATAAAAAAATTGATCATTTATAAGGAATTAAAAAATATAAAATATTGAAATGAAATTGTTGTGATAAATATAATATCAAAGGTAATTTGTTTTATATACATGAAATAAATATTTAATATATTTAATAGGTGAATTTATTCCACGAATAAAGAGATGTGGGACATTCCTAGGTGGAAACTATATTTATTAAATCTTACTTGAGAAAAGATCCATATTGTCCTCTTATAACACCTAATTTTTATCATTCTAACCCCACCATCTATAAAAATAAAAAACTATTCATTACATGTCCTTATCATGGATAAATTTCATAAACTCAATATGGTGGATAATTAGAAATTTTTTATGATTATGTAAACCATTTTATTTATTTTTACTATGAATTTTTTATAACAATAAAAAATCATGTGATAAGAGGACAGTGAGTGATAAATGAAATATTATAAATCAAGCAATGAATTAAATTTGAATATAATAAATTAAAATAAGGTGATTTTCTAATTGAATATTTTTAAAAAACATTGTATTTTGGGTTCTTTCATTTTAATCCTCATTATTTTCACGAACATTCTTTTTAAATTTCTCAATAGAAATTTATTTTGAGTGCTCACTTGTCTATGATTCCATGGTTCATGTTTGGAGGAATTGATGTTGATGATTTTTTTCATTTTTATGGGTTTTTCAATAAATATATCCACCCGAATTTTTATAATTATGTAATATTGGATAATTTTTGGAATTTTGGTGAGTTCTGATCTATAATGTGAAACTCACTAATTCTGGAATTTTTATTGATTTCATAACACTTTGTTATTTTGGGAATAAATTTTAAAATATAGTTTCAATATGATGAAATCTTTATTTTTAGGATCCAATAGCTCATGGGATTAATTTATTTGAATATCTTATAGTGATTAATAAATCCTTTCTTGGCCTATAAAATCATTTAATATTTGAAGTCTAACGGTCAGATAGAATTGACCCACCTCCGTCAATAGATATATAACTTAGGGAAAATGATTAAAAATTATGTTATTCCAAATTTAAATTTTATATTATATGAATTTTTATATAACCCTTGAATACCAAGTCCAAATTTTAAAATTATTATGGCCTATGCATGCATCATATTGGTGGAATATGCAGAGGCTCTCTAGAAATAAAAAATTCAAATTAATAATTTGTAGATAACATATTCAATAAATGACCAATATCTATAAAACTTCATAGGTGATGGGATAGGATGCATTCAAAAACATTCAACCAAGAACCATATCTGTATTCTTCATCCAAATATAACAAAATTGAAGAATCTTTTGATGGATAGAAATATAACATTATATATTACACACCCATCAATCTAATACAGTCATCTCTACATCATTTTAACGGATGGTCATTATTATGGATTTTTATGTACTAGATATGATATAAAAGAGAAGGTGAATTATCATATATACTATCTAGATATTTTTGGTTGAACTCTAAGTTGTGGTGGGAAGTGATGATTAGTAGGCATTTCCCTTTTGAGTTTGTTCTATTCATTGTAAAATATATTCATTTGAATTATTATGTGAACTAATTTCTTGACTAATAGACGTATCTTTATTTAATTCTTTCACATTATTCAATTTTTTATAGATTTTCAAAAAAAATGTGATTCTAAAAAAATTGATTTTGTTTTAACTTCATTGGCCGAATTCTACACATTACGAACAACTTGTTTAGTTTTTTTTGGTTACAGAGAAGATGTTTGGAAATTGAATCACATCCATCAGGGGATAAAAACCCATATTTTAGGAAATGATATGGTTTCTAAAAAATATATACATTTAGATCGTGATTTATAAATTTGAAAATTCAATTGGAAATTGTTTTTTAGTTAATAATGAAGGGATTTATTGAGGATCAAAGCTTATCCATATGAGCTACATTTTGAAACACCTTGAAACAATCTGAGAGGGGAGGGGTGAATCTGGGTGTGAACTATTTCTTTTATACTGATGGATCTTGTTCCCACATTGGTAGGAACCTGTTAAAACTATCTGAGGAGGAATTGTAGAAAATAAACAATCACATGAAAATAAAGGACAAATAAATTTTACTTGGTTCACCAATAAGGGCTATGTTAAAGGAGAATACGCCAACAATGTTTTAGCTGTACCATAAACCACTAATGTTCACCATATTCTTATTACATGTTTCATGACCCATCCTTGGGGCCCGTTCCATGACTACCCCAAGCCCGCCTTCCATAGGCCAGGGGCTGGCGACTAGCACCAACGGCACCACCGAGTACAAGAGGAAGTAAAACACTAAGTATAAAAGAAGTGCTGAAAAGTAAAGGTCCAGAATATAAACCCAACTAAAAAGTACAACTACAACTGAACGAAAGTAAAACAGAAAGGACAAACAGCTGGAAGAATAGAAACAACTCCTGGGTCGTCCACCTCGGATCTTACCTGAAGGGTAGGTGTAGAAAGCGCAGCTCCTGGATCGTCCACCACGGATCTTACCTGAAGGGTAGGTACCGATAGCGTAGCTCCTGGATCATCCACCACAGATCCTACCTGAAACATAGGTACAGATAGCGCAGCTCCTGGATCATCCACCACAGATCCTACCTGGAGGGTAGGTACAGATAGCCTCCACAATGCTCTCTCCTTCCAACCTCCTCCGTGTATCATCCCGTCATGAAGTCCACCTCCAGATACTGACTTGTCGTGAGATCCACCTCCGGGTACCGTCCAGTACTCAAACACTCGGCCTCTGTTAGTGCTGCCCGTCGTCTGTAACCAACACAATGAGGTGCGGGCATATCCCGTGTAGGAGTGAGTATAACGACACTTAGTAGGGACCCCGATACCCTCAAGGTCTCACTAAATCCAACAAGAATAACCACAAATAAAGATCTCAGCAGATAACCTCTACTTAGGTATATACCCATACATATACCTAAGTTATCAAGTAACCCATCTCAATCATGAGTAAACACAAAGATTATGAAATCAACGGATAATCACTACCAAGGTATATGCCCATACATATACCTAAGTTATCAAGTGACCCATCTCAATCATGAGGTAAATACAAGATCATAGACTCAGCTCGAACTAGGATTTTCATTATTGAAACCGTAACTGCTGAATAGCCCTGTCTCTGGAGTGTACAGTGATCCTATCATGACTTCGAGGTACTGCTCACTAACCTAAGACTGCTGAAGTACTCCTCTTGTCGAGTACCGTGGGCCAGCCACCCAAACACAGTAGTGCTTCCCGCCGGAGTATGCTACCCAAACACAGTAGTGTACACCCCCTAATAGCCTGCATAGGTACTCTCCGGACGAGTACTGTTGGTCTTCACAGTCACACAGTAGTGCTCCGTCCGCCATGGGTATGCACCCAAAAAAAGTAGTGCTCCGTCCACTGGGATAGTCGACTCACTCCAAGTCGAGTCGGTTAAGCAGTCGTCAGGTCTCAGCAAGCTACACGGTCTCCGTAGTCCGTACGCTCGTCTCTAGGTGGGTCTTCTCTACGAGCTACAGGTCAATACTCCAAGTATCTCAAAGTCCCACGAAAAGTATCTCAATTGACTGCCTCGTCATAGGGGTCTCAACACGACAGACGGCGCGACAATCAGACGTTCGGTCTGTGAGTTATTAGCCTTTTCGTCCCAGGGGCCCGGTTGGTTTCGTGTTCGAACCAACCTGGTCGTATCTCAACTATACCCAAAACCCTCATAGGGTATAATCATAGGGATGTTTTCTCAACGTGATCACCAACGCCGCTGACGGTTTCCCAAACGGACGTCCGGTCTGAAAGTTATCAGCTTTTCCGTTCTAGGGGCCCGGTTGGATTTCGAGTACAATACAACCTGCCCACTATCCAACTACATCCAAATCTCAGGCGAAGTATGCCAAAAGTTCCGTCTCATCAAGAGGAATCCAACAAAGTTAATGGAACATCAATCGGATGTTCGTAGATCAAGATATAATCGTTTCCGCTCCAAGGCCACGGTTGGTTTCATGTTCAAACCAACCCGGTCGTACACAAAGTTCTCTTAAACACTGATGGTAAAATATCAAAATGACCGCCTTGATCCATGGATCGCATCGCAAATGACGGTGCATCTATCAGAGGTTCGTAGCCCATGTTATGGGAAAAAGACCGAAAAAGGTCCGGAAGTGGGTGTTTCGGGCCCTGACCAATCTGGACCGAGACCCCCTGGGTCAACCCGAACCGGGTCGACCCGACCCAGGTCCTGGTTTGGCCCGCTTGGGTGCGGCGCGGCCCGGCACAGTTGGCGCGACCCCGCCTGGCCTGGTGGCTCGACCAAAACGGCCGAGCGTTGAGGGGGTGCGGGGGGGGGGGGGCACACTGCCCCCAGCCAGTTCATAACCGTGGCACCCAGGGGGGCCGCTCCTTGCCATTGGACGCGGCTGAGTGCCGCGTCCCATCTCCCTCGGTCCCACACGGTCGCGGGACCCTCAGGCCTTCCCGGCACCACCTCCGGTTGTAGGCCCCACCGTGCCGGTGAGGCGCGCCGACGTTGTTTTCGGCGGACCACCGAACGCGCTCCGGTGGTCGGTTTTTCCTGCCGTCTTCACCAGCGATCCTCCTGGGATCATCTCTTCACTGCAAAGACCTCAAACTTCCCTTGCGTCCTGCTTCATCATCGCCCGCCAATCCGCACACCAAGAATGACGAAACGGTGGGTTCAGACTTGTTCGTTGGTCCGCACCCACCACATTAGTAGTTTAAAAGGCTTCCAAAAAATTTTAAACACATGCCGAGGATATAAATCACATAGATTTAATTGAACCAAAAACCCCTACCTGGAAACGACGTTGCAGGTCGTCGATGTCACGGACATCGAACGTCGCGGAGTGAAGCTCCGTATACGTTAACGGAGAATGTATGAGGAGGAAGCGGCGTCTCCCTTCCTTTGTTGCGGAGAGAAGATTATATAGCGACGTTGATGGAAAGATTCTGTGACGTTGCCTCCTCCTTGGTCATGGAGGAAGAATAAAGGCACGACGATCACTCCTTGCGGTGATGACCTTCTTCGTCGGGGTCTTGACGTTCTTCGCGTTATTCAACGAAGAAGATAAAGTTTCCTCTAGATTTTGAGTATTATCTCCCAAACCATAACACCACAAAACTAACCCAAAAATAAAATAAGCTCCACTTATTTTATTAAGTCATGCCAAGAGTTTAAAAATTAAAAACTCAATTCAATGAATTGAATTAAGGACATGGCACATTAAATTTAAGGGGTGTAAAAAGGTGGGTTGGAGAGAGTTATGGAAGATGAGAGGTCACCCAATTAATGGGGGAGTTAGAGGAGGTTTAAGGAATGTGAAGTGTTGGGTTTCATGTGGGCCCCACCTCACATTTTACCTCACATAGTTAGTTTGGTTCACCCAACCTATGTCCTTAGGATTTCACCACTTTAATGAAATAAAAAATTTGTTGCACAAATTTTATTTCTCGGAAGTCTTTATCCACAAAACTAAACAACTCGTCCCGAGAAAACACAACTCTGGAAAAGGTCTTCTTAAGCAATTAACGGTGCTTTGAGATCATCGATTCCCTCAGATTTCTATTCCAAGCACCAGTTTTAATGTTATAAAAACCCGCCCATTCGTTAAGTGAACGTACCCGAGCCTAAATTCGGAAATTAATTCCGGGCACACCGGGCCTCGGAATCAGGCGCCGTCAGAAACTGCGTTCTTGTAAAATCCCAAAATAAATTAAGAAAAAATATCCATTGAATTTTATGAGTCTTTACATTACTCCCACCTCAGGGCTTTACGTCCTCGTAAAGCTTCGACACAATCTAGGGAAACAAAAGTTGTATTGAGCACGCACCTGAGCCTTCCACTCCCATGTGATAACCTGGAGATTCCCGTACTTCTAGTGAAAGTGCACCCTTGGAATTGACCGTCCTCGTAGGATCTGCTCCTGTCGATCCTCAACCTCTACTGGAACCCTGAAAAAGTCACCCCATCACTAAAGTCCAGTTCCCCATGGTCAATGACGTGCGTCGGGTTAAGGACGTATCTCCTCAGTTGAGATACGTGGAAGTCATCGTGCACCCAGTGCAACTGAGGTGGATGGGTCAAGCGGTAAACCACCTTGCCTACCTAGATGGGGACCTGGAGGGGTCCGCTGAACCTCAGAGATTACTTGCCGCCTTGGCCACATCTCTGTAAACCTCATCGAGGTGAGACCCGTATAAGGATGTTGTCGTCATCCTTGAACTCTAGAGGCTTTCTATCATATCTATGCAGTCTCATCTGCCGTGATCCATAGGCGATCACTGCCCACTCCTACATCAGGACACACCCGAGTCCGGTCCCTAATGCTTCGTAGTGAACTATGTAACCAACGCCCACAAGCTGGGAGCACTGATCAACCCAACTCTTGAAAGCTCTACTGGAAGTGGTGCTGCAACTCTGGAAACATTTGGCACAAAAGTAAGTTTGGCTATCTCTTGAGTGATTGAATGCACCCTCTTATGCATGATTCCATCCTGTGCTGCCTGGGTTTTCCTTTATCCGACCAAGGAAAACCCCATTCCAACGTTGTAGATAAACCACAACCTATTTTCCTAATACAGTCAATCCGCGTATGAACTGTGGATCAAATCCATACTCAGACCAACATCGTAAGGCCTCGACGCTGCCACCAAAAGATTCCAACCGAAACTCTCTACCTGTGGGTCAGATCACACTGTTGGCATAAGTGTGATTATCAAGTCTCCTCCAAAGGTATCTCCAGGCGTGAGGGTCAAGTCTACGGCTTACTGGAAACTCTAGGTCTGGGGCAAGATTCGTGGAAGGAAGGAATGATTCATATCAATGTCTGTTTCTTCGACAACTAATAGTGGACACAGACTGCCCCTAAAATCATTATTAGAGCCATTGGGTCACTCTCCTTGACCGCATGTAGCTACTCACTTCCCCTTCCATCCATCTCCCTGAGCCTGGAAAGGATAACAAAGGCGGGTGGTTATAACATGTTGAAATGTACACCACCACATGCTGCTCTCCTAGTTCTTCTTCCACGTCCGCTGCTCTGAAGATTCATATTTCCATAAAATTTCCTCATTTTGAAACATTCTCATGCCCATGTCTCTGAGACTAACGCCATTTTGCATCTTCCCACTATTAACATTCACTGGATAAAACTGATCAACCAGAGAACATTTAACCACAAAGGTTCTTTCTAGAACCCTAACATAAGTAGGAATGCATAGAGAAAAGAGTGATTACTCTAATATCCTTTAAACACACCTCGCTCTGAGGTCAGAGCTCTAAAGCACTGATCATATCGTAGTCATCAAGTACTAAGAACTATCGGTACGCCTCGATGATTACTCAGCTACTGAAACATCGTCCGACCGAAGCTGTATAAGCTCTAGAATACTCTCAGCCACCTCCTCAATCCAGTTCTCAGATGCCTGTGAGTCGGGCTCACCTCGGAACTTGAGTGTATCTGATATTGGAACACGTGTAAGGTAGTAAGCCTACATGTGTCACCTACCGGTACCGCCGGTTGTAACTGCAGACCAACAGGTAGTGATGTATAGCTGACACACTACCCGAAGGCACTATCTTAGGCATCAGACCACGTACCAATGACTCATCGCTATGCGGACCATCCTCATGGTCACTCACTGGAAAACACTAGTATCCAATTCCACCATCCACTCTACTAATTTCTCATCTTGGCGGAAAACTCTAGAAATCGCCTCCAGCCAGTGCTCTGCTGTCTGGGAATTTTCCCCGCCTCGTAACCTCAGATGTCGCCGCTGCTGGAACTCGTGCAACGTGATCTGCCAGCGTGCACAGTTTGCTAGTAAGGCTAGTGGCATCTGCTGCCCAACAGGTGGTGGTGCTGTTAGCACACCACCCGAGGGTCCCAACATTGAAAAAAGGGCCCCGCACCGGAGCCTCGCCGTTCGATGAGCCGTCATCGAGTACTCTCTCGGAACTCCAATCGACTGTCTGTGTGGATACATCCTGAATAGATGAGACACGTTCAAGTATTTATACCTGGTGAGCTGTCCTGGTTTGAGCTGACCTTAAAACTCTTGGAAACACACATACAATCCGTGTTTTTCATGCACAAAGTCGGAAATCAGTAGTCAGGGTCCTGGTGTATGGATATGTCGGCCGCCGCACCAACACTGGACTCCCTGATCTGCAGACCACACTCAGTGCCCTTAACACTATTACTTCACAGAAAGAGAATATCAAAGTTATATGTTTTGTGGTAGAACTGACTCCTCTGATACGAATTTGTCACGACCCATCCTTGGGGCTCGTGCCTTGACTACCCCAAGCCCGCCTTCCATAGGCCAGGGGCTGGCGACTAGCACCAAAGGCATAATTCTCGTTAACTGGGAAGGCGTTGCCTTTAAAAAAGTAAACAAAACACCACAGAGTACAAGAGGAAGTAAACACTAAGTAAAAAAGAAGTGCTGAAAAGTAAAGGGCCCGAATAAAAACCCAACTGAAAAGTACATCTACAACTGAACGAAAGTACAATAGAAAATACAAATAGCTAGAATAATAGAAACAACTCTTGGGTCGTCCACCTCAAATCCTACCTGAAGGGTAGGTACAGATAGTGCAGCTCCTGGATCGTCCACCACAGATCCTACCTGAAGGGTAGGTATAGAGAGCGCAGCTCCGGGATCATCCACCACGAATCCTAACTGAAGGGTAGGTACAGATAGCATAGCTCCTGTATCTTCCACCACGGATTCTACCTGAAGGGTATGTACAGATAGCCTCCACAACGCTCTCGCCCGTTAACCTCGTCCGAGTATCGTCACGTCGTGAAGTCCACATCCGGATAATGACTCATCGTGAGATCCACCTCCAGGTACCATCTAGTCCTCAAACACTTGGCCTCTGTCAGCGCTACCCATCGTCTACCACCAACACAATGAGTTGTGGGCATAGCCCGTGCAGGGGTGAGTATAAAGATACTTAGTAGGGACCCCGAGACCCTATAGGTCTCACTAAATCCAACAAGGATAACCACAAAGAAAGATCTCAACAGATAACCTCTACTTAGGTATATACCTATACATATACCTATGTTATCAAGTAACCCATCTCAATCATGAGGAAACACAAATATTATGAAATCAACGGATAACCACTACCCAGGTATATGCCTATACATATACCTATGTTATCAAATGACCCATTTCAATCATGAGGTAAATACAAGATCATAGACTCAGCTCAAAAGAGGATTTTCATTATCAAAATCATAACTGCTGAAGAGCCCCATCTCTGGAGTGTATAATGATCATGTCATGACTCCGAGGTACTTCTCACTAACCTAAGACTACTGAAGTACTCCTCCTATCGAGTACCTTGGGCCACCCACCCAAACACATTAGTGCTTCCCTCCGGGGTATTCTATCCAAACACAGTAGTGCACACACCCTAATAGCCTACAGAGGTACTCTACGGACGAGTACCACGGGTCTGCATTGTCACACAGTAGTGCTCTGTCCTCCATGGGTCTGCACCCAAACAAATTAGTGCTCCGTCCACTGGGCTAGTCAACACACTCCAAGTCGAGTCGGTCAAGCAGTCGTCAGGTCTCAACCGGCTACACGGTCTCCGTACTCCGTATGCTCGTCTCCGGGAGGGTCCGCTCCATGATCTAAAGGTCGATACTCCCAGTATCTCAAAGTCCCATGAAGTGGTATCTCAAAGGACCACCTCGTCATAGCGGTCTCAACGCGACAGACGACATGTCAATCGGACGCCCGGTCTGTGAGTTATTAGCCTTTTCGTCCCAGGGGCCCGGATGGTTTCGTGTGCGAACCAACCCTGTCATATCACAACTATACCCCGAACTCTCATAGGGTATACCCATAGGGACCGTTTCTCAATGTGATCCCCAACGCCGCTGACAGTTCGTCAAACGAACGTCCGGTCTGAGAGTTATCAGCTTTTCCGTTCGAGGGGCCCAGTTGGATTTTGGGTACAATCCAACCCGGTCACTACAGAACTGCATCCAAATATCATGTGAGGTATGCCAAAAGTTCTGTATCATTAAAAGGAATCCAACAATGTCGACGACACGTCAATCGGACGTCCGGAACTCATGATATAAGTGTTTCCGCTTCGAGGGCCCGGTTGGTTTCATGTTTGAACCAACCCTTCCATACTCAAAGTTCTCCGAAACCTTGAGTGTAATATACCTAAATGACCATCTCGATCCAAGGATCACATTGCAACTGACGGTGCATCGATCCGAGGTCTGCAGCCCATGTTATGGGAAAAAGACCGAAAAAGGTCCGGAAGTGGGGGTTTCGGGCCCGGACCGATCCGGCCCGAGACCCCCTGGGTTGGCCCGAACCAGGTCGACCCGACCCGGGTCTGGGTCCGGCCCGCATGGGCGCAGCTCGGCCTGGGCGCGGCCCGACCTTGTGGCTCGGCCAAAACAGGCGAGCGTTGAGGGGGTGTGGGGGGGCATGCTTCCCCTAGCCAGTTCGTAACCACGGCCCCCACGGGGGGCCGCTCCTTGCCAACAGATGCAGCCGAGTGCCGCGTCCCGCCTCCATTGGTCCCGCGCGGTCGCGGGACCAGCAGCCTGCCGCCGCGGCCGCAACCGCGGCGGTGCGCCGGTGGTGTTTTCCGCGGACCACCGAACGCGCTCTGGTGGTCCGTTTTGCTTGCCGTCTTTGCCAGTGGTCGTCCCGGGATCGACTCTTCACTGCAAAGACCTCAAAATTCCCTTGTGGCCTGCTTCGTCGTCGTCCACTGATCTGCACACCAAGAATGAAGAAATGGTGGGTTCAGACTTGTTTGTTGGTCCACACCCACCGCATTAGCAGTTTAAACGGCTTTCGAAAAATTTTAAACACATGCCGAGGATATAAATCCCATATATTTAATTGAACCAATAACCCCTACCTCGAAAAGACGTTGCATGTCGTCGAAGTCGCGGAAGTCGAACATCGCGGAGTGAAGCTCTGTATACGTCGACAGAGAACGTCTGAGGAGGAAACAGTGTCTCCCTTCCTTTGTCGCAGAGAGAAGATTATATAGAGACGTCGATGGCGATCTTCTGCGTTGGTGCCTCCTCCTTTGTCTTGGAGTATGAAGAATGGCACGATGATCACTCCTTGCAGTGATGGTGTTCTTCGTCGGGGTCTTGACATTCTTCACATTCTTCAACGAAGAAGATAAAATTTCCTCTATCCTTTGAGTATTCTCTCCCAAACCTTATCACCACAAAACTAACCCAAAAATAAGATATGCTCCACTTATTTTATTAAGTCATGCCAAGAGTTAAAAAATTGAAAACTGAATTAAATGAATTGATTTAAGGACTTGGAACATTAAATTTAAGGGGTGTAAAACGGGGGGTTGGAGAGAGTTATGGAAGATGAGAGGTCACCCACTTAATGGGGGAGTTAGAGGAGGTTTAAGGAATGTGAAGGGGTGGGGTTTATGTGGGCCCAACCTCATAGTTAACCTCACTTAGGTAGTTAGGTTCACCCAACCTCTATCCTTAGGATTTAACCACTTTAAAGAAATAAAAAATTAGTTGCACAAATTTTATTTCTCAGAAGTCTTTATCCAAAAAACTAAACAACTCATCCTAAGAAAACACAACTCTGGAAGAGGCCTTCTTAAGAAATTACCAGTGCTGCGAGTTCATCGGTGCCCTCAGATTTCAATTCCAAGCACCGGTTTTAATGTTAGAAAAACACTCTCGTTCTTCAACTAAACGTACCCAAGCCTAACTTCAGAAATTAATTCCGGGAACACCGGGCCTCGGAATCAGGCGCCGTCAGAAACTGTGTTCTTGTAAAATCCCAAAGAAAATTAAGAAAAATTTTCCCGGGAATTTTACGGGATATTACAACAAGAGTTTATCATAGTCATTCAATGTTAGGATAATTGCCTTTATATGGTTTTATGGATAGCACATTGCATTCCTCAGATGACTTCTGTTGAACCCCCTTGCTAACTGTGTTGGAAGAATCTTCACTCATTTTAAAAACATGAATGTCTCTTCAGTTGTTTGGCATTAATTAATGCCTCCTAAACTATTATTGGATGCTCTATTGATGTCCCATAATAACTCATAGATGAAATTTATATTCTTGTACACTGATATGTTATGGAAAATAAATGTTCAAACTGATTTAGCAAATTTTCTAGCTTCCATGGGTGTTCTACGTACTTCTGCTATTTCTGCATACTATTAATGTTTCCATATACTATCCAGCTATTTCTGCATATTGTTACTGTTTATTTGTACCGTCCAACTGTTTCTACGTACCGAGGATATTTCTCTGTATCATTCAGCTGTTTCTGCCTACCGATGATGTTTCTGTGTACCATCCAATTGTTTCTGTGTACTACTTCTATTTCCGCATCTATCTAGCTGTTTCCGCATACTGCTGCTGTTTTCACAAACTATCAAGCTGCTCTTCGTAACACTGCTATTTTTTTCCAACCATCCAGCTACTCCGTGTGTCATTACTATTTTTCACATACCGTCCAACTGCTCCTCAAACGGTCCTTCTCTGTGAACTCCACTGCACCACGTACTCCTCCACTCCTTTGCGTACCATCATGCTCTGTGTATAGCCTTGCTCATCCATGTACCACTATAGATTATTTTTCCGGTTTCAATCTCTTCCTCAAACTATTTTCCTTAGTTTGATGATTCTCTCTATGTACCATCTTCTCCTCTGCATACCACTTTGGACTTTACCGAATTTCTTCCCAAAAAAAATTAATCATCAATCTCATCTGTTAACAAAGGGGATTACTACTCTCTAAATAGACACATAGCTCTGTAAATTTCAGTAATCGGATTTACATAAAATTTCATTTTCGGACAATCTTCACTATAAACTGAACTCCATCTGCGTACATTTAGCCTCCAATGCATACTATAATCCTCTAAACCGAGAATTGGTGTCGAGTACCATTAACCTTCCACACACCGTATGGTTTTCATTCCACGTACTTCAACTCATCACCACGTACCATTTATACGAACCATTTTTGACAGCAATTCACATACTTCACACATTCATCGCGTCCCGTTGCTTTGAACTATTTCCAGTTCTCCATTCCATTCTGCATATCGCACGCCGTTACCATGTTTTGTTGCTGCGAACCTTTTCGACAACATTTCACATACATCATGACTTGATCATTTACCGTGTTCCTTCACTACGTACTGCACTGCATACTTTTTTTGACGTCATTCTACATACTTCATGCCTTCACCGTGTACCATTCCACGTACCGGATGCCTTTACCTTATACAGTTCCGCATAATCAGCCAACTATTTACAAAAACACATGTATCTTGAAAACTGCATGTCCGATTGATAAGTCTTGGGATCCTTTTGATGAGGTAGATCATCTGTTATCTGTTTTGGTGATTTATGTGAATGTTGTGATGTGATTAATAGCTTGAAGAGCTATGACATTAAATATTTCTTTCAGTCTCAAATGTATGACCCAATTCTATGAAAACTCCCAAGTCATCCTTGTGCAGATTGACATTAATCATGAAAGCTCAATGTCTAGATTGACAACAAGCACAAACCAAACTATAAAATTATCAACGAATAGATTTGGTTCCAACAATCTCCCCCTTTGAGTTTGTTGGAAATCTCCAGATAAATTAACTGATGCTCCACCCATGATAAAAACATGAACCGTAAAAAAACAACATGGTCATCACTCAAAGTCTACACAAGCAGTGCACAGTGAAGAAAACATGAGAGAGGACATGAATTAAATTATAGCCATTTTTTTCTCCCTAATAGTTTCATTTGAGGATTTTTCTATTTTCTATCATTATCATATCCATATTAAAATAGTAAACTCTCCATTGAATGTATCCATTCTCCCCCATTTCCAATATACCTAATGAACCGAATATATACTTGTAGAGTTAAAAAAACATGCTCCCCTAGATCGTATCTCCCCCATAAACCAGCATCATTTCCACAAAAAGATAAAAAATAGAAAAAAAATCTTGGGATAGGGGAATCTTGTATCCTCCATATGCAGTGGAAGGTGGATGAACACCAAAGTTTTACCGATGTTTCTCAAAAATAGCTGCTAACAGTGGCTTAGTCATAATATCATCCACTTTCTCATCAGTTCCCAGGTTGTCCATTTTGATCACGCATTGTTCATATTTTTTCCTTGATAACGTGATATCCGATCTCAATATGTTTTGAATGATAATACTAAAAATGATCATTCATAAGATCAATTGCACTCTTGTTATCACAGTAAATCACCATTAGTTATTTCACCTCATCACCTATGTCACATAGTTTCTTCTTCATCCAGGGTAAATGAATGCACGCCATGGTAGAATATATATATATATATTAATCTTGATTAGTACTAAGTGAAGTACATTCCTATTCCTTGCTTAACCAACCCTCACATTTCTTTCCAATATAGAATTCTCCACCACGGGTTGAATTTTTGTCTACTACATCTCCCGCCCAGTCAGTATCAGAAAATGTTGATAGTTCACTATCTATTTTTAAAGCAATGTATAGACCATATGTGTATCATTAATATTTTCACTATAGAAATATTTTCATTTCTTAGATTACTCTGAATGAGGGCTACAAGGAATGTTGAATATAAAATATTTGGCCTTGTCCACATCAGGTATAGTAGGATTCCAATGATTCTTCTATATAGAGTGGGATCCGTAGAAGTCCCTCCCTCATGCTTTCAAAGATTTGATCTAACTAAAAACAATGTCGACATTGGTTTGGAATCTTGCATATTAAATTTCATCAGAAGCTCTATTGCATACATTTCTTGAGAAATAAATGTGAAATCATTCTGTTTAAGTACCTATAACCCTAAAAGGTATATGAGTTCACCAATTATGGAAATTTCAAATTATAATTTCATGTGAATGGAAAAATCATCCATTGATCCTTGTCTTTTTCCAGCCAAAATAATATCATCCACATATAAAAATACCATGAAATAATCCTATTGAGATTTATTCACATAGATATTGTGATCCACTCCTCTTTTAAACTCAATCATTCTTAGATAAGAGTACACGTAAGAGTATAATTCCCATAGTGACTATTTCAGAACATAAAGTGGATTCATTGATTTTCCAACTTTCAGTTTATCCTTACCATGAAGGAACCCTATGGGTTGTTCTATATAGGCTTATTCTTCAAATACACCATTTAATAATGATGTTCTGACATCCATTTGATATGCTTTATATTCTGTTTATATTTCCATGTCAATAAATAGCCTGATTGACTCTAGTATCACTACAGGAGAAAACTTATCCTGAACATCAATGCCTTCAATTTTTGAATATCTTTTATAGACCAAGTGCACCTTATTTTTTATCACATTACCTTGTTCTTCAAATTTTTTCATGAAAATCAATTTCGTACCAACCAAATTATGATATTCATGAATTTAAATTATATCCAATGTTTTATTTTGGTCAACCTAGTCTCACTCTTCATTTAATTCATTCACCCATGACTCATCCTTTGAAGCCTATTTAAATGAGGATGGTTCTACAACAGATAGAAATGAATACTGTGAATTATTCCTCATTACTATTGTTTTTGTAGGTGCATTCTGATCCCCAACAATGTTGGACTAATCATTCTCTACTATTTGAATTCTCTTTAGGTATTCAACTGAGTTCTCCCAAACAATTTCTTCCTTATCAGATTCTTCTTCAGAGTCAATATCATGATGTAAATCTTGAGAGTTTTTCTCACCTTCCTCTACCTCTATATTAGAATTCTTTACATGTTCACATTCTTATTCATCTTCTATCACATCAACAAAAAATTCCATGAAGTATTGGGTTTTTTCTCTTTAATGATATTTATATCATTGATTTCCAAAATTCTTCCCATGTACTTATTGAAACACTTTTAGTCTTTTAGGTTCATTGATTATCCAAGAAATATTCTTTTATCTAAATTTTCTCAACACTTCCCTTGATTTACTTCTTTGTTTTGGATAAAAAATTTACCTCCAGAAACACAAAATATTTTAAATAAATCTTCTTTCCATGAAATAATTCATATGGTGTCTATGTTTCACCCATATATAGAGATGTTTGATTTTGAATACACTATAAAGCTTGTACTACGTCTTTTCAATAATGTAGAGGAATAAAACTCTCAATAATCATAGTTCTAGTAATATTGTTTACCTATAGATTCCTACAGTATATAACTCTATTTTGATGTGGAGTTTTCACATCTTCCACCTCATGTTGTATCACATGCTTCTCACGGAAATTTTAAAATTTAATGGACATGTATTCCCCTCCATTATTAAAATGTAGAACTTTGATCTTCCATCCAGTATCATTCTTTGTGATTCATCAATAGATTTTCATGCAATTAAGTACTTGTCACTTCCTATTTATAATGATGACACATGCCATTATACTATAGTCATCTATTAAAAGAACAAAGTACCTCTCTCTATTTGTTCCAGTAATATTTATCGGGTCACATACATCTTTATGGACGATTTCAAAGAGATTTGATGCTCTTTACTTCATTGGTCGGTAGGAAATGCGGACCAATTTCCCTCACAAGCGAGCATCACATGTCTTTTCTCATTCATGATTTAGATTAGATATATACATGTCTATCTACAAGTTTGATATCTTTTCTATGTATTTCTGATGGACATTCCCAAATCACCGATGTCATAAGTTTTTTTTCTCTCCAACTGTTAGGTAGAAAATGTTCTCTTTATTGTGAAACTAATATAAGTTGCCTTTTGTTCTACAGCCTTTTGTGAATAATTTCCTAGACTTTCCTCCTATTGTATAACCACCCTAATTGAATCTCATAATAAGACCTGAGTCACTGGGTTGACTCACACAAATAAAATTGTGATGCAGATCGTCCACATACATGAATTCAGTTTTCTTCATCTCTCAATTATCTAGTTTAGTTCTTACACTACCTTTTATCTTCAATGCATCATAGATACCAAACCTCACTATTACATCAACATTATTCTCGACATTCATTAGTAGGTCTTCATTACCCATCATGTGGTATGAACATCTGTTATCAAGAATCCAGGTGTTGTTGTTCTTTGTAGCCTTGAGATCTAATTATGCAAATTTGGACATCTAAATTTTCCACTTTTCTTTCCATGAGATATTGGATTGAGTGTATGGTGTTGATGGCCTTTAAATTCTCCCTTTTGTGTACATGGGTTCTTGATATTCAAATTCCTCTTCTAGAGGAGAAAAACTATTTAAAATAGTATCACTTTCTATTTGATGTGTGTTAACTCATATTTGAACATTGAAAACATTTCTCATATCATACCTCTGCTAACAATCCAAAACATTATGGCTAATGAAAGAATGTTAAAAATAATATCCATAGAAATTATATTTTATATAAGAAGTAGGATATGAATATGTTCTTATTTTTTCAACTCTAAACACATCCTCATTCATATATATCTGTGCCTCTTCGCAGTATGACATGGTATGGCCTAGATAGCCATAAAACTGAATCTTCATGAAATGAAATGTCCTCACATTTATTTTTCACCTCATGCCTTCTTCCTCAAGAAAAAGTTATGACTACCAATAATTTTTGGAATAATATTATATTATCCTTTCATTTGGAATTAAGGGTTTCATTTTCAGCACTTATGGTGTCTTCTCAACATGATCAACTTTAATCTTACCTTTATTATCAATCACTTTATTTATATCATTTTCCATTTCGGCATCACAACCAATTCTATTATTTCCCATAAATGTTGTTCTTTGATAAATCAAGATCTATTCAACTCCATTAGAACCATCTTTTTCTCTTTTTATCTTCTCAACATCTAGGAACCTTCCAAATTATATTTTCTTCATTGATTCTTTTGTAATTGATTCACTTTCAAGTGTAGTTATCATAGTAAAACCTTCTTCTTTGAATTCCTAAATGTTCTTAGACTTCTCTTACAATCATAAGGTAAGGCCCTTAATGACTTTTTTTTTATCATTAATTCTATATTTTAGTTCTATACCGTCCTTAGTGGTTTCAGCAATTGATGATTGAACATTCACAAATTATTCCCATTATCCTATTTATTCTTTTAGAAAATCAATATATTTTGATGATTCCACCATTATTTCATTCCATATATTGCATCTCTTACTTTTAATCATAATATTAACAAAAGGATCCTCACGTTTCAACTTGGGATTGACATTGGTATTCAACTAATTATATCTCACATTATCTATAAATGGTACTAACTTATCAATGGTTTCCTTCATAGAGGCATGGTTTCCAGTTTTGAATTTGAGTTTTTCTTCTTCGTAGAATTAATTATAATCATCATCGTCTTCATAGAAAAAAAGATTTTTATGTACTTACATTCTAGATTTGCAGTCTCCCTTTTTGAAAAAACCTACTATTGAGGCTTCTCAACCTGTTCCCCTTCACTTTATTCATATTTGAACTTTCTTGATCATTGGGAGGCAATGTTCCCAACATTGGAACAATGAAATAAAGCCAGATGTATCATCCCTTTAAATTTACCATTACGCTTCCAGAACTTCTTGAAAATTAGAGAAAGATTTTCTTTTTCCTCATAATCCTCACCACTACTATATTTTAAAATATTTTGTTTATCCATGGCCTTGAATTACAATTACTTTCTCACTTGGTTCGTATCATCTGTTGGCTTAAATCTCATTTCATATGCCACTATACTAATTAGAATATCATCCTGGGAAAGTTAGAAAAGATATATTTCCTCAAGGGTCGACACATTTTCATTATAAAGTGGTGGAAGTCTTCAAAATATTTTCTTTACAATATTAATATCTTTAGTTTCATCACCAAGACCTCGAATTGCTCCAAAAACATTAGTAATTCTATTGAAGAAGGGGTGTTCATTCTCATCAGGATGTATCTTCTTATAATTCATACTATTGTGAAGGACTTGTAATTTCGCCACATTCACTTTGTTATAACCTTCATAAATATTTTCAAGTTAATCCCACATGAATATTTCAGAATAGAAACTCATCACCTATAGATAGATATGGTCAGATAGGGCTATAGGGAGAGAATTATTTGCTTTAGCATCTATATCTAGAATTTTTATGTCTACATTAGTCCTAGCCAGCCCCGTTGGATCAACAATTGGTATTCCTTGAACAGTATAAATAGGAAATCCATTCCAAGAAACTTAGTTGAGATCTCATTCTGTTCATCCAGATCTGAAAATTAATACCATCGAATAGGGGGACTCCTCTGACGTTGGATGAATTCTTCTTGACGGTATAAGACAGATCAAGCACCATTAACTGGGCTCTGATACCCCTTAGAACACCCTGGAACGTCCTGATAGGGGTGGGGTGAATCAAGGGGTCAAAATTTCCTTTTATGTTGATAGATCTAGTTCCAATGTTGGTTGGAACATGTCAAACCAGTCTGAGGAGGATATTCAGAAAATAAACAATCACATGAAAAGAAATCACACAACAATTTTACTTGGTTCACCACTAAGGGCTACGTCTATGGAGTATACGCCAATAGTGTGTCTGTCATACCAAAAACCCATAATCTTTAAAATTTGTGGATTAGTGGAGTTTATAATAGTATATAAGTGCTAAGAGCACTTCCATTATGATGTTTTAGGTATAGAACATTGTGTCCCTTGGATAACATCCACTGACTTCCCCTTGCTCATTATGTTGGAAGAATCTTCAATCAGTTTAATGACTTGAAGGTCACCTCAATGTTTTGGAATTAATTCAGGCATCCTCAACTATAAATCGATGCTCTGTTGAAGTCCCATAATCACACACAGATGCAACATATTATCTTGTACACTGATATTTTATTCAAATTAAATTTGCAAACTAATTTGGCCAATTTTTCAGCTTTCATGGGTGTTCTTTGTACTACAACTGTTTCCACATACCACTGCTATTTCCGCATACCATCCAGCTGTTACTGCATACTTCTGCTGTTTCTACATACCATCTAGTTGATTCTATGTACCACTACTATTTCCACTTACCATTCAGAAATATCTGTGTACTAGTGATATTTCCACATATTGTCTAGTTGTTTCTGTGTATTACTATTGTTTCCATGTATCGTCTAGATATTTCTATGTACTGATGTTCTTTTCACGTATTGTCCAAGTGCTCAACCTATCACATCTATTTTTGATGTACCGTCCAGCTACTCTGTGTAGTCCTGCTGTTTTCTGAATACCATCTAACTACTCCACAAATTTTCATTCTCAGCATAATCCATTCCACTATGTACTGCTTCACTCCTATGCATACCGCCGTGCTCGGCATACTGCCTTGGTCGACCACATATCGTGATAGATTCCTATGTAAACAACACTATTTTCGGCAGACTGTTTTCCGTATGTGGATGAGTCTCTCTACGTACCATCTTCTCCTCTACGTACCACTTCAGACTTCACCAGATTTCCTCCCCAAAATTTAATCTTCAATCTTTTCCCATAACCAAGGGGATTACTTCTCATTAAACTGGTACATAGCTCCACAAATTTCAGTAATTGATTTTCCCAAAATTTCAGTATGAAAAAATTTTCATTGTAAATTGAACTCCATCTACGTACTGTTAGCCTCCATCACATACTGAAATCCTCTGAACTGTGAACCATTATCATGTACCCTTAACCTTCAGTGTACCGTATTGCTGTCAGTCGGTGTATTTCCACTCATCACCGCGTACCGTCACTGTGAACCATTTTCATTATCATTTTTCATACCGCACACCTTAAAAATGTATCGTCGCTTCAAATTGTGTTCAGTTCTATGGACCATTCTGTATAACACATGCCTTCACAACATACTGTTGTTGCGAACCGTTCATACTGTATTCCGTCTACCACATGCCTTCATTGTGTACCGCTTACCTGCACCGCGTACCACACATTGAATTGTTTTCGACATCATTCTGCATACATATTTCCTTCACTGAATACTGTTCCACTCATCGCAAGCCTTCACCATATATTGTTATACATAACAGGCCCCCTATTTACAAAAAATCTCATATCTAGAAAACCGCTCATCTGATTGATGAGTCATTTGGGGCGTTGTGACCCTCTTGATGAGGAAGATCTTTTGGTATGATTTGTGGTGACATTCATGAATTTTTTGATGTGATGAATAGATTTAGGAGTGGTGACATTCAATAATTCCTTCATACTCAAACATATGACCCCATTATTTGCAAACTCCCTAGTCTTCCATGTGTTTATTGACAAAAAACATGGCAACACCATGTGCAGACTGACAGCAAACACAAACCAAACTCCAAAATTATCAATGAAAAAATTTTCTTCCAACACCTTTTTCTTGACTATTATAATCCATCATACTTATTATTTTTAATCACTAAAATTTAGTTTCCAATATAAATCATATTTTGTATAATTTAACATTTTTAACTTCTTTCAAGTCCCTGTATATAATATTTTTCATTTTGACTATAATAATTTACCAATGTGACAGCTTGATAACTATTTTTGTAACCTCATTTTGAGCCATAATTTTGGTGAATACTATGAGTAATTTTAATGGGGAAATTATTTATTGGTGTTTAATTAGAAGAAAACAAATTTTTCAATCATTTCATACATATCTCCTCAGGTTATCCCCTACAGTTTTAGATGATCAAAATAATTTTAATGGAATTTCCTGATTTCTAAATAATGACATTGTATCTTGGTTTCATATTATTCTAATATGAATATATTTACCCAAATAATCATCTCATATTTTTCTTTTAAAATGTTTTATGTGTATATTTATGTTACAAATAATGAAATGATGTTTATATAATATGTGGGTTTTCATAAATTTTTTATTTTTTTATTAAATTTATTTTCAATTATTATAAAAAAATATTTAACATGAGTTCCCAACATTCCAAATATGGGACTAGAAAAATTTTTAATGACTTCTAGTTAAATACTAGGTGAATTCTGTAGTCAATCAAACACTAAATTCATTAGGAAAAAGTGATCTACGTTTGGTTTCATCAATATAAAATTTAATTTTTATTTTTATGATAAATAAACCAATTAAATTAATTATCACATTGAAATAAGGGCTTAAAAACAATTCCATCATTTTCCCTGGATATTATTTTTCCATTAAAAATGTTATTATAATTATAAGGTTTCTTAATTTCATAATGGAAAGGAATGAAAATAATAAAGTGTGACAGGATTCTTATCTATAGCGGAGGTCATATTTCCTAGCTTATCCTTCTCTAAATTTTTTTTGGTCTCCTGGATTTAACACACTTAACTTTTCAATCATTTTGACTTTATTTGAAGATCCCTTCGAAGGTGAGGGTTCTAGTATATTGAGTAGATTTTATATCCATATTCTATTGATTCCACTAAAAATAGCTCCCATGAGATCATCTATCGAGTATCCACAGGGTTCTTATCTTCATTCATCATATACCTATGGTAATGTGAGAAGAATTTCCCATAGAAATGTTATGAGGCCATGTGGTTTCTTGATTCATTTGTAAGGGCCTCACTAAAAACATTGGTGTTGAAATTATTTTGGAACAGTGTGGAAGTATTGATTCCCACATCAACACTCTATTCAATTTAATTGATGAAATAGTTTTTTATGTCAAAATAATCCAGCATTTTCCTCTTATTGGAGTCACTATGGTTTTCAAATGTAAAAATTGAGACTTATGAAACTATCCAGAAGAATTATATATCTTTTAATGTATTAAAATATTAGAAAAAAAGATCTATATGGTTGTTGGGTGATTCAAAATTCATATGAGAAATCAAAATGAATTACAGTTTATTAAAATAATTTAATGGAATTATGAAAAAAAGAGAGACATAACATATTTTAAAAGTTTTGTAATACAGTAAAAATGTTATTTGGAATGGGAAAAAAATAATATATAATTTTACATTGCAAAAAATATCAATAAATATTCATACATCGAAAAATCAAGTTACAATACATTTAATTAAGTTATATTTAACAATATAAATATGGAACCCAACAAAATAAATTCATGAAATTAGATTCCATTTCAATCAATCATAAAATTATATTTATGATAATGTTTAACCATAATAATTGACAATATTTGATCCTTACATCATAAGACAAAAAAACCAAGATTCATTTCATAAATTAATTACGAAATACATACATTTTATTTAATGTATTAAAATAGTCAATAATTCAACTACATGTTATCCAATGTCCAATAATTCTTCATTAAAATAAAATTTTAGTCTAAAACACAATAAGTTCATAGAAATATATCTAGAAAACATAAATCATGTTGAAACCACATCATTACTTTATCCATTATAGTGATTTCAAGAAACTTAGTACCCATTTATTTTAAAATAATGGATCATAAAATCACAATGTATGGATATAAATCATATTTATCCCAGAAAAAGGTTCATCCATCTACCGATGTGATGATTTAGGATGTGGATAGGTGGATGTGATTCTATAAAATAATTGTGGGATTATTTTTTTGTTAAATATTGATGGTAACAGAATGATGTGATATAAGATATGAATTTGTGTTTAATTAATGATATGAATAAAGAAACAGATATTATATGAAACATTTATCATTATAAAAAATTTATCCATGAATTATAAATATATATAGAGAACTCTAAACTAATTTTGGGAGGAAAAACATGTTAATAGATATTGATGTTTTTTTATCTTGATGATTGGAATTAAACTATGTGTTAAATGTAGAAATTTTTTTTGATATTATTTAACCATTACTATTGGAATAAAATCAACATGGATTTTGTTTTATTCCATAAAAAGACATATAAATCCATTTTATGATTTATTTTATTCTATATCTTCTAAAAAATTGTCAAATTTAACTTTTATTCAATATGATTTCTCACTCGATCAATATGATAATATATAAATAATGGTAGAGGTAATTATATATGTATTACCACTCTTAATTGTTTCTGGTCAATATTCGAGGCTACCCTCAATGTATATAGAACTAGTAAACATGTATTAAATAGAGATATCACTATCATTAAATCTTATCATCCTCATATTGATGATACATTTAAAAATTACTTTTAAAAAATAAGGATAATATTAGATGATCTTCAATATATTTCATTTTAGGGTGAGTTCAATAACATCCTATTATAGAGTTGTCATTAAATATAATCATTTTATCATTCAAAATATGCCATATAAGGTTATATATAAATTGAGGTATAAAACTACAGTATTTTTTGATAATGTTAGGGAGTGTAAGATTATTGAACTACAACATTGAAAATATATTTTTAAGAATATTTAAAATATTCATTAGAATATATAAATGCACAATATTTAAACTAAAAATATATTGATAATTCTCAATGAAATATAGTGTTTGAAGATGATGACAATGAATTCCTTCTAATATACCCATGGAGTAGTGTCCCTATATTTCAAAATAAGAGTAAGACAATCCAAAGATACATTATCCCTTTCAAAATCACTGGTTGTGTGGGGATATAATCATATTATCAATAAATTTGTTTAAAACATTTATAAGTCCATGATATATTCCACACAACACTTTTGATGAGTTACATACCTAACCATTGACATATTCTGAATTGAGATGTTGCGTATCTTGAATGTGGAATCTTTATTAAGGAGAAATTGGATGGTATCATTGACCGTAGTTATAAACTACAATGAAATAAGACCTCCCAATGGTATAATGTTCCATAGAGAAGAAATATGTTTAAGGATGGAAAAAATTACCCAAAGATATTATGTGACAAATGTATCCATATTTATATTGATTTGAGAAATGAAATTTCATGGATGAAATTATTTGTCTAGAAATAAAATCTGACACCTAATGATTTTACAATGGATTATTCCTTTTTTATTTTGAATTTCATATTTCACATGAAACATCAAACTAGAAAAATATGATAAATTACATGGATATAATTTATTACAATAAAAAGAAAAAATATAATATATAAGAATGAAATATGAAACATAATTAATAATATTATAGGGGTAATTTAATTGAAATAAAAAAATTATGATCATGTAATACATTTCCATACAGTTTTAACTCATTATCATACCACCAATTACAACTATTGAAATATAATAAAGAAGTATATATTTAAAAGACATTATGAGAGTGAAGTAAACATATTGATTTAATGATTTAATTAATATAATAACATACTAATTTTTTACTGAAACCAAAACATTATATATTATTATATTAATTTATAATAAAAAATGATTTTTATTTGTTACATAATAATAGTAATATTATTATTTTTATTATTATTATAAAAATATTTAATGAATTTATAAAATTTAAAGAAATATACTAATACCAATGGATATGTAAAATTAAATTTTCATAAAATGAATTAATAATATTAAAATAATTCAATTAAATTTATTTTATGTTTAAAATGATACATTTCAAAAAAATTAAGACATTCATGTATTATTATCTATGAAAATTAATTTCATCCATTTTAAATGATAAATACAATTTAAAGATCAATGTATAAATAATATATTGAAAATTATTTAACTGTTCATTGGAATGAAATATGATCATTAATACATGAAGATAAGAAAATTATTTTTCTATGAAAATAGTTTTTATTTATATATTTTTAGTTTCCAAATAAAATATACATTTTTTATATTTAGAAATTTTGTTATATTAAATGTATTCAAAAATAATTATTATTTTTTAGATATTAGTTAATAGGTTTACATTAATTTTTGGGCATAAAAAATATAGTGGTCAATAATGCATGACATCAGTAACCATAAACACGATGAAATATAATATATTCTTAAATTTATATAAAAATATAAAAAACCATAAATAAAATTCAATGATGAATTAAATCAAAATAATCCTTTATTCCACTAAATCACCCACATGGAACATAAAAGTTAATTTCCATAATGACTATGTAATGAGGCATTGTAAAAGCAGAACTAAAAATTACATATAAAAGTACATCTCCACCCACCCCCATAAAAAACTAAAAACATTATGTTGTTTCTTTAATCTCTTCCGATTTTACTTATTTAAAGTAATTAATTTATGTTTTATAACTATTGGTCTTAAATGGAAGCATAAATCAATCATTTCAATTGTATTTCTTTTAAGAATGATTTAATTCACCATGTGTCTATGTTCTTCCCAAATGATTTAAATTATTGTTTCATTTAAACTCTATATAAATCACATTCTACACTATAAGATTATTATATTAACATATTTTTGTTCCTGATAAAATTTTTCTACCACCAATGACTCTATAATCTTAATCAATAAATAGAATAGATAGTTCTTTTTTGGTTAGGTTCAACCACCAACAAGAGCAAATCTATAAAAATATCTCCATTATCACAAATAATAAGTAGCAAAGAATTAATATTAGAAGTATATGATATTAAGAAGTGTTGGGCGGAGAAAAAGCCGAGGGAAGAGATGGCAAGAGGGGGGTGAATTGCCTTTTAGAAAATTGATAAACAAATTAAAATCAAAGTGAAATGCAGCGGAAATAAAGGAGGCAAAACACAAGAAATTGATAACGGAGTTCGGCCAAAACCCGGCCTACGTCTCCGCTCCCAACTCAACCGTTGAGAGATTCCTACCGCTTGCTTTTCAATGGTTTTAGCAAGAAACCCACTAGGCTTTGAGGTAGCACTAGGACCTATTACAGCTTGATTTTGAAATGGTTTAGCAAGAACCCACTTGCTTTTAATGGTTTAGCAAGAACCCACTATCCTTCTTACAGGTGAAGGATAGCTCACCTATGTCTCAAGCTATTTAAAGGAAAGCTTGACAACCTCTTCACACCTTAGTGGTGATGTGAAACCCAAAAGAAAGAGGAGATGAGAAAGAGTTTGGGGTTTGTAGGCACAAACCCAATTTTAAAGCTCAAAATAATAAATACAAGAAAAACCGTATTTGAGGAAGTCTTGGGCGCCTTTGATTGATTGGAGATGTTGAAGGCCGCTTCCAAGCTTCTTGGGTGGAGCTCCTTGGATGTGGAAGTTGTTGGAGCAAGGTGGGTTCCTTTGAACGAAGTCCGCCGGAGGTACGCCAAGGATGGAAAATGTGTACGGTGGCTTTGTATATGATCCGGTAAGTGTCCGGGGCTTCCTTGGCCTTTATTTATAGGCATGGAACCCTTGGGGGGTCTTCGGAGCCGTTGGAGAGGCTAAAAGAGCCGTTGGGAGCCAAGTGGGCCAGCCTGGTCAAACTGCAACGGCTAGTTTGACTGGCTCCACCGGCTGGCCGGTACAGTCCCACCGGTTGGCCGGTGTGTGCAAAATGGCATAGGATTCTTGTCCAGGGTCCACCGGCTGACCGGTACAGCTCCACCGGCTGGCCGGTTCCTTGGTAGAGAAGAAGAGTCTTGATCCAGGCTCTACCGGTCGACCGGTGAGGAGCCACCGGCTGGCCGGTGGCAAGACAGTAGCAAACACTATTTGGGCTGGGTGCCACAGGTCGACCGGTGACAGAGCCACCGGTCGACCGGTGGGACCTGGCAGTGGGCAATCCCTCTGCCAGTTCCACCGGCTGACCGGTGCTATCACACCGGTTGGCCGGTGGACTGAATTTCAGTCCATTTGATGTCCATTCTTGGGCCAACTTCTTGGCAACCTTGTGTCTTTCAATCAAAAACACTTCAAACAATGTTAGACACATATAAAAGTGATTGTGATCATGAAAATCAAAGAGTGTGGGGTACAACAATCTCCCCCTATTTTGATGATCACAATCACTTATCTAAGCAATGTAAAAACTTAAATGAAAGGCATGCTTTAAAAGATAAATAAATACTAAGCATGAGAGAAATGATTCTCCCCCAATCAATCAAGAAATTTCTCCCCCTTTGTGATTATCAAAATAGCGTGGGGCATAAAACTTGATTGAGGGAAAACATTGAAAAACGAGATGGAGATTTGAATATCAATTGAAATTTTTGAAATGAAATGAGAATTTGAATAACAGTTTGAATTGAAAGTTTTGAATCAAAAATCAATTGAAATTTGAAATTTGAAACCAAATGAAATTTTTGAAATTGAGAGTTTTGAATCAAAAATGAAAATTCGATACCAACTGTTGGAAATTTAGAAATGAAAATTTAATAGAAAATTTTGAATTGAGAATTTTGAAACCAAGAGTTGAAATTGAAAGTTTGAATTCACAAAAAGGCCTAACTCCCCCTAAATAAAAACAATGAATCACCGGGGAGAGGGATTTTGAAAAGAAATGATTTTAGGCCCGGAGAGACTCGCAAGAAGGGATTTTTCAATCCATACTTGTCTCATAGCGGGTTTTCTCCTATAAAATTCATCGGAAAAGAAAATAGATTTGGGTTGGCCGTACCGGGCATTTTTGCAATTACATTCATAAATAAGGTGCCCGGGTTTTTTGCAATAGTTACAAAATTTAAAACTAGAGCTCCCCCTTACAAAAACAGTGGGTGCATGGGAGGAGGAAGCTTGGTTGGTATAGCCAAGTCCATTGGTGGTTCTAGATACTCGTTGAGAACCCAATAGTTTGGTCAAATTTTGTTCACCTTGGGTGAACTTGGCTAAGGTCTCCCTAAGGTCTTTTATGGTTGATTCCATAGAATCAACATTTGGAAAATTTTGGATTTTAAGGGACAACTCTTCCTTCTCTTTAAGAAGTTGTTCTTTTTCGGAAGAGAGTTTTTTGAAAGACTTTTTCAAAGCGACAAATTTTGATGAAAGCTCATGAAAACCATTTTCTAATTGATCTCTAGCGTGTGAGAGTTCTTCATAAGATAAATGATTTAAAGAATTGGAATTTGAAGAACAAGAGGAGGAGTCGGAAGATGTTACCTCATGGAATGCCATTAGGCATTTGTTGCCGTTGTCGCTCGAGGAGGAGGAGGAGGATGATGAGGAGTCACTCCATGTGGCCTTGAGGACCTTTTTCTTTCCTTTCTCCTTGGCCCGTTTCTTGTTGAGTGGGCAATCGGGCTTGTAATGGCCCTTTTCGCCGCACCCGTAGCATTTTACCTTGGGCTCGGATCTTGTGGTGGGTTCTTGCTTTCGGTGCTTGCGGGATTGCTTCTTCTTCTTGTGCTTCTTCATAAACTTGTGCATTTGGCGGGCGAGTTTCTCCATTTCCGAGTCGCCGCTTGAAGAAGATGAAGATGAGGAAGATGAGGATGATGAGGAGGAGCTTACTTCCTTTTGAACCTTGAGGGCAATGTTCTTTGGTGTCTTGATTGTTGTGCCCTCCTTTTGAGCTTGCCTCCTCATCGTGATCTCATACGTCATAAGGGATCCGATGAGCTCCTCTACCGGCATATTTTTTACATCCTTAGCTTCTTGGATCGCCGTCACCTTTGGTGCCCATGAGCTCGGAAGGACCCATAAGATCTTCTTGACCATCTTCTCGGCTGAAACATCATCACCAAGAGATTTCCTTCCATTGCACACGTCAGTAAAGCGAGTAAACATATCGGAAATAGACTCATTTGGATTCATTGAAAATGACTCAAAATCTTTCCTATACATATCCAATCTAGTGTCTTTGACTTTGTTAGTGCCCTCTTGAGTTACTTCTAAAAGTTTCCAAATTTCATGTGAGGAGGTGCAAGTAGACACTCGATTGAATTCATTTCGGTCTAGGCCGCAATGGAGAGCATTCATGGCTTTGCCATCTAGCTCAAAATTTCTAATGTCGGCTTGGGTCCATTTGGATTCGTCGGGGGTAGACAAAGTGTAACCATGCATGACAATTTTATATATGGGATAACCTATGCTTCTAAGGAAAGTAGTCATGCGGGTTTTCCAATAATTATAGTCGGACCCATCAAAAAATGGAGCCCGACCCAAAGAAAAGCCTTCGGGGGCGAAAGAAGTGGATGCCATCACAATGGATCTTTGAATTTGAAACCTTTTAAGGTATTACTCAAATTTTCCTCTGATACCAATTGTTGGGCGGAGAAAAAGCCGAGGGAAGAGATGGCAAGAGGGGGGTGAATTGCCTTTTAAAAAATTGATAAACAAATTAAAATCAAAGTGAAATGCAGCGGAAATAAAGGAGGCAAAACACAAGAAATTGATAACGGAGTTCGGCCAAAACCCGGCCTACGTCTCCGCTCCCAACTCAACCGTTGAGAGATTCCTACCGCTTGCTTTTCAATGGTTTTAGCAAGAAACCCACTAGGCTTTGAGGTAGCACTAGGACCTATTACAGCTTGCTTTTGAAATGGTTTAGCAAGAACCCACTTGCTTTTAATGGTTTAGCAAGAACCCACTATCCTTCTTACAGGTGAAGGATAGCTCACCTATGTCTCAAGCTATTTAAAGGAAAGCTTGACAACCTCTTCACACCTTAGTGGTGATGTGAAACCCAAAAGAAAGAGGAGATGAGAAAGAGTTTGGGGTTTGTAGGCACAAACCCAATTTTAAAGCTCAAAATAATAAATACAAGAAAAACCGTATTTGAGGATGTCTTGGGCGCCTTTGATTGATTGGAGATGTTGAAGGCCGCTTCCAAGCTTCTTGGGTGGAGCTCCTTGGATGTGGAAGTTGTTGGAGCAAGGTGGGTTCCTTTGAAGGAAGTCCGCCGGAGGTACGCCAAGGATGGAAAATGTGTACGGTGGCTTTGTATATGATCCGGTAAGTGTCCGGGGCTTCCTTGGCCTTTATTTATAGGCATGGAACCCTTGGGGGGTCTTCGGAGCCGTTGGAGAGGCTAAAAGAGCCGTTGGGAGCCAAGTGGGCCAGCCTGGTCAAACTGCAACGGCTAGTTTGACTGGCTCCACCGGCTGGCCGGTACAGTCCCACCGGCTGGCCGGTGTGTGCAAAATGGCATAGGATTCTTGTCCAGGGTCCACCGGCTGACCGGTAGAGCTCCACCGGCTGGCCGGTGCCTTGGTAGAGAAGAAGAGTCTTGATCCAGGCTCTACCGGTCGACCGGTGAGGAGCCACCGGCTGGCCGGTGGCAAGACAGTAGCAAACACTATTTGGGCTGGGTGCCACAGGTCGACCGGTGACAGAGCCACCGGTCGACCGGTGGGACCTGGCAGTGGGCAATCCCTCTGCCAGTTCCACCGGCTGACCGGTGCTATCACACCGGTTGGCCGGTGGACTGAATTTCAGTCCATTTGATGTCCATTCTTGGGCCAACTTCTTGGCAACCTTGTGTCTTTCAATCAAAAACACTTCAAACAATGTTAGACACATATAAAAGTGATTGTGATCATGAAAATCAAAGAGTGTGGGGTACAACAAGAAGTAATATATGACATGAATATGGTTATATATGTATAATATAAAAATAAAATCATTTCAGTATAACTCATTGTTATTGTTTAATTACTCAAAAAATGGTCCTTATGGATTGCATTATCTCAAACCATACACATTCCATTGATTAGAGGAATTTGGGAATAAAAAAACAATGTAAGAAAATTATTCAACTAAAATTGATTATATATGAATAATTAACTTGTAATCCATGAAAATGAACTGATATTCTCATTACATAACTCGTTCGGAACAATCATGATTTCAAAAATGTAATAATGGAAATAAACATTAACTAACATAAATTTATGTGTTGAATGATTATAATTTTGGAATATAAATGTAAAAATATATCAATATGTTTTTATTTAATTGATTATTTTTTTATTTTAATTATGTATGAGCTTATTAATTTTTTTGGAATACATGAGTATTGTTTAGGGTTTCATTCTAATCTCACATTGGATTTAAGATTATTATGAAAACATTTCCATATATTTAAATTATATAATATTATATATAAAATAAGATATATTTTATTTTTCACTATTTATTGTCGGGGATTAAATGTTCCTACACCTTTTGACTTCCCATATGGTTAATTAATTACCCAATGTAATTATTATATGAGAAACTTGCCTTACAACTTCTCTTTTGTCGAGAATTATTCACACATAAATCTGTATTCTTTATCTTTTTTCAGATTCATAATAATAAATATATGAATTTTAAGGTAGTTAACATTATTCCAAAATGTAATATTTTTTTCAAATTTGGTAAGATCATTTTCAATGAAATTTTACTTTCTTCTAAATTTGTGTAGAAGGAATCTATTTTTTACATTCTCTAAAAGAGTATATTTTCCCAAATCATTTATTAGTTTTCTTTTTGAAATATCATCTCTTTGTTTTCTTGTGTTTATAGATAAATTTATCTTCCCTTAGTTTTATAAAATAAATTTTAGAAATGTATTAAAATTGAATATCATATTTCTTCTTTTATCATTTCTTAAATTTAAATTTTTTTGTAATGTTTTTATGTTTCTTTAATCATCCATTATTATTTATTATATTTAATTAGGTATATGATATAATTAAAACATAATCCGTATTTATCATGATGTATTATGATAATATCTTATATATGTTTTTTGGATACATGATCCTTTGTTTTGGGTAAATTATGTAATACTGGAATTATTAATGTTTTCAGGTTCATATGACATATATATTTATGGGTTATCGATATATTATTGGTGTTTATTCTTTTTCCTTCCATGAATTGGGTAATTATTTATATCTCATAAGATCGAGATAGGATATGGTCAGTTATCTGACTTTTATTATGTTAAGGATTGGGGGTGGTTATCCTGAAACCAATATTTTATGGGAAGATGATATGTCGGGTCCATTATGATGTGATTTAGTTTATTGTTTTCCTGGACATATGTTATGTTTTTTATGATTATGTGCGTGTTTAGTTATAATTTAATGAAAATTTCCTATGTTATGTTCTAATTAATCATAATTTTCCCCTTCTTCTAGTCCCATATGTCACATAACTGTTATTCTTCTATGATGCGTATGATAATACTAATATTTTATTATATACATTAAATTGGGAATGGTCATATTATATAATGTCGGTTCACCTTGGTTTTTTCTCATTAACATATTCTCATCTTATTTCCAATTATGATCTTTGGTTTATTTATCTTATTTTTACACATACAAATCACATGAGATACCTTATTTTATATTTACATTCCCTGGGTTTTATAGAATAAAATTATGTTTTATTGTTCAAAAAATATTTAGTATTATAAAACTATTTCAGTGAGATATTTAAAATATTGTAAGACAAGTATTTTTATCTAATATTAAAATATATTAATAATATAAGTTCTACGTTCTTATTCATTTTCATATATAATAAATATTCATGTAAAATGATGTTATATACAAGCATTTTTTTCTTAGATAGGCTCAAAATCACTCAATTAGTTATTATATAGTAAATCCTCATTAATAGATTGTAGTATCAGTTTCATAATGATTTTACACGAGGATGTGGAACACTATAAATGGTTATTTTATTAGGAATCATAAAAAATTAAATGCATCCTATTAATTTTACTCAAAATCATATGATGTAAATGATGGTGAGTTATTAAAATCATTATGCTGGGTACATTATCATATATGTTTACCAATGATTATCTAATATCATCAAGTTATTTGTAACATCACTATCTAGGAGGGCTTGTAATGTGTATCGATATATTTTTCTGAGGAATAAGAAAAAATCATTTTTAATAATTCTGTGTTGTTCCATAATGAATTAAAGTATATACTTCATCCTAGAATTATGATCTATGATTCATTGTAACAAAATATGTTTAAAATTTAGTAAATTTACCCAATGGTTAAATACCAATATAAGGTTAATGGGTTCTCATAAAGAATATTAATATAATCTATTGAGTATCCAGATTCAAATTGTTTTGGTAAAGAATCTTTAAAAAAAATTAAGTACAAAAAAATCATTATATTTAAAATAAATATACTTATCCAAGTTAATATATCTATTACACTTTTTATGATTAATAAATTTAATAAATATATGTTAAAAAATTTTAATTACATATTAATATCGTATTTTCTAATGAATCAACATGAATACTTTTAAAATAAATAGAATTCGATAATGGGATATTAAAATGAAATCTTAATTTATATACATGAATATGTATATTATATTTTGTATATTCTAATTTATTTGGAGGAAAATATATTATGTTCATAAATAATGTAGAAAATAACTATTTGTAAAAAATTATTTCTGTGTGATTTCCCCCCATTGTAATATAATAATGAAATATTATATATTTGAAATGATATTATTAATCAATAGTTAAATAATTATCTATAGGGAATGTATTATGAATATAATATTAGGGTGAAATTTTATGCCTCTTAGTTATGATTATATATAGTAATAGATCCTATATGATTCCAAAAATAATTCATGGCATGTATATTGGTAGAATATCATCTAAATTCAATATGGATGATTCTAAGAGATGATATATACATATGTTCTATGATAAGAGTTTATATAGTATTATTTTCATTATAATAATAAATAAATGTAATAAAAGATTGTAAAATCTTATTCCCTGAACATAACACCCATTAATACCCTAATTTTTCTAACCAATATGATTTCAGGCGTGGTTTGAATATGAAAAACATATATTCGTTTTATGAAACTCATAAGATTGGCTTCAAAATAAATAATATTCTAGTGTTATTTCATTAGACTATAGATACATATCTTGTATAGGATAACTAAGAACAACACATTATATGGTGTTATAGTGATGAAATCCTTAAATATATAAAATTGGTTTAAAATAAAATTATCTGTTTTTTATTTCATTAAAGTTAGTGTTATTAAAAAAATTAATTATAAAAAATAATAGTGGTCAGTTTTATTATTAAAACATAACACATCTCAACATTATATGTGGAATAATCTAGTTTTTTAAAAAAATTAATCAATCATTATAAATTTAAATTATAATTAAAATTAAATTCTCATTATTATTTTCGATGAATGTAATCGTGTGGGTGGTTTTTCGAAACTGTATAGTAGAACATCTAAAACAATTCTTAATAGTTTGTTAGGGTCTTTGGGGTTTAAAAATTAGGTAAAAATTAGATTAATTATCATGAAGAAAAGTCTTTGTAAAAAAAGTTATCACATTGTTATGTTGACACTAAAACTCTGATAAATTATTTTAAATAAATAAATATGATTTATTAGAGTTAATGTTAATTACATGAAAATATAAAATGAATTTGGATGTCTATAAGTGGTGTCTAATTCAATAATTAATATAAATAATACTTATTTTCTAGTTATCTATAAATCAAATCCCTTCAATACTCAATCTTTTTCTTCTCCATGTTCTCATAGATGAATTATCATAGATTCAACCAATATAGTTTTTATTTTTCTTTCTATTCTCCTTCTTATACTATCTTAGTTGATTTTTCTATATTTAATATGTTGTGTTTTTTGTAATATAAAATCCTCATGAACCCTTATATAATAATTGTACATATTCATTAAGAGGGACAATTATTTCAAGTCCTTTCAAATACACATGGAAGTAGTGTTTTTTTTTGACAGATGATATTCTATTCAGTTTTCAGGGCATATAAATATTATTTTATTTAAAAAATAATTAATTACTCCTATTAAGTAGAAATAATTTATTTTTTTCTGATCATGTATCATTCAAAATATTTAATTCTATTTTAAAAAAGAAATTAATTATCTGTGGATCCATGATTTTTTTAATTATAGTACTCATACAATTAATTCTTGAATAATTTCATTAAAAATGATTTTAAAATTCTATTCTAATTAAAAAGCTACTGCTTTTTATAATATAATTTTATAAAGTATCACAATACTTTATTTTATTTATAAAAATATTTTTTTGTTATCTAAAATCCATAAAGGGGAGTTAATTATGTGTTTATAATCCATAAATTGGATTCTCAAATAATAATGAAATTAAAAGGGTATTAGTTGATTAAATTAGTACTTTAAATAATAATGTTTAATTTCATTTAACTATGAAACAAAATCTGGTTATATAGGATTCTATTTACATATTAATTGGATAATTTGAATGGATTATATAATTTCTTTTAATTTAGATATTTACATGGGGTGAAGGAACTGAAAAGTTTCACTCACAAAAATTTATTATTCTTGGTAGTATGATAGTTGAGACACTAGGTATATAAAAATAACCTTGTTATTTTATGTAGTGGATCCATATATATTGCAACTATAATTTCCTTGACGAACCTTAAGAGGATGTTAAATTCAAGAGTCAAAATGAAATTCAACTCTTCACAAATCAATTCATTCTCTCACATTGTAAAAATAGCATAAATATATCATAATGGTTCGAAAATTAAAACATGGATAAATTATAAAATATTATAAAAATATATATTTACATCGTCCGCCAATAATGGTTACATCCATGGGTCATACATCAATGGAAATTTATTGTATGAAATCCCAATCATATTTCATTAATATAATGCTTAGGAAAGAATAATTGATGATCCTAGGATCACTAACTATACTTACAACTATACCCACTTATTCATTAAAAGGTACATAATCTATGCAGAAAAAGGCGACTTATATAAAATAATCACAAAACATATTATCATCAAATATTATGCATGGAATCATTATGATTAGATTCTCTTGGATAAATCAATTTCTCTTATAGAGTTACTCACAAAAACCACATACACCCCCTATTCTAGATGACTCAATATTTATTATTTTTTAAATTCTTTAAATATTACTAATAAAAAATTACAAAATCATCTATTCATATTTTCCCCTAATAAATATGTAATTTAGACTCGAAGTCCTTCATAATAATTTTCATATTACAATAAAACATGATTCCAATCATCAGAAATTATAACATGATCTAAATCTTAAAAATAAAATGTAATCCCAACAAGTAGAGTGTGAACTTAATGAAATTGGAACAATAAACATAATCTATAAATTTCATGTAGTGTTAAACCAATAATAGATTCATGATTTCAGGTCAAATATAGACCAACAAATATGAATGAAATCTAATTCTAAATATCTTGGAAATTATTTCATAATTATTTTAATATTTATGAATCTTGAATTCCTTATAGGATTGAATAATTTATTACACTATGATACAATTTAAAAGATATTCACTATTGTTATACCACATTTTCACAGCTTATCATTAGATTAGGATTTGTGATTCAATATTCTTTGAAAATTAACTAGTTTTTGTGTTATTACTTTCCAATTAACGAGACAAAATTTATGAAACAATCTAGATCTATAAAAAACCTATTTGGGGCATATATTGTATAATTATTTTCCAATTTTGGTGTAAATAGTTTCATTTTTATGTAATTAATTACCTTTACATAAATTATGTAATATATAAATAAATATCATTATTATATGATCATTTATATTTTTTCATGATTTTTTCTTCCTACATGTGATCTACTACAATTTATCCTAATTTATACTCTAATATTGTTTGGCTTGATAAGAAAATAATCCAATTCATAACAACAATTCTATATTATAGGATAAAATTAAAAAATTCTATAATGGTTTTGATAAATATTAACTAAAAGTGTTATGGTTCTAAAATTTTCTTCCTTTTTCCCAACATTCTTAGTATCTTCTATTTAATGTAGAGAAATAAAACGCCAAAAATTTCACAAAAAAACTAAATAAAATGAAACTTCAATATCTGTAAATTTACATTAGAAATTATAAATTTCTAATAAATGATATTAGTATATAATAATAAACCAAACACATATCTATTATCATCATCTAAAAGATCAACTCGTTTTTTAACACTAAATACCCTCTGATTTTCCCTTATCATCATCCAAAATGAATAATCTTCAACTATTCCAAAAGTATCATATCTACCTATTTTTTATATTCAATGATCCTCACTCTTTATCCCACATTTATAATAACAACAAAGAAGATATTTTCCATCAGATAGAGAAAAACAATTTTAAAAAATTATATCAATTTTAGATTTTGGGATTTCCAAACCTCCATAAGATGAGACATATGGATGAACACTAAGGAACAATCAGTGCCTATAAAACACCAAAGTCAAAAATAAATACCTAAAAATGTCTATAACTACAAATTAGTTTTAAAAATTTCAATAATCATGAATCCATGAATATATTTCTTGATAATATAATGGAGAAAAACATCAATTTTCATTATGATAAGAAATTTTAATGGATTTATATTAAATTCAATTACATTCTGATTATAATACTTAACAATGGTAAAAAATTCACATTTTTTGGATGATCCTACATTTAATTATTCTTCAATATCAACTAAGTATATTACATCAAATTTGAAATATATTCTAATTTAATATTCCTTAGTGATATGAATTATTTATTTTTTTCAACCATCTAATGAACATTCTTCCAAAAATAAATGACCCCCCTTATATAATATTTATCATTAATTTATCTATCCTTATTCATATCTAAATATACAATCTTGTCTTCGTCCTATGTTATATACAACACCAAACCATAATTTAGATTATCATAACTATGCCTCAAGATTCTATATATTGTATTTATATGTTCTTCATATCGATAATTTTATAACCAAGAATCCAAACATGTATCATAAATAATATATATCCTCCTCATTTTCATGTACTACAAACAACCAATAATTCTTATATAATGTTTGGGATCCATATATCTTCCTTATTCATGACATAAATTATTAGATCCAATAATAAATAGTGTTTAAACTAGTTTTATATCATGTATATTGAATATGATAAATTATTACATGGAAATTTAGATTTATAAATAAATGTACTTATTTATTTTTAATTCATCTTTATAGCATGAAATACTTAAATATTTCAAATCATATATATTTTTAAATAAAATCTCATCAATTTATTATCTTCCTCTTCTAATTTATACTCTACTCCATAGAATATGATAGAAATGAAATTTTAGATTACCTTGAACAACCCCTCGATGGTTTATTTCATATCGCGGTTTTTATTGACACCACCTCTCATTAATTATACTCATTATAAATGTTTTTTCAAGAATAACAATATTATGTTTACATCCATATGTCAAATAAAATTTTATTCAAACTAATCACTTAATATTATTCATCACAAATTTTATATATTACCATTTATTCAATATATAATTTTTATTTTGGTGCTACATTAAATTTTATTTTAAACACATAAATTTGAAATAAATTTAATCATATTTGATGAAAAAAAATTTGTAAAATGTTTTAATAACTCATGTTACTCAAAAATTAAAAAATTCACTTCAAAATCAATAAATTATTTTTTTAATTTATTTTGTCTAAAAAAATCCTTATTTTGGATCACCATTTTTTACTCATTATGTTTTTATCAAAAATACATGTTAGGTAAAGATGATCATATAATATATTATCCTTTTCAAAAGATCTCAATTATTATTTTAACAATTTTATCCAACTCTTGGTTGAATGTAATAAAAAAATCTATTTTATTATTTTCTGTATGATGATGTCTCCTATTTTGATATTATATTATCATACTCCACACTACTCATATTAATATTTTTCAATAGGATGATTTGTTTTCCAATGATTTTTTACTCATTGATCTCAACTATACATTTTAATAGTTTTTTATTATCAAATATCTTTAAAAAAATCATCATCTACTATTTATCTATCATAATATTCTTCATCTAATGTATAATTATTCCACCATAATTTATGGAAACCTCAACATCCTCATAAAAAATAACAATAATGTATATCTCTATATTTTATTTCTATTTATTTGATATCATTGTCAATTTTACTCACTATTGTTTTTTGATAAAACATATTTAATCATTTACATGCCTTTACCATTACTCACTAACATAATAAGTTTCATTGATAATTAAAATATCCTTATTGTACATAACTTTTTATATATTATATAATAATAAATTTTATCTTAATATTATTTTGTTTTATTGTGATTTATTACTTTCATAAAAAGTTTCATATTATGATCTATAATCATTGAGAGTTAAAAAATATCAGTTAATTGTATAATATTACACATTTAATATTTCCTTCCAATAGTTCCTCGAGATAATATATGTAATATGCAATGAATTTTTTATAATCTTCATTATTTAGATTCTCCATACTGTGACACTATTTTGTTATAATAATATCATATAAAAACTTGATTCCAGATTATGTGCTTCTATAATATGTATTCCATATCAAAGTAAGTTTATTTACTAAATTTTATGATCATTGAATTTGGGTAATCCTTTCAGTTTCTTTTTCATCTTTCCATTGAAAATATTTGATGAAGTGTATAACTTTATTATTTTCCTACATAAAAATAATTATAATCATCCCATTGGATTCATCAATAAATAAAATAAAATATCACTCCCCTCATTTTCAGGGATGCGTCATTGGTATGCAGACATCAGTATGTATAATTTTTAACTTATTTGATTTTTGAATTCTATTTTTCATATTGTGATTTATTACCACTTTACATCCCATACGTGCATCAAAATTCTTCACCCGATAAAACCTCTTGTGTTGATTGTCTACTAAATCTTTATTTATTGTCCCACTTGGGAATTATCATGCTACCAATGTGATATGTCACATAGACTCAAGTGAGATCCATGATCTTAAAAAAGATATAGAATAGTTCTAACATCCGTGAATTTCATAGGTGGAGAGATCTGACACATATAGGTCCACAACATTAAAAATAAAAAAAAAATATATAAAATTAATAGTATGTAAGAAATAAAAAATCAAAATCTCAATATACCATGAAATCATCCTAAACCAACACACATGGCTCATAAATGAAGAAAATATACTTACATATGAAAATAAATTAAAAAATTTATTGTAATACAAACTAAAAAGAAAAAAATTATAAATGTGTGTTTAAAGAATTAAAACAACACCATAAGTAAATGGACATAATACTAATGTGACTCTTGAAATATTCTCCCTGCTACAAATTCCACCATTATTTATCTGAATTTCCAGTAAAATAATATGTATTCCCAATACCTATGAATGTTAATAATGTGATAATAAATCCATTATAAAATATTATATGTCCCTTAACATCTAAAAGTGTTACTCATGGTCATATATATAAAAGTTAATGATTTTATTAATTTATAAAGTTTATTTTCCTCAAGGGAACAATGCATAGGGTGAAAAACATGTCACATAAATAGCTCAATCATATTTTGGTTAATTAAAATTACCAAAGAACATGGTAGTTGAACTCATGGATAATCATATCAAATTCTAGACACGTTCAGTGTTTTGTAATCAAGGGTATGTAAAACCCATTTCATCACATCATCTCATGTGTAAAATCCAATGAATCCAAAAACTTATAAAGACTAATATAATTGAATCTATCACTTAGCCTAAACCAATGCTACTTGAGTTTTCCACACTACAATGACCTCTTATAAAAAAGATGAAATGTTGTAAAAACATCTATTTTGATTCATCACTATACTATAAATTAAACACTGTTTTATTTAAATTAATAACTAAATTTTATTCAAATACATAGGCAAATATAATCTTGTTTAAAGATATTACCACACTCATTTATAAAATTTCCTTTTGAAATTAAACAAAAAAATTTATATATTTTATAATTCTATAATTATTAGATAACTATTCACATTGTCAATTTCAATTTAAAATAATATTAATGTCAATTATAATAACTATATCAAACTATACAACACCAAATATACATAAAAATCACAAAAAAGATAAACATAATTCTTTTAAAATAATTGATTAAAATAATAATATTTCACACAAATAATAACAAAAATATGACTAAAATATCCATTTCCACCCACTTTTTCATGTCATTAATTATTCAACCAATTATAACTCCAATTTCCACAACTTATTTATCTTTAATTTTCATCCGGTACTTAATTAGATAATAAATTTAGAAAATTTAATTATTAAAAATCTTTTAAGAAATAATAAAAAACATAAAAAATTATTCTGTAACATTTGAACTGATTATCATTATATTTAATTCACAATAACCATTATTATTTAAATTTGTGTAAAAAATATAAAATAATAATTTTAACAATTACAAAATGAAATCGTTCATCTTCATTAAAAATAATAACACAACCCTAAATATATCAATAATTAACACCAATGGGAATAGAAATAAAGTAAAAATAACAAATAAAAGGATAGCTATTAAATTATAATGATTAATCATTTTTCTATCACAAAATTTGATACATTAATCATATTGATTATTGAGACGGTGTTCAATCCAAAAATGGATTATAATTTTTTTATAAAATTAAGTGGGATTTGATCCATGAATCTTGTGGATTTATAGAGAGATTAGAGCCTCCTATGACTATAAAAAATGATCCCTAACAAACATATAACTAGAATAAATTTCAAATACCTTAAAATTAAATTTCATAGATAACTCATTGAATGAGGTCCTCACAAAATACTCATCATAGTGATAATTTCCATTACAAGTTTCCTAAATAGTGATATTGTCATAGCAATATTCAGATATTCAAAAAAATAAGTATCCTCATGTAATTGGGGGACATATTGAAATTGTGGTTTGTGTATTGTTCCTTCACTGGTTCCATAATTATCATATGGTAGTGATTAAATAATGTGTCTCATTTTGTTCCACAAATAGTCATAATATGATTACTAATACCCTCATTCTCTAACTCTATTAAGTATAAAGTAATTGTCAATATATAAATATAAACATGACCCTCTTTCTTAGAATAATTATGATTTCTCTCTAAGAAGAGAATCACGAGCTATAAGTCATATTTTTTTATGAACAACATCTATTTAGGGTATCATTCTAAAATAATAAAAACATTATTAACATTCTTTTGAGTTTATGCCATCACTAAAACATATATTTTACAGAATTGAAACCATATATCCCATCATACGTTTGGATCTATCTGTGATGATTTATAAATAAAACAATTTTGGTTTTGGAGTAAAAGAATCTTATCATCTAAAAAATTATTCCACCAAAATTTGAGAGATCGAAAATTTATATCCAATAAAAGTTCATGAAATGGAAAATTGTTCACATATGTCCTATGATACAAAATACCATACCAAACTACTTAACCTTGTTGAAAAAACACACTACCCATTGACACACCAAATATAACAAAATATAAATCAATGACATCCTTCGCTCTATTAAAGTGGGAATTGGTGTTGATTTAAACCTCATATAGTATTACTATAATATAGCCCCATATTTAAAATAAAATTAAAACTTCTCTGACATTAAAGTTAGTAAATTTCTTATTAATATAAATTATATAAGTATAATGATTATAAATTTTAATATCACTCAAGGACAAATAAGCATTGAATATTAATTTCATTCAAGACAATCTCCTAGGATGGGACACTAAAAATATTTTATAAACCAACTAATAAATTGAATTTATAATAAATAAATTTCAATCCTCTCAAACCAAAAATTTGAACATAGATATCATACAATATAAGAGAAATAACCAAAAAAATATATGAGGAAATCCAAATGCCCATATTATATTTACATTATTATGATTTTAATAATAATTTATCAAAAATATCATCATGAAAATATATAAATAATGATCGAATTCATGGTTCATCAAAGACATATACATTTATACTACATTAATGACCATAAAAGTATTTAATATGAATCAATAATACAGATTCCACATCCAAAAATCAATATTATAAACATTATTATCTCATACCCTAACATATTATAACTCAGTAAATGGTTTTTCTATATAAATAAATTGTTTCCTCACAATTATTAAAAACCATTCGTCTATGGAAAGCAGAACTAATTATAGTTGGTAACCTAGTTGATAATATAATCTTCAACTCATAGTCCTTAATTTTATTAATATTGCCAAAAAACAATGGTTTCACCCTAAGGAGGTATATTCTATTGATAAATCTATTGGATTAAAAATATTCACCTTATGACATTAAATCTATAAACTCATTTGTTTCCATGTTATATGATGGTTTATAAATGTTCTTGGTCCATTGTACCAATTCAATCACATGAATTACTAAACTCTCTAGAGAAACGTTTCTAAAATTGTTGACAAGAAGATCAATATATTTATCAACAATTAAAATAAAAATATAATTGAAAATTCCATTATCAAATAAAAGAAACAAATTAACTACCTAAGAGGTAATTATCCCAAGATTCTCTAAATCATAGCCATATATTCTGAAAATATAATCTCATTTCAGATAAAAATATAATATCTATCATGAAAAGGAAATGATAAAATGAATCTCATGTATTTATCACTGTGTGCACGAAAACACAACAACCAATCCATCCTAGGAATGACCAAGATAATAGGGCCCCCTCCAAGATATTAGTAAGCTTAGGGTTCCACCACATTCTTCTCTCTTAATAGATAGTGGATAGTTACAGGAACCAAGTAGGTAGATCCCAATATATGATATGAATTATCCATATTCCCATGTACGTAACACACACCTCCATATATAATAAAATAATGAAGAAATGAATGATTATTCAATGTGAAATATATATATTATATACAAAAAACAAATAGAAACAAAAAGGTATGAAATATTCATAAACAATTAAATATAGGGAAAATATAAACTCCCAAAAACCAATGATAAATCCCAATTTAAAATTTATTTGGTAGGGATCCCAATAGAAAAAATACCCATTAAAAATGTATTCATCCACCAATATCTCTAGGTACCACAAGGATCCACAAAAACCATTTACACATAAGTCTCCATCGATATTAACATCATCCTTATAAGACAAGATTTGTGTGGGAGAGAATCCCATGTAGCATAGAATATATACATACATGGTAGAGAACTTTAAAGCCCATGGGGGTTTAAAAAGAAAACACAGTATCTAAACCATATAAGCATGATAGAATAACTTACAATAATGAAAAAGTAAAAATTATTTGAAGAAGATAACACGGGCATAGGGGGTAATTCTCTTCAAAACACAACTATAGATTTGAATTAGAATAAATCCACATGAATTTGAATCACCAAACCTAGGAAATCATGAAACCACTATAGAAAAGAGATAGTGGGCATGTTTATAATTGAGTAGCACAGAATAAATGAGATAGGATAGAACTCCTTAGTTTTATCACCTACACATGTTTAGGATAAAATATTTGAGGGTGGACCAAACTTTATAGGAGGAGGACCCCAAAATTTAGTAGTACACAATATATGAGGATGGGTCTACCTACATAGGTAAATGACGTACACCCTGAGTTACACACAATAGATAATTGAGGATCAAACACTAGCATGATATAATAAACACATTCCTCAAATACAATCACACATGAGATGATTGAACACTCAACCATTTAAATGCTTTGATAACCACACTCAACCACTATCTTCCTTCAATGGAATCAAAGGAGAATAATTTTCATGTATCACATTGTGTATCAACACACAAGACTATGAGAAATGAAGATTAATTAAATAGGGATAATAGATCATCCAAATAAAGAACCATTGGATAGACTCATTTTTAGTGTGACAATATGAGTTATGTTATACTATCTTACACTGAAGGTGTTCTCGTGGAATGACCTCCTCCCCACCCTGAATGAACCTTCTAATTTCACATCCATCATTCCATTGAACATTATAAAATTTCATGGAAAATCAGTCATCATATTATCTTTACTTCATGAAATTATCCCTAACAATTTTTTTTAAAATTATGTATCTTATAATACATTTGATTTCACTACCCCTGACCACCGACCATTTCTTCACCTCATCCATGTGATCTCCTCTAACCCACATCCATATCTCACATTATGCCATCCCTCACCATGATGTTATCAATACCTTCTACTTGAGGTAACATGAAACCTAAGTCACATGGATGTTACTATTTACACTGAAATGAATATCATTCCTTGAAAAATATAATTCTATGAAAAAACCATCATTATGACCCCACAACAACCAAAATTCCTTTTAAAGATAATTTCTTGACAATGGAACCCCATATTTGAGATTAGAATATACAGGATACCCAAAATTCTATTTAATTAGAATTCTAAGGTTTTTTTATTTTGGGGCCCCATAAAATTCTTCATAAATCACTTTTATGCCTAAAATTATGGATTCCAATTCATGATTTTGAATAAAATGACTTGATAAGGGTTTGTACACAACCCATACAACTCAAAACACCAATTCACCATATATTCTACATCAATTCACCCTTAAGTGATACTCTATCACCCATAAATTATCTTCAATTCACCAATCAATTTTTCAGTATAAAAATCCACTAATCATAATCTTAAAATTCATTTTTTCATCGGTGTAGAAAATGTCTCATCAATATTTTTTCCAAAATAGTGAATGACATTGAAAAAATGAATGATAGAGAAATAAATATAGGTGAAACCATTGTTTGATACAAACAAACTCGTTTGAATGAAATATTTTTTTGGTGGTATTATAATGGAACATATAAAATATACCAAACATTTATCCATAAATATCATTAAAATAATATTTTTGAATTACATGGATATTATTTTAGACAAAATAAATCAATAATAATTCATTGAAGTTCAAACATCACAAATATCTAAGAAATAATATGAAAATAATAATACCTTATTCTCATTTGTTTCATTCATTGTTGAATATATCAACCACATTTGGATTCATTTTTTACTTCTTAAAGAGTGTTTTCATTAGATCTCCAACTCTTAGTCAATTCCTCCCTATAGTCCCTAGGTCCAATATATACTTCCATATTTTATAGAGTTACTGTTGATTGAAAAAAGGTATTTGGAGTTTATAATTTTATAAATATATAGTTTAATAAATAAATTCAATAATTTTTTCATTCATTCAATTATTCAACTTATTTAACCATTTATGTGATGATACAATGAACCTTGATCTAAAAAATGGAACAACCACCCCATGGGTATTATCTCATTCTAGAAAAAATTGTCTTCTTAGATTTATAATGTAACATTTAATTTTGAATGAAATTAATTGTTCCCAAGAATGTGTGTTTAGAAACTAAAAATTAATATATTATATTTAAAATGATATTTATGCTGCCTCAGGATAGTAAAACAAAAAAACATGATGGTAAAAAACATTGAAATATTATTAGATATATTATAGTGGTTTATATAGAAAAATCCAAGGCCACTACACACCACCTCATTCTAGTATGATCTCCTCAAATAGAACCACCAACCAAAAAAGGTTAGGTTACTAAGCCCACATCTAGTGTTAATGATCCCATGAGCTTTCCTGGAAGATCTCATGCTACAAAAGGGCATGAAAAATTATAATAGATCATCCAGAAAAGAATAATTTATTGATTGCACTTGATCCCTATAGGAAACATTTATAATTTATCACCATGATTAATATCCATCATACAATAATTATTCTGGTGTGGTGGGTTATGTTAATATATCCTTATATGATACATGTGGATGAAATCTTGTACCCTGTCAAACTACAGGGCTTATGAAAATGGGTAACAAACCTTCCTCACCCAACATAGTATCTATAATGAAATAATGGAACTAAAGGATTGGGAGAATCCTTAATAATATCTTTAAAAACCATGACATTGTGAGACATTTTTTAAACATGATCTCCCTTGTCAGACTCCAAGGTTCTCTATCATCTGTATTTGTTGCACTTCTAACCGATATGGGAAATCTTTATCAACTCCTAGATTACATTCCCCATATTTATCATCACATTTACTAAATATATCTAAATCCATGATGAGTCTCCATCATATTCCTAACAAATAGTTCAAATCCATAATATCTTATAAAAGACCCTAAAAGTAGTCCTCCAAATGTTATTGTGGTATTTTTTGTTGTACATGAACTCCACTATAGGATGGTGATCATCAAAACTTTAGAAAAAATCAACTTAAAAACCTGAAGCATATCCTTGAGGAGTATAATTATTTACTCAAAATTGAAATCGGTCTATGGGTAGAACATCATAATCATCAATAAATGAGTTATGAATACTTATTTTACACTCCTCTATAATCATGTCATAAATAAAGCTGCTAAGTCAGATATTATTGTTGAGGTTATCCTATAATGACATATGATATCCTCAAAATACAATAATTCTATATCATCTACGAAACTCTACTCCCAAATAGAAATCCAAAGTGATGACTTGGTTGACATGTCAATGATTAACTAGAAAACATAATGACCTATTGATATTATTTTAATCCATTCTACGGGAAACAGAATTATTTCATCCAAGATCCACTCTAGGGACTCATGTTTTTTTCAAACCGTTTTATACGTGGTTCCCTACCATCACAATATGAAAGGTGAGAAAAATTTGGATAAACTCAATAATAATAATTTCCATGCCTGCATCAAACTGACTCATGGGGTATTAGTAGTTAATAAAATCCCAATGATTTACTACTAATATTAGAGTATGGGACTCCATTTTTAGCATCGATTACAATGTTATTGGAACCATCATCCATCCATATAATAGGATTGCAGTATCAGAATGCTAGAAATACCAATCAAGGTCATCACGTAAGGATAAATATTACTGAGAAAACATTAAATATATGTCACTATAGTTGGAACTCCCTTATTTCTTAAAGATTAAATGGATCCATTACCATTGAAAAAAGATTATGAACTTCTCCTTATTCCATAATTACTATAGTAACAAGGAAAACTACTCAGAACCATTCCCCAAAAACTAATAATGGGACTCAAAACTATTGGAATCTACCACCATGTTTCCCTTCACATGTTTATAGATAATCTCAAAGTCATTTTCCTATGAAAACACTCGTTAATTACTTCACCCTGAATTGATATCACACTATATAAAGATATAATTGAGAAAATTATTATCTATATAGACTTTGAACCACTCAATAAAGAAGTAATTAATCAATGTCATTAAGGTGAACACTATTACAACCATTTCATCACATGGAATTAGAAAATTAATAGCTCTTATAGGTAATGGAAGTTAGGTAGAACAACCCAGAAAAATCCATCTTGGAATTTATGATAGTACCCATAAAACATAAGATAATCCCACACCATAAAAACTATATTAGGTGGCTCTAATGAAATGATATACTCTTTATTCACTATTTTTACTTACACTCTAACAATTAAGAAAACTTTCTCCATGAAATGGAACTCTTGAACCCAAAACTAGCACATTTAGTGCTTTTCATACAGTTGAAACTCTCAGAATCCATCCAGAATAGTTCATAGATGCTCTGTTCTCATCTCTTAATAGTAATTAGATAATGATGTAACCGAAAAATAAAATATTAAACACATCTAATTAGGTATTAATGATTCAATTCATATGGTCTATGAAGAAAAAATAGAAATTTTTAAATCTATATGGTATCACAAGAAACTCATAATGGTTATTGTAGCATGGAAATTAAATATTTAGAAAACCCACCTTATAAAAAATGTTAGTGGTTTCTAGATCTATTAGTCATCTATATGAAAAAATGTTATTTCTTAATCATGTCATATAGGTCATTAATACTTCAATGGTAAATTTTTTCATGATCATTAAATACTGATCACATCGACAGTCAATATATATCCTCAATATCCTATATACATTAATTGAAAATAAAAAACCGAACTATTAAGGAGGATACATAGGATTTGGGGAAACCTTTTTTCATTATTTCATTAGACATCACCATCAACACCATTAGTAATTTCAAATCCATCTATCAAGAATTAAAATATATCATAGAAGTATAGAGGTTTTGATCAATATAGATTTGGCCTCCCAGTGAGGGAGAAACCCTAGTACATACTATGATAAAATATGCATGTAGACTACCACAATGTTATGATGATGATTATATAAGGATACAACCACTCATAATGATAAAATCTATAAATTATGTGTGGCTAACTATAAATTAATATTCATGGGAAAACCTTGTTCTGACAAAAGGTCACTCCCACCCTTGAATGAGAATATTGATCCATCATCTCAGTAGGACATCACTCATGTAATGGTAGTAGTCAAGATAATCATGTTCTATAGAAATTCACTTCATAATGGGATAATACCATGAATCCTCATCACAGATAATATATGGCCCTAGGACACTCTGTCCTCTATATAAATGATATTATCATCAGTAGAGGTCTGTTAGTGTGTGATCATATTCAATAAGTGTATTTATCCATATTTCGTGATTAAGGGGATCTATTAGAATCATTTTTTCATGAATAAGGTATGTGATAACAAGGGATTGACTCATTTATGTTTCAAAAAATTTGAATTCTATGTGATACTATATAAACATTTTTTTGTTGTTCATTTTATTAACAATATAGTCAGGGCCCCTATAAATGACTTTTTAAAGATTCACTAACAATTATGCCTCTATTCCATCTATGGATCTCCTAGGGACGGTATTGGTATAATTATAATATAATGTATTTATTTACCCAATTTGGTTATATACCATCCAGGGGGGTGAATCAGTGTATGACATAATAGAAAATACCCATATGGATCTTATTTCATTGTTAAACAAAACACCTCTCTCTCTCTTTCGCATATAAATTTATGAGTATAAATTAAATCATGCATGAGACACAAGGATTTTACATGTTTCACACTCATTGGGATATATCCATGTAGTATAAAATAGAAATGTGGTAAAGGATCAAATCCACTAAGTCTCAAATACAAATTACAAGGTTTAGGCTATAACACTTTTATTCCAATCCTCGTCACCTTTTAAAGGATTAATGTCATCCCACTACATTCTCAGGGGTCACCCCCTGATTCTATTTCTCTAGATCACTACCAACAAAAAGGATCACCTTATTCTTCTTCCTTTTCTCAGTACACTAGGAAGTATCCGCACATAGTTCATGGACATGTGGGTCCCTTCATTTTCATGAATGAAGACATCATCATTTGTAGATGCATTATATGTTGAAGTCCCTCATTTCAATGTACTATTAGTTATCAGAAATGGAAATCCATAACAGTTTTATTCATTTTGTGGAATTCTTTTTTCCCTCTGTGAACTCTCTTGTATCCCATATGAACCACGTTTCATCACCTGGCATGATATCCTTATGAATTCCCTATTCTCCATTGAATACCCCAGCTTCATGGATAGTTGATGCCTCCTGGAATACAATTTTCTACGTGGTTTCTTTTCTTTTCTAGGCTATATATTCCCTAAAAACCCTTTCACAAACTTTTTATATGAACTACATATATATTCATAGAATCCTCCCCTGTGAACTCTTCTCCTTGGTGTGATTCTCCCTCGTGAAATACTTCAGACTTCCCAAATTCATCCTATATCCATGATGTATTCTAATTAAATCAAATCCAAAAAATGACTTCCCCTTAACTGAAAATCACACACCTCCCACAAATGGCATGTTTTCCTTGAACTGTGAGCCTCTTGAAATCTATTTTTCCCCTACGCGGTCCACGTAGCATTAATAGCGGTCCACATAGCAGTACCATGTGAAAATCCTTCATTTTTTAATATTCCTTCACTATTATATATACCACCTTTGCAGTACATAAACATCTCTTCAAATTACGCAAAATATGCTTTATGAGCTAATTTGAAGAAAAAATTACATTTTTATAAAATATACATTAGATTTTGAGGCCAATAATTTAGAAATATAGGGAATAAGTGCTACCTTAAATATCAGCTTGAACAAAACCAACCATACTGATTCTCGATCATATATATTTTTAAACAAACACAATCACCCAAATAATAATGATATGATGCTTTGGAATATTTTTTTTCTCAATAATCTTCCTCTTAATTCCCCTCCTAGTTCCCTTCCAGCTTTTCTACCAATGACACCTCCCCGGGGACCACCCTGATCTCTATCGAAATTATTCGAAATATAAAACCTCCAGTGACATAGAGAAATAACTTTTGTGTCACTTCTCTTATTTATTTGATGAATTTGGTAGACATGCATCAAATGGAATCATCCCTCATATGAACAAAAATATTATCCCTTATTTGCTTGTATCATCAATGTGACTCCTAATTTATTGATTCTCTAGTCTATGACAACACATGTGTTGTCCTATTACATCGTAACCATGATACTTAACATGAATTGAACACACCTGATGACTTTTATCCTCATTACCCACCTCCAATGACAAAACCCAGGATCTCCTAAACAAATATTACCTTATCAACATGAATCACTCTATAACCCCGGTTTTAGTTGGTATATGAATAAAGATAACACCATATTTAGTGTTATTTAGAAATTCATTCTCAAATTTCAATTCATAGAGAATCCAACATGGATCATGTCAGTGGAGTACCACAGAAGATTATTTCACCTCTATATGTACATAGTAGTAGAAATGTTTTCCTAATGAAACTCTAACAACTCTTGGAGGTATATGGATCATAACATCATTAAGTAGAACTCCACCATGAAGTTATTCTCTAAATAAATCCAAGGAGGAGTAAATTCATCATAGTTTTCAATGGTTATAGTCTATTTTTGGCCTGTTATGACATGGAGAATAATTTATTAAATCACTTCTAGATAGTAATAATTCATCCAATAAAAGTAAAATACTCAAACAACAATATCAATATATCTCCCAGTTACACGATGATAAGGATTTCATTTAATCTTTGGCATTATCTATAACTGAATCTCTTCAACCAGTGGCCCGAAGGCCTTCAATTTATATTGATTTTATGATAATCCACCAATCACGGTGTGAGGTGGAACCCATACAGAGCATGTCGGCATAAGTATTACATGGCCAATAGGGCATAATGAAATTCATTTCACGTAGGCTTAAAACATTACGTACAACCCATACTAACTACATGGAACTGCTCCTCCCCAGTATCTTCAATATAAAATTATCTATCCACCTTCGCATGGCTATTCAGTTAGGCATTCCCATGCAAGCACAAGATTTTCCCAATGGATGGTTCCATACCCTCTCATTCTTCCAATCAGTTTATCTTCTGTTGTGGTTAATACTCCAAGATCATACTCTATCTGGAGATTGTCCATTGTAGGTTTTATAGTTTGTATCTGCACTTAAGGGGGCCCAGAGGCCATGAGGTTTCCCAAAGTCCTTACTGACCTGAAGGCCTGGGTGGCCCGAAGGCCTTAATGTACCCGACGACCAAATCAGTAGCCCTAAGGCCCATAAAGAGGAATAGTCCCAGCTACTTCAGTTCCAAATACTACCTTCTCCAGCTCCCACTATAGTACATGAAAAAATACTTCAACATTAACATGAAAATATTCCTCCACCTGGATTTGATCTCGAGTCACTTGGATGCACTTAAGGAGTCCTCACCAAATGGGTTGAGGCTCATGAGAAATAACTTAATCTCTTTCATTTCACTCAGTAAATTGATATCTCTATCCTTTACCATTTTAATGATAATATGTATTGATGTTGGAATATAACATTCCTATAATGGTGAGGCATTTCTACTCACTTCACTATGAGTGGAGGTATTATTCTTTGCAATCATAGGGAAAACACCTCATGGCATGTTCCCCATATGGAAGAATTGTCGATCACCTAGATAAATACAAGATGAACAATTACGAGAATGGTTATGTTGTAACCCTATCTCAAGATCAACCATATTTCTCTACTTAGTTGAATCGTATAATATAATAAATAATTATATGATAATTAAAACCTATATAATGATCAAATTCAATAAGGGAATGGATATCAATGACTCATTTCATTATTATTCAATTAACATTCATTTTTATTAGTTATTTATGTCGTATTATTCAAACTCTATAAGCATATTATGATGTTCTGGTGAATATACACATTGAATGTCACACAAAAAATGTGTTTAATGACCAAAAAGATGAAATTAAGACCCCATAACATCATTTCTCTAAAAAAAATTCCAATAATTTAGATAAAACAAAATAAAAAATATTTAACTAAGATAGACCTTTCTCTGATACCTTTTAAATGTGATATGACTTAAAAGGACCCCTCCATGGATCTAGAAAATTAATTGTACCACCACAATCCCACCAGCAATAGGCAGGGGGCTGATGAATTGCACATAGTAGGTACATACCATCAAATTTAATCTCATAACCTAATGTTCCTATACACTACCCACACCTCTCTATATAATATAAATTATAAAAAAAATATTTAAATATTACAAATATATATATAGGGTGTCAGAATATTTAAGGTACATAAATGTATATACATTTCTATAACAATAAAAATTACATAATGTTGGAAAAAATGTGAAACCCATCTAAAAAAGATGGTAGAAACTGGTTCATAAAATGAAAAGGATCTAATCAGAAATATCATCCACTTTCAATCACTCTATATAACACTATCCCCACCCATATCATCATCAATCTATTTGTTTCTTACATAATACATGACACATGAAATTGAATCCTTTAATATAGGGGTGAGTATATACATTCCAAGAAAGATGAACCAAAATAAAACAAATATTTATATAAATAATATTTATCTGAACCAAAAAGAAAACAAAGAGTATCTTAAGAGAAAAACAATACTCAAATATTATTTAGAGGAATAAACATTGAATATAGTAGAGAGACTTTATTTTTATTTTCACATCATATGATTAATTATCATGAAGTCACATGAATCCTAATCTTCTAAACTAGAAACCCACATTATCACTTTAAAACTAAAATTGAGGACTCAAGAGGCATTGAGTGTTGCAAAATAGATGAGATAGAAAATAAAATTACAAATTTTGTACCTACTACTTCTGGAAAAAATGGATAAGGGTGGACCTCACTCTAGATGAAGAATAGTTAAACCATAAGTATAATAATGTAGTTGTCGGTGGAACATAATTCATAGGAACTTTACATGTACTTTTATTAGCGAACATCATATGATGGAGGAATAAACTCAACCTTTATTAAGTGGATGATGTGCCTTTTCTATTAGTACACAGTAGATAGAGAATCAATTGATATAGATAATGATCGGGTAAGATTTCCCAATCCCCCTTGTTGGTGTATTAAATATATTGAGTCCAAACGTAACATATCATCTATCATCCTACAACACATGCCAATGAAAACTACATAATATAATCCATGTGAAAATGATAATGTTTTCCCAATGAATAACTTACAAGAATCCATCATGTTATCTCTAGGTCATTCATGACACTATATCCCTAAAAAAGGTGGTCTCATAGTGAGACCCCTTCCCCCACCATCTTTGATCCTTCCTCTCTCTAGACTACGGCGATGTGTCTCCATCCACCACAATGGTTTCACTCAACCTTCACACCAACATTATCTCATGTAATGTTCCATAATTATCTGAACAAATGTATTATAAATTGATGAACCTTATATAAGATATATTATATAGGAAATTCACTACAACATACCACCATGTCATGGATATCCTCCACCACTTCATGACCAACATTACTAATCCATCTTTTTATTCATTCCATCCAAAACCATAAAAGGATCCTTACATACCCTTTGGTGAATCATGGATCCAAACTCCCATGACCCAATCTCAATGCTGCTACATGAAGAACACGTTAGGACTAAAGATATGCTTAATGAAATACATTGTGACATCATCATGACCAATGATTTTTCTATGAAATACTATATAGGTTTTATATCATGTTTTCTTCAAATAGAACACCTTAACTATTTTAAATAATTATTAGTCTTAGATAACCCCAAAACTACATCATACACTACTTTACTAGGGATCTTGCATACTGATTAAATCATCCAATCCCCCATCACCCATATTCAATCTTGAATACCCCAACCATTTCCATTATACCAAAATACACTTATCACTAGACCAAAATACATTTGTTCATAAATCTATTCCAAATCCCATTAAATAGATGAAATTTTCAACGGTTGGTGATGAGTGTGTGATGAAAGGTAAAAGAAATAAATGGAGAGATAGGTTAAAATGATTGATATAATTTCCCATGCATCATAAAATGTAAACTGGTTATCATGGATTAAGAATGTAGATACACATCATTGATCCAATAATTAGAGGCAGACATGACATATACACAACAAAGATTATTTTAATGTATAAAAACAAATAGAAATCTCCCTAGGCAATAAATAAAAAGTTTGGACTTGAATAAAGTAAATAATTAGACATATCACATGTTCGGATAATTTTGTGGAGATGATTGTTTTTTCTTAAACTATTATTGGTGATTCATTAAAGAGAACATTTATATGATCTACGTATCACAATAAATTTATTTCTATAATCTAAAGGGTTTAATGTAGATCACCTATGTTAGAAATTTTGTGGTGATTACATTAATGGAATTCTATTTCTATTTTAAGAGATATAAAAATTAATTTAAAAATTAATTTATTATTTTAATTAATCAATTTCTTCTGTGATGATTAAACCTCATAGTCCCTGATGTGAATGAATCTTACACCATCCCTATGGTTAAACATTTTTTCTAGATGCAATATATTTAAAAAAATTTCCATCCAAGGTTTAATTTTTCATAAATTTAATTTTCCAATGAATACACAGGAAGATTGAAAAATTAAATATTATTTTTTATATATTATTTTTAAATCCTCAAAAAAAATTAAGAAACTTATTGATAAAAATCCTCAATAAAACTAGTTAAATTGTTGAAAATGATTAAATAAAAAAACTAGTGTCATTATAATCCCAATGATCACATAAAATCCATTTATCCATTAATTAAAGAAACCAAAAAATGATTATGACCACATATATCAATATAAGAATTTGGAAATATTTTGGTAGGATAATTTTTTCTACCCATTGTTGTATTCACAATTGATACTCCATATAGAAACTCATTATCAAAAGATAGATCATAATATAAAAATAAATATACAAAATAATTAAAATCACCAGAATACGACAACACTCATTGTATGGTTAATGTAACAAAACATTTATTCTAAAAAATAGATAATTTCTAATATATATTTTAGAAATAAATTTTTTCAATTCCTTGTTATACACACAACACTTAGGTAAGATTAACCATAAGATATTATACCGCTATAGCCTAGATATTAAATCTATGGGGATGAATATTAATAAATAAATTATGATGTATTTGTGGTTTCAACATTCATAAAAACCCATTGGATAACATTTTAATGTAAATAAAAATAAAATAAAGTAAAATCGAAATAGATGTTTTCCTAAAACACGTTGTGAATGCATGAAAAGTATTATTACCATTTTATATAAAATTTACAAGTAGTTGTGAATGATATTAACAAATAGATTATATTATAAATTCAAGAAAAAATTTAACATTTATCTAACATTTTTTCTAGTAATTTGTTAATAATAAATCTAGACTCATTTTTTAAAAAAAATTATATTACAAAAATGATGTTGTCATCATGTTTTATTAGATTATTTTAAAATGAACATTAACCAATGTTGGAAATTGAATACAAAAAAAGAATTCAATATTTCAAATTAAATGGATTCATTTTATAAAAAATTTCCATATAATTGTTTTTGGTTAATATTAATAGTATAAAATATATTTTCACTTATTGTCTTATATCTTTGAATATGAAATCTAAATTAATTTATGAAATGAATAATAAAAAAATTTCACTCTCAGGAATTTAATGTCTAATTTTTTTATATAAGTATTAAATGTTGTTGTATTTTTTCTAAATGTGTTTTATCAGATTAATTTTATTGAAAAAACTTTTACCCAATAATTTACTTAAACACATATGAAACAACAACAAATAATTTTTTCACTAAATAGAAAATTCAAATAACGTAATTTAATAATAAAAAAAGTAATACAGTCTATAAAAAAAATTTGTTAATTAAAATTTTATGATACATATGGAAAATTAGGGATGTTCTAAAGGATTTATTTGAATTAAATATTCACATTGGTGTCTTTAAAGTCTAATAAAATTAATAGTTCTAAAATTACCATTAATGGTATATTATAATAAAAAATATATTATTAAAAGATTATAAATTCTTATAAAATTATCTTCATCAAATTTAAGGGATTTCAAATTAAAATATCCAAAAATTTTATTTATGAGTAAATTTTATATTTATAGAAATAGTATTAACAATATAATATTGAAATATTTGTTCTGGTAGATATAGTAAAAATGAATAATAAATAAGTTAATCAAACAAATATGGATTTATATCACACCAAATCCGGTATAAATATCATTGGATGATTTTTTTATGGAATACAATATCTAAAATCTATTTTATATCATTTTTTTAAAATTTTTCATGAGAAATAATTATATTTTAATCTTTTAATAAATTCAATGTGTTTACTCTCCCACCATTATAAATGGACACCTATTCTTCTCTTCTATACAATAATTTGAACGTTATAGCATCAAAAAACCTAAAAAATATATTTCTTAATTCCATGTCAACTTTATTTAATTGATGGTCTCCCCAAAAGACCAACTCTATTGTACTTAAGAGGAGATCTAATGGATTTATTTCAATGTATAGGTAACAATAATAAAAGATCACTTTTTTACATCTTGTTTTATATCATCTAAATTTTTTTAATTAATCATAAATTAATAAATGAATTATCTTAAGTAATATTAAATTTTATTATGATTATTTAACCCCCATTATTCACCCTCTATTAAATCAAATTTTATGTCAAAGTATCACTTATGAGTACATACAACTTAAAATCTACATGAAGCATTATAATTCATTCTCCATCACAATAATTCCTAGATATTTATTCTGATTGTTATAATATATGTATATAATATTATTAATATAATCAATATTATATAATTATAACATCACATCTACATTATTTTCTTCTTATCTATTGGGATATGTTATTGTCGCTTGTACATACATGTAGACTACCACCTCTACAAATGGATGTGGTTCATTTTACAATTTGGAATTACATCGATGGTAATAAAGATGGATTTTAAGGACATATATGTCTAATATTATAAAATAATTATTCCAGAAAGGTGATTTATATTTTACCTTTCTTTCTTTACATTATTCCGAAAGTTAAAATCATATCCATGCCTACGTACAACCTATATTCTCCCTGAACAGTGTAGTTCATTTTTCTATATCCAGTTCTAATATGGCCTCAAAATATATATATATAATTAAAATATATGATATTTAAATCCTGAATAGAATTTTTGATAGGATGGAAGTATGATCAATGTACAATATTAATAACTAGTTATCTAAGATTATTATAAAAAAACACTTAACACTAAAAAATAACGATTTTGATAAAGAATTATTTATAAATAGGTATTCAAATGATATAAGGGGATATTATATGATATTATAAGAATTAAAATGATTCCATTATAGAGTTATAATAATTTTAAATTTATTATGCATGTGTATATATTAATTTCAATAAATGTGGAACATGAGATAAATGTTAAATGTTTTGATTTAATTATTTATAAGGATTATTTATGATTATGTTTCTGATGATAAATTTTTAGGATCAATATTTAATGGATTTCAGGTTTCTTTATTATCATATAATAATATCAAGTGAATAAATTTTTTTTTTCATTTATCACTCTTTATTTCCTTAATATACATAAATAATTTTTTTTGAAAATAAACTTTAATTATTACTTTGGACAAAAATAAATTTTTTTCATTTTTATTTGTTTCAATAAATTTTTTTATATAATTTTATAATATTATTTTTTGATTTTAAATTTATATTTTATTCTATAATAAAATTTTAAAAATTGATTTAAAAGAAATAGAAATTTCAAATTTGAATAATATACGTATATATATTTTTTTGAAAATGTTAATGGAATTCTATTTTACTATATACAAATTGAGTGTAATTTTCTGTCATTAAAAGAATTAAATTCATTCAATTTTCCATTACTATTTTCCTGGATTCTTTTCAATAAAAAATTTCCAATAATATTTGGGTATTTTTTAGTCTTTGATGTAATTATTTCTAAATGAAGACTTTATTTTCCACGAGAAATAATCCAAATGTATTTTCATCTAAGACGACATCATTTAATGTTAACGATTCATTACGGGGGATATGATTCCATGATACCATCAACATTAATTATCCCTATGGATTTTTTTTATGATGGTTTTGGGATCAATATATGAACCCATTTCAGAAAGGGAATTATATATCCCTATAATGCATCATGTAAATATATCTCTCCAATGGGATTTATTGTAATTATATATCCCTCCAATGCATCAGGTAAACATATTTCATGAGATAAGTTGGAATATAATGGGGAGTGAACCCATTTAGGTAATAGAATATATTAACTAAGATAGTATTGGGATTGAACCATGACTCGAATGATGGTTTAGGGAGTGAACCATACCTATGATTACCATAATGGAAATATCCCAAATATAATATATAAATTATTTTCTATACTTGTGTATACTCCACAAATAATTGTCTTATGCTAATGTTATCAACTCATGGATCATGTTCTTTTATTGATTTATGATCTTTGTCTTATAAACATATAATATTTTTTCATGGATTAATATTATGATATTTATCATGTAGGGAATATTTTTAAACTGAAATTATCATTTTCTCATACCTTTTTGCCTGTGATATAATTATGATGTCAATGATGTATCCCTTTCTTACTATTACTATGAATCTAATCTCACCCTTATGTTTTGTTTTCCTAGGTTATTAAGAAAGGATTTATTTATGATATTTCACATATGGGTAAATCTTGGTAAGAAATATGTGGGATATGATTTTGATATGTTAAGAGAAGTTACCCATATTTCCGTGTTTCCAAAGATACTATCATTGTATATAATTGATACCTCAATAATATGATACCCAAGAAAGATCTCACATAACCTAAATAGAAATTCCTAATCACCTTAAGTTGTTGACCAGAACCTGTAATCATACAAGAATGAATAGGGACCAATTTTTCTAGAAAATAGAGGATCATGAAAGGATACATGTCACTATATCAACACTCCTCAAGGTGAAATCACTAGATGTCAAATAGATAAAATAATACCAAGGAAGATAGATAATAATCTCAAAGTTAGTCACTATGAAATCTAGAAAAAAAGACTCCAAACCTTATGAAACAAGTGGAACTCTCCTCTATTGGACAACATCACTACTGCACAGTCCCATGTATCATGAATATCAATATCCTAAAAGTTGTGATCTTTATTTTCTCAGATATTGAATAATAAATTATACAAATTAAAAAATTAAATGGTTGGGTGTGAGCTAATAATATCAGTATGGTCTCACCATGTGTTACATAATAGATATCACAATAATTATCCAATACTAATTTCCTTTTTAATAATATATGGCATGTCACAATGTATCCTTTTAATATTTTAAAAATTAATCTCTCTTTTCACCAGATGAATATCAAATAAATCATGGATTAAAAAACCTTTTATATAAAATCACTTTAATCAATCATTTAAAATGAGAAAAACAAATCAATAATAACTGAAACGTGTAATCAAATAATAAAAATCCACAACTATGGTAATATACGATGATGTACATTATTTTTATGTTATATGATCTTTACACTTCTCAAATTAGTGATCATGACTTAGAAATGTGTGCACATCTCCCTCTAGCTCAGACTAGATTGGGGTCACCAATATCCCAACAGGGTGAATCATTCCAAATAAGGTTCTTGTTATATTATTCATCATCAATCCATTAATATGGAGACAATATCCTATTTTGAAAGTCCAATATAACAGACTATGTGCCCTGGCTCATATGTTCTCAATCAACTAATAAATAATGGGAAAATCATCTCATTTCATCTTAATCATTATTTAGGATTCAATTTTCAAATTTTAATTTTCAACAAGCCATTTTAATTTGAAAAACAATCATGTTTGTTGACTATGTCATTTATTTTCATTAAAAACCCTATTCATAGTTTTTCATATTTTCAATTTATTCCATTTTTGTAAAAAAAATTATCAAATAATTTATTTAATTCTATTATTTTCAAAATTCAACCCACAATTACAATTCCAATATAATTGGTAGCTGTTTTCCAAATCCGAGAAATTTATGATTTCAATTTTAAATAATTCCAGAATAGGGTTTTATAAAAGAATTAAATGATATTTCAAACAAATTAGGAAATACATGTTTCCAATTTCGTGGAAAATCTACAGTGGAACCACAATCCTTTGAATCACGGAATCAAATGATAAACACTTGTAGTGGGAATGTCGATGATGATCAATGGTGAATAAGTCATACATTTCAAATATAAAATAAATATTTAAAAATAAACTGATTAGATTCATTGAAAAAAATTATACATCCACTAAAAACAAGATTATATGATAATCTATATATAGGAGACGAAGAGGGAGCTAGGGAAAATACATGATAGGATGCCTACTCACTAGAGAGGGATCATATCATCCATAGTCAAATTTATTCACCAAATGAGTAGGTTTGACAAGCCAAAACATCTTATAGGGAGATTTTATGGAATGGAAGATCATATTACAACGAATATTAGTGATTATAAACATAACCATGTGGTTTTTTAATTTTAAAACAATTTGAGGATTACTTCAAAGTCAAGTCAACAGTTATTGGTAGAGAAATGCATGGTTTTAGGAAATAGTGCACCAACCAAGTGCCGCTAATGTTTGGGGTTCATGGTGTCTTTTCAGGGGTTTCATGCTTTAATAAATTCTTTTATAACCATGCATTCCCCAATTTCTAGGGGTTCCCAATTTTATTTTGCGGATGCATGGTTTTGTAAAACGATGCTCTAGTAATGAACAACCTAATGAGATTCCAAATATTTTCCAAATCTCCAAGAGCACTCCCAAAATAAGACCTGACATAAAGGGTATCAAAAAAGGGTTATTGAATACCTAAAAAAGGTAACAATATGTATAACCTCCCTATTATAACAATACCTTGTCCCTATAAATATAGATAATAAGTTTCTATATCATATATATGAGTCCACTTCTCTGTCATCAGTCCCTCACACTCCGACGTCTCATGAGAATTTGTTATGTGACTACATATCTTAGGAAAAAATGTTATCATCATCCCCTATGGATTATTTTTCTTTGAATAAAAAATACTGAAATAATGGTCAGTCCCATATCAATCGGGATCATCATTAAGGTCCTCACAACTCAATACATGATATGGGTTATAAACATACATCATAACCTACAACACATGGAACACATTAGGTAACAATATCAACAATTGTGGAAATAGTAAATAGTAATCCACATTCTCCAACAACTCAACATCCTAAAAAAGGAACCAGAAAATGGGAATAAATCATCTATTACCTCTAAATTTTCAATATCCCAACATGGTAGAACTATCAAGACCACCAGGTCACTAATTGAGAACACAAAATTTCAGCTATTATGGTAATAAGAAGATTTATATTGATTATGTGTCATCATAATTATCTAATAAATCCTATAAATCTTATCCATCCTCAGTTGGACCAAACAGGGTATAATAAAGGATGTTTTACAAATATATGACCAACAGAATTGATATTTTATAGAGGGGAAATAAAAATCATCAATGGGATCCTTAAAAATGGAAATATTATTACCATTTATAAAAGAAAACACACACAGTACCCCGTGGCTATCCCCATCTCCACCAATAATTAGGAGGCGTTCATGGAACACGTATTCCAAAAGCTATATAAACTATTTTGTATAGAAATTCATATGTAGATGATTTTTTGTTCTTTAGATCAACAATGTTACCATTTATTCATAGAGGCCTCTCTAAAAATGAGAAGTGAAATGGGAATCCATTTCAGAGACTATCAAATATATAACACCATGTAACCTGATAACCTCATATACATACATTATTACCAATTAATCATCATGGTTTGCATCACGGATGGGTATAATGGGATCTGATTGGTTTAGGTTATCGACCACAACCAATATCACATTCTTCTTCAAAGGGGTTCAAGGAAAACAAATCATAAATTCCATATAAATATCTTACCATTTCAAATCAAACCAGATGTTTCTCAAAGAAACGTGAGGGTCTTTTATACTAAACAGTAACCTGTAGGAAATTACAACTATGTAAAACAATACTATTAATTTTATATCTCATATATGGCCTAAAAATAATCTCTGCACAAAATTTAACATCTTTATGGTACTTGGGTTCACATTAACCTATTAAATATGATAGTATCCCATCAAAAACATTATAATGGAAAAAATGGAAAATGAACCTATTACAAAAACATTGAGTACCCTCCATGGAGAATAACTGCTCAGTAAAGGTATCCCTTCATTATAGAGAGTCCTAAAAAATTCATCCTCATAGTACTGGTCCCAAAGAGTTCTATCAAGAATGGTGGAGTTTAATTAAAAACTGGTCAAAATGGCCTCTGACCCATTCTATCGGAATCCCAAGTGAAATGCGGTAATGAGATCCATGAGTTTCTACTCTTTTGATGACTTATATGGGGTTCAGTTTAGAAGTTTCTTGCTCAAAGAATCTGCAAAAAAATTCCCTTGGCTGGGGTACAATAAATGCTGATGTCGAATGACTGTAGGTACTCCAACCAATGTATATGAAATATAATCAATTATATTTTAGAGAATATATAACTCCGGATATTATGATCTGAAAAAATAGTAATAATTTCCCTAAAAATGTAATGTCTTCAATCCTTAAGTGAATGCATTAGGGATATGAGTACCAGATCATGGGTGGGTAATTCTAAAAAATAAGTCCTATAATGTCTAAGTCTAGTTTAAATGATTTGATCACCCTATATAAGAACACAACACAAACACAAGCCTAATGTGTCGCGAATGACCTCATATTTGTTCCCAATCTCTAGAAGAGTAATCACTAGTGCAAAAGTCACAAGATTCTTCAACTCAAAAATATAACACTTTAAATTATCATCCTTGAAAAAATTCACTCCCTTATGAGTGAGGGAGGTTATTTTATAATCCAAATTTTTTAAATAATTTACAACCCAGCAATAAATCAATTCTAAACCAAAGAATATCTAAATGTCTATTATATTTCACAGTTTTTCCATGTTATAAATTTTTTTACCTTCTCAGGATCAATTGATATTCTATTTTCTAAGACCACATTTACCAATAACATTACTTCCTGAATCACGAAATATCATTCTTGAAGCTTCCCATATAGAAGTTGATCTCTCAAAATTTTCTATTACTATCCATAGATGATTCACATGATCCTCCTCAGTTTTAGGGTAATTTAGGATATAATCAACAAAGACTACAATGAATGTATCAAGGTACTCATGGAAAATACTATTCAAAAAACCCCTAAAGACTTTAGGATAGTTGGTTTTACCTAATTTATTAATCATATTCTCATAATGATCATTCCTACTTTAGAAGTTATTATTCATAATGTTATATTCATTAATTTACAACCGTTGGTATCCAGATCGTAGATAAATTTTTGACAACCACATCATCCCTTTAAACTACTCAAGAAAATCATATATGTAGGGAAAAAATACATTTTTTCCGTAAATCCTTTGATCTTATGGTAATAAAAAATAGGCGAATCACAATATCGGCATTCATTCCAAAGGTAATTGGTCAAATCCATGCTAAAACACATAGCTCTATAAATCATTTCTCAAGAAAACAATACAACAAATTCATCAAATCTATCAGATCATATGGTTCAACCTTTTAATAATGAATATAGACATGATAAGTACTAGATAGTAAAAAATAGAAAACACAACCTCTCTTATTAGTGGAAGACTAGAAAATTGTGAATAAAAAATATTTATAAGATCAATGAAAATTTGATTTAGAGTTTTTCTCAACAAATCTATCTCCATATCAAAAGAAAACATTAAAATTACCCAAACAAACTCTAGAAAATTTGTCCAGATCAACTCAATCTCAGGACCCATTCTCCATGAAGTAAATGTCCCACCACTTCGGGCCTGATAAATGTGACCCACTGAATATAAAATTCACTTTGGGTTGGGTGAGTGATCTTCCAATCCTACCAGAGAATGAGATCATGAGATTCTATATTGAGAACTAGAAAATTCCCATTAATGTCACTCTCTGATAAAGAGAAAAAATAGGAAAATGGATACCCTTCCCTCTCTTCATTTTAGTAGGCATAGTATTATCCATCGCATAAGGTAAAAGAATCATTGGAAGGGTTAGAAAATCACTAACATGGGTTGATATAAACAAATGATATGTATTTGTATCAAATAATGTTGTTAATAAGTATTAATCTATTTTGATGGTACCTATCATAGTTTTTGTACATGTATAAACTTCCTCTAGAGACTCTTAGAGTTCATGAAGAGGTTTCACAATAGATTTATGTGTCCTAAACCCCATTATTCTGAAAGCATATAATTCAATATATTACTCTTAGGTTTTAATTAGCACATACCACTATGTAGAGATGAAAAAACATTATAAAAAATTTCAAATAGTGACCTTAGAATCCTTAGGAACTTTAGATATTTGGTTCCTCAGAAAAAATTCATTTAATTCTGATCCATGCCACAATTGAAGCAAGTTAAGGGGCTTATACCAGGAACTACATTATGTTTGTGAGAACATGGCTGTTGATATCCACCATGAGACTCATCAAAATTCATCAGTCATTTAAATAATATAAAACAATTTCCAATGGGATTAAAAGTAACTCAGGTCATCCCTCACTTGACTACTAGGAATGTCATCTATTTACACTCTTTCCAATACATCTTTTTAATAAGTCATCTTTACATGAGAACCTTGGATGGAATATCTTCCTTAAGTCCCATATCAAATATTCATAACATTAGTTTCTAATTTTTCATAATCTATTGAGAATATTTACTCTCATAAAAATGTGGATATCATTTAATTCATTGTCTAATCACATTAATGGATATTAATAATCACCATTTATGTTTCTAAAAACGAGGACTATGACTAGAATTAATTAGTAAAAACCACTTTTACATCCTTCCATACAATAATTCATTCTTCTTTTCCCCCACTATCTAATCCCATCACCTTCTACGGGGCCCCTCTAGATTGATAGAATCACACATCAAATTAATAGAATTATGAATTTCCAATAACTCAAAAGCTATTCAATTCTATTCAACCAAACCAAAAAGTCTTATGGATCATTATATCCTTGTAATTATGGAGGATTATGATATATAATATAAATCTCCCAATCTCTAGAATCATCCCTTTGAGGTTCTAGGACTGGATCCTAAATGAGAATCAGTGTAGCTGCTTTTCCCAAAGCTTAAATACTAAGCACCACTATCTCATGATATTCTGGTCAACAGGATGTCCTTTTTTCAAAAGTTCATTAGATGGTCCCTCCTCTAGTGGGTTCAAATGTATTCTTAGATAGATGATACTACACATTATTAATAGAAAATAAGAAACACGGTAACCAATATGCTCAGATCAATTACTAAAATGGGATTCAAATGCCTAGGATTTTCAGAACACTAAAATTAAATAGGGAAAATAATATAAAAATATCAAAACAATCATTGAATACTCTTTCCCTCAGCCCCCATGGTGACATAAGGTATGTAATGACAAGAGTTATATATGCACTTTCTCTAAACTACCCCCAAGTTCCATAAATCTAAACTCCTATCTATAAAGAAAACATCAACAATAATGTGACTCTAATAAATTATTCTTAACATGAACACTTTATATCGTGTGTCATGAATTTTCTATGATTCCCTTGTACACAGATACCATATCTGATTCTAAAATAGCTTGAGGGGATTCATCGAACCTGATGGATTGGTTTCTAGAACCGAGCTTCATAGAAAAAAAAACAGAATTGCTTATTCCACAAAAAAAGTAGATTATAATAGTAAACATTTATATATATCAACATGTCTCAAATAAAAATTAAATGGATTCAAAATGATAAAATAATTCACAATAATATTGAAAAATAACTCAAATTAATCCACAACATCAACCACAAAATGTATCAAATAACTAACTAATACATGAACCTAAACACTCCTAGTCACAATAACTGCACCACATTCCTAAGTGTCAATAACATCCACTACCTCTATGTGGTGGATTTATTTTTCACAGTACAAGCATATGAATATCTACCAACACCCATGAAAATGGAGTGGTGGAAATTAATAAGAACAGTATGGTGTCACCATGATTCCCATTATAGATATCATAATAATAAAACAATTGTTCAATATTTTTAAATAAGACAAGAAATAGATAAATTTATTTTTTTCATATTTTAAAAATATGAATTCTATTCAATGGAACGGAAACATTTCAAAAATAGATTGAATAATCCCTTTTTTATTAAATGGTTTACTTAAATTCGTTGGAAAGGGTAAATAGTTCAATAATCAATGGTATATATAATCGAATTGTACAATACAACCACCATGGTCTTCATCACTGATGTAAGTTAGTTTATACGTTTAGGATCATTGTACATCTTATATCAGTGATCCTAAAAAACATATGTGCACACATCCCTCAAGATCCATACAAATACGATTCATCAATATTTCATTAAGGATAATCTGTCCAAAAATCAATTTTGATTCAGTTTTAATGAGAATACCATTTATAGATGATTAATATCCTATAATGCTTTTTCTGAATAGAAAATTTTGTACCCCATTTTTCTTGTTCTCAATAAATCAATAAATTATGGGAAAATAATCTCAATTGAAATCAATCATCAATTACATTTCAGTTGACCAATTTTTTATTTCAATATCACAATTCAATTTCAAAATCAAAACATTTTTTTATTTATTTCATTCTATTGATTAAAATAAAATTAAAATATATTCATAATTTGAATTTAGTCCATTTTTCTCAAAAACATTTCTGAAAGAATTTCATCAATCCTGTAATATTCAAAATTCACCCCACAATTCAATTTCCATAAATATTTGGGGTTTTTTTTTATCAAAATCTAATAAAATTCTAATTCTAATTTCAAATCATTTCGAATCATGGTTTTATAAATAAATTGAATGATATTTCACACAAATAAAGTGATTTTTTCATTTCAATTATTTGGTAAAATATTAAATGGGACAACCAACCTTGGGATCATGGAATCAATTTATCAACTACCATTGCGAAAATGCCAACGATGATTGACGGAAAATAATATCTACAAATAAATTCTAAAATCAGGGTCTAACTACACATGGATTGAAACAATTGAAATGAAGATTACATCAATCAACAAAATGAAGAACTAATACTATATAATGGTGAGAGGAAGGGATATCTAGAAAAACCACATGAGAGGAGTTCTACTTGGTAGAGTTGAACCAGATCTTCCCTGGACACTTTTATTTTCTAAATGATGAGAATGTAGGAGCCTAAATTCCTTATAAAGATCCACAAAGGGGAAAAAATGTGTTAGATCATTGTGGGGTGATTGGGAACTTATACCAAGGGGTTCATAAATGTTAAAAAATATTTTTTTGATTAATTTAAATTTGGGCATAAGTTCAGATGGAGGAAGGCACAAAATTAGGTAACCCTTGTGATAACCATGTGAAACTACTATTTGGGGAACACATTTTCCCATAGGTGGGCACATAGTTTGGGAAAACATGTTCCAAACATGAATTCCGCTCTATCCTATGTGTATGGAGTGTACTGTGGGGTCCATGATTTTTCAACAATGTTCATATAGTTCACAATCCAAAAATATTGCAAAAATTTTAAAAAATTATTGCAACGACCCAAAAACATGACCCAGCATAAAGTGGATCAAAAATAGGGTCACACAATACATAAAATAAGTTAATGATGTATTACTGATATTAGACGTGTATGATTATTGAATGGTTCATTATGTTATTTTATGGAATATTCATGTCATATGTTCTATTTTTTATTTTTGAAAAATATTGGTTTCTAATGTTGATATTATCATAAAGATTAGTAACCCTTTCAAACTTGGATGAGAAGACATTTGTGAGATCCCATAGTATAATCATATGTATCGAAAAATGTAAAATGTTATGATAAATAATTGAATAGGATTTTATATTAAAAACATTCATTTCAAGATATAATATGTATATGTGGTTTTTTATAAATTCATTTTGGGTTAATTACCTATAAAAGGTTTTTTCAAGTATATATTATCCATCATCGTATTTCATGATGAATATTCCATTACAATGCATCTAGTTTGAAACTCCTAGGGATTATTATTAGTTTAATTATCATTTTCAGCATTAAACGTTATGAAATACTAAAATATATTATGAATGTGGATGAACTAGACTAAATATTAGGAGTCATAAATTAAATTAAGGTGTTAATATTTAGACATCGTAGGAATGATATTTTAGTATTTTTCACTCTGATCAAATATTAATGATATACATAATAACTAGTTTCATTTTACATAGGTATTCAAGATAAAATTATTATGTTGAGGTGGATATAGGAATGCTCAAATATATAATTTCCCTATATATGAAAATTTATATGAAATCATGTATATCATGAAATTTTTCAGGAAATCCCAATTCATATCCTAAATTATTATATATTGACTTATAATTAAAGACTATTAATGGAAAAATGATCACATCAAGAATCTATGATTCCTATCCAATTTTTGTAGTGGGGAATGTGCTTATTACAAATATTTTCATTCTCCTTTTTTTATATTTGATATTATTTTGGACATGTATTTTTGTTCATTAGTGAAATTAAAACCCATTTATAGTGGATGGGAAGTCACATATGATATTTTATACCAAAGTATGATCATCTAACAATGAGAAAATAAATATAAACTACCTAGGGAAATTAAATTTGTTTTATGTTTCCTGTTTCTTATTAGAAATTTTTTTTATCTCGGTCGATTGAAGAGAAACTCAACATCAATGATATGCCTATTGTGGGGGAGTTTTTTGAGGTATTTCAATAAAAATATAAATGTTTTCCACTGAATCATGTTGTTGAGATCACAATATAACTCATACATCCTTATATATATATTTAAAATTCTCCATATATAATACCGCATATTGAGTTGTGGGAATTGGAAAAGTAATTCAAAGAGAATATTGACATGGGATTTATTCATCCAAGTGTTTCACCATTGGGTGGAAAAATTATTTTTTTAATAATAAATAGGCATCAATGTGACTCAATATTCATTATAGATAACATAACAGGATAAATATAAATAAAAAGTATCATCTACCATGTATTTATGTTTTGTTTGATCAAATTCATAGTTTTAAACACTTTTCAAATATTTTTATTTAATTTGGATATCATCAATTTAAATTCAATAAGTATGATATAACCAAGAAAAATTTAGGTAGAATGTATAGAAACTATGAATTTATAGTGATCCCATTTGATCTTACTAATTCCAAAACTATCACCAAGGACATAATGAATATAGTCTTTATAGATTACATTGATCAGTTTCTTGATGTTTTTATAGATGATATTGTTATATATTCAAATAAAAAGTATGATAATGAATATCGCTTTGGTATTCTACTTAAGATAGAAAGGAATTATATGTTGCATTAAAAATTTATAGTGTAAATTATATATATATATATATAAATATTCAGTTTTAGTGTCAAATAATCTCAACCACAATTAAATTTTTGGAACAATAAATGATGGATGTAATTGAATGTTTTCCCTGACCAACCACTATGATAGAGTTGTGAAGATTTCATGGGTTATTTAATAATTAGCTTCAATTTTTATCGAATTTATCACAACTATATAATCCACTAACCATGTCAAAATTGAAAAGTTCTAGGTTATTTTAGATAGATGAATGTACACAAAAAATTTGGAATTGTGTTGAAGGTTATTTATAATAATTGATATTACATTACCATACAATGGGAATGTGAATGGGATCTATAGTGATGTATTAAAGAATGGATTGAGATTTTTCACTAATAGAATGATATGGTGAAATATTATACGTCACGATAATTGATGGTTCCTGAAAAAAATAACCAACTACTGATCGTAAAATTTTAACATATATATTCACTGAAATAGAGCTGAATATGTTACATAGATTTGGATGGGATTAGTATAAAGATTTTGACTATTCAATTTAGTACCACCCTGGGAAATAAAGTATGGTTGAGATGATCTAAGTTCGAAGTATCGTTTGAGGTAATGTATTATTCAAATCACAAAATATCAAATATTTATAAATATTCAAAAGATGAATCCAAAAATCACGATTAAAGTGAATTAATATTATATTTCTCAAATGAGTATTAAAACAGATATCCTTGTAAGGAATAAATAGATGAAAAATTATGATGTGTAATTATAGAATATTTTTAGAAATTATCATATGTATAACCTTAATTATAATAGTACATGAGTGGGAAGAAATCACCACAGATTATGTCATCAGATTCCAAAAAATATATATTCTATAATCCTATTTGTGTTATAGTCAATCACCATAAAAATTCATCATACCTAATTATTATCAAAAAATATTACTCTGTTGATCATCTATTAATAATTTTTATTATGTAAGTGGTAATGTTTCATAGAGTGACACATTCTATTGTATGTGATCAGGATCAGAGATTTTCTGCAATGTTTTGAAAAAAAATTTAGTCGTCTCGGGACAAATATTTTTTTTTATTACAGATTAAAATTCTTATAAATATGTTCAGTCTGAAAAAACCTTTCAAAAACTAGAGGATTTGATGAAATATTGTTCTATAGATTTTAGAGGAATATGTGATCAACATATTCTTCTAGTTGATTTTATTTACAATAATATATTTCCCTCGATCATTTAAATGTATCCTTTTAATCCACATATATAAATATGTGTATAAATCTAACATAATATGATGAATTTGGAAAAAGAAATATATTGGGATGTGAGCTACCTAAGGAAAGTGGGGGAAAATATAGAGTTATTCAGACCCACATCAAGTCATCTTAAAGTTAATATAAATGTTATGTTTCTAATCATCATCAATATCTGGAGTTTGATGTTAGGGGGATGGTGTTTCAGTGAATTTCAATATGGATAAAGGTTCTAATATTTATGAAAAATGAAATAAATTATGTATATATATTTCCATATTCAATATAATATTTTGTGTATGGATAGTATATATGCACTTGAATCTTCCACCAAACCACTCCGAAGATCACGATACATTCTGTATATCTCTTAGGATGATGTACAGACCAAATCCTTCTCATGAACTAAACTCTAGAATTTTACCATTGGGTCGTGATTTTTTCTATGAAGGGAAACCAATAGACATTTTCGGACATAATGAGAATGTTCTATATATCAATAATACTGTCACTGTTAATGTTTCTCAAGGAATCCAAAATTGAAATAATGTATTTAAGAATTCGAGGTTATATTAAATTAGAGATATCCTAATTTTTTGTATTATATTGATGCAATATACATGGATAAATACATTTCAATTGTTTTTTATATAACACCCTAATATGTTTTTGATATTTGTTTTGATAAATTTAATTTTTTTCGATAGCTTGTGATACATTCATCCTTATTTCCTAATGAACAATAACATAGTATACCATTATAACCAAGAAGTTAAATTTTCCATATGAATATTCAAAACTAATTATTGAAAAATTTATCATTTATATATCTATATAATATAAATTCCTTGGTTACCAATTGATTATAAAAAAATGAAATCAGTTGAAATTTAATGATATATTTTTCTCAAAAAAACTATATTTTTCATGCAATGTATATGTATATTAATTAATTAAATAAATATTTGTTCCTGAATGATTATAATGAAATTAATATATAATATATTCAATAATACTTTTTTTCATAAAATTATTTTCTATTATTGGGATAAGAAAAAATCCAGTGTTATTCAAAAAATAATAATTTTTTAAAGAAACATTTTAATCACCTTGTTCACTATTATATTATTATGAATATCTGTCACTTATAGACATTTAATATTAATAAATTGAGTCTATATTTTTAATTATGGGTAAAAACTTTCTAAATAGGTCACTTTATATTTTTTATCATTATGAATAATAACCCTTTTTAAATCTTTCTCACATCGGTAAGGGTAAATCGGGTAAAATCAGTCTAAATCATGGGGATAGGGCACTAAAATTTTTCTAAAGCATTAAATTATCATACTTTAAGGGTTTTTTAATCTATTTACATCTAATTATTGAACATATGTTATCTTGGTTTCATATTTCATTGAATATGACCAGTATATTAATTTAATAATTCAATTAATAAAAAATATCAGTCTATTGTTTTTATATCTCAAAAACAATTATATAAGTGTCAAAGGATAGTATGTATGGATATAAATGTTAATTTGAAATAAAAAATGATATTTTTATCATAGTAACTCATTTCTATTTTTTAGAGATTGATAAATTACTTTATACACTTTTATAATGTCGATAAAGTATTTATTCAATTAATTGTCAAAAAATAAATGAAATTAAAATATAGAAATTAATATACCTTAATTGTATTATTGTGTTACTTTAATTTTTTAGACAAAAATGAATCATTTTTTAGGTTTAAAAGGATTATATTATAATTCCATATTATTATTTGGGTCTTTAATTTAAAATTAAATGAATAGATCTAAAATTGCCTTTTGTTATATATTATAATAAAACAATTTTATTAAATGATTTAAAATTCATAAAATATATATATATATGGAATAGTGAACAGATTATAGCTTAACAAGTCAACCATGGTACATTTATGAAATATTTTTTCATTTATTTTTACATTCCTATTGCTTTAATGTTGAAATAGTTGTTACAACAATTGAGGACATAAATGATTTATGAAGGGCATAATAGAAATGATGTTGTTTTAAAAGTCACCAAAACTAGTATAATTTTCACTAGGCGATGTTGTTTTAAATATATCAATTGTAATCAAATTCATGTCCATTTGAAATCATTCGGACTGAGAATGACTTTTTTATATCTGAGTCCAATAAGAAATATCATGTTTTTCATCTCCCTAGCTTATAAAAAGTCACCCCTCATTTATCTTGTTTACCCACCAAGAAATTTATATGTTTTAGAATTACTAAAAAATTATATTTTAAACATCACAATCCACATTATATAGATAATTTTATCACAAAAATTCCAACACTATGGTTTTTAATAGGAGATCAAAAGGAGTTCTTCCCAAGAATCGGTATTCACCTTAACCAATCACTTTCTTCTTTTACATCTTATTTTATATCTTATAAATATAGGATATTTATCATAAAATAATAATAATTTTCCTCTTAATTTAAAAAAAAATTATAATGACTATGATACCGCTTTTATTCACCCTTTTTTTCTATCAAATGTGATGTGAACAGATCGCTCATGCGTAGATACAACTTATCGTCTCCACTAAGTGATATAATTCAATTCCAATGATGGTATTTCATGGATGGTTATTGAGATGATTATATATTTATATATGATATTTTTTATATAATTATAACTTTGTACATATAATATCACATCTAATGTATTACCTTCCAATCCATTCAAAAACAATAACGCCGCTCATGTGTACGTGTGGACTAACATCTCCATATTGTGATGTGATTCATTTTTCATTTTATATATAGAGAGTTAGTAATAGGGATTTATTTGATTAATATATATGATTTTTATGATAACAAAATGATTCTATAATTATTTACTTTTCTTTTATTCTATCCATTGAAAAGTGGAAGCATTGTTAATACGTACATACGACATATCAACTCTATGAATGGATTAATTATTATTTATTCACAAATTTTATTTTTTTATATGAATATTAATATAATGAGTACATATTATACTTGAATCATGAATAAAATTCTAGAGATTATAGAACCTGGATAAATGTACAATTATAGGAACTACCAAAAAATATTCCCATAAGAATAGAATAATTAATGCCAAAAAATGATTTTCTAATAAGGATGTATTAATAAATTATTACTAAAATGTTATAAGGGGGTCATATATTATATTATATAAATTTAAATGATTTATGTATATAGTTATAATTAATTAAAATGTATATTCAGGAGGATTGGTACAACCCTAAATAATAACATTATTTTCTTCTTGTCATTAATTTATTTATATAAAATACTTTTAATCCTTTCAGTTTCCTATATTTAAATTTTCAAGACTTTGAATGGTAGGTTTTATGGAAAATAGAATTTATTTCTATCTCCTATCCCAAATAATTTTTCTTAGTTGACCATGATTTGACAAAAAAGTTTTCCAAAACGTTGTACAATTATTATATGATTTTGTAGAGTCAATTTAACCCATTTTTTTATTTTAAAATAAAATTAAAAGGAATCATAATTTTTTTTAAAATGGGGTAATTCTTGACTTTTTACATGAAATGTGAGATGATTCATTATTTTAATATACATAGCATGATTATAGTTCCCCACGGTCATTACGTTAATTTTTTTAGAAACATAGATAATTTTTTTTCAATTTTCCATAATATTAAATTATTTTCCATAATATTTGGTAAATATATAGATTTTTCATAGTTTATTTCAAAATGAAATGTTTATTCTCCAAAACCAATATTCTGAAGAAAAATAAATGATATTTTTTCTAAGATGGAATCTTTTGATGTTATATATGCACTTCTAGAATGTGGTCAAATTATACCATAAAATTTCATTCTCTTTATCGATAATGAATATGATGATTTAAATATGATTATATGAAACTCGTTTCATTCCATGGGATAATTATTTTATGAACCCTTTCTCTTTTCTAGAGGTTGTGATATTTGAAATGATGTAATGCTTATCAAAACTATTTCCTTTTCTGGTGTTATGATATGATCAATGATTTTTGATCTTTTAGAAAACATATGTCTTGGTCTAGGTGACTATCTCAATAGTGTGGTGAATTTAATACCCAATAAACAGCTTTTAAAAAAAATGTAAAACTAAATCCAAAAAAATTATTAAAAATATCAAGTAAATAAAAATAGTACGAGTATATAAGACTGATCTTGAGAATTATTTCATAAATCAAGATTAGGGAATAGTTAAAATAATCATAGAAATAACATTAACTATCAAAATATAATTTCATAATAAAACTTTTTATATAAACACAAATTAATAATAATAATCAATGCAATTTTCATTAATATTTAATTAAAAAATACAGTATTACTATTGAAATATAGAAAAAAATCTAAAACAAACATCATATTAAAACTAGGGGTTCAGTCTCAAGAGACACTTAATGCCCTATAATTGGATATCACTTGCTGATAAAAATATTGTTATAAGAATAATCATATCCAAAACAAAGATCAGATTTTCTAATAAACAACACATCAAATGTCCATGAGATGATAATCTTCTATAGTTATACGTGCGATAAAAACAAACATATGACACACCATACCTCTTATAATGTTTCTATGCATATAAAATTATATAAAGTTGATAGACTATATCAATCGAACACTTTTTTCTGTAGGAGATCATGCTTAAATATAAAAAAAGTAATGAAAAACAAAATGAATAATAAATAATAATAAGAGGGATAAAATAAGAATAGACGGGAAGAAGTGATGCACTATGGTCATAGTATCTTTAGAAGCTTAATATTTCCAGTATTCGTCATGGTAAGGTGTTCAAACATGTTTCACTAAATGTTTATGAAAATAGAGTGTCATAGAGTCTGGAAAAACCCTTCTATATTTAGTATGTAGATGTTTTAAAAAAATACACACTTGTGAATTATGATTATTCCTCTATATAGTGTGTGAGGTTTCTTGTTCTTATTTATATTCCACACATCCACCCCCATGTGTATTTATATATCTCTATGTATAATGTGCTCGAGAAATATATAATGAATACATATCTCTCCAAGTCCAAATTTCTATTTAATAATAATAATAAAAAATTATGAATCATTTTACAAACCACTGAAATAATGAACTCTACAATAGTCTTTGTTATATCAATTGAGTTGTTTTTGAATAGTGATTAGTAAAGCTACAATTTTCTTGAACTCAATAACTCCAACAAAATAGAATATATAAGAATGGATTTTAATGAGAATGATAACATCAATGTTTTCATACTAGTGGTAGATCATATTTTTGGATAACATGGACCAGTGATAGGTAATACTAATAGTATCATGGTACTGAGGTAGATCTAAAATTTGTAGATCGTCTAAACTACCTGTAGGTCAAAATAGTAGTAGATCTAGTCTGATGTTTTATATGGTCTAGCTATAGATTTTTATGGTGGTATATTTTAATGGTGATAGGTGTAATCCACAGTTATATCTAATTTAAATAATCATAAATCATCATTTCAAGAGGTAGATCTCTTTGAACTGATGATATATCTTCATAACTAATGTTATATCTTAAAAACTAATGGTAGAATTGTAATTATACAATTTTATTCACCTAATGATGTTCTATCAATAATTATTAACATTATTATAAATTTAATGAATATGATTTAAGAACACTAAAATATGTATGCTCAAATAATATCCCCTTTTTTGTGACCAAAAGTTATAAAATTGTATAACCATGTGTATGAATTTGAATATATAAACAACTATGGATGAAAATAAATAACTTTCTACTCAACATCTCAAATAATAAAATTGGGAAAATTAAATAAATTATTACAATAAAAATTATGTTCATTCCAAAATCACCCCCCCACACTTTTGGGATTATCGAAGATATATTACAATAAATAGAATTAATGAGATTAAGAGGATAAATAGAAAAGCTTCATTATATAAAAAAATAATTTGATTACCTATGAAAAAGTAATACAAGTAAAAATACTATCTTTTTAAGTGATTAATCCTCATATTAATAACTATAAAATTGATGGGATGGAGTAATAATTTTATATTCAAATTTTATAGATACAATAGACATACAGGTAGGGGATAACGGTGCAGAGATATCCTTAGGAATCTAACAGATGAAAACTGTCCTGAGATGCTGAACAGCATGAGTTAGTGTCATGTTAAAAAGATAAAACTAAGGTGGATGGGATGAAAAAGAAGTTTAATAAGTCATATAATACATAATATTGAATTTTGGTTCTACCACAATAGTCCTGGATACATAAAATACTTCTTCATCAAATTGAATAAATTCATAATGACGTTTCTACCTCACATTATCATTGTTAAGAAGTCCTTAATTTCATTCATAAAAAGATTGAGGATAGAGGCTGGCACTTTGATATGTTTCTCTTTATATTTGATGCCCATTGCCACATGATGCATCCATAAATTTCCCATAGGAACATAAAATTGAAAATTGAACTCATGATTTATATAAATTATTTAATGGTAGTAATTTATTTGAATAGTGATAGAATATCAATCACATTGAGATTAATTAAAACACTCACTAACCAACTTATACATTCACTCAACATTATTCATAATCTGTTAATGGTCTTCCTGATGAGAAGTAGTTATATCACATAATATAGCATGGAAATACACTCTCATAATATCCCACCTTATATCGGCATCGATAGAAGATATGTCATGAACCAAGTTGGGTATCCATCTAACCCAACACCAAACCTGGTCCATAACATGGAACGAAGGCCACTGCCGATCCCCATGGCTTTTACAATTTCCTGGGTAGAAAAAATATAGCTCTGTAACTATTTACACAAATATATAAATAAAAAATAAAAAATAAAACAAATAAATTAAAACTAAAATCAGAAAAAAAACATGCCCTTAAACCTAGTTCAGATTTTAAGGTTACAACTTGAACTAAAAACACGAAAAGGGACTAAAACAATACAAAAAAAACTCTAAATCAATCCTCTGTCAGACATGAGGATCCACATCTCGAATCCACCACCACCAACATTCATAAGAATATTAATAATACTCAGACCATCATTGCTAAGACCAATGCTTCGACCTGGAATATAAAAGAAACAGTATCTACATACACCCAAAGATATATGTATAGTGTGAGATAAAATCCCAGTAATATTTCATATATAAAAAGGTTCCACACACAATTATCAAATTACAAATACATTTGAAATTTTAATTAAAGAAAATAAATTAATTCATGAACAATTTAATGAAAGTTATATTGATGAAATCAATTTCAATTGAAAAAAAATAAATTAAAACAAACACACACTTACTTTTAAAAATAACCAAAGTGTCACACTGATGACCATAAAGAAACAAAGGAGCCCCAAATATGGGAGAGGCCTTGTTGGTGTTATCTAGCTTGGGTCCATTTATCATTGTGTCTCGGTGAAACGTGCCATAGAAACCACGACCCTTAGAAACTAGGGTTTGAAAGCATGGCCCTTAAGAAATGTGTCATTGAAACCCTGAACCTCAGTCATTCATATGTTTAGTTAGTGTTTCATTCATCAATCTTACTAAGAAAAACATGGTCAAAACCACCGTCGGATCACTATCTCACTTGTCTAGTCTGTCCTCCAAGCTATTCTGGCTTCCCTCTTTGTCCTCCATTTTTTTGAGTTCATGTCAAATTTCATATTCATGCTACCAATGAATAAAAGACACTACACATGCCAAAAAAAGACCAATCACATAGAAATACCATTTTGAAAGAATACACACGCTAAATAATTCTCCAAAAACGATTCACAACATTTACATAATTTAATGAACCTTTTAAAATGTTTATATAACAATATAAAAATAGTGACACTAGGCTTTGTAGACACATAGACCATTTAAAAATATAAAGCACACTAAAAGTAATTCTAAACCAATTATTCATTACTTACACATCCAATTAAAACCAAAGCATGGTCAAATAAAATCACATTAATAATCAAAAAAATCATTTAAAGAATTTATTAAATAATTTAAACATACATCACATGTCTTTGAACACCAAAAATAAACTCAAATACTCACTTAAGACTGAAAACCTATAGATGCTACACCAAAACTCCAATTTCACCCTTTGCAAATCCTAAAAAAGTAATTGAACAATTTATAATAAACTAGTAAATAGTTAAACATTTATTTTCACAAAAATAACATACTCATATCTTCTAAACACATCAATAAACATATTAAAACTTACTAAACCTCAATTAAAAATTTAATTCGCACCAAACAAACTAATTAGTAAAAAAACCAAACAATTAAAAAAATCATTAATAATTAACTAGAGAAGGTATTTGTGTAGAAATTATAAATATTATGATGACACGCATCTAAACAATTTCAAATCATATCAAACATCAAATAAAATCAAAATCGCATTAAACAAACTTATTAAATACACTCTAAACTAATTAAACATGCAAATTAATTAACCAAATAATAATTTGACATGGAACCACCAACCTCGATGTAGACCAAAATTGCAAATTTGATGCGCGAAAACCACCGCACATCAACCACACCATGAGGGACCTAAAGTGAAACATAATCAGCAACATCGAACCCAAGAGGTAAATATTTTACCCCAAAAAAATCAACGCTACCCACTAGACAAACCATGTATCAAAATAAACATTCAAGTAAAACCATAGATCAGCATAGGGATGCTTACCAGGAGGGGAAGCTACTGATGGGAGGTGGTGTGGCCAACCGGTGGGGGTTGCCGAAGGAGAACCATAGCAGAAGTGGATTCTCTAGTAGGGGGACCTGATTGGTCGGTGGGTAACATAGTGGAATGTCATGTGCCGGCTTGGAAGAGAGAGTCCAGTCAAGGAGGTGCCGATTGGGCATAGGGAGGCTGGCTGAGAAGGGTTTCCAGGAAAGAGGAGGAGGTGTGCACATAGAGAAACGTGAGCAGGGTGGGGTGTGATGGAAAAAAAAGGAAGAGAAAGAAGGCTAGATGCAGCTAGTAGGGGTGGTGTGAGGTGAGCCAAAGAGGAGAGGTGATAGTCAGGCGAAAGGAAGTGTGGCGGATAGAGGTTCAGCAACACAGGAGGTGGAACAATGTGGAGGTTCAGTGAGGAGGATGACGAAGGTTGGTGGCTAGGGTTAGGCGGGGATGTGCAGTGTGATGATCCAAAGGGAGGGGGGAGGAAAATGTACAAGATAGAGGGGAGAGAAATAGAGTGGGAGATTAGAAAAAAAATAAGTGAAAATAAAATATAAGTAAATAAAAAAAGAAAATAAATAAAATAAAAGGACAATAAAAATAAAATGAAACCCAAAAAGGGACTTAATCCATTCTAAAGAAATATAATAAAAATAATAATCAGTTTTTAAATTTTATAATTATAAAAATAATTTAACATTAAAAATGAAAATAAATATTAACTTAAATAATTATAATTATAATACAAATAATAAAACAAAAATAATAAAACCAGTCTCAAAACAAATTCAATATTTATTGAGTCTGGACACCGCGCCCAGATGCATTCATGGTCACGACATAGTCACGCACCCGAAATATTACATGATTCATAATAAAAAAATTTTCAAATTATGGTTGGTCACTATACTCGGTCGCGCGTATGGCCGCACACCCATATATGATCCCCGGATTCCTTTTAAAATAGAACCGGTTCAAACCACAGCTCACAATTGAGATTGAAAAAAATTAAAATAAAATAAGCATTGGGTCAGGGTGCGAAAACATATATGAGGTTGATAATGGGATGTAAAAGCACCATTTGTAGACATGGTGTCCAAACACTCCAAAAGTTTTGATTCGATTGCATCATAAATGAATCTTGTATCCACCATGATGGAATTCACAACTTCTATCTCATTAGCCAATATTCTATTCTCTATCTCAATATATTGAATCATCTAAATCATATTATAATCAATGTAGAAGATAACTAACTCAAAAATATGTATCTTATTTGTTAGTTATTATTTGTTATTCTTTTATAATGTGATATAATCATTCCACTAAAATAAAAAAGAACCCTAGCTCTAATATCTTTCAAATCATCCATAGTAACAAACCTTGAAGGTAGTGTTTCAACATGTAGAGTTGAAGGAATCCTTTTATGTATAATAGACTCTATATGATTAGATCCAACTATTCATGCATTAGAAGGAAAATATTACAACTAACCACCTTAGTTACATCTCTCAATTTGATTTCCCTTTTGATAAATTCCTTCAACTAAGATATCCTGTCCACCATGCTCAAGTGGAATACTAGGATCATCATTACATCATCAATCTTCAACAGAAACTATGTATTCATGTCCATGTTGTAAAAATCATAGGGAATTCCTCCCACTATTATGTATTTTGTACTTACATGTACTAGGTGTATCATCAACAAGATCTTAATGATAAAATCTACAACATATAGAATCATGTTCCTTAGAGATGGGTTGAACATAACCCTGAACAATTTCTTGATATTCCAATCCTTTCAAAACATGACTATGCATATTAACGTGTCATCAGAAGAACTGTTATCATCATATAACTCATTATTCTAATACTCATCTCCAGGAACATTATTACCATAATCCCTATTCTCACCATTAAAATAAGGAAAATACCCTCTTTGATATATAATGAAAATGTTTTTTATACTTTTATACATTAAATACTTCAGTATATTTATATTCATCTCCTTCTTTTAATATACATCCTCTAGTTGGAAGGGATCATGAGGCCTTTAAATTCCATAAAATAAATTTGTTAATTTAAAAATAAATGGATGCCTTCCTTAATAAATAGATACTAGCACTGATTTTTCAGCTTCTTCATCTATTTATTATACAACATCCTCATCAAAGGAATAAGAAACAACCTCACAAATCTTTAATCTAGGTTCAACCATGTTTATAGGTCTGATAAGGGGCTGCACAATGTTAAAATCCTCATATAATTTTTCATTTTCGAAAACACATTTTTTATACATGGCTTATAGGTGACCATTATTATCTTAGTGGTACAAAATATTAATCCAAACCCACCAGACCTGAAAACTACTTCCACAGAATCAGGTAATAAAAAATTGGCATCCAAAAATTCTGAGATGTGCTTAAGATATATGAAATAATTAGATCTGGATATGTGTTTTCTCATCTCAATCATATGTAAAATTAAATACCTTCATTGATTTATTTTTTCTTGTATTTTCATAAGGAATAAAATAAAAACATCTTGGTACCTCATTATTTTAATGTCCCATTTCTAGGGACATAACATGTACTAGATGAATGCGAATAAGAGTCGACACTGACCATCATGCTTTATAGTAGGATGTATTCTCACTCTATAATTTACCCTTAAACCAAAACAGATTCCTCGTAAATTACAAGCTCATTGTCACTTAGAATAGGACATTAACTGTCATAAAAAGTCCTCTATGAGGGATATTTGGAAATATTTCCCATTTAATTGAAGAAAAATCATTATCATTTCTATCTACAATACTTATAATCACATCACTATTCTCTCTAAAGTTATACTTAGGATAATGTTAAAATTAGTGAACCATGAATGGAAATAAAATTCTATCATTCCCTGAAACCCATTCTAATATTCCCTATTCATAATAAACCTTTAACAATAAATACTTTAATTAAATAAATTATTAATCATTAATTTCATTCTCTATAACAACTACATGAGTTACATGTTTGGGATTATTCAAATTGACAACAACAGCACAACTGTATTCTCCTAGATATCTCATTGCATGAATTGAAAGTTAAAAAATAAAACACTAACGGGTGATTCACTCTCACCATTGCACTAAATCAAAGGGGGAAGAATGAGAGAAATTAATGTTGAAGGTCAACAGATAAATGAAGTCAACAAATTCAAAATCTTGGTGTGAGGAAATTATTCCAAAAATTGGATTTAATGATTGATTTCATCATTTGGATATTTAGGGTTTTAAAATATAAAAAAATATATAATTAAATATAAGAAAAATTTAAAGACATAAAATATTACCAATAGAAAATAAAAATAGACACTCAACTGGTAGATCACTAATAGAATATACCCCCAAGGCGGATCACTAATGGTGGATCTCCAATAGTGGATCCCAAACCGTGGATCACCAAATAGTTTATCTTCAATGATGGATCCCCAATTTTGGATCATTAATGGGAGATAAAAATTGGTGGAAATGTTATTATATTGGATTAAAGGAGGTTTATCATTCCTAATTATTGTATAATATAGCTTAATCTATCAAAATTAAATGGATTTGTAAATATAATATTCTAAATGATTTTCAATTATTATGAATTCAGTATTTATATCACATTATAAAAATGATCAATTAAAAATGATTTATTACATTAATATGTTTTTCCTTGACAAAGATACAGTATTCTTGTAAATATTTATCATACATTTATAGTCCTTATTTATATGTACATTTATAAATTGACATCTATAATCTATAAAATTGTGTTTCATCTAGAGAATATGTTCACTACAACATCCTTCACACAATCGGTCTTAGTGGCTGTCAGTGATAGAATATTTTTATTTTTATGACTCCTTGAAACTAGTTAATATCCCAAAATGTGACATGGGTTTGAGATTATTTTTTAATTAACTTACATCCCCCAATATATGCATCCTAATAACTCAATAAAAAAATTATTTCCCTCTAACATTCAAATTTATTTTGTATACATGTGTTATTTGAAACTTCTTTTAATTGAATGTTAATTCGACTGTTTAGAACTTTCTTAAAAATGATCACACATACACACAATAGACATAATATTCCGTTGGGTTTGAGTTATATCTTGAATGCTACCAATCATACCTATATAAGTGGTTTCATCAAGTTATTTTCTATTTTCATCAACATCCATATTATATGTAGTACTATTGGAAGTATCACAAAATGTTCTACTACCCAAATCAAAATTCTTTATAAGGTTTAATTGTATATACATTTGATTAAAATAATTCCATATTAATTTTAATTGTTTTAAAACTAAGGATAAAATTTTATTTCTCCCATTAAACACATTAAAATTCACTTTACATAATTTTTTAAAATTAAATACACAAATAATTTTTAAAATATATAAAATTAATATCATTAATAAAAATTTGAAAAACTAATACATCCTTTGAAATTAATTTTATAAATAATATACGGTCAACATTGACATCAGTGAAACCAATTGAAATCATAAAACTGTTCATACCTTGATAACAAGTTCTAGGTTATCGTTTTAAAACAAATAAATATATATTTAATTTCAATAATGTTTTGGAAAATGAGGATTTAGAAATACATGGGGTAGTTTAGATAAAAAACATCATCAATAATATAAGAATTTGAAATTAACATTTAATATCCTTTTGGTATTGTTTTAAATTAAAATGATATATATATTTATATATATATATTTATATTTAATGTTCATTATGATGGCTTCTTGTCTAGGCATTGATGAAAAGGTGTTCTAATATTAAAGAAAAATATCAACAGGATTATGTTCTTGAAATGTTAATGGTCCTCAGTAATGTGTGTATATTATCCACTATCTTGATACCATAAATGTTTAGTGGGGCTTTTTGAGAATGTATCCAAAAAAATAAATTTTAATCCAAAATTGAATTTTTTACCCAAATCATATTGGGTCTAAAAATATTAGTAATCAAAGATTTAGAAACCCATTATTTATTATATAGTATTCTAAAAGATGGATTTTGATGTTATGAATTCCATCATTGTTAGGTCCTGATAAACTAAAACTAGTAACATAATTTTCAAAATAGAAACTACAAAAAAAATTATTTTTATTTACCATTATTTATCAGCGTTGATATCAAATTATATTAGTTAATTTAAGTGATTTTTTCTTCCCAAGAATATGGATGAAGTTAATTTATTAATATTTTAAATCATTATAAATCATTCACTGATTTTTCATAAGATAATTTTAACTCATTGTTCAATTTTAGAAACTAATCATTTTTATACTTCTCAATTGTAAGATCATTCCTAAAACTAGAAATCAGAGTACTCTTCTTCTATATGTAATTATATTTAAATTTATGTTCATTATCAACATCTTAAAACATATTAGAGTATTCTAAAAGTTCACAATTAGGAACATTTTCCACACTATTTTCATCTCTATATAATTTAGAAATAAGAACAGTAGATGTAGGAAAAATATTAGATACCTCATATGGGTTTATTATAAAACACATATTGTATTTATCTTGGTTGTCTTATCAAATTTAATATAATTCAAATGAGATATAATATTATGAACTCCATCTTTAATTAATACAATTATTATATGTTTTTTACTTATCAATATATACTTCTTATAATGTTTATTTTGGGCAATCATCTTTTACGTGACCTTTTCTTTTGCATTCATAATAGTTTGGTTTATTCATAGTATCATCCTTCCTTCAACATTTTATCCAATTTATTCTATTTTCATAAATTCCTTTATATCTAGGTTTTCTAAATAACTTTTTCCTTTTATAGAACATATTGAATCTTTTTGCCACATGGGCCATTTTTTAATCAATGTCAATAGGGGACTCTTATTCACTTTAGCTATCTACTTTGATTTTCTCCTTTTGATTTGAATTAGTGGTTATGAAGGATATAGATTTCCTCCTTAATTTTCCATTTGATTCTATATTTATCTCAAGTTAACGTTCAAACATAATAATATTTAAAGACATCTCTTTAATAGGAAACACACTCACATCACATGACTCTCTTATTGAAATTGACATTCTTCTCCATCTCTCTGGTGAACATCTCAATAGGTGTATCCCCATATCACTGTCTGAAATAGAATTATCCAATAACATCATCAGGTTCATAATCTAATTAAACAATTGTTACATATTTTAAATTGATTCATAATGTTTCATCTTAAATCTGTCATATTTAAGAGTATAAGTATTAAAATACATTTATATATCATTAGAAATTACCTCACGATAAACAACTAAAGTATCCCAAATTTATAATATACTAAATAAATAATAAAATCAAGTAAACAATTTATATCATAAATTAACATATAAATTATTAGTATATTTATTATTATTTTTATAATATTCTTTAGTATGATCCCTCCATTCTACTTCAATTTTTTTGGGTAAATCGTATTTTTCTTGAATGAGAGTCCATATTTCAAAACCCATCATTCAATATAGATTTTGATTTAAATATTCCAATGATCATAGTTTTTAACAATAATACTAGGAGGCCAATTTTTCGAAGATCCCTCTTGTCTATTATTATCTGTAAGGAAATAAATTATGATATAATAAAAATTTAATTTCATTAAAAGAAAACAAAATTAAATTTGAAATTGTATTCAAAAAACACTTCTGATACCAACTGTTGGTCTGAGAATCTAATAAAATAGGGTGCTTAATTGAGTTCTCAATGATTTTAAAAAAAATTAAAACTAAATCAAAAAATAGATTACAAATACCCAGTAAATCAAAAAAGTAGAATTATAGTGTTTTTATCTTTCAAAAAGTTTTAAAATGTCGGATTAATGAAAAGTTTAAATTATATTTGAAATCACTATAACTTGAGAAATAAAATTAATTCAATAAACAAGTTATATAAACATTAATTAATACTAACTATCAAAGTAAGAAAATCTATAGATTTAAATATAAAATGTTACTTCAACATTGAAATATGAAAAAACAAAACTAAAAAAACTATTGAATTAAAAAGGTGTTCAGTCTAAAGATGGGAATTAATCCCCTATTATTAGAAATCACTTACATCTAGGAATATTTTTATAACTATAATTATATCCAAAACTTGGATCACGTTTTAGAATCAATAGAACACATGTTATCTGAGAACAAAGCATCTTCTAAAGATATACATGGGATAAAAAGAAACACAATCTACACATGACCTCTTATACTCTTTTTTTGGGTTAAAAAATAGAGAATGTTGAGAGAGTGTCTCATGAACACTCCGGTTTGGTAAAAGAGATAGTGTTCATAGATATGTAGTGTCAATCCATACATAACATAAAATTATAAAATAATAACTAGGAGAAATACATAGACATAAGGATAAGTGATAATTATTAGTGTGAATAGATTTAGATTCTAAATGGTCCTTTTAATTTTCTTCATGAGGAGCTCTAATAGCTTGCTTTGAATTTTAAGGGAAAAAGTGTCATAGAGTATATAAAATTACTTTTTTCAATCTGTAGATGTTCCAAAGACTGCCTTCATAAGTTAGTTAGTATTGTTCCTCTCTATGGCATTTCAATGTTTATTTATTATATATATATTCCACACCTATGAACTGGAATATATTGATAAATTATGTAATATAATTCATGATAAACATTTTATAAATATATATATCTCTGGGTAAAATTATATAGGGAGGATAAATAATTATAAAATCTCAGATCCAAGTATAGTACACTAAATCATAAAAATATGAGTTTTTATTCAATGAATTTGATGGGTTGTTTAAAAATACTAACTAATAAATTCACATGATTTTATAATTCATTAAATACCATAAAATAACCATTGTAAGAATTAAATTAATTTGATAATCAGAATATAAATAGTAAAATAATTGTTGTAGATCAACACTCATGGTTATATAGAGAAATGGTACATTAGACTAATGGTAGCATAATATAGAGATAGATCATCTGATCTAGTGGTAGATATAATTAGTCGTAGATCTAGTCTGGCAGTTGATCAAGTGTAGTGTTAAATCTTCACTAGTGTTATATTATCTATGTGGTAGATCTGACTGAATGTAGATGTAATCCACTAGTAGATTTCATTGAACAAAATGTATATCATCACTCCCATGGAATGATATATTTGAACTAGAAGTTGATATTCATAACTAATGGTAGATATTCAGGACTAATAGTAGAATTTTATAATAGATGGTAGATATATTCCAGGACAAGTTTCATTGAAAAAAATTATTATCCTAAAACATTGACCTTATTATAAATATGAAAACATGATATGTGATCATTAAAATATGTTTTTTCCATGAATACGTATGATTTTCATTATTTTAAGGGTGGCCTTAGAATTATATAGCCCCCCCCCAATTAATTTGGTAAATATTGATATCTCATGTGATAAATAGAACAAGAATAGGGATTGAACCATGTTTAGTGAGTGACTTTGTCAATTATTATAGTCGTTGGAGTGAACCTCAACTACTTTGATTTTTTGGTGTGTGAACCCAATCCACTGTGATAGTCATTGAAATAATATTTTACTAATTAGGAATTTGTTTTATATTTTTTTGTGTCTTCCAATAATCCATATATTATGTCAACTTTATTATGTCTTATCTTATGTTATTTTATTAGATTGTTATTCATGTCTTATGAATAGCGAAGATTTTTTCCACGACATAAGATTATAATATTTGAAATTCAATGTATTCTTTTAAAATATTTAGGTGATGTTTTCCTACCATATTCTCATGTTATATATATGTGATCCAGAATTTCTCCCTTTTTTATCATTACTAAATAATCTAATCTCACACTTTCTTATGTTTGTTTTCCATAGGATATTAGGAATGGTTTAAGGTATGATATTTCTGACAAAGGTTCTCATTGTTATGAACCAATTTGGAGAAAATTATGATATCTTATGAACAGGTTCAATATTTTGTATATGTTTCCACATGTACTATACCTATATGATTATAGCATGGTTTATTATGTTATAAAATAAATACTCATGTAATAATATTTAATATCTATGTTTTAAAGTTATTGATCATTATAATTCTTTTCACCAGAAAAAACCCTCAATATGATCCATTACTGCCTCATAAACTAAAAAAAATATTATAATTCCAAGATAACTATCATTCCTCATGTTACATTAACATCCCACATAACATATACTCAATAACCATGTCCCTAAGTATAGTTTCTTCCTTCTTATCCAAATATATTATACAACATTTGACTCACTAACTACTAGGGTGCAATATAACATTTTCAAAATATTTGTATGTAACCTGAATAATGACCACTACTTAATTGAGGATACTTCTATAAAACCATTTATTGATTCTAAAGGATAAAAAATGAGTTGCACTACTAGGGGTTTTGAATGAATTCATATAGTGTGTAAAATTTTTAAAGGCTTGTAATAATCTAGTAGAACACTACCTTGGGAAGACGTAGATGATAAGGCCTTCCCGTATCTAATTGATCGCTATTTATAAATTTGGAAATATTCTCTTTTTTCTGTTCCACTTTATAATTTACAGAAACCTACTAATTCCATTTTTTCTTCCAATATCCCATTATCCCACTAATGTTACTTGTTTAAAAGTTCTATATTTATATATAAATGAAAAATATAAACATGACATTAAATACCTATACTCATCCAATACACAAATTAATGATACAAAGAAACCTCAAGACATCCTATGGCATGAAAAAATGGTTTAATTATATAAGATGAGATGAATAACAATACCTATACATGCACTTTTTCTTGATATATATAATGTCTTGTCATAAGTCCTTTCTCAATGATCAAGGACAAACTCTCTTGAAGAATAAAACCTGTAAATATTAAAACATCAACCCTTAAATCCACATAATGTTTCCCAACATATCCCATCATAATTGACCCAGTCGTTTATTAATAATGAAAGATATATCCACCTTTAATTCCACTTGTGTATTTGGGATCTTGAATATCTCATCCACTATAATGAACCGAACACAGTTTCCTATAGCCGGTGAATTGTTTTATAACATTTAAGTTATTACAATAAATTAATATCCCAAAGGGTAAAATAGTTTAGTAGTTTTGTATAACAAAATTAAAAACTTATTTTTATATTTAAACATTGAAACAAATATAATATATAAATTCCTTTAGAACATCCATAACACTAGATTAATCCTCCATGTCTTTCATAATATTCATATTCACTACATAGTGAAATTAAAAATATAAGAATCGGGTGATATCAGATGCTTTGAAAGTTATGTAATTTAGTTGAAGTAATCATAAACCTAAACATTAGGTATGATGAATAACAGAAACACAAGCCTTTATAAATAAACTTTCCATATTATGGAATTAATTAAATATGATTACATAATGATATATAAATGATCCGAAGAGAAATAAACATAACAATGGATATTATACTTGTAAAATAATCACTTGGTTTATCAATTAATATTATCATAATGAGGGAATACATAATTCTGGACATCTGAAACATATTCTCAAGAACTCATCCAAGATGTCTAAAAATACTAGGGTAAGGTCTCTGCCAAAACCCAATAAGGTTTTGCCTCATGATGCCAGATTATGAATTAAGGGGATATATTGAGCCCCAACCATCACTTTTTAAAAACAATTCTTTCCTCATATGAATGGGGTTGAACCTCAAAATCATATAGGTAGGAAATGTAAATAACTTTCCCCAATCTGGAAACATGATTATTAACCATTCTGAGTAGAATGGTGAATACTATCAAGATAGAACATCAATAGTCAAAATGATCACAAACCATTTCAAAAATATGTTAGATTATATCATAAATTAGTAATCCCAATTAATCATATGAATCAAAAATTGTGTTGAAATGGATGAAAATACTCTTATAAGATCATTGAGAAATTTTGAGAGAAATTCACTTTTACTTTATAAGGAAGAGTTATTTTGGAAAATTATTTGTATAAGACCAAAAGTGAAATATGAATGTTTTTTATAATATGATTAGTGGTTTTATAAAAATAATTATGGCTTAAAATATATTATAGAGTATATATGAAAATAATGAATGAAGTCAGGATATTCCCTTGAATCGGGCTTGTTTATCTGGAAGAATTGAGAAAAAACCATTTAAATCATGTAAATACCCATAAAATAAAGAATTATTGTTATTGAAAGATATATATATATATATATAGAACATAATTTTTGGTTAATACATAATTATAATTAAGAATTTCATTCGGGTAAGTAGATAAAAAATGTAACTCAAAATAAAATAGAGGCTCCAGTAGAAACCCTTACGTTATTTATAAATGTGTTCTGTAATTGACCTTAACTTCATGGATAATAAAATTAAATACATAAATTAATTAATTAAGTACCATATTTACTTATATTTTATTCATTATTTTTTATTATTCTCATTAATTATCTTATTGATGAGTTATAGTGTTTAATTTTTTCATTCGGTAGAATTCGTTTTCATGGTTTTTTTATCTGTTAATTTGTTTTTAAGTAAAGAACTTCAGGTAAAATGGTATTATTCTCCAGAATTGGAATTTAATTTATTTGAATTAGAATAAATATGCATAAATGGTTATATATATTGTGTGGTTATATCATATGAGGATGAATCATTAGATAAGACATATTATGATAATCGTTAAGACTGTTATGATTATATTCTGATCACCACGAACTTGTTTTGTTATATTAATTAGTATTATGTATATTTTATAGTTTTCAGAACATTAAGTAGGGTAAGATAAATATTTTACTATATATTATAACCATAATAATGGTATTATTACCAACTATGAAGAATATATTAATCAACGAAAGTTATTCACCAACGAAGGTTGTGAATCGATACCTCCTGGATGATGATTTTGTATTCAAGACAAAAGAGAGAGATTATAGTTTGAGGAGGGATATTCTATTAACATGATATAATTCCATTATATACCTTATATTCTAGTTATCATGATATTTTTGATAGAGTATGACTGGAGATATTAATAAAATAAATTGAAATGAAATTAAATGAAAAATGAATAGGATTTACCTCTTGAAATACTATCCTTGAGATCCTTACTAAGGGAAGGGGTTTTGGACCTTTGAAATACCACGATCTGTTAGACAAGGGGGATACTATTGAAGAATATTTGGGTAGAACTATAAATTTATTCAAGTCTTATTGGAGTGAGGATAATAGGGAATGAGGGGTTGGTTTTAATATAGAGGAGAGGGTGATTTTTTAATATCTTATTCATTTTTTTATTATTTTCCTTAAGAGAAGAAATAATGTTGAATACTATGACCAAAATAGTAAAAATTTAATTTAAATTCATAAAAAGTGTTCTTACATCAGTGATGGCTCATGGAATTGTGTATTTATCTTCTAATGTATTTATATCACAAATTATTGTACTTTACTAACAAATAAAAATTCATGTTTTTTAGAAAAATCAGAAAAAAGAACCAAAAAATTTTATTGATTGTAGAATTCAAAAATAGACTTTTTTAATAAAATATTATTCTAGATATTGGAAATTTAATTTTTTTAAAAAATCGTTATTTAAATAAAAAGTATAGATTTTAATTTTATAACTGAAATTATTACACTGTCAAAAATAAAATAAGGTCTTATTAATTTATCCCAAAATAATAGGATTTCAAAATTCTTATTTATGAATACATATTACGAAAATTATTTTTCTTTTAAATCAAATTATAAATTATAAACTTTTTATAAAATACCAAAACTTAATTATTAATTTTTACAATTTTCACTTTCATATTCTATGATATAATTATATCATTGTTTCATTTATAAGGTGCCTAAATATTATTTATACTTTCATGTGTATGGTTTCTCTAAATTATGACATTTTACTATTCATAAGGATCATATTACTATTCCTAAGGTCATGTTACTATTAAGAGAATATAAGTTGATCCAATCAGATACTATATATCATACTGATCGAAACTGTGTATGTCTGTTTTTTAAAATTAAAATCACATAGGTGGAAAAATTATGTATAAAGGATAAGTTATATTAACAAAGTGTTGTTTCTAAGAGACATAGTTTGTCATGAATTAAAATCAATATTAAATTTATATTTAAATAATTGGGGTCTATCATTATTTTCACCTAATAAAAAAATTCCTTAAAATTTCTAGAATCCTACCTCATAAATAGATTTGGGTATGTCTAAACCATATGTTCCTCGGTCTCCCATGTCGTCTATTAAATTTTATGATTATTATATAGTACCATTACTATATGATTCCTTAGATACTTCCACACATATTCTTTAGAGTCCAAAATTTAGATAGGCCATTTATAGTAAGATAAGATCAGTTGTAATAATATTCCTTAAATGGTGAGTATAAGTGTTGGGAATAATATGTACATCCTTTACAAAGAGACATGTTACCCATTGTGTGCCTTTGAAAGGATAGGTTTAATTGCTAAATGATAATCCATAGCTCCCATTCTCTCAAGAATATCAAAAGATCCAGTGAACCTAGGTCTCAGTTTACCTTTCTTACAAATATTTTAACACCCTTCCATAGAGATACTTACATGAAAATGTGATATCCCACATAAAATTAAAAAACCATTCATTTGACTATAAACATATATTATTTTAATTCATTGAGTTACTTTAGTATGGGTTATAATCATATTTAAATTTGTTGTTGTTTTCTCTATAGGCTATGGGACTTAAATTTTCCTTGCATAAACTTCATCCCAACAAGTATGTGTACAACATCTTATTGCATACAATATTTAAATTGGTTCCATTTGAATACTAGAATGGAAACTCTTGTTTTAGGAAAACACAATCAATGGTAAATAAAAATCCCAAATACCATAAAAATCATGAAATCGAGATCTCAAAATGCCTTCTTAAGTTTGGATTGTCCTTTCTGACAACCCGTCAGTTTGAGGATGATAAGAAGTACTCAAATTAAGCTCAGTATCCAAAACATTCTGGAAACATTTCTAGAATTTTGTTTTAAATATTAGATCACAATTAGACACAATTGAGAGATGTGATCCACAATATCTTTCCACTTCATTGATATAGATTCATGCAATGTGATATAGTTTCAAATATTCTCTTATTGCAAGGAATTTTTATGATCCTGAAATTGGATAAAAAATTACCCATATTACGTCATTCATTCCTATATTTTTCAGTAATCAAGTTACAAAATCCATGATTATGTTATCCCATATCCAAATAAAATTATTTTGAGTTTCAATGAATCATATAGGTTTTTTTCATTCAACCATCACCTATTGACAGACTAAACATGTAAATATGTTATCCTCAGTTTCACAGTTCATGTTTTCCCACCAGAAATGTTAATTCAAATCTCTATATATCTTAGTGACACCAGGTTGTATAATAAAATTATAGATATAGTAATAATCCAATAAATCTAGTTTTAACTTTTGTATAGAGGTAATAGATATCCTACTCCCAAATTTCAAAATTCCATCTTCATAAATGAAAACGTACAACTTCCCATCATTCACAGTATTAATTGTATTTTGAATATTCTCTTCATTGGACTAAGAAATTTTTATCCTTTATAAAAAGGATGGTTGGGAAACCAATTTATAGTATAATGGAATATCAACTTCTTTGATAATTCCCATATCCATCCTTTCTAGATCCATGTACATAGGATCCTCACCAATACACATTTTGATCCGAACTCCATGATTTTTCATACTTAATGCATCTTCCACCTTATTTTCCTTCCCTAGATGGCAGTGTATGGAACAATCATAATTCTTATATATCTCGAGCCATATTAATTTCCACATGTTCTGTTATTTATATAAGAAGACCTATTTCAGGCTCTAGTAATCATTATATATCTCACATCTTTCACCATAGAGAAAGTTTCTCTATATATTTAGAGAAAATATTTCAATTTCTAACTCAAGATCATGAGTTGGATAGTTCTGTTCATGAATTTGTAACTTCATTTATGCATAGGAAATAACTAAATCATTAATCATAAGGGTGAAACAATTTCCTCTATTTGATGCATCACTACAAATCTCAAATCCACCATTTCCCAATAGTAGAGTAAATAATGGACAATACACAAACCTATTCTTCAATTATTCGAAAAATCCTTCACATTCTTTTTTCCAAATGAACTTAACCCATTTATGAGTAATCTTGGTCAATATGTAAGCTAATCAGGTGATGTTCTGAACAAAATACTAATAATAATCATCTAAACCATTATAAATGTGTACCTAAATTAGATTAATTGGTGTAGGCCATTCCTGAACTACTTGTATTGCAGTATCCTCTAAGATTCCACCATTAAAGACAATATGTCCAATAGAAGAAACAGTTTGAAGCCAAAATTCACTCATTCTAATGATCCCGTATAACTCGTTTGGTCTAAGAGTCTTGAGAATAATGTGCAAGTAATTCTAATGATCTTCATATATTTTGGTGTATAGAAATATGTTGTCAAAAAATACCAGAAACAATTCATCATGATTCTCCATGAAAACTTTATTCCTTAGATCGAAGAAGATTGAGGGTGAATTAGTTAGTCTAATAGGAATTGTTGTAAACTCATAATTCATATCCATGGTTCAAAATGTTAAAATTTGAATATCTTCTTTACTCACACGCAACTGATGATATTCAGATCAAGGGTTGATATTTGAAAAATATTGGGCTCTATGAAACTAATAAATCAAATCTTCAGTGTGAGGAAGAGGATAATTGTTCTTTATCATAATAGCATTGATCTCCATGTAGTCAATGTGCGGCCTTCTTGATCCATATTTCTTCCTAACGAAAAGAACATGACCTCCTCATGGAGAAACATTATAGAATATAAATCCATTATCACTAAATTAATATAGTTTTTTATTCAGTTCTAATAAATCCACAATGTCTATTCTATAAGGATCCTTTGATATAGTCCTTGAATCAAGAATTTAATCAATTGTGAACTCAACTTCCTGCTCTTGCGAATGTCTAGGTAAATTCTTTGAAAACACATCAACATATTCCTTCACAACAGGTACATCCTCAATTTAAATATATCTTTCCTCACCCATACATATTGATTTATATTGCTCCCCAAAATGGAATTCATTATACCTACTAGTGATGGATCTAAATAAGAATCAAATTATGAGGTTTATGATCTATTGAAAAGGGACTCTACACCATTATCAAAAATTGTAACTTCATTCGTCATACAATAGATTTTTTGAATAATAATTTGACATAAAATTCATAAGAATAATTATATCAAATTCAACCATAGGTATGATAATATGTTCCAAAAATACAGAACATTAATGTGTTATAACGGGGACTAAAAAAAATCTTTTTTGCAATGATACATCCCATAAGAGTTTCTAATAAAAACTCCTTTATTAAATACTATTTGAGATGTATAATTATATTTGAAAATAGGGAAGATAAAAAATAATTTGATGATAAAAACTCATATAAATAATTGTCTATGTTTGAGGAAATGATTAAATTACCTACAACCATATTTTTATATACTTCATCCTCTGCATTTGTTATCACATAAGCATTGCCTTTCCCCTTTGGCCATTATTGTGGAATGTTTCATTGATTCATTGGATCATTATTGGAATAATTTCCTTAATCATTAATATTATAGCATGGAAAATTGGTCACTTATTTATTTATAATACAACAACAAGATTGGTTTCCTCTTTCTCCCCATTTGAAATAGACTTTTTTTCCCTTTTAAGCTGGATTTAGGGTGTTTCTTTCCAAAAATATCACATATTAGAAAACTCCCCTTTTTATTTTTACCTCTATCGATTATTTCTTCAAAGACCCTATTCTTCCCTTTATTCCCCATAAAATAATATGAATTAGATAATTATTTATCTATCTTGATATCACATGAGACTATATCTTCATATGAAGAAAATTTTTAGGATACCAGTTCCCTTTCGAGGAATGGTTTTAATCCATAAATTAATCAATCAATATTTCTCCTTGAATTATTTATATAGTACATATAATTCCATGGTAACCATCTAAAATTTGATTCATACTTCAAATTTTTTTCATTCTCTTTTTGTTTCAAACTCAAGTATTTTTTCACCATATCTACTCATTGTTGTCAAGGAAAATATATTTCTAAGAATATTTCCTTAAAGTACCTCCATCACATTTATTCTATTTATTCCTCCTTCATCATGTTTTGAATTAATGACCCCCACTAATCCAGATCTACCGATAGAAAATAAATTGTCATGACAACTTTCTCCCTTTTATTACATCCCAAATCAAGAAATATATTCTCTAAATAACTTATCCAGTATTCCGCTAAGAATGGGTTCATAGTTCCATTGATAGATGGAGTCTATTTTCATATAAATTGGTCTAACATTTCTTCTACATATTATGGATAAGGATGATCCATATAGTTAAGGATATTTTTGATACCATGATTCAACTGTCTTCGTATAGTTATAAGTTTCTCATCTGTATTCACAGCTCCAGAACAAATGTAATTATCTTACATGGTTGGGAAATCCTTATATAGGATACACACGTTTATGTGGTTTCCATTGCTTTCATTAGGCATCATTTCTTAAATAATGTAATATACTAAATTATATTAGTCATGATTTATAATGTCGAACAAGATAAACACTTAAAATGAATTGATATTTTATTCATGCCTAATCTCATAATCCTATGAATGGTTACTTTGAGGACATATTTACATTTAAATTCATTGTAATGATTTGTAATGAAAATTTGAATTATATAATAATATATCTTTGGAGTGTCACACTAGGATCACAGTAAATACCATTTTCATGAACTGTGTTACCCTCACTCAATCCCAGAACAACTTTTCATAGTTGAAACTCCTAGGTATATCAGTTCCAGAATTACGTCCCCTTATAGTATCAAAATAGGGATTTATTTTCTAGAAATAACCGCATAATATATACATTGCGAAAATTATTGAATGTTCTTATATAAGTATCCTCAAATTCTTTCTTTGGGTTTTGTTTTCTAATCTATGTTTTGTAAATATTGTTTCAATTCTTTCTACTAAACATCCTCTAGTACCAAAGTAACACCATGACCATAATTTTTTAGAGAAGGTTCGTTATTTTATTACATTGGCATGATAAATATAAAGTCTTACCCTAAATGACTGAATTGTTTAGTTTTTTTGGATAACTGGACACTTAAATAAGTTTTATATTACAAATTTTAAAATAAATAGAGTATATAAATTCTTTTTGAACATCCTTAACTCCTAGATTAATCCTTGAAGTCATTTATAATATTAATCTTAACATCTTGGGATAAATAAAAGATAATAAAAGTGGTGATCTTATATTCTCATTAAGGGATTGTAATACAGAGGAATAAATCATAAACATTGAAAATTAGGCATAATGAATAACTAAAAATAGATGCTTTTAAAAATAAACATGAGGAAAATATTGATGGACTGAAAGTTGATTACATAATGCCATATAAATGATCATAAGAGATGAAAGATAACAATGGTTGTTACACTATTCAAATAATTAGATGGTTTTCCAAATAAAATTATCATAATGAGGGAATGAATTATTTCGAATATCAAAAACATATTGTCAAGGCCTCAGTAAAGATTTTTAAAAATACATTGGTTATTCATTGCCCAAAACCCAATTCTATTTTGTCTTGTGAGACCTGCAGATGCATAGAAGTGATATAGTGCACCCCACCTATCACTTTCTATGTCTAATTTGTTACTCATATGAATGGGTATAGACATAAACATCATATACATATTAAATTAAAATAAAATTCCCTAGTATGTAAACATGATTATGAACCATTCTTAGAAGCATGGTGAATCATATCAAGATAGCACATCAATAGTATAACTAATTAGAAAACATTTAATAAATCATGGTAGATTATATAATAAAATATTAATATTAATTAATCAAACTAATAAACAAATGTGTTGAAATAGATGAATATACTCTTATAAGATCATTGATTAATTTTTTGAGAAATAAATTGTTACTTTTCAACGAAAAGTTATTTTTGAAAAATATTTTCTTAAAATGAGAAGTGATATAATAATGTTTTTTCTTAATTTTTTTTTATTTTATGAAATTAATAGTGGATTAAAAAATATTATAATGTACTCTTTGTAATTGTAAAGAGTTCAAAAAGTTCCCTCAAATCAGGCTAGTTTATTTGGATGAATTGAGAAAGATCCTTTTAAAACAAGTAACTCCCCATAAAATAAATAAAGATTATGATTGGTACATACATGTGTAACATTAAAACTGGATTTTATATGAGTAAATAATAAAAAAATAAAAAAATTATTTGTTTAATTAGATAAAAACAGTAAGTGGAAAGAAAATTGAGGTTTGGGTAGAAATCCTTTCCTTATGTTTGAAAGAGTTATGTACTTGAACTTAAAGTCTTGTATAATCAAATTAAATACATGAGTAAATAAATTAATAACCTCATATTCAAGTATTAGTTTCACTATTTTTTATGAAATTAATTTATGGCTTTATTGATGAGTTATAGTGTTTAATTTCACAACTCTGGAGCATTTGTTTTCTGGGTTTTCATAATCAGTTCACTTGTTTATAAGTATCGATGTTCATGTAGAAGGGTATAATTATACCAAATTAAATTTTCATGGTGTTAATAAAACTAAAAATCTGTAAATGGTTATATATATAAGGTGGTTATATGGTATGATAATGAATCATTAGAAAATATATTTATTGATAATTTTTTTGATTATTACGGTTGTATTTTGATCACCACACACACTACAAATCCTTTTTTTTATTTTTTAAAGCCGGAATAGGGGTGTTCGGTTCCCAACATACTACACCAATGAAAATCAAAATAAGAAGGAACACCAATCAACATAGAGTTATACATCATAATAACCATAGTCATCACCACACCCCAAACTGGACTCCTCTTCTCCTGTAGCCGATTCCCACTCCGGGTTTCTCCAAATACCCACACTTTGAAAGTGATTCCTAAGCAGGACCCAAGCAGCCATATCTAGTGATGTCTCCTTAATCCCACTTCCCTTCATGACCACAAGAACCTCCTGGTTATTCCTTTCTGAAGTGGACCTGGTCTGCATTGGTCGTGGGAGATCTGAATAGTCCTTCCTTTGTCTCCTTGTTGAAATTTCAGACAAAGGTCCCTCACCTGCAGCCTCTTTTTGATTCCTATTTTGAGAAATATAATTGAATCAGATGCTAAACGGGGTAATCATGTTCTTATTTCGTCCCATGTAGTTCACATTTCCCTCCATGGGATGTTCAACATTACTTCCCCACCTTTGATCTGGCGTGTTATTCTCCCTCAAAGGAAGACGCTCATCCTCCATAGAAATATTCTCCACAACCGTGGAATGTGCCCCCATCCCAAAAACTCCAGCTTGTAAATATCCTGGTCTCTAATCCATACCTTCCAACAAAGTGTAGATCCTGACCATATTGGGTTTCCCTTTCATATTTAGGAAAACTGGATCCTACCCCATGCCTTCAACAGGTTGAACCTCTATAATCTCCCTTCCATTCCTAGACTGTTCAATCCACATGTCTTCAGCCTGCTGATTTTCCAAGACCACCACCTACCCCCCCCCCCCTCCATGCCATATCCTCCACCTCCATTTGGTCACCCATCCTTTCCTCATACAGTCCGTTAAACCTATTACTCAAATAAATAAAAGGTACAGCCAACAGATCCAGACCTATAGATTTCATATCACCAATCTTCACAACCACCTCTTCTATGTTTGAAACCCTTTCAATCCCGGCCTGTTCTAAACTCATACCGACCATTAAACTAGACGATTTTCCACTTCCTGCATGGAAGCCTTACTAGACCCTATTGTTTTAATCTCCATAACCATACCAAACACACAGGAGACCCTCCCTCTGTCATCAGGTCCTTCCAAATTCGAGTCCCTACCCATCTCCATGCCATCCCCCAAGGATTTTCTTCTATCATCATCACCTGTGATCAGAGGAACAGATTTCTGCTTAATGTGATCCTCCCTCAACCGTGTTGGATGTACACATCGTCATACCTAAACCGAGTGGCCCAGTCTCTTGAAAGAACCATAGAACTCAATCCAATTAACATATATAACCCTCTTTTTACAATGGTACTCTTCTCCAATCGTGATCCAAACGAACTCAAATGGGATGTGAGATGCATCAACATCAACACATACCCGAGGATTCACCAGATGGAAAACTGACTCAGTGCGGCTATCAGAACAATGAAATCGACCCACCAGATTCCCCAACATGTGGATAATCGAGGGATTTTGAAACGACAATAAAAGCATAGGAAAATATACCCAAAACTCCGTGTAAGGCGAGTCGTGATTCACATGGAGGTCAATGGACCACCGAAGAAGCAGGAAGTGAGATCCATTGAAGACGCGTAGAGCCCTCGACCATGCTTGAATAAGATCTGCCTCCGTCTCTAACTGAATCATGATTTCTTTACTATCGAGAGACTAGGAAAGGGAGTGTGTTTTTGTATTTTCACAAGACCAACAACACTTGGATGTGGGGAGAGACTGTGAAAGAGATTTTGGGAAGAAATATGACAATATTAAAGGGTTAGAGGAGTTACGAGAAGAGGGAGAGATGGGTGGGTTTTATAGTAGAGTACAGGGGTGATTTTATAAAATATTATTCATTATTTTTATATTTCACTCAAGACAAGAAATAGTATTGATTTTTGGGATCAAAAGAGTAATATGTTCATGTGAGTTCGAACGAAGTGTGATTACATCAGTTTTCACTCAAGGAATAGTGCATTTAGCTTCAAATATATTTTAACTATAAATTAATGTATTTATCTATTATCCAAGAATTCATGTTTTTTATAAAAATTCAAAAAATTCAACAGAAATTTTCTTTCCTATACAATTAAAATATAGAATCCATTTTATAAAAATAATATTATAATTATGAGATGTTTAATTTTTTATTTAAATAATTACTTTTAGGACAAAAATTATTTTAACTTAAAAATTGATATTATAACACTTTCAAAAATAAACTATGGTCATATTAAATTATCCAAGAATCATGCGAAAAATTATTTATTTAGGAATACATTTTTTTAAAATGAATTTTCTTTTAAAATAATTTATTAATTATAAAATTGGAATTAAATAACAACACTTATTATTAATTTTTTAAATATTCACTTACTTATTCCATGATATATGTAAATCAATGATTCATTTATAGGGTTGCAAAATTTTATTTATACTTTAATGGTCATGGTTACTATTCATTAGGCTGATTTACTATTCATAAGGGTCATATTACTATTCTTATAGTCAAGTTAATATTCACTAAAAATGTAACTTGATTCTATGAGACCAAAAATATCTTAATGATCGCAACAGTGTATGTCTATTTTTTGAAATTAAAATCAAAGGGGTGCAAAAATTATGTTTAACGACTAGGTTAGAGTTAAAAGTGTTTTTTAGGAGACATAATGTTGCATGAATTACATTCTATATTAAATTTATTTGTAAATCCATGGGGTGTTACAACAATCCCTTCTAACAAATATTTATTTCTGTAAGTCCAAAAATCATATCTAAAGATAATAAGAGGATACACTCAAAAATATCTAATCAAAACGAATATAGTTTAAACTAAATAAGGTGGTCTCACATACACAATCCATATCAAATTCAATATAATCTCAATGATCATCGTATTCACCACATTCCTTAATGGATCCACTATAAGAACAATCTATACTTCACATTTCATATAACCCCCATCATAGTGTTGCTTCTTTATCTCAGTCCCATGAGGCGTATTGACTATCCTCATAGGAGTCATAATTTGAAAACAATATTATCTCACTAGTTATAAAATAAAAATATTATCTTACAAAAATTACCACTTCAGGAATAAGCTCAGTTTGAAATTCAATGGTTACATAGTAAATATAATAAACTAGCATTTTTCTTAAATATCTCATATCATAAATTCTTACTATTTAATGAATTATTAATAATCCATTCATGAAAAAACATATTTTGTAAAAAATAATATAATTATTAAACATAAATTAAAATCATTAAAAATTCACAAACACATCCACACACACTTATAACAAGAAATTATTTTTCAAAATGATGTATCAGAACCCCAATACTAACTATGAAAAGAGTTAACATCATATCTAATGATGAATTTAGTATACTAAGTATATAAAATAACATACACCATTGGTAACGTAGACATTAACTGAGATTGTTTTGGCAAGGAACTCACACAAATCTTACATTCTAGGACCTGACTCCAAACCTCTAATATACCTTCTCTCAATTATCAAACAATCGTTAAAAAACATTCTCTAGTTCCATTTGGTATTGTCATTCGTTGGAATGTACCTAGAAATAAGGTAATATTTCACATGCCCTCAAGTGATCTCCCTTACCATCATAGGTAGGGGACTAGCCCTATGGGTTCTAAAGATTTATCTTATGGAGATATTTAACCCTTAGTGGTTCATCACATCAAAATACTAAAAGAAAAAAAATTAGTAACCATAAAAACGTTCAATTGCAAGGAGGATATATAAGAAAATCAACCAATAAATAACCAAATTTTCCCTACCAACAAATAAGGCTTAAACATAGACAATATATCCATATACAAGAGGTATGTTTCGTTGAAATTTGATGAACCAAATCAATACCAACATGTGGTGTGTACATATAGTTTGGTGGAAAAAATATCTAGTAGAACCAACTATAAACCCTAATAATAAATTGAGTATATCATGATCATTTATAAATAGTGTAAATTTTTTAATGTATTTTAATATAGGATTTTCATTATTCACATAATACATTTTCAGAAAACCATTTGTAACACCCAAAAAATGTACTTCTTTTATTTATGGATCTCTTTCCTCCTAATGACTTTTTATTGTGTTTTACAATAGAAGCACATTGAATTACAATAGACCCAAATTTTAGTTTTTAAAATTGAGATAATTATTATAAAAAATTAAGTTATATGGAATAATTATTAGTTTAATTAAATAGTATGATTAAAACATCCGTTTTTAAAATTACATGATAAAATAATTTTACTTTTTTGTGTTAGAAATTTCACTATGTGGTTTCACTATTCATTTTCTATCCGCTTTTATTTTTAATAACTATAGATTTTTATATTTAAAAAGATAAGTTTCTAATACATAGAATATTTTTATTGTTAAATAAACATTATTTTTGAATTTCAAATGTCAAAATTAATATAGGCTGAGTTTTTAGAAGTTTTCTAAGAAGATTAAATTTTTCGTTGAATTGTATTTATTTATGAATAGTATTGGATGAATAATGTTTTATTGATGAATAGTTCTTTTATGAATAGTTCTTTTATGAATAGTGTTTTTGAGGAAAAATAAAAACAATATTTTACTGTTAAATTTTTTATTTGAAATGATTTTTGTAAAAAATACATACACTGTTCTGTTTAGTAATATATTTAGAGTCAGATAAGAGAAAACATTATTTTTTTATGAATAGTAACATACCCTTATGAATAGTAATGAATAATAATGAATTGTAAATATTCAAAAAAATTAGAAACTTCCCTCATTTATGTATAAATACAATTTATACATCTTAAAAGTGAAAAAATGATCGTCGTAAAAGTATTAGTATTTTTGTATTTCATAAATATTTTAATTAAAATTTTAAGATTAATTGAAAAATTTAAAAGGGAAATTTATTTTCATAGAAATGTAATTATATATTGTAACTTTATTTTCTTATGGTTATAAGATAAGTTTATGGGACCATGATTATTTTCTCAAGGTGTTATAAAACAAGTTATACTTTTAAAGTTATTTTTTTGAAATAAATTGGGATTTTATTTAAAAAATAAATTAAAAATATTTAAAAACTTATTTCAATAAAATTGAGTTAATTTTTGAATTTATAAAATCAATATTAGGATAGGTTTAATTTATTTGATTTTAAAAAAATGTTTTGTTTTAGGTGAATAGTAAAAATATAGTTGTGAGTTTTTGGGTGATTAATGGCATCATTAATGATGTAATAATGATGAAATAAATATGTTCTACCTGTAAATAGTAATATTTGTTAAAAGCTTTCCTAGGTGGCCAATATCATAGGCAAATACCATGGGAAATCCCATGGTTTGGAAATACCACCAATGAGTTGTCCCTTTGAAATTAATAAACATTTTCCTCACTTTTCTATAAATTTCAAACCATTCCTTCATTAATATCATTAAAAATTATTCATCAATGAATATATGGTCTTATTAACTCCCATAGAGTCCTATGAAGGTTCCCTCAATCCATCCAAGGTCTCATCCATCATGCTTTCGAAGTTACCCTTCATGGTAAGAGAACTTTTCACCATCCTCTTTTAAGTCATGACATCATTTATGTTATGTCTTCTAGTTTCCATATTCTTATGTGGGGGTATGTTATTCAATGTCCTTATTTTTTTCCATTTTATGTCCAAATGATTAGAGAACCCTTCCACTCTCATCAAATTAGTTTTCTGATTTTTAAAAGACACCATTTGGCTGCAAGATTTTGGTAAAATAAATCGCATCTTCTCTTTTGTTTCATGTTTTCTTTTTAGGTGGAATGTCATTCAATCATCCATACCATGATATTATTTAAATTTCTATTTTGTCCCTATACAGTTTCATGACTTATTTATTTTTGGTTGACCCTTGTCTCATCTCTTTTTAATGTTTTTGAAAAACATGTTATATAACTGTTGTGCTACAGAATCTTCGTCTCAAAATCTCTCTCGTTTTCTCAAGAAATTTTCTATTTTCCTTTTTTTTCAATACCAATCCCCATTTTAGTTCTTGATGTATTCATCAAGACATAAATATGGTACATTTGGTTATGTATATGACATACACGTAACCCTCATTCTTTTTACATGGGTATAAAATTACACAATGATCATGTTTTTAAGTACTTTTTAAAACATCATGATTTTGACATGAAACCCATTTTATTTAATCTATTTGGGTTATTTAGGAAATTTATTATTATTTTCTATGTGGATCACATGAAAACAGATACATATTAAGTGTGCTCCTTGATAGCTCTCTAATGCAATGGTAATGAATTTAATCTCTATAGATTTCATGTGTCACGATACCTTGGTGGAAAACCTCAGTAATTTTTATGACACCTTGGGGATCGACCTTGGTGATATGTTCAGGAATTTCTAAATTAAAATTTATAGCCACATATTCACATTTATGATTCAAGTTCTTCTCATTATGATATTCATCTAATTTCGTTGCTCATGTCATTATGTTTTTCATCACATTCTTATTGATATCACATGTGAACTGATTTACATGCTTTCCTTACTGGGGTATCTGCTCACCCTATCCTCTGATGTATTTATCTAGGTTATGAGTTGCATTAGCACATTTTTATTACATAACTTTTCATTAAAATTTTCATACATAGGATCTTTAAAATCTATTGTCTTTGAAATTTGGAAAAAATACATGAAAACATTAAACACTCTTATAAACCACCTATAAGGATTAAACATTGGTTCATCAGAAGTATATTTAATGAATATGATAACTTAGAGACATTTATCAAAGGAAAGGGTGAGTAGAAGGCCTAGAAAAGAAAAACATGTCAAACCATTTACATACGATCTTGAGCGATATCAACAAGAACATGAAAGATATCATAAAGGAATGATAAAGGGGAATATAATAGCATTATTAACTTAAATTATAACATGAAAATGTGGCAAAAACATTTAATTTACACATTCATGAAAATATCACCAAGGTCCATCCCCAAGGTGTCTTAAAAATTACAAAGTTTGTTCACCATGTTATTGTAAATCTTGTCATTTCTGGAGATTAAATTATTTACAAAATTCATCGAGGCACTATCAAGTCACTCCCTTAATGTGTATTTATTTTAATGTGATCCACATATATCAGAATCATATATTTCATAAATTAACCATAGAGAATAAAGGAAATTGGGTTCATATCAAAATCGTGATGTCTTAACAATTGCTTAATAACAAGATCATTAAGTCATTTATATCCCATGGAAAGAGAATAAGGGATATATGTATTTCTATTACAGAATAAAATATATCAATTTTATATCCTGAGGAATACTTCATAAAATAAAATTGGATTGTGTATTCACATAAATAAAATAAGAGAATTTCTTGAGAGAAATGGAGAAATTTTGAGACGAAATTTCTATAACATAACAACTATATAACATGGTTTTAGAAAATATTAAATAGGGAGGGGGAAAAAGTATCCCATCCATAAATGAATCATTTTACAGTATAGGGATAGAATAAAATATAAATAAGATCATGGCATGGTAATTTGAATGATATACCACATGAAAAGTAAAATTGAAAAAATGTGAAAATGTGATTTCTTTTACGAAAATTCAGCAGCCTAACGACGTCCCATAAAAATTAAGAAAATAAATTGATGAGATTGGAAATGGTCTCAAATAATTTTGAAATGAAATGGACCATAATAAGGATATATATAAACATACCCCAACATAATAATATGGAAATTAGAAGACATAACATAAAAGAAGTCATGACTTAAAAGAGGTGAGTGAAAGGTTCCCTTAACTTGAAGGGAATCATTAAAAGATTGAAGTTTGGGACCTTGGGAGGCATGAGGAATCCATGGAAGGACTTATTGGGAGGTAAAAATAATAGATCTAAGTTTATTACGTTTTTGTAATGAAACGAGTGAGTGAATGTCTTGGTATTTATAGCAAAAGTGAGGGAATATTTTATTAATTTCCAAGGGAAACCTCATTGGTGGTATTTGTAAAACCATGGGATTTCCCATGGTATTGGCCACTCTAGACACCTAATAACATATATTACTATTCACAAGTCGACCATTTTATTACATCTTTATTACATCATTAATGATGTCATTACTCACACTAAAACTCAAAACTTTATTTTCACTGTTCACCGAAAAAAAACATTTTATAAAAATATCAAAAAATCACTCTGACGCAAAATCGATGCTCTGAAATCAAAAATGAACTCAATATTATGAAAATAACTATCTAAATATTTTTTATTTAATTTTTAAATAAAATCACAATTTTTTTCAAAAAAAAATAACATCAAAACTATATATGATTTTATAACACCTTGAGAAATTAATCATGGTCCATGAAATTATCTTATAACCATAAGACAATAAAGTAACAATTTATTATTACATTTTATGAAAATACATTTCCATTTTAAATTATTAAATTAATCATAAAATTTAAATTCAAATATTTATAACATACAATAACACTAATACCTATATGATGATCGTTTTTCCACTTTTAAGATGTCTAAATTGTATTTATATGTTCATGGGGGAAGTTTCTATTTGTTTGGCAGATTTACTATTCCTTACTATTCATTACTATTCATAAGGGTATGTTGCTAATCACCAAAAAAATATTTTGATCCAGTTGAACCACATTTTTCACCCTGATTACAACCACGTATGATAGATTTTTTAAAATCATTTCAAAGGAAAATTTATTTGATAATAAAATATTTTTTTTACTATTCATCAAAATAACACTATTCATCAAATACCATTCATCAAGTAAACACTATTCATCCAACACCATTCATCAAATAATATACTATTTATCAAAAAATTGATACTTCTTAGAAAACATCTAAAAATTCAGCCTAGATTAATTTTTTCATTTTAAATTCAACAATGATGTTTATTTAACTATAATAATAATCCAAGTATGATAAATTTATCTTTTAATTATAAAAATACTTATTTATTAAAAATAAAAATGGATATAAAATGAATAGTGAAATTTCATAGTGAAATTTCTGACACATAAAAAAAATATTTTATCATTCACATTTAAAAGGGGAGTTTTAATCATACTATTTAATTAAAATTATAAATATTCCATATACCATATGTTTTTATAATAATTATATCATATCTGAAAACTAAAATTTGTGTCCGAATTAATTAGATGTGCTTTTATTATAAAACATAATATAAAGTTATTATGAGGAAAGAGGTCCATTAATAAAAGAATTTCATTTCTTTCGGGTCGTTAGATTCTTCCCCCCGAAAATAAATTGCATCCTCAAAATTTTTTCCTGTTAACAATTTATTCATATTAGGAAACTTATCATTATAATATAATTTCATGTCTTAAAAATATTTTTCTTTAACCACAATTACATTTTCAATAAATCCTTCATAATCATTCATAAAAAGCTTGGGATTAAAAAACATATCCATAGAGAGTGTCAAACTAGGATTGCAGGAATGCCTGTTGTCGTGTACCAGGATACACCGGGTTAAGCCCAAAACTCCATGTCGGAGTTTTCGCTCTTAGGTACATCTGTTTCACAGCCCATGCACTTGTTCAAATCCAGACAATGATTTATTTTTTCAAAAACAACTTAATATTTAACCCAAATACCAGGAATTTTTCCTATATTTAATCATTTATATAGGATTTATCTTAGTGTTTTAATTTCCTAAATTCCACAAATAACTAAATTATCCTTTTATACCAGCTATGGAATCCCGAATTTTTAATTACATATGATTTCATTAAATTTTACATGTTGAGGATCTTTAATGTTTAGTGTCTTGGAAATGAGGAACATAATATCGAAAACATAAAACACTCTTTTAAAACCCCTTGAAAAAAATCATAATGAAACTTCCATCCTATTTAAAATTATTTCATTATATAACCTAGAGACATACATCAATGGAAAGGGTGATCACAAAGCGCATAAAAGAAAACAAGTGAAACAGTTTACATGTGATCTTAAGAGATATCAATAAGATCATGAGATATATCGTAATGGAATGATAAAGAGTAACACAATAGAAATAATAACATGAATAATAAATGAAAATGTTTCTAAAAAAATTAATTTAGACATTAATGAAAATATAACCAAGGGCCATCTCCAAGGTGTCTTAAAAATTACCAAAGTTTTTCACTAAGTTATTGTAAAACATGTCATCTCTTTAGATTAAATTAATTACCCAATTAATTGGATCCATATCAGGGAACACCCTTAATTTGTATTTATTTTTATGTTATCCACACTGATCATAATCATAAATTTCATTAATATCCCAAAGAGAATAAAATAAATGGTTTTCATATCAAAATCATGACTTTTTAAAAAGGGTTTTTAAACAAGATCATTAAGTCCATTATAAACCATGGAAAGGGAATAATGGTTATATGTATTTCAATTCAAAAATAAAATATTTAAATTTTAGGTTTTGATGAATAATCCCCAAAAATAAAATAGTTTTGGGTATTCACATAAAGAAAATAACATAATTTATTGAGAGAAAGAGATAAATTTTGAGACGAAATTTCAATAGTCTGATGACTATATAACATGGTTTTATAAAACAATAGAAACAGTGGGGAAATTGGTATCCCATCCATAAATTAACATTTTTAACATATGGGGACATAATAATATTGTAATATGATCATGGAGTGGATATTTGAATGACATACAACATGAAAATGAAACATGAAAAAAAAAGAAAATGTTATTTCTTTTACCAAAATTTGGCAGCATTACGACGTCACATAAAAATTTAGAAAATCAATTAATGAGGGTGGAAAGCGTCTCTTATGATTTGGAAATTAAATGGAAACTAATAAGGATATATATGAACATACCACAACATAATAATATGGAAACTAGAAAACATAACATAAAGGAAGTCATGACATAAAAGTGGATGGGGAAAGGTTCGCTTTCTTTGAAAAGTAACATCAAAAGATCAACTTTTTGGAACATGGGTGGCATGAGGGAAACATTGGAGGACGTCTTGGGTGGTAAAAAGACTAGATCATTGTTTAGGATGTTTTTTTAATGAAACACGTGAGGGAATTTCTAGGTATTTATAGCAAAAGTGGGGGAATATTTTATTAATTTCTAAGGGACACCTCATCGGTGGTATTTGCAAAACCATGGGCTTTCCCATGGTATTTGCCCATGGAATTTCCCACTTGGGACACATAGTGACATATATTACTATTCAAAAGTATAAAATAAGTATTACATAATTATTACATCATTAATGATATCATTAATCACATGGAAACTCAAAAGAGTATTTTTACTATTCCCCAAAAAACAAAACATTTTATAAAAATAACATAAATACACCCTAACCTAATATCGGTAATATTAATTCAAAAATGAATTCAATTTCATGAAAATAATTTTCTAAATAATTTTTATTTAAATTATAATTAAAATCATAATTTATTTCAAAAATATTACTTCAAATCTATAAATCGGTTTATAACGCCTTGAGAACTTAATCATAGTCCCATAACATTCTCTTATAAACAGAAGACAATAATGTATCAATTTATGATTTCATTTTATGAAAATACATCTCCATTTTAAATTACTAATTTAATCATATAATTGTAATTATAATATTTATGACATACAAAAATACTAATACCTATACGATGATCGTTTTTTCACTTTTAAGATGTCTAAAATGTATATATACATTTATGGATGATGTTTCTAATTGTTTGGCCGATTTACTATTTATTACTATTCATTAATATTTATAAGGGTACGTTGTTATTCATCAAAAAATTATTTTGATCTTATTGAACCATATTTTTCACCCTGATTACAACCATGTATGACAGATTTTTGAAAAACTTTTCACAGAAAAAGTATTTTAATAAAAAAATATTCTTATACAATTCATCAAAATAACACAATTAATTAAATACTATTCATCAAGAAAACACTATTCATCAAATAAAATAACCTTTAAAAAAATTGATACTTCTTATAAATCATCTAATATTTTTTCCTAGATTAATTTTGACATTTGAAATTCAAAAATGATGTTTATTTAACCATAGTAATTCACTAAGTATGATAAATCATTCATTTAAATATAAAAATAAATATTAATTAAAATAACAACGGATAGAAAATGAATTTTGAAGTTGCATTGGGAAATTTCTGACACTAAAAAAAATATTTTATCAGTTACAATTAAAAGGGGAGTTTTAATCATACTATTTAACTAAAATAATCATTATTCCATATACCATAATTTGTCATATTTATTATATCATATCTAAAAACAAAAATTTTGGCCTGAAGTAGTTCGATGTGCTTTTATTGTAAAACAAAATAAAAAGTTATTATGAAGAAATAGATCCATAAATAAAATAAGTTCATTATTTCGTGTCATTACATTCTTCTCCCCTTAAATAAATTGTGTCCTCGTAATTTTCTTTTATTATAAATTTATTTCTATAATGAATCTTATATTTATAAATTAATTTCATGTCTTAAAAATATTATTCTTTATCAACAAATAAATTTTCAATAAATCATTCATAATAATTCCTAAAAATATTATGATTAATAAAACATATCCTCCAAGAGTGTCAAACCAGGAGTGCAGCAAGGCCCGTTGTCGTGTCCCAGGATACCCAGGGTCAATCCCAAAACTCCTTGTCGAAATTAATTTCACTTTGAAATTAGAATATATTTTTACCATTAAATCCAATAGAGGTCATTGGAATTAATTTCACTTTGAAATCAGACTTAAACCTGTGTCAATCTTTTGATACTTATTGTTTCATAAAAACACGCTAGTTTCTCTTACAGTGGGAATTAATTATTAAACTAATTAATGTAACTTATATGTTTTGAATTTTGTAAAATAGACTTCATTTTTGAATTCGGAATATCAAATATAGATTAGGATAAATTTTTGGTAATTTTCTGAAAAACTTCAATTTTTGATGAATAGTGAAACCACTAAGTCGTACTTATAAAAACTGATTTTCCGTTTAAATGAAATTTTTCAATCTTTGTGTTTTGAATTTCAAAAATCCGACATACATGGTTATCATTAGGAGGTAAGATGTGGTTCAATGGGATTAAAATAATTTTTTGGTGAATAGTAACTTATTAAGTTTTTAATCGCGATTAGAGGTAATTAGTGTAGTTTAAGGTAAGAATAATGTTTTAATAAAATAAAATGACCTAGACACATGTCCTACCCTCATTGGATGTTTCATGGACGACCAAGACAATCCATGGGTCAACTTGGGGACCCCATGGAGCCACTTTGGTTTGAAAATGACATAAATATCTTTTTATTTAATGTTAAAGTAAAAATGACACAAACATGAAATGTTTTACTAAAACAATTTTTACATGGTGTTATACAAGTAATATTTTTCTGACTATAAATAGTCATTGGAAATATAAAACTATTTCCTACATCATAGTATTTTTTTATAATTTTTATACATTAAACAAATTAAATTATTTGTGACATCATGGTGATGCAGCGAGGACCTCATTATTTAACGATTTGAATAAAATGGAATGATAATGTAATATCTAAGCCCTAAACATGTGAAAAACCAATTGTATGAGTGGATTTCGAACCCTTATAACCTTATCCTAGAAATACATCAATGTGGGACCTTTAAAATCCAAAAATCTTTTGAAAATAAAGTAACATTTTGTAACTTTACAAGAGTGCCCCTCCTCTCCTCTTATAAAAGGCCCCCAACTCTACCTCCTTACCCACACACCCAAAGCCTTTGTCTCGGCCAACCCCTGCCAATTTTGTCTCTCCACTTCCCTCTATTACTTCTAGAAGCCTCACTTTGGGCAGAAGTCTTCCCAAAGAAGATTTTGAGCTCAAACCAAAAGGAGTTACCCGATTTTAAGGTGATGTCTTCACTTGTGTCCTTTTGTATTATTTTTCTTCTCCAACCCCCTAAAATCTTCTTATTCATTTATTTTGTAAGAAATCCAGTATCTTAAATATACTAGGATGTTGTTATAAGAAGGATTCGAGCTACACTTACACACACCTACATCTAATGGTTAAAGAACATACTGTTTTCGTGGATGGCGAATTTCTGCCTCCCGAAACGATGATTGTTCAACATTCTTCTAACACCTTCAAATGTGGCCATTAAGATGACACTATATTTATATATAATATCTAATATGTTTATGTTTTACATAATATTCTGTATTTTTCATTTATGGCATACCTTTATGGTTTCCATTATGGGTAAAGGCGATAACTTCATCTAAGGAAGTGCAGACTACCGCCCCCTCAAAGTGATTTGATTCGTTAATACCATATGTGGTACGTATAAAGGATATATTTAATGATATTATATATGATACCATACTGGAATTAAAATAATATTATGTATAATTATGTTTTAATTCCATTAAATATGAATTAGAAATGGAAGTAGCGTTCATGCGTACGTACGACTTACCGTCTCCATGAACTGTACATTTCATTTCTTATCTCAAAATGTTATGTAATATTATAAGTACATATATATAATGGATATATATGTAATATATTACATCTAAATTATAGATATCATTCTGTAATTATAACATATATATATCTCTCTCATTTTGTTTTAATTACATTAATATGACAAAAAATGAAAGTAGCGTTCAAACGTACGTACGGCCTACCGTCTCCATGAACGGTGCTTTTCGTTTTTTATCTCCAAATGATATGGAATAGTATAAAATGAATATTTAATGGATATATATGATATTTTAATCATTAATACTATTTTATAAATTATTTACTTATAACTACATGGGCAATCGTTTTTCAAACAAGTTCATTTTTTACTCATGTACCAAACATCGGCAAAAACGTCTGATATGAACTAACATTATTAAACAATTATTATAACATTATAATATGTGATATGAACTGAATAATAATCTCTAAAGGAGGTACTTAGGCAATTATTAATTGACCAATGTTTATTATTCAAGAATATAAAGAAACGAGCAAGACAAGTTGGACTTGAGGTAAGGGATCCTACTCCTCTCTTTCTTTTTAAGTACACTCTTTTATGTCATTCCTTCTAAGCTCACCTTTATTGTTATTGGGATGTTCTTTTATATTAATCTTACTCAAATTTTTATGTTTATATGATGAGAGACCCTATTCTTTCTCATCAATCCATTTTGGAAGTTTTGAGTGGTGCCGTTAGGCTGCCGAATTTTCGTAAGAGATCTAACCTCTCTCTTTCTCGTTGAGTACTCTCCTTTATGTCACTTCTTTAAGCTCCTCTTTGTTATGATGGGGGATTATCTTTTATATTCCTCTTTCTGTACATTTTATTGTAATGTGATGAGATACCCTATTTGATCTCATCAATCCATTTTTGGATGTTTTAAGTGGCGCCGTTAGGATGTCGAGTTTTTGTAAGGGATTTTTCATATCACTTTTATTCCCGTGATATTTATGAAACATTTGACACAATTTCCTTTTAGTGGTGTATGTACTTTCCATTATTTTACTCATTGTGTAATATACTTTCTTTTATGAGTATTTACATCAATGTTGTATTGTCCTTCTTTCACGAGGTGTATGTTTCGAAAGATACCCATGTCGGTAAGGGAACCTTTCACCATCCTCTTTTTAAAAGACATATTTTTTTGTGTCTTTTAATTTACATATTTTTATGTTGGGATATGTTCTCATATATCCTTATTGATGTAAAATTTATTTCCATGTGATGAGATACAATTTTTTATCTCTCATCAACTCATTTTTATGTGACGTCGTTAGGCGGTCAAAGGAACTTCTTAACCCAATTTCGATTTCTTTGGGTTCAATATATAGTTATTGAATATGTCATCCTTTGAATATGTGTGAATGACCTTTGATTATTTTACACTTAATATCCACTTATATTTGGTGTATTGGTTTGTCACACATAATTATGTAATTGATTTATCCTTAATCCAAGGATACCGTCTTTGTATGGGACTTCGTATCAATCTCCTTCTATTGAAGCATATTTTGTTTTATACACAACCTTCTTTTATACGGTGTATAAAACCCTTTGACTTTTGTGTTTATCCAAAAGGAATATTTTTTATGAAGTGTTTTACTAAACGACAAAAGGGAATGTTTTTTTCGTACGTATGCGGCAACAATCACTTCTCTGCCGACGTGATCATTATTTGAGTTTCGGCATCCTCTACAAGCCATACCTTCTTTTTAAAAGAAAAATAAAAACCATGTTTTAATTTTCTGTTATTTTGGCATTGAAAATGGTTTTCATAATGTTTTTATATCAATGTGTTGTATTTATATCTTGTGATTGAAAGGTGGAAATGTTATGTTTCCTTTATTCATGTTTTATGTGATATGATTATGTTGAGGTTCTTGGGAATTATTATGAAGACGGGTGGTTCCGTGATAATCTAAGGGTGGGTGAGCCTGATATAGCTCTCCAATGTATTGGGTAATGTGAAGGAGTGTAATGTTAAGGTTTCTCCGAAGAGATTTAGGGAATATACTGTGATGGGTATTCCAAACGTAACCAAGAGGGTTACTCCCTACGTAAGAATGTTATGAATGCATCAAGTTACCTTTTATGTCTTATGATTTCTACGATTTATTCATGATTTGATGAGGTATGATAAAGTGACTATGTTTTATGGGTAAAGTATGATTTCATTCTTATGTATATATGAACTCATGTTTCCTTTCCATATTTTTATAACCCTTACTGAGCTTTTTATGCTCATCCCATGTTTTTGAAATGTTTTTCACAGGTCAAGGGAAAGGTACATGATGTGATGATAGTGTCAAGGATGTGTCAAGAAAGAATCTGGGTTTTATTTTATATATGTTTCCGTTGATGGGAAGAATGAATACTGTCTTTTATGTAACCACATTGTTTAAATGTGGAATGTAATGCAAGTTTCATGATCTAATTGTCTAAAACTATAAACCTAAAAAGATCATCAATGTGTAATGTTGTAATAACTCAATATTAAGTAAGGTTTAAGGATGGGGCCTTATAGTTGGTATCAAAGGTCGGTTTAGATAACTTTAGAGGTTAGGGTATTCTTTAAGCATAAGTGACATTACCATAATGTTTAGGATTTCATAAAGAGTCCTAGTTTTAGATAAAGTGAATGAGTAAGTATATATTAGTGTTTATCTTCCTCATTAGTACATGATGGTTATGTTGATATAATCACACTGACCTTTTTGGTTTTAGTAAATGGCTGGATCTAGCAGGCACCAAAGTGACAATTGGTTAGAAGGAAACTGTGGTGGTTCTCTGATTAAGAGACTAGATGAAATGGGGTATTCAATGAGGAAAATCTTGGTTGTTCTAAACCAACTATCAAGGAGTCATGATCAACCACTTGAACCTTGGTATGTTCTATAATGCATCATGTACGACAATCGATGTGGAATTTCAGGTAATAATTATAAAGGTAACCATTAGGGTTTATATGATCCTTACTTTTGATGTAATTACGGGTTATTATATGTTATGATGGAAAATGAAAGGCATGAGACAAACTTGAGGTTAAATTATGTTATGGTTATTTTTGATGATTTTATCCCTTTTGGGGGAATGATTTTAGAATTGTATAGTTTTGGAAAAAGGACAACACGGAGACCGTGTGACTACCCATCGCGTCGGACAAAGCTGTGGGAATCGAACCCACAACCAAAGTGCGACTGGTATTTATCGCCTACCACTGGACTACGTGAAGTCCCGGGTTAGGTTGACTGATTATTTTTAGTTATATGATTTTATTAATTAAGAGTAAGTTGATTATGGGTTATCTATGGAAATTTATTAACCTATCATGGAGGATATGTGATTAGGTTAATTACTTTTCAATACGAGACATTAAGAGAAACTGATGTTGTTTGGAGGTAAATATTACGATTTTGCTTGGAAGACTATGTGAATAAATCCTTCAAATATTTGGGATCCAATCTTAGTTTGGTTTAATTTGAAGAATATTTATGGAAAAATTGATTATCGAATGGTCCTCGTTGAAGTTTGGGTTTTGTTGGATAAATTTTGGAGATTAAGAATAGATTTTTTTTAGAAAGGGTTATCTTTTTCTGGATTATCTGACCTTGTACTAACCATTTTGGTTTTTTTTTGTTTAAAGCCTAAAGTCATTGGAAGTATACAGTTCTCTTTGGTGGATTAGGTGATTCTATAGAAGTTGATTATAGTACTCTTAATGCGAACAAGTCTTCCTAAATACTCGCCTTTTGGAGAAAATATGAGTTTGATTAAGGAATCTAGTAAAAGTTGAAAGTCAACATGATAAGTGATTATGTTTCCTTATGAATAAATTCCTCAATAAAAATTAACTTGAAACAAAAATGTTGTCTATTAACTTTTCCTACTGGTGAATCAAATATTGTTTAACCCATCACAAGTTTGCGGTTTTCTTGTGGTTAACTTTCTCCTAAACATGTTTTCTATCACTCTCCATCAGAACATGACCCTATGTTTTCTCCTCCATGTCCATATTTTCAAACTTGGAATCCTAGTATGGGTTAACTCGGGTGTCCTTTGTACTTATCATCCTTTGTTTTAAAGTGATTGTTTAACCGACTCTTGTTCCGATGTGGGACTTTCAAGGATGTTTCCAAGCCCAATTTTAAAATTGCGAGGACGCAATTCCCAAAACGGGGGAAGGATGTAAAACCCCAGGTAAATAAAGAATATGAAATTTTTATATTTATCAATATTTTTGAAAAAAATATTAATATGACTTTAATGGGGACGCTATGCTCGATGGCGTACCCAACACGCAACAACGAGTTTCTTGGGAATCTTATGTTGCACTCTAATAATAAAATAATATTATTTTAAATGGTAGTTAACACGTAGCCATTGTATTGGTGGGAATGGATAGAAATAACTATAATATGATTATATATGTTTTTAAATGTTTTTAAATTTATCCAATAAAAGATAAAGGCTTCAAATACGGAAAGAATTCAATTTTAAGCGTATATTTCCTAGTTTTCACTAAAGGTTCACTTATCATCTTTTGATGGAGAACCGTAATTACATATAGTTTTTTTCACTCTTATACATTCTATTGGACCAAATAAAACTCTTCTTAAGAATTCGAACATCAAAATTTACTTTGTGTAAATTTTTGGTATCTTTCCGATAAAGTTCATTTTTTAATGAATAGTGTAAAATGTTGTATTTTAATTCAAAACCTCTTTTTAATCTAATTTATTTATATTATTATATTATCATTTGAATTGATTTTGAAGTGAAATTAGAATATATTTTTACCATTAAATCCAATAGTGGTCATTGGAATTAATTTCACTTTGAAATCAGACTTAAACCAGTGTCAATCTTTTGATACTTATTGTTTCATAAAAACACGATATTTGCTCTTACAGCGGGAATTAATTATTAAATTAATTAATTTGACTTATATGTTTTGAATTTTGTAAAATAGACTTCATTTTTGAATTCGGAATATCAAATATACCTTAGGGTGAATTTTTGGTAATTTTCTGAAAAACATCAATTATTGATGAATAATGAAACCACTAAGTGGTACTTATAAAAACTGATTTTCTGTTTAAATGAAATTTTTCCATCTTTGTGATTTGAATTTCAAAAATCCTACATACATGGTTATCATTAATAAGTAAAATGTGGTTCAATGGGATTAAAATAATTTTTTGGTGAATAGTAACTTATTATGTTTTTAATTACGATTAGAGGTAATTAGTGTAGTTTAAGGTAAGAATAATGTTTTAATAATATTAAATTACCTAGAAACATGTCCTAACCTCATTGGATGTGTCATGGACTACCAAGACAATCCATGGGTCAACTTGGGGACCCCATGGAGCCACTTTGGTTGGAAAATGACATAAATATCTTTTTATTTAATGTTAAAAATAAAAATGACACAAACATGAGATGTTTTACTAAAACAATTTTTAAATGGGGTTATACAGTCATATTTTTGACTATAAATAGTCATTGGAAATCTAAAAAGATTTCCTACATCATATTAGTTTTTTTTATATTTTTTAGACATTAAATAAATTAAATTATTTATGACATCATGATGATGCATCGATGACCTCATTATTTAACGATTTAAATAAAATGGAATGATAATGTAATATCTAAGCCCTAAACATGTCCAAAACCAATTGGATGAGTGGATTTCGAACCTTTATCACCTTATCCTCGAAATACATAAATGTGGGACCTTTAAAATCCGAAACTCTTTTGAAAATAAAGTAACATTTTGTAACTTTACAAGAGTGCCCCTCCTCTCCTCTTATAAAAGGCCCCCACCTCTACCTCCGTACCCACACTCCAAAAGCCTTTTCCTCGGCCGAACCCTGACCATTTTGTCTCTCCACATTCCTATAATACTTCTTAAAACCTCACTTTGGGCAGAAGGCTTCCCAAGGAATCCTTTGAGCTCAAACCAAAGGGAGTTACCAGATTTTAAGGTAATGTCTTCACTTGTGTCCTTTTGTTTTATTTTTCTTCTCTAACCCCCTAAACTCTTTTTATTCATTTATTTTGTAAAAAATAGAGTATCTTCAATATACTAGTATTTTTTTATAATAAGTATTATAGCTACACTTACACACACCTACATCTAATGGTTAAAGAAGATACTATTTCCATGGATGGTGAATTTCTGCCTCCCAAAACAATGATTGTTCAACATTCTTCTAACACCTTCAAAGGTGGCCATTAAGATGACACTATATTTATATATGATATATAATATGTTTATGTTTTACTTAAGCTGCTGTATTTTTCATTTATGGCGTACCTTTATGGTTTCCATTATGGGTAAACGCGATATCTTCATTTAAGGAAGTGCGGACTACCGCCCCCTCAATGTGATTTGATTCGTTAATACCAAATGTGGTACATATAAAGGATATATTTAATGATATTATATATGATACCATACTGGAATTAAAATAATATTATGTATCATTATGCTTTAATTCCATTAAATATGATATAGAAATGGAAGTAGCATTCATGCGTACGTACGGCTTACCGTCTCCATGAACGGTACATTTCATTTCATATCTCAAAATGTTATGTAATATTATAAGTACATATATATAATGGATATATATGTAATATATTACATCTAAATTATGGATATCATTCTGGAATTATAACATATATATATCTCTCTCATTTTGTTTTAATTCCATTAATATGACAAAAAATGAAAGTAGCGTTCAAGCGTACGTACGGCCTACCGTCTCCATGAACGGTGCTTTTCGTTTTTTATCTCCAAATGATATGGAATAGTATAAAATGAATATTTACTGGATATATATGATATTTTAATCATTTATACTATTCTGTAAATTGTTTACTTATAACTACATGGGCAATCTTTTTTCAAACAAGTTCATTTATGACTCATGTACCAAACATCGGCAAAAACGTCTGATATGAACTAACATTATTAAACAATTATTATAACATTATAATATGTGATATGAACTGAATAATAATCTCTAAAGGTGGTACTTAGGCAATTATTAATTGACCAATGTTTATTATTCAGGAATATAACTAAACGAACAAGACAAGTTGGACTTGAGATAAGGGATCCTACTCCTCTCTTTCTTTTTAAGTACACTCTTTTATGTCATTCATTCTAAGATCATCTTTCTTGTTATTGGGATGTTATTTTATATTAATCTTACTGTAATTTTTATGTTCATATGATGAGAGACAATATTCTCTCTCATCAATCCATTTTGGAAGTTTTGAGTGGCGCCGTTAGGCTGCCGAATTTTCGTAAGAGATCTAACCTCTCTCTTTCTCTTTAAGTACTCTCCTTTATGTCACTTCTTTTAAGCTCTTCTTTTTTATGATGGGGGATGTTATTTTATATTCCTCTTGTTGTAAATTATATTGTAATGTTTTGAGATACCCTATTTGATCTCATCAATCCATTTTTGGATGTTTTAAGTGGCGCCGTTAGGCTGCCATGTTTTCGTAAGGGATTTTTCATCTCAATTTTATTCCCGTGAGATTTATGCTACATTTGCCACAATTTCCTTTGAGTGGTATATGTACTTCCCATTATTTTACTCATTGTGTAATATAATTTCTTTTATGAGTATTTACATCAATGTTGTATTGTCCTTCTTTCATGAGGTGTTTGTTTCGAAAGATACCCATGTCAGTAAGGGAACCTTTCACCATCCCCTTTTTAAAAGAATTCTTGTGTTGGGTCTTTTAATTTACATATTATTATGTTGGGATATGTTCTCATATATCCTTATTGATGTAAATTTTATTTCCAAGTGATGAGATACCCTTTTTTTATCTCTCATCAACTCATTTTGATGTGACGTCGTTAGGCGGTCCAGGGAACTTCTTAACCCAATTTCGATTTCTTTGGGTTCAACAAGTAGTTATTGAATATGTCATCCTTTGAATATGTGTGAATTACCTTTGATTATTTTACACTTAATATCCACTTATATTTGTTGTATTCATTTGTCACACATAATTATGTAATTGAATTATCCTTAAACCAAAGATATCGTCTTTGTATGGGACTTCGTCTCAATCTCCTTCCATTGAGGCATATTTTGTTTTATACACAACCTTCTATTATACGGTGTATAAACCCCTTTGACTTTTATGTTTATCCAAAAGGAATATTTTTTATGAAGTGTTTTACTAATCGAAAAAAGGGAATGTTTTTGTCATACGTATGCGGCGACAACGACTTCTCCGCCGCCGTGACCGTTATTTGAGTTTCAGCTTCCTCTACAAGCCATACCTTCTTTTTAAAAGAAAAATAAAAACCATGTTTTAATTTTCTTTTATTTTGGTATTGAAAATGGTTTTCATAATGTTTTTATATCAATGTCTTTTATTGATATCTTGTTATTGAAAGGTGGAAATGTTATGTTTCCTTTATGCATGTTTTATGTTATATGATTATGTTGAGGTTCTTGGGAATTATTATGAAGACGGGTGGTTCCGTGATAAACTAAGGGCGGGTGAGCCCGATATAGCTCTCTAATGCATTGGGTAACACGAAAGAGTGTAACGTTAAGGTTTCTCCGAAGAGATTTAGGGAATATACTGTGATGGGTATTCCAAACGTAACCAAGTGGGTTACTCCCTACGTAAGAATGTTATGAATTCCTCAAGTAACCTTTCATGTCTTATGATTTCTATGATTTATTCACGATTTGATGAGGTATGTTAATGTGACTATGATTTATGGGTAATGTATGATTTCATTCTTTTGTATATATGAACTCATGTTTCCTTTCCATATTTTTATAACCCTTATTGAGCGTTTTATGCTCATACCATGTTTTTGAAATGTTTTTCATAGGTCAAGGGAAAGGTACAAGATGTGATGATTGTGTCAAGGATGTGTTAAGAAAGAATCCGTGTTTTATTTTAAATATGTTTCTGTTGATGGGAAGAATGGATACTGTCTTTTATGTAACCACTTTGTTTAAATGTGGAATGTAATGCAAGTTTCATGATCTAATTCTCTAAAACTCTAAACCTGAAAAGATCCTCAATGTGTAATCTTGTAATAACTCAAGATTAAGTAAGGTTTAAGGCTAGGGCCTTATATAACTAACCTATCCTTTTATACCAACTATGGAATCCTGCCTTTTTAATTACAAATATTTCATTACATTTTACTGAGTGAGTATATTTAAAGTTTATTGTCCTCGGAATCAGGAACATAATACATGAAAACATAGAACAATATTTTAAAACCCCATGAAAAAAAGAATCATGAAAATTTCATCATATGTAAAATTATTGCATCTCACAACTTGGAGACATAATTCAAATGAAAGGGTAAGAAGAAGGCCTGGTAAGGAAAGAAAGGGAATCAGTTTAATTTTGATAGCAATAAGATCATGATGAAAACCCTAATATAATGAACTTGGTGGGCCTATATCCCAAAAAGCTCAGCCACGCCCGAGCCATGACCTCTGGCAGATAGCAGATACCTGCCCACAGGTAGATAACATGCCCCGACCTCAGATTGTACCAGATAACACGTGGCAAGAACTGTGCCATTCCTGACAAGGATTTAAATCACCTCCCTCGCAACTCCAACCAGAGACCATTGGATTATCAGCCAACCGGGAGCATTACAATTACAGAATGAGCTATGACCCATGTAATGTTTTGATACCCGGGCACCTGTGCCAGCCTATTGGGATCAGAAACGCCCTTCGGGCCTTATCGCGGACCGGGTTGGGCGCCAGGTCGGATGGCGACCCAGTCTGGTTCGTGACACATAAATACAAGAGAAATGGATGTACAGGAATATCATAATGAAAAGAATGTGAATCATATAATGAATATGTGGCTACAATATTTAATTTACACACTCATGAACATATCACCAAGGTGCATCCCCAAAGTTTCATAAAAATTACCAAGGTATCAGGAAATTTGTCATCTCTATAGATTAAATTTATTACCCATTGCATTGGAGTGATATCAGGGTAAACCCTTAATATGTATTTATTTTTATTTTAGATACATAGATCATAACCATAAATTTCATAAATAACCCATAGAGAGTAAATATATGGGTTTCATGTCAATATTGCAATGTTTTAAAAAGTACTTAAAAACAAGATCATTAAGTCATTTACAACCCATGGAATGGGAATAAAGGATATGTGTGGGAAATTCTATAATCAAATATATCAATTTTATGTCTTGATTAATAAACCTAGAAAAAAATATGTTTTGGTATTTATATAATGAAAATATGATAATTTAATGATAGAAAGAGAGAAATTTTGAGACGAACTTTCTAGAGCATAATGGTTATATAACATGGTCCTAGAAAATAATAAAAAGTGAAGGTATAAGATTATACCATCAATAAATGAATCATTTTATCATATAGGGATTGAATAAAATATAAATATGATCTTGGTGTGGATATTTTAATGACAGACCACATGAAAAGGAAACTTGAAACAAGAGAAAATGAAATTTATTTTACGAAACTTCAGAAGCCTAACGACATCACATAAAAATTCAGAAAATCAATTGATGTAATTGGAAAGGTCTATAATAATTTGGACATGAAATGGGATGTATTAATGATATATAATAATAGTCCCCAACATAATAAGATGGAAACTAGAAGACATAACATAAAGGAAGTCATGATTTAAAAGAGTAGGGTGAAAGTTTCCATTACCTTGAAGAGTAATTTAGAAAGCTCAAATGTTGGGACCTTTGGAGGCTTGAGGGAATCTTGGGAGAACATATTCAATGGCAAAAAACCAAGCATTGATTAGAAGGATTTTGGAATGAATGGAATGAAGGAATGGATTAGAATTTATAGCAAAAGAGAACGAATATTTTACTAATTTTCAAGGTACACCTCATTAATGGTATTGTCAAAAACATTGGCTTGGGCAGGGTATTTTCCCATGGTATTGGTCCCCTGGAACACCTAATAACATATTTTACTATTCAAAAGGTGACCAGATTTATTAAAAAATTATTACATCATTATAGATGTCATTAATCACACCAAAACTCGAAACTGTATTTTTACTCTTCACAGAAAAACCAAAAATTTTATTAAGATATAATAAATTCACCCAAACATAATATCGTTGAATTGAATTCAAAAATTAAATCAATATTCTGAAAAGAAATTTCTAAATATTTTTGATTTAATTTTTAAATAAAATCATAAACTATTTCAAAAAAATAACATTAAAAATATAACTCATTTTATAACACCTTGAGATATTAATCATGGTCCCATATAATTTTCATATCACGCTATAAAAATAAATTTATGATTTATGATTAAATTTTATGAAAATAAATTTCCATTTTAAATTATTAAAATAATCATAAAATTGTAATTAAAATATTTAGATCATACTAAATTACTAATACTTATACGATGATCTTTTTTCACTTTTATGATATCAAAATTGTATTTATACATTCATGGGTGCATTTTTTTGATTTTTTTGGCTGATTTTCTATTCATTATTATTCATTAAAATTCATTACTATTCATAAGGGTGTGTTACTATTCACCAACAAATTATTTTGATCTTATTGAACCACATTTTTCACCCAGATTACAACCATGTATAATGGATTTTTTAATATCATTTCACAGAAAAATTTATTTCATAATAAAATATTTTTTACTATTCCTCAAAATAACACTATTCATCAAGAAAACACAATTCATCCAACACTATTCATCAAATAAAATACTATGTATCAAAAAATTGAAACTTCGTAGAGAATTTCTAAAAATTCATCCTAGATTAATTTGGACATTTGAAATTCCAAAATGATGTTTATTTATCAATAATAATTCTCTAAGTATGAGAAAATTATCTTTTAAATAAAAAATAATAATTATTTATTAAAAAAATAGCAGATAAAATATGAATAATGAAATTTCATAGTGAAATTTCTTACAATTAAGAAAATAAAATTATTTTATCATTTTCATTTAAAGGGGGAGTTTTAATAATACTATTTAATTAAAATAATCATTATTCCATATACTATAATTTGTTATAAAAATTATATCATTTCTAAAAACTATAATTTGGTCCTAAATTAATTCAATGTTCTTTTATTTTATGACATAATTAAAAGTTATTATGAGGAAGGAGATCTATAAATAAAATTTGTTCATTTTTTTGGGTCGTTACATTTCACTTCAAAATCATGATGTTTTAAAAGTACTTAAAATAAGATCATTTTGTCATTTATAACCCATGGAAAGTGTTTGAGGGTTATAGGTAAATCAATTCCAGAATCAAATAGATCAATTTTATTCCTTGATTAATACCCCTAGAAATGAAAATAGAATTGGGTATTCACAAAAATAAAACAAGAAAATTTCTTGATAAAAAGATATATATTTTGAGATGTAAATTCTATAGCATAACGGCTACATAACATATATTAAAAAAAATTAAAAGAGAGGATACAAGTAAAAACCACAAATAAATAACTCATAATAAAGTATAGGGATATAATAAAATATAAATAAGAACATTGTATGGATATTTGAATGACATACCACATGAAAAGGACTTGAAAGAAAAGAGAAGATGTGATTTCTTTGACCAAAATTCTGTAGCCTAACGACATCAATTAAAAATCCATAAAATTAGTTGATGAGAGAAGAAAGGGTCTCTCATCATTTAGAAATAAAATGGACAGAAATAATGATATAGAATATCATTCCCCCAAATAATAAAATGTAAATTACAAGACATAACATAAAGGAAGTACAGACTTAAAAGAGGGGGGTGAATGGTTCCCTTACCTTGAAGAGTAACATAAAACACTCTATGGTTGTGCCCTGGGGGGGGGGGGGGCTTGTGTGGACCTTGGGAGGACTCCATGGAATGTTTAAAGACCATATATCTATTGATGTTCAATTTTTAATGAAATAAATGAAGGAATTGGTAGCTATTTATAGTGAAAGTGAGGGAATATATATTTAATTTCCAAGGGATACCTCATCGGTGGTATTTGAAAAACCATGGGTTTGCCCTTGAAATTTTCTCATTGTATTAGCCACTTACGAAACCTCATAACATATCTTACTATTCAAATGTCAACTGTAATTACTACATCATTATTACATCATTAATTATGTAATTAAACACATCGAAACTGAAAATAGTATTTTAAATATTCAATAAAATTCAAATGTTTCGAAAAAATCCCAAAAATTCAATCTATCCATTTTTCAATTGGTAGAATCCAAAAGGGAATTCTAATTTATAAAAATATTTTTCTAAATATTTTTGTTTTATTTTTTAGTTAAAATCATTATTTATTCAAAAAAAATAACTCTAAAAGTATAACTCGATTTTTACACTTTAAAAAGTAATCATTTTCCCATTAAATTTTCGTATCACTGTAAGAAAAAAAGTAACAATTTATTTTTAAATTTTATGAAAATACATTTCCATTTAAAATTATTAAATTAATTATAAAATTGTAAATAAAATATTTATGTCATATAAAAATACCCAAACTAATACTATGAACGCTTTTTTAATTTTCAGATGTCCAAATTGTATTTATACATTCATTGGTAAAGTTTCTATTTTTTGGGCCGATTTACTATTCATTACTATTTATAAGGGTCTATTACTATTCACCAAAAAATCATTTTGATCTTATTTATCCACATTTTCACCCTAATTACAACCATGTGTGATGTATTTTTGAAAATCATTTTATAAAAATTTTATTTTTTAGAAAAATATATTTTTACTATTCTTCAAAATAACATTATTCATCAAATACAATACATGAATAAAACATTATTCATACAATACTATTCATAAAAAACTATTCATCAACAAATTTAAACTTCTTATGATACTACTAAAAATTCACCAAAGATTAATTTTGAGATTTAGAATTCAAAAATGATGTTTATTTAACATTAAAAATTCTCTAAGTATGAGAAATTTATCATTAAAATAAAAAAATACTTATTTATTAAAAATAATAGTTGATAGAAAAGGAATACTAAAATTGCATAGTGAAATTTCAGACAATTAAAAAAAATTATCCTATCATTTAAATTTTAAAAGGGTCTTTTAATCAAACTATATAATTAAAATAATCATTATTCCATATACCGTAATTTGTTATAATAATTATATCATTTCTGAAAACTACAATTCGGGTCTAAATTAATTCATTTTTCTTTTATTTTAAAACATAATAAGAGGTTATTTGGATGAAAGAGATCCATAAATAAAGGAAGTACATTTTTCGGGTTGTTATATTCTTCCCCCCTTATATTAATTACGTCCTCACAATTTTCTCTTATTATAATTTTATTACTATTAAGAAACTTATCATTATAAGTTAATTTTATGTCTTAAAAAATATTATTCTTTTAAAAAAATTACATTTTCTATAAATATTTTATAGTGATTCAGAAAAATCTTGTGATTAACCAAACATATCACCCGGGAGTGTCAAACTAAGAGTGAAGATAGGCCTGTTTTCGTGTACTAAGATACCCTGGGTCAAGCCTAAAACTCCTGGTTGGATTTTTCACTCTTAGGTACATCTGTTCCATATCCACATCCACCTATTCTTATCCATATAGGGATTTATTTGTTCAAATAAAACTTACATAATATTTTACCAAAATATCAAGAAGTATTCCTATATTTAAACTTTTTTATAGAGTTATTACTAATGTTTTCAATAGGGTTCTTCTTGATTTCCATGACACTAAACAATAAAGATCCCCTTTTTGTAGAATTTTTTTAAAAAAATTAAGTAATTAAAAATACGGTATTCCACAGTTGGTATCAAAGTATAGTTTAGTTATTTATGGAAATTAGGCAATGAAAAAATTATTAAAAACCCTATAAAAAAGTTTAAATATAAGAAAAATTCATTGTATCTTGTTGAAATATTAAGTAGGTGGTTTCTGAACAAAGAAATCCATGTCTGGATATGAACAAGTGGATGTGGCTCTACCATAGATGTACGTAGGAGTGAAATCTATGACAAGGATTTTTTTGCCTGACATAGGTTATCCTTGTACACGACAACGGATCTTCCTGCATTCCTGGTTTGACACTCCCAAGGGATATTTTTGGTTAATCCCAAGATTTTTATGAATCATTGTGAAGAATTTATAGAAAATGTAATTTTTGTTAAAGAATAGTATTTTTTAAGACATGAAAATAAATTATAATTTGATGTTTCTTAGTAGTGAAAATTTTCTAATATAGAAAATTGTGATGATTCATTTTCATTAAAGAGGAAGAATGTAACGACCCAAAAAATGTACTTCTTTTATTTTTGGATCTCTTTCATACTATTAACTTTTTATTGTTTTTTATAATATAAGGACATCGAATTATATCATACCCAAATTGTAGTTTTAAAAAATGGTATAATTAATATAACAAATTAAGGTATATGGAATAATGATTAGTTTAATTAAATAGTATGATTAAAACAACCCTTTTTATATTAAAATGATAAAATAATTTTACTATTATGTGTTATAAATTTTACTATACAGTTTCACTATTTATTTTCTATCTGATATTATGTTTAATAACTAAGGATATTTATATTTAAAAGTTAAATTTATAATACTTAGAGAATTTTTATAGTTAAATTAACATCATTTTCTAATTTCAAATGAAAATTTTAATATAGGATATAAAATTTAAAAGTTTTCTAAAATGATTCAATATTTCGATGAATATAATTTTTTTATGAATAGTATTAGATGAATAGTTTTTTATTGATGAATAGTATTTTATTAATAATGTTTTTTTGAGGAATAGTAAAAAATGTATTTTATTATTAAAAATCTTTTTTAATGATTTTAAAAAAATGGACATACACAGTTGTGATTGGTAAGATATTTAGAGTCTGATAAGAAAAAAATTATTTTTTGATGAATTTTAACATACGCTTATGAATAGTAATTAATAATAAATTGTCCAAAATAATAGAATCTTCACCCATGAATTTATAAATACAAATTAGATATCTTAAAAGTGAAAAAAATATCATCGTATAAGTATTAGTATTTTTGTATGACATAAATATTTTGATTACAATTTAATGATTATTTTTATAATTTAAAATGAAAATTTATTTACATAAAATTTAATCATAAATTCTCACATTATTTTCTTATTGTTATAAGATAATTTTTTGGGAACATGGTTAATTTCTCAAGGTGTTATAAAATGAGTTATAGTTTTAATGATATTTTTTTGAAATAAATTATGATTTATTTTAAAAATAAAATTAAAAATATTTATAAAACTATATTCATAAAATTGAGTTCATTTGTGAATTTAGATCATCAATATTAGGTTAGGGTGAATTTGTGAAATTTTTATAAAATGTTTTGTTTTCATTGAATAGTAAGAATAAAGTTTTGAGTTTTGGTGTGATTATTAACATCATTAATGATGTAAAAATGATTTAATAATTATGTCGGACTTGTCAATAGTAATATATGTTATGAGGTGACCCATGTGTCCAATTCTATAGGAAAATACCATGGGCAAGCCCGTGGTTTTCCAAATACCACTGATGAGGTGTCCCTTGAAAATTATTAAAATATCCACTCAATCTTATTATAAATACCAAACCATTACTTCATTACTTTCATTCAACATTAATCATCAAAGATGGTCTAGTCTTGTTTCCTCCCATAGAGTCCTCCCAATGTTCCCTCAAGCCCGCCCAAGGTCCCAACATTCAGGCTTTCTAAGATTCTCTTCAAAGTAAGACAACCTTTCACCCTCCTCTTTTAAGTCATGACTTCTTTTATGTTATCTCTTCTAGCTTCCATATTATTTTGTTGGGTTATATTATTTTTCTCATTATTTCTGTCCATTTTATGTCCATATGATTAGATACCCTTTCCACACACATCAACTTATTTTTCTGAATTTTAAGTGATTTAGTTAGGCTGCCAAATTTTGGTAAAAGAAATCACATTTTCTCCTTTCTTTCATGTTTGTTTTTATGTGGTATTTCTTTCGAATATACATATCACGATCTTCTTAAAATTTTATTATATATCTACAATGTTTATTAATTTATTTATGAGTGGGTTACCCTTTTCACCTCCCTTTTTAATGTTTTATAGAAATTTGTTATGTAGCCATTATGTTGCAAAAAGTTTTGTCTCAAAATATATCTCTTTTTCTTAAGAAATTATCTTATTTCATTTTCATTGAATACCCAATACCATTTTAGTTGGAGGTATTTTGATTAAGACAAAAAAATGGAGCATTTGTTTTTGCAGTTAACATACATTAATTACCCATTCATTTTCCATGGGATGAAAATGACTTAGTGATCAAGTTTTTAAGTACTTTTTAAAATGTCATGATTTTTACATGAAATCCATTTCTTTTATTATATTTGGGATATTTATAAAGTTTATAATTATGATTGATATTTCTCACATTAAAATAAATACATATAATGGGTGCGCCCTGATAGTGCTCCAATGAATTGGGTAAAGTATTTAATCTCTAGAGATAACATGTTTCACGATACCTTGGTGAATAAATTTAGTAAATTTTATGACACCTTGGGAATGAACCTTGATTATATGTTCATGAATGAGTAAATTAAATATTTTAGCACATATTCAAGTTATGATTCATGTTATTTTCATTTTTATATGCCTATACATCCATTTCTCATGTATTTATGTTTTTCATCAACTTTTTAATGATATCACAAGAAAAATGTTTCTCGTGCTTTCCTTACTAGGCCTTATACTCACCCTTTACATTTATGTATGTCTCCAGGATGTGAGACACAATAGTTTTACTTTTGATGAACTTATTAGGAAGCCATAAAAGTGTATTAGTATAATTTTTATTGTCTTTATGTATTTTTTTTCATGATTTCCAAGACATTAGACTTTAAAGATCCTCTATTTGTTAAATTTAATGATATGTTATGTAATAAAATGACAGGATGATATACCAGTTCACCTAATAAAACTCATACCAACTATAGAAATAATGGTTAGCTTTAGAAAATGTTAATAAAACACATTTATCATCATCATCTCATATGTAAAACTCATGGAATCACATAATTCATAGGCTTTTCTAAAGTTTATTTCAGTAATAGACCAACCCAGGTCATCAAGAATTGTCACTCATGTCAACCCATTATGGGGTGAGGTAAAACAAATTTATCCAAAAAAATAAATTAACTTATTTAAGATAGAAAATAAAACCCAATTACAAAGCTAAAACATAGGAGGATTCAACTAAACGAAACAACCAAACCTGATTATATGAAATGTCTACACTATATAGTCTCCAAGTGACAGACCCAGAACTCAAAAAAAAGCATCCCAAACTGAGTAGAAATATAAACGCAACCCATCATAATATAAAATTCTGATCACATTACATTTGTATTGAATACAGTTGTCTACATCCACACAAATGAACAATTAGTGTTTGAGCAATACAACCCAATTGAAAACCACGAAAGAATCAATAAAAGATTTAATATCATGAATTAACAAGTTATAGATTTAAAATAATTATACTTTTAAAATAATATTATTGAATAATAAAATTTTAAAACATTTCCCTAATAATGCATGGATATTACTCAAATTTCATATCAACTTTTCTAAATCCCTGAATGTGCCATTTATAAAACAAAATAGAAATACATATAGAAATAAAAATGTACAAGTGATCTAAAATCCATGAAATAATTCATCATGAAATCAAAAACTAGAAAAAATTTACCCTCTATTCAGGATGTAGACATGTGGCAATAATTAATTGAAACTAAAGAGAAAAAAAATGCATAAGAGTGGATCCTTATAATATTACATTAATCCGCAGTCCATCTATATAAAAGGGGTCACCTCATAGTCATCTAAAACACACTAAGTATTCACATGTCTCTTTCAATACATACCCAAGGTTCTAAATATCCATTTCATGAAATTTAACTTTTTAAGAACCCTGATCAAATTTTTATAATACCACTTCAATACCAATCCAATCTACTTTATGGGTTTGAAAATCCATTTTTCTACAAATCAAAGAAATTTCATTCTCAATGTAAAAACACATTAAAAAAATCCATTTTTAAATTTTAAAAATTTAAATTTCATTTCATATATCAATGAATAAATAATAAAAACATTAAATTCATGAAGTTTCATTTCTTAGATAGATCCACATACCTCATTGAGGTATAAAACCTAACCCACTTTGACAATAGGGATTGGAAACCAAAGGATCTGGCTTCAGAAGACATGGATTGAAAAGTGACTATAAAGGATTTATGAATCTAATTATTTAATTATAAATAGAAATAAAAACTATTTCCTCATATTATAATCAAAGATGAATATCAATGGGACACTTTCTCGAGGAGATGAAATACCTATCCTTGTTGATCAACCGCTGAACAGAACAATCTAGATTGAATAGAGTTGTCCAAAATCTCTTAGGGTAAGATCTCTAGATAATATGGGAGGATAAAATATATAATGAATCATAAAACACCCATATGAAACCCCAAAATCAACAAATCATTTAATTATAAGGAATTTACTACATTATACATCATGTTATTTATCCATTTTAGGTTACGTTGAAAATCTTTTGTTCATTTTAATTAAAATTTTATTTTTCACATTACATGACATGTAACCATGACATGATGTGTAAATTTATCACACTATGTATTAAATTCTTTTTTTCTATTTGGAAACCGTTACACATCATGAAAACCCCTTACATGTCCTATAACTATCAACTGAAAAGTAATGATTGTAGCATTATGAAGAAAATTACAATGAATCCTTGAATTCAACATTATAGGTATCCTCTAAATTTCATGTTCTTAAATATATAACCAATGATAAATGAAATAGAAAAAAATATATTAGGACACACCTAATTGAAATCTAATGGTTCATTATAATCTTTCAACCATAAAATATTTCTATCACAAAAAATTTCTCAAGATTCTGGAACTAAAAAAAGTGAAGGTCATTATTACATCATCAACGCCTCCATCTCCCACATATCATGATGATCCTAACTTCAATACCATAGTACATGGATTAGGGGTATTTTTTTACCCCAAAGTTCCTTATTCTAGAGATCCATAATATGAATTTGATGCACACCCAAAGTTGTATCTAGTTTAATATCTATAAACTCTCTCCTTGTAACATGGTAAAGATCTCATATATACCTACTCAAAAAAGAAACATGAAACACATCATGGATAATATTAAAAATAGAAATGAATAACCAACTGGTAGGTCACCCTCCCCAATCTCCCAACAATCTCATGGACCAAAAACCCTCGGTGCCATTTTTCCCTTCTTATGCAACCGATGATGTCCCATGTGAGTTGAAACATTGCGAAAAAATATATCACATACCAAAAACTCCAGATGCCTCCTCTAATTTTTCATATATTATTTTTGACAACTCTATGTCATGATAAAATTCCTCAGGATATACTATACCATCTCTTTTTTCACCTAAACTAGACACATCCCTGCCAATGTCCCCTCTCCCACGATTTACCAGTAAAAGGGAGAAAGAAATAGCTTCCCATAAAAATCCTCAAATGGATCCATCCTAATTGACACATTAAAACTATTTTTATAGGAATACTTGAATAGAGTAATATTCTTATCAAAACATCCTCTGATATAAATCACATAATCCTAGAGAATATCCTCAATAACATGGATTGAATTCTATTTTTTTCCATCCATCAATGGATAATAATTTGTTCTCAATTTCAACTGGGAACCCACTAGTTCCTGTAAATCATTACAGAATCTAGATGTTACCATTGGTTCTCTAATATAAACAACTAAAGAGATAACTCCATGCAGTCTCAAAATATCTCGAACATAAAATTCCCCAAACTATTCCACTATCATCTTTCCATTTATTGGTAATAAATTTCCAGATATATGCAGTCTATTGATAGTCACACAAATTAAATCATTACCAATTGAAGTTTATGGTAAAACAATGATTAAATCCATGGAAATTTCATCCCTCTTTCATACGGAAATGGGTAAAGGGTCAAAAAATACTACATGTATCTAGTGTTCTTCCTTAACTCTTTCACTACTAAGACACTGCTTTAAAAAATCTACAACTGACCACCTCATCCCCATCCACCAATACAACCATCTCATACCATGTTATATATTTATACTCCTAGGGTGCATGGACCTACATGGATTGTTTCCACTATCTAACTACTCCTCAATTGGGGAAAATGGAATAGCTAACATTTTATAAAAGATAAAATTTTGTATATGAGACCAAGACCACTCATTTGAAGTCTCTCCACTATTTAGGATTTCTCCTAAGAATCGTCTCTTGGGGTTTGTGATCTACTCAAGTATAACTCACTCATAAAGATAAATTTCAATATTTAATTAATAAAATAACACTTATACACCAACATATTTCACTCGTAATCTCATTACAATAAACAAACTCATTTGAGAACACTCTTAAATTAAGTCCTTAGTTACTTATAATGTGATACTTCATCTCAGTGCATCAAAAAACCAATGTTTTCCTAGGGGTATATATGACATCAAAATCAAAAGTCTAAAAATTCCCAACCATGTGTCTATGTCACATGATCAAAACCCACTAATATAGAACGCAATTAAGGTTATTGTTGTCATTATATACATCAAATCTATCACCACAATCATAGTGATTCCATGTCCTTGGTGTGTGCATAACTTCTACTAACTCAAGATCATGGGTAGGGTAGTTCTTCTAATGTGGTCATAACTATCTTGATCCATACATGACCAATGATTTCCCTTATATCAAGACAAGTACCAAAACCGTAACTAAGGCATAACAGAAAACATTGTAATTGGAATGTGGTTTATGGAGAAAAATATTTGGGGATGAAGTCAACCTCACATTCATATTCATGTATAATCTCTAAAACTTTTTACCCTGGTCAAAATATACACCCTTATGATTCAAATATATCATTAGTGATTCATGTATTCTAATGTCTTGAACAACCCTCCTATAATAACCAACCAACTCTTAGAAGCATCCGATCTAGAAAATAATTCAAGGTGTTTCCCAAGACATAACCAAATGTACCTTTTCAGGATCCACTAAGACATCCCTTTCAGATATCAACATCCCATTAATCTTCACATCTTGGATCTAAAACTCGCACATGTAATGTTTACTATACAGAATAATTTCTCTAAAGGGTTGAATAATTATAAACAAATAGTCCACATATTCATCCCATGACATGTATTAGACCAAGATAACATCTAAGAATGTTGCAAAAAGAGAGTCCAAGAACTGATAAATGGTCCTGCTCATCAAAGCCATAAATATCGAAAGAGTGTTTGTGACCCCAAATTGCATAACCAGAAACTGGAATGCCCATATCAAATCTCAAAAATTTTCTTGTGTATGTCATTCTCCTGAAATAAAACATGATGGTACACTAAATGTAGTTTAGTAATATAAAGCAGACGATCCCATATAAGCTGATCAAAGAGAACAACAATTCGGTGTAAAAGATAATTGTTCTCAATGGTCAACAAATTCAACAATCTATAGTTAATAAAATTCCGAGATATCCATCTTCCTTCATAGAATATAGTATAGAAGAAGACAAAGCTGTCAATCTAGTAAGAAGAAATCATTTTGCCTCTAGGTTCTCAATCTGGACAATTGTTTCCAGAAACTTATAATTTTTTATTCGATATGATGGAATAGAAATGTGCATTGTTATATTTAGAAGGTAAATAGAAAACTAGACCTCCATTTGTGGAGGTAAACTAAAAAAAATCTGAAATGAAATTAGTGTAAACACACAATACATTAGAATGATGACCTCCTAAGAATGGGTTGACTACTTGAAGAATCATTTCTAACAACTCGTATGAGATTATAATAAAATAAGGAGCAGTAGGACCCACCCTTCCAATCTAGATTCCTACTCCCAATAGAAATCCGGAGTGCCCCCATTAGAATATATGAACTATACATGATGGTGAAAACTATATTTCTAGTTCTTCACATTTTTTATCCATTCCAAGATGATTTTAAAGTAGAACATATCAAGATCAACCACTAATTACTCCCGAAAAACCTCAATGTTAGATATCACCACCCATTATTGGGGACACTTCTAACCCTGTTCAGGACTCTTTCCCAAAGGTGTTAAAATATAAAAAATTAACGACATAAGCTCCAAATTCAAACCGAAATCATAATAAAACAATAATGATATATAAATGAGTAAAACCTATTTCAACAAAATAATGAAATATGGACGAGGAATTAAACATTGTACATATAATAGTAGATGAACCAACCTTAGATTCCCCTAGAGTTTATGTTTCCAAATAAATCTATTTAGACATAGACACTTGTACATCCCCCATTGGCCTATGAATTACACCCACTACCGTTGGAACCATATATGTGGTCCTATAATCTCGTGGGGAATGTTGATACCACATTTCTTCCTTGGCACATCCAATCATAGAAACGTTTCATATGGCCAGATCACCCACAATGATGAAATGTCCTAAGAGATTTTATATAATGATTCTTGGAATAACCATGCTTCCCACACTGGTAGTAGAAGTACTATTTCTACCCTAAAGAATCCCCTAAAACATGACTTGATCAAAATTGACCAATCTTGTTCTTCCATTTATGACTAGAAGAAGCACCTTTGCTAACTGTTGCACCAACTAATGCTTCGACCAAACCAGTCCTTCAATCTATGTCTACAATAACCAATGATTCCTTATCCATTACCACTACAATGACTGTAATCCTCAAAATTAAAAGCATCAACCTCACATCAACCCTAAACCCCATATTGAACCACTAAACCTGCATGTAATCATAAGTGAGAACCTCATGTCCCTAATGCCCCAACTCAAAAAAATGGGTCCATTACTCTAGAACGGCATGCCCCCATTGATCCAATGTAAGAAACTCCATAATCTTTGCTTCCCATAAAATCACAAGATAAAACATCTAATTAGTAAAAAAAATTAAAGAATCACATGTAAGAACCTCATCCATATTAGATTACAGTATAGGGTCCCATCATCTTATTTCAAGCCCATTGAGCATGTAAGTTGGAAAACCCACTGGAGAATCACCAGGTGTCTTAAAATGTTTGTAGATCCTATCAATTTGTTCAAGATAGTCCTATAGTTCTTGGGAACCTTTTCTCTATGGAAGATAGGTATATGATTCTTGTTATATTTTGAGCCATGATATAGTACCCATATCGAGTTTATGGTTCCCACTAATCTCAAGGCCTAAATGGTATGGTTAACTAATTTGACCAAAGAAGGGTTGACATGAGAATGAACATAAAGAACTTTCCTCATGGCTTCCACTCTCAAATTTGGAAGAATAAATCTTTGAGTAAATTGTAGATAAACATAATACAATTACCAATCACTCATGAAAAACCGAAACCCCAAGAAAGAAACTTCTAAAATACCTAAAAATTAAATAAAACTATAATACATTAAACAAATTGTGAATTTTACCAATAAAGACAACACATTTTGAAAATAAATTGTTTCATCTAAATAAAATCACAACTTAGTTTATTTTGAATACCTTACACACGTCAACTCCCAAAATATAGTAGATGGTTCACTTTAAATATATTTCCTATAAATTCATTCATCTAAAACTAAATACGTGGTTTTAGTCTTTGTAATGAATTTCCAACAACCCATGGGAACTCATATTTAGTAACATGATTGACTTCGGGTGGCCCCTTTTCTGCCACTACTATTTTAATTTTGATGATCCTACACCTATTTACGAAAGTCAAAAAACAAAATCTAGTATTTCCAACACATATAAGATTGAGTATCTTATCACATAATAAATTGTAATAGGTCAACTCAGGTAAACAAAAGATTTGTCCATCACTACCATTATAGGGTGATGAAAAACGTTGAGAACAAAAAAAGTCATGGATATAAGAAATATAATAAATAAAAATAGAGTAAATAAGAAGAATCAATGAATGATACAACTAAACCAAAATTGTTAAACTAGGATGAGTGGAAATTCATGAACAACAAGTCTCCTTGTGACCTATTATTACCTCCACGAATCATACCAAACTGAAACAGTGACATAATGATAATCCAGGTTGTTATAGAATACCCATCCCATTACCCATGTTCTTGGAAACAATGTATACAGATGTCAAAAAGTTGAAGTAGGGTGTGAGAAAAAAATCCCAGTATGAAGCCCCAAAATAATCTATAAATGTTCTAATATAAAGAATAAAAAACTTCTAGTTTTTAAAAAGAAATAGTTTTATAAATCTTTTTTATAAATAATACAATTTGAAAAGAGTTCCCAAAAAATCCTTGGGTTTTCCACAATTTTCATACTAGGTATTTCATATCCAGAAACATTCCATTTATAAAACAAAATTGGTAAAAATATAGAAATATAAATATACATGTGATCCAAAATCTATGAAATAATATATCACATAATAAACAAGTAGAAAAAAATTAACCATCAGTTTGGGGTCCACCATATGGGACAACACATAATATATACTCATGAGCTTAAAAATTCATAAGTTGTAACAACCCAGCCCTAGATGCCCATAGTTGATACTCTACTTTATCACATTGGCATGTTTACAGGGAATCAAAACTCAATGAACAGATTATTTTATGAAATGACAGTTGATTTATAGGTATCTACCAATTTAAAAAAATACAATTTCATTGATATTATGTGTTTCACAGAGCACCAACCATAGACAGACAATGATATACTATTAAATATTATTAATATTGTATGGCAATTATAAACTAGACATTTAGTTTGTGGTTGTGGATAGTATAAAATAAATTTTGAAAATATTATTTACACTTGTTTATATATATGCATTCATTGGTTATCACTTAGTTACAAATAAAAATCTAAACCATTTGAACATAAAAGATGTGTTTTTATAAAATATTATTTATATGCCCATAATGAAATTTTAACATAATAAATTGTATTCATCACTATTTCTAAAAAAATAAGTGAAATTTTGATTTAATATATTCAATAATTTTTTTTCAAATTCTTCTAATGTGTTTAATAGGATTAATATAATAAATAAATGCAGTTTTTAGAATAAAAAACTATACTTTTATAAAAGGAAATTTTCCAGCCTTTTGATGGTGTTCCTATTTTAAATTTTAAATTTTAATCTTTTATAAATATTATTTTTCAAAATATTGTAAATTTTTCTAATAGTAATATTAAAATTAATTTATGGTCAAATTTTGGTATTTTTCAAAGAAGTTTAATTTTTTTGAGGAATAATGAAAATATTGAATTTTAATTAAAAAAATAATTTTCATCTAAATTATTTAATTTTTACATTTATATTTTTAACTTTTTTAAAAGTAAAATTATATCAATTAAACATTATTAAACAAAATTTATGTCATTATAAACTTTTTCACATTGAAATTTCATATATAAACATTTCTAACTATTGAAATTTTCACGTTGAGAGCCTGCTCTTATGTTGTGTCTACAAAATTAATTTTAAATCTATTTTTTCCTATAATAAGAATTATTTTTTTTTAAATTGATCTCATAATTAGGATCTAATGGTCCATATTAAATTTTAATATATTTTTCATTTTTAGGTATGAAATATTTCTCGTGGTCAAAAAATTTGTTTACCAAAACAAAGCAACAATAGTGGTAACGGTTAAAGTTAAAAGGTAAAAGATTCAGATACATAAAAATTAAATCATTTATTCAATGGACATGGTATTAATTGAATTTAACCCTCCTAAATAACATTGTTTTATATTATAGTTCTTTTATATTAATTCCTCCTCAATGTGTTTTTCATTATATGTCAAATAGTCATTATTTTAATCACTGAAACCCATCTTTCCTAATATATAAATACCACCCCTCATAACCCCATTTAAAAATAATTACATGTATATCATAAAATCTCTCCCCAAAAATTTTCTCCTCACTTCGCCCACTTCCATGTTCTTATGGTATCACCAAAATATCAAATCAAATGTGTAACGACCCAAAACTTCATTAATGGAAAATCCCTCTTGATCCAGTTAATTGTTTCTTTATGAAAAATGTTTTTATAAGATATCAACTTTTTTAGTTTTACTTTATGATTTGTGACTGTTACTTTTATAGTCGTTGAACAGTGATCATCTGGGTAGTTTAAATATAAGGCTTTAAAGAACCAATTTTCTACTCAGACAAAGGAAGCGATGGCCTCATCCAGTAGAATTGCCCCTTACGAAGCCCATTTGTCGGAGCTCAGAAAAGAGGTGGCATCTTTGGGCTTTTCCCTTGACCAAGCCCAAGATGAGCTTCATCAATTCAAGCTCGAATGTGATCGTCTACGGGAAAAATGGAAGTTGATAGAGATTACCACTCGAGCGATGTTATCCGAACAACCCCAAGAGTCTGTCACCATCACACACCTTACCCTTAGGTATTATGCGGCTATTTTAAGGGGTTATGTAACAAATAAGTAGCACCATGTTCATGTACATTATTTTTTTGTATACAATAATGAATATAATTTCTAGTTATTTTTGATACATTGTAATTAGTTTTTAAAGTACAAATGGTGTTTTTAGATTTTATTTAATTAAGAATTATATTTTTTTAAATTAAAGGATTTTTGAATTAAATAATATTTTAATAAAATATTATTATTAATATTAAATTAATTTTTATTAAATATAAATGATCTTATAATTTTATGAATGCAATTAAAATTTTTATTAAGGTTTGAAAGCCATTTCTGTCAAAACCCATGAATTTTTTATAAATGTCGGTTTTTATTTTAAAAGTGAAAATTCACATATTTAGAAAATTATTTAGATAAAATAAATATTATTTTTGGAATCAGGACTTCGAAATTATCCAACGGTGAATTTTTCATAATTTTCTGAGACAGTCAAATTTTTGGGTAAAAATTAAATACCATTTAAATATATAATGTGTTTTATGACATCATAATGACCCAATGGTGATGTAATAAAATACCATAATCTTTATGTTTGGCCAATATATTTTTTATCATTAAAATAATGAGGTTTTGGGTTTGTTTGACTCACTTTTCAAAGCATTAATGGAGCCCTCAAGACTTATTCAATACTTTGCCTTTTTAAATTAATTTCCATGGGAGTGTGACTCACCTCCACATAAGAAACCCTAATTTTTTAATAAGTTCGGACCTTGGACTTGTAAAATATTTTTTTCCTCTTTGCTTTTTCAGAAACCATGGGCAAATACCATGGGATGGTTTGTGGTTTGGATTATTTTAATATAAGGGGTCCCAAACCTAAATAATAAAGAATTCTCTCACCTTTCCTATATAAACCCACCCAAGCTCCCACTACCTCCTCACTCAAAGCACTTAAAGTTCGTCCAACCTCTGCCCTACTCTCTCTAGAATCCTCTCAAGGTGCCCCAAGCTCCCAAGAAGCCTCTCACAAGCCTCTCTCTATCCTTTGGAAGCACACTTCCAAGTAAGGGGTTTTCTTCCTTTCTCATTTTTTTGTCAATTTTCTTTAAGTTGTATTTCCCTTTTTATTTCAATTATAAATGTTGGGGTATGGTTTCGCACCTCCCCCATACTTACCTCTTATTGTTTTAATGATGGGAGAACCATTTCTCTCTCATTAAAAGCCTCTCATGTACACCTGTTACTATGCCGAAATTCCGAAAGGAACATCTCTCTCTTCTTTTACATTCAATCAACACTTTTGTATCATGAATTTAAATTCCATTTCAATTGTTGGGACATGTATATATATGACATCCTTACTGTCCATTACATGTAAATATGATTAGGAACCCCTTTCTCTCTCATCAAACTTTTTTATGAATTCTTATGTCACGCCGTTACGCTGCCGAAAATCACACCAATTTTCTAAGCCAATGTCATTGTGTAGTGAATACCATGCCCATTTCTCCATCAAGGGTATTCACCTTTATACACATTTACTATTGATTATAAAGTTTCATGTATGAATTCCAAATTACTTTATCGTGGAATAAATGATTATGTTTTATGAATCCATGTTTTATGATCCATGTGGCACACTTATGCATGAAATGAAATGTTTAAGAAGGGTATGACCTTTATAGCGCTCCAATGCATTGGGTAAAGTATAGTATCATGATACGTCATGTGCAATGAGTGTTGACTCATGATAATTCAAGTGCAACGAGGGTTTACTCATGCTTCATGTGCAATGAGGGTTTACTGATGCTCCATGTGCAATGAGACTTGGCTCATGCTAATTCAATGTTAAGTGTTGTTGCCACATTTCCATGTTATGATTATCATGATTTATCATGCCTTTATGATCATCTTTCTATTATGATCTATTGATATGCCTATTGCCTAACATGTATTTAACTCCTCATGTTATTCATTGTTTACTTCCTTACTGGGCTTTATAGCTCACCCTTTTCTTATGCATGTCCTCAGGTTATCCCATGCAATGCTAAGTACGAAGGAACGTAGTGGTCATGTAAAGGAAATTTTCAATAAAGATGTTGTATTTCAAGTTTATAGTTTTTATGTAATGATCCTAATCCCAAAAGAAACTAAACCTCTCGATCTTCTTTGTTGTATCAAGTGAAGATTTATGTAATAAAGCATGCTTAAGTTGTAATAAAAAGCAGGGTTGTCATAGTTGGTATCAAAGGATATGTTTAGTTATTTTTGGGATTAGGAAACCCTAGTAAAGCCTTAGATACAATACTAAGCATAATAAAAAAATCCCTATGTTTTGGTAAATACTAAGTAAGTGGTTTATCAAAAAAATACATCCCTGTCTGGATACGAGCAGGTAGAGGCGGCTCTGGCACAGATGTATCCTAGGGGTAACACCCGAAAACACCGCTTTGAGCTAGACTCGAACGGGAACTGGTGCAAGACAACGGGCCTTGCTGCACTCTTGGTTACGACACTCCCGGGGGATATGTTTTGATAAATTCACAATCTTAGTATGAACCCTTATTAAAGGAAAAATGCCCCTAAGAATATATTTTAGAAGGAAGATCATGAAAAGCCTGGATTGAATCCTATAGACTCATGAGTTAAAGAGATTAAAGTTTATTTATAAGTCATCAACTTTTTTCTTTGGATTAACCTTTATGCGTTACCCCTAACTTTCTTTTATTCCAGCCAATGGCCGGTAATAGGAGAACTCGGGCTAACAACCGTTGTGAAGATCAGTGTGATGATTGTACTTATGAGATGCCCAATCCAATGGGAGGGGGAATCACGAACTTTGTCACGCTTCTCTCTCAGCTAACTCAAGTTTTGAATAGAAACACTGGTCAAGAGGAACGTTCAACCCCCCCTAAGAAAGAACAAGTCGCTATTGAAAGCTTCATGAGACAAAGGCCTCCTACTTTTAGTGGATCATCTGATCCAATGATCGCTGAACAATGGATCAACTCCATTGAGAAGATATTCTCCATCCTCCAATGCTCTGAAAAAGAGAAGGTTCTCCTGGCGGCTTATCGTATGGAGGGTGAAGCTGATCAATGGTGGACGTTGATCAAAAATACAAAGACTGAGGAGGAGATCGAGGCTTTGTAATGGAAGGTATTCCGGAATATGTTTTTCGATAAATATTTTCCACGCACCCTCCGTCTTAAGATGGAAAGGGACTTCCTTTCCATCAAGCAGAAAGATGAGGAATATGTGGGAGCGTACGAGGCAAACTTCACAAGGCTTGCACGATATGCTTCCGGCTTTGTCGTTACCCCCGAATGCAAGGTTGACCGCCTCTTTTGTGGGCTGAAGCCTAGCTTGCGGAAAGCATTAGCGATCCGTGACTTCGACAGCTATGAGGAAATTGTCTGATGTGCCCTCAAGGTTGAAATGGAGATCGGAGAATCACAGGGGTATCATGGGGACAAGAAGTGGAAGGTGGACTTCAATGCTGGTGGTCCGATGGATAAATCCCACAGCGCTATGAAATTCCAGCACCCCACTTGCCAAAAGTGTGGAAAGAAGCACCCTGGAAATTTCCTTAGGGGGACAAGAAAATGCTTCAAGTGTGGAAGAGAAGGGCACCTAGCTGTTAACTGTCAGCAAGAAGGACCCACGGCTGCGATAGAGGAGAGGAACGCTCCGTTCGAACCTCAACGCATTGTTCAATGCTTCAAATGCAAAGAACCGGGTCATTTTGCGAATCAGTGCCCTAATCCAAGGGTTATCGGAGGCAATCAACAACCTCCAAGACAGCAAGGAAGAGCTTTTGCCATCACTTCTGCCGAAGTGAACCCCGACAATGAAGTGGTGACAGGTACGCTAGTTATTCATTCAAGAATAGCGAACGTACTTTTTGATTCAAGTTCTATGAATTCTTTTATATCTCAAAAGTTTAGTAGAATAATCCCTGCACCACCACAAATCATGGAAGTAAAGATGTCAGTGAGTACGGAAAATGGGGCAATCATTGCATCCCATGAGTATAAGTCCTCCCCTGTTATAATCTGTGGATTGAATTTCCCGGAGAACCTCGTCATACTCCCTTTGGTGGAATATGATGCAATTCATGGCATGGATTGGCTTTCCTTATATAGAGCCAACATAAATTGTCGGGAGAGGGAAATCACACTCCATATGGAGAATCGACCCCCGATTCTTTACATGTGTCAGGAGGAAGATGAATCTCCATTAGCTCCATCATCTCAAGCATGGATATTACTGCCTTATGAGCACGCATATCTAGCTCAGATTATTAAGTCCAAGGAAGAAACCACCCTTGAAGAAATGCCTATTGTGAGGGAATTCGTTGAAGTATTTCCCGAGGAACTTCCTAGTCTTCCTCCAAGAAGAGATGTTGAGTTCTCAATTGAACTTATACCTGGGGCACTACCAATATCCAAGACTCCATATAGAATGGCTGTGGTTGAGCTTGAAGAACTGATGAAACAACTACAAGAGAATCTGGATAAAGGGTTTATATGCCCAAGTGCATCACCATGGGGTGCACCAGTCCTCTTCGTCAAGAAGAAGGATGGGTCAATGCGGATTTGCATCGATTATTGTGAACGTAACAAAATCACGATAAAGAACAAGTATCCTCTCCCAAGAATCGATGACTTGTTTGATCAGCTGTGTGGAGCACAATACTTCTCCAAGGTCGACTTGCGGTCGGGATATTATCAAGTAAGGGTGAAGAAGGAAGATATCCCCAAGACTGCTTTTCGTACAAGGTACAGGCACTATGAATTCATAGTAATGTCTTTCGGACTCACCAATGCTCCAGCAATATTCATGGACTTGATGAATAGAGTCTTTAGAGATTACCTAGACATATTTTTGGTAGTCTTTATAGATGATATTCTAATATACTCCAAAACCAAGGAGGACCATGGGGAGCATTTCAAAACTGTACTATAGACTTTGCGCAAGGAGAAGCTCTATGAAAAGTACCGCAAGTGTGAGTTTTGGTTTAAGGAAGTCTCATTATTGGGTCATATCATCACAAGCAGTGGGATCTCTTTGGACCCCTCCAAAACAGATGCAATTGAGTGATGGTCGAGGCCAACATCGGTAACTGATATCCGTAGCTTCTTGGGGATAGCTGGATATTATCGACGATTTGTGAGAAATTTCTCACGATTGTCCAACCCTCTTACCAAGCTAACTCGAAAGGGAGTAAAAGTTTGCTTGGAGTGATGAATGTGAAGAAATCTTCAAGGAGTTGAAAAGGAGGCTTATCACTGCACCCGTTCTCACTTTACCCACAAGTGGGGATCTTTTTGTGGTATTCAGTGATGCTTCGAAGAAGGGCTTAGGATGTGTGCTGATGCAGAATGATAAAGTGATATCATATGTCTCAAGGCAGTTGAAAATCCATGAGCGAAACTATCCAACGCATGATCTGGAGTTGGCGGCGGTGATCTTTGCCTTGAAAATCTGGCGGCATTATCTCTATGGAGAGAAATGTGAGATATATACTGACCACAAGAGTCTTAAATATATATTCACACAGAAAGAGCTTAATATGTGCCAGAGAAGATGGATAGAGCTCATCAAGGATTATGACTGTTCAATACATTACCACCCTGGGAAGGCGAACAAGGTGGCGGATGCCCTAAGTTGAAAGGATCCAGAAATTCTATCAATTATGAGAATTGAGAAGGATCCAATCTTCTTAGACTTGATGAAGATGGATGTGGGAATCATAAAGAAGGGAACATCATCAATCCATTCACAAATGATTGCTCAACCATCTCTTTTGGAAAGGTTAATGGATGCTCAAAAGGATGATGCAGGAATCCAAGAAAAAGTGGAAGCTATCGAAAAGGGAAAATCCTCAGAGTTTAATGTTAATGAAGAAGGAATTGTGCGGGTTGGGAAAAGACTATGTGTTCCATCAAGTTCGGAGCTGAAGAAGGAACTTTTGGATGATGCACATAGTTCAAATTTCTCTATTCACCCAGGGAGCACAAAGATGTATCGAGATCTCCGAGAAAACTTTTGGTGGGATAATATGAAGAAGGAGATCGCTGAATATACATCAATGTGCCTGGTGTGTCAGCATGTGAAGGCAGAGAGGCAGAAGTCTAAGTGGATGATGCAACCATTGCCCATACCAGAATGGAAATGGGAGAACATCACCATGGACTTCGTCACTGGACTTCCAAGGACATCCAAAGGCAACAATGCAATCTGGGTTGTTGTAGATCATCTTACAAAGACTGCACACTTCATTGCTATTCGAGAGGATTTCTCTTTGGATCAACTGGCACAGATATATATCAGGGAAGTGGTACCGTTGCATGGAGTACCACTATCTATTGTGTCTGACCGAGATCCAAGATTTACCTCTATGTTTTGGAAGAGTCTTTAACATGCTCTGAATACTGAACTGAACATCAGTACAGCCTATCATCCTCAAACTGATGGCCAATCCGAGCGGACTATCCAAACACGTGAGGATATGTTGAGAGCGTGCTCAATGGACTTTAAAGGAGGATGGGATCAACATCTTCCTTTAGTTGAGTTCTCTTATAATAATAGTTTCCACTCGAGCATCCAAATGGCACCATATGAAGCCCTGTATGGGAAAAGGTGTAGAACACCGGCATGTTGGGATGAGGTCGGTGAACGTAAGCTGCTTGGACCAGAAATGGTTGAAGAAATGGTGGAGAAGGTGAAAACCATTCAGCAGCATATCAAGGAAGCCTAGAGTCGACAGAAGAGTTATGCAAATAATCGTCGATGAGACCTTGAGTTTAAAGTCGGAGACATGGTTTTTTACGCATATCTCCGTGGACGAAGGTCATGAGGTTTGGAAAGAAAGGGAAGTTAAGTCCAAGGTACATCGGCCCCTTCGAGATTCTTGATTGTGTTGGGGTATTGGCCTATCGACTAGCACTTCCACCTACTATGGCCAAGGTGCATGATTTCGTCCATGTATCCCTCTTAAGGAAGTACATACCAGACCCTTCACATGTACTCTCTTCCGAGGTGGTACAATTAGAAGACGATCTTTCTTATGAGGAGCAACCAGTGAAGATCTTAGATCGTAGAGAAAAAGCTCTACGAAAGAAGAAAATGCCCCTCGTCAAGGTGTTGTGGAGAAACCACAAGTTTGAAGAAGCAACTTGGGAGTCGGAGGATATGATGAAGCTAAGTTACCCAGATTTGTTTTAGTGTGGGAAAAGGAAAATTTCGAGGGCGAAATTTCATAAGGGGGGAATGTTGTAACGACCCAAAATTTCATTAATGGAAAATCCCTCTTGATCCAGTTAAATGTTTCATTATGAAAAATGTTTTTATAAGATATCAACTTTTTTAGTTTTACTTTAAGATTTGTGACCGTTACTTTTATAGCCGTTGAACAGTGATCATCTGGGTAGTTTAAATATAAGGCTTTAACGAACCAATTTTCTACTCAGACAAAGGAAGCGATGGCCTCATCCAGTAGAATTGCCCCTTACGAAGCCCATTTGTCGGAGCTCAGAAAAGGGGTGGCGTCTTTGGGCTTTGCCCTTGACCAAGCCCAAGCTGAGCTTCATCATGTCAAGCTCGAACGTGATCGTCTACGAGAAAAATGGAAGTTGATAGAGATTACCACTCGAGCGATGTTATCTGAGCAACCCCAAGAGTCTGTCACCATCACACACCTTACCCTTAGGTCTTATGCGGCTATTTTAAGGGGTTATGTAACAAATAAGTAGCACCATGTTCATGTACATTTTTTTTATATAATAATGAATATAATTTCTAGTCATTTTTGATACATTGTAATTAGTTTTTAAAGTACAAATGGTGTTTTTAGTTATTATTTAATTAAGAATTATATTTTATTAAAATAAAGGATTTTTGAATTAAATAATATTTTAATAAAATATTATTATTAATATTAAATTAATTTTTATTAAATATAAATGATCTTATAATTTTATGAATGCAATTAAAATTTTTATTAAGGTTTGAAAGCCATTTCTGTCAAAACCCGTGAATTTTTTATAAATGTCGGTTTTTATTTTAAAAGTGAAAATTCACATATTTAGAAAATTATTTAGATAAAATAAATATTATTTTTGGAATCAGGACGTCGAAATTATCCAACGGTGAATTTTTCATAATTTTCTGAGACAGTCAAATTTTGGGGTAAAAATTAAATACCATTTAAATATATAATGTGTTTTATGACATCATAATGACCCAATGGTGGTGTAATAAAATACCATAATCCTTATGTTCGGCCAATATATGTTTTATCATTAAAATAATGATGTTTTGGGTTTGTTTGACTCACTTTACAAAGCATTAATGGAGCCCTCAAGACTTATTCAACACTTTGCCTTTTTAAATTAATTTCCATGGGAGTGTGACTCACCTCCACATAAGAAACCCTAATTTTTTAATAAGTTCGGACCTTGGACTTGTAAAATATTGTTTTCCTCTTTCCTTTTCCAGAAACCATGGGCAAATACCATGGGATGGTTTGTGTTTTGGATTATTTTAATATAAGGGGTCCCAAACCTAAATAACAAAGAATTATCTCACCTTTCCTATATAAACCCACCCAAGCTCCCACTTCCTCCTCACTCAAATCCCTTTAAGTTCGTCCAACCTATGCCCTACTCTCTCTAGAATCCTCTCAAGGTGCCCCAAGCTCCCATGAAGCCTCTCACAAGCCTCTCTCTAGCCTTTGGAAGCACACTTCCAAGTAAGGGGTTTTCTTCCTTTCTCATTTTTTTGTCAATTTTCTTTAAGTTGTATTTCCCTTTTTATTTCAATTATGAATGTTGGGGTATGGTTTCGCACCTCCCCCATACTGCCCTCTTATTGTTTCAATGATGGGAGAACCCTTTCTCTCTCATTAAAATCCTCCCATGTACACCCGTTACTATGCCGAAATTCCGAAAGGAACTTCTCTCTCTTCTTTTACATTCAAGCAATACTTTTGTATCATGAATTTAAATTCCATTTCAATTGTTGGGACATGTATATATATGAAATCCTTACTGTCCATTACATTTAAATATGATGAGGAACCCCTTTCTCTCTCATCAAACTTTTTTATGAATTCTTATGTCACGCCGTTACGCTGCCGAAAATCGCACCAATTTTCTAAGCCAATGTCATTGTGTAGTGAATACCATGCCCATTTCTCCATCAAGCATATTCACCTTTATACACATTTACTATTGATTATAAAGTTTCATGTATGAATTCCACATTCCTTTATCGTGGAATAAATGATTATGTTTTATGAATCCATGTTTTATGATCCATGTGGCACACTTATGCATGAAATGAAATGTTTAAGAAGGGTGCGCCCTTTATAGCGCTCCAATGCATTGGGTAAAGTATAGTATCATGATACGTCATGTTCAATGAGTGTTTACTCATGCTAATTTAAGTGAAACGAGGGTTTACTCATGCTTCAAGTGCAATGAGGGTTTACTCATGCTCTATGTGCAATGAGCCTTAGCTCATGCTAATTCAATGTTAAGTGTTGTTGCCACATTTCCATGTTATGATTATCATGCTTTATCATGCCTTTATGTTCATGTTTCTATTATGCTCTATTGATATGCCTATTGAATAACATGTATTTCACTCCTCATGTTATTCATTGTTTACTCCCTTACTGGGCTTTATAGCTCACCCTTTTCTTATGCATGTTCTCAGGTTATCCCATGCAATGCTAAGTACGAAGGAATGTAGTGGTCATGTAAAGGAAGTTTTCAATAAAGATGCTGTATTTAAAGTTTAAAGTTTTTATGTAATGATCCTAACCCCAAAGACACTAAACCTCTCGATCTTCTTTGTTGTATCAAGTGAAGTTTTATGTAACAAAGCATGCTTAAGTTGTAATAAAAAGCAGGGTTGTCATAAAATGTTTTTGTGGGTCTCCCAAGGAGATAATATTTAAGATGAAATTTTCTCAAAACATCTCTATTATTTTATTTTGGTCCTCCACATTATCCATGTATAATTCATTCATAACGGAATAAAAATTTCACAATCATATAAATACTTATATTTTATGTTTCTAATGGAATATCTTAAATCTATCTCTCTTATTAACCCCATTTAATCTATAAAACAATACCACTTTCCTAGTTATGCAGGTTAATCCCCTCGGCAAATAATGTTTTTTGTCTGCTTTCGATTACAAAATTCATGGATTGTCATAAAACTATTATTTCTGTCAAATAATATTGTAATAAATTTAAAATATCCTAATTCATGTTCTATAATATATACACAAATAAACTGATAATGATATAATGAAAGAAACGCACCCGAAACCATGATAATAATGATATATTATTAATTAATGTGATATAAGTCATTATAGAATCATAATTTAATGTAAAATAAATATGAATATATTTCATAAGTGAGTCCATAACAATTTTAGACCATTTTATATGAGGTTAAATTATGAGAAACCAAAGGAAAGTGTGAGGTAAGGAATTTTTTATAACACTTTTAATTCTGTGAGATATATAACTTTTTCACCACTTATTTCTTATGTGGGGTGTATTTATAATACCAATTGATATATAATATATTTAATATCATTATATTAATGTTATTCAATGTTTTATTTGATTATTATTAATTTTATGGGGAATACAATTCCCGCGATTATAAGTGGTATGAGATTTTTTAACACAATTTTCATTCATTGGGTTAAACTTCTATTTAATTAATTATTTCATGCTATGGGTTTTTGTGAAATGATTTTTTATTATATCATGGTTTATTTCAACTTTTATTTTTTTTATTCACATTGAATATGAATAATCAACTCACTTTTTGGGGACTTCATCTCGATATCCTTTCAGTATGAAATATTTTGACGTTCTACACCCACCTTAATTTATGAGGTGTATATACATCCCAATTTACAGAGCATATCATGAATCTAATTATATTCATATTATTAAAATTATACAATGGGATATGGGACACATTTATTTATACATCTCATTTTAAATCATTTATTCATTATATGAAGCACTCTTTGAAATTATAGTGATATGTGGGGCCTGACATTATATGACCACACAATTCATGTATATGTATCATGAGACAAAATTGTTGGTCAAATTAAATTATTTTTTAATATTATATTATATTTTATTTATGGTGGGTTATGACCCAACCCAATGGGACCGTTTTTGTGACTCCCCAAGCTCACCTCTAATGGGCCAAGGGCGGGTGACTATCACTGAGTAGGCATATCACAAACATAAGAGACATTGCATATGAACCTATACGCACGAACACATATCCGGGCCCACAAATTGATGAAATGTAAAACCAACTAAGTATACAATGCATGCATACAAATATATCCCACAACCAGAGTACAATTGGAAGTAATGTAATGTAAAACATGGTCAAATACAAGCCCACCACAAGAGGTATTTAACATGGGTCCATCCTATAAGTAACGGATATTGGGACTTCTATCTGAAAGGCATAGGAAGACACCCGAATTTGTATAGTCTTAATAAGACCCATCTCATATGTTTCTGCCTATGACTCCATCAAAAGGATGATTGTCTACACAAGACAGTACACATGTGGGAAAAGCCCGTGTATATGTGATAATAACAATACACTGTAGGACACACCAAAACGAAAATGTAATACAATAATGGAAACAATAGTCAACTAGGAATATGTATATGTCTATAACACATATAACAAGAATATATATATATTCTAAATCCAAGACATAGAGTATAAAGGTATGTCAAAATGACTATATACAACAAATAGTATTTCTAGCTAGAAGATTCAACAAAGCAGTCATCTGGAAGAACACACTCCTATGTCTGACAGCACTTACGATATCTGTCTGAGAGGTACTACTCATTGGGTCTCTCTAAGAGAAATATAGAGAAATATGATAAAAAAGATAAGGATCACATCCATGGCCATGGGGTGATACTAATAACTATATTTTAATTATCCTTCTAGGTAGTGGATTGGATCCCATATAGTTTCAGTCATGTTGATACCATGAACTCCACCTATGGTACAAAGATCAATAGAGGATACCACTATAGGCCTCTATGGGGTATTCCCAGAACACTATTTAGGATGTCTTGTTGAAGGGATCATAGTCCTATGGGTAGGAAATTATTTATACCAACCTTTAGTGAAATAATAAAGGGGAAAACCCTAATGAAACTTGTTCATGATATGGAGGAAAAAGAAACTCACATGATTTTTCAAGGCATACATGGCTTGTAGTAGGGTCACACGTCATGTCCATTGACCATGGGTAAAACCCATTTACAATAGCTCATGTCATTCCAGCTATGGTGTGTATAAGAGGGTTACACGATGTATAGAAGGAGTCACAAAACATGTCCTTTCATCTGGGGTCTTCCATTGTATTCCAACTATGTTCATGTACACGACGTCATCCCATATATCCCTGCCTGTGTACCAGTACATTTGGTAACCAGTGTAATTGGTCTAGACCATGAAATGGGGGGAGTACATGCATGGTAAAAACTCATGTATTCCTCATTGTGTTTATCTACATCAAATGTATATGTCGAGTCATTTAATATGGGACTACACGTCGTGTAGTCAGACACTACACGCCTTGTGTATCGAGTTTATCTAAAAACTCTCCTTCTTCCCCCTTATTCCTTCGATCATCTGAATCTCATTATGGTTGTCCTTCCACCTAGAAGCCCCAAATCCAAATTTTTTATTCACCATAACACCAAATAAATGGGATTAAAGTATTCAATCAGCTCGGAAAAAAAGATCGTAGTCATTCCACATTTCCACTGAACAACATGTATTCGGCACACACAATCATTCAATCCACTTTTGTGCCCACCATCACCCCTCTCTCATGTTTTCTTCATACGAGATCTATTGTTTTGGATTATTTCACCAATAATTGAAGTCATAACAATCAATTGTTCACAATGGATTCAAATATGAGGAAGAACAAAGAATGTATAATAAAGAACTCCAGAATCGGGAGTGAAATCACAATCAAATCGAGATGGATGAATCTTGATCAATGTTTCTTTCAATAATGTTTCATTTTCAGTATTATGGTAAATTAATCAATTAGAACATCTAATCACACATATTTAATCAACCTGAAAACCCCAAATAATTATCCCATATTGGAAATATGATAAAACCCTAGAGAAATATGTTCATTGATTGGTCGTCATTCATTATATGAATCAACAATGGGATAGAAAGATTGTAGAGACCCAAAGATTAATGTACATGGAGATTACATTACTTTTGCGGAATACTTAGTACATAACAGAAACACACACACAAGGATCGTAATAGTTTAGTGTCTTTGGAAGGTTGGAATATAATCTTCTAATTGTGGGGAAATATCTTCAACATCTCCCATAAAGATCTTCCCTTTTTGTTACCTAAAACCTTTCTTTATATCCTGGGGAAACAAAAACATAAAAGGGTGAGCTCAAATACTCAGTAAGGGTAAACAAAAAAAATATCAATCACATAATATTCATAAGAACATTACATTTTGGAAATCTTAACCTACAAAAAAGAGCATAATTTCATAACATTGGATAAATCATAGTAGTGAAATGTAATCCCAATAATCATAACATAAAACATGAAACTTTGTGGCATACACACATAATCATAGAGAATAATTTCTTATTAGTCAAGACTCATTGCCAAGACTATCTTAGTGGAAAAAGTCCCTTTCTGAACCGGGTTCACTCCTTGTTTCAATCCTGTTTCACTGAACCGGTATAACCTACCGTTCCAGCCATGTCTATCTAATGAGATATAAAATCTTTACGCAATGGATTGGAGGAAGATATAGGTCCCACCCACCTCATAATGATACCATTCTTATGTGTGCCACAAAATCATAAAACATACATCATTGCATAACCCATGTAATGGGAATCTTAAACATCGTGACATCATAAAACAATTCATTTAAGATAAAGGAATTCATAAATATAATTCCATCACAACATAATCAAATCAATGTAATAATAGGGTTAGAAATAGAACCCTTTATTATCTTAGATGGAAAATAATTTTGATAAAACACCTGAACTCCATTCTTGAGGAAAATATCCCTTCTTCTTCAAAAACACTTTTCCTTTCGTAACATGTCATAAAATTATAAACTAAAAGAACTTGAAAACTTGTAAATTAAGCTTCTTGGAAATAATGTTTTAAAAATCCATTCATGTTGTATAATTAAAAAAACATTCTTCGTAATTTTTTTGGAAAAGTCAAAAAGTGCCTCGTACGAAAAAAGACAAAAGATTCCTTTCATATCCATTACTAAAAACTCACCGAAGGGTAAAATTAGATTTAAAAAAATTGTAGGTGGATGGAAATAATATACATATTGAGGAAACATGGTTGTGGATGATAAAATACCCCCCAGTAAATACCAAAGTATAAACAATCTCGGATAAAAATGAGATTGTGATATTTCCCTTACCTTAGGTCTGATTTGCTTCGTAAGTGTCTGAACCTCCTGTATAATGATTTAAATAACGTCATTGACTTATTCCAGAATCATACTCATTTTTATGATATCATATATGGTTCACTTATTACTTTATTTTACTCGTTCTTTTGTAAATTCCATGTTAAATAGCGTTTTGGGTAAAATCGTTTCCTTTGTCGTCTGTGTTTTGACTTGTAATTATTCATATGATTACTTAGATCATGATTACATCATTCCAGAATATAAAACATTATTTATATATAATATATATTCATAATATACATATATATAATAGATCAATAAATGGAAATAAATACACCGTTCATGGAGACGGTAGGCCGTACGTACGCATGAACGCTGTTTTCGTTTCCTTATTGAGTTGAATGGAAAAAAGTAGATGACATACATATATATACACATAAATCCAGTATCATTATTATGTAATATATTTCATGATTACTTATTATATATACTTTATAATCATTCATGAATGGCTAATGTGGAGAATGAATCTCATCGCGTCGTGGAGACGGTAGTCCGTACGTACGCACGAGCGATGATATCATTCTCATGATCATGGAATTGTATTGGGGTGTATGTATAATAGTTCATAATCAATATCGATTTAAAATAATAATATATAGTTATTATGTAAACCATTATACCCATCCAAGTAAGGTGGTGGTGGAAAATAGATTTCACCACGGTATGGAGACGGTATTCCGTACGTACGCACGCGGGGTGATTTTGTTTTCCATAGGATGGATAGATGGTGATATAGGGTTGTTTCATACTTATAATTACATATCATTATATGATTGATACTGATGTTATTACTTCATAATGAAACAATCTAAGAAGAAGAAGTGTAAGAAGAAATAAAGTTGAAAGAATCGGTAACAGACATTACCTCTTATTTGAAGCGCCTCTTTGAGATCTCATTTTAGGGCACTAAAATTGGTCTTTGAGGAAGACCAGAACCTTTAGGATGTTTCTATGGAAGTGGAGAAGATAATTTTTCAGGGCTTGGCCGAGCTTGAAGGCTCAATGTTGTGTGAGGAAGATAGGGAGGTGGTGCCCTTTTATAAGGGAGGAGAGGGGCTCCTTTGGAAAACTAAAAATATTATTTTATTATAAAGTCATATTCGGTTTTAAATAGCTCAAAATTGATTTATTTCTAATCTAAGGTGGGGATGGATCTAAATACTCTCATCCAATAGAATTTAGACAAGTTTATGTTCCTATTTTAACCTTATCATTTTGATTTATCATTAAGTTAAATAATTTTACTTTTTCCGTGTCTTCTTGTGTTCTTACACTATAAGGTTAATAAACATACTATAACAAGCCAAACGAACCCCAAGTTGTTTATTATTAATATATATAACCTTATCTAAGTCATTTGGACGAACCTTAGATTTTTAGGAATAAAATAAAAATTATTCAAATAATATTTGTTTTAAAAACTATTTTGTGTTAATTTTGACACTATTTAGTAATTGATTATTGTGAAAATCATAACAGAATTATTAGTTCGAAAAAATTTCATTAAATCAATAATAACATGTCATATTAACCTTTAAAATTAGTTTAATTCATTAAAAGTCTCAAATTATATTTATTTGGGTATTTATAATATCAATTATTATAATTGTTCACTATTATGGTAATTACTGCACCATCATTCTGTCATAAATAAATTAACTTATTTAATGTCTAAAAATTATAAATAAAACATCATTATGTAGGAAATCTTATTAGATTTCTAATTAATATTTACAATCGAATTTATCTTCTGTATAACCCTATATTAAAAATGTTTTAGTAAATAAACTTTGATTTTTACTCTTTTAACTTCTCTTTGAATTAAATAATAATAAATGTCCTAATCTAATCCAAGTGGGCCTAAATGGTCATATTTTATTCCTAAGGTTTTTTTGGTCGAATTAAACTTATCCAATTGAATTAGGGAATGTGTTAGGGTAATAATAATATTATTTTTACCCTTAATTACCCTATTTACTTTTAACCGTGGTAAAAAAAAGTAATAAAGTTACTATTCCCCAAAAATTATATTCATATCATTGAACCACATTTTACTTACTGACATCAACCATGTCTCTCAGATTTTTGAAATTCTACTCATAGAAGTAGGAAAATTATGTTTTATGAAAAATTCATTTTTTTTACTACCACTTAGTGGTTTCACTATTCATCAAAAAATGAATGTTTCTAGAAAAATACCAAAAATTAGGCCTAAACTATATTTGATATTATGATCTCAATAATGATATCTATTTTACCAAATTCAAAACATATCAGTTACATTAACTAATTTAAAAATTAATTCATATCGTCAGAACAAATGGCGTGTTTTTAAGAGATAATAACTATCAAAAGATTGACACTTGTTTATAACTGGTTTAAATGTGAAATTACATCCAATGAACAACATTGTATTAAATTGTAAAAATATATTCTAAATATACTATAAAACCACTCAAATTAATAATTTATCACTATTAATTATTTTGATTAAAAATGTTTTTTTTTAATAAAAATTTAGTAATTTTCACTATTCATCAGAATATGAAAGTTATCCGAAAAGTACCAAAATTTCACCTTAGGCTAAATTCGATACTCCGAATCCAAAAATGAAATCCATTTTGAGAGATAAAATCTCTAAAATTTTAAAAGGTCGTTATTACTATTCATAATGGCTAGTTTTAATAATATTTTAATAGCATATCGTTGTTTAGTGAAACTTGGTATTGTGTACTACACACGCTATCGAGGATGGTCGTGATTGCATGTAATGCAAGGAATTTCAAGGATGCGTGTCGTGCAATCTCCTTTTGGTGTTTCTTACAACACAAGACATTAATGAAATTAAAAGAATATTTTTCATAAAATCTCAGGGTGTTACATTCTAACCCCCTTAAAATGAATTTCGCCCTCGAAATTCGTCGGGTTTATAAATGGTTTACTACTCGAAATTTTGTTTAATATAAACCCACATCGTAAAAAGGAATACCAAAACCAATATTTAAAAAACAAAAGTATGAAACGTAACGGTTACCCAAATAAGCTAATCACTGGGTTTCAACATAGATGAAAATATGGATATGGAAGAGAAATCTAATCATCATGTTCTTATGGAGAGTGGTAGAGAACATGGCTATAGAAAATCCAGCAATCACAAAGCCATAAATTTGTGATGATCTAGGGTACCACCTGATTCATCGGATATAAGGGCACTAGGACAGCATTTTTTTGGTTTTCATGATCATTTCCCTAAAGTTGAAGATATTTAATTAGAATAAATACTTACTTTATTTTGGTACAATCACACTCTTGTTCGTGCTTTGAACAATTTCCACTTCATCTCTTAAAGAAATGAAGTTGAATTTGTTATTCATGAAGTGTTAATAGATCATGTGATAGAATGATGGGTCATTCCATCTGATTCAAAGAAAAGGTTAGCAAAAGTTATCAAATATACATAAGTCCATCTATCGTATATCGTTCCAAAATGGACATATACTTCATCTATCATACCACTTAATAAAATAAAACTAGTTTATACTAACCAGGGACTTCTTGTAGGCCAGTGGTAGGCGAAAAAGACCAGTCACACTTCGGTTGTGGGTTTGATTCCCACAGCCTTGTCCGACGCGATGGGTTGTCGCCCGTCCTGCAGGTTGTCCTTTTTCTAAAACTATAATACTATAACATCCCATCAATAATATCGAAAAACCATCTATCCTTAAACAATACTAACTTATGTCCAACATAATCCATTCTAATCTTTAGGCCTATCTAAAATACTTCGGTCCAAGCTCAAAGTATAAGGAAAACGATTACTTGAAATGTCATCAACCAAGCATGTGAATACCATCATTTATCCCCCATATATCTTGTTGTTCACATTCCAATCATGTGAATACCTTAATCATGTATTCTCTTAAAAAATGAACTCCCATTAAACCTTAGTGAAAACATGAATTCTATAAAAAGTTAACTCTTTCCTCATACCAAAATCCAAAAATTCTATATACTCAATCCATGATATAACTTTATCCTTATATCATCCATGAGCTCATGAATACTATCAAACATTTAATTTTCTCCTTATCCCGTCATTATGCGCATATCATCTACATTCCAAAAATATCTTAATAACCTTTCATGGTTACTGGTACCATTAATCATACACTTTCAAAACTCAAGTAAAGACAACTGTGTAACAATACATAGATGTATCTTTATTCCATAGTACCATGAGATTGCTTATACAATATTACACATGATAAACATGTAATCATTCCACTACATTCTTAAACCATTGACTGAACATCAACAATTCTTTCATCTCGCATATCATTTGTAGTCTCTTCATCATCATTAACATAAATAATACCCATACGACCATACTGATTCTCTTCATGAGACATTCCCTTATGGCATTGGTTTGCATAATGCCCGTACATTCCACATTTAAAACAATTAACCATTGTTGATGTCGTAGAAATACCATTATCCTCGTCCCTAGTGTTAACTGAACCTTTTCCTTTGCACTTACTGGCTTTGTGTCCTTCTTTTCCACATCCAAAGCATCTTCCAGTTCCTTTGAAACATTCTCCTTGATTCCTCTTCCCACATGATTTACATAGGAGAAATTGAACTTTCTTTCCTCTATGATCATCATGAAACTCCATCTTTCTCTTATTATCTGAGTCGAGAAACCTACCAAAGTTGAGATTATTGATCATATTATGAGATTGCTGATTAGGAATAATAATGATATTTGGACTTCCAGATCTCATTTCATTTGGTTTCTCATGATGAAAATCATTCCATTGTCTGTCATATCCTCCATTATCAAGAATCTTCCTGTTTCCAGCCATTTTCTAAAACCCAAAAAGAATAGTGTGAGAGGAAAAAATCATGCTAGGGAAAACAACATAGTAAAGGGGGAGCACCCTCAATATCTAACATCTTATGTTAAATTATAAGATCGTTACCGTAGTTCTAGTACTATATCCTATACGTATTCTTATCCTTAGGTATATCCCTATACATATCATAGAAATATCTCTAGGGATCTCACTAACGTTTTCACATCCTAGTTTCCAAAGGTTTACTAAACCTTTCCTCTGATACCAACTGTAGAGACCTGAAGCTTAACGTACATGGACATTACATTACTTTTGCGGAATATTTAGTACATAACAATAACACAAACACAAGGATCGTAATAGTTTAGTGTCTTTGGAAACTTGGAATATAATCTTATAATCGTGGTGAAAGATCTTCAACATCTCCCATAAAGATCTTCCCTTTTTTTACCTAAAACCTTTCTTTATATCCTGGGGAAAATAAAACATAAATGGGTGAGCTCAAATTCTCAGTAAGGGTAAAAAAAGAAATATCAATCACAACATATTCATAAGAACATAACATTTTGGAAATCTTAACCTGCAAAAAAGAGCATAATTTCATAACATGGGATAAATAATAGTAGTGAAATGTAATCCCAATAATCATAAATTAAAACATGAAACTTTGTGTCATATACACATAATCATAGAGAATCATTTCTTATTAGTCAAAACTCATTGCCAAAACTATCTTAGTGGACAAAGTCCCTTTCTGAACCGAGTTCACTCCTCGTTTCAGTCCTGTTTCACTGAACTGGTATAACCTACCGTTCCAGCCATGTCTATCTCATGAGATATAAAAACTTTACCCAATGAATTGGAGGGAGATATAGGTCCCACCCATCTCATAATGATACCATTCTTATGTGTGCCACAAAATCATAAAACATAAATCATTTCATAACCCATGTAATGGGAATCTTAAACATCGTGACATCATAAAACAATTCATATAAGATAAAGGAATTCATAAATATAATTCCATCACAACATAATCAAATCAATGTAATTATAGGGATATAAATAGAACCCTTTATTATCTTAGATGGAAAATAATTTTGATAAAACACTTGAACTCCATTCTTTAGGAAAATATCCTTTCTTCTTCAAAAACACCTTTCCATTCTTAACATGTCGTACAATTATAAAATAAAAGAAAATGAAAACACTTAAATGAAGATTCTTGGAAATAATTTTTTAAAAATCCATTCAAGTCGTATAAGTAAAAAAAACATTCTTCGTACTTTTTTTGGAAAAGTAAAAAAGTGCCTCGTACGAAAAATGACAATATATTCCTTTCATATCCTTTACTAAAAACTCACCGAAGGGTAAAATTAGATTTTAAAAATTTTTAGGTGGATGGAAATAATATTACATATTGAGGAAACATGGATGTGGATGATAAAATGCACCCCAGTAAATACCAAAGTATAAACAATCTCGGATAAAAATGAGATTGTGATATTTCCCTTACCTTAGGTCTCATTTGCTTCATAAGTGTCCGAAACTCCTGTATAATGATTTAAATAATGTCATTGACTTATTCCATAATCATACTTATTGTTATTATATCATATATTGTTTACTTATGACTTTATTTTACCCGTTCTTTTGTAAATTCCATGTTAAAGAGCGTTTTGTGTAAAATTGTTTCATTTGTCGTCTGTGTTTTGACTTGTAATTTTTCATATGATTACGTAGATCATGATTACATCATTCCAGAATATAAAACATGATTTATATATATTATATATTCATAATATACATATATATAATAGATAAATAAATGGAAAGAAATACACCGTTCATGGAGACAGTAGGTCGTACGTACGCATGAATGCTGTTTTCGTTTCCTTATTGAGTTGAATGGAAATAAGTCGATGACATACATATATATACACATAAATCCAGTATCATTATTATTTCATATATTTCATGATTAATTATTATATATACTTTATAATCATTCATGAATGTTTAATGTGGAGAATGAATCTAATCGCGTCGTGGAGTCGGTAGTCCGTACGTACGCACGAGTGATGATATCGTTCTCATGATCGTGGAATTGTATTGGAGTGCATGTACACTATTTCAGAATCAATATCACTTTATAATAATCATATATAGTTATTATGTACACCATTATACCCATCCAAGTATGGTGGTGGTGGAAAATAGATTTCACCACTGCGTGGAGACGGTATTCCATACGTACGCATGTGCGGTGATTTCGTTTTCCGTAGGATGGATAGATGGTGAAATAGGGTTGTTTCATACTTATAATAAAATATCCGTTTATGAGTGATACAGATGTTATTACTTCATAATGAAACAACCTAAGAAGAAGAAGTGGAAGAAGAAATAAAGTTGAAAGAATCGGTAACGGACATTACCTCTTCTTTGAAGCGCCTCTTTGAAATCTCCTTTTAGAGCACTAAAATTGGCCTTTGAGGAAGAACATAACCTCTAGTATGTTTCTAGGGAAGTGGAGAAGAGAATTTGGCAGGGGTTGGCCGAGAATTAAGGCTCAAATTTGTGTGAGGAAGAGAGGGAGGGGGTTCCCTTTTATAAGGGAGGAGAGGGGAACCTTTGGAAAACTAAAAATATTATTTTATTATAAAGTCATATTCGGTTTTAAATAGATCCAAATTGATTTATTTCCTAAGGTGGGGATGGATCTAAATCCTCTCGTCCAATAGAATTTAGACAAGTTTAGGTTCCTATTTAAACCTTATCATTTAGATTTAACATTAAGTTAAATAATTTTACATTTACCGTGTCTTCTTGAGTTCTTACACTATAAGGTTAATAAACTTACTATAATAAGCCAAACGAACCCCAAGTTGTTTATTATTAATATATATAACCTTATCTAAGTCATTTGGCCGATCCTTATATTTTTAGGAATAAAATAACAACTAATAATATAATATTTATTTTAAAAACAATTTTATGTTAATTTTGACACTATTTAGTAATTGATTTTTGTGAAAATCATAACAGAATGATTAGTTTGAAAAAAGTTAATTAAATCAATACTAACATGTAATATTATTCTATAAAAATAGTGTAATTCAAAAACAGTCTCAAATTATATTTATTTGGGTATTTATAATATCAATTATTATAATTTTTCACTATTATGGTAATTACTGCATCATCATTCTATCATAAATAAATTAACTTATTTAATGTCTAAAAATTATAAATAAAATATCATTATGTAGGAAATCTTATTATATTTCTAATTAATATTTACAATCGAATTTATCTTATTTATAACCCTATATTAAAAATGTTTTAGTAAATAAACATTGATTTTAACTCTTTTAACTCCTCTTTGAATTAAATAATAATAAATGTCCTAATCTAATCCAAGTGGGCCTAAATGGTCATATTTTATTCCTAAGGTTGTTTTTGGTCGAATTACACTTATACAATAGAATATAGACATGTGTTAGGGTAATAATATTATTATTTTTACCCTTAATTACCCTATTTACTTTTAACCGTGGTAAAAAAAAGTAAAAAGTTACTATTCACCAAAAATTATTTTCATCTCATTGAACCACATTTTACTTACTGACATCAACCGTGTCTCTCGGATTTTTGAAATTCTACTCACAGAAGCGTTAAAATTAAGTTTTATGAAAAATACATCATTTTTACTACCACTTAGTGGTTTCACTATTCATCAAAAAATGAATGTTTCCATAAAAATACAAAAAATTAGGCCTAAAATATATTTGATATTATGAACTCAAAAATGATGTCGATTTTACCAAATTCAAAACATATCAGTTACATTAACTAATTTAAAAATTAATTCCCATCGTCAGAACAAATGGCGTGTTTTTAAGAGATAATAACTATCAAAAGATTGACACTTGTTTATAACTGGTTTAAATGTGAAATTACATCCAATGACCAACATTGTATTAAATTGTAAAAATATATTCTAAATATAATTTAAAACCACTCAAATTAAGAATTTATCACTATTAATTATTTCGATTAAAAAAGTCATTCTTAATTGAAATTTAGTAATTTTCACTATTCATCAGAATATGAAAGTTATCCGAAAAGTACCAAAATATCACCTAAGGCTGAATTCGATACTCCAAATCCAAAAATGAAGTCCATTTTGAGAGATAAAATTTCTAAAATTTCAAAAGGTTGTTATTACAACTCATAACGGCTAGTTTTAATAATATTTTAATAGCATATCGTTGTTTAGTGAAACTCGGTATTGCGTACTACACACGCTATCGAGGAAGGTCGTGATTGTGTGTAATGCAAGGAAAGTCAAGGCTGTGTGTTGTGCAAGCTCCTTTTGGTGTAGCGTACAACACAAGACATTAATGAAATTAAAATAATATTTTTCATAAAATCCTGGGGTGTTACAAAGATAAATCTAATGTATCCATCCTTGATTAAGGTCACTCTCTGATATAGAATGGTCACCATGTCATCATCATTGGTGATAAGAATCATGATTAGTGTTTGTCAGTCAATGATTGGAGGTTTCATCAACACCTCCTCCTGAGGATTCTACATTCTCTCCCTCCAATGTTTCAACAGGATTCTAGGGTTATGATTCTATCCATGGATATTTGAAATAGGAATATTTTAAAGATAAAATCATTGCATCCCCGATTTAAAAAATTAATAATATATTTTATTCATATAATCATCCGTGATGAATCTCCACAATTGACACAAACTGACCAGTATTAGGTTAAGGGTAGGGCAAAACTAATCTTTTGAATTCAATAGTTCCCTTGGGTTTCTAATTAAGGAACAAATTTAGATATTATTCAAAAAAATTTGTGAAAATCATGCACACATTCTTTTTAATATTTTAATATTTTTGAATCATTTTTTTAAAGAAAACCACACCTTGGATTTGTATGTCGTCTTAGTGAATAATCTAAAATTTAATCAATATAATGTTTAAAAACCATACATGAAATGTCTGAGCCATTACATTCTCCCACTCTTGTGGATTTACGTCCTCAAGAATCCAAAATAATGGTTAATCACAAAGATACGGGTACTGAGCACGAATTTGATCATCCCACTCCCAATCCCTCTCATAGAGATTTTCTTACTTCCAATAGAAAGGCACCAACAGAATTGATCACCCAATAAGGAATCTATGTTTCGAATACATGATATCCACATGGTACTTAATAAAATTCACTACATCCTCAATTTTCATCATTCCCTAGTTTATGATGTGTTATTGTTCAAGCATGTAACTCCTCAACTGCAAAATGTGGAAGATCTTAGGTACCTAGTTTTACATTGTGTGTAGATTTAAGCAGTACACCACCTCGTTAACTGTACCTAGTATCTTGAAAGGTACAATGAACCTCAAATATTACTTTCTTCAAAATCCATATCATTTTAATCCATATCGAGGTGAAACCCATAGGAACACATTGCCTCATTCCATGAGCACCAAAGGCCTATGAAACTTCACAGAATAAGACTTATTAAGTATTTACCTAGACTTCATCTGCTCTTGTATGATATTCACCTTCTCTATTGTATCTCGTAATAACTTTGGTCCCATGAGTGCTTACTTTCTTGGGGTAGTCCAGCAATGTGAGGACCTATAGGGTCACCAAAACAAATCCTCAAATGGTGTCATACCAATGGTAGAATGTTATTATTTTGTACAAAAACTCCACCAATTGTATTGGATCTTACCAACTACCACCATAGTCTAGCATGAATGATCAAAACATGTCCTCCAAAACCTAAATGGATCACTTAGTCTCCATGTCTATTTGTGGGTGAAATGTCGCTCTCAGGTGTAACTAGGTCCTAAATGCCGCATATAATACCTTCCACAACTAGGATAAAAATTAAGTATCACATTCGAAAACAATCGTTGAGGGAACACCATAGATTCAAAGTATCTCTTGCACATAGAGGGGTCATAATCCCTCTACGGAACTTTCCCTCAGTTAGCAAAGATGTGGGATGACATGGTGAGCATGTAAACGATCACTGAGTTGGAAATATTTCCCATAGATGTATATGGAAATCATGTCATGATGTACATAGATATCCCATCCTACATCCATTATACAACCTCAAGGGTTTGATATAAACCCACTAGAACATGGTACTCATCCTTCAGTTGCTGACAAGTAAGGCATTGAGAAATGAACATGCCCACTCCTTTCTTCATTCCCCACAACTAATACTATCATTGGATGTCCTATTACAACATTTCCATGCTTGGAAGTACCACCAAATTGGACATATAAAACACCCTCAAACCCCCTCCTACAATGTCACTAGTACCATCATACGTCATCTTAAAATAATGGAATGCTCCCCAAATTTTTAGTATCCATCATGATCATGGCATGTGGACATATGATCACATAGGTTCTCACAGTCAGTGTAGCCAATATGTTCATACCTGACTCTCTCTAAAAGTGGAGGGGTTAAAACTATTATTCAGTGGTAAGATTTTCCATATCCATCCACTAAATAATAACTATTAGGAGGAAAACTTCATTGATGCCTCATTCATCAACTGTGAACTAGATCTCCTACTGAGATCATCTTCAATAGTGTTCCCCTTCCCGAGAATTTAGAAAATCTCAAATCATAGTCCTAGAAGAACTCCAGCAATCACCACTATCTTTAGTTGAGATCCTTTTAATATAATATATACTTGATTCTTTTGTTATTATAGGAGATGATAAACTACTCACCTATCTGGTAGTGTCCCAACATCTTCAATGTGAAGACTACCAATACTAAATCATGATTGTGGGTTGTGTGGTTCTACTCAAGTGGTCTCAATGGGATTGGACCATTGGCAATCACCACTTAGCTCTATATCAAAACACACCCCATACCAGTACATGATGAATCACACAAAACTTCATATATAACACCCTTATCTATACATCTCATGATTAGGGAACTCATCAAACTCCACATCAACTGGAAAAAATCATATTGGGACTTCTCTATCCATCCCAAAAGGATGCACCTTTCTTGTCAAATATGTCATAGGTGATGATATCCTGGATAAATCGGGTATGAATCTATGATAGTATCATTCTATCCTAAGGAAAATCTGAGCCTCCATTACACACATAGAGGGATACCATGCTATCATTTCTTCAACCTTGATCAGGTCCACCTCTACTCTATCTGCTGAGAAAACATCTCCTAGAAAGTGGGACACTTGAATCAATAATGGTCACATCAAGATCATTTCATAATTATGGTTCTCTTAGAGTATGTTCTAAACTATCTTTAGGTGTCTTGCAGGATTATCCTTTGAAACTGAATACACAATGATATCATAGATGATTACTTCCAAGAACCAGTATATCTATGGCTGAATGAATTGGTTCATGTGCCCCATGGACACTGGCAGGGTTTTTTTCACCCCAAAGAGAATGACCAAGTACTCATAATGATCCTAAGGACAAATAAAGGTCGTCTTTGGAATATCCTGATCCCATACACATAAATGGTGATAGTGTGACATGAGTTCAACCATCATGAAACTCTGTATCTCCCTCAAATGATTATAAAGATCAAATTTCCTAGGTAGCGGATACTTGTTCTTCATCGTCACCTGGTTCAGGCCCCATTAGTCCACATATAACCTCATTTTGTCGTCATCATTCTTGGAAAACAAAATTGGGGCTTCCCCTTGTGAAAGACTTGGTCCCACAAATCCCTTACTATTAATGTTCTGGAAGTATACCCTCTACTCATGAAGCTCTACCAAAGCCATCTGATATGTTGGGGAAGATGTTGTTGTCATCCTATTGTGTAGATTAACATAGGAGTGTATCTCATGGTGGGGAGGTAAACCTGGATCATCTTCATGAAAGAAGTCATTGTACTCAACCAACACTGCAAAAAAGGGGGACTCACAAAATCATCTATACCATGGGTTAGGATATCCAATTGATGGGTAATTAGTTGTACCCTCATATGCATTAGTCCATCAGGTGCTACCAAGCTCTCCTTTTCATCGATAAAGGAAAACCTCATTCTATCACTATAGACACACCACACCCTTCAACAAAAATTGTAATATAGTCCATGGACTATAGATAAAAAATACGTACCAAGAATGAAATAATAAGGCCATGATGCCACTAGCATGATTTTCCAACTGAATCTCTCACTTCCAAGGGATATGTCACACTTTTAACATAGGTTGGTATAGATTGAGTCTATTATAGTAGGTTTCTCTAATCAAAAGGGCTGATTCAATGGTTCCACTGGAATCACTATGTATCGTACATGAAAGGTGGTAAGAAAAGAGTGACTAGAAAATGTGTCTATCAATACTATAACTAATGTAGAAAAGACAAATATTGTACCATGAATCATTCATGGAGCCCTTCAGATATATGCCTTAGCCACATGAAGTTGCCCCCACCACTGTCCCCCAACACCCTGAGCATGGAATGGACCAACTGGGGGTGGTGGTGGTAACAAGTGGAAACGTCAACCACCACATGCTACTCTAAGATCTCTTATACCGTCTCACCCACCCAATGTATCATCCTGCTAATATTATTTTCTATGCCTCAGTGGCCCACAAACAGTCTCTCTGTCAGCTGTATGGCAGGTTGGATAATCTCTAGTGAGATTTCCCCAACCGTCGAATGAATAACACTACCTCTCTCCAAGCTATCTAGACCCACCCTGTGAGTCCTGAACTACAAATCCTATGTCTTGGTACATCTTCTAGAAATTTCTCCCACATTAATGTCCTTGATATTGTTGTCGGAACCATAATGTCAACCTTTCTACTCCTTTATGTGCACTACTAATTGACATTAGTTGTATAGAATCAACCAAGAATCCTTTATCCACCAAATCCTACTCAATAACCCCATCCAAATTATATATGCACAAAGGGGTAACACTAAATTGAATTTATTTATCCATACCTCTCTCTATGGTATGATCCCTAATGTAAAGATCATGAACCATATCCATCGTGTTCCTGGAATGTTTGGTAAACCATGGTGAAAAATCATTTATTATCATGCTTCCCTACTGAAGTAATAGAAGATCTGGAATACACAAATCCCATAGTGTAACTTTTGAGAACACCTCTCTGAAGAGGCTCTCAATCTATTTCCACAAAATAATCACCTCATCATGAGTCTGGATAGCCAAACTCTACCATTCTCCCACTGAGTTGTGTAGAAGGCTCACCTCGAGGACCCCCATTTGTTCTTATAGTGTCTCGAATTGGTGGAATAAATGGGTCCCAACTTCAAGCTAGTCCTCAGCCACTAGTGGGTTCAGTCATCCTAGGAACCATAGGGGTCATTACTAATGAAACTCATGATGCGCGATCAACATGTTCTTGTCATCTTCTTCTACTATATGTACCACATGCTTCACTACCAGTGGTAGTATGGCTAGTGCACCACCTAGAGGTAAAAACTCGTGAAATTGTCCCTATATCAAAACCTTGTCATTGAGGGAATTATTCTTTTGATCGTACTACTAAATTCAATCTTGTATAAGAAATGGTGGAATTCTGAAAAAAAAACTAGATGTACCATGGTTATTAGATATATCTAGGGAGCTTACTCAGGAATGAAATGGAAACAAAAACCCATTCCAATATGATGCATATACCATTACATTAATTGCAACTAGTGTTATAATGTACTGAGACAAAAATAAAGGGATCTGAGTCCTAGTGTATGGATACATCTGTTGTTAAACCAACACTAGAGTCCATAGCTTGGAAGAAAAACTCAGAACACATGACATTATTTCCCCAAACCCATCACATAGACTCTCGGTCTGAAAGTAGAAATGACTCCTCTAATCCCACTCTGTCATGACCCATCCCTATGGGTCCCATGCCGTGACTCTCCCAGACCTCCTCCAATGGTCCAAGGGATAGTGAAAAGCATTGATTAGGAATATCACTAATATAGGAGGCATTTCTTATTTACATGTATGCACCTTACTAAATACTGAAATATAAATAAAATGTGGTAAAAAATGCATGCACACAACACTATCTCCCATACAAAGTATGATAAGACATAATGAAAATTAAAACAGGGCCAAATACAATACCACCACAAGAAGATAGTAACATGAGTCCATACTATAAGTAAAATGTACCGGGATTACAATCGCGAAGCCGTAGGAACACACCCTTGTCTATCCGGTTTCACAAAGAACTACCAAGTTTTGGTCCTCCTAGGACTCCTTTAATAATATGATCATATGCACATGACAAGACATGTGTCGTGAAATCCTGTGAAAGTGTGAGTATAACAATACTCATTAGGAAACCTCTAATCTACAAAGAAATACAAAAATGGAAAGTAAAGTAAGATCTATATAGGTATATGTCTACATCACATATTATAACAATATTCAGATATAATCATTCCATGAAACACATCAAATAGGTAAGTCACAACCACTATATACCATAACTAGGATTTCTAGATCTAAGAGACCACAAAGAACTCATATAGGAGAAGATGATCCTAATTATGATAGCACTGATGACATCTGTCTGATTGGTATTTCTCCTCATGTCCTTCTTTGAGAATGATATGTAGATAGACCTAAAGATAAATATGGTACAAATTATGAGGATCATAATCAGGGACATGGGGTGCTTCCAACAACATAATATAGATTATCTATCAAGGTAGAGGGTCAGAACCTACATAGTGTTGGTCATGTTGATACCTTGAACTCCACCTAGTGCACGAAGATGAATAGAGGATCCCACTATGGAATTATTAGGGGGATACCAACAAATATATCAAAGAATTATTACAAAAGGGTTCATAGACCTAGTAGTAGGAAATGATTCATACAAATCATTATGGAAACAATAAGGGGAATGGACCCTAACTAAACTCATCCATGATATGGTGATAAGAAACTCAATCCATGTAGGAAGGGGGACACATCATGCAGTAGGGTCAAACATCGTGCCCCATGACCCCGTGTAATTCTCTTTTTTCATTTTACCATGGAATTTAAAAACATTTTTTGTGGAAGAGGGGTACACGACATGTGAATGAAGTTACACACTATTTCCTTTCATCCATGGTATGCCCATGTACTCTCACCATGTGGAAGTAAATGACACCTACCCGTATATCACATCCCGTGTACTAGTACCTGGGGTATCCCATGTAAATTTTCCAGGATATGTTGTGAGGGTGAGTACACATCATGTAATCAACTAGTGTACTCTACCCCATGTCCTTGTTCATCCCATATAAACACTGAGTCATTTTACTGGGGACTAGACTCTGTGTAGTTTGAGACTACACGCCATGTGTATCGTGTTTTACAACAACACATCTTATTCCTCCTAATCACATTTTCCATCATTTGAAATCTCACTCTGGTGGACCGTTCTCCTAGAAACTCTATATCCAAGATCATACCGGGCACCCTATCACCAAAAAAATTGAATTCGGGCCTTAAATAATATAGGAAAACTCGATCTTAGCCAGTATTTATTTTCGCATAAGAACACAGGTCAAGAAATAATTATCTTTCGATCTGATGTTTTTCCCACCATTATTCCCTCGTCTAGTTTTCTTGATGATAGATCTAAGGTTTCAGATAATTTCACCTATAATAAAAGGTGTGATGATCGATTACTCACAAGATATTCAAATATGGGGAAGAATGAATATTGTGTAAGGAAAAACGCCAGAATCAGGGGTGAAAATTACAACAAAATTGAGTGGGACAAACCTCGATCGATGTTGATGTCGATATTGTTTTGTCCACAATAAAATGATAATTGAATAAATCAAAATTTCTAATCACAATTATTTAATAATCCTAATAAACCTACATAATAATTCAATCCCACAAATACTATAGGAGTGTGGGGTAATCTATTCCTGGATTAGTCAGAGTTCATCATTGGAGTCAAGAACAAGATTGAAAAATCCAAATAATACATCATACCTCGATTTAGATAGCATAAGAATGATTAAAAGTCATTTTTTCGTCATCATTAGTGAGATCTATCAACATCGGTGTTTATCAATAGCATATTCGTGGTTCTGTCATCGCCTACTTAAGAGGATTCTCTAAATCGCTCTCCCCAATGTCTCTAGAGAATTATAGGGTTATGAGGTTATCCCTCGGTCTATGAAATAGGAATAATTTTAAATATAAAATCACTATGTCACTACCTCAACAAAATAAAATAAATTTTCTTCATAAATTTTCTTCATTTTAGCATTCGAGGATAATTTCCGAAATTGACCTACCCGACCAATGTTAGGTCATTCAATAGGTAAAACTAATTTTTTGAACGCAATGGTCTCCAAATATTTTTGATCTGGATACCCATTTAGAAATTATTTCAATTTTTTCTGGAAAATTATATGGGCATTAACTTTAAAATATTAATTTATTTCAAGCATTTTTATTCGAACAACAAGATTTGTATTAAAACTATATATTGGATTCTAGTCCCAAATTTAATCCATATAATATTTAAAAATAATACATGTAAAATATGAGTCATTACATGGTATTTGATTAGGATCTAGATACATAACATCCAACAATTAATAATTATCTTCCTTCAGTATTTAGTTATCATTATCCAAAAGGATTTTCACTAAAAAAAGTCTATGGATGCGCATAATTCTTGGTTTATTAATTAAATGTATTGTCTATTCAAATATTATCCATTCCATATATATTATTATTATATATTAATTCTTTATTCATCTGTATCTGACCCTTACTAGTCATCTGAGATCACCCATATTTTTTTCATTTCATAATGTTTTCAAGAAGATAACATTGATTGAGTTTCCAATGAGGAATTTTAAATCTATCTGATTGTTTCTATGTTTTTTATATCAATTTAATCAAGTAACCATATATGTTAATATTTATTAAGGACTACAAATCTGATCAATCAATTGAGATTCGATTCCTTATAACCATTCCAATGTAATAATGAACTGAAATGGATCCAGGTTATGGGGGTTTGGTTAGTTATAGTTGGTATTAGAGTAAGTTTAGTTGAAACCTTGGGAACTAGATGTTTGAATTCACATATTATGAAATATAACCCACTGGTATTCTTTCTGAATATGTGCACAAGAACATTCCAAGGAAACTGTGTTTATAGTTATCAAATTTGTTATGCATGAAATTTATATTTTGTGTAATGTATATCATTATTCTTGAGATTATACAATATCTTATAATATAATATGACCTATAATAGTTGATACCAATATTTAGAAATATCTCCTAGTGGAATAAATTGTAACTATAACAAACCACATAGTCCATGTAGGCATTTACATTCTATTAAAGATAATAGTGTTGAAGCTAGAGATAGAGCTGCATTTGGAGGAGAAGACATTATTAATATATTGTGGATTAATACTCAGGTTTAGGGAAAGATCATTTCCCATATAGAGTGGCTTGATACACAATGCAGTGTATCAATGTTACACCTCTTCATGTGGTAACACCGTCTATCATTCAACCAGACTACAAATCAATTTTTATCTGAGTAGTGGATGAGTTCTTTGGTGATGATATTTCTCTCTATGTGAATTAATGAGAGGGATAAGGTCATTGTAGATATTTATAAACTCTGTGGATATTCAAATAAATGGTGTTCAATAAAACATAACACTAAGGAAGATTAAAAAATAGAAAACAATTAATGGAAGGATTTTTTTAGGTTTTCATATAAAAATATTTCCATCATGAACTGTGAGTTTATATGGAGATAAAATACCATAGTCAGTGAAAAAACTACGATGAAAATGTTTTTATGTATACAACCACCTTTAAAAGATTATCAAGTCATAATTCATACTATATATGTGACCCAAGAAGTAATATTGGTCATTATGTTGATGGGTTAAATAAAGTCCTCCAAATTGAACTCATATCCCATAATTTATAATCATAAGAAGATATACTCTCATGTGCTATTAAGAAAGAGAACGAATTATTTAAGTCATAATAGTTTAAGAAAAAGAAAAAGAATAGTATAATGATTTAGAAATATTCGGATTATGAAACAATGTAATAAGGATTTTAACACATGTGAAAATGTGGAATGAAAAAACCCATGTACAAGATTGAAGGGAATTAAGTGTTTTCACAAGTGTGGAGAGGAAGGTCACCTGCATCATGGTTGCAATGGAAATAAAAAATCATTAAATGTGCAATGTTTCATTTATAAGTAGATGGGGAACTAAGAAAAAAATTTAAAAAGTGTCAAGGGAGAATATCATAGATGAAACTAAGATATTAAGGTGAATCTTATGATATTGAAATAGCCAAAGTGGAATGATTAATATGGTTTTTTTAGTTTATGAAATATATTCTATGAAATTATCGTTATAAGTGTTATGAAACATATAAGGATTTCAATACATTACCTTTTCTATAAGGATTGGGGAGCACATGTTGAATGGAAGAAATTCCGCTAAAATTGATTTATTAGAAAGTTAATCTTTTTGAAGAAACATCTTTGAAGGAAAGATAACCCTTAATATGTTTTAGATTTTATGATAATAAAGAGAAAGTTATGGGATATTATTTGTGGACATGAAATTGGTTATTGATTTTATGGTTTATGATATCATTTAGGGTTTACTAAATGATTTTATTTGAGGTATATATTCGAGAACATGATATCTTTTTTTGGAACAATTGATATCTTATTATGTTTTTAAGTTGATAAATGTATCCATATATTTGGAATGTAAGAAATATAGCTACATTTTTCTGAGAATATAATTCTATATTGATTTTAGAAATTTAGTTATCTTACTTATACTTTTTTCTTTAATTATTAAAGACAATTTTGGATTATTCTAAATATTAAATACATAGGGAATGGATTAAGATGAACATTAGATATTATTGTTTGAGGTTAATATATGATTTATCATATTGGATAAAATTTTAGAACCATTTTTGTTTTATTAAATATTTAATTTCTGAAGGAATGACTTTTGTATTTTATGATTCATTAATGTTCATCAGGTATGAAAAATTCAACTTGAATAAACATTTTCTTGTGTATAGGATGAAGTGGTAGTACATCTAAGCACAAATAATAGATGATAATATTATTATAACATGGAATTTCATCAAGTATATTTATTTTTTTCGACATATAATCTACGTTGTAAAAGGATCCCTTAAAACCAGGAAAAGAATATGGAAATAAATATTCTTTCCATTTAATTTTCTTATCAGGTAATCAATGGCCTCTTTAACCAATTATAGATTTATGGTTTTCTGATTGTATACATTCTATTGACCATTCTCTCAATCAGTCTAAATTATAACATGATCTTTATATTTCTCTCTCATGTCCCAATTTACACATACTACAAATTTTATCATATAAGAAATATAAATATTGTGGTGAACATCACATTATTCATTCCCAATTATTAAGATGATGTTTTTTAACCCAAATTTCCATGTGGGTTTCACAAAAATGTCTTTTCAAGTATCAACAATGAATTTTTTAAGTGAAATTTAAAATTGAAATGACACAATTTATTAAAAGATTGTAGAATATAACAACCCAATACTTCAAGTTATTCCTCTTATTAAATAAATTCAATTTAATCAATAGTAAATATTTAATGAAACTCTGTTTTTAGAGGAACCACGATATACTATTAATTTTTTTTAAATGACCATTATAATCTAGCCATTAAGTTATATGTTTTTAATATAAATAAATAAATTATGAAAATATATTTTACCCAAGTTTATAAAATTAATTCATTGGTTACTAATTAATTATAAATAAAAATGATAAACATTTTAACATAAAACATGAATTTTAATAAAATAAAATTTTTATTCCCACAATGAAATTTTATTATAATAAATTGAATTAATCACTATTTTTGAAATAAATTAATGAAATTTATATTTTATACATTCAAAAAAATGTTTTAAAATTAAAACAATTATTTTTATATGCTTAATATATGAAATAAATCCATTTTGAAGCATAAAAAATATTGTTTTAAAACAAATTCACCTCTTGATGAAGCACCTATTATAAATATAAATTTTGAATCTTTTTTACGTTTTTTATTAAAAAATATAGTTCATTGTTAAAATAATAATATTGAAATTATCTTTGGGTGAATATTTTTAATTTTTTTGAAATGTTTCATTTTTTGATGAATTGTTAAAAACATCGACTTTTAATTAAAAAATATTTTTTCTCCTTATTGAATAATATAGGTAATAAATATTTTTAAAATGTTTTAAATTATTATTATTAAAACTATAAATCTATAAAACTAATTTACGTCACTGGATTCAATTTTACATTGAATTTTGAAATATAACTATTTCAATATTTTGAACATTTCACTTTAAAAAATAGTACATTCATTGTGTCTATTGAATTAATTTAAAAAGTGTGTTTTCTATATATATGAATAAAATAATGTAAAATGGATCCCATATCTCCTGACCGATATCTCAGGGCAGGTGTCATGACTACCCCATGCCCGCCTTGCATAGGCCAGGGGGTGGCGACTAGCACCGAAAGGCATATCCGTAAAAAACCAGAATGTGTTGCCATTAAACCTGCAAACACACAATCCAAGAATACAACTAGAAATACCCATGCATTAAAATTCTAGTAGTAAAAAGATGTGTATCGAAAGTAAACGTGGTGAGTACTGTATGTAATGGGGGTTTGAATACTAGCCCGACTGTAAAACACAACAGCAATAGAAAAATATCTCATGGAATCTTCTGCCAAGGTTCACACCTAAATGGTAGGTAAAGCTCATGGTCAGTCATCACTATAGCACGTCAGGTCTAAAGATCCACCTTCGAGTACTATCCAATCCTATCTCCCAATCCTCAGTCAAATCTGTCAGTTGTCTGCAGAAGACACAACAAGGTGTGGGAAAATCCCGTGAAGGGGGTGAGTATAAAAATACTTAGTAGGGATATCTTGAACCCTAAATGTCTCCCTATGTTCCAGAAAGAAAAAACCTCATTGAAAGATGTCAATCTCAAAGCACGAATCAATAGTCATCTCACACCGGGTATACAACTCAGAGATCAGGAATATAGATGATTAGTCTCAAGCAATTCAATTTTAATCCATTAAGATGTTCCAAAAAATATCCACAAAGAAGTTTTTCTATTACCGATCCACTATTGTAATTAATTTTTTGTTCCACGATGGGCCACTATAAAGCTTTTCCTTATCGTGTCACGCTACTGCTAATCCACTCAAGGTCACTATAATATTGTTCTACATAGGGTCGCTGGAATGCTGATCCAAAAAGGGTCGCTAGAATGTTGATCCACATAGGGTCTATCGATGCTGATCCACCTGGGGTTGCTATATTTTAATCCATGAAGGGCCACTCCAAAACTAGTACTCATTAGGTAGCTAAAATACTGATTCACACAGTGTCTCAATGATTTTGATCCACACATGGTCGCTATTTCAATGACAGTTAGCCATAGGATTCCCCTAACCCGATGCACTCGAGTTCCGTAGAATCTGCTCCTTGAGATATCAGTCGTACATCGACTGCCACTAAGATCCACAAAGAAGAAACCCAATGTAACACCATATCGTAAGGGTTCTAATAGGATAGACATCATGTCAGTCGGACGTTCGATCAATGAGTTATAAGGATTTTAGTACCGAGGGCCCTGTTGGATTCACATTCGATCAAACCCAGCCGTACTCCAACTTTTTCCAAAATTCTAGTGGAGTATACCAAAAGGACTATCTAACTTCAAGGATCCTAGCGCCATAGATGGTTCATCAAACAGACGTCTGGATTTCATGTTTTGGAATTTTAAGCAAATCTCGGCATGGATGGGTCTTGGTCCAGTCCGACCCTGTCAGATTGACCCAGTCTTGGATGCCCATACGTGTTTGGGCGACCCAGTCCGGGTCCAACTCGGCCAGGCCTAGGCCAGCCCAGTAGGTTTGGGCCACGGCAGGCTCGGCCTGTTGGGTCGTGGCGGGCTCAGCCCTCTGTGGGGGAGTATCCCAGCCAGTAGGGGGCGCGACCAGTAGGGGCGAAGCACAACCCTCAAGATGGTGCATACCATCCTTTTGGAGGGCACATCCCAACCCACAAAAGGGCACAGACCAGCCTTCTGGTAGCTCTGACGACGTTCGTCGAAGAAGTACTATTCATCGGGAAATTTCAGGAGAGGTAGTCACACTCATTACAGGTGACACACTTCTGAGTGGGAAGATCACGATAGATAGATACACTCATTATGTGAGACACACTCATGAGTTGTAAAGATCACTATAAACAGATGAGTATCACTTCCGGGGCCATGGTAGATACTGTGACTCTTCCGAATTCACCAACTATTTAGAAGATCAATGCTCGGTAGAGTTCGTCACGTCGATGTCTGACACTGGCTAGGGTCACGAATGGATAAAGGATCTCTCTCCAGGCCTATCAGAATGATGCCTAACTCTGTCATAGAAAGTACTGCTGAAGGGATCATACTCACGTAATAGGAGATGATAGTTGACCTTCAGGTGAATGAGAAGAAGGGGAACTATCCCAAACAAAATATGTCCTTGACACAGTAGACAAGAGGACCAAGCCATTTTTCAAAAAAGTACATGACATGAAGAAAAGTCACACACCGAGTCTTCTGACCCCATGTACATCCCATGTATAATGGCCCATGTCGTACTGCTAGACATGTAGAAAAAAATAGTATAGGGCATGCGGTATGGATTACATGTCATGTCCGAGTATCTGGGGTCTGCTCCGTGTACGCTGGCTATGTGCTCATACACGTCCCCGACCCGTGTATTCCTTCCCGTGTAATCGGTAAATGGGGTGACTCGCGCTACTGGCCTCACCTTACCATGTGGTGTAGTACATGGCTGTGTACTACATCTGGTGTCCTTGTATCCCTAGGATACACACCAAGTCCCACGATGTCACCTATTCTATTCAGAGTAGAGAGTACACACCGTGTTCCGAAGCTATGTAGTCCATCACGTGTTTGTGTACTTTCTATAATACACACCTAGCTTTAGGAAAAGTCCAGCACACCGTGTGACCAGCATCATACACCATCTGATTCTTCTCTAACCCCTAAAACCATAGCCATCACCACTGGTACTACACGGCGTGTTCTTCGGAAGTACACGTCATGTATCCAGGAATTTTCCGAAAATGACGCTCTACACTAGTGTGCCTCCCGGGATGCCTTTCTTGTCGATCCGGCCATCTGATCACCCCGAAACACTAGAATCTAGGTCTCCTTGACATCCCAATGTCATTTCTGTTATTTGTGGACCACTGATTGGCCCCGAAAATGCGTTTTGATCCACCCACATGAAGAATAGTTGAAGAACAGTAATTCCGGAACCGTGTTGATTTGTCTGTGGTCATCTCCATCGCACTTCCTCTAGGTTGTCGCGATTTTGGATCTCCAATTTGGGATCGTTGTGTCACAAAATGAGCAGGAAAAGATCTATTTTTCATCATCCCATGAAGAACGCAATGAACACAAAGAATGTACGAGAGAATAAAGGGGGAGGAAATCTAGAAATGATATTGAGGAACCAACCTCTGTCGTCATTCGTAACATAGTCGATCCACTACCATTAGTAGGATAAAATGGAGCAAGATCAAAACAATAAACAATAATTATGGATCAACCCATAAAAACATCCCTACAGAAACTATCCCAGAAGTACACTCGAATCTGTGGATCTCCTTGTTTATGGTTGATCCACGTTTTCCATTTCAATCAAAAACGGGTAAATGAATTTAAATAAAAAACCCCTACCTCAATAGGGATCAATCATTGATGAAGAGGTCTTGCTACCGTCATCTTCGAGATCCTTCCACTCGTTGGCGAATCAATTCTCAGCTTTGATTCATCGTCATTCATCTCTGAGAGTTTTCTAAAAGGCTCCATGGATTCTCCAGAGGTTTTTATGAATTTTTCATCAACGACCATCATTCTATTAACCCATTAAAAAGGGGAAGCGCTTTTTGAAATACCATGACTTTGTGGCATTAATGAGTCAAGATGTCGTTTCTGAGTCATTATGAAATGGCATTAACTATTTCAAAGTTTCCCCATCGTTACGTTGTAGTAAATGTTTCCAAATAAAAAAAATATAAACTTCTCCATTTATTTTATTTTATTTTATTTTAAAGAAAACATTCGAAAATTATCTTTTCCCCTGACCTGCGCCGGTCGAGGTTAGACCCATTCTTAGGAAATATTTTTGTCTAGGACGCAATGATGCCCTTAGATTTTTAATCCAGACATCCTTTGGGAAACTGCCAAAACCGCGCCCAAGTGTCAGCTCACTAAACTTAAAAAAAGTTCAAACCACCATTACGGGATCACCGTGTCCCGTAATGATGTGTCTTCTCAGCTCCTGGTCTCATAATAATTCTATATAATATTTTAAAATAATACATGGAAAATCCGAGTCATTATATTCTCCCCACCGTGGGACTTTGCATCCCCAAAAAGTCAAAACAAGACTACTCAAAATGATGAGGGTACTGGGCATGTATTTGAGCCTTCCACTCCCACATGATCTCCTGAAGGATCCCGTACTGGCACAAAACACGCACCAAGGGAATCGATTACAAATGAAGGATCTTCTCCAGCCAATACTCGATCATCACTAGGTACTTAGAAAAGGCCACTCCATCCTCAATGTCGAGCTTGCCCCTGTTAATGACGTGCAATGGGTCATGCACATAAATCCTCAGCTGCGACACATGGAAGACATCATGTACCTGATGCAACTGTGGTGGTAGATCCTAGAAGTACACCACCTTTCGAACTCTATACAGTATCTGGAAAGGTCTGATGAACCTCAAATATAGATTTCTGTCGGGTCCAAATCCACATAACCATTGTCGAAGTGAGACCCGAAGAAAGTCGTGGCCTCCCTCCTCAAAATCCAGGAGTCTCCATCGCCTATCTTTATAAGACTTCTACCAGCTTTGTGTATCCCTCATCCACTCCTGGATGATCTACACCTTTTTGTTGGTAGCTCACACCAACTATGGACCCATGAGTGCTAACTCTCTGGGGTCGGTCCAGCAAAGTGGTGACCGATAGGGTCTCTCATGTAAATCCTCGAAAGGTTCCATACTAATGGTGGATTGGTATCTTATATTGTATGCAAACTCCACCACTGGTAGGTGGTCCTCCCAACTTCGACCAAATTCCAACATTAATTCCCACAACATATCCTCTAGAACGTGAATGGTCCTCTCCGTCTGACCATCGACCTAAGGATAAAACACTGTGCTCAAGTGTCGTTGAGTCCCAAAGGTAGCCTACAATCCCTTCCAAAATAGGTATGTAAAGCAGGAATCTCGGTCTGAGACTATCTTCTAAGGGACACCATAAGGCCGAACTATTTCCTGCACGTAGAGGCTTCCCAAGCTCTCTACAGAACACTGTTCCATGATAGCTTGGATGTTGGCTGACATGGTGAGTTGGTCAACCATCACTCAGAAGGAATCATGCCCCTTGGATGTCCATGGTAATCCTATCATGATGTCCAATGATATTCCATACCACTTCTATTATGGAACTTCCAGGTGCTGAGCTAATCCCACAGTAACATGGGGCTTAGCCTTCATCATCAAGCATGTGAGGCATCAGGAAACGAACTATGCCACTGCCTTCTTCATTCCTAACCACCAGAACTATCATTGGAGATTCTGGTCCTTATTTTCCACTCCAGGATATACCACCATGGGGGATGTATGAATCTCCCCCAAGACCTCTTCTTGCAATGCTAATGGTACAACAGTGCATCCTCTGAAAATAACTGTCTGCTCTCCACCTTGCGAATATGAATTCGGAGAATGTCATGTGGATAACTGAGCATGGAAATCCTCACAGTCAACATCCCCATGCTGTGCTTCCCTAACTCATTGTAAGAGTGTAGGGGTGACATCCATCGACTGAAGGTAAGGGGCATCCTCTCCATCCACAAAGGATATCTACAACGTGGAAAACTGCTCTGTCGCCTCTCTTAAAAACTGAGATCTCGACCTTCTGCTAAGAGAATCCACCACCTTGTTCCCCTTACACGTAGTATATATGATCTCAAAATAAATATCCTAGAGGACTCTAGCCAATGCCTCTGCCTCAAATTCAGATCCATCTGTGAGAATCTGTACTTGAGGGTTTGTGGTCAGAGTAGATGATGAACCACTCACCCATAAGGTAGTGTCGCCACATCTTTAAAGTGAAGAAAAACATAGACAACTCGAGATTATGGGGGGCATATTTATGCTCATGTGGGAAAAGCTGGCACAAACCAAAAGCAATCATTGTCTTCCTCATCATCAGGACATAGCCAATCCCGGTCCCCAATGTGTAGCAGAAAACTATGTACTCGACACCCTCCTCTGGAAATATCAAGATTGGGGCACTCGTCAAACTCTTCCCCAACTACTTGAAAGCCTACTTCCACTTCTCCATCTATATAAATTGTTGGAACTTCTTTTTTAAGGTGATCACTGGTGCATATATTCAGGTGAAATCATGAATGAATCCCTGGTAATTTTCTGCAAACCCATGGAATCTCAACAACTCTGTCACGCTTCGAGATTAATTCCATGCTAACACTTCCTCCACCTTAGCCGGGTCCATTTCCACTCCATTTGCTGAGATGTCATTCCCCAAAAAGTGGACCTCATAAATCCAGAACTAGCCCATCAAGAGCTTCCCATAAATATGGTGCTCTCGGAGTACATCTTGAACTATCCATAGGTGTCTCACGTGCTCCTCCCCTGATGCTGAGTACACAAGGATGTTGTCGATGAAGACCACTACGAACCGATCCATATACAGCAGGAAGATCCTGTTAATATGTCCGATGAACACTGCAGGGGAATTTGTCACACCAAAAGGCATCACCAAGTACTCATAGTGACAGTAGAAGCATCTGAAATCCATCTTCATTTTATCCTCGTCTCTTACTCATAACTAGTGATAACCTGATGGAAGAGAAACCTTCGAGAACCAATGTGCCCCTCTCATCCGGTCTAAGTGGTCGTCTATTCAAAGTAGTGGATACATGTTCATCACCGTCACCTTGTTTAGGAATCAGAAATCCATGCACAACGTCAAAATTCTATCTTCCTTCTTGGAGAACAAGACTGGGGTCGCCCAGGGTGAAACGTTGGGTCTCATAATACCCTTGCTCTACAAATCCTCCAATTGAACCCTTAGCTCACGAAGCTCTACGGGAGCCATCTGATACGCTTATGAAGAAAGAAGCATTGTCCCAGGGTTTAAGTCGATGCATAAGTTGATTTCTCTATGGGGATGTAGTCCAGGAACATCATTGGGAAATTCTTCATCGTACTCCACCACTACTACTAGGAACTGGGAGCACATCATGTCTACTACTCCAAGGGAAAGTCTATCTAGCTCATGAGTGACCAGCTATAACCTCCTAGAATGAGATCATTTTTTGCTACCTAATTCTCCTTTTCTCCAACAAAGGAAAACATCGACCCATCACTACGGACACACCACACTCTTCGCCTAAAAATATCATTCTGGGCATGGACCAAAGATAACAAATCCATACCGAGAAGGAAGTCCTAAGGCCTCGACGCTAACACCAAGAGGATAAAACTGAAACTCTCTCCTCCAAGGTTATGATGACACTACCTACAAAGGTGTGTGATCATCGATCCTTCCTCGGTAGGTGTCTCTATGTGTAAGGATTGAGTCAAAAGTTCTGCTGGAATATGAAGGATTTGCACAAGACATTTGGCTATAAAGGAACGACTTAAACTTGTGCCTATAAGTACTTAAACTAAGGTAGAGAAGACACATATCATACCTTGTATCATCACTAGAGCCCCTGGGTTGTACACCTCGACCATATGCAGCTTTCCCCGCCCCTGTCCCCCAGCACCCTGAACCTGGTGCGGACCTCCTGGTGGTGGTGGTGGAAGAAAGTCAAAGCATCCACCACCACCTGCAGCTCTTCCTTCTCCACTACCACGTCCTCCACCTGGTGGGTCTATCTACTCCACCCTCTGCCTCTACATCAGTGGTCCACCCACTACTTCCCTGTCAGTAGCTCAACGGGTCGGACAATCTCTAGTGAGATGTCCCCTACCATCAAATTCATAGCTCCACTTTTCCCTAGGATGAATGGATCCAGGATGAGAGCCCAAAACTGTCGATCCCCTATATTGGCTTCTATTTTGACATCTCTCACATCCTAATCCCTACATCTGTCATCGGCTCCTTGCTGTTGAGGTCTCTGGACCAGTCTGCATGCTTCTGATTGTCACTAGATGTCTCTGCTCTGCCAAGATGCTATCAATCTCCATGGCCCGCTCGATCACTCCATCATAAGTCGAAATTCATATAGGCATGAAACTATCCCAGATGTCCCATCGTATACCTCACTCAATGGTCTGAGCTCCGAATTACTAATCCATGACCATATCAATCGAGTACCTGCAGAGGTTGGTGAACCTTGATGAATAGTCATCTACCATCATAATGCCCCACTAGAGATGAAGAATCCCCTGGATGCATACTTCTCTCAGCATAACTGGGGAGAACTACTCTATGAATAGTTTCTCAAAATTCGTCCATGAAATAGTCTCCTCATCATGAGTCTGTGTGGTCAGACTCCACCATCGTCATGCTGAACCCAGAAGAAGGCACAATCTTAGGATCACCATATGGTCTGCCAGTGTCCTCACAAGGTGGAAAACTCTAGTCACTGCCTCAAGCAGGTCATCAGTCTCCTGAGGGTTGGTCTCACCTTAGAACCTGAGGGGTCTCTATCTCTGGAACACTTAGAGAGCCCATTATGATTGTGCTCCTCATCGTTTGGTACTACAGGTACCATGGGATGCTCCACTGGTGGTGGCATAGTAGATGCCCCACCTGGTGGAAACGACTAGGGAATTGGTCCTTGTATAGATTCCTCGTCATTGAGGGGGTCATCCTCATGATCGTTTTGCTGAATCCTAGTGGGTATGCATCACGGAGGCATCCTATAAAGAAACAACATATACCATGAGTATATATAGATAGCTGACTGAAAGGACATGGAAAACACAACTCATTCCTATATGATGCATTTACCTTTCTTTTATTTCCCTGCAACTAGTTTTTTGGTGGACCGAGTCAAAAAGAAGGATTTAAGAGTCCTGGTGTATGGATATGTTGGCCGCCCACACCAATACTAGAGTCTCTAGCCTGAAAGACGAGCTAGAAATACATAACATCATAGCCCCAAACCCAATCTCACAAACTCTTGGTCCTAAGGTAGAACCGACCACATCTGATACCTCTATGTCATGACCTGTCCCAGTTGGGCCCGCACCATGACTGCCCATGCCCGCCCCCAATAGGCCAGGGGCTAGTGACTAGCACTGAGTAGGCATATCACAAAAATGGGAGGCATTTCCAAAGATCCTGTACAAACGCACACACCTCCTAGCCCAAAAATGCGAAAATGTAAAACCTACCATTAAGGAACAAAATGCATGCACTCAACTAAACCCAACCAACATAGTGTGACAGAATTTAATGTTCCGAAAGTAAACTGGACCCGAATACAAACCCACAATAACATCAATATGAAAACTAAAAAGTCCAACCTGTAAAAAAATGAGGTACTGGGGCTGCTTCTTGTAGCGATAGGAACACCTCGACCTGTGGGGAAAATCAGAAAGCTCAGTTTGGTCCTGCTTTGCCTTGGACTCTTTCAAAAGGAAGCTCATCTGCACAAGACATGACACGTGCACGAAAATCCCGTGTAAGTGTTAGTATAAAAAAACTCAGTAGAGGAACCCGAAAAATCCCAAAGAAATATAAAATGAAAAGTTATAGTCATCTCTACACAATATATTTCTTCAAATCATATAGCGGAGAAACACAAACCAAATATACTCAAAACTCAGAACTGTGGTCTAGGGACAATTCACACAACTGCACACCCACATATTGGGATTCAATTAGATGATTCCACGAAGGACTCATTCCGGGAGAACACACTCCATGATTATGGTAGCTCTGATGATGTTCGTCCGACATGTACCTTTCGTTGGGAAATGTCACGAGAGGTAGTTACACTCATTATGAAGGACACACTCCTAAGTGGGAAAGATCAGGATACACTGATGAGGATCACTACCACGACCATGGAGGATACCGTGACTCATCCAAATTCATGATATAGGTAGAGTATCAACACCTGATAGAGCTGGTCATGTCGATTCCTGACTCTACCTTTGTTCAGGAATGGATATAGGATCTCGCTCCGGGCCTCTTGGAGGGATTCCATAATATATCACAGAAAGTCCAGAACAAGGGATCTTATTCCTATAAAAGGAAATGATGACTGAACTTCTGGGGAATGAGAAGAAGGGGAACTAACCCAAATGAAACATGTCCAAGACACGGTGGGAAACAGGACCAAGCCATTTTCCAAAAAAGTACACGGTGTGTCAAAAATCACACGCCATGTCTTCTAACCCCGGGTACTGCCCGTGTACAAAGGCCCATTTTATAAGGCTGGTCATGTAGAAAAGGCAAGTACACTGCATGTGATATGGATTATAGGATCGAAATAATGATGTAGATTCACAATATACAAGAGGGGGGTGAATTGTACACTTTAAAAATTTCCTTAGACAACGAAGAATCTATGTTTAACAAAGTTAAACTAAGAAAATTCACAACACCTCTAATCACCAATTGGAGAATTGGAACCAAAGTTTACAATATGAGATTCTACCTTAAATCTTATAGATTCTAAACTAATTAGAGTCCAAGTTTATGGAAATATAAGATGGTTATACTTTCCATACAATACAAAAAGTGCAGTGGAAAAAACAAGTAGTAAAACTACAAGTAACAAGATATAAGTCTTTTAAACCAAAGAGAAGGGTATCTAACAACCATGGATAAAAGTCCCTTGATTTATACTTTCAAGCAAGTCTGTCTTACCCACACCAGGGTAAGCCCTCAATACGAAGATCAGAATCTCGGTCTTGCTATCCCTGCAAGCCCTCAACTTCAAGGTAGTTGGAACCTCTGCCTTCTTTAGCAAGGAAGCCCTTGAACTTCAAGGTAGTCGGAACCTCTGTCTTCCTATCCCTGGAAGTCCTCGAATGTAATCACCAACATTTGGAGTCACATGAAGAAATCTAAACAAATAGTTTAGTACGCACAAGGCATGAAAAGCTTCTCTCTCTAGAAATCACCTTAACAACGAGTGGTCTCTAGAATGATCAACATGTTGTTGAGATCTTTTAGATGAGCTCATATTTATATAAATATTTCCAACGGTCGGCTCCCTCCTCCAACGGTCATATTTTCCATGAAATTCGGAGGGAACTGTACACATGTAACTCAACCAATGGTTAATTAGAAACATAATGGATGACATTGTATAATAATAAATCATGTATAACTGAATGAATGACATCATTTTAAAATGGAGCATATGTATGTAATATCCATACAAAATGTCAGAGTGTAAGAAAATTAAATGTTCGGAGTATAACCAAAATGAAATTTGGAGTCTATGTTATGAAATGTTCGGATTCTGTTTTGTAGGAATTCGGAGTCTGGTTTCACCATAGTTCAGAATCTAAACATGTAGATGTTAGAATATGAACTTCATAGGAGTTCGGAGTCGAACTCGTGAATTTTCGGATTCAAACTCATGAATGTTAGGATTCGAACTTCATAAGAGTTCGGAGTCGAACTCATGAATGTTCAGAGTCGAACATCATATGAGTTTGGAGTCAAACTCATAAATGTTCGGAGTCTAACTTCATCAGAGTTCGGAGTCGAACTCATGAATGTCTAGAGCTGAACTTCATGAGATTCCAGAGTCGAAGTCATGAATGTTCGGAGTCGAACTTCATTAGAGTTCGGAGTGGAACTCATGAATGTTCGGAGTCGAACTTCATAAGAGTTCGGAGTCAAACTCATGAATGTTCAGAGTCGAACTTCATCAGAGTTCAGATTCAAACTCATGAATGATCAGATTCGAACTCATGAATGTTCGGATTCGAACTTCATAAGAGTTCGGAGTAAAAATCATGAAAGTTCGGAGTCAAGAATTCGGATTAGAACTTCATTACAGTTCACATCCAGAATTCGGATCCAGAAAACAGAATGCTCCAAATCATGACATTATATGACTTTTGGGATTTTGGGTATGAATCTGGTTTTTGTACTTAAGAAAATTATTTCTATGTATAAGAAAATCTAGGTTAGGGTAAATTTCCATAAAGAAGTAAATTTTCTTTATGGAGGTAAAATTTATATTTTCTTAAGTATAAGGTGTTTGTGATTTTCAAAACAAGAGGGAATGGAAAAGTCATAAGGAAAACCTTATTGACTCAACAATCTCCCCCTTTTGGAAAGCACAGACATCCTTATGAAAAAGAATATAAGGACTTTGAAAAAAATTCATTAGACTTCAAAATTAAAACTTATCTCCCTTTTTTCATGGATGAAAGTGAATAAAACTAATCCCCCTTAGGCATTTAAACTCTAAGGATTGTATTCTGAATTTCTGGAGTGAAGATTTCATTGTTGTAGAAATAAAAAACTTCATAGTGAGAAACTCCCCCTTACTTTAAGGATATTTCACTTAGAAATTTTTCTTTCTCCTCCTTAGGAGAAGTTCTTTTTCCTTCTCCCCTGTTGTGATTTTCAAAAATAATTGAAGGGAATGGAAAAGAAAATATGGTACCTAAAACATTAATATATGACAAGATACAACCAACCAAATAACATTAAATTAGAGTAGGGAGAATTTTACAAAGAAAGACAACTACAAAAAATGATCGGAGTGGGTTTATTTGTCTTCTTTTTTCCTTTGGAATCAACTTGTTTAACAAAGTTTTGAGCTTTTTTAGGTCTCTTTGGTCATCCTCAACATGCCTCTCCAAGGCTTTTGTCTTTTCTTCTTGAACTTTCAAAGCCTCTGCCTGAGCCTTAATAGCTTTTTTCTGCATCTTTAACAATTCAACTTGTTGTACGAGTCTTTTCTCAAGCTTGATCCGGAGATTTATATCACTTAAAAGATTTTTAGCCAGAGAATTATCCTTGTCACTTAGTTCCTTCACTTGTTGACAATGAGAACTCTGCTCATCAATCAGCTCATCTTGAAGATTTTTAATCTTTTTATCCTCGGTGTCAAAGGCATTTAGAACTTCACTTTGAAAATTTTCAAACTGCACTAAGTCTTCATCAAGTATTTTAGACCAATTTGTTACCTTACTTTAGTACTTTATATGCACATCATAATCGATATGAATTTTTTTTGAGATTCGATCTTCACATACATATCCACGACCATGGATAAGGAATCTGATTTCTGATTCATACTCTGTTGCAGCATCTGGCATCTGGAATCTATAGTTGGAAAAATTTGAATGGTGTCCACCAACATCTTCAGAGATTCAACCAAAAAATCATGTCCATGAGATGATGATTCCGAATTAGATAAATCTCTTTGAGATTTGCCTTCTTCAATTTTCACTAGTTTTATCTTAGAAGAACCACCAACCTTCTACTTCCTGAAGACTTCTTTTGATAGAGTATCCATGAGGACATTCTTCCCCTTATTGGACTTCAGAAGTTGTTCCTCATAAGGAGATACTTCCTCATATTCAGAAACGTGAATAATTTGTTCTTCATCTAGTTTCTATTTTTCTTGTCCTTCCTCATGAAAATTTATCTCATAGGATTCTTCGTCATCATATAAAACATTTTCTTCTTCTTTCTATAGCTTATCATCATACTTACTACCTTCCACAACTTCCTTTCCTGGAGTAACTAACTTTGAGGATTCTGCCTTATCATTATAAACCTTTTCATTCTTTATCAAGGCATCTAAATCTTCACTTACTTCTTCTTCTTCTTCTTCTTCAACCTCTTCCTCTACTTCTTCCTCAGCTTCTTTTTCAGCTTCTCCAAATACTTATTTAACCTTGAATTTTTCCAGAGTGACATAATTCTTAGTTGGAGTTTCTGGTAAATAAGGTTCTGTAAGGAAAGATTTCGGAACTAGAATCAACTCAGAAGCTAACTCTGTAGCTCTTAGCAAAGATAGCACCACTTCAGCATCAGACACTTTCTTTTTCATTTTCTTCTCTTTCTCCTGATTCTCTAACTCTTCTATATCTCTTTCATTTAAGGCCTTAGCCTCTGCAAGGTCCAATCCGAATTGTGGATCCCCTTCTTTACTCTTCTGCTTATCTTCCCTTCACTTCGCAGCAACTTCATCAGGATACGTTTTTTGTTTCTTCTGCGTGGGAGGAGTATACTGTGTTTCCTTAGATTTAGGATTTTCTTCATCAGCAGCCACTTCTTAAACTTTATCTTCTTCCTTTTCTTTTTGGATTGTTCTGGAGTGTCTGTACCTCTTTTAAGTTTCTCATCATCTTCCACAGAAAGAGAGTAGAATTATCAAGATTCACTAGAAAAACCCATCTTCATCCTCTTCAAAGTATCATCACTTACTAACATAAGCTTACAATTCTGGAATTTTGATTTGCATGAATCCTTGACAGAATATATGCACCGAACTATCAACATAAGTAGTAAGGTAGGGAACACGATTATCTAAGCTCTCAAATTCCGTTCTTTGATGTTCTTGATCGTAATGAAGACATATCTCATCAAATTTATCTTTATTAGTTTTACCGAGAAATCTAAAACCTAGATAACACTTTTCATCAAATTATCCTTGTCACCTCTTCTTGGAACCAGAACGCCTTGAACCCATAGCTGAAGAATTCTATTGTTCGGAGTGAGACGAGCAATCTTAATGGTTGAAGCATCCTTAAGACCAAGACATTTCAGTGCCTTCTCCTTGTTGAAACTTCCTTGCTCATCCGAAAGTTTTTGTGAGTAGAACTCAACTTCTCCTTCGTAGGATAACCCAATCATGATCGTGGCCTTGGTGTAAGATAGCTTATAAGTCTTCCCATAAGACTTGAATGAAACACACTCTCTTCCGTCTTCCATCTGGGAGGAAACAGACTCATAGAACTCAATCAACAAATCAGTATAAACCAGATCATATTTATCTGACTTTGCTACACAAACTTCTTCCTATCTATTCAGTCTAATATTATTTGAAATAACATAATAAAACATATAGAAATCCAGATGCACCAAACTTTCCTTGAATATTAACCACTTTGAGATTGGCTTTGAAGTTGACCTATCTTGAGATGTTGCTTCAATATACAATCGGAACAGAGAGACCTGAAGGATTCAGAATGGATTTGCAAAGATTGGAACCGGTCTTAAGAAGAGCAGCAGGGCTTCGAGATGTGAAAGCTTTGAAAAACCGATGTGGCACGAGTCTTGGGGTCCCATTTATATAGGAGATGGATGTGAATTTTGGTCTTCCAAAATCCATCTAATGGTTGAAAAAGTTTTGATCTAATCTGGCGGTTGAAAACACTCCCACAAGGAAAACCTGACTTGATCTTTTGAGGTTTTAAGGAAAACATCCGGATTTGATGAAAACTAAAATCTGATTTTTTTAAAAAAATCAGAAAAATAACAGAATGAAAAATATGATTACAAAACTTTATGTAAGGAAATCATAGCTTTCATATTGGTTAGAAATATTGTTCATAATTGGTAATATTCTTTTGGAAGAAATGAATTTAAAAACAAACTCATTATGAAAGTTCCAGTATGAAAATATCATTATGAAAATTCCAGTATGAAAATTTCATTACAAAAATTCCATTATGAAAATCTCCATTCCGGATGTTTTTGTTTCGAGAATTTCAATCCTGAAAATTTCAATTCTGGAAATTTCCATTCCGAAAATTTTTGTTTCATAAATCTCCATTCCGGAAACATCATTTTCAAAAAGTTTGAAAAACTAACATCGAAAATTTTAGTTACAGTATGTTTGAAAAATAGATTACGAAAACTTGAGTTACACTATGTTTGAAAAACAGATTATGAAAATTTTAGTTACACTATGTTTGAAAAATGTATTATGAAAATTTTAGTTACACTAACAATAAAATGTACTCCCCCTATGAAAAGGAGCTTATTACTGTTAGGAGAATTGTTCAACAAGAAGTTAATGAAGAATGACTACCTTACGGCTGTCATTCCTAACTTTTGTTTAATGTATTAAAATCTATCGTAGGTTAATGATTTTGTGAAAATATCAGCAAGTTGATCTTGCATTCTGATAAACTGAAAAATGATATTTTCTTTTTAGTGTGTGATCCCTAAGAAAGTGATTCCTAGGGTCTATGTGTTTTTCACGAGAGTGATGTGCAGGGTTCTTACTTAGGGAAATAGTACTTGCATTATCCCACAAAATTTGTGTCTTAGTAAAACTCAGGCCATAATCTATGAGTGTGTGTTGCATCCACAAAAATTGATCACAACAACTTCTAGCTGCTACATATTCAGCTTCAGTAGTGGAAAGTGCTATAGAATGTTTCTCCTTGAAGGACCAAAAAACTAATGAATATCCTATGAAATGACAAGTTATGGATGTACTCTTTCTACCCATTCTACATCCACCAAAGCCAGCATCTGAAAATCTTTTTAGAATTAAATCATTTCCAGACGTATAAAATAATCCTAGATCCATGGTTCCCTTTAGATAGCGAAAAATTATTTTTACCGCCATTAAGTGAGATTCCATAGTATTGGATTGATATCTTGCACATAATCATACTGAAAACATTAAGTCTGGTAGACTAGCTATTATGTAAAGTAGACTTCCTATCATACCTCTACAAGATGTTTGATCTACTGGTTTCCTAGCTTCATCAAGATCTATGGAGTTTGAGGTACCGATGGGAGTACATATACTATTAGTGTTGTCATAAAAATCATTTTTGAGAAGATATTTAATATACTTATGTTAAGATATATAGGTTCCTTCTGGTCTTTGAGAAATTTGAAAACCAAGGAAAAAAGTTAACTCACCCATCGTACTCATTTCAAACTCAGATTTCATTAGACTTTCAAATGAATCAGTTAAAGATTGCTGAGTTGAACCAAATATGATGTCATCAACACAAATTTGATCAATCAAAACATTTTTCTTATCTTTCTTTATAAAAAGGGTTGGATCTGCATTTCCCTTAACATTGTTATTTTAAAGCAAAAATCCTCTGATTCTATCATACCAGGCTCGTGGGGCTTGTTTAAGACAACACAAAGCTTTGGTAAGTCTAAAAACATGATCAGGATGTTTTGTATCTTCAAAGACAGGAGGTTGTTCAACAAAAACATCCTATTGAACATAACCGTTAAGAAAATCACATTTCACATCCATTTGAAAATGTTTAAAATTGAAGAATGCTTTAAAGGAAAGTAGAATACGAATAGATTCAAGTCTAGCTACTGGACCATAGGGTTCTTCATAGTCTATTCCCTATTGTTGGTTATAGCCTTTAGCAACTAGTCTAGCTTTATTTCTTACTATGACTCTTTTTTCATCACACTTGTTTCTGAAGACCCATTTTACTCCAATGACAGAAGTTTCCTTTGGTCCTTCAACCAATGTCCAAACATTATTCCTCTCAAATTCATTTAGTTCATCTTGCATGGCTTTGATCCAATCATCATCACCTAAAGCTTCATCAGTGATTTTTGGTTCTAATTGGGAAATAAATGCCAGATGTTCTACTTAATTTCATAGGGAACATCTATTCCATACAGGTTGATTTACATCACCAATGATACTATCACTAGGATGATTCTTAAGAAACACCTAATTTGGGTTTTGTAAAACCTGTTCATCAACATAGAGTGGAAAGTCTTCTCGGGTAAATGTTTCAGAAGTATCTTCTTGAATATTTTCCTTATCTAAAGGATATTCTATCAAAGGTTGACAATAAGTTTTTGAAAACACATCCGAGGATATAGGATGGGATAGTTTAAAAACAAAAGGAGAGGACTCATCAAATTTTACATGCACTGTTTTTTCAATAGTACAAGTATTTTTTTGAAAAATCAATATGCCTTAGATGTTGTGGAGTATCCTATGAAAATTCCTTCATCAGATATTGGTGCAAAATTATGTAAATTATCTTTAGTATTCAGAATGAATACTTTGCAACCAAAAACCTTGAAGTAGGAAATTATTGGTTTTATTCCGTTCCATAACTCATAAAGAGTTTTATAAAGAAAAGGTCTAATCATAACTCAATTTATAGTATAACAAGCAGTAGTTACAGCTTCAGCCCAGAAATGTCTAGCCATAGAATATTCACTCAACATGGTTCTAGCTATCTTTTGAAGAATTATATTTCTTCTTTCAACTACACCATTTTGTTGAGGAGTTCTATGTGCTGAAAAATTTTGAGTAATACCTTTCCTACATCAAAAATTTTCAAAATTAGAATTTTGAAATTATCCTCCATGATCACTATGAATAGTTTTCAGTGGAATATTTTTCTCATTTTTAACTTGTGCTCCAAAAATTTTGAAATAAGTAAATGCTTCAGACTTCTTTGCTAAAAAATAGACCCACGTAAATCTAGTGTAATCATCAACTAGAACAAACACATAATATTTGCCTCCAATACTTTTAGTTTGTGTTGGACCAAAAAGATCCATGTGCACTAACTGTAATGCATCAGTCCTTGAAACTTCTCCGATTAATATAAAACAAGATTTATGTTGGTTTCCATATTGGAAAGGATCAAAAACTTTAGAAGAATCAAATATAAGCTCTGGTAGATCCTTAACTAATTTATTCTTAGAAAATTTACATAAGTTTATAAGGTTACCGTGACCTAGTATTCTATGTCATAACTAGGAATGATCTTCCATTTCACTTAGGCACAGTAGGTATTGGATCCGGAGGTCTTCTATGTTCAAATTGTAAACATTCTCTTGCCTATTGGCAGAGAGAATAAATTCTTCCTTGGAATTGTGTAGTAAGCACTTATCATTCCTAAAATTCACAAGCTTCCCTTCATCACATAACTGACTTATGCTAATGAGGTTGTTCTCAAGACCCATTACAAATAAAACATTTGAAATCAAAGTTTTACCAAGAAGAATAATATTACCTATACCAACAATTTCTCCCTGATCATTATCTCCGAAAGTTACCTTTCCTCCATTCGTTTTGATAATCTTTTCAAAATAGCTTTTGTTACCAGTCATGTACCGGGGAAATCCACTATCGATGTACCATTTATTGTTGTTGGTACTTCTTTTATCATCTATAAAACAAGAAAAGAATTAGACTTTAGGAATCCAAACTTGTTTGGATCTGAGATTTCCAGATAACAAAATTTTAGGCACCCACACATTCTTAGAAAAATATGATTTATGAAAACCTAGAGATTGGGTTTTATTTAAAGAACAATTCATTGCCCAGTGACCAACATATTGACACTTGGTACAAAATGGGGTAATTTTTGGGACAAAGTTATTGTTACTAAAAGTTGGTTTTTCATGGGTATAACCAAATCCGGATTTGTTTCTTAAAGGTCATATTATGTAATATATTTTAACAAAATTTTCATTACCATGGGTAAAGTTTGATAAAAACTTCATTAAGGAAAAAATTTCAGACTTGAGTTTTATAATCAAGTTTTTATCATTAAAATCATTATATTTAGAACTAAAGCTAGGATCGAAAGCACTTTTCTTAGAAATTACTTGTTCTAAATCTTTAGAAAGTTTGTTCATCTCAGAACTTACTTCCTCAAGATTTTTTGAAATATTTATAAAATCAGAATTCTTCCTATAAAGATCTTTAGAAAGATCTAATATATCTTTTGTAAGAATAGTTTTCCTAGAGTATTCCTTATCAAGTTTTTTATTGAGTTTATAATTTTCAATCTCAATATGTTCAGCAAACCTATAAACTTCTTCATAGGTAGGTTAAGTATTTTCTTCATCAGAAGAGGATTCTTCATCTGAAGAGTTATAATACTTACTATCATTAGAATTTAAAGATACATTGGTCAATGATTCAACATTTTATACCTTATCCATAAAGCAATGATTATTAATGGTTAATCTGGCTATGAGACAAAGATTATTCTATCCTGAAGATTCATAATCAAAAGATTCATATGAAGAGTCACCACCACTAGCACTCCAAGTGTCATTTGCTTTCAGAACATTCTTAGCTTTGGTTTTGTAATACTTCTTTATGTTCCTTTCAGAATGAATTTCTTTTCTTTCTTTATTTTTGAGCAAAGGAAATTATGGTCTAATATGTACATCTCTCTTTCATTCATAACAAGTCACTTCTCCATCTTTCTTGTCTTTCCTTTCCTTTTTATTATACTTGGATTGGAAATTTATCTGGCCAGCTAACTTGTTCATCCTTCGAGCAAGATTTTATAACTCATTTTCTTAGACTTCACTTTCACTTGATTCTGATTGAATAAGCACCTTATTAGACATGGATCTGGTTACTCTCCCACGAGTCTTAGATTTTATATTATTTGATGTTGTTGTAAAAGCAACAGTACCATTTCCATTCTTCTTTTTGATTTTGTTATCATCTCTCTTCATTCTTGTTTTATGTTGGAGAAGATTTTTGAATAGTTCATCAAGAGAAATTTGAGTGACCTTAATGTTCTCATCAATTGCTATTCTCTATTATTCCCACTCATTAGGCATAATATCAATTTTTTTATCCACAAGGGCTTCATCATCTAACCCTTTTTCTCCCGTAGGCTGTAAACTATTGACTATAGTCATAAATATCTGTTGAACATTACAGATTGGTACTACATATGGAAAATTGAATCCATGGTATTCACCTCTAAGCATAGCTCTCCTAGTTTCAATCACTTTAGAAGTTCCAAAGTGTGTAACGTGTAACATCTTCCAGATACAATTAGCTACTTCACAAGAAGAAATTTTTGTATATATATTTCTAGTCATTGAACATAGTAAAGTATTGGGTACCTTATAATTGAGTTGATACTCTATCTTTTCCTGGTTAGTGAAAGTTCTAACTTCTTTATCAAGAATTTTATAATCACCAGTAAGAATAACGAAATTATCCACTCTTGTATTGATAAAAAAAGTCTTCATTCGATCTCCCCAGTACAAATAGTCATTACCATCAAAGATTGGTGGTCATGTAGGATTTATATTATCAATATAACCAACATTGATTCCTGCCATTCTTAAAATTATGGCAACCAATCTTGTTAGAAGAAAAATTTTGTAACCACAATGTTCAGAATGGCAATTTGGAATGATAATTCGGAATGAAAAAGTTCGGAATGACAATTTGGAATGAATAAAAACATTCTAAGCAGGAATGAAGAACAATGAAAAAGTGAGCAAGAAAAACTTATATGTGAGTATATGTATTTCAGAGACCTCCTCTGATACCAATTATAGGATCGAAATAATGATGTAGATGCTAAATATACAAGAGGGGGGGTGAATTGTACACTTTGAAATTTTCATTAGACAAGGAAGAATCTAAGTTTAACAAAGTTAAAATAAACAAATTCACAACACCTCTAATCACCAATTGTAGAATTGGAACCAATGATTACAGAATGACATTCTACCTTAAAGCGTGTAGAATCTAAAATAATCAGAGTACAAGTGTAAGGAAATATAAGAAGGTTATACTTTTCTTACAATACAAAAAGTGCAGCGGAAAAAACAAGTAGTAAAACTAAAAGTAACAAGATATAAGTCTTTTAACCAAAAGAGAAGGGTATCCAACAACCTTGGATAAAGGTCCCTTGATTTATACTTTCAAGCAAGTCTGTCTTACCTAGACCAGGGTAAGCCCGTGATACAAAGATCGGAATCTCTATCTTGCTATCCCCGCAAGCCCTCAACTTCAAGGTAGTTGGAACTTCTATCTTCCTCAGCAAGGAAGCCCTTGAACTTCAAATTAGTCGGCAACTCTGTCTTCTTATTCCCAGAAGTCCTCAAATGTAATCACCAACATTCGGAGTCACATGAAGCAATCAGAACGAGCAGTTCAGTACGCACAAGGCATGAAAAGCATCTCTCTCTAGAAATCACCTTAATAGAATGTGGTCTCCTGATCGATAGACTTGTTGTTGAGCTCTTTCAAATAAGCTCCTATTTATAGGAAAATTTCCAACAGTTGGATCCCTCCTCCACCGGTCATATTTTCCATGAAATTTGGAGGGACCTATACACGTGTAACTCAACTAATGGTTAATTAGAAACAGAATGGATGACATCATTTAATAATAAATCATGTATAACTGAATGCACGACATCATTTTGAAATGGAGAATATATAAGTAAAAGCCACAAAAAATTTTGTAGTGTAAGCAAATTAAAAGTTTTGAGTCTAAAAAAAATGAAATTCGAAGTCTATGTTAAGAAATGTTCGGATTCTATTTTGTAGGAATTCAGATTTAGGTTTCACCAGAGTTCAGAATCTAAACATCTAGAAGTTCAAAGTTGAAATTCATAGGAGCTCGGAGTCAAACTCATGAAAGTTAGGATTCGAACTCATGAAAGTTCATAGTCAAACTTCACAAGACCTCGGAGTCGAACTCATGAATGTTCGGAGTCGAACATCATAGTAGTTCAGAGTCAAAATCATGAAAGTTTGGAGTCGAACTTCATCAGAGTTCAGAGTCGAACTCATGAATGTTCGGAGTCAAACTTCATAAGAGTTCATAGTCGAACTCATTAATGTTCAGAGTCGAACTTCATCAGAGTTCAGAGTCGAAATCATGAAAGTTTGGAGTTGAACTTCATAAGAGTTCTGAGTTGAACTCATGAATGTTCAGAGTCGAACTTCATAAGAGTTCGGAGCCGAACTCATGAAAGTTTGGAGTCCAGAATTCAGATTGGATCTTCATTAGAGTTCACATCCATAATTCGGATCCTAAAAACAGAATGCTCCAAATCTTGACATTATATAACTTCTAGGATTTTGGGTATGAATCCGGTTTTTGTACTTAAGAAAAATATTTCTATGTATAAGAAAATCTAGGTTATGGTAAATTTCTTTAAAGAAGTAAATTTTCCTTATGGAGGTAAAATTTATATTTTATTAAGTATAAGGTGTTTTTGATTTTCAAAACAAGAAGGAATAGAAAAGTCATAAGGAAAACCTTATTGACTCAACACAGATTACACGTCGTGTCCAAGTATCTGGGGTCGGTTCCGTGTACGCTGGCTATGTGCCCATACACTGCCCCAACCCGTGTATTCTAACCCATATAATCAGTACATGGGGTGACCCGTGCTACTGGCCTCACCTGTACATGTGATGTATTACACAGTGATGTACTACACTTCATTTTCATGTATCCCCTAGATAAACACTGAGTCACATGTAGCCGCCTATGCAATGCAGCGTAGAGAATACACACCGTGTCCCAAAGCCGTGTAGTCCATCCCGCATCCATGTACATTCCAAAATACATGCCGAGCATTGGGAAAATTCCAACACACCATGTGACCAGGGTCACACGCCATGTGATTCCTCTCTGACCCCTGAAACCCTAGCCACTGCTGCTGGTACTACACAACATGTTCATCGGAAGTACACGCTGTGTATCCCAAAGTTTTCCCGAAACGATGCTCTTTGCTGGCGTGCCTCCCGTGCTGCCCCGTTCATGGAACTGGCCATCCGAATACCACTAATATCTAGAATCTCGGTCGTCCCGACATCCCAAAGTCATTTCTGTTGTTTTCAGACCTCTGATTGGCCCTGAAAATGCATTTTGATCCACCCGCATGAAGAACGGTCGAAGAATGGTAATTCGCGAACTGTGTCAAATCATCTACTACCATCCCATTCGCACCTCCTCTAGATCGTTTCAATGTCAGATCTCCAATTTGGGATCATCACATCACCAAATGGGCACAAAAAAAATCCATTTTTCATCGTCCCATGAAGAACGCGATGAACGCGAGGAACGTGCGAGTGAAGAATGGGGGAGGAAATCCAAAATAGAAATTGAGGAACGAACCTACACCATCATTCATCATGACATTGATATTCTCCCATTAGTAGGATCAAACAGGGAACGATCAAAATGATAAACAACAATTATGGATTATCCCTCAAAAGCATCCCAATAGAAACCCTCCCGTAAGAACACATGAGTCCGCATATCAACTTGTTCATGGTTGATCTGTGTTCGTTGTTTCAATCAAAAACGTGGAAAAATAATTTAAATAACAAACCCCTACCTCAAAAGGGATCGATCGCTGATGAAGAGGTTGTGCTGTCGCAGTCATCAAGATCCTACAACTCATTGGTGCATCGATTCTCAGCTTTGATTTGTCGTCATTCGTGACAGAGAGTTTTCTCCATGGCTCCACAGATTCTCTAGAGTTTTCTCACAACTTTCTGTCAACGAACATCATTCGATTAACCCATTAAAATAGGGAATAATGTTTTGAAATCCCATCATTCTATGACATTAATGAGTCGTGTTATTGTTTTTGATTCATTAGGACATGACATTAACTATTAAAATGATTTCCCGTCGTTGTGCTGCAGCGAATGTTTCCAAATTAAAATAAAATAAACACTTCAATTTATTTTATTTTATATTACTGAAAACGTTTGAAAAATAACTTTTTTTCCTTGACCCACCCTGGTCATGGTTAGACTAATTATTTGGTAAATTCATCATCCCAGATGAAACGGTGCCCTCATATTTTAAATCCGGGAATCCGTTTGAAACTGCCATAACTGCGGACAAGTGTCGACTCACATAACATAAAAAAAATTCAAACCACTATTCCGAGATCATCGAGCCTCAGAATGATGTTTTGTCTCTGTGGTTGGTCACATAATAATTCCATATAATAATTAAAAATAATACATGGAAAATGAAGTACGTTACACAACCTCTCAGTGGTGGGATAAACAGTGTGTGTTCATTGTGAGGGAGCTACACATATTGTAAATATATTTCATGAACTTGTAATATATCTTGCTTAATGTATTTTGGGTTTGAAAATATTTCACTTAGAATTATCTAACTTTTATTCATGTTTTAATTCATTGTTTGATCGAATCTAATGGAATGCTCTTAACTTTTAACTGATCAGAGTGATGTACTAAGTGAGTGACTTGTGTTGTTCTGATTGGAAAACACAAGAATCCTTTTCTTCCCTAATTTTTAGGTATTTAATTTTTGTTGGATTTTATTATACCACTCATGAGATCTGGTTCAGGGCTATACGAGTGTAATGTCAAGGTTTGGCTCAATGTTCTTTGATATAAAATATTACGAAGTAATCAAGATTCTAATTAATTTCAACTGAATACTTACATCAAACCATAATTAATACCCATGAATTATGAACATGAAATTTGTGTTGTGAACTCACAAAAACCCCATTATCTCATATTCTTTCAAAATATACTCCTTTCTCAACTATCATACTCTTTAAATTATGTATGTTTCTTAAATTTGTTTTCAAAATCATGCCCTTTTTTGTACTTTTTATTAATAATGAATACTGTAAACCAATCAATGCTCTTTGAGAGAAGACATGGGTTCTTCTATATACTATAAATCATCCTTAAAAACATAATCAATTTGAGGTGTTATGACAAAATGATAAAATATTTGAACCATTTTTGGGTAGGTCTTTGGTTTTTAGTAAAGGTTTTTTATAATATTTTTTTATAAATTTTTTTATTGTTTATTTTTTTATCATATACATTCACTTATATTTTCATGTTCATTTATTTATTTTGTAGGTTTAGTGCATGGTGAATTCAACATCATGAGATATAACACCTTTCAAACCCGAACTGTTGAGGATCCAACATAAGTGATATCGAGACATATAAAAGAAACATTAGAAGTTGGACAGACAAAACATTGAAATTATTTTGATCATTCTACTTCTTCCACTAAAACTCACATTAAAACTAAAGAGAACGTGCATAACACAACTACTGGTAAGATGAAAATTAGAAAACTATACTCACTAGAAGTTTATATCCAACCCACATAAATTCAAATGCATGGCAAGGAACCCAATTTTGAACTAAAATTTGGTCTAATTCATTTATTACCCTAATTCCATAGACTCGCAGGAGAATATCCACAAAATAACTTAAATGCATATCATACAGTGTGTTTGACCATAAATCCTTCTAATGTGGATGAAGAACAAGTAGATTTTATAGAATTTCCATTTTCATTAGAAGACACTGTGATAGATTGGTTTTATTATGTTAATTCACCAATTAGTGGTCAGATAGACATGAAATTCATTTTTATTGAAAAGTATTTCTCAGCCTCTAGAACCACAAAAATAAGGAATGCAATATGTGGGATAAGATAATCACAAGGGGAAATCTTCATGAATATTGGGAGATATTTAAGAGGTTATGTTTAGGATGTTCACACCACCAAATAAGTTATCACCTTTTAATTTAGTAATTTTATAAAGGTTTAATTCCTATTGATAGAAACATGATTGATTTTGCTACAGGTGGTGTTGTAGTTGATAAGACCCCAATTTCTCTAAGAACCCTGATTGAGAACATGGCATAAGACACTCAAAAATTCAGGTCACAGTTCAGTGAACCCATTCAATGTCTCCATGAGGTGACATACTTTGAATTCGATAAGAAGGTGGAAAAAAAGGTTGAATAGTTAAGTACCATTCTAAGACAACATGCTCTTTCTTAAGGGAAATAACATTCATCTTCTCCCATCCATTATGGTATATGCTCCTCTGACACCCACTATTCTAACTAGTTTCCTCAATTGATATAATCTTCTGAGAATTGTGAGTTATTCTTTCCCGGACTCCCCTATAACCAAGCCTTTAGGCCAGAACCTTACTATTCATCCAAACCTGAGTGGAAAGAAAAAAAATATTAGAGGAAATGGGGTATTAAAATCAACCTCAATTGTCGTGTACTAAACCGGGGTAGAATAGTAATCCAACACCACCTATAAATCCTCAACCAAAACAAAGGACATTACAAGAACCCCATCAAAACCCAATCCTATCCAATAATATATAACGAAACAAATGGTATCTAGTAATCTCCAATTCCGAAAACCAACCATGCTACCATACAAGAACTAAAACCTTAATAACAACAACTAGATTACTTGGTGGGGGAAATACAAATTCTTGGGTCAGGTAAACTACACTCTCAACCACTATTCAACCCTATAGATAAGGTAAATTTCAAGGAAATTACCCTTATGAGTGGAACTCATCTTAAAAGGAAAATGAGCTCTCATTTAGAGTAATCCCCTCTTGAGGAAAACAACATCCCAACTATTGAAATTATTGGAAATATTGAAAACCCTTATCCAGAGAGAATCCCTTTCAAAAGAAAGTGTGTGTCTGTTGATGACTCACCTATCCTAGCCATTCCTCTTCCATTCCCCCGAAGTAAAAAACCCATGAATTCAAAAGGGAACTAAAATAGATAAGGAAATATTGGAAACTTTAAGAAATGTCAAGGTTAAAAATTCTTTTATTGATGTTATGAAGAAAATCCAATGATACAATATGTTTCTAAAGGATATGTGAACACACCGATAGGGGATTTGAGGTGATGGGATGATGAGATTTGGGAGGAATGTCACTGCATTAATAGATCCATCACAAAACACAAAATTAAATGATCTTGAGTCATTCTCAATTCTATGCATCGTAGGGGGTATTTCGATTTGAATGATATGTTTGATTTATGTGCTTCTATAAATGTGATGCCTCACTCTATTTACTCTTCATTGCAGGTTGGGGAACTGAAGCCCACTGTAATTTTTTTTCTATTAGAGAATCAGAGTACATCAAACCCTCCTGGTGTGTTAGAGGATTTTCTTGAGGGGGTGAAAATTATAATTTTTCCTACTGAATTTGATGTTCTTAAAATGGAAGATGATAGGATGAATGGACATGCCATGCTTATATTGGGGAGGACCTTCTTAAAACACCCAAAACCATAATTAATGAACATAATGGTACTTTATATATGGATTTTGGGGGTGAAAGTTTCCAATTTAGCATCCTTGATGCCATGAAACACCCCTCATAAGAGAATTATTCTCTTTCTGTTAACTCTATATATGTACTCACTTCCCCTAAAAACACTTCTCTTCATTCCCATGACCACCTTTCAGAGTTTTAATCATTGGTTGAAATTTTAGAAAATAAATAATTCATATAATGTTGTACTGTTTAAGAAAAATGTCATGATTTTTTGTTAATTGATTATTTTATGAACAGTAAAAATCACATGACCATCAATGATACTGCAAATCCTGTAAAAATATATTTAATCATATAAAGATGATGCCACTGAGTAGTTGGATGAGATTAGTGACCACTAACTTTCATAAACACTCTCATAAACCCAAAATACACCTGAATAAGAACAAAAAAATAGCCCCATGATTTAAAATATCCATATCTTGAAAATGGAAACAAGTTGTCTATCATCATTGCTAGTTCGCTCCCTCCTGAGCACAAATTATGACTGATTGAACTCTTTATGGAGTATAAATAAGATTTGGGATGGAAAATATTTGACATTATTATATTATCCCATCAATTTTTATACATAATATATTATTAGATTATGAGGCTAACCCAGTGAGGTAGGCACTATGCTTACTAAACTGAAACCTCTAAGATATTGTTAAAATATAAGTAACAAAATTATTGGCTGCTGAAATCATTTACCCCATCTATGATAGCCATTGGGTTAATAAAATTCAAAGAGATCCTAAAAAATTGATCTAATAGGAATTAAAAATGAAAACAGTAAATTTTTTCGAACCCTTGTTCAGAATAGTTGGTGTGTCTGCCGACTAAATCAACACACAAGGAGGGACCATTTCCAATTATCATTCATTGAACAAATTCTAGAGAGTTTATAAATGAATTCCCATTACTATATGCTTGTTGGGTATTCTAGATACCTTCATATCCATATTTCCCAAGGAACTAAGAATGAAAAACTTCAGTTGGCCCTTTGACACATTTTCATATAAAAGGATGTTATTTGGTCTATGTAATGCTCTGGGTACATTACATCATTTCATGGTTAGTATTTTTTAATATTACCTGAAACTTTTATTAGAAGTATTCATGGATTATTTAACTATTTATGGATCCTCTTTTGATTAATCATCGAGTAGTCTTGGTTCACTCCTACGTCACTATATTGAAAAGAATATTGTACTAAATTATGAGAAATGTCATTTAATGGTGTGAAAAGGTATATTTTTGGGACATGTCATTTATGGGGATGGTATCCAAGTTGATAAATCAAAAGTGGATGTCATTTCTTCCATACCATTCCCTAAAAATGTACGGGATGTGTGGTCTTTCCTTTGTCAATCTGGATTTCACCGTCATTTCATTCATGAATTGTGTAAAATTTCACTCCTCCTATACATTTTTCTTCAAAATGAAAGGGATTTTTTTTTTGATAAACAATGTGTGTAAGATTTTAATAAATTAAAAGGGAGTCTCACATCACCCCTGGTAATCGAAGAACCTCAGTGAGATTTACTATTTGAGATAAAGTGTGATGCCTCAAACTTTGAAGATGATGCAATATTATCAAAAAGGTTTAATCGGGCTCCATATGTCATTGTTTTTTCCTCACGTACACTAGAACCTACATAGGAAAAATACACCACAATTGAAAAAAAAATCTCATTTTTTTCCTTGGATAAATTCAAGTCATATATTTTAGGGTCCAAGGTCATGGTGTTCTCAGACCATGCATCCCTCATGTATCTCTTTAAGAAAATGGATGCCAAACCACATCTCATTCTCTGGATTCTCCTCCTTTTAGAATTCAATTTAGAAATTAAGGATATAAAAGGAGTAGAGAATGTGGTGGTTGACCATATTATTAAGATCCTCCCATCCTAAGGCATTAACTCATCCATATGTATTCTGATAAATGAGATGTTTCCATTCGATCATTTATACTGACTGAAATATGTTATTCCTTGGTAGGCCAAAATTGTAAATTATTTTGTAGAATCTTTCATTCCTATTGATTTCATTAAAAACCAAGTTGTCCATCTAAAACATTAGTAATGGTGGTACATTCAGGTTTACCCATACCTTTTTTGAACATGTAGTGATCAAATCATTAGGCACTACATTCCCAATAGCGAGGTTCATTATAACCTTAGGTTTTGTCACGGTCTTTATTATGGGGGGCACATTGCTCCCTGAAAGACTACTCACAAGGTCCTTCATTCTGGTCTCTTTTGGCCAATAAATTTTTTGAGATTCCCCTGATTTCTATAAATATTTTCCACACTATCAAATAATGGGGAAAGTATCTAAAAGAAATGAATTTATCCAACAACCCTTTCTCTTCAATGATATTTTCGATGATTGGGGCATTGAAATTATAGTACCATTCCCCAATCCAATTGGGATCTATTTCATTCTTCTAGAAGTTTAATATGGTTCAAAATTGGTAGAGTCATGAGATTCCATGACTGATGATTCCAAGACTCTTGTGGAATTTTTTAGATCCCAATTTGTTTTTAGGTTTGGATTACATAGGTTCATTATTAGAGACCAGGGTTCTCATTTCTAAAATTGAACAATGATATATGTTTTGTGTCAGTGATGGGTTGGTTAAAGAGTGTAAACTTCATATCACCCACAAACCAATGGTTAAGATGAGGTGTCAAATAGGGAGGTAAAACATCTACTTGAAAAAATGGTTCTACCGAATAGAAATTATTTTATTCCCAGACTCGATGATTCTTTATGGTATTACTGTATTGATTTCCAAACATCCATTGACATTTCACCATATCAGCTAGTTCATGGAAAGATTTTTCACCTAATTTTATAGATTGTGCACTATGTTTCCTAGGACATTAAGTAATGTAATTCTATTCTTTCGAGGGCAGGTTCTCAAAAGATGTATTAGATTCAAGAGCTTGAGGAAGTGCAAACTAACACCTATGACTACTCTAGGGTTTATAAGGAGTTATATAAGGATGATGATGACCATCTCATCCTTCATCATTAATTAAACATTGGGTAGAATGTCTACATATACAAAGAAAGGATAAAGTGGCATCTAGGTATGATTTGTTCCTGCTGTTTTGGACCATACACTATTACTATTGTGTCTCCACTTGGTGTTGTCCATGTTCAAAATGTTGAAAACATAAAAACCTTCACTGTAAATGGGAAGCAGCTAATACACTTCCATGAATCCATTCCATAGTCCCCAATGGATGAAAAACTTTTTTAGGAAGAAATATATGAATGTCACTCACTATTTATTATCATTCCTTCCCACATTTTCTTTTATTACAGTGAGGAAAACTTATCACTTTAGGTGTCATGGATGGGAATATTCCTTGGTTAGTTAGGAATTTTCATCATCTTTATTCAATTTCTCTTTTTGCATTGCTGGTTTTTATTTTCACATGCTCCCCCCTTTCCTCCCCCGCCCTCCCCCCATTCACTTTTGTGCCAAATGTTAATTTCTTTATTCCCACATTACCCTAGAAAATTATTCCGTATTAATCATAGAAATTATTGAACATGCATGAGGAATTTACATTTTTCATATGGTTTGGAACATTCAAAAAAATCTTATGAAATGTGTATTTTAGTAATAATTAAATATATTGGTGTAAATTTCTCTTCAAGTTTTGTTTTTTATTAATTATATAAATGGTTTCATCATTTTGAAATAATTGAGTAGAATGGTACCCTTTGTGTGAATATTTGATGGAAATTTTGTGTCACATAATTTATCCACACAAATTTTCACCACCACCTAACGTGTGAAAATATATACATAATAGAAGGAATATATATGTTATGTTGATTCCTACCTACTTTCGAAAATTATTTTTCAATACGTTCATTCCTTATCTGATGTATTTCAATACAGTAATAGATTGACCTATTTTTGTGAACCTCTTTTTCGACTACTGTACACCATCAAAATAAAATATAAAAAAGTGTTGTATATTAGTTAGGTCAAAACCCCCACTTCCTAGAATTTTGACATTGTTATAACTTTTACTATTAGTGTCATGAAAATATCAAACAAGGGTTGGGTGAAGAGTGATATTTGTTCCAAGTGAAAATTTTGAAAAAAATAATAAATGAGTGGAGTGATAAATTGTAAAATATATGGGTATATCTAGGTCTAGAGCTTATGGTTTTACTTCTGGGATGTTTTATGTGAGTGGGTCTTGAAATTTTATTGCAAAGGACGTAGGGATGGTTCTATGGAAATGATCATGTAAGTATACAATTTTTAAACAAAATTTCATTTACCCGATAGAATGTGGAATGCATAACATGAAATGGTTGTCAAACACAAACATGTAGAATTAGTGAAATGGATATCATTGGAACTATTTTCTAAAATTTTTATCATTGAACACTTTTAATTTTGTGTTGCTACAATAATTGAGACATCTTTTTATTTGTTCACAGATAATAACTCACTGATTTTATTTTTATATATAATCACAATTCTATTAGTAATTATATTTTTATTGAATGTTAAATATTTATGATGTTGGAAATTTCTAAAATCATAATTTTTTGAAAAAATACATTACCCAGATGTGAAAATTTTTAGGTGTAGGCGCGTGATCGCACACCAGTTCACTATTTTATTTCACCCTTACACAATTGAATTAAAATGATTTTGCAATATAAATTCAAAATATAATATCAAATTGAACATCATGTTTTATTAAATAAAATGATATTTATCACTATTAAAAGGTTAAATTATACTTGTTTGTATATTTTCATTGATGGTGGAGGTGATTTGGGGGCTCAGAGATAATCCATGAAGGAAAATGTTCCAAACTGCATGGAAGACCATGGAAATCTATCAGGTGATTTGAAAATTACATGAATTTCATGCCTCTAAATAGGATGACATATTGTGGTCTGCTCTGAAACATCATAGGATACATCTCACCTTAAGGATCCCATGCCCCATTCATCCATTAAAGGGCTCATCTGAATCATTCTGTCAAGGGGAATGAATCTTCACGAAGTCATAAGTTTTGTTATGTATTATAAATACACCTCCAATTATAGTTGTTAAATGGTCTCTAAATATTATATTGAAATATTCAAGATAGTTGACAACAAATTATATCTTTTTTAAATGTTGATATATTTCCATATTCCAGCCCAAAACCAACACTCAATTGGTATCCCAAAAACTGGGTGCTCAAAACCACTTACCATATTGGCTATAAAAGGGAACCAAGGGAACCTCTTTTTCATGCTCAAACCTAGAGCCAGGATCTTCCTATTTGGAGTTATATAAGAGTAATTTCTTAATCCTTTATGTTCTGGAGTCCCCTATACTCATAGGTGAATAGAGGATGTAGAAGGAGTACCACATGCCTCTCATACTCCTCTCGATGTGGTGCTAAATGGTAGGCACTCATTGTGATAGAGATTCACATATTATAAAGGGTTTTTTTTGGAAATTTTACTTCTTCTAGACTGATATATTTTGGGTTTGAATCAATTTCATTTAGATTTATCTTAATTTTATTCATATTTGAATTCATTTTTTAATATAATCGAATGGAATTATCTTTAGTTTTAACCGATCAATGTGAATTTTAGAGTCAGTTACTTGTGTTCTAATTGGACATCACGATAATCCATTTCTTCTGCACTTATAATATATCTCTATTTTCCTTCGGCGTTATTATACAACCCATGAGATCTATACCTTGGCTCTAAGATTTTTATGTCAAGGTTGGGCTCAATGTGATTTGATTTAAAAGCTTGGGAAGTAATTGGGATTTTGATTAATTTCAACCAAATACCTACATCAAACCCTAATTAATCTCAAAAAATTATGAACCTAAAATATGTGTAGTGAACTCACAATGACCCCTTTGTCTCATTTTTTTAAAAAATATACTTCTTTCTCAAATATTAAACTCTATTATTTAACAAATTTTCTTATAACTATATTGATAATCAACCCCCATTTTAGTTCTTTTTATAAAAAAGGTGTACTCTAAACCATACAATGCTCCTTGAGATATGACCTAGGGACTAAAATTTGCTCTAAGTCAACCATAAATTATAATCACTTTGATTTTTCATGAAAACATGATCTATAATCAAACTCTCCTTTTTAGGGATGATTGATCACGATGTAGCTACCGTAACCCACAAGGTTCATCCCCCAATCCAGATGGTGGCCAAAAGAGGGAGTGAAGTTACTTTTTTTAGGTACCTAACTGCCCACCAATTTATCATCTTTGGCCCTACTAACTAAATATGGTCCAAAAAATGATTGAATGTTCCATGGATCCCCTACCGAGAGTGGTATCTAAAAAAATCATAGTGGTTCTACCCTATAAAATTATATTGAACCTCGATTGGGGACCACCCACAAAAATTCAATGCTCCATGAAGGGTCTCAAAAATATGTTTTACAAACACATGAATATAAAAATGTTATATTTGGGAAATGGGATAATTTTTTATGGTATAATAACCTCTAATTAGGATCATGGAAAATGAATAGTGACCATAATCAAACCAGATGAAGGGATTACTTCTATAATACTGTTTATTCCCAAATATACTAAACATTTTATGATTTTTTTGAAACAATTTCCATAAAAAATAATTTTAGGGGTTACATAATTAACTAAAAAATTCTAATGACCTATAAATCCAGTAGGTATAGGGGAATTTTTATCCCCATAATAAAAAACCCAACATTAATAGAGGAGGTAAATTTAATCTCATAAGATTTCTCCATCAACACCGGCTATGTTGAATGGGGGTTCAATTTTAATATATCCTTTTAAGTGGAGATTAGTGTTTATAACATTGTGAGAATGCCCATATATTCCTAAAAGTATTAATATTTTATTTTTTATATCTATCATTAGATTTTTGATGGGATTAATTTTTAATCACGATGAAGGAATAATCTTCTATATCATTATAAAGGGTCCCTTTTAATGAAAAAAAAATTCCCCATAATAGATGAAAAGAAAAAATCCCCTATACTACATCAATCACTATGGATAACAATGATATCATCAATGATGATTATTCCGAATCAGAAGAATCTAATAACATTATGAATATCGATAATGAATTATTCCCAACGTAATATGTATCAACATATTTAATTTTAACCGATGCTATTAACCCCAAAAACCATTTTTTGCACAATGAAATTAATAATAATGGCCTACAATTAGAAAATACACCATGTATTAAAACCATTAAATACAGTAAGTAAATTAAATATCAAATTGATGCTCATGAATTGGGACATCCAAACAACCAATCATTACTACATGATCTAGGAGATATTAACCAGTACTGGGAAAAACAATTTCATATCCTCAATACATTGATAACCTAAAGTTGTTCAGTTCCCCAATCTTAATGATAATATTTACTAATTTGAATAGGATATTCAAAACCATCCATGAATAATCTTCTATTTTCTATCATATCACATATTCATAGATAACGACATCAATTTTCAGGGCTAAAATACCTAAAATGACCCACCACAATAGGATAAATATCATAATTAATTGAATGGTATAACCAACCAATTGATAAGTCATATTCAAACCTATCTTATTTGACTAATCAACTCAAATGAGGATCATCATGAATGCTACACGAATAGATGAATTCAATTATGAATCTATATGTGTTATCTTAATTGAAATAAAATATACCATTATACTGGTACTCCCTTTGATGAGGTCTCCCAACTGGCTATGCCAATGTAATTTTTATATAACAGTCCCCCTCACAAGATATTTCAAGTAAAAAACCAAAACATGTAATTACCAAATAGTCCCTAGAATAGTCTGTTTTCATCCTCCTATGTTCTAAAATACATCCCATAATCCTTAGTGTACAATGGTATTATCTTCCCTAGATCACATGCTGAGAAAGTAAGGTCTCTAGGATCACCTTAGTCTCTATCGCTTCAACATGTTAATAGGTAATACCATCTAAAGGTGGTTCATGTAAAAGTATTGACATTTAAAATTGTTGGACTTTTTTGATGGATTAATGGATACCAGGAATCCAGCCTCTTACAAATATAAACACATAGAATAATATACACAATGGATATAGGAATCCATATAGATTATATATTAATAAAATAATAGAACATTTTTATTTTTTTTACATATGAAATTTCCATCCTTCACCATAATTACATTAAATTATATCACAATAAATAATCCAAGGATTAGGAAGACTAAGGAGGTAGTTTTTAATAGTAATCTCAATGTTTTCCTCTAATATAAATTTCTAGGGCATAAAATCCAAAAAAATACATTGCATACATATTCAAATGAAAGATAGATTCAACCTTAATATATCTAGAGAGAGAAAAAAAAATGTCTCATGAGTGTCTAACATCTTCATTTATATAGATAATTCCCACATATGGAAACTCTTATCAAAGAAAAAGTTCCTCATCAAATGACATTAAAATATGTGATAAGTGGTCTCTACCACAATAAAATAAATTTTATTTTCTAGGTTCTTGTTGAGTGACTCTAAAGATCATCAAATTAGGTTCTCACCACATGAAATTAATTTTTTTTGTATACCAAACTCCTCATATTACACGAAACTATGTGTAGGGGCCCTCAAAATACAGCCACAAATTTCACGACACATTAGCCTCATCATATAACTAACAATTTTAAACTCTAATTATATCAAGGACTTTCCACTTAAAAATTCATCCATTTCTCATGAAACACATTTCTCAAATATTATTCCCACTATATGAGAATATGAATATAAATTATTCAAAATCAATTTCCTCATTTCATCATCAATCCAACCTACATGAGACCCTATATTTTTGAATAATGAGAAACCTTTATTTATATTGGTATAGTGATTATAAATTCCTTTCAATGATCCCTCAAGAATATGTGAAATGAATAATTCACTATGAGTCCCCAAGTAACCTCCTAGGTGATTTTCATTATCCTAATTGACATTCTACCAAATTCTATATTCTAAAATAGGAATTTTAGGTTTGGATTTCTCTATTACCATTGGTCGCTATATTATCCTAGTAATAATTTATTTATCCATAATATAGAAAAACCAATAAATTATATACATCATATATGTTCCTCCTAGTGAATAAACATATAAATAAATCCAGATTTTAGGATATTATATTTTAGTTGTACAATTGAAGAAACTTGAAATGTGATTCATGATTATATTTTTTCCCATAATGAACCTCTAATTGGGATCCACATTTACCCCTTAATACTAATTTGGAGGGGTCACTCTAAATGAATATAGACTCTATGCCATAAAATTATAAGATGCATGAAACATAAATCCAGAAACAATGATGAAAAATTATGTATCAGTATATATTCATTGTTATATAACCATAAATTTAATGATAAGTGCCTTTATCTTGTTACCCTAAACAATATGGTACATGGCCCATAACCCCTAGAATCCAAAATATACGATACATATTCTACCCCACTACAACATAAACTAACTAGTGTGTATTGGAATTTCTATCCATTGATTGGGAATGACAAAATTCAATATTTTCACTTTTTTATAATATTCTATTTAATATAGTATTGCTTTCATAAGAGGATTACTTCATCCACACTTATCTATGATGGAAAACCGCTAGTGGATTAGTAATATTGGACTAAAGACATCATATTTTAGACCTATGTCGGGACAATTTATTATTATAAAATGATATGTAATGATTTTTATATCAATTATCATGTTTATAGCCACAAAATAATCCTATTTACCATTTTTCAACATCATCTGACAATTCAAGTACATCAATCATTCACAATGATTCTTAAACAAACTTTCCTTCATATCGGGTAACGTTCACCCTTATTCATGAAAAAAATACATATTGAGATAGCATGATATCCCAAGAGTATAAACTAGATGAAACATAAATCAATTATCTATGAATATTAACTATGTAGTGTCATATGATCGACATCCCATTATCTTAAACTATTTGACTTCCCTCATCATTGTATACCACTTCCATGAGTAACAAAGGGGAAAATAATCATGTTCAAACCTCATTAAGCGATGTTTGAGAGACTTTCATGTAATTTATCTCTAAATTGATAACATAATGTATTTGTAATGGGGTATATAATAACATGATCCAATCATAAGGATCTTATCGAATATCATATAAATATGGTAATATTTGTGGTTCACTTGGAACATAGTTAGATTTTGACTAAATTTATAGATAATTCCTAACATAATATTTCATATTATGTTTTATTATCATCATAACATGAAGTTATATTTCATTGAATTACTGAAATTCACTTGTGAATAATTTCTGTGAAATCATTGTAAAAAATTTAAGACAATTATCTTTAATAACTATATAGGTCCTTGCCTTATGACCTCAAATTTTGTAAAATTGGGACCCTATATTATGAAACTAAACTACAAGACACATGGTCTATTAATCATTACCTAAAAACATATACCCCACCATCAATATGATATTAGTCTACACTACACTCCATTTTAGGAGAGTCATGGGATGTTCGGTATTCTAACCTCACTTTCATATAGTATGATGATTAACTAAACTATGAAAATTTTCAAATTTCATGGAATATTCATTTGTTGGATTTTGTTATTATTGGAAAAGTAGTGATTTTAAAATAACCCCATACTAGGAAAAACCCTAATTTCCTTGTTTCATGGTTCCCTAATGTTTGTAATTTTAACAATTCACAATATATTTTCACTTACTAACACAATGGAGGTCTATGTTTTCACATATTTAGGTTTCTCATCACCGTATCATTGGGTCATCACTCCTACTAAATGTCTTGTTATTATTTATGTTTGGTCTAGTACATAACTCTCTTATACCTAATAATATTTTCCTTTAACAATTATTCCTTATTCATAATATTTTTCCATCATGGATAACATTACATATAGAGTTATAATATCCAAATAACTCAATTACATTTTATACTTTTCAAAATTAATAATAATATAAATATTTTATTAAAATATTGTATCACCATAATATTTTTATACAAATTTTTATGGGGGTCATAAACTAATATGATTGAACCCACAAAGTATATGTTAAGAGAATTTTTTTTATGAAACTCTTTATAACCACCTAGGGTATTTTATTTTTACCATAGGTTAGTTTTCCTAATTCAGTATGAAATTTATTGACTATGAAGTTATGGTCTCTCCAATTTTAACAGTTGACTTATCACCACAATTCATCATCTAATAATATTTGATTCAAACATATCATGATATTATTTTCCTACTACGACATCCATTCATCCAAAAAGATTTGAAATTTTTCTAAATTTATTACTTTATATCAATATTCAAACAAGTGAATATTTTATCATTCCAACATTGACATCGGGTTAGATATACTCATATCAGAGTGATGGATTACCAATTAGAAATAAATTCATGTCTCCAAATACTAAAATGTGATATATTTTAGTAAAATTTGTTAAAATGTAAACATTGTCAAATATTTTAAATAACAAAAATTATTTTATCTAAAAAATGTGTAATCTTGGTTGGTCAAAAATCAATAGATGATTGTTTTAGAAAAAATACAAGCCTCCCCTAACTATACGCAACCATTTTTATAGCTCATGAAAAAATTTAGAGCATATATGAAAAGACATATAATTATCAAAAATTCAACCTCTAACCTCAATGAATGTAAATTCAATCATACCGTAGTTAATGAGTATATGAAAAGGGGTATGGATAATTTTGTGTTAATTATCACACTGATGCATTCCTTGTTTTATAATCAAAATTTCATTTTTTATTTCCCAAGTATTATTCATGAATCATTCTACATATGTAATTTGGGAAAATTTATATGATGTTTATCTTAAACCAACTTCATTATGATTTACATGGAAGGAAATTTAGTTCCTCATTCATGTAATGCTGATACTCAGGGCATTACCTGAGTAAACCATTATTTTTAGTTTAAACACTTTTATAAAAAACTTTGAGAAGTTTTTCTTTTCTATATTATATTACTTAAAACTATAATAAACTCTTAGTAAATATTGTATATTCTATACCCATACCATATCTTCATATAATCATTATGACCTTAAATTACTATCACATATTTTTCCTGGATTTTATATTTCCAACATCATACACAAATTGGTTCACGATAAAATACCTTAAACTAAGACTATAACCTTTTGTACAAGATTAAATAACATAAATGATGACCACCACCAAATTCAAATCATAATGATTATATTTTCCATATAATGAGGAACAAGACAAATTAGTTTGAAAAAACACTCAATATAGCATGGTTAAAATTCGAGTAGTCACAAAGTAGGTCCGCCATCATATATATTTGAAGGAATTTAAAGTAGAAACAGATAGTACAATCTAGATTTGACAAATAATATTTATAAATATCAAAATAAAATAACTGATATCAATCTCCAAGTATATATGAATAATTTAGATCATACCCCACAAGTATTATATACACTAGAATTTGACTCTCCATTATTGTTGTTTTAGTTTTCATTGCACTCGATGAGTAAAAATTTTAAAATTTTTATTTATAACATTATGATGTCAAAATAATAGAAAAAAACTAGTTCATTCTTAACAACAATAAAATGGGCACCATAAATATTTTTCAAAGTTTTATAATCTTAATCATTTAGAAATATATTTTTCAAAGTTATAAAACATAAACACTGACCACCTTTTTTAATTTTATATAACATTAAACTCTCAATTAACTTTTTTTGAAAAATATATGCATCCACAAAATTGAGTTCCATTTTGGTAATATATGAATGACCATATAATTAAACAACAAATATATAAAATACCCACAAATAGATTCCTGAGTAAAATTTATATAATATCTCCCCAACTCAAAATATAATGGGATTAGTAAAAAGTTAGAGGATAAAAGGAATTTGAAAAAAAAAATATGTCGGTGAAAATATATACCCATTAATAGTCTATATATATTTTCTAGGACACAAAATATAAGAATATATTAGAGTAAATTCAAATTATCTCAATTCCATTTCACATTCCATGACACAACCCATGCGATTCATAAGCTAAAATATGTGTTCTATTTCACATTACCTAATTTTCCTACTTTAGATCCTAATCCGCGTTTTTTAAGATTATTCATTTCTATGATTATATTTAAATTTATTTATTTTATCCTTTGATATGTTGTGATTTAAAAATCTCTTATCTTGTGAGAATATATAAATTTCACCCACAACCTCATCAAATTGTATCAATTATCACTTATATACATCAAGTCATATTTATTTTTCCCACACTATGATGAAACCATTGAACACAATTCTACGCATCATCCATTTCTATGAACCGACTTTTGAGTATAACCTAATAGCCGTTAAATAATACTATGGGTAGAAGAATAATTAACTATAAAAAACTAGTAAAATATATATGAATTTAATGGTCAACCATAATTTATTCTATGGTCTTTTACCTTGAAATATATATCAAAATTTCAAAAAATATATATTTCCATAAGCACTAGAGACTATTATTTTTTCTTATTTTTTAGACTATAAATTGAAAAATAATGACACATGACACTTACCAAGTTGAAAACCTAAAATTGGATATGAAATAAAAAATTATATCTTCCCCAATTTAGAAAAATTCATTACCATCATTAAAAAAATTACTGAATATTAAAACAAATAGGGAAAACATTCATTGAGATATATATGTATCCTTATAAAAATTCATGAAACAATCACAATAAAATTGGTTTGGGGAATAAATAGAGTTATTTTTACTCACACCATAAACAATAATATAAAATGACCTAGGGAACCTTATAAAAATTTTATCATTGTATTCAACAATATTTATGTTCGAATAAATTCCTTAAAATTTAGTGAATATCACATTTAATTTAAGATTCACAATAATTCATGTAAAATTTTCTCTAAAAATTCACCATAAAAATATGCATAATTTAGGGAATTTCTACCATATAAGATATAGAATCCTTTTTGAACATTTACTTTTTCCTTATAAATCAAGTTCCAATGTATGAGAAAAGTCTCAATGTCACTTGGTTTCTTATTTTGAGATTATAAAATTTCATCACTAACCCATAAAAATTATAATTGGTTTTATTAACTAGTATAAATTCACAACCCCACATGCTATGTGTATATAAACATAACTCCATATGATATTATCAGTATCTACGAGGGAATGTTCACGGTCTAAAATAAAATTAACTTAGATTCTTAATTTTTTATTCTAATGGTATGGTGATGGTATTTTTCATTACTAACGGTTATAAAACTGCTACATTTAATTATATAAAATTTCTAAAACATATATTATTATATTATGATTCACCGTTTCTATCAACCATAATTGTTTTGGTGGATTACAATACCCTTGATGTTACAAAATTAGGTATCATTAACATTTTTAGGTAATACTAAAAATACCACATTTATGTGCCAAACTAATAAGGATTAAGGTTTTAAAAAATGTAAACAACATGAGTAAATATACTCCTCATTGTGATCAATTAGTTGAGTTTACAATGTCCTCTTAGTATCAAATTCCATGATTCATGACTATCCACATGATATAAAATTAAAAAAATTGAGAACCTCCTCTTGGAATGAAATTCCATTAGTTGATATCCTCCACTTCATGTTATGGTCATTGAGTTGTTATTATTCTATTGTTTTAAAATACCTTGAGTTGTGATCTACTCTTAGAAAAAAAAAATAACTCAAGATCCCCATTTTGTAAAATCTCCCCATTTAATGTCATCTCTTAAAACATTATGGATGGATAAATAATTCAATAAATTGATAATTTACGCATTAAAATTATATTCCATTAAATATAAATGAATTAAATTCTATGTTTAGGAATTATTTCACATTTAAATTTATAGTTTTCACATTATAGTTAACAACATCACATGGTCCTTACGTGGATGAAACCATCTAGCGAGAGTACATTACTCCATAATTAAGAAAATATGTGGTCTCTACGAGAGATGTGATTACTCATTCACCAAGGGGTGGATTTATTTCAAAAAATACCTAATCTAGTTGGGTGGTGGGGAGAACCACTTACCATGAGTTCTACAAAAAAATTAATAAACTATTAAATAAAACCATATTGAAAACCTAAAATTCTTTTTTTAGAGCCTCAATAGGCCATTTTAATATTTAGAAAAACATTTTTTCGGAAAAAATAATACCTAGGGTCATAACTCATTTCACAATCATCCTTTTAAAATTTTTTGGAGCCCAAATGAAATAAATAATCATATTTTATGTTTTTTTGAAGTATTGACTATTTTTAAAGGAAGAATAATATTTTCTAAAACCCTATATATGGGGAACCTCTTTAATTTTTTGGGTAATTATTGGTATTTTTTCAATAGGTTTCATGGTCTTGGTGTTGAGTCTAAGGAATAATTTCTTCATATTATAAAATTACATTTTAAAAAAATCAATTCACACTTTTTATGTTCTTCCATGTTTCTAAATTTTATGCTTCCTAAATTCATATGTTATATGATAAGAAAAAATTCAATTTTTGTTGGACTGAGAATACAATTTTACTAGATAAGTGTTTATTCCAAAAATTGAATGTACATGTACATTGTATATAAAATGTAATAATATCATGTTCCCCATACAATGGTTTATAATGTGCATACTAACAGAGTGTAACAAATTCCACTAGAAAATTTTCTAGAAAGTCTGTCATACATCCCTTGTTACATGTAGAACAATATATCTATCGGATGATCTAATAGAAACATATCATACGAAGAACCATATTCATTATATCATATAAATATATTTAATTCTATCAAAAAAACCTACCCGCACTATTGTATGGAAAACTATGGTGATCATCAAATGTAGATGTTTTTCTAAAATTCTCTTGTAAATAAGGGGTTATTCTAATATAATTGAAACCCACTCTAATAAATGTGTCATATGAACATTGGGGTGAACCTAAAAATACGGATTCATTTTATTGGATATGCAATTTTTTTTTGAGAAAAATATTTTACATAATTTTGAAACCAATGATCTATATTTTTTGCAATGTGCTTTATGACATCTCATTATGTAATAATTCTTCATTTTAAACATTACAGAGTTTACTTAATGAATCAATCTGTTAATAAATGTTTATAAATTCTGTAAAATTTTAATTTTTTAATTTTTTTGTATTATCTTCTTAATCGAGGGATATCAGGTTCTGAGAGACTGAAGGATATTATGGTCTATCTTATATAGGGTTTCGAAGGCTATGGAAACATAGTATTTTTTGATCATTAGGATTAAAAAAATTTATAAAAAGAATAAAAAATGTTATGATATCTTTAATATCACGAAAACCATATTTTATGTTATATTCTTTATAGACAATAACTTTTAATGTTTTTATATATTTTAAAAAAGTATTCATTATGTTTTCTAATGTAATTTTTAATCATCATTTTACATGTCCTTATCAGTTCATATTTTTTATTGTTCATGTTAATAAAAAATTTATAATATTTTTATAGACACTATCTAACTCATTAAATTTTATCAATCTTAAACATTATCTACTAATAAAAATTAAGTGGTTTTTTAAAATTAGAATTTTACTTTTTATTAACTATAATTCACTCCAACATCCCTCACATTGTTTAATTGTATACTCTATTGATCTTACATTTCTAATTAGAGAGAAATTTTAATTATTATAAATTTTTTAGAATTGTTTATAGTTTATATTAGAGAATATTATAATTTAAGAAGGTAGGTTTTTTTGTTGGAAATAATTAAAACCAAAATGAAATAAGTCAACTAAAATTTTTGATGGTGATGATTATGAGTACTGAAGAGATCATATGAATACTTTGATAAATAAAAATTATGATGATAATTATTATGATGATGGAAAGTTATAAAATTACATGTAATTCAGTTACAAATTTCACTAGAGAAGAAATGTAGAATATCAAATTAAATACCATGTCAGAAATAAAATTCTATGTTCACTGACTAGAAATAATACAATCACATTTTATCTGGTGAAACTGTAAAAATATTTGGATGAAGCAAGAATTGAATTATTTTGGACATACTATGTTGTGGAAATAGGTAGATACATTTTAAAAATTGACTAATGGGCGATTTATTTTATACTGTATGAATAATATTCTATGAGGCATGAAGGATTTATAATGATAGTAATCATTATAAAATATCACATAAATAAATATTTGATAGATGAGAAATTTTTTGAAAATATTATCGATATTACAAAAAATTATTTTGAATATAAGGGATCCACAATCGATTAAACTTACCATTGTAACAATATAATATGGTATTATTTGATTAAAACTCTCATGAAATATGTGGGAACAGTAAATAGAAAAAATGAAATTGTAAAAATTAATAATGATTTCACTTTTTCTTCTACACATACTACAACTATGATATATATATCTCTTGAAAACATTATTACATACTATAATTAGATTACTATTAACGATGAGAAATAAATTTATTCATCAGAAGAGAGTGATAAATAAGATTATTAACTTGGAAATAGAATGAATATGATCAATGGAAAGAGTGATTTTCATTACACATAAAAAATTGATAAAAATTATATAAGTGATAAGTAAGATCATAATTTTTGTTAAATAATTTCAAATACTATAAAATTCATTTTGGAAAATTAATATTATGAATACTCTAAAAATTTCACTTTAAATTCTAACTATCTTGATTCTGATTATTAAAATTATACTTCATCTGATGAAGAAATATCTAATTAAACTATTGATGAGAGTAATATACATTGATTTGAAGTGGTAATAAGGTATGGTATATTTATAGAGAAAACAATATCTTTATAGAAGATTAAGAAAGTGTGAAGGAATATATTTACAATGAAACATCTAGTATCTAAAAATAGTATTTATCAATTGAAATTTATACTATATAATTTAATAAAAAATATAAATCTTCTTTAACTAATGAATAGAAGGATATAGTTATAAATCAAAATTCTGATAGACAATGTCTGGTAAAAAATTATAAAAAAATACTAATGCGAAGAATTTTTTTTATAATTTATGCTCTAAATTGAAACCTAATACCTCTATGTCTATTTATACTTCAACAAGACCACATATTAAAAATAATTACTTTTTTCAGAAAATTAAATCCTTTGTTTATTATTGTCAGAGAGGTGGACACTATAAGAATGTATTCTATTTTCATAAGGTTTAATCTATTGTATTCCACAACGAATACATTTCAAAAGGATTAAAAACTATTAAAAATCAAATGGATGGAAATATGTAGATGTATAAAGATAATTTTAACAATAATTATTGACCAAGAAAAATTTGGGTACCAAAATAAATATTTTTCTATTCAGGGAAATAATTTGAGTTCTAAAAGATAGAATATTTGTTCCCTGAATTTTGGTCATTCCATACATATGAAAAGAAACACCAAAATGATTCTAGAAGATTCTCAATATAAGAATTTTGAAGGTAGCCATTGGAGATAATTCTAAAGGAGAATCATATGGTATTAGTTATATTTTACTTCATAGTAAGAAATTAATATAAAATTTTTAATATGTTTTTCATATTAAGAACAAATTAATTAGTGTAAAAAATTAGGTGATTAAGGCTATCTAGTGGGCTTCAAGAATAATAAATTTCATATTCATTTTCAAGAAGGTAAACTTTTTATTTATGCTAATAAAAATATTATTATTATTACTTTTGACATAACAGACCATGAAGTCAATATCTACATTTATTATGTGAAATAGAGAATCAATATTGGTAGTTGAATCAATGGTTAGGACTCTGTAATGTAATAACATTTGCATAAATGTTTCAGAAAATTTGACGTTAGAGATTTATTGGACCTTAGGTTATATTTTTTTTATGGTTTTTTATCCCTATCAACTTTATAAGATACATTATTCAACACATAAATCAATTGGTGATGTTTCAACTATAAATTATTTATATTTAATATTCACAAATTTATTTGTTCTAAAAGAAAACGAAAGAATTGGAATAAAATACTATATATATGCAATGATTGATAACTACACTAGATATTTATGTGTCTATTTTCTATCTAGTAATGCAGAATACTCTTTAGGCTATAAAATTTAATTATCCCATGTTAAAAATAATAAAACTATAATCATGGTGTCTATTCATAGTGATCATGGGGGAGAAATTGAAAACTATAATTTGGCAATTTTATCTATATAAAAGGTATTCTAAAAAACTATTCATCGCATTGAACACCAATAAAAAGTGGTGTATTTTAATGATGAAATATAGTTATTCTGATAATTTCTTAAACTAGGATTAGTGAATACTCAATTGCTAAAAATTATTTTCTGTAATTCATTAGAACTACCTATTATAATATTAATCATGTTTTAATTGATCATTTTCTTAAAACACTTCCTTGAGAGTTGTTTATAGGAATAAATACAATACATTCCAACTTCATAATTTTTTTAAGAAAATTATTCATTCTAAATAATATGATAATTTACATGAATTTTATCCAAAATCTAATGAATGAACCTTCCTTGGATATTATAAAAAAATAAGTATTATCATATTTATAATAAAATAACAAGTAATGTTGAGGAAAAAAATACGTGATAAATATGAAGAAATTAACACCTATGGTTTTACACAACAATAAACAACAAATTCTAATGATATTTATAAAAATATTTTGTCAACCTTTGATAAAAAATTCTTCAGATGAGAGAATATAATCTGGAACAATTTTTTGAAATTTTTATCTTTTAAGAGAATATACAAGTTTATGAAGAACTGTATTTTAAAATTCCATGAAATTAGATAATATTAATGAATTTTCCAACTGATAATATAATTTTCGATGTATTTTAACTATTAAACTAGAAGTTTGTAAATAAATGATTGTAAAAAAAATTTCTTTCATATCAAAATTTAAATCTAAAACACATAGTGAGAATTTAGGTGATTTATATTTGATAAGGGAAATGTACGATGACCATAATGATTTTTAATGAAACAATGTTTAGACTTTGGTAGAACATCCTAAAGAATTTACTACGATTTGAGTAAAATGGGTATTTTGTTAAAAAATTGATGAAAAGGAATAATAGTTAAAAATATGTAAAGTCTTATTTCAAAAATATATAATCAATAAGAAGGTATAATCTATAATCATACATTTTATCTAGTAGGTGTACTTTAATATATTTTTATACATCTTTCCATTTTAGAATACTTTCATTTTAATCTTTGTAAAATCAATTTCAAGTGTTGTTTACATAACATTTATGTATATGAGGATGTTTGTATAGATCAACAACATGGTTTTGTAATCAAAAAATTCACAATTAATTTTTTTAAAATATAAAAAGAGAGTCCATGGACTTATTCAATCTCTTAGAGACTTGTATGGTTGACTTGTATGATTTTTTTACTTCAAAAAAATTTTGTTTAGGGAGATGGATTTTGAACCCTTTTTATTAAAATAATTTTATGGAATTTCCTTTATCTAAATTTAAACTTAGGGAATTATATTTTTCTTTAACTCAGATATCTAATTCAGATTCCATTATAAATTTTTTGAAGTCTATATTATAAATGAGAATATTTTTTGAAGTAACTCTTTCCCTCGGTTTTAAAATTTATAAAAAACCAAATGGAATTTTTTTCTCAAAAAAATATATATAATATTTAATTAAAATTGACAGTTGAAAATTTTCTAAGAGAATTACTACTCCAATCAAAAATATATATATCTTAATGAATCTGGGAAACTAACAGATCGAAGACATTCTACTGGAAATATTTATAGTTTAAAATATCTTAGAGCTAGTTGAACAGATATAATTTTATCCATTTTAAATGTGTTTTATTTAATTCTAATATAATATTGTCATATTTTAATGTAGTTAAATGATTTTCTCATTACCATAATGTAACTATGGATCTCAGATTATTCAATTCTATATGAAATGAATTTGAACTAAAAATATTTTCATCTATGGAAATTGGTGGATGTAAAATGGATAGAAAAAGTAGATAAATAATGATAACAACCAATATCTTAATACACTTTAATTTATGGTTTATTATATAAAACTAACCATAAAACAGTCCAAAAGATCATGAATCCTCATGTATTTGGATAATTAGGTGCTTTGCACAATAACATTTAACTGGAATAGAATGATATTTTTTGAAAAATTCTTTCTCATGCTATAAACATTACATCATTCTTCTATATCAACAATGGATAATCGGGGGACATACATAAGAATAGGGGAATATATAATGACATGTATGAGAATAAAAAATAATATCACAAGGTAATGGAGAACATGTAACTCAATAGGCATGTCATGGTTAAATTAGAGGGGTCAGAATCATAATCATTATTAATGAGGCATGATATAACATGATAACATAAGGCAAACAATGGAATGTGGAAACAACATAAAACATGATGTCATAAACACATGTCAAGGCTAAAATCCAAGTAAACATAACATCATGTTTCTAGGATGACCTCCATTTCTAAATACAATAAATCTCACTAGATAAAAATATTTACCAAATACATTAGTGGGATATATAATTATTAGACTACCCATTATATTTTTATTATGTACATGAATATGTGTGGCACAGAGATCATTTAACATAAGATAACATTTCATTAAATTTATTCCTATGATTATGGAGTATGGGTTAGATACATTTATTTCTCCAATATTTTAAGGATGGGTTCATTTAGGTGGATACCCTTGAGTGGTAATCGGGATGGGTATCATTACACAAATGTTTGGCATGGAAACTCATAGGATAATTTCACCGAAATAATATGGGTATGTAAAGGTTCATTGGAGGGATTAATGTGAGTGAAAGGGGAATCTCATCACATGGAAATCATTAGGGAAGTAATAGGGATGTGTTATGTCATATCCTAACAAGATAAATTAAAAAAATATCTATAATTTAAAGTAGTTTCTTGAATAAAGAGGATATGTAGAGTATCCTTTCCATTACATGGTACTTATAATAGATTTGGGAGAGCTTCTTATATGATTCATGACATAATGGGAGGATTAAAGAGTGGGAAAAAAATAAATTCATCTTCCAAAGGTTAATAGTAATGCTGAATGGGAGATTGGGTGAGTTTATATAATGAAATAGATTATAATTCTTTATTAATTTTCAAACATAGGTTTTGGACCCAATATGAAAAAGTAATCGAAACCACAAACACGTACTTTTTTCCCCCAATTTCCTATTGAATTTAAGTGGTTTTAATTATTTCACATGATTAATAATAGATATTATTAAAATAATACCCATGGTGTTATGTATGTGAGTCATACATACAAGGAATTGATTTAAAGGATTTAAAATTTAACACCAGTTTTAGAGGATTCATTATGGGTTAATAAAATTAATTAATTAATATAAAAAATTATATTAAATAGTGAGTTTTATCTAGAAATGGATATATTATTTTTATATATGACATCTCTTTTTGGTATCTATGATATCAGGATACATACCTAATATATACAATGTATTTATTTGTTACCTGAAAATTACACAAATCTAAAAACTATGAAAAATTATCAACTAGAACATTTCGACATTCAATTTACTAAAAATTTTATTTAGTTTATCTAAATATTTTATTTATATGAGAATTTAATGTTTTAAATAAAAATATCCATCTATTTAAAAATATGTTTTTAGACCATAACAGTTTTTTGACCCTTATAACAATTACAATTGACATTAAAAATTTATTTATTAAATATTATATAATAGTAAAATTAAAATATCATTTATTTGTAAAAAAATTAAATTCCTCAAAAAGTGATACATTATTAAAATTGTATATATATTTGTCAAAATATTCAATTTTTGTTTCATTTTATTATACAGTAATTTTTATCGAAATCGTAATTTAGACATTTAAAATGTAATATTTAAATATGGTAAATATAATAATTATTTTTTAGAAATAAAAAGTATATATTCATACTTCTATTTTCTATATACATAGTTATTAATTACACTAGTATTCACCCTATGGGTATGGTGTGTGATTGGGATATTTTCACATAGTTGTTCCCTGAACATGGATTGGGTTGTGATATCGACTATTTTGAACTTCTGCCGTAAATTATTTCTCTCATTATTTAGTTGTTGAATGTAAACAATTTTTTATCGTGTTTAAATCCTAATGATGTTATATCTCATTGAAGCACTAATAAATCAGATTTATTGGGTATGATCTTACAGGTAACAGTGATCAAATCCCATTTCAATGTCAAAAGGACATTATCATAACACCTAATATATTAATATTAATGTCACTTTATAATTTAAATTTTATAAATATTTAATATTAATAAAAGTATTTTAAATTTTTTCGACCATATAAAATTCCAAAATATCCTATATAGTTCATTTTATTTTCCCTCATTATATTACTTATTAATGAATTCATTTATTTAAAATTGAATTTAATTTATAATAGTTCAGTCATAAAATTAAACCAAAATATTCTATGTGATGGTTTAGAGTTTTTTATTATAATAAAACCACTCAGAATCACATCCCACTACTAATAATAAATATATATCACCTGGAAGATATTGTTCTCTTGTGTTGGGGATACAAAACACACTAAACAAATTTAGAATGAGTTTTTGTAAAACTCTGATTTTATGTGATAACAAATGTTATGTAAATTTAACTAAAACCACTCCATATAATTAATGATCCTTGAATATAGATAGAATACACCATTTCCTTCTAGATCACATATGAGGAGATGTTATTTTATATTTTTTCAAAATTCTAGATCAACATTATGATATTTTTAAAGAACCCTAAACTCATGAAGATTTTAATATCTCAAACAGAAGACTGGAATTATTAACATAATGTAATCATTTTTATACCCTATGTTTTCTTATCTCTTTAATTTTAAAAGCTCCTTGAAGGAGGTTTATGACATATTTTATTTATTTATTTTTACTTCATTATTTTTTTATAATATGTTTCATGAAAATCTCTCAAAAAGGATATGTTAGAAACTTTGTATGTTTGATCTAATAAATATTTTTATGAAAAATAATTCAATAAACTCATTCCATTATTTTATTTGGTTTCTAATATATAAATATCATTGGTGATTTTTTTTATAATATTTATAAAAAAATTCCATAAGGTAATTTTTTTCTATCCCATATTAAAAACAATTATTCTCTTTATAATTCATGTAAAAAAGTATTTCTAAAATTATTATTACAACCCATAAAGATTCAAAATAATTTAATTATTCTCAATAAAACTCAATGATTACATAAAAAATTATATGGTCATTGTAGTGTTAAATGTTTTTTCTATTTTGTAAAATATTTTATCTCTTCATATTTTGACGATTAGATCTCAGCCTTTTGATTTACATTTTTTTTCATATCCATTGAATCTGGTTTTAATAGTAATTTACTCTCTATATACCTCTTTGTGTCAATATAAATAATTATTGTATCAAAACATCTTCTACACTAACATAAATTTTTTAGAGAACTCTTGACTTTGTGTTTCCCTTCATTTGTTTGTTTCTAGTTCATCCATTCCATCATAGGTTGTCTTATATAAATCAATGGCATCTATCGATGATTTTTCAAATCAGGAAGAAACAAAACAACGAGTTATTGAGAAGATTGTTTCTATATTGTATGATTATTTTACAATGTGAGAAACTATATAACCAATATAAGAATTTTTACGTGTTTTCAATTTTGAATTTGAATTTCATTATTGTAAAATTGTGGTAGAATTTTATATGAGTGCTAAGCTTTGTGATGTTGATAGCATTAAAAATTTATCCCACTCTTTTTTTTGTAGATTCCTATAGTCTAAATATCACAAACATATCTGAGCTAAATGTTATTTCACAATAAGGGGAAGAAAGTCTTGTTACCCACATGTTTTGTTTAAAGGTATTATATTTTAAAAAGAAAATTCATAAATTTATTTAATTCATATATATAAGAATCTTATAATGTTATCCCACCTCCCATTAGATACAAGGATTAGATTTATTTGGATATGAAACATTCTAATATATGATTATGGTTATAAGAAAACTCTTCAGGTGCAATACATATTAGTTCTATAATTTATATATAATATTATAAATTTTACCATAGATATGTTCATAAGTATTGAGTCACTAAAAATTATCTTATTAAAGATGATTAATATTATATATTTAAGATTTATCATTAATGTGATTGATAAATTTTATGAAGCCACAAAATTTTGAGAATGAGGATGTACCAATTGGAGAAAAAATATTATATTTTGGAGTGGGATCAATTTCCAAAATTTAGGTCATATTTATTCCTTCTATGAGTAATTTTTTACACAAGAAAACCAAACTTCCATCAATGTTTTAAATATAATGATATAACTTAGATATTATTTGAAAAATTAATGGTCGCTAAATGGTCCCCTTAATTTCTAAGAAATATGTAATGAAAATTTACATATATTTTTTGCACTTTAATAAAAATAATGGATAAATTGAATATTATATTCCATATTTTGGTTTCGATGTTTCATGGTATAAGGACATGAAAATGCATGTTTATAAAATTCATGCACAATAATTAGATTAGAAAATAAATGAAGAAACATTGGGAAAAGAAAATGAAGAAATTTTTTTTACTAAAATTATTTTGGAGAGATAAGTAAATTGTGGAATTAGTTAATCACAATGCTGTTGAAAATTAAAAGTTACTCTTCTATCTCTTCATCCTTTTTCTATAATTTCATCATAATTTTCAAAAGTTCTTATAACTATTCTGAAAGAAAATGTTAGTGAATTTTTTTCTTTGAAATCCAATTATAACATGTTTATGTTGAGTTAGAAAACATTGTTAAAAATTAAAAATAAGAAGTTTGTCGTCGTATAGTGTCACTCAAGAATCTGGGAAAATAAAATCAAAGTGTAAATATAATGTTTTCCAATAGTTAAATAATGGTCATGGTATTGATGTGATGTTGGATCATTATTCAACTTCCTGATAATTATTGTCCAAAAAACATTATTCTCTATGTTATCATGAATAATATTCTTACGAATTTCAAGAGAATGAGTCAAAAAACCCATCATAAAATGATACATTTGCTGATGAAGTTGATCTAACAGAAACATATCAATTCCCCTTTGTCAAAATAGAGTACCCAAAACCATCGAGGGAAAAAAATACACCATTTTTATATTTTTATATTGATACAAAAGCTGTTCTCTAATAACTAATAAAAAGTGAATGGAAATGAATTTTAATTACTCAAATGAGGTTATCAAGAGGCTTGAAGGAATAATGAAATTTTTTTCTGACATAAATTCTGTTATTATGTTCTCATATGGAAAAGTAAATCAATTTTAAAACTCATGATCACTCACAAAAATCATGTTAATAGACATTAAAATTTAAGCTAAATTAAAATAATAAAAGTGAAATTTTAGAGTGAATTTTAAAATGTTTAAAGGTGAGATCAGATATATGAATTACATTTATGGTGATATAATGTTTTGAGATGATAATGTTGAAAATTTTAAAAGAGAAACCAAGGTAATTTCTTAGTATTCAAACAATATTAATATATATGTTCTTGAAAGATTAAATACCCTAGATGATATTTCATCCTTAGTTATGTATGAAGATGAATACATTTCAAATAAAAGAAATAAGAATGATGATATTGAAGTGGAATTTTCAAAGATAAAGTGGGTAGTTACTAATTCATATAAAAATCAAGATGAAACAAGAAAGATTAGGGAAATAATTTAAAAAACTAATAAAAAATTACTTTTTATCTATTAATTTTTTAAAATAATAAAACATAAACTCATTCGGTGAATATTTTCTAAATATTCATTCTCTCTACTATTTCTGTATAAATGTTATAATCTTATTATAGTACGTTATATGTTTTATGTCTAATGTTTTCTCTATAACTTCATAGAATACTATTAACCTCTTAATAGAAATTTTTCATAATAACAAATGGAGATAAAGATAGAAAATTAAAACTCATATGGGGGAAATATAGAATATATAAACTTTTGGGATAAAGTGAAAAGAGATAAAACACTTTCAAGTGATTTAATTCAAGGTTAATAAATTTTAAACATTTTAATGTCTCTCTTTAATGATGAGTATGGTTATTTTCAAAAAGGGTGATGTTATTTTGGAAAAATAATACTTTATACAATTTCCAACAACAATTTTGAAATATAATATTCAAAGTCTTCATAAACTTATATATTTATAACTTTTATGCATTTTAGGTTCTTATGTAGTATTTAACGGAAAAATTGATTTTTTTTCTGGGTAGAGGATTTTTCTTTTAATGGGTGGACCACACTACAGAATACCATACATATGTGTACTTTGAAAATCATAAGGAAAAAATATCATGTTCTCCAGGAAAAAAATTTTAATGTAAATAATAATATATTACATAAAATGAAAGTATAAAATGTTTTATAAAATCTAACATAATGAACATATCAAATGTAGAACTGCAATTTTACTGGATGAAATATTTTCAAACCAACTAGATAAAGATGTTTATAAATTCTATCACATGTATTTTTTTCACTCAACCAAATGAAACTTATATATACTTTAGTGTTAAAAAACATTATGATGATAGGATTGGGATCTTGTATGAAACTAATCAACTAATGAAGGACTTCATCTGATGCAGTTCAAACCACCTATAAGAAATTCAATATATGAAATCTTGAGTGTGTCTATAAATAGAACTACGCAATGAAAGAGAAGGAATATTTTTTAGAAGTTATAGATTTTGAATTATTTATCAACCAATATAGTTAATTTGATTCAATGTATTTTGTATAATATTGTAAAAGTAGATAAATAAATTATAATCATTACAGAGTTTCTTTATTAAAACGTTTTGTTAGGATATCATTATAAATTCCATAATTTTTTATTTTATAATTATTGTGTTTGATCCTGTTGATTTCAGCCTCTCTGGTAATGAGATTTAAAAGGAAATTTTGATCAGTCTAACAGAGGTTTCTTGAGGTACGGGAAGAAAGTGGTGTGTGGAAATTATAATTGAGGTATTCCTCTGTAAGGAATACAAAACTTATGATAAGTTTAATATATTGGACACATTAAATTAGGTAATAAAATATTTTACCCTAATCGTTAATGTGTGGATTAATTTTTATAAATTCTTTCATATGTTTTCATATGTACATTATATATGTTTTATTGAATTTTTTTACAAGTTGATATTTTATAATATAGATGTTAATTATATACTTTATAAAAATTTATAAAAACTTTCTATCTCTATTTAAAATGTGTATAGATATGAAAATTTGCTGATAAAATTTCTTAATGAGGTTCTAAAAAATTGTTATTTTAATTTTTTTTATGGTAAATTCTCGTATATTGTTGTATAATTGTATACTCATTTGATCTGACCCATGGATCTTACTTATTTTGTTTGAATTATAGTGCACCTCATTTTCAAGGTTATCTCTATCATTTTAGAAAAATTTTCCACTAGTTTTTATATCTAAGGACCATGAATATCTCAATGTAACCATGATCCTTAAAACCCACCAAAATCTTACATTTTAAATAAACCCACTTCCATGTAAGGGATCCACTAATCAAAGTGGACCAATAGAATTTTTAAACCATAGATCAAAAAAATAATTACTATTTAAATAAGGAAACGACTATTTAAGGATCTGATGTACATGGAACACTAAAAATATTATACCAGTTATATATTCTACTAAATACCTAAATTTTTTTATATGAACATCTTTATATTTTCATGCATATATTTTTATTTGCATGAGTGGGTGTGTATCTTCTCCAATAAGGTTAATGACAACAAATCCACTTCCTTTAAATCATTTATCATTATTCAAAAAAATTCATGATATCTTCTGTAATTTGGGGAATGTTTATAAATTTTGAGTATTAAAAAATGAAATGAAATATCCATAAATCAGCTTTACCATTAGACACCTATTTCATTATCCGTGATTTAAGTCCATAGAATAAGTATAGTGGTGGTTTGTTTGATTTATTCACTCTTATATCTCCCCTTCCTGACATTGAATTCCAACAGGTTGTTGAGAGAACCTTTATTTTTTAATTCCACCTAAATCCACTCAATTATGTATTAGTATGAGTAAACCAAACATCACATGAAACACATATCAGCTATAATGAAGAACTTGGTTAAGGAATACATGTAATGTCAAGTGAATATATGAGTGAATAATAAAATGAGGTATATCGATTATTATGTATCCCAGTCTAAAACACAATAGTCACATTTCCTTTCCATGTTGATATGATGTAACCCATAAAATTTTATTACGTCCACAATCATGCATTTTATAGGGATACATTCTCAACCACGCATCCCTTAATTGTCATATCCATGATCATTGTTTCTAAAAAAATAATTCATTAGGAATTATTAATGGGTATATATAGTGATTGTAATAATCTTATAAACATATTTATCACATTACATTCCCTCTTCACACAAGTGTGATAATTTCATTGAATGGAAGTTACAGCATCACACCGCAAAGAAAAGGCCAATTAAATAACAATATAAGGAGTACCCTGTAACACTAATATTCCTCTCAATATTTCCCAATATGTGGAATGTCAAATCACTATTCAATAAATGTGATCATTTGATTTGAGGGCCATGGTGGGACTCATATTTCCATATGTTGGAATTTATATTTAATCTTCTAGTCAAATCCAAGGGTTAACATCAATGAATAACCCCTTTTATTATCATCATATATTTATTCTGTATGTGACAGGGTTCCCCCTACTATGTGGGACACCAATGTTATCACTCTTTAATTTCAATATTCACTCTTTCACCCTAGTTACTGATTTTTTGTAATCCCTACATTTCTCACACTACATTACTCATCCAATGTTTTTTACACATTCTTTGTACTTATTTAGTAATATGTTGGGGTTTAATTATAAATGAGATAGTTTTCTAGAGATATTTCCATCGCAACCTCTTTGAGTTCTTTAAATAACTCACCAACTCAAGGCCACTGATTCAATTTAAGATCCATACCATCAAATCATACTTTAGTTTAAACAACCCTATTTTTCTTCTAACATGAACTATAACCAATCAACTCATTTATATGTCTCTCACTTGATAATATCTAGTCACAATCTATAAATTAGTCCACTCTCAATAACATGAAACTACTTAGAAATATCCATATTCATAGATTCCTAAAAATAATACATGATAGTCAAGTGTGCAAAACATTAAAAGTAACATCTATGGTCCTTAGTGCATGACCATATAAAGTTACACTATGGCCCTCATCACAAGATTTTAAATGCAAATTTTTTTATATTAAATAGTACCAGACTACATGGGATTTCATTTATTTTATTATGATAAGTATGAAAAATATTTCGTGTGACCAATCTCAAATATAGAATAACTTATTTTGATGGATTAACATTTTATCCATCACAGATTGCATGAAAATATAGAATAACCTAATTTCCTCTTAGGATAAATTAAACTCGAGTTTAACCTTTTATTCTTCTAGGATAGCATGAAACTCTAACATAACCTTATTTCCTCCTAGGATACCGTAAACACCAGTTCATCATTTTACTCTTTATGGAATGATACTCAATAATAACTATAAATCCTCTATAGAGACATTAAACCACAATATAACCCTATTAACCTTATTGGACTACATGAAACATTATCCCACTCTTAAATTCCTCTACAGAGAACATAAATCCAAATATACCCTTTTAGCTTTTGAACAGTGGAAAAATCTATATCATACTCAGTAATTCGAAAAAGGAATCCATAAAACTAATATACGTGTTTATATTTCATGGATGAAAAATAATAGTCAAACCTTATGTTCTGTGGGGATTTTGTAAACCCATGAATAACAATTTTGTACTTACAATATAAAATGAAATTTATACCTATCCTTATGTCCTAAATGTAGTCTTTAAACCCCAACATAACCCTTTTGTACTTTTTAAAGGGCCTAAAACTGCAGTGTGAACTTATGCATTTTTAGGAGACATTAAACACCCTATGTAATCATTTTTTCATTTTTATGTGGATTTAGATTCCAATATACACTTATGTCATCCTAGAAATCCATAAACCCCAATATTACTGATTTATAAGAGCTATAATCCTTTTACTATTGTGTACCATTTTTTTATTTATGGTTGAAATTAAAATCCTAGAATAAATGGTTTACCCTTTGTTGATGGATTGATAATATTTTTTTCCCTTTACAATCTTACATATTTTTCATGAACTACACTAAAACCCTCTATAAACATCACTAGATGTTGTTAAATATCTAAGAAGCTTCTTATCATACTCTATACTACAGAAGTATATCGTACCACATTAACATACATGAGACACACAAATAGAATATGGTTTACATTAATGTAATTTTGACCCAAATGCATGAAATATTAATCAATTTAATTATGTTAGTTATTCACCAAGCTATGGAAGGAATTGATTTAAAATAATCGAGTATTATTATTGAGAAGAAAATCGTATGCATATGATTAAATATATAAATTATTTTTGAGCTATGAAACACGATTCTGTGTGTGATGAGTTTACCTCCCATCATCTTAGTTATAGAATTTTATTTTTGAAGTGTCTCTAATTCTTTTTAACTGAAGCCCACCACTAGAAAGATGTTCTATGATAAATAAAATATATTAAATCAAAAATTTCACTTAGTAGATATACAAACCTAAATGATCAATTGAATAAATTGTTCATGTTATCATTGGAACTCATCTTAAAATCAATAAACTTCATTAGAATAACATAAAAAAATTATTTTACTATGATCATTATAGATATTTTCTAATTTATCACACATTTCTTTTTTCGAAGTGAAATGCATCACCTTAATGTGTATATGATACAATGACACACTACATGCTACATATTATTTCCTTGAATTAGTCTTAAGAAAATTTATATTTGGTTTTTTATAGATAGATATTTTTTGTAACTTATAGAAATTTAATGTATAGTAGAAGGCAAGTCATCAAATCTATGAAATCATTTTTCTTTCTCTAATCAGATTCCTTTAGATCTAGATTTTACAACCATTAACAATTGAAACTCCATTTACATTTACAGCATCCACCATTGAATAATCCATCATTAAATGATTCACTAATAAGTACCTTATAGATCATAAGCTGCTTGTTTAAACCACAATGTTCCAAATTTACCAAATGATATGCAGTCTCCTACGGTGTATGAATTCAATTCAACTCTTCAATAGTTAGATATTATTTTCATATTAAAAATATTTTTGTGTGCCGATCCCAACCAATCATAAATCTAAAACATTTAAATATTATAATACATGTGATATATTATAATGATTTTATTCTATTTTATATAATGGGATACATCAATAACATATAGAAATTATAAAAATCACAATCTAAAATCATTATTATAATGTTTATAAATGGATCATTATTGATTCCACGGTAACCTAGTCTATATAAATCTCCACCAACTACAACGAGATGATTTAAACAGGAAATATTTCTAAAAATGTCACTTATAATGAATGATAATTGAACAATGATTAACACTAAACAGTGAGGTTGTCCCTATTATGCTATGACTCCCAATAAATAATCATAATCATCAATATAGTCGCTCACTACAATGTATTACACCTTTTTATTCTATATTACAATATATTCATGTATATATTCTATTATTTTTAATTTAACTACTCAAATAAATATAATAAAATCAACCAAATTTTGTCGTTCAAATTTAATAAATCTCACAAGATTATTATAACTAAAAATAGTTAATAATTATTTAATTAATCCAATTAGATTAAAATCCATTCAATTCCAACTCAAAAAAATATTAATTGAACCTTAGTCTGACCAATCATATCATGAAATCCCAAATTTTTTAATATCACACTGATACTTCATCCATGTTATAGAACAAAACTTTTGACTCTAGTCTGCTTTTATATCAAACATGAATCCATAATAGCATGATAAAAATACATTTCAAACACTATAAAAATTTCGTCATAATCCCCAATATAACTAAATAAATAAATTTTCTTATAGTGTAGTATAATATTTTTCAATGTAAACCCATTAAATAATCATTAAATAGTGTCGAACGATATTTTCATGATCTCTTAGCATGAAAGGATACGTGCATCACCATTTTATGTTGTTAATATATTACGGTCTTTTCACCTTCCTAGTAGCTTTATGACTTCTACATGATTTTCTAGAGCTATATCAGAATCACATAGTACCTATGTTTTGGTATGATATTTTTTTCTATGTTGTAATGAAAATTAATATGGAATGAACGATCCCAACATATTTATTTTTATCTAATCAATCTTCTTTATTGAATGAAAATTTTCATTGTGTCATGATTTCATCCACCAATGTGAGATATTATCCAAAAAACTCCAAAACTGTAAACCAAGAAAAATGATATTGAAAACAAAAACCAAACCATTTCACAACACCTCTTGCATAATGTAGCAAACATTATCAATATTATCTAATGATTCTAATATTATAATATTAAAATTACCATTTATTGAATAGTATTTAAAATAAATAGGATTTTTTAACTCGTCAGTTTCAAAATTCGTGGAATTTTGTAAGCATTTGTATTCAATTTGGATGAATTTCAAATAAGTATGTGGGTTTAGTGAATTAGTTTCATTTAAATGTGAAGGGGTGAGTGCATTATTCATGTGAATTTAAGATATTACAATAATTTTATAAAAATAAAATACTTCTTCATATTTATTGAACAAGTATTATTCTAAAATAATTATCACCAATTTCTTATGAATTTACATTATATGACAATTTATATTTTCATAAAAATTTAGTTTTGGTTTCCTTTAAATTATTGGGTTTATAATATATATATATATAATTATTAATAATTGAGAATTATTTAGGTTAAATTATTTTTTTAATACATTTATTTTATTTTACTTTAATATTAATGTATAAGTACCCCATTTACTAAATAGATGAAATTTTCCTGTATATTCCATATAAAATAGTTTCGAAAAGAATTATTTTTATAACATTTTGTTATATTATATAATATAACAATACTATAAGATGTTTTTTTAGTAAGTAATACAATTATGCTTATCATATTGTATCAATGGAAAACCATCACAAATTTTTTTTACTCTATTAAGTAGTTTTTTTCCTTGGATAATCATTGGATTAGCCTAAAGACATATGTATTCTCTAGAAAAAGTATAATGTAAGGGTGTTTTAAGATAAAATAAAAAATATTGAGTTAATTAAAGATTCTGTGTATAACATTTAAGTTATTACAATCATTTTGGATCTCATTTATGAATTTTTATTAATAAAATAAAGAAATAATAAAATCCAAGTAAACTCAATCATATATATGGTCGGGATTGATTAAATTTGTGTTACTTGTTTTTCATCATGGAAATTTTATGGGGAAATGTTTCATTTTTATACAATATTTTAAATCATCATAATGATCTATAGATAGACATGTTTGATCTATCATTCACATTCATAAAGAAATTAAAATTTTTTGAAAAAAAATACACAGTTTAAAAAAATTATTGGATATCATTCTGAGGTGACAAACAAAGTGATTACAGTTATGGAAATGATTTTAACATGTGTGATGTGGTTCATTATTAAAGTTAAATTTTTAAATAATCACTACATTATTTAATATTATATATAATATTTCATGATATACATCTTTATGGTATATGAGGGTATCATGTTCTAATCCTAGTTGTTTATTATCCGGAAAGTGAGGGTAGAAATGTGATATTAATATGGAATGTAATTGAATAATATATTTGTATAGTGTTCTCAAATAGTTTATTAGATAATATTATTGAATAATTTTTACCCAATTATAGAAAAAAATATGTTTTTTCTAATAGACACCTTTCATGTTTATTTTATAGAATTATAATTTAAATGACCTGAATCTTGATATTTTGAATACAAAGTTACATCACTAATGATCCAATACAAACCATCCCACATTCCATATGATGTGAACTACTGATGAGGGACTCACATTTAACTTAGTTATATTATTTAATTATTAAAAAAGATAAATAGAATATATTCCATGTTCTACTAAAAATTCAATATTTCACTATTTTATACTAAACATGCTAAAAAATTAGAGGTATAAAATTAAAAAAATACATAGTACTAAACTAGATATGTTCACCAAATGAGACATTATCAAACATTATGTGGGAAATAAACCATGCATAACTATATATAAGAAAATAATGATATAAAATACAAAAATAATCCCCTATACAATTACATAAATTAAAACTGCAGTGAAATTTTATTTGACCTAACTCAGTATCCCCAAATTGATATTGAGACAATGATTAAATAATCATGAGGCATACAAAAATTTTCATATCAAATAGTTTATTCATATAAAAAATCATATACCACATTTTTTACATGGTTAGTAGTTGAGTTTGACGAAGTTATTTCCATTATCCATGACTCTACATTATTAATGTGGAAATATTTGATGTATGTAGAAACCAATTTGGGGACATACTCCCATATGAACTCATAACAGAAGAGTTATAAACAACTAAATGAATTAATAAAAATTATAATTCAATATAAAAGGATAAATCTACGTAAAAACCTTTTACTTTTCCTTACACAAAAACCAAAACATAATAATCTATAACCTAATCATTATTCGATCTCATTACTAAATCATTTTTCTGTAGAAATAACCTATACATACTAAGAAGAAACAAACCACTAAAACTGATTTGATAGAAGATCCATCAATTCATTTTAATTGAATATAATATTAGTGAGGAAGATATATATTCACTAATAAACTTGATACTTTTACTCATTCTTCTATGTGATTAATCATGATAAATATGAATAATTTATAGAATACCTTACTTATTTTGTATCCATGAGTTTTAAAAAATAATCAAATACTTCTGATGGATTCCAACGTACTCATGGTATACTAAAATCATTGTCAAAATAAAAAATTTGGATGAGAGATTTTGACTAGTGGATTTAATATTGAAACCATTTTTACCCAATATCATTGCCTCGACATCCATTAATTGTCATAAGCGGAACTATTTCATTAAAAAATGTTTTATTATTTTATCTATCCAAATTTTAAAACATTTAAATTATGACACATACATTTTAAACCTCTAATAAAATTTCATAATTCATGATTAAAATTTTAAATCTTAAAAAACTACATATTTATTCATTAAAATTTGTCTCAATATAAATATATTTTTTTTAAAATATAATTATAGATTTAATTGAAGAATGTATCTAATTTATTTATTTTCTCATAATTCATGCATGTAAATTCATAAAAACCTGTAATATTGGTCCTAAAAAATCATTTCTTATACTATAAAAAATATTGTTTACTCAAAAATTTCATAGTATTACATAAGTGCATATTTCAATCAATATTTTACTTACACAAAGGAATTATAATTATCAAGAATGTTCTAAAATTAAAACATCGCTTGGAAAAAATTGTGAAACTATATCCAAAACTCCTTTTGGATAATCAATAAAACTAATTTAAAAATCTATCTATAGTAATAAAATATATATTATGAAATGTCTATCAAATTCAATAAATGAATCAAAAATATATTATGAACATCCTATAAATATATTTTCCATTATCTATTAGTGTTTTCTAAAAACACTTTCAAGCATTATGGTTGTAGACAATTGGTAATGCAACACTGTAATCCTGTATTCAACACTGTATTGAATCAGGGAAGATATACCTTTTTGGGGTGTGTAGGATTACATTGGTAGGAAAAATGGAATTATAGATTGCTCATTTGGGGGAAAATGAAGTAGGATGACGGTGGGGTTCATGGATAAATGGATTTTCATTATGAATTCAACGGCTAGTGGGTTGGGTCCTCAATGAGTGTGGATATTCATCGAGATAGGTAGTGTCCTCAGAAATTGTGGGAATGATGGCATCTGGGTAGGGATCCATTTTTGGGTGATGATGTGGGCCAGTGACTGTGGATCTATATCAAGCAGTGGGTGGTTCACTCATAGATAGAAGCTCATGGAAGTTAGAGGTCCTCTGATAGTAGTGAGTGAGAATACAGATGAGAAGGGCAGTGAAGCAGCAGCAGCTACTACGAGAGGATGTGGTCCGGTGTTGGTATGTTGCTGGTTGTCGAAAAGTGGTTGAATGTGAAAGTGATTTCGAGGTAATGTGGATTTTGTGTCATGGTGGTGAAGTTTTTTCTTCTTTGTCTTTTGGATGTGATTAAAAATGGTTCTAATTCCTATAGGGGCTTCATTTCAATCAAATATATATAAATAAGTCTTGATGGGTCAGCTAAGACCTTGTGTGTGTCTGTGGGGGGAGGGGGTTATGGATTTCCATTCTATCCAGAGTGTTATGTGTGTGTGTGTATGTATGATGTAATTGTACCCCCAAAGCACCTAATATATTTATAAACACATTGAAAAAATTACAATCAATTAAGATACAAAATAACACACCATATGAAATTGAAGCACAAAGAACTGAATTCACTGATTCATAATTATTTAATAGAGTATAATCTATAAACTTATTGATGAAGCAAATGTAATATATGCATATTCCATAATCACTATCAAAAACATCTATCTCGGATCTAATGTCTAAAAAAATTATTTGACATAATAGTTATAATCATAAAAAATATTTATAATTATATATAATATATATAATTAAAAATTTCATTTTTCCTTGACATTTAGTGAAATTGAAAAATAGAGTATATTAATCAATTTTATCTTACAAATAAATTTCTGATTATCAGATTACAAATTACATAAATATGTGATCACATCACATGTCATTCAACTAGAATAATGGAAATAATAAATTGTTCTTAAAAAAATATAAAATAAAATCACCTTTAAATTATCAGGGTATGGTCATAGACTATGTTATTTTATCTTCATCGAGTTTCTAAATTTCATTCTCATTATGTGATATGTTAAATATTATTTTTATTAATCATCATCCAATGATATGATCAAAAATATAAAAAAAACACACCAAGATTGTATTTTCCTCAAGGGGAATTTATGAATGGAATAAAACTGTCAATGTTATCACATTGGCCATCTTTCCAACCTATAGTAATTGGGATTCAATATAAATATGACACTACATGGGTACTAAATACATTGTATATGACACTCTATGTGGTATAAATAAGGGAAATCTAACACACAATGTTCTTTTTTATATATTGAGAAAATTTTGTGTCTATATTTTAAACCCACCTTATGATTACCTTTTACGGACATCCAAATTTATTATACACAATGATGATCATCAAAAATGGATAAACAAAAAAAATATTTCGTGAGTAGCTTAATATTTTACTAAATGTAAAATATTTATTCATAATTACTGAATATTTAAGATTACACTACCTATTATATAATATGATTTGATTTATATATTCTTGAAACTATTTGAGAATGATAAAAACCCAAAAATATTCTCAATTATAGGTAAATACCAAATGATACATAACAAATATGGGCTTGTGTTCACAACATTATATGATTTTTTTAAGTTGTTTCATTAATAAGTAAGTCATATCATATCAACAAGTAAAAAACTAATAATTACTTCACAATACATTCTTTCAATGTTTAACATATATAATGATATATTGTTTGGACAATAGTGAGAATTGAATTCAAAATACTCATGTTCAAATCTAAAAATATATTATTTAGACATTTATACATTATCATATCAAATTTTATGATGTTAATAAATAATATTTATTTAAATAATTAGAATAATTTCTAATTTAAATATAATTTTCATTTAATTTTTGTACATTTTCAAACATTACATTTATAACCTTTTGTATAAAAAATAAATGTAACTATTTAAATTAAAATCCATTATTTCCAAAATAATCCAACCACCTTGATGATTTAAAATATAATTAATTTGTAATCTGATTGGTATAATAATTTATTTTTTACACTTAGAACTATGTTATGTTGAAACATACTCCCATGATCTGTTTAGAAATTAATTTGTTTTATATAATATATTTATATCTTATACACTCTATCTTTGTAATAAAAATAAATATTTCATTTATTAATATTTGTTTACATAATAATAATAATAATAATTTCATATATAATATTGTCTTTATGTAGAGAAATTATGTTGAAATGGTATTTCATTCTTTTAAATATACTATATTTTGGTATTGTGAAATATTTTCCCAATATTTTATTGAATAATATTGTTATATTAATTTATAAAGATTAAATTATTTTTATGTTCATATTATTTAATGTATTTTATAATTTTTGATCAATCACTGCTTTATTTTACATTTATTATCTTATGTTACTCATAATAGCCATTATTTATAAATACATTCTCTTACAATATAATGAAATATAATAAATTATTAATTTTATATATTGGCTCAGCATGGTTTTATTGAAATCGTGTTTCATCCAAATATTTCATTAAGAAAAACATTCCTTTATCAAATTGATGAAAAAATAATAATTCTTTCATCAACATTTCACTCTTGTATAAATTTTTAATAATTTTATAATGTATTGTTGTTATCTTATAAAAATTAAAATAAGTGAAATAGTTTTTTTATTTAGTTTTTTTATTCTATTTATATAGTTTTATTCACTCCTTTAATTATTATGTGAATTTTCTCTCCTAGTAACAATCCATTTAACTATAGAAATATTATCTTTCCATGGTAGATCTTTTAATTTGTTTAAAATAAGATTATATATATTGTGATGATAGGTTGTGGGTATGATTTTATTAATTATTTGAGGACTTTGTTTTCTACATTTATTTTATTTAATGGGGATTTTTTTAGAGTTGGTTGAATATAGAGGTTTAAGATATATATGGTCTTGTGTTGAAAAATTAAAAATACCTTAGTTACTCTAAATAGCTATGGAGTTGAAACTTTTAAGGTGGTCCATAAAAATAAATTCATATAAATATTTTATAAATACGATATCACTTTATGAATAGTGGGTTGTTATATATTTTAGGAAATATTATTGTGTAAATATTTATTATTTTAACTAACTAAGGACATTTAGGAGGAATAATAATGAATCAACGTTTCAATTATAATCTAAAATTATTTAGCCTTCAGTAAAATTTAAACCACTAATTATATTTATCAAATGAGTATATTCCCATAGAATTAACATCTATAATAACTATAAATAATGATATATCTTGTGTTACCTCTCAAAAACCCATTTTGATAAGTTGATACCATGTCAAAATAAATTTTTTAGCACCCTATTATTTCCATTTCTGTTCACTTCTTACCCCTTCAATAATATATTTAATCACTAAAATTAATATTAAAATAGTTCATTTGTAATAATTTTTTTTATATAACTCAAATGTTCATTCATTTTTTAATGCATATAATCTCATCTAAAAACATTGTTAACCAAAGTAGTTTAAAGATATATAAGTGAAAAATGTTGTTTTACTTCTCCATTATTCATTTTTATACCATTAATAAAAATTTTGATTCCATGTTAAAAATAACAAAAATAATAAATGAATATAATTCCTATGATTCTTTACAGATAAAATAGGAATGGAAATAATGATATTAAAAGTAAAAAATTTTTGTTATTTTAATGAATTTACAACATGATTTCCCAGTAATATTGACTAAATTTTATCTATCTAAAAAAAATATTGAACTCTTCCACTTCAATAAGTCGATGGTAACTATACCTTGATGATTTTTTATCATTTGTTAACGTTAAATAGAAAAAATACCCTGTTATATTTACGCCAAAGAAGATTATAAATTATGAATTGAAAAACACTAATATGATAAATGAATTTAATGTTAATATAATAAATAAATAGTAAATTTTTGTAACATACCCTCATTTGTAACTCTTTCACATGGCCAAAAATACTTTATTACAAGACCTCAAACATGCATACACGTATGTCAGAGGATTCTAACAAGTAGCTTAGTTGGGATATGTATATTAGGGAAAGTCTAACTCTTAGTTTCATAGTTTACAACACTAGTGAATAAAATTACAAAAACAACTAACTATATATCAGAGTGTAGATATGATCGAAACAAAATAATATTGAGTAAACCAATTAATAAGACAAATGAAAGGTCCTTTTCCCTTATTCAATTCTATCCCCATGTTGGTCTGATCTTCAAACTCCAACCCATCCCAAAATAAACAATCAAATCCAAGGTCTTTTTCCCTTATACAATAATACATCCATGTAATCTTCTTGGGTACCAAATAGCGGCCCAAATATGGTGTGAGTATAACTTCATAGGTCGACACCACCATGACTTAAAAATCCCAGCTACAAATATGTGTATTAAATAATGTAATAAAAAATAGTATTAGTTATCTAAATAGTTAAATTAATACCACATTAACCTACTTCAGCACCATGTAGATATATCTTTGATAATATCTCACAACTACTCCAACCATAAACATTTAATGAAGGTATAACCTAACACGCCACGACACCATTCAAGAATTTCTCTAATCATGTCTTAAAATCGTGCTAGCCATAACCTTATAACCTAGGTATAAATCACCCCAATCTTCGTCAAACCCACTATATAATCATTTCTAAACTAAATTAGGATTGAGCTCGCTATATCAGTATTTTAGCATGGGTAGCTGGGCCTAGCCCACTATTTAAGAATTTCATCATGTTTACTAGTCATAGTTCGCTATAAAATAATTTCAACATGTATTGCTGTTCTAATCCATCTATATATGAATTTCATCATGTATCACAAGGGAAATGACCTATATAAACATTATTTCATTTAATACGAACATAAATCATAGCAATAAGGATATCACACCATATGGATCAGTGGTTAATTATTAAAATTTCTATTAAACATTCAATTACACATATCATATATAGAATTTATATACCCAAAAACATGCTAGTTATCACAATAAACAGGAAAATAGAAGGTTAATATATATAATATAATCACCTATAATCTATTTCGTTCTAAACATGACATTTAAAAATTATTTCATACTTAAGCGTTCACTCTCCCGAATGAAAGATGAAATCATGGTAAATAAAAAATTGGTCCCAATTGGAATCGAGGGAATAAATAAATTCATTCTCCCAATTTATTCATGAAATACATGGTGGAAAAAATTGAAATATTTCACATAATTTACAATTATAAAACCATAGAGTAATTTTTTACACCCCAACCATTTATGTTTTGATTAAAAATTTATTCAAAAGACAAACACCCATGGGGAAGAAGATGAAGATGATCTCAAGATGTATCCTAGATGAAAATCGATCAAGATCAAAACCAAAAAAAATTACATTGTCAAGAGATTATACCAAAACTTCTAGATAAACAAGGGAGTGATTAGAAAAATTTCCTATAATCACTCACTATGGATCATATGTGTTATTGGTATGTGCAGGAGGGAGGTTTTCACTCAAAAATATCTTGGAATTTTTTCAAGGGTTGAGAGGAAGAATTTCTAATTGAGATAAAATAAAAATCAACTGTAATACATAAATTAAAACAAAAGGTTAGTGAATTACACATCATGTAATATATTAAAATAGTTTGTAATTATTTTTAGTTGAATACACAGAAATACCTATCGCTTTAAATGGTTACATAAATTATCCCGAACATTACATGTCGTGTAATCCATTTACAAAATGTGTAAATGTTATACATATGGTTTTTTCATCCAATTTTTTATATAAAAAGACAATAACCCTCTTTAAATCATCCCAAATTACCATTAAACTTTGGTAAAGACTGACCCATTTATACCCATTCTCCATTAATTCAAAAAAGAATACATCGTCGTACATTAATTAATTTTTCCACACAAAGGCTCTTTATGTGGATCCTCTCTGGTTTTCTGAGTATTAATCATAACCCAAGACCACATTTTTTAAATAAAATAGTCAACTATGATGAAAATAAAACCAAAATGGTATATAGATGATGAAAAAACACAACTGATATATTTTTAATGGAAAATCATACAGAGGTGTGCGTGGAAGAAGATGTGATATTATAAAATCACCACCATATAAGGGCTAATACCCAACCATCTCCAAGAATCATTGTGGGGTCCTGGTGAACAAATATAGACATTATTCTCTCATATATTACTCCCACTCCCTTGTCTCATCCGGAACACTCTCATTGTTCCACTACACCCAAACTAAAAGAATATCCCTTCTTATGAGATACATCTCACCTCCATCCATAATCTGTGTCAGATTATCCACAAAATATGCATCAACACTAAGCTAGATTTATGATATTTTTATCATGTGATAAGGGTCTAGATAATATTTAAAAATCTTTTAAACATGTAAAATCTCATTCATGTAACTGTAGCATTGTGGAATGGCTAAATGATTATCCATTTTACTAACCCTATCCACTATCTCAAAGAGCCTGAAAACATGGATATTAGCTTTCCCTATTTCCCGATACAGTGTTGCCCCATCATATGAAATAGCTAAATGAAAACATGGTCACCAAACTTGAACTTTATAATTTATGTCCAATGGTCATCATTAGATTTGTGCCTACCCTATATGGTGATGAATCGCAATTATGTTGAAAAATATTTCTCAGAAATCTCCTACACAAGACTCGGCTGATCAGATAATGAATCACTTACCTCCAACCAAAGAATGAAAACAAAAAAACCTTCCCTAAAAGTCCATGTAAGGTTATATTTGGATAGATTTATATAAAGAAATTATTATATAGGAACTCCATGATTTCCATATGATGCTACTATGAAGTAGCAAAATCCATAAGATATGCTCACAACATATCTTACATAACCTGAATAGTCCCATTAGATTGACCATCTGTCTAAGGATGGTAGTTTTTACTCAAAAGAACCTATGACCCTAGATCCATAGGAATAACCTTCCAAAAATGTGATATGAAATGAGGATATACATCTAAAATGATACTCCTCCGAACATCGTGAAACCAAAATACATCAAACATTTAAACATTGCCAGGATCCTCAACTATGAAGGTAACCCAAATATATAAAAAAGATGGATACCTTCCTCATTCAATCCACAACCACCCATAAAGAATCATTCTTATGTGTTTTCCTATGTAATATTATCACAAAATACATAGTGACATCATACCATTTCTATTCCGGAATTGGAAGAATGTGAAAAATTCCATCTAAACTCTAATCATCATCTTCCACCTAATAACGAGTGAAACATCTTCCCACAAATACTTTTTATTTTTTCTTCATTCCATACCACCATTAATTTTATTTGATATCATGTTACATCTTTTTCAAACTAGTAAGTACGAACTATCTAAAAGCAATGAACTCTTAAATCATATTTTCATTCAAACCCATAAGTACCCCTTATAATCTCTCGAAAATAATAGAACCACCACTACCAATACACTATCCGGATGCTATCTCCCCACCATATAATCAATTTATCATAAGTAACCCCTTTGGACCAGAAAAAGCACTATGTATTAATCAGGTTCAAATGCATAGGATTAACAAATGTTAAAGATAGAGATACGCATCCTTGAGACTCCTGAACGTCTAAATTCATGTATGAAAATAGTTCAATTATCTAACACTGATTGTAGTACTCTCGTACTACCTCTTTTTGGGACTTTCATATCAAACCATCTTCAAGATTGTTTCCCTTAACATGTGTATAAGCTAACTAAAATTCAAAAGACTATAGATAGTCGATCCACCTATTAAACCAATTATTCAAGTTTAGAGATAAAACATGTACCTGAGGCACTTCTGGTCTATGTATACTGAAAACCTCTCACCAATGCGTAATACATACAAAATTTGAGTTCATGTACAATACCTACTAACTCGTATTTGTTAGTGGGATAATTCATATCATGCAGCCTCAACTTTCTTGATCCACAAGCAAAAAAAATTATTTTGCCTCTTAATTTCTATTAGTCTAAGTCTAGTTCTGTCAAAATACATGATATATAGTTTCATAAAATCAACTAAAGTGGGGATGGTGGTTGATGTTATCATGCCTTTCATCTCCTAAAAACATTTTTCATGAGAATCATACCAAACAAACATTACATATTCCTTGGTAAGTCGAAAAAATGGTGCTTCAAAATGGGAGAAGTCCTTGATGTTGTTACAGTAATAGCATCATAAACCTAGACAACACCAAATATTGAAAACATTCTTTGGATTCTCCCGTGATACCATAGATAAATCATTGTATAGGTCCAATGTGACTCTTCAATTTAAAATGAGATGTCCCAAAAATTTCTCTCTATGAATACAGAAACTACATTTGGTTGTCTTGGTGTAAGTTTAATGATATCTCAATTAACATATGATGTTTTCAAGATAGATTGTTAGAATAATCTACTGGATGGTATAACACTAAGATATCCTCCAATAAACCTCCACAAACAGGTTTAGAATGCATGAAATATCCTATTAATCATGGACATGAATATCATCAGTGCATTATTCAAGATAAATAAAAACACTACGATATCGTACAATCCATACCATATCCTAAAATAAATACGAGGAATGATTGATGGTCTCCCCCTCAACTGATGGTATCTAAATCTCAAATAAATGATGTAGAAGTTCATAGAACATTAGAGCTGATCAAAGATATCATTGATGAGTGGAAGAGGATACTGATTCTTGATCATAATATGGTTAAATATCTAATAATATTCACATAATCACAAATACCCCTTAGCCTTCATGAAAAATTGAAATTGATAACACCAATAAGATGTACTTGTTCATATGAAACCCTTATATTCCATATCCTTCAATGGAACATTCAACTCCCAAAGATCTTTTGGTGCCATTCAATAAGGGGATATAGAAACCAAGTCGTCTCTCATTACCAACTTGATCGTAAAATAAATATTTGTCTCAAAAGGTAGTCCATAGACTTGATTGGGAACAAAAACCTAAAAATGGTTTACCAATGGAAGAAAAAAACATATCAAAATTCACTATAATCTAGAGAAATTCTATCTATTTGAGCCATGACATGATCTAATCATCATAAAATTGGTCCTACACAACCATCTTGAATATCACACTAATCCTGGGGAGAATAACTATTTCTTTATAGATATAAAAATGTAAGTCTCCACTAGAATTAGTTGATAAGATTATTGTACAGAACTTACCAATCTATAAAAATAATAACATCAAAGATTTTAATTTATAGTAAAAATGGTTCCGAAAAGAAATGGTAACCACAACTACTTAATGAACACACCATGAAAATATTGATATTCTCTAACATCACTCTTGATGGTTCATCGATGGTCAAAACTGCATCCATTATTTCCACATTCAATACACATCCATTTACAAAAAGGTAAAATAAAAATGAATGTGATGAATCTATATCAAACAAAACAAAAGAGAGTGTAAATGACACATGAATCATGCCTATGATAGTAAATGGTTTGGCATCCAATGTATCTGGAGTAGTTGGAATAATATTAAGCTAACTGGACCTTCTTCCTTATACTACAGCCTAACTCCCCTAATATATACCCTATGCCTATTACATATGATCCTCCATGGGGTTACCATTGCCCCTTCCTCGACCATAATGTATAGTGGAACTTTAGTTATCTTTATAATGAGGTGTATCTGAGTCCTTCATAGACTCCAGGTCCTATCAAGTTCTCCTTCCACTAAAATTCAACTACATTCCCCTATAAAAATTCATTATGCGGCCCAATATTCTATTGGAGTGAAACCACAAAGTTGGATATGGAAAATGATGTCATCTATGACCCATCTTTCCAAACAAATTACACTATAACGAAACAAGTTCATGAGATGGAAACCCACTTTCCTCACATCTATTCTCACTATTTACCTATAAAAACGATCATAACTAGGCTTATTTCCTCTATGATAATAGCTCAATTTTTTCCAAGTTAAAATATCATGTACAATTCCTAGGGCCTGTAACATAATTTATTATGTGATATGTGTCTGATTTATAAGATTTAAAAAACTCCAAATATGGGCCATGTTCCATTGTGACCTGATATCATAAAAAATAACATCTTCAAAATTCCTTACCTTCGATATATCATCAACTTTCAGAGATGGAATAAAAAGTTACAGGTCATGGAAAAATTCATAATAGTCTAGAATGAACATTCCCTCTTATGTCAGGTTTATAACTAATGATCCTTCACATACTTGGGAATATTGGAATAAAAATAACATACAAAATTTGTCTAAAATTCCTTCCAATATAACTCTTCATATTACCCTTCCTAATCCATGTTTTCCCACCAATGGTTGGCTGGTCCATGTATCATATATGCAGTAAGCCTTAGCCTCCTATACACCGGTGTCTCAAGATTCTTAAAGATATTATGGATTGAATATGTCCGAAACAAGTCAACCTAGGTTCCTACCTCCCTAGTAAAAATTTGTGGATGCATCAATAGAAACACTTTTGTCAGCTCAGACATCAAAGGCACAGTGTGGAAAGTATCTTTTTCCATGGATATCAGGAAACTCAAGAAGTTTTCGAAAGTCTGAACATCCATATGACCCTTAAAAGAAATAGGAAATTCAGTTTAGCAGTGTTATGAGTGTACTAATTTTCATTCTCATGAGGCTTAACGTAATGATTAAGAGGAATAATTTCTTCTAAAAGTAAAACACACTCATTATAAAACTGCCTATAACAATAGCTTCAACCTCAACAAAAGGCAAAAACAGAAAACTACTGATTCCTAGTCTCTCTGAAAATGGTTGAAATATGTTTTTACATGAAATAACGGTTCACTTATTTAATTACATATATATAAAAGATTTAACATATTTCAATTCAATAGGAAAGTATATATCACTTTTAGAATAAATATGTTCCCTTCATGAAAAAGTCATGTTAATCTATATCACTTTTGGCCAATTATGATTCATGAATACCCATCGTATGTCAAACTGCGCCACAAGTATACATCTGAAGAGCTAATAACATTATAAAAAAATAACTTCACACAACGTGTGAAGCAATCGAGTTGAAAAAACATCAAATATAATAAGAACAACAAATGAACAATAATATCATCCCTTGGAACTCTGATTTTCCCTTTTATACTGTTTAGCTGATCCCATGCACAGGCATGTTACCAAGTCCTAAAACAAACTATCCTCTTTTTTACCATTATTAAATAGTATGAAACCAAAAGTAAAATATGTTTTCTATGATACCAATATATAAAATCCTCTAATCTGACACGCTCTCACATCACTGGAAATGGTTAGTTACGAGACCTAAATCACGCCTCCTAGTATGATAGAGGATGTTGACTAATTGTGGGGATGTGGTAAGTATAACTTTGGATACTATACCCCTTTGATTCGGAGTTAAAAACACAAAAGAAATTAAATAACAAAAACAAATATATATCAGAGTGTGGAAACAATGGGGAAAAATAATATTGTTAAAAATAAATAAAAATCCAATTGAATAATCCAATAAATAATAAAGGGATAATATAATGACATGTTGGAATGTAACTGAATTTTATTCTTGGAATAATAAAAATGAAAGACTATAAATCTAATACAATAACTCCAATGTCCTTGGTACCAAACCCCATGTGAGTCCCACCTCAAAACACTATTCCATATATTAAGAAAAAATCAACAACATGGTTCTTTTCTCTCTTTAAATCTTGCATCCATGTAATATGCATAGGCATCAAATGGAGGAAAAAATATCTTGTCAGTATAACTTAGTAGACTAACACCACCATGTCTATAGATAAATATTCTTATAATAAGTGTATGTAATTGAAAAGTAAATAGGATTATTAATTATAAAAATAATTAACATAATACCACATAATCTTACTGCGAAACCATGCTAGTATATCTTAGATCAGGTTTCAAAACCATGTCAACCATAACTTTATAATCAATTTATAACATAACATACATCAATGTAATATCCCGTACATCATGGATGTATGTATTTATATAAAATTTTAGTTTTAATATCTTTTTTTGGTTAGTGATGTGGATCTTAGGATTTTGAGAGGCCTCATGGGTGTTATGGGACTTCATAAAACAATAGAAAGGAAAATTGGGAAAAACTATGTACGGTGTACGGTTGGAAAATGGTTGTCACATAGCGATGTAAATATTGTTGGGTGGGAGGTAATGATATGTAATTTTTGGATAGTGGCATATCACATGGTTGTTGCATGGTCTGTAAAACATGAAGGTGTCCCCATGTAATAAGATAACCCAAATTCTCTTAGATAGTGTCTTGTGCATAGTTTTCTCATGGTTTGGAAAACTGTGCGGCCAATCTATGAACCTCTATGAATGTTGGGAAAAGGAATTGATTTCCAATATGATATTTTAAGAACCTCTCCTAAGTTTCCCACCCTTTATCCTCCATCTAACCTAGGTAATGAACTCAATTTCCTAAATCATACCAATGGTGGTTATCCATCAATTTTGGGTTATTTGGATCATCGTTGGTTGTGAATTTAAGATATGTGTGATTCTAATCCAATCCTCTCATCTCTTTTCATGATTCTGGCATGCATCTTGGGATATCTTCATCCCAATCCCAAAAACTCTCTATTTCTAGTGAAATATAGGTTTAATCTTCAAGGGGTGTTTGAATCTGTATTTATTTCCATGATTAGGAGTGTGTTCATTATCATATTTGTGGTAGGTGGTATAAAAGTTTTGTCCCATGGTTTTTATATGGATTTTACCATGAAAGGTTGTGTTCTTAATTTCCCCTTATTTTATTATAGTTTATCTTAGTGACGTTTGATTTAATGGGTGTCCAAATGAAAAATTGAACCCCTCATGATCCCCAAGGGATTCATGGTGGTTGATTTGGAAAATTTCGTGCCACCCATGGGGCGCGCTGACCATCCTGAACTTGGTCAACAGAAATATTAAGTGTGAAATAGACATATGATTAAGTAAAGCCCAATACGAACATGTTAATTTATTTTGGTGATGATTAATAAGGTAAAATGGGTATTTATAGTAATATGTTTGTAATTTCTAGGTGATTACTTGGCTTTACATGAAAATGGTTAAATGAGTTTAATGGTAATGTGAAAAATGAGTCTGGATTTTTACATGAAATGATTATGCGGGTTAATACATGTGAAATGATAAATGTGATAAATTAATTATCATATGGAAATGTTTAGAAATTAAAATTGGATTAATGTAGGGGAATTAGTGAATTTTCTTATTTATTTAGCCATAAGAAATGTTAATAGGGGCTGAATGGATATGTAATGTAAATGGTAAATGTGTTAATGGGTTATTTCATTATGTTAATTTCCATGGTCATTATTATATATTGTGATTGAAATTTGTATTGGTTATATTTTTTTGTGATATGGTATCAATAAGGTGAGTGGTTAAAAAAGTATGTGCACATGTATTGGTAGAGTGGGAGAGTGACATGTGGGTCCTTAGCCCTAGGTTGAGAGAGACTGAGGCTCTCAACTCCACCCCAAACTGAATAGATTAGGGAAGGGGTAGATTTGTATTCCCCTAATGGTTGATTTCGATGATACCACCTGGGTTGAGGCTTTAAAGTTATTATATTTTGTACATGGTGATATGATTATACCTAGTGAGATAAGGGACTTGATTTATTTTTTCCATGAATTGAGTAGATGAAAATGTAAGCCCCAATGATAGTGTGATGAAAGTGAACTAAGTAATGAAGATGGTGTATGTTTTAAAATTGGGAACAATGATAGGAATGACATAGGTGGACTTCTCTAACTAATGAGACCAAACGTTTCCTTATTTATTTTGTCTTACTGATCAATTTTATACTATATATATTGACTAGAATTTTGTATAATCCCTTGGTGGTGGCATAATGAGTTTTACTTACACCCTACATAGGCATTGTGGGGTACCCGATTAGACTTCTTGCTTACAAATTTAGGATTAGTTCAAGGAACCAATTATTGGGAGTTTAATTGTACTTGGGATGCTTATTGATGATGTTATCAACTTGAATTTGGGACTTTTTTTAGGGATTAAATAGTTTTTCATTATTTTGGTATTTCATTCTCCTTGGAACTATTATCATTACAAATCATATTTATGGTTGGTTGGTTCTTGTACCTAGTTTTGGGAGATGTTGGTTTTTCATATTCATTGTTTATTTCATGTTTTTTACACTATTTATTGTATTTATCAGCTATATATTACACTATTAATGAGGTTATAGTTTTCCCATTGGACTTATTAGACCCTTGTTGGTAGTCGGAAACATCTGGAATACAGGGAGGCACCCTGGAGGTCATGGGGTGACCTGTATTAGAGAACTATTTAGTGTCTCCTAAGTCAGGGATCATACTAAGTGGTATCAAAGAATGGTTTTATTTTTTGGGGATTGATAGATATTAGATTAGGAAGAGTCGAGAATTGGAAATGAGATCATTATTGGTAGTATCTAACCCATGTACAAGAGGAAAACTATGTGCCTCTGGATGGGAATTATTGTTCTTGCTGTGCATTGTTACATTAGAAAATATATCTACAATGGGTGATACAATTATCATATGATGTCATATTTTATGATATTTTTCTCATGGAATCTATGGAATCAGATGTGTATTAATGCATCATTATTGGAACATAGGTATATAAGTGGAATTCATCTTTATAGGCACACATTGGATGGCAGTGTGGGGTATAAAAGCTATAATTCAATTCCCACTCATTAAACATTAATGAAAATGGTGTCTAATGAGATGATTTAAATGGTAAAAGGAAATAAAATGTTGAATATTAGTAATGGAATGGTGTCTAATAAATGATTAAGAGAGATAAAATTTGGAATTTATATTGTTATAAAATGGTACATGAGACTAGAGAAAATATTTACATTGTGATTATGGAACTAGTTGTGAAATGGTGGCTAAATTAATAATTGTTACCTTGTGAGTTAGTTACCTTGTGTTTGCCATGTCCCATGGAAGGGTTCGTCAAGTGTAGTGTATTGAATGTGATAAAGTCCCCTTGGATAGTGTATGTGAAATGTTTTACTGTGGATAGAGTATATCTATAGTTTATAATATTTGTGGAAGTTATATGTTATGTGTTCTAAAGCTATGTCTGGAATTGTATAGAAATTACACCAGGATGTAGAGTGTTGGTTAGGTGACAATAGGATATTGTTAATAACCCTCCTGTAGTAGTGGATCAACAGAATATGGTGATATAATATTATAGATAAGAGTAGATCTATGAGAATCTTGTTTGCTTTATGAAAATAATAGAACGGTACCCATGGCGGGTCGTCTTGAGAAAGTTTGAGATTACTGGGGAATTTCTTATACAACACCCTCTATCCATTACTAGAGAGGGTGGGATAGAGGCATAAGTGTTATGGATACAGTCCATATACATGATTTGTAAAATTTTAGAAACTTCTTCTGATAAGCGAGTCAAGTTAGTGGTCTATATGTTGATAGGTCATGTGAAGCATTAGCAGGACACCATGTTTTTGACCAAACGTGCTGAAGGGATGTTATGGAAGGATTTTGAAGAATTTTTTTTCAATAATTTATATCTAGAGACCTTGAGGCCAGAAAACGACCTAGATTTTATTAGTACGAACCATTGTGATATTTCAATAACAGATTCTGTTATTCATTTCACTTATAGTCGATGATTCATTACAACATTGGCAGGAGGTGAGGTAGCCATAGATAAATTCATTTCAAATGGGCTTAGGAACGAGATCATGTAAAAGGTGAACATCTTTTATTTGAATAGTATTATAGTGGTAGTGGATAATGAGATTATCTAAAAAGGGAACCTATAGGGGATTCAGTTAGTGGACTTGTCGTTCGAGTTGGATGGGCGAGTGGTGTAGATTCGGAGGGAAGGAAGCATCGGTTTTGGAGTACCCATCAAGGTGGAAGTGCATAGTATAGTTAGAATAAAGGGTGTGCATCTCAGGGTGGTCATCAAGTGTTCAGTTATTAGTGTGGATGGACAGGGCACATGCATTGTCAGTTTCCACAACCACTAGTTGAGTTCCAACCGTGGGGAAAAATAGTGCATCTGTATAGGTTCTTAAAAACCCCTCAACAATTTTACATGTATAATGGTTTGAGGTAGGTACCCAGTGCGGTCAAGGGGTCATTCACCCCATACCAGGCAGGTAGCTAGAGTTTTATGAGTCTTAATGGTCTAGTTTGTGGGTGTGGTACTCTAGGGTGGGAGCATCCATATTAGTAGGGTAGTTTAGTGCCATTTACTTAGGTCAGATTTTAAGGTATAGGGATTTGTCATATTTAAACAGTTTAGTCTACACTAAGAAGAGGTGATGTTGGACAATCTATAGTTTAAGGTACAATTTTTATAGCTTCTATTCTTTCTAGTCTATTATTTGACACATTCTCCACACACTCTTTTTTATTTTCCATGTTTTTGGTTTTTTGGGTCCAACACTTAAAATTTTTTTTTGGGTGATGACAATTGATACTTCATTGGTGGTGTGAGATAAGGGAATAATACAATGTGAAGGTTGAGCTCTAGACGTAGGTGCGTACCACTTTATATGGGAATTTTTCATCCAATATATGCCAATTATTGACTTGATACTAGGTATGGATTGGATGGTGACATATCTATACCGCGTTAACTATTACCATCATAGGGTCACTTTCGTGTTTTTTGAGGGAGAAATGTCTATTCATTATGGAGAATGGGATGTTTGAAAAATCTATACAGGGACAGTTTTCATTGGTTTGGTTGAATGACAACCCAAGTGTATTTTCATGTGCTTGATGATGGGGGGGTAGATCATCATTCAATTCCACATGCGGTGGACTAGTTTCATGATGTGTTTCCTCAGGATTTCTCTTGGATACTTCCCAAGAGGGACGTGGAGATCACGAGAGATTTTCTTCCATGAGGGGAATCATTTTCCTTTACTACGTACATAAAGGAACTATAAGAAATCTAGGAACATAAGTATTAGTTATATAAGTTTTATTATTTAGGGTTTATTCTTCCATGAACATCTACTTAGGGTTCTCTTGTGTTATATTCCAAGAAGTATGAAAAATAATTTTGGTTTTCTGTCAAATATTGATTGTTAAATCAAATGAAATTTAAGAATTTATACCCTCTTCCAAGAATCAATGATCTATTTGAACAGTTGGGATGTTCATGAATGTTTTCAAAAAAAATTTTGAGGCCAGGGTATCATTATTTGAGGGTGAGGACTTCAGGCATATTGTGGACTTCATTCATGAGTAGGTACTAGTTGTATGAGTTTTTGGTAATGTCATTCTGATGGACCAACACACTAATTGTGGTAATTTATTTATTCAACTGAAAATCTCACCCCTATCTATATTAGTTCATAGTTGTCTTAATTTATGACATTGTGCTGCACTCTAAAACTCATTATAATCATGCCAAACATGTTGAAATCTTCCAAAGAATATAGAGGGAGAAATGATTTTTTCCAAGATTTCAAAATATAATATCGAGATTGATAATATAAAATTACTATGTGAAAACATCTCGAATTCATGTGTGTCATTTGATCCAAAAATGTGTAGGTTATGATGTCAGGGGAGCGACCGAAGAATGATTCTTATTTTTAGATTTTTCTTGTTATAGCCATATATTATTGAAGGTTCATTAAATATTTATCCAATTTTGAAGTTCCACTTTGGGGTTTATCTGATAGAGGTGTTAAGTAGGAGTGGTTTCACAATTTTAGGAATGCATTTCAAAAGTTAATGAAACAATTGATGACTGCACCAATCTCTAACTTACATGAGCTAGGTAAAAGGTACACCTTGTTTTGGGATGTGTATAGTGTTGTACATGGGGTAGTGTTGATGTAGGATGATTGGGTTGTAGCTTATAGGTCAATGAATTTCATGCCTCATGAATTGAATTTCCCTACTCATGAACATGAGTTTTCCTTGATTGTGTAAGATTCGATATGTTAGAGAAACTACATGCTAGGAGGGAAATTTATAGTATTAATCAACCATAAAATTATTAATTTCATCTTCTATCAGTGTTATTTAAGTATTTGGAAATGAAGATTTATTGAAAACATGTATTCTTTTTTACATTGAGTAGTTTTACACACCAGTAAAGGGGAATAGTGTTGGAGATTCCAAGATATAGATGAATCAAAATTAGATGGTTCATAAATCCATATCTGAGTGGAGAGTGATTGCCTTGTTTGATGAGATGAACCTAGAGATTCTGGATATGCCTGGGAAGATTACCTATAACACCCTAGAATGATTATGGGTTAACTGGATAAATTATATTACACATTTCAACAAGGTGAACCTTATTTTTCAGGAGCCAACCTCATTAGAGCTCCACAGTTCAGCAAGCTTGATCTTGAGTATTCATCGAGATGGGTTACCTTCTAGGATGTTTCCCAGGGTGTGTGTTCGTGAGAACAATGCACACTAGAAAGGACATGTTTTAGCCTGTGGATATTTCATTAGTTAGATGACCTGTTCGGGTGTTTGTGTTGTCACCAGGATTGGGTTGTTAAATTTTTTATCAGAGGAGGAATCCAACCTTATGTGCGGTGCACTACCTAGTTTGAGTTGTATGGCCCATAATGAGGATGTCATTCTCTATGGGCGGAGGGGTGATTGTAACACCCCAGAATACTAAACGGTTAAATGGATAAATGATATGAGTCATGTCAACAAGGTGTGTCTTCCTTTTAAGGAGCCTACCAGATTCGAACTCCTCAGTTAAGCGTGCTTGGTCTGGAGTAGTGATCAGGATGGGTGACCTTCTGGGAAGTATCCCAGAGTGTGTGTGAGTGATAACAAAGCACATTAGAAAGAACATGTGTTGGTATGTCAGGATTATCATTAGTCAAATGACCAGTTTGGGCATGTGGGTGGCCCTAAGGTAGGGACCAAATGTTTATAGGGTAACTGGTGGCACCTGGTGGGTCAGGACACGACTATAGTGTTAAGGCAGTTTGGTTGTGCAATCAGTGGGGCCTAGTTTTTACATTACCCTCACATTTATATAAGTTGAGTATGTGCTTTTGAATTGGGTCAAGGGGAGTTATCTTGGGGATTTGTAGTATTATGTTATAAAGGAAAGTCTTAAAGGTGAAGAGTCACCTTTTTTACAATCAGAAGTTTCATTAGTTAGATGACCCATTCACAAATATGGGTGGGCCCAAAGGTGGGGACCACATGTCTGTGGGTAAACTAGAGGCACCTCGTAGGCCAGGACCTAACTTCCTTGTTAAGGTTGAGTGGTTATACTATCAGCGAGGCCGAGTTGGAACATTGCCCTAGATTTTATAGTAGATGAGTCTATTCATTTGAATCAGGTCAAGGAGAGTCAGCATGGGGATCTAGAGTATTGGGCTATAAAAGGAAAGTCTTAAAGGTGGGGAGTCACCTTCTTTTTGGACTGCATGGACTGTCATTAGTCAGATGACCCCTTCGGGCATGTGGGTGGGCCCCTAGGTGGGGACCATGGGTCTATGGGGAATCTAGTGGCACCTAGTGGGATATAACCAGACTTCCATGTTATCGTGTGTGGATTTTCTATCAGCGAGGCCCATTTGTAACATTACCCTAGTGTCTAGAGCAGTTGAGTCGTTGCTTTTGAATTGGTTCTAGGAGATTCCGATTGGGTCTCTAGAGTATTGGGATGTAAAAGAAATTCTTAAAGGTGAAGAGTCACCTAGTAAATGACATGTGTTGGGATGTTGGGATTGTCATTAGTCAGATTACAACTTTAGGCATGTGGTTGGGCCCCATGGTGGGGACCACATGTCTATGGAAAAACTAGTGGTACCTGGTGGGCCAGGATCCGACTGACATGTTAAGGTGGGTGGATTTTCTGTCAGTGGGGCCTAGTTGTTACATTAAAATAGTATCTATAGTAGTTGATTCTATGGTGTTGAATTAGGTCACGGAGAGCATGCTTGGGGATCTGGAGTTTTAGAGAGTCACCTTATTTTCCTACCGTCAAGAGTGTCATTAGTCAGAAGACCCATTCGCGAATATGGGCGGGCCCTAAGGTGAGGACCACCTGTCTATGGGGAAACTAGCATAACCTCGTAGGCCAGGACCCAACTTCTATGTTATGATGTGGGGGTTGTATTATCAGCGAGGCCCAGCTGGAACATTACCCTAGCGTCTATAGTAGATGGGTCTATTATTTTGAATCAGGTCAAGGAGAGTCAGTATGGGGATCTGGAGTATTAGGCTATAAAAGGAAAGTCTTAAAGGTGGGGAGTCGCCTTATTTTTGGGTTGCATGGACTTTCATTTGTCAGATGACCCATTCGGGCATGTGGGTGGGCCCCATGGTGGGGACCATGGGTCTGTGTGGAAACTAGTGGCACCTAGTGGGCTAGGACCAGACTTCCATGTTATCTCATGTGGCATTGCTATTAGTGGGGCCCATTTGTTACATAACCCTAGGGTCTAGAGCAGTTGAGTCTATGATTTTGAATCAGGTCTAGGAGATTCAGCATGGGGCTCTAGAGTATTGGGCTGTAAAAGAAAGTCTTAAATGTGGTGGGTCACCCTGGAAAGGACATGTGTTGGGATTTTGGGACTGTCATTAGTCAGATGACATGTTCAGGCATGAGGGTTGGCCAATGGTGGGGACCACGTGTCTATGGGGAAACTAGTGGCACCAGGTGGGATAGGATCCGACTGACATGTTAAGGCGGGTGGATTTTCTATCAGTGGGTCCTAGTTGTTACATTACAACAGTATCGATAGAAGTTTATTCTATGGTGTTGAATTAGGTCACGATTAGGAAGCTTGGGTATCTAGAGTATTGGGCTATAAAGGTAGTTCATTCTAGTGGCACCTCATAGGCCAGGACCCAACATGCATGCTATGGTGGGGTGGTTGTACTATCACTGAGGCCTAGTTGGAAAATTACCCTAGAGTCTATAGTATATGATTATTTTCCTTTAAATCATGTCAAAGAGTGTCAACATGGGGATCTGGAGTATTGGTCTATAAAAGGAAAGTCTAAAAGGTGGGGAGTCACCTTCTTCTTGGGCTGCATGGACTGTCATTAGTCAGATGACCCGTTCAGGCATGTGGATGAGCCCCAAGGTGGGGACCATGGGTCTATGGGAAAACTAGTGGCACCTAGTGGGATAGGACCAGACATCCATGTTATCGCGTGTGTCTTTGCTATCAGCAGGTCCTAGTTGTTACATTACCCTAGTGTCACGAGTAGTTGAGTCTATGCTTTTGAATCGGGTCAAGGGGATTCAGCATGGGGCTCTAGAGTATTTGTCTATAAAACAAAGTCTTAAAGGTGGCGAGTCACACTGAAAAGGACTTGTGTTGGTCTATTGGGACTTTCATTAGTAAGATTACATGTTCATGCATGTGGGTGGGCCTAATGGTGGGGACCACGTGTCTATGGGGAAGCTAGTGGCACCTGGTGGGCCATGATCTAACTAACATGTTAAGGTGGGTGGGTTTTCTATCAGTGAGGCCTAGTTGTTACATTACAGTAGTATCTATAGCAGTTGATTCTATGGTGTTGAAATAGGTCATGGAGAGAAAGCTTGGGGATCTGGAGTATTGGGCTATAAGAAAAGTCTTAAAGGTGGGGAGTCACCTTTTTCATAGGCAGTTGGGGATGATGGGGTTGTTCGTGTTTGTGGTCTTGTTGTGGTACCAATGGGTATGAAAGAAGAGTTGATGAGTGAGTCTCATACATGAAGGTGGTCAGAGCACCTTGGTCTGACTAAGATGTATCGTGTTAACCGTAGATAGTATTAGTGGCTAGAATGAAAAAAGTGGTTGCTGCTTTTATGGAACAGTGCCTCACCTGTTAGTAGAAGTAGGTAGAGCATTATCACATAGGTTGTTTGTTACAACATTTTCCCATTCCAAAATAGAAGTGGGATAAGGTAATTATGGATTTCATAGTAGTTATTCCAAAAAATCATCGCAAGAATGATTCAATATTGGTGGTTTTGGATCGTTTGATTAATTTGGCTCATTCCTTTCACATCAAATAGACTTTTTCCACTAATTTATTGGGTGAGTTGTATGTTTTGGAGATTGTGTGTTCGCATGGAGTACTGAGGACTATAGTTTCAAATTGGGATCTAGGATTCATGTTTCTCATCTAGAATGTATTACAGAAGTCCCTTTGTATTCATGTGTTTTTGTGTATGGATTTCCACCCATAAAAATACAGGCTATTAGAACATACGATTCAAGTGTTAGAAGACATTTTGAGAGATTGTTTCCTTGATTTCAGTGGTTTGTGGTATAAAAATACAACTGTTGAGTTTTAGTACAAAAATATTTTTAGGATACAATTCAGATATCACCATTTGAGGATCTCTATGGGAGACCACGTAGATATCTATTTGGTTGGTTATAATTTGGAAGTTTGAGATGATTGGTCTAAGTCACATTCAAGAGATGTCGTAAAATGTTCATTTTATTCAGAAACATATGAAAACGTCTTAGAGTAGGTAGAATTCATATGTTTATCAGCCTCATAGACCCATTGAGATTGTGGTGGGTGAAATTGTGTTTCTTCAGGTGTCACCATGGTTGGGTCACAGTTGGATTCTGAAACATGCCATGTCGGTACCCATGTAGGTGGGCCGTTTGAGGTAGTGGAGAGGATCTGATCGGTGGCATACTGATTGGATGTTCCATAATAGTATAGTGGAATGCATAATGTTTTTCATGTTTTGTAGTTTTTGTAGTATCACCCTGATTCATCTCATGTTTTGAATGTTGATAATGTTGAGCTTGAGCCTCACACATCTATTTAGAAGCATTAGGTTCGTATTGTGGATCATATAAAGAATTACTTGTGGGGAAAGGTCATCCCATTGGTTTTGTGCTCTATGGAATCATGGTAATTTAAAATGATAAACAAGGTAGTGGTATTTGGATGTGAGAGCCCAGTGTTCCGGTCTCTTTTCATCATAAGCATAGTGATTATTGGAAAGATATCTCAAGGAAATATTGTTATAAAGTGGGGAGGATGTAAGATCTAAGAAATCATGGAGGTATTTCATTATAAAAAAGTTTTGTTTAAATCTATTTTTTTGGTTAATAAAGTGTTTATCAAGAGTTTGAGGGGCCTCAGGGGTGTTCCAGGGGTTTGGAACATGTTAGAAGGGAAAGCATGTCCACCCTATGAAATTCACATTGTTATGTAAACTGTGTGGTGTGGGAGGACATGCCGTGAAATTTTGGATAGAGGCATATAGCACGGTGGGAACACTCTTTGTAAACCGTGTGGGTCTCCCCAGTTAACTGTGTGACCCAGATTTCATTGGACAGTGTCTTGTTCTCTGTTTTCACAAGGATTGGAACAATATAATTCCAAAAAAGTGCTCCCTAGTTAAATTTAGAAAAAAAAATGTTTTCTGTTACATGAGATTAAGAGGCTCACATGATTTTCCTCACATTTACTCCTCCCTCTAAGCCTAGTGATGAACTCAAAACCACATACCATCCCAATTGTGGTTCTTAAATGATTCTAGTATATTTGGAGCACGGTTGGTTGTGAATCTCATATTTGGGTGAGTCTAATCCTCTCCTCTCTTCAATTTTCAATATTAGGGCCTATATATTGGGTTATCTCCTTCTAAAGCCCCAAAACTCTCATTTTTGGTGGAATATAGGATGAATCTTCAAGGGGTGTTTGAATCCAAATTTTGGTCTAGGATTAAGAGAGAGTCCTTAATTATATGTGATGTAGGTTCTCTAAAAGTTATCTCCCAGAGTTTTCATATGGATTTTCACATGAAATGATGTGTTCTAGTTTTCCCCTTGTTGTATTCTTGGATCCATTAGTGAAATTTGGTATAATGGGTATTCAAATGACAAATTAAACCCCTAATGATCTTTTTGGGAGGCATGGATGATTATTTTTCCAATTTAGGGCCACCCATGGGGTGCTCTGACCATCCGGAACACGGTTAATAGAAGTGTTCAGTGTGAAATTCACTTATATTTAAGTAAATCCCAAGATAAACATTTTAATTGACCTTTTTGATGAATTGGAAAGGAAAATGGGTAGTTGTTCCCTATTTTTTGTAATATATGTGGTATTTCTTAACATGACATGAAAATTATTAAATGATGTTAATGGTATCTTTCTAAATGAAGTGTGATTTGTACTAGAAATTTATAAGTGGTAATATACATGGTAAATGATAAATGTGTTAAATTAATTATCATATGGAAAGGGTTAGATGTGTTAATTTGGATAATATATGGGAAATAGTTAATACGATTGGTGAGTTACACATAATAACTTGGAATTGGGATAAATGGTTATGTGGTGTAAATGATAAATGTGTTAATGGGTTTTGGAATAATTTTAATTCCCATGTTCATTGTTATATATTGTTATTATGATTGGTATTGGTTATGTTTGGTTGTGATATGGTGTCTTTTTGGTCAATGGGAAAATAAGAATTCTCACATGGCATTGTAAAGTGGGGTATTGACTTGAGGATTTATGGCCACGAGTAGAGCTTGATTGAGGCTCTAAAATCCATCCCAAAATGCATGGATTAGGGAAAGGGACAGAGCTTGATTCCCCTAATGGATTCATTATATGTGACCACCTGGACTGAGGATTCATGTTGAGTGTGTGTATATGTGATGATGTGATTATGCATAGTAAGATATTGAACATGGTTTATTTCCCTTATGAGTTGAGTTGAGGAAAATTCAAAACCCATTGATAGTGTTATGAAAGTGAACAAAGTAATGGAGATGGTATACGTATTGAAATCAGTTATAATTCTTTGGAATTACATAAATGAAATTTGTTAACTAATGACACCCAACATTTCCTAATTTACATTTTACATACAATACAACATTATGCATTATATTTTGACCAGATATTTTGTAGACACCATTGGTGGTGGCAACTGAGTTATACTCACTCCCTACTCGAGCATCATGGGGAACCAGAGAAGACTTCCTTCTTGCATGTCATGATATGGGACATGGGCCCATTCTCAGGAGTTTAGATGGGATTGGGATACTCATCGATGGGGTTTTAAACATGATGTTAGAAAATTTTGGTGGATTCATCTATTTGTCTCTATATTGGTTTTTCATGAACCTTTAAACTATTAGAATAACATAACATATTTATAGTTGGTTGTGTCTGGTACCTAGTTTTGGGAGATGTTGTTTATTCAGGTTCCTTGGTTATTATATTTTGTTTCCACCATTTGTTTTATTTATCTATTTTTTCTTACTATGGTAAAGAGAGTAGAGTCTCCCCATGTGACTTATTAGACCCTCATTGCTAGTCAGAAACATGTGGGGTGTTGGGAGGCATGCTAGAGGTCATGTGGTGTCCTGGATCGGGAACTAGTTAGTGTCTCCTAGGTCTGGGACATTTCAAAGTGGTATGAGAGGATGGTTTTATATTCTAGGGATTGGTGTACTGGAGATTAGGAAGTGTAGGGTCATTTAAATGGTCGTGTTGTTAGGAGTAGCTGACCCATGTATGTGGAAACCCCAAGTACCCTAGGATGAGAATTATATTTCATGTTGTGTGTAGCTACATTTTATGATATTTAACCATTACATTATGAAACTATTGTATGATGTCAATGTTTTATGATATTTTCCTCATGGTCTCAATGGAAAGGTGTTGTGCATCCATGAATCATTATAGTCACCTTGGTATATTAGTATTATTCATCATGATAGGCAGACACATGATGGGTTTGTGGAGTATGAAAGATTTAATGGATTACAAATCCTTGAAATTTGAATGAAAATGGTTTCTAATGAAATTATGAACATGGTAAAAGGAAATGAAATGATTAATATTAGTTAAATAATTGTGTATATTGATGGTTTATGCGAGCTGATATGTGGGATGTAACAAATTATGAAATGGGAAATGATCATATAAATTTTTTTAAATTGTGTGTATGGAAATAGTTGTGAAATGGTGCCAAATATAAGACTTTAAACCTTGTGGGTTAGTTGCCCTGGGTTATCCATGACCTATAGTAGAGTTTGTTGTGGGTTGAGTTTTGAATTTGATGAGATCCATTTGGATAGTGTATGTGGAATGGTTGTGTTTCGATAGTGGGAATCCATATTTAATGAAATAAATGGAAGTTATATATTATGTGTTATAATGCATGTGTTTGTAATTGTAGATAAATTCCACCATGATGTCGAGCATTGGTTGGGGAAAAAGATGATGTTTCTGAGAATACTCCTCCAGTAGTGGAGTAACTGAATGTAGCTATATGTGATGATAGAGACGAGAATATATTTGCGAATATTTCTCCCTTTATAGAAATGATGAAATGGGACCCAAGGTGGGTAGTGTTGACCATGTTTGAGATTACTAGTGAACTTCTGCTATTGCATCCTCTGACCATTATCAAAGATTATGGGATAGTCGTAGTGGAGTTCTAGATAGATTCATTACAGAATATTCTTAACTAGTTAGAGACTCCTTCTAATAATCGAGTCATGTTGGTGGACTATATATTGAGTGGTCCGGCACATGTTTTGTGGAACAACATCATTTAGAACGAACTGGCCAAAGGGGTGTTATGGGATAATTTTTAGGAAATGTTTCTGGATCATTTCCTTCCAGAGACCTTGAAAAAAGAAAATGAAAAAGATTTTATGATTTTAAACATTGGCTAAATGTCAGTAATGGATTAGTCTAGTCCTTTCACTGATTTGAGACTTTCATTCCACCATTGGAAGGAGACTATATAACTGTGGTGGAACATTTTCATGATGGGAATAGGCATGAGAGTAGGTCCCAAGTGAACATATTGCATTATAATTTTTTTAGAGGGGGCATATCCCAAAAACATCTCAAAAGGGAATCATAAGGGGGATTCAGGTAGTGGACCTATGGTTCCAAGTAGATGGGTGAGTGGTGCAACTTTAGAGGGAAGGAAGTATTATTTTGGGACTTTCCATCCGGGTGGAAGTTCCCATAGAAGTTTGATGGAAGGGTCAACCTCATAGGGTGGAGATCATGTGTTCTGTTATTAGTGTGACCAATCAGGGGACATACATGGTTTGGGTCCCCAACCACCATTATTGTGATAAGTGTGTGAAATAATGAATCATGTTCAAAGGTTCTCTATAAACCCTCTATAGTAGGGTGTGGGTGAAATTTTGTGGTAGGTACCCAGTGGGGGTTGGCGATTGGTCATGACATACCAGTAATTCAGTTGGTTCTATATGTGTTTTACTAGTCTAGGAGGTGGATATGGTACATCAGGGTGAAATCACGCATATCAATAGGGTTGTGTAGTGTCACACACTCAGGCTGGATCTCAAGGAAGGGGAGTAGGTCATCTTTTTGATGTTCAGTTTACATGTATTGGTGGTGAGTCTGGACCATTTACAGTTTGGGGTACGATTCTTATAGATTCCACCCTTGATAGTGTATTATTTTAAAAAGTATCTATACAGTTTTTTATATCTACTCATATTTTGGTTTTTATGAGCCTAACAGAGGAAATGTTTTGTGGGGTAATGTCAATTGATACTCCATTGTCTGTGAAATTTGAGGGTATTATTCAATAAGAATGATGCCTCTGAGAAGGTGAGGGGTACTATTTTCTGTGGAAGTTGTTAATCCTTCATATTTCTGGATTTTACCCAATATTTTCTGTTGATTTTTTCATGAGATATCAAGACCACATTGACAGTTACAATCATAGGGTAACATTCATGTGTCGAGAGGGTGACATGTATGTTCATCATGATGAATGGGTTGTTTGAGTGGGTTGTGCATGGCCATTTTGTCAGTGGTTAGGTGAACTAACATTCCAAGTGCCTTTCCATGTTCTTTATGATGGATGGGTGGAGTTTCACGTCCTTCCACCTTTTCTCATTCAGTTTTAGTATGTTTTTTCTAAGGATTTGTTAGTGCTACCACTTGAGAGGGATGTAGATTTCATGATAAAGTTTCTTCTTGGGGTGGAGCAAATTTCCATATTTCCATACTAAATGGAACTAATATAAATCCAAGAAAATAATGATCAATATGAGTATATTAGGAATGATTGTTTCATTCATCCATGTAAATCTCCTTGGGGATCTCTTATATTGTCTATCACCAAGAGGTTCTTCAGTGATTCCAAAAATTGAATTGGGGTCAGAGTATCATCAACTGAGGGTGAGACCATCTGACATACCTCAGACAACTTTTAGAAGAAGTTGTATGTTTTGTGAGTTTATGGTGATGTTTTTGAAATTGAAAAACGCACCGTCTATGTTAATCTATTTAATGAACTGAGTCATTCATCCATATCTACATCTATTTATAGTTGTATTAATTGATGAAATCTTGGGGTACTATAAAACTCATGAAGATCATTCCTATCATCTTGAAATTATCCTGAGTACATTTATAGAGATTATAATTTATTCCAAGACTTAAAAATGTCATTTTATGATTGATAAAGTCCAATTCATTGTCACATCAACATTGAGGAAGGCATGCATGTGGACCTAGAGAAGGTACATGCTATTGTGTCTTGTGAGAATCCTAATATTGTTTCTGATGATTGGGGTTTTCTAGTTTTAATTGGCTATTACTGAAGGTTCATTAAATATATCCCCCATTGGTAGTTCCACTTTTGGGCTTAACCAAGAAAATATTTATGTACTATTTGCCTACGGCATGTGTGAATGATTTTCAAGACCAAAAAATCAGTTGACAACCCCAAAAATCATGATCTTGTTGCAGCCAAGTAAGAGGTAAACCTTGTTTAGTGATGCATCTAGTGTTTGAATTAGGGTAGTTTTAATTCACAATTATTAGGCCATAGATTATGGGTCAAGGTAGTTGGGTCTTGATGAAAGGATTTACACTACTCAGGATATTGAGTTAGCCGTGATCATGTATGCTTTGAAATGATGCAGGAACTTCTTTCTTGGAGGGTGGTTTCCGGTGTTTACTGACTTTAAAAAAATTTAGTGATACTTATATCAATGTGATTAAAATTTTTATCAGTGAAAATGTGTTGAATAAATCTATTCTATTAACTTCAAATGGATTTACACACCCCGAAATGGGAATGGTGTTTCAGATTCCCTGAGTTGGAATACTAAAAGTCAAAAGTTTCATGAATCAAACACTAAGTGGAGAGATATGGTCATGTTTTATGAGATTGACCTAGAGGTATAGGATGGTCATGGGGAGATGACAATCGTGTCTATAGAATTTGAGTACACACTTTTCAACAGGGTCAAGGAGAGTCATGTAGTGGATTCATAGTGTTTTTCCATGAAGGAAATTCTAAAAGGTGGGGAGTCACATTTATGTTAGGTTGTTCATGCTTATGTGGTTGATCATGTTTGTGGATATTTTGTGGATCCAATGGGTATGCAAGAAGAGATGATGCATGAGTATCAATTTTCATGGTGAGTGGTGCACCATTGTTTGACTAATATGTATCTTGATCTTCATTTACTGTATTGGTTTCCGAGAATAAAGAAAGTTGTTGTAGGATTCATGGAATGATGCCTCACCTGTCAGAATGTGAAGGTTGAGAATTAGTACTCAGGGGGTTTTTTATAACATTTTCTCATTCTAGAATAGAAATGGGATAATGTAATAGTGGATTTTTTACTGGTTCTTTCACGTACAACTTAGAAGAATAGTTAAATATGGGTGGTTCTAGCTCGGTTGACTAAAGTGGATCATTTTTTTCTGATCTAGAAGACTTTTATAAGTGACATTTTGTGTAATTTTTATGTTCAGGAGATAGTGTGGCTGCATATAGTACCAATGACTATAGTTTCAGATCAAGATATGTGATTCACATTATGATTCTGGAAAGAATCACAAAAGTAGCATGGTAGCCATGTTTTTTAGTATGTATTTCCACCCATAGACAGATAGGTAGTTGTATAATACAATTAAATTATTGAAGGACATTTTTATAGATTGGGTCCTTGATTTCGGTGCTTTGTGGGAAAACACTTTCCACTTCTTGAGTTTTCCAATAAAAATATTTTTCAAGATAAGATTCAATCAAAACCATTTGAGGTTCTCTATGGGAGACCTTGTAGATCTATTTTGTGTTGGTTTTAAGCCTGTAAGTCCAATATATTTCAGTTGAATCTATTTCAGGAAACATTGGAAAAAGTATCATTCGATTAAGAAACATATGAAAAATTATTAGTGTAAAACAATTCATCATTAGATCGATGTCATAGACCCCATGAGTTTATAGTGGGTGATAGTGCATTTCCTCGAGTGTCCCCACGGTTTGCTGACCATCAAATTAGGAAACCAGAAATTTCTACACCTAGGTATGTGGGGTTATTTGATATTTTGGAGAGGATCAGACTGGTGGCTTACTGATTATATCTTACACAAATTTATATTGCAATGAATGATGTTTTTAATGTTTCATAATGTTGTATGTATCACCATAATCAATCTCACGTGGTTAATTTTAAGTATTTTGAGCTTTTGTTTGATCTATACTTTGAAGAGAATTTGGTTTTTATTAGTGATCATAGTGAGAGATTCTTGCGGGAAAGGTTATGCCTTTGGTATATGTTTTGTGGTGGCATTGGAATATTCAGAAAGAATGATGGGAGAGGGAGTCAGATGTTCTGGATGACTGTCTCAGGCTCTTTCCCTTAAAAGCTTAGTGATGCTTGGGAATGGGGCTCCAGGATGAGCTGTTATAAGGCATGTAGATTTTAAGATTTTAGACATCATGGTGGTGTTTCCTTTTCTAAAATTTTGGTTTAAATCTGTTGTTTTGTCCAATGTTGTGTTTCTTCATAGTCTGAGGTTCCTCATGGGTGTATTGGGTTTTGGATGATGATATAAGTGAAAAATGGTCCAACCAATACATGACGCTTGGTTGGCGCACATTTTAGTAAACTATGTGGGGTGGGAGGCCAATATGTGAAATTTTGGATAGTGGCATATCACATGGTTAGCACACATTTTGTAAACTGTGTGAGTCTCACCATGTAACAATGCAACCCAAATTCCTTTAGAGAGTTTTTTGTTCATGGTTTGGCACATCATGTGTCCAAACCGTGTTCCCCTGTAAATGTCATAAAAAATACAGTTTTTTCATTACAGGGTTTTAAGAACCTCCCCTGATTTTCCTCCCCTTCCTCCTCCCACAAAACCTAGTGATAAACTCAAATAACCAAACCTAACCAAGGGTGGTTATACCTCAATTATAGGTTATTTAGATGACTTTAGTTATTATGTATTTTAATTCTAGATGAATACACTAATTTGATAAACATAACAGGTGGTTTTAATGTTTCTTAAGTCTTAATAATTTTACATTATATTTAGGTGGTCTCCATGTAATATGCTACATTTTTTATATTTATTTTCACATGAAAGGTAGTGTTATTTTTTCACATTATTTTATTTTATTATTATTTAGTTACATTTTACCTAATGGGTGTCTAAATGAAAAATTAAACCTCTCATGATCCCCACGGGTTGCATTGATAATTATTTGACCAATTTAGGCACACCCATGTGGTTCGTCGACCATCTTAAAAATGATCAACATAAATTTTAAGAGGTAGATATAATTATGATTATGTAGAGCCAAAGATAATAATGTTAATTTATTTTTGGGATGATTAACAATGGAAAATGGGCTGTTGTGCTTAGATGTCTGTAATGGCAGAGGGATTTATTGGCGTGACATGAAAATGGTTAAATTAGATTTATGGTAATGTTCCAAATGATGTGTGATGTGTAATTGAAATGAATAAGTGGAATAATGCATGGGAAATGTTAAATCTATTAAATCCATTAGCAGATGGAAAGGGTTGGACATTTTAATTAGGATAATTTTGGTGAAATAGTGAATATTATAAATGAGATATGCATAAGAAATGTGAATTGGGATAAATGGGTATGTAATATAAATGGTAAATGTGTTAATGGGTTATGAAATAATGTCAATGCCAATTTTGATTATTATGGACTGTGATTGCGATTGGTATTGGTTATGTTTGGTAGTGATATGGTATGTGTGGTGAGTAGACAAATAAGCATGTGCACATGGACTGGTATAGTAGGGTATTTATAAGTTGATCTATTTCCACAAGACTAGTAAGACTAAGACTCTAAACCCCACCCCAAAATCCACTGATTAGGGAAGGGTATGGAGTTTTATTCCCCTAATCGTTTCACCATATGAGACCACCTTGACCAAGGCTTCAGGGTGATTGTGTTACATATGCGATGATGTAATTATCCCTAGTGGGATATGGAACTTGATTTATTTTCCCTATTCATTAAGTTGATGAAAATGACAGAATAATTAATAGTGTTATGTAATTGAACTATGTAATGAAGATGGTACTAGTATTGATATTTTTAATCATGCAAAGAATGAATTAAGTGAACTTTGTTAACTAATAAAACCCACCTTCTCCTTATTTACATTGTATTTAAATAGTACTTTCCTGCACTATATATAAACTGGATATTTTTTATAACACATTGGTGGTTGATTATAGAGTTTTACTCACCCCATGCTCAGGCATTCTATGGTTCCAGAGCAAACTTCTAGCTTGTAGGTCAAGATAAGGGCAAGGGCCCCATTCTTGGGAGTTGAGTTGGGCTTGGGATGATAATGGATGAGGTACCAGACATGTTGTGATGACTGTTTTTGGGATTCATCTGTTTTTATATTTTTTTCGGTTTTCATGAAACTTGGCACTATTAGCATAACATGACCTATTTATAGTGGGTTATTTCTTATACCATGTTTTTGGAGATGTTTGTATTGCATGTTTTCAGGAAATTACATGATGTTTCTGCTATTTATTTTATTTATCTATTATAGATTAATCTAGTAAAGAGGGTATAGTCTTTCTAAATGTCTTATTATACCCTCAATACTAGTATACAACATCAGGTGTATGGGGAGGCATGCATGAGGTCATGTGGAGACCAAGATGTGGGAACCATTTAGTGGCTCCTGGGTCGGGGATGTTACATTCGATGAAACAACATAATGGATCAGAACATTCCTTATAACCATGCCACAAATATCATCATAACCTTAGTTTAAATCAAACCAATATGGGTTAAACACTCTATATAATCATTTATTATTTAATCAGGTTGAATCCAACTATATCTTTATTTCACCATGTGTCACTAGGCTTGGACCGCTATATAATCATTTGAGCATGTCATCTAATAATAGACAAATATATAAGTATTTCACAAGGTATCACTTGAAAAATACCACTATATAAGATTTTATCCATGTGTCACAACTCCAAAACCCTATATAAACATTATAGCATTAAATCAAATCCCATGTCATGGAAACTAGGGTATCACAATATCACAACATATGGTTCAATGGTTAACTATGTAAATTAACATTTGACATTTAATTGTGCATTTCATATAATGATTGTATATAACGGATAACATGGCCGTTATGTCAAAAAATAATAATCCAATAAATGGGGAATATATAGAATGAAATCACTGAAAATTCATGTCATGCTAAAAACATTATAAGACATTAAACAATTATTTTATATTAAAGGGTTCCCTCTCCTGAATTGTATCAACCATGTTTATTGATAAACAATTTTATCCCAAGGGAATCTAAGGAATAAATAAATTCATTATCTAAATTTATTCTGTTAAAGATATGATGGTAAAATTTCCTTATTGCACATAGATGACAATTATCCAACCATAGGGTTATATTTTAGACCCCCTACCTTTATCTATCGATGATACAATTCTTACTATTGAAACTTCTAATAAGGAAGAAGGTGTGGATGATCACAAGAATAATACTAGATCAATAATGATAAAAAAATGTACATATTCATGGTATTAAACTATAATGTATGGAGAAACAAGGGGGTGAAGGGAAAACTAAACCAAAACAACTAATAATGTATAGAATGCATTATTTGGACAAACATAAATGAGGTTGGAACTAAAAAGTCTCCTGCAAGGTTCCCCAAGGTCGTTGAAAATATCAAACACATGAGATGACATAAAAATCAACTGTATAAAATAATTTAAAACTATACGTCGGGGAATTACAAGGCATGTAATACAATAACACACTGTGTATTTTTTTCACTAGGACACACCCAAAAACCAACCACCTGAGATTATTTTTTAAAATAGAAAAAACATTACATGATATGTAATCTATTTACATGATGTTTATATGTTCTCTAGATGATATTTTATCCCAAATTCATTATAAATCAACCTAAACGACCTTTAATGCTTCGCAACGTAACAAGAACCTATGTTAATGATTGACCCATTTATACCTGGACTCTATTAATTCAAACAAATAAATATCTATGGACATTATGTTTTGGTATCCACAACTAGCTCTATATGTGGATCCAATCTAGTTTTTTAAATTATTATCACATACCAAGATAGTGTTTTTTCAAAAAACCAATTAAGCAGGAAGAAAACATAATAATCTATGTTTAGATATGAGGAAGCACACAACTAAGAGTTGTTTAATGAAAAACTCGGAGATATACCTACCTGAAAAAAATGTTCTTTAAATTTTAATAAATGATTCAAATTAAATAATAATGATAAAAATAAAAATGAATAAGACTCTAAAACAAGTAATTAAATCATATAATTTAATTATCCTAGAACATAGAGTAAATTCCATTTGATGTGAGGCTCAAGGTAGTGGTTTTCTAAAAATATATATTCTCTTCCAGAATCATTATTATATTTCATAAATTCACTTATATCAATCATATAAAAGACCATGAATGTAAAAAATATTTTATTCCATTCATTTTTTATGATTTTTTTTCTTCCCTCCCTTTATAGATTTTATTTTCATAAATTACATTTTCAAACAAAGTCAATCCTTCTCATTTTTATTCTTAGGTTTATGTCATATATCACTCTCTAAATCCCACTCTTCCTCTTTTCCCTCATTAAAATATTCGTACTAAATATTTTTTATACATCCTTACGATTTCCGTTCTATATTGTATTCAGGTTATTATGCTTCCCCCTACATTATTCCATTATGTCATACACTATGGTGTTTTTAGGTGAAATATTTAAATATTTTCTCTTACCATCCATGTTTACTCTAAATTGAATGTATTTATTTTCAATGATATATTATTGAGAAATATTATTTCTAAAATGAAGTACTAAATCATTTTAATCTCCTTTGGAAAATTAGTTTTGAATGTGAGGTATTTCACATTTTTTTAGAATGTTTTCAAATGTTATGAAAACACTTTTCATGATTTCTCAAACACATTCATATCTATTTTTATAAAACATTTTTAGAAAGTCATTATTTATTTAATATATAAAACTAATTTTTGAAATAAAGTTTTTTAAATAAATATTAACTTTTTATTCTTCTATAAAAATTAAATATTCCATACCTATTTCAACATTTTTTAAAAATTACGACATTATTTTTATAAAAAATCTTTAATTTCATATCAACATATAATAATTTTTCATCTATATCAAATATATTTAATGTTCCCCAATTTGAAACTTTTTATATTTTAATTACTGAAATGGAGGTGTTTTCATAAAAGGATTTTATTTCCAAATAGTTATTAGTTTCATAATATATGATTCTATATATATACATTGTAGGGGAAATGAAATCTGTAAAAGGTAAATAGTTCATCACATTCATTATTATAACTTATCATCAACTAAGTGAATGTATAAATTTTAAACAAAATAATTTTTTAAAATTTTATATACTTAGTTATTTTTTTAGGGGTTTAGCTTAATAGAAACACATTCAATTAACTATGGAAATTACTAACTTACTTATATAATATGTATTATATAATATATGAATACCCTTTAATCTATTATCATTATTGAATATTTTTTTACCTTGATATCCACATTATTTATTTATATAGAAATTTTATTTTCACGGGAGAAACACATTATGATTTTGGATGGATTTTTTCATATTCATATCGCACACATATGTATAGATATATCATTAGGATGATGGGTGGGACAATAATTAAATATCCCTCTAGTGCATTAAGTAAATATTTTTTTCTCAAGAGATCTCTATATTATATGGGAACAAGATTCATATTACTTTTTAACATTATTATTCATGGATAAAATAATGTCATCTTTATCTATTTTGTTATGTGTCAGCATGATACTCTCATCTTTTTCAACAATTATATTTTGGAATTTTTTATAATGACCAAGGATTTAACTTTTTATATTCCTTAAATAAATATTATATTTGCTTACATGAGACACTGAACTAACATGTGAAAAAAATTAATAGAATAAAATTATTTAAATAAATTATAAAAAGGATAAAACAACTATTAATTAAAAATATAGTAATCATTTAAAAATTGTTAAAATTAATGGATACAAAACCAATATGATTAAAAATAATTATTAATTATCCTATAAATATTTATATTATTAATAATTTAAATCATTAATATATAACAGATTGTTAATATAATACATAATATTAAATTATTTAAATAAGAAATTCATATGGGATAATTAGAAGAATGCATAATGATCAAAATCGGCCTTTTTTAACGAAAACCTTTTTTTTTGTTTTGTATTTACATTTAAAAACAAAAAAATAGACTTTAAATAAATTAAATAAAATAAAATAAATATCATTTTTGAATTTATAAATTTAAAATCATATTAGAATAAAAAATTTGGATTTTTCTTCAAAGAATGGTTATTTGGTTATTGGTGGTAAGTACCATACTTTAAAATACAATGAATTTATTGACAATACTGGGGTTTAAGAATAACATAAAAAATATCAGACAAATTTTTTTACAAAATATATATTTTATATGTAACATTTTATATTTTAAAATATTATTTTCAAATTATAAACCCATATTTTTTATTTTATTACGTGAGTAATATTTTTTCCAAAAAATGTTATAATACATTATAAATTTATTATTTAAGTTTACATTTTTATCACATTTGTGAAGAGACCATAATAAAATTCATTTAATGTTTAGTTTCATATTTTCTATATTATTTAATATGGAAATTTTAATTTTTTGGTATTAAAAATGAATTATTTAAATATAAAATAATTACCACATTAAAAGACAAAATGGTAAAATGGTTTAACAAAAAGGGTAAATGGCCTGACGTGTTAAATAGTTTTTTATAATTTATTGGAAGTGGTAAGGATTGAAAAAACCATATCTAAAATCATCTACTTATCATTTTAGACTCTTCTTGACCTTGGAATCATGTTCTTCCTTAATATTATTTGATGTATTTATAAAAATATTATTGTATACTCTTATAAAGGGACCTCTTACTGCCCAATCAAGACCAGTTTAAATTTCATTTTCCTAAAAAAATTTACCTTTTTCCATATTCAAAAATTCTATTTTATGTATTTATGATTTTAAAAAACATTATTTTTTCCTATGTCCTCCATTTCCATTGCATCCTCCAAGGAAATATCTAACTTCTCAATGTACATACTATGTTTTCCCTATTGTTTTTTTTTCTATAAATTCCATTAAAATATAATTTTACAAATATTATAAGACAAATTTAGTATTTATGGAATTCTAATTTTTTTATATTTTATTAATAATCATTAAAATATAAAATCAAAATTCACACATTTGTGGGGACTACCACCCATTCGAATAAACGTATTTCATTTTTCATTTAGTTTCATTATTATTTATTTACATTTATTTAAATATGATTTAACACCTTAAATATATCATAATGATATAATTATTCTAACTTAAAAGAGATATTATCCCAAAATAAACCACTTTCAAAAACATACCAATACATTAATTATGGTATTTTCATGATTGTGTTGATTCAACAAACTACTTCAAAAATTTTGTATATTAATATCATAAATTAAAATTATAAATTAATTGCATAATTAAAATGATTGAAATAATTAGATTATTATTTTTATATTTTTTCAAATGGTAACATTTAGATTGGAATCATTAAGCAATATACCAATATAATATTATTAATAACTTTTGAAACATGTTCATCATTAATTATTGAAAAATGAATTTTAACCAAAACACCAATTTAATGAGTCTTAAAAATTATAAATACTTATGAATCTTCATTTCAAGTAACTTTTATGACCTCAAAATGATTATCTTTGAGATAATTTTGGAGAAAAACACCTCCAATATTAAACTAAATCAAAATGATTAAGATTAATCACCATAGATCATCAAAATAGAGAATAACTAACTAATGTACATGTAATATCATGACCTAGGTGCCACTAAAATCATTCCCTATATATGTTATCCACATGCCATAAATAATTACTCCTTGTATGATAGAGGTTGTTGACTATTGGTGATGTCCCTTGATGGTAACCATAGAGAGACTATTGACTCATTATCAGTCAACATTACATAATAGCGAATAAATAAATTAGATTATGAATCATAGTTAAACAAAAAATCTATATAAATATATTATAATTTTTAAATATTCAATACTATTCTAATGTAATAACATATTGATTATTCAGACACATACAAAAGAGTATATAAAATAATTGTTAGGTATAACAGCCCAAGTGTAAATACAAGACCGAATACCTTAGGGAAGAATCATTGTAGAACTCTCAGGCCCTAGCTTATCTTCTAACTCCAATATCCAGCAACTCCATAAATTCATCAAAAATAAACTGTGGTAGATTTCAAAAACCCATAACATACAACCTAGGATCATCTAATCAGGTACACAAATTCAATAGCAACCTAAACAGGAAATCAATAGTCCATAACCAATGGAGTATAATTGCAAATACAGTATTAGAGTGTAATTCAAAGAGGTGTTAAATAATAAATTTTTTATTAAAATTAAAAATATGAAAAAATAAATATATCATTCTTATTCCACGACTCTAAATAAGAAAAACTAAGTTGAGACATGTTTTTTAGGTTATCTCTTGTATCTATTAATTGTGTAGATGAAACATATCGCCACAATTTTTAAAGTATAATTAATGATGAAACAATAATAAAGTGAATTTATGGGTATATGTGTTGCTCAAATGGGAATTCCCTCCCAAGAATATCTGTGATAAATCATTTATCCTATCTCGATTCAGGAGATGACCCCAGAAAACTATATACAAAAAGTTGTTGGAATAAACACTCACACCTGAGGCATTCCATGAAATAATATTCAAGTAAAATCTAGGTATATCCTCAGGAATTCTACAAGTTATTCTCTTATGAATTCATTACATTAATCTATTGAATTTTTGAAATACAATAATTACTTGAATCCAAGGGGGATCTTTCCCATGGAATTCAAGGTAATGAATCTATGTGTTATCCCCTAGTTCACATGATGAACTACATTTAACTGTAACTCATTATATCTAATTAATTATACACTCGTAACATTTACATGAATACCCTAGTGGAATCCAAGGCCCATTAATAAAATTTCATACCAAAAAATGTCATAATGAAACCATGGATCATTCCATGGTATTCCAATTTTGACATACATTTCTCATATTACCTGAAACTTCATTATTAACCTATAAATACAAGTCCACATAACCTTTAAATATAATTCTATCCACATTAGTACATCTAGTAATAATTTGTTTTTGAAATTTTAGTCCATGTCCACCATTTAAATAAATTCACACTTTTATTTGTATATATCATGGAAATACACTACTACTAGTTTGTAATGGTCATCCTATGTGACCTACACTTCAATTTAACAAACTAATTTCCAAAAGATGACCAATACTACACACATTAATTACCCATTTCCAAGGAAGAATTAAATTACACTACCTTAACCACTTAAATTAAGGCTATCTCATGGAATATAATTTATTTATGTCTATGTAGGTTTTCATTGGTATTAAATAGTAACTAACATGTTCATTTAAATTATTAGGTCTGTGGATGACAATAGAGAATGACTACACATCTTAATATACAATACAATTATTGGAATTTATGTTTAATGCTATTAAAAAACCTACCCAAACCTTATATACACCCATTATTATTATTAAAGACTTCAATTCATTCCAAAATGAGAGAAATAAAAGAAGAATAAAATTGTCTTCAAAATATGGTATAGACCATATAAAATGAGAAAATACATATAAATAAATAAATAATAATAGTGAAATCCAAAGGAGTTTCCAAATAATTGATATATTCCCAACGCCTCTGATGGAAGAAGATGTGTCCATGAACCAGGGGTGATTCACTTTAGAAATGAGTGGTGAATGAGCCTCTTGTACAAATGAAAAATATCCCCATTATGGGCTAGTTTTTGTGATAATAATATAATGGGAACCTATGTTACCTAAGGCCCCCCAGGACCGCAGTGGGCCCATGGAGGGAGGTTACAAAATGGGTGTATCATATGCTAAATTGGTGTGTGCAGGGATAGGTAATAATGAAAAAGAATAAGAAGATATGATACCTAAGGATGCTCATATAAGGAGTACTTATTTCAGTATTGGTTTTATATAGAGAGGTTATGATCATGGTATGTTCTAAAAGGGAGGTTGATACTATTATGTTGGGAAACCATATTTCACATTTGTCAAATGATGTGATAAATGATGGCTCAGCGCAAGAGTACATGGATGGGATGAAGGTGTATATAAATGAACTCCATAATGTATTGTTTTATACAAGTGATTCAGAGGAGGAGGTACCAGATGGTCTGCTCCCAAGCCCTCAGAGAAGCAAGAGTAAAAGGGGAAACCATAAAGAGAGGAAGGACTACTCCTTCCTGCCTCTACCGACAGAGACCCGATCAACAAAGAAGAAGAAAGAAAGAAGATTTTCAATGATACTCAATATTTTTCAAAGGATACTTCCTAGAAGAAGGAGTTTTATGATATACCTGAACAATCATTGGAACTAGTCATGAGTTTGGACTACGTAATTTAAGAAACTGTTCTGATAATTAATGATCCTGATTATGAGGCTGTAAAAATTATGGAAAGTCCATTAAGGGTGAATCTTAATGACAAACACATAAAGTGGATTGATAAGAAGGACCTATTCTAAATAAGGGGTTTCAACAATGAGAAAATCAACATTGATGAGGACTTCCATTCTTGGGAAAAGATGGCATCAAGGATTGAAGATCTTCTGATGGGGGAACCTGACACTATGGTAAGCTCTATCTCATGGGAACATTTTAGGCATATTGATATTGTTAGGCTGAAAATTCATTTTATTATATTGGATATTTCTTTTCATTTCATGAACTATGGTTTCTATCTTTTTCATTAAAAGTAATGGATAATAAAAAAAATTGAGTGAATATAATGGTAAATGGGTCAAATGACCGATTTCAAGTTTAGAAAGATGGAGTAGGTGCCCACCAACTAGCTTGTGGGCCTCAATGGTGAGAAGATTTTGGGATCATCAGTGATCCAATTATCCCATTTAGAACCTCCATCCTATTAGAATATCAAATGCTAACAGATGGCCTTTGGTCAACTAGCTAGTGGCCTTGCTTCGCTTTGGTTGTACGAAACATCCACCTTTTCAAAATCATAAATAAACCTATGATCACCCAAACACCTAGAGCACCACAAAGAACTCCAAAATGAGTATTTTTAGGGGTTCCAACCTATGGTATTCTAATTTAATTTCTATTTAAAATATGGACCCCTCTACTAAATTAAAAGGCCAATCTTTTCTCCAAACTAGTCAACCATATATGACATGGAGTTTTATAATATCCCCATAATGTGACATCTCAATCCCAATATAGACTCTAAATGGACACAAGGCCTCAAACCCTAAGAAAAACATTTAAATTTCACTAGTTATGGTTATACCAACATTATACAAGAAAAAAATAACTATTTAATATCTCATTGGATCATCCAGTATGGAATTAATCAAGGACGCAAAAAAATCCTAGTGCATCATTACCAATGGCATGATAGAACATCTGATTAAATAACATCACATACCATGGGTTTATGTCACAAGTATAAAACAAAACAATTTAACCAAAAACTGAATTTATAACCAGCCTTCCATGATTATCCATCTCATGAGGTCTGTACTTTTCCCTGATAACAACCTATCAGCAAAAAACATTAAAGTATCTCTAACTCAACCATCGAAGTATATTTCCTCTAGATACTAACATGCATTCCAAAAATCCTGACCATTTCTATATTTCCATGGGATCATACTTATTTTTGAACTCTATTCAATGATATATCTAAATTTACTCTAGTAATTCCCCCTAAAATCCAAAGAATTTAGATATACTAGTCCAATAGCTAGTAACATCACATCGTTGACACCATAACATGATTCCATAAATCCCATGATTGATTTGATGATCACGAACAAGGATTTACTGGAAATTCAAACAAGTAACATAATAATGGATCACCATGGCCCATATCTTGTCACTAACTAAACACATTGTTTTGAGGTGGTTGTCCAAATCAATATTGAGAGCGATATTTGATACATTAGCCACTAATCATCTCTGACATTCAAAAAATCACCAATGGAATACATAAAAATATCAGTCAAGATGAGGGTATCACTCTAAAATTGCATTAGGAATAATTCCCACCAAAATCAATCATTTAAACATACCATTGAAGAAAAAAATTTATTCTTAACCATATAAAAGACACCTATTTTGGGCCCTTCAAACCCATTTTCCGAAACACTAAAGCCTATGTTCTGAGAAAATAGGATCGGCAGTGCTACCTCACATTGTCCCTTAATATAATCACAAAAAAATTGAATATTTTAAATAACATCAAATACCAGAAAGTATAGGCTTGAAAACATCATAATTTTTCTTGATAAACTCACATTGAGAGGAAATTTTCTACCGAAACATCAATGGGTCCATAAATAACCCTCATTATGTCCCAAACCAAAAACCAAAATGACACTACCAACATAAATTCTATAAATCACCTTTAACAGATGAAAAAATCACCGCATATCTATACACAACCTAATTTTCAATACCTAACTAATAGACCTCATCTGTAGGAATCACACGCCACCTATATCAGAAGAAATCAATAAACGATTATTACCGAGACACCATATCTAATCCATTAAATGGAAATATGATCTTAAAACCAGATTATTCCATCCTGACTTTTCTGAAACTCTTGAGGTTATATCTTCTAAAACAATTACTTAAACCTAAAACTCACAAACTCATTATTCATTAAGAGTCGGGAATCATTTACAAATCAGTTTTAGATTCTATCCATGAAAAAACTCAACAAAATATTACCCATAACCTGATCATAATTCAAATATATATTACCAATATGTTATATTCCCATAAAAAATCCATATTATGGATAGTGGGATAGGAATCATAGTAATCTTGCCATCATAAAAAAAGAAAATACACCATGATCAGTAAAAGTCGTGATGTCTTAAACATTAAAATAATGTTACCTTATAGAATTCTTCACAACCCTTACAATGATATCCTCATGCTAACTACATGACTATATTTCATGCCTATAATATCTTCCCATTCCTCAATCCAAAACAACATTATTTCATGATAGTTCACAAATTCAGGACCCTTTCATCGAAGATCATCACATACCACACTATCAGTCTCCTACATATGAAACATTTCTAGGAATTCAAATGATCCATCCTTCCAAAAATGGATTTTAAGATAAGGGTGGTTAATTAAAATTCCTAATCCACCTAAAAATAATGGAATAGAATAAATAAATACACACACTTGATTTCACTTTCTATGGACCATTTCCCTAGATGAATCTTTAGCCGAATCTTCACATATCGAGCCAAACACAACAATGGGTTAACCAAACCTCACAAATAACTACAAAGGACCTACAAAAATTAAATCTCTAAAAAATATACTGTTATACATGGGTCAATATATCATTCTAAACTATCCAAAACACTATAAAAATCAAACTAAAACCCACAAAAAGCATCCACAAACATTCATCAGGGTCATGTGGAACACAACATTCTAATATTATTCAGCAGGACTAATGGATATCATAAAACTAAACATGCATATGAAAAAATGTATGACAACATGGGCATTATCTATAACCTAACTAACCCATAAACAGGGTCAACACCCTTTGTACAAGGTCACAATTGGGAACTCCTTGTGTAGTGGCCGCCACATGGGGACACAAACCACCATCCCAAAGGGTACACATTTTATGGAAATTTCAATAGGATGTATTTATAAATTTATGGTCTTGGTTAAATATTATTTCATTCATAAGATATAAGGTAAAACACATGATATATAACTTATTTATATTTTCATTTACAAAATAATTATTATTAATGTCCCAGGTCATGCATAGAAATAATCCAAGGTGATGTTATATAAAGGTAGAATCATAAGTTATGGGCGATAACACACATTATTTTGTGATTGGGACACTACATAAAAAATAAAAAAACTCAAATTTATGAATCTAAAATAAAAAATTATCAAGTATTTCCAATTTATACTATTTCAATTTTATAAAAAAAATTAATTACTAACCATTCGTGGTTCATTTGGTTGGCATAAAATGGTTTGGTTAGATAGGATTCCATTCCCATGTTATAGAGGAAACAATAATAAGTTTATAACTAGAACCTTATGTAATCAAACCAAAACAAAATTAAAAATTTATATCTTATCAAATTTACAAAACAATCACTCCAAGGGTTGGCCATATAGAATTACACAATACACTTATAAGTGAGAAGCACAATAAAAATATTTCCATACACATTAAAAACCAACCCCTCTAATTTTTTAAAATCCATTGAAGATATAAATTACTATAATTCATTGATCATTAGACAAATAAATCAAACAACTTTATATTGAACTAATAGAGAACTATCAATAATAGGAAATGTATAAATGGAATATAAATCCCATGTTCAATGCATGATGTATGAATACAAACACCACCTCTTTTACTAGGGAGAGAAGAGAAAAAACCTAGAAAAAAATTATAACACACTATATTGCGCCAAAAATAGGTGAAATGAAAAAAATATAAAATCACAAAGAAATATAAAATTACATTACTAGGAAACTTAGATTTTCCTATATATGTGGGAATATGACACCAATTCATGATCTCATTACCAAGTTCTATCAATGCCCTATTATCCTATTAGAACTCCAAAATATAATGATAAATGAAAAATTTCTCTGATACTTTATTTTAAGGATCAAAACCTAGTGAAACAATACTATTTCCTAGGGTCCTTGTACTAAATGGTCAGAAGAAAGCCTCTTTGTAAACTAGAGCCTATCATCTAGAAGCGGGGATTACGAGGATACCATGGGGAGACTATTCCCCAAATACAATTGTTCACATTGAAATTTTAAATAAATAAATAATATTAATCACCATAGTTAAAAATCAAACTATGGTCAATATATAGTAGGTTCAAAGTACAAAATAATTATCTTGTAAAATAACATAATGATTATATGTACATAAATGTAGTAATAAAAAATAATTAAGTTAGGAAAAACATTCCAAATGTAAATAAAATAAAAAATATTTGGGGAGATCATGACCTTGGAAGACAAAAGATATATATTGTCTCTCATCTCCTAACACCAACCAAGCAATTAAACCATTAAAAATCCTACATGGGCCATGCCCTGAACCTATAACCTATTTCTCAGGGAAATCTTATCATATACCTATGTATACTTGAAACATAAGTAGGGTGTGAGAAAATCTCAGTGTTCCCCCACTAATGGTGTCTAATGAAAATTTATTATATGAATTTAAGGGTTAATGGTGTGAAATAGGAAAAATTATATTCTTAATACTAAGATAAAAATTAATAGAACCCTATTGGGCCTTGGGTTTGAAAGTAAAATCCTAGGTTGACTCTACTTGTTTATCCCATCAGCTATATATATGAACATCATGGATGAAACATATATCCACATGCACCATGTATCATCTTAAATGAAATATATAGGTGGGTCATTCATCCATTCCTTCAGAAACATATCCATGATAAATTCTTTATTGAATGTGGAATAAATGGTCTACCATCAACACCCAACAATATCACTCAATTAGACTCTTAGATCACACATGAAACATTCCACATAAATACTAATCAAGTTGGATAGAGTGAAATCATAAGTCATCATTCTATAGGGGACACAATTAAGAAAAAATTATTTTAATCTATGGAATTCATAAAATACCTAAATTAATTGAATCCAATAGTGACCTGCGCCATGGAATTCGTGGTAATGAATCTATATAAAATAAATTGGTTCTCTCACTGAATCCATGGAGGCCTTCAATCCAGAATTCACAATTATAACCTACTAGAATATGAATCACATCTATTTAATTCCATTTTATTACATGTCTTGATTAATAAAATTATCTTTATAAGTAATTCCAATTCTGACATAAAATTGTCATATTACCAAAACAGTTATTATTCCCACATAAATATAATGAAACATAAACCTTAAATCCATGGTTCAACACATTGGTTAATCACAAATTAAAAATCATTTTAACATTATAGGCTACTTATAGCATTTAATTAAATTAAAAACTCTAATTACACGTCCCATGTCAAAAGACTACTACTAGTTCTTAAGGGTTGACCGAGGGAACCTGCAATCCATGTTAATTAACCCATTTCCAAGTAAATCATAACAGTTCGAAATTTAATTACCCATTACCAAGGAATAATAAAATTCTACTAAAAAAATTTAAATGATTTTTTTCCATGGACAACATGTTTCTCAAATTCAATGTGTGGTTTACAAGGCATTTAAGGAAAACTGGAACATTTAACTTAATTATTAGGATGAAGGCTAATTATTTGAGGTGACTACACTACTCTAAATATAATACTGAGTCAATAATTTAGGAAAATTAAACATTACCTCCACATATAACCTCATTTATAACTACTCCAATGATTACAACTTTAAATTCGTGAAAAATATGAGAAAATAAGAAGCAAACAAACACCATAAAAATATAGTACAACCCACATAAATGGAGTTAAATATTTATATGGTTTAAAAAGTCATTAATGGAATAAAGATAAGTGTTATAATAACTATTATCTTTTCTAATCCTCAAAGTCAATCCAAAATGTTCATGAACAATTAGATATTCACTATGGAAATAGAGAGGGGATAGTTTTACCTATGTTAATGTAAAATGGCCACAAACATGGCCATTTTTTATCTAAGAAGGGGAGGTGGTGAGGGGTTCAAAAAACTCATCACCCCAACCTGTTCCCCCACCGAAACCAATTAAAAAATTTATATGTAAACAATCATCTTTATTGTTACCCCAGAATGAATCTCTTTCCCACTGTAATGCCACTGTTTATCTAGTTGCCGCTCATCAGATTTTCAGTGGTAGGTTGTCTATTTGACTTAATTTCATGACCAAACCTCTCTCTCTCATCATGAACACAATGAAGACCTAATAAATCCTAAAATCTTTTCCACATAAGTTTCAAATGGAAAATTTAATTAGTTTCAACCATTAGAATTGAAATCTAAATTCTGGGGGAAAATTGACCATTTCACTCAATCGAAAACTCAAAATTTTCTAAAAATGGAACACATATACATATCCTGAGGTTTTATAATACTTGTAGTGAATGATTATATTTTTTTTAAAAAAATTTAAATTTTTTTAATATTTTTACTAAATTGGTGATTATGATATATATTATTGTTGAATGGATTGTTTATACACAGTAGTAAAATCGAATATAAATGTATGGTGTTCTTTGTCTAAAATTTTAATTTCTTTAGATATATTTTAGATTATATAAAGTGATATGTTTAATATGGTTTGATTATTTCTTAATTTATTTTGGTAAAATATTCATGTAATTCATAGGGCATAAAGAGACACATCATGTCATTTATTGAATTGATTTTGATTCAAAATATACGAACATTATTAGGGTTATTTTGCCTCTATTTTCAATTCGAAAATACATTATTGATATGTATTACCATAATATATTTTATATAGTGAATTTAAAACCCTATTTTCAAAATTAAAATAAATTTCATTCATTTGAGGATATTTTTAATTCCACTTCCTTGTAACCTTCTTGTATACATTCCATTATTAGGGTTCTATAATAGAACGTGTTTCAAATTTAATATACAATTTAAATTGATATTTATCTTGAAACATAATCCATCTAATTAATTTTCAAGACCTTTCATTATAAAAACCAGTATAGGTTTATTATCTATGGGAATGTTTTTATTTTATATGTCTTATTAATATTTTATTTTTCCCTTGGGTCATAGTCTATCTGTTATAAGAGAAACTGAACCCAACTATATTCTTGGTTCGGTATCATTCACATAAGTGTCTTTATTCATTGGATTATTTTCTAGATTCCCTTATTTATTCCTCAATGTGTTATTGTTGACATGTGTTGGAAGAATTGATTTTAAATAGTTCTTTGTGAACACACTTTCCATGTGTATTTTATTTTAATACAAAATTTCATCCTTATATTTTCAAGGTTTATTTAGGTAATCCTTATTATCATATTTTTATAAAAATTTATATTTTTAAAATGTTTTTTCAAAATTTCATTGTTATCACTTTGTTAAAAAATAATTTCCCCAATTTTCCTTAAAAATAACATCTATTTTTATATATTTTGGAATATTTTATTCTTGATCAAGGACATTTTTCCATTTACACCATTAACCATCCTTATAGGGATGGATTATGCAATGTTATCCTCCATAAGAGGAATGAACCATCATTTCATTTGTATTTCCTAATCACCCACTATGTACAAAAATGAGTTTTAATCCAAGGAGATTCTATTATGAACACCCCATGTTTTCATCATTCTGTTAAATTTTGTTTACCTATATGTTTTACACTAAATAATCGGGGAAATTATTGACCTAATCATATGTCACTACTCTATACAGTGTTTTCTGGAGGTATTATTACATATAATATAATTCTACTTAATTATTAGTTAAATATTAAAAATATGGAATCTTTTAATTTCTATGTATATATAGTTATTCATTACTAAGACATTATAGAAAATTATTGTATTTTTTATTATTTCCTTTATATAATAAATTCATTAGACTTAATTAGTGTCAGGAAAGGCCCTAGTAAAGAATTATAAGAAAAACCAACAAATTTATTTGGTGTATGCCTCCTCATTTTGTAGATCCTTGTGCTATAGTCTTCACACCAATTATATATCTTGGCACAGTTCCTTTAAATTTGGTAATATAATGGAACAATTCCTTGAAAAGGATAAAATTATGGGTCCCATCACCATAAATAAATTATCATTTCTTATGTGATTATTTGTATTTTTAACCACTAATTTTCTTCATCCTTATCTAATTAGTTATGTTTATTAATGTAATTATAATTTATTTTATAGCATAATATTCATTCCCTATTAGCTCTATCATAGATTATAGTATATTCATTCCCTTACTGAGCATTTTGGATCACCCTATTTATGTTTCAGCATCCTCATGTTGCGAAGAAAAGTATCACACATGATATGTATAGAAGAATATCATGTGTTGAAAATTTATCGGGGGTGATAAAGTCTTATTATAGATTAAATAGTATCATATTTAGTGGGAAAAAATTCCCCTTACTAAAGAAGGATGTGGGTTTTTTTAGATAACTATTTCACATAATTCTATGAAGCTCTAAAATAGAATGGTATTGGGAGTTTAATAAATACAATATTATTTATAGATCATGTCATTGTAAGAATGTTACAACTCAGGTGTCATAGTTGGTATCAACCAAGGATATAGATAGCTTTAGAGGTCGAGATGTCAATAATTGACGATAATTTTAGAGTTATAAATCATATCGATGATTAATAGTCAATCATTGATTATAATTTAAAATATATGGGTAACCCATTAGGTTAAATGAGGTAATATAGAATATTTTATGGAATTGAGATATGATAAATTCTACGAAAACCCTTTGAGTGATCCGGTCCTAAAATTTTGGTAATGTATCTATTTTATAGTCATCTATGAAATTGCATCCTTGTTTGGATAATATAAAGAGGATAATATTGTAACATAGATTCAACTACTAGTAACCACTCATAATAATGATGGATAAGTATTTGTTCAATCATCACTGGGTTTCATGATATGTGGTTGAAATACTATACACCGTACTAGATATTATTAAGGTATTTACATCGGCTAATCACATTCTATTTGCAAGACATTCAGTACGACTTAATATGTTTAGTATTTCTGTTATGTAATATGGGAAGACATAGCCCAAAAAATCTTCGATTCATGTGAGTGTGATTTAGGCTTAACTTAAGGGTAATGTAATAATTGAAAAAAGTGTGAAATTATGAGTTTGAATTCTTCATGTTATATCTTACAATAATTCTTTTAAGGATTAAATTTTTCATCACAAATAATTAATTAATTTTATAATTAATAATGGCTAAATCTTGAATGAATAAATTATAAAAATTAATACATAAATAATGAATATATATCCAAGTATAAACCTAATGGGATAAGATATAGAGTGAGAAATCTTGTGATTATTCTAGACAATCTATTTTGAATCATGATTAACAATGTGAAAATAGTTGTATTCTAAAACAATCCATAGATGATATGGATTGAGTTTTAGGGAAGTTAGGGTGAAAAAAAAGTTTTTAAATGAATGAATTTAAAATTTCCAACATATCATGAAAATGTTAATAATATCCTAGGAAAATATATCTACATAAATAGTAGAAATTACATTAGTTGAAAATGGGGGCATAGATATTTTATTATAAAGAAAAATCGAATAGCTCATTAAAAAGGTGATAAGAAATAGGGTTGTTCTCGAGGTACAAATAATAGTCTATGCACAAAATAGAGGGGAAATATACATTATATAATTCAATGGCTAAGTAAAAAGGGTTATAAATGATGATAGGAACAAAAAAACAAGTGAAAGCCTACGCAACCAAAACTATGGAATTAACATCCTAAAATGATATTGAAGTGGGAACACCGATCACTCAATCTACAATTGATTATTCTATACATATCTTCTTCAACATACATCTATGAATCTAAAAATATATAACCACCACCCCTAGTTCATGATTTATATTTGTTAATAATAAAATTTAGTAATATGATTATGGTATCTAAAGTATATAAAACGTCTCTAAAATATATTGACAAAAATTTTATACTTAGAAATCATATTATCCTTCAATTAGTAAAATTGGATGGGATATCTATCATGGATTGGCCCTATAGACATACAAACCATGTAAAATACCATGATAGAGAAATCAAATATAAAAAAACCAAAATTACTTATTAATTTAGTCGATATAATCCCAAAGAAACAAATTTACTCACATTATATTGTTTTATTTATAAAAAATGGATAACTAAAAACATGAAATTAATTATATTCCTATTATGATGGAAATGATGAGTTCACTAGTCATTCCAAAGAATTTTATGGTGAGACCTTATTAGAAACTAAATCTAGATTCATTTATATCTTACAGAAACAATTAACGATTTCATTAGTTATGAATAATTAATATTTGAAGGACATAGTTTATTTAAGAGAGGGAATATAATGGAAATTATTTCACTATGAATTCTCTGAAATTAAATATTATATTTCTCTACATGAATCCCCAAACTAAAACATTTAATCATTTTTTCGATGAACATTATTAATTAAAATTATTTGAGGAATAAAACCTCTAATAAATAAAAAGATATTAATAAATAAAAATTCAAACATCTAGAGAATAAATAACTAATATTATTAAAAAGGATTATTCTTAATCAAAATATTGATAAAATTTTTAATAATTAAAATATATCCCTATTAAATTATTATTATTATAATATATAATATTACATTATTTAAATTATAAATCAGCATTGAAAAATATCAAGCACAGTTAATGTTCAAAAAAATAATTTTTATTAATATCTATTTTGTTTATATTGATAATAATCATTTCAAAACAAATTTTTTAAATTTTTTAATTTAATTAGAATAAACTAAAACCGTTTTTTATTTATAATATCCCAAATTTCATTGTGTGGACTTTTTGTATTTCTCTGAAAAGATTAATATTTAACTCAATATAGTGAAATAGCTTTTTTATAAATATTGTGACATTCATGGAATCGAAAGAATATAATCATAACCAAAAACAGTTAAAACCAATATATTTAAAATATACATGCACTGATAATATTATAAATTTTCAAATATTTCGTAATTTATAATTCTAAATTTATAATTTTAAAATTTGATTAATATTTTTCTCGATATTTTTTAATATATTATACAATAAATATATCAATATTAATTTTTTTTTCTAATTTAGAGAATAAATATAATAAAATAGAGGTGAAAATTGGAATTATAAATTTCATATTAATTTCATATGTATGATTTTCCATTTTTGTATAAAATTTATTTAAATAGTTAAAAACTATTTATCATGGTAAAATACAAAAGGGTATGATGAGTTAATTGAGGGGAAAAACAAATATACTAATAAACAAATGTTTCTAAGGAATTTTTTTATTTTTGGATAAAAAACCCATCACCCCACTCCATTACTATACATTTTTTATTTTTCTTCACAAATGAAACATGCACTCTCTTTATATTGAGATGAAATATATAGAAAAATACAAATATGACAACTTATAAAAGAAACCGATCACCACCCCTTAAATGCCACCCTAAATTTTAGTTTAATATTTTCAAAATTCCTTCTTCATTCCCTTAGAATCCTATATTACATTTACAGGTTTTTAAAAAATATTTTTTCTTAATCACTCCCATTGCAGTGAATCCTCCTAGGAAATATCAAAATTATAAATGCAAGAAGTAAATTTTCCTTAATGGTTCATCTTTCCTATCATTCCAATTTAGATATATTTTTTCCAATATTATAGGATTAATTCAGTATTTATAGTGTACATAGTATTTTCACATTTCTATGAATAATCATTTACATCCTTTTCCCCATTTATATCATAAAAAAGAAAAGAGATGCATGCATTTATATGGACTACTGTCTCCAAGAAGAAACATATTTAATTTTCCATCTAATTTCATAATTATATAATAAAATCTCCTAATATTTAATATGAAAAAATAATAATTCCTTTATAATATAATTATTTTTCTATAATAGTAATATTATCCCAAAATGAAATTATTTCATGACTATACTCATCTATTAATTATTATATGTTCATGTCAATGTTGGGGACCCTCCTACCCGAATGGTGCTGAAAATTTATTCCATGTATGAGTATGAGGGTTTAATTACTAATAATGTATAATATAAAGTAATTAATAATTAATATATATTTTCATGGAATCATTAATAATAAACTCAGTATTTGAGATACCAACATTTGGTCATCAAAAATCATTGCAACATGTTCATAGCTAATATCAAAGAGACATGCTTCATATTCCACAATATGATCCATTTTATATTGTATATTCACTTCGACATTTCCATTAATTATAATTAATAAATTTTATTTCATGAAATTATAATTTATTTTTTACAGTTACACTCTTATATTATTTTGATTTTTATTTGATAATTAATATTAGGGTTTCTTCTTCAATATGATTTTCAAATCAATATTAAATTAAAAGGTAGTGAATATAGGGAATTTGTTTCATATTTATTTCTAAAAATCCCCCTAATTTTATTATCATCTATTATTATTTGGTATTTACATGAATTGTAACTATTTAATTTTACACACAGCACTTCGTTTACCCATTGTTAGATAAATAAACTGATAATCTTCTTTTCGATAGGGTATCATTCCCATCAATGTAATTATTCACTAAATGGTTTTATAGATGTCAAAATTTATGCCTCAATTATGGATCATTTACAATTTAATATATCCTTTATTTTTTTCAAAATATCTTGGTTATTTATTATTTATTAAAAGATTTCCCAAATGATCCTAAAAATTATTTTTCATCTTATTATATATATATTGACATATTTTTTGATTGATTTAGGGAATTTATAAAAATTTACCATCAACATTACTTCTTAGGATAGCTTATGTATTTTTATTTTCTATTATAGCTTAATGAGATAATATTTACTTTATATTTTATTTTTATTTAATTGAGTTAATCTCATACAATTTACCAATTCGAGCATGATTTTATTTTTTTCGATATTAGTGTTTTTTTGGGCTTAACAGTGAATGTTCCTTAATTATATAAATTTCATAGTTTTAAATCACCTCTATATTTAATTAATAGAACCCCCTAATTGATCCATATTGAGTGATTATTTTTTAGTAATCTTAGGTTCCTAGGATACAACATCTTCAATGGGTACAACTATTTATTCAAACTTATTGAGGCCCAAATAAACTGGTTGATGTAGAAAATTTGTTTTACAACAAAATTCAACCCTCTAAATTAAATAGGGAATATCTCAGGACTAAATCATAAAAATTTATTTATTATAACTAGATTAGAAATATAATTCAAAGGGGAACCTCACAATTAAATTTAAATTTAATATTAATTCATTTATATGGTCATTGAAATAGAGAAATAATATTAATATTAACAGTATTCTAATAGAAAAAATAATTATTCATAAATTCATCTGTAGATTATTGTATAAATGTACAAAATAACATTAAATATCTGGGGTAGTAATAAATTCAATATTAAACCATGTTATGGAAGACATGTAGTCTATATTCATTGCGGAAAGATGAAATAATAGTCTAACATTGGATAGATAAAAACTTGATAGAAAATTTCTACCCCTAATCTTCTATATATTTCCATATCCCCACATTTTAAAATTTATTGATGGTTATATTGATGTAGGGGATTATATTTTAAAGGTTCGGTTGTAGAATAATATTAATCCAGAATTAATCAATCCATTAATAAATAAAATCCATGTGGTGGTGTGAAATAAAGATAAAATGGAATTTCCCTCTTGATTTTTTAATTTTCATTGTAAACTATTGTCTTTTGAATTATTCTGTAAATTTTTTTCTTTATTGAAGGAGGATTCATTATTTATTATTTACATATTATACTATTTTTTTGCATTGGTTGTCAAATTATGACTGTAAAATTTTTTTATTGTTGTTCTAACATATTTGGGATAGGTCACCACATTGATTATAAAAAATTCAATAAGTTTGTATTTTTCATATATCTTTGGGTAATCATATCACTTTCATAAGAGGATAAACCCCCTATTTGGGATCTCAAATTTGTTTCTATGAAATATTTGTGTATGGTTTGTTGTCTTTTTGTGTACATTGGATAATTCAATTGGAATATATTTTTAGGAAATTATGATGGGAGAATCTAAGGATAAAAACATAACCATTACCGCCATAATTAGTTTGTCTTTTTCAATCAATATTTAATCCAGTTTCTATTCACTAAATTTAAATTATAGGATTAATCTTATTGTTTCCATTTCACATTGTATATTTAAATTTAATTCCCCACTTTTAACTCTATCATTATAAAAATAAATTAACTATAGTGACCTCGACCCCAGTATCCTGAAGTCTATGTAATGATACTATAACATTCCCATGAGAAACAAGGAAGTCATTTCCCATTAGACTGTATAGTTTAGTAGTCTAGGTAAGCTAATTACATACATTATTAATGTATTATAAATGAATAAACAGATTAGAACATAATTATTTTACTATAATAAGTTTATTCCATAAATGGTATACTTCCAATGTAATGGTAGTACAGTTTATAGAATCTGGGGGAAATGAAAAAATAACAGTGAGCACAAATGATCAGTAAGGGTAAAGTATATTGGCTACAGTAATTAATCAATGATAATAAGCACTATGGAATAATAAATCAGAGAAACTATATCCCATTTAATCAACAAACTTATAAGGAACTCCATCAAAAGTATGGGTAGTTAAATTATTGAACACAAGAACAATTTAATAAATAAACTAAGAATGGAATGCATTAATATATTTTTTTCCTAATTAAAATCCACTAGAAAATAGGAAATAAAATTAATAAAATACTTAATTATCTGACGTCGTGTTTTTGGAACATGAACCACTATACCGTCATGACATATTCTCAAAATAGAGTAAATATAAATTGATTTTTTCGTTGATGAATATTAATATTATAAATTGATCATTTAAAAATATTTTTGAGGGAAATATACATTTCATTTTTATTTTTTTTGAAACTATTAATCTTTGATAATCACATTTATAAATATAATTATTTACAATTAATACTTTTTAACATGATAAGTAAGTGTTAATAAAATTAATTTTTTAAAATTTGTACATTTTATATAGGGTAGAAAAGGACATTAAATTTACACTATAAAAATGTTATAAGGGATTGTAATTCGCAAAATGAAATGAGGATTCCTTTTAAATATTTCTTTAAAATAACCCTTAATAAATAATTTCTTAATTTTTGAAAACATTTTTTTCAAAACATTTTTGGAAAGCATGTATTCAATATAAAATATGGTTTCAAAAGAAAACAGATTTCTGACCGAAGATATAAATTTATTATGGTTTTATAAAACTATTTTCATTGAATTTTAACTGTAATAGAGTAGAAAAATAGGACTATTACATCATATATATAATTAATAACTAGATTAGAGTAAATCCAATTGGTTTACTTAATAATGTTCAAATAATTTCCTTTAACAGAAATTTATGTGTAAACAATCCTGAATTAAATGGTATTGTGAAGTAAACTATTGAAAATCTCATAACATTGTGGTCTGAATCAATGAATGATTCGATTATATTTATTAAAAACATTACACATTAAAAAAGTGGAAATAAAGTAATAAAAATTAAAAATACATTGCACACATAATCATTGAATATTAACTACAATGATGATGTAATATAACCCAAAGGAAATAAATTTAGTTATTTTTTCATCATCACTTGGTAACTTATAGTTCAGATCCACTTAAATAAAATAATTAAAATTGAAACATAAAATACATTTAAGAAATATATTTTAATGAAATTAAATATTCATGGGAATTATATATGCCATATAATGAAAATTATTAGCATAATAGTATAATATGCCTTAGTAAAATGAAATTGATATGAAAACCCTTACTACTTGAGAAACTTTTCAATCATTATATCCATGAAATAATAAGATCAATTGTAATTTATCATATTATTAATTTAATTAAATTCATTATATTTTATGTAATAGGATATTATATATACCACCCAAAAGAAATAAGTGGTGAATATGGAATAAGTCTCACATAAATAAAAGTGAGACAGGTAATCCCCATACCTCACACTTTCCAATTCCTCGTACATGATTTAACCTATAGGATAATGGTTTTAATAATGTTACTGACCTATACCAAAACTATACTCATATTTATATTATAATATATTATTTTCATATATTATCTTATTAAAATTTTCTTAATAATATTTCAATAGTTTCCTTATTTCAGGTGTTAATTTCATTATTTTCTAATTCATTCTTTATCACGATCATTCTGGTTATTGATCATATTATTTAATTCAATAATATATAGAATAAATATCATGATATTAATATCATATATATTTATTACAAATTAATTTATAGTAATCATTACAATTTAATTATTGAAAATGAACTATAGCGTTCATGGAGATGGTAGATCCTACCTAAACATGAACACTGCTACCAATTAATTGTCATATTAAAAGAAAGAAAACTAAATCATATATATGTAAATAATAATTTTATTAGCACAATTAAGTGATATATATAAATCTGAAATTTTTATTAAACTTGTCCTTAATAAACTCCATGTACTGTTTTTTCGAATCTGATCACTTTGAAGAGGTGCTAGTCCACACGTCCACAAACGATAATACTCTATTCCAAAAAAATGAAAACCACGAGTTAGAGTTAAATGTTGTATAATAATTCTAGAATATTAAATAAATCATATATATCTTATATATCTCGTATAATCTATAAATACTTCATTATTCAAAACCATGGAAGGTGGTAATGGAAAAACGAATGACATCGGATTGCAAGGTGGAAGTTTGTGGTATACACGAATGATGATTGTGTATCCCATTTGATTTATATGTATGAAGGTATATGGATAGATCATATAATAAAAAATATAATAATATAAAGTTTAATAATTTTATTATATAATCATGGTATAAGAAAAATTTAAGGACTCGAGAAATAAATAAAATAAAACTGCTCATCGAATAACATTACCTCCACTTTGAGTACCTCATTTTCGTTTATACCAAAAGATTTAATTGGTTTAATTAATTCTAAAATATAATATTATATTATATGTTTAGGGACATTGGGAATTTATTCAAGAAGGTTTCATATGAGACAAATTTCTTTGGCGGTGTGAAAAAATGAGGGCGATGAGTCCCCTTTTATGGTGGAGGAGGAGTGGCATTCTAATAAATATAAAAAGGTAAACACTATGGGGAGGGTTTTCATACATCATCTGCCTAAAATAATGAACCTAATTCAATTATATCTTGGATATGGACGAAATATTGAAATATAATAAGGTTTTGACAAGTTGTTAGGTCATTTTTACCCTTATGATTAATATCTAACCACTATGTAAACTCATTTTCACTTTAATCACTATAAATTAATTTAAATTTAATTCACTGATATTTTTTGTAAAAAAATAAGTTGATGTTACCAAACATTATAAATTAATCTGATTTCAAATATGGTATCCATTTCTTCAAATTCAAACCATAAGATTTTCCAAAATTATTTTAAAATTAATCCCACATACGGGATGGGAAAACAAGTTTTTATTGTGAAAATGTTCAAAAGAATAAAATTTTTTGTATCCAAATAAAATATAAAATTGATATTGAGTAACAAAATTTTACTTTAATATGTTTAATTTTTCTTAAATATAAATTTAAACTAAATGATAATATATTTTAGGACTATAATTATTTATATGAAAAGTTTGTGTTAAATTAAAATTTTTTGTTTTATCACTTTTCATCATATAATGAAACTTCTCTTAAAAATAAAAAAAATGAAGGGTAAGATATATTTGAAATCCAGTTTTTACGATGGTGTTTATTTAAAAAAAACAAATTCTAAAATTTTATTTTCAAAAAACATTTGTCCTTAATAGGAGGAAAACAACCTTCTAAAAAAATAAAGCTTTTTTTAATTAAAATTGGATTTTATATTATCTTTATGTCTATAAAATTAATTGTATGAATGTAATTGAATTTATAAAATATATAATACATAAATTTTATTAATATCATTCAATAATAGAATTAAATATTATTTGTGAATATAAATTTAATTTTGGGTGAATAAAGAGTTTTTTATAGAAACAATTCATTTATATTAAAATGGTTTTTATAATAATTTATGATTCATTGGTAACCCATGAATTAATTTACATGTTCATATAATATAATTATTTAAATTCATAACTTCTAATTTAATTTCATTGAGAAAATTTTCATTTTAAATAATATCATTAATTGTATTCAGAATTACTCAGTCTTGTGTGTAACACAATCCATTGATAAAAGTTGTTTGTAAATATAATGACAGATAACATGGGGTTCCATCTAGATCAAGATAAGATAAATAATTTATATAATGTAAGACAAATTCAATTTTTTCTATTTTTCAAGATATATAATTTATTGAATTTATTTGAAATAGTAAATATATCATAAATTATAAAGGGGATACATTCCCTTTTACGCTTAAGTATGTGTGTCACAAATGAATTTAAATAGAATATACTAGTATGATAATTATTGTATTTACCCTCTCCCATCCATAAATGAATTTCATCCTAAAAAATTAAACTTTATCTTGGAAATAAATATTTGGATATTTGAAAATCATTTTGTTTAAATACCATATCCTAAGAAGATATAATAACATAACCTATTAATAAGAGAGAATTATAAGTAAAAATGTCTTCTGGAATAACATATAACTAGGTTTCCATGTGGAAGAAAATCATTGGAATGAGGATATATGGAATTTTTGGATAAGCGTAAATAATTATGGGGATTTATTGAGGTCATTGATCACAAAAAAGTGAGTGATAAATGGAATGTCGAGGGCCTCAAAACTATAAATTTGTGATGATTTAAAAGACCCTCATTTCAAAAAAAAATACAATATTCAGATTATATATTTCTTAAAACATTATTATAATATTGATTAATTATTTTACTACCTAATTACATAAGGAAATATACTTCTTTGACGTATTTTTATTTCATAAAAACAATTTCTTCTTTTTTTTGGGCTTCAATTTCTTAATCTGAGAAATAAATATCCAGTTATGATTTTTCTTAAATTTCCGAAGCACATAAATTTACATTTATTGGATTGAATTATCCATGAAATAGTATTTATATATATTTATAACCTTTTTTATAAATAAATATGGATAATAACTTAATTTATAAACCAAAAATATTATATAAATATTATTAAAATAATCCTTCTTCTATGGTTTTCTATAAAAATAATATATTTTTTCACAAAGTATAATAATCATATATAACTATTATTAAAATTTCATTAATGATCATACTAAAACTAATGATTATATATAACATTAAGCTCGTGTCTGTAATAAGTAAATTCATTATTCCAAAAATAAATTTTCCCTAAAACATGTAAAAAACTAATGAGTTTTATTCCCATAAATTAATTTCAAAATTTAATTAATCTTGGTGGAATCACATTACATAAAATGTGAAAAAATATTTTTATGAATTATAACTTTTGATAAACCTTATTCTCCTAATACTTTGATGGTATACATAAATATTAAGTTAATCATGACATATGTGTATATATGCTAATCCTCAAAGTTTATCCTTGGGTTATGTTTCCAAATATATATTTTATTAAATCAAGTTTCTGAGGCTGATTCTAATATTATATTATAGAAACTGTAGAGACCCAGACCCCATCTTCTTAGAGATAGTGTTATGCTACCATTACATTGGAAAGATGTATAAGGAAATTGTGTCACAAAAGATCGAAAATTTTAGAAGTCTTTAAAAACTAGATAAATACATGATTCTTATATTTCTAATGAATACATGAATAACTACATATTTTTTTCATTAATAACTCTATTCCAACTATAATATCCCTTCATATGATTCTTATTATAGTTTATGGAATTGTGGATAAAGTAAAAAAGATAAGGTTGAGATCAAATTATTAATAAGGGAAAAATACATTAGATGCAACAATTAATCAGTGAGAATATTCAATATAGCATAGTTGATAGCTTAAAATTCATTCCATGTAATAAATAAACTGATAAGGAATTGTATAAATTGTATATAAAGGTAAATAATTGAGAAAACATTCTATTTAATAAACAAACTTAGAATCGAATGCGTCTATGAATTTTTTTCATTATGAAAATCCTCCAGATTAAAATAACTGAAGTAAATGAAATGGTTAATCCTTAAAACTCATGTATTTGTAACATTAACCACTCTACCATCATGTCATATTCTCAAGATATTTTACGTCCATTGGTAGAAACCCATCTAATTATTCTTGGAATCAAATGTGAAGGTTTCTTCACCCATTAATTTCATCTTATGAGACTAATCGATGCATCAAGGGGCTTATTTCCAAGAGTACCCAGCCCATGTATTTCTCTTCCAAATCATTCCTCATCTATCAAATGATTGATTTAATTAATAAACAATGTCTAGTATCATAACATACCTGTATTGAGTAAAGGATATAGATTTATAATTTTTTCCCTAGTTTATCAAGTATATTTCAATGTAAAAAATCATATGTAAAATTGTTATACTATTTTAATAATAATCATATCCAAGATAAATGAAATAAATAATTTGAGTAAATTTATTTTCCATGATCATAGAGATGGGAATATGTCATTGGGACTGCAAAAATAATTCAAGGTAGTTAATTTCAACAATATCACTGGTCAGTTCAATCATAAACTATCCAGAAATGATGTTATCATTACGACATATCACTAGTGGAGTAAAAATAAAGGGTTGTTGTCGTTGATTAATAGGAATACTATATAATGATATCTAAAAAAATCTTGAGGGAAAACCCCATTTAATTTTGAGAAACATTTTGAAAATTCATTTCATTGAAAATATTTATTATTTATATTTATTTACTAAGAAAAATTTTAAACATGCAAAGTAGGATTCAAGGAAATAATGAAGGTTAAATGTTTTCATGTAATAAAAGGTAAAAAGCACATTCCATTTGTAATATAAAAGGATATAAAGGATACGTTTTTTAAAATAATATAAAAATTCCCTTAAAAAATTAAAATCCACTAATAAATAATTTCTAAACATGTAAGACAATTTTTTTAAAACAAATTTATGTAATATTTAAAAAAATTATTTTAGAAGAAAATTGGTAAAAGGCCGAACAGAAGAATGAAGTCGGGTTTTCTTTAAAAATTTTATAAAAACAATTTGGCACCAAAGGGTATAAAATAGTACAATTACATGATAAATAAAATTAGTAACCATATAATAATAAAATTAAATTTTTTATTGAATAATTATCTAATAATTTCCTTCAACATAAATTCAAGTGTAATCAATCCGAAATACATTATGATTGTAACGTAAACCATTGAAAATAACGAAATATTGACGTTAAAATAAAAAAATGAATAGATTATGTTTATCAAAATTAAATACACATAAAACAAGTGTAAATAAAACTTAATATATATAAAATTAATTACGTACATAATATGTTAATATTAACAGCACTAAGGAACTAATATAACCCAATTACATAAAATTGAGTTACACAATTCAATACCCCTGGGTAATTTATAATTCGAATCACATTAAATGAAATAATTAAATGTAAAAAATTAAATACAATGAATAATTAATTATTCATTTTATTATATGTCAAGGGTAATTATATAGACCATATAAATGAAAAAGATTCTAAATATTACAATATTTCTCATTTAAATTAAATTTTGATGAAACCCCTTACTACTTAAGTAAATATTGAATCAGGAGATGCATGAAATAATAACATAAATTAAAACATTTAATAACATTAAATAAATTAAACTCTTCATATAAAATTTCATAGGTGAGTATATACACTAGACATAAGTGATGAGTGGTGAATATGGAAAAAGTCTTATAAAAATAAGAGTGAGACTAGAAATCCACTTACCTCGCACATTTCATTTGGACATATGTGACTTAATATCTTTTTAATGGGTTTTTGAAAGTAATTTACCATAACCAAAACCGTAATTATATTTATTATGTCATATATTATCTTTTTATAATATCTTAATACCCGTTTGATAATAATATTTCATTAGTTTCATTGATCAGTTGTATATTTCATTGTTTTCAAATTTATTGTTTGTCATGATCATTCTGGTTCTTGTTCATATTATTAAATTATATAATATCAATAATAATAAAATTGAAATTAATATCATATATATTTATATTACATAAGTATTTATAGTAATCAATAAATTTAGTTATTGGAAATGATGTATAGTCATCATAGAGATTGTAGGTCATACATACGCATGAACATTGCTACCATTTTATTTTCATATTAAAATAAAGATAAGTTAATTATATATATTTACATTATAATTTAAATATAATACTTATTTCATATATATATCACATATATTTACTAAACACATCTGTAATCCATTCCATGTAAATTGTTAACAAATCACATCTCTTTGAAGAGGTGGTAGCCACATGTCCCCAAATGAAGTTATTTTATTCCCAATGATGGAAATAATTAAGGTATGAGTTATTTAGTAATTAATGAATCATAAAAACATAATAAATATCATATATTTTATATATTAATTATAAATCCATCACTATTTAGAACCACTAAAGGTGGTAGTGCAATAACAAATGTCATCAGTTCGCAAGGCGGAAGTCTGTCATACACACAAATGAGGACTACATATCCTATTTGATGGAAGTGTTTAAAGTTATAGGTCCTCATATTTTCATAATAATATCAGTATATTTAACATAATAATTTTATTATATAATCATGATATAAGAAGAATTTATGGAAAATATAATTAAATTAAACAAAATTTATCATTGAAGAATGTTAACTCATCTTCTAGTAACTTCACTTGGTTTGTACCAAAAGTCATACTATGATGGATTTATCTTGAAATTGATAATTCTATAATGAGTTCAGGGATGTTTTTATATTGTTTTTTCTAGGTTTAGAGGATAAAAATGTCTTGATATTATTTAAGATTTGAGGAGATCGATTCCCTTTAATAGTGGAGGGGGAGTTTCATTCTAGTAAATATAAAAATGTAAACATTTTTGGGAGGTCCACCTTACATCATGTTCCTCAAATAATAAACCAAATCAATAAAATTTGGTATATGGTAGAATTATTTCAATATAATAGGTTTTTATATGTTTCTAGGTCATCTATGCCCTTAATATTTATGTATAACCACTATGTAAATTCATTTTTATTTTAATCATTGTAATTAATTTTAATTGGATTAACAGATATTTTTTTACAAAAAAATTCAGTCACAATATATATTAAAAGATATTATAATTAAAAATTTGGAATCCATTTTTTTAAATTAAAAAAAATGTGGCAGAAATTAACATAAAATTAATCATGTATATATGATAGAAATGAGGGTTTTTAAAATAAAAATATTTAAAATTTTGAAATTACATTATATGAAAATTATATATTCAATTTCTCTTATTGAGCTATATTGAATTCATAGATATAAAAGTGAACTAGTTTATAATTGAAACTAATTATAAATATAATTTGACATTATAAATTATATTGATGAAAGGTATGTTTCAATTAAAATTTTGTATTTTTTCGCTATCATTTATAAATTGAATCTTCTCATAAATATAAAAAACAGACTATGACAATTTTTGCACTGCACGTTCAAAAATTAAGTTTACTTTTTCAAATAAAATTTATAAATGTATCAAAAATTATTTTTAAATAATTTCTTTGATTAATAAGTGGAAAAATTTCCTTTTAGAAAAATATAGCTTTTTTTCTTAAAATTTTATTTGTTCTTATATTTATGCCTATAATACCGATTTTATTAATTCAAAAACATTTTTTTGAATATATAATATATATATTTCATTAATATAGTTTAGTAATAGTAATTAATTTAAATTATTATGATAAATATCATTTGGGAGAATAAAAATAGTTTATCATAAAAACATTTCTATTATATTCAATTGGTTATTATATTAATTTCTAAATACATGGTTGACAATGAATTAATTCATATATTCATATAAGTTAATACATCCTATTCTTAACTAATAAAATAATTTATAGTTGATAATTTTCATTTAAAACAATAATATTACTAGCATTTGTTAAATTTTTGTCTTCTATGTGACGAAATCCATTGAGGAGCGTCATTCTAACATGTAATTCAAGTTGACTCAGGGTTACGTGAAGAGAAATATATTATTATTGTTGCATGTAACAAAAGATATATACAATTTTTTGCTTTTTACATTATATATAAATTATTAAATTTATATCAAATAGAAAATATATCATAATGTGTCAGGATAACATATTATCATATACTCTAGGTGTTTCGTGCCATACACGCTATGAACTAAAACATCCTTAGATTATAATTTAATGGTGTTACATTAAAATAATGAACATTTTATAGCCTAGTATACAATATCCTTACATGATAATTATATTGTCACCATTGTGTTGAAATTTTGAAGGGGAAAATATTGATTTCCGTAACATGATTGAAAACCCCCTGTATCAATGAGGAATAATTTCTCAGAACATTTCATTAGTTTTTTTAAATTGTATTTTAAATTTTTAGGATTTTAACCAATAATTTATTTTGTTTAAAAAATGTATTTTCCCAACGACAACTCTTATTCTAGGCCTTATTATCAACTATATCACAAACATAGTCGTAATTAATTTATAAAATTTTATCTCCAAAAAATGCTTTTGTGATATTACAAAATTATCTTGTGATTAATAAAATATTCAATAAGTAAATTATTTATAATTATTTAAAAGAATAAAAATAATTAAAAAAAGTAATAGAGTTAAAAGAAAATTATGACCTTGTCCCACCAACTTTTGATATTAAATAAAAATTTTGGATGACTGACTACTTATTTGGACGTTTCATTTGATATTTTAGATTACAATTAAAACACAAGACTTGATTTTACCTGTTAATTAGGTTTTTTAATCCAAAATTATTTGTATCCATAATGGTTTTATTTGTGGAAAATTAAATTCTATATGAAATATCATGTTTTGAAGATGAAAAATAAAAAAAATTGTATCACATTTTGTCTAAAGATAATGATTTACATGGTCAATTCCTTTCTGAAGATAATTTTAATGAAACTAAGCTATTTCCTATAAAAATGGATGATTTTGAACCATCTTATTTTAGAAATTATGAAACTCATTTCAAAACCATTATTTGAAATCTTGAAAATTATCTAGGAAAAATTATTTTTGAGCTACAAAACAAGAAACCTTTTTATAAAATAGGGCTAGATCCAGATCAAGAACTGGGAAAATTATCAAATTAGTTTCATCCTTTTCTAGTCTATATTTATAAATAATTGTTAATTATTTCTCCCTAATAAGATTTAATTCCTGTTTCTATTGAGGATACTACTTTTTTTATCAATCGGAAGTTATAGATGAGTTTAAATGTATAATAGTCTTCCCAAGTGAGGTGTTCACCGGTACAATTTATGATGGTGGTGACATGATGTTTTTTATTGAGTAAATTATTTTTTAGAATAAATTAAAGATGACCCACACCATGAAATTATAATTTAGTAAATAAAAAATGTTGTTGTTTAGGATAATTTTTATAAATGTGGCTTTTTCATTTTGTTCCTTATTACACTACATCATCAAAGCAATTAATTTATTGATGGGAATCAAATGAAATCATATTTTTGATATTATAAAGGATGTTTTTGGTGAATAATATTAAGGAAATTTAATTTTGGTGGTTCATGATAAAGACAAAATACCCTCTTCATATTGGGGATGACCAGTTAGAACTACTATATTGGGGGCCGTAAAATCCTAGCACCCACTTGGTGGTTAAAATAAATACTCTTTTTCATTCACCTTATTTTCATTTTTCATTCTATTCATTCAATAAAATTTGTATTTTTTGTATTTTTTTCTTATATAATTACAAGTTTCAACTTTCTGGAGGCTAGATCATGGCTGATGTGGTTAAAAAAACTAGGTTGTCTATTTCCTTTTCATTTTTCTCTTTATGTATTATCTTTATCATTTTGGAATTTAATATAATATATACACAATGAAATAATTTTGAAAAAAATTATGGAGGATCATCATGCTTTCTTATTTATTATATTGTGTGTTTTCCTTTGAAATTTCTTTTTTCAGTATATATTTCATATTTTTGTCATTTCAAAACAAATTTTCTATGTATTATTGAAAAAATTATTAAGAAACATGTGAGCTAAAATGAAATTACCATTATAAAATAAATAATATAATTAAATTAACCAATATAATTTATCAAACTGAACAAAAATTTTTACTACAATTTTTTTTGTTTTTAATTCAAAATTATAAAAAATCATGAATAACACATAGAAATATGAATTTCATGTCCTAAATTCTACAAAGTGTAGAAAATTACAATCCCATGGGGATTATAAACCATTTTTCATCTTTGTATCAATCTATAACATCTTGAGTGAACCAAATAATTCTTACTTTATCTCAAAATTTTAATGTTTCCTTCCCAACTTGGGAGATTTAAGGATTTTGGGATTAAAATGATCGAACAATTTCATTGTATTTGAAATCCCCCTATTAAGGGAAATTATTTTTTATTCTATAATATCCTATACATTTTACCATTTTAATCCATTATTATCAATAAACTACGAGATATTTATCCTCATTACAAGCTTGTTTTCTAGTCTAACCCCCTCTAGAAGTAAAAAACATGATTTTAGTACAGCTTAAGTGTGTGGGATAAAACATGCTACATGATATATAATTTTTTTCTTATTTCAGTGGAACATAAAATTATGAAGATATTTTTTCTCCCATTACTTTTTTTGTGTAAATTATGTTCCTTTCTGGAGAATTTAATGAAAATAGAGTTGGAACATTAAAGAGATTCAAAAAAAGTTATGCCTTTCTTAAGCTTCCAAGAAAAAAAGAGAAGGGAAATTTTATTTTAGATTCTTAATTGTTTATGATGTTGGGTGTCATGATTAAAATATTTTCATAGTTATAGAGAATATTTCATTCCATGAAAAATGAGGAAAGGTTCGTGGTTGAGTGGAAACTTGTTTCATGTAATTATGCTTCAACAAAGATTCATGTAAAGACCCGTAAATTTCAAGGAATTTTTTTTCTTAATTTTCATTGGAATTTTACATGAACACAATTTCTGACGGAACCTGATTCCGAGGCCCGGTGTGCCCGTAATAATTTTTCGAAGTTGGGCTCATGTACGTTTAGTGAAGGAACGAGCGGGTTTTTCTAAATTTTGAACCGGTTCTCGAAATCGAATTCTGAGGGTACTGATGGAATTGCAGCACTGGGAGTTGCTTAGAAACGCCTCTTTTGGAGTTGCTTTTTCTCGGGTGTGGTTTTTAAATTTTTGGGATTTATGTTAAGAAATAAAATAATGTGGTACGGCAATCTTTATTTTATTTCACTTAAAGCCGCATAAAGCCACTTAATGTTGCTAAAGCTAAGCTGAAGTGGAACCCAAAATATGCTACCCTCTTGGTAGGATATTTTTGAGGTGGGGCATGCATGAGCCCCACCATTTCTTTTCCACTAAGTAACGCACCCGTGAAAACCCTTTTTAAATTAAAGTCAACTGGGGCATTTCTTAAGATATTAAATGCTCCTATTAATTGGGCGGTTAAGTTCGTTGAAATTATTTCTATGTATTAATTTTTTTCGTTTCTTAACACGTTTTCAATTTGTTGGCATGTTAATAAAATAAGGCCAACACACATTCTTCATGAATGTTGTGTTAAACCTTTGGAGAATCTCTAAAGATCTTCCTCCCCCTTTGCGGAGAATGCGAAGAATGCGAAGAACGCGAAGAACGCGAAGAACCCGAAGAACGCCGACCTCCGATGAAGGGCGACGAAGAACGCCTGACCCTCGGAGATCGACGCGATGACGCGACACCCTTCCGCAACGCGACGATCACCTCCTACCGCGATGATCAATTCCGCGTAGAATGCTCGCTCGACGACTACGACGAGGTAGGGATTTTATTTGAAAATAATATTTTATTCCTGTAGTTGTTTCCTTCTAAAACAAAGTGCCCGGGATCAAAGTGAAATTTTAATTTATTAAAATTGTATCTTGTTATGTTTTCATGTGTTGATCTTATTTCCCGATTGTTATCACCTAATGCGGAGGGTGCGGGCCAAACAAACACGGCCCGACAACCCTCCGTAGTTCTTCGTTGATGTGCGAAACAACGGATGACGAAAAAACTGTCCACAGAGATGATTTGTTGTTTCCGAAGTGAAGAACAGGGACCCGGGAGGGGCTACGGTGCAGACGGAAGTGGAATCGGACCACCGGAGCAACTCCGGTGGCCCGCGGAATCCATCGGCAGTGCGGGTCGCTGGCGCTGTGGCGCCGGCGGCTGACTAGACCCGCGACCGCGCGGGTCCAGTGAGACACGGGACGCAGCTTTTCCGCATCTGCTGACCAAGCGCGGCCATACGCGGGGCTGCGACTCCTCTTCCCGTGGGGACAGCACGCCCTGCGACTTCCCTTGCTCGGCCGCTCGGCCAAGCCGAGCCGAGCCGACCCACCAGCCGGGTCGCGCCCAGGCTTGGCCGGGCCGCCCTGGCCGGGTCGGGTTGGTCCGGGCCCAAACCCCCCGTTTTCGGACCTTTTTCAGTCTTTTGCTCATAACATGAGCTACGGGCCTCCGAACGACGCGCCATCAGCGGCGATGCAATCCTTGGATCGAGAAGGTCGTTTCGGTATATCACACTCAAGGTTTTGGAATACTTTGGGTTTGGCCGGGTTCGTTCGTACACGAAACCAACCGGGCCCTCGGAGCGGAAACACTCATATCTCAAGCTTCGGACGTCCGATTGACGTGCCGTCGACTTTGTTGGTTTCCTCTAAGTGAGACGGATCATTTGGTTTACTCCGACCGAGGTTTGGGCACATGTGGAGTACGGTCGGGTTGGGTTTTCTTTAAAAACCAACCGGGCCCCTGAGACGAAAAAGCCAATAACTCTCAGACCGGGCGTCCGATTGACGCACCGTCTGCGATGTTGAGTTCCTGTTGATGATGCAGATCTTTTGGATACATCAACTCTGGACTATGTGTCATTTGATGTATCAGCCTCTCGGCTTGTGGAGCGGACCCTCCCGAAGGAGCTTGTTGTGTGAGGGAACACTAGAGCTCGTTGTGACTGCTACTGTGACGACGACGACTGTGTAGAGATCCTCAGTGGATTCGACGGCGACGACTACAGCACTCAGCGATCCATTGTGAGTCAGTGCTACCGATCCTGAGTGGGTCTGATCCTGTGTGGGTCAGCGCTCAGCGGTCCTGTGTGGGCCAGCGCCTACAGATCCTATGTGGGTCTCATCATGTGTGGGACTTTGTAGGGGTTCGTTACCTATCGATCCTGTGTGGGTCCGATCCTGTGTGGGTCATTGCGGGGGTTAGTTATCTATCGATCCTTTGTGGGTCAGATCCTTTGTGGGTCATTTCGGGGGTTATTACCTATCGATCCTTTGTGGGTCCGACGGCTTAGATGGATCAGTGATCATCTCTATCTTCCTTCGAAGAAGTATACCTGTGTGAGATGAAACCCTGATTTGCTTTCCTTTGTGGATTGTGTTGTGCTATCCTGTGTGGATTTACGTTTTTCTTTACATTGTGGATTGTGTTGTGCTATCTTGTGTGGATTTACGTTTTTCTTTCTTGTGTGGATTGGGTTTTACGTGCGCTCGGATGTTGGATCCGAGCGTGAATTGATGACTTAGGTATTTGTATTGGCATATACCTAAGCCGTGTCGGATGTTACTTTGTGATTGTATCTTTCCTTTGTGGATTATCCTTTGTGGATTCTGGGATACCTTCGGGGGTTTCGGGGTCCCTACTGAGTAGCATATACTCACACCTGCACGGGCTATGCCCGCACTACGATGTGTTGGTTGCAGACGACGGACAACGCTGATCGTGGTGGAGGCTTGTAGAGCAGGACGGTACATGGAGGTGGACCACTGGGTGGGATGTATTCGGAGCGGTCGGCTGGACCCAAGGAGCAGTGGAGACTATCGGTACCCACCCTTCAGGTGTGACTTCCAGTGGACAGCTCGACACTGTGGCTTTACTTTTCAGTTGCTATTTTCCCTTTCCAGTTGTACTTTACTTTCAGTTTGGGTTTGTATTCTCGCCCACTTACTTTCCGCACTTACTTTTGTACCAGTTTTTACATAGTGTTTACATCTGCCTACTTACTCGGTGGTGTTTGTTGTTTTCCTTACAAAGGAAATGCCTTCCCTTTACCGGGATTTACGCCTTGGTGCTAGTCACCAGCCCCTGGCCTATGGAAGGCGGGCATGGGGTAGTCATAGCATGGGCCCTGAGGACGGGTCGTGACAAATTGGTATCAGAGGAGTTTGGTTCTACGGCAGACTCTAATCTTTTTCTATGTGAAGTGATAGTGTTTAGAGTATTGAGTGTTGTTATCAGTCCAGGGGTTCCATTGTTGGTGCGGTGGCCGACGTATCCGTACACCAGGACCCTGACGTCAGATTTATGACTTAATGCACAAAAACATTGATTGCGTGTGTGTTTCAAGTTTTCTTTGTGATTACTTTGTGTCAGCTCACTAGGTATAGTATTCTGACCGTGGCGCATCTGTTTCATTTTCAGGATGGCCCCACGACGGCAGCCAGCTAGGGTTCCGAGGGTTGAGCATGATGATATCCCACCGAGCGAGGAGGCCTTGGTGCAGGGCCCTTTGACAGCTGAGGCATCGGTGGTACCTCTACCCGTCGAGCCACCGATGCTTCCATCACCAGCCGCTGACGATGCACGTCGCCTCAGTGCACTACAAGAGTTCCAGCACCAGCGACCGCCCAGGTTCCACGGGGAGACGGACCCCCAGGAAGCCGAGGACTGGATGGAGGAAGTGGTGTGAGTTTTCCAGTTAGTGAGGACACCAACAGAACTCATGGTGATCCTCGCAGCGATCCTACTGCACGCGGCAGCGGGCCGATGGTAGAGCTTGATGCTCCAGGTGCACGATGAGGCATCTCTTCTCTGGACAGACTTTGAGAGCCTCTTCCGCTCAGAGTTCATCCCATCCACCCTCCGTGAGGTGCGCATCCAGTAGCTTCTTCAGCTACGGCAGGGCAGCTTGATGGTCGCCCAGTACTCGGCGAGATTTACTGACCTTTCTCGCTACTCGACCGACATTGTACGAGACCCATTCTTCTGGGCCCGGACCTTTGAGCAGGATTTGAGACATTAGATCAGGGCACCGCTGATCTCCCTCAGCATTCCGACTCAGGAAGGAGTACCGGAGCGAGCCATTTTGATCGAGAGTTTTTTTGTTGAGACTTCTCCAGCGGAGAGACCTACCGCGGGGCGGCACGTAGCAGAGTCTTCTGCGGCAGGTAGTGGACGGATGACTCAGGGGTCAAGGCAGACCAGACCCTCACGCAGACGACCTCAGGTCATTGGCTCAGCAGTGCGGGGCACACAGCGTGGAGCTAGTCTTTTGAGAGGCAAGCAGTGCTACACATGCGGCGGGCAGGGTCACATGGCTCGTGACTGCCCGACCCACCATGCTGAGGAGCAGCAGACAGTTGAGGGGCCACACAGGCAGAGGTAGAGGGTCGACCATGGTGGTCTGCAGGGAGGAGGTCGACGAGGCAGAGGAGCTGGCCGAGCAGCAGGTGGTGAGAGACGCTTTGAGGCTCTACCACAACCACCACCAGGAGGTCCACCCCGGCCACAAGGAGCTGGCGGGCAGAGATAGGCACAGCTCCAGGCAGTGGAGGCCTACGACCACGGCGCACCCCAGATGATTCGAGGTATGATCTGTGTCTATTCCACCCTTGCTGTAGTTCTTATAGACACAAGAGCGAGTCACTCTTTCATAGCCGCTACCCTTGTTCGGAGCTCGAAGATTCCGACAGAGCCGTTGGCTCGATCCTTATGGCTAGAGACTCCTACGAGAGCAGACTCGACGATTACGCACTGGTGCTGGTAGTGTAAGCTTACTCTATGAGGCAAGATCTTTGGCTGGGATCTTCTTGTAGCGGCGTCGACGCATTACGACGTCATCTTGGGCATGGATTGGTTATCTACCTCCATGCACATATTGATTGTATTAGGCGCAAGGTGCAATGTGTACACACCGACGAGAGCAGGTTCACCTTCACCGGCGAGAAGGGAGACTTCGCAACACAGGGTGGACTTCCGCAGAGAAGAGGACAGCCCATCACTCATCAGTTGGATAGCCTCATCCTAGGAGAAGTTGACGTACGGAGTCCTAGTTTTCCTGCAGTGGTGGATCAATATGCGGACATCTTTCCCGATGACGTTCTAGGGCTACCTCCTCGCAGTGAGGTAGACTTTTATATTGACATGTACCCCGGGACAACCCCAATATCCACTCCAGCATATCAGATGGCCCCCACCGAGCTTCGAGAGCTACGGGTGCAGTTGGAGGACTTGCAGGGCAAGGGATTCATCCGACCCAGTGTTTCACCCTGGGCTTCCCCGATATTGTTCTCCAAGAAGGCGGACGGGAGCTTGTGACTATGTGTCGACTATAGTTGCCTGAACTAGGTGATAGTGAGGAATAAGTATCCGCTACCGAGGATTGATGACTTCTTCGATCAGCTCAAGGGAGCACGGTGTTTCTCAAAGATAGACCTCAGGTCAGGCTATCATCATCTCAGAGTTCGAGACGAGGACGTGTATAAGACGACCTTCAGATGTTGGTATGGCCACTATGAGTTCTTGGTTATTCCATTCGGCGTAACCAATGCTCTAGCTGTGTTCATGGGCCTCATGAATAGAATCTTTCAGCCATACCTTGATCAATTTATCGTGGTCTTGATCGATGAGATTTTGATATACTCGACGACTGAGGAGGAACACGCCTACCACTTACGGGTAGTACTAGACACACTCCGAGAGAACCATCTTTATGGAAAGCTCTCGAAGTGTCAGTTTTAGATACTTGAGGTCCACATCTTGGGGCACGTCATCTCTGATGTGCGAGTTGCAGTGGATCCAGTGATGATAGAGGCAGTGCTAGCTTGGGAGCCACCCAGGAGCGTGACGGAGGTGCAGAGTTTCTTGGGACTAGCTGGATACTACCGGAGATTCATGCCAGACTTCTCCAGAGTTTCGGCGCCACTCTCAGCTTTGAAGAAGAAGTGGAAACCCTTTGTGTGGTCAGAGAGATTTCAGTAGAGCTTCCAGGAGCTGAGATAGAGATTGACCAGTGTACCTATCTTGAGGTTGCCTGAGGAGGGAGTAGGGTACGTAGTCTACTGCGATGCATTAGGGACCAGACTCGGATGTGTCCTGATGCCGGAGTGGGCAGTTATCGGCTATGGATCACGTCAGTTGAGGCTGCATGAGCAGAACTACACTACCCATGACCTGGAGTTAGCAGTACTAGTCTTCGCCTTGAAGACATGGTTACACTACCTGATGGGCGAGCGCTATACAATCTTTTCTTACCATCAGAGTTTCAGGTATATCTTCTCACAAAAGGACCTGAACCTGAGACAGCGGCTATGGATCGAGTTCCTCCAGGACTATGAATTTGAGATCGTATATACTCATGGGAAGGGGAACGTGGTAGCCGATGCTCTCAGCAGGAGGACGGGCATCCAGCTAATTGAGGAGGCGACCGAGCAGCTAGCCTCTTTGCATATATCCCTCGTGGATAGAGATGGAGCAGCCTTCCTTCAGTCTCTCACAGTCACTCCTCCACTACTAAAGCGAGTCAGAGAGGCACATCGTGGGGACGCAGACTGTGAGACGCGGCGTTCACAGATATCCTCAGTACAAGCACCTGATGGCTTCTCCTTTGGAGCAGAGCACGACATCCTTTTCAGAGGACGTACCTTGGTACCAATCTCTTTACGATAGGAGGTGCTGAGAGAGTTTCACACTTCTCCTTTGGCGGTACATCCTAGAGTGGGGAAGATGTACAAGGATCTCAGACGACAGCACAGGTGGCCAAGCTTGAAGAAGGCTGTGGCAGAGTTCGTTTCTCGATGCCTCACGTGCCATCCGGTAAAGGCAGAGCATCAGGTACCAGCAGGCTTGGTACAACCCTTGGAGGTCCCGAAGTGTATGTGGGATGGGATATCTATAGACTTTGTGACTGGAATTCCACGCACTTCCAGAGGTCATGACTCCATTTGGGTGATTGTCGACCGACTCACCAAGTCGTCTCACTTCTTACCCATTCGAGAGCTGGGCTCAGTGGAGAGCTTGGGGAGTCTCTATGTTTAGGAGATTGTACGGCTTCACTGTGTGACATCATCTTTCGTCTCCGATCGAGATGCTCGATTTAATTCCCGTCTTTGGAAGGGGCTGCAGGAGGCGTTCGGGATGCAGCTACGTCTGAGCACCGCCTTTCACCCTCAGACGGATGGTCAGATGGAGAGGACCATTCAGAATCTCGAGGACATGCTATGTGCATGTGTCCTCGACTTTGTTCGCAGCTGGGAGGACCACCTACCCTTGGTGAAGTTCGCGTATAACAACAACTACCACTCCACCATTGGAATGGCACCTTATGAGGCATTGTACGTCAGTCCTTGCAGATCTCCTTTGTGCTGGACAGACCCTGGGGAGTCAACACTTGTGGAACCGGAGATAGTCCAGGCCATGACAGAGAAGGTCCAGGTCATCCAGGAGAGGATGAGGACAGCTCAGAGCCGGCAGAAGTCTTATGCTGACAGGAGGCGGAGGCCACTAGAGTTCAAGGATGGCGACCACGTCTTCTTGTGTGTCTCACCTCGACGTGGATTACGGGGATTTGGCCGAGGCGACAAGTTGTCTCCACGCTTCATCGGACCATTCTAGGTCCTTAGAAGGATTGGCGAGGTGGCTTATCACATGGCTCTACCACCTCAGTGGCACCGGGTGCACGACGTCTTCCACATATCCCAGGTGAGGAGATACGTGCACGACCCGACACACATCATTGACCATGGGGAGCTAGACGTTGATGATGGGGCGACTTTTGTAGAGGTCCCGATGGAGATCGAGGATCGATAGAAGCGGGTCCTACATGGACGGTCGATTCCTCTAGTGCACATGAGATGGCAGCACAAGAACCTCCATGAGAGCACTTGGGAGCGGGAGGCTCAGATGCGTGCTCAGTCCCCACATTTGTTTCCCTAGCTTATGGTGTATCTTTACGGGGACATAAAGCCATGTGGTGGGAGTGATGTAAAGACCCGTAAATTTCAAGGAAATTTTTTTCTTAATTTTCTCTGGAATTTTACATGAACGCAGTTTCTGACAGCACCTGATTTTGAGGCCCAGTGTACCCGGAATCATTTTTCAAAGTTGCGCTCGGGTACGTTTAGTGAACGAACGAGCATGTTTTTCTATCTTTTGAACCGGTGCTCGGAATTGAATTCCGAGGGTACCTATGGAATCGCAACGCCGGTATTTTCTTAGAAATGCCTCTTCCGGAGTTGCATATTCTGGGGTGTGGTTTTTAAATTTTTGGGCTTTATGTTAAGAAATAAAATAATGTGGTATTACAAACTTTATTTTATTTCACTTAAAGCCGCTTAAAGACACTTAAAGTTTATTAAGCTAAGCTAAAGTGGAACCCAAAATATCCTACCCTCTTGGTAGGATATTTGTGAGGTGGGGCCCGCACGATCCCCACAGTTTCTTTTTCGCTAAGTAACGCACCCACGAAAACCCTTTTTAAATGAATGTCCACTGGGGCGTTTCTTAAACTATTAAATGATCCTATTAATTGGGCGATTATGTTTGTTGAAATTAATTCTATGAATTAATTTTGTTCATTTCTTAACACATTTTCAATTTGATGGCATGTTAATAAAATAAAACCAACACATCTTCTTCTTGAATGTTGTGTTAAACCTTTGGAGAATCTCTAAAGATCTTCCTCCCCCCTCACGAAGAATGTGAAGAACGCCGGCCTCCAACGAAGGGCGATAAAGAACGACTGACCCTCAGAGATCGACGCGATGCCCTTCCGTGACGACGCGGCACCCTTCTGCGATGCGATGATCACCTCCTACCGTGATGATCAATTCCGCGTAGACCAGACCCATGACCGCACGGGTCCGGCGAGACACGGGAGGCGGCTTTTCCATGTCTGCTGACCATGTGCGGCCCCACGTGGGGCCGCAGATCCTCTTCCCGCGGGGACAACATGCCCCACGGCTTCCCTTGCTCGGCTGCTCGGCCGAGCCGAGCAGAGCCGACCCACCGGCCGGGTCGTGCCCAGGCCGGGACGGGCCGCCCTGGCCGGGCCGGGTCGCGCCAAACCATTTCTGACCCGGACCCGGGTCAGGCAGACCCGTTTCGGGCCAACCCATGGGGGGTTGGGCCGGGTCAGTCTGGGCCCAAACCCCCTGTTTTCTGACCTTTTTCGGTCTTTTTCTCTAAACTTGAGCTACAGGCCTCCGAACGACGCCCCGTCAGCAGCGATGCGATCCTTGGATCGAGATGGTAATTTCGGTATATCACACTCAAGGTTTCTAATTACTTTATGCTCGGCCGGGTTGGTTCGTACATGAAACCAACCGGGCCCTCGGAACAGAAACACTCATATCTCGAGCTTCGGACGTCTAATTGATGTGACGTCAACTTTGTTGGTTTCCTCTATGTGAGACGGATCTTTTGGCTTACTCCTCCCGAGGTTTGGGTGTAGGTGGAGTTCGGTCAGGTTGGTTTTTCCATAAAAATCAAACGGTCCCCTAGGACGAAAAAGCCAATAACTCTCAGACCGGGCGTCCGATTGACGCGTCGTCTACGACGTTGAGTTCCAGTTGACTATAAGGAACTTTTGGATACATCAACTCTAGACTATGTGTCAGTTGATGTATCAGCCTCTCGGCTCGTGGAGCGGACCCTCCCGAACGAGCTTGTTGTGTGCGGGAACCCTAGAGCTGGCTGCGACTGCTACTGTTATGACGACAACTGTGTAGAGATCCTCAGTGGATTCGATGGCGACGACTACATCACTCAGTGATCCTTTGTGGGTTAGTGATACCGATCCTGTGTGGGTCCGATCCTGTGTGGGTCAGCGCTCAGTGGTCCTGTGTGGGCCAGTGCCTATAGATCATGTGTGGGTCCGATCCTGTGTGGGTCTTTGCGGGGGTTAGTTACCTATCGATCCTGTGTGGGTATGATCCTGTGTGGGTCATTGCGGGGGTTAGTTATCTATCGATTCTTTGTGGGTCAGATCCATTGTGGGTTATTACGGAGGTTAGTACCTATCGATCATTTGTGGGTCCGACGGCTTAGATGGATCAGTGATCATCTCTATCGTCATTCGAAGAAGTATACCTGTGTGATTTGAAACCATGTTTTTCTTTCCTTTGTGGATTGTGTTGTGTTATCCTGTGTGGATTTACATTTTTCTTTCCTTTGTGGATTGTGTTGTGCTATCCTGTGTGGATTTACATTTTTCTTTCCTATGTGGACTGGGTTGTACTTGAGCTAGGATGTTGGCACCGAGCGAGAATTGATGACTTAGGTATTTGTATTGGCATATACCTAATCCGTGTCATATGTTACTTCATGATTGTATCTTTCCTTTTTGGATTATACTTTGTGGATTTTGGGAGACCTTCGAGGGTCTCGGGGTCCCTAATGAGTATCTTATACTCACCCCTGCACGGGCTATGCCTGCACTACATTGTGTTGGTTGCAGACGACAGACAGCGCTGATCGTGGTGGAGGCTTGTGGAGCAGGCCGGTACCTGGAGGTGGACCACTGGGTGGGACATATTCGGAACGGTCGACTGGACCCGAGGAGCAGTTGAGGATATCTGTACCCACCCTTCAGGTGGGACTTCTAGTAGACGGCTCGATGTTACGGCTTTACTTTTCAGTTGTTGTTTTCCCTTTCGAGTTGTACATTACTTTCAGTTTGGGTTTCTATTCTGGCCCACTTACTTTCCTCCCTTACTGTTGTACTAGTTTTTACTTAGTGTTTACTTCTGCCTGCTTACTCTGTGGTGTTTGTTGTTTTCTTTACAAAGGCAATGCCTTCCCTTTACCAGGATTTACGCCTTGTTTCTAGTCGCTAGCCCCTGGCCTATTGAAGAAGGGCTTGGGTTAGTCACGGCACGGGCCCCGAGGATGGGTCGTGACAATTCAAACCAACTCACAATGCCTCAATATTTTTCACATTCAAAACCCAGCAACCCTCCAACTTAATGACACACTTTTATGTCCACAAGCAGTAAATAATTCATTAACTCAATTTGGTTGAAATATTTTGTAATTTATTAATCCTACGGTGTTTCTTGCATGAATTTGTATGAGAATAGCCTTATTGAATATATATATGAGTGTGGTGAGATATATTTCTATGTGGTAAATTTTTTTTCTGATTAAGAGAATAAAGAAAGTGGAAATGGATATAATTAAATTAATGGAGGTCTTTAAACATCTATATTTAATTTGGTAATATATTGTTTTTCATAGAGCTAATTTAGTGGATAGCATGGGTCTGTGTTTTGAATTTTGTATTAGTTTGATTTGGATTCTTACTTGTCTCAGATTCCAAGAGATATGTTTAGGGGAATTGATAGAGCTCACATTTTCTTTATTTCTCATGTGTATTTCATTGATTTAATCTCTTCTGATTTACCAATTTCTGCAAAATTTTATTTTATTGGAAGTTTGGAATGTATTGATCTTGAAATTGAAAAAAAAAAATTAATTCTATAAATTTAAGGATTTTCAATCATATCTCCAATTATAAAATAAATTGTTTCTTATTGATCTACAGTTATAAAAAGAAATTGATTTGATGTTATATTATTTGGATAAAACTTCTTTATCTCAAACAAGTGTTGATTTAAAATTCATGATTCCAAAATTAATTAGTAAATGTAGAAAATATATTTTTCCAATATAATTCACCCATTCTCATTAAATGTGGAATATATTAGGGTAAAAGTGTCTGAATTTAGTAATTTCAACTTCAAAGGATATATAATTCATTCATAACCTCTCTATTGAATTTAAAATTCACAATTAGTAATTAAGATGGTTGTTCAAGACATTAAATTAGAGGAATATAAAGAGTATATTCGGAAAAAAAGTTGGATTTATTAATTCTATAAATCATGCATAAAAACAGTCCCAATAAAATGATATTTTGAGGGGGAAAAGTTAATTTAATTGAAAAAAAATTATAGAGTTCAATCATTCAATATTCATCGAGTTAGGAGGAAAAAATTGATCTATCATTAAATGGATTGAAATCGGATAATCAATTTACCCACCTCTACTTCTATATATTTTCAATTCCATAAATTCTTCAGGTTTTGATGGTTAGATTAATGGATTTGGTTGTGATGGATGGGATTAGTTATACAATGGTAATATTTGAGGAATTGATCAATCCATGATTAGATAAACTCTATGTGGTATTAGTCAATAAATATGAAATGGCATTTTTATTTTGAGATTATGATTTTTACTATAAAATAATTTCTATATTATTATTCTGGGAATTATTTCCTTGAATAGGGGAGGTTTATTTATTTTTTATTTTCACTTGATTCATGTTTTTTCTAGATAATTTATCCACTTATGAGTGTAAATAATTTTCTTAAACCTCTTTGGGAGTGGCCTCCCCATTGCGCACACAAAGTCTGTTAGTTTCGGTTGCTCAAGGGTATTTCGGATAATATATATCACTTTCATAAGTGGATAAAAACCAATATTTAATGCCACAATATGCTTTCTAGGAAATATATGTGTATAATTTTATGTCTTAAGGAGTATATTGGATAATTTATTTTGAATAAATTATTAGGAAATGATGAAGGCGGGGTAAAAGAATTGAAACTTGTCCAACACTATCCTATTGGGTTTTCCCTTTCTAGTCCCACACGCTTATGATTTATAATCAATAAAAATAAAATATATTTATAATATTATTTTGTGTCATTTAAATCTTTTTAGTTCATTTAAAATAATGACTTTCTACTCTAACTTTAAGAAAAAAAATTATATATGTGTTAGTTTGAAATATTTTTCTGTATGATCACCACTATGTTACATTATGATTGGTGATAATATTGATTAAGGAAACATGAGTAAAAAACATAGTATCAATTTGTTCCAATTAATAGGGAGGATTTATATGTTTTATTTAACATGATTTTGAATATTTTTTATTTTAAGTAATACTGTAGTATATTTAAAAAAATTAATCTTCGCGGTGAATAATCTTATACTAAGCCTGATTATCAATAATATGAGGATCCCAATGATAAATAATTTTTATAATTTCAACACCAAAAAATATATTTCATGATATTAAAAAAAATATTTTTATTCAACAAAATATTCATTACATAATAAATGAAATGGTAAATTTTCAACTAATTTCAATGATTTTCAATGATTTAAAAGCAATAAAATGGGCCAAATATAAGGAAAATACAGTCCCACTAACTTTTGATACTGAATAAACTTTTACGGATTATTTTTTTGGATCAATTGATCATTCATTATTATATTTTAGATTCAATGTCTAATATTGATATTGGTTTTTTGATTTATTTGACTGTTGGAAATCTAAAAGGATTGGATAATTATTGGGATAACTTTAATGAAAATGAAATTCCATATGAAATCCATTATTTTGAATATCATCAATAAGAACCATTGTATCCATAATTGGATAAAGATAACTAAAATAATTATAAATTAATTTTTTCAGATAATTTTGAGGAACCTATGTTTTTTATACTAAAATTGATGGGTGTGAAACATATGATATTGGAAATGTTGAAATATGTTTAATATAAATTATTGAAAATGCAAAATTTGATCTCCATAAAATTATTTCCAAAATATATAACAATGAAAATCATTATGAAGTACATTTGTAGGCTTAGAAATCATAACGATATGTATCAAATTTTGATCCACTATTTCTAGTTTTTTTTGATAATAAGTTGTAAATTGTTTCTCCCTATATAGATTTAATATCATTTTCTTGAGTGGAAAATATTTTTAGATGTTTTAGAAGTGAAAGATTAATTCAATTTTGTAGATATGTATAAATTTATAAAACCTATCGTGATTATATGGTGAGTTTATATAGGAAGATAGTTATTAAAAATCTCAATTTTTGTGATGGAAAACAATGTGACATATGTGTGTTGTGTGAATGGGGGTAGAAATTAAGTGTAAGTGTATTTAGTGAGAAAAATAGAGAAATTGAAAAAACATTGTTTGAGGAGGTATGATATCTTTGTATTCCCCCTTCTATATTAGTGGATCGCATGGGTATGTGTTTTGAATTTTGTTCTGATCATGTTTTGATTCTTACTTGTCCTAGATTCTACATCATAAGTGTGGTGGAATGGATATAGAAACTATTTAAAATATATTAAAAGTTTATTTTAATGAATTAATCTCTTCCAATAACCATTTTGATATTAATTTCATTTTTGCGATTTTATTGATGTTTTGGGATTAAATGTGAACATTACTAAATTGTTTAAATTTTTCTGTTTCAATCACATAAACATTTCAAAAAAAAAATTTCCCAGTTTTCCCAAATTGATTAATTATTCTTTTAGGTATCCTATGTTCTTGGTATAAAACTTCATCAACTGGGGCATGTTTTTATTATTACCTCTTCACATCCAAATAGGTCAGAAAATGTAGAATATATTTTCTCAAATAAAATTGAATCATCCTCATCTAATTAGCCATATATATGAAAAAAAGTGCCAAAATGAATTTATTTAAACTGTACAGGAAATATAATTCTAGATATAACCTCTCTATTAAACATAAAATTCAAATTCAATAATTAATAAGGTTGTTCATAATGATAAATAGGATAAATATGAAGAGTCTCTTCTGATAGGATAACATGTGTTCATTAATTTTATTATAACTTTTTTACAAGTGTCCCAATAACAAGAAATTTTGTGGTTACTAATATAATTCAATTTCAAAATACATTATTTACATCGTCAGTTGATAGTTTTATAGGAAGAGGACATATTCAATCTTACTAGAGATATATATAAATTGGATAAAAAGATTTCCACACCTTCTCTTTTATATATTAACATCCACACACATTTTCAAAAAATTTGATGGTTATATTAAATAAATGGGATGTGCTAGAGATGATTGGTCAGGGAATAAGACTATTTCATCAATTAATCATTCCATTATGGTAGAAACTACATGCTCTGATGGAAAATAATGATAATATGACATTACTTTTTTTAGTTTCTTCTTTCCATTATAAACTCTTCTCTTTTGAATTTTTCAAGAAAAAAATTCATGATTTAATGAGGTTTTCCTATTTATTATTTTAACTTTAATTTATTTTTTTCTAGATATTTTATAAACTTATTACTATAAAATATTTTTCAGTTATTTTATACATCATTGGGATAGGTCTACCCATTATGCACAATAAGGTCAATTAGTTTTGGTTCTCCTAGGTCTTTGTGAAATCATTTCACTTTGGATATATGGATAAAACCCAATATTTGAGGTCTCTATATGGATATTAGGTAATATATATGTATAAATTAATATCTTGAAATAAAAATTAGATATTTTAATTGGAATAATTTTTTTTGAATATTTGAAGGGAGTGTCTGTTAATCGAAACTTCTCCACCGATGTCATCGTTGGTTTTTTTCAGAGCAGATTTCTTATAATATCTAATCTCTAACTGAAAATTATATTTTTATTTTATTTTTTTTAATTTAAATTTTAATAATAAATTTTGAATACCCACTTTTAACTCTATATTTATCAAAAAATTATCAATGTGATAGTTTGACAGCTCAATTTGTAACATTTTCATGTAAAAATCCCATGGTCACCACTATGAAACATTCTATGCGGGGAATCATATTTAGAGGGGTAAGGTGATTGGAAACCCCCATTATCAAAAGGAATTATGTAATTCCCTGACCTTAGTTACACAGAGTTGGTGCATTATTACCTAACATTAGCATGATACAAGGGATCATGTCCCAATAGGAAGATTAGTTTAGTATCCTTGAATGTATTACATACATACATAAGTTGTACATTTCATTATGAAATAAAAAACAGAATTATGTCCCCCTTGAACACTTTTATATCCATTATACTATTCTTTTCTGTTAATCTTAGTATACTTCTTCACATCCTGGGAAAAATAAAACCTATGAAATGGGTGAGCACAGATGTACAGAAAGGATAACAATATTAAGAAAATATTCATAAAAAAGACTAAAAGTTTAAGGAAATGTATAAGACTAAAATACAAGACTTTTAAAGTTAATCTTCAGCATAATATGTTAAATATAAATCAAATGATGGAATTTACTTATTCACATGGATATTCTACATGTCGAATAATCACATGTAATATCAATAACCAATTTCATAATGATGAAATGCATAATTTCGGACATCATCAACACATAGTCAAAACCCCATGCCACGAATACAAATATTTTTTTTTCAAGGCCTTGTTCTTAGACACTTTTTTGTCTCCTAAGACCAATTGATGCTTCTAGGAGCTATAGTTGGCTGCACTCGTCACTTACTGTAACACCCCGAGCTTCCACGATACGTTTCTCATTCAATAATGCAATAGCATGCATTGTACGCAACTTCGAGTTCTAAAACACCGCGACTAATCAAAGTAGCCGTTATGAATAGTAATAACCACTTTTTAAAATTATAGAAATTTTATATTTCAAAGTGAACTTCATTTTTGTATTCGTAATATCGAAATTAGCCTATGATGAATTTTTGGTATTTTTCTGAGAACTTCTATTTTTTTTTGAATAGTGAAAAACACTTAAAACAACTTTTTAATAAAAATAATTTATTGTGATAAATTATACTATTTAGTGTTTTTAAGGTATAATTAGAATATATTTTTACCATTTTATCCAATGGTGGTCATTAGAATTAATTTAACATTGAAATTGGACATAAACAATTGCCAATCTTTTGATATAAATTGTTTCTTAAAAACACGCTATTTGTCGTAACATCGGGAATTAATTATAAAATTAATTAATGCAACTTATATGTTTGTAATTTTTTTAAAATAGACATCATTTTTTAATTCGGAATATCAATTATATCTTAGGGTGAAATTTTGGCCTTATTCTGAAAAACTTCAATTTTTGATTAATAGTGAAACCACTAAGTGGTTGTTAAAAAATGATTTTTTCGTTAAAATGAAATATTACCACTTCTGTGGTTTGATTTTCAAAAATCCGACATACATGGTTGTCATTAAGAAGTAAAATGTGGTTCAATGAGATTAAAATAAATTTTTGGTGAATAGTAACTTTTAAGTTCTTAATCGCGATTAGAGGTAATTAGTGTAGTTTAAGGTACAAATAATGTTTTAATAATATGAGATGAGCATGACACTTGTCCTACTCCTATTGGATGAGTCATGGACAACCAAGACAACCCATGGGTCAACTTGGGGACCCCATGGAGCCACTTTAGTTGGAAAATGACATTAATATATATTTATTTAATGTTAAAATTAAATTGACACAAACATGAGTTGTTTTACTAAAACAGTTTTTAAGTGGGGTTACACAAGTCCAAATTTTGATTATTAATATTAATTAGGAAGCTAAAAATCATTCCTACATCATAGTATTTTTTTATAATTTTTAGACATTAAATAAATTAAATTATTTATGACATCATGATGATGCAGTGATGACCTCATTATTTAACGATTTAAATAAAATGGAAAGATAATCTAAAATCCAAAGCGTACACTTGTCAAAAACCTATTGGATGAGTATATTTCGAACCCTTATCATCTTATCCTCGAATTATATAAGTGTGGGACCTCTAAAATCCGAAACTCATTTTATAATAAAGTGACATTTCTTTACTTTCCAAGAGTGCCCCTCCTCTCCACTTATAAAAGGCCCCCACCTCTCCCACCTTATTCACACCATCAAGCCATTTGGCTCGGCCAAACTCTGCTCAAATACTCTCCCAACATCCCCCTATTACTCCTAGAAGCCTCACTTTGGGTAGAACTCTTCCCAAGGATGCCTTTGGCTCAAATCAAAAAGAGTTACCCAATTTTGAGGTAATGTCTTCTCTAATGTTGTTTTGTTTTATTTTTCTTCTACAACCCCCTAAACTCTTTTTATTCATTTCTTTTGTAACAAAAACAGTATCCTCAATATACTAGGATGTTGTTATAAGAAGGATTCGAGCTACACTTACACACACCTACATCTAATGTTTAAAGAACATACGGTTTCTGTGGATGGAGAATTTCTGCCTCACGAAATGATGATTGTTCAACACTCATATAACACCTTCAAAGGTGGCCATTAAGATGTCACTATATTTATATATGATATAAAATATGTTTATGTTGTACTTATGCTTCTGTATTTCTCATTTATGGCATACTTTATGATTTCCATTATGGGTAAAATGCGATAATTTCATTTTAGGAAGTGCGGACTACCGCCCCCTCAAAGTGATTTGAATCGTTAATGAAATATGTGGGATGTATAAAGGATTGATTAAATGGTATTATAAACTATATTATACTGTAATTATATTATAAATTTATATCATTATGATTTCATTCCATTAAATACGAAATAGAAATGAAAGTAGGGTTCATTCGTACGTACGGCTTACCGTCTCCATAAACAGTGCATTTCATTTCTTACCTCTAAATGTAACGTGACATTATGAATGAATGTATATACTGTATATATATGATATATATGATATCTACATCAGGAATATAATTCTGGATATAATGGATATTTCACCACATGAACAACTTGTAATTATAAGAAGTTTATTTTTGACTCAAGTACCAAAGATCGACAAAACAACCGTTATTAACTTAAATAATTAAATAATGTTCATAACATGGTAATAAGGGATATAAAAGGAATAATGAACATAAAAAAGTTTCTTAAGTAAATATAAATTAACTATAGTTTATTATTCAGGAGGTTAAAGAACGGTCGAGTCAGGACAGGACACAAGGTAAGGGAATTTCTTAACCCAATTTCCATTCTTTGGGTTAATCTCCTACTTTCAAATTATGTCATGATATTATTATGTACTATCTTGTATTTGTACTTTAATTATGTGTACTTATATTGAATACACATAATAGATCTATTTTATTTTAAAAATGATCTTTGTAAGGACTTCATCTCAATCTCCTTTCATTGAGGCATATTTCGTTTTATACACAACTTTATTTTATACGGTGTATAAACCCCTTTGACTATTACGTTTATTCAAAAGGTTTTCTTTTATAATTATGTGATTTTTAAGTGATTTCAAAATAGAGATATTTCTCTCCAATATATGAAAATTCAGTGCAAATGTATATGTACTTAACGCAAGCTTAAAAATGTTTTCAGAAAACCCGACTCTCGAGTGTGGTAGACAGGAAGGGATTGGGCGTGGACCCATCATGGCCTGTAATTAGTCGAGCAGTCTCAGAATTAGTTATTTTTTTTCAGAAGCTTGCATAATGTTTTCAGAAAAACACTGGAGTATATTTGAGCAATTTTAAAAGTAAGTATCTTCTAAAAAAATTTCATCGGTAGGTCTCATGAGACAAACTAGTTTCTTGGCACGAGGCCTTGACAAAATCTTATTTGTGGTCCTGGCATGAGGCCTTGACTACGTGGTTATGATAGTCTGGCATTATGCATTCCATCATTATGAAAGTGGTTATTAATGTTGCATGTGATTATTCGACCAGTAGAATATCCATGTGAAGAAGTAAATTGAATTATCTCATTTTACTTCTTCCATATTATGTTGAAGTTCAAGTTTAAAAGGCTTTTGTTTTAGTTATACATTGCCTTAAATGTTAATGTTTATTTATGAAAGCTTCCGCTATATTGTTAACCTTACTGATCATCCGAGCTCACCCCTTTCAATGTTTTAATATTTTCCAGGATGTGAAGAAGTATTTTATGAATGACCTGCAGGGATAGTCCGAAGAGGATAGAAGTTTGGACTATGGAGACTATGTTATTATAGTTTTTCACTTTGTGATATAATGTAATATTTATGAATGTATCTAGTGTTTACAAGGCTACTAAACTAATCGGTCTTTCAAGACTTGATCTTTTGTGATCATGGCAGTGTTACGAAGTAATGCACCGACTCTGGGTAGCTGGGGTCGGGGCGTTACAGTTGGTATCAGAGGCAGTTTAGTACTAACCTTGGAAGCTAGATTTAGATAAACTCTGATTAGAGCACATAGCCCGAAGATAGACTTTGAGGATTAGTATAGAAGAACTTCCTAGAATTTTGTTATTGTAGAGATTTTGTGAGTTTTCCGAGCAATACATCTCTGTCTGGATACGAGCAAGTAGAGGCGGCTCTGGCACAGATGTACCTATGGGTAAAACCCGAAAACACCGCTTTGAGCTAGACTCGAATGGGAACTGGTGCACGACAACGGGCATTGCTGCACTCTTGGTTAGGACACTCCCGGGGGATATTCTTAGGATAATTCTCATTTTCTTTACAAACCACTATGAAGGGTTATGAGTATATACTTCCTCAAAGGAAAAATTTCTTTTTATGATTATGGATTATATCCATAAATAGTTCAATTTATGTAAAGTATTTTACAAATTTGTAATTATGTATTTTATTTCATAAACTAATCTAGTTTATGCCATTGTTTAGAAATGGCGCCTAGTGGAAGGAATGGAAACCGTATCAATGCACGCACTCCGTGTAGGGATTTCCCTCCTTCTCAAGATAATTATGGTGGAGCTATTGATACAACTAGTGCTGATCAGCTAATCACCATACTGGGACAACTTACTTAGGTTATGAATAATAACCTTACCCGTATGGAGCACCCTGATCCACAACGTGGGGGATCAATGTTAGATCGATTCATGAGGAAACAACCACCAACGTTCAATGGGAGTACAAATCCCTTAGTATCCGGGAAATGGATAAATTCCCTAGAGAAAATATTTCAGGCTTTGGGGAGCAGTGAAAGGGAAAAAGTTATCATGGCAGTTTACCGCCTCACTGGAGATGCTGATCAATGGTGGTCATTGATTCAAAACATGAAGGAAGATGATGAAGTATCAAATATGGAATGAAGGGAGTTCAAATATCTGTTTTTAGAAAAATACTTTCCTCGCGACCATCGAGCAGATATGGAAAGGCAATTTCTGAGTTTGAGGCAGAAGGAGGATGAGAATGTCGCAAAGTATGAGGCTAACTTTACAAGGTTAGCGAGGCATGCTTCCGATTATATACGTAACCCAAGGAGTAAGATTTATCATTTCTTTGATGGGTTAAAACCATTTCTCCGTCGATCTTTAGTATCACAATACTTCTCAACATACGAAGATATTGTCTCGTGTGCTATCAAGACAGAAAAGGAATTCTCTATGTCTTTTGACAACAAAGTAAAGCAAGAGAAGAAGAGAACGGGGGAACAAGAGACAGATAAAGGTAAAAAGGGAAAGAAGGATTTTCCATTATGTGATAATTGTGGGAAGAATCACCCTGGTACGTGCCTAAAAGGAATGGGAGTTTGTTATAAATGTGGAGAAAAGGGTCACCAGGCTCGTGATTGCAAGGGAAAGAAAGAGGCTTTCAAAGTTGAATGCAACAATTGTAGGGAAATGGGTCATTATGCAAATGAATGTCCTAAGCGTAAGGGAAACTTACCTCAGAAAAGGCCAAATGATCAAGGACAATCGTATGTTATTACTACAGTTGAAGCAGAATAACTAATGTATTGGTGCTTTTGGACTCATGGATTATATTTTGGTTATTAGAATAATGTGATATATATATAAGGATTGTACTGCAGTACTTGTTGATTTCAGTAAGGTTTTAATATGATGAAGGTAATTATATTTTTAGTATGTGACAATAAGAGAAACTTTACTTTGTTTGGGGAATCTGATAAATTGATTTTGGAATTAAAAGACCTTTTAGAGAAAGTCTGGACAGAGGTATTTTGGATAACTATAATGGTTGGAGTGGATTAAGTTGATATTTGGATAGTGTTTTTTAAGGTTAAAAAATTTATGAAGATTATTTTTGAAATATTATGATACTATAGTTTTAGGAAAAGGACAACCTGCAGGGTGGGGAATAACTCGTCGCGTCGGACAAAGCTGCAGGAATAGAACCCACAACCATAGTCCGACAAGCCTTTATTTCCTACCACTAGCCTACAAGAAGTCCCCAGTTATTACAAAATAATTTTACTAATCTAAATGGTATGTGTTAACATTTGGAACCTTATACAATTAGGATAAGTATAATATTTTTGAGTTCCATTATCTTTTTGAGTGAAAGATGAGTTGAAGGTTGAAACTCTAATTGTCAAGCATAAATATATATATACCTATCTCTTATTCAAAGAATAAATTAATTCTTAAACTTTAGTAAAGGGATATTAAAACAAAAAAAATGTGTTATCCTAATACCTTATGTCTCGTTGAACTGAAGATATTTTAAATCAACATAGATTAAAGGCTTTGAGGCCCTCAATTTGACAGTTGATTGTGATTGATGACCTCAATCACTCCCTACAAATATTTACGTTTTTCCTCCAATTATATGTCGTTAATTTCCACCAATGTTTTCCTAATCGAGATCATAATTGGGTGGTGAATTTTTCATTTCCACTTCCCTCTTATTATGGCTAAATTTTATTAATCATATTTCCGATGTGGTTTTTCCTCAAAGGTATTTTCTCTTTTCAACCTTTTATTTTCAAAGAAAAATTTAAAATTGCGAGGACACAATTTATTGAAGGAGGGGAGAATGTAACACCCCGATCTTCCACGATATGCTTCTCATTCAATAATGCAATAGCATGCATTGTACGCAACTTCGAGTTCTAAAACACCGCGACTAATCAAAGTAGCCATTATGAATAGTAATAACCACTTTTTAAAAATATAGAAATTTTATATTTCAAAATGGACTTCATTTTTGTATTCGTAATATCGAAATTAGCCTATGTTGAATTTTTGGTATTTTTCTGAGAACTTCTAATTTTTTATGAATAGTGAAAAATACTTAAAACAACTTTTTAATCAAAATAATTTATTGTGATAAATTATACAATTTAGTGGTTTTAAGGTATAATTATAATATATTTTTAACATTTTATCCAATGGTGGTCATTAGAATTAGTTTAACATTTAAATTAGACATAAACAATTGCCAATCTTTTGATATAAATTGTTTCTTAAAAACAGGCTATTTGTCGTAACAGCGGGAATTAATTATAAAATTAATTAATGCAAACTATCTGTTTGGAATTTTGTAAAATAGGCATCATTTTTGAATTTGGAATATCAATTATAGCTTAGGGTGAAATTTTGGCCTTATTCTGAAAAACATCAATTTTTGATGAATAGTGAAACCACTAAGTGGTTGTTAAAAACTGATTTTTTCGTTAAAATGAAATATTACCACTTCTGTGGTTTGATTTTCAAAAATCCTACATACATGGTTTTCATTAAGAAGTAAAATTTGGTTCAATGAGATTAAAATAAATTTTTGGTGAATAGTAACTTTTAAGTTCTTAATCGTGATTAGAGGTCATTAGTGTAGTTTAAGGTAAAAATAATGTTTTAATAATATGAGATGAGCATGACACTTGTACTACTCCTATTGGATGAGTCATGGCCAACCAATACAACCCATGGGTCAACTTGGGGACCCCATGGAGCCACTTTAGTTGGAAAATGACATTAATATATATTTATTTAATGTTAAAATTAAATTGACACAAACATGAGTTGTTTTACTAAATCAGTTTTTAAGTGGGGTTAAACAAGTCCAAATATTGATTATAAATATTCATTAGAAATATAAAAATATTTCCTACATCATAGTATTTTTTTTATAATTTTTAGACATTAAATAAATTAAATTATTTATGACATCATGAGGATGCAGTGATGACCTCATTATTTAACGATTTAAATAAAATGGAAAGATAATGTAAACTCCAAAGCGTACATTTGTCAAAAACCTATTGGATGAGTATATTTAAAACCATTATCATCTTATCCTCAAATTATATAAGTGTGGGACCTCTAAAATCCGAAACTCATTTTATAATAAAGTGACTTTTCTTTACTTTCCAAGAGTTCCCCTCCTCTCCACTTATAAAAGGCCCCCACCTCTCCCACCTTATTCACGCCATCAAGCCATTTGACTAGTCCATACTCTGCTCAAATACTCTCCCAACTTCCCCCTCTTACTCCTAGAATCCTAACTTTGGGCAGAACTCTTCCCAAGTAAGCCTTTGGCTCAAATCAAAAAGAGTTACCCGATTTTGAGGTAATGCCTTCTCTAATGTTGTTTTGTTTTATTTTTCTTCTCCACCCCCCTAAACTCTTTTTATTCATTTATTTTGTAACAACACCAATATCCTCAATATACTAGGATGTTGTTATAAGAATGATTCTAGCTACACTTACACACACCTACATCTAATGGTTAAAGAACATACGGTTTCTGTGGATGGCGAATTTCTGCCTCACGAAACGATGATTGTTCAACACTCATATAACACCTTCAAAGGTGACCATTAAGATGTCACTGTATTTATATATGATATAAAATATTTTTATGTTTTACTTATGCTTCTGTATTTCTCATTTATGGAATACTTTATGATTTCCATTATGGGTAAAATGCGATAATTTCATTTTAGGAAGTGCGGACTACCACCCCCTCAAAGTGATTTGAATCGTTAATGACATATGTGGGATGTATAAAGGATGGATTAAATGGTATTATACACTATATTATACTGTAATTATATTATAAATTTATATCATTATGATTTCATTCCATTAAATACAAAATAGAAATGAAAGTAGCGTTCATGCGTACGTACGGCTTACCGTCTCCATGAACGGTGCATTTCATTTCTTACCTCTAAATGTTACGTGACATTATGAATGAATGTATATACTCTATATATATGATATATATGATATCTACATCCTGAATATAATTCTGGATATAATGGATATTTCACCACATGAAAAACATGTAATTATAAGAAGTTTATTTTTGACTCAAGTACCAAAGATCGACAAAACGACCGTTATTAACTTAAATAATTAAATAATGTTCATAACATGGTAATAAGGGATATAAAAGGAATAATGAACATAAAAAGGGTTCTTAATTAAATATAAATTAACTCTAGTTTATTATTCAGGAGGTTAAATAATGGTCGAGTCAGGACAGGACGCAAGGTAAGGGAATTTCTTAACCCAATTTCCATTCTTTGGGTTAATCTCCTACTTTCAAATTATGTCATGATATTATTATGTCCTATCTTGTTTTTGTACTTTCTTTATGTGTACTTATATTGAATACACATAATAGATCTATTTTATTTTAAAATTTTTCTTTTTAAGGACTTCATCTCAATCTCCTTTCGTTGAGGCATATTTCGTTTTATACACAACTTTATTTTATACGGTGTATAAACCCCTTTGACTATTACGTTTATTCAAAAGGTTTTCTTTTATAATTATGTGATTATTAAGTGATTTAAAAATAGAGACATTTCTCTCCAATATATGAAAATTCAGTTCAAATGTATATGTACTTAACGCAAGCTTAAAAATGTTTTCAGAAAACCCGACTCTCGAGTGTGGTAGACAGGAAGGGATTGGGCGTGGACCCATCATGGCCTGTAATTAGTCGAGCAGTCTCAGAATTAGTTATTTTGTTTTTAGAAGCTTGCATAATGTTTTCAGAAAAACACTAGAGTATATTTGAGCAATTTTAAAAGTAAGTATCTTCTTAAAAATTGCATCGGCAGGTCTCATGAGACAAACTAGTGTCTTGGCACGAGGCCTTGACAAAATCTTATTTGTGGTCTTGGCACGAGGCCTTGACTACGTGGTTATGATATTCTGGAATTATGCATTCCATCATTATGAAAGTGGTTATTGATATTGCATGTGATTATTCGACCAGTAGAATATCCATGTGAAGAAGTAAATGGCATTATCTCATTTTACTTTTTCCATATTATGTTGAAGTTCAAGTTTAAAAGGCTTTTGTTTTAGTTATACATTGCCTTAAATGTTAATGTTTATTTACGAAAGCTTCTGATATATTGTTAACCTTACTGAGCATCCGAGCTCACCCCTTTCAATGTTTTAATATTTTCCAGGATGTGAAGAAGTATTTTATGAATGACCTGCAGGGATAGTCCGAAGAGGATAGAAGTGTGGACTATGGAGACTATGTTATTATAGTTTTTCACTTTGTGATGTAATGTAAAATTTATGAATGTATCTAGTGTTTCCAAGGCTACTAAACTAATCGGTCTTTCGAGACTTGATCTTTTGTGATCATGCCAATGTTACGAAGTAATGCACCGACTCTGGGTAGCTGGTGTTGGGGCGTTACACTTACTAAGTCCAATGCATTCCTCATATGAATGGTTAAAACATAACATAACCATTTTTATTTAAACTAGCATGTGAAATGTAAATACATTAACCATAGACCATGAATGGTTTAAAAATATCACATCCACAGTCAAAAATATCACAAAACCTTCAATATAATATGGTAGATTTTATCATAATAAATCAACTTCAAACAAGCATAAAATCCAACGAAGTATGTTGACATGGATGAAATAAAAACTATTTAAGAAAAATATATCTTTCTATTTTGATATCATTTTAAATCCATGTAATTTTAAAAGAAAACATTTACTTTGGAAAAAAATTTATAAGCATTCAAGGGAAGCTTCGAAAGTGTTATAACGGCGGAAAATAGCCGCACCCACTGTATAAGTTAAAAAACATTATTTCGTTAATTTTGTTGAAAAGGTCATAAAGGACATTATTTGGAAAACGACGGAATGATTCCATTATAAATATTCAAAAAAAAAAGTCAAAAAAGGGTATATATTTCATTAGCCCATTGTCTAGGTAATAGTGAAAATGTTTCGAAATACATTTTTAATAAACAAAAATGTTGATGCTAAAAAGGTCCCAATAGATACTCATGTATAAGCAACCTCAGATAGTGATGAAATTTTAGAATTAAGCCTTACCATGAACTTTTCCTCTTTCGAGGGTACATTAAAAACCTTTATAATAGTTAAATAATTGTTATTAAAATATTCAAGAACCACATACATAAATATGATATCATATATGATCTTTTAATATTTATTTTTTAATAATATTTTAGTAGTATGATTGTTTCGAGTGTTAACTGATTCGTTTTCCTTTATATGTTTGGTAATGTAATATATGTATGTTATGGATTGGATGTATTAGATTCATTTCCATAACTATATTCGGTTTATAAACATTATTTTTAATCCTAAAATGAAAATTTTTCTTCAATGGTTAAAAGGGGGAATGAATTTCCTCAAGTTTGTGAAGACGGGAATCCGTACGTACGCACGAGTGACAATTTAATTCTATTTATAGTGAAATAATATTTAATTGGATGGTATATCATATATACATAATCATTAACATGTTTTATTTATTATTTAAATCAGTTATACTCATTATTATACCCATCAAAAAAATGAAGTGTTTGAATAACAAACTACACCAAGTCGTGGAGACGGTAAGCCGTATGTACGCACGTATGGTGGCATTTCATTCATGGGATGGATAGAATAATGAATATGGTAGTACCATATATATAATAACATAATAGTATGTATAAGTTACTAGAGATATTATTTTGGTATGGGAACAAGAAAGAAAGAAGAAGTGGATGAAGAAAAGAACTTTGAAAAAGGTGGTAAAATTATTACCTCTTATTTAGGTGTTTCTTTTGAGTTGATCAAAAGGGCTCCATAAAATGGCTTTATGATCAAATTAAGGCCCCTAGGAAGAATTTATGAAATTTTGGAGGATAGTTTAGAAAGGTTTGGCCGAGCTAAAAGGCTTTCGAGATGAAATTTTGAGAGAAGGGGAAGTACCCTTTTATAAGAGAGAAGAGGGTCATTTTAGGAAAATCATGAAATATTATTGTATTATACAATAATATTCAGTTAATAATGGATCAAAAATGAGTTATTTATAGGATAATGTGGTTATGGGTGGAAAACCTTTCAACCAACAGGTTTTAGACTGGTTTAGCTCACCATATTAAGCATATCTTTTAGATTTAACTCTTAGCAAAATGGTTTAACTTTTACCATGTATTCTTGTATTATTAGAATAATTGATTAATAAACATACAATAAAAATAAAAGAGAACCCAAAGTGGTTAATTATTAATATATATAATATTATCTATTTCCTTTGGCCAAAACTTATATTTTTTGGAATATTATATCCTTTAATAATATTGTATTTGTTTTAGAAACTCATTTATGTCTATTTTGATACTATATGGTATTTTTTTTGTAAAAGTCATAAAAACTTTATCACTTCCAAAAAAATTATTTAATCAACTCTAACATGTCATATTGACCTATAAAATCAGTGTAATTCTTTATAAGTCTCCATTTTATTTATTTGGATATTTATAATATCAATTATTTTAATCATTCATTATTAAGTTAATTATTGCATCATCATTGTGTCATAAAAAAATTAAATAATTAAATGACTAAAAATTATAAATAAAATACCATTATGAAGGAAATATTTTTATATTTATAATTAAAATTTATAGTCTAATTTATCTTTTGTATAACCCTATATTAAAAATGGTTTAGTTATTAAACACTGAATTTAACACTTTTAACTCTTCTTTAAATAAAATAATAATAAATATCATAATCTAATCCACGTGAACCAACTGTACCCGCAGCTCCCGAAGCTCGGCGGGGGCCATCCGATATGCTGGAGTAGATATCGGGGTTGTCCCGGGGTACAAGTCGATGTAAAAGTCTACCTCTCTACGAGGAGGTAGCCCTGGAACGTCGTCGGGAAAGACGTCCACGTACTGGTCCACCACTGCAGGAAAAGCTGGACTCCGCACGTCCACTGCTCCTAGGATGAGGCTAGCCAACTGATGAGAGATGGGCTGCACTCTCCTCCGCGGAAGTCCATCCTGTGCTGCAAAGGTTCCCTTCTCGCCGGTGAAGGTAAACCTGCTCCCGTCGGTGCGAACACATCGCACCTTGCGCCTAAAACAGTCGATCTGGGCATGAACCGTGGATAGCCAATCCATGCCCAAGATGACGTCGTAAGGCATCGACGCCGCTACAAGGAGATCCCAGCCGAAGCTCTCGCCTCCTAGAGTAAGCTCACACTGCCGGCACCAGTGCGTAATCGTCGAGTCTGCTCCCGTAGGAGTCTCTAGCCGTAAGGATCGAGCCAACGGCTCAGTCGGAATCTCCGAGCTCCGAACAAGGGCAGAGGCTATGAAAGAGTGACTCGCTCCTGTGTCTATAAGTACTGCAGCAAGGGTGGAATAGACACAGATCGTACCTCGAATCATCTCTGGCAAGTCGGGGTCGTAGGCCTCCACTGCCTGGAGCTGGGCCTGTCCCTGCCCGCCAGCTCCATGTGGTCGAGGTGGCCCTCCTGGTGGTGGTGGGGGTAGAGCCTGGAAGCGTCACCCACCACCCGCTGCTCGGCCAGCTCCTCTGCCTCGTCCGCCTCCCCCCTGCGGACCGCCACGGTCGACCCTCTGCCTCTGCCTGGGTGGCCCCTCCACCGTCTGCTGCTCCTCTGGTCGGCGAGTCGGGCAGTCACGAGCCATGTGACCCTGCCCGCCGCAGGTGTAGCACAGCCTGCCTCTCGGAAGGCTGGCACTCCGCTGTGTGCCCTGCACTGCTGAGCCAGTGTCCCGGGGTCGCCTGCCGGAAGGTCTGGTCCGCCTGGAACCCTGGGTCATCCGTCGGCTACCTGCTGCCGAAGACTCAGCTACCTGCCGCCCTGCGCTAGGTCTCGCCACTGAAGAAGGCTCTGCCAGGAAGCTCTCGATCAGGAGGGCTCGCTCCAGCACTCCCGCCTGGGTCGGGATGCTGAGGGAGATCAGCGACGCCCGAATCTCCTGTCGCAAGCCCTGCTCGAAGGTCCGGGCCCGGAAGAAGGGGTCCCATACCATGTCAGTCGAGTAGCGAGATAGGTCAGTGAACCTCGCCGCGTACTGAGCGACTGTCATGCTGCCCTGGCGCAGCTGGAGAAGCTCCTGGATGCGCACCGCTCGGAGGGTGTCCGGGACGAACTCAGAGCGGAAGAGGCTCTCGAAGTCCGTCCAGAGCAAGGATGCCTCATCGTGAACCTGGAGCATCAGGCTCCACCATCGTCCTGCCGCCGCCTGCAGGAGGCTCGCTGCGAGAATCACCATGAGATCCGCTGGTGTCCTCACTAGCCTAAAGATCCGTACCACCGCCTCTAGCCAGTCCTCGGCGGCCTGGGGGTCCGCCTCTCCGCGAAACCTGGGCGGTCGCTGGCTCTGAAACTCATGCAGTGCCCTGAGGCGACGTGCATCGTCAGCGTCTGGTACTGGAAGCATCGGTGGCTCGGCGGGTAAGGCTACCGCCGGTGCCACTGCTGGCAAAGGGCCCTGCACCGAGGCCTCGTCGCTCGGTGGGCTGCCGTCGCGCCCTACACTCGGAACCCTAGCTGGCTGTCGTCGCGGGGCCATCCTGAAAAGGAGAACAAGAGCACCACAGTCAGAACAGTATACCTGGTGAGCTGGCACAAGTAATCACAAGGAAAACTTGAGACTTTCATGAAGCAGATCAGTATACCCGGTGAGCTGACACAAGTAATCACAAAGAAGACTTGAAACACACACGCAATCAATGTTTTCATGCATTAAGTCGGAAATCAGGAGTCAGGGTCCTGGTGTACGGATACGTCGGCCGCCGCACCAACACTGGGCTCCCTGAACTGATAACCACACTCAATACACTAAACACTATTGCTTCATATAGAAAGAAAAGACGATCAGAGTTTGCGGTAGAACCGACCACCTCTGATACCAATTGTCACGACCCGTCCTCGGGGCCCGTGCCGTGACTACCCCAAGCCCGCCTTCCATAGGCCAGGGGCTGGCGACTAGCACCAAGGCGTAAAATCCCAGTAAACAGGGAAGGCATTGCCTTTATAAGTAACAACCACACAGAGTCAGCAAGCGGAAAGTAAAGTGCAGAAAAGTAAAGGGGCCGGAAATACAAGCCCAACTGTAAAGTACAACTGAAAAGTAAAGTACAACAACTGAAGAAAAGACGGCGGCCTCGTGTCGTCCACTGACAATCCCACCTGAAGGGTGGGTACAGATAGCCTCCAGGCTCCTCGGGTCTCACGTCCGCTCCGAGCACGTCCCGCCCAGTGGTCCACCTCCAGGTACCGTCCTGCTCCACGCCTCAACCGTGATCAGCGCTGTCCGTCGTCTGCAACCAACACAACAAGGTGCGGGCATAGCCCGTGCAGGGGTGAGTACAAGCTACTCAGTAAGGACCCCGAGACCCCCGAAGGTCTCTCGAAATCCACAAAGGATATAGCACAAAAGAAAGATGCAATCACGAAGTAACATCTGACTCGACTTAGGTATATGCCCATACATATACCTAAGTCCCCAATTCTAGCTCTGCTCACGAGCTCAAGAACAACTCAATCCACAAAGGAAAGGAAGACTCAAATCCACAAGGAGAGTAAACAGTAAATCCACATAGGATAGTTCAACACAATCCACAAAGGAGAGTAACATAAGATTCAGCTCAACCAGGTATACTTTTTCAGATGACGTCAAAGATGATCACTGATCCATCTAAGTCGTCGGACCCACGAAGGATCGATAGGTACTAACCCCCGCAAAAGACCCACACAGGATCGGGCTCACACAGAACCTGTAGGCAGTGGCTCACACAGAACCGGTAGTAAGGACCCACACAGGATCGGGCTCACACAGAACCTGTAGGCAGAGGCTCACACAGAACCGGTAGCACTGATCCACGTAGGATCGCTGAGTGCAGTAGTCGACGCAGTCCACTGAGGATCTCTGCACAGTCGTCGTCGCAGTCCACGAAGGATCTCTGCTCTGCCGTCGTCGCAGTCCACGGAGGATCTCTGCTCTGCCGTCGTCGCAGTCCACGGAGGATCTCTGCTCTGTCGTCGAAGTCACAGCCAGCGCTAGGGTTCCCGCACAAAGAGAGCTCGTTCAGGAGGGTCCGCTCCACGAGCCGAGAGGCTGATACATCAACTGACACGTAGTCCGAAGTTGATGTATCCAAAAGTTCCGTATCGACAACAGGATCTCAACGCGACAGACGGCGCGTCAATCGGACGCCCGGTCTGAGAGTTATTGGCATTTTCGTCCCAGGGGCCCGGTTGGTTTTTAGGGCAAAACCAACCCGACCGTACTCCGCCTGTACCCGATCCTCGGGCGGAGTATGCCAAAAGTTCCGTCTCACTTAGAGGAAACTACCACAGCTGACGGTACGTCGTTCGGACGTCCGTAGCTCAAGTTATGAGCGTTTCCGCTCCGAGGGCCCGGTTGGTTTCGTGTACGAACCATCCCGGCCGAACCCAAAGTCTTCCGAAACCTTGAGTATAATATACCGAAACGCCCGTCTCGATCCAAGGATCGTGTAGCCGCTGACGGTTCGTCAATCGGAGGTCCCAGGCCCAAGATATGGGCAAAAGACCGAAGAGGGCCCGAGAACGGGGGTTCTGGGCCCGGGGCGACCCGGCCCGAACCCCCCCTGGGGTCGGCCGAACCGGGTCGGCCCGAACCGGGTCGGCCCGACCCGGCCCGAACCGGCTCGGCCGGGTCCGGTCCGGCCTGGGCGCGGCCCGGCCGACCGGACCGGCCGGCTCGGCTTCGGCCGGGCGGCCGAACTGCCGCGGGTTTGACCCGCGGCTTGGAGAGGAACGCGGCCCCGCGGGGGGCCGCCTGTCACGCGGACGCGGCCGGGCCGCCGCGTCCGTTCCCGGTTCCGCGCGGCCGCGGAACCGGCCGCCGCCGCCGCGGCTTCAGCCGCGGCGGAAATTCTCCACGGCGGCGCGCCGGGCGCCGCCGCCTCCGGTCGCCGGCGCCGCCGCGTCGGCGACCCGCGCCGCCGCCGCCTTCCGCGGGCCGCCGGAGATGCTCCGGTGGCCCGATTCCTTTCCTGTCTGCGCCATGATTCCTCCCGGGACGCGTCCTTCACTGCGGAATCAACAATTGGCCCTTGTGTCGTGCTTTTGCCGTCGCCCGCCAAATCCGCACAAAAAGGAAGATCGACGGAGGGTTGCCGGGTCTTGTTCGTTAGACCCGCACCCTCCGCGTTAGTCATAAAATCATCGGGAGGAAAAGAATTAACCAAATCAACAATTTTAAATAAATTAAAATTGTTCTGATCGGGTTCTTTATTTGAAAAGAATAAACACGGGAAAAGAAATAAAATATTCCAATCAACCCTTACTTTGTCGTCGACGTCGGACGAGAGGTCGTCGCGGAATTGCTCGTCGCGGAAGAAGGGGGATCGTCGCGTCGTCGCGGTATCCGGCGTCGCGTCGCCAATCTCCGGATCAAGAACAAACGCATTTAATTAATTAAATCCGTTGTTATTGAAATTAAAAAGTGAGAAATAAAAGATTCGATTCTCACCTTTGTTGCCGAACGAGGATCGGCCGCAGAAGAAGAGGCGTTGCCGAAGAACGTCGCGGGTAGGGCTTGTTGACGTCGCAGATCTCGGTGTGCGTCGTCGAATTCCGGTCGCCGGCGTTCTTCGGGTTCTTCGCATTCTTCGCGTTCTTCGCGTTCTTCGCGGAGAGGGTGGAGGCTCAGAGGAATTGCACAACGATAGCAATCCTCCAAAATAGACAAGTTTGTCTATTTTATTATTTTGCCAACAAACGTAAAACGCATAAGTAACGACCCATTTAATTCGTTGAATTAATTCAACGAATAAAACAGCCCATTTAATTCACGAAATAAACCGCCCAATTAAATGGTCTGTTAAGAAATTAAAGAAAACGCGTCGGTTGACTTTTCAGTTACTTTGACGGGTTTTCACGGGTGCGTTACTTAGAGAAAGAAACGGCGGGGCTCGTGCGGGTCCCACCTCACAAATATCCTACCAAGGGGGTAGGATATTTCTGGATAGCATCCTATCCAGTTCAACTCAGTTCAAGCCGCCTTTAAGTGGCTTCAAGTGGCTTCCAAACAGCTTAAGTGAAATAAAATAAAGTTGTCGCACAAACTTTATTTTATTTCTGACTTAAAGCCGCAAAATTTAAAAACCACGTCTGAGCAAACGCAACTCCGGAAGAGGCGTTTCTAAGCAAATACCGGCGCTGCGATTTCATCGGTGCCCTCAGAATTCGATTCCGGGCACCGGTTCAAAAGATAGAAAAACCCGCTCGTCCGTTCACTGAACGTACCCGAGCCAAACTTCGGAAATTGATTCTGGGCACACCGGGCCTCGGAATCAGGTGCCGTCTGAAGCTGCGCTCTTGTAAAATTCCAAAGAAAATTAAGAAAAAAATTTCCTTGAAATTTTCGGGTCTTTACATTCTGTGTTGAAAAAGAGGCCATAAAGAAACAAATTTATATTGAAAATTAAATATAACAATGGATAAAATGAATAAACATGTAGTTATTATGAAGGTAACAATATTCTTTGAATGTAATAAATAAGGGGAACAAATATTTTATCCAATATAATGCCTTATTCCAAGGGATAACATGGATGATAGGTACCTACAACTTTCAAGACAAGGGAAATCTTATACACCAAAACTATAGAATTTATTTTTGAAAATGACATGAAATGATGTACAATGATCAAACACTGAAGAAAAATGAGTATTATATTTAAATATTATTAATCATATTCCTATATACCTAATAATATAAAATATCCCCCCAAATAAATAGATTTCTATAAATAATTGTTTGTTTTAGTGGGATGATTATTATATCATTGGTATATATATTCTCTCTAATAGATGTTTATATGAATGTGATCCCTGTAAAATACCATTATCCTTCCATTAGTCAAATTTTATGAGATATTATAAATTGGTTGGATAACATGATATAGAGGATGATATGATTTAAATTGTAGAAAAATCCCATTTAAATATCAACCCAATAACACCAATCAAGGTTGAGTATAAACTCCCTATAAAAAAATACTACCATTATATTTGAGTATTTGTCACAAATGGTTATAAAAATAAACATTCGATATATTTCTATCAAGAGGTAAAATATGAGTTCAGAATATATACCAAATTTATTGGGAATGAAACCTCATTTAAAATTAAATCATGATCCATGTATATATTATGGATACCCTTAGGTATTTAATTATAGAGAAATTACTAAAATTGCAAGGGTGAAATATATCTAAGAAGGTATAATATAATGATCTTATAGTTGATAAGATATTTTCCTTAATCTAGTATTAGTTTTCTCAATGTGTGTAAATACCCTAACCCCAAAACACAGAGTCAGTGGTAACTTTATTAAATAGGTATAAGATATAATGAATCACATCCCAATGGAATAAATAGTTTACTAGTCTTGTTAAATGAGATGCATAAATGATTTTCACTATACATTTTAAAAGATACACTTCCTCTTAGTGTATTCATGCATATTAATCATAATGAACATCATCATTTTCTAGTGAAAATTGAAACATAAGAAATGTGTGTGTTAAAATTCTCAGTATGGATACTCATATAGCTAAAGAAATGAATAAATAAGCCATAAAAATATTTAAAGGTAAATAACTGAAACATGTTCTATTTAATCCATAATTTTTGTATAATATGGGAAGAATAAAAGAAGATCAAATAATCTCATGTAAATAATTAAATGAAAATGAATCCCAAAAAAAGATTTTATATTAATCGATTAATCATATGAAGTATCAATAATTAAATTCAAAATGATTGAATGAATAGTATCGGAAATCATTAGCATAACGTCAATGAATTATCCAATAAATTATACAAAAATGGGTAAAACCAAAGCCAATACCCAAAATATTTTTCTCATGAGATCTACCAATAAATTGAGGGAAGTTAGAGGTTCCCACTATTAACATACTATGTCCAATTTGTTTCTCATATTGATGGGTTGAAACATAATAAAAATAAACATTCAAATTAAAAAACTAGTAGATGAAATGTGAATACTTTCACCAATCAATAAACATAATCATAAACCCCCAAATTCAATATGGTAAATAGTATGAAAATAGCGCATCCATAGTCAAATTTATGATAGAAAAACCTAATAAAAATTGAGGATAATATCAATATTGTAGTACCCCCGGTTTCTGGTATATAACCCTTTCTTGATGTTTTTAATGGTTATAAAGTTAAGGGTGATGAATAAGAGTGTCGGGAGAACATGAAATGTGTTTTGGGGAAAAAATGTAAGCCGCACGGGAGGCACACGGTTTGTCTAAACTCTGCGGCCAAACCGTGTGGAGTTAGTGTTGGAGGCAGTGGCTTCCCCCTGGGCGGCACACGGTTTGTTTTACCGTACGGCCTAACTTTGCGATAAGGGTGGCCAAGGCAGTAGCTAACGCATGTCTAGTGCACGGTTTATCAAACCGTGCGAACTAACCATGCGGCCACTTAAACGAGATCCTATAAAAGTGGATTTCACGTGTTTTGCCTCTAAGTGCCTCTTTGAAGTTCTTAATAGGCCCTTACTCGGGTTTTTGGTTCTCATAAGGTCAAATAGGGTTCTCCCATCATTCCGGAGGTGATCTGAAGTCTTTTTGTTTGACGAATCGAAGTCGGATTCTTGAGGTATGTGATCTCTCTTGTTTGGTTCCTCAGATCTAGTTAGATCTACATACCCTATTCTCTCGGTTTCTTATATCTACACTCGTAATGGGTATATATAAGTTTTTGGATTCCAATCATGTTGAGTTTTTGTCTTGGTTATGTTAGGAGAAGAGATCTAAGGAGGATCCTTGGTGAATCGGCCCGGTTGTCTTGTGAATTCTCCGTTGGTTAGGGTTTTTTTCAAAAACTTTGTGGTTTGTGGCTTCACTCTTGGATTCACTTATTAGAATTTATTGGATTAGTTTCAAATGGGGTTATTTGAATGAAATTTATTGTGCAATTCATGGAATAAATCTTCTTTAGTGGTGATTTATGGTTTTGATGAAATTTTAAAATCTAGTTGAATTGTTGTCCAAAGTGATTTGGATTCTTGAAATTAAAATGTTCATTTTAAATTATGGATTTTATGGAATGGTAAATGGTTTGATGAATTATGTGTTTTCAATAAAAATAGGCGTTTTATTTTAAATAGTTTGTTATTGTAATGGATTAATGAAATTGGTTCATTCTTTGGTTTTCAATAAAACTACGGTTTTATTGAAATTGTTTGAATTAGTTGAACACACTTGGTTTTGATGGAAATGGTTTTCAATAAAAGTTGTTTTATTGAAAGGATGGTTTTGGTAGGATCGTTGTGAATGTGTGGTGTGTGTTCATGTTGCATATATGGGGCTTGGTTGAAATAGGACCTTGTGCTCGGTGCCAAACGTTTAATGGAACATAAGACCTTTAAGTACGAGGCTTGTTTGAAATATGATCTTGTGCTCGGTGCCAAAGGTGTAATGGAACATGGGAAGCAATTACCTTATGACGTCTTGGTTGATTGATGATAAACTGATCATGAGTATGGAACTATCATAATGAAGCATGAATGGTTGATTTCATGGGTTTGTGAAATGGTTGGGTTTCCAAAATGGGATATTGTGAAATGGTTTGAAAGCTTGTTTGGTAATTTTTCTAAAAAAAATAACATGTTGGAAATTGGTTTCAAATGCACTTGGATGTTTTTGGATATGATTGGTTGTGGAAGCTTGTTTATATCTTATTATAAACTATTTTGAGAAATTTCTTTTAATAAATTGTTTTATATAAATGTTGGCTAACTCTTCTATCCTAGTGGAATGAGTAGGGAAGTCATTGGGGGAAAAATTACTGAGTTTTATACTCACCACTACATTGGCACTTTGGTGCTTTTGCAGATGTCATTCTTCAAGATACATGTAAAGGAAAAACATCTTATTGATAGTGGTTCATGGTGATGCTTGGGAGATGTGGTGGTTCTTGGTGCATGGAGCCTGATGTGGTGTTGTGGAGAGTGTCTCGGCTTGTTTTGGGTCATTTGTTTAGTCTTCCGCTTGGTTCTCTAATTTTGCGTTGGTTTTTATTTCTGGTGGAACAATGTAGTTCTCTTTTGGTAATGCATGAGTTGGTTTTTGGATTAATGTGCATCATATATTGGTTGTTAGTGATGGTTTGGTTGGCTTATTTCTCAAAGTGTAAATCGTCCTCCACTTTCATTGAAACCATTCAACATTTATTTTCAGCCTTTGGCATATTGGGGATGTTGCTTAAGGCCAAGTAATGACTTGTTGTATTTTCATGTTAATGAGGATATGTGGGTCATTAAAAATGGTATCACCTTGTTCTGTCCTTTCCTAACAAGTGGTCATCAATGATCTGGGTTTTGGAGTTGATATTACTTTTTGCCTATTCCTTGGGTTGGAATCTTAGACAGGAGTAGGATTTTCAGAACATGAAAAGTATAGCATAAAAGGACGTAGCTAACCCGTTTATGCTGAACTTCATGTTACCAGAGTGTTGGGTACATAAGTATTTGGGATACACTTCTAGATTGTTGGAAATCTCATTGTCATGGGTTTAGCCAATGAGATATGCATGACATGCATTGTAGAAGAATGACATCCCACAAGGATTTCATATCTCATTTTGTGGAATTAGTAAATACTTTGTGTAATGTGCTAATTTATGAAAAATGTAGAAATTGTTTTCAAATGAAATGCTTTGAAAACATGGTATTTGATGTATTTTGAAAATGGATTGATTTCAAAAAGTATGTTGAATGTTTTCAAAAAATGGTTGATCATGGAAAAATGTTGTTTTGAAAACTATGTTGTGATAGATGATGTGATATAATTTGAAATGCTAAGACATCAATTGCTAGAGAGTGGGATTGACAAGGGTTGTTGTTGGTTTAGAAAATGGCATCTGGTAGGCGTTTTCAGAACCAACCCGAAGAAGCCGCGGAGAATGTGGTCGCACCTGAACCACGTCTGAACCAAGAGCTAGTTCAGAGTATTGTCTAGGCTTTTCAAGTTGTGGATACGGGGAACCGGTGGAATGAACCAAGGCATGTGGATCATAACATCTAGTTCATTAAGCAGAATCCACTGAACATTTGGGGTGATGCTGAACCCGAAAAGGAAGAAGTGTGGCTAAGTAGGATGAATCGTATCTTTGATTTCATCGTCACACCATCAGACCTCAAAGTAATGTTGGCGACGTATATGCTCAAGAATCTTGCACGTCAATGGTGGGATTTAGAGGTGCATGCTAAATTGAATGCTGGAATTACATGGGTTGATTTTGATGAATTTTTCAACAAACAATTCAATCCTCACACATTCAAGATCCATAAAATGACAGACTTATTTAGCTTAAAACAAGAGAGTCTCTCTATCATAGAGTTTGTGGATAAATTCATGAATTTAGTCCTTTTTGAACCAGAGGTTGCAACAAGTACATCGTTGAAGGAACACATCTTCGAATCGGGGCTAAGGTAGAGGATTTTCTTGAAGATAGATGTGCTCTGTATTACAGATTATACGTAAACAGTAAATAGGGAAACAGTAGCAGAAAGAGACATCTTGGGAGTTATGCGAGGAAGAATTATGATGATACCCATGGGAATGGGTGGGAACTCTAATGCTGGGAACAAGCGGAAGAGGGACACCTACTTCCACGGTGGGGGTGCGAATCAGAATCATATGGCTGGATTAGTGAATCTTCCTCCATGACCCACGATGAAAGTATGATGTTTTTAGAATGGCGCGATTGATCACATGAAACAAAAATGTATAACACCACCGAGAGCCTGCCACAATTGCAACGAGATGGGGAATCTTTAGCGATATTGTCGTAGTGCTCCACGGTCGGGTGTTCGTGACACTTCTCAGGTGTCACAAGCATCATATGCATCGACATGGTGACGATAGAAACATCAGTCTCAGCAAAAAAAATAGAGCAAGCCATAGTGATTCTCAAAATACCAGGACTCCCCAATAAGGAAAGTCTCAACAAGGAAATAAGGAGAACAATGCAGCAACGAAGCAATTTTATGGAGCTGAGCAGATGATTGTGGATGATCTGGTAGGACCATCTACATTGAGAGGTATGATTCTCTTGAATTCATCCCTTGTGAAAGTTTTGTTTGATACTGGTGCATCGCATTCCTTCATTTCTTCTCGTGTTGTTGACTTTCTACGTTTAAGATTTGAAATGATTCCTTCTATGATAAAACTTCAAACTCCTCTCGGTGAAATAGAATCTATAGCCATCGTGTGTCGAGCAAGTTCTATAACAGTTGATGGAGGTGAGCTGAAATGGGATTTCTCTATGGTGAAGATGGATGTCTATGATGGTTTGAAATGTTTGAGGCCCACATCGACTGTTAGAGGAGAACAGTTAGTTTCACGACTGAGGACAACATCAAACGTCTCTTTAGAGGGGATAGGATGGTAAAGAGTGGTGCAAAGAGCTTGTTGGCACCAATGGAGGGAACAAACTCTTACCAACTGGCAGCATTGAGTTTGTAATCAATAGAAAACTTTGAGGAGAATATTTTTCCAACAGTTGTGAATTAATTTCCGAATGTCTTTCCCAAAAACTTCTTAGGGTTACCTACTCTAAGGGATGTGGAGTTTACAATTGATCTCCTTCTGTGGACCGGTCTTATTTCCCTTCCGTCATATAGGATGGAACCAATGCAGTTACAGGAATTGAAAGTGCAGTTAGAGGAGCTGGAAAGCAAGGGTATCATTCAGCCATGTATATCTCTGTGGGCAGCACCAATTTTGTTTGTGAAGAAGGCAGACGGAACTCTTCAGTTGTGAGTTGATTATCATAAGATTTACCATGTTACGATAAGGAACATATATCCACTTCCATGCATTGATGATCTATTCGATTAATTAAGGGGAGCCCAGTGGTCCTCCAAGATTGACATACGATCAGTATATCACTAATTGTGAGTTCGGAATGAGGATATTCCAAAGATAGCTTTCATAAGTATATATGGACACTACGAATATGTAGCCATGCCTTTTGGTCTAACGAATGCACTAAGAGTCTTCATGGATTTGATGAATCGGATATTTTAGCGATATCTAGATTCTTTTATTGTGGTGTTTGTGGATGATATCTTGTTGTATTCAAAGACAAGGGTTGATCATAAAGATCACTTAGAAATAGTGTTACAAATCTTGAGAGATCATCGTTTGTATTCCAAATTATCAAAGTGTGATTTTTGGATATAGTAAGTACATTTCATTGGCCATGTCATTTCCTAGAAAGGTGTTTCAGCTGATCCTGAAAATATAGAAGCCGTTATCTCTTGGAAACAACCGAAAAATGTGTTCAAGATACGCAGTTTTCTTGTTCTAGCTCGTTACTACGGACGCTTTTTGCATGATTTCTCATGACTAGCATCAACAATGACAGCTCTGACAAAGAAGAATGCTCCATTCCAATGGACAAAAGAATTTCAGAAGTCTTTCCAGGAACTGATGTTCATCTTATATCATCACCCATATTGATCTTTCCTGAATAAGGATATGGGTATGTTGTGTGTTGTGATGCTTTAGGAATAGGTTTGGGTTGTGTTCTCATGCAAGGATACCATGCGGTTGCTTTTGGCTCAAGTAAGTTGAGGGTGCACGAGAAAAATTACCCAACACATGATATGGAGTTAGCTGTTGTCGTCCATGCTTTGAAAACATGGAGATATTATCTCTTTGGTGAGAAATTTACTGTGTTTATGGATCACAAAATCATGAAACAAATTTTCTCATAGTGAGATTTGAATATGAGGAAAAGAAGGTGGATGGAGTATCTCCAGATGTTTGACTTTTACTTGATGTACACACCAAGAAAAGGGAATTCAGTGGCAGATGCATTTAGTAGAATGTCATATGCTCAGTTAGCGAAAGTATCTTCAGATGAATATAAATTGATGTCGTTCTTAGCCAACATGCATGTGGAATGTGAAAACCATGGTGATGTTTCAGTTTTCTTTTCATCTACACTTTTTCCTAATTTTGTAAAGATGATCAAAGAAGCACAAACATCTGAAACAAAATGTCTGGTTGTAAGTTTAAAACTCAATGGTGGGGATACCATTGATGGATGGAAACTAGATGGAGGTTCAGTTTTGTGTTTCGTAGATCAAATGGTTGTACTGATGGTTTTTTAGGAACAAATCTTTCATGATTACCACCATTAGAAATGGCTTGTACACCCAGGTATAAAAATTTTGTATAAGGCGTTGAAGGTGCAGTTTTGGTGGAGAGGCATGAAAAGTAAGGTGGATGAGTTCTTCTCATTGTGCTTAACTTGACTGTAGGTTAAAGCAGATCATCAGAGACCAACTGGTATGTTAAACTCTTTAACTATCCCGGTGTGGAAATGTGAATATATAGTAATGCATTTTGTGATAGGCCTTCTAAGAATGGTCTGGAAACACGATGCCATTTGGGTGATAGTGGATCGTCTTACCAAGTGGGATAATTTCATCCCTATTCGTGAAACTCATACAGTGGAAGATATTTTAAAAATATATATCCTAGAAGTGGTAACGAGACATGGTGTACCAGTTTCTATAGGCTCAGATAGATATCCGAGGTTCACATCTCGTTTCTGGAAATCATTACAACAAGCCCTTAGAACATAGTTGACAATGAGCATGAAGTATCATCCTCAGATGGATGGGCAATCTGAGAGGATGATACAAACATTGGAATACATGTTGCGGTCTTGTTTAATGGATTTTTGTGGCTCATAGGAAGAGTATATACCCTTTGTGGATTTCTCAAACAATAAAAGCTATCAAGCCACAATACGCATGGCTCCCTTTGAAGCATTGAATGGTAGTCCTTGATGTTCTCCTCTATGATGGGTGGAGACAGGTGAAACATAACTTGTCGGGCGAAGCCTTGTCCAAGAGAGAACAGAGAAGATACAGTTGATTTGGAAGAGGATGGATATGGCTCAAAGTCATCATAAAGCTTTTGCAGATCACCGTCGAAGACCATTGTCATTTGTTGTGGGTGGTCATTTCTTCTTGAGAATATCTACAAAACCTGGACATCGCCGTTTTAGGAAGCAGGGAAAGTTATATCCTAGATATATTAGCCCTTTTGAAATACTGAAACAGGTTGGCGAGGTGGAGTATCGGTTGGAATTACCACCATAGTTCAGTTGGGTGCGTAATGTGTTCCATGTATCTCAGTTGAAAAAGTACCAGCCTGATCCGGACCATTTGATCATATGGAATCACGTTGACCTAGAGTCGGATGCTTCATTGTAACATCTCCTGGTATGGATTGTGGATAGGAAATAGAAAGTCTTGTATTGGAAAAGCATCAGTCTAGTGCGGGTTTTATGGTAGCATGGTCAGATTCAGGAAGAGACTTCGGAACGCGAGAAAGAAATGAATGAGCAGTGGCCAGAACTCTTTCAGGGAAGCATTGGTTTTCTACTTTCCAGGGATGGAAAGGCCAATGGTGGGGAGAATTTAGTACCCTTAGATTCTTTTATGTAACCCTTTCTTGATGATTTTAATGGTTATAGAGTTAAGGGTGATGAATGAGAGATTTGGGAATACTTGGAATGAGTTTTGGGGGAAAAAAGGGAAGTCCCACGGGAGGTGCACGATTCGTCTAAACCATGTGTCCAAACCCTGTTTAGTTAGTGTTGGAGGCAGTATATTCTGCATGGGCGGTGCACGGTTTGTTTAACCATGTGGCCAAGCCGTGCGAGAACGGTGGCCGAGGTAGTAACTAACGCATGGTTAGCACACTGTTTATCAAACCGTGCGAGCTAATTGTGCGACCACTTAAACGAGATCCTATAAAAGTGGATCTCACGTGTTTTTGTCTCTATGTGCCTTGTTTAAGCTTCTAAGAAGCCCTATCCCTGGATTTGGGTTCTTTTAAGGTCAAAGAGGGTTGACCCATCTTTTCGGAGGTGATCTGAAGGCTTCTCTTGATGAATCGAATATGGATTCTTGAGGTATGTTATCGTTCTTGTTTGGTTTCTCAGGTCTACATAGATCTACTTCCCCTCTTCTCTTAGTTTCTTAGATCTATGCCTGTTATGAGTATATGTATGTGTTTGGATTCCAAACATGATGATATTGTCATTGTAATGTTATGAGAAGAGATCTAAGGAAGATCCTTGTGGAATCATCCTGGTTTTCTTGTGTGTTCTCTGTTTGTTAGGGTTTTTGTCAAAACCATTAAGGAAGGTGGCTTCACTCTTGACTCCACATGTTAGAATTGATTGGATTAGTTTCAAATGGGGGTATTTGAATGAAATTAATTGTGAAAAACAAGGAATAAATCTTCTTTAGTGATGATTTATGGTTTTGATGAAATTGTGAAATCTTGGTGAATTGTTGTGCATAGTGATTTGGCTTCATGAATTTAAAATGTTGATATTAAATTATGGATTTGCTGTAATGGTAAATGGTTTGATGAAAGATGGTTTTTCAATAAAAAGGGGTGTTTTACTGAAATGTTTTAGTATTGAAATTGCTTAATGAAATTGGTTCATTCTTTGGTTTTCAATAAATGTACGGTTTTATTGAAATGGATTGAATTGGTTGAACACACAATGTTTTGAGGGAAATGGTTTTCAATAAAAGGGTTTTTATTGAAATGATGGGTTTTGAATGATTTTTTTGAATGTGTGGTGTGTGGTCATCTTGCATATACGGGGCTTGGTTGAAATAGGACCTTGTTCTCAGTGCCAAACGTTTAATGGCACATAGGACTTTTAAGTGCGAGGCTTGGTTGAAATATGACCTTGTGCTTGGTGCCAAAGGTGTAATGGCGCAGGTGAAGTAATTACCTTGTGACGACTTGGTAGATCGATGTGAAACTGATCATGGGTATGGAACTATCATAAAGAAGCATGGATGGTTGATTTCACGGGTTTGTGAAATGGTTGGGTTTCCAAAAAGGGATATTGTGAAATGGTTTGAAATCTTGTTTGGTTATTTTTCTAAAAAAAATAACTTGTTGGAAATTGGTTTCATATTCCCTTGGATGTTTTTGGATTTGATAGGTTGTGTAAGCTTGTTTATATCTTGTTATAAATTCTTTTGAGAAATTTTTTTATATAAACTATTTTATATAAATGTTGGATAACTCGTCTATCCTTGTGGCATGAGTAGGAAATTCATTGGGAAAAAGCTACTTAGTTTTATACTCACCCCTTCTTTGTCACTTTGTTGATTTTTTAGATGTCATTTTCTAGGACATAGGTAAAGAAAAAGCCTCTTATTGATAGTGGTTCGTGGTGATGCTTCAGAAATGTTGTGGTGCATGGTGCATGGATCTCGGTGTGGTGCCGTAGAGAGTATCTCGACTTGTTTTGGGTATTTTTTTAGTCTTCTGCTTGGTAGTCTAATTTTTTGTTGGTTTGTATTTGTGGTGGAACAGTGTAGTTCTCTTTTGGTAATGCTTGAGTTTTTTTTGGATTAACGTGCATCATATAGTGGTTGTTAGTGATGGTTTGGATGGTTTATTTCTGAAAAGGTAAATTGTACCCCACATTCATTGAAACCCTTCGACATTTATTTCCATCCTTTGGCGTCTTGGGGATGTCACTTAAGTCCAAGTAATGACTCATTTTATTCTTAAGCCAATGAGGATAAGCGGGTCATTAAAAATAAAACATTTAACTTTCTAATTATAATTACAATACAGGGATCCTTTCAATTTTGAATAGAGATAACGTGAAAATATCCATAAAATATTTTGATTTAAATATACTTTGACATTTAAAAATTTCTATTAAAATTTTTTCAAAAAACATTTTAAATATAATTTCCTTTGAAATAAAGCATGAAATGTGTTTTAATTTATTTGGGGAAAAATTCTATTAACGTTTTACAATTTAAAACAATGATTCCATTCATAATTTCTGTAAAAGAAAAACCATCATTTGTTTTGAAGAAAACATGAATATTCCTTCAGAAAACAATTTATTAAAAGTAAAAATGGGTAAAAATGTGTTTTGTAAATAATTTCTAAATTTTCTAAATATTTTTAAAAATATTTTTTTAAATTTCAATGGTTTGGATGAGAAAGGGTTTTTGAATGATGAGAAATAATTTTTAATTTTCATAAAACCATTATCTGGGTCATTTGATGTTCCAAAGAGTGAAAAATGATACTACTAATTGAAAACATCATAAATGACCATATAATAATAAAATAGATTAATTTTAATGTTTAAATAATTCCACCAAAGAAAACATAAAGGAAAACAAATTCCTGAATAATTATAGGGATGTGAAATAAACTCTTACCACATTGTAATCAATCAATTTTTTATGACCCATTAGAGATAAAAAAAATAAAAAAACATTAAACATCATGTGAAAAAATAAATTATTTATATCACTTGAAAAAGGGTAACCATATACACTTCATAAAATATTATAGGTGCATGACATCAAATAAAACATAAATGAAATAAAATTAAGACGATGACCCTTACACAGATCATATCTTTAATGTAAGATTTAACCAAATTAATCATTTACGTGCATCTTCTATAAATATGCAAAAAAAGTGGGAGTAATTAGAAAAAACCATTTTATTACAACCCTCACATATCAATTGAATCTATAATATTTTTTAACACATTAATTATTTATAATTATATTTATTTTATTGTTTTCATTATCATTTACTTGATTTTCCATTATTTTAATAATTACTACACCAGTGTTGTGAATGCTTTTAAGGTAATTATTTCTTCCCTAAAAATTTAAAACAAATTATGAATATCAATATCAAATTTTTAAATTTATCATTATTATTTATAGTCATAGATATTATTTGGATAAAAAAATAGTTAAAATGATATATTTATTATATTATTGAATGTGATATCTTTGAATTTTTTTAGTAAAATAATATAGGGGGTAAAAAATCATTCTAAAAAAAGTGGTAATATATATGATATTTGAATTATTATGGAAAAAATTACTCATACAATAAGTTTTGATCAATTATTAGGGTCATTTCCCAGTTATTATCCTTTTATTAGTAACCTATTTTACCGAATGTTTCTTTATCTTGGTACCAAAAATTACTAAGGTTTCTATTATTATTCACCAAAAATAAAAGGGGACAATTTAATAAGTTTTAAAATAATGAATTCAAATATTTCCCCCAATTTTTTAAATTCAAAAGTCACATGTAACACTATTTAATTAAAAAATAATCATATAAATGCAAGGAAAAACAGTTTTCTTGAAAAATGAATTTTTAAGACCAATATTGTACGAAAGGAAAAATAAAGTATAAGGATTTTTAAAATGAAATAAAATATATTTTTTAATATTAATTTTTAATTAAGTTTAATTGGTTTAAAATTAAACTCTTATAGATAATTTTAATATAAATAAATTGATAGTTTTATAAAAATTGGTATTATTTAGTCATCACTAAAAAATTAATCATTTCAGGAAATTTTAAAAAAAATAATCCTAAGATAATTTTAATTTTTTTATTTCAAAATGATATTACTTTTATAAAATACAAATTAAAAATGTTTCATAAAATGATTATTATTTTTCTTCATAAAAATATAGAAAACTATTTTCTAATAGAAAATTTTTATTGTAGAATAAAATGATTTTACAAAAAATAGTACTTATTCGAAAATAATTAATTACTAAATTAACAATCCGTTTCAAAATTACATATTTCATAACTTGGTTAATACGATTATTTAGCACAAATTTAATAGCTTGTTTATAAATATCACATAATGATATTTTATTATTCATATAAGATGGTTGTTGTGTGCACATAAGCTATTAAAGAGGTTAAATTTAAAAAAAGTCAATTTGTAAAATCATTGGTTTTTACAAAAGAAAACACAAAACTAAAATTAAATAAGATATTTTAGATGAATATTATCATCAAAAATTATAACTAGAACAAAACTTCTATATATTAAAAGATAGTAATCTACTAAGTATTATTTCATTTAGATTATAAACAACATATATAGGTATCTTTCTCAAATGAATATTTCGGTGTGAACAAATTAAATCATCCACATTAAAATTATTTTTATAATAATACATAATTTTAAATTTTTAAATTATAAATTTATATGGAATAATATAAATTTTTTTTAATGTTTAGAAACAATAATTTTCTATAAAACATGTTATTTCTATGTATTGTATTTTATTTTAAAAAATAAATTTATCAATCTCAGAATTTTATATAGAAAATAATAATAGAATTTTTTTAATTTAATATTTCATAATTATCATTAAATTTATTTTTTTTATTTTTTTTATGATTTATTTTAAGGTGAGTAGTGTGAAATATTATTTTTACAAATACTATGAATTTTATTTCATCAATAGGATATAAATTAAAACAAAAAAATTATTAATCCTATTTCATTAATAAATTTATTTTTTATAAGTAAAATTTTTATATTAACATTTGAATTTTAATATAAAAATATATATTTATCATATTATAGCATAAGAAATAAATTTTTTCAAAAGTTATATCTAAATTAATATAACTTAATAATATTAAAGATAATTTCAATAAAGTTTATGATGAAAATGTAAAAAAATGAATTTAAATATTTTTATTTTATTGTACATATTTTAGAATGTGTACGATTTTATTTTTTATGCACAACATTTGAATTACATAGCTAAAAACAAGTTACCAATTTAAAATCCAAAATGGGTAAAATTTGTTAACCAAAGGGGTTAAAGGACTAACATGTAAAAATAATATCTATAATTTATTTTTTGAGGTTTTTGGTCAAAAATACCATCGAAATTATTTTTTATTTTTAGTGTACTTGACATGAGAAAAATGTTCTCTATTTATATTAAGATGAAATATTTTCAAAAATGTCTCTCTCACTTCTTAAAAAGAGAACTCTCAACTCCCCTCCAATTACACACTAAATTTCCATTTCCTATATTAAATATTCAATTTTTCCATACCATAGAATACTATTACACTTACTTATTCTTCGTGGAATTTCAGTTATTCATGTTTCCTACCATTCTATGGAATTTTCCAAGGAAATAAAAATGTTCTCTACGTGATTTCTACTATTTACTTAATGTTTATTCTTTTTTTTTATTTCCCATTCATATATTTTTTTCCAATATTATATTATGAATTTAGTATAAATATTATATGTAATTTAGATCTATTTTATACTAATCATTAGCCAACATTCCCTCACCCCCTCTTTTAGATAGGGTATCCTTCACATCAATATATTATTTCATTGGATGTTTTTCCAAATAAACTTTCTTATTCCCAAAATATTATTCAGGTTAATTTTTACTATTTTGGAAATCATTATAAATTATTTTATTTTTAATATAAAAAAATTCAAAATTTATTTGGTATTTCATGTTTCCAATTAAAATTTCCAAGGGCTCAAATAATTGTTTTCATTTTATACATATTCTAAAAAATATCTATTTGATAGAGTAAATTATTAAAATTATACAATTCATATTATTTTTTAAGATGGATCATAATATGTTATTCTATATCTTATGAAGGATCCATCACATTCATTATCTTTAATGAAATTCAAATATTTATAAATATGAGTTTTCAACCAATCTCTTTCCTCTATAAATGCTAAATATTTTCATATATTTATTAAAGGGTGTTAACCTAGATTTCATTCATCGATTGATTGGGTAAATTATTCACTTGAAAATATACTATTAATGTCTATGGTGTTAGATTGAAGGATGATAACATAGAAAAATCTCCCATTTATTGATTGGGGAAACATTAAAAATGATTGTAATTTTAATTTTAATATGGATATTTATTGATTAATAAGGAATGAACGCTATATATTTAACAGCTTTTGGATTTCTTCATATGAATAATGAACTAGAATTAACTATATAAGGGGGACCTTAATGACCCCTTGATTATTTAATAGGACACGTGAGACAAGCTATCCAATGATTTTTTATAGCTACCCATTAATTTAGATTTTATTGTTTCGATCTTGGAGGAATTAAGATATCATTGAACATGGCCTTGAATGTTTTTATAGTCTTTCTAAAAGGCCTTGATAAGTCTAGAATTATAGATTCCAAAACCATGAAATTATTTATTATTGTTTATGTGTTTATTTATATTATTAACCAGGGATTTTCATCAAATTCATGTGATCAATTACATTTAAATATTTTACTATCATTTAGTTCATTCCATAATATTTGTGACTTGTTAATTGTATGATAGTTTCAATTATATGTTTCCTGTATAGAGCATTTGATATCACCATTCTTATGTTTACAATTCCTCATAAAATATTTTCATGAGATATGTTATGTGTCATGAACTAGGTCGGGTCGTCATCCGACCCGGCGCCCGACCGGGTCCATGACATGGCCCGAAGTGCGCTCCCGATCCCCACGGGTTGGAAACTAGTGCCAGACATCAAAATAAACTAGTTGGGAACGGTTTGGAACATAAATAGGATAAATAAAAATAAACTGAACAAGCAAACAAATAAAGAAAAATAAACTGAACTACTTGGAAGAAGAAAACGAAATAAACAAAGCAACGTGACATACCTCAGGTGAACCCATGGATCACTAGGGGACATAAACTACACTCACTCCCAAAAGCGATCCAAGATTGAACCTGCAACTGAAAAGTAAAGAAGGCATGAGCACCGAAATGCTCATTACGAATGCCAAAATGTAACCACGTCCTATGCCCCTGCCTTTAGTAAGAAATCCAATCATAACTATTTGAAAAATAAGATATAGTAAAATAATGTTTTCCTTCTTTTCAAATTCAAGTAACGAGTTTGTATTTTCATGTAATGCATTTCACTCCTATTACATTTTCAAAATAGGTTCCCAGCATGCATTAACGTTTCAAATGAAAAGAAACCAGTTAGGATTAAAATATGGTTTTCCCAAAAATACATCAAGTATGAAACAACTGAAAATAAAGTTACATCCCTAGCAGCATGTCACAAATGAGCACCATGGGTAATCTCTAGAGGTAACAAGAACAAGTGGGATCCTAGAGACCTCATACATCGGTGAAACGTGGCTTAGAAGACCACGACCCTCATAAAACGTGTCGTAGAAGGCCATGACCCTCAGAAAATGTGGCTTAGAAGACCACGACCCTCAGAAATTCATATGTTTAGTTAGTCTTGTTGCATCAATCCTACTAGACCAACTGGGATGAACCACTTCCGTGTGATCTAGAGCACTGGTCCTGGTCACCCACCTAGATACCCGGGTTTCCCATTGTGCTCTATTTCAAGTGGTGGGGAATTTTTCTTTATCATGCAAACATATATGAACATAAAATTTTCATTATCATAAACTCATTTAATCTCACACCACCATTCTCCCTCCTTAAGTGCATTCCCCCCTCCTTCATGTCACACAATGCATAAACTTCAACATTAGGCACATCATAGCACTTTAAACATACAAATCATATTCTAAAACCAAGGGGGCGTGCCTCAAGAGAGGTTTTCTTTTTTCATAAAACATTATTAATGTTCCAAACGAGCTTTATTATATAAATGGAATATTTTTTTTATAATTAACCCAACCAAAAGTCCAAACACCTTTGGAAATATACATTACCAATTCAAAACCACTTAGAAAAATCATTTTTTCAAAGAAATGGTCACTTAAGACCTATATCATTAAAAATACATTTCAATTTCAAATTTAAAGGCATAATCATTTTGAGCAATCATTACCTGATTTCATAGCATGTGTATAAAGCGTAAATGTAAAACATTCTTTTAAATAAGCAAGCAATTATGAATCTCAAATTAATGTAATAGTCATAGAGGACCTACCTCAGACATGTTGTTGTTCGTTGGTTACCATCGAACCAACACTTGGTGCATACACACACATTCATTTATACATATATATATATACCCCTAGTTTCATTGCATATGTTCCCCGCACCATGAGAGAAAATGTGCAAAGAGGGAACACACACACACCCCCCCACACACACACACAAACACACACACACATATATATATATATATACTACCCTATGCATGTGAATGTTGGATACCTCGACAACTGCGACCCAAAACTATCATAGCGAGGTCTATCACACTACACATATCATTTAATAAATTAATAGAACAATTTATGCAACACTTCAAAATTATCACCAAAAAATTTACACAAAATAAACACACACAAATTGTATCAAAACGCCACTTCAAAATCATCTGCACATCGTAATCATGGAAAAACCTGATTCACATCGTTTATACGAATTAAATAAACCATTTACACAACATATAAAACACTCTAAAAATTCGTAACACGACATAAAACAAAAAAAACCCAAAAACCTCTTCTAAGGCCAAAAGCACCCCACAACAATATCTAAACATGTTTCACACCTTTTATATGATTTAATAAACCACTTAAAAATTTTATGAAACAACCCAAAGCAGTGTTACCAACCTTTGAACATAAAATCCCACTCAAAAACATCTTCTAAGGCCAAATTCACACCAATGTCATACCAAGACAGATCACAATAATGCAAGAGATCCTAAAAATTACCAAAGGCTCTAATTAAAAGTAAATTAAACTAGGAAACAAGAGAAACCTCACATAAAATGGTGACCGACGAACCTAGACGGACTAAAAAAACAAAGCAGCAACCAATGCACTACAAGATAAATACAACGAACCTTACAACACATAAATACTCTAATTTAATGGCTGAAAAAAAAACATGAAACAGAAGAAAATATTACCTTGGAATAAATCCGGCAAACCAAAACACAACGAACGACCTCGCCTTCGGCGACGGTTGCCGGAACACACACCAATAAGACTCGAGAGACCCAATGCAATCCCTATAAAGGATTGAGAACATCAAAAATCAGGTAAACCCTAACCTTGGGTTTTCAACCGAATAAAAAAAGCGATATGAAGAAGAATAATTGGAAAAATGAAGGAGAGGGAGGGAGAGGACTCACCAGCGATAGCAGAGGTGGCCTATCCCTAGGACGAAGATGATGATAGTGGCAGGCTTGGGGAAGGAGGTCTTCAGCATGGCTGCTCGGTCAGAGAGCAAGGAGGTCGCCTCAACAAGAGGACGACGCACAACTGGAGAGGCGAGTGAGGGAGGGAGGGAGGCGGTGGTCGCGGTAGTCGTAGCTAGGAGAAGAGGAGGTCAGCCGGAGGTCCAAGAGGAGGGGGCTTCGACGGCGAGTAGCAGGAAGGGGAAGGGGTGAGGTGCGACACGAGGGGAGAAGCAGGGAATAAGGAGAGACAGAAAAAAGAGAAGAAATAAGAAAGAAAATAAAATGAAAATAAAACCACCAAAAAATGTGAAACCATAATCCATTTAAAAAAATTATTAAAAATAATAAGCGGTTGATAATTTTGTAATTATAACAATAATTTAATATTAATAAAAAAATTGAAATATCAACTGAAATGATAATAATAATTATTATAATATTATTATCATTAAAAAAATACTAATATTCTAATTCTGATAATAATGATAATAATAATATTCTCATCACCAATAATAATAATATTATTATTTAAACAATTATTTAAATTCTATTTTATTTAAAACAAATGTAAACCGCACATTTACTTGGGGCATCACCGGAGGGTTCCCAAATCGTGCATGGCCCACGCGCTAGATACTACCAAGCCCAAACCACACATTTCTAAATAACAACCAATAAAAAATCAAACTGGGTGTCAACCCACTCAAGAAAAAAATAAAATAAGACCAAGGATGAATAAAATAATTAAAAATAAAATATTGTCGCGTCGGGGTGTGACAATTCTCCCCACCATGACACTTTCTGCCCCCAAAAGGTCCCAAAAGACTTGGTTGTTCAATGCTCGAAATGAGGACGCAAAAATTCTCAAAATGAAACTCCTACCACATGAGGTTTGAACATTCACTTTCCAGCTAGGACATGAAACCGAGAGGCCCGAACTACTAAGAAAAATAACCAACAACAGAAGACTCACATTCCAAAACACAACCAAAACCTTGAACACCCCGACCCCAAACATAGAAATCACTAGAGTCTTCTTGAGATTCCCAATGAACATTCTCCATGCGACCTATCGACTGACCTAAAAATCTTCATTGATTGGGGTCGGGCGGTGCAGAGGCAAAGAGTTTCCCCAACAAGAACAACATGTAGGATAAGTTCTGCACAAATTTTTCCAATATTGGTCTCCCCACCATATTAAGATTCTTTCCAAAATCCAGCTTTCCCAAATCAAATCAAAGTAGAAAACCAATCAAGACCGACGATGATGGTGTGGCCCCTGAACAGTCTGAGTCACACCCAACCAGCTTGAGGGAAGACATGGGCGAGACCCATAGTGGGTCTCCCCACTATATTAGAAACTGAGCTGTAAAAAATCACCCACATGGGAGCTCTAAATTTCGTTTCAACAATGCAGATTGAATTCCTCATCATGAACCCACTGACATGGGTCATCTCCCGACATAGTAGAGGTGGGTTCCACATATGAGAAACCAAAACAAACACCGACTACGGACTCACCACTTCCCCAAGACACAAGCATTCCCAAGAGGCAACACCCAAAACCCAAATCTGCTTAAGGGGAAGACTAGACATTATAGAGTTTATACCCAACAAGACACAAACATGAAAACATCATGAAAGAGGCCACAAAGACCTATAAAAAAAGATCCCATCCCAGACAGACCACCACTTGAAGTAAGAACATAACCGGCCTCTTCCCTAGAATTAAATATGACAGGTTGAAAGCGCATACCTTGCCCATGGAAACTGCCTGACTACATGAAAAGATTCACTCTGAGACCTATGGATGGAGCTCTGATGTGTTGAAGCATCTGATTCCCCGTAGTCAGGAACTAACAACTTCTAACTATGGCTTCATCTTCTAGAAAGGCCGCTTACAGACTTCCTAAGATGACCCCAAATAACCACACCATTGAAAATTCATCAGAAGATTGCGAAGAACAGCTTTGAATGCCCAAATTGACCACATTGGAATCAAAAGTTCGTGTGGTATTAGGAATGAGAGATAAGAACTGATGGAAAACCCATGCCCAAAATATGTTCCTCCAGTTCACTCTCTACAGTGGATCGAGAACCCTTCACAAGAACCATAAAAAACAAGATTGTCATTTGTCCCAGTCTGCGACCCTGACTTGCAAGTAGAATGTAGCAAACAAATTTCTCTAGCCCGAACAAGACCCTTCAATAAAAACCAGGACAACTTACCCTTCACGACATTTGGAGTTCCTAAAGACTGTAAGAAGCACTACACTTACTCAAGTTTCACCACAACCACTATTAATCCTCAACCACCCTAGAGAAAACAAGCAACGAGGAAAATAAATTAACCTCACCACTCCACTAGGAGTCTAGGTAAAAATAAAACTACGAATGACCCCTCGGGGAACTTTGGACATTTTTGGGCAGCATAACTTAAACAAGAAGCACAAAATCAACCTGAATCACATCACAAAACAAGACTCCACATTTAACTATAAATCATTAACTCAAACCTAAAACATCATTTGAACCTTGAAATTCCATCTCTAAAACAAGCCTCATCCTATACGCTAAAAAATCAAAAAACCAGACTATAACCGAATCAAATATCAACAAAAAATACCAAAGAAACCTCACCAACCAAGCCTAAACCCCACTTCCACAAATATCCATTTCCAAAACCATCCCATTTCAAACCATCTGAATGCTAAAAACCCCTTTTTAAAACCCACTTTCTTATTTTAAAAATTTCCTAAACAAAATTCGTCCATGCACATCACTCATCAAAAGATGCCTTTGAAGAATAAAACAAGCCTTGAAAACTGAGCACCCACCATTGGTATTCCATGAAACCTCACGTGTGTACATTCTTGTTCCAACTCAAGAACCAACCCATGCAAGCCAATAACCATCAACATCCAATTACATTCATTCATACACGTGGGCATCCATAGAAATACCAAAGGTCAAATAGATCATCTTCAAATTTCTTCTTTTTCCAAGAGACATTAGTTGCATACATCACAAAATTTCAAAAGCCCCAAAAACATTTTTCCCCAATCCACTGCTGATTTATGCTTTACAAAAGCTTTAAAATATCCCAAAACATTTTTTTAAAACACTTTCCATCCACAAAACAACTCATTACAATTTTTAAACAAACAATGATTTTCATTTGGAAATCTGATTTCAAAAGACCAATCCTCAATTTTGAAAATCATGAAAAACACCCAAAAACCAACTAAAACTCACACCAAGAACATCCCAGAACAACGAATTCACTCAACGAATCAAGATTCCAAATTCTCAAATAAACGACTGCAACACACGGTTTGGTCACATGGTTTGGCTGACCGTGAACCAACCGGGTGAGCACAAAGGGAGTCATCAGAGGCGATTGCATGGTCTACACATGGCTTGCTAGGTTGTGCGCAACATCCATGCACCCCTCTAGAATGACCACCAAAACTCAAAACTAATAGTAACACGCAAACATGACTAAGGTGCCTGAAAACAATTGGGAGCCATATGCGGACTTTGAGGCAAGTCCATCCCGGACCACCCTGGCGATTCAAGGGTCATTCCAAATAGGTGGTGATCAGGCACCTACCCGCAATTAACCACTTGGATTCTGAAAAAACTAACTCTAAACTATCATACATCCCCAAAGGACATGGGATAACCTCCCTCAGATACCATTTTGTCATGAACCAGGTCGGGTCTTCATCCGTCCTGGCGCCCAACATAGTCTGCGACATGGCCCGAAGGGCGCTCCCGATCCCCATGGGCTGGAAACTAGTGCAGGGCATCAAAATAAACTAGTTGGGAATGGCTTGACCCATGACAAATATAAATAAACATAAACTGAACAAGAAAATAAATAAAGAAAAATTAACTGAATAACATGGCAGCAAAAAAAGAAATAAACGAAGCAACGTGACATACATCAGGTGACCACGTGGATCACCACAGTATGTAAGCTATACTCTCTCCCAAAAGCGATCCAAGACTGAACCTGCAACTAAAAAGTAAAGTAGGCATGGGCACCAAAATGCGCAGTAGGAATGCCAAAATGTAACCACGTCCTATGCCCCTTCCTTTAGTAAGAAATCAAATCATGCTAGTTTAAAAAATATGATATAATATAATAATGTTTTCCTTCTTTTCAAATTCAAGTAACGAGTTTTTATTTTCAAGTCAATCATTTCACTCCCACTACATTTTAAAAAATAGGTTCCAACCATGCATTAACGTTTCAAATGAAAAGAATCCAGTTTGGATTAAAATATGGTTTTCATAAAAAGACAAAAAGTTTAAAACAACTGAAAAGAAAGTTACATCGTTAGAAGAAAGTCACAAATGAGCACCATGGGGAATCCTTATAGGTATATAGTACAAGTGGGAACCTATAGACCTCGTACCTCGGTGAAACGTGGCTTATAAGACCACGAACTTCAGAAAAAGTGACTTAGAAGGCCACGACCCTTAGAAAACGTGGCTTAGAAGACCACAAACCTCAGAAATTCATATGTTTGGTTAGTTTTGTTGTGTCAATCCTGGTAGACAAACCAAGACTAACCTCTGTCGTGTCATCTAGCGTACTAGTCCTAGTCACCCACCTGGATACCCGGGTTTCCCATTGTGCTCTATTTCAAGTGGTGGTGAATTTTTCTTTATAATGTGACAGCTGGGTCCGAGTGATAGCACAATCACCCCGCCTTAACATAGCCATCGGGTCCTGGCCCACCAGGTACCACCAGTTGCCACGAAGACACGTGGGGCCCACCCCAAGGTCAACCCACATGCCTGAACGGGTCATCTAAAAAATGATAGTCCCCACAAACCAACACATGTCCTTTCTAGTGTGCTTTTTCCTCACTCACACACACCCTGGGAAACTTCCCAGAATGTCACCCATCATGATCACTACTCCATGCCAAGCACGCTTAACAGTGGAGTTCTAATCAGATAGGCTCTCGAAATGGAAGGTGCACCTTGTTCACATGAGTTATATCATGTAGTCATTAAACCATTTATCATTTGGGGGTGTTACAATCACCCCACCTTTAGAGCTTTAGAGCACAGCGTCATCGTTGTGGGCCCCACATTTCAACCTAGGCAGTGCACCGTACTTAAGGGTGGGTACCACCTCTGATACCAAATGTGACAACTGGGTCCCAGTGACAACACAACCACCCCGCCTTAACATAATCATCGGGTCCTGGCCCACCAGGTACCCCCAGTTGCCCCGCAGACACATGGGTCCCACCCCAGGGTCCACCCAAATGCCTAAACGGGTCATCTGACTAATGATAGTCCCCACAAGCCATCACATATCCTTTCCAGTGTGTTTTTTCGTCATTCACACACATCCTGGGAAACATCCCAGAAGGTCACCAATCCTGATCACTACTCCAGGCGAAGCACGCTTAACTGTGGAGTTCTAATCAGATAGGCTCCTGAAAAAGATGGTGCACCTTGTTGACATTAGTTATATCATTTAATCATTTAACCCTTTATCATTTGGGGGTGTTACAATCACCCCACCTTTAGAGCTTTAGAGCACAACGTCATCGTTGTTGGCCGTACATTTCATCCCAGGCAGTGCACCGTACTTAAGGGTGGGTACCACCTCTGATACCAAATGTCACAAATGGGTCCCAGTGACAGTACAACCACCCCGCCTTAACATTGCCCTCGGGTCCTGGCCCACCAGGTACCACCAGTTGCCCCGCAGACACGTGGGGCCCACCCCTGGCTCCACCCACATGCCTGATCGGGTCATTTGACTAATGATAGTCCCCAAATGCCAACACATGTCCTTTCTAGTGCGCTTTGTCCTCACTCACACACGCCCTAAGAAATTTCCCAGAAGCTCACCCATCATGATCACTACTCCATGCCAAGCACGCTTAATGATGGAGTTCTAATCAGATTGGCTCCCGAAAAGGAAGGTGCACCTTGTTGACATGAGTTATATCATTTAGTCATTTAACCATTTATCATTTAGGGGTGTTACATTACGAATTGTAGCATGTTTATAGAATGTATGGGAGATGTTTAAGAACTGTTATGGATTTATTGGTACATCATTTTGTGTGAAGAAAATTTCCTTTTGTTGAGAAAGATTTAAGATTTATCATTTAACAGTATTTGAAATACCTTTAATGATCTATTGAAAATATATCTTGGTATTTTATTTAATGAAATATTTTTTCTAGATCATGTAATTATGGGAAGGTTGAATCAAGTGTGCCACATTGGTAGAGAGACCTCACATGGGATGCGGCTTTTAATGCCTATGAAATTTCAACATTCTTACTTGATATCATCAGGGATAATAATTAGGGTCTTTAATTTCACGCCCTTACACTGTAGTGTATATTATGATTTCAAAATCATAAATTTTTAGAATTTATTTAATGATACATGACTATGTTATAATGAATTAAGATTATTTCATTTTATTTCAAGATTTTATCCCATCCATCAATCAATTTATCTCATTTTATCGTGTAAAAATTTTATATGATCTATAAAAAACCACTATTTTAATAATTTATAATATTTAACCCCTTAATATGAATTTTATGTAGCACATTTCTTATTTTTCTTCATTATCCATGGTGATAATAGAAGTTCTATTTATTTTTATTAGATTATAAGAGGTTTATAATGAATTATTTGTTTAAATTTTAATGGCTAACGATATATAATATTCCATCATTTAAAAAGAAATAATTTTTGATTTTAGGGCTTGGTTTTATTCTTGTTACATGTATATGTATGTATGTAAATTAAAATATTTAAATAATTAGTTCAACATAATTTTTTACCATAATGAATAGTAAAAATATCGAAAATATTTGTTACAATGGTTAATGTTAAAACATATTTACTATGGATAAACTAAAGAGATAAATAGAAAAAAAAATTCTAAAAAAAGTTTCATTTGAATTTTAGGGGTGTAGAATATACATATAATCCCTACAGTACATTATTTATCATTTTTTCAAGAACATGGATTCATATTTACTTCTCATTATTGATTTTTTTTAGTATTTAAAACAATGTCTCTCCTCCTCCCTTATAAAAAGGAACCCCATATTTACTCCTCTCTACACATCAAAATATAATTTTCATCAACCTAACTCTATATAAATATATGTATCACATAATTATACACTCTATGGACCACATATTCTACCCAAAATACCAAACATAGATTCCATAAGAAGATATCCAAAATAGATTCTTCTAATCAAAGATAATAATCTTCAGCTTGACCCTTCTTTTGATTATTTTTTATTTGAACATCAAATATGTATTAAAATTTACAAAATAAAATAAAATAATATAAATTGTGATATTATAATGTTTATTTCTTAATAATGATCAAAATACTCTTCCATAAAATTGGAAATTAAAGCATCATTCATGTAACAGGTAGACTACCGCCTCCGGAACCGATGTAATTCATTTTCCATCATCCACTCTCATAGATTCTCACAATGATGGATTTAAGTTTTATATATGATATTAATAATAAAATAATAATTCTTTAAAATAAAAATATCATATTATTTCATATCATACAATCCATTGAAAAATGATAACATCATTCATGTGTACAGTAATCTATTGCACAATTAAGAGATGTGATTCGTTTTTTATTGCTGCATCATGTGGACAATATATATATATTTTTCAAAAGATAGTATGAAATTTATGAGAAAATTATCATTATATAAGAATAAAATATACCTTATGTTCTTCCCATCATGATCGTTGAATAAATGGATGTGTTTCTCATGCACACGTATAACCTACCATCTCTATGATTTTAACATAGTATATTTGTCATAAATATATTTCATGGTTGGTTTTAAAAGTATAATTGATATATAATAATGATAATTATGTTCTTATTATTAATCTATATATTATGTAACAATTAACCCTTTTAGATTGACCAACACACTAAATCTATTTCGAAATTATGAACAGTTATTCCTAAAAACTCACAACGTGGACATACCTGAACAAGTATTAAAATGTTTCATTAAAACAATTGAAATAAATAGAATATTTATTATGTAAAAAACAAAAAAATGGTTATTTACAGACAAAATTTTTTACATAATAACATTATACACAATACAATGTACATTCACAACAAGTCTAGAGTCAATATTAGGGATATCTCACCTCACTTTTACTTTTGTGATACATATTCCATATTCAACACTTATTTATTTTCTATTGTGTATATATGTACAATTAGAATTTTATATTAGTAAAATATAAATCTTCATGTTGTTTAAGGATTCATTTAAGGATACCTCTTATTGAGGGGTTATTATTCCAAATTTACTAAAGTGGTAAGGTTTTATTTCACAATGTCATTATTATTCAAGATTGTTTATATTTAAGCCAACATTGGAGGAATTGATTGATATTTGAATAACAAACCCACTGAATTTTCTTCTCCTATAGTAATTTGTGAAATTTTCTCATAATATTATAATTAAAATCTCTTTGGTATATAAAATTATTGATAATATTTTTTATTTGATGAGTTTATTTCAATATTCGTTGAAAATTATTTTCCTTTTAAATTTATGTGTTCAAAAAATATTATAAATTTTTTTTATATAATTATGAAAATTATTAAATAAATAAAATTTCAACCATTTATTACTCATTAATAAAAATAAGGAATGGAATATTTTTTTCAATTTTCAAATGATGTACTTTTTACCCTTTTCAATTGTATGAGATGATACTTTTAAAACATTTTACATCTTTTATTGAACTAATCTGAATCATTACTACTCAATTAATTTAATATTACATTATACATTTTTGTGGTTATTTTTAAATAAAATTTCTATAATATTTTAGAAATTTTTATATTTTGAAGAATTGATTTAAATGTGAATATGCTATTTTCCTACAAAATATTAAATGTAATATTGTAATGAAATTTTTATTAGTGGAAAAAATAATTAATGATATGGATAGATTTTATATTATGTATATATTTCTCTCACATATAAACTTATATTATTCTCCCTTAAATTTATTTTGTAATGCATGACTTATGTTCATCTCTCAAGTGCCTTCATTAAGAAATTTCCTTCGATTAGGATATGAAAACGAGATTATACAACCCATTTTCTCCCCATGGGTAAATAGTAGGTTTATTCTTTATGGATGATTTAATTTATTTTTCATGGATAAATAATGATAATTTTATGATGGTTGAACCTATATATCTCTCTAATTCATTGGTTAATTATTTATACTCAAGAGGCATCATGAATGGGATTGAGAGTAAACCTAATCTATTAAGTGACTTCTTCCAGAAAGTGATTTTGTCTTAGAAGTTAGCCTTGACTCATTTTTATGTCATGTTATATGTCACTGAAACATTGAATATGAATCCATAATCTTATGATATCATGTTCTTTATGTTTTTTTCATTTGATTACTCATGATCCTAATCTTTTTTGATATCATGTTCTACCTTTGACCCACACATTATTCTTCCATATCTTGTTTATACTATTACTATTATTTTTAGATCTCCCCTTTTGTCTATGTGTTCCCTAGGTTTTCCAATGAGTATTTTGGATATCCAAAGGACGTGCGATCACATTATTAATAATTAAATAAAAAAATATTTTTATTTTAGTCTCACAATGATGTATTTTGAATCTTGTCTCCCAATGACACTAGTCCCCTTAATCTATTCAATTGAATTAATATATTATTGTGCTATAAATAATGTAATAAAATGTACCAAAGGATTGTGTCACTATAGTTAGTATAATATAAAGGTATTATTTTGGATAAGGACTATAATAACTCTAGGAATTTATATCATTGTCTTTATACCCCATGTGGATTTGCCTTTGGAAATTTTTTATCTTAGGTTATTAACTCCAAGAAATTTTATTATGATTTCATTCAATCTTCACCAAGTTTATGATAACAAGGATTGTTTAACACCTTGTTTTACACTCCCATGGGATATGTTTCAGAATTTCAAAAGTTCATTATCTTCCATTATGAAGGACTTGAACAAATTGTTATGTTAAAAACACCTAACATGAAATGTTACCAAATATTACATAGATTAATACCAAGAGGCTCATAAGTCAGGATAACCTTATTAAATACAAGTTATTCTTTCTAGTTTTATAATTCTACCATTTTGTGTGTTAATTCATTCAAATGTTTTTTTATTTTAATTTTTTTGAATTTTGTTAAATATGAGATTGAATGACAAAAAAAAATTGATGGAAAATGTAATGACTTCCTTAATGAAATTCCTAATCCAGTGGGAATGTAAGTTATAAATCTTTTGATTATTATGAATCAACATTCATGAACAATGATTAAAAACTAGAACATAGTTTAATTTCCAAACACATCAAATAAAATAAGGATATATTATCAAGGAAGTTAATGTGTTAAATAATATAAAAAATAATTTTTAATTTCCTAAAATTAAAAAATATGGCATGAGGAAACATGTAAAATTACTTAATGTTGTTTTTATAACTATTATATATTGGAAAGTAGGGAATAAAGAAGCTAACATGAAAATAAAAATTACGAGTCTTGTTAATAAGATGCTTGGAAATAAGGTTCTACCAAAGGAACCACTAAAAGTTCAATTTCATAGATTTAAGGATCATATCCATTATCTAAGTAAATTACCTAATACTATGATTAATCTGAAAGGGACTATATATGTAAAATACAATATGCGGAATTATTGAAGTTTTTAGGTGGTGGAATTTGAGGTTCATATTATAGAAGTATTTTTTATGTTATTCTAGTAATGAGAATCGTGAAGATTTTTAGGATCATTATGCATAAGTTTTTTTAATGATTATCAATAATGTATTTAACGGTACTAAAGACTTAAAATGGTGATATTTTGATAAGGTAATATTCTATGAAAAAAATTATTGTGGAAAATATAATCAATGTTTTGTGCTTTATGTTGGTATAATTATAGTCAATTAATTTTCTTTGGATTTTTCAAAAAATAATTTTATTGACAGAAAACCATAGAGGATAAAAAATGTGTTTTCATGGAAAATCCAAGTGGTTAAAAATAGATTCACTCAAAAGAATTATCCAGGATTTTTAAAAGTTCCTTTCCTTAATAAAATTGACTGTGAATAGATTTCCCTTCAAGAAATTCAAAACTAAAACAGAATATTTATTATCTTAACAAAATTATAAAATATTTTTATTGGATTTTATATGAAAACGTTTGGTACCAGTTGAAGTTACAAATTAAAAAATGATATAAAAATTTATAACAAAACAAATACCATTTTTTCGTAAAGGTGAATCTTTTCTAAAAAAAACTTTTATCCGTTAACTTCAACCTTATGAAAAATAATTTTTTTCACACCTTAAAAAATTTTATTTATAAAATAATACTTCTAATTTTTTATCCGTGGGTATAAATTATGAAAAAATACCATATAATTTTTATGAATAAAAATAATATTACCAATATTAATTTTAATTATAATGATAACTATAAAATGGTTGTTTTAAAATATTTGTTTTATTAATAGTATGTAATATTTTTTAAATTGATTAATTTAATTTATTTTAAATAATTTGTCTAATATTATTTTAAAGAAAATTCATATTTATATTAATAAAAATTTATTTGGTATTTAATGAAAATATTAATAAAACACATAATGGTTAATAAATCACTTTTATAAAAATAATTTTTAATATTTATATAATGTTTCAATATAAAATATAATTTTATATTATTCTAAAATTTAATTAGATTAGATAGAGATTAAACTTATTTTTATTACACAAAAACATTGTAATAGGGGATATTTTATACTTTTTTATAAATGAATATGTTACATGGGTAAAAACTAGTTTCCCCATTAAAAGAAAAAATGGTTAAAAATGAAAAATGTAGGAGTAAATGTCCCCAATAATGTCTAAATAATACATGGATGTCATTAGATAATTTTGGATAAACCAAACCAACAAAAAATCTATAATTTCAAAATTTAGTATTTACTAACCACATAATAGTTTTATGATATTATTGAAATGTAAAGGTTATTGAAAAAGATTCATTTTTATCATTTATCAAATTTTCTCACACAAACCATTATTATGCTCAATTTCCCATAGAAATTTCATTTAATACATGACATGATTTTTTTCACATAAAAGTAACTTAAATGTTCTAATTCCCATTTTAACTTGAATTTTTATTAATCCCTTAGTTATTAAGGGGGTTTTTTAGTGAAATTACGTGTACTAAAGGAGGTTAGAGAGCATTTGACTTAGTAGGGAAACAAGTTAAGGAGTTCTTTGTCTCTAATTTAATTTCCTGAGAAATAGTACTTATAGTGAACCATCTAAACTGTAATATTTTACAATTTTTTACTAATGATTTCCTTTTACCATATTCATGTTATTCATGTTATTTTAAGAGTTATATATCGTACTTTCATCAAATGTTTTAGGATTCAAAAATTACAATCTTTTATTAGTTTAATCGAATAAATTTTTGATTTATTAAAACATAATAATTCTTAATTGAATATAATTTTAAATATTTATAGGATCCTTACTCCACCCTATTTTATATAGTATTTATTTTGGATTTATGGAGAAATTAACACTTAATTTTAGAAACCACCTCATTCCTTAAATGTGCTCTAAAAATATATATATAATTGATAAGAATAACTTCTCTTCTTACCAATAAATGATTATCTTCCATGTCCATGATTTTCTAATGGAATATTTTTTTCATTAAAAAAAATATGTCCTTTCATATATATATTCCTTATAATTTTCAATAACTCTTTTATGAATGAATTCCTTTTAATATTTTCCGGATGTGGGTCTCTCATTAAACTGGCCAAAACAGATTAATAAATGAATTTGTTTTCATTATTTAACACTCAATGTTTATTTGATTGATTTTTTTATCCTCTTATAAAAGAAAATTTGTTTGAGCACTTTTAATATGTTTTTAAAAAGTATTCTTGTTATCTTATCATAAATGATTTTGAATGTAATTTTCACTTGCCCTTATATAATAATATTTCAATGTTTTTTTGAGAGCTTTTTTATTTTCAATTCTATTTTCTTAAAAAGTTTTTTGACTCATGAAGTTGAGTTTTTTGATACCCAGGATATTTTATAACTATACGGTTTCTTTTTTGAAAGTGACATTTTTGATATCCTACGATTTTTTAAGACCTTGTTATGTTATGTATTTAAAAATTCTGAAAAACCAATTTAAGCATCACATATATGTAACGATGATGATAGATGGGGTCCTACATCACCCTTTAATGCATTGGTTTAATTTAATATCTTAAGATATATTTAAATGTGACCGTAATGAGTTTTTTGAAATAGGAAAAAGAATAATTATTTTTATCATATTTTTTGTACTAGACATAATGGTTTTGTTCTCCAAGATAATGGAACAATGAGTTTTATATTAAAGTATTTTTAATATTATGGTTTTTTCACATTTCCAATTTTTGTATCACACTACTCCATATTTTCCATGATAAATTTCATTTTGAGCATATTCCATTTCTTTATGATATTCCTTACTTAAAAAAAATATTACACTATTATTCCCTGCTCACATTTTTAAAATTATTGAGATATGTTTTGATCCATTTGATATATTTTATCCTTCCTTAAGAATATTTATGTGATCTTATGTTACGAAGCCATGTTTTAGGATTATATTCTATAGAATTATGATATTTTAATAATTCCTTTATACCCTACTAAAGTTCTCTTTAATGTTTATGATCTAATATATTATGATATGTTTCTCACTTACTGAACATATGAGTTCACCCTTTTCATATGTTTTTATTCCCCAAGATATTAAGATGATAATATCCAATCAAATATCTAGAAAAGGGTATGACACATCATGATTCAATAGAAATATTTAAATTTGTTTTAAAATAAGATATGTCTGTATCTAATTTATAAGTTAATAAAACATTAATTCTTTTTCTTGTGAGATACATTTTGATATGTATTATTTAAATAATGTAATAAATTTATTATTAATAAAAATTTAACTGGGATCACTATAAATAATATAAATATATTGTTTTTTAGTCATATGGGATATATATAGTTGTCATATGAGATTTAATTTCATTTATGTTGTGGGAAGGGTAATGGGAAGGCATATCAAACTAGATATTAGTTAAGAATGTTCCCATATTGTGTATGTGGTGATTATTCCCATAAATCATGATATGGAGTTGGACATGTTTCCAACGGGAATGGTTACTAAAAGAAATAAGAGAGTTTACATCAAGTGAATAATAATTAATGATTAAAGGGTATGTGATCAAGATTATTGAGTATATTCACAATAGAGGAATCACTAATGAATGTAAAGAGATTACCTAAACAGTTTTATGAATTATCCTTGTAGCCCAAAAATAAGAAACAGTTACTAAGTCTATAGCAATCATCAATTTTATTTAAAATCAATTAGTAAATTATAAATGTCTTATGATGTAGTTTTCAGTGGGATTATTAACTCTTCACATGACATTGGGTTAATGATCATAGGGAATTTAGATATTTCCATAATGATTCATAGAAATGAGTGAAAAGGATTATTTATGAACTTTTTTTGATGAATGTGAGTTTAATTGATGTAATCCTTGAATACATTAGTATACTAGATATAGATAAAACAACTATATCTACTAGATATAGGTGTCTATTAATTCCTCAGAAGACCATTATTACACCATCATCAGTGTGGATGGATTATAGGAATGTTGTTTAGTACCTAACCACAAGTATCTGGGCTTGATCACATCCCAACAAATTATAATTACTTTTGGGGGAGTAGGAGAAGATATTCCTTATATTTTCTATTAACCTATAGATTAATACAATATATATTATCTATGTACATTATGATGTTTAGACCTGGGAGGTAGATAGAGGTTATGATTAATATGATAGTGGTTTTATATCATATATCCATTCCATAAAATGTAATATTACTAGTGGAGTTTGGAGATATAAATTTCCTTCTAGAGGTCCTAGAGTTAAAAGGATTTATTTTCCTCATAAATTACCGAGGGGTGATCTTATTTGTTTATCAAAAACGGTGATGCCTATTTTATTTTATATGTGAACTATTAAAGTATGAATTTAGTAATAATCATGAACCAATATCAACTTTCTCTCATTTATAATCTCTTGTATCATATCAGGGGATCTAGGGTTATCTCAAATATTATTTATAGGTAGGTTATCTTTATTTGGTACTATGATTAAATAATATTCCATTGAAAACTTTAAAAATAATGCACATCTAATGTGTGTTTCTTGTGACACTATATAGCTTAAAAAATTATTAAAGTACCATACTTGTTATGAAGAGATTATTTCATCCATTTCACCACTCCTTTTCATTCATGTCTGTTGATAAGATTGTGGTATATTAAAAAATTATTAATAATCATGTACAATATTTATAATATTTATTCGGAAAAATAGAGAGCATCATCATTATATAAAACTCAGGAAGTTTTACTTTTAGATAAAGGTGTTTCACTTCATAGGAATTTTGACATCAAATCCACGTATATCGGTATATAATGAGAAGGTAAATGATATATTTTTTGGTGGTTTCCAATTAATGTTTTTGAGAATCACATATTCCAAGGATTGGAGGGTCTCAATGAGAGGTTCATTTTTAACATCCCTATATTATTGGTGATGATGCTGGCACTTACAAAATGGGATAAAGGCTCAATAAGTATGATCCTTATATTGTATATTTCTACCAGTTTAATGGTTATATCGATGAATCTTTTTATTCTAAACATACCTTATTTGGATAAGGAATATAGTTTATAATATGATCCATCTAGATTTTTTTTTGGGAAATGTTGATATTGGATGTCTGGGTAGTTACTTATAATCTAAAAAGTTACGACCAATTGAGAAAAAATGCTTGATGAATGATATTGACATGGTAGTTATTTTATAATCACTGATGTTTTTGTATTATTATCATCCTAAGGATGGATTGTTTTATATAGTTACTATAAAGTATATATTCACATAGAGTGACATAAAGCTTCGACATAGAGTGTTAGTTTAGTAATTACAATATTTAAACATTAATATTATTTATAACCCTTTTAATGGAAAAATTATATAATTTATGAAAAGTATGATGACTCAATTATAGGTAATGTGAGAGTCTATCATTTAGTGGTAATTGATGGTTTTGTTTTCACCATTACATTCATCAGTATCAGATAAGGGTCACATTGTTGTCCCTAAGAATCACTTCATCCTTCCAAGAGAGGGAGAAGAAGATTCATATTTCAGACAATGAATAATATGTAACAAATGATAGCATATATGGAAGGGATAGATAACTAGTTAATAAAATTAGAATTAGTATGGGGTCTTCTTGGTTCGAGGTATTTTTTTGGTTTCAACAAGCATTCTTCGATTGTAAATATTGAAATAATATTCCATAAAATTAATTGTCCATATTACAATACATAAGATCTATCAAATAATCCAATTTAATTATTTTCTAAACGGGATTAATAAGGATATAGTGGTATTTATATTATGACAACTCACCTATGAACAGGTGAAGGCAGAGTTCCAAACACTCATTAGACATCTTCAACTACTACCCATTCAAGAATGTCTTTGATACATAGTCACTATGGACTTAATGAAAATTATACCAAGGTAATGGTAAGGATTTAATTAAATATGGATCATTTTTAATCGATTGAATAAAGTTTAATACTTATTATATATATTATATATCAAAATAATTGATTTTTTATGTATGTTATACATGTAGAAGGTTAATTAACTTCCAAAAGTATTGATGATACTTGTATAAAATCTAATTGTTAATTAAATACCTGTTTAAAGTAGGATATGTTTTTGGAATTGGTCAAAAAGTTAAAGGTGATAATTTAATAACTTCCTTAAATGGATGGGTAGAATGATAATTCTGTTATGGTGTTAAAGGACTTTTTTTGAGCATGGATTCAGCAATTTTTAGGATCTTGCGAGATTAATATTTTATTAAATGAGTTTTTTTAAAATTTAGGAACCCATTACAATGAAACCATTTAAGGATATATAAATAATAATTCATGATGATTTATCCGTGATGAAAAGAGAAATAGGAGATATCTCTTCTTAGTTAAAGTTTCATGTAGAAGACATTAGAGAATATTCAGCAAATATTAATTTGGTTTGTTTCTCACAGAGTACAAAATTATCCTATGAAAACCAATTATATTTAACTATAGATTTTTATATATGTGGTAATTTATTCATGATGGTATCACCTATGTTGATACACCAATGGTTTTGGTTATATAGGATGATAACTATGGGATTTGGGGGTTTATATATGGTAATTGAAAAAATGGATTCAGCTTCATTCTACGCTTTTATTTCAAAGTTAAACAATGTCCTGAATAATTTATTTTATGTATATTACCTTCAAATATATCATCCATGAAAATATAATGTAATTAATATCAATATCATTGAGTTTTAGCTTGATGAATCATTCAATGGCCTATTATTATACATGTTAACTAATGTAAGAAGATCCTTTAGGGGAAGGTGGTGCCCAGAGTGCTTCTTCAGTTGTAACATAGAAATATCTATGAGGATACGTGAGAGTAATGGGTGTAAATGTGACCAAATAGAATTAGTTTAAAACTATTCAAGCTAATTTATGCATATAAATTACGAGATGTTAAAAAATGGGAAATTCCTAACATCACAAAAACATTAAGGTGTGAACTATGTTTAAATTCAGTCAACTAATGTGTATATTGGCATACTGTTAATGTAGAGACCCGAAGCCTGACGTACATTGACATTACATTACATTTGCGGAATACATAGTACATAAAAAAAACACACACAAGGACCGTAATAGTTTATTGTCTTTGGAAACTCAGAATATAATCTTCTAATCGTGGTGAAAGATCTTCAAAATCTCCCATAAAGATCATCCTTTTTTTACCTAAAACCTTTCTTTATATCATGGGGAAAATAAAACATAAAAGGGTGAGCTCAAATGCTTAGTAATGGTAAACAAAAGAAATATCAATCACATCATATACATAAGGACATAACTTTTGGAAATCTTAACCTGCAAAAGAGATCATAGTTTCATAACATGGGATAAATCATGGCAGAGAAATGTAATCACAATAATAATAACTTAAAACATGAACCTTTGTGGCATACACACATAATCTTAGAGAATAATTTCTTTTTAGTCAAGACTCATTGCCAATATTATCTTAGTGGACAAAGTCCATTTCTGAACCGAGTCACCCTCGTTTCAGTCCTATTTCACTGAACCGGTATAACCTACCGTTCCAGCCATGTCTATCTCATGAGATATAAAATCTTTACCCAATGCATTGGAGGGAGATATAGGTCCCACCCATCTCATAATTATACCATTCTTATGTGTGCCACAAAATGATAAATCATACATCATTGCATATCCCATGTAATACAAATGGGAATCTTAAACATCATGACATCATAAAACAAATCATATAAGATAAAGGAATTCATAAAAATAATTCCATCACAACATGATCAAATCAATGTAATAATAGTGGTAAAAAATGAACCCTTTATAATCTTAGATGCAAAATAATTTTGATAAAACACTTGAACTCCATTCTTGAGGAAAATATACTTTCTTCTTCAAAAACATTTTTCCATTCTTAACATGTCATACGACTTTAAACTAAAAGAAGTTGATTAAAAATAAACTTGAAAACTTGTAAAAGAAGCTTCTTGGAAATAATGTTTGAAAAATCCATTCATGCCGTATAAGTTAAAAAAACATTCTTCGTACTTTTGTCGGAAAAGTCAAAAAGTACCTCGTACGAAAAACGTCAAAAGATTCCTTTCATATCTTTTACTAAAAACTCACCGAAGGGTAAAATTTGATTTTAACAATTTAATGTGGATAGAAATAATATTACATATTTAGGAAACATGGATATGGATGATAAAATACACCCCAGTAAATTTCAAAGTATAAAAATCTCGGATAAAAATGAGATTGTGATATTTCCCTTACCTAATGTCCGATATGCTTTGTACGTATCCGAACCTCCTGTATAATGATTTAAATAATGTCATTAACTTATTACAGAATCATATTCATTGTTATGGTATCATATATTGTTCACTTACGACTTTATATTACCCGTTCTTTTGTAAATTCCATGTTAAAGAAGCGTTTTGGGTAAAATCGTTTCATTTATCGTAGGTGTTTGGACTTGTTGTTCTTGACATTATTATTACTTATATAATGATTTACATACTTCCATAATATAAACCATGATTTATATATCTTATATATTCAGTATATATATATATATAATAGATAGATAAATGAAATGAAACACACTGTTCATGGAGACGGTAGTCCGTATGTACGCATGAACGCTGTTTTCCTTTCCTTATTACCTTGAATGGAAGTAAGTAGATGACATACATATATACATAAATCAATTAGAATTATAATGTCATATATTTCATTATTATTTCTTATATATACTTTATAATCATTCTTAAATGTTTAACATGGAGAATGAATCTCATCGCATCGTGGAGACGGTAGTCCGTATGTACGCACGAGCGATGATATCGTTATCATGTTCGTGAACATGTGTTGAAGAGTATTTATAATATTTAAGTATCAATATCACTTTATAATAATCATATATAGTTATTATTTACGCCATTGTACCCATCCAAGTAAGGTGGTGGTGGAAAATAGATTTCACCACGGCGTGGAGACGGTATTCCGTACATACGCACGCGCTGTGATTTCGTTTTCTGTAGGATGGATAGATTGGTGAAATAGGATTGTTTTATACTTATAATAACATATCAGTATATGAGTGATACTTATTTTATTACTTCATAATTAAACAACCTATGAAGAAGAAGTGGAAGAAGAAATAAAGGTGAAAGAATCGGTAACAGAAATTACCACTTCTTTGAAGCGCCTCTTTGAGACCTCCTCTTAGGGCACTAAAATTGGTCTTTGAGGAAGACCAGAACCTCTAGGTGTTTCTAGGGAAGTGGAGAATAGAATTTGGCATGGGTTGGCCGATCTTGAAGGATCAAAGTTGTGTGAAGAAGAGAGGGAGGAGGTGCCCTTTTATAAGGGAGGAGAGGGGCACCTTTGGAATAAGTAAAAATATTATTTTATTATAAAGTCAAGTTCGGCTTTAAATAGATCCAATTTGATTTATTTCGATGCTAAGGTGGGGATGGGTCGAAATCCTCTCATCCAATAGGATTTAGAAAAGTTTAGGTTATTATTTTACCCTTATCAATTAGATTTAACTCTAAGTTAAATAATTTAACTTTTACCGTGTCATTTTGTTTTCTTACACTATATGGTTAATAAACATACTATATCAAGCCAAAAGAACCCCATGTTGTTAATTATTAATATATATAATCTTATCTAATTAATTTGGCCGAACCTTATATTTTTAGGAATAAAATAACAATTAATAATATAATATTTTTTTAAAAAACTATTTTATGTCAATTTTGACACTATTTGGTATATGATTTTTATGAAATTCATAACAGAATGATAAGTTCGAAAAAAGTTCCTTAAATTAACAATGACATGTCATATTAACCTATAAAATTATTTTAAGTCATAAAAAGTCTCAAATTACATTTATTTGGGCATTTATAACATCAATTATGTCAATATTTCATTAATAAGACAATTACTGCATCATCTATGTGTCATAATAAATGATAATTATTTAATCCCTAAAAATTATAAATAAATTCCTATGATGTAGATAATTGTATTATATTTATGGAGACTATTCAGGTTCGATGTTTCATGAATTTTATCACTAGATTAAAGTTATTATACTTATAAGATTTAAGAAAGTGACATGTTGTCACATTCTTTGGTTTTAATAATAATTAAATTATTTTCATTGACAAAATTTATTTAAATTCATCTAATCCGCCCCTTAGGTGATATGGGTCGACTTTTAGTCATCCAATAGGATTTTGACATTTGTTAGGGTAATTTTAAAATATTATATTTACCCTTAATTACCCGATTTACCTTTAACTATAGTAAATAAAATTTACCGTAGTTACTATTCATAATTCCCAAAAATAAAAAGTAGCCTATTAACATAATTTGGACCCACTGATTCCAAATATGGAATCCATTTTTTTAAAATTCAATACACATAAGTTGCAGAAATTAAATTAAAATTAATCCTGTTGTCGAATAAAAACGGGTTTTTGTTTAAAACATTGCAAAAGATTGAATTGATTTAACCTACGAATTCAAGGTAAAATCAATGATAATGACATAAATTATATTAAATGGTAAAAATATATTCTATTTATACTTTAAAACCATTCAATATTATAATTTAACCACATAAGATATTACGATGAAAAAAATTGTTTTTAATTAAAATATAGCGTGTTTTTACTATTAATTGAAATGTGAAAGTTACCAGAATAATATGAAAATTTTATCCAAAGTAAATTTTTATTTCTTGATTCCAAAGAAGTATTCTATTTTGTCAAATTGAACTTATAAACATGTCAAAAACTAGATTTAAAGTGGGTGCGCCATCAAAAGGCAACAAAACTGCATTTTTTGAAAAAATAATTATTTTATCCGAAAAATTTATTTTGTTCTTATATCATGTTCTAGAAAATGTGTAAGATGAATAATAATGTTATAAAATTCAAATTTTAGTTAATACTATTCATACGGCTAGTTCATGACAATATTATAATAATATATCATTGTTTATTAAAACACGGTATTGTGTACAACACACGCTATCGAGGAAGGTCGTGATTGCGTGTAATGCAAGCCAAGTCAGGGTTGTGTGTTATGAAAGAATCCTTAATTGTTTCATATAACAAAATCCAACCATATTTCATTTATACATTTAATATATGTATATATATATACTCAATGTTGTTTAGAATAACTATTATCAAAATTGTGTGTAACACGGTCCAAGAATAGTGTTGCGTATACTGCAAGCTAATACGGTGTTGTGTATAGCGCAAGGTAATCTTGGTGTAGAATACAACACAAGACATTAATGAAATTAAAATAATATTTTTCATAAAATCTCGTGGTGTTACATTCTACCCGCCTTAAAATGAATTTCACCCTCAAAATTCGTCGGGGTTATAAATGGTTTACTACTTGAAAGTTTCTTTAATTGAAACCCACATCGAAAAAAGGAATACCAAAACCAATATTTAAAAACAAAAGTATGAAACGTATCGGTTACCCAAATAAACTAATAACTAGGTTTCCACATAGGTGAAAATATGGATATGGAAGAAAAATCTAACCATCATGTTCTGATGGAGAGTGGTAGAAAACATGGCTTTGGAAAATCCAACAATCACAAATCCAAAAATTTGTGACGATCTAAGGTACCATCTGATTAATCAGATATAAGAGCACTAGGACAACATTTTTGGTTTTCAAGATCATTTCCCTAAAGTTGAAGAATTTGAATTAGAATAAATACTTACTTTATTTTGGTACAATCTCACTGTTGTTCGTGCCATGAACAATTTCTACTTCATCTCTTAAATAAATGAAGTTGAATTTGTTATCCGTGAAGTGTTAGAAGATCATGTGATAGAATGACGGGCCATTCCATCTGTCTCAAACAAAAGGTTAGCAAATGTTATTAAATATACATAAGTCATTCTATAGTGAGATTAATCATATATGGTTCCTAAAATGGACTTATACTTCATATATCAAACTGCTTAATATAATAAAACGAGTTTCTACTAAATAGAGACTTCCTGTAGGCCAGTGGTAGGCGATAAAGGCCAGTCGCACTTCGGTTGTGGGTTCGATTCCCACAGCCTTGTCCGACGAGATGGGTTGTCGCCCGTCCTGTAGGTTGTCCTTTTTCTAATGCTATATTACTATAACATCCCATCAATAATATCGAAAAACGTTTTATCCTAACATATGTCCAACATAATCCATTCTAATCTTTAGGATTATCTAAAATACTTCGGCCCAAGATCATAGTATAAAGAAAATGATTACTTGAAATGTCACAGAAAAATCACCTGAATGCCATAATTTATCCCCCATATATCATAAGATATATCTTGTTGGTCAAATTACAAACATGTGAATACCTTAATCATGTATTCTCTTGAATAATGAATAAACATTGAACCTTAGTGAAAACATGAATGGAATTAAAAGTTAACACTTTCCACATACCAAAATCTTCAAAATACTATATACTCAAACCATGATATCACTTAGTCCTTATATCAATCATGAGATCATGAATACTGTTAAACATTTCATTTTCTCATTTTCCCTTCATTAGGCACATATCTTCTTATTTCTAAAAATATCTCAATCACTTTGAATACCACATTAGAACAATACATAAATATTCCAATACTCCATGATACAACATTATTTTGGAATCCCATTACATAAACACTTAATTATTCCACCACATCGTTGTCATATTCAACATTGCCAATAGTGATCGCATGTGACTTCCCTTTGTCCTTTTTCTTAAGCGGTTGCTCATGTCGATCATCACTAACCCTTGGATTAGGGCATTTATTAGCATAATTCCCCATTTCCTTGCACTTGAAGCATTGAAGTGTTGGTGGTGAGTTCTCTGTAGTGTTTGCTTTATTCACATCATTAGAAACACTTTTTCCATTACTTCGACACTCAGCTGCTCGATGGCCTTCTTTTCTACACCTAAAACATTTTCTCGTCCCTTTAAGACAATCTCCACCATGCTTCTTTCCACACTTTATGCATAAGGAAACATTCATCTTCTTTTCACCATTATTCTAAGATTTCTCCTTGAACTCCATCTTTCATTTCTTGTCAAAACCATGAGATGGATATGTAACACCAACTTCCATTTCTACCTTGATAGCACAACGCACAATTTCTTCATAGCTACTAATGTCTCTTATAGATAATGCCCTTCGAAGACTTGGTTTTAAGCCACTGAAAAATCGATCAACTTTACTTTCAGGTTGGATGATAATGCCAGATGCATACCTTGCAAGTCTTGTAAAATTAGCTTCGTATATACCAACAGATTCATCATCCTTCTGCTTCAGCTCAAGAAACACCTTTTCCAACTTTGTTAGAAGAATACGAGGGAAGTACTTACTGAAAAACAAGTTCTTGAACTCGTCCCATTCCATGGACTTAATATCATCTCTTGGCCTCGTATTCTTGATAAGATTCCACCATTGATCAGCTTCACCTTCCAAACGATATACTGCTAAGATGACTTTATCATGTTCAGAACATTGAAGAACTGAAAAAATCTTTTCAGTGGTACTGATCCATTGTTCAGCAACAAGTGGATCGGAAGTCCCACTGAAAGAAGGTGGATGTTGCCTCATGAAGGACTCAATAGAGTATTGTTCCCTTCTCTGCTCATTTGGAAGTCCAGAATGATTCATAGCTTGTGTAAGTATAGCAATAATATTTTGCACTCCATCTCCCATAACATTTGTTTGTTCAGGAGGAAAATCATTGCATTGTCCATTGCATTGATCAACACGGTTCCTTCGGGTTCCAGCCATCGTCTAAAACCAAAAAAGTATAGTGTGAGAGGCAGAAATCATGATAGGGAAAACAACATTATAAAGGGGGAGTATCCTCAATATCTAACTTCTTAGGTTAAATTCTATGATCGTTACCATAGTTCTAGGACTGTATCTTATATGTATACATATCCTTAGGGACATCCCTAGACATACCTTAGAAATATCTCTAGGGATCTCACTAACGCTTTCACATCCTAGTTTCCAAAGGTTGACTAAACCTTTCCTCTGATACCAACTGTAGAGACCCAAAGCCTGACGTACATTGACATTACATTACATTTGCGGAATACTTAGTACATGACAAAAACACACACACAAGGACCATAGTATTTTAGTGTCTTTGGAAACTCGGAATATAATCTTCTAATCGTGGTGAAAGATCTTCAAAATCTCCCATAAAGATCTTCATTTTTTTACCTAAAACCTTTCTTTATATCCTGGGGAAAAGAAAACATAAAAGGGTGAGCTCAAATGCTCAGTAAGGGTAAACAAAAGAAATATCAATCACATCATATACATAAGCACATAACTTTTGGAAATCTTAACCTGCAAAATAGATCATAATTTCATAACATGGGAAAAATCATGGATGTGAAATGTAATCACAATAATCTTAACTTAAAACATGAAACTTTGTGGCATACACACATAATCTTAGAGAATCATTTCTTGTTAGTCAAGACGCATTTCCAAGACTATCTTAGTGGACAAAGTCCCTTTCTGAACCGAGTCACCCTCGTTTCAGTCCTATTTCACTGAACCGGTACAACCTACTGTTCCAGCCATGTCTATCTCATGAGATATAAAATCTTTACCCAATTCATTGGAGGGAGATAGAGGTCCCACCCATCTCATAAAGATACCATTCTTATGTGTGCCACAAAATCATAAATCATACATCATTGCATAACCCATATTATACAAATGGGAATCTTAAACATCATAACATCATAAAACAACTCATAGAAGAGAAAGGAATTCATAAAAATAATTCCATCACAACATGATCAAATCAATGTAATAATAGGGGTAAAAACAGAACCCTTTATTATCTTAGATGGAAAATAATTTTGATAAAACACTTGAACTCCATTCTTGAGGAAAATATCCTTTCTTCCTCAAAAACATTTTTCCTTTCTTAACATTTCATACGACTTTAAACTAAAAGAAGTTGATTAAAAATTAACTTGAAAACTTGTAAAGGAAGATTCTTGGAAATAATGTTTTAAAAATCCATTCATGCCGTATAAGTTAAAAAAACATTCTTCGTACTTTCGTCGGAAAAGTCAAAAAGTACCTCGTACGAAAAACGTCAAAAGATTCCTTTCATATCTTTTACTAAAAACTCGCCGAAGGGTAAAATTTTATTTTAACAATTTAATTTGGATGGAAATGATATTACATATTGAGGAAACATGGATATGGATGATAAAATACACCCCAGTAAATTTCAAAGAATAAACAATCTCGGATAAAAATGAGATTGTGATATTTCCCTTACCTTATGTCTGATATGCTTTGTACGTATCATAAACTCCTATATAATGATTTAAATATTGTCATTAACTTATTACAGAATCATATTCATTGTTATGATATCATATATGGTTCACGTATAACTTTATATTACTCGTTCTTTTGTAAATTCCATGTTAAAGAAGCGTTTTGGTTAAAATCGTTTCATTTATCGTAGGTGTTTGGACTTGTTGTTCTTGACATTATTATTACTTATATCATGATTTACTTACTTCCAGAATATAAAACATGATTTATATATCATATATATTTAGTATATATATATATAATATATAGATAAATGAAATGAAACACATCGTTCATGGAGATGGTAGTCCGTACGTACGCATGAACGCTGTTTTCCTTTCCTTATTACCTTGAATGGAAGTAAGTAGATGACATACATATATACATAAATCCAGTAGATTTATAATGTCATATATTTCATTATTATTTCTTATATATACTTTATAATCATTCTTAAATGGTTAACATGGAGAATGAATCTCATCGCGTCGTGGAGACGGTAGTCCATACGTACGCACGAGCGATGATATCGTTCTCATGTTCGTGAACATGTGTTGAAGAGTATGTATAATTTTTCAGTATCAATATCACTTTATAATAATCACATATAGTTATCATTTACACCATTTTACCCATCCAAGTAAGGTGGTGGTGGAAAATTTATTTCACCACGGCGTGGAGACGGTATTCCGTACGTCCGCACGCGCGGTGATTTCGTTTTCCGTAGGATGGATAGATTGGTGAAATAGCATTGTTTAATACTTATAATAACATATCGGTATATGATTTATACTGATGTTATTACTTCATAATGAAACAACCTAAGAAGAATAAGTGTAAGAAGAAATAAAGGTGAAAGAATCGGTAACAGAAATTACCTCTTCTTTGAAGCACCTCTTTGAGACCTCCTCTTAGGGCACTAAAATTGGTCTTTGAGGAAGACCAGAACCTCTAGGATGTTTATAGGGAAGTTTAGAAGATAATTTGGCAGGGGTTGGCCGAGCTTGAAGGCTCAAAGTTGTGTGAAGAAGAGAGGGAGGAGGTGCACTTTTATAAGGGAGGAGAGGGGCACCTTTGGAATAACTAAAAATATTATTTTATTATAAAGTCAATTTCGGTTTTAAATAGATCCAAATTGATATATTTAGAGGCTAAGGTGGGTATGGCTCAAAATCCTCTGATCCAATAGGATTTAGACAAGTTTAGGTTATTATTTTACCCTTATCAATTAGATTTAACTCTAAGTTAAATAATTTAACTTTTATCGTGTCATTTTGTTTTCTTACACTATATGGTTAATAAAATTACTATATCAAGACAAAAGAACCCCAGGTTTCTTATTATTAATATATATAATATTATATAATTCATTTGTCCGAACCGTAGATTTTTAGGAATAAAATAACAATTAATAATATAATATTTGTTTTAAAAACTATTTTATGTCAATTTTGACACTATTTGGTATATGATTTTTATGAAATTCATAACAGAATGATAAGTTATAACCAAGTTACTTAAATCAACAATAACATGTCTAATTAACCTATAAAATTAGTGTAAGTCATAAAAAGTCTCAAATTACATTTATTTGGGCATTTATAACATCAATTATGTCAATATTTCATTAATAAGACAATTACTACATCATCTATGTGTCATAATAAATGATAATTATTTAATCCCTTAAAATTATAAATAAATTCCTATGATGTAGATAATTGTATTATATTTTTGTAGACTATTCATGTTCGAAGTTTCATGAATTTTATCACTAGATTAAAATTATTATACTTAGAAGATTTAAGAAAGTGACATATTGTCACATTCTTTGGTTTTAATAATAATTAAATTATTTTCATTGAAAAAAATTAATTAAATGAATCTAATCGGCCCTTTAGGTGATATGGGTCGACTTTTAGTCATCCAATAGGATTTTGACATTTGTTAGGGTAATTTTAAAATATTATATTTACCCTTAATTACCCGATTTACCTTTAACTATGGTAAATAAAATTTACCGTAGTTACTATTCATAATTCCCAAAAATAAAAAGTAGCCTATTAACATAATTTGGACCCACTGATTACAAATATGGAATCCATTTTTTTAAAATTAAATATACAGAAGTTGCATAAATTAAATTAAAATTAATCCCGTTGTCGAATAAAAACGGGTTTTTGTTTAAAACATTGCAAAAGATTGAATTGATTTAACCAACGAATTCAAGGTAAAATCAATGCTAATGACATACATTATATTAAATGGTAAAAATATATTCTATTTATACTTTAAAACCATTCAATATTATAATTTAACCACATAAGATATTACGATGAAAAAAGTTGTTTTTAATTAAAATATAGCGTGTTTTTACTATTCATTAAAATGTGAAAGTTACCAGAATAATATGAAAAATTTATCCAAAGTAAATTTTTATTTCTTGATTCCAAAGAAGTATTTTATTTTGTCAAATTGAACTTATAAAAAAGTCAAAAACTAGATTTAAAGTGGGCGCGCCATCAAAAGGCGACAAAACTGCATTTTTTTAAAAAATACTTATTTTACCCAAAAAATTTATTCTGTTCTTATACCATGTTCTAGAAAATGTTTAAGATGAATAATAATGTTATAAAATTAAAAATTTAGTTAATACTATTCATAATGGCAAGTTCATTACAATATTAAAATAATATATAATTGTTTATTAAAACACGGTATTGCGTACAACACACGCTATCGAGGAAGGTCGTGATTGCGTGTAATGCAAGCCAAGTCAGGGTTGTGTGTTGTGAAAGAATCCTTCATTGTTTCATATAACAAATTCCAACCATATTTCATTTATACATTCAATATATGTATATATATATATATATACTCAATGTTGCGTAGAATAACTATTATCAAAATTGTGTGTAACACGGTCCAAGAATAGTGTTGCGTATAATGCAAGCTAGTACGGTGTTGCATATAGCGCAAGGCAATCTTGGTGTAGAATACAACACAATACATTAATGAAATTAAAATAATATTTTTCATAAAATCTCGAGGTGTTACAATTAATTAGGAAATGTGTATCAAATGAAAAGAATTGAAAAATAGGAGATGTAATGGGGAGAAGAAAATATTTCAATATAAAACACAACTATAAGATAGCTAATTAATGTGTCTTTTTAAAATAGTATAGATGTTTTAGTGGCAATTAAATTCTCAATATTGGAAATTGTGGAATCAAATTAGTTTGAGAAAATTTTTACGAGGAGTATATTGGTAGATGAAGCTCAATTGAAATCCACCAGAGCTACACTTTCCTTGGAATGTGCCACTAAAATGACCACTAAGAGTTTGGTGGTGGAAATGGGAACCCATGTTTCCCCACCAAAATACTAGTGAGCTAACCATAATTTTAACATGAACACCGAACACACATTTAATGTCTGTGGCTTTCCAATTTTATCATAAAATTATATTTTAAAATTCCCATTCTTCTCCCCGATAAGGATCACATATGACCTCTCCTCCTAATTGAGTTAATGATTATTTTGGATCCAACTGCATCATTTATTTGTATAATATATTTCTGTTAGTTTGGTTGGATTTCTATATATATTGTTAATTCCCCTCTTCACTTTATTGAGTTTTTTTTCAATACATCGCCATTTTTCATCTCAAATACCTATGGGGGGGGGGGTTATGTCAACTCTTTTTATTTATATTGAATGAATATAAATCACACTTGGATATCGCAATGACCCAGAACCCAAACAATGAGATTTCCATTCTTATGATTATTTCATATAGTATAGGTCACATAAAATCACTTATAAAACACAATAAAAACATCATAATTGAATAACGAATGAAATAAGAGGTATTTCTAGATGTTAAGGAACCTATACCAAGGAAATATTAACTTGACCATTGGAATAATAATATCTCCCTTATGAATAGTAAATCAAAAAAATGATTAGTTAAATCCACCATGAAGGTATACATAAAATTATGGCACCTTATAAATGAAATTATCATGTTATTATATCAAAGAATAAGTAAATGACTATTTAAAAAATTATTAAATTAAATGTTGGTATTTTTTATGTCATTAATATTCAATTAAAATTTTGTTAACAAAAGGATTTAAAACAAAATATATTTATATAAATTGTATTCCAAAATTAACATTTTGTTTTTTTATTATTTTAGGATAATTATATGAGTGCATAGTTAACTTTTGAATGTGTTATAAAATTAATTGTAGATTTAAATTCATTATTTTTAGAGTAAATGATGGTTTTAATTAAGAATTAAAATTATTCTATTTGAAAATAATTTTTGAAAAAATATAGTTCATTTTTTGAATTCTACATGTCAAAAAATGCATTGGGTGAACTTTTTTTGTTTTTCTAAAATACTTGAATTTTTTGTTACGATAAATGATAAATATTTAATTTATTAAGGAATAGGTGATTTTTTGGATGATTTAATCACCCTTAGTTAGAAACCATATGATATTATTACATTATTTGTTCAGAATAATCAACAACGTTGGACTCTTGATCAAAATAATAAAATAATGAATAAAATTTTGAGAAATCACCCCTCTTATCTATTATACATACCACACCTTATCCTTACATCATCCAGGCTTTGAGCCTTGTCAAATTTCATCCAAGACCTATCCCCAAGATTCTTACATAGTTATATGAGCTCTTCATAGTAACAAAATACTAAACCAACCCCCTTAATGAGGTTCTCATAGAGGATTATTCTAGATGTAAAATCCTCCTCATTTTTCATTTTAATTTATTTTCAACTTATTTTATTTTATTATTATCTCCTCACCTCCTCTATCCATATGATAATTATAATTCTATAATAATATATAAAATATAATTATATCAATTTAATTTAATATCCTTACTCAAAATAAATTCTCACAATCTTTTATTTTAAAAATGAAAGCATCATCTGTGAGGGGACAATTTACAACCTTCTTGCACGATTGATTTTCGTTCTTCGATTTCTCCATAAATTCTAGAAAAGAAACCATTTTTATGGATTAAAAAAACAATAATATATGTAATAAAACCTTTATTGTGTTCTTTATGTGACATTATTACATATTACTAAATGATAAAACAAAATTAGGTTGTTATGATCAATAATCATCGTAATAATTTTAATGATTGTCAATAAATGTCTTGTCTAATGATTCGTCAATATAAAGTAAAACAAAATGATATATATATATATATATCCATTTACACTAATTAATGTTAAATAATATCATATAAAGTCTATTCTAGATAATTATACCCATTCCACATTATCGTCCATATTGATATATATGAATACGGATGGTGAAAACCAACGAAATGAATGCTCTTATAAAATGAAACGGTATCTTATAACTCATCAAAAAGGACAAAAATGAAATTAATAAATTTATATTATATCAAATACATATATATAATGTGGTTAATTAAATTATTTAATGATTTCAATTTTTTATCCAACATGTTAAGGTCAACTACATAACACATTCTGTCATAAGGTTAGTGTTTTCATCTCAAACCTCCATTTTCATTCTGGTTTTGCTTCCATTCTCAATTAACCATTGTAATTTTTCATAAATTTCATATAACTCTGCAAAAAAAATTTAATACATTCCATTATCATTTTTCTAAATTTCTTAGTATTTTATTTATATGAAATAACTATTTTTTCAGAGTTCCCATTTAAATTCTTCCCGATAACCAAGCCCGATTAAAAGAAATGTCTCAATTTCGTACACATTTTCACCTGTCTCCCATAATTTGTTTTAAGAAACCATTATTATATAAAAATAACTAATTTTGAAAATAAATACTATATTTTTTATTACTAGTTATATAAATATAATTAAGAAAAATAAAAATGATTTTTTTCGAAACAACTCTTCTTCGAAAATAAAAAGGGTTCTTACTCTCAAGAATTACTCGAGGATATTATTAGAGTAATTTAATCTATTTCAACATATCTATTGAAATTATTATTTATTTAGATTTATCTGTTATTATTTTAACCTACCAAATTTTATTAAATGGTTTATGATCAGTTTTACTATGGATATGGTATGTTGATACCATTCATTGTGCTACTCAGATTGCTTAGTGATTATGTTTACATATTGGGGAAAGATATTTGAATTTAATATATTCAGGTTCTTTATATTTATCCCTATTCGTATGAGGAATTAATTGGACATATCAAGTTATTTTTGACCCCACTATAGCCCATCGATGCATTAGTATGTCTCATGAGAAAAAACTGAATTATGGTCTGGCCAAGGCCTTTCTCTAGTATTTTCAAACGTCTTGGTCGAGGCCTTGATGATATGATTCAGATGTCTAGAATTATGAATTCCATAATTGTAAAACTATTAATTGATAATCCATTTGGTTATTTACTATTATAGTAGCCATGATTAACGATCATTATCTAATGATCATTTAAATGGATTTATTTTCTTAGCTTTCATTCCTACCATATTAGGATCTAGTTTATTTTTTAATGAATTGGTTTTTAGTCATTCACTATTTTTAATTATTATGTTTAGGTTAACATATTTAATTACGTAAACTTATTAAGAATCTAATCTCACCCCTTTATTATGTTTTATTTTTTCACAGGTTGCAAAAAATGGATATTATTATGAATGACTTGCAGGAATAATCATTGTGTTTATGGGAGTTCCTAGTGGAGTTATAATATTTTTTTATCTTTAAAGTTGTAATGTAAATATTATATTTTTATCTGGTTTTGCAGAACTACTAAACTATTCAGTCTTCCAGGATGTGACGTCCTTGAAGACATACCAATGTACTCATATATTCCACCATCTCTAAGAGACTAGGGTCGGGGTCCATACAGTTGTTATCAGAGGTAGTTTTTTTAGAAACCATGGAAATTGGATTTATAAAACATATATAAGGGATGATATCCCTAAGATAAACTTTGATGATACTATAGGATTTGAGTATAATCATATAATAAACATTTATGAATTTTGGTAAGGAAGTGGTTATGTGGATATACCTAGATATACATCCTTCTCTAGAAACTACAAGTCGACATGGTTCTTTCACAGATGTACCTAGATGTGACAACTATGACAATGTTTCCTGGACCTTACTGGGGTAAAATAGTACATAAGAACATGCCTTATAGAGCAACTGGTTTGACACACCCAGGAGATATGATTTGGATAATTATCATTTTCCTTACAAACCACTATGAAATATTGAAAATTAAATTTCTCTTCAAATAAACTATGTTTATGATTATGAGATTAGATATTCATAAAATTTCAATTAATAATAGATTTTTTTCTAGTGTGTGATTATCAATTATGATTCATAGTCTAATCTAGTTTGTGAAATTATTTATAAATGGTTCCTGATGGAGGGAATGGAAAATGTATCAATACATGTATCCCATGAGGGATTTACATTCTATACAAGATAATGATTTCGGTATTGTAGTTATGATTGATGTTTATTAACTAATAACTATATTGGGGATGCTGACACATGTTATGAAGAATAACCTTACCTGTATAAGATATAATTATTCATAATTCAGAGGAGAAATGTTAGACCAATTTATGCAACAAAAACATATATAATTCAATGGGACTACAAGCCCATTTATAGTTGATCAGTGGATAAGTTCCACAGAGAAGATATTTCCCCCTCTGTAAAGTAAAAAAATAGATTAGATTGTCATAAAATGTTATCATCTATCAGAAATAAATATAATACTCTATGAATTAATCTAACTTTACGTGGTTATAAAGTAATGTCACATACTACTTATTTAATCAAATTATCATGATTGATCAATTCTTTGATGCTTTAAAACCATTTATCTAAAGTGAACTACTCTCCCAAAAAAATTATTTTAGGAAGATATAGTGTCACGTTATATCCAGAACTAAATATAATACTCTAATAATTATGACTTTTAGGTAATAAAAGAGAAGAGGATGGTGGTAGAGGAAATAATGAATAAATGGATGATTAAAAATATGAATTTTACAACATGTGATAATTGTGGAAGGAAACACTCCAGAGACTACATAAATGGAAAAGGTGTTTGTTACATGTGTGGAGAAAAAGTCCACCAATCACCTGAATTAAAGGGAATGAAAGAATCTAAAAATGTTCAATTCTACAATTTTATTGGGATGGGACCCTATAAAAATGATTGTCTGAAGAGTAAAGGAAACATTCTTCAAGAAAGGCCATGGGAGCAAGGGAAATCTTATGCGATCACAACTGCTGAATGTGAAGTTCCTAATAATGTGATTGCATGTACATTAATCACCTCTTAAAATTGATCTAAATCCTTAGTTGATTCTTAATAATCTCATTCATTTTTATCTTCCCATATTTCATTTAAAATCATATATTTCCAATTCTACTTAAAAGGGGGGTTTTTAGATAAAACATCTAATGGAAGTCTCATTACAACAATGATTTGTTATTCAGTTCCCATTATGGAATATAAATGTGATTTGTCTACTGATTTTATCATCATAAATATGTTGAAATTGGACATAAAAATTGGTATGGATTTATTTTATAAATATTTTGTGAAAATATAATTCAATTAGAAGGGAATTATGATTTGTAATGAAGGTATAGAATCCCTTGTCTTTTGATAAAAAATATCACCATCTGATTCTCATCTATATCCACCCACAACAGGTCTACTAAATGAAATCCATAGAGAGTTTGAAAAAACATAATCTATGAATATTCAAATTGAATATTTAACTATTGTGAAAGTATAAATTTATGTATTTCCATAGGATTTACTAGGACATCCTCCAAAGAGGGGAGATAAGTTCTCTTTTGATTTAATTTCTGGTACCAGACCTATATCAAAGACTCCCTTTAGAATTTCCATAGTGGAATTACTATTACTAAAGAAACAACTATATTAATTGAGTGATAAAGGATTTGTCCTCCCTAGTATTTCTACGTGGAGATACACTGTTCTATTTGTCAATAATAATGATGGATCCATGAGGTTGTACATTAACTATAGAGAAATCAATTATATTAAAAAAATAACAAGTATCCACTATCTCTAATATATGTTATATTCAATCAACATCATGGGGATAAATATTTTAGACAGATTTTTTTTTGATCAAGATATCATCAATTGCATGTGAGAAATAAATATATCAAAAAAAGAATTTCAAAATAGGTATGGGCGTTACAAGTTTACAATAAAAAAAATTGGACTGTTAAATGGATTGTATACTCTCATGGATCTATTGAATTGAGTTTTCAAGGAATTAATTGATGAATGTTTTGTGGTATTTATTGATGACATCTTGGTATAATCCAAAAGCTATGAACTCCTTGAGAATTTATTCAAGGATGTTCTGAAGTCTCTTAGACAAAATTAATTTTATGGAAAGTTTAAAAAGTGTGAATTGTGGCTTCAATCAGTTTCTTTTCATGGACATGTTTTCACAATGGATGGAATCTCAATTGATCGTTCAAATAAAATGGAGTTTCATGAAGGGTCTAAACCAACAAACGTTACCAAGGTATATAGTTTTATGTTTTTAGTAGTTTAAAAATTTATTATTGGAATTTTATTTAGAACATCACCTGATTGGCTAACCTGTCAACCAATCTCACTAAAAAAGTGTTATGTTTTTGTGGAAACAATAATTTGAATATTGTCTTGATGAATTAAATAGGAGATTGGTAAATTCTACGATATAGACTCTTCCATCAGGAAATGGTCGGTCTGTGATTTATAGTGATGCGTCAAAGAAATTAAGTAGGTGTGTCTTTATAAAGAATAATAGAGTTATTTACTATGCATCCTAGTAGTTAAAATTTCACGAACATAGCTATCCAACTCATGATATTTAGTTAGCTGATGTAATATTTTTTCTAAAAATATAGAGACCCTATCTATATGGTGAAATATTTGAGATACAAATAGATCAAAATACATTAAAATATATCTTCTCACAGATATAACTCAACATCCAGAAAATATAGTGCATCGAGCTACTCATTGATTATGATTGTTTAATATTCTACAACCTTGGTAAAGATAATAGGGTTGAATATGCATTGAGTAGAAATGATCATGGAGTTATGAACAAAATGATTATTGACAAGGAACTTATGTACGTGGATCTTGGAAAAAAATGGTAATTATCAAGGGAGGTGAAACATCATTACTTTTTCAACTAGATTCCCAACCATCATTACTGGAATGATATAAAAAATTTCACTGTGGTGATGGGAATATTCAAAAGATAATTAATGTTGTGAATTATGGGAAGTTTCCATACTTTTTGTGTGAGGATGGAATTTTGAAATTTAAAATGAGGATATGTGTTTCCTATATGCTCGAACTAAAAAGGGATTCTTTGGATGATTCCCATATCTTGAATTTATCTACACATGCTAGTATCACTAATGCATATAGATATCTGATGTAATATTTCTAATGGGATAATATGAAGCGGGAAATTGTTCATTATGTGCCAAGATGTTTAGTGTGTTCATAAGGAGGATGGAATACAAAATTCTAGAGGTGTTATGAATCCTATACCAATTCCTACATTGAAATGTTATGACAACACTAGGTATTTTCTCACTAGATTACCAAAAATTAAAGGAACGAATGATTCAATATGGGGGATTTTTTATCGACTTACCAAAATTTCACATTTCCTCGCTATAATGGGGGATTTCCCACTAGAGATCCTTGCAAGACTCTACAGAAATGAAGTTTTAAGACTTCATGGGGAACCTATTTCAAAAATTTATGATCATGATTTTGGATTAACATCTAAATTGTAGAAAATTGTTTAGAAAGACATAGATACTGAGCATCTTTTGATAACTTCTTATAACCCTGAAACTGACGGGTAGTCTAAAAAGACCATTCAAACATTATAAAACATGTTGATATCATGATCCTTTGAATTTTAAGGTATGTGAGATCATTATTTTCCTTTAGTAGAGTTTTACTACAATAAGAAATTACATTCAAGTATTCAAATGGCACCATACGAAGTGTTGTATGGAAAGAGATGTCGTATGCCAACATGTTGGAATGAAGTTGGTGAAAGGAAGCCGGTAGGCCTAGATCTTCTATAGGAAACAACATCAAATTTAAATAATATTCAAACCCATATTAATGTATCTCAATGTATAAAAAATATCTATGCCAATAATCTAAGGAAGTATTTGTAATTTAAAGTGGGAGATCACATTTTATTGAATGTATCTCCATCTAAAGGTGTTAAAAAATTTGCGAGGATTGAGAAATTTTGCCCTAGGTACATTGGTCATTTTGAAATAATGGACAGAAATGGATTAATAGATTATTTTTTGTAAATTCTTCCTATCCCTTCCAACGAACACAATGTGTTCAAAATATCCTTAAAAAGGAAGTACATACCAAACCCAACAAATGTCCTTGAATTTTGAGGAATATAATTAGAACATGGCTTATCATATTAAAAATCGCCTATCTATATTCTAGAAACTAAAGAACAAGTGTTGAGGATTTAGGTGAATGAAATGGTAAAGGTACATTGTAAAAAAGATAAAATTGAAGAGGTAACATGGGATCCTAATGAGATTACGATGAATAATTACCCATATCTTTTTAAGGGGTCACAATATAGAAATTTCAAGGATTGATTTTTTGTAGGATGGTAGAATGTAATGACTCAGAACTCTACCAATGAAATTTCCATTATTATGATTATTTCATATAGTATAGATCACATAATATCACTTATATAACATAATAAAAACATCATAAATTAACAATGTATTAAATAAGATGTATTTCTAGATGTTAAAGAACTTATACCGATGAAATTTTATCTTGACATTATGAATAGTAATATGACCCTTATAAATATTAAATCTGGTTAATGAATAGTAACATCACCCATGAGAGTGTAAATAAAATTTATCCACCTTATAAATGAATGTATCATATAAATTTATCAGAGTATAAGTAAATAAAAAATTTAAAAATTGACAAATTTAGTGTTGGTATTTTTTGTAAGTCATAAATTTTTAATTAAAATCTTATTAATAATACGATTTGAAATAAAATTTATTCATATAAAATTTATTCAAAAAATAATATTTTGTTGTCTTATGATTTTAGGATATTTTTATGAGACCTTAGTTATTTTTGAAAGTGTTATAAAATCAATTATACATTTAAAATCTGTATATTTTGAGTAAAATGTTGTTTTAATTGAAAAATAAATTTATCATATTTAGAAATTTAATTTTATAAAATGAAGTAAATATTTTTATTCTACACATCAAATCATGGTTATGGTGAATTGTTTTGGATTTTTCTAAAATACTTGAATTCTGTGATTAGTAAAATATGATAATTTACAATAAATGATTAATACTTGATTTGTGTCATAGGTGATATTTGAACGATGTAAGAATACTTGGTTAGAACTCATAATAAATTATTAATATATTTTGTCACAATAATAAACACTATTGGTTGTCTTGAGAAAAAAAATAATATAGTGAATAAAATAATGAGAAATAGCCCCGATCTTCAGCTATAAATACCACCCCTTCTCCTCACACCTTCAAAGATTTAAGCCCTATCAATTTTCTACCCAAAACTCATTGAAAAAATCTTCACCATGTCTTAGAGATATTTTTTTATGAAAATGCCCAAACCGATCCCCTTAAGGATATTCTCAAAGAGGAGTATTCAAGAGGTAAAATCATCTTCCTTTATTCTTTCAATTTATTTTCAAGTTATTTTCTTTTATTGTTATCTCAAAACCTCATTTTTCCATATTATCATGATAATTATAGTGTCATATATATAATTAAATTATACCATGTTAATTTAATATCCTTACTCACACTTCTTTCTCATAATCGTTTATTTTAAACATGAAATAAGCATTCATGAGGGGCTGATATTTATCCTTCTAGGAGGTAAAATTTTCATTCATCAATTTCTTAATAAAGGATGGTAATGAATCCAATATTTTGTTTAAACCAGAATATAATATTTGTACTAAATCCTTTCTTATTTAATTTATGTTATATATTTTAATAATACTTTACAATAAAACAAAATGATTTTTTTATGATCAATAATCATCGTAATACTGTAAACGATTATCACTAAATGTCTTATCTAATTATTCATCCTCATAGAATATAAAAAAATTATATATATAACCTTTTAGACTAATATGTGTTCATTAATATCAAATAAATTAAATTATATATAATTATAACCATTACCCATGAACTTTTATACTCATATATAATTATACTGATCGTGAAAACCATGGAAATGAATGCTCCCAAGAAAAAGAATTGTCTCTTATAAATCATCAAAAATAACATAAATGAAATTAATAAAATTGTAATAAATAAAATAAATTTATAGAAGGTTCTTAATTAATTAATTAATTAATGGATTTAATTTGATTATCTAGGATTTAATTTGATTATCTGTAATGTTAAGGTCTCATGCAGAACACATTCCGACTTAAGGTAAGGGTTTTCTTCGAGAACCTCTATTTTCATTTGGGTTATGATTCCTTCCTCTATAAACCAATGTAATTCATTATTATTTTTATATACATATTCAGCACATTTTCTATAAATTCTAAAAAAACCACTATATCATTTTATCTTCATTTTGCAAGATATGCATGTTTTTTCAAGGTTCCCTATTCAGTTATTCCTGATCCGTAAGCCCGATTAAGTGGAACGTCCCGATTTATTACCCATTTCCAAGTACCATACATAATCTATTTTAAGTCACCATTATATTTATAAAATTAAAAAAAAATTATTAGAGTAATTTAATCTATTTCAAAACCTATGTTTAATTTTATGAATTTTTGTTATTGATCTCATATTATTGTCATCTAATATATTTTATTAATTGGTACAGGACCAGAGTGACTATAGATGTTCTATCTTGATACCATTCACCACACTCCTCATATTTACTAGTGATTATGTTGACATATTAGAGAAACTTATTTATATTTCATGTTCATGTTGTTTATGTTTATCCCCATTCATATGAGTAATGTATTAGATATATAAAGTAATGTGTGGGCCGACTATTTCCCCTCACTGTATTGGTAGGTCAATTGAGACAAAATATAATTGGGTTTGGGTCTTGGCCTTAACCTAGTATTTTGTGATGTCTTGGCCAACCCCTTGATGATATGTTTCATATCTAAATAATTATGAATCCCCTCATTATGAAATTAGTAATTGATAATCCATGTTATATTTGTCTATTATAAGATCCATGATTAAGTTTTATTCTATTTTGATCAGTTATATGACATTATTTTCTCATCTTTCATTCTTACTATATTATGAAAAAGTGTATTTTTGAAGGCATGGATTTTTAGTTTTTCACCATTCCTAATGTTTTAGTTTATGTTAACTTTATTTGAATTACGTACCCTTTCTATTCATCTAAACACACCCATTTCTTATTTTTTATATTTGTACAGGATGCAAATAAGAATGTTATTATGAGTGACTTGAAAGAATAATCTATGATTTTAGGGATATTACTAATTCAGTTGCACTATTGTTTTTTTCTTTCAATTTGTATTGTAAATCCTAGGTCTGTATCAGGTATTCAAAAACCTCTAAACTATTTGGTCATTCTGGATATGATGTCTTTGTAGACATACCAATGTATTAATATAAGTCATCTACTCCTGTCAACTAGGGTTAGGTTCCTTATCGATATTCAATAACTGTGCATCTATGAATTTGATGTAAGTTATTCCAAGATTATACCTTTAGTTTAAATTGTTATCATATACTATTTTATACATGATTTTTTTTGGGGTGTGAAGGTCATGGAATGAAACCATTTTTATTTTTCTTCTCCATTAATAGTTATTTAAGGATATTTAGAGCTATGACAGTTCTTCTAGATTGTATGTTTCAGTCAAATAGTCCTTGATAACAATTTTCATGATAAAAAGAGTTATGTAACAATTAAATTTGAACACAATATTGTTATATTTTTATTCCATGTGTTAATATATTCTGTTATGTATTCATATGATTCCATTTTTTATAAGAAATGTAAATTATTATTTAATAAAAACATATAAGAGGGGAAACATCCATGAATCATGGTGGGATAAAGTGATGGAGTGTCATCGTATCACCCCCAATAATAACATAAAAATCATTGGATAATGTTACCAAGATTAAAAATAAAACCACACCTTCATTTGGCCATCATTTACAGGATAAGGAATCATCCATATAGTTCCATTCTCTCTAATTATGAGTGATAAAGATAACCTAATTGATGAATCAATTTCATATCTTGATGAACTAAGACGTATCCCATAGGTCATTTTCTATACCTTGATGAATCACATCGAACACAAATGAGACCGATTCAACTTCCTCAATCTGTATATTAAGATGCTTTCATAGAATAATACCAGTGTCCATAGTAATTTTCTCAGCTCCAAAAGAATTACCTTGACCATAAAATGTACTAAATCCTAGAAGCACTAATCCCTAGTTACCTCTTACCATGCCACCTCCTCTTACCATTACATTAATATAGGATTCATTCCCATATATATTAAACCTCTTGCATTTGGTTTTCCATTTAACCCCTCATCCATGATCACTGTATGTTGTGGCTCCGAGGAGCACGTAGAGACCTTGAATAAGTCTTTTTAGAAAATGATTACTCATGAAACCCATATTCAAGCCCCCAATTCCACTTCAAATCCCATTACTCATAGCTAAAAAAAATATAATATAGTGATTTCTTCATTATTTGGACATGTTTATTCCCTCCAACAATATCCAAAAAAACCATGAAATCCAAGGATCAAACATTTACCTAGGTATCTTAGTGACATTCTCTCTAAAGAGAAACATCAAGTACACCTTTATCCAAGTATCAACCTCCATTAATATTCAGAACATCCACAATAGGCCCCATATATTGATCACCCACTCACCCAATAAGAATAATTCCACATCATTTCTTGTTTCAGACTTTTGCAACACTGACACCTTGAAGATAGATACACACATTTAATTTGAACATGTTCATCTATCGGTATTTCATGATTTATTATTATCTATAAAAATAAATTTATATTTCTTATAATTTATGTACACTACAATTGTTGTGATTAGTGATCCAACCCTCCTCTTAAAAGGATAGTCTTCCTATAATCTTGTCCATAGAATTTATATGAAACCGAACCCAAAAAAATTCATTTGTTTGGTTCATTGACCAATGTAATACTCTAGTGGGATTTTTTTAGGTCAGTATTCAGAACGACATTAAGGAAGACTAAAAACATACTTGCCTCACTGAATGAGATTTTTTCATTTTAAATCCTAGATAATTAATCATATCAAATGACCTTGTATTCTTCCAATGTTTGAGGTCACCACATCCAACAATCCATTGATTATTCCCTTAACAACCTCCAGACGCTTAAAAAATATTCACAAGAGGTTTGATAGTCTCCTTGTTTAGTTTTTCACTTTCCTATGATCATAATTTTACCTATTGTTAACAAATTTATCACATATTTAATTACATTTAATAATGACCAATGAAAACCTTGCTAGAATGGATGAAAAAATTAATTAGAAATTATGCAACCCTATTACACCTTCCTCTAATATCATTGCATTTTGATTCCAGAATGCCCTGTGGAATCACCTATCTCATTGGAATACCATTATAATTACATTATAACATTATTTGGTTGTTGTTTTTCCCCTTTGGAGGCTCGATTATATAAATCGGATGCATTCGTATGGATGTATGTATACTATTGATTAGTGTAATCATCTATATGATGGAAAGGAACCTATTTTTTCAAATTGAAAATGTGACCCATGATCTGATTGATGATATCGTCATAAAAACCTTTTTTATCCTTTAATTGGAAAAAAGTACCAATGAGGTATAAAATTGTATATTTTCAACCCTCAATGCCTATCTTCTCCTATGTTGCATCGATGTTCCTTATTAAACATTATTTTTTAATATAGACATTAATTTTGCTTAGATTAATTACTTTTCCCCTCAAATTACCATAAGTTATCAAAATTTCTAGAGACCCACTGATTGAACTTTTCATTCAATTCATAGAAAATCTATTTTCATCATCAAACATGAAATAAGACACGAGACCACTCCCCAAAATATTCTTATATTGAATGATTTTTCTTTTCATCAGGATTTGTTTAATTTTTCTTGTGGGAACCTACTAGTTCATGATTAAAATACTAAGAGATAGGGAACCCCCTTTCATAACACCTCTCATTGATATAAAAAAACCCAAATCCCCTTCCCATTAAAAAAATGTAATCCATGGTGATGCATAAAACCTAAAGTACAACCCGCAATCCCAATCACAAAATCTAAATTTATTCATTGACCTTTTGATGAAATTCCATTATACACTATCATAATTCATGTTCATGTCCACATTAACAATGAAATTAAAACCAATAGTCTTATTATTTATATCCTCAAATATTTCATTATAATTTTAAATTACCCCTTGAATTGTTTTCCATTGAAAAAAACAATTCTTCTCTTCTGATATAACTCTTCATAGACCATTAACAACTTTATTGATGATATGGTTTCCCATTATCATATATACAAACATACACAATCATATTTCTCTATATTGATTCGGATAAATGGGGTCATTTACGTTGGGAATCAAACAAACATGGGAAGAAAATTCCTCTTTATTTAATTCTCCACCTATAAAAATATTTTTCACCACTCCATTAATTGATCTTTAAAAAAATCCCATATGGCAACATAATAGGCTTTAGGGAACCCATATGGGCCATGTAAACTCTTCCTCTTCATGATATAAATAGTTTCATTGATCTCATATTCCTTTATAATTTATTCAAGAATATATTTATCCTTATCAACTATAATATTGGTACTGCATTCAATGAACACATCTTCTTCAATAAGAATGTCATGCATCCCTTTATTTCTGCTGATCGATTCTTCCAAAAGACCCATAAATAGTTCAAATAAACTTTTCTATCCACTGGAACATATAAATAAAAGATACCATCCCAAAATTTAATATTTATATTATTTATAACTATTTTTTCCTTCAATAATTATTGAAAAAATGTGGTATTTATATTCCCCTACTTAAGAAACATTGCATGTGGATTCTTCCTATAAACCCTCTCAATATCCAAGAGTTTCACAAATAATAAATTATTATTTTCCAACCAAATTGAAAAACCTGTAATCATCCCATCAATATTCATGGAATACCTCTAGTTTTTCAATTTTTTCCATTATTCCTTGTAGAATGAAATACACATCTGTTTTATTATATTCTCATCCCTAGATAATCCTTCTCCAAATCTAAATTCCCTTCATCAGTATGGTCTATGTAGTGCCCATATATACCCGATCCCATGAATTATTAACCACATAAAAATCATTCATTTTCTAACAGCTAGTTGAATAATAGAAATGGTCAATCCTCCAATCCCCTCTTCATCTAAACCAACAATGTAGAATGATCTGATAGAGACCTGGAAAGATTAGAGACCATGCCCTGTAAGAAAGTATCAAATCATTGAGGATTTTATATTCACCTATCAAACCTTCTAAAATTATCCTGGATATTTTTTTATTATTTCACAACATGTACCTATATTTCATGACCCCCATATCCATTACACCACATGAATCCATGGTTTCATTTAAGTCTTATGTTGCAATATTTTTCAATCCAGTGCCTCATCTTTTCATAGATTTTTCAGAAACTGTATTAAAATCACCTGATAATTGATAATAAATTACATGGATGAAATGATCTTAGCTTTTTCTAGATATTCATTATCTCACTTTCTTCAAAACTATCCTTCATGAAGAAAACTAATTATCTACAAGCCCACATACTTAGAAAAAGGATCCAGAAGCCAGGTGAACCCATTCCTACAAAAATTTATTTATCTATATAAAATTACTGAAATTACAATGTGTTTACAAAGATGGCTATAGAGGGTACCATGCACATTTTCCTCAACATAACATGTGTAGGACTCTAGTTCCAAAAAAAGCCATCCCAAACTTGAGTCTACAAAGTCCTCTGAAAATGCATCAGTAACCTAGTTATTCAACCTATAAACATGTGTTACATCAGGTGTGATACCGTTAATGGGATGAAGATATTTAGTATAGGGTGAAAGAATTTTCCATGGAACACTCCTAGAATAGATATTTATAATTCCAGCAGCCACAGTCGAAGAAGACTCAATCAAAAGAAATAGCCAAGCATAATGAATAAAAAACTTGATAGCCTTAATCATGGTGGATAGCTCAGTATCATTGGGACATCTATGCCCAATGTTGTGGTAGAATAATTATTTAATATGGCCTCGGTGAGTGTGGAAGACTCTACTAAAATGTGGTGGATCAGGTGCCCCTTATTTCGCCCCATCCACATTAACATTCAGTCAATAAAGAATTGGAGTGACCCACCTATTTGACTTTATCACCAAAGGCTCTCAGTTCTTTCCCGGAACACCAAAACCTATCATGATAATGAGATAATTCTTGTCATTATTAAAACATCTTTTTTATTTTTTATGCGATGATAATATCCCTATGAAATTACCTTACTACTACATGAAAGGATGGCATTTTATTTTCAAATGTTACATAATTTCATGATTTCTTGACAAACCTGATGATGGAAGTAGCTACAACAAGGATGATGCATTTGATTTTGTCACTGAAAATAGAGGTAGTAATGGATTCAAGAATGGATTCAATGCTACGCATTTGGAGCTAACATCCAATCATACATTTTAAGAGGATCTATAATCTACCATGGAACTTCCAATTTATAATAACATGCTCGATTCTCTCCTCATTATAAACATAGAGGTGAAATGCAGGAAAAATTTGAATTCAATTAATTTTCAGGTTGCTATGGATAGGAATCCTACTCTTCTAGATCCTCTATAAGAGTTTTAAATACACAGGATATATATAGGAATTTCTAAAATACATCATCCTTTAAAGGTCTGGATTCTGAAAATCACACATATGTCTACACCAGGACATATAACCAGTGTCTTATTTATTATATTATCATACAATACAAGGAATCACATCCTAAAGTACCTAGTTGTTTAGTTTTATTGGTAAACAAGATAAATACATGATTCTCATATTCTATTTGAATACACATACCACAACATAATTTTTTTAGAACAAAATTATTCCCTATATAATATTCTTTCATATATTTAGTAGTATAATTCATTGATTCTTGGAAAATAAAAAAAATAAGTTTAACATAATATTCTTAGTAAGGGTTGAGTACAGTGGAATCTATCAACAATCACTAATCATAATCAATTTTCCAAGTTAAATAAATGAACATACATGATAGTTAATCAATAACTTGGTTGTCATAATTAGACAAGGAATAAACAATATGTCAAGATAAATAGTTGAAAAATATGGGATTTAATAAATAAACTAAGAATCAAATTAATTTATGGATAATATCATTGTGAAAATATCATGGATAATAATAACTAAAATATTAATGAATTAAATTCGTAATTATTAGATGTTATGATATCATGAAACATGATACCTTTGTTGTAAAGACCTTTCACAAGAATGTTTGAACAAAAGGTAGAAACTTATATAATATTATATTACTAATTATTTTCAACAAAAACACTAATGCATCATGGGGATATTTAATACTAGTGCCCTCCCATCACTATAGGTACAAATCATTCCTCACAAATTAAAAAATAAATTTTATTTAGGAATAAATTTGAGTTATAATTAAATATATGTATTGATTATATGATATAGATTTATTAATAATTCCCCTATTAATCCAATACCTTTAGAATAAAAAAAATAAAATTTATAAATGGTATATGATTTTGGAAATAAAAATATCCATGATAAATAATGTGGATGTTTAGTGAAAATTTAATGTTTCATGATCATTATAAGGTTAATATTTCAAGAGAAAGTTAATGTCTACCAAAATGATTCAGTAATTTGAAAATCAATAATTTCTTGGTATAAATGATCAAAAAAAAACTTTATAAATATTAATTATATGGTATCAATACAAAATATCCCCATTTAGGTAAGAGTAATGGGTCATTGTTGATAATGAATGGAAATATAGTAAAAATATCTTAAAAAAGTATTGTGGAAAATAAAATTTTCATCTTTCAAATATAATTTGAAAACATTAATCACTTTTAAAATAATTTTCTTTGAAAACTACTTCTAAAAACTAAAAATTTCAGAAATATTAGGGGGAAAATTACTAAAAAATCATGTAAATTGAATAGGATGTTTAAATGAAATTAATGTTAGGTTGGTGTAAAATTTCAAACATGTCCTGAATGTAAAAAACAACTATCCTTTTTCAAAATATAAAGGCCATAAAAGTTCCTCATTTGGAAAATTGAAAAAATATAATTTTGAAGAAATTTTCTGAAAATTTAAAATGGGAAAAAATATCCATTGATAAATTATTTTTAAATGTTTAAAGACATTATGCAAAACATTTTTAGAAAACAATTTTTTTGGAAAAAAAATAGATTTCTGTAAAAAGATAAAAATGAAGTCATATTTTATTAAAAACATTTTTAACACATTTTCAGAACTAAAGAGAGGGAAATGGTACTACTACATGTAAAAATAATTAATTAAAATATTATTAAAAAAATGAATATTTTTCTAACAAAGTATTTGTTGGGACAAAGTTGAATGGATAAGTAAGTAAGAAAAGATTGTTGTTACAGAGTGTTGTCTTTTGTTTCAAAACAAGCTAAATCAATTCACCATGTAAAGGACTTTTAAACCATGATGATGCTTTACTGATTTGAATTTCACCAATATCATAATTTTGGAGAACTTGTGATGCAATCCTTATGATGAGTAAAGAAGTGATTTTGGTAGAGGAATGAAAGTTCTGTGCAAGTCAAGAGTGGAGCGCAAGTATTGGCGTGCAAGTGTAAGTGGCACGCAAGTCATATTTCAGGATCATCACATCAAAATTTGACAAAGGAATAAAATGGCACTCATTTTAAAGATCGGTGCGCAAGTCAAAAAGTAGGGCACGTGTATAAGTGGTGCACAAGTATGGAACACAAGTATAAGTGTCACACAACTATGGTGCACAAGTATAAGTGGAACGCAAGTGAATGTTGCGCGCAAGTCATATTCTAACATCATCATATCAAAATATGACAAAGGAAAGAAAGTGTTGTGCTAGTGATGGAAGGGCGTGAAAGTGATGGAGCGGCGCACAAGTGATGGAGCAGCGCACAAGTAGGACCGGCACGCAAGTGTATGTGGTGCGGAAGTCACCAAAATTCCTATAAATTGACAACTTGCCTCCTCATTTTTGAATGCACACCACATAAGAGAAAATTAGATCTCTGATCGTGCAAGTAGTAGAAGGTGTTCTGATAGCGCAAGTAGTAGAGGGCGGCGTGCAAGCTGAAGTGGCTCGCAAGCTGATGGTTATTTATAAGGCACGCAAGTAGTGTGTCCCACAAGTTTTGTCGTGCAAGTTTTTCCACGCAAGATGACAGAGTTGCGCAAGTAGGGATGTTCTTTCAAGAATTGGGTTGTGTATAAGCCAATGGTGGCACACAAGTTGTGATCTGGGCTCAATGGTGGCACGAAAGTAGTGAGTAGGTGCGCAAGTAGGTGGTGTGAAAGTAGTGAGGCACGCAAGAAGGGTGGCGTGCAAGCAGGGAGGCATGCAAGGTGGTGGTGCGCAAGCAGGGAGGCACGCAAGCAGGGAGTGTCTTGCAAGCTGTCTGCACCAAGAGGTTTTTACAAGCTTCTATGTAAGAAAGTGAATTTTTTTTGAAGGATTTGATTTGTGAAAGTTCATTAAGAATTATAGAATCATTAGATTACCCTATTTGTTCTAAGAGGGAGAACACACACAATTGGATTGTTTTCAAAGTGCTACACGAGTGTAAGGGTATATCCTACTCATCGTATTCCACAACAAAAGATTTTTTTCTAGTGGACTGTGTGTTACTGGATTGTTTCCGTACAATAACAAGGACGTAACTACTCTTGTTTAATAGTGAACCTTGTAAATCATGTTTTTATGTGGTTGTGTGCGTTCATTGGGGAATAAACTCTTTAATAGGACGCAATGGTTGTTTCAAAAAGTAGGAAACATAAAAAGAAAAAGATATCACTGATTCACCCCTCCCCCTCTCAGTGATACTTGGATCCTGACTGGGAACTACAATTGTTATTAGAATGACAAGTTCCCTTCGTTTATTATTTGCTGAAGTGGTTGAAGAGAAGTTGTGATAGAGGATCTAAATTGTGTGAACCGTAAGGGGATTCTGATTTTTTATGGAAATAACTATAACATCTGGAATGACATAATGATTCCTTCTCTTATGTCTCTTGGATATGTAGTTCTTGAAACTACAACGGATAGATTTTCTGCTATTGATGACAAAGTTCCTCTTACTCCTGTCGACAAAAAGAACCTTGAGAATGATAGAACATCTTAAAATTCATTACTCTCATCTCTTTCTGAGAATGAATTTTTAAGAGTGGGAGGTGTTGCTACAGCCAAAGGAATATGGGACTAACTGAGGAACATCTATGAAGGAAATAAAAAATTAAAGAAGGATAAACTGCAAATCTGGAGACTGAAGTATGATGATTTGAAAGTGGGAGAATCTAAATCTATTAGGGATTTTGTTACCAGGATAAATTATATTTTCAGTATAATTAGATTTTATAATGAAACGTTAGAGAATTCTATAGTTGTCAAACAGATCTTGAGAATTATTCTTGACAAGTTTGATGCTAATGTGTCTTCATTAGAAGATAGAGACCCTGAAACATTGTCTTTTGATGATTTTCATAGAACTCTCATTACTTATGAGATGATAAGGAAGAAGACTATGAAGGGAAAAACCAAAGCTGATAGAGAATTGTCATTCAAGGCTACAAAGAGAGAGAATTCAAAGATAACTCTTTTTGAAGATGATGTTGGTGAATCCAATTCTGAATATGAGGAATGTAAAAATTTTGATGAATTTTTATCCTTGATTTCTAAGAATGTGAAAAGAGGTATAGGGAAATACAAAGGTATACCTCCCTTGAAATGTTTTGAGTGTGGAGATGTTGGTAACTTAGCATATAACTGTCCTCAAAAGAATAAAGAACAATATAGTGATGGTGATAACAGAAGGCCAAGAAGGTTGTGGAAGAAACAAGCTGACAAAGATAAATATTTTTCAAAGTGGAAGGATAAAAAGTTCTTCAAATAAAAAAGATGAATCTTTTTATCTAAATATGAAGATGAAGAAGATAGCAAAGATCAATCTGAGAAATTATTTGCTAAAAAAACTAGAGAAAATACCCTTATTGTTGTAGTGAATAATGAAGAGTATGGGAGAAAAAATTCAGAAGAACAAGAAACACAACTTGAATATCATCTGAAATAAGAGTCGAATGAATGCTTGAGGAAGATCAGAAGACTTCAGAATTAATAAAAAACAAGATGATAAATGAAAATTTCACATTAAACAATCAAGAAGGTTTTTATGATGAGTAAATCAAGATGGAAAAGGATATTTATGATCGGAAAAATTATCTTGAGAATATAAAGAATCGTAATGATAATTTTGAAGTAAATCTAAATTCAAAAGGAGAAGAGTTGGAAATTGTCCAACAAAAACATTATATAGGTAAAGAAATGAATATTAGTTTCAAAAATTATATCTCAGAAGTTGGTGAATGTTCAAATAAGAATGAACCAAACAGGTATCCACAAAAGTTATCTTCAAAGGAAGAAATGAAAGACAGAACTGGTTCTGATAAGACCAAGGGTGGAAAGACCGTGTCTGTGATCAAAGTCAAGATGATGAAAAATCAGAAGTGCATAAAAATAATGATTAAAGAAAGACTTATAATACTTCTGGTTCTGTTAGATCTGGAATGACAAATGGAGTTACAAATGAAAACATGAATGTTGGTGGTCATGATAGTTCTATTAATAAGGTTGTTGAGAAGCGTGTTCACAAATTTGGTCAGTATAAAAATTTCAGAGGAAAATATTCTTTCTATGGTTATTGCTGGTATTTTTGTGGATTTGGAAACATGGAAAATATGTGTTGGTTCAACCAACAACATTAATACTATTCCCCAAGTTTTGAAAGTCATGGATTGAGGGTGATTCAATCCATTCAAAATAGGAATCCTCCACATAAATTTCAGAAGATATCTGAGAAGACTGGTGTGAAAGTTGAGAATAGGTTCTAACCACTGGATACAATTTTTGAAAGATGTGATCGACCTGGACATCATGCCAAGGGCTGCCATAGTGTGTTAGCAGAGCAACAAAAGATTCTTAATAATTCTCAAAATCCAGAGTGTTTAAAATCTAAAAGGGACAGGTCTGATATGTTTGAAAAGAATGAGTGAATGGTTGTCTGGCCAGAACACATTGACCTGGCTAGGAAATTGGAGGAAGCACAACAGAAAGTGAAGGAACAGGAAGAACAAAAATCTCTTATTGTCGAAACTGCTTTAAAAGCTAAAAAGGAGAACGCCCATGGATTATTGATAGTGGGTGTTATTCTCATATGGTAGGAGACTTAATGTTGCTGAAGAATGTGAAATACTTCAAAGAAGGAACTGTTACATTTGGAAATGATGAATCTCATAGAATAAAAGGTGTTGGATCAGCCATCATCAGAAAAGAAAAAAATGAAATCTAAGAAAAAATTATATGTTGATGGGCTGGAATATAATCATATATGTGTTCCACAAATCTGTGATGAGGGTACCAAAGTTATATTCAGAAAATATGGGTTCATTGTTTAATGTAAAAATGATGGAAATATAGTTACAAGAGGCCAACATACAAAAGGAAACGTGTTCCAAGTTGGTGAAGTACAAAATTCTTGTTACATGGGCATGGTAGATGAAAATTAGTTATGGAATAAAAGGATGGGACATATGTGTTAGAAAAACATGTGTATGTTATCAACGTGATATAGTGTCCTAGATATGACTAATTTTTCAAGAATAAGATATTGGTGATTCACTATCTATGAAAAAAGGATGATTACAAACTCTTTTCATAAGAGAGTTGAAATTCATTCAAAAAACCCTTGGAACTTATTCATTCTGATATATGTGGACCAATGAGATAGCAATCAACAAATACTGATAAGTACATTATTACTTTCATTGATGAATTTACTCGCATTACTTTTGTTATGTACATGAGACATAAGTCAGATTCTTTGAAAATGTTTAAGAGTTTCAGGAGGAAATCATAAAAGGAATATGAGTATTTAGTGAAGAAGTTGAGAACTGATATTGGTGGTGAGTATAAGAATGAATATATTGAATGTTACCTTGAGAAACATGGAATTTGGCATGATTTCAGTTCACCGTACACACCTCAAAAAAATGGGGTTGCTAAAAGAAATAATCGAAGTCTGGTGGAAATGGGGAGAACTGTGTTACTTGAACATAAACTTTCTCATTATTATTGGAGGCAAGCCATGAGCACTTCTGTTTAGATTCATAACTAATTTTTCTATAGTCCAAAATCAAATATGACCCCATATGAAATGTTCTATGGAAAAAATCCAAGTCTGAAACATTTAAGAGTATTTGGGAGTCCATGCATTATAATAAAGAATGGTGGAAACCTTGGAATGTTTGAGAAAAGAGGAGATGATGGAATTTTTCTTGGATATTCTCTAGAAGGAAGAGGATATAGATGTCTCAATTAAGAAACATGAAGAATTATTGATTCTTCAGATGTAAAAGCTGTTGAAAATGTTGAGAAAGAAAAGCAGTCATATGTGGATGTGGAAGTTAAGCAGGATATAGAAGCTTTTGTTAATGATTATGATAATGCTATGAACTATTTTAATCCAACCGGTGAAGAGAAATCCAACTTAGTAATCTCGAGTGATGAGGATGAAGTTTGAACAACTCATCCTAGGTTGTATAAACAAGTGGAGGATCAAAATATTATTGGAGATAAACATCAGAGGGTTCAAATAAGAAGAACAATGAATGATATATCACATACTTCTCTTTATTCTAAAGCTGGACCGAATAATGTAAATGAATCATTTGAGCATCTAGAATGGGATCATGCAATGAATGAAGGGCTTCATTATATAGATAATAATGATACTCAAGAAGTTGTACCCAAGCCGGACAACAATAATATTATTGTTACAAAGTGGGTTTTCTGAAACAAGCTTAATGAAGAAGGTAATGTAATAAGAAACAAAGAAATATTAGTTTACAAAGGGAATTCACAAATTGAAATCATGGATTTTGATGAAAATATTTCTCAAGTAGAAATATTAGAAACAATTAGAATCATTCTTGCTATTGATACACAACAAGGTTACAAAATCTTTCAAATGCATGTTAGATATACATTCTTGAATGGTGACCTTGTAATGGAAGTCTACATTGATCCAGATTGTTGATTTGATATTGTAAAGGAAGAAAGTTATGTGTACAGGATGAAGAAGGCTTTGTATGGGATCAAACAGGCTCTGAGAGCATGGTTTTCTAAATTAGATAATTTATTAAATAAGACGAACTTTAAGAAAGGGAGAGTTGACATAAATCTATACATCAATGAATGTCAGGTGTTTTCACTGATCGTTATCATTTATGTCGATGATATTATATTTGCTAGAAATGATGAAAGATCATGTGGAAAGTTTTCCGAGGAGATGAAGAACTTATTTGAGATGTCTATGCTTGGAGAAATGAAGTACATTCTTGGTCTATAAATTTTACAGAAGAAGAATCACATTTTTCTATCTCAAGAAAAGTATGTTAAAGAACTTCGGAAGAAGTTTTTCATGGAAAATTTGAAACCAGTTTCCACACCAATTTCAGTGGGAACAAAGTTGACTAAATATGGAGAAGGCAAGGATGTTGATCAGAAAGAGTTTCGAAAGATGATTGGATGTCTATTGTATCAGACTGCCTCAAGACCCTACAGTGCCTCTGATGTCGCTTTATGTGCAAGATTTCAGAGTGCTCCTAAAGAATACCATCTAATTGCGTGAAAATTAATTCTCAGATATATAAAAGGCACAATTTTTTTTTGAATCTTGTATGTTGGATCAAAAAATATTTATCTATTCGGGTATTCTGATGCTGATTGGGCAGGAAATGTTGATAATTAAAGATCCACACCTGGTGGAGTTTTTTTTCTGGGGAAAAGTTATGTTAGTTGGAATACCAAGAAATAGAATTCAGTAACTCCTAGCACAGCTGAAGATGAGTATGTTGCTGCTACTCATGTTGCAACTAAGCTAATGTGGATGAAGACTCATCTGGAAGATCTACTTTTTTAAGAAAAGATACCATTGCTCTTGGGTTGTGATAATCAGAGAGCAATAAATCCTACCAGAAAGCTGGTACAACATTCTGGTTCAAAACACATTGATATGAAGTACCACTTCATCAAAGAGAAAGTGGAGAAGATTAAATTAAGGCTAGATTATGTTCCTACAACTGAACAAGTTGCTGATATATTCACCAATCATTTACCGAAGGAACCATTTCCAAAATTAGGTGGGACATGGGTGTCCAACCTCCTTCTCATCAAGGTTATGGTATGTGTTTCTATCCCCACTCTCATCTTGCCATTGGATAGTGTTGTCAAGGGGGAGAATTGTTTTATAAATCTATCCTTGTAGATGAATGTGTAACGGGGGAGTTTTAGGTATGCTGTGAATCCAACATGTATGTGTGTGAACTATTCTAACTGTTTGTCGTAGTGGTTGTAGGAGACAATGTTGTTTTCCAAGAAAGTTAACGAAGTGTAAAATGCTGAGGTAGAAGCCTGGAAGATGATTTGAAGAAGGCTGAGGAGGTATGCTCATGAGATTTCATAGACACTGCTTTTGTACATCATGGTTTTGGCTATCAATAATTCTTGTTTCCAATAATGAGTTAGATCACGTAAGCATAGAATTGTTGGAATGTAATCCATTTCTTAAGGTTAAAAAGTTTAGTGATTTATGAATCATTGTTTACAACAAAATCCAAAGGGGGATATTGTTGGGACCAGGTTGGATGGATAAGGAAGTAAGAAAAGTTTTCTGTTACAGAGTGTTGTCTTTTGTTATCAAAGAAGCTAAATCAATTCACTTTGTAAAGGACTTGTAAACTAAGACGATGTTTTTCTAATTTTTTTTTTCAGAAATATCATATGTTTGGAGAACTTTTTGATTCAAGACTTATGAAGAGTAATGAAGTGATTTTGGAAAAGTAAAGACAGTGGCACACATGTCAAGAGTGGCGCGAAAGTATTTTCGTGCATGTGTAAGTGGCGTGTAAGTCATATTTCAAGATCATCACATCAAAATTTGACAAAGAAAATAAAATGGTGTGCAATTAAAGATTGGCGCGCAAGTCAAAATGTGGCGTGCAAGTATATGTGGTGCACACGTGTGGCACGCAAGAATAAGTGGTGCACAAGTGTGGCTCATATGCATAAGTGGTGCGCAAGTGAATGTTGCGCGCAAGTCATATTCCAACATCATCATATCAAAATATGACAAAGGAAATAAAGTGTCGTACTATAGATGGAAGGGCACGAAAGTGGTGGAGTGGCGTGCAAGTGGGACCGGCATGTAAGTGTATGTGGTGAAAAAGTCACCAAAATGATTATAAATAGACTACTAGCCTCCTCATTCTTCAATGATCATCACTTAAGAGAAAATTAGAGCTCTGATCGTGCAATTTGTAGAAGGTAATCTGATCGCGCAAGTAGCAGATGGTGGCACACAAGCTAAAGTGGCGCGCAAGATGATGGTAATTTATAAGGCGCACAAGTAGGGTGTCACGAAAGTTTTGTCATGAAAGTTTTTTTTGCGCAAGTAGACAGAGGCGCACATGCAAGGAGGGGATTTCAAGAAGTGGGTTGTGTATAAACCAAAGGTGGCACGCAAGTTGTGAGCTGGGCTCAATGGTGTCACACAAGTAGTGAGTAGGCGCGCAATCAGGTGGTGCGCAAGCAGTGAGGCGCGCAAGCAGGGAGGCATTCAAGTAGGGAGGCACGCAAGAAGGTGGCGCGCTAGCAAGGAGGCACGCAAGTAGGGAGTGGCGCACAAGATGTCTGTACCAGGAGGTTCTGGTCAGCTTCTAGGTAGCAAATTGAAGAATATTTTTGAAACATTTGATTTGTGAAATTTCATTAAAAATCATAGAATCATTACCTTACTCCTTTTGTTCTATGAGGTAGTATACACACTATTATATTGTTTTCAAATTTCTACACGAGTGTAAGGGTATATCCTACTCGTTGTATTCCACATCAAAGGATTATTGTTTAGTGGATTGTGTGGTGTTGGATTGTTTTCATACCATACCAAGGACGTAGCTACTCTTGTTGAGTATTTAACCTTCTAAATCTTGTGTTCCAGAGGTTTTGTGTGTTCAGTAGGGAAGAAACACTTTAACAGGAGGTGAAGGTTGTTTTAAAAAGCAGGAAACAAAAAAAGAAAAATAAATCACTGATTCACCCCCTCCCCCTCTCAGTGATAATTGGATCCTGACTGGGATCTACCATTCTCAAATAATTTCATTCAACTAAAATTTAAGAATATATAATCTTGGGGACTGTTAGATTGTGACTTAAATCCTTACAATTATAATAACGTTGATGTGAGAATTAGTCAATGAATCGATTTTTTGTATAAACAGTAAATACAAATAAAATAATTTTAAATAAAAAATAAGATCTTTAAAACACATTTCGCACATAATATAATAATATAAAAGTCAAAAAATAAGTAATATATCCCAATAAAAAGAAATCAAGTTATGAAATTATATGCCGCTAGGTAACTCTTATGTCGAATCACCTTGGGTGAAATAATTCAAATTGAATCGTAAAATATATTGAATTATTAATTAATCATGATATTACATTTAACACGATATAAAATATTATATAGTGATTTTAAACTTGTTATGGAATTATTACATAACCATATAAATATTTATAATTTCATATAAGATCCTTTTATAACAACTTATCACCCTTTCATTAATAAAATTTCAATATTTTCATTGTTTTGGGTTTCAATTGAATTGTTTTCTCCTGCGTGTTTCATTATGGAAGATCTATTTCTTATGCATGATATTTAATTATAACCTTTATTGATCAATAATCCTTATATAATTAATATACTTATACATCAATTATAATTATAAAACCAATAATGAAATATTTTTAAGGAAAAAAAACTATGTTATGATCATAGAGATGGTAGGTCGTACGTACATAAGCGTAACATTTCCATTTTTAAACGATGATAAAAGAAAGGAAATAAGTAATATTTTATCAATATATAATAATAATAATAATAATAATAATATCATAAATACCATATTATAAACTTATATAAATAATCCATGGGTGTTGGTGATGAAAAGAGAGTCACGTCATTTCGTGAAAGAGGGATTCCACACACACATAAACAACGAAATAATCTTCCATTGAGTGAATAGGTAATAATAAAAATGTTATAAATTATATTTTAAGAATTATAAATATTTTCATAATATCATAATTATTTCATTTAGATAACATATAATCATTGAATTAATCCTTATCTTTTTTCATGTAAATTGTTAGTGAAAACAAATTGCTTCACTCCGCAATGTGGTAGTCTGTCGTACAGATGAGTGAAATTATAATATACTAATAGAATTTAAAAATAAAAATGAATATATGATATAATTAATAAATTTTTATAATTTTTAAAAAATATTATTTATAAACTTTTTTCCATCATCACACCCAACCGTCAAATGTGTAAATAAAAAAACGAATGAACACGATTCATGTGGCAGTAGTCTACTGGACACATGGTTGATGATTTTCTAACCCATTTAATGTAATTGGATGTGGTTTTTGGTAATAAAATTATTATAAAAACGAATTAATATATGGATGATAGTGAGTTATTTATATCATCATAGTTTAATAATAATTTAATGTGGTGGATAAGGAAGTAAAATAAAACCACGTGTTGAAGAGTGTTACAACTTATTCATGTATTCTCTTAATGTTATCAACAAAGGCCAAAATAGGATGGATTTCATTTAAAAATCAAGGATTCTGGGAATGTAGGATGGAATTTCTGAAGTGATTTTATTGGGTACATTATTCAACAATAGGGTCTGAACGTGTGAATAAGAGAGGAGAGGGGTTGCCATTTTATAAGTGAAGTGAGTGGCTCACTTCCAATTTCTCGAAAACATTCAATCATACCCATGTTTTTATTTTGCAAAAAGCCCCCAAATTGAAAATTATTTAAAATATTTTATTTAAGGTCAACATATGTCCATTAAATTGGTTTATATTAAGTTTTTAGGTTATTTAATCACTAATATTTTTAGATGAGTCCCATGATAAATCAGTTTTTACAATAACCGTGATAATAAATTTTTATTATTTTCACTATTAATTTTAGTAAAAAAATTAGTTTACATAATTAGATTTTATAAATTATTTTTATTACAAATATAGAATCTTTTTTTTTTAATTTTCAATTAAAATAAGTTTAAAAACATAATTTAAAAATAATCTCATAGTCACGATGAGAAAGCACGTTTTGAAAGAGAACAAATTAAAATGTTTATAAAGGTTTTATATCAAAATTCAGTATGAAAATCACTTTGATAACCCAAATTTTATTAATTAATAAATAATAAAACTTATTTTAATTTTAAATTAATTAGAAGTTTTATTTATCCTTATAAATAATTTGAACAAAAAGGTTGTTTTCAATTAAAATTCAGTATTTTCACTATTCAACTTAAAATGAGACATTTAAAAAAACCCTAAAATTCTCCCTAAGATAAATTAGATACATTAATTTAATTAATAAATTTTTTTTTCTCTGATGAATTTTCTAAAATTGTTAAAAATTAATTTTAAATTATGTGCGCAAAGAATGACTAATCTGTCTTTTAGAAAAATACAGTTTTTCTGGAAAATCACCTTTTAATTTAAATGATTATTATTTTATTTCAAATCATTAGATAACCAATATTTTCATAATTTAGAAATTACTATCCATACTTTCCACCACAAAGTATATGTGATAAATATTATATTAAGTAATATAATTTGAATAATATTTTTCATTTTGTTTATAATATTTATTAACTATAACAAAATCTATACTTAGTGTTGTGTGTTACTCGGGATAATATTTTTGTGGAATGTAATACAAGATAAATTCATTTTTTTTAATGTAAGATATTGAATATATTTCATTTTCTGAGAAATTTATATATTGGAAAGTATCAAGGAGTTACATTTTCTTTTAATTATGGTTTTTCATGTCACGTAATCAATCAAATACAAATTTTTTTAAAATATTAGGGAGTTACATTCTACCATCCTAAAATATATCACATACTCAAAATTTAAACTTGATCCTGGTAGTAATTTTTTTTTATTTTGAAATAAAATTGTAAAAAATCCCATATATTAAATAGGGTTAATAAAATATCCTCTTAATATGAGATATATGGATGTATAAATGTCATATGGAATAACATACAACTAGCTTTCTGCATAATAGAACATTAGTGAAAAGTGAAGATGTGCAGTTGGAATAAAAGCATATATAATTATATAGAATGATATAGGTTAAAAATCCATAGTAATTAAACTATCAATATAAATTTAATGGCCTCAAAACTATAAATCTGAGATGATTTAAAAGATCATCAGATTTGTCAGATATAAAGGTTTTAGGATGACCTTTTTAATTCAAGATCCTTTTCCAAAAGATGGTGAATTATTTTTCCATCTATGAATATATGGAAATATATATATACTTGATATATTTATATTTTAAAAGAAAAAATTCATTATTTGATTTAACATTGATCGATTTCCTATTCACCTCTTACCCCATCAAATGATTTACCAAAAAATAAATTCTTTATGTTTGATGCTCTAAAAGTTACTTCTAATGAATTGTAAGATCCAAAAAAGAGTGAAATCTGTTTCTATATGTATATAAAAAAATTTCAAAACCAATTTGGTTAGAATAGGATATACAATATAATATGTTAGTCTCTAAACCTAAAAATAAAACAATAGGTTCATCATTAATATTTAGGTAGTGTCCCCAAATCTAGCACACCCTCACCAAGACACATCAGGTTTGTTATGAGACATAAAATTTTCCTCCCAATAAAATTATAAATAATCATCACAGTGATAGAAATAAAAATAATAATATATCGCACAACTAGGATGTAAAAAATAAGAACCCATAAACTAGTAATAATTAATCATGTAATGATTGAATAAAATGTATCTAAATTTCAAAATTAAAGTGATAAAAATAAAAAATAAAACTAGATAAAATAAAAAAACTCCATATTCTCCAGACCCAAATTCCATGTATATCCCATATCCCAATGTAATCATATCCAACAATTACCAACCAGTAAAAAGTCCCCTACTGTTATCAAAACTTGCATCCATCTAATCTTCTTGGGTACCAAATAGAGTCTCTAACCGGGTGTGAGTAAAACATATTAGGTTGACACCACCATGTCTAAAAAAACCAGTCTGATAATAAGTTCTTTCAATAAGTGATCACCAGGTGTATAAATTAACCAACCTAATATAATAAAAAAAATTGATATGTTTTAGAAAATGCTAGATTGGTTTTGAGAGTGTGGTGGATCCACGTCAACCTTGACCACATTACCATATCATAATCAAATAACCATAAAAATCCCCTAGGTATAAGCATTTTAGTATCCGAGAAAAACCCCTCTAGAGAAGCATTTCATATTCCAGGAATAGCCCTCTCTATAATCACTTTAGCATCATGGAACAACACTCTATATATGAATTCCATCATCTAATCATAGCCCTCTAAATTGTTATTTAATCATGAAAGTGTACTAATCCCACTATATATGAATAATAACATCAAAATGGTTCAAGACCTCTATATAATATTTCCATCTTCAAACCCAAGATAATTCATAACTATAAGGATCTCGCAATCTCATATCAATAGAATCAATGGTTTATTATTCAAATTACCATTTATTTTTAAATTTCACATTGATTTTTTATCCAATTATCCCCATCTATTTTCATAAACTAAATCCAATAACTCTGTGATTCTATATCAACCAATCACTTATATTCTTATATTATGCTAAACACTCTTAAATCCTTTTTCCAATTTCTTATTTTTCAAATTTTCACTCACCCAATTTGTATACACAAGACAAGTTTCATATACATTGAATCCAAATGGATCAAAGAAATAATCACAACCATGATTTATCATTATTCATCATTTATTTAATTAATGTGTTTCTGGTGTCTGGGAAATCACAAAATTTCTCATACTTGATGATTAAATAGATCATAGGGTTGGGTTTTAGACCACCTACCATAACAAGATATCAAAAAAATTTCTCCTACAAGTAACACCTACAAGAACATGGTGAATAAGATTATAAAAAGAAACCTAGATCTAGTGAGATTACAATCATGGAAAAAACTAACCTCAGTCATTTGATTCCCTCCCTAAAATGGAGAATGAATAAAGAGGTGAGAAACCTAAAAAAATGACCAAATGTACATCAATTTCTTGAATGGAAAATTCATAAAGAAGGGTGACACAACAAAAAATCATGTAAATCACCTAGGGTATGATAGTAGAAGGTTTAATTTGAAACAAAGGAATATAACATTCGCATCATGGACATAAAATTACCATGAATAAGAAATTAACGGTGTCAGATCCCATTTCATGTTTTGTATTATATATTTATGAGTTTTGATGAAATTCACATCAATTTAGTAGAATTTATCCCAGACTAAACATTACTCATTTTGTAATATAGATTCACTACATGTAACCAGTTTTCACCATGAACCATTTCAAGGATGGTAACCCTTTCACAATATCTTCTTGGGGACAATAACACATAATGTAACATATATACATATTGTGTAAATGTTTTGAAGTATTTTTAAGGAAACAATTATATAAAAGATCTTCAACCTCCTGTAAATCCTTCAAAACATATGAAAACCCCTTTTCATCCCCTTTTACACATCTAAAATCATACTCAATTGATTTTAAAAACATAAATCCTTGAAAATTAGGAGACATTCCACAACAATGTTGTTAATCTATAAACAAGATTCAATAAACAAGGTTTTAAGACAAGAAAAACTAAAAAAGAGGTTTAATGAAAAAATCATTGAGATAGAATCTTGGTAAAAATGATATTTTACAACCACCCTACCATATAAAAAAATGTCCCTGGGATACTCTAAGCATCACTATGGAGTCTTGACCAACAAGTGTTTCTACATTTCATGAATATCGTACTATATACCATTGGAATCTCCCTAAGAATGCCCACATAGACACTAGACATGATCTATATTAATAGTCAAACCCTAATGATTATTTTTACTACATTCCACAATCCAAAAAAGATGATCTTAAAAGTACACTTCAACAAAAAGATCAAAATCCTCGATGTCTATCACATGGTAAGGGTGATGATAATATCTCTAAAGTTGTGACATGTGAAATATGTAATGAATGGTGTTTTATCATGATGTAATAGATAATGGGTAAACCACTAGACGGGCCCTATCCACTATCTCAAATGGACTGACAAAATTAGGTTCTAATTTTCCCTTTTTTCATATATTGCAATACCCCAAACAAGGAAACACCCAAAAGAAAACATGATTTCCAACCTCAAACTCTAGAAATATCATAAATATACATCATAAGATTTATACCATCTATAAATGGTTAGAAACCTCCCTTGATCAATTAAACCTACTCAGACACCACAGGTGTGAGACTAGGTCAAACAACCACCAACTTTCCTACCTTCAACCTACAAATAGGTTAACAAAATGACCTTCTAAACAAAGTATCAAATGGCCTCACCATGATCGATTCTTAGTGGATACAATTAAAATAAAACTCATTGTTTTTCATCTTCTTCTCCAATAAAACCAAAAAAATACAAAACCCAAGCTCATAAAATATCCTCTAGAATCTGAATAGTCCACTCAAATTGATCATCAGTATTATGATGATAGGTCATACTCAGAAGAACCTATTATCTGAAGTCTTCTTAAAGACCATTGTTGAATCATGATATTAAATAAATATCCCTATAAAAAATAATACTTTTTTGAACACTATGTATTTAAACTATCTCATTTATGTAAATAAAAACCTATTCATCAATGATTATGGTCCCCTTGATAGACAAAAAATGGGAAACCATCATCAATCAATATTCAATCACCCATACTGCATCTTCCTTATGATTTATCCTATGTAATCCTTAAAAATACATATTTATATAATATCCTTTACACTCTTGAATAATAATAGGGTGAAACATCCTAGAGGGACTCTAATGCTTGGTATTCACCATCTTGCACATGAAACATCTCACCCAAAATCCCATTACCTCCTCATTCATTCCATACCACCAGTACTATCAACATATATCACAATACATATTTATCATACTAGGATGTTCCACACATCTTAAATCCTGAAAATCTGTTATCATCTCCTCATGCAATACTGTATAATTTCATACTCAGCAACAAAATGTTACATGATTACTGCTACCAAGAGACCATCATTATGATGCCACGAAACCCCCGAGGTTTACCTTGAAATGGTCACCTAAGCCAGATCGTGACAAGGTCTGAGAGGCATTCCCATACTATTGGGGATGGAAACTAGTGTCGGATATCTAATATATCCCAATGGTGAATGATTTACCTCATACAAAGGAAAAAAATAAATAAACATGATAGAGTATAAATCATAAATAGGATAATCTATAAATCACAGAACAATTTACGTACAAAAACTGATATGAAAACAACAAAAGCAGAAAAAACAAAAAAATAAAAACAAAATAGAACCAAATAAAACTGGCATGATCTTCAAGTGGCCTCTTGGTCACCACCATCCCTATGAACATCCAATATAACATGAATGCAATGATAAAATTGAACATATGAAATAGCTTGGTTCTACTGATTCAGAGTGGAAAAAGTAGGGTTTCGTCATAAAACAGCTCAGATGGTAAGCACTATAGAATCTATATGTTTCCTTTTGTTAAATAATATATAAATAATAGCTTGAAATACATTTAAGGAAAATATGTTATAGAAATTTAAGGGGAAAAATAATTTTTCTTGGTTTTGAACCAAATTATAAATCAAAAATCCAAATAAAAACACATTCCAAGTTATTTGTAAAATAAGGGATATATCTAAACTTGGTATGTGCAGTAGGGAATATCAACCACAATCGAAATTAAAAGAAATAAAACATGGAAAAGTAAACAATTTATGGTAGAAAAATTAATCAATGTTATATAAAATGAAATAGGAATATATATATGTATTCTTGGGAATTTTCTAAAAACCCTTGAATAGGTCCTCAAATGTACTCAGTTTGGAACCGACTATCGGAATATGATGCACCCCCATAGTTAATAACCAACCTAGCTGCTTTGAACTAGCCTCACATGTGGAAAATCCCACCTACGTTATTTTCATTCCAGGTGGTTCTAATCCATAAAATTAGGACTAGAAAGAATCCATCATTGGACTATTGAAAAGATTCCCAAGAATCTCATGATAATATTATAAAGTAGAAACAAGAAGTAATATCACACAAATAATTAATCCTTGCTCACTGATTCCACCTTTCATGCCTTTAGAGTCGTTGATACCAACTATGTGAAGGTCCTCTCATCAAAATGAAGACCTTAGGGGTTCCTTTCATGCATAGAACCATTAACATGTTCCATCCATGCCTACATGTCATATGAGTTTAAAACCAAATTCAAAAATATCACAATGTAAAAACTACCCATTAACAGTTACAAATCCAAGACCATTTTCAAAACCGGGGAAAAAATTTACCTAAGCTCCGAAGATTCCAAGAGATAATTTTCAATTTAATTGATTACCAAAACATAATCAAATCTTCTAAATATGCCCAAATTTAGAAACACTTTATAATGGAAAATTTCAGTTCAGTTGAAGACAAAAAAACCTTTTAAAAACATTGGGGGTCTTATGATACCATTTTTGAGGTGTATTTGATGAGATAAAGGAAATTATAGGAGGGTGTTTCAAATATTGAGATTTTAATATGGGAATCTTTATTGAGTTTCAATTTACATGTTTGTTCCTATATATATTTTCACCATGTTCATATATAGATAAACCCATATTCACTAGGACATATATGGATGACCATTGAAATACCCAAGGTTTTAATTAATTAATTACAAGAAACTTCACAACCAATCACATTGATCCTTATACCAATACCATACCATAAAGGGACTCTAAAACTGTAACACCTCGAGATTTTATGAAAAATATTCTTTTAATTTCATTAATGTCTTGTGTTGTATGCTACACAAAGATTACCTTGCGCTATACGCAACACCATATTAGCTTGCAGTATACGCAACACTATTCTTGGATCGTGTTACACACAATTTTGATAATATTTATTTTACGAAACATTGAGTATATATATATATTAAATGTATAAATGAAATATGGTTGGATTATTTTATACGAAACAACGAAGGATTCTTGCACACCCAGACTTGGCTTGCATTACACGCAATCACAACCTTACTCGATACCGTGTGTTGTACGCAATGCCGGGTTTTACTAAACAATGATACATTATTATAATATTATTATGAACTAGCTGTTATGAATAGTATTAACTAAACTTTGAATCTTATAACATTATTATTCTTCTTCCACATTTTCTAAAACATGGTATGAGAACAAAATAAATTTTTCGTGTAAAATAAGTATTTTTCAAAAAATGCAGTTTTGCCGCCTTTTGATGGCGCACCCACTTTAAATCTAGTTTTTGACATGTATATAAGTTCAAATTGAAAAAATAAAATTCTTCTTTGGAATCATGAAAAAAAAATTTACTTTGGATAAATTTTCATATCATTCTGGTAACTTTCATATTTTGATGAATAGTAAAAACACGCTACATTTTAATTAAAAACAACTTTTTCAATCGAAATATTTAATAGTGATAAATTATTAATTTGAGTGGTTTTAAAGTATATATAGAATATATTTTTACAATTTAATACAATGTTGGTCATTGAATATAATTTCACATTTAAACCAGACATAAACAAGTGTCAATCTTTTGATAGTTATTATCTCTTAAAAACATGCTATTTGTTTTGACGACGGGAATTATTATTTTTAAATTAATTAATGCAACTGATATGTTTTGAATTTGGTAAAATAGACATCATTTTTGAGTTCATAATATCAAATATAGCTTAGGCCTAATTTTTGGTATTTTCTGAAAACGTTCATTTTTTTTGATGAATAGTGAAACCACTAAATGGTAGTTAAAAAAATTGAATTTTTCATAAAACTTAATTTTACCGCTTCTGTGAATGGAATTTCGAAAATCCAAGAGACACGGTTGATGTCAGTAAGTAAAATGTGGTTCAATGAGATGAAAATAATTTTATGGTGAATAGTAACTTTTTACTTTTTTCCCATGTTTAAAAGTAAATAGGGTAATTAAGGGTAAAAATGATATTATTATTACTCTAACACATGTCCTAATTCTATTGGACAAGTTTAATTCGACCAAAAACAAACTTAGGAATAACATATGACCATTTAGGCCCACTTGGATTAGATTAGGACATTTATTATTAATTTATTTAAAGAAGGGTTAAAATAGTTAAAATCAATGTTTAATAAGTAAATTATTCTTAATATGGGGTTATACATAAGATAAATTAGACTATAAATATTCATTAGATAGCTAAAAATATTTCCTACATAATGGTATTTTATTTGTAATTTTTAGACATTAAATAATTTAATTTATTTATGGCACAATGATGATGCAGTAATTAACTTATTAATGAAATATTGACATAATTGATGTTATAAATACCCAAATAAATGTAATTTGAGACTTTTTACGAATTACACTAAGTTTATAGGTTAATATGACATGTTAGTATTAATTTAAGTAACTTGGTTAGAACTAATAATTATGTTATGATTTTCTCAAAAATCAATTACTAAATAGTGCCAAAATTTACATAAAATAGTTTTAAAAAAAATATTATATTATTAATTGTTATTTTATTCCTAAAAATATAAGGTTCAGCCAAATGACTTATATAAGGTTATATATATTAATAATAAACAACGTGGGGTTCGTTTGGCATGATATAGTAAGTTTATTAACCTTATAGTGTAAGAAAACAAGAAGACACGATAAAAGTTAAATTATATAACTTAAACTTAAATCTAAATTATAAGGTTAAAATTGATACCTAAACATGTCTAAATTCTATTGGATGAGAGTATTTAGACCCCTACCCACATTAGCTTCGAAATATATCAATTTGGAGCTATTAAAAACCGAATTTGACTTTATAATAAAATAATATTTTTTGTTATTCCAAAGGTGCCCCTCTCCTCCCTTATAAAGGGGCACCTCCTACCCCTCTTCCTCCCACCACTATGAGCATTAAAGCTCGTCCAACCCCTGCCAATTTCCCTTCTAAACTTCCCTAGCAATATCCTAGAGGTTCTGGTCTTCCTCAAAGACCAATTTTAGTGCCCTAAAAGGAGATCACAAAGAGGCGCTTCAAAGAAGAGGTAATGTCCATTACCGATTCTTTCATCTTTATTTCATCTTCCACTTCTTCTTCTTAGGTTGTTTCATTATGAAGTAATAACATAAGTATCACTTATATAAATATATGTTATTATAATTATGAAACAACCTTATTTCACCATATATCCATCCTACGGAAAACGAAATCACCGCGCGTGCGTACGTACAGAATACCGTCTCCACGCTGTGGTGTAATCTATTTTCCACCACCACCTTACTTGGATGGGTATAATGATGTAAATAATAACTATATATTATGATTGTAAAGTGATATTGATTCTGAAATATTATACATACACTCCAATACAATTCCACGATCATGAGAACGATATCATCGCTTGTGCGTACGTACGGACTACCGTCTCCACGACGCGATTAGATTCATTCTCCACGTTAACCATTCATGAATGATTATAAAGTATATATAATAATTAATAGTGAAATATATGACATAATAATGATTCTGGATTTATGTATATATATATATATATTTCATCTACTTAATTCCATTCAACTCAATAAGGAAAAGAAAACAACGTTCATGCGTACGTTCGGTCATCCGTCTCCATGAACGGTGTATTTCTTTCCATTTACTGATATATTATATATATATATATATTCTAAATATATATTATATGTAAATCATGTTTTATATTCTGTAATTAAGTATTCATGATCTATGTAATCATATGAATAATTACAAGTCAAAACACAGACGACAAATGAAACGATTTTACCCAAAACGATCTTTAACATAGAATTTACAAAAGAACGGGTAATATAAAGCTATAAGTGAACCATATATGATATCATAACAATTAGTATGATTCTGGAATAAGTCAATGAAATTATTTAAATCGTTATACAGGAGGTTCGGACACATACAAAGCAAATCGGACCTAAGGTAAGGGAAAATATCACAATCTCATTTTTATACGAGATGGTTTATACATTGGCATTTACTGGGGTTTATTTTATCATCCACATCCATGTTTCCTCAATATGTAATATTTATGTCCTTATACAATAGTTTATATCCAATTTTACCCTCTGGTGAGTTTTTAGTAAAATATATGAAAGGAATCTTTTGTCGTTTTTCATACAAGGTACTTTTTGACTTTTCCGACAAAAGTACGAGAAGAATGTATTCTTTTAACTTATACGACATGAATGGATTTTTAAAACATTATTTCCAAGAATATTCCCTTATAAGTTTTCAAGTTTACTTTTTAATCAACTTCTTATAGTTATAATTTTATGACATGTTAAGAAATGAAAAGTATTTTTGAAGTAGAAAGGATATTTTCCTCAAGAATGGAGTTCAAGTGTTTTACCAGAATTATTTTCCATCCAAGATAATAAAGGGTTCTGTTTCTATCCCAATTATTACATTGATTTGATTATGTTGTGATGGAATTATATTTATGAATTCCTTTATCTTATATGAATTGTTTTATGGTGTTACGATATTTAAGATTCCCATTTTTATTACATGGGTTATGCAATATGATTTATGATTTTGTGGCACATGAAAGAATGATTTCATTATGAGATGGGTGAGACCTATATCTACCTCCAATGCATTGGGTAAAGATTTAATCTCTCATGGGATAGACATGGCTGGAATGGTAGGTTATACCGGTTCAGTGAAACAGGACTGAAACGGGGGTGAACTCGGTTCATAAAGGGACTTTGTCCACTAAGATAGTCTTGGCAATGAGTCTTGACTAATAAGAAATGATTCTCTATGATTATGTGTGTATTCCACAAAGTTTCATGTTTTATGTTATGATTATTGGGATTACATTTCACTACTATGATTTATCCCATGTTATTAAAATTATGATCTCTTTTGCAGGTTAAGATTTCCAAAATGTTATGTTCTTATGAATATGATGTGATTGATATTTCTTTTGTTTACCCTTACTGAGCATTTGAGCTCAAAATTTTATTTTTTCTTTTCCCCAGGATATAAAGAAAGGTTTTAGGTATAAAAAAGGAAGATATTTATGGGAGATGTTGAAGATCTTTCACCATAATTAGAAGATTATATTCCGAGTTTCCAAAGACACTAAACTATTACGGTCCTTGCGTGTGTGTTTTTGTTATGTACTAAGTATTACACAAAAGTAATGTAATGTCCATGTACGTCAGGATTATGGTCTCTACAGTTGGTATCAGAGAAAAGGTTTGGTCAACCTTTGGAAACTAGGATGCGAAAACGTTAGTAAGATCCCTAGAGATATTTCTAAGGTATGTCTGGGGATGTCCCTAAGGATACGTATGCGAATAAGATATAGTCCTAGAACTACGGTAACGATCTTAGAATTTAACCTAAGATGTTAGATATTGAGGGTGCTCCCCCTTTACTGTGATGTTTTCCCTAGCATGATTTTTGCCTCTCACACTATTCTTCTTGTGTTTTAGAAAATGGCTGGAAACCGGAAGATTCATGATAATGGAGGATATGCCGGACAATGGAATGATTTTCTTCTTTAGAACCCAAATGAAACGGGATCTGGAAGTCCAAACATCGTTATTATGCCTAATCAGCAATCTCATAATATGATCAATAATCTCAACTTTGGTAAGTTTCCCGACTCAGATAATAAGAGAAAGATGGAGTTTCATGATGATCATAGAGGAAAGAAAGTTCAATTTCCCTCATGTAAATCATGTGGGAAGAGGCATCAGGGAGATTGTTTCAAAGGAACTGGAAGATGCTTTGGGTGTGGAAAGGAAGGACACAAAGCCAGTAAGTGCAAAAGAAAAAGTTCAGTTAACATCAGGGATGAGGATAATGGTATTTCTACGACATCAACAATGGTTACATGTTTTAAATGTGGGATGTACGAGCATTATGCAAACCAATTCCCTAAGGGAATGTCTCATGAAGAGAATCAGTATGGTCATATGGGTAGTATTTATGTTAATGATGATGAAGAGACTACAAATGATATGTGAGATGAAAGAATTGTTGAAGCTCGGTCAATGGTTTAAGAATTTAGTGGAATGATTACATGTTTATCATGTGTAATGTTGTATAAGTAATCTCATGGTACTATGGAATAAAGAGACATCTAAGGATTGTTACACTGTTGTCTTTCCATGAGTTTTGAAAGTGTATGATTAATGGCACCAGTATACATGAAAGGTTATTCAGATATTTTTGTATTGTAGATGATATGTGCATAATGAAGGGATAAGGAGAAAATTAAATTTTTGATAGTATTCATGAGCTCATGGCTGATATAAGGAGAAGGTTATATCATGGTTTGAGTATATAGAATTTTTGGATTTTGGTATGTGGAAAGAGCTGACTTTTGACTGCATTCATGTTTTCACTAAGGTTCAATGGGTATTCATTCTTCAAGAGAATACATGATTAAGGTATTCACATGTTTGTAATTTTACCAACAAGATATATCTTATGATATATGGGGGATAAATGATGGCATTCACGTGATCATTTTATTTATACTATGAGCTTGGACCAGAGTATTTTAGATAAGCCTAAAGATTGGAATGTATTATGTTGGACATAAGTTAGTATTGTTTAAAGATAAAACTTTTTTGATATTGTTGATGGGATGTTATAGTAATATAGCTTTAGAAAAAGGACAACCTGTAGGACTGGCGACAGCCCATCGCGTCGGACAAGCCTGTGGGAATTGAACCCACAACCGAAGTGCGACTGGCCTTTATCGCCTACCACTAGCCTACAGGAAGTCCCTGTTCAGTAGAAACTAGTTTTATTATATTAAGAAGTATGATATATGAAGTATAAGTCCATTTTAGGAACCATATATGATTAATCTCACTATAGATGGACTTATGTATATTTTGATAACTTTTCTAACCTTTTGTTTGAGACAGATGGAATGACCCATCATTCTATCACATGATCTGCTAACACATCACGAACGAAAAATTCAACTTCATTTCTTTAAGAGATGAAGTGGAAATTGTCCAAAGAACAACCAACGGTGAGACTATTCCAAAATCACGAAAGTATTTCTTCTAATTCCAATTTCATCAACAATAGGGAAATGATCATGAAAACCAAAAATGTTGTCTTAGTGCTCTTATATCTGATGAATCAGATGGAACCTTAGAACGTCACAAATTTATGGATTTGTGATTGCTGGCTTTTCCATAGCCATGTTCTCTACCACTATCCATCAGAACATAATGGTTAGATTTCTCTTCCATATCCATATTTTCACCAATGTGGAAACCCAGTTATTAGATTATTTGGGTAACCATTACGTTTCATACTTTTGTTCTTAAATATTAGTTTTGGTATTCCTTTTTAAGATGTGGGTTTCTATTAAAGAAACTTTCGAATAGTAAACCATTTATAACCCCGACGAATTTCAAGGGCGAAATTCATTTTAAGGGGGGTAGAATGTAACACCCCGATATTTTATGAAAAAATATTCTTTTAATATCATTAATGTCTTGTGTTTTATGCTACACCAAGATTACCTTGCGCTATACGCAACACTGTATTAGCTTGCAGTATACGCAACACTATTCTTGGATCGTGTTACACACAATTTTTATAATAGTTATTCTACGCAACATTGAGTATATATATATATATATATATTCAATGTATAAATGAAATATGGTTGGATTATGTTATAAGAAACAACTAAGGATTCTTGCACCACAAGAAACCCTAACTTGTCTTGCATTACACGCAATTGCGACCTTCCTCGATAGCGTGTGTTGTACGCAATACCGGGTTTTACTAAACAACGATATATTATTATAATATTTTTATGAAATAGCCGTTATGAATAGTATTAACTAAATTTTGAATCTTATAACATTATTATTCATCTTGCACATTTTCTAAAATATGGTATAAGAACAAAATAAATTTTTTAGGTAAAATAAGTATTTTTCAAAAAATGAAGTTTTGCCGCCTTTTGATGGCGCACCCACTTTAAAACTAGTTTTTGACATGTTTATAAGTTCAAATTGACAAAATAAAATTCTTATTTTGAATCATGAAATAAAAATTTACTTTGGATAAATTTTCATATCATTCTGGTAACTTTCATATTTTGATTAATAGTAAAAACACGCTATATTTTATTTAAAAACAACTTTTTGAATCGAAATAATTAATAGTGATAAATTATTAATTTGAGTGGTTTTAAAGTATATTTGGAATATATTTTTACAATTTAATACAATGTTGGTCATTGAATATAATTTCACATTTAAACCAGACATAAACAAGTGTCAATCTTTTGATAGTTATTATTTCTTAAGAACACGCTATTTGTTTTGACGACGGGAATTAATTTTTTAAATTAATTAATGCAACTGATATGTTTTCAATTTGGTAAAATAGACATTATTTTTGAGTTCATAATATCAAATATATCTTAGGCCTAATTTTTTTTATTTTTCCGGAAACTTTCATTTTTTTGATGAATAGTGAAACCACTAAGTGGTAGTTAAAAAAAATGAATTTTTCATAAAACATAATTTTACCGCTTCTGTGAATGGAATTCCGAAAATCCGAGAGACACGGTTGATGTCAGTAAGTAAAATGTGGTTCAATGAGATGAAAATAATTTTTTGGTGAATAATAACTTCTTAATTTTTTTACCACGGTTAAAAGTAAATAGGGTAATTAAGGGTAAAAATGATATTATTATTACTCTAAAACATGTCCTAATTCTATTGGACAAGTGTAATTCGACCAAAAACATCCTTAGGAATAAAATATGACCATTTATGCCCACTTGGATTAGATTAGGACATTTATTATTAATTTATTTAAAGAAGGGTTAAAATAGTTAAAATCAAAGTTTAGTAAGTAAATAATATTTAATATGGGGTTATACATAAGATAAATTAGACTATAAATATTCATTAGAAAGATAAAAAGATTTCCTACATAATGGTATTTTAGTTGTAATTTTTAGACATTATATAATTTAATTTATTTATGACACAACGATGATGCAGTAATTATCATATTAATGAAATATTGACATAATTGATGTTATAAATACCCAAATAAATGTAATTTGAGACTTTTTATGAATTGAACTAATTTTATAGGTTAATATGACATGTTATTATTGATTTAAGTAACTTGGTTCTAACTAATCATTCTGTTATGAGTTTCACAAAAATCTATTACTAAATAGTGTCAAAATTGGCATAAAATAGTTTTTTAAACAAGTATTATATTATTAATTGTTATTTTATTCCTAAAAATCTAAGGTTCGGCCAACTGACTTAGCCAAGGTTATATATATTAATAATAAACAACTTGGGGTTCGTTTTTCTTGATATAGTAAGTTTATTAACCTTATAGTGTAAGAAAACAAAAAGACACGGTAAAAGTTAAATTATCTAACTTAAAGTTAAATCTAAATGATAAGGTTAAAATTGATACCTAAAATTGTCTACATTATATTGGATGAGAGGATTTAGACCCCTACCCACCTTATCTTCGAAATATATTAATTTGGATCTATTAAAAACCGAATTTGACTTTATAATAAAATAATATTTTTAGTTATTCCAATGGTGCCCCTCTCCTCCCTTATAAAAGGGCACCTCCTCCCCCTCTTCCTCACACCACTTTGAGCCTTAATGCTCGGCCAAACCCTGACAATTTCCCTTCTCCACTTCCCTAGAAACATCCTAGAGGTTCTATTCTTCCTCAAAGACCAATTTTAGTGCCCTAAAAGTAGATCTCAAAAAGGCGCTTCAAAGAAGAGGTAATGTCCGTTACCGATTCTTTCATCTTTATTTCTTCCTCCACTTCTTCTTATTAGGTTGTTTCATTATGAAGTAATAACATCAGTATCACTTATATACTGATATTTTATTATAATTATGAAACAACCTTATTTCACAATCTATCAATCCTACGGAAAATGAAATCACCGCGCGGGCGTACGTACAGAATACCGTCTCCACGCCGTGGTGTAATCTATTTTTCACCACCACCTTACTTGGATGGGTATAACGATGTACATAATAACTATATATGATTATTGTAAAGTGATATTAATTCTAAAATAGTATACATACACTCCAATACAATTCCACGATCATGAGAATGATATCATCGCTCGTGCGTACGTACGGACTACCGTCTCCATGACGCGATGAGATTCATTCTCCACGTTAACCATTCATGAATGATTATAAAGTATATATAATAATTAATAATGAAATATATGAAATAATAATGATTCTGTATTTATGTTTATATATATGTATGTCATCTACTTAATTCCATTCAACTCAATAAGGAAAAGAAAACATCGTTCATGCGTACGTACGGTCTACCGTCTCCATGAACGATGTATTTATTTCCATTTGATGATCTATTATATATATATATTCAGAATATATATTATATATAAATCATGTTTTATATTCGGGAATTAAGTAATCATGATATATGTAATCATATTAATAATTACAAGTCAAAACACGGACGACAAATGAAACGATTTTACCCAAAATGCTCTTTAACATGGAATTTACAAAAGAACGGGTAATATAAAGCCATAAGTGAACCATATATGATATCATAACAATGATTATGATTCTGGAATAAGTCAATGACATTATTTAAATCATTATACAGGAGGTTCGGACACATATGAAGCAAATCGGACCTAAGGTAAGGGAAAACATCACAATCTCATTTTTATCCGAGATTGTTTATACTTTTGCATTTACTGCGGTGTGTTTTATCATCCACATCCATGTTTCCTCAATATGTAATATTTATGTCCTTATACAATAGTTTATAGCCAATTTTACCCTCCGGTGAGTTTTCAGTAAAAGATATGAAAGGAATCTTTTGTTGTTTTTTGTATGAGGAAGTTTTTGACTTTTCCGAAAAAAGTACGAGAAGAATGTTTTCTTTTAACTTATACGACATGAATGGATTTTTAAAACATTATTTCCAAGAATCTTCCCTTATAAGTTTTCAAGTTTATTTTTAATCAACTTCTTTTAGGTATAATTTTATGACATGTTAAGAAATGAAAAGTGTTTTTGAAGTAGAAAGGATATTTTCCTCAAGAATGAAGTTCAAGTGTTTTATCAAAATTATTTTCCATCTAAGATAATAAAGGGTTCTGTTTCTATCCCAATTATTACATTGATTTGATTATGTTGTGATGGAATTAAATTTATGAATTATTTTATCTTATATGAATTGTTTTATGATGTTACGATGTTTAAGATTCCCATTTTTATTACATGGGTTATGCAATATGATTTATGATTTTGTGGCACACGAAATAATGATTTCATTATGAGATGGGTGGGACCTATATCTCCCTCCAATGCATTGGGTAAAGATTTTATATCTCATGAGATAGACATGGCTGGAATGGTAGGTTATACCAGTTCAGTGAAACAGGACTGAAACGGGTGGTGAACTCGGTTCAGAAAGGGACTTTGTCCACTAAGATAGTCTTGGCAATGAGTATTGACTAATAAGACATGATTCTCTATGATTATGTGTGTATTACACAATGTTTCATGTTTTATGTTATGATTATTGGGATTACATTTCACTACTATGATTTATCCCATGTTATGAAATTATGATCTCTTCTGCAGGTTAAGATTTCCAAAATGTAATGTTCTTATGAATATGATGTGATTGATATTTCTTTTGTTTACCCTTACTTAGCATTTGAGCTCACCCTTTTTTGTTTTCTTTTCCCCAGGTTATAAAGAAAGGTTTTAGGTATAAAAAAAGGAAGATCTTTATGGGAGATGTTGAAGATCTTTCACCATTATTAGAAGATTATATTCCGAGTTTCCCAAGACACTAAACTATTACGGTCCTTGAGTGTGTGTTTTTGTTATGTACTAAGTATTCCACAAAAGTAATGTAATGTCCATGTACGTCAGGCTTTGGGTATCTACAAAAACCACACAAAAAGATCATATATACAAGTAAATCAAATTCAAAAAACCCAAAAAAGGAAATTTAATTTAAAAAATGTATAAAAATAAAATATAATGGCAATTGGAATTTTATCAAACACCGTGTATATATATATACAAAAATTAAGTTACTCTTTTAAAAACCAATTTTCATTGAATTGATAAAATTTTAATTAAAAATGAAATCTTTCCAAAACACCACAAGAAATAATAAAACATTTAAGAATCATTTATGAAATATCAAGCTACTAATAGGATGTTCCAAAAAGGAAATGGAAGGAAAACCTACCTTAGTTGTGGGTGAATGCCAAAAAACATTGGGAGAAGGAAGAACTAATAATAAAGGAAAAATCATAAACCCAATAATCATAATAAAAATAGGAAAACATCATCCATATATCTCTAGTATTCATTCAATAGGTATCCAAGACAAGGAAAAACCACAAAATAATAGAAGGAGATGAGGAGAGGGGGAAATAACCAAAAAAGAAGAAAACATTAACTAGGAATCTTGGAGGATCATTAATTGAGGAAGGAGAGACAAGGTATGAGGGGGGGGGGATTCCCCTTCATGCACCAAAATCAAGTAATATGGAGAAGGGACAAATTAGGGTTAAAACATAATAGGGGATAAGAGTAATTAAGAGTTACTAATAATATAGGTAAGTATCATGGTTTGGCATCACAGTTCACCAATACATTTACCATCCACGTGCATCCTACTAGAATTTAGAGACAGCCAAATGAACACAGTTTGGGAAACCATGATCTAACCACAGAAATGAACTCTATCAAAATGATATACTCTCACTCATTCTTTACACATGTTTCCCTCTAACCTTGTGCAAGTTGTGCACTAGGTCCCTAACACCACCAAACAGTATCACTATTAATCCTTTACCTCAAATGGTATTTTTTAAATAGTGATAGGGTCATTAAAGGGAAATAATTGAGAATATAATCTACTAAAAATACATTCTACCTCTATTGGCCACATCTTTTCTCCCAAAAACATTCATATTAACCATGAATGGGGCCAGAAAACAACCGGAAACCACTAAAACTCAAAACCATCATAGTAACCTCAACCAGGACCCCAACCAACAGATAAAAATCCAAGAAAAAAATAAAAATGAAATATAATAATATTAAACATGGGTTATGGTGTTAAAATTCCCCCCATGACAAAAGAAATCAACTCCCAAAAATTAACCCATCCAAACGAGGAACAAAACACAAACATAAATCTAAACGAGGACAGTAGTAACGAAAACTGATGGTGTGAATTTTTACACTCTAAAAGTCACACCAAAACAAATATATAGGAAACCACTATTAGATACATGTTAGTTCTCCATACCATTTAAACTTCACTTGCATGAATCAACTCCAAAAATAAGTGCCCCCAATGAAAAATATAAAACCAAACATCAAGCCAATCAATGGGTTGTCATTTCCCTAAGACATATTATTCTCCAAAGGGGAAGCACCCAATAATAAAAACATTATTGGAAAAGAGTAAAATCTCAAATATTCTCATCCATAATGAATATCATCAATAATTTCTAGTAATACAATTCTATAAAATCCTTTAAAACAAATAAAAAATGACTTCCCAAAAAAAGATAACTACAGAATATTGAAATTAAATTTTCTCTGATCTCACATTTTAGGAAAGAGATGGGCCAACAACCCCATACCAAAAAATTCATAACTACCTGAAAATATTAAATATGTGTCCAATGGCTGGATCCCTGGTTCCTTGAACCGTCTTCTACACCATATTAGGATTCGGTACCCTCTGTTCAAGAATTACTCTTATGAAAACGTGACTTAGAGAACTTCTCCATAAAATTCATGTTTCCACACTGTTCAAAATACTTTTAATGTGTTTTAGAAAATGGATTTAAATTCCCAAGATGACCCCACTGAAAATCACACAAGAGGGTGGTATGTGAAAAGGGAGGAAGGTACCTACAAGGGAGACTCCTTTGGAATGCATGCCTCCAGTTTAAACTTCCATCCATATGGTTAAACATCATGATCACTAGGAAAAAATATATTTCCAACTTCCATAGATTTCCCTCTAGGAACCAGCTTATCTAAAAAGGCCTCATATACTAACTTATTGAACATAATTTCCTTAGATTGAATAGATCTCTCCTCAATGTCCCAATGATGACTCCAAACAATGAGAGGGATTTTAGATGATATGTTGATGCTATATCTAGGGAAAAGTAAACAACTTCATTAAAATTCTTAATATAGGACATCACCATCCATTGAACATTCTAAACATCCAAGGGATTTTAAAATTTCATCACCTTCACCAATTCATATATAAACTATTCGATTAAATTGGACCTAAAGTCTTTCTAATACATCCCAAATTATAATGACATTCGAAAGATCACCTTCCAATGATCCAAACTTATACCCTAAAATAAAACACAAACATATCACACCATAATGGATTTGGGAATTCCTAAAGACCTAAAAATGTTCAACGACTTTAATACACTCCACAATCTCCAACATAACTCAATAACAATGTAAAATGGTCAACAAATACTAAGAACTAAACTCAATCACTCCACTGAGAGTCTAGGTACACCAACTACTAAAAGAGATGTGCTAGAAACCTTTGTATCCTTTTTGGGTGGAACAATTAAAACTACATAATAAAAACATAACAAAATTAACTTCAACCCAAAATTAAACCAGAAAGGAAAATTCCAAACCAAAACACCATGTTCATAAATCAAAACCTAACAATGAAAACCCAAATTACTCTTTCAAAAATCAAACCATTAATTACAAATTCAATTCAATTTTAGTCCAATGTCACCTTCCCATTAATATCAAAATTTGTATTCAAATATGTCTCAAACACCAAATTCAACTTTAGAAATAATAAAATGACCTGAGGTAATTTTCCTTTTCGGAATATTTTTCTAAAAATCAATTGAAATTCAAAATCTTCTTGCACCAAATGATATCAACCAATAACATTATGAAATATAAAACCCTCTAAAATGTAGAACTAGTGGATATGGATAACCTGGACACCTGGTTTAGCAGACCATGAATTATGGTTGCATCGACCATCGTGAGCATCTTAAACCATGCATATAGGCTTCTCATTGGTCACTACTCCATGCAATGTCATCGTGTATCACTGATTCAAATCCATTTTCATTCTCCAAATCATACACAAAATAAAAACCAATACCATAAAACCAAAACTAAAAATAAAGTAATAAAGTCATGGGCTGCCCTTGGATACTAAAGGATCAGGAATGAGTTAGAGTTTGTGACACCCTTCTGGTGCCTAGCCCTCGAGTCCTGACAATCCTATCTTCAAACATCATAATTCCTAAAGTTACAAGGGGTTTAACTGATTTCATTTTATCGAAAACCAACCTAGGTATATCCTAAATAGATCACCCAGGCCATCCCGTGAAAGACTCGAGAGGCGTTCCCAATCATTTCAGGCTAGAAACTAGTTTCAAGCATCCGAGAAAACATAATTTGAAATGATTATCCCATAAAAAAGTAAAAATAAAAAATGTAAATATTATTCATCATGAACATGAGAATATATAAATCACCGAATGAAGTAAGTATATAAACAGATCTAAATAGAATTTATGTGGAACCAAATATAAAACTAAAATAAAAATGAAACAAACCAACACCAAAATGATATCCATGTGACCTCTTGGTCACTATCATCCATTATACCAGCCCACATTCTAGGCCTACTTGAATAAAAATTAACCAGAAAAACATCTCGGGTATACCGACAATGAGGGACACAAGATAGGTGTGATGATAAAGTAACTCAATAGATAAGCACTATAGAATCCTAACATTTCCATTCCTGAAACAGTCCATAAACTCTATTTTGAAATTCATTTACTGAAAATACAATTTTTATCAATTAAAGGAAAATACTAATATTTACTTATTTAAAAAAAATGTAAAAGAAAATTAAGAATAGAAACACATTCCTTGAAACACGTAAAATAAGGGATACATCTGAACTTAGTATGTGAATTAAGAAATGTCAACAACAATCTGAAATAAAAAAAACAACATAGTATCAAGAAAACAAATACTAAATAAAAAGTAATAATTGTTCTATAAAATGGAACAGATATATATATATATAATCAAGGTATTTCCTAAACAAACTAGAAGAAATACCTATATTTTCATGGTTTCGACCCACCAATTTTTATATGGTTCATCTCCATGGTCAACAGCCAACCTGTCTGCTCTAAACTAGCCTCCCTAGTGGAAAATACCACATATATTATCCTCTTTACATGAGATTTTAATCTATATAATAGGTACTATAAAAAAATAACCACTCGACCCTCTAGATGATTATTAAGAATCCCATGATAATAGCATAATGTTTAATGAAGAGGTAATAACATTCATATCATTAAAAATTACTCACTAATTCAACTATACATACATTAACAAATCCTCAAAACCAAATATTTGAATTCCCTCTCACTGTAATGATGGTTTTAGTGGTGCCAATCATACATATAACCTTTCACAAGTTTCAAATGGGGATATATGTGATGTTATTATAAAAACATACTCCAAGGTTCCAAATGGTCCAACCATTAGAAAAAATATTTTAAAACCACATTTTAGATCATTTAAATCCTAAAGGCTAATTTGAAAACATTGGTGGTTTTAGGAAATGATTTGGGAGATGTAGTGGAAGTGAGAAAAGAAATGGGATGAGGGAGTATTGAAAATAGAGACTTCAAGATGGGGATCTTTATGGAGACTCCATTTATATCTGTCTACATATCTATATTTTCACCTTGTGAACACGTAAATATTTCAACCCTAATCATAACATAAATGTATTGACATAGATATATCCATGTCTCCATTTAAATATTTACATGAAACTTTATAAAAAATCACATATATCCTTATATAAAAACCAAACCATAAAAAGGAACCCCAACCACACATAAAGATAAATTTCACAAGTAATCCAAGTCCAAAAAAACCCAAACAATGTAAAACATAATTTTAAAATATCTTAAACCATCTATGAAATGAAATTGATATTTTATCAATCACCTTATACACTCATATATAGGGATAACCAAGGAAATCCTTCAAAAACCGCATTTTCAACAAATTTAAAACATAGAAATTATATATCAAATCATAAAAACAGACGACAAGAATGAATAAAAAATTTAAAAATTGTTTAAGAAAGATCAAGAATAAAATATCATTTTCCAAAATGGAAATGGATGGAATCACTAACCTTAATTTTGTTCGAATGTGGAAAAATTGTAGGAGAAGGAATAACTATGATCGAGAGTGAAACTGTATGACCTAACATTAAAAGAAACACAAGCTAACAACATCCCTTAACCCCTAGGGTGTATACAAGATAGATATAATGCAAGGAAAAAACATAAAACCAAGAGAGGGAGAAGAGGATAGGGAACAATGACCAATAATCCAATAGAAATTTCTTAAGAACCTTAGAGGAGTATTGATGGTGGGAGGAAAGCCAAGGGAGGAAGGGTTCCTGAGCCCCTTCATGTTCCAAAATCAATCAAGAGGGAGAAGGGTTGATTTGGGGTTAAAACATAATAAGGGAAATCAAAACTTCATATTTTTATGAATATGGGTAAGTCACATGGTTTGGACACATGTTTCACCGATTAGTGCACCAATCGTGAGCACCATAAAAGAAGGATGAGACACATGTATGATCATGCCGATTTTTTTGATGAATTGTAAAACAAATGAGATAATTTGATCTATCAAAATTATGGAATCCCTTGCATGATTGAAACATGGTTCCCTCCAACCATGTGCATGTTTTGTGCTAAGTCCAAAACACTAATAATAAGTCTTGGGGTTTGATCCAAATTATGTTCATACCATGTAATATAAACATTGAATGAATAAAATGAACTAAAAATACCATCTGCCTCTACCAGACACACATGTTATCCCCAAAGAATGCATACAAACTATTAAGAGGGGGGAAAAGAGAAACCTCAAAAAACCATAAATACTCACCAGAAAATCAACCCTAACCTCAACCAAAAGCAAAAAATCCCAGAAAAAAATAAATGTAAATAAAATATAAGAAACATGGGGTCAAGGTGTGATAGATGGTGTCTCCCAGACATTTAAACCCTCTATCAACATCTTTCAACTCAAATAATTCACCACGATATTTCCCTTTCCTAGTGTATAAACCATCTCAAATTAAAATTATTGTATATACATAACCCACCTACTTTTATAAAGGTATAGGTCTCATTAATATAAGATGTACCTAATGATATTGGGTAACACATACACCAAAAACCTCTCACCCCAAATATAGTGTCTCTATAATCTAATTGTTGATACAACTGTATCTAAATCTAGACAATGAGTATGATAAATACATACATGTAGTCTCAAATATCTTTTTCCATAAGCAACCACTTTATCCTTATGCTACAAAATATCTACAATTCATACTCTATATGTGTTATCGTAACTGATATATTCTGTAACTGGAAAAAATAAAGTGAGGATAGGTATCGAGATTATACATCATTTAAGCAATTGAAAATATATCTCACAAGAATATGAACCAAAAATTTCACCACTTTCATAGTCATTATGGATATCGGGGCTGCAAAATTGGGGAAATATTGGATAAATTATTAGAAATAATAAAATAAACCAAAACAAAAACTATGAATATTAAAGACATTGTTTGGTCATTACATAGATAACATAGTTAAAACATTATCTAGGTCCACAAACACTCTAATATCATATACAAGATAACCCAATAATTTCACATTAACAATCTAGAAACTACATGGGGTTTGTATGGAATAAAAAATATTCTCTATTAATGTTATCAAGATGATGTCAAGATGTTGGGCAAGATCATCTACTTACTATAAGTGCACTAAGATATCTTTTATAAAAACCACTATAAACCAATCAAGATGTTGATGAAATGTCTGATTCATCCTGTCCATGAATAACATGGTTCTGTTTGTCTATCCAAATGACATCAATTGACTTCCCACAATTCAAAACTACTCCTAGATGTAGTACAAGATATTTAGGAAGGTATCACCATCAATATGTTGTATAAATATCTCATATAAATCTTGGAGAAGATCTCTTCATTTCTCAGCTGATCAAATAGATTTTTAATGCTGAAAAGTGGGTACTGGTTCTTGATTACTATCATGCTCAGTCTCTAATAATCCATGCATAAGTGAAAATTCCCATCATACTTCTCATAAATAAGAACTATAAAACCCCATGTACTTGTAATAAATTGTATCAAACCTTTATAATTTAGATATTCTAAATTAATTTTCAAATCACAAAGAAATACTTGTTCCATTATTTAGGGAGGAATAAAAACGATCCTGATTTCCCAACACCAACTCAACCATCAACTCAAACCATCATTTCTATGAAAATACATTGACCATAGAAGGAAATAAATCTTAAAATTGGTCCACCAATGGAGGAAACGTTTTATGTTTTATTCATCCATTATCCAAAACATGTCTTCATATCTGATTTGTGAGAAAATTCAACGTATACTGAATTGGTCCTACATGACTGTCCTGATGATCCCACTCCCCATGTTGAGAATATTATCCACATTCTAGCGATCAATAGGAAACAATCCTCTAGTTATAGTTGATATGGGAATGGGATATAACTAACAAGTCAATACCATAATCAAATCAAATCATATCATTTTTATCACAAAATGTTCGCAAAATAAATACTATCTATAATAATCTAGAGAACATTCCTAGAAAATTTTTATATTCTCAAAATGTACTCCCAATGGTGTTTCAATGGTCAAAACCCCATCCAATATTTAAAAAAAATACCCAAACCATTTGAAAAAATGGAAATTAAATGTAATTTGATTCTTCTGTATCAAAAAAACACAATCTAGAGTAGATGATATAAGAATCATACCTTTAATGGTAGAATTCCTACATCCACACTAGCGAGAGTAGTATATATAACATGAAAGTATCTTTCCCCTCTTCCTTGGGCTCTAGTATGACTCACCTGAGTTATTACCTCTTCATGGTAGTATTGTTCCATCATTAGGGTACCATGTCCCCATCTTTACCCTACATGTCCAATGGAACACCTTCTACCAGTAATATGAGTGTAGCCGAGTCCATCCTAGATTCTTGTAACTTTATGGATCACCTTCCACTAATATACTATGAGATATTCTAAAAAACTTTTCAACATGACCTGACTAAACACAAGAACAACACTCCTAAGTAGGGTATAGGCACTGAGTCCGTTTGTGGACAAACATTCCACACTAATAACACTGCAATAGAACATAGTCTTCAGATTTATTCTATCTTTCCATACTACTCTATCCATTTTTACCTAGACATACCATTCACAGAAGCACTTATTTACACTACATGATGATCTCCTAGATTCCCCTACAAAAAATATATTGACAGATCATCAGGGTATCTCTATTATTACCTTCAAATATGAGTGTCAAATTTATCAAATCTAAAAGCTACTCAACCAATAAATGTTCATTTGTGACCGAATATCATAGTTAGTTACATATTAAAAACATATCACCATGGAGATATCAACATCATATTAATATGGAATAATGTACTTCAGGCTAGTGAAACATCTAACGTAGTTAATCACTAACATGTTTTCATGCATTGGGTAGGTGATCTCATGATCCTTCTCATCCCTCAACATATTTTGATTTATGTGGATCAAGAAATTCACCTTAGAACTTTTCCAAGTAAAATCCTATTTCTTCCCATCTTACTCTTTAATATTCTATCGATGCTTGGAAGGTTCACGGAGTTTGTGTACAACAAGCTTCACCCTCTTATATGTGAGTGTCTCATGGTGCATGAATATTGTTAGGACCATATCAATCCAAAACAAAAACACCAAGGTTCTTGCCTCCCTAGTGAGAATAGGTGGATGTTATAGCCTAAACACCATCTCCATCTCATACATCAAAGTAAATCTGAAAATAATCTCCATTTTCAAGGATCACATAACCCACATGAAGATATCATAACGTTTAACATCCCCATGATCCTCAAGAGTTAATGAATATATGGTTCATCTACATTAGGTGTGTGTTAATTGCCACTCTCCAAACACTCAACTCAAATATTAATTGGATTCACTTTCTATAAAATAAAAAAAACAACCTTAGAACACTAGAAAAAAGAAGGTCAAACTCAATAGTTGAAAACAATATATATAACCAATGGCTCATGGTCCCTCTAAAAATGGATTAAAAAATTTTATCATGACATAAAGGTTCATTTATTCTAATATTCATTCGTTACATATAGAATGAATCTTGTATCATAGTTCAAATATCAAATTATATATCTCATGCAATAAATATATCCAATCATGAACAACGCATGTCAAGATATATCCCTTTGCACCTATCGTTAAACATGAGTATAAATCTCACAACACACCATTCCATGAGTATAAATTTTTAGAAAAATTAATATTACACAATATTTCAATAAAATAATTCCGAAATAATATCAACTATAAAAAAATTAACCTGAAGAGTAATCCCATCCTTGGGTACTCATATTTTCCTTTGCACATGGTTTAGCTACTCCCATGAAAGAGCTCATTACCAAGCCCAAAAAAAATCCTCTTCTCCTTTCTACTATTAAAAATTAGTAAAGAATAAAATAAAAACCTAATATTTCAACGATACTCTTTTTTAACATCCCCTAATCTGGTACTCTCTCATATTGACGAATCAGGATGGTTACAGGGCCTTAAGAATGACTTCCCATATGCCAGAGGCTTATAACTAGTAGTTTGGGTTTGATGAGTGTAGTGGTGAGGATTGTACCCCTAGTTTAGGGTTTCAATACATTGGAAATAAAAAATATAAATAAATATCATTTTAATATAAATAGTGAAACTGGGGAGTAAAAGGAGGAAATAATAAAATAATAATAATCAATCAAGTAATGATAGATACAAATGATTCTAAATCTAAAACTGAATGTGATAAAAATAAATGAACTAACTGAAATAAATAAACTCAAAAGACCCCTGTCTTGAACCCCATGTTGGTCATGTCTCCAAAATCTATCCCAACCCGAATGAAAAAATCAGTGCCACGGTTGCTTACCCTTTTCCAAACCTTCATCCAGGTAATTTTCTCAAGTACCAAATATAGTCATGAATAATGTGTAATTAAAACTGTCTAGGGCTAGAACACTGTCTCTAAAAAAGTTATACGATAATAAGTCAATCTAAAAAAATTTTCACATGTGAATTAATTAATAAATATAATATAATAAAATAGAAAACAATATTTTTCATCATTAAGGAATGTCTATAAGTATTTACTGCAACCATGCCAACCATAACCACAAGACCATGGAATAATCAAATAACAAGGAAAATGATTTATGTATATGAATTTATGAATATAGGTATTATCCTCTCGGTAATAATTTTATAAATTTGGTTCATCCATCTATATATATATATATTTATATGTTCACACCCATCAATAATATTATTTCATCATAAAACTAGCCCAATCCTACTATATAATCATTATAACATCAAACTGGGTCAATACCTCTATATAAGAATTATAGCATCAAACTAGGACATGCCTCATATATAATAATTACATCATATATCTTGTCTGAGACCACCATAAAATCATTTCATAATCAATCAAAAAACAAATCTTTACAGAAAGGATAACAAAATTTTATATCATCAGCCTCAATGGTTCATTCTAAAAAGTACCATTTTTCTTTAAATTTTAAATTCAATTAATTATCAAATTATCATCATCCATTCGTTAAAAAAATACACTACCAATGTGATTTTATATCAAGTAATAACCTTGGTTATCATATATTGAAATACGCAATTAATCATATTTTCCAATGTCTTATTTTTCAAAGGTTTGGTCACCCAACATGAATCCACAATCCAGATTTCATTAACATTTAATCCCAATGGATCCATACAATAATACCAACCATGATTTACCATAACTCATCATTTAATTAGTTATTGTGAATTTTTTGTCAATGTAATCACAATACTGCACATACATGACAAATAAACAGACCCTAGGATTAGTTTTTAGACCAAATACCTTCTAGAGATTAACATAGTGCTTATAAAAGATAATTCCAACAAGAATAAAGGCACAGAAGATCACAAGAAGAAACCTATATCCAAAAATATTAGGATCAAATCGCAATATAACTTTTGTCAACAGATTCCACCAATACAATACAGAATGACATAAGAGAAGGAAAACATAAACAAAATAACTCACTAGATATCTGTTGCTTGAATGGGGAATCTGAAAAGAATAAAGGAACTCCAAATTAAACTGCAAATCACATTGGTCTTGAGAGAGGAGGGATTCACACCAAAAGCTGAATAAAACACATGAATATTGTCTATATAACCACCCAATATAAGAAATTCATGGTGTGTAACCTACTTTAACATCTTTTATTTTCAATTCGTGAGTTACATTGAAATTCTAATCACCTCAGGGTATCTAACCCCGCCCAAACATTACATATCATGTAATATAGATTCACCGAGTGAATCATGTTCACACCAACAACCAATTCGCATCATGTAACACATCCCAAAAATCTTCCATCAAAGAGTTACACATCTTGTAATATAGACACACAGTGTGTAAATGTTCTTAATGTAGTTTTAAAACCAAAATTCTTAATAAGATCTTGAACCACCTCTAAATCCCCCAAAACTCACGTAAAAACCAATGTAATCCCATTATAAATGTTTATAATAAGATTCGATTAATTAATACATACATTAATATTCTAAATTTGGGTAATTTTTCACAAAAAAAAGATCTATATCTATATTCTAGATTCAATCAAAAAGGTTTCAGGGCAAGGATTCCAAAAAAAATGTGTACAAAAAAACTCCTAGAGGGACATACTTGGAAAAGGAAGCATCTTACAAATTATTTCTCAAATAATTTAATTATTTACATAATAATTAGGATATAATGACAGTCTATGGTAGGTTCTAAGCCCCTATCATTCTTCCTACAATGGTTTTTACATAGCAAGTGCATTTTGTTTTTCTAAAATATATTAATATAATTCTTATAAAATTCAAAAAAAAATTATGATTGACATACATAAAATTAAATTAATCCTCTAACAACTGTTATAATAATTTTTTCAATAAAACGTTTTTTAGGAAGTCTAATAATATTATTGAGCTATTATTACATAAATATTATAGATTATAGGAACCCTAAAGTTTATGAATACATTTAAATTCATTATTCCTAAAATACAGTTTTCACTAAAATATATACTAAACCAATGTGTTTTATTTTAATTAATTTCTCAAAAAATAACCTTAGTCTTGGTATACCCTTATCACAAAGAACCTAAAACTGGTTCTTAATACATTAAAATTATGATTAGTCATAAACTCACAGACCCATGACGTTATCCATAACACATACATTAATAAATACATATATGCCAACAAAATATATCATATTTCTTATATGTTTCATAGTTCTTATCAATAAAATACCATTGGTAAAATAAATTCTTCCACAATTTAATCATTTAATTCCAATACATAAACGATTCATCCATTTTCATCCCACATAGGTCCATCTTTGTTCTAGGGATTATCCTTTAGAATAATGAATTAACATAGATAATTGTATTTTTCTCCAAATTTATGTCAATTAACTATAAATGTATCCATATGATGAAATTTATATCCATCCATTGTACTAATCAATTTTCTCTCGAATTCATTAACTTATGCCTTTATTTTCTACAAATAAAATATTTTCCCATTCCATTGGGACAAATTATTTTCAATATAAGAATCCTAAGTATTTACGTTGGTTATTCATTTTCATCATCTTTTAAAATCATTGAAAAAATTTAATATATAAAAATGAGAATTATCCTAAGAATATCCCCCAAGAGTGTCATACAGGTTTCCTAGTAAGGCCTATTTTCATGCAATAGGTGTTGATAGATTCCAGCCAAATTCACCCTTTTAGAGTAATTTCACCTAGGTTCATCTATTCAAGATCTACACCAAATTTTATTATCCATAAAAAAATGTATGACTACAAAAACCACATATATCTACCTTACCAGCACATTATGATGTTCTTATATACTTATCCAAAAATTCTATCATATGGTTATGATATAGAATATATTTTTTCAAAAATCAATTTACCATGGTTTTAGTTAAATATCCTCTAATAGAAATTGTAACAGCCCCGACCCCAGTAGCTCGATCTGTTGTATACATTATTATATTTGAAAAATATATAATGACTCAAATCTCAAAGGACTGAATAGTTTATTAGTCTTGGTAAACAATATACATGCCTGATTACCTTAAAATATTTGAATAAAAAAATTACAACATAATTTTTTTGAAAATATATTTATTCCCTTTAGCATATTATTTCATATTATTCATAGTACACTTCATGGATTCCTAAAAAAGGAAAAAAAATAATGATCTCAAATGATCTCTAAGGGTTAAGTATAGTGTAATTTATCATGAATTAGTAATCTTAATCAGTATATAAAGTAAAATAACTAAATAAACATGTTCTTTAATAAAAAAACTTGGTTATTTTAATCAAATAAGGCATAATAATATGAAAAGTTAAATAGTTGAAAACACATGCAATTTAATTTATAAACTCAAAATGAAATGAATCTAAAGATAATATCATTGTGAAAATGTCAAGGATAATAATAATAGAATTCATAATAATGGAAATGATCAATTGCGAGACTTTTTTATCTCAGGAATCTTGAAACCTCTACTATCATGACCCTTCATAAAATAGTTTAAGAAATATATTCAAAGATGTTTAATTATATCTTATTAATTTACCTCATGAGACCAACCAATGCATCGAGGGGTTATATAATAACAAACCCCACCAATCATTGAAGGTCCAAAATATTCCACATATATTGAATAATCGATTTAATTCATTAATAAATATTTCTTGTCATAAAATATCTCTGTTGAGTAAAGGAATTGATTTATCAATATTTACCCCATTAATCAAATAACATTCAATGTAAACACCTATGTAAAAATGGCATATGTTATACGAAATAAAATTATTTTCGATAAATAATTTGTGTATATCGGGAAAATTTAGTGTCTAATGATCACATGAATGTGAATATTTCATGGTAATGTTAATGAATATAAAACATTAAGCAATGTGAATATCAATAATTTCCAGGGTGAACATGATCAGAAACCATCCATAGAAATAATAAATATGTTATCAATACTGCATATACCTGTTGGATTAAAAATAAAGGGTTATTTTTTTTATGAATATAAATATCATTAAATGATCCTTAAAAATATTTTTGAGGAAAATAACCTTTTCTTTTTGAAAATTTATTTCTAAAACAAAAAACATTTATAAAAAATCAGTAAAATTCACGGTTATAAAATAATAATTACCACAATATTAGGAAAACAATTCTTTCAAAGTAACTATTCATCATGAAAATGATTCAATAAAGAAATTAACGTCATGTAATTGGTTAATTCAATACATGTAATTCTATTTAAAGATATCATTCCTTTTTCAAAAAACAATTGTTTGAAAATTTCCTTCTTTAGAATAGGAAAAGTATATTAATTTAAAAATAGTTTGTAAAAATCCAAAATGGGTAAAAATTTCATTAAAATTTTATTTTTAAAATGTTAAAAAAAATGAAATCATTTTAAAAAACATGGTTTTGGAAGAAACATATTATTTACTTCCATTGAAATTCATGAATAAACATTCTAAATGATAATGAGATTATGAAATAAACCCTTTCAATGATTATAACATCGAAGTGATAATTAGAAAATGAATCTATATTTATTATCAACTATAAATCCACGCAAAATATGTTTTAATACAAAATTACATAACAAAAAGATATTTTACACATAATCAAAGAATATAAATGTTGATAATGAACTGATATAACCCAATGAAATGAAAATGAGTTATGAAATTCCTTACCACTTGGTAACCCTTTAGTCAAATACCATTCTATTAAATAATTTTAATTGAAAATTTAAGAAACATTAATTGTTATTTAATAATGATATTACATGTAAAAGGGAAACTATATATGCCATATCTAGGAAATTAGGTGCATAACATTACAACATGCCCTAGGGAATAGAAATTGAGATGAACTCCTTTACCCCACACTTTCTTTCAGTTAAACGTGATTTAATATATAGTATAGTGGTTATAAATATTTTACTGACTTATTAAGTCAACATATTAATATTTATATTTTCACATATGATCCTTCTATAACATATTATCACATATTCATTAATAATATTTCATTGTTTTAATGTTTCGATTGTTAATTGCCTTATTTTTTTATATGTGTGTTTCATCCTGAAAGATCTAATTCTTTTACCTATTATATAGTTATATCATATCCATAATAATAATAATGATATAATTATATTTTATCAAGATAAATTATTATTTTAAATCCAATAATTAAATATGGTTATGAAGCACGAAGTATATTATGATTTTGGAGATGGTAACTCATACGTATGCATGAGTAACATTTACATTGTTCAATTATCATTATGGAAAAGAGTTATGTAATATTTTATCATTATATAATTATCATAGTATTTTAAATACCATATTATATAATTATATATGTCATCCAATTGGAAGGGTAATGAAAATAGAGTCACATCATTTCGTGAATGCGGAAGTCCACACCAACACGAACGATGTTATTATCATTCATTAAGTGAAATGGTAAGAAATAAAATGATATATATTATCTTTTAAAAATGATAAATATTTCATTAATATCAAAATTAAGTAATTTATATCACATATAATCATTCAATTTATACTTATTATATTTCTGGAAATGCGTTACTGAAATCGAATCACATCGCTTCGCGAGGTGGTAGTCCGTTGTACACATGATGGATGTTATCGTATCCCATATGGAATAGAAAGTAAAAAAGGTATATGCCATATAATGACTCCAAAATAATATTTATATTATAAATAAAATATATATTATTTATATTCATTATCATACACAACCATGAAATGATGTGATGGAAAATTTATTGACAAGAGTTCGGAAGGCGATAGTTCGTTGTACACATGAATGATGATTTCTTAACCAATCTGTTGAAAGTGGAGGTGGTTTTAGTTAAATTAATTATTACGAAAATATCTCATCATATGTTGTATTTTTTGGGTTATTATATCACCTATACTTCATAAGAATTTATGGATGTGGATAAAGAAATAAAATAAAAAATCTTGATGAAGAATGTTACCTCTACTATAGGTATCCTCCTATGGTTTTCACCAAAAGAATTGATATATTAGATTGATTCCCAAAATATGGATTACAGGATGAGAGGAAGGATGCTTGAAAGTTATTTGGTTAGGTATTTGCTGAACCAATAGGGTGTGATGGTTTGAATAAGATATTATAGATGGTGGCCTTTTATAAGTGAGGTGTGTTTTACAATTGTAATATTTTCGAAATATTCAATCATACACACATTTTTACAATTCCGAAAGTTCCAAAAATTGGATATTTTTGGTCATATAATATATAAGTTATGTATAAGGCCATAAACCGGGTTTTTTTAAAGTATTTTAGCTTTTTTTATTCGAATATTCTTTTTTTAACGCCTAGATTAAAGTATTTTTTACTATAACTGTGGTAATGAATTTTTACTATTTTCACTATTCATTTTGATAATATATTATTATAACCGTAATATAAATTATAAACTATTTTACTCCAAATATAGAATAAATTTTCCAAAATAAAATTAAAAAACTGGTAAAATTTTAGTTTAAAATTAATACTGCAAATATGATAAAAAAGTGGGCTTCTAATGAGAAAATGTTCAATTGTTTGCAAAGTTTTTATATCAAAATTAAATATGAGAGTGACTCATATGACCATAATTATATTAATTTATGTATAATTTTACTATGTTTTATTTAAAACCAATTTAAAATATAATTTATCTTTATAAACAATTTGTACAAAAATGCATTTTTTAATTAAAATTCTCTATTTTCACTATTCATTGAATAATAAAACATATCAAAAAATATCCAAAATTACTTCTATAAAATATTGATATTATGATTTTAAAAATTAATTTTATTTTATCAAATATTTTTATAAAATTTATAAATATTAATTTCAAATTATTTGAGCAAAGCGTTATTAATATGCCTTTTAGAAAAATGCAGTTTTTTAGAAAACATTTATTATTATTTTAAATCATTCTTATTATATATATATATAATATATAACTATAATTTTAATAATTTATTTATTACTATTCATACATACCATTCCAATTTCTATGTGAAAAATAATTTATAAGATAGTAATAATTTAATAATACTTTACATTTCCTTTGAAATTGGTGTTGATTGTGGCCCATGTTGATCTAACTGTTGTATGTAATGCAAGATAAACATTGTGATTAATTTAGTATGAGTTGAAATAATTATTTAATATTATGAACTATATTGAAAATATTTTATTTATATAATAATAAATATATCTTAAATTCCTAGTGGTGTTATATTTTCTATTAAATTTTGTGTTGTGTGTCACAGATGCTATAAAAAATGTTATTATTTTAAAATCTCTAGGTGTTACAATTAGAGTAATAAAAATGAATTTGAGGTGAGGATAATATATTACATAATTTTATGTTGTATTTAGAGTTATTCAAATCCATTCCATTGACATATATACCAATCCATGCCTCTAATATGGGAGTGTGATTAGACACTATGCTAATTATTTTTTTGATATTGTTAATGGATAGGATATAATGAATAGTGAGCATAGAAGAACCTATGATTATTGAAATATTAAAACTATTATAACTATATAATCTAAATTTATGTTTATTGAATGAATAGACACAACAGAAACCAATATCATGTGATTATTCATCATTCTAATGATTCTTTTGTGAGCCTTTATGTATTGGGTGATTTGGTAAAAATAAACATTAAAACCGGTCAATGTTTTTATGATCACACCTAGGGTTTCCTATTCATAATTTAATTATGTAAAATATTATAAATATTATAACTTTTTATTACCATGTTAAAATTTTATAGGAACTTATATATTTTAGAATTATTTTGGTACACTATTAGTTGCTCCCTAAATAGTATATTTCGTTAACCCTACATGTAAACCTTAGTTGGTATGATAAAATAATTTATAGGAATATGTATTTTAAAAGATGAGTGATGGTCAATGATTAAGAGGGATAGATTTATATATTTGGAGAGAACTAAACATGGTTTAAAACAATGATTTTTTATGACTCCATTCTTTTATTCATTTTGGATATTATTTGATATGATCAAAACATTGTGTAATATGTACCTAGATGTTTGACATGATGAAATTTACATTAGATCTTCCTTTAATCTTAAAATATGAAATTTTTCATTGTCAAAAAATTATCATTATGGTTTCCAACAAATTAGTGTGTATTTTGGATAATGGTTTATAATTTATTTTTATATATATATTATTTGATAAAGGGTATAGTATCTCAGTGGTATTGATACTCCATCAATATTATTCAATAGAATCTAGTATATAGTAAGGGAATATTATTTTCATGTGTATCCTTAGATCACCATTTTTTTATTAATAGGATATGCGGTGCTATTTTAGATTCATTATGGTTCTATCTTGTTGAAGGTAGAACAAACTATCATAGTGATTGTTGGTATGTCTCATTATGAATAGTGTTAAATTTAATAATTGGGAGACATAAAAGGTCTATCATTTTTATCAATAATGTTATGATATAATGTGTGTATTTTACTCCAAAAAAAGGTTGTTTTATTAGGGGTAAAACATACTTAAAAACTATTAATGTAGTGGGGTCCTTTAAATTTTGGGGTTTATTTATTATTAATCTAAAATCATAACCAAAACATGTGTTCTTATTTTATCCAATACTAACTTGATCATGATAGTTAATACCAAATATTTCTACTTAAAAGAAATATCATCTTGCTATTTATTAATGGTAAAATAATAAATTTAAAAGCAAGCAGATGGGGTCAAACAAAGTGAACTTCCCACATCAATAAATTAACATAGAGAAAGAACATAATATAATAGATTATTTTCATATTACTAATCATCCTTAATTTCTTATTTAAACTAAAGAATTGCCTTTATCTATGATCTAAAGGATATATAAATTAGTCCTTTTTTCACCTGAGATGACGATCTGGTGGACATGGCCCTTCACATGTTTGAATAGTCCTTTCATAGCTTTCTTTTTATAGGAACAAGAATGAAACCCTCTTTGAAATCACTTTTATATTTCCATTTTTGAAATGGTACTTAATTAATATGTATGTAGTACCCAAATCCTTATGTTTATTGATATCATTCACCCTTTAATAATCATAAATGTTCCCTCACATATCATAGATTATTAAAGAATTGGAGATATTCTAGATCTCTTGATTATCATTAGCATTCTATGGAGCTCTAGAATATTTGAGATCACCATCCAATGGTACATATCCTACATGATCATATTACACTATATTAATTCATCATATCCCCATAATTTGAGGTTTTGTATTAGTATCCTCTCATACCACACACTTTGAATCCTCACGTGTAGCTTTTTCATTATGATAAATTGCTTCATTCCTCTAACCTTCCTAATTGCTCGAAAAATATTATGATTAAGCCCACTACATGTCCATACCAGCATTCAAATAATACTATAATACCTAGGAATCCTGATATTTACCCTCCTCATTTGAGACAACACATCCCTTGTCTCTATCATTTCCACTTCCCAATGTTGCACCAAACCTCATTCCCATATCCCATTTCTTTGATAAATCTGCACAATTCCCTTTTAAATAACGTGAGGAACAGATTGTAGAGATCATTTTATTATGTTTTCCTTTTATTAGATGATGTATTATTTGAGATATTAGGTTATTATTCTAGGTGTTTTATCTCACCCCCACATAATAGTGTGATTTTTTTCTTATAAAATTTTATTATTGTTACATTTAATTATGATATACATACATAAATTGGAAATACATCTATTTTTTTCTCACTCACTCTATGTATTTTAGGTGAACATGGGAATCCTATTGATTAATTTATAATCACCCCTAAAATATGGTACAATCCTTGGTGTATAGAAATTCACTCCTTTTTATGTCTAATTAAAGATATTTTACTCACACATATAGTTTTATAGATCATTCGATGTTGTGTCCTGGTGTTTTCGGATTTGAAAGTGATATTAATTGTGGGTGAGAAACCATTTTCACTATTAATTATATTTTAAATGTGAATAAACCTCATACGCCTATTCATTTAGGATGTATTTTAAATTATCAATTGTTTAAAAAATTCATGAATTCTATATATAAATTTTTCTGAATCATATATTATTTTTGTGGGAATCCAAAATATATGACATATTTTTCTTTTTAAATGGGTTTTTACAATAGTATAAGGTTGAATCATGGTGAAATTATGATATATTCGACAAGAATCAATTTCAAATAGTTATCAATAGAAGGATTACAATGATTGTTTAGAAAATACCCCCTTCTAGCTTGTAATGACTATTATAAAAGGTGTATTGTATTCATATATATATATGTTTTAGGTTTGGGCATCATATAGATTGGTTTATCACACTCAAAAAAATTCAACGTATAAATTCACATAAAAACATGTTTTTAAAAATATTTTTCAAATGGATTCATGTGACAACCAAGTAAATCCAACGATCCCTTAATAAATAATAAAATTAAATGTTATTTTCACAAAAACTTATTGATAAAATATTATTTCATACATAAAATAATTTTTAAATATATTTGAACTATGTAGTAGTTAAAAAACAAAATAACCCCATGGAATTTTGAAAAACATTAAATTTTAAATTCGAATTCCATTAATAAAAATGATTGGAAAAATTAAATTTCAACATTAAATAAATATAGTTATCAACATTATTCACATAAGATTAGTTAATGTAACTATTAAACAACTCTGATAAATTTTCTTCTAAAAATTCAATAAACAAAATTAATTTTTTGAAGATTTTATATATATCAATAAGTTTTCATTAAAAAAAATAGCACCCATATAAGAAAAATGTTTATAAATAAGTTATTACTCTTGAAATATAATTCATGAGATTTAATTTCAAAATTATCATATTTTTGAGAATTTATTTTATAATTTAATAATAATTATCCCATTTTAGGGAAATGAAGTCTACACCTCACTTCCTATTTGAATAGTGGTTACTCAAGTCTCAAACCACCTTATAAATTGGGTTTCTATAACATAGGTATTTCTATAGAATAAACTATGTTTACCATGATAAATACTTAGTATCTCTACCTTTAACTTTACCCACCCCCAAAACTAGTCTCAAATAAATATTTTAATTTCCCAAAGAGAGATGACCATGATCCCTAACTACTATTTTAATAACCATAGGTTCATTCCCCAAATCATAAATGGAAAAATATCGGTGTTGAGAGTTTATTTTAAATACAATATAGAACAAAAAATCCTTATATAAAACGTACTAAAAAGATAAAACTGTAAGGGTAATAACATTGGATAACACTACGATTGCACAAACTCAGTATAATGAAAATAAATAATATATATATTTATCTAAAATTTATATAAATCATGTAATAACCATCCATAAAATTATGATATATTTAAAATCAAATGAAATAATTGGATAATATAACCAAGAATAAAAGAAAAAACTATTTTCACCACATCACAAACTTTCGCACAATTCAAGATCCATTTTGGAATCTTGTAAAGTAATATATAGATTAATTTTATCCTTTTAAAAAAATAAATCTCCATCTTCATGAGCACATATAAGGTCATCCACATGGTGTACCCATGTATAGAGTGCATGTAACAATGTGTAGGATTCATCCGATTACACTAATAACCATTTGTGATAGTATATATAGTATATGAATATATTATTTTCTTAAGTGAGGTTTATATGAACCCAAATCAAAATGGAAAAAATATTATGATCATATGGGAAATAAAAACCACAATAACAACAACAAAAAGGATAATAATTATTATAATTATAATAGAAATAATATCTTAAGGGGCCATAATTTAGATAATATAATCTAAAAATAAACTACTCAAAATGTGATTGTGTTGTATATCCTAAACCAATAATATAAATCAGAAATAATTATATACTAATGTTAAATTCACTACATCATCACTTTTACTTAAGTACATGTGGTATGATATAAAACGAGGTGAACTTAACTTTCACATTGAGCTACCATATAATGATTTAATGAAATTTATTAATCATTAATCATTTAATTATTAAATATTTATTTCTTTGATTCAGATAAATCATTATAGAATGTTTTTAATGTAAATTATAATTAAAAAATCAATCATTTCAAATTGTGAGGTCTATTATAAATTCAAACATTTTTAAAATATTTTGAGTTATGATTGATCTTGAAGAAGAATACATTAAATTTAAAAATAGAAATCCATGACTATAATAGAATATATTTAATATTATACGATAGTTTGTGTAACACTTCATATATCATCGCTTATATTCTCAATTTTGTTATCTAATAGTGTTTTTATCATGTCATGTTGAGAATTATGATCTCGGAAAATATGATTATGTTATTTATAATAATTCTATAAGGATGAATTTTGGTGTATTCTTCTCAAGGATCTCCTAAAATAACCTATGAGTAATATAATTCTTGTTACCTTTAAAATGAATAGAAATGTAGACCTTCATTTATTACAGTAAATACAAATCAAATATTGTTGGATATTATCACATTTGTTTCAAAGATTATTATCAATACAACTAGAAAATTTTAATCTCTACTACAACCCAACAATTGTATCAAATAAACATTGATTTTCTATATTGATTATATGAATATCTAGTAAAATTAGTTTTTCTAGAACGATTCCATATTATATAAGAAAAATCATTTTTTAATTTTATCTTACAATTAATGATATTTTTATTCAATCTTATCATGGTTTTTTCATATCATAATTAAAGTATGATAAAATAAAATCCCATGTTATAGTTCCAATATAATATGGTCCTTGTTTGTACAGGATTAAATATTCATATGAGAAAAAATACATGGATAAACAATTACCATGTCATTGTTAAATATATGGGCTTGTGGTAGGAACTTCCTAACCTAAATTCTGAATAAAATCCATGTTATGGAATTTATTTTGTAGGACATTACTATATCTGAAGATCTACATTAAGAGGAATAGAAATTTTAACTCACCATTAAAATTTATTAAAAAAATTATTATTTCTTTAAAATATTCAAAATAAGGAGATAATTAGGACGTTACATAATATGAATGTATAATTAGATCATAAAATTTTTGTTTTAGTAAATGATATCTCTATTTTAAAAGAGTTCTAATAGCTTATGATAGTAATCATAATTTTGAGTAATTAGATTTAAATTATAATGTAATATACAAAGTTCTTATAAATTGAGAAATATTATAAAATATTAGTTTTTATATTTATTTGAAAAAATAAGCATTACATGATAACAAAAAAAACATTCAAATTGGTTTTCTTATTTTTAAAAATTTTGTTTAAACATTGTAAAAATGGTTTTGGGTATTATGTTTAATGATTAAAATTAATATAAAGTATAATCTATTTAACTATTGTAAAATATTTACATTTTTAATTTAAATGGTTCTTTTATTAATGAATATAACGATTTTATATTTCTTAAAAATTCATATATATCAATATAATGGGTTTTATATACATTCCATGAAAATAACGAAATATGATGAGTTGTATTTAAAAATAGTTGTGAATTATTCAAATTTATTTATTATGTTTCATCTATAAATGAAGGTACAAAATTTCTTTTCCATAATAACATTATCTATGATGTGTTTATAAATATATATCTCTTATCTAAATATTTTAATTGAAAACTTGTTTATTTTTTTATTCTTTTTTAATTATTATTATCAAATATAAGTCGGCCATATTCAAAATGGATGTATTATTTAGATTAAATTTTTTTAGCTATTTCATTTAAGGTTAATATCAATCATATGAGTTATATGCTTGTTAGAACATAATATTTGGTTCCATCAAACCAAGTCCCTGATTTATCTTTGAGTTAAAATTTATTTTTAAAGGAAAAATTTGATTTATAGTCATTTGATATTAGATTTATATTAAAATTTTAAATTGGATTAGGTATTAATCTATAGATTTTGGGTCTGTAGTTGTAATATTATCCATATGTAGAGCTATAGATCTATTCCAGAAAGATGGGTTTGGTTATTTATCATACAGTAGTATCCAAAACATGACTATCTCACTCAAGAGGTATAAATAGGTCCTGATCCTCTACTATGAACCTATGTAACCAATTGGAATATCTAACACAATTCACCATTGTAACACCCCAAGCTTCCACGGTACATTTCCCTTAGAATAATGCAATAGCTTGGATTGTAAGCAACTTCGAGATTCTATGGTAGCGCGACCAATCAAACTGGCCATTATGAATAATAATTCCCACTTTTTGAAATTTTATAAATTTTATTTATCAAAATTGACTTCATTTTTGAATCCATAATATCGAAATTATCTTAGGGCGATGTTTTTGTACTTTTCTAAAAAAATTCAGTTTTTATGAATAATACTTAATTTTAATTAAAAACATTTTTTAATTTAAATAATTTAATGTGTTAAATTATAAATTTTGGTGGTTTTAAAGTATCATTAGATTATATTTTTATCATTTAATATAATTTATTTAATTGTGTGTAATTGCACATTTAAACTAAACATAAATGCGTGTCTATCATTTGATAGTTATTATTTCATAAAAACACGTTTTTTGATTTGACAACATAAATTAATTTTAAATTAATTTTTTCCACTTCTATGTTTTTAATATGAAAAAATGGATTCCATATATGGAATCAGGACATCCAAATTTTTTAAATAGGTAAATTTTATTTTTAGACATTATGAATAATTATTGCGGTAAATATTTTATTTACCATGGTTAAAGTTTAAATCCGATAAATAACTTTATAAAATAATATTATAATAAGTTTAAATTACCCTAACATGTGTCCAATTCCTTTTTGATGATAAATTTCCGACCACGGTCATCCTTGGGGTGATTTTGGGACCACATGTAGCCACTTTGGAGGGATAATGACATTTTACATTAATTAATCTAAAGTAAAGACAAAAATATCACATGCATGTATCTCTTAGTAAACCATTTTTATATGGGGTTATATAATTGATCACTTAGAATATAAATATTAATTAGAAAGAATAAAATATTTCCTAGATATTTTTATTTTATTACTAATTTTTAGACATTAAATAGCTTATTTTATTTACGAAACAACAATGATGTAGTAATTACCTTATTAATGAAATATTAAAATAATTGATATTATAAATATCCAAATTATGGTCAATTGAGAATTATAAGGAATTAAAATAATTTTATAGGTTAATATAACATATTATTATTGGATAAATAAATTTTATTAGAAGTGATAAAGTTTTTATGGCTTTCAAAAAAATCAAATACTGAATGGTGTCAAAATTGACATAATTGAGTTTTTAAAATAAATATTATATAATTAATTAATATTCTATTCCTAAAAATTTATGGTTAGGCCAAATGGATTTAAATAATATTATATATGTCATTAATAAACATTTTTAGATTCCCTTGGAAGTTTATAGAATGTTTATTAACCATATAATATAAAAATACAAAAAGACATGGTAAATGTCAAACTATGTAAATAAAGGATAATTCTAAAAGATAATGTACATATTGTGACCCAAACCTGTCTAAAACCTATTGGTTGAGTGGTTTCAGACCAAACCAAACCTTATCCTTTAAATAATTAATTTTGGAGTCATTATAAATCAAAAAGGAGTTTATTATAAAATAATATTAAAATCATTTCCTAAGGTGCCCCTCACCCCTCTTATAAAAGGTAACTTCCCCTTCTCCCAGATTCACACCTTAAAACCCATTTGGATCGGCCAAAGCCTAACAAAATATACTCTAAACTATCCTTCATTCATCCTAGAGTCCATAATTTAGTCTTAAATCCTACCTATGGAGCCCTTTTGATCAAATCAAAAGGAAGAACCTGAAGAAGAGGTAAATATTCCATCACCTCTTTCGAGTTCTTTTCTGCTTCCCCTTCATCATTCTTTTTTGTTTCCATTCTAAAATAATAACTACCATATATTCTATATAATTATATGTTATTATAAAAATGGTAGAGCCATATTAATTATTCCATCCATCATATACATGACAAAGTCTCCATACATGCGTACGTATGGATTACCGTCTCCACGAACGTGTTGAGATTCATTCCCAATCGTATCCATTCAAGACTAATTTTCATTTTATGATTAAAATTAATGTTTTAGAACATTATATAATTCTGAATATGAATAATATACATCCTATCCATAACAAATGTTACTTACGTAACAAATCAAATGAAGCAAAACGAATCAGCTAACACCTGAAACGATGATACTACTGAAATATCACTAACAAATGAATATTAGAATATCATATATGATATCATATTAATGTATATGGTTCTTTTATAATTTAATAAAAATGATTTCAAAATTATACAAGAGGTTAACCTACCCTCTACCAAGGAAAAGTACAAGGTATGGGTTAATTTCACAACTTCTTTATTATTTGAAGTTGTTTTTCGTAAGTATCTACTGGGACATATTTATTATACATGTCCATGTTTCATCAATGTCTTTTAAATGGTATTATTTTTAATGGAATTTTTTTTCTAAAAATAATTTTAAATGTTTTAATGATTTATTTTTCTAAACTATTCTCATTAATGTTCATGTTTTCAAAATGGTTTTAAGGATTTATTTATGTGGACATAAATGTTTTAAAATGATAATTCCTTTAAAAAGTTTCAAAGTGCAATGGGATAATTTGATTCATAACTCTCTTTTAGATTAAATCCATTATAAATTATGTGAATTTTAAATGATTTCATGAAAATTTGATATTTCTCTCAATGATTTTTACTGATCTTTTTTATCTATTTCAACATCCTTCACAGTATATTATTCTTTATCAAGGTTGATTTATTATGATACAAGTATTCTGTATTATATTGACGGTTTTTTGATATGTTTGACGGTGGATGCGTTATTTTTAGACCGTCCAAGGTTTATGGATAATGTATTGACATTTCATATTCATGTTTTCAAACGAATGTTTATGTTAAGTTTAAACCTTTTCATATAAGGAATGCATTGGACTTAGTAAGTGATGGGTAGAGCCCGATATAGCTCCTTGTTGTATCGAAGGGTCTAATGAGACAAACTAGTGTCTTGGAACAAGGCCTTGATACGTGGTTATGAATTCTGGCATTATGAATTCCATAATTATGAATGTGGCTATTGATATTTCATGTGGTTATTCAGTTAGTGGAATATCCATGGTAATAAGCAAGTAGAATTATTTGATTTATTCTTTTTCATATTATACTGATGTTCAAGTTTAAAAGGCTTTTGTTTTAGTCTTATACATTACCTTAAATTTTTATACTTATTTATGAATTTTTCTTCTATATTGTTATCCTTACTGAGCATCTAAGATCACCCATTTCTATATTTTATATTTCCCTGGATGTGAAGAAGTATATTATGACTGACCTGTAGGAATAGTCTAAAGGATATGATTGTGTCCAATGGAGACTATGTTGTTGTACTTTTTCATTTTATAATGTAATGTAAAACATATGAATGTATCTAGTACTTTCAAAGAAACTAAACTAATCGGCCCTTCGAGACTTGATATTTTGGGATTATGGAATTGTAATGTAATAATGCAACGAATCTAGGTAACTGGGGTTGGGGCATTACAGTTGGTATCCGAGGAAGTTTACTACAAACCTTGGAAACTAGATTTAGATAAACTTTGATTAGAGAACATTACACTAAGATTGACATTGATGATTAGTATAGAATAAATTTCTAGAATTTTTCTACTGTAGAGATTTTTTGAGTTTTTCAAGAAATAAATCCCAGTATGGATACGATCAGGTAGAGGAGGATCTGGAATTTAAGTTCCTAGAGGTAAATTCCGAAAACACTGCTTTTATCTAGAGTCGAATGGGAACTAGATCACGACAACTGGCCTTGCTGCACTCCTGTTTATGACACTCCCAGGGGATATGCTTAGGATAATTATAATTTTCATTACAAACCATTATGAATGGGTTTATTAGTATATACCTCCTCATGTATTTTATTTATGATTATGGATTATATTTATAAATTGTTCAATTTATGTTAAGTGTTTTATAAGTTTGGAATTATGTATTGCGATTCATAAACTAATCTAGCGTATTTCAATTTTTATAAATGGAACCTAGTGGAAGGAATGGAAACCGTATCAACGCATGTAATCCATGTATGGATTTCCCTCATAATCAAGATTATTATAGTGGATCTGGTGATGCAACTATTAAGGATTAGCTTATCACCATACTGGGACAAATCACTCAGGTTATGAATAATAACCTTACCCGTATGGAGCACCCTAATCCACAACGTGGAGTATCAATGATACACCGCTTCAGGAGGCAACAACTGCAAACATTCAATGGGACTACAAATCCATTTGTATTTAAGCAATGGATAAGTTCCTTAGTGAAAATATTCCATGCATTGGGGAGTAGTGAAAGGGAAAAAAATTTCAGGGCAGTTTATCACCTCACTGGAGATTTTGATCAATGGTGGTCATTGATTCGAAACAGAAAGGAAGATGAAGAGGTATCAAGTATGGAATGGAGGGAGTTTATAGAGATTTTCATAGAAGAATAATTTCCTCATGACAATCTAGTTTATATAGAAATCCAATTACTGAGCCTAAGGCAAAAAGAGGATGAGAATGTCTCAAAATATGAGGCTAACTTTACAAGTTTAGGAAGGCATGATTCAAATTAAATACATAACCCAAGGAGAAATATTGATCAATTTTTTGATGGGTTAAAACCATTTCTCTTGCGAGAATTAGTCTCACAATCCATCTTATCATATGAAGATATTTTCTTATGTGCTATCAAGAAAGAAAAAGAATTTTCTAAGTCTTGCGTCTTTAATGAAAAGCAGGAGAAGAAGAGATCTACTAAACACTCTGGAAATGGAAATAATGAGAATAAAGGAAATGTTGAATATCCATCCTATGGTAAATGTGGGAAGAAACACCCTAGTACTTTCCTGAAGGGAATTGGAGTCTATTACAAGTGTGGTGAAAAGTCCACGAAGCTCGTGATTGAAAGAGGAAGAAAGAGGTTGTTAAATGCTACAATTGGTGAGAAAAGGGGCATTATGAAAATGAATGTCTTAAGTGCCAAGGTAAGGTACATCAAAAAAGGCCAAGGGAGCAAGGCCAAGATTTTGCGATCACTACTGCTAAGGTTAAATCTCTGAAATATGTGGTGGCAGGTAATTTAATGGTTTCCTCAGGTTTATCCAATGCTTTATTTGTCTCTAGATCGTCAAATTGTTTCAAATATTACCAGTTTTCTAAGAAAATTAGATATTTTCAATTTGACTTAACAAGGGAGTTTTTAGTCAAAACTCCAAAGGGAAGTGTCATCACAACAATGTTTTTGTGAATTAGTTCCCATTATGGAATATAAATGTTCTTTATCTATTGATCGCATCATTATTCCCATGATTGAATTTGATTTAATCCTCAGAATGGATTGGATTTTGAACCATGATGTGAAAATTTATTGTAAGAAGAAGGAGATTTAACTTTTCGATGATGATAACGACTACCTTTTCATTAGAGCATAAATTTCACCACCTGATTCTTATCTATATCCACCCCCAATAGCTCTACTAAGTTCAATTATCGGGGAGGATGAGAATGAAATAATTATTGGTGTGAAAAATAATGTTCAATAGAGGATGTAGCTATTGTGCAATAATAATTTGATGGGTTTCCAGAGGATTTACCTGGACATCCTTCAGAATGATAAATTGATATTTCCATTGATTAAATTCCTAGTTCAATGCCCATATCGAATAACCCTTATAGAATGGACACTATGGAATTAGTGGAACTAAAGAAACAACTAGAGGAATTGAGTAATAGGGGATTTTATTCCCCTACTATTTCTCCATGGGAATCCCTTGCCCTATTAGTTAAGAAGAATGACGGATATATGAGTTTTTGGATTAACTAAAAGTACATCAATTATATAACAATAATGAACATGTATCCCCTACCTTGCATTGATGATTTATTCTAACAACATCATGGAGCTCAATATTTTCCAAATATTGAACTTTGATCTGGATATCATCAGCTGTGTGTGAAGAAGGAAGACATTTTGAAAACAGAATTCTGAACAAGGTATGGGCATTACGAGTTTGGAGTAATTCTTTTTTCGTTGACTAATACACAATCAGTTTTTAGGGATCTAATGAAACGAGTTTTCAAGGAATATCTTCATGAATTTATAGTGGTATTTATTGATGATATCTTGGTATACTAAAAATGAAACGAAGATCTTGAAAATCACTTTCAGATTATCCTAAAGACTCTTAGAAGAAATGTATTATATGGGATGTTTAGAAAGTGTGAATTCTAGCTTCAAGATATTTCTTTTCATATACATATTTTCTCTAATAATGGAATCTCTTTTTATCCTTTTATGAAAAAGGCAATCATAGAATGGCCAACACCAATGAGTATAATGGAGGTACGTAGTTTTATTAGTTTATCAGGTTATAATCGGCGTTTTCCAGAATTTTTCTTGATTGGAAAACCCATTAACCATGATCACGCGTAAAGGGGTTGAATTTGTTTGGACAAAAGAGTGTGAAATTTTTTTTGAAGAACTGAAGATAATATTAGTCAATGCTCCTATCGTGACTCTTCCATCGTGGAATGATGGGTTTGTTATTTATAGTGATGCATCAAATATAGGACTTGGTTGTGTCCTTATGCAGAAGGATATGGTTATTGCCTATGCATCACGAAAGCTAAAAATTCATGAGAAAAACTATTTGACTCATGATCTTGAGTTAGAAGCAGTAATCTTTGCTTTGAAGATATGGATACATTATCTATATGGGGAAAAATGTGAGATATATACTGATCACAAGAGTTTGAAGTATATTTTCTCACAGAAAGAACTCAACATGAGGCCAATGAGATGCCTTGAACAACTCATGATTTATGATCGTACCATACACTACCACCTGAGGAAGGAAAATAAGGTGGAAGATGCAATGAGAAAAAAGTATCACGGAGTTTTGAACATGATGTGAGTTGAATGGGATCCTATTTTCATGGATCTAGTGAAAATGGATATGGGAATAATTATGGATGGTGAACCATCAATACTTTTTCAAATGGTTTCCAAACCATTTTTAATAGAAAGGATAAAAATTTCTCAGAATGATGATGAGGTATTTCAAAAAAAGAATAATTTTTGAATGGTGGGAGATTGATCGACTTCATATATGAAGATGGAATTTTGAAATTCAGGAAGAGACTTTGTGTTCCCAATATACCTTATCTGAAAAGGAAATTTTTAAATGATTCTCATGGATCTAGTTTCTCTATACTCCCTGGTAGCACTAATATGTATATAGATTTGAATGAATAATTTTGGTGGGACAACATGAAGAGAGAGATTTCTGATTTTGGGTCAAGATGTTTGGTTTTTCAATAAGTGAAAGCTTGAATGCAACAACCTCGAAGAGTCATGCAACCTCTTCCTAGACATGAGTGTAAAAGGGATAATATTACTATGGACTTTTTCATGGGACTACACAAGACTCCTAGAAGGATTGATGAAATATGGTTAATTATTGATCATCTTAACAATTCAGCACATTTTCTTTCTATAAGAGATGATTTACCACTTGAACATTTAGAAAGACTATATATTAATGAAGTTGTAAGACTTCATGGAGTACCCATATCGATTATTTCAGATCATGATCCCTTTTTTACATCATTATTATTGAAATTTCTTCAGAAAAACTTGGATACTAAACTTCATCTGGGAAATTCCTACCACCCTCAAACCGATGGACAATAAGAGTGGACTATTCAAACATTAGAAGACATGTTGAGATCTTTCTCACTTGACTTTCAAGGTATGTTGGATCAATATTTACCTCTTGTAGAATTTTCCTATGACAATAGATTCCATTAAAGTATTTTGATGGCACCATATGAAGCGTTATATGGAAAGAGATGTCACACACCAATTTTTAGGGATGATGTTGGTGAAAGAAAACTCATAGCCCAGAACCTGTAGAGGAAACAATGGAAAAGGTGATGGTTATCCAAACTCACATCAAAGGAGCCCAAAGTAGGAAAAAGAACTATGTCGATAACTGAAGGAAGGATTTGGAATTTCAGGTAGGAGACCATGTTTTCTTGAAGGTATCTCAATAGAAGGGAATTATATGATTTGGTAAAATGTTAAATTAAGTCTCAGGTACATCAGACCTTTCGATATTCTAGAATGAATTGGGGTTGTGGCTTACCATTTGGCAATGACGCCATGTCTCTCCAATGATCACGATGTTTTCCACATATCACTATTGAGTAGATACATGCCTGACCCAACGCATTTACGCACCTATGAGGAAGTTGAACTGGAACCTTATCTTTCTTATTGTTTTGAGCCTATCAAGATTCTTGATACAAGATAGCAAGTGCTGTGAAACCGGACGACTCATCTGGTAAAATTTTTGTGGAGAAATAATAATATGGAAGAGGCAACGTGGGAACTAGAGGAACTTATGATGAAGAACCACCTAAATCATTTTGTGCGGTAGTATTAAAGAAATTTCAAGGATGAAATTATTTGAATGAGGTAAGAATGTAACACCCCAAGATTCCACGGTACATTTTTTCTTTGAAAAATGTAATTGATTTCATTGTATGCAACATTGAGATTCTAACACACCACAACAAATAAAACTAGCCATTACGAATAGTAATACGAATTTTTTGAAATTTAATAAAATTTATATTCCAAATTGGACATAATTTTTTGAATTTGGAATATCGAAATTAGCAAAGGGTGATGTTTTGTCACTTCTCTGAAAACATTCAATTTTGGCTGAATAATACTAAATATTAATTAAAAAAACATTTTTAATAGAAATAATTTATAGTGATAAATTATACATTTGAGTGGTTTTAAAGTATCATTAGATTATATTTTTATCATTTAATATTATTTCTTCCATTTTTTGTAATTTAACATTTAAACTAAACATAAAAAAGTGTCGATCTTTTGATAGTTATTATTTCCTAAAAACCCGTTTTCTGCTTTGACAACAGAAATTAATATTAAATTAATTTCTACCACTTCTATGTTTTAAATTTGGAAAAATCGATTCCATAGTTTGGAATCCGGATATCCAAATTGTATAAATAGGTAACTTTTATTTTTATACATTAAGAATAATTACTTCGGTAAATATTTGTTTTACCATGGTTAAAGGGTAATCTGATAAATAAGGGTAAACAAATAATATTATAATAAGATTAAATTACCCTAACATGTGTCATATTCTTATTGGTTGATACATTTCCAACTATGGGCATCCTTGGGTCGATTTTGGGACACCATGGAGCCACTTGGGTGTGATATTGACATTTTACATTAATTAATCTAAAGCAAAGACAAAAATAACAAAAGCATGTATCTTTTAGTAAACAATTTTTATATGGGGTTATTTAATTTATCTCTTTGAATATAAATATTCATTATAAAGATAAAAATATTTTCTACCTAATGGTATTTTATTTATAATTTTTAGACATTAAATAATATAATTTATTTATGACACAATGATGATGCAGTAATTACCTTATTAATGAAATATTAAAATAATTGATACTAATAATATCCAAATAAATGTAAATTGAGACTTATAAGTAATTTAACTAAAGCTATAGGTTAATATTAAAATTTATTATTGGTTAACTAAATTTTATTCTAAGTGATAATGTTTTTATGGATTTTATAAAAATGAAAGACAAAATAGTTTCAAAATTGACATCACTGAGTTTTTAAAACAAATATTATATTATCTATTGATATTCTATTCCTAAAAATATAATATTTGGAAAAAGGGATTAAATAATATTATATATTTCATTAATGAACTAATTTCATTTCTCTTGGATGTTTATTGTATGTCCATTAACCATATAATATAAAAATACAATGAGACATGGTAAATGTCAAGCTATTTAACTAAGAGTTAAATATAAAATATAAAGTTTATATAGTGAGACAAACCTATCCAAAACCTATTGGTTGAGTGGTTTTCGACCCATCCCCACCTTAGACGTTAAATTTTTCATTTTGTAGGTATTAGAAACTGACAATGATTTTATTATAAAATAATAATTCAATAGTTTCCTAAGGTACCACTCACCCCTCTTATAAAAGGACACTTACCCTTCTCTCAAATTCACTCCGTCAAAGCCATATGGATCATCCAAACACTGCCCAAATATCCTCTCAACTGTACTCCCTTTATCCTAGAGGCTTTGATTTAGTCATAAATCCAACCTAAGGAGCCCTTTTGGTCAAATCAAAAAGAAAAAACCTGAAGAAGAGGTAAATATTTCATCACCTCTTTCACGTTCTTTTCTTCTTCAACTTCCGCTTTATTTGTTGTTTCCATAAAAAAAAATAACTCCAGTATCTTCAATATATTGTGATGTTATTATAAAAATGGTACAATCTTATTTATTATTCTATCTATCCTATAAATGGAAAAGTCACCATACGTGCGTACATACGGACTATCGTCTCCATGAACGCGATGACATTCATTCCACATCATATCCATTCAAGACTAATTTTCATTTTATGATTAAAAGTAATGTTTAAGGAATTAATATCATTCTGAACATGAATAACATACGTACTATACATAACAAAAATTACTTATGTAAGAAATCATATAAGGGAAAAATAATCAGTTAACACCCGAAATGATGATACTAATAAAATATCATTAATAAGGAAACATTTGAACATCCTACATTATATAATATTAATGTATATGGTTCTTGTTTAATTTAATAACAATTATTTCACCATTACACATAAATTTCACCTAACCTTGAAAATGGAAAAGTACAAGGTAAGCGTTAATTTCAAAATTTATTTATTATCCGATGTTTTTTACTAAGTATATACTGGGACATATTTATTATCCATGTCCATGTTTCATAAAAGAGTTTTCAATGGTATTATTTTTAATGGAATTTTTTTACTAAAACTTCATTTTAAAATTTTTAATGATTTATTCTTCTAAACCATTCTCATTAATGTCCATGTGTTCAAAATGGTTTTGAGGATTTTTTTATATGAACATGAATGTTTTAAAATGTTAATTCCTTTAAAATGTTTCAAAGTGGTATGGAAAAATTTGATTCAAAAATTTCTTTTAAATGACTTCCTTTATGAATTATGTGACTTTTAAATGATTTGATGAAAAATAGATATTTCTCTCATAGATTTTTACTTATCAATTTCTAGTATGTCAACATCCTTTCGAGGATATTATTCTTGATCGAGGTTGATTTAATATGATACAATTCTTCAATATTGTATTAATGGTTTTGGGATATGTTTGACTGTGGATGTGATATTTTTATACCATTCATGGTTTATGGAAAATGTATTGACATTTCTTATGCAACTTTTAATATGAATGTTTATGTAATTTTTAAACCTTTTCATATGAGGAATGTATTGGACTTATTAAGTGACGGGTGGAGCTTGTTATAGGTCCTTGATGAATCGGTAGGTCACATGAGACAAACTAGTGTCTTGGCACAAGGCCTTCCCAAAATATTATCTGTAGTCTTGGCACAAGGCCTTGACTATGTGGTTCTGTAGTCTGGCATTATGCATTCCATCATTATGAAAGTGGATATTGATATTGCATGTGATTATTCGACTAGTAGATTATCCATGTGAATAAGTAAATGGAATTATTTGATTATATATTTTCCATATTTTGTTTAATTTCATGTTTAAAAGGATTTTGTTTTTATCTTATACATTACCTTAAATGATTAATCTTATTTATCAAATTTTCTTCTATATTATTATCCTTACTGTGCTTGTTAGCTTACCCCTTTCTATGTTTTATTTTTTCCACAATGTGAAGAATTATATTATGACTAACCTGCTAGGATAGTCTAAGGGATATGATTGTGGCCTATGGAGAATATGGTGTTTTAGTTTTTCATTTTATAGTGTTTTGTAAAACTTGTTAATGTATCTATTACTTCCAAGGCTACAGAACTAATCAGTCTTTTGAGACTTGATCTTTTTTTATCATGCCAATGTAAGGTAATAATGCACCGACTTTGGATAAATGGGGTCGGGGTGTTACAACCATAATTACACTCTAGTGTAAAAGCATTCAAACCTTACCTAATTTAAACAAATAGTAGGGAAACATCAGATAATGTGTGGGGGAATCATAAAAAATATATCTTTATCCTAACCATGATTCCCTAAAATAAATAACTTATACACAGAACCGAGACCTATATTACTCAATAAGACAAGGCGCTCTAATAATCCTAGAAAATATTTAATAAGAATCCTCCTACTTTCTCTACCCCAGTAAAAATCAACTAGCCTCAACTAATACTGATAATCTAATCTCACTCAAGAATCTTCTATTTATGTTCCTTTATAATATTTTTAATAATCAAATAATTAATATGATAACTATCATGGATAGGATAATATTTCAGATAATGAGTTTAATTTTGTACATAACCTAACCACATAATTACATGTAACTAATTCTCAAATAGGTAAAAGGAAATGAAAATAAAAATAAAATTATTAATCCCCAATGCCAAGAATTTTATTAAACACTAATACTCAAATAGTTATAAGGAAACAAAAATAATTTTTTTTTATTTTCATAAAAAAAATCATAAAATTATATGAAATTTTATCATCTTTTATAACATTTATTTATAAACCAAAAGAATTAATATAGTGACAAAATCTACAAAAATATTTAGTTGAAATAATCTCAAGTAGTTCTTGAAGACCATAAAATCCATCAAATTTATTTAAACCCAAATCAATATTAATAAAATTATTTCATGTCAATCGATTAAATTATAAAATAGGAAAGTATAATAGAATAGCATAATTGAACCGATAATGTCACCTGAATTGGCATTCCATTAGGCCCAAAGTGCATTCTTAGTCTCAATGGGACGGCGACATGCACCAGGGTATAATAAAAAGTAACATTGGAATGATTTCACACTCAATAGAATTATGATTATAAAGAAACAATCATATTACCATTGTAGATATCTAGAATGAATCATATATCAATATAACAAACCATATTGGTAACATCAAATAATTGGATAACAAGATTTAGATAATAAAATTGAAATATTGGCATCTTGTAACCTAAAGAAACCATGGGGTCCAACTCCTCAGGACCATATATCACCATCATCCCATACATCTATAATTAAACATGATCAAGGAAATTAATCCTATACAAGATTCTCTACCCTTTACTTTTATACTATAAAACCAAGTCTACATATTCCTTGTGTAAAAAGTTATGGTGTTAGAACTAAAGCATATTAGGATACCAGCAAATAATTTTTACAATTTCTAGCCACATGCATTCATTAGTTATTATATAAAATATATTTATATAAAATTTCTATATTAAATAATTATCCCATATAAAATCATCCTTTAGTGATCCTTTTAAAATAATTACATACTCAAGTGAACGAAGAAATATGAATAACATATATCCATGATGCATAAACATATGAATAAACAATGTTTCCAGGCTCCAATATCCATTTTATGTGGGAAAATAATCATATCATACAAAAACTAACATAATTTATACAAAAGAACCATTAGGAAATCTATAACATGAAGGTTTATGAAAATAGAGAAAATAAGAAAAACTGGTTGGAATAAGTGATTCCATACATTGTGATCACCAGTAACATGATAAAGGAAACCAACTAGATCCATGGAATCATGATTACCAATCCAATTAATATCTTAATCTATTTGTTCATTTATATTACTAGTTTCTACCCATACCCCAAAGTCACCCCAATGTGAATTAAATCAACATTATGTTCCCAAAACCAAATATATATTTTATAAAAATATCATATGGATAATATATTTCATTTTCATTCCCATATTTCAGAAAAAAAAATCTATATTGACTACAAACTGCTTCCAATCATGATAAAATTCATTTAAAACCCATATTTGATTCTTTTTTACAAATAAATTATAAAATTTAAAGTATTTATAAAAACTGATTTTTTGAAATAAAATTTCTCAAGACATAAAAGATCATTTTCATCACCCACATATTTCAAATAATGAATTTCAAAAAATCAAAATCACATGGATTCATAATAACATGATGCATTCAAAGGAATATACCATAATATAGGGGCACATACCTCAAGAAAAATGAAAACATTGTCCCATTCAAGAAAAATGGTGGGAAATGAACTGATGGGGTCTTCAAAATCCTTAATCCAAGAGAAACTCTGGAAAATTATTTCGGACCCACTAAATCTTGGTATAAAATTTTAATTGTATTCCAAAAATATAATGGGAAAAGAGATCAATAGGATATCAACAGAAAAGTGGAGAAAATTATATTAAAATCTAACATACCATAAATATATCTCCTCAAATCGTTCAAGGATTACTATGGAAGCAATGTGGTATTCCTCTAGAACGTCACGGAGGGAATTGTTTGCGATGATGAGTGATTATAAGGATATTTGAGTTATAATAATCAATAAAAATAGGTCCATTTTCTATTCTTATCGTTTTAGATCAGGTAACCCTTTTATTCTATAAATTTATACAAACTATGTGTGAACTGTATGGTAGCCACTATCCCTTGATAACATATTCACACTGTTTCTGGGGAATGAAAACATAGTTAGGGAAAACTTGATCGAGAAATGTAACACCCTCTCGACCAAAACCATCCTATCAAATTGTTTTCTTGGTGAATATCATGTTTATATAATTTTTTCTCTAACTAATGGAAACATCTTGCTACACATCCCCTTATCAAATTGCTCCACCCTCTTCATTGATCTTTCAATCACTGAGGTGATGGATTAAATTTTATCATACACCCAGTCCATCATAAGAAATGGATCTAACTGGTACTTATTTAGATATAAAACATGAAACACATCATGGATATAATTAAAAAAAGTATTCATGTCTAATTGATAATCCATCTTCCTATGTCACTCCACAATCACAATTGGGTTGACAAAATAAGTTTCTAACTTACACTAAAAACCCTAAAATCTATGTCCAAATCGAGTTGAAACATTGAATTAAACATGATAACCAAATTCAAATTTTAATGGATGATAATGCAGATTAACTTATAACTTATTGTGTCTTTGAGGATTTACTAACCTCCTCACAATTGACCGCATGATATTAATTCTCTCTTGGACGATGTTTGATCTAACCAAGGATTCTTATCCAACCCCTTTCCAACAAAGAAGTGATTTAAAAGTCCCCTTATAAAATGCCTCAAATGGAACCATCCTAATAAATTTACGATATCAATTATTAAGGTAAAACTACACTAAGGGTAGATGTTTATACCATGTTCTATTTATGTAAATCACACATCCTTGAAGCATGTTTTCAATAACTTAGACAGATCAATTGGTATGTCTATCCATCTGGGGATGATATGTCACTCCCATCTCCAACTGAAAACCGATCTATTCATGGATTCCACTCAAAATATATGAGTTAAATTGGGGGTATCTATCTTAAATGATATATTATGTAACACTATAGAGTATGAAAATCTCCCACACATACAACTTCCCCAAATTTTATTCCTTTGTTTCTTCCATGATTGATAGGAAATGTGTTGAATTTTTTATTCAATAAAAAGTCAACCATATCAAATCCTTACCACAGGGAGTCTAAAGAAGGAAAATAATAATTCCCATGTATATATAATTGCATTTTTATAGTATAATAAGAAATGGTTTCAGTAAATCAACAGAACTCTATAAGTATGCCTTAATTCTCACGCTTGTAAGGACCTGATATAAAAAAATAACAATTGGTATTCTCATTCTAAGATAATAATAGTGAAATTTATATTTATAATATATCATGGTAGATCTATTTTGTATATACCATTTAATATGTGGTCCATTATCCATAAATTATCATCTCATATCTATCTAAATAACCATCCTACCTCAAAAGTATGAAGCATTGTTGAGATATGACGAGCATGAGCCATGCGGGTCGTTTGTTTCCGCATGGGTGCTCAAATTATAAAATTATATATGTCAAAGACATTACTAACTACTAGGGTGTATTATAGTAGTAGTTACGGTTCAATACCATGAGGAAGACGATTATCTGTAGGGAGAAGAAAGATGGTCTTGAATCCTTTGAAGGAGTCATTACGAATTGACTAATGATTGGGAGATTTCTAACTATTCATGGGTTTTACATTACTTGATCAAGGAGGGGTTAGGATCATGTCTGAGTATCTAGATAAATGTGATTCAAATTCTAATCATGGAAAGGTCCAAACATGTTAGTTTATGAAGCAAGTGGTAGTCACTATTTAACGGTGGTACAGTCTTCTAGTTCTAACTAGAATGTAACTATTTCGTGGTCATGAGTCTCGTTACAGTTCTAGATGAGTAATGTTCAGATTCTATTGTAGAAGGTTTCCTAAGACAATGGACATAGGCTTAGTTACCTCCAATTTGGATTGGGTAGTTTGTTTGACAGTTTGATGGTCACTGTGTAGTTACAAAATTAGGACTTGACTGTTTTTTTATATCCAAATTACTAATCCAATTACATTTTAAAAATTATGAACTAGAGCCCTAATTAATTTGGTAGATACATTGAATCTTGATCCCTACCCCAGATGTGATTAGATACTAATGATAGAAATTGTAGAAATAAAAGCGATAAAGGAAATCAAAATAATTATACTAATGGGATTGAAATGAATAAACATGTAACGATATGAAATAAACCTGGAAGAATACATTAAATAAATCTTTACATGAAATGGAATCAAATCGAATTGAAACAACTAAAGAATTTAAGGTGTGAAATAAAAAGGAATACATGGATATTTGATTGAAAACATAAGAAATTACAAAGATCTAAGTTGTTTTAAGAGGTAAATGAGAAGGTAATTCCAAAGTGATTCTAAGAGGGAGAGAGAGATAATCCCAGTGTGCTCAATTGTGTTGTGGAGATGCTCCTTATCTAGGCAGAAATGTTCATGACATGTACTTAATTGTTATGTCGGGAACCCTTAATCTTCATTATTTCAACCTGGATCTCTAGCGTGGCATGCTGATCTTCTTCTGATTAATGATGTTTGAACATGGTCACGTCTTGTACAAGTGGTTCATGATGTTTACCCATGGCTAGCTGGGATTTCTCATTGAATCCTCATGGCATTCAAGATTTCTAGTTTGACTTGAGTCATGACGGTTAGGAGGGATTTATGATGTGAACTAGAAATTTATCCGGCTTGATATAGGTTGTGATCATCAAGTACATGACACGAACTTATCCATCAAAACGTGCACTTGGCCATTTTTTGTAGCTTTCATGCCTTTCAAATTTTCAATCTTGTATTACTGCAATATTGGACATCCACCACATGCATTATCTAGTAAATGAATGAAAAAAATGGAAAAGTTATAGAAAAATATAAATAACATTTAGTCTTATCAAATCCCCCCACACGTGAATCATTTCAAGTTCTCAAGAAAAATATCTCAACAAATATTTCAAAAATGATGAGCAATTTATAAAGCAATAAATGTACGTTATGTCCATGCAATTAAATTAAGTTTAATAAGAAAACTATTCAAGTTCCAGTTTTAATCATGCCATGTAAATTATCCTTTCTACATATTTCATATTTTCAAAACAAATTACATTCTTTTAATCATAATCTTTATCATTTCCTTAAGCTATATTCCCAGTTGTAATTTACCTCACCATGATTTTCTATCATCAATCTAGGTAAAATGTAAGTAATGTATGATCGTACCCGGAATCCAAGTTCCTAGCCATAGGCTTTCACTGGTTTTATCATCTCCACTGTGTAAATACATTTACAAAATTAATCTTGAGGAATTTTTTCAATAAGGTTCTTGATGACTTTTAGGTAGTATGTAGGTAGGTAAACTAGAAAAATCATGCTCAAAATGAGGGTATTATCTAAATTAAAATGAAAACTCAATTAGATAACTGTGTCAAAATTCCACCTTTTAGTGAGTTAGGATTTTACTCCATCAGCTCTGGATGGATCCATATATATAGTAAGTAAGTAGCAAAATAATGGATTATGTTCCTTTCATTTCTCTTTTTCATTTTAATTTTTAAAAATTTATTCCTAGGAAAGATCTCACATCCATCACTTAACCACATATAATCCTTCGAGGGATTCATTGGTTTAGAAAATGGTCATTTTTGAACCACCTAGTACACAACCCACATCAATGTTTTTCTGCTCTTTTAAATTTTCAAAGGAATAGAATATGAATGAGATTTAACAAAAACGTACATGGATCACAACCTATTATTTAGTTTAGTGCACTGCACATCACTGAAAGTGATATCATCCCATGCTGTCTGAATGCCTCCCCGAAACTTGTTTAAAAATAATCTTCAATCATTGTGCAAAGAGGAGGTTAGGAAAGGAAATTCGCTTCAAATATATTTTCTTCTAAGAATTCATTCATGGAAACTGTGCTCTAAAAAAGGATAGATATTAGGTGTGTCTTAAGTAAAATGTATATCAAAGTCATCCTCAATCATTTTAAAATTTCACTTGTTTAGTCATCATTTTTATAAGTTCTCGTTACATGTTCTAGTAGGTTTGCATGTCCCACGTATCTCTCAAGAAATTAGCTCGGAATGGAAATTGGATTGAAGGCTTATAATCCTCTCTTTTAATGATAACAAAATAAAAAATTTCTAATTAAAAAGGGAATAATTCATAATTAGTAAACTAATTAATCATAATTTAAAAGGTTTTAAATTTTAATTAATCTTCTAGACTCAAAAACCATTCTAAAATTCTAAACAGGGGTGAAACATGGTTCTTAAAATTTTTGTTTGTAACTTTATATTTAATTTACATTGTCATTATGGTTTTCAAATTTTTAGTATCATTATCAATTTGAAAAATGTCTCCTAGAATTGTGAGAACAGATAAAAATTAGGTGTATCACATGTGAAATCATGAGACCCCCCCCCCCACACACACACACAAACTTAATAGGAGACAGTGTCCCCACTAACTATGAAATAATGGGTGGAAGTGGTGTAGTAGTGATTTTTTAAATTGAATTGACATGGAAGTGATGACAGAATTTATGAGGGTATCGAGAGCTCCTAGAGATGAAGTGTTATGCCATGGGTGTGTCTGAGTTGTCATAAAATTGAATTTTTATGCACCTGAAAAATATTTTAGAAGAAAAATATTTTATGATATAAAAATGTTATTCCACAGGTTTAATCCATTAAATAGCTGAAAAAAGGTAGGTTTAAAAATATCGAATAATCATAACCATTTAATTTGTTGAATGAAAGTTTTTACAATGTACTCTAATGAAACATTTAAAAATAGAAGACTCAAACAAAATCCAAAAACAACTATGGTTTTCCTTCCATAAAACTCTAACTTATCATCGTAAGAGAGATAGGTGGACCAAAAATTCAAAGAGTTGTCCCACCAGTCCATTTTCTCTTTTTTCACTTGTAGCGACCGGTTGTCATGTCCTCGAGTTCACAAGGTTGATTATCTGGATTCAAAACATTAGGTGCAGCTCCAACGAAAATTATATGTAGTAGAAATGGAATCATTTGTGCAAAAGGTTGTTACTGTTGCTGGACTTCTAATGAAAAAACCTGAAGTTGATAGGGGATGTCTGCATCATGTTGGATTACTTGTTGTAGAAGAAAAAAAATGGAGGAATGAGTCCATCGATAACATTAGAATACTCGGAGGATCTATACATTTCTATGGAAAATGAAAAAATAAGAAAAATTCAACACACATGATAAAGGGAAAAAATAAAAATGTATATAAATATCCCAGTATATTAAAAAATAATGAAAATGTTGCTTGTCCATACAAAAAGTGTCTCACATCCGAAAAATCATGAAACTACATATCAGTGCTATGGGCCAAATATCTCTTCCATGGTCATGTTAGCATCATAAGATGGAATGGACTGGGTAGCTAAATCACCAGTGCAAGCAGTAGCTGTAGTGGTTGGTTGGGCAGAAGCAGATGGTGGTGTGGGGGAGGTGGTAAGCTAGGATAGGGTGGTGGTGGTGAATCCTTGATCCATATAGTGGTTGTCTGACTGGAATCTGGATCAATGAAAGGGAATTCTGGAGGGGTCTTAGTGGCTGGTCCCTTGCACTTTCATGCCTTCTCTTCCATGAAATCATACCGAATTGTAGGTTCAATGACATCAGGAGGCAGGTTGGAGGAAAGTGTGGGTGAGGGAGGAAGGGTGGATGAGGTAGGGCCACTGGTAGTAGGTGGCAGAGGGGTGAATGAGTAAGGATCAAAGAAGGGAAGGTGGATGAGGGTAGCGAGCTAGCGATGATTCGCCAAGACGCACTAAAATAGTACCCACATGTCGAAAGGATTAGGATGGTTAGGTTTAGTATTGGTGGATGGTGTGGTGGTTGGGGATGTTGGTGGCTGGGTAGAGGGGTCTACTACTACTACCAGTGGTTGCTCCTATAGATCAGCCTCCAGAGGTACATCTAGCAATAGATCATCCTCCTAGACTCTAGGAACCCAAAAATAGATGTCTCACTATTTTACCAGCATCCCCATAATGTGTAGGAGAATAAGATCAATCAATTTTACTGGACCTAATGAGGTGAGGGACTTTGAAGCATCGAAAACTTGGAGGGATTTATCCAACCTAGTGATGAACGATCTACCGATATGCATTCCCACCTCCTTTGTTCCAGTACCCTATTGTAGCAGACTAATTGGGAATACATTTTGATGGGAGGTTCACCCTTGAAAATAGTAATGATAAGAACATAAAGCTACCTAATGATTGCATGGGTCTCGCCTTGCGTGAACCACCCATGTGCCATAGCCCGGTGTAGAATACGTAGGGATACAGTCCTCAACTGGGTGGAATTTTCCAGCTTGGGGTCTTGTTATGACTGAGTGTCAGAGGCAACGGGATTCCAAAGGCTCAGCGCATCCTCCCAAGATAGCCTCATTTGAAAAACAGGATAGATGTCTGATATATCAAACTCTTCATTGAAGATACCAAGTCCTACACCAAACCTGACCATGGTGATATGGTGTGGTCTTCCGCCCAGCCTGAAGAGATAGGCATTCATCAAAAATTTAAAGGTGTCTAGGAACTCCAATAACATATCCATATACATATCCCCCCCAGACATCAATAATGTTGTTGATGTGAAGCATATCCAATAATCACAGAATGTCAACTGCGATGTTCAACTTCAATATCATGGCCAAATCCATAGTATTGTTTGTCTTCAAGGGTTTTTCCTTGATCTAAATGAGATTAACATGATGCTTCATGTCGGTAAAGCATTGAACCGATTACCAATGTAGATTATCTTCCATAGATAGGGAGGATCTTGTGTTCTGTGAAGTGGATATAGCATGCTGGCACTTAGCAGCAAGCTGTGGGATCGTGAAGGCAGATGAAGCGGACAAAGATTTCTAATTCTGGGGCACTGGTCTCTTTGTGCGAACCGTGGAGAGGAGGAGGAGAGTGAGGGTTTGGATTTTGGGAGAATAGAGTAATGTTGGTGTTATAAGGTGTGAAGAGGAGGGGTTGTACATGGGAGGCAGTGGGTTAAGAGGTGGGGGTGCATGGGTTTAAGGAGGGTCGACTGGTCATGACCCTTCTATTTTTTAAAAACTGACCCGATCTGGGTCACAACATGTAACTGAGGGTCATGTCATGATCTATGAGAAAAATTGTATTTTAGAGTGAAAAAGGGTCAGGTCGTGACCTGTGTGTTCATGATGTGTACTTTATTGTTCTTCTCTTTTTTTTGCATCCTTTCTTTCCCCACCTCTTTATACAAATGAAAATAATTTTCTGAAAAAAAGTCTTGTCTTATTCTAAATTAACTAACAATTAATATGGGTCTCCTCCCAGTCATTTCTTCATTTATAGTCAAGAGCCTGACTCAATTAAGGCTCATTTGGTGACATAGTTCTCATGGGATGGATCATGAAACATATATAATACATGATCATTTATTTTGTAAGGTGATCTATCCATATATAGTTTAGAGTTGAAAATACTAGTTAAAAGGGTAGATTCCCCCAGAAATGAGTTTTTTAATGTATGGTACTGAATGATGGATAAAATTAATGAAGTCACAACCTCTCTGGTGGGTGGTTCAATAAAGTTTACTTCATTGATGTCACGACCTCCTTATTTTTTGTAAAGGGGTCATCACGTTATTCCTTCCTAGCCAAGGTATCTTCTTTATTTGAGGTAAGAGATATAAAGTTACAATAATTATTTTCATCTAAGTGTTTTACATCTCTAATAAAGTTGAACACAATTTTTTCTTATTGTACTATAATGATGAGATGTACTTCATTTATATCAATCAGTACCTTTCTTGTTTCTATTGATGGTATTCCAAGGATAATAGGAACATATCCTTCTTCTTCCATGTCGAACACTAGTAAATCATCTCGGAAAATCAACTTGTGAGACGTTTACTAGCACATCATTCAGAATGCCTAATGGGTATTTGACCGAGTGATCAATTAATTGAAAAGCTACCCTTGTTTCTTGGAGCTCTCCGAGTCCAAGATTTAGAGATCTACTAATTGGAATAATGTTAATTCTTGCTCCAAGATCGCAGAGTTATCTACCAAATTTGCAAGTGCCTATATCACATGGGATTGAGAAGCATCCAGGGTCTCTTATCTTTGGTGGAATTTTCTACAATACAACAGCAGGGCATTTTACATTTAACGAAATGACACATATTTCTTCAATTTTTCGTTTGCTTGATAAAGGTATTATAGGATCATGGCCTAAATAGGCATCGGGGAAATAGATTTATAAAAAGGAATGCTGATATGTAATAGCATGAATATGTCTAAGAACTTATTGTATTTTGTCTCCAAACTATGTTGTCTTACTCCTTCCTGATAGAGAAGAGGTGGCTAGTATGGAGATGGGGCAACATACGCAGGTTCCTTATGTTCGTTAGGTATATGTTCCTTCTAAGCTGGTACATTTTCTTTATGTAAGGTGGGAATTACTTCATCATATTTTAACTAAGGCATTGGTTTTTTTTCTCAGCTCTTCTTCATGTCGTCTTTCTTCATTGGGTTTTCAAAAGTATAGAGTCTTTCCGATCCTCAGAACTACTTCCTTATCATTCTCTCGTGTGTATATCTCAGTGTTAATATGTAGATAACCTGGTAACCTCATAGATAATGTCTTTGAAATTTTACCCATTTTCACGTCATGGTTCTTTGTATAATCTCTATGATTTTTCATAGCTGTCTCATTGGTCTTCACTATTTGAACACATATTTTAAAAAATGATACTAGGAGGATATCTAGATAGCTTTTTATAGGTTCTTGTAGAGGTCTTGAATGAGGTGGCTGAAATTGGTATGCTCTTTGAAGAAAGGGTTTTTTTTATCTTTTGGTATTGGTATAGGTTTTATTCGAGGAGACCCTAGTTGTCCTTAAGCTCTGAATTTTTTATGTCCTCCTCTCGGTTGAAAATAACCTTGATTGTTCTGAGGTTTATATTGAAAAAGACTCTGATGATTGTATAGTTACTGCTAGAATGAAAGGTTCGACTGATTTTAATTGATGTAATTTTCAATATTTTTGTGGTTCGTAATATCTAACATTGAAGTATTTTTAAAGATGTGGGTCACCACACATCTAGTATGATTGCAATTACATGATAGGGGCAAGAGGGGGTTGAGTAGTTGGTATATTAAATGATTTTCACTTTTTAGAGAGTGCTTTTTCTTAGGCTGCTAGCCTTTTGGTCTCATCAATTTGGTGGATTCCACACTATGGTGGTCCTAGATAACTCTTCCACAGACTAGCATTGGGAGAGACTTCATCAAGAATGGATCTTCCAACTTTGGGAGTCTTGAACATGAGACCTCCATCAATGGACGCATCAACAATATTATGTGGTGTTTTCTAGAGTCATTGATAAAAGTTTTGGTGCTTTATCCAAAAATCAAGTCCATTATGAGGAAATTTCATCATTATTTCTTTAATGTGGTCCCACGCTTCCCAAGCAGACTCTCCATCAATTTGGTTGAAATTTTGAATGTCCATCCGGAGCTTCCTGGTCCGGGTGGGTGGGAAGTACATGTCCAGATAATTCTAGGCTTGTTTGTCCCACGTCATAATTGACTTGGGTGATTGACTCATTATATAGTCCTTTCCTCTACCTTTTAAAAAAATGGGTAGATACAGATTCTCATTACATCAAAAGAAACTCCCTAGTTGTGAAAGGTATCACAGACCCCTAGGAAGTTGGAAATATGTTCATATGGATCATCTCTTGTAAGACTGTTGAATTTACCCATGTTTTGGATCATATTAATGAGTCCATGTTTAATTTTGAAAGTATGTTCTTGGATACGGGGTAGAAAAATTCTAGGGATCGTACCATGGATTGATGTAAAGACATAATCCATGATCGTCTTCTCCTAGTTCATTATCGGGAGTTCTCCTAGAATGACATGATGGTTGGGGAATGTGCTTCAAGATTTAATGAATGGTTCTAGGGACCTTGGTACATGCATAGGGAAAAAACAAGAGGTGCAAGAGTGTCTAAAAATGAAGTAAAGTGGTGTGGGAAAGGTAATCCTAGATTTAGGGCAGAGTCCTAACATAAAGAACCACACTACCTCCCTGACAACGGCACCAATATTTGAAAAGTGTGGGTAGAGAGGGGCATTTGTTTCTACACAGTCATGTCAGATTAGAAATTTATATGTGTCCCAAACATTACTAACTACTAGGGCATAGTATTGTAGAAGTTTGAAGTCAATCCCACGAGGAGGATGCTGTTCTGTATGGAGTATAAATATGGTATTGAATCCTTTGCAGGAATCCTTACTAGTCGACTAATGTTTGGGATTTATATAACTATTCATGGGTTTTACATCAGTTGATTAAGGAGGGGTCGAGATTAAGTCTGAGTATCTATGTAAGTGTGAAACAAAATCTTATCATGACATGGTACTAACATCTTAGTATGTGAAGCAAGAAGTAGTCTCTAGTTAACATTGGTCCAATCCTCTAGTGCTACCTAGAATGTAACTATTACATGGTCAGGTGGATAGTTATAGTCTTAGATAAATTATGGTCATATTCTATAGAAGAACGTTATCTATGAAAATTGTCATTATCTTATTTCCCTCCAATTAGGATAAGGTTGTTTTTTTACTATCTAATGGTCATAGTAAAGTCTCACAAATGGGATTTGACAATTGGTGTATATCCTAATTACTAATCCAATTATGTTTTCAATGTTTATAACTAGAGGTCTAATCAAGTGTGTAGATAAATCGAATCTTGATCCCTACGCCTGATGCATTTAGCTACTCATGATGGTTATTAAAACAATAAAAGGGTTAATGGAAATCATAATAATTATACTAATGGAATTTAATTGAATAGAAATGTAATGATATGAAATAAAAATCAAGAATACTTTAAATAAAACCTTACTTGAATGGAATGAAATGGAATTAAAACAACGTGAGAATTAAAGGTGTTGAGAAAAAGTAATCCACGACTCTTTAATTGAAAACATAAATAACTAAAAAAGAGATAGAGTGTTTTAAGAGGTAAAAGACAATGGAATTATGAAGTAAGTCTAAGAGTCAGAAAGAGCTAATCCCAGTGTTCTCCAATGTGCTGCTGAGATGCTTCTTGTATAGATAGAAATGATAATGAAATATACGTAATCGCCATGCCGTGAACCCTTAATCTGCGTTATTTCGACCAAGATCCCCAGTATGGCCTCCTAATAGTGGATTAATAATGTTTAACCATGGTCATGTGATGTACAGGTGGTTCACGACGTGTATCCATGGCCAGCTAGCATTTTTCATTGAATCGCCACGTCCTTTTCAGCTTCTGGTTTGACATGAGTCACAAAGCTCAGGAGGGATTCGCGATGTGAACTAGAAATTTAATCCTCTTGAATCAGGCTATGATCATCAAGTACAAGACATGAACTCATCCATCATAATGTGTACTCGTCCATTTTTTGTATCATTTCTACCTTTCTTCTTGAGAATCCTGTGAAGTCCTATTTTCTACAATATTGGACATCTATTATTTGCATTATCTAGTAAATTAATGAAAAACAATGGAAAAGTAACAAAAAAATATATATAACATTTAAGCTTATTAAGAGACCAAGACAAGTCACAGAAGGTCTATATAACATATTGATACAAGTTATAGAACTAACAATTAACATCATCGTCCTACTCACCTCAGTTCTAATTATCAAAAGATGATCTTGAATGAGAACAATATATTAATACCTATCTATTAGCTTTAACTACATCCAAACATATCATAAAAAACAAGAAAACAAAGATCCACTCATCCAGTGATTCACTTAAAACATGAGATATTAATTTTCATCTCAAACGATCTGTGACAACTTTTCATTTTCCATGGGAATATGTATTTTGAAAATAAAAGTTATGAATGTAATATGAAAGCATATTTTTCTCAAGTTCAAATCCCACATAGTGAATACATACTTGAGAATTTTTTAGCATGAATACACTATAAACATCAACCGGAAGAGGTAGTGGCATAAAATATTAAGAGTTTTTCTCACTGTATCTAAATCAAGATCACGAATAGGCTATTTCTTATCCTGATGGAATAATTCGTGAGTTACATATTCTACCACTTGTCTTCCCTACATCATAACTATAACTAAACCCATATTTTTTGCATAATAGTATACATTTTACACCAAAAATTACTTGGTAAGGATAAATATTGGATTTGAGTAAATCTACCTTTCATCTCCTAAAAATATATCTTACACTGATCTATGTAAACATAATTAATTCCCACTTAAGATACCTCTTTCCTAGAAGATGTATTATTAAATAACTCCCAAATATAGTTCATGTAATAACTAGATAGTCCCAATAAAAATTGGATCTCAATCACATTTATGGGATTCTATGAAGAAATAACTTCTAGAATATTCTCAAGATCCACTAAATTTCCATTCTTAGAAATCACAATGCTTATAAATTTCACCTCTTTAGTCCTAAACTATGATTTAGATATCCTTCCATATGGAAAATGTTCTTTCAAGACACAAAGGAAGATATTCAAATACTCATCCTGATCATAATATGATCAAGAATAAAAGAGGATATTATCCAAAGAAATTACTATGAAGGATTCCAAGAAATGATGGTATTATTGATTCGTCAAAGTTATGAACAGCATAGAAGAATTAGTAAGTACAAATGGAATAAAAAGATAATAATATTTCCCATATATAATCTTGAATGTCATATTAGTAATATCTTCCTTTCATATACCAATATGGAGGTATATTGATCTCGGATCAATTATTTATAACCATTGGTCTCTCTTGTGTTGATTGAAAATGTCATCGATCTTATCTAAGAGATATTTTTTTCCAAAATATCACCCAATTTATTTTTTGTTAATCAACAAAAAGTTAGAGACATGCCTACTTTTTACAGATTACTGGAAATGCCCAAGTTTAAATGTTGGGATGAATAAATACCGTAACATTATGATACTTATGTTCAACCGTTAATTATTTTAATTTCATGGGTTTTGTGGGGTGTAAGGGTCAGGAAATAGGAATTTTCAATAGAATCAATAAAGTTGTCAACATGACTTACCAATGATGTGAAAACGAAGTGAAATAATCATGAATAACATTGAGATACCCACTCACCACCACTATAATAGGTCAACATGGATGGGGATCAATAAGATCAAGAATCATCTCTAAAAACTAGCAAGATATCATATCATCCATAGGGGAAACTAGAATTTTTTTCTCTGATTTGGCTTCCCACTCATCTTCTATGACATGAATAACATCAAAAGAAGAAAGAAACTACATAGTATAATGATATAAATCAATCTGGACTTTATATCTAATCATATAATCCATTACAATAATTAGATTAATGTGTAAAGATCAGTAACTAGAAAATATTATACAATTTAATAGACATAAATCATCACCCAACACATAGGATATCTAAAAACCAAATAAAAATTTATTCTAAATAGAGTAGAAAGTTCATCAAGAAATGTATAAGATCTAACTAAAAACCCAATAAATCAATAATCATGGGAGAGATAAAGTAATGAGTCTCACCAATGACAAAAAATTTCATATACATAAATTTTGAATTAAACATTTTTCCTCTTATAGTTTCTAGTCCTTCCTTTGACACCTCTGGTCCTCACTTTTTTGTTTACAGAAGGCATATTCGATCTAAACATTCTATAAATACTAAGAATCACCCTACGAAGAGGGATTATATCCCACCCCATTTTCCACATCATATGTAAATAGGGATCCCATGGTGAAGGTAAATACATCTCAACTACCTCGTCATTCCATCTAATAGAAACATTGAAGATAACTATATTTCCCACATTCATTGAATTCCCTGGGTGATTCGTCAAATAAGGTTTTTGGTTTACCTATTATCCCATTATTATAACAAACCACATGTCCTTATCCTAACATATATTATGAAATTATCCCAATTCCTAGATATTGGTCACCCCAATTCTTCCTCTATTCATAATAGTATCTCTGGCTACCTTAGGCTATCATTGATGTTACGAAGAGTACTTCATTTCCATATTTAACTACCTTAGTAGTATTTTCCCATTATACATCCTATATGAAGGTGGGTATGTAAATAAGACTCATCATATACTTAATATCAAGACTCAAAAAAAATTATTCATATTCACGATGAGACTATACTCAGAAACAAGCTCTAGATACAGGTTTGTTGATTCGTTAAACCGAGTAGCACACTCCATTACAGAAAAATATCCCTAATAAATAGTAATGATAACCCATTCCTTCTCCACTCTTAAATTAATCAGATAAAATTAATTATTGAATGCTTTGTAGAAAGGACACAGAGTGATATCTTTATTCAATATGGATATTACCAAATATTCCCCCCACTATCATCCCAATCGTCAAGAATATAAGTGGTGAACTAAATCATGATTCATATACGAGTTTTTAAGAAGTGGAAAATCCTTTGAGCCAATTATTCTATGTCCAATAGTCCATTTCACCATGAAAAAATAGTGGATTTTATATAGAAAAATTGGAATCATGTTCCACCTTCCATTGTAAATTCCACATTTGTAACTTCACCAACGGAATATACCATTTGTGAAAAAAATCCCCCTAAAAGGTTAACTAGAGGATTTTCCAATGGGGATCGCTCCACAATATCTTCTATAATATTCATAGATAGAGTAATTGGAGGATTAATATTATCTAAAAATTATAAAACCCATTTTAAATAAAATTCAATTCCTTTATCATAAACATAATTCTATGGAACAACATCTAATAAGATAAAATTATAGATAAGGATGCTTGAAAAACATGGACTTCCCCTAGAAACTTGAGGTTGACCGTAAAAGAAATTTGAAAAACCCCACTCCCACCCTAAATCACTAATTCAAAAATTCATATATTGAGCCTATTCATAAATTCCATTCTAAAGAATGTGATACATAAGAAAAATTATATGTTGTACTGACAATCTTGATTGGATGCCAATTTGTAATAAAAAACCCTGGGTCAACCCATAATGCCACCTGATGTAGCCAACCACCAAGCCTAAAGCGTGTTCCTGATCATCATGGGGAGTTGAAAAAGAAGTATGGTATAAAAAAAAGAACATTTTAAGGAGTTCAACCTTATGAGATATATGATAAGATATAAACTTCAGAGTATCACTATAGATATCCAAAAAAAAATTGTATGTCAAAACAACCACACCATAAAGGTAACATCCAAAAAGTAGATAACAGTGAATAGATAAAAAAACTAAATACCATCAATATGTATCCCAATGAAGCACATTTTCTATCTCTTAAAAACTAAATTTCAATGACATCCCATCCCAAATTAAAGGAACATGATCTGTGAGAGTCATCATCTACATTACTCTCTTACCTTTAAATGCAACCTCTAAAACCAAGTCTACAAATTCTCAAAGTGAAAAAAGTAGTGTATGAGAACTAAAGATTAGTTTGATTGAAAAGAATAAGTTATATAGTCTCTATCCATATGAAGCATTTAGTTCATATATAAAACATATTTCTAAAACACATACACTGAATTCATTTTCCTATATAAAATCAATATTTGGTTTTAATTTAAAAAACAATCCATATTCAAGTAATCAATGAAATTTTACATAAGTCATATCCATGAGTAATAATTAGATGAATAGTATATATTTTCAGGTAACATTGTACAAATCAAGTAGTAAAATAATTATATCAAATAAATATACACGTAATGTATCCACAATGAACCAAAGGGAAATCCATAACATGAGGGTGTACAGAACTAGGACAAACAATAAAATCTAGATAGAATAAGTGAATCATAACTCTGTGAACCATGGTTCCCATTTAAAGGCTACCTACTATCTCTATGGAATCATGAGATCAGACCCTAGTAATCCATCCAATGGCCCAATGACATTCATTTTTTTATTGATTTTTGATAATACACCTTTCAAGTGGTGAGTTGGAACCCTTACAAGGCCCATAGGAATATGTATTACATGGACCATAGGCTATAGAGGAATTCATTTTCTCATAGGCTTCAAACATCACATACAACTCAGAATCACTACTTGGAACTGCTCCGCCATAGCATCTTCATCGTGAAAATCAACTCTCTACCTTCGCATGCCTGTTCGGCTAGGCATTCTCGTGCATGCATAGGCTTGTACCAATGGCAGGTGTGAAACCCTCTCATTCTTGCAATCAATTTATCTTCTGCTTTGGTGAAAGCTCCTTGATCATCCTCCTTGTAGTGCTTGTTCCTCATAGGTCATCTGGTTTGCATCTGCACTTAGGGTCACCCGAAGGCCTTGAGGTGGCCCGAAGGCCTTACTGACCTGAAGGCCTGGGTGGCCCAAAGGCCTTAAAAGACTCAAGGACCAAATCTATGGCCCGAAGGCCCAAATGGGGGCATATTATCGACTGCTACAGTGGTAAACAGTACCTGCTATAGTTCCCACTATAGTACCTACTACTGTTATTCATAGTTCCCGCTATAGTATTTTCTACAGTACTACTACAGTACCTACTACAGTACCCCAAAAATAATGTATCTGCCTATATTTGATCCTGGGTCTCTCGGATGCACTTACGGATTCCTTCCCAACCAGGATAAGGCTCATGTACAACCTACCCTAGTGATAGCATAACCCTCTAAGGATTTCATATTCCTAGTATTTATGTATTCCCTAATGTCTTCCTATGGTTTTATTACAAAATCATTATATTTAACAAAACAAATCAATATTTTATAATGTTTTTTAAGGAAATTAAATTTCATTTTCATTATCACATTTAATAAAAAATTCTATATCGAAATTTTTTTCTTAAAATATTGAAAAATAATTTCCATTTAAAATTCATATTTTAAGATTTGTAACAAATACATCATGTCAATCAAAAAGTGTTTTTTTTTCAAAAACCCTTTTCTAGAAAACATTACCATGTCTACAAAAAGGTAAAATTCATAAGTCATAATTTTCAAAAAATTGTTATCATAAATAAAAACTAAATGAATTCAGAAGAACACAAGGTATGTCATGGGATAGAAAATATAATAGAGACACCTACCTCAATAATAATCCTAACATCATTGGCTTGCTGACCAGTACTGGGAAATAATTTTATCATTCCCAAAAAAGTGTTCATCCCTAAAAAATGACATTAATTCCACATCAAACCCTCTACATCCCAAAATAACATCCCAATAGGATTCTAAAAAAATAATGGGAAGAGTGAAAAACATATGATCTAGGGAAAAGTGTAGAATTCGATAGGAGAATCAAACATACCTTTAATAGATCCACCCAAATCAATTGATGATCAAAAATAAATGAATGGTGGTGTCTTATAGAGAATCATGGAGTTGAAGGGTTTGGAAGATGAGGAATTATGTGGTGATTAGTGATAAAAAAAATATGAAAGTAATCAGGGAAGTTTTCCATTTTTAGAGGCTTGGGTTGGGTCATACAGTTAGACAAACGGTTTGCCAACATTGTGGTGGCCACTGTCCCTCAAATATTATGTGACACTATATCTAAGGAATATATAATTCATTAAATAAATCATGCTCAATCCAAATTATTTCCCCTGGACTAAACCCACACTCTTGCATCAATATCTCAATGAATCACATGGTTAGATATACCATTCCAATGCTCACTAGAACAAAAAAATTCATATGGCATTGTTAAATTATTGTTACTACTTAATGTGTTCCATACATGTGCATCTAGTTTACTTTCCCATGAGTCTCCTAGTTTCCAACCCCAACTACACAAAATATTATAGAACCAATAAAGAGAGAAAACCAACGTAAAATTAATCATACTTGTGATATTATGGGATTCCCTAAAAATGAGTTTCTAAAACCAGATATAAAATCTAAAATTAATAAAAATCCCATAAAATTCCATAGAAATAATTTTCCTTATCAATATTCTATACCAAATCATCAATAAATATACATATAGTCATAATCACCCTAAAATAAAATAAATATGGAATAATTCTATCATGATATAAAGAAAAAACTAAAATCTAACTCTTTGAAAAGGAATGAACATTCATAAATCATCTATATATTAAATATATGTAGATCCCAATTTCATGTCATTTTGATTATATATCAAGATCATTTTTACCTTGTTTATCCTTGGCATAGAGATCACATGGGTTTGCAATGGGACTCCTCCCCTTTATGAAAGGGTCTGGATTTAGGGGTTGACGGCCCATGAAATTTTTTATTGTAATCAAGTGTGGTATAATAGGACTATTAAATTTATGATTAAAATTTAATGCGTTGTTCATGTGGATAAAAAATTTAGAAATATCAATTTCATAGGCGGTACTTGAACAGTCACAAAAAGAAATTATTATATAGGATTTCCATGTAGAAAAAATATCAATTATTACATTGGGGTGCATGAATATATGAAAAAAAATGTATTTCTCCAAGAAAGAAAAGTCAACATGTAAACATAATAAATACTAATTTATTTGTATCGATTAAATTATATTTGTGCTTTTGGAATGTGTGTGAATCAATTAAACTATGTATCCAACTAATTCTCAATAAAATAGTGGAATTTTTCCCCCTAATGAATGTAGGATATTAAACCTGGACGATGTAAATTGTTGTGTCGATTTCCATTTTAATTTCTATATCTTATTATTTAATTTCAATAACATTTATAACTAAAATCCTATAAAATTGTCTAATTTTATTCAAATATTAGCCATAGAGGACCTTAACGAACTTTGATATGGGAGAAATAAAAATAATGAGAACAATAAGTCCTAAATTGTTCTAGAGACTCATATGACTATAAATATCAAGAGAGGAAAAAAAGAGGAAAACGGAAATTGAAAAGTGAGTAGATGCATTGGTATATTGTGTGTGTATGAGGAACACCATTATTAGGGTAGAATACCACTATAAGTTTTTTCAAAAATATTAAAAAAATCATCCACATCTTATGAACAAAATATTTCTCACATGATTAAACAATAAAATTACAAAATCAGTGATTATCAAATTTATGTAGACATTGGTATAATCATAACTAGATGATATACATGAAAAAAATATTTTGTTATCTGTATATTTGACAAAATACACACAATTTCCTCTAAAGAAAATTTTTATATTAATAATTATTAAGTAATCAAAAATTTATTAATTATTTGATTATTTGTGTAACAAAAAAGAATAATTTTTCAAAAAAAATAATAAAACACACAATATAATTAAAATAAATGAAATTTAATTTACTCAATAAATATATTTTCTTGTTATTCTACCCTCTTAAAAACCTGTTTTCCCCTTAAAAATAAGTTCAAGAGAAAATTTTATCAATCTATAACAAAAAATATATCTATTAAAAATTAGTGTACAAAATGTTCCTTGTTCCCACCATAATATAATAGTGGTCAACATAATTTATTTGAACATAACAAATATTCTCATTTTATCATTTATTAAAAATATATCTTAAAATATTACACTAACTTTATTTTTATAATATATTACCCTTATTATTATCAGTTAGTTTCTTTAATAAAATTATACTATATGGACTTTTGGATTCAATAATCAGTTTCTTAAACCACTCAAAATAATATTTATATTTAATAATATGTTTTCCAACTCAAATAATAATCCTCAATTAACCTTGTTTAAATAATTATTTTTTCATCCTACCCCCAAATCAATCCATTAAAAATTATCTCTTGATATGACAAGGATTATTAAATCACTCTTAAAAAATGGTTAATTAATCTAATAGAGATAAATCATCATCTCACACTAAAATTCCTTAATAAGACATCAATCATACATATGATTTCATATTTTATCTAAAATGTCTCAATAAGGGTTCACTTTCATCAAAAGGGACATCTATTTTCTATTTATTAACTCTCTTTTATGAATATCCAATATGATGTTGATGTTTTTTCAGACCTCTATAAACTTTACGAAAATGTATTATATTTCACTATATAAATTTTTTTAGGAAAAATTTATTCTACATTTTCATTTCACCATATGAAAAATAAAAAATATATAATCATATTAATAATTATGATTTTTAAAAAAAATTGTATTATGATTCTAACTCACTCGAGTTTCTAAATTTTACGTAATGACCTTATTGATAATTTAAGAGGGATTTAGGTTCAATAGAATAACTAATAGGGAATTATTTTAATAGAAAATGTCGCCATTACTATATAATAATATGTATAAACATATTTTAGTGTTTCTATTACCAAATGTTTAGATTATAAGTTATGCTACTAAAGATTTGATATCCTCAAGAAATATTTAATCAAAATATTTTTTCTAAAAATTAAAAAATCAACCTACAATTATTACTTTTACTGATTTTTCATAGATGAAATGTTTATAATATATACCTCTAACAATTCACTTTGAATGGGATCAATGGTTTTCCAAAAATCACGTTAACTAACTATGAAACATAGTGTACTACTTCAACAACCTTATATCCCTTAGTAACATAAAAATATATCAAAAAAATTGATTCATTAAACATAGTATTTTGGTTACATAAGTTAACATTTTAAATAATAACAGTAATTATCATCAAACATTTCCTCAAAACAATATTATAAATTCTCACAGATTCTCTAAAAAAACAGATCCACCTTTAATTATATACATTAGAAGTAAACAACTTAGGAATGAAAATTAATTCATTACATTTACATTTGTAACTAGACATATCTCATTTTTGTAATTTTATTTCCTCATATATACACTAAATAAGCCACTTCTCTATACGATCCAAGATTTTTCTTACGGTATGTTTTGGTTTATGTTTCAGTTTTAAGTCCATTAGATTGGTAAAATAGGTATATACCAATGTTTATGAGAAGGATCGGGGTGGTCTGAGGATTTGGTGCATGAAAGAGGTGGGGAAAAGATTTTTTTTGGGAATGTTTCCCGGTTTGTGCATGATTAGTGGAAACCGTATAGAGCATCCTAGATAAACATGAAGTCTATGGGATAGGCTTGCACACTATTATCACACATTTAATCAAACCATGAATAATTCCTAGGAAACCATGTGATGATGTGATTTTGGGATCATGGCTCACACATGGTTTGGCAAACCGTGCAGGTAAACTGTGCAACCTAGTAAAGTTGAAAAATTTATTAAAATTCTATTCCGGTATTTTTAACCCCAACTAATTAGTTTCCTATTATATTACTCCTACAAAACTAGGGACAAAGGTGGAAGAACCAAGCTTCCAAGAGGTTATTCTCTTTTGAACCTAGTTCGTTTGGAGCTTCATTGGTTGCAAATTGAAGCCCCAGGTGACACTAATGTACTCCTTATATCCTTTTCTTTATTAAGATTTGTATCTTTCTCTCCTCTCCATATGAATCTCTAAAAACCATATTTTCCAAGGAAATATGGGTTGAATCTTTAAGAGGTTTATGAATCCAGATCTATGTCAATTTTCGGGGGTGCGTTCACCAACTGATTCTTGCTAGGTTGTCTACAATTTATATTTCATAGTTTTTTTGTAGATTTGTGCATGTCTGACATTTTACTTTGTCACTTATTTTTTTTATTTTGAAACACTAGGTAATATTATGTATTTTGGGTGTCTAAATGATTAATAGAAACCCTCATGGTCCACAAGGGACTCTGCAAGGATGATTTGACCTATTTGAGGTCACCCTTGGGGTGCGCCGATACTTTTGGGACTGCGAATTAGATAAGTAATTTCTAGATTGTTATATAATAATGTAGAGCCTTTATTGAGTTTGTGATATTCCTAATGGGAGTCTTAATTATTTATTAGTTAATTATAGATGTGGTATGAGGCTTATAAAAGCTGGTCGATATGCTTAAGTGAGTTAGTGCATGTGAAATGGTGAATATTCTAAATTAATAATGGTATGTGGGATTAGAAAATATGTTGAAGGGGATTTATGAATATGTATAATGGGTAGATATGAGGGAATTATAGAATATTATTAGTGATCTAGGCTAGAAAATTAGAATTGTGATAAATGGAAAATATGACGTAAATTGAAAATAAGTTAATGGGATAAGGGAAAATATGATTTACCAGGTTGATTATTATGGATTACGATTGATGTATGTATTGGTTGTGTTTGGTTGGGATATATTTGTGTGTCATGAATGGATAGATAAGCATGTGAAAATGGATTTATTTGTGGGAGAAATAAATGAGGCTCCTTCAATGGTTTGAGTTTGAGTGATTCTATAACTCCACCCAAAATACATGGGTTAGGGAAGGGGATGGAGCTCTATTCCTCTAATGGTTGCATTCCACCAGGACTGAGGCATCGAACTGAGGATATTATGATGTGGTGATATGTTATCCCTAGTGAGTTAGGGACTTATTTATTCACTTATGAAAAATGATACATCCCATGAACCACGCATGAATGATGTTAATTACCAACTTATGAACTTCATGGTCGATGATGAACTAGTAATAAAAGAGAACCAATGAATTGGAACCTTGTCTAGTATAGCTTAGTAAATATTTATAATTAGAGTCCCCAAAATCGTCCTTCCTTTTCTTGTTATTTACTTATACTAGCATGAAATATCTGTTTGACTAGATATTTATAGAAATCATTGGTGGTGTCCTACTGAGTTTTACTCACACCCTACTCGAGCCTCCGTTAGGTACCCGAGCAGATTTCATCCGTGCGGGTCAGGACCCAGGATAGGTCCCCATTCTAGGGAATTGAGTTGCACATGGGAAAATCATGATGAGGTTCTAGACTTGGATCCAATACCATTATGTAGATTCATATGTTTTTATTTATTTTGGGATTTTTTCACATGGAATTGTATCATTACATGACATATTTACTATTTCATATTGATTGTACCCAGTTCGATAGATGTTTGGCTATGAATGTTATTGATTGTTTCCTATTTTTTCCACATTTTATATTGTGATCTACATTATCTTACTCTGGTAAAGAGGGTATATTCCCCCCAAATTACCTATTAGACCCTCGATGCTGCTTGGAAACTCTGGCATATTGGGAGGTATGCTTTAGGTAATGACAACCCAGCTCATCACACCGATTTAGTGGCACCCTAGTCAGGGACGATAAAAAGTGGTATCAGATGAGATATTTTTATTTGAAATACTATTTATTAATTGTGTATAAAATGTTATAAAGATTTATAGCCTTGCTAATGAGATTGTTCCTAGGAGTAGCTAACCCCAGTACGAGGTAAAGTCCAAGTCATCCTTGGTGGGAATTTTTTTTCTGTGTTGTTGAATTTGGTGATATTTCACCATTGGATGATGCACATGTGGTGTGATTTTATAGTTTTATGATATTTTTCTCATGAGTGTAATGTAATGAGGTTGTGCATTCATGCATTATTCTCGTAACCTATGTATATACGTGATAGGCATCATAGTATGCACTCACATATGGGATAGGTCTGTGGGACATAGAGGGTAGAATGCATTTGACTTACTAAAAGTGGTGAAAATTGTGTTTAACGAAACAATAAAAATGGGTTAAAGGGGGAGAAAATGTTAGACAATAAATAAGGAATTGTTCTTGATAAAGGGTGGTATGTGAAATGAATTGTTATTTCAGTAAGTTGTGATGTGATAATAGTTTTGAAATGGTGTAGAATGTATGGCTTGTGGTTTTGTGAGTTAGTAACCTCATTTTAGCTATGACCTTGGTAGGGATGTTTGAGGGTAGTGTGCCAGGTATAATCCGGACCAGTTTGGGTGGTGTATCGGAAATGGATTGTTAGTGTCTAATGTTGAGCCATAATTTATATTTTTGAAATCTTTGAGGTTATTTTTATAAATATCTTGTTTGGAATTCTAGAGAAATTCCTCCATGAAGGCATGTTTCTGTTAGGTGATATGAGGATGTTGATGGGAATGCTCCCCAAATACTGGAGAATGAAGATTCAGTGGTTCATGATAATAAGGAAGAGCAGATCCATGAGAATCTTTATAACGACCCATACTTTACATACATTGTTATTACTTCAAAATTGAAGCACACTTATTACAACATATAACAAAACCATGAAAGGACCGTATATGTATATGTCTTTAGAAACTGGGAAACATAAACAACTGGTTCATAAAGCAACTACACTGTATCACATTTATTTCATTATATTTATAGTCCCTTTTGGCATATCTAAATTAATTACCTTCTTCCTGACCTGGGGAATGAAAACATACAAAAGGGTGAGCTCAAATGCTCAGTAAGGGTAAACAAAATAAATATCAATCACATCATATTCATAAGAACATAAAATTTTGGAAATCTTAACCTGAAAAAGAGAACATAATTTCATAACATGGGATAAATCATAGTAGTGAAATGAAAACCCAATAATCATAACTTAAAACATGAAACTTTTTGGCATACACACATAATCATAGAAAATCATTTCTTATTATTCAAGACTCATTGCCAAGACTATCATAGTGGACAAAGTCCATTTCTAAACCGAGTTCACTCCTCGTTTCAGTCCTGTTTCACTAAACCAGTTTAACCTACCGTTCAAGCCATGTCTATCTCATGAGATATAAAATCGTTACCCAATGCATTTGAGGGAGATATAGGTCCCACCCATCTCATAATGATACCATTATTTTGTGTGCCACAAAATCATTACTCATACATCATTGCATAACCCATGTAATAAAAAATGGGATTCTTAAACAACATGACATCATAAAATGGTTCATATAAGATAAGGGAATTCATATAAATAATTCCATCACAACATAATCAAATCAATTTAATAATAGGGATAGAAATAGAACCCTATATTATCTTAGATGTAAAATAATTTTGATAAAACACTTGAACTCCATTATTGAGGAAAATATCCTTTCTACTTCAAAAACATTTTACTTTCTTAACATGTCTTACAATTTTAAACTAAAAGAAGTTGATTAAAAATAAACTTGAAAACTTGTAAAAGAAGCTTCTTGGAAATAATTTTTTAAAAATCCATTCATGCTGTATAAGTTAAAAAAACATTCTTCTCGTACTTTTGTCGGAAAAGTCAAAAAGTACCTTGTACAAAAAATGAAAAAAGATTCCTTTTATATCTTTTACTAAAAACTCACCGAAGGGTAAAATTGGATTTAAAAAATTGTAGGTGGATATAAACAATATTACATATTGAGGAAACATGGATGTGGATGATAAAATACACCCTAGTAAATTCTGAAGTATGAACAATCTCGGATAAAAATTGAGATTGCGCGATTTTCCCTTACCTTAGGTCTGATTTTCTTCGTAAGTGTCCAAACCTACTGTATAATGATTTAAATAATGTTATTGAATCGTTCCATAATCATAATTATTTTAATAATATCATATATGGTCATATTCTTAGCTTCTTATTAGTAATATTTCATTACTACTTATTATTCGGGTGTTTATTACTTTTTGTTCTTATGCGTGTTTTGTCGAATAAATTCTTATTTTTCTTTTTAGGTTATAGATACCTAATTTCCAGAATGGTATTAGTGTAATTTATTTCATATTCATTCATTCAATTCATTTATATAATCATTATTCAATTAAGATCATGTAGAACGAGTCGCATCACATCGTGGAGACGGTATTCCGTACGTACGCACGAGCGATCATATCGTTACCATGATCGTGGAATTGTATTGGAGTGTATATATACTATTTCAGAATCAATATCAATTTACAATAATAATATATAGTCATTATTTACACCATTATACCCATCCAGGTAAGGTGGTGGTGGAAAATAGATTACACCACGACGTGGAGACGGTATTCCGTACGTACGCACGCGTGGTGATTTCGTTTTCCGTAGGATGGATAGATGGTGAAATAGGTTTGTTTCATACTTATAATAACATATCAGTATATTATTGATACTGATGTTATTAATTTATAATGAATCAAATAAATAAGAAGAAGTGGAAGAACAAATAATGTTGAAAGAATCGGTAACGCACATTACCTCTTCTTTGAAGTGCTTCTTTGAGATCTCCTCTTAGGGCACTAAAATTGGTCTTTGAAGAAGACAAGGACTTCTAGGATGTTTCTAGGGAAGTGGAGAGGAGATATTGGTAGGTTTTGGCCGAGCTTGAAGGCTCAAAGTGGTGTGAGGAAGAGAGGGAGGAGGTTCCCTTTTATAATGGAGGAGAGGGACACCTTTGGAATAACTAAAATTATTATTTTATTATAAAGACAAATTCGGTTTTTAATAGCTCATAATTGATATATTTCGAAGCTAATGTGGGGATGGGTCGAAATCCTATCATCCAATATAATTTATACAAGTTTAGGTATCAATTGTAACCTTATCATTTAGATTTAACTTTAAGTTAGATAATTTAACTTTTACCGTGTCTTTTTGTTTTCTTATACTAGAAGGTTAATAAACTTACTATATCAAGCCAAACGAACCCCAAGTTGTTTATTATTAATATATATAACCTTATATAAGTAATTTGGCCGAACCTTAGTTTTTTAGGAATAAAATAACAATTAATAATATAGTATTTGTTTTAAAAACTATTTTATGTCAATTTTGACACTATTTGGTAATTGATTTTTTTAAAAATCATAACAGAATGATTAGTTCGAATAAATTTAATTAAATAACTACTAACATGTAATATTAACATATAAAATTATTTTAACTCATAAAAAGTCTCAAATTACATTTATTTAGGTATTTATAACATCAATTATTTCAATATTTCATTAATAAGATAATTACTGCATCATCATTGTATCATAAATAAATTAAATTATTTTAAGTCTAAAAATTACAAATAAAATACCATTATGTAGGAAATATTCTTATATTTATAATGAATATTTATAGTCGAATTTATCTTATGTATAACCCTATATAAAAATGATTTAGTTATTAAACTTTGATTTTATCTATTTTAACCCTTCCTTAAATAAATTGATAATAAATGTCCTAATCTAATCCAAGTGAGCCTAAATGGTCATATTTTATTCCTAAGGTTGTTTTTGGTCGAATTACACATATCCAATAGAATTAGGACATGTTTTAGTGTAATAATAATATCATATTTACCCTTAACTATGCTATTTACTTTTAACCGTGGTAAAAAAAAGTAAAAAGTTACTATTCACCAAAAATTATTTTCATCTCATTGAACCACATTTTAGTCCTTGATATTAACTTTGTCTCTCGGATTTTCGAAATTCCACTCACAGAAGCGGTAAAATTAAGTTTTATGAAAAAATTCAGTTTTTTAACTACCACTTAGTGGTTTCACTATTCATCAAAAATTGAAAGTTTCCAGAAAAATACCAAAAATTAGGCCTAAGATATATTTGATATTATGAATTAAAAAATGATGTTTATTTTATCAAATTCAAAACATATCAGTTACATTAACTAATTTAAAAATCAATTCTCGTCGTCAAGGCAAATAGCGTGTTTTTAAGAGATAATAACTATCAAAAGATTGTTACTTGTTTATGTCTGGTTTAAATGTGAAATTACATCCAATGAACAATATTGTATTAAATTGTAAAAATATATTCAAAATATACTTTAAAACCACTCAAATTAATAATTTATCACTATTAATTATTTTGATTAAAAAAGTTGTTTTTAATTAAAATTTAATAATTTTCACTATTCATCAGAATATGAAAGTTATCCGAAAAGTACCAAAATTTCACCCTAAGATAATTTCTATATTCCGAATGCAAAAATGAAGTCCATTTTGAAAAATAAAATTTAAAAAATTTAAAAAAGTTGTTATTACTATTCATAACGGCTAGTTTTAATAATATTTTAATAGCATATCATTGTTTAGTGAAACTCGGTATTGTGTACGACGCAAGCAATTGAGGAAGGCCACGGTTGTGTGTAAATCAAGCCAAGCTAGTGTTGTGTGTAGAGAAAGATTCCTTTGATAAAAACAAAATATTTCTCATAAAAGGCTCGGGCGTTACATTCTACCCCCCTTAAAATGAATTTCGCCCTCGAAATTCGTCACCTTGTAACAAAAAGATGAGGATACCTCTCCCTCATCATATCCTCAAGATCTCATGTAGCTTCTTCTAATTGGTGGTTCCTCCATAAAACATTCACCAATCGATTTGTCTTATTTCATAGGAATGTTTCACTACGAAACAGAATCTCTATCGGCTGTTCTTCATAAGAAAGAACTTTATCCAACGGTACAACTTCTGAGCTAAGTACATGTGAAGGACCAGGTATGTACTTTCTCAGGAGAGATACATGGAACACATCGTGAACTTGAGAGAGATTCGGTGGGAGCGTCAATCGGTAAGCTACCCTTCCAACATGATCCAATATTTCGAATGGACCGATATATCTAGGGCTCAACTTCCCCTTCTTTCCAAATATCATGACCCTCTTCCAGGGATATATTCGTAAGAACACATCATCACCCACTTCAAACTCTAGGTCTCTTCTTCAGTTTCGGCATAACTTTTCTGTCGACTCTGAGCTGCTCTTATGTGTTGTTGAATAGGTCTGACCTTTTCTTCCATCTAATCAACAAGATCAGGTCCTAATAGCTTTCTTTCCCCAACTTCATCCCAGAAAGTTGGAGTCCTGCATTTCTTTCCATAGAGAGCTTCATAAGGATCTATCTGTATACTAGAGTGAAAGCTATTATTATACGAAAATTCCACCAAAGGTAGGTGTTGATCCCAACCACCTTTGAAATCCATAGGGAAAGCTCTCAACATATCATCTATAGTTTGAATTGTTCTCTCAGACTGACCGTCTGTCTGAGGATGATAAGCAGTGCTGAAACTCAACTCTGTATCCAGAGTATGCTGAAGACTTCTCCAGAACATCGAGGTAAATCTTGGATCCCGATCAGATATAATATAAAGTGGTACTCCATGAAATCTTACCACTTCCTTTACATATATCCTGGAAAGTTGATCCAGAGAGAAATACTCTGTAATAGCAATGAAGTGTGCAGACATTGTAAGACGATCAACTATGACCCAGATTGCATTATTGCCTTTGGATGTTTTAGGAAGTCATGTGACAAGGTCCATAATGATGTTTTTCCATTTCCATTCGGGTATGGTTAATGGTTGTAACATCCCCTTAAACTTTTGTCTCTCACCTTTAACTTGCTGACAAACCAAGAATCGAGAGACATATTCAGCAACATCTCTTTTCATGCCATCCCACCAGAAGTACTCTTTCAAGTCCCTATACATCTTCATGCTTCCAGGATGAATAGAGAATGAAGAACTATGAGCCTCATCCAGCAGCTCCTTATTTAATTCTGGGATGGGAGGAACACAAACCTGATTCCTGAACATTATTATCCCATCACAATCAAGGTTGAATTCAGGAATATTTCTCACCTTCTTTTGTAACTCTACATCTTCTTTCTGTGCCTCTTTAATCTTCACATGTATATATGGTTGAACATTCATTTGAGAAATATATGATTTTCCCCCTTCCATTAAAATTCCAAGATCCATCCTTTATAAATCCATAAATATTGGATCTTTTGTGATCCTCATCATAGATAAGCTAACATGGTCTTGTCGACTTAATGCATCTTCCACCTTGTTTGCTTTCCCAGGGTGGTAATGAATTGAGCAGTCATAATCCTTAATCAGTTCCAACCATCATATTTAGCGCATATTCAGCTCCTTTTGTGTGAAAATATACTTTAAACTTTTATGATCAGTATAAATGTCACACCTTTCTCCATAAAGATAATGCCTCCAAATATTTAATGCAAATATTACCGCAGCTAACTCCAAATCATGTGTTGGGTAATTTTTCTCATGGATTTTCAACTGTCATGAGGCATAAGCTATCACCATATCATTTTGCATAAGAACACACCCCGGCCCTTTCATGGATGCATCACTGTAGATCATAAAACCTTCTCCACTACAAGGCAGTGTGAGCACAGGTGCACTGGATAACCTTCTTTTCAACTCCTTGAAATTCTCTTCACATTCCTCCTTCCAAACAAACTTAACTCCTTTCTGAGTCAACCTGATGAGTGGATTAGATAATAGTTACAAATAATTCACAAAACGTTGATAATATCCAGCCAAACCAGGAAAAATTCGGATCTCAGTTACTGTTGTTGGTCTCGACCATCTTTCGATAACCTCTGTTTTTGCTGGATCCACAGATATCCCCTCTTTTGAGATTATGTGACCCAAAAATGCAACTTTTTGAAGCCAAAATTCACACTTGGTAAATTTGGCATAAAGCTTCTCCTTTCTCAGGGTCTTCAATATAATTCTCAAGTGATATTCATGTTCTTCCTTGCACTTTGAATAAACAATAATATCATCTATAAAGACTACCACAAACTGATCAAGATATTCTCTAAAGACTCTATTCATCAGATCCATGAAGTTAGCAGGGGTATTAGTAAGACTAAATGGAATCACTATAAATTCATAGTTTCCATACCTTGTACGGAAATCCGTCTTTGGTATATCCTCCCTTTTGATCCTTAATTGATGATACCCTAAATGAAGATCAATCTTGGAAAAGTATTGAGCTCTGCGTAGTTGGTCAAATAAGTCATCAATGCGTGGGAGAGGATATTTGTTCTTGATGGTGATCTTGTTAAGTTCTCGATAATCAATGTAGAGTCTCATTGATCCATATTTCTTCTTAACAAATAGAACAGGTGCTCCCCAAGGTGACGCACTAGAGCGTATGAATCCCTTATCAAGATTCTCTTGGAGTTTCTTCTTCAATTCCTACAACTCAATTGGGTCCATTCTATAAGGTGTCTTTGAAATAGTCAAAGCACCCGATACAAGTTCTATTGAAAACTCATCTTCACGATTTGGTGGAAGACCCGACAATTCCTCTGGAAAGACACCATCAAACTCCCGTACAATGGTCATATTCTTAATTTTGAGTTTCTCACCAACCATTTGAGATAAATAACCATCATTCAGTGGAATCAATACCCATAAGATGGAAGAAATTTCCACTGGAAGGTTATGTTCATCCTTGCATCGATAGACGATCATAGATTGATCTGGAATATGAAATGTGACTTCCCTTCTTTGGAAATTGATATGAGCTCCATATAGAGAAAGCAAATCCATGCCATGAATCACATCAAATTCAACTATAGTAAGGATCACAAGATATGAAGGAAGCACTTTCCCACAAACTTCAATCGGGGAAGAATTATAAACTTTTGATGCGACTATTGTTCCATTAGGTGTTGTCATAGCTAACTCAACATCAAATTGTTGAGGTAATTCAGTGATACTCTTAGAAAATTTTCAGAAATAAAAGAGTGGGTGGATCCAGAATCAAATAAAACATTTTCTACTTTAGAGTGGATGGTAAGTGTACCTTTCACCACATCATTATCGGACTCCACATCGCTGATAGAAATTGCATGTGACTTTCCTTTTTCTTTAGCCTGAAGATTTTTTTGATGCCGATCATGATCAAAAACCATTGGATTAGGGCTTTTATTGGCATAATTACCCATATCCTTGCACTTGAAACATTGAAGTGTAGTAGGTTCATTATGTGTGTCCCTCCTTTGTTTGTATCATTAGACATATTCTTCCCATCATTGTGGCATTTAAATGCCCGATGACCTTCCTTTCCACATTTGAAACATTTACATGTCCCTTTAAGAAAACTCCCTCCATGTTTCTTTCCACACTTTGAGCATAAGGGAAAGCTCATCTTCTTTTCAGTGTGCTCTTTAGATTTTCCTTTGAATTCCATTTTCCTCTTCTTATCAAACCCATATGACTGATGGGTTACTCCAATCCCCATCTTAACTTTGAGAGCACATCCAACGATTTCCACACAGCTATTGAAGTCCCTTATGGCTAAGGCCATTCGAAGACTTGTTTTTAAGCCACTAAAGAATCGATCGATCTTACTCTCAGGTTGGATAATAATACCAGAAGAGTAACTTGCAAGTCTTGTAAAATTTGCTTCATAGATACCAACAGATTCATCATCCTTTTTCTTCAGTTCAAGAATCTATTTCTCCATCTTTGTTCGGAGAATACGAGTGAAGTACTTATTTAAAAATAAGTTCTTTAACTAGTCCCACTCCATGGACTCAATTTCATCTCTTTCCCTCATATTCTTAATAATATTCCACCATTGATCAAAATCTTTTTCCAAATGATACACTGCTAGGATGAATTTATCATGTTCAGAACATTGAAGAACTGAAAATATCTTTTCAGTAGTACTAATCCATTATTCAGTAACTAATGGATCAGTAGACCCACTGAAAGAAGGTGGATGCTGCCTCATGAAGGATTCAATAGAATGTTGCTCCTTCCTTTACTCGTTTGGAAGTCCTGAATGATTCATAGCTTGAGAAAGTTGTGTGAGGAAGGCTACAAGATTTTTCATTCCATCTCCCATAACATTTGGTTGCTCAGGGGGGACAATCATTGAATTTCCCGTCACATTCCTCATTAACACGGTTCCTTCGGGTTCCAGACATTGACTAAAACCAAGAAGAATAGTGCGAGAAACACTAATTATAATAGGAAAACCACATAATCAATAATAAAAGTTCACACTTAAGGTCTTATCATAGGTTATTCATGGTCATTTCTAAAACACTAGTATTGTGTTCTATGCTTAGAATTATCCTTAGGGTTCTTACTAAGGCTTTCACATCCTAGTTTCCAAAGGATGACTATACCTTTCATCTGATACCAACTATAACGACCCATACTTTACATACATTGTTATTACTTCAAAATTGAATGACACTTATTACAACATATAACAAAACCATGAAAGGACCGTATAGGTATAGTGTCTTCAGAAACTGGGAAACATAAACAACTGGTTCATAAAGCGTCTACACTGTCTCCCATTTATTTCATCATATCTATATTCCATTTTGGCATATCTTACTTAATAGCCTTCTTCCTGACCTGGGGAAAGAAAACATACAAAAGGGTGAGCTCAAATGCCCAGTAAGGGTAAACAAAAGAAATATCAATCACATCATATTGATAAGAACATAACATTTTGGAAATCTTAACCTGCAAAAGAGAGCATAATTTCATAACATGGGATAAATTATAGTAGTGAAATGAAATCCCAATAATCATAACATAAAACATGAAACTTTGTGGCATACACAAATAATCATAGATAATCATTTCTTGTTAGTCAAGACTCATTGCCAGGACTATCTTAGTAGACAAAGTCCATTTCTGAACCGAGTTTACTCCTCGTTTCAGTCTTGTTTCACTGGACCAGTTTAACCTGCCGTTCCAGCCATGTCTATCTCATGAGATATAAAATCTTTACCCAATTCATTAGAGGGAGATATATTTCCCACCCATCTCATAATGATATCATTCTTATGTGTGCCACAAAATCATAAATCATACATCATTGCATAACCCATGTAATAAAAAATGGGATTCTTAAATAACATGACATCATAAACGATTCATATAAGATAAAGGAATTCATAAAAAATAATTCCATCACAACATAATCAAATCAATTTAATAATATGGGTAGAAACAGAACCCTATATTATGTTATATGTAAAATAATTTTGATAAAACACTTGAACTCCATTCATGAGGAAAATATCCTTTCTACTTCAAAAACATTTTCCTTTCTTAACATGTCTTACAATTTTAAACTAAAAGAAGTTGATTAAAAATAAACATGAAAACTTGTAAAGGAAGTTTCTTGGAAATAATGTTTTAAAAGTCCATTCATTCTGTATAAGTTAAAAAAACATTCTTCTCGTACTCTTTTCTGAAAAGTCAAAACGTACCTTGTACGAAAAATGGGAAAAGATTCCATTCATATCTTTTACTAAAAACTCACCAAATGGTAAAATTGGATTTAAAAAATTGTAGGTGGATGGAAACAATATTAAATATTGAGTAAACATGGGTGTGGATGATAAAATACACCCCAGTAAATTCTTAAGTATAAACAATCTCGGATAAAAATTGAGATTGCGAGATTTTCCCTTACCTTAGGTCTGATTTTCTTCGTAATTGTCCGAACCTCCTGTATAATGATTTAAATAATGTTATTGACTCATTCCATAATCATAATTATTTTTATGATATCATATATGGTCATATTCTTAGCTTCTTATTAGTAATAATTCAATACTAATTGTTATTCAAGGGTTTATTACGTTTTGTTCTCATGCGTGTTTTGTCGAATAAATTCTTATTTTTCTTTTTAGGATATAGATACCTCATTTACAGAATTTTATTAGTGTAATATATATCATATTAATTCATTCAATTCATTTATATAATCATTATGCAATGAAGATCATGTAGAACGAGTCGCATCACATCGTGGAGACGGTATTCCGTACGTACGCAAGAGAGATGATATCATTCCCATGATCGTGGAATTGTATTGGAGTGTATATATATTATTTAAGAATCAATATCACTTTACAATAATCATATATAGTCATTATTTACACCATTATACCCATATGATTAAGGTGGTGGTGGAAAATAGATTACACCACGACGTGGAGACGGTATTTCGTACGTACGCAGGCGTGGTGATTTCGTTTTCCGTAGGATGGATAGATGGTGAAATAGGGTTGTTTCGTACTTATAATAACATATTAGTATATTATTAATACTGATTTTATTAACTCATAATGAAACAACTATATAAGAAGAAGTGGAAGAAGAAATAAAGTTGAAAGAATCGGTAACGGACATTACCTCTTCTTTGAAGCGCTTCTTTGAGATCTCCTCTTAGGGCACTAAAATTGGTCTTTGAAGAAGACCAGGACTTCTAGGATGTTTCTACGGAAGTTTAGAGGAGATATTGGCAGGGGTTTTCTGAGGATGAAGGCTCAAAATGATGTGAGGAAAAGAGGTAGGAGGTTCCCTTTTATAAGGGAGGAGAGGGGCACCTTTGGAATAACTAAAAATAATATTTTATTATAAAGTCAAATTCGGTTTTTAATAGCTCCAAATTGATATATTTTGAAGCTAAGGTGGTGATGGGTCTAAATACTCTCATCCAATATAATTTAGACAAGTTTAGGTATCAATTTTAACCTTATCATTTAGATTTAACTTTAAGTTAGATAATTTAACTTTTACCGTGTCTTTTTGTTTTCTTACACTATAATGTTAATAAACTTACTATATCAAGCCAAACGAACCCCAAGTTTTTTATTATTAATATATAAAACCTTATCTAAATCATTTGGCCGAAAATTAGATTTTTAGGAATAAAATAACAATTAATAATATAGTATTTGTTTTAAAAACAATTTTATGTCAATTTTGACACTATTTGGTAATTGATTTTTGTGAAAATCATAACAGAATGATTATTTCTAAAAAATTTAATAAAATAAATACTAACATGTCATATTAAAATATACAATTATTGTAATTCAAAAAAAGTCTCAAATTACATTTATTTGGGTATTTATAACATCAATTATTCAATATTTCATTAATAAGATAATTACTGTATCATCATTTTATCATAAATAAATTAAATTATTTCAAGTCTAAAAATTAAAAATAAAAAACCATTATGTAGGAAATATTTTTAGATTTCTAATTAATATTTATAGTCTAATTTATCTTATTTATAACCCTATATTAAAAATGATTTAGTTATTAAACTTTGATTTTAACTATTTTAACCCTTCTTTAAATAGATTGATAATAAATGTCCTAATCTAATCCAAGTGGGCCTAAATGGTCATATGTTATTCGTAAGGTTGTTTGTGGTTGAATTACAGTTATCCAATAGAATTAGAACATGTTTTAGGGTAATAATAATATCATTTTACCCTTAACTACCCTATTTACTTTTAACTGCGGTAAAAAAAGTAAAAAATACTATTCACCATAAATTATTTTCATCTCATTGAACAAAATTTTAGTCTTTAATATTAACTGTGTCTCTCGGATTTTCAAAATTCCACTCAAAGAAGCGGTAAATTAAGTTTTATGAAAAAATTCAGTTTTTTAACTACCACTTAGTGGTTTCACTATTCATCAAAAAATGAAAGTGTCCAGAAAAATACCAAAAATTTTGCCTTAGATATATTTGATATTATGAATTCAAAAATGATATTTATTTTACCAAATTAAAAACATATCAGTTAGATTAACTAATTTAAAAATTAATTCACTTCGTCAAGGTAAATAGCGTGTTTTTAAGAGATCATAACAATCAAAAGATTGACCCTTGTTTATGTCTGGTTTAAATGTGAAATTACATCCAATGAACAACATTTTATTAAATTGTAAAAATATATTCAAAATATACTTTAAAACCACTCAAATTAATAATTTATCACTATTAATTATTTCGATTAAAAAAGTTGTTTTTAATTAAAATTTAATAATTTTCACTATTCATCAGAATATGAAAGTTATCCAAAAAGTACCAAAATTTCACCCTAAGATAATTTCGATATTCTGAATCCAAAAATGAAGTCCATTTTGGAAAATAAAATTTAAAAAATTTAAGAAAGTGGTTATTACTATTCATAACGGCTAGTTTTAATAATATTTTAATAGCATATCGTTGTTTAGTGAAACTCGGTATTGCGTATGACGCAAGCTATTGAGGAAGGTCGTAGTTGCGTGTAAAGAAAGTCAAGATAGTTTTTTGTGTAGTGAAAGATTCCTTTGATAAAAACAAAATATTTCTCATAAATGTCTCAGGCGTTACAATCTTGCTCATTTTATGGAGATGATGGAATGATACCCAATGTGGGTAGTGCCAAGTATGTTTGAGCTGACCAGGGAGTTTTAGCTGCAGCACCGTCTGACCTTTACTAGAGAGGGTTGGCTAGAGGTAATAGTGTTTTGGATGGAACCTATCTAGACTATTCATGTTCTTCTGGTGAATCCTCATGATAAGAGAGTCATATTAGTGGAATACATGTTAAGAGGGATGGTGGAGTGTTTGTGGGATATTATGGTTTAGACGGAGAAAGTTGAAGGAATGGTGTGGAAGGATTTTCAAGAAGAGATTATGGAACCTTACTATCTACAAAACATGAAGAATGAGAAGACTATAGAGCTTGTATGTCTGAATCAGAGGGATGCGTTAGTGATTGATTATTCTGTTTATTTCACTGACCTGTGCTGATTAGTCCCAATGATGGATGGATGTTAGGAGATTATGTAAAAATGCATCCAAGCAAGTCTTAGGCATGAGATTACGTCCCAAATGAACATATCTCATATAAATATTTGTGTAGAAGTAGTATACCAATACCTGTTATCAGAAGGGATCTTAATGGAATATTTAGTAGGTGGACTCGTGCTTCCAACTGGGAGGATATGTTGTATAGACTCTGTGGTAAGGAAGCATTGTTTTAAAATATTCTAGTAGAGAAAGAGTGCACAGAATATTCAAAATTGGTGGTTACATTCTTAGGGTGGTAATTAGGTTTTCTGTTACCAGTGTGGATGGTCGGGGTACATGCACAGTTAGTGTCCCCAACCACCAATCGAGTACCAATCAAGTGGCAGGTTGGGACATATATAAAGGTTCTTCAAGAACCCTCAGTAGTTGGGTATAGATGGGATTTAGGGGAATATTCCATCTGGAGACAGGGGATCGATCACCCCATATCAGGTTGGTAGTTGGAGCTCCATTGGCCATGCTGTTAGGGGTGGTGGACGTGGAACTCTGGGATGATACCATAAACACCAGCAGGGTAGTGCAGTGTATGGTACCCATGATGGATCCTAGGGTAGGGGGGACAAGCTATCTTCATGTAGTTCAGTCTACACCAGGAGGTGGTGAGGCTATACCTTCTACAATTTGAGGTATAATTCTTGTAGCTCCCACACTTACAAATTCTATTTTTAATATAGGTTTCACACACTCTTTTATCTCTAAAATGATAGTAGTTTTGTAGGTCCAAGATGTGGAACAAGTGTGTGGGGATATGTCAATTGATAATTTTTTGGGGGTGCAATTTGAGGATATCAGATAGTGTAGACGTAGTGCTTTTGAGATTAGTGGATGTCGTTTTATATAGAACAAATTTGTCCTCGAGAAGTCATTTTTGACCTAATCTTGGTTAGGAAATTCTAGTGTTGTATCAGGATCATATCTATTGTTACCTTCATAGGGTAACATTCACATATCTCGATGGAAACACTTATTCCATTCATGGTGAGTGGGATTTTTGAGTAGGCCATACTAGGGAAATTTGTCAGCAGTTGGAAGAACACATAACCCAAATGGTTTGGCTTATTCTTGATTATGTATATGTGGATAAAAATGTATTTAATCATATGGTTTATTAGGTTTAGGATGGTTTTCCAGTGGATTTATTAAGAATACCACCCTAAAGGGATGTGGAGTTCACAATCATGTTGAGGTCAGGGGCAGAACAAGTTTATATTCCACCATATCGATGGGTTTCAGGAGAACACGAAGATATTAAGGCTTAGATGAAAGAGTTGGAGACAAAGGGATTAATTCAAACAAGTATGTCACTAAGGGTATCACTCGTTCAGTTTTATAAGAAGGTTGATGGGTTTTTGAGGTTATTTTTTGATTACATGAAGTTGAATTCGATGAAATTTAAGTGTTGATACCAACTTCATATAATCTAAGTCTAGTTTAACCAACTCAGGGGTGCCTCAGTGATCTCTAAGCTCTATTTGAGATTGGGATATCATCAGTTGAGGTTCATACCTTTCGACATGATGTAGATATCTTTCTAGATCTGGTATGGTTTGTATGAATTTTTTGCAATTTCGTTTGGGTTGACCAATGTCCCAACTGTGTTTATGAAACTAATGAATCAGATATTTCATCCCTATATTATTCAGTTCATGGTTGTCTTTATTCATGAAATATTGGTGTACTCATGAACTCTTGATGATCATTCCAAAAATCATTAAATCATATTGAGTAAACTAAGAGATCATAGGATTTTCACCAAGATATAAAAATGTCAGTTCCTGATTGGTAAAGTGAATTTCCTAAAAAATATCATTTCTGAGTCAGTCTTGTCGGTCAATCCCGATAAGGTCCAGGTTGTCGTCTCTTGGAAGCAGCCCAAGATTTTTCTTATCTTTGATGTTTTATAGGTTTGTATAATTATAACCAGAGGTTAATTAGGGATTTCACATGTTTGGAAGCACCACTCTCATAATTAAAAAATATGGGTTTTGAGTTTGAGTCGTTAGATTCATGTGAAACTCCCCTTTAATAATTAAAGAAGTGGTTGTCTACCACACAAATTATGATCTTACCTAAACCTGGTAAGAAGTACACGTTCATATGTGATGCATCAGGATTTGGAATTGGGGTATTATTGAATTAATATATTTGGGATGTAGCTTATGGGACAAGGCAATTGAGGATCCATTAAATAAATTACCCTACCCATGATCTTGATCTAGCTACTGTTGATTATTCCTTAATGTGTTGGAGGCTCTACTTGTTGGGGGAGTGGTCCGTGGTGTTTACTGGTCATAAAAGTTAAAATAATATCTTCTCTCAGTGGTATTTTAATCCTAGTAAGTGGAGGTGGGTTGAGTAATTTCAATCCTTCTATTTTGAGTTAGTTTACTCACCGATAAAATGGAATAGTGTGGAAGATTCTCTAAGCAGAATGAATTAGAATTAGGTGTTTTAGGAATCCAACTCTGACTAGAGATTGATGGTTTTGCTTTATGAGATTCACCTGGCTGTGTAGTATGGGAATAGGCAAATTACCCTTTCATATATATCAGTTGAATCTATACTTTTAAGATGAGTTTGGAAGAGTTAGCTGGAAGATCCAGAGTTTTATTGATGGGAATTATTAAAAAAGGGGATTCACCTTCTAGTTTGGTTGTTGGTGATGATGGATTTATCTATGTTCAAGGCCATGTTGTGGTACTGATGGGTTCTTGTGAATATTTCATGCACAAGTTCCATAAATCGAACTGGTAAGTATATCCTATCCTGAAAAAATGCATTGTGATCTTCATCGGCAGTATTGGTGGTCAGGATTGAAGAAAGACATTGTAGGTTTTGTTTCATGATGTCTTACCTATCAACAGGTGAAGGCCAAGCATTAGCGTCCAGGTGGGTTATTACAGTCATTTCCCATTCCAGAGTGAATGTGGAATGACATTACGTAAGAAACTGTAGTCTGTCTTTTGAAGATTCCACAAAAAATGATGCAATCTTTGCCATTGTGGATCAGTTGACTAAAGTGGATCATTTTTTAATGATCTAGGAGACCTATACAGTTGTTCAGATGGGAAATTTATATTTTTTGGAGATAGTTCAACTTCATTTTGTGCCAAGAACCATAGTTTCTGATCATGATTCACATTTCCCATAATGATTCTCGTAGGGGATATAGAAGTCCCCTAGTACTCAAGTGTTTTTGAGTTTGTATTATCACTTGCAGATGAATGTGATGTTAGAATGTACAATTCAGGTATTATTGTACTTGTTTAGAGAATGTGTTGTGGATTTCATTGGTTTATGGGAAATGTACTTTCCACTTGTGGAGTTTTCTTGCAAGAGTAGTTTTCATGCTAAAATTCATATGGAGCCTATTGAGGCACTCTATATGAGGCCATGTATATCTCCATTTTTTGTTAGAATAGAGGGAGTCTGAGATGTTAGGACTGTGTATTGTAAATGAGATGTCAAATATGTTTGGAGGATTAAAAATTATATGTAAATGGCTCATAGTAGGCATAAGTCATATGAAGATTGGCTTCGTAGATCTCTTGAGTTCATGGTTGGAGATAGTGTGTTTCTTCAGGTGTCTCCAAGGTTGGGTTGTCATAGAATATAGATGTAGGGAAAGTTGGTTCTCAGGTATCTAGGGTCATTTGAGATTGTGGAGAGGATCAGACCAGTGGCTTACCGATTGGATCTTACATAACGATATAGTGGGATGCATACTTTTTTCATTTTTGACAACTCAAGCAACACCAACCTGATCCATCTCATGTGGAATACATTAAGGATGTAGATCTGAAGGTCGATGCATCAATTTAAGAGCATCCAGTGATTATTTTAGATCATAGTGAGAATCATATATATGTTTCTAGTGGGATGATCTCTTTGCTTCATAATCTCAATTATGCTTAGAAAGAGCAGCTCGAGGATGAGTCGTCCTAAGGTGGGGAGGTTGTAAGATCCTGTATTTTTTGTAAGGTGTTTTTTTTGTTTATGAATTAGTTTAATTCCATTATTTTGGTAAAATAAGTGTTTCCCAAAGTTAATGAGAAGGGATGAGGGTGCTCCAGCGATTCAGGGCATGAGAAAGGGGGAAAGCTGATTTTTTTGGGTGTGTTTCACAGTTTGCGAATTGTTCAGGAAAACCAAGCGGTGCATCCCTGGTGACCATTCATCCTTGGATAGAGGATTGTGAATGGTTATCACATGGTTAATCTAACCATGCAAAATACCCAATAAACTATGAAAAGGGGTGATTTTGGGATAGTTGATCACAAACAGTTTTTACACGGTTTGGAAAACCTTGCAGGTAAACCGTGCAACACAGTAAAGTTAGAAAATTTACAAAAATGCCATCCATGGATTTTTATCCCCAAAACATGATTTATATTATATATTCCTCTTGAATACCAAGGGAAAACTTGGATGTACCAAACTTCCAATAAGTTATTCTCTTTTGATCCTAGGCTTTTTTGGGTGTGGTTGGTTGTAGATCGAAGCCCCTATTGAGTTTAATCTACTCTTTTCTTCTTTTTCTCGTATTGAGTATTAATCTTTCTATCATCACCATCCAAATTTATAAAACCCTTAATTTTATGGAGATATAGTTTAAAGAATTAAGATTTGTTTGAATCTAGATCTAATTCCACATTTGGGAGTGTGTTTTCCAATGGATTTGAGTAATGTGGCCTACACGTTATATCCCATAGTTTCGTTGTAGATTTATGCATGTCTGAAAAGGTTCATTGTCACTTATTATTGCGATTTGTAAACACTTGGTAATATATGGTATTTTGGGTATCTAAATATTGAATTGAAAATATGATGTTTTTTAAGGTACACATTGAGGATGATTTTAACTATTTAATGCCACCCATGGGGTGCTCCAATACTTTTTGGAATGGTAACTTTCTAAGTTCTATGTTGTTGTGTGATCTTGTAGAGCCATTTCTGAGTATTATATATTGTTAATGGAAGTATAAATTAGGTATAAGTTAATTTTTGTTGTGGTATGAGGCTTATGAATTATGTTCGATATGCCTTAGTGAGTTAGTGCCTAGGAAATGGTGAATATGCTAAATTGAGAATGGTATATGAAATGGGAAAATATGTTGAAAGGAATTTCATAAGGGGATATTTGAATAAGTGTAATGGGTTGATATAAGGGAATTATTTAATATGATTAGTGAGATAGGATTGAGAATGGGAATTGCGATAAATGGATAAAGTGATGTAAAGAGAAAGAGGAAATGGGATATATCACAATATAATTTACCATATTTATTATTATGGATTATGATTGTTGTATGAATCAGTGTGTTTGGTTGTGACATGGTTGTGTGTAGTTAATAGATGGATAAGAATGTTAACATGGCTTAAGGCATGGGATAATGAAATGAGGCTCCTCTCACAGGTCGAGTTGGACTGATTCTCTAACTCCAAACACAATGAACGGGTTAGGTAATGGGATAGATCTCTATTCCCCTAACAGTTTCATTCCACCCAGACAGAGGCTTAGAGGTGAGAATATTGTGATGTTGTGATATGTTATCCCTAGTGAGATAGGGACATATTTATTCCATTATGAAAAATGATTAATACCATGAACCTAGCATGAATGATGTGAATTAAAAACTTATGAAATTTATGATAGATGATTAACTAGAAACAAAAGAGACATGTTGAATTGGAACCTTGGTCAGTATAGCTAAGTAAATATTTTCAATTAGTGCCCATTGAATATTATTTCCTTTTATTTTTATTTATTTATACTTCCATTCACAATCTATTATATTGGATATTTGTAGACACCATTGGTGGTGACCTACTGAGTTGTACTCACACCCAGCATGGGCCATTTTTGGGTACCTGAATAGATTTCATGCTTATAGGTCATGATGATGTAAGAGCCCTATGCTTGGGAGTTGAGTGGACATGGGACATTCATTATGAGGTTCCATACATGGAGTTAGGACCGCTATGGGGATTCTAATTTTTTTTCTTTATTTTGTGCTTTTTGCACCTGGCATTGTATGACAAATTTTATATTGCTTGGGGATTGCACCCACTTTGGGGGATGATTGGTTATGAATGTTATTGGTTGTTTCCTATTGATTCTACTATTTATATTGAGATATGTTATGCATTACTCTGGTAAAGTGGGTATAGTATCCCCACATAACCTTTAGACCCTCACTGCTAGTCGGCAACCTCTGGTGTACGGGGAGGCATGATTGAGGTTATGTGATGACTAGGTCAGGGACGTTATAGATCAAACCATAATTTAAATTCGTTTACATTTTGATAGGGTAAACTAAATTGATATTTAATTATTACATTCTAGTTCAATAATACAGTTTCATTGAAATTATTCTTAAATTCTTAATATATAATGTTTTAAAAACATTATATAACATTATAAGAATTAATGTTTTAAATAAATACACTACTAATTATATAAAATTTAAAAAAATATTGTTTTATAAATCAAATCATGTTTCTAAACTAAAATTTTACTCCCTTAGAAAATCATGGAATATATACAGAAATTTTTAGGGTAATCTAATTTTATTCATGTCATTATTTACCAACTAATTACCAAAATTAATCACATTATGTGCAAGCCAATTTAGTTCATAGAAAAACCTAACTATATCAAATTCCATCCACCCAATATTAATATTAACAAATTAACTCCTCATATGATTATTGATTTAATTAAATATTGTATTGCCATTCCATGACTATTAATTAAATAAATACATTTTCTCTTTATAGATTTAATATAAAATCAACCACTAGAAATTAATAAATTTCATTTAAAATTACTTTATAAAATTTAGATAAGAAAATATATCGATATATATATACATACATACACATATAGATATATAGAAACATATATATATATATATATATATATAACATATTTATTCAATATTTTTCATGAAAAATTAAATTTATACCACGTATAACTATATTTAATATAATTACATGTCTTATATTAACACACTATATTAAATTGCCAATTATATTTTTTGAAAATGATTTTATTTATTTATTTATAAAGATCATATTAAATCAATTCAAATGACACAAGACATACAAATGAAATTAAACATGGTACTTAGGTTTTAAAAATAGTAAACCATTTTAAACACTAAATTCTCTAAAATCATCACTTCTAAAAAGACAATTTCATCCTATAAAAAATATTATTAATCATATATATTCAAAAAAAATGTTAAGAATTTGTTATAAAAAATAATATAGATTTTTTATTAAAATTTTAAATAAAAAAAGTTTGTTAAATGAAGTATAAATATTAAATACCAATTACTTCAAAATAAAAAATAACCACAACAAAACTTTTAAATTAATATCAAATAAATGCTGAAATATGATGAATGATACACAATTACATAGTTATCAAATTCCATATTATTTAATTTTTAATTCATAAATAACTCATCTCATTCAATGAAACTCTATAATATACCATATTTATTATAAGAATGGTGTCTATGAAAAACTCACAAAACTAATATAATTTGGATATCCGTTATTTCTAAGATAACAATAAATATTTTTAAGTCTACCAAAAATGAATCTCAAAATATCTTTATTTAAAATGATACTCTCAACAAAATCATTCCAAGATAAATTTTATAATTTTTTATCCCTAGAAAACCTAAAAACATACCCTATGTACAACTAACCTCTATTATTTTCATATAATCATCAAATGATGATGACTCCAGTCAATAAATTATACTCAATGTTTATAAAAAATCACCATCATTACACTCTCTTAAAAATATGGATCATATTTCAACAAAAAAATATAAATGGACATCTTATATATAAAACTATATATTAAGCTAATCCCATAAATTAAATTATATAGGTCTCCATTGGGATAATTTACATTGATAATATACTAAACTAAAGAAACCATCCAAAAATAAATAAATACCAAAAAATAATCAAATCCAAAAAGAATAATAAATTCCAAAAATAAATATTACTAAAATGTCAATGATCATATTCACTCCTCCATATATAATTCTTCATCATATAAAACCACCCACATAGTATCGTGGAACATTAAAATGAAAAAATATGTCAATATTTTTTATACAAGGTATTTTATAATGTATGTACAAGTAGTGGGAGAGCATAACCCACATTAATATTTCCCTAAAAAATATGACAACCAATCATCAAAGTGCACAAGGTGTTTCAGGTTCCATTATCTAAAGAATGTTATATTTTTCCCAAACACCAAACTGATAAAAAATAAAATCATGAGAATTATAATATTCGTAATAATAAATGAAAAGTCAGGGAATCCAAAGGTGAAAAGGACCAATTGAATGAAATTCGAAAAATCAATGAATATAATTTGTAATTGTGTCCCTTTAAGATATACTAGATAGTTCAAATGGGATTCCATTAATCCAAACTAGTGAATTGTATGACATACTCGAATTAGAAAACATATTTTTTAATGAATTACATTTTGATTAAAACAAATTTACCAACAAATCGGTACTACAGAGAATTTTTATGGCTTTAATCCATAATAGCATGATCTTATAAGAGAATCCATGACCTATTAACTCAATTGTAAGAACCAATGTGGTGGAATCACAATCAATCCAATTTTTTATCCATTTTTTGTGGGATAAAAACTCAAGTAAATGATGTAGGATTTCATTTTTTCTTTAATTTCCTCAGAATCTCTAAAATTTTTATAAAATAATCAAAAAAACATTTATATATGATGTTTGAAAACTTGTTTCAATACCTAAGACTTTTATGTTTCCTTTAGTTACAACATTATTATTCATGTTGATCCAATTTGAAGTAGAAATATTATATAAAACATTAATAGGACCCTCTTACTACCAATATTTGACTATAATAAACAATCAATTCAAAACTCCAAGATCATGTGATTTGTTAATATTGATACCATTTAATATGATATTGGTATATTTTTATAAAACTATAATGTGTGTAATAGAAGAATATATTGAAACTAATGAACTATATTCTTTTTAAATATCAATACCACCTGATGTCATAAATATGATAATCTATTACTTTTGAAAACAAAAGGAACTGTTAGAATGAAAAAAAGCCTTTTAAATCAAGTGATAACATTTAAGAGTATGATATTAGATGAAAATGTTAACTCAAAGATATCCAAAATACATTTTTATTGTAATTTCAAAAATAAATAGTGTAAAAAATGTTTTCAATGCCCTCATCCCTATCCATAAATGTAGGACGTATAGTTTTCATTGAATTACCAACTATCTTCAAGTTAAGATTAGTTAAAAAAATTTGGTGTTCAATTTTACATAAAATCAAGGACTGAGAAGTATGGATATTGTATTTAAAGAGGAATTTTATTGAGAAAAAATGATTTCATTCCATTTATTGAAAGTTTCAGAAAATATTTCATAGATAACATGTCAATTATGTGATTTTTCCTAGGAAATCATGTTAAATTATGTAAAAGTGTATTTAGATATTATTAATAATTTCGGATTAGAGGTCAGTATAAGGACTAGATCTGTGAACACCTCACCATATGGCACATGTTATTAATGTGAGTAATAGTCTAGTTGTCTTACAAAAAAATAGACTATAATACTTTTATTATAACCACTATAAGTGATTTATACTCTAAGAGAAAACTTCTCTTTGAATCGAAAATATTAAAGAATAAAAAATATGTCGGTAACACATTAATAATATTGTCATAAATATTTCTTTCAAAACATGTTAGAACTTCATTTTCTCATAAAAACATATATATGAAATCATATTAAGTTGAATCATTAAATATTATTAAGTTATTGATATCAGTGACACAAAAATTAATTGATTATCAAAAATCCTTTCAGGGTGTAGGGATGATATTTCATTAAAAAAATGATAAAAAATATACAAAGTTCATGCTAAATAGAATATTATTCTTGAACAGATAAACATATCATTTATATAAATAAACAAACAATTTTTTATAACTATATTTATAAAATATTTTATACCTTCAATAGGGAGAATCATTTATTTATATGATTTCCCCTTATTAATAACCGTGGAGAAGACCCCATCAAAATAAGAACAATTAGTCATCCCCTAGAAACAAGGAACATAAAGATATTTAATTGTAATAAAAGAAAAAAACTCTCATAGAGAGTATAATATATTGATTCCCAAATTAGATGAAACTATTTCCAATGTAGATAAAATATTTTTACAATATACACAACTACTTAAAAACCCCTTCATAATTCTGAATGTAAACCTACAAGTTATCAATATTTCTCATGGACCCTTGGATAAAATTTATAATATAATCATCTTAAAATAATTAAGAATGGGTATCTATAATACAACCTACTTTAATAATATTTAGAGAACCATAAGAGAAAATTTTTAAAATGAGCATAATGAAATTATATTCAATCAGGAATAATAGAATCATAAAGTGAAATTCCCATTTTCTAACACCCCTATATTAGAATAAATAAACCTATGATATAACATTAAAATTAACTGATATATGAATGAATTTATTTAAAAAAAAATATATTCCCAAAGGATTTAAAACTATGACGATAAATCCGATTTTTTTTGTATCAATATCCTTTGAGAAAACAATCATAATAGTAATGTCTCCACAACTCACCTTCCTCTTATGATGATTTTCTGATTTAGATAGGGTTATTTGGAAATAATATATTTTTCTTCTATTAATGAACCCCTAATGATTTATAAACACACTTTTTTCGATCATCGCAACATTCCCATTATTGAGATACTTACAAATTAAATGTTAATGTAACTTATACAATGAAATAGGCCAAAAGATTTTGATATTATTAGAATGTGGAATATGTGGACTGTGGACTAAAAATTTTAAATTAACATATTATGTTAGTGAGCATATTTTGAATAAAAATTAAGCATAATTTTTTTGTCATTATGAAAAATGCTCTAAATTTTACAAAAAAATGAGAATCCATCACGACCAGCTGCAAAACATAGATTTTAACCAAATACTAAATTCTTAATTAATATATTATGAGGTACTATAATTATATTCTGATAATAAAATTCATTACTAAAAATATAAATAATATCATAAATTTAAATTTATCCTTATTTCACGGTTTCATTGAAATTACTCTTATAGTGGCCAATAATATAATACATGGGATTATCCTAGGATAAAATGATATATCCATCATGCCTCGAATAATAAAAATATTTTTCTAAATAACCAAACTATCTGATGATTAATGAAAGAATTTTTTATATATCCATCTTCATTCCACTTCATACTCTAAAATTCTTTTGTAATATCTTCTTTATATGTGATTAAGGGTAAAATATTAGATGAATTCTATAATTCTATAAAAAAAATTGATTGTAGAATTTATTCTAAAAATAATCCCTTTATGGAGAATTATGTTTCTCCTTTATATATTTAATTTCTTTATTATATTCCACAAATAAATATTTTCCATACACTCTTATTCTTTCAACAATATTGTTACTTCCATTATACATGAATATATATAATTATAGTTATGAACATAAATCCAAATATTTATCATAATGTCAACACATTCTACATGAATTAGTAAAAAAATATTAAACCAAAATTGTAATGGATTGTTAAAATTTATTTTTTTATAGATTAATTATAATAGTATTATAATCTAGAATTATTCTATAATTAGAGAGAAATATTATGATATAACAGTATTATGGGGTAATCCCATTGACCAAATATCTATCAAATTTACTAAAAACATATACATTATTAAATTCCATTAACCTTGAATGCCTTAAAGCAGTAATGTTAACTACAAATAGTGCAGTGTTGTCAATGAAAAAACAAAATTTGATATTTGAAATAAAAATTGGACATGATCATATTTTTTCCATTTAATTAACCACTATATAAAAGAACCAATCAATAATGATGGGATAATTAGTATTTTATTAGATAAAGGGGATCTATCACCACAAGGATCTCCAATCATGGTATTTATTAGAGTCATATATGAAAGATCAAAATAAAAATAGACACATATAGTGAATTTCATAAGTAATCATTTAATTTCTCATACTCACAGTCATAATATGAACCAAATTAATGTAATAAATGAACCAAAGTGTATTTAAATCATTGAATACAAGTTAATTTCAAAAACTTATACACCATAAGATAAATTCTAAAACCATTAAACCAAATAATGTGTAACATTTGTTAAAAACTAACAATATAATATAATTATGTTAATAAATGATACAATCAAGGGTTCTGGTAGTGTATAAATTTTTCATGCCATAAAATTATTGAACAAAAAACAATTTATAGGTTATTTTTCTTTTTGAATTCCTTCCACCGAAAGTGTGTGGCTTCCTTATTGATGAATGTTTTATGGTATTTTATTTGATTTTTCTAATGAATTTTCCTTTTCAGGTATTGAATTATTCTTCCTAGTTCAATTATAATTTCAAGGTGAGATTTCAATTTGATTGTGTGAAAAAACATTTTGAGATTACACTATATGATCATTTTAACATTCAAGTGTTTCTTCATATAATTCATCATCATTATATTGAGGATCATTATATTCAATAATCATAGCCTCCCCAGTATATTTTTATTAATGTTTTATTTTATTTTATGGAGCTTAAATATTTTTTTGAGTCCCAAAATCATCATAACCTATATTAACATCTAATATTTCTTCCTTAATAGGTAATTTTTCAAAATCCAATAAGCCATGTTCCATTATATCTTCTTTCACCATCACGTTCCATGATTTATTTTTTCTAATTTCACTATTCACTCGAATTACTTTTTGATTATCCTAATCTGTAAACATGAATTTATTTTATAGAGGTTGTTCTTCACATTTCTCTTAATGAATAGTAATTATCTTAGACGTCACTCATTTATATAATTAATTTTTTTAATTTTCATTTATTGAAAATATTATTCTTATTTCCCTTAAAATTAATTTACAATTGTCTTTAATTTTTTTCAGATGAAACTATATTTTCATTTGTAATCTAATTCTTTAAAATATCATATTCATAGAATCAAGTTGAAAATTTATTTGGAAATTATAGAAATAATAATTAAAACCATACTCAAAATGAATTTATTCTTTTTACTACTGTAAAAATGATTGATAAATTCATAAAAATCTAAATCGTTATTTTCATCCAATAGAATATAAAATACATAACAATATTTAGATGAAACTATATTATAAACCATTTTTAAAGGGATACACAAATAGAATAAAATGTAATTTAAAATTTATTGGTTTTGGAATATCCAATTCATACCACGCTAGTTAATCTAAATTAGGGCATTGTAATTATTTTATGTAATGTGATTAAAATCATCATATTTTAAAAAAATAATAAAACCAAAATTTAGGATAATAATAATTATTATCAAAATAGTGGATAAATCTGAAGATGTTGTGAAATTTATATGAAAATAGTCCCTAACTATTGATACTAGTCTCAAATTATTTTCCCGCAAAATTTCTAAAAGAAACTATTTTATATTATCATGAAATAAAGAATATTCAGCACTAGAATGAATTATTATCCTATTGGTAGAATTTGAAATTAATCTATTCTTTAAATTAGATTTATAGGACTGGCCATGATAAATATGATTTCATCCTAATGTATTGAGAAGTATTTTTCAAGATTTCCTCTAATTCGAACTTTACGATATAGTGTTTTTTCAACCTTTTAAATTCTGAAAATTAAAACCATATTCTATAGTGTACTCATAGATCCTATTTTTAAAGTCTCCTTTACAAACCTTCACTTATTTATTTACTTATTTAAAAATATAAACAATCTTCCCAAAAATATTCTTTGGGATAAAGTAATAATATAGTAGATACATGACCACTATAATTTAATAATCCTAATAACTAATTGATCACCAAGAATCACCATTATCATTTATCTAATAACAATATATCATTTCCCTTAATAATAATACTATTAACAATAATAATTTGAATGAGATGACCCAAATAGATAAAAACAACAAGGCTCAAATACAAAAACATAAAATAAGATTATATTTTTTGAAGAATGGGTTTATCGCACATATATCTTTCAACTATTAACATCGAATATGAAATATTGAAATCTAAAAATTATAATGATATTTCCCACAATCCATTGTATGAAATACCATACACTAGTGCATTTTTCTTGGATACAAAACCACTAATCATCGTAAGAAAACAATGAAAAGCTTTAAGCATGGAAAAAACATCTAGAAATTATATAATTGGATGAATGATTCATATGATATGTGTTAGAAATAATAATAAAAACTACACCCTAATCACTACATTGGGTTTACACACTCACAAACTGAATAAAACTATTACTTCAAAATAAAATACCAAATGTCGAACTAACACACACATTATGAATAATGATAAATATTTTAAATTGTTCCCACATTTGTCCTACATCTGCAGGTGAACATTCTAGGTTCTTTCAAAATAATTTAGTAGTAAAAAATTATAATAATAATTGGATAACTCAATTTATATTAGATTAATAATGTTCACATGTAAAAGTGGTACCATCATATCTATTTATAGTGGGGCCCTACCAGCCATCTATTCCCACCACCATCTAAAAATCATAGTTTACACACCATTAATATTGGCTACCACTAATTGAATGTAGGTTAAATTACCTTATCGTCTAATTTCCATTAAAATTTGACTTTCATCCTATTGTACCTCTATAATGATTCATACTTATCCATTATAAAAACATTAGTTACATTGACATGGCCATAAATAATAGCATATATGATTTCATTATAATAATTCATACAAAATCTAGTCCTTCTGCATTTCCACCATCCATACATGAACACTTGACATCTAGGTTCTAGAATATAACATTTGGACCATGCATACCTCCTAAAATTTTCTAACTTCCATGTGCCTTCATCAGTTCAAATCCATTGTTATATAATGACTCCTTCCAAATGCATGAATTGGAACTTGATTTTAGAGATTATATTTTTCTTATAACCTCCCATTTGAAAACTATTTTCAAGGATTCAAGCTTCCTTTGATGGTTATGAAAAATTTTATCATAAAAATTACATAGAATCCAAGAGTGTATCCATTCAAAATTTTATCCACCATATCCCACTAAATAAAAAAATTATGATAATCAAAAACTAAGACATTATTGAACAATTCATTTGGATTTTGACTTACTCTGATCATATGTATCAACACCACTCCATCGTTGAGTATCTTTTGGATGAAATAATAAATATGAAAAATATGATATTTTCATGAATAAAACATCAAGGTTTTATATTAATTACTTTCTCTCTGAGTATCATGGAGTAAAAAACCATGTTCTGAATCTCTTTTAAGTACATATAATAAATACTTTAACTAGATTGATTTCATCCCTCCTTTCACAAAAACCACATTCTCGATTAACATTATGGATGGTGAAATTACTAGAAAAAAACATCAAAATAAAATTTTTTATTTTCCATCTAAAGGTAAATAGGAATCTCATGTAACCCTCTACACAAAAATAACTCCAATAAAGCATGTAACAACCAAATACTGAAACAAATAATCTATTTTGAAACATATGTTTTCATCTGCAAAATGATTAAGATGTCATAGACTCAACACCATAGTTCCCAATGATGCTTCACAATTTTAAATATAAACAAGTAAAAAACACTTATGGCATGTGCAATGTGGGTAGTTTTACAAACCATGGAATAAATAAAGATACCAACCAATAATTAATGTGTAACATTAATAATATATTTACAGTAATATTTTTATTTTTATTTTTTTCTTTATTTCTAGATAACCTAATGATTCTTGTTTTTGCAGTGAACACAAGTTTACATATTCCCATTCATAATCATTTTATGACCTTCCATATGTATTACGTCTCAGAAAAAACCAATATCCTGGTCCTCTTGACTCTTTCAATATATCCCCAAAATCATCTTGGTATCCTATAATCCATTTTCTCGAACCAACTCAAAAATTAGTATCACCCTCCGAAATTCATCACTTATTAGAATTAATCAAGACTATATCATCCACATAAAATATAAATATGATATGAACCCTATCCTTGAATACCTATTTGACGAATTTTTTTTTGATATTCTCTAGATGAAAGCCTTATCAGCCATATTGGCAAGAAACTTTTATATTCATTTCCTTGGTGTATTCCATAAACCATAAATTCATTTTTTTCATCCTTCATAAAAGACCATAATTTTTTTAAACTATTTGTTTGATTCATAAATATTTCCTACCCGAAATCACCATCAAGGAACGTGTTCTTCACAACATGATATTTTAGATATAGAATTTTGGATGAAACTATACTAAACACCATCTAGATAGTTGTATGTTTTATAATGAGTAATGGAATTTTATATAAACCCACTCATTAATACTTTTGAAACCCATTGGAAACCAAACCAACCGATATACTAAGTTCAATTAGTTTTCCCCTCCTATCCAAAAATCCCCTTTTTAGATCACTTTTTTCATCGATGGTAATTCTATTTTCTCCTTGGTTTAATTTACATGTAATAAACCCATTTCATATTTGAATTATTAATCCCACTATTCAAAATAAATGAGTTTTTACGTGTATTCAAGGTTATAGATATCATCCCTATATAAGAATAAATAATTTATATTTATTCTAAACCACCGAAATGGTTATCTAATCAGGTAATACCTATGAAACTCAATCTACGGTTTTGGAATTCCAAAAATAATTTTTCATAGAATTTTAATTTATAAATCACTTTCCATTTATTCTATAGTTCATAATATTTTCACTATATCCTCATTCCCCCATGGTTATTAGAAACATTCCATGCCTCTAGAAACATTTGGGACATCTAATCATCTATAAATTTAAATAATATCTACATGGATGTGGTAAGTTGTTTATTTTCTCTCACATCCATGATTAACCATGTTTAAATACTTCTCTAAAACCATTGAAATAAAGAGAAAATTTTACCTTCTAATGATCTTCCGACTATCATTCCCCTAAATTAAAAACCCAAGTATTTCATTATTTCATCCAAAAAGGAATAATTCATACTTTAGATAGATTTTTTTCAGACCCTTGGAATTAACAATAAAATAGGTGACACTTCCAACAAGATTTAGGTGGGGAACATTTATTGGATTTAAAAATTACATATGTTCAAGAATCTACCATTAGTATGGTGAAAAGGAATTAAATTCAAAAGATGAGTTAAAAAAATGGATCATTCTTCCCAAAAATCTCAAGGAATTCTAGAGTGTTGTCTCAATATCCACGACTTCACAGTCAATTCCTACTTCTTCCACATTACGACACCATTATTTTTCAGTGTATCAAGAATAGTATTCTCAAACCTGGTTCCTTTTCTATTGGAAACTAACCAAAATTAATTTTTTGTATATTTTATACTATTATTACTCCTTAATAACATATACTTATTCCTAGTATCTCTCTCCCCAATGAAAATCCATTGAATAAACACCCTGAAATCCTTGTATTTCTGTTTATGGAATTAAAAACATATATTATTTTCCAAATATTCAATGAATATAAAATTGATTAATTTTAAACTTTGAGAATGGATAGTATTAGACCCCCCAAAATAACCTTATACACGAGTTAAAACTTTGGAGCCATAGGTATAGTTCTATTTATGACAGATGAAATACCTCTAATATCTTTAGGTATAAAAATATCATATTATCGTAAATACCAATCATCGAGATGAGTTCCCCTTTAACCACTAAGACATTTGTTATTTTTAAATAAGGTTCCCAATAGAGTAATGAGACCACTATAAAATTTTATAATTTGTAATTATAACAATTTTTTCTCTGTAGGATATTTATGTAAGTTGAAACATGCCATCTTTAGAACTTTTGGATGATACCAAGGAAACCCAAGTAACATTTAATACTCTCTCAATAAATATTATTCTATAAGAAAATTCATTTAGCTTTCTTATATATTTTATAATTCTCCATAAACTTACAATGTTCATAACTCCCGATAACTCTTGGAAGATCTTTTTAAAATTAGACATTAATATCATCCTTCACCACAGTATTCAAAAAAAAGCTATAAATTAGATGAACCATTTCAATCCTATTTTAAAAATAATTCACCATGAATCCCCACTCATTCATATAATGTAATAATCCTTCAAATAAATCATTCACGATTCAAAATGAATATTAACAATTCTAAGTAAACTACTCAAACATTCATCTTTATTAAGTGTGTAACTTGTTCTTTCCAAAGAACATCATCTAGAATTCACCCTATGAACACTATAATATATCTTTATATTAACCTTATTCTTATAATTTTAGAATATGGGTATAATACTAGAAAACATACCTTAACTTATATACATTGATATATCTTTGTATTTATTATGATATTTTAATTGAAAAAATATCTTATACCTTCTTAAATTCAGTGTTCTTTCGGAACAATCATGTGCATCATTGAGCCTAAGTTCTTCCTTTATAATGAGTTAAAATATTTCTTCATGAAAAAGGTCTATATCATACTAATAATTTCTTATTGTATTCACTATTTCACCCCATGATTCCAAAAGTGATGATAGAAACTAAAAATCCCAAACAACATCCATGAACATCACATTAACTAATTCACGATGATTCTAAATCATGATAAATTCAAGGAAATGGTAATCCATTATACTTTCTCCAGAAATTAATCTTAAAATTTACCTCTACATCAGGATATATTTTTTCTTTACTATTATAATATCCTACACATCCACTACCACTTTAACCAATTCCACATTGGTATTCACCTTCATAATGTTATAGACAACATTATATTCAAGTGATATCTATATCATCCAATGTAGCTTCCAATAAATCCTTTCTAATAACATTATTTACATTACATATTTTTTGACACCTTTCAATGAAACCACATGATCATTCTCAAAGAGATAGTAAACAATGTACATTTATTCTAAACAAAATCTCACCCCATAAAATTTCTAAATTGGACCATTCCTTATTCTAAAACCATTTCATTCCAAAAAGATAACAACCAATGGAATGGAAAATATAAGAGATTTAAATTTTACATGTATAATGAGTTTATGTTTTTATATATACTTGTTGGACCAAAATATCTTATTCAGATTATGGGAATTTAGAACCACCCATCACTATAATGTTCAAGAATAAAACACTTATCCAAAACATCCATTACTAGAACAATCCCCTAAAACAGTTGTTCTGTAACTAAGAATACAAAGTTAACCCTAGTCGTAGTGTCAGATCAAAATTATCACTTTGTTAATAAAAACTAAACTCTAAATGAAAACCTTATATGGTGAACTCAATTACACATTAGGAATTAAAATAATAATTTCATATGGATTAAATATTAGTAAAAAATCTTTGGTAAAAGACATGATCGTCATTTAAAATCATGGATGAACAAAAAAATCAATCATTTTTATATAATTTATCTAACATCAGATCACTAAATGTAACATTTAAAGTGGTCATAATCCTTAATTGATTATGGGGCCTAGTCGATCAATTGATTCCACCACAATTGGAAATTCAAAAGTGGACCTATATTGGCCTTAAAGACCTTAAATTTCCTATAAAATTATCCCCCATGAATACTTTCTTCAATTAAATAGCAGTCCTAATTCTAACTCCTATCTTTGTGGATTCATAAATAGAATTTTGAAGATATCTAGTTATTCTGTTATTCCAATACGATACACCCTACATAACTCCACCTTATTGATTCATACATAATGTATAGATTCCAATCTTCCATAAAAAAGACATGACAACATAAACTTATGGTTCCAAAACATATCCCTTGGACTGTTTCTTCCTCCTACCAGTCTATTTCTTATATGAACCTCCATAAATAAAATTCCCATTCTTTTTATTTAATGACATCTAAATGAATTAAATAAAACATGAATGTGGAATTCGTATTTTTCTAAAACATTTCCATACATAAAAATTTGAGATGGAAAAAATTCAATATAAAAACTACAATCAAGAAAACAAATAAAATGGAACATAATCTTCTAGGAGAAAATTAAATAACTCATTTTAATATATTAAAAGATTCATAAATATTCTAATTCAATATGCCTTCTATTTCATTCCCAATTCTTGATAATTTATACTGCGTTGATGACAACCTTCATCTCAACTTCTATTATATTGGCCTCCACATAACCATTATAAAATACCACATAAATTCACCAAATTTTCCCTAAATATAAATTCATATCACACATACCTAGGATGATAATTGGACAAACCATCACAGTTAATTAACAATAATCTTGTAATTGGGGGATTCCACATTAATAAAATAAAACAATTTTTTTCTATATTTATGATAAATACCTAAAATTCTTACAATTAACATTTTTTATGTCCTTTCGACCTTTCCCATGAGTAATTAACTCCACATAATTGATTGATATAATAAAAATAGACATTATACTAAAGAATGTACTTTCCTACCATCATATTTTATCAAAAGAAATTACACTATGGAATATGAACTATAATGATCTAGGAACAGGGTAAATTATTTATAGACGGATTTTGGTTTTTCTGTAGAAATTTAATTAAATGAAGAGAAAATTTGGTTGAATTTATAGTTTAATATGAGTTTTTTTCATTTTAAAATACAACCATGATTTTTTTAGTTTGAGGATAAATTATTCGTCGATTGTAGAATTTAATTGATGTCTCATACAGGGTTTTGGAGTTTATTATTAGATAGGAATTAGTACAACTAGAATTTTAGAACAACATGTGGAAACAATTACCCACTGCGGGGTACCATATATCAGAAAATTTCAGTAGAAGGATTAGTGCCATGGGGGTTCCATAGGGTACCTAGTGTCACACACTATGTATAAAATAGTTTCATATTATGTTTTTTTAGTGGGATCATTTTATAAATTTTTTAAACCTATTTTATCTCTTTTTTTCAATCCTCTAAATAGTATTCTATTGAATAAGTGAGGATCCCCCTCTTAAAGTTATTATTTATCTTCATTATCCTTTTATAATTCTCCATCATTCAAAGAATAGCCAATGGATTCTATCTGAAACAAATATAATGGATCTAGTGATTAATTCCATAGAATCACAGTGTTTGGGGACCATGATTATAATGAATTATCATATCTATATTAAATAAGTATTAAAAGAGAATTTTGGAACCTTTTATTCACTATTTTATCAATAATGTGATAGAGGTTCTTCATGTAGGCTTTATAGATTTTAAAACCTAACTAGTGGTCCTTGTAAATCATATCAACCCTTAAAAGGATTCTCATTCCATACTAGTGAATATCCTACATCAAGATTTCATAAATTATAAATAAATATTTTCTCTTAAATAGAATCTATAAATGAGTGAATTTTAAATGATATTTTTGGTAAAATAAATTAATATATTTTCAGTGGGTTCATTTGGGGATAAGTAGAGACCTTCATGCTACCATTTTTTAAACAAATTTAACCAATCTATGTTTTATTGATTCCTTGAAAACATATTTAAATATCATTAAAGTTTATAAAAATGTGTTATTTTGTATCACCCCTATTATAGTTGGGTCACATAATCATATTATCTCAGTAATTACACCCTTTATTTTGATGTTATCCTTAGGAATAAATGGGGTCCTAAATTGTTTTTTTGTGTCAACCAACATTGGGAAATACTTTTTGTCTAAGAAATTTTTCCTTAGATAAATTATCTTTTTTTATAATATTTATAAAGTGAAAATTATTAAAATTTGTGATTATTATATAAAGGAAATTTCTTCTTCATAATTAATACTGAATAACATATATTCCAAAAAATAAAAATAAATAGATCATTGAATGTTCTATTTAATGATAGTCTTACAGATTTTCTAACTACTTTAGATGTGGTTTGTGCACGTTGAATGTTTTTTTTATAAGAATTAAAAACTCACTGATATAAAATAGAAATTTTATTTTCCAAGTATCTATGGTTTTAATGAATTTTATCTAAAGGACCATCTCCTTAAAATATTTCCTTCAAAGACATTTTCTTATCTAGATCTTAACACACTTTAAAATGGTTCATTAAAACAAAATTCCAAAAATACTACACTATCAATATTATTAAATATGTTTTAAAAATGTATATTTATCAATATTTCATCCAAATTGTGTTTGTGGAAATAGTTTTCAATGTTATTTTAATTATCATAATATCAAATAAGTTAAGTGTCTCATTAGATATTTGGTACCAAATAGGTTTCTAAAACAAAAAAAAACCTGCATTAAATTATTTCATGTATTAAATTCCATAATAAAATCCGGGTAATATAAGAATGTTATATAATAAACATGGGTATATTTATACCCAATTTAGATCCATGTAATATTTAATCTTGCTTAATTCATGCCCATAATTCTTTTCTAAACACTACTTCTAGTTTTCAATAGTTATAGTCTCAAATGGAAGGTCCATACCATGAAAAACCTATTGTACATTCCCTAAAAACTATATTTTTTGGAATCTTGAATTTAAGTCCTATGATTTTAATATTTTCTATATTGAGTTTTTTTTAAAGTGACTAGTTTTTTGGACTATTGAATTATTGAATTTTACTTCTGTTAGCCCTCTAGTTTTTCCATTCTTACCTAAAATGAAATATTATATCATTATAGCATTATATTATTTTGATTGTGTAAATTTATGATATTCATTAATAGGTTTATATGTTTTATTAAAAGTGTCACTATTACTATGATGTATAGAATTTTTACTATTATGAAACAAAAAGCATGTGATTTGTTATAATCATTTTATATTGACAAGATTACCATGTTTTAGGTTTTCCTTGTATTGTCCTACCTATGAAAATCATTTTTCTTCTATGAATTTATTATATGGGTGTTAGAGCCTTGTCTTTTAGGATCCATCGGATACTCATTTACTGGATTCACATTGAGACTGACAGACAGACACACACACACATATATATATTGGTGTGTGTCGTTTTGTTCATATATATATATATATAACTATATTGGAATATAGGTATTTATGTATGTATATATTTATGATGACTTATACCCTATTAGGGTAGGGAGGAACTATATAGAGGAGGGATGGCACATTTCTTCTTAAGATAAGATGAAAATCCTTCTAATGAGGATAACATTTGTATGGTATCTTCTCATGAGGAGATGAGTGGGATCCATTATAGGATGACATATTGATATCTTCTCTCTTTGAGGTTAAGAGTGGCCTCCAAATGAGGATGATTATAAAACACCCATATATATAATGGGATATATAAACAACTATGGAAACTACCTCTTATAGGGGATGAAACTAGGACTCATCATAGATTTCTAGTGGTATCCCAAAAAAGGGTAGTATAGATATAGGTACTCTTGGTATAGGGAGTTATCTATTATTGATGATATTGATTTATGAATTTCATCATTTTTTATATAACTCTATAGTAAACTATTTATTTCAAACATTATCTTATAATACACATGTTCATTTATATACCATTTCACTCACTATAAAAATTGACACAATATTGGTCATTCCCTAGTCATTATTTATCCTCAATCCTTAAATTGAAATCCTAATAGATGTGAAATTACACTAGTTTCATTTCTTTTATGGAAATTTAAATTAGTATCTTTTGTTTTTGTTTTTTTTCATGCATGTAATTTTAGTAGGTTTGATCCTTAAGGTCCCTTATGATATTGAATAGTGTTTGATGATACTGGGAGTTGATGATTGTTGTAGTTCAAAAAAATCCATTTATGAACTAAATTTGAAAAGGGGAGTTATGAGTTGATATAAATTAAGACATGCACAAAATTAAATTTCACATAAATTTACATTCATATTGCTCTAACTAACACCATTATATCCTATGGTGTGTGGTATAGGTAACCTAATCTTTGGATTAATTCTACAACTAGGTTTTAAAGTTAATTCATTAATGATTATTGGAAAAGGTACCCTATTTTATTTATTAACAACATGCTAATGGATGAGTTGAATGATTTTTTGAATTGAGTGAAAATTTGAATGACTTGAGTTTTTTTATGTCCAAGTGTATCACTAGATTTTGGTTTGGGTTATTTTATTATGGGTGTTCTAGATATGAAGAGTTTTCTATTTTTTAATTTTCTTACACCATTGTGTCATCTACAACACTATGAAGGATTTATAGAAGTTAAATTTATATTCTTATGTTTCAAGAATCAAATCACATGGATAGTGGTTGGGACATGAACGACATAACCCAACGGTAAAGTAAATTTGGTTATTTTTTATGTATATACATTGAAATGTAAATTCTTTACATTATTTTTAGAAAAGTGATCCCACACCACAAAAAAATGTCTTATCCTGTAATAGGTTGTTTTAGGTTGTAGATCATATGATGTTATATTTCCTTGTATAACTAGAATAAGGTGTTGTAGTTCTCATTCAAAGAGAAAACGGTCAATCCATAAGATGCATTCCATATATAATGGTAGATATTAGTATATATGGGATTCACTCAATGATAATGTAAGAAATTACATGATGGTGTTCATTCATCAGTTATGATTTTCTTATATACATATTAGATATGGTCATCAAACCATGAGGAAGAGGTCATGTTATAATGATTACCTTCACCAGGAAATAATGGATTATGTATATACTATGAAGTGAGAAATCATGATGAAATTTTTATTCAGCATACCATTCATTCTTGGGAGTGATACATAAAGGTATTGAATTAGATTTATATAAAATAATAGTAGTGTACATTATATGGAATTTTAGAGGTACTTGAGGTAATGTTAAGGGTAAATTGATGGAATTATTATACTTTTAATTATTTTTTGTACATGGGAGACCTAGGTAAACTCCCTTCTTTATTCTTTATTTTTATTAATAATTGAAAAATAACATGGTTAGTGGGATTTTAGCCATTGAACACTGGTGTTAGAAACTATACAAAAAAGCGTAGTTGATCGTTTAATTTTACTATATTCTTTGTGTATCTTTTATTAATATCTCTCTCATCATCACATCATCATATTTAACATTCTCAAACACTGAAAAATTATGGTAAACATTAATTTAGATTTGTTATTTAGGAATAACGATTGATTCACAACCCCCACCCCACTAATGGGTATTAACTCTCTCGCCGACAAATCAGGTTCCAGCAATGGTATTGGAGGTGAAGTATTTTTGGTTTGGGGAATTATTTGGAATGTATCATTTTTATTGCATTTTTACTCATGTTCAAGGCCCTATTATTCCATGAAATTATTTATGACCCATTTTTTATATTTTATTTTTCACATTGTATATTTTGGTGATAATTTATATTTAAAGTTTTCGTATGTCTATCTCCTTGTATGGATTATATGGAATTGTGTTTTATTTTTTAAATATTAGAATTTGGGTCAAATCATGTTGTATTTCCCTTAAAATCCTTCCTATAATTGTTTTATCATAGTGGGTTACTCAATATTGCGCTATATATTGAAACTCATGATGCTAGCCACCATCCGTTGTGGATCGAGGAGTGATCATAATATTGGGGAATCCATCCTCAGGTACTATTAAGTTATACTAGTCATGGTAGTGACATAAACTATATCAACTTCAATTAATCAAACAAAATCATGAACATTATCATAGTAAATAATAGCCAAGAAAGTTTTATTTTTCATCATAACTAAATCAAGATCTACATTTTTATTTTCAAATATTATTAAAAGAAAACACTATAGAGAAATAGAAGTATATGAATAAATTAAAATGTGATCCCATATTTCCTCAAAAATATTATAAATAATTAATGTTATATAAATAATTATACCCATCTCTTTTAACTTTTTATTCATAGGAAGATCACATCCATAATATTCCAAATAACCATGTTCATACAAGGGTGAATCCATGACCAGTTGATTTTTTAATTCCAATACATATATTTAAAGGGAAATATTAATAAGAAATAGTCAAAAATATTAGATATAAAGACTAAATTATTATATGTTTCAATACAATAATCTCCCCTTAATGGGATAATTATAAATTATGAAAATATCTTTAACTTGAGTTGGTGAAATTATAAATGGAAATTACATAATTTCTTTTATAAATAAATTATTGTAAAATATTTATATATAAATTCATCATTGTATATCATTTGATGCAAGGTCCACTCACCATAAAATATTTAATGTTGAATCATAAATAAACAAAAATATTGAACACAACATGATTTTTAAATAATCCATTTCCTATATAGGACAAATAGTATAATTAAAATTGAAATGATTACTAGGTTTAAGCCTATTAAGGAATCTAAACCTTAGCAAACCATTTTCTTCAAATTATATTATAATTATTTTTAAAATTATTTAATATTAAAGGTCCTCATCAAAGAATATAATATTTTAAATATTACGTTTTTTATAAATAGATTTTTGAATTGACCTTCCATATAAATATAATGAATATTCATTCCAAAATGATTTTAGTCTTGACAAAAAATTTATTTAAATTTTAACCCCTTTGAATAAGTGTATCTATAAATTTATAGACTAAAAAATATTCCAAGAATAGATAAATTATCCCCACATTGACAATGAAGATATTTATTATCATTGAATTTGATTTATCATTCAATTTTCCTTGATTAATTTTAATTGAACTTTTAATTTCATTACATTCACAAACATTCAACCACACATAATGTAGGCATACCCATTTTATATTGGGGTAATCCATTTATCATTTATTCTATAGGAAGTGATCCCCTAACCAAACAAAATATAGGATTTAGGCCAGAATATGTATTGTTCGTCAATATCATCATTTTAGTAAAAAAAATAGTTATAAATATTTTATTTATACCCACATTATAAAATAAGCAAGAATTCATCATAGAGGTGGTGAGAAGGTACACAGATTCCTATACCTTCTTGAATAGTCCTATGTTTACCTAAATTAACCATTTTTAGAAGCAAGGTAATCAAGTAATCTAAAACTATATTAAAGATTAATTTGGGGAATGTATCCCCTGGTCCCAGCTATCTAATTCAACAAATATTACCCTCTAGGACTACAATTTTATAAAATGAGATTCACACAAACTAGAAAAAAATCATCACCTAATTAATGGAAACCCCATAAAATATTGACCTTATAATAATTTTAAAAATAATGGACATTCTAATAATTTGAAAATAAATCTTGATTTCTATGTAAAAGATGTTAAAATCTTTTTGAATTACCAATAAAATTTAGAAATTTTCAAGAAATAATTAAATAATAATTAATTCTATAACCATGTATGAACCCAAATTGGTCACTAGAGAAACAGTTTCCCACAATTTAATTGAATCCATTAGCCATTAGTTTACTATGAATTTTTTATAGACATTTTCCTTTTGAAATTGGAAAAAAATAAGTGTTTTTATAAAGATAATGATAAGAATTATTAAATATTTAATATTTTACACCAAACATCCAATTCTTGATGATTATATTTATAAAATATCTCATATAATGTTCCTAGAGGAGAAATATCAAATGATCCTACCTGCCTATCTCATAGATACAATTATGTAGGTTTAGTATTTCTATAAAATAGATAAATATAAAATCTATGATAACACTAATAGGGGACTGTAGAAAAGGGTATAAAGTAACATAAATTGAGAGGTGATAATAAGAATTGTTCAGTTTAATAGCCTCTAGTGTAATGATGCATATATAGAACATTAGTTTTATTTTCTCCCTTATGTGTGGAAACTTTTATTTTACTTTTATGTCATTAAACAAATTGACTAGTGAGAAAACCTACCCTAATGAATCAATTTTTTTATTAGAGGAAAATGAGTTCATCTTATACAATGTATAAATTCAAAATAGTTAAAAACATAACATATAGTGGAGTTATGAAATAGTATTCCATTAATATAACAATAATTTATCTAAATAAGTTAATTATAATTAAATTCTATAAATAGGTTTTTTAAAAAAATTGTCTTCTTAGTCATTCCAGATCACAGTCAAATTAGAATTTTCATTTTTTTCCTACCTAACCCACACCTATGAATCCATAGTCACCACCTATAATGTAATATATTCCAATTTTTTACAATTATAGAATTATTAATTATATTTTTAGTGGTATTTTAACAATCAAATTAGAAATTTAAGTTGAACACGAAATGTATTTAATTAATTTTATCTAATATTATCATGAACATTAAATTCTATGTCACTATAAAATTTATGATAATAATTAATACACTATGGGAAACCAATTATATTATAATACATTAAATTTATTTTATGTGTTATAAATAAATAAATGATTGAAAAATCCATAAACTGATTTCATTATTTAAAATATTAAAAAAAATCCAATAATATTAAGAAATCAACCAAACCAATTAAAACATTTTCAAGATCCTATCTTAGGGATTTCCTAGGATGAATATAAATAGTAAAAATTATCTAAACACCTAAATTTTTACCTTCATAAAATTACCAACACATTATTCATCTTAATTTATATAATTTATTTTTTGGGAATATATATTTTTTAAAAATGGAATATATTTTCTTTCAACCATGTAATTTCTGTACTATTTACCATAACTAGTTATCATTAAAAATAAGTCACTTCCCATCTAGAAACGTAGTTATAATCATAGTCACAAAAATTGTAATATAATTTCAAATCCACAAACCATGATATGAAATAACTATTCCATTCTAACTCTTTGGAAATGAATATATATAATTGAACGAAAACAAGAAAAAAATCACATAATATTAGAAAACCCTAACCTTGGAAAATATTATTTTACTATATTATAGGATTGTAAAGACCCAAATATTTCAATGTATGAGTTTGAATAAATATTTTTTGAACCAATTTTTCTTTGATGAAGTTTGTTTGATTGAATAAAATAATAATGAAAGGTTTCAAAATGAGAGATATTGGGATTGGTGACAAATGTTTTTTGATGACAGAAAGAACTAGGTATAGGGTGGCTTAATAATAGATACCATTTGGATTCTAGAAAAAAGTGGGTTTTCCTTAGAGTTTCATCGAGCATTCAGTGTCCTTGGGTATGTAATCAATGGATTTCCTAGTACACGATGATAGGGGACTGAGAACCAGTTCACCTTGTGAATTTTTTTTAATATTTTTTAAAAATGAATTTAAATTTAACTTCTATAACAAAATAAGAAATCTAATCATTTGTTTCCAAATGTTTCATGAGTCATCAGTGATTCTCCTAGGAATTTATTCCCTCCAAGGAATCAATCTCCTCTAATTGAGCTTAGATGCATCTCATTTTTGATGGATCGATTGAGGTAAGAATAACTATCATATTCTATATAATTAAAGTATTTAAATATGTGTATTCATTATTCCTTATAAATACCAAATTTATAAGATTGTTTTTGGTTTATAGATATATTCAAATAAAATTTGATTGACCTAATTTTCATTAATGATTGGGGATCAATAACTATATTGTATGTTGACCCTAAACATTATGGTTTATTTATATAAGTTATCATGTATTGTTTGATGTGCGGGGTACATTGGTGTGGTTGTATGTCTAGGATTCCCTTACCTTCTAAGAAAGGACTGTATATATCAATCTCATGATAATATTTTTATGATTTTCATATTCATTACATGGTCACTAATGGCCATGTTTCTTTAGGTAATCTATTAAATATATATGAAATTAGAGTTTAGTGTAGTTTCCTTTTTTACATTATGGCCTGAAGAACCAAGTGAGGTGGCCTAGATATATTTTTAGTGGTACGAAACATAGTAAGTATTTTGGTTAGTGGAGAATTATCCTCGTCCTAGAACCTTTATACGGTTATCGAACACTTCCACATATTCCTTGTGAGGTGGGTAGCTCTATAAAATATTATTATTGTGTAATGGGTTGATAGATCATTCACCTATGTTGTAATCATTATTTCACAAATAATTGACTTTAATTATCTAATTCCTAATATATGATTCACTATAATCATTAAAAGTGTGATAAATCGTTCAATTTTATTATTTAAATGATGATGAATCATTCGTTTTGTTTTTTGTATTCCATTGACATGATATTTTATTATTATCATTCATAGTGGTATCTCAACCAAATTTAATATGAGAATTGATTTTAAATAATTCATCTTGGGGGGTTTACCTTTCTGGTTTATCATCTACCGTAATTATTTTTTTTTGTGGTGCATCATCCACCCATGTTAATGAGTAAGTTAATAAAAAAATTTCATCATTATTGGTCATATTGGTACATCATCAACTCGTGTCGTGATAATATGCGACAAATCATTTACCATAAGCTTATATTCTTGTGACGTATCATATTCCATGCCAATAACTTTTTTGGTACATCCCCCACCCTTAGTGATGACTGTATTAATACAATTTACACTTTTTTGTTGGTTTTATTGGAACATCATCCACCCTAAATTGATCATTATAGTTATTCTCAATTTCCATTTAGTGTGATTCTATGATACCTCATTCTCCATGATTGGAGAATTGGTATGGCATCATTTACAGTAGCATTGTATTTTAGGATTTCAATTTTCACCTCATATAATTAGATTTTAATTTAAATTTACCTTATGTAATATAATGGTGATTATTTGTTCTCTTTAAATTAATATATAATGGTACTTTTTTATTTTGACAATTGATAAGTGTGTTGAAATATAATCCACTCCCATGTTGGGTTCTGAATGTAAGAGTATAATCCTATTCTAGAACTAGATGGAGAAAGTGAAGTCTTTGAAGGGATTGGTTGTTGAGTATTCCATAAAAAAATATATTATTATACATTACTCATAATAATATCATATTATATAGAGAATTATACATTATATATTATTTTTATCAAAACTGCTGCCAATGGATTAGTCTATTTTACTCACACCCCATACATAGAACTTGATATGAATATATATTTTATTATTATTATTGAATGTAATCGAATGGGACCAATAATAAATGTTTGTGTTAGGATTTATGGTGTATTATGATATAAGATTGAAAATACTCAGTTTTATATTATTTTTTATTATTATATTCTATTTGATTATTTTTGATCTTTTTTTATATGACCTTCACACAAATATTCATGATATTATTATACACATTTATATCATCAGAGTATAGAAAATAATTTTATAACATGTGTTGATTATTTATAATTGATTAGATTATTTTTTTGATCTATGAATAGTTTTGGTTATTATTAATGGCTATTTACATCTATATTGACGATTATTTATGGTAATATAATAAAGGGGATTGTCTCTCTATAACTTTTAAATCAACTCTACATATAAATCAGTAGCCTTTAGTATATTGTGAGGAGCCCCTATGGACACATGGCTCATCGACTAGGAGAAATTCATAATGATGATTTCCTGGACACTACAATGTGTTATCATTCATTTTTATCATTTTCTCTCCATTTGGTGCATTTTGGTTTGAGAGTGGACGTGGTTAGAAATAAAAATTGAATATTTTTTTGTATGTAACTGTAGATGAGGGATCTGGTTAATAAGAGTGTGAAATATTAGTGTTTTGTTCATTCTGACTAAGACTTATGAAATCATAAGGGTACATTTTTTTATACTATGGTTTATTCTCTGAACAACCCCCAATCCAGAACACCCTCATGTGAAAAAATCAGGTTGGTTATATAACATAAATGACACCTACCTATATTCCAGATGGTGAAAAAAATGATAAGGGTTGTAGAGGATATAATTAAGATATTATACCCCTGGTACAGAGTTATGAAATAGTGGAAATAAAAAATTTAATATTATATTAACAGAAATACTAAAAACAATAAATATTATAACAGGAAGATTAAGCATAATCACCTGAAGAAGATAATAAGAAATCATGTAATTCTGACCTAGAATGTGTCTAAATTTAAAATTGGAAATAATTGAGATAAAATAACCTGCTGATATAAATAAAATCTAAATACCCTGGTCTCAAGCCCCATGTCTCCTCCATGATCCAACCCATCCATCAAGAGACAACCAACATAAAGGTCCCTTTCCACAATCAAAACCTACATCCATGTAATCAAATTAGGTACCCAATGGTGGCTCAAATTAGTTGTGAATAAAACTCAGTATGTCAATACCACTGTGTTTAATCAAAACCAATCTGATAATAAGTGGGTAAAAGAAATAAATAAACATGTGTATTAATTAATCTATTAATATATTACCATAATTAACCTACTTCAGAACTATGCTAAAATACATCTAAGCTTGTAGAAAAACCATTTGAACTATAACCATGAGTCCATGGTATAATCACACAACTGAGAAAATCCCTCTATATAATTATTTCAACATTCGGACCATGCCCTCTATATTTTAATTTCAGTACAACATGTTCATGACCTCTATTTGATAATTTCATCATAACCAAGACAATACCTCCACATAAGCATTTCATCATAACTCGTATAATCCCCTATATAATAATTTTATTATAATTAAGACAAGTCCCCAATGTGAACGTTTCAACATCACGAGGATTATCCATTTACTAAGATTTCTAGAATCAAAATCAATAAAAGTCAATACGGCCTGAATAATAATTCATAATATCACAGTCCATAATGGTTAATTCATCAAATTGCCATTTGTCTTCCAATAACTCATTTATTCATTAAATAATATCATAAGTCATTATCATGCCAATTTGTGCACCCAATTTATATAAAATAACCACAAATAATTTTATAATCCATTAATCCATTTCCATGTAGAATCTATCATAAGAAATCACTTGATATATCTTTTCAATATAAAATATAATTTGATACATTATCGAGTTCATTATTATTCAATGGTAGGCCCACCATATGGGTAGACACAACATAGGTCTCAACACCATTGGATCCAATGGGATCCGCTGAGTAGTCTAAGAACGTGATTTATTATTATATTTTTTAATTATCATGTGTTTTGATACAATCAAATAATATTGAACATACTTTAAGAAATATAAATATACTATAGGGTTCAGATCTAGATCACCTAACTTTATCTGGAAATCAAAGAAACGCTTCTAAAAAGTAATTACAACAAATGATGAATTTTTGGAAGATCACAAGAAGAACCTAGATCATAATATATCAATAAGAACACCCAAAAACAACCATGGAAAATATATTACACTTCTACAATAGAAAGAGATAAAAGAGATAGGAAAACCGTAGAAAAACAACTACTCGAGCATCATCATTTGGTAGAGACATTTGGAAGGGAAGGAATCACTCCAAAATTCCCAAGAGTTTCTATAGGGTTTCATAGCAAATGAAGAATTAACTGAATGCACAAAATGGTTTTAAAACATATTAAGCTAACAAATTCATGTTGTGTAATCCTTTAACATTGTGTATTTCTCAATTTATGATTTATGCCTAAAAAATCATCGCCCCATGTTAAAATATCCCTAATAAAATTTTACATTATGTGAAGTAGTTTCGTGGAATTTATTTGTTTTATGACAAGAAATAGTTCATGATATCTTCTTAGTGACAATTATTCATCACGTTATATGATCATGGTGTGTAAATGTCCTAAAAATGGTTTTATTTCCAGTTTCAATAGGAAACAACAATCCACCTATGAATCCCCTCAAACTATGGAAAACTCGTGTAACCTCTTAGACATAATTAAACTCAGACTCCTTTAATTCAAGAAAACCATTCATCCTTGAACATTAGGTAATTTTTCCCAGGAAATGATCTTTATTCAAAAAATGGGACACTATCACCAAGGTCTAAATAAGAGGAAAACATAAATAAAGGAGGTTCGATGAAATAATAAAAGATGGACATAGTATAAAAAGTATGGGATCTTAAAGCCTCCTCATTATATAACTTCTCATCTGCAATTTTCTCAATGAATCATTGTGGGTTCTTAGAAAAAAAATGACACTATTCTCACATATAAAATTCCCTCTCTTGGGACTCCTCTTTAACACTCACATGCTACCAATTCACTCAAACAATAGGTATGTTCCTTCCCCAAAGACACTTCTCACTATTCTCCATTGTACATATCAGATACTCCTCAAAGGTAACATCTTAACCAATACAAATTAATCAATTCATAATATATAAGAAGGATTGTGATGTTATCAATTAAACTGAAACACATGAAACCCATCGTTCATTGCACTATAACATTGTGTAAGGTCTAATCGGAACCCACTATACTAACCCTATCCTATATCTCAACTAGTTTGACAAACCTAGGTGCTAGATTTCCCATTTTCCAAATATAGTGCTGCCCTAAACTAGAAGAACCCTAAAAGAAAATAATATGACCAACCTAAAACTCCATAGTTCAACTTCACTAGTCAACATAATGTTTTGGACTCCTCTATACTGTCAATAACCACCTCCTAATTAGTTGAACCTACTAAGATGTCTCATGCATGAGACTAGGTCCAATAATCACTGACTCACCAATATCCAACAATCAAAGATGAAAAGGAAAATCCTTCCATAAAACTCCTCATAAGGTTCCACTTTGATCGATGTCTAGAATCTATTATTCTATGTAAACTCTACCAGTGACATAAAATTCTCCATTGATCCACAAAAAAACATAGTCTTATAACGTATCCTATAGAATCTAAATAATCCATTTAGATTTTTCATTAGTTAGAGGATGATTGGATCTATATAAAATAACCGATGATTCCAAATCCTTCTTATGTCCCAACCATAATCAATTCATGAAATGAGGATCTCTATTAGAAAAAATACAACTCGTAACATCATTCATTCATACTATCTATCGCGTGTAAAGTCTAGCCATATAATTAGTAGTGATGGCATCTTGGATAGGGAAGAGGTGGGAAACCTTCGTTTTTTGATCCATGATCACCCATAATGCATCATTATTATGGTATTTCATGGGTAATATGTAAAAAATTCCATAGAGACATCATTATATTTCCACTCCAAAATAGGAAGAGCATATAACAACCTATTAGGCCTCTCATGTTTGGCCTTCACCCTATGATAATTCAAACCTCTCACCACAAATACCATCGCCTTCTTATCCATTCATAGACACCACTACTGTCTTGAGAGACCATTATACATCTTTTTCAAACTAGGATGTACCGCCCCTCAAGAACCATGAATATATCTCATCATGTCCTTATGGAAGCCCATAAGACCCCGTAATCGGGCATATAAAATAATATAATTCACATTTCGAAGAGACTATCTAGTAGGGGGGATCCCAACCATGTAGGCTATATCATAGAACAAATCCCTATTGATTAGATAACTTCTCTATCATGATATGATCACGAATCATTGGTATGATATATTTTTAATTAAGATCTCCTCATCCATGGGACTCCTAAATTCATAGATGCAAGTATTTAAAGAGATAAATCATCCACCATTCATTACAAGACCCCCACACAACCGCTGTCTCAATATTCTAGATCAATTAATTTGGAAAAATGTTTCCCTTTTCCAGTGTGTAAGCCTGATTGATTTCGAAATAAAAATGATACTCAACCCACCTCTTCTGCCAAAGTTTTAGGTCCCTCAAAGAAAATATGTACATGAGGATATTGTGGTCAATGAACACCAAAAACATCTCAACCAAAGATAGTTTCTCTATAATATATGGTAATGTACCATAACATTTAACATCATATCATGAGTTGGATAATTCCTCTCATGTGTTCTTAGTTATCAATATCCATATACATTCACTTTTGGTCCTCCTACATCATAACTTCTCTAACTTTAACTCTGGATGTGTCCTAGTACATGGTATATGACTCAAATGGTATAGGTAAAGTAAGGATCAGTGATGAGGGAATACTTCCCTTTAACCCCTAAAAATATATCTCACAAGCATCTGACCTAAGAAAATTCACACCTTTCATGGTCATCCCATACGTCGGTGCTACCATGCAGGAAAAGAACATCATAAAACACTAATAAAAACTTGATAAACCTAGAATTATCTGATTATAAAAGAAATCCAGGGGTCTCTCCCATGACACAACAGTTGTAACATTTTTTGGGTCCACTGACACATTATCATCTACGATTACAAGTTTAAGGATGTAAGCCTTTTCAATCTAGAAACTATATTTTGTCATATTAGAGTAAAGAAAATGATCTCTCAATTTACTCCAAAAATGGTCAATATATTGGGCATCATTTCCTATTAAATTGGAGTAAACTTATCATTCATAGATAAAAACAACCCTAAACTAGTCCAACAAAGGATTCAATATTTCATGAATTGTGTTCATGAATAATATCAGTTTGTTTGACATACCAAACCGCATCCCTATGAACACATACAAGGCACAAATGCTCCTAAAAGTTGGGTGACATATGTAGGATGCTCCCAACCATAGCTTGTGGTGTCCTGATATCATATTGATCTTGGAGAAGATCTTATAACCTCTTATGTTATCAAATATATCACTGATACATGTATGGGATACCAATTATTTTCCATCATATGGTTCAATATTTAATATTCAATAGACAAGTGTAATATCCCATCATCCTTCTTAGAGAAAGTAACTAGGGAATACCATGGAGTTATAGTAGGTCATATGAATCCTTTAGATTCTAGATCTACCCATTATACTTTCAAGTCATGAAGATTCATTGGTTCCATCATAAAAGGTTGTAAAGAAGCTAGCTCTTCTCCCAGCGCCATCTCGGTTGTGATCTTGGTCTCATATCCAGGAAGTAAGATATTTAAATTCTCAAGAAAAAAATCCTGATAAATAAACCATTGTTAGAAAATTATCCTTATATACACCACCAAAATCTATAAAAATTCTTTTATTCTAATCCATGATACAATTGAAACTACCTTTAATTGGTCATGTATGACTATTATAAAGATCTCACTCACACTAGAAAAAATAGATACATCCTTATAGAGGTAAAATGGTAACTCTCCACTGGTAATGGTCAATAAGATCCTAGTATAGAGTTATCCAATCCATACCAAGAATAAAATCAAGACCTACCATTTATAGAAAGTACTCTTCCCAGAAGAAATAGTAACAACCAATTTATAGAGAACACACATTTCAATGTTTGATACTCTCTTAATTCACTCAAAATGGCATATTTATAATCAAAAAACCATCCAATACTTCCAAAACAAATACCAAATAGTTTTAAATAGAGTTGATATAATGTAATGGAAATATCTTGGATCAAAAAATTGTATGAGTGTGTAGATGATATGATAATAATACCACTAATGATAGAAGGTCCAACATAAAAACTAGATGGAGTAGACTGAATTGCAAGTAGATGTGTTTCCCCTCTAATCGAGAATATAGTTTGACTCCCTTGGGTTTTAATCACTTTCTGACACTACCACTCCAATGCTACAATACCATACCCATTCCTAGAATATAAAATCTAGTGTAACTCCAACTTCTAGTCTACAAAGTGTTATTTGTGTCCTTCAATTACTATAATACCTATCATAATCCCCCAAAACTAATCTACAACTACATGACCCTAAATAACCTCTATAGGAGGACCATCTTAATAAAATAATGGTTCTCTAATGCAGTGTATAAACACTAAGGATGTCTAGATCCAAACATTCTACACTGATAGCACTGCAAGGAAACACATTCTTGAGATGACATCCCACTTCCCTAACATATCTTATTATTGTTTCATTGATGAAAACTATCATATTAGTTCTTCTTGCCACCAAAATAAGAGAACCAGTTCACCCTAGTGAAATATCATGGCTGCTACTTAGTGCCTCCCTTAGATTAACATTTTTGATGAATACTAGACTCATCACATCCGAAAATCAACTCAAGTGAAAGACATTATGTAACCTGGTCTCAGAGGAAATAAAATCTTGAAAACATCTCACCCTAGAGATCTAATATACTGATAAAGATAGATAAAATTACTTCAAGTCAGAAAAACATCTTGTAGACTCTATCACTAACATTCCATCCTATGATAGAAACATGAATTCATGAGCTTTCTCATCCCTCGTCATCTTAGGATAGATGCGTCTTATGAAATTTTACTCGATTTCCATAAAATACAATTACTATTTCTTCCCATATTTTTATAGAATATCCCACCGATGCTTGGATGGTCTATAAAGAATGTATATATAAAGCTTCACCCTCCTATAATTAGGTTTCTTGAGGTTCTTGAAGAATATCTGGACTGAATAAATCCATAACATGGCTTCCTAGGGACCTCCCGCCCCCTAAATATAAGAATATATTGTAGATTAAAGTCTCTAATCAACTCAATCAACAAAGGAAGGGTGTGAAAAATCTCTATTTATATGGATCAAATTATTATTAAGAAGACATCTAAAATATTAACATCTATATGATCCTCAAGATCTAGAGGAAGAATAAGTTCTAAAATGTTTGGGGTGTTCTAATATCCACTCCCCTAATGCCAAATTTGAAGATGATGAGGATGAATTTTTAATACTAGAAAAATAAATTCATTAAAACACTGGATATCAATAGGTTAATCCTCAAAAATTGAAAAAAAACATAGATAATGGGATCACTATCTCTCTAAAAAAATTATAACAAGTTATTTAGCATGAAAAAATAGTTATTTCATTTTCATTTATTAGATATAATAGTTATCACATTTCTAATTCTATAGTGGAAAATATATCTCATGAAATAAATATGACCCCATCATGAATAATGAAAGCCAATATATATCCATACATTCCAATAATGGTGCAACATAATCATCTCATTCTTTACTAATTCGTGGGTATAAACCTCAAAAAAACAATAACATCACACAACATGTGTATTACCCATGGTAAAATAACTTCAATAATTAAAATTGAACATCGTGAACAACAATCGCACCCCTATATGGTCATATTTTATGCCATACATGGGTTATCTACTCCCATGAAATTGATCGTTGCAAAATCCCAACACATCATTTTCCCCTTTATACCTTTCAAAAATAGTAATGTAATAGAAAATAACATCTTGATACCCCTAATACCCTATTGTAATGTCCCTCCATCTAAAACACCCTCACATGGAAAAATTAGGTGGTTACTGAAACTCAAGAATTCCCAGATATATTTCATAGGTTCCTAACTACTAGCAAGGGTGTAGAAAATATATTGGTCATAAAATACCCCATGGTAATGAATTACGATAAATTGGAACTAAAAAAATACAAGAGTCATAGAAATATTAAAAACCCTAGAAAGACAACTCATTGTGGGTTAGACGCATGATAAAAATGTATAGAAAAAAATAAAGAACTCCAAAATCACTTGTATTTTCTAAAAGGATTAGGAGAGTGGGTTTCCCATTGGTGAAAGAATAAATCAAATGCGCAGTGTCGATTTAAAATTGTTTAACCTGGAAAATTCATGGCATTTAATTCCTTCATGTCGTGTATTTCAAAATTTATGAGTGATGTGAAAAAAATTAATCACATCATGTTAAGATAATATAGACCAAAAATTATATGATTGGAACCATTTTCATGTAATGTATTCATTTCATGCCCTGAACCAATTCACCATATCTTCCTGTTGACAATTACATGTCTTGTAAAATTTTCATGACATGAAAATTTCAAGACAACAATTCCTACTCCAGTTTCTATAATAAAATCCCCGACCACATCTGAATCCACCCAGAACATAGAAACACATCATAATCCCTTTGGTATGCCTAATCATAGACTTATTTAATTAAAATAAAAACACATCCTTGAACATTAGATCATTTTCCAACCAAATTATCTTCATTTAAAAAAATGGATTTGACCACCATGGTTCAAACAACAAGAAAAAACCACAAGAAATAAATTCAACAAAAAACTGACAGAGGTATGTACCTAGACAAAGAAAAGATCTTAAAATACTAAATGTGAAATTAAATTATATGTTTTAGGAATATATAATATATTTGTATGCATTAATAACTTATCATGGAGAAGTTATCATTCAAAATGTGTAATTGATTTCATAGGGGACTAGTCATCCAAGACCCCACTAGTTGATCTACCAAATTGTTTATTCAAATATAGAGGAAATTGAATGTGTTCTTAGATGTTGGAATTACTACTTATTAGTTGAAAGTTTTGTGGTGTGTGTCGACCAAAATATAAGAAAATAAATCTTATCAAGGGATGGTCTGAACATTTTGTAGAGAAGGTGGATTTTATATAACCAATATTACCAAAAAAATGATGGAATATTCTTCTACGAATGGTAACATTATATATAACATAATTATAAGTAATTAATAGAACCGTGTAGTGCATGAATCTAGAATTTAATGTTAGTTGATATGAATTTTGATGGGACACAACTAAATTATTACTAATTATTGAGAACCAATCAGTTTATGTGTTTGTTATATTATATGTTTGGGAGATATTACATATTAATTATGTAATAAAAACTTTCATAATAAATTTGGATGCATAGTTAAAATATTATGTTTTTTAGGGATTACAAAATATGTAACATACTCAATACCATTTGAGTATAGTATAATATACTTAGAATTATGAGAAAATGAAATATAAGATTAAAATTATTAATGTAAACCTTCAATCATGTGTCTTACATTTTTTTAGAATAAGGTATATTCATATAATGTTAATATATTTTTTCTATAACAACAGTTATTAAAAAATATATTAATATGAGGCCTTTTTAGGACTTGTATGGTAGGTCAGGCCGATCACAAAATTATTGGATATAATCAATAGAGAAATATATTTTGGGAATGATCCTTATTTAGGATAATATATAGGAAATACATTTTACAATGTTTTTGTTATATATGAATCGGTGATTATGTACACTAGAGTTTGAGATGGAAACTGGGTGTTCATGTGGGTATCACCTCCATTAAGATACAGGTGGATGAAGATACAGAAAAAATGTATTCTTAGGTTCATGATTATATTTGTGGTAGTAAATATGATTGATATAGTGATTTATATCTAAATAACTATTTATTTATTTAGTGAAATTCATGAATATTTCCATACATATTATCATTGGAAATATCATACCATTCATTCTCATGTGATATCGAATAATGACGTTTTTTAGAAGTTTATCCATCCTCAAATGGACAAATTATTGTGAAACAGTCATTTTACATATATTACAACCTGATTTTAAGCTTAATTAACCATTAAATTACAATCCAAGTATTGTAAATTATAGTGTCATTGGATGATTATGTACATAAAAATGAAAACATGTAATTGGAAAAAAAACCTATTTATTTCCATCATCCATAAAGAGAACCTATATTCCATTGAGATACTACATCTTCATATGATAACCTGGGGAATACATCAACAAAAGGGGCGAGCTAAAAATCCCTATAAGGGTATAAACATGGGAATAAAACAAAGAACATGGGTTAGAAGGAATAACATGAGGATGTAAAAAGTTATAAATCATGAATAAACATAAGGAATAACTAAATGTAGGGAATGGTGACATGTAATCATGGCTTCATACAAAAGTTGCAACAAAACACAACATTAAATAAGAATGAGTGAAGGCTAACTTCCAAGACCATGGCACGTGGTGGACAATGTACCATAAAATAATAAGGTTTACTCCATATCCCAGCATGATGTCTCAAGAGACTAAACATAACCCAGTTCATTGAATAGGTATCAGGGTTCACCCATCATAACATGTTAATAAATATGTGTTACCCATGAATAATCAATCATAAGGGTTACCCATGGAATGAATTGGGTATAATAATCATGCCATAAGGCCTAACAAAGGGGAAAAGCATAATGGTGTCCATAAAATAATGGACTTAAATTATACATGGAAATTCATAATGGAAAATAGTTATAGATCATTATAGGTGATATTAAACTAAAATGAAAACATGTAAGAATATTGTTTAAGATATATTATAAATGAAACATTTTAATGCGGCTTACGGAAAAATATTCAAGAGAGTTTAAAGAAGAGAATGGATATTTGGTTTCATAATACTAGAAATGAACCAAGATTATTTTTCATGATAAAATGATTTATTATAGAAAAATAATGGTGGATTATCAGATAATTAGGGATTTCATTTTAAAATGTGTAAGAAATCAGGATGTTCCTTTTAATCGGACTTCTTTATCTGGAATAATTGAGAAGAGAACGTTTTTAAAACATGAATTTCCCCTTAAAAGAAGTATATAATGATATTAATACAATTTTTTGGATAATATAAATAAAATTCATAATATTTTTATAATAAATTCCGAATAATTAATTAGGGGAAAATAGAGATAAAGTGTATCCAAAATGAAGAATGAAGGTTCAGAAATAATCCATGACCTTATATAGAAAAGTATAATGCACTTGATCATAATGTCCTGAATAAAAAAATACATAATTAACACCTTAAATTTTATACATGTATTGGATTTATTATAATTATATTAAGTTCATTTATCTCCTTTGTGATGAGTTATTAGACAAAATTTTGTATTTCAAGAGTTTTTTCCTTTTTTTATGATTGGTTCACTTGTATAAAAGTTTGAAAAACATTAAAATGGGAATAGATATCTTGAATTGAAGTTATATGTCATTAATGAACATACAGAAGATTAAATTGGAATATAATTCTTTTGTTTTTTCGGGGTTAGGAGGAATTATTATATAAGACTTTAGTAATGATCATTTGTATTTTTTTGGTTTATTTTGAATCATCACAATCTAGTTTTGTTTCATTATTCAATATTATGTATAAATGTTAGTTTTAGAACATAAAAATGGATATAAAATACATTTTTCAATCTATACCAACGATTATAACAATTTATGTCCTACTATGAAAGTGGTAAAGAATAATGAAAAATTTTCATCCTCAAAGGTGATAAATCAACACCCTGGGAAAGTTATTTTAATTTTTAGAATAAAAGAAAGAGAAGAAGAAACATGATGGTGAAATTTAAATTGAAATAATAAAATTACAATATATATTAGATAATCAAGTTATCATTCATGTTGGGAAAGAGTTGGTGATGAGATTATAGGAAAATAAAATATACATAAATGACAATAAAGAAAGTGAAATAATATTTTACATCTTGAATTATTCTCCATGAGAAACTCCTTAGGGAAATTGTTTGTGGTCTTTTGTTGAAACTAGAACCTCTCGAACATCGAGAACATACCATATAAGTGTATTGGGTAGAAATTGTACAATCGTCATAGCTTATGTGTGTGAGTAAAAGATGTGGCGATGGGTGTTATTTATAGTGGAAGAGTGGTGTGTTTTGTCTTTATTTTATTATTTTTCATGACTATGAATAGTTTGATAATTATCACTAAATATATTAAAATAATAAAGGGTAGTTTTATATTTTAATTATTAAATCATAAATAACTCAAGAAATTATTTATTTAATTTATAATCTATATATACAGTAAATTATCATATTTTACTATTCACTAAAAATTCTTGTATTTTTGAAAAATTCCATAAATTCAAACTAAAAATTAGTAAATGTGTAGAATTAAAATATGAAATTCTTTTATGATAATAATATCCAAAATATGAGGAATTTAATTTTTAATTAAAATCATAATTTACATGGAAAATACTAATTTTAAAAATCTTAAATGCTTTTATTACACTTCTAAAAATAAATTATAGTACCATAAAATTATTATTTAATCATAAGAAAACAAAATATTAATTTATGAATACATTTTATGAAAATATTTTTTCTTTTAAATCATTATATTAAATATAAAATTTAATATAAACATTTATTTTATATAAAAAATATCAACACTTAATTAATAGTTTCTAAAACATTTATTTACATATAAAATAATATAATTATATTATTTTAACATTTATAATGTACCTAAATAGTATTTATACTGTCATTGGTGAGTTTACTATTCAATTGGTCAGTTCAATATTCATAAGGGTCATATTACTACTCTAGATATAATTTTACTATTCCATTAATATAGTTTTCTTAACTTCTAAAAATACCTCTAATTTCATTAATTCATCATTTATATAGTTTTATTGTCTTCTCTATGTGATTTCATGGGATTTATACAATATGAAATAATTACATGAAGTGAGTTTTCATTGATATAATTTTGGGTTATTACATTCTCCCCTTATTAAATTTCTCCCACAAAATCTCATTTTAAAAACTATAGTGAAAATAGTTGAGGGTATATCTCCTTCACTTCCTCCTCTAGTTCCCATATTGCCTCTTAATAATTATGGTTCTTTCATCATACACTAACTAGGTGAGTAGTATTGTTGTGTAGAACATTATATATATGGTCCAAGATCATCATTAGCTTCTCCTAGTAAGAGAGACCATTTTCGAACAGTACCACCATTGGATTCATTACATGTAAGGTGTCTAGTATTTAAATTCTCAAGAGGGATAGATATAATACATCATGTACTTGAGAAATGGTTGCTCGAAGTTCTATTCGATATGCCATAGCTCTAATATGATCAAGAATAGCAACTGGGTTAATGTACTAAGGACATGGATTTCCATTATTCCTATATCTCATGACCCTCTTACATTGAGATATGTAGAGGAATACCAAGTCTCCAAACATAAACTCAATGTCTCAATGATGATTTTCTTCACAGATATTTTTCATTTTTGGGATACCCAGATGTGATGCTAAATGGTTTTCACCATCACCACCATTTCTTCGACCATTGTAGATCCTACGATCTTACGTTCACCGAATTCAACCAATAATGATGGTGTTCTACATATTATGGCATAAAAGGCTTCATATAGAGCAATTTTAATCCTCTAGTAGAAATTATTGTTGTTGGAGAGATGAACCAAAGGCAGATATTGGTCAAATTCTCCGTGGAAATCCGAAGAACATACTCTCAGCATGTCTCTCAATGTCTGACTATTATATTCATATTGGATGTTACATTGAAGATGATATGTCGTACTGAAGTTCATCCCATTGATTAGAACATGTTGGAAACTTTTACAAAATGATGGTGTTAAATATTATATCTTGATATGATAAAATCAACAGTGGCACTCCATGCAACCTTACAACTTCTCTGATGTATATATGTGTATGTTTTTTCAATGAGAAGTCCTTTTGAATTGTGACAAAGTGAGATACCTTAGTGGGATGTTCCACAAAAAATCATATTGAATTTTTTCATTTGGATTTATTCGGAGGTCTAGTGATAATGTACATGGTGAATTTATCCCACTTCCATGTTGGTATGGGTAATGGTTTCATAATCTCCTTAAAATGTTTCCCACTATCCTTCACTTGCTGATATATTATGAACTTCGATGCATATTCAGGGATCTCCTTCTTCATATTTTCCCAACAATAGTTATCTCTGATATCTTAATACATATTTGTGTTCCCTAGGTGAATAAATATGTTTTATCTATGTGTGTCATTAAGAACCTATTTCTTTATCTCTGGATTGGATGGTGGACATATTCAGGACCCAAATCTCATGATTCCTTCCTCATACATTTTAAACTCTGAGAATTTTAATTTCTGATAGCTTCCACATTTTACAAAATTTTACATCATTTAGTTGAGCATCCTTTATTTTATCCATGAGGGTTGGTTGAGAAATAATTTGAGAAATTATTGGTGAAGTTATTTCCTTAAGGATTCCCATGTGCATCCTCTAAAAAATATTAATATTGGATCCTTTTCAATTCTCATCATTGATAATATTTTATGATCCTTTATAATTAGAGCATCTTACACTTTATTTAACTTATCCGGATGGTGTTGGATTGAGAAGATGCAATCCTTAATGAGATCTAACCTTATTCTTTGGTTCATATTAAGCTCCTTCTTTGTTAATATATATTTTAGGCTCTTCTAATTAGTTTATATCTCACACTTCTCCATCTAAAGATAATGAATCCATATTTTCAATGAAATGATCACAACTGACAACTCCATATCATGTGTGGGATTGTTTTTCTCATTAATTTTTAGATTCCTTGAGGTGTAGGCTATAAGTTTATCATTTTGAATCATTAAACATCCAAATCCCTTCTTTTAAGAATCACTTTTTACAATAATGAGTTCCTCATTTTTCAGAAGAGTATGTATTGGTGTAGTGGTCAGCCTCTTTTTCAACTCTTTATAGTAGCCTCTGCACTCACTGGTCGAGACAAATATTACTCCCTTCCATGTCAGCTTGGTTATTTGGTTTTATAATCTTGCTATGTTCTTGAAAAATCATTAGTAATACCTATCTAGGCCAAGGAAACTACATATCTCTATTATAGATGATGGACTAGGACACTCCTCAATTTCCCTTGTCAATAAAGGGTCCAAATATATTCCATTTCTACTGATTGAATGCCCCAATAATGATACTCCCTAAATCATAAAATCATGTTTACGAAACTTTTCATAATGTTTCTCCCTCCACAAAGTCTTCAACCCTATATTCAAATGCTCGTTAGGTTCTACCTTACTCTTAGAGTATATCAAAATATGGTAAATAATTACTAAAACAAATAGGTGGTAACCTCTATGATTATATTAATTAAATCCAAAAAAATTAAGGATCATTAGTGAGTCTAAAGGGATTCATTATGAACTCATAGTTTCCAAACCACATTTGAAAGGAATCCTTTAAAATATCTTCCTTCATCACCATTAATTGCTGACATAATGACCAAAGGCCCACCTTAGAGAAATACTTTTCCCCAAAATAGTTGATCAAATAAGTCATCTATCTATATAGGGGGATATTTTTTTTATTGAGATTTAATTGAGCTCATGATAGTCAAAAAATATTCACATCGATCCATTACCCTTTTTTATTAATAGGGCATGACCACCCTGCGGTGAAGCACTCAAGTGTATATAAACCTTGTCCAGATTATCTTGTAACTTCTTCTTCAATTTTTCAAGCTCAATATTGGCCATTCTATATGGTGTCTTTAATATAGTTAAATATCAAAGAATAAGTTCAATTGATAACTCAACCCCTTGGTTTGGAAGAAGACAGTATAATTTTTTATGAAACAAATCAGTATAATCCCTCACAATGGCCATATATTCAATCATGGTCCTATCATTTATATCAAAAAAAATTATCTATATATGTTTTCTCATAAGGAAATAATATCCACAATTGAGATAATTATTTTAAGGGATAATCATCCTACTCCTTAAACTAATAGCAAATAAGAGGATACTTTGGGGTGTAAAGAGTGATCTCCCTTTACAAAAAATTTATATTGGCTTTATATAAATATATCCAATCCTTTACCAATATAGAATTAGACTCCACTAAATTATTTATGACAATATTTTCTCAGAGGTTCTACCCAAAAACATTTACTATGAAGAATTATATACATTGGATGAAAGAATTTCCCCATTTTCTATTCTCATAGCTAACTGAACCACTATATTTCAGGCTGGCTATCAAATAGTTATACTAAACAAGAAGGATATAAAAAATGTATAGAAGCATAATCAAATAGTATGTTCACTATTCTTGAATTAATAACCTTAGTTCCTTTCACCACACCATTTTCGAGATCCACCTTAGCAGTTGTTATAGTATATTCCCTTCATTTCTACCTTCATGGTTATTTTTTTATTTCCTCCAACAACCAATGTCTTTGTCTAATGGCTTGAATAATTCCCATCTTCCATGCAGTTTAAGAACTGCACTATAAGCCTAGTATTATTTTGAACCTTCCTCCCCCCTATTATCGAGATTCTTCATATCCCTTCCACAATTATTATCCATATACCAATCTCTTCCACATTTGAATCATCTCATGTTTCCCATTAAGATGTTTGTAAGATACTTATACCCAAACTTATGACATGTGGCATCTAGGGCCTTCTTTCCATCAAGGGATATATCTATTGATCCACACATATTGATCTTCATTTTCCTATTTTCATCTTTAGGCACATGAGACCAATAAGATTCTTCAATATCCATTTCAATATTAAGGGAATAATGGAAGATCTCCTAGAAATAAATGTCTTCAATTTCCAATGCATTTCATAAACTCAACTTTTGTATACTAAATAGGTTATCCACCTTCCTTTCAATGTTCATGAAAATACTGGAGGAATATTTTACAAGATTTGTAATGTTTTCCCTATATCACCTGATATACTCATTATCCTTGTTCTTTAGTCTGAGGAATTCTCTTTCCATCTTGAGAGGGAGGGTTTGGGGAAAAAGAGAGAACATCTTCTCAATTGATTTAATCCATTATTTAGTGATGATTGGATCAGAAGATCCACTAAATATGGGAGGACCTTGTTGCATGAAGAATTCAGTCACAAAATTATCATTATTAGGAGAAGGAGGTCATTCTACATAGTTCACATTGTTATTTATAACTTAATCTATTTAATAAATTACTTTAATGAAATTTTTATCACTCATTCTCACTATATTTGGCATATCAATATATCAATATTCACATTAACCACCACATTAATTGTTGCCATGGGTTCATCTATTTCCATCCATTAACTAAGAAAAATAAATTACAGTTAGGGGGATTGGATACTTATCTAATAAGAAAATAAAAAAACATTGATCATATTTTATAGGGATATTACATCATTTTAGATGAATATTTTGTACATTTCAAAAATACATGCCCGAGGATCATAATAGTTCATTGGATTTTGAAATGTGGAAACAAAACCCTCTATCCTAGTGAAATATCATCATAATATCCCATAAAGAAATACACCCTTATTAATTCTACAGAAAACCTTTCTATATAACCTAGAGAAAGGCAACATATGAAACGGGTGATCTCAGATGCATAATAAGGGTAAATAAAGAAAATATGTGAGAATAACATAAAAATAGGTTATGTAACGTGATAATAACATTTGAATATCATACCACAGATATTTGAGATAATAATAATGCTTTGGAGATTATAAGACATATATCATTAGATAATTAATAGCATAAGTCGTGAAATCATAAAATAGAAATAATATGTGGATTTTTTCCATGAAAATTGGTTTATAATGTCATGAACGTGTATAATTAGAAACAGGTTAACTCATTAATTTAAGGACATGTAATCATGCACTATAATCATATTTTCAACATGAAACCAGGTCCATTCATAACATTGTGAATATGTAATCAATTTCACACATAACCTTGTTGACATGAAACTAGGTTCATGCATAACATTTTGAACATGTAATTAGATTCACGCATAAAATTGTTAACATGTAATCAGGTTCATGGATAAAATTATGGACATGAAACAAGGTCTATAAATAACATTGTGAACACATAATAAGGTTCACTCATAACATTTTGAATATATAATAAGGTTCTAGAAAAAACTTATGGACCCGAAACCAAGTCTAATCATAACATTTTGAACATGTAATCAGGTTCACGCAGAACATTGGGAACATGTAATCAGGTTCACACATAAATCTATGGACATGAAACGAGGTCCATTCATAACATTGTGAACATGTAATTATGTTAACACATAACATTGTGATCAAGTAAACAGGTTGACACATAAACTTATTAACATGCAACCAGATCCATTTATAACATTGTGAATGTGTAATCAGGTTCACAGATAACATTTATACTCATGATTCATACATCAATACCCATTGCATTGTAGGGAGATATAGGTCCCACCCATATCATAATAAAATCATTCATACATGTTCACTACATAATAAAACTTCAACATATCAGGATCCATAAAAAAATATGGGTTTTATAAGTATCAAATTATAATACATAAAATGAATTTGGAATCTTTAACTTTTCCTCACCTCATAACTTAGGTAAAATAGATTGGTTTCATGTTATCGAATCATACCCCATGAAAGGAAGAACCTTTCATAAGAATATAAAATGTGGAATAGAAATAGGTGTCATATGTTTCATTCCATAAAAGCATAACCACTCAATAATAGATATAAATAGAACATTTTGGATAATTTTTCTGACTGTCATGAGTAACATCAAGTGGTTTCATTTTAGAAGGAAAATAACATAGCGGGATAAATTGAAAATATTTCATGTGAAAAATATCCGTTCATCTTTGAAAAACTCTTTTTAAAACATAAAACCTTTTGAAAACTATATACTTTGAAAATTCATTGAAAACATATATATACGGCTTAAAAACAATTTAAAAACCTTTTTCCTTGAAAAATTATATAATAAGCTTCAAAACTTTTCGAAACCAATTTCCCATGAAAACTTATAGAGTAATCTTGAAAACATTTTTGAAAACTATATTCCTTGAAAACATAAAAAATAATCATGAAAAAATTTCTTAAAAAATATTTTCCATGAAATGTTTTAAAAAGATCTTCAAAAAGAATTGGAAACTTTTTCATTGAAAATATATTTTCAAAATATTTTCTTAAAAATTAATTACTAAACATGAAATGAAATTTTCAATGGTTCAAGGATGATAAATATGTACATTTCATATGAGGTAAAAAATCATTTCTTTTTCATGGTAAAAAGGGTATAAAAATTCCTCATTATAAAAGGGAAAAGAATATTTACTTGAAACCATTGGAAAAATACAAAAAGGTGAAAAATTTCTATAAATGATCATAGGATATTAGTAGAATATTTTTTGGAAACCCATTTTAGAAAACATGGTTTCAAAAGAACACAGATTTCTAATTGAAGATAGGGTAAAGTCAGTATTTCCTAAAAAAACATTTTATTAACTATATTATGTACCAAACAGTGGAATAAATGGTACCAATATATGAATAGCTATGTCCCTGGTGTAGTTTAGAAATGATCAAATACCATACAATCCTCTAGAAATCAATCCTTGGATTACAATGAGTAGAATGTATAATTTTACTCATGTTGAACTATGAAACAATACAACTAGTTAATGTGCATCCTCTTAGCACAAAAGGTTAATGAACTTTTTTGTAACATCTCGTGTTACCTAAGCCTCTTTTCAATTCACCAAATTTATTCCATTGTAATTCAATTCATCAATTTCTTACCCATTACAAATGTAATAGCTTCCTAGACTTTAACATAATCCTTAGTCTAATTAGCTTGAGTCTGTTCTCCTAATTCGATTCCTCTAAGTACGATTCACACTAAACTAAATCTTCTCAGTCTAATTTTCATTCAGTAGAATGCAATATAGTTGAATCAACACCAATTTATTTCCCAAATAAAAATTTTCAAGATGAATTGAATATGAATGAATCGGCACCAACCGGAAACAATTTTCAAGATGAATATAATTAAGCTCTTTTTCTCTCTAGAAACCTAGATCTTCTCTCTCTTATACAATGAATAGTGGAAGTTTCATAAAGTACAAATTACTTTATCCTTTTATAGGTGACCCAAAACAAGTTTAGTTAGGAATCCCAAAACATTTTCCTGCTCACCTAAATTCACTCAAAATTCCATTTCCCTAAAAATCACATAATACATTATGACTTCTTCACCTCTTCTCGAATCTTCTCGAAACTTCTACCATATCTCCCTTGGGAAATCATTTAGGAATCTCCTTCTCTTTTATTTTCTATTCACCCACTTGAAAATCCATACATCATTCAAAAACAGTGTTTGTATCATGACAACCTTCATGAAATTAAAATAATTTAGGATCATCTATAACATCATCTGACTTCTATTAGAATGTATAGTAACTTTCCATTCAATCCAATAAAATCTTTTCTTCACACAAATCTTGATCATATTCAAATACAAATTTCTTATTCTCCTCTTTTATTGATGGAACTTGGCACCATTGAAATTTCATATGAAGAAAAAACAAAAAAAATCGACACTTACCCACTTGATGAAGTCATTTAAAAAAAACCAGAGTATATTCCTTTTTTATATGATAAATTCGGGTTATGATCATTTCTGGTTACGATTATTATGGATACGATTGCAGGTTACGATTATTGAGTATGATCATTTCTTCATATGATCAATGGGTTTGATCAAATACAATCTAAAAATAATAATCTACTTTGATATTATACAATACAATATTAAATGGTGATATACACAGATACGATACAAATCAATCTGAAATGATGATCATCCTTGATATGATAAAAAACAATTTAAAAGTGATGATCCACGCGAGTATGATGCAATACAATCTGAAGACAGGGATATTTGATCGGTATCATGTCTATTCTTTAACGTTCACCAAAATATGGTCATTTTGAGAAACATTCATCACCATATCATACTCTTCTATCAGCACCCCTTTCTAATCGGCACAACTTTTCAATCAACACCATCTTCCATCGATACAATCTTTCACTAGCACCACTTTTCATCAGCACCATCTTCCATCAGCACCACCATTCATTAGAACAACCTGATTAAAAATCGGCACCATATATTTTACTTACATTTAGTATCCATTTTTTTAAAGATAATTGATAGTATATATTTCTCTTCTTATTGGTATGGCTTCTTCAATCAGCAACGCCTCTTCCATCAGGATACGATTGTTTTAAAAAACAATCGATACAACTTCTTTCTCTGTACCCTCTGGATTTGATAAATATAAATATAGTTATTTTCTAGTTGGAAGAATATCTTTCACTCCCCCGTTCATCTTTCAATCCTTCATCACATGTTCTCAATACAACTTGTGATTTATATGAAAGACAAACCCTAAAATCATTATCACAATTACTTCAATCGTAGTCATTATAACTCTGATTCTCCAGCAAGAAAAACACATATTTCTCATCATATTAAAAGTGAATATGATTACAATATAGGTCTAGAAAAATGTTTTCACTTTTAAATATGGTTATTCTCATTACAATGGACATTCCTAGTGATTCTTATTTATATAAATACCACCATTAGTAAAATTGTTTCCAGATACAAAGTGAATCAGAATAAATTTCATATTTCCAAAAAAACATATCACCCCCAAAACAAACACATTTTAAATCCCTTTCATTATGAATTCTTATTCATCAACATCCTTTATTTCTTCATCATACCTATCGATTTTAAAAAATATAACTTGGGCCTAAAAACTCCCCCTTTGTATTTTTTTTCAATACCCACTTCAAACACTATAATAAAAACAATGAGTTGTATTGTTTCCGTTCATTCTTCCCCTATTTATTTTGTATCTACCACATTCTCTTATATCTCCCCCTTATTGAAAACCAAATTCAAAGGGTCCATCATGATAAATTTCTCCCTTTTTATAAATGATCTCCATTTCCAGAGGTTGGGACTTTTCTTCAACAAGGGTATCACATCGTTTTATAAACATAGAACCTTTAAATAAATAACTCTAAGTCTACTTGGGTGAACTCAGTGTAGATAAAAAGTGTGTATAGTCAAGGTGATCAATATTTTCCATAACACATTTTTCATGTAATACATTTTCTGTACATATTTAAATATTCTCATGATTGTGGGAAAACTTTGAAGGAATATGTCTAAGACAAAAGTAAATTTCACCCACCTCAACAACAACATCATAATATTCATATGTATAAAAAAACAACTTATCAAAACCAAATGTTTTGCATCCTCATTACATTATTTTTCATGAAATGTAACAGATGCATCAATTCCATATTCTTTATTTACACTCCTTTTTTTTAAAGGTTGGGGCCGAAACCTCATTTTTATTAATATTTACACTTCTTTAATTCCCTATATGTTTGCACAAGTATACAATGTAATTGGGAATAAGGAGGAACCTCGATTGTTTGTTGGAAATAACTATCAAACTGAGAATCGTCTCTCAGTATTTCTTTCTTTTGCTTCATGGATTTTTCATTATATTTGGTTTCTTCCTTTTTTTATCATTCTCGAGTTTTATAACATCTTTCCTCTTATCTTCTGAATCTTATGATGATGATTACAACATTTCTTTATCTTTAGGATCATATTGGTTAGAATAATTTTGTTTCATGTTGTCCTTTCTTATATTTTTCTCAGGAAAGATAGTTGAACAGGATTTGTTACCATTACCTTATTCTCATATTCACATCCTTTTGATTCCTTTATTTATCATTTATATTATCATTAGATGTATGCTTCATTCTATATTCTTTCACTTTATTTGTGATTCCTCCAATTTCATAGCTACGTCAATGTGTTCTGGCCAAAAAACTAATCACTCTTTCTTTTGAAATTTAGCATTTATGTCTTTCTTGACTTCAAAAACATACATATTTTGAGAATTGTTAACAATATTTTGTAATGAAAGTAACAAAAAAAGACATCCTTTTGCAAGGTTTCTAGGTTTATCACACCTTTAACAAATATTATCTAATTTTTGGAACATATTTTTAATATTTACTTCATTCTTCACAAATTTATTCAATACAACCTTCTCATACTTATTATTTTGAGAGAATGGACTCCTCATCAAACAATGCCTTCCATAACCTATGGAATAATATTAGTGTTTTTGGTTGAACCAACACATATTATCTATATGTCCAATTCCACCATAATACTAAAAATATCCATAAATGGAGTGTTTTCCTCTAAAACATCAGTAATATCCAGAATTGTGAATGTGTTTCCCAGTCACCTTATTCTCCATATTTCACAATCCACCAACAAATATAATGTCAATTGGTTTCATCTTTTTCATTTATAAAATATAAAAACTACATATATTTGTAAAATTTCTAGATTCCGAATGTTTCAAATCATTTTCAGACTCAGGGTTCTTTGAGACTTTTGAATTCCCAGCCATATTGGTCATTAAAACTTACATAATATTCCCATTTTTCTTCTTTTCAAAAAAAATTACATTCTTCTTATCACCCTTTGAATTTAACCTTTTTTGAGTGTTCTATGGTTTCTCATTCAGAGTACATACACTAATTTTTGTGATAGAGATTTGGAAACTTGAATTTCTCAATTCAACTTCAGATGACTTTTGTTGGAAAAGTCCTAAATCTTATTCTTTTTTACTTCATATTCACTTCCAGATTCTCATTACAATTATTTTCTTCTTAGAGATATTTCTTCAAATCCTAAATATCTTTATCCATATTTTATTTCTCTTCAACAAAAAATCTTTTATTTCTTTTTGAGGAAGATTCATCTTCAAACTTTTAGTTTTCCATTTCAAGCCTTCTGATCTTTCTCCAGCGTTCTTTCAATTATTATTTCAAATAAATCTCATGTTGAGTATCTGATTCATCAGAACTATTGATTCTGAATTCATCATCATTCATTATTGCAATAAAGGTATTTTCCCCGGCAAGATCAATGGAATTTTTTGATTCATCTTCCCTTTCATATTCTTCTTCAGCACAACTACTTTCATTACTGGAAGAACATTATTCATTAACTATTGCAATGAATGTGTTGTCTCCACCATCATTAATAATAACCGATCAATCATCTTACTTAGGAAAAAAAGCATCACCTTTTGGATTTAGAGAACCTCTTATCTTCCCTCTTGGAGTTGAATTTTTCTTTATCACCATTTTTCTTCCAAGATATTCTTGGGCTTCATTCTTCAACTTCACTTTCATCTTCATAAATTTCTTCTAAACTTACTCATTGAGTAAAATTGGAAAAAAAATCCTAATGGATACACATAAAAAACACTTTAAGGGATGTTTCCATTTATACCTTCTTATACCTATTTTCACAATCTTAGAAAACAAGGACAAAATTGAATCAATATTTTTATATACATCATTTTCAAAGTCAAAATCTCAAGAATATTTTTCATCAAGAATATTTTTCTTTCTTTCATGGAAGCCTTGAATGAAATTTGTCTATCAAATTTAGCTTTTATTTTATAGAATTATCCCTTCTAATTTTTAAGTAATGAGAGTACTAGGTAAATAATCTAGAGATAATGTTTCAGGATTTCTGTCATCAAATGAAGAAACTTTTGCCTTGAATTTTCCGATTAGTATTCTCAATATCTTTTCAGCCGTAGTAGAATCATCCAAATTTTCACCAAGACATCTGATAGTAATTACTATGTCATTTACCCTGGTAAAGAAGACCCAAACTGATTCATGCTCATCCATCTTAATATCTTCATACTTCAATCTCCATATTTGTTACTTTTCCATATTCAATTTTGTTTTTCCTTCTTATATGATTTTCAATTTATCCCATATACCTTTGGTTGTGGAAACACCTTTTACTCTCAATAATTTACTTTCAGAATGTAATGAAAATTTTTCATTCTTCACCCTTCCATTATTCTCAAGATTTCTCTTATCAATAATTGTAAGTGGAGTTTTATCATCAATGGGAGGAAACCAAACTGTTGTAGCTTCAAGAACATCATAACTGATAGACATGATATATGACATCATTCTATCTTTCCATATATGATAATTCATTGCATAAAAGACAGGAATACATTTACTATTCACACAGTTCATATTCTCCATCAATAATGAATAATGAAGGGAACCTGCACTCTGATACTAATTGAAAGGGATAATTAAGAGTATGGTATCATTTAAAGGGGAATGTGGTGAATCAATGATAATATTTTTCTTTTATGTTTTTTTTCAATTAAAACAACCTTCTCCTCCTGTTAAAGATTTCAAATTCAGGCTAAGAAAAAATCAATACCCACTTAAATAAAAACAATGATTTAAAAGATTTACTATTCAATAATAATAGCTACATACTTAGTAGGTTTTTAAAATGATCAAATACCATATAATTCAGTATAAATAAATTATATGATTACAATGATCAGGATGTATCCTTTCACACTTGTAGCACTATGAAACAATAGAACTAGTTCATGTCCATCCTCATCGCACCATAAGTTAATAAAATTGTTTTGTAACATCTCATGTTATCTTATCCTCTTTTCAATCCACCAAATGTATTAAATTGTAATAGGATTCATCATTTTCTTACTCAAAAGAAAGGTAAGAACTTCTTAGATTTGATATAAAACCTTAGTCCTATTATACTGAGTCTATTTCTCATAGTATGATTCCACGGAGTGTGATTCACACTGAACTAAATATTACCAGTTCTATTTTCTTTCAATAGAATGAAATATATCAGAATCAACACCACTTCAATTCCCGAACACAATTTTCAATCTAAATTGAATATGAATCAATCAGCACCACCTGAAAACAATTGTCAACCTGAATAGAAGTGATCTCTTATTTTCTCTAGAAACCCATGGATTTTGTCTCCTATACAGTGAATAGCACAAGTGTTAGAAATTTAAAAAACTTTTTCCTTTTATAAGTGTCCCATAAAAGGATTATATATGAATCCCAAAACATTTTCCCACCCACCTAAATTCACCAAAAATTCCATTTCCCCTGAAATCACGAAATGCATTTCTTCATCATCATCTCTTTTAGAATCTTCTCAAAACCTCTACCATATTCACCTATTCTTCTTCATACTCCCATTTCAATTACTGAGACAGATTTCAATTGTTAGGAAAACATGGTTCTAGTAAACTAAGTCCAATTCCTCGTGTCGATTTCTGAATACGATTATCAAAACTGATTTGAATCCAAATATTGTATTTCAATGTTTATCTCCCCCTCAACAACTTATTTAGTAATTTCCATCTCTTTTCATTTCTCTTGACTCACCTCAAAAACAATACTTCATTAAAAATTATGCATGTATCATGAAAACCTTCCTGACATTTAAATCATTGAGGATCAACTTTAGCATCATCTAACTTCTTTTGGAAAGTATCGTAACATTCCATTCATCCCTGTAAACTCTTTTTTTCACACAACTCTTGATCAACTTCAAATAAAACTTCTTATTCTCCTATTATATTGATAGAACATGGACCCATTGAAATTTCATATGAAAAGAACAAAAAAATCAACTCTTACCCCACTTGAAGATGTCATTTGAAAACAAACCAGAGTATGATCCTTTCTGGATACAATCATTTCTGTGTATGATCATTTCTGGTTTTGATTATTCTGGATACGATTACTGGTTACGATTGCTGGGTATGATAATTTATTTTTATGATCATTGGGTATGATCAAATACGGGTATGATCAAATACAATATGAAGAAACAATCTGAAAGAGATGATCCACCCGAGTAAGATTCTGTACAATCTAAAAAATGATCTTTGATCAGTACCATGTCTATTTTATCACCTTCACCTAGATACAGACATTTTTAGAAACAATCATCACCATATTTTACTCTTATATCAACACCCATATAAAATCAGAACCACTTTTCAATTGACACCACCATTCACTGACACCACTTTTCATTGGCACCATCTTCCATCAGCACCACATTTCAAAGGCACCACCAGAGTAAAAAATAATCATTAGATCTTCTACTTTCACTTGGTATACTATTGTTTTGAAAGACAATCGATACAATATCCTTCTCTTCTTATCGATATGACTTCTTTTATTAGCATCGCATCTTCAATTTCGATACGATTGTTTTGAAAAACAATTGATGCCCCTTATTTCTCTCTACTCTCCCGATACGATAAATATGAATACGATTCGTTTTCAATTGGAATCTTCTCTTTCACTCAACCTTTATTCTATTAAGATTTCATCAAAATTTCTCTAGACAACTCATGATTTATATGAAATAAAAAATTAGAAAATCATTGTCATAATTAATTTAATCATAGTTATAGTGACTCTGATTCTCTAGAAAGACAAACACATATTTCTCATCATATTCTTATAGAATAATATGAACATCTACATCAGTCAATATGTTTTTATATTCAAATTCACCTATATTCATTACAATGGACTTTCATAGTGATATCTATTTCTATTAATACCCCCAGTAGTAAAATTCTTTCTAGTAACAAAGTGAATCGGAATACAATTCTTCTTTCTAAGAAAAACCTATCACCCAAAAAACAAAAACATATTTCAATATCTTTCAATATAAATTCTCATTCATCAATATCCTTTTTTTCTTCATCATACTTATCGATTGAAAAAAAATACAACAATAACACAACATGGGCCTAACAACTAATGTGGTATCTTTTAAAAAATAATTAATATGGAAGAGGGATCATATATTTTATATGTTAATACACAATGAATTAAGTATAACATAAATAGGATAAAATAATGGGAAGTACATACATCACAAAATACTAAAGAGTATAGAACATATGATGTACCTCCCGGAAATAAAAAGTGAGATGAAATCCCTTTACCTTATGTGTTGACTCTCATTGTACTCATTCAAATGACCTGTATAATAAATATAAATTTATTATACATGTTTAATTAATCGATATTCTTATATATATATAATAAAACATATGTTTGTATTATTAACTTATACTAACCTCTTGTTAAAGATAATATGTTAATGTTTCAATTTGGATAATATTATCTTTATTTTTCACATGTTACTTAATTTTTAATATATTTGGTTCATAAACATTATATCATGATTTATAGACTTTAATCCATTATAATAATATCATTTATATACAGTATATGTGTATTATAATAATATATTTTATTTATATAAGTATGAAATGTAATAAATTGTTCATGTAGATGGTAGGTCGTACGTACGCATGATTGTTATTTCTTCTTAAATATCATATTGAAAGAAAGTAAGTAAAAACACAAAATATATGAATATATAATTATTATATTATATTTATGATATCTAATATATCTTATATATTAAATTAAACCATCCTTAATATAATACATGTAGTTTTTGAAAGAATCACATTGCTTTGAGGGTGTGGTAGTATAGAGACCCAGCCTTTTCTTGCATTACTATTACATTATTTCAAATATAAACAACATAATAGTATTACACATGGAGGATCCAGAGGTTTAGTGTCTTGGGAAAACTAGGACCACACATAACAAGTACAACATCAAGCATAATCATTCATTTAATTTCTCCTTCTCTAGCTTCTTAGTAACACTTGTCTTCTCCTTAGTACATGTATCCACCTGAGGATATACATCAAAAGGGGTGAGAAATAATCCCAGTAAGAGGATAGATAAGAACAATACATCATGGGGTGAACATAATCATGACATAGGTAAAAGATCATGAACATGAGAGGAGCATAAACAATAAACTTGAAATGTGGCAATGCATAAAAATGAAACATCATGTCTTAGTGGTTAACTACCACACATAATTGTAAACAAAGCTAGCATCTTGTTCACACATCATTTCACATTTACTCATGAGATTCATCACTTTTCCCAATGAATTGGAGCACTATATAATTCCAGGAACACCCTTTACATTTAAACATTCATATTGCGCTATATAATTTCGGGCGCACCCGTCACATCATAACATTATCATTATCATGCTTTCCACATATAACACATATCAAATATGTACATAAATAACCCATGGAAAGGAATGGGTTTCATCTCATAATAACACATTCATAAGATTTGGGTTCCCAAAAGAAAGAGGGAACAACATACTTGATACAAGAACCATCAACCTTGAATGAGAGGTAGAAGGTGAGATCTTGAAAGAAGAGTTCTTGTGAAAAAAATTTTGATGGACATTAAAACCAGTGACAAACATGTATGTCCCATAAAAGTAAAGGAAATGATGAAAAAATTATCTTTGAAGATTAACTATATTAAAAATGGAGTGAAAGAGGGAGAACCTGAAGGTTGAAAATTGGGTTCGAGATTTCCCCTTACCATGTACTCGAATTCCTCCTTCTCTTTAATGTCCTGTATAATGACATTAAAAACATTAATTAGAAATTCCAGAACATTTTATACCTTAATAGGGTTCATTATGGTTTCATTATTTCATATTATGTTCCTTTGGATGACTTATAGAGTTTAAAAACATTGTTTGGGGATGTTCGTTTTTATGGTTTTCTAGAGTGGTTCACTTGTATTCTTAAATTGATGTTTGGGTAGATCATGGGTAAACATCCAGAACTAATATTAAATGTTATTTATGATATTACAAAAGCTTGAATGATTTTATAATGGGTTAGATTAGATCCATGTGGATGAATCATTAGATAAGAATTAAATGAAGATTATTTGGATTAATTTGAGCGGTTTTTGGATCACAACGAACTCGTTTTAACTTTTACGTAGTAATTTGGCCATAGGTTATTTCCAGAACTTAAAATGGAACATAATACATATAAAATATTCTGGTTCATCCATGAAATTTTTTTCATGACCAGATCTGAAGCTATAAATGGAAGAAGAGAGCATGTTGTTTTGGAAGGTGATAAATTACCACCACATGAACAACGTTCTCTTATGTAAAATAAAAGGAAGAGGGAAAGTGGGTGGGGTGATATAATATCCCATTAGAATCATAAAAATACATTATATGTATAATAAGGGAGTTAAAAAACAATTTGGATGAGAATAGGTGGGGAGAGATCAAGAAAGGAACTTGAACTTTAAAGGAAATTAAAGGAGAAGAGAGAGAGAGAAATTACCTCTAAAATCTTCCTCTTGAGATCCTCCTTAAGGAAGATAGGATTGGTCTTTTGATGAGACCAGAAACATTAGGACGTGCGGGAGTTTCTAGGGAAGATGTTTGGGAACACTTTAGAGAAGTCTTGGAGCATGAGAGGTGTGAGGAAAAGGGGGAGCGAAGGGTGGCTTTTATAGTGGATGGGAGAGAGGTTTCCTTAATATAATATTGATTAGTTTATTAATTTCACCTAATAAAAGGAATAGTGAGTCTTGGATGACCAATAATAGTAATTTTATAATGTAATCCCGAACCAATTGGGATTACATCAGCATAACATCCTCGGTGACTCAATTAATACATTATTTAGCATTTATTGTGAATTATCGGAATCCACTATTCATCAAAAATTCAAGTATCTCAGAAAAATCTCAAAACTTTACCCCAACCATTTTTTGACGTGTAGAATCCAAAAATGAAGTGCATTTTTTCAAAAATAATTTTCTAAATATTATTTATTTAATAAGAAATAAAAATCATAATTTACATAAAAACAGTTTTTAAGATTAAAACTGAATTTATAGTTCTTTCAAAAGTTACGTAGTGTCTTATAAAATTACCTAAATACTATTAGACATTGATTCATTAATTTATGAATGCATTACAAGAAAATAAATATTCTTTTAAATTAATTAATTAATTATAATTAATTATTTATGACTTATAAAATACCAAAAACGTTTAATAAGGTCAAATTGTCACTCTCTAAGATGTCTAAATTTTATTTTATCATTCATAGGTAATGTTCCTCTTATTTAATATTCATAAGGGTCATGTTACTATTCATAAGGGTAGGTTACTATTCACCAAAAATTATTTTTGTTTCATTAGACTCCAAAAACCATCTTGAACACAACCGTGTATGTTGGATTTTCAAAATTCCAAACATAGGGGTGACAAAATTAAGTTTAAAGGTCACTTATCACTTAGTAGATCATTATTTTGTGTTTTTATAACATAAATATAATAAATGAATTATCCATTGAAATAATTTGGGTCGTTACATTCTTCCCCCCTTAAGAAATTTCGCCCCCGAAATTTCACATTACACAAATAGGGGTGGGTACTTCTCCTTCATTACCTCTCATGGTTCCCACTATTTTATAAAATAGAAAAGGTTAGAACAAAAAATAAGTAAACAAGTCATGAATAAATTATTCATTTAAACAATTATACCAAAAACATATCATATGGGATCCCTAGGTAAATATCCTTGTGTACATATTTGTACATAGCCTCATGTTGTAGGTTTTCTCTAGGGTTCACAAATCCTAATCCCCAAATTAACTAAACTGTTCCACTAATACCAACTATAGAGACCCAACCTTTTCTTGAAATACTATTACATCATTTAAAATATAAACAACATAATAGTATCACACATGGAGGATCCAGAGGTTTAGTGTCTTGGGCAAACTAGGACCACACATAACAAGTACACCATCATGCATAATCATTTATTTAATTTCTCCTTCTATAGCTTCTTAGTAGCACTGGTCCTCTCCTTAGTACATGTAAAACCTGAGGATATACATAAAAAGGGTGAGCTAGAAGCCCAGTAGGAGGATAGATAAGAACAATACATCATGGGGTGAACATAATCAGGACATAGGCAAAAGATCATGAACATGAGAGGAGCATAAACATTAAACTTGAAATGTGGAAATGCATAAAAATGAAACATCATGTCTTAGTGGTTATCTACCACACATACTTGTGAAAAATGATAGCATCTTTTCGACACATCATTACACCTTTACTCATGAGATTCATCACTTTACCCTATGCATTGGAGTGCTATATAATTCCGAGCTCACCCGTCACATTTAAACATTCATATTGCGCTATATAATTCCGGGCGCACCCGTCACATCATAACATTATCATTATCATGCTTGACACATAGAACACATATCAAAAATGTACATAAATAAACCATGGAAAGGAATGGGTTTCATATCATAATAACACATTCATAAGCTTTGGGTTCCCAAAAGAAAGAGGGAACAACATACTTGATACAAGAACCATCAACCTTGAATGAGAGGTAGAAGATGAGATCTTGAAAGAAGAGTTCTTTTGGAAAACATTTTGATGGACATAAAAACCAGTGAAAAACATGTATATCCCAGAAAAGTAAAGGCAATGATGAAAAAAATGATCTTTGAGGAGTAACCATCTTAAAAATTGAGTGAAAGAGGGAGAACCTGAAGGATGAAAATTGGGTTCGAGATTTCCCCTTACCTTGTACTTGAATGCCTCCTTCTCTTTAATGTCCTGTATAATGACATTATACTCATTAATTAGAAATTAAAGAACCATTTATACACTAATAGGGTTCATTCTGGTTTCATTATTTCATATTATGTTCCTTTGGATGACTTATAGAGTTTAAAAATATTGTTTGGTGATGTTTGTTTTTATGGTTTTCTTGAGTGGTTCACCTTTATTCTTAAATTGATGTTTGGGTAGATCATGGGTAAACATCCAGAACTGATATTACATGTTATTTATGATATTACAGAATCTTGAATGATTTTATAATGAGTTATATTAGATCCATGTGGATGAATCATTAGATAAGAATAAAATGAAGATTATTTGGGTTAATTTGACCGGTTTTGGGATCACAATGAACTCGTTTTAACTTTTACTTAGTAATTTGGCCATAGGTTATTTCCAGAACATAAAATTTTAACATAATACATATAAAATATTCTGGTTCAACCATAAAAATGGTTTCATGACCATATCTGAAGGTAGAAATGGAAGAAGACAGCATGTTGTTTTTGAAGGTGATAAATTATCCCCACATGAACAACGTTCTCTTAAGTAAAATAAATGGAAGAGGGAAAGGGGGTGGGGTGATATAATATCCCATTAGAATCATAAAAATACATTATATGTATAATATTTTAGTTAAAAAACAATTTGTATGAGTATAGGTGGGGAGAGATCAAGAATGGAACGTGAACTTGAAAGGAAATTAAAGGAGAAGAGAGAGAGAAATTACCTCTAGAATCTTCCTCTTGAGATCCTCCTTAAGGAAGATAGGCTTGGTCTTTTGATGAGACAAGAAGCTTTTGGACGTGGTGGAGTTGCTAGTGAAGATGTTTGGGCAGATTTTAGACAATTCTTTGAGCATGAGAGGTGTGAGGAAAAGAGGGAGTGAAGGGTGGCTTTTATAGTGGAGGGGAGAGGGGTTTTCTTAATATAAAATTGATTAGTTTATTAATTTCACCTAAGACAAGGAATAGTGAGTCTTGAATGACCAATAATAGTAATTTTATAATGTAATCCCGAACCAAGTGGGCTTACATCTGCATAACATCATCAGTGACTCAATTAATACATTATTTAGCATTTATTGTGAATAATCAAATTCCACTATTCATCAAAAATTCAAGTATCTCAGAAAAATATCAAATATTAACCCCACCCATTTATCGATGTGTAGAATCCAAAAATGAAGTCCATTTTTCGAAAAATAATTTTCTATAAATTATTAATTTAATAAATAATAAAAATCATAATTTACCTAAAAAAATAGTTTTTAAGATTAAAACTGAATTTATAGTTCTTTCAAAAATTATGTTGGGTCATATAAAATAATCTAAAAACTATTATACATTGATTCATTAATTCATGAATACATTACTGCAAAATAAATATTCTTTTAAATTAATTAATTAATTATAATTAATTATTTATGACTTATAAAATACCAAAAACATTTACTAAAGTCAAAATGTCACTTTCTAAGATGTCTAAATTTTATTTTATTATTCATAGGTAATGTTCCTATTATTTACTACTCATAAGGTTCATGTTACTATTCATAATGGTAGGATACTATTCATAAGTGTAGGTTACAATTCACCAAAAATTATTTTTGTTTCATTGGACTCCAAAAACCATCTTGAACACAACCGTGTATGTTGGATTTTCAAAATTCCAAACATAGGGGTGACAAAATTATGTTTAAAGATCACTTATCACTTAGTAGTTCATTATTTTCTGTTTTTATGACATAAATATGATAAGGGAATTTTCCATTGAAATGCTTTGGGTCGTTACAGGTAGTCCATACATCCTCAAATGAAATTATCATATCAACGCCAAATTAAATGTAAAAAACATTTGGGTTGTAAAAGTAATACATAATCATAAAGAAAAAATAAATATAACATAATACATATATATATATATAGTTTCAATCATAATGGCCATCGTGGTAGGTGGTAATGGAAAAATGAGCAATCATCATTTCGTGATCCAGTAGTTCATCTTACACAAAAACAATGTGTATGTCACCCATTATATGGATCTGTGCATAAGTATAGGTCGATATATTTACATAAAAACATCCTAGTATATTTTGGATATAGGTTTGTTAAAATAATTTTGTAATAGAAGATATTTTTGTAGTGGATAATGGAGGTGAAACTAGAGATCTTGAGAGAAGGCGTTACCTCTTAATCATGTAACTCCTATTGGTTTGTGCCAAAAGGCTTCCTTGGAAGACTTTTTGCCCAACAGGAGGTACCAATGAAGAAGTGATGTAATTTTGGAGCTAATTTGTGAAGCCTTTAGGCGATCCATGGGGCTTGAGAGGTGTGAGGAGGAGGAAGTTGTGGTGGGCTTTCACAGGGAAAGAAAATGACTAACTTGGAATTTCGGGAAAAAAAGTTAGGTATACGCATTTTCATACAAAAAAAATCATTAAAAACCCGAAAAAATAATGATTTGATGTTTTATGGCCGATTTATTTCCATAAAATGGATTTTGGGCAACTTTATAGGTCATTTGGGCCCCTAATATTATGGTTTTGTCCTAATTAAGCTTAATTGGACCTTAATTTTTGTGATTAATTTTAATCACTTTTACTAATATTTTTTTTCAAAAATTAAATTGATCTTATAAGAATCTAAATATTATACATATAAAATAAATTTATCTATGTTTTTAGAAATTCTATTTTTAGAAGCGGGAAAATTATGGTTAATGCTAATCTCGTAAACTTGGTGAGAAAGCGAGTTTTTTTAGTAAAATGTTCATAAGTTTATTAAGATTTTATATTGAATTTAATATTGAAATTGATTATAATTACATAAATTATATTAATATAATTATAATTAATCTAATTTTACATTAAAGAATTTTAAAATTTAATTTTACAATAATATCTAATTAAATGAAAAGGCAGTTATTAACAAAAACACAATATTTTTCACTATTCATCAAGAAATAAATTTTATGAGAAAAATCACAACAATTCACCCTAAGATAATTTCAACATTATAAATTCAAAAATAAATATTTTTTAATAAAATTAAATTATTAATTGTGTCTAAAATTTATTTTAGTATTTATATCAGTTCATTTGTGAAAATAGTATTTTTAACCATAAATGGACTTTTCCAAAAATCATATCATTCATTATCAATAAATTTTATCTATATAAAAAAATAATAAATAATATTTAAAAATTAATTACTATTATTCATAAAACTAAGCTTAACATAGAGGATATAATTATACCATTTAAATAATTATAACAATAAAATAATGTTTCGTAGAAACATCAATGTTGTGTATATCATACGCCAAGTCGGAGTTGCATGTAGTGCAAGCCAAGTTCCTATTGTGTGTAGCACAAGACAAGTTGGTAATCTGTGTAGTGCCATAAAATTTGGTATTTTCAAATGAATATATTTCTTAGTGTGTTAATATATATATATATATATAACTATTTACACTGTCATGTGGAATGAAAAGTATCAAAAATATTAATTTATTTGAAAAAAAATGTATTTCAAAAAATATCAGGGTGTTACATTATACCCCCCTTAAAATGACTTTCACCCTCAAAATTAATCTGGGTTACTAAATGTTTAGTACTTGAATGTTTCATTAATAAAATCTCACATCGTAAAAATTAATATTAAAACTTTATTTAAAAAGGGAAAGTTGGAACCATCACATTTACCCTATGTAACATATAACTATGATTCCACATAGGGGAACATAGGTTGGGAGTGAAGATTGGATATGGAGGAAAACCATAAATATTTATATGTAGTTATTGAGTTCATCAATAAAAACCATGTTAATTATCAAAGAAATGTATAGGGACTTCAAATTATAAATATGTAATGATTAAAAGGGCCATTTGTTCAACAAAAATTAGTGTACTGGGATAAAAAAATTTCTTTTGATCATTATCCTAAAATTGTGTGATTATTTTATTGACCATGAATATAAGGAAACATAATTTTTTGATATATTTATATAAACAAAATTTCATTCTTTAGTTTTTCTTTTATAAATTTATAATTCATCAATTACATCATATAATGGATGTCTATAAATTAACATTGATGCCTGAAGTGACAAAATACTATTTTACCGGATCTTAAGGCCGATAAAAGAATTAAAATAAAAACTATTTACCTATAACTATTCATAAAAATCAACATGGTTAATAAATTAATCTATAAACATAAGAATTGACACAATTGTTTTATCATAAATAATTATAACTTAAAAAAATTATACATTCTCTGTGGCATCAAATTGTCCAGTGGTAAGCGTTAAACCCTTATCGTCCTTTGGTCATGAGTTCAATACCCTCAGCCTTTCCATACATGATTGTTTTTCAATCAATATACATGATTCCCTTTTCTAAAATGACACTAACATAATTTCCAAAACTAAATAAGATAGACATCTCTGAAATATGTTCAATCAATAAATTCCAATTTATTCAATGTTTTCAATACAAACTCATTGCATAAATACTTCCTATAAAGTTTAACTTAAACTTTTCATGAATGTTTAACATTATAACCCTTCTAAAATATGAAAATCAAAAACTTTATAAAGAGATTCATAAAATCATCTTAGCATTGATTCCCCCATATAACACAAAGTTGCTCTTGGTTTTCACATTCCAAACATGTGAATACCCTCTTGGTAAATTACCATAATTCATTTTGGAAAATATGCATGTTTCCTTATTCCCATGATTAATTTATATATTATTCAGAACCAAGAATTTTTAAACTTCATCCTTGTCGGCATATAACACTTCATCAATAATCAGTTCTAGGGTAATCTGTACCATTCAATTTACTTATTCATATCCAACATATCATTAACCAAAGATCATTATCTAAATTTTAGGCATTAATTAAGGGTTTAATTCCCTTAACAAAAATATCACATTTCCATGAAATAACTTTTCTACTTCTTAATTACCATTCAACATGTCTTTTTCATTCATTAATGAAAACTTATACAAAAAAATTACAAATTTCAAGATTCATAAAACATAATCTTTGAATTCCAAAACATAAATACAACTTTAATAAAACTATATTCATAAACCATTACTCAGGATTCATGAACATATTCCTTAATACCAATTTCCTTGAATATGAAATTTGAATAATTTCTTAAGGTTCCTTAACCTCAATATAATCATGATTCTTATCATTAATGTAAAAAATACCAGAAAAATGTTACATACCTTTCATATGTAATTTGTGATCTTATTACCTTTATATGTATAACTAATACTCGTACCTACTTCCTGATTCTATATATGATACTTCTCCTTGCGAAATATATTCACATAATTCCTATTCCTTCCACATCAAAAAAAATTAAATTTTAATCATGTTCATTGCAGTTATCTCAATTAAATAAAACTAAAAAGAAAGTGGTGAGAAACACATATCATATAATAAATCCACATAATATTGAAAAATTACTTATATGATGTACAATTAATGGATCATTTTTTTTAATATATGAAATCATTATATATACTAGGTTATCTATATACAACTTATATATAAATCCTTAATGATAGTTCAAGAAGGTTTTGTGAGTTTCCAAAGCATATCCCCCATGATTGTCAAACCAGGTGTGCAACAAGGCCCGTTGTCTTGTACTAGATTACCCCGATTCAGGCCCGAAACATATTCTTGGAGTTGTTACCCCTAGGTCTATATGGTCTATATCCACATCCGGTTATAGTATCCAGACATAGATGTATTTATGAGAAACTACTCACTCTATCCTTTACCAAAATTCTAGAACATTTTCCTAAATTTAAACTCATAGTTATACTTATCCATAGAGAAATACCTAGACATATCTGTAAAAATTTACCTAGAGATCTCAAAAAAGTTTTATAATACTAGTTTTTAAACATTGACTATACCTTTACTATGATTCAAACTATAGATACCCAAGCTTATAATACATCGATATTACATTATTTTAGATAAATATTCAATAAATTTCAAAAATACAGGCACGAGGACCAAAATAGTTTACTGTCATTGGAAACATGGAAACAATATATTATATCCTGGTGAAAGATATTCAACATATCCCATAAATATCTATAACTTTAGTACTTCTAACTAAAACTATTTTTCATAACCTGTAGAATGGAATCAGAAGAACGATGTGAGCTCATATGCTCAGTAAAAGTAAATAAAGTAAATTTGTAAGCATAACGTGAACAAAAAGGGTATGGAAATTGAGAGTAAGATATTCAGATCATACCCTAAATATTAAATATTATAATAAATATTGTGAGTTTATAAGAGTTAGATCATAAAATAACTATGATCATATTTCATGAAAGAATAACAAAGGAATAATACATGGAATTTGTGGCATGAACATTGGAATATAATGATGTGAACATGTATAAGTAGAAACAGGTTTACTCATTAAGTTAAGGACATGAAATCAGGCCCCAGAATTAACTTGTGGATATGCAACAAATTCCATGAAAAACATTATGAATTTGTAATCACGTTCAAGAATAAACTTTTTGACATGAAACTATGTCAATTAATAACTTTGTGAACAAGTAATCAGGTACACGAATAACATAGTATACATGTAATATGGTTCACGCATAAACATATGGACATGAAACTAGGTCCATTCATAACATCTTGAAGACGTAATAAGGTCCACTCGAAACATTTTGAACATGTAAACAAGTTCACGCACAAACTTATGGACATGAAACCAGGTCCGTGCATAACATTGTGCACATGTAATCAGGTTCACATATAAAATCTTTAACATGTTATGAAGTGCTAGCATAAACCTGTGGACATGAAACCAGGTCTATACATAACATTCTTATCATGTTATCCAGTTCATGAAAAACATTATGAACATGTAATCAGATTTATGCATAAAAAATTACACATGAAACCAATTCAATGCATAACATGGTGAACGTGTAATCGGTTTCATGCAAAACATTTATACACATGATTCATCCATCGTTACCCATTTCATTATAGGGAGATATAGGTCCCACCTATATCATAATAAAATCATTCATACATGCAGAAAATATAATAAAACTTCATTATATAATGACCCATAAAAATTAATGAGTTTTATAAACATAAAGTTGATATCAAATGAAAATAATTGGGAATCATAAACATTTCCTCATATCAAAACCTATGAAAAATAGAAATGTTTCATTTAATCAAAACATATCCCATGGAAAGAATCACATTTCAAAAGAATATAACCTATAGAATAGAAATAGGTTCCATAAGAGTCATTTCATCAAAACATAACCATTCAAGAGAGGATCTAAACGGAACCTTGGGATAATTTCCATGATGGTAATGATTAACATAAACAGATTTCATCTTATAAGGAAAATAAATTAGAAGGATATTATGAAAACATTTATTGAGGAAAATATCATTTCATCTTTAAAAATTATCTTTAAAAACTAAACCTTTTTGAAACCTATTTCCTTTAAAAACTTTTAAAACTTATAAAAAATTCCTGAATAAAAATTGAATTCCTTTTTTCTTTGAATAAATATAAAATAATCTTGATAATATTTTTAAAACCAATTTCCTTTAATACTTATAAATTAAACTGGAAATCATTTTTGAAAACTATTTTCCTTGACAACTTATAAAGTAATATTGAAATGATTTTTGAGAACTGTTTTTCCTTTAAAACATATAAAAGGATATTGAAAACTTTTTGAAAATAATTTCATTGAAAAAATCATTGAAAAAAAATATTAAAAATTAAATTTTAAACATAAAAATAAATCGTCAAAGGATTGAAGGTGGATAAATCCGCACATGTCACATGAGGTAGAAAGAACATTAATTTCTCATGTCAAAAAGGATAAAAAATCCGTGTTTGAAAAGGGAGAAGTAGATTCCTATGAAAACATTATTAAAATAAAATAAAAAAACTTTTATTGATCATAGGTGATTAATATAATATTCATGGAAACCCTTTTTATAAGACATAGTTTTAAAGGAACATATATTTATGACTGAAGAGAGGGTAAAGTCAGGAATTTGTAAAAAACGCTTTCTTAAATATATTATGTACCAAAGAGTGGAATAAAGGGTACCAATATGTAAATAAATCATGAATAACCATATTATAAAAAATTTCATGAATTTTCTTGAGATATGGTTCATAATATTTCATCAAAGTAAGAATAAACATAAACAATCTCAAAACGGATGAAATTGCCATAAAAACTCTTATAACATGGTAACTTGGGATCATAATATCCTTGTAAAAAATGAGACTAAATTAAAAATAAAATGTCATGAATGAAAATAAATTCATGAAATAGAAATTAAAGTTAAATTATATGCACCTCCAATGATAATTTAGGTTAATAAAAAAACGTGGGTCTCAAAAAAGGCAAATTGAGAAAAAAAAACTGATTTAGAAAATTTGGAAAATTAAACCCTATGAAAGAAGGATCATAGAATGGATATGTGAATAAAAATAAATTTAATTATAATATAAATAGAATACAATAGTGGTATGTATATACACCAGACAAAATTAAAGAGTGGAAAACATATCATGTATCTCATGGAAATAAATCATGACATGCAATCCCCATACCTTGTGTCTTCACTCTCATCATACTAATCCAAACCACTGGTAAAATAAATAAAAATTTGTTATAAATATTTTTAAAAAACCATATTATTATATCTGACACCACATATAGTTTTATTATTACCTTATATTACCCTCTTGTTAAAAATTCAGTGCAAAGGATTCACTTCGGGTAATATTCTCTTTTTTCTTCACGTGTGTCTTGATTTCTAATATCATTTTCCCTTATACATTATATCGTGATTTAAAAATTTTAAAACATGATTTAAATATCACATATATATATATAAACATTATATTTGTATTTTAATAATCTATAGAATATATATAAGTATGAAACGCAATACATCGTTCACGGAGATAGTAGGCCGTATGTACGCATGAATGATTTTTTCGTTTAATCGTCATATTGAAAGAAAGTAAGTAAAAGGAATATATTTATATATATGTATATTTTTTTTAATGTAGATTTATGATATCATATATATCTTATATATTAACTAGAACCATGATTAAAACAATCTATGTAGTATATGAACAAATCATTTTGCTTTGAGGGGGAGGTAGTCTACATTTCCTCAAATAAAATTATCATATTAACACCAAATGTAAATTAAATAAGATATGTGTTTTAAAAGTAATAATTAATATTAAATAAATAATTTATAAAATATATGACATATATAAACATATTTTTCATCATAATGGCCACCATCATATGTGGTAATGGAAAAATGAACAATCATCATTTTGTGATGTAGTAGTTCACCGTAAACAGAAACATTATGTTCATTACCCATTATATGGAGGTGTATGTTTGTTTAGCTATAGATAATTATATAAAAACATAATATTATATTTATTATAATGTTTTTTCTATAATCATGGTAATGGTAATATTTTAGGGGTGGATAATGGAATTCAAACTAGAGGTCTTGAGAGAAGACGTTACCAATTAATAGGGTAACTCCTTTTGGTTTGTGCCAAAAATATTCCTAGATATACTTTATTCCAGAAAATAGTTTTCAAGTAAGAAGTGAGATAATTTTGGATCTAATTTTAGAATAATTTGGTTTATCCATGGGGTTTGGCATGGTGTAAGGAAAATGGAGTGTTGGTGGCATTTTATACGGAAGGTAAAGTACTCACTTCGAATTTTGGAAAACAAGTTAGGTGTACACATGTTCTTACCTAAAAAGTGACATATAAAATCCACCAAAATCATTAATCGATGTTTTTTGGCCAAAATGTTTCTAGAATATTGGTTATGGATAATTTTATAGGTCATTTGGGACCCCAATATTAAGGTTTAGTCCCTAATTAAGCATAATTTAACCTTAATCATAGTGATTAATTTTATTCACTTTTAATTTTACTTTTGGTCTAAAATAAAGTTGATATTATTAGAATATAAATAGTGTATTTTTTAAAATTCTGTTTTCTGGTTTTTCTAAATTCAATTTTTAGAATTGGAAAAAGTTAAGGTTAATTCTCATACCACTAATGTGGTGAGAAAGTGGGTTTTTAAAGTAAAACATTCAAAAGTTTATAAAGTTTTTATATTCAATATAAAATTTAAATTGATTCTAAAAACTGCAATTTTATTAATATAAATACTATTTATCTAATTTCTCCTTAATCCAAATTTAAAATATAGTTTAAAATTAATAATTATTTAAAGGAAAAGAAAGATATTAACTAAAACAAAGTGTTTTTCACTATTCATAAAAAATTGATGCTTCTCAGAAAAATCACATATATTCACCATAAGGTAATTTCAAAATTATAAATTAAAAAATAAAATATATTTCATAAAATTAAATTTATAAATTTATTTAAATAAATTTTATTATTAAAAGCGATTCATTCGAGAAAATAATACTTTTAAACATAAAAGGACTTTACCATAAATCATATAATTCTTTACCAATAAGTTTTATCTATATAAAAAAAATTATAAATAATATTAAAAAATTAGTTATTACTATTATTATATATATTTTTAATATCTAGGTTATAATTATCTCATTTAAATAATTATAACAAAAAAATGAGCTTTTGTAGAAACATCATTATTGCATGAAACAAAAGCGAAGTCGATGTTGAAGGTAGTGCAAGCCAAGTCGGTATTGCATTTACCAAAACCAAGTTGGTAATGCTTGTAGCATAAGACAATTCAATGTTGTTTGAAAGGAATATTTGAATTTTTCTTAATATATATATATATATATATATAACTTTGTCTAATGTAACATGAAATGAAAATTATCGAAGCGACAAATTAATTCAAAAAAAATACATCACAAAATCCTAGGCTGTTAAATTATTCCTCCAAAAAGATCTCATATATTCCATTGAGATTGTAGAAATGTATAGGATGACCTAGGGAATACATGAACAAAGGGGATGATCTAAATAGCCTAAGAAGTGTACAAACAAAGGAATAAAACCAAGAACATGGGTTGAAAGGCATAACATGACGGGAACAAAAAGAATGGATAATGAATAAATATAAGGAATAATAACATTCAGATAATGGGGACGTGTAGTATTGGAATCATTGTAATGTGAAAACAACACACATCATGACATTAGCATGAGTCATGGATAACTGCGAAGACTATTGCACATGGTGGAGAAATACCCAAAAAGGAATCACGTTCACTCTCTATCCCAACATGACATCTCATGAGACTAAATAGTACCCAATGCATTAGAGTGAAATCTTTGTTCACCCATCATTACATGTTCATGAATACATGGTCCAAATAAAGAATCAATAATATGGGTTAACCATGGAAAGAATTGGGTATATTTATCATGTCATCATACCTAACAAAAGGGAATATCACAATAGTGTCCAAGAATGAATGTATATAAATAATAAATGTATATTAATAATTTAAAACGGGTATAGATCATGATATTTTATTTCAAACAGAACTGAAAACATATAAAAATAGCTTCAAAGATAAATTAGAAATGAAATATTTTAATGCGGTTTAAGGAAAATTTTAAAGAGTGTTTAAAGAGGAAAATGAATATTAGTTTTCATAAAACCAAAAATGAAAAAATGTTTTTTTCATGATAAAATTTTTTATTTAAGAAAAATAATGGTTTCTTAAAAACAAATTATGGAGTTTTCCTGGAAAAGGGTAAGAAATTAGAAGATTCCCTTTAATCAGTCTTGCTTATCAGTAAGAATTTAGAAGAGAGCCTTTTTAGAACGTATATTACCCTATAAAATATGGATAAACTTATATGAATACATGTTTTCAGATAATATAAATACAATTTATAAATTTTATATAAAAAATAAAGAAGAATAAAATTGGTGTAAAGAGAGGGAAACTGTAACCCAATAGAGAAAATATATGTTTGGAACAAATCCCTTACCTTATATCTGAAACTGTTATCCACTTGATGTTAATTTCCTTGGTAATAAAATTAAAACAATTAATTAATAAATTGAAAACCATTTTAACATTTATTTTATTTATTATATTTTTATTAAGTACATTTATAGACTTTCTGATAAGTTATAAGATATTATTTTATCATTCATGAATGTTCATTTCATTGGTTTTCATGATTGGTTCACTTGTATTAATATATAAAATATCATGTAAAATTAGAATAGATATCCCAAATTTAAGTTATATGTTATTAATTAACATAAAATTTTTTAAATGGTTATATAAATCATATCTTTTTCGAGGTGATGATTATTCATTAGATAAGATGTTAGAGATAATATTTTAGATTATTTTAGCAGTTTTTCGATCATCACAAACTTGTTCGGTTTCATTATTCATTATTGTGTATAAAAGATAGCTACAAAACCTAAAAAGTTTTATAACATAAATTTTAAAATTTTAAACAACCATTATAATGGTTTTATTTCCATACATGAAGGCGGTAAATGAAAATAAAAACATTTCACCCTCAAAGGCGATAAATTAACACCACACAGATGATATTTTCATTTTTAGAATAAAAGGATGAAGAGAAGATACATGAAGGTGTATTTTCTATTAAGATCGAAAAATGAAAATAAATATAAGATACTATACTTAGCATGATTATTTGGATAGATCATGTGATGATATTATATAAAAGTAAAAGAAATAGAAAATTAAAATAATGAAAGAAAAAGGGGATTTCACCTCTTTAATTCTTCTCCTTGAGAACCTCATTAGGGAAATTAGTTTTGGGGTTATGTTGGAACTAGAACCTCATGGACTTGGGAGGAGACTTAGTTAGATTATTTTTTATAAATTAGACATGCTTTATGGATTAATAGGTGTGAGGAAAATAGGTTTTGAGGGGTGGTATTATTATTGGGGAGAGGGGTGTTTTCTCATTATTATTTTCATTAGTTTATTATATTTCATCAATAATATGAATAGTCTGAGAATTATCACAAGATATATTAAAATAATAAAGGATAGTTCGATATTATGGTGATTACATAATTAAGGACTCAAGTAATATATTATTTAACATATAATGTTTATATATTGTAAATTGTCGTATTTCACTATTAACTAAAAATTTAAGTAATTTAGAAAAGTACAAAAAAAATCAACTTAACAATTTTTTGACACGTTTAATTAAAAAATGAACTCCATTATATGAAAATAAATTTCTATATATGAGAAATTTAACTTTAAATTTAAATCATCATTTAATTGAAAAATACCAATTTTAAAATCATACCTTCTATTATAACAGTTTAAATAATTAATTAAGGTCTCATAAAATTATCTTATATACATAATACAATAAAATATTAATTTATGAATAAATTATAGAGAAAAAATATTTTAAATCATTTAATTAATTATAAAATTTAAAATACACATTTATTTTTTATAAAAAATATCAACACATAGTTAATAATTTCTAAAACATTTATTTATTTATATTATGATAAAATTATATTAATTATTCAATTATAAGATACTTTAATTTTAAATATTCTTTAATTGGTGAGTTTACAATTCTAATGGTTGTTTTACTATTTATAAGGGTTATATTACTACTCCAATGGTCATGTTATTATTCCATTGGTATATATTTCTTAACTTCTATAAATATCACATATTTCATTCATTTATCATTTATAAAGATTATGTTTTGTTGTGTAAGTGATTTTATAGGATTTATACTATATGTAAGAATTATAAGAAGAGAATTTCTATTGTTATAATTCTAGTGTGTTACACACATAGTCAATATAATGGACCAATGTTGAATATTATTAACTGGATGATGGTTCCACTGATTTACATGAAGAGTCAGTATGGGCGTATTAAGGAATTGATGTTGGACGGATAGAATGATATGAAAATCACTAACCATAGCTTCTCATCGATGATTCTAGATAATGAAACCCATGTAATAGTTTCCATATAGTGGTGATGTATTAATAAAATAAATATTAAAAGGATTAAATTTGATAAATCATTTATTAAACCATGATTATTTTTTATGAATTTTGGCTATTGGAGGATTTTGAATTGGCTAGGGTTGAGACGTTTCTAGATGGGTAAATTTTTTTATTTTGATGAATGATAGCACAAAGTGAACAATGTCCTAATATCAAGAACATGTGGGATATAGAAAGAAGGGGGGTTGTCCCTAGGGGACACTAACCATATGATGGGCTTGTAAAGGTACCCAATGAGGTATTAGGTGCTCGATGATAGGTTATTGAAAAACCATTAGCCTTATAATTTTTTTATTAATTATTTAATAAAATGAATTTAATGAAAAAATTTATAAAATAATTTAATCTTCTCGTTAATTCCCCCAGTACCTACATAATTTAATCTTCTCGTCGATCCATAGCAGGTTATATGTCGCGGATCCATGACGGGTGGCTCTGGGGATGGTCCTCATCGGGTCGTGATACTATGGATCCACACGGGGTTGTATGTCGTTAATCCACACATTGTCGAAATTCATCAATCCTTATAGGGTCGTAAGTCATCGATTCACATAGGGTCGTAATTTGTCGATCCAAGATGGGCCACTATAAGGTTGGTCCTCATATGTCCATGCTACTGCTGATCTGCATAGGGTCGTTTTGATGTCGATCAACAAAGGGTTTTATGTCCCTTAATATACATCCATAGGATTTCCGAACATGGGGTACTTGAGTTCCATAGATTCTATTCCTCAGTCCTTCGGTCGTACCTAAACTGCCACTAAGTCCCAGGAATAATTAACTGGAAGAACCACAACTTCATATGGGATCCAACACAACAGAATTCGCATCAATCGGACACCTGGTCTATATATTACAGGCATTTTAGTACTGAGGGCCCGGTTGGATTCGAGTTTTATCCAACCCAGCCATACTCCAACATTCTCTAAAACTCATGTGTATTATCTCAAAAGGACGGCCTTGTCCTAAGGGTTCCATCACCAAAGACGGTTCATCAAAAGGACGTCTGGTTTTGGAGTTATGACCCCTTAAATGAAACTGGGGTCGAAATGGGTTTGAGTCTGGCCCTACCCGGTCGGACCGACCCCACTCGGACCACTAGGCCTGACCCGAACCGGATAGGCCTAGCCCGGTCCATCTGGGGCTGGTCCAGTCCACTAGGCCGTGGTTTCGGCCCGACCCACCGATATTGGCGCAAGTTATCGGGTCGTGGAACCAGCCTGGCCCGCTTTTATGGTGCGGCCCACCAGTTGGGTGGGGTCCAGCTACCCCGAACGGACTAAGTCCATTCGGGTTCTTCAATCAGTGGTGTCACCCTGGCGTCTCTCCCGCTGGTTGGTCCACGTGTACTAGTAAATGGAAGGACCCATGAGTGCAGGCCCACCCACCATCGTGGCTCGAAGCCGCAGTGCCTCCTCCACTACTTAGAGCCACCACACCTCCTCCACGGCTTGGAGTTGTGGTTCCTCCCCCATGGAAGCCCATTGTCCACCTTCACCTCCTCTGTGGCGCGACGCCGCGGCCCACTACCCGTAATTAATGTGGCTAGCATCGTCCTTCCACCCCCTATCCACCACGGTGCCTGCAGGTGCCACCCCCTCCTCGTAGCCGGCTAAAGCTGGCCCTCGCCGCTGATTTTCGACGCCTACACGCTGGTGGTGCCGCATCGGTGGCACTTTCGCAGGCCACCGGTGAAGCTCCGGTTGCCCGATTTTCTTTCCATCTACGCCCATTGGCCTCCTTGGATATCACCTTCACAATGTGGCCCTCAGTTTCGCATTACTTTCAAGTTGAACATTCGTCCAGAAAGAATGCATCAAAAACAAAGAGTGGTGTATGGTCTGGGCCTTATTCAGATTGGCTTGCGCCCTCCGCGTTATACTTATAACATGGGGGTGAAATAATATTCATTAAAAGATTAAATAAAAACCCCACAAAATAACCCCACATCATCCTCGCACAAATATTAATGAATCGTAGATCAACCCATTAGTCGGTGATTCGCATTCTTCGTATGATTCAATAACAGAGAAGAGGAAATCATTTAAAATGCCTAGACAAATAACCCCAACCTTGAAAACTTTGGATTCGTTATAGACGAAGGAGGAGAATCTATTGTTTGAAGATATTTGACGGTCTTTGATGTCTCCAATCGATGTCCAGTTTGAATCCTCAATAGAATTGTTGAATCTCCTTTAATCATTGGAGGAATAATTCGCAGGCGTTTCATCCGAGATTCATCTCATTGCTCTCACAAAACCCATTACAAAGGTTTAATTAAATAAAAGAAAAGGAACCTCCTATGTTGCATTCATTAATGGGGTTTATTAATGAACCGCAATTAATTTTCCATTAATACTATGAGTGTCGTGGTTACACAACCAACAGATTGTGTCAATAAATGGCTCTCAATAAATCCCTAATGTTAAGCTGTGGTCCCTCCACCATTACTCAATAGTTTCAAAAAGAATAAAATAAATTCTTTAGTTGTTTTATTATTATTTTTCTGAAATTCTATAATATAACTTTTCTATCAGACTTTTTTTAACAATGTTATAATTTATTTCAGAAATTTCTAGTTCTGTGAGTTCAACGGTGCCCTTAGATTTCAATTCTGAGTACCGGTTCAAAATCTAGAAATTCTCATTCACACGTTTAATGAACGTACCTTAAAAAAATTCAAAATTGTGTTCTGTGCTCCCTGGGCCCTAGAATCACATGCTGTTAATTTTCACAGTCTCCTAAGAATTCTATAAAATTAAAAAATATAGGAAATTTCTGGGTCTTTACATTCTACCCACCTTAGGTCTTTACGTCCTCAAATAACACAACAACAGATAAGAAAAAAAATGGGGGAACTAAGAACGAATCTGAGCCTCCAGCTCAAATTTGCTTTCCTGGAGGTTCCTGTACTGCCACCAAACTCACACCAGAGGTATTGAACATCCACGAAGGACCCGCTCTTATCGATCCTCTCTCTCCATCAGAGACTTAGTGAATGTCTCCCCATCATCAACGTTCATCTCACCTCAATCGATGATGTGTGATAGATCATGCACGTATCTCCTCACCTGCGACACGTGGAAAATGTCGTGCACCCTGTGCATCTTCATCGAGGTGAGACCCGAGAGAATTCATGACCTCATTCCTCAAAATATAGGGGACTCTGTCTTTGGTTGACATAATACTTATTCCTTCTATATGTATTTTTCTTCCACTCTTAGATGACCTACATCTTCTCAGTGGTATAATATACCAACTCTAGTCTCATGAGTGGTGACTCTCCTAGGTCTATCCAGCATAGAGGTGATCTACAGGGTCACCCTTACAAAGCCTTAAATTGTTCCATGCTGATGGTGGGGTGATAGCTATTATTGTATGAAATCTCCACCAAGAGAAAGTGATCGTCCCAACTGTGTCCAAAATCAAGGATGCAAGAACGGAGCATATCCTCAATAGTTTCTATGGTCCGCTCTATCTGACCATATGTCTGAGGATGAAAGGTTGTGCTCAAACGTAGATGAGTCCTAAATACCTCCTGTAATCCCTTCCACAACTGGGATGTAAAATGAGTCTCACGATCTGAGACGATTTTCCATGGAAACTTATGACGTCGTATTATCTCATGTATACAGAGGTGTCACAAGTCTTCTATTGATCCCTTCTCTCGAATGGGTATGAAGTGGGCCTACTAGGTGAGTCGGTCAACGATCACCCAGAAGGAATCATGGCCCCTGGACGTATGTTCTAGCCCAATCAAAAAGTCCATGGAGGTTCCATCCCACTTCTATTCATGCACCTCAAGTGGGTAGGTCAATCCTGCTGGAACCTTGTGCTTAGCCTTCACTTGCTAACAATTGAGTAATAGTGAAATGAACTCTGCCACTACTTTCTTCATTCCTGGCCACCAGTACTAATGTCGGAGGTCCAGGTACATATTAGCCACACCAGGATGTACCTTTAAATGGGATGTGTGGAAATCCCCCAACACCTCCTCTAATAGCATCACTGGTACCATGGTGCATCCTCTGAAATGGATGAGGTGCTCCCCACCTTCAAAAAATCCATCATGATCCTATCTTAAGGATATCTGAACACGCCAGGTCTTGTAGTCAACATCCCCAAGTTGTGCCTCCCTGACTCAATAAAGGTGTGGGGGTGTGACTGTTATAGACTAGAGGTAAGCTGTTCCATTACTATCCATGAAGGATAACACAAACATTGCTAGTTTCTTTATTGCCTCACTAACTAAGTGCGTCTTCCACCACATTCCCATTCCCAGGGGTGTAGAATATCTCAAAGTCATAGTCCTGGAGGAACTCCAGCCATCGCCACTGTCTCTTGGTCAAGTCCTTCTGTGATAAGATATACCTAAGGCTCTTATTATTAGAGTACACAATGAATATTTCTCCCAAAAAGTACTGTCTCCACATCTTCAATGCAAATAACACTGCTACAAACTCCATGTCTTGGGTTGCATAGTATTTCTCATGTTGCCTTAGCTATCGAGAGCCATAGGTGATCACTGCTCGCTCCTGCATCAGGACACATCCCAGTCCAATCCTAGAACTTTATACCCAATGCCCTCTTCTGGTATACTCAAGATGGGGGCACTCATCAACCTCTACCTCAGCTCCAAAAAACTCAGATGGCGTCTCTCTTTCCATACAAAAGGATTCCAATTCTTTGTCAAAGACGACACGGGTTATTATACTCTTTAATTTCTAGGTACAAATATTTGAAAATACCCAACCAACCTTAGAAAACACTTCACATCGGTCACACGCTTGGGTGGCTCCCAAGCAATAATTACCTCTATCTTCTTCGGATCCACTACAACTCCAGCATTGAAGATATTGTGCCCTAGAAAGTGAACTTCTCATATCCAGAACTGAATCTTTGAGATTTTAACATAATACGGCTGCTCTTAGAGTGTATCTAGAACTATCTTCAAATTAGTGGCATGCTCCCCCTCTTACGCTGAGTACACCAAGATATCATCAATGAAGACCACCACAAAGCAGTCGAGGTAAGGCTGGTAGATACTATTCATGAGTCCCAAGAACCATACTGGGGAATTGGTCATGCTAAATGTAATCATCTAGAACACATAGTGGCCATAAAGTCATATGAAATACATATTTGGATGATATTCATCTCGTACCATGTGCTGATGATAGCCTGATCTGAGGTACGTCTTTGAAAAAAACTGTGCTCCCTTCAGCTGGTCGAAGAGATCATAAATCCTCAGGAGTGGATACTTGTTTTTCATAGTCACATGGTTCAAGAATCAATAGTCCATGCAATGCCTCAAACTCCCATATTCCTTCTTGGAGAACAAAATTGGGGTTTCCCATGTAGAAACACTGGGCCTTATTAACCCCTTCCCCTGCAAGTCCTCTAGTTGTACCCTCAACTCACGGAGCTTTGTGGGAGACATCCAATATGTTGGTGTAGATATTTATTCCATCTTGGGGTACAAGTAAATGTATAAGTCTAACTCTCAGTGAGGAGGTAGTCCCGGAACATCCTCAGGAATGAAATCAATATACTAGTCCATCAGTAAAGGATATCTCGGACTCCTCTCATCTAATACTCTGACGGTAAGGCTAGCCAACGGATGAGTGATCTATTTTTCCCTCCTCTAAGAAAGTACATCATGATCTGTGAAGGTTCCCTTCTAACCAGTGAAGGAAAAATTGGTTCCATCCTTGTCGAAAATCCACACTTCTCCCCAAAAATAGTCAATGTTAGAATGGAACGTGGACAACCAGTCCATACCCAAGATGACTTCATAAGGCCTCGATGATGCTACTAGGAGATCCCAGATGAATCTCTCACCTCCTAAAGTAAGCTCACACTACCAGCACCAGTGCATAATAATCTAATTCTCACCTGTATTAGTTTCTAAATGTAATGATTGAGCCAATGAATCAAATGTAATCTTTGATCTCTGAACAAGAGTCATGGAAATGAAAGAGTGACTGGAACATGTGTCTATAATAACTGAAGATAGGTTGGAGTAGACATAGATCATACCTCGAATCATATCTAGATCTCTGTGGTTGTAGGCCTCATCTACCTAAAGTAGAGCTCATCCATTTCCACCTACTCCCTAAGGTAGGGGTGGAACACCTGGAGGTTGTGGCAATTGATCCTCAAATCACCACCCACTCCCTACTACATGACAATCTCTCCTGCCACGTCCACTGCCCTGCAGACCTCCCCACTCGAATATCTACCTTTTCCTCAGCAGTCCTCGACTATCTGATGATCTTCAGTGTGGTGGGTCAGATAATTTCAAGCCATATGACCCTGCCCACCGCAAAAGTAGCACAGTCTTCTCCAATGGTGACTTCCCATATCATGTGAGCTCCGCATCTCTGACCCAATATCCTGGGGTCACCCACCAGGCCCACTTTCTCCTCTACGTCATCCACACACTGCCTTATGTAGATGACTCAGTTATGTGTCGTCTAGTGGTGGCTCTCACTATTGGTGTCTACTTAGCTACAAAGATCTCTACTAGATGTTCTCTCTTTATCACTCCACCATGCGTTGTTATGTTGAGAGATATCATCGATGCTCTGATATCCTCTCAGAGACCCTGCTTAAAGGTCTAGGCCCTGAAGAAAGGGTTTCCTACCATGTCGGTTGAGTATTGGGAGAGATCAGTGAATCTCGCTGAGTACTAGGCAACTGTCAGGTTTCCCTACTATACGTGTAGGATATCCTAAATACACACAGAGTGTAGAGTCTCTAGAATGATCTTTTCCTTGAAAAGTCTCTCAAATTCCAACTAGGTTATGGTCACCTCATCGTGAATCTATATTGTTAGGCTCCACCTGTCTACTGAGGTTGTTCTCTAAGGATCTGACATAAAGGGTAGATACAACTCATCATTGCAGCTCTCCACATCAACAAGTCACCTCTGTACACTATCCATTATGGGCTCCCAAATCTTGTTCAAAGTTGTTTCTCTTTTGTATAAGACACAACAAGGTATGGGTGAAGCCCATGTAGGGGTTAGTATAACAATACCTAAAAGGGACCCTGAGACCCTTTAAGGTCTCCCAGAATTCCACAAAGAAAAAACAAAAAAGCATTAGATCCATTATAAAGTACCAGAAAAATACTCAACGAACACCAAGTATATAACTTAATGAATATGAATAATGATGATTATTCATGATGCTAAATCATCTTTTTCCGTTCAGAAATTTCACTATTTTACCATAAAGAAGTCATTCTAATGCTGATCCACACAGGGTCATTATTCACCAATCCACACAGGGCTATAAGTCGTCGATCCACATAGTGTAATAAGTCTTTGATCCATGATGGGCCTCTCTAGCACTGGTTCTCCTCGGGATGTGCTACTATTGATCCACATAGGTTTATAAGTCATCGATCCAGAAAGAGTCATTAGTCGTCGATTCACACAAGGTCCTAATTCATTGATCCACAAAGGGCCGTAAGTCAGTGATCAACATAGGGTCATAAGATGTTTATCCAAATTGGGTCATAAGTCATTGATCTATGATGGGTTTCTCTAAGGTTGTTTCTCGTTGGTTCTCACTACTGGTGATCCACACAAGGTCGTTATGATGCTGATCCAAAAAGGGTCGTATGTCCCTGGACATCCATCAACAATATTTCCGCACTTGGTGCACTTGAGTTCCATAGATTCTATTCCTCAAGTTGTTGTTCATACCTCAAATACCATGAATTCCCACAAAGAATTTACTCGTCGAACCACCACATCATAAAGTTTCCAACGTAACAGACGTCATGTAAATTGGACACCTGGTCTGTATGTTATATGCATTTTTGTGCTGAGGGTCCTATTGGATTCGAGTTCGATCCAACCCATCCATACTCCAACATTCTCCAAAACCCAAGTGGAGTATCTCAAAAGGACCGTCTCGTCCCAAGGGTTCCACTTCTGGAGATGGTTCATCAAATGAACATCTGTTTTAGGAGTTATGGCCCTTTAAACAAAACTATGGTCGAAATGGATCCGGTTCGGCCCCGACCCGATCTAACCGACCCGACCCGTCCCACCCAGAACTGGCTAGGCCCATCTCCGTTCAGCTGGGTTTGGCCACACCCACCAGGCTGCAGAACCAGCCTGGGCCACTGGCTGGGCGCAACCCACCAGCTGGGTGAGGTCCATCATCCCGGAACATACTATGTTTGTTTGTGTTTTTCAATCAGCGATGCCAGCCTGGTGCCGCTCAATCTGACCGATCCATGTGGACCGGTCAAAGGTGGGATCCACGGGCATTTTTCTGCCAACCACCATGGCTCGAAGCCACTATGTCTCCTCCACAACAGCCAATTGTCTATTTCCACATCCTCCGTTGTGTGCCACCCGCCATCAACACGGTTAGAATCTGTAGACCGCCCCCTGTCTGTCGTGACGCCAGCAGGTGGCACCACCTCCTCGCGGCCCATGAAATCTGGTCACCATAAACTCCACGCTGGTGGTGTTGCACTGGCGGCTCTTCTGTGGGACACCGGTGAAGCTCCAGTGGTTTTATTTTCTTCCCATCTGTGCCTACAGGCCTGCCGGAAATTCACCTTCACTACGTGGCCCTCGGTTTCGCATTGTCGTCGAGTAGAACATCCATCCCTGAAGAACACATCAAAAATAGAGAGTGGAAGAGGGTCTGGGATTTGTTCGGAATATCCTGCACCCTCCACAATATAATTATAACATGGGGTGAAATAATAATCATTAAAATATTAAATAAAAACCCTACAATGTAACCCCGTAACAACCTCCTGCAAAAAAAGAATGAATCACATATCAGACTGTTATTTAGTTGATTAATGTTCTTCATATTATCTAAGAATAGAGAAGAATAAATCATTTAAAATGCATAAAAAAACGCCCATCCCTTGAAAACATTGGATTTTTTTGAAGACAAAGGAGGAAATCTGTTGTTCGAGATGTTCTTCGGAGTTCGTCGTCACCCATCGATGTTCGGTTCGAATATTCAATGGTGTCATAAAATCATTGTTATTCATTGGAGGAAGAGGTTGTCGGCATTTCCTCAAAGCTTCCTCTTGTAGATCTCTCAAAACAAAGGTCAACGGATTGATTAAATAAAAGAAAAGTAACTCTAAGTTCAATCCTTTTGCTGAAAAAAATAATAAAATGGCTTCTTTTGTTGTTTTATTAATTATTTTCTGAAATTATGAAAAATAACCCTTTCATCCGACTTTTGTAGAGCAAATTTAAGGATCTCTTAAGCGAATTATGGAACTACGAGTTCAACGGTTCCCTCAGATTCCAATTACGAGCACCGGATCAAAATATAGAAAATCTCGTCCACCTTTTTATATAGTATACCTTAAAAATTTAAAAATTCTATTCTGGGATCTCCAAGCCTCGAAATAAAGTGCGGTCAATTTTTGCAGTTTCATAATAATTCCATATAATGAAAAAAATATACAGAATTTCAGAGTCTTTACATATTTTTTCCAAGAATTTGTGTGAATGATCCCTGATTTTTTTACACATAATATCCACTTATATTGAGTGTATTTATATTTGTTACATATAATTATGTCATTGATTTATCATTAATCTAATGATATGATCATTTTAAGGGAACCTTTCACCATCCTTTTTTAGTAAAACATTTATTTTATTTTATGTCTTTTAATTTCCATTTTCATAGGTGGGGATATGTTCTTCTATATCCTTATTTATGTACATTTTATCTCCAAGTGGTGGGAGACTCTATTCTCTCCCATAAACTCATTTTCTAAATTTTAATGTGACATTGTTAGGCTGCCGAATTTTCATAAGGGCCTTCACATTAATCTCCTTTATTTGAGGTATACTTTTATTTTTACACGACTTTATTTTATACGGTGTATAAACCACTTTGAAATTAATTCCATTCAATGAAAATCGTTTTTCTAAAAATATTTTTACTGAACAAAAAAATAAATTTTTTAACGTATGTGGAAACAACGACCTCTCTACCACCATAATTGTTATTTGATATTTGGCTTCCTCTACAAGCCTTAATGTTTTTAAAAGGATAAGAAATGCCTTATTTTTTGGGTATTTTGGTATTGAAAATGGTTTTTGAAATTGATTGAGTATTTCAATATCTTGAAATTATTTCTTGTGATTACAAATGAAATGTTATTAGTGAAATGTTTACATTTTCAATATTTTAGGGATTATGATTATATAATGGTACTTGGACATTTACGGGTGGTTACATGATATAAATATGATGGGTTGTTACATGATAAACCAAATTATGGGTGGTTACATGATAAACCATGGACGGGTGGTTACATTATAACATCCAATGAATTGGGTATGGAAATTGGGCATATGACTATTCAATTTAGTGATATGTTTGGATATTGACTGTAAAGTTATTCCATTTAAGTGTGTTTATGTCCCAAGTAACTTTTTTATGTTATATGTTTCTTTCTATGAGCTTGTGGTAATACTTTGGTTTCATAAAGGGTAATCAAATATTTTATATTCAGTGAAGTATATTTACCACTTATTAAAGGTGAAAAGTATTACTTTATAATCAAGTATTCATGGTTTTCATGTTTTCCCAAGGATAAAATTTTTCTTCCTTTATGTATCCCTTAATGATCTTTTTATGCTCATCCCATGTTTTTAAATGTTTTACATAGGACAAATAGAATAATACAGAAAACTATGTCATTAATGAAAATTTATACTAATAAAACATGAAACAATTTAATGCATATTTTTAAAGAGTTTTTGTTTTATGAAAAAAATGGATTGTGAGTAGAAGTGTCTAAATTTATTATTCAAGATTTTATTTATATGTTATGATCTTATTATCTAAATATCTAAACCCAATAATATACTTGATATGAATTAATGTCAAATTATTTATTTTTCTTACGAATAAGTAATGTTTAAGGTTGGGGACTTATAAAATTAATATCAAGAGTTATTCTCATGAGAATATGTTCTAACATACATTTATATTTTATTTTAGGGTATCAAAGTAGGTTTTTTATACTCACCCATAAATAAGATTTATGACCATACATGTTGTCTCTATGATGATGATGTATAATTTTGTGAATGTCCAGATTCTGATGTTGGTAGTATTAGTACATATGCTTTCATGGAAGTGTTTATTTAAAATAGTGCTTATATTCGTGTTAATATGACATGGAGATCATCTTTTCTACAATCAGGGCTAGTCGTTGGTCAGGGGATATTGGGATTTAAATCTTTGGTTTATATATTTGGTTTGTCTTACATTGTTAGGATATTTTTTTGATCACATGAATAATCTACATTAAGTGAATAAGAAATATATCAATTCTGAATATTATATACATTCTTCATAAATATTTGGATCATATAGGCATATTTGATAGGGTTTCCCTTGTGTGCGTTATGACATTCGGGTGTTTCTCACTAGCTGACCATACTACATGTCAAAGTTTATTACACTTATGATTTGATCATATTCGGGTTTTTATTTCCTAATCTACTCTCATGTAAAATGGCATATCATAGTATCAATGATGGGTAGAACTCATAGAGAAAAATGTTAAGTAGTAAAACTATCGACTATAACCGTTTTGGAAGGATTCCTCACATTATCTCTTTTTTTGGTTTTAAAAAAATAACTTATATTGGGGTTGATTCAAGAAATAGTGACTGGTCAGGGTCAATTTCAGGGTTTAGTAATTATATAATACTAAATCTAGCTTGGGATAAACTAGATGCATAGGCTGTGAAGTAGTGGAAAAGTCACTAACTTGTTATGTTCAAACCAATTTGATAAACCTAAAATACAACTACTCCTTGGCCCAGAGATATACAAAAACTATGATGAATTACATGAGACTTCTTTAGAAGATAGAGTCACAGGAAATATTTCTTATCCTACTCAACACAAATGAGGTCAAGTTCATTCAATTACACCTCCCATGGTCATGGTGATGCAAAAGAATAATATAAAAAAAATTAACCTTATCACTATCTAATAGGTTACCAAGTGTTGATTTAAACATTCATTTCTTTTAAAAACACCCATAATTTGGACCTATAATCCTAAGTGGATTAGTCATTCATAAGGGTATTGAACAAAAGAATATAAATATTAAACATGCTTGAAATATTTATTAAATGATTCACATTAACACAATCCAAGATTTAACCAATTAAAAATCAATCAAAACATACTATATTGAATGAATATATAAATAATGATAAATAGTTGATGTTAAAGGCATTTGATATTAGAAAAAAACATTGAAACACAAAACTGGATGAAAATGACCAATCCACTTATGTAAATCAACAAACAACAAGAACCTATGTTTCAAAAATAGTAAATTAAAAAATAAAACAAGAAGGCTCGATGTGAAACAGAATAGAAATAAATAATAAAAGAAAAAAATTTAATGATATCCAAAACTTTTTAGAAATGGTGTGGCCTTATATATATAGAAATTATGGTTTCATGAAATATAAATATTCATATTGTAAATTTTCTTTTAGTGGATTCCTATTTTGACATTTTCATGACATGTAACTAAGATCCCAGTCATATACTTTTGATCTGAAAAATTCTTTTGATATCTTTTATATTATGTAAATCACAACCGGTATCTTCGTTGGGAATACATTTAAAACTTCTCGTGGAATTTAATAATATCAAAAAATAATGTTTTACAAGGATTTGGATTTTAAATATCTCACGATGTGTAACTTTTTTATATTGTGTATTGGATTCACATCATGTATTGGTTTCATGGTTTGTACTCTAGTTTTTAGGGATTTTTTGATCTAGGAATACACATCATGAACTTATTTCAAGATCTGTAAAGTTTTCTATTTTATTTTTTCCACAACTTTTCCATTGAGTATAGAATTCCAAATTATTTAAAAAACTAACCAGAAACTATTTCATTATTGAATAAAAAATAATTATACTTTAAATAAATTAATCCAAAATGTATATATAAACTCATCTTATCAAATTCTCCCACCCATGAATGATTTATTGTACTAAATAAATATTCATCTCAATAAAATTTTCAAATACAAATGTTTTTAAATAAGATATATGTGTTTCAATTAAGTAAATAAGATTATGTGTTAGTTGAAAACGATAGTCCTCTAGAATCGCTCCACCAAAAAAAGTCAATCATGCACCATGATCAAATAATTTTACCAAATTCATTTTTCATTTTATTACAATTTTTCAAATGTTCATTAGAAGATACACCCATGTTTCAATTTACTATTCCATGTTTTTTCTCTCATCAATCATGGTTAAGAATGTAATTGGAATTTTTTTCATAGCCTAAAAACATGTTCCTAACCATAGGATTTCATTGATTCTAACATCTCAATTCCATGAAGACAAATACAAAAATAATCATGAGGGCTTGTGAAATAAGGTTAAAAAACTATGAGGATGAGTTTGGTTAGGTAGATAGTATAAAATAAGTCTCAAAAAAGAGGGTAATATTCACACTAAATGTTATGAGAATTGTGGACAGTGCATTTAAAAACCCATCCTAAGGAGGAAAATTTGTACTCCAAATATTTCAAAGTAGTTCTATGAATATGTCAAAAAAATAAAGAATGTTCCCTGTTATACTATTTTTTAAATCGTTCTCAGGATAAGTATCACATCCACCAACTGACCACATATGTTATTTCATAGGAATCATCAGACCAAAAATGGTTATTTTTACCGTCCTAATACAAATTCCATTTATATATATATATATATTCATGGGAAACGGGTATGCATAAAAAATTATGATGGTAATAGTGAACAGTTTTAAATCAATATGGTGAAAATACCACTATATTTCCCCTCAGTAACAACCTCTTTTGTGTGGAAGATATGACAGAACCCCCCACACATGCCCAAAATAAAATCATGGATAACACCATGAGTATGGTGGTAAGGTATAATATTCTTGAAATTTTTCCATCCTCACAAGGTCATTCATTAATACTATGGTAAAAATAACGATAGATGTACCAGTGGGTATTGGGAATAATGGATCAAAGAAATATTTACATGATCATTGAAATAGTAAATTTTATTCATCCACAGCCTTGATATTCCAATGAAAGTTATGAAAGTTTTACATGACCCAAGTATATCTCAATATATATGATTAGAAAATAATTTGATAGTTTTTTTATATAAGCCTTTCTATAGCGGCATTATATAAAACAAATTTCAATCGCTCATGATATAGTATTCAGTAATATGTCTTTCAAAAGGAATTTCAAGAATCTAGAATTTGGATAAAATAAATCATCTCAGAAATCATTATAAAATTTTAAATAGGATTACAAATGTATTTCAACACACTCCAATCAAAAAAAATATATTTAAATTTGGGAAATGATCCTTCAATTTGAAGACTAATTTCACTGAAAACAATCCACTGTAATAATGAAAACAAGAAAAAATATATGTGTACAAACAATAATACTCAATAACGACTACCCCACACTTAAAATGAAACATTTTTTAAACTATTTTGGAAAATGACATGGAAGATAATCCAATAGAATCAGAGGAATAAATTAAATGTTAATGATTTATTTAAAATAGAGAATCGAGAGCTCCCTATAATGTAATCTTCAGTGATATGGATGGAAAAAATCACTTAGTGGAATCAAAAGGATCAAATGTGTTATTACTCTTATAAGAACTAGTGGAATTATATTTGTCCTTATGTGGATTATTTTTAGGTTTAACCACCTCCAGAATGGGTTGACCAAAATGCTCTTGTTGAAGTAGTAGATTTTTTGAAAGTCATAGAGGAGGCTCCTTTATAATATGAATATGGATCTTGAGATCCTAAAGATGGCATTTTATGTATATTTCATGCATGAGGTTAGATAGTGGCCCGACAGACTCGTCAATAACCATGGATGATGTATAAGAACTAGACATGGATAAATTACAGTTGAAGTAAAAATGAAAATAAATATTCTATGGAATCAAAAAAAAATTTCTCATTCAATGATATGATTAATGATACATCAAGGATTGTGAAATTGAAATATAGTACATAAATATACATGAGATATATTAAATCATGGGAGGGGTACAAGGACAAAACTAAACTATTAATATAGACTTTCCAATCTCTACATCAGATGTCCCATATCAAATAGTGGATCTCTTGATTAAACCCAAAAAAATCTATAGAAGTTGTGGAGTTTGGAGTAGGGTCATGAATATCCATATATGGTTCCATTTTGCAACTACCAAGCTCTGTCAAGGATGGATACAGTTAAGTGTCGATCCAAATCAAGGTTGTATGTCTGAAAGTTGTATCGATATGAGGTACCTTAGAGGAATATGAGAGGGTATGGGATTTTCCCCTTTGGGCCCATTTCGTAACATACTCTGGTAGGACAGTGGGGTCTGTGACCTATAGAGGTAGGAAGACCTTAGAGAGATGTGGGGTGGGGATGTAGGTAGTTGTGGGGTCATCAAGTGATGGTGGGTGGGAAGATGAGGGGCTGGTGGTGTGGGAGGGGTGGTAATGAGGGATGGTGTAGTGAAAGGAATTTGAAAATTCTATCGAACAAGTATCTGGTTTTCTAGTGCACACTAGATAATATATGATACATCATATGGGAAGTGTGGTGCGAGTACAAAAGTGGATGGGGGGTTTTTGTAGTAGGGGCGAGGAAGATGGGTGAGCTATAGAAGTAGTGGGAAGGGGTTAGCAAGAGTGTATGTGTTGGTGATACAACTCAATTAGGTCGGGGCAGGGATGGGACATGATTGATAGGTGTGTTAGAAGAATCCTAAAAGTACATTAGATCCCATGCATATCTCCCACCAATATTCCTCAAATGCCTCGTTTTTTAATGCATGATGAGATCCATAAACTACATCAGGACAAGGTAAGTAAGAGGACGATAAATGTGTAAGTCTCTGAGATGATGAGTGAGGAGTGTGATAACACATCCCCCCATCATAGTACATTGAGCCCTCCTAAAATGGGCATTGTAATATAAGTAAAACTATCTCTTGATAGTAAGGGCACCCATGGGAGAGTAAAAGATGATGACCTCGGTCTAGATGATACCCTCATGAGAATCCCCCAATGATAGCCAGAAAAAATTTGAATCCTGTTCTAGAATCTATATGGAGGAACCCCATAGAAGGGTTCTCTTCAAAATACATGGATCGTGTATGCTTTAGAGATTCCTGAAAATCAACTCCCTACACCTCAATATATCTTCATTTCTTGGGCTAAGCCACATGGTTAGAAAATACTAGGTATGAAATTAAATACAAATATTAGATGTTAAGAAAGACTTCAAAAGTCTCCAAGAGTGAGATCCCAAGGCTGGTCACCCAATCTGAAGGTTACATTCCTGATCTCTAACTCAAGGGTGGCCAATAACTCATGTAAGAGCTCCCTATAGGAATTCTCATGGACCTCAATGATGTTGGAGAGGTGTATCTGCCGAATAAGATTAAGGGGCTCATCATAAACTTAGACAATCTGGAACAAAGCTAAGTCTAGGGTCTTGTTAGTCCCCATAAGATCATCCTATAGATAGACCAACCTAGACTAATGTTCGATCATAGAAATTTGAACTCATGAGTGTAAGTGCAGACATTGAGAACTACCCTTTCACCCGTTGGATGAAGACTGTGAGTCCATAGAAGATGAGATAGTAGAAGAAGATGAAGAAGAGAATGAGGTGGATTTATCAATTGGTAGTTGAGGAGGAGAATCCACCCAGAACTTGGGTAGAGGTGGATAATCATGCTTGGGTGTGCATTGTGAGGTTGAAGAATGGTTGTTCTGGGTTTTGGATCTAGAGGAAGGAATGGAATGACTAAGAGAATCATGGATTTAAGGGAAATAGGATTATAGGAGTACCTGAGGAGGATAGTTGGTGATCAATGATGTGGGGGAAGTCCAATGATTTAGGATGAGTGGTTAAAAGGGTGATTATAATAGAAGGGGTGCAGGTAATGGACCTAAGGTTCATTGATTTTAAGGCTTCCTTGATATTTCCATGTGGTATATTTGATACAAAACATGTAAATCTCAAGATTTCTTATTTTTTGGGACTCCACATTTACACATCATGAAATGGTTTCATGATATGTATTTGGAATTTTGTACCTATTTTTTGACAAGGACTTATGTTCTATGCTTCCAGCATTGCTAAGTGTTAATAAACTCTAATATAACCATTTATAATTGTCCTATATTGACTTCTATTTATCACTTCACTTAGCATAGAGATCTAAATGTGCTTATATTTAGTTGAATTTGAAAGTAAGGATTTACCCATCATGGTATGGTTCTTGAAAAATCATTAGGTGTTTTCCATTTATCATGAAGGTGGGTTCTCTTCCTTTTTCAATTTTGATTTCCCACAGGGGAAAATGTTGATGAACAAAAATGGCTCTGACCATCGAGATTTCATATTCACAACGAATAGTTTTCTTCTAAAATTAAATAATATAACCTTGTCCCCTAGTGTTAAGATTCATCATTTAATTTGCAGGTCATCCCATTTATTTAGCTTTCCCTTATAGATTATGGAATTTTTATATGCATCCATTATAATCTATTTTAGTTCATTAATTTATAGAATTCCGAGATAACTATATTTCATAAGCTTCCATGTTCAACTTATTAACTTTTCAATAAGGGAAATCCACTAGTTCCATAAGTATATGACAAGGATTTCCCTAAACAAGTCTGAATGAATTAGTGTTGATGGTTTTCTTATCTGCTATTTGATACGTAAAAAGTACATCATCCAATTTTAAACTCTAATCCTTTCAAATTACATTTACTGTCACTTCTAGAGTTTTTTTAATCTCCCTGTTAGACAATTCAACTATCATCCTTGTCTATATGTGTTTGGGTGTTTTTTTTATATCAAATTCAATATTTTTTGGTAGATTATTTGATGGAATTATTTGAAAATTGTGTTCCCTAATAACTAATGAGTAATCGGGGGAATCCAAATCAAGAAAAATTATTTTTCGTTAAAACATTCATGATCACATTTATTGGGTAATGGGTTGTGGCTTTGGATTCTACCCACATTCATACATTATCAACATTGACGAGGGTATAATATTTTCTAGGGGAATCCAAGACTGAGAACATAAAATAAATTCCCCATGCATTGAATATTTCAACTTCTAGAATTTGATTCTAGTGAATTTTATTTTTTCCAATGGTTACTATTTGGTGGAACAGGTCACAGATTTGAACAACATTCCTTGAATCCTGACGGATTGTGTTCTAGAATAATACAATTTGAAGGAATTTAGGAATGGTATGTTTAGGCCCATTATGCTCACCATCTGGAAATGTGTGACACATGTTGGGCACAATTTCTATTTAATCTTCCTTGATGATGTGTTTCATTAAATAATTCTTCCATATTTATTTTGATTATCATTTCATTAGGGGATTCATCCTCAATAGCTAGATTATCGACATACTCAATGTTGGTAGTGTGAGTCTAGATATGTGATATTCTGAAATGTTCTAAAACCCTTTCATTCCATGGATTGTTATGTTAAATTATTATAGTAGTTGGATCCAACATATTTACTAGTATTTTTAATCCCTATTACTAAATAGGTATTCAAGTGCTGCATGATCATTATAGAACACTATATTAGATAACATGAGGTATGATTGAAATTTTTCAAATATATAGATGAATGTTAGATTTTAATTTTATGTGGTTATAAAATTGAACTAAGTTTCATTTAGTAGATTACTAGAATAATAAATAGGTTGAAAGATAAGTCTAACACATTGTTCCAAAATAGTTCCCATAGAAAAATCATTGGTGTCTTATATTAATTCATAACCTTTGTCATAGTATAATGATATTATTATTGTAGCTTCTGTCAAGCTATTATTTACAGTGTTGAATTCCCTTTAACAGACTTCATTGAAATCTAATTATGTATACTTAGATAGAAGGTGTGTCAGTAACAGGAATATTTTTGTAAATACTTCAACAACATGATGTTAAAATCCCACATAGACTAGAAAAAACTATATGTTGTTCACTAACATGGGCCAAGGTAAATATTTAATTACTTTCAATTTCACTAGATTGACCTCCATACCTTTCTATAAATTTTTTGATGACTATACATACATGGACCATTAAATGGAATAATTCAAAATTTAGGTCTGCGAATTTCTCTTAACAAGGTTACAAGACATGGTACATACTACTCATATAGACTTTATTAGATCATATTTACATATAAAAATTATCAAGGAAAATTTCTAAAAACTATTACACCATATAATGAAATATGTATGTCATGCACCACTGGAAATTTTTTGACTCATTTAACATTCTAAATAGCAAATTTCTATGGGTGAAAAATCTAAAATGACATGTAAATGTATTTTTTGAAAAGTCTTATAGGCCAACTACAATTTGATTGTATCGGGAATATCAATGTAGAATACAATAGAATTTATTTTCAGCTACTCTCTCCATAATTTTATCCTTGAAAGGGATTGTAAAATTATCCTTTCGACTCTAGATGTTTATATTTCTATAATCAACACAAACTCAATATCCATTGATGGTTCGAGTTGAAATTATCTCATCTTAAACATTTTTAACCATAGTCAAGTCATCTTTTTGTGAGATGACATGCAGTGGGCTCACCCATTTTCTGTCAGTGATGAAAAATATTATAACAACATCAAGAAGTTTCAAAAAAATCATTTAGGACTACCTCATTCATTGGTGGGGTGAGTCACCTCTGGGGATGACATTTGTTTTTATCACCTTGATTCAACCAAATCTTATTAGTGCATATAATGAGGCTGATTAGATCAATGTCATCCCATCCATAGATCATTTTATTTTTAAGCCTTCTCAGGACATCAATGAGTTTTCATTCTTGCACTTGGATCAGTTATTAACTAATAATGACTATTAGTTCAACTCTTTTTTCTAATAATGGGTAATTTATTCTCCTTATGTGAGGTTTCAATTCCAACGTCACAGGTTTAACTGCTGAAGGTATGAATGGTGGGTTAGTAATCCTCATTATAGATTAGATATAGTTCACTTCCTTGTCATCACAACATTCATATTCATTATGAGACTCTTTTTTATCCTCTATGGATATATAATTACCTTTCTCATCAATAAGATAGATGGATTTATAATCAAATGACTCACATATTTGCTTAGCATCATTCACAAAGTGTAACCCATCTTGTTCTTTACCATCCATAAATATCAACCTTACTTGGTTCATATCAAAATATATCTTCTCAGGGGAGAGAAACATTATCCCTAGAATTAAAGGACCATATACCTCTTCCTCCATGAATAAGATATGGATATCAACAAGAAAGATGAAATTAACAACATTGACTAGAACATCCTAGATATGTCCTTGACGGTACTTGGCTGATCGGTCATCTAGCTGAAGTGATACTCTATTTGGTTATAACACATTGATCCACAGTATTTAGAATACACTCATATTCATGAGATTGATACTTTCTCTAAGATCACATAGGGATCTTTAGAAATTTCAAGTACCTTTATTGAAGAGAATAGAGTAACTTTCAAGGTCACATATCATGGGAAGACACTTACATTGAACTATATTAGAGCATTAATCATTTAAGGAGTTGACTCCTAGGTCATCCATTTTCCACTTATTATAATATAATTCATTTAATAGTTTTAGTTAATAATAAATTTGATAAATTCCTTATGTGAAGATGATGTTGATGTATAATTTTTTAAACCTCTCTATGAACTTTTAATACTATGTATTTATGTTGCATTTTAACATTCTCTATAGAAAGGGAAAAGGTTTACATATAGTGTTGGTGCCACATAATCATATTCTTTTTTGGATATTCTTGATTTGGATCTCATTTAGTCAGGTTTTCCCATAGATTTGTTTTCATGAACAGTTGTATATGTGCTCTCATAATCATCCCGGCTGATGATTGTCACCCATTTTTTATGTTTTTTAATATTCTTTTCCTCAATATTCATGCTTGTTGTAAGCCCATAATTCTTACAAAAATAGGAACCGTCAACTTTTCCTAGTCTCTCTGGTGTCTCTCAGTATTATTAGGTATTGTACGTGATAATCGATCTGATAGGGTTTTGAGATTAGGCCCACCTTGTGATCAAGGATGCATAATGAAGTCCTTTGGTTTTTCATTTCAATATCTTTGGAAATTTTCCTCTCATATTATTTTTGACGAAATAAAGTGAAATTTGTTTCAATATTACACTACAGAGGAGGGGATATTTTTGTTAGTCCCAGTAGAGCTTGCAATAATTACTGCTAAGATCTAGGGGGGAAAGTTTTTTGAGTTTTATTTTGTTATGGTTAATGAGTTATATTTTTTGTGGCTACTTAGGTGTTCCTTGATTTTATTATGGTTCTTGACCACTCCTCTATTGGCAGTAATCTGAATTAGTTTTTTGTAGATACTAAGATAAACTCTATGGATAATAACCCTATAGATATTGTTAGGGATGATAAAACTTTTGATTATGCCAATTGTAATTTACATAATTACAGTATCAATTTTTCTTTCATCCATTCCTCCTTTATAGTCCTAGAATGGGTTAGGATACAACACATTTCACATTCTAATACTTCTATAAAAGGGAATTAGGTGGAAGAGGTGGAGTGTATTACTTAAAATACTCAAGCATTTTTGTAATGGATTACACTTGGGCCACTAGGAATGTATCCTCTTCCACCTAATTTATTCTGCACCAAGGAGGTCCCCTATCTCTCATCCACAAACTAGCATTGTGGTATAACTCATTCAAAATTGCTCTACCATATTCTAAAATATTTATCATGAGACTTCCATCATTGATGTTATGTACAAAAATATGGGAAGTCGGTTGGAGTCCTTAAAATTAGTTTTTATTTGTATCCATGCATCGATTCTATGATGTTTATATTTTCAATTCAACTCCATAAAATTATCCCTGGCTTCCTAAGTCAATTTTCCATATGGATCAGTGAAGCTCTGGATCTCATTCCAAATATTCGAGGCTCATATTAGTATGCATTATTTTAAAATTAATTTCTTTTAAAATCATCTGAAGTCATGATGAACTCAGGAGCTTGGATTCTATGCCAATTATTGACACTATCACGCAAGGATAGGGGAATGACATAAAGTATAATTGAATTAATGGATATTTCATGGTTGTAAAAATTTTCATTAACATCTATAAAAAATTAAATTTGTCCATGGGTATATTATATTTTTTATCCACTAAACTTCCCAATTTTCTAGATCATATGGATGATTCTATGATTTATTTCATATGAATGTTATAGAATATTAGGGTGCATAATATTGTGTGAAACACCACTAATGTTCAAAAAGTTGTATTCCATGATCGTGTGCTCCTTTAGAACCAGTCAATCTCGTTGATATCCAGGTATCATATACTAGATGTTTTGCGGTGTTTAAATTTACTATTATTTCATTTCTCCAATCTTGATCATCCAAATGTGGGAAGGTATCTTTAGTTATTGGGGTTAAAAGTATGTGGTTCTTGTCTTTCAATGATGTTTTCATGATTTCTTGGGCCCTAACACATTCACTAGCCAAGATATAGAATTAAAAAGTTCTTGTTTGTGAGAAAAGGTTGTAAAAAAGAAAAGGGGAAAGAAAAAGGGGTGATTCAATCCTATGTTCCTACCAAAGTTCACTGTGCTTAAGAAAAGATATCCCTGAAAGCAGCCCCATATTTTGACTATCGCACCGGATGTCATTGATTAAACACAGGCATTGATCATAGTAGAATTTAAATTTACCAAACTAAACTAATTTACCAAGTCACATCACAATGGAAGTATTAGGCCGAAACTATAGGTGTATCCGGTGGCTATCTACCTATTGACTAGAACCCTTTTGGTGGGAGTCCTCATGATCCATATTAGTTTTCTTCTACTAAAAATTGCATATTTTAGGTTTGATTCAGAAATGATAAATGGGTGAAGCAAAATTTATGGGTTAATAAAAAAGCTAATTCAAACTCTATCCTGGAATAAACAGAAAGATTAGGATGTGAAGCAGTGAAAAGGTTACAAAATGGTTATGGTCAATCCAATTAGATCTACCAAATTTGAAACTATGTTGTGTCCCATAGATAGTCAACAACCTAGATGTAGTAAACATATATTATATGCAACAAATAATAATAGGATACTAGTTATGGCCTTCTCAACTCCATTTAAGCTATGGTTTTTAATTACACCTCTCATGGTAATTCTTATTCAAAAGAATGAAAAAAATGTAATTTACCTACTTTCTAGCCAATGGGTTACCAAATTTCAATTTAAAGATTCATTGCATTTTGAAAAAACCTTACTTTTGACCCCAAACCTTAAGAATAGTATTCATTCAAGAATGTATAAAATGATGAAATAGAAATGGGAAACAAGATTGAATTAACAATAAAATGATTTAGAATGACACAATCCATGAATTATACAATTAAAAATAAATAAAAAACTTACTTGGTTGAATTAACAGGGAAATAAAAAGAAATCACAAACATTGAGGGTAGTCGGTATTTGTAAAAAACACTGAAACACAAAACGTGGTGAAGATAAGAAATCCAGAGATGTAAATTGGTAAAAAGCATAAAAAACATTTCCAATAATATAAAAGATAAATTAAATCATAGACGTTTGGTATAAACAGAAGATAAATGGATAAAAAAATAAAATTCTCAACTATTTCCCAAACCATTTCATCATATTGGTGTCCACACATATATAGATCCAACGACTTCATGATGTGTAAATATTTACATTATTAAATGGATTTAACTGGATTCTTGTTTCAAAATTTACATGATGTGTAACTAAGATTTTCGTAATGTTCTTAAAATCCAAAAAATTATCTCAATATGTTGTATCTCAAGCTAATTATAACCTATATATTAATTAACAAATGATTTTGAACATCTAACATCATCTAATGAGCTCAAAAGTTATAGTTTTATTAGGATTATGATTTTGAATTTCTCACAATGTATAACATTTTCATGTCGTGTAATGGATTTTCATCATGTATTGGTTTCATGGTTTGTACTATGATCTTCAAGGATACTATGATCAAGTAATACACATCATTAACTCCTTTAAATGTCTGTGAATTCTATTTTTCTATTTTTCATCAACTTCTCTTTCGAATCAATATATCAGAATTCCTAAAAAACCAAACAATACCCCTTTCATTATCGACTAAAGTATAATAAAACATTAAATAAAGGAACCTAAAATGTGTATATAAATTCAACTTTTCAAATTCCCTCATTATTGAAAATTTTCATTCCCTAAATCAATAAACATCTTAATAGTAATTCTGACAGGAAAAATTTTTAAATTGGAAGCATGTATTTAAGCCATGTAAATAAAAAAAAGTGTTAGTGGAAAAAGATAGTCCTAAAAAATCACTCCTTCAAAGAAAGTCAATCACATGTCATGATCAAATCATTTAACCAAATTCATTTTTCCTTTTATTATAATTTATCAACACTTCCTTATAATTTACACCCATGTTGAAATATACCTTACCTTTAATTTTCTCAAATCAATAAATGTAAAAAATGTAATTGGAGTTATTCTCATACCCTAGTTACATGTTCTAACCATAGGCTTTCAATGATTCTAACATATCCTCTCTATAAAGAAAAATACAAAATTAATCATGGGGGATTTGGAAATATGGTTCAAATGACTCTCAAGCATTGGGTATGTACGTAGATAGTAAAGATCAATCTCAAAGAGGAGGGTAATATCTATAGTAAAATGAATGATAATCTTGGAAAGTGTGGTCAAACATTCTCCTAGAAAACAAAATATATTCCTTCTCTAATAAACTCAAAGTGGGCCCTTGAATATGTCAATAAATATTAAGGAATGTTCTTTGTTCTTATTTTCTCAAATCATGCTCTATATAGGGCTCACATCCACCACCTAACCACATATTCTCTTTCATAGGAATCATAGGTTTGGAAATTGTGTTTTGACCATCGTAATATGAAATCCATTATATATATATATATATCATTTTCATAATTATAGGGTATTCACAGTAAATTCCAAAGTTAATCATGAACCATGTCATATCAATTTGTGGAAAATTCCATCATATGTCTCCTCAACACCAACATCATGTATATGGGAGGGATGAAAAATCCACCATAATTTTTAAAAATAAAATCATTCATATCATCATGATTAGGGTAAAATGGGGTAATTTCATGAAAAAGTTCCATCCTAAAAAAATTATTCAAGAATACTATGGGAAAAATAATTATAGATGTACTAGTTATGATATGTCTACTTTCCCAAGTATCTCCCAAGAAATATGGTCAGAAAAGAATATGAAAATGTACGTCTAGAAACATCTTAGTAATGGGATTATATAAAATTAATAGAAATTAGTCAAGTTTTACTATCTTGTAATAATTAAATCAAAATAAATTACAAGATTCTAGAATTAGGATTAAATTATTCTACATAGAAATCATGATAAAATTATAAAAAGTAATAAAAAAATTTGTCAACAATCTCAAACAAAAATTTGTATTTTATTTAAATTGGTGAAATGATATTTTATCTTAGAACATGTTTTCATGGGAAATTTTCTCCGAGTTTAATAACAATAAAAAAATACATGTATAAGAAAAATAAAAATCAATAAGGAATCCCCCACACATAAAAATGAAATAGTGTCCACACTATTTTGGAAAGTGACATGGGTGAGATGTGTATAGAAGCACAAAATTAAATGAAATGGAAATTTTGAATTTAAAATAGGGAATTGAGATCCCTCTATAATGAAAATCATGCCCTGGGAAAAAAATTGGATTGTGGTGTCAAATTGTTCTACCGAGAAAATGATAGAAATAAAAGATATTGATAATATATACACAATTAGTACATATGGTATAATAAATATAAAAGCATAAAAATTGGAAAGTGATCACATTGAATAGAAGGATACATTCTCTTAGATAAATTTATTTATAGATCTACAATGATATCTTGAAGGACTAAATGATGAAAAAAAGGTTAAAAAGGAAGAAATCAAAAATGGACTAAACAGTTGTTAAAAACTGATGAATAAAAATATGGGTTTCCTACCGTAAGTGCTCAAAAAATTCATCACACAGATGGATGGACTAAAATCAATTAGTGTAATAAATTATCTCATTTGACCTATAACGTCTGAATATATTGGAGGTAGTGTCATCATGTTACTAGGATTTCATGGCAGATTAACCACCTTAAGAATGGGTTGACCAAAACACTTCTATAAAAGTAGTAGATTCCATGAAATTTATAGAGGAGGCTCTTATATGGTACTGATCTACAATTATAATGTCAAAATATGGATCTTAATTTTATCCAAACACTGAAATATCTCTTGCAGGGGGTCATATGGTGGATACAAATACTCATCCATAACAATGGATGATGTAGTAGAGTTGGACATATCTATATTAATACAGGAGTAAAAATTGAAAATAGGAAACCCATGTAATCAAAAATGTGTCACATCCATAGATATAATGAATGATACATTAAGGATAATGGAATAAAATGAGAGTAAAAAAATAGACATATGGTAGAGTAAAACATGGGAAGGGTACAAGGATACAACAAAATAGATGGGGTGAACACACTAGTCTCCACGTCATATACCCCTCCCAAACAACGAGTCTCTGGATATGCCCCTCTATATATTTAGAAACTATATATTTCAAGGTAGTTTCATCGACCACCATATATGGTGCCATATTTCTAGAATCAGTCTAGGTCAAGGATGTTGGGAATGAGTTGTTGATCCGTATTGAGGTAGTAAGTCTATAAATTAGATTAGTATGAGTAAGATTTAAGAAGGATGTTAAGGTGAGGCCCTTTCCCGTAAGGCCTGCTCCACAAGATACTTCTCCTAGGCCAAAGGGTCTGTGAGCTCAGGAGGTAGGATGACCTGGGAAGGACGTGGGGTGTAAATGGAGGTACTCATGGATTCTTTATGTGGTGGTGGGTGGGAAGATATAGAGGCATTTAGTGTTGTAGGTTGGTAAAGAGAGATTATACGGTGATGGAAATATGGAAATGGTTGAAGTTCTATCTCTAGTCTATAGTAAGTAGTGGAGAATCAATCCTAAATCTAGTGGGAAGGCTTTTTTTGGTTCATATGGGGAAGGGGGTGGTGGTTTTTTGTGTTATTTGGGTGGAGGTAGACGGAGGTGTTGCAGCTGTAGTGGGCGGAGGGGTAGTGGTAGGGGTAGGTGCATTTGCTTCATCTTGGGTAGGTGAGGCTGGGGATTGGGAATGTTGGAAAAGTGAAAATGTTGTATCCTTAATGAAATATAGAGCCCATTTGTCCCCCCCCCCCAACTGATATTCATCAAAAGCCCCATTTTTGGAGCATGAGGAGATCAATGGAATTCATGTGGAAGAGGGAATTAAGAGGCTAAGAGGCATCTAAGGCACCAAGAAGACATGAGTGGTGGGTGATAAAAATTCCCCCCATCAGTGTACCATGAGCCCTCATCACCTAGGCCTCATAATATAAGGCGATATATCTGGATATGTTAACTGTACGGTCACCCATGTTAGAGACCAAATGCTGACTTAGATATGGCTAATGCCCCCATGAGAATCTTGTCGGGCTATCCTGTCATGGGACAAATCCTGGTGTAAAATTCGTAATGTGTCACCCCACAACTGGATGATCATTGGAATAAGTGGATCATGAATTATGTGGGGATCCATAACAATCAATTTCCAACTCCTCACTTCATCCACCTTGATCGGGTCGAGTCAAAATGTCATAATGAATAGTGTTTCAATGAAATATGAAGTGTATATGTTGAGGATGAGGCTCAATTCTCCCATAATGACCTCCCAAGTATGGAAACCCAATCTAAATGTGACATGAAAGACGGTTAGCTCAACGCTAGACTACAACTCTAGGAGGAGATCATGATAGTTTTCTCATAGACCATAGTAATGGTAGATAGGTGCATCCTTATGATCAGATCATGAAACTCCTCATGAACCTGGACCCTCTTGAGACCATACAAGTCAAGGGTCTTACTGGTCCTTATAGGCTTAACTTGTATATGAACATACGTGAACTAATTCCCAAGTACATAAAAGAGATGTCACCGATGTAGGTTCAGGAGTTAAGAAGCACCCTATATCCCAATTGATGAAGATTGTGACTCTTTGTTAGTTGAGGGGTCGGTAGAAGTCGAAGAAAAGGATGAGTTTGGTAGATCAGTGGATGGGGTAGGTGTAGAAACTGTCTCGTTCCTTAGGGGAGGTGGATCATTTCACATAGGTAGTCATTTAGAGGGTAAATAGATGGTGTTATTAGGTTTTCCATGGAATAAGGGATGGAATTATAAGGGGAGATAAATATCAGAGGAAAAATGTCTTGGATGTGTTGTGGAAATTAGTGACATGGTGATGGTTGAAGACCAAGGGGGAGTGGAATGTGGGAGACTGGACGATAAGGGGTGCGGGTTGGGAACCTAGGGTTTATTATCATAAATATTTCCATACATTTTATCATTTTATATTTGATACATGATGTTTAAATCTAAGGGTTTTTTAATTTTACGGACTCAACATTTACACACAGTTTAATAGTTATATGACATGTGTTTGGTATAGCCTCTTTTTCACCAAGGACCAATGTCATGTGCTTCCAACATATATATATCTTCTTAAACTTTAATATAACCTATTGGACCTATCATGGGATCCTCTTAGTCAGTTATTCCTTGAACACAAAGATTTATAAATTCTTATAATAAGATGAATTTGAATGTAACACTACTTAAAAAAGAGGAATTTCCAACGGTTCACAACTATTGGGAAAGGCCGCAGAACCGTTGGGAATATCTATCCCAACGGTTCTGCAAACCATGGGGAAGTAAGATGTAGGAAAAAATTTTCCCAATGGTTTACAAAGAACCGTTGGGATAGGTTAGAAAAATCATAATATCCCAACGGTTAACATTGACCGTTGTCATATGTTTTACCAACATTTTTAAGTAAACCGTTGGTTAAACCCAACAAAATCTCTAGCTTTTCCCAACGGTTCACTCAAAACCGTTGGGAAAAAGCCAACTATACATCTTTTCCCAATGGTTTGAAACTGTTGGGAAAGAGTTTATACCAATGGTTCCATCTGAACCGTTGGTATAAACATCCTTAGAAGACTATGCCAACGGTTTCAAACTGTTGGTATAGCCTATGCTGTGCAAATTGTGCAGTAGCCTCCAATTTGCACAGCAGAATACAATTTTCACAGGGGAGGAGCAAGGTCTCCATTCACCAATGATTCTTCAATCCCTCTCCTGTACCTATAATAACCAACTAACATATACATATATAGAATAAATTCATATAAATTTAACATATAATACATCCTGAAACTATACACATTCAGAATTAAATCAGAATTCATAACGTAATTATAAAGATACATAATTTAGAATTCATTTAGAATTCATTTTAAAATTAATTTATAATTCATTTAGAATTCATTTTAAAATTAATTTATAATTCATTTAGAATTCATTTTAAAATTCATTGAGAATTCAATTTAAAATTTAGATGAAAATTATATGTGAAATTTGGAATTCAATTCATAATTTGATCAGTTTTTCATATACAGGTGTTTTTACTATATATGATATCCATTTTAAACAAAATACCTACACTTGGAGTAGTACAGGTCACACCATGCCTCATATTGATGCATGATTGACTAGTGCACATCACACATGACCCATTGATCATTTTCCTAAAGTATCAACATATTTCGTAAGGGTTTCGTTGGTTTTCCGTATGCCAGTTATTATCAATTAAAATGTGGTTCATTTAAAAAAATGACATTTTTGAGTGATCCCTGCAACACTGCGACTCGGATTGAGGCGGGGTTGACTCATAAATGTCACAAATAACCCATGGAATGTTTTCCTAAAGTTTCAATAGAATCCGAATGTGTTTGGTCAGTTTGTCGTATGTCAGTTGTTGTTTTCATTTAAAATGCTTTCCATTTCAAATAAAAGTGATCCACTTTGAGTTGTGGTGGCCACACCGAGGCTCATATTGAGGCTTGGTTGACTCATACACATCACAAATGACCCATGGATCCTTGTCCTAAAGTATCAACACAATCCAAATGTTTTTGGTTGGTTTTCCGTTTGTCAGTTGTTCTTTTCACTTAAAATGAAGTCCATTTTAAACTATAGAGAGACACTTGGAGTGATCCCGGCCACACCGCGACTCGGATTGAGGTGGGGTTGACTCTTACATATCACAAATTACCCATGGATCATTGTCCTAAAGTTTCAACAGAATACTAATTCGTTTGGTCGGTTTTCAGTATGTCAGTTGTTGTTTTCACTTAAAATGTTTTCCAATTCAAAGAAAAGTGAGTCACATTGAGGTGTCCCGGCCACACCAAGGCTCGGATTGAGGCGCGGATGACTCATAAACATCAAAAATGATCCATGGATTGTTTTCTTAAAGTTTCAATGGAATCTAAATGTGTTTTTTGGGGTTTGAGTATGTCAGTTGTTTTTTCACTTAAAATGTTTTCCATTTCAAAGAAAAGTGAGTCACTTTGAGTCATGGAGGCCACACCGATGATTGGATTGAGGTGTGGTTGACTCATACAGGTCACAAATGACCCATGGATCCTTTTCCTTTAGTATTAAAAGCATCCGAATGTGTTTGCTCAGTTTTATGTATGTCAGTTGTTCTTTTCACTTAAAATGAAGTTCATTTTAAACTATAGAGAGACACTTTCAGTGTTTCCAGCCACACCACTCCTCGGATTGAGGTGGGGTTGACTTGTACACGTCACATATAACTCATGTATTATTTTCTTAACGTTTCAATGGAATATGAATTTATTTGGTCAGTTTCCCGTATGTCAGTTTTTGTTGTCACTAAAAATGATGTCCTTTTGAAACAAAAGAGAGACACTTCGAGTGGTTCCGGCATCACCGCACCTTGTATTGAGATGGGGTTGACTTGTACACGTCACATATGAACCATGGATCGTTTTCCTAAAGTTTCTACCGATTCCAAATGTGATTGCTCATTTTTCCGTATGCCAGTTGTTCTTTTAAATTAATATTATGTATATTTTAAACAAAAGTGATACACTATGAGTGGTGTCAGCCACACCGCACCTCGGATTGAGGAGGGGTTGACTTTTACACATCACATATGACTCATGGATCGTTTTTCTAAAGTATCAATACAATTAGAATCCGTTTGGCCGGTTTTCCGTATGTACTTAAAATGTTTTCCATTTTTAAAAAAATAGAGACACTTAGAGTGATCCCGGCCACACCAAGACTCGGATTGAGGCGGGGTTGACTCGTACACATCACAAATGACTCATGGACCATTGTCCAAAAGATTCAATGGAAACCGAATGCGTTTTGTTAGGTTTTAGTATGTCAGTTGTTGTTTTCACTTAAAATGTTTTCCACTTCAAAGAAAAGTGAGTCACTTTGAGATGTGGCGGCCGCACCAAGGCTTGGATTGAGGTGAGGTTGACTCATACAAATCAAAAATACCCATGGATCCTTTTCCTAAAGTTTCACCACAATCCGAAGGCATTGGGTTGGTTTCCCGTCTATTAGTTGTTGATTTCACTTAAAAATAAGTCCATTTTGAACAAAAGAGAGGAAGTTTGAGTGGTCCCGGCCACACCATGCCTCAGATAGAGGTGAAGTTGACTCGTACACGTCACATTTGACCCATGGATAGTTTTCCTTATGTTTCAACAGAATATGAATGCGTTTGGTCAGTTTTCCGTATGTCAGTTGTTGATTTCACTTAAAATTAAGTCCATTTTTAACAAAATAGAGGCACTTTGAGTGGTGTCGGCCACACTGGGGCTTGGATTGAGGCGGGGTTGACTCATTCACATCACATATGAGTCATGGATCGTTGTTTAAAAGTATCAACACAATCAAAAGCCATTTGATTGGTTTGGAGTTTTTACGTAAAATATTGTCCATTATAATCAAAATACATACACATGGAGTGACACCGGCCACACCGTGCTTCTTATTGAGCCGGCGTTGACTCTCACAAATCACATATAACCCATGGATCGTTTTCCTAAAGATTCAATACAATGCGAAGGTGTTTGGTCGGTTTCCCGTATGTCAGTTGTTCATTTCACTTAAAAATAAGTCCACTTTGAACAAAAGAGAGGGAGTTTGAGTGGTCCCGGCCACACCGTGCCTCAGATTGAGGCGAAGTTGACTCGTACACGTCACATTTAACCCATGGATCTTTTTCCTTAAGTTTCAACAGAATCCAAATGCATTTGGTCAGTTTTTCGTAAGTCGGTTGTTGATTTCACTTAAAATTAAGTCCATTTTTAACAAAACATAGGCACTTTGAGTGGTGTCGGCCACACCGGGCCTCGGATTAGCCGGGGTTGACTCGTACAAATCACATATGAGTCATGCATCGTTGTGAAAAAGTATCAACACAATCAGAAGTTGTTTGATCAGTTTGACGTATGTACGTAAAATTTTGTCCATTTTAAACAAAAGAGGGACAGTTTGGGTGGTTTCGGCCACACTGCACCTCAGATTGAGGCAGGGTTGACTCATACACATCACATATGACCCATGTATCGTTTTTCTAAAGTTTCTACAGATTAGAAATGCATTTGGTTGGTTTTTCATATTCCAGTTGCTGTTTTCACTTAAAATTAAAGTCATTTTGAACAAAAGAGAGACATTTTGAATGGTACCATCCATTTCGCGCTTCATATTAAGGCGGGTATGACTCGTACACGTCACATATGATCCATGGATCGTTGTACTATAGTATCAAAAGAATCCTAATGTGTTTGGTTGGTTTACTATATGTCAGTTGTTGATTTCACTTAAAATTAAGTCCATTTTTAACAAAACAGAGGGATTTTGAGTGGTGTCAGCCACACCGAGCTTCTTATTGAGGAGGGGTTTACTCGTACACGTCACATTTTACTCATGTATCGTTTTCCTTATGTTTCAATATAATCTGAATGCGTTTGGTCTGTTTATTGTATGTCAGTTGTTGATTTCACTTAAAATTAAGTCCATTTTTAACAAAACAGAGGCACTTTCAGTGGTGTCGGCCACACCGGGCCTCACATTAAGGCGGGGTTGACTCTTACACATCGCATATGAGTCATGGATTGTTTTTCAAAAGTATCAACACAATCAGAAGCCATTTGATTGGTTTGACGTATGTACGTAAAATATTGTCCATTTTAAACAAAAGAGGGAAAATTTGGGTGGTTCCGGCAACACCGCGCCTCGGATTGAGGCGGGGTTGACTCATACCCATCACATATGAACCATGGATATTTTTTCCTAAGTTTCAACATATTAGGAATGCATTTTGTCAATTTTTCGTATGCTAGTTGTTGTTTTCACTTAAAATTAAAGTCATTTTGAACAAAAGAGAGACATTTTGAGTGGTACCGTCCACACCACGCCTCGGAATAAGGCAGGGGCTAACTCATACACGTCACATATGACCCATGGGTCGTTTTACTATAGTATCAACAGAATACGAATGCGTTTGGTCGGTTTACCGTATGTTAGTTGTTGATTTCACTTAAAATTAAGTCCATTTTTTACAAAACAGAGGCATTTTGAGTGGTTTCAACCACACTGAGCCTCGTATTGAGGCGGTGTTTACTCGTACATATTACATTTGGCGCATGGATCATTATAATTAAGTTTCAATATAATAAGAAGGCGTTTGGTCGGTTTGTCATTTGTCAGTTGTTGATTTCACTTAAAATTAAGTCCATTTTTAACAAAACAGAGGCACTTTGAGTGGTGTCGGCCACACCGTGCCTCGAACTGATGCAGGGTTGACTCTTACACATCACATATGAGTCATGGATCATTGTTAAAAAGTATAAACACAATCATTATCCGTTTGATCGGTTTGGCGTATGTACGTAAAATAATGTCCATTTTAAACAAAAGAGGGACAGTTTGGGTGGTTCCGACCACACCATGCCTTGGATTGAGGTAGGGTTGACTCGTACACATCCCATATGACCCATGAATCATTTTCCTAAAGTTTCAACAGATTTGGAATGCATTTGGTCAGTTTTTCCTATGCCAGTTGTTGTTTTCACTTAAAATTAAAGTCATTTTGAATAAAAAAGAGACATTTTGAATGGTACTGTCCACACCACACCTTGGATTGAGGCGGGGTTGACTCGTACACGTCACATATGACCCATGTATCGTTTTCCTATTGTATTAATAGAATCCGAATGCTTTTGGTCGGTTTACCGTATGTCAGTTGTTGATTTCACTTAAAATTAAGTCCATTTTAAACAAAAGAGAGGCATTATGAGTGGTTTCAGCCACACCGAGCCTCTTATTAAGGCGACGTTGACTCATACATGTCACATTTGACTCATGGATCGTTACCCTTAAGTTTAAATTGAATCTGAATGCGTTTGGTCAGTTTTCCGTATGTCAGTTGTTGATTTCACTTACAATTAAGTCCATTTTTAACAAAACAGAGGCACTTTGAGTGGTGTCGGCCACACCGGGCCTCGAATTGAGGCGGGTTTGACTCATACACGACATGTATGAGTCATGGATCATTGTGAAATCGTATCAGAAAAATCAAAAACTATTTGATTTGATTGGCGTATGTACGTAAAATATTGTCCATTTTAAACAAAATACATACACTTGGAGTGATACCGGCCACACCGCGCATCGGATTGAGGCGGAGTTGACATTTACATGTCACATATGACCCATGGATCGTTTTCCTAAAGTTTCAACACAATCCGAAGGCGTTTGGTCGATTTTCCATATGTCAGTTGTTGATTTCATTTAAAAATTAGTCAATTTTGAACAAAAGAGAGACAGTTTTAGTGATCCTGGCCACACCGTGCCTTTTATTGAGGCGGGGTTGACTTATACTGTAACAGCCCGGGATTTTATGAAAAATATTCTTTTTTATTTCACTAATGTCTTGTGTTGTACGCTACATCAAAAGGAGCTCGCACAACACGTATCCTTGACTTTCCTTCATTACACGCAATCGCGACCTTCCACGATAGCGTGTGTTGTACGCAACACCGAGTTTCGCTAAACAATGATATGCTATTAAGATATTATTAAAACTAGCCGTTATGAATAGTAATAACCACTTTTTGAAATTTTGTAAATTTTATTTTTTAAAATAGACATCATTTATGGATTCGGAATATCGAAATTAGCTTAGGTTGAAATTTTGGTGATTTTCGGATAACTTTCATATTTTGATGAATAGTGAAAATGACTAAATTTTAATTAAAAACAACTTTTTTATTCGAAATAATTAATAGTGATAAATTATTAATTTGAGTGATTTTAAAGTATATTTAGAATATATTTTTACAATTCAATACAATGTTGGTCATTGGATGTAATTTCACATTTACACCAGACATAAACAAGTGTTAATCTTTTGATAGTTATTATCTCTTAAAAACACGCTATTTGTTGTGACAGCGGAAATTAATTATAAAATTAATTAATGCAACTTATATGTTGGGAATTTTGTAAAATAGAAATCATTTTTGAATTCGGAATATCAATTATAGCTTAGGGTGAAATTTTGGCATTTTTCTGAAAAACTTCAATTTTTGATGAATAGTGAAACCACTAAGTGGTAGGTTAAAAACTGAATTTTGCATAAAACTTAATTTTACCGCTTCTGTGAATGGAATTTCGAAAATCCGAGAGACACGGTTAATATCAAGGACTAAAATGTGGTTCAATGAGATGAAAATAATTTTTTGGTGAATAGTAACTTTTTACTTTTTTACCACGGTTAATAGTAAATAGGGTAACTAAGGGTAAATATGATATTAATATTACCCTAACACATGTCCTAATTCTATTGGACAAGTGTAATTCGACCAAAAACAAACTTAGGAATAAAATATGACCATTTAGGCCCACTTGGATTAGATTAGGACATTTATTTAAAGAAGGGTTAAAATAGTTAAAATCAAAGTTTAATAAGTAAATCATTTTAATATGGGGTTATACATAAGATAAATTCGACTATAAATATTCATTAGAAATCTAAAAAGATTTCCTACATGATGGTATTTTATTTGTAATTTTTAGACATCAAATAATATAATTTATTTATGACACAAAGATGATGCAGTAATTATCTTATTAATGAAATATTGACATAATTGATAATATAAATACCAAAATAAATGTAATTTAAGAATTTTGATGAATTCAACTTATTTTATAGGTTACTATGATATATTAGTGTTGATTTAATCAACTTGGTTCGAACATATAATTCTGTTATGACTTTCACAAAAATCATATATCAAATAGTGTCAAAATTGACACAAAATAGTTTTTAAATCAAATATTATATTATTAATTGTTATTTTATTCCTAAAAATCTAAGGTTCGGCCAAATGACTTATATAAGGATATATATATTAATAATAAACAATTTGGGGTTCGTTTGGCATGTTATAGTAAGTGTATTAACCATATAGTGAAAGAAAACAAAAAGACACGGTAAAAGTTAAATTAATTAACTTAGAGTTAAATCTAATTGATAAGGTTAAAATAATACCCTATACTTGTCTAAATCCTATTGGTTGATAGTATTTCGACCCATCCCCACTTTAGATTCGAAATAAGACCCTTTGGAACCATTATAAACCGATTTTGACTTTAATATAAAATAATATTTTGAGATATTCCTAAGGTGCCCCTCTCCTCCCCTATAAAAGGACACATCCTCCCCCTCCTCCTCACACCAATTTGAGCACTCAAGCTCGGCCAACCCCTGCCAATTTCTTTTCTACACTTCCCTAGAAACATCCTAGAGGTTCTGGTCTTCCTCAAAGACCAATTTTAGTGCCCTAAGAGGAGGTCTCAAAGAGGCACTTCAAAGAAGAGGTAATTACCGTTACCAATTCTTTCATCTTTATTTCTTCTTCCACTTCTTCTTCTTAGGTTGTTTCATTATGAAGTAATAACATCAGTATCAATCATATACTGATATGTTATTATAAGTATGAAACAACCCTATTTCACCATCTATCCATCCTACGGAAAAAGAAATCACCGCGCGTGCGTACGTACGGAATACCGTCTCCACGCCGTGGTGTAATCTATTTTCCACCACCACCTTACATGGATGGGTATAATGGTGTAAAGAATAACTATACATAGTTATTACAACATCATATTGATTCTGATATATTGTATAATCCACTCCAATTCAATTCAATATTTATAGAAATGATATCATCGCTCGTGCGTACGTACGGAATACCGTCTCCACGACGCGATGAGATTCATTCTCCATGTTAACCATTTAAGAATGATTATAATGTATATATAAGAAATAATAATGAAATATATGACATTATAAAGCTACTGGATTTATGTATATATATACATATGTATGTCATCTACTTACTTCCATTTCAAGACAATAAGGAAAGGAAAACAGCGTTCATGCGTACGTACGGACTACCGTCTCCATGAACGGTGTTTTTCATTTTATTTATCTACCTATAGTATATATATATATACTGAATATATATGATATATAAATTATATTTTATATTCTGGAAGTAAGTAAATCATGATATAAGTAATAATGATGTCAAGAACAACAAGTCAAAACACCTACGATAAATGAAACGATTTTACCCAAAACGCTTCTTTAACATGGAATTTACAAAAGAACGGGTAATATAATGTCATAAGTGAACCATATATGATATCATAACAATGAATATGATTCTGTAATAAGTCAATAACATGATTTAAATCATTATACAGGAGGTTCGGACACTTACAAAGCAAGTCGGACCTAAGGTAAGGGAAATATCACAATCTCATTTTTATCCGAGATTGTTTATACTTTGGTATTTACTGGGGTGTATTTTATCATCCACATCCATGTTTCTTCAATATGTAATATTATTTACATCCACCTACAATTGTTTAAATCCAATTTTACCCTTCGGTGAGTTTTTAGTAAAATATATGAAAGGAATCTTTTGTCGTTTTTTTTATACGAGTTTCTTTTTGACTTTTCCGACAAAAGTACGAAGAATGTTTTTTTTAAACTTATACGGCACGAACGGATTTATACTGTTTTATAAAGCCTTATTTTCATGAAGCCTCCTCTAAAATATTTCATGACTATTTTCAATAAAATCTCTGTCTTTTAAAATTGCATGATGTTTTGTGAAAAGAAATTGATTTTGAAGAAGAAAGGATATTTTCCTCAAGAATTCAATTCAAGTGTTTTATCAAAATTATTTTCCATATAAGATAATAAAGGGTTCTGTTTCTATCCATATCATTACATTGATTTGACTATGTTGTGATGGAATTATGTTTATGAATTCCTTTATCTTATATGAATGGTTTTATGATGTCATGTTGTTTAAGAATCCCATTTTTATTACATGGGTTATGCAATGATGTATGATTTATGATTTTGTGGCACACATAAGAAAGGATTCATTAAGAGATGGGTGGGACCTATATCTCCCTCCAATGCATTGGGTAAAGATTTTATATCTCATGAGATAGACATGGCTGGAATGGTAGGTTATACCGGTTCAGTGAAACAGGACTGAAACGAGGATTACTCAATTCAGAAAAGGACTTTGTCCACTAAGATAGTCTTGGCAATGAGTCTTGACTAACAAGAAATGATTCTCTATGATTTTGTGTGTATGCCACAAAGTTCCATGTTTTATGTTATGATTATTGTGATTACATTTCACTGCCATGATTTATCCCATGTTATGAAATTATGCTCTCTTTTGCAGGTTATGATTTCCAAAATGTTATGTTCTTATGAATATGATGTGATTGATATTTTTTTTGTTTACCCTTACTGAGAATTTGAGCTCACCCTTTTATGTTTTCTTTTCCCCAGGATATAAAGAAAGGTTTTAGGTAAAAAAAAGGAAGATCTTTATGGGAGATGTTGAAGATCTTTCACCACGATTAGAAGATTATAGTCCGAGTTTCCAAAGACACTAAACTATTACGGTCCTTGTGTGTGTGTTTTTGTAATGTACTAAGTATTCCGCAAAAGTAATGTAAAGTCCATGTACGATAAGCTTCGGGTCTCTACAGTTGGTATCAAAGGAAAGGTTTAGTCAACCTTTGGAAACTAGGATGCGAAAACGTTAGTGAGATCCCTAGAGATATTTCTAAGGTATGTCTAGGGATGCCCCTAGGGATAAGTATACGTATAGGTTATAGTAATAGAATTACGCTAACGATCATAGAATTAAACCTAAGATGTTGGATATTGAAGGTACTCCCCCTTTATTATATTGTTTTCCCTAGCATGATTTTTTCCTCTCACACTATTCTTTTTGGGTTTTAGACGATGGCTGGAACCCGAAGGAACCGTGTTAATGCGGAATGTGATGGGCAATGCAATGATTGTACCCCTGAGCAACCAAACGATATAGGAGCTGGAATGTAAAATCTTGTAGCCATGCTCACACAACTTTCTCAAGCTATTAATCATGCAGGACTTCCAAACGAGCAAAGGAAGGAGCAACATTCTGTTGAATCCTTCATGAGGCAGCGTCCACCTTTTTTCAGTGGGTCTACTGATCCATTAGTTGCTGAACAATGGATTAGTACTACTGAAAAGATATTTTCAGTTCTTCAATGTTCTAAACATGATAAAGTCATCTTAGCAGTATATCGTTTGGAAGGTGAAGCTGATCAATGGTGGAATCTTATCAAGAATACGAGGCCAAGAGATGAAATTGAGTCCATGGAATGGGAAGAGTTCAAGAACTTGTTTTTCAGTAAGTACTTCCCTCGTATTCTTCGGACAAAGATGGAAAAGGAGTTTCTTGATCTGAAGCAGAAGGATGATGAATCTGTTGGTATATACGAAGTGAATTTTACAAGACTTTCAAGGTATGCATCTGGCATTATCATCCAACCTGAAAGTAAAGTTGATCGATTTTTCAGTGGCTTAAAATCAAGTCTTCGAAGGGCATTAGCTATAAGAGACTTCAGTAGCTATGAAGAAATTGTGCGTTGTGCTATCAAGGTAGAAATGGAAGTTGGTGTTACATATCCATCTCATGGTTTTGACAAGAAACGAAAGATGGAGTTCAAGGAGAAATCTCAGAATAATGGTGAAAAGAAGATGAATGTTTCCTTATGCACAAAGTGTGGAAAGAAGCATGGTAAAGATTGTCTAAAAGGGACTAGAAAATGTTTTAAGTGTGGAAAAGAAGGTCATCGAGCAGCTGAGTGTTGAAGTAATGGAAAAAGGGTTTCTAATGATGTGAATAAAGCAAACACTGCAGAGAACGCACCGCCAACACTTCAATGCTTCAAGTGCAAGGAAATGGGGCATTATGCTAATAATTGCCCTAATCCAAGGGTTAGTGATGATCAACATGAGCAACCACTGAAGGCAAAGGACAAAGGGAAATCACATGCGATCACTATTGGCAATGTTGAATATGACAACGATGTGGTGGAATGATTAAGTGTTTATGTAATGGGATTCCAAAATAATGTTGTATCATGGAATATTGGAATATTTATGTATTGGTCTAATGTGGTATTCAAAGTGATTGAGATATTATGCGCATAATGAAGGGAAAACGAGAAAATGAAATGTTTAACAATATTCATGAGCTCATGATTGATATAAGGACTAAGTTTGAGTATATAGAATTTTGAGGATTTTTGTATGTGAAAAGTGTTAACTTTTAACTGCATTCATGTTTTCACTAAGGTATTCAAGAGAATACACGATTAAGGACTTTGAATGTTTGGAATGTGACCAACAAGACATATCTTATGATATGTGGGGATCAACGACAGTATTAAATCTCTGGTAATCGTTGTCACTATATTATGAGAGTGGACTGCAGTATTATGTATAAGCGTAAAGATTAGACTGGATTATGTTAGACATAAGTTAGTATTGTTTAAGGATAGAAGATTTTTGATATTATTGATGGGATGTTATAGTAACGTAGTTTTAGAAAAAGGGACAACCTGCAGGACGGGCGACAACCCATCGCTTCGGACAAAGCTGTAGGAATCGAACCCACAACCGAAGTGCGACTGGCCTTTATCGCCTACCACTGGCCTACAGGAAGTCCCTGTTTAGTAGAAACTAGTTTTATTATATTAAGCAGCATGATATATGAAGTATAAGTCCATTTTAGGAACCATATATGATTAATCTCACTATAGAATGACTTATGTATATTTAATAACTTTTGCTAACCTTTTGTTTGAGACAGATGGAATGAACAGTCATTCTATCACATGATCTGCTAACACTTCACAAATAACAAATTCAACTTCATTTATTTTAGAGATGAAGTAGAAATTGTTCAAGGCACGAACAAAAGTGATATTGTACCAAAATAAAGTAAGTATTTATTCTAAGCAAATTTTCAACTTTAGGGAAATGATCTTGAAAACCAAAAATGTTGTCCTAGTGATCTTATACCTGATGAATCAGATGGTACCTTATATCATCACAAATCTATGGATTTGTGATTACTGGCTTTTCCATAGCCATGTTCTCTACCACTCTCCATCAGAACATGATGGTTAGATTTCTCTTCCATATCCATATTTTCACCTATGTGGAAACCCAGTGATTAGTTTATTTGGGTAATCGTTACATTTCATACTTTAATTTTTAAAGCCAAGTTTTGGTATTCCTTTTTACGATGCGGGTTTCTATTAAAGCAACTTTCGAATAGTAAACCATTTATAACCCTGACGAATTTCGAGGGCGAAATTCATTTTAAGGGGGGTAGAATGTAACAGCCTGGGATTTTATGAAAAATATTCTTTTTTATTTCACTAATGTCTTGTGTTGTACGCTACATCAAAAGGATCTCGCACAACACATATCCTTGACTTTCCTTCATTACACGCAATCGCGACCTTCCACGATAGCGTGTGTTGTACGCAACACCGAGTTTCGCTAAACAATGATATGCTATTAAGATATTATTAAAACTAGCCGTTATGAATAGTAATAACCACTTTTTGAAATTTTGTAAATTTTATTTTTCAAAATAGACATCATTTATGGATTCGGAATATCGAAATTAGCTTAGGTTGAAATTTTGGTGATTTTCGGATAACTTTCATATTTTGATGAATAGTGAAAATGACTAAATTTTAATTAAAAACAACTTTTTTAATCGAAATAATTAATAGTGATAAATTATTAATTTGAGTGATTTTAAAGTATATTTAGAATATATTTTTACAATTCAATACAATGTTGGTCATTGGATGTAATTTCACATTTACACCAGACATAAACAAGTGTTAATCTTTTGATAGTTATTATCTCTTAAAAACACGCTATTTGTTGTGACAGCGGAAATTAATTATAAAATTAATTAATGCAACTTATATGTTGGGAATTTTGTAAAATAGAAATCATTTTTGAATTCGGAATATCAATTATAGCTTAGGGTGAAATTTTGGCATTTTTCTGAAAAACTTCAATTTTTGATGAATAGTGAAACCACTAAGTGGTAGGTTAAAAACTGAATTTTGCATAAAACTTAATTTTACCGCTTCTGTGAATGGAATTTCGAAAATCCGAGAGACACGGTTAATATCAAGGACTAAAATGTGGTTCAATGAGATGAAAATAATTTTTTGGTGAATAGTAACTTTTTACTTTTCTTTACCACGGTTAATAGTAAATAGGGTAACTAAGGGTAAATATGATATTAATATTACCCTAACACATGTCCTAATTCTATTGGACAAGTGTAATTCGACCAAAAACAAACTTAGGAATAAAATATGACCATTTAGGCCCACTTGGATTAGATTAGGACATTTATTTAAAGAAGGGTTAAAATAGTTAAAATCAAAGTTTAATAAGTAAATCATTTTAATATGGGGTTATACATAAGATAAATTCGACTATAAATATTCATTAGAAATCTAAAAAGATTTCCTACATGATGGTATTTTATTTGTAATTTTTAGACATCAAATAATATAATTTATTTATGACACAAAGATGATGCAGTAATTATCTTATTAATGAAATATTGACATAATTGATAATATAAATACCAAAATAAATGTAATTTAAGAATTTTGATGAATTAAACTAATTTTCTAGGTTACTATGATATATTAGTGTTGATTTAATCAACTTGGTTCTAACATATAATTCTGTTATGACTTTCACAAAAATCATATATCAAATAGTGTCAAAATTGACACAAAATAGTTTTTAAATCAAATATTATATTATTAATTGTTATTTTATTCCTAAAAATCTAAGGTTCGGCCAAATGACTTATATAAGGATATATATATTAATAATAAACAATTTGGGGTTCGTTTGGCATGTTATAGTAAGTGTATTAACCATATAGTGAAAGAAAACAAAAAGACACGGTAAAAGTTAAATTAATTAACTTAGAGTTAAATATAATTGATAAGGTTAAAATAATACCCTATACTTGTCTAAATCCTATTGGTTGATAGGATTTCGACCCATCCCCACTTTAGCTTCGAAATATGACCCTTTGGAACCATTATAAACCGATTTTGACTTTAATATAAAATAATATTTTGAGATATTCCTAAGGTTCCCCTCTCCTCCCCTATAAAAGGACACCTCCTCCCCCTCCTCCTCACACCAATTTGAGCACTCAAGCTCGGCCAACCCCTGCCAATTTCTTTTCTCCACTTCCCTAGAAACATCCTAGAGGTTCTGGTCTTCCTCAAAGACCAATTTTAGTGCCCTAAGAGGAGGTCTCAAAGAGGCACTTCAAAGAAGATGTAATTACCGTTACCAATTCTTTCATCTTTATTTCTTCTTCCACTTCTTCTTCTTAGGTTGTTTCATTATGAAGTAATAACATCAGTATCACTCATATACTGATATGTTATTATAAGTATGAAACAACCCTATTTCACCATCTATCCATCCTACGGAAAAAGAAATCACCGCGCGTGCGTACGTACGGAATACCGTCTCCACGCCGTGGTGTAATCTATTTTCCACCACCACCTTACATGGATGGGTATAATGGTGTAAAGAATAACTATACATAGTTATTACAACATCATATTGATTCTGATATATTTTATAATCCACTCCAATTCAATTCAATATTTATAGAAATGATATCATCGCTCGTGCGTACGTACGGAATACCGTCTCCACGACGCGATGAGATTCATTCTCCATGTTAACCATTTAAGAATGATTATAATGTATATATAAGAAATAATAATGAAATATATGACATTATAAAGCTACTGGATTTATGTATATATATACATATGTATGTCATCTACTTACTTCCATTTCAAGACAATAAGGAAAGGAAAACAGCGTTCATGCGTACGTACGGACTACCGTCTCCATGAACGGTGTTTTTCATTTTATTTATCTACCTATAGTATATATATATATACTGAATATATATGATATATAAATTATATTTTATATTCTGGAAGTAAGTAAATCATGATATAAGTAATAATGATGTCAAGAACAACAAGTCAAAACACCTACGATAAATGAAACGATTTTACCCAAAACGCTTCTTTAACATGGAATTTACAAAAGAACGGGTAATATAATTTCATAAGTGAACCATATATGATATCATAACAATGAATATGATTCTGTAATAAGTCAATAACATGATTTAAATCATTATACATGAGTTTCGGACACTTACAAAGCAAGTCGGACCTAAGGTAAGGGAAATATCACAATCTCATTTTTATCCGAGATTGTTTATACTTTGGTATTTACTGGGGTGTATTTTATCATCCACATCCATGTTTCTTCAATATGTAATATTATTTCCATCCACCTACAATTGTTTAAATCCAATTTTACCCTTCGGTGAGTTTTTAGTAAAAGATATGAAAGGAATCTTTTGTCGTTTTTTTTATACGAGTTTCTTTTTGACTTTTCCGACAAAAGTACGAAGAATGTTTTTTTTAAACTTATACGGCACGAACGGATTTATACTGTTTTATAAAGCCTTATTTTCATGAAGCTTCCTCTAAAAGATTTCATGACTATTTTCAATAAAATCTCTATCTTTTAAAATTGCATGATGTTTTGTGAAAAGAAATTGATTTTGAAGAAGAAAGGATATTTTCCTCAAGAATTCAATTCAAGTGTTTTATCAAAATTATTTTCCATATAAGATAATAAAGGGTTCTGTTTCTATCCATATCATTACATTGATTTGACTATGTTGTGATGGAATTATGTTTATGAATTCCTTTATCTTATATGAATGGTTTTATGATGTCATGTTGTTTAAGAATCCCATTTTTATTACATGGGTTATGCAATGATGTATGATTTATGATTTTGTGGCACACATAAGAAAGGATTCATTAAGAGATGGGTGCGACCTATATCTCCCTCCAATGCATTGGGTAAAGATTTTATATCTCATGAGATAGACATGGCTGGAATGGTAGGTTATACCGGTTCAGTGAAACAGGACTGAAACGAGGATTACTCAATTCAGAAAGGGACTTTGTCCACTAAGATAGTCTTGGCAATGAGTCTTGACTAACAAGAAATGATTCTCTATGATTATGTGTGTATGCCACAAAGTTCCATGTTTTATGTTATGATTATTGTGATTACATTTCACTGCCATGATTTATCCCATGTTATGAAATTATGCTCTCTTTTGCAGGTTATGATTTCCAAAATGTTATGTTCTTATGAATATGATGTGATTGATATTTTTTTTGTTTACCCTTACTGAGCATTTGAGCTCACCCTTTTATGTTTTCTTTTCCCCAGGATATAAAGAAAGGTTTTAGGTAAAAAAAAAGAAGATCTTTATGATAGATGTTGAAGATCTTTCACCACGATTAGAAGATTATAGTCCGAGTTTCCAAAGACACTAAACTATTACGGTCCTTGTGTGTGTGTTTTTGTAATGTACTAAGTATTCCGCAAAAGTAATGTAAAGTCCATGTACGATAAGCTTCGGGTCTCTACATATACACATCAAATTTAACCCATGTTTCGTTTCCCTCAAGTTTAAATAGAATTCTAATGCGGTTGGTCAGAGGGGAAGGGTCTAGTCGGGTATGCGGAGATGCTCGTCTACCTCTGGTACGACCCTCCCTCGTACCATCGGCCTAAGCACTGAAACAATGGAATAATGAAAAGTGCACATACTTATGTACCTGTAAAATAAACACATAGACAACACATAACCGCATCATTTCATAAAAAATAACACCAAGGATCAGACAAAATAGAAGTAGTCATGAAGAGTAATGACAAGTGCACATACAGATCAGAAGCAGCTAAAAAATTGTTGCATACATGCCATGTTTATTTCCTAAAACAAAGTAAAAAAAAGAAAAATTATGAAACTCTAGAACATGGGTTTCCTCCCATGAAGTGCAATGTTTTACATCTTCAACCAGATGGATAGACACTGGTCAATCATCTTGGTCCATCATCTCAGAACTCCTCTGCCTCTTACAAGAACTGGTGGCCGTGTCATCAAGCTCACATGGGCGCTTAGGGGGATTGATCACTTCAGGAGCATAGCAGGCGTGAATCTGGTGTGTAAGTAAGAGAATATGGCGCTCGTTATCAACTAGACGCTGAGTCACCCATCGTGCGTGGTCAGATGAAGACGGGACGTGCACATTGATGATCATGGAAGAGGCAGACAAGATAGACATTGTTGGTTAACCTGCATCCACAAATAGATTCATTTTTATATATTATAACCTTTATAAATGTTTTTCCCATTTTTACAAACAATTAATGTGTGAAAATTGTGAAATATAACTTATCAGATATATAAAAATGGATTTACTCATGGGAATGATGCATAATATCTCAAATATTCCTCATTGGATCCCAATCTGAAATTTTAATCCATTATCAAATGTCTTATATCAATTTATTTTTATTTGGATCCTTAAGGTTGAATGCTTTTTGTAAAATCTAGCCAAGGGAGGATAGACTAGTGACTTGGAATACAATTGGATGCTTTGTGGTGAAAACAACATTATAAGAATTGTTTAGGATATTATTGAGGTGGTTTGAGGATCAAATCTATCTTTTTAGAGAAAATCCATCATGTCCAAGTTTGGTGGTCCAAGTTTTGAAGTGGGGGGGGGGTATTTAGTGGTTGAGTTGGGGGATTTGGGGGATGTCCAAGGTCTAGGAAAAGGGATGGGGGCTGTCCAGGGTCAAGGAGAAGGGGAGAAGGGGCTGTCCATGGTCCAGGAAGGAGCGGGGGCAGTCTAGGGTCCATCGAGGAGGGGGGTTATCCAGGGTCCAGGGTGGGGGTGGGGGCTTCCTAGGGTCCAGGAAGGAGGGGGACTATACAAGGGCCAAGGAGGAGGGTGGAGGGGGGTTTTCCAGGGTCCAAGAGGGGGGATGTCCATGTTTTAGGAAAGAGGGGGGTCAGGCTGTCCATGTTCTAGGAGGGGACTGTCCAGGGTCCAAGAGGGGGGTGTCCAGTGTCCATGAGGAGTGTGGGATCTATTAAAAGGAGGAAATACCCAAATAATTCATTGAAAATAAACTAAACCTAATCCAAAAAACATCACAATTATAATCTATCACCCAAACAACGTACAATTTATCCTAAATATCACTAACCTTCCCATGCCATAAACAACAAAACCTAGTTTATACCAAATTAAAACAGAAAACAAAAATAATATATGAAAAACATTAAAACTAAGGTAGTACTTACAGATTTAGAGTGTAGAAATATAAAATTGTTTGATTTTATATGGATCTATGATTGGAACGAGTTTCTGAGTCTTTGTATAGAGAGATCCCAAACATTTAGGTCAAATCAAAATAGAAAATAAAAAATTAGATGAAGAACATTATAACTAAGGTAGAACTTACAGATTTGAAGTGTAGAATAGAAAAATTGATTGATTGAAGAGGATGGATGGAGTTTTGTAGACTGAGTAACGAGAGAGCATCGGGAGAGGTTCAATTTAGGGCTGCAGTTGAGCGGAGGGGGACTGCAATCGAGCAGAGGGGCTACTGGAATTAGGGGAAAACATTCCCAACGGTTTTTAAAAATTGTTGGGAATGTAGCAACATATACCAATGGTTAGTATATAACCGTTGGTAAAAGTTTCTTAATTGATGCCTATACAAACTGTTTTACAAACAATAGGTAAAATTCTTCATAAAATCCTCTATACCAATGGTTTTCTTAAAACCGTTGGTATACATGACCATTCCCAACGGTTTGATAAACTGTTGGGATATAAGCGTTGGTAAAAATGGGATTTCCAGTAGTGTAAGGATACACCCCTCATGGAATGGTTCTTGAAAAACCTTAAAACTTTATCCATTTTCCATGAAGGGTGGTTCTCAGCCTTTTTGAATTCTTATTGTCCCTTTGGGAAAAAATTGATGACTTCAAAAGGCCCTAACCATCAGGATTTTACTTTCACAAGGAATATTATTAATTGGGAATTATATTATTGAACAGTATCCCCTTGTGTGAAGATTCTTCGTGCAATGCATTAGTCATTCCATTTATCTTTATTATATTTATAGATTTTTGAATTTTAATTTTAATATTTTCTTATCTATTCCAGTTCATCTATTTGTAGAATTCCATGTTTCCCAAATTTCTGAGTATCTATATTCAGTTTCTAAATTTACTAATAAGAGTAATACTCTGGTTCCATTGGTAGGTAACAAGGAATTCTTTAAACAAATTGGAATTTAGTAGTGGAGAGGGTTGTTTTATACATTGTGTGATACGCCCAAATTGTGTCAACCAATTTAAGACTCATGTCCCTTCAACATTAATTTACATTGTTTTCAATAAATTTTTTATATCACTAGTATAAAATTATACCTTACTACTATTCTATGGGTTTTATAGAGTTACAATATTATATCATATTCCATATTTTTTTGAGTAATCCTTTCACAACATTTTCGAAAAATTGTATTCGTTGATCACTAATGAGTAAATTGGGGGACCAAGATCTAGAAAGGGTATTTTTCCATAAAATGTACATGAACACTTTTTTGTGTCAAAGGTGGTGGCTTTTACTTCTACACACATTGAAATATAGTCCACAATGTCCATGGTATAATGTTATCCATGAAAATTTGGTTATGCTCTCAAATAAGCGATTCCCGATACATCAAATATTTCAACTTCTAGAATAAACTTTTATGGCATTTTGTTTTTTTCCCAATGGTGATTATTCATTGGAATCAGTTATAACATTAAACAAATATCATTTCATCCTAATGAAGTGTGGGCCATAATAATATTCTCTGAAGGATTTCATCCATGGTGTATTCAGGTCTATAATACCCTCTACATGGTGACATGTGACACATGTTGGGAATAATTTAAATTAAATTTATTGGGGTACAATGTCACATTAATACATATTCAAAATGTTTAAATTGTAGAAAATCATCCATGTAGTAGTGTGAAGCATCAACTAAAAACATATCCTTTTTTTAATAATACAAGTGTGGGCAAAGTGATCATAGGGAAAGAAAATTTTCAATATTATAAAATAATAGGAATCCCTACTTATTTATTTTGAATAGAGATTCATTAGGGATGTTATACTCAATTACTATATTATTGTCATCCTCAATTTTCAGTAGTGGGATTTTGGATAAGAGATCCACAATGATGTTCTCTGTCCCATTTTTATCCAAGATTATTACCTAAAAATACAACAATGGTAGGATCCAGCATATCATATATGGACTTGAATCCTTTTTACTCAATAGGTATCTGAGTGTTACATGATTTGTATAGACCACTACTTTAGACAGTATGAGGTATGATAAAAACATTTAAAACTAGTATATAATTGGGATAAATTCCTTTTTTGTTGTCTTATAAATGAGAGGGTATTTATTCAGTGTATAAATTGAACATAAAATATCATGGGTGGTATTTATGACCAATTTTCTTAAAAATCTCAAAGTGAAATCATTGGAATAGTACATCAGTTCAAAATATTCTACCCAATCTAGTGGTATTTTGACAAGAGCGGTCACCACAAAATTTTGTAGAGTGTTGAATGCCTATCATCACTCTTCTGTGAAATAAAAATAAGTTTCTTTGGATAAAATGATCTTAATTTGGTGGTCTAATTATGAAAATTCTTGAACAAAGTGAAGCCAAAATCCCTGATGGCCCAAAAAACACTTTTTAACTTTCATAGTTTGGGCTCATGTAAATCTATAATGAATTTTCTTCATTGGATCAACTTCCACCCCTTTCATTTATATTTTTATTTTCTAGACTATACCTCCTTGGACCATGAAATAGAATTTTTCCCAATTTAGGACTAAGAACTTCTCTTCACATCATTAAAGGACTAGTACGAGATTTCTTAGGAATACTTTTAAAGATTGTCCATAAATTGAGAAACCATCTATAAAAATTTCTAGAAAAATCTCTATACCATGAAATAGGGGATTCATGCACAACTAGAAAGTTTTAGATGCAATTAGATATCGAAATGAAAACCATCTATAGGAAAATGTTTCAAAATGACTTGTAAATATAGTTCCTATTTATTATACTAGGTCAACTAAAATTTGATTATATCTGGAATATCTATCCTGAAATAAAAAGAATTGATGTATGGATAATCATTCCATAATTTAATACATTAATGGGAGTTGAAACTAATCATTTTGATTCACCATGTTGATATTTAAATAATCAACATATTCTGACTACCCAATGATGGTTCAAGCTAAAATTAGCTCATTTTCATCAATTTTAGGCTCAATCAATTCTCCTTTCTTTGGGATAACTTATATTAGGCTCACCCATTCATTATCATAGATGTATGATATTATCTATCCCTTGATAAGTTCCAAAACATCTTTTTTGACTACCTATCTCATTGGTGGGGTGATTCTCCTTTGGGTTCTATATTTGGTTTTATCAACTTCTTCCAAAAAAATATTATAAGTTCATAACATGGGGATGATTCCATTAATTTCACCCACTCCCTAAGAAATTGAAATTTTATTTATTTTTAGTACATTAAAGATTTTTCATTCTTAAACTTGGAACAGTTTTGAACTGATAATGACCAGAAGTGAATATGATGTTTCTAATAATGATTATTTTAGTGTTCTCAAGAGATCATTCAATTCCATCTTAGTAGGTTTAATGAAGGATTTTATGAATTTTAGGATGGTATACCATGTTTGTGGTCTAGTGTAGTTCACATCTTCTAGATCAATGTCACGAACCAAACTAGGTAGACCCTGAACCGGTCACCTGATCCGATCCATGGGAAGGCCTGAAGGGTGTTCCCAGTCCCCGTGGGTTGGAAATTAGTTTCGGGAATCAAAACTAACATGTGGGAACGATTTTTCACATAAATGAAATAGAAATAAAAAAAATAATAAAAAATGAAAAACACAGAAAACTAATAACATAGGAAAGAAGACAAATTGAACATACCCCCATTTGACCATCTAGGTCACCTCCCCACCAAAGACCAACCTTGCTCCAACAATGAGAAACTAAGCCAGGAGAACCTGAGGAAAGAGAACCTGCAACTGAAAGGATAAAATATGTTTGGGAACCGAAATGATCAGTTGGGATGCCATGAATAAACAAAAAAATCTATGTATTTACTTTCCCAAAATATACCAATGACACCAGTTTTAGAATACTATTATAAAAATAGGTTTTTCCATAAGTTTAGAAATTAACACACAACACATTTCATTCACAAACAAAATCAATTTTGAAATAAAAATTTCAAAAAATAGAAAACCAAGGTAGTGTAAAGGGGAACCAGATAAACGATGCATGAAAAGGTCCTATTACAATAAAATGTAAATAAGAAATGTAAATAACAACCATGCGTGATCTTAAGCATCCAAAGACAACCCCTAGACATACTCTGTTCAGAACCAGCTTTGGTATATGGTGAATCCCCTGAGTCATTAAATAACTATATTCCCCAACCTAGCCCCACAAGTGGAACATTCCACCTAGCATGTCTACAACTGTTGGTGGTACTAACCCTACTAATTCATGTGAGCAAGAAACCATCACTCGATCATCTAAAAGATGCACAGGAACCCATGGTAAATGTAAACTATGAATGTGGGAGGCCCCCAAACTCGTTACTCACCTTACCTATCACCACAGCACTTTCCTAACCCAAAAACAGACACCAATATATGACTACCCCAATAGAAATTCCTCCTGTAAAGTATCAACATATATTAATATAGACTAAACATCATTAATGTGCCAACTAGGACATCACATCATGTCCATATCAAATCCATTTAAAAAAACATTTAAAACTCCCACCAGGCACACACAATTTCCAAAAAACATCCTTTACTAAAAAATTAAACAAACATCACCTTTTAGATCAACGTTTCAAATGATCCTTTAAACATGACATAATTAAATTCATTCCCAAAAAATTATACCAAACCCACTTTTATAATTACAAATTAAAATGGGTCTTTAAACTGTGCATTCACTAAAACCAGCACGAAGACCCAAATGGAAAAAACCTCTAAATATACACTTTAAACTACATTTTAGAAACAGAAAAAAATACCCCAACACCATTTAGAAGACGAGAACCATTTAGGGAACCAAGGATTCATGTAAAACATAGATTTGAGTCACCATATTCATTTGGAGACTCATCCATGTGTGCACCTACTACAACCATGGATGTGTCAACATCAAATAGTACATCATACATCCAACGATTTACTCAATAAACATTCCCATAAAACACCATTTTCAAAAAAAAAACATAACCAACCATCCACATTATTTTGGTAGAGATGAAACAATCTCCCCTTAACACAAAAAATCCCTTTATAAAACACTTGTACACGTATAACAAAGTATAACATTAAAAAAAGTACACCAAACCAATTTCACAACCAAAAAATATCCACACAATATCACGTGAGAAAACCATTTACCAAAAAACCGCCAATTTCACAATAGAAGGGAAATATTATTTAAAATGAACACCATAGGTTCCATAACTAGATATTATACACAAATCAGATTGAAAACCTATTTTTTGATAAACCAAACCAACTCTAAAAATGCAATATCAAGTTAGACATGGGTTCCATAGATGTGCGATGAAAAATTATAAATTTAATTAAAAATACAAACATCAAAGGAATTCATTACGAAAGCAATACTTAGAGACAACCACCTCAAAAAGAAACTAGGACATGCCGAACACGTTGGCACTAGATGAATTAAGAGGCAACCACTCTTAATCGTCCCGAAATAGCACAAACATACCTATATATATACATATATCCATACTCCATTTCATGCATTCCCCACTCCATGAGGGAATACATATATGGAGGACATATTATATATACATATATATGCATACCTAAAGTATATGCATGTGCGCCCTCTATCGTTAACCAAACCCAATATAACATCAAAATGTATAAATAATTAAGGAATTGAAGGCCAACACACCTCCAATAAATTTACTAGGGACTCATATACACCTTAATATTATCAAATTAAGAGTGAAAAATAAAAAAGTGGGAGAAAACACTTTCCCCAAGCGACGTCGACAATCTGAGATGAGCCAACCCACTTCACCTTTAGTATTGAATGTTTGAAAACACCCAAAGATGACCCGAGGATCCCATTTAATTCCCTAAAAACAAGTAGAGATTCAAAAATGTCTCTATCCTAAACCCTAGGGTTCGTGCGAGTCATATCGGGTGACGAAGAGATGAAAAATCAGCCAAATCAGGGGAGAGAAGTGGATAAAATGGCTTACCTCGAGTTTGGGGCAACAAAAACTGAAGGAATCTGATTTTTTTGCGAAAAGAAGAGAATGAAAAATGAGAGGTGGTGTGCGACCATTTGAGGGGATTGAGGTGCACCCACGTGATGTACAGGGAGGAAATAAACAATGAGAAATAAAGGGAAAAAAGAAATAAAGAAATGAAATAAATAAAAAAATTAAAAAAATTAAATTAAAAACTTACTTAATAATAATAATAATAATAATAATATCAATAATAATAACATCAAAATTAATAATAATATCAATAATAATAATAATAATTATTATTATTATTATTAAAACACATTATTCAACATTTTTTATTTTTTTATTTTATTTTATTTTAATTTTTTTTATTTTCTAAAATACGTAGACCACGCGGTTGTCGCATGGTACTTCATAGTTGTGTGGAACCCCTACACAGGACCCCACCTCACTTGAGAATTTTAAAATTTACCCCATACCAGTATGAAATCAAAAGAAATGATAAAAGATAATTAAAATAATTAAAATAATTAATTTATTCGAGGTCAGTGTTTGACAATTCTCCACACCACAAAAACATTCGGTCCCCAAAAATTCACCCGGTAAAATGAAGAATCAAAATGAACATCGATATTGAACAAGAAAAATGAAACTATGAACTCGGGGTGACCTTTCACTCTACCATTCACACCCATACAATCAAGAAAAAGTCACACCATAAGAATGATGGGAGAACACAAGGGAGGCGGGTTCTCCCCACCACAAGAACTCAGCTGGCATGGAAACATTAAAAACGCAAACAACAACACCATGAAATGAACATGAAATACACTATAGAGTGACCTGGAAAACTGGGACCTTAGGAACTTACTCAACCTCTCCACACTCACCAAATAACACCTTCATGCAATCAGAAACTAGGAAACTCCCAACACAAACTCATCTCACTTCCTCAGAATGAGAAAAACAACACCAATTCTGACACTAAAGATTCCCCATATGATCTAGGGTCCCAAAATAAGGGGATAAATCCACAAAAAAACATTGTAGTCATTCAACTCGAACACAAACCAAATACAACAATTTCCACAAGCCCATACATCTCAAAATGAGCTCAAATAAAACTGAAACCTACCCACATGAGGGATAAGGACACCCTTAAGAAAGGAGAATGATTTAAAGAGTCACATTAAAAACAAAATGATTAGATTATGAGAATACCAGATTTTTGGGTCTCTTATATAGATAAATGTAACTCAAAACAAGAAGAAAATTACAAAGGAGACTCGAGTTGTCTCTCCAACATCGAAGACCAAAAATTGGGACATTGTTTTTCTCTCCACTAAAATATTCCGAACTATATGCATGCTTCACTCTGAGGAACTTGGTTAGAGTCCTGATGACTAAAGAATCTCATACCTCATATTCAGGTGATAATATCCTCCAAAAAAGACATTCCCTTCAAAATGACACCACTTGCAGAACTTCCCAAAGTTACCCAGACAGCCACATCAACAACAAGAATCTAGAGGATTTTCAAATGATGGTATTCAAATTCTTGAATAATCCACATTTGTGGAAAATAACTAAACTGTATGAAGAAAAGGATATTAGACTTAATGAAGGTGAACCTTCTAAAACAAGCACCTCTCGCACACTCCTCTCACCAACTAGGGAACCTGTAGGAGAAACAAGAGACATCATATTTCCAATAGTCCCCACTCTGGAAACTAACTCAGATAAAAAAGATTCATCCACATGCTTCCCAGATGGATCTTCTGATGATACCTCCAAATAAATGGAAACCAACTCCTCAGTATGGTCACCAAGAACCTTCGTCATCCACTGAACTTTCTGAATAATCATAATCCCTATTACATTCCTCGCCTTTACCTACTTAGTCACACATCACTAGATGAATGTGGTCTTAAAAACTCCACATGACACCCCAAATTTCTACAATACTGGGACGACCACCCTCCACCGGTCCAAAGTCGTAACTCCAAACAATCTCAAAATAGCTCGAACCCTCACCACTTTGGCAGTTCCAAGAAACACTTTCGACTTCCTCGATCCACTCCATTAATTCTAAAAATACTCAATCACCACATAAAAAGGGAAAACCAAAAAATTAACCCAATCCAACAACTCCAATAGGATTATGGGAAAGGGAAAATACTGAAAGACAAAAGAAACTTCTAGGATCTTTTTGGGTTGTATACATTGAATAACAAAATAATAAAAAACCATGTAAACATCCCCAAAAAATATCAAAAAAAATAACATCACCAACCAAATTCTAAACTTATATACCAAAAAATCATAAAAAATAGAAGTCAGATCAAAACTCAACCAAATTAAAACCACAACAACAGCACAAAACAATCCGTGATTCCTCTTTTGAAAATCACCATTTCTCAAATTCATGCACTTTCAAATTTAACCCCCTTTTGAAATCAAAATTAATTTTCCATTTCAATGATAATTCCAGAACATCCTCTTGAAAATTCAAAACATCATCACACCCTTCCCTTTAAAAAATATATTTAAAAAGGAAGGCTCTTTTTAATCAAAAATTGTGTTCCTTTTCAAAAACAACATTGGAAAACCAAATCAATATTTTATTTTCAAATTCTCGGCCATGGTATCCTATGAACCATCACATATGTGTTGTCCCCGGTACTTATTATATCATTCACACATACATGGAAACATGAACTTTCACTACACGTGGACGTATGTAAATGTACATAAGAATCACCAAGGGTCACACATACCCTTTTGACATCAAAACCAATCACTTCCAACTTAATTTTCATTTCACATTTCTTAAATCATTTTAAAATTAAAAATAGTCTTCCTTCAATTCTCAAAATGACCCAAGGTTTTTCACTCTTTAAATCCAACCTTTAAAAATCAAGTCTCATTTTATAACTCAATAAAGAACTAAAAAACCAATTCAAACCACTACCAAGAACAAAAAATAGAAACCCAAAACCATTTTAAATTCACACCAACAAAAATTATACCAAGAACCATCCATTCCAAAATAAAAAAATAGGGAAACAGTGGTCATGCATAACTCAGCAACATGGTTTAGAAGAACATGCTCCAAGAAAGTACCAACCACTAGAAGTGTCTCAAATTGTACACTCAGGATCAACATTGGTCATTACTCCATGTAAGTCTATAGTGAAACAATGGCTCACTCCCTTGGTCACACACCATCTACACAAACCAAAACCAAAGACTCAAATCTTGTACTACCACTAGTGACTTGAGGATCATAATGGGCAAGAGTTCGCGCCGCTCATCCAGTACCTACCTCCTGAGACCCAATAGTATTAGTGTCTAACTACCTGACATCCCAAATAACAAAAGGGCCTCCTCTAATACAATTTTATCATAGACCAACTGTGGGTCGACCCTGAACTTGTCAACTGATCCGGTCTGTACGAAGGGCCGAAGGGTGGTCCTGATCCCCCCGGGATGGAAACTACTATCGAGCATCAAAACTAACATGTGGGAACAATTTTTCCCCTAAATGAAAGACAAATAAATAAAATAATAAAAATTTATCAACACATAAAACTACTAACAAGGGAAAGAAGATAAACTGTACCTACCTCCATGTGACCTTCTTCGTCACCACCCCACCAAAGTCCAACCTTGCTCCAATAATGAGAAACCAATCCAGAAGAACCTAAGAAAAGGGAACCTCCAACTGAAATGTTAAAATTGGTGTGATAACTGAAATGCTCAGTAGGAATGCTAAGAAAAAACCATTGAATCCATGTATTTCCTTTCACAAAATAGACCAATGAAACTCATTTGAGAATAAATTTATAGAAATAGGATTTCTACAAGTTTAAAAAACAACACACAACACATTTCATTCAAAAACTAAATGCCATTTTGAAATCAGAATTTCAAAACTAAGAAAACCAAGGTAGTTGTCATGACACGTCCCCTAGGGCATGTTTCATGACTACCCCATGTCTTCCTTCCATAGGCCAGGGGGTAGGAGACTAGCACCAAAAGACGTATTCCCTAAAATGGGAAGGTGTTGCCTTTAAACTTGTACAAACACACGGTCTGAGAACAAAACAAGAAGAAAATTTGATGTGAACTGTTGTAGAAAAAGGAATGCGGGAAGTAAAAGGGGCCAGAATACCAGCCCAACTAAAAGTAGTATTACAAATTAAAATTAAAAATGCAACTGAAAAAAACAATACAACAGAAAAAGGGAAAATAGCTACTGTGTCATCTTCTGGGGATTCTACCTGAAGGGTAGTTATAGATATCCACCTTAGCACTCCATGCCCACATGTCTCCTCTGCATACCGCCTAGTCCTGGCTCCATAAAACCTCTACCTTGTTGCTCATCTTCTGCACAAGGCATAACAAGGTATGGGTGTAGCCCGTGTAGGAGTGATTATAATGATACTCAGTAGGGACCCCAAGACCCCCAAAGGTCTCTTAGAATTGCATAAGGAAAAATAAAAAGCATGATACCAACCACAAGGCAAAAAGAAATAGACATAGCTCAATTAGGGTCTTAGCTTAAACCAGGTATTCAACTCAAATAAATTGGATTATGATGCTGACCCACATAGTATCTCTATGAATGTTGATAGCCAGCCACAGATTCTATAGGCCTAGGAACAAGTAATAATCTCGGTCACAATGTCGAACACCTCAGCTGCTAGAGAACTCCTCCTCTAACAATTAAAGTGGTCCTACGGCGTCACATAGAGGAACTTCCCCCTAACCTTGGACTGCTGAGTTACTCCTCCTCTCGATTACCATGGGTCTGCCATGTCACACAGAGGCATTCCCCACTGTGGGTCTACCGCGTCACACATAGGTGCTCCCCCTCATGGCCTACTAAGGTACTCCTCCTAACGATTACCATGGATCTTTTGCATCACACATAGGCTCCCCCCAATGTGGTTCAGCCGTGTCACACAGAGGCACGCCTCAATGGGCTGTCGAGTTACTCCGAGTTGAAAGGTCTACAGTCATCACGTCTCAGCCAGTCGCAGGGTTTCGTACATAGTGTTCTTGGGAGAACATCTCCCCAAGACATCAGTCATATTTAAAACAGCAAGAAGTCTCACAATAAAATAACTCAATGATCCTTTATGTCATATGGGGTCCAATGTAATAGACGGCACGTCAATCAGATTCCCGGTTTGTGCATTATTGGCATTTCAGTACTGAGGGATCTATTGGATTCAGGTGTGATCCAACCCGTCCAGACTCCATGTTTCTCTAAAACTCTTTTGGAGTAATTCAAAACGACCGTCTCACTCTAAGGATCCCAATGCCGCAGATGGTCCATCTAATAGCCGTCTGGTTTAGAAGCCATTGATCATTTTTTGTAACTGGTTGGTTCTGGGTCTCGGTCCGGTCCGCCTCGGTTGGACTGGCATGACCCGGTTTGGAATGGTCTACCTGAATCGACATGGGTTGACCCAGCCTGGCCCAACCTAGTTGTGCTACGGTTCAGGCCTCTGTGCCGCGGGTCGGCTCACTGGGCGGTGGGTCAGTCCGCAGGGTCAACCCAGTGGTGCCACCCACCTAGCAGCACGGGCCACCAAGGATACCCGGACGTGGCACGTCCGGGTATGGCTGACGTGGCGTGGAGCCACATTAGTGGGTCAAACCATAGGGGGTTGACCCGATGCGGTGCCACGAGTACTCTGTACCGTGGCAGACGAGCCGTTGTCACGCACCTCGTCCACCGGCCATCGGTCGATCCAGTGGCCCCTGCTCCCACCATGGCCAACGCAGGCCATGGCCCTGCTACCGCGTTGGTGTGCCACTGGGGGTGCACCCCACCCCTTTCGGTTCTGTTTATATCATTAGGTTTGTCGGCCGACCTCTCAAATGGTGCACGATGGCGCTCCTCGCCATCACCTGTTGTTGGATGGTGTGCCAACCACCTTCCTCTAATCAGCGCAGCTAAGGATCCATGACATCCTTTATTAATCGGAGGCACACGACGGTGTGTCGTGCCTCATCTACGGCCAGGAAGTGTCGGCCTCTCCAATAACATTCACGGATTTTTTCAGTAGCCTCTTCTTGCGGCGTGCGTCGACACGTTATCCCCAATGAATCCTGTCAGTATCACCATGTCGTCTGTGTGCAATGGAGGAGAAAAATTAGGAAAGTAGAGGAGGGTTCGGGCTAGGTTCGTTAGGCTCGTGCCCTCCGTGTGAGATCGAAAACATGAGGGGGTTAATGTTTTAACAAACTCTGGGAATTTAAATCATGATAAACCCCACAAAGATACCTCGCAATAACCTCCCATAAAAACGAATGAATTTTGGGTCAACCCATTAGTCGGTTGACCCACGTTTTTCATATTATTCAAGAACGGGGAAGAGGAAATCATTTAAAATGAATAAACGAATAAACCCCCTATATCTTAAACCCATTTGAGAGCATCCTCACTTGAAGGAGGATCATGTTCTTCATTCCCACAACCAGTTCCCAACGATGCTACTTGTACGTCGTCCTTCAGTTCGTGGTTCGTTGTCGCCTATCCCCTACCACTAAGATCGGATCCGTCCTCTTAGGGTTCGACATTGTGGCACTCCTTCAGCACTTCATTTGTTGGAGAATCTGTACTGATACCCTTACCCAAGCTCCGTATATATAAAATAGGTGGAGTCTATGTAATGTCGTTGGATTTTAATGGTTCCCATCAATTAGGAAGCTTTCTAATTCCCCAAATACGTCTTTACATAGGGTTGTCAGGTCAATCCATTTATTGTCTTGAAACATCGTTGGCCCCACCCCTTCACTTGTCCATTGGATGATATGAAATAAAATAATAAAATTATTTCATTTCATTTTTTTTAAAAAGGTTAAAAACATAACTTTTCCTATGTACCTACTATGGTCAAAGTAAAGCCTCCCTTAAGCAAATCCCGGTGCGGCAGATTCAGCAGTTCCTTCGGATTTTTAATCTGAGAAATGCTTCAAAAGTTAGAAAATTCCACTCAAATGTTTACTGAATGTACCCAAGAAAATGGTTCATAAATTTATTCTGGGCACTCCGCGCCTCAGATTCACATGCCTTCAATTTTCACAGCCTCATAATAGTTCTATATAATTAAAAAAATTACATGGAAAATCTGGGACATTACAGTAGTGTAAAAAGGAACTAGATAAATGATGGAAGAAAATATCTGATTATACTAAAAATTAAATAGGAAATTTAAATAAAAACCATGGGTGATTCCAAACATCCCGAGACTGCCCTTGAACGTACTCGATTTGGAAATACCTACCAGCATATGGTGAAGCCCCTAAGACCATAACCAACAAGATACCCTAACCTGGCCTCACTATTGGCACATCCCCCCAAGCCTGCCTACAACTCCATGGGGTACTAACCTATCTAATCAACTATATCAAGAAACCATCACTAGGTCATCTAAAAGACACCCATGAACCCATGTTGAAAGAAAACTATTTAAGTGGGAGGCCTTCGGACGCATGACTCACCTTACCTGCCACCACTGCACTTTCCTAACACAAACATGGACACCAATATTCGACTACCACTAAGTTAAACCTATCATATAAAGGTTCCCCATATACATATATAGACCAAAAATCATTAAGGTGACAATCAAGCTTTCATGTAATGTCCATATCAAAACCATTTAAGAAAACATTTACAACTCCAACTAGGAACTCACAATTTCCAAACAACATACTTTACTAAAAAAATTTACAAACATCACCTTGGAGATCAAAGTTCAGAACAAGACATTAAAATTGAAAAAATTAAATTCATTTTGAAAACATCATACCAACAACACTTTTATAATTACAAATCCAAATGGGTCTTTAAACCGAGAATTCACCAAAACCCACATGAAGAGCCAAACGGGGACACCCCTTAAAGAACAACTTTAATCCATCTATTAGAAACCACAAAAAGAACCCAACCCTATTTAGAAGATAGATACATTTTAAAAAACTAAGGATTCAAGGAAAAAGCCAATTTATGTCACCATATTCATTTCGATACACGTCCATGTGTGCACCTAGTGCACCCATGGATGTTTCAACATCTAATGGTATATCAGACATCCAAAGAATTACTCAATTAACAATTCCATAAATGTTATTTTCTTTAAAAAACAATAACCAACCATCCACATTATTTTGGGGGACATGAATCTATCCCCCCTTAAAACTACAAATCCCTCTTCAAAACACATTAATACCAATAAAAAACTATATCCTTATAAAAATGTATACCAAACCAATCTCACAACCAACAAATATACACAAAACATTACATCAGATAATTATTTCCAATAAAACCCTCCAATTCCAAAATATAAGTGCATTATCAATTAAAATAAACACCATAGGTGTCATAACTAGATATTGAACAAAAATAGGTTTGAAACCTTATTTTTTTTATAAACCAAACCAAATAAAAAATGCTATATCAAGATAAACATGGGTTCCATAGAGTTGTGAAAAAAATTATAAATTTAAGAAAAAATTCAAACATCAAAGGAATGACTTAGGAAAGTAATACATGGAAACACCTATCTCAAAAGAAACTAGGCCACACTGAACACATTGGCACTTGGAGAATTAGGAAGCGACCACTCGTAACCATCCCACACACACATGCACATACCTATATATATATATATATCCATAATCCAATTCACATATTCCCCACACTATGAGGGAATACATACATGGAAGGAATATATATATATTATATATATACATACCTTATGTATGGGTGTGTGCACCCTCTATAGTTGACAAAACTCACTCTAACAACAAAAGGTATCAAAAATTAAGGTGTTAAAGACCAACACACCTCTAATTAACTTACCATGGACATATATACACCTTAAGATTATCAAATTAAGAGTGAAAAATTAAATAGTGGGAGAAAAATCTAACCCCAAGAGGCGTCAGCGAGACGAGATGTGCCAACCCACTTCACCTTCGGCATCGAATGTCGGAACACACCCAAAGATGGCCTAAGGATCACATTGCATGACCTAAAACAAGTAGATAATTACAAATCACCCCATATTAAACCATAGGGTTCGACCAAGACATACTGGGCAACGAAGAGAAGAAAAATTGGACAAATAAAGGGATATTAGTGGAGAAAAAGTCTTACATTGATGTTTTGACCATGAAACTAGAAGGAATATGGTTGTTTCACCAGAAGAAGAGAGGGATGAAGGAGGGTCGACATGCAGTAAATGGTGGTGAGGGAGGTGCACCCATGTGAAGCATAGGGAGGAATTATACAAAGAGAACAAAAGAAAAAAAAGTAAAGAAATAAAGAAAAAAAAAGAAAATAAAAAATAAATAAATAAATGAAAAACCTACTTAATAATAAAAAATATCAATAATTATTATAATAATAAATATATCAATAATAAGACTAATAATATCAATAATTATATTCACCATCATCGTCTTTATTATTTTTTTTGTTAATATTATTATTAAAAAACATTCTTTGACTTTATTTTATTTCTATAATTTATTTCCATTTAATTTACTTTATTTTTGAACATGGGCAGCTCAAACGGTTGTCGCAAGGTTATTCTTAATCGTGTGAAACCTATTCACAGAACCCCATATTGTTTAAGAATTTTAAAATTTAACCCATACTATCCTGAAATCAAAATCAATGACAAAAATAATAAAAATAATAAAAATAATTAATTTTTTTGAGGTTAGGGTGTGACAATCAATACTTTCAAATTCATCATGGGACTCCCTATTGTCCTCAATGGTTATATAATCAACATTATCATTAGTAAGAAATATTATTCAATAATCAAATAACTCACTAATTTTCTTGGTCTCTTTCATTAATTAAAACACAACTTGTTCATCACAAAATTTGAATTTCACCCTTCCCTGGATCAGGTCAAAAAATTCCTTTTCATTGGTAAGAAATAGGCTCCTAAGAATTATAGTAACATCTTCTTCTTCCTCCATGTATAAGATAAGGAAATCAGTAAGAAATATAAATTTATCAACTTTGAAAGGTAAATCATTGAAAATCCCTTTAGGGTACCTGCCAAATTGGTTATCCAGTGGAAGTGAAACTGTCATTGGTTTTAACTCTTCAATACCTATCATTAGAAAGACACTCATAAGTATAAGATTGATTCTTGCACAAATATCAAACAAATAATTTTGGTAATTACATGTCACTATATTGTAGGGAATTGCGAAACATTAAGGGTATCACATCTCATATGGAAGACTCTGATAAATGTCATTGGAGCATTCTTCATTTAAGGGTATAACTATTAGGTCGTCTATTTTCTCTTTATTGGAAAAATTGTTTTTTATAATTTTTTATAACAAATAATTTTAGATTTTTCTCCTGCAAATGTAATATTGATGTCTCATGGTTTAAACATCTCCAGAAACTTTTTATATTGTCCCTCTATCCTTCATTGTCTAATTCTCTCTGGAAAGTTCATAGTGGATTTGTGTAATGGTGGTGACACATAAAAATATTCATTTTTTATTCACTTAAGATGGGGATTTTCAGTCATTTTGCTTCCATATTTTCTTTTTGGCTTGAGGTATCTAATTTATCATCACCATTATTACTATTTATTGTCGCTAATTTGTTAGGTTCTTCAAGCATATTTTTCACACATGTGCATTTTAGATGAATGTGTAGAATTTTTTCATGACTAAGAACCACCACATTTTCCTCCTATCATGGGTCTATCTTGGTATTAAATGGATGCATACCTATTAATCAATCTGATATGTTCATTGTGATTTTTCCCACTTAGTTCTCATGGTTGCATAGTGGAGCCCTTTGGTTTTTCATATCAGTATATTGGGTGGTCATACTCTGGTCCCCTTTTTGAAACAAAATGAAGTGAGTTTTTTTCAAGATTAAAATGTAGATGTGGGGCTTATTGTGGATTTATTATTAGAGGTTTTTGGAATTTATACAGATATCTAGGTGGAAAATATTATAAAGGTTTTTTTTGTTGTATTTAAGGAGCAGGATTATATAAATGGTACCTTGGTGTTCCCTGATCCCATGGTGGTGTTTGACCATTCCTCTATTGGTACAAATCTAGATTAGTTTTTTTATGTTGATCTGGACTCAGTTGATAAAATTTGTTGAAAATATTGTTGTGGTTTTTGAAAATATTGATTCTAATTATTGTAATTTGTAAAATTACAATCTTGACATTGTGTTTCTAGAATTACTTATCTAATTTTTTGGTATGGGTGTGGGCCTCCATACATGTCAAATGTTTATACATACATAATAGGGGTATGATGTGTCTGTGGTGGAGCAGTTCGATGAAAATATTCAACCTTTTTTTGTAAGGGATTCTATATTGGAATCTGGGTGGGTAATATCTTCTACATGATGTATTCCATGTGGAGGCCATCCTCTATCACTCTAACACAAACTGATATTTTGGGATATATCATCCAAAAATAGATCTTTCTACTTTTTCAATCTTGAGCATGAGTCTTCTATCAGTGGAAACATATATAATACTATGGGAATTTGGTTGGAGTTCCTCATAAAATTTTTGTATTATAGACACACATCAAGTCTTTGATATGAGAATTTCTAATTTATATCTATCAAATGATCATAGGCTTCCCAAGATTATTCTCCCTCTACATGTTTGAAGTTATCGATCTTGTTTTTAATCTTACTGGTTGGTATTTGTGGAAACTATTTATCTAGGAATTTCATTTCCAAATTTCCCTAGTTTTTATGAACATGGGAGCTTAGTTTTGAATCCAAATATTGGATCTGTTGAGAAATGTTAAGGGAAATACATGAATCTTATGGCACTATAGTGTATTTCTTTATTGGGAAACATGTCATGGACTTCATAAAAATTTCAAAAGTGTTCATGGGGATCTCTTCTCATCATTCAACTAAATTACCCAATGTTCTTGATCATATTTATGATTCTAGGTTTGATTTAAGAATAATTTACATGAATTATAGTGTGCACAATTGTGGGTGAGACACCACTAATGGGAGTAATGTTGTAGTCCATGATGGTTTAGTCTTCTAGTGCTGGTCACCCTGTCTAATGTTCTGGTGGCACATATTAGAGGTTTTGGGGGTGTGGAGGTGCATGATTGTTGAGTTAATCTATGATTGATCATCGTAATGCAGACGTTAATCTTTTAATGTTGGGCTTGAATGTAAGTGGATCATGAGTGCCCAAAAAAATAGTGATTTAAAGGGCCTAAACACATGTATTATCCAATTTATAGAAGACATGGGTGCTAGTCAATGTGAAACAATTTGTAAAAAAAGGGTAAAGGAAAGTGATGGCGGTGAGGAAAAACTAGGTTCATACTAACCGTCGTGGTACATAACTACCTTTTTTCCAGACAATGCTGTTAAAATTTTACCATCCAACACATCATAATTGATAATTATCTAGTGTTGATCAAGTTTGAATTTATATTTCCCAAATTACACTCAGCTACAAATTCCTAACACAGTGGAAGTGCTGGGTCAAACCCACATGGACAACGGGTATGCTGTAAACTTATCAACAAGAAAACTAATGGAATGATTCCTCAAGATTTATCTTGGTTTTTTTAATAAAAAATACATATAAGGGGATTGATTCCATAAAGAGAAATAGATAATGGACAATTTATGAATTTAAAAAAAAGATAATATTAAATCTAGCTTGGGATAGATCATCATCTTAGGATGAAAAGAGGTGAAAAGTTCATTAAATGATTATTGTCCAACCAATTTGATCAACCTAAGCTATAACTAATCCATGGTCGATAGTGATTCAACAACCTACATGTTGTATGCTATGATTCTAAGACAGAAATCATCCTAGGATATTTTCCTTATCTTTATCAACTCTAATTAGGTCAATTTTATTTAATTACACCTCTTGTGTATAGGGTGATTCAAGATAATGATATAAAAAATAATTTTCAACCTAATTAGATTCCAATGTTTTACCATTTTTTTATTCACATATTCATTATGTTTAGGTAAACCGTTACTTTCGACCCCTAACCCTAAGATTGTTGGTCATGCATGATGATATTGAAATAAATACTATAAACATGAAACGTGATTGAAATAATAAAATAATAATTCAGAATAAAAAAATCTGTGATTTAAACAATACAAAATCAATCAAAAACATATTGGATTTAATGAACAAGGAATCAATGAAAAATCGTTGACATCGATGGCTTTTGGCATTGAACACAAACATTGAAATAATAAAGTGGATGAAAAAATGAAATCCACATTTGAAATCGGTAAATAGAATCAACAGATTTCAAAAAAAATGTGAATGGAAAGGTAAATGAAAAAGTTTTGGCATGAAATAGAATAGAAATAGATAAAAAAGAAAAATTCACACACCTACCAACCCTATTTAGAATTAGGGGTTTCTGCATAAAAATATACCAGATGGTTTAATAAATTTTATATATTCACATCATGAATTGTATTTTTTTGGTCTCTTGTTTTGACATTTACACGATTTGTAACTGAGATTCACATCGTGTACTTTAGATCCAAAAAACTATCCAGATATATTGTGTATCATAGTAATCATGCCCTTTATATTCAGTAGTAAAATATTATGAACTTATCACAGTGTGTAATGCATTCATTAATTGTACTTTTAGTTGTATTTAGATTTCAAAGATCTCAGGATGTGTAAATTTTTCATGTCATATTCAGGATTCTCATCATTTATTAGTTTTATGATTTCTACTCGAGTTTACAGGGACACTGTAACTGATGAATACACTTGTTGAACTCCTTTCACAATGTGTAAATTCATTTTTTTCATTTTTCAGCAACTTATCCTTTGAGAATGTAATTCTTAATTCATATAAAACCAAACAAAACCATGTGTATAATCGAATAATGAATAATTAAAACAAAAATAAATCGATCCAAAATTTATATATAAATTTGACGTATCACCAACCCTTTTCAGATTAAAGGCAATCATGAGATGGAATACTCAAATTACTTAACTACCTGTGATGGGTTTCAGTGGTTTAGTCCATGTTAGAATGGTATTAGAGTGGGTGAAGTATTAAAATTTTGTTTATGAATTAGATGTATATTGATGATTAATTTGGGACACATAGGGTAATGGTGTTAACGGGCATTGAGTTTAGTAAAAAAGCTAGGGAACCTTACTATTGGTGTGTTTGGAGGGCATAACCCTTCCTTAAGACTGTGATAACTTGTTTCTCGACTCAATAAACTATATTATTGGTTTTGAGTGTTAAAGGGATAATACATGCATCATGTAGAATGTTAGTTATGTATTTCTTCATCTTTTCAATGAGTCACCTCTACCAAATATGCTCTACTATTTGTGGGTTCAGGTATTCAAATCTAGGATTCAAACACATAGATATAAATATCATTTTTAGAGGCAAGTATGCACTAGGACATTAAAAAAGATTCAACCATTATTCATCAACAACTTTTATTATATGGATTCAGTTTTATGACCTGATATAGTGTTTTTTCCTGTAAGTTGAGAAAATGGTTGGTCCCATACTAGTTGAGAAGGTGTAAAACCAAATCATATCATAGGTGATAATTTCCAAAAATAAGTATGTGACTTCCCATAAGTCGAGCGCACAACATGAGTTCTAGATATAGTGTCATTCTTGGTTTTGAGGTAATAAAAATACTAATATAGTAGATCATTGGATAGGATTGGCTTGTCGAGTCTTCCCTCATGTTGAGACATCCACATAATATATGGTAGTTCAATAGACGAGTCCTTTTAATGGTGTAAAATTATTTCAGTGTATGAAGATCATGTATACTCTAGTTGAGACTAAACAACACTAGATGGATTTTAAAAATCTATTAAAATAGGAATACTACACAGATACACTTTGAATGATTAAATTATTGGATGTGATCTTTCTCTAATAGGGTATCATGATAGTATCCCATTATTTTTTTAGGTTTTATGACATCAAGAGGTATTTGAATGTAATGATTCATGAAGTATACCTCCAAAATATGATTTTCGAGCATATATTTAGTATGAAATTTTATTAATAAATATAATATTATGCATTTTAATCTATGTATGAACTCTCAATACTACTTTAGTAATTATGATCTTCTAAGAAGAGTCTCATCTATATGATAAATAAGTTATATTATTAGTAGATAGTCACTGAAAAATGATATGTTCACATCATTAGAGGGGACCATATTCATGATCCCTGTCTTATAATAAAGTGGAAGATGGGTCATAGGTTAGTTCTCACAATTTAATAGATACACATTGTTATCCTTGTGGTGTAAAATGATATTTGGCTTGTGTTTTCACCACCAAGATTGTAGTATAGGGAATATTTGGAGAAATAGTGAATGGACCTCTATGATAGAGTAAGTGAAAAAACAAGTAACTACATGAGGTGGAAAGGTTATCCCAATCATATATGTCCAGGGTTGAGGAGAAGACAAAGGTGTGTAATGCTTTTATCTCCCACCACTAATTTCTGGTATACCGTGGAAAGATTAGTGTTTCAGATATTTGGGAAAAGGTCAGATGGTGGAGATTAAGGGATTTGATCAAATGTAAGCTGACATGATTTGAGGTATGATTTGAATCTTCCATAAATTAATTCTCATATTTATTAATACCAGGGTACTTATAAATTTCATACATAGTTGTTTGTTTTTTAGATATATATCCCAATAAATATCCTATAATGATCTATTATTATAGAGACTCCAACTTGTTGTGTTCATCTGTTCCCTCATATATTTCTTTAGAGTAGCCTTTCTATTTGTTTCGAAACATTATCTTCAGAACTCATCCTAGAAGATATGAGACTTAATCCAATCATACTAGAGATGGACTTATTATCTTTAGTCTAATTTTGGAAATAATTTTATCAGCATACAGTTATAAGTCATCGTGAAGGTGGATCAATATTTAAATTAGTTAGAGAATGTGAACCCCATAGAGGATAACAATGGAAGACCCTCATTAGTTTTTAGAAGATCAATCAATATTTAGATAACATGGTATAATGTGAAAATGATAATTTATAGGAGAATTTTTCTACAATATTTCATTAAAAGTAAATTTCCCTATAAAAATTTCAAGGGTTTCTCCCTTATCACTAGGTTGATTTTGGTATTGATTTTCACACATGTGTTATTTTGATATCCATAAAGGATTATCATATATTCCTTATTGAAATTATGGACTTAAATGTGTAGTTATAGGAAATTCTAGAGAGATTCTTTCATTTCCCATGTTTCTCTCCAAGGTATCTAATGTTTTGTTCTCAAAGAATAAAGATGATATTTTGAGGCCCTATATTTACTATACTCACCTAAATTAGGTGATTAAAATAGTATTCTTAATTCCAAGGATTTATCATTTATTTGAATTGTTGGAAAAAGAATGATGTTTATCCATAGTTGATCTTAGGTCTATGGATCACATGTTTCAATTTTCGAGTAAATATATCTCAAATATAGAATTAATTTGTTATTATGATCATTATTAATTCCTAGGGATGTCATTTGATGTGAAAAATTCCCTATTTGTATTCATAGGACTCATAAACTGGATTTTCTATCCATAGATGGATTAGTTCATTGTGATTTTTTTTTATTATAAGTGAGATATGTTTCATAGTGTTGGAAAATAAGACCATATGAAGGTTAAAAGTTAAATAGGCCTCATTTTTGGAGAGTGTTTGGGATAATGGAATGGTAATGGATTGGTTCAATTTACCATATATTGAAGAAGGATAACAGTTGAAATGGTTTAGTTGATCTAAATACCAAATATTTTATTGTAAAAATGTTTGTTGGGTTCTATATTTGGGAAAATATTTATAAGAGGAACAATTTAGTGGTATATATGGTTGAATTAGTGGGAGTGCATTACTATTTTATGGTCCATCAATGAAAATAAGTTGAAGTGGATAATGACCCAGGTTAATCGGATGGTGGTGGATATCGGGGGAACAGGCATGACACTCCAATATAATATAGTGTGTGATAACTTTGTGAGTGATTTCATTCGTAATAAAGGTATGATCATGAATCATAATTTTTTACATGAGTAATATTAATGCAGTATTCCTATATGGATTAAGATGTCACTATGAACCACAACATCCTTATTTTTCTGTTTCTTTGTTTTCAATTCTGATCATTTTTCCTTTTAGTTATTTCTTTCTTCATTCAAAGGTTTAACATAGTGGTGTAGTGGTTTGGGGGTGGTTACCTTCTAATATACAAACCTCATAGTGTGGGGTTTATTCTCGGGATTTTTTTATCTCAAATATTGAAAACATTACCATCAAAGATACAAATCTCATAATGTGGGGTTCGTTATAGAGATTTTTTCATATGAAATTATGAATATAGTTCATTCGGTTTCTTAATCAGAAGTTTATTGTAGAAAAAAAGTTGTATCAGAGCTCATGGATAGAGTGATTCCAGAGGAATAATCCTAGGTAACATTTTTTTGGAACACAATTCAATAGCATCATTTTTTATTTTTCCTTTTAGAAGAATATCATTTTGAATTTCTTGACCTCGTATCTCATATTTTATGAAAGTATTGGGAATTTAAAAATAATATAGCTATGGTATTTAATAAATGAAAGGTATTGGTGGAAAATTTTGACAGAATAGATTTTGAGTTCAAGAAGATGAGGATGGAGGATTTGCTTATAATAAAGGTTTGTGACCATATGTTAAAAAATTCCAAGCCCAGAGTGCTAAAATAAGAAGCATGGGATAGTATAGAAAATAAATCATTTGGGTTGATTCATATTTTACATGATCAAAATGTGGCTTAAAACATCCATGAATTTAATATAGAATATAAACTCATGAATACCTCAGAAAAAAGTTATGAAAATATAACAGAAATGGTAAAATTGTTCTTACTAGGAAGATTATTGCTCATGTGAATGTTGGAAAGATGATCTATTTATGATCACATAAATGAATTCAATATCATTTGAACACAGTCAGACATAGTAGAAGTAATATTCAGAGACCCGGTTAGGGTGTAGTTGTTACTCTATTTTCACTATGAGGTATAGGATATGATGGTGACCATTGTGAACAAATCTAGTGGAAATATAGAGTATATTTTTATAAACATTTTTCTAATGACCCAAAGGTTTAAAAATTAAATACCTTTTTGAATGAAAAAATCATTATTACCTAATGTATTCATATAAAATGATTCCACTACATTTTTTATATAGGACAATTATAAAATATAGATTTTCAGACATTAAAGAGAATTAAGAATTATAACCATTGTTTACATTTTTATTCTATAGTGAGAATTAATTTTATTCTATAGTTAGAAGTAATGACTTATGGAATTGACCAGTAGAATCGTATGCTATGAACTTCACATATCAGACCATTTAACGGATATTGAATCACTAGTATTTACCCTTGACCATTCCCATGATGAAATTTAATAATGGAACGGTGATAAAAATCATTTATGGGAGAATTTTATGCTTATCAAGATCACTACCCAAACCATTTCAGTCGATCCACCTCAAGAAAGTACCACCATGGGAAAGCATAAGAATAGCATGTATACTAGTGTTATATGTGGTTATATATTTATACCCTTATAGTACTAATTTTGATATATTATTTCTAATAAAATAATGATTATATTTTCTCATTTTCATTATTACATCACATACATGATGATATAATGATTTATACAAAAACTAGTTTTTCATATGAAGAAATCAAAAAAGTATTTTTGAGAAAAATATAGATTCATTGGAAATAATATTTTTTATGAATTCATGATTTTTGATAGAAATAATATTTTCATGAAATATTATTATGAAATATTACTTTTTAAAATATAATGTATAATATAGTGTAATAAAGTCCAATGTAATTTTTATAATGGCCTAAAATCTATTAATGTCGTAAAAATCATAATTTTATAGTAAATAAATATTATTGTTTAAAATTTTAATTTATAGATTTAGGGACAAAATTAAAATAATTATTGTTTTCAAATTTAGCATGTCGAAAATTCCCAATGGTGAATTTTTACTAATTTCTAATCAACCTTATTTTTTGTGTAAAACTTTAATATGATAAAAAATTAGTTATATATTATGACATAATAGTAGCCCAAAGTTATGGAATAATTTCTATAGAATGCATCCACAACCAAAATATTATTTTCCCATTAAAATAATGTTTTTTTGTTATTTTTTTATTTTGAGAAGCCAAAATTGAATCCTCCAACACTGAAATTATTTTCTAAGGTATTAAAAACAATTATTTGTGAACATGAATCACTTCAGCATCATGAATGTAATTATTTTAAAGAGATCATTTCTTATCTTAATAAATTATTTATATCCACTCATCATTGGAAGAAAAAATGGCAAGAACCATGGGAAGGGGTATATTTTTTTTATTTTATCACTCAAAGTACAAAACCAATGTTTAAATATTAATATTGAATTACCCAATATTTTTCTATAGATACCCACCCAACCTACCATTTTATTTCACTAAAAATACCCTGATCATAAATTTACTCTCCTTATACCTCTTTAAAAGCATCCCAAGGTGTCCCCAACTTCTAAAGAAGCTCATTCCATGATTTTAGAAGCACCCATTCAATGTAAGAGATTCTCTCCTCTTCCTTTTTATTTAAGTTCATTCTTTGTAATAAGCATTTCAATTTCAAATTGTTCTTATTTAAATGTATTTTTATAGATCCTTTAAAATACATATTTTTCTTAAGTAATTATTGACCACCATTGACTTTAATTATACACTTCTATGATCCTTTATGTACACCTATTATATTTTCGAAATTATCCTACAATATTCCAAGCCAAGATTTTTCGTTGTTAATACCCACCCCCATTTCCAATAAAGGTAATTTTGTAGATGTTTCTATCCTTCATTGATTGGAGACTTATGTATATTTAACCCACAATCCTGAATCAAGTTATTAAAAGTTATTAAATACACACTTTTTGTATGATCTATGTGGCACAAAAATTCATCTACATGGAATGAAGTTGATAGGTGTGCTAGAAATTATATAGTCTTCTAATGAATTAAGTAATGTTTTTATCTCATGATATACCATGTATGGTTCACGGTAATTTATCCTAAAAAAGATTTTTTTTATTCATTGGTGGTTTTACATGAATAATTATTATGATGTCAAGTTTTATATTTTTTCCAAATTCTTGTGATTCCTTAATTATATTATCCAATTTCATACTTTGATATTCATGATTTTGAACATCTCATTTTTATCACATCATGATATAATCTTTGAATCATATGTACTATATTACTTCATGTTATGCTTTTATTATTATCTTACTGGTATCTATAGCTCACCCTTTTCTTATAAATATCCATAGGTTATCTCAAGAAATATTATATGACTAGTGAAATTTACTGGAATGTTGTGGATTTTTATATAATATCATTATATCCCTTTTTAAATTGATAGTGATATGAATCTAACTGCCTCAATAAACATGGTGTCTCGATATTTTGGTATTTTATAATGTGCATCTTTATATGTTATTAAGTGAAATATAGTGTATAAAAATATGGGTTAGAATAATTGGAATTAGACAAAGGATAAGTTATTTTTGGATTTTAGGAATAGAACACCATAGCTAAAACTATTAGGATAGTACTAAGAATATAAATCAATCATATGTTTTGGTAAAGTACAGAGTTAGTGGTTTTCAAGAAAACAAATCTCTTTCTGGATAAAATATATGGATGTGGCTCTGACATAGATGTACCTAGGGGTAATAACCCTAAAAAAGGAATGATCAGGTTTTAAATCATTCTCCACTTGGTTCATAATAAAGGTTCCTTTACACACACCCAATTTGACATTCTCAAAGCATATTCTTTGGAAGATTCACATTATCTTTATGGACCATTATTAAGGGAATAAAATCATATTAAATACATTATAGATAACTTATATTGAAACATATAAATTCATAGGTTAGGGAATATATTTCATTTTTGTGTTATCCATTCAATTCTTGTTGTTTCCCTTTTATATGTCAATATTTTAAAACATATCATCCATATTTGTCATTTATTTTTGTTAATGGATAAAAATAGAATATATCATGTGAAAAACCAATGTAATGTGTAATGTGAGGAATTTCGAAACGATATTCCCAACCTTATGGGAGAGTGACATAAGAACTTAATGAAAATACTAACTCAATAAAGTCATGTTTTAAAAAGAAACATGAATCAGGAGGAACACTCACAGCCACCAAAGAAATATAATGTTATAATTAAGGGAATTATATGAAAAAGGCCCCTATATTTCAATGGATATTATAATCACTTAATGATTAAACAAAGGATTAAATCAATTGAAAAGATCTTTTATGAATTTTAATTCTCTAATAAAGAGAATTTTGTGATATCTATTTATCATATAAAGAGTGATGTTAATGAATAGTGGTAATTTATCAAGAATAAACATTTTAGGGAAGATATCAAAGTGATAAAGCAGGAATAATTCATGAAAATAATTTTTTATAAATATATTATTCACACTCCCTAACATAAAATGTGGAGGGGTTTTCTTATCCTTAAGAAAAAGGATGCTTAATCCAACACGGTGTATGATGAAAATTCAAAATAATTTTTTGATATTCCATTGTAATTATCATTGTCTCTAAAATGTATGATTACCACTTCCTTACTATGTTAAATCCAAATGTATGAAATGATTTTTCTGATTTGAGACATTAAAAACAACGAAGAAATTATCTAATGTGGTCTCAAAGTTGAAATAGATATCATGAAATCTATAGGTTCTCCTAGGTATAGAGAAATAAAGATGATAAAAAGATTAATTCTTGTGGAGTAATGGGGAAAACCCATGGTGGCTAGAAATCTGAACATACCACTTGTAAAAATTATATAATTAATTACCCTATATATTTATTGAAGGGGTGAAGGAAATGTTTTTGGTGTGTTATGGAGGGGAACAATGTTAAATATTGTGACCAAAAAAACCCACCAATATGATGAAGGAAAATAATTCTCTAGTTAACCATTTTCCAATTTTACAATGATTCAACTATAAGGAACAATGAAACAATGAAAAAAAATACACTAAGATATGAATTATCAAATATATCTGATAAGAGTTTTACCTATGACCTGGAGAGAATGGGTGAATATATTCCATCACCACAACCGAGGAGGATCCAGTCATCAAAACAGTGATAGGTAGCTTAGTTATTCATTACTGGACAGTGAATTCAATATTTTATTTTATTTTTACACATTATTCCATATCACATGAGTTTATTATAACCTTATAGAAACCTCATCAAAAAAATTAATTAATTTATCATTGAAAACAGAAAATGGTAAAATTATTTCATCAAAAGAATATAACTTCTTCACTTTAAATATATGGGGTATTTATTTCCAATCAACACATTTGATACCACCATTAACAAAATTTGAATATATTCTAGGTATGGATTGTATTTCCTTATAATGATACAACAAAATTTCATATAGGGGGGAACCACCCTTCATATCGAGAATCCCCCTCCAATTATAAGTGTATGAATAAGTATGGATATTCTTTAAAATAATATTAAAATTTATGAATATTATTTACTTAGTATAAAGAATATCAGGATAAAAATATTTAGAATATGAAAAATATCATACTAGATGACATGCCCATTATAAGAGAATATGCTGATGTGTTATGTTAAGAGTTGTATATTCCTCCTCTAATCTGAGATGTCGTGTAATAGATCAAAATTATAACTAGAGATTTTCCAATATCCAAAAATCCATATATAATTTTCTATACTGAATACTAAGAGAAGAAAAACAATTTGAGATAAACTGTATAAGGTATTTATATGCACGTGTACTTCACCATTGGGTGCACCAATAATTTTCTTCTAGAAAAATTAAGGATCATTGCACCTCTTCATTGATTATCATGATCTAAAAGTGACTAGAATAAAACAAGTATCCTCTTCGATGTATTTTTTCCTTATTTAATCAGTTATGTGTATCCTGGTAAATCTCAATGGAGGATATTTTGTTTGAATATTATCAAGTAAAGGTGAATATGGTTGATATTCCCAATACTACATTTTAAACAATTCATGTTTAATATGAGTACATTGTGATTCTATTTTGAATCAATGATTCCATAACTATCTATATGGACTTGATTAATTCTGTCATTAGGGTTTATGTCAAAATATTTATAGTAGTCTTTATGGATAATATTCTTATCAACTTCAAAATAATGGAAGAACATGAAGAGAATTTGAATTCTATTTTGAAGACCTTGTAAAGGGGAAAGATATGTTCGATTTAAATAAAATTTATGTTTTTAATGAATTAAGTAATATTCATGGGGTCTGTTATGACCAATAAAGTTATATCTATAGATCTTTAGAAGACATAGTCATCTAAAGGATGGTCCAAACTAACTTATGTTTCACTGATTCATAGATTCCTTAGATTAGCTGGGTGTAATATGTGATTTGTGTGTAACTTCTCATGAATATAAATCCCACTCACGACTCAAACTCCTGAGGGAGAGAAGAATTTTATAATTGATGATAGTGACGAGATATTTAAAGATTAAATGATGTGGCTAGTTAATTAAATTGTTCTCAAATTACCCACCAGTTGGAAAGGACTTCTGGTCAATAGTTAAGAATCTAAATAACTATTAGGTTCTATACTTCTACAATATGACATGTTGATAGCTTGTGCCTCCCTATAATTAAATATTGATGACCCGAACTACCCAATACATAATCATGGCTGGGCTATAGTTATATTTTCATTGTAGTTTTGGTGACATTATCTCTATGGGGAGAAGAGTGATCAATATACATGTTATAAAACTATCATGTATTTATTTACACAAAAGGATATCAATATGCACCAATGAAGGTGGTTATAACTGATCAAGAATTATTACACTTCAATCCTTTACTATATTGGGAAGGAGAACATAGTGGCAGATACTCCGAGTAAAAAGGATCTTGGAACCCCATCACTGATGAGGATTGAAACCATACAATTTTTTGACATAAAATAAGGATATTGGAATCCTAAATGGAGTTTCTTTCTTCATTATTCAAATAACCACTCAATTATTCATTCTTTAGAGGATCAATTGGAGAAAAAATTATTATAAGGATGTACATATAATGGTAGAGAATATTCTAAACCTCAACATTTATAAAGGATTAAAAAGATTTGAAACATTGATATGGGACCAATAAAAATATAAATAAAATGGGAACATATGTATGATGTTAATATCTCTTCATTATCTATTCATCCAATAGTTTCTAAAAGGTACATTAAGATGAATAAAAACTTCTGGTCAGATAACATCGATAGGGAGTTTACAAAATTTGTGTCATGATTCTAGGTATGCCAAAAATCCCTAGATTAATGATATATGTCTATGAGTATGAATAAACCATTAACCATTATAGTATAGAAATGTGAAATAATTACCAGGGATTTAATTATAAGACTTCATGTGACATCAAATTATAATAATTCCATTTGGGTGGTGGTTGATCACCTTAAAAAGTTTGCACATTTCATCACTATTAAGAAATATTTTTCCCTTGACCAAACTGTTGGGATATATATAATAGAAGTGGTAAGACTGTATGGAGTACCTCTCTCTTTTTTTTTATCGAGATCTATAGTTTACAATGATATTCTAGAGAATAATTTAGTAAATGTTGGATATAGAAATGAGTTTGAGTAATAATTATCACCTTCAAAAATGTTATAGTGCCCCCAGTTTCTAATAAGTAACCCATTATTCATTATTTTAATTATATAAAGTATATGGCTGAATTTTGGAAGAGTTTTAGGAACATTAAATGTGTTTTTTGGGCTAAAGGGATGTTGGATGGGTTGTGCACAAATTGTCCAAAAATGATAGATAGCCTATGAGAAACTGTGCGCTTTGAAAATGTTTTGGGAAGTTTGAGGTAATGGATATAGTATGGATGGTGTACGGTTATAGAGACCATGTGAGGGTACCATGTGAGGTTCATCTTTAATTCATTGGCTAATGCACGGTTGGTGCATGGTTTTCTTGATCATGTAACTAAACTGTGCTCAAGGTCAATGTTATATCCTAAAAAGTGTATCTAATGCGTTTTTGCCTTTATGTGCCTCGTTTTCCCTCCTATACAACCCCAACATGATATTTTTCTTCCCCAAGGGTTAAATAAGGTTCTCCTCTTGCTCCTAAGTAAGTCTTAAGGCTTTACTTTGTGATTAGAAGCCAATTCCTTGCGGTAAGTGTTTGTTCTTCCTCATTCTTGACATTTTTCTTAGATCTACCTCACCCCACTTATTGGTTTATTAGATATACTCTCGTTGTGGGAATATATAAGGTTATGGATTCCAAATATGACTATATTTGTTCTTTTTGATAATTGGGGAAGATATCTGCGGTGGGTTCACGGAGATTTAACTCGGTTTCATTGGCGTTCTTCATCCATTATTCATTTTCGCCAAAAATCTCAAGGTAGGTGGTATCAATCTCAACTCAACATACTGGAATTGAATGGATTAGTTTCAAATTATTTGAGTTACATAAAATTTATTATGAATTTATGGTGAAATTCATTATATAAATACTATTTAGTGATAATTTGTGGTTTTTAATAAAATTGTGAAATTTCGGTGAAATGTTGTGTTAGGTTAATTTGTTTTTTTATTTTAAAATGGTTATTTTAAAAATATGGAATTATAGATATGTGAAATGGTTTTTAGACAAATGTGTTTTCTATAAAAAAAATTCGTTATTGAAAAAATTTTGGCATGTTAAATTTATCTATGGTCTTGGGAATACTTGTGTGTGTATTTATATTGTATTTATGAGGCTTGGATAAAATATGACCATGTGATCAGTGCCTAAAGTATAATGGAACGTGTTAAATAATTATTATGTTATGACATGGAATATGTTTTAGAGACCTCTCATGAGTATGGAACTTTCATAACGAAGAATGCGTAGTTGGTGGTGCCATTATGTGGAATTGAATGGTTATTCCAAGTGGAGCTTTTGAAATGGTATTAATGATTTATTTGGTTTAAAAAAAATAGAATTTACTGGAAAATTGGTTGGTATAGCACTTGTTTATATTTAGTTATAAACTATTTTTAAAAGATGTTTATTTTTAGTTGTAAACTATTTTAGAAATTGTTTATTATAAACTGGTTTATATAAATGTTGTTATGTCTTTCATCTTAATGGAATGAGTTAAGAAGTCATTGGGGAAAACCTACTATACTTTAGAAGCCACCCCATCTCTGGAACATTGGTGCTTTTGAATATGCCATCTACTCACACATGGTAAAAGGTAATGTATAACACATATTTAGCATTACTTCAAGATACATGGGCGGTATGGTGATGTTGGGGCATTGATCTTGGGGAGCATGGAGTCTTGTGGTCATCTTGGAGTTTTAATTTTTATCTTCCATTTTTAAATTTGATATTATTTTTCTTCTATTATTGTACACATTTGATGGTTTTGATATAAAAGAAATGGTTGATTTTTTCCCTTTTTATCATGCATTATATAGTGGTTTTTTTTGTTATACTGGATTATTTGTTTTATTCTTAAAGGATAAATATTCCCCACATGTATTGAAACCCTTCAGAATTTATTTCCATCCTTTGGAATCTTGGGGATGTCAAATAAGTCCTAGTATAATCCTCCCACCTACTAATTCCAATGAAGAGAAGGAGGGATGTTATAAACATAGTCGGTCTAAGAGGACCATTCAAACTCTATAGGTTATGTTAAGATCATGTTAAATAGATTTATAAGGAAGTTAAGGTCATAAAATTCCCAAAATGGATTTCTCATATAACAAAATTTTTTATTCTATCAATAAAATGGAAACTTATGAGGCTTTGTATGAAAAGAGGTGTCAGACTATAACATTATGGGATGAAGTTGAAGGAGAAGAAGATAATGGGGCCTCATCTTAAAAAATAGATAACAGATAAGGTTCATACTATTTAGCATCATATGAAATCCCTGAAAATTAAATAAAAATTAAATTCATAACGATGTCAAGGAGACATGGAGTTTGAGGTCATAGCTAAGATGTTCCTTTCTATTATTTTATGGAAGAAATTCATGAGTTTTGGGAATAAGGGAAATTCATGTCCAAGATATAACAATACCATTGAGATCCTTGACTATATTGGAGTTGTATTATATCAAATATCACTCATACCTAACCAATATCCAATAAATGATGTTTTCTATGTATCCCTATTAATGTATTATAATCTATAACCCTCCCACATAATAAATATAGAGGAAGAAACTTTAAAATATTATCTTTCACATGTGGAGAATTCAGTGAAGATCATAGATTATATAGAAAAGGTTCTAATAAATGGTACGACTTACCTAATCAAAGTACTATTTTTAAGTCACAATTATGAGGAAAAAACATGGGAACTAGAAGACCTAATGAAATAGAAGTACCCTCGTCATTTTTTATGTATGAATTGGAATTTTAAGGGAGAAATTTCAAAATGGGGGAAGAATGTGATGACCCAAAAATTTAGAAAAAAAATCAATTTTAAATGAAAATATTTCTTATTATGTAATGTAGTTATAGAAAAAAATCACTACATCTTTTATTTTATACCGTTATAAAATATAGCATGCCATAATAAAAAGACTATAAATTATCATAATTATTGATAATATAGTTTTTCAATAGTGACCATTAATATTTCCGTATATTAAGGGTTACAATAATATCTAATTGATATAAAATGAAGTAGTTATGGCCTCTAAAAGTAGGATCATAACCTATATTTAGAAAGTGTTCAATATTATCAATATCGCCACTCGAACCATGTTCACTGAACCATACCAAGAAAGTATAACCATCACACGCCTTAATCTTAGGGTGAACACTAGTGTAATAAGGGGGTTTATATCTAGACACTAGTAGTATGAATTATTATATTTTAGTCTTAATAAAATAATTATTATATTTATTCCCTTTCATTATTACTTTATATATATGGTTATATAATTATTTAAAAAATGATATTTTTTATGAAGAAATAAAAATTGTATTTTTCTTGAATATATAGTTTCAATTAAAACACTATTTTTTGATAAATTCATGAATATTTAACTAAATGAAATTTTAATTAAATGCCCTTATTTAGTATTATTTATTTAAATATAAATGATATTATATTTTAATAGGGTCTAATGTAATTTTTATAAGGTTCATAAAGTTGTTACTTTTTTAAAAACTAACATATTCGAGTAAACAAATATTTTTGTTTAAAAGTGAAAATTTAAATATTTAGAAAATAAATTTTGACAAATAAATTTTATTTTTAAATTACCATATCAAAATTATCCAATATTGAAATTTTTATAATTTTCTGAGATAGTGAAATTTTTGGGTAAAAATTATATATTTTATAAATATACTATTAGTTTTATGAAATAAAAATAGCCTAAAAGGGAAGTAATAAATTCTAAAAAAGGGTCCCATGACAAAAAATATATTTTCCATTTAAAATAATGTGTTTTTTATGTTATTCTTTTATTTTTATAAACCTATATGAATCCTCCAAAATCTATATTATATTTTGGGGTTTTAAAAACAATTCTTTATAAACACGACTCGCTTCCACATCATGAATTTTATTATTTTGATGAGTTAGATTATAATCCTAGTAAAATATTTAAAACCACTTCTATTTGTCTGAAACCTTGTAAAAACCCATGGAATGTTTTTTGGTTTTTATGATTTTATCATGTAGTATCTGAAACCTATGTTTAAAAATTAATAAACAATTACCCTCTATTTTTATATAAATAATTACAAATAATCCCGTTCATTTTAAATTAAAACAAATTAAGAATTAATTTTTTTATCCCAATCCCGCTCTAAATTAATCCCAATGTGTTTCCAATATCTTAATAATCTCATCACAATATTTTTGAGTCACCTTCTCAAAGTAAAGGATTCTCATCTCTTCTTTTTTATCCAAATTCATTTTTGTACTATACCATTTGACTTCCAATTTTTCATGTTGAAATGATTTTTACACATCCATTTACTATTCTCATAATTATTAATTAATTATGGGCCAACATTCACCCTTATTATACCCTTCAGTGAACCTTTTTGTACAACCTTGGTGCTGCCAAAATTATCTCTTGATTTTCTAGGTGAAACTTTTCATTTGTGAATACCCATCCCAGTTTCCACTCAATAGTATTCACCTCGATGTACAAACCCTTCATTGATTGAGGTAATCCATTTATATCACCCAAAATCCTTAATCATGAAGTTAAACATTATGAAAGACACTCTTATGTTGTATGGCATATGAATCCCACAAATCTATGTACATAATAGGAATGTGATGGGTGGGCCCAGAATTATATTTCCATCCATTGCATGGGGTCATGTTTTTATCGCATGGGAGACAATTTATGTTGAATAAGTGATAAGTCTAATAATTATGTTTTTTGATTCCTTGATTTTTATCCTTGACTTATTCTTATGAATTCATTTTTTATGTTGTTACCACATTCTTATGATGCCTTGATGTTATCATCTTATGTCGTGATTTGATATTAATGATTATGATCATCACCATTTTATATCAATTTTTCATGTCCCTTAACTCATATTTACTAATTTTATTTATTTTATTCTTTGATTATTCCTTAATATGGATTTATATCTCACACATTTCTTACTGACACTCCCAGGTTATTACATGTAGTTTTAGAAGATCAATTGAATTTAATGGAATGATATGGAGTTTTAAATTTTGTCATTATATCCATATTTCATGTTATTCGGAGACGTATCTAATTCCCCAAATACACCAAGCCCATTTATCCTTTGGGACTGTATTATGTATATATTTATTTATAAATTCGTGAAATAAATTGTACAAAAAAACACGGGTTTTTATGTTTATAGCCTAGTCTGGATTGAGGAGATTCAACATACATAAAATTGGTCATCTTCAAAAATATGTATAATGTAGTGCTATGAAGATGAAAAAATATTTAGGGAATACACCTTAAGTGAAGAGTAAGGATAATCAAGAATATAAGAATATTTTTTTATGCTTCATCCTATACAAAAACTATATGAGAAATGGAAACCTCAATAAAGATTATAGTGAACAGTGTAAAAAAATTGGAAGGTGTTACCTAAAAAGACTATATGTGAATCCTACATCATAATATAATAGTTCCATACTATTAAGTGTTGGTATTTCAATTGTATTTTGGATAATTTTCTCTGAAGCTTCAATCCATGACACATATGAGATAAAGTGTGTGAAGATTTATTCATTTAGAATGTTTAGAAAGGTGTATCTTATATATGAAAATGATCTCATGATGGTGTAAAAATGTGATTTTTCAGTCATTAATATGAATGGAAGAATGATGATGTATAAAGAAATGTGGCATTTTTCCGATATATGGAGGAAAATAATTTCTACTAGGAAACCTAATGATGTGTTTGTTTGTTCTATATTCATATATAATGTGTAGAAGAATCACAATGATCCACATTCATTATAATAGAACTAAATAATTGGATGATATGCCATTTGGTATAATTATAATGTTGGTGAAAGTTAGAGAATTGACTTTATTGATGTTATGACATGACCATCTTGGTCACCAAAGTGAGAAGATTATAAAAAAATTGCATCCAAAGGATTATTGAAGGATGGAATCATGGAGTATAGAACATGTCAGGATTAAATATTTCGAAATCAGAGGAAGGCGATCTTAATGGAATAAGGTAAATATAAAAATCATCAGAAGTTAGAGTCTGATTACATGGTTTAATCTAGATAGTCATTCATTCGTTATCATGGATTGTTACTATTCAATGTTACAAGTATCCATAATTCCACATGCAAACTGTTGGTGTAATTTTTTAAGGAGAAATATAAAGTGTTTATTATAATCATCAAATAGTAGTCTATGGTGAAGAATGGGCCAATATGTATATTTAATTTCTTACAATTAGGTAATACTGGGGATGATAATCTAGAAACTGTTTTAATGAGGCCCCCCTGACACACACTTCCAAATTTTTCACTAAAAAATCATAATTTCCTCATAGTATTTATTACCAAGTGAGATGACCCATGGTAAACAGAAATTATTTTAAAACATTACCATAAAATAAAATTTTCATCTCATAAATAAGAACACAATTACATGAACATAAGTTTTAATGTTTTTGATACTATGTACATAGAAATCCTAGATTACAAGACTTGTGAACATTTATCTATAATTGAACCACACCATATTCCCTTATAGATAGTTAAAAAGTTATAAACACCTCATAACCCAAGGAAAGTAAACATTAGAAGTTGTGACATCAAATTCTCAATGGGTTAAAACTTATCAACAAGTCATAAAGAGTTAGAAAAAAATAATATAGAAAAACATGAGCATAATAGAAATATATTATTAAAAGAAATTGAATAATAATATTTTTTTATAATCCATTTTAGAAGGAGATGTAATCTCAAATAAACCGCAATATAAGATTGAATTTTTTTTTGGAATCATGACATAATAAACTTGATCCATGGAGCATAATCATACGTATATCTTATTGATATTTAACATAACCTTGAATCAAAACATAACAAAAAAAATGGTACAAACATAATCACATATTAGCATCACCATTGTGAGACACAAATCACACTCATGCATTCTTGAGTCACAAATCACACTCATTATTGTTCAGAAAACTGAACTTCAATTGTATTTATTTTTATCATGGGATATAAAAATCTAATCAAAGCATTTGAGGGAGATATAAGACCATAGAAATCATTCATACATATATTTTTTGCCACATGAAATTAACCATTCATAATAACCTAAAGAACCCAATGAATGAAATTGGGTTCTATATAATTTTTAAAAGTAGTCATATAAATAAATCAACCTTAATTCCATTAATGGACGTGAAGTTATAAGCCCTTAGAAAATAAATGGGTATCCAACGATTTTCAGTGTCTTGTTATGTATATAATTCTATATTATGGTGATGATGTATATGATATTTACATTGAATAGGTAAATGGTATGTGGTTTATTAAATAATTTCACTTGTAAATTGATCTAACAGTATATAAATTCAAAACATTCAAAAAATGACTTCTATATCGTGTATTCACAAAAGAGTGTAATTAAACAAAAAGCATGTTTTTAAAATTTGGATTAATGGGAATGGAAAAAGTAGTGATGAATAAATATTAGAATATAAAATAACATTCCATATTAATTTTTATGAAATTAAGAGGATGTTGTAATTTTAAGAATATCCTTGGCTAAGAAAAAAATATGTCAAAATATGTATAAATTGAGGAAAAAAAAAATTCGATCATTATTCCATTTGATTTCGAAATAAGAAATTACCCTATATATTTATTAAAATTTATAAAAATAGAAATATTTTATGAAACTAGTATAATAAGGATATCTTTTATAACCCACGAAAACATGGAGAGTAAACTTCATAATAATAATAAACTATGGAAATTTGTGCTCAGATAGAAATGTATAAAAGATATGTTTTTATAATTTATTGATAACAAACCTTATTAAAATGATTTAAAATATCTTTAAAACATTTTCAAAGAAATTAAAAGTAGTATAAAATGACCTTAAACAGTCATAAATAAATAAATCTGAAAACACATCCCATGAATATAGACAATGAATAAAATGATACCCGACTGAAAAGAAAAATTGTGGTTGTTTTATATTATAGTGTGTAAACTATGTGGTAGGGGAAATGAAATACTTAGAATACATGTAAAACCATAATAATTTTTAGAGTATAATAAAATTTTGTGGTTTTTATAGAGATAATTCTACAAATTCCATATATGGATTATATTTTAAAATCAATCTTGATTTTAAAATGAAATTAGAGAAGAAACCCTTTTATATTTCAGTAAAATTTAAATTGAAACAACATAAAAGAGAGGGCTTAAAATTGAACTCAAAATAAAATTAATGAAATAGAAATCATGATATAAAATATCAAATGTATTTTTTATACATCATTAAATTATGAACATGAAACAAAACATGTCACAAAGAATGAAATTTGAGTTGAAACTCTCATACAATATTGGTATTGTTAGAATCATAACAACATTAGAGGGAGTTCATAAAATAGAAATTAAAATATCATTAAATCAAAATTATTTACCATAAATTTAATCAATATGTGGTTTAATAAACCATAGAAAAGAAAAATGGTGCGTAATATCAAACATGTCTCATGACTTTGAAAATAGATACGAAGAAACCCTTACATCATGGTTATCTTTTGAATTGAAAACCCATAAAGGATAAAGCATGATATGGATTTTTAAATACTATTGATATAATGAAAAAATTGTGATAAAAAATATATTCCCAACAAATACAAAATAATAAATGAAACAATTCGTGAATATGCATCATATCTCAATGAAGAAAAATTGAGATGAAAAAAATCCTTCACATAATTGTTGACATCAACAAATACACTTGAATAAGCTTTATAATAAAAATATATAACTTAATTAAAAAACATATTCATAGATGTAAATTTTTATAAACTTATTTTATATTCATTTATTAAAAATATGTTAGTTATTTATAATTTACCTTCATCATTGTCTGTTATATGTTTCAATTGTTTATTTAGTACTAGTTTTCTAATAGTGATGTAAATTACTATTTATGGATTTAAAATTAATATTTATAATTTCATTAAAGTTAATTTAATATAAATTTCATGATGATATATGAATTTATAAGTTTATTTTTTAAGTATTTTAGTTTTTACTCGTGATGATGAAGTTTTTAATGAAAAAGATTCATTAATATTAAATTAACAAGTGGTGGTCTCTTAATAATAAATTAAATATTAATAAAAACATAGAGAACCAAAAAAATATTATTTTACCATTATTTTATAGTGAAATACATTTTTATGTTTCCAATCTAATAGATGATAAAAATTTATAGAATTCTTCAAGAATGTTATTAAACAACCCCAAACAATAACATCCTATAATCAATTGGTGGGATTGGTTAAGAAAATGATTTTTTTGGAATAACATTATTTTTATATAATAATATTTATGTTATTTATATTTTATTCTGTTGTTTAATTATATTGTAAGAGAGTTATATAAATAAATTATATGTGAATGGAAAACAAAATAGGATACCATCATAGATGCAGTTTTCTACACGTACACACAAGTGACACATTATTTTTCTAATAATATAGAGAAAGATAGGGAATGGATAATAAAATAATATTATAAATAAAGTTAAAAAATATCATATTAATTCTTAAAATATTCTTTTAGAACATTCATTTTATTATTGTTATGAAAAATCTAACACACCATTTATGAAGTCGGTAATACGCATGTATTCATGACAACATCTTCATTTTTGAATGGTTTTTAAGGAAGAAAAAAATGTATATTTCATTAAAATAATAACATTTCATAATATTATTAATACTTATGTTATCATAATTTCAAGTATTTAATAGTTTTTGTGGGGTAGAAGAAGAAGATAATTTGGAGATCTTGGTTGAGAACATTACCTCTCCAATAGGATGTTCTCCCTTCGATAACACTTTAATGATCCTTGGTTTCAAATTTTGGAAAGAAAATATAATCCATGACATGTAGATAGATTATATGGGAGCATATGGTAGCATTTGGTTAATGATAATTCATTATAATATGTGGCCAAATTGGGTGTAGTTGATCTCCTTTTGTAGGTGAGGGGAATTTCATTTTTGTAAATAATATAAAGGAAAAGTCACTATTAAAGGGTCCAAAGAATATTATAATGGAAAATAATGAACATTGGGTAGATTTAAGGTCAAGGAAGCCTCCACCGTAAATTTTATCACATGTATTTAACATTTATTGAGACTTTTTCACCTAGATTTTTTACTTTTACAATTTTATTTTTATCAGGTAACTAATTTTTACCCAAGTAATTTAATTTAAATAACTAAAACTAAAATGGGAATCATTAAATAATTTGGACAAAATGATTCCAAATATTAAATATATTTTATTAATTAAAATTTCTATATGTAAATAAAAAATAATTTTAACAATAGAACATGTAAGACATAAAAACCATTTTTAGGAAAAGTGTATTTTTATGAATAAAAATATTATATAGTATAAAATTATCAATTTTAATGATTTAAATGAAATTAATAGGTTTTATTATTAATTAATTGATATATGTGTGACTTTAAAATAAATCTGGAAGCTAATTTCACTTATTGAAACACTTAATTTGTTGAAAAATACTAAAAAATAGTTTTCACTATATAGATATTGCTTATTTAGTAAAAATTATAAAAATTGGTTTTCTAAATAAAAAATTATTTTTTTAAATACATAATTTCACTCCCAAAAAAATTTGATCTTGAATGTTTTTTTAATTTTTTTTACATTATACTTACTTCTTCACATAGTCAAAAATGCGATGGTTTTATTAAAAACTATATTTTTTCATAGCCATATAAAAAATTTATCTCATAAAAATAACAAAAATATATCCTATGATAATTATTTTTCCATGAATAAAAAAATTATTTTCATTTCTTTTAATTAAAATTTTAATTTATGATAATTTAATGTTTAAATAAAATCATAAAATGTAATGGAAATATATTTTTATTTGAAAATATCTTTTCAAAATTTTAACCATTATTAATATTACATCATATAAATTACTAAAAAAATTTGTTTAAAAAAATATTCAAATAAAAAATGTTATTCATATAAAAAATATACCTTTTATATAATAAATTTAGTTTCTTAATATATAACGCATAAAAATCCAATTTTATAATTATAAAATTTTAACATAAAACAATAGTATTAGTTATTTAAATACATTAAGTTCGATATATCCTTGAATTAGTATTAAAATAAATAGGCCTATATATATATATATCATAATTCAGTTACCTCTATTTTACTCACTAATTTAATAACAATATTTTAACAGTTATATAATGTTATATGGTTTATTTGGGCTGGGTGTTGTGTCTAACGACATCTATTAATCATAGTATTTATTTTAAATGAAAAAATAAATAATGAAATATTTTTATTTTGCATTTAAAAGTAAATAAGTATGAAGATTCACACAAGAATCCCCCTAGTAGTTTTGTGTATATGTCGTGACTAGGAAAAATTCTTAAACAACTAGAGTTCGTTATCTCATGTCACGAAAAAAAATACAGATATTTATTATTCAAGAAGGCATTTTATTTTAAACACCTCGGAGTCTTCATATTACTTTTCTTTATAGATGTTAATTCCAAATATTGAGAGGATCAGGAGGCTAATTCTTGGTCTTGTAACTTTGTTTTCCAGAGTAAGGAAGAGTTTATTTTTCAACTCTTGTACAATGAATTTACAAAATTCATTAGAAGTTGAAATGAGATATTCAAAAAAATTGATCATTTAGAAGGGTCAGAACCCGATAGTAAATTATAATGGGAGAAAAGTATCATTGGAAGCTGAGTTTCAGATGAATGTAAAATTTCTAAAGAATATTATAGGTAAATCAGGTTTAAAAATATAATATAATTTAGAGGATTTACCAAAAGAAAGAGGTTAAGTTTAAAAGTTGATTCCTAGTATAGATGTACCAAATATATCAAGTATTGTAGTATCTGATCCATTAGATGTTCATACACAACAAGATTCAATATTATAAGGATTTTAACCATAGGGATAGTTGGGGATATCAATAAGGGGTAGATTACCTGTTTAAAGTTATTGAAACAGTTTTCAATACATTCTTCTAATAGATGACAAAGAGACAAACATCCTGAAATAGGTATGGTGATTGAATTATTTGTAATAAAAGATGTTGAAAATGATTGATCAAATCAATTCCATCCATGTTTTCAAAATATTAGAGCTGATAGAGATACCTTATGGAAATAAGGTTCTCTAAAACATATGGGTTTATCATGTGAATGAGGATGTGGATAGTAGATGATGGTACTAGTCTGGGATAATTTTTAATTTTCAGTCATCTAAAAAAAGTTTTATATTTATTATAATTCATTTAATTGGTAGTTAAGAACAGATATATATGTGTAGTGTAAAGTATGGTTTCATCCAAAGAACATTATCCAGAGATGTTAGATGTGAATATAGTATTTTGTTCAATGGGGTCTTAGATGGTGATATTTAAATAGATTATTCAATTGCATCCAATGATAAATATAACTAAAAATGTTTTTATATTCTCAAATAAATACTATATGGTTTAAGGAAAGTGCCCATGTATTTAAACATGTTCTTCAGTGAATTAATAGAGTTTAAGAAGTACTTTAAGATCAATTTCAACGACTATTATTACTATAAGTATTTTTGTAGTGGTATATTTTGTTATCTTACTTATCTATGTTGATAAAAATATGATTGTATGTCTGATGAAGGAAAGAAAAACTAGTTTATGTTTATGTTTTCTAGAAGATTCATGATAAATGACCTAGGACTGCTGAAGTAAATTTTGGGGATGATGATCATTTGGAATCTATGTTATGGTACATTATACGAAAATCTAGAAGCATGCATTGGGTGGATATTGGGAAACTTCAGAATGTCTAGTGAAAATCCAATGATTTCACCCACAGTCGGACAATTAATTCTTATTAAGGTTACGTCAAATGAAATAAATCTGAGTTTGAGTCTATGGATAAAGTTATGTATGTATCGTTTTTAACGGTTTTATATACATTATGGTTTGAACTCATCCAAACAATACATAATAAATGGTAGTCATCATTAGGTTTTGGTTAACCCTAGAAGAGATAATTATGAGTATATGATGTGGATTCTATTCTATTAGAAGGTAATTGGATTTGTGTAACTTTGATTCATAAAATATGAGATTTTATAGCGTTTTAAAAACACACATTTTGGTGAAGATTCACAAACATTGAAGATCACAGCTGGTGATGTGTTTATTTTTGGTGCAACAGTGGTTAAAACAATAATAAAACATTAGTCACTAGTTTCCCTCCTGGTAATGGTAGTGGATTATGAAACATTGGAAACTTTAGTGTTGGATTTAGTTAGCCTAAATGTGTTTTTAGAGGATCTCATAAGATAACCATGTATTGAGACATTATTTCATGACTTACAAAGAATAATAGGCTTAGCTAGAAATTGAATGTTTCATTCATCTTTTAAGAACCTTCAGCTGAAGTATCACTTCATCCATATGGTATTGGAGTAAGAAGTATTGACCCTATGGATGATTCAAGGTAATTTTTATCCAACATATATGTTGATTTGTTTTCTAAGGAAGTTATTGGGTGGTGTTATTCCTTTGTTTGACCTAACTGACAGGATTATATGGTTTGGGAATCATAAAACTACATAACATAAGATTTATAAAATAAGGAAGTATTTATACATTTATGGAGGGATTTTTCATTGTAAATACCTCAAATGAATCATAAGTGGGTGATTTTGGGAATGCGTTCACTAAATTATCTTCTGGATTAATGTAATACCATCAGAAGAAACTAAAATCTTGAGGAATTAGTTCTAATGACTGGATGGTGTTATAGAATGGTAGTGGATGAGTTCAAATTAGAGATAGTATTGTAAAATGAAAACAACAAGGGACCAAAAGAAATGAACACCAAAATCCAGATCAATGGATGGTATATTGGGTACTATATCTATAAAAATAATTAAAATAGGAAAAATGCATTGGAAAGTCTGTTCTCGATTTGAGGATTCCTTAGCAACAGGGAGGTACATCCATAAACCTAGGATTAGTTGGATGATGTCCTAGGTTGATCTAATGGCGGTAGATATTTGGGGAACTAGATGGAAAATCCAATATAATGTTGGTTTTGGTGAATTTTTGGGTGAGATCACTAGTAATCATAGGATGATAAAGTACCAAATATTATCTTCAATTGTGATAGTAATGAAATATTCCCTTGTGGATTATTTTCTGAGTCTATACCATGTTATATGTATTGTTCTTGTTCTTGGTTTTCCTTTTTGATCTTTAAATATATTAGTTCATGTTTGTATCATCTAGAAGTTTTAAATTCTGACATGGTGGCTTAGGATATATTTTCTTCCAAGCTATTGATGTTGTAGTGTGGGGTTAATTCCATTATTTTTTCTTTTGAACATAATGTTCAAGTGACATATATTTTAATAATTTAATCATAAGGTACACATATACAAAATATATTTCATTTATTATATTCTCATTTATTTTCAAATAGAGGAGTAGCATTTCAAGTAGGTGATGACTATTCTAGAATTACTTAATTATCATAATTTTTATGGAAACCTCTCAAAGTGACTATTCATGATCCAGGAAGTCCATTTACATGGGAATATTGTTTCATAGGGTGGTGTTGTAGTGGATCTTATGAATATTACAGAAGTGGTAAATTGGAAATATCCTAATATGGTGTTTTATATTATCATTTCCCATGGTATATTGGGATATTACCATAGTATCATGGATTACCTCTCTTGTATTTATTCCCCTGCGACTTCTCATACCTAAAAAGGGATCTATTCATTTATTTAAAACATTATCAGGCATCATTTGAAGAGATAAATTATATATTGAACAACACCATATTATTTTTGTTACTAGAGTTAGGATTAATCTATGATGTTTACTATGATATCTCATATTCTAGGTTCGGTATCGTTATGATTTAGTCATGATCATTTATTTTTTACTTTTTATGGAATTTGAGTCCTCATGATAACAATTATACAACAAGTGACATAGAAGTTGTGTTTATTTGGTTTTCCTTAAATATGTAAAGATAATATCTTATAGAGATGTGTTTTTTCTATAAAAATATCGTAGAAGCCTCAAATATTTCTTTTCATTGTGGAACCTCGTTTTTATTTAGAGGCAATGGTTAGAGTTTATATAGGTCTATGATTTCAATATTTTTTATACTCGAGTGAAATAAAATGTTATAGTTATTTCTATTAATAGTAAATATCATTCTCAATAGATAGAGGAGGTGTCTAAGTAGTTCGAATCATTTTGGTTGGATTTTGTGGATGAAAGATATGTTTCTTACCTTTAGATGATGGTTTTACCCCTACACTTATTCACCAATTAATGGTGTCCTAGTTTAGAGATGTCAATTCTGATGTTCAGTGAGAAAATATTTTTTTGTACACATAAATTATAGATTTTATAAGGGTGGTGATTGTATTATCCTCTTATAAAATTGAATAATAGTCTATTCATCGATGTGTAAGGAGTTATTTGGGGAGTAAAAACTTCAACATCGGTTGTACATACCTGAGGGATGAAGATGTATAGTGACATTAAGGATTAATTTTGGTTTTCCGGTATTAATTTGAGTGTTGTTTGGTTCATTTCATGATGCCTAACTTATAAATAAAATAAGATATAGCACCAGGTTCCCCTAAGTGTGATCTAACCCCTCAAGGATACAAATTCTACATGGGATAGTATATTGATGTATTTCATGATTAGATGTCCTATATAAGAAAGGTTTCATCAATATATATAGGTAGTTGTGAAGTAACAAACCAATTCATATAAAATTATACCTATTTGGAATAGATTTCAGTGGAGAGATTTAGATTCTTGTGAAAAAGAAGACGTTGTGTCATAACATTAAGTATCCTTGACTATTGTCTCTGACCATGATTTTTATATCACATTCATCTTTTGTAGTATCTTATAGATGGAGTTTAGAATAGAACTACATTTTATTATTTCATTTCTCCCCTAGATTGGCAATCAGTATAATGGAAAAAACCATGTTCTTAAGGATATGCTGAGAGCATGAATGATATATTTTCACATGGTGGTGAAAAATCCCCTACACTTCATATATTTTTCAAACATTGATAGTTACCACTCTACTATTAGTAAGGAACATTTTGAGACCTTTAATGATACACCTACGAGGTCAACAATTTTTTGGACAAAGATTGGTGAGTCATACCTTATAAGGCTTGAGCTAGGTATTAAAGATGGTGAAGGGGTGGGTAATCAAGCAGTATATAAGGAAATAAGCGAGCATTCAGAGGGGTTATGCTAACAAAATATGGATATTATTGATATTTGAAATGGGTATCATGTGTTTCAAAAGGTATCAAATCAACAAGTTTTGAGGAGGAAAATGGGCAAGAATTTTATCAATGGGGTTTATTATATCAATAAATGGAGCAAGGAAAGCATGTTTTCTTATCTTTAAGAATTGAATCCATATATTGAATGAGTACAAAAAAATTTACACACATTTAAACTTAGGGGGTCTATATAGGACCTGTAAAAAATTATTTACATTGGTTATTTGGATTTCAAGGATGACACCCCCTTTATATAGTACCTATTGCCTATTAAAGATTAGTAGGAAAGGATCCTATATGGGTCAGTGATTCCCATGTTTTGAGTCTTGTAGTAAATTTTATATATCTAGGATATCCCATACATACACAAGAATTGTATTTGAGATTAATTCCCCATATACATACCTATGTTTTCTATTAGGGATGAAACAACATGAAGGTTGGTAGGATTTTGAGAACCTTTTTGTATAAAAAAAATTTCATAATTTTTTAATTATATTTTTGAAGGTTCTCATATAGTTGGGTCATTTAATTTTAGTGTTCTGAAAAAATAAAAAAAATATATGATAGATATATTATTTTTATTCATTCATGTATGAAAATGTTAATACACCTAAACGGAGTCCTAAATGGAACTTATCACACTAAAATTATGTTCATGATTGTGGTGTTTTCCTAAGAAATCTGTTATTTTTAAAAATACCCTACAAACCTCTAGGCTAATAATTTTCAAGTGTCAAACCAAACAAAAATAATATTTTTATTTTTATACATATAACAATGTGGTGGGGACATATCATTTTGATAGGGAAGAATATGAGCCTAATGATGATGAACTGAAAAGTAATATATTTTACTAAGAAGATATCGATTTTATGGAGATTACATTCCAATAATGAAAGAATTAATTTTTTATATTATGTGGGTAAATTAAGTGGGAATTGTTTTTGTGAGGTTATGGAAAAATAATTCTTATATTCAAATACTACATTCCCCCTCCAACTGAAAATAGAAAATGCCGAATTTTCTTTCTGATCGAAGAATCTACTTCGGAAGGAAATCTATCTTTATTTTATAAAAAAATAGAAGTGGTTCAAAGTATTCATTATATAGGAGATGAAAAAATCAAATGATGATCATGATATGATAACTAATCTTTTTATACTTTCCAATAAAGTATTACTTCTCATTTATATATCTATTAAGTTCTATAAAAAACTCTAACTCTCTTATTTTAAAATAGATTATCTAATGGTGAGAATGATATATATTTAAAAACAAAAAAAATAATTTGATAATCATAACATAAATAATATTGAATAAATGTAATTCTTCATCTCATAGGGTTCATGCAAAAATATAATTTATTATCACTATATTCTTCATGCATATCATCGTCCATTTTATGGACTATCGATGAAATAAAAACTGATAAATATTTTCCTAAAAATAAAATATAATCAAAAAATATTATTTGGGAATCATACCAAATAATTCATGAAAAAATATTTTAAAAATTCAAAAAAATCATCTATTATTGTTCAAATATGGATATGTAATTATTTGATTTCAATTATGTGATAAATTTATGGATGATGCCACCTTTTAATCAATAATTTAATTTTGAAAATTATCCTGGGTTTAGTTTCCTAATAGAGTTAATTTATGATGGTGAATTTTATTATTATTATCATTTATCATTCATAAATATTTCTTTGATTGATTAAAATTATTATGTTTCCCCTATCCCGTTATGGAAATTCCAACAAGGAAGATAATATTTTTTTTCTCGTATCAATGCTCTTTATCAAACCCAAATGTGAGTTCATCTCTTTTGGTGGTATGTTATTCCCCTAACTAGTACGGTATTTATTAGTGTTCTCTGGATCTTCTATCTTAAGTCCATCATTTATTTTATGATAAAATAATAGAGTAAAATAAGTAAATTTAATGATTCAAAGCTGTGAAGTGATAGCATGAATAGTTTTTATGGTATATTTAATGAATATATAGAAAGAAACAAATAGAGAAAAATAATGGATTCTTGAAAATCACCTTTTTGGGGTGAAATGATGATCTTAGGGGTGTCAGGGTATACCAAAAGTATAGGAAAAACTAAATGTAGTGGTGTTAGTGGAGTTAGTTCTCAAATTGTGAAGGTATTATTGTTATAAAAAATTTCATACTACATGCCATATTTTCGCCAGTAACACATTATGTAGGACTCTATATTTGGTTTAAAAATTGAAATTAATGTAATATAGTATGTACTTATGACATATTTGTTGTATAACATGTTTTTATAATCTAATTAATTGAGCATGATATATTAAATTTCTCAAATGGTATGACTCTGTGTCACACATTTTTTAAGGCCAAACCTAATGTATTGGAATATACCCCGCGTACAAGAATAGTCTATATGGTAGGATTCACAATCCATGTCCACAACTGTACATTTTTTTATCCTATTAAATTTGACTCAGCATATATAAAATGCACTCAACAAGTATCTATGTAAGATAAATAAGTTGAGTAAACTGTGTTCACATCATGTACTATGAGTACATGTCGAATAGCTTGTATGAGACACAAACTCTAATTCCAGTAGATTACCATGACTCTATAAACACCAATACACTGTGTACAACTCAATATATTATATTTATCATCAATTTAATTGAGTTGGATGATGATATTATATCACTACACTTAATTAGAGTTCCTAAATTCCATGTACCCTACTAGATATGTCATGTACTAGGTAGTTCTTTTGTACCATATATATCCATCAACCTAGGTTCCTATTTTCTATACATGGGGTGTTGATTCAGAGTGATTTTCCATATTCCACATGAAAGTGCATATATGTTCATCATTTTTTGTTTATATTCATTTAATTCAAGTAGATTCTGTTTTATAGAATCTTCTAGTTTATGATGTGTATGGGAGGGTGTTTAGAGAATCTCTGAGGTTATTTACCTGATTTGATCTAGTTATCTCTAGATTATGGGTCCCTCTTATAAATAGTGGAGTATGTAACCATATCATTGGGATGGGGATTCAATCCTATAATTATATGTTCCGTAACCCTCTTGGATGAAGCATTACTCACACCGAGGCATAGGTACTATATAGGGGATGGTAACCATATAATTTGAAATAATCTATTAGGTTAATTATTATTCCCCCATCACTACAAATAATGATGGGTGGTATGGAAGATATAGGTTTGAGATTTTTTTGTAACTTTGAGTTATGTAGTGATTTGAGTATTTTATGTTCCTTCTCATTATATATTACTGTAGTTATATAGTTATTTTCTAAACATATTATATTTAGCTAAAATTTTTACACACATTTATTATATTATTATGAGTTGTCATATTTGATAAATTTATAATCAACCCAACACATAAATCATTCTCACTTGGGTTCCATCTATGTAGATGATGTAAAATTAGTCCAACATAGATCTAGTGATTCTAGTGGTTCTAGGTCATAGTACAGTCTAGTTGGGTTTTTTGATAGTTATACTCATGTCGATGTCAATTTTATATAGATTTTGTCTATTTCCATGATCTAGGTTGTCAATTATTTCGTTATGTTTTTCTTTATACGTTTCCTTTTTTATATCTTATATTTCTATTACATTGTTGGGATACTTGTTTCACATGCATGGTATAAATCAATTAATTTAACTGTATATATGGGTTTTTATTATTATATATATATTCTATCTAAGAGAATTGAATACAACATGTTTATAGAAAAAGGCCTCCCATATGTGTATAATTCAATCCTTTTTCTTTTCTCTATCCTTTCACCTATTGAAGGTGAACTTGGGGTTTCACACTCATTTTTCCTTTAGCCTAGGTGAGGTCATAGTGGGTCATATTATCTTTGATATATCAATTACATTATTTTTTACAATTGTGATTAATCATTTACATAAAATATTTAAATTTTTGTGCATAATTCAATTTGTTGCTTATATGTTTTTCACTTATGGTTCACCATCATATATATCCTGAAGGTATTTCATCCACACCTAATGTGAGTATTAGTGAAAAAAACAATACTTATAGAGAGTTTTCTCAGTGTTATTTCATCCACACATATTATTTTTTGGGGGATACATCACCCAACTGAGTTAATAAACAATCCCATACATCATTTACCTCATTTTTTGTCTTGGTGGTACATCACACACCAATATTTATAGTATCAATGATAAATAATTCACCATCACATGAAATTCTTGTGATGTATTGTTTCCATTTCTTATGGATTTTATGATTCATTATCCACCCTTATTAAAGAGCATAATCTTATATAAGACACTATTTAATTAATTTTTATGGATGATCATATACACTATATATATATGAGTATTATGATTCTCCAATAAACTAATATATTATTTTGTGATACCTCATTCACCATAAATTATACATTAGTGATAAATATTTCACCTAATTGTTGTTTTTTGGTTATACACCATTAACCTAAGATAATTAATTGATAGTGAATTGTCTTCCGTATATCAATTTTTAGTTATTATTTGTTGTCTATGGATGATTATATGGTGGTACTCATTCACTTTTTTTGCTGATAAAATTCATGATAAATCATTCACCCACTTATTTTGTTCATACTCTTGGTTTATAATCCCATTATAATAGTTGATGAAGCTGGTATTGTTACTCAATTGATTACCTATTGAGAAATCCATGACACATCGAGTATATTTTTATGCATGTTTAATTAGAGTGTCATATTTTCATAAAGTTATATATTTTATATTTTTTTAGTGGAACCATTGGTGGTGGATATCTGAGTATTACTGAAAAACATTATTGGAATCTCGGTATACATATATATTTTATGGTCAGGAATGTTTCTTAGGGAAATCATTTAACAATCTATGATTGATCTTGGATGAATGGTTGGGTAATTAATAAATTTTATTTTATATTCGTCTCTATAATTTTGTATATTTTGGATCTAGGTCTATAAAATTCGTCCATGTGAACTTAGACAAATAATTTATATGTAAAATAAATTATAGTGTAGAAATATTTTTATATCATCATCTATTTAAAGTTGTCTTATCTCTGTAACATCCATATTGTTATCATTTTTTGGATAAATTATTACATTATGTTTCATTTTTATTTATGGTCATATGATATAGGGTATAGTCTCACCTTAATTTTTTCATTAAACCTTATAACCAGTCAACATAATTTGGTGTATGGGTAGGCATGCATGTGGTAACTTACTCACTAATTTGGCATTTTTTAGGGTAATGATACTAGGGACACTGCAAGGATGAAGGGTAAAAGAATGATAAACAAATATGGTTTTCCTTAATCCTTAGTATCATTAACTATTGATAGATTGATATAGGAAGGAGGTAGGGGATGATGGGAAGGATGAGATAATGGGGCTTGTGCTTCTCGCGTTCAGTGGAGGAAAAGAGTGAGTACAGGTGAATCCTCATCTTATTTTTATTCTAAAATCTTAAAATTGGGCCATATTTAATAAAAATGTGGTTTCTCATATAACTATGGTATATTATTAACCTAACCATTTTTTCGTGATTTATAAAATATATATGTAAAAATCTATTAGTTTCATTTTTTATTGAATAAATGTTTTTAATAATTAATTTCATAAAATAATATAAAAATTTCCCAATTAATAAATAATAAATAACAAATTATTATATCAATTTAAAAATTACTTATGTAATAATTTTTTAGATTAATTAAAAACATAATATAACCAATATTTATTTAAAAAATAATATCTTTACACTAAAATTATCCTTATTATGGATAAATAATAATACAAGAGTTAACATTAGAAGAATGATCAAAATAAAGAGCCCTAGAATTCTATAATTATAGTGAATACCCATTGAAGAATATCTATTTTGGATAAATACATATAATTTAAGAGGATGGTAAGACAATTAAAAATGATATGAAAAGGGATTGATGTAAGAAAGAATAATAAATAATGTCATTTTATAGAAATTAATTTATATAATACTAAATCATTAGAATTGGATAATGGTTAGGAAACACACATTTGTGATAATTTTCAATATATGAAGTGTATAAGGGATTTGGAAATGGTAGGGGTATACATGACATTGGAAATAAGGTAAAAATTATTAACATAAACATGTGGATATATGTGAAAAATATCTTATCCATATTTGTTCATCAGAAATAAAATGGTTATTGAGCTTCACCCATTATTTGAATCATTATTTTTCTACAAAAACTTGAAAATAAAGGATATTTAATTGTATTATAGAATAAAAATTATGATATTTATATCAATGAAATGTAATATGGTGGTTCAAATTTAAATAATGTTTTATATTTAATAGATCTTTATAATATAATCTATAACATAAATGAAAAATAATTCCAGAAAATTAAATTTAACTTTTTATACCAATTGAAATTCTTACTAGGTCATGTAATTGATAATTTTATATTAATAATCTATGAAATTGGTCTATTAGAGTCCTATTATTAGAAATCATATGATATATGTGAATCTAGTTTAAAGTATAAGATGTTCAAAAGACCATTTAATTTAAAAAGTGCTAGAACAGAGAATTTATTAATCCAAATACATTATAATGTATATCATCATTTAAGTATTGAAGATTAAGGTCAAAAGATATTAACATTCTTCATTTTAAAATGATAATATAATTTTTGGGTATGTGTTTCCTATTAGATAAAACATGGTATTTTTTGGTAATGATACGAACTTAATAAATGAGTTATAAAATAAATTTGGAAAAAATAAAAAATCCATTATTTTGAATGATGTATTTAAAACTAAATTCAATAATTATGTGACTTCCTAGTAGATCATTCTATTATATCACAACTCAACCCTTTAATAATTCCAAAATAGAACTGTGAAAATTTAAATTAAATAAAAAAAAATATTGAGTAATATTAAAAATGATTCATCTTGACACACCTCAATACTTTTTGTATATATTATAGAAATGATTCCCTTTCCATTCTTAAAGAATTTCCTTGTGAAATTTTTTTAGGATATTATTTCTTCTAAAATTAGACATTAATTTATAAAATGTGTCTTTGATTGTTTTCCAAATGAAAAAATAGATTATTTCATCAATAATACATTAAATAATAATATTTATGGACAAAGTTGGCATTTTTAAAGAAAATTGATTAATTTAAATGATAAATAGTTGTAGGAAATATAAATTTGGGGAATTATATACTAACAAGAGGATATAGTGACTATGATAGATGGGTTGGATCTATATGATATTATGAAATAATATCAAAATGAGTATATACATAAACCATATTTTTCTATTAAAATCCATCATCAATATGTTAGATATGTAATTATAATAGAAAATACAAATAGTGTTAGGAAGATTTATTACGAATAAATAACTTGTGAGGAATTAATTCTTAGATCAATATTGTAAAAATGGGTTTCATAAACAATAGGTAACATGAAATTATTAGAAACCAAAAAAATATGTTTTAATGATTTAATAAATTATTAAATACCACTATGGTAAAAATGGGTCTTTAAGAACTATAACTAAATAGATTCTAAAATATTTACATCTAATATTAGGTTTGGTATAAAAAAGATATCAATTCTGGAATACATTAGAATTATAAAATTGGTTTTAAAACACTCTGATAAGAAAATCATTGAGGATGATGCTTAAATTGTATTACTTAATTATAACTTACTCATATATGACTTACTGCTGTTGTTTTTTTTGTGTATTTAGCCTTCAGGATCTATTTAATGATACTATAGTTCCACAGAAAAGGAAAAAAGGTATACAGGTTGAAAAACATTTTTTATGGACCCTAATAAGAATATCAGGGTTAGAATATTTTATTAAATAGTTTTTTATGAAGTTTGATTCATTAAGAATAGAAAATACCCTTGTGTTAACTATAAAATAAGTGATATAATTTTTTACTTTTAAATATTAATAGTTGATACATATTATCCATTCCAAATGACAATCCCATTCTATAATTTAAGAAAACAATTTTCCAGGGAAGTTATTCTCACCTATATTATTAAAAGAAACCCATGAATTTTGGGAATAACAAACTATATGTATATAATATTCAATGAACCTTAACATTGGTTTTTTAAATTTATTTTTTAAAATTATTTTAGATTAAATTTTAGATTATTAGTGAAATAAAATAAGGATAAAATAGGTTGTAGGATAGTCATGTTGAAAAAGAGTTTGGGATAATTTTAAAAGGGGAAGTGAAAAATTATACCAAAAATTAAACGTGGGTTCTGTATTGTATTGTTGTACTATGGATATTGTCCCTCAAGAATACAATGCTATAAAAGGTTAGGGATATTTTTGTAGAGTGATATTTGGATAGAATGAGGTTGTTTCAATAATGTTTTATCACCTAAATTTTAATGGACGATATTTGAGGTTAGTGGTGAAAACATAGTTTTATCAATAGAATCATTATTCTAGTGGATGTATACATTAGATCCAGTGGAACAATCTATTGATGATTTTAATAGTGGTATTTTTTATTTCTTTTAGGTTTTTTGAAAATAAAAAAAAATGTGAGTAGATTTTGGGAGTGATAAACGGGAGGGGTTATTCCTTCCCTCTTTTTTCTATATCCCATTACTCTACATCAATGGCTTTAAAAGTGAGTTAGTTTAATATATAAGGTGTTAGTCCCACAATTTATTTAATACCAATTTTTATATTTATTTATTTTATGGATAAATAGATATATATTGGTTTTTTTACATGGTTTGTATGATTAAACTAATTCAGTTTGATTAAACATATGATTTTCAATTTGTGGAGTATTTTTTAAGTAATAAGTAGGTTACCATTACCATTTCAATACTTTTATTACATGTATATAACGGGTTGATTTACATATTAGGTATAACCTAGTTGTAGATAACCTAATAGATAAGCTAACACACCCTAAAATGACTTATAAAATTATAAATTATAGAGTATATATGTTTTTCAAATTATTAACACGGTAAAATGATCTCCATATATTTTAAGTAATATTTCAACTTTAACCCGTGAATAAAAAAAGAATAATAATTTTTCAAAGATTATGTGTGAGATTTTTTTTTTATAATTAGAAGTATTTTTGATAAATAAGTGTATAGAGTTTTAAAATAAATTGGATGTTCATAAAAAAAACTAATTATTTAGGTAATTAAACTAGCTAATTTAAATGTAATTATTTTTTTATAAACAAATATTAATATTGTACTTGAAGGTTATTAGTATAGCATAATTTAAGTATTTAAATGGTATTTATCTGTGATGGTTAATGCTATTATTGATGAAACACATTATTTTTTGATATATGCTTGTATTGTTCATGTGACATGTTAATATGTTATTTCATTGTAGTATTTTAATTATTAATCAATTGATTTAGCACTACTATATAGTCCTATATAAGATAAATTGTGATGTAACATGTGATAATGACTTTGGTTATTACATATAGTGTGAGTTGTGTGGTTGTGGGTGATATAGTACCTAATTTCCATTTACATCCAAGTGCTGATGTGTAGATATATTTTCCCTTCAAATCAGGATAGCAAGTGATATTTTCTCTCTAAATGTGGATGTAGAATGATGTTTCACCTCTATATGTGGATCACTTATGATTATTTTCCCTCATGTAAGGATATACAGGTTTTATGTTCCTTCCATGTGAGAATTTATAATGATATATTCTCTCTAAGAGAGAATGTGAACACATATATTTCCCTTCCAGTGAGGATGAATAGAGACATTTCCCTCTGAGTAAGGAAACCCATACAAACCTACTTTTTTAATAGATTGAGTTTAGTATAGGAGTGATATTTATTTAGATGTATTTATTCTCCTAGTGTGAAAAAATACTTGTTTTTTCCATATCTTTATTTCTCTTGATTATCGTGTATAAGATTATGTTCATAAATAATATATATATTACTTCATACACTATTATTTTTCCATAATTATATTAACTTCACTATTTTTTGGGGTAGATAATGGTAGCCATTTTCATATTGATTATAACTCTTTCATACATTATTGATCATTAATAATTATTTGATGTCTATTGTTTTCTCCCTATGATGAAATCATACTCACATGTTTCATTCCCATATTGACACACATGATACCCTTATTGTATCATCCAAATTATTAGGCTTTGATTTTGGTACATATTTTGAGATATATGGGTAGTTCATGAGATATGAGAAAGAGATAGTGGAAATTTTGTCTCCACTAGGGATGTAAAAGGGATAAACATTGATAATCATTCCTCATTTATATGTCTTTATACCTAACCTATTCGATTTAATCTTCTTTTATATTTCACTTATATTAAATTTTTAAAATTATATATTAATTAATTATCTTATTTGATTACTTATTAATTTATTTATTATGATATGGTTGATGTGGTGTTTTTATATGGATATATTTTATTAGTTTATTAATCAATTTATTATTATTTACTTATTTATAGTGTAAAACATCCCCTCGTGATTTTTTATATCCTCAGTGTTGGTATTTAGCCTTTTTCAATCATGGGTTTTCTTAAGGAGTTTGGAAAATACTTATATGGGATTTATTGATATACCCATAGGTGGGTCATGAGAAAATGTTTTTAGAGTGACATATTTGGTTTTATAAGGTTTGTATCTAATGATACCTTATGGTATTAAATTGTCTTTGATGAGTGGGGGAGTTGATAAGTGGGAGAGTTTAAAAAATCCCCACAGGAAGTGAATTGATGAAGAGTGAATTATCAGTTGTTCTAAATTTATACATAGTCAAATTGGAATTTTACTTACATTAAGAGTTGTAGTAATATAAACAACATCATTTTATCTTACGTTGTAGTGTTAATAAAACCATCATATTTGATGAATAGTGTGATTAGAATATTGAGGTAGTTCAACAATGAGTTTTTATGGGGGTTTTTTCTTGTTTTTATTGACAACATGCTCATGTGTGAGTTAGAAGATATTTGGATTTCATTGAAGATGTTATGGAATAGTTTTTCTTCAGTCTGAGTGTATCACTCCATGATGGTTAGGGTTACACAATGATGATAATGTTACCTATAAAGAGTATACTTTTATTTAATTTTCACACAACATAGTATCATTGAAAGTATAACGATACGGTTGAGTAAGATGAGATTTTTATTTAGTGGATTAATGGTGAAGTATTTTCATGAAGCATTATAGAAATTAAGATATTCCATGATGCATTTCCCGTGAAAAATAAGCGCTTCCCTGGTTTGGAATCCAAGTGGTCTCATATCATAATGAAAAATTTCCTTCCCAAATGGGTTGGATCACACAACAGTTCATATGTCATGAGATTCCAATGTATCACTAGAATGATGAATTTAAGAGCACACAAAACTTGAATAATGGTCACACCACAAGATGTATTTCATATATAATGGTAGATATAATATGATATATGATTCATGTTAGTAAGAATGTAATTTTATAATGTTATTCAAGGATCATTGGGATTCACTATTTATATATATCAGATACATCCATCATTCCATAATGAATGAGGTCACATTGTAAGGCTTATATACTCTATTAATATTAGGGGTCATACCCAAAACACATAATGAAAGATTCTAAATAAATTCATAGTTTTCCTACCATTAATTCTAGAGATTTTCTATAGAGGGTTTGGATATTATTTTAAAATAAGAACGAGAGTGATATAGATATCCAAATTCTATAGGCACATAACACTAATACCAAACATGCAATATATTATGCTAGCCTTTATCAGTGAATTTTTTGCACTGATAAACAATACCCTTTATCAGTTCTTTTTTTAGAGCTGAGAAAATTCACCCTTTATGAGTGATTTTCTTTTTAGCACTAAAAAAGGTTACCCTTTATGAGTGCTATTTTAGAACTGATAAAGACCCCAATCACACAGAGAGTCTCACATCGAAATAGCATAAGGGAGGTCGCTTCTTTATAAATCATTTTGTCACATGTAAATCTTAAAAACCTGTTGTGGGGATGGGCACCCACATACACTCCACACACAGACCTTGGCCCACCCTCTTCTTCCCACCAACCTTGTCCCCCCTTCATATACTCATTCGGGTCATACGCAACCTGGCCCAGTTGTCTAAACAAATGCAGAACCCTACTTGGTCCATGCACCAATTTATTTATACAAACCAATAAAAAATTCATGTATTAAAAATATTAAATTCATTTAAATAATTAAACAAATAAAAATTAAAATTAAAAAATTATAAAAACATTAATATTTTTAATTAAATAATTATTACCAAATTTAATATATATATATATATATTATAAGTATTAAAATATTATATATTAAATATAGATATATAAGATGAATAAAATGAAATAATAAAACAAATAAAAATTAAAAATGACTAAATTAAAAAAATTATTAAAATATTTATTAATTAAATAATTATTAATAAAAATGTATAAATTTAAAATAAATATATCAAATTTATCAATATTAATAAATAATATATTATAAATATGGATACATAAAATGAATAAATTGTAATAATTAAACCAAAAAAAATTAAAATGAATAAATTGTAATAACTAAACAAAAAAATACAATTAAATAAATTACAATATTATTAAAAAAGTTATTAATGACAGAATTATTAATAAAAATGAATAAATTTAATATATATTTTAATTATAAATATTGATAAATAATTTATATTAAATATCAATAGAGAAAGTCAATAAAATTTAAGAATTAAGGACATATTAATTCATTATTCATTTTAATGGTTTTTATATATAGTTATTCATTAGTACGTTTAATATTGAAATATACTCATATATGTATATATATATAATATTTCTCAAAATATGACTTATATAACACAAAATATTTATGCTTACATTAAATAAGAAATGAATTTCTTGAAGAAGGGTTTATAATTAAAAAATAATATTAATTTCATATATTAACTAATTGTATCGAGTAATGGACATTAATTGAATTTTGTTTGATTTTTCAATTTAAAAAAAAATAAAATGTGTGTTACAAGTATCTCACGAATATATATACGTAATTATAACATTTTAATATACAATACACATAAAAAAATACATACATAATTAATGAAATATTATATAGAAACACATACACCTAATATTAATGTAGTTTATTCAAATTTTGAAATTCATTTTATAATTTCATTTACTAACAATATATATTTAATATATTTTTTCATTAATAAGAAAATTTTATTTATATATTTTTCATCTTATTATAGTTAGTTACTATTTATTCATTTTTACTATGTATTTTTTTTACTATTTTTGTAATTTAATTATTTTATAATATTTATTAATATATATTTCTTTACTATGTTTTAATATTTTCAAAATTTATTCATCTTTCTTTCAATATATATATATATATTTTTATAATTTATATTTAATAAATAAAACTGATCCATTTTTCAATATTTTAATATGTGATCATTTTTAATTATTCAATTTCACTCATTTTTAACACGCATGCCGTCAAGATTATATTTTCATTAATAATGTTAAAAATATATTTTTAAAATTATTAAATTGACAAATGAATATCTATTATATTTTTAAAATTATATATTTATATTTATAAATAAATAAATAATATTTTCAAAAAAAACTATAAAATTATAAATAACTAATTATATGTTTTAATAATTATAAAAAATGATAAATAAATTTAAATAAGGATTATTTTTACAATATATATATTTATATTTATATATATACTTTTAAAACATATATATAATTAAATAAATATATATCATGACAAAAATTTATAAATATTATTTTCATAAAAATATATATATATAGTTATAGTTGATTAATTATAATTTTAAATAATTATAATGTCCTAAGAAATATATTTAAATAATGAATATACTTACTATTTTTTATTTTCTTTATTTTTATTTTTTTATTTATTTTTATTTTTATTTTTTAAATATATATATATATATATATAATTTTATAAAAATATATTTATTATTATAAAATTTTAATAAATATATTTAAATAATGAATATTTTAATAATTTTTCCAATATAGCATGTGTCGCGACTCCCCAATCCCGCCTCTAATTGTCCATGGGCTGGAAACTAGCATAAAAAACATGAAATTGAATATCCCTAAATCTGTCTGGTTTGTTTCCACTTCAGTAATTGCACAATCCTCATGAAGTTCCAAGTCCAGATCTATGATATGGAATTGTTGCGCCAAGAAAAGAGTGTGAAATAGTTGATTTCGCAGTATCCTGGTCGAAGCACTGGTCTAATAAAGCACTGATGATGAACACACGAGAATGGTGGGAGAAATCATTACAACATGGAAAGATGAATGAACTTTAAACTTGTTCAGTTTCCCTCTATTCTTTTCCGTTATAATGAAAAATGAAGTTCCAAAAATAAATAAGAAATTCTCCCAATATATCCCCTTAGATAAACCCATCCCACTGTTTGGCCGATCCGCGAATCAATTAGTTGGTCAATTAATTCTCATTCGTTGAAGAGAAAAAAATGAGGAAACAAAACCAAAAAATAAATATCAATCATCAATTTGAATCATTTACTTACGAATAATGAAGTTGTGTCATTCTAGTTAGTGAGATCCTTATATTCCATTGCACACCAGTCATCGATCCTCGATCATATTGTTATTCTCAAAAGGAACCTACTCAAATAGCTCCTATAAATCTCCAATGCTATAAGGGTAACCCTGAGATTCCTCCAAAACTTTAAACCTATATAATTCTCATTAGGTCAGGTAATTAAAAAAATTAAAATAATTATATAATTCATTTTAAAAATCCACCCACGATCGGGCCTCAGTCCAAATTCTTGACACCTTTCAAGGTTATATCACTCTTAGGGTTAACACCACACTCTAAACTCAACGAAGATCCAATATTTAGGATCTGAGCCTCATTTTAAAAATTATTTTACTTTTTCAATAAAACTGCTTCCATGTGAATATAATATAATTAATTTATTTCAAAAATTAATTCCTAGCTCACTTGACCTTGGAATATCACATTTTCTTAGTGCCTGGTCTCAAAAATTATTCTTATATATATTCCATGAATTTATATGAAACAAATAGGGATGTTACCTTCCCTACACCTTAAGAATATATCTCAAAAATCCAAACAAAGTGAGACACAAAGAGATGTGGGTATAGATTGTGCATCTCGGTCTCCTGCTCCCAGGCACTCTCCTAGAAATTCTCATATTGCTACTAGAAATGGAGATGGATAATTAATCACCCATGAATGACCTTCTCCTACAGATCCTTTATCTCTACCAGGTACTCAATAACGTTTTCTCAATCCTGGATGTCTAACTCACCCCAGTCAATAATGTGAAAATGATCCTGCACATACCTCCTCAGTTGTGACATGGGGAAGACGTTGTTTAACCAGTTTAACTATGGCAGTAGTGTTAAGTGGTACACTTCTTTTTCAACCTTACAATGTATCTAGAAAGGGACCTTCAATATCGATTATATCTTGTCGCCCCGGCCAAATCTCCATAATCCATTTTGAGGTGAGACCCTCAGCAACACATGGCATGTCTCCCCAAAGTTCATTTTCCTCTATAATCAATCCACGTAGGACTTATAACAACTCTAGGAAGTCCTTATCCTCTCCATGATTATATCCACATTCTCATTAGTGGCTTGCACAAAATCTTGGCTATAAGTGTTGACTCTCCTAGGTCAGTTCAGCATAGTGGTGACTGGTAGTGTCACACATACAAGGCATCGAATAATTCAATACTTATAGTGGAATGATATAGCTTTTTGTATGAAATATTCCCCAATGGTAGGTGATCATACCTATTGTAGTCAATGTCTGACATGCAGGATTCCATCTTGTCCTACAGAACCTAAATGTTCCGGTCAATCTGTCCATTAGTCTCAGGGTGTTGATTTGTGATCAAATACATCTGAGTTCCAAAATCCTCTAGAAATTCCTTTGAAAACCAAGATGTTAAGGGATAATCATGGTCAAAAACAATTATCAAGAGTACTCCATGGATTCATATGATCTCCTACACATGGAGGAGTTCAATATCCCTACTAAAATTTTTTCTCTGATGGCTAGGATATAGGATGACTTGGTCAGTAAATCCACAATCACCTAGATGGAATTGTTTCCCCTATACATATGTGGTAATCCTATCATGAAGTCCATGGATATCCCACCCCACTTCCACCTCAAAAACGCAATGGTGTTGTGATATAACCACTTTAACCTGGTGCTCAGCCTTCACTTACAGACAATTAAAGAATCGAGAGACAAACTCTGCAACTCATTTTTTCATCCTTGACCACCAAAATTTGTATTGGAGGTCTTGGTACATCTTTTCCACCCCTAGATGTACCACCTAAGGAGATGTGTGGAACACTCTTAAAACCCTCTCCCATAATATCAATAGTAACATCACGCATCCTATAAAAAGAAAAACATGCTCCCCACCTTAATAAAACCCATCAGGAGAATTTCATGTGGTTATTTGAGAATGTAGGTTCTCATAGTCTATAGAAACCCTTTCCTTTTACAAAAAATATTACATGATTTTATGCATATTTAACCATGAAATACAAACCAAGGATCAAAATTCTAGTCTATTTGGAATACTGGGTTCATAATAACAAAAAGTTAAACTAAAATAAAAAATCTTTTATTAATATTCATAATGAGAACATAACTCTATTTTATCTCCAAAAACTACATGGGATTACCTAGAGAATACATATACATAAGAGATGAGCTAAAAATATTATAAGGTAATAATCATGGAAAATAATTAAAGCATGTGAGTTTAAAGGCATATCATAATAACATAAAATTCAAGGATGATGGATAAGAAATATAGAAATATCATATAAAACATTGAATCATGGGAACATGGAAATATAAGAGAGTGGAAGAAACATATAACATGACGTAAATAATAGTCAAGGATAACAATAAACACTAAATCAAATTGTGGACAAAGACCCATAATAGATTATGTTTAATCCCTAATCCAATACAAGACATCTCATGAGACTAAAAATTACCCAATGCATTGGAATTCTATCAGTGTGCTCCCATAATAACATGTTCATGGATATGTGTTCCAAATAAAGAATCAAACATATATAATTAATATAAGGGTTACCCATGGAATGAAATGGGTATCGTAATCTTATCATAAGGCATAACCAAAAATAATATAACAAATGGTATCCATGAAAAAATCTATTTAAATCTAAATTGGAAATTAATAAACTAAAAAAATAAGAATATATCATGAATAATGATACCCACCTAAATTGAAAATATTAAAAATATTGGTTAGCTAACATTAAATATGTACCACTTAATTGATATTTTATGGAAAAGAATAAAGAGTATTTAAGGAAGTAAAATTCATAATTGTTTTTATAAAACCAAAAATGATCTAAAATAGTTTTTCATTATAAAATGATAGATTTTAGAAAAAAAATGGCTCTAAAATGATAATGGGGTGTACTTAAAAATGGGTAAGAAACAGAGAAGTTCCATTTAATTGGGATTTCTTATAGAGAGGAATTGAGAAGGAAACATTTTAAAACATGTATTTCCCTATTAGAGAAATATGAATTGATATATATACAAATTTTTGGAACATATTCACTGAATTTTTGAGAATTAAATAAGAATATATTAGAAATTCATTGGGCTAATGTTGGAGAAAAGTGTAACTCGATGGAAAAAAATTGAGGTTTAGAGAGATCCCTTACCCTATGTCTAAAAGCATTCTGGACATAAACTTAATGTTACAAATAATCAAATAAGATTCATTAATTACAAAATTAAGAACCAATTATATATGTGTTCGAGTTATTATAATTTTATTAATTTCATTTTGGCCATTTTGATGAGTTATAATGTTTAATTTCTTTGTTTTGAGACTCTTCGTTGCATGGTTTCATGCACGGTTTACTTATGTATAATTATGGATGTACTTTTTGAATCAGAATAATTCTCTAGAAGTGAAATTATTTTGGAATCAATGAACTTGAAATTTTTTAAAAGTCCTATAAATCATTTTTTTGTAATTATTATGATTCATTTTATAAAATGTGAATTATAAATGTTTAGTTTATTTGAGTGGTTTTTATATCATCGAGAAAAAATTTCGTCATAATTAATATTATGTATTTATATTAGTTTGTTAACATGAAAAAAATTATAATATACCTATTAACATATTATTTAACTAAAATAATGGTTTCATGACCATCCATGAAGGCGGTAATGGAAAATGAAAATGCCTCCTCCACAAAGGTGGTGAATCGACATATCACGAATGATGTTTTCATTTTTAGAATAAAAGGAGAAGAGAATAGAATTAATGTTGGATATTTTATTAAAACAATAAAATTTAAATATATATGTGTTTTTGGTGTTATAATTCTTGGTATAGTGGATGTGAGGATAGTATATGAAAATAAAAGAAAGGAAATTAAATGATATGGATTAATGATTTTTCCTCTGGAATTTTGTCTCCTTGAGAACCTCCTCAATGCACTTGGGTTTAGTCTTTTGTTTAGAATCTTAGCCATTGTACATGGGGAAGATTCTAGATAAGGAAATTGGGAATAATATTTATAAGAAACAATGATTATAAGGTGCGATGAGAACATATATTGAGGTGTGATATTTATATCGGGAGGAAAATATATTTTTGATTTCTATATTAATTAGTTTATTATTTTGGCTCAAAAATATAAATATTGTTCATTGCTATGAATAATTATAGTAAATGGTTTAGGATAGTTCTAAAAAATTGGTTCTTACATCTTTCCTACATCATCCATGTCTCAAAAAATTATCTGTTTATCTTATACCGCAAATTATTGTATTTCACTATTCACTAACAATTTAACTATTTTAGAAAAATCCCAAAAAAATCACCCTAACCATTATATGAAATGTAGATTTAAAAAATTGAATCCATTTTAGGAAAATAAATATAAAAATACTAGGAATTTAATTTTTAAATAAATTCATCATTTATTCGAATAATACTGATTTTAATATTTTAATCGATTTTATGACTCATTGAAAAAATAATTAAGGTATCATAAAATTTATCATAATTATAATACAAAATATTATTAATTTATTAATTTATATTATGAAAATAAATTTTATTCTAATTTTTTTTATTAATTATGAAATCATAAATAAACATTTACGGTTTACAGAATTCCAACAATTAATTTATCATTTTCAAAAAAATTATTTACTTATAACACGATATAAAAATATAATATTTTAATTTATAAAATTCCTAAATTTTATTTGTAATTTTATTGGTTAGGTTACTATCCTAAAAGCAAGATTACTTTTACTAACAATCATATTACTATTCCAATGGTCAGTTTAATATTTTAATGGTATATGTTCCTTAATTTCTATAAATACCACATATTTAATTAATTATACGTTCACATTTATTATATCTCAAGGTTATAAATACATTCATATTTAAAATTAATATTATATTATTTTCATTGTGTTTTATTTATATATCTTTGATTGTGAGTGTGATCATTATGGTTGATCGAGCATATCCAAATTTTCTTATTCTCATTGTCTTATTCTATATTTCCATTTCTTTAAATATATTTTTCATTATTATTATTCTATTTTATGACTAATATATCATTCTACATTTATGATTATAATGTTATTATTGGTTTCTCGATTTTATATATTTATTGTATGATGTGATAAGGGAAATTCCATTGATATAATTTTGGGAAGTTACATTCTCCCCCCCCCCCAACCCCTTAGGAAATTTAACCCTCAAAATTCCATTTTACATGCATAGGTGAAAATTGGTGAGGGTATTTCTCCTTCATCATTTCTTATCATTACCATTTCACCTTTTCATATTTATGGTTTCTCTATAGTAATATTACCAGGTGAGTGGTTTTTTTGTAGAACCTTGTCTCTATAATCAAAAAAAATCATCAATTGTTCCTCATAAGAGTGATCATTTTCCAACCATACCACATTCGAGTTTAGTACATATGGGGGATCTATTATGTACATCCTCAAGAGGGATATGTTGAATAAATCATGTACTTGAGACATTGTTGGTGGAATTTCTAGTCAATAATCCATAGCTCTAACACATTCAAGAATCTCAAAGGGGATGATGTACCTAGGACTTTTTTATCATTTATTCACAAATCACATGAACCTATTCCCTAAATATATATAGAGGAATACTTTTTCACCAAACTCAAACTATAAGCCCCATCAATGATTGTCTTTATAGCCCTTCAATTGACTTTGGGAAGCCCAGATATATTATTGGATGGTATTCACCTTTCATTAATTTCCTTGACCATTTCAGGTCGTATCATCTTACGTTCACCAAAATCATCCCAGCATGTTTGTGTCCTACAAAACTTCATATAAATGGCTCATATTGGTTCATTTGGATTCTTGAGTGAAAATAATTTTTGTAAGAGAACTCGACCAGGGGAAGATGTTGTTCTCATCCTCCTTTGAAGTCTATTGAACATGATCCCTTCATTTCTTGCAGTTTATGAATAGTTCGATGAAATTCGTTATTAGTTTGAGACAGATAAGAAATAATGAAGATTAGCTTAATATTTAGATCATATTGGAGACTTTTCTAGAACTTGGAGTAAAATATCATATCATGATCCGATATAATCAATAATGGTACTCTATGAAGTATCACAACTTCTATGATGTATATACGTGCAAGTTCATTGAGTGATAAGTCCTATAAAATTGAAATTATTAGAGTGGAATTTGTAATATGATCCACAATGACCCATATAGAATTATTTTCATTATATTTATTTGGAAGTCCTATGAAAAACTCTACAGTGATGTTTCTTATTTCTATTTACATATGGGAAATGGTTGCATCATACCCTTATAATTTATCCTTTCATCCTTAACATGATGACATACCAAACACCGAAATGTATATTCAACAATATTTTTCTACATATATTCCTACCAAAAGCTCTCTCGGATGTCTCAATATATCTTTCTACTCTCTGGATGGATTGATAATGTTGAGATATTTTCAGTATTCAAATTCTCTTTCTAAATCTCAGGATTTGATGGTACAAGTAGTCGTGAACCAAAAATATTGACTCCTTCCACATAAATTTTTAATTCATATGATATTACATTTTTGATAGCTTCCACAATCTTCTGATTTACTACATCATTTCAATGATCATCCTTCATCTTCTATAAATGGGATGGTTGGGCAATCATTTGAGAAAGGATTTATGACATTCCTCCCATAATGATTACCTTGTCCAACCATTCCCTGTAAAAGATGATTTTATCCCTATTAATTATCATCTTAGATAAAGTTATAGGATCATTTCTACCTAGATAATCTGCCACATTATTTTCATTATCATGATAATAGTGGGTTGAGAAGTCATGATCCTTGATAAGATCTAACCATATTTTCTAGCACATATTAATATCCTTATATATGAATATATATTTAAGTATATTATTATCAGTATATATCTCACACTTCTCCCCATAGGGATAATTCTTCCAAATTTACCATGTGAAGATAGTGACCAAAAACTCTAGATCATGTGTGGGATGTTTTTGTTCATTAACTTTTTTTTCCTTGAGGTCTAGGATATTAATTTATTATTTTTTTTATTAGTAAAAAAACGAATACGTTATTTGAAGAGTCATTTTATACCATAATGAGTTTCACACTTTTCATTATTGTTTGAATTGGTGCAGTGATAAGTCTCTTTTTCAACACATTAAACTAGTATTCACATTCACCGGTTGAGAAAAACTTCACTCCCTTTTGATTTAGATTTGTTTTTGTGTTTTAAAATTGCAATAAGTTACTCAAAAATAATTGGTAATTCCCAGATAGTCTAAGGAAACTATGAATCTCCATTATAGATGTTGGCATGGGACACTCTTCTATTTCCTTTATCTTGGAACAGTCCACATATATCCATTTTTTGTGATAACATTCCCCAGGAATGATACTTCCTCCATCCAAAACTCTCATTTACTACACTTTTCGTATATTTTATCCCATTAAAACTTCTTTATAATAGTATAAAAATGATCCTCGTGTTCCTCATTTATCTTGGAGTATATCATAATATCATTTATAAATACTACCATAAATTTGTTGAGGTAATATCTAAAGACACTATTTGTTAATTACTTGAAAATTGACTGATCATAGTGAGTATAAATGGAATTATAATGAACTCATAGTGTTTGTACCTTTTTCTAAAGTAAGTCTTGAGAATATCAACCGTCTTCACCTTTAATTATTTATATATCTGTAGAAGGTCCACCATAAAGAAATTCATGGCCTCATGTAGTTGTCCAAACAAGTCATTTATCCATGTAATGGGATACTTATTCTTTATCATGATTTTTATAATCTCGTGATGATCAATGTAGAGGCACATTGACTCAAGCTTCATCTTGATAAAGAGGATAGGCGCACCCTACAGTGAACTACTCAGGGATTATGACACCCTTCTAAAGATTTTGTGATAACTACTCCTTCATTTTTTTCAAACTCAATGGTGTCCATCCCCTATGTAGTCTTTGATTTAGGCATAGATATATGTATAATATCAATAGATAATTAAACCTCTCATTCATGAGAAAGACCTATAAATTCTTCAACGAACACATCAGTGTAGTCCTTCACAATGGGCATGTCATCAAGAATTATCCTCTCCTTTATCACAATCGAATGAGTTATATATGTTTGATCATAAGGAAATAATATCAATAATTGATATGATGATTATGAAGGATATTCATCTTCCTCCTTACACTTGTACAGAATTCGAGGATGCATCAGGATGTGAAGAGAGATCTCTTGTTCCTGACATTTGATGTTGTATTTGTATAAAGATAACCCACACACTCCCAATATATCATCAAACTTCACCAAATAAATTAGGAAAATATGTTATGGGAGGTTCAATACACAAACATTAACTGGGGTGGAGTTATATACATTAAATTCAATAATTTCCCCATTCCCTATTCTCATAGATAACTCAACCTTTATATTATGAGTTGTTTTCTGAATAGTTTTACTAAAATTTAAATATATGAAAGATTGATTTGAACTATAATCAAATAGTAAATTTTATTTTATATAATGAATAACCAACATACCTATCATTACATCATTTTCAGGGTCCACCTCAGCATTGGTGATAGAATATGCCCTTCTTTTCTTCCTTATAGGTTGTTGATGTAGATTTCTTTTTTCAACCCATGGATAGGGTAATTGACCCATATAATTCCCATGTCCATTACCAATAAAAAAACTACACTAGAGGATGATTTTTTTCTACCACATTGATTGTTGGAAGGGGTTATCCTATTCCTCAATATTTACTAAGAAAGGAAGTAAAATACAATTAGGGGGCCTTAATTCTTAGCTAATAAGAATATAAAAAGGAATCAACAAACTTAAAAGGATAAACATATAAAAGGAAAGTATATCCTAACATGTGATTCCCTAAGATTCAATCTTGGTTAACCATGGTGATAGAATTATCCTTAAGGTACATACTAAAATTCTCTAATCCAAATCCCCAAAAAATAACTAGACCATTCTCTAATACCATATATATAAACCCTCATCTTTTACACATAATATTACATGAATTTAAGAATATTTAACCATGAAATAAAATCCAACGATTGAAAGACTAGTGTATTTGTAAGACTATGTATATAATTAGAAAAAAATAAAAAAAAATATTATTAATATTCATAACGAGTTTAAAACTCCCTTTTAGCCCCAACAACTATATATGATAACTCAAGGAATACATGAACAAAAGCGATGATCTAAAATCCCAGTAATTGAATAATCATAGAAAATAAGTAAAGCACATGGGTTAGAGGGAATAACAAAATATCATGAAAGCCAATGACCATGGATAACATGTAAAGTAATATCACTGAGAACATGTAATCATATGAAAATAGAAATATAGTATTTTGGAAGAAACATATAAAACCACATAAACATGTCTCAAAGATAACTTCCAAGGCTATATCACATGGCGGACAAATCCCCATAATGGATTAGGATTACTCCCTAATCCTATACAATAAGTCTCATGGGAATAAACGTTACCCAATACATTGGAGTGGTATCTTGGTGAACCAATCATAAAATGGTCAAGCATATGTGCGACATATAAAGAAACAAACATATGGAATAAAAATAAGGGTTACCCATCAAAAGAAATGGGTTTCATAATCATGTCCTAAGGTATAACCAAATGGAAGATAAAAATGGTATCTATCAAATAAGAGATTTAAATCATTATTTGACATTTATAATAAAAAAATAACTGATCATGAATAATAATTCCCAACTGAATTGAAAACATGAAAAAGTGTGGTTAAGTAGAAATATTCCACATAAGTTATGTTTTAGGGAAAATAATAAAGATTCTTTAAAGATGTTAAAGGAATAATTGTTTGTAAAAAGAAAGAAATTAACAAAAAAATTCATGATAAAATGGTAGACCAAAAAAAATTAGTGGATTATTATAGATTATGGAGTTTAATTTAAAATGGGTATGAAACAGAAAAGTTCCCTTCAATTGGGATTTCTTATGGTGAGAAAATGAGAAGGGAACCTTTTAAAACATGTATTTCCCCATAAAATAAAGATTAATCAAGATATATACACATTTTTGAAAAATATACACCTAATTTTAAAGAATTATATAATAATAAATAAGAAATAAATTAGGGTAAAGAGTGATAAATCATAACCTTTAGGAAAAAAATAGATTTTCAAAGAGATCCATCACCTTATGTCTAAAAGAATTCGACACCTGAAAATAATATGCTAGATAGTCAAATAATATTTACCGACTGCATAATTTAAAACCTATTATATATTTATTTAATTTATTATTATTTTATTATGTTTATGTATGGCCATTAATAGGAGTTTTAATATTTAATTTCATAATTCTAGGATCGTGTAGTTAATGGTTTCATAGTAGGTTTACTTATGTATAATTATGGATGTTCTTCTCGAATGAGAATAATTCACTATAAGTGAAATTATATAGTATTAATGGCCTTATTAATTGTTAAATAGTCCCATATATTATTTTTTCTGTTATGAGGATCATTCATTTGAAAAAATGTTAATGGGAAATGTTTAGTTTATTTTAATGATTTTTAAATCATCACAAACTAGTTTTGTTTTATTTAATATTACGTATGTATATTAGTTCAAGAACATGAAAAAGTTATAACAAACATATTAAAGTAAACTTTAACCATAACAATGGTTTTATGATATTCTCTAATGGTGGTAATTCAATAAAAAATCATCATCCACGAAGGTGGTGCATCGACATATCACAGATGATGTTTTCATTTTTAGAATAAAAATAAAATAGAATTGATTTGATGATAAATATTGAATTAACTCAATAATATTTTAGTATATAAACAGTACTAGAGTAATCATACTTTTTTGGATATTTTAGGTTTGGAAAGGGTAAGGAAATAAAAGAAAAAAAATTAAAAGATAAGGATTGAGGATTTTACCTCTTGAATGTTGTCTCCTTGAGAGCCTATTTAAGGCACTTGGGTTTGGTTATATTTTGAGAATAGAATATCTTGCACATGGGGAAGAGGAATTGGAATATAATTTGGTGGAATATTGATAAGTAACAGGGCTTAAATGATGTGATGAAAAGAGGTGGTGTGGGTAGTATTTGTAGGGGAGGAAAGGGGATTTTTTATGAGAATATTCATTAGTTTATTATTTTTTTCTCAAGAGTATAAATATTATAGATTTATTTGAATAATTGAGGTAAATGGTTTACTATATTTTGAACCAATTGGTTCTTACATCATTCCTACATCATTAATCACTCACAAATTCTTGTATTTATCTTATATCTTAAATTATAGTATCTCAATATTCAACAAAAAATCAATTATTTTAGAATAACACCAAAATTTCACACACAAAAATTTCCAACATTCACGTTTTCAAAATGAAATTTATTTTATCAGAATTTGATCTTGACTCACTTGGCTAACCGCTTACACAATGATCAATGCAATAACATGATCAGATACTTTACAGTTTTGAGCAAATTACATCTTCCTAGTAATTATCTAAAACCGCTCGGCACCATGGAGGTATTTTGCTACCTCTATTTGCAGGATGAATCAAATGTAATTCAGAGGGTGTCTCGAGAGGAAATTAAATACCTTATGGTTATGTAATAGTCTTTAGGGATTAAAATAGGGATTTCCTAGAAGGGTTCATGGCTCATGCGGATAGGCCACTGCTCTTGAGGGAAAAATGATGGGTTTTATCACGGTAGTGGAATTTCCTCATCAAAGAAATTGGAATAAAGTCTGGTTTGAAAGTGAATTATTCACCATTGTCCAAGATGTTAAAATGGGTCATATTCACCTTGCATTAAAATTCAAAACTAAATACATAAATTGACTAGATATTCTCCCTTCAATGCATTATATTATAAAACATGTCTATCACAAAGAAAACAAACTTGTTGATTGCCTTGAAAATATGGGAGCCTCCGGTGATACTTGCACTTATCAGTCTAGCAAACCATGTGAGATGCTTCGTACTCATCAAAGAGATAAGTGTAAATTTCCTTCCTTTTGACTATTTTAACCATGTTTATTTTTCATTATATAAATCATTATTGCTTTATTTTCCTAAAAAATAATTTTTTTAAAATCATTAAATTAATTATAAAATTGTAAATAGAAATTTAAATTTTATAATAATACCAACATTTAATTAATCATTTTTAAAACATTAATTTACTTATACCGTGAAATAAATATTTCATATATTAATTTATATGATGCTTAAATTTTATTTGTACTTTCATCGGTGGGGTTTCTATTATAGTGGCCATATTACTATTCCCAAAGGTCATATTACAGTTCCAATTTTTGGGTTACTATTATTTTATTATAGGTTCCTTAATTTATATAAATTACAAATATTACATTAATTCTTTATTAAATTTTATTTTATCTCAATGAAATATATACATTCAACTTTAAAAATAATATTTTAATATTAGGATTATGTTTTTTTACAACTTTTTTCATGAGTACAGCCATTCTAGTGGATCGACCATATCCAAATTTTCCTATTCTCATTATCTAAATTTTTATTTATTTATATTTTAAAATATTTGGCATTATTATTAGATTATTTTTTTAACTAATTCACTATTCTTCATTTATGAGAGTAGTTATTTTATTGGGTTATCTATGTGATATATGTGTTTCAGAAAATATGAAGTGAAATCGCATAGATATAATTTTGGGTCATTACACAGTCAGTATCCCCAAGTCATCCCTCCCTAACTTATTGTAAAAGAATAGGGGTAAAAAATATCGACATGGGGTAAGCTACTTCATCCCTATATACAAAGGATATCCAGAAAGAGACTAATTGGTTTGATGCCTCTCTCAACAACTACGAACAAGATATCCTGCATAGGACATATTCTACCATGTTTCACTTCCCATGAGTATAGAAAATATTGAATTCATAATCCTAGAAAAACTATATCCATTACATATATATCAATTAAGATCCTTATGATAGAATATATACTTGAGACATGTGTGCTCAGAATTGATGATAAATCACTCACCTAATAGGTAATGTTTCCAGATCATTAGTATGAAGACTCCCACTACTAACTGAATATCATAGGTCACATAGTTCTCCTCAGGTGGTCTCAACTAAAGTAAATCATATGAAATAACCATGTTCCTCTTCATCATTACACAACCATTCCCTTTTCCAGATGCATCGCAGAACACTAAATACTCAACACCCTCCTCTGGAAATCTAAATATGGGAGTGCTAATCAATATATTCATTAATTCCTAGAAAACCATCATGCAACTCTCCTCCAAATAGAATGACTGCCCCATTGAGGTCAAAGCTATCAAGGGAGCTAATATCCTAGAGAATTTAGGTATGAATCTTTTATAGTAGCATTCCAACTAAATGAAGTTATATACCTCTATCGTGCACTTGAGAGGCTCCCAATATTACATTATCTTGACCTTCCCTAGGACCACTTCTGCACCATATACTGATATAAAATTTCTAAGAAAGTGGACCTCTTGAATCTATAATTGGAACTTCCATATTTTCCTATAAAATTAGTGCTCTCAGAGTACATCTAGAACCATCTTCAAGTCTCCCATGTGTTCCTCCTCAGATTCCAAATACATTAGGAAATCACCGATGAAGACTACCATGAACCAAAAAAATAATGGATAAAAAATTTGGTTCGTAAGTCCCATGAACACTAATAGGGAGTTTTGCAAGCCAATGGTCAACATGAACTACTCATTCTGATCGTAGCAACAACTGAATGTTGTCTATGTTATATCCTCATCTTGTACTCCCAACTTGTTATAGAATGATATAAGTCCATCATTTGAGAACCATCATTTCCCTCTCAACTGATCAAATAGGTCATTGATCCTTATTAGTGGATACCTATTATTAAAGGTCCCCTAGTTTAGGTTATGGTAGTCCAAACATAACCTAAATATCCTATCTACCTTTTTGGGACAAATACTAGGGATACCTAGGTTGATACACTGGTTATAACAATACCCATCCTCTTCAAGTCCTCCATCTACACCCTCATCTAGCTAGTCTCTATGGTTTCCATCCAATATACAGAAAAAATATCACAGTCCTCCAAGGGTGTAGATAAATGCATAATTCTACCACTCAAATAGGATGTAAGCCTAGAATTACCTCAAGAAAGACATCTACATACTCCTCCCCCACTATAGGGAAACAAAAAGACATAGAATACACTACACTAAGGGTCACACAAGAAAAATTATGCCTCGAATACCTGGAACTAAATCGCCCTTTCCCCCAACTCCCTAAGCCTGACATAGACCACCTAGGGATGGTTGTGGTGAGATGTATAAGCATATACCAACTCATGATTCTCTCCAAATCCCTTTTCCACCTTAGTCTCCATTTATACTTGTCTATTATTTTCACTTTTGTTACCTCGATACCCCATCCACTATATCGCTTCAATCTGTATGGTGTTTCAAACCGTCTCATGAATTTCAAAATATGAGGTAGACTGGATTTTCCCTGTACACGGGTTAGCTACGCCCAGGCATAGCTTATTACCAACTACCGTTCTTCCTATCCCTGACTACGGCTCCAAATATTAAGTCAAAGAAAATAACCTCCTTTGATACCACTTTGTAACGTCCCGGACCCGAGTGCCACGCAATGGGTGCCACGAACCCGGTTCGCCACGTGTCCTGAAGCACATTTCCCCAAATTCCAGAGGCTGCCGACTAGCAGTGAGGGCCCAGGTCTATTAGAGGGGAAACTATGCCCTCATTTGTCAATGTGTAGCGCAGCGGAATTTAAAATAAAACATACAACGATAGCAGAAGCAGTAAACCATACACAACTAAAATAATCAAAAGTATATATATAGTGATGCTACATGTCTCAAGTACTAATAAAACAGCTAGAACATGTTATACATCGATACAGTACAAAAAAATACAGAGTACAGCAAAACAATAAAAATAGCTGGCAGTGGCATCGCGAGCCTAGGCTCGGTCCCATTCCCTCCTACTCCTCAGCAATAGTCAAGTACCTGTATAGGGACTCTTGCCCCTATCTAAACATGCAGAAACGTAATCTGTTTTGGCTAAAAAGCGTGACCCAAACAGGGTATAAAAAATATATCTCAGTAGGCACCCACCAAAGGTCTGTTCCCAACTACGTGCTACCATGAAACAATAGTATGCAGTGGTAAACTGCAATAAAGTAAGCAGTACTACAAAGTAACTGACTGAACAGTTAAATTTCCATTTAATTAGTCATTTAATCAATTTTATATAAGAAATCACCACAGTTCATTTCTAAGTAAACAACTAGTGTCCTCAGACATGTAAACTCCTACCCTCAGGTAACGAGTATCCAACACAAGAATATGCCCTCAGGCATAACAGAGTTTTCCCTCAGGCGTAGTTAGTGTCGCCCATAGGCACAGAGTCAGCTGCCCACAGGCACGGAAGAAGTTTCCCTTAGTCCGAAATTACTACGGCCCACAGGGGAAATAGTGCAGTGCCCACAGGATAATCAAAACAATGCCCTCAGGCTAAACAGGTAACCGGGCCATGCCCAACATATCAAAATGTTGTAAACAAGAAATTCCTCTCAAGGAAATTTTACAATTACTACATTAAAGGCATACCCTCAGGTATCCTGGCCAAACAGCTAAACAGTGAAACACACCCCCAGGGTGTTTCCAGATCCAAGAAACGATCCCATCCAACATTTTATTATCACAATTTAATCACCTATGCAATTATAGGAATTAAATATAGAAACTACCTCAGCCACATGACACCCCAACATGGGTTCGTGGCACAAAAACGCACAACATTTGGAAATTTAAACCAAGCCACCTACCTTATACACCAACAAACATTATACCCAAACACCGACCCAAGAAACGCCCAAGAACGGCATAGATCTGACGAAGAACAAAACACATTCAAACGTAAATAACTTCCATTAGGGGAAGAATTGGTAAGAACCATACCAGAAGAGGAGAGGGCTTACCCATGCGGTTCCAACGAGATCGTCCGAAACCGAATTGGATCCCAGACGAACACCTGGCAGATCTTCAAAGGTTCGGTCGTCCTCCTTGGCTCCAAAACGGCTCAAATGCCTCCTCTGCCAAAAGAAGAGGATACTGCCTGATTTGAGCCGAAAAAAGAAAGTACACGGCATGTACTTCTAAGTACACGGCGTGTACTTCCTTCATTTAACTGTTCCTCGGGCGGTACTGCCACACTGTTCATCCATCGACATGAGTACACAACATGTACTCCCGAGTACACGGCGTGTACTGTCGCCCAACTGGCGGCTACTCCACCGCCTTACAATTTAGTCATATCGAATGACTACACGGAGTGTAAGGTACCACTACACGACATGTAGTCGGTTCCTAAACCCCTTGTCACGGACATGGATACATGCCCCGTGTACCCATCCCACATGGCCAACAGTACACGTCGTGTGGAAAAGTACATGGCGTGTAGTTCCAAAATTTTGGATTTTTCCCCAATTTCCTTATTTTCCCAAAAACACTTAAGGAAAAGGAAAAAAGAAGAAGCCTGTATATCAAAAATAAGAACCGGGTTCTTACAAACTACCCCCCTTATAGAAATTTGTCCCTGAATTTCCCTTCCAAGGGTGGTGAAGAATAAGCTCAGAACAGCTCTAGCCACTGAGCACCTACATCGGCCTCCCGCTCCCAGGTCTCGTCCTGCACTATCCCATGATTCCATAGCACCCGTACGAGAGGAAATGATCGGCCTCAGAGTAACTTCATGCTCCTGTAAACGATATGACTCGGATGCTCCTCAAAGGACGCATTTACCTCCAGCTCAACCTCCTCGGGCTGAAATACTTGAGACCGGTCTGAATTATATCGATGCAACTGAGACATGTGGAAGACTTCGTGCATGGCGCGGTACCGCTGCGGTAACTGCAACCGATAGGCAACCAGCCTGACTCTCTCCAGAATCTCGAATGGCCCCACATACCTCGGTGAATGCTTACACTGTCTCCTGATCCGCTTGTGTCCCAGCCTCGGCAAAACACGTAGAAAAACCTGATCCCCGACCACGAACTCCAAGGGTCGTCTACGTCAATCAGCATAAGATTTATGATGAGACTGTGTGGTAGCCATCTGCTTCCGAATCAACTGGACCTTCTCAGTTGTCTCCTGCATGAGTTGTGGTCTCAGTAAAGCTGCCTCACCTACCTCTAACTAGAACAAAGGTGATCGGCATGGCCTACCATATAAATCCTCGTATGGTTTCATCTCAATAGTAATATAAAAACAATTGTTATATGAAAACTCGAATAAGGGTATATTCCTCTCCCAAGAGCCCTTAAAGTCTAAGACGCATGCACGCAGCATGTCCTCAAGCACCTGTATCGTACGCTCTGACTGGCCATCAGTATGATGGTGGTATGCTGTACTCAAAAGCACCTGTGTACCCAGTTCCCTCTCAAGACTCTACCAGCAACGAGACATAAAGAGGGAGACCCTTTCAGAAATGATAGAATGAGGGACCCCATGAAGATGTATGATCTCTCGGATATACAGTCTTCTGAGCTCGTCCACACTGAAGGTCTCCTTGATCAGTAAGAAGTGAGATACCTTCGTGAGTCTGTCCGCAACAACCCACACGGCGTCATTGCCATGAGGTGACCTCGACAACCCCGTCACAAAATCCATCGCGACATCATCCCATTTCCACTCTGGAATGGGTTACTGCTGTTACAGCCCAACTGGTCTCTGATGATCCGCCTTCACCTGCTGATAGGTGGAACACCTCGTAACAAAACCAGCTATATCTCTCTTCATACCCGGCCACCAGTACTGATGCCTCAAGTCATGGTACATCTTGGTAACATCAGGATGAACTGCCCAATCTGAAGCATGAAACCCCCTAATCAGCTCCTAGCGTACATCCCCTGGAACCCACACTCGTCCATGGAATTGAAAAACCTCATCACCGCTAATCATCCAACCAAGCGGAGGGTCCTCACTTTCCATTAACTCCTATAGAACTAGGCCTTCTGGATCTGGTAGCTGCATCATCCACACTCTATCCAATAGGTTAGAAGTCACAGCTAACGAGGAAACATAATTCTACCCCTAACTGTCGTGCACATCCAGATGCATCTCAGATAATAAGGCCATGAGCTCTACTCACTACTGGCCTCCTGCACCGCATGTATCTGAGTCTTCCTGCTCAGTGCATCGGCTACTGCATTACCTTTACCAGGTGTATAGGAAATATAAAAATCGAAGGACTGTAGATACTCGACCCACCTTCTCTACCTCAGATTCAGGTCACGCTGAGTAAAGATATACTTGAGGATTTTGTGGTCGGTGAAAACCACAAAATTCTCTCCCAACAGATAATGTCTCCAACAACGCAATGCATGCACAACTGCGGCTAACTCGAGATCATGCGTTGGGTAATTCTGCTCATGTGGCCTCAACTGCCGAGACCCGTATGCAACCACTCGGTCGCCCTGCATCAAAACTGCTCCCAGCCCAATCCCTGATGCATCACAGTAAACTGTATAGCTCTTCCCCTACTCTGGGAGTATCAGGATCGGTGTTGATGTCAACCTTCCCTCCAGGTCCTGAAAATCTGTCTCGCAAGCTTCTGACCAAAAGAACATCACACCCTTCTTAGTCAGTCCCGTCAATGTTGCTGCTAAGAGGGAGAAGTCATGTATGAAGCATCTATAGTAACCAGCCAGCCCTATGAAACTCCATATCTCAAACATGTTCTTAGGCTGCTCCCAGGAAACTACTTCTCTCACCTTCTCTGGGTCTTCTACAACCCCTGCCTCTGAGATGATATGACCCAGGAAGTGAATCTGGTCCATCCAAAAGTGGCTCTTCGAGATCTTAGCATATATCTGATGCTCTCTCAGTGTACTCAATACGATCTCAAGATGGGTGGCATGGTCGTGTCGAGTGTGAGAGTAAACCATGATGTCGTCCACGAATACTACCACAAAAGAATCAAGATATGGATAGAACACATGATTCATCAGATCCATGAAAACTTCTAGCACATTCGTGAGTCCAAACCGCATAACCAAGTACTCGTAAAAACCATATCTGCTTCGAAAAGCTGTAAGCGGTATATCTGATGGTCTCACGTGCAGCTGATGATATCAGGATCTCAATTCAATCTTCGAGAACACTCATGATCCACGATGCTGATCAAAGAGATCATCAATCCTCAGCAAGGGATATCAGTTCTTAACCTTTAGCTGGTTCAGGTTCCGATAATCCACGCAATGTCTAAGGGTATCATCTACCTTATTTGCAAAAAGGACCAGAGAACCCCAATGAGAATTAATGGGTCAGATAAATCCCTTTGTATGTAACTTCTCTAAATGCCTCTTGAGCTCCTGCAACTCATGTGTGGCCATCCTATAACGAGGAATGGACACTGGTGCTGCTCCTGGCACAAGATCGATAGAGAAATCCACTTCTTGCACCGAAGGTAGACCTGAAAAGTTGTCCGGGAAGACATCTCTGAAACGATCCACAACTGGAGGGAAATCCGTCTGAAAATTCCCCTAGTCATCCAAATATAAACTCGCAATCTGGGTTGTGACTCCACCTCTCCCATGATGCTCTGGTCCAGCTCGACTCGCCTGGACATCCCATTATCCCTTGTATAGAAACTCTCTGCCCTCTGGTGACGTGAAACGCACCCTGCGACGATAGCAGTCTACAAAGGCTCAAAAGGGAACCAACCAGTCCATCCCTATAATGACATCATAGCTCGTCATCTCCAAGAGATAGAGGTCCCAAAGGAGGTGACACCCTCAAACCCCAAGGGGGCTCTCCTTACACTGACGCACACCAGTCGTCCTAGTCCCCAACGGAGTGTCTAGCGTCATGATATCAGAAGAAGAAGAAACACCGAGCCCAAGGCTCTCCACAACGGGTACAGATATGAAACTATGTGTAGCACCCATATCAAAAAGCAATTAAGATAGAACAAAAGCTACTAGAATAGTACCTCTGACTGTAGAAGTTCCAGGATCCTGCTCCTGCTGGGTCTGTTGCATTGCATATGCATGCCCAGTTCCATGGCCCTGCGACACAGCCTGGCTACCCTGAGCTGTCCCGCCCTGTTGCCTATGAGATCCTGGTGTCTGGCTACCATGGCCAAGACCACCATCTTTGTCTTTACACCTTGACGTATTCTAGTTCCCCGACTGGTAAGAAGCCACTGGTCCCACTCCCGCACGTGGAGTCTGCACAGAACCCCTCTCACTAGCCGCTGGTGGAAACGCCCTGCAAAAGCACTGCAGATGACCCATCTTACCGCAAGATCAGCACTCCACTGGGTCACGTGGACACTGCGCCCTCTTGTGCCCCTCTCTACCACACTAGTAACACATAACCTGTCCACCTGAAGCATTCTTCTGACTGGTACTGCCGCCCTGAGAGGATTCCATCTGTCTCTTCCTCTTGCCAACAGAAATAATACCAGTAACTTATGTTGAACCATCCTAGGCCACACCACTCGATTCCAACAGGTTCCTCTCAGTAATCAGCACCTGGTTCACAATAGCGTGTACTGAAGGCAACCTGAAAACATTCACCAGCGCTCGGATGTCATACCGAAGACCATCCTCAAAATGTCTTGCTCTCAACGTCACATCACCCACCAGCACGGGTGAAAAACACTGAAGCTCCATAAAACGAGTAGAATAGTTCATCACCGACATAGCTCCCTTCTGCAGATTCATGAAATCTTGATCACTATCTTCCCTCAGCGTCTCTGGGAAGGAAAATTCATAGAAGACCGCCTAAAACCATCCCACACCATGTCTCTGTGATGCGGTGATTGGGTGGTAACATCCAACTACCTCTTGGAGGAATCACGTAGCATGTAAGTCATGATCTTGACCCTCCGCCCTGGAGGCATCTCAAGATGCTCGAAAATAGTCTGCATCGACCCCAACCAAGACTCCGCAGCCCGTGTCCTGCCATCCCCTGAAAATGTAGGCGGATGCTACTGCTGGAAGATATGAGTCAGCTCATCCATAGATGTAGCAGCCTGCAGTGCTCCCTAAAAGGTCTTCATGAACCGCATAAAGCCTTAACAGAACTGTGCATCTGCGCCTGTGTCCGGTATAGTAGCTGGCACCGCATCTGGCTCTGCTGGAGGATCAACTGGTATCCCAAGGCCCACCATCTCCGGAGTATAGTCGTCGCCACTTTCCTGGAGAACAACTGGCGGTCGTCTAGGCGGCATGACACTACAAGGTCAAAATCACTCCTCTAATTAAAGATTATTATGACTGAAAAGCAAAGGAACCTCAAAGGAAACAAGAGGAAGAAGGCATTCTAAATTTTTAAAACAAGACTACACGGCGTGTATACTGACTACACGGCGTGTACTTGACTTCTCCTCCTCTTCCCGGGTCCTTCTACACGGCTAAGCCACACGGCTTCCGTTGAACAAAAACTACACGACGTGTATAAAATCTACACAGCGTGTATGGTGGTATTTTCCAACTGCCTGTGTCACTTGTGACACGGCCAACTACTCATCCTGACACAACACAGGGTGTTACACCCACACACGGCGTGTACCCCATCCCATATCCCAGACACACGGCTCAAACCACAAGGTCTGTCCCCGGACAAGACTACATGGCATGTCCCAAAGGTACACAGCGTGTTCAGGGAGAGGTGACACCGGCCCGTGTTGTTAGTTACATGGTCGAGTCCCCAGGTCACACTACACGGCGTGTCCATCATTTACATGGCATGTTATTCCAAGGAGTTCACTGACCCGTGTTGTTAGTTACACGGACAGACTCGGGGTCAACACTACACAGCGTGTACATTCAGTGCACAAAGTATTTTACCCAAGCCTTTCCCTACCCCGTGTCGCCGTCAATGTGGTTTGTGACATGGGAAGAGACTACATGGCGTATACTCCGGGTACACAGCATGTACTAAAAAAGTTCATTTTTATTCCCGAATAGAAGAAAATACATGACGTGTTTTAAAATACTTCACGGCATGTATACTGGGTTTCCGGACAGTATGCCACAAAAAGTTTTCTGGAACCCAGAAAATACCGAAAAACAACATCTAAGTGTCAAATTCCAACCCCTAGGGGCCCATACTCCCCACGAATCAAAGTTTTACATCTCATGTCTGTTATAACCAATAAAAAGTCAATGATCCACCAAATTCCGGTCAATGGAGTCCCATACTCCCCAAAAACCAAAGTTTGGCGTCCATTATATAAACAAGCACAAATAAAATTACCCTATCATATAGTAGGTATTTTATCAGAGCAGCTATCACAACAGCATGCATTCCTAGAACAACAACTATCACAACAACATGCATTTCATAATGCGCCTACATGGCATGGAAACTATGAATGACATTTGGTATCTATCATGTGCCTATATGATGCATGAGATGGCATACCCTCATCTCATCAGGTTGCAACTAACTAGAACCCACAGATAAAATATAAACTGCACAATCTCAAAGTGCATCACCCAACGGTGAAAACATATCAACTGTAAAATTTTCAAAATCCAATGAATTTCAAAATATGAGGTAGACTGGATTTTCCCTGTACACGGGTTAGCTACACCCAGGAACAGCTTATTACTAACTCTCGTTCGTCCTATCCCTGACTACGGCTCTAAATAGTAAGTCAAAGAAAACAACCTCCTTTGATACCACTTTGTAACATCCCGGACCCGAGTGCCACGCAACAGGTGCCCCGAACCCAGTTTGCCACGTGACCTCAAGCGCATTTCCCCAAACGCCAGAGGCTGCCGACTAGCAGTGATGGACCAGGTCTGTTAGTGGGGAAACTATGTCCTCATTTTTCAAAGTGTAGCGCAGCGGAATTTAAAATAAAACATACAACAATAGCAGAAGCAGTAAACCATACCCAACTGAAATAATCAACAGTATATATATAGTGATGTTATATGTCTCAATTACTAAGAAAACAGCCAAAACATGTTATACATCGATACAGTACAAACAAATACAGAGTACAGAAAAACAAGCAAAACAGCTGGAAGTGGCATCATGAGCCTAGGCTCGGTACCATGCCCTCTTACTCCTCAGCAACAGTCAAGTACCTGTATAGGTACTCTTTCCCCTATCTACACCTGTAGAAACATAATCTGTTTTGGCTGAAAAGCATGACCCAAACAGGGTGTGATAAATATATCTCAGTAGGCACCCACCAAAGGCCCGTGCCCAACTGTGTGCTAACATGCAACAATAGTGTGTAGTGGTAAAATGCAATAAAGTAAGCAGTACAAAATGTAACTAACATAAAATTTAAATTTCCATTTAATTATTCATTTAATCCAATTTATATAAGAAATCACCATAGTGAATTTCTAAGTAAATAACTAGTGTCCTGAGACACTTAAACTCCTACCCTCGGGTAACGAGTATCCAACACAAGAATATGCCCTCAGGCATAACAGAGTTTTCCTTCAGGCGTAGGTAGTGTCGCCCACAGGCACAGAGTCAGCTGCCCACAGGCACGGAAGAAGTTTCCCTCAGGCCGAAATAACTACGGCCGACATGATAAATAGTGCAATGCCCACAGGCTAATCACAACAATACCCTCAGGATAAACAGGTTACCGGTCCATTCCCAACATATCAAAATACAGTAAAAAAGTAATTCCTTTCAAGGAAATTCTACAATTACTACATTAAAGGCATACCCTCGGGTATCCTGGCCAAATGGATAAACAGTGAAACAAACCCTCAGGGTGGTTCCGGATCCAAGAAATGATCCTAACCTGCATTTTATTATCAAAACTTAATCACCTATGCAATTCTAGGCATTAAATACAGCAACGACCTCAACCAAACGACACCCCAACATGGGTTCGGGGCACGAAAACGCACAAAAACACACAATAGATGGAAATTTACACCAAGCCACCTACCTTATACGCCAACGAACGTTATACCCAAACACCGACTCTTGAAACGCCCAAGAATGGCATAGATATGACGAAGAACAATACCCATTCAAACGTAAATAACTTCCATTAGGGGAAGAATTGGTAAGAACCATACCAAGAGAGGAGAGGGCTTACTCGTGCGGTTCCAACGAGATCGTCTGATGCCGAATCAGATTCCAGAAGAACACCCGGCTGATCTTCAAAGGTTTGGTCATCCTCCTTGGCTCCAAAACGGCTCAAATGCCTCCTCTTGCAAAAGGAGGCTATTGCCTATTTTATGAAGAAAAAAAGTACACGGCGTGTACTTCTGAGTACACGGTGTGTACTTACTTCATTTAACTATTCCTCTGGTGGCATCGCCACAGTCTTCATCCATCGACATGAGTACACAGCATGTACTCCCGAGTACACGGCATGTACTGTTGCCCAGCTGGCGGCTACTACACCACCTTACTGTTTAGCCATGTCGACTGACTACACAGTGTATAAGGTACCACTACACGGCATGTAGTCGGTTCCTACACCCCTAGTCGCCAACATGGCCACACGCCTCGTGTACCCATCCCCCACGGCCAACAGTACATGGCGTGGTGAAAATTACATGGCATGTAGTTCCAAAATTTAGGATTTTTCCCCATTTTCCATATTTTCTCAAAAACACTTATGGAAAAGGAAAAAAGAAGAAGCTCGTACCTCAAAAATACGAACCGGGTTCTTGCACACACTGCCCTGGTGAATCTGTAGAATCTCTTGAAAGCATACATCCCTCAATGTAAATGGACAAAAGTACTCTCTAAAAATCTGACCAATCTTTGACCATGAAAGACTTACCTCTTCGTAAGACTGGGTCAATAAACTGCCCCCATCTTTCTATAAGCCACGGAGAAGGCTCGCTACAAAAATCACCATCTGATCTACCAGTGTCATGATAAGATGGGAAACTGATATCACCACCTTAATCCAAACCTCTTCCACCTATAGGTTGAGCTTTCCTCAAACCTTAGGGGTCACTAGCACTAAAAATCATGAAGCATTCTCACCCTATGAATCTCATCAATTGGTACTATAGCTACCATCTACTGCTCAATATGTGGTATAATCGGTTCAACACATGGATGTATCGCCTCTAGAACAGTCACCCACATTAATGCCTCATCACTGAGTGGATAATCTTCATGATCCTAATGTTGAATTATTATTGGAATATGTCATGGAGGAATTCCAAAATAAATAAGATTTATCACGTTCAATAAGTATATATTTGGAGAGATGACTCGATAAGGACATGAGAACCATAACTCATTCCTATATGATGAATATATCATTTTCTTCCCTTCAACTAGTTTCCTCATTTACTAAGTCTAAAGTTACAAGTTCATATTCCTAGTGTTTGGATATGCTGACCTCCAAAACAACACTAGAGTCCCTGACCGGAAATTGGAACTAGAAACACTTAACAAATGTAAACCCAAACCAATCTCACAGACTACGGTCCAAAGGTAGAATCAACTACTCTAAAACCACTTTTTCATGACACATCCCTATGCGGCAGGTGTCAAGACTCAACATACCTTACACTAAAAATTTAAGGGTTGGTGGCTATCATCGAGTAAGAATATCACTAGCATGGGAGGACTCATCTTAAAGTACTTATACACACACACACACACACATCTCCAAGCCCATAAAATGGTTAAATGTAAAAAAATGATAAACCATACATGATTACATCGAAAACCCCAAATATAGAGTACGCCAGCAAGTATTGAGAAGTAAATTGGACTAAATGCATGCCCTTTATAAAAAGTCTAAAAACCAGTCAAACCAAACTATATAGATGGGGGTTCTTGTCATGGTAACTGAATAAACAATCCTTGGTATTTCTAACACAATATGTACCACCTGGTCCTAGTCCCTCTAATATTCTATCAAAAGTTTGATCATCTGAAAAATACACGAAACGTGCAGGAATAACCCATGAAAGTGTGATTATAAAAATACCTAGTAGGACATCCCAAAATCACAAAGGATATAACCATTGGAAAAACAATCATAAATACACATGTATATATCTACAATAAAATATTACAATAATATCCATATTTACTCAATGACAACACATTTCCTGAAGGTAAAATCACAACTGTAATTACAAAAAATCAATCATGAACAAAGGTTCCACATCACACTCATCTAATAGAACACACTCCTTGAGTCAAATAGTACCGATGACTTATATCTGATATGTACTGCTCATCAAGTCTCGCCATAGGAAGTATTCACAAGATTATTGAAGTGAAAAATACATAGCTGAGGATCACACCCAAGACCTTGGGTTATACCAACAACTCAATCTTGAATAACCTTCTATGTATAGGATCGATGCTCTTGTAGTGTTGGTCATGATGATACTAAAAAATCTACATAGGGAAATATGATGATAGAGGATCTCACTCTGGGACTCACATAAGTATTCAAACAACTCTATCCAATAATTTTAACTGAAGTGATCACCATCCTATTTATAGGACGTGATTCCATTCTAACCCTCAAGGAAGGGATCATAGGTATGAACCCTAAAAAACATGTCTGAAATTAAGAGGATAGGGGTTTAAATCCAACTTTGAAGGAGTACATGGTGTGTAATACTGGTACACTATGTGTCCCCTCGACACTAGTTCATGCCCATGTATCATGTCTCATGCCCATGTTTGTGTCATAGTACATGGCATCTCTAATATTGTGTAATCCTGACCAATTTGAAGTACATGGTTATTACCATGTACACTTGGAATATCCATTTACATATTGGATTACACGGAGTTACCATGATAGTTTACTCCTATCCATATCTGTGTACCCTCCGTGGTACATGACAACCTGCCAAGTCAATTCACATGTTGTGTGATGGGGTCACAGGTAGTGTGATATTCAACATCATCGTGGAACCCCTGGCACCACACTAGGGGTACCACATATCATTCAATCGTGTATTACATGCCTTGTGTTAGGAGATTTTCCAATATCTCAGATCCATTTATTGTGTATCAATTCTCACTTCCAGCCATCGATTTGGCCACGCCCCAAGATGAAAAAATTGGTACTCCATCGGCTGAGCATTTTCGCCATTGAACGCCACAATCCAGCCATCAAACCCTTAATAAAATTCCATTGTGTTTTATCCATCATCAATCGCTAATGAAAAAAATTGGGTATACCTAAATTTCTTTCATCCATTGCTGATTCTATTATTATAAAATCTCCATGACATAATGATTTTGGGTCAAAGATATTGAACCATTGAGCCATGAAATGTGTTCACAATGGTTGATTTCTCGATATTATGGTCAAACAACTGGTTAAAGGAATCACTAATGACGAACACAAAATAATGGTGGGAGAATTTCATAAAACACAAAAAGAGGAACAAACCTCACCTATGTTATGTAGGAATTGATTCATTTTTGTTATACTGGAAAATGAGAAGCCAAAAATTAATAAATAATCCTCCAAATAAATCCATGAAAATAAACCCATCCCTTAATACAACCAATCGGTGAATCTATCCATTGGTCAATTAACTCACCTTCACCATAGAAACAAAAAATGGGGAAACAAAACCCAATAAATCAACTTTCTACATCGATTTTGATCAATCACAAATAAATAATGAAGCTTCAACGTTGTATCTGGGGTGATCCTTGGATTTCATTGCACATCGATCATCGATCCTCGATCCTGTTTTCATTCACCAATGAAACCTCCATGAAGGACTCTCTATCGAATCCTCTAAATTTATAGGGTTATGTGGAAAAGCCTAATGTTCTTCCATAACCTTATACTAATAGAATTATAATTTTTTCAGGTAATTAAAAATAATAATTTAATAATTTATTTTATTTTAAACATCCACCATGATCACGCCTCAACCCGAACATCCAACGTGTTCCAAGGTTATATCACTCCATGGGTAAAACCCAAGCTCTAAATATAATAGAGTCCTTAGATTTATTATTTGAAACTCCATTTAGAATTTATTACACTTTTTCATAAAAACTGCTGACATATACATTTAAAATAATTTATTCATTTCAAAAACTAATTCCAAACACACTAGGCCTCAGAATCTCAGATCGTATTAGTGCATGGTCACAAAAATATTACAATATATATTCCAAGACATTACATGGTAAAAACCGAAATTTTATATAATATATTTACTATATTTATATTTATATTTATATTTCTTTATTCATTATATATATAATTATATTAATATATAAAATGATAAAACTATATTTATAATTATAAAGTAAGGATTATAAATATATTAAAAATATATTTATTTATCTATATATTTATAAATTTACAATTTATATATTTATTATATTACATATTTAATAATTTTAAATAAATTAATATAATTTTATCTAAAAAGAATTTATATAATTATAATTAAATATTTATATATTTAAATTATTGAAAATAGTAATAAATATATTTTAATAATGAATATATTTAACATATTTATATTTATATTTATATTTATAATTTTATAAATATGTATAATGATATAATAAATTTTATAATTATATAAAAATATTTACAAATATATTTAATAATATATTTATTTACAATTATAATTATAAATCCTTTATCAGTGTAAAAGTTTTAGTGAAAATAATGATACCTTTTATCTGTACTTCTTTAGCACTGGTATAGATATCCTTTATCAGTGCTTGTTATTTTAGAACTTATAAAATTTATCTTTATCGTTGTTTTTTTGGAAGTGATAATAAAAGCATACACGATCTTTTTAAAATAACTCTAACCAAACAAATTTTAGTCAAGCCTCTTAAGCTCTTGAAAAAGTTAATTGTTGTCACTACTCTCCCTCAACATTATCTTGAAATAATGAAGCATCAAATCGAAGGTATGTTATTTTTTCACCTCCTATTTTGTTGCTTTATTGTCTGGGTTTTGCGATTCCTGTCAATGCACTGTTTTCATGGATCACTGCTCTCATGGGTTTTGTGTTTAGGCTATCTACTCCTTATCATTTGAGTATTTTTTATATCATAATCCTTGATGATCAAAACCTCCCCCTTCAAGTTTAACAAGGCCTCTAAAATTTGTTTGGGTTCCTTCCTTTGGAATTTTAACCCTAGAATCATACCATCCCCTTCTTTTTTAGTCCCTTTGTAGTGAGTCATGGAATCTTCACTTTGAGTTCGGTGATTCAAGAATACTCTTTTACATTGTGAAAATAGTCAGATTATCATGATACTACTTTCATTGGTTAAATAGTATAAATAAACCTAAGAAATAAATAATTGGGATTATCAAATTAAAAAGGGGAAGTTTACCTTATGAGTTTATATATGTTTTCAATGTGTCTTTATGTGATAAATGGTAATTGTTTTCATGCTTCAAAGAATTTACTTACTTCTTTGAAATGCGATTTTTGTACTTTGATTAATTACTATGATTAACTTCCATAAAAGGATAAATATTTAAACTTAGTAATGAAATGATAATCATAAAATTTTGACTATGGGAAGGGAGTTTTTGTTATACTATAATAAATTATATTCGAGGTATGATTTATTGTTGATTATTTATTATGTCATGTTGTGACTTTTTCTATTATTATCAATCTTTATTGTGTTTAAATTCTTTTTATTTGTGTGGGTGTAGTTGGTAATTTTATAGGATGGATATGGGTGTTGGATGATTTATTTTTTTAATGAATATTTCTATAAGAATTATTTGTATTTTTTTAGTAATAGTTATTTTTACATAGAAACCTAAAAGGATACAATTTTTTTGAAGAAATGAGGTTTTCTTATTATATAATTAAATGAAATTTCAATTTGGTGTAATTTTTTATATGTATCTAATTAAATGAATAAATATATTACTTTATGATTTGAAATATTTTAAATGGGTTTATTATGATTTGTGCTTTAGTGAAATGTTTTTTATGTGGACATGTGATTTAATTTTGGATTTTGGTTATATAAAAATCCTACAGATTTTCTTTTATGAGTTTCTCTCTCTATTTATCTATAGTTTTTGGCTCTAACCCTTCATGTTCATTTTTATTATGATTTTTATTAGTATAAATTGAATGAATCATCATATGGGGTTAAAATTTATTTTAGAAATAAAATTTAATTTTAAAAAGGTGTTAAATAATATTATATTTTAAAAGTTTATTCCGAAAAAATGTTCCAAAGGTTTGTTCGGTACATTGAGAGTTATGAATTATATTATTTTTAAAATGTTTTAAAAGAGAGAATTATTAAAAATATCAATATTTTATTTATTATTGTCTTATATGATCTAAATTTTATGACTTCAATATATAGTGATACTGAAAAATGATACTTTTTTGTATAAAGGATAATTGAATTATTTATTAAATGATTATTATTATGCAATGAAATGTTTTAGAGAAATATTTGATGTTTGTTGTAACTTGAGTAAAATTATAAATTGGATTTTTAAAGTTACTAAAAGTAATTATTATTGAATAAAATATCATTTTTGTATATTAATCTAACTATTATTTTCATATATACAAATATTTTTATATAATGATATATTTAAATGAGATTCGAAGTGTTATAAATCATATTTATGGATTCATTTTTCTATTATAAGTTTTATTCAGAATAAATGGATAAATATCACCCCCCCTGCCTATTGGATACCCACCTAGAAAGGTTATAGAAACCATCCCGAAATTACCCTAATTTTATCACATGATGCTAACCGATTCTAAATTCTAGACCTCAAACCAAAGGCCTTTTCCTTTTCATGGTGTAATTGAAGGATTTATTTTGATTTTGAAACTATAATGGTTGTATCAACCTGATTGTTTATAAGACCATCAAACTAAGAATTTTCACGATCACACTAATCAAGGGTCCCCTTGTAGGAATCACATTGTTGTTGCTCCTTTGTTCAGCTTTTTGATACAAACTAAGAAGTGTTGTTTGGTGTTTTGAAAACTCCCATACCAAGAAAACATACATTTTAGGATTCAAATATCATCCTCATCAGTTTCATCTCCTGAATAGTTATTATTTCATCTTTTTCTTACAATTCGTCCCCAGTATCTTTTAGACATGCACTAATGTTTCTTAAACTACTGCGAGTAGTAGTCATCGCATTCTGGGTACTAGTGATAATTTTAGATGAATACGTAGGATAGCACCAACAAATATTGGATTAATTATTTTCTTATACTCAATTACCAATTTCCTTCAAAGAATACCAAAATTATTTGTAACAATAAATTGTTAGGATCCCCTTATTAGAGTTACCTCTAATTTTTACCTTTGATTATTAATATCTTATATGTATTTATTTCTTATTTTTACAAAATGAATATTTTAAAATTCTAACAGCATAGATATGAATAAAAAATTAATTAATTCTAATAACATGTTACAAGATCATGAATATGGAGTTAAAGAGTTAATCATTCTCAAAATAGAGCATGTATATGACCCTTCTCAAATCATTTTTCTATGTTTACATTGTTTTTATTTGAGATGAATTAGATTGGAAGAGTTGGGAGAACATTTAATTTTTCATTGAATACATCAGAGCTATAAATGTTGTACCAAACATGATTAAAAACATAAAGTGCACACATATTGGGATGATATTGTGTTTTATGGATCATTTTATATGAATACCATAATAAATGATGATTGAGATCACATAGAAGAAATGAAAATGGTAAATGAAGGTGATTTTTAAATTCTAAAATATTGTCTTGGAAGTTAAATATCTATTCTAAGATACCATTTTATACCACTTTTACTAAATACACAAAATTTTGAGGTGTATTAATGTTATATAATTTGAAAGCTATAAGCATATGGAGGGACACCTGCATTACCGAACTACTTGTTCTCATAAATGATATGAAACCAGAAGAAAAGTAACTTTATTCTCAAACATATTATTCTAAACTAATTTTACATTCAAAGGGAATGATATATAAAAAATTAATGCTTTTACAAAATATTCAATTTTATTTTTCAAGGATAATGTACCACTCATATAATTCTGAAGTGTGGCATGGATCAATAAAGGATAGATGAATCAATTTCTTAAAAAGTTATATGGTACTTTCATATCATAATGTGGTTTAAAATACTATATAGATTTCATGAAACCACAATACAATTAACAAGGAATATAGATAAAATAATTATAGAATGGAAACAACATCATCTGTTAGACTCTCCTCACTTGACAATCATAGATTATAATTATCCTGAATTTGGAAAGGAGAAGAGAATTTTTTGTCCTATGTAATCTACAGATATAATAAATCATTTTGGTTTATAGAATATTATTCACGGTATATGGCCCATCATATTGGAAAATTATACATTTCCACCATGATAATACATGAAGCATTAATCCATTATATTTTCTCTTCTTGAATCTAGACCAGAAACCCCCATTAATGATATTGATGTCCATTTGGATCAAGTGAATGAAGATATGAAATTGATGTGGGATACATGTGTTGGAATTAATGATTCTCAAATAAAGAAATAAATCACATTTAGATCCATATTTTATGGGATGATAAATGAAATTACAATTTATGCAAATTTATTGGCCTATAGTTCATCAAATACTGTTTTTTTAGGAAATCAAAAAAATTACCTCGATTAAATAAATAATGATCCTAAGATGGAATCATTCGAAGGGGATACTAAACAAGGTAAAACATAGTATCAACTAATAGGTGATGAACTATTCAAACTAAAGAAAAAGTTATTGACAACATTTTTAGTAAACCATTTTTGAAAAATCAAACTAAATAAGGTTCAAAAAAGAGATCAATTTTTTTTGAATTAACATATTTGAATTGATGTAAATTTGATATTTGCTTGATTTCTTGCACGTAGAAAAACAATTGATAGTGTTATTGTAATGTTACAAGATGATCTTGGGAAAAAAGATGGCATCAATTCTAGGTTGGACATGATTGACATGGGGATAAGGGAATAATTGGCACTGGTGAAGGGCAAAGGGAAGAATTTTATTCCTCAAATAACTTAATCTCAATCTATATTAAAAAAATTCAATTATTAATTTTCCTTAATGGTGTAAATTTTCCATATATGGATTTATAAAATATAAAGAATGTCATGTCAATTATGAATTTTAAGTTATAGGGGTTAAAATCACACAACTGTCAGGTTTTGATAAAATATTTGATTCTCGTCCCATTGTTTTTCATTCGGGATAAAAATTCATAACATAAATTGACTAGACTCTTCTTCTTTTTCAAATCCATATGCAGTAAAGATATAGACTAAGAAAAGTTTCCAGTCAAGAATAAGAAGGTTACGATCATATTATATTTATTATAGATGTTCTTCCCACCATCGTTATTTTATATAATGTCCAACTTAATGTTTCACTTGGTTAGAGACGTTCGACTATGTGGTCCAATCAATTAATGTTGGATGTACCCCATTGAATAGTATATGATTATTTTGAAATGGAATGTTAAGAATTAATATTTAATAGAATGATATATTATAGAATGATATATTATTGAATAAGATATAGAATGTTTTACCAATTACATATTATATGTCGATAAAATTGGTCTCATAATGTCTCATCATAGAGTATGACTTATAGGAAAAGGGATATCCAGAAGAGATTTTGTTATAATTACCAAAATAGAACAAGATCAAGTGCACCTTTACATTTTATATAATAGTGAATATGATGATCCACACATTGAATCCCACAAATAAATTATTATATATTTGAATCTAGAAAGTTAAGAAGGATGGATACCAAATACACATAATCATAAATTTATAAGATGGTACGTATATCATATTTATAAGGATTAATCAGAAAATTAAAATTCATTTTCCAAACAACATTGATTGCTAGCCAGGGGACCAAATTCATATGTCATATCTTAGAATGGTATTGTGATCAATGGTTATATATTCTATAAAAAAGAACAAGATGAATATAGTATGATTAAAAATAGTGGAGTTACACTTACAGTGGAAGTGATTCACATATTTGATATCAAGGATAAAATTCCAATTTACGCAAATATTTCATATATTGGCATTATCGAACAGATATATGGGTCAGATTATACAACTGTTTTGGTTTTGGATTTCCATTAAAAATTGTTTGATAATTGGAGTGTAGTGGAAGTTGATGAAATGGGATTTGTGAAGGTGAAGTTCAATGTGGAAGGGGAAAAGTATGAGTTATTCATAATGACATCATAAGAAGTATGAGTATTTAATTTCTCAGATCTAGAAAACAATAATTGTTCAATTGTCCTAAGGGTGACTAAAACAACTACAGGGTCAGATAAAAATTCAATCGAGGATGACTCTTTCGTTAGGAGATCACAATAAGTTAATGTAGGTCCCAATATAGAGAATGTATTGTATTTTTTAGGGGACCCGAAAGTGGGGATTAATATTCTTGATAGAAGATATAAAACCCATGAACCATTAAAAAAAGTTCAATGAGAAGGTAAAACTATTTTTTAATATAATATTATTTTCATCATAATTTATGTGTTATCTACTATACTAACATAATCTAAATTAAATGTTTGAATAATAATGAAGAAAATGTCTTCTACACGTGATGATGATACCAATGTCGAGGGAAAATATGAGGTTGATGCTGAAACTGTTGAATTTTTATGGGATCAGTAACATGTTGATGAAAAAACAAGAATGAAGAAACATCACAGTGTTGACTAAGATTAGTAGGGAAAGAAGTGAGGGTATAAATTTTGAGGTTGACTAGAATCAACGTGGAAAAATTTTTGACACAAACATTTCAATGTTCATTATTTATGTTGGGGTCACAATGAGGATTAATATCATAATAGATATAGATTCATGGAACCATGTCCATCCTATAACAAAGGATACCATTTAAGAATATATAATGAAAATTTTAAAATATACATTATCTATTTTAAAATATATATATATTGAAACATTGATTTAATTTTCATTATTCCTTTAATATATTGTTTATTTTAGAAGATATCTATAATAAATATTTCTTAATGGACATGAGAAAAAAATCCATAGTGGCTTCCAGAATCTTCCTACCAAGTTCCATCATAGGGATGTAGAACGGAATGTAAAGACTCAACCACCAGTTACTTATGAACACACTATAAATAAGGAAAATGGAATGATTTCATAATTCATAATGATGAGAAATAATTTCAGGCACATTTTATTTGATCATATATAATTTGAAATTATTTACTTTATCTAGTTTTATTCAAATTTGTTAATTTATGAAATGGAAATACGATTATTAAAATAAATAACAAGCATCAAAACCAATATACACCTATCAAAAAGTAAGGATGGGGTATACTTCACTAGAGATTAGATTTTTATGTATTTTAACTCAATAATAATAGTATTATGTGATATAAAAAAATATTTTCCTTTGTTTATATGCATGTTGGTGAGTCAAAATTTGAATCCACTTCTTTCTGAGGTCATCTGCAATGGATAGAGGCCCATATAAATATTCAGGGTAAACGAGTTGATGAAAACACAAAATCACTAGGGAAAAATGGGTAAGTATTTTAAAATAAGAATTCATTATTATTTATAATAGTATTTTATAAAAATATTTATTTATGATCATATTTTTTATATGTTGTAGACTCAAGAATCGGTAGTAACCGTACTATAAGAAAAAATAATTTTAGTAGCTTTGAAGAGGCTGAAACAATGTGGTCAAATTAGAGGTGTAGGTTTTCGATTGTCTCCTTGTACAAATTTTGAGATGAAAAAATCACAATAAGATACATATACTATGATGAAAGAATTGCAGGTTCAAATAGATGATTTGAAGATAATATTTTCTGGTTTGGTTTGGAAAACCTATATATGTGAAAGGATCAAAGAAAAATATTGGTGGAATAAAGAAAAACACCAGAACAACAAAATGACCCCCACTAACTTTGAGGCTCTCCATTTCCCTTAACCACATACAATAACTGAGGTATTAAATTTTTTCATGAATCTTTCTCTTAAATGTGAATCAAACAACTTCTTATAAATTTTTTTTACTAAAAGTTTACCTCGTAATGTTTTATGTGATTTCTATCTGTCAACACGCCGACACCGCCTTGTTATGATAGGTACGGTGTATAATATCCCAAGAGACATGATACAGACACCAGAACTCACAAAAGATCACATGAGAGTGGGGATTGATGTTTCTCAAGAAGTGATTGTTGAGTTTTATGTTCCACATGATGGTTCAAATATTATAATGGTCAATGATGTTATCAAAACGTTTATGTGATTACCATATAATATTATAATGATATATGAGTTATAAATGTGAAAAAAACTCAAATGAAAAAACTATAAAGTGGATGGGAAAATGTATGAATTGTGGTATGGTATTACAGATGGATAAAGAAATGCGGAAACATAAGGTTGAATCAAGACAATCTAGTGAATCAACAAAGAAAAAAAAATTACCTTCCAGGAGTACCTTATCCCCTACAGTTCTATTGAAACATATATAATCACTATAAATTCATATAGAGACCACATTCAATAATGGAGATGTGTCCTAAATTTCATATAAAAAAGAAATATTTGTAAATTTCAATAGAAAAGTAGTTGGTATGAGGAGTATAAAATAGATACTCAAGTCTCAATGGTTAGGAGTCTCAGTAGTGACTATATACATAAGTTACATTTTCAAAATACATCAATCCAAATTATAATCTAAAATTTTTGTTAAATTTATTAATTATTCATATTTGTTTAGGTTTTTATATTATAACTACATAAAGGGAAAACCCCACGAATCATTATTTGGATTCATCAACCCCTATATCATTTATAAAGATGAAATTAAATTAGATACAAAATAAATTGATAAAAAAACATATGAACTAAATGAGGTGTTTGAGAAAAAATAAATGATGACAGACTATTTTTTATACCTATAATGTAGGGGTAAAACTCTATAATCTAATCATATAAGAAATACTTTTTATTAGTTATTTGTGTTTTTTTTCTTAGGAATCACTGGATGTATATCTTAATCAATATGGATAACCGAAATATAAATTTTTGGTTCCATTTCATGTACATCCATCAAACTAACTACACCTCATGTGTATAGTGACTTTTTAATGCACTACAACCATCATTTTCAAGATACCCTTCATCTTATATATTTCAGTATATGTTTGAATACGAATTTTGTTATAATATGGTGGTCTCTAAATTAGCTAAATAATTTTACAAATTTGGTGACTGAATATAAGAAAACTATGGATTACTTCAAATAGAACCATATTTTGGTATATATATAAATATTTAACTATCAAAACATATTTCAAAACGATTTACTTATTTTGGTCCATGTTTCTACAGTTTTTAATGAAAGATAACAACAATTATTGTTGATATCATGTTTGTGAATTTATGAAAGATATCTGAAACCATGAAAAGACTAGCATTATAGAAAAGGTAATTTTTTAAGGTAATTACAATTTCATTAAAAAATATTTTTTAATCATTTTTTTTCTATTTTCTCAATACTAACAAGTTTTCTAATAATCTATATACTCAAAAGAAGAATTAAATTTGAATATAGATGATTGTAAAGCATACATGATGTCAAAATGTTTTCCACCCTCAAATTTAGTTCATTACCTACTATTTTTTTAATATATTATGGGTTATGACCTTAAATATATATTTTCATTATTAAGAATTATTATTATAATGATTATATATTATTTTTGACTTATTTATCAATGAGAAGTATAATTGAGGACATCAATTTGTTTAGAAATGAATCAGTAGAATATATTGTGTCAGAATGTATATAGAAATCATGAATATGTTACTTACTACTTCTTATTTTGTTAATTTTCTCATCATTTTATCTATATTTTTTTAGTTAACTTTATTATAATTATTATCTGACACTTATTTTGTCAAATTTACACATTATTTAAAACCACATGTCACATTCTCAAAACTAAGAAAATGATATCGTATTTTTTTAAAACTTTTGGAATACAAACCATAATTCACTTTTCCTGTGTATGAATTAACCACATGTCAATTTGATACCCGATACGGTTGGTATGACTTAATGAATGTGTTTTCAATACCAAAGTTTCATTTTAGGTTGAAACATACATAAAAAAGTAAAAAATGATCAAAAAAGGCCAATTTGTTTTCAAACATTATAAAATGATCCACAATTAATTTTTTATGTGCTGAAATTGACCGCACCTGAATCTGAAATCTGATGTGGTCTGTATGACTTAAAGTACATATTTTCAATTAAAAGTTTCATTTTACTTTAACACATACATTAAATAGTCAAAACCAGAAAAATAAGATCGTATTTATTTAAAACATTAGGAAAATGATCCATAAATTATTTTTCATATGTTGCAATTAACCACACATCAATCTGATGAAAGATGTGGATTATATGATGCAATGTAAGTGTTTTTAATAAAAAGATTCCATTTTCATTTAAAATGAATTTAAAATAGAAAAAACATAGAAAACGATCTTGGATTATTTTTAAACGTTAGAGAAATGATACATATTTATTTCTCATTAGAAGTAATTTATCACACATCAATCCAACACATGATGTGGTTGATATGACCCAAAGTTCAAATTTCCAATAGAAAGGTGAATTTCTACTTAAAATGCACATAAAATATCCATATCCAAGAAAACAATCTCAAATTGTTTTCAAAATTTAGTTAAATGATCCATAATTAATTTTTCACTTATAGGAATTGATTGCACATGAATCCAAGATGTGATGTGGTCGATATGAACTAAATTTTGTCTTTTTAATAGAAATATTCCATTTTTGTTCACAAATCACGTCAAATATCCAAAACCATGAAACCAAGCTCAAATATTTTTCAAAATTTAGAAAAATGATCCTTAAGGCATTTTTCACATGTGGGAATTGACTGCACATCAATATGACACTTAATTTGGTCAAAATGACTCAAAGTGCAAGTTTTAAATAGAAATGTGCCGTTAAAGTTTTAAAAACACATCAAATATACAAAATTTGATCATACGTTATCAGATTTTTTTCAAAAATTAGATCAATTGTCCATAATTTGTTTGTTATGTGTATGAATTGACCACACGTCATTCCAAAAATGAAGTGGCTAATATGACCTGAAGTTCTTATTTTTCATAGAAAGGTACAATTTTAGTTTTAAAGGAACATCAAACAACCAATACTGAGAGAAGGAGCTTATATTATTTTCAAAATTTAGTAAAATTATCCATAATTTATTTTAAATTTTTTAATTTAATGTACATCAATTCAACACATGATGTGATCACTACGATAAAAAATTCATTTTTTCAATACAAAAATTTCATTTTAATTTAAAACGCACATCGAATTTACTAGATCAAGAAAACCAGCTTTGATTGTCTTAAAACATTAGTAAAACAATCCATAAATAATTTTTCTTGCATAATAATTGACCACGCATCAGTTCCGCACATGATGTGGTTGATATAACTTGATGTTTGTGCTTAAAATAGAGAGGTTTCATTTTAGTTTAAAACGAACATCAAATGTCCAAAACTTGGTAAATGATATCATATTGTTTTCAAACTTTATAAAAATGATCTATAATTCATTTTTCATGTGATGGAATTAACCACACATAAATCCAACCCATTATATGATCAACATAACCGAAAGTGTGTTATTTCAATATAAATGTTTCATTTTAGTGAAAACACGCATAAAATTTACAAAACTAAGCAGATGACCACATATTATTTTCAAAAATTTTGAAAATGATCCATAATTCATTTTTCACATGTATGAATTGATCCAAAATTCATTTTTTATAGTACATGTAAAGTCATGTTGGTAAATTACAACTTACCTACATCATTATGCCTAAAGTGAAAATACATTATGTTGTCTCTGCTTATATCTAGACCAAATATCCCAATAGTGATATTGATTTCTATTTGGATCCATAGATCAATGTTTTGAAATTGATGTGCAATACATGTGTTACAATATATGATTCTTATTGAAGTGAATAATTCACATTGAGTCCCATATTGTATGAGAATATAAAGGACTTTCTTTCATATGAAAATTTTTCAGGTTACAGAATTTAAGGAATATCGGGGTTTCACATTTTTGATGAATTCAAACACTTAGTTTGGTTGAAACATTCCTCTAAGACTATGTTTTTTTTACATTGGATGTTTTTAACTTAACGACATAAATACCGATCTTGGATTACAACATTCATTGAGAATACCAATTAAGTTACAACACCGACTTCACTAAAAGGTGATCAACTGTTCAATAATGTAAAATATATTGACACTATTTTCAATAAACCAATTTTTAAAACCCTTACGAAATATGGTTAGAAAATTTGGTTAATTTTCTTTTACTCTCTATATTGAATTTTTTTTAACTTCAGACATTTTCTTGATGTCATGCATGTTGGAAGAAAATATATTTGATAGAGTTTTTGTAATATTACTAAATGTTCATTTAAATCATAATATGACATCATGGATAGGATTAACATGATTAACATGGGGATAAGGGAAGAGTTTGAACCGATAAAGGGTAAAGGGGGTAATTTTCTTCTTCAAGTAGCATTCACTGTATCCAGATTGGAAAAATCTCAATTTTCCAATTTCCATAATGTTGTAAAAGATCCGAAGGGGTATTCATGAAATACTTATAATGTAGTTTCAATGAATAATTTGGTGTTACATAGACTCAAATCACATGAATTTAAAGTTTTTATGAAATATTTAATGATTGTCACTTTACGGTTCATTCTTCCTAAAAATGTATGTCATAAATTAACCAGACTATTATTATTTTTCTAATGCTTATGTAGTAAAGTTATAGACCAGGTGAATTTTCCAATAATGAATAAGGATTTTTTAGTAAAATTATGGGAATTATATGTGTTCTTCCCACCATAATTATTTGATATAATAGTCCAACTAATGGTTCCCCTGATTAGATGTGTTCAACTATATGGTCGTGTCTATTACATATTGATTTAGCCCACTGAATGGTATATGAGTATTTTGAAATGGTATTTCAACATTCAAAGTCATCCAAAAGGTGGTAATATAGAATGATACTTTGTTTACAAAGTCGTTAAATTTTATACCAATTACCTATCATATGTTGATAGCATCTATCTCCTAAAGTCTCATCGGATTGGACATCTTATGGGAAAAGGTATCTCTGAAATAGATGTTGTTATAATTACCATCACAGAGTGAGTGAAAGAATAACTTTACATTTTACATAATAGTGAAGATGTTGATCCATACTTTTAATCCTTCATATAAATTTCACTATATTTGAATCCATCATGGGCTAAAGGGTGGATATCAAACAAACATAATTAATATTTTAAAGGATGCTTTCGAGTTCATATTAATAATTAGTTATCTAAAAATCTTAATTCAACTATAGAAATACTTTATTGTATATCCAAGGGGCCCAATGAAAATTTTATATCTTACACTCATTTTTTAATCAAAACTTATAATTTCTATCCAAATGAACACAATTATAGTATTAAAAAGAAAAATAGTGGAGTTACACTTTTGGTGGAAGTGTTGCACATATTTAGTTACAAGTATAAAAATGTAATTTATACAAATATTCCATATCTTGGAATTATCAAACAGATATACGGGTTGGATTATACAACATCTCAAGTGACTATTTTATATTGAAAATGGGTTTAAAATAAGAGTATAGTGAAATTTGATGAAATGGGCTTTGTGAAGGTGAATTTAAATGTGTATGGTGAAAAGGAAGATCCATCCATAATGTCATCACAATAAGTTCAAATATTTTATGTCTCAAATCATGTAAACAAGAATTGGTTGATTGATTAGCTGGTCACAAAAAAAATGTTGAGTTAGATGAAAATTCAATCGAGGATGACCCTTTCGTTGGGAGATCATAATTTGTTCATGTTGGTTCTAATGTAGAAAATTTATTTTACGTTAGAGGGGGGAAAATATGGGATTTGGATTCTCGGTAGTGGATACAAATCCCTTCAACCATTAAAAAAGTGTTCAATGATCATGTTAATGTGGCATCTATATACTATTCTTTTCTTCATAATATTATGTCTTCTCTATTATATTAACAAAATTTTAATTAAATTTATTATTACTCAAGATAATAATGTCTCCTTCACATGACAATATTACCAATATTTCAAAAGAACGGGTGTTTGATGCTGAAACTACCGAATTATTTGGGGTTTACAGAACATGTTGATTAAAAAAATAAGAATGAAATTGAATCATAGTGGTGATAAAAATATCAAGGATAAGTACGGGTATCAAATTTGAGGCTAGATTGAATCAATATAGCCAACCAATTGACCCCAAGAAGTTAGTTTTCATTAGTTATATTCAGGTCACAAGGAGGATGAATATTCTGATTGGTTTAGAGTCATGGTTCCATGTCAATATTGCATTGAAGAAAACCATTTGGTAAGATATAAAGGTAATGTTATGAAAATATTTCTCTATTTTACCAAAGAAAAATCTAATGAATCTTTGATTTGATTTTCATTATTCCTCACATTGTTCATTTATTTTACAAGATTTATATCTAAAATATATATATTAATGTCCACTGGAAAAGCCTGTAGAGGGTTCTAGAATATTCTTACCAAATTTCCTCATAGGTATTCTGAGGGGAAAGTAAAGCCCCACCAACCAATTACTTATGAGCACATTATAAATAAGGACACATTAAATGATTTCATCAGTTATTTTGAACATAAATCATATAAAGTGCATTATATTCCATCATATATTATTTGAAATTATTTATTTTATGTAATTTGATAAAAAATTGTTAATTTATGAAACAAAAAATAAGTTATGAGAATAAATAATGTGTATCAAAACCAATATACCCATATCACAAACTAGAGATGGGGTATGCTTCAATAGAGAAGAAATTGGTATATATTTCAAATCAATAATAAAAGTTTTATGTGATATGTAAAAATATATATTTCTTTTTTATATATAGATTACTGAATCAAAATAAAAATCCACTTCCATCCAACATCATGTGTTATTGAAGGAGTTTCGTGTAAATACGGATTGTAAACTAGTTGATGAAAATAAAAAAAATTATGGGAAACATGTGTATGTATGACATAATAGTAATTATTTAATACAAATTATATTATTACATAGAAAAATCTATTTATGTTCATATGTTTTCTATAAATTTTATATAGAAGAATTGATTGCAGTCAAAATGGATGAAAAAATTCTTTAATTATAATTGAAGCTGCCAGAACAATATAGTCATGTTAGAGGTGTAGGTTTTTTACTGTATCCTTGAACATATTACAATAATACAAACCCAAAGAATATACATATAAGTTGATGATGGTAGGATTTCTGGCACAAATAGGTTATTTGAAAGATATTACTTTCAGGTATTGTTTGGAAGACCAATATATGAAAAAGGATCAAAGTGAACTAGTGGTGGAACAAAGATCAGAAAATGAAGAACCAAAACACCACACTACCTTTGAGGCTATTCATTCACTTAAACTGAAAACCTTTCCCTATGTAATCAATTTTTTCATTACACTTTCTCTTAAATGTGTATCGAACAACTTTTGATAATTTATATTACTAAAACTATACATAGTGAAGTTCAATGTGATTTTTATCTATCAATACCCACCCACAACCTTGTTTCAAGGGGTATGGTGTCTAATATCCCAAGAGATATTATACACAACAAATAACTCAAAACAATCACATGAGAGTGGGGATTTAGGTGGATTAAGATTCAACCATTGATTTTCCAATTCCACTTGAAGATATAGATATAACAATGGTCAATGATTCTATTTGAAATTTCATAGTATGGCCATCTAATCATATAAAGATACATGACATATGTCCAAAAAAAATTATCAAATTAAAAACCTCTAACAATTAATGAAATAATATCTTAAGTGAGGTTTGTAATTATAGATAGATAAAATTATGGGGAAACATAAGGATGGATAAAGAAAATTTAGTGAATTGACCAACAAAACTAGAAGATAGACTAAGATTCCATTCTCCCCACCAGTTCTACTACATCCTATATTATAATTAAAACATCACACAGACACCACATACCAACATGGAGATATTAACTACATTCTATATGAAGAATAAATATTTCTAACTTTAAATATATATGTGGTTGGTCTCAAGAGTATAAATCGGATTTCAATGTTTGAATGGGTGGGAATCTCAATTTTTAAAACAAACATAAGGTACATTTTCATTAATACCCATATCCCTTATATGCAAGAATATTCTATGGAGTTGGAAGAAAATGATAAGAAAAAAGTTTCCCCAAACAAGGTGTTTGAAAATTAGAAAAGGGAAGACATAATCTTTTTGATGTCTAAAATGTAGGGGTAAAACTCTATAATGTAATCATAAAAAATATATTTTTGTTTTTTTCATTAATTATTTGTTTTATAGAAATCATTTGATGCCCATTTTGATTAATATGGATACCCTAAATTTTAATTTTTTGGATCCAATGCGTAGATATTGTACAAACATACCACACATTATGTAAACTGTGATTTTTTAATGCACTGCATTCAATATTGTATAGATAAACATCGAATTATATGTTTCATTTGGTGTTTTAAATGTAATTTTTTATGATAGGGTGATCTCTATATATAGGATAAATCAGGGTATGAAGTCTGTGAATAAATATAAGAAGCATTTGGGTTACATCAAATGGATATAGACTAGGATATATATAAAAATATGTAACTATAAAAACATATTTAAAACAAATAACTTATTTTGGTCCAAGTTTCTACAATGTCTGAAGTAAGATAATTTAAATAATTGTGGATATTATGTTTGAAACTTTATAAAACATATCATAAACCATTTAAGGACCCGTATCAATGAATTGTAAATTTCTGAAGGTAATTACAATTTCATTAAAAAAATTTATTAGTTGCTTTTTTCTATATTTTGTCGATATTAATAGGATTTAAAACAACCTTCATACCCAAATGGAAGAGTTAACGTATTTAGATATGAGTGGGCATCATACATGGTGTCATAATATCCGACAGTATCAAATTTAGATGATTAACTTCAATGTCTATGATCTAGTATGGTATATGGCCTCAGAAATATATTTGGGGTGTGAATCAATTGTATCAAAATTATTATATATTTTTTTGATATGTTTTTTAGTGTTGATTATAATATAGGTAATCAATTGGTTTAGAAACAAATGAGCAGAATATTAAGTGTTAGAATGTATAAAGACATCATGAAGATTTTTCTTAATACTACATGTTTATAGGATTTTATTATTATTTTTTCTACTTTTTCAGTTAATTTACATATCATTTTTATCTAATACTTAGTTTGTTAAATTTACATATTAGTTTAAAACACATGTTACATGCTTATAACTGAGAAAATGAGCTCAAGTTGTTTTAAAAATTTATAGAAATGATCCATAAGCCATTTTTGATGTGTGAGAATTGACCACACATTAATATGAGAGTCGATGTGGTTGATATGACTTGAAGTATGAATTTTCAATCCAAAACTGACAATTTAGTTTAAAACATACATTAAATAAAATCCAAGAAAACAATCCTATATTTTTTTCAAACTTTATGAAAATTATCTTTAATTCATTTATCATTTATTGGAATTGAACACACTATAATATGAAACCTAATTGGGTCTCTGTGACTCAAATTATGTTTTTTAATATAAATTGTCATTTTAGTTTAAAACATACATCAAATAGTCAAAAAAAAGAAAATGAGATCAGATTGTACAAATATATCACGAAAATTTTACTTCCTTCTAATTATTTAGTTGATTGTCTCATCATTTTATCTAATTAAAATAGTTAATTTTCAGATTATTTTTATCTGATACTTATATTTTTAATTTTCATGGAGATCATGAAGAAATGAACTTTTCAAAAAAGATTATTCAACCATGTACTATTATCATGCACTCAATAAGAATAACACACTCATGATGATGAAATTTTCTTTTTATTTTCCAGTGAATTCAACATTTCATATAATTAAATACAAATATTGTTAGATAACCCAATATTTTGAATGAATTTTTGGATAAAAAGACATGGTGGAATCAACCATACCTCAATTTGATACACAGTGTACCAATTATGAATCAAATTTTGTGGTTTCAATTTAAAATTAAAATTTTATTAATGTATTGATTTATTTTTAGGTTTAATTTATTTATTTATAGAATTACTAACATACTAATTGTTGTCTTATACATGTGTATTCTTTCTCTTAATTTTTGGTTGTTTGTTTGAAGCCACTTTTTCTCATTAGAGATTAAAATTTGATGATACAGAGGAGATAATGAAAAAAATGAAGTGGGACAATTATGTATACATACATCATGAAAATATGAATTCTTAATACATATTTAGTCAATTTTTTCATCATTTTATATATTGTTTTTTGTTAATTTCTTTATCATTTTTATTTAATACTTATTTACTCTTTTTATTATATCTATTGGGATTTCATATTTTTCTTTCACCTATATGGACTAATAATGAAAAGAAAAAAATGTTCCTTTTGGATGGAAGAGGAAACCCATACTACTTGAAACACGATGTGTTTTAGATAGAATGAGATTTCCTCTTTAATCCAAATGAAACATTTTCTCTATTTTCTGGATTGTTGTAGATAGTTGAAATAAAAACACACAACACATACTCAATAAGTCACACCTCGAACTACTACATTGTGTTCTCGGTATGAATTTAATTGAATGTTTTTAGTTTATAATTTACCTTTTAGTTCAAATAAAAAATCAGATACTTGAAAATCTAAAAACACATTTAGATTATTTTGATACATTATGAAAAAAATCAATAAGTCATTTTTGATGTATAGTAATCATCTTCACCTCAATCTGATGAATGATGTGACCGATATGACTCCTAGTGTGTATTTTTATTAAAGGTTGACATTAATTTTAGTAAAATATAAAAGTGAAATACTCAAAATATGGAAAACACATTCATATTGTTTTGATACTTTATGAAAATCTTCCATAAGTCACCTTTTATTTAGAGAAATTAATCTCACCACAATTTGATACATGGTATTCCTGGTATAACTCAAACTGTCTATTATCATTTTAAAATTGACATTTTAGTGGAAAAAGTGTTCCACTCATAGGAAAATGAGAAAACATGGTCATATTATCTTGATAATTAGGGAAAAGGATTCATAAGTGTCTACTAGAAATTTAGGCTATACCCATAGCTTAGAACCTTGGATATAAGCCCAAAATCTATGGATACAGGTTATAGCAATGGTTTAATGAACTGTGGCTATAGGGATTTATCCATAGTTTCAAACTGTGGCTATATCCATTCCCATTTTATAAAAAAAACAGCCCACCTTACCCTTGCCCAGACCCCCCCCCCCCCCCCCCACCCCAGGATAGACCCCCTTACACCCATACAGACCCCCTTGCACCCCTAGAAAGACCCCCTTTGCACCCCTGGATAGATCCCCCATGCACCTTGGACAAACCTCACTTGCACCCCTAGATAGACCACCCTTGCGCCCTGGACGGACCCCCTTGTGACCTAGACACAGCCACTTGCCCCCTGGACAAACCCCCCTTAAACCCTGGACAGACCCCACTTTCACCCTAGACAAACCCCCTTGCACCCTTGTAGACCCCCATTGCACCCTCAACACACCCCCTCCCCCTACCAGTCCCCCCTCCAAGTCCCAACTGCCCCTATCCCCATTGCACTAAAGACTCCCCCCCTCCCTAGACAGAGCCCCCTGGACACCGCCCTTCACCCAGAACAGACCCCCTACACCCCTGGGTAGACCCCCCCCCCCCCCCCTTGCACCCTGGACAGACCTCCCTTGCCCCTTGCAGACCCCATTGTACCCTAGACAGACCCCCTACACCCCCCCCCCCCCCCCCGCACCCCTGTAGACCCCCTACCTTCTCCCCACCGCACTGCATACCCCCCCCCCCCCCACTGCCCCCTTTCACCCCCTACCCTGTAGACCACCACCCTCTCCACCCTTGAATTCCACATGCACCCTCCCCCATCATCCTACCCTGTAGACCCCCTGTAGACCACCCCTGCCATGCAGACCTCTCCCCTTCCCCCGGGCCTGCATACCTCCCCCTCCCCCTGCCCCCTCCACCCACCCCCATCCCCCTCCCCCCTCCCCTACAGACCTCCCCCTACCCCTGGCTTGCAGACCTCCCTTACCCCCTCGCCTGTAGACCTCCCCCTACCCCCTTCCCATTCCACGCAACCCCCACCCCACTACCCACTGCCATGCAGACCTCCCCCCTACCCCTAGCCCGCAGACCTCCCCTACCCCCAACCCATTCCACCACCCCCACCCCCATCCCCCCTTACCACTACCCTATAGACCTCCTCGTTGTCCCCATGGTCATAAAACCACCCCCTTTCCCCTTCCACCCACCCCCATCCCCCCTCCCCCTGCCCTACAGACCTCCCCCTGACCCCTACCATGTTGACATGAACCTCCACCAAGGTTATCTCTAGTGATAATTCCTTTTTTAAATTTCATGATTGTGGATTTAATAAGGATTATACAAGTAATGAGGATGATCAAAGTATGTAATTGGATGGTGGAACTGGTATCAGTTACACTAACAACATTGTAGAATCTAGGAAGGATGGGAAGGATGGTTTAACGTTGGGGCTCATTATATAGGTGGCATTCACCAATAGCAACCTACAAAATACACATCTCTAGTACACAAGATAAATCCAAAATAAGAGTAAAATATATATAATCAAATGAACTATATATAATATATGAAAGAGAAAGTATACAATAATATATCCCATGAGATAAATACAAGGAAAACAAGACATATGAGAATTATATAGAATATGAAGTACTGAGAAGATCCACCACATTTCACATACTATTGGATCACTCTTTATATGTATTTTGGACCACTACTATCACAAATCCCCATGCTCCATAATGAATTTCCTAGAATCCCTGAGCATTTTCTCTAAACAAGCCACCCCAACTCTATGTCTATCAATTCCATCTCCAAACACATGAATCCTATACTAAATCACAACACATGTGGGCATAATTCTTGTGCGTGGTAGAGTATAAATATACCCAATAGGATTCCTTAAATCCATAAATGTAACATATTGTGACAAGTTTGCTCAAATATCTATGTACTCATGATTGTTTGAGAGAATGAAAAGAAGGAATAATCCATACATTCTGAATTACTAAAAGTATAAGGGACACAATGAAGTCTTGATTATCTCAACTCTAATCCTTTAATGTCATAACATTTGAGAAAACATGGATGTTCAACACCCCTTCACCCATGCAGAGCCCCCCTCCCTCCATTCCCCCTAGACAGACCCCCCCCATATGCACACCCCCCTCCTGAACATCCCCCCACCCATATACCCCCTCCCCCGGACAGACCTCACCTACAGAAATCCCCCCCCCCAGGATAGAGCCCCCTTCAGACAGCCCCACCCCATGCAGTGGTTCTCGATTGTGCATTCACACGACGATAATGCAATGCTCTAATAAATGATCCACTTCTTAAAAAAACATGTTCTAATGGTCTAAAAACTATCCACTACTCAAATTAAATAAATCATAAATTACTCAATAAGAGTACATGCAGTCTAAAAATGAATCACAAATCATTTTTAGTACAAGTAAAAGAAAATATAAACTGAACCAAAATAAAATGACCCACTGATTGAAAATATATCATTTCTTCAATCTTTTATGATGGTGTATTTCTCCAAAATTGAATGTTAGTCCACCCTATCTCCATTTATGAAGAATCAAAACCCTGTATGAATATTCATTATACATAAAATATTGAAAACCTGCATTTGTGGTACATATTATTGCCATTAAAGTAGACAAAACATGAGTTAGTATGATAAGTTACAAAAAAATTAAATTTGGATACATGGAACAAAATATCACCAAATGTATGAATCAATTTAAGATAGGATTCATGTTTACTAGTTACACCATGTGGATAGAAAATAATTGTACCATAGAGTATATGTCGTGTATTGGTACATGGATAGAAAATCTATGTTCATAGCATGCACAAGCATATGAAAGAATACACAAGCATTTATTTGAGTACACATCCCCCTGCCCAGCCCCCCTTAGACATCCCTTTTTCCCCCACTGCACATCCCCCCCGGCATAGCCCCCATTAACATCCCTTGCACCCCACTGCACACCCCTTTCCACTTGCACCCCCCCCCCCCCCCACACACACCCCGCTTGCACCACACCTTCTGGAGACCCCCCTTGCACCACCATATTGGACACCCCCACTACACCCTCCCCCTAACTCCTGGACACCCCCCTGAACAGAGCCCCCCCTCCCCCTGAAGAGACACCCCTTGGACAGACACCCCCTTCCCCCCTGAATAGACACCCCCTTCCCTCCTGGACACCACCCCTAGACAGACCCCCCTCCCCCTGGATAGACTCCCCCCTACACAATCCCCCCTACACATCCCCCCTTTCCCCCCACTCATACACAGCCATTGCACCCCCCCCCCATACAGACATACACACACAGCCCTTGCAGCCCCTGTGCACCCACTGCACACCTGCACACACCCCCACTGAACCACCACATTTCAAAAGTGGAGTGCAAGTCACCATGAATAAGAAAATATATTTATTTCATGACATCTAATTAAACTTTTGAAAGTAGGCATAACCGTTACATAATTCACTGCATGAGACATTACCGTTCATGTGCCAGTTTAACCATGTTAGGTTCAATTTAACTCATTCAATTCATTAAAGCATAGAAATTATATTTATATGATCAATGGGGGTGACTTAGTGGTGACTCGGTCATTACATCACTTTCCTACTTGGGAAACTCCATCTTAAATGTCTAACGACAATTAAAGGGTGTTTTGGTTCAAACAGTCATCTTAATAAAAAGAGGGAAACTCCCTTCATGCCCCTGCACACCCCCCTGAAAACTCCACCTCCCTACACACCCTACACACCCCCCCCCCTACACACACCCCTACCCCTACCCCTATAACACCCCCTACCCCATGCCCCCTGCCCTGCACACCCCCTTGCCCACCCCCTACCCACCCCATGCACCCCCATGTTCCACCCTCCACATTTCATTCCACTTCAACCACTTAATGAAAGGAAAAGCATAGAAAACACTAAGATACACGTAACTTAATACAAGAATAAATATTCATTTTATTATAACAAGGTCCTCTCAATTTAAACACTCAAGTAAAGGCTTTCCACCATGACAAGTCATTCCATCCAAATCATGTTTTTCACTTAGTGGTAACCTGTTCATTATTGCACTTTCCTACTTGGGAAATTACATCATAAAAGTCTAATGACACATAAAGGGTATTTTGGTTCAAACAACTATTTTAATAAATAAAAATGTAAACCCCCTACAATGATATAAAAAGGTCCAATAATGATGCGGGCTTCATGACTAACATCGACATCATGTATAAGGAAAACATCAATGAAATAATGTCAAGCAAGGTATACCACTATGAGTTTTCACAGACAGTGCACCTCCATTGGAGGGGTTTTATTACAAAACCATGACTTATTTATCAAACAAAGAAATTATCTTAACTAAAACTTAATCAATAATTTAAATTTAAAATAAACATGCAGAATTAAGAAGGAAACTAAATGCAATTTAAAACATTATTGAATTAAATAAGATAGAAGAGGGGCCATACCTCAACCTCAAGGTGAGTTTTCTTTTGACGAAGACAACCCAAATATTCCTTTTTTCTCTTGCACGCATATGAAACTTCACATATATATATATAAGGACACCTAGACCTTATGTACATATTTTCATGGGAAAATATGCACAATGGGGTCATCAGATATATGTTTATACTTGCATATACCCCTTTACCCTAACACATGTATGCATTTTTCATATTAATATATAAGCACACCGAGCCCCAATATATATATTCATACTTACAATAGTGAATATATATAAAGGCGGAACATATATATATATATCCCTACCTATTCATACACATTTAAGCATTCATCAACAGCGACTCGAATCCACCTCAACGAAATCCAAAACGCACTGCAAAAATATAAATAACCCAAAAATCACAAATATGCTCACATGCATAAGCCCGTTAACACAAATACACGTATGAATTTCCCATATATATAAACAAGAACACCATTCCCCATATATTTAATTACCCTTCTATGGGCAGATTTACATATAACGGCAGAACTTATTATCTACATGCTTACCTATGAATACGATGTGAGTTACCTTTGACTTCGGTGACTCGAAACCACCTCAAGGATGATCAAAACGCTATAATAAAATTACCATGGTCTATAAAATTAAAAACCCCACAATTATAAACTATGATTCATCGAAGAACAAATGAAAAACTCACCTTAAACAGTTGGTGGCGAACCAATCGGCCCGAACTGCTTCACCTTCGGCGAAAAGTGCCGCAATACACAAGAACGGGTCCCAGGATACTTCATCAAAATTCCAGTGATTTGATGAATCATCATTAATTGAACCTAAAAATTGTCTTGGGAGAAACATGATTAGTGATAAAGGCAATAATAGAGCAGGTGGTGATGAACAATTTTTAAAGTAAATAAATGAACTATAAAGTTTTAGTTCATACAATAAGGGTTCCATCCCGTCTAGATAACTAAAATGATGAATTTTAAAACTCCACTTTTCTACCATGATGTTACAATATCAATATTCACCTGGTAATAATTAAAGGATACCATAAAACTAACTAGTATGGTTAGATCTATGAAAAATATATAAGAAAAATAGCATGCAGAAATTGGGAACATCATACATGAATAAATTTGCACTACTATAAGGATTATGTGGTTGGATAAACTATTATAATGCTCCTATAATCTATCTACCACCACAACCAGAGAAAATAATTCTCCTGTTATAAAATTCATGATCCCTTTAAGAGAGTAAATTCTACACATATACAAGAATAAAATATTGATATTTTCCACCTACAATCCATTAGTGTGATTACATCAAAGATATAAATAAGACTCAAAGATATATAATTTCACTCTACATAAACCATCCAATCAATATAACCCCACTAACACCCCATCACTTTTAATCAATATCACTCTAGGACATGAGTAGTAGCAAGTGACAAAACAATATTGTATATGAATTCCCACCCCCCTGCACCACCCCCCCCCAACACCCCCACCCTCACCCCACCATCCCATCCACCCCCACCAGCCCTACATCACCCCCTCCCCCTGCACTAACACCCCCCCAACAACCAGTCCCCCACCACACCCCCCAACCATCACCCCCCCCCCCCCCGCAACACCCCCCATCTTTCTCTAATAACTGCAGGAAAAATAAAAAAACAAAATCAAGTCCATGAAATACTAAGATATTTGAATTTACCATTTATGTACATATATACATATAAGTTTAATAGATGAATAGACATTACATGTAGTTAAGAATAAGAAAACGAGGATGGTTATACAAAATATATTCTAAGATATGATTTTATTTCTTACGTTGACCATAATTCCATATATTAGATGAAAGTAAAACTGTTGGAAAAAAAGAAAAGAAGAGTAAATGTGAAGTAGAATTATCTTATAGAAGAGATAAAAATGTCCATGATGAAATGTGTATGATAAGACAAGATACCATAATATCTTAATAAAAAATTGGTTGAGAAATAAAAGGAATTTCATGAGGCAAAATCTAGGTATCTTAAATATAGAAACACCTTAAAGAATATGATATAATTACATGAAAATGTGGTTGATATTAAAGTTGTACCATTCAAGGATTATGAATGAACCAATCTCGTGAAAAAGGTACATAATTTTTCTAAATTCTCATGAGACACTAATTCAGTTACCTTTCATTATAAATATTATGAAACATAATTTGCATATTTTTAGGATGAAGAATGGTGTAAAAAGATTCCTAATATGTATGACCTGAGAATGGAAAATCCCCCAGGAAATGGGAAAATATAGGATGAATAAGAAGAATTTTATAAAAAAAATCATCAATATAAAGGAAGATCAAGTTTCAAGGGATATTAATATTGTTGTAGAATTTTTCTGTATAAACCATTTCAGTACTGGTACAACATTTCATTTCACTGGATATGGGATGAAAAAAGGGGAGAAGATATGAGAAGAATATAATTAGTTGTTTTAGAAGTAGGAATACTCATTGTAAGAAAAATTTACAGAATGAAAATACTACTATAAAGGTATCGCCTCTTTATTCCCATTCATTTTATGTATACTTTCCTATAGGTAATTATAGAAAATAGTTTGGTAGATGGATGACTATTGTATTATTTTGGTATAACAAGAATGAAGTATCCTTCCTAGAATACCATTGACGTTAGATTTTACCTGATGAAGAAAGTGAGACCATCCTGTAAGTGGTGAAAATAATAAACTAATGTTTTCAATTATGAAAAATTGTATGGAATCTCAAAATCTAGACAAAATAATTATAATTGGTCAATGAGGTTATGTTGAACAACCCCAATATTAATTTTTATATTGAAATCGCATACTCAATGATTTATGTAACGCATTGATCACTTTTTATAAACTCTTGTTTCTATAAATTTTTCTACCTCATAGACTTATAGTTGAATATCTCAAGTCTACATTCCAAGAATATCATGTGATTATATCCTTCTATCACAAGTGGATATGTTTGGCCCTAAACATATATGGAGGAGGAGAAGATTTCCTAATGGTAATCCTCAGCATCTATGACCACTATCAGTGTGTTCTAAAAATCCATTCCCACTGAACCTATAGGAATTTTGTAACTCTAAAACAGGGGGTACAGTAATTTAGATCACCCATTAGATCCCTAGGACCTATCTAACACTACCAGCTGGCCAATAAGAGAAAATAACATATCAATCTCAGGGATAAATACATATCTAGTAATATCCCAAAGTTATCATCCTATTTCTAGTACCAAAGAAATGAAATTCCTCAAACATATTTGGTAAAAGGTATAAAATAATATTAAATCAAATTCATTTATAAAACATTACAAGAATAGCCACAATTGGCTGACATTTCCAAACTCTATATTCTAAGGTAACACCCAATGACACAAATGATTAAATCCGCACTGAACCTCTTAGTGAAAAAACATGGGGCTCCCATGGTCCCCAAGATCACATCTATCAAATCATGATCCAATATAGATAGAGAAACATCATCTAGAAACTCTAGAAACTAACCCATATGTGATCATCACCTCACCAACAAGGTAATCATCAAGAAAAACCACAACCCTAAGAAAGTCCTCAAGGATTCCTCATGCCCTTCTCAAAACTAATCTCAGTGACACCTAGCCTAAAGCAACAAACTATGGTGTTGGGCCAACCTAATGGTTCCAATTGGATTAAATCTCCAACAAGAAGTTCAAAAACTTCAACAACTCAGAACCCAAGAAATTTAGTCTAACATCCAAGAAACATCCAAAATAATACATTTTTCTACCTCCTGGTAGATTTAAAAACACCTTAATATATACCCATTTGACTACCCAAGGAAAGTTCCTATGAATATCAAAAGAATCCCATTGGCATCACCCGTGAAAAGTTGTCCAAAAAACGAACAACCCCCACTTGGGGCTCACACCACACCTAAATTTGATGAACTCTCAAACCAAAACCTTCATGGGAAACCTATCTATACACTACTCACTTTGAGGGATCTAAATCCAAAATTAGGAGGGGAACCTCCCATCTGACCTAGACTAAACAAAGCATCTCACAAAAGGCCTCTAACTACTTGAGGGTTCTAACACCACACCTGGCATAGAAAGCACCATGGATAGAACACTCACATGTCTAAACTCAAATCCCAAGGAAAGAAGTATATTCATGATTCTCCCCTTTTACACTTAAGTGTCACCTAAGCGGATGTGAGGTTTTATATTGAATCAAAAACCAAGGGAGAGAGTTTATTAAAAAAAACCCCTCTGTGAGACACTTGAGTCCCTCACTTCTCAAAGATGACCCACAAAGGTTCTCTAGGGGCTACCAGAAACCAATAGTCATTTAATTACAAATGAAATGAATAAACAACTATTGATTTGGGAGATATAACAAATATTGAACACCCAACCTACCTTATGATGAAAACTCTAAAGCTAAAAACTTGAACGTATGATCAAACAGTGTCCCAGGAACCTATCACATTCCCCGAAATATAAAAAATTAATTTAAAAAAAATATAATTAATTAATTAAAAACAACCAAATAAGAATAAATGCCTCAAATATTATTCAGGTGCTTCAACATTCTGAAACCACAACCAAGTACCTAAAAGAGGCCTAAAATATACCCAATAAATTAATTTAGGAAAAATCCATAACAAGAAACATTTTATTACTATGAAATTACAATCAATTGAACTGAAATTTCAAAAAAAAATCCATTTGGCCTCATACCATATCCAAAATCATGAGTGATGGAAAGTGTCCTGCATCATGAGGCATCTAATCTCTAATCCAATGTAAAGAACTGAGATTATTGGTCAATTCCATCATGTTATGGAGGAATTGGAACTGAAAACCTTAATGGGAACCATTAAAATTAGGGAGGATAAAATAAGAGTAATACGATGGTAATAGATTAAGATTTATTCATCAAATCCTTGTTTAGGAGGTGTTCCGGAGGAGGAGGTGGGGAGAAAGCCTCGGAGCAGTGACGATAGGGAGTTGAGGTGACCGTAGGGAAGTGGGTAGGTCGTTTCGGTGGGTAGGTGGGCTCGCAGTGCCGGAGCCGCATAGGCAGGTAGGTGTCTGAGTCTTGTCGGAGTCGTATCGGAGTCGGCAGGGAGGTTTTCTTGTTGCGTCAGAGATGAAGGGGGAGGAGGAATCATGAGTGTAGGAGGAATAACAATGGGAGGAGGTTAGGGGGAATAGCGAGGGAGGAGGAGGGTAGGAGGAATCCCGAGAGGATGAGGGATGAGGAATGGAGAGGACCGCGAGGGAGGAGGAATTACGATGCAGAAGGGAGAAGTTGTGGGATGGAGAGGGATTCGGGTGGGGAAGGAAAGGCTGATCAATGTTAGATATTATATGAACTATTTCCAAGCCCAGCTATTAGGGTGTGGATATATCTTACCTATATCCACTGATCATCTAAACTAAGGGTATATATTCCTGGCTATATATCGTTTTTCTAGCATTGGTTCATTTCTTAGGTATATAAAACATTATCCTATCAACCCTACACAATATGAGACTGGTATGAATAAAAGAGAATGTTTCCGATTTAAAATTCCATTTTAGTAAACAACACGAGTGACATACTCAAAACTGAGAAAATTAATTCAGGTTGTTGATATAATTTTAGAATAAATCCATATTTCATTTTTTACATTTAGGAATCAATCTCACCTCAATACAACCCATGATGTGACTGGTATGCCTCCAAGTGTATCTTCTTATAAAATATTGATCATAATTTTAGTAAAAAATATAAGTAACATATTCAAAAATGATTAAACACATTCAGATTGATTTGATACTTTATTGAAATGATCTATATGTCATAAGGAACTAGATAGATCCCACACAGACCGGAATAATGGGAAATTCTACACAATCTACATTCCTGTCAGTTGTGGAGGCATCCTCATTTGAAGAATCTATAAAGGATGAATCATATGTTAAATCCATGAATGAATATCTGGATCAGATTAACAAGAATGAAAAATGGGATCTAGTTAAGAGACCTAAAAACAAAAATGTGAATGGTAAAAAGTGTATTTTAAAGAATAAATTTGATGAAAATGAAAATATGATCAGAAAAAAGGAGAAATTGGTGTGTAACGGATTATCACAAATTGAAGGTGTCGATGCTAAAGAAACATTTGATCTGTTGGCTAAACTATAGTCAATCTGGCCATTTCTTTCCATGTAAATAAAAATAGCATATAAAGTGTTTCAAATGGATGTCAAGATAGCTTTCCAAAATGGTGTTCTTGAAGAATAAGTCTACATTGGAAAATCGATGGGCTTCCTACTTGGAAATGATGGAATGAAGGTCTAAAAATTTAAGAAAGCACTCTATGGACTAAAGTAGGAACCACGGGCATCGTACTATTGACTGGATTCTTACCTCAAAAATATTGATTTCAAAAGAGGAGGAGTGGATCACAATCTCTATGTTAAGAATTTTCAGAAGGATCGGTTCATGGTATTGGTGTACGTTAATGATATTATATTTGGTGTAATTGGTCAAGGATCAGTGGATGAATTTACAATCACATGAAATCAGAATTTGAAATGTTGATGATTGGTGAACTCACATAGTTTTAGGTCTGTAGGTGATTTAGAAGAAGTATTACACATTCATTTTTCAAGAAAAGTATGCAAGAGAGATATTGAATAAATTTAATATGAATGATTCCAAACTAATGATGACTGTGATTTCGGTTGGAACAATACTTGGAAAGCATGAAGATTAATGTTTTTTAGATCCTATAATGTATAGAAGAATAATTGGAAGCTTATTGTACCTTATAGTGATACAATCAGATACTATCTTTAATACATTCTAAGTGGCCCTCTTTTAGAGTAATTTGAAATAAGAACATATGGAGGTAGTGAAAAGAATCATGAGGTACATTCTAGGTACTCACAATTATGGCTTATTTTTTTCTGTATGAAGTTGTGGTGAACAATCAGAATTTTGAAATGTTGACTGGTCTAGAGCTGGAGTAGATTGAAAGTTCACCAGTGGTGTAGAATTCTACATTGGGGAGACTTTTGTGGGTTGGATAAGAAAGAAATAGAAATGTACTTCTCTAATTAATTCTGAATCTGAAATTATCTTTGGAACAAAATCTTGCACTCAAATACTTTGGATGATGCAGCAACTAACTGACATTGGTGATGATTTAAAACAACCAATAGTGATTTATTGTGTTAATAAGAGCACAATTGATCTTAAAAAAATTTGTATTCATCACTCTCATACAAAACACATTAAAATATGACATCACTTAATCAAGGAAAAAATTTTACAAGTCATGATTAAAATGGATCATGTGAGAACTAATGAGAAAGTGGAAGATATTCTTACCAATCTACTAGAAGAAGTTGTGTTAGAGAAACAATGGTTGAACCTCAGTGTTCAACCACCCCCAAATGCATAAGGTAGTCATGAAATTCCCCAATCCCTAGTTGTTTTAACTGTTTTAATCTATTTGTGGAAGTGATGCAGGTTTATGAGGGAGATACAATCCAGGGGGAGCATGTTTTTGAACTCTAGAAGTCAAGATTCAGTAATTTGGGTTTATTTACAATGGGGGAGAATGGATAAATTCACTGAGAAAAGGAAGAGAGTGATTTGTCTTTTCCAAGATATAGGATAGATGGAAAATATAGAAAGTCTAAAATGAAACTATGGGGGAGAAAAGAATAACATGAGAACTCAATTCATGTCCTCTATCTTGTTTTCTAAATATATTTTTTATTTGTGTAGACCAATAGTTTTGGATTAATTATATCTTGAATTTTGAGGTTTTTATTATGTATGGTGCTTTAGTTATTATATCTAGAGATTTCCAACAAACATAGAGGGGGAGATTGTTGGAACCAAGACTTTTCGTTGATAATAATGGAGTATAGCTTGTGTTTGTTATCAATATACACATGTATGACCAGAGAGTTTCTAAGGAATGTGGTCTAATTATTGAAGTTGAAAGAAATATTGATGGTGTTTCTATTTACAATTGTTTGTCAATTTTTGGGGCCTCAAAATTTAGAATGTGTTCATAAGAATGTATATAATGAAGAATGGCGACGAAATTCAGAAAAGGGAGAGAACTGGATAGACCAGTACATGGACCGCATACCATGTCCGAGGTCAGTTTGTAGACTGCATACGAAACATCAGTAATGGTACGCGGAGTTGTTCGTGTAACTGAGATCGATTCACAACGAAGGTATGCAGACAGTGACATGATGTACATGGAAGGCTATGGTTCACAGGATAGCTGTGGTTCACGGGATTAGAGCAGTATGTGGTAGAGGCTATACCAAATCAAAGATTTGGTAAAACTTGGATTAGTGGTTTTTCATGTCCATTTTTATTATATAATGAGAATTAATCACCTTAATTATGTAGCAAGACTGAGATTAAAATTTAGTAGAAATATTTTGAATCTAAATGTGGTTCGTGGGATAAAAAATACATAAAGGAATTATTGGGTCACATAGGAGAGAACCATCCATAGAGGAAGAACTCAGTTTGTGGACGAGGTAAGGAGGTATACAGAGCAAGGAAATATGCGAAGGAACTGAGCAGTACGTGGAGTAAGAAAGTCCGCAGAATAGGGTAGTTCATGGAGGATCTATATAGTATGCGGAAATAGTAATGGTATGTAGAGGAGGTGATTCTTGGATCTTACCCAGTGCATAGTACACGGAAGAGAAAAGTGCTACATAGAATACAAAAGGATGCCTGAAAATTGACCAATTCAATTTGAGAAATTAATTTCCATAACGTACCAGTTTGAGGGAATGTAAATTACATCTATGTGTGAAAAAAGACTTCAAAAGAGCATCCATTTATAGTTTATGATGCATGATTAAATACTAAACCATTAAAGTGACCTTTATATCGACAAACTGAGTGAAGTTTCTTCCAACGTATTGAGCAAGGGGGAGTCAACGAAAGTGATCAGAGGGATTCAATGTGTTATCCCTAAAACCTTGTAATGGTAGTGAGCCTAACATAGATTAATTGTGCTAAACTATTTTTATCAACAAATTTGGAAGAATAGTGTTTTTTGGTATGACTAACTCACTATCAGTGTATGCAGTTTGGACATAGCCCTTAGTGGTGAACTATGTAAAATTTTTGTGTCATTACATTACATGTGATTGTTTTTTTCTATACATCCTCTTCATATAGGATAATCATGTTCCTACCAATACCGGAACAAGATCAATAAGTATAAAAGAAAAAGTTTACACCCCAATTCACCCCTCCCCTATTAGGGTGTTTTCAGCGCCATCATAATAAAATCCAAAGCTATGGCTGACAACAGATGGTTGTTCAAAATAGTAATATAGATGAGCTATATGTTTGTTCCTTGAAACATAGGGTTTCTTCCAAACATAATTTTTTTTATCTATACTTTACCAATAGTTTTGGGTACATAATACATAGTTTTTTATTCCAAACACAGACTTTCAAACCCTAACATTATGCTGACAGACAGAGGGTATGATAGTGTTTCCAGAATACTTTCAAACACATCTAGAATAATTAAATAATTATTTTCCCATGGATCAATGACTAGAGAATGAATCCAGAATAAATATTCTAATGAATATGAGTTTCCTTAAATTCACATAAATTAAACTATGTTAGTAACATATATGTGGTTGTTTTTGAGCATCGAATCAAAAAACAAATTAACAAAATTGTTAAATCAATAGATGCTCAACAAAAATGTGGGTCACTCACTAAAATCCATGAAAAAATTATTAGATTGTTTTTATAATTTAGTAAACTAATTCATAAATCATTTTTTATATGTAGAAATCAGTATCACATCAAATGAACACATAATCTGTCATGTATGGCTCAAAGTGAATGTTTCCTCTTTAAAATGACATTTTGGTAAAAAAAATATTGACATACTCAAAACTGATCAAATGCATTAAAATTGTTTAGATAATTTAAGACAGTGATCCATAAGTCATTTTTTACATGTAAGAATTTCATACACCTAATCTAAAAAATAGTGTGAACGGTATGATAGCATGTCAATCTTTTAATTTAAAATTGAAACTAAGTTTAAAAAAAAGACTGGTTCCATACTCAGAACTGAGAAAAAAAATTCATATTATTTGGATACATTACTAAAATTATTCATATTCTATTTTTCGATATATAGGAATCATCATCACATTAATATGATACAAAGTGTGCCCAATATTACTCAGGATTTCCGTCATTTGTTTAAAATTGACAATTTGGTTATAAATGTGTGTAACTCATTGAAAACTGATAAAAAAGAATCATATTTTCTCGATAGTTTTGGATTATCAACAATTCATTGATGAAATATATATTTTCAATACATGTCAATCTGACACATGATGTGGTTGGTATGGCTCGAAATGCATGTTTTCAATATATAAGTGTCATTTAAGATTAAAACAGACATCATTTCACCAAAACTGAGAAAATGAACACGTATTTGTTCTTATCATTATATCTACTATTACTTAATTCATTTATTTTTCATTTTTACCTTATACATATTTATTTAATTTTCATAGATATACTTCTTGAAGATGAACATGTCACAAATAGAATCCGGTCACCATCAAAACTAGCACAAAACCTAAACCATGGAAAGACCTGAAGGGCGTTCTGATCACCACGGGCAGAAAAAAGTTCCTGGTTATCATAAAATAAAATTTGGGAATGATTTACTTGATTTTGTAAACATAAAACAAAATAAGAATGCAATAAAAAAATCTGGATCTTCAAACCAAATTATCTTTTACAAACATTCAGAATTTTGTTACACAATTTAAAATAATAATAAAAGAATAAAAAAGGGGAAAAACCAAAAGGAAAGACCAAGAACCTCATCATGGAAAGAGGCACCGCCCTCAATCCATCTCCATGACACTGCACCAAGAAGGACCAATAGAAACTCGAACCATTGGCACTAAAATCTTTACCCAAACATGCGACAAAATAACCAAGTCTACTTACACCCAAAGGTGTAAGAAGGGTGTGATCCAAATCCAAGTAGGATTCCACGTCTAGAAGATTCCATGTGATAATCATTATAATACAAAAAGCTTTCAAGTTTTGTAAACAAGAAATACTTGTAACAATTTCTAAAAGATGTAACTTTAAATAAAAATTGCTTTCAAGTGGGATACATTAAAAGAAAACAACACTTTTAAACAGAATGAAAAATCTACTAAACTTTTCAACCCAAAAATATTGTATGGTGATGGTAATAATAAGATATCCAATGAGCCTTAGCAATGGGAAACAACCCTAGGAACTAGCTCATTGTGGGTACCAGGTACCTCGTATCTCAGTGAAAGTAACCATACAAATATCCATTCTCATACACATGAGCCACTAGCCGGGATTATACCCATAAACTATTGGTCCCCCAAAATTATCATCTTCATAGTTTAGTTATTGTTTTAGTCGTCAAACATGCTACATGAAATTGGGGTCAAACCCCATGGTACGACTAGCATACTAGTACGCGTCCACCCACCTAGATACCCGGGCTTTCCCCTTGTGCTAAAACAAGTTCCCCAAACCATGAAATACAATTTGCACATGAAAATACAACTTCCAAGTCACACTGACACCAAGCATCCCACACACATGTCACATTATCCCCTTTTTCATTCAAATTCATTTTGGAAATCATTCTCACACCAAAATAGCCCACAACACGTTTCACCTCTCTTTCACATTTCAACAAAGCATTTAAACAATTTTATAAAACCTTTAAAAGATAGTAAACATCACATAATAACCATTTCACATTAAAATAGACAATTTCAAAAGTACACTCCTACCAAAATAGTTTGGCAACATAGTTTCACCTCTTACATAAATCAATAAATCAATAAACCATTTAAAACATCACAAAACAATTCCAAGGAGTGTAACCAAGTCTTGCGCATAAAATCCTTCTAAAATCACTTTTTGAGTACAAAGGAATGCCAATATAACAAAAAAACTAAATTGGAAGCCCTAAAATATTTTAATAAAACCATTTAAATAATCATTGACCAACTCCACTTGATACAATATGAAGTACATATCAAAAATAATCATTTTTACACAAAGTTACCACTTAAAAACCAACCACTCAACAAATGATACCCAATATAATATTTGATCCACACACAATGGAAGATAATAATTCTATAAAATAAAGACCAAGAAAAACTAACTCATGAAATAATTCTTACACCTGGAATCACCTACCATTTGTGCCAAAAACTCCAAACCATTGTGTGAAACTTCAGTCGAACCACCGTTGCACCACAAGGAAGTAAAATCAAGCCCTAATCCACAATATTACACAACAATGACACAAAATAAAACCCTAGCTGTTAACCTAAGATACTGGACATTTTAAAACATCAAAATTAGTGGAAGAAACCCTATGTAAATGGGAGGAACATGAGTGGAATCCCACTTACTTGAGATATCTTGAATAAAATTCCCCAAATACAACAGTATCTGAATTTTCAAATAGAAAAAAATGAAAGAGAAGTTTGAATAAGGCCAAGGAGGTCATGTAGGAACTATAATGGGGGAAAATAGTGAAAAATGAAAGAGTTATTATGGAAACAAATTACCTCTTCAAATTTAGAAGATTTGGGAAAGCTTAAGAAGTTTCACCCCAATATGCTATGGAAATGAGATCCAAAGAGGGATACATGAATATGGGGGGGCTCCTAGGGATATTGTCTTTCATTGGGAGGTCTGATCACCAAAAAAGTTAAAAAATGAATAATATATTAAATAAACAATTTTTCTAAACTAGAAATGGACTTACGAACTGGCCCAATTCCTTAAATAAAATCCCAAATCCACCATGATTACGGATTCCTAGAGGGTCCAAATCAATATGGTTGTGTTAATATGTTTGGGTAGGCCATGTTCGAAGTGTAATGGGTGCAAACTGTTGAAAAATGAAAGAGTAATAAAAGAAACAATTTTGTTTTTAAATCTTGAAATGGGCTCACGGTTTGGCCCAAATCATGAAAACTCACCCTTTTCTCCAAAAATGTGCGGGAAAACATGAAAATAAAGAAATAATGGAAATAAAATGAAAAATTCCATTAAAATAAGTCATGGATGTGGCAATTCTCCCCACCATTAAAATTTCCACCTCATAAATCCACAGCACGGCCAAAAGAAAAAACCAAACCCAACTAAAAGCCCAAAATAGACTTCGTTTCCAAGTTGTGCCTTCCCCCAAAAGGCCAAAACACCTCAAATTGATCAATAAATAAAGAATAATCTCACCTACCAAAACATACACCACTTCCTAAAATGATCGATCATATTGAAACTACATCCCAAAACAGAACACCTTAAACACTATCCGAATAGGACTCAACCAACTTACCTAGAATGAACAATGAAAATGAACGAAGTCACTGTAGTCTTACTTCAACAAAACAATTGGGCGCACTCCAATCCCGACGTTTACTCAATGTGGAAGTTGGTGGTTAAATAATTCTGAAAGAGAATAACTATTTTCATACCGACACTAGGGTAAAAACCATGTTACTGATATGGGGAGACACAAACAGACTCCCCACCATGAGGGGCAACTCTATTTTTTCCAAGATGAAATTGGGACACTAACATGGGGAGACCTGAATGAACACCCTAGAATAAGGGGTATAATTTCATTAGACTTTTCCAAAATAACATAAATGATACCCAGAGTTGGTCTCCCCACCCTAAGAACCAACCATCATAACTAACTAGCATGGGCCGACTTGAAAAGGCCCCAAAATTTTAAGAGTTGGCATGGTCGCATGGTTAGACTGTACAGTTTAGGAAACCTTGGGCTAACCATGCAAGGAATTATATATAAATTGAAAAATTTATAGGGTTACATGGTCTATGGAAAATATCCATGCGGAGACCGTGTTGTAGCTAATTTCTCTTATCTCACAGTTTCTTAAGTTGGCGCAAGATTACTACTAACTGTGCGCAAACCGTGTGCTACCATCTACCTTGCCCAATTTTCATACTTTCCTATAAAAATATAAGGAAACTAAAGGGGGGAAATCTTTAACTTAGAAGATAACATAGAAATGAGATTCCCCCACCTCTTTCCACTGAATAAGAAAAAATGGGGAAGGACAACAATACCAGAGGTTTTAACTGTTCCAATCTTTCAAACCAAGGATGGGAATTAGACCAACAGTTTTTAACAACTCAGGGATTTCCCTGACTACGTGGTAGCTTCACTCTAGAACCAATGGATAGAGCTAATATGATCAAAGCATTTTCAGCCCTACATCCAGGAATTAGGAAACCCCCAAATGGGACATCTTCTTTCGGTGCCACAAACAACTACACTGTGATCCTAGATGGGTTCAATGAGACACAACACACTCCAAACTCACTCTACCAAAACCTGAAATTTTTTCAACAAAAGAGCATAGAAGTTTCACACACATCACCCCTTGTTTATTTGAAAAAAATGGTAAGAGAAAATGATATATGCAAACCCCTTCCTCTAAAAAGAGGATGTCGTGATTTTCTAAAGGGAGGCACGCCTCTGAGAAAACATAGACTCTAATAATATTGCACAACCTTCACTTTTGCAGTCAAATGAGGACATGACATCGCAAGGTGTCACCAAACATGATCCTTGCGACTGATAGAAGTAGTATATTGATGGGGAACTTATGTTGTGTCCCAAAAAGCCCCCGATTTCTCACAAATGGCCATATAAGCCTCTGTTGGTCATATTCCCCACATTGGAGGTTTAACATGAACCCCCATTTTAGAGAGACTGATGAAAGTCCAAACGACCCTCTTAGACAATATTTTACACCAAAAACCCCATACTGCTTCCACCTTTGGTGACTTAAGTAACTTAATAAACTAGGTCTCGTTAAACCTTCCACGACCACTCTCCCGCCACAAGAGGATCCACAAAACCAAGAGAGTAAATGGTGTGGACTCATCCTCCAAAGCTCAAGAAAAATACTTCTTTAATTGATCAATTGGAGGACATTCCAATGGAGAAGCAATATGTGATGCACTTCAGTCATGCATTAAATATTTATGGGGGAATGACCTATCCTATGAGTGAACCCAAGGACCCAACCAAGCTATTCCATTGGTCAAAGAAAATATCACTAGTTATAACAGAACTCATGAGGGGATCCACCATAAGGGACTCCTGATTTTTTTGAAAAGAGACCACTAACCAGCCCTTCAACCCAACATACCAACAAACACAAACCGAAAATATCATCCAAACAAGAGGGGTTATTGAACTCAAAACATCCCACAACAAAACCAATTTCCAAATACACATAATACACAACACCCAAACAGGTTATCAAGACATCATGTTTTCCTTTAAAGAAGTCTCTTCATTGAAAATAAAAGGGTCTGTGGTTAGCATACCCACAAATGATATCCCATGGGCCTCACACATGCATGTTTACAAGCCAAACCAAGCACCCACCTCATATCCATCCTAACAGTCATTAATTATTTCCATTAACCATCCATCATTCCATACAACCCAATGTATGTGGTCCCCCATAGTAATACCAATGTTTAAAACAAAAATTATTTCCACTTTTCAAAACCTAAACTGTCAACCAATACTTCCTTTTTCTCAAGATCACTAACCATGAAATAAATATCCCAATTTACATCTTAGAAAAAAAATTACAAATTCCCAATCATTTAAATAAGAATTTACTTTCAAGTCATACACATTAATTTCAAAACATCTAATCCCATTTCAAAACACTCTTGGTTTTATGAAAACTCCCTTTCATCGACACCCATTCCTTTAAAAACACATCTCTTTTTATTAAAAAAATCCAATGATTCATAAATATTTTATAAGTAACAAGTTACCAAATAAAAAATTCATTTCTAAAATAAACACACAAATTCAAAACCACATTATTCCATTCAAAACACATTTTCAATCATTCAGAAAGTTCCATTCGAAATGAATTTTCAAAATCCACTTTGACATAATTTATACTTTGAAAAGAGTTTAAATACACCTTTTACCATTTGAAAAAAATTGAAAATTATGTTACACCATTTCACTTATCAAACCATACCCTCTTTATTATAAAATAATTTCACAAAAATGTTACACTTCTTAAAACCAAGTTATTTTTTATTTAAAACCAAACTTCCAAGATTCCAAAACTAAAGGACACGTGACAATGCGAGAGGAAACTAGTTTCGATGGGTGACGTGAACATATGGTGTGTGGACATATTCCAATAACTTTACCATCATGGTTATTGTTCAAGGGAAATATCACCGGTTCCACATGGCTTTCCAAGTCATGCGAGCTCACTGAGACCATTAACCAAGCTCCATTTTCATTTCCCCTAATCATAATAAAACTAAGAAAACCAAAGGAATCAGATAAAATCCAACTTTACATGGAGACTTGAATCACATAATGAGGTGTGATAGCCGGTCACCCTACTCGTAATCATAATGTCATGACCCAACAATCCTAACTCTAGACTATACTAACTCTTCCCCTAATAACATGACCCAATGAGTGAACCTAACCTATTTTAGTACCATTTTGTCACGAACCGAATATGGTCGCAATCACAGCTGGTACCAACCCCGGCCCGTGGAAAACCCCTAAGGGCATTCTGGATCCCCATAGGCTATCACAAGTTCTTGGGTATCAAAAAATGAAATTTGGGATTGATTTACCCGAGTTTCTAAACATAAAAAAAAACAATCCAATAAAACAAATCTGGATTTTCAAACCAAATTATCTTTTACAAAGATTCAGAATTGAGTTAAAAAATTTTAAATAATAATCAATGACTAAAAAAATTGGAAAATCTAAAAGGACATCCCATGAACTTCATCCTAGCAAGAGGCACCTCCCTCATGACATCTCTATGAAACAACACCAAGAAAGACCGATAGAATACCAAACCATTGGCACTAAAAGATTTACCCAAAACTATGACAAAATAACCAAGTCTAATTACACCCAAAGGTGTAAGTAGGGTGTGATCCAAATAATAGTAGGATTTAACTAATAAAATATTCCATTTTATGATCATTATAAGACAAAAATCTTGAATGTTTTGTAAACAAGAAATGCTAGTAAAATTTTATAAAAGTGTCAACTTTAAAAAAATAGCATTCAAGTGGTCTACTTTAAAAGAAATCAGAAAATTTTAAATAGAATTAAAAAGATGTTGAATTCTTTCATCCAAACATACCATATGTTGATGGTAAGAATAAGATACCCAATAAGAACTAGATACATGAAACAACCCTACAAACTTGCTCGTTGTGGGTCCCAGGTACCTCGTATCTCTGTGAAATTAACTATACAAATCTCCATTCTTGTGCACACGTGCCACTAGTAGGGATCATACCCATAAAATAGTGGTCCCATAACGTCATCAACATCATATTTTAGTAAGTATTTTAATCACAAACTTTCTACGTGGAATAGGTGCCAAACCCAATAGGACCCCAAACATAGTAGTACACGTCCACCCACCTAGATACTCGTGTTTTCCCCCTGTACTCAAAAAAGTTCCAAAAGACATGAAATAAAATTTTCACATGAAAAAACCAATTCCAAGTCAAACACACAACGAACATCCCACAAACATGTCACCTGATACTCTTTTTCATTCAAACTCATTTTGAAAATCATACTCACACTAAAACATCCCACAACATGTTTCACCTCTCTTTCACATTTCAACAAAACCATTAAAAAATTTATAAAACCATTCAAAGCTAGTACACATCACATAACATCCATTTCACACTAAAATATACCATTTCTATAGTACACTCCTACAAAAATAGTTTGGCAACATAGATTCACCTCTTACATAAATCAAGAAACCATTTAAAACCTTCAAAAAACAATTCCAAGGAGTGTAACCAAGTATTGCACATAAAATCTTTATAAAACCCCTCTTTTGAGTTCAAAGGCATGAAAAATTTAACATAAAAACATAATTGGAATCCCTAAAAGCTTTTAATAGATCCATTTGAAGAATCAAAGAAAAACCCCACTAGATAAAATATGAATTGCATATGAAAAACAATATTTTTTGCACAAAGATACCACTTTTAAACCGAACTCAAAACAAATGATATCCAATATAATTTTCTCACCACACACAATATAAGATAATCATGTGAAAAAATATAAATCAAGCAAAACTAACTTATCAAATAATTCTTACACATATAATCACCTACCATTTGTGCCAAAAACTCCAAACTGTTGTGAAAAAAATAAATCACACCACTACCACACCAAAAGTAAGTGAAATCAAGACCTAATCCACATGATTTGAACAAAATGACACAAAATCAAACCCTAGGTATGAAACTTAGCTGGTCAACATTTTAGACCCTCAACAAAGTGGAAGAAACCCCAATTAAACAAGAGGAACATGAGAGGAATCCCACATACTTATGATATCTTGAATAAAACACCCCAAATACACCAGTATCAAAATATAAAAACCACAAAAATTAAATTGAGGTTTTAATGAGGCTGATAAGGACATGTAGAAATTGGAATGGGGGAAAAGAGTGAAAAATGAAGGAATTATGAATGAAATAAATTACCTCTTCAAATATGGACGATTTGAGAAAGCTTGAGAAGTTTCACCCTAATCTGTGATGACAATGAGCTCCAAAGGGGGATAATCTAAGATGGGGGTGCTCCTAGGGATTTTTTATAGAGTGGGAGATGGAATAACTAAAAAATAGAAAAAATTAATATGATATTAAATAAACAATTTTCTTTTAAAAAACTTGAAATGGGCTTACGAGTAGGCCCATGTTTTTAAATAAAAACCCAAATCCACCATGATTAATGATTATTAGAGGATCCAAATTGATATGGTGGTGTTAATAAGATAGGGGAGGCCATGATGGAAGTGTAATGGATGAAAAATGTTGAAAAATAAAAGATTTATAAATGAATCAGAATTGGTTTTTTAATATGGAAATGGGCTCACGATTTGGCCAAAATAATGAAAACACAACCTTTCCTGCAAAAATGTATGGGAAACCCCAAAAACAAAGAAATAAAGGAAATTATATGAAAAGTGGAATTAAAATAAGTCATGGATGTGACAATTATCCCCACCATAATACTTTCCACCCTCAGAAAGCGACTGTAAAGCCAAAAGCAAAGAGCCAACACAACTGAAAGGTCAAAATGGACTCTGTTGCCAAGTTTCGACCGCCCCCAAAAGGCCAAAACCCCTCCAATTGATCAATAAATGAAATAATACTCTCACCAACCAAAACATACACCACTTTATGAAATGATCATGAATATTAAAACTACATCCAAAAATAAAACACCTCAACCACTATCTGAACAAGACTCAAGCAACATACCTAGAATGAGCAACAAAAACGAATGAGGTCACCCCAGTCTTACTTCAACAAAACTATTGGGTGCACTCTAATCGCCATTTTTACTAAAGGAGGAAGTTGGAAGTTAAATAAATTATAAAGATACTACCTATTTTTAGACCAAAAATAGGGAAGAAAACCAAGTTACTGATACAGGGAGACACAAACAGGCTCCACCATAATGGGCAACTCAATTTTTCCCGAGACAGAATCATGACACTAACAGGGGGAGGCCTGAATGGAATCCCCAGAATAAGGGGTATAATTTCATTATAAATTTCCAAAATACCTTAAATGAGACCCATAGTGGGTCTCCCCACCCCAAGAACCAACCATATTAACTGACTAGCACCGGCTGATACGAACAAAACCCCAAATTTTAAAGAGTTGGCACAAACGCATGGTTAGTCCACATAGTTTGGGAAACCGTGGGCTAACCATGTGAAGTATTCTATCCATAGGGGAAGCATTGTAGGGTTATATGGGCCAAGGAGAATGGCCATGTGGAGACCGGGGGATAGCTGATGTCTCTTATCACACTATTTCAGTGGTTGGTGCACGATTACTATTAACTATGCACAAAACGTATGCTACCATATTCCTAGACCAATTTTCATACTTTTCTCTAAAAACTAAAGGGAAACCAAAGGAGGTAAATCATGAACATTGGAGATATTTTGGGAATGAGATTTCCCCACCACTTACCACCGAATGAGTACAACTGGAAAAGAAGACAATTCTAGAATTTTAAACTGTTCCCATCATTCATAATGAGGATGATAATTAGACTAAAAAATTTAAAAACCCTAGGATTTCCTTAACTACATTGCATATTCAATCTAGGACCTATGGCTAGAGCTCATATGTTCAAAATATCTTTGGCCCTGCAGTCCGTCCTTGGGAAACCCCCAAATGGAAGTTCTTCTTTTGGGGCCACAAATAACAATACTGTGATCCCAGATAGTTTCAACAAGACACAACACAATCCAAACCCACTCTACCAAAACCGGAATTTTTTTTAAAGCAGGGTCTTATAAGATGCACACACATCATCCATTGTTTCTTAGGATGTAAAATGTAAAGAGAAAAGTACATATCAAAACACCATCCTCTAAAGAGAGGATGTAATGATTTTCTAAAGGGAGGCGCAATTCCTAAAAAACATAGACTCTCAAATGATTGTACAACCTTCACTTTTGTAATCAGACAATCACGTGACACCTCAAAGTGTCACCAAACATGACCCTTGCGACTGATAGAAACAATATATAGATAGGGACCTTATGCTGAGTCCCAAACATCACACGATTTCTTACAAATGGCCATATCAGCCACTCTTGACCATATTCCCCACACTAGTGTTTTAACATGAACCCTCATTTCAGAGAGACTGATGAAAGACCCAGAGGACCTCTTCGACAACATTTTACACAGACAACCCCAGACCACTTGTACCTTTGGTGACTAAGGTAACTTAAGGAAATAAGGTCTTGTTGAACCTTCCATGACCACCCTTCCACTATAAGAGGATCCATAAAACCAAGAAAGTAAATGGAGTGTTACCGACCTTCAATTCCCTTAAAAAAGACTGTTTTCATTGATCAAATAGAGGACTTTCCAATGGATAATCAATTCGGGCTACACTTCAGTCATGTCTTAAACCTTTATAGGGGCTTACCCTATCCTACGGGAGAACCAATTAATCCAACCAAGCTGGTCCACTAGTTAAAATAATATCACTAGTAAGAACAGAACACATGAGTGGAGTCACCGCAAGGGACTCCTAAGCTTTTCTTAGAAGAGACCACTAACCATCCCTTCAACCGAACATACCGACCAAAAAACCCCAAAAGATCTACTAAATAAGAGGGGTTCTTGAACTAAAAACATCCAACAACAACAACATTTCCAAAAACACATAATACACACCACCGAAACCGGTCATCAATAAATCATGTTTTCCTTTAAAATAAGTCACTTCATTCAAAATAAAAGGGTTTGTGGGGAGCATACCAACCAATGATACTCATTGGCCTCACAAATGCATATTTACATGCCACCCTTGGCACCCACATCATATCAATCTTGACACTAATTCATTATTTCCATTAACCATCCATCATTCCATATAACCTAATGTATGTGGTTTCCCATGGAAATACCAATGATTAAAACCAAAATTATTTCCACTTTTCAAAACCAAATCAGTTGACCAATACATAATTTTTCTCAAGAACACTAACCACGAAATCAAAAACAAAATTTAAATCTTACAAAAAAAATTAGAATGTAACAATAATTCAAATAAGAACTCAGTTTCTTGTCATAGAAATTAATTTCAAAACATCTCATCCCATTTCAGAACACTCCCAGTTTTATGAAAACTCCCTTTCATCAACCCCCATTCCTTTGAAAACTCATCTCTTATTATTATAAAAAATTCCAATGATTCATAAATATTTTCAAATTATGACAAGTTACCAAACCAAAAATCTATATTAAACTCCCCACACAAATTCAAAACCACTTTATTCCATTCAAAACACATTTTCAATAATTGAGAAAGCTCCATTTGAAAGAGATTTTCAAAGTCCACTTTGATGCAATTTATTCATTCAAAAGAGTTTAAATACGCCATTTTCCATTTCAAAACAATAATGAAAATTCAGTTCCACCATTTCACAAACCAAACCATTCCCTATTTATTAGAAAATCATTTCACAAAAACTTTTCACTTCTTAAAATAAAGTCATTTTTTCTTTAAAACCAATCTTCCAATATTCCAAAACTAAAGGATACAAGATAATGCGAGAGGAAACTAGTTTAAGTGGGTGACTTGGACATATGGTTGGTGGCCATATGCCAATAACCTCACCATCACAGAAAGTGTTCTAGGGAAATATTACCTACTCCAAATGGAATTACAGGCCCTATGAGCTCAGTGATACCATTGACCCAACTATCTTTTCATTTCCCCTAATAATCATCAAACCAAGAAAACCAAAGAAATCAGATAAAACCAAACTTCCCCTGGAGACTTGAATCACATCACGAGGAGTGCTGACTAGGAACCCTACTCATAAAATGAATTTCAAGCCCTGAAAATCCTAACTCCAGACTATCCCGACTCTTCCTTAAATAACATGACCCAAAGAGTGAATGTAACCTCCTTTGAAACAATTTTTTCATGAACCGAATCTAGTCACCATCAAAACATGAACCAAACAAGGCATGTGGAAAGACCTGAAGGGAATTCCCAATCCTTATGGGATGGAAGAAGTGACGGGGTATCATAAAATAAAAATTTGAATGATTTTCCCATGTTTATAAACATAAAACAAAAAACGAATCCAATAAAACAAATCTACATTTTCAAACCAAATTATCTTTTAAAATGTTTCATAATTTTGTGACACAATTTAAAATAATACTCAAAGACTAAAAAAGTTGAACCAACCCAAAAGGACAACCCAAGAACCTCACCATGGATATAGTCATTTCCCTCAAGACATCTCCACGACCCTACACTAAAAGGACTGATAGAAACCTGAACCATTGGCACTAAAATAATTACCCAAACCTACCACAAATAACCAAGTCTACTTACACAAAAAGGTGTAAGTAGGTTGTGATCCAAATCCCATTAGGATTCCCCCAATTAAATATTCCATGTGATAATCATTATAAGTCAAAAATCATGCATGTTTTTCATACAAGAAATGCTAGTAACAATTTCTAAAAGATGAAACTTTAAATAAAAACGTCTTTCAAGTGATGTACTTTAAATAAAATGAACGCTTTTAAATATAATACAAAAATCAACTGAATTTTTCCAAAAAAAATACCGTATTTTGATGGTAATCATAAGATATCCAATGAGTACTAGCAAAGGGAAGCAACCCTGGGCACTAGCTCACTGTGGGTCCTAGGTACCTCGTATCTCGGTGAAACTAACCCTAAAAAAATCCAACCTCCTACACAGGATCCACTAGTTGGGATAATACCCATAACCTAGTGGTCCCTTAACATCATCATCATCATCATCATCATCATAGTTTAGATAGTGTTTTCATTGTCAAACATTCTATGTTAAAAAAGGCCAAACGACATGGGACCACTAGCATACTAGTACACGTCCACCGACCTAGATACCCGGGTTTTCCCATTATGCTCAAAAATGTTCTACAACAAATGAAATACAATTTTAACATTAAAATACCACTTCCAATTAACACACACACCAAACAGACCACAAACATGTCCCATGATCCCCTTTTTCATTAAAATTAATTTTGGACATCATACTCACACCAAAACAGCCCACGACATGTTTCACCTCTCTTTCACATTTCCAAGAAAACATTAAACAATTTTAAAAGACCATTAAAAGATAGTAAAAATTGCATAACTGTCCTTTCACATTTAAATAGACCATTTCAAAAGTACACTCCTACGAAAAGATCTTGTCAACACAGTTTCACCTCTTATATAAATCATGAAACCATTTAAATCCTTCACAAAACAATTCCAAGGGGTGTAACCATGTATTGCACATACAATCCTTCTAAAACCCATATTTTCAGTCCAAAGGCATACCAATATAACAAAAAACCAGAATTGGAACCCCTAAATCTTTTTAATAAAACTATTTCTAGAATCATAGAACAACCCCACTTGATGAAATATGAAATACATATGAAAAACAATCATTTTTTCACAAAGTTTCCACTCAAAAACCAACCTCTCAACAAATGATACACAATATAATTATTTTTCACCACACAAAATGGAATATAATCATGCTAAAAAAAACATAAACCAAGAAAAACTAACTCATCTAATAATGCTTACACCTGGAATCACCTGCCATTTGTGCCAAAAACATCAAATTGTTGTGCAAAAATTCAATCACACCACCACTGCACCACAAGGAATTGAAATCAAGACATAATCCATAAGATTTCATGAAAATGACACAAAATAAATCCCTAGGTATGAACCATAGCTACTGGACATTTTAGTCCCTCAAGAAAAGTGGAAGAAGCCCTAAGAAAATGGGAGGAACATGATAAAAACCCACTTACTTGAGATAACATGAGTAAAACGCCCCAAATACACAAGAATCTAAATATAAAAATATCAAAAAATGAAATTGTGGTTCGAATAAGTCTGAGGAGGTCATGTAGGAACAAGAATAGATGAAAGAGAGTGAAAATGAAAGAGTTATGAAGGAAAGAAATTAAATTTTCAAATATAGACGATTTGAGAAAGCATGGTAAGTTTCACCCTAATCTACGATGGAAATGAACTCCAAAGAGGGAGAAAAAAATATGGGGGAATGGCAAGGGATTTTCTCTTTGAGTGGTGGGTAAATTCATAAAAAAGGAGTAAAATATTAATAAGATATTAAGACAAATTAACTGGAAATGGACTTAAAGGATCGCCCAATTCTTAAATAAAAACATAAATCTAGCATGATTATGGATTCTTAGAGGGTCCAAATCTATATGGAGGTCCTAATAGGTTTGGGGAGGCCATTGTGGAAGTGGAATAGGTGGAAAATGTTTAAAAATTAAAGAGTTATAAAAGAAACGAAATTGGTTTTTAAATATGGAAACGGGCTCACAGTTTATCCCAAATCATGAAAACTCACCCATTCCTCCAAAAATGTATGGGAGACCCCCACAACAAAAAAAATAATGAAAATTAAATGGAAAATAAAATTAAAATAAGTCATGGATGTGATAGAACAAGAAATGGTTTTATAGTGAAAGGATTCTTCTCAAAAAGTAACTCATAATGAGTAGACTCTCATCTGTAGTTCATTTTTTATCACAAAAAAAGAGATACAATTCAATTTTACATTATTTTGAGAACCAAAAGAAGTGGTTTGATGTAATATAACCAAGTTCAACTAAATCTAAAATAGGTTTTTCCTAGTATGAATCAAAGTATATGTTTTTAGTTTAAAATAGACAAATTTTATTTAATTTCTTTATTTGTATAATTAATAACAGGCTAGTTTTTTCATATACAGGTTCATTCTTTTACTCGAGTTGGGATTGTTTTTCTAGTAATATTGTGACTGGGTGTTGGACCCCAAATGAAAGGGAATATCAATGTTTTTGAATTTTCATGATGATTTTTACTTACACATGCAATTGTACAAACCAATGTTTGAAATTTATATAATATTTTTTTTAAATTATTTATGTTGTAAATGTTATTTCATTGAAATTATGTCTTTGAAAACTATAATTTTTGTTTTTTCAATTGTTTTTCTATTGTAGTCTGATGTAATTTTAACCTCAAAGAGTAGCAGTATTCCCCTTTATCAGTATTGTTGAAAGTAATGATAATGGTTAACTTTATCAACACTTTTTCTAGCATAGATAAAGGGGGTCCTTTACCATTATGAGATAAAATAACTGACAAAGGGGGTCTATTATTAGAACTAAAAAAGTGAGGATAATGTTACCTTTTATCAGTGATTTCATCGTGCTAATAAAGTTTTCCTTTATGGTTGATTTTCTAGCCCTAATTAAAGACACAGTATTTTAATCACACTCTTATAGTCAGTGGTTTTTTCATTGATAATGGATAGTTTTAGCACTATTAAATTCAATATTTGTATTACTAGGATGAAAGGATAATTGTAGATTTGATTGAATTGTTAACACTTTTAATTTTTGGTTGTACTTGGTACTCTTGGGTAATCTCTATACTCTATAATATATCTGTATTGTTAACAGAATTAGAATTTGGGTAGTGGGATCACAATCATTTCCCACTAGGTATTATCAACCTAATAATAAAAGTATGTAAACATTGTATTATCTCTTCTGTTGTGTGTGTTCTTTATTAGTATTTCTCTCTCATTATTGTATCAAACCCCTTGAGACCCATATGAACTGACTGATAGGAAATATTGATTTTATATTTATTGTTTTTGGTGAACCACTAATCACTCCCCCACCCCTCTTAGTATAGGTTTATAATACCATTATCCTGTTAGTTGGTATAAAACCATGATGTTTTCACAAAATATCCTTATTTATCATTTTATTCTTTCAACTTTTTATTAGGTAAGGCTACAATTCTATCAACTCAGAATCGTTGAACATCATTTTTTGGTTTTTAATATAGTAGGATTAGTTATATTCTTAGGGATATAATTTTTATTTTCACTTATTATATCTTTGATCAATGATATATATGGAGTTAGAGAATAATGTCAACTATAGAAGAGTTTCTATGTTTGATGGAAATAAATTCCTTATATAGAGATATCTTATGAATCCATATCTTTCACTAACCTACTTGGAAGTTCATGATATCATAGAGAATGGTATAGATATTCATAATGTCGCTAAATCCTATAATAAATTATGAAATAGGAATATTGATGTTTTTATGGGAGTGTGCAATACTTTACTTTCATCCCTCTCATATAAGATGTTTACATGAGTAACAGTGATAAAATGACGATTGGAATATAAATAAAACTCTATGATATCCAAAAGGGATAAATGGGGGGAAATCATGGTCACAATCTTATCAGGCTCAACATATATATATAATAATTTGAGAAGATCAAATAGTGTATAGATTATTCATTTTTGTAACCAGAATGTTGATATTGATCGATGTAAAGGACAAGGCCTATAATATTTTATGATGGTGAATACATTAATTAGAATCATATTGGAGATATTTTACTTAAGGATTTATGACCATTAGGGTCAAGATATGGATGAATATACCATCAAAAAACTTTCTAATTTCAAACTCTATCTCGCGCGTTGCTCTGGTGCCCCTACTGGTTTAACCCTCCTATGTGCTTGGTTAGCTGGAAATCAGTGGTGGATTGGCTCGTCCCCCTTATCCCTCCTTTAAGGAGGCTCTTCTACGCTCTCCACAGGGCTTAGAGTGGGTCCAGGAAGCTTCTTCAGATGTTCCAGAAGTTTCTTCTTTGTTTTCAGAGAACAGATCTACCGTGCTTGAGGAGTCAAAGTCGTCCTTCACAGTGGCTTCCTTGAATTTTTAGTGGACCTTGGTAGCATGCTTTTGTGTCAATTTGCCTCCTCTTGATGTTTTTCAAGATTGCGTCAGGTGCGGGGGTTTAGATCTATCGGCAAAAGTGTCTATTCTAGATCAGAAGGCTTTCTGCCTCATCTTGGCTTCTAAGGTGGATTTGGTGAAGGATTGGTGTAGGAGCATGCACTCCGTGGTGTGCTAAAGGTTCTTCCTCTCTCATTGGTCAATGGATGATCATTAAGGTCACGAATGCTCCAAGGAGGAGGCCTGGATCTCGCTTCTAGGGTTACCTTTTCCCTTCACGAATATGTTTTTCTTTAAAGCAATTGGGGATTCTCTGGGAAGTTTCTCGTGTACTTATGAACAGACTTCTCACTTGGAGGAGGCTTCGGTTGCAAGAATTTTTTTTGAGATGGATATTTCTCAGTCGATTCAAGATCATCTCATGATTAGTATTGAAGAAATAAAGGATCGTCATTACCCTATGTTCTATCCATCCTTTCCCAGGTTTTTCTCTCTTTTCTATATCTATGGTCATACCTTACATGTTTTCCGCAAAGCTCACTGGGAGGATTTTAATTCTAGGGGGATACCGATGTCCTTCCCTAAGCATTATCTCAAGAGGGTCCCTTAAAGGCCTAAGGGATGAAATCGTGGAAAAGGAATTTCTTCGGTTCCCTCTGTTCAGACATTGAAGGCCTCCACTTACATGAAATTTGATTTTGGCTATGTGTGGGATACCCCTTCTTGCGATTTCATTCCTATCTATGGGGGAAGGGAAGAGGCCTCTTGGGTTCAGTTTCCAGATATGGGTCCCTATCCTATGGGGATGACCCTTATCAATTCTTCTTTTCTGTGATCACTTTATGTTTGGGATTGGTTTCCATCACACATTTTTATATAAGATATCACCTTTTTGGAGTCATACTCGAGTGATCTTGAAGCCTACTTTATCTCCTTGAATAGGAAGATTCCTCTTCTGGCCTTCAGCTCTCCTCTTGTGGTTTCATCCCCTCCATCTTCACAAGAATCAGTTTCATCTCATTTCCCACCTTTCCCTCCTTCAACGCCTTAGATGCTGGTTAACAATTCTATGAAAGGAATGCTTTTATTTCTCTAGAAGTTACCAGAAAGGTGTCTTCCAGATTAGTGGTCTCTTCTGGGGAAATCTCCAAGTAGGTTCATGCTGGTCTTTAGACAAGATCTATATCAAAATAGAGTGTGACGGAATGTGCAATATATCCTCATATTGTAGAGGGCCAGGAGTCTGGGGCCAAAGCCAGACGTGGCCAACTCAATGTCTACTATTTTAATTTTGATTTCTCAGGGTCTTGGGGCAGGGAGATGTATGACTTACTCATCAACGAGCTTGGTAATAATCATTATTCTATGGTTGCTATCCTAGAACCAAAACAGGCTTCTACGTGGACCCTCCTAACTCCCATATTTTGTTTTTTTGGAATGATTATGTTATTATTGATCTTTTTAGTGTGTCGGATAAGCCTATAAACACCATAATTACAGTTGTGAATCAAGTGTTTATTTTTTTCCTTCATCTATGAAAAGTGAAACACACAGGTCAGAGAATATTTGTGGTGTGATTTAATTGATGTTAACCCGGATGATTTTCTTGGGACTTTTGGGGGTGATTTCAATATTATCTCAATTCTATAGGATAAGAATGGGGGAGGTGATTTTCCCAGGAAATCCAGCCACACTTTCGATTCCTTCATGGCTTGGAACAGCCTTCTAGATTCCAGATTTGAGGGAAATAGATACACCTTGAGAAATAACCAACATGAAGGGATACATGCCTATTGTTTTCTTGATCTATGATTGATGAACGATGTTGTTATTTCAATGTTCCAGGACTCCAAAGTCATTCATCTAGTCCGGGGTTTATCAGATCACTCTCCGCTCCATATTTATCTAGGTTCACGATCGAGTAGGGAAGATTGTGTTTTATTTTTCAAAATGTGGATAGAGGAAGTTGGATTCTTATATGTGGTCAGGGAAGCTTGAGATCTTCATCTCTGGGGGAATCTGTGGATCACTCTTCATAACAAGTTGATACGGCTCAAAAATATCCTTCGCAACTGGAAGAAAAAGATCCATGTTGGTGATGAGGACCTGGTCGAGATTAGTAAAGAGGTCGAACTTTGGGAGAATTTCCTAGAACAAGGATAGGATGGTTATCTATTTAATGAACAGAGAGTTGAAAAAGTTCATCTTACTAATAGTATTTTGAGATAGGAGCGGCTGGAAGGAAAGGGTGCTAGATTCTGATGGCTCTGGGAGGGAGATAGGAAGTATGGCTATTTTCAAACTTGTATTAGATAATTTCATTGTGTTTAGCGACCCAATATTTTTAGAGAATATGGATCCTTCACCAGTGATCTTGATGAGGTAGGGTCCATGGTTAATGGGGCTATCAAATCCTTATTGACCGCACCCAATTCAAGTATGATAGGGGGTATCCGAGAGGTGCTGCTAAAATATTTGAGGGCATTCCAAGATGTGTTTATGAGGTCATTGATGAGGGCTTAACGAGGACTTCGAATGAAGCTAATGTTCATGAGGAGATTTGATGTATGTACCCGGATAGTGCACTAGGGCTCGATGGCTTCCTGGGATCTTTCTACAAGGTGATGTGGGACTTTGTTAAAGGGGACCCGGTGAGAGTTGTCGAGGATTTCTTCTTAGGGGGGGACTTGTCGCGTATTGGTTGTGCAACCAAGATGGTTCTTATTCTTAAGGTGGGTAATCCTATGTTTATCGACCAGTAACGGCCCATGAGTATGTGTAATATACCATATAATACCCTAGCCAACATTCTAAATACAAAACTGGCTATTCACCTAGAATATTGGATGTCCTCGGAACAACATGAGTTCATTAATAGTAGGTCAATATAGGGCACATTATAAGTGGTCCAGGAGATGGTTAGTGACATCAACAACGGGTTCTTCAGGGGAAATTTAGTGGTTAAGCTCGACAAAATCAAGGCCTATGACAGGGTGGAATGGGGCTTTGTTGTAACAGCCCGAGATTTTTAAGAAAAATATTCTTTTTAATTTTATTAATGTCTTGTGTTGTACGCTACACCAAAAGGATCTTGCACAACACACATCCTTGACTTGCCTTTCATTACACGCAATCGCAACCTTCCTCGATAGCGTGTGTAGTACGCAATACTGAGTTTCACGAAACAACAATATGCTATTAAAATATTATTAAAACTAGTCGTTATGAATAGTAATAACCAGTTTTTAAATTTTAGAAATTTTAGCTCTCAAAATGGACTTCATTTTTGGATTCGGAGTATCGAATTTAGCCTAAGGTGAAATTTTGGTACTTTTCGGATAACTTTCATATTCTGATGAATAGTGAAAATTACTAAATTATAAATAAAAACAACTTTTTTAATCGAAATAATTAATAGTGATAAATCATTAATTTGAGTGGTTTTAAAGTATATTTAGAATATATTTTTACAATTTAATACAATTTTGGTCATTGGATGTAATTTCACATTAACACTAGACATAAACAAATGTCAATATTTTGATAGATATTGTTTCTTAAAAACACGCTATTTGTTTTAACAACGGGATTTAATTATAAAATTAATTAATGCAACTTCTATGTTATGAATTTGGTAAAGTAGACTTCATTTTTGAATTCGGAATATGAAATATAGCTTAGGATGAAATTTTGGCATTTTTCTGAAAAACTTCAATTTTTGATGAATAGTGAAACTACTAAGTGGTAGTTAAAAAAACAGAATTTTTCATAAAACTCAATTTTACCGCTTCTGTGAATGGAATTTTAAAAATCTGAGAGACACGGTTGATGTCAGTAAGTAAAATGTGGTTCAATGAGATGAAAATAATTTTTGGTGAATAGTTACTTTTTACTTTTATTTACCACGGTTAAAAGTAAATAGGGTAATTAAGGGTAAGAATGATATTAATATTACCCTAACACATGTCCTAATTCTATTGGAAAAGTGTATCTCGACCAAAAACAACCTTAAGTGCAAAATATTATCATTTAGGCCCACTTGGATTATATTAGGACATTTATTATTATTTAATTCAAAGAAGAGTTAAAAGAGTTAAAATCAATGTTTATTTACTAAAACATTTTTAATATGGGGTTATACATAAGATAAATTCGACTATAAATATTCCTTAGAAATATAAAAGGATTTCCTACATAATTTTATTTTATTTGTAACTTTTAGACATCAAATAATTTAATTTATTTATGACACAAAGATGATGCAGTAATTATCTTATTAATGAAATATTGACATAATTGATATTATAAATACCAAAATAAATGTAATTTAATACTTTTTATGAATTCCACTAATTTTCTAGGTTACTATGATATATTAGTGTTGATTTAATCAACTTGGATAGAACATATAATTCTGTTATGGCTTTCACAAAAATCATATATCAAATAGTGTCAAAATTGACACAAAATAGTTTTTAAATCTAATATTATATTATTAATTGTTATTTTATTCCTAAAAATATATGGTTCAGCCAAATGACTTATATAAGGATATATATATTAATAATAAACAATTTGGGGTTCGTTTGGCATGTTATAGTATGTTTATTAACCATATGGTGTAAGAAAACAAAAAGACACGGTAAAAGTTAAATTATTTAACTTAGAGTTAAATCAAATTGATAAGGTTAAAATAATAACCTAAACTTGTCTAAATCCTATTGGTTGATAGGATTTCGACCCATCCCCACTTTATATTCGAAATAATACCCTTTGGAACCATTATAAACCGATTTTAACTTTAATATAAAATAATATTTTGAGATATTCCTAAGGTTCCCCTCTCCTCCCTTATAAAAGGGAACCTCCTCCCTCTCTTCCTCACACAACTTTGAGCCTTAAAACTCGTCCAACCCCTGACAAAATCTCTTCTCCACTTCCCTAGTATCATCCTAGAGGTCCTGGTCTTCTTCAAATATCATCCTTTGTTCTTTAAGTGGAGGCTAAGAAAAGGCGCGTCAAAAAGAGGTAATATCCATTACCGATCTTTTTCAATTTCTTTCTTCTTCAACTTCTTCTTCTTTAGTTGTTTCATGGTAAAGTAATAACATAAGTATTTCTTATATACTGATATGTTATTATAAATATGAAACAACTCTAATTAACCTTCTATCCATCCTACGGAAAAAGGAAATCACTGCACGTGCGTACGTACGGAATACCGTCTCCACGCCGTGGTGTAATCTATTTTCCGCCACCACATTAATTGGATGGGTATAATGGTGTAAAGAGTAACTATATATGATTATTATAAAGTTATATTGATACTGAAATAGTATACATACACTTCAACACAATTCCACGACCATGGGAACGATATCATCACTCGTGCATACGTACGGACTACCGTCTCCACGACGCGATGAGATTCATTATCCATTTTAACCATTTAAGAATGATTACAAAGTATATATAAGAAATAATAATGAAATATATGACATTATAAAGCTACTGGATTTATGTATATATATATGTCATCTACTTACTTCCATTCAAGACAATAAAGAAAGGAAAACAGTGTTCATGCGTACGTACGGACTACCGTCTCCATGAACGGTGTTTTTCATTTCATTTATCTATCTATTATATATATATATACTGAATATATATAATATATAAATCATATTTTATATTCTGGAAGTAAGTAAATCATGATATAAGTAATAATAATGTCAAGAACAACAAGTCAAAACACCTACGATAAATGAAACGATTTTACCCAAAACGCTTTTTTAACATGGAATTTACAAAAGAACGGGTAATATAAAGTCATAAGTGAACAATATATGATATCATAACAATGAATATGATTCTGTAATAAGTCAATGACATTATTTATATCATTATACAGGAGGTTCGGACACATACGAAGCAAATCAGACCTAAGGTAAGAGAAATATCACAATCTCATTTTTATCCGAGATTGTTTATTCGTAAGTATTTACTAGGGTGTATTTTATCATCCACATCCATGTTTCATAAATATGTAATATTATTTCCATCCACCTACAATTTTTTAAATCCATTTTTACCCTTCGGTGAGTTTTTAGTAAAAGAAATGAAAGGAATCTTTTGTCCTTTTTCGTACGAGGTACTTTTTGACTTTTCCGGCAAAAGTACGAAGAATGTTTTTTTAACTTATACGGCATGAATGGATTTCTAAAACATTATTTACAAGAACTTTCCTATAAAAGTATTCAAGTTTATTTTTAATCAACTTCTTTTAGTTTAAAATTGTATGACATGTTAAGAAAGGAAAAGTGTTTTTGAAGTAGAAAGGATATTTTTCTCAAGAATGGAGTTCAAGTATTTTATCAAAATTGTTTTCCATCTAAGATAATAAAAGGGTTATGTTTTTATCCCTATTATTACATGGATTTGATTATGTTGTGATGGAAATATTTTTGTTCTTTATCTTATATGAATTTTTTTATGATGTCATGTTGTTTAAGAATCCCATTTTTATTACATGGTTTATGATATGATGTATGGTTTATGATTTTGTGGCACACATAAGAATGGTATCATTATGAGATGGGTGGGACCTATATCTCCCTACAATTCATTGGGTAAAGATTTTATATCTCATGAGATAGACATAGCTGGAATGGTAGGTTATACCGGTTCAGTGAAATAGGACTGAAACGAGGGTGACTCGGTTCAGAAAGGGTCTTTGTCCACTAAGATAGTTTTGGAAATGAGTCTTGACTAACAAGAAATTATTCTCTATGATTATGTGTGAATGCCACAAAGTTTCATGTTTTAAATTATGATTATTGGGATTTCATTTCACTACTATGATTTATCCCATGTTATGAAATTATGCTCTCTTTTGCAGGTTAAGATTTCCAAAAGTTATGTTCTTATGAATATGATGTGATTGATTTCTCTTTTGTTTACCCTTACTGAGCATTTGAGCTCACCCTTTTATGTTTTCTTTTCCCCAGGATATAAAGAAAGGTTTTAGGTAAAAAAGAAGGGAAGATCTTTATGGTAGATATTGAAGATCTTTCACCACGATTAGAAGATTACGTTCCGAGTTTCCAAAGACACTAAACTATTAAGATCCTTGTGTGTGTGTTTTTGTTATGTACTAAGTATTCCGCAAAAGTAATGTAATGTCCATGTACGTCAAGCTTCGGGTCTCTACAGTTGGTATCATAGGAAAGGTTTATTCAACCTTTGGAAACTAGGATGCGAAAACATTAGTGAGATCCCTAGAGATATTTCTAAGGTATATCTAGGGATGTCCCTAAGGATAAGTATACGTATAAGATACAGTCCTAGAACTATGGTAACAATCATAGAATTTAACCTAAGAAGTTAGATATTTAGGATACTCCCCCTTTATAATGTTGTTTTCCCTAGCATGATTTTTGCCTCTCACACTATTCTTTTTGGGTTTTACACGATGGCTGGAACCCGAAGGAACCGTGTTGATCAATGCAATGGACAATGCAATGATTGTCCTCCTGAACAAACAAATGTTATGGGAGATGGAGTGAAAAATCTTATTTCTATACATACACAAGCTATGACTCATTCTGGACTTCCAAATGAGCAGAGAAGGGAACAATATTCTATTGAGTCCTTAATGAGGCAACGTCCACCTTCTTTCAGTGGGTCTTCTGATCCACTTGTTGCTGAACAATGGATCAGTACTACTGAAAAGATATTTTCAGTTCTTCAATGTTCTGAACATGATAAAGTCATCTTAGCAGTATATCGTTTGGAAGGGGAAGATGATCAATGGTGGAATCTTATCAAGAATACGAGGAAAAGAGATGAAATTGATTCCATGGAATGGGACAAGTTCAATAACTTGTTTTTCAGTAAGTACTTCCCTTGTATTCTTCGAACAAAGATGGAAAAGGAGTTTCTTGAGCTAAAGCAGAAGGATGATGAATCTGTTGGTATATACGAAGCAAATTTTACAAGACTTTCAAGGTATGCATCTGGCATTATCATCCAACCTGAAAGTAAAGTTGATCGATTTTTCAGTGGCTTAAAACCAAGTCCTCGAAGGGCATTAGCTATAAGATACTTCAGTTGCTATGAAGAAATTGTGCATTGTGCTATCAAGGTAGAAATGGAAGTTGGTGTTACATATCAATCTCATGGTTTTGACAAGAAACGAAAGATGGAGTTCAAGGAGAAATCTCAGAATAATGGTGAAAAGAAGATGAATATTTCCTTATGCACAAAGTGTGGAAAGAAGCACGGTGGAGATTGTCTTAAAGGGACTAGAAAATGTTTTAAGTGTGGAAAATAAGGTCATCGAGTAGCTGAGTGTCGAAGTAATGGAAAAAGGGTTTCTAATGATGTGAACAAAGAAAACACTGTAGAGAACGCACCACCAACACTTCAATGTTTCAAGTGCAAGGAGATGGGACATTATGCCAATAAATGCCCTAATCCAAGGGTTAGTGATGATCAACATGAGCAACCACTTAAGGCAAAGGACAAAGGGAAGTCACATGCGATCATTATTGGCGATGTTGAATATGACAACGATGTGGTGGAATGATTAAGTGTTTATGTAATGGGATTCCAAAATAGTGTTGTATATAGTATCGTGGAATATTGGAATATTTATGTATTGGTCTATTGTGGTTTTCAATAATTGTATGGTACCAGTAACCATGGAAAGTGATTGAGATATTTTTGGAAAAAGAATGATATGCGCATAATGAAGGGAAAATGAGAAAATTAAATATTTGACAGTATTCATGAGCTCATGATTGATATAAGGACTAAGTGATATCATGGTTTGAGTATATAGAATTCTGAGGATTTTGGTATGTGGAAAGTGTTAACTTTTAACTGCATTCATGTTTTCACTAAGGTTCGATGGGTATTCAAGAGAATACATGATTTAGGCCTTTGAATGTTTGGAATGTGACCAACAAAACATATCTTATGATATATGGAGATCGACGATGGTGTTCAATCTCTAGTAATCGTTTTCACTATGTTATGAGAGTGGACTGCAGTATTATGGATAAGCCTAAAGATTGGAATGGATTATGTTGGACATAAGTTAGTATTGTTTAAGGATCGAAGTTTTCTCGATATTATTGATGGGATGTTATAGTAATATAGTTTTAGAAAAAGGACAACCTGCAGGACGGGCGACGGCCCATCGCGTCAGACAAGGATGTGGGAATCGAACCCACAACCGAAGTGCGACTGGCCTTTATCGCCTACCACTGGCCTACAGGAAGTCCCTGTTTATTAGAAACTAGTTTTATTATATTAAGCAGTATGATATATGAAGTATAATCCCATTTTAGGAACCATATATGATTAATCTCACTATAGATCGACTTATGTATATAAATTTTGCTAACCTTTTGAGACAGATGGAATGACCTGTCATTCTATCACATGATCTGCTAACACTTCACGAATAACAAATTCAACTTCATTTATTTAAGAGATGAAGTAGAAATTGTTCAAGGCACGAACAACAGTGAGATTGTACCAAAATAAAGTAAGTATTTATTCTAATTCAAACTCTTCAACTTTAGGGAAACGATCTTGAAAACCAAAAATGTTGTCCTAGTGCCCTTATATCCGATGAATCAGATGGTACCCTAGATCGTCACAAATTTATGGCTTTGTGATTGCTGGCTTTTTCATAGCCATGTTCTCTACCACTCTCCATCAGAACATGATGGTTAGATTTTTCTTCCATATCCATATTTTCACCTATGTGGAAACCCAGTGATTAGTTTATTTGGGTAACCGTTACGTTTCATACTTTTGTTTTTAAAGATTGGTTTGGATATTCCTTTTTACGATGTGGGTTTCTATTAAAGAAACTTTTGAATAGTAAACCATTTATAACCCCGACGAATTTCGAGGGCGAAATACATTTTAAGGGGGGTAGAATGTAACAGCCCGAGATTTTATGAAAAATATTCTTTTTAATTTTATTAATGTCTTGTGTTGTACGCTACACCAAAAGGAGCTTGCACAACACACATCCTTGACTTGCCTTGCATTACACGCAATCACAACCTTCCTCGATAGCGTGTGTAGTACGCAATACTGAGTTTCACGAAACAACGATATGCTATTAAAATATTATTAAAACCAGCCGTTATGAATAGTAATAACCACTTTTTAAATTTTAGAAATTTTAGCTCTCAAAATGGACATCGTTTTTCGATTCGGAGTATCGAATTTAGCCTAAGGTGAAATTTTGGTACTTTTCGGATAACTTTCATATTCTGATGAATAGTGAAAATTACTAAATTTTAATTAAAAACAACTTTTTTAATCGAAATAATAAATAGTGATAAATCATTAATTTGAGTGGTTTTAAAGTATATTTATAATATATTTTTACAATTTAATACAATGTTGGTCATTGGATGTAATTTCACACTTACACTAGACATAAACAAATGTCAATCTTTTGATAGATATTGTTTCTTAAAAACATGCTATTTGTTTTAACAACGGGATTTAATTATAAAATTAATTAATGCAACTTCTATGTTATGAATTTGGTAAATTAGACTTCATTTTTGAATTCGGAATATGAAATATAGCTTAGGATGAAATTTTGGCATTTTTCTGAAAAACTTCAATTTTTGATGAATAGTGAAACTACTAAGTGGTAGTTAAAAAAACTGAATTTTTCATAAAACTTAATTTTACCGCTTCTGTGAATGGAATTTCAAAAATCCGAGAGACAAGGTTGATGTCAGTAAGTAAAATGTGGTTCAATGAGATGAAAATAATTTTTGATGAATAGTAACTTTTTACTTTTATTTACCACGGTTAAAAGTAAATAGGGTAATTAAGGGTAAGAATGATATTAATATTACCCAAACACATGTCATAATTATATTGGACAAGTGTATCTCGACCGAAAACAACCTTAAGTGTAAAATATTATCATTTAGGCCCACTTGGATTAGATTAGGACATTTATTATTATTTAATTCAAAGAAGAGTTAAAAGAGTCAAAATCAATGTTTATTTACTAAAACATTTTTAATACGGAGTTATACATAAGATAAATTCAACTATAAATATTCCTTACAAATCTAAAACGGTTGTCTACATAATGGTATTTTATTTGTAATTTTTAGACATCAAATAATTTAATTTATTTATGACACAAAGATGATGCAGTAATTATCTTATTAATGAAATATTGACATAATTGATATTATAAATACCAAAATAAATTTAATTTATGACTTTTTATGAATTAAACTAATTTTAGAGGTTACTATGATATATTAGTGTTTATTTAATCAACTTGGTTCGAACATATAATTCTGTTATGACTTTCACAAAAATCATATATCAAATAGTGTCAAAATTGACACAAAATAGTTTTTAAATCTAATATTATATTATTAGTTGTTATTTTATTCCTAAAAATCTAAGGTTCGGCCAAATGACTTAGATAAGGATATATATATTACTAATAAACAATATGGGGTTAGTTTGGCATGTTATAGTAAGTGTATTAACCATATGGTGTAAGAAAACAAAAAGACACGGTAAAAGTTAAATTATTTAACTTAGTGTTAAATCTAATTGATAAGGTTAAAATAATAACCTAAACTTGTCTAACTCCTATTTGTTGATAGGATTTCGACCCATCCCCACTTTATCTTCGAAATAAGACCCTTTGGAACCATTATAAACCGATTTTAACTTTAATATAAAATAATATTTTGAGATATTCCTAAGGTGCCCCTCTCCTCCCTTATAAAAGGGCACCTCCTCCCTCTCTTCCTCACACAACTTTGAGCCTTCAAGCTCGGCCAAACCCTACCAAAATCTCTTCTCCACTTCCCTAGTATCATCCTATAGGTCCTGGTCTTCTTTAAAGATCATCCTTAGTTCTTTAAGTGGAGGCTAAAAAAAGGCACGTCCAAAAGAGGTAATATCCATTACCGATCTTTTTCAATTTCTTTCTTCTTCAACTTCTTCTTCTTTAGTTGTTTCATGATAAAGTAATAACATCAGTATTTCTTATATACTTATATGTTATTATATATATGAAACAACTCTAATTAACCTTCTATCCATCCTACGGAAAAAGGAAATCATCGCGCGTGCGTACGTACGGAATACCGTCTCCACACCGTGGTGTAATCTATTTTCCGCCACCACATTAATTGGATGGGTATAATGGTGTAATGAGTAACTATATATGATTATTATAAAGTTACATTGATACTAAAATAGTATACATACACTTCAACACAATTCCACGACCATGGGAACGATATCATCGCTCGTGCGTACGTACGGACTACCGTCTCCACGACGCGATGAGATTCATTCTCCATGTTAACCATTTAAGAATGATTACAAAGTATATATAAGAAATAATAATGAAATATATGACATTATAAAGCTACTGGATTTATGTATATATGTATGTCATCTACTTACTTCCATTCAATACATTAAAGAAAGGAAATTAGTGTTCATGCGTACGTACGGACTACCGTCTCCATGAACGGTGTTTTTCATTTCATTTATCTATCTATTATATATATATATATATATATACTGAATATATATGATATATAAATCATATTTTATATTCTGGAAGTAAGTAAATCATGATATAAGTAATAATAATTTCAAGAACAACAAGTCAAAACACCTACGATAAATGAAACGATTTTACCCAAAACACTTCTTTAACGTGGAATTTACAAAAGAATGGGTAATATAAAGTCATAAGTGAACCATATATGATATCATAACAATGAATATGATTCTTTAATAAGTCAATGACATTATTTAAATCATTATATAGGAGGTTCAGACACATACGAAGCAAATCGGACCTAAGGTAAGAGAAATATCACAATCTCATTTTTATCCGAGATTGTTTATTCGTAAGTATTTACTGGGGTGTATTTTGTCATCCACATCCATGTTTCATAAATATGTAATATTATTTCCATCCACCTACAATTTTTTAAATCCATTTTTACCCTTCGGTGAGTTTTTAGTAAAAGAAATGAAAGGAATCTTTTGTCGTTTTTCGTACGAGGTACTTTTTCACTTTTCCGACTAAAGTACGAAGAATGTTTTTTTTAACTTATACGGCATGAATGGATTTATAAAACATTATTTACAAGAAGTTTCCTTTACAAGTATTCAAGTTTATTTTTAATCAAATTCTTTTAGTTTAAAACTGTATGACATGTTAAGAAAGGAAAAGTGTTTTTGAAGTAGAAAGGATATTTTTCTCAAGAATGGAGTTCAAGTATTTTATCAAAATTATTTTCCATCTAAGATAATAAAAGGGTTCTGTTTTTATCCATATTATTACATGGATTTGATTATGTTGTGATGGAAATATTTTTTTTATTTATCTTATATGAATTGTTTTATGATGTCATGTTGTTTAAGAATCCCATTTTTATTACATGGGTTATGCTATGATGTATGGTTTATGATTTTGTGGCACACATAAGAATGGTATCATTATGAGATGGGTGGGACCTATATCTCCCTCCAATGCATTGGGTAAAGATTTTATATCTCATGAGATAGACATGGCTGGAATGGTAGGTTATACCGGTTCAGTGAAACAGGACTGAAACGAGGGTGACTCTGTTCAGAAAGGGACTTTGTCCACTAAGATAGTCTTGGCAATGAGTCTTGACTAACAAGAAATGATTCTCTATGATTATGTGTGAATGCCACAAAGTTTCATGTTTTAAGTTATGATTATTGGGATTTCATTTCACTACTATGATTTATCCCATGTTATTAAATTATGCTCTCTTTTGCAGGTTAAGATTTCCAAAAGTTATGTTCTTATGAATATGATGTGATTGATTTCTCTTTTGTTTACCCTTACTGAGCATTTGATCTCACCCTTTTATGTTTTCTTTTCCCCAGGATATAAAGAAAGGTTTTAGGTAAAAAAAGGGAAGATCTTTATGGGAGATATTGAAGATCTTTCACCACGATTAGAAGATTACGTTCCCAGTTTCCAAAGACACTAAACTATTACGATCCTTGTGTGTGTGTTTTTGTTATGTACTAAGTATTCCGCAAAAGTAATGTAATGTCCATGTACGTCAAGCTTCGGGTCTCTACAGTTGTTCTCAAAATCTTGACTAGAACGGGGTTCTCTATTTGTACTAGTGAAAAATTTTCCATTGTTTCTGCTCGATGTGGATTTCAACTTCATTTATGGGTAAGAAATTTGGGTTTTTCTAGACTTGTTGTGGTCTCCAGAAAGGGGACCCTTTTTCCCCCACTCTTTTCATTCTCTCTAAAAATTATTTTATCTACTTTATCAATCAAGTCCTCAACATGGTTAATGTTCTCCCTTACCATAATAGGTATGCTATAAGGGTTATCTCACAATTGATGTTTGTAGATGACACAATTTACTTTATCAATGGTATTAGACAATCTGTGAAGGGGTTCAATAGACATCTAGGGGAATACTGTAAGTGGAGTGGGCAAGTGGTGAACAAAGAAAAAAGATCTTTTTATATCACCAGAAAGTTCTCTGAAAGGAGGGTGAGGGATGTGAGGGTCAGTTTGAGTATGAAGAGAGGCTCTTTTCCCATGGATTACCTTGGTGATCTAGTAAGTGATTCATCTCTTAGGTTCCATCAATATGATAAACGCATAAGCAAAGTCTCTGGGCAAATCTATAACTAGAAAGATAGATATCTATCCTTCGAAGGTCATATAACTTAAGTGATTAGTGTCTTGGTCTCAATTACCATGCATATTCTATCTACAATGAAGGTTCCCGAAATTTTGATTTCCAAATAGGATAAGATTACATTGTCCTTTATATGGATGGGAATATGGATGGGAGACATCATTGGGATTCAAGGAAATGTCTTGCAAGACCTCTCTCTAAAGGGGGTATCAACTTGAGAAGTGTATCCTCAACCATGCAGAGGCTTCATGAAAATATTATGTGGGAAGATCTAGAAGTTTGGTCCCTCTATAGCAGGATAATGTAAGACATATACGACCAAAATATGTGTGATCAGAGAGCGAGTTCCTCTAGGATATGGAATATGATTCATCCTTTCATGGAGGTTTTGCATCATCACTCTTGGTGGTTAGTGGGAACATGGAACATCAATTTCTTGAAGCAATATCAGAGGATGGGTAGGTTGTATTTCCTAGGCTTCCCCACCCCAGAAATATATTTTAGCAAGGCTAGTGGTTATCCTCATTTTCTTCAGTCCATTATTAATCAGAATAAACTTGATGTTTTCAATAGTATTTTTACCGGTGATTATTCTAATAAACACATATTCAAAGTTTCGACATTGGTTATTTTTTCTATTAAGGTTTTCTTTCTTGACACGGGGGACATTTCAAATGAAGACCAATGGAGAGTGACTCTGTGGTGCATGGATATTCCCTCTAAATTTAATTTTTTGTTGTGATGTGTGAGGGAAAAAACACTACCTACTAATTAAAATTTGCATCATATGGGATTGAATATGGCTTCTGGGTGTTGGTGTTGTAGGTCCTCTAATTTTGAAATAGTGGGTCACATTTTCTAAGGTAGTGAATGGGATAGAGGGATCTAGAAGTCCTTCGAGGCATTCTTTGGTTGGGATGTGTCTGGAGGGGTGCAGGAAAGTTCTCTTAGCTCATGGTTCAGAGGTAAGAATGCCCATGGTGCTAAGAGGAAGGGAATAACCATTATTCTCGTTGTTGTTTGATGGACTATCTAGCAGGACTGAAATGTGGTGCATCATAATCATGGCTTGAGATCTCAGGTAAGTGTAATATTTAGAATGAAAAATATTCTTCAATATATTTTTTGACTATACCTCTATTTCTAATTAGCACCGTCAGTGAAATAAATTGTTATGAATCTCTCAAATGACAACCAGGTTGATATTCTTGTGCAGGGAAGGTGGGTTCAATGTCATCCACCATGCCATTATTTCAAGCTCAATATGGATGGGTCTCTTCTCAAGGGGTAGATGTGTGGTGGTGGGGTGTTGAGTGATCTTATGGGTTTAGTTATTGAATCATTCACACCCTCTTATGGAATAGGTGATGTAGTGAAGGCGGATTCTATGGCCATGTCGACTAGGCTGGAGGTATGCATACAATGAAAGATCATTATTAAGATGGAGGAGACAGATTCCATGGTTCTGTGTAAATCTATGTTAGGAAAGTGAAGTATCCCTTGGAACGCCGCATATACTATCAGAAAATTCAATACACTCATTAGTAACAACATGGATGCCTCTCAAACATGGTGGGAGGGGAACATGGTTGCACACTTTTTGGAATCTATGGAATCATCAAATCAAATTATGTTATCTTTATTTTTCTTGGGTTCTTTTCCTATGAAGGGGATGAAATTTGATGTCAATGATGCTATGGGTTTACATTACTTTAGACCACCATGAGTTTTTTTTCTTGGAGTTTTTTGTACAGTGGCCCTTTAAAAAACAATAAAAATGTTAATTTTTATTCAGTATTAGATGATAGGAGGGAAACAAATATCGAAAAAATAAAAATGTGAATTTGGAAAACATTTATCCCTATAAAATCAATGAAAAAATTTGAACCAATGAAGTCTCATTATGTTGAAAATAATTTCAATGATGATTTCATGCAGTTCAATGAACCCATCTCTTTATTCTGTAAAGTTTTTTTGTGAGACATGCGTAAATATAAAGGTAAATTTCATTTTTTTCAGAAATATTTAAATTTTTTTATAAAATTAACTTAATAAAGAACAAGATGGTGAATATGGTGACCATCATCAAAGGTCATCAGGAAGAAACTGGGTGGAAAGTATCCAAAGTGGGAGAAACTTAATTAATTCTAAAGAAACTTCTATTGGAAAAAACAAGAATAATTTTTTATGAATTAATAAGGAACACCTTGTCATTGGTTAAGAGTAAGGTATGATTTGGAGGATGAAGTTTTGATAGTCATCCTAGATAAATCAAATCATCCTGAAGATCCCTCTACTGGTGAAACAGAGGCAGTTCCAAATAGTAAAAATAGAGATAAAGAAACACCTAATAATTTCAAAATAAGTGTGGATATATTTGTATTATTGAAGAAAAATAGAAACTATTAGTAGTAAAATAAAACATTGAAATATGATAATGATTCATTGATGAATTATCTTGATGAGTATAAAAATGAAAATATTGAAATGATAGAAGTTGAATTTACATGAAATATTGAATATCTCAACACAATTAATAAATCTGTATATATAATGCTTAATTTTACCCTATGAATCCTCATTAACAATAATTAATTAGTAAAATATCCTTAGGTAAATTTGATTGATTTTCAAAATTATATGATAAGCACTCTCCATGTGTTTCAAAATTCATTCTATGAAATTGATTAATGAATTAAAACACAAAAGAAGGTTTTTATTACTTCTAAAAGACTCATATATTATCACATGGTTCTTAGATATATTTTTGGGGATACCCAAGAATTAAACACAAATAGTGGTAGTTGTGAAAAAGGGAAAATGAATATTTTATCATTCTATTTGAAGAGAAAATCCCCAAATGAAAAAATTGGTTTTGGTTCTAAAATTTGAAAGACAAATGTTGTGTAGGAGAAGAAAAATAATGATGTTAAGCTTTAATTAATGGTAAAAGAAAATGATAAATATTATAACCATTATAAAATAGAAAACAATTATAAAATTATTAAATGGAGGAAAGGTCAATAATTGGATTTAGATAAGACAATCATATTTCTAAGAAGATTTCAATTTGATGGAAGAAGTTGGTGTTGTGGATCCAATAGGCATAAATAATATTTTTATTGGTATAATTTATAACTCCATAAATTATATAGATTCTATTAATTTAGGGAGTTTTAATTAAAATATATTATAGTACAACCAAGAAAGTATCCAAAAGACAAGGTATTATGTCATAATAATTATAATTATCCTTAGGAATCTTGTGGTAGGTGTGATCAACTTGGAAACACAACCAATATTATCTTCACAATTCTACCAGTGAGGATAATTTTGAATATATAATGAGAAGGAATGAACAAGAATAATAAATGATTGTTGAATATTTTTATAAATATTGAAAATGATAAAAGCCTTTGATAAACGATAGTATTTACTCATCAGACATCATAACCAATAAGAATATATTAAAATATATAACAAGGTATAATGGAGGAGTGGTTTAGTTTGGAAATAATGGATCAATTATTGTTAAAGTAGTTGAAATCACTAAAATTTGTAAGAAGAAAGTAAGTGATGTTATCATTATTAATGGTATCAAAAAAAACTTTCATCATTTTCACAATGGGAATATGGTGATATTTTGAAAATATTGGTTTTTTCAAAAGTAAGTTACAGGATGACACAATATTGATGAAGGTACGATAAATAGGAGGCAATATGATTCAAATTTAAAATGATAATGACACATGTTTCATGAGTATGATGGAATAAAATATATTACATGGAATAAGACTTGAAAATTTAGAGAAAAAGTACATGGTTATGATTATTAAACATATCATTGGGTGGAATTTACTAGACCTACATTTTTCATGGCTCAATACCTGTGACCATGTTACAAAACAAAAATGGTGAATAAGAGACAACTGCCTTTAGAGATCGAAATGAATAAAAATATTAATTTTTTATACATAAAGTTTGTTTCTCAAGGAGCGTAAAGTTAACCAATATAGATAAATATTTCTAGTGAGGTATTGAATATTTCAAATAGATGACATAATTTTATTTTATGTCAAGTAAGTCACAAGTCCTAGAAATATTTAAACAATTTTAGAGGACCGATGAGGATCAAATGGGATGTGTCTAAAACCGATTTTGCTTAGATAGTGGATTACAATTCAAAAATAATTTTTTTATTATCATAAAAAAATCCATAAATAAGGCATAAATTTTGATTTCTATATAAACCGTAAAAATATATTATCTTAGTAAACAAACTGGAGTTTTTTGGGATTTGGAAAAACCTTATTTTAAAATCATGGAACCTCAAAATAATTTTGGGGATAAATCACAAGCAAAACTATCTACATTTTTAACTGGATCCTACATTAACCCGACTTGATCAAAATTCTTTTCTTGTTTTTTTTTCGTGAATCCATTTCAATGATTTATGAATTTTCACCATTATTTTATCAATATTAAGGGGTATTAATTTGGAAAATAAAATGATAGATTTTATGAATTCATATTTATTGTAAAAAACCTTGGTGGATGGACTTACTAGTGTTACAATAATAATCTAGGAAGAATTATTGATTATGATTCTGTATTTTTGTTAGAAAATAAAATTACATTTCAAATATAATTTCTAATTAATTAAGTATTTAATTATGCTCTTGGGGAAAACAATGAATAGACAGATATTATTCTAGTGGTAAAAATATAATTTTAAGACCCTCATGATGATTCAAAATTATACAGTATTGAAGAAAACCTTAATGAGGGTGAAACCAAATTTTCCTGATTTAGGAAGCATGTAAATGATTAGAATACCCATAAAAATAATAATAATGGTGTTTAAAATAGAATAAGATTGAGGATTTGAATTTATAACATCTTTCTTTAATATTTTGATTTAAAGGTCAATGAAGAATCCTTGAAACATGATGACTGGATAGTAGTGAGGAAAGAAGATCTGAGTGATATTGACCAGAATAAAATTTATGAGTTGGCATCCCATTCCAAATACAGAAATTTGGTTATGATAAAGTGGTTTTCAAAAATAAATTCAGTGAGAAATTATAATTATAACAATATAAGGCTATTCTTATTTTTAATGAATACTCTCAAATTAAGGGTATTTATATTAATTATATGTCTGTAGTAGTAAAAAAATTTGAAATTATGTGAATGTTTCTAAATATATGTGCTTAAAAAAATTATATAAATTTCCAAATGAGTGTAAGGTCACTGTTTCTAAATGGTGAACATATGGAGGAATTCCACATTTGAAACTCAAATATGATTATACAAAATAATTGTGGTTATTGAGTTTCAAATACAAATAAATAATTATATGGGATAAAAAATGTGCCATGGGAATGATATTAAAAACTGGATAACTTTCTAAAAAGTAAAACATTCAAGAAAAGAAATATGGATTATAATATTTATTTTAAAGGATATAACACTATGTAAATTTTAACCATTATGTATATTAATTTTATAGTTTTCACCAGAAAAAATTTATAATATTAAGAGATATTTTCATCCAAAAAGAGAAGACACATTTAAAGTACCTGATAGGATATATGGTATTCTTATTGGATTTGAAAATCCCAAAAACAAAAAGTTCTATCTATCTCTTTTAATAATGTATTATCATGAGTTATTAAAGATATTTAACATAGAATTGTTGAAAGAGGTCTCTACAGTTATAGGTTTCATGTTTTGGTTTTAAATTGATTAATAACAAAGGATTTTGGATTAAATAGAGGTCTAGAGTCTTGTTGACAAACCACTTTATTTGATAACATCTAGACATGGAAAAATATTTTTGGTAACATATTGAATATGATTCCAATTCAATATAAAGGATTCATATCATATAGTGGTGTAACTGAACTTTTGGTATAAAAACGGGCCTTCTAATTTTGGATTGAGTTTTGAGAACAACATATAAATTTAAACTTATTTTTATTCATAATTTTATTGACTTGAATATGTAAGATTGGTATAGAGTAAGAGGTTTCCAACCTCTGATACCAACTGTAGGATCGAAATAGTGATGTAGATGCTCAATTTACAAGAGGGGGGTGAATTGTATACTTTAAAAATTCCTTTGGAACCTTTAAAGTTAGTTAAGAATAACTATGTTTTCCTTAAGCAAAGGAAAAGGCTAAGTTTAAAAAAGTTAAACTAAGCAAATTCACAACACTTCTAACACCGAATGCAAACTAGGAAAGAGATTCCGAACGAGGGTTCCGGAAATATGGTTCCGGAAATTGAAACTTAACAAAAGATTACAATATGAGATTCTACCTTAAAGCGTATAGAATCTAAATGAAACAGAGTGCAAATAAGGAAGTATAATAAAGTTATACTTTCCTTATAATACAAAATTCAACGGAAATAAAACAAGTAGTTAAACTACAAGTAACTAGATATAAGTCTTTTAACCCAAAGAGAAGGGTATCCAACAACCTTGGATAAAGGTCCCTTGATTTATACTTTCAAGCAAGTCTGTCTTACCCACACCAGGGTAATCCCTCGATACGAATATCGGAGTCTCTGTCTTGCTATCCCCGCAAGCCCTCAACTTCAAGGTAGTTGGAAACCTATGTCTTCCTCAGCAAGGAAGCCCTCGAACTTCAAGGTAGTCGGCACCTCTGTCTTCCTATCCCCGGAATCCCTCGAATGTAATCACCAACATTCGGAGTCGCACGAAGCTTTGAGAGTTAATAAGAGCCTCTCTCTCTAGAAATCACTTCAAGAAAATTAGTCATCCTTTCAGCACTTTCATCAGCTATCAGCCACGAGCTCTTTCAATTGAGCTCCTATTTATAGGTAAGGTCGGCTCATTCTCCAACGGTCATATTTTCATTAAAGATCGGAGGGACCTGTACATGTGTCACTTAGACAACGGTTAGTTTATAACAAAACAGACAACATCGTTTTATAACAAAACAAGTGTAACAGAATGTACGACATCGTTTTAAAAATCTAACATAAAATTACGAAATGAAAGCTTCGGAGTGAAGGTTTTGAGTGTAAGGAACAATAATAAAAAGTAGAAAAATTATAGAAATGTAAGTAATAAAGAAGTTTGGAGTCTAACAAAGATATTTTTCGGAGTCTAAATTAAATCAGAGTGTATAAAACAAAGATACTCAAATTCTGTTTAATAGGTGAATTCGGAATGACAATTCAGAATAGGAATTCGTCATCAGAAATTGTAATGAGAATTCATCATCAGGATTCGTAATGAGAATTCGTCATCAGAATTCGTAATGAGAATTCATCATCAGGATTCGTAATGAGAATTCGTCATCAGAATTTGTAATGAGAATTCGTCATCATAATTCGTAATGAGAATTCTTCATCAGAATTCGTAACAGGAATTCGGAATGAGATTTCTTCATTAGAATTCGTAATGATAATTCTTCATTAGAATTCGTAATGAGAATTCTTCTTCAGAATTCGTATCCTGAATCTGTAATAGAACGTAGTCAGAGTTCATATCCGGAATTCGGAATGAAACTTCCTTATAGTTCTTATCCAGAATCTGAATCCTAAAACAGAATGCTTTATATCAAAGTTTCAACGATTCCGAGAAAATGAATCTGAATATCATACTTAAGAAAAATATGGATGAAAATATGATAAGGATAATTTTTCTTATAAAAGCGATTTTCCTTAAGAAAGCAATTTTCCTTATAAAAGCGATTTTCCTTAAGAAAGAAATTTTTCTAAAGATAACGTGTTTGTGATTTTCAAAACAAGAAGGAATGGAAATGTCATAAGGAAAACCTTATTGACTCAACAATATCCCCCTTTTTGGAAAGCACAAACATCCTTACAAAAAAGAAATTCTAAGAAGAAAGAAAAACATTAAGGCTTATCTCCATTTTCTTTAAGGATATTGATGAATACGACTAACTCCCCCTTAGGCTTTGAAACTCTAAGGATCGTATTCAGATTTCCGGAGTGATAAATAAGAAGGTCTTCTTTAATGAAAAAGCTCCCCCTTAAACAAACTCTCATTTAGAGTTTTTCTTTTTCTTAAGGATCTTTTCCTTCTCCCCCTTTGATAAACTCTTATTAGAGTTCTTCTTTTTCTTAAGGATCTTTTCCTTCTCCCCCTTTGTGATTTTCAAAAAGAATTGGAGGGAATGGGAAAAAAATAACAAGGTACCTGAAAAAAAAATAGTAATGACAACAATAGAAACGACAAGCACGACTTTCATTAATTTTGAAATTTCAGCAACAAAAAGAATACAACAAAAAGATTGGATTTGGTTATTTAGGATCTTTTTCCTTCGACATGAGCCCCTTTAGAATATTCTTGATCTTCTTCAGGTCTTTATGATCTTCTTCAGATTGCTTCTCTAAGACAACTATTCTTGCGGATTGAGCTTCAATTTTTTCTTCCTGGGCTTTCATCTTTTCTTCCTGAGCTTTCATCCTTTCTTCCTGAGCCTTCATCCTTTCTTCAAAATCGATCTGATGATCCCTTTCAAACTTCCAGTTTTGAGAAACGGAATTCAGCTTCCCATTCAGATCTCTCACTTCTGGAATCCAGAAGTTCTTTTCTTCTGTCAACTTCTGTTCAAAAGATGTAGTTAACTCATTTATCTTCTTGTCCTCGGTTTCAAAATCATCTTTAACATTGTCTTGAAACTCATCGAACAACCTCATCTCTTCCATAGTCTTCTTCGACCAGTTTTTCATCCTCTTCCAAGATTTTCTATGAGCTTCGTAGCCAACGAAAAACGTTTTAAACTGAGCCTCTATTTCAACGCACTTGTCCATAACCATAGATACGGAGTCAGTTTTCTAATTCAACGCATGTTGGAGCATATGGCATCTTGAATTAATACTTGAGAAGGTCGGAATGGGTCCCACCAACTTCTTCAAAGACTGAACAACAAAGTCATGCCCCACCGAAGATGACTTCGAATCTGAAACTTTGCTTGGAGAAATTTCTTCTTCAACAAGTTCAAGCTTTCTCTTTGAAGAGCTACCAACTTCCTTCCTCTTCCTCACTTCTGAGCTCGGAGTATCAGCAATAATTTTCTTTCCCTTGTCTTTTTCCGAAATTAAATCTTGTTCCGGAGTTCTCTTCTCACTATCAGAAACTTGAAAAACATTATCTTCTTCATCAGCGACTTCCTGAACACGAACCCCTACGATTTCCTTCTGAGCAACATCAAGTAAAAGATGTTCTTCTTCTCCATGATAAGTAACTTCTTCTTCTCCTTTCTCTTCTTCCATTGCTGGAGTAACTAGCTTTGAAGATTCAGCTTCAGAAGTTCGGAGTGATAAGTGTTCCGAAGGTGTCCCCTTGTAATCATCTACTTGTTTCAGCACATCTCCGGTTTCACCACTTCCTTCAGCACCATATTCTACTTGTTCCACTTGCTCAACTTGCTCAACTTCCTTAGTATTCTTAGAAACAACTTCTTCCAGAGCAACAAAATTTCTTCCTGGAGTCTCAGGTAGAGATTCCAAGGAGAAAGTTCTCGGAACTGGAATAGTTGTTGAAACCATTTCATTAAATTTTAACAAATCCTGAGCTACCTCAGCCTCAGACATCTTCTTCTTGAGCTTCTTTTGCTTTGCTTGTTTTTCAAACTCATCAGCAGTTTTCTCCTTCAAGGCCTTAGCCTCCGCAGGGTCCAATCCGAACTGCGGATCCCCGTCTTTCCTTTTTTCTTTATCTGCTCTCCACTTCATAACAACCTCATCAGGATAGGATTTCTTCTTCTTTGGTTTTGGAGGTTCGGAATGGACTTCCTTAGACTTAGGATTCTCTGCTTCTACTTCCACTTCTTTTAGCTTTCTCTTCCTTACTGGCTTAGATGATTCCGGTTCAGCAGCCTTCGGAGACGCTTCTTCTTGATTTGGAAAATCTAAGAACTCACCAGTTTCCTTGTTAAAAGCCACATCCATTCTTTTAAGAGTACCATCGCTGACCAGCATGATCTTGAAAACTCTTGGCTTAGATTCGCAAGCCTCCTTGAAAGACTCAAGGCACCGAAAAATTAACTTGGAGAGGATTGCTGGATACATAATAATCTGAGCTCTCAGATTTCCTTTCTTCAAATTCTCAATAGTAATAAGAATGTGCTTCATCAAGTTTAACTTCCTTAGATTTATCAGGAAATCTAAGATATAGATCTCACTTTTCTTCAAGCTATCTTTATCACCTTTCCTCGGTACGATAAGCCCTTGTACCCATAACTACAGAATCCGGAAATTTTTAGATAAACTGGAAATCTTCGGAGCCTTGTCATCAGCCAGTCCGAGAGTTTCTAAGGCTTTTTCCTTGTCGAATCTAACCTTAGAGTCCGGCAACACATGCGAAATAAATTCGGCTTCTCCTTCATAATACAGTCCTACCAAGCTTGCAGCCTTGGTGTGAGAAAGCTTGTAAGTCTTGCTATAAGACTTAAAAGAGAACTTCTCCCTATTATCTTCCTTAAAGAAAGAAACTGATTCATAGAACTCAACAAGTAAGTCTGAATACACTTCATCTTGGTTCCCAGTTTTTGACACCGCAACATCTTCCCAGCCATTCAACTTAATGTTATTTAAAATAAGAGAATCATAGTTGTTGAAGAAATCCGGATGCACTAACCTTTCTCTGTAAACTAACCATTGCGAAATTGGCTTAGTGGATGACATTTCTTGAGATGCTAACTCCACAGACATTCGGATCTGTAATCCTCTGAGAAGTTCGGAATGGATAAATCTGAGGTTCGGAACGGTCTTAAAACAGAGGGGAAGAGCTTCGGGATGCGAGAGCTTGAAATCGATGTGGGATGAGTATTTGGGTCCCCTTTATATAGGCAACGAGATGACGGTTCACCTTCCACAATTGATCTAACGGGTGGAATAAGCTGAGATCAGATCTGATGGTTTAAAGATTGAATCCGATCTTTTTGAGGTTTTATTAGAACAAGGAATTAAGAAAACTATAATCCGAAAACATAATACAAGAAAATGCCAGAAAGTAAAGTATGACTACGAAAACATGAGTAAGGAAATCATAGCTTTCGGATTGGTTGAGGAGGATTATTCATAATGGATAAAATAAAAAGATGATTACGGAAAAAACATTATTATGAAAAGACAAAGTTCTAAAAAATTTACTTTGGAAAACAATCTCACTACGAGAAAAAAAACTCAGTACGAAAAAGTCAATACGAAAAACACATTACGGAAAAAAAATCAGTAAAAAATTTGGTTATGAAACTGCCAGTACGTAATTTTCCATTCCGGAAATTTTTAATATGAACACTTCCATTCTAGAAGTATTCTATACGAAAATGTCCAATCTGAAAAATTGTAGTTCCGGAAATTCCATTCTAGAAATTTTCTTTCCGAAAAGTTTGAAAATAAATTTTTAAAAAAACTTTGTTAAACTAACAAACAAATGTACTCCCCCTATGAAAAGGAGTTTATTGCTGTAAGGAGAGTTTTTCAATAGAAAGTTACTTAAGGAGGATTACCTTACGGTTATCATCCCTAACTTCTGTTTAATATATTCAAATCTATCAGAAGGCAAAGATTTTGTGAAAATATCAGCAAGTTGATCTTGCGTTCCGATAAACTGAAGAATAATATCTCCTTTAAGTGTGTGATCCCTAATAAAGTGATGCCTAATATCTATGTGTTTTGCACGAGAGTGATGTGCATGGTTTTTACTTAGGGCAATGGCACTTGTGTTATCACAAAAAATTTGAGTTTTAGTAAAACTCAAGCCATAGTCTGTGAGTGTGTGTTGCATCCACAACACTTGTGCACAACAACTTCCAGCTGCTACATATTCAGCTTCAGCAGTGGACAGTGCTACAGAATTTTGCTTCTTGAAGGACCAAAAACTAAAGAATCTCCTAAGAAATGACATGTTCCGGATGTACTTTTTCTATCCATTCTACATCCACCATAGTCAGCATCAGAAAAGCTTTTTAAAACAAAATCATTTTCAGAAGTATAAAATAATCCTAGATCCATGGTTCCCTTAAGGTAGCGAAAAATTCTTTTTACTGCCTTTAAGTGAGATTCCTTAGGATTGGATTGATATCTTGCACATAAGCATACTGAAAACATTAAGTCTGGTCGACTAGTTGTTAAGTAAAGTAGACATCATATCATACCTCTAAAAGATGTTTGATCTACTGGTTTCCTAGCTTCATCAAGATCTAAAGAGTTTGAGGTACCAATGGGAGTACTTATACTCTTAGTGTTGTCATAACCATACTTTTTAAGAAGATCTTCAATATACTTATGTTGAAATATGTAGGTTCCTTCTGGTTTTTGAGAGATTTGAAATCCAAGGAAAAAAGTTAACTCACCCATCATACTCATTTCAAACTCATATTTCATTAGACTTGCAAAAGAGTTAGTCAAAGATTGCTGAGTTGAACCAAATATAATGTCATCAACATAAATTTGAACAGTCAATACATTTTTCTTATCTTTCTTTATAAAAAGGGTTGGATCTGCATTTCCCTTAACATAGTTGTTTTGAAGCAAAAATTCAGTGAGTCTATCATACCATGCTCGTGGGGCTTGTTTAAGGCCATACAAAGCTTTGGTAAGTCTAAATCATGATTAGGATGTTTTGTAACTTCAAATCCAGGAGGTTGTTTAACAAAAACATCCTCTTGAACATAACCGTTAAGAAAAGCACATTTCACATCCATTTGGAAAAGTTTGAAATTAAAGAATGCTGCAAAGGTAAGTAGAATACGAATAGATTCAAGTCTAGCTACTGGAGCATAGGTTTCTTCATAGTCTATTCCTTCTTGCTGATTATAGCCTTTAGCAACAATTCTAGCTTTATTTCTTACTATGATTCCATTTTCATCACATTTATTTCTGAAAACCCATTTTACTCCAATAACAGAAGTTTCCTTAGGTCTTTCAACCAAGTTCCAGACTTTATTCCTTTCGAATTCATTTAGTTCATATTGCATTGCTTTGATCCAATCATTATCACCTAAGGCTTCATCAGTGCTTTTGGGTTCTAATTGGGAAAGAAATGCTAGATTTTCTACTTCATTTCTTAAGTAACTTCTAGTCCTTACAGGTTGATTTACATCACCAATGTTACTATCACTGGGATGATTCTTAAGAAACACCTTATTTGGGTTTTGTAGAACCTATTCATCAACATAGGGTAGAAAGTATTCTGGGGTAAATGTTTCAGAAGTATCTTCTAGAACATTATCCTTATCATAAGGTTCTTCTATCAAAGGTTGATAATCAGTTTTTGAAAACACATCCGAAGATGTAAGTTGGTATGGTTTAAAAACAAAAGGATCTGACTCATCAAATTTTACATGTACTATTTCCTCAACAGTACAAGTATTTTTATTAAAAACTCTATAATCCTTAGAGGTTCTGGAATATCCTAAGAAAATTCCTTCATCAGACTTTGGTGCAAATTTATGTAAGTTATCTTTAGTATTCAAAATGAATACTTTCCAACCAAAAACCTTGAAGTAGGAAAGTCTTGGTTTTCTACCATTCCATAACTCATAAGGGGTTTTATTAAGAAAAGGTCTAATCAAAACTCGATTTATAGTATAACAAGCAGTACTTACAGCTTCAGCCCAGAAATGTCTAGAAATAGAATATTCACTCAACATGATTCTAGTTATTTCTTGAAGAATTCTATTTATTCTTTCAACTACACCATTCTGTTGAGGAGTTCTAGGTGCTGAAAAATTGTGAGTAATACCTTTTTACTACAAAAAGTTTCAAAATCATAATTTTGAAATTCTCCTCCATGATCACTATGAATAGTTTTCAATGGAAGGTTTTTCTCATTTATAACTTGAGCTCTAAAACTTTTGAAATAGGAAAACCGTCAGATTTTTTGCTAAAAAAATAGACCCAAGTAAATCTAGTGTAATCATCAACTAGAAAAACCACATAGTATTTGCCTCCAATACTTCCAGTTTGTGTTGGTCCAAAAAGATCCATGTGCACTAACTGTAATGCATCAGTTGTTGAGACTTCACCGATAGACTTAAAACTAGATTTATGTTGCATGCCATGTTGGCAAGGATCACAAACTTTAGAAGAATCAAATCTAAGCTCCGGTAGATCCTTAACTAGTTTCTTCTTAGAGAGTTTACATAGGTTCCTAAGATTACAGTGACCTAGTCTTCTATGCCATAACCAAGAATGATCTTCCATTGCACTTAGGCAAGGTAAATCTTGGCTCCTGAGGTCTTCTAAGTTTAGGGTGTAAACATTCTCTTGCCTATTGGCTGAGAGAATAAATTCTTCCTTGGAATTGTGAACTAAACACTTATCATTCCTAAAATTCACAAGGTAACCTTCATCACATAACTGACATATGCTAATGAGGTTGTGCTTAAGACCTTTAACAAAAAGAACATTTGAAATAAAGGTTTTACCAAGAAAAAAAATATTTCCAATACCAACAATCTCTCCCTTAGCATTGTCTCCGAAAGTTACCTTTCCTCCTTTCGTTTTGATAATCTTTTCAAAATAGCTTTTGTTACCAGTTATTTGCTGGGAACATCCACTATCCATGTACCATGTATTGTTGCTGGTACTCTCTTTTTTTTCCTGAAATTAATAAGAAAATTAGATTTTCGGAATCCAAACTTGTTTGGATCCTAGATTTCCAGACAATAAAATTTTAGGAACCCACATCTTCATAGAAAAGTAAGATTTGTGAAATCCCAGAGACTGGGTTTTGTTTAAGGAACAATTTTTTGCCCAGTGACCACCACATTGACACTTGGTACAAAATGGGGCACTTTGAGGAACAAAATAATTGTTACTGAAAATAGGTTTTGCATGGGTATATCCAAATCCAGATTTATTTCATAAATGTCGTATTTGGGAATACATATTATCAAAATTTTCTTTACCATGGGTAAAGTTTGATAAACACTTCTTTAAGGAAAAAATTTCGGACTTGAGATTTACAAAAAAAATTTATCCTCAAAATTATTAGTTTTTGAACTAGAGTTAGGCTTGGAAACATTTTTATTAGAAATTACTTTTTCTAACTCTTTAGAAAGTTTGTTCTTCTCAGAACTTACTTCCTCGAGATTTTTTGAAATACTTTCAAAATCAGCATTTTTTCTATCAAGATCTTTAGAAAGATCTGATACATCTTTTGTAAGAATAGAATTCCTAGACTTTTCCTTTTCAAGTTTCTTATTGAATTTGGAATTCTCAATCTCAAGAAGTTCAGCAAACCTAGAGACTTCTTCATAAGTAGGTAAAGTATTTTCCTCATCAGAAGATGATTCTTCATCAGAAGAGTTATAATACTTACTATCATTAGAATTTAAAGAAACATTTGTCAGTGATTCAGCATTTCATACCTTAGCCATAAGAAAATGATTATCAATAGGTAATCTGGCTATAAGACCAAGATTCTTCTGTCCTGAAGATTCATAATCAGAAGATTCATCTGAAGAGTCACCACCACTGGCACTCCAGGTGTCATTAGCTTTCAAAACATTCTTAGCTTTGGTTTTATAATACTTCTTTTTGTTTCTGTCTGAATGCCTTTCTTTTCTTTCTTTCTTTTTGAGCATAGGGAAATCTGGTCTAATATGTCCAGCTCTCTTGCATTCATAACAAGTAACTTCTCCATCTTTCTTATCTTTCCTTTCCTTTTTCTTATACTTAGATTGAAAATTTCTCTATCCAGCTATCTTGTTCATCCTTCGAGCAAGATTGGCTAATTCATTTTCTGAGACTTCACTCTCACTAGATTCGGATTGAAAAATAACTTTCTTAGACTTCGATCTGGTTACTCTCTCAGGAGTCGTAGCTTTCATCTGATTTGAAGTTGTAGTAAAAGAAACAGTACCATTTCTATTCTTCTTCTTGATGTTGTCTGCATCTCTCTTCATTCTTGTTTCATGTTGTAGAAGAGTTCAAAATAATTCATCAAGAGTAATTTCAGTGACCTTCCTGTTCTCATCTATAGCTATTCTCTTGGATTCCCACTCATTTGGCATAATATCAATTATCTTGTCCATAAGAGCTTCATCATCTAAACCTTTTTCTCCCATAGATTGTAGGCTGTTGACGATAGTCCTGAATCTCTATTTAACTTTAAAGATAGGTTCTCCATAAAGAAAATTGAAGCCATGATATTCAGCTCTAAGCATAGCTCTTCTAGTCTCAATCACTTTAGAAGTCCCAAAGTGTGTAACTTCTAACTTCTTCCATATACAGTTAGCTGCTTCACAAGAAGAAATTTGGCTATATATATTTTTGGTCACTGAACATAGTAAAGTATTGCGTACCTTATAGTTGAGTTGATATTCTTTCTTTTCCTGGTTAGTAAAAGTTCTGACTTCCTTGTCATGAATTTTATAATCACCAGTAATCATAACAAAGTTGTCTACTCTGGTATTGATAACAAAAGTCTTCATACGATCTCTCCAGTATTCATAATCATTAAAATCAAAGATAGGTGGTCTAGTCGGATTCATATTATCAATTGATCCAACATTGATTCCTTCCATACTTATAATAACTTTGCACACAAACTTGTTAGTAGCAAAATTTCGTATAACAAAGTTCGGAATGAGAAATGTTCAGAATGGGAAAATTCGGAATGAAAAAGTGAGAAAGAAAAACTTTTATGTGAGTACAAGTATTTCAGAGACCTCCTTTGATACCAAATGTATGATTGGTATAGAGTAAGAGGCTTCCAACCTCTGATACCAACTGTAGGATCGAAATAGTGATGTAGATGCTCAATTTACAAGTGGGGGGAGAATTATATACTTTAAAAATTCCTTTGGAACCTTTAAAGTTAGTTAAGAATAATTATGTTTTCCTTAAGAAAAGGAAAAGGCTAAGTTTAACAAAGTTAAACTAAGAAAATTCACAACACTTCTAACACCGAATGCAAACTAGGAAAGAGATTCCGAACGAGGGTTCCGGAAATATGGTTCCGGAAATTGAAACTTAACAAAAGATTACAATATGAGATTCTACCTTAAAGCGTATAGAATCTAAATGAAACAGAGTACAAATAAGGAAGTATAAGAAAGTTATACTTTCCTTATAATACAAAATGCAGCGGAAATAAAACAAGTAGTTAAACTACAAGTAACAAGATATAAGTCTTTTAACCCAAAGAGAAGGGTATCCAACAACCTTGGAAAAAGGTCCCTTGATTTATACTTTCAAGCAAGTCTGTCTTACCCACACCAGGGTAAGCCCTCGATACGAAGATCGGAGTCTCTGTCTTGCTATCCCCGCAAGCCCTCAACTTCAAGGTAGTTGGCAACCTCTGTTTTCCTCAGCAAGGAAGCCCTCGAACGTCAAGGTAGTCGGCACCTCTGTCTTCCTATCCCCAGAAGCCCTCGAATGTAATCACCAACATTCGGAGTCGCACGAAGCATTGAGAGTTAATAAGAGCCTCTCTCTATAGAAATCACTTTAAGCAAATTAGTCAGCCTTTCAGCACTTTCATCAGCTATTAGCCACGAGTTCTTTCAAATGAGCTCCTATTTATAGGAAAGGTCGGCTCCTTCTCCAACGGTCATATTTTCCTTAAAGATCGGAGGGACCTGTACACGTGTCACTTAGACAACGGTTAGTTTATAACAAAACAGACGAAATCATTTTATAACAAAATAAGTGTAACAGAATGTACGACATTGTTTTAAAAATCTAACATAAAAGTTCGGAATGAAAGCTTCGGAGTGAAGGTTCGGAGTGTAAGGAACAATAATAAAGAGTAGAAAAATTATAGAAATGTAAGTAATATAGAAGTTCGGAGTCTAACAAAGATATTTTTCAGAGTCTAAATTAAATCAGAGTGTATAAAACAAAGATACTCAAATTCTGTTTAATAGGTGAATTCGGAATGAGAATTCGGAATAGGAATTCGTCATCAGAAATCATAATGAGAATTCATCATCAGGATTCGTAATGAGAATTCATCATCAGAATTCGTAATGAGAATTCATCATCAGGATTCGTAATGAGAATTCGTCATCAGAATTCGTAATGAGAATTCTTCATCAGAATTCGTAATGAGAATTCTTCATCAGAATTCATAACGGGAATTCGGAATGATATTTCTTCATTAGAATTCGTAATGAGAATTCTTCATTAGAATTCGTAATGAGAATTCATCTTCAGAATTCGTATCCTGAATCTGGAATAGAACTTAGTCAGAGTTCATATCCAGAATTCGGAATGAAACTTCCTTATAGTTCTTATCCAGAATCCGAATCCTAAAACAGAATGCTTTATATCAAAGTTTCAACGATTCCGAGAAAATGAATCTGAATCTCATACTTAAGAAAAATATGGATGAAAATATGATAAGGATAATTTTTCTTATAAAAGCGATTTTCCTTAAGAAATCAATTTTCCTTATAAAAGCGATTTTCCTTAAGAAAGAAATTTTTCTAAAGATAAGGTGTTTGTGATTTTCAAAACAAGAAGGAATGGAAAAGTCATAAGGAAAACCTTATTGACTCAACGGAATATGTGGGATATCAAATTCCTAATTTAGGTAGTACATTATATATTGGAGATAGATGCATGGCTTGGATTTTCATAAATAAAAATTATATCTCATTGATCACAATAGAAGATAAACATGTTTTAGTAGCACAATCCGTGATAAAAAAGATGTCGATGAAGTCATGGATCAAAGTTATGAGGATTAATGTCCCATATAAATTGATTATTGGGTGTGATAATTAACATGAAACAAATTTTCAAAGAATCTCGTACAATATTCAAGGTCAACAAATATTGATATTAAGTAAAACTTATTCAAGGAGAAGTTAGGGAATGTTTGGATTTCATTAGATTTTGTTTCAACCAATGAGACATATTTAGATATCTTGATTAAAATACTATTAAAGGACTCCTTCAGGTACTTTCATTGGGTATTCATTATATTCAAAAATATCTATATTCATTCATAGTTTTTCCCCTATTACATTCCTTTTTATTTATATAAAATCATAGATAATATAAAATGACATCTTCTAGAAAATTGGGGGTGATGTTAGTTTCTTTTTTTTTTTTGAAAATAAACAAGATAGAGACTTCAGGTATTGGTAGTTAAAGAAGCCTTGAGATATATTCTATTATTTTGATTTACATGTTTCCCAAAAATACATTGTGAGGGTAAATGTCACTTATCATATTGAAGCGACATTAACTATTTGAGGATTTGATGAATGTTGGAGTTTAAAGAATTCCCTCATGAAGTCAATTTATATAGGGGACTTGTGAGTCTATTTTAATTGATACACGTTCACTTTAGAGATGACCACACATTTTGAGTTCGAGTACATTAACTAGAATCATTCTATCCTATAGTGTGGTGTGTGTGTGACCTTAAAATTAGAGTCATGTGGTGACTAGACTCTTGAAGTAATTCATTAGTGTATATAAATGTAAATTTTTTCTTTATTTATTGAGAATATACTCATATATGAGTTATAAGATCAGTAGAGTTTAGAGAATATACAAATGAATTTTGTTTTTTTAGTCTAAGTGCATCATAGTGAGAATGCTATTGTTTTTCTAGAATCAGAATTCTAGAGGGAAAGAGTTTACTCTTATGTATTTGACTCACATCATAGGTGAATTTATTTCACCATGATGAAGTTGATAAAAATATATTTTTATTCATACATATCAAGAATCCTACTAGAGGTATGGTGGTTGTATTATGAAGGATTTACCTAAAGTGTTTTATATGAAAGTATAAATTGTTATTCATACACCATGAATCATTAGTTCTATACTATTTTTTTATCCATGTGGGTTCATGCTGTAATATAATAGTTCATGCCACAACTGGATAGATCACTCCACATTGATTATTCCTTGAAATTTCAATGTCTCCCTATAATTAAGATCCATAGTGATCATGACGTGATAAATACTATCATAATTCATAATTTATTCCGTATATAATTGTAGTTATTTTGAGATATGGGATCCAATCCATGAGTATATGCACCATGTCATTATTGTTTTCATGGTTGTCTAGGGTTGGCCTTCTATATCTATTTGAACTATCCATCATGTTATAAGGATGAATCTCATGTTGCAATTTTTATTAGATAAATAAATATAATGGTATTATACATGAAAAAAATAATTGAAAAAAATGAAACACTGAGTTATCCAACCATTTCATTTAAGATATTTATTAGGAGGGTTTTGTAGAGGTTTTAGGGGAAGAAAAATGGTGCTCAAGAGATCCAAATTATGAAGGTAGTTGGAGAAAAGGGAGGTGCATACTAATTGAATTATTAATTTTCATCATTATTTCTTATACAAGGTAGTTCATACCCATATCCCTTCCTATTTCCTAATTCTTATTGATAATAAAATAGAAATTTGGGATGTGGGATTAAAATCATAAAACTGCATGGATTAACCACTTCATAAAAAGAGTAGGTTAACCATATATTCTCCATTTTTATGTGTGTTCTTATTCATTCACTCTCTCTCATCTCCATACCATCATTCTTTAGATCCTTATGCACTAGCAGGTGATAGAAGAAATTCATTTAAGAGATTATGTTTTAGTTCAGTCATAGATCCCCCCTAGTCGTAGTTTACTTTCCTCTATTCTTATTAATATATATATATATATAGAAATGGTTTGGGAAATTGGAAGTAAAATTTAAATATGTTGAATAAATATATTTATATATTAAAATTATACTCATTGGGTAATCTTTTGAAATAATATTATATAGATAGTTTTCCCATTGGATATTTATTTATAATATGTTTATACTTTCACCTTCATATGGAGAGAGTGTTATTGGGTCTCATGAATTAGGTATATGCTGCTAGGGATCATAGAACATAGCTGATTGTTTATGGATAATTTCATAAAATGAAATAATCATTTTTGAGATGGATTGAAACAAAGATAAACTTCTCAAATTAAATTAAGAGTCAAAAAAACTATTTCATATTTTGAAGATAGTTATTGATTAAGTTTTAATTAATAACTATAAATGGTAATTCATAACTATATATTTTTAGTTAACTTAAAATGAATTGTAAAATAATTGATTTATAATATTAAGGATTTATTAACTATGGTTAATTTAATATATTTTCATAGACTTTTAGATGATGCATTTACATGAGTGTTTATTGAAATGCTTAATGCATATTAATTTCATAATAACTATAATGTTATACTATGTGATATTTTTTATCTCTATTATTGGCAGGTTAGGAATTTTATATGCTTATTTATTTTTAATTTTTAAAACATTATACATGTTGATATTATTCCATTCCAGGATAAAGTATTTTGAATTTTGAAGCATTTCTATGAATTCTTGGACCCGGTTCACTCATGAGTAACCAAACCGGGTTGACCACATGTCCTCTAGCTCGCCTCCTCTTATTCCATTGGTTTCTGACTAACAGTGGGAGCATGTGGTGTGTTTGTAGGGAGTCTATTCCCTTAGGTTATATTGGATCATAATGGTTATATAAATGAATAAATAGAGGAATAATAATAATATTGAATATTTAGGGAAGGAAAAATAAGGATAAACAACCATGTAAATAATAATCGAATCAAGATTTTTAAAAGGTATGATACACAAAAAAATTGATGATTTTTCTCTAAAAATAGAATAAAGAATACATAGAAGTAGAAAAATAGTACAATACATCATACACAAAAGAATCAAAATAGGAAAAATATATCTAAGCATCCGTAGCACTGGATCTGTCATCTTCAACCAATATCATATCCTAAAGATATAAATTTTGGTGTCCAAAGTGGGATGATTACGCATTTCAACACCTTCAATCATATAATCTTCTCGGTTACCTATGACGGTCTAGATATGGTGTGAGATATATCTCTATAGGCCCCCACCAATTGAATCTACACAATACCATCTGTGAATATAAACTATATAATATTATGTTATATATATGAAAGTAAAGTAGTGATAATATAATACCCCATACCTTCTTCATCCTTTTTTGGCATCTTAACATGCATTCATTAAATTATTCGATTGATTATTGATTAGTATATAATGAATACATAATATGTAAACATGAAAATATTAATATGATTGGAAATAATAACAACAAAGCCTCTAAGGTGAAACTAATGAACTGTTGACCTCATGGGATGATTAAACTCATAGAAGTTTCTAATACAGTCTAGAAATACGGGTATGAGTTTAAACCAAGGGGTACACCCAAGGAATTCCACTGTAAAAGATTCAAAATGCATCCATGGAGCTCATATATAATAATATCAGGCTACGAATAACTAGGACCAAAGAGGTGAATCCTTGGTGTCGTGTGTCTGAAGACATCAAGATGAATACAAGGATTGTATTATTGGTATTCAAATATATGGAAAATATATCATGTGGATCATCAGTGCAATGCTAAGGCATTCACATAATAAGACAAATATTAAATTTCATAGTGTTTATCTCCCATTAAATTCGGCTCAATGAATCAGATTGGAATTCTCTAAGTGCTTAAGGAATTCCCTCAACTATCCAAGGCTAGATCAATTCTAACCATTCCTATGAATATAAAAAAGGTCCAAGAAATTAGGCACCTTATACTCACTTCACATATATAAAAATTAAATTACAGGACATGTAATAATTATACCTTTTTATCATTCAATATTTTAATTCTATTATCTTTCATTAAACATGAAAATGTGAATTTGGGAAAAGAAACCATTTATCACTGCAATTCCATAATCATTTATTAGGTTTATTCCATTACCTTTCATTAAACATGACATGGTTAATAAATAACATCAAACCAATTATCAATTTAAATACATTTCTAAGGGCCAAGTGATATCCATATATATACTTCCCATAACATTAATTTAAATGAATGGGAACTTAACTTATCAAATCTCAAGTCAAATACACCCGAAAGGTGTATTAAATAATCAAAATGTATGAAAATAAAGAATAAATAAACAATTCACCCTACTTGGGGTGGTTAACATTGAGGTTTTAGCCTCAAATGTTGTAAAGTGATGTAATTAAAACCACAGAATAGTTACCAAAAAATAAATTAAAGCATATGAAATTTATGATAAACACCCAGTGAAGATTGTTTTCCCACAACAGAAACAATTAACAGATAGTGCGACTATAAGGATAAGTCGTAGACTGGTTAACGTAAGTCTAAAGATGATTCCTTATCCAGTACCCTCCCTCATCTTGTCCTGGATCAGAATAAAATGGACGAATAGAAAAATTCCCTGAAAATAGGGCATATGATATAACACCAAAATAGTATCATTGAAATTAATAATAATAATAATAATAACAATAAAATGAGCCTAAAGAGTGTAGAACTTACCTAGAGGAATCTAACGAGACGAAAATATCTCGATTCCAAGGTTATATGGAGAAATGAGAGAAAATCATATGTGATTTCCATAGAGGGGGATCTCAATGGAGGAAGAATGGAACTTTTGTATGATAGAAATAAGAAACTAATATATGGGGTAAGACCTATGGATTTTAAAGTAACATTTATCATTTATAACAACATTAAGAGGTCACATAGCGTTTCCACAAGATTGGAAAAATAGTGCACTAACTATGCACCCCGAACATCCTCAAGATACCCCTCATATGGGTTGGCCGCACGGTTTGACTAAATATGTGTAACCCATAAGGAATGCCTCTATTAGTAGGTCTGTCGCACAAGAATGGTAATGTGAAATTGTTCTCATGGTTAGGTCAAACCGTTTTTCCCTCTTCTATGCATTGAAACATCCTTCATAGTTAGTATAAATCAAGTTGACTTGGTGGCATGGTTTCTACTAACTATGTGTCCTAATGGTTTCTTCCACTATTCAGGGTCCCAAGATCCTAAAAATCCTTGAAAACACTCGTTCCCTCCAGACCCATACTATTAATTCATATTAGGTCCAATAAAAAGTTGTAAAATGAAACTAAATGGTTACTTACCAAAAAAACCAAGTTCTTACAGTCTTCCCCCTTAAAAGAACTCTGCCCTAATATGCACTTCCAAGGGTTGTAGAACTTCATCTGAGAGTAACTCTGGACACTGATCTTGTATGTTCGCCTCCCACTTCCATATATTGTCTTGTACATGGTTGTGATTCTATAACACCCACGCCAAAGGGACAAACTGGACTTAGAGATCCTTTATTCTTTAGTCAATGATGATAATGGAATGATCCTTAAAAGAAGTGTTAGAATCCAATTTCACATCCTTAGGAACAAATGTATGAGATGGTTCATAATAGTAATGGTGGAGCTGTGAAGTTTGGTAGATTCTTTTCATGAAATGGTTCCACTAATGTAAAATCAACTAATAGGCTACCAATACGACTTTATCCAAGATCTCAAAAGTTCCAATAATGTAATTTGACAACTTACCTTGACTTTATGTATGTCTATCCCGTGTATGGGTGATACCTTAAAAAAATGTGATCCCTAACCACAAACTCCAGCGGTCGTTGATGGAGATCGATATAAGATTTCTATCTAGACTGAGCAGTAGAAATAATTATTCTAATAAACTTCATTTTTTATAAAATATCCTATATGAGACGAGGACCTCGTATCATTACATCCACTATATTTTTCAAGTACATAGCTGAATGGAATTACCTACCATATAAGGCATCATATGGATCCTACTTATTTTTATCTGATGAGAGGGAAATGTTTCTCCAAAAAACCTCTACAATAAAGGACACATGCTTGGGCTGAGTCCTCTAGTACCTCTGTATAGTCTGTTCTACCTAGACACTAGTTAGAGGGTGAAAATATATACTCATAATAATCTTTTTACCTATATATTTCTATAAACCTTGGTAAAACCTCTATGTGAAACAATTTTACCTATTTGAAATGATAGAACGATGGACCCTATAGGCATATAGTCTCATGGACATAAAGTATTCTTAGCTCATCAATTGATGATGTCTCTTAGATAGGAATGAAGTGGGTAAACATTTTCAGTCAACCCATGACTACCCAAACCATTTCACTAACATGAGAGAATTCTATATGTATATGGACAATGTTTTCATCATCAATAGACCAATCTATAGGCAAGTTCTCACTTGAAATACTTTCCCATAGGATGAAACCTTCAATATATGAAAAAATACCTTCTCTTAAACCTATCAAGGAGTTAATATGAAACTATTATGGAAGCAATAAAAGTATTATATTAATTCTCAAGAAACTATAGATTTAACATAACAAATAGGTCCATTAAATTCTATTCATCATTAGCTTTTTGAATGTCTTGTTCTGTGGTTTTCGGGCTCAACACATTAACTACCGCATTTCCCTTTCTATGAGCATAGGTAATCTAAAATTCAAATTACTAAAGGTATTAAAACCATAATCACTATTTACTGTTCAATTAATATTGTGTATTGATATATTTGAGACTTTTATAGTCTCTAAAAACCACAAAGTGATCTCCAGTCAGATAATTTCTCTAAAAACACAAGGTATGAAAAACAACTATAGGCTTGGGTTCATGTGTTAGTTTATTATTCTTTTTAGTTCTCAATTAGAGAGACCCATACACAATAAATCGATCCTCCTACATCCCTATTATTCCCAGTCCAATGCCTAATTAATCACATAACAATATATAGTCTCTTCCAAGCTCTAGAAAAAAATTGACATTGAAGTAATCCTTCATTTTATCCACTGAAAGGAATTATCGCATCCTTTAGACCAAAAGAACTTCACTCCCTTATTAGTAAAATATAAAAGAGGTGTCCTAACGTATGATAATTCCAAAATTAAATTCTTGTAATATCCATCAAACCCCATGAAAACTATATATATCAAATATGTTCTTAGGATGCTCCCACAAAACGAAATCTCTCACATTCTATACATCAACTAACACTTCTTATTCTATAATAATATGACCCAATAAATGAACATAGTCTATCTTGAAGTGTCACTTTGTGAGCTTATAATTTTATTAATTTACTCTCTATGTACTTAATATGTTCTCAATAGGTTTTTCATGGTCTCTTTGAGTATGAGAATACCCCAAGATTTCATCTAAAAACCCAAAATGAATGAATCCAAATAAGGGGAATCTATTCATAAAACTCATGAAAATAGTAGGAATATTCATTAGACCAAATTGAAAAAATTGGTACACATATAAACAACCCTGACATAAAAAGTCTTACGTGGTATGTCTAAAGTCTTTATTCACACTTGATGATAGCCCAATCACATGTCGATCCTTGAAAACACTATAGATCCTTAGAGTTGGTCGAAGAAAAATTCTATGTGATAAAATGGATAAAAATGCTTAATCATAAGCTGGTAAAACCATCGGTAATCCATTTAAAGATGGACGCTTCCATATGCCTTCTTGGTGAATGGGACATAAAAACCCCAAGGAGAAGTATTGGGTGAGATAAAAACATTGGATTCTAGATCCTCCAACAGTCTCTTGATCTACAAGATATTAGTAATTTAAATCCAGTATGGAGGAATATATATTTGAGTTTCTCCTAGAATGATCTCAATCATAAAATCTACCTCTCTCACAAGAGGTAAATTAGAGAATTCATTAGTAATGAAATCTTTGAAATGATCCACAACGAGTGTAAAATCTGTCAAATGAAATTTTTGATCATCCAAGAAAATTTTTGTGATCGGGTATATCACTCCACATATCCCACACTGCTCTGGTATGGCTCAACTATCCTAGACATTCCACTTACCCTTTGGAAGATAACTTCCACCCTCTAGTGATGTAAATGATTCCCTATGACAGTAGTAATTCACATTTATTTGATTGGGAATTGAGTAGTACTCCTGAGAATGACATTGAATCCCATAATCTTGAGGATAAATAGGTCCCATAAGAAATGATAACCAACTAATTCTAGGGGACAACCCTTGCACTGGTGGATACCCTCTGACCAGACACCTAATGGTGTGTCTAGATTCATCACCCCTCAAAATTATTTAGTTTCCATCCCCAAACCTTCCATGATCAATACAGAGAAAAACAAGTGAGTAGAATCCCTATTGGATAAAGAAAATATGATAGTAGGGGGTACTTGAAAAGTACCTCATATGGTTTATGGTCTTTCACTGTAATCCTATGGTATCAATTTTAATTCATGAAACTAGGTAGATCCACATCCTTGATTTATATCTTGACTACCCTAAATAGGTTCGCTCTACTATCACTAATAAATAGAAGTCTAGATACCTATTCCATGACCTCATCCTTTTGTTATTCAGCTGGTTCTACTCCAGCAACCTACCTCACACAGAGACACTGATCCTACATCTAAATTAGGAGTTTGAATGGGTCCCCTTCTTCTTGAAACATGATGAAAGATTCATAAATACCATGGAAGATAACCCATTCATCCTCATGAACGGAACTCAAGTGGGACTCCATCAGACTACAGATTCACATGTACCTTTTTTCAATCTAATGGAAAAAATAGAGCTACTAGTGTGGATACTATATATTCCACTTATCTAATGAGAAACCATAGGGTCATTCTTCCCATTACCAGAATAACTACCGCCCAATACCCACACTAAACCTCCATGCCCAGTACTATCATCTTCCCATTGGTTGTGCTCATTGAAAATATCCTTGTTCAAAATCTTATAAAAGGTAAATATATGAAATACAGTCACCTGTGTGGGTTTGGAATACCCAATCCCATCTACAAAGAATATATTTATATATATCTATAAACATATCATCACCGGTAAGAGGTGGTGTAAATCATTGAATATTGGTAAAATGCGATGAAAATTCCATGATGTACATAACACCCTAAACATGGTGTATAAACTCCCAATATTAGTCATCTCTAAGTGTATAAAGAAAAAAGTAACCATATGAGGTAGTTTGGAAGTCAACATACACTATCCATTGATGACGACTATCATGTGTGATCACGTCCCACCATGCTTTACATAATCACGCAACATGTACATGGAATGGTTGATCATCCTCTCTGAAGGTGTATTCATATGCTCAAAGATAGATAATACGGCTTCTAGCCATCACTCAGCAACCTGAGGAAGGTCATCCCAAGAAAACATGGGAGGATGTTGCTGCTTTAACTCATGAGTAAGATCAAACATCATAGGTGTAGGTCATAAAGCACCTGGAATAGATTGTATCAAATGTAGGAATCCCACTCCTAGCTGAGCATCAGTGCCTAGTATAGTAATTTCAGATGGTGCCGAAGGTTAAATTAATGGATGTATCACTAGTGGATCAGGTCCCACCACATCTAGAGTATGGTTTTCACCACCCCTCTAGCACATGTCTAGAATATGTTGTGTTGGCACAAATCTAAAAATTCCAAGCACATGCATCTTAAAAATATATTAAAGTTGATAGGATCAACAACAGACGCAAAATAGAAGAAAAAGTTCTCATAACCCAAAATCATATCCCAGCTACCCGCTTAAATGGCTAGGTTATTAGTAACTATTAAAAATTTTATTGATAGGGATTTCAGTACATGGAGGGTCAAATGAAGTTTAAGTATGGAAACACTATTCAAATTTCACTTGGCATATTCATTTATCGGAAACATTTTCCTTTATAAATCAGAATTTATATTTTAATGTTTATATTTTCATAAATACATAATATAAGGTTCAATTAAATGGATTACCATCCCCAGTTTAAAAAGGAACATACACTATATAAACTAATCTTAACACCCATTTAATTGAAACCATCACCCTTACATTCAGTATCAGAATGTAATTGGTAAGATATTATTGATCGACATTTATGAATTACACTTTCCAATATATAATGTATAATACACTAAATAATTTGAAATTTGTTACATAGATTACATGGCCCAAAATTGGCTATTTAAGATGATACAATAAATCTATATAGGAAAAAAACCATTAGGTTGATGATGAAATTGTAAACAAACAATTTCCCTTCCCAAGGGAATATTTTAGTGGCATAAAAATATGTAACGACCACGGCTCACTCAACATTCATAGGAATCGTAGGAAATGAAATCAGAAAAATGCACTTTTATGGCATGGAATATGTATGGAATGTGAATCCTAGGTTCCTATAATGATGCATGTAAAGATACTCATTTCTATACAAAGCCAAGGTAGAATATCTATAAATCATATAAATACAAAAATTCATGTTCCTCTCACAATGGTGAATGTATATCAACATTTATAGGTATAAATATAATAAAATTACCTATTTCTAAGAAACTTGGGGTTTACCTTGAATGTGGGTTAGTTACTCTGAGGCATATCTTATGACTAAGTTCCAATATAGTCCCAATCTCCTATCTAAATTTCCCGAAAAATATGACCAAAAAATAAAACCTGCTCTGATATCACTTTGTAACATCACATACCCCCATTCAATTTTGAGTAACAGAACCGTATTGGCCACATGGTCTCAAGTGTACCTCCCCATATACTAGAGGTTTCATACTATCAGTGAGGGCCTCTGGTGTCTCCCTGGGGAGACTATTCCCTCAGGTTAGGGTGGAGCACAATGGTGAAAAAGATGAATAAACAGTTTAAGTATAATAATAATGAATAAATATGGATGTAGAAATAATCATAAACATCCATGTAAATAATAATCAACTCAAGAGATGTCAGTCGTATCATATACAAAAATGATGAAATAATTACTCTACAAAATAAAAGTGTCCATACATGGTTGTAGGATGATAGTGAAATACAAGATATATAAAAGAATCTAAAAGATAAAAAATCTATCTAAGTATCCCAAGCACTGGATCAGTCATCTTCAACCAAGTTCTCATCCAAAATCAAGTAATTCAGGTTTCCAAAGAAGGAAAATTCCACTTTTCCACACCTATGATCATATAATCTTCCCGAGTACTAATGGTGGCCCAGATAGTGTCCGAGATAAATCTCAGTATGCCACCACCAATGCCATCTACACAATCCGGTATGTGAATATCAACAGTACAGTGCATATATATATATATATGAATGTAAAGTAGGAAAAATATAACAACCCATAACTACCTTAGTCTTAGTTGGTGTCTAAACATTCATTCAATAAATTATTCAATTTATTACCACAAATTTTATAATAAAGAGATCATATTTAAAGGTTTCAATAGTTATGCAATAGGAAATAATAATTACAAATGATCCATGGTGAAACCAATTCTTCTATGACCTCAAGGGTCTTCCCAACTAATACTAGTAACTCATGTAGTCTGTAAATAAACTTTTGAGTGTATTCCAAAGTTACACCCATATTTAAACCATTTCCATGGATCACATCTATCATAATACCATTCTAAGTATGAATGGACCAAATGGGGTGAATCCATGGTGATGTGTGTCTAAAGACATCAATCTAAATCCACAAAGTGTATCCATGAATTCTATTATCCAGAAATGATGTCAAGTGATTCATCAATACAACACCAAGGCATCCAATTTATAAGAAAACAACCAAATTCTATGGTCGGATCCTTCCCCGACAATTGGCTCATTGAATGGAAATGGTGTCCTCTTGGTATTCAAGGAATTTCCTTGGGAATCCAAGACTATCCCAAGTCTGAACATCTATATAATGATGAAAAAGGTCCATGAATGTAGGAACCATATACTCATTTCATTTATATACAAATGTAATCATATTCCATATAATACTCATGAAATTTAATCATTAAATAGGTTTATTCCATTAAATTCCATTAAACATGACACGGTGGATTTTTTACATGAAACCAATTACCACTTCATTTCGATAATCATTTATTATGTTAATTCCAATTCCTTTTTTAAACATGATATGGTGAGTTAAGAACATGGAACCAATTATCAATTTCAATACATTTCCAAGGGCCTTGTGATATCAATATATGTATATATATATATTCCATAACATTCATTTAATGATTTTTAAATTATGAATGAATACTTACCTTATCAAAGGTCAAGTAAAACACACTTAAAAGATGTCTCAAATTATTAAAATATAGGTCCCCAAGGTAAAAATATATAACATACCCAACTTTAGATGGTTAACATAGACGTTTCAAAGTCTAATTATGTCAAGGAATATTATTTGTTCCATATAATACATTCTTGAAAAATTAAATTAATGAATATGAATTTAGGGATCAACTCCTAGTAAAAATAGAGTGTAAAAATGGAAAAAAAATTATAGATAGTGATACTTTAAGCATTAAGTCAAAGACCACCTACTTTATGCATGTAGTTGATGTCTCGTGTAGTATTGAACAATATTTTTACCTAGAATTAAAGGAAAAAAATAAAAGACAAATGCCTTGAAAATAGGTTATATGATCTCACACTAAAATATAATTTTTGATAAGAATAAAAATAATAAGAGGAGCTTAAGGATTGGATCACATACCTAGAGGAATCCAATGAGTTGACCAGATCTCTATTCCAAGGTCTGATGAAGAAATACGAGCAGAGACAATGTGATTTCTATGGATGGAGCTCTTAGTTGAGGAAAAAGAGAACTAGTGTATGCTGGAAATAAGAATAAAATAAAGGAACAATATATAATGTTTTTAATGGTCAAATAGTCATTTCACCCAATTTTAAGAGGACACATTGTTTGGACACATGGTTGGCCAAACCATATTCCAACCATGTTTCAAGAACTCCCTCAATAGACCCATTTCATGGGCTGGTGGTAAGGCTTGACTAACCATGTACAACCCATGTAAAACCCCTCAGTTAAGAGGTCTGAACACACATATGAGTTTACAACAAGGGTCACATGGTTAGTTCAAATCGTTCAGCCCTCGTATATGCACTGAAATACCCTACATGGTTAGAAGAAACCATGTTAACAGGGCAGCATGGTTTCTACTAAACATAAAACCCATGTGTTTCTTCCATCTATCAGGGTTTCATAATTCAAAAAATACCTAGAAATCCAAATTTTTTAAATATAAATTCTAGACATTCATATTAGGTCCAAGAATAGGAATTAAAATTAAAACAAAAGGATTCATACCTTGATGAAAGCTAGGTTCTTACAATTTCAAATGATTAACATTAAAATAAAAATTCGTATTTATTTAATTAGGTGTATGATATGAATAATTTAGAAATTCAATTTTAGGATTTTTCTAAACATGATATGACTGAATTTAAAACATGATATTAATGATTTTATGATTCATTTTCATTAATTTTTTTGTTTGAAATATAGATATAAGAGATTAAAAGTAAGAAAACCTATGATATTTTTTTAATGTGTTTTTGTGATAGGTTATGTTTCATGTATATTATATAAGTAAAATATTTTTTACATTAAAACATGATGATTGATAATTTAATTATAAAATAGTGATTTAAATATGTGTTATTTTATCATGGATACAAGATTTAGGTTATTGATTTTGAAACCATGTTCTATAATATTGTTTTCTTTACTATCTGAATTACTATTAGTGTGACAAGTCTTGGTGATATAACATTTTTTGAAATAATTAATATTTTATTGAGATTAAATTTCTATGATAGTATTCTTAGGTATATATACTCTATATATATAGGATTCAACTAGTTAATAATTATGTGGATGGACCTAGATTATATAATTCACATCAATCCTTTTGAAGGTAACTAGTTGGCATATCCCTTTAGCGGATCCCCCCACAAGTGTATTCTTTGCTATTTTTGGGTATCACATCTTGGTATTCGGGTGGTCGAAAATATTGTGGTTTCAAAATTTTCATTATATTAGTTGTGATAATTTTCTATAATTTTTTGTTATATTATACCTAATTCCCAATAAACCTCAAACATGCTATAAAAAATAAAAATAAGTGACTTACTGAGAGAGGGTAATGGATAAATATTTAATATAAAATAAGTGTTTAATTATAGGTTAGATAATTAATGAATATTATAGTTAATTATAAACTAAGAACTAATCGTAGAGAATTAACATTTAGGAATATGAATTTAATAATGAGTTTATATGATTGATCGATAACTAATTAATCAAATATAACATAGTATTCAACATTATGGTTTTATATTAGGATACTTTTATTTACTTACAATCAAAAAGAATTCTAGGGAAAGTAAAAAATGAACTAGGATGATTTTTAAATGAAAATTCCAAATGAATGCTTGACCCAATAATTCCAAATAACCATATATCACTCATCTAGAAAAAATGTAGGACTATAGAGAGTATAATAATAGATATAAAAAATGTCATATACTAACATTTAATTTCATTGTTATTTTATTCACTTTTTTTCATATTTTTTTCTTGGGTTTTGGATAACGTCTTGATCTGGAACAGGTAGCTAGATTAGGGGTATCCATAGTTGGTTCATAACAAAAAGGTATCAGATACTAGGTTCTTAATAGGGTATAGGTTCTACATTCTCCCATTTTATTGGGGGTTTCTCTTAGCTGGGTGATTGGATCAAAGTAATTGAAGAAGAGGGTCTTGAGTATTGCCTAATAAACACCTTTAGAGAAGACACCTAAGTTACAAGGGTTTTTGGGGATTTTTGTGACTTGAATTCCTGCATGGTCTTGGGAATCTTTTTTATGTTTCCAGTATTGTTTTCCAAACCATCCAATGGGACAAAGCATGATTTCTATTTCTCCTAAAACAATATTTGTATATCCTTCATGGTTTTATTTATTTTTTTATTTTACTACTAATTTACAAATAATACGAGAATTTATATGGGTTATTGTTCGTATTTTTCTAATTTAATTTTTTATATACTTTAAAAAAATTTATTAAAAGAGAGTTGGAATATACGTACATAGGTTATTTTGTTATATGTTTTTAAACTAAAATAGATCTTTAGTTTATAAATGTTTTATTAAATAAAAATGGGTTTATGGATGAAATGTTCTAAGTTTCCTTTATTCTTTTTTTATTATAACTATTTTTTGAAATTAGGGTATGATTAGTTTTCTAAGAAGTTTGGTAAATTATTATGTACTTAAATTTCAGTGAGTGAATATTATAATTTTTTGATGTGATGAGTTTTTTTGATATTTATACATTGTCCTATTGTTTGTTTTTGATTTTGAGAATTTAAAAAGCTTATGGATAATATTTATTTTTTTATACTTATAGTTGTTTTAGAGTACACACCTACTAAGTCCTGATGGATTCTCAAGAGCGATACGGGTGGTTCACAATATGTAAAACCTTTAGTTTACTGGCATATGTTAGATTCCATACCTATATAAACATTATCCATAGATGTTAATGTTTCTTTTCTTCCTGATAATTGTAGGGATTTTATTCAAGATTTTCAAAATTTGGCCCCTCCTCACTTCTTCAGGAAAAATAACTTTAAGAATGAAGATGAATGGTTTTAGAATATTGAGAAGATATTTATTCATAGAAAGTTTCCCAATACAATAAAACTTAACATTTCCTAATTCTTGTAAGAGGGACCTAGTTATAATTCATAGTACGCCATTATATAGACTCAACCAAAAAATATCTATTTTTGGAAATGAATCAAGGAGTCATTTATTTAGTAGTCCTTCCTTGAATCTATGAAAATATTTATGGGGATGAAGTTTTATAAATTTTGGAAAGGGGATAAGTTATTATTATATTATACCTATCAGTTAAATTAGAAAGTGTCACACATTCCTAATCTGGATTTGGGAAAGTCATTTAAGGATTGGTATTTCAAAATGGATCTTCAACCACATATTCTGTCAGTAGTGTCCTCTCTTCAAATTCATAGTTATGAAACATTGTTCAAGTGGGATATCACATTGAAGGATATTATAGCTATAATTCCATAGGTGATCAATGCTTCCCTTATTACTGTGGGTAGTACTAGAGTCTCTAGTAAAGGGGAAGCAAAAAAAAGTTTGATGGGGTGGGGTGTGTAATTAATAGGAAAACTTTATTCTTTGCATCAGATTCATATATAAATGTTCCAATAATATTCCATCAATGAAATTGATTTGGTCATAATATTTATCATGAATATATACTCATGATACCTACCCTATTTAATGCTATTTTGTAGACCTAAAGAAGTTTTTTAAAGTAGTTTCTTTTAAGAAAGGTGGTTTCAAAACTATCCCATTGGATAATCCGTTGGTTCAACCTATGGAACCAGATATTGATATAAAAATTTTCTATTGTATAATGTGTTGTTTTTTATTTACCTTATTAACCTTTATAATTGAGTGTTTTTTAAATGATGATTTCTTATATATTTTTATGAATATTTTAATGTTAGATATTTGTGGTTGTTAGTTATGAATTTTGATAATAATGTATATTGGATTTTGATCCCATGTCTCATTTATTTGAATTATTGAGTTTCATTTGAATTTAAGGAATTTCTTCCAACTTTGAACATTGAAGATAAATGAGTGTTATTAATGTGGTGGGGAAACAACCAAAGAATAGTATCATGATGGTCCACATGTGTGTGTTACCTTGTAGTTCCATTTTAAGCTATGATTCCAGGATTTTGGTCTAATTCTTTACCCCAACCAACACAACCCCATCCTTGGGAGATTCATTATCCATTGAACCTAGACTATGAAAATCTTTATCATGAGTATTTTGATAAAATTGTAATTTGACATCTCTTATCTTTCTTATGTTTAGGGTGGGTGTTCCTTAGTTTTGAATATGTTTATAAAGAGTTCACCATATTCTACAATGAATCATCTCATTACTAGTATTAAATATTTTGTGTTCTCCACATTTGGTCTATTGGATTACTTATACAATGGAAATTTAGGTTCATAATCCATACCCAATTCTATTCTTGATGGTAATATCTCAGGTTATCTATGGTATCCTCAGTAGGTATATTTATTGGGTCTCTTAATTAATTTTTTTATGTGGGGATTAAACCTCTAGTATTTCACACAAATCAACATGTTCATATGGATATTTCAAGTGGATGATTTTTTTTAAATGAAAAGAATTTTCCCACCCCAAACATTAATTTCAATATTATTTTATTCATTTATATGTTCATATTTTTTTTCATTCTGTTTTGGGTCCTTTCATGGGATGACTTAGGTACCCATATCAAGGGTAGATTGAGATTATTTTTGACTAAATAGTATCATAATCTAGTCTCTTCATAGGTACTATGTTACAGAGTTATCCCTGTAATTTTTGGGTATCTGGTAGGTAGGAGACATGATCGTCTAAATTCAAGTGGAATTTCGAATGAAGATTCTTGATAGCCACCTTCAGATACAACACATGAGTGACTAGGATTGTCAAGGAAGTCCATTTCTAGATTTCAAGACCAATTCACATATTTTTTGTGGTTTATAGTTTTATATTGGTTATTTTCATTCAATAATGAAGATTTATGGGTTCTCTTGTAGATTTTATTCTTACTTGGAAGAATCATCACCTCTGTCCGTCCTTCTATCATTGATTCTTATTTTAGATTTAGTTGGTATATTTTTTTATGCTTTTAGTTCAATTAAACATGTTATGAATTGTATATGTTTCAAATACCATATTTGATATTATATTTACTATTGATGTTTTTTTATCATAGTGTGTAGATTTCTAATTTATTGAATCAAAATTCCTAATTTTTTGGTTGAATACCCACTATTCATTTTAATTTTATTAACAAGAGAAATCATTCCCACCTATTTTCACATGATTCCCTGGAACTTGTCTCCATCCTTAGGAGATAAGGAAAACCCCCATCAGTGGTCATGAATTGGATTAGGTGCCTAAATTAGGATGCCCAATGATATTTCACAAAAATAAATTAATTTCTAGAGTAATGTTTTATATACTAAACTACTAAAATGAATTCATTAACACCTAATAAAAATATATTTCTCAAAACAATAAGGCTCTTTTGGGAGAAACATTCGGTGTAGTTTAAATATGGAATTTCAAAAAATGGATAGGATTCAACTAGTAATATAATGTAATGGTTTTAAATATATATATAATTATGGGTAATGTTAGAGATTTGAAATGATTCCTCACCATATCATAAAATAATATTTTAGTTAGAATGCATGTGAATAGAAAGGTTGATCTTGACTGGTGCCTTTGTAATGGTCTTTTAGGATTCTTAATTCAGGTAAAGAATATTCAATATTTTTATTAATAGTATGTATGGGAATTATATAGAGTGATGAGTATCCATTTTACATGAAATAGAACTTCAATAATATGTCAAAGTTATGTGAGATATTTTGAATGTATAATATAAATAATATTAATCTATTAATTTAGGATTTTTACTTTAGTAAAACTAATGTAAAAACTATATAAATCAATGAACTCATGGTAGAAGTTAAAATTCATGTGAAATAAAGAGTCTATATTTAATCAGAGGGATGAAAAAATTCCTTTTATATTTTGGGTTTTTTTTAAGACATTAAAAATTATATAAATCTCATGATTGTGGTGAGAAACACAAGGTTTTCTTGGTGAGATAACTCTCTAATTTCAGTAGTAGTTCAATATTTGGGTGGTGAATATGGTAATAGATATTGTGAATGATTTCATAATTCTAAAGAGTTAGTTATATATGTTTTGATATTGTATATAATTTCATGGTTTATTTTCAAATAGAGTGAAAATATAAGATTAAATTGGGTTTTTTGACATTCTATAGTGGTATGTTTAATAAAACAACTAGTCTATATGGAAAGTAATGAGATACTCGTCCTTTGGACTCAATATGTAAATGTGTGACTATAATAGTTATAAAACAATAATAAAATTACAAGGTACTAGTATATAATTAATGTATGGAACAATAGTTATGGGTTGTGCTATCGATAGAAAAAATTTATATATGATTTAGATAGTAACCACGATTAGTGGTCCAATCGATATTGAAACATGTATCATTTATTGATTATAGTAGACTAAAAATAAGAAAAAATAACGATACCTGGAGTGGGTTTCAGGCATAGCTGATTAATTTTTCTAAGGATGAAATGGAATGTTATAGTAGAGCCTGGTATTATAATTTCTTATAAAATCATAGTGATTTCAACGTAAATTTTTCACATTTTAGGATGATGAATACGATTACAAAAATGAAATTAATATTCATTAAAAGAGGTGTTGAATTTAATTTAAAAAGTGGAAATATAAAATTTCAACAACAATTAGGGGTCCACAAGTGTTTTTTATGGAATGAGTGAAAATTATTTTAAAATATTAATATAATTAGAAATCCATTATAAATAGTATGATATTAATTAGGGTTGATAGATTACATAACTATATCATTCTACTAATAGAGTTATAGTGGAGGAAAAATAGGGTTAGGGTAGTGGAAGTAGAGTTATAGTGGTTTCCAATGGAGTTAAAATAGACCAATCCATGGATATTTTTATTAAAGAATTCTGGTCACTTACATGTTAGTATTTTTAAAACCCAATGGGGATTCAAGTCTAGTAGTTACGGCTCCGTGGAGAGGTTTATCAATTCAATATCTTCTGTCACACCATTATCATAATAGGAGTGTGCTTTTAGAAAATAATATTAATAATCTGTCACTTGAAGTTGATTACTAGAATTTATATAGAGTTTACGTACTTATTGATTTCATTATCCTCTATATTTATCTTAAAATCGTGGATTGACATATACAAGTTGAGGTTTCATCAAAAGTCCCTATAATTTTTATCAATCAACTAGATTAGACTTTTGATTTTCAAAGTGAATATTATAGGTTATATAAGTAGTAAATGAACCAAACCTTTTTATAGTTTTTCTTCTATGAATTAAAATGGATGGTATATGCACTGGTTGGAAACTAGATGCAAGTAACCCAACAAGAAATTCAATTCACCCAAAATTGAGAGATAAAATGATAAATTGAGGAGAATATATTTTTTTGGAATTATTTACATATTATAAACATCTTCCATAACTATATAGTGATTTTCACCATTTCCCATATTGATATATTGTATTTTTTACAAATTCCATTACATGTATATTGATGTATCAATTCTACATGCTCCCTTATAAATGATATTGTGATATGATATGTGGAATTAATATGGGTGGTGAGACCCATAGTGATTTATGTTCTTCCAAGTGATATGGTATCAGGTGTCTAATTCTCTTTGATTGTGCATGTATAGCGATATTTTCCAACTAAGTGAGGATTTATAGTGAAATTATTCTACAAAGCAGTATTTTGTTTCATCATTTTGGGGATATATATGGATATATTCCCTCACTATAAGGATATACACACATTATTTCACCTATGAGTATGGATAAATAATGAATATTTCCTTCCATGTTAGGATGTGAAGTCATTATTTTCTATCAATTGAGGATTTATAGTGATATTTTACTCTACGTGAGCATGTCTAGAATTATGAATCACTTTTCAAGCATGAATTGAGGTATACATAAGTCTTACTTTTAGTGTGATAGAGGTATGGTTTTTATCTCTTTTTCTCTACCTTGTAGTGTAAATGAGGCATGGTGTTTTTTTATTTTTAGTACTCCCATTTCCATATAGAAGATAAATAGTGTTTATTATATTTATACCCATCCTACTTGGGGTGATAGTAGAGGTGTTGATGAATATAATTCATTTTTATTCATGATCTATTATATTTTCAGGACATTATGTTCTTTTACAATTTATTAGAGTACTTTTGGGGAACTATTTCTATATCGCTCATGTATCTTTGTTGAATAGTGGATAATTGGTAAAGGTCCAAAGATTGGTTTTGACTCACTATAGAGTATTCACACATAATTTAATGTCCCAACCCAAATCTCTCTATAGGAACTACACTGAAGTGCAAAATTATTTATGCACACCTCTACATATTCCCAAATCCATAGACTAACAGTGAGGGAATAGGGGGAGATAGTTGGAGGGCTATACCCAATGAATAATATAAATAATTATGACATAAGAACAACATTATAAAAAATAATAAATTTCAGGAAAAAAATCCAAAACATATATAAATTCAGAAAATAAACATCAACAATTTTGTGTCTATCATATAAAAATAAATCTTCTCATTCATGGGTCGATCACACATATACAAGCACAAAAAACGTGAGTAAACTACTAGAAAATAATAGAGGTACTATATGACATATCTACAAAACCATAACATCTAGGACACACACATTTTGTACTGATATCTCTAGTAGGATTCAGATGATTAATTCAAACCCTTACATATGCCCTGAATTATAAAGTCTCCATGTTTACTGAAGGGACCGTGTAGGATGTGAGTATGAATATATAAGTACACCACCATTTTTTTATCTAGATAATAAAAATATGTGTAATAGTTTATGAGAATAGAACAAATGGTACCCAAAACACATTTCCCAACCTTTACAACACATGCCCAACTATCCATAAGGGAACCTTTACCTACCATAAGTAGTGACAGAGAGAAATGATACATCTAGAATCTACTAGTCAAAAATTGACCTCAACCTTTAAACCAATTTTATATCACATTGAACCACCCATACAAACCTAATGTGACACCCCAATGTTATATCTACCTACCATATCACTCGACCAATGGTCTTCTAAATTCATTACCAAATACTAGAACAATAGACATATGAAAGCCATGGTGTGAACACACATATCCTTTTCCATGTTTGACTCATCATCCCCATCATATACCATATATACGATGAGAATCACACTCTCATCTGGTGGCCCCTCTCAAAAAAACAATGGCCAAATATAGTGTATCATCTTCTATATCAATGATCCCCATCATCGCCCACCTTATCCCATAAAAATAAAGAGGATATCACCAAAATATCATGGGGTAAAGCCACCTCATTTTCTATAATGTGTGTGAACATTCCCACAAAAACGTCATCTTATCTGGTGTTTGGTATCACCAAAATCAAAAAGAGTCACCTAAGTTAACCATTACAACTACCCATGCAATGTTCAACACCACTCACATCGTCTATGTAGACCTCCATCACCACCTGTTCTCAATGATCAACATAACCCATGATTATATGTGCCACACCCCTAATGTTTTCAATAACTTACATAAAAAATCATATATCATGAATCACTTATTTTAAACACATGGATTCATGCCCATCCAATCCTCAAACCATGAAACAAGGCAATAAAATTCATACTGGGACAAAATCGTCATTTTATAAAAGTGACTACCCCTTTGTGTCTCATAAAAATTGAAAAACCCCTAATTAGTTTCATTCTTGGTCTTCCAAACAACCCTAAACACACCCATTTATTTAAAAACCCATATATAAATCTATGTCACAAGAAATAGACATCTACGACCAATTATGAGTCATCAAGACACCACTCGTCAAGAAACTCTGCTTGATCTATATCCAATTATAAAAAACTATGTAATTTATTAAAATTAATAATTTTGGGAATAAATTACACACAATAAAGAAATGGTTAGAGAAAATAAAAGTAAATTACTTAGGGAATATATCCTTACTCATGGATACTCACTAGAATGTAAACTAAATTGTTTGATGACTAGGGAATACTATACTTACATAAACAAATATAAGCTTAGTGTTTTTGGAGAATAGATACGTAAACTACATATTTTAAAACACTGTGAACATTTATACATAATGGAAACACACTATTCTTCATTATATATATATATATCATATTTCATACTCTTTTTCATAATATGGGTAATATAAATATAATAATAGGATTAACTGATATGATTGGTAAGTGTAAACATGAGATAAAACAATCAAAGAACATAAGTGAGAATAAAATTAACATGTGGGTATGATGACATAATAAAGGTACAAAAACATGTAATAAAAATTCATATATATTAAAAAATATATATCATACAACATTGCTCATTATATAAGGGTTTGGAATAATATAATAAATGAGTTATAGGAGTGTAGAAACATGAAACAATAATCCTAACATAGGTATGTTTCATTACATTGGAATGTGGTATAAAAATAAGTAATGAAATAATTACATATTTTATGGATAATAGCCAAGATATACATACCATAATTTACTTGGTTAACCACCTTCCCATAACAAAGTTTACTTTGGATAAACATCATTTCCCCATAACAATTATGACTTGGACTGACCACATGCACCCCAAAACCATTAGGATTTGGCATAACCACCCATTATATATAACCTTTATGACATAGGATAACCAACCATGTCCAATTATTCTCACTTGAGATAAGAAACTTAATCCAATATATTGAAGGTAAATGACATACCCACATGTATCATAATGATAAACCATATGTGTTCTACATAAACTTGAAAAAATTTATAATCCATTATAGATTAATTAATCCATGATTAATAAAAAATATTTTGAAGATTTAAATAAAACATGATCATAATAAATTCAAAAAAATAATATATATTGTATCATTATAGTATATCACTAGTCAAGCCTACGAAATATTAGAGGACGTTCACATAGATGAAAAAATAAGTTATATGAGAATTATGAAATTTATTTGAAAATATGAAGTTATATCCTTTAATTTTGATAATATTAATTTTAATATGGAAAATATTTTATATAAAATATAATATAAATTACTATATAAAACTATCAAAATGCAGAAATGATGCTTCATAAAGAAAACTAAAGAAAATAGTGTAAAAATATGTTCATATTTAAAACAATAAAATTGTTGCCTTTCACACATTTATAAATACATTAGAGGATAGTAGAAAATTAATATAAGTAATAAAATAACTATATTAATTGAAATTTAAAAAAAATAAAGGTATGGAGGATGAATATTCTCAACTAAAAAAGAACAGATAAGGTCAGTTACACATACAAGGAAACATTTCAACAAAATTAGGAATTAAAGGATGGTGAAATGGTAAGAAAACATTTTAAATAGGTAAATAATAAGAGGATAAGAAATAATTATGGTTTTTATATGTAATTAACATATAATATCTCCTAATTTAATTTTAGACAAAAATAAACATGATATCAAGGTTGACTTGAAAAATAAACCCAAACCTTTACTCAAGAATTTCACTTAATCACTTTAAACCCATATATAATAAATATTACCGTTTAATAACCAATTTTAGAACTTTATCCGTATCTATTGAAAATTACCCTCTTCAATTATAATCATTCATTACAAATATATTTGATATTTATTATCTATTTTAATCCACTGATATTAGTAATTTTTATGATTTCACATAAGTGTTGTAATGGAAATATAGATCCCCTATCCTTGATACCACCTTTATCATTCCTATATTAGTCAATTAATTGTAATCATTTATCATCAATTATTTATGTAATATTAGTTTTATTTTGTTTAATTTATAGCTATGGTTCTCTAGAATGGAATCCTTGATGAGCAGGTTTCGGGTAAATTTCTAATAACAACTAGTTTTTTTATAAGGACAAATAATTTTTATATCATCATTAAAAATATACTTTCATAACTATAGTTACTCATTAATATCATATATAACCAATATTAATTTCATGATACTAATTTTTTAGGGAAATTATGATAGTGGCATAGAATCATTCTTCTAGGTTGTCAAACTGGCCCAACAACATGTTATATTAATGAATGATAATGAGTTTATAGTTATATAGTAGTACTATAATTTTCAAATAAAAATGATGAATTAATAAAAAATAAAAATATAGGATAATGATATTATAAGTATTTTAGATGAAAAGTTAATTAAAAATTATGTTGAAGAACTAAAAGCTTACATTGATGAATTATCTCCTTGAAATGAGTGGCTTATAAATGAAGGATTTAACATTTCTTTCTGGGATGGAGGCTAAAAAATCTGACAATTCATTATAATAATAAAAATTGGTAGTAATTCAAGATTTAAGTAAAGTAAAAGAGTGTTTTAGGAGGTTTATAGGATGGGTCCTTTTATAAGTGAGTTTTTATTGGGATCTCAAAACTCATTCCTTAATGTATAAGGTTTTAATTTTAAAAGAAAGTAGATTAATATAGGATAAATCATGGATAAGTGTTGGGATAGAGTATAAAATTCCTCTATATAATCATTATTAGATAATTTTTCATGATATTTTAGTTCTTTACTACTTAGTTAAACCAATTTATTTTATTTTACCTTCAATTTGTTAACTAAATATTTACCTCATTAACAAACTTTTAGGCCTAAAAATAAAATTTACCTTATTACCTAGTTTGAAATTATCATTATAAAACATAGATCTATTTTATTTGATTCAATTTCAAAAGTTGATAAAAATTAATTTTAATATAAAAACACATAACATTGATATAAAAGTTTTATAAAAATTTTGTTTTTAATCATAATATACATTTTTCGTATAACAATACATTTGATAAAAATTAGATGAATTAAAATTTATCTGTTTATTTATATTATAAATAATATTCATGAAAATATTTCTCTATTAATTATTAGTTTAATTTATCAAGATAAAAATACAATATGCACATAAAAACAATTCACTGAAACATATTTCTTTTTTAACATGGATTTATTTTATCTTTATTTCTAAATAACTAAAAAAAATTCAGGAATTTTTATTTATATGTTTATATTTTTAAAAATTAAATTTCATTATATTTTAAAATCCAAATATGGTAAATTTATCATTTCAATTAAAATATATAATATATAAGAAAAATAAATTTTTTCAAAAAAAACCTTTTTGATCACTTATTAATAATTATATAACTATTCCTTATAGTTACATAATTATTTATTGGATGTTATTATACCAGTTTAATAATAATTTTGTGAATTATATTTGTACATTTTATTGATATAATTATTTAAGAGTAATAAATTTTAAAAAATATATATATCATACAATTATTTTCTCTATAATCAATGGTATTTTCACAGAAAAAATCAGTCTATCTTAATTATACTACAAATATATTTTTTGTTGAAAAAAATTATTTATAAGGATAAACTATTTCGAATCTCAATAAATATTAGGTATAGTAACTACATATATATAATTGAAAGTAAGTAAAATGTTTAAAAGTATTAAACAAATGGTTATACAGCCATTTATAATGAGCATATAATGGCTATATAACCTTTATTTCACTATATAAATTCATCCCATTCCATCTTAAAATTGTACATGTATCATTCTGATAGTTTTCATTTTTTATTTTACAACATTATTTATACATTTGTGATTATTTTTATTATTTTAGTTCTATATCTATTTATAATTACCCTCATATGTGAAGATGATCCACAGAATTTCCTAGTTTTTAAATTTTTATTCTTTTATATTTATTATCTAATTTTAATTTATGCACTTTTAAAAAATGTAATCATACATGGTATATATAAATTTATAAAATACATGACTTCATGTTATAGCACCCCCAATTTATAGTAAGTTACCCTTTATTTATTATTTTAAGTATATAAAGTATATGGGTGAAGTTTGGAAGATTTTGGAGAACATTAATTGTTATTTTGGGGCAAAAGGGAAGGTGTACGGGTGGCACACGGATTGTATAAACCATGGGACAGCCTAGGAGACACCATGTGATTTGAAAATGGATTTGATATTTTAAATAAGTGGCCTTGGAATGGTTGGTGCACAATTATGGAGACGTGGAATGATATTATGCTAAGGGTCATCTTTAAGGCAGTTTCTAACATGCGGTTAGCACACGGTTTTCCTAATCGTGGGACTAAACCATGTGCAGGTTCAAATCTAGATCCTAAAAAAGTGTATCTAACACTTTTTTGCAATTAAGTAGATTTTTCCCATTCTATGCTGCCCTAACTCTGAATTATGATCTCTTAAAGGTTGGAGAACCTCTCCCAAGTGAATTAAAAAAAATCTGGAGCCATCCCTTTGTGCGTTGAAGCAAAATTCTTATGATAAGTTTTCGTTCTTCATTGTTATTAATGTTTTGATTAGATATACTACACTCCTCTTATCAGTTTCTTAGATATAAACCTAGTGTGGATATATCAAAGGTTTTGTATGCTAAATATGGTTGGTTTTGGTTTTGATAATGATAGAGGAAGAGATTTGAGGCGGGTTCGTGAAGATTTAACCCGATATTTTTGGTGTTCTTTATCCGTTTATCATTTCTTCAAAAACTCTCAAGGTTGGTGGTTTTACTCTTGAATCCTCTTTATATTATTGATTAGATAAGTTTCAAATGGATTGAGTTTTAAGAAATTGATTATGAAATTGATGTGAAAATCATGGTATAAATCATCTTTTGTGATGATTTATGGTTTTTGGTGAAATTGTGAAATTGTTGTGAATTTTTATGCAAAGTGATTTAGTTAATGTTTTTAAAACATGTTTTTTAAAAATATTTCACAGATATATTTTTGAATTTTTTTTTGGAAATTTTTTTTTAATAAAAATGTTGATTGATTGAAATGGTTTTGTCTTGTTATTGTTCGAATAGTTTTTTATCATACTTGGTGTGTGTGTGTTCATATTTCATTTATGAGGCTTGGTTGAAATATGACTATGTGATCAGTTCCAAATATGTAATTGCATATGGGAAATAATTAAATTTTGATGACATGGTAGATCTATGAGTGACTTCTCATGAGTATAGAACCATCATAATGAAGCATGCATGGTTGTTGATGTGACTATGTGTAATAGAGTGGTTATTCCAAGTGAAAATTTTGAAATGGTTTTAAGGCGTTATTTGGTTATTTTCTTGAAACTGTCATTTTCTACAAAATTGGTTGGTGTAACACTTTTTTATATTTTTTTATAAACAATTTTTATATGTTTTATATATTTATTTATAAACTATTTTTGAAAAACTTTTTATATAATCAGTTTGATATAAATGTTACTAACTATTCTACCCTAGAGGCATGAGTAGGGAATTCATTAGGGAAAACCTATTGAGTTTTATTAGTATCCCTTACTTTGTAACTTTGGTGCTTTTTCAAATGTCATCTATGAGGGCATGGGAAAATGAAAAGTATCACTTGTCTTTAGCACTACCTCATGATACTTGGTCTCTTTGGTGATATTGGAGAATGGAACATCTGAAGCATTGAATCTTGTGGTAATCTTTTAGTTTTATTAGTTATCTTCCTCTATTTACTTTTTCGTTAGTTTGGATTATGTTGTAGTACAATTTTTTTGGTATTGATATAAAAGAAATGGTTGTGTTTTCATTCTTTTTTCCATGCATCATATAGTGGTTTGTTTGATTTGGTTGTATTGGATTTGTTATTTTATTCATAAATGGTACATCATCCCCCACATATATTAAAACCTTTCATCATTTATTGCTAGCCTTTGGCATATTGGGCATGTCTCATAAGGACTAGTAGAATCCTCCCACCATCTCAACCCAATGAAGAGAGGGATGGATGTTACAAATGGAATCAGTTTTGTTCGGTCCAAAAGCTTATTTGAGATAAATGGTACCATCTTTTTATTTTCCTGGTGAAACAAGTAGTCATCAGCTTTCTTGGTTTCAAAGTTGATTTAATTCTTTTATATTCCTTGGGTTGGAATTCTATAAAAGTGCAGGACTATTTGAACTTGAAATGTGAATCATAAAAATACGTAGCTAACCTTTTTCTTCTAAACTTCAAGATACCAAGGAGTTGGGTATATAAGTATTTTGTAGACACTTATAGGATATTAAAATATCATTGTCATGGGTTTATCCAATGAGACCAGCATGACATGTTTTAAAGTGGTGACTTCTAACTAATATTTCATATTTCATTTTGAGTAATGATATATGATTTGATGCACTATGTTGATTTTTTAAAAATGTTGCATTTTTTTCAAATGAAAGATTTTAAAAAGTGTATAGTTGATATATCTTTAAAATGGTTTGATTTTCAAAATCAAGTTGAAGTCTTCCAAAAATAGTTGAACCTAGAAAGGGTAGATTTTTGGAAAGAAATTTTGTGATAGTTGATGTGGTAGAATTTGAAACGCTAAGCCTTCAGTTTTTAGAGAGTGATATTTATATAGTTTGTGTTTTTTTAGAAAATGTGACCCAATAGGTGTTTGAAAAACCAATTGGATGAAGTTGTGAAGAATGTGGTTGTACTTGAGCCAAAGGTGAACCAAGATATAGTTTATAGTATCATCCAAGAATTTCAAGTTATAGATATTGGGAACCAGAGAGATGATCCAAGACAAGTGAATCATTCCGTCCAGTTCTAGAAACATTATCCACCCATCTTCCATGGTGATTCTAAACTAGAAAATGTGGTGTGGTCGAATTGTATGAATCACATCTCTGATTTCATTGGCACATCGGTGGAGCTAAAATTCACACTAGAAACATATATGCTCAAGGATATTGCATGCAAGTGGTGGGATCTAGAGGTGTAGTCTTTAGTAGATCAGGGCCTTATTTGGGAGTATTTGAGGAATTATTCCAAAAAAAATTTATCCTCACCTATTCAAGATTCAAATGATGACATATTTCTTCATCCTGAATTAGTAAAATATCTCTATCACCGAGTATGTGCCAAAATTCATGAATTTATTTCACTTTACACCCGAGGTTGCTTTTAGTGCATCCTTTAAGGCATACATCTTTGAAATGGCGCTGAGATTGGAGATTCACCTGAAGAATGTTGTGCTATGTATTATGGACGATAGAGAGATAATGAATAGATAAATCGGGGTTGAATGAGATATCTTAGGAGTTATGCGAGGTAGAAGTATCATGATACCAATGAGATATGGTGGGAACTCTAATGCTATGAGAAAGAGGAATAGGGACACCTATTTATAAGGTGGGAGTGAAAATCAGAATCAAATAGCTGGATTGATGAATCTTCCTCTGAGACCCATGATAAAGGTGGGATGTTTCCAATATGGTTCCTTTGACCACATGAAGTGAGAGTGTAAAACACCACCAAGATCATGTCGTAATTGCAACAAGATGGGACATATTAAATGTTATTTTCACAGTGCTATGACGACAGGTGCTTGGAAAACTTCTTAGATGTCACAAGGGTTATATGATTCGACAGGGTCTAGATATTAGAATTAGTCTCATTGATATAGCAGATCTAACCATGGTGATTCTAGGAATACAATGAATCCTCAACAAGGTAAATCTTGTTAAGGAAGAAAGGAGCATAGTACAACAATGATATAATTATATAGAGATGAGAAGATGATTGTAGATGATCAGGATAGACCATCTACGGTGAGAGGTATGATTCATTGTAATTATTCCCTTGTGCATGTATTGTTTGATATTGGTTCATCGCATTCCTTCATTACTTCTCGTGTTATTTATTTCCTATGTTTAAAACATGAGATTATTCCTTTTATGATAAAACTTCAAACTCCTCAGGGTTAAAGAGAATGTCGATCCTTTTTATATAGGAAATGATCTATAACCATTGATGGATTTGAACTGAAATCGGACTTCTTAGTGTTGGAGATAGATTTCTATGATGTAATCTTAGGTATAGATTTTTTGAAAATGTTCAAGGCTCACATAAAATGTTGGAAGACATGTTGCGAGCTTGTGTAATGGATTTTAGTGGATCATGGATAGAGATTGTTCATTTGGATGAGTAATTGTATTATAATAGCTATCCAGACTCATTACCTATGGTTCCTTTTGAAGCATTGTATGGGTGTCCTTGTCATTCTCCTCTGTGTTGGGTGGAAATGGGTGAGACTTCACTAGTTGGGCCGAGCCTTGTCCAAGAAACAATAGTGAAAATTCAGGGGATCTGGAAATGAATGGTGATAGCTCAAATTCATCAAAAATATTATACAGATCGTCATCTAAACCCATTTTTATTTATGGTGAGTGGTCAAGTGTTCTTAAGGATTTCCCTAAGGCTTGGTCAACGACATTTTTGGAATAATGACAAGTTATCTCCCTAATAGATAGGGCCTTTCAAGATACTATAATGGGTTGGAGAGGTGGAATATTGGTAATCATTTCTACTATGATTCAATTTGGTTCATAATGTGTACCATGTATCAATGATAAAGAAGTATCAACCTGATCTCGCCCATTTGATAAGATGGGATTATGTTGACCTAAATTCGGATGCTTCATTGGTACATTTCTCAGTGTAGATTGAGGATAACCAAGAGAAAGACTTGCATAGAAGAGAATCGGTCGGGTATGGGTTTTTTGGAAATATGATAAAGTTTAGAAAGAGAATTGGGAATGTGAGGAGTGGATGAAAGTGAAATGGTTTGAACTCTTTCCAGACATTGTTGGGTTTTTACTTTTCAGGGATGGAATGACTAATGGTGGGGGGAATGTAGCACCCCCAGTTTCTGGTATATGACCCTTTATTTTTGATTTAAAGTATATAATGTATACAGGTAAATTTTGGAAGAGTTTGAAGAACTTTAATAGTGTTTTGTGTGAAAAGTGAAGGCACACAGGCGGTGTAGAGTTTGTACAAACCGTGTGATAGCCTAGAAGAAATCGTACGCTTTGAAAATGGATTTCATTGTTTGAGGTAGTGGCTTCCGCATGTTTGGCGGATGGTTACGTGGATCATGTTAGGATACCATGTGAAGGGTCATCTTTAAGGCAGTGGCTGAGGCATGTTTAGTGCATAATTTTCCTAAGCATGCGACTAAACCATGCATAGGGTCAAATCTAGATCCTAAAAAAGTGGATCTGACACCTTTTTTCCTTTGAGTGACTCTTTTCCCATCCTCTGTGTCCCTAACTCAATATTTTGGTCAATCAATGGTTTGAGAATATCTCCCAAGTAACTTAGAAGCAATCTAGAGCCATCTCTTGGTGTGTTGAAGACCAATTCATGTATTAAGTGTTCGTTCATCATCGTTATTGACATTTTTCATAGATCTACATCACCCATCTTCTCATTTTCTCAGATATACGCCCGTTATTGGTAGATATATGGTTATGGATTCCAAATATGATTTGGTTTGGTCCTAATGATGATATGGGACGAGATCTAAGGTGGTTTCAGGGAGACTTAACCAGGTTTTGTTGGCGTTAATCATTTGTTTATCATTTTTTCCAAAACACTGTACGAAAGTGACTTCACTCTTGAATCCTCTTGGTAGAATTGATTGTATTAAATTCAAATTGATTGAGTTGCATTAAATTTATTATTAAATTGTTGTTCAAATCATGGAATAAATCCTCTTTAGTGATGTCTTATGGTTTTTGGTGAAATTTGGGTGAATTATTGGGATGTTTGGTGATGTTGGAGCATGGAACTAGTGGAGCATGGAGTCTTGTGGTCATCTAAAAGTTTTACTAGTTATCTTACACTGTTTATTTTATTATTATTTTATCTTCTGTTGTAGTATTCTTTGGTTGGTTTTTATATAAAAAATGGTTGAGTTGTCATTATTTTTATCATTCATCATATAGTGGTTTGTTTGGTTTAGTTGATTTGGATTAGTTGTTTTATTCATAGAGGGTAAATCATACCCCACATGTATTGAAACCCTTCATCCTTTATTGCTAGGATTTGGCATCATTGGGATGTACCTCAAGGCCTAGTAACATCCCCCCATATTCTTCAGCCAATGAGCAGAAGGAGGGATTTTACACATGTGATTTTATTATAATTTTCCACTATGAGTAAATAAATTATTGTTATCTTTACTCAAATATTTATTTCCTTATTTTATACTCAAATTAAATTATTTTGAGAAAATTAAAAATATAATTAGAAATTATACACACATAGACTATGTGAATAAATGTTTCTTAAAACCCAAGGTGTTGCATTATCACCTATTTAAATAAATTACGTCCTCACAATTTTAAAATTCTATCACAATTAAAAATTTTTAATGGTATAAAAAAGATAGAAATTATTCAATATATAATTTTAAAACATATATCAACCATATTATCTTATATAAGGATAAGAAACTCATATTTTCTCCCATAATAGTCATATGTTTACAATTTTTTTTTTCCAAACCATTTATGACAAATATTATTCCATATCATTAATGATAATATTTCCAATAAAACAACAAAATAATTAAATTGTAGTTATTCTCTTGGACCATTAGTTGGAATGAATCATAACCTACCACCGTGTAATTATTCATGAAGATACATCCAAATATCTTTTTGGATTCTTAATTATATAGCACAAAACCTTTTCCACTCTATGGTAGTTTGAGTATAGGTATAGTGACCAAAATTCTCTTGGGACTCATAAAATATTATTTATATTTATATGTTCAGAGGAACTCAACTCTCTTCTAAGTGAACGTGGTAAGTGGATTTGACATTTATGAGAAATTTTTTAAAAAATTTCAATAATATCCATCTTCTCCAACAAAACAATATATCTCTATTGCAATGGTTGGTCTAGGACATTATTCAATCACCTCTATCTTTAAATGGTATTAAAATATACCCTCAATATTTATTAAATTACCTAATAATGATATGTTTATATATAGAATTCAAAAATTACAAACATGGCGTACAGTTTCATCTTTCTCAAGGTGTCCATCACAATCCTCAAATGATCATCATGTAGTTACTTTATCTTGGAACATATGAGAATATAATTCATAATGACTACCAAAAATTTATTGAGGTAATCTCTAGACACTCTATTCATTAGATCTAAGAATATTATTATGTCATTTTTAAGTAAAAATGGTAACATTATCAATTTATATTGGTTATATATTGTACAAATGGTTGTATTTGGATTATCTTCCATTTTCACCATTAATTTTTGATATCTAGATCGAAGATAAATCATTGATAAGTGTTTATCATCTCATAGTTTATTGAATAGAAAATTAGTATGGGGTATATTATAACTTTTCTTATTAGTTATTTTTTTATGTTGATGATAATCAATGCATATACCTGTGGATCTGTCTTTAATCTTAATAAATAGATCTTCTTAAACTCATAGTGAAGTAATTAGGCATATGAAACACTTATCTATTATCTCATGAAGTTTATTCTTTAGATATTCTAATTCAATCAGCTCCGATCAACAAAAAGTCTTCTATATATGCATAGAACCAGGTATGTGATCTATAGAAAAATTTTCCTCTCAATCTATGGGAAGATTGGGAACCTCCCCAATATTAGAATAATTTCAATCATTTACAATCATCAATATTAAGTTTCTCCCCAAACATTTGAGTGAAATACCCCCATGATTGGGTACAAAGACCTATATAATGGATGTAATTTCTATTGGGAGTTCATATAAATCCTTCAATCAATAGATGATAATGGGTTTATTTTGGGAATGAAATGTTATTTTATGTAAAATAAATTATTGTTCCCTCTACGTAGGGATATCTAATCCATTCCTAAAATAAAAAAATTACTCTAAATGGAGAAAAATAACATTTATAGGAACCAAATTTTAATAAACTTTTATTTTAAAATAGTTTTAGACATAGGATGAAATCCTCACACCACTATTAATTTTCACCAATAATTCAGTATATATCAATTGGGGTGGTAAATTTATGGGAATATAAAAAATTTCCTATAAGAAGGTGTAGGTAGTTTTAGAATTAAATAAGATGCTTACACTTCTCGAGCAGATGATGAGTGAAACATACATCACTTCATTTTTGTGACACACATCATTAGTTGTGATTACATAATCCTTCACTTTAACTATTTTATTAGTATGTTGGTGAAGTTAATAGACCTTATTAATACTTGGATTGGTTCACTAGTTTTAATAGTGCCCAAATTTCTCACATTCAAATCATTTAATTATAAATGGAACCTTAAGAGGAAAATTTGTCTTCATCCATCGTGTTATTTTAACTCTTCCTTTTTTCCCTCAATATATTGTTTCTATATGTACAACTTTACCACACATAAAACATATTTGGGTTCCTTTGGAATATTCTCATAGGTTCTTATCCCCATTTTTTTACACATAGGAAGTTGAATCTTTTTTCCATAATATTATTTATCACTTGAACTTCCATAATACTCTATTTATCTCTTATTCAGTGTATTTGTGAGATATACAAGGTTTAGGATGTTAAACAAAACTCAAGAAAGTTAGATAAGTATAAAAAAATATTTTCAACACTAGATCTTATCTGAGTTGGTTTCTTATTGGGGGAACCATTATATTTTCAATTACACCCATTACTAATTTTATTCTTCCTGGTTCTAGCCATTGACTAAAACTAAATAGGTTAGTCTGAGTATTAAAAAACAATAAATTTGTAAAGTGATTGTATGATAAGTAAAATGAGTCTTAATATACCCTAAATTATAACAACATTATTTCAAACTATGGCATTTTAGGTTTATCATACATCACGTTTAGTTTATCCGAGATTTTATTATGTCATGTTCTCTTTTTTTTCATAACCTAATCCCAAAAATAAAAAATCCCCTATTTGATACAAACTGAGACAAATCAAGAATATTATACATACATAATACATAATTTAACATGAATATTAATCACATATCATAATAAACCCCACCACAAAATCTATAGGTTTTGTGCCTTTGGATATTATATAGCTAAAAAACATATTCTTTAATAGTGTAAACATTTATCAATAGATGAACCACACTAGAACCCATTCAAATCATATCATATCTTATACTCTTCTTCATAACATTAGGAATAAAAATATAAGAAAGGGGTTTGTTTGGATGCTCAATAAGGGTATATATAAGAGATAAAAATCAAATATCATTGTAAGAATAGGAAGAGCATGTGGGTATCATAACTGAAACACAATAAAAATAATAATATAACGAAATAATACCCAATAAAACATAGATCATAAAACATCATTCATGATTTGAAGATATTGACGTAATATAAGAAATGAGTCATAGGACTGTGAAAACAAGAATCAATAGTCATGACACAATTATGTTTTATAAAATAATATTTTTTTATAAACATAATAAAATAAATAATAAATTATTTCAAGGATAACCACTTAGACATTCATATAGTAATGGTATAATCAAACGATCAACCAATAATAAAGTGGACTTTAGATAACCACTTATGCAACATAATTTTTAGGAAGTTTTATAACCATTCATGATACATAACATTTTAGACTTGGGAAAACCACTTGTTCCCTATAACCTTTAGGATTTGGGATAACCAATCATTACCAAAAGCCTTTTGTACAAGGGTTAACCACCGGAACAGCATAACATTTAAGACTTAAGTCAACCACCTCTACTCCTTAAACTTTAAGAATTTTGTTAACCACTAATCCCACATAACATTTAGTTCATTGGAAATCCAATCATATCTCATAATTATCTCATGAGATATAAAATTTTACCTAATGTATTTGAGGTAAATAATTGTCCCTCCCAACAAATAATGATAAACCATTCATATGTGTGATACATGTAAATGAAAAAAAATCATAATACCATTATATATCAATTAATCCATGAATAATTAATGGGTTTCATAAATATTTGAACAAAAATTATCAAAATCCTTCCAAAGAAAGATGGTGGATGGTATCAAAAAATCATATCATCGGAGAAGCATATGATATATTAAAGGATACTCACATTGATTAAAAATACTTTTATGAGAGACTAAGAATCTTTATTTAAAAAAATAGTAAGATGTATCCTTTAATTTGAAGAACTATTATTTTAAAATTAAATAATTTATAATTAAAAGGGGTTATAAACTACTTTTAAAACCATGAAAACTTTCAAAGGAGGTTTCAAAATATAAAATGAATAAGATGGTGGAAAATTGAATTCATGGGGGAAAACTTTTAAAAATTACTTTCATGATTTAATGAATAAAATAAAGGAAAATATAAAATGGCCCTAATTAATAATATAATTATATATAAACAACATTTATAAAAAAATATAGAATATTAATATAGAGGATAAATATTCATGACTGGAGGGAAGAGATAAGGTCAGCTCCACTTACAAGCAACATTTAAGTTATATTACTAACTATAGGAAGGTGAAATGGAATGAAGATAAGTATGTACCAAAAATAATGAGAGGAGAATAAAATATATAAGGAATTTTATCGACAAATAACACCTAATTAATCTTAATTGAAGTTTAGATATAAATAATTTTTATTTTAAAGTGAGAAAGAAAAATAAATATTTACCATAACTCTGTAATTTTATGAAAGAAAATTATACTTTTTTATAATAAACCTGATCATATTAGTAAATTATATAAAAACCTTATTTATAGATTTTTGATTTTATAATATCAATTTAAAACCATTTATTATGCACATTTTAGCTAGTTATTTTCTATTTTCATCATTAGTTGTCAATAATTTTGATTACATTGTACTAGTTTCGTAATGGTGATGATGATATCCATTCTTTGATACCAACTGATTGATAAAATATCATTAAAGGTAGTGTAATATTTTTTTGAATATTTATGCAAACCCATGTTCATTGGAAGGAATTTTTAGGTATGTTTATCTAAAATGGAATCCATGATGAGGGTGTGTTGTGTAATTTTCCAATAATAACATGCTAATTTATAATGACGATTCATTCTTATGTAATTAATTCAAATAATATTAAAAACATAAGTTTCTAATTAATTTCATATATTTACTTTATTAATTTATTTAATGATATTTATTATGAAAATGATTTTTTATTAAAGAATCATTCATGTAAGTAGTGGAACAGACCCAAACAAAAATCATGTAATACTAGTGAATGAGTAATATACCATAGTTTTATAACAATAAAATCATTTTAACAGAATAAGGATGATGTTAATATTAAATAATTAGAGAGTATGATTATATTAAAAAATATTTTAGATGATATAGTAATTGATAAATACAAAGAATAACTAGATACATACTATAATGAAATATCACCTTGAAACGGGTTTTGTCAAAATTAAGGATTTTGGATTCCTTAATGGGAAAAAATGATACAAAATGTAAAATAAGAAATTAAAATAAATAAAATGGTTAGGGATTCAAGAGATAAATTATATTTAATGGCATAATAGGAGGGGTGGCGGAGAGATCCTTCTATAGGTGAGTTTTGAGTGGGATTTCTTCAAATAGTCATTCATTAAGGAATAATGTCCGCTTTTTAAAAGGAAAAGTACAAAAAAGTAAATAATTCATGGATAATGGATGAGGGTATGGTGAAAATTCAATAATACACCCATTTAAAGAAAATTTTTTATTATATTTTAGACCTTTAATACTTATTTTAACCAATTTATCTCCTTTTACCTCCACCAGGAAAACACATTTTTATGCCTAAAAATAATATTAAACATGTTCCTAAAATTAAAAATGGTCATTACAATATTTAAAACTATATTGTTGGATTCAGTCTCTAAATGTGATAAAAATTAATTTTAATATAATATCTCATAACATGGAAAACAATTTAGGAAAAAATGTTGTTTTAAGAATAAAATGGATTAATTTTTATAACATATCATTTAAAAAATATTATAATATTATAAATTTATTGTTTATTTAAACTATAAATTTATTTAATTAAACTAATTTATTAATAATTTTTAATTTAATTTATTATGATAACAATACTTTTCATAGATAAAAACAATTCATTAAAAATAGGTTATTTATCATTGAATTATTTTACCTTTATTTATAACTAATTGAATATCAATTCATGAATTTTTATTCATAAATTTATATTTTAATTATAAAAAAAATTTATTATATACTCAATATATGAAAAAAATTTCTTTAAAATAAAAATATATAATATATAATAAATATAATTTTTAAAAATTAATCATTTTGGTGTTGTCCTGAATAATTATGTCAGTTTTCCTTATAGTTATTTATTATTAATCGGATGTTATTAAGTTATTTTACTAATAATTCATTAAATTTTATCAATACTATTTATTGATATCATTTTTTAAGGTTAATAAATTAAAAAAATGTAATTCATAAAAAATAGTTTCATTATAATCAATAATATTTTAAAAAATAAATTTATTTAACCCAATTCTATTAAAAATATTTATTCTGTTTAAAATAAATTATTTATAGGAAAAATTATTTTTTAACATCTTAATAGACATCAATTATTTAAATTATTTACCAATAATTCCAAATTGGTAATAGGTTTACTAGTATTATACCCAATGACTGTATAACCTTTTATAATAGCTATATTACCCACATTGAATCCTGTAAATTCAAACCATTTTATATTATAAAAGAACAATATTAATTCCTATATTTTTTTCATTTTTTTATTTTATAATATGTATTATATTTTAATTTTTTTCATTATATTTTTAGTTCAACTAATAATTATTCTCAATGGTGAAGATGATTCAGGGTATTTCCTAATTGTTAAAATATTATTATTTTCTATTTCATGAACTAATTTAATTTATTTACTTTATGGGATATAATCATCCATGGTATGTAACTATCCATGTAATACATGGTTTCATATACTTTTTTTTATTGTTCCATTATGAGTGAATATATAGTTTTTAGTTTGATTCATATCTTGTTTGAATTAATTTCTAATCAAGTTCAATTATTTTGAAAAATTGAAAAACCATATTTAAGAATTATAGACATATATTCTAAGGGAATTCCTAATACTTGGGGTGTTATAAGTAGATTCGAAAAGAATTTTGAATATTCTATTAGGTGTCAAAAACAAAAAACGACAAAGTGGTCTAGGGAACACTAAAAAATTATTGCCTAAATAGCCAAAATAACCCATTTAAATAATTAATTTTAATATTTCTTTAATTTAAAAAACTATAGATGAGTCTAACCATGGTGTGCCCACCCCCCCCCAAGATCATGGAGTCATACTCCTTTCCAATAAAACCCTCTCAAAATAGTCCCCCTCTCTATGACATGACAAATATCACTCAATGAATCGATAGAAACCTTTGAATCACTAGCTAGGGTCATGTCAAGGCATGAACAGTCCCATCACGACCTGATGATCCTATGTTGAAATAATTCATGAGGTAACTGTTTCCCATGAAACTCTTATTATAGTTCATCAACATTCATCATTAAATGAATTCACCCTCACATAGTTTTTTACAATGTTCAAATCCTTTATGTATCCCTCTACCTGTACATATCACCTTTACCGATAGGGGTACCCTATTGTATTATCACATCATGCAATGATCCTCTTCCTCATGGTGTGACTTTCCCCTTTTATACCTAATTTTTTTACAAAGGTTGATATGATTATTTATCAAGAATTTATGGCCTTATGATATTTTTTAGAAATCATCATCCTAATTCCTTTAGGGTACTCAATAAGTTAGTGTTTTAGGAATAAAATCCCACCAAAGTGAAACTTTAATTTTCTAAATGATCTATGAAGTATTAAAAGGTAAATTTAGAGGATTTTCATCTAAATATTTAAAACAAATTGTCACGTTACATCATACATGAAATATAGAAGGTCACTGAGTTACCATTTATTTTGGGAAGACCATTCATAGAATAGGGAATGCTTCTTATCAATGTTCATTAAGGGGAGTTTATTTTCTAAGTGATAAAAAGTTAATATATGTTTTTCTAATAAGTAAAATAATATTTCATTGAATATGGTAAATATTTTTGTGCTCTTCAAATAGTGTGAAATTATATTGGATTGATCAAAGTTTAAATATAATACCTTTAATTGTTCAAAGATTAAATTGTTAAAAAATATAGTAAGATCAAGTGTAGGACGAATTATAGCTTAAATTTGTAGAGGGTGATCATTTTTTGATATAATATGTGATTCTGGATTTCTTGTAAAGTTATAAGATAGATCTATTGGTGCTTTCAAACCTAAATTCAATATAGAGGGAAATTAAACCTCTTCAATAATCATTGAATTATGGTTATTTAAGGGATGGAGATACACTTCCGAAAATTCGTAACATTCCACACACTATTGGTCACGGAACAGAATTTTGACAAGTGTTGAGGTGGAGAAATATAGTTATTGATTGGACCAATATAAACATTGCAGGAATTATTTCACGGAATTTTACCTATAATGTTCTTTTGAAATAAAGGTAAAAACAATCTTTCAAACTAAAAAGGTGGTTGAAATATCCCAGGAAAGAGGTGCTCAAAAATTTAGTGATCAAACTACAAGTTGTATGTATCATTTATCAAATATTTACCATATCATGGGTAAGTCTATAATATTTTTTACCATAAAATGGATTCTATCATTATAATCTCCAATAAAAATATTACATCTATTATTAGCCCTTGGAAAAGATACGAATAATTAATTAATAGATTTATAAAGAAACCAATAGAACATATTCAATTTATAAAAAGCAAAGATGGTATACCTTGTTAATATCATATGGTCTTGAAATAATTACATGGTTCCCAACCATTATATAATCATAGAATATATTCATTTTTAGGATTAATGTATTTTCATGAAGATTAGTCATTTTTTATGGGTCGAACATAGAGACCCCTTATCGTCACATGCATATAATAAAATTAGGATTCCATTAGTTGTTTGAAGTTAAAACATCAATGTTTTTCACATTCATATTTTGTGTAGCCATTATATTTTTTGTCGTATCATGGAGTTTTTATGAGTCCACATGGATTTACGTTATTGGAAAATCATTTTCAACTTGTAGGTACTGACTTCATGTGAACACCAGCCCTTATTTGGGTCCTTTATAATTATAATACCAAGGAGGTTTTTTTATGAATTTCTAGATCATTTAAATATTTAAAAGATCCACATTTCATAGACTGAGTAACTATGCCAAAAAATAGAATCCTCAAACACATTTTATGAAACTGTACATTTACAAAGTAGGAGCCTAAGAAATCACACCATTTTTTATAAAACCTCTAGAAATAGCCTTTTATAGAATATTTCTATTTGGAAGAATTAAATTATATGTGTGAAATGGGAGGGTACCAATTAGATTATATATCTAAGTATTTTTCCTCTCAATATAAAAACCACATATTTCTTTCAATATAATACCTTTTTACATGCTCTTGTATCACCTGTGTAAATATTTTACAGGGGTGGAAACCAAATGAAACATAAATAGTTTCCATCCATGAGTGTGTATACGTCATGTGGAGCACATCCACTGATATAAAAATTAAATTTTATATAAAATTGGGTTTTGTTAAAGTATATATTAACCTCTTCTATTATAGTATCATAGCAAAAATTTTGATCTAGGGTAATCATTTTCAGGAAAGATTCTTTCAAGAATTACTAAAAATCCACACAATTAAATATCATCTAGAACTACACAGAGTCATATAAATTATAAAACACACTCTTATTTTTTCTAGACACCTCCCTAGGGTAATTTTAATAATTTTTCCCAAATTCCCTAAAATACCATGTTTACACCCCTGTGTCTAGATCAATATCACAAAGATACCATTTCACAAAGGCCTCCTCCATGGACATAAAATATACATGATTGTTTGATCATGCACACTCATGTTCCACCTTTCAATCGTGTATTCCTTTAAAAACGTGAATAAATGTGATTATCATCCTAAACTGTTCGGATCATTAAAATGAAATCAATCATGTATTACTATGATAATGAGGTTCCCAAATCATAGGTAACCAAAAAAACCTACCTTGTCTTAATATTATCATCTCGGATCCTCTAAACTATTCTATATATCTCCCAAGGATCCATTTAATATTATTTTGTCAAAAAAATGTGCCAGAAACAAACAATGTTCTTCCATCCTAGAGTGAACACAAAAAAGGAAGTGTTTCTCATGTATAATTCTCACACCAATCCATTTCTGGACACCAACACTATATATTATATTATATATAAATCTAAATTACTTCCAAGCAACCCCAAACCCATGATATTAAACTAAAAAGACACAATTTTCCTAGATTCAAGAACTTAAAAGGAACGTCAAAAAACAATAGTCCATGTCACTGTACATTAAATGGTATAGAGTGCCTCTTTAAATGGTACTGAACTATGTGTGTTCTCATTTACATTAAAAGAGATATATTAAAATCCCAATGAAAAGGATTGACCCTAACATCATGACACCTACCAGCACCCTTGATGGAGATAAATTATATATTTCCCAACACTATGAATTTAAACCATATCATAATTAAATAACGAGTGAAAATATATAGCACCCATTACACATATAGTTTTATAAAAAATTCATGGTATTCATCAGTCACATTCACTAAATTTTTAATTCATAAAATTAATCGGAATGAATTTAGAGTCATTCAATAAATATATAAGAATGTATCAGACTAGGAAACAAGTTTTTTTTGTGAGATAAGCAAACCCCCATCCTTTTTTCTAATAAAAGGTTACATCACCACCACCAAGGTGATTAATTTCTCACCCAAATTTTGATAATTTGAGAATTGTGTGATATTAAAATAAATAAAATAAGACCATGGAAATAAATAATCCAAAAAAATGTGATCCTGACATGAAATCAGATACTTCAATATGATATTAATTAAAACTATACTCTTTCATTTATGACACTGTACTTATATGTTAACTTATTTATGTTTCCTTTCCTCATATTTCTCATAAAATAAAAAATTTCATACTCATTAAGCATACCATAAGGAATAAAATACATAGTTAGGTAGAGGATATATGTATGATGATTAAAGTTTTTTCGAGTAACCATTTCAGGGAACCATGAAGCTACATTGCTGGAGCAATGACTGTGTCATCACTAACTAAAAGGTGAAAGATATCTCTAACTCATCCCTTTTAGTACTTATTTATTAATTCAATGTTCATGGATTAACCACAAATTGAAATTATTATTATATTGTAGATAGGACATATAATATTGTAGGAGCCAAATCCCCACCGATCAACTTATCAATGATAGGTCGGCGGGGAGTATGCATCCCCCGTCATTTAATATAACAACTTTGGGATTCTTCCCCAATAATGATATGGTACCCATATCCCTATCTTAGATAATTATAAGAGGATTTCCACAACATCCTAATAGTCATCCAGAAGCTTCCCAATATATCTCACATCAGATATGCTCATTTTCATCACTATTTTAGCTCAATCCCTTTATAAGCTATTGAGGAGGATATCAATGACCAAGTTATCCAGACTAAGGAACGAAAAGGATAGACCAACATGGTTAGATGTTATTTAAAGATCATGAGTGTAAGAACCCATATCTTAATTTTAGGTAAAGATCTTATTTTGGGTTTTTTTTATGAAAAAGGAAGAAATGTGAATTTTCTAAGTACATGTTGTGTACTTATGAGTATACATCGTGTACCCAGGTACCGCGTATAGCTTCGTACTAGCCATATAATGGACGATTACATAGCTTAGTGGTGACCTGGCAGACCACTTGAGGCAGGGGACGGTTGAGGATAATACATGGCTTGTACATTTAATTAACGTGTGGTTTAATTTTCTTTTTATTTGATATATTGGTGTGGGGTTGCGTATCATATCTAGAATAATCTTTTTCACCCTGTGTTTACTATAGGAGAATGATGACAGAACCCTAAAATTATAACCCCTATTGATTCTCTAACTGAAATATGATTGAGACACCACTAGGTGCGTTGGAATCCCAGTGGTGGGTTCTCAATTCCCCTAGATCATTTATTCCTGATTCCCCCTCTCTCAGGAGTTATTCAAGATTGAACGTTCTTCACCTTTTTGCAGATCTATGCCGATCTTGGCCGATTCATGGGACAAAATTCAAGGGTATTGATTGTACGACATCGAGATAGGTGGTTTTTCCATTATTTGTTCATCTTTGGATTATATATTCTAAAAGTTCTGCATACCCACGTTTGGGGTTTTTCTTGATTGGTATTTAACCATGTTTAGTACCTGTTATGGTTTTTTGGATTGAGAATGGGTTATTACTTATATGTAAGGTTAGATACCTTGATATGGGACACATCACAGGTGATTTCCCTTGATTGAATGTTTATGGACATTTGTTCTAGGATGCTTGTAGTATTTCCTTATTCCCATGCCTTGTTTTGTTAGGATATAGTTGTTGATTAAATGAAATTCATGTGTTATACATTTTAAAAGTTTAAATAAAGGGAACATTATTGTGAGCACTTCTTGAGTTAGGGTCTTTTATTTATAATGTTTTGTTTTGTTATAATAGAGGTTTAGTGATGATGAATTGTTGTACATGCTCTCAAAAATGTTTATATTAAGTGTAGCACAATGGCTAACCTAGGTCAATCTCTTGAGGAGCCTTTGTGGTCAAGCAATCACTACTTCTAATTCAAAGTTTTTATAATACTATTTATATTTATGAAACAAAATGAATAGAAATGATATTTTGATAATTGAAAATCAACAGTAAAACTAAACATGAAATGCAATGAAAACAGAATGAATGCAGATATAATGATGTTAAGAAGAAATGAGACATTCCCGAGAAAATCACCCTGAGTGAACCTTAATTGTCTTAGAAATAGTTTCAAATTTAATTAATGAACATGGTCCATAATATTCATGAAAATCCATATATTAATATTGTTTTGAATATATAGTGCTACCAAGGATCTCCATGATACTGCACATCCACCTCCTCAATCGAGGGATAATATTGCAGAAGTGAAAGCTAAACCTCAGGTGGAAAGTGGAGACACAAAGTGGACTTTCCCACTAAGATCCCCATAAGCCTAACTCTAAGAAAATAAGAAACATAAAGAATTAATGTTAAAATACTTGGGTTCATCACTAGATTACTCTTCCAAGAACTTCATCTGGTTAGCTACTCATGATCATGAGCATAATATTTCACAATTGAGAAGATCATAGTGAAAACACATAAGATAACAATATAAGAGAATGAGATGAAGAATAAAAAATAACATATAATAAAAATAAATTATATTAGTTAAATATAAATGAAATAGAAAAACTAGATAAAAATGTCCAACAAACACTATCCCTAAGTTTCCAACCCTTTGAAATGAAGAAGGGATGCACCTTTATAGGGAGGGGTGAAATTTTGGATCCAAAAATATTCATCTGAAAGTATGAGAGTGCATGACTCAATAAATGAATGAATTTTGTGATATTGTCTTATTTAAAGTGGTTAAAATATATCTCTTATGTATACCCACAAAATTGGATCATCATTTGACACGTGGGGAGAAATATATAGTCAAATTACTCTGGATATTTAATTCTTCCAAACAGACTCTTCGTATTCCAATGCAGTGAGTTCCAATGCATTTATGACCTTGAAAATGAGGGAATCAAGAGCAGAAATATTAATAAAACAATTTTCCCAGTATTTCATACCGATATATATATATATATATATATATATAATATAAGATCATTTGGTTTGGTACTTTATGAGATATCTTCCCAATAATAAAATTCACCCCGCCTGTGCATAGTTTTCGAGGTTTGAATTGTGAGATAGTTTTTAGCTTCCAAATGATGAATATATATTTGGGTCCATAAGGATAAAATGAATCCCATAGAATATATGAACCTATAAAATAATAAATTTTCAATTTAGACAAGTGGATAAAATTTTATGGATTAAAATTTTAAATAAAATAGAACTATTAGATTCCAAAATAATCCATTTTAGCAATTTAACTCAAAATAATTAAAAACTATAAAATTTGACAATTACCCTTAAAATTACACATTGGTGGGATTAAAAAAATTAATTAAGAATATAATAACTGAAAATATTTTTTCTATCAATTCCCCCAAAATTTGACATCGTACTCTTGGGCAATCATCTTGTACCAAGGTCAAAACAAACTTCTCAAAGCATAAATGAAAACACAACTTAATTATCATATCAAAGAAAATATCATTCCTTTTATATGGATAAAAATTTCATAACTCCTCAAAAATAATAAGAATCCATTCAATTTCTTTGTTATTCCTTACATGCATGTCATACCTACCTCCGCCGAAAAATATTTCTTTTTTCACTCAAGGATATTTAATGTGGGGGTTTTCTCATTCTTAAGAACAAGTGTGATCTCCATAGGATTTATATCCTCCTAATATCTCCACTTCACATAGTAAAAAAAATTCAATCATGAGTTTCTTTTCATGGTTTCTTCTGAGGCTGTGGGTTGGAAGGTTTTGAATGTAAAACCTCTTGAGGTGAAATGATGAGGGTTAAGCTCTAAAGTGATGTGAATGCATGAAAATAGTTTTTCACATGCATGGTGTGCTCATAAATCAGCTCAAAAATTAATCACATTTAAACACCTCTTAAATTAGGAAATTCACACTTTTAATTTCATCATCCATTATTTTCTTCCCCCTTTTCCCCAATTGTAGCATTGATTAAGCTTAAATGTTGATCTGTATTTCTCTTCAAAATCATGTTTTTAATGAAAAGAGAGGCAACTTTTGATCTTAAACAATTTTTGAGCACCCAACCCATATTTGTAATGATATTTTGTGCCACCCATAATTCATTACATCATGACATTTCTTCCACCCAAACAACAATAAATATTGAAACACATTCAATTCAACTAAAAATATTCTTTAGGAAAGAAAAACACAACCCATCTTCTCCCTCCCCCACACTTGAGTTAAACAATAATCAAGAATTTAACTTCTAGAGAAGGTAGTAAAGGGATAAATGGATTATAATGTCACTTACTAACAAGTTATTTCATATAAAATACGGTATTAATAAAGTTAATATGAAAAGGTAATCAAAAATAAGAGTTCAATGCAAAAGGGATTTCAATGTGACGCCTTAATCATACTTAACACATTCCATGAACTCTAAAAACAATGAAAAATAGAAAAATAGCATTTTATAGATCACACAACAAGTCTCAAGACTATAAACAAAATATAAATTTAAGAATATGTCAAAAAGGTTTAGAAATCTCTCGGGTTGCAAAATATTTTCAATTTGGACAGAACTAGTGCACATGAGTTTCACAAAGAACCAAACATCATAAATGAAAATATTGGAAATATAGAACAAAAATCCATTCAATAATATTTTAAATCCTAAAATACTCAAATCGATCAATGTTCCAAAAATACCATGATGGGTTAATTTTCCAAAGCATTCGATTCATCTCATGATTCCTAAAAACACACAAAAAAATGTTATATGAAAACAAGAAAATTAAAAAAACATGAAAAATAAAATGAAAGAAAATAAAAAATTCATAAAAACATGTTTAAATCCCTCACCATATTTATTCCATTTAATACCCTCTTTTCAGCTCAAATTAGATATTGGGTAAAAAATAATATAAAGAAAAGGAAAGATATAACCTAATTTGTTTTTTAGTGGAAACCTTGAGTTATGATCCTAGATGCTTCCACGTTAAAACTTGAAGAAAGAAATTAATAAACTTAAGAAAAATAAAGAAAAACAAACGGAAAGGATATAGAAAAGGCATAATGCCTGGTTTTGACCCCCTAGCTAGTGTTAGGTTTTTACTACCCCAAGTTAGGCAGTTGGAGTGAGTTATCCCCAATTAGAAGGTGGATGTGGTGTCTCTGAGATGAACCACCATATGTGACTTTTTCCAGTGTCCTTCAGCAAACACTAACATTAGAGAACCCCAAATAAGATAAGAAAATTCTCAACCCCTAAGAAATAATACCAAGATAATTTGAGGCCTAGAGTGGGAGGGAATAGAATATATGGGCGCTCTCTATGAACTTATGTGGTGTCCTCCTCAAAATGGTGTGAAAGTTGTTGTAGAGGAGGTAGTAACACCACCACCATCTTATCTAGATATTATTCCACAATCACCAAAACTAGGGTGGTCTATCTAGTATCATCCAGGGTACACTCCATTTATTCTATATAAGAAATTTCAATAAATTGATTGTTAGAAAACAATTCAACTTGACTAATATTAAAACATGAAGAAACAAAAAAGAAATCTTCCCTTTCTAGTATTTCAATTTTGAAATTGATCTCATCAGGAAAGACCAATAGAAACTCCATCTCATCAGGTGCATATTCTTCATTATCTCCCAATGCAAGAGGGAGTTCAAAAGGAAATGATTTTTCAATATCAATTATGGGAATTTCATGTTTTAGGTTATTTTTAACCAAGTGAATCTAGGATTCTTCCAAAAAAATTGATCTTCCATAAGTGAATCAGTTGGAATGTGTACATCAGGGACCACCTCGAGCAATGGATGAGTATTGTATGATATACCTAACACTTTTAGTAGAACCTTCTCACCTTCCTCGGGTTCTATGAAATAAAAAATGATCGGTAAAATCTCTTCCACCACTTGTTTTGGTTGTGGTTCTCGCTCAGGTTCAGGTTTCGGTTGTTTCACCAATGAATGAATATATTATTTAACCCTTTCAAAATTTATCTTCATTTTTTGTATGTATTCATTAATTTCTTACAGCTGATAATTTATGACTTTCTTCTAGCACCTGATATTTTTTATTCCATGCATAAAAATTTTAATTGAAATACATCATGAACAAATATTTTTTTTAGTTTCTGGAATTTATGATTTTTATGTTTTTTTAAAATAAAGGAAGAAAAGTAATTTACAAACTGTGAATAAAAATAGTGATTGAATAAAACTTGGCTCCCCATCTATAGTGCCACTTTTATGAAGTGTTTTCAAGCGTTCTCTCCAAATTATTTATACTAAGTGAATTATAGTGGCTAACCTTGGTCGATCTTCTGAGGAGCCTTTGCGGTCAGGAAATCACTACTCCTAATTCAATTTTTTAAAAATATTATTTATATTTATGAAAACAATTAATAGAAATGATATTTTAGAATTTAAAATTCAAAAATAAAATTATACATGCAATTCAATGAAAACAGAATGAATGCAGACAAAATGATGTTAAGAAGAAATGAGACATTACCGGGAAAATCACCCTGAGTGAACCATCATCGTCCCATAACTAGTTTCAAATTTACATAATGAACATGCTACATAATTTTCATGAACATCTTCTTCTGCATATGGTTTTTAATAAACAGTTCTCCCAAATATTTCTGAGAGACCGCACATCCACCTCCTCGATCTAGGGAGAATATTGCAGAAGTGAAATCCAAACATCGGGTGGCAAGTGGAGACACAAAGGCTCCTTTCCCACTAAGAAAACCCTAGCCATAAATCTATGAAAATAAGAAATAAAAATACTTAATGTTCAAAGACTTGGGTTCACCAATGGATTACTCACCCAGGAACTTACTTGGGTTAGCTACTCATGATCATGAGCATAAAAGTTCACAGTGGATAAGATTAGAGTGAAACACAAAAGATACAAATATGATAGAATGATATGAATAATAAATCTAACATATACTAAAAATAGAGAATACTATCACAACAGGAATGAAACATAAAAAATACCTAAAAATTACCAAAAAAGTTTATCCATAAGTTTCCAACCCTTTGAAATGATGAAGGGAAATAGTTTTTTATAGGGAGAGGGGGTGAAAATTTGTATCCAAAAATCATCATCCGATGGTCTGTGCATATATTACATATTAAATGATGGAATTTTAGGATGTATTATTCTTGAGAGTTGTTAAAATATCTCTTCTATGTTTACCCAACAAAATGGATCATCATTTGACATGTTGGGAGAGAGATATAGCAAAATTAATCCGGATATTTAACACTACCAAACAGACTCTTTGGATTCCAATGTAGCGAGTTCCAATACATTTATGACATTCAAAATGAAGGAATAGGGCATGAAAATATTAATGAAACACTTTACTAAGGATGTATTTTTGATTAATGTAAAATATCATCTCATTAGGTTGAGTACTCTATGCTATATCATCCCAAAAATAAAATTCTACAGATCTGTGCACAGTTTTCGAAGCCCGAATTTTGAGCTAGATTTGAGCTTCCAAATGATGGTTTGAGATTTGGGTCAAGAAAGATAAAATTAATCCCATAAAACATAGAAACCTATAAAAGAATAAATTTTCTATTTTAATCATTGTATAAAATTTTATGTCTTAAACATTGAAATAAATTAAAATAATTAAATTCCAAAATATGTCATTTTAGCAATTAAGATCAAAAAAAATTCAGAAACTATACAATGTGACAATTAACCTTGAAATAAGGAATTGGCGGGATTAAACACATTTAAATTCATAATAAATTAATTGAAAATATTTTTTCTATCAATTCCCCCATACTTAAACATTACACTCCTTGGAAATCATCTTATACCAAGGTCAAAACAAACTTTTCAATGCATAAATGACAACAAAGCAAAATTATCATATCAAAGAAAATATCATGCCTCCAATATGGATATAAATTTCATAAATCCTACAAAATCATAATAATCCAATCAATTTAATGTTAATCCTCACATGCATGTCATACCTACCTCCCTAGAAAAAAAAATCTCTCTTCACTAAAGGATATTTAATGGGGAGTTTTTCTCATTCACATGAACAAGTTTGATCTCAATAGGCTTGATATCATCCTAATATATCCACTTCATACAGTCAAAAATGTGTCAATCATGAGGTATTTTTCATGGGTTGTTATGGGGCTAAGGGTTGGCAGCTTTTGAATGTAAAACCATTTGAGGCAGAATGAGGAGGGTTATGCTCCAAAGTGAAGTAAATGCATGAAATTTTTTTTCTCCAGAATGGTGTGCCCCTCAATCAGCTCAAAAATATTTAAACTCCAAACACCACTTCCTTTATAAATTTAACACATAGAATTTTAGCATCAATAACATTCTTCCATGTTTTCCCCAATTACCTCATTGTTTCAGCTTAAATGTAGATCAGATTTCTCTTCAAAATCATGTTTTTGAGAAAAAGAGAGGCATCTTTTGATCTCCAAATATTGGATAACACCCATCCCATACTTTTAACGATTTTTTTTCACCCATAAATCTTTCCATAATTACATTTATTCCACCCAAGAAGCAATAAATATGGAAACACATTCAATACAGCTCAAAAGGATTCTTTAGGAAAGCGAAATGCAACCCATCTTCTCCCTCCACCACACTTGATTTCAATAATAATGATGAATTTAACTTCTATAATAGTTTGTAAGGGATAAATGGAATATAATTTTTCTACCTAATAATACTTTTAATGGATAATAGGGGCTTAAAAAATTTCATATTAAAAGGTAGGTCAAAACAAGAGTTCAATGAAAAAGGGCTTTCAAAGTGATGCTGAAATTATACTTATCACATTCCATGAAATCTAACAACTTTGTTAAAGAGAAAAATAGATTTTTTTGGACCACCCAACATGTCTCAAGACTCTCAAGAAAAATATTAATTGAAGAAGATTTAAAAAAGGTTTATAAACCTCTCAGTTTGGGCAACATTTTCAATTTGGACAGCACAAGTGCACGCGAGTTTCACAATCAACCAAACATCATCAATTGAAAAGATTTGAAATCTATAAACCAAAATACATTAAACAATAATTTAAAACCTTAAATACTAGAATCAATAAATGTGCTAAAAAATACTAATATGGTTTAAATTTTCCAATGTATTCGATTCAGCTCAAGAATCCTAAAAACACACCAAGAATTGAAAAATGAAAACAAGAAAATTTCAAAAAAACATGAGAAATAAAATGATTCCACAAAAAAATCCTTAAAACTAGTAGAAATACCTCCTCCACACTTATTTCATTTACTACCCTCTTTTTATCTAAAATCAGATATTGGGTAGCATATAAAATAAAGAAAAATAAAGACACAAGCTGATTTAATTTTCAGTGGCAACCTTGAGTTAAGAACCTAGGTACTACCACTTTAAAAATACAAGAAAGAAATGAAAAGATATAAGAAAAATAAATAAAAATAAATATAAAGGATATAGAAAAGGGATAATTCTTTCTTTTACCCCCCAAGAGGGTTCCAAGTTTTTACTACCCTAAGTCAGGCAGTTGTTGTGAGTTATCCCCAATCAGAAGGTGGATGAGGTTTCATTGAGATGAACCACCACTTACGAATTTTCCCAATGTCCTGGAGTAAACACTAATATTGGAAAACCTATAATAATATATGATTGTTACCAACCCCCAAGAAACAATATATAGATAATTTAAGTTCCATATTGTGAGCGAATAGAATATAGGGGTGCTCCATGTGAACTTATATGGTGTCCTCCTCCAAATGGTATGAAAGTTGTTGTAGAGGAGGTATTCGCACCACGACCACCTTCTACTGCTCTTCTTCCACGATCACCACCACTTGTGTGTTCTCTTTCATATCATCCAAGGTCTAATTCATTTTTTATATATCAAAAATTTCAAGAAAGGGAAAGCCAGAAAACAAATCAACTTGAATAAGGTTAAAACATGAAGAATCAATAATAAAATCTTCCCTTTATAGTATGTCATCTTTGAAATTGATCTCTTCAAAAAAGACCATTATAAACTCCATCTAATCAGGTTCATATTCTTCATCATATTCTAAAGCAATATAGTGGTCAAAAGGCACTAATTGTTCAATATCAATGATGGGAAGATCAAGCTTCAGGTTATCTTCAACAAAGTGATTCCTAGATTCTTCCAAAAATTGTTGATCTCCCTATAAGTGAATCAGTTGGAATTTGTACATTAGGGACCCCATAGAGGAATTGATAGGTAGAGGATCATTTTATTAACTCTTTTAGTAGCTCCTTCTCACCTGCCTCGGGTTATTTGACATAAAAAATGATCAGTGAAATCTCTTCCACCACTTGTTTTGATTCAGGTTCTCACATAGGCTCAGGTTCGGGTTGATGCACTAGTAAAACAATATATTCTTCAACCCTATCAGCATTTATCTTTTGTTTTTTATGTTTTATTTGTGTTCTAACAGCTGATCATTTCTACTTTCTTATTGCACATGATATTCTTTATTCCATGCATATAAATTTGAGTTGAAATACATCATGAACTAATATTTTTTTTGTTTTTGGAATTTATGACTTTTTGTGTTTTTTTAAATGAAAGGAAGAAAAATAATTTACAAAATGTGAGTAAAATTAGTGACTAAAGACCACTTGGATCCTTGTATATGATTCCAATTTGATTAATCATTGTTATGCACGCACTCAAAAATATTTATACCAACTGCAGTAGAGTGGCTGACCTAGGTTGATCTCATGAGGAGCCTTTGTGGTCAAGAAATACTTACTTATAATTCACAATTTTTTAATATTATTTATATTTATGGAACCAAATGAATAGGAATGATATTTGAGAATTTAAAATTCAAAACTAAAATTAAAGATGGAATTTAATGAAAATAGAATGAATGCAGACAGAATGATTTTAAGAAGAAATAAGACATTCTCGAGAGAATAACCCCAAGTTAACTTTCATCATCCCACAACTAGTTTAAAATTTACATAATGAATATGATCCATCATATTCATTAAAATCATACTCTTCATATGGTTTTGAATATACAGTTCTCCCAACGATAGTTGAGAAACCGTACATCCACCTCCTCAATCGAGGGAGAATATTGTAGAAGCGAAAGCTAAACCTCTGGTGTCAAGTGGAGACACAAAAGAGCCTTGCCCACTAAGATCCCCCTTAGCCTAAATCAAATAAATTAAGAAACATAAAGAATGTATGTTGAGATAATTTTTGTTCCTCCCTGGATTACTCCCGCAGGAACTTTTGGGATAGCGACTCATGATCATGAGCATAAGAGTTCACAGTGGACAAGATCAGAGTGAAAACACAAAAGATAAAAAAATGATAGAATGAGAGGATGAAGAAAAACTAAGATATACTAAAAATATAGAATAATATTAAAATATATATTAAATAGTAAAAATATATTAAAATAGACAAAAAAGGACTCTCCCAAAGTTTCCAACCTTTTGAAATGAAAAAGTGACACACTTTTATAGGGAGAGGGGGTGAAAATATGGATCCAAAAATCAACATCTGTAATTATGTGCATGAATGGCCCATTAAATGATAGAATTTTGGGATGTGGTCTTATTGAAAGTCTTTAAAATATCTATTGTCTATTGACCCACAAAATTGGAGCATCATTCGACACGTGGGGAGAGAGATATAGCCAAATTACTCTAGATATTAAATTCTTCTGAACAGACTCATTGTATTCCAATGTAGTAAGTTTCAATGAATTTATAACCTTTCAAATGAAGGAATCAGGTTTGTAAATATTAATGAAACATGTTTCTCCAGATTTCTTATTAATCCATGTAAAATATCATAACATATCTTTTGGTAATTTAGGAGATATCAACCAATACTAAAATTCTCTAGATATGTGCATTGTTTTCGAGTCTTGAATTATGAGGTGGATTTGAGCTTCCAAATGATGGATTGAGCTTTGAGTCCAGAAGGATAAAATGAATCCCATCTAATATAGAAACCTATAGAATAATAATATTTTAATTTTGATCAGGGGTGAAAATTATATGGCTTAAACATTGAAATAAATTAAAACAGTTATATTCCAAAATATGCTATTTTAGCAATTAAGCTCAAAATAATTCAAAAACTATAAAATGTGAAAATTACGCTTGAAATAAAAAAATTTTGGGATTAAAAACATTGAAATTAATAATATAATAATTGAAAATAATTGTTCTATAAATTCCCCCACACTTAAACATTGCACTCTTGGGAGATAATCTTATACCAATGTCAAAAGAAACTTCTCAGAGCATAAATGATTACAGAGCTCAATTATCATATGAAAAAAATATCATGCCTCCTATGTGGATAAAAATTTTATAACTCCTAAAAAATAATAAGAATCCATTCAAATTCATGTTAATTCTCACATGCATATCAAACTTACCTTCTCGGAAAAATATTTCTCTCTTCACTCAAGGATATTTAATGTGGAGTTTTACACATTCTTGAGAACGAGTGTGATCTCCATAGGTATGCTATCCTACAAATATATCCACTTCACATAGTCAAAAATGTGGCAATCATGAGGTCTTTTTCATGGGTTGTTCTTGGGATGAGGGTTGGTAGGTTTTTAATGTGAAACCATCTGAGGTAGAATGAAGAGGGTTAAGTTCTAAAGTGAAGTAAATGCATGAAAACGGTTTTCGTAATGAATAGTGTTTCCATGACCCATCCCACGGGACCTGAAAGTGACTACCCCAAGCCCACCTTCAATAGTCTAGGGGTTGGTGACTAGAACTTGAATGCTTTTCCTGAATAGGTAAGGCATTTCCATATATATTTTTACACGCTCAAAAGGGGGAACTGAAGTAAACAACCAACAAAAGAAAGGTATAACCGTGAGAGTAAATTAAAATCGTAAACCGAAAATAGTGGGCAAGAATAAAATCCCTAGAAAATGAAAAGAAAGTAAATATCTACCGCATCTTCCTTGGATGTCTACCTGGAGCGTATTATATATAATTCTGAAGTCAAAGAAGAGGACCTCGACTGATCCTGTCACACTAAACTCCACCAAGTCCCGAACCTCCAAGTATTTCCTCAGAGCTTCAGTAGTCTACACAAGACATACATTTGCAGGTGGAGCATGTGTAGGGGTGAGTATAAGAACTTAGTAGGTGGCCCCAAGACCACCGAATTTCTCTCAGTAATCCAAAAAGGGAAACATCACAAGAAATACCACAAAGGTAATATAATAGGCATGATATTAATCATGAAGAAAAAAAGAAAAAGAGACATCTCACTCTAACGGTATAACTTCAAGGTTACAAGGATTGGGATGAATAGTCATAAATCTAGATCATCCTATCTATAGTAGCTCTACAGGTGACCCATATAGGTCTCTATATACTGATCTGTATTGGTCGCTATATGCTAACAAGTATTGGTCACTGGTGCTAACCTCTATTGGTCGTTGTTTCTAAACTGTATTAGTCGATGGTGCTGACCTGTATTGGTCTTTGGTGCTGACTCGTATTGGTCTCTAGTATAGAGGTAGGGATGATTATTCATATAGCTAGATCATCCCACTCTAGAGTTTTTTATGCTGACCTGTATTGGTCGCTCTTCTTCTTCATGTCATAGCCAGCCACTGGATTTCCACACAAAGCATTCCTGATCTCTAAAAGTCTCTTCTCCTAAATCCATTGGTCATATTTCAACCAGAACAAAGTCCCGATAAAAGCATACCCAAGGGACAACCCCGTCATAGGGCTCCCAACGTGACAGATGGTGCGTCGATCAAACGCTCGATCAGTGAGATATGGGCACTTTTGTAAAAAGGGACCAGTTGGATTCCAATATAATCCAACCCAAGTCGCAAATCAAAATCCGTCAAAACTCACTTATAGTATCTCCAAAGGATAGCATTTTCAAAAGGGTCCTTATGCCACAGATGACACGTCTTTTGGAACTCCAGTCTGTTAGTTACTCCCCTTTCTGTGAAACGGGGGGAGCGGACTACACCTCAATCTGGACCGGCTCGGTTGGGCCTGCCAGAATATGCCAAAGGGACCACTTCCCAAAAGGGTTCCCAACACCACAAACGGCGTGTCAAACGGACACCTGGTTCATTAGTTATTAATATTTTAGTGCTGAGGGCCCGGTTGGATTCGGGGTCGGTCCAACCTGACCATACTACAACTTCTATGAAACTCTTGTGAAGTATCTCAAAAGGGTCATCTCACTCCACAGATCCTATCACTATAGACATTTCTTCAAACATACATTCAGTTAGTATGTTTTGTCCCATTAAACATTTTCGGGCACGATATGGGTCCGGGTCTGGTCCGACCCGGCCGAGTTCAGGTCGACCCAACCCGGTACGGGTCCAACCCGGCCCAGCCCGAACAGGCCGTGGCTTGGCTGTGGCGGGCTTGGCGGGCTGGCCCACAGCGTGCCTGGTCCGCTGGGCCACGGACCGGCCTAGCCTGCTGGCGCGCCCCGCTTGGGGAAAGCGGTCTGCCTCCTGAAAAACTAATAGATCCGATCAATTTCACTTAAGGGAAGCACCATGTGGCATCACCTTGTCACCCATGGGACCCACAAGAGGCAGGTCCCTTGACAGCATATTGTAGCTTCATGCTGTGAATCCCCTTCAACGGGGCATGTGACAGAGTGCCGCCTCCTCCTCCACGGCCGGCCTGCTATCGGCTGCCTGTCTGGAAACTATAGCGCCGAGCAGCGCTGCGCTCTTCCGCAGTCGGTGAGCGCTGGACACCATCTCTGCTACCGGCACCGATCGTCAGGGCCTCCGCACCGGTGTCATGCCGGAGGAGATTCCGCGGGGCTCTGACGATGCTTGGATGCTTCGTTTCCATTCTCATCTATGCCTACAGACCTCCCAAATTGTCGTCGTCACAGTGTGACCCTCTGTCTCGCATTGCTGTCAAATTGGGAAAACCATCCCTAAAGAACGCAACGATAGACGAAGAAGCATAAGGCCCGGGCCTTGTTCGTTTGGCCTGCATCCTCTGCGTTATCATTATAATAAGTGCGAATAATTGGTCATCACATTTTCAAAAATATTAAACCAGATAAAAACATAAACCCTCTACCTCGAGATTCGCTGGAGTTGTCGCGGTCATGGTAGGAGGAGCATCCACGTTGGAGAGAGTCATCAGCGTTCGTCAATCCCAGATCATTGATGCATGTTCCTCCATCCTTCGTTGGTGGATATCACTGCAGGACTTCGCCAGAGTTTTCTCACTTGAAGAAGTCGTGCCAAAAACCCACCCCAAGATCCATTTAAATAGGAGGGGGAAAGGTGAGTAACACACCAAGGAATTAATGAGGTTCATTTAATGAATTAACCTCTTAATTCCTCAACTGTGGGGTTTCAAAAAAAAGAGAGTAAAGTCATTAATTGTCTTGAAAAGTCACCGATCCCACCAATGCCCCTCATCCATTAGAGAAAATAAACATAAAATAATAATTATGTTTTATTTTATTATTCATTAAAAATTCCAAAAAAATATCTCTTTCTCCTGACCAAATGCGGTCGAAGTGAAGCATCCCTTAAGAAAATCAAGGTGATGCATATTCAAATATGCTCTCGAATTTCAATTCTGAGCACCTCTTCAAAAGATAAAAAATTTCACCCACACGTTTATTGAACCTACATAAAAAAAGTTTAGAAATTAATTCCAGGCACACTCATCCTCGGAATCGCACTCCGTCAATTTTCACTAACTCGTAATAATCTCAAATAATTAAAAATATTACATGGAATTTTTCAGGTCTTTAAAAGTGTTCTCCTCAATCAGCTCAAAAAATAATCACCTCCAAACACCTCTTCTTTTAATAAGTTCATGCTTGTAATTTCAGCATCAATTATCTTCATCCCTAATTTCCCCAATTGCAGAATTGTTTCAGCTTAAATGTATATCTGAATTTCTCTTTAAATTCATGTTTTTGAGGAAAAGAGATGCAGCTAAAATTGGTTAATGCCCGGCCCATATTTGTTATGATATTTTGTTCCACCCATAAATCTTTCCATCATGACATTTTTTTTCCCAAGCAGCAATAAATATGGAAACACATTCAATTTACCTAAAAAATATTCTTTAGGAATGCAAAATATACCCATCTTCTTCATCCCCCACACTAGAGTTCAAAAATAATCATGCATTTAACATCTAAAGAAGGTTGGAAAGGGATAAATGGATTATAATGTGGCTTCCTAACAAGTTATTTCAAGTGTACTAGGGTTTCAATAATGTTCAGATGAAAATGTAGTCAAAAATAATAGTTCAATGAAAATGGGATTTCAAAGTGATGCCTCATTCATACTTAACACATTCGATGAATCTAAAAACATTTAAAAAGAGAAAAATATAAATTTATGGGTCAAAAAACATTTTTTAAGACTCTCAAAAAAATGATGAATTTAATAAGATATCAACAAGGTTTAGAAACCTCTTGAGTCGGTCAAGTTTTTCAATTTGGAAAACACTAGTGCACATGAGTTTCACAATCAACCAAACTTCATCAAATGAAAAGATTTTAAATCCAAAAACAAAATCCATTAAAATATTATTTAAATCATAAATACTAAAATAAATCAATGTACCAAAAATACCAATATGGTTTAAATTTTCCCAAGCATTCGATTCAACCCATGAATCCTAAAAACACACAAAAAATGAAAAATGATAAAAAGAAAATTTCCAAAAAAACAAGAATAAAAATAAAATTAAAGCAGACAAAAAATTCCTAAAAACAATTTTAAATCCCTCCCCCACACTTATTCTATTTAATACCCTCTTTTTAGATCAAATAAGATATTGGGTAGAAAATAAAGTAAATAAAAGGAAATCTACAACCTGTTTTTTTCAGTAGCAACCTTGAGTTATGCTCCTAGATGATACAACATTAAAAATACAAGAAAGAAATGACAATACATAAGAAAAATAAATAAAAAGAAAGGGAAACTGGATATAAAAGGGATAATGCTTGGTTTGACCCCCCCCCCCCAATCGGGTTCTAGGTTTCTACTACCCCAAGCCAGGCAGTTGCAGTGAGTTATCCCCAATCCGAAGTTGGAAGTGGTTTCATTGAGATGAACCACCACATGTGAATTTTCCTTGGGTCCTTGAGTGAACACTAAGATAGGATAACCCTAAAGAAGATAAGAAAATTCCCAACCCCCAATAGAGAATATAGGGTGAATTTAAGGTCTAAAGTCGGAGGGAATAGAATATAAGGGGTTCTCCCTGTGAACTTCTATGTTTTCCTCCTCCAAATGGTACGAAAGTTGTTGTAGAGGAGGTATCAGCACCCCCACCGTCTTCTTCAGATCTTCTTCCTCGAACACCACAACTTGGGTGGTCTCTTTCGTATCATCCAAGGTCTTCTCCATTTTTTCTATATTAGAAATTTTAGGAAAGGGAAAGTTAGAAAACAATTCAACTTGAATAAGATTACAACATGGAGAATCAATAAATAAATATTCCCTTTCTAGTATGTTAGCTTCAGAGTTGATTTATTCATGGAAGATCATTATAAAATCCATATCATAACTTTTATCTTCTTTATCATCTTCCAAAACAAGATAGTGGTCAAAAGGCACTGATTGTTCAATATAAATGATCAGAAGATCAAGTTTCAGGTTATCTTCAACAAAGTGATTCCAGGATTCTTCCAAAAATTGTAGATCTCCCATAAGTGGATCAGTTAAAATGTGTACATCAGGGAACACCACAAAAAATGACTGAGTATGAGATGATATAATTAACTCTTTTAGTAGCTCCTACTCTCCCGCCTCAGGTTCTTTGACATAAAAATGATCGGTGAAATGTCTTTCCCCACTTTTTTTGGTTCAGGTTCTCGCTCAGGTTTAGGTTCAGGTTGCGACACCAGTAAACGAATATATTCTTAAACCCTTTCATTATTCTTCTTTATTTTTTTATGTCTTATTTATGTTCTTGTAGCTGAGAATTTTGACTTTATTCTTTCACATGAGATTAATTATTCCATCCATAAAAATATTAATTGAAATACATCATGAACAAATATATTTTTAGTTTTTTGAATTTATGTTTTTTTAAATGAATGGAAGAAAAATAATTTTAAAAATGTGAATAAAAATAGTGACTAAAGACCAATTTTCTCCACAAAAACAACACCAATTTGATGAAGCGTTGTCATGTGCACTCTCAATAATATTTCTACGAAGTGAAGAACAGTGGAAGACCTAGGTCGATCTCTTGAGGAGACTTTACAATCAAGAAATCACTACTTCCAATTCACACTTTTTTAATAATATATATATATATGAAACAAAATGAACAAAAATGATATTTGGGAATTTAAAATTCAAAACTAAAATTAAACCTCCAATGCAATGTGAACATAATTAATGTGGATAAAATGATGTTAAGACGAAATGAGACATTCCCGAGAGAATCACCCTGAGTGAACCTTCATTATCTCATAACAAGTTTCAAATTTACTTAATGAACATGCCCCATAATATGCATGAGCATCCTTCTCTATATTTGGTTGTGAATATATTGTGCTCCCAAAAATCACCGAGAGACCACACATCCACCTGCTCGATCAAGGGAGAATATTTCAGAAGTGAAAGCTAAACCTCAGGTAGCAAGTGGAGACACAAATCTGCCTTTTCCACTAAGATCCCCCTCGTCCTAAATCTAATAAAATAAGAAACATTTAGAATTAATTTCCAAATATGAAAGAATGAGATGAAGAAGAAAACGTAACATATACTAAAAATAAAAAATATTGTTAAAACACAAATTAAACTGTAGAACTACCTAAAAATGGACAATAAAGACTATCACTTAGTTTCTAACCCTTTGAAATGAAGAAGGTACAAACTTTTATAGAGAGAGGGGTGAAAATTTGGATAAAAAATATTCATATGAAATAATGCACTTGTATGACCTAATACATGACATAATTTTGGGAAGTGGAATTATTGAAAGTTGATAAAATATATCTTAACTTTATACCAACAAAATTAGAGCATCATTGGATACGTGGGGAGATAGATATAGCCAAATTACTCTGGATATTTAATTCTTCAAATAGACTCTTCGAATTCCAATACAGAGAGTTCCAATGAATTTATGACCTCTAAAATAAAAGAATAAGGCACAAAAATATTAATAAAACATGTTCCTACGGATGTTTTATTTATACATGTAAAATATAAACTCATTTGGTTGGGTAATTTATAAGATATCGTCCCAACAATAAAATTATCTAGATCTATGAATAGTTTTCGAGTCCTAAATTGTGAGATAGATTTGATCTTTTACATGATGCATTGAACTTTGGGTCCAGTAGGATAAAATGATTCACATCGAATATAGAATCTCATAAAATAATAATTTTTTAATTTTTATTAGTGGAGAAAATTTTAGGTCTTAAACATTGAAATAAATTAAAACAGTTAAATTCCAAAATACGCCATATTTGCAATTAACCTCAAAATAATTCAAAAACTATAAAATTTGACAATTACCCTTGAAGTAACACATTTATGGGATTAAACACATTTAAATTAAAAATAAAATATTTAAAAATATTTTTTATATCAATTTCCCCACACTTAAACATCGCACTCTTTGGCATTCATCTTATACCAAGGTCAAAACAAACTTCCCAAGCATAAATGACAACACAGGTCAATTATCATATCAAAGAAAATATCATGCCTCCTATATGTATAAAAATTTAATAACTCACCAAAAATCATAATAATACATTCAATTTCATGTTAATCCTCACATGCATGTCATACCAACCTCCTTGGAAAAATATTTCTCCCTTCACTAAAGGATATTTATGTTGAGTTTTTACCATTCTCAAGAACACGTGTGATCTCTATAGGCTTGATATACTCCTAATATATCCACTTCAAATAGTCAAAAATGTTTCAATCATGAGATATTTTTCATGGGTTGTTCTCAGTCTGAGGGTTGGTAGGTTTTGAATGTAAAACCATCTAAGACAGAATGTACAACACATATTCTCCCTCCCCCACTCTTGAGTTCAAAAGTAACAATGCATTTAACTTGTAGATTGGGTTATAAAGGGATAAATGGCTTATAATTTGGCTGCTTAAAAGGGTATTTTAGGGATAATAAGGGCTTAATAAAGGTCATATGAAATGGTAGGCCAAAATAAGAGTTTAATGCAAAAGTTTTTTCAAAGTGATGCCTCAGTCATACTTAACACATTCCATGATAATTAGCATGTAAATTAGTGTTCAGAAAATAATAACTTGTCATTATCACTTTCAAACTAGCATTATTTCTGATTATTTCCACTAAAACTATCAAATATAAGGTGTTTCACCTCCTATGAATCATCAACAATGCCAACGTTCTAATGAAAGTATGCATTATATAAAGATGTAGAAAAAATTTTGAAACATTAAAAAAATATTAAAGTCTGTTCAATTAAAAATGAATAATTATTAGCTTGTTTCATTTCCTCCTTATAGAGTAACCCATTTACACTACCAAATGTCATAAATCCAAATGATGAATAGTTTCTTTATTTTCCCAATTATTTCCCATATCACCAAATTCAATAGAATAATAGCTAGCCTAGATTTAACTACAAATAATTTATTCAAACGACGGTGTATCAAAAGCAAGAAACACTAAATGGTTTCATGATACATATGACTTATGTATCATATGATCCCTAAAAGAAGAAGAATAATGGAATTAATTCCTAGGGAAAATGTGTAAAAAAATAATGATGGGATGACTTAAAATTCAGTCAACTAGGCACATATAATCATCTGCGCATGAGAAAAGAAACTATTTGTGAACCTAATTCCCTCTTTTCCATATGAAACAATTTAATCTTCACTATAATCTTATAAAAATTAGACAACCAACATTTATTAAACAAGACACTAGAATATGTACCACTATGGGAACCTCATCCAATTAAAATCCTCACGGATTTTCTATCCAATCAATTGTGATGTGGGTAATTACCAAAAAAATTGAATTTTCTTCTAATCAAAAATCAATGATTGGGTTTATCATGTTTTTTCACTAAATAAGCCCATTTTAAATGAAGAATACACTTCTACGGTATCTTTAATGGCCCGTAAAAGTAAGGTGGATATAGAAATAGTACAATACATTCCCAAGGGAAACCCTAGATTATAGGGATTTTTCTCTTTGAAAATATACAAGGGGTTGAAACAAGGAGGAAGGTTATTCAATGATCCCAATAAAAAGCATTATTCAAATCCTATAAACTCTAGGACTCGATCCATCACTATTAGGATAATGTATTTATTAGAACGGTAACAAACACTTAACAAGATGTGCGATACACAAGGTCTGACGTTATCCTTACCTACAAACAAAAAACATACCCCCCCCACACAAATTCAAACTATGAGGAGAGATCATGAACCCAACTGATCTAATATTATGCACCATAAACTAGTAAATTTAAACATATATGGAAACATATATGTTTTTAATAGAAGAATAATGTGTTGAAGAATCATTATTAAAACACTTCATGAAATTCAATCATGGACACCCTTCAACTCCCAAAAAAACATTATAAAGCACTTAACAATGATCTATCAAGTACACAAAAATTTAATACTAAAGTTTCTTCTATTGAGATACATTATGTTGAAATTTATTTTAATTAATGTCACGTAATCATTTCCTTTATGGATAAATAATAAGAAGCTGATATATAAAGGCACATCGTACATGTGTTCAAAAAACATGATAACATCATTATCCATTGATACCTAGTGGTAAATTTTTTGGGAATAAACATCATTATCAATTAAAATCTATATGGTTTTTGGTTGGAGGATTATATGGACCCTTCTAATTTGAAAAAATAGGGGAATGATAAGATTTAACAAAATCATCCCAAAAAATTAGACTGAAAATAAAATTTAGGGACCTCTTAACTGATTTTAAATTTTTATTAGTCTATTAATATGTGGATTTTAATACCTTATTAGGACCTTGGATTAATATGTTTACATTAGTTCCCTCTTCCTATCATCAATTTTTAAATACTTCAATGTTACTAAATTCAACTTATCTATGGTGAAAATTTACCATTTGAATATTGTGAATATCAATACATTAATTTAGGTCGCCAAAAATAAGCGGGTAAGAAGACATTTATAAATGTTATAACCCATTTTCATAACCCTAATTGAGTAAAATTGACACATATTAATCTATATAATGTCATAGAAAATTATTGTGTACTCCTTATCAATCACATCAATATAATGATACTAGATTATAGAAATTATATGATCATGCTGGTAATAAGTTAGAACTCTAAAATACCCTTCATAACTATGATGGAAAAGAGGATGTCTCTATTGATCTTCCCCAATCAATAGAATAATATATTCCCTTTCATTATGTGCCTATTGATATTTCGATTTGGCATCTTTAGCTGAATGCAAGCTTAAATGGCATCCCATCATTGAATCCCAAGATCATTAATTTGTTGTAGATGTTTCACCGCTGAGAATAATGGGAATTTAGAACATTCAACACTATTAACATGGTATTGACTTGATCTGATCTGGTTTTTCACTATTCAAATGATTGTGACCTCAATAGGGATAAGGAAACCCCTCTGCCATTACCTAAATATCAGGATAAAAATCTTATTTCCTACCTTGATGATGTTAATGAAAGTACCTCTTATATCCAAACAGTTTTCTAGGATGGTTTTTTTTCACCATTGATGCACTCAATTAATTAAATCTAGGTACTAAAGAAGACATATGATCCACATTGACCAGTGTCTCTATGAAACATGAAGAGTAGAGAAAATGTAACACCTTTTTCTAAATAACTAAGACTTGTTCTCCTAGAATTAAAAAAATATATAAGCTTAAATCCCTAGTAACCCATTTTTTTATCTTTACAGACCAATTTCCATGGTTATCAACAATAAATGAATATAATTCATCAAAATAAAATTAACAATGTTGATGCTAGAGTTGGAGTTCGCAAACTGATCAAGGAGAATTTTATATGTAAATTCTAGTATCCTAACTCGCTCACTAGTATTCTCCAAATTAATAAGAAGAATGGTGAAATTTTTATCTTCATTGATTTTAGGGATTTGAATCATAACATTTCAAAGAAAAGCATCCTCATATTGATCACATATATGATAATTTAGGAAATAAATATTTTTTATTCCCTCTCATTCATGGATTGGTATTATGTCTATAATTATAATCAAATGGATCCTAGGGATACAGAATCTAAAAAACATTAGTACACCCAAAATAATATAATGAAACAAAGTGAATTCCATAAAATTGAAAAATGTTGGATCCACTTACCTACCATATCGCAATATACTAATAGGTGAATTACCAATCCCACCTTTACTAGGTCATGGGTTGAGTACTAGCACTAATGTTTTCACATGAACATGGGAGGAATTACCACAAAAATCCACTTATCACCAACTGTTATACAAAAACACATTCTATAACATGTATAAAACAAAACATAAAAATATAATAAATGGGAAAATTTAAAAAAAAAATATAATAAAATGTAAGGTTATTTAATTTAAATCTTGGTTGAAACAATCATGTATCCCAAAGAGTTTCCACCACAAATATCAACATCTTGTATGTAACTAGCACTATGAGATCTCTTCTCCACTAGCTATTTGTATCTATTTTATGTCTCCAATATCACATTCATTTATTATTCAAATATATAGTTCTTGGGGTACATAATGTGAATAAAATATAAGAGTAGATGAATGGGTGAGTATATAAATACCTAGTTTGGTCATAACTATTAGTGAGCTAAACCTATGAACATATAATGGAAGTTTATATCAATAATATTGAAGGTGTAGTCATACTGACGTCAATCTACATAATCACTAGAATAAACCACCACAAATCTACCCAAGTATCACATTAGATGTTATCTCCAAACATATAAACTTGTAGGAAAAGGATATTATTTGGATATTACAACCAATAAAATAATTATTACATGGTAATTCACCCAAGATTCACTAGTTATAAGACAGTGGAGGAAAATAATTTATCCACATAACATATTATAACTATAGAAAATATACATATATAGTTGTTTTGTAAGTATATGAATGAATACACACCTCTTCCATAGGAGAAACAATACCCCATCACCTAGAAGAATATTCATATTCAGGTTCCAAAGGAAAAAAACAACACTAGGGATTAATTTGTTTGTTATTAAACAAGATAAAATACACATCAATATAGTTTCTTATAAATATCCTGAAATCTTAATCTTAGTGAATTAGGTGGGTGGTAGAGATAGTACTATGTTCATCACGATCCACCTCATCCTTCGAGTAATATGTGAGGAATATTAAATCTACATTAGTGAATTTCCATCAATCACAGTCTCATATAAAAGATGTCGGTATAATTACTTATATCTAAACATCCCATATATCATGTCCTCTTATAAGGGATACTAGAGGCATTAATCACATTCATCTATCAATAATTTGAGATGTTGTAGGAATTAATCATCCCCAACTATGACATAAAAATATCCAAAAAATCATATCCCAGAGAAGTGTGTGAGTGTTAAAAGATATATGAAAATATAAACATTGTTCTCAATATAAAACAATGGGTAATATAGAGTATGTTCACTATCATGCCACTATAACCCTAGAAAAAGTGAGAGTTTAAAGGGGATCCACCATTGTATTCTATCAATGTAAATATTTATTCATCATAGGCTGCGTCATAAATAATAATAATGAATACATGTAATCAATCAAAAAAATATCCCCTTAGGACTCTGAAGTTGAATTCCAGATCTTCTAAAATATCTCAATATATTCCTAATGAACAATCTCTTAAAAGGCCAAAGATAAATCAATAATGTTTTGATAATAGTTATTTAATTATCAAGCTAGTAATATCATTTAATAGCCAACATTAATTTATATATATTTATCTCTACATGCCTCAAAATCCCTAGTGGCTTCCATATACACATGTCTATTCATTATAGTGATAATAATTAAATAATGATAAAGGTAGTTATTGAATTATTCAATCCAAAAATCAAAACCAGGAATATACCACTTCATTCAAATACTATTTATTATGAGTTATTTGAAGTAACAAATTCAACTCCACCACATTTACCAACCACTTTCATAGATTACATAAATAATTTCAATTTTTTCATCAAACTTAGTTCCTATGGTTTGAGTCTCCATGCCCTATTATTTTTCATTGATTGCAAGACAACCACTATGTATCCTCTATTTCTATTATAATTCAATAAAACCATTTGAGGGAAACCTTATCCTAGGTTCCATAACCTTTTTTCTACCCCATTATCGACTAACTACATTAACCATCTCTATCACCGTTTACAATTCAATCCCCTTATCCAAATTCAATATTTACATAACTCCCTTTTTTTCAAAGTTTCAAGACAACCTTTTTAATTCATACCAAATTACAATTCATTATGATACTATATATTCACTATATATAATTAATTATTCAATAATGAATTCATAATCAATATAATATTTTCTAAAATATTTATGGGAAAAAATAAGTGAATAAAATTATTCACTTTCTTTGGCATAACTTCTATTCATATCCATTAATCTACTAACAAGTAATGTGCATCACCTCCCATGGTTTAATGTCTTATATAAGTGATAACTTAAAATTATTTATTTATAATTGATGAAATTTCTTTTAAAAATTTTTATTTAGAGAAAAAATAATGTTTTATGCGACTATATTTCACAACTAATAAATTTTAGATCAATAATTCATATACCATTGAGTTTTATGAATGAATTAATAACAACTCTGTGATGTTAAATACCCCATACATTTAAGTAACTTAATCTATTTATTTTTAATATCATTGATATTTATTGAAATATTTTTATAGTTCAATAATTATAATATTTTCATGATCACTAATTAAATAATGACATCTTTGTCTTAGAATTCAAATTATACAAGGTATGTCCCACTCAATAAACTTATATCCACTAACTAAAGGTGATAATTGATGTTCATTGTTTTTTAATAAATGTTTAATAATTATTATTATAGTTGTTTTTTTGTGTTATTTAATCATCATTATCTTACTTCACACACCAAAATATCTTTAAATTGTCCAAAATTGAATCTATTTTTGCCAGGATAAAAATAAGAGTCTAATGCAATTTTCAAGGTTCAATTTCAACCAAAGATGATCTCTCATGTAACTTATAGGGGTTATACTAATGGGGGTACCATTTTAATATAAATTCACCTCCACATAAATCCACTCTCCATAAAAAAATTAAAAACCATCTCACACATCCAATATGGTTATCAGATCACTGAGATTCCATAGGAAACATTTCATGTTCTCACCCTCATTTTGGAAATGTGGCCTCACACCCTTTTTTTATCAAACTGATTAAATGGACATGAAATTTTTATAACACACTGTCAATTTTAGAATCTAGGGATAACTCAATGGATTATTTTCCATCCAAGTGTGTCCCTCACCCATGTCATCTGATCAATGATTGGACGAGTACTATTTCTCATTAGCGTTCCATGGTGGGTACTTACTGGTGTCATCAGTGACAACTACAAATAGTGGTTTCACCATCATGAACAATAATTTATTTAAATAAAATTTCATTCCATAGAATTTCTTAAACCCCTTGTTCCAAATCCATGGTCAGTTTTATGGGATTCTCAAATTAAATCCCTTGTATTAGGAGAGAATGAAGGGATTATGAAAATTTATATCTAAAATTTATCCTAACCAAAAAATATGATTAGAGTGATTTGAAAAGTAGTTTTTTCATCTACTATAAATCTTTACAATCATATATCATAGGCTCAATTAATCAATAGAACAAAAATATTATCAACTAGCGTATAATTTTACCCATAAACTTCTCTTTATAATAACTTAAAATCCAATCAATGGATCTCCTCTATTAAAAGAGTTGTATATTCAATATTAAAAAAAGAATAAATTTACTGAATCTATTTCTAAAATATGATGGTTTAGTGGTGAAATTTTAATAGATAATTTTTTCCAAAAAAAAAGTTTCTACAATAAATTACTATACCATTTCCAGGATGGTTTCAATCTACAGTGATGACCTACCATTTACTAGTGATCTTTCGGAGCATACATTCCTTAAAAATACTGGATACCCCTTATCTATCTCTAAAATTATCTCACAAAATGGAGAAATTATGGTTTTATAATAATATTTATTAAATATTTATTTATATAATTTCTAAAAAATCATTCTCTACTACTTCACACAACCTCTACTTCACCTAAAAAATACATATTCCCCATCACTGGGAAAATTCACCATTTAAGACTCAAAAAATGTAATTTCTTAATTCAACATTCCAATAATTGTCAATTTACCATTTTTTGGAAAATAATTAATATTTTTACTCTTGTTGAAATCATCCAAGCCACTAAAAAGAATCATTTGAATTTAAATGATTTTGAATAGATACATAGTCGTTAGGTGGGTTATTGGATTCAGTTCGTAAATAAATCCTACCTAGGTGAAGACTCACACCATTATATTGATGGTTATTATTGATATGATTTTATTTGAAAGTCTATTTAGTATGATGAATAAATTTCCTTTATGGAACACCAAGTTTTATATTGATACCGAGTGATTCCCTCTAGCATGAAGAAATCGGAAGACACTTACCAAAGTTATATGGACCACATATTTATATAATTTCTTATGAATAAAATATAATATGATGTAGATTATTTGGCATTCAAGTACCACTAATTTTGAGATCGGTTTACCTTAGTGCAACTTAAAGATGAACCCATAAAAATACATATTCTGGGTGACATCAAAAAAAAATTCTTGATCATGGTATGTCATTATAGTATCAAAGTTGACCAAAATAGAGGGGAATCTTATCCTCAATGTAGAAAATTTGGGGTGATCCAATGGTTTAATCTTTACTCCCAAAATGATATAAGTAAGAATAAGATCCTATATTATCTCAAAATAATGATGACGGAAACAGAAAGTTAATATATTTCCCTTTAGGATAATTTACTAGTATAGATAATTTTGGAAAAAATCTCTTCCATTATCTAAAACATCCTATGAAAAACTTTATTTACCATGTGGATTCAATCAAATGAATCCTTCATATATAATTATTGAGTGATTAGAAAGAAAAATTTCCATTCTATAATAATTCAATATAATTTTTTATCCCAAATGGAAATAAAATGATAAGTTCTTGTAATTTTTATAATAGCACATCCTTCCCTAAAAGAATCATCATTAGATATGAAACTCCCTAGTGAAGAGGTTTTATCTTTCTATGAGACTTCTCAAACTAGTTAAATCTATTTAGATGGTTCCTACCAAAGTATGATTGGTAAATATGTAGAATACTCGAAACTAAATTCATTTACCTTGAGGAATGTATTCATTTCATCTACAAAGTAAATGTTTCCCTACTCTTCTATCATTGTGGAATGGCATTCCAATAATTAGGTAGAGTAACATGATCACATTATAGATTTGGAGTTATCTTTATGGATACATGTTTCTATATTAAACATCAAAGGTGATTTTAAAACTATTATTTAGAAAAATAAATAGACTATGATATCAAGAACTATGATTATATTCCCCTAATAAACTATATTCTAGATTTGATGTCATAATTTTCTTCGAAATATATATTTCCTCATATTCCATTCTTATACACTAATTGATCATAAACATTGGATAGTCTATCTACCACTCTTATGGATAAACATTTGGATGTTCTAGTTATTTTATTTCACACTAAAGAGTGTTATCTTAATTTTTTAGCATGGGTATGGAATTATTCAATCATCCTGACACCAACATAGTTCAAAGTGATTCCTTATCCTTTCCAACTAACACATCAACTAATTAGGTGTCTCCCATAATTTAATAATTTCATAATGGGGATATTCTATAATATTTATCTACAAAAGAGATAATATATAAACTATAACTAATTTTTTCCCTTTTAGATGGTCTAAATTCAAATAAATTTCTATATAATTTGGGATTTTATGGGGTCCTACTCATATGTATCAAAGTAGAAGAGACATTCACTATCATGTATAAATTCCACACGATCACCTGTTGTTCTCATCAAACAAGGATAATGTTCTCTCACCAAATCAAGATACATGGGTATTTTTTGGCCATCTATGTTGCTTGATTAAATGGAATTCCCGAAATGTTATAAAACATGATAGGTAAAGGATAATTTCATCCATTAGCCCCTACAGTTATTGATAACCTCTATGTACTCTTAATCCTTTTTTATTTGTAGAATATAAGTCATGAATCCCTACCCTCTAGAAACTATCAGGGAATTTAAGTACACTCTTATTACTAATGAATTATTCTATAAATAGGTTTAATACATACCTTTAAAAAAATTTGAAAGTGGTTTTAATAAAAAAAATTAATCTCAAAATAATTAAACAATTTAGAGTTCCTCAATCAATTTTAATAGTCAATGACACTATCTTTTATGTTCATGAGTTGAAGGAATGGTAATTTTACTATAACATCTAGTCCAACCACACATCACTCTATCATAAAATTGTAACAAGACCAACACATGAATTAGAAAAATTGATTTAATCTCATTTATAAAATGGTGTGTATAGATAAAAAAATTATGATGAAAAAATAGGGGTGGTATTATTTCATTACTACCCATAATTCCATAAAAGAAACTCTGTATTCTCTAGTGTAGGGAATAAAAGTAGTCTTAACCATTTCAGTTTAGAGAAATTTGATTTACATATATATTTGTGATCAACATAATAAATTTTAATGATCTCGGGTCCAAACTTATCAGTTGGAGTGACATGATGAGGAAACGTTAATGGCCTTTCATAACATTTAGGCCTACTAAAACTATGTATTTTATGAATTCAACAAGAAATTTCACATATTCTCATTTGTTAAGGAGAAACAACATTGACCTTAATAACTCCTATGATTCTGAAAAAGGAACTCTCCATTCTATAATAAAAAGAGAAGGAATTGATGTTTTAAAAATGGTCTACTCCAATGGATCATACTCCCAAATTATATTGTTTGGATTCCATATCACACCTTACACCAATGAAAATTCCCTTAAAATATTTATTATAGTGTCCTTATCGTAAGACTTTAAATTAAATATTATGCGGTCCTTATTCCAGAATTCCTTTGACTAGTTGGAAATGATATGAGATGGATAATATTTCTATTCATGCCATTAAAATAGGATATAGGGGGGTAATATTTAGGTGGGTATTCAGTAAATAAAAGAAAGAATATAGGGTGGTGAAAGTACTATTCCAAGATACCCAAAATAATTATCCCAATATGAAAAGGTAAGGGTATTACGTCTAGGAAGCATGTGAAGTCATCCTATAAGGAGGTTGATAAACCAATGAAGACCGGGGTCCAATATCAGCATAGAAATAAATATGGATAAAATAAGAAGAAGATATAAATTAAGAACCTACCATGTAAAATTTTATTGAATATCATGATCTTGAGAATAACTATCTACAATCTAAGAATGAAGTGCCCATGGCCATATGGAAGGCTTGGAATGAACAATCCTGGTAAAAAATGAGGTAGTGTAGGAAGGAAGAATGACAAAGAAGTCATCCTAACTCCAAGAATGGACCTACTCATGCAATCAATATAGGAGATAAAGAAATGGTAATTTATCATTAATATTTAAAATTAAGATGGTGTAAATATGCAAGATACGGTGATTCAAGTTATCATCGATGATGATCAATATTGATTGATTAACACTAAAGATCTTATTTTTCATTATGTCTTCAATGAAGGAAAGTTTAATTTGGTGGATTATATTAGGATCAAGGGTAAGCTGGTTTCAGTATTTGAGGATCACATTCTTGAGGAGATAATATAGAGTAATCCTATTATCAATTAGATTCTACACATGATACATGGGTATAATCATTGAAGCCATATTTTCTTACATGTGAGCCTGATCCATGTATGATTTACTAGTATAAATTTTTCCTATACACATCTGGATTTTTCAAATAACATGATATAAGGATAAAAATTCCATTTCTTACAATAATGAAAAGTAGCTCCATTCAAATTTTCTTGGTATACATAGTGATACCCATACAACAAGCCTTTGTCCCAGACTCAATCCTTCATCTAATCCCCATAACTTCTTTTACCCTGATATTGAGAACATTCAAAATTCATGTTATGTTTCATGACATAAATTTCACCACCCTAGTAATGTATAGATCAATTATTATAGACCTAGCTATAAATTTCATCACCCTTCAAACCAACCCCACCTCAAAATGTCATATTTATGTTAACCATATATCTATACACCATGTGATGTAACCTTGATCCCATATACTTTGTGAAACCATAAATTCACTCCTAGTATTTTGAATCTCATTAATTAACATCAGTTTTCCCTTTATCATCCCTACACTATAACTATATCCACACCATTTTCTCTATCGTATGAGCTAGATCAACACAGATGACACATTTTCAATAATTATTTATGTATTGATTCCTCTTTTTATTGGATTTTTAGTTATATTTGAAACTATTACCATGGACCCAACTAGAAATTCCTTTTTCATCCTTACCATTATCCTAGTGCATGGAATTATCTATTATATTTGGTCTCCATAAATTAAACATATATTAGGATGATAAATTTCCATCCAAAAATAACATATTTATTGATTATTGTTATTTCAGGATGCATAATAATGTATGAACAACCAATCATGGAACCAATCATAGATCGTCACTGACTTCCATTCTACTTTAATATTTTATGAAAATTAAAAAAAATTTGTTTTGGAATTAGATTATTCCAATAACTATTTGAACATTCTCTTTATACTTACCATACTTTTTCTAATTGATATATTATTCGTCATAAACCACTCATGGTTACCAGTAATGAGTACATCCAATACGAAAGGACCCTCTTGACTTGTTGATGGCTTGTTCACTACAAATCAGGCCCACCTATAACCAATAAAAAAATCCTTTATCATAGAATAAATACCATATAGTTGCATACACCATTAATTATATTATATTCGATCTCATTATTCAAATTTGTTCAATGGTAATCCTTGGTAAACTAATTTAATGTTATATTAATTGACCCGTCATTTAAATATGGTAAGCATTTTTCATATACCATCCATTATCATTTCAATATTTTCCTATTTAAATAATTCATTTTATAATTTGTATAACCATTCAGAATTTTATCAATGTTTTTGGAATGCTTATGGATATTAAACAACCACATTATGTGTAATATTTTACTTATTTTTGGTCATCCATGCCAGTGACATCTCGATTTATGTTTGGATAAATATTTTTTTCAATAGAGACCCCCCCACCACCACCATTACCATCATCATGTTGTATGTCAAATTAGAAAAAACTATGTGACACTTTGGCTCTACCGATTTGACCCTAAAATACAAGAACATGTTCCCACTTGAGGTTTCCTATATTGGAATCAAACAATTTCTTCATATCGAGTTATTTATTTCCTTTTCAGAATAATAAACCATACCTTTGATCATGGTTGGTTTTCCCTATACTCTAAAATTATTTTTCTCAAAGTTTCAATATCTTAAACATCAACTCACATCAGTCTAAGCACATTGAACATACATTATGTTTACCATTCTTTTAAGAATGTCTATACTAGCAATGGGGTCTATATTTATGTTGGGATAGCCTTTAACTTTTTAGTGTATTGGTCACATCACTTTGTATATTCAAATCCACACTGACTTAAATTTCAGCCACATTTTATAAGAGTATTATAAACTTAAAAAATCATCCCTTTTTGGTTTAACAAGAGATACATTAAATTTTCAAAGAAAATAGACATTGTATTTGTTTTTTTGAAACCCCATAAAGGGAATATTGGATAGAAATTGAGTCTCCACTTGTTTTTTCATATCTTTTTTAATGTTTAAGAAAATTTTATATTGTAATGTATAAGAAAAGGTAATGATGCTTGTGTGGTTCAAACCCTATGACAGAAAACCATAGAAAAATCCATTTTTTACTAACCCAGTATTCCCTTTTAGGGATTGGGAAAAATAAGAGTATAAAAAAGAAAAAAAACATGTATAAACCAACATTCAAGCCCAAAAAAATCAGACCCTTCTTCAAGGTCTATAAAACAAATCAAAGGTTACATAAATTACACATTCTACACAAACAATAGTTCAAATTGTTTATCAAAAGAGCATATTGATGTAATTTCAGGATAATCATCCACTTCAAGGACATTAACATAATCCCATAAAACCACATTTATGATTTCGAATTTAAGGATTCATTCACTCACTCATATCCAAATGGATAATCCTTGGATTGAAGTTTTGGAACATGTGCTATAAATCCAGATAACCTATATATCGCACAGAGCACATGAAAAAGAGGAAATTAAATATCCTTTATCATTTTTCTAATAGTTCAACCCTATTTTATAGTAATGTCATATAGTTCTTGTATAAAACTAGCTTATACCCATTCTAGAGTGAATTTTATTAAATATAATAGATTTATTCAAACCTTTTCATTAGTGAATAATTTTTTTTAAAGTTATAAATTACAATAATTCATTTTTACCTAATGTTTAGCTATATTAAAATACTATTTAATTACTCTTTATGATTTTTTTTAATCTATTAAAGACTAGTTCACAAAATTATAGAGGTATATAACAATAATGGACTCATGAAAATATTATTTAATTTAAATAAATGAAATGGTAGGGAGAAATATCTTTTTATTCTATCATCTCTTTGATTTCTAACAAAATATGAAGTTAATAAAATTTATTTATATAAAATACATGGAATATTTTATTGACTATCAAAAAGAAATACCTGATCGATACAAGTCTTCAAAATATTGATAAATTTTAACCAACATTGTGTCCTCAAATACTTTTTCAATATGTAGTTATTCTTACCACGAAATAATATATTTTCTTAATTTCAGGGATTCCTAAACCAACTCTTGTAGATACACTATTTTCATTTCAACAGTGGCCATCATTTGGTATAGGTGATCCACTAAGGTCATTCCATAATCAACTAAACACTTACCATCAATTTAAAACAATATATAGTGATATTATTCATGTACCACTATAGTCATGTGTTTTTTAGGAGAAATCCATGGGAGAAGTCACTAAAAGGACTTAACAAAGTACCTTGGTTCACTCTCATGTATCAATGATGCTAGTCACACCAATATATATCATACTACATGAAAATCCTTCATGTAATAAGTTGTTTAAAAAGTGCTAGAGATCATGTAGTTGACCCTAATCATGTTAAGAGTGGTATCATTGGTCAATCTCCAGATAAATCACCATACTCATTTCTTTAACTAATTCTTAAATTTGGGAAACTCTATATCTATTTACTTGTATAGTACTGGAACTGAAACATACACTGGAACCAAATCACTCAGAGAACACCTAGTCTTAAAGTCCCTTCAGCAAGCCTATTTTTAGAAAACTAGTTCCTTCGTGACTTTTTTTAACTGGGAAACCTGATCAGTGACCTCATGAACCTTTATTATTGGAGACAATATTTTTTATTTGACATAAAAATTTCACTCACCGCCACAATCTCATCAATATATATGGATATAATGACCTTTTGAAATAAATCCTCTATAATATATATAAGATCCACAATTTTCCAAAAACCTAACATACCTTATCATGGTGACATAGGCATGGAACATAATCCTATCCATCATGTACTCCCGTAAATTTAGAGTACATTTGTCCATAAGAAGTAATATGGACATTAATAAACATGATTAATAAAATCATAATAATTCAAAAATAGTAAATATTAAATCAATATAATCTCCTTTAATATCATGTTAAATGTTTCAAGGGTTAATTTGGTATGTTCAAAAAATCCTTAAACATATATCATGAGAATTTTCACTTGGAATGGTTATATTTCTATGTCATCTGACACATTCAAGTCTAGGCTCAACTCCAAACTCTAAAGGGAAGCACTATTCATCATCATGGTTGGTTCCCCTCTTAAATAATGGTAATGACTGATAATTAAATAACATAGGGATCCATATATAAGTAGTTGAACACCTATGGGGTGTTAATGGACATGAAGCATAATTTATCCAAGTGGGAAGTTGAAGGACTCTATTTAGCCCTATTGATCAAGTTAGTATCTATTCCAACCGACATCCCTCTTGATGAGTATTACAAGGACCTAAATCTTCATTGAGCCTCCTTATATTTCTATAATAGATAAAGTTAAGGTCAAAGGAGTTTGTTATGATATCGTGTAAAGGTAAAAAAATTAATTTTACCTCCTTTTAAGGATAACATTTTTTATCCTACTCATCATCAGTTGTGTCCCTTTCTTATAGGGTTTCATTATCATCATCATACTCTTTGTCATTGTCATAGTTCCTAGATTTGAAACCCATCAATCAGATTACTTGATGTGAATAAAATTCTTTAATTTCAATTGTAATAACTGTAGCCTGAAATTATTTAATATATCCTTTGACATCATTAGATATATCCTTGAAAAAAAATTGAATGGTGTTTTGTTTTCATAAAGATATTTCCAAAGGTTCTCCTCCATATATAAAATTTCCTTTATCTCCTTCACAAAAAAAAATTATCCTCCAAGTATATGGATCCTTACATGCCTCCAGAAGTAATTCATTAGCACAGATAATTGGCCAGGGGAACCAGTGTGCAATTAGATGGAGATGGGTCCTAATTCCTTAGTTTGTTATCAAGAATCTCACTGACTGAGGAATTTCATTTCATAGTCCTCTTATATAGTTTCAATATCCCTAAAATACATATCTTCTCTTCACCTTCTAAGATTGGGGGTTTTTTAACATGAACCACTAAGTACTTCATCATCCAACCAAGGTATGAAATGATCCATGTCTAATAAAATTTGATGAATATCTTGATATGAGTATCATTTGGTGGGAATTTCAAATATATTTCTATAAATTTTTTTATAATCAACTATAATTTTCAAGTGACCATAACATGCTAATCAACCATGACACTATGAGAAGAAGGGTAAATTCTCTACATAAAATGAAATTAGAGGGAAAATCTTCATGGTGTATTAGATTCATATATGGCCTCTCCATTAACCAAAACCACCAAAATTTCCTCTTTTTGTTCTATTAGAAAATATAAATCTTTATGTTTTTCAGTTTCATTATCAATGAGTGTTCCTATTAGAGACCAATATTGTGAAAAATGAAAAAAAAATTGGAAACCCTGTATTACGGAAACATCTCTTTCCCCTAGTGATATTGGTCGAACCCCAATGATCCTATAAAGATATGGACTTAATATAACACCTGGAATATTTATATGTTTAATAAACTTATATCCGCTCAAATTGATTTATTATCCTTAACCGAAACAACTAAAATGGTCAAAAAAATCGAATGGTTCGTTCACCCAATTGATATGCCCTAAAAGTTGATAAAACGTGTCTAATAATGGAACAGCCAAGTTGAATTATTTTCCATGAGGAAGTTTTTCTACCATAATAACGATATTTTTCTTTAATAAAATATTTAACTCAGGAACCAAAATGACAAATAAATTTATAAACATTATAAAGAACATATCAATGTAGACCAATAGATTAACTTCTGGAATAAGTTCCCACCCCATTTGTGTATATAACCTCTTCCAATAGTGGCTAGTAAGCACCATCATGGGAGTATTTCAAATTAGGATGCTCTATAAAAAACTCTTCTCCAATCTGTATCCATTTAATCAATTGAAATCCTACTCCCAGGAAGAAAAATGGATATCAGTTCTTGTATGGGGGTCCTTCTCCACTTTATCACTCACCAAGTTTGGTAATTCCCATTCTAATAATGGATTTTTTTTCATTTCATCCCATTAATAGGAAGGAGGGAGAAATTCATTACCGATGTCTCATAATATCATAACACCTATAATCATACGAACATCCTAGTGGATAATTCTAACCACTGCTTGCATTATGAGAAATATTTTGGTGATAGGACACCACTATATAATTAAATTGAAGGGGATAATCCTATTAAAATGAGAGAATGATTTTGAGATAAAAACATCATCATATTAATTGGTATCCCTGTATCCTATCTCAAAATACAAGAATCTTTGATTGGTGTAGTAGGGACACCCCCAGTCTATCTCTATCATACCACCAAGGTGGAGATCCCATCTTTAATTTCATTATTTATTCTAATTTCTGATATCCTTATAGAGGATAAATGTATATTTTCAGATGTATATTTCTAAAACTCATGGTTTCACATCCAATTATAATGTTGTATACCAAACAAAGTTCACATAACCAATATTATACTTCTTATTGAATATCCTAGTTGATGAAACATTTGGTTGAGTAATGTTATTATTTTTAGTGAACCAATGCACCGGTAGATTATGATATGTTCCTAGATAAGGGATTGGTGCATTTATTTGTATACCAAATTAGAAAAAATGAAATTTTTATGATATTGGATATCTTTTCACTATTTCTCTCATTATCTCTAAGATAATTATCATATTCATGTTTATAATTGGGTATTTTATTGAACCAATGCAATTATCCATAACCATACATGACTTAGATGAAGAACAATAATTACATCCTAATTTCAAATTTACAAGTTAATTGGTAATAAAAAAATAATATTAAATTAATATGGGAAAAGGTTATGAATATAACAATACCATGAAAAAAATTGAAATGTCAACAATTTCACAATTTTTTTAAGATTTCGAGTAGGAAATAAAAAAATTTATATTCCATTGAATTTTCATGATATCACAAATACAATGAAGGGACCAAATAAATGTTATGTAAACCATACTTATGTAGTGGTTTCAATCCATGAGATTTTTTTTATATAGAAATAAAACCTTTGAATCTAAATTTTTATATAATGGTTCTATTCCCTCTTGTCTTTCAATTATAGTGTTTGAGATTACCTTTCAACTACCTCTTCTGTGAGTCATAATAAACATAAATAGAGCCACTTTCCTTTCTTTGGAATTGGATTCCTTTTTGTTCTAAGTGGATCCATTTCAATAGGGGTGGGTCTTTATCCATTTTAAAATTTATAAACACCAAATTATTAGGATTTTACGGAAACTAGGTGAAATTAACTAATTTTGGAATAGTAGAGATGATCAACTATAAAAAAAATTAGACAGTTGTAGAATAATTAGATCTAATATTGTCTTTATGTGATCAAAGACTGGATTAATTTTATAGAAACAGGGATTATAAGAGGTCCAGTCAACATTCTTTTCCCAACCATATTGATTACTTATTGCATCATACATTCTATGGGGTTTAGATGTCATTAGTAGTTCAAATGTAGTCCAATCCTTTAATCCATGTTAAACTTCTCTTGTACCTTTGTCATTTACAGTCACATCAAGGTGTTCCATTAGGGTCTCATGGATTTGATATGGATATTATTTCATTTTTAACCCAATGGAATGAAATTAATTTTTCCACTATCCCTTTTCTATATCCTTCATCATTTTTATTTGTGAGGTAGAATTTTTTTACGGTCGCATAACCTTTATATGGGTCAAACCTTTATAATTCAAGGACTAAGTGGTTATTCCTATAATTATACCCATTGAAACATATTTTAAGATAATTATTGATTTATTTAAAAATATATTATGATACTTTAGATCATTTTTAAGAAAACAATTAGGAAGATCCACTTAGAAGAACAATTCCTTCCTATAGACTTTAAATCCAAGTCTCAAAGTAGAGGTTAACTCCCACATAAGTTATTCATAAAAAACACTTTAGGAAAAAATGTTAATGAATGAGCTTCATAAATTATTTTTAGAGGTTTCTATATCTCCCAGATAAATAGTTATTGGAGGGATTCAACTATATAAAAATTAATCGATGGCCAACCTTGAACATCCATACTTCTGATGAACCCCATCTACTCATGTAAATCTAAAATTTTATGAAACAATGATTCTTATTGAATCATATATTTGCCTATTTATATTTAAATATATTCACATATGATATTACCTTGGTTAACCCCCCCCCCTCCCCTATAAAATATTCCTTCAAGGGTTATTAATAATGACGGCCAAGTTGACTTTAATATGAACTATGGCCAGCCTTCCACAAAATACCTAAGCCCCTCATTTTCCAGACCATCTACCATAGTTAATTTAAATTATATTAAAATATTGTCCCAAAAACCATTGGGTAAATAACTATGTCCAGTTCAATCTCATAAGAACCCCATTTCTACTGGGCCTCTAAATAGACACTCGATAAACATGATGGGGTCATTTTATACAATCATGTTCCCAATTTAAATCATGTAATCCTTTGATAATGAAATTCACCGTGGTTGACCTCCCTAACCATTAGGATCCTCAAAAAATAATTATTTTTAAATTATTTTATAAATGATGCTATATAAAATCATAAAATATTATAATACTCACCTGGCTAAAGATTTTCATCCTTGCCTCTCAAAACTAGTCTATATACCTCTCTAGCATCCATTCAACCATATTTTTACTAATAAAAGATAGGAAAACACACAATAGCCCTATAACTAGGTGGAAAAATAACTAGAAAGGTTGATTAAATCATAATTCCCACACCTAACCATTTACAAGAACCCACTTCTAGTTTTCTAAAATGGATCTATTAAAAACCCATTAAAAATAAGATTTTTCACAAGTAACATGCCAGCCCAAAACACCAATATTATCCAAAAAGGTATGTAACCTCATGAACATTTCATAACAGTCAAGAGTCTTATGACCAGTGTCATGGTCATGGATTTTATGTTTGTGAGACTATTTAGTCAAATCATAATTATGAATTTGTGGAAATAACTGAACAATATTCATACAATAATCAAAGTACATTTAATCTATCAAAGAAGAACCATGTTATACCAAATATATCGTGTTTAGGAATACATTAATATATCCTTGATCGCCCAAAAGGCATGTCAAAAATAAAAAATAATCTTTGTTACTATCCATGAGCCACACCTCATTTCAATCTCTAATACCCATCGAGCTACTTTATATCAATACACTGCACAACTTTTTATCAATGTGAAAGAAGACATAAGGTATATAACTACACTCGGGTTACTATGCAGGGTGTGAGAAATAAATCACCATAGTGTCACACAAAGTTACCCTAAAATATATTTTCATGTCCATCTACACATGAGGAAAATAAATAACCGAAATAAACAAGCACACACAATCATTTTGAATGTATGGTGTTAACCAAGCCACCATGACTCCATCTAAGTTAGGTAACCATGTAATAACTTGGTAACAATGAATAAAATCAATAACTAATTTATCCTGTTATGTAATCTGGTTTCCAAATTCCATGTTCCATGAACCACACTCGAACACATAGGTTTGGGTTTCTCTAGATCTTGGCCACTGCATGAAATTCCTTGGTAGGGTCATGTATCTATGTCTTTGATCGTCCCTTATCATTCAAGTGGTATCTCCACCTAAGCCTTAGACTCAACATTATCACTCAAAGAAGGTCCCTCTATAACATTATAACTGCTACCCTATCACTAAAGGTAGGCCCCATCATTAACCATTGGATGAACTTTCTTACTCATTGTGGTGTACACTAACATATTTTCACTCAAGATGAGTTCATTATCTAAAACATTACACTATCACTCAATGTAGGGTTTTAATTCAAGAAACAAACTTTACTAGTCTTCTATCTATAGATAACCAATGTTAATAACTTCTCAATCAAGGAGAGGTTTGTTCATGGGATATATATTTCACCACATTGAAATCCATTCCTTATCACATGAACATGGTCACCACATGCATCCAAAAAAAACAAGGCACACAACCCATAACACAATTTCAAATTCCCATCACCAAGGCACTAGTCACTTGGGACCAATCCCTACACATTGGAATACCTCCTTTTCCACCAAAACTAATAATAACATAATGTTCATCATGGAATAATTATCTCATCCCTAAATGCTTCAACTAGGGTTCAACAAACACATCCTGGAAATTGATCATGGATACGAACTACACCCGTTACTCCATCTTGACTCCTTGACCTATAGGTTATGTATGGACCTAGTCAAGATGGATAAATAAAAACCTCATCAAAATATCACTCAAAAATCTATCCTAATAACCAATGTTCATTGTGATACTTCTTTTTTCAAGCCCCTTTGAAACCCAATACCAATCTATTCAACAATCCTCATGACTCATACAAGATTTTTATCATCCATCAATCTAATGAGATCTCCCTACCTCTCACCTAGTGGAACTCCTCTCTTACACACCCTATCTATACCTAGTTGACTCATCCCACTTAAGCCACTTGTCAAGAATAAAATCTACTATAAAGATGGATTCATTCCTCATGAATCAGATACATGTCCATTTTACTAATCATCGCTACATTGAATCCTATCATGACTACCCATCCAGCCCTATGAAAATAACTTCAGATAGAAACATCTTATCCCAAATCTTGAGACCTACCAAAGGTATCTCACTAACTCAATTGGAAAATTCACCAAATAGAAATATAGTCTTGAGGAAATCAAAAAATTCCAAAAGTGCAAAATATCACTTGTTGATGCTCGAGAATGATCAAAACCATCCCATATCTTTATCTAGGTAACTATAATTCCATGACCCTTCAACATGGTCCCATGAAATCATGGAGGCATGAACACTCCTGAAAAAACAAACATATGGTTTTTTATTAAAGGTAATACCCACCTCAACCATGGAATTACCATCCCCAACATGCTTTTCACCTCCTCATTCAAGCCTGCCCATGCCTCATCCAAGATTATACCAACACAAAATATTTATCTCAAAACATAACATACAAATTATTAATTATAATATATTATAATTAATTTTTCACTTTAAACTAATGAGTAATAATCACAAAAAATAATCAGCCTGAATCATGGTATCAATGAAATCACATAGAAAATTATCTTTCCATCCTTTGGGTTCTCCTCCATCAAATACACACAAAAGACCAATAAAATTAGGGTTATTTCACAATGATATTTTTAAATAATCCATGAAAACCCAATCTAAATCACACAAATTAAAGGGTTATAGAAGTAGAATCAAAAAATTGAGGAAAAAAAAAGAAGATATGTACCTAAAATTCATTGAATCGTCACCAAAACACCACCTCTTAATGGGGGATTGAGTTGGATGAAAAGAGGGGCAGAATCCAGTTAAATATCCCTCTCTCAAGTGCCTAATCAACCTAAATACAAAGAGGGATGACTAAAAAAACACCATCCTTCCTCTAATAAAAAATAGCATATCAATTTGGTCGTGGCTCACCCATGATGGTCGAGTTGTGATGATCCTTTGACTAGGAAATTCATAGTGTGGCCCTCATGTATGTGGATATGAACACCCAAGTAAGAGGTTCCATCCCCCTACATTTCACTATTGCAATTCAATATAAGGGTCTTAGTACTACCAATTATTATATGTGGAAGAAGAAAGGTAAATCGTATGGGTCCTCGACGTCATTCATATGAGTCATCATTATGGAGCATAGACTCTAGGTCATGGCTTAGAAGACTTTTATAAAGACCATTCCCTTCATTAAAAACTCCCCATAACTTAGCCATACCATGAGTCGCTTAGTTGTGGTGCAACCATCACCCACTCAACACCCATCATGATGAGACTTGAACCCATTGCAGTATGATGCCACCTATGACTACAAATTGGTAGGGGAATCAGATAACATGTCGATAAAGTTCACCCAGTCATATAATTCATCTCTTGGGCCTCAATCCACCTATTGAAATTTCAACTAGGGATATCCCAATAACCAGAATCCATATCCATGTCTCAATTCTAAAAATTCACCCAATTCTAAGATCAAAAATTTAAATTCCCTCAAAAAGTAACCCAAAAATATGAGGTTCATTAGAAACTCACCACCATAATGATTCTTATCCATAAGAATTCTTGGTGGTCCTATAACCATCACTCCAAACCTAAATCGACCATAAATTTACCACTAACCTACCATGGGTTATTCATGGACATTGAACATGCTTATGATGTGAAAATACAAACACCAAGGATAGATATTCATTAAAAGTTAAACTTTCCACTTGACGCCACATCCATTATAGATAAAATGTCTAATTGCACACGTTTATCCCCAGACAAAAATATTCATTACTGATATTACGGTTCTCTCTAGTATATAACTTTTCTAAAGGGGGGAGATTCTAAATCATGGTGCTCCCCACCATAGGAATCACCTAAAAAAGGAACTTATATTGGTTTATTGTCTTTATCAATGTGTTTTTTCACTCACCATGCCTAATTTTATGAAAAAAAAAATTGGTCAATCATTTTCTAGTAGACTTCTCTAGTGAAGTCTAAACTGTACCCACTGATGTGCTATTACATCACTAAAACACGATTCCTTGACTTCCTAGGGCATCATGAGATCATCAAAATTCCCACATAGAATAATTTACCCCACACTTGATGTAATTGTACAGTTGGATTACCAACCAAAATACCAACAGCCATGTTATCTCTATGAGAATCGACACACCTCTGATCTAACTCACTCTAATATAAAATATAATTCCAACTTTATCCTGATGATAACATCCAGAATCCATATAACATTTTATCTAAATATTAAACCATATATTTAAAAATAGACTTGATCTCATTAGATCTTCCCATATACTAGTATTATGATGTTATCTTGATCATTATCCACGAGTCTCACAACATCCATGACCCATATGACATAAGTGTCATTCTTCGATGACCAATAAGATGTTTCCCACAAAAAAAGTATCCTTATAATCTCCCTACTAAAACAATAAGCCAAAATATCCCATTTTATGTCCATTACCAAACATAATGACTGAATGTGGAATACTTTATCATATCGACCCCTCATTAAATACACAAGTTACCATTTGTTCCCACCTCACCTGGAATGCTATTCTCAACATCCACCAAAATTCATCCATAATGAGGATCACACCCTCAAATTAACAATGGTTTTCGGACAACCATATGGTTTCACTTACATTATCCTCAATTGAGATTCCTAACTTATTCCAATATCACATGAAACTCATTACCCTCATGACTCACTCACCCATCTTGTCAACCCATGAGACCTCCTATTCTCATAGGGACCCAAATCCATCATTTTTATAAGAACATAATTGAATCCACTAGTTCTTAGACACACATGTCCACTCACCAATCTATGAACTAATAGGCACTCCAAATAACCAACATGATCTTGCCCTCACACATCGAATAATTTCCCAAAAATCCACATAGTCTCTCAATCTCATCCACAATATAGTGTGATTCTCCAAAAAACACTATCATAGTTTCTTACCCAGCATATAACCAGATCTCATAAAACCCCATTGGGTTTACACTATCATAGATCTCAATCATAACACTTAAATCAATAACCCATGAGTAATATCCCACCGAACCTTTTATTAATAACCTAACCACTAATAATTCCCTACAACCTATCAATATCACCTAAACAGAAGAATCCATAATGATTAAATTCCAATAAGAAAAATTAATTGAAATCACATTGAGGAATACCACACAATCAATTTCTACTTGGGTTTCATACCAAAATAATGAAGCATTCATACATGATTCTATAACACCACCTGAAAAACCATACATAGTCAACAATGATAGACATTTTAGTGATCCTTCCCTCTCGCCCAACACCACTTGTGGAATCAACATCAAGGTATACACATACTTAGTGAAAACCATTCCCATCCTCATATAACATTCCTGGTACCCATCCCTTAAACTAAATAAACATGGATTCACCACTAAGGCATACATTACTTATATCGGCTCACCAGGGAAACTATACATCCCTTTCACAAAGGGAATGTATAACCAATACTAGAGATTTTCCACTGAATTATCCACATAAACTATCATTATAAATAATATCTTGGATCATATGAGTAGAATTACATTAACAAGATATATTGTAAAATAATTTATATGTTATTTCCTGAATATTAAGCTACAGAAACCTTTATAGTTAGTGAAATTAATCACACACAAGCACACATGTTTCATGGAAATCCAACATTCCAAATATGATACATGTAAATATGCCTTTTTCTAACAGTCCCAGATCCAAAAAAAATCATTAACTACTAATAAATGCATCATAGATGAGTGAAAAACTCAACTATAACAGAAAAAATAAAGTATAAAAATCCCATAACCATAGGTAACCTAGACATACCGCCATAAAATTTGTTCAGGATGCACCTGTCTAAGTTTCATCATAAGAATTAAAAAATCTATATTTCTTGTCTACCATATCCCAAATATTAGGAAAAGAAAATGATGACATGATTCCACATATAACACTATGAACCAAAACACTCATCTGATCAAGAGGGATATTTGGTCCTAAGTGTTCCTCCTAATATGCTAGAGGATAAAAACTTGAATTGAGGGTTTAAATAATATATTGGAAAGGATATTCCCTTTAATAAAATTCATAAATTTGTGAAGATAACCAAAAAATGTTTAAAAAATATTATTGAACTCATAATCCAATAAATAAGTATCATGTTATAGCAATTTTATCATGTTGAAAAATATAGTCATACATCCTCGATCACCCATAAACCCAATAACAAATAAAAAATAAACAAAGTACAAAATATAGAATATTATATATTGTAATACTAAATCCTCACATCCTCATAGTCTCCAATACCCATCTATCTTTTTTATCCCGATCAAATATGAAAACTATGCTCGACCTGAAAACAGACATAATGTCGGAACATACACCAGAGTGCATGTGTAGGATATGATAATTAAAAATAAATATAATCCCATAAATTTCCCTTAATATAATCCTTTATATACATGTATTCTTTAGAAAAATAAATAACATAAATATTTATGAAGACACAAGCGCTTCAGATGTTGAGTGTTAACCAAGAAACTATGACACCATTCATGTCTATTCACAATGTGCTTACAAGGACACCATGATTCCCAACCATAACTAATTATCACTAAGATCAGATTCAACCTCCTCATTACATACAACACAAATCGTACCATAATAAATAGGGAACGATGTTACCAAGTCCTAAACACTTCCAGAAGGTTTAGGGTAGGGTCTTGCGTCAAAGTCGTGGACCATCCCTTATAACTCAAGGGAGGTCTCCCTCCATGTCATAGCTTATACCTTATCACTTTGGTTAGGTCCCTATACCACATTTCTACAAATTTATTATCACTCAAGGTAGGTTATGTCATCAAACATTGGACCAACCATCTCACTAAAATAGGAACATTCCAACATTCTATTATATTTAGAGGAGTCTATTCACTAACCCCTACCTTACCACCGCAGGTGGTGTCTGATGTCACATCAAAACTTGGAAAAGTATTCACACTCAAGATGGACTATGACAATAACATCTCATATAATGTAAGTCCAGGCCTTGGGATCTGACATTGACTACACCAAGATCTTCCACTCATCACATACATATATTCAATACACGTATGAATTTGAAAAAAGGGTAAACATCCCATCACACAAGATCACCATAACATTATCAAAATGCAAGTCACTTAAGACCTAGATCTGCACCTTAATGTTACTTATAATCCATCCATACCAATCAAAAAATTCCAATCATAATGGTATTATCATCTCTCCCTGTAAGATTCCAATAGGGCCCTTCAACCTTATGCTGGTCACTATTCATCTATACCAACCACCCACAACACTCAATAGTGACTCATTAGCCCATAGGTTCATTATTTCCATAGTCTAAATGTCCCAATAAAAACCTAATAAAATTATTACTATAATCACAATCCCACTGAACATATATCATCCTAATACATCTCACTCCATGTCCCTTAGTAATTTAAATCCATGTCATTTAACAGTATCCTTAAACCATACTTGGATCCTATCATTCACATTCCATGGGTGATCTCATAAAATGTTGTACAAAGAAACCCCTCTATTGCACTACCCATTTAATCCCATAGGGATAATCCATCTCAAGGAACTCATGAAACCAATGATCCACATTTAAGTAGGTATCTCACCTCATACATGATACATACAACCATTTCATCCGTCATCACTAGGACTAGCCACTCATGCCTGCCAGAATATCCCTAGGAAACTAACTTACAAAACCCATGTCTCATCCCAAATCCCATGACCTACATGAGGTATCTATCCAACTCAAATAGATGTTTTTTCCCATGGTGACATAGTCAATGGGTGATCTTGAATTACCTAAAGTGTGAAAGATCACTTATTCCAACTCAATGAGGCTAAAATTCATACTATGTATTTTTCTAGGGAACACTCATTCCATACACATTCTACTTTTTCTGATAAAAACATACAGACTTTCACACTCATATATTAACAATCATATGTGTTTTCATTAAAAGGACCACAAAAATCAACCATATAATTTCCATATTTGTGATTCTCTACACCACCTTATCCAGGCTAACCCATGCCTCATCCATGAATATACCAGCACCTAAGCTCATTTATCAAGCCATGACATAAAAAAAATTAATAATAACATATTATAATTATTTTCTCCAATTTAAACCATTGAGGAATAAATTATAAAAAACTAATCATACACCGACATATCATTGAAACCCTATGAAACATCATGTATTCACCCGTTCACAATCTCTTTTAGATAGGAAACATAAAAACCATATCGAATTAGAACTATTACACCATTATTTTGTAAAATCATCTCTAAAATACTAGCCCAACTCACAAAAAACAAGTTGTATGAATAAGAGAAACCAAAAAAGAATAAATTGAATATAGATAAACAAACCTAAAATGTTAAGGAATAACCACCAAATTCACCCATTTTAAGGGGGTCAAGTGGGAGGATGAGATGGGGAAGAGTTGGCTGAATGTCCCACCCTTGAGTTCCTAGTAAACCTAAACCCTAACGTGGTGACTGGTAAATTATGAGTCTTACACAATTTAAAAACAAACCAATATGTAAAATGTGGCATGCCCACATGAACACAAGGGGACATCCTCTACCTTTTATCATAACTATGCAATGTTAGGGCGATGGATTGACTTATCATTCACTATAAAAATATAATTTAAAATAATAAGTTCCCACAACCCACATCATAAGAGTAATCTTCACAATAGAACAACTCATTATTGTGGAATTATTCCCTCTTATAAGGGTATTTCTGTTTGATTAAAAACCTACACAACTCCAAAATTTCATGAATCCCTCTACCATTGAATGGATATGACATGCTCAGCACCTACCATGGTGTGATTAGCACCCATTACGGTGAGATACCACCTGTAACTAAAAAATAAAAAGGGCGGTCACATCAATCACACTCTGACATTCACCTGAGTATATAATATATCTCTCGGTCTATGATCCAAAACTGAAAACATCTCTTGAAGACATTCCAATGATCAGTATCTTGATTCAAGTATCACTCATTGTAATATACACAACTCCAATATTTTTTTTAAATTTCCTCAAAAAATGATGACCCAAAAATACACAGGCCATTACATCATTGTATGGAGTGTTTCTATTGAATAAAAAACATAAATAATGTAACATGTAAAGATCATTTTCATATCACTTTCATAGACCAAATTTTGTTTAAATTATTAAAAAAAATTACTATTTCTTTTATTGTTTATCATGGTAAGAAAAAATCTCTATTTCCCCCAATAATTGAGAGAATATCACCTCCACTTTCCCCTACTATATATTTTCTTATCTTCGAATGTCATTCAATATTTTTAACACTCTATCTAATTTAAAATGGTGTATGTTTTCTATATTATATAACATGGTATAGTGTATCTTATATATTTTCATGAATAACCTTTCCTTGTATGTTAATTAATTTGAAGCAATCTTGTAGAATTTGTAAATCTTCTGGGAAAGATTTGAATATACAAACCTAGTGTTTAATTTGGTGATGTTCCATTTTATTGTATAACATGGAATTATTTTGGGACATAAGTTGTCAAAAAGGGGATTGAGTATTATTGACCCAAGACTAATGTTTTTTCTCACCTACCTATACCAACAACAATTCAAGAAATCGGAAGTTATCTAAAACTTGTTACCTACTATCAATTTTTCATAAGAAATGTTTCAAAAAAATACATTCATTGAAAAATATCTTGATGAAGGATATAATATTTGAGTTTTACGAGTCATGTATAAATGTACTATTTCTTGATAAAAATTGATTATTGGAGACCCTAATCATGATTTCATAAAACCTAAATAAATCGTTTTAGAAGATGTGTGATGCTAGTGATTGTGTCATTGGAGTTGTACTTGGGTAGTGTGTAGATGGAATCTTTTACACCATTTATTATACAAGTTTAGGATTTAAAGAGACCCAAGTTAACTATATCACAATAGAGAAATAAATATTCATTATTTTTTATAATTTTGATTGATTATAGTTATACTTTTCCCTGTCAAAGGAAATTATTGACATGGGGTTAGGTATCCCTCAAGTGAAAACATAAAAAGAAGGGTGTCAAGGCATGATTAATTTATAGGTTCCTTTTACTCTAATAATTTTATTTATAAGTATGATATAGTAAAGTAAGTTAAAACTATATCTTGAAAATTCTATCTAAATTGGATTCACCTCATATTGATAATGATGATAATTAAGAGAACTTGGATAACATTCTGGATGAATTTTTTTCCTTGTAAAAGTGACCCCTTGATTCGGGTTTGAAAATATTGATAATTATTTAAACACATGGGTTTCCTCACACCAATCACTGATACCAACAAAGAAATAGGTTCTTAGTGAAATTAAATTAATATTTTATGAAAGGATTATTTATCTTCTAATGATTTAGGCATGGAATCATCTAACATTATGCGTTAGAAAATGATGCTCCTAAATTTTAAAAATTCTGAAATTCTTCTCTATACAAGTAGAAGAATTTCAAATTTTTGACTATTTTAAGGATTCTAAAGTATGGTTTCATGTGACACACAGTTATTAATGATGTCTAGAACATTATCTCACCGTGATACAAATGAAAATGGAGTGGAAACGTTAGTTATCAATAAGAAATGTCATAACACCCTATCAATGAGTTGGAGCCAATCTATGTCTATGGAATTGATTTTATAATGCCCTTACCACCTTCTTATAGAAACCCTTATATCCTAATATGTGTATATTAAATATAAATATATATGGATAGAGGTAGTATATACTATACACAATACAGTAAAGGTGGTCATGTATTTCTTGAAGAAAATAATATTTATCCAATTCAGAGTTCCTCATGCATTAATCAGTGATCAGGGAACCCATTTTCAAAACTCCTTGTTGAGTAATATTCTGAAAAATTATAGAGATTGATACTAGAAATAACCCCTACCATATCTACAGTAGTGGTAATGTGTAAGTATCCAACCACAAACATAAAAAAAGAGAAAACTGCTATTAAATCAACAAAAAATTGATCAAGAAGGATGGATAACAATTTATAGGCTTATAGGATAGCATATAAAACATGTATTTTCATGAAACCTTTCTTATTATTATTCATAAAGAAAAGCAATCATCCAATAGAGCTAGAGCACAAATCACATTGGATGGTTGAAGTCTTAAATTTTTATTTTAAATCCAAGGGAAAAATAAAATATCGTAATTGTAGAAGATTTATGTGATTATAGTAGGGGCATAAAAATATTGTGACTTACAAGGAACAAACCAACAAAGTACACAACTGAATGATATCCATGAAATATTTTCAACCTTGTGATAATTTATTATTATTTATCTCAAATTTCAGATTTATTCCATGAAATTTGAAGTTAGGATAGTGTTTTTCCTTTGTGGTGTCAAAGATATTCCGCCCTGGTTCTAGGAATATTGAAGGGGATGATGAGAATATCTTCAAGCTAATTAAGAAACACATGAAGCAATAATTTTAAGTTGATAATTTGATGGGAATAGTATTAACCATATATTTTTTCTATTTATAGGCCATGTTATTCTGAGATAAAAACATAAAATATATCACACAACAGGAGGTGACCCAATTTTTCATAAAAAAAGCATAAATATTTTATTATTTTGAATTTTTTTGTGTGATTTGGGAATCCTGATTGGTGATTTTATTTAATGTGTTTCCTATATTTATTTTTTTTTATATAATTTAAAAAATTTATACTTAAATTTTATCACTTAAGTCTCAGGGTATATATTATATAAGTACGGGATCATTTTAAAAACTTTAATAAGTTAAAATTCACTAGAACAAGACACACACATGATTAAAATATCATTAAAAGTGAAAATTCAATTCCAAAAAAGCATTCATGGTCAGTTAATGGTTAGGGAAACCATGATCCTTGTCCATTATTATGGAGATTGTACTATAAAAATTAGTGTTCATGATTTATTTATGGTTATAGAGCTCTGAACCTAAATCATTCAAGGGGTAACCAGATTCTATAACTATTCATATAGTTTCTGGATAGTTTTTTAACCATTTATCATAATTATTCAGCATTTAAAAACACCATAAATTTTAAATATAAAACCCCCTGGATTTATTTATTAACTCCCGTATCCATTCTTTATTTATATGTACAAATTCATTATATCGTCTCTTTCCTTCATCCTCTTATCTTCCTCCCCTCTTCATTATTTCTCACCTTCTTCTTCCTCTTGTAACCATGTGGCCAATAGTATCAGGTAATTTATCAACTCTTTTCTCTCATTCCCTCCTATATCATGGTCATAGATCTATTCACATTGTCTCCCCTTGGTAAATTGTTTCAATTTATTTTATTTTTCTATGGTTGTCACTTTTTTTTCAATCATACCCTTTTGAACAAACTTTTCACACCCTTTCTCAAACCCTCTGATTTCAATTGTATGATTTCAAAAACAATAATTCGTTAATTAATTTTTTTTATTTAAGATTTTTAGTTAATTGATAAATATTATACTTTTTATATTTTGTAAATTTTTATTGTGTTGATTCATATAGGATACCAATACACATTACACATATCTATTATACCTATTATGACAATTGAATGTGCCAAACATTTTGATTCTTAATAATATATTCACTTTTCTAGCAAGGATAAAAAAATAAATATAGCATCATGGAAACATAATAAATGTCCCATTACCAATTATTTGAACCCCAAAGTCTCTCCTAATTTGGTATATAGGTTGAGATCTAGAATTTAATTGAGTTGGAGAAAATGGTTGGTGAAAATTTGGTCAAAAACCCCACTTATAAATAGTTAGTCCTCAAGTTTGATTCAAAATTTTGTTTAACAATCGATGTACTTTTGATGAATACCAATCCATTATGGTGTAACATGGGGATTCACTTTCCACCTATATAAGTGGTGATACAAGATTACACTTTCTTGATTCAGGGTACTCCATGGTATCTATACCTAAAGATTATGTCGAAACTAATACATATCACTAATCCATTTTATTTATGGAACATGCCAATTCCCAATACATTTGGGACCAAATAGACCAGCGTATACCAATTTACAACCCCCAAATAAAAAAATTACAATAACCTAAAGTGAATCCATTGTATCCTCCACCGAGTCATTACATTATTCATTAAACTATACCTTGATTGTGCGGATGAAGTTCCACTTTGGGAAATTCTCCTTCTTTATTTCATGACCATCAAGCATAGGGAATTTACAAAATTTTTGTTTATCCAAAATCTACTCCAAATGTTTAACAAAAATATGGTTGAATTTTTAGTGCTCCATTCATTCGGAATTTTATAAACAACTTGGGATTAGATATTATTCTTATTTCTTGTACTCAGCTCTACCCTCCCCAATAATTTAATAATACCATTTTCTAGTTCATGTGAATGATAAACTATGATAGATTGAAATTAAATTTCCTTACAACAAGTTAGGTAAAGGATGATGGGGTAAAGGAACCCCCAACATGAAATGAGGAACCCCTAGAACCACCAGAAGAAGCTCATTTACCACACCCAGTATAACAAACCCACTAAAACCATTGGAAAGTATTGGGTTAGAGGTGTGACTAGCCTTAGGTGACATCCCTAAGACACCAAAGGATGGATATAAATGACAAGGTATTAAAAAATGTTTGGGGATGTTTTCTCTAAATTAAAAAATCACAACCTAAAAAAATAAAATAAAATTAACCAAACCCACTATATGATTCATGAGTATCAAAAATAGAACTCAAAAATAAAACCAATAATTAAATAATATTAGAGTAGTTTTAACAAACTATAAAATTGGAATCAACAAAAAAATTATGTCTTGATGTTGAAAAAAAATGTGGAATCACTCTAATGGAACCAATAGAGAAACTTAATTTTCTAACTCTATCATGAGAAACTAACATCAAGAATCTCTACTATATAATAACAATACCTTTTTTATCTATGTCATGAATAATAACGTCTACATATGCACCAACTTTCATATTCAAATGGTGAGATATCTTACCCAGTAAGATTTCTCAAAAAAACATCACACACACACAACAACGGCCATAAACCATTTAGATTATATTTTATGCAGAATAGAGGGTGAAAATATAAAAATAGTTTACCCAAATAAAATGTTTTAATAAACATAGTTAAAATAAAAAATATTTTTTTTTTATTTCTATTTGGAATACCCATCACATGTTTCTCACACAAACACACATGCATGATACCAAATAATCTCAATACTCATGAGAAATGATCCATCCTTCACCAAGTCATCACAAGGTGATAAATCCCATGTGCCTTTACAGTCTGACAGTGAGCACCAAGTCTCTTACAATAAGTCCTCATTCAATGAAATGTGGACACACTCAAACATGTATTCAAAGAACTTATTTTATAATTCTTTTTATCAAGTCCAAAAAAAATCATCTTTAAAAAAATTATTGAAATACAGGTAACATTCTTAAATCATTAAAAATAAATATTCCATAAGCTTGAACAAAATTCCACTGAAACATAAACCATTTAATAAACAATTTGTATGATTTTAATAAATCCATGGAAACCAATATTTTCAAACCAATGTACAGAAGGTGTTTCACATCTAAAATCAATATAATATAGTTTTGAAATATAATACTTCCATTTCTAGAAAAAATGGAGTGATAGAGAACCAACCTACCTCAAGCCAAGTGAACCACAAAAAATAGAGAGAGAATAAATCCATGACACTAACAATCAAACTCCATAAGAACTCTTTAGATGAATAAAAGGAAGATTTCCAGGGATCAACCTAAGAAGAAAAAACTAAAACACCTAGAGAATTATATATAACAAGGTATATAATATGAGTTTTATAATAAAAAACACACTAAATTCATTCCATGAAGATCACACGTAGATCCATAAGTTTTCATTAATATGGATGTGTGAATAATTTCTTTAATAAATGGATTTAACCATCTTGACAATCTTGCGAATCCACCACATCCATTGTCCCTTAAAATGGGAAACAGGTAGGAGATGTGACACAACCAACCACCATGACTTGGTGTAAGGGAAATCAATATTTTAGGATCACGACACTATGGACCATTGCATGGTGAATCTACTCTATCCACGGTACAAAGTGATAAACTCTGCATTCTGCTCCCTAATCCATTCCTAACCCCTCGGTATTTTAGCTTGTCCATGTTTTATAAGTACATTACCAACACAACATGCCCACCACTATAGTTGTTTTCCAATAAAAAAGACCCTAAATCTCTCTAAGAACCACACCCAATCACCCTAAACCCAAATAAAAAACATAAAGTAGATTATAACACATTTATATAAAATAAAATAACTCAAATTTTGGTTGTTACATTCTACCAACAATTATTACTTCCATCCTTGGAAATCTACTAATTTCTCATGCTTTCAAAAACATTAGGCCATCGATACATCATTGTTATTACTAATTCTAATTCCTTTTCCAATATTTTTCTATCATTTCATAAAATTCAGAGAAAAAAAATTATCTTTCCCTAAAAAACATTCTATTAACTTTCAAAAATCCAAACCATCACCTGTAGTAGAGTAGCGTCTAGCGTAAGATGGTCCCATCGAATCACATGATCAAGATCAAGAAGGAAATTTTTTAGTTGATAAAGAATAAATACAGTGTTTATTAAGATAAATCATATTTTTAAAGCCAATTGATAATAAACATAACCAATATCTACCAATATTTCAAAAGGTATGATTTACCAAGCAGACAATTTAATATTCTTACCCAAACTTTGATTCTCCAACCTTGGTGATTTTTTCAAGAGTACAAAATCTCCAACATCAATAGATAATGTCCAATGATGAAAATACATATAAGATTTATTATTAATCTAATCCATTTCCATCATTTTCTAATCTTATAAACATTCTCATTCATCTATAAAACAAATCTAAGTAACAACAGAAAATTTAATGTAGTCAATTCCCGAAAAAAGTAGAGAATGGAAAGGATGACTATATAATACCTCAATATGTATCAATTCTTGATAGATTATATTGTATAGGAACTCCGCTAATAGTATATAATCCACATTTTATCCTATTAAATCCATAAAAAGCTCAGATAATATCATTGTTTTCCCCAATTTTCAATCTGTTTGATGATGATAAGTCATGATCATGGTCACCTGATTACCCAAATATTTCAATAAATATCTCCTAATATAAGTTGAAGAATGATAATATTCATCAGTTATGATTAAAATTGTTATTCCATGAAATATTATAAATTCTAAAATATAGATTTCTTTTATTTATTCTACCATATTAATTTAACAGATATGGATGAAGTGATCCGGTTTTTTGCGTTGATATATAATCACCCATATGGTATCATGTTTCTGAACCATTCTTGGTAGACTTGTGAATATATCCATTATTATGTGCTCTTATTTTTATACAGGTATAAGTAAATATTTCAATATATCATTTTTCTATTGGTGGTTATCTATTACCTACAGACAAGTGATGAATTTCAAGACATACTCTTCCAATTTCCTTACCATTATTTCCCCCCATAATTGAGTTATCGATGCCTTATGCAAACTATAAATTTCTGGATGAACTTCCCATTTTGAGTGGTGATAAGTAGAAAAAATATTTTTCTATCAAGACAATAAAAGAACAATCCAATCATGAAAATGAAACATATAGTTATTATATTTCTTCCATCAATCCATGGTATCTCCACCATTAAGTCTTAATGATATAAAAATTCAATTAGAATATGTTATTTGATAATCCTTATCTTATTATATAAAATTAAAAATAAGAGTCCCCATATATAAAACCATGACTTAATATTTCTCCATGAAATCCATGCCCATATCTATATATATATCCATCAATTTTCATTGATCATGAGATTCTTTTACAACTGATTATATAACTTAAAACATAAACCATATTCCATAAAATTCCATTTTCCAGGTTCATAAACATGATTAAAGTCAAAAATATTTTGATATTAAATGTATATTATTTAATTCAAGTTTAAATATATTTGTGAAAATATGTGCTTCAAACTCTTGTGATCTATGAAAATAGTAAACTTCTCACCAAAGAGAAAACGATGCCACTTTTTCATCACATGAACCACCATAGTTAATTCTAAGCCATGGATCAAAGAATTATTTTCATGGATTTACAACATTCATGATCCATAAGCTACCATAAGATCTCCATTCATGAAAACATAGATGATTATATATCAATATGAATCAATAATACCACATATCCCTTCCTAGGTTCTAGAAAAACAGTAATGGGAGTGGAATTTTGCCTTTTTTAAGCTCTATGAAGGATTTTTGAAAATCCTCTCTCCAAATGAAATGTAGTACCCCTTATTGTTAGAACTATCAATGAATATGTGAGTTGTGAGAACTCCTAAATAAAGTAATGAAAGTAACCTAGTATACCAATAATGTTGTACATCTCAAAGGAGTTCTTTATAGATTTAAAAGAGACAAAAGATTCTATCATTGAAGGTTATATGGATATGACTTTATCAAGGATTTGATGGTGAAGGAGACAAATATTTATAACCAGAAAACACATTTTGATAATTTCTCATAGGGCTAGTTCTCTCACAACATGCTCAACACAATCTCTAAATGTTCTTCATGTTCTTAATTAGTTCATGAATACACCATAATGTCATCCAAAAATACCATAACTAGAGAGTCTAGGTGCCGATACAACACACAATTCATCAATTATAGGAAATCCACTAGTGAATTAGTAAGGCCAATAGTCATGAGCACATATTCATAATGGATGTAATGACTGCTAAAATATTTTTTGGGTATATCCACTTTTCTAACGTGGATCCAGTGAAACTAGGTGTGTATACCAATTTTATAAAACATTGGTATCCCTCAAATTGATTAGATAGATCATCAATATAAGGTAATAGATATCTATCTGTTATCCTAACCCGATTCAGTTTATGATAATGAACACAGGGTTATAATGAACTATATAGTACTTTAAAAAATGAACTATTGTAGCGAAAGGTGAATCACTTATTATGAATTCATTACTTTCCAATTCTTCCAATTGTATCCCCAACTCCTATAATTCCATTGGGTCTAATCTATACGTTGTAATTGATAGGATATTTTTCAATGGAAATAGATAAACCAAAAAATTAAATTCCCATTTATTAGAAAAAATAGTGAAGTTTTTAAGAAATGCATCTAGTTATCGATCCACAATGTTAGGAAATTTTCTAATATTATTTATGTCATTAGTCCCTAAATTGACTGTTTATGATTGATAAGAAATAGTTTCAACTATTGGTTCTTAAAAAACACATACTAATCTCCCTTAAAAGATGAATAACCCCATCATGAGGTGTAAAATTTACATGCCATGTATAAAAAATCATATGGGCCATGAAAGAAACTATCCAAACCATTCCCATTCTCAATTTCAAGACATCCATGTACAAAATAGAAAATTAAAAATCAAACTGTACCCCATCAATTATTATAGAACAAGCTATAATTTTTAATACCCTACACACTTGCTACTTGAGAGGAGTCTAGATACTCATCATGTGTGGAACAATCTTGATATTAATCCCCATTAGATTAATTACAAATAAAGAAATAAAAGAGTGAGATGTACTATTATAAAAATAGAACCTCCATAAGATTCAAGTAAAGAAGAATGGTATGTTGTATAGTTGAATAACCTGACTAGTCTTCTATGATCATATAGTCAGCACAATAGAATTGATTACTCACCCCCCTTTTTAATTTCTTCATTCTTGTAGTTGTTTTGTTTTAGGAGTTTTGGGTTTCCTATAATTACCCTGGTTCTCTTAGTTCTATGGAATTTTTTTTAACAATATCATATTACCAAGAACAATATTTCTAAGAGACATGATATGTATTCATAGAAGCTAACTTATTAGCACTACACCATTAACATTGAATATGTTCCATCTTATTATTGTTATAACAAGATAAGTATAGTGTTATAACATATATCTTCATAATCTTCAACGAACCACATTGTAAAAATCCAATGATAGTATTGGGTCAAGGATAGACGTTAACTAGTTTAGTGATCCGATTATAGGATACTCCACTACCTAGAATGTTTTTGTCCCTCTTCCTCTTGTTCCTATAGAGTTTCCATATGTACCCATGGAGAAAAAAACTTCTTATAGTCATATTTCTTATGATGTCCCTTTCATATACTGTTACTATATTAGCTATATCCATATAATTGGTAATATAGAGAATAGTTATCATAGAACGAATATTCAGTTATAGTCCAGACTCTAATATTAATGCCTTTAATGATGCACTAGTAGCTAATTCTAGAGAGATAAAACTAAGTTCATAAACATAGTTTCATATTCCAGTAATGATATATTTTCTTACATTTGGAAAAATAAATCTATTGTTCTTCTTATCTTGAAAGTATGGGGGTTGAATTTTTTGTCAAAAAAATATTCAAATCCCTCCCATGTAAGGAAACAGTCAACTTTGTCATGGATAGATAAATCCCAGCATAGGAAACCAATATCCTCCATCATGTAGAATACTATCTTGACCATTAAATTAGTCATTAATGTATGTATGACAACCCTGCTTTTAATTACACAATTAAACATAATTTATTACATAAACATAATTTGATACAACATAGAATCTTGAGAGGTGTAGTGTCTTTGGGGATTAGGATCACTACATAACAACTTAAAACATGAAAAACAATATCTTTGTCGAAAACTTTATTTACATGACCATTACATTCCCTCGTACTTAGCATTTCATGGGATAACCTGAGGACATGCATAAGAAAAGGGTGATCTATAAAGCCCATTAAGGGAATAAACATGGATTAACCCTGAGGAATACAATACATGTTAGAAAATAGGCATATAATTTGAGCACAATAGAATAATAAACATAAATTCATGATAAAGCATGATAATCATAACATGGAAATGTGGCAATAACACTTAACATGGAATTAGCATGAGCCAAGGCTCATTGCACATAGAGCATGAGTAAATCCTCATTGCACATGAAACATGTGTAAAACATCGTTGCACTTGAATTAGTATGAGTAAACACCCATTTGACATGATGTATTATGATACTATACTTTACCCAATACATTGGAGTGCTATTAGGGCGCACCCTTCTTAAACATTTCATTTCATACATAAGTGTGCCACATGGATCATATAACATGGATTCATAAAACATAATCATTTATTTCACAATAAAGAAATGTGGAATTCATATATGAGACTTTATAATCAATAAGTAAATGTTCATAAAGTTGAATACCCTTGATAGATAAATGGCCATGGTATTCCCTATACAATGACATTGGCTTGGAAAATCGGTACAATTTCCGCAGCGTAACGTCGTGACGTAAGAATTCATAAAAATGGTTGATGAGAGATAAAGGGGTGTCTCATTATATTTACATGAAATGGACAGTAAGGGGTTCATATAGATACATGTCCCCACAATTTTAATTGAATTTAGAGTCATGATACAAAATAATTGCTTGAATATAAAAGAGGAGAGAGAGATTCCTTTCAGAATTTCGGCATATAAACGGGTGTACATGGGAGGAATTTAATGAGAGAGAAAGGGGTATCCAAAAATTAAAACATTAGGAGTGAATTATGGGGGAGGTTTTAAACCATACCCCAATATTTATAATTGAAATTAAAAGGGCATAAAAATTTAAAGAATATTGGACAAAAATGAGAAAGGAAGAAAAACCCTTACTTGGAAGTGTGCTTCCAAAGGCTTGAGAGAGGCTTGAGAGAGGCTTCTTGGGAGCTTGGGGCACCTTGGTAGGATTATAGAGAGATTAGTTCAGAGGTTTCACTAACTATAAAGGCTTTGAGTGAGGAGGAATAGGTAGTTTTGGTGGTTTTATATACGAAATGTGAGGCAATTATTTATTATTTAGGTTTGGGACACCTCATATTAAACTAATCCAATCCACAAACCAGTCCGTGGTTTTTTCCCATGATTTTTGGAAAAGGGAAGTGTAAAACAATAATTTATAAGTCCAAATTCCTAAATTCTTAAAATAATGGGGTTTATTATGTGGAGGTGAGTCACACTCCCAAGGAAAACAATTTAAAAATACAAGATGTTTAATAAGTCTCGAAGGGTCCATTAATGCTTTGTAAAATAAGTCAAACAAACCCAAAATCACATTATATTAATGGTAAAACATATATTCTGAAAATATAAGCACTGTATTATTTTATAACATCACTATTGGGTCATTATGATGTCATAAAACACATTATATATTTAAACGGTATTTAATTTTTACCAAAAAATTTGACTGTCTCAGAAAATTATAAAAAACTCACTGTTGGATAATTTCGATATTTTGATTCTAGAAATAATATTAATTTTATCTAAATAATTTTCTAAATATGTTAGGTTTAACTGTTAAAATAAAAACCGACATTTATCGAAAATTCATGGGTTTTGACAAAAATGGCTTTCAAACCTTAATAAAAATTACAATTGCATTCATTAAATTATAAAATCATTAATATTTAATAAAAAATAATTTAATAATAAAAATATTATTTTATTAAAATATTATTTATTTTAAAAATCCATTAATTCATCAAAATATATTTCTCAGTTGAAGATTAATTAAAAATACTATTTGTGCTTTATAAACTATTTACAAAGTAACAATAATAAAATGAAATTATATTCATTATTATATATAAAATAATTTACATAACCATAGTACTAGGTACTTGTTACATAACCCCTTATAACACCCGTATAAGACTGAAGAGTATGGTGTGCGATGGTGAGAGACTCTTAGGGTGGATCAGATAACATTGCTCGGGTGGTAATCTCTATCATCTTCCACTTCTCTCATAGGTGGTCCAACTAGAGCTTAATATATTCAAGCTCATCTTGGGCTTGGTCAAGAGAGAAACCCAGTGATGACACCCCCTTTTCAAGATCTAACAAATGGGCTTCGTATGGGGCACGTCTACTGGATGAGTCCATCACTTCATTTGTTTGAGAAAATTGGATTTGTTAAATACTTATATTTATACTAATCAAGTGATCACTATTCAACAGCTGTATTTGAAATGGTCACAATTCTTAACATAAAACCTATAATGGACCAGACCCACCTAGTCCATTACTTTTACAAAACATGGCTCCACTGTGAGGGTGGCACCATGATAATGGCATAGTGATGGTGGCACCGTGAGGGTGGCATCATGAAAGTGGCACCGATCACGGTGGCACTATGAGGGTGGCACCGTGAGGGTGGCACCATGACAGTGGCACTGTGAGGGTGGCACTGTGAGGGTGGCACCATTAGGGTGGCACCGTGATGTTGGCACCGTAATGGTGACACCGTGAAGGTGGCACTCTAAGGGTGACACTGTGACGGTGGCACTGTGAGTGTGGTACCGTGATGGTGGCACTGTTTCCTCATCGAGAGGTCTTCATTATTTCCCTGTTCCTGATTTTTCATCACCTGCAACATATCTTTTGACATAAATATGATTTAATTCCCCCTTTCAAATCCATTTAAATCCCCAAAATAATATCTAAAATCCCCCAAGAGTTGGGCAACCCTTAACTTACCAAAATGTGTGGTTTTTCCTCGGTGTCATGCCCTTCCCCGTACATTCCAAATCCGCCCCTATTATGTGTTTCCTTGTGGTTAAAGAAAAATGTTTAACACATAGACATTATGACCACCTCTCTGAGGAGAATTGTTTAATGACAATTAATTCCATCGTGCGTAACTACCCAACCGCTTGGTGAAACCACGACCCGACTTTATAGTCGTTCAAAATTCCATATCTAGTAACAACGGGATCTCATCTTTATATCACACTTTAAATTCATTCCTCTTCCACTTATTTAGTATTCTTTTCAACTTTGTGCATTTGGAGTTCCCCTTCCCTAGGCAAGTGGTGCACCTATGCTAGAGCCTTTCTGCTCACACTTGGAGTCCCCAACATTCCTCCCCTACAAGTCACACATCCCCAGTTCTTGGTATGTGGAGAAGAACTTCGATCCTTGATCAACCAAGTAGGGACTTTCCTTCGTCTCTTCATAATGTGTATCATGCGGGGTGGGTACTCTACTGTTTCTATGGGAATGGATGAAACCAAACCTCAACAAATATAATAAACAGACTGTTAAAGAATTATGGGGAGCGTTTGAAAATTCTGTTGTAGTCTTTTATAATTGTTATATGTTGAGAATTGTATGGGCTTATGCTCACTGAAAATCATGGTCATTGGTGGTCTTTCCTTGCGCACTAACAAACCCTTGTCTTTTGTGATGATTAAATGACTGTAACATGTAAATTTGTTAATCACCTAAACTCGATTGGTTAAATGGATGCCCAGTGAACATCAATCCTTTTGTGGTCACCCTGGTTATCCAACAGAAAGAAGATCATAATGAATACCGTTCTTGAAGCTGGAAGTTTCCCTAATCTGTTTTGGTAGTAGGTGTGTTGTTCTTCTTGATGCTTATGGGGTGATGTAGATGGGGATGGGATCCTCTATTGTGGCATGGTTGTTGGTTGTGAATCTGAAGCTGTGTGGGGCTGTATCTCGAGCCTTGGTTTGGTTCTAGTACTTTGAGGAATCTTACGGATCCCTTTGTTGTTGTGACTTTACAAGATAACCGGGTGTGAATGTTTAAATTTTTGTTTGGATGTTTCTCTTTCTCTGGATTGTGGTTATGCCTGTTAGTTTCCAAGTAGTGCAGAATTTACATAAATGGGATCACATGAACATGAAAACAAGAATGGGCCCAATGGGGAATTGTTTTTCAGGATAAGTGGTGGATTGGTCGTGGGTTTGGTGTTTCTTGTGAATGAATATTAATGAGGGTGTTTGTGCTAAAGTTGGTTTTTGAACTCCTAGGTTGGGATGAGTTTTTGTTATATATATTATATAATTGTAGTTCTTATGTTTCTTATTCATTCCCCACACAAGTAGATCACCTAGTGCCAAAAACACCCATTTCATGGGGGAGGGTGTTTTTCCAAACACTCCTATGAGTGGTTGGTTATTAACTCATTTTCTGCTCCCTTTCTCGAATAGCCCAATACTCATCGGGTAGGTTGTGATGGCCTGAGGTCCATTAGAGCCCAAGATTCTTTGGGCAGGGTAGTTGTGGTGGTTTCCCAGGTGTGTGCAGGCATGTTGTTTCCCATGTGTATTCGGGATGAGGCCCATGTGTCTTTGGGCATGGCAGTGGTTGTTCTAGCCTAGGTGTTTGCGGGTGTAGTTACGTGTGGTTGTGGTAGCCTAGGAGTTTGCAGGCGGGATGTGTGGATGTGGCCCAGGAGTGTGCGGGTAGGGTGTGGCACTGGGACTGCGCTGATAATGGCGGGAGAGGTTTGATGCATAGGATATCTTCAATAACCTGTGGGGAAGTGGTATAGGGTACCCAACATTGATGTGTTTTTACTATTATATTTACTGACTTGCGTTATTTGGGGAGTGTGCCTTGGTGAGGCTTGGGTGGGAAGTTTTCCTTGCTAGGTGTTTCAGTTATCTCTTTTCTCTCGGGGCATTAGAATGCCTCCCCACTTTTTCACGTGAGCTTTTGGTTTTCCCTACTAAGTATACTTGTATTCTCACCCTACGTATATAAAACTATTTTCAGGTTTCCAGGAGGACTTCAGGGATCTTGCAGGGTCGTACTAGTTTAGATGTTGGGACAGTTTCTGTTGCCATTTCTCTTTCTTTTGGTACTTCTTTTTGGGTTTTTATTTTACTTTTGTATCATTTAATTTTGGAACATGCATATGAGAATGGTTTGTTTTTGATTTACCAATACTTCCACTTTTGGTGTTGTTGGTAATTACTATCTTATCTCCTGATCCTATTAAATAAAAAGGGTAATTCCTTCCATATTGTGTGTAATTCTATACCCTTGGTTCTAGTCACCACTCCCGGACCTATTGAAGGTGGGTCTCGGAGGGTCATTATCTCTCCTTTAACATGAACAAGGAAGGTTTTGGCAACCTGTTTTCCCTTCTCTCATATTGGTGAAGGCAGGTCATGACAAAATGGTATCTGAGAAGGGTTGAGAGATTGAATGGATTTCAGAGTTAGGCACAGTGAGGATTTCATGGGATGTAAGGAAATAGTGTTGGACAATCTTAGTGCGTGAAATAGGCCAAGGAAGACTAGCTAGGACACTGAATTATAGGGTCCCCTGTGATCCGATGCAAGGATTATTTGGCCTACCAAACATCCAAGTGAGGCTACACTGATTGCAGGTTAGAGACCCTAGGAAAGGTACATGCGTCATAATGACTTGTGTTCACGTGTTTCATGGGTATTTTGGGGATTTAAAATGAATAAGAATTCTAAGAAAATTTAAGAACAACATTCTATGATACTCGGGCTTAGGCATTCCTTGTTTACCTTGCAGCTATAGCACCTGAGAGATGACCACAAGTAGTGCAGGTGATCGAGGCCCAGGAGGTTGAATTGTCCAATCGGAAGAGGAATAACTGAGAAGAGTATGACGATCAGTGGAAAAGGATGCTTTGTGCCTTTCAGCGATAGACCCTTGGGAAGTATGAGGGCAGCACCTCGGACATGGAGACAAAAAGCTGGCTAGAGGAGTTGGTGATATCTTTCAGCTTGATCCAGGCTCTGACGGAGTACTGGGTTCCTCTAGATGTAAGCCAGATGTGGGAAGGAGTGCGTCAGTGGTGGATGCTCTACCTCAGGGAGAAGAGGGAGGCTGAGGTTACGTGGGCTGACATCAAGAGGGAGTTCCGGGCAGAATTTCTCTCTTCCACGATGAAGGCTGAGAAGAGGTAGGTACCACTCTCCCTCCATCAGGGGAGAATATCAATGAGAGAGTTGGGGATCATGTTCAAGGATCTCCTCCTCTTTGCTCCAGACCTCTTTCCAGATGAGGAGTTTCGGGCGAGACGTTTGGAGGAGGCACTTCAACCTTCTCTTCAGTATGTTGTTACTCCCTTCACCTTACTGGCATACTTGGAGGCCCAGAAGAAAGATGAAGTTGTGGAGAGGATACACACACTGGGAGGTGTATCACGATAGGGAATCCAGTTGGGCTCGTCGAACGGGAAGGTCTTCAGCAACAGGACTCCAACATCCGGGCCCTCTAGGTTTAGACCAGTAGGGAGCAGGCTCCAGCTGTTCCAATTTCGATCTCCCGGTTCTCACGCTTTCCTTTCGGACGCAAAACCGAGATGCTTCATCTGTGGCAGCCATGGAAATCTTCGGAATCAGTTCCCGGACTGAGTAAAGTACAATGGGGGTGGGCCAGTGCAGCACTCGCCCCATCCGCAGCAATTTCTAGCCAAGCCCTTTCAGCAGCAGCAGCAGGGACAGCGAGCTCCCGCTCTTCCAAGGGCCGATGTCGTAGGAGGAGGCTGACCTCAGGCCGCTCCTAAGGGACCTCAACCAGGCCGTGGTCGGGGAGGCGGCAGACAGGCGAGGGTCAGGGGAGCTGGGTGTGGGAATTTACACGCCGCGGAGGCAGCAGCTCCAGCAGGGCTGGAAGTCGTTCAAGGTACGATCAGCTTGTTTAGTACTCTTGCCTATGCCTTATTCGATACAGGAGCTTCACACTCCTTTTTAGCGCCTAGTCTAGCCCATGCTCTAGGTCTAGATGCTGAGAGACTTCCAGTTACCCTGGTGTTGAGTACACCAGTCGGATGTCTGACCAACTTGTTTTATGTTTGTCGAGGGTGTAGACTAATGATAAGGCCACATCAGTCAACACTACCACAAAACTGGGACATCCATGCGCCTGCCTTTGTCAGCGCTAACGGAAAAGCACTGATAAAGCTTTACCCTTTATCAGTGCTTTTTTAGCACTGATAAAGGGCACATTTATCAGCGCTTTTCTTAACGCTCATAATATTTATTGTATACATTAAATAAAAAACACATGTTTTAACTATATATATATATATATTAAATAATTATAAGATTGATACTAAATATATTTATTATATTTATTAATTCATTATATATTTATTATATTTATTAATTCATTATATATTTATTAGATTTATTAATTCATTATATATTTGTTAGATTTATTAATTCATTATATATTTATTAGATTTATTAATTAATTATATTTAATATATATTTAATATATTTCTTTATATTTAATGTATTTGTTTTATTTATAAATATATAATGCGTTCTAATATATATGTATAATTGAAATTATTGAATATATATATGTTTTCCAATGAATTGGGATCAATAAATATCATACATGCGTGCATCAATATATATGTGTTTTCCAATGATCTGGGGTCAATGAATATATCATACATGCGTATATATATGTGCATATTGAATAATGTTCATTTATAGATTATAATTCATTATATTACCCAGATATAATATATATATATATATATATTAAATGTACACTTAAAAATAAATTATATTTAAAAAATAAATATATGTTTTATTATATTTTCAATGATATATATATAAATATACCTTTAAAATAATTTTATAAGTATAAATAGAGATATAAATATTTAAGGTTAAATAAATATATAATAATATAAAGAAATTCTTAAATTTATACATTTTTCAGCGCTTTTATTAGCGCTGATAAACTACGTATTTATATATATAATTAAATAATTATATATATATATAATTAAATAATTATATATATATATATAATTAAATAATTATATATATATATATAATTAAATAATTATAAGATTAATAATAAATATATTTATTAGATTTATTAATTCATTATATATTTATTAGATTTATTAATTCAATATATTTATTAGGTTTATCAATTCATTATATTTATTATATATTTATTATATTTCTTTATATTTAATGTATTTTTTTATTTATAAATATATAATGCGTTCTGATATATATGTACTATAATTGAAATTATTGAATATATATATGTTTTTTCAAATGAATTGGGGTCAATTAATATCATACATGCGTGTATATATATGTGTTTTCCAATGAATATATCATAAATACGTATACATATGTGCATATTGAATAATGTTCATTTATAGATTATAATTCATTATGTTACCCATATAATATATATGTTATAAAAAATGTACACTTATAATTAACATTAAATTATATTTAAAAAATAAATATATATTTTATTATATTTTCAATGACATATATATAAATATACCTTTAAAATAATTTTATAAGTATAAATAAATTTATATATATTTAGAGTTAAATAAATATACACTAATATTAAGAAACTCTTAAATTGATACATTTATCAGCACTTTTATTAGCGATGATAAACTACGTATTTAGCAACTCTACAAAAGCACTGATAAAGAGTGTCTTTATTAGCGCTAAAATGAAAAGCGTTGATAAAGTCACTCTTTATCATTGCTACAAAAGCGCTGATAAAGTTTGGCCTTTATTAGTGCTAAAAAAGTGCTAATAAAGGTTGTATTTATCGGCGCTTTTCATTTTAGCGATGATAAATACACCCTTTATCAGCGCTTTTTACTAGCGCTGATAAAGGTCCACGCGGGATTGATAAAATCCACCGGCTCCTCTTCCTCCTCCCCGCACCCTGTCAAGATTTCGCAGAAGCCCTCCTTTGCGCCGCTGCCTCATCTTCGCTGCTGTCGCTGCTTTCGTCTCCTCCTTCTCCTCCTCCTCCGCCATGGTCGCTACCTCCTTCTCCTTCTCCTCCTCCTACGGTCACCGCCTCCTCCTCCTCCGGCTTCCGCCTCCTCCTCCTCCTCTGCACCTGATCCTCCTCCTTCTCCTCCTCCACCGTCGCCTCGTCCTCCTCCTCCTCCACCGGTACCTCCACCTCCTCCTCCCCCTCTGCCTACTCCACTGCCTCCTCTCCCCCGCGGGTCCTCCACCGTGGCCTCCTCCTCCTCCTCCTCCTCCTCCTCCTAGCTGCCTCCGAGCTGATTTCACTACCTCCGAGCTGCTTCTACTGCCTCCGCCCTGCCTCTGCGCTTCCTCCGCACTACCTCTATTGCCTCTGGTGCCTCCGCTGTCGAAGCCTCTTTCTCCTCCGCCACCGGTTCCACTTCTTTAAGGTGAGTAGAATTGAATTTTCATGAATTAATTATGTTTTCATTTATTGTCAATATTGAGATTAATTATGATTTTTCATGATTCTTTTGTGTCATTCTTATGTGTGTGACACATGTATATGTGGTTGGTTACTTGTTTGATCTTGACTAACTCTCCCCACTTACGGTTGGTTTACTTGTTAATTGATCTTTTTGAGTGTGTTTTGGTACCTTTTATGTTTTGGTTCACTACGTGAACCCTTGTGGTTAATTATAATTCCCCTTGTGTTTATTTTTGTATTATTCTGGCCTCTATAAGTGAACTATTGGATGTATGCATATTCATATGTGCACAGGGTGAAAATATGGATTGATACACAAATGATAATGGCTTTATAAAATGATGCTCACTTTAAACCTTGGATTTCGAAACAATTTTCCTCCTTTCCTCCTTATTTTCCTTATCCCTTTTCCTTTCAAAAATGGATCCTTGGATCCCAAATTTCAAATTTAGTTTCAAATGTGTTCCCTAAATCTAGGTATGTTTGGCTTCATGAGGTGTGGTTTGGTTTCTAAATGGAATAAAGTCCCGTTTGGAATCTTCAGAGCTTACATGGTGTTTTCCCCATGGTTTGGAAAATGGAATTTGATTTGTAAATTTTAAAGATCTATTGGTATTTTGTGGTGTTTTGGAAATTGGTTTTGAAACTCATCTGATGTATAGGCCCAGTTGGAACTTGTGTGTTATTGGTTTATACCGTGCATGTGATGGCCTCTCCATTCTTTAGTATACTACTATAATGGAGCATCAATGTTGGTTGTTTACTATGGAGGTACACCATATGTTGGCAGGTGAGTCTGAACCTAGTAAGTCTAGGGATTTCTTCTAGGTATGTTTAGGTAATTCTAATGATTACCTATCTATATGTTCTTCTTTGTTTTTTTGCACTTTGGTTATCTAGTTTTCCAGTATTTTTCTACTTTTATTGTTTCAATTAATTTCATCATGGCTCTATGATCACCTTGTCTGGATTCTTATATTGAATTTTGAATTCATTTTTTAAACTAGATATCTATTTTAAAAATGGAAGTCATGATTTGTTTTGAAAATGGATTTTCTAAAAAATATGTGTTGTTTCTTTAAATTATAAAAACCTATTTTCTAAATGTATTTCAAACTAGTGTTTTTGTATTATTTCAGGAAAGGTAATGTATGGATTCTGTGGTGCTTACCTACTAAGTTGTTTTATGCTCACACCCTACTTTTGACACTCGGCATTAGTTGACCCAAGTTATTTTTAGGTTTGGGTTTCCTGTTTAGGTTTCCATTAAAGTAGGTTGGTCTTATAGTTTGTGGTAACCCAAAGGTCACGAGGATATCTGGTCGGGTTCTGATTTAGGCTATCTCTATTTTTAGTTTCTTTTTTGTTCAATTGACGCAGTATTTGGATCATGCTTATGTATTCTTTATGTTATATGCTTATGGATCCTCATGGTTTTTTTGTGTGCTCTATTTGGTTTATATATATCCCCATTTCTATATCTCACATCATATTATCACACCATGACTCTTATATATCCTTAAGAGGGTGTTCCTCATCATACGTGATATATAAAACTATATGATTCATCATCGTTAGGCCTAAGACTCTAATCAAATATCCTTAGAAAACCTAACTAGGATATAAAAAACTCATACCAAACCTAATCCTTTCATAAACACAACTACTCCATGGATACATAATCTCTGGATGATCACAAAATCACAAACATTCAGCAGAACCCTCAGTTTATATCTTGGTGGATCAAAAACACCATATTTATTTACCTTGGTTGCTATTGATTTCTATCCCTTTCACTGGAACACATATACTCATGCATGAATGCAACATCATGCATAAATTAGAACATGGTTTTTTATTATAGGGTCCACCTACCTCAAAAAATGGAGTAACCCCCTCACCAAGATCAACTCATCCTCAACCAAGACTATACATGCCTTATCTAATCTTGTACCAATGATTGAGACCCAATCTCAAGGCACAATTCCAAAATAATTAATTATAGAAACTTATAGTTAATTTTTCACCTTAATATCATTAGGAATTATCTTTTAAAAACTCACTGGGAAACAAAACACCACCTAAAACACACAAAACATGGTGCGTTCATCCTACAAGGATAACCTCTAGCCAATACAATCAAAATCTACATCATCTAAATTTTTTTGAAGATGATATAGTGAAATCATCACACAAATCATATTTAAAATCATCCCAAATCCTAGGAAAATAAAGGATAATAGTAATGGAGGAAGTATGATGGGAAAACTCACAAACACACTATAAAAAACCCCCAAGAACCACCCCTCATCAGGGGGGATTGAAGGGAGGAAGAGATTGGATGAATCCCAAGAACCACCCTAGATTTGCTATTAATGAGCACGCCCCCTACCATTTTTGAAGTATCTAGTTTTTATCTAAATTATACTCATATTCCTTCTCCCATAACCTATATACTCATCCTATGGATTTCAAATTGGATAAATATAAATAAATAATGGATGAATGCCAATCTGTTGACAAAAGAGTTTACAGAAGGAGTGAAAGAGTTTATCATGTTTGAAAAAGATCATGCATGTTACTCTTCTCAAATCCTTTGTCCATGTTTACGTTGTTGTTATTCAAAACAAATTAGTTTAGAGGAGTAGGAATAACACTTGATCTGTCATGGAATAGATCAGAGTTATACATGTTGGAATAAACACGTGGAAACAACCAATGTAGGTAGTGACTGGGATGACACTGCATTTTATGGATCATCTGATATGATTACAAACATGAACAATGAATATGACTGTATGGAGGATGTGATTATAGATGTGAATGATGATAAATATCATATTGAGGAAATGACAAGGGCTATTGAAGATGAACTTCGTGATTACCCAAAATTGTTTGAGAAGTTAAAAATTTGTGAAAAGAAGCCATTGTATGCTGGTTGCACTAAATATACAGCATTGTCAGCCGTACTCAAGCTGTATAATTTGAAAGCATAAAATGGGTGGAGTGACGCCAGTTTTACGAAACTAATTGCTCTCATGAATGACATGCTCCCAGAAGACAATGAGTTCACGAGCCGAACATACGATGCAAAATGAATGCTATGCTTGATGGGTATGATCTCTAAAAGAATACACGCCTGCCCGAATGATTGTATACTGTTTTTCAAGGACCAAAAATCACATAAAGAATTCCCAAAGTGTGGTGCTTCTCGATACAAGAAAGAAGAATCCAATCCTACTAATGTTGAATGGTACTTTCCTATCATTCCAAGGTTTAGACGCCTATATGGAAGTAAAGAGACTGCAGAACAATTAACATGGCATGCAGATACAATAATTAAAGATGGGATACTATGTCACCCGGCAGACTCTCCTCAGTGGAAGAGAATTGATCATGAGTATCCTAAATTTGGAAATGAGTCGAGAAACCTTCGTCTTGTGTTATCTACAGATGGAGTGAATCTTCTTGGTTTTCAAAGAAACAGTCACAGTACATGGTCGGTTATGTTGATAAATTATAACTTACCACCATGGTTATGCATGAAATGAAAATGCATCATGTTATCTATGATTATATCAGGACCAAAATAACCAGGTAATGATATTGTTTTTTATTTAGATCCAATGATTAAAGATTTGAAATTATTGTGGGATTCAAGTGTTACATTGTATGGTGTTTACAGAAAGGAAGATTTCACTTTGAGAGTCATGTTGTATAGGATGATAAATGACTTCCCTACTTATGGAAATTTTTCAGGATATATCATTAAAGTAACTCAAGGTTGTCCCATTTTCGAAGAAGGTAAACAATCAATTGGGTTGAAAAATTCATCGAAAACCGTGTTTCTAGGACATCACAGATTTCTACCACGATGACATAAGTACCATTCTTGGATGACATCATTTGATGGAAGTTCAGAATAACGTACAACACCGTCTCCACTAACAGGAGATCAATTTTTTGAGAAAGTTAAAAATGTGGACACTACTTTTGGTAAACCGGCTTTGAAAAACCTTACGAAAATTGGTTGGAAAAAAGAGATCAGTTTTTTTTTAATTACAATACTGGAATTGTATGTATGTAAGACATTTTCTGGATGTTATGCATGTAGAAATAAATGTATTTGATAGTGTCATTGGCATGTTGCTAAATACATATGGCAAAACAAAATATAGAATTAAGGCTAGGTTAGACATGGTTGAGATGGGAATACGAGAAGTGTTGGCACAGTGAGGGGTGAAAAACGAACATTTCTTCCTCCTGCTGCTTACACTCTTTCCAAGTAGGAGAGATATCAGTTTTGCAACATCTTGAATGACGTAAATGTTCTAGAGGGGTATTCATCAAATATCAGTAACCTCGTGTCAATGAGTGACTTGAAGTTAAAAGGTCTGAAATCACATGATTGTCATGTTTTGATGCAAGATCTCATTCCAATTGCTTTACGTTTCATTTTTTCCAAGAATGTCTGCCATACATTAACGAAACTGTGTTTCTTATTCAAAGCTATATGCAGCAAAGTTATAGACCCGGCGAAATTTCCATCTATGGAAAAATAAATTCTAGTCATATTATGTGAATTAGAAATGTTCTTCCCGCCTTCATTTTTTGATATGATGGTTCATTTGATGGTCCACTTAGTGGGAGTGATTCGACTATGTGGTTCTGAACATTACATATGGATGTACCCCATTGAACGGTATATGAAGATTTTGAAAGGGTATGTCAAAAATCGAAGTCGGCCAGAGGGTTGTATTGCAGAGTGATATATTATTGAGGAAGCCGTTGAATTATGTACCGAATACTTGTCTGGTGTGGAAAGCATTGGCCAACCGAAATCTCGTCACACTTGGCGGCTTGAGGGTGAAGTAATTTCTGGAAGACAGGTTGTCACAATCAATATTATAGATCGGGAGCAGGACACCTTTATGTTTTTCATAACAGTTTCGACGTTGTCCCATATGTTGAAATCCACAAAGAAATTATTAGGTATTTGAATCTATCTAGGGCTGAAAATGGATATCAGATACACATAATCAATAGTTTATAGGATGGTTTCGAGATTATATTTTTAAGAAGTCAGATGAAAATCCAGATTCAATTTCGGAATGACTTCGATTGCTAGCCGGAGGACCAAGTGTGTATGCATTATATTACAATTCTTATGTAGTTACTTGTTATACATTTTATACTAATGCACATGATGAAGACAGTACCATGCAGAATAGGGGGGTTACACTTGTGGCTGAAGCGATGCATGTTTCAGGTGCTAAGGACAGAAATACAATTTATGCGAATATGTCATACATTGGCATCATAAAAAAAATATGGGAGTTAGATTATACGGAATTTCAAGTTCCGATATTTCAATGCAAGTCGGTTGATAACAGGGGTGCTGTTAAAATAGATGATTTGGGATTCGAGAAAGTTGATTTCAGTAAGGAAGGGGAGAAAGAAGAATCGTTTATAATGGAATCACGGGTAATGCATGTATTTTATGTTTCAAATCCCGCAAACCGAAACTGGCCAATCATTCTGTTATTGACAAAAAAAGCTGAAAGGTCAGATGAAAATTAAACGGAAGATGACCCTTTCATTGGTACTTCACAATCATTTTGCAGTAGTCCCAATGTAGATGACGTTTTGTATGTCAGAGGAGACCACAATGAAGGGATATAGATAGTTGATAGAGGGTTCAAATCCCTTCAGACTTTAAAAAAAGAGTTCAATAATCAGGTTATTGTTTTTATTGTAATATAGATTTTGTTACATTATGTTATTATCTGTTCGCTGCTACTTTTATGTGATCTAAATTAAATGTTAAACCATTTCTGTAGATAATGACTTCTTCACCTGCTGATGCACCCATTCTCGAGACACAACAGGTCTCTCAACCTGTTGCAACTGGTCCCACTATTGAGAGACAAAAGGTCTCTCAACCTGTTGCAGTTGGTCCTACTGCTGAGGTAAAATAGGTCTCTTAACCTGTTGCAGTTGGTCCCAGTGCCGATGCTAGCACTTCGGAGAAACATAATGATGATTCAGAAACCGAGGAAATGGTAGGCGATGAAACCCTGGCGACACAAAAAAACTGGTGTGCTGTAGTTTGATAGTTTTATCCAAAATCCTTAAGGCAAAAGCAAAAGGCATCAAATATGAGGTGGGATGGAATAAACGAGGCTAGCATGTAAACCCCAACAAATCCATGTTTAGTAGCTATATTGGAATCATCATTTTAAAACGCGTACCGATTGATGTAGAGTCGTGGCACCATGTTGTTAGTGGGTTGAAAACATTAATGTGGGAAGAGATTACGGTAACATTATGATATCATCTATTTAATTTATTAAAATAAAATAAAATAAAATACTGAAATATTGACTAACTCTTCATCATCTCTTGAAGAGTGCATTTATAGTAGATGTTTCGATCAAATAATATGTATTAAGACTGTAAGGAAGGATTTTTAGAGGCTTTTGCACCATTTTAACGAAACATCATCTGAAAGATGCTGAAGGGAAAATCAAGCCGCACCTGCATCCTCTTTATGCACACTTGATATCCCAAGGAACGTGGGATGAGTTTTGCAACCGTCATGCGGAACAGACTTTTCAGGTACATTGTGTTTGGTTACATGTTGTGTAACGTTTCTTGTATTCATCATGTTGATAGATAGGTTTTTATTTATGAAACAGCAACTGAGTGCTGAAAATAAAGAATGGGCAGCAAAACCAGCATACCCATACCGTAAAGCAAGGCTGTGGTATGCTTTAATTGAAAAACAATTGGTACATATTTTAAAAGTGCTGCAATAATTTTATGTGACATAAAACAACACTGTAACCATGTTTCTCTGTTTATATATAGATTGATGAAGAAAAATCCGCAGCCACTTCCATTCCACACCATGTTCTGTGAAAGAGGGCTCGTGTTAATAAAGAGGGGAAACTGGTAGATGAAAACACACAAAAAGTCTGGGAAACATGTGTAAGTATTACATAATATAAACTTTTTTTCTTTAAATCACTATTACATAATGATGATTACTTATTTTTCCATATTTTCTATTTGACATAGTCACAGGAATCAACAACACCCGCACCGGATACAGACATACTATCAGCGGCCTTGAAACAGCCAGAATAGTATGGCCGTGTCAGAGGTGTGGGTTTTGGTGTGTCACCCCAGGCATATTTTCAGAAAAAAAAACAAGAGGATGAACAAACTAATGAATTAAAAGTAATGAGATATAGAGTATCTACCCTTGAAAAAAAATTCCAACATCAGGGAGAGATTATAGGAAGTTTGATGGAGGAGAGGTGAAGAGAACAAACAACTCAAGAACAACCCATGTGATAAGATCCCGCCCCACCCCCACCATCTTTGTGGCGAGCCATTCCCCTCAAAGACCAGACTTAATCGAGGTAATCAATATTCTAATATTCATTTCTGTGAAATGTGAATCACATAGACACTGATACCTTTCATGTAAAGATATTCTACAGGGTGAAAATGATTTTGATTTATATTTGTCAACTCCCACCCATCTCCTTGTATCGAGGGCTACGGTGTTTAATATGCAGAATGACAGGCTACAATGTAGACCACTTCCAACTGGTCATGTCAAATTGTCTATTAATGTATCTCATGAGCCGAGTGTCGATCTACCCATGCCAAATGACGAAGATGACATTCATACGGTGGAAAAAGCTGTTGGAACATTCGTTGCATGGCCGTCGAATCATGTAAAAAAACATGTCGACCAGGAGGTATTCATTTACAATTCATTTTTCAAGCCGAACCTTTAACATTAAATTATAAAATGGCTGAACCGATGAATGTTATTACAGAAGGACAAAATGGAGGAGCTAAAATGAAAGAGCGGCTCCAAAGGATCAACCAACCGATCAAAATGATCTACTGAGAGCACGTTCACCCCGCCCGTTCTATATCCGCATTTAATATCATTGCAAGATCATGTGGATACGAAAATGATAGGCGGAAATAGTCACACAATTATTTTTGAAAAAGATATGTACTTAGAACTAAATATCTAGTTATATAAATTATATTATCGTTTAATGAGGATTTTGTTATGATAGGGCGGTGTATGAATATCGTCTAAAGGCTGGAATGAATCCAGGGCATAAGGATGCCAATTCCCTCAAGATCTACAAATGGAGAAGTATATGGGTATATATAATTATATTTCACTATCCAAATACATATCAAAACAAATTACTTATTTTTCTTGATGTTTTTGCAGTGTCCGAAACAAACAAATAACAAGGACTATGATTATTATGTTTGTAAATTTATGAAAGAGATCACATTTCATGAACAAACTAGCGTCCTTGAAGAGGTAATTTTGAAAATAATTACTACTTCATTTAAAATAATTATTAATCCCTTATGTATTTATATTTTTTCAGTACTACTATGATTGTTGCAAAAAATCCTATTCAGAAGATGATATAAATGTGTTTATAAACGAATGGGAAGCGTACCTAATGGAAGAATGTAAACAAATAGGAAAATGAAGGTGAATTAATAATACTTATGTTATATTTATATGGTCATTGATATCTCCCTTTACACTTATTTGAGCATCTATGATCTACCTTTCTTATGTTTCATATCCTTAGATTAGTGAATTCCTACTACTCGGTTTGAAATTGACATAACTTTAGAAAACAACAAAAGTGACATACGACAAACCAAGAAAATGCGTTCTAATTGTTTTGATACTTTAGGACAACGATCCCTGAGTCATTTTTGACGTGTAAGAATCGACCGCACCTCAATCTAACGCCCGGTGTGACCGGTATAGCTAAAAGTGTCTGATATCAGTTTCAAATTGACATGAACTTTAGAAAACAACACAAGTGATATACGGAAAACCAATAATACACATTCTAATTGTTTTGATACTTTAGGAAAAGGATCCATGAGTCATTTTGGATGTGTAAAAATTGACTGCACCTCAATCCGTCGCACGGTGTGACCGCTGTGGCCAAATGTGTCTGATATCAGTTTAAAAATGACATAAAATTAGAAAACAACACTAATAACATACGGAATACCACGAAAACACGTTTGGATTGTTTTGATACTTTAGTAAAAAAATCAATGAGTTATTTTTACCGTGTAAAAATTGACCGCACCGCAATCTGACGCACGGTGTGACCGGTATGGCTAAAAGTGTCTGATATCAGTTTGAAATTGACATAAACTTTAGAAAACAACAGAAGTGACATACGGAAAACAAAGAAAACACGTTCATATTGTTTTGATACTTTTGGAAAATGATCAATTAGTCATTTTTGACGTGTATGAATCTACCGCACCTCAATCTGACGCATGGTGTGACGGCCATTGATAATAGTGTCTGATATCAGTTTGAAATTGACATAACTTTACAAAACAACACAAGTGACATATGGAAAACCAAGAAAACGCATTCATATTGTTTTCATACTTTAGGATAATTATCCATGAGTCATTTTTGACATGTACAAATCGACTGCACCTCAATCTGACGCACGGTGTGACCGGTATGTCTAAAAGTGTCTGATGTCGGTTTCAAATTGAGATAAACTTTAGAAAACAACACTACTGACATACGGAATACCGAGCAAATGCATTTTGATTGTTTTGATACTTTAGGAAAAATATCCATGATTCATTTGTGATGTGTACGAATCGAACACACCTCAATCTAACACACGGTGTGACCGGTATGGCTAAACATGTCTAATATCAGTTTTGAATTGAGATAAACTTAAGAAAACAACAATACTGACATACGGAATACCGATTAAACGCACTCGGATTGTTTTGATACTTTAGGAAAACGATCCATGAGTCATTTTTGATGTTTACAAATCGACCACACCTCAATCTGACGCATCGTGTGACCGGTATGGATAAAAGTGTCTGAAATCAGTTTCCAGTTGAGATAAACTTTAGAAAACAACACTACTGACATATGGAATACCAAGAAAACACATTTGGATTGTTTTGATACTTTAGGAAGATGATCAATGAGTCATTTGTGAAGTGTAAAAATTGACCGCACCTTAATCCGATGCACGGTGTGATCGGAATGGCTAAGAGTGTCTGATATCAGTTTGAAATTGACATAACATTAGAAAACAACAAAAGTGACATACGTAATACCGAGAAAATGCATTCGGATTTTTTTGATACTTTAGGAAAATGATCCATTAGTAATTTATGAAATTTATGAATTGATCATACCTCAATCCGACGCACGGTGTGACCGACATGGTTAATAGTGTCTGATATCAGTTTGAAATTGACATAACTTTAGAAAACAACACAAGTGACATACGGAAAACCGAGCAAACGCGTTCGGATTGTTTTGATACTTTAGGAAAACGATCCTTGAGTAATTTTTGATGTGTACGAATCGACTGCAAGTCAATCCGACACACGGTGTCACCGGTATGGCTAAAAGTGTCTTATATCAGTTTCAAATTGAGATAAACTTTAGAAAACAACACAAGTGACATACGGGATACTGAGAAAACGCATTCGGATGGTTTTGATACTTTAGGACAACGATCCCTGAGTCATTGTTGATGTGTAAAAATTGACCGCACCTCAATCTGATGCATGGTGTGACAGGTATGGCTAAAAGTGTCTGATATCAGTTTCAAATTGAGATAAACATTAGAAAACAACACTACTGACATACGTAATACTGAGAAAATTCATTTTTATTGTTTTTATACTTTAGGAAAATGATCCATGAGTAATGTTTGACGTGTACGAATCGACCGCACCTCAATCCGACACACGGTGTGACCGGTATGGCTAAAAGTGTCTGATATCAGTTTCAAATTGAGATAAACTTTAGAAAACAACACTACTGACATACTGAATACTGATCAAACATGTTCGTATTGTTTTGATACTTTAGTAAAATGATCCATGAGTCATTTTTGACGTGTACGAATCGACTACACCTCAATCTGACACACAGTGTGATCGGTATGGCTAAAAGTGTCTGATATCAGTTTCAAAATGACATTAACTTTAGAAAACAACACTACTGATATACGTAATACTGAGAAAACACATTCGGATTGTTTTGAAACATCATTAAAACAATCCACGAGTCATTTTTAATGTGTTAGAATCGACCGCACCTCAATCCGACACACGGTGTGACCGGCATGGCTAATAGTGTCTGATATCAGTTTCAAATTGACATAACTTTAGAAAACAACAAAAGTGACATACGGAATACCGAGCAAATGCGTTTGTATTGTTTTGATACTTTAGGAAAATGATCCATTAGTCATTTGTGACATGTACAAATCGACCGCACCTCAATCTAACGCACGGTGTGACTGGCATGGCTAATAGTGTCTGATATCAGTTTGAAATTGGCATAACTTTATAAAACAACACAAGTGACATACGGAAAACTGAGAAAAAATGTTAGGATTGTTTTGATACTTTAGGAAAACGATCCCTGAGCCATTTTTGATGTTTACGAATCGACCACACCTCAATTTGACACACGTTGTGACCGGTATGGATAAAAGTGTCTGATATCAGTTTCAAATTGAGATAAACTTTAGAAAACAACACTACTGACATATGGAATACTGAGAAAATGCATTTGGATTGTTTTGATACTTTAGGAAAATGATCCATAAGTCATTTTTAACGTGTAAGAATCGACCGCACCTCAATCCGACGCATGGTGTGACCGGTATGGATGAAACTATTTGATATCATTTTCAAATTGAGATAAAATTTAGAAAACAAGACTACTGACATACGGAATACCGAGAAAATGCATTCGGATTGTTTTTATACTTTAGGAAAACGATCCATGAGTCATTTTTGATATGTACGAATTGACCGCACCTCAATCTGACACACGGTGTGACTGGTATGGAAAAAAGTGTCTGATATCAGTTTCAAAATGACATAAACTTTAGAAAACAACACTACTGACATACAGAATACCGAGAAAATGTGTTCGGATTGTTTTGATAATTTAGGACAATGATCCATGAGTAATTTGTAATGTGTAAGAATCGACCGCACCTTAATTCAATGCATGGTGTGACCAGTAAAGCTTTTCATTAGATAAAGAATCAATATTTATTAAATTAGATAAATCATCCAAAAACATATTGATTTTACATTATTCCCTTTCATTGTTATCAGAATGAAAATATTTGAGTTTAAAATTTCATATTTTAGTTTCACATTTCCATATTAATGTATTCTTTCATATTACTATTTTAATTTATTTCATTATTGCATTACTAACATAATATTTGTTTTCTTATATATATGGATTTTTTTCCTTGAGTTCGGTTGCTTTGTTCGGCAACAAATACCATGAACGAAAATTTTAGAGAGCGGATCACGGATATCAAAGGATGAAACATGAATGCTTATAACTGTTGTTAAATAATTTTAATTGTAACCATGTAAAACAATGTTTGAAATGTATATAGCAGTGTGTTTTTTTGTATTCATGATGTTAAGTAAATGTTTATACTGTTGTCTATCAAAATATTTTGTGCGGGAGCTATTTTGTGCTGGTGTGCATGTGCTACTTTGTGCAGGTATTCTAGTGTCCAGGTGTGCAGGTTCTATTTTGCAGGTGCAGGTGATGGTGCCTTTATCAGTGATTTTTTGAGCACTGATAAAGGACACCTTTAATAGTGCTAGAAGAGTGCTGATAAAGGACCCCCTTTATCAGCGCTCCGAAAAGCCCGGATATAGGCGACCTTTATCGGTGCTAAAAAAAGCATTGATAAAGGGGGTCCTTTATCAACGCTTTTTTAGCACTGATAAAGGTCTTCAAAATCAGCTCTTTTCAAAGCGCTGATAAAGGGGACACCCCTTTATCTACGCCGGCATTAACAACACTTTTCTAGCATTGTTAATGCCATTTTTTGCACTGATAAAGGGCCAAGTTGTAGTAGTGAAATCAGGGATCTTCTACTATTGTAGGTACATCCATATGATGTCACCCTAGGAATTGACAGGATGTTCTCTGTATGTGCCGTTATTGACTGCTTCCAAGTAAGGATTGTGTTTTTAGACTTGGGTAGCCTGTGTGTGACTTTCATCAGCGAGGGGGTTACCAGGAATATAACTGGTGAGTGGAGCCCCTCCTTTCCTAGTTAGCTGAACTGTCAGTGGAGTCGGCGGATACAGAAATGGTGTAAGTCCCAGTGATCTTCGGTGAGTTTATGGTTGTCTTCCATGAAGAGGTAGAGACTCTACCCCCTTGATGTGATGTTTAGTTCAGGATAGACTTGCAACCTGGTGCCCGTCAGATTTCGATGGCTCCCTACCGAATGGCACCTTCAAAGTTGCGGGTGTTGCGGATTCAGATTGATGATCTGATGAAGAAGGGTTTTTTTGACCAATTGTGTCACCATGGGGTGCCCCTATCATGTTTTCAAGGAAAGAAGATAGTGGTCTGAGGCTATCCATAGACTACAGGAGACTGAATCAGGTGATGGTAAAGAATTTCTACCCTCTTCTGAGGATAGACAATCTCTTTGACTAACTGAGGGGAGCAGGTTGGTTCTCTAAGATCAATCTCCAGTCTGGATATCACCAGTTGATGGTGAAGGAGGGAGACATTTCAAAGACTACCTTCAGATGTAGGTATATACACTTTGAGTTTGTAGTCATGTCGTTCGATGTTATGAATGCACCAGCTGGGTTCATGGGACTCATGAACTCCATCTTCCAGGAATACCTCGATTGGTTCGTAGTCATGTTTATTGACGACATCCTGATCTACTCAAGGTCATAGGAGGATCACACTGACCACCTGAGAATGGTTTTATAGGCCCTCCGACAGCACCAACTCTATGGGATATTGTCTAAGTGCAAGTTCTGGACGCGAAAAAGTGCACTTTATTAGGCATGTGGTGTTCAAGAAGAAAATATCGGTGGACCCATCGAAGGTCGAGGTGGTTGTTCCTGGGGCAGCACCCAAGAATGTGGTAGAGGTTCGTAGTTTCCTTGGACTGGAAGGTTACTACCGGAGGTTTGTACCCAACTTCTCCCGAGATGCAGCACCTTTGATAGCTTTGAGCAAGAAGGACCAGGCTTTCGTATGGGATGGGCAGTGTGAGGCATCCTTTAACTATCTAAAGGAGAAGTTAGTAAGTTCCCAAGTGTTGAGGTTTTCAGAATAAAGGGCGGGGTATATGGTGTTCTTTTATGCTTCAGGACAAGGCCTTGGGTGTGTGCTGATGAAATTATAAGGGGTGATCACTTATGGGTCTAGAAAGTTATGTCCCCAGGAGCATAATTATACCACCCACGATCTGGAGCTTGTGGCGATCGTGTTTTAACTAAAGTTGTGGTAGAATTACCTCATCGGGGAGCGCTTCGTGGTCTTCACGGATCACAAAATCTTGAAGTATATCTTCTCCCTGTGGGACCAGAACTTATGGCAGCGAAGGTGGATGAAGTTCCTTCAGGACTACGACTTCGATATTTCCTACACCTCAGGAAAAGGGAATGTGGTGGCTCATGCCATGAACAGGAAGTCACAGAAGGATGTGGTTCGAGAGTCGGCAGATGCTTGGAAGGCGATGAAGGAGTTGGCTTCCCTTCACCTAGATGTAAGGGAGGATGGTGGTAGAGGTTGTCTATTATATATGATAGTGCAATCCTCTCTCCTACGGTAGGTGGATGGGTCTCAGTGGGGAGGCATAGAGAGTGAATTAATGTGTGACCAGGTTAACCATGGAGATGCTCCGGAACGGTGAAAGGAGGATGGTCAGAATCGGATGCTTTTCAGAGGGAATTTGTTTGTTCCGGAGACAATGTGTGGGAGAGTTCTTGGTGAGTCCTATAACTCACCCCTGGAAGTACACCCGGGAGCTTCCAAAATGTACTGGGGCTCGAGAGTTCAGTTCTGGTGGCCCGGGGTGAAGTGGGCGGTGGAAGAGTTCGTAGCAAAGTACCTCATGTGTCAGCTGGTGAAGGTTGAACGCCGCATCCCAGGGGGGGTCTATTATAACCTTTTGATGTCCCTGAGTGAAAGTTGGAAAAAATCTGGATGGATTTCATCACAGGACTACCCACAGTTCAAGGGGGTTGTGATGCTATCTGGGTAGTGGTGGACCGACTGACGAAATCGGCCCACTTCCTGGAAACCAAGGAGTCAAGTACGGTGGATTCCCTAGCACAGAGGTACGTGGATGAGGTGGTTCGGTTGCACGAAACCCCGAGATCCATAGTATCAGATAGGGATTCATGGTTTACCTCACGAGTCTGGAGAGGATTGTAGCATGATTTTGGCACCCATATACGTCTTAGCACAGCTTTCCACCCCCAGACAGATGGATAGACAGAGCGCACCATCCAGAAATTTGAGTATATTCTACGATCATGAATTCTGGAATTTTGGGGATCGTGGAAATGACACTTGCCTCTGGTGGAGTTTTCCTATAACAATAGCTATCACTCTACCATTTGGATGGCCCCGTTCGAAGCTTTTTACGGGAGGTCATGTCGCTCACCCGTGTGCTGGATAGAGATCGGGGAGGCAGGTGTTCTTGGCCCGGAGGTGGTGTAGAGCATGATGGAGAAGGTTTAGCTTATATGGGAGAGGATGAAGGTGGCCCAGGACTGGAAAAAGTCATATGCCGATAATGGGAGACCCTTGGAGATAGAGGTCGGGGACCATGTTTTCTTGAAGGTCTCCCCTCGGAGTGGGAAACAGAGGTTCGGCAGGGGGAGTAAGCTTTCTCCCATGTTCATCGGAATGTTTGAAGTGTTGTGGAGGTTCGGTGAAGTGGTTTATCATCTATTTCTACCACCTCCTCTACAGATACTACACTATTTCTCCATGTGTCTCAGCTCCGATGATATCTACATGACGATTCACACGTCCCCGAATGGGGAAAGCTGGATATCGAGAACGACGTGACTTTTGTGGAAAGACCAGTGAGGATCGAGGATTGTGAGGAGAAGTTGCTCCGTGGATGGACCATTCCTTTGGTTCGTGTGTTGTGGAGGCATGGCAGGCTCGAGGAAAGTACCTAGGAATGGAAGATGAAGATGTACGCTCAGTACCCAAAGCTGTTTTTAGTTTTGTTCTCTTTTGTTTGTACTTTTTTGTGATGGAATGCTTTACCTTGTTAACTATGGAACATGCAGTTTTTCTTTATTCTGTGGATGTGTGTGAAGAGTCCTGACTATGGGGATGTGAGGACCTAATCCTTAATCAAGATTCATTAAGGTGGATGTGATTAAACCTGTGTGGGTGAGTCAGTTCTACCCAAAGCAGATAGTATCTTGACATGGAGTAAGAAACTCCCTAACCCATATGACTGGACAGTTTGACCCTCGAGTGTTGCCTGGTTACTTAAGGGAGAGTTGTTCCTAGATGTCGATGAGTTTCACTCCTGAGAGATATCTTTCGAGGTGGTTGTTCATAACCCATACTTTATTAGGGTCTAGTTTTGATTCTCCAGGGCGAGAATAGTTTGAGAGGTATCTGATGTAATGTTTCGGACCCACCTGGACCATTACTTTTCCAAAACATGGCTCCACCTTGAGGGTGGCACCGTGACGGTGGCATCGTGACGGTGGCACCGTGAAGGTGGCACCGTGACGGTGGCACCAAAATGGTGGAAATGTGAGGGTGACACCATGACGTTGGCAACATGAGGGTGGCATCGTCAGGGTGACACCGTGACAGTTGCACCGTAAGGGTGACACTGTGACGGTTGCACCGTAAGGGTGACACCGTGACGGTTTCACCATAAGGGTGACATCGTGACGGTGGCACTGCGACGGTGGAAACGTGACGGTTGCACTGTTTTCTCACTGAGTGGTCTTTGTTCTTTCCCAGTTCCTGACTTTTCTTCTCCTGTAACATATCTTTTGATGTAAATATGATTTAATTCCCACTTTAAAAGCCATTTAAATCCCATAAATAATATCTAAAATCCCCCAAGAGTCGTGAAACCCTTAACTTACCAAAATGTGTGGTTTTTCCTCAGTGTCACATCCTTCCCTGTACCTTCCAGATCCTCCCTTGTTATGCATTTCCTTGTGGTTAAAGAAAATTGTTTAATGCATAGCTGTTATGACCACCTCTTCTAGGAGAATTGTTAAATGACAATTAATTCCATCGTTCATAACCACCCAACCGCGTGGTGAAACCACGATACGACTTTATAGCCATTCAAAATTTCATATCACGTAACAATGAGATCTCATATTTATATCACACTAGAAATTCTTTCTTCTTCCTCTTGGATAGTCTCCTTTTCTTCTCTGTGCTTTTGGATTTCCCCTTCTCGAGTCAAGTGGTGCGCCTATGCTGGAGGCTTTCTGCTCACCCTCGGAGTACCCGACGTTCCTCCCCTACAAGTCACACATCCCCAGTTCATGGCGCGTGGAGAAGAACTTAGATCCTTGATGAACCAAGTAGGGATTTTCCTTCGTCTCCCCTTACTGTGTATCATGCAGGGTGGTTACGCTACTATTTCTCTTGGAATGGATGAAACCAAACCTTAACAAATATAATAAACAGACTGTTAAAGAATGATGAGGTTCCTTTGACAATTCTTCTATACTCTTTTATAATTTCTATATGTTGTGAACTGTATGGGATAATGGTCACTGAAAATCATGGTCGTTGGTAGTATTTCCTTGCGCATGAGTGAACCATTGTCTTCTGTGATGATTAAATGACTATAACATGGAAATTGGTTAATCACCTAAACTCGGTTGGTTAAATGGATTCCCAGTTAAGATTAATCCTTGTGTGGTCACCCTGGTTAACCAACAGAAAGAAGAACCTAACGAATGATGTTATTGAACCTATATGTTTCCCTAATCTGTTTTGGTAGTAGGTGTGTTGTTCTACTTGATGCTTATGGGGTGATGTTGATGGGGATGGGATCCTCTATTGTGGAATGGTTGTTGGTTGTGAATCTGAATCTATGTGGGTCTATATCTTGAGGCTTGGTTTGGTACCAGCACTTTGAGGAATATCATGGATCCTTTTGTTGTTTTGACTTTACAAGAGAACCGGGTGTGAATGATTAAATTTCTGTTGGGGTGTTTCTCTTTCTATGGATTCTGGTTATGCCTGTTAGTTTCCCAGTAGTGAAAAATTTACTTAAATGGAATTACTTGAACATGAAAACAAGAATGGCCTCAATGGGAAATTGTTTTCCATGATGAGTGGTGACATGGTCGTGGGTTCGGTGTTTCTTGTGAATGAATAGTAACAAGGGCGTTTGTTCTTAAGTTGGTTTTGGAACTCCCAGGTTTGGATGACTGCTTGTTATATATATTATATAAATTTAGTTCTTATGTTTCTTATTCGCGCCCCACCCAAGTTGAGCACCAAGTGCCAAACACCCCCATTTCATGGGAGAGGGTGTTTTTCCAAACACTCCTATGAGTGGCAGGTTATTAGCTCCTTTTATGCTCCCTTTCCTAGGTAGTCCAAGACTCATCGGGCAGGCTGTGATGGATTGAGGTCCATTGTAGCCCATGATTCTTCAGGCAGGGCAGTTGTGGTGGTTTCCCAGGTGTGTGCGCGCAGGTTTTTTCCCAAGTGTCTTCGGGATGAGGCTAATGTTTCTTCGGGCCTAGCAGTAGTTGTTCTGGCCCAGGTGTTTGCAGGTGTGGTTACACATGGTTATTGTGGCCCAGGTGTTTGTGGGAGGTATGTGTGGTTGTGGCCCAAGTGTGTGCGGGTGGGGTGTGGCAGTGGGACTGCGGTGAGAATGGACGGAGAGGTTTGATGCATAGGATTTATTCAATAACAAATGGGGAAGTGGCACGGGGTACCCAACATCTATGTGTTATTACTATTATATTTCTTGACATGCGTTATTTAGAGAGCGTGCCTTGGTGAGGCTTCGGTGGGCATTTTGCCTTGCTAGGTGTTTCGGTTATCTCTTTTCTCACGGGGCATTAGAATACCTCCCGACTTGTGCATGAGAGAATTTGGTTTTCTCTACTGAGTATACTTGTATGCTCACCCTACATATATAAAACTGTTTTCAGGTTTCCAAGAGGACTTTTGGGATCGTGTGGGGTCGTACTAGTTCAGATGTTGGGACAGTTGTTGTTCCTATTTTTCTTTCTTTTGGTACTTCTTTTTGGGTTTTCTTTTACTTTTTTATCATTTAATTTTGAAACATGCATATGAGAATATTTTGTTTTGGATTTACCTGTACTTCCACTTTTGGTGTTGTTGGGATTTACTATCTTATCTCCCGGTCCTACTAAATAAAAATATTAATGTCTTTCATCTTGTGTGTGATTCTATACCCTTGGAGCTAGTCGCCACTCCGGGACCTATTGAAGGATGGTCTCAGGGGTCATTATCTCTCCTTCAACTTGAAGAAGGAAGGGTTTGGCATCCTGCTACCCTTTCTCACTTCCTGGTGAAGGCAGGTCATGAAAAAACCAAAAAAGTTGACATTATATATAAAAATTTTACATAAAGAGACATTTAATTAGATCAAGAGGGATTTCCCTTATTGAGAGTTTGGGTCGTTACAATCTTACCCCCTTAAAAAATTTCTCCCTCGAAATTTTATCTACCCACACTAAAACAGATTTGGGTAACTCTGCTTTATCATTTCCTCTAATTCCCACATTGCTTCTTCAAACTTGTTGTTTCGCCACAACACCCTGACAAGGGGCATTGTCTTATTTTGCAGAGATTTTTCTCTATGATCTAAGAACTTCCTTAGTTGCTCCTCATAAAAAAGATCATCCTCTAACTGTACCACCTCTGAAGAGAGTACATGTGAAGTGTCTGGTATATACTTCCTTAAGAGGGATACATGAAAGACATCATGCACTTTGTCTAGGGTAGGTGGAAGTGCTAGTCGATAGGCCACATCCCTGACATGATCAAGAATCTCAAAGGGTTCGATGTAACTTGGACTTGACTTCCCTTTATTTCCAAACCTCATTACCTTCTTCCACAGAGATATGCATAGAAATACCATGTCTCTAATTTAAAACTCAAGGTCTCTTCGATAGTTGTCTGCATAACTATTTTGTCGACTTTGGGCTGCCTTGATATGCTGCTGAATGGTTTTCACCTTCTCCACCATTTCTTCGACCATTTTTGGTCCAAGAAGCTTATGCTCACCGACCTCATCCCAACACGCTGTTGTTCTACACCATTTCCCATAAAGGGATTTATATAGTGTCATTTAGATTCTCGAGTGGAAACTCTTATTATAAGAGAACTCAACCAGAGGAAGATGTTGATCCCATCCTCCTTTAAAGTCCATTGATCATGCTCTCAACATGTCCTCAAGTGTATAGATAGTCTGATCGGATTGGACATCAGTTTGAGGATTACAGGCCGAACTGAAGTTCAATTCATTATTCAGAGCATGTTTAATACTCTTCCAAAATGTAGAGGTGAATCTTAGATCTCAATCGAACACAATAGATTGTGGTACTTCATGCAGCCTTACCACTTCTCTGATATATATCGGTGATAGTTGATCCAATGAGAAATCCTCCTGAATAAAAATGAAGTGTGCAGCCTTTGTAAGATGATCTAGAACAACCCATATTGCATTGTTGCCTTTGGATGTATTCAAATGTCTGTTGACAAAATCCATGGTGATGTTCTCCTATTTCCATTCCGGTATGGGCAATGGTTGCATCATCCCCTTAGACTTTTGCCTCTCTGCCTTCACTTGCTGACACACCAGACACCTTGAGGTATATTCAGCGATCTACTTATTCATATTATCCCACCAATAATGCCCTCAAAGATATTGATACATCTTTTTGTTTCCTGGGTTAATAGAGAAATTTGAACTTTGTGCATCATCCAGAAGTTCCTTCTTCAGCTCCGAACTTTATGGAACACATAGTCTTTTCCCAAATCTCACAATTACTTCTTCATTAACATTAAACTCTGAGGATTTCCCTTTTTCAATAGCTTCCACTTTTTCCTGAATTCCCACATCATCTTTTTTAGCATCTTTTAACCTTCCCAAAAGTGACGGTTGGGAAATCATTTGTGAAAGGATTGATGATGTTCCCTTCTTCATGATTATCATGACCATCTTGGTCAAATATAAGAAGATTGGATCCTTTTCAATTCTCATAAATGATAGAATCGTTGGGTCCTTTCTACATAGGACATCCACCACCTTTTTCGCTTTCCCAGGGTGGTAATGGATTGAACAGTCATAGATTTGATCAGCTCTAACCATATTCGTTGGTGCATGTTCAACTCTTTATGTGTGAATATATACTTGAGGCTTTTGTGCTCCGTCTATATTTCACACTTCTCCCCAAAGAGATAATGTTTCCAAATTTTCAAAGAGAAGATCAATGTATCCAACTCGAGGTCATGTGTTGGATAGTTCTGTTCATGAACTTTCAATTTCCTTAAAGCATAAGCAATGACTTTTTCATTTTTCACCAACACAAATCCCATGACCTACTTCAAAGCATCACTGAATACCATAAAAAGTTCTCCACTTGTGGAAAAAGTGAGCACGGGCGCAGTGATAAACCTCCTTCTCAACTTCTTGAAGTTTTAGTCACATTTATCACTCCAATAATACTTTACTCCCTTCTAAGTTATCTTGGTAATAGGGTTGGAAAATCATGAGAAATGACTCAAAAATCATTGATAATATCCAGCTAACCCCAAGAAGCTACGGATATCTGCTACCGATGTTGGCCTCGACCATCTCTCAATTGCATCTGTTTCGGAGGGATCCATAGATATCTCCTTGATTGTGATGATATGGCCCATGAATGAGACCTCCTTCAACTAGAACTCACACTTCCTATACTTTTCATAGAGATTCTCCTTCTGGAAGGCCTCTAGTACAGTTCTTAGATACTCCTCATGATCCTCCTTGGTTTTGGAGTATATCATAATATCATCTATAATGACTACCAAAACGTTTTCGAGGTAATCTCTAAAGACAATATTCATCAAGTACATGAGGATTTATGGAGCATTAATGAGTCCTAAACTCATTACTATGAATTCATAGTGCCTGTATCTTGTACGAAAAGCAGTCTTGGAGATATCTTACTTCTTCACCCTTACATGATAATATCCCGACCAAAAATCCACCATGGAGAAGTATTGTACTCAACGCAGTTGATTGAACAAGTCATCAATTCGTGGGAGATTATATTTGTTCTTTATTGTGATTTTTTTGAGCTCACGATAATAGATGCAAAGGTGCATTGTCCTATCCTTCTTCCTGATGAAGAGGGATGGTGCACCCCATGGTGAAGAACTTGGGTGAATAAACCCTTTATCCAGATTCTCTTGTATTTGTTTCTTCATCTCCTCAATATCCACAATATCTATTCTATACAGAGTCATAGATATTGGCAACGCCCTAGGTATAAGATCAATTGATAATTCAATATCTCTTCTAAGAGGAAGAAAATGCAATTCCTTGGGAAACACTTCAGTGAATTCCCTCACAATAGAAAAGTCTTCTAGGATGGTTGCCTCCTTAGAATCAATCATCTGAGCTAGAAATGTGTGCTCATAGGGCAGTAATATCCATGCTTGAGATGATGGAGCTAAAGAAGATTCATCTTCCTCCTTGCACTTTTAAAGAATCAGGGGTCGATTCTCCACATGGAGAGTGATTTCCCTCTCACTGAAATTTATGTTGGTTCTATATAAGGAAAGCCAATCCATGCCAAGAATTGCATCAAATTCCACTGGAGGGAGTATGAAGAGGTTCTCCGGGAAGTTCAATCCACATATTATGATAGGTGAGGAGTTATATTCATGGGATGCAATGATTTCCCCATTTTCTAAACACACCGACATCTTCACTTCCATGATTTTTGTTTGTGATGGGATTGTTCTACTAAACTTTTGAGATATAAAAGAATGCATAGAACATAAATCAAAAAGTATGTTCACTATTATTTAATGAATAAATATCGTACATCTCACCACTTCTTTGTCAGGGTTCACTTCGGAAGTAGTGATGGAAAAAGCTCTCCCTTGTGTCCTTGGAGGTTGTTTGTTGCTTCCGAAAAGCCTTGGTTTATGGAATTGATTTACAAGATGCCTTGGTACTTTGCAGTTGTAGAAATAAACCACGTTTTGAGGTTCGAATGAATCATTCATCTCCTCTGTCGCAGTTGTGGGTCTTTCTTACCGATAGTTAACAGCTAGGTTCCCTTCTCTTCCATACCTAAAGCATTTCTTTATCCCCGTCAGGTAATTCCTAGGGTGCTTCTTTTCACACCTTTGGCAAGTCGGGAGCTGTATCTTCTTAGCACCGTTGGATTTATCCATCAGACCACCAGTATTAAAGTCCACCTTGTGCTTCTTATCCCAATGATACCCTTTAGATTCTATGATCTCTATTTCTACCTTGATGGCACATCAGACAATTTTCTCATAGCTGTAGAAGTCACGGATTTATAGTGCTTTCCATAGGCTAGGTTTTATCCCACCAAAGATGCAGTCAACCTTGCATTCGGGGGTAACGACAAAGCCAGAAGCATAGCGTGCAATCCTAGTGATGTTTTCATCATATGCTCCTATATATTTGTCATATTTATAATTGAGGGAAAGGAAGTCCCTTTCCATCTTTAGCCGGAGGGTGCGCGGAAAATATTTATCGAAAAACATCTTTTGGAAATCCTTCCATTCCAATTCCTAGATATCCTCCTCAGGATTCCTATTTTTTATCAACATACACTATTTATCATATTCACCCTCCATACGATAAGCAGCTAGAAGAACCTTCTCTTGTTCAGAACATTGTAGGATGGAGAATATCTTTTCAATGGACTTGATCCATTGTTCAGCAATTGAGGGATTGGATTGTCCATTAAAAGTAGGGGGCCTTTGTCTCATGAAACTCTCGATAGAGACTTGTTCTTTCTTGGGGGGTGAACATTCCTCTTGTCCTATATTACTATTCAAATCCTGAGTTAGATGATAGGGAAGAATCAAAAAGTTCATGATTCCCACTCCCATTGGATTGGGAATCTCATTAGTACAGTCATCACATTGATCTTCACATCGGTTGTTAGCCTAAGTCCTACTATTACCGGCCATTGGATGGAATAAAAGGAAAGTTAGGGGTAACACATAAAGGGTAATCTAAGGAAAAAACTAATGACTTATTAATATTTTTTATTTCCTTAACATATGAATATATTGGCTTCAGTCTATGTTATCTATGATCTACTTTCTAACATAAATTCTTAGGAAATTTTTTTGTCCCTTAATAATGGTTCATACTAAGATTGTGAATTTACCAAATAATATACCCCAGGAGTTTCATAACCAAGAGTTCAGCAAGGACCATTTTCGTTCACCAGTTCTCATTCGAGTCTAGCTCAAAGCTATGTTTTTCGGGTTTTACCCCTAGGATACATCTGTGCTAGAGCCACCTCTACCAGCTCGTATCCAGAGAGGGATGTATTTTCCTGATAAAACACTTACTCAATACTCACCAAAACTTAGGGATGTTTTTATTATAATTAGTCTTTTCTCTAAGGCTTCACTAGGGTTTTCTAATCCTAAACCAAAAAATAACTAAACCACCCTCTGATACCAACTAGGACAACCCTACTTTTTATTACACAATTAAACATAATTTTTTACATAAACTTCATTTGATATAATATTGAATATCAAAAGCTCCAGTGTATTTGGGGCATAGGATAATTACATAACAACTTAAAACATGGAAAACAACATCTTAATTGAAAACATCCTTTACATGACCACTACATTCCCTCGTACTTAGCATTTTATGGGATAACTTGAGGAGATGCATAAGAAAAGGGTGAGCAATAAATCCCAGTAAGGGAATAAACAAGGATTTACATGAGGAATACAATACAAGTTTTACAATAGGCATATAATTATATCATAATAGAATCATAAACATATATTCATGATTATGCGTGATAATCATAACATGGAAATGTGGCAACAACACTTAACATGGAATTATCATGAGCCATGGCTCATTGCACATGGAGCATTAGTAAATCCTCATTACACATGAAGCACGAGTAAAATATCATTTAAATTGAATTATCATGAGTAAACACCCATTAAACATGACGTATCATGATAATATACTATACCCAATGCATTGGAGTGCTATAAGGGTGCACCCTTCTTAAACAATTCCTTTCATTCATAAGTGTTCCACATGGTTCATATAACATGGATTCATAAAACATAATCATTAATTCAATGATAAAGTAATTTTGAATTCATACATGAAAATTTATAATCAATAAGTAAATTTTCATAATGTTTAATACCCTTGATAGAGAAATGGGCATGGTATTCACTACATAATGACATTGGCTTGGAAAATCGGTGCAATTTCGGCTGGGTAACGGCATGACGTAAGAATTCATAAAAATGGTTGATGATAGGGAAAGCGGTGTATCATCATATTTACATGAAATGGATAGTACGGGGGTTATATAGATACATGTCCCAATAATTTGAATGGAATTTAGAGTCATGATATAAAAGAATTTCTTGAATGTAAAAGAGGAGAGAGAGATTCCTTTCGGAATTTCAGCATAGTAACGGGCGTACATGGGAGAAATTTAATGAGAGAGAAAGGGGTATCCCATCATTAAAACATAAATAGGGAAGTATGGGGGAGGTTTGAAACCATACCCCAACAATTATAATTGAAATTAAAAAGGCATAACAATTTATAGAATATTGGACAAAAATGAGAAAGGAAGAAAAACCCTTACTTGGAAGTGTGCTTCCAAAGGCTTCAGAGAGGCTTGGGAGAGGATTATTTGGAGCTTTAGGAACCTTGGGAGGATTATAGAGAGAGTAGGTAAGAGTTTGGACGAACTCATAAAGATTTTAGTGAGGAGGAAGTGGGAGCATCGGTGGGTTTATATATGAAAGGTGATGGAATTCTTTATTATTTAGGTTTGGGACACCTCATATTAGACTAATCCAAACCACAAACCAGCCCATGGTTTTTGCCAATTGTTTTAGGAAAAGTGAAGTGGAAAAAAATAATTTATATGTCCAAAGACCTAACTTCTTAAAATAATGGGGTTTTTTATGTGGAGGTGAGCCACACTCCTAAGAAAAACAATTTAAAAAGACAAGATGTTTAATGAGCCTTGAAGGGTCCATTAATGCTTTCTCAAATAATTAAAACAAAACCAAAGTCACATTATTTTGATGGGAAAACATATATTGGCCGAAAATAAGGCCTATAGTATTTTTTTACATCAGCATTGCGTCATTATGATTTCATAAAACACATTATATATTTAAAAGGTGTTTAATTTTTACCGAAAAATTTCGCTGTCTCGGAAAATTATGAACAATTCACCGTTAGATAATTTCAACATCCTGATTCCAAAAATAATATTAATATTATATAAATGATTTTCTAAATATTTTAATTTTCAATTTTAAAATAAAAACCGACATTTATCGAAAATTCATGGGTTTTGACAACAATGGCTTTCAAAACTTAATAAAACGTACAATTACATTCATAAAATTATACAATAATTTATATTTAATAAAATTTAATTTAATAATAATAATAATATTTTATGAAAACATTATTTAATTATAAAATCCATTAATTCGTCTAAATAGATTTCCTAGGTGAACATTAACTAAAAATAATATTTGTGCTTTAAAAACAATTTACAAAGTATCGATAATAAAATGAAATTATATTAATTATAATATAAAAAAATAATGTACATAACCATAGTATTGGGTTCTTGTTACATAACCCCTTATAACACCCTCATAAGATAGAAGAGTAAGGTGTGTGATGGTGACATACTCTTGGGGTGGCTTGGATAGCCTTGCTCGGGTGGTAATCTCTATCAACTTCCACTTCTCTCGTAGGCGGTCCCGCTTGAGCATAACATATTCAAGCTCATCTTGGGCTTGGTCAAGAGAAAATCCCAATGACACCACCTCCTTTCCGAGCTCTGAAAAATGGGTTTCATATGGGGCATGTCTACGGGATGAGGCCATCGCTTCCTTTGTCTGAGTAAACCGGATTTGTTAAAGAGACATTTAATTAAATCAAGAGGGATTTCCATTAATGAATGTTTAGGTCGTTACAGTATGGACCCATCCTTCATCATTAAAAAATATTGGGTTTTAATTCATGAATTTATTTTCTCACATTTTAGGATCTTAATGTTTTAGTGTTTTATAAAATTATGCCATCATTCTTATATAAATAAATATTACAACAAAAATCAGAAATGTCTGATTAGTATCGGTTTTTACACAAAAAAACCATTTAAGATATAATAAGTTTTATTTTTAAGAAATATCTATACAATTTTTATCTTGACCTCATCCATGTCCCTAATCATCATTAAAAACCTATGAAAAACATTTTAAAATTTGGGATGATCACAAAAAGTTTAGTAAGGGATGTATAAAAAGAAATAAAGAAACATATTATTTTATGAATACTTATAGAAGATTATTATTTTCAAATAGAAAGTTTGGGATCGAAATAAAAACTTTATTACCCAATAAAAGCAGCATTTCAGCACACAAAAATTCAAAAAACATTTCATAAGTAATCCTAAAGGAAAAAAATAAGCCTCATAAAGGTTCCTTTTGAATCATGAATAATTTATAAAAACGTTTTCAATAAAAATGTTATACATTTTACCCTTATGAAGCAGTATATTCAATCCTTTAAAGAGAATCTCTTGAGTATTAATATTGGAGCATAACATAAAGGTCATGGAATCATAAGATCAGGGAAACATAGGCAGTGTTATAGAAATAATAAACATGAAATAAGTATAATTCAAGGATAACTTCCAAGAAAACCTCACATGGTGGATAGATTCTCGTAGTTGATTAAGTTTACTCCCTAGTCCTATGAGTAATGTCTCATGAGACAAAAGATTTACCCAATGTATTGGAGCACTATTATGGAATACCCACCATAAAATCTTTTTGATTATGTAATAAATAATTTTAAAATCAATAATAAGGGATAAACATATGAATTACACATGGAAATAAAATGGGTTGCATAGTCTTTCCACATATGAGAATAAAAATATATTTGTTAAAGAATGAATTTGAGAAATGATCATAATGCATTTATTAACCCATAAGTATAAGGGATAAAAAGATATATATATTTTTGAGAGACATATATACATAATTTAGAAGCATTTCCTTACAATAAATAGATAGATAGAATTTTATTTAGAGAGATAATTTCCATAACCTGAGGAAAATGGTTGTCTATAGAGATATGGTACACATATAAGAAAACAATTCTTGATATCGAAATATTGATTCCATTTAAAACCCTTTCTGGAAAAATATAAAAACAATGGAAATAGCTTATTTCATGGAATAAAATAAATAATCTTATAAATAAATCATAATTAAAATGAGGTTATTAAAGTAAATAAATAAATTTTAAGAATATGAACATGGAAGAGAGATATTTAGAAAATAAATCTTTAAAAACATTAAAATGAGGTTTTTAAAGTAAATTTTCCCATACGTAAAAACATAAAAATATTCCTTTCTAAAAACATTGAAAATAAATTCAAATATCATTAAATGATGTTTAAAATATATTTTCATATAAATAAGAAATTTATTAAATTTTTTATGAATATAGACTTTTAAGAAAAAGGAGTTTCAAGGGATACTTTAAAATAGTATTTCTTAAAAGAAAGTCTCTTACCTAGAGTCCAACTCATGACATATATAATTTATATTCTTGAATATTAAACATATGCCAATTATTTAAATTATAAAAAACATTTTTCAATTTTATTATACCTTTTATTTCATCTATTATCATGTTATATTCAATTACTAAATCATTTAAGTTCATAGAGGATAATTTGATGACATTCAGCTCATAAGCCCAAAATGAATTTAAAAGGTTAAATATGCTTAATGAGGTCATTATTTCATAATATCATTACCAATAATCTTGTAATAATTATCATTTTTTACATCAATTTTACTATTAAAACTATTCCTGAAATATGGATATCAAAAATGAACTGTATTACAATCAAAGAGATAGTAGGTCATACGTACGAATTAGTAACATCTCAAATTTTTCAACTATCGTGATGGAAAGAATGTATAAGTTATTTTATCTTTAAATAATTATAATTATATAAAAAACAATAATATTTATTTAAAAAAATATGTACTATACATGTGATGCGATAGTGAAAAACTAATCACATTGCTTTGTGGAGGTGGTAATTTACATGTACTCATGAATGACGTTATCATATTTCAATGAATAAAATTTTGAGAAAATATATGATATGTTAATTTTAAAGAATTATAAACATTTATTTAATACCATATATAAAAAATTAAATATATCAACATAAACATCCATGAGAGATGATTATATAAAATGAATTACATCGGTTCGTGAGGTGGTAATCTATCGTACACAAGAATGATGTTTTCATTTCCTCTTTGATGGAAGAGGACATGAATGTAGGTTTTTCCATTAACATAATTACATAAAATTATATGGGATAACCTTATTTTATAATATCATCATGGTTCAATAAGATTCAAAGGATGTGTAACAACAAATATAACAAAATCACTCGGTTAAGAATGATACCTCTTCTTTAGATAACCTCTTTAGGTTTACACCAAAATCATTCTAAAGAGGTTTTTTTAATAAATACAAGGTATCTAGGAAATGGAAAGGTAAGTTATTAATATATTTGGTTAAGGTTTTTCTAAAACAAAATTTATTTCATGTTTGAATAAAACATGATCGGAGGATCCCTTTTATAAGTGAGGGGAAGCATAATTTTGGAATGTCATAAAATATTAAATTTATATAGATTTATTTTCATAGAAAAACTATAAAAAATGATATAAATTGAATACAGTATTATAATTGGTATAAAAAATAAAATCCAATAAAATTAGGACAATTTTAGATTTTTTTTTACCATTATCTCTTTATTTTAACCCGCATTAATCATTTTTTACCATTACTATAATTACAATGTTTTTACACTTTAGGGATCAAGATAGTTACTATAAAATAAATATAGGCCGATAAATGGACCATATTCTATATTTGAATAATATCCCAATCACTTTTCTGAATGTGGGACTTTTAGGAAATTTTAATCATTTAATAAAATATTATATATTAAAAAATATGAATAATGTCATTTTTGGAAGTATTTATTTAATTTAACTTTCAAGACAATATAACAACTATTTAATTAAAATATAAACCATTAAAAAATCAATAAAATTCTATATTTATCTAAAAATTTCAGATAATAAAATAATTCTTTCAAATTATATTATTTTTTTATTTTTAAAATCATTTATTTTGTTTTTTATTAATTGAATAAATATTGTGTCAGCATTTATTAAGAATTTATGGTAATTATTTCCCTATTAAAAATTATAAAGAAATTTCCATGAAAAAAATAATTTCATTTAAAATTAAAATTTATAACTAGATATAAATTTATTTTATCCCAATCACAAAATATTATAGTTATTAAGACCAAGACAGTCACATTATTGTCTTTATCATTTACATAAATATTATAGAGGTCAATATCAAAGAAATATGGTACCAAATGACCTTATATTTGATACATTGATGTAAATAGAATAACTACAGAGAAATAATTGGATAAAGGCAAGTTTCGTGATCATTTCAAGTCCTTATCATTTTCATTTTTACCCTAATTATCTCATTCACCCTTACAGTGGTGATAATTATTTACTATAGTTTCTATTAATTATGAATTAAAATAAAATGTCCATATATAAATAATTTATACCTCATGAATCCAAATATTTAATACACTTTTCGTGATTCAATTCATAAAATTATAATAATTTAATTTAAAATTAGGCCTTTGAGATGTGACGAAAAACTAGTTTTCAAGAAAAATGCTTTTTTATGTATACAATGTTTCAATAAAAAAGTATAAAATTAATTAAAATACCATAATTTAATTATATTTAATAGAAATTAACAATTTAAATTTTAAAAATAACCCTAAATTGAATTTAACTTTGTAAATACTGGAAAAGAGAAAACAATTTTCAATAAAAACCTGTAGTTTTCGCAATTCAATGAATAAAAACATTTCAAAAAATTATAAAAAAAATCATAAAGTAACATCGATCAAAAGAATTCTGAAATGATATAATATTTATTAAATAATATTTATAAATGTTCTAGAAATTAATTAAAATATTTTCTCTTTAAAATATATAAATGTCATTTTTTGAATAAAACCTATTTTTGAAGAATAGAATGACTTTGCAAAAAATTTAGTGTTTTTTTATTAAGTATTTATCATAAATATATATTTAATAGGTCATTTATCTGTATTTCTTAAGAAATTTATTCCTATTAATACCCACCAATTTAGTTTATAGTATATATAATTCATATTTAAATAATAGTATTTCATTGTTTATTTAGGATCAATGTTGTGTGTCTTACACATTATCGATCGTAGTTTTCTATTTTAAAATCTTGGGGTGTTATATTATCCACCCATTTAGTAAATTGAATCCTAAAAATTTGTACATATAATCTATAAAAAAAATCACATCTGAAAATATCATTATTGAAATCTCATAATGTAAAAAGGGATAATAAAACATCATCTTGAAAAGGGGGAAAAGAAAATATGAACATCATCACATAACTAGATTTCCAAAAAGGAGAACATTAGTGGGATGTTAATATATTTTCATGGAGAAAAATTTAAATTACAAAAAATTATGGAGATTGATAGAGATCATTTATCATAAGAATGTGAATGATCAAGGGAAATTTAATGACCACAAAACTATAAACAGATGAGGTGTGAAAAGGCTGTCGATTCATCAAAAATTAATGTAATGGAGTAATTTTTTTAAATACTTTTCATATTGTTTAGAAGTTCCTTTACCATATCGATGAAGTACATATGGAAATATACTATTTTATAAGTAAAATTTTACCCCTTAATAAATTTCTAAAACAATATCATCTTTTTCTATAAGTGACGAGTATTCAAGATGAAATTTTCATACACGAAGCACTAAAATAAACTTATAATGGATCACATATTCCAAAATAGGATTAAAATATCTTCCTATGGTGTTCAGATAATAACCAAAACCAAAATGGTTAGCATGAGAAAATTCTAAAAATGATTTAACCATTATATAATTAAATACAACATTAACCACAAAAGTTTCAATAGTAACACCCAAATTTCACCGAAGATCGTTTGATAAATAAGTAAACTAAAAATTATTCAAATTATTCCATACTAATATTGAAACTAAAATATTATAATGATTTTATCATATAATCTTCCAAGATAAATTTAACATTTATCACTAAATAACATCAATCACTCTTAATTTATCATACCAAAAGATTATATTACCTTATTATATAATCTCCAAGAAATGACAAACATTTAAATAAATAACATGGATCACCAAAAATACACATTAAAATCATATATTATTCCAAAAATAAATCGATATTTTTCTTCTATAATAAAATCTCATAATGTTATGTTTACCTTAATCATATAAGGTCCCAAAAATTGTGAACTTCTTCTGAAATAACATTATTCACCAAATCAAATTTAAATCCCATGTCTATCTATACAATAAAACATATTCTCCCAAAATCACCTTAATATTTATCTATCAGTTCATTTTAGAAAATTAAATTTCATACTAACTAAGAAATCACATAGGCCAGTGGTAGGTGTTTTACTCTTATCACTTTTCAATTATGCGCTCAAGCCCCAAAACCATGATGGTTTTGAAAGGGTGTCCTTATTGTTAAATATATATAAACATAATTCTAATAAAATACCAAGAAATATAAATAAGTTCATTAAAAACAACATTAATCATTAAATATCATTCAAAAACTGAAGTTTATCAGTAACATTAAATTTATGAAAATGAAATTAATACCCAAATAAAACATCAAGTTGAATGTTGTGGTTACATATACCTCAACCCAATCAAACATCTCCCAAAATATCATCAATAACATTAAAATCCAATCACTTAAAACCTAAAAAGGGTTGTCTTATAATTTTTACTTATGATCAAACTTAAACTCATAAACCCAAGATGGTATCTATATATCTTAAAATAAATTCTAAGGAAAATATTCTAATCTCCAAAGTTACCAAAACACTTCCTATGATACCAACATTAAGGACCCAACATTAAAAATATTATAATCTTGTTTTATAATCCGATAATTTATTTTATTCTATTTTAGGATATTTATGGTTTATAGTTTCGAAGAATTTTTTCATCACCCTTATATAATTAAATATTATATTATAAAGTGGACACTTCATCTTAGTATACATTTTTTCCTCCAAACAGAACTTTTATGACTTAAATTTTTTTCTTTTCATAACAAATCATCATAATTTTCATCTTTAACTCATCCTTATTGTAACCTCCCTGACCCCAGTAGTCTAGAGTTTCTGGTCATTTTATTATAATGGAAAAGATACAAGAGATCACATCACCAAGGATCGATCTTTTTATCAGTCTAGAAGAACTAGATACATACATGATTCCCTTATTACATTTGAAATTAAACATAGAATATAACACAAAAACATAAAATAATTCTAGTCACTTATTCCAAAATTTCATCTTCATATCCAAGGGAAGCAAAAAAATACAAAGGTGAGCTCAACCACTAATAAAGAGTTATATGAGACAATAATAAGTGAAGAAATGTCAATGAGGAATAGTCATTATGGAAAGGTAAATAATCCTAAAAACACATTACATATATAAAATGATAATGAAAATGAAACCATTTTTTCCAAATTATACACCTCACAGAAAGTAATAACTGAATACTATATGAGTAAAATTCTTATTTATTAGATGTTATGTACCAAGAACATGAACCATTATACTGTTAAGACTATTTATGTATGTGGTTAAAAAACTATATGATTTTTCTTGGCAATATGTTCAAAGGGTTTTTTACCAACTGTTTTGTCTCATGAGACCTTTTGATGCATCAAGGGTCTACCTATACCTAGGCCCCACCCATCACTACAAGTGAATATCATTCTTCATACATAAATTCAATTCAATAACAACATTCAAAGAAAACATCATATGTAAAAATGGTATAAATCTAAGACAACAATCATATCCATGTTACAATAAATATGGTTATTTTATGAAATATTTAATGAAATATGATCATATATAAAAGAGAAGCATATATACACCACACACAGGAATAAGTTGTGAATAAGGCATAAGCAAAGGGAATATCATAATGGGATCCACAAGATAATGAATTTAAATCATACTTGGACATTATTAAGGGAAAATATTTATAAATCCTGAAAACTTATATTCAATTAAATGAAAACATGTAAAAAAATTATATAACAAACCAAAAAAATGAGCCACTTTTGTGCGGTTTAAGGGAAAATATTAAACATCCTATAAAATTAAAAATGAATAATTTTTCGTATAAAACTTGAAATGAAAAAAATATATTTTTTCTGGATAAAACGGGTGATTTTTAAAAAATATTGTTTTCTTAAAATATATTATGTAGTTAATTTGAAAATAGATAAGAAATTTGAAATTTCCCTTAAATCAGGATTGATTATCAAGAAGAGTTGAGAAAAAAACCTTGTAGAAACATGTATTTCCCCATAAAAAAGAAGATGTAATGATCTGGATACATGAGTGTTGAACATATAAACAGAATTTAGAAAAATTATATAAAAATAAATAAGAAATACATTGGGTTAAAGATAGAGAAAGTATAACTTGAATGAAAAAATAGAGATTCGGAGAGTATCTATTACTTTATGTACAAAAGTGTTCTGCACCTGCAATTAATATCCTGGATAATGAAATTAGATTCATTAATAATTTAATTCTAAAATAATTAAAAATTTATTTTATTTATTATAATTTAATTAAGTTCATTTGGGTCCTTTTTGAAGAGTTATAAGATTCAATTTTGTCGTTCGGGAGTGTTTGTTTCTTTGGTTTTGATGATGGGTACCTCGATACATGTATGAATGATCATGTAAAATTTTAATAGTTATCCATAATTTAAATTATATGTAATTAATTAAATTAAATAATATTAAAAGGAAATATAAATTACTTTTCTCTAGATATGAGGATGATTCATGAGATAAAATGTTAATGATAACTGATTTGATTATTTTTTTATCATCATGAACTAGTTTTATTATATTAATTAATATTATGTATATATACTAGTTCCAGACCATTATGTAACTTATAATATGTATAATAAGATATTATTTAACCATATTAATGTTTTTATGACCATCCATGAAGGTGTAATTTAAAAACAAAAACTCTTCGTCCTTAAAGGTGGTAAATCGACACCTCACAGATGATGTTTTCATGTTTTTGAATAAAATGAGAGGAGAATAGAGTTGATGATTAACATACCATTAATACAATAAATTTAAATTATAAGTATTATATTATAGTTATAATTTCCATTTGTGTAGTGGAGTTTAGGAAAGTATAAGAAAAGAAAAAAAATTAAAAGAAAAATAAAGTGAAAGGGGATTTTACATCTTGAATTCTTCTCCTTGAGAACCATATTAAGGGGCTTGGTATTGGTCTTTTGGTGAGACCAAAGGCTCCTAGGAATTTTGGATAAACTTGAATAGATAATTGGTCATAAATTAGAAAATTTTCAAGGCTTATGATGTCTGAGAGGAAGAGGTTGTGAGGGGTGGTATTTACAGTGGAGGAGAGGGGTTTTTTTATATTATTTTATTCATTACATTATTATTTTCGATCAAGATTATGATTAATGATGATAACTGTAATTATATAAAATATCTAGTAAATATAAATTCTAAAAAATGGTGCTTAGATTATGCAAATATCATCCATGACTCAATAATTCATGTATTTTTTTTATACAGTAAATTATCGTACTTCCCTATTCACAAAAAATTCAACTATTTTAGAAAAATGCCAAAAAAATTCACCATAACTATATTTCAATGTTTATAATTCAAAAATGGACTCCATTTTTTAAAATATTTTTCTATATACAAAATTTTTAATTTTTAATTAAAATCATCATTTGTTCAAAAAAATACCAATTTTAAAATTATAACAAATTTTATGACATTTTTAAGAATTAATTAAGGTCTTATAAAATTATATTATAATCATTAGAAAACAAAATATTAATTTATGGATCTATTTTATGAAAATAAAATTTATTTAAAATTATTATATTAATTATAGAATTGTAAATATAAATTTATGTTTCACAAAAATACTAACACTTAATTTAGTATTTTTAATATAATTATTTACCAATTCTTTGATATAAATATATCATATTGTCATTCATAAGATACCCAAATTTTATTTATACTGGAGGAGGTTACTATTCTATTGTTTAGATAACTGTTCATATTTGTCTCATTACTATTCCAATGGTCAAGCTACTATTTAGTTATATACCACTGTTTGTTTGTAAAACTTAATGTATTAAATGAATTGAATTTATTTATGATGATATATAACATAAAATATTTTGGGTATTTTATACATCAACCTTTCAAAAATTTATTCCTTAAATTTTTTCATGAATATTTCCTTCTAAACAGATGTGGGTGGTTCATCTTCATAACATCCTTAGGTGCCCACATTGCTTCTTCCATTTTATGGTTACTCAAATAATTTTTACCAGTCGAGTCATCTAATTTCTCAGTACTTTCCCTCATATGTCAAGAATCTTTATAGGATATTTATAGTATGAAAAGTCATGTTCCAGTTCTATTTCTTCATTGGTGAGTACATGTTTTGGGTCTGGCATGTACTACTTTAACAATGTTATGTGGTACACTTCCAGAACATTGGAGAGATTTGGAAGCATTACTAATCGATAAGCTAAAGCATCAATTATTTCTTGAATTTCAAATATTCTATTGTACCTGGGGCCCAGTTTCTCTTTCTTAAAAAACCTTAAGACTTCCTTCCATGGATATACTTTTAAAAATACATGATCTCTCACTTAAAATTCCAAATCCTTCTGATGGTTATCAACATAACTCTTTTTCCTACTTTGAGCTACTTTAATATGTTCTTGAATATCCTTTACATTTATTGTTGGCTCTTTAATAAGTTATGAACCTATAAGTTTCTTCTCACCAACTTCATCTCAACAAGTAAGATTATGACATCTCTTTCTTCATATAATGCTTCATATGGCACAATTTGAATACTAGAATTGAAACAATTATTTTAGAAAAGTTTGACCAAAGGTAAATATTTATCTAACGTACCTTTAAAGTCAAATGAGAATGATATCAATATGTATTACATTTTTTTAATGGTATTTTTAGACCATTTGTCTATTTGAGGGTGATAATAAGTACTCATATAAAGTTAAGTATCCAAATCATTCTAAAGAATATTCTACAATTTTTATGTGAAATAGTGATCTCAATTAGACACAATCGATATAGGTACACCATGAAGTCTTGTAACTTCATTAATATAGAGTCCTTCTATTCACCCTAGTGGAAAATGTTCACTTATAGTAAGAAAATATGATAATTTTGTAAGGGGGTCAACAATAACCCATATTATATCATTATTTCTTGGAGTATTTGGTAATCCAGTGATGAATTCCATATTAATTTCATCCCACTTCTATATAGTAAAATATATAGGTTGCCTGAATCTTCTAGGATGTGGTCTCTCAGTCTTAACTTGTTGAAAAACTAGGCATATTGACACATAGTTAGCAATTTCTTATCTCATATTATACCACTAAAAGTATTCATTCGGATCTCTATAAATCTTGGTACTACCATATTTTATAAATAATTTTAAGCTATGAGCATCATTTAATAGTTCCATTTTTATCTTAGGTATTGATGAAACAAATATACTCTTTCCAAATTTTATAATTCCATCCTCACAAATAATATTTTGAAAAATACCATCCTTAATGGAATTAATTTTATTTTTAATATTCTCGTCATTAGAATGAGATCCTTTAAAATTCTTCAGTAAATATAGTTTAAAAATCATTTAAATATGGAGAGATGTTTCCCCTTCCTTAACAAATCCCATATCCATATTTACAAGATCCATGAACATAGGATCTTTATAAATCCTAATTTAGGTTATAATTCCATGATATTTCCTACTTAATTTACATTCTAAGTTATTTTCTTTTCCAGGTTGTACTGTATTGAGAAATCATAATCTTTGAGTATCTCGAGCCATCGTATTTTCCTCATGTTGAGTTCTTTCAATGTAAAGATGTATTTAAAACTCATGTGATCTCTATATATCTTATATCTCTCACCGTAGAGATAGTTTATGAATATCTTAAAAGAAAATATTATAACTACTAACTCAAGATCATGAGTTGGATAATGTTTCTTTTGAGACCTCAACTACCTTGATTCACATGCAATAAGTTTATCAATTTTCATAAGGAAACAAGTGAGAGTAATTTAAGAGTGATCTTTTTAATGGGTTATCCAATCAAGAAAAATTATGTATAAAACACTTATAGTAACCAACTAAACCAATAAAACAACATACCTCAGTTATGTTTGTTGGTGTATGAAATTTTTATATTGGATTTTTTTAATAGTGTCAACTAAGATTCTATCCATAGAGAAAATATGGCCAATAAAATAAATTTCTTGAATCTATAATTCACACCTGATAAATTTAACATATAACTCTTTCATTCTAATTGACCAAAGAATAATTCGTAATTGATTCTCAAGGTCTTAATAGTTTTTAAAATACATCATTATATCATCAATGAATACTTCCAAAAAATCATCAATATATTCCTTGAATATTATGTTCATTAGAACCATGAAAATAGAGGGTGCATTAGTCAATCCAAAGACCATTACTATGAACTCGTAATGTCAATACCTCATCCAAAAAGCTATCTTTGGAATCTTTTACTTCTTTACTCATAACAGATGATACCTATAATGAAGGTCAGTATTCGATAAATATTGATCTTTGTGAAGTTGATCAAATAAATCATATATTCAAGGAAGAGGATACTTTTTATTTATTATAAAAACATTTATTTCTCTATATTCAATGCATAGACTAAAGGATCCATCTTCTTAACAAACTGAATAAGGGTTCACCATGGAGAAACACTAGGGAGAATGAATCCCTTATTACTCAAGTCCTTTAGTTCATTCTTCATCTCTACTAATTCCACCATGTTCATTCTATAAGAAGTCTGTGATATTGGTCTTGCATCATATATTAGAATAACGGTAAACTAAAAATCATGCTCTGGGGGGTTTCCATGTAATTCTTAAGAGAATACATCAATTTATTCTTATAAAATAAATATATCCTCAATTTGAATATTACCTTCTTTATCCCTATATTTTTTTTATTCCTACCCAACAATTTCATTCAATAAAGATATTAGGAATAAATATATATAAGAATAAGACAATAAGGTTTCTACTCTAAAGATAAGTATTCTACATATTCCTCAGAAATTCTAATTTCCTTTATCTTGAAATAAATATTGGCATTATATTTTGAAATACAATCCAAATATAGGATTATATCAAAGTCAACCAAAGGTATGATGATAAGGTCAGCAAAAAAATAACATTTATATTCCATAATCAGAACTTCCCAACACATTTTTTTGTAATGAGACCTCCCTTAAGGGTTTTGACTGACTACTTCCTTATTAAATCAAAAGGTAAATATCTGATTTTCTTGGAAAATTAGGTAGTTATAAATGAGTTCAATTATGTCATCTTGAATTTTTATTACATATCTTTTCATTACCTTACAAACAGAGGATATTTAAAGTTTAGTGTCTTGGAAAAAAGATACATAATACATGAAAACATTTAACATTATTTTAATCCTCTTGAAAGGCCACTTGAAAAGTTCATCCTATGTAAAATTACTACATCTCATAACCTAGGGACAAACATCAAAGGAAAGGGTGAGCAGAAGGCCTAGTAATGAAAACAAGTGAATCAGTTTATATGCAAACGTAAGCGATATCAAAAAGAACATCGAAAATAACATAAAGGCATGATAAAGAGGCATATGATAATATTTATAACATGAAACATAACTTCAAAATTTGGCTACAAAATTTAATTTACACATTATTAATCATATCACCAAGGTCCATCGTCTAGGTGTCATTAATATTACCAAGGTTATTCACCAAGGTATCATAAAACTTGTCATCTCGAGAGATTAATTTCTTTACCCAATGCATTAAAGAGCTATCAGGTTGCAACATTAATATGTATTTATTTTCATGTGATCCAAATAGATAATAATCAAAAAAATTAGATATAACCCAAAGATAATAAAATAAATGGTTTTATATCAAAATCATTATGTTTTAAATGGTGCTTAAAAACATGATCATTATGTCATTTATAACCCATGGAAAGGGGATGAGGGTTTTATGTATGTCAATTCCAGAATAAAATATATCATTTCAATTTCTTAGTGAATACCCCTATAAATGAAATAGGTTTGGGTATTCACATAAATAAAATAATTGAATTTCTTGAGAAAAAAGAGAGATATTTTGAGACGAATATTTTGCAGCATAACAACTATGAAACATGGTTTTAGAAAACATTAAAAAGATAGAGGACAAGGGTATCCCATATATAAATGAATAATTTCAAATTATTGGGAAAACGTAAAATGTAAATAACAAAATGGTATGGAAACGTGAAATAAATACCACATAAAAAAGAACTTGAAAGAAAAAGATAAGTGAAGAATTCCATTATGAAAATTCGACAGCATAGCGACATCACATAAAAATTTAGAAAATTAGTTAATGAGATCAGAAATGGTATCTCATAATATGGAAATAAAATAGAAATAAATAAGGAAATATAAGAACATACCCCAACACATGAAAATGGAAATTAAATGACATAACAAAAAAGAAGTCTTTGACTAAAAGAAGATGGTGAAAGGTTCCATTACCTTGAAGAGTAACTTCAAAAACTCAAAGTTTGGGAACTTGGGGGGATTGAGGGAATCTTGGGAGGAATTATTTTGATGTAAAAATACCAGAGATTATTTGTTGAAGAATTTGTAATTAAAGTAAATAAATAATGGGTTGGTATTTATAGAAAAAGTGAGGGAATATTTTATTGATTTCCAAGGGACACCTCATTAGTGGAATTTATAAAACCATGGGCTTGCCCAAGGTATTTTAACTTGGGACACCTCATAACATATTTTATTCCTAAATAGTCTACCAACATTATTACATAATTATTACATCAGTAATTATGTCATTAAATTTACTGAAAACACAAAACAGTATTTTTACTATTCACCAAAAATTCAACTGTTTCCAAAAAATCCCAAAAAATCACCCTAACCATTTTTCGACTTATAGAATCCAAAAGTAAAATCCATTTTATAAAAATTAATTTCATTTTAAATTAAATTTATTAAATAAAATATTAGTACTTGGCAAGTAATTTCTAAAACATTTATTTACTTATACTATGATATAATTATATCAAATTACCACTTAAGATTACTAAAACATATTTATACCTCCTTAGGTAATTTTAATATTCCATTGGTAAAATTTCCATTAATAAGGGTAAAATTACAATTCCAAAGGGTAAAGTTACTATTCACCAAAAATTTATTTTGATCTTATTAAACCCGATTTTTCACCCTGATTACAACCATGTTGTAATATTTTTTAAAATCATTTCATAGAAAAAGTTATTTAATAATAAAATATTTTTTATCATTCAACAAAGAACCACTATTTATAAAATATTATTCACCAAAAAACACTATTCATAGAATACTATTTATCAAATTGAAACTTCTTTGAAAACTTCTAAAAATTCAGCCAAGGTAAATTTGGACAATTAAAATTCAAAAATGATGTTTATTTTACAACAATAATTCTCTATCTATGAAAAATCGTTGAAAATTACATTTTTTTTACATCTAAAATCAATTTATCAAATTTTTATTAATTAATCATATACTATATTAAGAAAATATCTTAAAAAACAGGACTGATGAAATAAAAATTTTATTTATATCTATGGATTAGAAAAAGTAACTAAGGCCTCGTTACATAACCCCTTATAACACCTGCATAGGACCTAAGATTAAGGTCTGTATTGGTGATAGAATCTTGGGGTGGATCAGACAACATTTCTCAAGTGGTGATTTCTATCAATTTTAACTTCTCCCATGAGTGATTTCGTCCAAGCTTAACATGATGACATTTGGCTTGGGGTTGGTCCAGAGAGAAGCTTGGTGATGCTGCCACCTTCCCATGCTCCAAAAAATGGGATTCTCATGGCTTGTTTCTTCTGGATAAGGCCATCAACTCTTCTTTCGGCATTATTTATCCACTGTTATTTATATTTTAAACAATAATTATAACGTTAAAAATTATTATTGTTTCCAATGTTCATATTGACCAATGGTTATGTGATGTTCAAAACCTAGAGGTATCATTTCAATTATACTCACTTCAGTAACAAAAGGATATTTTTTATGTAAGAATAATAAACACACATTTTCAGGGAAGAAAATATTATTCAAAAGTTCGAGTCATTACATTATTCCCCCATAAGAAAGTTTTTCCCTGAAATTTCAACTCATATCCTCAGAAGAGAAAAGGTGTAGGTATTTCGATATTATAGACTCCTCTGGTTCCCATGGGTATTTTCCCTATTTTTGGTTCATCCACATCACTTTAACAGGGTGGGTAGTCTTTTGCGTATAACCTTGTCTCTATGATCTAAAATCTCCACCGGATTCTCCTCATAAGAGAGGACATGTTCCAGTTGCACCACCTCTGGATTTAGTACTTGTGAAGGGTCAGGTATTTACTCTCCCAAGTGTGATATATGGAAGACATCATAAGTTTGTGCTAGATTTGTAGGAAGTGCAAGCCGTTAGGCCACTGCTCCTACACGATCAAGGATTTCATATGGGCCAATGTAACTAAGACTGAGCTTCCCTTTCTTCCCAAATCTCGTGAATATCTTCTAAGGTGGGATTCAAAGAAAGACTTTGTCACCAGCATCAAACTCCAAGTCCCTTCGACGGTTCTCGGTATTTCTCTTTTGCTGACTCTGAGCAGCCTTAATTTGTTGTTGGATGGAATGAACCTTTTCTTTCATCTCATGCACAAGATTAAGTCAAAGAAGATTTCTCTCACCAATTTCATCCCAACAAGTAGGGGTTCTACATCGCTTCCCACATGAAGCTTCATAGGGTGCTATTTGAATTATCAATTAGAATCTATTGTTGTAAAATTGATCAACTAATGGGATATTTTGATTCCATCAACCACTAAATTCCATTGAGAATGTACTCAGATTTTTTCAAGTTTTTGAATAGTCCTTTCATATTGGCCATCCATTTGGGGGGTGATAGGTCGTACTGATATTCAATTTGGTACACAAAGCATGTTGAAGACTTCTACTGAATTTTGACATGAACCTTGGATCATGATCAGATACGATAGAAATGGGAACTCCATGCATCCTTAACACTTCATGTAAATATTGGAAAGTTGATCAAGAGATAAATCTTCCCAAATAGAGATAAAATGGGAAATATTGGTGAGACAGTCCACTATAACCCATTGTGCATTGTTTCCTTTGGATGTTCTTGGGAGACCAGTAACTAAGTCCATGGTGATATTTTCCCACTTCCATGCTTGTATGGGTAGTGGTTGTAATACCCCTTTAGGAATTTTTTGCTCTTCCTTCATTTGGTGACACACCAGGAACCTTGCTGTGTAGTCGAAAATATCCATTTTCATGGTATCCCACCAATAATGATCACAAAGGTCCCAATAAATGTTTTTGCTTCCCGGATACTTCCCAATCTTCACAGCCTCGAAATTCTGCTGCAACAAAGGATCTTCTTTTTTAGATTTTTCTGATCTACTCTAGTAATTATGGTTGAGAAATCATTTGGGATAGGGTTGATGATGTCCCTTACCATATGATTCTGATTTTCGGTTTTAATAGTTTATTAATAAAAGTATCTCTTTGAATCCTCATCATTCCTAGCATAACAGGGTTTTTCCTACGTAAGGCATTAGCGACTTTCTTTTCTCTTTCGGGATGATAATTAATTGAATAATCATAGTATTTAATAAGTTAAAATCATCTCTTTTGTCTCATGTTCAATTCCTTTTGCGTGAAAATATACTTCAAACTTTGATGGTCTTTGTATATATCACACTTCTCTCTATAAAGATAGTGCATCCATATCTTCAAATAAAAAATGATAGTAGCCAGCTCCAAATCCTGCATAGGACAGTTCTTCTCCTGAGTCTTCAACTGTCGAGATACATAAACAATCACCTCGTTATTTTCTATGAGGACTCACCCAATCCCTTTCAGAGATGCATTATTAAAAATAATGAATCCTTATCTGCTCGAGTGCAGAGTTAGCACGGGTGCAGTAACAAATATATTATTTATCTCTTGAAAACATTCCTCACACTCTTTTTTCTAGATGAACTTGACCCATTTTTGAGTTAACTTCGTTAATAGATTATAGAGCCGTGAATTTTTTTTCAAAAACCTCTTATAATATCTTGTTAATCCAAGGAAACTACAAATCTCAGTTATTATTGTAGGTTGTGGACACTCTTCTAAAGCCTTTGTATTTGTAGGGTCAATTTTTATTCTTTTATTCGTTAGAATTTTCCCCAAGAAAGAAAATTATTGTAACCAAAATTCAAATATTTTAAAATTTCCAAAAATCTTATCCTCTCATAGAGTTTTCAAAATAAACCTTAGATAATCCTCATTCTCCTCGCGAATTTTGGAATATATCAGAATGTCATTAATAAAAACTCCCAAAAAGTTATCAAGGTTGTCCTTAAAGAATCTATTCATAAAATCCATAAAAATAGTAGGAGAATTAGTCAAGACAAATGTCATAACAACAAACTCACAATGAACATATCTTGATTAGAATATAGTTTTGGAAATATCTTCTTTATTCACCCACAATTGAGGATAACCAGATCAAAGATAAATCATAGAGAATAATTGAGCCCCAATAAGTTGGTCAAATAGTTTATCAATTCTTAGAAGAGGTAATTTTTTCTTCATTGAGATCCCATTTAGTTCTCAATAATCAATGCATAGCTACATTGATCCATCCTTCTTCTTCTCAAAGTGAACAGGTGCTTCCCAAGGAGACACACTTGGTTGGATAAACCCCTTCTCCAAAATATCTAGGAGTTGTTTCTTTAATTTTTAAAGCTTCGCATTTTCCATCCTATATGGCGAATTTGATATCGGATGAGATCCAAGTATGAGTTTAATGGATAACTCTACCTATATTTCTGTGGGAGGTCTGGGTAAATCCTCATGAAATGCGTCAATTTATTCCTGGATGATGTGGAAGTTTTCTAACATTATACTATTATTTCCTTATTTTTCATCACTGATCAACTCCATAAAGAAGGATATAAGAGGTTCTTTTAAATAAATATTAGGTTGAGATATATCTCCTTATAAGATAACTGATGGTTTCTCATTAAAGATTATTGAGATTTCTTTTCTTCGGCATTTGATCTTAGCATTATACTTTCATAGATAATCCATCCCTATTATAATATCAAATTCCAACATGGTAATTACTACTAGATTTGTGATAATATTATGCTCACTAAAGTAAATACTAGAGTTTTTAAATAATGTTGATTCTTGGGTAATCTTACCAGGAGTCTTGACTGATAACTCTACATTTATAAAATCAGGGGTTGATTCTAAATGCCTTGCAAAATTGGAGGAAATAAAGGAATGTATAGAACCAGAATCAAAAAATTACTTGATAGGTTTGAGAGAACAATAAGAGTACATTCCACTACATCATTTGGAGCTTCAACATCAGCTATCATGATAGCAAAATCACAACCCTTCTCCCTTGGCCTCTGCTAAGGCTGATGGAGATTCCCCTCCACTGCCCTCAGATTTGGAAAGTGATTAAAAAAGTGTGCAAGTTGTCCACGCTTATATCATTGAACATTAGGTAGGTCCTTTAACATCTTCCATTTTTCATTAGTGTTGGGAATTTGAGGCTTCACCGCACTATAACAATTCTGTGTGATATGGACATCTCATCCACACTTGTATCACTTCCTATTCCTGAGCAGGCAGTTCCTCGAATGCTTCTTCAAATATTTATTACATGTTGGACATTTCACTTTCTTGCCTCCTCTTCCTCGGTCAAATATACTCCCTAAGCATGGCTCCATTGATCTATTCTTATCATTGGATTTATTAGACCACTGCCTCTCACTGAACTCATGTTCGACTTTCATAGCACTCTGCACAATCTCCTCATAGCTATCTTAGTCTCAGTTGGATAGATTCTTCCAAATATGAGGACTTATTCCACCAAAGAATCAATCAACCCTCCCATTAGGATCCATGAAAAATATTGAGGTGTAACGGGAAACTCTGGTGAATCTCATCTCGTATCTTCGAACAGATTTATTCTCCTTCTTCTTCATCATGCGAAACTCCTTCTCCATTTTTATTCTCATTGAATGAGGGAAATACTTATTAAAGAAGATACCTCTAAACTCTTATCACTCCATAGCTTCAACAGCCTCTATTGGCCTCAATTTCTTAATCAGTTCCCACCATTGATGAGCTTATCCCTCTAAGCGGTAAACAGCCATGGTGACCTTCTCTTGTTCTGAATAGTGGAGAACAAAAAACATCTTTTCTAAAGAGCAAATCCATGGTTCAGCAATCAATGGGTCGGTAGATCCACTAAACATTGGTGGTCTTTGATTCATAAATGACTGAACATAATGTTGTTCCCTTTATGGGGGAATCAGTTTCTCAGCTTGATTCAAGTTATTACCCATAACTTGAGTCAGTTGGTTCATCATTCACATGGAATTTTCTATTCTGGATTCAATTGGAGGGCCATCAATGCATGGTCCATTACGATCACTGATTGCACAGTTCCTCTTATTATGCTCCATTTTCTTAAAGAATAAATCCTTTGTGAGAACCTTATTTCATTTTAAAATATTTTAACTATGAAGTATTTTTATATCTTAAAACTTCATTCTTAATCATATTATTCCTTAACAATAATTACATTTCTCTATAAATCCTTCTTAATGATTCATAAAAATCTTTTGATTAACCAAACATATCCCTGGACAGTGTCAAACTAAGAGTGAATCAAGACCCGTTTTCATGCACCAGTTCATGTTTGAGTCTAGCTCAAAGTATTGTTTTCTAGTTTTACCACTAGATAAATCTATGCCTTAGCCACATCAACCTGATCATATCTAGACAGAGATTTATTTGTTTAGAAAAAACTGAGTTGATGTTTCACCAAAATACCAGGAAGTTTTTCTATATTTAAACTTTTTTATAGGGTTCTTAATAATGTTTCCATATCCTTATTTCCAAAAATAACTAAACTATCCTTTGATACCAACTATTCCATACCACCTTTTTATTATATAAATTTTCATTCCATTACAAACATAGGATCTTTAATGTTTAGTGTCTTGGAAAAAAGGTACATAATACATGAAAACATATAAAATTATTTTAATACTCTTTAAATTACTCTTGAAAAGTTCATAAAAAGTACAATTACTACATCTCATAAACTGGGGACAAACATCAATGGAAAGGGTGCGTAGAAGGCCCGGTAAATAAAACAAGTGAAACAGTTTACATGTGAACTTGAGAGATTTCAATAAGAACTTGGGGAATATCACAAAGACTTGATAAATAGGCATTTAATAATGTTAATAAATTCAAATATAACTTAAAAATGTGGCTACAACATTTAATTTAGACATTATTAAGCAAATAACTATGGTCTATCCCCAACATGTCATAAAAATTACCAAATTTATTCACCAAGGTATCATAAAACTTGTCATCTTTAAGAATTAATTTCTTTACACTTTTCATTGGAGTGTTATCAATGAGAACCCTTAATATGTATTTATTTTCTCATGATCCAAAAATATCATAATAAAATTTTTAATAAATAACCCAAATAGAATAAAAGAAATTTGTTTTATATCAAAATCGTGACGTTTTAAAAAGTACTTAAAAACAAGATCGTTATGTCATTTATAACTCATGGAAAGGGGCTCAGGGTTTGATGTATGTCAATTCCAGAATATAATATATAATTTTTATGTATTGTTGAATAACATTGAAAATGAAATAGGTTTGGGCATTCAAATAAATAAAATAAGTGAATTTCTTGAGAAAAAGATAGAGATTTTGAAATGAAAATTCTACAGCGTAACAGCTATGCAATATTGTTTTAGAAAACATTAAAAAGAGAGGGTAAAAGGCTCTAACATACATAAATGAATAATTACATAGTATAGGGACATAATAAAATGAATAATAACATTCTATGAAAACTTCAAATACATACCACATAAAAGATAACTTAAAAGGAACAAGATAATTGGAGAATTCCCTTAAAAAAATTGATAGCCTAACGACATGATGTAAAAAATAAGAAAATGAGTTGATGAGAGTGTAAAGGGTCCTCATCATTTTTAAATAAAATTTATAGAAATAAGGATATATAAAAACATACCGCAACATATTAAAATGAAAATTAAATTACCAAGCATAAAAGAAGTAATTAACTAAAAGAGTAGGGCGAAAGGTTCCCTTACCTTGAAGAGTAACTTCAAAAACTCGAAGGTTGGGACCTTGGGTGGATTGAGGGAACCTCGGTAGGACTCCTTGGGAGTTAAAAACACCATATATTCATTAAAGAAAAATTTTTGAATGAAATTAATGAAGTAATGGGTTGGTATTTATAGGAAAAGTGAGGGAATATTTTATTAATTTACCAGGGACACCTCATTAGTGGTATTTGAAAAACCATGGGCTTGCCCATGGTATTATCCCATGTTATTAGACACTTGGGACACATCATAACATATTTTATTACTCAAGAGTTGACCATAATTATTAAATCATTAATAAATCATTAATTATGTCGTCAAACATACAAAAAACACAAAACTGTTTTTTTACTATTCACCAAAAATCCAACTGTTTCAGAAAAATCCCAAAAATTCACTCTAAACATTTTTCGACGTGTGGAATCTAAGAGTGAACTCCATTTTATAGAAATAAATTTCATTTTAAATTAAATTAAATAAATAAAATACTAATACTTGTCAAATAATTTTGAAAGCATTTATTTACTTTTACTATGATATAATTATATCACATCACCACTAAAGATGAATAAAACATATTTATACCTCCTTAGGTGATGTTACTATTCCATTGGTAAAATTACCATTCATAAGGGTAAAATTAAATTTACAAAGGGTAAAGTTACTATTCAATAAATAATTATTTTGGTATGTTGAACCACATTTTTCACCCTTATTACAACCATTTATGTCAGATTTTTGAAAATCATTTCATAGAAAAAGTTATTTAATAATAAAATATTTTTTAATATTCATCAAAAAACACTATTCATAAAATATTATTCATCAAAACACTATTCATAAAACACTATTAATCAAATTAAAACTTCTTAAAATTCATCCTAGGTTAATTTTGGCATTTAAAATTCAAAAATGACGTTTATTTTACCATAATAATTCTCTATGTATAAAAAATCTCTGAAAAGTACAATTTTTTACTTCTAAAATCAATTTATCAAATTTGTATTAGTTAAACATATTCTTTATTAAGAACATTTATTCCAAAAATAAGAATGATTAGATAATAATTTTATTTATACTAAGGGATTACACAAAGTAACTAAGGACTCATTACATAACCCTTATAATGCCTGCATAGGACCTAAGAGTAAGGTGTGCAACGGTGATAGAATCTTGGGGTGGCTCAGACAAAATTTCCCGAGTGGTTATTTCTATCAAATTTAACTTCTCCCATAAGTGATTCTTTTCAATCTTAACGTGTTGAATTTTTTCTTGGTCTTGGTCTAGAGCAAATCCTAGTGAAACTACCGCATTCCCAAACTCTGATAGATGGTCTTTGTACGGCCTGAGTCTACTGGATGAGTTCATCGACTCTTTTTTCTTCATTTTTTATCCACTATTATTTCTATTTTAAAAAACAATTATAATGTTAAAAATTATTACTGTTTCCAATGGTCATATTGACCAATGGTCATATGATGGTCAAAACCCAAAGTTATCATTTCAATTATACTCACTTCATTAATAAAAGGATACAGTTTTGTTGTGTAATAATTATATAACACACATTTTCACGTAACAAAATATTAGTCAAATGTTCAGGTCATTATAGAAATAATTCAAAATCAAATAAATCATTGTCTAGATTTGAATATAGGATTATTATACCAACCAACACATCATTGGGTACTTCTAATTCAGTTGTGGTGATCATATAAGCTTTCCCATCTCCCTACGACTTCTTCTATGGTAGATTCCCCTGATTCTTGGGTTATTGGTTTGAATAATGGCCCATTTCATTATAGTTGAAGCTTTAAAAATAATTTATTTGTTTCTTCCCCTTGTACTCATTATCTCGATGACCCTTTTCTCCACACTTATAAAAAACTCCAATTCCATTCAAGAATTTCCCAGGATAATTCCTTCCAAACTTTTCACATTATGGAAATTGGTCCATTCCGATATTCTTCTTTGTTGATTCACCTTTTCCAGGGTTATCATAAGACTTCTTCTTCTTTTTATTTCCCTCAAACATATATGATCTATAAAATTCCTTCTCCATTTTAATATAACTTAATACTATTTCATCATATGATGAAAATGTTTTAGAGGCCAATTCCTTTTAGACACTTGATTTAAGACCTTAAAATAAAGGATCAATCTTGTTTTTTGAATAAAGTATATAATCTATAGTGTACCTGGATAGTCTTGTAAAGGTATCCTCGTACTCCGCGACACTCTCTTCTTCCCTTTTCTTTAAGATAAATAATTTCTCTTTTTTTAGTTCATTTCTCATGAGGGAAGTATTTTTTGAATAATTCTTCTTTAAAATTTCTCCATTCCATGTATTCTATTTCATCTTAATACTTTGTATTTTGGATCAAATAACATCATTGGTCAACATCACCCTTGAGGAAATATACTACCAATACTAAAATTTTATTTTCATTGCACCAAAATTCTAGAAATATATTTTTAGAAGATTTGATCCACTGCTCAACTGCCACTGGATTATGGGTCTCACTAAAATATGGGGGCTTATTCCGCATGAAAAGATCAAACATGGGTGTAGTATGGTTATTCTTCATATCCTGTGTAAGATATCCAAATATGGAAATGATTGTATCATCTCCAACACTAAGTATGATGACTTTCTTCGTAGGAAAATCCCTATAATTTCTATGGGAATTGATTCTTTTCCTTCAATTAGACACCATCACTAAATAATGGCACACAATAAGTCACTTCATAATCATCATGAGTATTGATCCAAAAAATCACTATAAGAAATTATTTTAGTTCTCATGTTTATTTAAAATCATGTTCCCAAGGTTTATACTAAACATTCTATAATACCAACTGTAACAACCCCCACCCAAGTAGCCCAGAGTTGGGGGTTTTTATTACAATTTTATAGATACAAGATATCATGTCACCAAGGATCAATCATTATTTTATTCTTGAAGAACTATATATATACATGGCTCCCTTAATACACTTGAAGTTAAATAGAGAACATAACAAAAGAAAATAAATTTCTTTTTTTCACTTATTCAAAAATTTCATCTTCACTACCAGGGGAAGGAAACCAAATAAAATTGTGAGCTCAAATACTGAGTAAGGGTTATATGAAACAATAATAATTAACTCAATGTCAATAAGGTATAGTTATTATGGAAAGGTAAATAATCTAAAACACAAATCCCATCAACCCACTAAGAATTAAAATGAAACTGTAGATCTTTTCATAGTGAAAACCACGTGAAAATTAATAACTGAATACTGAATGAATAAAATTATTATATATTTGACATCATATATCTGGAACATGAACCATTATACCACTAATATAGTTTAATTATGTGGGTAAAAACCCATCCTAATCTTTATGGAAAGAAACACGAATGGTTTTTACAAATTTTTTGGTCTCAAGAGACCCGTTGATGTATCGAGGGGCTATCTATAACTGATCTCCACCAGTTACTACAAGTCCAACTTATTATTCAGACATATATTCAATTTAATAGAAACATTCTAATAAAACACCGTATGTAAAATTTTTATATGTATAAGATAATAACTTTTTCCATGATATGATGAATATTGATATTTAATGAAATCTTCAGTGAAATATGACCATAAATAAAAGGGAAGTATACATACACTACACACAAAAAATAAGTGGTGAATAATGCATAACCGAAGGAAATGTCATAATGGTGTCCATGATAGAATATTTTTAAATCATTATTTCAAATTAATATGGAAAAATATGTACATATCGTGATAAATTATGTCCAAATGAAATGAAAACATGTAAAAAAGTGTTTAAGAATCTTTATAAATGAGCCACTTTAGTGCGGTTTAAAGGAAAATATTAAAGATTATTTAAAAAGAAAAAAAGTATAATTATTTTTAAATAACCAGAAATGAAAAAAGATAGTTTTTCATGATAAAAAATAATTATTTTTTAAATAAAATATTAGTTTCTTAAAAGAAATTATGGAGTGTACTTGAAAATGGGTAATAAATTAGAATGTTCCCTTAAATCAGACTTGCTTATCATGAGGAATTGAAAAATGAACCTTATAAAAAATGTATTTACCCATAAAAAATAAGAAATGGTATGGATACTTTATTTGGTAAAATATAATAATAAATAAGAATTTCATTATGGTAAATGGAGAGAAAGCGTAGGCCAAATGAAAAATGAAGAATCGGGGAGAATCACTTACCTTATGTTTGAAAGTGTTCTACACAAAAACATAATGTCCTAGATAATAAAATTAGATTCATTATTATTATAATTCATAACCAATCAAACATTTATTTTATTTATTATAATTTTATTAAGTTGATTTATATCATTTTTATGTGTTATAATATTCAATTTGTACATTCAAAAGTGTCGGTTTCCATTGTTTTGATGATTGTTTCATTTGTATACATGTATGAAAAATCATGTATAATGGGAATAGTAATCCAGAATTGAAATTATATGTTAATGAACTTAAAAAATATTAAATGATCTTACATGTCATTTTTTTATATATGAGGATGCTTCATTATGTAAAATGTTAATGATAATCGTTTAAATTATTTTTTTGTTCTTTCAATCATCACGAACTAGTTTTGATTTAGTAATCAATATTGTCTATATATACTATTTATGGGAAATTATCTAAATTAAAATATGTAAAATAAAATATTATTTAACCATAATAATGTTTTTATGACAAATCTTGAAGGCATAATTGAAAAACAAAAACTCGTCGTTCACAAAGGTGGTAAATCAGCACCTCACGAATGATGTTTTGGATTTCTTTAAAATAAAAGGATTAGAGAATAGAATTGTTGATTGATACACCATTAAGAAAATAAAATTCATGTATATTTTTGATACTATAGTTATAATTTCCCTTTGGTTAGGGTAGGTGAGGGATGTATAACAATATAAAATAAATTTAAAAGATAAATAAAGGAAACCAGAAGAGGATTTTACCATTTGAATTCTTCTCCTTGAGAACCTCTTTTAGGGGCTTGGGATTGGACTTTTAGTGAGACCAAATTCTCTTGGACATAGTGGAGATAATTAGTAATATTATTGGGAATAAATTATACAATACTCAAGGCTTATAATGTGTGAGGAGAATGGTTGGTGACATATGGTATTTATAGTGTAGGAGAGGGGTGTTTTTTTATTATTTTATTCATTAGTTCATTATTTTGGATCAAGGATTGGAATTTTATTTATTATTTTGACTAAATGAAGTAACTATTAAATTTTAATTAGAAAAAACTTTTCTTACATTATTTATAAATTATCCATGACTCAATAATTTAAGTATTTAGCTTATATCATAGATTACCGTATTTCACTATTCACAAAAAAACATTTTTTTGAAAAAACCAAAAAACATACCCTAAAGGTTTCTATACATGTAGAATTTAAAAATGGAATACATTTTTTGAAAATATTTTTCTAAATATAGTAAACTTAATTTTTAATTAAAATCATCATTTATTCAAAAAATACCAATTTTATAATTATAAGTCATTTTATGACACTTTGAAAAATAAATTAAGGTCTCATAAAATTGTATAATAATGATTAGACAAAAAATATTAATTTATGAATCTATTTTGTTAAAATAAACATTATTTTAAATTTTGATATTAATTATAAAATCAAAAATATACATTTACATGTAACAAAAAATACGGAACTTAATTTATAATTTTTTGTAAAATTGTTTAATTATTACATGACATAAATATATCATATTTTCATTCATAAGATACTTAAGTTTTATTTATACTTTAATAGGTAAGTTTATTATTCTATTGGTTATATTACTATTCCAAATGGTCACATTACTATTCCAGTTATCATGTTACTATTTAATTACATATCATATTTTGTTTATGCAATGTAAACTATCGAATGAATTGAATTTATTTTAGAATATACCTACCATAAAATATCTGGGTGTTATACTTATCCCTACTCATCGTTAAAAGCATGTAAAAATATTTTAAAATGTTGGATGAGAAAAAAATATCAATAAGGGACATATAAAAAAGGAAATAAAATTTTCACAACATGAACACTTATAAAAGATTCGTTTTAAAAAAATTAATACTTAAACACAAAATAAACATTTTATTACCCAAGAAAATAAACTATCCAACCCAAATCTTCTCTTAAACATTTCATAAGAAATATTAAATGTAAAACTGAAACTCATAAAGGTTCCTTTGAAGTGATGAAAAACTTATTAATGATTTTTAAAAAATTCTACATTTCACCATTATGAAGTGGAATATACTTTCCTTTAAACATATGCTCATGAGTAATCACATGGGAGAATAATATAAAGAATATGATATCATAAGATTAGGGAATCATATAAAATGTGGTAAAAATAAAAAACATCACATAAGGATAATTCAAGGATCACTTCCAAGACAACATCACATGGTGGGGAAACTCACATAGTAGAATAATTTTACTCTTTAATCTTATACATAAGGTATCATGAGATATATGCTTTACCCAATGCATTAGAACACTATGAGGGGGCACCCGTCATAACATGTTCATGATTCTATAATCCAAAAAAATAAAATAAATCATAAGTTATAAATATAATAATTACCCATTTAAATAAAATGGGTATAATAATATTTCTTCATATCAAAAACAAATTATATTTCTTAAAAAATAAATTTGATAAATGATCATAAAGCATGTATTACCCTATCAAAGGAAGGGATAAAAAGTGGTTTATATATGTTAGCGACATATATAAAGAATTTATAACCACTTAATAAGATTAAATATAGATATATATAGCGATTAAGAGAGAGAATGATCAAAACCTAAAGAAAAGGATGGCTTAGAGTGATACCTTGAACCCAAAAGAAAAACATTTCTAGATAACATAATATCCATTCCATTTAAAAACAAATTTTAAAATTCTTAGAATAAAGGTATATAGGGTTTTTCTTTGAATAAAATAATTAATATTATTAATAAATCCAAACATGAACTAATGTTTATGGTGGAAGGAAATGTTGTTGAAACTGTATATGTGAAAATAAAATATTCCTTCTGTCTTTTTTATAGAAATACAAAAAGTTTTTCAAAAAATAAGGGAAAATAAATTTTAAAAACATTTTAGATAATATTAAAATGGATATGAAATTTATTTTATGATTCATTTATTCCCATATAAATAAAAAAAATTAAAGAATATGTACATGGAAGATAAATATTTAGAAAAAAAATCTATAAAACCATTAAAACAAAGGTTTTAATGTAAAGTGTCTCTTAAGTAAAAATATAAAAATATTCCTTTTAAAAAGTATTTTGAAGAAATTCAAATATGTTAAAAAACGAACATTAAAAATATTAGAAGTATAAATAATTTTTTCTTAAAAATTTTAAAATAATAGTGATATTGATGAAAAAATAGTTGTAAGAGATACTTTAAAAGATAATTTCTTAAAAGAATGTCTCTTACCTTGAGTTTGACTCATCACACACTTTATTTGCCTTGTTGTATAATAAAATTATGTTAACTATTTTCATTATTAATAAGCTTTATCAATTTTATTATTCCTTTTATTTATTTATTATCATTTTATATTCAATTTCTTGCTTATTTAATTTCACATCAGATGTTTTGATGATATTTGGATCAAAAGTCTAAAATGAATTTGTTAGGTTGAAAATTCTAAATGAGGTCATTATTTCATCATATCTAGGATAGTGATCATGAAATATTTATCATTTTTCTAATATAGTTATACTTTTGAAACCAACCATGTAATATGGTTTTGTAAAATGAACTATGTTACAATTATATAAATGGTAGTCCATATGAATATATGAGTAACACTACCATTTTTCAATTATCGTGATAGAAAAAATGTAACTGAAATATTACTTTAATATAATGATCATTATATTATAAATATTATATTAGTTCTATAAATACACATATATATACTATAAAGACCTCAACCCTAGTATCCTTGAGTCGGTGGTTACTTTACTACATTGGAACTAGATATAAGAAATCACATCCCAAATAACCATATAATTTAGTTGTTTTCAAAATATAGATACATACTTGAATCACACATTATATTTGAAAATTAAAACAAAACATAGTATTTTCGTAGAGTACACCATTATTCTCTTTACTGTATCCCTACATATAAATCATAATACCCTTCTGCTACACCTGGTTCTCCATCCTGGGTTCTTTCCCCCTAAGTGAGTAAACCCAGTCAAAGGGGATTCCCTTGGGATTCATTATTTTAGACCCCTATTGCCTTCTATGGCCCTGTGTTTTTTCCCTTGTTTTTTAAAACCTCTATATATGAAACAAAAATAATGATTTGAGGTTAGATGGAAATCAGTAACTAATCACATAATGAGGTAGTTCATAACTTTTAATATTATAAACATAACATCAATTCCTCAAGCCAAGACGTACTACATAAATGGGTATGGTATCTGCCAAATACCCAAGATAGTTTCTCCCATAGTAGCTACTAATGAATCAAGGGGATATAACGAGACTCACTTGTCACTTACTATGTCCAATGAGTCCCACATGTGAAATTATTGAAACATGATCATTGTAAAAAATCATATTTAAGAACTATAATATGAAATTTTAATACTTTCCCCAGCCAGGAAACATAATAGTAAACCATCTAGAGTAATATAATGAATGGTATGAAAATAGTACATCCTCATTTAAATTGATCATAAGCCATCCATAAAAATAATAAGGATGAAAAAATTACAACATATCCAAAATGGAGCATAATAAGAATAAGGTTTGGTATCATCCATGAATAGAAATACCATAAAATTTTCATTTAAATATTTCTCGACGAAAATACCTTTTCACATTGAAAATTGTTATAAAAAACTTCCAAAGAATTAGGAAAAAGTATTTATTTTAAAATAATGATGGAAACTTGTAAAGTAATATTCAAATAAATTATTGTTCATGATGGTGGGTAATTTTTCACATTCCATGTAACTTAAAAAACAATCATTTCACACTATTGTAAAATCGTAAAAAAAGTACAGCATTCCGAAAATGAAAAGAAGATTCCTATAAAACCATTTTGTAAAAACTAAAAAATTGGTAAATATTTCATTAATAAATCATTTATAGAATTTTGAAAACATTCTTAAATTCTAAAATATGGATATGGAAGAAAAATGATTTTCGATCGAATAGAGGATTGAAGTCATCCTTTCTTAATAAAATTCCCAATAATTTTGATTCCTAAATAAATATAAATGGTACTAATTCATGAAAATTTAATGAATAGGGGATAGTAAAATATTTTTTTTAAGATATAAATATCAAAAAATTCCCCCATGGTAGTCTTAAACAAAAACCATCACCAATAATGATGAGATTGTGAAACAAACCCTTACCGCTTCGGTAGATTTTGAGTCATAACCCAAATGTAAGAAATAACATCAAATAAAACTTTAAAGAATATAAAGATAAATATATTAATGATATAAAATATCAAATGGGTAGTATAGGAACCATATAAAATAAATTAGTGGTGAATATGGAAGATGTCTCATGAGAGTACAAGTGAGATGAGAAAACCCATACCTCAGGTTCGACATTCTTTGTATGTGTCTAAACATCCTATATAAAAATTATATCTACATTATATGTCTATTTAATAACCATAAATATACATGTCATTCCATATATTATTTTCTTGTAGTCTTTTATCACCTATTTATTAATAATTCTTTGTCAAAATCTATATTTTGGATAACAAATTCGTCATTTTTCATGTATGTTTTGGTTCGGAAATATTGATACTTTTAATATGATCATGTTTCCATTATATAAAGAATATTAATATTTATATAAATATCATATATATTAATTATGTCCATATATATAGTCACCCAAAAAAGTTATAGATAAAAAACGAATTACACTGTTCATAGAGATGGTAGGTCGTACCTACACATGAACGTTATTTTTATTTTTCAATGGATGAAAAGAAATAAAGGTAAATAATAATTTAACTTTATAGAATAAAAATTTTAAAACATATATCATATATATTCGTTAAATCTATTATCAATATAATATGAAAATGAAAAACATATAATGTCACTTCAGGGAGGTGGTACTCCACAGGTATCCACGAGCGACATAATCGTTATCCAATGGACAGAAAGGTAAAAAGGTATATATGATATTATAAATAAATAATCTTATTTATGTCATTAATATCATATATACTCATTATATTTATCCTTATAACCATCCAGGTTAAATGGTGACAAAAAATGAATTACACTGCTACGTGGAGACGCTAAGTCGTATGTACGCACAATTGATGTTATCACTTTTCATAAGATGCAAGGAAGATGGTATATGGTTTTCAGATAGTCATAATAATTTATTATTATATTGATTATACTAGATTTATTATCTTATTATGGTTGAAACACTTTATGAGGATGTATAATAAGAAAAAAATTGAAGGACTCAGTAAAGATGATTACCACTTATTCAACAGAATTCCTTTAGATCTACTATTAAGGGACCTATGGTAGGTCTTTTGGAATGACTAAAACCTATATAAATTGGATATGGATTTTTGTAAGGGAATTTTTTAAAATAATATTTAATTAATTTTTTCAAAGATAATATTTTTACAAATTTTAAATCACTTAACAAAATATCATTAATGTCATTTTTTATACCATTCTATTAATGCGACATAGAATTCAAAAAGAAATAGGGGGAATTAGAATATAATCTCTTAATACTTCCCTAAAATTCAATATATATTTATAAAATTGTTTTGAAACATTAATGCATTCAATTATATAAGTTTTAGTATTTTTTAAATCATTTAGTATTATTTCTACTAAATAAAGAAATGTTTTGTTGGTGTTATAAAAACGTTTAAAGAAATTTTTCTTAACTGAAAATTAAAAAAGAATTACCATAATTAAAAAAAAATTATCATTCCAATGAATATTTATAACTATAATTATACTCTTTTATTAGTGTTTCAAAAAATTATAGATAATAAAAATGAAATAATGAAACTTTTTGCTTTTTTATATAAAATAATATAAAGTGAAAAAATCATGGCCAAATGGAAACAAAAGGCCTTATATTTGAGTTTTGGAAGATTTTGGATCAGATATACACATCAAATAAAATTAAGGTAAGGGTTATGGTTATTACTCTTATGACATATCGGACCTGGGTTCCACTCAGAGGTGCCCCAATCCTGGTAGGTCATTGGGCCTGAAGATTATCTCCCCAAATGTCCGAGGCTCCGGACTAGCACCAAGGGCCTTGGGTTTCTATATGGGGATAATGTACCCTCATCACCAAAGCATAGCACAACAAATAAATAAAATATCAGGAAAATAACATAATTATTATGATACAAATATTGTAAAACATAAGCAAACATAAATAATAAACAGCCAGAACAACTGAAAATGATATACAAAAGATGAATATACATGTCATAACTCTATAAAATTAGAACACATGGATACTATGTATTTTTAAATAAATGAAACACACAAGTATAAAAAATAAATCAAAAACTATCCAAGCATATTGAGCTCCAACTCGGTCATATTCTTCCCAATTCCATCCTAAAGCAGTCAAGAAATCAATTGTCCAAAGTGAAACACTTCCATTTCTAAACAGTTGTATTAATGTAATCTGCCCTGGTGAATATGCAGGCCTAAATAGGTTATGAAATAAATATCAATAGGACACCACTAATGGTTTCTATAACATCTGATCCATGTAGAATAAAATAAAATAGTATCCATCAATACATATGTAAAAGTAAATAAGCATAGTAATATAAATACCCAAGTACCTGATTCAGCCTTGGTTGGTGTATGAACACATAACCATTTCTATAATTAATTTTTTTTAGTTTGTATAATAATTCATGTGAGGTAAAACTATCATTGAAATCCTAACTTGATATTAATAATGAATGATCTAAGATATAACAAGGCATTCTATAATGATAATAATAAAGGAGATGTTATATGGTAATAACAAAAGAAACCTTAACCTCAAGGCATTCTAACTAGGCCCAAGGGTGTATCCATGGTGCCTCATGTCCTTATATGTAATACTGGATCCAAAGAGTGTATCGAAGGAGTCCTAATAATTATAATAGAGGGATACTGTGGGGTCATACTGGGCATCCACCTATAAATAATTATTAGGTTCCAAGGTGGGTATCAACCTTGGAGGCCGGCATCCCTGAATTAGAATGGAGTCCATTAGTGCTCAAGTAAATCCCTTGATAATCCATGTCTAGTTCAAGTCTAACCACTCCAATAATAATTTCAATTCCCCTGTACAATATGTACCATTTACTTAATTCATTTAATATATTTGGCCATGTAATAATCATCCCATTTTATAATTCTAAGGGCTTATTCCATACCTTTAATTAGTGTGACAAGGTTAAAGGAAATGAGTATATTTCAATATTTTCATATTTAATTACTTGGTTCCATCCTTTAACATTGATAAACCTAGAAAGTCGTGCTAAGGATGATTAAGCCTATTGAATTCATTTATAATAATCTAGGACAAGTCATATACGTAGTATAATTTCCAATTATCCATTTAAGGTTGATTGAACATGTTCAATCACTTACCTTAGGTGGGTAAAGTGATAATCATACATATTCCATCAATTTAGGATCCATTAATTAAATTATACACTCACCTTTATCAAGGTTAAGTCAATGAACACCCGAACGATGGCATGGAAACACTTAACAAGCTACTGAAATCATAATTATGGGAAACATCCTACTCGGGGTGGTTGGCATTAAGGACGTAACCTCCAATAATAGATAAAAATTATCACAATGGTCTTTCAACACGGTTCTCATGACTGTAAGAAAGAAACATAAATTAAACAGGAAGCACGCAATGAAATAAGACGGTACACACAGAAAATTATAAAATGAAGAAACTTTCAGAATAATTTTATATCACCTACGTTAGGCCTGTATGATTCTCCTCATCTAGTATCATCCTTAAATTTTTTCCATATTAGAATAGATCTAAAGAATGGATGAACTCCCTGAAAATAGGGCATATGAGCGTGCATCTAAAGAGAATCGATGATGGAAAGAAGAATGGAAAATTGCTAAAAAGGAATCGATATCTTACCGAGAGGAATGAAACGAGAATAAAGGTGCTTTTATTGGACTATGAATGGAGAATGTTACTTTAATTACTAGGTTAGGCTGTCAAGTAATATCAAAATGGAGAGAACAAGGGTAGTTTTCAGTTGGAAAGAAAATGAGTGGAGATGGTTTAAGAAAATAGGTTATTTAGGGTATTTTAGTAAAATCGCTCAAAAATGGGTTGCACGGTTTGGCCGCACAGTTGGCCAAACCATTATCCAAACATGAACCCTTTGTATTACCAAAGGGAAATTTATAGAGTTTGGCCTCCAGATCTAAGAAACCAAGATCCAATCGTAAAAAACTCATATGCAATAATGCATGTAGTTTTTATATGGATGCACGTCACATGGTGCATGTTCATGGAAAACTATGTGCCCTAACTTAGCCATATATACAGCCCCACATGGTTAGGAGTAACAATGTGGATTTCCTCGGATGGTTTCTACTAACTATGCAGCTAGTCAATCTCTCCCAAAAAATTGTGTTTCTGGTTCTGAAAAATCCTCAAACACCCCAAAAACACTTGTGAACTCATTAAGAATCCATATTAGGTCCAAAATAAATAATTGGATCAAATTCAAAATATTCCAAACTTTAGTGAAAAGTAAGGTTCTTACGCATGAGTCCTTATCATTATATTTTAACCTTAATTACTCGATTTACTCTTTACCATGGAAAAAAAATTATTGAAGTTAATATTCATAATGTGGAAAAATAAAAAGGAACTATTTTCATTATTTTAAAGAAATATTTATTAATATGTAATCCAATTTTGAAAAATTAGTTTCTAGATCTAGAGGGAATTAATTTTATTATAAATTTGTAAAATTCAATGAAAACAGTTTTTAGAAAAATGTTATTTTGATCCCAAAAATGTATGTTTATAAAAATTAGGTATAATGATGATTCAAATGAAGTTTGAGATTAAATTAAAACCATATGATTTTTTTAGTGAAATGAACATTACAGTTATACAAAAATCATTATTTTTACTATTCAATAAAAGAATCTTTTCACAAAAAAATTGAAAATATCATCGTATTGTAATTTTGTTATGCTAATTTCAAAAATGATATTATTTTTATAAAATAAAAATTATATAAGTAATAGAAATTAGTTATAATATTTTCTCACCAAAATCAATAAAAATTATTTTTTAGGAAAATGTATTTCTGTACAATAAAATAGTTTTACAAAAAATTGAATAATTATTTCAATATAATTAATAAATGAATTTTTATTTATTAGGTATTGTGTATATATATATATACATATAATAATTCACTTAATATTATCCATACCCACAAATTCATTGGCTTCGCAATAATGGTCATATTTAAATAATAATATTTTATGGTTCATTTATGCTTAGTGTTGCATGTCATATACACTGTTGAACATAAATTTATTCTAAAATATTCGGGCGTTAAAAATACTATCCATGTGATTTTTTAATCTATAAAAAATAATATCACTTCATGGAAATGGTAATCCACATGTACTCATGAATGACATTGTCATCTTTCTATGAATTGAAAAGAAAGAAAATATATGACATATAAATTTTATAGAATTATAAATACATTACTATAATGTTGGGCTATACCCACGCCCCAATATGAACAGGTTATGAAAACTGTTCTTATAGGTGAACATATCCCAATGGTTCAAAATAACTATTGGGATATGATTTTTATATTAAGACTATCCAAATAGTTTCAAAAAAACCATTATGATATCTTAATCTATACCAATGGATTTTTAAAACCATTGGTATAGAGGTATCTATAGCAACAATTTTAAAAACCCACTGGGATAGATCTTCCCCAAATACACACCCATGCAGGCACCCCTCCTCCCATCCAGATCTCATCCTGAAAACTATAGTAGTAGTGTTTAGTGTTTCAATTTCTTCCCTACCCTTTGTGATCTCTTATCTTCACTTGATTCAATTTAATTATTATTAAATATTAAATCGATGACTTTAAATCCTTCAGGTATTCTATTATTCATCATTTTTATTCTTATTCTAGGTATAAAATACTATGTGGATTCTTCCTTTTGTCATAATTTAATTTCTTTTGAATATAATTAATCTATATTGATTTAGGATTTACTATATTTATTTCATGTATATTTGGGTTAGTTTAGACCTATTTGGTTCAGTTTTGGTTCGTTCAATTCAATTTAGATTGGTTCATTATTGTTTTTTTCTTTATTTCGGTTCTATTTTGTTTCATTTAGTTTAGTAAAATTTTACTTGATTCAAGTTTTATTCAGATAAAATCTTATGATACTTGTGCATATCATGTAATTTTTAAACTCATATTCATAATGTATTATGATAGGGGAACTATTGGTGGCTTCATTTGGAGTTAAAATTTCTCAACCTGCATATGAAACTCTATGTTTATGTAGTTTCAAATATATAATTTTATCTACAAGAATGTAAGAAATAATTATTAATGATACCTTTCATGGTTTATGGTAAATTCTTTTAGTATGTTATAATCTATTAATATATAGAGTGTTGGTTGATGAAATTAATAGGTGGAGTTTTTGGAAAATCTATATTTCATTCTAGTTTTATTATGTTTATGGTTTATCCTATTATATAATTTCAATTATATATTTCTCAGTTGTATGTTCATATTATATATATATATATATATATATTGGATATAATTTAATGTTTTCTCCAAAAAATTGTCAATGATTATTCAGAACTCCCTATCATATTGGTGGATATTTTACTTTAAGAAATTCTTGAGATACAGATAGATAATGCCTGTTTTTTAATAGAATTATTCATTCATCTTGAATGTCTTTAGAAACTTGTAAATTTTTCCCTAATGATCACCTCAATCTATTAGTGCTAGTATATAGCCCGTGTGAATAGGAAACAAACATGGGGTATGTATTATTTTGATTTTAGATAATGAAATATTCAATATAGCTAATATTAATTCGGTATAGTAGTATATTTTGGGATTCTAGGTACTTTGTAGATATAAAATGTGATGGTTCTGAGACATGAAAAGTAACCCGCAATGCAATTTGATCACAATATTTATAGATAAAAGTTAGGATATTTTGGATTTTCAAGTATGAAAAAGAATCATATGTATTAGTGTGATTTTTGGTTGAATATCATGAGTACATACTAGTGGAAATTTGGAATAATTTATAGGCCATTCAAGTATAGTGATTTTTAATTTTTTTTTGAAATCATACTAGGGATATATGTCAACATAAAATATTCATTTATGTGTTTAATTTTTCAAAAAAAATATATTATTAAAAAAAATATTATTGGGAAACTTTTTTTGAGAAGAAAATTTATTTTAGGGATTTAGTTATATAATATAAAATATGAAATTCATTAGTGTTTTATGATGAATTAATTTTTTATGCCTTATCAAACATACCCAACTTGAATGGAACAAAACTATAAAAAATTGAAACACACCATATCAAATTACACAAAACTAAACCAAAAAGAATTTATTCGAACCAAACCATATAGAACCTTTTGGAACCTAACTAACCCACTTTGAATTGATCAGCGCTCCTCTTCAAAATTCCTCTTCACTCATCTTAAAAATTAGATCTCTCACTCATTCCAAATATTAACATGTGCACACCCCACACAATGGAAACATTCCACGATCCATAGTATAAACCCACACTTTCTCCACCAGACATCTTCCCATTTAGAGTCACCATCAACCATCCCATTAAAAACCACAAATGAAAGGGTCTGTAAGGTTTTACATCCAAATTATCCTTTCCTCAAAATTGTCATTGATACCAAGTAACATCAGCTAAAGGTACATTTCAAATACAAATTGAAGCCATAATCATGACTATAACATATATAGAATAACCTTTCTTTCATTGATCTCTAAGTGAGTAAGGATTCAATTTAACATCCATCAATGTGATAAATCACTAATTATGTATTTATCCAACAAAACTTCATAATTTATATTTGGTTCAAGAGATGTTTACCTAAAAATATAAATCTTTTGAACATGAATTTATATAATAAAAATAACATTTTTTAAAAACTAAATTGAATAAGAGAAAAAATAAAAACAACAATTATAAACACAATTTTTTGTAATATTGTGTATAGTTATTACTCCTTTATAAAATATAATTCAATATCATGGTTTTATATCTATAGTATTTTGTTATATAAATAGTTTTTTTGTATATTGTGATTCTCAAATAAACTGGTGTGTACGTAATGGTTTTATATAAAGTGAACAATTCTTGTTTCCTTAAATATATTTTCAATTTAATTTCTATCTTATTTCGTTAATTTTATGAATTAAATATAACATTTTTATACAGAATGAAAAGAAGTTGAATTTATGAAACTGATTGGATCTCAAGTGATTTTCCAAACAAGTTAGAGATATTTTTAGATTTTCCATTTAACAATACTTCGAATAGTGGTCATATAAACATTCCATATTATAAATTTATTGGAATACCATGTTTAATTAATGAATAATTTTTCTACCATATAACCAAATATTGTTTTCAAATAAACTACTATGTGTGGTATCATAATGAAAAGAAAATGAAATCTCAAAATGTTCATGATCCGAATGAGAGGGCTAGATTAGAGAATTTATTATTTGACTGGTTTTCATTTATTCATCATCATAAGAAAAAAGTATTCAAACTAAGGCATCGATATGAGAACACATGATGTATGTAATGAAAATGATGATGTTGGTAGGGTAATAAAATTGAATGATGCTGCCACAACTCCATTATATTGGAAATGTGGTAAAATAGAAATGATGGAAATTTTTATCTGACTGTTTCATGGGGAAAACATGTATGGGATTTCTAATACTTTTATAAATTATATTTTTACATTTTGGAAGGAATTACTTCTAGATAATGTAGATATTCCTTCAAACCATTATAATACATGGAAGTTATCCGAGGGACATGGATTTTATATAAACAAAATTCATTCTTTCCAAAAAGAATATTTCTTACTCCAAGAGAAAAATACTAAAAAGAATGATTGTATAAAACGTGGCACATTTCAATACAGGACAAATATGGATGAAACCCTATCCCATGTTCCCTAGAATGTAATGTGGAACTTTCCATTGATTTATAGACTCTATAATCATTTCATGTCTGATGAAATATAAATAAAATGAGATATAATGACACAGAGATGAAAAAGAGTAATGATGGGTTCATTCTTTATGTAGTTGGATTTTTATGGAAAACATTTGATGCTAGATATTCATATTTTTCAGTTAATATGTGTAATTTTAGGTTGGTTATATCATGATATGGTTTTAAATCTTTTGGGTATATATTTTCTTTTCACAACACATAGATGGTTTTTATACACACTCACAACCTTCCTCAACGGATGATTATGAAAAAACCTTTCACTTTCACAAGTAAACTCATATATATAACTTTTGAAACTTGTAATAATATAGATTTATAAATTAAAACTTTAATAAAATAACTGAAACATCATTGGAATGTCAGTGTTTTCACATACGATGCATGTTCAAAAGAAATATTTCAGATGTGTGTTGCGCTTATATGGATGATAAATGATTTTCATGCTTATGAAATAATTTCTGGATAGGTAATGATGGAAAAACTATCATTTCATATTTATATAAATAATATACAATATAGAAGACCTAAATATCATGATAGTTTCATTTTTATAGTACATCGGTTATTATTGCCAATGGAGTATCCAAATTGGAATAATCATCGAATGTTTGAAAATACATTCGAGACCATTATTTCACCATAGCATATGTTTGTAAATTATGTTCTAAATAAATTTAAGGATGACAATTTTTCATTTGGGAAGGTTCAGATGGAATCTAAAATGAGGAAGAATGTTTCCACTGAAACCAATTAAAATTGGAAGAAGAAAAGTGTCTTCTTTGAATTTCTTTATTAGTTAACCAATCTGTTACGTCATTTCATAGATGTAATTCACATTGAAAAAAATATTTGTTAAATGATGCTTTCAATTATTTAAAATTTCAATGGAAAGACAAAATATGATTTATGATCTCAGGGTGACTCGGTGGATTGGGGTATCAGATATGGATTGAATCTTGTGTGTATTAGTGAAAATAAATGGACTGTTATGTTTGCTTCCTTTTTGATGAAACCTTTATAAAAAATATTATTTAAGTACTAAATAATATTAAAGTTCATAATGGATATTCAAGAATCATATCAATATGGGTCCACATAGGAGAGTTGAATATGAAATCTTTGAACAACCATGAATATCATATTCTTCTACATGAGTTTATTCCAAAATAAATCAATCATCTTCTATCAAATAATGTGAGGATGTCATTTATTTAGTTGTTCTATTTTTATTGAGATATTGGTACTAAGAAGTTTTCCATGTGTTTTTTGAAAAAAAATGATGGCATAGGAACCATTAATTTTGTGTGAGTTAGAAAAAAATATTTCCTCCATCATTTTTCATATGCATGTTTCATATAACTATCCATATTCTAACCGAAATACTTCTTGGAGTGACATTTGGTTTTTTCTTATGTATCCAACTCAAAAGAAATATGTACACGTTGAAGTCTTATGACCAAAATAGGAATCATCTTGAAGGTTTTATCAGAAAAGGTTAAATGGGTCAAGAATGTATAGATTTATATGAAATGTATTTGTTAGATGTGACTATGAGATTGAATAGACCAATGAGAAATGAATAAGAATAGTATGAGAAAATTGAACCCAATTTTTCATCACATCCCTAAATAGGGGTAATTCCCATATCATATACATTGACCACATTAAACCATCAAGAGAGGGAGACGGCACATCACACAGTTTTGTTTAATTATGATTTTTTCAATAAATAAATCATCTAAGTAAATTTAACATGCATATGTTATCTCATATCATGTAATTGTTAATATTTATTAAACTATATCTATTTTTTAGAAAGGAACATAAACAAATGATAAATATAAATAATTTATCATTATCTTTGAGAAGGAGAGAGACTTTTCATAGCAAATAGTATTCTTCTTGGTTGAAATTGAAGGTAGAATTATTACCATAATAAATTAATGAAGTTAATACTTTACTAATTTTAATATTCATTTATATTCTAGGTATTGAGTTTTCCTGTTGAATATATCTCTAAGGAAATAATAAATTTAGATTTTGGACGTAATTCTGTGGTTCGTGAATGAAAATAAATTATGATCAATGTTTATATATTTATTATCAATTAATGAGAAATGAACATGAGAAAACAACATGGTGATGTAATGTTAACTTCCACAAGAGACTGTTATGCCAGTTCATTGGATAGTAGACCTTGAGTTGAAAATTTATCTTATTATGTTGTTTTTGAGAAAATAATAATATTGTATTATTATTCTCATGGTTGATTTGAATGAAAATTATTTTTTATTGATAAAACACTTTTAAGGAAAAAGTGAGAAACCGTAAGTTCCAACAAACAACAAACATAGCCCAACAGGAAAAACTATAACTAACATGTTCCAAGTAAAAGCAGCAACTGCTAGAAATATGGTGTCATTATTGATGTAATCCCTAGAAATATTTTTGATGATGGTGATGATGGAGTTGACACTATCCATACTCCCATTGGACCCCGTCAATTTATTACTTATGATGACTCAAATAGTTCAATTTTCAGAGTATATTTTGAACATAAATTTGTGGTGGGAAATATATATAATCACCCATTTGTTTTCTTATTTCATTTGGATCATCTCGACTAGGGTTATTACGGTTGGTATTATTAAATTTTATTTACAATTCATTAAAAATATTTAATATCCAACTTGACCTTCATGTGAATTTTCAATATATAATGTTGGTAGTTTTATTTGAGTAACATTTTTTAATATTGAATTGAACTATATTAGAACCTACCAAACCAAAATAATCTAATACATTTAAATTGGACCAAAAAACAAGATGAATTGAAATGAAACATAATAAACTAATTAAAATGAAAATCAAAACTAATGAAAATAAATACCTAATAACATAAATTAAAAAAATACCTAGCCCAAAATATGAACCAAATGACCTAAGCCAAATAAAAATGGACAAATGGACTAAACAATTAACCAAAATAAACCAAATGACCTAAAAAAATTGAAATTGATTGAACTAAAAATATAATAAAACTATATCATTCACATGCTAAACATGAAAATTTTAAAATATTGATTCTTCTATGACATGTCTTTTATTTTTTCATATTCTACCCATAAAATATATAACAATTTTTTATATCTTTACATATACTTTATTGGGATTTCCAATTGGTATTCCTAAATTAAGTCTTGTCTTATCTTTTTTTTTGTTTGAATTACACATTAGTTATGGATTTATAATTAATTCCATATTTTATTCAAATGTAGGAAATAATTTATCTTAATGATAAAAGGTTATACAGTTGAAAATTTTATAATTGGAAATTGTGGAAAGTGGAAGATGTATCTTCCAAAGGGTTTATAGAATTATCCTAGATAGAATATCAAAATTATAAAATTACATTGTCTATATGCTCATAAGTTGACATGTGAAACTTTTATGTTATAGAAGCATGATGGAGGAATATTGAAGTAAATATTGGAATAAAGGATTCCCCTAACAAGGTAGACATAATAATGCACAATACAGGTAGTTCATAGATTATATTGGGTGAACACTAGTTTATTTTGTGAATGGAAGGTGAAATTTTATTTGGAATCGTAAAATTATGGGAAAATCAACTATTTTATTTGAATGATAGGTGGCATATTTTTTGAATTGGAAAGGATCTAGTGTGGGACCAATTATGCCTAAAAATAGTGATTAATACCATATATATTAGGTTCTTGGTGGTACAAATACATTAAACACACATACACCACCCATGCAGGCAGAAATGGAAGTCCATATCCCCCCAAGGGATAGTCCACCCATCATGCTTTATGTATTCAATACATAACTCGAAGGCCCAATGGGCATAAAACCTAGTACATGGCCCAAAGGCCCATGAAGTTTCTATATCCCCCCCCCCCCAAGTGATATCCCATCTTACATTTCCTAGTGGATCTTATGATTCCTATAAATTCAGATGATTTGATTCAAAACATACATCTTATATATATATTATAAACTAAATAAGTAGAATAAGAGTTGAAGAATCATGAGTTGTTCATTATAAATATAGAAATAATTTGTTCAATTTTATGCAATTGAATTTTTTCATTCAGTGGAACTCAAGGACCTACTATTGAGAAATAATTTTTTATATTTGAAGCAGTGATATCCCTAAGTCAAAGTGAGATCTCCTTCAAGTGTTCAAGGGGGGCCATTGAATACTGGAGTGATCCAGAAAAAAATACATACATACTGGAATACGGTATAGCTATTAATATATAGTATTGGGAAATTATAATACCTAACCATGGTTTAGGATGATACCTTTTGACCCATAAGTTAGAGTGACACAATTAGGTTTAGGATAAAAACAGCTCTATTATAAATTCTAGCAATATAGTATAAAATATATGTCATAGACTAGACCCAAAGACAACAAAGAGTAGATTTTATCATTGTAGTAAAACCTTTTAAAACCCTATATTATTTTTTCCCTTGTTAATTTATTATTTTGTATGCAATGGTGTATGTTGGGAATGAATAATTATATTCATACATCAAAACAGAGACAAAAACTCGAATAAACAAATGCAGTAAAATTTTTAGATAAAAGAATTTAGTAAAACTTGTTAGCATTAATTCCCCTCCCCCCTATCAGCATGATTTCATGGTCCATTAGGAACATTATATTCAAATTTATAAATTGTTTTTAAACTTAGTTTACTCAAACCATGACTTATAAAGAGGACAATACCATTATGGAGATTCACATTTATTTACAAAAATCATCCCTAGATTGTCTTTAAGCACATCCATCCCACTTCTAAAAACTCAATACCATATTTTAGATTTATAAAATGACATTAATTTACAATAAACACAATATTAAAATAACTCCCACTTTGTTTAATAATTCCACTTCAATATTGTCCATCATTCTTTATATGGTTCAAGAAATGTATGTTATGTGAATTTTACAAGGTAATGTTACATCAGAATGGTTAGTACAATAAATTTCATTCATATATATGAATTATTCAACAAATTAGGGATAAAATAATTATTATTGAGAAACTATAAAAATGGGAAGTGTTTGAATAACATCATATAAAATGATAAGGTTATAGTTTTGGGAAAAATAGTGTAGTATAAAATAAAAAATGTTAGAGTTTGTTCCAAATACATGGGTTAGAAACTAATAATTTATAAAAATTATAAAAAGTGTGTGTATATTAAATTAAATAAAAATAGATTTTATTAATGGATTTTTATACGACTGGTACTAATCATTGATTTGAATATACTAGGGAGTAGTTACAACATTGATTAAAAAATATCATTTTCTATTCTTTTTATTTAATTTTTCATAAACTAAAATATTATTTTAATTTTAAAATTTTATATAAGATCAAAAATAATTCTTTCCAATTTATGTTCTTTTTTATATATAAAATGATCAAAAAGTTCCATGTTGTTGATTTGTCATTAAAATTTAGGATAGTTATCCTTGATTGATTTTTGACCTATAATAATGAACTATGTATGAATATGAAATTTTAAGTGACAAAAATGAATAAAATATGGTTTAGAAAAAAATTCATTTTAAACTATTAAACCAAATTAAAATGTTCACAAATGAGTAACCATTACATTTCTGTAAATATTTTGTGAAATAATTTTTTATTCATTTTTTATGTCTATGAATAAATCTTGTATAAATATAACATCTAATGTACTCATGATATGACCCGACCTATCAGGGACCCACTTGACCAGAAGTAAGTCACGTGTATCACCCCAATCCAACTGTTAATAGGATAGGGGTTGATAACTAGCAACATGTAGGTATATCAAATAATATGGTAGACCTTGACCTATATCAACCAACAATAGACACATATTTTTAATGAATAAAATAAAAAAACACTATAAGTATATATATTTAAACAACTTAAATATATACAATTCATTCATGATAAATCACATGGTGATCGCATATCCATATAGGCTAGACACCACATAAATTTCATATTTGACAAAGTCTCTAAACAATTTAATCATATAAAAGGGGATAACTTCCCATCATTGTAAGGTTTCTTAGATAAGTAATTGGATCTAAGAGTCACAACATCTATTATGAATGACAAAGATCCATCGAGCACTATCAAACATCAACTCAGAATAAGAATCACCAAATTTATGTTCACTTAAACCAACTCCAGACTTTTAATCTTATATAAAAACACAACATCTGTGCGCACAAATCATATATATGTGTGACCATCAATATATTCAATAGAAATCCCCAAAATAGCTAAATAAACATAAAACAACATGTCATCTCAAACAAAAGAACCAAAAGGTAACAATTAGGAAGATAATTTTACCATATATACTCTATAACTATAAGTATCTTGGATGTAGGGATTTCCCAGACATACTAGATATATTCCACAAAGGATCATACCTCATAAGAAACTAGGGATTATTAGAGTAACAAAGGGGAAACAAATACCAAAGTGATCATCCCAATTTTAAGTCATATCTTGAAGGAAACCAATATGTTATAGAGTTGTTATAGGGCTCAATGTATCCAAACAACACAACCTATCCATAATACCATATTAAACCATAATGTGTTAAACCTAATCCTCAATGAAGTAAAAGCACCAGAAAATTGATAACTACACCAAATGTTCACAACTATCATATCACTAATCTATATACAAGTTGGTAAACCTAAAAATTGTCAATGATTAGTCATTGGTCAGGGTATTACTACCCCAAATTTTTTATATCTACCCAAATGTTAAAAAACCCACACTCCTCTTAGAATCTCTAGTGGTGTACCCAGGCCTCAAAAACTAATGTGTGCATGTTGGGGGAGTAACAAACCATAGTAAATTCATACCAACATCACCACACTAAATTTAGTGTGGGAACTATGACTCTCCAAAGTACCATTCAAGGGATTCCCATTCCCCGGATGGAGGAATCACTCAACATTGAGAAAAGATGTTAAATGAGGGAGTACTTAACTCAATATATCGATGACTTATGCCATAATGGTTTATAAAACATTGGTCGAGGGAGTACCAGACTATGTTTAATCTAAGGATAACTTTCTCTTCATTAGGCTCTAGGTATTTTTGACTCTGTGAAAAAACTATAGAGGGCATGTTCCCAAAGAATATGGAGGATTAATAAAATATAAAACCCTAAAGGGGTCCTCCATCCTATTTTTAACATGGAAACAGGTGTTTGTTGAACCCTAATATCATCCCTATCGAGAAAAACATAACATCCACCTATCTTTCCTCACATAGTGACTTAGGAAACCAAATGGACCCCCTCCCCCTCCCATCAATCAACATAACAAAATTCTTAGGATATTCTCTTTGTTTTCCAAAAACTAACACATGGTGAAAAAAATATGAAAAATACCACATAAAAGACATGATGGAAATGATGTTGCATATGGTAATTCCAGGAGAGGAGCACTCTTGGAGAACATGTTTTACTCATGTGTTCTATAGAGTACTACCTGAGTTGAGCCAAGCAATCCCAAATTAAAATACCTCTCTAGCCTGCTTTTCAATCATGCTTCATAACATGGTTCGACACCTAAGTTAGCCCTATGCAGCCAAACTATGGAACTAGGTCATCCCCATGTAACACCCATTATAGGATCCAATATGGCTTGGAATGTGGGCAATTTAATGATAGTGTTGGATAGTCTATGTTGTTGTAGCTGATCGGACACCACTTATACCTCTTCCAAGACACCTTTCCAGCAATTTTTATCTCCACCACCGCTTATATAACCCTGAAGATGTGGCCATATAGTTACATAAATTAAATAAATTAGTTCATTGAAATTAATCCAAATAACCTTTTAGGTTTAAAGTTTTGTATAATTAGGATAAAACAAAAAATAACAGAGCTAACATATTTCTCAAATAATGGACATTTTTTCCACTATATATTCAACTGCTTATTCCATAAAAAGTCATCAATATGTCCCTAAAATTATTCTAAAAAGATAACTTCAAGACAAAGCATACATATTACTTTTATTCATATCCTGAGGAAAACAAATCATAAGAAATGTGTGAACTTAGATGCTCAATAAGGGTAAATATAAGTGATAACAATCAAACACCTGAAGTGGTAAAAAGATAATGATATTGGAATAATCAAGATACATAAGAAAAGTATACCATAAAAAATTTAGTCTATAAGTCATGGAATAAAATATGATGTGAATAAAAATATTGAGTCAATAAACATGAGCTATAAGAGTATAACATATTCCTGATAATAAGAATAAAACTATGAATCATCTTTCAACATTGGAACATACATCATATTAGGGAAAATAACTTTCATGTGCCACACCATCAGTGCCTGGGCGTATGAGTAACTAAGACATACTCATGAATACCTATCTCATTAAACATAAACTCTTAAACAATGAAATATAGGGTGATATTGGACCCCACCCATCACCATCAATACATATTTATTCCCCATAAAAATCATATCATAAAAAACCAAAGAAATAAAATGGGTTTCATATCTTTTTAACATTTAATAACATAGTAAAAATATTCATAATCCAATCAATAATCACAACATCATAATCCCTTGGATAATAAATGGGTATCCAATGACATAAAGTAACTTTCTAGATAAATATCTTTCAATAAAGATAAAAGGCATATTTTATTTACATAGTATAGATAAAGGGTATATGGTAAAGAAATAAACCTCACCAATTAATCAAAATATTACATCTATGTGAACACCCTTCAATAAAAAGAATAAAAAATATGGTATTCATATAGGGAAGTAATTGGAATAAAAATTAGGTTTATAAACCTTTAATGACTAGGAATGAAAAAGGTAGTGATTAACCATTTACATGATAGGAAAAAAATTAAGTCATCTGGGGAAAATAATTGGATGGTATCATTTGAATAACTTTTTTAATCCTTCATAATATATTTCAAAGGATAACAAATTATATGAAATAAATATTTATTAGTTTTATAAAATACACATTTTAAATAATAAATGTCTTTAGTCTTGAAATCGTTTTAAAATAAATATTTCATTGAACTAAGAGAAAATTAGTTTATATTAGATACCATGAGAGGATAAAGGGATCGTTTCAAAGAAAATGTGAAATTTGGAGAAATTATTTGTTAATTAGAAGAGAAACATAAAAATAGTCTTTATAAAACATTTATAATATTATCATAAAAAGAAGAAGTTACGTATCAATTTCAAAAGTTATTTTCTAAAAGGTGAACTGAAAATCATGGAAAAAAATAACTTTGAAAAAGAAAATCTAATAATATATCCCTAAAAAGGTATAAAAGTTATAAAAAATGTATTGAAAAATGAAACATTTTATTTTAAAATAATGGAAAATATTTTTTTAATATTTTGAAATACTATTGTTTGAAAAATCGCATCATAATAAGAATATTAAATTTTCCTTATAAAAAGGTGTAAATATGATTATTAGAATCAAGGAAATTAATACATTGTATCATTCCCAAAAAGAGAGTAAAACATAGGATGGAATAAAAATATGGACTTGAAATAAAGAGCTAATTAAGAGATGGAGGTCTGTCCTAAATAACTATATACTTTTTAGTAACAAAATAATCAAGTAAGAATCAATGAATTAAAAGATACATTCTACCACATAATGATAAAATTGAAAATGACATAAAATTTTAAATCAATTAACATAGATAATATTTAATGTTAATGTTCCAAAGAAACCAAATAACTCAGAGATAGATATTTGAGTTACCAAAGACCCTTCCAGACAACATAGTTCGTTAAGTAAGAGAATCATAAAAATGGTTTTATATGATAAGAATTTAAATATATATAAAGCAGTAAAAAATAACACATAAAACAATATTGGTAAATAATTTCAATAAATTAATTTAAAATTTTTAAAAAAGACCACTTATAACTTCAGGAATGAAAATTGAGTTAATAAAAACTCGTACAACTTGGGTAGAATTTTAATCTAAACCTATTTAATGGGAGATATTTATTTTCAAATTAAATTAAATTTTTTGAAAATTATTTACTGATATATTAACTCTATTAGTAAGTATATATAGTACATAAAATAAATCAATATAAAAATAAAAAACTTTTCACAAAGAGAAGAATTTTATATGAAGACTCTTACCTTAATCTTTATTTGTTCTACAATTGCACCAAAAAACATAAATAATTATATTATATTTATTAAATACATACCAAATAACCTTATTCATAACTATAACAATATATAATCTTCATTTATAATCTTTATATATATATATATATATATGCACCGTAAGTTTTTTTCTATATTAAATATCTGGTGTAAGTAGTCCTGATAGTTTTGAAATTGTTTTGTTATAGCATAGTTAGTATTCATTATTCCCCAATAATTCATCATTCCTATCCCATTTAATTTAAATTAAGGGGTGAATTTTAATTATTTATTACATTTTAACATCTTTTCATCCGTATTTCATTCTTTTCATTTTAATATGAACTCATGAATAATCATTTTTCCATGATTCTTAACCAACGAACATTGTTTTCTCAATTAATGATTTAAATATTAATATAACCATTCAAGAAATAAAAATAAATATTTATTTAAATATTTGTATAATATTATACCATTGATTAATTTCCCATATCCTTCAATTATATAAATTCACAACATCATTCAAGTGTATAGTTAATGTGACCCAAACATGAACATACCATGATTAATGGGTGATTAGGAGATGGTCTATTTGAAATATCACCATACCAGTGGAATAATTATATTATTTAGTTTTAATTAGTTTTATATATCATATTTATAAATATTTATAAAAATTAATGGATAAGAAAATATTATGTAATTTAAATTAAATATTTTTCTCTTAGTATGCTTGTTTTAAAGGATGGAATTAAAGATAATACTTTATTGATAATATCATTAATAGGCTATAAAATTTGTAATATTGTAACCATAATGATAAAATAAATATCATATTTATCTATTAAACTCTTTATTAGGACCATCCATGTAAAGCGGTGATGAAGAGAAAAATAGAAATTATTCTTCCTATAGAGGTAGTAGTTCACACAAACAAAAGGATGATGATTTCAATTTCTATATAATTAGATAAATAAATAATATGTTTTATAATTTAATAATCTAATAAATTTCAAATATATCATAATTATTTATTAAATTCAACTTTGGGACTGTACTTATAAGTTTGTTCTGGAAAAGGAAACATGAATTTTTTTGGAGGAGGTAGTTCATGCACACACAAATATCATTTTCACTTTTAGTAAGTAAAAAATGGAATGGTGGTTAAATATGGTAATAGAATTATAGTAATATAATGATATAATAAGTATGGTTATGTTTTTATTTTAATATTTTTAAAATAAATTTAAAAAATAATGGATGCAAATATGGAAAAAGAAAAGAAGAAGTTGTTAGAAATTTATACCTCACTACTTGGGTTATCACCATTGTGAATGAGGTTAAACCTGTGAAGGATGGATTCTTTTGACACTAACATAACCTCATAAATTTTTATAGGAGTGTTTATAATAATTTTAGGTATATTTTTGGGTGAACTAAATGGGTTTTAGTATAACAGCCGAGGACCCGCACTCCTAAATCCTATGCTGAAATCCATGACTTTACATTTTCGGCTTCTATATCGATAATTGGGACCAAATTATTTTTCCATCAAAAATTAAAAAATAAAAAGGAAAACATGGATCACTTGAATTATATTGGACGTTTTAGGTTTAAAGTTTTATTGAATTGTGAAAAAAGTTTATATAAATAATTAAAAAGTAGTCAAAATAACATTTTCCCAATTAAACCTAGATTTAATTATTCGCAATAGGTCATAAACATCATCCTTCTGAAATACTTTATATGCATAAATTTTTCAACATAAATATATAAAATAATTGTAAAAGGAAATATAATAAGGGTGAGAAAAAATTCTTAAAAATGGAAAATTTAATCATTACCAAATTAAAGTCATCAATAAACATAATAGTGCATAAGGGTATGGTAAAATAATAAAATTGAATGAGAGAATCATAAAATAAATCAAGCCAATTAATATCTGGATCATCAAATATGAAAAAATTAAAATTTAAAGACTAATAAAAATAAATAATCAAAAGTCATGTTATATCAATATTTATCATTAGAAACATTATAAACTAATAATATGAAATTAAAACAATTTTTGGTAACTTGGAGCATCAATTTATTAAAACACTTTCAAAACCCCTTCAATTTGAATAAACATATGGATGACTTCCAATATAATAATTATCCAATGAATTGAAAAAATATCATGGAGCACACATAATTTAATATGTTGTGGTATTAGCTGGAACTATTTGGGAAACCCCAAATTAAGTTGTAATGGTCTTCCCTGATGTCATCTAGACCACCCCATGTTAAGTTGCAACGAGCTTTCACTATGCTATCTGGGACACCCCATGTCAAGCTATAACATGATCTCCTGATGAAATATGGGTGCACCCATCATTTCTAATTTCCAAGAACTGAATAAATAATAAATAACATAAAGAATTAATTTCATCAGAGCTCATTAGAAATAAAAAATATTAATTTCAAAACATTATTAACCCATGTAAAGGAAAAGGGTTCTGTATCAATCTATTTGAAACATGGTTAACTCGTGGAAAATAAATTAGATCCATACCAAACTCATTGATAAATGATTAACCCATAGAAAATAAATTTGTTTCAAAATAATATCTTTAAAAAATGGTTAACATATAAAAATTAAATTGGTTACATAACAATCTCTTTGAGAAATAATTAACCCCTAAAAAGGAAATGGGTTCCATAAAAAAAATATTTCAAACATGAGTAACCTGTGGAAAATAAATGGGTACCATAAAAATATATTTGAAACATGATTAATCCATGGAAAAAATTTTTCCACAACAATCTCTTTAAAACATGAGTAAAAGAAAGAAAAGAAAAGGGTTTCTTAACTATCTATTTGAAATGTGAGTAACCCATTGAAAAGAAATAGGTTCCCTAACAACATATTTGAAACAATCATAATCTATCAAAATAAATAATCATAATTGTATAAATAAAAAATATCCCCATTGTAGTATGAGTAAAAATAATATTTTATGATTTTGATGAATGGAAATTCCCTTAAAATATCATTAAAAACATTCTTTAGGAAAATAATCATTATACTTTGAAAGTGTCCCATAGCACTTTGAAACATTTTAATAATAATCTCCATGAAGTAATAACAATAAATGAAACATATATATCATGATAATAATGGGATTCATGATATAACTTATCAATGGTGTTGTATATACGCCTCATAAAATAAGATAGGTGTATAACATAACAAATGTCTCAAAGAAGAAAAATTATAACACAAATCCATTACCACTTTGGCAACTCTAAAACCCTAAACCCCATGAAAAATAAATACTGAATTGGATATTTAAAACCCCATAAATTAAATTATATTAAGAATAAAATATATTCATCGGCATTATATACACCATATAAAAAATTAGTTGCATAAAAAAAATAAGCCTCAAGGGAATGTAATTTGAGACAAAACCCCTTACCTTGAGTCTGATTCATCATGATTGTTCATTATATTCATTGATAATAAACTTATGTTGATTATTTTATTTATTTATAACCTTTAAAAGTTTATTATTACTTTTATTTCACTCACAGAAAAGTTATATTCAATGACTTAATCAATTAAGTTTAAGTTAAATGTTTTGAACATATTCGGCTTATGTGTCAAAACAGACTTTGATAGGTCAACTAAGGTCAATGAGGTCATTATATAAATATCTATGAAATAATTAACATGACATAATTATAAAATTTTTCATCCATTAGACTTTTAAAATCATATAATATAGATGGTTATGAAAAATGAACCAGCATTACGATCAGGGAGATGCTAGGTCCTACGTACTCAGGAGTACCGTTATCATTTTTAATTATCTTTATAGAAAGAAGTTAAGTAATTTTTATCATTATATAATGAAACTTATATCATAAATACCATATTATGTAGTTATATATAATTATATATATCATTATTGCAAATTTATGATGAAAAAGGAAGAATTGTATCGTTTCGAGGAGGCGGTAGTCCACATATCTTTGAACGACATTATCACATTTTAAATCTGTGATATGGAAAGAAGAGATTGATATGTTATATCTAAATACTCAAAATTATGTCATTAAAATTATAACTATGTCATTTATATCAGATATTTTTTTAAACCCTTCCTTAACACATTCTATGTAAAGTGTGAGCATATCACATCGCTTTGAAGAGGCGGTAGTCTACACGTCCATAAACAATGTTATCGTATTCCCAAAAAATGGAGATCATGAAGTTATGTGTTATATAATAATTCCATAAGTATTAATAAATCTCAAATATAATATTTATATATATAACATATAAAAACAGTATTTACATCATATTTTCCAACCATAATAGGTGGTAAAGGAAAAACATATGACATCATTTTGTGAGGGGGTAGTTTGTCGCGCACACGAACACTGATTTCATTACCCATTTTATAGAAGTGTGTATAATTTTAGGTATAAAACATGACCTAATAATATCTAGGTATATATAGGATAATAATTTTATTATATAATAATTTAATAATAAGAATTGAATGGTTGGAAAAATAAATAAAACAAAAGTGCTCATTGAGAAATGTTACCTCTTATTCAGGTAACTTCTTTTGGTTAGTACTAAAGGACATACTTGGTTTGATTTATGACCAAGGTCTGGTTTCTAGTATTATATTAGGAATGTTGGGAGATTATTTTTACAATTTTTTTATGATCCAAATGTCTTTATAGGTGTGAAGAAGTGGGGAGAGTGACTTCCTTTCAATAGTGGAGGGGGAATGTTATTATTTTAAATATAAAAAGTTAAGTAATATTGGGATATCTCTCTTAAATAATTTTCCCAAAATAATGAAAAATATTAAATAAATGTTGGAATATTTTTGAAATATGTCTATAAATTGGGTTTCAGAGATGTTTCTAGGTCATTTGTCCCCGTAATATTAAATTTAAACCACTACATAAACTCATTTTTATATTAATCGTTGTAATTTATTTTAATTTATTTCACAAATATTTTTGTTAAAAAAATAATTTAAAATTAATATAAATTATAAATTATTATTATTAAAAATATATAATCCTTTTTTTAATTCAAATCACATAAGTCACTTCCGTTAATTTAATATTAATCCAGCAGACAGGACGAGACAACGTGTTTTTAAAGAGAAAGGTTAAAAAGTTTGAAATGTTTTTATTTCCAATTTCATTGTGATATTTATTCCAATTAAATATATTGTATTTAAAGATGTAATATTTATCTAATTATAAATTAAACCCAATTAAAAATATAATTTATCATTATAAATTATTTAGACGAGAAAATAGTTTTCAATTAAAATCCAGTACATTTCACTATTCATCAAAACATGAACTTTCTCATGAAAATACCAAAAAATCACCCAAAGTAAATTTTTATATCCTTCATTAAAAAATAAATTTAATTTTATCAAAAAAAAATATATAAATTTTCCAAAATATAGTTTTAAAACAATTTTTTCTTTAAAATGTTGTAAAACAACCTTTTAAAATATATCTTTTTATATTTTAAAATGGATTTATTCTTATTTTATTCCTATAAAACATATTGCATGAATTGAAAAATATTTTATTGAAAATATAAAATATAAATATCATTAATATCTCTCTTAAATATTTATTAATTTGTTTTATTATGATAAAATTCCATTCTAGTTATAGAAATAGTTTTTCATACATGCTCATCCTTTATATTCAATTGGTTTTTATTTTCATTTATAATTAATTAGAAAGAATTAATTTTATAAAAAAAATTAAAATATATTCTCAAAATTTAGTTAATATAATTCATTCCCTTAATTCTAATAGCTATATTGTAGCTATCATATTAAATATAAATGTTATATTGTTTTTTTATAAAACTCTGTCTTGCGTGTAACACAAATTATCAAAAAAAATCGATGTTGTGTGCAACAAAGATAAACATGGTGTTATGTATAATAAAATATAAACTACTAATTGTGTGTAACATAGTATATTAAAATAATTTAAATTAACTTTAAATATTGTATTTCATAAAATCTCTAGATATTGCACCGTACCCCCCTTAAAACGTATTTCGCCCTTAAAATTCATTTTAGTTATCAAAGTGTTTACATTTTTTGGATAAATTTATTGAAAACCAAATCTTAGAAATTAAATAAATAAATAATCCCTTTAAAGGTAATGGGTAAACATAAAAGTAACATAAAGTTATGGATAACTAGGTTTCCACACAAGGAAAACATTGGTGGGGAATTAAAAAATTTAATTGGAATGAAGAACAAAACATAGTCAATAGGAATTCAATGAAAACAAAACCAAGAACTAAATAGGTGTGGAAAAGTTAATTAATATCATCATAAAATACATTAATAGGATAATATTTTATTTAAATATGATTTTCTAAAACTTTAACATTTACTTTCACCATATAGACACAAAACATAAAGAAATATACTTACATGACAAGTGAATTTCATCCTTTACCAAAATCTCATTTGTTTCTCCAAATGATGAGTATTCAAGATGTTGTTTCCACACCTAAAGAACTAATTTCATATTTTAAAGTCCACATAATCATAAAAGGTATAAAAATACATTCCTCTTATCTTGAAACATTAGCCAAACCCAAAATGGTTAGCACATTGTTAGATAATTCCCAAAATGAAAAACCCATAATAAAATAATCTTCAAAAATAAATAGTATTACCCAAATATGAAACTATATCATTCCATTACCCTATATCCCAAATAACCTCAATAACATCAAAATTAAATAGTGTTTTAATGTCAAGGGTTATCTCATACCTTCAATATTTCAAGCCCAAAAGATGGAGATATTATTTTAAAGTAACATTAGTCACTTAGTCACCAAATCACTTTTCAATCATGTGGTTATCTATATGAAAATACATATATTCCCATAATTACCTAAATATCAAAAATCATAAAAACCTTAAAGGTTATCAATACCTTAAAATTTATTTCATCAAAAAGTAAATGTACACTTAACATTAAACCAAATACTTACATATACATAAAACTAATAAAACTTCTCCAAAAATATCATTGATAACATCAAAAGCTTTACTATGTGAAAACCTCAAGTGTTGTGTCTTAAGACTATGAACTTATGATATAACTTAATCTTATAGTCTTATGATGGTATCCATAACTCTTAAGATAACCTAATATGAAAACATCCAAATCTATAAAGTTATCTAAACTGACATTTGATACTAACTATAATAGCCCAAGACCCACTCTCCTGGATCCAGTACTGAAATCCCTTACTCTACATTTATGGATTTGATGTTGATAATTGTGACCCAATTTTTTTCATCAAACCTTAAAACATTAAACGTAAAATTTGTATCACTTATATTTTAGATTACCTTTTTGGTTTAGAGTTATAGAGAATTAGGACAAATTACCACAATAGCAATTCGAAAGTCATCAAAAGAACATTTCTTCCATTTAACCCAACTTTTCATATTTCACAATAGGCCATCAATATCATCCTTGTGAAATTAATTATAGATATAATGGTATTATGATATAATTAAATTTCATGAGAGAATAATAAAATAAATCGAACCCATCAACCCCTATATCATAAAATATGAAAATATGGAAAAGTAAAGACTTATCAAAATCAATAATCAAAAATACATGTGATATCAATCTCGGTCATTAGAAACATTATAAAGTCATAATAATTATTTAAATCACTTTTTGGTAACATAGAGAATCACTTTCATGAAACCCTTTCAAAACCCTTTCAATTGGAAAAATCAAATGGCCGACTTCCAATATAATAATTATACAATCCATTGGAATGATATATTGGTACACCCATGATTTAACTTATTATGGGATTTCTCGATGCTAACTAGGACACCCCAAGTTAAAATATAATAGGTTTACCCAAAACTCTCTAGGCCACCACATGTTAAGGTGTAATGAGCTTTTTCACCACTATCTAGACCCCCACATGTTAAGGTATAATGGGATTTACTAGTGCTATCTAGGTGCACCCATCATTTAAATGTCCAATAACTAAATAAAAAATAAAGCTCATATAGAATTGATTTCATCATAACTCATCGGAAACAATAATTATTCATTTCAGAACACAATTAACCCGTAGGAAGGAAATAAGTTCCATATCAATATATTTGAAACATGGTTTACCCATGGAAAATAAAGATGTTCCATAACAATACACATGAAAATTGATTAATCCATGGAAAATATATTTGTTCCATAATAATCTCTTTGAAACATGACTAACATGTGGAAAATAAATGGGTTCCATCAAAATCTCTTTCAAAAATGATAAACCCATGGAAAATAAATGGGTTCTATAACAATCGATGTGAAACATGATTAACCCAGGTAAAAGAAATGGGTTCTATAAAAATATATTTGAAACATGAGTAACCCTTGGGAAATAAATGGCTTCCATAACAATATCTGTGAAACATGAGTAAACCATGGAAAATAATTAGGTCCTTTAACAATCTCTTTGGAACATGAGTAACCTAGGAAAAAAAATAGGTTACTAAACAGTTTCATTGAAATAATTATAATACATATAAATGAATAATTAGTATGCTATCAGTAAAAATTATACCCAGTTTAGGAGGATTAAAAATAAGGATTGTTGATATTGATGAATATGAATTCCTTTAAAATATTAATAAAAGCATTCATGAGGAAAATAATCTTCAACATGCCACATTTTTAATGATTGAATCATAATCCCCGTGAAGTAATAACATTAAATTAAACTTATAATATCATGATAATAATTATACCCAAAATATAACATGTCAAATTAGTAGTATATACACCTCATAAAAGAAGATAGGTGTATAACAAAACAAACATCTCAAAGAAGGAAAGTTGTGACACAAATCCATTACCACTTTGGTAACTTGGAAAATATAAACTCTAGCAAAGAGAAATAATAAAATTGATATATAAAACCCCACAATTTCATTTATAATAAGAATACAATACATTCATGGGCAATATATACATTGTATAAAAATAATTTTGTGCATACTAACAATTAAGTCTCAATGGAATGTAAATTGAGATGAAACCCCTTTCCTTGAGTCTGATACATCACACCCATTCTTTATATTCCATAATAATATACTTATGTTAATTATTTACATTATTTATATACTTTTATAATTTTATTATTAATATTATTTCACTCAAAAAAACTAATACAAAATTACTTAATCAATTAAGTTTTTGTCGAAATTTTTGTAAATATTCAAATTATATATCAAAACTGAATTAATTAGGTCAAATAAGGTAAATGAGGTCATTATCTAAAAATATACATAATAATAACCATGAAATAAATATCAAATTTTTTCACTAATTGTACTTTTAAAATCATATAGGAAATATTATCATGAAAAATGAACCAACATTATGATCATGGAGACCGTAGGTCATACGTACGCATGAGTAATGTTCTCATTTTTAAATGATAATTATTGAAAGAAGGTAAGTAATATTTATCATTTCATAATGAAAATTATATAATAAATACCATATAATTTAATTATTTACCATTATACCTATAATTATTCTAACTTGGTGATGAAAATTGAAGAATCACATCGCTTCGAGGAGGAGGTAGTCCATATGTCGATGTACGATGTTATCACTTTTCAGTGTGTGAAATAGAAATAATAAAATAATATATTATATATATATAATTATTTCATTAATATAATAAATATTTCATTTATATCATATATATTAACTCATTCTTAATACATTCCATGTAAAGTGTGAACTTATCACATCACTTTGAGGAGGTGGTAGTCCGCACGTTAATAAACGATGTTGTCGTATTCCTACAAAATGGAAAGCAAAAATGTATCTGTTATATAAAAATTTAAGAAGTATTAAGACATTATAAATATCTTATTTATCATATAAAAACATTATTTCCATCAGACTTCCTAAACATAAAATGTGGTCTAGGAAAAATGAATGGCATCATTTCATGAGACGATGGTTTATCATACACACGAATGGTGATTTTGTAACACATTTGCTGGATTTGTGTGTAGGTGTAGGTCAAAACATTAAAATAAAAATATTTCAATATATTTAGGATACTTAGGTCATTATATAATAATGGAATTAGAATAATTGAAATGGTGGAGACAGAAATAAAACAAAAGTGCATGTTCAAGAATGTTACTGTTTATTCAGCTAATTCTTTTTGGTTTGCACCAAAGGAATTACTTGATTTTATTTATTCCCAATTTCAGGCTTATATAAAGAGAGGATGGATTTTTAGGGATTATTTGGGTAGATTTTGGATGATAAAAAATTTCTTTTGATGTTTGATGAAGTGGGGATATTGAGGGTCCTTCTATAGTGGAGGGGGAGTGGCATTTTCTAAAATATAAAAAGGTAAACACTGTTTCAAAGTATAAATTACGTCATGTGCCTCCAATAATGTACCAAATTTGATAAAATCTGTGTTATTGTTGGTATACTTCTATCCAAAGGGTTCTAGACAAGTTTCTAGGTCATTTGACCCCTTAATATTACAGTTTAACCACTAGGTAAACTCATTTTTACCATAATTGTTGTAATTAATTTTTATTTATTTCACTAATATTTTCAATAAAAACTAATTTTAAAATACTATACATTATTAATTATTCTTATTAAAAATATTTAATCCATGGTTCTCTATTAAAATCATAAAAATGTCAGAAATTAATTTAAAATTAATCCTACAGACGGGATGAGAAAGTGGGTTTTTAAACACAAGAGTTCAAATGTTTGGAAAGTTTCTATATCCAATTTCAATGTAAAATTTATTATAATTACCTAAATTAGTTAAAATTATATAAAATTGATCTAATTATAATTTAAAAAAACATAAAAATATAATTTTACAATATAAATTATTTAGATGAAAAAGTAGTCTTCAATTAAAATCCAGTATTTCTAATGATTCATCAAAACATGAAACTTCTCATGAAAATGCAAAAAATTCACCCAAAGTAAATTTTGATATACCTATATTGAAAATTAAGGCCTATTTTTTCATATAAATTTAAAAATGTTCTAAAATTGAGTTTTAAAACATGTTTACCATTAAAAGGAGATAAAACGGCCTTTTAGAAAAATAGATCATTTTATTCTTTAAATTGGATTTATTCTTAGTTTATGAATATAAAAATTATTGAAAGAAATTAAAAATATTTTATTTAATATATAAAATATAAATTTATTTAATATATTTGACTAATAGAAATTAATTTGATTTATTAATATAAAACATCATTCAAGTTATAAAAATAGTTTTTCGTCAAACTGATCCTTTATATTCAGTTTGTTTTTATTTTAATTTCTAATTAATTGAAGAAATACATTTCATAAACATGTGTCACCTATATTCTAATAATTTGTTTAATATAATTAATTCCCTAAATTATAATATCTAGTTGATAACTATCATATTAAATATTAATGTTATATTGTTGTTCTGTAAAACTCTGTCTTGCATGTAACACACATTACTGATGAAACTCAATGTTTCATGTTAAAAAAGATAAATTTTCTGTTGTATATAATGAAATATAAAATTTTCATTGAATTTAACACAAGATATAAAATAATTTAAATTTATTTTAAGGAAGTTATTTTATAAAATCTTGGGATGTTACTTTTAGTGTGAGGGGAAGTGAAGAGAGGATAACCCCTTTCTTAAGTGAAAAAGAGTAGAATTTTGGTAAATACACAAAACTTCTCAATAATGGAAATTCAGTATGAAGGAAAATATATCCAAAATTTATAAATAATATAGAGTAAATGATATAGGTTTTATTAACACCTCATACACTCAATTAAACCATGTTTGTCCCTTTATCTCTTAGGATACTCATTTTTACCATTTCAGTTTTCAAAATAGTAAATTTATTTTACCTTGTAAATTTATCCTTTATACCCAAAAATAATTCTTCCTTGTTATATAATTCTTATTTAATGATTTAAAAATTTAGATCCAGTTTTTTATTCAATTTTTAAATGAGATGAAAATTAATTTTAAAATACTAAATGTATAATGTATTGAATTTAATTTTTTGATAAATATAGCTTAAATCTAAAATTTTAAATATTGTTATAAAACTTAATAGAATTTTTTTCATTATATAGTCACTAATAAAATACATATTTGGTCTTATGAAAAGGTTTGACAAATTTATAATTCATATTTATATACTAATAATGTCATAAAATTAATGTTATTTATAAAAATAGTATTTTCCAATATTCAACTAAAAATCATAAATTTTAGAACAATATAAAAAAATTAAGGCTAAGATAATTTGAACAAAATAATTCCAAAAATGAAGTTATATTTATATAATTCAGATTCTAAAATATATAATTTTATTTTTAAAATGAAAATACAAAAATATAGTGATATACTACTTTTATTAAAAATTAAATTTGTAAACATTAAGTGTTCTAAATATCATTTCATATCAATTTCAAATTTAAAAGATTTTAATACGTTAGTTCATATTTTTTAATATTTTACAAATGTAAAATTTAATCTATTAGGATAAAATATACATTACTTAATAAAAATTATCTAAAAAAAGAAATATTTCTTTTATACTAAATATGATTTAACAAACACCATTAAAATTAATTATTTATACTGTAAAATTTAATTTTAGAGATCCAATGTTTTTAAAATATTTATTTCAATTTTATATAAATAGTATATCATATTTTAATATTATTATTATTGAAATTTATATGTAATGAAAATTTTGTATATATAATTTTAATATCAAATTTTTATTTCATTGTGATTTATATTATTTTAGATTTACTACTTACCAATACACAAATTCAATATACCTATTATATATATGACCAACGACCATACTTTCAATGACCATATTTTCAATGACCATATTTGATATGACCATATTTCACTCCAATATATAGACTTACAAAATCATTATTTCAGTCCACACTCACTTCACAAGGTACATTTCTTATTTCATTATATATATTTTCATAATGACTTCTCCGTTCATGATTCTCTTACACATTACAAATTTTATTTGGTTATTGTTGAACCTCAGGGTTTAATATCATATAGTAGTTTTCTTAGTTGTGAAGATTTTATTCATTTATATACATTGTCCCCTATTGATTTATGCACTTTTCATGGATGAAATTCATCCATGGTGAGTACTAATCCATGGTGTGAAATGCTTAGTTTTTATATGTTTTTTTAAAATTCCACACTAATGGATGAATAATGTGTTTTTTTATTGTTTATATCTTATAGGTAATAGTTTCTAGTCATGTTTCAATACTTTTGAAAGAATTCATAAGCCTGAATGGATCCAAAGCCTTTAATTTTTATTTATTTTTGATAATCCCCCTTTTAAGGGATGAGGGGGAAACCTTTCATGGCCCGTAGTCTTAGAAACATATTATATGACCTAGAGGCCTTATAGGAATTCATCCCAAACAAACTACTTGAAAATATACCTCCCCCACAAATATCTTGATGTCAGATCTCCACCTTTGCAAGGTTGTTCAGCTAGCTGTCTTGTGTAGAGATGCACAGGACCGGTACAGATGGAAATGTCATACCCTATCATTATTGCAATTCAAGTTAGATCTACTCTGGTGAGTGTGCATGCACTTAAATTTATATCTAGAGAGTTTTTTCTTGAATTCTATCTGGTTTCATCTACATTACATGTTTCCCAAAGGCCTTGATGTGGCCCAAAGGCCTTGAGGTGGCCCAAAGGCCTTGAGGTGGACTGAAATTCTAACTGGCCTGGATGCCTTAGAAGAGGTATGTTATGGGGAATATATGATTACTTTATACCATTTCACTTATATTTTCTAAAACAACATTTAACATTCATACAATCATATACCCTAGTTTGTATAAAAAATAATCATATATTATCCATAACATACCTCTCCAAAAACTATTTTAATCCTCAATACATTAAACTACTATGATATTATATATTACCCTAAAATTTAACTCTAATTTTAAGACTCAAATTTATTAATCACTTTTTCATAAGGTCACAACCATGTCAATATATAAAAAAACCCAAAACTTTGGTAAACATCACAAAAATATATCATGGATTTCTCTTTCATTAAATCAATAATCAATTATAATACTAAATAAATCACTTTTCTCAAAATCAATTAACCCTTTATTACCTCAAGAAAAAATATTAGATTAATCCTAATATTTATCTTAACCCCAATCATTTGTTATTAAATAGTTAGACACCAAATTATAACCTTATCATAAAATAAATATTCATGGTTTTTTATTCCATTTAATATATGTTCCAAAAACATTAAAGTGGAACTACTAAAGAATAATCTTTATATATCTCACATAACCTTGATAACTTTTAAAATATAACATAATGAAATCGATAAATATCAATCACTAATAATAATAGTGATTATAAAAAATTAATTTTTATTATGGTATCAACCTCGCTACCATAGGTAATACTAGGAAAATCACATTTATTATCATAATTGGAATATACTAAGATTCTCAACCATTAAAGTGTGAATTGTAGTTCTTTTATAAGACATAGTGGTTTTTGGATACATTCTTTTCTCATATTGATCTTTGGGATCCTATTTTAACAAAATATTAAAACCAAATTGGTAATGATAAAATCCAAAATAATCAGAGTATATGAATATGAATACTCAGTCCTAATATTTATTTTCTAATTACTCCTGGATTTCATCCTATGATACTTTAATTTCAACTATGTCATAGTTGGTTAATCATAAAACTCTCTTGGTTCTACCTAGTCTAATTTAAGTTTTGTTCCCTCATACTTCTTAACCTAATCACCTAAATTAATTTTGAAATAAATCATTAATAATGGTTCATAAAGATAATGTGATTGACCAAATAACATCACTTATGAGTTTCAAATTACGTGTGTGGTTATCCATCTTTATTATGCACTTACTGAAGATTGATTTAATACCCAATACACACTTTCCAGGGTTATTTCCCCTATGTGCATCTACGTTAGAGATTGTATCCACTTTTAGTATGTATTTAGTGATTTAATTTCTTGGAAAACCAAAGAATCTCTACTTTTTCAAAATTTTAGGATGTTATCCTATACTTTAACTTATCACTTAGACATATCCCTACAGTTTTCAATGAAGTTATATTATCCAAATATCCAAAATATTATCTCAACTTAACTAAAAGTTTACATATACCTTTTAAATTATAATCAAAATTAACTTATCAACCACTAAATATATTTCTAACTCCAAATTTATTCTAAAAAAATATCATTCTAATATCTAAAGTCATCTATACCATTCTCTGATACCAATTATATATTCCTAAAATGTCACAATATAACTACTTGAATTAAAGAAAAAAATCATTATTAGACATTTTCATGACCATTTAGGATTTTAGTTCAAGATAATTATCATAAAACATTAATGAAAAAACTCATTTATTTCTCAAAAAAATATACATTTCTCGATTATATAAAAAGAAATTTATCCATAAAAATAATTCAATATCTCCCACAAATTCATCTCATAAGAAACAATTTTACACATATGATACATATTAATTTTATTCATAACCCCGTTAAATGGGAAAATAAAAAAGGGGTGAGCTTAGATACCCCATAAGAGTAAAATTGATAAGAATCAAAGATCATAAATGATCATAATATTAGAAAATGGGTATTATCAAGACACAAAGGAAACTTATAACCAAAAAAATATTATTTCATAAATCATGGCATAAAACTTAACATATAAAAAGAAATGAATCAAGATGGTGAGTTAATAAACATGAGCCATGATAGAATACCATAGCTATAATATTGAGAATAAAAATTTGAAACATCTTTCAACATTGGAACATACATGTTTATAGGGAATATAACTTTCATGAGAAACACAATAATTTCCCATGCTTATGAGAAACTAAAACAAACTTGTGAATAACTATCTCATGAGATTTAAGTTCTTTACTAATTCATTGGAGGGCGATATAGTACCCCACCAACAATCATCCATACATAGGTGTACCATATAAAAAATCATATCATAAAGTACCTAAGGAAATAAAATTCGTTTCATATCATTTTCAATTGGAATCACACAAGAAGAATATCTATAATTCCACCAATAATAATAAAATGATAAATCCATGGATAATAAATGGGTTCCAATGAAATCAAGTAGCTTTTTAATTAAATACCATACAATCAAGATAATAAATCATATGGTATTTGCACAATAAAGGTAAAGGCTATATAATTACAACAATAATTTACCCAATTATTAGATTTATGTAATCTAGGTGAACAAATATCAATAAAATGAATCAAAGAAAGGGTATACATATGTAGAAGGAATTTGAATAAAAAATAGTTTTATAAACCTTGAATGACTAGGAATGACAAAGGTATTGACGGATCATTTCTAAGATAGAAAAAAATTGTAATCCATTTAGACAAAAAAGGTGGACGGTATCATTTGAAGAATACCCCTGTTCAAGAATAATTTGTATCAACGAATAATGAATTGGAAGGAAAACAATTTATTATAGTTTATGAAAAAAATTATTTGGAAATAAATAAACCCTTCATATTTGGAAATAATTTTCAAATAATTATTTTATATTTAAGGAGAAAAGTAATTTCCTTTCGAAAACATGAAATATATAGGGAAATTTTCAATTAAAATAAAACTTTCACAAAAAATATGTGTTCACATAGAAGAAAAAAATAAAAATATTCTTTATAAAACATTTATAATATTATCATAAAAAGAAAATTTTAAGGGTCACTTTTAAAAATTTATTTCCTAAAAGGTTAACTGATAACATTAAAAACATTTTAATTTGGAAAATAAACTCAAATAATATATACTTTAAAATAGGAAAAGGTTATTTTATAAATAGGTGTGAATGATAAAACATTTGATTTAAATGGATATAAAACCTTATTTAAAATATCTTGAAATACTGTAACCCACATCATAAAAAGTGTATTAAATTTAGATTTTATACTAGGGTAAATAAAATTATTATAATAATAGAAAATAATCCATAATATATGTCCCAAAAATAGAGGATAAGATTTTCTGTATGGAAACATATACATGAAATGAAGATCCAATTATGAAATAGAGGTTTATTCTGGAAAACATTATAGATTTTGGGGAGAGGAAAATAAAATATAAATATTTGAATTAAAAGATTAATTCTAACATTAAAGATAAAAGATAAAATTATATAAAATTGGATATCAATTAATAAATATAATATTTATAGTTGAAGATCAAAATAAAACTACATAACTCAAATATAGAGATTTTATTTACTAAAGTCCCTTATAGTCAACAGAGTTGATGAACTAATAAAGTTTTTAAAACGGTTTTATGTGGTAAAATATTAAATCCCCAAACATAAATATAAAATACCACATAATAAAACATTATGTTATAATTTAGCTAATTTTTATGAAATATTTTGAAAAATAATAATTATAACTCAAGGAATGATAATTGAGTAAACAAAAACCCTTACTAATTAAAAATAATATAAAAATAAACCTCTTGAAATATATAGATTTAAATTGGAACCAAATTATAATTAATTAAAGGTATTTAATGATATAGAAATTAAATTATTCAGTATATACACCACATAAAATAATTTAGCTACATCATAAAAAAAATGTCTCAAAGAGTATAACATGAGATGATAACCCTTACCTTGTCTTGATTCATTATGACCTTGAACAAAACATCTTGAATAATTAAAGTAATTTTTTTAAATAAATAAATAAGAACATGATTCAAAACTATAATTATTTATAATCCTCATTTATAATCATTATATACACATATATGAAGTTATTTTTTACTTATTTTCAATATATGTTGTAAGTAATCTTGATCATTTTAAACGATTTTTGTAAGAGTGGTATCGATGTTCTATATTATTATAAATTTTATCATTAACATGTGATTTAATTTACTGTGAAGTTTTAATAGTAATAATATTTAAATTTTTAACTTACTTTCATGAGTGCTTCATTTATTATCCTTGAAAATTAAATCGAAAAAAAAAATCATATTTCATTGATTATTAACCGACGAAGGGTGTTTTATTAATTAATGTATTAAATTTTTATATAACACTTACATAACCATAAATAAATAATTATTAACATATTTATATCATATTATACAAGTGATAAATTCCCACAGTCATCCATGATAATATTTATAGCTTTTTTCTTGTAGGTGGTCAAACCAACACAAACATGAATATACCATGATTAATGGGTGATTATGAGATGGTCTAATTGAAATATCATTATACCAATAGAATAATGATATTATTTAGTGTTATTTAGTTTTATATATCATAATTAAAAATATTTATAGGAATAATTAATTGATATGATAATATTATAGAATTTGAATTAAATATTTTTCTCTTAGTATGATTGTTTTAAATGATTAAGTTAAAGTTAATCGTTTTTATCATATAATTAATAGGTTCTATAATTTTCCATAAAATAACATTAATTATATAATTAACATAATATTTATACACTAAAATCCTTATAATTTCCATCAATGAAAGGTAGTGATTAAAATAAAAATGTAAATCAATTGTTCTATAGAATCATTGTCTATACATAAGCATGGTTGATGATTTCATTTTCCATAAAATAGGATAAATAAATAATATGTTTTTTCATTTAATAATATAAAATATTTTATAAATATCATAATTATTTATAAAATTAAACATTAGGACCATCCATTTAATGTGGTTAAAGAAAACATAACATGACATTTTGTGGAGGCGGTAGTTCGCACACACACAAGTTTCATTTTTACTTTTATTATGAAAAAGGGGAAGGCTAGAAAAATATTTTACCATAATTATATTAAAATTAAAGTGTAATTACTATTATTTTTTAAATCTTTTTATATTTTTATAATAAATTTTATAAATAATAAATTCATATAATGAAAAATAAAATTAGAAGAAGTGATTAGAAATTTATAACTCACTACTTGGGTTATCTCATTTGAAAAAGGGGTTAAACCTTTAAAGGATATCATTTGAGAATACAAGAGCCTCATAAATGTTGATAGGAGTGTTTAAATTTTTTTGGGAATATTTTAGACTAAAATAATGGGGTTTTGGTGTGATTTTATGTGAGGATAGGAGAGCCTATTTTATAAATGAAAATGAGTGTTATTTTCATTAATGGACAAAACGTTTCAATAATGGAAAGTCACACTTAAAGAAAATGGATTCAAAATTGATAAATAATTTATAGGATAGTATATAAGGTCAATAAACACATCAATAACTCTATTAAAACATTTTTAAACATGTTTTTTCTTTTACCTATAAGGTTACTCATTTTTACCATTTTTGTTTTCGTTATGGATATTATATCTTACCTAGGTGATTTATCCTTTATCATGAAAAAAAATGGTATTTATTATATAATTTGGACATAATAATCCTTAATTTGAGATACAGTTTTTCATTGAAATTTTAAATATGAGGAAAAAATATTAAAATAATATATGTAAAATGTATTAAAAAATTCAAAAAAAAATCATAAATTCTAAAATGTAAAAAATGGGTATATAAATTAAACCAAGGATTTTTTAAAAATTATAAAATCACTTAAAAAATAAATATATGATCTTATATAAAGGTTTCATAAATTTCCAATAAAAACTTTTTTTCCAATAATTTCATAAAATTCATCCTATTTATAAAAAACTTTTTTCACTATTCACATAAAAACAGCCTTTTTGAAAAAATCTAAAAAATTTAGGTTTTGCTAAATATGAAATTAAAAATCATGAAAATTAATTTCAATTATCTAATTCATAATTATAAAAATATAATTTTAGTCTTAAATGCAAATTAAAAACATAAATAAAAAGTTATTTTATTGAAAATGATGTTTTTAAACATTAAGTGTTCTTAATATTATTTCCGGTCAATTTATAATTTAAAAGATGTTAATGTTTCAATTCATATATATTAATTTTTTTTAAATTAAATTTCATATATTATAATAAAATATAAAATACTTAACAAAAAATCCCTCTAAAAATATTACTTTTATACTAAATACACTTAACAAATACCATTAAAATTAATTATTTATATTCTAAATTTTAATTTTACTACTCCATTGATATTAAAATATTTATTTGAATTTTAAAAATACATAATATAATATTTTATTATTATTATTATTATTATCATTATTATTATTATTTATAAATAATTCATAAATATATATATACGCATATAGTATTTTAATATTATATTTTTATTTCATTGTGAGTTATATTGTTTTAAATTTACTACTTAAGAAAACATAAATTCAATATACCTATTAGATATATAACCAATTTTCACATTTATAACTACCATTTTTAAAATCATTCATATATATAAACTTACTAAATCATTCATTTGTTAAACTCTCACATCATAAGGCACAACTCTTATTTCATATTATAGATTTTTCATTATACTTTCTCCTTTCATGATGTTCTTCCTCATTGTATGTTTTGTTTGGTGAATAGTGATCCTCAAGTTTAGAGATGTTCTAAAAGATTTCCTAGTCATGAGGATATAGATATTTCTATCTATTCTCCCAAATATATTCATTCACTTTTAATGAATTCACTTCATCTGTGGAGATTAATAATCCATGTTATGGAGTACTTAGTTTTATGTGATTTTTTTGTTATTTCATGATTATGAAGTAATAAAGTTTCCTTAGTTTTGTTAATATCTTATAGGGAATATTTTATAATCTTTATTCAATCCTTTTTCAATAATAAATAAACTTATTTAAAATTATGGACAAAAATAATAATAATACTAATACTAATAATTAGAGAAAAAATAATAATAATAATAGATCCTAAGACTCAGGGTGTTATAAAGGCATCCTCTAAGTGTCAATAACTTCATACCCCTCTGTTCAATGTCACTACCTCCTATTCTTTATTTTGCCTTCACATTCCTACAAATATGTCTAATTTGCACCACTAACTCTTTCTACTATGGCCCGCTTCCCCACCACCGTCATTCCATTGGCATCCACTTCAGTCTATGCACTAGAAAAAGGGGAGGGGAAAGATATTGATGGTTGGATCTCTAGACACATTGATCTATATTTTTCTAATGTAATACATGATCTGGGAGTTAGAAGTTAAATGGAAGCTCAACTTCTCATTTTCAATCCACCATCAAGAATTTTTAGCCAATGTAAAAAATAGGGATAAAATTATATACTAGAATTTTCATTTAATTTTGTTTTGGTAAATCATGATTCCTAAAAAATAAGAAATATAATTTATTTTGAAGAATCTGAAAAAATTTACACCAATCCATTATTTTTCACCAAAAAAATCAAGAGAAATGGTTATGGATAAATTCTACTACCCTAAGAGTTTTTTCATATGGGGTCAGAAAACTAGGAACGAGGATCTAGATCTCAAAATTAGAGTTTAAATGAGAAAAGATATAACATAATTTCAAAATAATGGAGAAATTCAAAAATAAAATATCCATAAAACAATTAGGGATCAATCATTGGTCAAGACCATGTCTGTGTTGGGTTCCGGTGTCGATTTTCTTGATCAAGGTGTCCATAGACTCTCCAGTCTCTAGATCACCAGAAATATAGTCTCCCTCTAATTAGGGTTTTTTTAAAACCGTTAATTATAGTGTATAAATATCTTCAAATATATGGGAATCAAATTTTTTAGTATAGAGTCACATTAATGAAGTTTTATTTAATAAATTACACCCATGAAGGCCTATCTTGGGTGTCAAAGGTGTAAACTAAAATTACACCATCCCTAGTGTAAACACAATTTTATGGTCACAACAATAGAATTTATTTTCCAAATTAACACATTTTTAGGATATAAAATAAATTCAGAAAATACACATAAATGTTTTATAAAAATAATATATATTTTTTATTATATTTTTTTCAAGAATCTTTGGAGATAAAAAACTCCAAAATAGCTCTATAACCAACCTCAAATATATTATTATAAATATTTTATGAGTTATAAATGAAATAAATTAAGTTCCTCTTCAACCTCCTCTCTATTTACTCTTTTAATCCACAAAAATTAAACAAATAGATTTGGTAAATAATAAATCTCAAACAATGATCTCATATTTAATATAATCCCATTATCATGCACTTTCTTTGTCATTTAGAGAATGGTTCATAAACAAGATCTATACACAACTATCTAGAAAATAACATCTTTATTCCTTGCAAAAACTACCATCTCTAACTCATCACAAAGAATTACCATAAATAAAATATATTCCCACCCTATGTGGGTCTTTCCAAGCCTCCTCCCACTAGACATTTTCAATATGAATTCTATCTTGCCTCATGAGATGAAGTGAATACACGATACCTTGGTACCCATATTAAAATTATTCACTGAAAAGCTTACCTATAGTGGGAGAACATTTCTACCAACCATTAAATAGTGTTCAACACTATTTTCATATAAGAATAAACCATCAAAATTTCCCTCCACCACAAGAACCAGAAGTGTTATAAGGATTCATGTTCCTTGGGATCAATGTTAGCTTCTCTATCATTACCTAATAAACAATCACAAGAACCAAATTTCTCTGACTCATAAAATAAAATTAATACAGGACTTCTTACTCAACTTCTTTACAAACATTTGTGGGAACTCTCCATCCACATATTGATCTCAAATAGGGTTACACCAACCACTAAAGAAAACCAAGTTGTGTTGTAGCCTCTTTTTCACAAAATCTACTAATGAGTACAATAGGAAACGACATCCACCTATAAAAACTACTTAGAATCCCACCACTACCCAACATGTGCCCCAATATTTCAAAATCTAAATAAAATTATTCTAACTATTGAAGTGACCCTTTTCTATCAGCTCCAGACCCCTGGATAACACCTATCAAAACTCACATGGACAAGAACCACATCCTTCAAAGAAAATCCCCTCTTACACAACATAGTAAGACTCCCCATGTGATTTGATTACCCACAAAGATTCATTATACAACCCGCATATGGGTATTCTCCACAAGGATAGTCCCCACTCAAAATTTTTATTATGATATTTAACAAAACACCAAAATAAAGACACTATCCCCTTAGGTAAGTGGGTTATTTTCTTCACACCTTTAGGAAATCCCTTAGGGTCCATTTCTTATAAGAATCTAGGCCAATGATGCCACTAAATCGATATCACCACCATGAACCTCTCTTGCACAAGGTAATATTATATGGAAATTATCATCTATTAAAGGTGATAAACATCACCCTTACACCAAATAAACAAGAATAAACTACCCAAATGGTTGTTTCTCAAGTTAATCCTTCAATATATCGAACAATATTCCTCTACTGATATCATTATCCACCATGACACTATAGTTCCACTTTGATCTCATTGACCATCACTGCTTCAATTTTATGATGTCCAACTGTTACCCCATGAATTCATAACTCACACAGTAATAGTTTACCAAATAGGTGACACACTCATAATATGACTATAGTAACTCCTAGAATGCCACAAAGGCTACTCCATGAATTATAACAAGGAAATTTTTGGTTCATAATCTCCACAAATTCATTATGTTTTTTCATCATTTTGTAATACCTCATAATTCCCTGAGTTTTTATTAACAATTAAATAGGATTATTTCAAGACCATACACTGAGACGGTGTGTGATTCTGAGGCTCAAAGTTCCCAGAATGTTCCATTGAAAAATGTTAAGTTTTAAATAGCGGGTGTCCGCGGTTTTCCTGAAAAAGTGTAATAACTCTTAGATCAGAAATCTTATGGCACCGTTGCATTGAGGATGGTGGGTTTGCCCTAGGAGCGACTTATGTTTAGTCAGTGTGGGCCTCCAGTGAGAAAACATAAAAATGTAATAATTGTAAATAAAATAATTCAATAAAATTATTATATTTTTCAAATCCTTATAACTCAAGAATGGTGACTCATATGGGTAATTTGATACCACTATTGACTTCATGAGGATATTATTTCCATTTGTAGAGCCTAGCATTGGTTAGCATAGGTCAATAGTGGAATTTAGTTTTTGGCCATAAATAAAATAGTTGAATAAAGTTATTTAATTTTAAAATCCTTATAACACATAAACGGTAACTCAGATTGGAAATCCAAGAGTACCATTGAGTTTTAGAGGGTATTGTTCCCTTAGTATGATCCTAACATTGGCCAGTGTAGGTCATCAATGAAGGTTGGTTTTTGAGACATAATCGTAAATAAAATAATTTAAATAAATGTTATTTTATTTTCGAATCCTCGTAACTCACAAACGGTAACTCGAATTAAAAATACAACATCATCATTGAGTTTGTAATGAGTTGTTCTCCTTAAGAAGTACTTAACCTCGACCGGCATGGGTTGAGCGAAAAAGTTATTTTTTAGACGTTTTAAGGGAAAAAAATAAAATTAAAAAGTTTATTTTACTCAAAATTATTTCACTACAACGTAGAGATAAGCGGACTGTTTCATTACATAAATGGAACAGTGCAATGAAGATTCAACGCTAAGTAACAAAAATGATGTTTTATAAATAAAACAGTGTAACGGTGGAAACTCAGCATAACATAAATGTGGTGATGTGTTTTCCCAATATAATGGGATATCAGGAATTGGAGATCTGATTTGGATCATGCAAATCCCGTTATGCCTATGAAAAAAAATTCTCCAACGATGAATGCTAGAAAATTGAAAAGTAGTGATGATATCCTTGGAGAGAGAATCAGAACCATAGATTGATAGATGACAAGGAACAATCATTATAGAGCAATCTTCTTTCCTAAGGAGTGGATTGATACATTTCTGTGTGAATTATTTTTCCTTGTTCTTTCTTTTAAACAATGAACACGGGTTATCTCACGAATAAGTTAACTCATGGATTGATCATTTATTACGGGATGGTTAATGATGCAGGATAAAAAGTGGTATCTATTTTAGTGATTATTATTCCATTTCTGGTTCTTCGTGATCCTACTAACAAGAATGCATCCAGGTCTCTATGAATAAAGACCCTGATCATTCTTTGGGTGTTCTTATGTGTGACTCCTTCCCCTATCATCTTCTTGCGTACTTCATATTCTTCATGGCGCAATGTTTGGTGGTGCATCAGCCACATCATAAAACCACAGTAGTGGAAGGAGATCGTGGAAACGGCAGGAGACCGTAGCGACGGTAGGAGACCGCTACACATGGATGTGGCGGTGGTGGAGGCCACCTAATCAAAGGCTGGTGATGGAATTCCCCATGGTACACAGTCATGAGGTGGTGGAATCACAAGGTCGTGGAACAAAAACATGGTAGATGGGGAGAACCGCGGCATCACCATGGGTCGGAGTGGGCCATGCGGACCAGCCGCGTGGAATGTGGTCCAGATGCATTTGTTCTGTGGGAGAACCCCCGTGAAAACCATTCGCACAGAGTGGTTCAATGTATCATTAAGCCATGGTCACTGACCACGTCTACCCAGCTGGAGGAATGTTGGCCTCTCAAGTGGCTGGGCTGGTGCAGTGAACTACGCCGCTAGGCTGCCCGGGCATGAAGAGAATTATACCGCCATTGTGGGTTGGGATAGATTAAAAACCGATTTGTTGGGCAGCTCGGTGGGGCATTATCAGTCTGACCAAGTTGTACATGGCCAGAGAATGTGGACTGGGTCGCTGGGCAACCCAGTTGGCTGGACCGACAGCCAAATCGGGCCGGGTGTAGCAAAGCCTAATGGGCCTGGCCAATGGACTAGGCTAGACTGGGTCGGCCTAAACCCAGATGGATCGGGTCAAGTCAGAAAAAATGGGCCGGCTCATGTGGGACCCCTGGGTCAGGTTGGTTGGGTCGGTTCGACCAAGTCTTATCGGGCTCGAATGTAACCAGCCCCTTTTTACTAAAATGATAATATCTTTCAGATCAAGGGTCTGATTGACACACCCTCTACAAATTTGGGATTCTTGAGACAAGACAGTCCTTTGGGAATACTCTAAGTGAGATTTTGTGATAATCAAGATATGACTAATGGATTGAGAAGTAGATTCCCCCGGAATCAATCTTACTGGGGAGCGGGAATCCTATGGCTGGCTGTGAAATGAAGGATATGATGATCAGACCTCAGCGGTCCAGCAGACAAGGGTACCTCAATGGTTCAGAAGAGGAGAGTACCTGAGTGGTTCGTACAAACAGCATACCTCAGTGGTTCAACAATCAAATGTAATAGAGGGGCTCAGCCGAAAAGCGTACCTTAGTGGTTCAGCAGACGAGCATACCTCAGTGGTTCAGAAGATAATCGTACATTAGTGGTTCAATAGACGAGCGTACCCCAGTAGTTCAGAAGACGAGCATACCTAGGTGATTCAACAGATGAGCGGACCTTAGTTTCCCAGTAGTCGATCCAACCTCAGTGTCTCATCAAGGATGTGTCCCTTAGCAGTGCCATATGAATGAACTTTATGACTGATAATCTTACTTTATGTACTTTGAATTATACCCAGTGTGAAATGTGTTTTCTTTGTGGTCTTACTGTGTGATCTTGCTAGGTCTTCTTTCTTTATGGACTTTTCTTTGTTTTTTGGGGTCCCTATTGAGTATTGTGTTACTCACCTCGACACAGGCATCACCCACACGTGTCGTGTCTCATGCAGGTGATTGATGATTCGATGGAGACCTTGGTGGTCTGGGACCAGGTGGTTCCCAGTGAGACAGGACAGACAAGATGTACTTCTATGGATACATACAGCTACCCACTACCTACCCTTTAGGTAAGTTTTGAGCAGATAAAACTTGGAATATGTGCTTTCCATTGTGGTTTTGGGGTTTTATTCTGGCCTCTTTTTAATTTTTAGTTGTATTTTACTTTATGTAGTAGTCTCTGTGATAGTTTTGGTTTTCTTTGTGTTTAATTTCTGTAGTTTGAGCTTCATATGTGTGTACAGGTTTAATGGAAAATGCCTTCCATTTTTGGGATATTCCCACTCGGTGCTAGTTACCTGCCCTTGGTCTATGTAAGGCAATCTTGGGGTAGTCACGGGACGGGCCCTGGGGGACGGGTCTTGACAAAGTGGTATCAAAGGAGGTCGGTTCTACCAGAATAACTAAGTGTCTGAAATTTTTTATAGGGAAACACTTTTAAGTGTCTCAAGTTTGCCTTTCAGGTCAGGGAGTCCAGTGTTTCTATGATGGTCAATGTATCAATACACTAGGACCATGAATTCTATTTTCCAACTCGGTGCATGAAAACACTGGTTTCAAGCATCTTTGTGTATTTTCTCATGATCTTTCTGAGTTAGAGTCAGTTAACCAAGTATATTCTATTAATCGTGATTCATCTTGAGCTCTTTCAAGATGCCTCCACACAGACAGTCATCCAGGATTCCAGGGCATGACCACAAGGATGGTCCACAGAATGATGAGTCTCCAGTATAGGGATTGTTTTCTGAGGTGCAACCTTTGGTCAGTGTCCCGTCATTACCACCACCTCATGGTTAGAAGTTACTAACAGTGATACCTGTAGAGGACGCACTTTGTCTTAGTGCAATACATGAGTTCCGTAGATAGAGACCTCCCAGGTTCAAGGGAGTTACATATCCTCAGGTTGCTGAAAATTGGCTAGAGGCGGTGACATGAGTCTTCCTCTTAGTGAGGATGCCACTTGACTAGGGCTTGTTCTAACCACAAGCATTCTGTAGGGTGGAAGATGTGGAAGAGGTGTTGGGAGAGCAGCAGGAGGTTCTATACAATTCAATATGTTACAAACACCACCCCAATGTGGTCCACACTAGGCTCAGAGAGCTTTAGGATAGGGTAAGGGGGTATCTATATACAGCCATCCTTACACACATAACAGTAGATGTTTTGAGTTTTCAATTCCCTACATTGGTAGATGAGTACGAGGAAGTATTTCCGTATGATATTCCACTAATACCTCCACGTAGATAGGTATAATTCTACATTGATCTGTACCCCAGGACGACATCGATAAATACACCTATATATCGGATGTCTCCTACAGAGCCTTGGGAGCTGAGGGTACAGTTGGAGGACTTATAGAGGAAGGGTTTTTAAATCCCATCATTTCACCTTGGGCAGCCCATTGTTGTTTTCCAAGAAGGTAGATAGAATCTAGAGGTTATGTGTGGACTTCCAGTGCCTAAACCAGGTTACATTTAAGAAAAAGAATCTTTTACAGATGATTGAGGACCTATTTGATCATCATAAGGGAGCGAGATGGTTCTAAAAGATAGACCTCAGGTCAGGATATCACCATCTTAAGTATGACATGGGGACATCTTGAAGATGGATTTCAGATGTTTCTATGACCACAAAGATTACTTAGTGATGGCATTTGGTGTGAAGAATGCCCCAATGGTGTTCATGGGACTCAAGAATAGTATCTTCCATCTGTACTTATGCTGGTTCATAGTGGTTTCCATTGATGACATCTTAGTGTCTTCAGCATCTGAGGAGGAGCAGACGATACACATGAGGATGTTTCTAGACACACTTTGAGAGCCTCATATTTATAGAATGCTATCGATGTTTAATTTATAGATATTAAAGGTCCTCTTTTTAGGACAAGTCATCTCATCAGCTGGAGTTTCGGTGGATCCAATAAAGATTTAGATGTTTCTTACTTGGGAACCACCCAAGAGCATTACCAAGGTGTGGAGTTTCCTTGGGTTATAAGGGTACGATCGGAGGTTTGTACCCAACTTATCCAATGTAGCAGCACCCATTACAACATTGAAGAAGAAGTTAAAACCCTTTTTGTGGATAGAAGGATTCTATTAAATCTTTCAGCAGTTGAGGAAAATCTTGAAGAGTGCTCAAATATTGAAGTTGACAGAGGAGGGAACTTACTACGTAGAGTACTATAACACATCAGAAACCAGTTTTGGTCCTACCCTGATGTATGGACAAGTAGTTATTGCTTATGTCTCATGATAGTTGAGAAAACATGAGAATAACTATGTGACTCTGACCTTGAGTTGGTGGTGGTAGTCTTCACACTGGAGATGTGGAGACACTACCTTATGGGTGAATGATTCATCATCTACTCTGGCCACAAGAATCTCAAGTATATATTTTCTCAAAAGGATCTAAATCTGAGTAAATAATGTTGCTTAGAGTTCTTACAAGATTATAAATTGAGATATTCTATACTCATTGGAAGGGTAATGTGGTGGAAAATTCCCTCAGAAAGAGATCCAGTTCACAGCTACTGAACGAGGGCTCTGAGAAGTTTTCTCCGCTTCAGATATCCTTTTTGGATAGAGATGAGGAAACTTATCTTTAGTCGATGGTGTTTTCCCCTCCAATCTTACAGTGAGTCAACGTGGTAAAACTCAGAGATTTAAGATGTGATACCACATGTACGCAAATGTCCATAGGGAATTCCCCTAATGAATATTCGCTAGGTTGGGAGAACATAATCCTTTTCAAAGGATTAACCGTTGTACCAGTGGAATTACATGAGGAAGTGTTAAGGGGTTACATACAGCCCTTTTGATGGTACATCCAGGTGTGGAGAATATGTACTAGGACCAACGATGGCAATAATGGTGGTCGGGGATGAAGAAGGCAGTGGTAGAGCTTGTTTCGTGATGCCTCACTTGTCAGCAAGTGAAGGTTGAGCACCAAGTTCTAGAAGGTTAGACACAACCAATTGAGGTATCAGAGTGGAAGTGGGATGGCATATCGATGGACTTCATTATATGTTTACCACGTATGTCCAAGGAGAATGATACCATTTGGGAGATTGTAGACCGACTCACCAAGTCGGTCCACTTCCAACCCATTTGAGAATAGAGTTCAGTAGAGAGATTGGGATGCCTCTACATGTAGTAGATAAGTCAAATCCATGGAGTCCCATCTTCGAGTGTCACAGATCGTGATGTAGGATTTACATACCAGTTGTGGAAGGGGTTACAGGTTGTGTTTGGGGCTCAGTTGTGCTTGAGCATAACCTTTCCCTTAGAGAAGGATGGTCAGACAAAGCGGACCATACAGAACATGGAGGAAAAGCTTAAAGCTTTCATTCTGGATTTTGGTCATAGTTTGGAGGACAAACTACCACCGGTGGAGTTTGCATACAACAATTTCTACCGCTCCACCATCAGTATGGCATCATTCTAGGCACTGTAAAAAGACCATTCATGTCAATATTATGCTGGACAGACGTAGGGAAGTCAGCACTCATGGGTCTAGAGATGGTACAGGCTACCACTGAGAAGTTGCAGGTCATCCAATAGTGGATGAAGACTACAGAGATCTGAAATAAGTCCTATGATTATAGGCAAAAAAGACCCTTGGAGTTTGAAAAGGGGGACCACGTATTCTTATGGGTCTCTCCTTGATGAGGGATATAGAGATTTATCCAGGGTGGCAAGTTATCTTTGAGTTTCATCATACCTTTCCTGATACAATGTAGAGTGGGAGATGTGTCATACTACTTGGCTCCACTACCGTAGTTAGAGAGGGTGCATGACATCTTCCACTTATCCCAACTGAGGAGATAAGTGCATGATGCTTCTCATGTCATGGAACATGGAGAGCATAAGATTGACGACGGGGAGATATTCACGGAGTACCTGGAAGATATAGAGGATCAATGTGAGAGAATACTTTATGGAGGGTTGATTCCTCTAGTGCATGTTCGTTGTCAGCACAATAATCTTCAGGAGAGCATGTATAGCGGGAGGCTCAGATTCGTGCTTAGTACCCCCTTTTGTTACATTATCCCTTATTTTAGGTTAAGAGGACGTATAGACCAAAATAGTTGAGTAATGTAATACCCCAGAATTCCACGATTTTCTTTAAATTAAATAGTAGTATTTTGAGACTAGATTCTAAGACGGAGTGTGATTCTGAGGCCCAGATTGTCTGGAACGATCCATCAAAAAATGTTATGTTTTAAATAGCGGGTGTGAGTGGTTTTCCTGATAAATTAGAATAACTCTAAAATGGGTTCTCAAATCAGAAAAAATAGGGCACCATTATGTTCAGGATGGCGGTTGTACCCTATACATGACTTAAGTTTAGTAGGTACGAGCCCCCAGTGAGAAAACCCAAAAATGGCATAACCATAAATAAAATAATTAAATAAAATTATTCAGTTTTTCAAATCCTTATAAATCACGAATGGTGACTTAGATTGAGAATCTGAGACCATCGTTGAGATCGTGAGGGTATGCTTTTCTTATGCAGAGCATAACATTGGGTGGCATGGTTCAACAGTGGAATGTAGTTTTTGGTTGTAAATAAAATAACTAAATAAAGTTACTTTATTTTTAAATTTTTGTAATTCATAAATGGTAACTCAGATTGGAAATACAAGGGTACCTTTAAGTTTGTGAAAGCATTCTTCCCTTAGGTGGAGCCTAACATCAGTCGAGGTAGGAAAGCTGTGAAAGTTTGTTTTTGGCACATAACCATAAAAAATAATTTAAAAAAAGTTATTTTATATTCAAATCCTTATAATTCACAAATGGTAACTCAGATTAAAAATATGAGACCACCATTGAGTATTTAATGATATATTCTTCTTAAGAAATACTTAACCTCGACAGGCATAGGTAGAGGGAAAAGTTATTTTTTGGGTGTTTTAAAGAAAAATAAAATAAAGTTAAAATATTTATTTTATATGAAATTGTTTCACTGCAACGCAGTGATGAGATGACTATTTCAATCCCTAAATGGAACCACGTAACGACACTGCAACACAGAGTAACAAAAACTCTTTTTCATAAATAAAATAGTGTAATGATGGTGACTCAGCGTAACAGAAACAATACGATGAATTTTCCCCATTTAATGGGATAACATGAAAGGGGGGTCATATTTGGAATGACGAACGCAAGTGAATCTGAAAGTGGTGATGATACCCTTGGAGAGAGAATCAGAACTGGAGATTGATGAACAAAGAAGAACGATCAACCTTGAGAAATATCCTTTCTCAGGTAGTGGTTTAATTCTTTTTGTGTGAATTAATTTTCCTCGTTATTTATTTTAAATTACTAAAGCAGGTTAACTCACAAACAAGTTAACTCGTAGGTCGATTGTTTGTTTTAGGATGGTTAATGATGCAGGATAAAAGTGGATATCTATTACTGTGATTATACCTCCCTATTCGGTTATTCATGATACTGCTAACAAGAACGTATCTGATTCAATACGAACAAATACCGGATCATTCTTTGCATTTTATTATGTGTGACTCCTTCCCATATCCTCTTATTGCATCCTTCCTATTCTTCATGGAGAACGGTCGGTGGTGCATCGACCGTAGAATAAGGTCGTGGTGGCGGTAGGAGATTGTGGAGGTAGTAGAAGACTATGAAGGTAGCAGGAGACCATGACACATGGTTGCATTGGAGGTTGTTAGCTAGATGGCCGGTGGTGTAAGTCCCCACTGCACCCAGCCATAGGGTGGAAAAAGCATAGGACCGCAACACACAGGCCATGGAAGCACAGCATCACGCCACCAAGGCCGCATTGGTGGCAGAGGATCCTGTGACACCCAAGTCATGGGTGGCGGCGATAGGTTGCGATGGATGGGGGACCCATAGAAGCGTTGTGGGTCAGTGCTGGCCACATGGATAGGCTGTGTTCATCTGGTGGGCGAACCCCCGTGGTAGCTGGCAACAGGGAGCAGGTTGACAAGAACTTATTCCACCTTGACTAGGAGGGGTAAATGCGAACACCAGTCATGTTTTCCCTATTGAATGAAAGACGGACACTCAAGTAGTCGGGATAGTGCGGTGAACTGGGCCACTGGGCAGCCATGTCTTGAAGAGAACTGGCCCGCCATTAGGGGTTGTTCCCAATGTAAAATCAGGCCGTTGGGTGGCCCGATGGGGCAGTCCCAGTCTGACCAAATCCGACTCGGCCCAGATGCAACCAAGTTGGACCAGGCCCAGATGCAACCAGCCCCTATTGTATAAAATGAAAATATCTATCATTCTGGGTGTCCGATTGATGCACCGTCTATGGGGTTGGGACCCTTGAGATGATAGAGTCATTTAGGAATACTCTAAGTGAGATTCAGTGATATTTGAGATAAGACCAATGGATTGAGGAGTAGATTATCCCCTAATCAAGCATACTGGAGAGCAGGAATACTACAGCTGGTTGTGGCATGAAGGATATGATGATCAGACCTTAGTGGTCTAGAAGACAAGCATACTTCAGTTGTTCAGCAGACAAGAGTACCTCAGTGGTTCATCTGATGAGAATACCTCTGTGGTTTAGCGGATGATCATACTGAAGTGGTTCAACTGACGAACGTACCTTAGTGGTTCAGGATATTAGCATACCTCAGTGGTTCAGTAGACGAGTGTACCCCAGTGGTTCAGCAGATGAGAGTAACTCAGTAATTCATCCAAAGAGTGTACCTCAATAGTTCAACAGACGATCGTACCTCAGTGGTTCAGCAGAGGAGGGTACCTCAGTGGTTCAGTAGATGATCATTCCTTCGTGGTTCATCAGACGAGCGTACCTCAGTGGATTAGAAGATGAGCCAAACTCAGTGGCCCAGTTGCTGAGCCGACCTCAGTGGCTCATCAGGGATGAGTCCCTTATAAATATAAGATGAATCAGCTCTACGACTGACAATCTTACTTTCCATACTTTTAGTTATACCCAGTGTGAGTTGTCCTTGCTTTGTGGTCATGTTGTGTGATATTAATTTGTGCTATGGCTTTATGGTCTTTCTTTTGTCGTTTGGGGTCCCTACTGAGCATTGTGTTACCCACACCTGAAAAGGCATCGCACGCACATGTCATGTCCCATGCAGGTGATAAATGATTCTACCGAGGCCTTGGTGGTCCGGGACCAGGTGGTTCCCAGTTATACGGGATGGACGGGATGTATTTATACAGCTACAGCCAACTACCCTCGCCTACCCTTCATGTAGGGTTTGAGTAGATGGACCTTGGTAGCTCTAATTTCCTTTGTGGTCTTGGGCTTGTATTCTGGCCCCTTTTTACTTTTCAATTGTATTATACTTTTAATAGTTGTCTCAGCGACAGTTTTGGTTTAGTTTGTGTTTACTTTCCACAGTTTGAGATTTGTGTGTCTTTAAAGGTTTAAAGGAAAATGTCTTCCCTTTTTGGGATATGCCAACTCAGTGCTAGTCAACAACCCGTAGCCTATGGATGTCAGGATTGGGGTAGTCACAGCACAGGCCCTAGGGGATGGTTCATGACAACTCCATAAATAAACCCATTAATTTCATATCTTGAATTCAATTTGAAGCATACTCCACTATTTCATCAAGGGACTTCCATGTTTCACAATCCTTATGGGTTCACACATTCCTCTATATTCATAGGAAATGAATTCTCATACACATCCATAGTATATAAAGTCATACTCATCATATGATGAGTAAATTACAAAAACTTCTTGAGGGTGGGATCTACTCGCTACACTAGAAAGGATCCCACTCACTACTAAAGGTGCAACTCGCCTCATTTACTGAACCAAACCACTCCACAAAATACAAGAAATGGGTAACCAATCCATTTTGATGTTTGTATCACTATATATCATATCTGATGTAAAGGAATTTGATGAAATAATTCTTCATCCACTAGGGAATAACCCACTTTACTAAAATGGGGTGAGTAAAATATGATCACTGTTAAGGGAAATTCCCTATATAACTAGGGTTTTGATAAGGTTTCCACTAGAATATCCCACCCTTGAATGTATAATTCTAGAAGAATAACTCATGCATACACAATTAAGTAAAAGGGTTTGTGAAGAGAGTACATGAATCAAACTTTAAAATACACCTATTTTTGGATGTCTATAGTCACCCATCGTAGACATCTTCCTATATATATGTCTATTAACACCTTTTATTAATAACAACTAACCAAATGTGTTGATCGTGGGGGTGGATCAATGTACCATCCATCTCAATCTACTCTAAAACCATCATATATTCCACTGATCCACTCCTTGGTGGAATATGGGTTCTGTAATAGAGAGGTATCTTATCATAATGTTATCTTTCAATGTGGATTTATTTATAAGGAACCAATTTGTTTATCCCCATAGAAAGTGATAACCGACTCCCATATCTAGGGATTGTATCCTTCTACAATACTCAACTACTAATGCATTCTTTGAGACTTTGAAATAAGTGGTTTTGTACGAGAGAACAACCGCAACTCAAAAACTCACTTGAGAGGCTCCCACATAACTTCTAGTATTTATTAATTTCTATTGTGAAAAAGTTCTATATAATACCTCATGAGGTCTATGGACATTAATATAAAAAAAAATACATGGTTGAGAGACCCTATAGAGCATCCAACGTCCTCCTATAAAGCTCTGTCCTAAACAAGGGATCAAAATCCAACCCGGATATAATATTCTCATTATGAATTTGAGAAAAAAAATCATTCACAATGGATTATTTTTCATGTAGGTATCTTGATTCTAGAATATTCATCAGCTCATAAATAATTTGAAATAGATGGAAAAAGGATTCTCAAGATTAGATTAAACCTCCATCGCTATAGGATCACGATCATCTCATAAAATCATGATTCATCTATCATTGTAATGTGATTAGAATATTCATTTAACTTGTAGCCTCATCAAACACACTAAGAACTAACATATTCTATATAATAAATTTTGTACTGAGAAAAAAAAAGATATAAACTACCTTATATCAAGATGCAAAAATATCTCTCAATGAGGACTTAAAAACAATGCCTCATCACTCACTAATCGGGGGAGAGAGGGACAACTATAGTCATGTAATCATTATGAAGCTTCCTCAACGCAAATTACAGCTATTAATGGGTACCACCCTTCTTTGGATAGAATGAACCTATGAGGAATAGAGAATATCTAGATGAGAAGACATGGAGAGGATATGAATGATCCAAACTCACCACTATATGATGCATGTACCAACATGATTATACCATGAAAACAATGTATAAGATCTCTAGGTTGAAAAATAAGTTAACGTAGTCTAGATGAAAGGAAATTTTTATTAAAACACATATACAAATCCCACTGGTATTCTAACTAAACACAATGTCCCCTTTATATCACTTCCCTAACTTCTCAAATCGATCCTCAAATAAATTATAACAAAAATGTTATTCAATATGAATCAACCACTCAAATTCCACCCTAACATGACCCAAACCATTAGGTACCCTATAGATATAGTATAATTATGAGTGTTCTACTCTAAGGATTTATTTAATAGGTTTTGTGATGGTGAATAGAACCATGATGGCATATCACATAATATGGGAGACCTTTACAAATACCATATTGTAATAGAAATAAATTTACAATGAATAAAATACCAACAACAGAAATAGTATATATATATATATATATATAAACAAATCAACTATATACAGTGCATTCATGAGACATCACATGGTAAGCACATCAACACACTGGTTAAAAACCATAGTTTTTTCACATCTTGTGGTGTATCTTAACCCAACAATCATAAGATATGGGATAGATCCACCTCGCTGTAAGGATTCCTTGATCATTATATGACTATAAAGATCACTACCACCATCACGAATCACTATTATCCACTTAACACCGTCAAGATTTGTCTCTAAACACATCATATCAACTCCACATTCACATATAAAACCTTTAAACTTTGTATCATCTTCAGAGACACAATATGTGTGAGAATAAATCCATTTCTAGGGTGAGTATAAAAATATTTAGTGTGATTCCATCAAACAATAAAAGAAAAACAAAACAACAAGTTAGATCTTACTTTATAACATGAAGGTAACCAGAAACATGAAAAGGGATCCATATATGCCTTATAACTAAAAGTATATGGGACATAGGGAAGACCTAGATATCCTATCTATATTCCTTGAAGGATCTTACAAAATAATATTCAAGAGATGCTCCAAGTTATAAAGGTATCACAAAGAATAAAGTCAATAGCCTTGATGTAAATCATATATTAAAGTTAAAAAATGGGCTCTTAAGGTGTCATAAGGCTCTAAGAATCCAAATAATTCAACTTATCCATTTTACCACGCTAAACCATAGTGGGGAAAACCTAATACCTTTTGAATTATGCGTGATATATAATGGATCATCACACCTTAATGCCTACAACTACCATATCACTGATATAGAAACTTTTTGTTGAACTTGTACCTTTTCAATGATCATTCCTTAGAAAACGGAGTAATGACCCCTCTTTTTCATAACTAACTAGTAATGAAAAAACACACTAATCATAGAATTGGTACTATGGGCCTATTACTTAGAAAATTATATGTTTCCAATGAGGGAGTAAAACAAAACAAAAAAATCGATATCCACATCATATCAGCAAATATAATGGGTCACATGCCTTATCAAAATTGGAATCAGTTGATGTAGTTCAAAATCCCTAATGGAAGACCCACTCCTTATCAAATGAAGGGTTGCCCAACTCCATAAATAGTGTACCCGCACCTTGATGATTCAAGAAACATCTATCATAGGAGTACAAAATGTTTTTAACTCTTCAGAGGACCCATACCTCTTCAAGTGAAAATGAGTACCAACTACACATCATAATTTTAATGGTTTCACAACACAAGTAATTGGGGAATAGTGAAATATAAAACTATGTGGGGGTAACCATAAAATATTTATAACATGAATCTAGAAGATAATTGAAGCCTAGAGAATAATAAAATATTTATTTGGGACCCCAACGTTGTTTCTATAAATCTAAATAGTAAATCTTCCTATGTTTCCTTGTAAATAGACCCTAGACAACCAAAAAGATTATTCTAATGTGATCAACTTGGAAAAATTATCAGGATTGGCTATTTATTTTCCCAAAACTAACACACGGAGAAATGTTTATAAAAAAATCCATACACCAAAACATTTTTTCTATGTGGTGTCTAGTGGGGGAGCATAACTCTCCAATGTGGGTATCTCATCTACTCTGTAGTGTGCTGCCAAGGTTGGGCTTAGTAGAACCGCATTGATTTACTTCTTGGCCCACAGGTTTGGACTACTTTAGAGTGTGGTATAGATCTCTTGGGATCATGTTACCTAAGGGCCAAGATGGTATGGCCTGTGGCTGATGAGACGATCCCACCATTCAACCAGTTTCATGGAAGTTGATCGTACAATGCCTACACCTCACGGTGGATTCCTCATCCTCACCATTTTCCACCTCTAAAGTGGGACCCTTATCGATGTTTCCCTAATTACCCCTCTACAACGTGCATCAACCTATTCCACTAAACTACACCACTACATTCTTTCCATTACCATCAATGTAGCTTGTCTTGACCCACGTCTCTACCTTCATCGCATAGCCACTGGCTATCCTTGGCATCAGTGACTTTTTTAATCTACACACACAAATAGGGGGATAGATTAGTCATTGGATCTTTCACCAACCATATTTGGATCATTCCAAGGGAATGTAGGATCAATTAATTTGAGGTAAGACATGGGATCGGATCCTCGTTGTCAATTTGCCATCAACATTATTCAGTCACATGGAAAAAAAATTGGATAAATATTATATTAGAAATTACTTACCAAGATGTTTGGGTAAATAATGAATGTGATAAAAAAAATCAATAATATAATTTAATTTCAATATTTGAAAAAAAAATATCCATCGATCTATCATAGTTTGTTTCACTAAATTCAAGGACAAGGGTTAGTGATAAATTCTTCTACCATAATAATTTTGTCACATAGGGATCGGGAAACCAAGAAAAGGGATCAAGACCATGAAATCAGAGGTTCAAAAAAATATATCCAATATAATTCGCTATGAAAAGATAGATTCAAAAATAATAAATCCCAACCTCTATTTGGGATCCATCATTAGTGAACACAATATTTGTATCAGGTTCTAAAGTTGATTTCCCCAATCAACACGTCTATCAACTCCAAAATCACTAGATATCCCAAGATATCTTCTCCATATATTTTGTTTTGAAGTTCAATCTAGAATTATTGGAAATATTTAGGTTTAAATAGAGGTTAATAAGAATTTTTTCAACAAAATAACATAACTTAAATTTTATTTAATTAATGCTACCCATGACATCCTATCCTGGGGGTTCAATGCATGAACTAAAACTATATTGTATATAAAAAATACCACATATTATTTATCTAACCATGATTTTAGTGTAACCATTTAATTCCATGTTTAGGATATATAAGTGAGTTATGAAAAATAAATGTGTGCATCCTAAAAATAAAATATTTTTCAAATAAATTATTTTTAACCATCCTCAGTACACCAAACATCAAAACAATTCTGAGAACCACCCAAAAACATTTCTAAAGATATTTTGGAGGTTTGAAATTAAAAAATTCATGGTCACTACAAATAAAAATGACCAAAATATTATTTAAAATTTAAATTTATTTGTAAGTATTAAGAGAGCATTAAATAATCATAAATGAGAAATGAGTATTGTTTTATCATTTAAATTTATAAAAAAATTTAATCTATTAATTTTTTATTTATTGGAAATAGCCACAATGAATTTTAAAATAATATGTGATAAGAATAATTAAGAGTGATTTTTAGAATTTATATAATTTTTTTAAATATGAAGCATGCATTAAACATTTAAAAATGATTAAATAATCTTGGTTTTTCATTGAAATTTTTAAAAAATGTCATTGATTTATTTTTTAATAACAGTAAAAAACCACACATAAACATGATTTTAAATTTTTTTTGTGATGCTAAAAAGTACCATTTCACAATTAAAACTCATTATCAACATGAAAAAAATTCTAAAACATTCAAAAATGAGAAAAAAAAATCTCATTTTTTGTGTAAAATCATGAAAAAAATCCTTGATTAATATTTAAACATAAAGAATAAATATTATATAAATATTATATATAATGTTCCTGAAATGATCGAATATATATTATTGGAATTTAAAGAAATTTTTATGTGGAAAAAATTCATTAGGCAGTCAAAAAATTAGTAAACAATATTGATATATACTTTAAATTTAAAATAAATACACTCAATTTATTTGTGATATATATGAAAAAACTATGCATAAATATGATTCTCTATATTTTCAGAATGATAAAATTTTAATTTTATCAATTAATAATAATTTTTAACTTAAAAATGATGAATCAGTGTCCAAAAATAAACAAAAAAGCATGGTTTGCAATAAAAATTCAAGAAAATTATCCTAAATTGATATTTTTACATATAGGGGAAAATTGGGAAAATTTTCATAACTATTTCATATAAAATGATTGATAGAATATTTTTATAATTTAAAGTCATTTATTAGTGTTATTTATTAAAGAAATTATAAAAAACATTAGTAGATCTCAAATGATAATTAAAATTTAGTACAATTATTCTTAATAGATTATAAATAGATAGAAAAAAATTATTCATGAATTCTAATTACGATGTACTTAAAATGATAAAAAGTATCTCTTAATAATAAAAATAAATTATTTAGGTGATAATTAGTGTACAACATTCAAAATGATAAAATGGGTGTATTTATCTTGTAAATTTATTAAAATCATCATTAATTAATCTTTGATATATAAAAAAACCGAAGCCTGAATTTGATATCTCATAAGCTCAAGATTATCAAAAATGACTTTTGAAAAACATTAAGTGATTTATAAGTGTCAAACATCCACCAAATGACCAAAAGTAAGAAAATGAGCTCGACTATTCACTAAATTTTATGAAAAGTATCCACTAAATATTTTGAATTTTAGGAATAAATCATGAGTGAATAAAAATTTTGTTAAAATTTAAATGTTCAAAACTACACTATAATAATTAAAATTAATTTTTAACAACAAAAAATGCATACATATTTGAAAATGATAAAACCTGCTTGATTTCTTGTAATAAAATCTGAAATTGATCATATATTAAATTTTTACCTACAAATTTTTACAAAAATTCTATTTTTTATGTGCTCAAAATGATAAAAAGGTAACTTTTTACAAAATAAATTCAATTATATGTATAATATGTTTGGAAAATCTCTAAAAATAAGAAAAAATATATAGGTTTATTAATAAAAGTTAAGACACTTATTATTAGGAATGTTTCCCCATAGAAATAAATCACATGTTAATTTTACATCAAATATGCTTAAGATGATCAAAAGTAACTTTTAATAATTATAATTCCTTTTTAATATGAAAACAAGAATAAAAGGAAAAAAATGAATTCATGATCTTTTTTCAAGAAAATTTAGTAAAATGTTATCAATTAATTTTTGAAATTTAGTAATAAAACATTCACGAATCCATCATTCTGAAGAGTCTTTAAGGAGATTGAAGGACATTTTGGGTAAATAGAAGACACCCTCATAAATTAGTTGATAAGAATTCTTGAAGTTAATGAGATATAGTCAATATTGTATCATTCTGTACACTAAGATATATCTCAAGAAAAAAATAATCTAATTTATGATGTAATGTTTAGATAACTCTAACCTTCATAACTTATTATTTTGAGTTTCATGAATTGTTCACTCAGGAGTTATAAACTAATTTTAATCATGGATTTATTTTCAATGTTCTCATGAATTTATTTGAGATTTATTAAATATACATTAAATTCAAAGGAATAAAGTTTTCTTAAAAATATGGAAAACATGGAACAATGTATTTTCTTCATGTTGAAAAAAAAATCTAAGCTATTTTTGGATAAATTGTTTATTTCAAAACTGAAGGGAAATTGATAACATGGAAATCATTGTTTTAATAATAAATTGTTATTTCACTATAATTCATGTTTTTATTTTTGAAGGTGATTCAAATATACTTAATAAATTTATATAGAATGAAGATATTGAGATATATTTACAACTACACATCACTCGGAGAAAATAAAGTCCTTATTTCTTATACTACTTAGTGTCATATATAAGTATATCAAAATATACCTAACATGGTTTGAACTATATTTTTATATTGGTACAATATTTTAGAATCATAGCTATTACATTGTTACTTTTTAAGTTTCATCATAGTTTTTAAAAATATTTTATAATTAAAACCATGTTTTTTAGGAAACTTAGAGGATTAAAAAAAATTGAGGTATTGTGACTCATTCCACAGTTTTTATATACTATACCACAACTAATTTTTATAAAATTAGTGATTTTATAGAAATAAATTGATCATATAGTGACACAATTAGTCACATTATAATATATCTAACATTTTTGAATATTTATAGATATTTAATTGATTATTTTGATGAGTTAATAAAGATATTTGTTCAATGGTTTTTAAATTTTTATTTTCTATGGACCATATTGTAATATCAATTATTTAAGTCTAATTTTAAAAACTCTATAAATAAATAATGCATATCTTTGAGAAAAATAGGAGGATATTACTCGAAACTTTTCAAAGAAATTTCTTAGTATAGTATGGATATGGTTTGAGAAAATAAAAGCATTCATACATATTTTATAGATATAAGGCCCTTGAATATGAGGAAATATGATCAAAATTTATTTCTTGAAATCATTATTGATATTTCTTCATCTTATATTTCATTTTAAAAATTATAAAAAGTGTACGGTGTAGTTGGATTTTCTATGCATATCTTGTAAAGAATTAAGGACTATATTTATACTCTATTTATTATTTATTAATAATAATAGTCAAACAATTATCCATGGGATATCACCCAATAATCATCAAGTATTATCTACTCATAACGAGTAGGTAAATATTTTAAAATATTTATGTTTGTGTCTCTCTATTTATTATTTTTCTATTTATTATTATATGAAAAGTCTGGTCAAATATCCTATAAAATAACCTAAAATGGGAGAAACATGTTCTATGGGAAAAGTTTTGTGTGCACTGATTCACCCCCCCCCCCCCACCCTCTAAATGATCGTCATTATTATCTAGGAACAAAAATTTGTATCATATACTGGGTTCACTCTTTGGGATATTTATATGGTTCTATCTTGATCCTTCATTTTCAATTAAAGTATTTGGTTTGTAGGGTATAAAATTTTATCAACAATAAGGTAATTCCTATATTTAATGAAAAGGTATTTCATATATGGGAATAAAATATAATATCATAAATGATTTCATTGGGATTAGATGTTTTGGACATCTTGATGAATGGATTTAATCCACATAAAATATAATTTTTTATACATTGATGGATAGATATAATATTAAATAACATGGAAGGTCACTCTATGTTTTTATTTTATCACTCTTGGATAAGGAACTAAAAAAGGTGATGATTTCCAAAATATCCAATGTTATATGGAATAAATTACCAATAATTCACCATGAAAATATGAAGGTGATAAAGTCATTACATTAAAATTTCATGATCAATTTGAATATATAGTGTGTTATGAGGCTTAATCTATGGATGAATTTTTTATTTGGGTGAAAAAAATTATTATATTTATAAACACTTATGTGGAAATATTGTAAGACTCAACCATTGAGAATAAATTGATTATAAATATACAGTAGAAATTATATATGATAATTTTTTTCATTTAGATAATTTTTTAATGAGTTTTTATTTTAAAAACTAAAAAAATAGATTCCTTATAATATGGAATGATATGAGACCACATATTGAAGATTAAAAGGAGAATACAAAAGGAGACTATATTTAAATCCTTTAAAATATTAAATATTAATTAACACATCTCTCTCTTAATGATGAATTTGAGTTATATGGGGATGAAATTGACTAAAAGAAGTTTATTTGAGTTTTCTCTAAATCATTTTTTAAATAAAAAGGTATGTAAATTAGTAAACTTATTTTAAAATATTTCAATTATGAAAATATTGTATATTGTTATATTAATCTTCTAAATAGGAATATTCATTAGGATAATAATGATCATTCAAATCGGATATCAATAAAGAATAAAAATGTGTCTAGTGAACATAAATAAAGGAATTTCTCTAAAGTAAAATTGAAGGATACTTCAAAAATAAGTTTCAGGTTAATTTATTTATTAAAATTATAATTTTTGATAAAGAAATTAAAGATAAAGATAATGATATAGAGTATAAAGTTATTTAATATTTCACTACATAATGAAGAAACATTTATGACTCAGTTAGTGAAAAATAAGATGGTGAAAATGATCATTGAAAACAAGATATATAAAATAAAATTTTTTAAGAATATTTCTTGTGGTTTTAATTAATACTATTTCAAAAATTGGGAAGGGGAATTCATTATATAATAAAGTCATTATAAAAAAAATTCTAAATGGATACTGAGAATAAAGTTATATTTTTTCAATATAATAGATCTAAATGTCATTTTTTATAAAATAAATAATATACTTGGTGATATAAAAACAATTTTCCTTTTAAGGTAAGATGTGTTTCACGTACATAACCCAATGTAGATTAAATTAAAAAAAATCTTTCAAGAAGTTTCTATTTTATTATGAAACTTTTGATTAATTAGAGTGGGATTCATAGTAATTAATAGAGAAACTTAAAAAAATCCATTAAATAACTTCATTATGGTAAAAAAATTAAAAAATTAATACTAAATGTATATAAACATGTTTGAAAACAAAGATAGTGATATAAATAAAGGGGAACGAAGTAGAAGGATCTCTTTTGAAAATGTATTATACACATTAATACATCAATGCCCTATGTTGCAAATCAAATAAACAATGGTATTGATAAAAATAGTTCAATACATAGCCATAGATAAAACCAATTGATAAGATAAAGTTTCTCATGGATTAGAATTTTGAAAAAAATAATATTACTTCAAGAAAAATGAAAAGGGAACCATAATATTTTTAAGAACATTATTTTTATCCAATAAGTATATTAAAATTTGGAGGTTGATGTTAGTGTTGTGGTGTGTTTGGAAACACCTAATACAGTTTTTGGTATAATATTATATTCCCTTAGTAATTCATAGACTTGTATTTAATTTGTACATAATCATAATATATAATAAATAAATCAACACAAATGAATATATAAAAATATAAAGCGAAAACATATTTTAGTGCACTTGAGGTGTAAGGACCAGGCCTTAGACATTATATATTCTAGTGACATTAAACTAGAATTCACTTTCTTACATTACAAATGATCATTTTGATTTTTTTTATATTTAGTCCAAAACTCATACATGATAAACTCATTTATTACAAAGTGGAAACTTAAACTTAGTATCTATTTTTTCCAAAAAAACAAAACGTTTAAGTTATAAAAAGTTTACCTTTCAAGAAATATGATCAAAATATTGATCTAGAACTCGTTCTTATCCCTACAAATCCATAAACCCAATGAAAAAAAAATTAAAATGTAGCATGATCACAAAAATCTTAGTTAGGGATATAGAAACAACATATTATTCCAGGTGTACTTATAGAAATTTTTTTTCTTCAAAATAAACATTTAACTCAAAATAAACATTCTATTACCTAAGAAATAAAATTTTAAGACCCAATATTTTCATAAGACATTTCAAAAAACTTAATGTCTATATAAAAATCATAATGGATTCTTTTAAATCTTTAAAATGTCATAATAACATTTTCACAAAGTTATACTTTTTAACCTTATAGAGTAGCATATACTTTCCATTACCCTATAAAATCAAAAATATTTACAAATACCAAAAAAATAAAAGATAAAACATGTATGTATATTGAGGAATCATTTTATTGTCACTTTTAAAATGATATAACATTCATGTTCATAGATATAATAACCATTATGGTAACACCTAAAATAACCATCACAATCACAATTGGAATAAACATCACAATATATTCTAATAATCTCTTTAGAGAAACCTAATTCGTTAAAACCATCCCTTTTACCATTTATTTGGAGAGATATAATGGGATCACTGATCCTTAGTTTATAATGGAACCACCAATACATATAAACAATTCCCAAGAACCAAAAAAAGAGTACATAAAATATGGCATCCAAAAAATATTTGTTTCACCCATAAGAAAACATCTTCATATGTCGATATATCCATTCAATTTTAAAAACATTTTTAGAAAATAATTTTAAAAATACATGACTAAAATAATTTTAAAAATATTGATATAGAAGAAAAATAGAGTTTTAAGAGAAAGTTTAAAAGATGAATTTAAAAAAGAAATTAAATTTCCTTGAGTCTGACTCATCAAGTACATTTTTATCATCATGAATAATAAAATAATATTATTTTATTGATTTTTTTAGAATTATTTTCAGGTTATTTATTCCTTTTATTTCACTTATTACCATATTATAAAAATTACTTATTCATTTATGTTCACATCCTGTGTTTTGATGATATTTCGTCCACAAGTCCAAAATAACTTTAGTAGGTTGAATATGGTCTAAGAAGTCATTATTCCATCACATAAAGAATAATTATAAGGAAATAATTGTCATTTTTATACATTAATTATACTTTTAAATGTAATTATGAAAGGTTATTATGTAATATAAACTATGTTATAATCATGTACACAATAGGTCTTATATACGCATAACAAACATTTTAATTTTTCAAATATCATTATGGGAAGAAGGTAAGTATAATTTTATATTTAAATAATGATAATAATATAATAAATAACATTTTATATTTTCAAATACACTTATATATATCATCCATGTGATGTGGTGTTGAAAAATGAATCACATCCCTTCTTGCAGGTGAAAGTCCACACATACGCATGAATGCCAATATCATTTTTCAGTGAATGGAAAGGTAAGAAACTAAATTATAAATTATCTTTTAATAATTATAAATATTCCACGATTATGATATATATATATATATACATTAAACCCATCATTATAACCAATTTTACGATATGATTATGGAAAACGAATTACATCCGTTCGTGAGGCGGTAGTCTGTCGTACACACGAACGATGAAGATATTTCCATTTTTATGAATATTGGAGATGGATATAGTTTATTCCAATTATATACTAATATATAATTATATGAAGGATATTTTTTTATTATTTTAGAATAGTTGAGAAATATTTTATGTATTTTGAAGAATAAATAAAATTGAAACATGCAATTAAATACTTTACCCCTTATTCAGAAATTCTATTTTGATTAACACCTTAAGCACTCTAAGTTTGGTATTATTCCCAACCAAATACCCCCAAAGTGAGGGTAGGGATTCAAGGAAGTTATTCAATAAGATATGTTTTGAACAAAACGGGTTTTAATGTTAGAAAAAAATTGAATATTTGGTTCCCTTTTATAAGCGAGGGGAGGGGAACTCTTGGAATTTATTAAAATATAAAATTAATATAAATTATTTTCAATATCAAAATGATTTTAAATTGAAAAAATTAGAATTTAATATGAGTGTTATTTATTTCAACTAATAAAATGTCACAATACCCTCCCTCCAAAGATACCCCTCCTAGGCTGGCAATGAAGAAAGAGAGATAATGACCCCTAAGTCTCGCCTCTAATAGGCATCGGGTTAGAGACTAGCACCAAGGGTGCACAAATCTAACAAAATGGGAGGCATTGCCCTTTATAAGAAACAAGATCAGGAGATAGAATAAATCATCCAAAACAACTCCAAGACACAATATAAAAGAGTAACCCAAACCATCCATGCATGCAAAAAATAAAACTGATACGGATAAAATAAAGTGTCCAAAGACACCCAAAGGTAAAGATAAAGTTGAAACACAACAACTATCAAGGATCAAAGCTGGTAAGGTTTAGCACGATACAAAAAATCGACCTAAAAACATGAAAAAAGTTTTATATACAAATGTTCTGAATACAATTAGACTCAATAGAAAAACTAAATTCTCTCATGCACATGTGGAAGAAGCATACTGATGCACCTGTGAGAAAATTGTAGAAACAAAAAACACCTAAACAAGTATACAAACCAAACCTACCTCGCCAAGGCATTATCACCAAGTAATGTGATCCAAGTAATAAAATATAAAGTAAATCACATTGATGATAGGGAACCCTAAACTACTTTCTCACTTATTATCCACTCTCTACCTAATAAAAAATTTCATGGAGCTCCCACCTCTTCTGAATATACCGCATCACATCATACCTGCACAAACCTGGGCCTCACAACACATCCCACTGGAACACACCTGGGCCTCACAGCAAATCCCACCCGCACACACTTAGGCCTCAAAACACATCCCTCTAGTATACACATGGGCCTCACAACACATTACATCTCATCCCGAAGACACTTATGACATCACATAAGAGCTCATCATGAAGACACCTGGGACATCACATCACAACTCATCCCAAAGAGACATGGGATACCACATCTCAACTCATCACAAAAACACATGGGATACCACATCTCAACCACTATCAAATGCACTAATAGACATCTGGTCATCATAGCTTTTGCAATACATACCTCACCTGGAAGAGGGAGTAGGGAAGAGCAAGTGGATAGCCATTCATCCTCCCATCGGGATGTTGGGAAAGACACCCTTGAGTGACGATGTAGGTTTTCGACATGTATTTCCCAAAAAGGGTGGGGTGCATATAGAAATAAAAATGAAAATACAAGTATATATATATTACCAAACACTCAAACCCAACCTATGGGTTATATCACAAGTTCACCACATCACCTCACAAAATTTGAAACATCCACTTCCACTACAAAATTCACAACACCACACACCAATCCAGAATCTACACTTCTTAATTCACCCTTTACTTTATAAAATCAATCTAATTTCTATAATTTCCATTTATGAACCAATTCATTAAATTCAATCCATTCGTTTAATTATTTATCATCAACAATATTTAATCATAAAACCCATCATTTAATTATTTATTAAAAATTCTCATCCTGTTAACCAAACCATACCATGTTATTTCAAACATTATTAAACAATTATTTATTCAATCACTACTCTAGAATCTAGAAAAAATTTACCACATTCCACAAATAGCTCAACATATCATCACTTAGCCGCCCCAAAAGAACAGACAGACAACAATCATCCCCAAATGCCCCCAACCACACATCATCGTCCCACAAGAACAACCACACAACCACATATCGCCCCACACCCCAAAAGTATGATCAAACATCACATCACATCAATATCATTTTATTATATATTTACAAAGAGGATTTTATCACATTCCACTTTATTTTAAGGGTGTTATTACATAAATCATAATCCTAGGAAAACCAATTTTATTATCCAAGTATAAGTAATTAAACAATTTCCATTTAGGGTGATATCACACCAATCACAACCAAAGAAGAAAATACAACAGATATATACAACTTAAAAAATTCGCCAATATCCACAATTTTTAGTAGGGAATCAAGCCCATACAATCAAAATATCATGATAATAATAAATATGTAATAAAATATGTGGATCAAACCCATTTACCCATTTAAATTTTAATTACCCAATTATTTATCTTTGATTAAGATGTCACAACCATAATCCATAGAGAAAAAAAATTAAACCCCTCTCGCATGATATACAATAATGAGAAATGAGGGAATCCCTACCTTAGAGGAGCTTTTTAAATCACTACACACTACAAGGAGAAGAAGAAAGTGCCCAGAAACCACTGTTTCATAAGAAACTAGATGATCACCCTACACCACACCAAAGGGTGGTCAAAAATGCAACCCAAACCAAAAAAACACCACCCTGGTGATCTCTAAGGAAGAACAGAATAAACCCAAACAATAAAATAAGAATAAATCACAATAAATCATCAACGAATCACCAAAAAATAACCACTGGGATCAACAGATCAAAGAGGGACGAAAATGGAATGAATAACTCCGAGGTGTGCCTAGGGTTCCCCCAAAATGAGAGGGAGAAGAGACCATGGGTGAAAAAATAATAATTTAGATGAAAAGAATTTCTAAATCAATACGGTATTGGGTTATTAAGTAATGTGTAATCCCTTTTCACATCATTTAATCCTTGATGTTCAGTTTCGATAAAAAAAGGTGAGGCCTCTTCACTTTATTATTTAATTTACCCTGAAAACCTACATGTCATGAACTTGCCTTGGAAAAGTTGTGAAAAAACCTTTCACATCATGTAATCCACTTACACGACATGTAATTATTGCAACAGTTCTGCTACACCTCTAGTTTCCATGAAATACTCCAAGAAGCTGTCGTGAACACCTCCAAAACTCAAAACCTATAATGTAATCAACCGGGAGGTCACATACATTTACATCAGATACATATAAAATTATTCCCTCCCTCGAGAATCCAAAACCAAATCCATAAGAAAAGGGGTTCAAACAACCACCCCATGAGATACCTCTCAAGGATATCATCATACCTAAAATTTTACCACCAGCTAAACATGCCAACACAAATGGCCACAAACATCTCACACAACCTCAATCCACCTATTCTCACACCACAAAATTGTCATATTGCCACTACAGAACTATCTCAACCTCCACGTAACCCAACCAAAAACCACTATAAACAATGAAATTCACTTCCCCGAACACACTAATTAGGTAATTATATCCTCCATGTGAATATTTTATCTACTCTAGGTGTCCCTAACTCACCCACACGGGTTTAATCTCATCGCATTTAATGTGTCTCGGTTAGGAATCTGGTCCTCTCCTTTTCATATGTTGCGGATTTATCAGACATCACACCACACACATCATAAACCAAGTAAAACAACCCATCTTAAAAAACAAAGTTCCAACATTACAATTCCAGGAAAAACAAATTAAAGAAAAACTCAAAATAACTTTGGGTACTGGGAATACATCTGCATCTCTTTCTCCCAAGTACTCTCTACCTAGCCCTCATTCCTCCACAACACATGAACCAAAGGAATGTTCTATCCATGTAGTTATTTTTCTTGATGATCTTGGATCTCCACTTGATACTCCACAAATATTGTTTCATCCTCGATATCCAACTCTCCCTAGTCAATGAAATGTGATTCATCGTGAATATATCGAAGAAGCTGAGAGACATGAATGTGGTCGTGGATTATTTCCAACTATGTTATAAATTCAAACCGATATGCCACCTCTCCAATTCATCCCAACACCTAAAATGGTATAACAAACCCTGGATAAATCTTAATCCCTCATCCACACTTCTATTTCTCAAGTAGAGAGAAAACCTTCAAGAGCATGTAGTCTCGAACCTCTAACTCCAATAGACTCCTTCTATAGTCATTATAAGACTTATTCCAATTATACAATACTTTAATACTCCCACAAATGAGCTAAACTTTTTTTTCTTGCTCTGAACCACATCGAGAACATGAATGATAGTCTACCCAACCTCAGTCCAGCATAAAAGAAAACAACACAGTCATCCATAAAAATCTTCAAGCAGGTCCATGCCAATGTATGTTCCATCTAACCAACATTATAAGGGTGGAAAGTAGTTCAGATATGTAACTAAGTGTCAAAATCATGCTGAAATCCCCTCCAGACTCATGATGTAAAACATGTTTCCTAATCTGAGACAATGGAAATCAAAACTACATGAAACCGAACCACCTCATCCATGTACCTATTAGATAAGGAATCCACTACGAATGGCTCCTTGATTGCTAATAAGTGAGATAATTTCATCAACTAGTCTATTAACATCTAGACAGCATCACAACCTCCCGGAGCTCTAGGTAACTCTGTGACGAAATCCATCTAGATATCATCCCATTTCCACTCGGAGACATCCAAGGGCTATAAAAAAATTTCCAAAACATGATTCTCATCCAATACTTGTAGGAAAACCAGAAACCAACACACAAACTTCGCCACTGCCCATTTCATCTTGGGCCACCAAAACTGAATCCTCAAGCCACAAAACTTATTGGAATCCCTTGGGTGTACTGAAAAATGGGATCTATGAAGATCATGAAGGATTTCATCATACATCACTATACGAACAAACAAAATTCCACGAAACAACAATCAGTTCCTACTATCCTACAACCATCCCTTTGGAGCATCACCATGGACAACATGATCATGCAACACCTCAACCTCTGAGTCTCCCCATATAGATTCTTCGACCTGCTAAATCAGTGAAGAATGCACCATAATTTGAAAAAAAACTACCTCTACTGACATCCACTCATGCATCTAAGTTCATGGCTTCCAAATCCTCCACTGCTTTTCAAGCATCCCCAAACTCTCAAACAATGTCTTTCTGTGACTTTTTGCTCAAAGCATCAGCCCTAGTGATCCCCTTTATTGAGGTGTAAGAGATCTCAAAATCATAGTCCTAATAAAACTCCATCCACCTCCTTTGTTTCAATTTCCAATAACACTAAGAAAAGATATACCTCCTACTCTTGTGGTCTGTGAAGGCCACAAAGTTCTTCCCAATGAGGTAATGTCACCGTGACTTCATCCCAAATACAATTTCTACTATTTCCAGATCATACATGGCATAGTTATGCTCATGTGGACGTAATTGCATAGACACATAATAGATCACATCCCACCGTTGTATCAACACACAGCCCAATATTAGACAAGAAGTGTCAAAATACACTTCAAACAACACACCCTCCTCTAGCAGCTGATGAACTGGATCACTGACCACCTTCCTGTTTAGGTAAATAAGTGTTACATGTAACTGATCACTTCACACAAAATCTTGGTCTTTCTTAGTTGAAATATACATAGGGTCTCTAACTTGAAATAAATGTAGTTTAAAACTCCGCTAATAGGATGTGATACCATGTAAACAACCAACCTCTTCCATGTTCTTGGGTGCTTCCAAAGAAACAACAACTTCAACCTTAGATGGGTCTACATCCACACCAAACTGATACATCACATGCCTGAGAAAATGAACCTCTCAAGTCCAGAAGATACACTTGGATAGCTTTTCATAAATATATAGATGTCTAAGAACCTGGAATATAGTTATGAGATGCTTGAAAAACTCCTATGACTTTGATTAGATTAAGGTATCATTAGTGAATACGATGATGAACTGATCCAGGAACTCACAGAACACAAAGTTCATAAACCCATGAATACGGCTCATTTATTCGTAACACTGAATGGCATGACTACAAACATAAATTTACCATACCTGCATCTAAAGGAAATCATTGGGATATCGCCATACTTTACCCTCAATTGGGGATATCCATACCACAAATCGATCTTATAAAACCAACTCACCACTCACAGTTGGTTAAAAGATCTTCTATCCTCAGAAGAGGGTAACTGCTTTTGGTTGTCACCCAATTCAACCTATGGTAGTATATGAAAAACTTCATACCATTATCCTACTTATTTGAAAACAACACTAGAGCACCCCATAGTGACACACTGGTCTAGATAAAACCTTTTTCATTAGACCATCTATCTAGATCCTCAACTACTACAACTCATAAGGTGACATCCAATAAGGATCCAGGGAAATCAGAGAATGATAGGCCTTCAAGTCTATCATGAACTCAACACCATGTCGATGGGGTAGTTTCACAACCTCCTCAATGAAAACATATAGGAACTCCCCAAACACCCTATGAAATTATATTATATTAGTTTCAACTTATTTCACTAACAACTCAGCAAAAAAATAAATAAGGGGCTCTACATGCTGTCTTCCCACCTGAAAACCCTGCTCCCCAATGGAAACCACACAATGTTCATCCACATCTAAAAATATGACTATGCTCTATAAGAATTAGATAACAGCATGTATATAATAAAACCATTAGATGTTGAGGATGACATTTTATAGATGTATCTGTAGGAAGAAAAGATCACAACGGTACTGATGTGGCCTGATCATCATTCTACACCCCTGGAACACATCAAACAAGTTGTTCTGTCCTCTGACTGGTATAGTCAACACTTGGGGCACGAGAATCCTCTCTATGTGTATTCCTAAAGAATGGTCTATAGTAGGTGAAAAAAAGGATTTAAAAACTCTTAAATTAAACAAAGCACAAACAAGGGTACTAAATAAACTGATCATACCTCTGACGATCTCTGGCCCCTCTGGAACTATTGCCTCTACTGCATGCAACTGACCACACCCAGCTCCTCTTCCTCTTTACTAACAACCATTTCTATAGCCACACTCTATTCTTGGTCCCAGAACGTGAGTAACATCCTGTGGTCAGACTCTACCTACTCTATCTCGCCTCATTGGAGAAAATGTATCCTACCCTTGCTATTGAAATAGTCTCACTAGAAACTATTATTGAGGTTATGGTTTAACCTATCCACTGATATGAAACTAAACTTGGGGAAAATATATTTGGAAAAACACAGAAGGTCCTTGAAAAATTTCTTTGGAAAAACATAGAAGTTCCTTGAAATTGATTCACATATCTTAGACTTACATGCTCCCATGATGAATAGAAAGAATCTTCTACCTATTTACTGAGTTCATAGTTGATGAAAGAAACTCTTCTTGTAACTCCTTCTGTAATCCAACCCACAAAAAATCAGCCTCCTTCTACTCTACCATATACAGATTCCACCACTAACGCATAGCTCCCTGCATCAAACTGACTAACAAAGGGACCCAGTACTCTATCAAGGCCCAGATAAGACTAAAAGAAATATCTAACTTCACTTTCCCACTCTCTGTCTCCACATATTAAATACTTCCCTCATACTTCTCCAATTCCTACTACTGGAAAGCACACAACATCTTCTACCACTTACCATCCTCCTAAATTACATCAACCCTACAACGATCAAACTGATCATCCTATTGAACCTCCACTTCTTGATCCACACAAAAACAAAGACCATGATCCATAGATGAAAGGAAAACAAGTATTTCCTAAGCCTGAGTAGTATGTAATTTTATTAAGATTTTTTTAACTCCTCCCCTTTTCTTTATCCATTTTAAACATCCCAAAATAACCCAATTAAAAAAAAGGAAACAAGTCAATAAAATGAATGTAGATTTCCTAGGTATCTACCCTGCAAGTAGATCAATCTCACTTTGTCGTTCAATATGCTCAGAGTCCATGCACTGGATAATAGTGGGTCTCTAAAAACTTGTGTCCTAGCTAGTCTCCTTAGCCTATGGCATGCACTAAGGTCAACAGGAATTGTTTCTATACCACCCCATGAAATCATCACTATTCCCAACTCAAAACTCTATCTTATCTCTCAACCATCAGCCTCTAATACCACTCTATCATGACCCCCTCCCTCCAAAGATGCAGCTCCTAGGTTGGAAATAAAGAAATAAAGAAAATGACACCTGAGTCCAGCCTCTAATAGGCCCTCGACTAGCAACTAGCACCAATAGTGTATATAACTCACAATATGGGAGGAATTACACTTTATAAGAAACAAGATCAGGACATAGAATGAATCATCCACAACAACTCCAAGAAATAATATAAAAGAGGAACCCAAACCACCCCACATGAATGAATAAAATAAAACTGATACAAATACATTTATATCTCCAACATAAACACCCAAAGTTAAACCTAAAGCAGCAACACAAAATCTTTCAAGGATCTGGGCTACTAAGGTCCATTACGTTCTGAAAAATCCTCCTAGAAACCTAAAAATAGTTTTATATACATAGGTTGAGCATACAAGTATACTCAGTAGGAAAACCAAATTCTCTCATACACTTCTGAAAGAGGAATATCAATCCACCTATAAGAAAACTGAAAAACCAAAAAACAACTAAATTGGTATACTAACAATCCCAAACTCACTAAGGAATGTTCACTAAGTAAATCAATACAAGTAATATAATATAAAGTAAATCACATCGATGATCGAGTAACTTGCACCACTTTCCCACTAATTAGCCTCTCTTTACCAACAGAAAATGTCTTGGCCCTACAACGTCTTCCGAATAAACCACATCACATCCCACCCGCACACACTTGTGCCTTATAACACATCTCACCCATACACACATGGGACTTACAATACATCGCTTCTCATATCGAATATACCTGGTAAATCACATCATACCTCATCCTAAAGACACATGGGACATCACATCACAACTCATCCTGAAGACACCAAGGAGACGACATCACAACTCATCCTGAAAAAAACTTGGATACCACATATCAACCACCAGTTAAAGTACTAAAAGACTTCTGGCCATCACATCTTGTGCAATACCTACCTCTCTTGGTAGAGGGAGTAGGTGAGAGTGTGTGTCCAGCCATCCACCCTCCCCCTGGGATGTTAGGAAAGACACCTTTATGTGACGATGAGGGAGTTCGACACATCATGCTCAATATTGGTGGGGTGCATATAGAAATTACAAGGAAAATACAAGTCTATATATCTAGTACCAAACAGTCAATCCCAACCAATGGGTTATATCACAATTTCACCACATCTCCGCACAACCTTTGAGAATTCCACTACCACTTCTAAATGCACAACACAACACAACAAGCCACATTCCACATTTCATAATTCACCGTTTACTTTATCAAATCAATACAATTTCCATAACTTACTTTTACAAACCAACTCATTTAATTCAATCCATTCATTTCATTATTAATCATCAACCATATTTAATCACACAAACCATTGTTTAATTATTTATAAACAATTCTCATCCCATTAACCAAACCATCCCATTTCATCTCAAAAATTATTAAACAATTATTTAATCCATCACTACTCAAGAATCTATTACAAAACAACCACATTCCATAAATATCTCAACATATCAACAACTGGCTGCCCCGAAAGCATGCACAAACTATTATCAAACCCAAATTCCACAAAAACACATCACCATACCAACAGAATGGCTATACAACCACATATCGCCCAACACCCCAAAAGCATGAACACTCATCACATCGCATCAAGGTCATTTTTTTACAGATTTACAAAGGGTATTTTATCACATTTCACTTTATTTAAGTGGTTATATCATATAAATTATAATACTAGGGAAACCAATTTTATTAACCAAGTATAATTAATTAACCAATTTCCATTTCGGTTGATATCACAGAATTCGCAACCAAAGAAGAAAACACATTAGATATATCCACTGCAAATAAATCCCCCAAAAACCACAATTTTCAGTGGGGAATTATGCTCATACAATCACAATATCATGATAACAATAAATCTGGAAAAAAAAAGTTGATCAAACCCCTTTACCCCTTTCAATTTCAATTATCCAATTATGTATCTTTGATTAAGTTGGAAAAACCCTAATCCATAGAGATACAAAAGTAAACTCATCCTTCATGATATGTAATAAAGAGAAATGAGGTAATCCCTTACTCGAATGTGATTTTTAACTCACTGTACACCACAGGGTGAAGAAGAAACTACCTAGAAACCATTGTTTCACAAGAAACTGACGGATCAACATACACTTCATAAAAGGTTGGTCAAAAATAAAACCCAAACCAAAGAAACCCCTCTGTAGTGATCTCTGAGGAAGAACAGAATAAAACCAACCAAGAAATGGAGAAAACTCATAAAAGATAATCCAAAGATCACCAATGAACAACCATTGGGATTAATGCATCAAATAGGAAGTAAAGGGGGCTCTAAAACCCCCTCATGGTGCCTATGGTTCACCAACAATGAGTGGGAGAACAGACTATGGCCGAATGAATAATAATTCAGCTGAAAATAACTTTTAAATATACATAGGATCAGGGTTTTACATGATGTGAAATCCCCTTTCATGTCATGTAATCCCTGGGGCTCGGTTTCCACCAAAAAATGCATCACATATTTAGTTTATTATTAAATTAACCCCTAATACCTACATGTTGTGAACCAAAACTGGGTAATTTGTGAAACAATATTTCACATTTTTTAATCCACTTACACGATGTCTAATTCCTGCAGAAGATCTTCTGCACCTCCAACTTCCATAAAAAATCTTGAAACCTTCCATGAACACCTCCAACACTCAAAACTATAAAATTAATGGACTGTTACATAAAATAATATTTTGAAAATTTTTGATAACTTTTTTAGCCTTATAGTTTTGTTTTAACCATTATTCAACCGCTTTGACAGTTACCTTAATATTCATGTTTTTACCCGTTAAGGGTTAATAATGTTACTATAAATTGAAAAAATAAACATAAATGGATCACAGATGATATTATTAACAATATAATATTAATTTTTTCTAATATAATATTTTTATGAATTTTAAATCATTTAAAAAATTATTATCTATTGTAAAATATTGTTAATATCAATTTTTGAACTATTCATTTACTTTGACTTTAATAAGGTCAATAAAACAAAGGAATTGTAGTAAAATTCATAAAAACCTCTATAATATGTAATGTTTTTAAAGAAAATTCATGGGTAACATTAATAATTTCATATTATACAACTTTTCATATTTTAAATATCATTTATTTTATTTTTCCATTAATTGAATAATTAATAATTTTACGTTGTCTAATAATTTAAAGTAATTATTTATTCACTAAAAATTAAAACAAACTACCATGTGGAATATAAACTAAATATATTTCCAAATTATATTTATAACTAATCATTTCCTCTGTTTATATCCATCTTATAACTATTATAGTCATTCAAAACAAGTGTATGGCATTTTTTACTTTTCTTTACATAAAATATTATAAAGGTAATAATAATATAAAAATGGACAAAAAATTACTTATAATTAAATATTGGATTATTATGGATTAAAATGAATCATAAAAATAAATTAAGGTGAGTATTAGAGTGATTTTATAGTCCTTATAATTTTATTTTTATCTTTAATAACATGATTTACCATTTACTATTGTAAACAAATTACTAAAGTTTCTTATTATATTAACAAAAAAGAAAAGGGACCTATTAGAAAAAATTTACTCATTGATTAAAAATATGGGATTCAATTTTAAATATTTAAAACATTAAAGTGGTAGGATTTAATTTAAAATTACACCGTAAAAACTAGAAAAAACAGTTTTTTAAAAAATAATCCTTTTAAAAATAAAAAGTTTTTATTCTAAATTCAAGTATACAATTCATTTAAAACCCCATAATTGGACTATTTTAAAATAAATAATGAAATTTTAAAAATAATCTAAAATATAATTTAAATTTTTACACAATTTATAGTAAAGTAAATTTTCAATAAAATTAGTACTTTTCACTATTCATTGAAAAAACAATTTTTTGGTAAATTCTCAAAAATTTACACTAAGATAATTTTGACATGATTAATTAAAAAAATAAAATCGTTTTTTAAAATAAAAACATCTATAATTTGAAAATAAATATTTTATATAAAACAATATAATGTATAAAACCCAATTTGGTTAGAAATAAAGCTTTTCCTTCTAATTAAAAAATTACTTAATATTATAAATTTATAATAGAATATTAACAAGACAAGAAAATGATTTATTATAAAATTACATAGGTTTTTTAAATTCTTACCCCATTTTTCAAATTGCATCCTCTAAATTTTATTTATTTATCAAATAAACTTGGATATCTTTCCCTCGTAACATTTTCATATTCCCTTGTTACTTCATCAACAATATGGTTTCTCCACAAAACCTTATCCTGGTGAATTACCATCTTCCAAAAAACATTCTATATTTTTAAAAGAATGTGAACAGGTTGTTCGTTATAATAAAAGTTATCTTCTAACTAAACTACCTCCAGGTTAAACCCAATAGATGAATATGGTGCATACTTTCTTAACCTCAAAACATGAAAAACAATATCTACCTTAGATAAACTCGAAGGAAATTCCAATTGATAAGCTACTAATCAAAATTTATTTAAGATTACCTATATTTAAATGAACCATGGAATTAAATTCCCCTTTTACAAAAAAAATATATCACTCTTCCATTAATATATTTGTTTAAAAACACGATCACCTACTTGAAAAAAAGTTATTATATACAGTTATCCATAAAAATTTTCTTCCTCATATGATCCATCCTTATATTTTGTTGAATTACTTTCACTTTATCAACCATTACCTTAACTCATTCTAGTCCCATAAACTTCTGCCTACTTTATCCCAAAATTTTGGAGTATGACACCACATTCCATATAATTCCTCAAAAGGTGCAATCTGTATAATAGAATGAAAACTATTATTATAAGAAAACTCAACCAATTAAATATATTCATCCTGAATTCCCTAGTAATCTATTCAATATTCATTAATATTATCCTTCAACTTATGAATCATTCACTCAGATTTTTCACCAGATTAATGATAAAAAGTTGTACTAAACCTTAATTTAGTACCGAACGAGTTTTGAATTCCTTACCCAAAATTTGAAGTGAACCAAGGATCACAACCATATATAATAGAGAGAGTAACTCTTTATAACCAGACTATCTCCTTTAGATATAGTTGAAAATTTTGATCTAAATATATACTATCTCAAATTGGAAGGAAATGTGTTGATTTAGTTAATCTCTCAAAGATAACCAAAATCACATTATTACATTGAGATGTCATTGGAAATCTCAAATGAAATCCATGGATATAATTTTCTAATTCTACTTTAGTACTAGAAAAGTATGAAAGATTCCATTTAGTAATTATAATTATGGTTTAACTTGTTTATAAATTAAATATTTCATGGTAAAATTAGTCATATCACTTTTCATTCCATCCCATTAGTAATACTATTGAAGGTATCGATAAATCATAGTTCTTCATGGATGAATAGAAAATGGAGAACTATAATCATTACTCAATAATTCTATTTTCAATTGGGAAACACTAGGAACATGTAATATCATTTAAAATACCGAATAACCTTCTTTTCCAAGATGAAATTCAAGAATCTTTACCTTCTAACTAAATATACATTTTCATATAACTCATAGTCTTCCTTCTGAGCTTTCTTAATTATTTATAATAGAGTTTATTGCACTGAAATTAGAAATAAAAAAGATAATGTTCTATAATCCAAAATTTCTAAGACAAAATTCATAAAATCGATAACCAAAGGGTAGTGTTCCAAACATAATATGGTTAATGTTGCATTATTTTTATGAATCAAAGCACCAGATAGTTTGTTTTCTTTTTCAGGATGATAATGAAACATTTAGTCGTAATCCTTTATCAATTATATATATCTCTACTATCTTATTTTCAACTCTTTATGAGTGAATATATATTACAAAAATTTGTGATCAAAATATATTTCACACATGGATCTATATAAATTATGCTTCCAAATTTTAAATCAAAAACCATAGTAGAAACTTCTGGATCATGTGTATGATAATTTAATTCACGTGGTTTCAATTTCCATGAAGAAAAATCAATTACTTGTTCATTATACATCTTGACACGACCAAGTCCATTCAAAGAAGAATCATTTTAGTTAAAAAATTCCTCTATTTCTAGTGGTATGGGGAAAATTTTGAGTAGTCGAAAATATTATTTTTAGTTACTGAAAATAATCATCACATTCTTTTTTAAAAATGAAATTATCTCCCCTTTTTTTAACTTACTTAGTGGTCTAGATAATCATGAAAGTATTTTGAAAAAAACATGGCAATACCCTAATAATCCAAGAAAACTATAAATATCAGCAACATTTGTCGGTATTTTCCATTCACCAACCACTTTAGTTTTGATAAGATCAATTATTATGTAGTATTTATTTATGATGAATCCAATGAATAAAATATTTTATAAAAAATCATATTTTCTAAATTTTATGTATAATATATTTTATTTCATGGTTTATAGAAAAATCCTTAAGTGTTTTTCATGATCCTCGTGACTATTTGAATAAATCAATAAATCATTAATAAAAAACCACAAACTTATATAAATATTTATGGAAGACTCTATTCATGTGATCCATAAATACAGTTGGGGAATTTTTCAACAGAAAGGATATATCCATAAACTCATAATGTATGTGTCTAGTTTGAAGTGTTGTTTTTGTAATTTCATCCTCCTTTACCGTTAACTTATAGTACTTGGAACTTAGTCCAACCTTTGAAAAATACTAAGCTCCCTATATCTGATCAAAAAAACATCGATATGAGGAAAATAATACATATTCTTAGTAGTAATAGTATTCAAAACTCTGTAATCAAAGAAAATAATCATTTAACCATCTTTATTTTTAACAAATATGATATTACCACCCCATGGAGAAGTGATAGGAAGAAATAAACTTTTATCAAGCAACACCTAAAATTGTTTTTTCTATACATAAAGTTATACTTGGTCTATCTGATAAGGGTGTTTCGAAATTGGATTAGCATTAAGAATTAATTCAATAGTAAATTCAACTTATTGATCAGGTACAACACTAGGATACCCGTTATGATAAACATATAGGTATTATTTTACTAATAGCTCATCATTAATTTATATAGTACCCTTATTCTCACCAATATATGCAAGATAACTATCATTTATATATTATAATAGTTTCTTGGATTCATGAAATTTAATCAAAGGAATGGGTTCGTTCTTGTATAAAACATTAACCTCTATCTAAAAACAACATCTTTAACTCAATAATGTATATTAGAATGGTAAATAGGGAGTCAATCCATACCTAGAATGACATAAAACTCTACTAGGGATAAGATAAAAAGTTTTTCAAGTGAATTTTTACACCCAAAAAAGTATTGTAATATTATTATAATTTATTTTTTTCTATAATATTTCCCCCATATGTTTTTACCACAAGTCCTGGATTCATTTTATAAGGTATAATTTTAAATTTACTAGAAAATTTATTAGAAATAAAGTAATGTGTCGATACTAAATCAAACAATACATTAATATAATATGAATGAAAAATAAATATACATGATACCACTTCGTTTGATGGACCAACATCTACTGAAGTTGTAGTAAAGGATTTTGCCACACTTGTTTTCTTGTATTCTACCTTCTTCCCATCATTTAGGTTCTTCTTTATACACTCATGTTCATAATGAAAAATATTGTGACATTTAGAAAATTTTAATACGTTTTTATTTGAATTTTTCTTGCCACTATCGTGGTCTATTTCATTGTAATTATGATCCATATACCCAATCTTACCATATATGAATCAATTTCCACACATCATAAGGAATTCCAATGTGTGATTTTTACCACATCTCTCAAAAACTGAAAACTTAATTTTCTTACAATCATATGTCTATAACCCATTATTTACTTCTTCCTTCCATTAGGAACACCTTTTCTGTTGGTTTTAAAAGTATACATGATCATTAGAAAACTCCATTTCCACCAACTCTATACATTAATAAACTTTCACGTAAATTTTAAATTATTAGGAATCTAGTTCCCTTTGATATTTTAGATTTAATCCAGAGTAAAATTGATTAATATTACTATCAATATCATGGGTGAAATTTGGTCTGCACCTTTCCAATAAATTGATGTTTTCTTCATAAGAGATCACTGAATCTTCTTCCCTTTTCCTCAATTATAAGAATTTATTTTCCATTGTGAGTCTATTAGATTTGGGAAAATATTTATCACGGAATATATTCATAAATTCATCATATTACAAGGAACTAATCTCTTCTATTTCCTTGATATTCGTAACCATTGACCACCATATGTGATCTTCACCTTTAAAATAGTAAAGTAAAAGACTTACCTTATGATGATCTAAACATCCCATGACATCAAATATCTTTTCTAGGACCTCAATATATCCCCCGTCTACCACTAATTCTGAAGATGCAATGAATGTTGAGGGTTTTTCCTCATAAAATGTTCCAATATCAACTTGTCCCTTTGTTATAGAGATAATTATTATCTAGCATGGATATCACCACCATTTATAGCTAGCATCAACTGAGCTATCAAAGTTACAAACTACTCTGTTCCAATCCCAAACATTCTAGGTAACTAATTCAAAAGGATTTAATCCCCTTAGTTCTTTTCTACTTCATCTTATTTATTCTCTCTGCAAAAAACCATTATAAATGAACATAGTTTATATGATTCAATATAGTAATATTGAAATTCTATATCATTTCATATTATCCACAAAGTAAAATACTTTTAATTGTATTATATTAACATTAACCTAACACCTAAATATATCTAATCATTTTCTCAAATAGCAACAATAATGACCCATTTTTATACACTACATGTTCTAGTGACTTTAAATTATATTCCACTTTATTACAAACCCTATGTAATTTGGGTTTATAGTTTTAGATATTTATGTCATTACTCTTACATAACATAACCATATAATACAAAGTGTATACTTCAACATTGTATCCATTTTTTCCATAAAATAAAATTTTTAACATATAACATGTTTTATTTCCATGAAATATCTTCACAAATTTGATCTTGAACTCATTCGTGTCCTTAATCATCCTTAAACCCTATGAAAAAAAATTTAAATATGGGATGTTCACAAAAGTCTTAGAAAGGGACATTAAAGGAAAGAAATAAATTATTAGTCCATGAATACTTACAAGAAATTTCCATTTTCAAAATAAACATTGGGCTCAAAATAAACAATTTCTTACGCAAGAAATAAACTTATCTTTCAAACTATTTTCATAAAACATTTCATAAACAATCTTAAATGAAAAATTAAACTCATAAAGGTTTCTTTTGAGTCATGAAAAACTCATAATAAATTTTTCAAAAAGTTATACTTTTTAAACATATGAAGTAGTGTATACTTTAATTTTCCCAATTAAATCATAATATTTCCATAAAAAACTCAAAGAAAGAATACATAAAACAAGTAGGTAACTTATGGAATAATTTTTATATCACTCTTATAAATGGTATAACCTTCATGGTTCACATATATTAACCATCGTAGTTACACATAAAATAACCATCATAGTTAAAATTAGAATAAACATCATAGTATAGTCTCATAATATCTTAAGAGAAACCTAATATGTTAACACTTTCCAATTAGCCAATGAATAGGGGTGATATAATGGGCTCACCCACACTTGGTTTATAATGGAAAAACTATTCCTCACAAAAAATTCCCAAGATTTTATCATAATAATGTTCTTTTAACCCATAAGAAAACATTAACTACTGGAAAGTGGGTTTATCCCCATGCCTCTATACCCACAGTTTGCATGAACCATTGGTATAAAGTTACCGGATCTAGGTTATACCAACAGTTCATTCATACTATTGGTAAAGATAAATCTATACAAATCATTTTCTGAAACTATTGGTATAGGTTGGGCTATACCAATGGTTTTTGAAAAATATTGGTATAGACTATGCACATATTCAGTGGATCCTGGCCTCCCCTTTCCCCATTCACCTACCACCCTACCTAAATTTTCCTCACCCAAGAGAGTGGTAACCTCCCATCTCCTCCAACGATCTCCACTTATCCAAAAAAAATTGTATCTTCTTCAACATCACATAAGTGATTTCTGAATTTGTTTTCTCTTATATTGATTATTGTTTTCATTTTTTATCTATTTCATAATTTGATTGATCTAATTCAATCATTTTTTTATACTAGTTAAATATACATTTGTAGATTTTTGGTTCAAGTTTTTACATTATAGACTTTATTAGTTTTCATTCAAGACAACAAGTAAACCATTTCAAATATTTTAAATTTTTGTGTATCTAATTTGATGTTATTTTGGTTTCATGACATTTTTTAGTTTATCTATTCTTTTCTTGAATTGTAGATGTTATTTTTAGTACACCCCATTGGATTGGAAGTCTGTGTGGTTGTTTGAGTATATATATTTTGTTTATGCTATTTTGGATTGGTTTTAGAGTTTGGTTGGAAATTATTGTGTCTTTATTGATGTGTAGTTTCCCACAAAACCACAAAATGAGGATTTCATGAAAATAAATTATTTTAATTTTAATTTTTTATTTTTATGAAAATAAGTAAACATGTGCATCATGAAGCGTGGATGGACATGAAAAGGTCATTCCATGGTTTATGTTCATTTCAAAAAGCTCCAGTCAACATGAAAATAAAAACACAATATTTGTGAATTTATTAAAGGAATTTCATATCTATTGACCATGAGTTTCATGTTAAAATTTAAAATAGAAGAGGCATGTTAATATATTTACCATCAAGTTTATTAATAAATGATAAAGGGGATTAATTCTTAATTCCATATGAGATTAAAAATATTTATCCTTGGGAATGTATATGGATAGAGATATTGGGGTTTATAGGTATAAATATGATAATTAAACATGATAATGATAATTTAGTTATTTCTTAAATCATCGATTAGGGGATGAACGAACCCCAAGTTTTTTATAAAGGTTATAAAAACTTGATAATTTTTACATATTTCCCTTTGAAATTATGTATAGAATAATTTATTAAATATATACTTATGCTATATAAATTAAAGCATCCAAATTTATTCTCTATCACATATTCAATGTGTTTTATTTAATTTTTTATCATCCTTTCATAGATATCATGAGAGGGTGATCTTTATTCCATCCAAAAATGTGATTAAAGGGGGATTATACTAGTGTGTGTATGGATTTTTATTTAATTCATGTTGTGTTTGACATTCAATTATCTTCCCTCTCACTCTAAAATATTTTTTATTACATGACCAATGTGTTTTTATTAAGGGATTGTTTTATAATAATGTTAATAGAATGATAGTTTCACTGTAACCATTGGGTATGATGGGGACTAAATTTTAAAATGGTTTTTTATTACAATTATCACTAATGAATCAAAGTATATAACTATTAAAAGGTGGAATTTATGAGAGTGAGATTAAATCACTCAGAAAATGGGTGAATTGGACATAATTTAAAAGAAAATAAGAATTTTTTATTTTTCTACAATCACTAGCACTTGAATCTTTGAATTATATGTTTCATACCTTTTTTATTTTTTATATCATTCTTCTAAATCATCATCAATATTTATTATTTTAATTTTAAAGTAGTTGTTGACTTCTACCACTAGTTTAGTTTTTAATTATTTAATTGAGTATTATATGTTCTTTTATTTATGGTATCATTCATATACTTTCATGATCATATACTAATTAATTGGATATTTAGTGATTTGGGGTTTGTGTTTTTATCTTTTAAACTGATTGATAACATGAGGTATTAATGACTCTATGTGTGTTGGTCAAAACCAAATAAGGGTGGAAGATCTATTTACTTCAAGTCTAGTAAAGGTTTCCAATTTAGTTAATAGTATAAGCTGGGGGAATCTAAATCATTGAAGACTTCACCTTTAATTTTCATTCCTAAATAATGAATGAAATAATTAGTGTGTTTCTGATGTGGTTGGTTAGTCCATTCCAATCCATCTTGATTAAAAATTCCAAATCCCATTCATTGTTTAGGTTGGTTGGGATATATACAAAAAAAAATTATAGAATAAATTACCTAAAGAATAAAATATCTCTAACATCTTCTTGTTATTAATATAGAATAAGTAGATATTCTGATGTATTTATTCCACTTCCATATTATTTATATCAATAATTTTTATCCTTTAATTCTATTTTAGATATCTATAATGTTTTTTGGGATGTTTGAAGTATTTTTATCATTTCTTTTTTTTCATGAAATTATAGTTTTTCCTTTGTTTGCATCTTCTTGATTGAGTCTTCGTCATTAAAACCATAGGTTTCATTTTGTAGTGTCTCAAAATTATTTAGTTTATCCACCATGATAGTGAATTATTAAATGTCAGGGACACCCACTTTGGTTTTTTAATTGTAGTCATCGCTTATTGAATAAGTTATTTCTCTTATTATTATTATTTTTAGCTAATGGTATGATTTTATGACTTTCAAATTAAAATTGTTTGTAATGAATTTTGTAATTATGGTTTACAATATTTATTTAAATATAATTTTTTCCCCTATAATAGAATGGATAGAAGCTGGATGCATTATAAATGTTAGATTTCAAATGAGTTTCAAAATAATTTGGATATTTTTTAAGATTTTTCATTTAAAAATGATTAAGATAGTGGTCTTATATAGTTTCTATGTTATAATTGGGATGGAATACCAGGGTTAATTCAAGAATAAGTTAGATACCATATAAAAAAATATAGAATTCAAACAAATTATTATTTTTTGTATCAAAATGGAGAGACGAAACAATCTTCTACTTTTCCTTAACGGAAATAAAAAAGTGGTATGGAGATTTTGATATTTGATCAATTTTAATTTATGTATCATCATGAGAGATATTGAATTCTAGTGAAATAATAAAATTTTAAAAATATACATGAGAAAAATAATGAATATGATGATGTTAAGAGAGTGAAAAAATAATGGATGATGTCAGAACTCTTGTATATTAGGAATGTACTAAAATGAAAAAGATTTAATTTTTAATGTGGTTATATCATGGAAAACCCATGTATGGAATTTATAATATCACCATTAACTATATTCTTAACATTTTGAAGTAATTTCTTCCTGATGGTGTAGATATTCCCTGAAAACATTATAAGGCATGGAATTTAATTAGGAATATCAAAAAATTATTACTTGTTCGAAATATTTCATTTTATTTTGAGAGGAAACAACTAAACTTAATGACAAAAAATAATGTGGCACACCTCGATAGAAAGAAAATGTAGATGGAATACCATCTCTTGTTCCATATAAAATCATATGGAACATTCCACTGATTCCCAAGATTCAAAATCTATTCATGTATGAAAAAATATCTACCAATATGAAATGAAATGCTTCTGAGAAAATTAAATGCACGGTCGACTGTCACCTATCGACCGGTCAAGGTTCTGGTGCTCTTCTAATGTGTATATCAGCACTCGGGTCGAATCCTCGGTGATGATACTTTGTAATAGTCATTTGTTTTTAGTTGATTGTATTCTGATTGGGGGGGTTTGTTTGAAGAGATTAAATGAAGTGATTAATTATTGGTGTTTGATTTAACAATTTGATAAATATTGGAGTGAGTTCATTTTTTAGGGAGTCAATCTTGTGTTATCCTGGAGATTTTCTTTATATTGCAGTTAATTTAACACCCACTTCTCTAGATAATGTTGATTGGAATTACTAAGTGCTAAGGCTTTAATCCAAGCCTTAACTTAACTTAGGGTTCTAATATCAATCATATCTTGTTGATGGTAGTGTATTTATGGTTCCAATAATCCATGTAAACCGCATGTTAAACAAAACAAGTCATTAATCCATGACATGTTAAGTCCAACATACACAATGTTAAATTAAAGAGTATTCATCGAGCAATTACTCTCAAGAACTTAACATCCCTAAATTTTGACTCGACCCAATAATATATTTACTCAGACATTGATATTAATATTAATCTGGTTTAAAAATTTATGATGATGAATTAACAAGAGAAGAAAAAGAAAGGGATAAGAAAAGATTGGTACGTCGAACACACACACATGAACAATGATGAGAATTAAAAAAATGGGCATTCGATTGAATGAAGAAGAAAAATAATGGAAGGGGATTCAACTATATTTAAAATATTTTAAGAAAATTAATAATAAACTACAGAAGTTGGATGAGAATAAGAGATATTTAAGAAGAAACATTCATTAAAATAGAATTACAAAACACAAACTTACAAGATTAAAAACGAAGAACAACACAAAAGTGAAAGGAAACAAAGAGAGGAGGAAGGGTATCTCAAGTGAAAACTTGAGTATGTTATATTCTCCCAAGACTTTTTAAAGGAATTGGTCGTTTCAATTGATGCTCCTCTTTTCTTAAATTCCAACCCCTTTGAAGGAGAGGATGGGGATGCATTAATTTCCCAAGGAATTGGATTGTTTTCATTCCCAATATATCCCTCCACTTGCATCGCCAAGATGTCTATTAAGACAGACGAATGTAGAGATATCTCATTATTCAAAGTTGTATATAATGAATTTGGCCAAAATATCTAAAAATTTGGAGTCATGTGGAGCTATGGAGCCAAAGTTATGGCTGGTTGATTAAACAAATTTAACATGTCCATTTCAATCCAATATTTTTGAAGTCCAAAATGTGAAAGGGTTTTTGAATAAGAATATGCATTCAAATCCGAATTATTTATTCCAAAAAAGTAGGACTTCTATATCTCCTATTTCACACTGCAAAATATCAGCTCTATTTCATGATTACATCATGAGATATGTCATGAATAGTGTTCAGATTTTAATCCCCGGCCAGAATGGTGGTCTAGACTTCAAAGCTTAATTTGGGACCCTTTTTCTTGGATTTGGGACTTGAAATTTTTATACATGATTCTTTTGCATAATAAAGAACATATGGTAGAGTTTCATAAAATTTCGGCTTCGGGATTTAGACCAGTAACTCAATCATCATGGCTGGTCCAGTTTCTTCACAAATTCTTTGGGTCATCTTGTGTGGTCATTGTGATCCTTGAAATAACAGAATTTTCCCATGATCCCTTCTAATGAAATGGTTTATATTGAATTATGAATCATTAAAAACAATAACCACAAAATTTTGATCATTATGGGGAGAGTTATTAATAAAATAGTAAACTAACTCAATTGGAGTACCTTTAAAAATGCTCAAAAATTATACTTAATATTAAAACATTAATATTTCACACAAATTATACAAATTTCATGTAAAATCAGAAAATGGGGTATATAATAAGTCATGAAAATATTAATAACATCAAATCCCCCACATTTAGTCTTGTGAATGTCCTCATGTGCAACAAATATAAAAACATAACAAAATCATTTTCTCTCACCAACAGATAATAAAATTTTGTTTTCTCCAATCAAGGGAGGTTAAGACTATTTCACTCATCCATTTTGAATTTCCCCACAAGTTGTTACAAAAAAATGTTCCAAAACTAATTCATTCTTTCATGCTGAAATTTAGAAATGGAAAATTTTGACACTCAGAACTTACACCTCTCAAGATGATAAAATTCATTTGTGGAGGATCACTCTTTCACCAACCAAAAGTAAAAATCTTATAGTTTTAAAGAGCTCTCAGCTTCCAATACCTATCCAAAGTTCCCAAGAATCAAGAGGTCTTTTTAAGGGGTTTTTATGTGGCTATGGGATGGTAGGAATTTAATGTCCAAGAGAGAGAAGAAGAGGGTAAAAACACCAACATAGAAAAAGAAATGCACATTTTTTTAAATAAAACATGGAAAGAAATGAAAAGACATATTTTACAGGGGAATGATTGTGTGAAGAAAGACACAATAGAGGAAAAAAATTTGAATGGGATGAGAAGATGAAATATTTACAAACCACAAAACTTCTCCCAATGACATAATAATATTATTCAAGTGTTCTTTTTTTCTTTTTTTTAAAAGTTGCACTTGGAAAATATCTCACACTCATATCTGAACCCATGATTGATCTCCTCACAACACTAATTGTAATAGTTATAAAAATATCAAAGGTTGAGGAAGAGTGATATTTTACCTACCCAAGAAACAACCCAATCAATTTTTTTTTTTGAACACTAGTCAATAAAATTTACAAAATTACATAAATGAAAGTACATTACATTCCCCAAAACACACTGAATGACAACCTATCCCCCGTACTAAAATGGATACTTTCCCTCAAGCATATAATAACATGGTAAAATCAACAAAGGGTACACATAATGAAATCTTACCCCCACACTTAAATTTCAAAAAATTATGCAATGAAAATCCATGTTGATATTGGGTGGGAAAAGTTATTGGGCTTGTAATGTGGCTATCAAAGAAAAGGTTTTCATAGGGTCATAGGGGATTTCAAAAGGAGGATTAATTTAAGGGAAATGGGAGGCTATATGGCTATTGTGATTCTAATGTGGTTCATAAAATGCCTCTATCATATTAATACACACTAAAGTAGGAAATTCAGCTCGAAGGTCCATAAACTCAAGACTCACAAATGGGGGTGAAAACAAACATTTTGAAAAGATGTACATAGGCGGCCTTGTCATGAAATAAAATGTTTCTCCTCATAGTTTGGGAAAATCATTTTCCAAATAAACAATTGATCATTCAAAATTTTTTAATTTTGACACAAAATTCTTTATCCAAAGTCATGATGAAAATACAAAAATTTTGAGGTGAAAACATGTCTGTTAACTCCCCAAAATGGTTGGAAAAAATTTAAAAATTGGAAGGTGTGTAATCATGACTCTTGATTTTTTTGTATATATTTTTTTGTTATGATGATTTTTTTGTTTTGTTTTTGTTTAGGTTTTTTTTTAGTTTTTAATAAAGATACACCCACACAAAATAGAAGGTTAAAAATAAAGGTTTTGATAAATAAATTAGTAAAAAAATGAAAGAGAGAGGAAGAAGAAGAGAGAGTTAGAGAGAGGAAGAGATAGAGAGAGTTAAAGGGAAATAGGTACCACCTAGTTTGGATTTGGCGGGTTTCCATCTCCATCTAGTGGTAGGTCGACTGGAGAAGTTGGGGATCTAGTGGAAGTCGATGTTGATCTAGGATAGTTCATCCTCTCATGGTGATGCTTTAACCGAAAAATCTTTTTTTTCATTTTCAAATAGCTGGTTTTTGGGTTACTGATACCCATATACAACCATTGTTCCATTCGAAATCCAAAAAACACATCCAAAATCAAAATTCAAAATTCAAAAACTGATAACATTGAGCCAATTCTCAAACAAAAACGTCATATGCCACGCGCCTCATGACACACAGCCTCCCCGAGCCTTGCATCCACCGTCAAGCATACCACTAGAACAGAAATCTGGCGAACCCAACCACAGGGGATACGTCTCTATCATGTTCCAGAAAACACCAGAAGCAGTAGATCCAAAAGGACCATCCCAACAAGAATTAATCTTAGCTGGGTGAATCCAAAATTGAGAATTGAAGATAATTACCTTTTCAACTTCATGGAAAACCTTTCTCAGGATGTGTTTGTCAAGGAGTACCCTAGCCTTTTATTTGTACAGATTCGAATTATCATATGATTCAAGTCAAAGCTCCTCTAGTTCAGCCAATTGCAACAATATTTCTTCACCAGATTTTTCATAATCAAAATTATAGGTTTTCATAGTCCAAAAAGACTTATGGTGGATTTCAACTGGAAGATGTCATGCTTTATCAAAAACTATCCTAAAATGAGACATCTCAATGGGTGTTTTATAGGCTGTTCGATAAGCCCAAAGTGCTTCACCAAGTCTTTTAGTCCAGCCTTTTCTGGTGGGTTTTACAATTCTCTCAAGAACTCTTTTCACTTATCTATTAGAAATTTCAGCCATTACATTTTTTTGGGGGTGATATGTAGTTGAAGTTTTATGTATAACCCCATTCTTTTTCAAAATAGATTCCATGGTTTTATTACAAAAATGGGTTCCTAAGTCACTGATCAAGGCACGAGGTGTGCCAAATCTGTGGAAGTTGTGTGTCTTTAGGAACTCACTAATAGTATGTGAATCATCCTTTCTAGTGGGTTTGGCATCAACCCACCTAGAAACATAATCAACTGCAAGAAGGATATTTGAGAATCCATTGGAAGGGGAAATGGTCCCATGAAATCGATACCCCAAACATCAAAGATCTCACGTAAATTTAAAAGCTTTTGGGGCATTTCATTTCTCTTTGAAATTGTGCCAAAATTTTGGCAAGTGGGACATGATTGACATAACTCATGTGAGTCCTTAAAGAGTGAAGGCCAGAAGAATCCAAATTTTAGGACCTTTCGAGAGGTCCTTTGTGGTCCAAAGTGGCCACCTCTGGGAAGTGAGTGATAGAATTATAATATGGAAGATTGTTCATTTTCATCGACACATCTTCTTATTACCATGTCAGCCCCAGTTTTCCAAAGTTTATTGTCTACCCAAAAATAGTATTTTGAATCACTTTTCAACTTTATTTTTTTTATTTTGAAAATTTTTCAGGAAAAACACCAGAAATCAAGTAATTTACAATTGGGACATACTATGGTATTTTTGGAGTGATAGATGAAAGGTGCTCAGTGGGGAATTCAGGATCGATGATTTCAGAATGAGAAGAATTAGAAATTCTAATCAAGTGATCTGCCACAGGGTTTTCTTTTCCTGGTCTATCTTTAATTTCAAGGTAAAACTCTTAGAGCATTAGGATCCATATTATTATCCTCAGTTTGAAATCACTTTTCTTGTGTAAGAACTTTATAGAAAAATGGTCTGTGAAGATGATGATTTTGGAACCTAAGAGATATGGCCGGAATTTATCTAAGGCAAAAACCACTACTAAAAGTTCTTTTTCAGTGACATTGTAGTGATATTGAGTTTCATACAATGTTTTTGAGGAATAATAGATTACATGAGGAATATTTTATCTTCTTTGACCAAGAACAGCCCCAACGGATCTATCAGAAGCATAACACATCAACTCAAAGGGTAAGGACCAATCTGGGTGTCGGATTATTGGGGCAGATGTTAGAGCAGTTTTGAGTTCAAAAAAGGCTCTCTTGAAAACCTCAACGAAATGGAATGTGACATCATTTTGGAGAAACCGAGTGAGTGGGAGGGAAATCCTACTGAAGTTATGGATGAATCTCTGATAGAAACCGGCATGACCTAGAAATGAACAGATGTCTCGAATAGAAGTGGGTTGAGGAAGTGATTGGATCACTTCAATTTTGGCAGGATCTACTTCAATACCATCTTTTGAAACTATGTTCCCTAGAAAAATCCCATTTTCAACCATGAAGTGAGATTTTAGAAAATTTAACACAAGGTTACACTTGACACACTTTTGGGGGACTATAGAGAGTGAATTCGAACAAGATTCAAATGTCTTGCCATAAATGGTGAAGTCATCCATGAAGACTTCCATTCAGTGTTCAATGAATTTGGAAAAGATACTCATCATACACCTCTAGAATGTTTCAGGAGCATTGCAAAGGCCAAAAGGCATTCTTCTATATGCATATGTTCCAAAGGGGCATGTGAAAGTAGTCTTTTCTTGGTCCTGAGTTGTGATTGGGATTTGAAGTAGTTGTTGTATCCATCAAGAAATAAATAGTGTGACTTTTTGACTAATCGTTCTAGCATTTGATCAAGGAATGGAAGAGGCTAGTGATATTTTCTTGTTTCAACATTCAATTTCCTATAGTCGATACACACACTCCATTTGTTCTTCACTTGAGTTGTGACTACCTCTCCATGTTGATTTGTGACAAAAGTTATCTCGCCCTTCTTAGGTACAAATTGAATTGGACTAACCCATTAACTATCAGAAATTGGGTAAATAATACCTGCTTGAAGAATCTTGGTGATCTCTTCCCTAACTACCTCAAGTATGAGTGGATTGATTCTTCTTTTTGGTTGTCTAATTGGTTTGTATGACTCCTCCAGATGGATGTGATGCTTGAAAGGGGTAGGTTTGATTCTTGGTATGTCATCTAGGGTCCAACCTATGGCCTTTTTTTCTCTAACACCTGAACAAGTTTGGACTCTTCGGTTTCAATAAGTGGAGTAGAGATAATGAAAGGATAAGAGTGATCATGGAAAAGGAATGCATATTTTTGGTGTTCATGAAGAGGTTTCATATCAGTCTCATCTTTCATTTGTGGGTTAGAAAACTCAGGAATGGATTAAGGGACTTCAGTTGCTTCAAATTCATTCTTCTTAATACTTTCCAAGGTGGAGCAGTAGAGATCAGAGTTGATGTGGGATTCAAGAGAGTTTTCAAGTTCCTCTATATTGATGGAGTCTATGAATGATAGGTCCACATCAACTTCACCATTAATGACTTGGTAAATCATGGTGCATATTTCACAAGATCCTTTTTCATTATAACATGAAGAACATGGTGGATTGGGATTTGATTGACTCTTAGAAGTGTCATTGGAAGCATGGATTGAGAATGCAGAATGATCCTCAGATGGGTATTGTGTGGCTTGGAAAATGTTTAACTTGACCAGTTGGTCACCAAATTCCATGGATAAGATGCTTGAATGGACATCAATCTTGGTTCTTGTAGTCATGAGGAATGGACTTACTAGAATTATGGGAGATCGAGAAGATTTAGTCTCACCTTCCATGTCAAGGACATAAAAATCAGCATGGAAGATAATATCATTGACTCGGACAAGGACATCCTCAATTATTCCCTCAGGACTAGCTATGCTTCGATTGTCCAATTGAATGACAACACCCGTTGGGTGTAAGGGACCTAGACCAAGGTTGGAGAATATTTATTTGGGAATGACATTAATTGGGGCTCCTAGGTCTATGAGTGCATCATCAAAGTTGGAACTTCCAATTTTTCATGGAACCGTAAAGGTCCCTGGATCTTTGCACTTTATGGGAATAGACTGTTGGGTGGAAAAAAATTTCGAAGGTCCTAATTTGCCTCTTGTGGGTATACAACTCCTTGAGAAACTTGGCATACTTAGGAATTTTTTTCATTGCAACTAAGAGGGGAATTTTGACTTCAACATGTATAAACATGTAGATCATTTCAAGATTGGGTTCAAGGAACTTCTTTGGCTTAGAAATAGCTTGAGGAAAAGTAATTGGGTTCCAATGTGGAATAGAAGGATGTGAGGGAATGGATTCAGGTTCCTTTTCAAGTTTCTTTTTCTTTTCATTTTCTATGTCAACATTTAAAGGGGTTTGGAGGACTTATCTTGAGGCATAGCAAGTTTCTTTCCTGATCTAAGTGCAATTTCACTTACAATACCCTTAGGGTTGGGTAATGGTTTAGCTGGACGTTGGGAAGAATTATATGGTTTCTGCTAACTAAGGTGGGATGAAAGTTGAAAAATTTTGGTTTCAATGTTCTTGAGAATGGAACAGGTGAAAGAGGAAAGATCTTTCACTGCACTTTCCCATGGTTTCTTGGAAGAAGAGGCATGTCCCGGATTGGGATTACCTAGATTTTGGCTCTTGGGAAATTGATTATGTTGGTTTTGGAATTGGGAAGTCTTACTAGTATAATGGAATCCAGGAAGAGGATTGTTCCTTTGAGGTTGGGGAATAAAAGGATAAGGTTTTTGGAAATTACCAACACCTTGACCATATCGAAACTGGTTTGGGTTTTGAGAAGGGAATTGAGGGGGATGAGATAAGGTATTACCATACCTAAGGCCTTGGTTATAGGAAGAATATAAGGGCTCAGAGTGAGGTTGGTTGAAGTTTCTAACAAACTGACCTGATAGTTGAGGGTTGGTGTTCCACTAAGCATATGCTGCATTGATCTCCATTGGTCTGGATGAATCAGATTGAACCTCTTGAAGTTGCGGACATGTGTCTGTTGGATGAGTTAAAGAGTTCCATATTCCACAGTTTTTTACAGGTCTAGGAAACATTGATTTTGGAGAAGATGAGGTTGGGGATTTGGTAGCCACAACTAGTTGTCTCACAAGACCTGTAAGTTAACTCATCCTATAGAGACCCGAAGCTTGACATACATAGACAATACATTAATTTTGCGGAATACATAACACATAAAAAAATAGACACACAAGGACTGTAATAATTTAGTGTCTTTGGAAACTTGGAATGTAATCTTTGAATCGTGGTGAAAGATCTTCAAAATCTCCCATAAAGATCTTCCACTTTTTGTTTCCTTACCTAAAACCTTTCTTTTAATACTGGGGGAAAATAAAACATAAAAAGGGTGAGCTCAAATGCTCATTAAGGGTAATCATGGATAAAATAAAAAATACCATACACATTTGAACCTAAAAACATGAACATAATGTTTAAACATCAAAATCTTGAGCAACGACTTAAAACATGGAAGTATATAAGGCATAGATCATAATGGAACATAAATAATGATAACATAGCATGGTAATAAAACATGTAATTGTGGCATCCATTAAGCACATGTAATGATTTCCATAGTAGCCATGGCATTGCTGCCAAGACCATCTTAGTGGACAAAGTCCCTTTCTGAATCGAGTTCACTCCTCATTTCAGTCATGTAACACTGAACCGGATTAACTTACCGTTACAGCCATGTCTATCTCATGAGATATAAATCTTTAAAAAATTCATTGGAGGGTGATATAGGTCCCACCCATCTCATAATGAAATCATTCTTACTTGTGCCACAAAATAAACATACATCATTCATAATAACCCAACGAATGAAATGGTTTTCAAAAACATCATCCCATCATCACATAATCCATATAAAATAAATGGATATCATTTCATAATAAGAAAAGTGAAACCATGTAAATCATAGAGACATTGTACTTGAAACATACACATATGATATAAAGTCATCTTAGATGGAAAAATGGTTTTGATAAAACACTTCAAATGAATTCTTGTGGAAAATATCCTTTCTTCTTCAAAATCAATTTATTTTCACAAAACGTCACGCAATTTTAAAAGAATGAGATTTTTTTGAAAATAGTCATGAAATATTTTTAAGTAAGCTTCATTAAAATAAGGCTTTATAAAACCGTAAAAATCCTTTCATGCCGTATAAGTTAAAAAAACTTTCTTCTCATACTTTTGCCGGAAAAGTCAAAAAAGTACCTCGTAACGTAAACAAAAGAAAGATTCCTTACATACCATGTAGTAAAAGTAAAAAATGGGTAAAAACGAATTTAAACATACATGAAAACTCTTTTATAAAACATGGACATGGATGATATAAATAACCCCAGTAAATACTTACGAATAAGCAATCCCGGATAAAAATGAGATTTGCAAAATTATCCCTTACCTTAGGTCCGATATGCTTCGTACGTATCTGAACCTCCTGTATAATGATTTAAATAATGTCATTGACTTATTACAGAATCATATTAATTATTATGATATCATATATGGTTCACTTATGACTTTATATTACCCGTTCTTTTGTAAATTCCATGTTAAAGAGTGTTTTGGGTAAAATGGTTTCATTTGTCGTTCGTGTTTTGACTTGTAATTATTCATATGATTACTTAGATCATGATTACATAATTCCAGAATATAAAACATGATTTATATATAATATATATTCAGAATATACATATATATAATAGATCTACAAATGAAAAGAAATACACCTTCATGGAGACGGTAGGTCGTACGTACGCATGAACGTTGTTTTCGTTTCCTCGTTGAATTGAATGGAATTAATTGGATGACATAAATATATATATACATAAATCCAGTATCATTATTATGTCATATATTTCATTATTACTTATTATATATACTTTATAATCATTTATGAATGGTTAATCATTTAGAATGAATCTCATCGCGTCGTGGAGACGGTATTCTGTACGTACGCACGAGCGATGATATCGTTCCCATGATCGTGGAATTTTATTGGAGTGTATGTATACTATTACAGAATCAATATCACTTTACAATAATCATATATAGTTATTATTTACACCATTATACCCATCCAAGTAAGGTGGTGGTGGAAAATAGATTACACCACGGCGTGGAGACGGTATTTCGTACGTACGCACGCGCGGTGATTTCGTTTTCCGTAGGATAGAAAGATGGTGAAATAGGGTTGTTTCATAATTATAATAACATATCAGTATATGAGTGATACGGATGTTATTTATTAATAATGAAACAACCTAATAAGAAGAAGTGGAAGAATAAATAAAGGTGAAAGAATCGGTAACGGACATTACCTCTTCTTTGAAGCGCCTCTTTGAGACCTCCACTTAGGGAACTAAAATTGGTCTTTGAAGAAGACCAGGACCTCTAGGATGTTTCTAGGGAAGTGTAGAAGAGAATGTGGTAGGGTTTGGCCGAGCTTGAAGGCTCAAAGTGGTGTGAGGAAGAGAGGGAGGAGGTTCCCTTTTATAAGGGAGAAGAGGGGCACCTTTGGAATAACTAAAACTATTATTTTATAATAAAGTCATATTCGGTTTTTAATAGCTCCAAATTGATTTATTTCGAAGCTAAGGTGGGGATAGGTCGAACTCCTCTCATCCAATAGAATTTAGACAAGTTTAGGGCATTATATTAACCTTAACTTTTAGTTTTAACTCTTAGTTAATTAGATTGACATTTACCATGTCACTTTGTATTTTTATATTATATAGTTAAGAAACTTACCATATACATCCAAGAGACAACCAAGTGGTCCATTAATGATATACCTATCATGATATAAGTATATGTTCCGAACCTTAGATTTTTAGGAATATAATAACAATTTTTAATATAATATTTTTTTTAAAAAACTATTTTATGTTAATTTTGACACTATTTGGTAATTGATTTTTGTGAAAATCATAATAGAATTATTAGTTCGAAACAAGTTAATTACATCAATACTAACATGTAATATTAACATAGAAAATATTTTTAATTCATAAAAAGTCTCAAATTACATTTATTTGGGTATTTATAACGTCAATTATGTCAATATTTCATTAATAAGATAATTACAGCATCATAATTGTTTCATAAATAAATTAAATTATTTTAAGTCTAAAAATTATAAATAAAATACCATTATGTAGGAAATCTTTTTATATTTCTAATTAATACTTATAGTCGAATTTATCTTATGTATAACCCTATATTAAAAATGATTTAGTTATTAAACTTGGATTTTAACTATTTTAACCCTTCTTTAAATAAATTAATAATAAATGTCCTAATCTAATCCAAGTGGGCCTAAATGGTCATATGTTATTCCTAAGGTTGTTTTTTGCAGAATTAAACTTATCCAATAGAATTATGACATGTGTTAGGGTAGTAATAATATCATTTTTACCATTAATTACCTCATTTACTTTTAACCGTGGTAAAAAAAAGTAAAAAGTTACTATTCACCAAAAATTATTTTCATCTCATTGAACCACATTTTAGTCCTTGATATTAACCGTGTCTCTCGGATTTTCGAAATTCCACTCACAGAAGCGGTAAAATTAATTTTTATGAAAAATTCAATTTTTTTTAACTACCACTTAGTGGTTTCACTATTCATCAAAAAATGAAAGTTTCCAGAAAAATACCAAAAATTAGGCCTAAGCTTTATTTGATATTATGAATTCAAAAATGATGTCTATTTTACAAAATTCAAAACATATCAGTTGCATTAATTTATTTAAAAATTAGTTCCCGTCATCAGGAAAGAATTTTTCTAAGAAAAGTTGCTTCATGCCATTCCATTTGGTTATGGAACCAAGAGAGAGGTATTAAAGCCATGACTTGGCAGTTTCAGCTAGGGAGAAATGGAATTCTTGAAGTTTTATTTGCTCCTCAGAAACACCTTGTGGATTCATGGTAGAGCACACTACTTGGAACTCTTTAAGGTGGAGATTTGGATCCTCACCGGCTAGCCCGTGGAAATGAGGGAGAAGATGGATCAAACTTGATTTGAGTTCAAAGACAACCACTATGTTTGGATATTGAATACCAAGAGGTTGGTAATTCATATCAGGGGCAGTGAGTTCTTTAAGTGTTTTTTCCCTAGGACTGGCCATATCTAATTCAATTGGTTGGACAAGGACTGGTTCTTGAATTATTTGATTATCTCTTATGTTCCTCCTAAGTTAGTGAAGTTTTTGCTCAATTTCGAAGTCAAACAAATTCAAGGGATTGCTTGGGAGGCTATGTGGCATTCAGAAATATTTGGAAGAAATATTAAGACAATTTTTTTGTGTTTATTTCATTTTATGATTTTTATGAGAAGACGGGTTTTCCTTTGTGTTTTTTTTCAAAAAAAAAATCAATTTTATTTTTATTTTTTTACAATAACCAGAAACTAATGACTACTTAAAGCACCATCCCCAGAAATGGCACCATTTGAAATGTACGGTCGATTGTCTCCTATCGACCAGTCAAGGTTTTGGTGCTCTGCTAATGTGTATAGCGGCGCTCGGGTCAAATACTCGGCGATGATACTTTGTAATAGTAGTTTTTTTATTTGATTGTATTCTGATTGGGGAGTTTGTTTGAAGATCTCAAATTAAGTGATTAATGTTTGGAGTTTGATTTAACAATTTGATAAATATTGGGGTGAGTTCATTTTCTAGGGAGTTACACCTGTGATATCCTGGAGCTTTGCTTTATATTGCAGTTAATTTAACACTCACTTCACAAGATAATGTTGATTGGAATTACTAAGTGTTAAGGATTTAATCCAAGCCTTAACTTAACTTAGGGTTATAATATAAATCATAGATTGTTTATGGTAGTGTATTTATGGTTACAATAAACCATGGAAATCACACGTTAAATAAAACAATTCATTAATCCATGACACGTTAAGTCCAACATACACAATGTTAAATTAAAGAATATTCATCGAGCAAATACTCTCAATGACTTAACATCCCTAAATTTTTAATCACTAAAATAATATATTTACTCAAACATTGATATTAATATTAATCTGGTTTATATATTTATGATGATGAATTAACAAGAGAATAAAAATAAAGGGATAAGAAAAGAGTGGTACGTCGAACACACACTCATGAACAATGATGAGAATTAAAAAAACAGACTTTCGATTGAATGAAGAAGCAAAATAAGGGAAGGGGATTCAACTATATTTAAACTATTTTAAGAAAATTAATATTAAACTGCATAAGGTGGATGAGAACAAGAGATATTGAAGAAGAAACTTGCATTAAAATAGAATTACAAAACACAAACGTACAAGATTACAAAGGAAGAACAACACAAAAGTGAAATGAAACAAAGAGAGGAGGAAGGGTATCTCAAGTGAAAACTTGAGTATGGAAGGGCCTCCCAAGACTTTTTCAAGAATTTTTTCATGCCAATTGATGCTCCTCATTTCTAAAATTCCAACCCCTTTGAAGGAGAGGAGGGGGTGCATTTATATCCCAAGGAAGTGGATTGTCTTCATTTCTAATATGTCCCTCCACTTGCATCGCCATGTTGGCTATTAAGATAGCCGAATCTCGAGATATCACTTTCTTAAAAGTTTTATATAATAAAGTTGGATGACCTCTCTTAAAATTTGGAGTAATTTGGACCTATGGAGCCAAAGTTATGGCCAGTTGATTAAACAAATATAATATGTCCATTTCAATGCAATCTTTTTGAAGTCCAAAATCTGAAAGGGTTTTTGAATAGGAAGATGCCTTCAAAGCTGAATTATTTATTCAATAAAGTCGGCCGCCTATATCTCCTCTTTCACACTAAAATATATCAGATCTATTTTATGATTACATCATGAGATATGTCCTGAATAGTGTCCGGATTGTAATTCCCAGCAAGAATGATGGGCTAGACTTCAAAGCTTCATTTGGGCCCCTTGTTCTTGGATTTGGGCCCCGAAAATTTGGAGTCATTTGGACCTATAGATCCAAAGTTAGGGTCGGTTTATTAATCAAATTTAATATTTCCATTTCAATCCAATGTTTTTGAAGTCCAAAATGTGAAAGGTTTTTTGAATAGGAAGATGCCTTCAGAGCCGAATGATTTCTTCAACAAAGTAGGCTGTCTATATCTCATATTTCACGCTACAAAGGCTCATCTCTATTTGATGATAAAATCATGGGATATGTCATGAATAGTTTTCGTATTTTAATTCCTAGACAGAATGGTGGGCTAGACTTAAAAGATTCACTTGGGCCCCTTGTTTTTGGAGTTGGGCCCTAAAATTTTTATCCATGATTCTTTTGGATAATCAAGAAATATGGTAGAGTTTCATAAAATTTGGGCTTCGGGATATAGACCAGTAACTCAATCATCATGGTTGGTCCAGTTTCATCACAAATTCTTTGGGTCATCTTGTGTGGTCCATGTGATCCTTCAAATGGTAGAATTGTCCCATGATCCCTTCTAATTAAAATTTTGTATATTGAATTAGGAATCCTAAAAAACAATGACCACACAATTTGGATCATTAGGGGAGAGTTATAAATAAAATAGTAAACTGACTCAATTGGACTACTTCTAAAAATGCTCAAAAATTATAATTAGTATTAAAACCTTAATATTTCACACAAATTATGAACATTTCATATAAAATCAGTAAATTCGGTATATAATAAGTCATGAAAATATTAATAACATAATAAAATTAAATATAATTATGAGTTGGTTCATCCTGTAGATGGTTTAACATGGTGGTCATTTGTTGCAAATCATCTTGGTTTTTCAGCTGAGGTGCGTAATGTTAGGTTTAGTCAATCATGTGATTGTTTTTATCCATTTATTTAGATGTTTAAAACTCATAGCAAGTATCCAAATTTATTCATGTCTATGATATTTTTCCATGGATTTTTATGAAAAAAAATCACTTTATTGATTATACTAATATCTGGACCTTCTATTATTTGAAATTATATAGACATTTACTTGGAACCTTTAATAAGTGATTTGAAGCAGCTTTAGGATATGGGTGCCGCACATTTGATGCTTCCTCAAAAAAAATTAGATTTGTGGTTCCATCCAATGGACTATAAATTATTTCCATACTTATACAATGAATTATAGTTGGATAACAAAGGAAATAACTTCATGTCTGATTATTATAAATAATACACGATCCATAAGACTTAAATATCATCATAGTTTCAATTTTATGGGCCAAAAACTATTTTTTCTAATGGAATGTCATTATTGGAAGAATCTTCATAGGTTTGATAATAATATTTGAACTTAATTTCAACCTAAACATATTTAAGGAATTGATTTCTAAATGAATTGAAATATTTAAGTTTTTTATTAGGGAAAGTTCATATTAAATCCAAGAAATGAATATTACGGCACAAAATCCACCTACAATTAGAAAAAATATATCTTTATTGAGTTTCTATATTATTCAACCAATTTTTTTTATAATTTCTTAGATTTAATTCCCATTGAGAAAAATATATGCGGTATTTTTCTTTATATTATTCTAAACATCAAAGGGAAGACTAAAGATGACTTATGATCTCATAGGGACTAGTTGGACTAGGGTATTCGACCAGAACTGCATCGTGTGTGTATCGGTGAAAAAAATATAAGTATCCTTGTGCTTCTTATGTGATGAAACCTTTATAGAAAAATCAATATTTGGAATTATTTGAGAATATCAAGGTTTATGATGTCCATTCGAGCAATATATCAAAACGGGTCAACAGAAGGGAGTTGAAACAAAAATCCATAAAAACACATGATTATCACATTCTTCTTGATGAATTGATTCCAATAAAAATCTATAATTTACTACCCAATAATATATGGGTGATGGTAATATATTAATTCCATTTTCATAGAGAACTGTGTGCTAAATGTTTATACAATTCTTTCTTGATAAAAATACAACAAGGGGCGCTATTAATTTTGTGTGAGTTGTAAAAAAATTCCCCCATCATTTTTCACATGCATGTTGCATTTAATAGTTTGTCTTCTAACTAAAATACTTCCTGTGGGTCAAGTTTCTTTTTAGTGGATGTATCATACTAAAATAAATATGTTCATAATAAAGTCTTAGGTCTAAAAAAATGTTCATCCTAAAGGTTCCATTGTGAGAGGTTATTTGGATTAATAATGTATAGATTTTTGTTCAATGTATTTTTCCTTTTTGATCTGAGGAAAATACATAAATGGACAATGAGAAATGAAAATGAGAAGTATGGGAAAATTGAGACATCATTTCCCATCACTTCCCCAAAAATGAGTAATATCTCAGTGATAGACATTGTCTACATTGAGCCTTGAAGACCAGGATATGGTACATCGCACAGTCTTGTTTAGATATGGTTTGTTCAACGAATATATAAAGTATGACCAATAATTTAATTAACTTGAAATATAGATATTAATTTAATTATATTACTCATATATATATATATCAGTTATTGAGTTTACCTATTAACTCTTTTTATCAAGAGTTAAGAGTGTTGGATTTTGTTCCCAATTTTTGGTTCATGAATGAAAACCTTTTTTAATAAATGGGTATAAATTTTTTACAACTGATCGTGAAGTGATCATGAGACCACAACATTATGGAGTTATGTTAAATAAAATAATAGACTAGTATTCTAGTGCAACAAATATTATTCCTTGACATAAAAATGTGTCTTTTATGGAATTGTTGAGAAAATATGGTTATTGGATTGCTACTCTCATAGTTGAGTCACTATGATGAAATTTAAATATTTGTATTCAATGATGTGGAATTGTTCATTTGTTATGACTATGGATTCAGAGTTATTGAAATGACTTGATTCCTTACTAACTATGAACCATATATTTTGGAATCAATGAAAAAATAAGTGATTTATGTGAAATATCATTTGAGATCATATTATAGTGTCATTATTGAAGTAATCCCAAGAAATATTTTTTATGATGGTGGGAAAGAAATTGACATCATTGATTACCCCATTGGTGTTGAAAAAATTATTGTATTTGATTAATCAAATTTTCCAATTATGATAATTGATGTTTAACCTGAAGTACTGGTGGGTAATATATATAAGAAACCATATGTGTTCACAGTTTTTTCAGTTTACCAAGAAATGGGTTTATCAGGTTGGTACTACTATTATTACATCAATTTAGTTTCAGTTTGGAATGATATGTTTGTTTTCATATTTTTTTAATTTATTTTAATTATATTTTTTTTAATTCATAAAACGAAGTTTAAAAATGGTTTTTTTTAATATATAACTTGTTTTTGAAATATAGTTTCTAAAATGTGTTATGAAATTATTCATGACTTCATTGACTTATAAGTTGTATGTATAATTTTTAAAATCCATTTATAAAAAATGCATATTTTATTCTTATGAAGATTATAAAATATATTGAAGAAGTTTTAAAGAAGATATTATTTGATAATGATTGACGGATGTGTGAGGTAGGGTTTTTTCCTTTGGTTCCCTTTGTGTGTATAATAGTGGTAATGTGTTATGACACGTTTTAATCCTCCACCTGAACCACCAGGGATATTCCCACCCATTCCTCCATTATCATCATATTTAGCCTCTTATTCTCATACCATGCCTACACTGCCTTTAGGGAAGTTCTCAAATATACCATATCCATATCCCATGATTTATACCCAACCCTTCTATCTATATCCTATAATGTCTACCAAACCTCTATTTTAAACTACCCATCTAGGATCTAATGATTATGTTCCTTAAACTTCCCCTCCAGTACATGTAGATGAACCAATGCATGCATTGGAATAGGCACATCCTTTAGAGGCTACTAATCTAGGATAGCCCATGGATCTATCAGAGCCCAATTAGCAGCCTGCATCAGGTTTTTTATAAGTGTGTAAAATTATATTATTTCATTTTTTTACAATTAAACTGTGAATTAATTCTTATTTTTTTATTTTATTTTATTCATTAGGATCTTCTAATAAGAAACATGGGTGCACTTGTATGTGTGAACACTAGAATCACCAAAAACAAATAATAGTGGATTACAATGAAGACAATCAAATGATATGTAACAATTTTAGGTATTTTAAATGTTTTAAGGAAACTTTATCAATGTAAAATGATATCATTATATTGAAATCAGTCTCATAAAGGAATATTGTTAATGATATCAAGGAGAAATCATGGGTGGAGATATGGGAAAGAATTTTTTTAAAATTGATATCTATATTATTGTTTTATTTATATAAACTAACATGTTCATTGCATCATCAGTTTAACTTCCCTGTCTGTGAAACTGCTAAGGTTTCATGAGTGAGGGATCTTGGGGAGTTTTAGTGGTCATATAAGCACGATTTATATGATGGTTGGAATAGTAGATTTGGTTCTGATTTAGAGGTTGTACAAATATTCACTAACTTTCCAACAACACAATATTAATAAATGATCACATATTGGAAGAGTAATGAGTTTAAGGTATTGTTAATATTTATTGGTTTTCATTGAAAATTTAATTCTAATTAATTATATTTAATTTTTTTAGGATGTGTCGTAAATAAACAAAAATAAAAAATATGCTATGATGTATTTGTACACTTTGGGGTGCACTATAATGCCCAAGTGTAATATCTCATATTTATACGTATGGTATGTTCTACAAAAATTTTAGTTTAAGCCCTTTATTTTGATTAATTAAGTTCTTACCCAAGTCCTTGAGGAGGCTCGAGGATGTTCTGAGGGTTCGGGATACGAAAAAAGAGAAAAAAGGGGATTTTCTAGATAGACTACACGGTCTGTTCACGGTAAGTGGGAGTCATGAGGAAGGCCAAGGGAAACCATGTAGGTGGTGGGGTTTTGTATAGTGGAATCTACACGGTTTGTGTACGATTTTGAAAACCGTATGGCCCAGAAACTTTTAAAAAATTACAAAATTACAACTTTAGGGTTTTTATGTTCACTCGGAATTTTTCCCCTCCTCCCTTGCAACCTTAGGAATGAACCAATTGGACCAAGAGCTTCCAAGGATCGATCTCCTATGATTCTTGACCATTTGGAGTGTTGTTGGATTCAAATAGAAGATCCGGGTGAATATAATCCCCTCCTCCTCTATCTTTTCTGATTTAGGTCTTGTATTTTATGAGATTTCCATCCAAAGCACTCAAACCTCTCTTTTTAGTGATATCTTGGTTGAGGGTTCAAAGGGTTGTTGGATCGGGATATAAGGCCTTGGTTGATAGGTTGTTCATCAACGTATTCAAGTTAGGTGGTCTACAAGTTATATCCTTTGAGTTTTATGGTGATTTTTGCATCTGGGGTTTTGATTCTTACCCTCTTGTGATGAGTTCTCCATGCCATTATTGTGATGTGATGTTTATGGTGTATAAACAACCTAATGGAACCCTCATGATCCCTGTAGGATTTATGGAGAAATATTTTCCCTATTTAAGGACCACCAATGGGGTGTTCCCACATTTCTTGACTTAGATTTATCTAAGTAAATGTTGGGATGTTGTTAGAGAACATAGAGCCTGGGGTGAATATGATATTAATCGTGAGGGATGTGAATGGGATTCCTAGTAACACACCTTCATTGGGAGGTGACCTATGTGGGGGTTTGGTTGGATTAATAAGGGGTTAAGTGAGATAAGTGTAAATGCTAAGGGATTAACTTTTAACATGATTATGCTTAGTGAAATAGGAATGGGAAATGGGAAATGGGGATGAATTTTGTGGATTAGAAATGAAAAATGTGTTAATGGATTGTGACATAATGTTAAATTCCCATTCATTGATATTGTTGTGATGTTTATAATGACTTTAGCGATGATTGGTTATGAATTTTGGTTGAATGTGATGAATGTTAAATAATGAATTTTAACATGGCTTGGTAGTGAGGGGTATAGACTTCAAGATCTACGCCCATGGGTCGAGTTTTGACTAAGGTTCCAAAAACCACCCACTAAATTAATGGGTTAGGGAAGGGTAGAGAGTTACATTCCCCTAACATTTTCATCCATCCGATCTGAGGCTTCGAGGTGAGGATAATGAAAATTTTTTTGTTATGATGCCTAGTGTTATAAGAATTATTTAGTTCTATCTTGTTGTGAATATTGATCTTTCCTAATCCATTGATTATTTATAAAGGGTGAATTGATAAATAAATTATCTTGGAATGAGTGTGGGTTATTTTATTGGTTAACTAAAAATATAATAATTAATCTCGGCCTTCTAATATGTTTTCTTTACTTATTTGAGTTTACCACTGCATGCACTACCTATGGGCTGGATATTTTGTATACACAATTGGTGGTGTCCTACTGAGTTGCACTAACACCCTTCTTGGGTCATCATTGGGTACCCAGTCTGATTTTATGGTTGTAGGTTAGGAGAAGGTAAATGGCCCAGTGCTTGGAAATTGAGTATGGACTCAGGATGAGCTTGGTTGAGGTTTGGGACATATTGTCAGAACCATTTTTGGGATTCCATTGTTTGTCTTCATTTCGGTTTTTTTTCACTTTGCATTGTATCATGGCACGACATAATTATTTTTTTTCATGTTGTACCTAGTTTGGGAATGGTTTATTTATGCATTATGTTGTTTGTTTTATATTTTTTCTGCTATTTTTATTTTTATTTTTGTGGATTACTCTGGTAAAGGGGGAATAGTCTACCCACATGACTACTTATAGCCTCACTGCTATTCAGAAAACTCTGGTGTATGAAGAGGCATGCTTGAGGTCATGTAACCACCCAGCTTGGGGCACCAGTTAGTGGCTCCCGGGTTGGGAACGTTACACCAAGAATGAGTGAAAATTTTTACATTAATATGAATGAAAATAATATCTCTATTTATATTGTTTCTAATGTGTTCATTACATTTTATTTAGATTTTTAAGATGTATAAAAACATAAATAGAAATATTTTCATGCTAAACTTTTTTACAGAAGGCTGGAAATTTCTCATTTAGTTAGATTTTTATGTTGAAATTTAAGTTATATTCTCATGAATTACTCTAATATAAGGTTAGAAATTCCAATTCAAACTGAGGATATATTTTATGTAATTTTTTATATTAAAATGGAAAAAAGGTATTTACATGGGTTTAATACCTTTAAATAGTTACTTTTTAAGAATTAAAACTATTTTATAAAGTTATTCTTTGAATGACAATTAGTTTTAAAAATGGGTGGGTGTATTGAAATGATTACGTTTTGTAATGTAATTTGGGATATTTCTTTCAATTTTTATTTTAAATTAAGTTTATTTGGAGTCATAATATATATTTTAAATAATTTTTCTTGGGATTATAAATAGTAATATTACTTTGGTAAAACTATATTAAAATGTGGTTTTTTTATAAACCAAAATTTAGTACCACCTGGCAAAGGTAAAGTAATAGTGAATTTGTTTCATGTCTTAGACATTATTTTATAGAAGGATTTAATGTTTACTTTGTTTTTTTAATAGTTTATTTTATATTAGTTACCTCTTAGGTATTATTTATTTAGTATTTTCTTGTTTGAATTAAGTTTTAGAAGTCACACATCATAATAATGGTGTATATTCGAGAAATGTGTGAGTGTTTTAATTAGGGATTGATAATTCCAGTATGGATTAGATCCTGTATATTTAATTGGTTTATATTTTTAGGGATGATAATTTTTTTATTATAGAGGTTTTAAACACCCATTTCTCAATGGATTAAAGAATAGGGGGAATTTCGTGTAACCTAAAAATACCTAACCTAAAATGAAAAAAATCACATAACTAAAAAATACATAAACCAAAATGAAAAAAAAAATTATAAACCAAAATATATGAAATGAACTAACCCAAAATAAACCAAAAAACCTAACATATAAAATTGATAACAAAAAAAATGAAAAAAATAACCTAACCCAAAACGAACAAAGTTACATAACCCAAATTTAACCAAATAACTTAAACCCAAGTAAACAAATTTTTCTAACAAAAAATTAACAAATGACCAAATAAACAAACCAAAAAACCCTAAAATGAACCAAATGACCTAACCCACAATAAACCAAATAACCTAACTCAAATATGACATAATCCAAAGACAAACCAAATGACCAAAACTAAAATTAACCAATTGACATTTCCCAAGATGAATAAAATACCATAACCAAAAATGAACTAAATAACCTAACCCAAATAAAAATAAATAACCTAACCAAAAATGAACTAATTAACCAAACTAAAAAATGAAAAATTGATCAAATTATATACTCCAAAATAAAATAATTACCAAATGAATAAAAATCACCAAATGACATAACTCCAAAAAGAAATACCCCAAAATAAACCAAATAACCTAATATAAAAACAGATAACCCAAAAAATGAACAAATTAACCAACCAAAAAAGTCTTAACCCAAAATGAACAAAATTGCAAGACCAAAATTAAACCACATAACCTAAACCCAAGTAAATGAATTGTTATAAACAAAAAATGGACAAATAATCAAATAAACTAACAAAAAATTACATAACCTTAAAATAAACCAAATGAAATTACCCAAAAGAAACTAAATGACCTTACTCAAATATGACATAACCCAAAGATGAACCAAATGACTGAACACAAAATTATCAAATTAGTATAACCCAAGATGAAGTAAATACAATAACTAAAAATGAACTAAATAACCTAACCCAAAGAAAAATGAATAACTTAACCTAAAATAAACTAATTAAACTATTCAAAAATGGAAAATTGATCAAATTACCTAATCCAAATCCAATTAATGTCCAAATGACCAAAATAAACAAAATTAAATAACCCAAAAAAGATATAACCAAAAAATAAAATAATTACCTAACCCAAAATAAACCAAATAATATATCATAAAAAAAGAGATAACCCAAAAATGAATAAAATAACCAAACCTAAAAAGACCTAACCTAAAATGAACAAAATCAAATAACCCAAAATTAACCAAATAACCTAAACCAGTAAGAAAATTTTTCTAACAAAAAAATTAGAAAATTACCAATGAACTAACCAAATATTACATAACCCTAAAATAAATCAAATTCTGTAACAAAAAATAAACTAAATGTCATAAATTAAATATTACATAACACAAAGATGATCCAAATATCCAAAACCAAATGAACCTAAACAAAAGTGAAAAAAATAAAATTTCCTAGAATAAACCAAATTATATAACCCAAAAATTACTTAACCAAAAAATGAATAAAATCTCCAAACCTAAATCAACCAAAAGTACCTAACTTTAAATGAACCAAAGGATTTTTCCAAATTACCAAATGGATAAATATTCCAAAATATATAATCCAAAAATGAACCAAATGACATAACTAATTAATTAAATAAACAAACCTAACCAACTTGAATCAACTGACCAAACCAATAAATAGGAAAAATAATTTAACCAATTTACCAATTTACCAAATAACCAAACTACCAAATTACCAAATAACCAAACTAAAAAATTATCCTAATAAATAAATGATCAAAATTACCATGTGACTAAATAACCGAACAATGTAACACAAATAAAATTATATCAAAATGAACATAAGAGAATAATCCATATTATACTCATATTTATATTTCTAATTAGTATGTTTTTTTTATTTTATTCCCATTGTGTTAAATTTATAATTAAATGTATATTTAGATGCCTCCTCTTTTTATGGATTTTTCAGTGGCTAAAAATTTAATTCATTCAATTTTTATAAATTTCATATTATTCAATAATTTACTATTATAATAATCATTTTAATTTTCAACAAAAAAAAAATGGGCATCTAGGGTTGTGTTCCTTGAGAAAAAATATTTTTCTCAAGTAGGAGGAAAAAGGATATAAGTGTTTTAAATGCACAGAAACAAGAAAATAATGTTATTATTTTTATTGATATTTCAAATTTTGATACTTAATTCATAATTAAATATCTTGTTTATATTTTTAATAGTGTGACCAGGAGGCCCTCAATGATGAAGAAGATGATAACCTTAGGCCAAATGATCATTTGAGATAAGTATTAGGTGAGGAGTACTAGGGGAGTGTCTGATATCGACCTAGGAAAAATATAATTCACACTAGGAGTAGGATATCATTAGCCACATCTCAAACCACTAAAACCACAAATCTGAAAAACTCACGTGGAGAACCAGTTGAGGAAAAAAGATCATCTATATAAGAGAGTGAAATACCTAAAGCGGACATCGAATAATTCATGAAATCTATGTTAGTTATATGTCCATCACTTTCATTAGAGGCTGCTAATGTTTCTTATTCATGTATGGAAACTATGCGCACTATATATGATGAAATGAGTGATGTCAATGATGGTCCTAGTAGCAGTCAAGGTGATGATACTATTGGCGGTGGTGGTGCTGGTGGTGATGATGATGATGATAATGGTGCTCCATAATATGATGTTGTTGATGGATTTTATAAGATGTTGGTGATGGTTATGGGGATGAAGATATTGGTGATGGGGGAGATACTGATCCAATAAATTTTTGAATTAGTAGTAAATAGATGTGTGGATGAAGTTTAATGACTTGAATTGGTCATTTTTGTGGATGTATATGTATGTTATAGTATTTTTAATGGTTTGAAAACTATTAAAATTAGTTTTTTAATTCTAAATATATAATATATGTGTTGCATTGTTTGTATAACATGGTTTTTAGGTTTTTTACAGGTTCTAGACTTGTTTTTGTTGTGGGGATGGATGGGCCGATGATGCTGGTTGGGGATAGATAAATATACCAACATTTAAATGAACTATTGGTATATCATGTCTAGTTAATAGGATATACCCATAGTTATCCTAGTCATGGGTATAGATATATACCCATTGATTTTTTAAAACCATGGGTATTATTAATAACTCATAGGTTATACCCATACTTTCTATAGAAACCATGGGTATATCCCTGTACCAATGGATTAAGAACCCATGATTTTTTTCACCATGTTTATACCCTATACCCATGATTTTATGGGCTATACCCATGGTTTTAAATCATGGTTATAGGCTTAGTTTCTATTAGTGATTTTAAAAGATTGATATATCCATAACATTTTAAAACTATTTTGGAAAATAATAGGAAAATATGGAAATAGGTGTCACGACCCATCCTCAGGGCCCGTGCCATAACTACCCCAAGCCCGCCTTCTAGAGTCCAAGGGTAGGAGACTAGCACCAAAGGCTTAAATCCCGATTAAAATGGAAGGCATTGCCTTTATACAAGTAAACAACACAACAGAGTACACAAGCTGAAGTAAACACTAAGTAAACTGAGTACAAAAGTACTGTTGAAAAGTAAATGGGCCAGAATACAAACCCAACTAAAAGTACAGTACAACTGAAAAGGAAAAATAGCAGCAATAAAGTAAATCAGCAACCACTGTGTCGTCCTCTGGCTATCCCACCTGAAGGGTGGGTATAGATGGTCTCCTCAGCTCCTCAGGTCTGGTCATCAACTCCGTGTACGTCCCGCCTATTAGTCCACCTCCGGGTACCGTCCCGCTTTACAAGCCTCAGCCACGATCAGCGATGTCTGTCATCTACAACCAACACAACGTAGTGTGGGCATAGCCCTTGCAGGGGTGAGTATACGATACTTAGTAGGGACCCCGAGACCCCCAGAGGTCTCCCATAATACCCAAAGGATATTCCACAAAGGAAGGATGCAAACACAAAGTATCAACCAACTCTACTTAGGTATATGCCCATACATATACCTAAGTCATCAATTCCAGCTCGGCTCCAACACACGAGCCCAACTACAACCCATTCCACATAGGAAATAATAACCCAATCCACATATTAAAACACAACCCAATCCATACAGGAAAGCACAACCCAATCCACGCCGGAAATCATGACAATCACATAGATGATAATGATTGAAAGTCAAGACTCATCTCACATAGGTATACTACTTCCGAAGAGAGGTGGAGTTGATTAGATGTAACCACTGAATCATCTCCTCTGTCGAACCCATGTAGGATCAAAATATAGAAGTCTTCACTGCCGAACCCAAGTAGGATCCAAGTACAAAAACTATCACTGTCGAACCCACGTAGGATCCAAGTATAGTCGTCATCGCTGCCAAACCCACAGAGGATCCAAGTATATTCGTCCTCGCTGCCGAACCCACGTAGGATCCAAGCACAGTCATCATCACTGCCAAACCCATAGCATATCCAAGTACAGTCTTCATCTTCGTCGTAGTCGTATCCATCTCTAGGGTTCCCACACATAGCACGCTCGATTCCGGGAGCGTCCTCTCCTTGAGTCAAAGATCGATACATCAACTATCATGAAGACCTGAGTTGAAGTATCCCATGGTTCTGCCTGTGTCTGTGTATAACCCAAATTATAAAACGGTCCTCGTGAAGAATCTTCTACCAATGTCGTGGTAGTACACTCCATGCCTCGTGGCCGTGTGGTTATTCCCGTGTCCGTGTATCTTCGGGATTATGTGTCGATCCTCGCGAAGCCGCTTCTACCTTTCAATGAAGATAATACACGTTGTGCCTCGTGGCAGTGTATTTTTGTCTGTGTCTGTGTATTTCCCTTGAATACACACCATGTCCATCGAAGTCTCCTCTTTCAAACTGTGTGGACCGTACACACCGTGTGACCAGTGTCACACGGCATGTGTCACTTCTTCTGATGTCTGTTACTTCTTCCACTGAATGCTTGTACTACACGGCGTGTGCTTTGGAAGTACACGTCGTGTATTCTGGAATTTTCCAGAAATGACGCCTCTAAATAGCACACCTATCGAGGCATCCGTCCTTTGTTCCGATGATCCGTTTTATACAAAACTTCATCTCCTAGGTCATCCCAATGTTCCGAGGCCGTTTCCGATGTTTTCGGGTCTCCGATCGGCTCCGAAAACTAGCCTTGATTCACCGCTCAAGAACGGTTGGAGAACACCATACAACAGGAACGAGGGAGGAATTGGACCATGTTAGTTTGGTCTGGTTCCTTCCGCATTAGTTTGATAGAAAAAGGATTAGAGAGAACCAATAACATGGAAGGAAAAATCAACGTTGCTCATTCATTAACACACCCTTACCTCGATAAATGTTGACGTTTTCCAGCGATGTGGAAGATAGTGTTGTGGGGTGGGGTTTCAATGACGGCGTTTGTGTGCGTCCAAGGATGGAACGACGTCTCACACTAGCTGCAGAGAGATGAAGGAATGGCACGTCGTCTCTCCTTGCGCTGACGGCGTTCTTCGTCGAAGGGTGTTGTTCTTCGCGGGAGGATGAAGCTCTTCAATGGAATTAGAGTTCTCCCAAAAACTTCACACCACAAGCTAACACTCCAAATAAAATAAGACTCATCTTATTTTATTTTACTTTTCCAAGAATTTCAAAATTTAAATTCAAAATGCTTAGTTAATTAAAATAAGAGGTTTAACCAATTAAATGATGTGTGTTGGCATATTAAAGTGAGAGAGGAGGAGGTGAGTGGTCTAACATTAAAGGGGAGTTAAAAAAATAAAGGGGGGAGTTATGTAGTTAAGGAATGTGAAAAGGTGGGGGCTCGTGTGGGCCCCACCTCCCTCATATCCACACATGGGAAGTTGGGTTGTCACGGGCCCCACCAACAACTTCACATGAGAGAGTTTAACTTCCATGGATAAAATAAAATTGTAAACAATTTTATTTTACTTATCATTTAATCCACAATTTTTTTTATAACTCCTCCCAAGAAAACGCACCTTTAGTAAACATCCTCTTAAGAAATTATCGGCAATGCAGTTCCATCGGTGCCCTCAGATTTCAATTCCGAGCACCGGTTCAGAAGATAGAAAACCCCGCTTGTTCGTTCACTGAACGTACCCAAGCTAAACTTCGGAAATTGATTCTGGGCACACTGGGCCTCGGAATCAGGTGTCATGAGAAACTGCGTACTCGTAAAATCCCAAAGAATTTAAGAAAAAAAATTCCTTGAAATTTACAGGTCTTTACATTACTCCCACCTCATGGATTTACGTCCCCATAAAGCTACTTCATAAACTAGGGGAACAAATGAGGGTATTGAGCATGCATCTGAGCCTCCCTCTCCCATGTGCTCTCCTGGAGGTTCCTATTCTTCCACCTAATGTACACTAGAGGAATCGACCATCCACGTAGGACCCGCTCCAGTCGATCCTAGATCTCCACCAGGACCTCCGCAAATGTCACCCTGTCATCGATGTCCATCTCCTCATGATCAATGATATGCGTCGAGCAGTGCACGTATCTCCTCAGCTGAGATACATGGAATGCATCATGCACCCGGTGCAACTGAGGGGGAAGAGCAAAGTGATAAACCACCTCGCCTATCCTCCTAATAACCTGGAATGGTCTGATGAAGCACGGATATAACTTGACGCTCCGGCCTAATCTTCGTAATCCACGTCGAGGTGAGACTCGTAAGAAAATGTGGTCGCCATCCTCGAACTCTAGTGGTCTCTGCCTCCTATCATCATAGGACTTATGTCACATCTGAGAAGTCCTCATTCGCTCCTAGATGATATGTACCTTCTCCATCGTGGCCTCGACCATCTCTGGTCCTACAAGTGCTGACTCTCCAGGGTATGTCCAACACAGAGGTGATATGCAAGGTCGGTCATACAATGCCTCGTACGGTTCCATCTCGATGGTGGAGTGGTAGCTGTTGGTGTACGCAATCTACACCAAGGGTAGGTGATCCTCCCAACTGCGACCAAAGTCAAGGACACATGCACAGAGCATGTCCTCGAGAGTCTGAATGGTCCTCTCCGTCTGGCCATCCGCTTGATGGTGAAAGTTAGTGCTCAGGTGTAGCTGTGTCCCAAATTCCTCTTACAACCCCTTCTAAAGTCGGGAAGTAAAGCGATCATCTTGATCGGAGACGATAGTCGATGGCACACCATGAAGCCGTACGATCTCCTGAACATAGAGACGTCCCAATCTATCCACTGAGCCCTGCTCTCTGATAGGTATAAAGTGGGAAAACTTGGTGAGTCAGTATACGACCACCCAGATGGAGTTGTGTCCTCTGGAAGTACGTGGAATTCTCGTCACGAAATCCATGGATATCCCATCCCACTTCCACTCCGGGACCTCTAGGGGTTGTACCAAACCTGCTGGTACCTGGTGCTCTGCCTTCACCTGATGGCTGGTGAGGCATCGTGAAACAAACTCTGCCACAACCTTCTTCATACCCGGCCACCAGTGTTGTCGTCTGAGATCCCGGTACATCTTCGCTACTCCAGGATGTACCACTAGAGGGTAAGTGTGAAACATTCTCAGCACCTCCTCCTATAATGCTACTGGTACCATGGTACGTCCTCTAAAAAGGACGACGTGCTATCCTCCTACATAGAATCCATCAGGTTTCTGTCCTGAGGATATATGTGCACATCACATCTCACAGTCAACATCCCCACGTTGTGCCTCTCTGACTCACTGAAGTAGTGGAGGAGTGACTGTGAGCGACTGAAGAAAGGTTGTCCCATCTCTATCCATGAAGGATATCTACAACGCGGCCAGGTGCTTCGTCGCCTCTCCAAGTAGCTGGATGCCCGACCTCCTGCTGAGAGCATTAGATACTATGTTCCCTTTCCCAACAGTATAGACTATCTCAAAGTCATAGTCCTGGAGGAACTTGAGCCATCGCCGCTTTCTCAAGTTCAGTTCCTTCTACGAGATTATGTACCTAAAACTCTGGTGGTTAGAATAGACTGTAAATCGCTCAGCCATTAGACAGTACCGCCACATCTTCCGGGCGAAGACCTCTGCTACTAACTCCAGGCCATGGGTAGCGTAGTTCTTCTCATGTTGCCTCAAATTCGTGATCTATAGGCGATTAATGCCCACTTCTGCATCAAGACACACCCGATTCCGGTCCCTGATGCATTACAGTAAACTATGTACCCTACGCCCTCCTCTGGTAGCCTCAATATGGGTGCACTGGTAAATCTCTGTCTCATCTTCTGGAAGCTCTTCTGACATCTATCTAACCACACGAAGGGTTTACCCTACTTCGTCAAAGATGAAAGTGGTGCTGCAACTCTGGAGAAGTTTGGCACAAATCTCTGATAGTACCCAGCCAGACCTAGGAAACTCCGCACCTCTGTCACGCTCCTGGGTGTCTCCCAAGCTATCACTGCCTCGATCTTCGTAGGATCCACCACATCTCCCGCCTCAGAGATGACGTGCCCAAAGAAGTGGACCTCTCGAATCTAGAACTTACACTTAGAGAGTTTACCATAAAGTTGGTGCACTCTGAGTGTATCCAGTACAACCGGCAAGTGGTAGGCGTTCTCCTCCTCAGCAGTCGAGTAAATCAATATATCGTTGATGAAGACTACGAAAAATCGATTGAGTTAAGGCTAGAAGATCTTATTCATGACACTCATGAAAACTGCTGGAGCGTTGGTTACGCCGAAAGGCATAACCAATAACTCATAGTTTCCATACCGGCACCGGAAGGCCGTCTATCCTCGTCTCGAACTCTAAGCTGATGATATCCTGACCTAAGGCCTATCTTCAAGAAAAATTGTGCTCCCTTGAGCTGATCTAAGAGGTCTTCAATCCTCGGAAGAGGATACTTGTTCTTCATAGTCACCTGATTCAGGCGACGGTAGTCGACACATAGTCGTAAGCTCCCGTCCTCCTTCTTGGTGAACAAGATCAGGGAAGCCCAGGGTGAAACACTGGTTCGGATGAATCCCTTTCCCTGTAAGTCCTCCAGATGTACCCGTAGCTCTTGAAGCTCAGTGGGAGCCATCCGATATGCTGGAGTAGATATCGAGGTTATCCCGGGGTACAAGTCAATATAGAAGTATACCTCTCTGTGAGGAGGTAGTCCTGGAACATCGTTAGGAAAAACGTCTGCATATTGATCCACCACTACAGGAAAACTCGGACTCCGCACATCAACAGCTCCTAGGATGAGACTAGCCAACTGATGGGTGATCAGCTGTCCTATCCTCTGCGCGAGTCCATCCTGCGCTACAAAGGCTCCCTTCTCGCTGGTGAAGTTGAACCTGCTCTCATCGGTGCGAACACACCGCACCTTGCAGCTAATACAGTCGATCTAAGCATGGACAGTAGATAACCAATCCATTCCCAAGATGACGTTGTAAGGCCTCGACGCTGCTACAAGAAGATCCCAGCTGAAGCTCTCGCCTCCTGGAGTAATCTCACATAGTCGTCACCAGTGCGTAATCATCGAGTCTTCTCCCGTATGAGTCTCTAGTCGTAAGGATAGAGCCAACAGCTCTGTCGAAATCTCTGAGCTCCATACAAGGGCATCAGCTATGAAAGAATGACTCGATCCTATGTCTATAAGGACTTCATTAAGGGTAGATTAGACACAGATAGTACCTCGAATCATCTCAGGTGCGCCGTGGTCATAAGCCTCCACTGCCTGGAGCTGGGCCTGCCTCTATCGGCCAGCTCCCTGTGGTCAGGGTGGACCTCCTGGTGGTGGTGGTGGTAGAGCCTGAAAACATCACCCACCACCTTCTGCTCGGCCAGCTCCTTTGCCTCATCTGCATGCTTCCTGCGGACTCCCACGGTCAAACCTCTACCTCTACTTGGGTGGTCCCTCAACCGTCTGCTGCTCCTCGGCATGGCGGGTCGGATAGTCCTGAGCCATGTGCCATGTCCGCCGCATGCATAGCATTGTCTGCCTCTCGTATGACTGGCTCTACTGTGTGTGCCCCACACATCTGAACCAGTGTCCTGAGGTCGTCCACCTGATGGTCTGGTCCGCTTGGACCTCTGTGATGTATGTCTACTACCATCTGCAGAAGACTCCACTATGTGTCGCCCTGTTGTAGGTCTCGCTGCTGGTGAAGGCTCACCAAGAAATCTCTCCATAAGAAGGTCTCTCTCCAGTACTCCCACCTGCTTCGGAATACTGAGGGAGATCATCGATGCCCTGATCTCATGCCCCAGTCCTTGCACGAAGGTCCGGGCCCGAAAGAATGGGTCTCTTACCATGTATATGGAGTAGCGTGAGAGATCAGTAAATCTCTCCGAGTATTGGGCTACTGACATGCTGCACTGCCACAACTGTAGTAACTCTTGGATGTTCACTGCATGGAGGGTGGCTGGAATGAACTTCGAGCGGAAAAGGCTCCCAAAGTCTAACCAAAGGAGTGATGCCTCGTCGTGCACTTGGAGGATTAGGCTCCACCATCTACCTGATGTCACATGCAGGACACTCGCCACAAGGATCACCATGAGTTCTGCGGGTGTCCCTACCAATCTGAAGACTCGAACTACAGCCACCAGCCAATACTTGGCTGCCTAAGGGTCCATCTCCCCGCAGAAATTGGGCGGTCTCTGAAACTGAAACTAGTGTAGTGCACTCAGGCGACGTTAACTCTCAGCTGCTGGGGTTGGTGGCATCGGTGGCTTGGGGGGTAGAGGTACCGCCGGTGCCTCCGCTGTAATGGGGCCCTGCACTAAGGCCTCGTCACTCGGTGGGCTGCCATCTCGCACAAAGCTCAAAACCCTAGCTGGCTACCATCGTGGGGCCATCCTGAAAAGAAGCAGGTGTTCCACGGTTAACAAAGTATACCTGGTGATCTGATACAAATTAATCACAAAGAAAACTTTTGAAACACACATGCAATCAATTTTTTCATGCATTGAGTCGGAAATCAGAAGTTAGGGTCCTCGTGTATGGATACGTTGGTCGTCGCACCAACACTGGACTCCCTGGACTGATAACCACACTCAATACTCTAAACACTATTGCTTCACATGGAATAATTTATCAGTGTCCTGAGTTCTGCGGTAGAACTGACTCCTCTTATACCAATTTTTCACGACCCGTCCTCGGGCCCCGTGTCATGACTACCCTAAGCCCGCCTTCCATAGGCCAGGGGCTGGAGACTAGCACCAAAGGCTTAAATCCCGAATAAAAGGGAAGGCATTGCCTTTATACAAGTAAAAAACACAACAGAGTAGGCAAGATGAAGTAAACACTAAGTAAACTGAGTACAAAAGTAGTGCTGAAAAGTAAATGGGACAGAATACAAACCCAACTGAAAGTATAGTACAACTAAAAAGGTAAAACCGCAGCAATAAAGTAAATCAGCAACCACCATGTCGTCCTCCGGCTATCCCACCTGAAGGGTGGGTACAGATGGTCTCCTCATCTCATCGGGTATGGTCATCCGCTCCGTGTATGTCCCACCTATTAGTCCAACTCTGGGTACCATCCCGCTCCACAAGCCTAAGCCACGATCAACGATGCCCGTCGTCTGCAACCAACACAACGTAGTGCGGGCATATCCCGTGCAGGGGTGCGTATTTGATACTCATTAGGGACCCCACGACCCCCGAAGGTCTCCCCAAATTTAAAAAGGATATTCCACAAAGGAAGGACACAAACATGAAGTATCAACCAACTCTACATAGGTATATGCCCATACATATACCTAAGTCATCAATTCCAACTTTGCTCTAACACACGATCCCAAGTACAACCTATTCCACACAGGAAACAATAAGCCAATCCACATAGGAAAACAAAACCCAATCCACACAGGAAATCACAACCCAATCCACATAGGAAAGCATGACAATCACATCGATGATAATGACTGAAAGTCAAGAATCATCTCACATAGGTATACTACTTCCAAAGAGAGGTGGAGTTGATTATATGTAACCACTGAATCATCTCCTCTGCCGAACCCACATAGGATCCAAATATAGAAGTTGTCGCTGCCGAACCCACATAGGATCCAAGTACAGTAACCATCGCTGTCGAAACCACTTAGGATCCAAGTACAGTAGTCATCACTGCCGAACCCACGGGGGATCCAAGTACAGTCGTCCTAGATGTTGAACCCACATAGGATCCAATTACAGTCATCATCACTTCTGAACCCATAGAGGATCCAAGTACAGTCGTCATCGTCATCATAGTCGCAGTCAGCTCTAGGGTTCCCGTACACAGAACGCTCCATTCTGGGAGGGACCGCTCCTCAAGTCAAATATCGGTACATAAACTATCACGAAGACCTGAGTTGATGTATCCCGTAGGTCTGTCCCATTTCATAGGGGAAAACCCAAACAAAACGTGCCCAAGTCATGGATAACAATACGACCAAGCCATTTTCCAAAAGTACACGACGTGTATGTTAGAGATACGGGTCGTTTCTTCAGACACCGGGTATTGCCCGTGTGATACTTCCTGTGTCGTGGGGCAGGTCGTGTAAATAAGTAAATACATGGTGTGTACTATGGTTACGCGCCGTGTCCAAACCTCTAGGGTCGGTTCCATGTGCGCTGTCCATGTTTGGCCCTGTCATGGAGTACATGCCCATGTACTCCACTATGCGCCCGTGTATTTCCGAAATACACACTGTGCCTCTTGGCCCTATGGTTCTGCCCGTGTCCGTGTGTCACACAGATTACATGATGAGCCTCGCTAAGCCGCTTCTACCATGGTGGTGGTAGTACACATCGTGCCTCGTGGCCGTGTGGTTCTGCCCGTGTCCGTGTATCTCCCGGATTACGTGTTGAGCCTCGTGAAGCCGCTTCTACCTTTCAATGAAGATAATACACGCCATGCCTCGTGGCCGTTTATTTTTGTTTGTGTCCGTGTATTTCCCTTGAATACACGCTATGTTCATCGAAGTCTCCTCTGTCAAACTATGTGGATAGTAAAAGCCGTGTGACCAGTGTCACACGCCGTGTGTCACTTCTTCTGATGTCTATTACTTCTACCACTGAATGCTTGTACTACACGGCGTGTGCTTTGGAAGGACACGTCGTGTATTCTGGAATTTTTCAGAAATGAGACCTCTGGCCAACATGCCTCCCGAGGCATCCGTCCTTTCTTCTGATGATCTGTTTTCTACAAAACTTCTACTCCTAGGTCGTCCTGATGTTCAGAGGCCGTTTCTGATGTTTTCAAGCCTCCGATCGGCTCTGAAAACTTGCCTTGATTCACTGCTCAAGAATGGTTGGAGAACACCATGCAATAAGAACGTCGGAGGAATCGGACCGTGTTAGTCTGGTCCAGTTCCTTCTGCATTAGATTGATAGAAAAAGGTTTAGAGACAACCAATAACATGGAAGGAAAAATCAATGTTGCTCATTCAATAACACACCCCTACCTCGATAAACTTTGACATTTTCCGGTGACGCGGAAGATAGCGTCGCGGGGTGGGGTTTCGATGACGGCGTTGGCATGCATCCAAGGATGGAATGACGTCTCACACTAGCTGTGGAGAGATTAAAGAACGACACTTCTTCTCTCCTTGCGGTGACGGCGTTCTTTGTCGAAGGGTGTTGTTCTTCGCGGGAGGATGAAGCTCTTCAATGGACTTAGAGTTCTCCCAAAAACTTCACACAACAAGCTAACCCTCCAAATAAAATAAGACTCATATTATTTTATTTTACCTTTCCAAGCATTTTAAAATTAAAATTCAAAACGCTTAGATAATTAAAAGAATAGGTTTGACCAATTAAATGATGTGTGTTGGCATATTAAAGTGAGAGAGGAGGAGGTGAGTGGTCTCACATTAAAGGGGAGTTAACAAAATAAAGGGGGGAGTTATGGAGTTAAGGAATGTGAAAAGGTGGGGGATCGTGTGGGCCCCACCTCCCTCATATCCAGACATGGGAAGTTGGGTGTTCTTGGGTCCCACCAACAACTTCCCATGAGAGATTTTAACTTCCATGGATAAAATAAAATTGTACACAATTTTATCTTACTTATCATTTAATCCAAAAAAATTTTATAACTCCTCCTAAAAAAACACCCCTTTGGTAAAGGTCCTCTTAAGAAATTACCGATGTTGCGGTTCCATCGGTGCCCTCGGATTTCAATTCTGAGCACCGGTTCAAAAGATAGAAAAACTCACTCGTTCGTTCACTAAACGTACCAAAGATAAACTTCAGAAATTGATTCCGGGCACACTGGGCCTCGGAATCAGGTGCCGTCAGAAACTGCGTACTCGTAAAATCCCAAACAATTTAAGAAAAAAAATTCCTTGAAATTTATGGGTCTTTACAATAGGTTTTTTTATTTAATAAAACATGAATGCTTGTAAAGAAGAAAAAAATAAAATAATAGCTATAGTGGATGGAAAGTTCATTTTCATCATATATATTAAAATAGAACATTCATTTTTTATTTTTATAAACAATGTTAAAAAAATCGTAAAAAGATTCATTTTGAAAAACTTTGAAAGAAATTAAAAAGAAACATAATGTGTCCTTTATAATTCCATAATTTCCATATAAATATATACATAAAATAATTTTAATAGTATGGATATGGAGTTAAAATATACTTTTATGGGAGACTTTAAAATATGGGTTTTTAAAATAATGTCCCTTACCTTGAGTCTGAATCATCATGTACGTTCTTTATCATTCTGAATAAAAAATTTATGTTAATTATTAAATTTCTTGAGATCCTTTATCAAGTTTATTATACATTTTATCCTACTTATTTCCAATTTATTACAATTACTTAATCATCTATGTTGACATCCGATGTTTTGACGATATTTCGTTCATTAGTCTAAAATGAATTTGGTTGGTTTACTATAGTAAAAGAGGTCATTATTATATCATATATAGAATAAAATTCATGAAATAATTATCATTTTTATAAATCAATTATACTTTTGAAACAAATCATGAAATATTATTACGAAAGATTAACTATGTTACAATCATGGAGATGGTAGGTCGTACATACGCATAAGTAACTTTTTTATTTTTCAATGATCATTATGAAAAGAATAAAAGTATAATTTTATCATTAAATGATTATAATAACATCACAAATACCATATTATTTCTTTAAATATACTTATATATATCATATATGGGATGTGTGCATGAAAAATGAATCACATCGCTTTGTGGAGGTGGTAGATCACGCATACGAACGATTGGTGTTATCATTTTTCATTGAATAGAAAGGTAAGAAAGTAAAAGATATATTATATTTTCATAATTATAAATATTTAATTAATATAACATTTATAAATTGAATCCATATGTATAATCAATCTTGAGATATGGGGATGGAAAATAAATTACATCGATTTACGATGTGGTAGTCTTCCTGACACACAAATGATGAATTACTCCCCTATTTTATAAATTTTGGAGATGCATATAGGGTATTAAATTAAAAAAACATATAAATATATATAAGGTACTCGTTTTATTATATTATAATGTTTTAAGAATATTTAAATTAGGTCTAAGAAGAAACAAAACTAAAACATGGGGGTAAAAAATATACCTCTTCCTTGGGAAAATTCATTTGATTAAAACCTTAAGCCCTCTAAGGTCTGTATAATACCTAAAATGAAATTAATTTTAAATAATTTAATAAAATATTATTTATTATAAAATATCATTAATGTTTTTTTAGAACAATTAATTTATATTGACTTAAATAATATCAAGATAACAAAGGGATTAAAATAAAATAAATTAAAACCACTATAATATGTCTTTTTATCTTTAAAATTAATTTTTAAAATTAATTATAACATATTATACTAAATATAATATTTTTCATTTCATTTATTTTATTTTTCTATTAATTGATTAACTACTACATTGGTGTTGTGTAAGCATTTAATGTAATTATTTCTTTACTAAAAGTTAATATAAATTACCAAGATTAAGATAAAGAATTTTTATTTAAAAATAATATTTATAACAAATCATATAGTATATTTATCCCCAGGTTAAAAATATAATATTTATTGAAAATATGAGTGGGACATTTTTTATTTTTCTTTACAAAAAATATTATAAAGGTCACAAACACATAAAAATTAATGAAAATTCATATAATTTAATATTGGATGATTATTTAATAAATTTACTCATTAAATAAAATTAAGTTAAGTTTTAGGATCATCTTATAGTCCTTATCATTTTATTTTTAACTTTAATTACATAATTTAACCTTAATCGTGGATACAAAAATTACTAAAGTTACTATTGATATTAACCAAAAATAAATGGGACCTAAGTAATAAATTTATTACTAATGATATAAAATATGTAATTAATCATTAACTATTCATAACAAATAAGTGTCATAATTTAATTTAAAATTAAATCGGAAAAAATGCAAGAAAAATTGTTTTTTAGAAAAATGCCTTTTTAAATTTAAAATGTGTTTTTAGTAATTATAAGTATAAAATTCATTTTTAAAGAATAATTGGATTATTTTATAGGATCAAATTAAATTTTAAAACAAATCCAAAATATACTTTTACATTGTATATTATCAAAAATAAAATTCAATTTTCAATAAAATGCGCATTTTTTACTATTCATTAAAAAGTCAAACTTTTTAGAAACTAATATGAAATTATTGATAATATAATTTTGAAATTATTAATTAAAATATGAAATGTATTTTATCAAATTAAAATTCTATCATTTTAAAATTAATATTTTAAATAAAACCATATCATTTATAAAACCCAATTTGGTTAGAAATAAATTTTTTTCCTTTTGACTGAAAAAATACTAAATATTATTACAATGAATATAAATATATAATATCTAACAAATGAATATTTATAAGACATGTAAATGATTTATTCTAACATTACCAAGGTTGTTACATGAGGAAACTTTTAGAATGTGTGAATAATAAGGGGACATTTCTAATGATTGTCTCATGATTTAATCAAAGAATCTAAAACTAAGAGTAAACTCAAAATCTCACAATAAGATGTGTGATCAAGATTAAGTTATTATGTTTAATGTTATTTAAAAATCATATAAGAGATATGGGCCCTATATTTTGGATATTTATTTCTCATTACACATGATCAACAATGAAAATATTTTTAAAGGTATTCAAAAATATGATAGAGGAAATATAATTTTTAAGAATGATATCTTCTTGAACCTTAAAGATGAAGGAATCACTCAAATAAATGAGAATACATTCACTTACAATAATGTTATTTTTATTGATGGGATGAAATAAAATTCATTATGTGTATCTCAATTGTGTGAAAATAGATATAATTTGGTAATTTTAAAAATAGACAAGTCATTTAAAGAATGAATGGAGAAACAATATACAAAAGATTATAGTGAACTAGATTAAAGTTTTTCAAATAAGTAACATTAAAACCATTTTTCATTGAGTATAACATAGGAAAATGAATTGTGGAACTATAGTATTGGTTATTTAGGATAAAAGTACATTAGAAGACTTTTCATTATAATTTTAGTTGAAACATTCTAAAGATGAATTGAAAATTAAGAAACTATTTAGATGTTTTTTATAAAGGTGTAATGGTGAACAAAATTCATTAACTGATGGACATCAAAAAAAGGAGGCTACTTAAACTCATTTATTAAGATATAGGTATTCTAATGATTCTAAAACCATCCCATAAAGATAATTTTTTCATCATTTTTTTAATAATTATACTCATATAAATTATGATTCATTTATGGTGAGAAAATTACTATAAATTGAGATATTTAAGAGTTATCCAAGTGATTTAAAAATAAAATCAGATATGCTAACAAAATATTTGGATATCAAAATAGATTCAAATATAAAAATAATTAATTTAAATAAAATACTAAGAATCATATAATTGGTCATGAATATTTCTCTCTAAATATTACTTAAAAAAATGTACTATTAGAGAGATAAAACCATATTTTTATTGATATGCGTACTACATTATTAATGAATCATGTAACATAAAAGTTCTCTTGCAGGAAATCCACAATAAAGAATATCTTTATTAAAAATTATTATATTCTTTATCCAAATTCAGTCACCATACCTTTTCCGATGTCATTCAAAAAAAATCAAAAATTAAATATTTTTATAGTTTTTCAACCCTTTTTTCTTAATTTTAAAGGAAGGAATTTAGGAAATTTTGATAAAAGTGTTTATGAGGGAATTTTTCTTCATTATACGCCCAATAGAAGATTATATAAGAGCTATTATAAGAATCCTAGTAATCTAATTGAGATCATTGATATTACTATCATGTAGGATCATTGAACTCAATCAAAATTATTACTATTTTATATTCATATTTAATAGGCCCGTAGAGAAATCATTGATCATCATGGTAAAGAATTAGTCGGTGCAATAGGTTTTTACAAAACCAAAGTTGATTCTTAGATTTCAAATGATGATAAATGCTTGGAAGAAAGGGGATCTAAGTTATAAGGACTTATAAAACATGTGTAAAGTAAAAATATTATTATAGATAGTATCAATAAAGTTTAAACTCTATAAAGCTTGAGAAACTCAAATCATAAAATATTACTTTATCAAGTTAAACTAAAATATGTTGAATAAGATTTATAGATAAAGTATTATATTACTTATAAAGAGGAATCATTAAATTATATTGAAAATAATGAAACATTTAAGTTAATACCATATCCAAAGGAGAAGAATATGATAGGGAAAAAATGAATTTTCAAGGATATTATCAATGATAAAAGTAAGGTAATATATCACAAAGATCATCTGGATTGTAATGAATACTATCAAATTGGGGTTATTAATTCTAATGACACTTTTTCACAAACTTAATGACAAAAAACATCAAAAAAACTTTATTATAATTTTTAATTGATGGAATTATAATATTTTAAGAAAAGTCATAAAATATATTTTTTTTAATGGAGAACTTAAATATGAGGTTTACAAGGACCAACCAGAGGTATTTATTCTTGATAGTGATGGTAATCAGATGAAAAAGATGAAAAATTTATATTAAGGTATTAAACAAGAACCTTGAGTACTATATTAAAATTTATCTTAAAGTGCATAAAATTAAATAGAGGAAAGCTGGATAATAATCTACATGTCAAATAAAATAATTCTAACAAAATCATTATGATAGCGTACAAAAATAGAATTATTTTTTTCAAAAATTATATGAAATATAATGAAAAAAATTCTGCTTAAATAAATAAATGATTCAAAATGTTGATTATTTGATATGTAATAATTCTTTTGGGTTTAAAATAGATACATAAATAAAATTGTATTTTCAATCACAGGAAAGATAATAGTGATGAGTTATGAAAGTGATTTAGAATAGATGAATCAATGAACGAAACTACTCTTATCTCTATTTGTACTAATTTTTTTATGGATAGTGATGGAAAGGGTGTATAAAAATGAGGTTAAGATTGATTTCAAGTTTTCTATATTTAAAATTTTTAATAATAGACTTTTTATACATTATTAAAAATTTTACATTTCTAAAAATAAACCCAAAAGATTCATATAATATTATTTTGAAGTGAATCTTGGTTTATGTCATACAAACTCTTCAGTGTTTCCTGTGGTGTGATAAAGACAAACTTATTCATCTTCATTAATTTTTATATTAATTGGGTATGTGTATTTGGATATTTAAAGTCAACTTCTAGAGGATCATTATTTATTTAAGGAATATGTATTGTTTTTCACTCCAACAAACACACTTTAGTCATGATAATCATAATAAAAGTTTAGTATATTTTGAATTCATAATATAAAACTCAAATTATGTTGATGAAATCATAAATTGAGGATATTTAAGTGAAAGTAAAAATGTGAATAGAAATTAGGATGAAACTTTTTTTCAATGAATCAGGTGTAAAATTAAAGGTTGAAACACGTTGAAATCAAATTCTATTTTAATAAAGAGATGTGGAATTTGGTGAACTAAACATGGATTATATTTCAATGAAATAATAATTCATAGATATCTTAACAAATACTTATATTAATAATACATTTTATCATTTTATATTGTTTTTGGGGTTGCATCCTATCATTAAATTTCTATAAGTACATGGTTTATATTTTCCATCTTTAATTACAATGATTTTTTTGAAAAATATGGAGAATGTATTGTGAATTATTCCCCAAAAAAGAGGATTATATCTAAAAATGGGATTAAATATTTATAAAGAGTTTCCTTGAAATGGGATATATGATTAAATGATAAAATAAAATTTCTTTTTAATATCAATTCATGTTTTCATCAAATAAAAATGGGTGATTAAGGATATCTTAATGAGATTAAAGTATTTCTTAAGAAAAATAAAGTATTCCTTGATAAGTTATTTAATAAAATATTCTTAATGGTAATGAGACTTAATCAATTTGGTGTTTCTATTTATAATGATAGATGGAGTTTTCTCACAGACATTATACTATCTAGTAATGTGGTTCTTAAATAACACTCATATTATAATCACACTTGGACTTGGTTTCATGATCCATTGATTCATGAGTTATGAACATATTCTTTTATTTATTGTAAATAGGCTCAATGATTTGTTTGAGATGAATTAGAGATGTATATGAAGTTATGGAAAGAGATTTACATATAGAATGTATAACCACAACACAATATATTTTCATCGTGTTATAGTACGTCATTAAGGATTTAAAAAAATAGAACTAAAGGATAATAAAACTTTTGGAAATAAAAGTTTCAATGATAAATCAGTACTATGTTATAATGGTTTTTTTATTATTAAATATGGGTTTTGAATACTTGTTGAATTAATAAATAATGAATATATTGGGATACTGGTTCAATAGGCCATCAAAACTAATAAATAATTTCATTATTTCCTAAATTATATCATAGTATAGAAAAGAATGTGTCATGGATAACTCCCTCCAATGGTACCCCTATTGTGCACGAAATAATGAATGGGGGATAATGATTCCCAAATCCCACTTCCAATTGTCCTTCTTTTGACAGTAAGAACTAAGGAGATATCAATAACACATGCAAGAGATATTACCTTCTATAAGTTTCAAGATTAAGAGATAAGAATGATAAAAAACCAAACAACACCATGAATTCTCCACAATAAGTCTCAATACATGTAATTCTATACATAAATTGAAATAAAAACTATAACAACCCAAAGTAAGACTTGGAAATAACCAAACTCCAACAACTCCTGATAGCTTCACAATAACTCCTCAGAGCTATTAACATTCTTCCCAATCTCCAACCCTCTGTTACTGACCTAGAAAATAGTTTATATAAATGTAGGGTGAGTAAAACATGTATTCTCATAAGGATCCTCCTTGAAACCTCTTATGAAAAATGTGGAAGAATAATACTAAACCTAATGAATAAACAAATGTAACAAACTCATCACCTAAATAGGTAATTCTAGTTTCTCATTTTCACCACAGCCCACTAACTAAGTAACACATAGTAGTAAACCATTATATTGGAAAAACATACATATATATATATATATGAAGGTTCCCCACTTCCACTTATCCACAAGTTTTTGACTCTCACATCTTGATGCCTACGTCATATGCTAAGCCCTCCAATAAATAACTCATCTCTAACATGAGATGGGACTCATCCCTATATAACTTAGTCCTATGGAGGCTCCAATATCTTTTATTGGAATCAGTCCACATATCGATCTCATCATAAAAAATATATCATCTATAAAAAATTATATATTCAGAAGCCACTACAACCTATTTAAATTCATAATACCTCAATCAATCACAACCCATCCACATAAATCCATGGGAAGATGGGGCCACCACGACCAGATACAAGTATATGCTCTACCTCAATCCATTACAACCTGCATATATAAGTATAGTAAATCATGATCCAATATATCCAAGGTAGTAAGACACCAAATATTGCAATCCATTATAGCATGAGATATGCATATTCATCTATATATAGAGGGATAGTAGAGGATAGGGAGAAGTTATCCATTCCCTCACTATAATAGATGTTAGATAAAATACCCCCAACATTTGGGTGTTAGTTTCCTTACCAACATGGTTTGGCTAGTGTGTGAAATCATCAAATAAATAATAATATCATGCACAACCACACTAAGGGAAATAACCAATACATAGACTCATATGCCACTATCATCAAATAGGACCCTCGGATTCCACTTCTAGGGGTTGGATATCAAAATAGAATACAAGCATCAAGTTCATTAATAATTAATTTATTAACCATTAATTAATTCAAATCAATATTTTCCAATATTGAAATTTCAATCTTTTAAGACAAATTTTGATGGAACTAAAATTTTTCTTACTTATATTCTCAAGTTTCTCATCATTATTTTTGAACACCAAGCACTAACATCATTCATTTATTATTTTAATTATCATTTCATGAATCATTTTTTTACTCTATGACTTAGCCTGAACTACCTCTTCAAAAATACACTCACAATGCATAGAAAAAAACCACATCAAGAAGTTATAAATAGATCGAGTAAACATAATCTAGTAATAAATACATCAATAATGTATATAAAATTATTAAACATATATATGAGTAATCCGCACTATAAAATCATTTTTTACACCTAATTTCCCACATCATTACACATAACATAAATCGTCTTTACATCAACTGCATCAACCATCACTATTGCTTGGCCACCCAACCTATCGCTCATCAAATCAAGTGTCAAGAAAAACATCCCCAATCCTCCATCCCATTTCTCATCATGGTTCTTAACAATAAAAAAATATTTAACAAAACAATAAATAATCCAAATCCCTAGAGCACACATGCTTTAAAAAATAATTTTTCACACCCATGGGAATGCATTGAGGCCATTCCATTGAAGAATTTAAGCCTTTTATAACAAGGAATGGGATTTCTCATCCCCAAACATTGATTCCTTACCAAAAACCCATTTTTAATTCAAAGTTGAATTAATTAGTTCATTAAGCATGGGTTATCTTCAAATGGAAACCAACGGGAATAACTAACAATAAACATCCTTACGAGAAATATTTCATATAATCAAATCCAAAATAATAAATTGAAAAACTACTCATGCTTATTGAATTAATAATAATAAATTAGATTTATGTTTTTTATATATTTAATAGATTAACTATTCTAAACAAATAACATCAAGTACACTACCAAACATAGATCAAAATATCTTACTAAATATCAAGAGGAAATATAAAAACACAAAGAATAATCATTCTAAAAAACTAACCATAACTTTAATAATCCAAAAGATATATTAATTATATTAAACTTGTCATAATTTTATTTTCAATCCATTAAATTCCATAATTGTAAACAATTCTCATTATATAAAAAATAGATCATAACAATGTAGCATGCAACAAAATATTTGTTATTTTAAATTTCTAAATTTAAATATGCTTAACCCTTTAAGTTATGGCATATGATTCAGGTTCTAATTAAATTGTTTCATTAATAACAACAACATTATTTCATTTCATGTTATTAAATACAATGAATAAATTAAATAAAATCATAAAAAAATTCTTATCTTTTAAATTTTTATAAATAATGATTAATCGTTTAACATGTTATTCTCTTTATGAATTATTATCATATTGAGGTCAATAAAACCAATTTATTCATGGATATAAAGAATGATTAATTCACACTTTCACATAAATTATGGATAAGTAATAGATCCTCATCCTTGATTAGAATCTCAACACTCTTTGAGTAAGAACACATAATTGAGAAACAACCACCACTAAAGGAAATGGTATAAAAACATAAGTAAAAACTACCAGAACCTAAGCATGGAAACCACCATCAACGCTATCTCAAAACCTCAACCCAAAATAGATTAATCCTACTAAAATATATTTCTAAAAATAAGTAGAGGTAAAATGAGTATGAAGGTATAACAGAAATTATTCATTGATCTAAGGCTTTGATCTATTAATATAAGCTATTTATACTTCTAAAGAAATGGATAGAGGGTGATGAGAGGTGTATGGGTCATTCAGAGTTTGAGAGAAGGATATAAAATATATACCAAGGGATCTTAGTCCTTCTATTTATAGAAGAATCCTTAAATCCTTCACTATGTCATGGTGAACCCCCAAAATGATTGTGGTGCCTTCAATCCAAGTGTGATCTAATTTTCAAGGAATTTGAAAATTATGGATTGTGTGCCTTTAAATCCTATATAAAAAAATTGATCACCACTATAGAATGGTGTAGAGACTTAAGTAATTTTCCTGCCACCATACTCAACACTATGGCATAGAAAGTTACATACTACACATTTCTAAAAGTTGTACATGATAAATTCAATTATTATATTTTATTGCTCAAAACGAATTCCCAATCCATTTCCTCATCCCTTGTAAAATGTACAGACAAGTCATTTCACTTATCATGGTTCAATATAGCACAAAAGAGTAAAACCAATAGCCTAACCCTAAAAATTCAAGCCCAAAATGTCTTCTCTAACAGAAAAAACAATTATACCAATGGTTTGGAACTGTTTTTATAGGCATTAAAATTATTGGTATGTCCTATACTGATGGTTTGAAGATTTGGAATTTGGATAAACCGGTCATGATAGTTTTAGGAAAAACATTGGTAGAGGTGTTCTATACCAACGGTTACCAAACCACTAGTATAGGTTGCATATATGAAATACCAATGCTATTGTTTTGATAAAATTATTGGTATAGGTAATGAAAAAAAAATCTGCTGAGTTTGGACCCTAGAACCTACCACTTATAGTTCAATGAATTAACCGCTATGATAAAAAAATTACGAACATGATTCTAAGTAAATACATATTTATATTTAAAATTAATTTAAATTTTTACTTACTTAATGTTATTTGAAAAAATAATTCATAAATCACTCAGGTGACTATAATAATGGTTCTCCAAAACCATTGGTATAGACCTAAAAATGGTTTTAGAGAACCATTGTTATAGGCATATAAATTTTGGGGGACCTGTACCAATGGTTATATAAAAAAATTTGGTATAGGTGACACCTATACCAACAACATTCCAAAACTATTGTTTTATGTCAATTGGCAAAGTTCAAATTTCTAGTAGTTCTCATCCCATGACCAAGTCTCTAATAAAGCTTCAAAACGGACATCACTACACCTACCAACATGGTATGGTAAAAGAAAATAACTCTTTTATAAGATCCAAGCCTCCTCTAAAATCTCCTGATAAACCTTCAAACACTAGAAAAAATAAAAGGGAATAGTATTAGAAATTTAGAAACTTACATCAAATACCTCTCAAATACTTCTCATCCTCAAGAGTTTAAAACAAGACCTAGAAATAAGAAAAGGGAGGTCTCAAAACCATACCACGAGATACTTATCAATTATTTCACTACATATCATAAATATGAAACATCACCAAAAGAGTAAGAGAAAAAACTTATATATCAACAAAGGATCAAACATGTCATGTTAGAAAAAGGGAAAACAAACAAGTCATCAAAACAAATTAGCGTATTTAGAATTAATATAAGACTCCCACTCCTAGGTTATCTTTTCTAATCCACTAGGTTCACATAGATCATGAACCAAAGGTATAGAATGCTCAGGCTTAACCTTCTCTTTATGTACATGAATCTCAAAAGGCCGCTCCGCAAATGTCGCACCATATTCAACATCTAGATCACCCTGATTGATGACATGAGAATCATCACATATATATTGGAGAAGATATAATGCATGGAATACATCATGAATCCAACTCATATATGGGTGGTATCATTGAATCAAATTCCATGGATCTGACCCAAGGCAACGCCTCAAAATTTCCAATGAACCTGGGAGAAAGAGTACTCCCATAACAAAACCTTCACTTCTCACAATGAGGATACACCTTAAAGAACACATCATATATAGTGTTTAATCTATAGTAATATTCCTATGACCAATATAGAAATTATGATGATCTCACACTGCCTTCATTCACTCTTTAATCACCTAGACTTTCTCTGTCATGATCTGTACCAAATCTGGTCTAAGAACAGCTAACTCTCGAACCTCAGTCCAGTACAATGGATATCTAAAAGGTCAGACATACATATCTTAAAAGGGATCCATAAAAAAAATTAATGTGAAATTTTATTTTTTGTAAAACCCATTAAGGGTAGGTGCCTCATCCATGAATCTCAATATTCTAGAATTCAAGCATAAATCATGTCCTATAGTGTTAGGATGGTTTTATCTATTTGATCATCCTTCTATGAAAAAAAAAAGTGTTTATATGTTATAACTAAGATCCAAAGTCATATTTGAGACCTATCAACACCCTAAAGGTAAAATGGGGATTATAATTAGAAATGGTCATCTTGAGAACTGCATGAAGCCATGTTATGTCCTCCAAATGTTGCATAGACAACACCTCCACCAAGCTCAACTCCTTGATCACTGTGAAGTTTTTTGACTTCATTAAACTATCTAATATCCCACATATATCATCATAAAACACTTATATTTTATTATACAATTAATAAAGTCCATGAAAATTTCCTCTCACTTTCACCAGGGAACATCAAGTGACTGAAGAAAACCACAAGTAATACAGTGCACAGCATTCACTATTTGGTCGACCAAATACCAAGAAAAACCCTCTAAAACTAACTTCGTTAGAAAAAAACACTAAAATTGGCCTCTCATATCATGGTATATCTTTTTCACAAAAGGATGCAATGCTAAGAAAAAACGGTGCAACTCAAACAGAACCACCTCACACATCACTGAAGGAATGAAAAGATTACCTTGGAATGATATCTTATATAGTTCATCCTGATCCCAAACCTTAAGAGAATAACCACAAACAACTTTATTTTAACAAAACCCTCCCTCCAAAGATACCTCAATGAGTGGATAGATATAATGACCCATGATTCCCACGTCTAGTAGGCCCCAGTTTGGTGACTAGCACAAAGGTTATAAAAATATCATATATGGGAGTCATTGTACTCTATAATATGAATAAGACCATGAGATAAGATCAATTAACAACAATCAACTCCATGAGATATATATAATAAAACCAAAAACCATCCCACAAAAAAAATTCAAGAAAATTGATTCAAATAAAGGTCTCTGAAGTAAATACCCAAAAAAAGCTAAAGCAACGACACAATAGTTATCGAAAGGTTCGATCTAGTAATATACAACACAGTACATGAACTCCTAGAAACCTGAAAATAGTTTTATGTATGTATTATGAGAATACAAATATACTCAGTAATAAAATAAATAACTATTTTGAATATGTGAAAAGATCATACTAACTCACCCATGAGAAAAATATTTGAACCAAAGAGCACATATACAGTTACTAATCAAAACCCCAACATCACCAAGTATTTCTCACCAAATAATGAATCCAAGTATAATAATATATTATAAATCATATCGATGAAGGGTACCCCACACTTCTTTCCCACTAATTTCCAATCTCACACCCCCAATTTCATACATCCTAATACTCTCACCACTTCAAAAAAATATCACACCACATAATTCCCATAAACACTTGGTCCAACATATTATATCTCATAACTAAGTTAATAGGGTATCATTAACATGAAGGACATCAACCTCATGCCCTCTACCACACATGACCCCACTGTAATCCATCTCACCATATCTCTCCCGAACACACCCGGGCTATCACACACTCATCGCATCAAATGTAGATAGCGACAGTTTTGGATTTTGGCCAGCATAGCATGTTCCTATCACCAATGCCGAGAAGATGGAGTGGCGAAGAGTGCGTAGCCATTCGACCATCCTCCCATTAGGATGTTGGGACCCCCCCCCCCACCCCTTCATGGTTATGTGGGTATCATCAAATAGTTCTCGATGAGGGAGGGTTTCATATATAAATCACAAGAATATACAGGGTATGTACATATATAGTTATAGCACACATTCACTATCCAAAGTATTTAAAGAGGATTAAAACTTATCATAGGAACCACTAATTCCACTACTGAAACTAGAAAAAAAACCCATAAGAAAAACATAATCCATAAGATCCTGGGGAATAAAATTCATTACCTAATTGTATGTGATTATCAAATTATGATTGAAGATTTCTAAATAATCACCAAACATGAATTCCAAAATTCACATCATTAATGAAAAATAAAGGATCCCAACAGCCATAATTTTTAGAAAGTCATTACACTTATAAAAACACAATATCGATAATAATAATAATAAATCTTGTAAAAGAATTTGATTTACTTTCCCCTATCCCTTTTAAATTTGTTTAACCATTTTAATTATTTTTTTTAATTTGAATTCAACCAATTCTACATAGATGAACATAATCACCCATCCCCATATGATACATTGAAGGAAGAAACGAATGAATTATTTCTTGGAACAAAGGATCCTTACACCAACTTGTTGTACTTGAAATAGGGGGTTCACATAAAGTAGTAAACCTCCTCAGGGAATCTCAATTCAACTACAACAACAAGGCTCTATGACTTCATGGGAAGAAGGATTTAAAAACTCCCATCTCAAGAGAAGTGAATCCTGAAATAATTAAGTAATTATATTATATTTGGAAATATTAAATCCCTACCCACCAAAATTATATACGGTTTTTTATTGGACATTAAAGGTAGGTATCATAAAAATCATTCATTTTAAACATTTAAAAGGTCTTTGGAACTTTTAGAAATTGAAGATATGATTAATTCCAATTGAAACATATTTAAGAACCATTAAATAAACATCTAAACCCTTTTTTGTCATAAAATATATCAAAATAGAAAAACTATAAATTTTGGAAAAAATAGAAACATTGTTCACTGACCTACCACCAGAATGACCCCCATCAGAAATGACCTACCACTAAAATGAAAAACAGCCAAAAATGACCTACTGATAAAATGACCCACTACTATAAATGAACTACCACTAGAATGAATCTCCACCAAAAATGACCTACTCCCAGAATGACTCACCACCAAAAATGACCCACCACTGGAATAACCTACCACTAGAAATTACCATTTTCTTGAATGAATCAACATAAGAAATAACCTACCACTAGAATGACTCGCCTCTAGAATGAATCACCTATAAAAATTTCCTATCACTAGAATGAATCGCCCCTAGAAAAGACCTTCATCCAAAATAACTCACTACTAGAAATGGCCTATAGCCAGAATGACTCACTACCAAAAATAACCTACTACGAGAATGACTCAGCTCCAGAATGAACCGACACCAAAAATGACCTACCTCTAGAATGAATTGCCACTATAAATGACCTATTTCTAGAATGACTCGCCACTAAAAATGACCTACCACCAGAATGAATCACATTCAAAAATAACCTACCACCAAAATTACACTATTAGACTCAAAAACACCCCAGTATTCTACCAGACACATCAAGCATCAGATTTTTATAAAATTAATGTGTCGTAAGGTTTAGTTTGTTACATCAGATACCTATCAAACTATTCTTTCCCTAAATAGTACAAAACCAACCTAGAAGGAATGAGATAAAGGTTCTGAACAAAAATCCCTTGAGATACCTCTTAGGGATCTCATTACATATAAAATACTTCCACCAACCGAAACTGATAACCAAAACTCCAACAAAAACTAAAAAAATATTTACTTACCAAAACATAGGAATTCAGTAATTACATCCTCCATATTAAGAAACTATCCACTTTGGGAGATACTAACTCACCCACACAGGTTTAATCGCATCGTGATATAATGCAACTTGATAAGTAGTTAGGTTTTTTATATTTCCCATATCAGATCTTTATCACACATCCCAAAACAAACATAACATCAAGGGGAAAACAATATATCTCATAAAACACAAAGTTCCAAATATCACATCACATAGTAAAACATATCTAGTAAAAAAATTAAAAAAAAACTCCAGGTACTGGGCACATATATGTGCCTCATGTTCCCAATTACTCTTCTCTAGGCCACCATCCAAAGCACATGAACTAGGGGAATGTTTTGTACTCATAGAACCTTCTTCTGATAGTCTTGGATCTCCACTGTCTACTCCACAAATGTTTCATCATCCTCAATATCCAACACCCCCTAATAGAAGACATGGGAGTCATCGTGAAGACATAAACAGAGTTGGGATATGTGGAAGACGTCATGGATCTCGTCTAGTAGAGGTGGAAGTTCCAGCTTGAAAGCACCTCATCAATGTGCCCCAACACTTTTAAGGGCCCAAAAAACTTGGGTGAGAGCTTACTCACTTTTTTGAAACTCTGCTGCCCACATTAAGGGGAAACCTTCAATAACATATGGTCCCCCGTCCCAAACTTCAAGCACCACCTCATGAGATTGGAATAATACTTTTTCTAGTCCTGTGATGCTTTCATCATTTCTTGAACCAACTGAACCTTCTTTTTCGTTCTCTATAACACATCATGTCCATGAAATACTGAATACCAAACATCTGCCCAGCATAAAAAAGAATAACATGGCCACCTATACAAAGCCCCAAATAGGTACATGACAATGGATGAGTGATATATGTTATTATAAAAAAACATATCCAATGGAATGTGTCATTCCCATGATCTTTCAAAGTCCAAGACATAAGATCGCAACATATCCTTCAACATTTGGATAGACTGTTCTATCATTCCATCCATTTGAGGATGGAAAGTGTAGCTAAGGTGTAACTGAGTGCCCAAATAATACTATAAGAACCTACAGACTCATGAGGTAAAATATGCATCCTGATCCTCTAAAATTTACCCAAGACTCTATGTAGTTGTACCATGTCATCCACATGCATTTTTTACCAAACATTCATTGTGCCTGACTTCTTGATTACTAGGAAGTGACTTGATTTCATCAACTAATCCATAATTACTGAGATAGCATCAAAACCTCTCGGAGATAAGGTTATCCATATGATGAAATCCATCAAGATTTCATACCATTTTTACTTGAGAACATTCAAGTGATACAACAAAACCTCTAGGAACATGGTCCTTGGCCTTTACCTACGGGAAAACCATCCACTGATCCAAAAAATACACCACTTCCCATTTCATCCCATGCCACAAAAAATGTGTCCTCAATCCATGGTACATCTTGGAAACTTATGGGTGTACAACTAAAGTGATAAATGGATATCACGAAGGGCTATCTTGCGCATCACTTCCAAAATAATCGATCAATGTTGAAACACCATTGGATTCCAACCATCCCTCTAGAATATCACCGTGGACAACATGATGACACGTCACCTCTACCTCAGAGTCTCCCCAGTGAGACTCCTCCACCTGCTGCATTTTATATGATTAAACCATCTTCAAAAATAAACAACCTCTACCATCATCGATCCTTTCATTTAAGTTTAGGGATTCCAACTCCTCCATCGCTCTTCAAGCATCCACAGACTCTTGAATAACATCCTTCTATAACTTTCTGCTCAAATAATTATAAATGACATTCCTTGTTCATATGGTGTAAGAGATCTCAAAATCATATACCTAAAGTAAATTCATCCACTTCCATTATTACATATTCTGATCATGTTATAAAAATACATACCTCAAACTCTTTTGATCTATGAAAACAAAAAATTTCTCCCCAATGGGATAATGTTTCTATAACTTCAGTGTAAACACAACAATTTCTATCTCTAGATCATGGGTGACATCTTTACACTTAGGAGGGCATAGCCTCCTAGACCCATAAGAGATCACTGACTTCTACCACATCAAGATACATCCCCATCCCAAATGGGGTGCATCATATAAAACCTTTAACATCACATCCTCCTCAGGAAACTAAATAAATATACCACTTACCAACTTCCACATTAGGTAATCAAAAACTTTCTGGCATTGATCAGTCCATGTAAAATCATGATCCTTCCAAGGAAATAATATCCACAGTTCTACAACTCAAGAGAAATCACGAAAAACCTCTGATAATAGCCTGCAAGACCAATGAAGTTAAGAACCTATTCTAAGTTCTTTGGTTCCACCCAATAAATGAATTCCTCGGCCTTTTATTGATCCACTACCACACCTTGATAATGAAACACATGCCCAATTAAATTCCACTCTCCTATACAAAACATACACTTTGATAACTGTACATAGAGATGGTGGTGAAGAAGAACCTATAAAAAATATCTAAGATGATCGACATGATCTTCCACCACCAAATATTAGATCAATATGTCATAAATGAATACAATGATGAACTGGTCTAGGAACACATGGAACATAGTGTTTGTAATCCCTATAAACATGACAGGTGTGTTCGTAACACCGAAAGGGATGACCACAAACTCGAAATTCTTATATCTTCATCTGAAAGTTGACTTTTGGATATCTCTATTCATCACCCCTAACAGGTGATATCCAAACTATAGATCAATCTTGTAGAACCAAATAACTCTCCTAAATTGTTTGAAAATATAATTGATACTTGGGAGAGAATAGTGATTCTTTATCATCACGTAGTTCAATATTTGGTAGTCTATGTACAACCTCACACCACCATCCTCCTTCTTATAGAATAACACAAGAGAACTACATGGATATATAGTAGGTCAGATGAAATCCTCATGCATCAAATCATAAAACTGAGTCATCTACTCTCACAACTCAGAAAGGATCATCCAATAGGGATATATCAAAATCCAAGAAGCACTAGGTTGTAAGTGTACCCTGAACCCAATGTCATGTTAAGGGGGTAGTGTCACAACCTCCTTGGGGAAAACATTCAGGAACTCCTGGAAAACCATGGGATCCTCCTTTGACTTTGTGTCAACTGATTCCAAATAAAAGATAGCTATAAAGGAAATAACGGCCTCCATACATTTACTTCCCACCTAAAAACCACTCTCCCCAAAAAAACTACACTTTGACCATCTATATCAGAGAACTTGACTCTCCTTTGGAATAAGTCGACAACAGCATGCACAGAATACAACCAGTCAATTTCTATGATGAAATCATATGGTTTCATCTGAAGTAAGATAAGATCCACACATGACTGATTCAGCCCCATCATCAGTGCACATCCTTGGAATACATCAAACAAGTTGTTTTACCCTCTAACTGGTGTAGTCAACACCAGGGGCACAAGAATACTCTCTATATCTAGTCCCAAAGTACAGACTATAGCAGGTGCAATAAAGGAGTGTTAATATCCTAAATCAAACGAGGAAAAAATAAGGGAACACGATAAACTGAGCATAACTTGAATGATATATAGCCCACCTGGTGATGTTGCCTCCACTACCTGTAACTAACCATGCCCATCTCCTCTTCCTCTCTACTGACTACCACCCCCACAACCACACTCAGGTTAAGGTCCCTAAGGGTGAGTTAAATCCTGAAGTTAGCCTCTTATTAGAAAATATACACTTGGTAGAGCATAATCCTACTTCCTCAAATGATAAAATGGCTTCACACCTAACTACTGCTTAGGATGGCACTAAACCTATCCACCTCTACCAAAATGAGATCAAGAAGCCATTGCGAACTGATCGTGAAAATGTCCACAAACACCATAGACAATACACACTAGTCTGAAGTCATAAATAGGATTATGTAAACCACTCATCCCAGATGGCTGGAATGGAATCTGCGGAGGTCAACACCCTGGTGGTTGAAACCTCTAAGGCTCGGGTGCCTGAAACCTACCACTGAAAACTCTACTTTCTAAAAAACCCTCTTGGTTCCCTCTCATGGTGAGACTCCTCATGATTACATCCACTCAATCACCTCTACATTATTTTTAACCTAAATATATGTTGGAAACATAAAAGGATCAATGTCATACTACATCGAAAGAGGAAATTCCACATTCAGACACCTCGCTCGGGACTCCTTATTTGGGAAAAGATCTGAGGAAAAGTGTAGAATGTCCTTGAACTTGATTCAAAGATCCTGTATAGACATGCTCCCCTTATAAAGAGAGATTAACTCCTAGCTATTTATAGCCATCATACTCGATGAAAGGAACATCATTTATAACTCCTTCTAGAAGTAAACCCATGAAACATCTTCATCCTTCCTCTCACCAAGGTACAACATCCACCACTAACACACAACTCCCCACATTTGAATAAATAATAATGGGAACCAATAATTTTTTAGGGACTCAATGAAATAAAAAGTGATCTCTATCTCCCCTATCCATCCCTCTATCTTCACATCATAAAATCTTCCCTCGTTATTCCATTAATCCTACTTCTGGAAATATCACAATTTCCTCTACCACTAATTATCATCCTCAACCAAATTGAACCACTAAAGATCAATTGGGTCAGCCTACTGAACCTCTACTAGCTGATCCACATGCCAAAAATGTCCAAGATCCATTGTTTAAAGAGAAAAAAAAATATATCCTAAGCTCGATAGTATGGAATTTTATAATGATTAGTTTTAATTACCTTTATTCATTTTAACCTTACCAAAAAAACGTGATTCAAATAAGAATACAAGTCATTGTGATTCTTGTACCTCTCCCAGTTCTCTACCATACAAACAGGTCCACAAAACCTGGTCATTTAATAAGCACAGAGTCCAATCACTGGATCATGGGGGCCTAAAATCTCATTTCCTTGCCAATCTCCCAGGCCTATGTCATGCACCAAGGTCAAATGACACTGTTTCCATACCAACCCATGAAATCCTAACTATGGATAACTACAAAAATTGTCATATCCCTCAACCATAATCTTTGATACCACTCAAAAATAACCCTCTCCCTACAAAGATACCGCAATGAGGGGAGAGAGATAATAACCCCAGAGTCTTTCCTCCACTAGGCCCTAGGTTTTCAACAACCACTAAGGGTTTAAAAATGTCATGTATGGGAGGAATTACCCTATATAATATAAATAGGATTGGGAGATAATATATATCAACAAAAATTAACAACATGAAATATATATAAGAAACCCAAGAACCATCCCACAATTAATGTGTAAATAAAAAAGATATAGATAAAGTTCTCAAAAGTAAATAACCAAAAATAAATATAAAGCAGTGACACAATAGTTATCCAAAGGTCCAAAATAGTAATATCCAGTATGGTCAATGAAGTACTCCTAGAAACCTAAAAATAGTTTTTATATATGTAGGGTGATCATACTGGTATACTTAGTAGGGAAACCAAAGTCTCTTGTCAACATGTGAAAAGAGTATACTAATGCACCTGTGAGAAAAATAGCTGAACCAAAAAACACCTATAGATGTATACTAACCAAAACTCTAACCACACCAAGGCTGACTCACTAAATAACATGTCGAAGTATAATAATAAAATATGAATTATATTGATGAAGGGTACCCCACACTGCTTTCCTCCTAATTTTCCACTCTCGCGCACCAATGTCAAACATCTTGGAACTCCCACCTCATCTGAATAACATCACATCACATCACATCACACCCATAAACACCTATACGAACACATTAAATCTCATAAACAGGGTAGTATGTTATCATGAATGTGAAGGACATCAACCTTGTTCCATCCGCCTACTATGCATGACCCCACCGTAAGCCATCTCACCACATATTATTTAAAAGCACATGGGATATAACATACTCATCAAATCACATGTAGACAATGGAACTTTTGACATTTATCCTTCACAGCCCATGCATATCACCAACTCATGGAACAGGGAGTGGGGAATATTGGCTAGTCATTTATCCATCTTCCCACCATGATGTTGGGAAAAACATCCCCCCCCCCCTCTCATGACTATGTGGGTGTCGACACATTGTAGTTGATAAGGGTGGAGGGCATATAGAAATTGCAAGAATATGTAGGTTATATATATATCTATTTAAATCACAAAATCCCCATACTACGGGTTCATAAATTCATAAAACATCTCATAATAACTTCTAATTCCACTACTAAAATAAGAAGCACAACCCTCTCCCTGTAAGAAAAACACAAGCCACAACATCCTGGGGCATCCAATTCATTAACTAATTATATGTCATTAGGAAATTATGGTTTAAGGGAGATAAGAAATCCCACAGCATGAATTCCAAAATTCACATCATAAAATTGAAAGTAAGGACCCCCAATGGCCAAAATTTTCAGCAATTCATTACACCTATAAAAACACAATATCAATAATAATATTAAATCTTGTAAAATCATGTAATTCACTTTCCCATGTACCTTTTAAAATTTGTTTAACCAATTTAATTAACATTGATTATTTTCATGTAGCCAATTCCACATAGATAAATATAATAACCCCTCCCCACATGATACACAAAAAGAAAGAATGAAGGAATTCCTACCTGGAACAAAGGAACCATAAACCAATCTGCTACACTAGAAACACTTGGAGTCTATAGAGGAGGAAACCTCCCTAGGGAAGCTCAGTTCAACTGTAGGAATAAGGCTCCATGACTCAAAGGAAATAAGGATTTGGAACCTCCCAAATCAAGTTAAATTAATCCCGAAATAATAAAGGAATGGTATTCTCTTTTGAATGATTAGATCCTAAACCACAGAAATTAAATATGGATTTTAATTGAATATTAAAGTAAAATGTCATCAAAACCATGCATTCTAAAAATTTATAAGGTCTATATAATTATTATAAATTGAAGATAAGATTAATTTCCTTTAAAAAAGATTTAAAAACCATTAAATAAGGAATTAAACCCATTTTTTCTATACAAGAAGTCAAAATGGAAAAACTGTAAATTTTTTAAAAACTGGAAACACTGTTCGCTGACCTACAACCAGAATGACCCATCCTCAGAAATGACCTACCAACAAAATAAATCACTACCGGATATTACATACTACCAGAATGACTCATTGCCAGAAATGACCTACCGCCAAAATGAATCACTGCTAGATATGACCTACTACTAGAACGACTCATCACCATAATGACCCACCCCCCAAAATGACCTACCACCTGAATGACCAACCACCAAAAATGACCTACCATTAGAATGAATCACCATAAAAATGACCTACTTTCATAATGAATCACCTCTATAATGACTCACTACCAGGAATGACCTACCACTAGAATAAATCATAACTAAAAATTACTTACCACCAGAATGAATTACCACGAGAATTACCCACCTCTAGAAATAACCTACCTATAGAATGAACCACAACCCAAAATGACCTACCTCTCGAATGAATCACTGATTGAGTAACCTGCCACTAAAAATGACCTACCTAAAAAATGACTCACTGCTATAAATGACCTACCACCAAAATTACTCACCGCCAGATATGAATTTCCACTAGAATAAATCACCACCAGAAATGACCTTCCGCCAGAATGCCACTATTAGCCTCAAAAACTACCCATACTTCCCTTAGACACCTCAAACATCAGATTTTTGGAAAATTAATGGGTCTGAAGGTCTGGTTTGTTACATTGATCATACCAAACCTATACCTCAAAATCCCTAAGCTTGGATCCCTCCACCTATTTCACTAAGGATAAATGCACTATCATTTGATAAAGGCAACCTATTTCATCCATTAGTCCCCTATTATGGTGCATCGATGCTAAATCATGCATAATTAGCTAAGAGTCTCTAGACTCATGCACAATACCACCATGTGACTTCCTATTCAAGAGATATTAAAAAACGCTCCCTTTACTTGGTGTAAAGGAAATATCAAATTCATGGTCCTATAAGAACTCCACTTACTTTAAGTTCCATAAGGTCAAGTCATCCTTGGATAATTAGTTATTCAAGATTTTGTGATCCATAAAGACCAAAAAACATTTACTGATAAGATCATGTCACCAAAATTTCAATGAAATCACTACCGTCAAAAGCTCAAGACTATGGGTTGCATGGTAACATTTATGAGACCATAACTTTCAATCCCTATAAGAGATAATTACCCTCTACTATATCAACACTCAACCCAAACCAATTCATGAAGCATCGCAGTGAACATTAAATGCAGAACCCTCAATTACTAGATGAAAAACCATAGTATTGACCATATTTTACTTTAAAAAATAAAAGGAATATTGGTACTAGTTAGTTTACACAAATACATAATACTTTATATTCAATGTTTTCATAGGGTTTGCAATCCAAGAGAAGTCGGGTGTGAACCTATAGTAATATACATTAAGACCAAGGAAAATATTTACCTCATCAACATTATTTGGGACTACCTAAGAAACCAGATCCTAAACCTTTAAAGGATGTATAGGTAATCTATAGTAAGACACAAAATTCTTAAATAAATGGACCTCACATGCCTAGAACTCACACTTATATGGCCTCCTAAATTATTAATGAAACAGAATAACTCCCATCATGATTCATAGATTCTGTTTGTGCTCCTCCTTGGGTGTTAAAAACAGAAGGATGTTTTTAAAAAAGACCACCACAAACCAGTACAAAAAATTCATATAACATATCATTAATCAGCCCCATGAACATAGACGGAGCATTCATCACACTGAACAAAATCACAATGAACTCATAATGTCCATAACAACATCTGAAACTAGCCTTCATGATATTCTCATCCTTTACTCACATCTAATGAAAACCAGACCATGGATCAAAATTTATGAACAAATATTAACCCTTAAACTAGTAAAACAAATTTTCAATCTATGGTAGAGGGTAGCGGTTCTTCTCTATCACCTTATTCATATAGTTGTAATCGATGCAAAACTGCAGACTGTTATCTTCCATCTTCACAAATAAAACTAAAACTCTCTATGGAAATATACTAGGTCAAATGAATCATCCATTAAAGAGATAATTAACATGAAATTTCATCTTTTACAGTCAGAAGGGTCCATACAATATGGATACATTGATATTGGAGAAACACTTAGTTTAAGATCTATCCCAAAATAGATCTCTCATCTAGGGGGTAGTTCCACATCCTCTTTAAGAAAAATATGAGGTTACTTTTAAAAAATCCAAGGAAACACTAATGACTAAACCTTCATATAACTCAGTATTAAGTTAGATATCAATAAATATAGAGAATCCACATACTTTTAACCCATATATGGGTCTCACTCACTAATGAGAATTGCATCATCTCCATCAGTGTCATAGAATATGACATAAATATTGATGAATTCCATGACAGACAGTACTGAATATAGTCAATACATACTAAGTATGATTTCATATTTTTGTATCTGTCTGGTCTGAAAGTTGTTTTTTATTAATATTTTAAAAGAACGACAAGGGAAAATAAGAAAATCCCTTTAAGGGGTCCGAAAATGGTGCAGTCCTAGGGAATACCCTCGAACCACACGTAAACACTCCAGGGGAAGGGAGTGTGGACTATGAAAAACAACAAGAGGGTCCTCCTGACTGCCCAAACGAGCCAGTGAGTCAGCTTCAAAGTTATCTTCTCTCCAGATATGACGAATAAACCTTTCATGACTAGTTTCTGTCTTGCACCTTCGAATAATGTAAGTTATATCCCAAGGAATCCCATAACTTCCATGCACCACCTTAACCAGGACCTCTCAATCAGATTCAATCTCCGTCACTGCCAAGCCTCTCCTCTTGCAAATCAAAAGGCCTGAAAGAAGGGCCCGAGCCTCTACCCTCAGGGAGTTACCAAAACCATAAAAGGCACTAAAGGCTATATACACCGATCCCCAACAGTCTCGAAGTAAGCCTCCACCCCTCATTACTCCTTCCATAAAAGATCCATCAATATTAAGTTTCAACCCTTGATTAGGTGGATGCCACTTTATCCAAAATCCATCCCTCCTTTGAGTTCTGTAAGGTCTCCTAAGGAAGTTACGCATCTCCACTGAATCTGTCCCCCCTTTAACCAATGATGCAAGCTCTGCAATGAGAGTTTTGAGCCAAATCGGGAGAAATAAAGGAGACCTTTTCAAACCCAGTCTAACCTGATTACGTGCCTCCCACAGGACCCAGCAAACAGCGACCAAGACAATGGCCCTGATCGATCTTTCCATGGCCATGTCATGTGTCCCCAAGAACCAGGATGCCACAAACTTCGAACAGGTCCCATGCACTCCATCCTTAAGAGGAGAGTTGGAGAAGGAAGAACAAAGGAGAGAGGCCCATTGCCCTTGGAAGAAGAGGTGCATCATAGAATCAGTACTAGGTACTTCACAGCAGAAAAAACGAGACGCCAAACAGATCCCCTTCCTCTGGATGTTCTCCTTCGTCGGTAGTTCTCGGTTGATAACTCTTCACACCAGGAATTTCATCCTCGTCGGAATCTCCTTGCACCAAAAGACATGTTCCCCTTCCACCGAGGGCCTCTCCCTCTGGAGTAACCTCCTGTAGTCACAGACACTGAACCTGCCAGACACAGCCTCCGTGAAGCAGCAAACATCTGGTTCCTTAATCATGACAATGTCTGCAAAAAGGTTCAAATGGGAGGGGTTCAACGCCGCATGAATAATATCATACCAGTTGAAAGAATCCATGAAAGACACGTTCAGAGATGGGAAGCCTTCAAAGGCCAGCTTCTCACCCGCCCAGTTGTCATGCCAGAAACTAATATCCCCATTGCCTATAATCCACCTAGAAAAACCAAGTAACACCTCCATGTGGCCAAACATACATTTGTCCAGCCTCGTCGCACCATGCATGTTTAAAACCTCACCCCATCTGTAACGTCCCCTGAAGAATTTAGCCCAAGGAGTCTCCCCTGTGATAATATCCCATGCAAGCTGTGCTTGTAGACCAAGGATAGTATCTTGGATGTCATTTAGACCGACACCTCCTTCATCAACTGGACGCGCCATCCTCTTCCACGAGGCCCAAAGACATCGCCCTTCTGTCTTGACATCCCAATGAAAGGATGTAAGTATACATTCTATTTTCTGTATCGTGCCCTTCGGTGGCTTAATGACTAAAAACACGTGCATGGGGATAGAAAGAAGAACACTATTAATTAGCATGACCCGACCTCCAAACGAAATTAGTTTATTATTCCAGTTCATAATCCTCCCAAGTAAACAATCCATGATTCCATTAAATAGTTGCTTCTTGACCCGGCCTGAAGATAATGGAACCCCAAGATATAGAATAGGCATTTGTTTATATTTGCACCCAGTGATCCTCTATATGTCTCTACACCGCCTTCTCGAACATTTCTCAGAGATAAATACATTTCTCTTCGAGAAGTTGATCGACTTTCCACTGAGTTTGTTGTAACTGGACATGATGACTCTAAGATGATTCAAGGATCTGCTCCTTCCATTCATGAAAAACAGGACGTCATCAGCAAACATCATATGGGTGATGCTCCCCGAGTTCCTTTTTCCCGCATACGGTTTCATCTTGCCCTCTAACAAACTCGTCTTTAGGTTCCTCGAAAGGGAATACTAAGCAATAACAAACAAGGATGGAGATAATGGGTCACCTTGCCTCACGCCATGAACAGTTTTGAAAAAACCAAAATTCTTTCCCATCATAGCCACTGAAAGCCACGGCGAGAAGTAGCACCTGAAACACAAATCACAAAATTGTTCCTGGAACCCGAATCCCCTCATTACTCTAATGATGAAACTCCATTCCATTTGATCATAAGCCTTGTTCATGTCGACTTGGAGTATGATATTTGATCCAACCGTGCGCCTGTTGATGTCATGTACCAGTTCACTCGTGATACCAACTACCCCCTGTATATTACGACCCTGTATAAACCCATGTTGTTCCACCGAGACCACTTTGGGAAAGAGATTTGAAAGCCTCGTCCCAATCACTGTGTCCAAGATCTTATAATACATGTTACAGAGGCATATGGGGTGGAAGTGTTTGATGAGGGAGGGGTCTTTCACCTTAGGAACAAACACCACCCTTGATGTTGTTACACCCTCGTTCAAGAAACCCCCCCTGAAGAAATCTTGGATAGAATGCACAACGGTTGCACCGATAACATTCCAGGAAAAAATATAGAAGGACGCCAGAAATCCGTCTGGGCCGAGTGCACTTCCTTTTGGCATGCTCAGCAGGGCCTCCCTGATCTCCTATTCCTGGGGAAAGGAAGAGAGGCACTCATTATCGTTTTCATTCAACAAGATCGGAAGACCACGTAAGAACCCAGGGTCATCTGTATCATCTCTCACAAATCCAGACAAAGGTTCCCTAGCCAAAAGACTCTTGAAGTGTTTCAACGCCATATTTCCATAAACGTTCACATCTGACGTGAAAGAACCATCCTCCATCTTAATTTTAATCTTTTTTCTTCTTATTTCCCTAATACAAGCTTGGAAGAAGGCGGTATTATGATCTCCTTCTCTAAGCCATTTAACCCGAGACCGTTCCTTGCAGATTCTTTCCAACTCAAGAAATTTTTCAGTGAGAGCGACCTTCTTATCACAAAGAGCGATAAAGGTGTTCTCATCCCAGGCCACCTGTAGGACATTTTCCAACCTCTCAATGTCAGCCTGCATACTAATAACCCCGTTAAAATGGTCTTGTTGGTTTTATAACCAGTCCCTGATATCCTATTTAAGAAGTTTGAGGCAGTTAACCAATCCTGCCCAAGAGGACTCTCTCTCTTCCTTAAGCCAAGACGTTTCTAGTAAATGAAGAAAACCCAGAACACGATGCCACTCCCCGGAGTAGTTGAAGGATCTTCCCATCACCACTTCACATTTGATCTCTATTAAAATAGGAGCATGGTCTGATAAAATACGGGATAGATGAGTGACCGAGGTTTTCAAAAATAGGTCGAGCCCTTGCATGTTGGTGAGGCAGCGGTCCTGTCTACACCAAATGTGACCCGAACCTTTACGATTATTACACCGCGTAAATTTTTCACCCATGAAACCTAAATCCATTATCCCTGCATGTGCCATGCACTCCTGAAACTCCACTAAATTTTCAGGGAGAACCCTTGATCCGCCTTTCTTTTCTGATGGATCTGCAACAGTGTTAATATCCCCTCCCACAAACCATGGGAGGGAGCCCGTATGAGTAGACTTTAAATGGACCCATAAATACCTTCTCCCGGTATTTGTAGTACTCACATACAAAAACGAAAATAACAATTTAACATCACCAATAACAATCTTAGTATCAATACACTGAGGAAAGATACTCACCACTTCTAGCGAGATGTTATTCTTCCATACAATCCAAACCTGGGGGTTAATATCACCTTCATGCACTGAATTTGGGAACCCCAACTTCCTAGCAACCCCAGACAACTTGTTTGAAGAAAGTTTCGGTTCCAACATGACCACCACAGATACGTTGACCTTCCTGCCTTCTGTAGCCAAAAACGCGCACTTGGCTTGAGCACCAAAGTCGCGTGCGTTCCAAATGATAACAGATAACATTAAAGGGAGACCTTACAGGCCTTTGAAATAGATGAACGGTTTTCTTGAGATAAATGATGGGTCAGGATACCTTTCCCCTTGGTCTTAGAGCGAGTAAAAGGCCCCGACATGCCCTTTCCACATGAGCTCTTCTTTGGTGACAAAATTACTTTCTTAAAAGAGGCATCATCATCCTTCAGAATAGGAGTTCTTCTAGAAGATTGAAAGCCCAAAGTTTCTACCTCCACATCTCCATAGACTAACGACACCAGAAACTTTATTTGGGGAGAAATACGTGACCTCGCCAGTTCCTTTTCCACTCTAGAAGACATGTTGCTCGTAACCCTTTCTTCTACTGTGTGTAAAGTAAGTTTACTCACCACGGATTTCTGAAGGAGATCCGACGTCAGTTGGGAAGAAACTAAGATAGGGGATGCAGGAGGAGATAGAGTCCGCAACGCACCCCCCAGGGAGAAAGCCAGGCAAACCTCTGCCTCCTTCTGATGCTCGCACCGCTCTTCCCAGGAAGGTACCTCAACCTGTACATCTGACAACGGCGACCAGGAAATTAGATCCTTACAGACCGAAGAAGGAGCCGACCGTAAGGGAACCATGTCAGTCGAGGTCTCTCCACACACCAAATTTGTCGTACCATGGTTCCCTGGAAAATTTGAATTTGAACCAAGACAGGGGGGAAACGGTAACTTCATCCTTTCTGGCTCCGGACAAGACGGGCGGGTCACGACCCGAAGCCACCTCCGGTTCCTGTCGAGAGACACCTACTCGCCGCCGGTAGGAGACTTCAAGGTGACCATCTAAGCCATAGAAGATGAAAAAGTGGGGAACCTGATGATAGAATAACCTTTGTTTCCAGGATAAACCATCGCAATCTTCTAATAAAACCGAGGACGGACGATGCAGAGCTAGATCTAGCTCCACACAAATTCTCGGATTCGCAGCTGCCTGAAGGGTCCTAGTTTTCTCATCAGCACAGAGGAAGGTCCCGAACGAGTTACCAACTTCCCTGAGAATCTTCGGGTTATGGAAAGGGAGAGGAATCCCTGGAAGCGAGATCCAAACTGCATCCATAAACGCTTCGCGTCCAAAGTGACAGTCCCAAGACCATCTAGTTAACGAGAACCGCCAGGAACCACAACGCCTAACCTCTCTAGAACATGCCTTAATGAAATCTTCCCTGGACACTAGATAAATGTAGAAATACACCTGGGACAACTCAGAAACCACCGACAATTGGGAAAGATCCCAAGAGTCCACAAAACTCCAGAAAAAATCCCAAGAAGGTTTGTTGCGGCCAAAACGGGCCACCAGAGTCAGATCGTGGAAAAATGCCGCCTCCCTGAGTTCCTGAGCTGAAAGGGTCACAATCGGCACCCCCACAACCTTATTAGTCGGGCGTCTCTCCACCGCAACGGGAGGAATAACTGGAGGTGGAATAGCCGAGGAAGAGGAAGACCCTGCACAGACCTTGGAAGCAACACCGCACAAAACCTCTTTAAAAGAATCCTTTGCATGTTCGACACCCCCATCTCCAGCTAAACCACCAACACCACTGTTGAAAGCCTTTGGAAGCACGCCACCCCCGTCTCCAGTTACACCACCTCCATACACCGGAGGAAACGAAGAAGAAGGAGCAGAAATAAGGAGTGAATAACTCTAGAATCAAACAAGGCATGGTCTAGAGTGGGTAAAATAAGGAGTGAATAACTCTAGAATCAAACAAGGCATAAAACTGAGTAGAAACATAGAGATAATACCTTTTATGATCTTGGAAACCCCCACCAGGGCCATGATATTCCTATTGTCCCTCAATGAATGATATATCCCAATGTTTCCATATAACTTCCTCATCCATCCTCTTCTAATGCTTCCATGCATAAAAATACTTCAAATATTGGGCCTAAAATAGGACACCATCTACACACTGACAATTGAGAAAATTCAGACTCTCTGGATTCTATTTTCCATGAACACCATAAGAGAAAAAATCAATGCTTGACCCATAGGTATGGGTCTAAGAACTTATATCTCCTGATAAATAAGTTGAATGAGGGTCAAATTGACTCCCCACTTACTAATAATTCTTCTTTTATCTAGAAAAATGAGAACTCCTAATCAAAAATCTGCTCTTTGGAAGATCTTGGAAACTTCTATCTCATGAAAACCTATTAAAATTCAATGCCCTCTAAATGACAACCTCCCTTGATATTACCTCAATATATGACTTAAAAATAGATGGGGAAACCTAGAACTATATCTTTGGGTGAAAAGGCTATTTAAAATTCCTTTCATTAGCATACTCATTTGGAAAAAATTATGAAGTGTAATGTAAGAGGTTTTTATACTAGATAATGAAATATCAATCACTAAAACACTTCAATAAAAGGGTAAAGATCTTTTACTCATAAGCCACTTTAGCGGTCAAAGATATAAACACAACCTAAAAATAATCCCTGAAATTGTCCCAAGAAATAGTTGACTCCTTAAAATCCCTAATGAATAAAATCCACCACTACCAATATAACCTACACTACATCATTATAGATAAGGAAACATTGTACTCTTTCTAAGAACAGATTGAATTGAAGTAAATCTCTACCTCCAAAAGAAAATCATTTTCATAAAAATAAAAAATAGATCCCTCATAATTTTGTAAACACTAGTGAAAATACTCTCATAGTGACCACCTCCAAGTATTTTCATCATTGACGTCCACTCAGTGGTGATTCTTTGGAACATCCTACTGAAATTATTCTAGATGAACCAAACAAGCATATCTAACTAGTCCCATATACCTAAAATACAAAATGTTAGTATTCCTAAACCCATAAAAACGACCATTTTATGGTCAGTTAATTCATTCATTCATTTATTTTATCATATTTTTCATTATCTACCCAATTCAAACACATGTGAAAAACATCATGATGTTTGATCCTTACTTATGTAACTATCCTGAAAGAAACATTACTTCACTTAACGTTTTTAGTAAATTAAAATTTTCTTATATAAGGTCACAGGTATCCATAAAATCATTTTTCTAGCTTGTATTCCTTGTTTACAGTATGTACTAAGCCTGTATAACACTATTTCCACAATAACCCATGAATTAACACTAGTGTCTAACTACAAAATTAATCATATCTCCCAACCATCAGCATCTAATACCACTCTTTCATAACCCCTCCCTCCAAAGGTATACCTATTGGGATGAAAATGAATAATGGTAGATAATGAAACTTGAATCCCTCAATGAATAGGCCATGAGTTAGTGATTGGCACTGAGGGTATATTAGTCACACTTGTGTGAGGCATTACCCGCTATAAGTTTGATGAGTAAGAGATAAGAAGGATAAAACTCCAACCAAATCCATGCATAAACCTAAATAAGTCATAATACATGTAATGAAAAACATAAAATTAAAGGAAAAACAATAAGTACCAAAAGTAAACTATGAAGTAATCAAGAACTCCAATAACTCTTTATAGATTCTCAATAACTCCTTCAAGATAGTAACTTCTAACCTGATCACCATCTTTCTCCTACTGAGCTGGAAAATATTTTATACAAACATAGGGTGAGAATATCATGTATAGTTAGTAGAATACTCCCTAAAACCTCTCATGAAAAATGTGTAACAATGCCACTAATGTCCAGTGAATAAAAAAATGAAACCAACTCATCACCTAAAAAAATAATACTAGTTTTACATTCTCACCATGTCTCACTCACCAAGTAATGAATAGAAGTAAACCATTCTTTATCAAAATTCATATATATATATATATATAAGCGTACCCCACTTCCACTTCTAGGCTAGTTTTTCCCTCTCATTCCCTAGTAGTTTTATCCCACGCTAGTTGTAAACCCTAAGAATTTGTGACATATTGTTTTCAAATTAGTTTATATTTTTTATATTTTTCATTTCACGTGACACTAGAAATAGTTTCTATATATATAAATTAAAAACATTAAGTCAAACATTCCTTTCAAATGGAACTAACTTGGATTATGCTACATGTAATTCCAACTTGGCTTGCACTACACACAACACCAACTTGGCTTGTTACACAATAATGAATTGGGGTATGTTACATGCAATACTGACTTGTATTGTGCTACATACAACACCGACTTGGTGTATGTTACACGCAACATCGATGTTTCCTACAAAACATTATTTTATTGTTAAAATTATTTAATCAAGATAATTATAACCCAGCTGTTAAACTTAGTAATATGAATAGCAATAAAAACTTCTCAAATATTTTTTATAATGGTTTCATATCAACCATATTGATAATGAAATAAATAATTTTTAGTAAAACCCTTATATGTTTATAAATACTATTTTCTCAAATGAACTACACATCATGTCCTTCTATGAAAAGCAATAAAAATATTTTTTTGACAAATATATAAATTTAATATGATAAAATAAACTTCATTATTGAATTTATAATGCCAAAATTATCTTAGGGTGAATTTTTGGGATTTTTCTGAGAAACATCATTTTTTGATGAATAGTGAAAATATTGTTTTATAGTTAAAAATTATCTTTTCATTTAATTAATAATTACTGTAAAATTACATTTTAAATTTGTTTTAAGGTAAAATTATTTCAATTATACATATATCAATATAATTAAGGTCATTATAATCTATTTTAGTTTGAATTTGAATATGAAAACTTAATAAAGTTTTGAATGTTTTACTTTAAAAACCCATTTTCTCACCACATCTGTGGGATTATCATTAATCACAATTTTCTCGATTCAGTTAATTGAATTTAAAAAAACTGACATAAGCCATTTTAATATTCATAATATTTAGATTCTAATAATATCTACTAAACTTTTTACCAAAAATATTAGTAAAAGTGATTAAAATTATTCACAATGATTAAGGTCAAATTAAGCTTAATTATGGATTAAAACTTAATATTAGGGGCCCAGATGAACTAGCCACTTGTAAAAAAACCCATTTTCTGGAAATATTTCGTCCATAAACCTTCCATTAATAATTTTTGTGGGTCTTTTATTAATTTTTTTAGGTAATAAATTGTGTACACCTAACTTGTTTTCAAAAATTCCAAGTGAGTCCTTTTCCTTCTATATAAAAGGCCACCACCACTCCCTCTTCCTCACAACTCTCAATCCCCTTAGTTCACCCAAAATCTGATAAAATAATCTCCAAAAATATATCCCTTCCTTATTGAAGCCTCCATTTGGGAATAAAGTCTTCTAAGGAATCCTTTTGGCACAAATTAAAAGGAGTTACCTGGTTGAGAGGTAACATCTTCTCCCAAGATCTCTAGTTTCATTTCCATTCTACACCCCTTAAAAAAATTTATTTTACATGATTTTATAACAACACCAGTGTCCTAAATATTCTATGATTATGTTATTTAAATATTTATACATACACTTACAAAAACCTTTATCTAATGGGTAAAAAAAATATTGTTTCTGTACAGAGAACAACTCACTCACAACACATATCTGTTTACTCTCTATTTGGTGTAAATGTGATAATTTCCTTTGAGGAAGTGTGGACTACCACCCCCTCAAAGTGATGTGATTGGTTCACCCACTACATGGAATGTATTAAGGGTGGATTTAGTGAAATTATATGATGTATATAACATTATAATTCTACTATAATTATATTATATACATATATATTTATATTTCATTTTCTTCCTTTTTTAAATTTGATAATTAAAATGAAAACATTGTTCATACATACGTACAGCTTACCGTCTCCATGAACGGTGTATTCCATTTCATAGTTCATTATTTTATAGATTATTATAATATAAAAATAAAAATTATAAATGATATTTACGTCCTGATTTATATTCTGGAAAACATGATATAAATATAAGGATGAAGGATATAACAAATTAAGATGCATTCGAAGAAAAAATATAATATTATCTGAAGTGAAACCCTCACATAGGATTGTTAACAAGAGAATAATATATGGTAACAATAAAACCATATACGGTATTAAATATAATAATATAATTCTATAAAATATGTATAATAAACTTATATTTATTATACAGAAATATTGAATGAGTACGGTGAGAGTCAAGACACAAGGTAAGGGGATTTTATCTCACTTTTTATTTCTATGAGATACATGCTATGTTCACCACTCTTTAATTTTTTGTGATGTATATAATGCCCATGATTTTATTATATGTGTCTTATACTTAAATTTATGGGTATTTACATATCCATTTTGTGATATTTATTTCATGGGGATTATGTTTCAAAAGTAACCAAATCAGTGAAATAGTTTTGTTACTATTTTTGTTCTATGAAACTTACATTTTGTAATGAAACTAAATTCACCCTTGAGGTGTATATAATTCCATTTCACATGTTATATCATAAACCCCATTATTTTAATTATATTTTAAGCTTTGTGTAATTTTCTATTCTTATATGGAGATTATGATCCCAAGTTACCAAGTGATAAGAGTTTATTGAAACAATATCATCGCTTTTTCGAGATTGTTTAGGTTTATGATTACTTTGATGAATTCCTATGTTCTATCTCTCAATAAATTCATAAACAATTTTCTCCTTTAGTTATTAATGCAATATTCATTTATTGGTACCATTTTCAACTCATTGGTACATAAGATAGTTAAAAAACTAAGAAATTCTGACTTTACCCACTCTTCTGTCAGAAATTTGTGTTCCTTCAAAACCATGTTTTCTAAAAAGGGTTTACAATAATATTTTAATAATATCCTATGATCATTAAAAGAAATTGTCACACTTTTTTTATTTTACCAATGTTTTCAAGGGATTCTTATTATCACTTTCCAAGTGAGAAAATTTTCTATCATTTTTACCATGTAAAAGGAATGTTATTTTTGCCTCATACGACATGTACGGATTTAAAAACTGTAAATATTTTGAAGCTTTATTTATAAATTTTCAAAGTTTCTTCGAATAAAATTGTTTTTAAAATGTTTTGAGGCTTATTTTATAAGTTTTTAATAAAAAAATTCAACACATTTTCAAACTAATTTTCTATTTTTTCAAGGAAAATTTCTTTCAAAACATTTTCAAGAACTAGTTATAAGTTTTCAAAGTATTTTCAATGAAATTATTTTCAATATTTTTTCAATATTAATTTAAAAAATTTCAAAGCGTTTTTGAAGAAAAATGTTTTTAAAATTTTTTGAAGCTTATTTTATAAGTTTTCAAGGAAAAAGTTTTTCAAATGATTTCAAGTCCTCTTAATAAGTTTTAAAGGTATTTATATGAAAATTATTATCAAATAGTTTTATGTACTAAAAATACTTTTTCAAATAATAAATGATATTTTCCTCAAGAAACATTTTTAAAAGATATTTTAAAATTATTTTCCATATAATATGACATTCGTTGATGTTACTCATTACCTTTTAGAAAATGATCTAAAGGTTCCATTCATATAATATTTATGAATGGGTTATGCTTAATTTCATGGTCTTTATGAAACCCATTTCTCTTCCACAAGTTATATATTTATGAAAATCCATTTATTTTCTATAGGTTATATTCTTTTGAAACATGCTTCTTTTCATAGGTTATTCTTTGATGAAATGATTATAAAACCTATCTATTTTCTATAGGTTATGATGTGATAAAATGTTAATGATACCCATTTAATTTCGTGGGTTATGATTTGACATATATAGAACCCATATCTTTTCATGGGTCATCACATGATGAATTTTTTTTGGAACATGCATGTATGATTTTATTATGTGATTAGTGGGACTTATATCTCCCTACAATGCATTGGGTAATGATAAATGGATTATGGTCTCAAAGGGTACATAGGAGGATATCACAATCCCAAAAACAAGAGGGTATATGTTAGAACATCCCAATCTGAAAACAAGAGGGTATACGTAAGGAAATACCAAGCCCAAAACAAGAGGGTATATGGGAGGAAATGACAATCTAGAAATAAGATGGTAAATGGGAGGAAATCCCAATCCCGAAACAAGAGGGTAAATGGGAGGAAATCCCAAGACCAAAATAATAGGGTAAACGAGAGGACTTCCCAATCCCAAAACAAGAGGGTACATAGGATGAAATCCCAAGCCTTAAATAAGAGGGTACATGGGAGGGAATACCAATATAGAATTAGGTACATGGGTGATTATCCCAAACCCAACATGTTAAAAAGTCCTTGTTAGGGCACCTTGACATAGGGTTTTTATATTCTTCTGTGTTTTCCACAATTCCATGTTATTATTTCAAGGATTACGTTCTTCATTTACTTGTGGTTCATGTCTTATAAACTTCCAATATTTATGAAGATATATAATATATATGGTATGATCTTCAAATGTTATTCTCATTTTGTATACCATTTTGTTCATGTTATTCTTACACATTTTCTTTATTTACCATTACTAAGCATCTAAGATCGCCCCTCTCTTATGTTTTTTTCTCCAGGTAATGATGAAAGGTTCTAGGTAGAAGTATTAATGATTTATATCTTTATAGGGGATGTTGAAGATATTTCACCAGGATAGAAGATTTTGTTTCCAAGTTTCAAAATACAATAATCTATTATGGTCCTTGGGAATTTATTTTTATAATGTACTAAATTTTTATCTAAAATGATGTAATATCCATGTATGTTATGCTTAGGTCACTATAGTCGGTATCAAAGGAGAGGTTTAGTCAACCTTTGAAAACTAGGATGACAAAAAAATAGCAAGATCCCAAGGTATATTTATAAGGATATGCCTAGGTATGTCTCTAAAGATAAGTATAAGGATGAGTAAACATTTAGGAAAATGTCCTGGAAATTTGGTAAAGGATGCAATAAGTGGTTTCCTAGTAATACATATCTATATAGATGCTACAAGTGGAAGTGGCTATAGAACAGATATACCTAGGGGTAACAACTCTAACAAGATGTTCCAGACCGGACTTGGGGTAATTTGGTACAAGACAATGGGTCTTACAGCTCACCTGGTTTGACACTGTTGGGTGATATGCTTTCATAATTCACAAAATATTCACGAACCATCATGAAGGATTTAATTAGAAGTTGGATATGAATAAATTAGGATAAACCTAAGGTGTCACGGATTAAGGAATGGAACATAATTTAGACATCCTGTATTAAACGTATCTTGATTATGTGCTTCCTCATTTTGATAAATGTTTCTTATTCTATGATTTTGGTTTTAAAAAATGGTTAAACACAAATGAACCGTGTTAATGGTGATTACAAAATACAATGCAATGAATATCCTTCTAAATATCAGAATGTTATAGGGTATTGAATACAAAAACTCATTTCTATACACTCACAAATTTATCAATCTATTAATCATGATAAGTTTTAAAATTAGAAAATAAGGGAACAGCGTTATGTTGAGTCCTTCATGAGGCATCATCCACCTTGTTCAAGCGGGTCATCTGATCCACTAATTGTTGAACATGAGATCATTACCCCAGAAAAGATATTCTCCATTCTCAATTTTCCAGATCAAGAGAAGTTTATTATAGATATTTATTAGTTAAAAGGTGAATAAAACCAGTGGTGTAAAATAATAAAGAATACAAGGAAGCAAGATGATATTAGACATGGGGATTGGTATGAGTTTAAGAACTTATTACTCAAAAACTACATTCATCGTGTTCTTCATAATAAGATGAAAAAGGAGTTTCTTGAGTTGAAGAAAAAGGATGATGAATCTATTAGTACCTAAGAGGTTAATTTTACAAGACTTACAAGGTATGCTTCTCGTATTATCATCCAACTTGAAAGTAAATATGATAGATTCTTCAGTGGATTAAAGGCAACTCTCATAATGGAATTGACCATAAGAGATGTTAGTATCTACGAAGAGATTGTGTATTTTTCAATCAAATTTGAAATGGAGATTGGAGTTACTTATAAATATCATGGTTTTGACAAGAAAAGGAAGATTTAATTCAAAGTAAAATATAACAACCCTGTAGAAAAGAAAATGGTCCTTCTTTTATGCACAAATTGGGGGAAGAAACATGAAGGAAATTTTCTTAAGGGGACAACTAAATGTTTTAAGTGTGGAAGGGAAGCACATTAAGAATATGAATATAGAAATAATGGGGAGAAGTTTTATAATGATGAAAATAATGAGAAATCCCCATAGAATGCACCTCTCACACTTCAGTATTTCTATTACAAGGAGTTTGGCCACAATGCTAACAAGTGAACCAATACAAGGGATGATGTGAATGATAAGACAAAAAAACCTCTGAGGATAAAGTGAAAGATTATGTGATCATAATGGATGAATTGAACCAATATAATTAATAAGTAATTTGCCTTATCTTCTTAGTTGGGAATGTTATGTTTTATTTTGTATGAATAATCATCACAAATGTCTTATTGTTCATCCTTTAGTGAGATTTCATTTGATTGCCTTTCCCTATATGGATTATGGAATATAAAATCACATTTGATATTCTATCAGTACAAGGATGGACCCAAGTTTCTAATATAAATGTTTTTTGGTTTAAGCTAAGAGCTTATTTAAGGAATAATGGGTGAATTATATTCAGAATGTGTTATAAGGATAACCATTTATGGAAAATTTTAGTTAAACTTCAGATGATGTTATGAAGATTAAAGTTTTATCTTTCCATTTGAGGATTTATAAATATTGGATAGCCTACTCAAACTAATTTGTGAGGATGATAACTAATGGGATGGAATATCATGGGTCTCATGATATGTTAGTACTTTAAGAATTAAAAAACACCTTCGTTTTTAGAGAAAGAGGTGAAGTGGATCAAAAAAAACAAAGGGTGACATTGTTCTGAAATCATGAAAGTATATATTTTCATAAAAATTATTCAAATTTATGAAAAAGGATCTTCAAGCCAAAAAAATCATAATACCTTCATTTCTGATGAATCAAAAGGTCCTTTAGGTCATCGTAGATTTATGGCTTTGTGATTTTTAACTTTTTTCTAACCTTTTTATTTATCATTCTCTATCAGAACTTGATACTATGATCTATTCCATGTCCATGTTTTCACTTCCCACCTATGTTCTCCTTTGTGGGAACCTTGTTATGAGTTACTTTGGGTAACCATTATGGTTTTGAATTCCCATTTCTAAGGGAAGTTTTAGTACTCATTTTTATGATGTGGGTTTCTATAAATGAAACTTTCAAGTATTAAAACTTTGATGAACCATATGAATTTTGGGGGAAATTTTATTTTAAGGGGGGTTAGAATGTAATACCTTGATATTTTTTGAATTATTTTTTTTAAATTAGTTTATATTTTTGATATTTTTCATTTCACAGAACACTATAAATATTTCTTATATATATATAAATTAAAAACATTAATCCAAGCATTCCTTTAACACAGAACCAACTTGGCTTGGGCTACATGCAATATCGACTTGGCTTGTGATACACGCAATAAGGAATTCACTTGTGGTACATGAAATAATGACTTGGATTATGTTACATTCAATACAAACTTGGATTGCATTACATGCAACACCGACTTGGCATACGTTACACGCAACATCAAGGTTTCCTATGAAACATCATTTTATTGTTAAAATTATTTAATCTTGATAATTATAACCTAGTTGTTAAACATAGTAATATGAATAGTAATAATATCTTTTCAGATATTTTTTATAATGGTTTTACATAAATCATATTGATGATGATATATATAATTTTTAGTAAAATCCTTATATGTTTAAAAATATTATTTTCTCAAATTAACTACACTTCATGTCCTACTATAAAAAATAATGAAACTATTTTTTTAAAAAAATATAGATATTTAATTTAATAAAATAAACTTCATTTTTTGAATTTAAAATTCTGAAATTATATTAGGGTAAATTTTTTATATTTTTCTCAGAAACATCATTTTTGATGAATAGTGAAAAAACAGCTTTTTAGTTAAAAACTATCTTTTATTTTAAATATTATTGATGTAAAATTATTTTTTAAATTTGTTTTAAGATCAAATTATATCAATTATACATATTTTAATAAAATTTATGTCATTATAACAAAATTCACCTTGAAATTTAATATAAAAAATTAATGAACTTTTGAATTTCTACTTTAAAACCCCGCTTTCTCGCCATATCTATAAGATTAGAAATAATATTAATTTTCTAGATTTAATTAATTGAATTTCAAAAAACTAACATAAACCATTGTAATCTTCATAATATTTAGATTCTAATAGTATCAACTAAAATTTTTACCAAAAATATTAGTAAAAGTGATTAAAATTAATAACAATTATTAAGGTCAAATTAAACTTAATTAGGGGTTAAAACATAATATTAGGGGCCCAATTAACCCATCCACTTTTCCAAAAACCCATTTTATGGAAATATTTCGTCCATAGACCTTCCATTAATAATATGTTTTGGTTTTTTATTACTTTTGTTAGGTAATAACATGTGTTCACCTAACTTGTCTTTAAAAATTCCATGTGGGTCATTTTCCTTCCCTATAAAAGGCCACATACACTCCCTCTTCCTCACATATTTCAAGCCCCTTGTATAACCGAAAATCTACTCAAATAATCTAATAAATCACCCCCCCCCCCCCCCTTACTCCTTTAATCCTCCCTTTGGGAATAAATTCTTCCAAGAAATCCTGTTGGAACAAACCTAAAGGAGTTACCCGATTAAGAGATAACATCTTCTCTCAAGATCACTAGTTTCATTTCTATTCTCCACCCCTTGAAATATTTTCTTTTACTTGATTATATAAAAAACCCAGTATATTAAATATACTAGTATTTTTTATGTAAATATTTTGACCTACCCTTACACTCACCTCCATCTAATGGGTAACGAACATATTATTTCAGTGTTTAGAAAACAACTGCCTCTCGAAATGATGATTGTTCATTTTTCATTTACCACCTATAAGGGTGTCCATTATGATGAAAATTCTATTTATATATGTCTTATATTATATTTATTATGTCTTTAATCTTTTTAATTCATTTTAAAACACATATCTTTTTACTATCTAGTTGATGTAAATGTGATAATTTCGTTTGAGGAAGTGTGGACAACCGCCCCCTCAAATCGATGTGATTCGTTCCCCATGGGTGGTATTCATTATGCTTAGAGATATTAGAAACTAGTCAAAGTAGCTATGGTTAATCCAAGGTGTCACCTTAGTACCCAAGGATTGATGGTGGTTATTTTATTCTTGCTTCCACAGTTTAATATTTTATTTTGGAGTATATCATATGTTCATACACTACATTATAGGTTATATTAGTAACTCAATTTTGGGTAGCCAAATGGTTTTTACACACACATTGCTCAGGTGTCCCTAGCACATTGGTACCCGAGTATACCTCATGTTCATAGGTTGAGGTAGGGAAGAGACTAAGTATTTCATGATTTATCTAGAAAACTTAGATGAATATTGGGATGAGTTGAGGTGAGGAGATGGTAGTTGATACACTTCTGTATTTAATATTTTGTGTATTATTGTATATGTGATCAGACCGATGGGAATTCAGTTGGGATATATGCATTTATGACATAATTAACATTTTGAATATCATAATTATTGTTTATTGGTTCTATAGTACTATAATTATTTTATATGGATGTTGTAAGATATTTTTACTATGGATTTACTCTGATATGGGGGAATAATATTTTTAAAGTAATTCATTATACCCTTTATAATATTCAAAAATATTTGGTATATGGGAAGGTATGCCTTAGGATTTATGACACCCCAAGCTTGGGCACTGTCTAGTCGTCCAGGGATGGTGGGGAGTTACACTAGTTATCTCAAAATACATGTCAATTTATATGTAAAAATTAATCAACTATATATTATATCATAAATGAGATTATAAATTAATAAATTAATTACTTTTTCTAAGGATCCTATACGTGCATAACATATAATGGTTGGCTATATAATTTAAAAAATAATTTCCTTTTAATACTAGTGAATGTTCATATTTTAAAAACATAATTTAATTTTCATTTACCCCTCAATATAAACCATATTTATGAAATATTATATTAAACAAAAATTTACAAAAAAAAAATAATTATATTAATTTATGTCTTAAGAATATTTATAATAATTAAAAAGTATATAAATTGCTACATGATATTTCTCTATATAGAATGAAAGGAAACTTTGGGGGTCTAATAACACTTATAAGAAGTAGTTAAAGCAATTTAAATCATTTTACCAATATATCCCATACCTGAAATATGAAAATTACATAAAAACCAAAATGAATAATACTATTGTAAACATGTACCATTCACCAATAATAATTTTCACAATCTTCAATACCTATAAACCCCTTTGAATGTTCTCGATAAAAATTACTGAGTGACAGATAAATGGAATCCCACCTCCCGGGGTATCCATTGGTTGATTGAATCATTTTATATTAGAATGGGATCCATTCTATCTCCACATCATATCAGTGCCTCAAACACAAGAGAAAAATGAAGATAGGCTTAGGTTGTGGGTATTTTTATATAAGACTTAATAATCGCCTCTAACTACTACCATCGAATGGAAATGGAATTAAATATATTTGAGGATTATCTTAGGTGATGTTAGAATTAAATTATCAGTTCATAACACATGACTTAATTCCACAGCTAGTTCAAGTGTCATGCATATGAATGAAACACCTCCCTCATGTTTCTTCTTATGAAATGGTTACATAAATGATATATTAAGTATGAGATTTCTTGATTTTCCAACCACATCATTGAAGGTAGTGGCATGATATTCCATGAAAAACAATATACCAATTCATTTCATACAAACTGTGGTTTTATGGAATATATCTCCATCAATAATCCACATACACAAAATCCTCGAAAACTTTCTATCATTTTCACCTTATACTGTATAATATACAATAACTAGTGATATTATATCCAAAAAACCCATTTGGATAATTTTCAAAAATATTTTGGGAAATCTAACATTAATTTCACCTTATATCAAATTCTATGTAATACCTTGTGAATATCCATCAAAAACACTTTTGGATTAACTTAATAACACTATTAGAGTAACTATCTAAGTCAAAATCAATACCCATCCAGTCAACCAAACCATATGGACCTTGATATCATTGAAAATAAATATGAATAATTGGATCCATAAATGTATGTAAAGAGTAACCTATAACAAAGCATCAATTTTACCCAAGATATAATGGTTTTTGGGGTGATCTCTATAAAAAAACTTGTATCCCTACACCTGTGTCCACCAGTTTTCCTAATATAAAAACATGAATTCTCATATTTTCCTCTTTTCCAAGTCATAGAGGGACAATGTGGCATGGAGTTTGTTAATCCCCTAAATCCTACTCAAATATTCTTGATTATCAATGTATAGAAAGAACTATTTAGTGAATATATCACTTTTCATTCACCCTTATAGGTAATAACATCACATGTCCCTTATATAGATAGATATATAATATCTAGGTTTGGTTGCACACATCCATAGTAATTCGCAATTGAGGTCACAGATGTCATACTCGTCATACGAGAGGAATAATCCCATATTAGTTGAGATCCAACCAATTACATGATCTAAAAAATACCCAACCACCCCTATATTAGCTAAGTCAATATATAGACTTGTGTAAGTATAGTACCAACGTATAAAGGTTCTCATGATAGTTATCTCACTAATTCATGTATTGGGGACCAAAATATTATCCATGTACCCCTAGTATATTGAATAAATCTATATGACACTCCATTTGGTATTTTTAGTGGGTCATCCAATACACACAAAGAGTCTTGTTATTTGTTTTGGGAATCATGAACATATTATATATCTCTATACAATAATCATAATCATGTTAACCTTAAAATTTCATCATAACCTATAATAATTGTTGGGAAAATCCCATTTTATGGTGCTTTTGGGTTGATTCTATTTTTTGAAATGCTTTTATGTAGTTGATGAATTTTGGTTATCAAAAAAGGGATGATAAGTTAGTGTGAATGTCAGAGCTGATCACATAGATCATGAATGTGATAACTAAACACATGGAGAATTAATTTCAGAACATGAAGATCCTTTATGATTTTTTGTTTTAAAAAAGTTTTATTTTTATTGAAAACTAACCTTTTGTAAAAGAATGTTTTTTTAAATCAAGTAAAAGATATGTTGTTGGAAGTTTATAACTAATTTGTTGATAAGTTGCTGAAAATACAGATAAAGAAAGTAATTTTCAAAATTTTAGACGGAATGATCCATTGGACACAATTAATTAGAGAAGTATTTTATTGAAAATTAAGAAGTTGTTAAAAATGAAGAAAGTTAGAATGTTGTTGATAATCAAAATGTAGGGAAGTTATCAAACTTACAAAACAAGTCATAAGATACTTTTTTCTCCCAAGTTTATGGAACATTATAAAGAAGTCATGATACAAGATCAAGTTATAAGAATAAAAGATAAATGTGAATTTATGGAGTTTCCAAACTTGAAGGGTTCTGGATGCATCATATTAGACATAGAAGAATAGGATGTGTATGTTCCAATAAAAAAATAATTATGAATTAGATTAAGTTTGAATAAATACAAAGATGATGATCGAATGTGATTCATTAGATGTAAGTCATCGGACACATCTGATCAGAAGTGAATTATTGGATGTTTCTTTTGATTGAATGTTTGGATTTTTAGTTTATGAGTTCTGAGTTCTTGTAGTGTTTGTAAATGTGAAAGAAATATGAAGAGTCTCGAGATATCAAATTCTAATATATAAGGAAGTATGAAGTTTTTTCACCATAGAAGTCGATCGGCTAAATCATATTCTAAAATATAGAATAGTTTGAGTCTATTATTAGATAGATCTCATCAGATAGGTTTTAGTTGTAGATTTTATAAAATGGGAAGTTTTTCTCGATGGAATGAAACATAGATCATAATATAGAGAATTTTTTAGAAACCTAGAAGTGTTTTAGTTGATGATATTGTGAGATTTGTGATAAATGAGAAAGAATCTAAAATCTTATTAGATGCACTTTTCATCAGAAGATTTTTATAAAGATATTATTGACACTGATCCATTATTTGATCATTTGACATAGATAAGTCATCAGATGTAGAGATCCAGAAATTCATAACCATATATTATTTTCAGACAAAGATGAATAGGAAATTTGAAAGTGTTTTTATCAGATAGAAATTAATCAGTGAAGGTGAGTTACTAAAGACATGTAAATAAAGAAGTATAAGAGATAAAAATATATGGGCAAAGAAAAGTTTTGAAAGGTTGAAGTTACTACCAAATAATCATTACAGGAAACTAAAGTCTTTATAAGTTTCAAGAATGTAGTCAACCATTTCCATTTTACTTGGATCATTGGAGTGAGATATATTTTTTTCAATGGGTCAAGATAGAAAATGTGAGGTATTTAAATTGGATCAACAGAACTGGAATGATGAAAAAAGTTTCGAACTGAGATGTTTCAAACTATCAATTTTCAGAAAGAGATTTTTCATAGTTCTTTTTCAAGTAAGGTTGAGAATTTATATGTTTTATAGAATTCATGAATATTCAATAAGTATCTACAAGAGTTAATAATAATTGATAAGCAGTCAGATCAAGGTTAGAATTATGATAAACTTAGATCTATGAATTTGAGTGAGTGGGAAATATAAATTGGTCTCCCATACTTTTCTCAAATGGATCACCTATAAATAGAATTACATAGTACATCATACGGTGTTACTATTAATAGTGAGAAAAAACCAAAATATCTGAATAGTTTGTTTAAAAAGAAGCTTCTGAATATAGGTTATAATCATAAGATCAAAGTGAAGATAGTTCAAATTACCAGCCAAAAGTTTTCATACAAAGGAATATAAGAATGAGTAATTGAGAAGATTTTTTAAAATGCATAGAGTTTTTTAATCAAATAAAATATGAACATTGATTAAGGAGTAATTTTAGAATTGGTTCATTGGATGGATCCTACCAGACAAAAGCACACTAAATGGACTTTACTGGATGGAGAAATCGGATAGAGGGTATATTATATGGAGATTTCATATGGACCATTGGTGGAGAAATTGGAACAAAGTTAATTATTATTTTTTTGATCAACTTTTATATGAAATTTTTTTTAAACTGATGGAATTTTTTATAATCATTCTTATTGGGTTATAGAAGGTTTATCAGAGGAGTTAAAACAAGTTTTATTCACTTCTTCATAATAGATAATTTACAAAGACCCATGGGAGTGGCTATAGTAAGTATCTCGGTTCTCACACTGAGGTCAAACATGTTAAATCATGTGTTCCATTTTTAATTTTCTTTTTCATCATGAACATGAGTTTAATAAAAGTTGATAATGAATAAACTCTAACAATTTTAAAGGGTTAAGTTTCCTAAAGTTGAAATTTATAAAAGGAAACACCTGGTTCACACCCCCCCCCCACCCTAGTTGTTTTATTATCCTTTGGAACTTTAATTGGTATTAGAAATAAGGATACCATATTGAATCATTATCATGTATAATCTCAATTCGGTCAATAGTATAATAATTCATACTCTTGAAAGGATAAATTATTATATATGGAAAAAGATAATGATTCATTATCTTCTGTTACTTGTCTAGGAAGTTGTTCATGCCTCTACAGTAGGTTTCCACCTATTGAGAAAGATTCTTTGATAACCTTTTTTGATTTGAGAAATATTTATGTTGATGGAAAAGCTAGAAATTATATTTTTATGTCTCTGTTATAAAATGCATATATGAAGGTGATGAGTCTCAAAATAGAAAATATTGTGTCATAAAATATTAAAGGTATTTTCAAAAGGAATACTAAAGTAAAGGATGAAATGATAAAAATATGGCATAGCATGTTTAAATACATAATAATAAGAGATGATGAAACTATTAATGAGTAATTTATAAAATTTAATGAAGTTGTTTGCAACATTGGAGGTTTCAAATATTACTTGGAAGATTATATAATTGTTAATAAACCAATGAGAAACTTTTTAGATAGGCTTGATTCTAAAATTTCATCTTGATTAGATAAATATGATTTATCTCTTGAAGAACTTCATAAATTTCTTATTGATTTTTAACTGAGAAAATATCACGTTTTCAAAAATAAGATGAAAGATGAAATGGATTTTGAATCTATGAGAAAGATAAAAATTCATGATATTGAAGATTTTTATCTGTACGATTCCAAATAAAGGGACTATGATTAGTTGAAAGGAAAAATCATGTCACTTATCTTGAAGAACTATTAGAGAGGGAGACATAAGTATGGAGGAAAAAATCCCCTCAAATGTTTTGATCGTGATGGAATTAAGAACGTTTCTATGAATTTCCCTAAAAAGAAATTTGTTTAATGTGAAGATCATTCTTAAGAAAAACCGTAGTGCAATTAATTTGACAAATCATACAAGAAAGAAATAAGTAATTTTGTGTAAAGAATAAGTTCAATGGAAACAGAAGAATTATGCTAAGTAAGAAAGTAGAATCTAGATTAGATGAGATTGATTCATCAGAAGATGAAAGTTCTGAAAGAATCAGAACTTTCTATTCAAATATTGAGAAAAAAGAATATTCAACAAATATTGAAGATGGATGAGGTGAAGAATCGTATATAGAGAATGAAATAGGATAAAAACTTATTTCATGTATTGAAAAAAATAGAAATCCAAAGAATGTAAACAAAATACTAGATAAATATAGTGGAAACTAGTTGAAGTAGGAATATATATTGAAAAATATGAATAATAATACATCCAGAAGATCATAGGATACAAACTAAGGACTTTTTAGCCATGAAATATGGTTAAAGATATCATTAAGATGTTGGATGATAAGGAATAATAAGTTAAAAATTTTGTATCAAAACTTATTATGTCCAAAAGGACTTCAATAAAGTAGAATAAAAATTTCATCAAGGATTGAAATGTAAAATCTAAATCATCTAAAGTTGTAGAAAAAGAAAATTCCAAGAACAAGGTGAATTCTCTAACTTCCAAAAATAAAGTTTCGTCTAATTTTCCTAACATTTTAAGTGTTAAGAAAAGTTATCAGATAGATTGGGTCAATAAGGGTTGTGAAAAATCTATCTCAACCAAGATATGTGAAAGTTTTATTCATTGGAAAGATGGCTTGTGACCAGAATATGTTAGAGAAGAAAGAATTTATCAACCTTGAAAATGTTTCTATAGATAAATATCATAATTCAATAAAAAATCTAGATTTTATAAATTTTGATGGTGGTGTGTAATTTAAGGGAATATATCTTACAGTAATTGGCATAACGTGTATCTTATGGGAAAGTGGGTTAAATGGAATTAGAGAAATGGTGGGAATACAATAAGTAACATTAGTAACCCATAGGAATTATAAGATGTAAAATGTCAAGATATTAGAAAATTTATAATAAAAAAATAGTTTTATTTCCTGGGCATAATATGTGGAAGATGTGGCAAACTGGGTCACTTTGCTGAAATTTTTTTGAAAATCCTTCCAGAACAAGTTTCTTATAATAAAAAATGAAAAGGAAGAAGGAAATAAAAAAGTTCTGGAAAGAGATTTTGTGGTTTAGACAGTTTCAAATCTAGAAAAGAGAATTAACCATGGATTCTTGAGAGTTTTTGTTCCTCACACGTAATGGGAGATATAAAAATTTTGAAAAATTTTGAAAATCGTGATGGGGGATTACTTACTTTTGGAAACTATAGTTTCTTGAAAATAAAAGAAATAGGGAAAGAAGATATAGAACCTAAAAAATTAAAGTCTAAGGAAGTTCTATTTTTTGATCAGATAAAAAATAACATACTTATTTTAAGTCAAATATATGATTATGTAAAATAATTTATATTCATAAAATGTTCTTGCATCATCAGAAGTGTGGAAGATAGTAAGGTTGTAACCAGGGGAGAACGAACTAAGAGAAATCTCTTTCAAATAGGATAACTTTATAGCTCATATTACTTGATTTTTGTATATTAAAACAATATTTGGCACCACGAACTTGGTAATATTGTACATAAAAAGATTAAAAAAATTGTAAAGTCAATGTTCTTCAAAACTCTCCAAAATTTAAAATAAGAGAAAAATATTTTTATATAACATTTCAGAAAGGGAAAATAAATAATAAAAGTCATAAGAAATTTGTGATTCAGTTTACCAGGCCAATTAAACTTATTCATTCAGATTTTTATGGGATGACAATACATAAATAAATAAAAGGATATTTTTACTTTATTAATTTTAATTATGATTTCACCAAGATGACCAAAATTATATTTATGAATCTCAATTTAGAGTTAGTAAAAATGTTAAAAGTTTTCAAAAGATAAGTTGAGAGATATATTGGTGTTTACATAATGAAGCTGATAATGGGTAGTGTAAAGGAATATAAATGAAATTCCTTAAAATAATATTTGATGAAACAAGTAATTAAAAATTATTATATTTCACCACACACCCCTCAATAAATTGGAGTTATAGAAAGGAAAAATAGAAGTTCGGTTGAAATGGAAAGAATAATGTTAGCTGAATACAAACATTCATATTTCTACTCAAGAAAATCTGTTAGTACTACTATACATGTACAACATAAATTATTTTTGAGGTTATAATAAAACAAATTCAATAAAATGTGGTACAAAAAACCTTCATTGAAATACTTCAAAAATTTTGTAAGTCCATGTTTACTAAAAATAAAAAATATAGATCTTGGAATATTTGATGACAAAGATGAAGAAGGAATTTTCTTGGGATATTCAACCATTTGAAGAATTTATAAATGTTGGAACAAGAGTTTACAAAAACTAGTGGATTCATCTGATGTAAAAGTTATTGAAGATAAAAAATCCTTAACAAAATATTTTGAGAATTTTGATGAAGACAAACAAAATATTTCCAATGATAATGAAAGTGATTAAAAATAGATATATCAAGACTCAGAATAATCATGTGATAATGAATGTGTTTTTGGAAGAGAAATTTTGAAATTAAATACCTCAAAAAAACATAATAAAACTAAAAATATTCTTGGGAATCTAAAATATATGGTTTGTACAAGAAGAAGGTTGTGATTAGAAAATTAGACATCACTCATGTAATGCCCCGACCCCAGAATCCCAGATCCGGTGAATTATTTTGTTACTTTGGCATGATTATAAGGAATAAAATCAGAAATGACCATATAGTTTAGTAGTTTTTTGAAGACCATATCAATACATAACTTCAACATTACAACTTGAAATGAAATAAAAGATAATAATTCTATTTGGAATATCCACAAATCTTAGATTATCCCCGCAAGTCATTCATAATATTCTTCCCCACATCCTGGGGGAAAACATAATAAAGGGGTGAGATCATATGATCAGTAAGGGTAAGTAATATATTAGAAGATATCATAAACATAGACATTAGGCATGGTGAGTAACTAAAAACACATGCCTTTAAAAAATAAACTTGATTATATCATGGCAGGAATAAGATTTGAATAAATAATTCCGTAATAAAACATACTCATGAGTATTATACTAGTCAAATAACCACATGGATTATCAATTACTAGTTTCATAATGAGGGAACACATATTCCTAACATTTTGAAACATACTGTCAAGGCCTAGTCCAAGATATCTGAAAATTATTAAGGACTCACCCAAAACCATATCTGAAAATGGGAAAGGCCTTAGCCAAGTTCATATCTATTTTGTCTCATGAGACCTACCGATGCATCAAGAGGATATATTGGGCCCCACCCATAACTTTATAAGTCCAATTAATTCATAATACGAATTGTTTTATACAAAAATATCATATACATAAGCAATAAACATAACTTTCCCTGATCTATCGACATAATTACTAACCATTTGGAGTAATATGGTGAATGGAGTCAAGATAGAAAATCCATAGTCAAACTAATCAGAAGCCCTTAAAATATATATTTTATATGATATAATAATATATAAATCTCAATAATGTACAAGATTCAACAAATTATGTTGACATTGATGAAGATACTTCAAAATGAGACCATGGAAAAATCCTTGAGGAAATAATCCTTATACATTATAAAGTACAACATACCACTTTGAAACTTTCAAATCATAATTCCTTAAAATATCATGAGAATAAATAGACTCTTAATATGATATATCAAAGGTCATTATATAAACCAAATGCAAGGAATAAGTGGTTAACACTAAATATATCTCATAATAGTTAAAGTGAGACGAGAAAAATCCTTTTTACTTTGGAAAGAATATTTTTTTAGAAAATCATTTATATTTGTCATGAAATAAGATTGTAAACATGTATATTCCATAAAAGAAAAGGTATGTAAATTGAAATTATATTTTATATATGAATGTTTTCCCATTTAATTTAAATCATGTAAGAATATTTTTTAAAGAAACTTTAGAAATAAAACATTTTAGTCCGGTTTAAGGAAAATATTAAAGATATTTTAAAGCGGAATGGCATGTTTGTTTTCATAAAACCAAAAATGAACCAAGATATTTTTTCATGATAAAATTTATTATTATAAAAAAATAAATATTTATTAAATCATATTATATAGTGCACTTGAAAATGGGTAATAATTTAAGAAGTTCCCTTGAAATGGACTTGTTTATCGGGAAGAATTTTTGAAAGATCCTTTTAAAACATGTAACAACCCATAAAATAAAGAAATATTATGATTGGTAAACACATATAGAACTTTAAAAAAGAATTTAAGAGGATTAAATAATAATAAATAATAATTTCATTGAGTTCAGTAGAGAATAAAAGTAACTCAAATAAAAATAAAGGTTCAGGTAGAAAACCCTTAACACTTTGCAATCAATTGAATCATATGCCCATAAATTAATAATCATAAAATAATATATTTAATACCATGAAAATAAATATATTCATGATATGATACTTCAATGGGAAGTATAAATACACCATACACAATAAATAGTGGTGAAAAATGATTATCTCACAGAAATGGAAGTGAAATAAGGAAACCCTTACCTTATGTCTGAATCTGTTCTTCACTTGATCTTAACATCCTGGTTAATCAAATAATTCCATTAATTAATTTATTCAAAAAATTATATTTATTTATTTATTTTATTTATTATAAATTTATTAAGTTCATTTATGGCCTTATTAATAAGTTATATGATTGAATTCCATCGTCCTAGAGTGTTCATTTCCTTGATTTGATGATTGGTTCACTTGATTATAAGTAATGGAGTTCATTTAAAATTGGTATAATTATCCAAAATTGGAATTTTATGTTTTCAATGAGAAACCAGAAGTCTAAATGGTTATATATATCATTCGGTTACATATTATGAGGATAAATCTTTAGATAATATATTTAGAGATAATCGTTTAGATTATTACGGTGTTTATTGATCATAACTAACTCATTTTATTTTATCATTAACTATTATGTAAATATGTTACATAAAAAATATAAAAAGGGTTATATTATAAATTTTACAATATTTCTCAAACATTAAAATTGTTTCATGAACATATTTGAATAATAATTTGAAGAACAAAACTTCATCGTCCATGAAGGTTCTAAATTGGCACCTCTTGGATGATGATTTTGTTTATAAAATAATAGATGGATTCTAAAAAGATTGATAATGGTTATTACATTAACATGATATAATTATAGTATATATCTGATACTGTATTTATCATGATTAATTGTACATAGGAAGTTAGTATAGAATAAGAAAATATTATAAATTTAAATAAAATTAAATGAAAAAGGAAGAGGACTTACCTCTTCAAATAACCTCCTTGAGAACCACCTTAAGGGAAAGGGTTCTGGTCTTTTGGAAATAAAAAGGGCTCATGAACACGGGGAGGGATTAGGAAATAGTTTTTGGGCAGATATTTGAGAATATTCAAGGCTTATAAGAGTGAAGAGAAGATGGAGTGGGTGGGTTTTATAGTGGAGGAGAGGAGGGTTTTTTCCGTTATTTTAATCATTATTTTATTATATTGGATGAAGACATTGAATAATCTTCATTATTATGACTCAAAACAATAATAGGTGCATGTGAGTTCGAAACAATGGCCATTTACATCATCCATGACTCAAGCAAGATGTAGAAATTCATTTCTTTAACGTATTCCATAAATTATCGAATTTCACTATTCATCAACAAATAAAGTATTTCAGAAAAATACAAAACATTCACCATAACCATTTTTTAACATTTATAATTAAAAAATAGACTACTTTTTATCAAAATTATTTTCTAAATATGTGAAATTTAATTTTTAAATAACATAATTATTTACTTGAAAAATATAGATTTTAAATCTAAAACTAATTTTATAATACTTTAAAAATTAACCGAGGTCTCATAAAATTATCGTAAAATCATATGAAAATAAAATATTTATTTAGGAATAAATTTTATGAAAATTAATTTTATTTTAATTCAATTTATTAATTAAAAATTTGTAATTAAATATTTATTACTCACAAAAATACCAATACTTAGTTATTAATTTTTAAAATGTTATGTTTCACTAATAAGGTGCCTAAATTTTATTTATACTTACATGGGTGAGGTTACTATTCATATGGTTACATTAATATTCATAATGTTCAAGTTACTATTCATAACGGTGCATAACTATTCATAATGGTCAAGTTACTATTCACCAAAAAATTAAGTTAATTCTCTCATATACTAAATATCTTACTGAATGAAATGGTGTATGTCTGTTTTTCAAGATACAAAACACAGAAGTGGAAAAATTAAATTTATCGGCTAGGTTATAACAATGTATTGTTTCACAGAGACTCTGTATTGTGTGCACATAATCTATCTAATGAAATCAAATTATTTATGAAGAAACATACCATAAAATCTTGGGGTGTCATGTTAATAGTGAATATATTCATAACATAATTTAGTATTTATCAAAATAATTATAATAGTTAATATATATATTATTCTTAAAATATTTAACAAAATAATATATTGATAAAAATAAATTTTGTAATAAAAATAATCAAATACATATATTCATATTAAAATATTATTTTACATAATATAATACTATAAAATAGTATTTGTTTTTAGAACATTAATTTAAAATTAATTTTAAAGTTATAAATTTAAAATATGAGTATTGGTACTTAAAACAATTGATTTTAAATTATTATTTTTAATAACTTAATGTATTTAAAATTATAATAAAAATGTGTCAAATTATTTCCACCTCAACCGAATTACATCCTCGCAATTCAAAATTGCACTTAGTGAGTTAACAATTGATACTTGAAAATTCCCTTATAGGAAACCAACATCGAAAATAGGTTTAATAAAATATCCTCTTAAAAAGAGGTTAAGGGAAATGATGTGGTCTCCAAAAAAATTATTCCTTCAAATGGGGTGAAATTAGTTGGAAGTAAAAACTGGAACATGGTAGAAAAATTAAACTATGAAGTTCTGATGGAAATTGATAGAGAATATGTTCAGATGGAAGTTGATTACTATAAAACTATAAATTATAGTAACAAAAAAATCATTGATATTCTCAAAGATTTTTATAAAAGGAATACATTTTATTTACGACTCTTTTCCTTTAATTGAGGAATTAATCCACTCTATAAGAATATAAATATACATTTCTATTTCATAAACACAATCTTATCCTTTGATTATGCCCTAAAATATCTATAATTCAACTCTTAGCACAGGTTGCGTCATGTGGTGAAGTAATACATTAACCTCTAAACTTCATATAATGATCAACTTAAACCATTCATAAATTGTTACACTTTTCAAAATATAATGATTCTACACTTTATAAATAATGTCACTAAACTCACAATATGAACTTATCATTAAACTTTAATCAATATGATGTATCTCTAAATTTTCACATTCCAAACATGTGAAAAACCTCATCATGAGTCCAATTTAAATGTGGTAATAACTCATATTACCAAAAACCTTTATTAGAAACATTCATTATTCTGTATTCGTTAAGTAAGATACATGTTATTGGATATATTCCTTAAATCCCAAAGTGTTGTAAACTCTATCGATGATAGCATATACCACTTTTCGACAATTCATTTGCTAGTTCCAAGGTAGTCAGCACTTATCCAAATCAATCATTTCTTCATCATTATCTCAACATTAGGAATATATTTAGCATTTTATTTCCCTTAATCATGTATTTTCCAAAAAAAATTAACTTTCCATAGAATATCTTGTCTTGGTACCATTCAACTTATGGTCTCCAATCCTTAATGAAAAAGTATGGTATTACAATCCTCATATATTCCATAATTCTTATAACCAGTACATTACTGATAAAATATTCAAATTACATGATTCTTTACTAGTAATATTAATCAATCCACTTCATCTGCAGTAGTATCATAACATAATCATTATCTAGTAACATCAGTTGGGGTATATTCCTTTTATTCATGGGACATAGATTTTCATAGTGTCACATCTTCTTACAGTTGAATCATTGTACATTAGAACCCTTTTTCTTAACCTTTTAATCATGAACTTGGTGTCCTTTTTATCTATACTTATAACAATATCTCATTCCCTTCAAGCATTTACCATGGTTATTCTTTCCACAATTATCACATGTGGGGAAACTCATCTTTCCATTATTCCCTTTATCCATTTATTCCTATTCTATCCTTATCTTCTCTTTCTCCCCTTCAAATCCATAGGACTCAGATAATTCTTTACTTATCTTGTTAACACATGATATTATTTCCTCATATAATGAGGATAATTTTGAGATTGTATTCCTTCGAATTGATTGCTTAAGACAATGAGAGATATGATCACTCTTACTCTTTGAATCACAAGTATTGGTGTGGTTCTCATTCCTTCTTCTAGGATCCATTTATAATCAATTACATATGCTATATTAGCTCATTAAATTATGAACTCTCTATAGCTCTAGACATGGGTATGGAATATAAGATAAATTTATGCATCATAAATCCTAAAACCATATACTTTAGTTAATTTACGGGCATAAATCCTTTATAATTGTGGGTAAATTAAATTTTAATCTTCCTAAGAATATCACACAGAAGTTTCAAACTAGGTGTGAAATAAGGCTCATTATTGGGTACCATGTCACCCCTAGTCAAGCCCAAAACACCTTTTCGGAGTTGTTACACCTAGGTACATCTGTACCAGAACCACATCCACTTGTAGTATCCAGAAAAGGATGTATTTTCTAAGAATATTCACATAATCTATGACTTACAAAAATTCTAGGATATTATTGTATGATTATCCTCAAAGTATATCATGGGGTTTTGTTCGTTGATGTAAGTTTTCTAAATCTAGTTTCCAAGTTTTCTACAAAACTTCCTCTGATACCAACTATAACACCCTGACCCGAGAAGACCCGAGTCAGTGAATTATCTTATTACATTAGAAAAATTACAAGGAATCAAATCTCAAAAAACTAGATAGTTTAGTATTTTTGGAAGACCATATCGACACATAAGTTGAATAATACAACTTGAAATGAAATACAATATAATAATTCCATTGGAAACATCCACAACTCTTATATTATCCCTGTGGGTCATATATAATATACTTCCTCACATCCTGGGGAAAAAACATAAGAAATGGGTGGTCTCAGATGTTAAGTAAGGTTAATAAATATAGTGGAAGATGTCATAAACATAGACATTAGGCTAGGTGAATAACTAAAAACACATGCCTTTAAAAAATAAACTTGAGTATAACATGGTGGGAATAAGAGCTGAATAAATAATGCCATAATAAAACATATCGATGAGTATTCTACTAGTAGAATAACCACATGGACTATCAATTACTAGTTTCATAATGAGGTAGTGCATATGTCATACATTCTGAAACATATCATCAAGGCCTCATCCAAGACATCTTAAAATGATTAAGGCCTCAGCCAAGACTATATCTAAAAATGGGCAATGCCTTGGCCAAGTCTGTATATGTTTTGTCTCATTAGGGTTACCGATTCATAGAGGGGAGATAGTAGGCCCCACCCATAACTTTGTAAGTCCAATTCATTTTTCATATGAATGGGGTTATCCATAAACGTCATATACATATGCAATTTAAATAACTTTCCTCAATATGTAAACATAATTACTAACCATTCAGAGTAATATGGTGAGTGGAATCAAGATATCACATCCATATTCAAACTAATTAGAAAACCATAAAAATTATATTTTAGAATATATCATAATATATAAACCTCAATGAAGTACAATATTCAACAAAGTATTTTCACATTGATGAAGATACTTTTAAATGAGACCATTGAAATATTCTTTAGGAAATAATCCGTAAACATACCAAAGTGTCTCATAGCACTTTGAAACATTTAAATCATAATACTTTAGAATATCATGAGAATAAGGAGACTCATGATATTATATATCAAAGGTAAGTGAATCTGCCACATGTAAGGAATAATTTGTGAACAATACATATATCTTATCAAAGTTAAAGTGGGATGAGAAAAATCCTTTTTACTTTGTAAAGAAGATTTCTTTTGGAAAATAATTTGTATTTTTCATGAAATCATATTATAAAGATATATATCACATGAACAAAAATGTAAGGAAATTGAAATTATATTTTAGGAATAAATTTTGTCCCACTAAAATGAAATCATGTAAAAATATTTTTAAAGAAGCTTTAGAAATAAAACATTTCAATATAGTTTAAGGAAAATATTAAAGATATTTTCAAGAGAAAAGGCATGTTTATTTTCATAAAACTAGAAATGAACCAAGAATGTTTTTCATGATAAAATTTTTTATTTTAGAAAAATAATTATTCCTTAAAACATATTTTATAGTGCACTTAAAAATTGGTAAGAATTCGAGAAGTTCTCTTGAAATAGGCTTGTTTATCAGGAATATTTTTTGAAAGATCCTTTTAAAACATGTAAATCCTCATAAAATAAAGAAGGATTATAATTGGAACACACATATAAAACATTCAAACAGAATTTATGATGAGTAAATAATAATAAATAATAATTTCATTGAGGTGAGTAGAGAATAAGAGAAACCCGAATGAAAATGGAGGGTCGGGTAAAAAACTCTTACCACTTTGCAATCAATCAAATCATACACCCCAAAATTAATAATAATAAAATGATACATTTAATGAAATGAAGATAAATATATTTATGATATTATACATCAATAGGTATTATACATATACTATACACAATAAATAGTGGTGAGTAATGATTATCACACAAAAATGAAAGTGAGATAAGGAAACCCTTACCTTATGTATGAATGTGTTCTGCACTTGTCCTTAATATCCTAGATAATAAAATTAAATCCATTAATTAATTAATTCATAAAATTATATAAATGTATTTGATTTATTATAATTTTATTAAGTTTTTTTAATTCCATATTGATAAGTTATATGATTGAATTTGTTCATTCTGCAGTGTTTGTTTCCTAGATTTAATGATCGGTTCGCTTGATTATAAGTAATGGAATACATTTAAAATTGGTATAATTATTCAGAATATGACTTTCAAGTTTTTAATGAGAAACAATAAGTTTAAATGGCTATATATATCATTTGGTTACATATTATGTGGATGAATCATTAGAAAATACATTTAGTGATAATCATTTAGATTATTATGGTGTTTATTGATCATAACGAACTCATTTTTTTATCATTTAGTATTATGTGAATATGTTACTTCCAGAACATAAAAAGGGTAATATTATAAATTTTACAATTTTTCTCAACCACTAAAATTTTTTCACAAATATATTTGAAGGGGAACTTGAAGAACGAAACTTCTTTGTCCACGAAGGTTATAAATTGGCACCTCTCATATGATGATTTCCTTTATAAAATAAAAGAGGGAGAGTAAAGAGATTGATAATGGTTATTATATTAACATGATATAATTCCAGTATATATATTATACTAAACTTTTCATGTTCTATTGGACATAGGGGTTTAGGATAGAATAATAAAAGAAGATAAATTAAAATGAAATTAAATGAAAAAGGAAGGGGATTTACCTCTTGAAATAAATTCATTGAGAACCTCCTTAAGGGAAAGGGTTTTGGTCATTTGGAAAGACTAATGGATTCTAGAATTGGGGAGGGACTATGGAAGAGTGTTTGGGAATACATTTTCGAATCTTCAAGGCTTATAACAGTGAAGAGATGAGGGAGTGGGGGTGGTTTTTATACTATAGGAGAGGAGGGTTTTTCCATTATTTTAATCATTGTTTTATTATTTTGGATCAAGACTATGAATATCCTAGATTCTTGTTATTAAAAATAGTAATAAGTTCATGTGAGTTTTAACCAATGGACAATTTCATCATCCATTCCACAATCATGATGCATAAATTCATTTAATTAGAATATTTCATAAATTATCAAATTTCACTATTCACCAAAAAATCAAGTATTTCAGAATAAATCTCAAAAATTCACCATAACAATTTTTCAACATGTAGAATTTAAAAATGGACTCTATTTTATTAAAATAATTTTCTAAATATTTGAAATTTAATTTTTAAATAACATAATTATTTACTTGAAAAATACATATTTTAAATTTAAAACAGATTTTATAATACCTTAAAAATTAACTGATGTCTCATAAAATTATCCTAAAATCATATGATAACAAAATATTTATTTAGGAATACATTTTATAAAAATTAATTTCATTTTAAAGCAATTTATTAATTATAAAATTGTAATTAAATATTTATTTCTCACAAAAATATCAACACTTGATTATTAATTTTTAAAATGTTCAATTTCATTTATAAGGTTCCTAAATTTTATTTATACTTAAATTGGTGAGGTTACTATTCGTAAGGGTACATTACTATCCATAAGGTTCAAGTTACTATTCGTAAGGGTACATTACTATTTATAAGGGTCAAATTACTATTCACCAAAAGTTAAGTTGATTCTATCAGACTCTAAATATCTTACTAAACGGAACCGTGTATGTATGTTTTTCGAGATTCAAAACACATAAGCAGAAAAATTAAGTTTAATGTTTAGGTTATAACAAAGTATTGTTTCGCAAAGACTTAATGTTTTGTGCATATAATCTATCTAATGAATTGAAATTATTTATCAAGAAACATACCATAAAATCATGGGGTGTTATATTAATAGTGAATATATTCATAACATAATTTAGTATTTATCAAAATAATTAAAATAGTAAATATATATTATTCTTAAAATATTTAATTAAATAATATATTGGTAAAATTAATTTTTTAATAGAAATATACAAAATACATATATTCATATTAAAATATTCTTTTACACAAAATAATATTGTAAAAGGGTATTTATTTTTTAAACGTTAATTTAAAATTAATTTGAAAGCTATAAATTTTAAAAATAGGTATTATTAATTAATAAACTTAATTTTAAATTATCATTTTTTAATAACTTAATTTATATAAAATTATAAAACAAATTTCTAGGGTATTTCAACTCATTTCACAAATTGAACTAGAATCAGTTTTATAAGTTGTTGAATAACAAAATGGATTGATGCAATGAAGGAAGAGTTGGATTAGATTGAAAAAAACAACACTTGAGAACTTATTCCACATCTATAAAATAAAAATTTTATTGGAACAAAATGGGTTCATAGTAACAAGTTGAATAAACATGGATAAGTTTCAAGAAATAAATAAATACGTGTTTGTAAATTCTATGCACAGGTGGAAGGTGTGGATATAAAAAACACTTTTCTCCCATTGAAATATTAGAAAAAATTAGAACATTTCTAGTAGTGGCCACACATTGAAATTATAAATTTTATCAGATGGATATAAAGTCGTCTTTTCTAAATAGAAAAATTGAAGAATAAGTTTACATTGAGAATCCTTGTGGGTTTCTACTTCATAATGATGGAAGAAAGGTTTGTAAATTTAATAAATCCTTTTATCGGTTGAAACAATCCAAACGTGCACGGTATTGCAAACATGATAATTTCTTTAGAATGTAGAAGTTTTCTATAGGAAGGTTTTATAGTAACATATATGTGAAAGAATTTAACTCCATCACCCTAATTGTAATTATTTATGTGGATGATATAATTTTTTATGGAGATGAAGAAAAGTTTTTCAAAAAAATTAAGGAAGTGAATAAGAAATTTTAGATTCCAATGTGAGCAGAACTTACTTTCTTCCTTGGTTTACAAGTTCAACAAAAAGAAAAATATATTTTCCTATCTCGAGAAAATTATTCCATGGAATTTTTATAAAAGTTTGGTATGGTAAAATTCAGAGAAGTTTCTACCTCTATTTAAGTTCGGATGAATATGAGTAAAGATAAATCTGGAAAAAAGTGTAAATCAGAAATAATTTCAAAAATTGAGACAAAGTTTGATTTATCTAATAGCTTTAACACCTAATATTGTTTATGTTGTAAATTTATATGCAAGATATCAGAGTTATCCTAAGGAATATAATATGTTGGTAGAAAATAGAATTTTGATATATTTTAATGTAAAAACTCAACATGTGATATTATACAAAAGAATTTGTGAAAAGAAATTTCATGGTTATAATGATGTTGATTGGGATGAAGATTGAAATGACAAAAAATTAACATCATGAGTAATATTTTTTTTGGGATAATATTGTGTGAGTTGGCATAGTAAGAAATAGAGTTCAGTAATTTTGAGCACAGTATAATTAGAATATATTATATTTTATAGGATTGTACTCCAAATTTGTGGATGAAAGTTTATTTTGAAGATTTAAAAGTTGATGTTTGGAAACCATTAAAGATACTTTGTAATAAAAATATTTCAATTGATCATTATAAAAATCTTTTCAAACACTGAAGATGGCACAATAATATTAATTTTCACTTCATAAAAGAGAAAGTTACTAGTGGTGATGTTTTTTGGAATATATTTCAATGAAATATTAAATTACTAATGTTTTTACAAACGATATTCCAAGGGGAAGATTTGAAGAATTGAGGTTGAAACTTCATGTTCATCCTCTACCAAAGACTTCCTAAACATCTTAAAAAATATCCCCACCATTTTTTGGTACCAAGTTGGCTGGAAGTTATTTTTGGAAGTTGAAAGATTTTTTTTGAAATCCTTGTCTTTTATTGTCAAGAATAAAGAAATCAATTCACTTTGTAAAAGAATGAAATTTCAATTACCATTGTAATCAGGTTATTACACTCAAAATGCTTAAGAAATTCCATCATATTGGAAATAATTTTTCTATAAGAAAAGGTTCATCAGACTCACCTTGGGTACAAAATAATTATTTGATCTTAATGAGGAATAAAATCAGAGTATGAATGGATATTGTGTAAATATGATGATTTTGATCTTGGTCTTCTCATAAATCATAATTTAACTAAAAACAAGTGATTTAAGCTATATGAATGAAATTGTGTGAATAAGTGCTTCCCATTGTATTGAGGTTCAGATTAGAAAGAAATAATTTTCTAAAATTCTATAAATTGGAAATATTTTTCATTGTAAGTTAGATGATACTAAAGCTAAGTTTTTTTGTCTCACTTTAATAGTATGATATTATGAGAGGCCGATTTTCTGTTTTTTGAATCCTTGGAAGGTAAATTGAAAAGTGAATAAATGAAGATTCAGGTTTTTAATCAGACTAATAACCCAAAAGAAATAAATCTTTAAATAAAATAAGGTGATAGGGATTGTAATATGAGAAAGAAATAATTTTTTAAAGTCAAAGATATTGACAACGGTTTATCGAATGTGGTGTTCCACCAATAATCATAGTTAAACCGACATCGATCATCAGATACAGTGATGGTTGAAAATGGTAATTAGAGGCATAATTGTTTTTTTTATGTTGGGACCAATGAAACTGATAAAGAAGTTGAATTTGTTGATACTAATGAGAATAATAAGATTAGAGAATCAATTAAAAATATAGTAAACCTTTTTTGTCAAGATAAATTATTATTTGGGTCAATAGAAAATAAAATATGGGATTTTTTTGCCAATTAGTTCAAGTAAAAAATAGGTTTTATTTCCTTTAAAATTGGGTGAAGTCTCGTTGAACTGGCACTGAAAATTATCATCGAAGTGAAGAAGAGAATGATCCATCAAATTTAGGTTGGTACCAAAAACAACATCGAATGTAGGACAATGGGTCTAAGAAAAATAGGAAAATAATAATTGTTTTAAGTAGGCACAAAATTTTTGTTAAGAGGAGCTCGAATCTTGAGAAAATGTTTGTCGAAGAGGTTGAATATAATGTTTAAGTGTAGCTGAGGAAGAATGGGAATTTTTAGAAGTGTCCACTATATTTATGGAAAACTAAAAGGTGGATAAAGTCTAACAAAGTAGTAACAATGTTTTTAGTAGAATATTTTCAAATATTTCATTTATCATTTAGTATATAGAATCAAAATGAATAAAAAAATTATAACTTTAAAGTTGGTATTGAGCATCAAAACAATATTTTGTTTTTTTTGGTATGAAGAATCAGAATGGGAATATTTTTTACTCTAAGAATTTTAATGAGAAGGAATATTCTTTAATATGTTTGTTTTTCAATTGGTGTGGAGAAACATAATGAATAATCTATTATCTTCATTGTAATGAGGAAATCATAAAGGAAATCAAAATCATACTGAAGTTTCTGAGGAAATTATAAAGCGCAGCTGAAGTCGTGAGAAGATTTATGAAGATTTGAGAAGCAATGAGAAGATTTGAGGAGCATTTAAGAAGTCAAATATGTATTTGAAATTCAAGGGGAATTTAAGTGTCAATAATTTGGTTAAATGAGAAAATGTTTTCAAATTACCACCAAAACCATATTTGGATTACCTATAAATAGTGTAAGTGCTTTGTACTTTTTGACATGAGTACTCTTCAAGACACAAGGCGGAGTGCTGAATATTTCTTGAGATAAGGAGTTTCTGGATCGAGCATGCCTGAGAAAGTTTTCTAGATAGAATAATTAAAAAATAAGAGTGAATATACTATTTAGTTGATCATCATACCAGGTTGGATCATCAGATTGGGAATCAGATTGGGATTTTTGAACTGTGGTAGAAATAGTTCATAATTCTTCATCGATATTTGGGATGAATATTATTTTATCAGACTGAGAAATCAGACTGGGCAGATGGACTGGAAAATTATACTAAGTATCATTAAGAAGTCTAGAAAGTTTTTACCTACTGCTAGGTGGGACAGTGGATAATTGTTTTGAATATCATATTTTTGAATGTTGAAAAGTAAGCATAGTAACTTGTTTCGAAACATCTAGTGGGAGTTTCTTAACTTGTTAGAGAAATTGTATTACATATTTGGTGCTACTTTAATCACATTCATTATTGTATTGAACATAGTGATACACAATTATAAGGGAATTTCCTACTCATTATATCCACACAAAAGGATTGTTTTATAGTGGATTATGTAGTATTGAATTGTTTCCATACCATACCAAGGCTGTAGCTACTATTATTGAGTATTGTACCTTGTAAATTATTGTGTTCCTATGGATGTGTGATTGTTTTCGTTTTTATCAAAGTAACAACTCTTTAACAGGTGATGAAGGTTGTTTCAAAATAAAGGAAACTTTAAAAAAAATCACTGATTCATCTCCTCCCCCTATCAATGATAAATTGATCATGATGGGCATTCTCAATTGGTATTAGAGGTAAGGCTTCCTTCATTTACTCTTTACTGATGTTTTGAATAAGTTGTGACATAGAATCTGAATTTTTTGAATAGTAAATGGATTCTGGTCTTTGATGGTAAGAACTATCATATATGGAAATATAGAATATTTCCTTATCTTATGTCTCTTGGGTATGATGCTCTTGAACTTTCAACATATGGATTTACCCTATTGATTAAAAATTTCCTATTATATCTATTGAAAAGAAGAATCTCAAGAATGATGAAATATCTAAGAATACTTTACTCTCATCACATTCTAAAAGTTATTTTTTAAGATGAAGAGGTGTTTCCACTACCAAGGGTATCTGGGATGAGCTGAAAAACATTTATGAAGACAATAAAAAGGAAAATTTTCAAATCTAAATGTTGAAGTATGGATATCTCAAGATAAGTGAGTATAAAATTGTTAGTGAAATATTTTCTATGGTAAATGGAATGGTCAATACTATAATATGTATTGGTGAAAATTTGTAAGATTCTACTTTTTTTCAAAATATCTTTAGAATTCTTTCAGACAAGTTTGATGAAAAATTTTCTTTGTTGGGAGAAATATATCCATAAACATTATCTCTAGATGAATTTCATAGAACTCTTATTACTTACGAAATGAGAAATGATAAAGTTATAAAAGGTAAAAAAAATTGATCAATAAATGTCTTTCAAGGATACCAATAATGAAAAGATTAAGAATATTCTTAAGAAACAATAAGCTAGTTAATCTGACTCTAAAAATTAGGTATGTAAAAATCATGAAGAATTTTTATCCATGTTTTCTCAAATTGTGAAAATAGGTATACAAAAATATAAAGGTAAAATTCACTTAAAATATTTTGAATGTGGGTCCATTGGAAACTTTTCTTCTAATTATCAACAAAGATATAAATAAGAGGATGCTGATGAAGATGATAGAAAGAAGAGAAGATCCAGGAAGAAACCGAGTTATCGAGGTAAATCTTATTATGCAGGTAAAGATAAAAAATTATCCAAATCCAAAAGAAGAAGTTTCTTATATAAATATGACTAAGAAGAAGATAATGAAGTTAAATCCAAAAATTCTATTGATAAGGATAAGAATAATTTTATTTATATAGTTAAAAATGAAGAATTCAGAAGCATTAGTTATGAAGAATAAGAAACTCGATTACAATATCATCTGAAAGAAGAATTTAATGATTTTATAAAAAAGGTTGGGAGGATTGAGAAAGAAATCATGAAGTTGAAAAATAAAAATTCATCAACAAAAAATCAAGAATTTTTTCCTAATTATAAATTAAATATACTATAAGCGATTGATGATTTGAAGGATTCATTCAATTTAGAAAGAAAAGAATCATAATGAACATATAGAAGTTTAGATGAAAGAAAAAGAAGAGGATCTAGAACATATCCAACGAAATATTTTTAAATCTGAACAAAGAGTTAAAAGTTTAATGAATTGTATTTATAAAGTTTTTTAAATCTCTAGAAAGGGTATACCTAAGAAGGATAAAAAATTACCATCAAAGGTAGAGAATAAAGTTGAAATAATTTCAGAGAAGAAGAAAGCTGGAAAAGTTATGTATGTGGCCAAGAACAAAAAATTTGAGAAGTCATATGTTTCTGAAAATTATAACTCTGAAAAGGTTTCTATTACTTATAGTTATGATAAGGCTAAAAATAAAATCGTGCTGAAAAACAAAGATTCTAGTCGATAACAGATAGGATGGTAGTCAACAAAGCTCTAACAAGAAATATAAGAGGGCTGGTGAGAAACATGTTCACAAATCTAGTTAGTATGGAACGTTCAGAAGAAAATTCTCTTTTAATATATACTTATATTATTGTGGTGGATTTGGGCATATGATGAATATGTGTTCTTTTAGTTAACAATGTTACTACTATTTCACAAACTATAAAAGGAAAATTTTGAGGGGGATTTAATTCCCTCAAAGGAAGAAGTTTGAGAAGGATGTTTTTAAGAAACCTAAGAAGGTTACAATAAAAGTTGAAAATATATTCTAACCTTTGAAAATTATTTGTGATAGATGTGAACAACCTATACATATTGAAAAGGGATGTATTGTTTTGTTACAAGCACAAAAAAAGATTATTAAACATTCTCATAATTTGGAAGTTAGGAAAGATAAATGGAAGGAGAAATATATTATTGTAGAAACAAATCAGAAAAATAAAATGTAGAATGCCCTTAGATTCTGGATAGTGGGTGTTCTTATCATATGATAGTATATTTTAAATTTTTTAATAATATAAGTCAATAATGAATCTCACAGAATCAAAGGTGTTGGATGAACCATTATTGGGGAAGAAAATTTGAAATCCAAGAAATCCTTGTTTGTTGATGGAATGAAACAAAACTTTCTAAGTGTTTCATAACATTTTGATGAAGTCCAAAAAGTTAATTTTAGAAAATATGGGTTTTTTAAATTGAGGAAGATAGAAAGATAGTTAAAAATGGAGAATGTACAAATGGAAACTTGTTCCAAGTTAGTGAGGCTAAAAAGCATTGTTACTTAGGATTGGTGGAAGAAAATAAGTTGTGGCATAAATGGTTGGGATGAATGTGTTATAGAAACAAGAGTAAGTTATCAAAGTGATACAGTTTCAAGGGTATTCATGATATGTTAAGAAAAATAGATTGGTGTTGGAGAATTTTTCAGAAGGGAAGGATAATAAACTCTATGCATAATAACGATGACATTTGTTCAAAACAAGCCTTGGAAGTTATCCATTATGATATCTATGGTCCAATGAGAAAACAATAAACTCATGGAGATAAGTACTTTATTGATTTCATTGATTACTTTACTCTCATTAATTTTGTAATTTATATGAAACATAAGTCAGATTCATTGAAAATGTTTAAAAGTTTCAGGAGGAAAGCTGAGAATGAATGTGACAATTCATTATAGAAGATAAGAACTGAAAATGGTGGTGGATAAAAAATGAATAGTTTGAATATTATCTTGAGAATCATGTAATTATTCATGATTTCAGTAAATTATAAAATCCTCAACAAAATGGTGTTATATAAAGGAAGAATATAAGTTTTGTGTAAATGTGGAAAACTATATTACTTGAACATGGTCTCTATCATTACTATTTGAGGCAATCCATGATCACTACTGTTTATATTCAAAACTGATGTTCCTATATCCCAAGATCAGATATGACTCCATATGAAATGTTTCATGACAAAACTCCAAGTTTGAAACACTTAAGAGTTTTTGGGAGTCCATTCATTATAAATAAGAAAGGTGGAAAAATTAGGAAGTTTGAGCAAAGAGGTGAAGATGGAATTTTTCTAAGCTATTCTCTATAAGGAAGAGGTTATAGGTTTTTCAACAATGATATAGGAAAATTAATTGATTATTTTTATATTAAATTTCTTGAAAAATCTGGTGAAGATACTAAATAAACACATGCTAATAAGGGAGATAGATAGGAAGAAAGAATGTCAAATGAAAATTTTGATAAGGATACTGGAAATAGTAATCATACTTAAGAAAAATAAGCATACTCTACTATTTCAAGTGATGAGTAAGAATTTCAAAAATCTCATACCATGATGAGTAAGTAAGTGGAATCTCAAAGCTCAATTGGTGACCAACACCAAAAGGACCAAATAAGAATAACATCAAAAAAATATTACACATAGTTCCTTGTATTCAAAATTTGATCCGAAATATGTGAATGAATCTTTTGAGCATCTGAAATGCGTCTAGGATTTGAATGAATATGTGGATCAAATAGAAAAAAATGATACTTGGGAACTCATGCCTAAACCAAATGAAAAACAATTATTGGTAAAAATTGGTTTTTTCAAACAAGATGAATAAATATGATGAAGTGATAAGAAACAAGGAAAGATTATTGTGCAAAGGTTACTCAAAAACTGAAGGCATTAATTTTGAAGAGACTTCTAGTCCAGTTGAAAGGTTTGAAATATTTAGAATCCTTCTTTCTATTGTTGTGTAATGATGTCACAAAATTTTTTAGATGGATGTGAAATCAGTATTTTTTTAATGGTGATCATGATGAGGAAGTTTACAATGAATTACCATGTTACTTTGTTATTTGCAAAGATGAAATTTATGTGTGAAAGTAAGGAAAACCTTACATGGGATAAAACAATCACCAAGAGCATGTTATTCCAAATTAGATATCTTCTTAAGAAAGATAATTTTTAAAAAATGAGGGGTTGATGGTAATTTTTACATAAAATAAAGTGAACATTTTTCCCTCGTCATAATTGTTTATGTTGATGATATTATCTTTTATAGGAATTATGAATGAAATTATGAAAGATTTTATGAATAGTTGAATTTTTTTGAGATTTCTATATTGGGATAAATGAAATAATTTCTTGGGTTACAAATATAACAAAATAAGAAACACTTTTTTATTTCCCCAAAAAACATTTATAAGGAAATCATTAAGAAGTTCGACATGGAAAATTCAAAACCAATTTCAACATCGATTTTAGTGGGAACCAAGTTGTCTACAGATGGATAAGGTAAGAAATTTTATCCTAAATAGTTTTGAAAGATTATTTTAAGTTTGTTATGTTTGAATTCCTCAAGACCCTGCATTGTTTATGATGTCACCTTATGTGCAAGATTTCAGAGTTCTCTAAAATAATTTCATCTGTTGGTTGGAAAAATAATTATCAAATATATAAAAGGCACCTAAAATTTCAGAATCATGTATGATAGCTCATATATTATTGACATTTTGGGGTATTTAGATACTGACTAGGAAGGAAATGTTGAGGATAGAATATCTATATCTAGTGGGGTTTCCTTTCTAGGGAAAATTTATGCTAGTTGGAATAAAATGAAACAAAATTCAGTAACTCTTATCATGGATAAATCTGGCTGTATTGTTTCTACTCCAGCTTCTACTCAACATATGTGGATGAAACTCAGTTATAAGATTTACATGTTGAAGTGAAGTTACCCTTTCTCTTGTATTGTGATAATAAAAGTGAAATAAACCTTACATGAAACTCGGTACATTATTCTCGTTCAAAATATATTGATATAAAATATCATTTCATAAAATAGTATGTTCTTAAGAAAAAATTGAAGTTGGAATATGTTCTTATATCGAAACAATTTTCTCACATTTTCACAAAGCTTTTACCGAAGGAACCTTTTTATAAACTAATTTTGAACATGGGAATCCGACCTCTTTCTCATAAAGGTTGAGGTATGTGTTTTTTACCCTATCTCATCTTTTATTTGGATAGTTTTGTTAAAGGGGGATAATTTTTTAATAAATCTATCCATTTGTATGTGTTAAACATTTTAAGGAAGAATTTATATAGGCAGGGTTGTGGGAAAGTTGTGAATTCATCATGAAAATGCATGAACTATTCAAACAAATTGTTGGAGTGGTTGTAGGAAACTTATTTTTATAGGAAAGTGAATAAAGAAAACAAAAGTGGTGGAGAAAGATGTGAAGAAAAACTAAGGAGGTTTCATGAGTCACTAATTTTTGGTGACAGGGTTATTTTATTGATAATTATTATTTTTTATAACGAGTTAGCTCATGTAGGTTTATAATTGTTGATAAGTAATACAAATATTGAGGTTACAATGTTTAGTGATTTATGAATCTTGGATGAAAAAAATCCCGAGGGGGGGGTTAGGACCATGTTGGCAAGAAGTTGTTTTTAGAATATCAAGGATGTTTGTTTTGAAACTGTTTTCTTTTTATGTTAAGAAGAAAGAAATAAATTCACTTTATAAAAGATATAAATTAGACTCACAATCATAATCTAGTTATCAGACTCAAAACCCTTAAGAAATTACAGCATATTGGAAAGAATTTTTTTGGAAGAAAAGGTTCATCAAGCACATCGTGGGTCTGAAATGAAGATTTGGTCATAATGAGGAAGAAAATTGGAGTCTAAATGGATCTGATTTAAATATGATTATTCATTTATAATATTAGAGTTCTCATAAATCATAATTTAACTAAAAACTTATGATGTATGATTTATAAAGGAAAGGGTAAGAATAAGTGATACCAATTGTATTAAGGTTTTTATTGGAAAGAAAGAATTTTTTATAAGTCTAGAAAGTTACAATAATTTCTATTGTAAGTCAGATGATACTGAAGCAGAATTTTTTCAGTCTCAGTTCATCGATGTGAGATTACTAGAGTTATATTTGTTTAAAGGCTATGAAGGTTGATTGGAATGTTAATATATGAAGATGATGGTTTTTAGTTTTACCAATAAGACATTATAAATAAGTATTCGAAGAAAGAAGTTGATGAGGATCACAATCAGATAAATAAATAAGTTATTGAAGTTGAAGTTGTTGACCTCAGTTCATTTTATGCGGTGTGCCACCGATAATCAAATTTACACTAACATTGATCATCAGATATAGTGATGGTTGAAAAATGGAATCTAAGGTAGAATTATTTTTATTGGGGGATGTTGAAACCAATAAAACCAATGAAGAGATTGAAGTTATTGATATTGATGTGAAGAAGAAGCTTAGATAATCAATCAAAAATGCAATCATCCATTTCCATCAAGATAAATTGTTCTTTAGGTCAAGTGAAAATAAAATCTGTAATTTGTTTTTTAATTACGTCAAGAGGAATAGAAGTTTCATTTACTTAAGAATTGGGTGAAGATTCATCGGACTGGAACTAATAATTATCATCAAAGTGAAGAAGATACAGATCCATCATATGAAATATGACACTGATAACATCATCAAATGTAGGATCATCGGTCTATGAAAAAGAAGAAAAGAATAATTATTTTATGTAGCAAAAAAAGTACTGTGAGGATGATCTCAAAGCTTTATAAAATGTTTGTCGAAGAGGTTGAAGATGATTCTGAAGAGTTTCTAAGGAAGTACCGGAAGATTTATTAGTCTCCACTATGTTTATGGAAAAATAAAAGGTAAGTGAATTCTAAAAAAGTAGCAACAATGATTTTGGAAGAATATCATCAAAACTTTTATTTATCAGTTGGTACAGAGCATCAAAATGAGAATATTGTTTTACAACTTTCATATTGGTGTAGAGAATTAGAATGATATTCTGTTTTTTTTTGATTCAATGAATCAGAATGGGAAGATTATTGATTCCAAGAATCGTAATGAGAATACATTTGTTTTCAAATGTATTTTTTTTAAATTAGTGTGTACCAATGTAATGAATAATATTTTGTATACATCTTAATAAAGAAATATTATTGGAAATCAAAATCGTACTGAAGTTTGTGAAGAAATTATGAAGTAGATATGAAGTCATGGGAAGATTTGAGATGGTTCAAGAAGAAACGAAAAGAGGAGAGAACCGTTAAAGAATTCAAATATGTATCCGAAATTAAAAGGAAATAGAAGTTTCAAGAATTTGTTTAAGTGGGAAAACATTTTCAGATTCCCACATAAACCATATTTACCTCACCTATAAAAATTGTAAGTCCTTTTTACTTTATGACATGAGTATTGTTCAAGAGATAATGCAAAGCACTGAATATTTCTAGAGAGAATGAGTATCCAGATCGAACATACCTGAAGAAGTTTTCCAAATAGAATAATTAAAGGAGAAGAGAGAAGATCATATTCATCTTATCATCATATCAGGCTGGATCATCACACTGAGAATGGGATTGGGATTTTCGAATTGAGGCATAAGTAGTTCATAATTGTTTTAGTGGTATTATAGTAGAGTATTATTTTATCGTAATGAGAAATTGGACTGGGAATATGGGCTTGGAAATCGGACTAAGTATTATTATGAAGTCCATAAATTTATTTCCTACTATAGGTTAATAAAGTGTATAATTTTTTTGTTGATTATATTTGTGAATATTAACAAGGAAGCACAATAAATTGTTTTGAAACATCTAGTGGATGTTTCTTAAATTCTTACACAAATTGTATTACATCTTTTTTGATACTTGAAACACATGAACTATTATATTGAATATAGTTCTAAAAAGTGTAATTGTATATCCTACTCATTTTATCCACACAAAAATATTGTTTTCTAGTGGATTTTGTGGTATCAGATCATTTTCATGCCATACCAATGACGTATCTACTCTTATTGAGTAGTTAACCTTGTAAATTCTTGTGTTCCTATGAATGAGTGATTTGTTTAGTTAATAGAATGGTAATAAACTCTTTAAAAGGAGGTAAATTTTATTTCAAAATAAAGGAAAATTAATAGAAAAATATATCACTAATTCACACCCTCCCCCTCGGAGTGATACATTGATCCTACTGGGCATTCTCACAATGCGTGGATTATATTGAAAAAGGGGGGAGTTTGTAAAATTTTTTCCTATAATGGGGAAAGAATTAATTTTTGTATATAAATAAATTTTAAGCTTTTGTTATCATAAAATGGGGGAGATAAATAAAATTGATAGGAAAAGATAAAATTATAGGGGTTTATCTTTACATGGCTGCAAATTTTCTTATCATTGAGGGATGGAATTCCTTGAAAAACAATACCCTATCTAGTAGTGTGGTTTTAGGACACACTCTTTTGATAAAGGATTTTTTTTGGTAATTTTCCATAAATGACTTGTGAAAAGGTATAAGTGTTGAAAAAAAATGGTTTCAAAAGGTATTTAATGAGAGTTGTCAACAAATATTAAGGCAGAGATTAAAGATCCTTTTTTATTTTTGTTTTAACAAAGTTTTGTCTTTATTGAAAAATAAGTTTTTGTAAAAGAATGTTTTTGTAAGTCAAGTGTAATATGTGTTGCAATAATTTTATAACTTTTTTTTTTGAGAAGTTAAATAAAGTCTAGATAAAAAAAATGTTTTTTAAAGATAGATATTAGACGATCTTTCAGAAAAAATTCATCGGAAAAAGATTTTATTAAAAATTAAAAATTTATTTAAATAAAGATAGTTTGAAATTTATTGATACTCAAAAATTTGGGAAGTTTTATAAATTACAAATCTAATCATACTATTTTTTCTGTTCTTTCAAGTTTCTATAACATCATGAAGAACTCATGATATAAGCTTAATTTAATAGAAAAAGAGAGAAATATTAATTTCTATAGTTTCCAAAATTGAAATTTTATAAATGTAGATTATTAGGTTTATAATCACTAAAAGTAGATGTTATTAGAATATTAGAAGTATAAATTATCTAAAATCATATTAAATTAAATTTTTCATATTAGAAATGATTCATCGGATGTAATTCATTGGATGCATCTGATTGGAAGTGAATCATCAGGCGATTCTTTTGTTATAAGGTCTAGATTTATAGTTTCTGAGTTCTAAGTTGTTATGGTGTTTGAAAATTTAAAAGAAATATAAAGATTCTCATAATATAAAATTTTAATATCTAAGGATGTAGGAAGTTTATTCACCAAAAAATTTGATCGGCCGAAGTAGGTTTTGAAAGATAGAATAGTTTCAGTTTGTTATCTAATAGATATAACCAGACAGGAGGGAGTTATAGAGTTAATACAAAGAGAAGTTTTGATCATAGGCATTAGACATAGATCGTCAAATATAGTATTTTTCTCATAGATGGAAGTGTTCTTATTATTCAGATTGTGTGGTTCTTGATAAATGTGAAAGAATATGAAATCCTATCAGATGCACCTTTCTTCATAAGATTCATTAGATGAGCATATTGACACTGATCCATAGGTTGATCATTTGACATTGATAATTCATTATATGTATATCTCTATACATAGATCACCATACACACTTTTACAGATAGAGGTGTATGATAATTTTGAATTTATTTCATCAAAAATAAATTGACTGGTTGAAGAGAGTTTTTAAAGACGTGTGAAGAAATATGTAGAAGAGTTCAAAGTCTCCAGAAAAAAAAGGTTTAAAAATATAAATTAGCTAACAAATAATCATTACCAACAATTTAAGTCTTTAGAATATGTAACAATATAGTCAACCATTTTAAGTTGTCTTGGAGCATCGAAGAGAGAAATATTTTTCTTCATCTGTTTTATTTTTCATTGGGTCAAGAGAAAAATGAGAGTTATTTAAATTGGTTCAAGAGAATAATAATGTTGAATTGAGTTTAAAACTAAGGTGTTCTAGAGTATCAATTTCTTGACATATCTTTTGTAAATTTATTTTTCAATTATTTTTTATCATTTATAAGTTCTATAGAAATCATAAATATTCGAGAAAACTCTAGAATAGTTGATAATAATTGAAGTGGTAAAATGAATTTATAATTTTCGATAAATTAAGATCTATGAATTTGAGTGAGGGGGAAATAGAAATTGTCTTACCAACCTTTTCTCAATTGGATAACCTATAAATAGAAGTTCATAATACATCGTATTGATAAACTATTCAGAGTAAGACAAAATGCTGAAGCACTAAATATTTTATGTTAGAATAAGTTTCCATATAGAGGCTATGATCATAAGAATTGATTGAAGATAGTTCATATTATTAGATAGGGGTTTATCAGTCTAAGGAAGATCAGATTGAGTAATTGAGTATATTTTATAAAAGTTACGGAGTTTTTTAATAGAAAAAAATAGAAATTTTGATTTAGGAAATGTTTCATAATTGGTACATCATATGGAGTCTACTAGATGTACACATGCAAGAAAGAGTTTCCAAATAGAGAAATCAGATTAAGGGAAGATCAGAAAGAGATTCTAGACAGACCTTTGGTGGAGTAGTTTGAACAAAGTTTCTTTTTTTATTGTGGCTCAAATTTTGTAAGATTTTTTTTAAAGCTAATAGGATTTAATATAATCATTCATATCTGGAGATAGAAGGTGACCAATGTGATTTTACACAAGTTGTATTCACTTATTCCTAATATTTAATGTTCATAAAACCCTAGTAGTGTCTATGGAAAGGATGTATGTTCTCACACTGAGATATAACCATGTAAATTGTGTGTTCCATGATTACTTTTCTATTTCATCGTGAACTTGATTTTAATAAAAGTCAAAAAGGATAAAACTCAAACAAGATTTAGGCGTTAATTTTCCTAAAGTTAAAATTTATAAAAAGTAACTTTTGATTAAACATATCACCCCCCTTCTCAGTTGTTTTATGATCATTTGAAAATTAAAAATATATAACACAAAGAAAGAATGTTAGAAATGATCACGTGGAGTTCGAATGTCAGAATTGATCATACAGAGCACAAATTTTAGAACAGATCACATGGAGTATTAATGTTAGAACTGATCACATAGAGAGGGAATGTCTGAAATGATCACACGAAGTGTGAGTGTTTGAACTAATCATGTGGAAGATTCACGCAAAGAATGAATTTCCTTAAGTTATCACGTGAAGATATCATGTGAATCACTTGAAGAAACTGCATGATTGTTAGTGGTTCTCGTGGTGAGTTCATGCAAAGAACGCATGGTAGTCAGTGGGTCTCATGGTGATATATCACAAAGCATGCATTATTGTAAGTAGATCACACGGTGATATCATACAAAGCATATCATGATTATTATGGGATCTAGAAAAGAGATCATGAAAGGAAACTCATGATTTTTAGAGGATTTATTGAAGAGTTCATGCAGAGCACCACATGATTTTCTAAGGATCTCATGAACAGATCATGTGAAACACAATATGATTTTCAGGGGATCTCACGGTGGGATCATGTGAAGCGCCTAAATAAAAATAGGTTGTAAATGTGGTATATATCTTGTGGTCATTTGAAACCACGTAACTGCCTTATATTCCTTTGACACATGATGATATTATGTGAAAAGTTAGAGGAAAATGTTGATGACCTCATGATTTTCAATTGATCATGAAATGATATCACATGAAGCGCTAGAGGAAAATGTTGATGACAGCATTATTTTCAATTGATAATGTGATATGGTCATGCGAAACACACATGATTGTGACACCCCAAAATAAGAATGTACATTGGAAAGAATGACTTCTTTTATTAATCTGAATAATTATTTTGGTACAAATAATGAAACTCAAATTAAATGAATTAAAGACAAAAGGAATGAAAAGAGAAAGTTTTATTTATTAAAACACTGAAACATTACTTTTTAATATGGTTTTCATGTGACCATTGTATTTAATATGACTATTGGTTTTGTTAACGGTCATAAAATTGTATAACTATTAAGTATTTTGACTATTTTAAGTATTATAAGTATTTAATTAATTTAAAATTTTCAAGTTTTTTAAAATGATTTAAGGTTATATCCTTGGTTAAATAATGGCATGGTTTTAATTGAGGTTGTATTTTATATTTCTAAACTATAATTTTTTAAAACTCAAAATGAAAATATGGTTTCAAATTAAAGATTTATTTTAAAATATATAATAACCATGATGTTTCTTTTAAAATGAATATAAAAGTAATGTCATGTTTTAAATGAAGTTTTAATTTGTAATTTAATGTTTTAAAACTCAAAATGAATGAAAACATATGAAATAATGTCATTTGGAATGAAAAATAAGGTTTTTTATGTATAAGGGAATTACTATATATGTCTTGTGTTTTTCTTGAATATTTTTGTTTAATAAATTAAATTTTTGTAAAAACATTGGGTGAGTACCCCATCCAACCGAGGTCACCCTTGAAGTCCAAGACCTCAAGGTCAGTGGGCATATCACTTAGACAACTGATGTTAGAGAACCCTCTAAGTAGCGCATGCATGAAGCATACTGATTCATGCACAGACCGTGCAGGGTGAGGCCTAAGCGCACCCAGACCCATGTATAGGGACTGGTCAGGCACATGCAAGGGGTGAGCCAGGTCGCACACCAGCATGGATAAGGGTGAGCCAAGGCTTGTGGGTGGGGGTCATGTGGGTAAGGACCCTGTGGTGGGTGATTTTTTTATTGGAATATGGTCGGTACATCAAGATTTATAAGGCATCCCATGATCTCTCATTGTTTTAATGTGGGACACGGATTTTTCCATAGAACATAATCCGGACCATCCGATCTCACCATGAAAGATCTCAACTATCCGATCCAGTCTAGCCTTCAAACTCCATTGTCGCTTCTTATTGATGTGGTTTTCCTTGATAGCTGATTCGGGACGCGTTTGATCTCGACAGCACAACCCTTTTAAATCTCACGATTTCCCCAAGACCGTTTGATCGAAGCTACATTATAATCTCGACCATTATTCTATTTTTAAAACTACAAAATCCACCACAGTCATCTAATCTTTATGGGGAGATCACAGCCATCCATTTCCTTTTATTTTCCCCTTTCTTCTTCTTCTTCCTCGCACCGCACCAGTTGACATCACCCCATCCTTCTCCATTGTTTCTTCCTTATCCCGTGATTCCTCTTATAACTCTTCGTGGCCCAATTTTTTAATTTCGTTTTTTAAAAATTCATTAAGGGTGCAATATTTCAACGCAAACCCAACCAATTTCCATGAAAGTTATCCATAATATATATATATATATATATTATATATAATGAGTGATTTATTTAAGGTCTTCTTTGATTGAGGTTTTTGTTATTGTCTAAAATAGTTAGATTCAGATTTCCTCAAGTTTTCTTGGTCTATATTTTATTGTTAAGCTGTGATATATAATAATATATATATACAGTTTATATATACCTATTTTGCACACATAACCCTATGGGTTTTCCTCTCCTCAACTTTTCACTAACCTCTGCTCGGATCAACCTCCCCTTTGAATTCATGTAAGGATTATATTTAGCTCTGTTTCTATTATGAAAACCCCATGTATACACTTTGTGTATATAAAGTTTTATATAATCTTCAAATCCTAATCTATTTTTGGTTTTTTTAAGTGACAATTATTAGTAATTAACTGATTTTTTTATGCAAAGAATACTTGAAAAGAGTTTACTAAGAATAGTTTTTGAGTTTTATAACTCATAAATATATAAATATATATATATGGTTATATATATATATATAGTTTTAATCCTAATCCAATTAAGTTTCATTTCTTCTTAAGTTAAGAAACTATTTTGGAATGTGATCCACATCTTTATATTTATTCTTTTAATTCTTGATGAAAAACCTACATGTATATTTATTAGTACGACAAATAAATATATATTTGTATTGTATCGTTTTAAGATGTTTTGATGGTATTAACCTTGTTATGAATTTATGTTTTGATTAAGAATATTAACCTTTTATGAACTTATGTTTTTGATTAAGCATGTTAAACATGTTATGATTTTATGTTTTGAAAGTTATATTTGATTTGTTCAAAAAAATTATACAATACACATGTCTTAATTGATTACATGTTCACAAATAAAATTCTATATTGGAAAACAGTAATAAAACATTGTTTTGTTATTTTGTGGCTAAAAATTTTAAAAGAAGTCATTGAATTGTTTCTACAATTAACATTACATACATGAATCTCAACTTATAATTTTAGGATTAATAGTTGGAATTTTATTTTTTTAATAAATATACATATACATTCCTGAAAATATATAGTGAAGTGAGTTTAAATATTTTCTTATGTTTCAGTATCTCACATGAAATAAATTTATAACATTTATAAATAATATATTTCAATTCCTAATGAATCTTCCATAATGAATAATATTAAATATTAAAGTGTATGATTTAATCTATTTGACACTCTTATTTATCATTGTATGGTAGATATTAATGATAACTACCTTAAAATCAAAAAGATGTATTTTGGTATATAAAACGTTCATTTCCTTGAAATAAGGGTTTTGAATTTAAGAGTTATTATTTTATGTGACAAACCAAGAAATCTATTAATTTATGTGCACCAATTATCATCACATGTACAAAAGTGTGTATGTTTGTCCATGCATGTCATTGATAAATTTGATATAGCTATAGCATAAAGTATAATTGAAAAACCATACAGTTTTTTTAATGTTTATAGTTAATGTATGATTCAATTTATTTATGAATATAGTTAGTAATTGAAGAATGAACTTTATCTCTTAAAATAACTTATGGATTAAGAATTTAATTATTCAAAGTGGAATGGGACACTTTGAATAAGATAATTTGTTTAATTATTCAAATTGGTAAGGGATACTTTGAATAAAAGACAAAATTTAATTATTCAAAGTGGAATGTGACACTTTGAATAAAAGACATAGTTTAATAAATCAAAGTGGTATGGGAAATATTGATTCGAAAACATATTTAGACATATAAAGAATGCATAGGACTTATTATGTAATGGATGAGGCCTGTTATAGCCTCTCAATGCATCGGTAGGTCTCATGAGACAAACTATGGTCTTGGCATGAGGCCTTGACAGAATGATTATGTATGGTCTTGGCACGATTCATTGATAGAATGTTTATCACTGTCATACATTATGCATTCCATCATTATGAGAGTAATATTTTACCAACCATGTGATTATTCAACTAATATAATATGCTTGGTTAAGAATATTATACTTATAATTATGGTAATAAATTAACATAGCATAATAATGGAAGTACTTAGAAAAAATTTTGAAAAACATTTAGTGTCTATTTTGAGAACTTTAATGCAAGGGTTAGAAAAATTCATCTATCATTTCATGAATTTCATTTTATGTGATAAGTGTTTTAGGAAATCGTTTCTTGTAAAATTATATTCAAGTATTAAATTTTGTGCTAATTTGTACCTGCACCCTTGCATTCCACCCTTAATTTAGTTAATAAACTTCTGGATAATTTGTAGCCTTCCATGCATTTTTTTATAATTATTCATACCCTGAAATGTATTTTATCCTATAAATAAAAGTATAAATTCTTGAGTTTGAGATTTACCTAAAAAATATTTCTAGTCACCTTTTAAAAATGATGATGACATGCTACAAGAAATTTTTTTTTTAAGAAAATGTTTTATATATGTATAAGTATTTCAAATGGATTTTTTTTTAAATGGATTTTATTGGTTATTTTTAAAACCCCTTACTGAGCATTTTAAATGATCCCCCTATATTTTCAATTTATTTTTATAGGATTAGTATATTTTTCAAGCATTGAGTTCATCTATGTGGTGGTAGAAATATGAAGCTTATCTTATATAGTTTTCAAGAAAATTATCAGTTGTATCTGGTTTTCCAGAACCTAGAACGAGAAGACCCTCTCTGATGAGATGTGATTGTAATTTTATCATCATATTTTTATAAAAAATAATTACACACCATGTTTTAGGAACTGGATCCAGGATTCTCGGGTCGGGTCCTTACCGTTGGTATTAGAGGAACGGTCTAGATAATTCAGGAAAATCAGAACACAACAAAAAAAATTTAGCTATTATTTGCTGAGTAGAAATTTTATTAGAATTTTCATATCAAAGGTGAGGGATCACCAACAAACCTCTTATCTCACCCTACTAAATTAGTTGAGAACATAATTTTCAAGTCATTCTCAGAATCAAACCATTATTTCACAAACCGATGTCTTTCCAGTAAGCACCTCTACATGGTGTCAAATAACCCAAATGTCCTTCGACTTCAGCAAGGTCTGAATCATGTATAATAATTTATGTCTAATGCACAACTTGCACATTATGCACATAAGGGTAGGTAATATGAAGGCCACTTTCTATGTTTCACTCTGTCTGAAACTTATCAGGCCATAGAGAGATTCTGAGAAGATGCATAGGCAGGTGACCCCCGCGCAGCATATCTGCTTGAGGTTCTAAGTTTTAGCTTGTATGGAAGGATTTATGATATCTGGTTTTTGGAAAACAAAGTTGTATGACTAGTCTATCAGAACCAAGTCCATTCTGAAATTTTTGAACTTTTAACCCCTCGTGCCACTCTCAAAAGGACCTACTATTGTCCGCATGAGTTTAACCCTAGCTTCTCAAGGTGTATTTGGGAACATGTAATTGAATAATTTAAAAATAAATTTGGTATCAACCTGACTGTAAGAACTTACCAAGAAATTCTCTGATGGTGGTGGACCTTATAAAGGTATAAATCAAATAATTTTTTCCATTAAAATTTTCATTTTTTAATAATAATTTAAAAAAAATGTAGGGACATCAAGGGTGATGTCAGTAGGTTGGTGTTGTGGAAGCATAAGAGTACAATGGAATTGTGAGGGCCCAATTATTTTGAGGGGAGATAATGTGATGCCACGAACCCATAATGTACTTTGGAATGAATAACTTTTTTTAATGTGAATTATTATTTTGGTGAAAATAATGAAAATCAAATAAAATGAATTAAAGATAAAAATAATGAAAAGATAAACTTTTACTTATTAAAACATAAAAACGTTACTTTGTAATAAGGTTTTCAGGTGACCATTGTATTTAATAAGACCATTTATTTTGGTAATGGTCAAAAAATTGTATAACCGTTACTTATTTGGACAATTATAATTATTCTAGGTATTTAATTATTTTAATAATTTCAAATGTTTTAAAATGCTTTAAGGTTATATCCTTGGTTAAATAATGACATGGTTTTAATTAAACTTGTATTTTATATTTCGAAACTATAAAGTTTTAAAACTCAAAATTAAAATATGATTTCAAATCAAAGATGTATTTTAAAAAATATAATAACCATGATTTTTCTTTTAAAATGAATATTATAGTAATTACATGTTTTAAATGAAGTTTTGTTTTGAAATTTAATGTTTTAAAACTCAAAATGAATGCAGACATATGAAATAATGACATTTAGAATGAAAAAAGAGTGTTTTTATTTATATAAGGGAATTAATATATATATTTATATGCTCTATTTTTCTTAAATATTTTTGTTTAATAAATTAAATTTTTGGTAAAACAATTGGGTGAGTACCCCATCCAACCGAGGGTAGCCTTGAAGGTCAATCCCTTAAGGTCAGTGGGCATTTCACTTAGACAACCGAGGTCAGAGAACCCTTAGAGCAGAGCATGCATGGTGAATGCCAAATTGAATAAAAGCCATGAATGGTGAGGCCTAATCATGCGCAGACCCATGTATAGGGCCTAGTCATGCACACGTAGGGGGTGCTCTTGGTCGCGCACCAGCGCGGGTAAGGGCGGGCCAAAGCCCGTGGGTGGGGGTATCAAGTGTAAGTAACCCGTTGTGTGAGCTTGTGTTATTCAGATATGGTCAGTATTTTGAGATTTATAAGGCGAACTTGGATCTCTCACCATTTTGATGTGGGATGTGGATATTTTCACTAAACGCAATCCAAATCATCCGATCTCGCCGCCCAAGATCTCAACCACTTGATCTAGTCCATCCTTTGAACTCCACTGCCTCTTCTTATTGCCACGGTTTTTCTCAACTGTCTAATTTCGGACACATTAGATCTCGGTCACACAACCCTTTTAAATTGTGCGGTTTCCCCGAGACCGTCTGATCAAGTCCATGTTATAATATTGACCGTTCTTCTATTTTTAAAATCGTGTAATCCACTGTTGTCATCTGATTTTAATGGGGCGATCATATCCCTCCATTTCCTTTCTATTCCCCCTTTCTTATTCTTCTTCCTCATTCCACACCAATCGATGTTGCTCCATAATTCTCCATTGTTTCCTCCTTATCCCATGAGTCCTCCTATGACCCTCCACGGCCTGATTGTCTAGTGTCGTTTTTCAACAACTCTTCAAGGGTGTATTAGTTTAATGCAAACCCATCCTCTTTCCATAGAAGATTTCAATAATATATATATATATATATATTATCTAATGGAAGATTTATTCAAGCTCTTTTTTTATTAAGGTTTTTGTTCTTGTCAAAAATACTTAGATTCAGATTTCTTCAAGTTTTATTGGTTTATATTTTATGGTTAAGTCGTGGTATATAATTATATATAAAAATAGTTTATAGATACCCATTTTTCACACATAACCCTACGGGTTTTCCTCTCCTCAACTTTCCTCCAACATCTGCTAGACTCAACCTCCCCTTTGAAATAATTTAAGGATTTTTTTTATCTTTTTTTCTGTTATGCAAACCCCATGTATACCCTTTGTGTATATATGATTTTATATAATCTTCAAATCCTAATCTATTTTTGGTTTTTTTATGTGATGATTATTAGTAATTAACTGATGTTTTGATGCAAATAATACTTGTAAAGAGTTTACTAATAATGGTTTTTGAGTTTTATAACTCATAAATATATATACATATGTATATATTGTTATATATATTTATATAGTTTTAATCCCAATCTGATTAAGTTTCATTTCTTCTTAAGTTAAGAAACTATTTTTAAAGTTGATCTCTATCTTTATATTTATTATTTTAATTCTTGATGAAAAACCTACATGTATATATATTAGTACCAAAAATATATATATACATGTCTTGTATCATTTTAAGAAGTTTTTATGGTATTAACCTTCTTATGAATTTATGTTTCGATTAATCATATTAACCTTGTTATGAATTTATGTTTGGATTAAGCATATTAACCTTGTAAGGATTTTATGTTTTGAAATTTATATTTGATTTGTTCAAAAAAATTATGCAATACACATTTCTTAATTGATTACATGTACACAAATACAATTCTATATTGGAAAACAATAACAAAACTTTATTTTTTTATTGTGTTCCTAAAAATTTTAAAAGAATTCATTGCCTTATTTCTACAATTGATATTACATACATGCATCTCAACTTATAATTTTAGGATTAATGGTTGGAATTATGTTTATTTAATACATATACATTTACATGAATGAACATATATAGTGAAGTGAGTTTAGATATTTTCTTAAGTTTTAGTATCTCACATGAAAAGAATGTATTACATTTATAAATAATATATCTTAATTCGTAATGAATCTGCCGCAATGAATACTATTAGTTATTAAAGTGTATGATTTAATATCTTTGACACTCTTATTTATCAGTGTAATGTATATATGAATGGTAACTACCTTAAATTCAAAAACATTAATTTTGGTATATAAAATGTTCATTTCTATGAAACAGGGATTTGAATTTATAAGTTTTTATTTTATGTGACAAACCAAGAAATCTATTATTTTATGTCCACAATTTATCATCACATGTACAAAAGTGTGTCTTTTTGTCCATTCATGTCATTGATGAAGTTGATATATCCATATCCTAAAGTATAATTGACAAACCGTATAGTTTTTTTACAGTTTACAGTTAATGCCTGATTCACTTCATTTATGAATATAGTCAGTAATTGAAAAATGAAATTTATCTCCTACCATAACTTATGGATTAATAATATAATTATTCAAATTGGTATGGGACACTTTGAATAAAATACACAATTTAATTATTCAAAGTGGTATGGGACACATTGAATAAAATAAACAATTTAATTATTCAAAGTGGTATGGTACACTTGGAATAAAAGACATAATTTAATAAATCAAAGTGGTATGGGACACTTTGATTTAAATACATGTTTAGAAATATGAGGAATGTATAAGACTTCTTATGTGATGGTTGAGGCCCTCTATAGCCTCTCGATGAATCAGTAGGACTCATGAGAAAAACTATGGTCTTGGAATGAGGCCTTGACATAATGATTATGTGTGGTATTGGCACGAGGCCTTGACAGAATTTTTATGATTGTCCTACATTATACATTACCTCTTTATGTGATTAATATTTAACAAATGATGTGATTATTTTTCTAGTATAATATCCTTGGTTAATAATCTTGTACTTATAATTATGGTAATAAATGCACATGTCATAATGATGGAAGAACTTAGAAAAAAAATTTGAAAGAAAGTTTAGAATACATTCTCAGAACTTTAATACAAGGGTTCGAAAAATTCATCTTTCATTTCATGAATTGCATTTTATGTGATGAGTGTTTTATGATATTGTTTCTTGTGAAATTATAAGAAAGTATTAAATCATGTGATAATTTTTACCTACACCCTTGAATGCCATCCTTAATTTAGTTTGATCAAATTCATATAATATGAAGCATTTCATGCATTTTTGTACAAGTATTCATACTCTAAAATGTGTTTTATACCTTAAATAAATAAATAAATTCTTGAGTATGACATTTCAATAAAAATGATTTCTAGTAACCTTTGAAACATGATGTTGATGTGCTACAAGAAATTTTTTTTATTTTAAGAAATTTTTTTATATATGTATAAGTATTTCAAAGGGATGTATTTTTAAAAGGTATTTTATTAGTTATTTACAAAACCCCTTATTGACTATTTTAAATGCTAGCCTGACGTTTTCAATTTACTTTTACAAGATTAGAATATTTGTCAGGCTTTGAGTTCTTTTATGTGGTGGAAGCAATATGAATCTTATCATATATAGTTTTAAAGAAAAGTATCAATTGTATATGGTTTTCTAGAACCTATACCAAGAAGATTATCTGTGATGAGATGTGATGTGTAATTTTATCAGTATATTTTTATTAAAAAAAATTACACCCCAAGTTTTAGGCACTGGCTCCGGGATTCTGAGGCTAGGGCCTTACAATTATTTTCAATTTATCAAGTGATGGGATCACATAAAACACTCAAAGACAATGTCGATGATCATGTGAAGCCCATGTGACATACATTAGGTGATCATGAAAAGTAATTAAAAAAAGAACATAAGGATGATTACTGTGATGGTGGAATGGATATATATCCATGGTTTAAAGATTTAAGGTTGTTTATTGATGACTATAAATACCCGCTAACCCATCCTTAAGAAGAATATAGGTTTAATTAAGTGCTTTGATCCAAAGACAAGTATTTTTCATGAGAGTAATGAGGCCTTTAATTGGGATCATGTAATCTGCATAAACAAAATGAAGTCTTGTGAAGGGGTATCTCAAAGGGGTATCACAGAGGAGTCGCATAATGGTATATTGTGAATAAAAGTATGGGATGGTTTTTTTCATGCCTAGGAATACTAATTGATTTCACATGATCTGCATAACATTAAAAGGATCTCTTAAAGAGTAACATGATCTATAAGAATAGAACAAATTCATCTAATTTGGATAAATGTAAAAAAACTATTTAGATCCATGTTAATAGAATAAATACTCCCAATCCATGTGAACAAAACAAGGTCTGCAGGAGGGGTCTCTTGGAGGATTCTCACAAAGCAGTCTCATGATGGATCCACATAGAGTAGTCTCATGGAGGATTCTCACTGATCAGTCTTGTAGTGAAGTCTCAAAGAGAGTTATCATAGAGATGTCTCATGAAGGGGCTAGGCAGAGTGGTATTATGGGGGATTCTCATAGAAGATCTATATTCCATAATATTGGGATAGTGTTATGAACTAGGATCTCATGCAAGGTTTACACTCCCATGTCTCATATAGGGGTAACACACCAGGGATAAACTGTGAGTAATACAATTGTCACATCTGAATTCAGAATAAGAATAAGAATACATAGGATCTACACCATTTGACAATACTTTCATAAGTAGTTTATTCATTGATACACCTAAGGCAGCAAAAGGAAGAAGGTGATGATGCATACTTGCAAGTGAGGAGATTTCTATAATAATTCTTGAAATAGGAATACTTGGTATGTCTTGGAGAACTTTTCAATGTGATAAGAGGTTTTCATTATATCATATGGAAATATGTTGCTCAAGGGGATGTTCACATAAAATCTATAAAGGAGCATGTGATGTTTACATTTCTTTTAACTTTCAAAATTAGAAGATATTTTTCTTTAGTCTAACTTCCAATTTTTTCCTTCTAAAGTAGTGAGAATAAGAGAAAAGTGTGATTGAAATGATCATAGGGAGATAGTGTATCAACTCAAAAAACATTGAAGGGAAGCGATCCAAGGTTGGAGTGAACTAGCTCAAACCAATAGCAATGTGCTTTAGTGGATTTGGTAAATTGGAACATTGCCTTTGTATGCTCCTTAGAAATAGTATCATGAGGGTGAAATAAGTAAACATCTTTGTGTTCTTGTGATTTATTTCTTGATTTAGTTTATATGTATCATCATTAGATAAAGTAAGAAATGATAAAATCAATATAAAAACTAAATAGAAAAATAAGTGACCCGCATAATAAATAGTTCAAGATCCAGTGGGGTATAAAGAATTTAAAAAATAATATTCATACACTAATTCTCCCCCCTCTCAGAGTATCTAAGACCCCTTTGTTCTTAACAATTGGTATCAATGGGTAGGTTGTTTTTATTATATTATTTTTATATAAAAAAGTTTATTCTACTATTGGAATTGAATTTTCAGTTTGTTATTATGTAGATGTACCATGGAAAAGGGAATAACTTCAAATAAGAAATAGAAGTTTGGTGAAATTCCTCAGTATATAAGTATCAATGTAAATAGTGTGATTTAGTTGATGTAAACCAATGATTTAATAAACAAAGGTTTGGATGAATCATTATATTAGAATATTTACTCATTAAATGATATTGCAAGAATGAGTGAAGAATCTTACATGCCAAGTGATGCTGGAACTACGTATGATGAAAAAATTATAAGGACAAAAGTGGAATTCTTCCACATGAAAAAGTAATTGTATCAAAACTTAAAAGGAGAAAACAATTCTCAATATATATGTAACCAAACATAGAAAATTGAAGTCAAAAAAGAAAAATGATTAAATAAATGACTTATTTAAGTGGTCACTGATATAATAGAGAAGAATTATTCTCAAGCTAAAGAATTATAAAAACTGAAAGCTGATGACAAGGGAAATAATCTGAACTCAAAAGAAATTATAAGTTTAGAATACAAATATTAAAAACTTGTTACACATCTCTCATAACTAGTTCAGGATAATACATGCTTTAATGATTTTTCTACTCATATGAATTCAAAAACAAAGTATCAATGTGACATGGTGGATAATATGTCCCATAAATTGGAAGAATATATGAATATTGGTAAAAATATCAATATAAAACTTAATACTCGGATTGAATCTTGGGACAAGAAGATTCAACAAATAGGCGAAGCGATATAATCAGTCAATAAAGAAGTAGAGAAATTTGATGCCTAAGGAAATCCAAAATTCAATGACTCCTTTCATTTATTATTTGACTATCCATAGATTGGTAACAATGAAATGAAAATAAAATATGTTATTTAAGAGGGAAAAAATAAATGATTCTCTCATCCAAAATGTAATAAAGTTTGGGGAATCTAGTATTTTCTATAATGAACCATCTCTCATGCTTAAGAGGAAGAGAAACAGGGATAATCCTAAAAATAAAGAGAATTTTTTAAGTGTTGTAAATATATTTAAAAATACTTTTACAAGAAGTGTTTATAACATGTGTAATTTATATGGAATGGATGGTCATATTTTAAGTTTTTGTTCTGAGGATTTGGAATACATATTAGGATGTAAAGAAAAAAAAAATTGTAATTCTAAGAATGATAATAATCATTTTGAAAAGTTTAAAATAAAATAATCTTAGAAGAAAGTATCCATGAAATGATACTATTTTGGAAGACCAAGACCCAACATGATTATGTGTGAAAAATCCCAAGGGCTCAATGACAGAAGAAGAATTCTGGATACATCAACAACTCAGCCGAGAAATGATGACCTGAGGTGTGTTTTAAATGGTATATGTTTTATATGTGATAATAATTGGAAATTGGAAATATATTTTATCTAGAATAAAGTAGGGAAGGAAAAGGAACTTGAAAGAAGATACTCATGTCCAGTGGTGTATAAGGAGAAATCAATCTTATACTGGAAGACAACTAGCTAAGTTGAAAAATAGGTTTAATGTAACACCCCAAATATTTTATGGTATGTTACTCTTAAATAAATTCTAGTTCTACCCTATATTTCATGAATAACTGAGCCTCTATGGAACAAAACATGGGTATTTATAGGAGATATTCATAACCTATCCATTAAACTTAAATTTTCCAGCTCTACAATTTGAATTTTAAAACTCTAACATACACAGTTGTGTTCAGGATGATATTTAGAGTCTGATAGAATTAACTTAATTTTGGGTGAATAGTAACCTACCCTTATGAATAGTAAACTACCCTTATTAATAGTAACTTACAATTATTAATAGTAATATGAATTTTATGAATGTTATTTGTACCCAATAATGTATAAATAAATTTAGGCACCTTAAAAATGAAGATTGATATTTTAAGTGTTTATATTTTTCAATTAAATATTAATTTTAATTAAATATTTATTTATTCATATTTAGAAAATTATTTTTAAAAAATTAACTTCATTTTTGGATTCTACACGTCGAAAAATGGTTGGGGGGAATTTTTGGTATTTTTCTGGAATACTTGAATTTTTGTGAATAGTAAAATACATTATTTTACCGTATAAATACATTATAATTTAAATTAACTATTCCTAGTATCAGGAGTGAATTAAGAACCAAAATATAGAACTAATATGAATATATTACTATTCTAGGTCATTAAATGCTCACAATTTCTCGTCTTGAGAAGAAATAATAAATTAATGATTATAATATTAAGAAAACTCTTCTCCCCTCCACTATATAAACCACCCCTCACCCCCTCTTCCTCCCACACCACTCAAGATTTAAGACATGCCTAAATTCTGCTCAAATATCTCCCTAACCTCCTACCCAATGTCAAATACCTGATGGTCTCACCAAAAGGCCAAAATCAAATGTCTTAAGGAGTTTCTCAAAGAGCAGTTCTCAAGAGGTGAACCTCTCTTCCATTTTATTTCAATTCCTTTTACAAGTTCCATTATTTTTTTCTCTCTTCTCACCTCACCTAATACAAATCCCTTGATAATTAAATACCCATAAATGTACTGGATTTTTATTTTTCTAATGGAATATTTCATTATAGTCTCTCTTTTTTCCGTCCTTTTATACTATAAATGCAAACATCGTCTGAGATGTGTTAATTTATCACACTCAAGGAAGACAGGTTTTCAATATGTATTACTATCTTCAAGAATGGTCATCAAACATTTTAAATGGTGGAAAAAGATCATAATATATGTATGTTATCATGTTTTATGTTCTGGAATCCTTACACACTCATAAAACAGAATAATAATAATACAAAACAAGTTCATTGTGCACAAAACCGCCAAGCCAGTTCCAAGGGTTTATCATTAACTCATCGAATGAGTCATCCTCATGGTATATAACTAGAATCATTATAATATAACTTATATATCTATAATGTAATTAATATGATATATTAATTATTCTGGATGTTTAACCACATTTCAAATGAACATCCATTCATGAATACAAGTAAACGAATCATGAAACCAAGCACGAAAATGCTTCCAAAACAATAAAATTGAATCTATTAAAAAGATCAAAAAGGCCATTAATGAACATAATAGGATTATACCATATCAATTAAATGTTTATGAGATTATTGACTTATTAATTAATGAAGATAGATTTGATTATTCAGGTCATTAAGAACAACCAAAAACAACTTCGAGCTTAAGGAAAGGGATCCTCTCTCTCACTTTTGTTCAAGAATCTCCCCAATGTTGTTGTAACACCCCTAGCTTCCACAATACGCTTCTCATTCAATAATGGAATAGATTTCATTGTACGCAACTTCGAGTTCTAAAACACCACGACTAATCAAAGTAGCCGTTATGAATGGTACTAACCACTTTTTAAAATTATAGAAATTTTATATTTCAAAATGGACTTCATTTTTGGATTCGGAATATCGAAATTAGCCTATGTTGAATTTTTGGTATTTTTCTGAGAACTTCTAATATTTTATGAATAGTGAAAAATACTTAAAAACAACTTTTTTTAATCAAAATAATTTATAGTGATAAATTATACTATTTAGTGGTTTTAAAGTATAATTAGAATATATTTTTACCATTTTATCCAATGGTGGTCATTAGAATTAATTTAACATTGAAATTGGACATAAACAATTGCCAATCTTTTGATATAAATTGTTTCTTAAAAACACGCTATTTGTTGTGACAGCGGGAATTAATTATAAAATTAATTAATGAAACTTATATGTTTGGAATTTTTTAAAATAAACATCATTTTTGAATTCGGAATATCAATTATAGCTTAGGGTGAAATTTTGGCATTCTTCTGAAAAACATCAATTTTTGATGAATAGTGAAACCACTAAGTGGTAGTTAAATAACTGATTTTTCGTTTAAATGAAATATTACCACTTCTGTGATTTGATTTTCAAAAATCCGACATACATGGTTGTCATTAAGAAGTAAAATGTGGTTCAATGAGATTAAAATAATTTTTGGTGAATAGTAACTTTTAAGTTCTTAATCGCGATTAGAGGTAATTAGTGTAGTTTAAGGTAAAAATAATATTTTAATAATATGAGATGAGCTTGACACATGTCCTACCCTCATTGGATGTGCCATGGCCGACCAAGACAATCCATGGGTCAACTTGGGGACCCCATGGATCCACTTTAGTTAGAAAATGACATAAATACCTTTTATTTAATGTTAAAGTAAAAAAATGACACAAACATGAAATGTTTTACAAAAACAATTTTTACATGGGGTTATACAAGTCATATTTTTGACTATAAATAGTCATTGGAAAGCTAAAAATATTTCCTACAACATAGTATTTTTTTATAATTTTTAGACATTAAATAAATTAAATTATTTATGGCATCATTATGATGCAGCGATGACCTCATTATTTAATGATTTTAATAAAATGAAAAGATAATGTACAATCCAAGGCTTACACTTGTCCAAAGACTATTGGATGGGTAGATTTTGAACCCTTATCACCTTATCCACGAATTATATAAGTGTGGTACCTTTATAATCCGAAAAGCATTGTATAATAATGTAAAATTTCCTTACTTTCCAAGAGTGCCCCTCCTCTCCTCTTATAAAAGGCCCCCACTTCTACCACCTCATTCACACTTTCAAACCATTTGTCTCTGCCAACCTCTGCCAAAATACTCTCCCAAATTCCCCCTCTTACTCCTAGAAGCCTCACTTTGGGCAGAACTCTTCCCAAGGAAGGCTTTGGCTCAAATCAAAAAGAGTTACCCGATTTTGAGGTAATGTCTTCTCTAATGTTGTTTTGTTTTATTTTTCTTCTCCAACCCCCTAAACTCTTTTTATTCATTTCTTTTGTAACAATAACAGTATCCTCAATATACTAGGATGTTGTTATAAGAAGTATTCTAGCTACACTTACACACACCTACATCTAATGGTTAAAGAACATATGGTTTCTGTGGATGGCGAATTTCTGCCTCACGAAACGATGATTGTTCAACACTCATATAACACCTTAAAAGGTGTCCATTAATATGTCACTATATTTATATAGGATATATAATATGTTTATGTTTTACTTATGCTTTTTTATTTCTCATTTATGGCATACCTTATGATTTCCATTATGGGTAAACACGATAATTTCATTTTAGGAAGTGCGGACTACCGCCCCCTCAAAGTGATATGAATCGTTAATGCCATATGTGGGATGTATAAAGGATGGAGTAAATGATATTATATATGATATTATACTGTAACTATATTATACCTTTATATAATTATTATTTCATTCCATTAAATATGAAATATAAATGAAAGTAGCGTTCATGCGTACGTACGACTTACCGTCTCCATGAACGGTGAATTTCATTTCTTACCTCTAAATGTTATGTAATATTATAAATACATGTATATACTGGATATATATGATATATATGATATCTACATCATGAAAATAATTCTAGATATAATGGATATATCACCACATGAACAACTTGTAATTATAAGAATTTTATTTTTGACTCAAGTACCTAAGATCGACAAAATGACCGTTATAAACTTAAATAATTACATAATGTTCATAACATGGTAATAGGGGATATAAAAGGAATAATGAACATGAAAAAGGTTCTTAAGTAAATAGAAATTAACTCTAGTTTATTATTCAGGAGGTTAAAGAACGGTCGAGTCAGGACAGGACGCAAGGTAAGGGAACTTCTTAACCCAATTTGTATTCTTTGGGTTAATCTCCTACTTTCAAATTATGTCATGATGCTATTATGTCCTATTTTGTATTTTTACTTTCTTTATGTGTACCTATACTGAATACACATAATATAACTATTTTATTTTAAAAATGATCTTTTTAAGGATTTCGTCTCAATCTCATTTCATTGAGGCATATTTGGTTTTATACACAACTTTCTTTTATATGGTGTATAAACCCCTTTGACTTTTAAGTTTATTCAAAAGGAATATTTTTATACGAAGTGTTTTACTAAACGACAAAAAGGGAATGTTTTTCTTTCCGTACATATGCGGCGACAACGACTTCTCCGCTGCCGTGACCATTATTTGAGTTTTGGCTTCCTCTACAAGCCATCTTTTTTTTAATGAAAAATAAATACAAAGTTTTAACTTTCTTTTATTTTGGTATTGAAAATGGTTTTTAAAGAGTTTTTATTATATCAACGTGTTGTATTGATATCTTGTGATTGAAATGTGGAAATGTTATGTTTACTTTATGCATGTTTTATGTGATACGATTATGTTATGGTTTATGATATTTTTAAAACTATTCATATGAGGAATGCATTGGACTTAATAAGTGACGGGTGGAGCTCACTATAGCTCCTCGATGCATCAGCAGGTCTCATGAGACAAACTAGTGTCTTGGCACGACGCCTTGACAAAATCTTATTTGTGGTCTTGGCACGAGGCCTTGACTACGTGGTTATGATAGTCTGGCATTATGCATTCCATCATTATGAAAGTGGTTAATGATATTTCATGTGATTATTCGACTAGTAGAATATCCATGTGAGTAATTAAATGGAATTATTTCATTTTAATTTTAACATATTATGCTAAAGTTCAAGTTTAAAAGGCTTTTGTTTTAGTTATACATTGCCTTAAATGTTTAGGTTTATTTATGAAAGCTTCCGCAATATTGTTATCCTTACTGAGCATCTGAGCTCACCCCTTTCAATGTTTTAATATTTTCCAGGATGTGAAGAAGTATTTTATGAATGACCTGCAGGGATATTCACAAGAGGATATGAGTTTGGACTATGAATACTTTGTTATTAGTTTTTTACTTTATGATGTAATGTAAGACTTATGAATGTATCTAGTGTTTCCAAGGCTACTAAACTAATCGTTCTTTCGAGACTTGATCTTTTGTGATCATGCCAATGTTACAAAGTAATGCACCGACTCTGGGTAGCTGGGGTCGGGGCGTTACAGTTGGTATCAGAGGCAGTTTAGTACTAACCTTGGAAGCTAGATTTAGATAAACTCTGATTAGAGCACATAGCCTGAAGATAGACTTTAAGGATTAGTATAGAAGAACTTCCTAGAATTTTGGTACTATAGAGATTTTGTGAGTTTTCCGAGCAATACATCCCTGTCTGGATATGAGCAGGTAGAGGCGGCTCTGGCACAGATGTACCTAGGGGTAAAACCCGAAAACACCGCTTTGAGCTAGACTCGAATGGGAACTGGTGCACAACAACGGGCCTTGCTGCACTCTTGGTTACGACACTCCCGGGGGATATGCTTAGGATATTTCTCATTTTCTTTACAAACCACTATGAAGGGTTATGATTATATACTTCCTCAAAGAAAACATTCCTTTTTATTATTATGGATTATATCCATAAATAGTTCAATTTAAGTAAAGTGTTTTACAAATATGGAATTATGTATTTTAATTCATAAACTAATCTAGTTTATGCCATTGTTTAGAAATGGCTCCTAGTGGAAGGAATGGAAACCGTATCAATGCACGCACTCTGTGTAGGGATTGCCCTCCTTCTCAAGATAATTATTGTGGATCTGGAGATACAACTGGTGCTGATCAAATTATTACCATACTGGGACAACTCACTCAGGTTATGAATAATAACCTTACTCGTATGGAGCACCCTGATCTGCAACGTGGAGGATCAATGTTAGACCGCTTCATGAGGCAACAACCACCAACATTTAATGGGGGTATAAATCCGTTAGTATCTGAGCAATGGATAAACTCCTTAAAGAAAATATTCCACGCCTTGGGGAGTAGAGAAAGGGAGAAGGTTATCATGGCAGTTTACCGCCTCACTGGAGATGCTGATCAATGGTGGTCATTGATTCAAAATACAAAGGAAGATGATGACGTATCGAATATGGAATGGAGGGAGTTCAAAGAGCTTTTCTTAGAAAAATACTTTCCTCATGACCATCGAGAAGATATGGAAAGGCAAATTCTGAGTCTGAGACAAAAGGAGGACGAGAATGTTGCAAAGTATGAGGCCAACTTTACAAGGTTGGAGAGGTATGCTGCGGATTATATACATAACCCAAGAGGTAATATTGATCGTTTCTTTGATGGGTTAAAACCATTTCTCCGTAGAGCTTTAGTATCACAATCTTTCTCAAAATACGAAGATATTGTCTCATGTGCTATCAAGACAGAAAAGGAATTCTCTAAGTCTTATGACAACAAAGTAAAGCAAGAGAAGAAGAGAACGGTGGAACAAGAGATAGATAAAGGGAAAAAGGGAAAGAAGGATTTTCCATTATGTGATAATTGTGGGAAGAATCACCATGGTACTTGCCTAAAAGGAATGGTAGTTTGTTATAAATGTGGAGAAAAAGGTCACCAGGCGCGTGATTGCAAGGGAAAGAAAGAGGCTATCAATGTTGAATGCTATAATTGTAGGGAAATGGGGCATTATGCAAATGAATGTCCTAAGCGTCAGGGAAACTTACCTCAGAAAAGGCCAAGGGATCAAGGAAAATCTTATGCTGTTATTACAGTTGAAGCGGAATAATTAATGTATTGGTGATTTTGGACTCATGGATTATATTCTGGAATTAAGAGACCTTTTACAGAAAGTCTGGACAGAGGTATTTTGGATAACTATAAAGGTTGGATTGGATTAAGTTGATCTTTGGATAGTATTATTTAAGGTTAAAAAATTTATGAAGATTATTTTTGGAATATTATACTACTATAGTTTTAGGAAAAGGACAACCTGCAGGGTGGGGCATAACCCGTCACGTCGGACAAAGCTGCAGGAATCGAACCCACAACCATAGTGCGACAGGCCTTTATTTCCTACCACTAGCCTACAGGAAGTCCCTGGTTATTACAAAATAATTTTACTAATCTAAATGGTATGTGTTAACAATTGGAACCTTATACAATTAGGATAAGTATAATATTTTTGAGTTTTATTATCTTTTTGAGTGAAAGATGAGTTGAAGGTTGAAACTCTAATTGTCAAGCATAAATATATATATACCTATCTCTTATTCAATGAATAAATTAATTCTTAAACTTTACTAAAGGGATATTAAAACAAAAAAATGTGTTATCCTAATACCTTATGTCTTGTTGAACTGATGATATTTTAAATCAACATAGATTGAAGGCTTTGAGTCCCTCAATTTGACAGTTGATTGTGATTGATGACCTCAATCACTCCATACAAATATTTACGTTTTTCCTCCAATTATATGTCTCTAATTTCCACCAATGTTCTCCTAATCGAGATCATAATTGGGTGGTGACTTTTTCATTTCCTTTTCCCTCTTATTAAGGATAAATTTTATTAATCTTATTTCTGATGTGGGTTTTCCACAAAGGTATTTTCTATTTTCAACCTTTTATTTTCCAAGAAAAATTTCAAATTGCGAGGATGCAATTTATTGAAGGAGGGGAGAATGTAACACCCCGAGCTTCCACAATACGCTTCTCATTCAATAATGCAATAGCTTGCATTGTACGCAACTTCGAGTTCTAAAACACCGCGACTAATCAAAGTAGACGTTATGAATGGTAATAACCACTTTTTAAAATTATCGAAATTTTATATTTCAAAATGGACTTCATTTTTGGATTCAGAATATCGAAATTAGCCTATGTTGAATTTTTGGTATTTTTCTGAGAACTTCTAATATTTTTTGAATAGTGAAAAATACTTAAAAACAACTTTTTTTAATCAAAATAATTTATAGTGATAAATAATACTATTTAGTGGTTTTAAAGTATAATTAGAATATATTTTTACCATTTTATCCAATGGTGGTCATTATAATTAATTTAACATTGAAATTGGACATAAACAATTGCCAATCTTTTGATATAAATTGTTTCTTAAAAACACGCTATTTGTTATGACAGCGGGAATTAATTATAAAATTAATTAATGCAAATCATATGTTTGGAATTTTTTAAAATAGATATAATTTTTGAATTCGGAATATCAATTATATCTTAGGGTGAAATTTTGGCATTCTTCTGAAAAACTTCAATTTTTGATGAATAGTGAAACCACTAAGTGGTAGTTAAATAACTGATTTTTCATTTAAATGAAATATTACCACTTCTGTGATTTGATTTTCAAAAATCTAACATACATGGTTGTCATTAAGAAGTAAAATGTGGTTCAATGAGATTAAAATAATTTTTGGTGAATAGTAACTTTTAAGTTCTTAATCGCGATTAGAGGTAATTAGTGTAGTTTAAGGTAAAAATAGTGTCTTAATAATATGAGATGAGATTGACACATATCCTACCCTCATTGGATGTGTCATGGCCGACCAAGACAATCCATGGGTCAACTTGGGGACCCCATGGATCCACTTTAGTTAGAAAATGACATAAATACCTTTTATAAAGTAAAAAAATGACACAAACATGAAATGTTTTACTAATAAAATTTTTACATGGGGTTATACAAGTCATATTTTTGACTATAAATAGTAATTGTAAATATAAAAAGATTTCCTACAACATAGTATTTTTTTTATAATTTTTAGACATTAAATAAATTAAATTATTTATGACATCATTATGATGCAGCGATGACCTCATTATTTAACGATTTTAATAAAATGAAAAGATAATGTAAAATCCAAGGCTTAAACTTGTCCAAAGACTATTTTATTGGTATATTTCGAACCCATTTCACCTTAGACACTAATTATATAAGTGTGGGACCTTTATAATCCGAAAAGTATTGTATAATAATGTAAAATTTCCTTACTTTCCAAGAGTGCCCCTCCTCTCCTCTTATAAAAGGCCCCCACCTCTACCACCTCATTCACACTTTCAAACCATTTGGCTCGGCCAACCTCTGCCCAAATACTCTCCCAAATTCCCCCTCTTACTCCTAGAAGCCTCACTTTGGGCAGAACTCTTCCCAAGGAAGCCTTTGGCTCAAATCAAAAAGAGTTACCCGATTTTGAGGTAATGTCTTCTCTAATGTTGTTTTGTTTTATTTTTCTTCTCCAACCCCCTAAACTCTTTTTATTCATTTCTTTTGTAACAACACCAGTATCCTCAATATACTAGGATGTTGTTATAATAAGTATTCGAGCTACACTTACACACACCTACATCTAATGGTTAAAGAACATACGGTTTCTGTGGATGGTGAATTTCTGCCTCACGAAACGATGATTGTTCAACACTCATATAACACCTTCAAAGGTGGCCATTAATATGTCACTATATTTATATAGGATATATAATATATTTATGTTTTACTTATGCTTCTGTATTTCTCATTTATGGCATACCTTATGATTTCCATTATGGGTAAACGCGATAATTTCATTTTAGGAAGTGCGGACTACCGCCCCCTCAAAGTGATGTGAATCGTTAATGCCATATGTGGGATGTATAAAGGATGGAGTAAATGATATTATATATGATATTATACTGGAACTATATTATACCTTTATATAATTATGATTTCATTCCATTAAATACGAAATATAAATGAAAGTAGCGTTCATGCGTACGTACGGCTTACCGCCTCCATGAACGGTGAATTTCATTTCTTACCTCTAAATGTTATGTAATATTATAAATACATGTATATACTGGATATATATGATATATATGATATCTACATCATGAACATAATTCTGTATATAATGGATATATCACCACATGAACAACTTGTAATTATAAAAATTTTATTTTTGACTCAAGTACCTAAGATCGACAAAATGACCGTTATAAACTTAAATAATTACATAATGTTCATAACATGGTAATAAGGGATATAAAAGGAATAATTAACATGAAAAGGGTTCTTAATTAAATAGAAATTAACTCTAGTTTATTATTCAGGAGGTTAAAGAACGGTCGAGTCAGGACAGGACGCAAGGTAAGGGAACTTCTTAACCCAATTTCGATTCTTTGGGTTAATCTCCAACTTTAAAATTATGTCATGATGTTATTATGTCCTATTTTGTATTTTTACTTTCTTTATGAGTACCTATAGTGAATACACATAATAGATCTATTTTATTTTAAAAATGATCTTTTTAAGGATTTCGTCTCAATCTCCTTTCATTGAGGCATATTGGGTTTTATACACAACTTTCTTTTATACGGTGTATAAACCCCTTTGACTTTTAAGTTTATTCAAAAGGAATCTTTTTATACTAAGATTTTTACTAAAGGACAAAAAGGGAATGTTTTTCTTTCCGTACATATGCGGCGACAACGACTTCTCCGCCACCGTGACCATTATTTGAGTTTCGGCTTCCTCTACAAGCCATCTTTTTTTTAATGAAAAATAAATACAAAGTTTTAACTTTCTTTTATTTTGGTATTGAAAATGGTTTTTAAAGAGTTTTTATTATATCAACATGTTGTATTGATATCTTGTGATTGAAATGTGGAAATGTTATGTTTCCTTTATGCATGTTTTATGTGATACGATTATGTTATGGTTTATGATATGTTTAAAACTATTCATATGAGGAATGCATTGGACTTAATAAGTGACGGGTGGAGCCCGCTATAGCTCCTCGATGCATCGGCAGGTCTCATGAGACAAACTAGTGTCTTGGCATGAGGCCTTGACAAAATCTTATTTGTGGTCTTGGCACGAGGCCTTGACTACGTGGTTATGATAATCTGGAATTATGCATTCCATCATTATGAAAGTGGTTAATGATATTTCATGTGATTATTCGACTAGTAGAATATCCATGTGAGTAAGTAAATGGCATTATTTCATTTTACTTTTGCCATATTATGCTAAAGTTAAAGTTTAAAAGGCTTTTGTTTTAGTTATACGGTGCCTTAAATATTTAGGTTTATTTATGAAAGCTTTCGCAATATTGTTATCCTTACTGAGCATCTGATCTCACCCCTTTCAATGTTTTAATATTTTCCAGGATGTGAAGAAGTATTTTATGAATGACCTGCAGGGATAGTCAGAAGAGGATATGAGTGTGGGCTATGAAGACTTTGTTATTAGTTTTTTACTTTATGATGTAATGTAAGACTTATGAATGTATCTAGTGTTTCCAAGGCTACTAAACTAATCGGTCTTTCGAGACTTGATCTTTTGTGATCATGCCAATGTTACGAAGTAATGCACCGACTCTGGGTAGCTGGGGTCGGGGCGTTACAGTTGTGCTCTTATATTGTTAATTCCTAATGATGGGGTATGTTTTCACACCTCCCCAATACTTCCCTTACAATATATAAATAATAGGATATCAATTTAGCTCTCATTAATCCCTCACAAGAACACTCATTACCATGCCGAAATGTTTGTAAGAGGTTTTCTCATCTCACTTACAATTCTATAGGATTTCCATTGTTCGCCTCTTATTTCTTATATATGGTGTAGGTGTACTGACATTTAATATATATTATCAGGATTATATTTATATTCATGGTATTTTTTGATCCATTTGGTGGTTATTAACTTATGGTCATACAACTCAATTGATTACAACGTGGTAACGATCTTGGTCTCAATTTTCACTTAGTTGTGACTTGATTAGTATTGTGCACCTACTATTTCTTATGTGGTTTACCTACTGCCCATGTGATATCACTTTTCAATTGAAATTATATTCCATTTAATTTTCCAAATTCTCATATCATGGATATAATTATTGTCTAATCTGTATACCATTTTACATACGGTATTTATTTTGAATGTTGTTTGGAATGTAAAAATATTGATGAATTTGTATCCTCTATTCTATAGGGATAATGTAAATTCATATTGATATTTTGTTGAATATATGTATAAATAATTAATTAGACATTCAGCGGTGGGTGGGGCCCGCTACATCCCCTCGATTCATTTGTAGGTATCATTAGACAAATCAGTTGGCGACAAACCCTTCGAGTTTGTTTCCAAAAATCAGACGGGTTTCTACCCAGAGACTTAAACCATTTTAACAGTATTATGGAATCATGTGCCAGATACATGATGTACAATTAATAATCATTCTCTTTATTCACTATCATTTATTACTATCCATGAGGTTTTCACTATGAAAAAATATATGGATGTAATTTCATTCTCATTTTATTAATGGAATGAGTTTTTAATTTATTCACCATGCCATATTGATTATGTAAAATTGTTTATGATTTGCTTATTAATGAATTTATGATTCCGCTATTTGTAACCCTTAATGAGTGTTTGAGGTCACCCCTTTTATCTTTTACCTTCAACATGTGATGAAGAGGAGATCACTTATTGAGTTCATGTGGTTTCACTTTTTAGTTTCTGTTATGTATTGTATTTTGAAACCTTCTCCAATGTAATTTGAGTTACATCTATGTATATATTTTATTTAAGACTAATAAACTGATCTTTCCTTTGGGATTTATTTTCTTCTAACAATGCCAATGTACTTAGTAATGCACTGGCTCCGGTCTAGAGGGGTTGGTACTTTACAGTTCGTATCAAAGGAAGTTTAGTAGGAAATTTGGAAACTAGAATAAGAAATGTATAGTAGGGAACAAAGCCCTAAAGTAGTATTTGAGGATAAGAATACAAGAACGACCTGGTATTTTGGTAAGGAATATATTATGTTAATATTTCTAGAAAATACATCTCTGTCTGGATACAAGCAGGTAGACATGGCTCTAGAACAGATTTAACTAGGAGTGAAATCTCTGACAAGGAGTTTTGGGCCTGACCTGGGGTATCCTAGTACACGATAATGGGCCTTTTTTCACTCTTAGTTACGAAAATCTTGAAGGATATGCTTAGGATAATTCATATTTTCTTTACAATCAATTATGAAGGATTCAAATGTAAATTATTCCTCAAAGAAACCATTTTTCTGATTATGGGATTAGTCATGCATAGGATCTCAATTTATGCTAATTATTTTGTTAAGTTAAGAATATACAATATGATTAATACCCTAATCTAGTGTTTAACTTTATATAGAAATGGTGTCTAATGGAAAAGGGGGAATCACTTCATGTGGGAAATATAGGGATCTCCCCACTGATCAAGTCAACACAGTCAAAGTTGGATCAGATCAGATCATGACCATATTGGGAAACCTTACTCAGGTTATAGCGAATAACCATTCCACACCTATGTTGGATCGTTTCATGCGGCAGAAGCCCCTATCTTTCATCAGGACTACTAATCCAGTGGTTGCTGAACAATGGATCAAGTCCCTTGAAAATATATTCATGGCATTAAGATGAAATGAAAATGAAAAGGTAGTTATGGAGTGTAACACCCGAGATTTTTATGAGAAATATTTTGTTTTTATGTTATATAAATCATCAAAGGAATCTTTCACTACACATAACACTAGCTTGGCTTCCTTTACACACAATCGCGACCTTCCTCGATAGCTTGCGCCGTACGCAATACCGAGTTTCACTAAACAATAATATGCTATTAAAATATTATTAAAACTAGCTGTTTTGAATAGTAATACCCACTTTTTGGAATTTTTTAAATTTCATATTTCAAAATGGACTTCATTTTTTGATTCTGAATATTGAAATAAGCCTAGGGTGAAATTTTTGTATTTTCCTGAAAACTTTCAATTTTGATGAATAGTGAAAACACTGGGTTACTATTCAAAAACTGACTTTTTATTTTAAAAATTATTTATTTTATTTAAATTTATTTTAGATCAAAATTTATTAATAATACCTATATAAGTTCAATTTAATTCATTGGAGTCATTTTATAATAATTTTAGATATATAAAAAAAATTTAACCTTTCTCCATCTTTTACCCACCTCCTAGGAGAATTTGCAAATTCAAATAAAACTTAATTTTACCGCTTCTTTGAATGGAATTTTGAAAATCCGAGAGACACGGTTAATATCAAGGACTAAAATGTGGTTCAATGAGATGAAAATAATGTTTGGTGAATAGTAACTTTTTACTTTTTTTTACCACGGTTAAAAGTAAATAGGGTAATTAAAGGTAAAAATGATATTATTATTACCCTAACACATGTTATAATTATATTGGATAAGTGTAATTCGACCAAAAACAACCTTAGGAATGAAATATGACCATTTAGGCCCACTTTTATTAGATTAGGACATTTATTATAAATTTATTTAAAGAAGGGTTAAAATAGTTAAAATCAAAGCTTAATAACTAAATCATTTTTAATATAGAGTTATACATAAGATAAATTCGACTATAAATATTCATTATAAATATAAAACTATTTCCTACATAATGGTATTTTATTTGTAATTTTTAGACATTAAATAATTTAATTTATCGATGATACAATGATGATGCAGTAATTATCTTATTAATGAAATATTGACATAATTGATGTTATAAATACCCAAATAAATATAATTTGAGACTTTTTATGAATTAAAATAATTTTCTAAGTTAATATGAAATTTTATTATTGATTTAATTAACTTTTTTTAGTACTAATATCTCTGTTATGATTTTCACAAAAATCAATTTCCAAATAGTGTCAAAATTGACACAAAATAGTTTTTAAAAAAAGTATTATATTATTAATTGTTATTTTATTCCTAAAAATATAATTTTAGGCCAAATGACTTAGATAAGGTTATATATATTAATAATAAACAATTTGGGGTTCGTTTGGCTTGTTATAGTAAGTTTATTAACCTTATAGTGTAAGAAAACAAGAAGACATGGTAAAAGATAAATTATCTAACTTAAAGTTAAATCTAAATGATAAGGTTAAAATAGAAACCTAAACTTGTCTAAATTCTATTGGATGAGAGGATTTTGACCCATCCCCACCTTAGCTTCTAAATAAATCAATTTGGAGCTATTAAAAACCGAATATGACTTTATAATAAAATATTATTTTAAGTTTTCCTAAGGTTCCTCTCTCCTCCCTTATAAAAGGGCACCTCCTCGCTCTCTTCCTCACACCACTTTGAGCCTTCAAGCTCGGCCAAACCCTGCCAATTTATCTTCTAAACTTCCCTAGAAACATCCTAGATTTCCTGGGCTTCTTTAAAGACCATCTTTAGTGCCCTAAGAGAAGGTTAAGAAGAGGTGCTTCAAAGAAGAGGTAATGTCCATTACCGATTCTTTCAACTTTATTTCTTCTTCTACTTCTTATTATTTAGTTGTTTAATTATGAAGTAATAAAATCAGTATCACTCATATAATGATATGTTATTATAAGTATTAAACAACCCTATTTCACCATCTATCCATCCTACGGAAAACGAAATCACAGCGCGTGCCTACGTACGGAATACCGTCTCCACGCCGTGGTGTAATCTATTATCCACCACCACCTTACTTGGATGGGTATAATGGTGTAAAGAATAACTATATATGATTATTTTAAAGTGATATTGATTCTGAAATAGTATACATACACTCCAATACAATTCCACGATCATGGGAATGATATCATCACTCGTGCGTACGTACGGAATACCGTCTCCAAGATGTGATGCGACTCATTCTACATGATCTTCATTGCATAATGATTATATAAATGAATTGAATGAATTAATATGATATATATTACACTAATACCATTCTAGAAATGAGGTATCTATAAAATAAAAATAATAATAAGAATTTATTCGACAAAACACGCATAAGAACAAAATGTAATAAACACCCGAATAACAAGTAGCAGTGAAATATTACTAATAAGAAGCTAAGAATATGACCATATATGATATCATAAAAATATTTATGATTCTTTAATAAGTCAATGACATTATTTAAATCATTATACAGGAGGTTCGGACACTTACGAAGCAAATCGGACCTAAGGTAAGGGAAAATATCACAATCTCATTTTTTATCAGAGATTGTTTATGCTCCAGAATTTACTGGGGAATATTTATCATCCACATCCATGTTTCTTAAATATGTAATATTATTTATAACCTCATACAATTGTTTAAATCCAATTTTACCCTTCGGTGAGTTTTTAGTAAAATATGTGAAAGGAATCTTTTGTCGTTTTTCATACGAGGTACTTTTTGACTTTTCTAGCCAAAGTACGAGAAGAATGTTTTTTTACTTATACGGCATGAATGGATTTTTATGATTTCAGAGAACATTATTTCCATAAAGCTTCCTTTACAAGTTTTCAAGTTTATTTTTAATCAACTTCCTTTAGTTTAAAATTATATTACATTTTAAGAAAGGAAAAATGTTTTTAAAGTAGAAAGGATATTTTCCTCAAGAATAGAGTTCAAGCATTTTATCAAAATTATTTTACATCTAAGATAATATAGGGTTCTATTTCTATCCCTATTTTTACATTTATTTGATTATGTTATGATGGAATTATTTTTATTATGTCCTTTTATCTTATATGGATTATGTTATGATGGCATGATGTTTAAGAATCCCATTTTTATTACATGGGTTATGCTATGATGTATGATTTATGATTTTGTGGCACACATAAGAATGGTTTCATTATGAGATGGGTGGGACCTATATCTCCCTCCAATGCATTGGGAAAAGATTTATATCTCATGAGATAGACATGGATGGAATGGCAGGTTAAACCGGTTAAGTGAAACGGGACTGAAACGAGGAGTGAACTCGGTTCAGAAATGGACTTTGTCCACTAAGATAGTCTTGGATATGAGTCTTGACTACTAAGAAATGATTCTCTATGATTATGTGTGTATTCCACAAAGTTTCATGTTTTATGTTATGATTATTGGGATTACATTTCACTACTATGATTTATCCCATGTTATGAAATTATGATCTCTTTTGCAGGTTAATATTTCCAAAATGATATGTTCTTATGAATATGATGTGATTGATATTTCTTTTGTTTACCCTTACTGAGAATTTGAGCTCACCCTTTTGTATGTTTTCTTTTCCCCAGGTCAGGAAGAAGGATATTAAGTAAGATATGCCAAAAGGGACTCTAGATATGATAAATAAAAGGGAGACAGAGTAGATGATTTATGAACCAGTTGTTTACGTTTCCTGGTTTCTAAAGACTCTATACCAATATGGTCCTTTCCTGGTTTTGTTATATGTTGTAATAAGTGTGCTTCAATTCTGAAGTAATAACAATGTATGTAAAGTATGGGTCGTTATAGGTAGTATAGTGTCACAAGGGTGATATTGATCAATGGTGGTCCTTGATCCAGAATACCACGAAGGAAGAAGAAATAGAAGATATGGAATGGAGGACTTTTAAGGAAAAATTCTTCGAAAAATATTTCCCTTGTGAGAAACGAATTGAAATGAAGAGGAAATTCGTTGGATTAAAACAAAGGGAAGAAGACAGTGTTGCGGAGTATGAATCTACCTTCACAATGCTAGCCAGGTATTCCATAGATTATATACATGGATCGGCGGACAAAATTGATCATTTATTTGAAGGTATTAATCCAAGTCTTCGAAGGGAACTGGATTCTCAAACATTTTCATCATATGATGAAATTGTATCAAGTGCAATCAAAATAGAGAAGGAATTTTCTAGATCAAATTTGTTCAAAGTAAACCAATATAATAAGCGGTACTCTGATAACCAAGTAAAAGGAGAAGCACCAAAGAAGAACAAGGGAACAAAGCAATTCCCATTATGCGAGAACTATAGAAAGAAACATCTCAGGAAATTCTTGAAAGGCATGGGAGTCTACTATAAGTGCGGAGAAAAGGGTCATCAATCTAATGAATGCAAGGAGAAGAAACAATTCAATGATATTCAATACTAAAATTTTAGAGAGATGGGAAACTATGCAAATGAGTGTCCTAAGCACCAAGGAAACTTGCCTCAGAAAAGGCCATGAGTTCAAGGGAGAGCGTAGGCGATTACAACCACGGAGGTTGAAGTTCCTAATGATGTGGTGGAAGGTACTTTATGTAGAAGCCTGAAGCTTGATGTACATAGACATTATAATACTTTTGCGGAATACTTAGTACATAACAAAAACAGACACACAAGGACTGTAATAGTTTAGTGTCTTTGGAAACGTGGAACGTAATCTTCTAATCATGGTGAAAGATATTCAACATCTCCCATAAAGATCTTCCCATTTTTGCTTCCTTGCCTAAAATCATTATTTTAATCCTGGGGGAAAATAAAACATAAAAAGGGTGAGCTCAAATGCTTAGTAATGGTAAGCATGGATAAAATAAAACATACCATATACATTTGAACTTAAAAAAATGAACATTAAAAATCTTGAGCAACGACATAAAACATGGAAGTACATAAGGAATAGATCATAATGGAACATAAATCATGATAAAATAGCATGGGAATAAAACATGTAATTGTGGCATCCATTAAGAACATGTAATGATATCCATAATAGCCAAGGCATTGCTGCCAAGACCATCTTAGTGGACAAAGTCCCTTTCTGAATCGATTTCACTCCTCGTTCCAGTCCTGTAATACTGAACCGGATTAACTTACCGTTTCATCCATGTCTATCTCATGAGATATAAATCTTTACCCAATGCATTGGAGGGAGATATTGGTCCCACCCATCTCATAATGAAATCATTCTTAATTGTGCCACAAAATAAACATACATCATTCATAAAAACCCAATAAATAAAATGGGTTTCATAAACATCATCCCATCATCACATAATCCATATAAAAGAAATGGATATCATTTAATAATAAGAAAATTGAAACCATGTAAATCATTGAGACATTATACTTGAAACATACACATATGAAATAATGACATCTTAGATGAAAAATGGTTTTGATAAAACACTTGAAATGAATTCTTAAGGAAAATATCCTTTTTTCTTCAAAATCATTTTCTTTTCAAAAAATGTCATGAAATTTTAAAAGAAAAGGATTTTGTTGAAAATATTCATGAAATATTTTGGAATAAGCTTCATGAAAATAAGGCTTTATAAAACTATAAAAATCCTTTCATGTCGTATACGTTAAAAAAACATTCTTCTCGTACTTTTGTCAGAAAAGTCAAAAAGTGCCTGGTAGGATAAATAAAAGAAAGATTTCTTCCATACCATGGGGTAAAATTAAAAATGGGTAAAAAGGAATTTAAACATACATGAATACACTTTTATAAAACATGGACCAGGATGATAGAAATAACCCCAGTAAATACTTACGAATAAGCAATCTCGGATAAAAATGAGATTTGAAAAATTATCCCTTACCTTAGGTCCGATTTGCTTTGTAAGTGTCCGAACCTCCTGTATAATGATTTAAATAATTTTATTGACTTATTACAGAATCATATTCATTGTTATGATATCATATATGGTTCACTTATGACTTTATATTACCCGTTCTTTTGTAAATTCCATGTTAAAGAGTGTTTTGGGTAAAATCGTTTCATTTGTCGTCCGTGTTTTGACTTGTAATTATTCATATGATTACTTAGATCATGATTAATTAATTCCAGAATATAAAACATGATTTATATATAATATATATTCAGAATATACATATACATAATATATCGATAAATGGAAAGAAATACACCGTTCATGGAGACGGTAGGCCGTACATACGCATGAACGTTGTTTTCGTTTCCTCATTGAATTGAATGGAATTAATTGGATGACATACATATATATATATATATATATATAAATCCAGTATCATTATTATGTCATATATTTCATGATTACTTATTATATATACTTTATAATCATTTATGAATGGTTAATCATTGAGAATGAATCTCATCGCGTCGTGGAGACCGTATTCCGTGCGTACGCACGAGCGATGATATCACTCCCATGATCGTGGAATTTTACTGGAGTGTATGTATAATATTAAAGAATCAATATCACTTTACAATAATCATATATAGTTATTATTTACACCATTATACCCATCCAAGTAAGGTGTTGGTGGAAAATAGATTACACCACGGCGTGGAGACGGTATTCCGTACGTACGCACGCGCGGTGATTTCGTTTTCCGTAGGATGGATAGATGGTGAAATAGGGTTGTTTCATACTTATAATAACATATCAGTATATGAGTGATACTGATGTTATTACTTCATAATGAAACAACCTAAGAAGAAGAAGTGGAAGAAGAAATAAAGTTGAAAGAATCGGTAACGGACATTACCTCTTCTTTGAAGCACCTCTTTGAGACCTCCTCTTAGGGCACTAAAATTGGTCTTTGAAGAAGACCAGGACCTCTAGGATGTTTTTAGGGAAGTTTAGAAGATAATTTGGCAGGGATTGGCCGATCTTGAAGGCTCAAATTGGTGTGAGGAGGAGAGGGAGGAGGTGCCCTTTTATAAGGGAGGAGAGAGGCACCTTTGGAATAACTAAAAATATTATTTTATTATAAAGTCATATTCGGTATTTAATAGCTCCAAATTGATTTATTTCTAATCTAAGGTGGGGATGGGTCGCAATCCTCTCATCAAATAGAATTTAGACAAGTTTAGGTCATTATATTAACCTTAACTTTTAGTTTTAACTCTTAGTTAATTAGATTGACATTTACCATGTCACTTTGTATTTTTATATTATATAGTTAATAAACATACCATATACATCAAAGAGACCCCCAAGTGGTCCATTAATGATACACCTATAATTATATAAGTATCTTAGCCGAACCTTAGATTTTTATGAATATAATAACAATTAATAATATAATATTTGTTTTAAAAACTATTTTATGTCAATTTTGACACTATTTGGTAATTCATTTTTGTGAGAATCATAACAGAATGATTAGTTCAAAAAAAGTTAATTAAATCAACACTAACATGTCATATTAACATATAAAATTATTGGAATTCATAAAAAGTCTCAAATTACATTTATTTGGGTATTTATAAGATCAATTATTTCAATATTTCATTAATAAGATAATTATTGCATCATCATTGTGTCATAAATAAATTAAATTATTTTAAGTCTAAAATTTACAAATAAAATACAATTATGTAGGAAATATTTTTATCTTTATAATGAATATTTATAGTAAAATTTATCTTATGTATAACCCTATATTAAAAATTATTTAGTTATTAAACTTTTATTTTAACTATTTTAACCCTTCTTTAAATAAATTAATAATAAATGTCCTAATCTAATCCAAGTGGGCCTAAATGGTCATATTTTATTCCTAAGGTTGTTTTTGGCCAAATTAAACTTATCCAATAGAATTAGGACATGTGTTAGGGTAATAATAATATCATATTTACCCTTAATTACCCTATTTACTTTTAACCGTGGTAAAAAAAGTAAAAAGTTACTATTCACCAAAAATTATTTTCATCTCATTGAACCACATTTTAGTCCTTAATATTAACCGTTTGTCTCGGATTTTAAAAATTCCACTCACAGAAGCGGTAAAATTAAGTTTTATGAAAAATTCAGTTTTTTAACTACCACTTAGTGGTTTCACTATTCATCAAAAAATGAAAGTTTCCAGAAAAATACCAAAAATTAGGCCTAAGCTATATTTGATATTAGGAATTCAAATATGATGTCTATTTTACCAAATTCAAAACATATCAGTTGCATTAATTAATTTAAAAATTAATTCTCGTCGTCAAAACAAATAGCGTGTTCTTAAGAGATAATAACTATCAAAAGATTGACACTTGTTTATGTCTGGTTAAAATGTGAAATTACATCCAATGACCAACATTGTATTAAATTGTAAAAATATATTCTAAATATAATTTAAAACCACTAAAATTAATAATTTATCACTATTAATTATTTTGATTTAAAAAGTTGTTTTAAATTAAAATTTAGTAATTTTCACTATTCATCCGAATATGAAAGTTATCCGAAAAGTACCAAAATTTCACCCTAAGCTAATTTTGATATTCCGAATCCAAAAATGAAGTCCATTTTGAAAGATAAAAATTATAAAATTTCAAAAAGTGGGTATTACTATTCATAACGTCTAGTTCATAATAATATTATAATAATATCTCATTTAGTAAAACTCGGTATTGCGTACTACACACGCTATCGAGGAAGGTCGTGATTGCGTGTAATGCAAGGAAAGTCAGGGATACGTGTTGTGAAAGCTCATTTTGGTGTAGCGTACAACACAAGACATTAATGAAATTAAAAATAATATTTTTCCTTAAATCTCAGGGTATGACACTTTAATTGTTTCCTCAAAATTAGCCAACACTTTATTTGATTCTAGATCATCGCATTCATTTATATCTTCCCAGTTTTCTAAGAAAATTATACATGAACAATTTGATTTAATAAATGAGTTATCATTCAAAACTCCTAAGGGATGCATCATTGCAAAAAAGGCATGTCAACTAGTCCTCCTCATGACAGATAAACGTGCTTTAGTTGCTAACATTATCATTATACCAATGACTGAATTTGACATAATTCTCGGTATGAATTGGATGTCAAACTATGATGTGAAGATTTATTGAAAGAAAAAGGTAGTTAAAATTTTTGAAAATGGTATAGAATCCCTTATCTTTAGAGCAGAAACCTTGCCACCTGATTCTTATCTAGCCGCAGCCCCAGTGGCACTATTAAATGAAATTCTTCAAGAGGAAGAGAACCCAATATCTATGGGTGAGGAAAGAAATCTTAAAATTGAAGATGTGCATATAGTGCAAGAATACATTAATGTATTTCCAGAGGATTTACTTGGACATCCTCTAGAGTGAGAAGTTGAGTTCTCTATCGATTTAATTCTTGGTGCAATTCCTATTGCAAAGACTCCCTATAGAATGGCCATTGTGGAATTAATGGAGCTAAAGAAACAACTAAGGGAATTGAGTGAAAAGGGATTTTTTCAACCTCATGTTTCTCCATGGGGAGCCTCTGTCCTCTTTTTCAAGAAGAAAGACATAACACTGAGGTTATGCATTGATTATAGGGAAACAAATTCTATTACAATAAAGAATAAGTATCCTATCCACCAGATTGATGATTTATTTGATCAAATTTGTGGAGCTCAATAATTTTTGAAGATTGACCTTCGATCCAGATATCATCAGTTACTTGTGAGGAAGGAAGATATTCCTAAGACAGCCTTTTGAAGCAGGTTTGGGCATTATGAGTTTACAGTGATGCTTTTTGGACTGATTAATGCACCCTTTATTTTCATGGATTTAATGAATTGAGTTTTCAAGGAATATCTTTATAACTTTTTTGTGGTATTCATCGATGATATCCAGGTATACTCAAAAAGATATGAAGACCATGAGAATCACTTGCAGATTATTCTAAAAACTCTTAGATGAAATGAATTATATGGGAAGTTTATTAAGTGTGAATTCTGGCTTCAATCAGTTTCTTTTCTTGGCCATATTTTCTCTAAGAATGAAATATTAGTTCATCCTGTGAAGACAAAGGAAATCCAAGATTGGCCCATGCCAAAAAACATAACAAAGGTATGCAGATTTATTGGCTTAGTAGGTTACTATTGGCATTTCATTCAGAATTTCGCCCAACTGGCTAACCCGCTAACCAAGCTCACAGGTAAAGGGGTTAAGTTTGTATGGATGAAAGAATGTACAAAATGCTTGGAGGAATTGAAAAAAATACTCTTCAATGCTCCAATTTTGACTCTCCCATATGGAAATGAGGGATTTGTGATATAAATTGATGCATCAAATAATGGACTGGGTTGCATCCTTATGAAAAACAATAAAGTTATCACTTATGCATCAAGATAATTGAAGACTCATGGGCAAAATTTTCCAATTCATGATCTTGAGTTAACAGCCGTAATCTTTGCTCTAAAAATATGGAGACATTATCACTATGTAGAAATATGTGAGATTTATATGGACCACAAGAGTTTGAAATACATTTTCAAACAAAAATAACTCAACATGAGGCAAAGGAGATGTCATGACCCGACCCTACCTGGGCTCAAGCCGCAACAACCCCAAGTCCGCCTCCATAGTTCAGGGGCTGGCGACAAGTGCCAAAGGCTAAACAACTCGAGGAGGCCTTTGCCTAAGTACCTGTACACACACAGGCAGCCCACTCAATGTAGAAGTGAAAAGTAAAAGGAAAAGTAAAGTACTAACTGCTATAAACAACCCCAAAAGTGAATCGACCTCTAAATAGTAAAAAGTATATGTTGAAGGTAAACTGAAATGAAAAAAAAGGCTGAACACGCGTCCAACTAGAAAATTGTCACAACTCAGAAATGGTTAAACAAAAGTACAATAGCTGGGAGGGTCCCTCACCTGGAACCCGACTACGACCACCGTACGCTGTCCAAGCTCCCAAACTCCTAAGCTCCTCTAACGTCCCGATCGACCTATCTGTAATCTGTAAGGGTACACCAAGTGTAGGCAAATCCCAAGAAGTGGTGAGTATAAAAATACTCAGTAGGATACCTCGAAGGCTCGAGGGAGAAGAAAATGAGGTACTGAAGAGGTGAGCAGTAGATCAAACAGGGAATATTAAAGGAGAACGACGGAGAGTGCAGTAAATAGTACATCTCAACCCAACAAGAGGAAGGAAGTAGACTCGTCCAAACAAAAAGATCTATAAACTGTGAGAAGATAAACTTCCTATCGAGCCTTTGCTACCTATAGCAGGAGAGTAGACTCATCCAACCACGAGAAGCTAGACACGTAAAGCACGTGGCATACCCCGTGCGTCTTCGCCTCTCCTGAAAGGAGAGTAACCAAACCCAAGAAGTGGGTACTGGAACAAGGTGTATACATATCCATATTATCAGTCAAGAAACCCGAACAAGATCGTGAGGGGATCTCCATCCCGTAGCTCAGACCAAGAAAGTGAGTATCCAACAGTCCGAGAAGTAAACACCATCGATGCCCAGCATCCTGCACGTCTGCCCCGAACTGCAAGCCAAGGGGATCAAATCACCACACCTTGACACTATCCTCTTTGGGAGGCACTGACTCACCCGCACGGTTTTAGGTCATGTCACAAGGATGAGTATTTGTGGGGAAAGTGCCCCTCGTACTTGAGAGTTCTAGGGAAAGTCAAACCACACCTATTCACTATCACACAGCCAAGAGGCCTTCTCAAAGTCAAAGCTACCACATCCCTGACCCATACAACCAAGTGTCCCGCTCTGGTACTCACGGAGAAAAGCTAAAGACTAGCTTAGTAGAAAGGACTGACTCTGAAAGAAGTCATCAGGTAACTCACTGCTCAGCCCCGCTGAAGGGTAAACCATAAGAGGTCTTCGGGTAACCCACTGCCCAGTCTCTACTAGAGGGTAAACCCTAAGAGGTCGTCAGGTAACCCACTGCCCAGTTTCTTCTAGAGGGTAAACCCTAAGACGTCTTCAGGTAACCCACTACCCAGTCTCTGCTTGAGGGTAAACCCTAAGAGGTTGTCAGGTAACACACTGCCCAGTCTCTACTGGAGGGTAAACCCTAAGAGGTCATCGGGTAACCCACTGCCCAGTCTCTGCTAGAGGGTAAACCCTAAGAGGTCTTCAGGTAACCGACTACCCAGTCTCTACTAGAGGGTAAACCCTAAGAGGTCGTCGGGTAACCCACTGCCCAGTCTCTGCTCGAGGGTAAACCCTAAGAGGTCGTCTAGTAACCCACTACCCAGTCTCTGTAGGAGGGTGAACCCTAAGAGGTGGTCGGGTAACCCACTGCCCAGTCTCTGCTGGAGGGTAAACCCTAAGAGGTCATTGGGTAACACACTGCCCAGTATCTATTGGAGGGTAAACCCTAAGAGGTCGTCGGGTAACCCACTTCCCAGTCTCTACTAGAGGCTAAACCCTAAGAGGTCGTCGGGTAACCCACTGCCTAGTCTCTGCTAGAAGGTAAACCCTAAGAAGTCAATGATCAACCCACTACCCAGCCCCACTAGAGGGTAAACCCGAAGAAGTCGATGAGAAACCCACTTACAAGCCCCGCTGGAGGGTAAACCTAGAACTGCTATGGCCATCCCTGCTGGATGGTACAACACTGGCCAATAGAACACGGAGTGGGTATCGTGCAACCACCCAACTCCAGAACAATTCACCTAGTAGAGGTTCAGCGCCCGTGTAGTGTGGTTCATGCCGATACATGGAGCTCTTCTTAGGGAAACAAGTCATGGTAGATCGTAGAAGGAGGATATGATCTCAATACTCGGCTAGGGAATCTACGCCCATGCTCACTAGGGCTCTGTACCCTACTGGAAATAACCTCCTTGGTAGAGGATCGGTGTCGTCATAATGTATTGGTCACATTGAATCCTAAAAAACTCTACCCGAGAACACGAAGGTATGTGATACTGAAAGCCCACACGGCTAAAGGAAAAAAGGGAAACCCAAACAACTCCATCGATCACACCGTTGAGAATAGAACGAGTGGAAACCACTCAACCCTGTTGGTCTAAACCATCATGAACAGAGGGACCCTCAATGTCGCGAGGGTTCAAAGGTACGTAAAGTAGAACATGGCATGCATATGGGGCTCACACGATGTGTGGCCCTGACTCATCTCCGAACCAAGTGCACAAACATTCTCAGGTATAAACTACAACATGTACCTCCAAGCATTCTCGTATACTCCCAGAGTATACCACATTTCCAGCCCAAAGGTTATCCTGTACATGGGACCCAACGTCAACGCGAAGGGAAAAAACGCAATTTCACCAACCTGCTTCCTCCACGGCCCTAGCACGGCCAACCACTTCCCTTTAAGCATTTACTTCACTCCCGTAGGACTGAACGCGATCACATGCCAAGGGTTCCCTGCAAACATCGCAGGAAGAACCTCCCCCGGTACACCTTTCATGCTTCCACGTTTAATGAGATCTCGAATGTGTCTCCGTACATCCAAATGGATCGTGTCATTTTAATCCTTGCAGAAAAACACGCGAGATATACTATCCACTCGCCTCAAATGGATATCCGACAGAAAAGTTATCCAACACCGCTTTACACCCGAACGGAATCCCGTGGTCCCGAGCCTCGGTCCCAAAAATAGTCGGGCGCATCACACCATTGCAATCCCCTCATAAAAACATGTCAAATTTACTACTCACTTGAGTGGGAAGGATATATAGAGAAAAAAATTCATCTCTCCATGCCACACACAATCGGTGCTACGTGGGACCCACATCCCGGTCCTCAAGCACTACGAACGGATTGCACCGTTTCGATCCTCTTGAAAAACTATACAAGATTGACTATCCACTTATTCTAAACGGACACCCGGTGATAAAGATGGAGATCACCACCAACTCCCAAAACGGCCCTCATGAGGCCCGCACCACCGTGCAGAATTAAAGTGGGCGGATTGCGCCATTGCGATGCCCGCGGAAAAACACACAAAAACGACTGCTTGCACACCCTGAACGGACGTCCGATTAAAAAGTTACTAAATGATGCTCGCAGCTTAAAAGATGGGTAGTGGGGCCCATACCTCAACTTCAGTTTCAATGCCTAAAACCACCCTGTAAAACTCTGTCTCAGTGCCAGGATCCCAACTCTGTCGATGGCGCTCAAAATGGACTCTGGATGTGTCTATGCCGCCCAAAACAAGAACCCCTGGAATAACTCCAATCCACCTAACGGGTGTGTCACACCACCGAGGACCCCGTCTCGGGAATTAAAAAATCTTGAAACCATCTCAAAATCTTTATCTCGATGCCAGGTATGCCCTACCACAGACTACCTGAAAAACGGACACCTGTAACGAAAATTACGGGTGTCTGAAGTCAGAGGGGGCGAACCCCTTGGGCTGGACCGGCCTAGTCCGGCCTGTCCGCCCGTTCTGGGCCGGCCGGCCCGGCTTGCAGTGCCTTCCTGTGGCTTAGCCACGCGGCCCGGCTGTGGACCCCGGGTCCACGTAGTGCCGACCGGCCCTCGTGGCCGGTCGCGGTCTTCCGCAGAGACCCACCGAAGGCGGGTCTCAATCACCGCTCGGGGTCGCGCGCCGCCACCCTGGTCCGCCTCGCCGTTGACCTCGCCGCCGCCTGGAGCCGCCGCCGTGCCCCTAAAAGCCTCCACCACTGAGGATTCTATTGTCGCGCCGAGGTCCTGGAAATCTTCCACTGCCGCTAGAACCGCACCGCCGCCGCCAGGAACGCGCCGCACCACTGTCGTCGCTTGCCAGACCTCCCTGGGACCGCTGGAAAAAGGGAAAAACGGCCGGGAAACTTCCCGAGGCCACCCCAAAAGACCCGGGACTCAAATATTTGATCTAAAAGGATCATTGGGAAGATAAATTCAAGCCCTTCACAACTAGGGTCTTCGCTCGATGATCGGACAACAATTCGACATAGGGAATTAAATTTAAAGACGAAGCGGAAACCAAAATGAAGAACGAAACCTCCTACATCGTTGGTCATAGCCCGAAGCTTCACGATTGGTTTGCAAGAGCTGCCGCACCTTGCCGGAGTGGTGGAGGAGAGAGGAGAAGCTCATCGAGAGGAAACCACCAGGGAAGAGCCAAGGGGGAGAAGAGGGTGGGGGTGGTGTTTAAATAGAAAACACTTAAACCCCCCGCCTGTAGATCCCATACCCGAACTTTCGGCGGGGTCGGGGTTAAGCAGCCCCTAGGGTAAAAACCACATTTTGAGCTCAACGGCTATCTCATAATTTTATTCTGATCTTCCGTTTGAAAGTTATAAAATTTAACACCTGGGGCCGCTATATTATGAAAATGCCCCCGGTGACATTTTTCACAGAAGGCCCGCTCCCGTGAAAATTACACCCCTCCTAGGGTAAGCGGCATGCTCCGGACTCAATGGTGCCCTCGGTTTTCCAGTCTAAGCTACCATTTAGGATTTATTTCATTTATTTTTTGTGCCCAGTGTGAACACACTGAAAATTTAATTTCGGCCACACCGGGGATCGGAATCGCATGTCGTCTGAAGGCGCTGCTCTGGAATAACACTAAGAATATTCCAAAGTCTTTTATAGAAAAAACCAGGTTCTTACATCATTACCTCATTCAAGTTTTTCATCCCTGAAAAGAAATACTAGGGAAACAACTCAGGATACTAAGCCCACACCTGGATCTCCCGTACCCAGAAGAACTATTGCATAGTTCTACGTCACAGTGCATGGAACAAAGGATTTGGTCTGTTCGCATGGAGTCTGCCCTCGCCAATGAAGTGCATAGGTGCACACACACTTCTTCTCAGGTGAGTCACATGGGAGACATTATGCACCCAAACCAAACTTTGGATTTAGGGCAAGGTGGAGGGGACCTCGCCATCCCTTCGCATGGTCTCAAACGGCCCGAAGGACCTCGGGGGTAGCTCACCTCCCTGATCGAACCTCCCCATGTCGCACACCACGACTGGAATCACCGTTTGCTCCTGGGATAAATCCCGGTGATTCCCTCCTTTAGAATATCCATATGGTGAAGCACCCAAGGATATCTGGTCACGCAAGGTTACACAGTCGATGTCCCATGACCAAGACTCTCTTACTCGCTCGAAAGGTGAAGGAGTCTCCATCATCGACTAAAGAGAAAGGTTCCACGCCTTCTATTCCACTAACACAGGGTTACACCGACGCCCTGCATCACCCTGGTAACGACTCAAGTAAGGAGTAGGGAGAAAAATCATTTCACACACAGAGTCTAATAGTTCTACTGCAAAAAATAGAAGAGTCGTAAAGCATACCTCTTGTCACTTCATGCACTATAGGATCGTAAACATCCAAAGCTCGCGGTTGTCCCTGGTCCCAACTGTCAGCTCCTGGGGCCTGACGTGGACCACCTGGTGGTAATGGGAAGACCTCGTAATGTCGTCCCCCACTTCCAACTCCTCTGCTAGCACCACCCCTCTAGGAACTACTCCGATCACGGTGCTGCCTCTGCTGTGGCGGTGCACCTGCTGCCTGCCCGAAGTTCTCATCATACCTAGTTGGGTAGTCCCATGCCGAGTGACCTCACCCATCACAAGCAGAGCACCAGCGCTCTCTGGGCTTCCCTGGTGCCCTCCGGTGCCACTGTGGTGTACAACCATGGCCCGGAGTCCACTCACAGAAGGGTCTCCTCGGCTAAGGCCTTGCGATTTTCCGCTACAGTGGTGCATGACCACGTCTCTGAAACCGGTGGTGTGAAGGCCACCTGCGTCGCGGTTCTATCATCCAGTGCCTGCTAGCTTCGGCAGATGTCTCGGCTCTGTCGTGCCTACTGCCACCACAAACTGTAAAACGTGACAGGAAGTTCTCTGTCACCAGAGCCTGCTCTAGAACCACAGCATAAATGGGGATGCACAAGCGTACGATGATGGAATGAATCTCTCTACAGAGACCTTGCTCTAACTTCTTCTCTTGGAAGTTTTCTTCATTAACCAAGTCTGGGTAAAAGCGAGCATGGTTCGCAAACCTAGTCACGTACTCTATCACCGTCATCCCTCCCTGCTGAAACTACAACAGCTCCTGGATCCCAACGAAGCGTAAGTAGGAGGGGTAAAACTCCTCATGACCATGTCTCTGAAACCGGCGATGTGAAGGCCACCTGCATCGAGGTTCTATCATCTGGCACCTGCTAACTGCGGCAGATGTCTCGGCTCTGTCGTGCCTACTGCCACCACCAACTGTAAAAAGTGATAGTAAGATCTCTGTCACCAGTGCCCGCTCTACCACCTCAGTATAAGTGGGGATACACAAGGGTACGATGATGGCACAAATCTCTCTGCGAAGACCTTTCTCAAACTTATGCACTTGGAAGTTGCCGTCATGGACCAAGTCTGGATAAAAGCATGCACGGTTCGTGAACCTAGTCGTGTACTCCGTCACCATCATCCCTCCCTGATGAAACTGCAAGATCTCCTGGATCCGAATGGAGCGTAAGCAGGAGGGTTAAAACTCCACACGAAACAGAAGCTGAAAGTCGTCCCATGAAAGTGACGACTCATTGAGTAACGGAGTCACCAGACTCCACCAACGCCCAGCTACTCTGTGGAAAAGGCTGGCGGTCAAATCCACCATAAGATCTCTCAGCGTTTGAACAAGCCTGAAGAGGATAACCACTATCTCTAGCCAAACCTCAGCTGCCTGAGGGTCTGGCTCACCACTGAACCTCAGTGGTCTCTGCCACTGGAACTCAGGGAGCGCGCTCAACCTACGCTCAAGCTCAGTATGCTCTGTTGACATTTTCTGCTTCTCACCAGGCCGGGGTGTTGCTACAGGCCCACCCAGAGAAAGGGACTCGCATAATGGGTCCTAGACTGAGGCCTCATCGCTCACAGGGTCGTCATCACGAACCAAAGCGGGTATCCTGGATGGATGTCCCTGTGGAGGCTTCCTAAATTTTATCAAGGAGCACTGCGATCAGATGAGCATATATGTATATGACTGTAACAACAATGGGGAGCTGACTCAAGAAGGACAGTCAAAGACCCAATCCTATGTGATGCGCAAACCAATTTTCCCTGCAATGGGTGTCTCATCATGCCAAGTCGACAAGCGGGTTATCAGGGTCCTAGTGAATAGATATGTCGGCCGCTGCACCATCGCTAGACTCCCTGTCCTAAGAGCCGCTCTCGAGACACATTGACATTTTTTCCCTAAATCCCAACCAATTCCTTTTTAGGGACGTCCAAAAAATGTCCCAAGGAAATAACCACCTCTGATACCACTTTTTCATGACCCGGCCCTACTCGGGCTCAAGCCGCAACTACCCTAAACCCATTTCCATAGACCAGGGCCTGGGGACAAGCGCCGAAGACTAAAAAACTCATGGAGGCCTTTTCCTGAGTACCTGTACACACACACGCATCCCACTCAATGCAGAAGTGAAGAGTAAAAAGAAAATTAAAGTACTAATTGCTATAAACAACCAAAAAAGTACATCGACCTCTAAACAGTACAAAGTATATGCTGAAGGTAAACTGAAACAAAAAAAAGGCAAAACACGCACCCAACCAGAAAAGTGCCACAACCCGACAGCAGGTAAACAAAAGTACAACAGCTGGGAGGGTCCCTCACCTGGAACTCGACTACAACCACTGTACATGGTCCAAGCTCCAGAAATCCTGATCACCTATGACGTCACGATCGACCTGTCTGTCATCTGTAAGGTAACACCAAGTGCGGGAAAAGCCCAATCAGGTGTGAGTATAAAAATACTCAGTAGGATACCCCAAAGGCTTGAGGGAGAAGAAAAGGAGGTACTGAAGAGGTGAGCAGTAGATCGAACAGGGAATAATAAATGAGAACTACAAAAAGTACAGTAAAGTGTACACCTCAACCCAGCAAGAGGAAGGAAGTAGACTCGTCTTAAAACAAGGAGATAGAAATGGTGAGAATATGAACTTCTCGTTGAGCCTTTTCTACCTATAACAGGAGATTAGACTCATCCAACCATGAGAATCTAGACACGGAAAGCACGTGGCATACCCCACACGTCTTCTCCTCTTATGGAAGGAGAGTAACCAAACCCAAGGAGTGGGTATTAGAACAAGGTGTATACATATCCATATTCTAAATCAAGAAACCCAAACAAGATTGTAAGGGGATGTCCATCTCGTAGCTCAGCCCAAGAAAGTGAGTAGCCAACAGTCCCAGAAGTAAACACCATCGACACCCAGCATCCTGCACGTCCGCCCCAAACTGTAAGCCAAGGGGATCAAATCACTGCACCCTAACACTATCCACTTTGGGTGGCACTAACTCGCCTTCACGGTTTTAGGTCGCGTCACAAGGACGCGTCTTGGTGGAGAAAGTGCCCCTCGTACTTGAGAGTTCTGGGGAAAGTCAAAGCACACCTCTTCACTGTCACACAATAGAGAGGTCTAATCAAAGTCAAAGATGTCACATCACTGACCTGTAGATCCAAGGGTCCCACTCTGGTAGTCACGGAGAAAAGACAAAGACTAGCCTAGTAGAAAGTACTGATTCTGAAATAATTTGTCGAGTAACCCACTGCCAAGCCCCGCTGGAGGGTAAACCCTAAGAGATCATTGAGTAACCCACTGCCCAGTCTCTACTGGAGGGTAAACCCTAAGAGGTCCTTGGGTAACACACTGCCTAGTCTATTCTAGAGGGTAAACCCAAAGATGTCGTCGGGTAACCCACTGCCCAGTATCTGCTGGAGGGTAAACCCTAAGAGGTTATCGGGTAACCCACTGCCCAGTCTCTGCTAGAGGGTTAACACTTAGAGGTCATTGGGTAACCCACTGCCCAATCTATGCTAGAGGGTTAACCCTAAGAGGTCGTCAGGTAACCCACTACTCAGTCTCTGCTGGAGGGTAAACCCTAAGAGGTCGTCGGGTAACCCACTGCCCAGTCTGTGTTGGAGGGTAAACCCTAAGAGGTCATCGGGTAACCCACTTCCCAGTCTCCACTGGAGGGTAAACCCTAAGAGGTCGTCGGGTAACCCACTGCCCAGTCTCTTCTGGAGGCTAAACCCTAAGAGGTCATTGGCTAACCCACTACCCAGTCTCTGCTGGAGGGTAAACCCTAAGAAGTAAATGAGAAACCCACTGCCCAGCCCCGATGGACGGTAAAACCGAAAAAAGGCGATGTGAAACCCACTACCCAGCCCCGTTTGAGGGTAAACCTAGAACTGCTCTGGACATCCCCGCTGGATGGTACAACACTGGCCAACAGAACACGGAGTGGGTATCACGCAACCACCCAACTCAAGAATAATTCACCTAGTAGAGGTTCAGGGCCCCTGTAGTGTGGGTCACGCCGATACCTGGAGCTCTTCTTAAAAAAACACATCACGGTAGATCGTAGAAGGAGGATATGATCTCGATACTCGGCTATGGAATCTGCACCCAGGATCACTGGGGCTCTGTACCCTACAGGAAATAACCTACTGGGTAGAGGATCGGTGATCGCGTAATGTATTGGTCACACCGAATCCTCAAAAACTATACCATGGAACATAAAGGGACATGATACTAAAAGCCCACATGGCTAAAGGAAAAAGGGGAACCCAAACAACTCCGTCGATCACACCATTGAGAACAGAACCAGGGGAAACCACTCAACCCTGCTAGTCTAAACCATCATGAACATAGGGACCCTCTATGTCGCGAGGGATCAAAGTTACGTAAAGCAGAACACGGCATGCATATGGGGCCCACACGATGTGTGGCCATAACTAATCTCTGAACTAAGAACACAAACATTCTCAGGCAAAAACTACAACATGTACCTCCAAGAATTCTCGTATACTCCTAGAGTATACCACATTTCCAGCCCAAAGTCTATCGTGCACACGGCACCCAACGTCAACGCGAAGGGCGAAAACACAATTTCGCCAACCTGCTTCCTCCACGGCCCTATCATGGCCATCCTCTTCCCTTTATGCATTTACTTCACTCCTACACCAGTGAACGCGATTACATTCAAAGGGTTCCCTGCAAACACCGTAGGAAGAACCTCTACCGGTACACCTTTCTTGTTTCCGCGTCTAATGAGATCTCGAATGAGTCTCCACACATCCAAATGGATTGTGGCATTGTAATCCTCGCAGAAAAACATGTGAGATAGACAATCCACTTTCCTCAAATAGATATTTGATGGAAAAGTTGTCCAATGCCGCTTTACGCTCAAACAGCGTCCCGTGGTCCCAAGCCTCGGTCCCGAAAACAATCAGGCGTATCACACCATTGTGACCCCCATGGAAAAACACATCAAATTGACTGGTCACTTGAGTGGGATGGATATCCAGAGAAAAAGATGCATCTCGCCATGCCGCACACGAGTGTTGCTACGTGGGACCCACATCTCAGTCCTGAAGCTCTATGAATGGATCATACCGTTGCGATCCTCTCGAAAAAGTACACAAGATTGACTATCCACTTATCCAAAATGGACACCTAGGGATAAAGATGGAGATCACCGCCAACTCCCAAAATGGACCTCGTGGGGCCCACACCACCATGTGGAATTAAAGTGGGTGGATTGCGTCATTGCAATTCCCTCGTAAAAACACTCAAAAATGACTGCTTGCATGCCCCGGACGTCCAATGAAAACGTTGTTAAACGCTGCTCGCAGCTTAAAAGACGGGTCATGGGCCCCATGCCTCAACTCTTATTTCAATGCCTGAAACCATACAGGAAAACTCTGTCTCGGTGCCAGGGTCCCTACGCCGCTGACGACGCTCAAAACGGACTCCAGATGTGTCTGCACTGCCCAATACAAGAACCCCCAGAATAACGCCAATCCACTTAACGGGCGTGTCGCGCCACCAAGGCCCCCGTGTTGGGAATTAAAAACTCCGTAAAAGATCTCAAAATCTTCGTCTCGATGCTAGTAATGCACTTTAGTAGATGGCACGCAAAACAGAGACCCGTAGTGAAAATTACGGTTGTCCGAAGTCAGAGGGGGCGAACCCCTTGGGCTGGATCGGCCTGGTCCGGCCGGTCCGCCCGGTATGGGCCGGCCTGGCTCGCAGCGCCGGCCCGTGGCTCAGCCGCGCGGCCCAGCCATGGACCCCGGGTCCACGCAGCACCGACCGGCCCTCGTGGCCGGTCATGGTATTCTGTGGAGACCCGCCGAAGGTGGGTCTCGGTCCCCGCTAGGGGTCGCGCGCCGCGACCCCGGTCCGCCTCGCCGTTGACCTCACCACTGCCTAGAGCCACCTAGAACCGCCACTGCGCCGCGCAAATCCACCATTGATGAGGATTCTGCCGCCTCGCCGCTATCCCGGAAAGCCGTCGTCGCCACTGGAACCGCGTCGCCGCTGCCCCCTGGAACGCGCCGCGCCGCTACCGTCGCTTTCCGGACCTCCCTCGAACCGCCGAAAAAAGGGCAAAACGGACGGGAAACTTCCTGGGGCCACCCCAGACGCTTTGGGACTCGAATATTTGATCCGAAAGAGTCGTTGGGAAGATAAATTCAATACCTACGCAACCAGGGGCTTAGCTCGACGATCGGACAGCAATTCTACACAGGAAATTAAATTTAAAGACGAATCGGAAACCAAAACGAAGAACGAAACCTCATACCTCATTGGGCGTAGCCCGAAGCTTCACGATTGTTCCGCCAGAGCCGACGTACCTTGTCAGAGTGGTGGAGGATAGGGGAGAAGCTCGTCGAGATGAAACCTCCTAGTAAGAGCCAAGGGGGAGAAGATGGTGGGGGTGGTGTTTAAATAGAAAACACTTAAACCCCCCACCCATAGACCCCATACCTGAACTTTCAGCGGGGTCGGGGTTAAGCTTCCCCTAGGGTAAAAACCATGTTCTGAGCTCAATGGAGGTCTTGGAATTTTATTCCGAGCTTCCATTTGAAACTTATAAAATTTAACGCCCAAGGCTTCTAAATTACGAAAATGTCCCCGGTGACATTTTTCACAGAAGGCCCGTGCCCACAAAAATTACACCCCTCCTAGGGTAAGCGGCACGCTTTGGACTCAAAGGTGCCCTCAGGTTTCCTGTCCGAGCTACCATTTAGGAGTTATTTCATTTATTTGGCGTTCCTAGTGTGAACGCACCAAAAATTTAATTCCGGCTACACTGGGGCTTGGAATCGCACGCCGTCTGAAGGTGCTGCTCTAGAATAACATCAAGAATATTCCAAAGTCTTTTATATCAAAAAAATGGATTCTTACAGAAGAAGGCTCGAGTTACTCAATGATTACGAATGTTCAATACACTACCACCCAGGAAAGGAAAATAAGGTGGCAGATTCATTAAGCAAGAAAGATCACGGAATCCTAACCCAAATTAGGATTGAAATAAATCCTATATTCATGGATCTACTGAATATGGATATGGGAATTGTTAAAGAAGGGGAAACATCTTTCCTCTTTTAAATGATTTCTAAACCATCTTTATTAGAGTAGATAAAAATCTCTCAATCTGATGATGAGAATCTGCATAAGAAAATTAATGTTGTCAAGGATGGGAGATTAGAAGACTTCATGTATAAAGGAGTTCTAAAATTTGGGAAGAGGTTATGTGTTCCATCAGTACCTGAGCTAAAAATGGGAACTATTAGACGATGCTCATAGCTCAAATTTCTCTATACACCTGGGTAGCACAAAGATATATAGAGATCTGAAGGAATATTTTTTGTGGGATAATATGAAGCGAGAAATTGCTGACTACATGTCAAGGTGTCTAGTTTTTCAACAAGTGGAGGAAGAGAGACAACATCCTATAAGAGTGATGCAACCTATACCTATTCCTATGTGGAAGTGGGATAACATGACGATGGATTTTGTCACCGGACTACTGAGGAAACCTATAAGGAACGATGAAATATGGGTAATTATTGATCATCTCACAAAATCATCACATTTACTTCATATAAGAGAGGATTTACCACTTGAGCGCCTAGAAAGACTTTATATTAATGAATTTGTAAGACTTCCCGGTGCACCTCTATCAATTGTGTCTGATCGAGATCCCTGGTTTACATCAAAATTCTAGAAAATTCACCAGAAGGCTTTGAATAATGAGCTTCATATGAGTACTTCTTATCACCCCCAAACTGACAGACAGTCTTAAAGGACTATTCAAACTCTAGAAGACATGCTGAGATCATGCTCTCTTGACTTCCAAGTTATGTGGGATCAAGACTTGCCATTGGTGGAATTTTCTTAAAACAATAGTTTCCATTGTAGTATTAAAATGGATCTATATGAAGCATTATATAGAAAGAGATGTCGAACTCCAACTTGATGGGATGAATTTGGTGAGAGGAAACTTATAGGCCCATAACTTATTGAGGAGACCACAAAAAAGGTGAATACAATCCAAGAACATATTAACGAATACCAAAGTAGGAAGAAGAGTTATTATAACTGGATAAAGGATTTTGAATTCCAAGTGGGGGATCATGTCATTCTGAAATTATCTCTATGAAAGGGTGTCTTAAGGTTTGGTAAGAAAGGGAAGTTAAGCCCTAGTTACATCGGACCATTTGAAATTCTAGAAAGAATTAGAGCTGTAAATTACCGTTTAAAAATTTCTCCAAGTCTCTCCATATTTATTGATGTATTCCATGTGTCATTGTTGAAGAAATACATGCCAGACCCAATGCATGTACTCACCTATGAATAAATATAACTAGAACCTGATTTGTCGTACTCTGAAGAGCCTATTGGGATTCTTGACACAAGGGAGAAGGTACTGAGAAATTAGACAACTTTTCTAGTAAAGGTTCTTTGGAGAAACTATATCATAGAGGAATAAATGTGGGAGCCTGAGGTTGTTATGAAGAAGAACCACCCACATCTGTTTGAAGGTATTTGTAAATGAAAAAATTTGAGGATGAAATTTCTGAAGGAGGGAATAATGTGACATCCCAAACATTTTACGATATGTTTCTCTTAAATACATTCTAGTTATAGCCTATATTTCATGAATCACTGAGACTCTACGGAACAAAACTTGGGTATTTATTATAGATATTCATAACTTAGACTCATACATATACTGTATTTTCATTGTTATAATGGAATATTTCCTTATAATCTCTCTTTTTTCCCCTCCTATTATACTATAAATGCAAACACCGTCCGAGATGTGTTAATTTATCACACTCAAAAAAGACGGGTTTTCAATTTGCATTACTATCTTCAATACTAGACATGAAAAAATTTCAATTGTGTAACCATATCATAATATATGTATTTTATCATGTTTTATGTTCTGTAATCCTTACAAACTCATAAAACATAATAATAATACAAAATAAGTTCATTGTGCACAAAACCGCCAAGCCAAATCCAAGGGTTTATCATTAAATCATCGAATAAGTCATCCTCATGCTATATAACCAGAATCATTATAAGATAATTTATATCTATGTAATTTCATTAATAATATATATTAATTATTCTGTATGTTTAACCACATTAAAAATGAACTTCCATTCATGAATTCAAGTAAACGAATCATGAAACAAAGTAAGAAAATGCTTCTAAAACAATAAAATTAAATCTCTTAAACCCATCAAAAATGCCATTAATGAACTTAATAAGGTTACAACATATCAATTAAATGTTTATTAGGTTCCATAATTATTAATTAATGAATATAAATTTGATTATTAAGGTTGTTAAGAACAATCAAAAACACCTTTGAGCTTAAGGTAAGGGATCCTCTCTCTTACTTTTGTTCAAGAATCTCCCCTTTGTTGTGATCTTTTATTTTTAACTACTAATGATGGGGTATGTTTTTAAACCTCTCCAATACTTCCCTTATGATATATAAATAATGTTATACCCATTTACCTCTCATTAATCCCTTGAAAGAACACTTGTTACTATGTCGAAATATTTATAAGGGGTTTTCTCATCTCACTTTCAATTCTGTGGGATTTCCATTGTTCGCCTATTATTTCTTAAATGTGGTATATGTGTAATTCCATTTGATATATATTATCATAATTATATTTATATTAATGGTATTCTATGATCCATTTGGTGGTTGTTAACTTTTGGTCATATGATTCAATTGGTTACAACGTGGTAACAAGATTTGTCTCAATTTTCACTTAGTTGTGACTTGCTTAGTATTGTGCACCTACTCTTTATTATCTGGTGTACCTACTGCACATTTTAGATCAATTTTCAATAGAAATTATATTCCATTTAAATTTACATATTCTCATATCATGTATATGATTATTGTCTAATTCGTATACCATTTTACATACAGTATTTATTTTGAATGCTTTTTTGACTGTGGAAATATTTATGAATCTGTATCCTCTATTCTATATAGATAATGTAAGGGTATATTGATCTTGTGTTTAATATATGTATAAATAATTATTTGGACATGTACCGGTGGGTGGGGCCTACTAAAGCCCCTTGATGCATCGATATGTCTCATGAGACAAATCAGTTGGCGACAAACCCTTCGAGTCTGTCTCCAAAAATCAGATGGGTTTCTACCCACAAACTTAAACTATTTTAATGGTATTATGGTATGATGTTACATATACATGACGTACAATTAATAATCATTCTCTTTATTCGCTATCAATTATTACTATCCATGAGGTTTCACTATGAAAAAATCTATGGATGCAGTTTCATTCTCAGTTTATTAATGGCACGAGTTTTTCATTTATTCACCATTCCATATTGATTATGTAAAATTATTTATGATTCACTTATTAATTAATTTATGATTCCACTATTGGTAACCTTTACTGATCATTTGATCTCACCCCTTTCATTGTTTTCCTTCAACAGGTGATGAAGAGGAGATCACTTATTGAGTTCATGTGGTTGCAGTTTTTAGTTTTTGTTATGTATTGTATTTTATAACCTTTTCTAATATAATTTGAGTTACATCTATGTATCTAGTTTCTTCAAGACTACTAAACTGATCTTTCCTTTGGTATTTATTTCCTTCTAACCATGCTAATGTACTTAGTAATTCAGCTGCTCCGGTCTAGAGGGGTCAGGGCGTTACATTTAATGTCTCATAAGAAATAGAAGGATATCAATGAAAGGTGTACCAGGAACCTCCCATATTACACTCACATAAACTCATCTGGAAATAATTAAAATGAACCTGGAAGAAAAATGGAGGATATGTTTCAATTTTGAGTAAGAACAGTGAAAGTTCAGTGAATGACTCACCCCCAACAATAAAGGGTGACATGACTCAGGTAACTAATAAAAGAAAAATAAATAAAGAATTTCTCAATAAATTCATTTTTCATTCTATAATATGAGAAGTGAAGGCAAGAGAAAGATCCCTAAAATGGAGGAATAAGTAAGACCAGACATCCAATGGAATGATTCCTACTCAAATAAATAATTTTGAAAAATATTATATTGGTGGAGCATCAATGAAAGAAATTTATACTAGTGGATTTAAACCCCAAGTTTTGAAAAAGTCAAAGCCAATAGAATATACATATAAAAATAATACTTATAATATTGGTAAATAATTTCTAGTTATATGGCCAGAACTATTTAAGTTGGATGGATAGTTAGAACAAGAACGAAAATAGTACAATTCTTTGAAATAAATTATCAAAGTGATGGTCCATCTGGATTGACTATAATCCTCTCATTGAGGATTCCAAAGGCACCCCCTCTCCCCATTAATTAACTAATTCTAATATGTGTTTGAATTGGTATAGGAAGAAGGTGGATATATGATCTATGGGTTGTGTGTTTAATGAAAATTCATAGGCGCATAATTTTATTAGAGATACATGCGGCAAGAAGAATCTGAACTCTTGAAATTTTCATATGGTATCAGATTCTATAAGTGATGTTAAACAAATCTATTTTTCAAATATGTATTAGGAAGTTGAATTTTGTGGAAAAGTAAGATTATATTATGAAGATCCTAATATGAAACTAATGAGTTTTAAAATATATACTTTAATGATCCAGTGGTTCTAAGTCTCATTGAATATTCAAAAATTGGTATCATGCATTATTTCAAGTGGTATTTGTCCACTGAGAGAAGATAGATTTATGTAGAAGTAGTAACATTCAATTATTTAATGTTTATATATTTTTTTCCAACAATGTAGTATCAGATGACTATTTTCATGATACCAAGAAGATGCTCAAAAATAAATATAATTTCCAACTAGTGTTTTACATATTCTGAAGATTAATTCAACATCTAGCCTCAACTCAACATTTGGTATTAATAATTTCTATTAGTCCAAAGCTGGAGGTTTTTTAGGGAGATATGTTGACATGCACTCTAATAGATATTGTTTCATCTAATAATTTAATTCCCAGCCCTAGATCCACTTAATCGGTGCCCTAGGTTGGTGGGTCACATGGCCTCAAATGAACCTCCCCATATACCATAGGCTTTTGAATAGTAGTGAGGTTCTAACTTGGTATAGCGGTGAGACTATACCCTCATATCATATTGGAACTGTAGAAATAAAATACAATAAATAACTTCAGAAGCAGAAATGAATAAACAACAATAATAAATAATCAAAAGATCAAGTCTAATTCATATACAAAATAATGTGATGGCATGCTAGTGTACAAAAAGGGGAAATAGGGGATATAGGGGATAGGCATAAACAACATGCTATAAAAATACAAAAAGGAACAAATATGGCTCCACTAGAATCATGATAATATGTTTGGTCCTCTTCTCCCATTCTCCAAGCTATAAGTAAAACATATCAATCATCTGTAGCAGGGCGCTTGCGCTTATCCATACTTGCAGACATGAAGTCTACTTGGGTACCAAAGGCAACCCAAGTAAGGTGTGAGATAAACTCATTAGGTCACTACAAATGGAGTCTATAAATAATCTTGTCATTTTAAATAGTAATACTAGTGTGTAGGTAAAATTAATGATAAAAAATACATAATAAGTAAATACAAGTTGGCCCATGTTCCTACAAGACACCTAACTGGGTCTACTTTCTTTGGAATAGGCCGGTGAAATATTTTGATATGTAACCATATATATATATATATAGTAATCATATATATAGTTATATACTATATACATGCATATTCACTAAGTACATGAGGACATAAGTAGGCATATACATGGATATTATGTGTTAGCTGGACCCGAGGCATAAATTGGGCTTCCATAACTTGTCTAACAAGTTATAGGTCCAAGTAAGGGTATATGCCCTAAATCTCATAATGAATTTGATATATATTTCATGTCATATGAGATGGTGTAGTTATCCATAATTCCCAACACTCGATATAGAGTAATGTGGAACGTTATGCTCATCGCCCAAAAATAATAATAATAGTGTGAGATGTCATTCCCAACACCCGATGTAAGGGAGTGTGAAACTTCATTGTAACGTACCAGACTCAGATTCCACTGAAGGTGCTCTGAGCTTGGTTAGACACATGGCCTCAATCACATCACCCCAAACTCTAGAGGCTATCGACTGGAAGTGAGGTCCTAGCTGTTTCATTGTGGAGACTATGTCCTCATTACCAGAGTATAGTACATTGGAAAAAAATAAGAGATAAATAGAAAAAGCAGTAAATAATTTAGAAAAACAATAAGATATAAATAGAATAAGAAGTAAATCAATCATAAAGATGATAAATAACTAAGATAATAATATATAAATAATTCCAAAATTGATATCATATATATATGATAATGATACATGTCCTATGTCTCCACAAAATAGCCAAAACAGGTATACATGGAATCATTAAAATACATGTAACAAAAGTGAAAAAGGACCAAAAACTATCCACTAGCTTCATGAGTCTCAGCTCGGTCATGTGATCCCCTTATCCTAATAATAAATCTGGAACATGTACCAGGTATCTTTACCTTTTCAATACCTATAATCATAGAGTATGTTTGGGTACCCCAAGGCAACCCGAACAGGGTGTGAGACAAAAATCCCAATATGCAGGAACCCAAGGTCTAGTTCCATCCATTCATTGAGTATATATGACAACAACAATGTGCATGTAGTAATAGAATGTACAAAAAAATTAAGTATCTAAATTAACAGTCTGTCATGTGTCATTTATAATAAAATCCTTTAAATTCACCAAACTCATTAAATTATTAAGTCTCAGGACCTGGCGCATGTCCCAGCATTCCACATAGTGATATAGTCAAAGGATAACTAAAGAGGTCATCCATAAAGTGTAAGACAAATACCAAATCTAATATTGGGATTTAGCTTTGTAGACTCATCTTATAAACCATTTCATTCGTTATTAAATTTAGAACCTGAGCCCATCCTCAGCATTCCTAATTTTGAATCTGAGTATCGCTCCGTGTGTAACTTGAACCAAGCACCCAACAAGATCATCCATGGAGATTCTCATAGGAACGCAGGTATCACTCTAGGTGTGGTATAATATCCCAGCTACTTGATTCTATCATTGGTGATCCACTAACAGAGCCCAAGTATCACCCATGGCATATATGATCAAATACCCTTTGATTTTGTCCTTGGCACTCCACTAGAGAGTCCAAGTATCACTTGACATATAATAATCATCCCCCCATGAGTCCATGCTTGGCAGTACATATAAGGAGTACAAGTTCCACTCGGGAATAAGTAAGCTAGAATCTAAATGAGTATATCTTTGGCACTCCACTAGGGTGTCCAAGTATTACTTAACATATAATAATCATCCCCCATGATTCCATACTTGGAAATACATATAAGGAGTCCAAGTGTCACTTAGGCATAAGTAAGGTAGAATTCAAATGAGTCTTCCCATGGCATTTTTATATGAACCCATGTGTCACCCAAGGCATATTCAATATCATTCAAACAACATCATTTAATTATATCAAGATAATCACCTTATTCATTTCAATTTAAAATCACCTCAAAGGTGACTCAAGGGATTAGATAAACTTAGAAGGCTTAGACTTTAATTTAACTCACATGGGAAATCCATTATAACCCACATCTCATGATTAATCAACCAATACATGCCAAGTTTCTAGGTCATTGATTCCATTCCCATTTCTCTATAAATTCAATTTAAAATTTATATTTCAATTCAAATTACATAACAAATTCACAATTCAACTTATCAATTTAGTTTAAAATTCAATACAAAATTTAAATCCCATAACAAGGGGTAAAAAGGAACACCTCAAAGGGTATTCAAGTTCAATAAACCCATGGTGGTCCACTTAATTAATAAACACACCCAAAGGGGTGGTTCTGATTCAAGTTTCTCAACATCTTTACATTTATCAATGGTTTATGTTAATTTCATAGTATATGAATGTCAATTTAATTGAAGTATTCAAATTCATTTCAAGGTATCTCTATGAGAATTGGGCACACGAAAAAATATATATATGTATATAAACACTCAACTTTGAAATAAAATCACAATACTATCTACTATAGGTTTTCAGTGTATATCCCATCTAGTATTACCTCCTGATTTGACTTGGGTTGGGAGAAAAATCAAAGAGTAGAGAAAGACTCTGAAAATAAGGAAACTTATCTTGCAACTAAATAGATAAAATGATACCAAGAATAATTAATAATGGAAAAAAAGTAATCGAGATCTTACCAAGATGGATATAACTATAAAGAGGGTTCTTAATTCTGAGTCTGGCAGGAAGAAATCTATTAATTCCTACTTTAAGTATCAAAGGATGAGTTGTCAAGGTAAGGTTTCTATACAATGTGTTAAATGATAGGAAAATAAGTTAGAAACCTAATTAATTAATGGAAAATTATAAATTCACCCCAAAACATAGGGTCACATGGTTTGGTCGTATAGTTGACCAAACTGTGTGCCAACCGTGAACCCTTTGTAGTGGGAAATGTTTACTTAGCACGGTTTTACTAACCATGCGCAAACTGTGTCTCAGTTCACTTTCAAAATTTCATACTTGGTCACACAACCATACACCTCATTTCATACGGTTTATCTAAATGTTTGGATTATAACCTATAACTTTCCATCTAAGTACATTTATAAGTAACCGTGCAGCCTTCCCTGCATGGTTTCTCCTAACTGTGCACCAGGACTTTTCACCTAAAAGATCAGTTCTAGACTCTGAACCAACCCCGGACATCCCTGATACCTATGTGACCTCTAATGGATTTCATATTATTCCATACTTAAACATTTCTAATAAAAAGTTTATGTAAGTAAATGATTGTGTACCTTAATAAAGAACTAGATTTTTACAGTCAAGCTCAACAAGACACTTAACCATTATTCACTAGCCAACATCAATAGCATAATAATAATAGTAATAATAAATAGGAGGAATTATCTCTAATGAATTTATAACCATTTGGAACAAAATTATAGGGTTTCACTATTCATATAATTAATGTTATTATTTATAAATGTAAAACATGTGGTGCGTCCTTTTAAAACATTTCCATTAATTTAGATTAGGCCATTCAATTTACAGGGAAAAAATTCACTTATAAGCTAATTCAAGCACTTAAAAGGTGATTTGGTCCACAAAAATATATAAAATATGGGAAATAATTTAGCACACTTAAAGGGGTAGAAATCAATGAGGTCAAAATATTCTAATCACTTAGAAAGGGTCTACAAGAGTATAACAACATGCATAAACTTATTTAGAAAGGAATAAAACAACTTTAGGGAAATGTGTGGAAATGGATGGAATGTGACACAATATAAGATCTATGAAAACATCATGACTTTTAGGGGGGAAATATACCACCAAACTTAGGGCCATAGACTACTCCTTATCCAATATCGGCTTTATGTTTGAAGTAGGATGGAAGAAATCAGAGAAATGGACCAACACGCTGAAAATAGGGTGAATGAGCTCACACCAAAACAGTGAAAGAGATGGGAATAGAAACTAATATAGGAAGTAAGAGGTTTAAATATATTTCCTCAATATATCCAATTCTTCCTATGGCTATCAATTTAGACTTTGGATTAGGGAATTATCTTGTTCCCTTGGTTAGGAAAAGGGAGAGCTCATGGGAGAGGATAGAGGGGTTTCACACAAGAAATGAGAGAAGGAAAAGAGGGTAAGGGATTAAATATCATTAATGTAAAATCATGAAATCATCCTCTAATACTGGGTTACACAATTTGGATTTATAGTTGTCCAAATCGTGTGCCAACCGTGCACCACCCACTACCAACGGAGGGACCCTACATGGGCTAGGCACATGGTCTTCTTAACTGTGTGCAATCCCTATGAAAACACACTATCAAAAATGTAAAGACCCGTAAATTTCAAGGAAATTTTTTTTTCTTAATTTTCTTTGGAATTTTACAAGAGCGCAGTCTCTGACGGCACCTGATTCCGAGGCCCGGTGTGCCCGGAATCATTTTCTGAAGTTTGGCTCGGGTACGTTCAGTGAACGGACGAGCGGGTTTTTCTAACTTTTGAACCGGTGCCTGGAATCGAATTCTGAGGGCTCCGATGAAATCGCAGTGCCGGTATTCGCTTAGAAACGCCTCTTCCGGAGTTGCGTTTGCTGAGGTGTGGTTTTTAATTTTCAGGCTTAAAGTTGAGAAATAAAATAATTTTGCGACAACTTTATTTTATTTCGCTTAAGCCACTTGGAAGCCACTTAAGGCCACTTAAAGGCGGCTTGAACTGAGTTAAACCGGATAGGATTCTATCCAGAAATATCCTACCCCCTTGGTAGGGTATTTGTGAGGTGGGGCCCGCACGAGCCCCGCCGTTTCTTTCCGCTAAGAAATGCACCCGCGAAAACCCGTCTTTATGAAAGTCAATTGACGCGTTTCTTAAAATCTTAACAGACCATTTAATTGGGTGGTTTATTTTGTGAATTAAATGGGATGTTTCTTTCGTTGAATTAATTCAACGAATTAATTCAATCGTTTCTTAACCAGTTTTCAAATTCGTTGGCGTAATAATAAAATAAGGCCAACGCACGACCTCTGGTTATTTGAACGTTGAGAAGATTTGAGAGGACCCTTGTATCTTCTTCTCCCTCGCGAAGAACGCGAAGAACGCGAATAATGCGAAGAACGCGAAGAACGCCGAACCCGGAAATCGACGACGCTTCCGTCCGAGACGTTCTTCCCCGCTCCGATCTCCGATCACCAACCGTTTGAGGTGAGTGATTTCGGATTTCCTCTCAAGGTTCTTTTTTTTTTGGTTTTAAACGAAACACAGATTTAATTATTTATAATTTAAATCTGTTGTTCTTGGTCCGTTGAGCTCGCCGACTCAACGCCGGATTCCGCGACGACGCGACGCCTCCATGCGACGACGCGACGATCCCTCTCTTCCGCGACGAGCTTTTCCGTGAAGAACGCCTGCACGCGACGACCAACGAGGTAGGGATTTATTTTGGGAATTACCCCTTTTTTCCGGTCAATGTTTCTTTAAAGAAGTTAAAGAACCAGATTGTGAACAATTTTAATTTTATTAAAATTGTTGGTTCCTGTGTGGAATAAAAATTCTTCCATTGTTTATATCTAACGTGGAGGGTGCGGGCCAAACGAACACGGCCCGGCGACCCTCCGCCGTTCTTCGTTTGTGCGGATTTGACGGCCGACGGCGGAAAGTGCCGCAATGGATGTTTGACGATCCTGCAGTGAAGAACGAGTCCCGGGAGGAGCAATGGCGCAGACGGGAAGAGAATCAGACCACCGGAGCGATCCTGGTGGCCCGCGGAACACGCCGGCGGCGCGAATCGCCGGCGCGGCGGCGCCGGCAGCTGGGAGTGGCGGCGCCCCGGCGCGCCGCCGGACAGGACGCCGCGGCGGAGGCGGCCCCCGCGGACCCGCGGCCGCGCGGGTCCACAGCATTCGGACGCGGCTGAAGCCGCGTCCCGACTCATCGCAGCCCCGCGCGGGGGGCCGCGGCACCACCAGGCCGCGGGGGCGGCGCCCCGCGTGCCTCGGTCGAACCGGACAAGGCCGTTCTGACTGTTCGGGCCGTGCCCCGTCCGGACCGGACCGGGTCGGGTCGACCCGGTTCGGCCGACTCCCGGGGGGGGGGGGGGTCGGGCCGGGTCGGCCCGGGCCCGTACCCCCCGTCTTCGGACGGTCTTCGTTCAAATGGCTGTATCTTGAGCTACGGGCCTCCAAACGACCCTCCGTCAACGGCAACGCGATCCTTGGATCGAGACGGTCATTTTGGTATATCGCACTCAAGGTTTCGGAATACTTTGAGTACGGTCGGGTTGGTTCGTACACGAAACCAACCGGGCCTTCGGAGCGGAAACGCTCATATCCTGAGCTACGGACGTCCGATTGACGTGTCGTCAGCTTTGTTGAGTGCCTCTTTGTGAGGCGGATCTTTTGGCATACTCCGCCCGAGATTTGGACGCAGGTGGAGTACGGTCGGGTTGGTTTTTCCTTAAAAACCAACCGGGCCCCTGGGACGAAAAAGCCAATAACTCTCAGACCGGGTGTCCGATTGACGCGCCGTCTGCGACGTTGAGTTCCTGTTGACGATACGGAACTTTTGGATACATCAACTTTAGACTTTGTGTCAGTTGATGTATCAGCCTCTCGTCTCGTGGAGCAGACCCTCCCGAATGAGCTTGCTGTGTGCGGGAACCCTAGTGCTGGCTGCGACTGCTACTTCGACAGCGATGACTGTGCAGAGATCCTCCGTGGACTCCGACGACGGCCGTGTAGAGATCCTCAGTGGACTGTGGCGACGACTGTGCAGAGATCCTCTGTGGACTCCGACGACGACCGTGCAGAGATCCTCAGTGGACTGCGGCGACGACTGTGCAGAGATCCTCAGTGGACTGCGACGACTACTACACTCAGTGATCCTACGTGGATCAGTGCTACAGGTCCTGCGTGGGCCCGGTCCTGTGTGGGCCCGATCCTGTGTGGGTCTGATCCTGTGTGGGTCAGCGCTCAGCGGTTCTGTGTGAGCCAGCGCCTACAGGTCCTCCGTGGGCCCGGTCCTGTGTGGGCCCGATCCTGTGTGGGTCTGATCCTGTGTGGGTCACTGCGGGGGTTAGTTACCTATCGATCCTTCGTGGGTCCGATGACTTAGATGGATCAGTGATCATCTTATCGTCATCTGAAGAAGTATACATGTGTGAGCTGAATCTTCTATTTACTCTCGTTTGTGGATTGTGTTGAGCTATCCTGTGTGGATTTACTGTTTACTCTCCTTTGTGGATTGTGTTGAGCTATCCTATGTGGATTTACTGTTTACTCTCCTTTGTGAACTGTGTTGTTCTATCCTGTGTGGGTATACGTTTTGCTTTCCTGTGTGGACTGGGTTATGCTTGGGCTCGGACGTTGGTGCCGAACGGAAAATTGATGACTTAGGTATATGTATGGGCATATACCTAAGCCGTGTCAGATGTTAATTCGTGATTGTATCTTTCCTTTGTGGATTATCCTTTGTGGATTTCGGGAGACCTTCGGGGGTCTCGGGGTCCCTACTAAGTAGCTTATACTCACCCCTGCACGGGCTTTGCCCGCACTACGTTGTGTTGGTTGTAGACGACGGACAGCGCTGATCGTGGTGGGGGCGTGCGGAGCAGGACGGTACCCGGAGGCGGACCACTGGGTGGGACGTACTCGGAGCGGTCAGGTGGACCCGATGAGCAGTGGAGGCTATCTGTACCCACCCTTCAGGTGGGATTTCCAGAGGACGGCTCGACGCTGCAGTTTTCCCTTTCAGTTGCTGTTTTTCCTTTCAGTTGTACTTTACTGTTGGGCTTGTATTTCCGGCCCCTTTTACTTTCAGCACAGCTTGTACAGTTTTTACTTAGTGTTTACATTTCCGCTTGCTTACTCTGTGGTGCTTGTTTACTTTTCAAAGTCAATTCCTTCCCTTTTTGTTGGGATTTACGCCTTGGTGCTAGTCGCCAGCCCCTGGCCTATGGAAATCGGGCTTGGGGTAGTCACGGCACAGGCCCCGAGGGCGGGTCGTGACAAATTGGTATCAAAGGTTGTCGGTTCTACAGCAGACTCTGATCTTTCTTCTATGTGAAGAAATAGTGTTTAGCATATTAAGTGTGGTTAACAGTTCAGGGAGTCCAGTGTTGGTGCGGCGGCCGACGTATCCATACACCAGGACCCTGACTTCTGATTTCTGACTTAATGCACGAAAACATTGATTGCATGTGTGTTTCAAGTTTTATTCATGATTACTTGTGTCAGCTCACCAGGTATACTGTTCTGACCGTGGCGCACTTGTTTCCTTTTCAGGATGGCACGACGACAGCAGCCAGCTAGGGTTCCTAGAGTAGGGTGCGACGACAACCCGCTGAGCGACGAGGCCTCGGTACAGGGCCCGTTGACAGCAGAGGCACCAGCGGTACCATTACCCGCCGAGCCCCCGATGCTTCCAGCACTAGCAGCTGACGACGCACGACGCCTCGGAGCTCTGCATGAGTTCCAATGCCAGCGACCACCCAGGTTCCGTGGGGAGTCGGACCCCCAGGCAGCCGAGGACTGGCTGGAGGCGTTCGTCCGAGTTTTCAGGCTAGTGAGGACACCAGCAGACCTCATGGTGATCCTCGCGGCGAGCCTACTGCACGCAGCAGCAGGGCGATGGTGGAGCCTGATGCACCAGGTACACGATGAGGCCTCCCTCATCTGGACGGACATCGAGAGCCTCTTCCGCTCAGAGTTCGTCCCGGCCACCCTCCGTGCGGTGCGCATCCAGGAGCTTCTTCATCTGCGGCAGGGCGGCTTGACGGTCGCCCAGTACGTGGTGAGGTTCACCGACCTTTCTCGCTACTCGACAGACATGGTACGGGACCCCTTCTTCCGGACCCGGACCTTCGACCAGGGATTGAGACATGAGATCAGGGCATCGCTGATCTCCCTCAGCATCCCGACCCAGGCAGGAGTGCTAGAGCGAGCCCTTCTGATCGAGAGCTTCCTGGCTGAGTCCAAAGCGAGACCTACCGCAGGACGGCAGGTAGCGGAGTCTTCGGCAGTTGGTAGCCGACGGATGACTCAGGGTTCCAGGCAGACCAGACCTTCCGGCAGACGACCTCGGGACACTGGCTCAGCAGTGTGGGGCACACAGCGCGGAGCCACTCTTCCGAGAGGCAGGCAGTGCTACGAGTGCGGCGGGCAGGGCCACATGGCTCGTGACTTCCCGACCCGTCGTACCGAGGGGCAGCAGACGGTGGAGGGACCACCCAGGCAGAGGCAGAGGGTCGACCGTGGCGGTCCGCAGGGAGGAGGCAGACGAGGCAGAGTAGCTGGCCGAGCAGCAGGTGGTGGGTGACGCTTTGAGGCTCTGCCACCACCACCACCAGGAGGCCCGCCCCGACCGCATGGGGCTGGCGGGCAGAGACAGGCTCATCTCCAGGCAGCGGAGGCCTACGACCACGGCGCGCCAGAGATGATTAGAGGTACGATCTGTGTCTATTCCACCCTTGCTTCAGTTCTGATAGACACAGGAGCGAGTCACTCTTTCATAGCCACTACCCTTGTTCAGAGCTCAGAGATTCCGACAGAGCCGTTGGCTCAATCCTTATGGCTAGAGACTCCTACGGGAGCAGACTCGACGATTACGCACTGGTTCCGGCAGTGTGAGCATACTCTAGGAGGCGAGAGCTTCGGCTGGGATCTTCTTATAGCGGTGTCGAGGCCTTACGACGTCATCTTGTGCATGGATTGGTTGTCTACGGTCCATGCTCAGATTGACTGCATTAGGCGCAAGGTGCGATGTGTGCGCACCGACGGGAGCAGCTTCACCTTCACCGGCGAGAAGGGAGCCTTAGCAGCACAGGATGGACTCACGCAGAGGACAGGTCAGCCCATCACTCATCAGTTGGATAGCCTCATCCTGGGAGCAGTTGACGTGCGGAGTCCCAGTTTTCCTGCAGTGGTGGATCAGTACACGGACGTCTTTCCCGACGACGTTCCAGGACTACCTCCTCGCAGAGAGGTAGACTTTTATATTGACATGTACCCCGGGATAGCCCCGATATCAACTCCAGCATATCGGATGGCCCCCGCTGAGCTTCGAGAGCTGCGGATACATTTGGAGGACTTGCAGGGAAAGGGGTTAATCCGACCCAGTGTTTCACCCTGGGCTTCCCCAATATTGTTCGCCAATAAGGCGGACGGGAGCTTGCGACTGTGTGTCGATTATCATCGTCGGAACCAGGTGACAGTGAGGAACAAGTATCCACTACCCAGGATTGATGACCTCTTCGATCAGCTCAAGGGAGCACGGTGGTTCTCGAAGATAGACCTCAGGTCAGGCTATCATCAGCTCAGAGTTCGAGATGAGGATGTGTAGAAGACGGCCTTCAGATGTCGGTATGGCCACTATGAGTTCTTGGTTATGCCTTTCGGCATGACCAACGCTCCAGCAGTGTTCATGAGCCTCATGAACGGGATCTTCCAGCCATACCTCGATCGATTTGTCGTAGTCTTCATCGACGACATCTTGGTGTACTCGACCACCGAGGAGGAGCACGCCTACCACTTGCGTGTTGTACTAGACACACTCTGAGAGCACCAGCTTTATGTAAAGCTCTCGAAGTGCCAGTTCTGGTTACGTGAGGTCCACTTCTTGGGGCACGTCATTTCTGAGGTGGGAGTTGCAGTGGATCCCGTGAAGATCGAGGCAGTGCTAGCTTGGGAGCCACCCAAGAGCGTGACAGAGGTGCGGAGTTTCTTGGGCCTAGCCGGATACTATCGGAGATTTGTGCCGGACTTCTCCAGTGTTGCGACCCCACTCTCAGCATTGACGAAGAAGGGGAAACCCTTCGTGTGGTCAGACAGATGTCAGCAGAGCTTCCAGGAGCTGAGGCAGAGGTTGACCAGCGCACCTATCTTGAGGTTGCCTGAGGAGGGAGTTGGATACGTAGTCTACTTCGATGCATCAGGGACCGGACTCGGGTGTGTCCTGATGCAGGAGCGGGCCGCGATTGCCTACGGATCACGTCAGTTGAGGCCGCATGAGCAGAACTACGCTACCCATGACTTGGAGTTGGCAGCAGTGGTCTTCGCCCTGAAGACATGGCGGCACTATCTGATGGGCGAGCGCTTTACAGTCTTTTCTGACCACCAGAGTCTCAGGTACATCTTCTCTCAAAAGGACCTGAACCTGAGACAGCGGCGATGGCTCGAGTTCCTCCAGGACTATGACTTTGAGATAGTCTATACTCCTGGGAAGGGGAACGTGGTTGCCGATGCCCTCAGCAGGAGGACGGGCATCCAGCTACTTGGGGAGGCGACAGAGCAGCTAGCCACCTTGCAGATATTCTTCATGGATAGAGACGGAGCATCCTTCCTTCAGTCTCTCACAGTCTCTCCTCCACTTCTACAGTGGGTCATAGAGGCACAGCGTGGGGACGCTGACTGTGAGACACGGCGTGCACAGATATCCTCGGGACAGGAACCTGATGGTTTCTCCCTTGGAGTAGAGCACGACGTCCTTTTCAGAGGACGTACCTTGGTACCAGTCGCTTTACGAGAGGAGGTGCTGAGAGAGTTTCACACTTCTCCTTTGGCGGTACATCCTGGAGTGGTGAAGATGTACCAGGATCTCAGACGACAGCACTGGTGGTAGGGCATGAAGAAGGTTGTGGCAGAGTTCGTTTCACAGTGCCTCACCTGCCAGCAGGTGAAGGCAGACCATCAGGTACCAGTAGGCTTGGTACAACCCTTGGAGGTCCCGGAGTGGAAGTGGGACGGGATATCTATGGACTTCGTGACTGGACTTCCACGCACTTCCAGAGGTCACGACTCCATTTGGGTGATTGTTGACCGACTCACCAAGTCGGCACACTTCTTACCCATTCAAGAGCAGGGCTCAGTGGAGAGATTGGGGCATCTCTACGTTCAGGAGGTTGTACGGCTTCACGTTGTGTCATCGACTATAGTCTCCGATCAGGACGCTCGCTTTACTTCCCGGCTTTGGAAGGGGTTGCAGGAGGCGTTCGGGACGCGGCTACATCTGAGCACCGCCTTTCACCCTCAGACGGATGGTCAGATGGAGAGGACCATTCAGACCCTCGAGGACATGCTCCATGCATGTGTCATCGACTTTGGTCGCAGTTGGGAGGACCACCTACCCTTGGTGGAGTTCGCGTACAACAACAGCTACCACTCCACCATCGGGATGACACCCTACGAGGCGTTGTACGGCAGGCCTTGCAGATCTCCTTTGTGTTGGACAGACCCTGGGGAGTCAGCACTTGTGGGACCAGAGATGGTTCGGGCCACGACAGAGAAGGTCCAGGTCATCCAGGAGCGGATGAGGACGGCACAGATGTAACAACCCGAAATTTTGAATAAATCTTGTTTCCTAATTTTATGTGTTATTTTATTTTTATACTCAACAAAAATGTTTCATTTGATAACATGAGTATAATTAAAATGATACTGTTGGTTTTTGACTGTTATATGACCATTGGTCAATATGACCACAGGAAACTAAACGTTTTGATTATTGTCTCTAAATACAAGTAATATTGGTTAATTAATATAGAAAGAAGATTAGATGGCCTCACCCAGTAGTCTTGGACCAATCGAAGCCCATCTAACAGAACATGGGAAGGAGGTAGCACCACTGGGCTTTGCTCTGGACCAAACCCAAGATGAACTTCATCGTATAAATCTAGAATGGGATCACCTTCGCGAGAAGTTCAAACTGATAGAAATTACTACTCGTGTGATGTTGGCCGAGCCTCCCTCGGATTCTCTCACCTTAGCACACCTTACACTTAGGTCCTATGCTGGTGTGATAAGGGGCTATGTAAGGAGACTGTAACTGCCTTGTGTAATCCTTTGTTTTAAATAAAAATTGGGATTTCTTCTTATGATGAAGTTTATGAATTTTCAAATGACCGGATAAATATAGTATGCATATTTTTGATGAATTTTAGAAAAAGGATATTTTAAAAATGGTTGTGTAAACCTTAAATAATTAAAAATGTGTAATGATTTTTGAAAAATGGTCTTCTACAATTATGTTCAGTACCAAATTTAGAGTCTAATAAGATCAACTTAATTTTTGATGAATAGTAAATTATGAATAGTGATTTTATGATTAGGATTAGTAATGTGTCCAAGTGGATTAGTAATCTCACTTAAAGAAAGTATTAATATAATCTAGGCACCTTGATTAAGTAATGTGATTTAATAAAATGGTTAAATAATGGTTTCATAAATTATAATTCAAGTATTAGTTTTTTCGGGTGAATAGTGTTTTTTAATTAAAAATATTTAGATAATTATTTTTATAAAACGGATTTCATTTTTGAACTCAGAGCACCGATATTATGCTATGGTAATTTTTGGGGATTTTTTCTGAAAAAAATGAATTTTCGGTGAATAGTGTTTTTATTTAAAAATTAAATTAAAAATATTTAGAAAATTATTTTTATAAAATGGAGTTCATATTTGTAATCAGAGTGTTGATATTTGGTTAAGGTGAAATTTTGGGATTATTCTGAGAAAGTTGAATTTTCGATGAATAGTGAAAATACAGTTTTTAAGTTACGGGTGTTTAATGACATAATTAAATGATGTATTAAGTTTGTAATCAATATGTTCGAATTATGAATAGTGAGATAAGGTATGAGGTGTCCCAAGTGTCCAATACCATGGGCAAATACCATGGGCAAGCCCATGGTTTTTCCAAAACCACTAATGAGGTGTCCCTTTGCCATTAATGCCTTGTCCCCTCACTTTCCCTATAAATACCAAGCCATCCTCTCATCCATTCGACTCCCCACTCTCCCCCAACGAATTTCTAGTCTCATTACCTCCCAAGGAGTCCTCCCATGGTGCCCCCAAGCCCTCAAGGTCCCAACCTTTTAGTTTTAAGAGTTATGTTTTAAGGTAAGGGATCCGACCTCTCTCTTTCATTCCAAGTAATCTCTTTTATATCATTCCTTTTATGCTCCATGTTCTTATGTTGTAGGATGATATTTTACACTAATCTTACTTCCCATTTCATGTTCATATAATGAGATATCCCCTCTTGCTCTCATTATTTCGTTTTATGAAGTTTTAAGTGGCGCCGTTAGGCTGCCGAAATTTTTGTAACGGATTCTTTCTCCCTTCTCATTTTTCAAGATCTATTTTCATGTAAAGTATTTCAAGTTCCTTTTTATTATGTTGGGGTATGATCTCTAAATTTATCATACTGATCTTTCATGATCATATGATGAGAGAACCCATTTGATCTCTTCAATTCAGTTTTTTGAAGTTTTAAGTGGCGCCGTTAGGCTGCCGAATTTTTAAGTGGTTCTTCACCCTTCTCGTTTTGAAGTTCTACTTTCATGTCAATTTTTTTAAGTTCCTTTTTGTTATATTGGGGTATGATCTCTATATCTATCATACTGTACTCTTATGTTAATATGATGAGAGACCCCATTTTATCTCTTCAATTCAGTATTTTGAAGTTTTAAGTGGCGTCGTTAGGCTGCCGAATTTTTAAGTGGTTCTTCACCCTTCTCGTTTTGAAGTTCTACTTTCATGTCAATTCTTTCAAGTTCCTTTTTGATATTTTGGGGAATTATCTCTATATATATAATACTTAAATTTTATGTTCACATGATGAGAAACCCTATTTTATCTTTTCAAATCATTTTTGTTGAAGTTTAAGTAACGCCATTAGGCTTCCGAACTTTCATAAGAGAAATCTAATTTTTGTCTTCCTTCCATGTTTTTCATTTCAAATGGTATGTCCTTGAAATTTAATTACCATGATCATGTATACTTCTTATTCTGTCCATATACTATTTTATGGGTCATTTATTAATGTTTGACCCATTTTACCTCTCTTTTTAATGTCTTCTAAAACCTCGTAACATAGCTGTTATGCTGCAGAATTTCCGTCTCAAAATGTCTCTCTCTTTTTCTAAAGTTATTTTATATTATTAAGTTAATACTAAAAGATCTTTCTTCTAAAGGGGTATTCACATATATAACAAAATTTTCTATTTTAAATTCTGTGATTTACATACATGAGACCCACCTTCCTTTTCTGTGGGTTTTAATGTGACGTAAAGATCATGTCTTTAAAGCAGTTTTTAAAATGTTGTGATTATGAAATGAAACCCATTTATTTTATGATATATGGGTTATTTATGAAATTTTTGATGATGATATATGTGGCTCACATGATAACAAAGGAAAATTTAAGGGTGCGCCCTGATAGCGCTCCAATGCATTGGGTAATGATGTAACCACTATAGATTACAATTTTCACGATACCTTGGTGAATAACCTTGGTAATTTTCAAATGACACCTTGGGGATGGACCTTGGTGATATGTTCATGATTGACTATGTTAAATGATGTAGCCACATTTTCAAGTTATGAAAAATGTTATTTTTATTATGATATGCCTCCTTATTTCATTCTCATGCCTTAAAGTTCTTTTTCATGACCTTATTGAAGTATCTCAAGTTCACATGTAAAATGTTTCTCTTGTTTTTCTTACTGGGATTTTTGCTCACCCTTTCTTTTGATGTATGATCCCAGGTTATGTGATGCAGTAATGAACCTAGGATGAACATGAGGAGAATCATTTCAAGTGTTTTAGAAGAATGTTTTATGTTTTCATGTTTAAAGTTCCTAGTTTCCAAGACACTAAACCTTAAAGATCCTCGGTTTTGTAAAATGTAATGAAAGTTTATGTGATAAAGAGGCGGGATGTTATAGTTGGTATCAAAGGATGTTTTATTTATTTGTAGAAATTATGATATGAAAAATCTAGGAAGAACCCTATAGAAGAGTTTAAATATAGGAAATATTCCTGGTATTTTGGAGAGTATTGAGTAAGGGGTTTCCAAGAAAATACATCCCTGTCTGGATACGAGCAGGTAGAGGTGGCTCTGGCACAGATGTACATAGGGGTAAAACCTGAAAACACCGCTTTGATCTAGACTCGAACGGGAACTGGTACACGACAACGGGCCTTACTGCACTCTTGGTTACGACACCCCCGGGGGATATGCTTTGGTAAATTCATAAGATTAGTATGAACCATTATTAAAGGAACAAGGATAAAACAAAATAAAGATTCACATAAGAATATATGATCATGGATAACCTAGATTGGAACCTAGGGGATCACAAGTTAAGATATACTTTTATTCTACATGTTTATCCTTTTATGCTTAAAGTTTCCTTTTCATGATTATTAGCTGAGTAAATAAGCCCCTAATTATAGTTTCTTTTCTTAGTTAATGGCGGGAAATGGAAGAACATGTCCCAAAAACCAATGTGATAGGAAATGTGACGATTGTCGTATTAATACGACAGAGGTGATTAGGGGATTAAAAGATGATTATTATCTTGGAATATGTTCACTATTTTTGGGACCCTATATGATCGAGGTAAATAGATTACTACGGTATTTTCATTGAGGAGTAAGGTTGACTTATATTTTGAAGAATCGATGAATTTATGGTGGACTTACAGTAATTTAGGTTACTTATGGGAATGATTAACCTATCTTGGGTAAAATATGTTTAGTTTAGATAATTTTGTTATAAGATGTTAGGAGTGGTTGATGTTGTTTGGAGATGAACAATGAAGTTTATTTTGGAAGACTATGTTATCAAATCCTTCTTGTATTTGGGTTTCAATCTTAGTTTGGTTTATTTTGAGGAATTTTAAGGACCGTTGTTTATGGGATGGTCTATGATGAACTTTGGGTATTACCATGGAACATTGAATATTTAAAATTAGTTTCCATTCCTATGGGATTCTTCCTTTTTTAAGAGTTTTCTAACCTTACCCTTTCTATTTTTGGGATAATGTTTAAAGATAGAAGAAATAGATAGTTAATCTTTTGTAGATTATGTGATTCTCTAGAAGGTGATTCTTGTGTTTTGATGAGACCAAGTAGTTTTGAATGCTCATCGTTTGGGAGAAAAGATTAGTTTTGGTAGAAACTTATTAGAGGGTGAAACTCTACATGAAGGTAGATATATTTCCTTATGTTTTTGTTCTATGTTGTAAATGAATTCCTCAAAATTATGAAAAGGAACGTAAAACAAAAACATTGTTGGTTTACGTTTCCTACTAGGTAATCAAAGATCGTTTACACACATCATAAGTTTGAGATTTTTTTATGGTTAACTTTCTCCTAATCATGTTCTATGTCACTCTCCCTCAGAACTTGACCCTTTGTTTTCTCCTCCATGTCCATGTTTTCCTACATGGAATCCTAGTGTGGGCTAACTCGGGTGACCTTCGTACTTCCCTTTCTTTATTTTAAAGTAATAGTTTTACTGACTCCTTTTCCGATGTGGGACTTTCAATGAAATTTCAAAACCTAATTTTAAAAAATTGCGAGGACGCAATTTCTTAAGGGGGGAAGATTGTAACAACCTGAAATTTTGAATAAATCTTGTTTCCTAATTTTATGTGTTATTTTATTTTTATACTCAACAAAAATGTTTCATTTCATAACATGAGTATAATTAAAATGATATTGTTGGTTTTTGACTGTTATATGACCATTGGTCAATATGACCACTGGAAACTAAACGTTTTGATTATTGTCTCTAAATACAAGTAATATTGGTTAATTAATATAGAAAGAAGATTAGATGGCCTCACCCAGTAGTCTTGGACCAATCGAAGCCCATCTAATAGAACATGGGAAGGAGGTAGCACCACTGGGCTTTGCTCTGGACCAAACCCAAGTTGAACTTCATCGTATAAATCTAGAATGGGATCTCCTTCGCGAGAAGTTCAAACTGATAGAAATTACTACTCGTGCGATGTTGGCTGAGCCTCCCTCGGATTCTCTCACCTTAGCACACCTTACACTTAGGTCCTATGCTGGTGTGATAAGGGGCTATGTAAGGAGACCATAACTGCCTTGTGTAATCCTTTGTTTTAAATAAAAATTGGGATTTCTTCTTATGATGAAGTTTATGAATTTTCAAATGACTGGATAAATATAGTATGCATATTTTTGATGAATTTTAGAAAAAGGATATTTTAAAAATGGTTGTGTAAACCTTAAATAATTAAAAATGTGCAATGATTTTCGAAAAATGGTCTTCTACAATTATGTTCAGTACGAAATTTAGAGTCTAATAAGATCAACTTAATTTTTGATGAATAGTAAATTATGAATAGTGATTTTATGATTAGGATTAGTAATGTGTCCAATTGGATTAGTAATCTCACTTAAAGAAAGTATTAATATAATCTAGGCACCTTGATTAAGTAATGTGATTCAATAAAATGGTTAAATAATGGTTTCATAAATTATTATTCAAGTATTAGTTTTTTTGGGTGAATAGTGTTTTTTAATTAAAAATTTAATTAAAAATATTTAGATAATTATTTTTATAAAATGGATTTCATTTTTGAACTCAGAGCACCGATATTATGCTATGGTAATTTTTGGGGTTTTTTTCTGAAAAAAATGAATTTTCGGTGAATAGTGTTTTTATTTAAAAATTAAATTAAAAATATTTAGAAAATTATTTTTATAAAATGGAGTTCATATTTGTAATCAGAGCGTTGATATTTGGTTAAGGTGAAATTTTGGGATTATTCTGAGAAAGTTGAATTTTCGATGAATAGTGAAAATACAGTTTCTAAGTTACGGGTGTTTAATGACATAATTAAATGATGTATTAAGTTTTTAATCAATATGTTCGAATTATGAATAGTGATATAAGGTATGAGGTGTCCCAAGTGGCCAATACCATGGGCAAATACCATGGGCAAGCCCATGGTTTTGCCAAAACCACTAATGAGGAGTCCCTTTGCCATTAATGCCTTGTCCCCTCACTTTCCCTATAAATACCAAGCCATCCTCTCATCCATTCGACTCCCCACTCTCCCCCAACGAAGTTCTAGTCTCATTACCTCCCAAGGAGTCCTCCCATGGTACCCCCAAGCCCTCAAGGTCCCAACCTTTTAGTTTTAAGAGTTATGTTTTAAGGTAAGGGATCCGACCTCTCTCTTTCATTTCAAGTAATCTCTTTTATATCATTCCTTTTATGCTCCATGTTCTTATGTTGGAGGATGATCTTTTACACTACTCGTACTGCCCTTTTCATGTTCATATAATGAGATATCCCCTATTGCTCTCATTATTTCGTTTTATGAAGTTTTAAGTGGCGCCGTTAGGCTGCCGAAATTTTTGTAACGGATTCTTTCTCCCTTCTCATTTTTCAAGATCTATTTTCATGTAAAGTATTTCAAGTTCCTTTTTATTATGTTGGGATATGATATCTAAATTTATCATACTGATCTTTCATGATCATATGATGAGAGAACCCATTTTATCTCTTCAATTCAGTATTTTGAAGTTTTAAGTGGCGCCGTTAGGCTGCCGAATTTTTAAGTGGTTCTTCACCCTTCTCGTTTTGAAGTTCTACTTTCATGTCAATTTTTTTAAGTTACTTTTTGTTATATTGGGGTATGATCTCTATATCTATCATACTGGACTCTTATGTTCATATGATGAGAGACCCCATTTTATCTCTTCAATTCAGTATTTTGAAGTTTTAAGTGGCGCCGTTAGGCTGCCGAATTTTTAAGTGGTTCTTCACCCTTCTCGTTTTGAAGTTCTACTTTCATGTCAATTCTTTCAAGTTCCTTTTTTTTATGTTGGGTAATTATCTCTATATATATAATACTGAACTCTTATGTTCACATGATGAGAAACCCTATTTGATCTTTTCAAATCATTTTTGTTGAAGTTTAAGTAACGCCGTTAGGCTGCCAAACTTTCATAAGAGAAATCTAATTTTTGTCTTCCTTCCATGTTTTTCATTTCAAATGGTATGTCCTTGAAATTTCATTACCATGATCATGTATCCTTATTATTCTGTCCATATACTATTTTATGGGTCATTTATGAATGTTTGACCCATTTTACCTCTCTTTTTAATGTCTTCTAAAACCTCGTAACATAGCTGTTATGCTGCAGAATTTCCGTCTCAAAATGTCTCTCTCTTTTTCTAAAGTTATTTTATATTATTAAGTTAATACTCAAAGATCTTTCTTCTAAAGGGGTATTCACATATATAACAAATTTGTTCTATTTTAAATTCTGTGATTTACATACATGAGACCCACCTTCCTTTTCTGTGGGTTTTAATGTGACGTAAAGATCATGTCTTTAAAGCAGTTTTTAAAACGTTGTGATTATGAAATGAAACCCATTTATTTTATGATATATGGGTTATTTATGAAATGTTTGATGATGATATATGTGTCTCACATGATAACAAAGGAAAATTTAAAGGTGCGCCCTGATAGCGCTCCAATGCATTGGGTAATGATGTAACCACTAGAGATTACAATTTTCACGATACCTTGGTGAATAACCTTGGTAATTTTCAAATGACACCTTGGGGATGGACCTTGGTGATATGTTCATGATTGTCTATGTTAAATGATGTAGCCACATTTTCATGTTATGAAAAATGTTATTTTTATTATGATATGCCTCCTTATTTCATTCTCATGCCTTAAAGTTCTTTTTCATGACCTTATTGAAGTATCTCAAGTTCACATGTAAAATTTTTCTCTTGTTTTCCTTACTGGGCTTTTTGCTCATCCTTTCTTTTGATGTATGCTCCCAGGTTATGTGATGCAGTAATGAACCTAGGATGAACATGAGGAGAAGCCTTTCAAGTGTTTTAGAAGAATGTTTTATGTTTTCATGTTTAAAGTTCCTGATTTCCAAGACACTAAACCTTAAAGATCCTCAGTTTTGTAAAATGTAATGAAAGTTTATGTGATAAAGAGGCGGGATGCTATAACAGAGCCGGCAGAAGTCATATGATGACAGGAGGCGGAGGCCACTAGAGTTCGAGGATGGCGACCACGTCTTCTTGCGTGTCTCACCTCGACGTGGTTTGCGGAGATTTGGCCGAGGCGGCAAGTTGTCTCCACGCTTCATCGGGCCTTTCTAGGTACTCAGTAGGATTGGCGAGGTGGCTTATCACCTGGCTCTACCACCTCAGTTGCACCGGGTGCACGACGTCTTCCACGTATCCCATATGAGGAGATACATGCACGACCCGACGCACATCATTGACTATGGGGAGCTAGATGTGGATGATGGGGCGACTTTTGAGGAGGTCTTAGTGGAGATAGAGGATCGCCAGGAGCGGGTCCTACGTGGGCGATCGATTCCTCTTGTGCGCATCAGATGGCAGCACGGGAACCTCTAGGAGAGCACTTTAGAGCGGGAGGCTCAGATGCGTGCTCAGTACCCACATTTGTTCCCTAGTTTTTGATGTATCTTTACAGGGACGTAAAGCCCTGAGGTGGGAGTAATGAAAAGACCCGTAAATTTCAAGGAAATTTTTTTTTCTTAATTTTCTTTGGAATTTTACAAGAGCGCAGTCTCTGACGGCACCTGATTCCGAGGCCCGGTATGCCCGGAATCATTTTCTGAAGTTTGGCTCGGGTACGTTCAGTGAACGGACGAGCGGGTTTTTCTAAATTTTGAACCGGTGCCCGGAATCGATTTCTGAGGGCTCCGATGAAATTGCAGCGCCGTTATTCACTTAGAGACGCCTCTTCCGGAGTTGCGTTTGCTCGGGTGTGGTTTTTAATTTTCGGGCTTAAAGTTGAGAAATAAAATAATTTTGTGAAAACTTTATTTTATTTCGCTTAAGCCACATGGAATCTACTTGAAGCCACTTAAAGGCGGCTTGAACTGAGTTAAACCAGATAGGATGCTATCCAGAAATATCCTACCCCCTTGGTAGGGTATTTTTCAGGTGGGGCCCGCATGAGCCCCGCCATTTCTTTCCGCTAAGAAACGCACCCGCGAAAACCCTTCTTTATGAAAGTCAACTGACGCGTTTCTTAAAATCTTAACAGACCATTTAATTGGGCGGTTTATTTCGTGAATTAAATGGGCTGTTTCTTTCGTTGAATTAATTCAATGAATTAATTCAATCGTTTCTTAACCAGTTTTCAAATTCGTTGGCGTAATAATAAAATAAGGCCAACGCACGACCTCTGGTTATTTGCGCGTTGAGAAGATTTGAGAGGACCCTTGTATCTTCTTCTCCCTCGCGAAGAACACGAAGAACGCGAAGAACGCAAAGAACGCGAAGAACGCCGAACCCGGAAATCGACGACGCTTCCGTCTGAGATGTTCTTCCCCGATCCGATCTCCGATCACCAACCGTTTGAGGTGAGTGATTTCGGATTTCCTCTAAAGGTTCTTTTTTTTGGTTTTAAATGAAACACAGATTTAATTATTTATAATTTAAATCTGTTGTTCTTGGTCCGTTGAGCTCGCCGACTCAACGCCGGATTCCGCGACGACGCGACGCCTCCCCGCGACGACGCGACGATCCCTCTCTTTCGCGACGAGCTTTTCCGCGAAGAACGCCCGCACGCGACGACCAACGAGGTAGGGATTTATTTTTGGAATTACCCATTTTTTCCCGTCAATGTTTCTTTAAAGAAGTTAAAGAACCGGACTGCGAACAATTTTAATTTTATTAAAATTGTTGTTTCCTGTGTGGAATAAAAATTCTTCCGTTGTTTATATCTAATGCGCAGGGTGCGGGCCAAACGAACACGGCCCGGCGACCCTCCGCCGTTCTTCGTTTGTGCGGATTTGACGGGCGACGGCAGAAAGTGCCGCAACGGATGTTTGATGATCCCGTAGTGAAGAACGAGTCCAGGGAGGAGCAATGGCGCAGACGGGAAGAGAATCGGACCACCGGAGCGATCCCAGTGGCCCGCGGAACACGCCGGCGGCGCGGGTCGTCGGCAGGGCGGCGCCGGCAGCCGGGAGCGCCGGCGCCCCGGCGCGCCGCCGGACAGGCCGCCGCGGCTGAAGCCGCGGCGGCGGCACCCACGGACCCGCGGCCCCACGCGGGGGGCCGCGGCACCACCAGACCGCGGGGGCGGCGCCCCGCGTGCCTCGGCCGTTCGGCCGCTCGGCCAAACCGGGCCAGGCCGGTCCGACCGGCCGGGCCGTGCCCCGGTCGACCCGGTTCGGCCGACTCCCGGGGGGGTCGGGCCGGGTCAGCCCGGGCCCGTTCCCCCCGTCTTCGGACGGTCTTCGTTCAAATGGCCGTATCTTGAGCTACCGGCCTCCAAACGACCCGCCGTCAGCGGCAACGCGATCCTTGGATCGAGACGGTTGTTTCAGTATATCGCACTCAAGGTTTCGGAATACTTTGAGTACGGTCGGGTTGGTTCGTACACGAAACCAACCGGGCCTTCGGAGCGGAAACGCTCATATCTTGAGCTACGGACGTCTGATTGACGTGCCGTCAGCTTTGTTGAGTGCCTCTTTGTGAGACGGATCTTTTGGCATACTCTGCCCGAGGTTTGGATGCAGGTGGAGTACGGTCGGGTTGGTTTTGCCTTAAAAACCAACCGGGCCCCTGGGACGAAAAAGCCAATAACTCTCAGACCAGGCGTCCGATTGACGCGTCATCTGCGACGTTGAGTTCCTGTTGACGAAACGGAACTTTTGGATACATCAACTTCGGAATTTGTGTCAGTTGATGTATCAGCCTCTCGGCTCGTGGAGCGGACCCTCCCGAACAAGCTTGCTGTGTGCGGGAACCCTAGTGCTGGCTGTGACTGCTACTTCGACAGCGACGACTGTGCAGAGATCTTTCGTGGACTCCGACGACGACCGTGCAGAGATCCTCGGTGGACTGCGGCGACGACTGTGCAGAGATCCTCCGTGGACTCCGACGACGACCATGCAGAGATCCTCAGTGGACTGTGGCGACGACTGTGCAGAGATCCTCAGTGGACTGCGACGACTACTGCACTCAGCGATCCTACGTGGATCAGTGCTACAGGTCCTGCGTGGGCCCGGTCCTGTGTGGGCCCGATCCTGTGTGGGTCCGATCCTGTGTAGGTCAGCGCTCAGCGGTTCTGTGTGAGCCAGCGCCTACAGGTCCTGCGTGGTCCCGGTCCTCTGTGGGCCCGATCCTGTGTGGGTCCGATCCTGTGTGGGTCACTGCAGGGGTTAGTTACCTATCGATCCTTCGTGGGTCCGACGACTTAGATGGATCAGTGATCATCTTATCATCATCTGAAGAAGTATACCTGTGTGAGATGAATCTTCTATTTACTCTCCTTTGTGGATTTTGTTGAGCTATCCTATGTGGATTTACTGTTTACTCTCCTTTGTGGATTGTGTTGAGCTATCCTATGTGGATTTACTGTTTACTCTCCTTTGTGGACTGTGTTGTTCTATCCTGTGTGGGTATACGTTTTGCTTTCCTGTGTGGACTGGGTTGTGCTTGGGCTCGGACGTTGGTGCCGAACGGAAAATTGATGACTTAGGTATATGTATGGGCATATACCTAATCCGTGTCATATGTTACTTCGTGATTGTATCTTTCCTTTGTGGATTATCTTTTGTGGATTTCGGGAGACCTTCGGGGGTCTCGGGGTCCCTACTGAGTAGCTTATACTCACCCCTGCACGGGCTTTGCCCGCACTACGTTGTGTTGGTTGCAGACGACGGACAGTGCTGATCGTGGTGGAGGCGTGCGGAGCAGGACGGTACCTGGAGGCGGACCACTGGGCGGGACGTACTCGGAGCGGTCAGGTGGACCCGAGGAGCAGTGGAGGCTATCTGTACCCACCCTTCAGGTGGGATTTCCAGAGGACGGCTCGACGCTGCAGTTTTCCCTTTCAGTTGCTGTTTTTCCTTTCAGTTGTACTTTACTGTTGGGCTTGTATTTCCGGCCCCTTTTACTTTCAGAACAACTTGTTCAGTTTTTACTTAGTGTTTACTTTTCCGCTTGCTTACTCTGTGGTTCTTGTTTACTTTTCAAAGGCAATGCCTTCCCTTTTTGTTGGGATTTACGCCTTGGTGCTAGTCGCCAGCCCCTGGCCTATGGAAGGCGGGCTTGGGGTAGTCACGGCACGGGCCCCGAGGGCGGGTCGTGACAAAAAACCTATGAAAACCCATAAGGGAATGAACCTCAGCTCTCATGGTCGCTGAAACCGTGCATCCCCCGTCTCACCTCAGAAACACCTTGCTTGGTTAGGGGAAACCATGTGGTATGGGTGCATGAATTCTACTAACCATACAACCCAGTCTGTGTCTCCAAATTTCAAGCCTCCAATCTCTAAAAATTACTTAGATGCAATTTTTACCTCTATTTCACCATTAATTACCATTAAAAGGGAAAAATTAAGGAATCAAATCTAAAAAAATGATCCATAACTTTGAGAAGAGTTGGGTCATTACAACCTCCCCTCCTTAAAGAAACTCATCCCTGAGTTGTCCTTTTTAGGGTAAAGAGGGATAATATAATAAAATATAATGACACTAGGCTTGGATATTATCTAACTACTTCTAAGTCTTATCATGTACTTACCCATTCTTCTATAAAACCCATAATAAAGGAACTGATCTGGCTCAGAGTGTCTTCACACTCTGATCCACGATACACAGTTAATACTCATCAAAAGATTCATTCACCCCTAACTCAAACTCATCATGTTGGAAAATGTGTGTCAGGTCTGGAGAATACTAGTGAAATTGAGATATGGGGAAGACATCATGCATAGACGGGTATCTCTGAGGGAGTTATATTTAGTAAACTACCGATACGATTCATTTAAAAACCTCAAAAGGACCAACGAATCGATGAGAAATCTTCCCCTACCTTCGAATTCATCAAGGGACCATCCTGGATAAAGATTTCAAGATACCTCGATCCCTCATCTCAAACTCAATAGGTCTTCAGTGTTGGTTGGCATATTACTATTGTCTACACTGAGGTGTCCACATGTGCTTTTTGGTCAATTAAACATGCTCTGAAGTCTATTAGATGAGATGTGGTCCAAGTAAAGCTATCTCCCCTACCTCTAACCAGCACTTAGGTAATCAAAAATTCCTACCATATAAGGCTTCATAATTATCCATATGAAAGGTAGCCTAAAAAAATTGCAAACGAACTCTTCTAGGGGTAATTATTTCTCCCAAGAACCTCTGAAGTCAAAGAAATAGGCATGAAGCATGTTCTCTAATACCTGAATCGTATTCTTTTTCTGTCCATATGTCTGAGGGTGATTGGTCATACTCAAAATCATCTATGTTCCAAAGGAATTTTTCAACCACTTCCAAAATTGTGACATGAAGTGAGCACCACTATCAGATATGATAGATCAAGGTTTTCTATGAAGGCGTACAACCTCCTTGATGTATAGTCTCCCAAGATCATCTACTGAGATAGTCTCTCGAATAGGTAAGAATTGTGTGACCATAATCAAATGGTCAAAGACTACCCAAAATGTATCATTTACATGGGGATATATAGGAAATCCAATCATAAATTCTATAGAGAAATTATCACATTTCCACTTGGGAATGGATAGTGGCTATAAAAATCCTACCGATCACTTATGTTCCACCTTCACGAGCTAATAGGTGGAACACCAAGTGATAAAACTGACTATATCCCATTTTATTTTAGGCCTCCAATACTAGTGATGTAAGCCTCAATAAATCATGGTAACACTAGTATGTACTTCCCAAATTGAGGCATGAAATTCCTATATCAATTATTCATTGATGTTTTCTAGGACCCAAACATGCCCATCAAAGTGCAAGGTCTCATCCTCATCCATGGTCCAACCATAAGATGAATCATTATTTGATACACTTTCCCTTAGGACTAATCCGTTGGGATTTGAGGGTTGCCTCATTGTCACCCATTCCATAAGGGTAGTGTTCCCTATTAAAGTTGAGAGGATAGTTTTCCTATGATCCTCCTAAACCTTAATGTGCATATCTGAAAACATGGTCATGAGATTCCAATCACCACTAGCCCTCTAAACCACCAGTGTCTGAGTCTTCCAGTTCAAAGAATAGATTATAGAATATCCTTTTACAAGCATATAGGAAAGGTAAAAATAAAAATATTTTAGGTACTCAACCTATTTATGATGCCTCAGGTTCATATCATGCTGAGAAAATATGTACTTTAGGATTTTATTATCAGTGAATACAACAAAATAATCCCCAAGTAAATAATGTCTCCAACAGTTTAGAGCATGAATGATGGATACTAGTTTGAGGTCATGCATTGGGTAATTTCACTTCTGATGCCTTGACTAATGAGACATGTATGTTAAGACTCACTTTTCCTATATTTGAAAAAATCCCAACCCAATACTCGATGCATCACAATAAATGGTATAGCTCCTTCCTAGATTTGGAATTATCAAGATTAGCGTTGAAGTCAATTTTACCTTCAACTCCTGAAAGACTGCTTCACATGCTTCTAACCAAATGAATTTTACACTAATCTTAGTCAGACTAGTAAGAATCTCTACTAGACATGAAAAATCTTGGATGAAGTGTATGTAATACCTGAATATCCCTAATAAACTCCATATATCAAATATGTTCTTGGTATGTTCCCAAGAAACTTAAGATATCACCTTCTTTAGGCCTACTGATACTCCTGATTCTTAGATGATATGACCCAAGAAGTGAACATTTTCAATCCAAAAGTGGAATTTTTTAATCTTATCATAAATTTATTTCTCTCTCAATGTACTCAAAATGATCTCAAGATGGTTGGAATAATCGTGTCAATATAAAGAATAAACTAAGATTTCATCCATAACAACTACCAAAAATTAATCTAGATATGTGTGGAAAACATGATTTATTATATCCATGAATACATCTGGCATGTTCATGAGACCGAACAACATTACCAAGTACTTTTAAAGACCATACCTACTCTGAAAGGATGTACGACATATGTCTGAGGATCTGACATGTACATGATGATATCCCGACCTCAAATTGTTATTTGAAAACACTCGAGATCCTTGGAGATAATTATAGATATTGTTTACTCAAGGCAGTGTATGTTGGTTCTTAACCATAAACTAACTCAACAGTTGGTAATCCACACAAATCCTGAGGATATCGTCCACCATATTTGAAAAAAATACCGTTGAACCCCGTGTAAAAGTGATGGGGAATATAAAACCCTTAGCCTCAAGGTCTTCTAACTATTTATTGAGCTCTATAAAATCCATAGGCTCCATATTGTAAGAAGTAAGGGACACTATTTCTACTCTTAGCACTAGAGTAATGGTGAATTATACCTCTCTGACTGGAGGTATCCCAAAAAAATCTTCAGAGAATATTTCCCTGGAACAATCCACTAAAGGAGGGAAAATAGATGGTTGTAACCCATGATCACCAAAGAAAATGTTGTCAATCTAGGTTATCACTATTCCCATCCCATGATTCTTAGGTCTAGCTCAAGACTCATAGTAATCCCATTCTCTATTGTGGATATGTCTACTATCCTCTTCTGATGTAAATGTCACCCTCCAGTGATTTCCATCGATATGGGCACGATAGAGAACTAACTAGACTATCCTAATGATTACATTAAACCCTATCATGTCGTGGATGAAAAGGTTCCATGTGAAGATATATCTACCTATATCAAGGGGGAAATCCTTATGTCACTGAATTCTCTCTCATCGGATAACTAATAAAGTATCAAGAATCATCATTCCATATCAAACTCTATCTCGAGGACCAAAATCTTTATAAATTACTCTGATATAAAAGAGTGATACATGCCTATATCAAATAAATAATACACTAAAGTAGAGGCTACTAGAATATTACCTCATACAGTTTAACGTCCAAATTTCTACTCCTTCGGTATAGGTTAAACTTCATGTAACTGGCATGTACCATGGTCCTGAGTCACAGCCCGACTGCCCTGAGTAGGCCCGCTCTGCTAGAACTGCAAATCTTGAGTTGGATTACCTCTGTCTTTACCACCACCTCGTCCTGAGTAGCCAGTGGTATTCCAGCTACTTGCCTAACGAGATACTATTGGGCCTTCTCCAAACATGGGGTTTGGGTAGATCCCCTATCTCTAGGAATTGATAGAAAAATCATGAAGAACCACTTGATATTACCCATACTTCTATAGCCTCTAAATTTCAATGGATCTTGCATACATTGGGATTTCATATGCCCTAGTTTCTCACATTAGTGACATATGAGTAAATTTTCAGTATGAGCTTGCTAAATGCTACTACCCCAGTGAGAAACCTCAAAACATTTCTTTATTCTTCTAGAAGAAACACTGCCAAGACTAGGTGCCAAACCACCTTGGTTCCCACCATCAACATCCCTCAAATTTCAATCAGTAATGAGGGCCTTATTGAATATCTTAGAAATAGTCTTCAGCCAAAAGTCATTGAACTGCAATCGAATGGAATATACCAATCCATCCTCAAATTTCCTCACAATCATGAGATAACCACTATATAAGGTTTGTGTGAAATTTTGTAACTCGGTAAAGCGAGAAGAATTGTCCATGATAGACATGGATCCTTACTCCAGGTTTATGAATTCTCTATCCTAGTTAGCCCTTAGATTTTTGGAAAATAATTAATCATAAAAGATCGTTTGGAATTCTACCTAGATCAGATCTCGATTCCAGCCTGCCAAGGTAATGAAATCCCACCATCTCTTGTAAGATCCACGTATCATATAGGAAGTGATCTTGACCCTCCACTATAGAGGCATCTCCTGATACTTAAAAATAGAAATCATTTCCTATGGCCATGAATTTGCAGCATGCGGTCCACCATCCCCCAACAAGGTGGTAGGATGTTGCTTCTGAAACTCCCAATTCAACTCTACCATATTCAGGGTAGGTCAAGAAACACCTTTTATAGAATAAATCATATAGAAAAATCCCTATAAAAATTGTCCATCGGTGCCAATATTCGGAATAGTAGTTGGTTCCATAAATGGAACTACAAGAGGTATCACTAGAGGCTCAGGGCCCTCCACCTCTGATTCATAGTCGTCATCTCCTTCCAGGCATATGACTCAAGGATGTAATGGTTGTATGATTCTACAATTCCAAATTCACATCTCAAAATAGAATTTAACAGTTGAAATATTTATAGATAGGTAAAAGGATTGGTATGAGCCCTTCCTATGAAAAGATCACACCTCTTTTTTTTATTCTAAATCCATATCTAAGTTAATAGGGAAAGAACATAAAAGGACATAAGAATGTAATAGACACTCCCATATACCCACTAATATGGCTGATTTTAGGTCTAGGTCTCATATTAGATGATATGGGTTTAGGTATATGGAGTTTCAATTGCAAGGTATAGAGGAAAATTCCCTTTACTTTTCAATTGGAATCCCCATTTAGCGGTAACCATTTTAATTTAAGATTTTAATCTCATTTTAGTTTGTAGTCTTTTATATAAATATATATATATATATATACATCATGTTCTAGTTAGATTCTTCTCCATTACCAATTTACAAAAGTCATACTTCTTATAGATTTCAATTAGCATGTCATTTAACTATAACTTGGACTTTACATCTGGTAGAAAGATGTAATAGGTCTGTAGAAATCATAGTTCCATAACCCACAATATGATATAATTGGATAAATAATAACTAATCTATGTGGGAAAAATCATTTAGATTGATATATACACTCTAGTTAATCTAATTATATTTTCCCTACATGAAATGTCAGCACATTTCAATATATAATAATCATGCAGTAGGAAAATACAAGTAGAAAATATAAATGGAATGGAAAAATGAATGGAATATTATCCCTAATGTTCCTATAATGAAGCATGGGATGATAATGACTTTCTATAAAAAACCAAGGAATGAATTATATATCACTAACATCAACAATAATAATATCATAATGCATGCGCATCACCTAACGGTGATGCTGTATCAACTATAACAGACACAAATCAAAATATAATTAAACCATCCCAAGTAATTTGGGTTCCCCTATATGTGGGTTAGCTACTCCCAAAAAAAGGATCATTTCCAAATTCCATTATATCCTGGTATCCTATCTAATACCCAACCAGTAAGATAAAATGAAAAGAAAATCTCAGATACCACTTTGAAACATCCCGACTCAGGATCCACTTAATCGGTGCACCGAGCCGATGGGTCACGTGACCTCAAGCGCACCTCCCCATATGCTAGAGTTTGCCAATTATAAGAGATGGTCTAGGGAGGTGAAATCGAGAGACTATACCCTCATATTCGAGTGTCACAATAGAAAGAAAATACAATAAATAATTACAGAAGCATAAATGACCAAAAAATAATAATAAATAAACAAAAACCCATGGCTGAGTCATATAAAAAATGATTTCATGGCATTTTGGTGTATAAAAAGGGAAAAAAGGGGATATAGGGGACAAGTATAAACAACATGCTATGAAAAAATATAAAAAGTCCAAAATATGGGTCCATTAGCATTATGAGAAAATGCTCAGTCCTTTACTCCCATACTCTAATCCACAAGTAAAATAGATAAAGAATCTATAGTAGGGTGATTTTTCTTATACATACCTATAGACAATAAGTCTACTCGGGTACCAAAGGTAACCCAAGTAGGGTGTTAAATAAACATAGTAGGCCACTCCCAATGGTGTATAGAAATAATACAGTCAGTGTACATAGAAATAACAGTGTGTAGGTAAAATGAACGATAGACACTGTGGAATAAATAAATACCAGCTATCTCAATTTTCTACAGGACACCTGGATGGCTATACCTACTTTGACGAAGCCTTTTTTCATTTTCTAAAGATCCAGTTTAAGGGTTACTTGTAACCGCACAAACACAAAATCCAAAATTCAAACGGGGGATGGGTGACCACATGATCTAGATACCATTTCAAAATTCAATTTCAAAAATGAGGGGCATCATGACCGAACGTCGATCCTTGATACGTCGTACACCGCACAGCCCAACGCATGCTCCCTGTCATCATGAGTCATCACCGAAGAAGGACGCAGGCGACCATCCACCCGAAAGCTTCGTCGCCAGCCCTAAACCATCATCGTCGCTGATCATGTCCCAGTCATCACTCCAACCCATCCATCATAGAGGACATCGTCGCCGCTCCAAACAACAAGACGACATTTCCAAACACAGCAGCAATCATTCATCACCACATAAACACCAACATCGAGTAGAAGATCCAAATACTGGTTGCACACCCACCTTCTAGAAACCAAAACAGCATCCAAATAAACCAGCACCTTCACAGGTCATTGGAATCGTCGTCAGAAGACAACCCCACCACCACAGTAGGGAACCTCCGACGCTGCCACATCCACCGCCACACCATCCAAACATTATCACAACGAAAGAAAAATCAACCAGATGAAAAAAAACAAAATCAAAAACCAACATTTCCAGATCATCCTCCGCCACACAGCTACACCGGAGGAAGGTCACGCCGCAAAGAAAATCAAACTAACATCATATCCCATCACCACCTTCAAACCCACTAGAGAAGACCGCAAAAACCCCCAAGGCACTCGCATCCACCGTAGATCGAAGCTACGATCCCCAAACCACCGAGAAATATCGACCCAGGACCAAATCCACACCGCCATCGAACCCACGAACCCGCCAATGGCACATGTCAGAACATCCAGCGACCTTTTTTGCAACCCGGTCTTCTGCTCGTGACTCCAGATCTGACAGTGTCGAGAATCCTGGAGCACAAGAAACCCCAAGAAGGATAAAAGGCCACAAACCTCACAGTGAAGGAGAGTCAAAGGGGAGATTGCAAGCCATCTATCACGGGAGAAGGAAGGCAGCGACGAGGGAAACCCTAGCGCCACAGAGCCCCTTACGGGCCCATCGTTGGATCAAATCCCCAGATACATATTAAATATAATAATTAAGTGATGGAATAAGTAGTAATATATATGAATGTGAGACATGTTGCATGTAATTCAAGATGGTGGGGTGTGTCATCATTCCCAAAACATGATATGTAGAAACATAGAATGTCATACCCATCGCCCAAATAGAATTATAACGGTGTGAGATTTCATGTCCAACACCAGATATGAGGGAGCATGAAACATCATGCTCAACAAGTCCCTTAACCATCGTTCACCAACCAATATCAATGGCATACTCATAATAATAATAATAAATAGGATTAATTTACTCTATAACATTTATAACCATTTGGATCAAATATACAGGGGTGAAAAAATCATATAATCCATATTTATAAATGTAAAACATGCGGTGTGTCCTTTCCACTGATTTCCATTCATTTATATTAGGCCATTCAATTTACAAGGCAAGGAAAATTCACTTACGAGATAATCCAAACACTTATAAGGTTCTTTAGCCAACTAAAAGATTATATAAATGGGGGAAAGTAATTTATCACACCCAAAGGGGTAGAAATCAATGGTTCCAATGTTCTCTAATAACTTAGAAAGAGTCTCCAGGAGTATAACAACATGCATAAACTTGTTTAGAAAGGTAGAACACGACTTAATGGAAATGTGTGGAAATTGATGGCATGCATCACAATGGAGGAGCTATGAAAAAATTAATACTTTTAGGGAAAATAACCAGGCCACCTACCTTAGGGTCCTAGATGACCCCTCATTAAATATTGGCTTCATATTTGAAGTAAGATGTAAGAAATATAAGAAACAGACCAACATCCTGAAAATAGGGTGAATGAGATCACACCAAAATAATGATATATATGGAAATATAAACTAATATATGAAGAAATATGATCAAATAGCTTACCTATATCTATACAATACTTTTGATGACAATCCATTTGCAGTTTATATGAAGGAGTTATCGTGATCCCTAGGTTATGAAAAGGGAGAGATCATAGGAAAAGATAGATGTGAAAGACCCTAGAACACCCTAAGAGGGGAGGGGTTAATCAGGGTATCAAATTTTTCTTTTAAACTAGTGGATCTTGTTCTCATGTTGGTAGGAACCTGTTAAACCTATCTAATGAGAAAGTGTAGAAAACAAAAAAAACTCATGTAAGTAGAGGACACAAAAATTTTACTTGGTTTTCCACCAAACGATACTTCCAAGGATTATACACCGACATGTTGTCAATTGTACCAAAGTCCACTAATATTCACTAGTTTTAGATTAAAAAAAATTAGCATATTCACTTTGTTCTAGGCACATTTCCTTTACAAGGTTTCAGGGATAGAACACTACATCCCTCGTATCACTTTCGTTGACTCCACCTAACTCACTGCGTTTGGAAGAATATAAACTCAGTTTATCGAATTCAAGGTCCCTTCAATGGGTTGGCATTAAATCATGCATCCCTAACTATAGATAGATTCTCTGTTGAAGTCTCATTTTCCCCTAAACATGTAATCTACTTTTCCACGTACTGTTCATTCCCAAAATTTTCCTCTGTGAACTATCCTTCTTCCTCCACATACTGGAGTTCTCTACATACCACCTCTGATTACCACCTTTGCAATCCATGACCGCATACCACCTTCACTAACCACATTCGTGAACTTCCTTCACTTCTTCTCTAGTGTACCACCTTCCTTTGCGTACTACTTTAATCCACATATCGCCTCACTTTCTCCAAGTACTACAAGAACACCATGGACTGAGTTTTTCCACCCCATACAGAATCTGTTGTGAATACCACATCCTTTAGTGTACTTTTTCTTCTGCGAACTATTTCTCCTCTGTGGACCACTTCTCCTCTCATGGAATCCTCCTCATGAACCCCTTCTCCCTTGCGGGATTGTTTTCCCACGAATTCTAGAATTTACTGAATTCCTACTATATTTTTATTATCTTTTTTTCAAACTCTAATGAAGGGATTAGTGATCCTTATATAGGAAAATAGATCTGCATAATCCACTAAACCTAGATTTACAAAATCTTCAATATGGAACCTCCTTTTCCGCGTACCATGCATCTCTCACAAACCATATTCCATACTCTTTCCACCCACCACCATTCTCCCTACATAGAAAAATAAATCACCTCCTTGTTTCTGCAAATGATACCATCCGTGGATTCTCTAAACATCACCTAGATTTCACAAACGACACCCCATCCTATGAACTATTTGCCTTCTGTGAACTATAGGCCTTCCCACGAACCTCCTTCACTCCGTAAACCATTCCTCCTATATGGTCCACAAACCATTCTTTCTTCATGGTTCACAGTTCATCATTCCACATACCAAATTTCTTGATCTATAAACTGTTCTTGGAACATGGTTTGTAGTCCATCATTCCTTTTTCAGAACTCTTCGTTTTCCTAAAAAAACTCTCGATTTTGAGACCCAAAAATTTTTAAAACACTATAAAATTGTGTCACCTTGAATACTTCCTTAAACCTCAATAATAATATCAAATTCCATTCAAACTCCTTGATCAACACAATGTGGATTGACAACAAACAAAAACCATACACCATTTCCATTAAAGAAAATCCTGGGTTCCAACAGGAGGGGTTGTACGCTGGAAATAAGAGAAGGAAAATAGGGGTGATGGATTAAATATCATTAAATGAAAACATATAAAATCACCATTTAGAATTGGATCGCATGGTTTTGACTCACGGTTGGAAAAATTGTGCACTGATCGTGCGCCACCCACTTCCTAAGAAGGGACACCACACGAGCAAGGCGCACAGTTTTCCTAACCATGCCCAAGCCATATGAAAACTCACTATCACAAACCTATGAAAACTTGCATGAGAATGTAACTCCTTAGGTACAATTGTAGACAACTTTATGGCCCCCTAATTCCCATCGAAACTTCCCTCATGGTTAGGGGAAACCGTGTGGGCTGGGCTACAGGAATTCTACTGACCGTGCAGCCTAGTCTATTTCTCTAAGTTTTGGGGCTACAGACTCTGAACAAGCCCCAGAATCCCTCTTGACCTCCATGAATCTAGTAATTACTATTAAGAGGGAAAAATTAAGGAATTTAAGCTGAAAAACAATGATCTGTACTATCTTGAAAAGATGGGTCTTTACAAATAATCAGTTGTACTTAATGGAGACACAACCCGATGTTCTTTTTTCAGCCTTATAGGAAACATGATATCAAATTAATCCCAAATAATCCCAATTACAAGTAGTGAAAATAATACTTCATTATATAAAAGTAATGGTATATTTTGTTATACTATATATTTAAAAATCAAATAAAGATTTATTGGGTTTTACATATGCAAATTCGACTGATTTAATAGATGATCAAAAGTCAACATTATGTGGTGTATTATATATTGGTGGGATATGTATTTCTTGGATAAGAAATAAACTAGGTTGAATTTATTTGAGCATCAAATAGGATGAATACATCATGGTTACTCAATATTATATGCAGTTATTGTGGATGAAGCATTATCTTGAAGATGTGGGAGTTAAAGTGAACTCTTTGATTAGAATCCATTGTGATAATTCAAGTACTATAAATATTAGAAAAAATAAAGTCCATATCTCAACTAAAAATTACATTGAAATTAAATATCACTTAATTAAATAGAAAATGGATCATGATATTGAGAAGATGGAGTATGTACCCACTGAACTACAGGTTGCAGACATCCTGATGACGGCCTTACCTAATGAAGTGTTTGAATGGAAGTGACTGAATCTTAGAGTTTTTTTTACTATCCACACTTGAAAGGTGTGGATTATGATCCTATATCCTCATGTTTTGGTTTGTTTTTTGATTATGTAATGATTTTTATTCTTTACCATGTTTTAGACCTCAAAAGAGTGACCTTTGGGTTCATAAACAAAGGGAGAGAAAATGTCTTGATCAGGATAAGGGAGAACCTGGTAGTGGGAGCAATGTAATAGGGTGATTTGTAAATATTTTTATGATAAAAATAGACTATAAATGAAGAATAATCATGAAAAAAGAGTGTCCCTTGTGTTCATGATGCAAGAAATAGACATGTTCAGGTTAAGAAGTGATCTCAAAAGCTGAGCTTATTCTATATTTTGGAATTGAGAAGGTTTCCAGTGGTAGGTTTGAGAATTAATTGATTCATAAATTAGCTTTTCATACTAATATTTCTACTCATGTTGATCTTGAATCATCTGGGAATAGAGTACATGTTAATTAATTCCTTCAAAACTATTTGGGGTTGCAAAAAGAAAATGGTTTCCATGTGCATGACTTGTCAACAAGTTGGTTCTTGAAGTTTATAAGTGTTGTCAATAAACCCAAAGGTAATTATTATTGGAAAAAATCCCACATTATTGTTATTTTGGGTTTATTGTGCTTCCTTACATGGTTTAATTTTTCTTTCAAAGGCTGGTATTCAAAGGAGGTGTGAGGAGTTGGCATGAATGTCTAAACTGATCACGTTGAGCATGAATGTCAGAACTAATCACATAGAGCATGAATGTCATAACATATCATGTACAGCACAAATTTAAGAACTAATCATGTGGAGTGTGAATGTAAAAACTTATCATACAGAGCATAAATATCAGAACTAATCATGTGGAGAATGAATGTTAGAATTGATCGCGTGGGGTGTGAATGTCTAAACTAATCATACATAGCGTGAGTGTTTGAACTGATCACATAGATTGTTCATGCAGAGAAAGAATTTACTTAGGAGATATAGTAAATATATCATGTGAATCACTTGAATACGCCACATTATTATCATTAGATATCACTGTGAGATCATTCGAAGTGTACATGATTGTTGGTGAGTCTTGCGGTGACAACACGTGAATCTTGCATGATTTTCAATGGATATCATGATGATATCATGAAAATAACTGCATGTTGGTCAAAGGATATACTAATAATATCACTCAAAGAATCACCTTATTTTCAAGGGATCTAGAGAAGAGATCAACTGAATCACGACATTCTTTTTAGGGGATCTCGTGAAGAAATCCCACAAAGAACCACTTGATTTTTAGGGAATCTCGTAGTGGGATCATCAGAAGTGAATGAAGGAAAATTGGTTGGAAATGATGGAGATATATCATGATCATTTTAGATCATGTGACCACATGATAGTCATTCTATCATGTAATGAGATCACACAAATATCTAAAGGGAAATTTTGATGACCGTATGATTTTCAATTGATCATGTGATAAGATCACATGAAGAGCTGTAGGAAAATGTCAATGAATGCATGATTTTCAATTGATCACACTACAAGGTCATGTGAAGTAAACATGATTTTAAATTTATCAAGAAATGGGATCATGTGAAACACTCAAAGAAAATGAAGGTGGTTGTGTGAAGCACTTGTGACATACAATCAGTGATCACCTAGAGCTATTACATGAAGCGTGTAAGGTTGACTGTTGTGGTGGGGGAATATATGGATAACCATGATTTTTAAAGTTAAGGTGGTGAATTGATACCTATAAATATCCCATAACCCGTCCTTAAGAAGAAAATATTATTAATTAATTAGTTTGATCTAAAGAAAATTATTTCACATGAATAGAAAAAGATCTTGCACTAGGATCACACGATCTGCATAAGTAGAACAAATTATTACAAAGGGGTCTCACAAAGGGGTATCACATAGGATTATCGTAATGGTATCTTTCAAATAGAAGTATGCATGGGTTTTTTTCATGCATAGTTAGGCCCGTTGATATCACACGGTCCGTGTAACCTGAACAAGATCTCATGCTAGAGCAACATGATCCTCATAAATAGAACAAATTCAGGAGATTCACATGAACAAAAAAAAGTCTTACAATCCACGCGAACAAAAAAAATACTCACAAACCGAATGAAAATTATTAAGTATTGTGGAGGAGTCTCGTGAAGGATTCTTATGGAGCTGTCTTACAGATGAATATCACAGGATAGTCTCATGGAGAGTTATCACATAGAGGTATCTTAGAGAGGTCTTATAGAGAGGTCTTGTAGAGTTGTATCATGGAGGAGTTCCGCAGAGGAGTTATGTACCATAATCTTTCACAAGGGTTACACACTAAGATCTCACACAAGGGTTATGTGTATGGATCTCACGCAGGGGTAACACACCAGGGTTAACATGTGAGCACTATCATTTTCATATATGAATTCATAAGAATAATAACAATAAGACAAAGGATATTCACTATTTTACAATACATTTAGAAGGATTTTATTCACTACTGAATCTAAGGTAGTGAAAAGAAGAAGTTGGTGTTACATACTAGCAAGTGAGGACATTTCTAGAATCCTTTTGGAAAGATGAAGAGTTGGTATCTCTTAAATAATTCTCCAAATTTATAAGTAGTTTCTATGATATCTCATAGAAACATGATGCTCAAGGGTATGTTTACATAAAATATATGAAGGAATATATGGTGTTCAAGGGCACCTATCATACATTTGCTGTATCTCTCAGTAATATAAGATATTGTTCGTCATTCTGTGTGATAATTTTTTCCCTTCTAATGTAGTGATCATAAGTGGGAAGTGTGAGGGAATTGATCCTAATGATATAGTGCATCTACCCCAAACATTATAATGGAAGTGACTTTGAGAAAGAGTAACCTAGCCTAAACTAACAATAGTTAACTTTAGTTGATTAGGTACATTGGAAATTTTCCTTTTTATGCTCCTTGTATGTAGCCTAATGAGGGTGAATCATGTAAAAATTTATGTGTCTTTGTGTTTTAATTCTTTCTTTACTTTCTATAAATCATCATCAGATAAACCTAGAAAGGATAATATAAATATAAACACTGAAGATAAAAATTAGTGACCCTCATAATAAAGAGTTCAAGATCCAGTAGGGCGGGAATAATTTCAAAAATAATATTCATTCCCTAATTCACCCTCCCTCTAACGGTATCTAATCCCCTTTTTGGCCAAAAAATACACCATTATGAACATAAATTAGAAATAAATCAAATTTTTAATTTGAGAGGTTAATACTCATTTTCAATTTATGAAATATATATATATATATATATACATTTATAGAGCCAATGTGAAGGAGTGATAAATTGAAGATTTCCTAAAATGCGATACATTTCATCTACCTAAAACTCTTTTAATAATATTTAATAAACAAAATATAAATTCTTATCTATCATATCATATATGATAAAATTCAATTTTAAATTTATGTATGATACACTTTTAGGGTTTTTGTAAACTCATTACATCATATATAATTCCTATCACATCTCTATGTGAACAACTCATAAAACCCTCCCACTAACTCTTTAGTGAGAAATATATATGAAGTAAGAAAGATTAAATAATGCTGAGATTTATGAATCATATTTTAATTTTTTAACTCTTTAAACACATTAAAACTTCTTAAACTCACAAAATTGAATGTTGAAATTTCAACATATTTTTTCTACTTAGAACTCTATATAAGTGCATCATCATCCTTGGAACCCAATTCCATAAAACTTTCTCCTAGAAATAATTTAACTACTTACATTATTGTATACTAGAACATCCTAAACTATTTTAAGATAAAGTGACATTTACTATTTTATGGTAACTAATGTAACTCTTTACATTTTTATTTAACATCACTCCCTAAACTCTTTTAAGATAAAGTGTAAGGAAGTTTTTAATTTTTATTGGTATAAACCTTATGGAAATGGTGATATTTACTTTCTAATGGTAACTAAATGTAAATATTTAAATTTTTTCTTTACCATCGCATATCTTAAAAATATTTTAGGATACTTAGTGAAAAATAAATAAGTCTTAAACTTGTGTAATCCTTTATGAAAAAATATTGTCCACTTATTCATGATAACTAAATGTATTTTTTTACTTTTTTCTTTATCATCACATATCCTAAAATCTTTAAGATATAAAGTGGAAAATACTTATTCTTAGATGGGTATAACCCTTTATAAAATATTGATATTAACTTTCTTTTGTTAACTAAATGTAATAATTTATATTTTTCTTTACCATCACATATCTTAAAAAAATTAGGAATCTAAGTGGAAATCATTTTAACATTAGATTGATGTAATCCTTCAATTTTCAACTTTTAACTTCTCTAAGTTCAAGCATACTCTCACAAACATCTGAGTCACTATATTATTTTCATAATATCTAGCTAAGATACATAAACTTATTTTATTTTAGAAAATAACACTTATTTTCTATTAGTTGGAATATTTAACTAATAAATACTTGGTATTATATCATATATGGTATTCTATTTATTTAATTCAGTTCTATTTAAAAGAATATAATTATTTAAAACATGACACTAATGGGTGGTGGAATCACATTCATTCATGTTTTAGATAATATTTTGGTAAAAAAATTACCCTTTTCTTCTTTTCATGTATGTTCTAGGATCTAATGAATCTTAAAATATGTGTATAAAATCAATCATCTCAATTTTTTCACAACTAATCTTTATTGTTGAACCACTTCTCTTATCATATAAGATAATTGAGATGAAGATACACATTATTTACATAGACTCATGTGATCTTGACAAATTCTTTTATAATAAATTATTTTAATAGAAACTATTTGCATCATAACATGAATGTAAACTACAAAATCAGTCAATTCTTATTTGATTTTTAACTCCATTATATTTACAACACCTGTAAAATAAACATTTAGTATCACATACCCTTCAAAACTAAACAATTGATTTCTATAATGCCTATACTTGACATGTATATTCTATGGAGTTTCATAAAACTCCTTCAGGTATCTTGATAATTCGTCATATTAAATTATTACTCCTTATCCTTGATAACCCAAGGTTTAAATGACCTTAATTTTATTCTTGTAGAAATATTATTGAACTTCTTCAACTAACTTTTCTTCTTCTATTTTTAAATTTAACCATATATTAATCAAAACCTAGACATCATAAGCCTAGTTCATCGATTCACAACTCTTTAATAATATCTAGTATAGTTTTCTTAAATTCATTTACATTGTCGAATCATTTACATAAAAAATAATATGATGAATTTCCTAACTAGAACAAGTCATTTTGGTCCCCTTTTAAATAATTTTATAGAATTAAAAAAATAATAAACTCTGTGTATTAAAAACACTTATCTTATTTTAGTAAACAACAATTGTTTACAAGTTTTTCTCAAGAGCAAAATGAGACAATACACATATTATGAAAAGTTTATCCATGCTTTAAGAATCGAAGTTATCAATATAGAAACCCATTTCATCCATTACTTATAAGAAAACTTCAGGTTCAATATTTAATTATTTATCATCTTCTATCCATTCTATATTTTTATAGATTTTGTAAAACATACTGTTAGTATCATATATCTATCAAAATAATAGAATTGAATTATATAACCAATTAAGATTTAAAAAAAATTAGTCTCACTAAGTCATAATCACATTCAATTATATTGAATAACATTTTCCTTGACTAATAATATTGAGTGTATGTGACTAAAATTCCTTAAATCACTAATGTACCCAATCATATTGAGTATAAGAGTGGTACCAAAAATTTCTTTGGTTGCTTTTCATATAATTATTTTGAAACCTTAAGTGAATAATTTTATGCTTCTATAAACATCTAGATCCATCTGATGAACATATTAAACACTTCATTACTTCAGAATAGGTATTTATCTTAACACATATAGTATTTTTTATACTTCAAGAACTTTTGAAGTTACTAGTCAAGCATAAGAACTTTTATTAAGTTACCAATCTTATAAGTAGCTTACACTAAGATTTTCCTTACAAATATTATTCTCAAACTTTAGTTTGATCGTGATGATTTTATTCATCATCACTAGAATATTTTATTAGATGATTATCATGTTTAAATAACCATTTGATAATTAATTTTATTAAATAGACTCCCACTAAAATAATGACCCTTATTTTTAGAATTAATCATATCAATTGGTGGTCCAAGATCTATATTACACTAATATTTTGGTTGCTTTATCAATTAACCCATCACTTATCTATTTAGGTAGGCCTTCATTATAATGAAAATAGTTGTGAATCTTGGATATTTGAGTGGAAAACCCTTTTTATAAACCATAAAATGGATAAACTCGACACTATTATTATGGTAAAATAATCATATTAGGGTATCCCATATAGTGTAACCAAAAAAAGTGCCAAGAAAATAAAAACAAAGGACAATCTAGGGGCACCCGGCTTTAGCATGGCCAACCTAATGACAACCCATAATTATCAATTTTTTCTTGGATTACACAAGATAATCTAGGAGCACCCATCTTTAGCATGACTTACCAAATATGATGATTTTGGTCTAAACAAGTGTTTTTTTAGAAGGAATCTCACACTTGGTATTTGAATAGGATTTAATCCTAGTATCTTATATCATGTTATTCTCCTTTTTGTATTCATGCTTATAGTAATTTCATTTGTAATCATGTTCCCACTACTAAACCAATATGTTCAAACCATATTGATGTGTAACTCTTTACACAACTCACAAGTTTGTGTTAATCACCCAAAAATAGAGTCCAATTACATTCATACATATCCAAATTCATCATATGAAAAAGGTATATAAACATTTAATATAAAGTCATATAGATATATGATATTGAAAATATACACATGAGTAAGGTAGCAGAGACATATAGATAAGCCCATTAACCTTTCAAGACTAGGAATAAACCTCCATGTCAATAGGTAGTCCACCCCAAGTCCCTCTATTAGAGGAGACTATACTCGAGAGAAAATTTAATTCATCGCAACCCTAAAACATAATATTCATAAACTATATTCAATAAATAAATTCAAGTTTATCACTTCGATTACAAACTGAGGTCAGGGTAGATGAAAAACTAAATTCATTTTCATACCTAACATGTAATGAAAGTCTCTCATTCCTATAAGTGGTTTAACATTTAAAATAAATCATACATGATTCATAATATAAGCAGTTTATGACTATGAATAAAATAGGGAATTTACTTTTAAATAAATGAACAATTCAAATATTTAAACATGAGATCACCATTTATAAATGATTCAAAAATAAAATCTAACTATAAACATTTTATAATTGTGGATATTCCATAATATTGAACATAGACATTTTATATTCATTTCAATATAAAATCTTTCACGGTCTGCATTATATGTCATTTTCTTTTAAATATATGATAATTTATGAATTATAAGCTATTTATAATCCAATTTATATTATGTAAATATTTTACATAACATAAATATCATATACAGAACATTATGTAAACCATGAATAAATCAATCATCAAAACCCTTTAGATGTGTCTTAAATAATATTTCAAATAAGTCTCTTTAATTTGAACAATTAAATTAATTAATTATGAAAAATTCATAAACTAAATATAAATAATTTTATTTTTTTACTGTATGTATATAATTTATAAACACTTCATAAATTAATATTATGATTTCTAAATAAAAACTTTATTTCTAGATCATAAGTTATTCCATATAACATACTAAATGTATTTTGAATATTAATAATTAATATTTCTAATATTTAATAAATAAAGGTTTCATAAACATCTATATAAAATTAATTATAAATAAATTATAATATATCAATTTATAAACCATTTATAATTTAAAATATTACAAAAATACCCATATTTATGACCTATAAAAAATTTAAAAATCATAAGCAAATTTAGAAGAAAAAAAATAAGCTTTGCAGTTCATCCATACGTAGAACAGGTGGTATGTGTAGAGGTAAAACCCTTTAACATTACACATCCCCTTATATGTATGGATATTTAGGGATAACCCTTATATAAAAAACTCTATGTAAGTGTAATAACTTGTAACAACTCCAATTTTTAGAGTTCGACCCTTTGAATATTTCTATATAGATTTCAGAGTTTTTCATTAGAGTTAGCAAAGCATTTTAGGTGTTGTAGAACCCTAGAATTAATATATTAAAATATTAAATAAATTAAATTACATGTGTACATCTGAAATCACACCTATCATGAGGTTTGTAAAAATAAAATTTAGAAAAGTTTTCATGGTGCAACATAGAAGTTGACTAGGGTCGTCTCACTTGAGGAGCTTCATAGTTTTTCACCTACTTAATCTAATTCACATAAACTATTTATTTTTGTTTTTATAATTATTTATGAAATAAATGAAGTTTTTTATGGAAAATAAATAAAATGAAATACTAAAATTAAACAACATACAATTATAATTTATCATGGAATACAAAAAAATGATTTTTAAAGAAAGAAAGTTCTCCTGAGAGAATTTTCAGGGAGAACCCTCATTAACTCGTTTCAAAATATACTTAGTTAACACACTCAACCATATGTGTGCACACCATAATATATCAAAAATTTTATTTTAAATTGTACTTAGAAATCATCAAGAACACTCTACTTACAACTCCTCAACTAGGGGATTATTGGTTATAGAATAAGAATCCAACCTTTAGATAACCACAGTGAGGATTACACCCAAAGTAAATTATCCTTATATTAACTCAAAAGAGAATTAAACCATGGTTTTGATTCCAATAACCAGATTACTCCCCAAAGATATTGCTTGAGTTAGTTACTCAATACCATGAGTATAAGAGTTCATGGTGGAAATATTCATGACATGTAATGGATGCACAATGTGAAAATGATTCATGTCATGTATTGAAGAAAGAAAAGAAGAAAGGAAAAATAAAATCCAAAGAAGAAACAAAACTAAAATGACGGGTCTATTCAAGGAATTAGAATAATAAGAAGAAAATAATATTGTTGGATCACTATTTATGGGAGAATTAAATTTCATGAATTGTTAAATATAAAACTAAATGAAGAATTATAATTATAAAAAATCAAACTAAAATAAAATTAAAAAAATTGAAAAAATGAAATGAAGGGAAGCATGGATCCCTCAGCCTCCTCTCTAGTGGGGTCCAACCTCTTTGTAAGTGCCATGGTTCTCTTTTTATAGTCATGGACGAGATCCTTAACCTAAAAATATTTGGTGGCTTAAAATATCTAATTAAGATATCCTTTTAAACTCCAGTGAGACTCTCTATATTTGAATTGGTAAACACCCTATTAAATTGGGTTTTTGATATTTTGAATCATGGAAAAGAATCCATTCGGAATTTTAGGATGGATTTGTATGCTGGTTCTATCTTAGATGACATGGAGTCACCTTGGTAGATGTGGTAGTGCTTCATGCATGAGAAAGTGGTAAACAAAGCTCCTCCTTCTTCATCCAGCCTTCGAAGTGGTTGGATGAAGCTTCAAAAATGATTCATAGACTTTTTATAAGGATGAATAGGTGATCCCAAGATTCATATGAGAATTATTAGAGGGATATGGATAAAGTTTGATCTTTGGGTGATGGTTGTCATGGAATTTCCTGGTGAGAAGCAGTGACGGCCAGTGATCTTGAACCGCGGGGGACGGTGGAGTCAAGTGATGTGGGGTGTCCGAGCAGAGAAGTGGTGCGGTCAAGTGGGGATGGTGGGGTTTTGGTTAAAATGTGAACAATATCTAATTTTTAACCATCCCACATCGATCAGGTGGTGTGGGGTGTGATAGATTAAATATCAAATCCCCAATCCCCCATCGCAATGAAGTCACATGGTGACTGAAGGATCCCTTCCCACTACTGTGAACTACCATGTGTCGGTGATACCTTCCTTCTATCACTCTGTGGGTTTCATCACTATAGGTTTGTGCTCCATGGTTATGTACCATCTAAAATTACCCATATAATTGAACCCCATGGTCCTAAACAAGCTTGATCCCCCATGCACTGTCGGCTCAAGCAGGCCCTCCTGGTGGGTTGTATGACCGACCAACCCTCTTGAGCTGGCTAAGTGGTGTGTAACCACTGGTTGAGGGTCTTCTTAGGTCATGGACTTATTTTTTGGTAAACTAAACACCTTAAATAGTTATTCAAATTACAAAGTTAGATTCTAATAAAAAATTTAATTCAAATATAACATTAAAAACATACATTCAAACCATTTTAACTCTACATTCATACATTCCAAGTTTTGATTAAAATAATTAAATTTAGGGGTATTATAATTAAAAATCATTAAAAAATCATTATAATTTGTTTAGATTTTCCATGAAAATATTACTCTATCAACATCATTTTTGGGATTAATGGTACTCCCATCGATCAGAACCTTATATGGAAAATCTGAGACTATGGTTGAATTTGAAATGTGGTGTTTACCCTAGGCATGACCTAAGTTTAGTTAGGGTCAGATGTTCCATTGAAGTGAATTCATTGGAAGGTGTGTTAAATAAAATTAAATGAATGGTTTATTTAATGTATTAAATGAATGAACTGAGCCCTCCCCTATATAAATATAAAGTTATGGATAACCCACAAGGTTGGCTACATAACCCTGGGAGATTTGGGAGGAAAAGGAGGAGAGTCACTATTGGTGTTGAAAATCTTGATATTATGGATCAATGATGAATAATAGAAAATATTTGTGGGATGAACAATGAACGTAGTGAGATCTTTAATCACATTTCTAGTGAACGTGTTCTTCACCAATGATTGATCCATTCTTGAGGTAGGAGTTGTTATTTTATGATTTTTTTTAACATTATTTATGCTTAATATAATTAAATAATTGACCTTCTATGATTTTAATTATGTCTTTGTATTCACATGGACCAATTAGTTTATTTTTTAATTTAGTTTCATTGAAGATAATTGTTATCCATATTCAAATTTTTGTAATTTTGATAATTGTTTTTAATTCTTTGTCCAATGATGATCCCTACATTGATGGTTATTTTCCTTTCTCCTATTATTATTTGAATTCTTCACCACCAAACACTTTTTGGGTGGAGACTCAACTATTAACATTTTGGTTTGAATTGTGATCAAATTACCAGATTTAGATTTTCTTACTTGAGGATGAATGTGAAGATTGTGGTTCTTGGTGATTCGAGATAGGTTGGTGGTATTGATATAAATGGAATCCATGGGAGGGTTTATTCCAAAGTTTGGGCATATGTGAATGGTAGAAGTGGAATTGAATCAATTACCCAGTGAAGAATGGACGAAATCTATCTTTTGGATGGCCATTGATGACAGACAATCCAGGTTAAGGCGTTTCTAGAAGTGATTTTCACTGGTAATAGTAGATATGGAAAACACATAAAGACTAAGAGATTTAACTTTAAAGTTTATGTGAATCCCAACTGCATGTCATGTGTTTCAGAATAAAACATTTTGGGTAGTTTATTTTCCTATGATAGTAAGGGTTTCAATGAGAGTTAAATATCTCATGAAATGTGGATGGACCCATGCATCATGTGATACTTCATGAGTGGCTCGTCCATGTTCTGATAGAATATAGTCGGGACCTTGAGTGATCAAATATGTCATGTCCCCTTAAGTACATTCCATTTAGTGGAACATGGCTAGCTGAGTTGTGTCTATGTAAGAACACACCCCAGTCATGGGGCAATACCACACATCATGTTCCCTGATTCACACATCATATACTTACCCCAGAATCTAATACCATACATATTTCCTTATTTTGGACTCGTATTTGGGACCATGAGTATACCATTATGAGTAGAATTACATGTTTGTTTCGACATCATAGATATGATGTGAGATGATATGGGAGGGAAACGTATTCCAACAATGCTTATCTAATGGAAGTGGTCTGGTTTAATCACTAGAGTGATACCTAGGTTGGTACTCCCCAAACTTAGTAGAGAGAAGTTCCCTCATATCCTATATATAGGTAGATTTGGTACTCCCCCACACTATAGAGGGTGTGGGTCCTCTCTTTACAAAGTGGTACTACACCGTCATCGAGATTCAATGGGGAGTGGGTCCTCTAAGTGGAGTTATTTCTCCCTAATTTATGGAATATAGTATCAAGGATTGGGCCCTCTATTTATATTCTTGTGATGTTGTGTGAGGTTTTGGGCATCAGAAATGATACCTTTGGAGCTATAGTTATACTCGTCATCCTTAGCTAGCTGTGGACATTGAAAATCCTCTCTTTTTGAATGGGGTTTTTCTTTATGAGAATATCTTCCAGTGGGTTTTGTTTCCCTATTTAACTTGGTTTTAGATGACTATTTTTATCCTATTTCTTCCCTCTTAGTTTTTGCGGCATCCTACTCAATATGTTTATACTCACTCATGGGTGGGTTTTTCCCACACATATCAAGTATTTTACAAATGACATATAGATTAACGGTGACCTTGGTAGACCGAGTATCGATGAAGCATAGAAATATATGGATTCATTGACCATGTTTGGTAGTTAGAATCTAGGATATTGAGTCAAGGTGTCATTTGAATTTCCATCTTTCATTTGTTAATTATTTGGGGCTTATTCTTTCCTTCTTGGTTGGGAATGTATTTTCTTTTTTTTCATTCTTGTATTTTCATCTATTGAACTCTGATTTATTCCCTAGAGATTATTTTATGAATTTTTTATGAACTTTCAGTTTTGATTATTATATCACTATATTTTTAAATTGTGTTGGTTGTGTGTGTTTGCAGGTACATTAGGCTAAGGCCTTCCATTTTCATGATATGTCTACTTAGTGCTTTCCACTAGTCCTTGGAATGCTAGAGGTGGGCTTGGTTTGTCACTCTCAGCTTACTATTGGACCAATTGGGAGCCCTAGGGGTCATTTCATGACAAGTGATATCATAGGGGTGTATCCTAGCGATGGTGTTTGTAGTTAGTCATGTTGTGTGGTTTTATTTGGGGGCTTAGGGAAATGATGTTAAAGTGTCTCAAGTTCATCTCTCAAACCAAGGAACCTAGTGGTGTTGTAGCATCCAAAAAATCCATACACTAGGACTTTAACTACCTTCTTGTTGACATGGAATGCTTAGGAATTGGTTATCGAGAAACCAATGGTGTATGCATCTTATAAGATTGGTTCGTTAGACTTTAATGTTCTTCTTGAGTCATCTCCCTAGATATACTCATCAAACCATTTTACATGGTTTTAATTTCAATGATTCCTCCACAATGGCATCTATCTAGGATTCTGATATAAGGTTGTGATGATGAAAAGTTTATCAATGAGGCCTCAATATAGGGCCCTATTCTTGAGGTATTCCCCCTAGTCGAGTATAGAGTAGTGCTTCCACCCAATGAGCAGTTTGTGGACCCGAATATAGTGGTTTAGGAAGATGATTGTTTATGTTTTGAGTAGTTAATAACTCTATCAGGTTATTACTATGATGAATGTGGGATTAACACATAGTTTGAGCTCTAGTGATAAATACTACTTAGGTTCTGTAGAAATCAAGACCCTCAAGCGATAGAGGATTGTCTTGATTCATTGGTCCATGTTTTTCATATTGTTTGTACCCTGACTGATCAGATGGTTACACTTACAACTAGTCTTCTTCATGAAGAAATAGGTCACTAGTTCTTATCACTCAGATCCATGATAAGATGATGCTCTCATGGATAAAGTTTCATCATTTGTTCTATGGAAAGTATTATCCTTCAGGATTTCACTCTCTATGGATCCAGAAACTTCTTGATCTAAAGTAAGTATATATGTCAGTTTTTTAGTATGAATCGAGGTTTACTAACCATTCATGTTATTCTATTGATATGGTGCGAGATGGATACTTTTGGGCATGGAAATTTAATTAGGGCCTCTATAGAGACATTAGGGTTAGTGTTTTCTCTTTATATATTCCCACTTATGTTGGAGTACTGGAGAGGGTTTTGGTGCCATAGATTTTTTTGGAAAAGATTCATTTGGTTGATGGAGAAGATAGTAGACATCATGTATTTGATTCATCTATATAATCTTGAATATATCAACCATTAGGGTCTCGGCGTAGGAGGAATACTCATGGATGGACTTAGAAGTGGGTATCTATAGCACAAGGATTGTACAGAGGGTTTAGTCAGTCTAGTGATAGAATATGTTATGCTTATGATGGGTGTGGTCACATGGATTGTGATTACCCAACCCAGAATGATTAAAATGGTGGGTATAAAATGGATAGACCTCTATGTTAGAGGCAATGACAAGATCATAAATCTCTTAGACATGGTCAGGGAAGCCCCTAGAGAGGTGGTGCAGATAAAGTGACAGGTGGAGCTATAGGTGGAGTATGATGTTATGACCAAATATCACCACCACCACCACCACCTTCAGAAAATCTATTCCAAGCTCACAGTGAAGGTGGTAGAGGACATGGCTAGTTGCAGACTATGGAAGGATATGACCATGATACACATGAGATGATTTGAGGTACTATCTGTGTCTTATCTACTTTTTCTATAGTACTTATAGACACATTTATGAGTCATTATTTCATTTCCATATCCATTTTCTCAAGATCTATAGAATCCCATATAGTCTTTATCCCATTAGATGTGGAAATAGGTTCATACATTGAGTGATTCTTTTGTTTCACACATCTTCTGACTGTGCGAGTTAGTGGTTGTTTGAGAGGGTTTTATATGGGGAATATTGGTTGTTATGATGAAACCTTATGATTTCATCATGATTATAGACTAGTTTTTCATATTGTGTTCCCATAAAGAATGTCATAATGGGAGAGTTAGATTTGTACAAGCTAATGGTACAAGGATCCCCTTTACTAGAGAGAAGAACCTATTGGATGAACTAGTGGGGATCCTGAGTAGGAAAAAGTAACCTATCACCCATCAGTTGGAAATTTTGTTCATTGGTTCAGTGGTTCTTTATAGATATGGCTTACATTAATAGTGTTAAATTATATATAAAATTTCCCAAAGATAATCTAGGAATACCTCTGATGTGGTAGATAAACTTCTACATTGACTTACACCCCGAAGTCACACTAATATATTATTTATAATATCGGATGACACATGCTAAGCTCTAGGAGATGAGGGAGTAGTTGGAAGACCTTCCTGATAAGGGATTTTTTATACCCATTAGGTCTCTATAGGAAGCTCTAGAATTTTTCATTAAAAAGGAATGTGGGATCTTGAGACAACATGTTGATTATGGTCACTTGAATTAGGTAAAGATCAAGAACAAGTACCCCTTATTGAGGATAAATGACCTCTTCGACTAGTTAAAAGGATTAATATGGTTTTCAAAGATTGATCTCATGTTCAAATTCAATTAGTTGAGAGTTCATGAGGATGATATTCTGAAGATGTAGTTTTGATGTATCTATGGGAATTATGAGTTTCTGGTGATGCTTTTCAGTGAAACAAAGTCCCCCACTGTGTCTATGGAACTTATGAACCAGATCTTCTATCCTTTCATGCAAAAATTCATAGTTTTATTTGTCAATTATATTCTCATTTATTCTATGTAAGAGGAGAAGCATACATAACACTTGATGATGGTCCTAGACTTACTTTAGGAGCACTGATTATATGGTAATATCTAAAAGTGTTATTTTTATATTATAGAGGTTCACTTTATTAGTCATTTCATCTCTGATCTTGGTGTATCAATGGACTCAGAAAATATTGTTTCAATTCTCACTTGGGATCCACCAAAGAACATTTTTAAATTGTGAAGTTTCCTTAGGCTGGTAGGGTACTACTAGAGGTTCATGGTTGATATTTCCATGATTACAGCCACTTTGAATACCTTGATGTGAAAAAGGCATTTCTTTTCCTGGATTGAGTAGTGTCAAAGAACCTTTGAGGAGCTAATGTAAAAAATGACCAATTCTCCTATATTGAGACTACCAGAGGAGGGTTTTGAGTATAGAGCATTTTGTGATGCCTCTAAATCTAGGTGTCGATGCATGTTGATGTAGAGTTAGGTAGTGATTAATTATGGGTTAAGGTATTTAAGTCCCCATGAACAAAATTGTGTGACCCATGAATTGGAATTAGAATTGGTAGTCTTCTCCTTGAATATGTGAAGACATTATATTTTAGGTTCTCATTTTTGATGTTTATCCAAACCACTAGAGTCTCAGGAATATCTTTACCTAGAGAAAACTCAACCTGAGATAGATGCATTGGTTGGATTTACTATAAGACTGTGACTTTAAGATATTCTATACTCTATGGAAGGGAAACATGATGGAATATGCTCTAAGTAGGAAATCCTCTTCTCACTTAGTAGAGGAGATAGGGATAGCTTGTCTGTAGTCGATGGTGGTGGCTCTATTGCTTCTTCAGTTTATGATAGAGGATCAATTGAGAGATGTTGAGTATGAAGTTCTACATGACCATATATTCTTAAGAGATATAACAAATGGGTTTCTTGAAGGTGGGGAGAATGTCATACTTTTTCAAGGACGGATGGAAGTTTCGATCACAATGTGTGAGGAGGTGTTGAGGGACTTTCATACCTCCCCCTTGGTGGTATATCAAGTAGTAGAAAATATGTACAAAGACCTTCAATGGCAACTTTCATGGGATGGTGATGTGTCTTTTATTTATTTTCTTTTTTCCAAATCATTTTTCACTTTTTATTCTATTTTTATTATTAAATTAACGTATTTTGTTCAACAATTAAATTTTTTTATCTTTTTTATATCAAATTGTTAAATTTTTTATTTTTTATTCAATTTATGTATTTTAGTGTTTATCTTAAGTTTTTTATGAGCTACTTAAAATTAATTAATTAATGTATCATTTTCTACCATTTTTATGATGTTTTTTGTTTAAATTTTAATTTTTTTATCCTTATTCTTTTAATTCTTTTATTTTTTCATTTTCTGTTTTCAAAAACATTATTTCATTTATTTAATATCATTTTTTTGTTTTATTTATTTCTTATTTAATTATATTTCAATTTTATAAATATTTTATTGTTTAAATTATATTTTTATTTAATTGATTTTATTAATTTCATTATTTTGAAATTAATTTAATTTCTTTTATTTTTATTTATTTTTATATTAATTATTTAATTAAATTTATTCTTTATTTTAATTTTTAAATAAATAAATTTTACTTTTTTATAGTTTAAATAATTAAACAAATTTCAATATTTTAATTCTATTATTTAAAATATTTTTATACTTAGTAATATTTAATTATAATATAATTCAATATTACTCATTTATCAAATATTTTATTTAAATAATTACTTATTTAATTAAATAAAAATTAATTAATTTTTTTTATTTTAATAAATTACTTATTATTAATTTAATTTATTTAAATGTTAAAATATGTTAATTTATTATTATCCAAATTAATTTATTTGTTGAATAATTTTTAATTGAGATAATTGGGTATTTAATAATTTAAAATGAAAATTTTAATTTTAATTTCATGTGTAATTTTAGTTAATTGATTATTTTTAGTTAAATTAATCAAATTTATTTTTTATAACTTTAGTTTGTTTGATTAATTTCTCTAGTTCTGCTACTGCAAGACTCTGGTGGTTGCAAAATAGAGGATCCAAACCACCGTCAGCCTTCACCCAATAGTGCCTCAAGAGCCACAGTTCTCCTCACCCATCGATGGACTATACCCAATGGTGGATCCCCACCATTCGTTGCCTCACCCACCTCCATTAAATGGTGGCACTTGAGCTACCGTTGGAACCCCTTCAATGGTGACTTCCCAGAGTCACCATTGCGCCACCCATCATCTACCCTTCTACCACATTTTACCATCCATGATCCACCATTGTCACCCCTTCAACAGTCAATCCCCTAAGTCGCCATTGCACCACCTGCCATCACAATTTTCCTTGGCATCCAGAACCTCCTCCAACCACCACTGCTATAACGACCCATACTTTACATACATTGTTATAACTTCAGAATTGAAGCACATTTATTACAACATATAACAAAACCAAGAAAGGATCGTATAGGTATAGTGTCTTTAAAAACTGGGAAACATAAACAACTGGTTCATAAAGCATCTACTTTGCCTCCCATTTATTTCATCATATCTAGAGTCCCTTTTTGGCATATTCTACTTAATAACCTTCTTCCTGACCTGGGGAAATAAAACATACAAAAGGGTGAGCTCAAATGCTCAGTAAGGGTAACAAAAAGAAATATCAATCACATCTTATATATAAGCACATAACTTTTGGAAATCTTAACCTGAAAAAGAGATCATAATTTCATAACATGGGATAAATCATAGTATTGAAATGTAATCCCAATTATCATAACTTAAAACATGAAACTTTGTGTCATACACACATAATCATAGAGAATCATTTCTTGTTATTCAAGACTCGTTGCCAAGACTATCTTAGTGGACAAAGTCCATTTCTGAACCGGGTTCATTCCTCGTTTCAGTCCTGTTTCACTGAACCGGTATAACCTACCGTTCCAGCCATGTCTATCTCATGAGATATAAAATCTTTACCCAATGCATTGTAGGGAGATATAGGTCCCACCCATCTCATAATGATATCATTCTTATGTGTGCCACAAAATCATAAATCATACATCATTGCATAACCCAGGTAATAAAAATGGGAATCTTAAACATCATGACATCATAAAACAATTCATATAAGATAAAGGAATTCATAAAAATATTTCCATCACAACATAATCAAGTAAATGTAATAATAGGGATAGAAACAGAACCCTATATTATCTTAGATGGAAAATAATTTTGATAAAACACTTGAACTCCATTCTTGAGGAAAATAACCTTTCTACTTAAAAAACATTTTCCTTTCTTAACATGTCATACAATTTTAAACTAAAAGAATTTGATTAAAAATAAACTTGAAAACTTGTAAAGTAATCTTCTTGGAAATATTGTTTTAAAAATCCATTCATGCCGTATAAGTTAAAAAAAACATTCTTCTCGTACTTTTTTCGGAAAAGTCAAAAAGTACTTCGTACGAAAAATGACAAAATATTCCTTTCATATCCTTTACTAAAAACTCACCAAAGGGTAAAATTGGATATAAACTATTGTAGAAGGATATAAATATTAAATATTGAGGAAACATGGATGTGGATGATAAAATACACCCCAGTAAATACTAAAGTATAAACAATCTCGGATAAAAATGAGATTGTGATATTTCCCTTACCTTAGGTCTGATATGCTTTGTACGTGTCCGAACCTCCTGTATAATGATTTAAATAATGTTATTGACTTATTCCAGAATCATACTTATTGTTATGATATCATATATGGTCATATTCTTAGTTTCTTGGTAGTAATATTTCATTGCTACTTGTTATTCGGGTGTTTATAACTTTTTGTTCTTATGCATGTTTTGTCGAATAAATTATTATTATTCTCTTTAGGTTATAGATACATCATTTCCAGAATGTTATTAATGTACTATATATCATATTTATTCATTCAATTCATTTATAAAATCATTATGCAATGAAGATCATGTAGAACGAGTCGCATCACATCGTGGAGACGGTATTCCGTACGTACGCACGAGCGATGATATCGTTCCCATGATCGTGGAATTGTATTGGAGTGTATGTATACTATTTCAGAATCAATATCACTTTATAATAGTCATATATAGTCATTATTTACACCATTATACCCATCCAAGTAAGGTGGTGGTGGAAAATAGATTACACCACGGTGTGGAGACGGTATTCCGTACGTTCGCACGCGCGGTGATTTCTTTTTCCGTAGGATGGATAGATGGTGAAATAGGGTTGTTTCATACTAATAATAACATATCAGTATATGATTGATACTGATGTTATTACTTCATAATGAAACAACTAAAGAAAAATAAGTGGAAGAAGAAATAAAGATGAAAGAATCAGTAACGGGCATTACCTCTTCTTTGAAGCGCCTCTTTGAGACCTCGTTTTAGGGCACTAAAATTGGTCTTTGAGGAAGACCAGAACCTCTAGAATGTTTCTAGGGAAGTGTATAGGAGAAATTTTCAGGTTTTGGCCGAGCTTTAAGGCTCAAAGTGGTGTGAGGAAGAGAGGGAGGAGGTGCCCTTTTATAAGGGAGGAGAGGGGATCCTTTGGAAAAACTAAAAATATTATTTTATTATAATGTCAAGTTCGGTTTTAAATAGCTCCAAATTGATTTATTTAGAAGATAAGGTGGGTATGGGTCTAAATACTCTCATAAAAGATAATTTAGACAAGTTTAGGTTCCTATTTTAACCTTATCATTTATATTTAACATTAAGTTAAATAATTTTACTTTTACTGTGTCTTCTTGTGTTCTTATACTATAAGGTTAATAAACTTACTATAAGCAGCCAAACGAACCCCAAGTTATTTATTATTAATATATATAACCTTATCTAAGTCATTTGGCCGAACCTTAGATTTTTAGGAATAAAATAACAATTACTAATATAATATTTGTTTTAAAAACTATTTTATGTCAATTTTGATACTATTTAGTAATTAATTTTTGTAAAAATCATAACAGAATGATTAGTTCGAAAAAAAATAATTAAATCAATACTAACATGTCATATTAATCTATAAAATTAGTGGAATTCATAAAAAGTCTCAAATTATATTTATTTGGTTATTTATAACATCAATTATGTCAATATTTCATTAATAAGATAATTACTGCATCATCGTTGTGTCATAAATAAATTAACATATTTAATTTCTAAAAATTACAAATAAAATACCATTATGTAGGAATTCTTTTTATCTTTCTAATGAATATTTATAGTCGAATTTATCTTATGTATAACCCCATATTAAAAATGATTTAGTTATTAAACTTTGATTTTAACTATTTTAACCCTTCTTTAAATAAATTAATAATAAATGTCCTAATCTAATCCAAGTGGGTCTAAATGGTCATATTTTATTCCTAAGTTTGTTTTTGGTCGAATTACACTTGTCCAATAGAATTAGGAAATGTGTTAGGGTAATAATAATATCATTTTTACCCTTAATTACCTTATTTACTTTTAACCGTGGTAAAAAAAAAGTAAAAAGTTACTATTCACCAAAAAATTATTTCCATCTCATTGAACCACATTTTACTTACTGATATCAACCGTGTCTCTCGGATTTTTGAAATTCCACTCATAGAAGCGGTAAAATTCAGTTTTATGAAAAATTCAGTTTTTTAACTGCCACTTAGTGGTTTCACTATTCATCAAAAATTGAAAGTTTTCAGAAAAATACCAAAATTTCACCTTAGGATAATTTCGATATTCTGAATCCAAAAATGAAGTCCATTTTGAAAAATAAAATTTATAAAATTTCAAAAATTGGTTATTACTATTCATAACGGCTAGTTTTAATAATATTTTATTAGCATATCATTGTGTAGTGAAACTCGGTATTACGTACGACGCAAGCTATCGAGGAAGGTTGAGATTTCGTGTAAAGCAAGCCAAGAAAGTTTTGTGTGTAGAAAAATATTCCTTTGATGATTTATATAACATAAAAGTCTCAGGTGTTACATTCTACCCCCCTTAAAATGAATTTCGCCCACGAAATTCGTCACTTTGTAACAAACAGATGAGGATACCTCTCCCTCATCATATCCTCAAGCTCCCATGTAGCTTCTTCTAATTGGTGGTTCCTCCATAAAACTTTCACCAATCGAGTGGTCTTGTTTTGTAGGACTTTTTCACTACGATCCAAAATCTCTATCGGTTGTTCTTCATAAGAAAGATCTTGCTCCAGCGGTACAAATTCTGAGCTGAGTACATGTGAAGGATCAGGTATGTACTTTCTCAGGAGAGATACATGGAACACATCGTGAACTTGAGAGAGATTTGGTGGAAGTGCCAATCGGTAAGCTACCTTCCCAACACGATCCAGTATTTCGAAAGGACCAATATATCTAGGGCTCAACTTCCCCTTCTTTCCAAATCTCATGACCCTCTTCCAGGGAGATATTCGTAAGAACACTTTATCACCCACTTCAAACTCTAGGTCTTTTCTTCGGTTGTCGGCATAACTTTTTTGTCGACTCTGAGCTGCTCTTATGTTTTGTTGAATAGATCTGACCTTTTCTACCATTTCATCAATGAGATCAGGTCCTAATAGCTTTCTTTCCCCAACTTCATCCCAGCAAGTTGGAGTCCTGCATTTCTTTCCATTGAGAGCTTCATAAGGAGCCATCTGAATACTAGAGTGAAAGCTATTATTATAAGAAAATTCCACCAAAGGTAGGTGTTGATCCCAACCACCTTTGAAATCCATAGAGAAAGCTCTCAACATATCTTCTAGAGTTTGAATTGTTCTCTCAAACTGACCGTATGTCTGAGGATGAGAAGCAGTGCTGAAACTCAACTCTGTATCCAGAGTATACTGAAGACTTCGCCAGAACTTCGAGGTAAATCTCAGATCCCGATCAGATATAACAGAAAGTGGTACTCCATGCAATCTTACCACTTCCTTTACATATATCCTGGAAAGCTGATCCAGAGAGAAATCCTCTCTAATAGAAATGAAGTGTGCAGACTTTGTAAGATGATCAACTATGACCCATATAGAATTATTGCCTTTGGATGTTTTAGGAAGTCCTGTGACAAAGTCCATAGTGATGTTTTCCCATTTCCATTCGGGTATGGGTAATGGTTGTAACATCCCCTTAGACTTCTGTCTCTCAGCTTTAACTTGTTGACAAACCAAGCATCGAGAGACATATTCAGCAACATCTCTTTTCATGCCATCCCACCAGAAGTACTCTTTCAGGTCCCTAAACATCTTCGTGCTTCCAGGATGAATAGAGAATGAAGAACTATGAGCCTCATCCAGCGACTCCTTCTTTAATTCGGGGATGGGAGGAACACAAATCCAATTCCTGAACTTTATTATCCCATCACAATCAAGGTTGAATTCAGGAACATTTCTCACCTTCTTTTGTAACTCGACATCTTCTTTCTGTGCCTCTATAATCTTCACATGTATTGATGGTTGAACATTCATTTGAGAAAGATACGATTTTCCCCCTTCCATTATAATTCCAAGATCCATCCTTTGTAAATCCATAAATATTGGATCTTTTGTGATCCTCATCATGGATAAACTGGCATGATCTTGTCGAATTAATGCATCTACCACCTTGTTTGCTTTCCCAGGGTGGTAATGGATTGAGCGGTCGTAATCCTTAATCAGCTCCAACCATCTTCTTTGGCGTATATTCATCTCCTTTTGTGTGAAAATATACTTTAAACTTTTATGATCAGTATAAATGTCACACCTTTCTCCATAAAGATAATTCCTCCAAATCTTTAATTCAAAGATTACCGCAGCTAACTCCAAATCATGAGTTGGGTAATTTTGCTCATGTATTTTCAACTATCGTGAGGCATAAGCTATCACCATATCATTTTGCAAAAAAACACACCCCAATACCTTCTTGGATGCATCACTGTAGATCACAAACCTTTCTCCACTACAAGGCAGTGTGAGCACAGGTGCACTGGATAACCTTCTTTTCAACTCCTTGAAATTCTCTTCACATTCCTCCGTCCAAACAAACTTAACTCCTTTCGAAGTCAACTTGGTGAGTGGATTAGATAATCATCAAAAATATTTCACAAAACATAGATAATATCCAGCCAAACCAAGAAAACTTCGGATCTCAGTCACTGTTGTTGGTCTCGACCATCTTTCGATAACCTCTGTTTTTGCTGGATCCACAGATATCCCCTCTTTTGAGATTATGTGACCCAAAAATGCAACTTTTTGAAGCCAAAATTCACACTTGGTAAATTTGTCATAAAGCTTCTCCTTTCTCAGGGTCTTCAATATAATTCTCAAGTGATCTTCATGTTCTTCCTTGCTCTTTTAATTGACAAGAATATCGTCTATAAAGACTACCACAAATTGATCAAGATATTCTCTAAAGACTCTATTCATCAGATCCATGAAGATAGCGGGGGCATTAGTAAGACCAAATGGAATCACTATAAATTCATAGTGTCCATACCTTGTACGGAAAGCCGTCTTTGGTATATCCTCTCTTTTGACGCTTAATTGATGATACCCTGAACCAAGATCAATGTGGAAAAGTATTGAGCTCCGCGTAGTTGGTGAAATAGGTCATCAATGCAGGGGAGAGGATATTTTTTCTTAATAGTGATCTTGTTAAGTTCTCGATAATCAATGCAGAGTCTCATTGATCCATCTTTCTTCTTAACAAATAGAACAGGTTCTCCCCAAGGTGACGCACTAGGGCATATGAACCCCTTATCAAGATTATCTTGGAGTTGCTTCTTCAATTCCTGCAACTCAATTGGGGCCATTCTATAAGGTGTCTTTGAAATAGGCAAAGCACCCGGTACGAGTTCTATTGAAAACTCAACTTCACGATTCGGTGGAAGACCTAGTAATTCATCCGAAAAGACATCATCAAACTTCCATACAATGGGAATATTCTTAATCGTGAGTTTCTCACCAACCATTTGAGATAAATAACCTTCATTTAGTGGAATAAATACCCATAAAATGGAAGAAATTTCCACTGGAAGGTTATGTTCATCCTTGCATCGATAGATGATCATAGATTGATCTGGAATATGAAATGTGGCTTCCCTTATTTGTCAATTGATATGAGATCCATGTAGAGAAATCCAATCCATGCCAAGAATCACATCAAATTCCACTATAGGAGTGATCACAAGATTTGTAGGAAGCACTTTCCCACAAACTTCAATCGGAGAAGAATTATAAACTTTTGATGCGACTGTTGTGCCATTAGGTGTTGTCACAGCTAACTCAACATCTAATTGTTAAGGTAATACGGTGATACCCTTAGAAAATTCTTCAGAAATAAAGGAGTGGGTGGATCCAGAATCAAATAAAACATTTGCTACTTTAGAGTGGATGGTAAGTGTACCTTTCACCACATCGTTATCGTACTCCAAATCACTGATAGAAATTGCATGTGACTTTCCTTTGTCTTTAGCCTTAAGAGTTTGTTGACGTCGACCATCATCATCAACCCTTGGATTTGGGCATTGATTGACATAATGCCCCATCTCATTGCACTTGAAACATTGAAGTGTAGTAGGTTCATTCTATGCATACCTTCCTTTGTTTTCATCATTAGACATCTTCTTCCCATCATTACGGCATTCAAATGCCCAATGACCTTCCTTTCCACATTTGAAACATTTACTTGTCCCTTTAAGACAACTCCCTCCATGTTTCTTTCCACACTTTGAGCATAAGGGAAAGCTCATCTTCTTTTCAGTGTGCTCTTTAGATTTTCCTTTGAATTCCATTTTTCTCTTCTTATCAAACCCATATGACTGATGGGTTACTCCAATCTCCATCTCAACTTTGAGAGCACATCGAACGATTTCCTCGTAGCTATTGAAGTCCCTTATGGCTAAGGCCCTTCAAAGACTTGGTTTTAAGCCACTAAATAATCGATCGATCTTACTCTCAGGTTGGATAATAATACCAGAAGCGTACCTTACAAGTCTTGTGAAATTTGCTTTACAGGTACCAACATATTCATCATCCTTTTGCTTCAGTTCAAGAAACTCTTTCTCCATATTTGTTCGGAGAATACGAGTGAAGTAATTATTGAAAAATAATTTCTTGAACTCGTCCCATTCTATGGACTCAATTTCATCCCTTTGCCTCGTATTCTTAATAAGATTCCACCATTGATAAGTATCACCTTCCAAACAATACACTGCTAAGATGACTTTATCCTGCTCAGAACATTGAAGAACTGAAAATATCTTTTCAGTAGTACTAATCCATTGTTCAGCAACTAATGGATCAGTAGACCCACTGAATGAAGGTGGACGCTGTCTCAGGAAGGATTCAACAGAATGTTGCTCCTTCCCTTGCTCGTTTGGAAGTCCTACATGATTCATAGATTGAGAAAGTTGTGTGAGCATAGCTACAAGATTTTGCATTCCAGCTCCCATAACGTTTGGTTGCTCAGGGGGACAATCATTTCATTTCCCGTCGCATTCCGCATTAACACGGTTCCTTCGGGTTCCAGCCTTTGACTAAAACCAAGAACAATAGTGTGAGCAACACTAATTATAATAGGAAAACCACATAATCAAGAACAAAATTTCCCACTTAAGGTCTTATCCTAGGTTATTCATGGCCATTTATAAAACACTAAGATTGTGTTCTATGCTTAGACTTATCCTTAGGGTTCTTAATAAGGATTTAACATCCTAGTTTTCAAAGGTTGACTATACCTTTCCTCTGATACCAAATATAATGACCCATACTTTATATACATTGTTATAACTTCATAATTGAAGCACACTTATTAAAACATATAACAAAACCAAGAAAGGACCGTATAGGTATAGTGACTTTAGAAACTGGGAAACATAAACAACCGGTTCATAAAGCATCTACTTTGCCTCCCATTTATTTCATCATATCTAGAGTCCCTTTTTGGCATATTCTACTTAATAACCTTCTTCCTGACCTGGGGAGATAAAACATACAAAAGGGTGATCTCAAATTCTTAGTAAGGGTAAACAAAATAAATATCAATCACATCTTATATATAAGCACATAATTTTTGGAAATCTTAACCTGCAAAAGAGATCATAATTTCATAACATGGGATAAATCATAGTAGTGAAATGTAATCCCAATTATCATAACTTAAAACATGAAACTTTTTGGCATACACACATAATCATAGAGAATCATTTCTTGTTAGTCAAGACTCATTTCCAAGACTATCTTAGTGGACAAATTCCATTTCTGAACTGGGTTCATTCCTCGTTTCAGTCCGGTTTCACTGAACCGGTATAACCTACCGTTCCAGCCATGTCTATCTCATGAGATATAAAATCTTTACCCAATTCATTGGAGGGATATATAGGTCCCACCCATCTCATAATGATACCATTCTTATGTGTGCCACAAAATCATAAATCATACATCATTGCATAACCCATGTAATAAAAATGGGAATCTTAAACATCATGACATCATAAAACAATTTATATAAGATAAAGTAATTCATAAAAATATTTCCATCACAACATAATAAAGTAAATGTAATAATAGGGATAGAAATAGAACCCTATATTATCTTAGATGGAAAATAATTTTGATAAAACACTTGAACTCCATTCTTGAGGAAAATATCCTTTCTACTTCAAAAACATTTTCCTTTCTTAACATGTCATAAAATTTTAAACTAAAAGAAGTTGATTTAAAAAAATTGAAAACTTTTAAAGGAATATTCTTGGAAATATTGTTTTAAAAATAAATTCATGCTGTATAAGTTAAAAAAAACATTCTTCTCGTACTTTTGTCGGAAAAGTCAAAAAGTACCTCGTACGAAAAACGACAAAAGATTCCTTTCATATCCTTTACTAAAAACTCACTGAAGGGTAAAATTGGATATAAACTATTGTAGAAGGATATAAATATTACATATTGAGGAAACATGTATGTGGATGATAAAATAAACCCCAGTAAATACTAAAGTATAAACAATCTCAGATAAAAATGAGATTGTGATATTTCCCTTACCTTAGGTCCGATATGCTTTGTACGTGTCCGAACCTCCTGTATAATGATTTAAATAATGTTATTGACTTATTCCAGAATCATAATTATTGTTATGATATCATATATGGTCATATTCTTCGTTTCTTGGTAGTAATATTTCATTGTTACTTGTTATTCGGGTGTTTATAACTTTTTGTTCTTATGCATGTTTTGTCGAATAAATTCTTATTCTTCTCTTTAGGTTATAGATACATAATTTCCAGAATGGTATTAATTTACTATATACCATATTTATTCATTAAATTCATTTATATAATCATTATGAAATGAAGATCATGTAGAACGAGTCGCATCACATCGTGGAGACGGTATTCCGTACGTACGCACGAGCGATGATATCATTCCCATGATCGTGGAATTGTATTGGAGTGTATGTATAATATTTCAGAATCAATATCACTTTATAATAGTCATATATAGTCATTATTTACACCATTATACCCATCCAAGTAAGGTGGTGGTAGAATATAGATTACACCTCGGCGTGGAGACGGTATTCCGTACGTATGCACGCGCGGTGATTTCTTTTTCTGTAGGATGGATAGATGGTGAAATAGGGTTGTTTAATACTTATAATAACATATCAGTATATGAGTGATACTGATGTTATTACTTCATGATGAAACAACTAAAGAAGAAGAAGTGGAAGAAGAAATAAAGATGAAAGAATCGGTAACAGGCATTACCTCTTCTTTGAAACGCCTCTTTGAGGCCTCGTTTTAGGGCACTAAAATTGGTCTTTGAGGAAGACCAGAACCTATAGTATGTTTCTAGGGAAGTGGAGAGGAGAACGTGTTAGGGTTTGGCCGATCTTGAAGGCTCAAAGTGGTGTGAGGAAGAGAGGGAGGAGGTGCCCTTTTATAAGGGAGGAGAGGGGCTCCTTTGGAAAAACTAAAAATATTATTTTATTATAAAGTCAAGTTCAGTTTTAAATAGCTCCAAATTGATTTATTTCTAAGCTAAGGTGGGTATGGTTCGAAATCCTCTCATCCAATATAATTTAGAAAAGTTTAGGTTCCTATTTTAACCTTATCATTTAGATTTAACATAAAGTTAAATAATTTTACTTTTACCGTGTCCTCTTGTGTTCTTATACTATAAGGTTAATAAACTTACTATAAGCAGCCAAACGAACCCCAAGTTGTTTATTATTAATATATATAACCTTATCTAAGTCATTTGGCCGAACCTTAGATTTTTAGGAATAAAATAACAATTACTAATATAATATTTTTTAAAAAAACTATTTTATGTCAATTTTGACACTATTTAGTAATTAATTTTTTTAAAAATCATAACAGAATTATTAGTTCAAAAAAAGTTAATTAAATCAATAATAAAATGTCATATTAATCTATAAAATTATTTTAATTCATAAAAAGTCTCAAATTATATTTATTTGGTTATTTATAACATCAATTATGTCAATATTTCATTAATAAGATAATTACTGCATCATTGTTGTGTCATAAATAAATTAAATTAATTAATGTCTAAAAATTACAAATAAATTACCATTATGTAGGAAATCTTTTTATATTTCTAATTAATATTTATAGTAGAATTTATCTTATGTATAACCCCATATTAAAAATGATTTAGTTATTAAACTTTGATTTTAACTATTTTAACCCTTCTTTAAATAAATTAATAATAAATGTCCTAATCTAATCCAAGTGGGTCTAAATGGTCATATTTTATTCCTAAGTTTGTTTTTGGTCGAATTACACTTGTCCAATAGAATTAGGACATGTGTTAGGGTAATAATAATATCATTTTTACCCTTAATTACCCTATTTACTTTTAACCGTGGTAAAAAAAAGTAAAAAGTTACTATTCACCAAAAAAATTATTTTCATCTCATTGAACCACATTTTACTTACTGACATCAACCGTGTCTCTCGGATTTTTGAAATTCCACTCACAGAAGCGGTAAAATTAAGTTTTATGAAAAATTCAGTTTTTTAACTGCCACTTAGTGGTTTCACTATTCATCAAAAATTGAAAGTTTTCAGAAAAATACCAAAATTTCACCCTAGGATAATTTCGATATTCTGAATCCAAAAATGAAGTCAATTTTGAAAAATAAAATTTATAAAATTTCAAAAAGTGTTTATTACTATTCATAACGGCTAGTTTTAATAATATTTTATTAGCATATCATTGTTTAGTGAAACTCGTTATTGCGTACGACGCAAGCTATCGAGGAAGGTTGTCATTTCGTGTAAAGAAATCCAAGCAAGTGTTGTGTGTAGAAAAAGATTCCTTTGATGATTTATATAACATAAAAGTCTCGGGTGTTACAACTGCTCCCCAAGACACCACTATTTATGCCATGCCCTCATCCACAATTACCAAGCCACTGTTGCACCTTGAATAGAGACCAAGAGAGATACCACAAGAAGATGAAACTCAAAATTTAAAGATTTGAACCCCCTATTGATACCAAACCAGATAAATAAAACCCCAAATTAGAAAACCATATCTGAACTGATACCCTCTGATTGTGAGGACGCCGAAGAAAAATAGAGCACTACAGAAGAACCTTGAACCATATCACCTCGTTCTCACCACCTGGATGCCAAGCATCACCAACCTAAGTCACTTCCAGTGAATATCCATCGCCACCAGCACCCTTCCTACATCCATCCACTACTGTTGGAGACCTGATGTCCCCTGGATGAGACCCCTTCCAAGGCTGAATCACTGAAACCCCTCACCACATCACTGCAGTCACACTGTCGAGTCTCACAACCACTATCACCAGTCGATGCCACCACATGCTTCCCTTTTCTCCCTCCATCTTATAGAACCAGGGAACCCCCCCCCCCTGCCATATTATTTTATTCTTTTTCTTATTATATATAATTATATATAATAATAACAATATATAAAAATAATACATAAAATAAATACTAATAATAATTTTAATATATGTATAATTATAATAACAAAAACTAATAATAATATACTTTTATTAAATCTTGTTTTTAATAATTTTTTAATTCTTTTTGTTGTGTTGGGAAGTTTTGAAGAAGAATATTGTGGGGTGAGAAATATGATCATGAGAAGAGAACTTCACAGGGAGAATTGTTGGTTGGGGGAGAGATGATCGAGTTGCCAAAGTTTGAAGAATTACATTGAAGTATGTGACATATGGAATATGGGTAGTTGTGGCCATAAGTGTGTGTGAGGGTGCACACAATTTTCTATTAAAAACAAGAAGTGGGGAGATTATAGACACACTATCTCTCCCAGGATAGATCACATTCCCAAACCATCTGGGGGACACATTTCAGAACCAATAGGAAGGATCTAATCATCCATTCGACCACATCCATTCACCAGAACACAGAGTGGGGGAAATTGAAAAGGAGAATATTCAGAGAAATAGGGCTCCTTCTTCTTCTTTTCTTTACTCTGTTTAACTGTTCTTATATTATTCTAATGAATTTTATATTTATTATTTCTTTAATTGTGAACTACTAAGTATTTTAGGGGGGTTGGATCAGATAAATTGAACTGAATCAATTCATTTGTTCTTATAATCGAGTTAATCACTAGAGGGATGAGGTGTTACATCCAGTGAAATATTTTTCTCTTCCTCGTGAAAATTCTTTCACTCTACCCCAAGTACCAAGAGTTGAAGGTTAGAGTATCCTTTTTCCTTGGCATCCACAACTGATGTACTAATCTGGAAAAGGTTATAGTAATATTTTCTCTATGAGGAAACATCACTTTATTGGGTTCAGTTAGAAATAATTATTCCCAAGAGAGATCACTGGAGAGAGTGATTTATCTAATGATAGTTAAACATTTCATTCCTCTAAACACAACCTCAGTACCTATGTGATTGGTTCCATTCAAGAGTAGTTTCTTATTAATCGGTCTACTCTAGTTCATTTCCCCTTACTCATCTTCCAATTGTCTCTTTCTCTAACTCGTTTACCCTACACCATTCCACACATTCCATTTCTATAATCCATTTTCATTGTTCACTTTTAGTTTTTGTTTTTGTTTTTGGTTGTTCTATTTTTTTTTTGGTCTACACATATTAGTCCTTCTCTATGGTTTTACCCTTCTTACCATAATACTAGTTTAAGTGGGTAATATAAATTTTAAATTTTCATGAGTGCAACAACCTCACGGTCAAATTTTTTCACCGTTCTTAGGGAATTAATGTGCTACCAAGTAAAAAACATAAAATATATATATATAATAAAAACTAAAAAAATATAAAATCAAAAACTCTAAAAAGAATAAAAAACATTAAAATTATACAAAAAACTCAAAATTTTCATTGATATTGTATACAAACTAGAGTTTCAAATCCAAAATTCTAAACTCTAATATCTGACATCTATAAACATTGTCCTGTCTTTAAGAAGAAAAAAACCATAAATAGAAAATATGAAAAAATTTGAGGTAGGAAGAGCTGAAACTTAAAATATGAATGTTCCACGGCCCAGAGTGCCTGCCTCTGAGATACCCAGACTTATGGAATTCCAAATTCCAACTATTTCAAGAAACCCATCATGTATTAGTTTTTCCCCTAGGTATATGATTTATGAGATCAAATTGTATCATATTTATTATCTTCCATCGTTCAATGGTCTATTAGTAGAGGACTCACTTGAGTTCATTAGAGACTTTTATTGTTCTATCCGGAAACTACCTCTATGAGATTTGAGTGAAGAGGAGTTGAGGTTGAGGTTGTTTCCATTCTACCTTAAGGGGATAGATTGGTCTTGGTTTCAAAATTTGTATGAGGAAATATTTCAAACCTAGGTTGAGGTGTTCAATGATTTTTTATCTAAATTATACCCTAGGAACACCATCATATAAGTGAGGCATAAAATCCCCAAATTTTTCTATGATGAGAGATATATTTTTCATGAGGAATGGTATAGATTCATGATTCATATTAGATAGGGTCCCAATCACTAGTTATCTCTCCATATTCACATGGACACTTTTCACAATGCTCTCACCCCCTACAACTAGAACCTAGTTGACTAATATTTTAGGGGTGACTTCTCTAATTCCACTGATGATGAGCTTAAAAAATTGTTTGATAAGTTTGGCCAAAATTCCCAAAACAAGTGTACTAGAAAGACAATTATTCATAGGGCTGAAACAAACCCCAAATATAGTGTTATTAATGAACAATTTCTTAGGGAGAAGTGTTGTCACTGTGAGATATTTGATCATACTCAAAAAATTTGTCCCAATTTTGAAATCCCTGTATAGTATAAGGAGAGAGCATAGTTATTGGATTATAGAGATAGGAATTAGGGTGCCCAAGATCCATTCTTGAATTAGTATAATTCAGGATAAAAAAACCACCCCAACTTATCATGGAAATAACCTAGAGTGATAAAACAGCCCACTCCCCCAAATTAGCAAACTCATCCCAGACCTTTTAATTCAAATTAATATGGGGATAAATATTCAAATTATCAAGGGGAACTGAAAGTAATATTGTATTAGGTGATAGGTGACATTGATTCTTTGAAAAAATGATACATATTTTAAATTTCATGTTCTAGAAATTTATATAGTTCAAATGGATAGGGACTTAGGAGGAAGAGACAAAGGAAAACTGCCTAGTACAACTGAATCAAACCAAATAGATAATGTTATGTCAGTAATAACCAGGATAGGACTTAAAATTCAAGAACCATTTAGGGAATAATCTATGTAATAAAAAATTGATGGTCAAGCTAAAAATGAAACTAAAAACCTGGAAAATACCCAATCTAGAAATATGGATAGATACAAATAAAAATATATAATCATTGAAAACTTACAATAAAAATCCCAAGAATAAATTAAAATGAAGTGAGAATTGATCAAATAATAAAATAATAAGGTGGGGTTTGAGTATTAGGTGAATAACCGAACCGTTTTGAAGAATTACTCCCTCTTTTCAATTTTCCTCAAAGAATGAAAAAGACCAGTGAACCTGATTTCCAAAAATTTCATCAAATGTTTAGGATATTCAGTATTAACATGCCATTTTTGGAAGATTTGAACAAAATCCCTTCATACCTAAAATTTATTAAGTGGTTCTTAGCTAACAAGAAGGGTTGGGTGAGAGATCAATAGTGAGTTTGAATAGTTCCATAGTCCAAAAGAACATCCCCAAAAAAATGAAAGACCCAGAAAATTTTATCATATCATGTAGATATAATGTCCCGACCCAGCTCACCTCTAATACGGTGGTCAGACCGGTGGGTTACATGAACTCAAACGCATCTCCTCGAATTCTATAGGCTACCGACTAGTAGTGAGGGCCTTTTCATGTCCATGGGGGAGACTATTCCCTCATAGGTAAAAGGTATTACCACAGTGGAAGTAAACATCAATTAATAATAAATAGCAGAGGCATATGAATGAATAAACTGCAGTAGAAGCAATATGGATAATCCAACTGAATAAGAATCAAGTGTGGAAGCTCACAAGATAATGTCATGCTATGATGTTTGTCTAAACTGAAAGCACAGAAAATAGAAACTCAAGCATACTGTCAACTAAAATAAAAGATATAAAGAAACAACTACATCATGAGAAAGGCTCGGTCCTCTTCCCCAGTCTCCATCCTAAGTTGTAAGAAACAATCGAGCATCAGAAGTAGCCCGCTTCCCTTTGTAAATACCTGTAAGTATGTAATCTACTCGGGTTTCAATGATGCCCGAGTAGGGTGTCAGATAAAATACCAGTAGGATGCCACCCACGGTGTCCAAACCTTTCAGTTTCGTGAAATAATAAAATGCAGTGTGCCATTATATAACAATTTTAGATAATTAATTAAGTGAAATAAAATAAATTACTCAGCTTGGGTTCCCAATGGTACCCGTCCCTAATCACCTGCTTAGGCCTAAGCTAGAAGTCTTAAAGGAGTACCTATAAGCAGAATACACATATGCATATATATAAATCCTAGAAAATCAAGGTAAAATAAGAAAGAGGCATGCCCCCAAGATTGTGCTTTAACTTGGGGTCTAATTCATGGGTCAACCAGGTGTGCTTCAACATACCAGAAAAATATCAACAAACTCAAGAGATTCAAAGAAACATTAATATAAACCTTTAGTGCATCATTATTAAGGTTCTAGTTGAGATTTGGTGTCTGAGCCCGTCCCAAAGGTATCTCTAGGGAACATCCATCAAATTATCCAATACCATTGAGCCCGTATAAGGAAATTTTTTGAAAGACCAAATATCGCTCGAGGCATGGCTTTACCCTGATTCTGTCCTGATCTTACAAAAAGGGGTCAAGCATCATTCAAGTATGGCTTAGCCACATTTCCAATGGATATGTCCCCAATGGGCCCTTTTGGAACCGATATCACTCATAAGTATTGGAAATCCTGAAGAAGACTCTGTCTGGAAAAGCCAAAGACACCGCCCCATGGCGCATAGTGGTAACCAGTCAAGAACGGAGGGTCTATGAATGGCCCTTAATATGGGACCAACCTTCTTTCACTACCCTGAATTTAATGAAATTTTTCACAGTAGCAGATATGACATAATAAACATATGAAATTTCAACTTGAAAACCAAACAGATACACCCATTCATCATAAGGTATAAATTAAATATTATAGCATAACAATCTTAACAAGGAAAGATACCACATCAACAAAAGCAGATAAATGAACTTTTTCATAAATAAATAATTCAGCACAAACAACTACCAAAGATCCAACAATTCAAAGTTCATAATTAATCTAAATTAATTATTTAAATTAAACACAACAAATAAGATTTGTAACACATGTAGTTAATTAAATTAAATGCTCAGTCATGCACATTTAAATAAATAAATAATTTAGCAAAAACAACTACCAAAGATCTAACAATTCAAGGTTCATAATTATTTTAAAATTATTATTTAAATTAAACACAATAAAAGTAGGCTACGCAACACATGCAGTTAAATTAATTAAATACCCAGGCTAATAGAATTTATATCAACCACATCGGCACACCCAGAGGGGTGTCCGACCATTTTTCAACAATTTAAAAAATTAATTTATAATAAATAGTGCTGCAACAATTAAGCAGAATAATTAAATTGAAAACATTTGGTAAATTTACACAACGTCGATAGGCACCAACGAACGGCATAACCGTGCATTTTTATAAATTCCAATGAAACGGAGGGAAAGAGAGTAGACTCCCTACCTTATGGTCACAAATGATCCTATGATCCGCAGTAGGCTTTAATTTGACCTAAAACAGAATAAAATGGATGATTTTAGAAAAACCCCAAAATAGGGTAAATTCCTTCCACGACGAACTATGCAAAGGGTAGAGAAGAAGATCATACAATTCTTGGTGCATGGGATAAGCCTTACTGAGAGGTTCACAATGCACCTAATGGTGAATAAAACAGACAACAAATGGAGTCACGATGATCTTTTGAAGGTGAAATAAGGTGGTGCGCACCACCTAGGGAGGGGGTGCACCACACACAGGAGAGGGGAGGAGAGGAGGAGAGAAAGGAAGAGAATGAAAAAAAAAGGAAAGGAAAAAAAGGAATAATGGAAAAAGGAAAATAAAATAAAAAAAAAAATAAAAGGTGAGGAAAAGGAAAATGAAAATAAAAATAATAAAAAAGGTTAGACCCATTTTTAATTATTTTTCTATTCTTCCAATTCCTGCTTTTAATTTTATTATTTATTTTCATTCCTGTTCTATATATTTTAATTTATTTAAAATTACTTTAATCCTTTTTAATTATTTTTTACTCAAACTCTACGCTAGGGAGCGACATAAAAAAATTACAAAAAACTCGAACAATTATTTAATTAATTTTAATAGATGTCTGGGACCCGCAACAGGGTGCACAGGCGTGCGCCCTAGGTTGCTTTAAAGATTTAGAATAAAAACTTAATGGTTTGTACCTTAATTTAAGTTGAGACATTACACGCATTTATGTGGGTAATTAATAATATTTTATTTAACCCAACAATAAATATCCATATATATATAGATATATACGTGCTATACATATATATAAACATTGGTATATTCATATACATACACCCGCACATGTATATATAACTATATATATATTTAATACAATATATATATATACATCTTATACATATATATAAATGTTTTTGTCCTAATATAATAATATTAACAAAAATTAAAATGTTTATTATTTAACTCAACTCATCAATGACACCATTACTATTTTAAAAACCATAACCATAAAAAAGATAACAGTTATTAAATTAATATTGATTGCGCATTTGTATTTAATTCAAACAATTAATAATATAACATTTATTACATTGCTCGGTAATTATTTACAGCGCGACAAAATTTATTAATTTTGGAAGTAAATTTTTATTTTTTGTCTTCAAAGCAAATAATAATATTAATAATAAAATTATTATTATTTTAAACTCCCCAAGAAAATATTTATAACCCAAATAAATTATCTTCAGGTGTGATCTGAAAAAACGTTTGATCCATGCAAAAGTTATACCCTGCCTAGAGTAAACCTCATGTCCCAGAACAATTGGTGGTCTCTGATTTATAATACGAAGCACCGTTGGAGATAAATTAATTATTTATTATTAAAAAAATGGAATAATAAATTAATTAAAATTAAGGAGGGTATTATCATGTGTGAGGGTTCCAAACACTCGATGCGCGTCAAGGTTATACCCTGAATATGGTAAACTCGGCGTTCCGGACCTAACATTGGTCTCAGATTTCTCATACGATGCACCGTTTGAGAGTTATTTCAATTTTTTAAAGGAAAAAAACACGCATATGAATTAAATAAATTTAATATTTTTATTCTGTCAACGCCGAGAGTCTACGGGTCTCGGAATCCCACACTGAATCATTTTTTAACTCTGAAAATATTATATAGAATATACCAAAGTTTTAATATGCCTTTTACCCTTCATTTTATTTGTTTTTATTTTAACTTTAATCTAATTAATTTAATAAAATTTATTTAAAAGGCACATCGCAGTGTCAACTTTTCAAAATAAAAATTTCCAATGCTTGATTCTATGATCGTCTTCCCAACTAATGGTAAACTTTAATTTCCTTCACTTTTTCATCTGATTCAAAACATGAAATGTTGCAGTATAATTGGTCAAAGTGGGGATATTAGTTGCTTGTGTGATCTAGGAGCTATAATCAACCATGTTCCATATCGATGTTTGAAAATTTGGGCCTTAAGGAGTTGAAACCAAATTCAGTGACACTATATCTACCTGAAAGGTCACTTTCCTACCCTTATGGGAGGTTGGATGATTTTTGGGTTAATATGGGGAATATTTCCTTGCCTTCGCATAAAGTGTGATAACACTATTCTGATAATTCTTGGTAGGCTGTTTTTGGCCACTACTAGGGTTGTCATTAATGTATCAAAAGGTAAGATAACCCTCGAAGCTAGTAAGGATCAAGAGGAATGTCAAGTCTATAAAGAGTATACACTTGTGGTGATATATAAGTTGATTGGTGTGGATGATAGGGTTTTTAGAGATGAAATTAGAAAGGAAAATCATCATTCCTTTTATGATATAATCACTGAATCTGTTAGTGAGCATTTTCAAGATAATTTTATTGAGTCCGAATCCACACAAGATCTTGAAAGGCTGGGGGGAATTGAGAACCAAATTAGAAAATTAATTTCTCAAAACCATGAGGTGATCCTTTCCACGTCAAGATATCTTGCAAATAGTTTTTCTCAAACTTGTCAGAATTTTGAACTGACCCATGTTCCCAAACCTGATACTGCTTCTTGTTCTAAAAAACCTAAGGGGTGTAATTTTTCTACTTATAATTTGTCTTCTAATATTAAAAGTGTTTGAGTTTTCAATACGTATGGATTAATACCTATTTATCTTGAGGTTAAAAATGATTTTTCTATATATTTTAAGAGTAATCTAGAAGAGTTTCTATAATTTTTTCCAAATATGGACACCAGTTCTACCTATGTTTCTTTACACCACTTGAATGATGAAATTATTTTCCATTATTTTGAAAGATTATTAGGACAACTTCATGATTATATCACTATTTCACCTAAGGTATCTTCCTCTGTAATTCATCTTGTTATTGACAATTACCCACCTATAGCAACTGTTGTCTCTCTTTCTGAACATGTTAATGGAATTAGTGTGGGGGAGAATGTGAGGAATCCCATTCATAGTGAGGTTGGTCAACTTGGATATTTTGTTAAACTGTTTCCTATTTTACCTCATTCTTTAAGTGAAATTTTGGGGTTTTAAGCTATTTGTGGAAGGAGTCTTGGTCCTCAAGTGTTGGAATTTTTTATAAGACTTACTCAATCTGCTTAGTTGCATGAGGTGTTGTGTGAACTTACTGAATTTTCAAAAGGATATATAGAGGGCTCAAGTAATGATGAATCTTACCCACTGAATGACTATAGTTAGAAAACAATGGGGGATAATGTCTGGATGGAGACTTTAAACCTAGAGTTGTATGGAAGAAAACCCATGATTTTCTTATTTTGTGTTTTAATTTTTTTTTTGAATAATTTTTCTTGATCGATTGTGTATCTCCATGGATTATTTAACAATAATTTATAAAGTTTCATGGTCATATTTTTACTTGTGTTTGATCTCTTCTTGTTTAACAGTGTTGGTTACCAGATTTCCTGAGGTGTAGGTGGTATATAGTTGGTGGTATCATTTGTTTATGATAATTCCTTACCAGTTGAAGACTTATTTTAAAAATCCATGCCAAAAGGAAGATACTAGTTGGAGAACATTGAATAACACTTCCCGTTTCTCATACTCTGGTCCATTTCAATTATGCATTATGACATAGTGTTCATTTTATAAGAACATCAAATTTTTAACCAGATGACTTTTTCATTAGTTTAAAGGGAGGTCACAATCTTGTAATAAAACATTTAAAATAACTTCTACATATTTGGGGAGTACCTGTTTCTCTTCTTTCAATCTATTTTTAGTACTGTTGTTGGTTTCATTTAATTTACTATGAAATTGCATGTTACTTTCTACTACTCCTTTAAAAATAATTCATAACCTCATCTAATGCATTCCTTTATTTTAAAAATATATTTTTTGATTTTTTTTGGTGTTGACCGATGATTTCTTTTTTTTATTATTTTATTTTTACTATTTTTTGTTCGGGGGAAAATAAATTTTGAATTTACCTAAAACCCCTGCCCAAAATTGTTCCTGCTGAATTCATGATAAAAAAAATTTATTGAATATTTTATTGATAACAGATGATATAATTTCCTCACATTATGCTAAATATGTTCAATTATGAAATATTTTGGATTAGATCATTCATTTTCAAATTAAATGAAAATTCGAGTTTTAGCCTTTTAAAATTCACTGTAGTATTTCAGGAATAAATATTTTTTTGTAAATTATTTTGACTTAAAATTTTGTAAATGTGTTCCTGACTTAATGGGATACAAATTATATTCAGGACATGTGAGCTGGATCGTGCATTTGTGTGGAGTAAATGGGCCATAAAAACAAAGACGGACTAAACTATTTAGATTGGACATTACTTCACCATTTGGGTCATATCTTCTTCATCTAGGCTTGGATTGAGCCCAAATGTTGAGGGAAGCTCGGGGACATGATTATGAAAAACTAATCCTTATATAATTCCATCCAATTCACGCGTTTTGGAGGTCAAATATGCGGTAAAAGTAGGATTAAAATATTTGGCCGAATTTCCCTTTCACATTTAATAAAGTTATGTAACCCTAGCCCTCAAAAACTCTATTTAAAGGGTTTTTTCACTCTTTGGGGTGGATGGTCAAGGATTTGTGAAGTTTTGGCTAAAAGTGTGTCTCTTGGGGGCCCCTCACAACTCTTGGGAGAAGTAGGGCTTTATGAAAACCTCTCTTCCAAAAAGGATCTCCTCTCACGCCTCCTCGTTGTATTTCTTTTCTTTCATGTTTGTATCTTGAATTTTTCTTCAAGTAATATTCCATGTTCTTACCTTTTATTATTCTCTTAATCTTCCTAATTGGGTTGGAATCAATAGTGGAGACAAGATTGGGTTCTACCCTTTCAATCCTTTTCTCATGAAAAACGTCCCCACGATGACCACACCACCCATGGAAGAGTAGTTTCTTTAGTGATTGATCTATCTTCTACCATCTTAATTTAATTATTTTGAATTATTGAGATAATTTAATTCACTTAATATGATCCATGAATTTCGATATTTAATTACAAGAAACTAAGCAAGCAATTGAACATTTAATACAAATACACGTGAGGTCGAGATTTTGTGTAAATTGTGAGAGCGCGATCTTAATCGGCAATACAAGACCACACGGGATAAATTTGTAGAGTTCAAATATAATCCCTAAACACAATTCATCCTCATTTATAGAATTGATATGTTCTCTAATTAACCACTAACCATAAGCTAGCCTTATAACAATAATCAAATAAGGGTGTTGCAATTGCGTGTTTCGAAGCTAGCCTAGGGTTTAACTAATTTCATCTTTGTGGTTAAGTTAACTCCCGTAGGGTTCAAGGGTTAACAAATTAGAGGATCATAATTAAGTGGATATTGATTTAAATGATAATGATTAATAAGAAAATGAATAGGTAGAGTTATATTGATTACGCCTTTTAAAATATTTTCTAAAAAAACATCTTCTTGTTATGTCTTTTCAATCAAACTTCATTTCAAAATTAAAAACAAAAAAAATGAAATCTTCTTCCAGAAAACTTATTAAAGTTTTATAAATGATAAGAAACCACCCCCATAATTTCAAGTAGTGTTTTAATTCTATTATATTTTACTTTTATAATATATTTAAGAAGTTGTTTTAATTTACTTCCTCTTTTGAGAGACGACCATGGTCAGCCACTCTACTGCACATAAGTACCCCAAAAACCACTAATCATTTGAGGGTACCCACGACAGCGCTCTTTAAAATTGGAGTCATTTCCTGGAAGTCAAGTAATTTATTAAACCATTTAAAGGTATATCTTTTATTTTTCATTTTATTATTTTCTTCACCTCTCTCTTTCATCTTTCCCCTTTTTCAAGTTTTCATTTTTTTTCATACTCTTCTTTTCTTTTTGGACCATCAACTCTAACTTCTCATTTTTTCTTATGGTACACTTTTCCTATTTTCATTTTTTGGTTTATTAAACGAACCAATCCCAAGGATCTCTTAGATCTTGAACCTGAGATTAAACATAGCCTTCGAGCTCGAATCAGATAGTCTCAGTCTATAGGAAGTTTCAATATTCAACCAGTTGGTGAATTCCTCTCTTCTAGAAACATTGAAATTAGAAGCAATTCAAATTAAAACATTAAAGAAGAACCAATGGCTATAAATAATAACAATGAGCTAAATAGAACCATTTGATAATTGGATGCACCTGATATTAATTTTCAACCAAATTGTATTGCATACCCAAATCTCGAATCGGACTTTGAACTAAAATCTGGGTTAATTCACTTACTTCCACGGTTTTATGGCCTCTATGGTGAGGATCCCAATAATCTTTTCAAAGAATTTAATGTGGTTTTCTCAACCCTAAAACCTATTAATGTCTCTGAAGATCAAGTCAAATTAAGAGCTTTCCCATTTTCACTTTATGGAGCTGCAAAGGATTGGATGTACTATTTATGACCTGAAGATGTAACATGTTGGAATGATTTGAAACGTATTTTCTTTCAGAGATTTTTTCCAGCATCGAGGACCAATTCCATTTGTAAGGAGATCTAGTGGATCAATCAAGCACAAGAGGAGTGAATGTATGAGTACTAGGAGCTATTCAAGAAGTTGTGTGCAAGCTGTCCACATCACCAAATCAGTGAGAAACTCCTTATTCAGTACTTATATTAAGGACTCGCACCTATGGAGAGGATCATGGTAGATGCCGCAGCAGGAGGGGCATTGGTGGAAAAGACACCAGTAGTCGCATGTGCATTGATTGACAAGATGTCCCAAAACTCCCAATAATTTGGCGATAGAGGTACACCACATGTCAGGGGAGTACATAAGGTAAGTACTTCTTCTCTTGAAAGTCATTTGATTGATACCAAGTTGGTAGAATTGACCACTATGGTGAGGCAGATTTCTTTGGCTCAAAAGACATCCCAAACAACTTCTTCAAGGCCTTGTGGCATTTTCACTCAGACAAGCCTCACAACTGACTGTTTCCCCCAACTACAAGAAACAGAAGATTGTGCATCAGTATTCCCTAGGAGACCATATCAGCAACAACAAAAACCACATCCCCAAAATAAGTATGACTCCTTTTCACCAACATTCAACCAAGGGTGGAAGGATCAATCAAACATGAGGTATGGATCTAGGAAACAACGAAGGCCACCTTTTCAACTAAACTTCCAGCAGCCTCCACCTTACCAACAGGGTTTCCAACAACCCCAAAGGATATTCGAAGCTCAAACATCAACAAGTCAGCAACAAGGGGATCTACAACACAAGGTAGACTCTAACACTGATGATATTTTGAAACAAATTTTTCTTAATCAACAGAATGAGATGAAGAGTCAAGGTTCGGAGTTGAGGGAGTTGAAGACTCAAATGAGCCAGATTTCCATTGCCCTCCATGAACTGGTAAGTAAAAATTTTGGAAATATTCCTTCCCAACCTACTCCCAATCCAAATGGGAATGTTAGTGCCATTACATTGAGAAGCGGGAAGCAAAAAACGGATGCCTCTCCACCTATAATTCCATCGGAATTCACCTCAACTCCGTAGAATCCCCATTCCTTACCAACTGATAAGCAACCCAAGGAGAAAGATAAAGGTAAGAAAAATATTGATGATGTTCCTCCTAAACCTCTTCCCTTTCCAAATAGGGTTTTTCAAACCAAGAAGATGGTTGAAGAGGTGATGCAAAAAGAGGTTTTGGACACATTCAAGCGTGTTGAGATCAACATCCCTTTACTTTAAGCCATCAAACAAATCACGAGGTATGCCAAATTCTTAAAATAAGTCTACACCAATCGAAGAGGGCTTAGGGGAAATGAGAGGATCAAATTTGGAAGGAATGTCCTAGAACTCATTAAAACAACTATAGTAATGCCAACAAAGTGCAAGGATCCCGAGACATTCACCATCCCATGTACCATAGGGGAGTTTCACTTCTATGATGCTCTTTGTGATTTAGGAGCTTCAATAAATGTGATGCCTCACTCTGTATTATCTTCTTTATAGGTTAGTGAGTTTAAGCCGATGATAGTAGTTGTGCAATTGGAAAATAGAGCTACGGAATATCCAGCGGGAGTCCTTGAGGATGTACTTGTCTGGGTAAGAGACATGATCTTTCCAGCAGACTTCTATGTTCTCAAAATGGATGATTAGGTAAGTTCTCGTGCTCCCATTATCTTAGGTAGACCCTTCCTCAAAACTGAAAAAACTATCATAAATGTTCATGAGGGTAAACTTTCCATGGAGTTTGTATATGAAGTTGTAATTTTTAATGTTATGGACTCTATGAAGTACCCCTCTGAGGACCATTATGCTTTTGTTATCTCCCATTTTGAACCACCAAGTAAAAACTCCATGGATTTTGATTGTCCTATGCTTAGGGAGATTATGATTATTGGTTCTAGTTTGATGTCTAAGAGTACTTCCACACCTTTTTTGATGGACAAACCTATCTTGAATTTGATTTTGATGTGGATTCAAATTCTGATCATATAAACTCTGATTATGACATGGCCGTTGAGTATGCTGATGGATTTGATGCTTTATTCTCTGATGTTGATGATGTATATTCAGATACTGATGCTCTTTGTGCACATATTTCAGTTCCTTCTATGTCTTCATCCATACACCACCACCCTACACTGGAACTCAAGCCATTGCCACCAAATCTCAAATACGCATACTTGTTAAGTGGTGAGAAATTACCTATTATCATTGATAACAATGTCCATTTTGAACATAAAGAAAAACTTTTGAATCATTTGAGGGAGAAAATCAGGGAAATCGGGTGGACATTGGCTGACATATCAGGTATTAGCCCCTCCATTTTCATGCATAGGATTCTTTTGGAGGATGAGGCTAAACCGGTGAGGCAACCACAAAGGAGACTCAATCCAACCCTTATGGAGGTTGTTAAAAAAGAGGTTGAAAAATTGATCGATGAAGGTATAATCTATCCCATTTTAAATCCTCAGTGGGTAAGTCCTATTCAGGTTGTGCCTAAGAAAAGTGGTGTCACTATTGTTAAAAATGAGGAAGATGATTTAGTTCAAATGAGGGTAAAAAATAGTTGGCATGTGTGTATTGATTATAGGAAACTAAATCATTCCACTCACAAAGACCATCCCCCCCATTTATCAATCAGATGCTTGAGAGACTAGCTAGAAAGACACACTATTGTTTCTTGGATGGATTTTCTGGATATTTTTAGGTTCCTATAGCTCCGGAGGATTAATAGAAGACTACATTCACTTGTCCCATTGGCACGTTTACCTACCTAAGGATTCCATTTAGACTTTGAAACGCCCTAGGTACCTTCCAAGGATGCATGCTGAGTATTTTTTCTGATTTTATTGATACCTGCATGGAGGTATTTACGGATGATTTTACAGTTTATGGGTCTTCATTTGATGAATGTATAAGTAGTTTGTGAAAGGTGTTAAATCGTTGTATTGAGAAGAATCTGGTCCTGAACTATGAAAAGTGACATTTCATGGTACAACATGGCATTGTCTTAGGGCATGTAGTCTCAAAACATGGGATAGAGGTTGATAGATCTAAGGTAGACATTATTTCATCCTTACCCTATCCTTCATGTCTACGTGATGTAAGATATTTCCTAGGTAATGTAGGATTTTATCGGTGCTTCATCAAATATTTTAGTAAGATTGCTCTTCCTATGTCACGATTACTTCAAAAGGATTCTGATTTTGTGTTTGATGATTCTTTCAGGACTTCCTTTGATGAGCTAAAGAAGTGTCTGACCACTCCACCTATCATACAGCCTCCACAATGGGAGATTCCTTTTGAGCTTATGTATGATGCCTCCAACTTCGCAGTTGGAGCTGTCTTATCTCAGAGGGTGGAGAGACGTTCACATGTGATCATTTATGCATCAAGGACACTAGATTCAGCCCAATCAAACTACACAACCACGGAAAAGGAGTTTCTTGCTATCATATTTGCTTTAGATAAATTCTGTTCATATTTATTGGGCTCTAAAGTAGTTGTTTTTTTCTGACCATGAAGCTCTGAGGTACCTCTGGAAGAACCCAGATGCAAAGCCTAGGCTGATCCGATGGATGCTCCTTCTTCAAGAATTTGATATTGAGATAAAGGAAAAAAAGGGGTCAGAAAACTTTGTGGCTGACCACATGAGTAGGCTTACTCACACACTAGAGGATGAGACCTTGGACTAGGTACCACTTCAGGACACTTTACCTGATGAGAATCTTTATTCCATCTCAGGTACACATCCTTGGTATGCATATTTAGTTAACTACCTTGTTTCCTCTGAAATCCCTATAAATTTAAAGAAAGATCAAGTCCAAAAATTAAAAGGTGAGTCTTGGTATTATGTTTGAGATGATCCATACCTCTGGCGCATGTGTAGTGATCAAGTTATTAGGAGGTGTGTTCCTGATCATGAGTTGGAGTCTGTTTTATATTTTTGTCATACACTTGCTTGTGGTGGAAAATTTGGACCCCAATGGAAAGCTAGGAAATTTTTGGACTCTGGATTATATTTTCCTAGCTTATTCAATGATTCCCATGTGTTTTGTAAGTCATGCTCTCATTTCCAACACACTGGGAACATTTCTAGGAGACATGATATGCCCCAATAACCCATACTATTCTGTGAGATTTTTGATGTATGGGGCATCGATGTTATGGGTCCTTTTCCTAGTTCCTTTGGTTTTTTGTACATTTTGGTTGTTGTTGATTATGTGAGTAAATGGGTGGAGGCTAAGGCCACCAGGACTGATGATTCTCATGTTGTTGTGGACTTTTTCAAAGTGCAAATGTTTTACAGGTTTGGAGTACCGAAGGCCATCATCAGTGACCAAGGGACACACTTCTGCATTCGGAATTTGGTTTCCCTCCTTTGGAAGTATGGGGTGACACACAAAACATCAACACCATACCACCCTCAAACAAATGGCCAGGATGAGGTTTCAAATCGTGAGTTAAAACAGATTTTAGAGAAAACTATGCAGCCAAATAGGAAGGATTGGAGCAAGCACTTGGATGATGCATTGTGGTATTATAGGATAGCATACAAGACACCCATTTGTATGTCACCATTTTGGATTGTTTTTTGGAAAGCATTTCATCTCCCCATGGAAGTTGAGCATTGGGATTATTGGGCTATAAAGAAATGCAACATGAATTTGGCCCAAGCTGGAATCCAAAGGAAGCTGAAAATTAAAGAGCTTGAGGGGATTTGATTCTCTTCATATGAGAACTCAAGGCTCTATAAGGAAAAATCAAAATCAGATCATGATAGAATGATCCAACAAAAGGTGTTTCATGTTGGAGAGGAAGTCCTTCTCTACAGTTCATGACTGAAGCTGATGCCTAGTAAGTTGCATTCCAGATGGTTAGGTCCTTATGTTGTGTCTAATGTTTTTTCTTATGGTGTAGTGGAGATCACACAAGAGGACACTGGAAGGAGATTTACAGTCAATGGGAAACGTTTAAAGAAATACATCGAGGGAATTCCTACCGATGTAGTTGATTTTATCAAACTACATGACCCCATCATCACTTGAAAATATCATGTTGTTCCTAACCCTTTCACTTTTATATTACTTGTCCTAAATAAAATTTTGAATTTCATGTGCACATATCATCTCATGGGTTCACATTGAGTACAATGCAATATTTTAAGTGTGGGGGAGGGAACCTTTATAGTTTAGGATTTTCATTTGTTGTTTGTTTAAAAAAATTGTGTTTTCAAAATTTTTTGTGTTTATCATTTTTTGTGTTTTTTTAAAAAAAAAATTAAGATGAAATGATTATCATTATCATTTTTTAAAACTTGTTTCAATGAGTAAACCAATTTATTCAATGAAACTGAGCTTAAATGAATGCTGAAAATGAATTTGTTTCAAGTTCAATTCTTTGGGAATTTCATGACAAGTACTCTGATTTTTGAATCCCATGCCACATCTCACTGTCTTTATATTTGAAATTAATTTCCTGTGAGGCTTCTGAACCATTTTTTTTCATATTCTTTTCATTCACCTCACTTATTGAGAGAACCAAACTATGCTTGATTTAACCAGAATTTTATTTATTCCTGTCAAAACTTGATTGTTTGAGATACATGTTTTTTTAAATGATTGAGGTATTTATTTGGTTTTAAATCCCACTTTTCAAGATAATCCTTCTTATACTATCCTACCTTGTACATTTAATCCTTTTAACCTGTAGAACCCATGAACATCCTGTTAGGTTAGCCACATTACAAGCCAATTTTCCCTATCCAAGCTGCTCTTTAAGTGAAATTGCATAATCTAGTTAAACTTAAGTTTGGGGGAAGTTGTCTTTGTGTTGTGATACCTCAATTGGTGATACTTTGATAGGAACATAAAATAATGAAGAGATGATCTTTCTTTAAAAAAAACATTCTGTAGAAATTTGTGCCTTTTCTGGAGCTTTCATGATTAGTGAAGTTGTGCCTTTCTGGAGCTTCTAATGGAGAAAGAAAGTTGTGCCTATTCTGGAGATTTTAAGAAAAATATTGTTTGAGGAGATTGGAATTTTTCCTGCTAAAATAATGAAGGGTGCTAAATTTCAATTATTTTTCATACTGATGGATATTACTTTATACTTTGGTGAGTAAGGAGGAGACCATACTTGAGTGAAAACAAGAATAATGTTATTTCACTTCAAAAAGAGCCAATCCCTTCTCATTCGGCCTCAGAATTTTTCAACATCTAAATCCTACCAACCGAAAGCCACAGAACAACCCTGAAAAGTCCTAATTATAAACATATATACTTGAATCACATCAGGTGGAGATGTAGGAATTTATTGAGCCTATGGTGAACCTTGTATGAGTTTGGATGAGAAATACATTGCTAAAAAATTAACATTTATGTGATGAGTGAAAATGAAAGTTAGGTAAGTGTTTTGTGTGCATGGAAGGATAAATTAAGAGTAAATATATTGAATGACCTTAAATGAAGAACTTGAAATAATCATTTATAAATGAGTCATGATATCTTTTGTTTCTTGGTATGAAATTGGTGGATCTCATTGATATGTGTTTTAAATTTGCTTTGATTTTCTTTTGATGTTTACTTGTCCAGGAGTCCAAGTTCCAAGTGTGGGGGAGTTGAAAAAACACAATTTTATTGAATATTTTATTGATAATAGATTATATAATTTCCTCACATTATGCTACATATGTTCAATTATGAAATATTTGGGATTAGATCATTCATTTGCAAATTAGATGAAAATTCCAGTTTTACCCTTTTAAAATTCACTGTATTATTCCAGGCATAAATATCATTCTGTAAATTATTTTGACCTAAAATTTTGTAAGTGTGTTCCTGACTTAATGGGATACAAATTCTATTCAGTACATGTGAGCCGGATCGTGCATTTGAGTGGAGTAAATGGGCCATGAAGACAAAGATGGACTGAACTATCCATATTGGACATCACTTCACCATTTGGGCAGTATCTTCTTCATCCAGGCCTGGATTGAGCCCAAATGTTTAGAGAAGCTCGGGGACATGATTATGAAAAACTTATAATTCTATAATTCCGGAAAATTCACGCATTTAAGAGGTAAAATATGCTGTGAAAGTGGGATTAAAATATTTGGCCGAATTTTCCTTTCACATTTAATAAAGTTATGTAACCCTAGCCCTCACAAACTCTATTTAAAGGGAGTTTTCACTCTTTGGGGTGGCTGGTCGAGGATTTGGGAAGTTTTGGCCGAAGGGTTGTCTCTTGGGATCCCCTCACAACTCTTAGGAGAAGTAGGGATTTGTGAAAACCTCTCTTCCAAAAAGGCTCTCCTCTCACACCTCCTCTTTGAATTTCTTTTATTTCATGTTTGTATCTTGAATTTTTCTTCAAATAATCTTCTGTGTTCTTACCTTTTATTATTCTATTAATCTTACTAATTGTGTTGGAATCAAGAGTAGAGATAAGATTGGGTTCTACCATTTCAATCCTTTGCTCATGCAAAACGTCGCCACGATGACCACACCACCCATGGAAGAGTAGTTTTTTTAGTGATTGATCTATCTTATACCATCTTCATTTAATTATTTTGAATTATTGAGATACTTTAATTCACTTAATATGATCCAGGAATTGTGTTTTTAAATTACAAGAAACTAAGAAAGCAATTGAACATTTAATACAAAAACACGCGAGGTTGAGATTTTGTGTAAATTGTGGGAGCGCGATCTTAATCGGAAATACAAGACCACACGGGATAAATTTGTAGAGTTCAAATATAATCCCTAAACACAATTAATCCTCATTTACTGAATGGATATGTTCTCTAATTAACCACTGACCATAAGCTATCCTTATAATAACAATCAAATCAGGGTGTTGCGATTGCGTGTTCCGAAGCTAGCCTAGGGTTTAAGTAATTTCATCTTTATGGTTAAGTTAACTATCATAGGGTTTGAGGGTTAACAAATTAGAGGATCATAATTAAGTGGATATTGATTTAAATGATAATTATTAATAAGAAAATTAATAGGTAGAGTTAGATCGATTACTCCATTTAAAATATTTTCTAAAAAAACATCTTCTTTTTGTGTCTTTTTAATCAAACTTCATTTCAAAATTAAAAACAAAAAAAATTCAATCTTCTTCCAGAAAACTCCTTAAATTTTTATAAATGATAAGCAACCACCCCCCATCCTTTAAAGTAGTGTTTTAATTCTATTCTATTTTACTTTTAGAATACCTTTAAGAAGTTGTTTTAATTTACTTCCTCCTTTGAGAGACGACCTTGGTCAGCCACTCTGCTGCACCTAAGTACCCCAAAAACCTCTAATCATTTGAGGGCTCTCACGACAACACTCTTTCAATTCCCAATTTGTTTTGATTAAAGCTATTTTCTACTTTGAGCCAAATAATTGGCGAAAATTCTATGAATTAAGTATGGTGGAGGGTTATTCAGTTAGTTTAAGTGTGAATCACTGATACCACATCAAAAACCCTTAATTTTTTTCAAATTTCCTCCCTTACACTATAAATACATTCTGTTTTTGTATATAGATTACCCCAAAAAACCAAAAAAAAACCAAAAAATAAATAAAAAAACATTATTTATATCCTGATTAAGTGATAAATACATTCTAAGTTGAGGGGTTCAAGGAGTCTAAAATTGTTATAAATTCATGATTTATGAGTGTTTATGTATTTTATTTTTGTGTAAGTTCACTTTAGGTACTAGGAAAGGGAGTGTGATGGGAGATATTTTTATGGAATTGAGATTATAACTTGAGAAAACCGAAAATATGAATTTAAAACTTTTCTACACACTCTTTTTGATTCAATCACTTTAGGGATCCAACTTTAATAAAAATAATATAAGTACTTTGAATCTAGAGTAAAATATGCAAATAGGATCCCATAGTGAGTCTCTGAGACAAGGGCGATGGTTGCGTTTCTATGACTAAATAAAATCCATTTTCAATTTCAATAAGTGTTATTCCCAGTGCTTTGTACAAGAAATATGGATGAGAAAAATTAAAATAAAGTGCCTTATCAAAAATGAACTCATTTAGGTGACTTGAATTTTGAAACGAAATGAAGAAGGGGACAATTGACTTATATAAATATCATTTGAGATGGGCCAATGAAGTGAGAATCATGGATCTTCAATTTCTTGGAACCTAGAGGAGAGTGATAAATAATGGTGTTTCTTCTTAAAGTATTAATTCCACTTTTTCAAACCTATTACACTCTTGGAAATGGAACCCAATTTTAATGGAAATAAGGAAGTTGGTAAAATTCACATGGGAGGCATGATTTTTCTAGCAATGGATGGGTTTTTATCTCCTTGGATTTGGAGTCACATAGAACATAGGCAGGATGATCATTTTTAGTTTTTTCGTAAATAAATAAAATACATCGAATTACCCAAGAGTGAAATAAATTAAGAGTGGGGGATTTTGATGTGGTTTTTATTTATTTACTTTATACCACACCAGTTTTCAATTTTTATTCTTTTTTATTATTAAAATAATGTATTTTGTTCAAAAATTTACATTTGTTGTCTTTTTTATATCAAATTGTTAAAATTGTGATTTGTTGTTCAATTTAAGAATTTTAGTGTCTATCTTAATCTATTTATGAATAATTTAAAATTAATTAATTCATGTAGCAATTTATTTCATTTTTTATGATGTCGTTTTTGTTTAAATTTTAATTTTTCATTATTTATTCTTTTAATTCTGGTATTTTACATTTTTTGTTTTCAAAATCATTATTTCATTTATTTCATATCATTATTTTATTTGATTTATTATTTATTTAATTATATCTCAATTTTATAAATCTTTTATTATTTAAATTATATTTTTATTTAATTGATTTTATTATTTTAATTATTTTTAAATTAATTTTATTTATTATATTTTGATTTATTTTTAAATAAATTCATCAATTCAATTTATTCATCATTTTAATTTGTAAATGAATAAATTTCACTTTTGTTTTTGATACTTTAAATAATTAAATTAATTTCAATATTTCAATTCTATTCTTTAAAATATTTTAACACTTAGTAATATTTAATTATAATATAATTCAATATTAATCATTTATTAAATATTTTAGTTAATTAATTACTTATTTAATTAAAGAAAATTGACTTTAAATTTTTATTATTTTAACAAATTACTTATTATGATTTTAATTTATTTAAATGTTAAAATATATTAACCAATTATAATCTAAATTAATCTATTTGTTGAATAATTTTTATTTAAAATAATTAGACATTTAAAATTTTAAAATGAGAATTTTAATTTTAATTTCATTTGTAATTTTAGTTAATTGGTTATTTTTAGTTAAATTAATTGAATGCATTTTTTTAACTTAGTTTATTTGATTAACTTTTTAGGTTCTACTACTTCCATACTCTGGAGATAGCAAAACAGAGGATCCAACCCACCAACAGCTTTCACCTAATAGTGGATCATGATCCACTATTCTCCTCACCCACCGATGGACAATACCCAACGGTGGATCCCCACCCTCCGCTACCTCACCCACCTCTATTCAATGGTGGAACCTAATCCACCGTTGGTGTCCCTTTAATGGTGACTACCCTGATTCACCATTGTGCCACCCACCATCACCCCTTCTCTCACATTCCACAACCCACGATCCACCATTGGCACCCCTTCAACGATGACTCCCTTGAGTCACCGTTGCTCCACCCACCATCACCCTTTCCCTCTGTTGTTAAACCCTCTTCCAGCCACTACTGCTTCCCAAGCCATTGCCACTAAAACCACACCCTCCTCCACCATTCTCAATCCATTGTTGCACCTCAAATAGAGGCCAAGGGAGATACCACAAGAAGATGAAGCACAAAATTTAAATATCTCAACCCACTGTTGAAACCAAACCAGATAATGAAAACCCCAAATCAGAAAACCAAATTTGAATTGAATATCTCTACTTGTGAGGAAGATGAATTAGAATCGATCACCACCAAAGAGCCTTGATCGGTCACACCTTGTTCTCACTGTTGGGATGTCAAGCACCACCAACCGAAGTCGTCACTGATGGATATTTTCTACCACCCGCACCTCGCCAATATTCGACTACTGCCTTCGAAGACCCTATGTCTGATGGTTGATCCCCCTTCTGAGGCTAAATCACTGAAACCCCTTGTCTCACCACCATGGTCTCACCATCGAGTTTCACTTCCACTGTCATCGTCCGCTACCGCCAAGAGCCACCCCTTTCTCTCTCCCCTTTCTTGAACCAATGAAACCCAATCCCCCCCCCCCCCCGCCCACCCCTCTAATCAACAAAAAGAAATCCCTCTTGTTTTCTTATTTTTCTTATTATATATAATTATATATAATAATAATAATATATAATAAATACTAATAATAATTTTAATATGTATATATAATTATAATAATAAAAACTAATAATAATATACTTTTATTACATATTGTTTTTAATAATTTTTTAGTTCTTTTTTTGTGTTGGGAAGTTCTGAAGAAGGTGGTTGTGGGGTGAGAAATTTGATCATGGGCAAAGAACATCTTTGAGAGCACTGTTGGTTGAGGGAGAAATGATTGGGTTACCAAAATTTTAATAATTACATTGAAGTACATGACACATGGAATATAGGCAGTTGTCACCGTGAGAGTGTGAAAGAGTGTGTGCAATTTTCTATTGAAAAGAAGAAGGGGGAGATTCTAGACACACCATCTCTCCTAGAAGGGAACACATTTCAGAACCATCTGAGGGGAAAAATTCTAGAACCAGTAGGAAGGATCAGATCATCCATTCACCTAAATAGATAGAAGTGGAGAATTGAGTAGGGAGCATATTCGAAGTAGGAGGGATTCATCTTCATTTTTTCTTTACTCTATTTAAATGTGATGAGATTATTTTAATGAATTTTATATTTTTTTCAGCTTTAATTCTAAAATACTAAGTAGTTTAGGTGGGGTTGGATCATATGGATTGAACTTTTATCAATTCATCTATTCTTTCAATCAGATTAATCACTTGAGGGATGAGGTGTTCCATCTGGTGATTTCTTTTTCTCTTCCTCATGGGAATTCTTTCACTCTAACCCAATTCCTAAGAGCTAAAGGGTAGATTATCCTTTTTCCTTGGTGAAAACAACCAAATTACTAATCTAGAAAAGTCTGTGGAAAGTTTTTATCCACGAGGAAGCATTTCTTTCTTGGGTTTAGTAATAAATAATGCTTCCCAAGAGATAACACTATATAGGGTGATTTATCTAACAAAATTCAAAAATTTCATTCCTCTGTACACAACCTCAGTACCTATGTGATTGGTTCCATTCAAGTAAAATTACATTTTAATCAATCTGCTATGGTCTAGTTCCCATAAATAATCTTCTAATTGTATCTTGATCTAACTTGTTTCCCCAACACCATTCCATTTTTTCACTACATTTTCACTATTAACTTTTAGTTTTTATTATTTTTTATCCTTTTTTTAGTTTTTTTTGGTTTGTACATCTTAGTAGTTATCTATGATTTGACCCTTCTTACCATAATACTAGTATAATTAGGTTTTATAAATTTTAAATTTACATGAGTTCAACGACCTCACGGTCAGTTGGCGTGTGGTAGAGTGTTGTAGAGTTTCTGTCTTGATGCCTCACATGTCATTAGGTAAAGGCTAAACAACAGGTTCCAATAGGTATGAATCAGCCTCTTAAGATCCCAGGATGGAAGGGGGATGACATATTGGTGGATTTTTTTTCTGTGTATTCCATGAATATAAAGCATTCATGATGTTATCTAGGTGATTTTTGGATGACTTATTTAGTCAACACACTTATTTTCCATCTAAGAGAAGAGTTAAATTGAGATTTTTGGGCATCTATACATGCAGGAGATCATACGGATTTATGGGGTACCCACCATAAGGATCTCTGGTGGTTATGATCATTTCACTTAAAAGTTGTGGAGGGGTTTTCAGGTGGATTTCTATACCCAGTTATGGATGATCACAATATTTCATCCCCAAATAGATGGCTAGACCGAGCGAACCATCTAGGTTTTTCAAGAAATGCTAAGAGTTTACATGTTATATTTTGGTCAGAGCTAGAATAATCTCAATCCATTAGTGTAGTACACCAATAAAAATAGCTATCACTCCACTATTAGCATTCCACCATTCGAGAAACTATATGGGAGACCCTGAAGGACACCCTTGTGTTTGTATAAGATTGAAAATACATCTCTTGTTGGGCCAGAACTGATGCAAGTGATGATGAAGAATGATTATGTGATCCATGATCATATGAGGACTACTCAGATTCAGATGAAGTCTTACGCATAATAACATCATAGTCTATTCGAGTTAGAGTAGATAGAATATGTCTTCTTGAGAGTATCCCCACAATAAAGACTATGTATATTTGGATGGGGTGGAAAGTTATATATGAGGTTCATCATGTCATTCCATATTCTATGAAGGGTTGGTGAGGTTGATTACTACTTGGCCTTACCCTCGTAGTTGGACTGAGTGTATGAAGTCTTCCATGTATCATAGTTGAGGAGATATTTGTCTAATCTATCATGAGTTATTGACTAGGTAGATATGATCATTGAAGATAAATCCACCTTCTCGAAGTACTTGGTGATGATCAAGGATCCATAAGAGGGGATTCTTTATGGGTGTATCATTCCACTAGTTTGACTGCTTTGGCAGCATGGGAACATCCAAGAGAGATCTTGGGAGGATTATAACCAAATACGAGCTCAGTACCCTCACCTTTTTGTATATATTGTGCTTTATAAGTAAAATTACTTGAATATGGAGAGAATGTAACAACTCTGATTTTCATATTTTGACCCTTTAAATATTTTTATATAAATTTTTGATATTTCTTTGGAGTTGGCATGACATTTTTGGTGTGGAAGGACCCCAGAAATAATATATTAAAAATATTATATATATTAAATCACATGCTAACATAATTTTGAGGTTGATGGTTCTCCCACTGATCAGAACCTCATATAAAAAATATTAGATGGTGGTTGAATTTTCAATATAGGGAATACCCTAGTCATGACATAGGTTCAATCAACATTACATGATCCATTAAATTGTAGTTGTTAGCGGGTGCGTTAAATAAATTAAACAAATAATTTTTTTAATGTATTAAATGAACTAACCTTGACCTCTCCTTTATAAATATATGGTTATGGAAAACACCTAGGGTTAGCCGCATAACACTGGGATATTAGGGAGGGGGAGGAGGAAAAGATTCACTATTGGCATTTATAAGCTCAGGATCATTGATCGGTGATGAATAATCAAAGTGATTTGTGGGATGAATGATGAACGTAGTAGAATATTCAATGAAATCACTATTAAATGTGTTTTTTACCAAAAATATATCCATTCTTGAGGTAGGTCTTGTTATTTTATGGATTTTTCCCTATTTTTTATGATTTCTAGCATAAAATAATTGATCTTCTTTTTGTTATGTCACTTCATTCACATGGAATAATCATTTTATTTTATAATTTAGTTTTTCTAATGATAATTGTCCTCCATTATTTAATTTTTTCAACGATGATAATTAGTTTTGATGATTTGACCAACAATAATCCTCAATTTAATGGTTGATTGCATTTCTTCTACCATTCCTCACATTCTTCCCCATCAACCATGTTTTAGGAGGTAGTTCAACTATTTTCAGTCTATTTCAAATCATAATTGAACCCCCGGATTCAGATCATATTATGTGTAGATGAATATAAAGATCATAGTGCTTTTTGATTAAAGATACATTGGAAGGATAGAGATCAACAGAAGACCTGGGAGGGTTTTTTCTTGAGTTTAGGCATATGTGAATGATGGAAGTGGTGGTGGATCAGTTATCCAGCTTCTGGCCAGAATACAGCTTCTGGATATCCATTGATGATGGTCAATCAAGGTGTGCTAATTTCCAAATGTTATTCATAGTGGATCTGTAGAACACATAAAGATTAAGAGATCCGACTTTACTATCTATGTAAAACATGACTACATGTCATGTGTTTCGGATGAACACATATTGTGTAGTCTGTTTTCCTATAATGTTTAGGGTTTCGGTGTGAGTTAAATATCACACACTATAAAGCTAGGCCCACACGCCATGTGATGTTACCCAAGTGGTTGATACATGTGCTGAGAGAATATGGTCAAGACCTCGGGTGACTAGACATACTATATCCCCTTAAGGAAATTCCATGTGGGGGAATACAACCATCAAGGCTATGTCTAGGGAAGAACACAACTTGGTCCTTAAGAAGTAACACACTCCATGTTCTTTAATTCTTAAGTTGTGTACTTCCCCAAAAATCACCTACCTTATATATCTCCTTCTTTAGGAATCAGATTTAGGCATGTGAGTATCTCATTTTGAGTAAAATTCCACATAGAATGTGATGTTTTTTTAGCATCAAAGATATGGTTCGATATGAGCAGGACACTAATTCTAATGATGCTTATCTAATGGAATTGGTCAGGTTTGATCATCAGAGTGATGTTGGGGTTGGTACTCCCCACACTCAACAATTCATAGGTCCCCCATATCCTATATATAGGTAGATTCTGTAATCCCCTATCATCGAGCTTCAATGGGGAGGGGGTCCTCCAACTATAGTTAGTTCTCCCTCGGTTATGGTACATAGTGGCAAGGAGAATTCCCTTCATTCATATATTGTGGGGTTTTGTGAGTTTTTAGGCATTAAAGATTAGACCTTTTGAGCTATAGGTAGACTTGTCATCCTTATCTAGCTATGGAGATTGGGATACCTCTCTTTTTAACGGGGTTTCTTTATGAGAATATCTATATATGGGTTTAATTTCCCTATTTGACTTGGGTTGATCTGATTATTTTTATTCAATTTATTACCTATTGGTTTTCAAGGCACTCTACTGAGTATTTTTATACTCACCACTTCATGGGATTTTCATGTACGTGTCATGTCTTATGCAGGTGACAGATAAATTTTCAGTGACCTTAGTAGACCTGCTATCATGGATCATAGTAGTGTGTGGAGAAATTGACCATGTTCGGTGGTCAGAATTTGGGATCTTAAGTTAGGCCCACCTCTGTATTTCCCTCTTTTATTTGTTGATAGGTTGGGACCTATTCTTTCCTTCTTGGCTGGGTGTTTATTTCAATTTTTTTCATTCTTGGATATTCATCGATCATACTATCATTCATTTCATAGAGATTTTTGCATGAAATTTTTATGCACTTGAGGTTTCATTTTATTATATCTCTACACTATTTAGTGAATTTGGGGGGGCTATGTGAAGGAACTTTAGGATAAGGCATCCCATTTTGGTGATATGACTACTTTGAACTTTTTGTTAGACCCTATCATATTAGAGGCGGGCATGGGTGTAACTAACAGTGTTCCACCATCCAAATTGGAGGCCTTATGTTTTCATCAACCCCTCCCTCCAAATTTTACCCTCATAGTATGGTAATTAAGGAAGATATAAAATAACCCTTGAGTCCCACCTCTAGTAGACACCAATTTGGATACTAACACTGAGGGTATAAAAATTATTACAGATGGTAGAAATCACACTCTATAATAATAGGATCAGAAGATAGGATAAATATACCAAAAGAAACTCCATGAGGTAATATAGAAAATGAAATAAAAAATCATACCCCCATGCATGTATAAATGAAACAGATATGGATAAAATTATCCAAATAAATACCCAAAAAGAAAATATAAGGTAGCAACACGGCAAAATCTCCAAATACCAATCTAGAAATGTCCAACACATTACATAAAGTTCTCCTGGAAACCTAAAATTAGTTTGTATATATATAGAGTGATCATATAATTATACTCAGTAGGGTAACCAAAGTCTTTCTTACACATGTGAAAAGAGCATACTAATGCACTAGTGATAAAATAGCAGAACCAACAGCCTACATAGGTCAACTAACCAACCTCATCCTCACCATGGAATGCTCACCAGATAACGCATCTAGGTATAATAACATAATAAGAAGCATATTGATAAAGGGTACCCTGCACTACTTTCCCACTAATTCGACACTCTCACCAGATAACGCATCTAGGTATAATAACATAATAAGAAGCATATTGATAAAGGGTACCCTGCACTACTTTCCCACTAATTCAACACTCTCACACCCTGATGTCGTACGTCTTGGCACTCCCATATATTTTGTATACCACATCACATCGTATCTCGATGAAATACACTTGGGTCATCATGTCTTTTCAAGAACCCCATGTGGAACTAGCCATCACACCATATCTTTCTCAAAGACACATGGTCCATCACATCACACCACATCTCTCCCAAAGATACCTAGTCCATCACCTAACAGCTCACTCAAAGACACCAAGTCCATCACATCACATCTCATACACAACTATAACCAGAGAAGTAGGCTATCATAAATATTCAGGACATAAATATATTTCCCTCCTCCTTCCATGTATTACCCCCACTATAAGCCACATGATCACCTCATCAAACATCACTAGAGTGCACTTTTTACTTATATCAATCACAACCCATGTATGTAATCATCATATGGAAGAGATACCAAGAAAGTGTGGGTATCCATTCATCTATCCTCACAGTCGAGATACTGGAAAAAATACCCCCCCCCCCAATATATGGGTTTCGACATATAGTGCTCGATGTGGGTGGTGTGTGTATATAAAATCACAAAGAACATAAATTTTGTGTGTGTGTGTGTGTCTATATATATAGTTGTACACAATCCCAATCTATGGGTTTGAAAAAAAGCACTAACTAACTCACAACATCACTACCCAACCTCACATCATCACCACTTTCACCGCCACTGCTAAATTCTCAACACCACACAACAGGCCATAAGCCACATTTTACATTTCATCTTCTTTCTCAACTTAATCCATTTTCCATATTTCACATTACCAACCAATTCCATTATCCATCCAATTCATTTCATTATTATTCCCATTTAATGTCACAATAAAAATTAACCATATTTAACCACACTTACCATTTTTAATTCATTCATTATCCATTTCCATACCATTAAACAAACCATTGCATTCCATTTCAATTCATCATTTACTAATTAATTCCATTACTACATGGTCAACTAACACAACACATCACAGCATAACAACCATCCACCTCATGCTAACCTGCCCCACATTTCCACCATTTCACAACCATGGCCAACTCCTCATCACATTTGCTGCAAACCATGCCCACATCATGGATCATTTGCTACAAACTAATCATATCTATTCACATAACCATCAAACATCAAAACTGCACATTATCACCCTATAGCATAACCAAACATCACAACACTTTTTACATCACATTCACATAAAATTTACTCACAAGCCATTTTCAGATTTATAAATGGGATTTCATCACATTCCACTTCTTTATTCAAGTTTATTCTCACACAAGCAATAAATATATTGAGGTAACCATTTTATTAACTAGATATAAGTGGTTAACCAATTCCAATTTATGTGGTAACAAAAAATCACACAATAAGGTTTATATAATCTCAAAAATCATAGCACAAACATAAGATCCCAGCAGTCATGATTTCCAGTGGTACAACAAGCATAAATAATCTCAACATTGACAATATAAAAAGGCTGTAAAAACATGTGAATCATTATCTTACCCCTTTAATTTCAATTAACCATTTCATTATCATTATTGGGTCAGTGAAAATAATCTTCCGAGAGATGAATAAGACTATAAACCATCCCACATGATACAACTAGATGATAAACAAAGGATCCCTACCTCAAATAGATATTTTTTATCTGTTGTGCATGGTTGGAACAAGAGAAATGTCATCACCAAGAACCACAAGGAAGAAGAGAACCTTACCACCCTAGAACACAAGAACCACAACATTATTCTATTGAAACAACATCCAAAACCTGATATTTTTCTTGAAAAAAAACTCTCATACAATAAAATAGAGGAAAACTAGAAAAAGTAAGAGAGGAACTTTCCTAAACCACCGCACATCGATCCTGCAAGTTTGAGGTCAAAAGACACTAAAAGGGGGATAAAAGATCTCTTTAGAATGCACTTGGGTCACCAAATAAATGAGAGAAAAGTTTGAAAAGTGGTTTTGTTTGAAGGAATTTTAGAATTTATAGGTGGTTTGAAATTTATAACACCGCGGTATGGTACTAGCCACCACACCGCATAATGGATGAAAAAAGGGGATTGCATCATATAGGGGAAGACCATTCTAAACCCCATATAGTCAAACCAGACTCTAAAGAACATGGAATGGACTATTGAATATATCCTATGTTTTAGGAAGAGGACAATGGCATAGCCCTAAAAACCATGTTGTAGGGGGTACATTTTGAATAATCGGCCAAACCACCCCTTAGAACACTATGGGGAAGCCTATAGTATCCACGTCATATCCCTCAACTACTGATAAGGAGTTATGCCACAACTAATTCCCCATGGAGAAACTATCCATAAATTGTAAGTAGCTCTAAAAACACCTCATCGGGATCCCTATGTCATAGCTAGCTCCTCTACGCCACAGCGGCTACCCCTACGACATATCCTAAGGCTCCATGTTGCAATAATCCTCCCATATGGATTTTATGATCAACTCCTTCTTATCCCTCCAAACTCCTCTCAACTTCCCCCAAAAACCTCCACCACCATAATTACTAAAAATTACTAGGCCAAAAGGTCTAGGTTGTTACATCAGATACCTTTCAAATGATTCTTGTCCTTGAGAATAAAAACTAAACCAAAACGTAGAAGGAAAGGGGTCCAAACAACCATCCCATGAGATATCTCTTAAGGATATTGTTACCACCAGACACAACCATCTGTTAAACCCACCAAAAAGACACACCATGAATAACTAAAAACTTTCACCAAACCTTTCTCGTAATCACACAACTTCACTAAATTACCATCCACCCCACCAGGAAAAAAACCACACCATTTCAAATAAACCATAGACCACCACACCTTTCACACAACCCAAGCTAAAAACTACCATAACCACCACACAACATGGCCCCAAGCACACAAATAAATGAATTACATCTTCCATGTCAAGATATTATCTGCTTTGGGTGGCACTGACTCACCCAAATGGTTTTAATCATATCAAAGTATAACACATCTTGATTAGAAATCAGGTTTTCCCCACTTCATATTCTTGAAGATTTAATCACACATCACATTAAGGAAAATCACATATCATAAACCAAAAGTATCTCAAAATTTACATTGTTAAGTAAAAAAATCAATAAAAAACAAGAAAATATCAAAAAATAAATGAGTAATAGGAACACATCTACGTCTCATGCTACTAAGTACCCTTCTCTAGACCATCATGCCTCCATAGCACACAAACTAAAGGAATGGTCCATTCTCATAGAACATTCTCTCGAAGATCCTAGAACTCTACTAAATAATCCATCAAATTAACATCATCCTCAATATCTAAATATCCATAGTCAAATTCATGGGAGTCATTATAAAGATACCAAAGGAGCTGAGATACATGGAAGATGTCCCGAATCCAGTCCTTTCATAGTGTAATTTCAAACTAATAATACACTATTCCAATTCACCCCAACACCTAAAAAGTTCCAACGAACTAGGGTGAGATATTACTCTCCTACCAAACCACTTATGCCTACATCGAGGATAAACCTTTAAGAACACATGGTCTCTAACCTCTAAATCAAAATGCTTATTCCAATGATCGGTATAAAATTTATTCTGATCTTGTGATACTTTCATCCTCTCCTGAACAACTTGAACCTTCTCTGTCGTTCTCTACACCACATTAGGACTAATAACCAACAACTCTCTAACCTCATTTCAGCACTTCGGAGAATGAAACAACCTCCCATGTAAAGCCTCAAAAGGTTCCATAATAATTTAAAATTTATTTCTATTATTATAAGAAAAATAAACCAAAGGAAAGTATTTTTTTCAAATATCCACGGAATTCCATGATACATACCCGTAATATATCCTCCAGTGTCTGGATACAATGCTTTTTCTACCCATTCTTCTGAGAGTTAAAAGAAGTATTATGGAATAATTGTGTTCCAAAATAATGATAAAATCCCCTCCAGAATCATGAGGTAAAACATATACCCTAATCCAATATAATGGACCCTATAACTCTATGAAACCACACCACTTCATCCACATACCTTCTCTCTAAAACATCCACAATGCCTGACTCCTGGATCGCTAGGAAGTGAGACGATTTCATCAATTGATCCACGATTACCCAGATAGAATAAAAAAATCCCTAACATCAAGGTAACCCCAAAATGAAATCTATAAAGATGTTATCTCACTTCCACTCAAGAATATCTGAAGTGTGTAACAAACTTCTAGGAACACAGTGATCAACCTTTACCTGATGGAAAATCAAACACTGATCCACAAACTCTACCACCGACCATTTCATCTAAGGCCACCAAAACTATATCCTCAAGCCACAATACATCTTGTAAACTCCTAGGTGTACTTCCAAAAGTGAGATATAGTACTCATGAAGGAATAATTCACACATCACTACCATAATAAACAATATTCCTCAAAACAATATCCATCGTTGACCATCCTCTGACCATCCCTCTAGAGCATCGCTATGTCCAACATAATCGCACATCACCTCTACCTTGGAGTCTCCCCACTGATAATTTTCCACCTAATGTATTGTATAATACTTCACCATCATCTAAAATAAGAAACCTCCACCATTAACCACCCTTGTATTTAAACGTAGGGCTACCAACTCCTCCATTTCCCCTCAATCATCTATAGACTCCCGAACAATATCATTCTATGACTTCGTACTCAAAGAATCAACCAAAATATTACCATTTCCTATGGTATAAGAGATATCAAATCCATAATCCAAAATAAACTCCATCCACCTTAATTTATATGGATTCATATCAAGTTGAGAAAAGATATACCTCAAATTCTTGTGATCGGTGAAGACCACAAAGCAATCTCCAATGAGGTAATGTTATCGCATATTTAGTGAAAACACAACTACTACCAACTCTAAATCATGGGTAGAATTGTTGTGCTCATGGGGTCCTAACTTCCTAAAACCATAAGTGATCATTTCCTTCTACTGTATCAATACACTTCCCAAGACCATGTGGGAAGCATCACAAAATACCTCAAGCATCATCCCTTCCTCTAGAAACTCGAGCACTAGAGTATTAATCAATTCCCTCTTCAAGTAACCGAATTCTATATAAAACTGATTATTCTAGATAAAAACATGGCCCTTCCTAGTCAAATCTATCAATGGGGATACAATCCATGCGAAATTGTACATGAACCTTCGGTAACTGTCTGAAAGACCAAGGAAGATACAAACCCATACAACATTCTTGGATGCTTCCCAAGAAACAATTGTCTAAAAATTTGATAGGTCCACAGATAAACCCTACTAAGAAACTATGTTCTTAAGGAAATTAACCTCTCATGTCTATAACATACACTTGGAAAACCTTCAATAGAGCTGGTGGTGTAGAAGAACCTGCAAGAAAACTCTAAGATGATCAACATTCTCATCCTATAAATTTGATTATATCAATATGTTATCAATTAAAATGACTAAAAAATGGTCCAAGGATTCATAAAAAATGAATTTCATGAGACCCATGAACATAGTTTGTGTGTTTGTTTCACAGAACAGCATGAACATGAACTCAAAGTTCCCATAACTGCATCAAAAGGTAGTATTCAGGATATCTCCCTCATTCACACTCAAATGGTGATACCCATACCATTGATCAATCTTAGAAAACCAATTATCTCCACTTAAATATTCAAAAATATCATTGATCCTTGTAAGGGGTAATGATTATTGATCATCGCCTAATTTAACCTCTATTTGTCGTGTAACGACCCAAACTTTAATTAATGGAAATCCCTCTTGATATAATTAAATGTATCTTTATATAAAATGTTTATATAAAATTTCAAATTATTTGGTTTTATGTTAAGAATTTTGATCATTTCTAATATAGTCATTGAACAGTGATAACATGATTAGTATAAACATATGGCTTTAACAAATCCAATTTACTCAGACAAAGGAAGCAATGGCCTCATCCAGTAGATGTGCCCCATATGAAGCCCATTTGTCAGATCTCGAAAAGGAGGTGGTGTCATTGGGATTTGCTCTTGACCAATCCCAATCCGAGCTTGAATATGTTAAGCTTGAGTGGGACCTCTTACGAGAGAAATGGAAGTTGATAGAGATTACCACCTGAGCAATGTTATCCGAGCCACCCCAAGAGTCTGTCACCATCGCAAACCTTACTCTTTGGTCTTATGTGGGTGTTATAAGTGGTTATGTAACAATACCTTATCACTATGGTTATGTACATTATTTTTTTATATAATAATGAATATACTTTCATTTTTTTATTGTTACCTTGTAAATAGTTTTATAAGCACAAATAATATTTTTAGTTAATGTTCTACTAAGAAATATATTTTGAAGAATTAATGGATTTTTAAATTAAATAATATTTTAATAAATTATTATTATTGTTATTAAATTAATTTTTATTAAATATAAATAATCGTATAGTTTTATGAATTCAATCATAATTTTTATTAAGGTTTGAAAGCCATTTTTGTCCAAACCCATGAATTTTTTATAAATGTTGGTTTTCATTTTAAAAGTGAAAATTAACATATTTAGAAAATTATTTAGATAAAATAAATATTATTTCTGGAATCAGGATATCAAAATTATCCAACAGTGAATTTTTCATAATTTTCAGAGATGGTCAATTTTTTGGGTAAAAATTAAATACCGTTTAAATATATAATGTGTTTTATGACATCATAATGACCCAATAGTGATGTAATAAAATTATATAAGCTTTATTTTCGCCCAATATATTTTTTACCATTAAAATAATGTGATTTTGGGTTTGTTTGACTAATTTTACAAAGCATTAATGGACCCTTCAAGACTTATTAAATATCTTGTCTTTTTAAATTGTTTTCCTTGGGAGTGTGACTCACCTCCAAATAAGAAACCCCATTATTTTAAGAAGTTCAGACTTTGGCCTTATAAAATATTTTTTTCCACTTCCCCTTTCAAAAAAACATGGGCGAAAACCATGGGCTCGTTTGTGGTTTGGATTAGTTTAATGTGAGGTGTCCCAAACCTAAATAATAAAGAATTCCCTCACCTTTCCTATATAAACCCACCCAAGATACCACTTCCACCTCACTAAAAACATTAGGAGTTCATCCAACCTCTAACCTACTCTATCTAGAATCCTCCCAAGGTTCTCCAAGCTCCCAAGAATCCTATCTCAAGCCTTTGGAAGCACACTTCCAAGTAAGGGGTTTTCTTCCTTTCTCATTTTTATCCAATTTTCTTAATGATGTTATGCCCTTTTAATTTCAATTATAAATGTTGGGGTATGGTTTCTCACCTCCCCCATACTTACATATTTATGTTTAAATGATGGTATACCCCTTTATCTCTCATTAAATGTCTCCCATGTACACCTGTTACTGTGCTGAAATTCTGAAAAGAATTTATCTCTCCTCTTTTCCATTCAAGAAATTCTATTGTATCATGATTCTAAATTCCATTAAAATTGTTGGTACATGTATCTATATGACCCCCTTACTGTCCATTTCATGTAAATATGATGATACACCCCTTTCTCTCTCATAAACCATTTTTATGAATTCTTACGTCATGCCGTTACGCTGCCTAAATTGCACCGATTTTCCATGTCAATGTCATTGTGTAGTGAATACCATGTCCATTTCTCTATCAAGGGTATTCACCTTTATGCACATTTACTTATTTATTAAAAGTTTAATGTATTAATTCCACATTATTTTATCGTGGAATAAATTATGATGTTTTATGTATCCATGTTATTTGATCCATGTGGCACACTTATGCATGAAATGAAATGTTTAAGGGTGCGCTCTTATAGCACTCCAATGCATTGGGTAAAGTATAGTATCATGATACGACATGTGAAATGGGTGTTTACTCATGATAATTCAATTTCAACGAGGTTTTACTCTTGCTTCATGTGCAATGAGGATTTTCTCATGCTCTATGTGCAATGATCCTTGGCTCATGCAAACTCCATGTTAGGTGTTGTTGCCACATTTCCATGTTATGATTATCATGCTTTATCATGCATTTATGTTTATGATTCTCTTGTGCTCTATTGATATGCCTATTTTATAACATGTATTGTATTCCTCAGGTTATTCCATGATTATTCTCTTACTGGGCTTTATAGCTCACCCTTTTCTTATGCATGTCCTCAGGTTATCCCATGCAATGCTAAGTACGAGAGAATGAAGTGGTCGAGTAAAGGAAGTTTTAAATAAAGATGTTGTATTTCATGTTTTAAGTTGTTATGTAATGATCTTAATCCCCAAAGACACTATACCTCTCAATATTCTATGTTGTATCTAGTGAAGTTTATGTAATAAATTATGTTTAATTGTGTAATAAAAGATTAGGGTTGTCATATGTCCATACACAACCTCAGACTACCATCCTCCTTGATGAATAACATCAGACCACACCACAAAAACACACTCAACCATATAAAACCCTTCTAAATTAGATAATATATCTAAATTCTCATCTTCTATAACTTTGAGTGTTCCATCTGATAAGGATCCATTGAAATTAGATAAAAATCGGTCTTTAAGTATATCTATAACTCAACATCACATCGAGGGGGTATCTTTAAAACCTACTCAAGAAAAAATCCAGAAACTCCTTAACAACCCTGAGAGCCTCTAACATCTCTATGTATACTGATTCCATTGACAACTCTTCCACCAAGGAAAGAAGGGGTTTCACAAATCTACTTTCCAACTAATAAATATTCTCACCAACGAAAACCACATGTTGGCCATCCACATTTGAAAAGATGACTCTCCTTTATAAGAAATCGATAACAATGTGCATCGAGTATAACCATTCAATGCTAATAATGACATTATATAGTTGAATATAAATTAAGAAAAAATCATTATTTGACTGATGTAGCCCCATCATCAGTCTACACTACTGGAACACATAAAAAAAGATGGTCTGACCTATTACTGGCATAGTCAACACCTGGGGCATGGGAATCTTCTCTATGTATAGTCCCAGAGCATGGACTAGAGTGGGTGAAACAAAAAAGTGTGAATCTTATAAATCCAAAAAATAATAAACAACTGTAAATGATAGGATAAGTATACCTCAAATGATCTATAGCCCCTTTAGCATTGCTGCCTCCATTATATGCAATTGACCATGACCAAATTTCATACCTCACTTCTGACAGTCGCCTCCATGAACACGGTTAGGTTGAGGTCCCTGAACATAGGTAACATCTTCAACAGACCTATACCTACTCCATATACCCTTAAATATGCATAAACCTATTTCTCTTACTGATAAAACAGTCTCACTAACACCTACTATTGCGGCTGATATTGAACTTATCCACCTCCACCACACTAAGCTCAATGAACCACCGGGCATTGATTCTAAAAATATCGATGAACCCCATAGAAAAAAACAATAACCTAAATCCCCCAGGAAGATCATAGCAACCATTGAACCCAAAAGACTGTAAAAGAAGATGTTGAGGTCGACTCCCCACTAGTTGAAACACTACCACAAAACAAGGCAAGGGAAGCTCTGCCTTTTATCAGTGCTAAGCAAAAAGTGCTGATAAAGGGGTGGGACTTTATCAGCACTGTTATTAGCACTGATAAAAGTTTTTATTATTAATTTATATAAAATTATTATATTTATATTCCAAAATAATGTTTATTTCTATACATTAAATAAAAAATAAATTTTTATAATTAATATATATTTTTTAATAATTCAAAAATATATATATATATAATGTTTTAATTGAAAAAAGTATTTCTAAGATTATAATTATATATATATATATAATTAAATAATTATAAGATTATAATATATTGTATTAAATAATAAATATATTTATTAGATTTATTATATTTTTTAAAGATTTATTAGATTTATATTTATTAGATTTATTAGATTTATTAGATTTATTGGATTAATTCATTGTATTTATTATATTTCTTATATTTAACATATTTATAATATTTATTTTATTTAAAAATATATAATAATTTTTAATATATATATTTATAATTTAAATTATTGAATATATGTGTGTTTTCCAATGAATTTGGTGAACAATTATATTGATCATTCGTATATGTTACGTAACATATGCATGAATGTTCATTTATACATTACATCTCGTTGTCCATTGATGTGGTATATTGATTAATTCATAATGTTACCCATATGAACTATATATGTTCTAAAAAATGTACTTATAAAATTGCATTAAATATATTTAAATAATAAATATATTTTATTATATTTTTAATGATATATATAAATACTTTTCAAATAAATTTTTAATTATAATTTTATTAATATATATATTAATAATTATATACAAATATTTATAAATATATACTATTTAAAGTTAGAATTATTAATAAATATATATATATTAATCCAATATGTCATTTTAAATAAATATATAATAATATAAATAAATTATTAAAATTATACCTTTATCAGCGTTATAATTTTAGTGTCGATAAAAAGGTATTTTATCGGTGCTTTTTTAGTGCTGATAAAGGCCTATCTTTATCAGCCCTAATAAAGAACTGATAAAATAACTATTTATCAGAGCTATAATTTTAGCACTGATAAAGACTTATTTTATCAGTTCTTTTTTTACGCTGATAAAAGACTATCTTTATCAGTGCTGCTAAAATGTTGATAAAGGTTCTATCAGTTTTTATAAAAGAACCCTAATAGGCTCATCCACTCTCGCATCCTTTCAAGACTTTTTGGAAGCTGAACCTTGTATCGTCGACCCCTCCTCCGCCGTGACCCCTCCTCCTTCTTCGCCACCACCACTGCCTTCTCCTCCTCTTCTATCATGAGAGTCTGTCGCCACTACCTTCTCCTCCTCCTCTACCGCGACCATCCACCACCACTACCTTCTCCTTCTCCGCCGCTGCGACCCCTCCTCCACCATAACCCTTCTCCTCCTCCTCCTCTACCATTGATGCCTCCTCCTCATCCTCCTATCCCCCCCCCACCCAGTCGCTAACTCATCCTCCACCTCCGCCTTCTTCTCCTCCTCTTCCTTGTGCAGCCCCCTTGTCGATGTGACCTGCTCTGGTGCACCCTCCTCATCCAACGACCGTCTCGGCAGCCTCCTCTACAGCGCACGAATTCCCCCCAGTGAGTATCTTATGTAATGAATTTTTACTCTTCGACATTACATAGATTTAGATATTTGCAAGATTATAGACTCTTATTTATTAAGATGAGATTACCTTTACATGTTGAGAATCTAATAAAGATATGAATCTTACATGTTACATTGGATTAAGAGATGAACTTTATGTATTCAGTGGATTTAATTTTATGTATTATCGTAACTTATGTGATGTTACTTTTATATAATAACAAATATCAATCATATTTTATGATAGTATCATCAATCATAGTCTTTGATAAATAATTTTTAGAAATTAAATAATATTCTTCATAATGAACCTGAAATAATCTTCATGAATATTTAAATAATGTTTCTCTATTAAAATATTATAGAAATTATTTTTAATCTTGAATGGATATGAATATATTAAAATAATATAATTCAATTCTAAAGTAGTTCGCTATTCAAAGGTGTTATTTTATGTGATTATAGGGATTATTCAAAGTATTTAATGTCAATATTTATAGAGGGTTTGAATGATGATTATTATGTAGATTATTTGATGTGAATAATTATTTTTCATGATCAATGACTAATAAAATAAAAGTTGAGACCATTTTAGGAATTATGGAAGTAATATTATTTATATTTTAATTATGTTAATGGTTATAGGTTGTTGTAATTTCATTTATAAATAGAGGTCAAATAAAACTAGTACCAAGATTACTGAAGTGTTTTAAAGTTTGAAAGCTGCATTTTTTATACTATTGTGATAGATTTCCCAAAGCTACATATTTCAATTACATATTTGAAGGGTCAAAGATCATTATTTCTATACTAGTAGCATCATATACAATATTTCATTGACAATTTTATATTTCATTGGGTTGTACATTTGTATAGAAAAAAAGTTATTGAATTGTAATTACTCAACTCACACACTATTTATACCTCCATTAAAAGGTATGTGACTTGTTTATGGTAACCTAACCAAAAAGAAGATGATATATTGTGCCTTGTCATTGGAAAAAATCATATATGTGGTTTATGCCTCTAGGTTTGTAAAATGAAAGGGATTTTTATTCATGCCTTGGTATGGTGAAAGATAGATATTAAAGAGTTACACTATCCTTAAAAAGTGATTTATATCTAGTGCATATCCATGTGACACCCTTGTATTTTAAATAATAACCTAGGGTTGGTTTTGAAGGTGAAAGAGGGAAGTTGAACTAATTTTTCAAATGAAACCAGATTCCATGACATGGTGAATATTCTACATCATAGAGGTTGTGCTTGTGACATGGTTGGGGAACTACGGTGCGGAAGATAGTTTTTATGGTTTTAGTTGTTTTGTAATAGTTGTGTCATAGAGTGTTGGTTGTCGTGTGAAGTCTTATAATGTGGAGCTTGTATAGTTATTCCAATTTTGGTATCATTTCATTGTGGAAGGTGTGAGGGATTATATGTTATGGTGTAGTGATGACCAATGCATCATAGTCCCTTTCCCCAATATTATATGATCTCATTTTTTATCGTGAATGTGGATTCTAGATGTGTTTTTACCAGGAACCATTATGGTGTGTCCATATCCTTTGTTTCATAGTTCTTTATCATTTGGGACCCATTGTGGAATGGCCCTATATGTTGTGTTGTGATGCATGTTTTACTAGATTGCATATGTTTTGTGTTGTGATGCATGTCTTCTTATCTCTTATATTTAGTTCCTTTCTGATTAAGTCTATTTGATGTTTGGATGCTTGATGCACCTACTCTTATTGAACCTCATGATGGAATAAAAAAAACGACCTAAATATAATTACTTAAACCAACCTCATTCTAATGAAAAATATACAATGAATATTTAAACGCACTACCACATCATCATTTCCATCAAAATTTCCACATCATTCAGCCCCTCCCCCCCTCCCGCCCCAAGCTTATCATTTACACATTCCACATAACTTGTAACTATATGATGAATGAAACCAAACCTATTAAGATTCAATGAGATTTGTAAGATATTTCCTATATATTTTTCATATGTTATGAATTCGTCACATAAGTTTTATCACATATTAGTTTCTCATGTCTACTTCACACACAATGTTCAACAAACATTACTACCATACAAATGAGTAAATCCTTAGCAGTGACTACTCTAATGTCCAATCTATAAAAGATTTATCAGATATGATACTATTAGAACCCACCCCCATAGGAACTACAGTGGAGTTTGGAATATATTGGTGTCTGACCCCCTACAAATCTTATATTTAAATAGACATGGGTTAGTTACAATTGGAAATGTAATGATACGGCCCAGGTTGGTATCATAACCAATAACTGACCTGAATTTACACTAACCTAAGAGGTGTTCATGATCCATACGGGATAAAAATGATCCCCTGGGAAAAAGATACAATTAATCAGGAATATTTTACCCCTAAATTAGAGTAAATTAAAAATGATATTTCTCTTGAAAACCAGACATGTCCCATTCATAAGTTTAACATCTATTAAAATAGTAGATATGCAAAAAAAATAAATAAACAGGAAGCAGATATCATAGATGGAAAATAAAATCCCACTATTGACCAATAAAAAATTTTAACTAGACATGTTCCATTCCTAAATTTCATTGGACCTATTTTGGATAGGTAAAACATATGAGTTCTCATTTTGTGTTTTATTTTCATTTGGAAATCTCATATGTCATGCGCCAATCCTATACCGTGAATGCACCTCTACCGCATGTTGAACAACAGCTTCACAGTGAGTTTTTTCCTCTTAATCATTGGTTTCCTATTGTTTACATGTTATTACTATTTTATATTGATGGTTATGTTGTAAAATGTACAGTCTAAATGCCCTATAGAAAATCATGGTCGTTGGAGGTCCTTTTTTAACACTAAATGAATTGCATGTTGGTTGGTTCCTGTTAAACATTTGAATATAAAAATTGGTAATTTACATATACTTGGATAATAAATTAATGCCACAGGATTCTAAAACTTCTATGATAACCCCTGAATTAAAAAACAGAATTGAATAAGGGATGCTTTGTAAAATGAGAAATTGTGTTTGTTTGGTTTGTATGGTGTTGTGGTTGTGAGAATTATTGGGTCTTTGTATGGTGTTGTGGTTGTCGGAATGATTGGTATGCCATTTTTTCTATGTTTTAGTTTCTACACCATTTAATATCAATCCAAAACTTACCTATTTCAATGGCACCACCACTTTTTTACTAGTTCAATTCCACTGAATCTTAGAAAACCACTTCACTAGAGGACTCTATGGGACACTCTATGGACACCCTAGTCAAATAACCATAACAAAAAATGTAACTAATCCTTCCACCTGCAGGCACTCTATTGAAAATCACACCATATATTAGTTTAGTACCATAGTTCTTGACTTGAGACATTATGTTTCTAGAGAAACACTAAAAACCCAGTTTACAACAACACATATAGATCACATGTGGGATACTAAAACATTCTAGTTAAAGGACTTTTCATAGCTAGTTCCATTGATCAGGTTTTTGGGAAGATGGGTGTGATCTACTTTGGTCCTAAGTAATGCATGGAGAGGTAAGGGTATTATTTACTATAGTTATTTCCATTTATTATAGTTGGATGATGACCCTAGTTGAACATCTTTTGTGTAATTATTTTGTTAAATATTAATATTACTAAATCAAATAGGATGAATTTGAATAAAGAATGGATGAATGCTAATCGGTTGCAAAAAGAGTGTGAAGATGGTGTGAAATAGTATATCAAGTTTGAAAAAGATCATGCATTTGACCCTTCTCAAATCATTTGTTCATGTTTATGTTGTTTTTATTCAAGAAAAATTAGTCCAGAGGAGTCGAAAGAAAACCTAATCTATCATGGAATAGATCGAAGTTATACATGTTGGAATAAACATGGGGAAAAATGAATGTAGGTAGTATCTAGGATAGCACTACATTTTATGGATCATCTGATATGATTACAAGCATGAACAATGAAGACAATTGTATAGAGGATGTGATTACATATGTGAATAATGATGAATATCATATTGAGGAAATTACAAGGATAGTTAAAGATGAACTTTTTGATTTCCCAAAATTGGTTGAGAAGTTAAAGAGTTGGGAAAATATTCCATTGTATACTGGTTGCACTAAATATACAGCATTGTTAGTTGTACTGAAGCTATATAATTTGAAAGCAGGAAATGGGTGAAGTGATGCCAGTTTTACAGAACTACTTTCTCTCCTGAATGACATGATCCCATAAGATAATGAGCTCTCGATCCAAACATACGATGCCAAAAAAATGCTACATTCGTTGGGTATAATATCTGAAAGAATAAATGTCTGCCCGAATGATTGTATATTGTTTCTCAAGGACCAAAAATCACTTAAAGAATGCCCAAATTGTGGTACTTCTTGATACAAGAAAGATGAATCTAGTCCTACAAAAGTTGTATAGTAATTTACAATCATTCCAAGGTTTATGTGCCTATATGGAAGTGAGAAGACTACAGGACAATTGACATGGAATAAAGAAACAAGAATTAAATATGGGAAACTATGTCACCCAGTAGACTCTCATTAGTGGAAGATAATTGATCATGAGTATCCTAAATTTGGAAATGATCCGAGAAACCTTCATCTTTCATTATCTATAGATAGAGTGAATCTTTTTGGTTTTCAAAGCAGCATTCGTAGTACATGGTTGCTTATGTTGGTAAATTATAACTTACCACCATGGTTATGCATGAAATGAAAATAATTCATGTTATCTATGCTTATATCAGAACCAAAACAACCAAGTAATGATATTGATGTTTATTTGGCCCCATTGATCAAGGATTTGAAATTATTGTGGGATTCGGGTGTTAGGTTGTATGATGCTTACAAAAATGAAGATTTCAATTTGAGATCCATGTTGTACAGGATAATAAATTACTTTCTTGCTTATGGAAATTTGAGAGGATATATCATTAAAGGAACTCAAGGTTGTCCCATTTGCGAACAAGGTACACAGTCAATTAGGTTGAAACATTCATTAAAAATCGTGTTTCTAAGACGTCACAGATTTCTACCCGACGGCATAAGTACCGATCTTGGACGACATCATTCGATGGAATTTCATAATAATGTACAACACTGTCTCCACTAACAAGTTATCAATTGTTTGAGAAAGTAAAATATGTGGACACTACTTTTGGTAAACCATTTTCAAAAAACCTTAAGAAAACCGATTGGAAAAAGAGATCATTTTTTTAATTACCATACTGGAGTTGTCTGTATGTCATACATTTTCCTGATGTTATGCGTGTTGAAAAAAATGTATGTGATAGTGACATCGGCACATTTCTAAATGCACCTAGAAAAATAAAGGATTAAATTAAGGCTTGGCTGGACATGGTTGAGATGGGAATACGAGAAGAGTTAGCACCAGTGAATAGTGAAAGATGAATATTTCTTCCTCCTACTTCTTACACTCTTTCTAGGAAGGAGATATATCAGTTTTGCAACTTCTTGAATGACATAAAGGTTCCAAAGGGGTATTCATCAAATATCAAGAAAATCATGTCAATGGGAGATTTAAAGTTAAAGGGTCTGAAATCACTTGAGTGTCATGTTTTGATGAAAGATCTAATTCTTATAGCTTTACATTTCATTTTTCCCAAGAATGTCCGCTATAAATTAATGAATATCTATTTCTTCTTCAAATCTATATGCAGTAAAGTTATAGACCGAGTGAAATTGACAACTATGGAAATAGAAATTGCCATCATATTATGTGAATTGGAAATTTTCTTCTCACAGAAATTATTTGATATGATGGTTCATTTGGTGAGAGATATTTTACTATGTGGTCCTATACATTATAGATGGATGTACCCCATTGAACGGTATATAAAGATTTTGAAAGAGAATGTCAAAAATCAAAGTCGTCCAGAGGGTTGTATTTCGAAGTGATATATTATTGAGGAAGCCATTGAATTCTGTAATAAATACCTATCTGGTGTGGAAAACATTGGCCTACCAAAATCTCATCACACTGGGTGGCTTGAGGGTGAAGGAATTTTTGGAAGAGAGGTTGTCACAATAAATATTACAGATCAGGAGCAGGGCCCCCTTTATGTTTTGCATAACAATTTCGATGTTGACCCATATGTTCAAACCCACAAAGAAATTATTAATCATTTTAATCCATCTAGGTATGAAAAATGGATATCAGATACACATAATCAATAGTTTATAGGATGGTTTTGGGACAATATTTTTAAGAATTTAGATGAAAATCCATACTCAATTTCAGAACGACTCCAATGGATAGCTAGAGGACCAAGTGTGTGTGTATTATCTAATAATTCTTATGTAGTTAATGGTTATATATTTTATACTAATGAACATGATAAAGATAGTACCATACAGAATAGTAGGGTTACACTTGTGGCTGAAGCGATACATGTTTCCGGTGCTAAGGATAGAAATCCAATTTATGCGAATATGTCATACTTTGGCACCATCAAACAAATATGGGAGTTAGATTATACGAAATTCCAAGTTCCGATTTTTAAATGCTAGTGGGTTAATAATAGGAGTGTTGTTAAAATAGATGAATTGGGATTCGTGAAAGTTGATTTCAGTAAGGAAGGGGAGAAATATGAACCGTTTATAATGGAATCACAGGCAGTACAACTATTTTATGTTCTAGAGCCCGCAAACCGAAACTGGTCAATTGTTCTGTTATCGAACAAAACAACTGAAGGGTCAGATGAAAGTTCAACGGAGGATGACCATTTCATTGAGAATTTGCAATCATTTTTTAGCGTTACCAATGTAGAGGTCATTTTTTATATCAGAGGAGACTACAATGAAGGGATTTACATAGTCGATATATGGGTCAAATCCCTTCAGCCTATAAAAAAGAGTTCAATTATCAGGTTATTTTTTTACTGTAATATACATTTTGTTACGTTATGTCATTATCTATTTATTGCTATTTTATGTAATCTAAATTAAATGTTAAACCACTTCTATATATAATTACTTAGGCACCTACTGATGCTCCCATTCCTGAGGCACAACAGGTCTCTCAACCTGCAGTTACTGGTCCCAGTGCAGAGAACCAACAGGTTTCTCAACCTGTTGCTGCTAGTCCCAGTGATGAGGTACAATAGGCTTCTCAACCTATTGTTGATGGTCCCAGTGTCAATGCTAGATCTCCGAAGTAACATAATGATGATGCTGAAATTGAGGAAATGGTAGGCAATGAAACCCTGGCGGCACAAAAAAAAAGAGCGTCGTAGTTTGACAGTGTTAGAAAAAATCCTTAAGGAAAAAGAAAAAGGCATCAAATTTGAGGTGGGATGGAATAAGAAAGGACAGCATGTTAACGCCAACAAAGCCATGTTTAGTAGCTATATTGGAATCGTCACTCGTCAACACATGCTGATTAATGTACAGTCATGGAACCATGTTGTCACTAGGCTTAAGACACTAATGTGGGAAGAGATTATGGTAAAATTATGATATCAGTTCTTTAATTTATTAAAATAAAATAAAATACTAAAACATTGACTTACTCTTCATCATCCCTTGTAGAGTGAATTTATATTAGATGCCTCACACAAGGAATATGTATTAAGAGTTGTAAGATGGATTTATAGAGGATTCCACACAATTTTAACAAAATATCATCTTAAAGATGTTGAAGGGAAAATCAAGATGCACCCACCTCCTCTTTATTCATACTTGATATCCTAAGGAGTGTGGGATGCGTTTAGCAGTCATCGTGCGGAGCAAAATTTTTAGGTAAATTGTTTCTGTTAATATGTTGTTTAACGTTGCTAGTATTTATCACTTTGATTGACAGTTTTTTATTTATGAAACAGCAAATGAGTACTGAAAATAAAGAATAGTTAGTAAAACTAGGGTACCCCTACCGTAAAGCAAGGATGGAGTATGGTTCACTTGAAAAAAATTGGTACGTAATTTAAATCTATCATAATAATTTTATGTGACATAAAACAACACCATAAACATTTTCTTATATTTATATGTAGATTGATAAATTGAAATTGAAAGCCACTTCCATCCCACAACATGTGCTATGGAAGGAGGATCGTGTAAATAAAGAGGGGATACTGATAGATGAAAGCACAAAAAAATTTTGAGAAACATGCTCAAGTATGACATAATATAAATTTTATTTGTTTTAAATTGCTATTACATAATAATTATTACTTATTTTACTATATTTTATATATAACATTGTCACAGGAATAAAAAACACTCACACGAGATGCAGACATACTTTCAGCAGCCTTGAAGCAGCCATAACAGTATGGTTGCGTCAGAGGTGCGGGTTTTGGGGTGACACCCCGAACATATTTTCAGAAAGAAAAACAGGTGGAGGATCAAACTGAGGAAATAAAAAGATGAGAGAAATAATAGTTATATTTCAATAATAATTAAAATACTATAGAGAGCTGATAACAAGTTTGATGGGGGAGGCAAAGAGAAGAAACAACTCAAGAACAACTCGTGCGTGAAGATCCTGCCCCACCCCCACCAGCCTTGAGGCGAGCCATTCCCCTCAAAAAATTGACTTAGCTGAGGTAATCAATGTTATAATAATTTTTTCTGTGAAATGTGAATCTCATAGACACTAATACCTTTCCTATATTTATATTCTATAGGGTGAAAATGATTGTGATTTATGTCAATCAACTCTCACCTATTGCCTTGTAGTGAGGGATACAATGTGAAATAGGCAGAATGACATGATACACAACAGAACACTTCCAATAGATCATTTCAGAGTGTTGATTAACATAGCTAATGATATGACCACTGAGCCTCTGGTTCCAAATGATGATGACACCATTCATATGGTCAAACAAGCTATTGGAACATTCATCTCATGGTTATCAATTCTTTTAAAAAAACATGTCAATAAGGAGGTATTCATTTTCAATTTATTTTTCAATATGATCCTTTCACATTTAATGAAAAAAGGTCATAACTGATGAATATTATTACAGAATGACAAAGGGAAGGGGGTGAAATGAAAGATCAGTTCAAAACTATCTCAAGGATCAACCAACCGATCGAAATTATCTACTGAGAGCACCTTCACCCTGCCCATTCTATATCCACATTTAATATCATTGTAGGATCATGTGGATACAAATTTGATAGAAGGAAATACTCAGATAGTTGATTTTGTAAAAAATATTTATAGAGGAGAAGAATCAGATTACATTAGTACTGACAATGTAGATGAAATCCTCAAGTATTAATGGCTAGGAACCTTAGTTGTAAATGTATATATGAGGTATGTTTTCATGATTTTATTTTAAAAAAGCTGATGTACTATGATAATTATGACTAAATTCATTTCATATTTTTCACAAGCATATATATGAAAAACGATTGATGTGATTTCCCCATGAACAAAAATTTGGACTTGTTAGTCCTCACATCACCACTTCAAAATAAGAAATAAATGAGGATAAAGAGGCTGAAATAATGTCATCCCTACCCAAATTGTTTGAAAACAAAATTAAAAATGATATACTCTTCTTAATTCCAATGATGCAGAGGTAAAACTCTACAATTTAATCATATCAACTATTTTTTCATTTTTTCATTACTTATTCCTTTTTGTGTTTTTAGGCAGCATTGGATGCTCATTGTAGTCAATTTGGATACTCCAAAGATTTATTTTCTGGATTCAATGCATGGATGTCCAAAAAACTGACCACGCGTGATGGGGTTTTTCAATTTTTAATTCACTAGATCCAACATTTTAGAACTAAACATCTAGTTATATAATTTATATTATCTTTTGATGGGGATTCTATTATGATAGGGTGGTGCATCAATATTTTCTACTTTATAGAATGAATCTAGGGCCTCAGTAAAAGAATGTCGACGAGATCTAAAAGTGGAAAAGTATCATGGTATATATAATAATATTGCACTATCCAAACATATATCAAAACAAATTACTTATTTCTCTCAATGTTTCTGCAGTGTCCAAAACAAACAAACGGAAAGGATTGTGGTTATTATGTTTGTAAATTTATGAAATAGATCATATTTCATCAACAAACTAGCATCCCTAAAGAGTTATTTTAGAAAATAATTACTAGTAAATTTAAAATATTTATTAATCCTTTGTGTATTTATATTTTATTAGTACTTCCATGACTATCACAAAAACTCATATTCACAAGATGATATATATGTGTTTAGAAATGAATGGGAAGCATACCTGATGGAATATTGTACATAAATACGATGAAGGTGAATTCCTACTACTTGTGTTATCCATATATGATCATTGATATATCCCTTGTTTACACTTATTGAGCATCTATGATCACCCTTTCTTATGTTTCATATCATTAGGTTATGAAGAATGGTTTTAGAAATGATTTTTATTTCTAGTAAAGAATAACTTAACAAGAGACTCTTATGAACAAGTTCTTTATGTTTCCATGTTTCCAGAAGCACTAGACCTAAACTATTATGGCATGGATCATTTATATAATGTATTTTGGTCATTTATGCTGCTTTTTCTACTAATGTAGTGTGTTTAAAGAAAATTGGTTTTGCATCACTCACAAATTTAATAACAAAACTAAAGATTCTTTACTAATGTTGGTTAACTACGTCTTAGCATAACATTTGATCTGAACTTCCGATCTGGCATCCCCAGATCAACCAATTTTAGTGGAGAAAGATAATTCCCATAGGCATCTCATATAATCATTAGAACAATATAATAATCATGTATTTAATTAATTAGTTTCTTGCTTTGACAACCCACATAGTTTATATGAATGCACCCCCAAAACACTCACAAAATCAAGGAGAAATCTAGGAACCACCTACCTTGTACTAGTATGTGCTCACTCATTTGATATCATCCTCAAAATTGATCTGAATCATAAGAAAATGGTTTTTTAGATGAATGCCTTGAAAATAGGGAAAAAGGGATCACATGGATTTACCACTCCATATAGAGAGATAAATAGAAAAGAGAAACTAGAAAATTGAAGGTATTATTGAGATGAATTTGTATCCACTAACGGATCAAAGATCAAAGTCTGTATCATGGAGTTCCCTCCAAGCCTTGGGAGAAGGAAGGTGGAGGAGCTACCTCTATTGTGCATTGTAAATGGGAGGAAAGGGATGAGAAATAAGTAAATAGTGAATGAGGGAAAAAAAATTAATTTCTCACTTTTTAATGGGCCACATGGTTTGGCCGCACAGTTTAGATCACCGTGTGACAACCATACGATGACCACTATCTAAGAACCACACTACGGACGGTTAGGTGTGCCATTTTCCAAACTATGAGAAAACTATGTGAATCACCTCTATTAAAAACTAAAGAGGTTTCACACAGCTGTTCACCCCCACCTACATAGTTTTCTGAACTGTCTCAAGTGTCTATGGTGGCCCGCATGGTTACTTCTGGGAGACCGCATGGTATTTCCAAACTGTGCGCCTCTGTACATGGTTTCCTTAAATAGAGTTATCAGGACTCGCTGCACCCAAAACCCCAAGGAAATTTTTTAGCCTTAAAACCCATATAAAAACAAGGACTTGGGTCAATCAAACTCTCGGAATTAGGTTCCAAATATAAAAAAAAAGATGGCCCGCTCACCAAACATGAAAAATTCAAATAGGTTGAGAATTTTTCGACCAGCTTAAAAACCCAAGACATTACAATCTCCTCACCTTGACATAGCCTGTCCCAAAGCTATCAAGATTTACCCAGATATGGTACCACATATACTCATCTCATCAAAATCAACCCGGTCTACCCCAGTCATTAAGTCATAGGTCAACTACCCTCAAGTCACTCCCCACCTTAGGAGTTACCTACCCAGTCACTTCTTAACCCAAAACTCAAATGTCTCAATGGTCCACCAACCATCCCTAGACTCAAAAGTCCTCCAACGATGTATCATCATTCTTTCACCTCATCGGGTGCTCAAATAAAACCAATGTCATATTTAACACCCATCAAGTCTTGTATCTCATCAGATGCCCATATATACTTGTTCCATACACAACACTCATAAAATCCCACATCTCATTAGATTCCCATAGATCTTTCATCTCAAAAATTTCTCAATTAAACCTACATCATATATAAATATGCATGCCCATCAAATTCTGGGTGCCTATGCACCTCATATAGAACCTGCATCACATCAATGCCCAGATGCATACACACCTCACATACAAATATGCATCGATTCAATTCCCACATAAATCTCGATGTCAACACACCTCATATACATATAAACATATCACATCATAATTGATGGAAACCTAGTAACCAGTGCCTAGTTAGTCCAAAAATAATACTCGTGCACCTCATGCACCAAAATTGGCCAAATCCAAAATGAAATAAAAGTGTGGTCACACCCATGACATACAATAACTATCATTAGATCATCATCTTACTCTAACCCTAACATCTTGATAGTGTGCTTCTGGCCTGATTCCCAACTACCTGAGTTTTGGCCTCCCTACGAAGCTCCACCAGCCACTAGCCACTGATCCCACTACTGGGTCCCGCTATATTTTACAAGACCTATACATGTAGCTAAATCCCAACTACCCACTCATCGTACTGGTCTCAGTCCAACCTCAAATCCTTGAGTTTACCCTATTCCCTAGCTCCCACCTATCCAATAAGGATTCCTATAGAACCTCTCTAAATGGCTCATCTGGTCGCACGCATGACACTCCTTGATAACCTTATCACATTGGGTCTGAACATTCCCTAGATTCCTATACTAAGAGAACAGTACTATAGGACCACTCCTCGAAAGTCTTCCTGAGTCTCTGGCCTGACTTGTCTGCCGAGACTCCTCATGGCCTCTCTCTGTGATGCCTAAAGCATCATTGCTCACATCACCTGAAACTTTCACCTGGCTCGAATAAGACCGGTATTTCAAGTTTCCCTTATCTATCAAGGGCTAATTGACTACCTCTAAGAAGGATGTTAGTCTGAAGATGTTGACTTACACCCTGATTGTGTGTCACAAGCCATCCTCAAAAAGTTGCACCCTAGTGATGTCATATCCCACCATATCAGGTGAAAATCATGACAGGTTAGTGAAATTCACTGCATAGTCCATGAAAAAAGTATCCCCCTACTAGAAGTTCATGAACTCACAATATCTTTCTACCCTCAGTGTCTCTAGATAAAGTTCTTGAAGAATCTGGCCTCAAAATACTTCAGAGACAGTCCCTTGTGTCTGCCCGCCTATACTAATACATCCCACAAGCATTATGTCTTTCCTATGAGAATGTATGTCATGAGCCACACCCTATGACCTAGGGTGTCTCGAGCTGGTCAAAGATATTTTGTACCAACTCTATCAAGTTCTCTGTTTTTTACGGTCTACCCTCACTCTAAAATAGTTATGGGTGCTGAGATTGGAACTCTGGAGTCAAGTACGCCATAGATGGATCATCTCCCTTGGATCCCCTATCGATTCCCTATATGAAACAAACCAGACTCACCTTGAGATGCTCATCAATACATGGCCCCAAAGTTTTCTATATGTAGCTTTCTCGACTGTACTAAATCCTATACCTAGAGATCATGATCATCCCGACCCTTTAGGGCCTCATCCCATGAACACTTAAGCAGCACCATATCACCACCCTCCTGACACTCCACCAAATCCCGTCTAGGTGGCACCCCACTGAATACCAATCATGATGGTCAAACAACCATATAATTTTATATATACAAATATATTCAATAGAAAAGGTTGTAACATGTAACACATCTCACCACCCTTACACTCCCTTACCACACCTTGTCACGCAACATATGGTCTCAAGGACGCTTACCTACCCATATCATGGCCAGGTGTCGAGTATCATCTATTCTTATGGCCCCCTACCTACCCACATTAGAGTCAAGCATCACATATAATCCGGCCACATGGACCCTTGCCTACCCATGATAAGTCCAGGCATCAAATATCATGTATCAATTCAGGTTTTCTGAGTATAATTCCACTGAAGAGGCTATACAGAAAAAACACTATTTAACTTCTTTGTTAAAACTTTAAACAACTCACCCCCAATCATCATCTATGCCTACCCTTATCAGGGTCAGGACCATATATCATATACATATAAAGTCACATACAGGTCTCATTGGAACCACATGTTTGGGTTGGCTAATATAATTCCACTAAAAGAGGCTAAGTTAGAAAACACTATTTATATTTTTTGTTGACACTTTAAACAGTCCAACCCCTCTTAGTTCAATCCAAGTTTCTAATGAAAATCATATGAAAGCATACATCATATGAGCCTAAGTGCCTATCATGATGTGTAATCAAACCTCCCTTGTCATACTCGGCCAATAGTCAAAATCCACATAATAGCTAAATATCACACCCAAGTGTACCACCTAAGGTGAAAATCAAATCAACTATAAAAGAGAAAATTAAAACATCAATTTACTGCTGTTGGAAACTTATTATGTCCCCTGTTCATGGGGATAAAAGCACCCAAACATAAGATCTGTACCCAGTCCTGACATACTCAAAATCGAGCAAACCCATTAGGATTGTTTTAATATTTTCAAACAGTGATCTATGACTCATTTGTGATGTGTATAAATCAACCCCACCTCAATACGATGTACGGTGTGACTGATATAACTCAAAATGTGTCTTTTTTATTAAAAATTGACATTTTATTAATGTATTCCTTCATATTAATGTATAATTTTTTTATTATTGTATTAATAAAATAATATTTGTTTTATTATATAGGTGGGATTTTTTCTTGAGTTTTAATTCTTTTTTCGGCAACTAATACCATGGACGACATTTTTTTAGGGGGGAACATGGATTCAAAAAGGATGAAACATTAATGTTTTTAACTATTTGTTGGATAATTTTAATTATAACCATATAAAACATTGTTTTAAATGTATATAGAAGTGTGTGTTTTTGTATTCATGATTTCATGTAAATGTATATATCATTGTTTATGAAACTCTTGTCTGTGCTTTTTCGTTCTTTTGTGTTTTGTTTATGTGTAAGTGTTGTTTTTTGCAGGTGTGGAGGTGTGCAGGTGTTGTTTTGTGGGAAGGTATTGTTTTGTGTTGTTTTTTGTTGTTTTGTGTATGTTTTGTTTGTGTACAGGTGTTCAAGTGTGCAGTTGTTGGGTGTGCTGTTAAATAAATAGCACATCACAGGCAACTTGGCCTTATCATTGCTATTTTGAGCGTTGATAAAGGTGGACCTTTATCTGTGCTAAAAAGGCACTAATAAAGGGGGACCTTTATCTGCCCTTTTTTTAGCATTGTTAAAGGGCCCCCTTTGTCTGTGATTTTTTAGCGCTGTTAAAGGGGGCCTCCTTTATCTTCACCATGATTAACAATGATTTTCTATCGTTGTTAAAAGTGGTTTCTAGTGCTTTTAAAAGCCTTATTTGTAGTAGCCAAACCTCGAAGGCCCTAGTACCTAAGACCTACCGCTAATAACTCTTCTACTTAAGGAACCATGTTGGTTACCCTCTCACAGTAAAACTCCTCATGAGTGTATACACTCGATCACTTTAACCTTCTTCTAAACTTTCAGATATTTCAACAGAAAAAAAAAGAATAACAACATACTAGATAGAAGGATGGAGTGCCTCCTCAATAATATACACCCAGGACACCTCATCTAGAAAAAGTTGTAAGATCACATACTTCTTCAAGGTATGTCCTTGTTTAAATTTTGGTTTAATTCTTTTAATTTTGTTTAATGAAATGTTTATCAAAATTATGATGGGCCTCGAGGGTGTCTCAGGTGCTCAAGACATGAAAGAATGATGAATCAGTTCATTCTATGCATGTTGAATGGTTTGCGCATGGTTAATGCAAACCATGTGAGGGGAGAGCCAAACCATGCAGTTTGAGACAGTGGAATTATGAATGTTTGGTGAATGGTTATCAAATCGTGAGAGCCTCTCCAAGTAACTGTGTGACCCAACCTCCCTTATATAGTGTCTTGCCCACAGTTTTCACATGGTTTTGAAAACCATGTGGACAAACTATGCACCCCAGTAAAAGTTGAAACATTAACAGATTTACCGTATAAGGATTTTTAAGTTCCCACCTGATTTTTCTCCCATTTCTCCTACCTCTGTCCCTAATGAAGAACCAAAACCCTCAAGAGCTCCCAAGGATTTTTCTCCCTCATTTCTTGGATTTTTTTAGCATCGTTGGTTACGGATTAAAGCTCTGGGTAATTCTAATCTTCCTCTTTCTTATATTTTCTGAATTAAGTATTATAGCTTGGTTTATCTTATTATGAATCCCTATAACCCTATTTTTCATGTTTAATCTAGGTTGGGTATTAAATGGGTGCTTGAATCCAGGTCTAAGGCTATGATTAAGAGTGTGTTCTTCAATTAATTCGAGGTAGGTGGTCTACAATTTATATCTCATAGTTTTGATGTGGATTTGTGCATGTGTGTTCTGTTCTTGTTTCCACCTTGTTGTGTGTTTGATTCCTTGAGTGAGGTTTGAAAAAATGAGTGTATAAATGATGAATTTAACCCTTCATGATCCTAGTGGGGTGCATCAAGGTTGAATAGAACTATTTATGTCCACCCATGGGGTGCGCCGACAATCCCAATCCTAGAAATTGGTAAATTCAAGTTTGGAATTGATGTGTGATAGCATTGAGACCTTGTCAAATATGTTAATATGTTTATTTGAGTTGAAAATGGAATATTGGTAGTTGTGACTATATTTTATAATGGCTTAAGGGTTTGTTTTTCATGACGTGGTAATGGGTTAATTGAGTTAATTGAGATTATGTCAAATAGATTATGAAGTATGTTGAAATCCCTAAGATGGTTAGTTTATATGAAATGATGGACATGTTAAAATGGTAAAGGCTTGTGAATTGAAGAATTTGTAGATGGGACTTCATAACAGAATTGATGAATGTGTCGAATGGGTAAATACATGTGAATTATGGGATATACCTAATGGGTTGGGGCAAGAAAAAGATAATTGGGAAAAAAATTGAGGAATATAAATGGTAAATGTGTTAATGGGTTATGGCATAATAATAATTCCCATGTTGGTTGTGTGGATTTTGTTTGTTATTTGTGCTGTTTTTTTATGGTTGTGGTATGGTATGCTTGGTGATTGGATGTGTGTGTGTGTGTGTGTGTGTTTGTGTGTGTGAGTGATCATGTAAACATGGCTTGGTAGTGTGGGGTACTGATTGAGGTTCTACACCCACAGGTTGAGTTAGACTGAGGCTCTAAACTCCACCCCACAATGCATGGGTTAGGGAAGGGGATAGATCTTTATCCCCCTAATGATTTCATTCCAACCAAACTGAGGCTTTGAGGTGAGGATAATGTTTATGTTTTGGTGTGATTATCCCTGGTGAGATAGGGAGTTGATTTATTCCCTTACGCATAGTGATGAATGAAAGAACTGGGTGTGCAGCGAAAGCCCCAAATAGGTGGGATTTTAAAAAAATCACTGATGATCGATGAAATCTTGTCGACATCAGTGAATAGCATCATGGTTTAAGTTGAGGATTACGCATGAAGAGTTTTAAGCACAAAATAAAACCGTAAAATACTTGGTTTAAGTTCGAAGTTGCACATGAAGTCTTCTCATCATTGGAGATCTCTGCTTAAATAATTTGAGGCTGAATTCCTCTAGATCTTCCACATGTTCTCCAAGAAACTACGGGAATTTCGTTCATCAAAATCTAGGTGCTAGCGCAGAATTTCGACGATTCCTTCGACGCTCCAAAGATCACTACATCTCTCTTCTTGCGATGCCTGAGCGAGAGCTCGATCCGAGCTCCTTGTATCTAGAGAATCTCTCTATAGAACATGAGAGAGAGTATAGGAGAGAGAATTCCCATGAATAATCCTTTTTGAAATCCCCCCCCCCTCCTCTATTTATAGTGTGTTATGTGTTTACCCAGAAATTCCAACCCAGCACCCAAATAATCAACACACTATTAACGACATATTATGACTACAAAACTGAGTCATAAATATTATTATCATTTTCTTATAATATATTAAATATATTAAATGATAATAATTGAGTCCAAAACTTGACTCTTCATTCCCATAAATATTAATTGAACCTTGAATATTTTTAATATTTTTCAATTAATATTTTCCATGTATTTACTTAAAACTCATAATTACATTTAATAAATAAATTCAATGGTCATTATTCTAAACTCAAATAATATGAATTTATTTATTAAATTTTTTTTCGTATTTCTTGGACAAATCTCGGACCCCAGTGGTGGGGGCCACCATGTCCAAAACTCCTATTCAGCTGAATAGGGAAGATTCTTGAATACGCTACTGTGAGTGACCCTCTAGCACCTTATCTCGATAGTATTGAACATTATTCATAGTCCAAGAACAGGATCTAGAAACCCATCATGGCTTCTAAAGATATAAGGATTTTCATAGCAGTGACAACCAACCTACGAACACATACTATGTAATATAATATCTTTATCTGTAATATCTCATAAAGCAGGATGCACTCACGTGTCATCACCCTTTTCTTGCTTTATTATTTTTTGATCTAACTGGATGGATTTACCCTTGACTTCTATGGCCATGGTCTTATGAAGGTACTACCATCCTTATCAACATGACTTGAGATATAATACTTCCATGAAACAAAAGTCAAAAATCCTTTCTTGGTCATTCAACCATTTTCATGACATCAATGATGCACCCAACACAAACTACCTCACCACGATTTCAACATCATGGTTTTCATATTGAATCAAAGTATGTGATCAAATGACATACACTGGAAATGATCTCAAGTTAGTATACCATTACACATTATCATAGAAAGTAACATCCAATGACACCTAAAACATGTGGTGTTCCTTTTAGCAGGTTTGTCCTCATGATCTCACTACTAGATATCACCAAGTGCGAACTTCAGGAGAAGAAGTCTCAATGCTTATGATCCCCCAGCACCTTATAGTCAAACATCTCATGTGTCTGATCAATAAGATTTATCTAGACCATAGATCATTTATTTAAGATTAATTTCATATTATCTAGAGGTTCTCATTATAGCCTGGGATCTGCTATAAACTTTAAATATGACAATTAATCTTTGGAAATTACCATTTCAATAGTGTACATAGAAAATTCTACTCTATAATGGTAAGATTAAATCATGTATAGCTAAATGTATACACAATATGGTAATCAAAAGCACTGAATAGTTGGTTCTATGGAACCCACTATTCCTACACTGCCACTTGCACTAGAGACAACTTTCTAACCAAACTTGTTAGCTACTCACATGATAAAGATCATGTTTCTACTAAGTAATGGATTTAGCTACTGGGCCTTCCACGGTTCCACCACGTGGCAATTATGTTATAGGGACCTCATCTCCTTGAGTAAAACTTATCAAGAGATGGTATCCCAAGTATATCCCTCTTGTCCAATATCATAACTTGACATCTTGGATAGTAAGAATATCATAAATTACATTATGATAATAATTTTCTCACCAGGTTTGATTCCAAGAATTGGAAGAAATCATTTCATTTAATAACTTCTTCTTAACTATCTTAGAAGATGCAACTTACTCAGTATTTATAGGTATGGCTACCACTTTCTTATATGAGCTTGACTCACTCATCGTATTTATCCTAACTACGATATTAGATCGTGTGGATCTAGGGAATAATAGTTTATGTCCCCTTATAAGCTAGTATCCTTACTTATTCACTTACTAGGTACATAACTTTTGTACTTGTCTAAGTACAATTAAATAGTTATGATTGCTTCATTGTAGTGCTCCTGGATATAACTGATATTTTCCAACTGTAAAATATACCTTGGAAATATCGGTTCCTGTACATATCATGGAATACGTGATTGATCCATCGCTTCAACGTATGGATTTAACTCACCACGTTTATCTCCTCCTATGTCTCAAACATGTCAACCTCGAGAGATTATGCCTTGTGACATAGGAAACAATTCATCTCTTGAATTATTACAACTTGTATTTTTTTCAATACTATGTCATTATATGTACGATTGACTAGGTCCATTTGACCTTTAGATCTACCTCATTAGATCCTATTCCTTAGAAATTAGGCTACTACTTTAATTCAATCACTGGAGAATAAATTTCATCTTGGTCTTAACTAACTTGAAGACCATCTGTTTTCCATATGTTGTCGAAAATACTTTCTTCATAAAACCTTGGAACTCCCACTAACCTCTGGTTGACACATGGAAAACATTTTTTGAAAATTTATATTCTATGATCTTGTTGCTTACTTTAATCCTAAATTTGATTTTAGTAACTTGAAACCTTTATTATCATTCTCTGACATGACCATCCCTTTCTAGTTGCGTCATATAGACACCATCCATGATTGGTGGTCATGACATCCAATTCTAAATAATATGATCATAAAAATTAGTTTTGACAAGCAAGATTATAATGTATTTAGGCATAACAACTTGGTCAAACCAATCGAGCCTTATTGGTACTACATTTGTACCATCCATGTATCAACTCACTTGAATACCCACCACAGTATTCAAATTAATAACCCCCTTTGTAATTTGATACATAAAATCCATTATTGAATTGTTATTTTTCTTGTCAATCTTAGCTAATTGTCATACACTGCTTACTTGTAGGAAATATTATTTACATTGAATAATAAATCACCGACTATGGTGAATATAAATACCATCACCATGGTTTTATCCTTCTTACACAGTATGTGTCTCTGGAACATACTCTGTTCTACATGCACTTGTGGAACTAGTTCTTATTCCTCCTATTTGTGCATATTGAGCATTGACTAAACACAAGTCAATATATCTCAAACTATCTCTAATAGATATGTGCACCCTTATATAGAAGTGTAGTCTATTACTTCATTACCTACTTTTCTATCTTAGGGATTTATGTAATATCCTAAACGAATGTCAGGATAGTTACATAGATGCACTATGTGTTTTAACTTGATGCATGTTTGTTTATGTCCTAACAAACTATTTGCATCCAAATACATGTCCATATGACATAATGGGTTTATCATAATACTATGACTCATATGATGTCCATTTTTCATTTTAGTTGGAATATGAATATGTGATTACGCCTTTATTTGCGAAGCACGTTATGAAATATAATGGAAGCTTATGCTGAGTTGCAACATTGATACTCTATACATCATGACTCTGATGTATAAAATGTGCGTTTAGTAATTACTCCATGCTACATTTTGTTGATCAATGTTTACATGTAAGATTTCATCATAGATCCTCCTCATTAACATCAAATTCATGATGTGGATAAGGTAATGTGCATTTAAGAATTACTCCATGCTACATTATCATGATCGATGATTTCACAGTCAATATATTCTTTGTCACACTAGCTCAAAGCAACTCATATATTCTGACCATGCACTTACTTCACTTTTTCATTCCTTAATTACTTAAATGAATCTTATAAAGTATAAATACCACTAGCTTATTCTCGGAATAGTTTTATTCCTGAACTATTTACTTAAGCTTTGTGGCATACCTCTAAAAGCATCTTTGTCCAAACTAAAGACATCAATAATACCAATGGTTTTTAGCTTTACCAAGCCTAAAAACCGTACTAGGTATATCCTTGACATCAACTTTTAGTATTTCTTGACAAAAAATTATCTTCCCACAACTGGGTATTAGTATTACATTTTATATTCATCACTCATTGCCTATGATTCATGTATTACTGAACTAGTGATTGAGTTTTAAATACCAAAAAAAACATTTACTCCAAAACCTAGAATAATGTCTCCTTGTATCCAAGGACACATGAGATTAATGTTTGTGGTTATACTAAATAATAGTTCTACATGAATATTTCACTTGGAAATAAAGAAGTCATGTACTTATCACCATTGTCCTAGGTATCACCCTTTCTTAGCCACTTGAAGAATACACCTAACTTCCAATAAGTTTTATATACTCACTTGGTTACCGTATTAGAATACATATGTCACTAGAATATTTTGTTTACTACCCAAGTAGTAAAACTAAAACATTACATTTGTTGAATATTTTTTAAGAAGAATTTGTAACTCGCTTCTTTAATTCAATTAATTGAATTTAAACTTCCATTATTTTATTTTATAATATAAAATGAAAATAACCTTTGTTAATACCTCATTCATTAAAGGACGTTGAGAATGTGCCATTGGAATTAATTTCTTTTTGTCCTTTTCATCTAGTCTTTCAATTTATTCACCATAAGGATTAAAGATAAAACTGTATTTGATATTCTTATTGTCTTGGAAAACCATACCTAAATTGGTAATAAAGTGTTTACTAAATAATTGTTCGAGAATCGAGTAATGTGGTGAAAATGATATGAGAAAGGGATCCATTTAAATATCATGATCAATCTTTCAATTTACACATGTCGTTGTAACATTGTCTTATTCATATCATTTCTTCACTTTCTCCTTGAAAACATCTTGGAGTTGAAACTTCATGTTTTATCATCCATCTGGTGTAGCGACTGCAACTAACATCGGACGTTGATGAAATCATAATGATATAACTATCATATGCATTGTATATTAGTCTCCTATAATTAATTTCACCCGTGTTTCTCGAGGTAGTTTAATAGTGTTGGGGATACTAGCACCTTGAGTTTCTTATATCATAATACAATATGAAAGCGCCCGTATTATTCTTGGATACTCATGCCAGTGTGGACATTTACTTTTTCCAATATTTATCACAGTTTTAAACTTGTGGTATAATTTTCCATTTTTCTAAAAAAATGAATTTTAGCAGATTAGTTCTTTTATCATGATTACTAGTTTAAGACATTTTGATTAATTACCTAAATCATTTAATGTCTCCCACTATTTTATCAGATTCTAGGAACCCTTTGTGCTAGAATCGTAATACTCTGTTGCTTGATTATTCTAGTGGAAAGGATCCCAAAACCACCTCTCATAGTCTACAAGCTATGTCTACGCCACTACTTGGAGGGTTCACAGTGGGATTTTGGATAGTCGACCGCTTTAACTTGTGGTTCCTTGATTTGTTGAGTGAAGACCCAACTTCTAAAAATCAAAACTTGATTTACTCAATGCTTGCCTCTGAAATGATAGCAAGTTAGCTATGGATAATCCTTACTAGAACTTTAGTTAAGTTGACCCATCATTCTTATAAGGACTCCCCAGTAGTAATAGGTACCCTCATCTATGGCATGATCGGCACCTCAAATAGCTAGTTTTGTCCAAATTTGATTTATGGAAGGAGAAAATGACTTAATATATCTTTGAGGGTTTTCTTATTTTTAATGTGATGAAAGAAATCGTTTTCTATTTTTATAAGCACATACTATGTGATCACACTCACAACTGGCCATGTAAGAAATAGAAAACTTTATCGTGTCACATGTTTATTTTATCTTTCATACTTCTTTATTATTATTCTATGTGATCGTGAATTAACTACACATTCAAAAAAACAATAAACCATGCAAAAAAATGATGACCTTATCATGAGCTAGTACTAATGGTTGATTTGTTAAGTGAATAATGGACCAACCTAGACCTTAGGGGTAATACCTTGTGTCGCATGGACTGCGACTCGAAATGCAGTGTATTCCCCTCCAATGCATCATATCTATTGTCCGGTGTATCTCCATGACCCGTCATGAACTATGTCACATCTCTTCACGTCATTATACAACTGTACTCGCACGCAGGCGAGGGGGTTTTGGGTTATAAAAATAAAACTCTGAGAATGGTCACACATGCCCTTATACATATAATGACATAGAGAAGATATGCAGATCACCTTTTAAATTAATTAAACTAATTATTACAGAACAATGAAATAATTAAATAAATAGATCAAATAAATAATAAAGTACTAGAAATGCATTGGTCAGTCTCCAAATCATGATCAGAATACGTATTAACTCACATATATAAACTAAATGCAGAATTAAAATTAAACTTGCATTAAATAAATTTGAGGGCACTTAATTGAATTAAAAACTTCAATCTAATTTTAAATTAAATATTTCAACGTCATTCTGTCTCATTTAATTAATTTAATTTTAAAACATAAATTTAAATTAATTAATTAATTTAATTAAACTCCAAATTAAATTAATTATGCCGCATTCATTATTAAACCAAAAATTAATATTTAATTAATTTAATTATCAACTGTAATTAAATTAAATATTCTAATTGATTTTTGATTAAATTAGAATACTCGCCCCATTAAACTTTGGGCAGTGCCTGTACGGGTCAGGGAAAACCTACGTAGCCCCAGTCCGGGCTGTTCCGACCCCGTGCAGGGGCATTCTAGGCTGGGCGGATCCGACCAAGCCTGTTCCGGGCTTAGCTGATCCACCTGAACCTATTTCAAGGTAAACTCATGATGCGCATATGGTTACCTTCCGATTGGGCGGACCGGGCGGTGGGTAGGGTTTGAACCTGCAAGCTACTACGACTGGGAGCAGGCACACTGGTGCAGTGGAGCTCGCGATGGTCTGGTGGGTGCGGTCACCGGTGAACTGGTGTAGACACAGCCCGGTGGGGCTATCTGCGACCGGAAGGGATTCCAGAGAAGGGTGGAGCTACTGAGTGGCACTGGTGTGGGCAGTCCGGCGGTCGGTGTGGTTAGGGCGTCCGCGGCTGAGGCGGGAGGTCTCCGGATGGGGCGACACGAGGTCGGTGGCTCCAGGTTTTTGGTGAGGCAGGGCGACCTTGACGGGGTGTGGCGGTGAGCTCACGGTGGTCTCGGGGTGCCCGTTGTGGCTAAAGGAGGCGGCCCTGCCGGGACAGGGTGCGGCAAAGAAGGGTGGCGTGCAGGAGCTGTCGGGGTAAGTGTCGAGGGTGGAGTTGGCACGCTAGGGTGGAGGCGCGGGGTCTCACTGGGAGGGTGTAGAGGAGGCTAGAATGGCAGGGTGATAGGGTCTCGTTGGGTGAGGCGGCGAATGTCCTGGTTTGGCCCCAGCGTCGCTGCGCCTGCAGCAGAAGGAGGCGGCCCCTCCTTCTACGTGTAGGAGATGACAAGGGGGGTCGTTCGGCCCCCCAACCCTAACCCCTTCATTTTTTTCTGTTTTTTTTTCAAACCTGCATAACAGGTTGTGCCCCCTGCCATTTTTTTTATCTGAGACCTGCAAAACAAGTCTCCCCCACCCCCTTAAAAGTCCACACTTTCTTATTTTAATTTTCTAAAGCCTATTTTTAGGATTTGGAAAATTAATAATAATATTATAATAAAAATTATTATAATAAATATATTATATTAATTGATTATTGTTATATTGATTATTATTATTATTATATTATAATTATTATTGTTATTATTATATTATAATAATTATTATTATAATTACCCTCATCGGTAAATAACTGGTCCCAGAAAACACTATTTTAGCAACCATAATTCCACCAGGGAGGATGAATATATCGGATTTTAATACTTTGGATGACCGCAGATTGGTCATTCGATATCGGATTCAGATGCGGTCATTGGAGTTAGAACCGTAACGATTCCCTATTATAAATTAATGAAAATTTAAATAGTTTGGATTAAAATAAATAGAAATTCCTCTGATACCACTTGAAAAAACCAGGCGTGCAGCAGAAGCCCCAAACAGGTGGGATTTTAAAAAAATTCACCGAAAATCGATGCAATCTTGTCGACGTCAGCGAATAGCAGCCCGGTTTAAGCCGAGGATCAAGCATGAAGAGTTTTAAGCACAAAATAAAACCGTAAAATACCAGGTTTATGTCTGAATTTGCGCACGACATCTACTCATCATTGGTGATTGTTTCTTGAATAATCCAAGGCTGAATTCCTCTAGATTATCCACACATGCTCCAAGAAACTGCGAGAACACCATTTGTCGAAATTTGGGTGCTAGCATGGAATTCTGACAATGACTTTGACGCTCCAACGATAATTGCATCTCTCTTCTTGTGATGCCTGAGAAAGAGCTCAATCCGATCTCCTTGGATCTAGAGAATCTCTCTCTAGAACATGGGAGAGAGGAGAGGAGAGAGAATTACCATGAATAGTCCTTTGTGAAAACCCCACCTCCTCTATTTATAGTGTGTTATGTGTTTACCCAGAAATGCCAACCCAGACCCCGAATAATCAACGCACTATTAATGGCATATTATGACTACTAAACTAAGTCATAAATATTATTATCATTTTCGTGTAATGTATTAAATATATTACATGATAATAATTGAGTCCAGAACATGACTCGTTGTTCCCATAAATATTAATTGAACCTTGAATATTTTTAATATTCATCAATTAATATTTTTTATGTATTTACTTAAAACTCTTAAATACATTTAATAAATAAATTAAATGCTCATTATTCTATACTCAAATAATAAAAATTTATTTATTTCATTGGTAATCATATTTCCTAGATAAATCTCGGACCCCAGTGGTGGGGCCCACCATGTCAAAAACTCATATTCAACTGAATAGGTAATATTCTTGAATACATTATTCTGTGTGACCCTCTAGGCCCTTATCTTGATAGCATTGAATATTATTCACAGACCAAAATCAGGATCTAGAAACCCATCATGGCCCCTAAAGAGATAAGGATTGTCACAGCAATGACAACCAACCTATGAACATGCACTGTGTAATATAATCTATTTTTCAATAATATCTCATAAAACGGGATGCACTCACGTGTCATCGCCCTTTTCTTACTTTATTATTTGTTGAACAAATGGGACGGATTTACCCAAGACTTCCAAAACCATGGTCTTATAAAGGTACTACCATCCTTATCAACATGTCCTAAGATATAATACTTCCATGACCTGAAAGTGACAAATCCTTTCTTGACCATTCAACCAATTTCATGCCATCAGTGACGTACCCAACACAAACTACCTCTCCACGATTTCAACTTCATGGTTTTCATCTTGAATCAAATTACATGATCAAATGATATACACTAGAAATGATCTCAAGTCAGGAGACCATTACACATGATCGTAGATAGGAACATCCAATGAAACCTGAAACATGTGGTGTTCCTATTGGCAGGTCTGTCCTCATTATCTCACTACTAGAGGACACTAAGTGCTAACTTCATGAGAAGCCTCAATGCTTATGATCCCCCAACACCTGATAGTCAAACATCTACTATTTTAGATCAGTAAGATGTATCTAGACCATAGAACAAATATTTAATATTAATGTCATAGTATCTAGAGTTTATCATTATATCATGGGATCTGCTATAACCTTTCGATATGACAATTAATCTCTGTACATTACCATTTCAATCATGGATACAGAAAATTCTACTCCATAATTGTAAGATGACATCATGTATAGCTAACTATATACACGATATGGTAATCAAAATCACTGAATAGTTAGGTCTAGGGAACCCACTATTTCAATAATGGATTCCTTAAACCCTTTCATGACTGATGTAAATTCCTAACCCATGGAACACATGTTGATAATGAATTAAGTATTGAAGATTATTCAAATGATTAAAATGGTACTAAGGTTAGAAATGAATAAATTAAAGGTTATTAACTAATGGAACCTGAGTTTTCTTTTGTTTATTCATAATTTTTTAGTATTTTCATTCACTATCTATTAGACTGGATATTTTTTAGACATCGTTGGTGGTGGCCTACTGAGTTTTACTCTCAGACTCCATTGGTACCTGAGCAGATTTCATGCTTATAAGTTAGGATAAGGGCAAAGGCCATGTGCTTGGGAGTTGGTTCAGGCTTGGGATGTGTATGGATGAGGTTCTAGACTTAGATTCAGGACCATTTTGGGGATTTAGTTGTTGGTCTTATTTTGGGTTTTCCTTTACTTTTAGCACAGTTAGCATGGCATGACATATTGACTATTTGGTTATGATTTATACCATGTCTGGGAAGTGGTTATTTATGCATGTTATAGTTATTTTATTATTGTTCCCTTTATTTATTATGTTATTTACTATGTATTACTATATTAAAGAGTTTATAGTCTACCCTTGTGACTGTTTATACCCTTACTATGAGTCGGAAACCTCTGGTGTATGGGGAGGTGCGCTTGAGGTCATGTGGTGACCCGGTTGAGGGCACCAGTTTAGTGGCTTTTGGCTCAAGGAAATTACAAAGTGGTATCATAGGAGTTATTTTCTACTATATTACCAATTAGAATTCTATAAATGAGAATAGGATGTGTCGGGCCTTGGCAATGAGCTCATTCTTGGGAGTCTCTAACCCATGTATGAGGGAAAACCCAAGTCACCCAGGATGGGAACTGTTGTTCTCATTGTGTTTTATTATGTTTGATGATATTTCACCATTTGGTGATGCACTTATTGTGTGATGTGATAGTTTTATTATATTTAGATTGTGGATGGAATGGAATGGGATTTCACATTCATGCATCATTATAGGCACCTAGGTATTTAAGTGACATGCATCGTGATAGGCACACACAGGACGGGTGTGTGGGATGTAAAGGGGTAGAATTCATTTGACCTTCTTGAGCAAATAGAATAAAATAGTGCCTTATAAAATGATTCAATGGTTAAAAAGGAAACAAAATGTTGAATAATGGATAAAAAATTGTGCATAATTAAGGGTCTAATTGAATCAAAATATTGGTCATGACTAGTTTTGAAATGGGAAATGTTTCTAAGAGGAATATGCACATTGTGAACATGAAAGTGGTTTCAAAAATGTGTCTAATGAAATCCTTGTGACTATGTATGTTGGTTTACCCGGGTTAACCATGACCCGTGGTAGGGATGGTTGAGGGTAGTGTTCTAGATTAATGGTGTTTATTCAAGCATTGTATGTGAAATGAATTTTTTATGTCTAGTAGAGAGAATTATTTTGTATGAACTATGAAAGCTTTATGTCATGTGTTCTAAAGATTGTGTTTGGGATTGTAGATAAATGACACCATGAAGATGTGATTTGGTAGGGAAAAAAGAGGATGTTGCTGATATTTCTCCCCCAGTAGTGGAGCAATAATATCTGGTGATTCAAGGTAATAGAGAAGAGAAGTTTCATGATAATTTTTTTCATTTTATGCAGATGATGAAATGATACCCAGGGTGGGTTGTTCCTAGTATGTTCGAGATGACTAGAGAGTTTTAGCTACAACACCCTACCTATGAGAATAAAGTCAAGTTGGAAGCTTATATGTTATGCGGTCAGGAAAATCCTTGGTGGTACATCATCATTCAGACTGAACGGGATGAAGGTATGGTATGGAAATAATCCTAGAAAAATTTTATATAACACTTCTATCAACAAACCTTGAGGTAGGAGAAGGATATATTGTTTATGAGTTTGACCCAATGGGTTGTGTTAGTGATGGATTATTCTAGTTCTCTCACTGACTTGTGCTGCTTTGTTCCAGTATTGGAAGGACACAAGGCATCTATGGTGAAACATTTCCAAGATGGGATTAAAAATGATATTAGGTACCAGGTAAACATCTTTCATTTGAATAGGTTTGTAGAGGTAGTATACTAGGCCCTTATCCTAGAAGGGAACTGAAATGTGCGGCCAATTGTCACCTATCAACCAGTCAAGGTTCCAGTTCTCTGCTAATGTGTATAGCAGCACTCGTGTCGAATCCTCGGCGATGATACTTTGTAATAGTCGTTTGTTTTTAGTTGATTATATTCTGATTAGGGGGGTTTTAAAATCTTAAATGAATTGATTAATGATTGGTGTTTGATTTAAAAAATTTATAAATATTGGGGTGAGTTTATTTTTTGGGAGTTAAGCTTGTGATATCCTAGAGCTTTGCTTTATATTGCAGTTAATTTAACACCCACTTCGCAAGATAATGTTGATTGGAATTACTAAGTGTTAAGGTATTAATCCAATCCTTAACTTAACTTAGGGTTCTAATATCAATCATAGATTGTTGATGGTAGTGTATTTATGCTTCCAATAATCCATGGAAACCACACGTTAAACAAAACAAGTCATTAATCCATGACATGTTAAGTCCAACATACACAATGTTAAATTAAAGAATATTCATCAAGCAAATACTCTCAATCACTTAACATCCCTAAATTTTGACTCACCCCAATAATATATTTACTCAGACATTGATATTAATATTATTCTGGTTTATATATTTATTATGCTTAATTAACAAGAGAAGAAAAATAAAGGGATAAGAAAAGAGTGGTACGTCGAACACACACACACGAACAATGATGAGAATTAAAAAAATGGAATTTCGATTGAATGAGGAAGAAAAATAAGGGAAGGGGATTAAACTGAATTTAAAATATTTTAAGAAAATTAATATTAAACTATAAAATTTGGGTGATAATAAGATATATTGAAGAATAAACTTGCATTAAAACAGAATTACAAAACACAAACTTACAAGATTACAAACAAAGAACAACACAAAAGTGAAAGGAAACAAAGAGAGGAGGAAGGGTATATCAAGTGAAAACCTGAGTATGGAAGGTCCTACCCAGAAATTGACAAGTATTTGGTCGTTCCAATATGTGATTCTATCTTCTTAAATGCCAACCCCTTTGAAGGAGAGGAGGGGGATGCATTTAAAGCCCAAGGAAGTGGACTGTTTTCATTCCCAATCTGTCCCTCCAATTTCATTGCCAGGTTGGCTATTTAGACAGACAAATCTTGAGATATCTCCTTCTTTAAATTTTTAGATAATAAATTTGTGCGACCTCTCTCAAAATTTGAAGTCATTTGGACCCATGGAGCCAAAGTTATGGTCGATTGACTAAACAAAGTTAATCTGTCCATTTCAATCCAATATTTTTGAATTCCAAAATTTGAAAGAGTTTTTGAATAGGAATATGCCTTAAAAGTCTAATTATTTCTTCAACAATTTAGTCCGCCTATATCTCCTATTTAACACTACAAAATATGAGAACGATTTGATGATTATATCATGAGATATGTCATGAATAGTGTCCGAATTTTAATTCCCGTCCAGAATAGTGGGCTAGAATTCAAAGATTCATTTGGGCCCATTGTTCTTAGAGTTGGGCCCTTAAATTTTTATCCATGATTATTTTGGATAATAAAGAACATATTGAAGAGTTTCATAAAATTTGGGCTTCGGGATTTATACAAGTAACTCAATCATCATGGTCATTCCAGTTTCATCACAAATTCTTTGGGTCATCTTGTGTGATCCATGTGATCCCTCAAATGGCAGAATTGGCTCATGATCCCTACTAATGAAATGTTTTATATTTAATTATGAATCCTTAAAACAATAACCACACAATTTGTATCATTAGGGGGAGAGTTATAAATAAAATAATAAATTGACTCAATTGGACTACTTCTAAAAATGCTCAAAATTATACTTAGTATTAAAACATTAATATTTCACACAAATTATGCACATTTCATATAAAATCAGTAAAGGGGTATATAATAAGTCATTAAAATATTAATAACATCAACTCCACCACACTTAGTCTTGTTCATGTACTCATGTGAAAAAAATATAAAAACATAACAAAATCATTTTCACTCACCAACAGATATTAAAATTTTGTTTTCTCCAATCAGGGGAGGTTTAGACTATTTCACTCATCCATTTTGAATTCCACCACAAGTTGTAACCGAAAAAATGTTCCAAAACTAATTCATTTTTTCATGCTCAAATTTATAGATGGAAAATTTGGACACTCAAAACTCACACCTCTCAAGATGATAAAATTAATTTGTGGAGGTTCACTCATTCACCAACCAAAAGTGAAAATCTTAGAGTTTTAAAGAGCTCTCAACTTCCAATCCCTATCCAAAGTGCACGAGAATAAAGAGGTATTTTTAAGGGCTTTTTCTGTGCCTATGGGTCGGTAGGAATATAATGTCCAAGATAGATAAGAAGAGGGGTAAAACACCAACATAGAAAAAGCAATGCACATTTTTTTTGAAATAAAACATGGAAGAAAATGAAAACACATATTTTACAAGGGAATGATTGTGTGAATAAAGACACAATAGAGGATAAAAATTTGAAGGGGATGAGAAGATGAAATATTTACAAACCACAAAACTTCTCCCAATTACATAAGAATATAATTCAAGTGTTCTTTTTTTCTTTTTTTTTCTCTTTTTTCAAAAGTTGAACTTGGAAAAGATCTCACACTCATATCCCAACCCATGATTGATCTCATCATGACACTAATTGTAATATTTATAACAAGATCAAAGGTTTAGGAAGAGTTATTTTTGACCTACCCAAGAAACAACCCAATTTTTTTTTTGTTCTTTTTTTTTTTATTTTGTTTTGAACACTTGTCAATAACATTTACAAAATTACATAAATGAAAGTACATTACATTCCCCAAAACACATTGAATGAAAACCTCTAGTTCTAATCTAAATCAGATATTGTTGATGGTATTTTATTTATGGTTCCAATAATCCAAGTAAACACATGTTAAACAAAACAAGTCATTAATCCATGACATGTTAAGTCCAACATACACGATGTTAAAATAAAGACTATTAATCGAGCAAATACTCTCAATCACTTAACATCCATAAATTTTGACTCACCCCAATAATATATTTACACAGAAATTTATATTAATATTAATCTGGTTTATATATTTATGATGATGAATTAAAAAGAGAAGAAAAATAAAGGGATAAGAAAATAGTGGTACGTCGAACACACACACACGGACAATGATGAGAATTAAAAAACCGGAATTTCGATTGAATGAGGAAGAAAAATAAGGGAAGGGGATTCAAATTTATTTAAGATATTTTAAGAAAATAAATATTAAACTATATAAGTTGGATGAGAATAAGAGATATTGAAGAAGAAACTTTCATTAAAACATAATTACAAAACACAAACTTACAAGATTACAAACTAAGAACAATACAAAAGTGAAAAGAAACAAAGAGAGGAGGAAGGGTATCTCAAGTGAAAACTTGAATATGGAAGGTCCTCCCAAACCTTTGGAAAGGATTTTTTTATGCCAATATTTGATCCAATCTTCTGAAATTCCAACCCCTTTGAAGGAGAGGATGGGGATGCATTTATAGCCCAAGGAAGTGGACTGTTTTCATTCCCAATCTGTCCCTCAAATTGAATTGACAAGTTGGCCATCCAGAGAGCTGAATCTCGAGATATCTCCTTCTTAAAAGTTGTAGATACTAAAGTTGGACGACCTCTCTCAAAATTTAGAGTCATTTGGACCTATAGAGCCAAAGTTAGGGCCGGTTTCTTAAACAAATTTAATTTGCCCATTTCAATCCAATATTTTTGAAGTCCAAAATGTGAAAGGGTTTTTGAATAGTAATATGCCTTCAAAGAAGAATGATTTCTTCAAAAAAGTTGGCCATATATATATACTATTTCACATTTCAAAGGCTTATATCTATTTTATGATTACATCATGAGATATTTCATGAATAGTTTCTGGGTTTTAATTCCCGGACAGAATGGTGGGCTAGACTTCAAAGCTTCATTTGGGCCCCTTGTTCTTGGAGTTGGGCCCTGAAATTTTTATCCATGATTATTTTGAATAATAAACAACATATAGTAGAGGTTAATAAAATTTTGGCTTTAGTATTTAGACCAGTAACTCAATCATCATGGCTGGTCTAGTTTCATCACAAATTCTTTGGGTCATCTTGTGTGGTCCATATGATCCTTCAAATTGCAGAATTGGCCCATGATCCCTTCTAATGAAATGTTTTATATTGAATTAGAAATCCTAAAAAACAATAATCACACAATTTGAATCATTATGGGGAGAGTTATAAATAAAATAGTAAACTAGATCAATTGGACTACTTCTAAAAATGATCAAAAATTATACTTAGTATTAAAACATTAATATTTCACACAAATTATGTACATTTCATATAAAATCAGTAAAGGTGGTATATAATAAGTCATGAAAATATTAATAACATCAACTCCCCCACAATTATTATTGTTCATGTCCTCATGTGCAACAAATATAAAAACATAACAAAATCATTTTCACTCACCAACATATATTAAAATTCTGTTTTCTCCAATGAGAGGAGGTTTGAACTATTCCACTCATCCATTTTGAATTCCACCACAAGTTGTTACAGAAACAATGTTCCAAAACTAATTCATTTTTTCATACCCAAATTTATAAATGGAAAATGTGGACACTCAAAACTCACACCTCTCAAGATGATAAAATTCATTTGTGTAGGTTCACTTTTTCACCAACCAAAAGTAAAAATCTTAGAGTGTGAAAGAGCCCTCATCTTCCAATCCCTATCTAAAGTGCACAAGAATAAATAGGTATTTTTAAGGGTTTTTTCTGTGGCTATGGGACGGTAGGAATATAATGTCCAAGAGAGAGAAGAAGAGGGGTAAAACACCAACATAGAAAAAGCAATGCACATTTTGTTTTAAATAAAACATGGAAGGAAATGAAAACACATATTTTACAAAGGAATGATTGTGTGAAGAAAGACACAATAGAGGATAAAAATTTGAAGGCGATGAGAAGATGAAATATTTACAAACCATAAAACTTCTCCCAATGACATAATAATATAATGCAAGTGTTCTTTTTTTCTTTTTTTCTCTTTTTTCGAAATTTGAACTTGGAAAAGATCTCACACTCATATACTAACCCATGATTGATCTCCTCATGAAACTAATTGTAATAGTTATAACAAGATCAAAGGTTGAGGAAGAGTTATTTTTTACCTACCCAAGAAACAACCTTTTTTTTCTTTTTTTTTCTTTTTTAATTTTTTTTTTTTGATTTTTTTTTTTGATTTTTTTTTTGAACACTTGTCAATAAAATTTAAAAAATTACATAAATGAAAGTACATTACATTCCCCAAAACACACTGAATGAAAACCTATAGTTATAATATCAATCAGATCTTGTTTATGGTAGTGTATTTATGGTTCCAATAATCCATGGAAAGCACACGTTAAACAAAACAATTCATTAATCCATGACATGTTAAGTCCAGTATACACAATGTTAAATTAAAGAATATTCATCGCGCAAATACTCTCAATCACTTAACATCCCTAAATTTTGACTCACCCAAATAATATATTTACTCAGACATTGATATTAATATTAATCTGTTTTATATATTTATGATGATTAATTAATAGGAGAAGAAAACTAAAGGGATACGAAAAGAGTGGTACGTCAAACACACACACACGAATAATGATGAGAATTAAAAAAATGGAATTTCGATTGAATGAGGAAGAAAAATAAGGGAAGGGGATTCAACTGTATTTAAACTATTTTAAGAACATGAATATTAAACTATATAAGGTGGATGACAATAAGAGATATTGAAGAATAAACTTTCATTAAAACAGAATTACAAAACACAAACTTACAAGATTACAAACAAAAAATAACACCAAAGTGAAAGGAAACAAAGAGAGGAGGAAGGGTATCTCAAGTAAAAACTTTAGTATGGAAGGTCCTCACAAGACTTTTTAAAGGCTTTGTTCATGCCAATTTGTTCTCCTATCTTCTAAAATTCTAACCCCTTTGAAGGGGAGGAGGGGGATGCATTTATAGCCAAAGGAAGTGGACTGTTTTCATTCCCAATCTGTCCCTCCACTTGCATCGCCAAGTTGGCTATTCAGATAGTAGAATCTCGAGATATTTCCTCTTCAAAGTTTTAGATACTAAATTTGTACGACCTATCTCAAAATTTGGAGTCATTTGGACCTATAGATCCAAAGTTAGGGCCAGTTTTTTAAACAAATTTAATCTTTCCATTTCAATCAAATCTTTTTGAAGTCCAAAATTTGAAAGGGTTTTTGAATAATAATATTCCTTAAAAGACGAATGATTTCTTCAACAAAGTAGGCCGTCTATATCTCCTCTTTCAGGATGCAAAGGCTCATCCAGATTTGATGATAAAATCATGAGATATGTCATGAATAGTGTCTAGAGTTTAATTCCCGGACAGAATGGTGGGCTAGACTTAAAAGCTTCACTTGGGCCCCTTGTTTTTGTAGTTGGGCCCTGAAATTTTTATCCATGATTCATTTGGATAATCAAGAAATATGGTAGAGTTTCATAAAATTTGGGCTTCATTATTTAGACCAGTAACTCAATCATTATGGCTAGTCCAGTTTCATCACAAATTCTTTGGGTCATCTTGTGTGGTCCATGTGATCCTTCAAATGGCAGAATTGGCCCATGATCCCTTAAAATTCAAATGTTTTATATTGAATTACAAATCCTAAAAAACAATAAACACACAATTTGGATCATTAGGGTGATAGTTATAAATAAAATAGTAAACTGACTCAATTGGACTACTTCTAAAAATGCTCAAAAATTATACTTAGTATTAAAACACTAATATTTCACACAAATTATGCACATTTCATATAAAATCAGTAAAGGGGGTATATAATAAGTCATGAAAATATTAATAACATAAAATCCCCCACACTTAGTCTTGTTCATGTCCTCGTGTGCAACAAATATAAAAACATAATAAAATCATTTTCACTCACCAACAGATTTTAAAATTTTGTTTTCTCCAATCAAGGGAGGTTTAGACTATTTCGCTCATCCATTTTGAATTACACCACAAGTTGTTACAGAAACAATGTTCCAAAACTAATTCATTTTTTCATGCTCAAATTTAGAAATGGAAAATGTGGACACTCAAAACTCACACCTCTCAAGATGAGAAAATTCAGTTGTGGAGGTTTACTCTTTCACCAACTGAAAGTGAAAAGTTTAGAGTTTGAAAGAGCTCTCAGCTTTCAATACCTATCCAAAGTGAACAAGAATAAAGAATTCTTTTTAAGGGTTTTTTTTGTGTCTATGGGACCATAGGAATATAATGTCCAAGAGAGATAAGAAGAGGGGTAAAACACCAACATAGAAAAAGCAATGCATATTTTTTTTTTAAAATAAAACATGGAAGGAAATGAAAACACATATTTTACAAGGAAATGATTGTGTGAAGAAAGACACAATAGAGGATAAAAATTTGAATGGTCTGAGAAGATTAAATATTTACAAACCAAAAAACTTCTCCCAATGACATAAGAATATAATGCAAGTTTTCTTTTTTTCTTTTCTTTTTCTCTTTTTTCGAAAGTTCAACTTGGAAAAGATCTCACACTCATATCCCAAACCATGATTGATCTCATCATGACACTAATTGTAATAGTTATAACAATATAAAAGCATGAGAAAGAGTTATTTTTGACCTACCCAAGAAACAACCCTATTTTTTTCTTCTTTTTTTTGATTTTTTTTGTTTTTGATTTTTTTTTTCGAAAACTTCTCAATAACATTTACAAAATCACATAAATGAAAGTACATTACATTCCCCAAAACACACTGAATGAAAACCTCTAGTTTTAATCTCAATCAGAGCTTATTGTTGGTAGTTTATTTATGGTTCCAATAATCCATGGAAATCACACGTTAAAAAAAACAAGTCATTAATCCATGACATGTTAAGTCCAACATACAAAATGTTAAATTAAAGAATACTCATCGAGAAAATACTCTCAATCACTTAACATTCCTAAATTTTCACTCACCCCAATAATATATTTACTCAGAAATTGATATTAATGTTAATTTGGTTTATATATTTATGATGATGAATTAACAAGAGAATAAAAAGAAAGGGATAAGAAAAGAGTGGTACGTCGAACACACACACACGAACAATGATGAGAATTAAAAAACGGAATTTTTATTGAATGAGGAAGAAAAATAAGGTAAGGGGATTCAACTGTATTTAAAATATTTTAAGAACATTAATATTAAACTATAGAAGGTGGATGAGAATAAGAGATACTGAATAAGAAACATTCATTAAAAAATAATTACAAAATAGAAACTTACAAGATTACAAACGAAGAACAACACAAAAGTGAAAGGAAACAAAGAGAGGAGTAAGGGTATATCAAGTGAAAACTTGAGTATGGAAGGTCAACCCAAGACTTTTTCAAGAATTTTTTCACTCCAATATGTGCTCCTATCTTCTGAAATGCCAACCCCTTTGAAGGAGAGGGGGATGCATTTAAAGCCCAAGGAAGTGGACTGTTTTCATTCCCAATCTGTCCCTCCACTTGCATCGCCAAGTTGGATATTCAGATAGATGAATATCGAGATATCTCCTTCTTCAAAGTTGTAGATAATAAAATTGGATGATCTCTCTCAAAATTTGGAGTCATTTGTACCTATGGATCCAAAGTTATGGCTGGTTGATTAAACAAATGTAATTTTTCCATTTCAATCCAATATTTTTGAAGTCCAAAATGTGAAAGGGTTTTTGAATTGGAAGATACCTTAAAATATGAATGATTTATTCAAAAAAACCTTCCTCCTATATCTCCTCTTTCACACTTCAAAATATCATCTCTATTTGATGATTACATCAGGAGATATGTCATGAATAGTGTATGGATTTTAATTCTCGTCCAGAATGGTGGGCTAGACTTAAAAGCTTCATTTGGTCCCCTTGTTCTTGGAGTTGAGACCTGAAATTATTATCCATGATTCTTTTGGATAATCAAGAACATATGGTAGAGTTGAATAAAATTTGGGCTGCAAGATTTAGACCAGTAACTCAATCATCATAGATGGTCCAGTTTCATCACAAATTCTTTGGGTCATCTTCTGTGGTCCATGTGATCCTTCAAATGGCAGAATTGGCCCATGATCCCTTCTAATAAAATGTTGTATATTGAATTAGTAATCCTAAAAAACAACAACCACACAATTTATATCATTAGCTTGAGAGTTATAAATAAAATAGTAAACTAACTCAATTGGACTACTTCTAAAAATGCTCAAAAATTATACTTAGTATTAAAACATTAATATTTCACACAAATTATGAAATTTCATATAAAATCAGTAAAGGGGGTATATAATAAGTCATGAAAATATTAATAACATCAACCCACCACACTTAGTTTTGTTCATGTCCTCATGTGAAACAAATATAAAAACATAACAAAATGATTTTCACTCACCAACAGATATTAAAATTTTGTTTTCTCCAATCAGGGGAGGTTTAGACTATTTCACTCATCCATTCTGAATTCCACCACAAGTTGTTACAGAAAAAATTTTCCAAAACTAATTCATTTTTTCATGCTCAAATTTAGAAATGGAAAATGTGGACACTCAAAAACTCACACCTCTCAAGATGATAAAATTCATTTGTGGAGGTTCACTCTTTCACCAACCAAAAGTAAAAATCTTAGAGTTTGAAAGAGATCTCACCTTCCAATCCCTATCCAAAGTGCACAAGAATAAAGGTTATTTTTAAGGGGTTTTTTCATGGCTATGTGAGGGTAGGAATATAATGTCCAAGATAGGGAATAAGAGGGGTAAAACACCAACATAGAAAAATCAATGCACATTTTTTTTGAAATAAAACATGGAAGGAAAAGAAAACACATATTTTACAAGGGGATTATTGTGTGAAGAAAGACACAATATAGGATAAAAAATTCAAGGACATGAGAAGAGGAAATATTTACAAACCACAAAACTTCTCCCAATGACATAAGAATATAATGCAAGTGTTCTTTTTTTCTTTTTTTTTCTCTTTTTTCAAAAGTTGAACTTGGAAAAGATCTCACACTCATATCCCAACCCATGATTGATCTCCTCACGACCCTAATTATAATAGTTATAACAATATCAAAGGTTGAGGAAGAGTTATTTTTGACCTACCCAAGAAACAACCCAATTTTTTTTTGTTCTTTTTTGTTTGACCACTTGTCAATAACATTTACAAAATTACATAAATGAAAGTACATTACATTCCCCAAAACACACTGAATAAAAACATGTAGTTCTAATCTCAATCAGATCTTATTGATGGTAGTGTATTTATGGTTCCAATAATCCATGTAAATCACACGTTAAAAAAAACAATTCATTAATCCATGACATTTTAAGTCCAACATACACAATGTTAAATTAAAGAATATTCATCGAGCAAATACTCTCAATCACTTAACATACCTAAATTTTGACTCACCCCAATAATATATTAACTCGTCCATTGATATTAATATTAATCTGGTTTATATATTTATTATTATGAATTAACAAGAGAATAAAAAGAAAGGGATAAGAAAAGAGTGGTACGTCGAACACACACACACGAACAATGATGATAATTAAAAAATGGAATTTAGATTGATTGAGGAAGAAAAATAAGGGTAAGGGATTCAATTGTATTTAAACTATTTTAAGAAAATTAATATTAAACTATATAAGGTGGATGAGAATAAGAGATATTGAAGAAGAAACTTACATTAAAACATAATTACAAAACACAAACTTATATGATTACAAACGAAGAACAACACAAAAGTGAAAGGAAACAAAGAGAGGAGGAAGGGTATCTCAAGTAAAAACTTGAGTATGGAAGGTCCTCCCAAGCCGTTTTTAAGGATTTGGTCATGCAAATATGTGCTCCTATCTTCTGAAATTCCAATCCCTTTGAAGGAGAGGAGGGGGATGCATTTATAGCCCAAGGAAGTGGACTGTTTTCATTCCCAATCTGTTCCTCTACTTTCATCGCCAAGTTGGCTATTCAGATAGCCGAATCTTGGGATATCTCCTTATTCAAGGTTGTATATAATAAAGTTGGACGACCTCCCTAAAAATTTGGAGTCATTTGGACCTATAGATCCAAAGTTAGGGCCGGTTTATTAAACAAATTGAATATGTCCATTTCAATCCAATCTTTTCGAAGTCCAAAATTTGAAACGGTTTTTGAATAGGAAGATTCATTCAAAGCGGAATTATTTATTCAACAAAGTCGGACGCATATATCTCTTATTTTACACTGAAAAGGATCATCTCTATTTGATGATTACATCATGAGATATGTCATGAATAGTGTACAGATTTTAATTCCTGGACAGAATGGTGGGCTAGACTTCATAGATTCATTTGTGCCCCTTGTTCTTGGAGTTAGGCCCTGAAATTTTTATCCATGATTCTTTTGGACAATAAAGAACATATTGTAGAGTTTAATAAAATTTGGGCTTCGGGATTTAGACCAGTAACTCAATCATCATGGATGGTCCAGTTTCATCACAAATTATTTGGGTCATCTGGTGTGGTCCATGTGGTCCTTCAAATGGAAGAATTGTCCCATGATCCCTTCTAATGAAATGTTGTATATTTAATTAGGAATAGTAGAAAACAATAACCACACAATTTGGATCATTAGGAGGATAGTTATAAATAAAATAGTAAACTAACTCAATTGGAATACTTCTACAAATGCTCAAAAATTATACTTAGTAATAAACATTAATATTTCACAAAAATTATGCACATTTCATTTAAAATCAGTAAAGGGGTTATATAATAAGTCATGAAAATATTAATAACATCAAATCCCCCACACTTAGTCTTGTGCATGTCCTCATGTGCAACAAATACAAAAACATAACAAAATCATTTTCACTCACCAACAGATATTAAAATTTTGTTTTCTCCAATCAGGGGAGGTATAGACTATTTCACTCATCCATTTTTAATTCCACCACTAGTTGTTACAGAAACAATGTTCCAAAACTAATTCATTTTTTCATGCTCAAATTTAGAAATGGAAAATGTGGACACTCAAAAATCATACCTATACAAAGTGCACAATAATAAAGAAGTCTTTTTAAGGGGGTTTTTTGTGGCTATGGGATGGTAGGAATACAATGTCCAAGAGATAGAAGAAGAGGGGTAAAACACCAACATAGAAAAATCAATGCACATTTTTTTGAAATAGAACATGGAAGGAAATGGAAACACATATTTTAAAAGGGAATGATTGTGTGAAGAAAGACACAATAGAGGATAAAAATTTGAAGGGGGTGAGAAGATGAAATATTTACAAACCACAAAACATCCCCCAATTACATAATAATGTAATTCAAGTGTTCTTTTTTTCTTTTTTTTTCTCTTTTTTAGAAAGTTGAACTTGGAAAAAATCTCACTCATATCTCAACCCATGATTGATCTCATCACGACACTAATTGTATTAGTTATAACAATATAAAAGGTTGAGGAAGAGTTATTTTTTACCTAACCAAGAAATAACCCTTTTTTTGTTCATTTTTTTGATTTTTTATTTATTTTATTTTTTTTGAACACTTGTCAACAACATTTACAAAATTAAATAAATGAAAGTATATTACATTCCCCAAAACACACTGAATGAAAACCTCTAGTTATAATCTCAATCAGATATTGTTTATGGTAGTTTATTTAAGGTTCCAATAATCCATGGAAATCACACGTTAAAAAAAACAAGTCATTAATCAATGACATGTTAAGTCCAACATACACAATGTTAAATTAAAGAATATTCATCGTGTAAATACTCTCAATCACTTAACATCCCTAAATTTTGACTCACCCCAATAATATATTTACTCATCAATTGATATTAATATTAATATGGTTTATATATTTATGATGATGAATTAACAAGAGAAGAAAAATAAATGGATAAGAAAAGAGTGGTACGTCGAACACACACACACGAACAATGATGATAATTAAAAAAACGGAATTTCGATTGAATGAGGAAGAAAAATAAGGGAAGGGGATTCAACTGTATTTAAACTATTTTAATAAAATTAATATTAAACTATAGAATGTGGGTGATAATAAGAGATATTGAAGAAGAAACTTTCATTAAAACAGAATTACAAAACACAAACTTACAAGATTACAAATGAAGAACAACACAAAAGTGAAAGGAAACAAAGAGAGGAGGAAGGGTATATCAAGTGAAAAATTGAGTATGGAAGGTCCTCCCAAGCCTTTTTCAATTCTTTGGTCGTGATAATATGTTCTCATATCTTCTAAAATTCCAACCCCTTTGAAAGAGAGGAGGGGGATTCATTTATAGTCCAAGGAAGTGGACTGTTTTGATTCCCAATATGTCCCACCACTTGCATCACCAAGTTGGTCATTTGGACATCCAAATCTCGAGATATCTCCTGCTTCAAAGTTTTAGATACTAAATTTTTACTACCTATCTCAAAATTTGGAGTCATTTGGACACATAGATCCAAAGTTAGAGTCGGTTTATTAAACAAATTTAATCTGTCCATTTCAATCCAATCTTTTTGAAGTCCAAAATGTGAAAGGGTTTTTGAATAGGAAGACACCTTCAAAGCCAAATTATTTATTCAAAAAATTCGGCTGCCTATATATTTTATTTCACACTGAAAAGGTTCAACTCTATTTTATGACTACATCAAGAGATTTGTCATGAATAGTGTCTGGATTTTAATTCCCAGACAGAATGGTGGGATAGACATAAAAGCTTCATTTGGGCCCATTGTTCTTGGATTTGGGCCCTGAAATTCTTATCCATGATTATTTTGGATAATAAAGAACATATGGTATAGTTTCATAAAATTTGGGCTTTGGGATATAGACTAGTTACTCAATCATCATGGCAGGTCCAGTTTCATCACAAATTATTTAGGTCGTTTTGTGTAGTCCATGTGATCCTTCAAATGGCAGAATTGGCCCATGATCCCTTCTAATGAAATGTTTTATATTGAATTAGGAATCCTAAAAAATAATAACCACATAATTTGGATCATTAGGAGTATAGTTATAAATAAAATATTAAACTGACTCAATTGGACTACTTCTAAAAATTCTCAAAAATTATACTTAGTATTAAAAAATTAATATTTCACACAAATTATGCACATTTCATATAAAATTAGTAAAGGGGATATATAATAAGTCATGAAAATATTAATAACATCAAATCCCCCACACTTAGTCTTGTTCATGTCCTCATGTACAATAAATATAAAAACATAACAAAATCATTTTCACTCACCAACAGATATTAAAATTTTGTTTTCTCCAATCAGGGGAGGTTTGGACTATTTCACTCATCCATTTTTAATTTTACCACAAGTTGTTACAGAAACAATGTTCCAAAACTAATTTATTTTTTCATTCTCAAATTTAGAAATGGAAAATGTGGACACTCAAAACTCACACTTCTCAAGATGATAAAATTCATTTGTGGAGGTTCACTCTTTCACCAAACAAAAGTGAAAATCTTTGAGTTTGAAAGAGCTCTCAGCTTCCAATACCTATACAAAGTGCACAAGAATAAAGAGGTATTTTAAAGGGGTTTTTCTGTGGCTATGGTGTGGTAGGAATATAATGTCAAATAGAGATAAGAAGAGGGGTAAAACACCAACATAGAAAAAGCAATGCGCATTTTTTTTGAAATAAAACATGGAAGGAAATGAAAACACATATTTTACAAGGGAATGATTGTGTGAAGAAAGACACAATAAAGGATAAAAATTTGAATGGGATGATAATATGAAATATTTATAAACCACAAAACTTCTCCCAATGACATAATAATATAATTCAAGTGTTCTTTTTTTCTTTTTTTTCTCTTTTTTCGAAAGTTGAACTTGGAAAAGATCTCACACTCATATCCCAACCCATGATTGATCTCCTCATGACACTAATTGTAATAGTTATAATAAGAACTAAGGTTGGGGAAGATTTATTTTTTACCTACCCAAGAAACAACCCTTTTTTTTTGTTCTTTTTTTTGATTTTTTTTTGAACACTTGTCAATAACATTTACAAAAATTACATAAATGAAAGTACATTACATTCCCCAAAACACACTGAATGACAAACTCTAGTTATAATCTCATTCAGAGATTTTTTATGGTAGTGTATTTATGGTTCCAATAATCCATGGAAACCACACGTTAAACAAAACAATTCATTAATCCATGACATGTTAAGTCCAACATACACAATGTTAAATTAAAAAATATTCATCGAGCAAATACTCTCAATCACTTAACATCCCTAAATTTTGACTCACTCCAATAATATATTTACTCATACATTGATATTAATATTAATATGGTTTATATATTTATGATGATGAATTAACAAGAGAATAAAAATAAAGGGATAAAAAAAGAGTGGTACGTCGAACACACACACACGAACAATGATGAGAATTAAAAAAACTGAATTTTGATAGAATGAGGAAGCAAAATAAGGGAAGGGGATTCAACTGTATTTAAACTATTTTAAGAACATTAATATTAAACTATATAAGTTTAATGAGAATAAGAGATATTGAAGAAGAAAATTACATTAAAACTGAATTACAAAACACAAACTTACAAGATTACAAACGGAAAACAACACAAAAGTGAAAGGAAACAAAGAGAGGAGGAAGTGTATCTCAAGTGAAAATTTGAGTATAAAAGGTCCTCCCAAGACTTTTTCAAGGATTTTTTCATTCCAATATGTGAACCCCTCTTCTGAAATTCCAACCTCTTTGAAGGAGACGAGGGGGATGCATTTGTAGCCCAAGGAAGTGGATTGTTTTCATTCCCAATCTATCCCTCTATTTGCGTCACCAAGTTGGCTATTTAGACAGACGAATATTGAGGTATCTCCTTATTTAAAGTTGTAGATACTAAATATGGAAGACCTATCTCAAAATTTGGAGTCATTTGGACCTATAGATCTAAAGTTAGGGCCGGTTTGTTAAACAAATTTAATCTGTCCTTTTCAATCCAATCTTTTTGAAGTCCAAAATATGAAAGGGTTTTTGAATAGGAAGATTCCATAAAAGCCGAATGATTTATTCAACAAATTCAGCCCCATATATCTCCTATTTCACACTGAAAAGTCTCAACTCTATTTGATGATTAAATCATGAGATATGTCAGGAATATTGTCCGGATTTTAATTCCCAGACAGAATGGTGGGCTAGACTTCAAAGCTTCATTTGGGCCCCTTGTTCTGGGATTTGGGCCCTGAAAGTTTTATCCGTGATTATTTTAGACAATAAAGAACATATGGTATAGTTTCATAATATTTGGGCTTCCGGATTTAGACCAGTAACTCAATCATCATGGCTGGTCCAGTTTCATCACAAATTATTTGGGTCATCTTGTGTGGTCCATGTGATCCTTCAAATGGAAGAATTGGCCCATGATCCCTTCTAATTAAAATGTTTTAAATTGAAATAGTAATCTTAAAAAACAATAACCACACAATTTATATAATTAGGGGGAGAGTTATAAATAAAATAGTAAAGTGACTCAATTGGACTACTTCTAAAAATGCTCAAAAATTATACTTAGTATTAAAACATTGATATTTCACACAAATTATGCACATTTCATATAAAATCAATAAAGGGGGTATGTAATAAGTCATGAAAATATTAATAACATAAACCCCACCACACTTAGTCTTGTGTGTGTACTCATGTGCAACAAATATAAAAACATAACAAAATCATTTTCACTCACCAACAGATATTAAAATTTTGTTTTCTCCAATCAGGGGAGGTTTAGACTATTTCACTCGTCCATTTTGAATTCCACCACAAGTTGTTACAGAAATAATGTTCCAAAACTAATTCATTTTTTCATGCTCAAATTTAGAAATGGAAAATGTAGACACTCAAAACTCACACCTCTCAAGATGATAAAATTCATTTGTGGAGGTTCACTCTTTCACCAACCAAAAGTGAAAATCTTAGAGTTTGAAAGAGATCTCAGCTTCCAATACCTATCCAAAGTGTACAAGAATAAAGAGGTATTTTTAAGGGGTTTTTCTGTGGATATGGGATGGTAGGAATATAATGTCCAAGAGAGAGAAGAAGAGGGGTAAAACACCAACATAGAAAAAGCAATGCACGTTTTTTTGAAATAAAACATGGAAGGAAATGAAAATGCATATTTTACAAGGGAATGATTGTGTGAAGAAAGACACAATAGAGGAAAAAAATTTGAAGGGGATGAGAAGATGAAATATTTAAAAACCACAAAACTTCTCCTAATGACATAAGAATATAATGCAAGTGTTATTTTTTTCTTTTTTTTTCTTTTTTCGAAAGTTGAACTTGGAAAAGATCTCACACTCATATCCCAACCGATGATTGATCTCCTCAAGACACTAATTGTAATATTTATAACAAGATAAAATGTGGATGAAGATTTATTTTTGACCTACCCAAGAAACAACCCAATTTTTTTTGTTCTTTTTTTTTATTTTTTTTTAACACTTGTCAATAACATTTAGAAAATTACATAAATGAATGTACATTACATTCCCCAAAACACACTGTATGACAACCTCTCCCCCACACTGAAATGGATGCTTTCCCTCAAGCATATAATAACATGGTGAAATCAACAAAGGGTAACCATAATGAAATCCATCCCCCCACACTTAAATTTCAAAAAATTATGCAATGAAAATCCATATTGATATTGGGTGGGAAAAGGTATTAGGCTTGTAATGTGGATATCAAAGAAAATGTTTTCATAGGCTCGAAGGGGTTTTCAAAAGGAGGATTAATTTAAGGGAAATGGTAGGCTATTTGGATATTATGATTCTCATGTGGTTCAAAAAATGGCTCTATCATATTAACACACACTAAAGTAGGAAATTCGGCTCAAAGGTCCACAAACTCAAGACTCACAAATGGGGGGTGAAAAGACACATTTTTAAAATATGGCCATAGGTGTCCTTGGCATGAAAGAAAATGTTGTTCCTCACGGTTTGGGAAAATCATTTTCCAAATCAAAAATTGATCATTCAAAATTTGTTAATTTTTACACAAAATTTTTTATCCAAAGTCATGATAAAAATACAAAATTTTTTAGGTGAAAACTTTTCTGTTAACTCCCCAAAATGGTTAGACAAAATTTGAAAATTTTAAGGTGAGTAATCATGACTCTTGATTTTTTTGTATATAATTTTTTTTTGTTATGATGTTTTTTTTGTTTTTTTTTTGTTTAGTTTTTTTTTAGTTTGTAATAAAGATACACCCACACAAAAGAGAAAGTGAAAAATACAGGTTTTGAAAAAGAAAGTGGTAAAAAAAATGAAAGAGAGAGGAAGAAGAAGAAAGAGGTATAGAGAGGAAGAGATAGAGAGAGAGTTAAAGGGAAAGAGGTGCCCCCTGGTTTGGATTTGGCGGGTTGCCATTTCCATCTAGTGGTAGGTAGAATGGAGAATTTGGGGATCCAGTGGAAGTCGATGTTGATCTAGGATTGTGCATCCTCTCATGGTGATGATTTAACTGATGTCCATTAACCATGAATGTCCTTTTGGAAGAGGGGTCTTGGACTTGCACTGCACCAAATGGGTAAACATTAGTAATAACAAATGGACCTTCCCAATGAGAATTAAGCTTACCTGGGTGAATCCAAAATCAAGAATTAAATAGCATTACATTTTCACCTTTCTAAAATACCTTTCTCAGGATGTGTTTATAATGGATTACCTTAGCATTTTCTTTGTACATATTGGAATTCGCATAGGATTCAAGTCAAATCTCCTCCAGTTCATCCAATTGCAACAATATTTCTTCACCAGATTTTTCACAATCAAAATTACAGGTTTTCACAACCCAAAAAGACTTATGTTTGATTTCAACTGGCATATAACATGCTTTACCAAAAACTAGCCTAAAAGGATACATCCCAATGGGTGTTTTATAGGCAGTTCGATAAGCCCAAAGTGGTTCACCGAGTCTTTCAGGCCAGTATTTCCTGGTGGGTTTTACAATTCTCTCAAGAACTCTTTTCACTTCTCTATTAGAAAGTTCAGCCATTCCATTTGTTTGGGGGTGATATGCAGGTGAAGTTTTATGTACAACCCCGTTCTTTTTCAAAATAGATTCCATGGTTCTATTACAAAAATGGGTTCCTAAGTCACTTATCAAGGCATGAGGAGTGCCAAATCTGTGGAAGATGTGTGTCTTTAGGAACTCACTAACAGTATGTGAATTATCCTTTCTAGTGGGTTTGGCCTCGACCCACCTATAAACATAATCAACTACAAGAATAATGTATGATAATCCATTTGAAGGGGGAATGTTCCCATGAAATCGATACCCCAAACATCGAAGATCTCACAGAAAATTAAAGGCTTTTAAGGAATTTTATTTCCCTTTTAAATTGTTCCAAAATTTTGGCAAGTGGGACATGATTAACAGAACTCTTGTGAGTTCTTGAAGAGTGAAGGCCAGAAGAATCCAGAGTCTATGACCTTTCAGGAGGTCCTTTTTGGTCCAAAGTGTCCACCTCCAGAAAGTGAGTGACAGAATTCTAATATGGAAGAATGTTCATTTTCATCGACACGTCTCCTTATTACCATGTCAGACCCAATTTTCCAAAGTTTATTTTCTTCCCAAAAATAGTATTTTGAATCAATTTTCAACTTCATTTTTTTTTCTTTTGAAAAAATTTCAAGAAAAACACTAGAAACCAAGTAATTTATAATGGGGGAATACCATGGTATTTTTGGAGTGAGAGATGAAAGGTGCTCAGTGGGGAATTCAGGATCTATGATTTCAGAATGAGAAGAATTAGAAATTTTACTCAAGTGATTAGCCACAGGGTTTTCTTTTCCTGGTCTATCTTTGATTTCAAGTTCAAAATCTTGGAGCATTAGGATCCATATTATTAGCCTCGGTTTGAAATCACTTTTCTTGAGTAAGAACTTTATAGCAGAATGGTCTGTGAAGATGATGATTTTGGCACCTAAGAGATAGGGCCGGAATTTATCTAAGGAAAAAACCACTGATAAAGTTCCTTTTTAGTGAAAATGTAGTGATATTGAGTTTTATAAAATGTTTTTGAGGCATAATAGATGACATTAGGAATATTTTCTCTTCTTTGACCAAGAACAGCCCCAACGGCTCTATCAGAAGCATCACACATAAACTCAAAGGGTAAGGACCAATCTGAGGGTTGGATTATTGGGGTAGATGTTAGAGCAGTTTTGAGTTCAAAAAAGGCTCTCTTTCAAACCTCATCGAAATGTAAAGTGACATCATTTTGGAGAAACCGAGTGAGTGGGAGGGAAATCCTACTAAAGTTATGGATGAATCTCTGATAGAAACTGGCATGACTGAGAAATGAACGGATTTCTCGAACAGAAGTGGGTTGAGGAAGTGATTGGATCACTTCAATTTTGGGAAGATTTAATTCAATACCATCTTTTGAAACTATGTTCCATAGAACAATCCCATTTGCAACCATGAAGTGACATTTTTCAAAATTTAACACAAGGTTACACTTGACACGCTTTTGGAGGACTAGAGAGAGTGAATTCAAACAAGATTCAAATGACTCACCATAAATGGTGAATTCATCCATGAAGACTTCCATGCAGTGTTCACTGAATTCTGAAAAGATACTCATCATAAACCTCTAGAATGTTGTGGAAGCATTTCAAAGGACAAAAGGCATTCTTATATATGCATATGTTCCAAAGGGGCATGTGAAAGTAGTCTTTTCTTGGTCCTGAGGTACGATTGGGATTTGGAAGTAGCTGTTGTATCCATCAAGAAAGCAATAGTGTGACTTTCCAACTAATTATTCCAGCATTTGATCAAGGAATGGAAGAGGGTAGTGATCTTTTCTTGTTTCAACATTCAATTTACTATAGTCGATGCACACGCGCCATTTGTTCTTCACTCGATTTGTGACTATCTCCCCATGTTCATTTGTGACAACAGTTATCCCACCCTTCTTAGGTACAACTTGAATTGGACTAAACCATTCACTATCAGAAATTGGGTAGATAATACCAGCTTGAAGAATCTTGGTGATCTCTTCCATAACTACCACAAGTATGAGTGGATTGAGTCTTCTTTGTGGTTGTCTAATTGGTTTGGATGACTTCTCAAGATGGATGTGATGCATGAAAAGGGCAGGTTTTATTCCTAGTATGTCATCTAGGGTCCATCCTATGGCCTTTTTGTTTTCCTCTAACACCTGAACAAGTTTGGACTCCTCAGTTTCGGTAAGTGAAGAAGAGATAATGATAGGATAAGAGTGATCATGGAAAAGGAATGAATATTTTAGGTGTTCAGGTAGAGGTTTCAAATCAGTCTCATATTTCATTTATGGGTTAGAAAACTTAGGAATGGAGGAAGGGACTTCAGTTGCTTCAAATTCATTCTTCTTAATACTATCCAAGGTGGAGCAGTAGAGATCAGAGTTGATGTGGGATTCAAGAGAGTTTTCAAGTTCCTCTAGATTGATGGAGTCTATGAATGAGAGGTCCACATCAACTTCACCATTTATGACTTGGTTAATCATGGTGCAGATTTCACAAGATCCTTTTTCATTAAAACATGAATAACATAGTGGATTGGGGTTCGATTGACTCTTAGAAGTGTCCTCAGAAGCATGGATTGAGAATGCAGAGTGATCCTCAGATGGGTATTGCATGGCTTGGAAAATGTTGAACTTGACCAGTTGGTCACCGAATTCCATGGATAAGATGCCTGAATGGACATCAATCTTGGTTCTCGCAGTCATGAGGAATGGTCTTCCTAGAATTAGGGGATATCGAGAAGAGTTAGTCTCACCTTCCACGTCAAGGACATAGAAATCAGCAGGAAGATAAGATCATTGACTCAGACAAGGACATCCTCAATTATTCCCTTAGGACTGGATGTGCTTCGATTGGCCAATTGAATGACAACACTTGTTGGATGTAAGGGACCTAGACCAAGGTTGGAGAATATGGATTTGGGCACGACATTAATTGAGGCTCCTAGGTCAATGAGTGAATCATCAAAGTTGAAACTTTTAATTTGGCATGGAACCGTAAAGGTCCCTGTATCTTTGCACTTTATGGGAATAGACTGTTGGGTGGAAACATTTTGGAAGGTCCTAAGTTGCCTCTTGTGGGTACACAACTCCTTGAGAAACTTGGCATACTTCGGAATTTGTTTTATGGCATCTAAGAGGGGAATGTTGACTTAAACACGTCTAAACATGTCGAGCATTTCAGGATTAGGTTCAAAGCACTTCTTTGGCTTATAAACGGCTTGAGGAAAAGGAATTGGGTTCCTATGTTGAATAGAAAGAGGTGAGGGAATGGAATCAGGTTCCTTTTCAAGTTTCTTTTTCTTTTTATTTTCTAGGTAAACATTTAAAGGGGGTTAGAGGACTTATCTTGAGGCATAGAAAGTTGATTTCCTGATATAAGTGAAATTGCACTTACATTACCCTTGGGGTTGGGTAATGGTTGAGCTGAAAGTTGGGAAGAATTGGATGGTTGCTGCTGACTAAGGTGGGATTCAAGTTGACCAATTTGGGTTTCAATGTTCTTGAGGCTGGAATGGGTGAAGGAGGAAAGATCTTCCACTACACTTTCTCATGGTTTCTTGGAAGAATAGGCTTGTCCCAGATTGGGATTAACTAGATTTTGGTTCTTGGGAAAGTGATTGTATTGGTTTTGGAATTGGGAAGTCTCACTAGGATAATGGAATCCAGGAGGAGGATTGTTCCTTTGAGGTTGAGGAATAAAAGGATAAGGTTGTTGGAAATTACCAATAGCTTGACCATATTGAAACTGGTTTGGGTTTTGAGGAGGGAATTGAGGGGGATGAGATATGGTATTACCATACCTTAGGCCTTGGTTATAGGAAGAAGATAAGGGATCAGAGTGAGGTTGGTTGAAGTTTCTAACAAACTGACCTGATAGTTGAGAGTTGGTGTTCCGCTGAGCATATGCTTCATTGAGATCCATTGGTTCAGATGAATCAGATTGATCCTCTTGAAGTTGTGGACATGTGTCAGTTGGATGAGATGAAGATTTGCAGATTCCACATTTTTTGACAGGTCCAGGAAACATTGATTGCGGAGAATATGAGGTTGGGGATTTGGTAGCCACAGCTAGTTGTCGCACAAAACCTGTAAGTTCACTCATCCACTCGGTCATCTTGTTCAGCTCAATTGATTGATTATCTTGGGCTTGTTTGGCTTGATCATTTTCTCGAGTATGGAATTTTTGTGTGTTTTCAGCCATGTTACTTATGAGATCTCTTGCCGCTGCGGGAGTTTTATCAACAAGAGCACCGCCACTTGCGGCATCAATGAGAGTTCTCTCCATAGACAATAACCCCTCATAGAAGTATTGGATCAAGAGTTGGTCAGAAATTTGGTGATGTGGGAAGGTTGCAACAAGATTTTTGAACCTCTCCTAGTACTCATTGAGTGATTCACTTGGGAACTGATGGATACCACTTATTTTCTTTCAGATAGAAGCAGTTCGAGAAGCAGGAAAGAATTTTTCTAAGAAAAGTCACTTCATGTCATTCCATGTGGTTATGGAACCAGGAGGGAGGTAGTAAAGCCATGACTTGGCGGTTTTAGCTAGGGAGAAAGGGAATGCTCGGAGTTTGACTTGTTCCTCAGAAACCCCTTGAGGCTTCAGGGTAGAGCACACTACTTGAAACTCTTTAAGGTGGAGATGTGGATCCTCATTGGCTAGCCTGTGGAAATGAGGGTGAAGATGAATCAAACCCGATTTGAGTTCAAAGTCAGCCTCTATGTTTGGATATTGAATACAAAGAGGTTGGTAATTCATATCAGGGGAAGCAAGTTCTTTAAGTATTTTTTCCCTAGGATTGGCCATATCTAATTCAATTGGTTATACAAGGACTGGTTCTTGAATTATTGGATTTTCTCTTATGTTCCTCCTAAGTTGGCGAAGTGTTCGCTCAATTTCAGGGTCAAACAAATCTGAGGGATTGTTTGGGAGGCTATGGGGAATTCAGAGAGATGTTTTAAGGAAAAGGAAGATGGGTTTTTTTGTGTCTTTTTTGTTTGTGATTTTCATGAGAAGACAGGTTTTTCTTCGTGTTTTTTTTCAATTTTTTTTAATTTAATTTTTTTTTACAATAACTAGAAACAAATGACTACTTAAAGCACCATCCCCGGCAATGGATCCATTTGAAATTCACGGTCTATTTTCTCCTATCGACCGGTCAAGATTCTGGTGCTCTACTAATGTGTATAGCAGCACTCGGGTCGAATCCTCGGCGATGATACTTTGTAATAGTCATTTGTTTTTAGTTGATAGTATTCTGATTGGTGGGGTTTGTTTGAAAAGCATAAATGAAGTGATTAATGATTGGTGTTTTATTTAAAAATTTGATAAATACTGGGGTGAGTTCATTTTTAGGCAGTTAAGCTTGTGATATCCTAGAGCTTTGCTTTATATTGCAGTTAATTTAACACCCACTTCGCAAGATAATGTTGATTGGAATTACTAAGTGTTAAGGCTTTAATCCAAGTCTTAACTTAACTTAGGGTTATAATCTCAATCATATCTTATTGATGGTAGTGTATTTATGGTTCCAATAATCCATGTAAACCACACGTTAAACAAAATAAGTCATTAATCCATGACATGTTAAGTCCAACATACACAATGTTAAATTAAAGAATATTCATCGAGAAAATACTCTCAATCACTTAACATACCTAAATTTTGACTCACCCCAATAATATATTTACTCATCCATTGATATTAATATTATTCTGGTTTATATATTTATGATTCTTAATTAACAAGAAAAGAAAAATAAAGGGATAATAAAAGAGTTGTACGTCAAACACACACACACGGACAATGATGAGATTTAAAAAAACGGACTTTCAATTGAATGAGGAAGCAAAATAAGGGAAGTGGATTCAACTATATTTAAAATATTTTAAGAACATTAATATTAAACTACATAAGTTGGATGAGAATAAGATATAGTGAAGAAGAAACTTGCATTAAAATAGAATTACAAAACACAAACTTACAAGATTACAAATGAAGAACAACACAAAAGTGAAAGGAAACAAAGAGAAGAGGAAGGGTATATCAAGTGAAAACTTGAGTATGGAAGGTCCTACCAAGCCTTTTTAAAGTCTTTGTTAGTGCCAATATGTTCTCCTCTCTTCTGAAATTCCAACCCCTTTGAAGGAGGGGAGGGGATGCATTTATAGACCAAGGAAGTGGATTGTTTTCATTCCCAATCTGTCCCTCCACTTACATCACCAAGTTTTCTATTCATACAGATTAATATCGAGATATATCCTTCTTCAAAGTTGTAGATAATAAATTTGGCCGACCTCTCTCAAATTTTGGAGTCATTTGTACCTATGGAGCCAAAGTTATGTCCAGTTGATTAAATAAATTTAATCTGTCCATTTCAATCCAATATTTTTTAAGTCCAAAATGTTAAAGGGTTTTTGAATAGGAACATTCCTTAAAATACTAATTATTTCTTCAACAAAGTCGTCCACCTATATCTCCTATTTCACACTGAAAAATTTCATCTCTATTTGATGATTACATCATGAGATATGTCATTAATAGTGTCCAGATTTTAATTCTCGTCCAGAATGGTGGGCTATACTTCAAAGATACATTTGGGACCCTTGTTCTTGGAGTTGGGACCTGAAATTTTTATACATTATTATTTTGGATAATCAATAACATATGGTAGAGTTGAATAAAATTTGGGCTTCGGGATTTAGACCAGTAACTCAATCATCATGGATGGTCCAGTTTCATCACAAATTCTTTGGGTCAACCTGTGTGGTCCATGTGATCCTTCAAATGGAAGAATTGGCCCATGATCCCTTATAATAAAATGTTTTATATTGAATTAGGAATCCTAAAAAACAATAACCACACAATATAGATCATTAAGGTGGGAGTTATAAATAAAATAGTAAACTGACTCAAATGGACTACTTCTAAAAATGCTCAAAAATTATACTTAGTATTAAAACATTAATATTTCACACAAATTATGCACATTTCATATAAAATCATTAAAGGGGTTATATAATAAGTCATAAAAATATTAATAACATCAGGAACCTAAAGGGGGTTTCTAGTAGCGGACTTTTGGTGCTAACTAGGTGGACTGGGGGTGCGGCTTCTAAGGGTAGAAAGTGTCATTTTGGGAGTTTTAATTAGGTTGAAAGTGAAAAGAGTATCCAGATAAGAGGTCCAACCTCCCAAGGTGGTGATTAGGTGTTCTGTTACCAATTTGGTAGTCCAAGAAACATGCATGGTCAGTTTCCCCAAACACCAATTGAGTGTTAGTTGTTCGACAGGCTAAGACACATACAGAGGTTATGTAGGAACCCTCAATAGTTGGGTATATATAGAATTCAGAGGTAGATGTTGAGTGAAATAAGGGGTTCAGTTACCCCGTATCAGGTAGGTAGTTGGAGCTCCATGGGTCGTATCAGTAGAGGTGGTGGATTTGGTACTCCGGGGAGAGATAGTCCATACCAGTAGGGAAGTGTAGTGATAGGTACTTAGAATGGATCCCAGCGTAGAGGGGAAGATCATCTTCACACAGTTCGGTCTACACCTAGATGTGGTGAGGATGGACCATCTATAGTTCAAGGTACAATTCTTGTAGCTTCAACACTTGTTAGTTCTTTATTTGACACAGGTTCCACACATTATTTTATCTCTACTCAGTTAGTAGTTATGTTGGGCCTATCCATGGAATTTGTGTGTGGAGTTATGTCGATTGACACACCTATTGGTGTGTGAGCAAAAAGTATCACACAATGTAAGGGTTGTTCTTCGGAGTTTGGTGGGTACTATTTTATGTGAGACATTTTCATCCTTGAGATGTCAAGTTTTGATCTAATTATGGGAATGGATTGGATGATATTATACCAAGCCCATATTAACTATTACCGTAATTGGGTAACATTCACGTCTCTTGATGTATACACTTATGTCCAACATAGAGAGTGGTATGTTCAAGCAGGTCGTGAAGGGCTAGTTTTTTAGCAATTGGGAGAACTCATAGCCCAAGTGGATTACCTTATGCTTGATGAGTAAGGAATAGGTAAACCATTCTTCCCTCCCATTGTAGACCAATTTCAGGATGTGTTTCCTGAGGAGTTGTTGGGGCTTCCACCTGAGAGAGATGTTGAGTTTATGATCAAGTTATTAACAGGGGTAGAGATAGTTTCCATTCCACCATATATGATGGTGTTAGAATAACTACAGGATCTTAAGGCTCAGTTGGAGGAGTTTTAGAGGAAAGGGTTCATCCATCTGAGTATATCACCTTGGGGATCTCTAGTGTTGTTTTCTAAGAAGGATGATGGATCATTGAGGTTATGTACCGACTATAGGAAGTTAAATAAAATTATGTTTAAGAATTGATACCCTCTTTTGCAAATTGATGATCTTTTTGACCAGATGAGTGGTGCTTCATTGTTCTCCAAGATTGATATGAGGTCAAGGTATCATCATCTTAGGGTGATACCCTCGAACATACCATGGACATATTTCAGGAGAAGGTACATAATTTATGAGTTTGTGGTGATGTAATTCGGGTTGACCAATGTACCGGTAGTGTTCATGGATTTAATGAATTGAATATTTCACCCCTATCTAGAAAAGTTTTTATTTTTCTTCATCGATGATATCTTGGTGTACTCGAAGACTCATGATGATCATGTTAAACATCTTGACATCGTCTTAAGTACACTAAGAGAGCATAGGCTATATGCCGAGATAAACAAATTTCATTCCTGAATCGATAAGGTTCATTTATTGGGTCACATCATTTCTGAGGAAGGAATTTAAGTGGACTCAAAGAAATTTCAGGTAGTTTTTTCTTGGGAGAAGTCCAAGAATGTTTTTGAAATCCAAATATTTCTGGGTTTGGTTGGTTATTACTAAAGGTTTATCAAGGATTTATCCCATTTGATGGCACTTCTTTTGGGATTCACCAAGAAAGGTATAAATTTTGAGTGGACCAAGGCATGTGATAATGCTTTCCAAGAGTTTAAGAAGTGGTTAACTACCACACTGATTCTGATCTTACCCAAGTTAGGAAATGGGTATATCATGTTTTGTTATGCATCTAGTGTTGGTCTTGGAGATGTGTTGATGTAGTGTGGTTTTCTTGTTATGTATGGGTCATGACAGTTGATTTATCAAGAAAAAATTTACTCTATATATGATCTTGAATTGGACGAAGTGGTTTATGACTTGAAATGTTGGCGGTATTACTTTTTGGGAGAATGGTTTACTTTGTATACCAATCATAAAAGTCTTAAGTACATTTTCTCCCAATGTGATCTGAATCTTCAGTAGTGAATATGGGTCGAGTACCTACAATCCTTTGATTTTGAGTTAGTTTGTACACCTGTAAAGGGGAATAGTGTTTCAGATGCTTTGAGTCAAAAAAATCAAATTCAAGTAGTTCAAGAATCTAGTTTTGAGTGGAAGATGATGGCGTTGTTTGTTGAGAAGCATCTGGAGGTGCATGATGGACCCAAGAAGATTACCCTTACATCCTTAGTAGTTGATTCCACACTTTTTAGATGGTTCAAGGAGAGTAATCTTGAGGATCCAGAGTGTTTGGATATGAGGGAAAGTCTTAAAGGTGGGGAGTCACCTTCTAGTTGGACTGTTGGTGATGATGGAATTGTTTGTGTTTATTCCCATGTGGTTGTGTCGGTATGTATGCAGGAAGAGTTAATACAAGAGTTTCATGCATCAAAGTGGAAAATTCATCCTAGTATGACAAATATGTATCATGATCTTTGTAGGTAGTATTGGTGGCCAGGAATAAAGAAATAAGTTGCAGGTTTTGTGGTGTGATGTCTTACCTGTCAGCAGGTGAATACCGAGCATCAACGCCAAGATGGGTTGTTACATCCATTTCCCATTATGGAGTGGAAGAGGGATGATGTAATGATGTATTTCATAGAAGGTCTTATCAGGATTCCTTGGAAGAACGATTCAATCTAGGTGGTCATGGATCGATTGACTAAGGTGGATCATTTATTTCCAATTCCCCATACATTCACCATTGATCAGTTAGGGTAGTTGTACATTTGAAAGATAATGTGGTTTAATGGAGTACCTTAGAATATAGTTTTGGATAGTGATCCATGTTTCACATTACACTTCTGGTAGGGATTACATAAGTTGATTGGTACCCATGTGTTTTGAGTATGGATTTTTACCCACAAATGGATGGGTAGTCATAGTGTATGATTTGGGTTCTAGAATATATGTTGAGGTCTTGTGTCATAGATTTCAGTGGTTCATGGGAAAAACACTTGTCTCTAATTGAGATTTCCAAGAACAATAGTTTTCAGGATATGATTAAAATGGAACCGTTTGAGGTTCTCTATGGGATTCCGTGTAGATCTCTATAATTTTAGCTAATGTTTGGGGAATCAGGACTATTGGTACCGAGTCTCGTGTAGTAGAAGTCAGAAAAGGTTTAGTTGATTCAGAAACCTATAGAAATAGACCAAAGCAGGCAGAAGTCATATATAGATCGGCGTCGTAGACCTCTTGAGTTTATGGTGGGAGATATTTTGTTTCTTCAAGTGTCACCAAGGTTGGGTCACCATAGAATTCATAAATAGGGTAAGTTAGCGCCCAAGTACATGGGGCCATTTGAGATCATAGAGAGGATTGAACAGGTGGCATACCAATTGACTATTCCATAGTGGTATAGTGGTATGCATGATTTTTTTAATGTGTCTCAACTTTGATAGTATCAACCTGACCCATCTCATGTGATTGAATTTGAAGATATTGAGCTTGAGTTTGATGTTTCCTTTGAGTAGCATTCAGTTCATATTGTAGATTGTAGTGATAAATTCTTATAGGGAAAGATCGTACCTTTGGTCTAAGTTTTGTGATAGCATGGTAATTTTATAGTATAAAATTGGGAGAGGGAGTCAGATGTGCGGACTCAATGGCTCAATATTCTTGCTTTGGAAGCATAATGATGCTTGGGAAGAGCGGATCAAGGACGATTCATTATAAGGTGGGGAAGTTGTAAGATCTCAGACTTCTTAGAGCTATGTACTTATTTAAATTTTGGATTAAGTATCTTGATTTTGGTTAATGAAATTTTTTCCAAGATTATGAGGGGCCTCAAGGGTGTCCTGGGTTCTCGGGATATGAAATAAAGAGGAATCAGTCCTTTCTGTGCATGTTTCACTATTTGTGCATAGTTAGTGAAAACTTGAGAGGGGAGAGACAAACTGTATAGTTTGAGATAATTGTATTACACATGGTTGGAATATGGTTGTCAAACCATGCAACCCTCCCTATGTAACCATGTGAACTAACCTCCCTTAAACAGTGGATTGTGCATAGTTTATGCATGGTTTAGAAAACTGTGCGGACAAACTGTGCACCCCAGTAAAAGTTGAAAATTTTATAGTTTTCCCATATTGGGATTTTTATGTTTCCACTCAATTTTTCTCCCCTTTATCTTACCTCTAACCCTAGTAATAAACCAAAACTCTCAAGATCTCCCAAGGATAGATCTCCCTCATTTCTAGGTTGTTTGGAGCACCATTGGTTGTGGATTAAAGATCTGGGTTAGTCTGATCTTCCTCTTACTTCACTTTTCCGAATTAGTGATTGTAGCTTGGGTTATCTTCTTCTGAATCCCTAAAACACTATTTTTAAGGTGGAATCTAGGTTAGGTCTTCAAGGATTACTTGAATCTAGATCTAAGGCTATGATTAAGAGTGTTTTCATCAATGGATTCAAGGTAGGTGGCCTACAAGTTATATCCCATCATTTTGATGTGGATTTGTGCATGTGTGTTGTGTTCTTGGTTCCACCTTGTTGTGAATTTGATTCATTGAGTGATATTCGATAAAATGAGTGTCTAAATAATGAATTTAACCCCTCATGATCCCCATGGGATGCATCGAGGTTGAATAGAACGATTTAGGGCCACCTATGGGCTGTGCTGACACTCCCAAATCTAGAAATTTGAAAAATCAAGTGTGGAATTGATGTGTGATAGCATAGATCCCTTGTCAAACATGTTAATATGTTTAGTTGAGTTGTTAATAGATTTTGTAATGGCTTAAGGGTTTGTTTTTTAATGGCATGGTAATGGGTTAATTGATTTAATTGAGATTGTGTCAAATTGATTATGAATTATGTTAAACTCTCTAAGAGGGTTAGCGCATATGAAATAATGAACATGTTAAATTGGTAAAGGCTTGTGAATTGAAGAATTTGTAGATAGATCTTCATAAGGTAATTGATGAATGTGTTGAATTGGTAAATACATGGTAATTATGGGATATTCCTAATGGATTGGGGCATGAAAATGAGAATTGGACAAAATGGACTAAGAAATGTAAATGGTAAATGTGTTAATGGGTTATGGAATAATAATAATTCCAATGTTAGTTATGTGGATTGTGCTTGTTAAGCATGTTATTTTTTCATGTTTGTGGTATGGTATGTGTGGTGATTAGAAATATATATATATATATATATATGAGCATGTGCACATGGCTTGGTAGTGTGGGGTATTGACTAAGGTTTTATGCCCATGGTTCAAGTTAGACTGAGGCTCTAAACTCCACCCCATAATGCATGGGTTAGGGAAGGAGACGGAGCTCTATTCCCCTAATGGTTTCATTCCACCCGGACTGAGCCTTCGAGATGAGGATAATGTGTTTATTGTGGTGTGATTGTCCCTAGTGAGATAGGGACTTAACTTATTCCCTTAAACATACTGATGAATTCCTTAAACCATTGTGTGAATGATGTAAATGCCTAACCCATAGAACACATGTTGATAATGAATAAAGTATTAAAGATGATGAAAATGAAGAAAATGGTACTAAGGTTAGAAATAGATAATGTAAAGGTTGTTAACTAATGGAACCCAAGTTGTATTTTGTTTATTTTTCATTATTTAGTATTTGCATGAACTATCTGTTAGACTGGATATTTTTTATACATCATTGGTGGTGGATTACTGAGTTTTACTCAAACCCTGATCAAGTTTCATTGGGTACATGAGTAAATTTCATGTTTGCAGGTCAGGATAAGGGAAAAGAACCTGTTCCTAGGAGTTGATTTGGGCTTGATATGTGCATGGATGACGTTCTGGACTTGGAGTTAGGACTTTTTTGGGGATTTAGTTGTTGGTCTTATTTTGGGTTTTCCTTCAATTTTAGCACTATTAGCATGGAATGACATATTGACTATTTGGAAGTGATTTATACCCTATTTGGGAAGTGGATATCTATGCATGTTCTAGTTATTTTCTTATTGTTCCCTTTATTTCTTATGTTATCTATTGTGGATTACTCTGGTAAAGAGGGTATAGTCTCCCCATGATATTTTTTAGAACCTAGCTGCTAGTTGTAAACCTATGGTGTATAGGGAGGTGTGCTTGAGGTCATGTGGATATGCAGCTCAGGGCACTGGTTTAGTGGATTCCTGGTCGAGGATATTACAAAAGGTCCAGATAAAAATGTAGAAGTTCCTTGAACTTGATCCTGAGATACCACATAGTCACACTCCTCTGCTGAAGTGAGAGTAGCTCCTGACTCTTCACTTCCTTCACAGTCAATGTGGATAAATACACTCGGAAATCCTTTTAAAATTTAACCCATGAAACATCTATCTTCTTCCACTCACAAAGTTACAACATCAACCACTAATGGAAAACTCCTCACATATGAATAACTGTTAGTGGGACCCAATACTTCATTGGGTATGTATCAAACTTAAAGTGATCATAAACTATTATAACCAACTCTATACCTCTAGATCATAAATTATTTCCTCATACTTCCCTGAATCCTACCATTGAAAAGTGTGCAGTGTTTTCTTCCGCAGATCATTCTCCTCAAATAGATCAACCCTCCAGTGATCAACCAAATTAGCCTACTGAACCTCTACTACCTGAACCACACGTGAACAAAATCTAGGTGTCATAGATAAAAGGGAAAAAAATTTATAATCCTAGTAATATATAATTTTATTAAGATTTACTTAATTCATTTTAACTTCCCAAAACCAAAACCACAAAATTCAAACAAGAACATGATTCAATCATGATGCATATACCTATCCTAGGTCTCTACCCTATAAGAGGCATCACCTCACTTGGTTGTTCAATAGGCTCAGAGTCCTTGCCTGAGATCATGGAGGGGCCTAAAATCCCATGTCCTAACTAGTCTTCTCTAGCCTATGTCGTGAACCAAGATCAATTGACACAATTTCCCTACCAACTCATGCAATCATATCTGTTCCTAACTCCGAACACCATCATATCCCTCAACCAACACCTCTGGTACCACTCTGTCATGACCACCTCCCTCTAAAAGTGTCCCTCTTGAGTTGGCAATGAAGGAAGATAAATAATGAACTTTCAGTCGTGCCTCTAGTAGGCCCTGGGTTGGTGACTATCATCGAGGATATAAAAATTCTCACAAATGGGAGGCATTACCCTATATAATAATAGAATCAAGAGATAGAATAAATCAACCGCAATAAACTACATGACATAATATAAAAAGGAAACCAAAATCATCCCACCATGAATGTATAAATGAAATAGATACTAATAAAATTGTCCAAATAAATACCCAAAAGAAAGGTTAAGGATACAACACAACAACATCTCAAAATCCTGAGCTATAAATGTTCATCACGATATGTGAAGTCCTCCTAGAAACCTAAAATAATTTTTTATATACATAGGGTGAGAATACAAGTATAATCGGTAGGGTAAAAAATTTTATTGTACACATGTGATGTTGATGAACCAGTGAGAAAAAAGAAAAACCAACAGCCCCAACATAGGTCAATTAACCAAGATCATCCTCACCGTGGAATTATCACCAAATAAAGCATCAAAATATAATAAAATAATAAGAATAATATCGATAAAGGTTATATTGCACAAATTTGTCACTGATTTTCCACTCTCACATCCCAATTTCATACATCCCAACACTCCCATTTATTTTGTATACCACATCACATAACATCTCACTTGAAGACACCTGATTCATCACATCATGTTAAACACCCTACGTGCAAATGGACATCACACCATATCTCACCCGAAAACACTTGGGCCATCACATCACACTAAATTTCACCTGAAGACACCTGGTTCATCACATCACATCTCACCCAAAGACACCTGGTCCATCACATCACATCTCATCCACAATAGTAACTATAGTAGTATGGCATCATGAATATGAAGGACATCAACCTCATTCCCTCCTCCTTCCATGTAAGACCCCCACCATAAGCCACATAACCACCTCATCAAACATCACTACAGTCCAATTTTTGAAGGACCCAGGGACACCCTGAGAGGGGAGGGGTGAATCAGGGTGACAAATTTTTCTTCTTAAAGTTGTGGATCTTGTTCCCACGTTGGTAGGAACTTGTTGAACCTGTAAGATGAGAAAGATCAAAAAGAAAACATGCGCATACACAGAGAAGACATATCCCTTTTTACTTGGTTCACCACTAAGGGCTACGTCCAAGGAGCATACGCTGACAAGTTGTCGGTCGTACCAAAAACCACTAAGCTTCACTAGCTGGAGATTACAATTTTTTGGACACAGTCACTCTATCCCAGGCTCACTGCCTTTACAAAGTTTCTGAGATAGCTCACTGATTCCCTCGGGTCACTCCCATTGACTCCCCCTGGTTCACTACCGTTGGTGAAGTCACACTCAGTTTATAGACGTGAAGGTCTCTTCAATTGATAGTCATGAAGTTCATTGTCTCCTGTTCAGCATGAGACTTTGCTTGCATCAGAGTCCAAATTTTAATGCTCTGTTAAGATCCAAATTCGAAACACTGATGAATACTCCCTTTTCCCTTTTCCACAGGGCAAACAAACTTTGGAAAAGGCCTTCGCAAAGTACCCTACTTCGCGAGGCTCCCAATATTGCAAAGCTCAAACAAGCCTTCACGGAGCCCCTGCCATTTCGCGAAGCTCAATCGCGAAGCTCAATCACGAAGCACTCTCGCGATGCTCCAGCCTTCGCAATGCTTGGCTATCGTGAAACCCATGCCTCTTCGCGATGATCACTAAGACAACACGGGGCGCCTATCTTTTGTGAAGCTAGAATAGCCACCGTGAAGCTCCTCTTTCACGAAGCACGCTGCCTTCGCGAGAGACATTTGCGAACCGAGAGGAAAGGACTTTCTCTGAAATTCTCTCTACTTCTATTGAGGGGTTCAGCCTCTATTTATAGGCGATTACACCGACCCTCGTCCCTTCCATGCGAAGTCAACGCCACGTCATCTCAAATCGCGAAGCTCCAAAGTTTCTGCCGGAATTCTGTCCAAATCGCGAAGCTCCACGGCAATCTTCTGTTCGCAGAGCTTGACGTAGTAGCGAAGAATCGCCGTCAACAAACCTTCGCGATAGCGCCACGAAGATCCCTTCGCGAAGCCCAACATTCCTTCGCGCCTTCGCCACGAAGCTCCCTCGCAAAGCCCTTCATCGCCGCGAAGCTCTCCAGCCGCTACCGTTCGTGAAGCTTGACGTAATCGCAAAGGCTCACTGCCTCCATTCTTCTGGTCTTCGCAAAATCCAGTCCATGCATCCCATCTTCACGAAATTCATGCCTTTACCATATTAAATCATGATCTTCATGGAAATCCTATTTTCGCGATGCTCACCAATTTCCAAATTTTGGACCCCAAAAATTTGGCAAACACTAGAAAACGGCGCCACCTTCAATACTGTTGTGTGATTGAATGGTATGATCTCTTTTCTTGAACACGATCCGAACTTCCATTGATGATTGAAAACAAACACAAACCACACTCCAAATCATGCATAGAAGACCATGGTTCCAACAATCTCCCCCTTTGGGTTTGTTGGCAATCAGAACAAAAATTCAATAGATCTCCATCTATTTGAAAACCAAACCAATCAAAAAAAACAGGAATCAACCCAGCCAACACTCTAAGTCTACATGAGCAATGCTCTGTGTAGAAAACAAGAGAGGAGGCTTGAATTGGGTTCCACTGTTTTCCTTCTCATTCTTCTCATCACAGAAGTTTGCCTGAATTTATTCCTTCTCCTTTCTCCCCCATTGACAATAAATCCAAAGACCAGTAAAATTTTTCACGTTCAGCTCAAACCATACTCCCCCTGGATAGTATCTCCCCCATAAACTTGCATCATATCCATAAACAGATTAAAACATTTATAACAAATGGGGAGAGGGGTAATTCCATAACCTCCTTATGCACTGGGAGGTGGTCGAACACCGAGGTTCAACCGATGCTTCTCAAACACAGCCGCTGACAGTGGCTTTGTCAGGATATCAGCCACTTGCTCATCTGTTCCCACATGATCCAATCTAATCACGCTTTGCTCAACTTTCTCTTTGATAAAGTGATACCTGATTTCAATGTGTTTTGTACGAGAATGCTGAACAGGATTCTTCGTAAGATCAATTGCGCTCTTATTGTCACAGTAAATCACCATTGGTTGCGTCACCTCATCACCAATGTCAGTTAATTGCTGCTTCATCCATAGCAGTTGAGTGCATGCCTTTGTGGCAGAGATATACTCGGCTTCAGCAGTACTAAGAGAAGTACTTTCTTGTTTCTTGCTCAACTAGCCAACAAATTTTTTCCCAATATAGAAAGCTCCACCACTAGTGGACTTTCTGTCTACTACATCACCAGCCCAGTCAGCATCAGAAAACGCTGATAATTCACTGTCCCTGCTTGCAGCAAAAAATAACCTGAAGTTATGTGTACCTTGAATGTACCTCATGATTCCTTTTACTGCTGCCATATGTTCCTCCTTTGGATTACTCTAAAAGAGGGTCGCAAGGCATGTTGCAAAGACAATATCTGGCCTTGTCGCTGTCAGGTACAGTAGGCTTCCAATGATCCTCCTGTACATGGTGGGATCAACAGAGTTCCCATCCTCATGCTTTCCAAGTTTAGTTCCAACTGCAATCGGAGTTGACATTGGTTTGGAGTCTTGCATATTGAACTTCTTCAACAGCTCTCTTGCATATTTTTCTTGAGAAATGAAAGTGTATTCCTTCTTTTTAATCACTTGCATCCCCAAGAAATATGTGAGCTCCCCAATCATAGACATTTCAAATTCTGATTTCATGTGGTTGGAAAATTCATCCACTGATTTCTGCCTACTGCCACCAAATATGATATCATCAACGTAGACAAGAACCATGGATTGATCTTTTGGAGAATTCTTCACATAGAGATTGTGATCAACTCCTCCTCTTTTTAATTCCAACTTCTTGAGATATGAGTCCAGCCTTGAGTACCATGCCCGTGGTGCCTGCTTCAAACCATATAGAGCTTTCTTCAGTTTGCAGACCTTTGTTTCATCAGTACCCAAAACAAAGCCCACTGGTTGTTCAATGTAGACTTCTTATTTGAGTACACCATTCAAGAATGTTGTCTTGACATCCATTTGATATACTTTATATCCTATTTGGAGTGCCATGGCAAGGAAAAGCCTTATTGACTCCAGTCTAGCCACTGGAGCAAAGGTTTCTTCAACATCAATGCCTTCAATCTGGGAGTATCCTTTACATACCAGTCGTGCCTTGTTTCTGATGACACTTCCATGCTCATCAAACTTATTTTTGAAGATCCATTTGGTACCAATCACATTGTGACCTTTAGGTATCTGGACAAGATCCCATGTCTGATTCTTGTCAATCTGATCTAATTCATCATTCATAACTTTCACCCAAGATTTATCTTTTGCAGCTTCTTCGAATGAGGATGGCTCTACAACTGATAGAAATGCAGATTGCGTGGTATTGCTCATCCTTCTTGTTTGAGTGGGTGCACTCCTGTCCCCAATTATGTTGGATGGATCAATCTCAGCTCTTCGGATTCTCCTGCGAGGTTCAGTAGTATTCTCTTCAGCCATAGTTTCTTCTTCAGATTCTTCTTCTGAGTCAACATCTTGATGTGACTGCTGAGTGTTTTGAACAGCTTCCTCTATTTATTCATTTGTATTTTCTTCACGTTCACATTCTTCCTGACTTTCTATCACATCATCATATGACGTCCTTGAAGCATTTTTGGTTTTCTATTCAATTATCTTAACATCACTACTTTCCACAATCCTTCCCAAACGCTTGTTGAAACATTTGTAGGCTTTGTTGTTCATTGAGTAACCGAGGAAAATTCCTTCATCTGCATTGTCGCCATATTTCCCTTGATTTCCTTCTTTGTTCCTGATGAAGCATTTACTTCCAAAGACACGAAAGTATTTTAGAGAAGGCTTCCATCCATGCCACAATTCATATGGTGTCTTCGTCTCACCCATATAAAGTCCTGTTCGATTCTGAATGTAGACTGAAGCTTGAACAGTCTCTTTCCAGTAATGTCGTGGAATACGACTCTCAATCAGCATGGTTCGTGCCATGTTGTTCACCTGTCGATTCCTACGTTCAACAACTCCATTTTGTTGTGGAGTTCTCACAGCAGCTACCTCATGATGTATCCCATGATTTTCAAGATAATTCTCAAATTCAATGGATGTGTATTCTCCTCTATTTTCATATCGCAACACTTTGATTGTTCATCCAGTATCATTCTCGGCAATTCGCCGATATGTTTTCATGCAGTCAAGGACTTGTCGTTTCCTGTGAATGACCATCACACATGCCATTCTACTGTAATCATCTATGAAAAGTACAAAGTACCTTTCTCCATGAGTTCCGGAAACATTTATTGGCCCACAAACATCTGTATGAATAAGATCAAGAAGGTGTGACACTCTTTTCTTCTTTGGCCGATATGAACTGCAGACCAGCTTCCCATGAATACAAGCATCACAAGTTTTTTCACGCTCATGCTTCAGGTTGGGAATGTCCATGACAATTCTCAATTTTGATATTTTTTCCATGTCTTGTTGATTGATGTGTCCCAGTCTCCGATGCCACAAATTGTTTTCTTCTTCAACAGTTATGTAACATAAATTTTCTTCACTATCAACCTGATACAAGTTGCCTTCTGTTCTGCATCCCTTCATAAGTGAATTGCCAGACTTTCCCTTGATAGTGCAGCCTTTCTGATTAAACGTGACTATAAGTCCTAAGTCACAGAGTTGACTCACACTGAGGAGATTATGACGTAGGTCATCTACGTAAAGGACTTCAGTCTTCTTTAGTTCTCCGTTAGCTAATTCGGTACTTCCACTCCCTTTGATTTTCAGAGCCCCATCATTACCAAATCTTACTATACCATCGACATTCCTTATGATATTCTTTAGTAGGCCGGCATTACCTGTCATATGGGATGAACAACCGCTATCCAGAATCCAGGTACTGTTGTTATTTGTAGCTTTGAGGGCCACCTCTGCAAGGTTGGATTTCTCAATCTTCTTCTTTTCCTTCCATGAGACATTAGATTGAGTATAAAGAACTGATGGTCTTTCAATTATCTCTTCCTAATACCCAGGTTCTTCATAGTCAAAGTCTTCTCTGAGAGGTGAAAACCTTTTTGAAAGAGCAACACTGTCTTGCTGACGAGACTCGACTTGTCTTGAACTTCGGTATGAGGTGTCCATGTCCCTTATCTTCCTGCAATTAGCAGCCTTATAACCAAAGTTAGAACAACAAAAACAATATCCATAGAAATTATTTCTTCTATAAGAATTAGGATATGAAATTGTTCTCCTTTGTTGAGCTTCTATATCTTCTCTATTTAGATAGCTTCTTGCCTCTTCACAATATGACATGGTATGGCCCAGATAGCCACAGAACTGAAACTTCATGAGAGGAAATGTCTTCTCACTTGAATTTCTCCTCAAACCTTCTTCCTTGGGAGAATAGTAAGACTGTCTGTCATTTCTGAATGTTTGAGGATAATTGTTAGGTCCCCTTTTAGTTTGGATTGAGGGTTCCTTTTTCGGCACTCTAGGAAATGTTTCAACATGTTCAACTTTCATCTTATCTTTCTTTTGGATCTTTTCACTTCCAGCAGTTGATGTCTCATCCTCACAACCAATTCCACTCTTTCCCATGCAAGCGGGTCTTTGATCACTCAAGATTTTTCCAACCCCATCTGAACCACACTTGGCTCTTGCTAGTAATTCTGCATCTGAGAATCTTCCAAACTGTATTTTCTTCCTCGATTCTTTTGGAACTGATTCAGTCTCCAGTTTACTCCTTAGAGTAACTACTTCCTCCTCAAGACCATCAGTAGTCTTACATTTTTCATCCAGTCTGGAGGTGAGGTCATTGATGACCTTTGCCTGTTCTTCAATTCTCAGCTTCAGATCTACTACATCATCATTACTTTCAATTATTTTAGATTGTACCTTCACAAATTCTTCCAGTCATTCAATTTTGGATTTAAGTTGATCAACATATTCAGTTGATTCTTCTACAATTGATTTCCACTTATTGTAGCTCTTACATTTAATCTTCAGCTTACTAACCGCATCCTTAAGTTGCATCTCAGGATCTACAAAAGTTCTCAGTTGTTTTTCTCCTTCAGTATCTTCTGGCTTTTCAACAGTGGCCATCATAGAAGCATGGTTCCCAGTTTTGAATTCTGGTTCTTCTTCATCACAGAATTCATTATCATCTTCTTCCTCTTCATAGACAAAACTCTTCCTTTGCATTTTCTTACCAGATTTGAATTCTCCAATTTTGAAGAACCTTCTCTGAGGCTTCTTGAAGTTTTCATCCTCACTATCTTCATCATTGATCATTTTTAAACACTGAGAGGCAATGTGCCCAACTTTTCCACAAAGGAAACACACGAGAGGTAACTTCCCTTTGAATTTCCCTTTCCCCTTCTAGAACTTCTTTGCAATGAGAGAAAGAATTTATTTTTCTTAGTCATCTTCACCACTACTATCCTTTGAGATTTTTAGTTTATCTATGGCCTTGAATTCCATTTCCTTGCTCACCCGAGTCGTAGCATCTTCAGGTTCGACTCTCATTTCATATGCTACCAAACTGCTCAATAGATCGTCAAGAGAAAGTTTGGAAAGATCTCTTTCCTCAAGGGCTGACACCTTCGCATTATAAAGAGGTGGAAGTATTCTCAATATTTTCTTTACAATATCAATGTCTTTGATTTCTTCGCCTAGACCCCGAATATCTCCAACCACTTCAGTAATTTGATTGAAGAAGGAGTCTGCATTCTCGTCTGGATGCATCTTCAGATCATCAAACCGATTGTGCAGCACTTGTAGTTTCGCCTCCTTCACTTTTCTATCACCTTCATAAATATTCTCAAGTTTATCCCACATGGATTTTGCTGAGGTGAAATTCATCACCTTTAGGTAGATCTGATCAGAAAGGGCTGCAGTGAGTGCATTCTGTGCTTTAGCATCTACATCAAGAAGTTTCCTGTCTATTTCAGTCATAGCAAGGCCTGTTGGATCAGTGACTTGTATTCCTTGCACAGTAGAAAAGAGAACTTCCATTCCAAGAGATCTCAGATGAGATCTCATTCTGTTCTTCCAGATCTGGAAATTGGTTCTATCGAAGGGAGGGACTCCCCTGACATTGACCGCGTTTTCCATGGCAAAAAAAAGAGATTCAACACCAGCAACCTCGCTCTGATACCACTTGAAGGACCCCGGGACACCCTGAGAGGGGAGGGGTGAATCAGGGTGACAACTTTTTCTTCTTAAAGTTGTGGATCTTGTTCCCACGTTGGTAGGAACTTGTTGAACCTATAAGATTAGAAAGATCAAAAAGAAAACATGCGCATACACAGAGAAGACATAGCCCTTTTTACTTGGTTCACCACTAAGGGCTACATCCAAGGAGCATACGCTGACAAGTTGTCGGTCGTACCAAAAACCACTAAGCTTCACTAGATGGAGATTACAATTGTTTGGGCACAGTCACTCTGTCCCAGGCTCACTGCCTTTACAAAGTTTCTGAGATAGCTCACTGATTCCCTCGGGTCACTCCTGTTGAATCCCCCTGGTTCACTACCGTTGGTGAAGTCACACTCAGTTTATAGACGTGAAGGTCTCTTCAATTGATAGTCATGAACTTCATTGTCTCCTGTTCAGCATGAGAATTTTCTTGCATCAGAGTCCAAATTTTAATGCTCTGTTAAGATCCAAATTTCAAACACTGATGAATACTCCCTTTTCCCTTGTCCACAGGGAAAACAACCTTTGGAAAAGGCCTTCGCAAAGTACCCTACTTCGCGAGGCTCCCAATATTGCAAAGCTCAAACAAGCCTTCGCGGAGCCCCTGCCATTTCACGAAGCTCAATCGCGAAACTCAATCACGAAGCACTCTCGCGATGCTCCAGCCTTCGCAATGCTTGGCTATCGCGAAGCTCCTGCCTCTTCACGATGCTCACTAAGCCAACACGGGGCGCCTGTCTTTCGCGGAGCTAGAATAGCCGCCGCGAAGCTCCTCTTTCGCGAAGCACGCTGCTTTGGCGAGAGACCTTTGCGAACCGAGAGCAAAGGACTTTCTCTGAAATTCTCTTTACTTCTCTTGAGGGGGTCGGCCTCTATTTATAGGCGATTCCACCGACCCTCGTCCCTTCCACGTGAAGTCAACGCCACGTCATCTCAAATCGCAAAGCTCCAAAGTTTCTGCCAGAATTATGTCCAAATCGCGAAGCTCCATGGCAATCTTCTGTTCGCTGAGCTTGACGTAGTGGAGAAGAATCACCGTCAAAAAACCTTCGCGACAGCGCCACGAATCTCCCTTCGCGAAGCCCAACATTCCTTCGCGCCTTCGCCGCGAAGCTCCCTCGCAAAGCCCTTCATCGCCGCAAATCTCTCCAGCCGCTGCCGTTCGCGAAGCTTGACGTAATCGCAAAGGCTCACCGCCTCCATTCTTCTGGTCTTCGCGAAATCCAGTCCATGCATCCCATCTTCGCGAAATTCATGCCTTTGCCATATTAAATCATGATCTTCATGGAAATACTATTTTTGCGATGCTCACCAATTTCCAAATTTTGGACCCCAAAAATTTGGCAAACACTGGAAAACGGCGCCACCTTCAATACTGTTGTGTGCTTGAATGGTATGATCTCTTTGCTTGAACACGATCCGAACTTCCATTGATGGTTGACAACAAACACAAATCACACTCCAAATCATGCATATAAGACCATGGTTCCAACACTTTTGACTTATGGTCATCATATCTTGTGCATATAATCATCACCTGGAAGATAGAGTGGAAAAGATCGGGTAGACAGCCAGCCGTCCTCCTCCAATTCTATATTTTTGTATTTTCAATGAATCACTTTTATGGCTGAGTGAGAACCTCACAAAATTCAAAACACCAAATACAAAATTCAAACAAAAGCATATGCCAACCACTTTCAAGCAACATTGAGGATTCAAATTTCAAAAATACGCAGTTCAAATTAAAGTAGGAAAACGTCAAAGCCTCGAGCTGCAAACCACCTAGAGCTGTGCACCCTGACTATCACCTTCCCCAATCTGTATCACTGCATCATTGTTGTCGAATGGCAGAACCAAAACGGAGCCCATCGTAAATAATCAACCATGAACGTGGATCCATCAACCACCACGCCGGAACCACCATCACCAAACAGAAAATTACACAGTAATGAAAACACACCAGAACTCAGAACCACCACCAAGCGAACAGCTTCATACCACCACCTAGACCAGGAATTTAAATATCACGCAAAACAAGAGTAAAATAAATCATCACCATCATCATAAAGATTCACCGAACAAAACCAGGAACCAGAAAATTCCAAACCAAATTCAAAAGGAAACCCCCGTCACTAAAACCGTAAAATGTTGGCCACACAACCAGAAACCCAAAGCGATGCTGAGTCTAAATCGAATCCACTGAATGGAAACAAAACACAAAAAAGACCACAACCAAGAAATAGGGGAATGCAAACCATAGAGGGAAAAAAGAGATGGAAGAGTAAATCAGAGAGGAATCGCCTTCAGCCCTACCACCATCACCATCCCAAACAAACCTATTACCCCATCATGATTGACCAGAAATGGGGTCTTGCATGTAAAGTAAGGTAATAAGGGAAGAGGAGGAGCACAGAGAAGCAATACCAGACTAGGAGACTCGAGATCCAAAACCGGGAGGTGAGATGAAGAGCCTGGTCGCAAAATCCAAAAGCCAACCAAAAAACATAGGAAAACCTCACCAGATGCCACTAATAATCCCAAATCGCCGGAGTTGCATCGAGTTAAACCAATATGGGTTTTATTCATGATGGTTACAGCAAAAAGAGAAGAGTCACAGTGGTCGAGGCCCATGAAGTAGCAACAAAACACATCCTCACCAATCAAGACGATCGAAGAAGCCAAAGAAGAAGACAAACCACGGAAAGAGGGATGAGCGAGAGAAGGGAAGAGCACGCCGGAGAGAAACCCCTTACAACCAGCCATCCTCACCACTAGGATATTGGGAAAAAAACCCCAGATATATGGGTGTCAGAACATTGTGATCGACATAGGTGGGGTGCCTATAGAAAATCACAAGGAACATACATAGTATATATATATACACACAACTACACACAAGACCAACCTTTGGGTTCACAAAAAAAATTACTAATCAACTCACAACATCACCACCCAACCTCATAACACTGCCACTTGTGCTACCACTAATAAATGGACAACATCGCATAATAGGCCACAAGACACATTTCACATTTCACCTTCTTTCTCAACTTTATACATTTTCTATATTTCACATTACTAACCAATTCCATTATCTAGTACATTCATTTCTTTATTCATCCCATTTAATTTCACATTAAACATCAACCATATTTAACCACACTTTTCATTTTTAATTCATTCGTTAACCATTTATATCCCATTAACCAAACCAATCCATGACATTTCAATTCATCATTTACCAATTAATTCCAATACTACTTGAGAAATTAGAATAACACATCACAACATAACAACCATCTAACTCATTCTAACCAGCCCCACACTACCACCATTTCAAAACTATAGTCACCTCCTCATCACATCTGCCACAAACTATGCCCACATCTTTCCGTATTCCCCCACAAACTAACCACATCTCACCACATAACCACCCCACATCATAACTGCACATCACCAACCAATAGCACAACCACACATTACATAACTTTTCATATGACATTCACATAACATTTATTTACAATCCATTTTCAAATTTAGCAAGGGTATTTCATCACATTACACTTCTTTATTTAAGTTCAATCTCACACAAGCCATAAATCTCCAGGGGTAATCATTTTATTTACTATATATAATTGGTTAGAAATTTTCAATTTAGGTGGTAAAAAACATTCATACAATAAGTCTTCCATAATCACAACAATCACAATGCAAACATGGAATCCCAACATCCATGACTTTTAGCGGTAAAATAATCATGAATAATATCAATATTGACAATATCAAAAGGCTATAAAAACATGTGAATCATTCTCCTCCCCCTTAAATTTTAATTAACCATTTCATTATCTTTATTAGGTTGGTGAAAAAACATCTTCCCAATGATAAAAAAGAGTATAGACCCTCCTACATGATACAACTGGATTAGAAATGAAGGAACCCTACCTCAAACAAAGATTCTTGATCCAATTTACAATGTTGGAACAAGAGTAAGGCCACCACCAAGCACCAAAAAGAAGTATAATGCCTTATGAGACTATAAAAAAACAACCACATCATTATCCCATTGAAAAAAATCACAAAACCTAAGATTTATCTTGAATGAAACATCCTAGAAAAGAAAACATAGGAAAAATGGAAAGGGGAAGAGAATAACTCACCAACCACCATGGATCAATACTCTATTGTTGAAGTCGAAATCCACTGGTATGGGGGCTAAAATAGCTCTTTGGGAGGCACTTGGGTTTCCCAAGAAACGAGAGAAGATTTGGAAAACTGGTTGAGTTCGAATGGATTTTCAAATTTATAGGTGGTATAAATTTTATAAAACAACAGTGTAGCACTGGAAACCATGTTGCAGAATAGCTAAAAACAAAAGGGATGTGGCATAGAGGGGAAGACCACGCCATAGCCCAGCTGGTCAAACCATCCTCTGAAGAACATGGTGAGGACCACAGCATAAATCCTATATTTTAAAAAGAGGATTATTCCATCACCATGGTCACAAATACATAGTGGGTACCAATTTGGAAGAACTGTCCAAACCACCCTTCAAAGCACTATGGTGTAGTAAGTGGTCTCCATGTTGTAGCCCTCAACTGTCAAGAAGGGGTTACGCCACAGCCAAGGCTATATGGCATAGATACCCCTAAATTGGTAGTTTTAACACCCTAAAATTTTAAAATAAGAACATTATATTCGATATCATATGTGAAAAGCAACACCAAGCTTAAACAACCTATGAAATATATTTCTTTTAATTTAATCTCTTTGATAACTTGTAGAACACGCAAGCCGAATCCTAAATGAACCGTAATATAGTATACCATTATAACCTAACCATTAAATTGAAGGTTATGAATATTACTAACTAAATTGTGAAAATTATGATTATATATTGATTATAAATATAATAATAATAATTTAAAATAAAAGGAAACATTTTTTGAAAAAACTGTATTTTTCTAAGAAACGATTTAGTCGTGCTTTGTGCACATAATTTAAAATTAATTTTTACCACTTTATAAAAATTTATTTTATAAAATTAAATTCATTTTTAAAAACATAATATCAAAATTATATTATTGTGATTTTTTGGTATTTTTCTAAAAAGTTTCATTTTTTGATGAATAGTGAAAAATACTGATTTTTATTGAAAACTGTCATTTCATTTAAATAATTTACAGTGTAAAATTATAACTTAAATTGGTGATAAAGTAAAATTAGTTCGAATATATTAAAATTTAACTAATATATTTACTTGGAATCAATTTACTATTGAATTTTGATATTAAAACATTCTATACTTATGAGAATTTTCTCTTTGGAAACCCAATTTTTCGTCGCATATATGGGTATAATTTAAAATTGGATTCTACCACTTATGTTAATTGAATTTTAAAAAAAATGATTAAATATTTTTAATAATAATAATTTATATTATCTAATAAGTTCAACTGAATTTTTGACTATTATAAATAGTAAAAGCATTAAAAAATAATTATTATGGTTAAGGTAAAAACAGATTTACCATGCGTTAAACTCAGAAGATAAGGGTTAAAATGACCTACCAAAATATAAAAAACCCATTTTATGGACATATTTCAACATTTTAACATCTAATGGTATATAATGAACCATTTTGGATGATTTTGGAACGATAAAAATATGGTTTTCATTGATTTTTTTTCAAAAATTTCATGTGTGCCCTCTCCCTCACTTATAAAAGGGCACGCACTCTCCTCCCATTTTCACACTTCCAAAGAAATTTGGTTTGGCCAAGATCTACAAAAATAACTTTATTAATCCCCTAAAAACATCATATATCCATTTTTTTATCATAAATCCATCCTATTAAATATTTTCTTACAAACCTAAAGTGGTCGTCCGAAGTAGAGGTAACGTTCTTAAACGATCATTTTTATTTTGTTTCTTCTTACAGCTAATTCAAATATTATTAAACCATAATTATATAATAACCTAATTATATTAACTATATTTATATATTATTATGTTAAATTTGTGACCTATATCCATCTCCTCTTCCATTAAATGGGAAATGAAACTGTTGATCGTGTGTACAACGGACTACCACCTCGCAAATCGATGTAATTTATTTTCCATCACTACCTTTCAGTTATAGGGATAAATATAGATTTAACACATGTATATTATATTTATGATATTTTTATACTTATTTAATTTCAATATCACTTATACCTTCTTAAGTTTTATTCCATTTAAAATATAATAACGTCGCTTGTGTGTACATCGAATTGCCGCCTCACGAAGCGATGTGATTCATTTTTCACTTAGGATTTATATGGAAGGTAATAAAGATAAATTTAGTGAATATATGTGATATATATATATATATGAAATTATATTGATTATATAAAATTAATATATCATCTACTTTCTTACCCTTTCACCCTTTAAGGAAATGATAACGTCACTTGTGCGTACGTACAGCCTACTGTCACCACAAAGTGATGTGATCCGTTCTCTATGTTCAAATTTAAATAATGATTTTAAAAATTTATCTGATGAAAAAAATGATATTTTTAACATTAATATCATTCTTTATATTATTTATCTATATCTTGTACCCAATAACCATAACTTTCATGAAAAAAAATGCATGATAAAACATGGTGATTAACACCTGAAATAATGAAAATAATGAAATATTATTAACAAATGGGTGGTAAAATGTTATAAGGGGGTAATATATGATATTATAAATATGGATATGATTCTGTTATAAATTAATAACATTACTAAAATCATTATACATGAGGTTAAATCATATTCAACCCAAAGTAAGTGAGTGGTAAGGGACTTCATATCAATTTCCCTTCATTGAGGCATATTGAAATGTTATAAACATTATTTATTTTATTTGGTGTATATACAGACCCTTTGACATGTAATAACATGATTAATTAATAATTAATTATATTTTAAGTCTCAATTTGAATTATTTCATCCTAGGGTGTTTTACTTGAATGTTACCAAGTAGTAATGGACTTCATCTCACTTTCAGTACATTGAGGTATATTGTAATGTTATGCACCTAATTTCTTCTATATGGTGTATATACTACCTCTTTGAAATGAAATCTCATGATTAATTAATAACTCATGCTATTTAAATTTTCAATTTGAATTATTTTATCCAAATGGATTTGACTTGAAAATTACCAAGTGGTAAAGAATTTCATAACTCAATTTCCTTTCATTTGGTTATATTACTTATTAATTTCTTTGATATTATAATATTATGTGTGTAATGACTTTTGATTATACTATGTTTTATTTAAACTTATTTTATATGGAATTACATTTGATACACATAATTGATTCATTGATTAATTCATGCTTTAATGTTACGATCTTTGTGAGGATTTATTTCACAATATCATTGAATTGGGATTGTTTATGGTTAAATTTCCATTGAAGAAAATTATTTGATCATTTTCTAATAAAACCACTTAATTATATTATCCTATGGTTATTAAATAATTTCTCAAGTAATATTAAAATTTTCCCACTCTTTGGTAATTAAAATTATTGAGAAATTGTTTTTAATAAAACCTAACTTCATTTCTCCCTTCAATTGAAAATCCACTTTCTTCCAAAACCATGTTTTATAAAAAAGATAAAAAATGATTTTAAAATTATCAAAATGATTTATTAAAGAAATTTTTACCCATTTTTTACTTTCGAAACAATTTTTTTAAATGAATCTTCATTTCATTTTCCAAACAAGTCCCATTTGCATTTTACTAAAAATGTGAAAGGAATATTTGTTTTAAAGTGCATAGCATATACGTAATTTCTCACTATCATGATCACTTAATGCCTTAAATATCCCTTTATAGGTTTCAAAGGTTAATTTCAAATAAAATTATTTTCAAAAATATTTTGTGAACTATTAGTTTTAAAATAATATTTTAAAAGTAAAAAAGGATATTTTCATCAATAATGTTTTTAATGACATTTTTATGGTATTTCTTTTAATCAATGACAACAACCCTTTATTTTACTTATTCTACACTAGGTATATTTTGTATTTATATCATCATTATTAATTATATAGATGGTTTTTGATCATTTTTACCATGTGAATGATTAAAATTCACTTTCTTGATTAATTTTTATTTTCTCATTAACTTTCCCTTAAAATATTCGTTTTCTTATGATCATTAGACATTAAATTTCTCCTAAATATATATATTATTTATCATGGATATGTTTATTATTTAAACTATATGTCATTTATATATATTTTTCTATACATTGAAAGTTATTTTTTTATCTGGGGAAATATTGATAAATCTGTATTCTTTACTCAATACGGATATTTGATGATAAGGAACATTGTTCATGAATTAAATCAATTATTTGATATATGAGAAATTATTTGAACATACAGATATAGGTGGGGCATAGAATTATATATCCCCTAAATTTGTTAGTTTTATCATGAGGCGAATCAGTAATATTTTATTAAATGAGTTTTTACCTGTAGTTTTAAACTGTCTTATGTAAGGTCTTGATAGTAGAGGTATCATGATGCATGAGGTCATGATGTCCAATAATTAAGAATTTACTTTATTGATAATTCATTTAATATTATTATATATGAGATTTTCATAGTGATATTATCTATGGATTCATTTCATTCTCATATTATTGATTAAATAACATGTGTACTCATTTACTTAGCATACCATATTAATTATGCCTTATTTATCCAAACAGTCAGTTTATTGATTAAATATCATGTGTGTTCAGTTATTTACCATTTCATATTGAGTATTCCTTATATATTCATGATATTCCAGTTATTTAAATGGAATATGTTTTCAGTTATTTACCTTTTAATATAGATTATCATCCATGAGATTTTTTCATTGATATTATCTCTAGATTCATTTCATTCACAGTTTATTGATTAAATGGCATGTGTGTTTAGATATTTACTTTTCCATATTTATTATTCCTTATCAAATCATAATAGTAAAGTTATCGATTAAATGGAATGTTTGTTAAGATATTTACCATTCCATATTGATTATATCATATTGATTATTCTTCATTTACTCATAATAGCTTCTACTTTACCTAATAATTACTGAGTATTTGAGTTCAAACTTCTTTTTTTCCCTTTCCCAGGAATCTAAAAAGTATACTATGAATGATATTAAAGGATATTATAGATAGAAAAATGATATTATTTAAATATATATATATATATATATATATATTCAAATGTAATATGGGAATAATGTATGTATCTAGTTTACCAAGACTACTAAACTATTTAGTCCTTCCGGATGTGATTCCTTGTATCTTATTCCAATGTAATAAATCAGCCACTAGCTCTGGTTTACTGGAGTTGGGGTCATTTCAGTTAGTATCAAATTAATTTTAATAGAAACCTTGAGAACACGGTTTTGTAAAAAAATATACTAGGGAACATAACCTTGTGATAGAATTTGAGGATGAGTATATAAGAACATCCTAAATTTTGGTAAGAAATATATTATGTGGTTTTTCATGTCAATAAATCCTTGTATTAATACTATAAGTGGATGTGATTCTGGAACATATGTTCCTAGGGGTAATAACTCTAAAAAAAGGTGCATCAAGCTTCACTAGTGTGTTACCTGGTACACAAAAATGGGTCTTACTGTGCACCTAGTTTGACACTCTCGGGGGATATGCTTTAGATAATTCACATTTTATTTACAAACCATTATGAAGGATTTGAATAAATAATGAGAATTAATGTCCTAGGTTAAACCTAATGTGTCTAAGATTGAAAACAAGGTTTCACGATTTATAAATTACATAAGTGGATCTTCTTGATTATGTGGTTTCCCACTATGATTATTGTTGCTCACGTTATTCTTTAGGGTTTTAGTCGATGGATGGAATCTAAAAGAATCGTGTGAGCATTGGTTATAAAGGATAATGTGGTGAGTATAAGAAACCAAATGGGATAATTAGTTAAGTGAAAATATCATGATTATACCTAATCATTTATCCCAAATTATAATTAACAATCTATAACTTAACCAACTCTCAGACTCTCCAAATAAGAGAAGGATGAAGTTCACTAAGATATCAAGTGATGACAAATATGGAGGAAAGGAGTCTCGATTTACTTCATGTAAAAAATGTGGGAAGAGACACCCAAGAAAGTGTCTCAAATGAATGGGAAATTTTTTTATGTGTGGAAATAAATGGAATAAAGAAATTAATTGTTGAGAAAAAATGAATAGTGTGATGGAAGGAAATAAATTTCATCATAGGGACTCATTTATAGTTTTTTGTCTTAAATATGGGGAACCTAGGAAATATCCAAGTCAATTCCCTTTTCTAAATTTTAACTCTAAGACCAAGGAAGGTCCTATGTTGAAATAAAATTATTAAAGTATTTATGTATTGGGATTCTATAATTATATTGTAGAATTATTTTTACCAATGGTATTTTAGTTATAAGAATCATAAAACATCTAAGGATTGTGTTAAATTTTAAAAGCATACATTTCTTCATTAACTTAAGACTTATGGATACCATCATGGGTTTATAAGTTTAAGATTGATCATAAGTTCAAAGTATTAAACACCCCTTTTAGTTTTTATGTGATGGGAGTCTACTAAGATTAAGGATGTTTTGGGATACATTTATGGAAATACAACCCATTGGTTTAGTATATGTTTTAGTGAAAAATTTATTTAAGGAAGAATGACCTTACTATTTTTGGAATAAGTTTAAATTTATTTGAAACCTGTAGAGTTTATAGGAATTATATTAATATGGTTTTATAAAAAGGACAACCCACATTTTAGGTGACAACCCATCTCATCTGGCAAGGATGCGGGGCTTGAACTCATAACTAAAGTGTAACACCCCGACCCCTCTAGGCTGGAGCCGGTGCATTACTTGTGATATTGGAATGGTTAGAAGGAATGAAAATCCCAAAGGAATTATCAATTTAGTAGTATTGAAGAAACTAGATACATAGATGTTACTCAAATTAAATTGGAAATGTTTACAAAATACAATACATAACGAAACTAAAAACTGCATCCACAAGAACTCAATAAATGATCTCCTCTTTGTCACCTGTTGAAAGTAAAAAATGAAAGTGGTGAGATCAAATGCTCATTAAGGGTAAAAAATAGTGGAATCATGAGTACAATAATACGTGAATAATAATCAATCTGACATAATCAATATGGCATAGTGAATAAATGAAAAACTAATGCCATTAATAAACTGAGAATGAAACTGCATCCATGGATTGTGTCATAGTGAAAACCTCATGGATAATAATAGTAACTAGTAATGAATAAAGATAATTCTTATTAATTGGATGTCATGTATCTAGCACATGAAACCATAATACAGTAAAAACGGTTTAGTTCTGTGGGTAGAAACCCGTCTGATTTTTGGAAACAAACTCGAAGGGTTTGTCGCCAACTGATTTGTCTCATGAGACCTACCGATGCATCGAGGGGTTATAGCGGGCCCCACCCACCACTTCATGTCCAAATAATTCCTTATACATTGATTCAATACAAGAGCAATATGCCTTTTCAATATCCGTATAGAGTAGAGTATACGGATTCATCAATATTTCCATAACTAAAATAACTTTTCAAATAAACACCGTATTAAAATGGTATATGGTTTAGACAACAAACATATCCATGATATGATATTATGGATATTTAATATAAATATAACTTCAAATGAAAAGTGATCTCAAATGGGAAGTAGGTACACCACATAAGGATTATTAGGTGCACAATACAAAGTTAATCACAACAAAGTAGTAGTTGAGAAAAAGGACCTTACCACAATGTAATCGGTTGAAACATATGAAAATAACTTAATAACCCTCAAATGAATCATTTAATAACATTAATATAAATATAATAATGTTATTATATATCAAATGGTAGTACAGATATACCACATACAATAAATAAGTAGTGAACAATGAAAATCTCACAGAAATGAAAGTGATATGAGAAACCCCTTACAAACATTTCGGCATGGTAACGAGTGTTATTGAGAGGGATTAATGAGAGTTAAATGGGTATTACATTATTTATATGTCACAAGGAAAGTATGAGGGAGGTGAGAAAACATACCCCATCACTAGGAATTAAAAATAAAAGGGCACAACATAGGGGAGATTCTTGAACAAAAGTGAGAGAAAGGATCCCTTACAAAGAACGTATCATTAGATTGAGAACAAATCAATGAAATATTTATGTGTGACAAATAAAAATCCACAAAATATAAGTTTATATACATTATAAAACAATAATATGTCATTCACACATATTCTTGGAACAATGTAACCATTGAAATAGATGTTTAACTCAAAGAATGAAAATTGAGTTAAGCAATCTCTTACCTTATGCTCGAAGGTGTTCTTGATTGTTCTTAACGACCTGAATAATCAAATTTAGATTAATTAATTAATAATTCCATAACCAAATCAACATTTAATTGATATTTTATAACCTTATTAAGTTCATTAATGGCCTTTTTATGGGTTTAAGAGATTCAATTTTATTGTTTTGGAAGCATTTTCTTACTTTGGTTTCATGATTTGTTTACTTGTATTCATGAATGGAAGTTGGTTTGAAATATGGCTACACATCCAGAATTTTTAATATACATTATTAGTGACATTAAATATATATAAATGATCTTATAATTATTCTGGTTATATACCATGAGGATGACTCATTGGATGAGTTAAAAATAAATGCTTGAATTTGGATTGGCAGTTTTGTGCTCAATAAACTTGTTTTGTATTATTATTCCATATTATGTACGTGTAAAGATTACAGAACATTAAACAAGATAAAATAAATATATTATGACCTGTTTCAAACATAAATATGGTTTCATGACCAGTAATGATGGAACAATTGAAGAACGAAACTTCGTCGTCCACGAAGGTTATAAATTGGAACCTCGTGGACGTTGATTTCGTTTATAAAAAAAGGGAGGTAGTAAGAATATTGATGATGGTTCTTCCATTCACATGATATAAATCACGTATATAGATGATATTGGAGTTATTATTATCATTTGGACAGAGGAGGTGAGGAGAGGATAACAAATGAAGATAAATTCAAATGAAACTAAAAGAAAAAGAAAGGTGTTTTACCTCTTGAAATAACTTCCTCGAGGACCTCCTTAAGGGAAGGGATTTTGGTCTTTTGGAAAGACCAAGAGCTTACTGGTCTTGGGGAGTGACTAGGGAAGGGTATTTGGGTAGAAATTTGAGGAGCTTCAAGGCTTAGAAGAGTTAAGAGAATAGGGAGTGGTGAGGGGTTTTTATAGTGGAGGAGAGGGGTAAATTTTGAATATTTAATTCATTATTTTATTATTTCCCTCAAGACAACCAATAGTGTTGTTTCATGTGACTCCTAATAGTAATAAGTGCATGTGAATTCGAACCAATTGGCCTTTCATAACTTATGATTTCATAAATAGTGTATTTAACTGATAATTTTCATATACAATATTTTATCGTATTTCATTATTCATCAAAAATTCTAGAATTTCAGAAAAATACCAAAAATTTACCCTAACCATTTTTTGATGTGTAGAATTAAAAAATGAACTCCATTTTTCAAAATTAAATTTCTAAATATTATTAATTTAATTTTTAAATAAAGTCATAGTTAATTCGAAAAATAACAATCTTAAAGTGCAATTAGTTTTATTTCTCATTGAAAAACTAATTAAGATCTCATTATCTTATTTCTTTAAGAAAATAAAATATTATTATTATTTACTATTCATAAGGGTCATATTACTATTCATATTACTATTCATAAGGGTAAGTTACTATTCACCAAAAATCAAGTTTGTTCTATCAGACTCCAAATGACTTACTAATCACAACTCTAGATGACCATTTTTTAAAATTCAAAACATAGAAGTGGAAAGTTTATATTTAATGGCTAGGTTTTGACTATCTCTTAAATAACCTAGTGTTGTTTCAAAGGAACACAGTGATGAATAGAATGTATTTAAGAGAAACATACCATAAAATGTTTGGGGTGCTACATAAAGGGTGACAAGGGTGTTTCACCTACCACTAGCCTACATGATGGTCTGGTTAATATATCATTATTTTTAATGATTTTATATATGAATATTAATGTTGAACCATTGGTGTTACTGTTGAGTTTTATAGATTAATGTATTGTATTGGATAACTTATACTATCCATATTGGTTTTGGAAAATAGTTAGAGACAGATGCAAAGACTTTACACTCTTTTATGGATCTTATGATCCATTAAAAGTGAATTTTAGTGCTTCAAGAATAAAAAATTCATTTTTGGATATTCATTTCATAGAGTAAGGAATTAATTGGAAATTGATTGAGTCACAACCAAAGTATGAAATTATGCTTATGAAATAGAAAGATATCAAGTAAGTATATTTCCTTATATTTTTAGATAGTTAAAGAATCCCTCAAATTTAGGAAAAGGATCTTGAAAAAAAATATCTTATTACCATCATATTCGTTTAATCAAATGGTATTTTAAATCATTACAAATTTATGGATTTTAGGTACTTAACTTTTCATTGATCATTTACTTTCTTTTGATCAATGATTACTATCACTCTGTATGATTATTCATTATTTTCATCTACGTTCATATATTCAATTGCCACCAATGTTATCATACTTGGAAACCTAGTTATGTATTATTATAGATGACTTTCATACTTCCTTTTCTCTCTTATTAATAGTAATTTTTATTAACCCTTTTACGATATGGGTTTTTCAACAATGGTATTTCCAAATATCAAACCCTTGATTACTAAGATCAAGTTTAAATTGTGAGGATGCAATTTATTTAATATGGGAAGAATGTAACACCTTGAAATTTTATAATAAGAACATTTTATTCAATAGAGTATGTTACGCACTACACCAATCTTAAAAAACCCATGAAATATATTTTTTAAAATTTAATCTCTTCGATAACTTACGGAACATGCAACCTCATGCCTAAATGAACTGTAATATAGTATAGAATTATAACCTAGACAATAAATTGGCATGAATGAATAGTGATAACTAAATTATGAAAATTATGGTTATTTATTGATTATAAATAAAATAAGAATCATTTAAAAGAAAAATAAATGTTTTCTGAAATACTGTATTTTCTAAAAAAACAATTTAGTCACGCTTTGCGCACATAATTTAAAATTAATTTTTACCAATTTTAGAAAATATATTTTAAAAATGAAATTAATTTTTTAAATCACTATATAAAAATTATATTAAGTGATTTTGTTGGTTTTTCTAAAAAGTTTCATTTTTCAATGAATAGTGAAAATGCTTATTTTTATCGAAAACTACCTTTTAGTTTAAATAATTTACAAGGATAAATTATATTTTAAATTGGTTTAAAAGTAAAATGGGTTCAATTATATTAAAATTTAACTAATTTAGGTCATTGGAATCAATTTTATGTTTAATTTTTATATTAAAATGTTTTATACTTATGATAATTTTCTCTTTGGAAACCCACTTTTTCATCACATCTGTGGATATAATTTTAAATTGGATTCTTTCACTTCTATGAATTTAATTTTTAAAAATTGATTAAATATTTTGAATAATAATAATTTATATTATCTAATAAGTTTAACTTATTTTTTTACCATTATGAATAGTAAAAGCAGTAAAAATTAATTACCATGGTTAAGGTAAAAACCTATCTATCGATGGTTTAACTAAGAAGATAAGAGTTAAAATGAATTACCAAGTTTTCCAAAACCCATTTTTCATATTTTAACCATATAAAATCTAAGGTTCTATAATTATCCATTTTTAGGATTTTTCATGGTAAAAATGTGGGTGTAATTGATTCTTTTCAAAAATTTCATGTTTGTTCTCTCCCCCACTTATAAAAGGCCACCCCCTCTCCTCTCCTCTTCACACTTACATATCCATTTTGTTCAGATAATACCTGAGAAAATAAATTACTTAATACCCTCCCAATATCCTATATTACTTGGTTTGACCATAAATCCATCTTAGGAAGGAATTTCTTACAAACCTAAAGAGGTCGTCCAAAGAAGAGGTGACGTTCTTAAACGATTGTTTTTATTTTGTTTCTTCTTACACCTCATTAAAATATTATTAAACCATTATTACATAATATCATAATTATATTAAATATAATTATATGTTATTATGTTAAGGTAATGAACTATATCTATCTCCTCTTCCATCAAATGGGAAACAGAACCGCCGATCATGTGTACGGCGGACTACCATCTTGCGAACCGATATAATTTTTTTCCACCACCAACTTTCAAGTATGGATATAATGATGGATTTAACTCATGTATGTTATATTTATGATATTATTATAGTTATATAATTTTAATATCACATATGAATTCCTACATTACATTCCATTTAAAATACGATAATATCACTCGTGTGTATGGCGAACTACCGTCTCGCGAAGCGATGTGATTCGTTTTTCACTTGCACTTTATATGGAAGATAAGAAGAATAAATTTAGTAAATATATTTTATCTATATATAAAATTATATTTATTCTATAAAATTAATATATAACTCATTTCCTAACCCTTTCACCCTTTAAGAAAATGATAATGTCGCTCATCCGTACATACGGCTTACCATCTCCACAAAGCGATGTGATTCGTTCTCCATGTTAAATTTTAAATGATGATTATAAAAATGTATCTAAGGAAAAGATGATATTTATAACACTAATATAATCATGTATATGATGTAACTATATCTTATACCCAAGAACCATAACTTTCATGACAAAACACGCATAAGCAAATAAGGCAATTAACACCTGAAATAATGAAAATAATGAAATATTATTAACAAAAGGGTGGTAAAATGTTATAATGAGATCATATGTGATATTAAAAATATGGATATTATTATAGTATAAATTAATAACATGATTAAAACCATTATACATAAGTTTAAATCACATTCAACCAAAATAAAGCGTGAGTTAAGGGACTTCGTCTCAATTTCCCTTCATTAAGGCATATTGAAATGTTATGCATATAATTTATTTTATATGGTGTATATAATTCCTATATGATATGTAATATCATGATTAATTAATAATTAATTGTATTTTAAGTCCCATTTTTAATTAATTAATACAAGGGGATTTTACTTGAACATTACCAAGTGGTAAGGGCCTTTGTCTCAATTTCCCTTCATTGAGACATATTGTAATGTTATACACCTGATTTATTTTATATGGTGTATATAATACCCCTTTGACATGAAATATCATTATTCATTAATAATTCTTGGTATTTTAATTTTCAATTTTAATTATTTCATCCAAGGGTATCTGACTTGAAAATTACCAAGTGGTAAAGAATTTCATAACTCAATTTCCTTTCATTGGGTTATATTACTCTTCATTGTCTTTGATATTCTAAGATTATGTGTAATGAAATTTTGATTATCTTATTTTGTATACCCACTTTTTTATGTGGATTTAAATTTGATACACATAATTTATTTATTTATTTATTCTCACTTTAACATTGTGATCTTTATGAGGATTTATTTAACAATCTCATTTTAGTCGGGATTGTTTATGCTTGAATTTCCATTGAAGTAGATTATTTGATAATTGGATAAAAACTCATTTAATTTTCTTATCCTATATTTATTAATTAATTTTTAAAGTAATAGTACCATTTTTACACTCTTTGGTACATAAAATTATTGTGAAAATATTTTTAACAAAATTTGACTTCATTTCTCTCTTTGGTAAAAAATCCTTTTTCTTCCAAAACCATATTTTCTAAAAATGTTTTCAAAAAATATTTTTCAAATACTATAAATGATTTATTAAATACATTTTTACCCATTCTTTAATTTTTACAAAAAAATTAATGGAATAATCATGTCGTTTTCCAAACAAGTCCCATTTAGTTTTTACCAAAAATGTGAAAGGAATCTTTGTTTTAACATGTATGGAATTTACGGAATTCCTCATCATCATGAACACTCAACATTTTAAATATTACTTTATAATTTTTAAAGAAAATTATTTTCAAAATATTTTGTGAACTTTTATTTTTGAAAAATAATATTTCCAATGTAAATGTAACACCCCAGGATTTCATAGTACGTTATCTCATTAAAGTAATTCAATAGTTTGTGTTACACGCAACACCAAATTCGAGCGCACCAAAACTTACTAAACTAACCATTCAAAAAGATATTATGAATATTATTAACTAAATTTTTAATCTTATATACTCTATATAATTTTAACATCCATATTATGTGTTTATTAGAAATAATATAAAACAAATTCATTTTTTTCGGATAAAATAAGTATTTTTCAAAAAATGCAATTTTACCGCCTTTTAATGGAGAACCTTTATTAAAAATAATATTTGAAAATATTATATATTAAATTTAATTAAATTAAATTATTCTTTAGAATCGGGACATAAAAATTTAGTTTCGATAAATTTTTGGTACTTTTCTGATAACTTTTGTATTTTGATGAATAGTGAAAATTACTAAATTTTAATTAAAAACAACTTTTTTAATCAAAATAATTAATAGTGATAAATTATGCATTTGAATGGTTTGGAAGTATAATTAGATTATATTTTTATCATTTAATACAATTTAGGTCATTATAAGTAATTTCACATTTAAATTTGACATAAACACATGTCAATCTTTTGATAGTTTTTACTTTTTAAAAACCTGCATTTTGGTTTTAACAATGGGAATTAATTTTAAATTAATAAATGAAACTTATATGTTTTTAATTTGGTAAAACAGAATTTATTTTTGAATTCATAATATCAAAATTAGCTTAGGGTAAATTTTTGGTATTTTTTTGAAAACTTTCAATTTTTGATGAATAGTGAAAAACACTACGTTATTATATAAAACCGACCTTTTATTTAAATAATTAGCTATTTTATTTTAATTTATTTTAGGTAAAAATAGATACATAATACCTATATATATTCAAATTAATTAATTGGAGTCATTTTATAATAAGTTTATATATATATAATTTTATCGAACATTTTACCGTCTTTTATCCACCTTCTAGGAACATTTGCAAATTTGTATAAAACTTAATTTTACCGTTTCTGTGAGTTGAATTTCAAAAATAAAAGAGACAAGGTTAATATTATCAAGTAAAATGTGGTTCAATATGATGAAAATAATTTTTGGTGAATAGTAACTTTTGACTTTTATATACCACGGTTAAAAGTAAATAGGATAATTAAGGGTAAAAATGATATCATAATTACCCTAACATGTGTCCTAATTCTATTTGATAAGTATAATTAGACCAAAAACAACCTTATGAATAAAAATGATCCTATTTGGTCTACTTGGATTAGATTAGGACATTTATTATTAGTTTATTTAAAGAAGAGTTAAAAGAGTTAAAATCAAAGTTTAATAACAAAACCATTTTTAATATAGGGTTATACATAAGATAAATTAGACTATATATATTAATTATAAAGATAAAAATATTTCCTACATAATGGTATTTTATTTATAATTTTTAAACATTAAATAATTAAATTTATTTATGACACAATGATGATGCAGTGATTACCTTATTAATGAAAGATTAAAATAATTGATATTATAAATATCCAAATAAATCTAATTTGAGACTTTTAATGAATTAAACTAATTTTATAGGTTAATATGACATGTAAGGGTTGATTAAATGAATTTTTGTTTAAGTAATAATGATGTTATGAATTTAACAAAAACAAAATACCAAATAGTGTCAAAATTGACATAAAAGAGTTTTTAAGACAAATATTATATTATTAATTGATATAATATTCATAAAAATATAAGGTTCAGAAAAAGGGATTAAATAATATTATATATGTAATTAATTAACCACTTGAGGTTTTCTTGGAAGTTTATAGTGAGTTTATTAACCATATAATATAAAAATACAAAGAGACATAGTAAATGTCAAACTATTTAACTAAGAGTTAAATCTAAAAGATAAGGTTAATATAGTGACCCAAACCAGTATAAAACCTATTGGTTGAGTTTTTTTTGACCCATAACCACTTTATCCTTTAAATAATTCATTTTGGAGCCATTATAAACTGAAAATTATTTTATTATAAAATAATATTTCAATCTTTTCCTAAGGTGCCCCTCACCCCTCTTATAAAAGGGCACTTCCCCTTCTCTCAAATTCACACCTTCAAAGCCATTTTTCTTGGCCAACCCCTGCCCAAATATCCTCTCAAATATACTCCCTTCATCCTAGATTCCTTCATTTGGTCATAAAGACAACTTAATGATCCCTTTTGATAAAATCAAAAGGAAGATCCCGAAGAAGAGGTAAATATTTCATCACCTCTTTCAAGTTCTATTCTTCTTCCACTTCCTCTTCCTTTGTTGTTTCCATTATAAAATAATAACTCCAGTATCTTCTATATACTGTGATGTTATTATAAAATATTTAAAACTATATTAATTATTCTATCCATCCTATAAATGACAAAATCACCATACATGCGTACGTACGGATTACCGTCTCCACTTCGTGGTGCAGTTTGTTATCCAAAAACTTCATTATTTGTATGGGTATAATAATGAGTATAACTGATGTAAATAATAAATATAACATTTTAATTATTATTTATATATGATATAACATCCAATTACATATGATTTCTCCATCAATATAATGATATTGTCGCTCGTGCGTACGTACGGATTACCGTCTCCACGACGCGATGAGATTCATTTCCACGTTCACCATTCAAAGATGATTATAAAATATATATCATTAATAAGTATGTAATATATGAAATAATAATTATAATGTAGATATATGTGTATTTATTTACTTACATATATCTTATTCACTTAGTTTCGTTCAATACGATATGAAAAGGGAAATAGCGTTTATGCGTATGTACGGCCAACCGTCTCCATAAACGGTGTTTTCCATTTCATATATATGTCTATTATACATATTTATATTCTAAATATATATGATATATAAGTCATGTTTTATATTATGTAAGTATTTAAATCATTATCTAAGTGATACAATCAAGAGTAACAAGTTAAAACACGTACGATAAAGAAAGCGATTATTACCTGAAATGTTAATTTAACATAGAAATTATTATTAAATCGGTAGTATAAAGTCATAAATGAATCATATATGATATCACAAATAGTAATATGGTTATGGTATAATTTAATAACATACTATATCCTTTATACAGGAGGTTAAACTTACCCTTGACTAAAGAAAAGTACACGGTAAGGGTTAATTTCACAATCTCTTTATTATCCGAGGTTGTTTTTACGTATGTATCTACTGTGACATAGTTATTATCCATGTCCATGTTTCATAAAAGATTTTTCAAAGGAATTATTTTTAAGATACTTTTTTACTAAAACATCATTTTAATTGTTTTAAATATTTATTCTTCTAAACCATTCTCATTAATGTCCATGTTTTCAAAATGGTTTTAAGGATTTATTTATATGGACATGAATATTTTAAATTTTCGATTACTTTCAAAAGTTTCAAAGTGGTATGGGACACTTTTATTCAAAAATATCTTTTAAATTACTTCCTTTATAAATTATGTTACTTTTAAATGATTTCATTAAAAAGGGATATTTCTCTCAAAGATTTTTACTGATCATTTTCAACTATGTCAACATCCTTTATAGGATATTATTCTTGATCAAGGTTGATTTACTATGATACAAATCTTCCATATTGTATTGAAGGTTTTTTGATATGTTTGATTGTGGATGTGTTATTTTTATACCATTCATGGTTTATGGATAATGTATTGACATTTTGTATTCTAGTTTCAATACGAATTTTTATGTTATGTTTAAACCTTTTCATATGAGGAATGCATTGGAATTAGTAAGTGACGGGTGGAGCCCGCTATAGCTCCTTGATGCATCGGTAGGTCTCATGATACAAACTAGTGTCTTGGTACAAGGCCTTGACAAAATCTTATTTGTAGTCTTGGCACAAGGCCTTGACTATGTGGTTATGAAGTCTGGCATTATACATTCCATCATTATGAAAGTGGCTATTGATATTTCATGTGATTATTTGACTAGTAGAATATCCATGTGAACAAGTATATTGCATTATTTGATTTTATCTTTTACATATTATACTGAAGTTTAAGTTTAAAAGGATTTTGTTTTAGTCTTATAAATTACCTTAAATGTTTATTCTTATTTATGAATGATTCCGCTATATTTTTATCCTTACTGAGCATCTGAGCTCACCCCTTTCTATGTTTTATTTTTCCTAGGATTACAAGAAGTGTATTGTGATTGATATGTAGGGTTAAGCTAAGGGAATAATGGTGTTCATAAAGGATTATTTATGTTGTGTTGTATGTTATAAAGTGTAATGTAACATTCATGTATGTAATCTATTTTCCAAGACTGCTAAACCGATCGGTCCTTCGGGACTTGATTCCTTATAATCATGACAATGTATTAAAATAATGCACTGACTCTCGGTAACTAGGGTCAAGGTGTTACAGTTGGTATCAAAGGAATTTTAGCAATAAACTTGAAAACTAGATTTAGAAAAACTCTGATTAGAGAATATTACCCTAAGATAGACTTTGAGGATTAGTATAGAAGAACTTCCTAGAATTTTGGTACTCTAGAGATTTTGTGAGTTTTCTGAGGAGTACATCTCTGTCTGGATACAAGATGGTAGAGGCGGCTCTGGCATATATGTACCTAGGGGTAAAACCCGAAAACACCGCTTTGAGCTAGACTCGAACGGGAACTGGTGCACAACAACGGGCCTCGCTGCACTCTTGGTTATAACACTCCCGGGGGATAGAATGATTCACATTTTCATTACAATCCATTATGAAGGATTTAGGAGTAAATAATTCCTCAAAGAAAACATTTTATGATTATAGATTATATTCATAATCTTTTAAATTTAAGTTAGGTATTTTAAAAGTTTGGAATTATGCATTTCAATAAATAAACTAACCTAGTGTATTTCATTGTTTAGAAATGGTGTCTTGTAGAAGGAATGATAATTCCAGCGATACGCATGATCGAAAGATTAAGAAGGATCATATCTTTCATAGTATTGAGCCAACATTTCAAAGGGAAATAGTCTCCCACGTATTCTCATCATTTGATGAAATGGTATCATGTGTTAATTTTAACACCCCAAGCTTCCATGGTACGCTTCTCTTTGAATAATACAATAGCGTGTGTTGTACGCAACTTTGAGTTCTAACACACACCACAACCAATCAAACTAGCCGTTATGAATAGTAATATCCACTTTTTGAAATTTTATAAATTTTATCTTTCAAAATGGACTTCATTTTTGGATTCTGAATATCTAAATTATCCTAGGGTGAATTTTTTGTATTTTTCTAATAACTTCCAATTTTTGATGAATAGTGAAAAATACTAAACTTTAATAAAAAACAACTTTTTTAATCCAAATAATTTATGGTAATAAATTATACTATTGAGTGGTTTTAAAGTATAGTTATAATATATTTTTACCATTTAATCCAATGTTTTTCATTGGACATAATTTCACATTTAAACTAGACATAAACAAGTGTCAATCTTTTGATAGTTATTATTTCTTAAAAAACACGCTTTTTGTTTTGACAACGGGAATTAATTTTAAATTAATTTATGCCACTTCTGTGTTTTTAATTTAGAAAAATGGATTCCATATTTAGAATTAGGAGGTCCAGATTTTGTAAATAGGTAACTTTTATTTTTAGACATTTTGAATAATTACTTTGGTAAATATTTTATTTACCATGGTTAAAGGGTAAATCCGGTAAATAAGGGTAAAAAATAATATTATAATAATATTAAATTACCCTAAAACATGTCCTAAACCTATTTTTTGATACATTTCCAAACATGGTCATCTTTGGGTCGATTTTGGGATCCCATGGAGTCACTTGGAAGTGATAATGACACTTTATATTAATTAAGTTAAAGTAAATACAAAAATGACATAAGTATATATCTTTTAGAAAAACAATTTTTAAATAGGGTTATATATATTATATTTTCGACTATAAATATTAATTATAAAGATAAAAATATTTCCTACATAATGGTATTTTATTTATAATTTTTATACATTGAATATTTAAATTTATTTATGACACAATGATGATGCAGTATTTTCCTTATTAATGAAAGAATCAAATAATTGGTATTATAAATGTTAAAATAAATATAATTTGAAAGTTTTGATGGCATAAACGAATTTTATTAGTTAATATGAAATGTTATTATTGATTAAATGAATTTGGATCTAATTAATAAATTTTTTAAGACTTTAAAAAAATCAATTATTAAATAGTGTCAAAATTGACATAAAGGAGTTTTTAAAACAAATATTATATTATTAATTGATATAATATTACTAAAAATATAAGGTTCAGCCAAAGGACTTGTATGATGATAGGTATGTCATTAATGAACCACTTGGTGTTCTCTTAGAATTTTATAGTAAGTTTATTAACCAAATAATATAAAAATACAAAGAGACATGGTAAATGTCAAACTAATTAACTAAGAGTTAAATCTAAAAGATAAAGTTAATATAGTGACACAAACCTGTCTAAAACCTATTTTTTGAGTGCCTTTCGACCCATCCTTACCTTATCCTCGAAATAAATCGGTTTGAAGTCAATATAAACTGAATATGAATTCATTATAAAATAATATTTTAAGTTTTTTCTAAGGTGCCCCTCACCCCTCTTATAAAAGAGTACTCCCCCTTATCTATAATTCATACCATCAAAGCCTTTTGGTTAGGAAAACCCCTTCCCAAATACCCTCTAAATTATCCTTCCTTAATCCTAGAGGCCCTACTTTAGTCAGAAAGCCAACTTAAGGAACCCTTTTGATCAAATCAAAAGGAAGAACCCAAATAAGTGGTAAATATCTCACCACCTCTTTCAAGTTAATTTCTTCTTCCACTTCCTTTCTCTTTGTTATTTCCATTATAAAATAATAACTCCAGTATCTTGTATATACTATGATATTGTTATAAATATGTTACATCCATATTCATTATTCTATCCATCCTTTAAATGACATGTCACCATACGTGCGTACGTACGACTTACCGTCTCCACGTCGTGGTGTAATTGTTATTCAATACATTATTATTTGGATGGGTATAATAATGATGTTTAATTCATGTAAATAATAAATATAACATGATAATGATTCTTTATATATGATATACCATCCAATTATATATTATTTTAATATCAAAATAATGATATTGTCGCTCGTGCGTACGTACGAATTACCGTCTCCACGAACGCGTTGAGATTCATTCTCCATCGTATCCATTCAAGACTAATTTTCATTAGATGATTAAAAATAATGTCTAAAGACTTGATATAATTCTGGATATGAATATGATACATTCCATCCATAACAATTATGACTCACAAAACAAGGAACATAAAGGAAAACGAATCCGTTAACACCCGAAACAACGATAATACTAAGATATTATTAAATAAGCAATGTTAAAAGATCATATATGATATCATATTAATGTATATGATTCTTGTATAATTTAATAACAATTATTTCACCATTATATAGCAGGTTAACCTACCCTCGACAAAGGAAAAGTACAATTTAAGGGTTAATTCTACAATCTCTTCATTATCCGAGGTTGTTTATATGTAATTATCTACTGGGGCCTCTTTATCATCCACATCCATGTTTATTAAAAATATATTTCAAAACATTTTTACTATTTAATAGACAATGGTTTAAATTCATTTATACCCTTATGTTTTTTTAAAGTAATCTTTCCGCCGTTTTCCAAACAAGGTACTTTTTGACCTTTTCGACAAATTTAAGGTAAGAATGTTTTTTTAACTTATACGGCGGGTGCGGCTATTTTTCTTCGTTATAAAATCATCAAATTTTACCTTACTAGATTATAGGAATATTTTAAAAATAAATGTTTTCTTTATAATTATGTGACTCTTAAATTATTTCAAAATAGAAAGTGATATTTCTCTAAAAAGGGTTTTGTTTTCATCTATGTCAACATCCTTTGATGGATTTTAAGTTTTTTGAAATTGATTTATTATGATACAAAACTTCCATATTGTATTGAAGTTTTTGTGATATGTTTGACTGTGGATGTGATATTTATATACCATTCGTGTTTTATGGTTAAATTATTGACATTTCGTATGCTAGTTTTAATATGAATGTTTATGATATGTTTAAACCTTTTCATATGAGGAATGTATTGGACTTAGTAAGTGACGGGTGGAGCCCTCTATAGCTCCTCGATGCATCGGTATGTCTCATGATACAACTAGATGTTGAATTAGCCGAGGCCCTTTCCCAATTTTGATATATGGTTTTGGCCGAGTCCTTAATAATTTTTAGACATCTTGGTCAAGGCCTTGAAAAAATGTTTCAGAATGTTCAGCATTATACATTTCCTCATTATGAAAATAATATTGATGGTTCATGTGGTCATTTGACTAGTAGAATACCAATGATTGTGTTTTATTATGGAATTATTTACTCAGCTCATATTCCTTCCATAAAATTATTCATGTTTATTATTGGTAAAGGCATGTGGTTTCAATTATTCACCATGCTTAATATATATGTTATCTTCCACTGTATTTCTTACCCTTACTGAGTGTTTGAGCTCACCCCTTTCTTATGTTTCATTTTACCAGGATATGAAGAAGTTAGTTATGAGTGACTTACAGGAATTATTTAGGAGGCTTGGATGTTTCCAATGGAATAAATTCGTGTTGTATTTTGTTTCAAGTTGTAAAGTTGAACTTATGTATGAATCCTGTTTCTAATAATACTAAACTGGTCGGTCTTTTGAGACATGATTTCCTTGTGATCATGCCAATGTTATGTAATAATTCACCGACTCTGGGTAACTGGGGTCGGTGCGTTACAGTTGGTATTAGAGTAAGTTTATTACAAACCTTGGAAACTAAATTTAGATAAACTCTGATTAGAGCACATAGCCCTAAGATAGACTTTGAGGATTAGTATAGAAGAACTTCCTAGAATTTTGGTATTGTAAAAATTTTGTGACTTTTCTGAGCAATACATCCCTGTCTGGATACGAGTAGGTAGAGGCAGATCTGGCACAGATGTACCTTGGGGTAAAACCCAAAAACACCGCTTTGATCTAGACTCGAACGGGAACTGGTGCACGACAACGGGTCTTGCTGCACTCTTGGTTACGACACTCCTGAGGGATATGCTTAGGATAATTCTCATTTTCTTTACAAACCATTATGAAGGGTTTATGAGTATATACTTCCTCAAAGAAAAAATTTTTATGATTATGGATTTTATCCATAAACTGTTCAATTTATGTGTGGTGTTTTACAAGTTTGGAGTTATGTATTGCGATTCATAAACTAATCTAGTGTATGCCATTGTTTAGAAATGGAGCCTAGTACAATGAATGGAAACTGTACCAATGCACGCACTCCATGTAGAGATTTCCCTCCTGCTCAAGATAATTATAGTGGATCTGGTGATACAACTAGTGCTGATCAGCTTATCACCATACTGGGACAACTCACTCAGGTTATGAATAATAACCTTACCCGTATAGAGCACCCTGATCCACAGCATGGAGGATCAATTTTAGATCGATTCATGAGGAAAAAACCACTGACATTCAATGGGAGTACAAATCCATTAGTGGCTAAGCAATGTATAAATTCCTTAGAGAAAATATTCCACGCTTTGGGGAGTAGCGAAATGGAAAAAGTTGTCATGGCAGTTTACCGCATTACTGGAGATGCTGATTAATGGTGGTCATTGATTCAAAACACAAAGGATGATGAAGAAGTATCAAGTATGGAATATAGGGAGTTTAAATATATTTTCTTAGAAAAATACTTTCCTCATGACCATTGAGCGGATATGGAAATACAATTTCTAAATTTGAGGAAAAAGGAGGATGAGAATGTTACAAAGTATGAGGCTAACTTTACAAGGTTAGAAAGGCATGCTACAGATTATATAAGTAACCCAAGAAGTAAGATTGATCTTTTCTTTTATGGGTTAAAACCGTTTCTCCATCGAGAATTAGTCTCACAATCCTTCTCGTCGTACGAAGATATTGTATCATGTGCTATCAAGACAGAAAAAGAATTCTCTAAGTCTTATGACTTTAAAGCAAAGCAACAGAAGAAGAGATCTGCTGATTACTCTGGAAATGGAAATAATGGGAAGAAGGGAAAATTTTAATATCCATCCTGTAGTAAATGTGGGAAGAAACACCTCGGTACTTGCTTGAAGGGAATGGGAGTCTGTTACAAGTGTGGTGAAAAAGGACACCAAGCTCATGATTGCAAGGGGAAGAAAGAAGTTACCGATGTTCAATGCTACAATTGCAGGGAGATGGGACATTATGTGAATGAATGTCCTAAGCATCAGGGGAACTTACCTCAGAAAAGTTCAAGGGATCAAGGCCAAGCTTATGCCATCACTACTGCTGAGGTAGAAGCTCCTAAAGACATAGTGGCAGGTAATTTAATGGTTTCCTCAAGTTTAGAAAATGCTTTATTTGATTTTGGATCATCGCATTGTTTCATATCTTCCCATTTTTCTAAGAAAATTAGATATTTCCAATTTGATTTAATAATGGAGTTGTCAGTCAAAACTCATAAGGGAAGTATCATTGCTACAAATTTCTATGAATCAGTTCCCATTAGGGCATATAAATGTTCTTTATCTGATGATCTCATCATCATACCCATGATTGAATTTGATATAATCCTCGGTATGGATTGGATTTCAGACCATGATTCAAAGATTTATTGTAAGAAGAAGGAGGTTACGATTTTTGATGATGATGGTAAAGAACACCTTATCTTTAGAGCAGAATCATCAACACCTAATTCTTATCTAGATCTACCCCCAGTAGCTCAACTAAATTCAATTATTAGGGAGGAAGAGAATGAAATAACTGTGGGTGAGGAAAGGAATGTTCAAATAGAGGATGTACCTATTGTGAAAGAATATTTTGATGTGTTTCTAGAGGATTTACCTGGACATCCTCCAGAATGAGAAATTGAGTTTTCCATTGATTTAATTCATGGATCAAGGCTCATATCAAAGACCTCTTATATAATGGAAACTGTGGAATTAGTGGAACTAAATAAAAAACTAGAGGAATTGAGTAATAAGGGATTTATTCCCCCTAGTGTTTCTCCATGTGGATCCCTTGTCCTTTTTGTTAAGAAGAAAGATGTATCTATAAGGTTATGTATCGACTACAGGGAGATCAATGCTATAACAATAAAGAACAAGTATCCCCTACCTCGCATTGATGATTTATTTGACCAACTGCATGGAGATCAATAATTTTCAAAGATTGACCTTCGATCTAGATACCATCAGTTGTGTGTGAAGAAGGAAGACATTCCCAAGACAACATTTCGAACCAGGTACGGGCATTACGAGTTTACAGTAATGCCTTTTGGATTGACTAATGCACCCTCTGTCTTCATGGATCTAATGAACAGAGTTTTCAAGGAATATATCGATGATTTTGTAATTGTATTTATTAATGATATCTTGGTATACTCCAAAAGCTATGAAGATCATGAAAATCACTTGTGCATTATCCTGAAGACTCTTAGAAGACATGAATTATATGGGAAGTTTAGCGAGTGTGAATTCTAGATTCAGGAGATTTCTTTTCTTGGCCATATTGTCTCTAAGGATGGGATCTTCGTTGATCCTTCTAAGACAAGAGAAATCCAATAATGGCCAGCACCGACGCGTATAATTGAGGTACACATTTTTATTGGTTTAGCGGGTTATTATCGACATTTCGTCCAGAATTTTGCCCGATTGGCTAACCCATTAATGAAATCACACGTAAAGGGGTTAAAATTGTTTGGACAACAGAGTGTGAATAATGTTTCGAATAATTGAATAGAATATTAGTCAATGATCCTATCTTAACTTTACCATCAGGGAATGATGGATTTGTTATTTATAGTGATGCCTCAAAGAAAGGACTTGGTTGTGCCCTTATGCAAAATGATAGGGTAATTGCCTATGCATCACGACAGCTAAAAATTCATGAGCAAAACTATCCTACTCATGATCTTGAGTTAGTAGCTATAATATTTGCTTTGAATATTTGGAGGCACTATCTCTATGGTAAAAAATGTGAGATTTATACTGATCACAAGAGTTTGAAGTATATTTTCTCACAAAAAGAACTCAACATGAGTCAAAGGAAATGGCTTGAACTACTCAAGGATTATGATTGCGTGATACACTACCACCCGGGGAAGGCAAATAAGGTGGCAGATGCTTTGAGCAGAAAGGATCATGGAGTTTTGAACAAGATGAGAGTTGAAAGGGATCCTATTTTCATGGATCTAGTGAAGATGGACATGGGAATAACCATGGAAGGTGAAACATCAATGCTTTTTCAAATGGTTTCCAAACCATCTTTACTAGAAAATATTAAGATTTCTCAGACCGATGATGAAGAGTTTCAAAAGAAGATTAAAGCTATGAATAATGGGAGATTGAGTGACTTTGTGTATGAAGATGGAATTTTGAAATTTGGGAAGAGACTTTGTGTTCCCAATATACCTGATTTTGTGTCAAGATGTATGGTTTGTCAACAAGTGAAATCTGGAAGGCAACGGCCCGGAGGAGTCATGAAACCTCTTCCCATACCTAAGTGGAAATGGGATAATATCACGATGTAATTTTTCATGGGACTACCAAAGACTCCTAGAAGGAACAATGCAATATGGGTTATTGTTGATCGTCTTACCAAGTTAGCCATTTTCTTTCTATAAGGGAAGATTTACCACTTGAACGTCTAGCAAGACTATATATTAATGAAGTTGTGAGGCTCCATGGAGTACCCCTATCGATTGTTTCTGATCGTGATCCCCATTTTACTTCAAGATTCTGGAAAAGTCTTCAGAAAGTCCTAAATACTGAACCTCATTTGAGCACTGCTTACCACCCCCAAACTGATGGACAATCAGAATGGATTATTCAAACCTTAGAATACATGTTGAGATCTTTCTCACTTGCAATTCAGGGTATGTGGGATCAATATTTACCTCTGGTGGAATTTTCCTATAATAATATCTTCCATTCAAGTATTTAGATGGCACCATATGAAGCGTAATACTAAAAGAGATGTCGCACACCAACCTGTTGGGATGATGTTGGTGAAAGAAAACTCATAGGCCCAGATCTTATGGAGGAAACTATGGAAAAGATTAAGGTAATCCAAAACCACATCAAAGTAGCTCAAAGTAGGCATAAGAGCTATGCTGATAACCGAAGGAAAAATTTGGTATTTCAGATAGGAGATCATGTTTTCTTAAAGGTGTCTACATGGAAGGGTGTTATATGTTTTGGTAAGAAGGGTAAATTGAGTCTTAGGTACATCGGATCTTTCGAAATTCTATAACGAATTGGGGTTGTAGATTATCATTTGGCAATGCCGCCAAATCTCTCCAAAGTTCACGATGTATTCCACGTATCACTGTTGAGAAAATACACGTCTGACCCAACACATGTACTTACCTACGTTGAATTAGAACTGGAACCTGATTTGTATTATTTTGAAGAGCCTGTCAAGATTCTTGATATAAGAGAACAAGTGCTGAGAAACCGAACGACTCGTCTGGTAAAAGTTTTATGGAGAAACCATAAGATGGAAGAGGCAACGTGGGAACCCGACGAACTTATGATGAAGAACCACCTCAGTCTTTTTATGAAGTAATATTCTAGAAATTTTGAGGAAGAAATTATTTTAAGGAGGGGAGAATGTAACACCCCAATCTTCCACTGTACGCTTCTCTTTGAATAATACAATAGTGTGTGTTGTACGTAACTTCGAGTTTTAACACACACCACAACCAATCAAACTAGCCGTTATGAATAGTAATACCCACTTTTTGAAATTTTATAAATTTTATCTTTCAAAATGGACTTCATTTTTGGATTCGCAATATCAAAATTATCCTGGGGTGAATTTTTGGTATTTTTCTGAGAACTTCCAATTTTAGATGAATAGTGAAAATACTAAACTTTAATTAAAAAAAACTTTTTTAATAAAAATAATTTATAGTGATAAATTATACTATTGAGTGGTTTTAAAGTATATTTAGAATATATTTTTACCATTTAATCCAATGTTGTTCATTGGAAGTAATTTCACATTTAAACTAGACATAAACAAGTGCCAATCTTTTGATAGTTATTATTTCTTAAAAAACACAATTTTTGTTTTGACAATGGGAATTAATTTTAAATTAATTTCTGCCACTTCTGTGTTTTGAATTTAGAAAAATAGATTCCAAATTTAGAATCAGGAGGTCCAAATTGTGTAAATAGTTAACTTTTATTTTTAGACATTTTGAATAATTACTTCAGTAAATATTTTATTTACCATGGTTAAAGAGTAAATCCAGTAAATAAGGGTAAAAATAATATTATAATAATATTAAATTACCCTAACATGTGTCCTAACCCTATTAGATGATACATGTCTGACCATGGACATATTTAGGTCTATTTTGGGACCCTATGGAGTCACTTGTAAGTGATAATGACACTTTATATTAATTAAGTTAAAGTAAATACAAAAATGACATAAGCATATATCTTTTAGCAAAACAATTTTTACATAGGGTTATATATGTTATCTTTTAGACTATAAATATTCATTAGAAATATAAAAATATTTTCTACATAATGGTATTTTATTTATAATTTTTAGATATTGAATAATTAAATTTATTTATGACACAATGATGATCCAGTATTTTCCTTATTAATGAAAGAATCAAATAATTGGTATTATAAATGTTAAAATAAATATAATTTGAAAGTTTTGATGCCATACACGAATTTTATTGGTTAATATTACATGTTAGTATTGATTAAATGAATTTGGTTTTAATTAATAAAGTTGTTAAGACTTTAACAAAAATCAATTATTAAATAGTGTCAAAATTGACATAAAGGAGTTTTTAAAACAAATATTATATTATTAATTGATATAATATTCCTAAAAATCTAAGGTTCAGCCAAAAGACTTATATGATGATTGGTATGTCATTAATTAACCACTTGGGGTTCTCTTTGCAGTTTATAGTAAGTTTATTAACCAAATAATATAAAAATACAAAGAGACATGGTAAATGTCAAACTAATTAACTAAGAGTTAAATCTAAAAGATAAGGTTAATATAGTGACACAAACCTATCTAAAACCTATTGGTTGAGTGGATTGTGATCCATCCACACCTTATCCTATAAATAAATGAGTTTGGAGCCATTAGAAACCGAATATGAATTTATTATAAAATAATATTTTATGTTTTTTCTAAGGTGCCCCTCACCCCTCTTATAAAAGGGCACTACTCCTTATCTCTAATTCATACCATCAAAGACTTTTGGTTCGGAAAACCCCTGCCCAAATACCCTCTCAACTATCCTCCCTTCATCCTAGAGGCCCTACTTTAGTCATAAATCCAACTTAAGTAGCCCTTTTGATCAAATCAAAAGGAAGAACCCGAAGAAGAGGTAAATATCTCACCACCTCTTTCAAGTTCCTTTATTCTTCCACTTCCTTTCCCTTTTTTATTTCCATTCTAAAATAATAACTCCAGTATCTTCTATATACTATGATTTTATTATAAATATGTTACATCCATATTCATTATTCTATCCATCCTTTGAATGACATGTCACCATACGTGCGTACGTACGGCTTACCGTTTCCACGTCGTGGTGTAATTGTTATTCAATACATTATTATTTGGATGGGTATAATAATGATGTGTAATTCATATAAATAATAAATATAACATGATAATGATTATATATATATGATATACCATCCAATTATATATTATGTTAATATCAAAAGAATGATATTTTCGTCCGTGCATACGTACGGATTACCGTCTCCACGAACGCGATGAGATTCATTCCCCATCGTATCCATTCAAGAATAATTTTCATTAAATGATTAAAAATAATGTCTAAAGACTTGATATCATTATGGATATTAATATGATACATCCCATCCATAACAATTATGACTCACAAAAGAAGGAATATAAAGGAAAATGAATCCGTTAACACCCGAAACAACGATAATACTAAGATATTATTAACGAAGCAATGTTAAAAGATCATATATGATATCATGTTAATGTATATGATTATTGTATAATTTAATAACAATTATTTCCCCATTATACAGTAGGTTAACCTACCCTCGACCAAGGAAAAGTACAAGGTAAGGGTTAATTCTACAATCTCTTCATTATCCGAGGTTGTTTATACGTAATTATCTACTGGGACCTCTTTATCATCCACATCCATGTTTCTTAAAAATGTATTTCAAAACATTTTTACTATTTACTAGAAAATGGGTTAAAGTCATTTATACCCTTATGTGTTTTTAAAGGAATTTTTCCGTCTTTTTCCAAATAATGTACTTTTTGACCTTTTCGACAAATTTAAGGTAAGAATGTTTTTTTAACTTATACGGCTGGTGTGGATATTTTCCGCTGTTATAACATAATCAAAGTTTCCCTTGTAAGATTATAAGAATATTTTCAAAATAAATGTTTTCTTTATAATTAAATTATTTCAAAATAGAAAGAAATATTTCTCTAAAAAGGGTTTTTGATTTCATCTATGTCAACATCCTTTGATGGATTTTAAGTTTATTTGAAATTGATTTATTATGATAAAAAACTTCCATATTGTATTGAAGGTTTTGTGATATATTTGACTATGGATGTTCTATTTTTATACCATTCATGGTTTATGGTTAAAGTATTGACATTTCGTATGCTAGTTTTAATACAAATGTTTATGATATGTTTAAACCTTTTCATATGAGGAATGTATTGGACTTAGTAAGTGATGGGTGGAGCCCACTATAGATCCTCAATGTATCGGTAGGTCTCATGAGACAACTAGATGTGGAATTGGCTGAGGCCCTTTCCCAATTTTGATATATGGTTTTGGCCGAGGCCTTAATCATTTTTAGACATCTTGCCGAGGCCTTGACAAGATGTTTCAGAATGTCCGGCATTATACATTTCCTCATTATGAAAATAATATTGATGGTTCATGTGGTCATTCGACTAGTAGAATACCAATGATTATGTTTTATTATGGCATTATTTACTCAGCTCATATTCTTGCCATAAAGGTATTCATGTTTATTATTGGTAAAGGCATGTGGTCTCAATTATTCACCATGCTTAATGTTTATTTTTTCTTCCGTTGTATTTGTTACCCTTACTGAGCGTTTGAGCTCACCCCTTTATTATGTTTTATTTTCCCAGGATATGAAGAAGTTAGTTATGAGTGACTTTCAGGCATTATTTAGAAGTCTTGGATGTTTCCAATGGAATAAATTCGTGTTGTATTTCTTTTCAAGTTGTAAAGTTGAACTTATGTATGAATCTTGTTTCCAATAATACTAAACTGGTCGGTCTTTCGAAACATGATTTCCTTGTGATTATGCCAATGTTATGTAATAATTCACCGACTCTGGGTAACTGGGGTCGGGGCGTTACATTAATAAGATAAGTAAAGAATTCTCTGAGTCCTATGGCTTTGAAGGGAAGCAAGAGAAGAAAATGATGGTAGAGAGAAAGATGGATAAAGGGAATAAGGGAAAGAAGGATTTTCCCATATGTGATAACTGTGGAAAGAATCACCTTGGTAAATGCTTGAAGGGAATGAGAGTTTGTTATAAGTGTGGAGAAAAAGGATACCGAGTATGTGATTGCAAGGGTAAGAAAAATGTTTCAAATGTACAATGCTTCATCTGCAAGGATTTGGGACACTACGCGAATCAATGTCCAAATCATCAGAGTATACCACTAATGATATTGTTGGATAATAATAAAGTTATGATATTACCACAGATGAAGAATAATGACTAGTGTTCTTATGTTGATATTACAGAATTATGTCATTTGAGTATTATATCCATGATGTACTTGCTATAATAATTTGGAGTATATAAGGATTGTACTTCAGTACTATTTCATTAAGGACTTAAGATTGTGTGGAACCAAGAAAAGTGACTCAATGGCAGGTTAAATTTTTTGGAAAATATATGGTTGAGAGAAAGATAAACCTTAATATGATTCTGATACTGAGGTAGTGATTTTGGAATAAGATATGATTGATTTGGATAAATTATATTAGATATTCTTGACTACCTTGAAACTGATTAATGATTTGTATATTCCATCATTGTTGGAGTTTACAACATTTTTTGATATAAGGAGTATATCCAGTATTTGATAAGTAATAAGGGATCATGAATATAATCAATATAGTTATATGATGATTCAGGGTGTTACCGTGTTTTAGAAGAATACATGATGAAGGTATTCACATGTTATTACGTGGAAAAAAGGATCTTCATTTCCTTATAAATTTTGGACTGTGAGTTTTGATAGAATTATTTTGGATAAGTATAAAGGTTGGGATCGATTAAGTTTGACATTGGATACTATTTTTAAGGTTAAATCATTTCTTGATATTATTTTTGGATTTTCATAAAAAGGACAACCCGGAGGTCGGGCGACAACCCGTCGCGCCCGGCAAGGCCGCAAGACTTAAACCCACAACTGAAGGGGGACAAGGGTGCATCACCTACCACAGGCCTATGTGATGTCCTGGTTTGTATAATGTAGTTTTTTTTAAATAGTCTGAAAAATGAATATAAATTCATTTTTTTAACCCTATACGATTAAGATAAATAGAATATTTTTGAATTCTATTATCTTTTGGAGTGAAAGATGAGTTTGTGGTAGGAATTAGTTGAAGGATGAAACTCTACTTGCCAATTATATATATATATATATTCCCTCTTATTAAGACTAAATTTTATTAACCCAATTTCCGATGTGGGTTTTCCGCAAAGGTATTTTTCTATTTTTAACCTTTTATTTTCAAAGAATAGTTTCAAATTGCGAGGACGCAATTTATTTAAGGAGGAGAGAATGTAACATTCAAAGATTTCATAGTACGTTATCTCATTAAAGTAATTCAATAGCTTGTGCTACACGCAACACCGAGTTCGAGCGCACCACAACTTACTAAACTAACCGTTCAAAAATCAGTTATGAATAGTATTAACTGCATTTGAATCTTATATACTCTATATAATTTTAACATCCATATTATGTGTTTCTTAGCCATAATATAAGAACAAATTCATTTTTTCGGATAAAATAAGTATTTTTCAAAAAAAATGCAATTTTACCGCCTTTTAATGGCGCACCTTTTTTAAAACCAATATTTGACAATGTTATATATTCAATTTAATGAAATTAAATTATTCTTTTGAATCGGGACATAAAAAATTTAGTTTGGATATATTTTTGGTACTTTTCTGATAACTTTCATATTTTGATGAATAGTGAAAATTACTAAATTTTAATTAAAAACAACTTTTTTAATCGAAATAATTAATAGTGATAAATTATTCATTTGAATGGTTTGGAAGTATAATTAGATTATATTTTTATCATTTAATACAATTTAGGTTATTATAAGTAATTTCACATTTAAATTTGACATAAACACATGTCAATCTTTTGATAGTTTTTACTTTTTAAAACCCGCTTTTTGGTTTTGACAACGGGAATTAATTTTAAATTAATAAATGCAACTTCTATGTTTTTAATTTGGTAAAATAGACTTCATTTTTTAATTCATAATATCAAAATTAGCTTAGGGTAAATTTTTGGTATATTTCTGAAAACTTTCAATTTTTTATGAATAGTGAAAAACACTGCGTTATTATATAAAAATGACTTTTTATTTAAATAATTAGTTATTTTATTTTAATTTATTTTAGGTAAAAATAGATACATAATATCTATATATGTTCAACGTAATTCATTGGAGTCATTTTATAATAAGTTTTTATATATATATAATTTTATCGAACATTTTATCGTTTTTTACCCACCTTCTAGGAGCATTTGCAAATTTGTATAAAACTTAATTTTTCCGCTTCTGTGAGTTGAATTTAAAAAATACAAGAGACGCAATTAATATCAGTAGGTAAAATGTGCTTCAATAAGATGAAAATTTTTTTTTTGAATGGTAACTTTTGACTTTTATTTACCACGGATAAAAGTAAATAGGGTAATTAAGGGTAAAAATGATATCATAATTACCCTAACCCGTGTCCTAGTTCTATTGGATAAATATAATTCGACCAAAAACAACATTAGGAATAAAATATGATCCTCTTTGGTCCAATTGGATTATATTAGGATATTTATTATTAGTTTATTTAAAGAAGAGTTAAAAGAGTTAAAATCAAAGTTTAATAACTAAACCATTTTTAATATAGGGTTATACATAAGATAAATTCGACTATAAATATTAATTATAAATATAAAAAGATTTCATATATAATGGTATTTTATCTATAATTTTTAGAGATTAAATAATAAAATTTATTTATGACACAATGATGATGTAGTTATTACCTTATTAATGAAAGATTAAAATAATTGATATTATAAATATCTAAATAAATATAATTTGAGACTTTTAATGAATTAAACTAATTTTATAGGTTAATATGACATGTTAGAGTTGATTAAATGAATTTTTTTCGAAGTAATAATTCTGTTATTAATTTAACAAAAATAAAATACCAAATAGTGTCAAAATTGACATAAAAGAGTTTTTAAAACAAATATTATATTTTTAATTGATATAATATTCATAAAAATCTAAGGTTCGTCCAAAGGGATTAAATAATATTATATATTTCATTAATGAACCACTTGAGGTTCTCTTGGAATTTTATAGTAAGTTTATTAACCATATAATATAAAAATACAAAGAGACATAGTAAATGTCAAACTATTTAACTAAGAGTTAAATCTAAAAGATAAGGTTAATGTAGTGACCCTAACCTATCTAAAACATATTTTTTGAGTGGTTTTCAACCTATACCCACCTTATCCTTTAAATAATTCATTTTGGAGCCATTATAAACCGAAAATTATTTTATTATAAAATAATATTTCAATCTTTTCCTAAGGTGCCCCTCACCCCTCTTATAAAATGGCACTTCCCCTTCTCTCAAATTCACGCATTCAAATCCATTTTTTCTTGGCCAAACCCTACCCAAATATCCTCTCAAATATCCTCCCTTCATCCTATGGTCCTTCCTTTGGTTATAAATCCAACTTAAAAATCCCTTTTGATCAAATCAAAAGGAAGAACCCGAAGAAGAGGTAAATATTTCATCACCTCTTTCAAGTTCTTTTCTTCTTCCACTTACGCTTTCTTTGTTGTTTCCATTCTAAAATAATAACTCTAGTATATTCTATATAATTTGATTTTATTATAAAAATTTTAAAATCATATTCATTATTTTATCCATCCTATAAATGACAAAGTCACCATACATGCATACGTACGGATTACCGTCTCCACGTCGTGGTGTAGTTTGTTATTCAAACGCTTCATTATTTGGATGGGTCTAATAATGAGTATAACTGATGTAAATAATAAATATAACATGTTAATGATTCTTTATATATGATATACCGTCCAATTACATACGAATTCTCCATCAATATAATGATATTGTTGCTCGTGCATACGTACGGATTACCGTCTCCATGACGCGATGAGATTCATTTCCACGTTCACCATTAAACGATTATTATAAAATATATATCATTAATAAGTATGTAATATATGACATAATAATTATACTGGAGATATATATATATATATATTTATGTACTTACATATATCTTATTCACTTAGTTTTGTTCAATACGATATGAAAACGAAAACAGCATTTATGCGTACGTACGGCTACTGTCTCCATAAACGGTGTTTCACATTTCATATATATGTCTATTATACATATTTATATTCTAAATATATATGATATATAAATCATTTTTTATATTATTGAAGTATTTAAATCATGATCTAAGTGATACAATCAAGAGTAACAAGTTAAAACACGTACGATAAAGAAAGCGATTATTACCCGAAATGTTAATTTAACATGGAAATTATTATTAAATGGGTAGTATAAAGTCATAAATTAATCATGTATGATATCATAAATATTAATATGGTTCTGTTATAATTTAATAACATACTACAGTCTTTATACAATAGGTTAAACATACCCTCGACTAAAGGAAAGTACAAGGTAAGGGTTAATTTCACAATCTCTTTATTATCCGAGGTTGTTTTTATGTAAGTATCTACTGGGACATATTTATTATCCATATCCATGTTTCATAAAAGAGTTTTTAAAGGTATTATTTTTAAGATACATTTTTACTAAAACATCATTTTAAATTTTTTAAAGATTTATTCTTCTAAATCTTTCTCATTAATGTCCATGTTTTCAAAATGGTTTTAAGGATTTATTTATATGGACATGAATGTTGTAAAATTTAAATTCCTTTCAAATGTTTCAAAGTGGTATAGTACACTTTGATTTAAAAATATCTTTTAAATGACTTCCTTTATAAATTATGTGACTTTTAAATGATTTCATGAAAAAGGGATATTTCTCTCAAAGATTTTTACTGATCATTTTCAACTATGTAAACATCCTTTACGAGATATTATTCTTGATCAAGGTTGATTTATTATGATACAAATTTTCCATATTGTATTGAAGGTTTTGTGATATGTTTGACTGTGGATGTTTTATTTTTATACCATTCATGGTTTATGGATAAAGTATTGACATTTTGTATGCTAGTTTTAATACGAATGTTTATGCTATGTTTAAACCTTTTCATATGAGGAATGCATTGGAATTTGTAAGTGACAGGTGGAGCCTGCTATAGCTCCTCAATGCATCGATAGGTCTCATGATACAAACTAGTGTCTTGGCACAAGGCCTTGACAAAATCTTATTTGTGGTCTTGGAAAAAGGCCTTGACAATGTGGTTATGAAGTATGGAATTATGCATTCCATCATTATGAAAGTGGTTATTGATATTGCATGTGATTATTCAACTAGTAGAATATCCATGTGAATAAGTAAATGGCATTATTTGATTTTTTTTTCTTTTCCATATTATGATGAAGTTTAAGTTTAAAAGGCTTTTGTTTTAGTCTTATACATTTCCTTAAATGTTTGTGCTTATTTATGAAAGATTCCGCTATATTGTTATCCTTACTGAGCATCTGAGCTCACTCCTTTCTATGTTTTATTTTTTCCAGGATTTCAAGAAGTGTATTGTGATTGATATGCAGGGTTAAGCTAAGGGAATAATGGCGTTCATAAAGGATTATTTATTTTTTGTTGTATGTTATAAAGTGTAATGTAACATTCTTGTATGTAATCTATTTTCTAAGACTGTTAAACCGATCAGTCCTTCGAGACTTGATTCCTTGTAATCATGCCAATGTATTAAAATAATGCACCGACTCTGAGTAACTACGGTCGGGGCATTACAGTAAAAAATATATTTTCCTCAATAATGTTTTTAAATACATTTTTATGGTATATCTATTCTTCAACAGCAATAACCCTTTATTCTACTTATAATCCACTATGGATATGTTGAATTGATACCATCATTATTTATCCTTTGGATGGTTTATGATTATTTTGACCAAAGAAAGTATTGAAATTCTTTTTCTTGATTTATTTTTGTAATCATTAACTTTCCCTTGAAATATTCACTTTCCTGTGATCATTGGAAATTAAATTTATCCTAAATATACATATTATTTATCATGTATATGTTTATTGAATAAATTTTATGTAATTTCTATATATGTTGTTCAACATTGGAAGTTTTTAGTTTATCTGGGAAAATATTGATAAATCTATATTCATTAATCGATAAAAATATTTGATGATAAGGCATATTGTTCATAAATTAAATTGATTATTCAATATATAAGGAATGATTTTGAAATACAGTGATAGGTGGGGGATGGAATTATAAATCACCTTGATGAATTAGTAGTATCATGAGGTGAATCAATAAGAAATCATTAAACAGGTTCCTGCCTATGGTTTTAAACTACCTTGTGAAAGGTCTTAATAGTATAGGTATCATGATGCCTGAGATCATGATGGCCAATAATTAATCATTTCCTTCATTGATAATTCAGTTATTATCATTATCCATGATATTTTAACAATGAGATTATCTTTAGATTCATTTCATTCCCAGATTATTGATTAAATTGCATGTGTGCTTAGTTATTTACCTTCCTATATTGATTATGCTTTATCTTTTCATAATAGTAAATTTATTGATTAAATGGCATGTGTGTTCAGTTATTTATCTTACTGTGTTGATTATTCCTTATCTATTCATGATAGTCAAGTTATTTAAATGAAATGTGTGTTCAGTTATTTACCTTTCCATATTGATTATCATCGATGATATTTTTTCATTGATATTATATCTAGATGCATTTCATTCTCAGTTTATTGATTAAATAATGAGTGTGTTTAGATATTTATCTTTCCATATTGATTATTACTTATCTAATCGTGATTTTCAATTTATTGATTAAATGGAATATGTGTTTATATATTTACCTGTCCATGTTGATTGTGTCATATTGGTTAATATTCATTTACTCATGATAAATTCCGCTTTACATAACTCTAATTGAGCATTTGAGCTCACCATTATTTTGTTTCCTTTCCCATGAATCTATAAAGTGTACTATGAATGATATATAAGGATATAATATAGGTAATAATGATATTATTGAAAAAAATTATGTTGTAATTTGTATATTCAAATGTAATATGGGAATCATGTATGTATCTAGTTTACCAAGACTACTAAACTATTCAGTTCTTCTGGATGTTATTCCTTGTATCTTATACCAATGTAATAAAGTAGACATTGGCTTCAGTTTACTAGATTCAGGGTCATTTCAATTGGTATCAGAGGAATTTTTGTAGAAACCTTGAGAATTAGATTTAGGAAAACATAGATTATGGAACATAACCCTATGATAGACATTGAGGATATTTATAAAAGAACGTCCTAAAGTTTTGGTAAGGTAGAGATTATGTGGTTTTTTCAAGAAATACATCTCTGTTTGGATACTATAAGTGGATGTGGTTCTGCCATAGATGTGTCTATAGGGGGTAATAATTTTGAAAAAGGCACATTAGGATTGACTCGATCATTAGCTAGTACATGATAATGGGCCTTATTGCACACCTAGTTTGACGCTCATGGGGGATATTCTTTGGATAATTCACATTTTATTTAAAAAATCAATATGATATATTTAAATAGATGATGAGAATTAATAACTTAGGTTCAACTTAAGGTCTCCTAGATTGAAAATAAGGTGTCATGATTTAGAAATTCCATTAGTGATTCTTCATGATTTTTTGGTTTCCCATTATGAATATTTTTAATCGTGTTATGCTTTATGGTTTTAGTCAATGGTTGGAACCTAAAGGAATTGTGTTAATATTAAATATGAAGGACAATATACTGATTGTGAGCAAACAAATGGGATGATAACTAAACTGAAAAATACTATGATTATGACTAATCGGTTATCCCAAAATATGATTAACAACTTATACCTTAACCAACTCTCGAACTGGCCAAACAAGAGAAGGATGTAGTTCGTGAAGATCTTGAGTGATGGAGACCATAGAAGAAACAAGGATTGATTTCCTTCATGTCAGAAATGTGGAAAGTGACACCTAGGAAAGTTTCTCAAAGAATGGGAAAATGTTTTACATGTAGAAAATAAGGGAATAAAGCAATGAATTACTGAGGAAAAATGAAGAGTACAATGGAAAGAAATAAAATTAATCATAGGGACCCATTTATAGTTCGTTGTCTTAAATGTGGGGAACTTTTGTATTATCCAAGTCAATGCCCTTTTCTAAAGGTTAACTCCTAGACCAAGGAAGGACCTATGCTGAAATAAAATGGTTGACGTATTAATGTATTGGGATTCTGGAATTATATTATAGAAATATTTTTACCAATGGTATTTTGGTTATAAGAATCATAAAACATTTAAGGATTCTATTAAATTTTAGAATCATATATGTATTCATTAACTTAAGACTTATGGATACCGTAAAGGGTTTATGATTTTAAGATTAATCATAAGTCCAAAGTCTTAAACACCCCTTTTTTAGGTTTTATGTGATGGGAGTCTATTAAGATTAAGGATATTTTGGGAGACATTTATGGTAATACAACCTGTTAGTTTAGTATATGTTTTAGTGAAAATTTTATTTAAGGAAGAATTCCTTTACTATTTTGGGAATAAGTTTAAAGGTATTGGTAACCTTTAGGGTTTATCTTATCTTTGATATTGAGGTAATTATGGTTTATTACACTTTGGGAGTGTTATATGAATTATATTAATATAGTTTTAGAAAAAGGTCAACTTGTATGTCAGGTGACAACCCGTCGCATTCAGCAAGGCCATGGGGCTTGAACCCATAACCGAAGGGAGGCAAGGGTGTTGTGTCTGCCACTAGACTATGTGATGTTCAAGTTAATATATCATCATTTTTAATGATTTTATAGATAAATATTAATGTTGAACCATTGGTGTTATTTTTCAGGTTTAGAGATTAATGTAATATATTGGATAACTTGTGTTAACCATATTGGTTTTAGAAAATAGTTAGACTGATAGAAATGCTTTTCAATTATTATGGATCTTACGATCCATTAAAAGTGAATTTTAGTACTTCAGGTATAAAAAATTCATTTTTGGATATTCATTTCTTGGAGTAAGCGATGAATTAAAAATTGATCAAGGTGTAACCAAAGGATGAAATTGTGCTTATGAAATATAAAGATATCAAGTAAGTATATTTCCTTATATTCTTAGATGGTAAATGAATCCTGAAACTTTAGTAAAAGGATGTTGAAACAAAAAAAATTGTCTTATTACCTTCATATCCAATGAATCGCATGGTATTTTAAATCATCACAGATTTATGGTTTTGAGGTTCTTAACTTTCTGTTGTTCATTCACTTTCTTGTGATTAATGATCTATATCACTCTATATAACTATTTACACTTTTATTCTATGTCTATATCTTCACATTCCACCAACATTATCCTACTTGTAAATATATTTATGTGGTATTTCATAATAGCTTCATACTTTCTTTTCTCTCTTGTTAATAGGAAGTGTTATTAACCCTTTTATGATGTTGGTTTTTCAATAATGGTATTTCCAAATGTCAAACCCTTGATTATAGAGATCAAGTTTAAATTGCAAGGATGAAATTTATTTAAGGTGGGTAGAATTTAACACCCCAAAATTTAAAAAAAATAACATTGTATTTGATAGTGTATGTGACATGCAACACTGATCTTAAACAACCCATGAAATATATTTCGTTAAATTTAATCTCTTCAATTGCTTGCAGAACATGCAACCCCAAGATTAAATAAACCGTAATATAGTTTAGCATTATAACCTAGAAATCAAATTGTAAGTTATGAATATTAATAATTAAATTATAAAAAATATGGTAATCTATTGATTCAAAATAAAATACGAATCATTTAAAAGAAAAGGAAATGTTTTCTAAAAAACGGTTTAATAACGCTTTGCGCACATAATTTAAAATTAATTTTTACCAATTTTAGAAATTTATTTTAAAAAATGAACTTTATTTTTGAAATCATCATATCGAAATTATCTCAAAGTGAATTTTTGGTATTTTTCTAAAGAGTTTCATTTTTCGATGAATAATGAAAAATACTGATTTTTATTGAAAACTATCATTTCATTTAAATAATTTACACTGTTAAATTATATTTTAAATTAGTTTTCAAGTAAAATTAGTTAAATTATATTACAAATTAACTAATTTAGTTCATTAGAATTAATTTCATATTGAATTTTGATATTAAAACCTTATATGCTTATTAGAATTTTATATTTGGAAACCTGCTTTTTTGTTGTGTATGCGGGTATAATTTTAAATTAGATTCTTCCACTTATGTGAATTTAATTTGGAAAAAGGTATTATATATTAATAATCATCTCAATTTATATTATATTATACGGTCAACTTAATTTTTGACCATTATGAATAGTAAAAGCAGTAAAAATTAATTATCACGGATAAGGTAAAAACTGATTTATCGAGGGTTAAACTAAGAAGATAAGGGTTAAAATGACCTACCAACTTATTCAACACCCATTGGTTGGCCATATTTATACATTATAACATCTAAGGGTAAATAATTACTAATTTTTTAGGCTTTTTTCAAGATAAAAACATGGATGTAATTGATTCTTTTCAAAAATTTCATGTGTGTCCTCTCCCCCACTTATAAAAGGTCACCCCCTATCCTCCCCTATTCACACTTAAAAATAAATTTGGTTCAAAAAAGACCTAAAAAAATCACTTCCTTACTCCCCTACCAACATACTTTTTTCCTTGTTCTGATCATAAATCCATCTTAGGAAGGCTTTTGGTGCAAACCTAAAGAGGTCGTCCGAAGAAGAGGTAATATTTTTAAATGATCATTTTTATTTTGTTTCTTCTTCCACCTCCTTAAAATATTATTAAACAATGATTATATAATAACCTTAGTATCTTCTATATACTGAGATGTTATTTTTTTAATATAATGTCTTATATCCATCTCCTCTTCCATCAAATGGGAAATGAAATTGTTGATCGTGTACAACGGATTACCACCTCGCAAACCGATGTAATTCGTTTTCCATCACCACCTTTCAATGATGGATATAATGATGGATTTAACACATATATATAATATTTATAATATTCTTATTATTATTTAATTTTAATCTCAAATATACCTTCTTATGTTCTATTTCGTTTAAAATATGATAATATCACCCATGTGTACAACAGACTACCGCCTCATGAATCAACGTGATTCGTTTTTCACTAACACTTTACATGGAAGGTAATAAGGATAAATTTTGTGAATATATTTGATATATATATATATATGAAATTATATTTATTTTTTAAAATTAATATATCAAACACTTCCTTACCCTTTCACCCATTAAAGAAATGATAACATCGCTCATGCGTGTGTACACTCTACCGTCTCCACGAATCGATGTGATCCATTCTCCTTGTTCTAATTTAAATAATGATTCTAAAATTGTATCGAATGAAAAAAATCATATTTATAACATTAATATAATTTTGTAGATGATAGATCTTTATCTTATACCCAAGAACCATAACTTTTATTACAAAACACGCATAATAAAACAACGCAATTAACATCCGAAATAATGAAAATAATGAAATATTATTAACAAAATAATGATAAAAGATCATAAGGAGATCATATATAATTTTATAATTTTGGATATTATTCTGGTATAAATTAATAACATGTTTAAAACCATTATACATGAGTTTAAATCAAATTTAACCAAAAGGAAGTGTGGTGTAAGGGATTTCGTCTCAATTTTCCTTCATTGAGGCATATTTAAATGTTATGTACATAATTTATTTTATATGGTGTATATATTGACCCTTTGACATGTAATATCATGATTCATTAATAATTCATTGTATTTTAAATCTCAATTTAAATTATTTCATCCGAGGGAATTTTTCTTGAACGTTGTCAAGTGGTAAGGGACTTCATCTCAATTTCCCTTCATTGAGGCATATTGTAATGTTATGCACCTACTTTATTTTATTTGGTGTATATACTTACCTTTTTACATGAAATGTCATTATTCATTAATAATTCATGGTATTTTATGTTTAAATTTTAATTATTTCATCCAAGGGGATTTGACATGAAAATTACAAAGTTGTGAATAATTTAATAACTCAATATCCTTTCATTGGTTTATATTACTTCTTTGTTATCTTTGATATTCTAAAATTATGTGTATAATGAATTTTTATTATATTATGTTTTATTTACACTTGTGTTATGTGTATTTACATTTGATACACATAATTAATTCATTGATTAATTCTCACTTTAACGTTACAATTTTTATGAGGGTTTATTTCACAATCTCATTTTATTTGGGATTGTTTGTACTTGAATTTTCATGGAAGGAAATTATTTGATCATTGGATAATAAATCCATTTAATTTTATTCTCCTATGGTTATTCATGAATTTTTCAATTAATAGTACCGTTTTCCCAAACTTTGGTACTTAAAATGATTAGAAAAATGTTTTTAATAAAATTTGACTTCATTTCTTCTTTCAGTCAAAAATCTTTTTTCTTCCAAAACCACATTTTCTAAAAAAAATCAAAATTGTTTTTAAAAATATCAAAACGATTTATTAAAGACATTTTTACCCATGTTTTACTTTTTAGAAAACGTTTTGAATGGAACCTTTATGTCATTTTCCAAACAAGGCACATTTGAATCTTACCAAAAATATGAAAGGAATCTTTGTTTTTCAAAAAAACATGTACGTCGTATACAGAATTTCCCACTGTCATGACCAATCAATGTTTTAAAGATTCCTTTATAAGTTTCAAATGATATTTTCAAAGAAATGTATTTTCAAAATATCTTATGAACTTTTAGTTTTAAAAAATATATATTTTCAAAGTAAAAAAGGACATTTTACTCAAGAATTTTTTTATTGAATTTTTTTTGTATTTATATTCATCAATGACCAAAATACTTTATTTTACTTATACTTCACTGGGGATATGTTGTATTGATACTATTTGTATTCATCTATGGATGGTTTGTGATTATTTTGGCCAAGAAAAGTATTGAGATTCACTTTCTTGATTCATTTTTATAGTCATTAACTTTCCTATGATCATTGGACATTAAATTTACCCTAAATATCCATATTATTTAACATGAATGTGTTTATTACTTAAACTGTATGTCATTTCTATATACGATGTTCTACATTGGAAGTTATTTGTTTATCTAGTAAAATATTGATAAATTTCTTTACTTTAATATATACGGATATTTGATGATAATGCACATTGTTCATAAATTTAATTGATTATTCAATATATGAGGAATGCTTTGGACATGCAGTGACGGATGGGACCCGAAATTATATATCCCTTTGATGCATCGACAGTATCATGAGTTGAATCAGTAAGCTAGCATTAAATGGTTTTCCACCTGTAGTTTTAAACTTTCTTGTGAAAGGTCTTAACAGTAAAGGTATCATGATGCCTAAGATCATTATATCTAATAATTAAGCATTTCTTTCATTGAGAATTCAGTAATTTTTATTATCCATGATATTTTTACAATGATATTATTTATTGATTCATTTCATTCCCAAATTATTGAATAAATGATATGTGGGTTCAGTTATTTACCTTGTCATATTGATTATGCCTTATCTATTCATAATAGTCAATTTATTGATTAAATGGAATGTGTGTTCAATTATTTACCTTTCCATATTTATTATTACTTATCTATTCATGATAGTCAAGTTATTTAAATGGAATGTGTGTTTAATTATTTACCTTGTCATATTGATTATCATCCATGATATTTTTGCATTGATATTATCTCTGGATGCATTTTATTCTCAGTTTATTGATTAAATGGAATGTGTGTTCAGATATTTACCTTTCCATATTGATTATTCCTTATCTAATCATGATAATCTAGTTATTGATTAAATGGAATGTTTATTCAGATATTTATCGTGCCATATTGATCATGCCATATTGATTATTCTTCATTTACCCATGATAGCTTCCGCTTTACGTAACTCTTAGTGAACATTTGAGATCACCCTTATTTTTTTCCTTTCTCAGGAATCCAGGAAGTGTACTATGAATGATATGAAATGATGTGCTAAAGAGAATAATGATATTCTCAACAAAAATATGTTGTAATTTGTATATTCAAATATAATATGGAAATCATGTGTGTATCTAGTTTACCAAGACTGCTAAACTATTTAGTCCTTCGGGATGTGATTCCTTGTATCTTATGTCAATGTAATATAGCATTCATCGTCTCCAGGTTACCAGAGTCGGGGTCGTCACAACACCTTCCCCATGCTCCCTATGCCACAGTTGGATCCTCTACGCTGCAGTGGCTGCACCTACAGTGCAGCCTGAGGCTCCACTCCATACGACTCCTCTCAGCTGGATTTTCCATCTAGCTTCTCCCTTTCCCTCCAAACTCCTCCTGAATTCCCCCGGACACCTCCATTGCCATAATTCTCACAAAGTAACAGGACAAGAGTTTCAAACCATTACAGGTGGGTCGGGTCGGGACAACACTGACTACTCTATGTAAGGGTAAGTCTGAATGACCCTTACGTTGACCGGTCTACGTAAGGGTAAAACAAGATGTCCCTTACATAGACCGTTCTATGTAAGGGTAAATCAGGATGACCCTTACATAAACCTCTCTATGTAAGGGTAACCCAAGATGATGCTTACGCAAAACGCTTCTGCGTAAGGGTAATCCATGATGACCCTTGCACAGAATGATTCTACATAAGGGTAATTTGTGGTGACCCTTACGCAAAATGCTTTTGTGTAAGGGTAAACTAGGATGACCCTTACATAGAATAATTTTGTGTAAGGGTAATCAATTTTACCCAAAAAAATCAACCAAGGAAAAATGACACTCTCTTTTCACTTTGACTCTTCATTTCACACATGATTTCAAAAATCTAGACACATGGGTTTGCTCTGATACCATTGAAGGGAATCGTTGAGGTCTAATGAGACTTATTAGATGCAGCTGAAGCAATTTAAATCCCTTGTCTAGTATTTCCCATGCATGAAATATGAAAACTACATATAAACTGAAATGAAGAATATTGTTCTAAACATGTATCATTCACCGAAGAGCATATGCATAATATTTAATACCATTGAATGCCTTTGAATGTTCTTGATAAAGATCACTGGTGGCGGCAAAATAAAATCCCACCTCTAGAGGTATCCATGGGTCAAGTGAATCATCCGATGTTCGGATGGGATCTATTCTATCTTCATGAAATGCCAGTGCCTCAAACACAAAAGAGAAGCATGAAAAGAGCTTCAGGTTGTAGGGAGTTTCATCCAAACATCAAGAACCACCTCTAATTATTATCATCGTATGGCATCAGATTTAAGTAGACCTGAGGACGCTTCTCGGGGATGTTAGAATTAACTCACATGTTCATAATGAATGAGTTGATTCCTCCACCAGTTCATGTGTCACATATATGAATGAAACACCTCCCTCACGTTTCATCTTATGAAATGGTTCCTTAAATGATAGCTTAGGTGGAGGATTGCTCGAGTGTCCAATCATGTCATTGAAGGTCATGGCATAATATGCCATGCAAAATGATTTAGTCATGCATTGCTTGAAGGTTGTGGCTTTAGGGCATATATCTCCTTTAGAGTTGACCAAAATGTGGGGGCATTAATATGATAATCCTTCTTGTACCAAGATTTGACTGAAAAGGAAACAATTATGATAAAAACGGATATATGACCATTTGAGGGGGCTTGTCGGGTGTTAATTTTTTTTACGATCCCTCCTAATCTCTATTCTAAAAAAATGTTGCTCCACTAGACCATTGGTGACTACATTGGGGTGCTTCTCCTTTTGTAATTTAAGCAACTCTTGAGTTGCATCAAGTTTGTGTTTGTCTGGAACTCAGTACTTTATTTATTAACTGTTAGAAACTTTTATTGGATGGATTTATAATTACTAATCTATTTTGTAAAAAAAATAACGAATAAATTGTTTTTAAGTAGTTGTCAAAAAAATCATATTTTAACTTTTTTTTATAAAAATGGATCCTCGTCAATTTTTTGATCCTGGCTTGGTAGGTTATTCAAGTTGTGATAGTCCAATATCGCTCGTTGTTTCATCACATCCTCAACCACAAATTGTATCATCATCTAGGTCTTAAACTCAATCAAATGTTTCAAATGATTTTGACAAAATTTATATCAATGAATGTGATGGCACAAAGTATATTAAAAGTAAATTGCAAATTTCGTGGTAAATTACTCACGATATCATTTAATAGTGGCACTAGTCATCTCAAAAAACAAGTCAATGAACATGTTAGAAGTAATCAATCGGATATTAGAACACAAATGCAATGAGGAAGTAATAAATTAAATAGTTTTTTTAATGATCTTATATGTAAACAAGATATGATGGTTGATTATATATTATTAAGATGGGACAACCGCCAAGGGCGGCTCACACGCACTACAAAGAAGCTGGACTGGGGACTCAACCCTGCGACCACTGCCCCAAACCCCAACCCCCCTCGTCACCCCAGCCGCCTACGGGGGGCTATGATGGTTGATTATATAATTAAAAAAAAGAATGTCCTTCTAATACTAGTGATTTTCCAGATTTTACAAATTTACTTCGATTTGCATTTACCCTTCAATATAAACCATTTTCACGAAATACTACAAGAAACAAGATTTTACAAAAAAATAATATTATTAAATTAGATACTGTAAATATTTTTTAAGAATTAAATAGACGTGTTAGTTTAACTTCTGATTTCTAGACTTCTAATCAACATATAGAATATAAATGCATTATTGTCCATTTTATTAATAACGATTGGAAATTAAATAAATATTTTATTTCATTTAAATTAGTTGAACTTCCATATAATGGTCATTCATTAGGAGTTGTATTAAAAGATCGTATTTCTGAATGAGGTTTACAAAATAAATTATTTAAACTTACAACAAATAATGCATCATATCTACATTATAATTACCATGTAATGGAGAAATATTTCATGTTTATTGTTGTACACATATTTTGCATTTGATTGTTAAAGTTGATTTATCTATTTACAAAAATTATATAGATATTATTAGAAAATTTATTAGTATTATTAATAGTTCGGTTAATCGTGTGCAATTATATTGAAGAATCTATCAACAATCAAATATTAAATGAAGAAAAATACCATTAGATGTAGAAATTCAACTAGTTATATGTTAAAATTATCTTTAAATCAAAGGAAATCTATAAATTTATTTTTTTCATTCTACAATAGTACGCGATGATATTATTATTCCCGATGAAAATATTTAGGCTCAAGTTAAATTATATAGAGATGTTTTGCATGCAATTGAAAAATCTATTCAAGTGGTTTCACATGTATGCATCTCAATTTTGTCATTAGTTTTACATACTTTAGCAAAAATATGTCTTATGAATATTATATGTCAATGGTCACTGCCGTAAAAGAAAATTTTGATAAATATTTTGATCCATTATCGAAAAAATTTGAAATGACAATAATATTGGATCAAATGGGTAAAGACGCCGGTCTAAAATCATTTTTAGAAATTATTTTTGACGATGAATCTCAATTTGCTGGTATATTTTATTTTTTAAGAACGTTTATATAATGAATATAAATGTATTACACATGTTGAAATTAATAGACAACCCGCACAAACTACACATTCTTCTCAAAGCGATGAAAGTATATGGAAAAATATAAAAATATATACGACTTTCTAAATCTTCTAGTGCATGTACATCTAAATTGCAACGATATTTAAACTCTCCATCAATTGATAACGAAGTTGATTTTAATGTTTTAAATTGGTAGAATTTTTATGAATCAACGTGACTTATACTGACATGAATTGCCCGTGATATATTTAGTGTTCAAAATTCATCAATTGCATCTGGGTCTACTTTTAATGCGAGTGGACGGGTCATCAGTTATTATTGTACACGACTTGCACCATACATGGTCGAAGTCCTTATAGTCACAATGAATCATTTATACACACTAGATGGGGATAATAAATTACCCATGAGTTCAACGTCGATAATGAGGTCGACATGTTGTTAAATCCTATCAAATACATATCGACCTCAAATGATTGATTTTTTAATCTCTATATATAATGTGATTTTGTATAATGGATGAAAAATGTATATATAATATATATTTTTTTATGAAATATTTTTTTTCATTGTGAGTATTTTTTTCACCATAGATAATGCAATTTTTTAATGGTTGTTTAATGTATTCTGTTATGAAATATATTTTACTCATCACAAATAATTTCTTTTTTACTTGTTTAATGTGTTTTTTTATTAAATATATTTCTTTCTATTTATTTTTTCCTAAAAAATAATGTAAATTTTTAATGGTTGTTTAATGTGATTTTTTATGTTAAATGTAATTTTTTAATATATATATATTAAGGAAAAATTTAAAATATAATTTCAAATTATATATATAATTTTAAAAAATAAAAGCCTCTGGATCGCCCTGGTTTGATGAATCGGGCCAGCTCAGTCCCACCCGAATAGTGTACCGAGCCCCGATTTATAGGTGGTCAAACCCAGCCCAACCCAGAGTGTATTTACACACCTAATGTTGTATGATTTCAAAAACTAAAATATGTTCATTTGTTAAAAACTATATATGTTTTGTTTTTGAGAACACATTCATATTATGTATCGGCAATTTTAAACGGATCTAAGAAAATAAATGTGGAGATCTTTCATTTAAATAAATTGCAATTTTTAGTCTTGATGTCATTATCCCTCAATTTTAATTATTTAAACCTGCGGCATTATTTGCAAGATAAATAAATAAATAAAACGAGGCAGCCTCTAATTATGATCTGCTTTGGATGGGTTTGACGACGTCCCCATCATCGGAGGGACAACATCTGGGGTGCCGTCAGAATCTACAGCTGGTAAACCCCGGGCGGGGATCCCATGGACATGACGTGCACCGTAAATTTGCCCCCGCGGCTACGAATATAGAAATTCAAATGATTGACGACCCCCGTTCCAATAATGCGCACCGACGTTTATTTATTTATTATTATTATTGGAAAAATATTTAAAAAATTGATATTTAATAAATCACGCTGATAACAAAAGACATAGGAAGATGGGTTCGATGGAGTTGTCGTCTGGGAACCGTTCGATTGGAGGGGTGTTGTGTTGGGTGGCGGGGCCAGCACGGGTGGGTAGGGAACCAAATGCCCGGTGCCCACATTTGAAAAATTGGAACCTATTCCCATAGAACACACATAGGGAGGAGTTGGGAAGAGCTTCATTCCCACGACATCTAGTTCAAAATTCAAAGAAGGTTACCATCTAACACTAATATTTGATTATCTCAATCAAAATTCAAAATTCAAAATTCAAAATTCAAAATTTATGGATCACACAATAAAAATATAATTATATTAAAATTCGGGGATTCTAACATGATCCCTCAACAATAGATTCCTTTTTGGAGAAGATACTATGTATTTTTCCAAACATGTTTGATGCAAAGGTCTCACAACTCAAAGATCGTGATCCGAGTACACTTTCATTGGATGATCTGCACAACATTCTCGTTGATTATGAAATGTGAAAGAGAAGTGTATTCAAGAAGAACATAAATGTTGATAGGGAAATTTCCTTTAAAGCTTTGAAGAAAGAGAAGAGTAGGAAAGAAATTGATAATGACAATGACAAATCTATTGATGAAGTAGATGTTAAAATGAAATTTGAAAAACTCATTTCATTCATTTCTACAAGTGCTAGAAGAGGAAAAGAAATGTTTTGGGGAAAGGTACCACTGAAGTGTTTAAAGTGTGGAGCTATTAGACATTTTCATATAAAATTGACCCAAGTTAAAAGGAGATGATTATGAGGATGACGATGAAAAATCAAGGATATTCTCTAAGAAGAAAGCTTCAAAATTCAACAAATCAAAGTTTTTTTTCAAAGGGGGGAGGTAAGAACTTCTCTAAACCAAAAAAGAGAAATTTCCGATCAAAATTTGAAGATGATAATAAACGCGAGGACGAAGAGGAAGTTGAGATTTCCAGTGAAATGAAAAATTACTGATTGTAAAAGTGAATGAGGAAGTGTTCGCTAGTGATGAAAGTTGTGATGGTGGAAGTGGTGAAGAAACAAAAATAAAGTTCACGTTGAAGTGAGATGCAAAGACCTGTAAATTTCAAGGAAATTTTTTTCTTAAATTATTTGGGATTTTACGAGTACGCAGTTTCTGACGGCACCTGATTCCGAGCCCCGGTGTGCCCGGAATAATTTTCTGAAGTTTAGCTCGGGTACGTTCAGTGAACGAATGAGCGGGTTTTTCTATCTTTTGAACCGGTGCTCGGAATTGAAATCCGAGGGCACTGATGAAACCGCAGCGCTGGTAATTGCTTAAGGAGACCTTTACCACAGTTGCGTTTTCACGGGAGGAAGAGTTAAAAATTGTGGATTAATAAAGAATTGAATAATAATTGTGGAACAATTTTTATTCTTTATCCAAGTGGTTATATCTCACATGGGGTAGTTGGGCTGGGACCCACAAGCCCCTAACTACCCATGTGAGGATATTTGTGAGGTGGGGGCCACACGAACCCCACCCCTTCACATTCCTTAAAACTCCTCTAACCCCCTCTTAAAATTTGTAACTCATCTTAACTTGTTAAACCTATCCTCTTCCTCTCCTCTCTCTCCCTCATTAAACTTGCCAACATATCACTTAATTAACTAGACAACTCGTGATTTAATTAATTAAGTGAATTGGATTTTGAATTTTGTATTTTGAAATGCATGGCATGGATTAATAAAATAAAGAGAAACCTTATTTTATTTTGTTTGGTGGGATTCTTGTGTTGAGAGAAAGGGAAGAGAGCTCTTGAGACTTGAATAACTTCATCTGCTTTGTTGAAGAATGCCAAGACTCCGACAAAGAACATCGACTTGGCGACCCCGTATTCTTTTTCCTTTTCCTCCTCCGCGGCAAGGAAGGAAACAATGACGCGGGAATTCGCCAACGACGTCACGCTTTGTTTTCTTCTCTCCGTGATAAAAAGAGGAGACGTCGCTTCCTCCTCGAACGCTCTCCGTCGACGTCTACGAAACCTCACCACGTGACGCCGTCAACCGCGACGCCGATGCTAGGAGGGTGTCGCGTTAGAGGACTGGCCGGCCCGTCGGCCGACCGGGCGGTGCTGGACCACGGCGCCAGGAGGGCGCCGCGCTGGAGAACCGGCGGCCCGCCCATGCGGGCTGCGTGCGCAAAGACCGGCCAGTTCGGGGAGGGGCGGTGCCGCCTGGCGCCGCCGGTGCAGAAGACCGGGGGGGGGGGGCTTGGAGACCGCTCGGTCGGCTGGGCCGCGCGCCCAGCCAGGCCGCGCCGCGCCGCTTCGGGCCGAATTATGTATCTCTCTGGACCGGTCTGACACCCCTGTTGGGTCGGACCCGTCAAACTGGGTCAACCTGACCCGTCGGCGCACTGGACTAAACGGGCTGAGCCCGTAATTCACTTAAACGTGAATAACTTAAGGACCGCGCGTCCGATCCACGCACCGTCTGCGGCACTGAGACTCTTTCGATGAGACGGCCCTTTTGCGATACTCTAAGTGAGTTTCAGATGAATTTGGATATCTGCCGGGTTGGAAACAAACGTATTTCTAACCGGGCCCATGAGACGGAAAAGCCGATATCTCTCAGACCGGGCGTCCGATTGACGCGCCGTCAGTTGCATAGAGTTCCTATTGACGAGACAAAAATTTGGGATACATCAACACTGGACTTCGTGACAGTTGATGTATCGACACCTTGGCTCGTGGAGCGGACCCTCCCAGAATCGAACGTGCTGTGTGCGAGAACTCTAGAGCTGACTGCGACTGCGATGACGATGACGATTGTACTTGGATCCTACGTGTGTTCGGCAGCGAGAACGACTGTACTTGGATCTTCCGTGGGTTCGGTAGGGATGATGACTGTACTTGGATCCTACGTGGGTTCGGCAGCGATGGTTACTGTACTAGGATCCTACGTGGGTTCGGCAGCGACGACTTCTGTACTTGGATCCTACGTGGGTTCGGCCGGGAAGATGATTCAGAGGCTACATCTATCATCTCCACCCCTCTTCGTGAGTAGTATACATGTGTGAGCTGAGTCTTGACTTTCAATCATTATCTTCGATATAATTGTCTTGCTTTCCTGTGTGGACTGAGTTGTGCTTTCCTGTGTGGACTGGGTTGTACTTGAGCTCATGAGTTGGAGTCGAACTAGAAATTGATGACTTAGGTATATGTATAGGCATATACCTAAGTAGAGTTGGTTGATAATTCGTGGTTGTATCTTTCCTTTGTGGTTAATCCTTTGTGGATTCTGGGAGGCCTTCGGGGGTCTCGGGGTCCCTACTGAGTATCGTATACTCACCCCTGCACGGGCTATGCTCGCACTACGTTGTGTTGGTTGCAGACGACGGACAGCGCTGACCGTGGTTGAGGCTTGTGGAGCGGGACGGTATCCGGCGGTGGACTATCAGGCGGGACGTACATAGAGCAGACGGACGGATTCGAGGAGCTGAGGAGACCATCTGTACCAACCCTTCAGGTGGGGTTTCTAGAGGACGTCTCGGTGGTTGGTGCTTTACTTTTCAGCTGTTGTACTTCACTTTTCTCAGTTATACTGTACTTTCTGTTGGGTTTGTATACTGACACATTTACTTTCCAGCACTTACTTTTATACTCAGTTTACTTAGTGTTTACTTCAGCTTGCGTACTCTGTTGTGTTTGTTTACTTATATAAAGACAATGCCTTCCCTTTTATCGGGATTTACGCCTTTGGTGCTAGTCGCCAGCCCCTGGCCTTTGGGAGGCGGGCTTGGGGTAGTCACGGCATGGGCCCCGAGGGCGGGTCGTGACAAATTGGTATCAGAGGAGTCGGTTCTACCGCAGAACTCAGGACTCTGATAGTTTCTTCTATGTGAAGCAATAGTGTTAAGGGTATTGAGTGTTGTTATCAGTTCAGGAAGTCCAGTGTTGGTGCAGCGACCGACATATCCATACACCAGGACCCTGACTTCTGATTTCCGACTCAATGCACGAAAACATTGATTGCATGTGTGTTCAAAAGTTTTCTTTGTGATTACTTGGTGTCAGCTCACCAGGTATACTGTATTAACCGTGGCGCACCTGTTTCTTTTCAGGATGACCCCACGACGGCAGCCAGCTAGGGTTCCCAGTTATGTGCGAGATGACAGCCCACTGAGCGACGAGGCCTCAGTGCAGGGCCCCATTACAGCGGAGGCACCAACGGTACCTCTACCCGATGGGCCACTGATACCACCAGCCCCAGCAGCGGAGAGTGCACGCCGCCTGAGTGCGCTGCACGAGTTTCAGCGACAGAGGCCGCCCAGGTTCTGTGGAGAGACGGACCCTCAGGCAGTCGAGGATTGGCTGGAGGCTGTTGTTCGAGTCTTCAGATTGGTAGGGACACCAGCAGATCTTATGGTGATCCTTGCGGTGAGTCTCCTGCACGCGACAACAGGTAGATGGTGGAGCCTGATGCTCCAGGTGCACGACGAGACATCTCTTCTTTGGACGGATTTCGAGAGCCTCTTCCGCTCGGAGTTCGTTCTAGCCACCCTCCGTGTGATGCGCATCCAGGAGTTACTATAGCTGCGGCAGGGCAACATGACAGTAGCCTAGTACTCGACGAGATTTACCGACCTCTCGCGCTATTCTACGGACATGGTACGAGACCCATTCTTCCAGGCCCGAACCTTCGAGCAGGGACTGAGGCATGAGATCAGGGCTTCAATGATCTCCCTCAGCATTCCGATGCAGGCAGGAGTACTGGAGCGAGCCTTACTTGTGGAGAGCTTCCTTACTGAGCCTACGCCAGTAGCGAGGCCTACGGCAGGGTGACACGTGGCGGAGTCTTCTGCAGCCAGCAGTAGACAGATGTCGCAGAGGTCCAAGCAGACCAGACCATCAGGTGGGCGACCTCAGGATACTGGTTCAGAGGTGCGGGGCACACGCAGCAGAGCCAGTCATACGAGAGGCAGACAGTGCTATGGATGCGGTGAGCAGGGCCACATGGCTCGTGACTGCCCGACCTGCCATGCAGAGGAGCAGCAGACGGTTGAGGGACCACCCAGGAAGAGATAGAGGTTTGAACGTGGCGGTCCGCATGGAGCAGGTGGACGAGGCAGAGGAGCTGGCCGAGCAGCGGGTGGTGGGCGACTCTTTGAGGCTCTACCACCACCACCACCAGGAGGTCCACCCCGACCACAGAGAGCTGGCGGACAGAGGCAGACTCAGCTTCAGGCAGTGGAAGCTTACGACCACGACACCCCTGAGATGATTTGAGGTACTATCTGTGTCTACTCCACCCTTGCTGCTGTTCTTATAGACATAAGAGCGAGTCATTCTTTCATTGCCGCTGCCCTTGTTCAGAGCTCGGAGATTCCGACAGAGCCGTTGGCTCGATCCTTATGGCTAGAGACTCCTACGGGAGCAGACTCGACGATTACGCACTGGTGTCGGTAGTGTGAGCTTACTCTAGGAGGCGAGAGCTTCGGCTGGGATCTTCTTGTAGTGGTGTCGAGGCCTTACGACGTCATCTTGGACATGGATTGGTTATTTACAGTCCATGCTCTGATCGATTTTATTAGGCGCAAAGTGCGGTGTGTCCGCACAGATGGGAGCAGGTTCACCTTCACCGGCGAGAAGGGAGCCTTTGCAGCGCAGGATGGACTCATGCAGAGGAGAGGACAACCGATTACCCATCAGTTGGCTAGTATCATCCTAGGAGCAGTTGATGTGCGGAGTTCGAGTTTTCCTATTGTGGTGGATCAGTATGCAGACGTTTTTCCTGACGACATTCCAGGACTACCTCCTCACAGAGAGGTAAAATTCTATATTGACTTGTACCCCAGAACAACCCCGATATCTACTCCAGCATATCGGATGGCTCCCGCTGAGCTTCGTGAGCTACGGGTATAGCTGGAGGACTTGCATGGTAAGGGATTCATCCGACCCAGTGTTTCACCCTGGGCTTCACCGATTTTATTCGCCAAGAAGGCGGATGAGAGCTTACGACTATGTGTCGACTACCGTTGCCTGAACCAGGTGACTGTGAAGAACAAGTATCCACTCCCGAGGATTGACGACCTCTTTGATCAGATCAATGGAGCACGATGGTTCTCGAAGATAGAGCTCAGGTCAGGCTATCATCAACTCAGAGTTCGAGACGAGGATGTGCAGAAGACGACCTTCAGGTGTCGATATGACCACTATGAGTTCTTGGTTATGCCTTTCGGCATAACCAACGCTCCAGCAGTGTTCATGAGTCTCATGAATAGGATCTTCCAGCCTTACCTTGATCGATTTGTCATAGTCTTCATTGACGACATACTGATTTACTCGACTACTGAGGAGGAGCACGCCTACCACTTGCGGGTTGTACTGGATACACTCTGAGAGAACCAGCTTTATGGTAAGCTCTCGAAGTGTCAGTTTTGGATTCGAGAGGTCCACTTCTTGGGGCACGTCATCTCTGAGGCGGGAGTTGCAGTGGATCCTGCGAAGATCGATGCAGTACTTGCTTGGGATCCACCCAGGAGTGTGACAGAGGTGTGGAGTTTCTTAGGTCTGACTGGGTACTATCGAAGATTTGTGCCAGACTTCTCCAGAGTTACAGTACCGCTTTCATCTTTGACGAAGAAGGGGAAACCCTTCGTGTGGTCAGATAGATGTCAGCAGAGCTTCCAGGAGCTGAGACAAAGATTGACCAGTACACCCATCTTGAGGCTACCAGAGGAGGGCATAGGTTATGTAGTTTACTACGATGCATCAGGGACCGGACTCTGGTGTGTTCTAATGTAGGAGTGGGCAGTGATCACCTATGGTTCACGATAGTTGAGGCAGCATGAGCAAAACTACGCTACCCATGACCTGGAGTTAACAGCAGTGGTCTTCACCTTGAAGATGTGGCGACACTATCTGATGGGCGAGCGCTTTACAATCTACTCTGACCACCAGAGTCTCAGGTACATATTCTCACAGAAGGACCTGAACCTGAGACAACGGCGATGACTCGAGTTCCTCCAGGACTATGATTTTGAGATAGTCTATACACCTGGAAAGGGGAACGTAGTAGCTGATGCTCTCAGCAGGAGGTCGGGCATTCAACTACTTGGAGAGGCGACAGAGCAGTTAGCCGCTTTGCAGATATCCTTCATGGATAGAGATGGGGCAGCCTTTCTACAGTCGCTCATAGTCACTCCTCCACTACTTCAGTGGGTCAAGGAGGCACAGCGTGGGGACGTTGACTATGAGGCGCGACGTGCTCAGATATCCTCAGGGCTGGCACCCGATGGATGTTCTGAAGGCGGGGAGCACGTCATCCTCTTCAAGGGACGTACCATGGTACCAGTTGCATTATAGGAGGATATGCTGAGTGAGTTTCACACTTCCCCATTGGTGGTACATCCAGGTGTAGCGAAGATGTACCAGGATCTCAGACGACAACACTGGTGGCCGGGTATGAAGAAGGCTGTGGCAGAGTTCGTTTCACAATGCCTCACCTGCCAGTAGGTGAAGGCGGAGCACCAGGTACCAGCAGGCTTGGTACAGTACTTAGAGGTCCCGGAGTGGAAGTGGGGCGGGATATCCATGGATTTCGTTACGGGACTTCCACGTACTTCCATAGGACACAACTCCATATGGGTGATCATCGACCGACTCACCAAGTCGGTCCACTTTCTACCTATCAGAGAGCAGATCTCAGTGGAGAGCTTGAGACGCCTCTACATTTAAGAGATCGTACGGCTTCATGGTGTTCCATCGTCTATTGTCTCCGATCAAGACGCTCGATTTACTTACCAGCTTTGGAAGGGGTTACAGGAGGCATTTGGGACACAGCTACGCCTGAGCACCGCCTTTCATCCTCAGACGGATGGCCAGACAGAGATGACCATTCAGACTCTCGAGGACATGCTCCGTGCATGTGTCCTCAACTTTGGTCGCAGTTGGGAGGATCACCTACCTTTGGTGGAGTTTGCGTACAACAACAACTACCACTCCACCATCGGGATGACACCATATGAGGCATTGTACGACCGACCTTGCAGATCACCTCTGTGCTGGACTGACCCTGGGGAGTCAGCATTTGTAGGACCAGAGATGGTCCAGGCCATGACGGAGAAAGTGCAGATCATCCAGGAGCGGATGAGGACTACACAGAGCCGACAGAAGTCCTATGCTGATAGGAGGCGGAGACCACTGGATTTCGAGGATGGCGACCACGTTTTCTTACGGGTCTCACCTCGACTTGGATTACGGAGATTTGGCCAGGGCGACAAGTTATCTCCGCACTTCATCAGACCATTCCAGGTTCTCAACAGGATAGGCGAGGTGGCTTATCTCCTGGCTCTTCCACCTCAGTTGCACCGAGTTCACAACGTCTTCCACGTATCTCAGCTGAGGAGATAAATGCACGACCCGACGCATATCATCGATCACGGAGAGCTGGATATCGATAACAGGGCTACATTCTCGGAGGTCCTCGTGGAGATTGGGGATTGAAAGGAGTGGGTCCTATGTGGATGGTCGATTCCTCTAGTGCGCATCTGGTGGCAGCACGAGAATCTTCAGGAGATCACATGGGAGCGAGAGGCTCAGATGCGTGCTCAGTACCCTTATTTGTTTCCCTAGTTATGTTGTAGTCTTATGAGGACGTAAATACCTGAGGTGGGGGTAATGTAAAGACCCGTAAATTTCAAAGAATTTTTTTTCTTAAATTCTTTGGGATTTTATGAGTACGCAGTTTCTGACGGCACCTGATTCCGAGGCCCGGTGTACCCGGAATAATTTTCTGAAGTTTAGCTCGGGTACGTTCAGTGAACGAACGAGCGGGTTTTTCTATCTTTTGAACCAGTGCTCGGAATTAAAATCCGAGGGCACCGATGAAACTGCAACGCCGGTAATTGCTTAAGGGGACCTTTACCATGGTTGCGTTTTCACGGGAGGAGGAGTTATAAATTGTGGATTAATAAATAATTGAATAATAATTGTGGAACAATTTTTATTCTTTATCCAAGTGGTTATATCCTACATGGGGTAGTTGGGGTGAGACCCACAAGCCCCTAACTACCCATGTGAGGTGGGGCCCACACGATCCCCACCCATTCACATTCCTTAAAACCCCTCTAACCCCCTCTTAAAATTTGTAACTCATCTTAACTTGTGAAACCTATCATCTTCCTCTCCTCTCTCCCCCTCATTAAACTGGCCAACATATCACTTAATTAATTAGACAACTCATGGTTTAATTAATTAAGTGAATTGGAGTTTGAATTTTGTATTTTGAAATGCATGGCATGGATTAATAAAATAAGGAGAAGCCTTATTTTATTTTGTTTGGTGGGCTTGTTGTGTTGAGAGAAAGGGAAGAGAGCTCTTGAGACTTGAAGAACTTCATCTCCTTTGTTGAAGAACGCCAAGACTCCGACGAAGAACGTTGACTCAGCGGCCCCAGATTCTTCTTCCTTTTCTTCCTCCATGGCAAGGAAGGAAACAACGACGCGAGAATTCACCAACGACATCACGCTTTGTTTTCTTCTCTCCGTGATAAAAAGAGAAGACACTGCTTCCTCCTCTGACGCTCTCCGTCGACGTCTACGAAACCTCACCACGTGACGCCATCAACCGCGACGCCGACGCCAGGAGGGTGCCGCGTTAGAGGACCGGCCGGCCCGTCGGCCGGCTGGGCAGTGCTGGACCGCGGTGCCGGGAGGGCGCCGCACTGGAGAACCGGCGGCCCGCCCATGCGGGCCGCATGCGCAAAGACCAGCCGGTCTACCCGGTCGGTTCGGGGAGGGACGGCACCGCCTAGCGTCGCCGGTGCAGAAGACCGGGGGGGGGGGGGCACCCCCCCTGGAGACCGATCGGCTTCGGCCGAGCTGCTCGGCCAGCCGGGCCGCGCGCCCAGCCGGGTCGTGCCAGGCCGGGCCGAGATGGGCCGCACCCCTCCGGGCCGGGCCGTGCCCCGCCGGGCTGGGCCGCGCCACTTCAGGCCGGGCCGCGCCACTTTGGGCCGGGCTGCGCCACTTCGGGCCGAATTATGTATCTCTCCGGACCGGTCCGACACCCCTGCTGGGTCGGACCCGTCAAACTGTGTCAACCCGACCCGTCGGCCCACTGGACTAAACGGGCTAGGCTCGTAATTCACTTAAATGTGAATAACTTAAGGACCACGCATCCGATCCACGCGCCGTCTACAGCACTGGGACTCTTTAGATGAGACAGTACTTTTGCGATACTCAAAGTGAGTTTTAGATGAATTTGGATATCTTCCGGGTTAGAAACAAGCATATTTCTAACCGGTCCCTTGGGACGGAAAAACCGATATCTCTCAGACCGGGCGTCCGATTGACGCGCCGTCAGTTGCGTAGAGTTCCTATTGATGAGACTAAACTTTGGTATACATCAATACTGGACTTCGTGACAGTTGATGTATCGACACCTTGGTTCGTGGAACGAACCCTCCTGGAATCGAACGTGTTGTGTGCGGGAACCCTAGAGCTGGCTGCGACTGTGATGACGATGACGACTGTTCTTAAATCCTACGTGGGTTCGGCAGCGAGGACGACTGTACTTGGATCCTTCATGGGTTCGGCAACGATGATGACTATACTTGGATCCTATGTGGGTTCGACAGCGATGGTTACTGTACTAGGATTCTACGTGGGTTCGACAGCGACAACTTCTGTACTTGGATCCTACGTGGGTTCGGCAGGGAAGATGATTCAGAGGCTACATCTATCATCTCCACCCCTCTTCATGAGTAGTATACCTATGTGAGTTGAGTCTTGACTTTCAATCATTATCTTCGATATGATTGTCTTGCTTTCCTGTGTGGACTGAGTTGTGCTTTCCTGTGTGGACTGGGTTGTACTTGGGCTCATGAGTTGGAGTTTACTATAAATTGATGACTTAGGTATATGTATGGGCATATAACTAAGTAGAGTTGTTTGATACTTCGTGATTGTATTTTTCCTTTGTGGTTTATCCTTTGTGGATTCTGGGAGGCCTTCGGGGGTCTCGGGGTCCCTACTGAGTATCGTATACTCACCCCTGCACGGGCTATGCCCGCACTACATTGTGTTGGTTGCAGATGACGGACAACGCTAACCGTGGTTGAGGCTTGTGGAGCGGGATGGTATCCGGTGGTGGACTATCAGGAGGAACGTACACGGAGTGGACGAACGGATTCGAGGAGCTGAGAAGACCATATGTACCAACCCTTTAGGTGGGGTTTCTGGAGGACGTCTCGGTGGTTACCGCTTTATTTTTCAGCTGCTGTAATTCACTTTTCTTAGTTGTACTGTACTTTCTGTTGGGTTTGTATACTGGCCCATTTACTTTCCAGCACTTAATTTTGTACTCAGTTTACTTAGTGTTTACTTCAGCCTACGTACTCTATTGTGTTTGTTTACTTATATAAAGGCAATGCCTTCTCTTTTATCGGGATTTACGCCTTTGGTACTAGTCGTCAGCCCCTGGCCTATGAAAGGCAGGCTTGGGGCAGTCACGACATGGGCCCCGAGGACGGGTCGTGACAAATTCCTGGGTTGAGATGTAGGGCCCACAATAAGGGTGTTGTTCTCTAAAGGGGGGTGATTGTAACACCCCCAAATGATAATGGGTTAAATGGCTAAATGATATGACTCATGTCAACAAGGTGCACCTTTCTTTTCGGGAGGCTACTTGATTAGAACTCCATAGTTAAGCATGCTTGGACTGGAGTAGTAATCAGGATGGGTGACCTTCTGGGAAGTTTCCTAGTGTGTGTGTGAGTGAGGACAAAACACACTGAAAGAACATGTGTTGGATTTTGGGGAGAGTCATTAGTCTGATAAGCGACCCTAGTGAGTAATAGACTATGGTGTGCTTGGAAGGCAACCAAGGTATTACAGGATACCCATGGGGTCATATGAAAAGGTTCATGGCCTGGGGAGGCGGGTCGTGACATGAGAACTCAAGGAATGTCTTCCAAAGATCTCAAAATTAGAGGAGGCCAAAAATTTAAAGAAAGATAATTAATCATTAAGGAATAATGATTCTGTTCATACTGAAAAGGAGTCAAAGATAACAAATGAGATCAATAACTTGAAAGTTTCACATTAAAGATAAGACTTTGAAAACTGACAGAGGAGAACGTTACAGAAAAGGACAAGGATCTTGAACTTCATTAATAAAAATTGATAAAGATTGAAAGGGAATCGAAAAAAATTAAATTTAACTTTAAAAATTCTTATAGGAATTTGGAGAAGGCTGGAAGAAGAATATTATGGAAAAATCTGAAGTTTCAAAGAATGATGAAATTCAAGTTGGCCAACAACAATCACATTAAAAGGATAAAAAAGGTCTTGAAAGTGTTGGGAGCATTATCAAAATTTTGGTTCACAAAAAGGATCCAAATTTGATGACTAAAAGATAGAAGAAGATTAGGCATAAGCATCTAGAAAACAAGTAGTTTTTAGAGGAATGTATGCATTTGATGGATACTTTTGGAATTGTGGAAGCTTTGAGTACTTAGTAAGGAGATGCTGGTTCAATTAGAAATATCTATATGATCCTAGAAGTTTTGGTAGACAAATTTTGAGGGGGATTCAACCCACTCAAAGAAGAAAAGTTAGAAGAAATATGAACACTTTGAATTGAAGTTTGAGAACAAGTTCCAACCATTGGATGAATTTTGTGGAAAGTGTGACCAACTGGGTCACTTTGCTGAAGAATGAATCCCCATTCTACCTGCCCAACTAAGTATGAATTTTAATACAAAAAAGACCCAAAATAAGAAAGATAAAGGAAAAGAGAAGGCATTAGTTGTTAAAGTAGAACTCAAAGCATCACATAAAAAATTTCCATGGATTTTGGATAGTTGATGTTCTTCACACAACATAGTATATTTTGTAATGACCCGCAAATTCTCATTGGCTTGAGAGTGTAACGAGTCATTACTTGGCCTTAAGTGACATCCCCAAGGTGCCAAAGGCTAACAATAAATGCTGGAGGGTTTCAAATAAGCGAGGGACGATTTACCCTTTTTGAACATTCCACAAAACCAACAACCATAACCAGACTAAACAACTAAATGATGCATGATAAGAACTCAGTAAACTCAACCATTTATTTATCAAAAACCAACCAAGAGTACCACAGCGGAAACCAACACTAAAACATTAGAGTAAACAGCTGAAAGACAAACTCAAAGACTATAGGAAAATAACCCAACTCCATGCTCCACAAGCTCCAAGCTCCAACATCACGAACCATCCCAAGTGTCACGAAGCAGTGCTATAAACATGTGGCACTTTACCTTTGCCAACGTCCCGGTATATGACATATGCAAAAGCACCAACGTGCCAAATCAGGGGTGAGTAATGAAACTCAGTAGGTTTTCCCCGATGACTTCCCAACCCATGCCTCTAGGATAAAACATGTTAGCACATTTATATAAAACAATTTATATAAAACAATACAAAAAAAAAATAGTTCACAATGTAAAAAGTTCCATGTTAAAACCATTTTCCAACAAAACCCATCTTTCTCAAGAAAAGCAATCAAGCAAAGTTCCCAATTCCATTCACATTTCCATCTGTCACATTCGTTCCATTTCACCAATCCAGACAACTAACCATGCATGCAACCTAGACCTCCCTATACTCGCGAGTGGTGAGTTATCCTTCCACTAAGCCGTCACTTAGTGGACTACCTTGATGGGGGTACTTCACGACCTTATCCATCCCAACCTATTGATGGGGGGACTTCTCTCCCTTATCCATCCCAATTCATATGAACACACACCACAACTCATGCAATCCATGCCCAAAACCAAGTGTGTTCAAAACCTTTCAATAAAGAATCACATTTTTATTGAAAACCCCTTTTTACCGCAAACCATCTTCCAAATTCAGCAAAAACATATTTTAAAATCATTATTTTAAAATCAAGAAACCAAAACACTTTGCACAACCATTCTTTCAATTTCCACAGTTTCATCAAAACCCACAAATCATCACTAAAGAATATTTATAACATGTTTTGCAACACAATTTCAGAATCAAAACCAAGAAAATAAATCAATTTGAACTAATCCTTCAAGTTCTAAGAAAGATTAATCGAGAGTGAATCCACCTACCTCAACAAATTGGGTGAAAACAAGCCACGGACGAAGAACGCTCAAGAACATCGGGTCAAAACTCCAAAAACTCTCCTTAGATCTCTTCTCCTAATACAACCAAGACCAAATATTGTCATATTTGGCATCCACACCCTTAGATCTACCCATAACGTGCATATATCTAAGAAAACGAGAGAAGAGGAGAAGTAGATCTAAGTAGATCTAAGAAACCGATCAAGAACGATCACATACCTTAAGAATTCGGCTTCGATTCGCCAAGAGAAGCCTTCGGATCACCTTCGGAATTCTTGAGAGAAGTCTTCCAACCTTCAAGGGAGAGTAATACCAATTTAGGTCCACTTAGGAGGTTTAAAAAAGGCAATTAGAGGCAAAACGATTAAGATCCACAATTTTAGGATCTAACTTTAAGTGACCGCAGTGTTAGTCCGCACGATTTGACAAACCGTGCGCTAACCGTGTGTTAGCTTCTGCCTCGGCCATCCTTCATGCACGACCTCATCGCACGGTTTCCCTTAACCGTTCACCAACCATGCGGGAGCCACTGCCTCTTCAGTCATACACACTCGGTTTGGCCGCACGGTTTGACAAACCATGCGCCGCCCATGCGCCTTCCCTTCTGCTTCAAACTTCACTCTAGGATCTTCCGATTCTCCCATACGTCACCCAAAACTTTTAAAAACAATAAAAGTATCAAGTAAGGGTTACATACTAGAAAATGGGGGTACTACATTCTCCCCACCATTGGCCTTTCCGTCCCCGGAAAGTAGAAAACCATTGCTTGACTGAAGGAGTTCTGGCCACTACTCCTTCATTTCTTTCTCACGTTCCCAAGTCTCTTCCTGAATCTGACCATGTTGCCACAAAACCCGCACTAGACCGATGATTTTTCCACACAATACTTTCTCTTGCCTATCCACTATCCATACCGGGATATGTATCAACGAAGCATCCGGATCTAGGTCAACGTGATCCCATCTAATCACATGGTCAGGATTGGGTTGATACTTCTTTAACTGAGATACATGGAACACATTATGCACTGCACTGAACCGTGGTGGTAATGCCAACCGATACGCCACCTCGCCAACCCATTCCAGTATCTCAAAAGGGCCTATATATCGAGGAGATAATTTTCCCTGCTTCCCAAAACGACGTTGTCCAAGCCTTGGAGAGATTCTCAAAAAGACATGATCACTCACTGCAAATGACAACAGTCTTCGGTGATGATCCGCATAAGATTTCTGACGACTCTGAGCCGTCTCCATCCTCTTTCTAATCAACTGAATCTTCTCTGTTGTTTCTTGGACAAGGCTTGTCCCGACTAGTGAAGTTTCACCAAATTCCACCCAGCATAGTGGAGAACAACAAGGACGCCCATACAATTCTTCCAATGGAGCCATGCGTATCAAGGCTTGATAGCTGTTATTCTATGAGAACTCCACTAAGGGTATATGCTCCTCCCATGAGGCACCAAAATCCATTACACAAGCCCACAACATGTCTTCCAATGTCTGTATTGTCCGCTCGGATTGCCCATCCGTCTGAGGATGATACGCCGTACTCATAGTCAATTGAGTCCCAAGGGATTGTTATAAGGATTTCAAGAATCGAGATGTGAACCTCAGATCTCTATCTGAGACGATAGACATTGGTACACCATGTCTCTTTACCACTTCCCAGATATAGATTTTTGAAATATCTTCCACCATATGAGTTTCACGAATCGGGATGAAATGGGCCGACTTGGTTAGACGATACACTATCACCCAAATGGCATCGTGTTTTCAGACCGTTCTTGGAATACCTGTAACAAAATCCATTGCTATCTGCTCCCATTTCCACACTGGGATAGGTAAATACTATAACATACCAGCTGGTCTCTGATGCCCTGCTTTAATATGCTGACAAGTTAAGCATCGTGAGACAAATTCGGCCACCTTCCTTTTCATTCCACTCCACCAAAACTGCGCCTTTAGCGCCTTATACATCTTCTGTGTACCCGAATGTACATCCCATCTCGAATAGTGGTAAGCATGAAGGAGTTGTTCCTGGAAAACCGTGGGTAAAACCATCCAATCTCTGAAACACAAAACTGAACCCGCTTCTAGTTTCCATCCATCAATGGTCTCCCCACCATTGAGTTTTGAACTCATTGTCAGACATTCCGCATCAGATGTTTGTGCCTCTCTTACTATCTCCACCAAATCAGGAACAAGTGTAGCTAAAAAGAAAACAGCAACATCACCTCAGTTTTCACATTCCACATTCATGTCGGCTAAGACCGATATCAACTGCCATTTATTTGAAGCTTCTTTCGCCAACTGAGCATACGACTTTCTGCTTAATGCATCTGCCACCGAATTACCCTTACCCGATGTATACATCAAGTCAATGTCGAACATTTGAAGGTACTCCATCCATCTCCTCTATCTCAGATTCAAATCTCGTTGTGAGAAAATGTGTTTCAGGCTTTTGTGATCTGTAAACACAGTGAACTTCTCACCAAAGAGATAATAAATCCAAGTCTTCAAGGCATGGACAACTGCAGCTAACTCCAAATCATGTGTTGGGTAATTATTATCATACACCCTCAACTACCTTGAACCATAATCCACAACATGGTCTCCTTGCATGAGAACATAACCCAAACCTGTTCCCGAAGCATCACAATACACTACGTATCCTTGCCCTGATTCTGGAAAGATTAAGATAGGTGCTGATGTAAGGCGAACTTTCAACTCTTGAAAAGTTCTTTGACATTCCTCAGTCCATTTAAATGCACTGTTCTTCTTTGTCAATGCTGTCATAGGCGAAGCTAGTCGCGAGAAGTCACAGACAAAGCATCAATAATAACCAGCTAGACCAAGAAAACTTCGTATTTCAAAGACATTCTTTGGCGGTCGCCAAGAAAGAATAGCTTCTATTTTTTATGGATCCACTGAAACACCTTTCTTAGAAACAACATGGCCCATAAAAAGTACCTCTTGTATAAAAAAATCGCACTTTGATGATTTGGAATACAACTGATGGTCCCTCAAGATTTCCAACACTATCACTAAGTGTTTCTCATGCTCATCCCCTTTTCTTGAATACACCAATATGTCATCCACAAACACCACAACAAAAGAATCCAGATATGGCTGAAATATCCGATTCATCAAATCCATGAAGACCGCTGGTGCATTCGTAAGACCAAAAGGCATGACTACGTATTCGTAGTGGCCATATCTGCTTCTGAAGGCTGTCTTCAGAATATCCTCCTTCCGAACTCACAACTGGTGATATCCTGACCGTAAGTCAATTTTGGAGAACCACTAAGCTCCCCTCAATTGATCAAACAGGTCATCAATGCATGGAAGTGGATATCTATTCTTTATCGTAACTTGGTTAAGTTTACGATAATCCACACATAGCCTAAAAGTTCCATCTGGTTTCTTTACAAACAAAATTGGTGCTGCCCACGGAGACACGCTTGGCAGAATGAAACCCTTGCTTTCCAGATCCTCTAACTGCAACTTCAATTCCTTAAACTCCATTGGTTCCATCCTATAAGATGGAAGTGAGATAGAACTGGTCCCCAGAAGGAGATCAATCATAAACTACACTTCTCTTACAGGTGGTAACCCTGAGAAGTTTTCAGAAAAAACATCAGGAAATTGATCCACCACAGCTGAAAAAATATTTTCTATGATTTCTTCGAATGATTCCAGAGTCAACACTGCCAATTGGTAATAGGCCATTCCCACCATTGGTGTCAATAAGATCTTTGCACTTTTCTTTAACATCCTTTCTCCTCTGAAGAGATGGTCGATTCCATCCTCCATCGTGAAACTAACCATTCTCCCATAACAGTCATTGTGATCCTTAAACATTTTCAACCAATCCATACCCAGGATTATATCATAGAAATCCATATCCAACATGGATAAGTCCCATTTCATCTCATCTCCATCGACCTTTATAGAACATTCTCTACACACGAAGGCTTGACATTCTCTTTCACCCAGAGGAGTTTGCAGTTTTAACACAGAAGGCATCATTTCAAGTTTTAAGTTCAGCAAATCAGAAATCCTAGAAGCAAGAAAATAATGGGATGCACCAGTATCGAACAACACTTTCATGATGTTAGAATTCAAAAGAATCATACCTCTCACCGTATACGGTCCAAACCAGTCATCCACAATCACCTGCTCTGCTCCATACAATTGCTTTATTGTTGCACTTTGCACTTTATTGCCTTGTTGAGATTGCCCTGCCTGAGGTGTCATGGTATTCCTGGAATCACCATAACTAGCTCTGTTCTGCTGGCGAGGCTGATTTTTCTGTCCTTGCCCTGTCGAAGCATAAGATGCTTGCGACGCCTGGGAAGTGTCACACACACCCGACCTGGGAGCACTGCGACAATATCGCTGAAGATGCCCCATCTGCTTGTAATTGTGGCATGCTCTCAGTGGTGCTATACATTCTTGTTTGATGTGATCAGTCAAACCACATTGAAAGCAACCTGCTTTGCTCTGGGGTCGTGGAGGAAGGTTGAATGATCCTACTATCTGAATCTGATTCGCACTCCCACCTTGGAAGTAGGTGTCCCTCTTCCGCTTGTTTCCAACATTAAAGTTCCCACCCATTCCCGTGGGTATCATCATGCTTCCTCCTATCGATCCCGAGATATCACGTTCAAAAACCGTTGCTTTGTTCACCATCTCTGTATAATCCGTAATACAGAGCACCACAATCTTCGATCGAATCTCCTTCCTTAGCCATGATTCGAATATGCGTGCCTTCAAAGAAGCACTTGCCGCAACCTCTGGTGAAAAACGGACTAAATTCATGAACTTGGCAGCATACTCTATGACAGAGAGGCTCTCTTGTTTCAAGATGAATAAGTCCGTCATTTTCCGGATCTTGAACGTGTGAGGACAGAATTGTTTGTTAAACAATTCTTCAAAATCCTCCCATGTAAGGCCTTCATCCAATTTAGCCTGCACCACTAAATCCCACCACTGACGTGCAAGATCCTCGAGCATATATGTCTCCAGCTTTACTTTCAGCTCTACTGGTGTGCCGATGAAATCGAATATACGATTCATCCTGCTTAGCCACACCTCCGCCTTCTCGGGTTTAGCATCACCCCGAAAGATGGGTGGATTATGCTTCTGGAACTGGACAAAATGGTCTACATGCCTTGAATCATCCCTCTGATTCCCCGTGTCCATAGAATAGAATGCTTGAATGATAATTTGAACAATCTCTTGGTTCGCACGTGGTTCAGGTGCAACCACATTCTCCGTAGATTCTTCAGGTTGGTTTTTACGACGCCTAACAGGTGCCATTTTCTATACAAACAACGCACACCGTTAGTCTCACTTCCTAGAAACTGAAGACTTAGCATTTTAATTTCTATCACATCAACTATCACATCATTGTTTTCCATCCATCAAGATTTTCCACATGTTCAACCATTTTTGAAAATATCCCACATACTTTTTGAAAATCCACCCATTTTCAAAATATACCAAATATACACTTTTCAAAATCTTTCATTTGAAAATAAATTTCTACATTTTTCAAAAATTTGCACCTTTCCCAAAATCATAAATCATTCTTTGTAATGAGATATGCCATTTTAGTGGGAATTAATTCCTCTAATGCATGTCATGATCATCTCATTGGCTAGACCCATGACAATGAGATTTCCAACATTCTAGAAGTGTATCCAAAACACTTATGTACCCAACACCTTGGTAACTTGAAGTTCAGCATAAACAGGTTAGCTACATCCTTTTATGCTATACATTTCAAGTTCCGAAAATCCTACTCCTGTCTAAGATGACCACCCAAGGAATAGACAAGAAGGAATTTCAACTCCAAGACCAAGAACATCGATGACTACTTGTTAGGCAAGGACCGAACAAGCTGATACCATTTGTAATGACCCACCAATTCTCATTGTCTTGAGAGTGTAACGAGTCATTACTTGGCCTTAAGTGACATCCCAAAGGTGCCAAAGGCTGGAAATAAATGCCAGAGGGTTTCAAACAAGTGGGGGATGATTTACCCTTTTTGAACATTCCACAAAACCAACAACCATAACCAGACTAAAGAACTAAATGATGCATGATAAGAACTCAGTAAACTCAACCATTTATTTATCAAAAACCAACCAAGAGTACCAAAATGGAAACCAACAACAAAACATCAGAGTAAACAGCTGAAAGACAAACTCAAAGACTACAGGACAACAACCCAACTCCATGCTCCACAAGCTCCAAGATCCAACATCACGAACCAGCCCAAGTGTCATGAAGCAGTGCTCTAAACATGTGACACTTTACCTTTTCCAATGTCCCGGTATATGACATCTGCAAAAGCACCAACATGCCAAAGCAGGGGGTGAGTAATGAAACTCAGTAGGTTTTCCCCAATGACTTCCCAACCCATGCCTCTAGGATAAAACATGTTAGCACATTTATATAAAACAATTTATATAAAACAATACCAACAAAAAAACAGTTCACAATGTAACAAGTTCCACGTCAAAACCATTTTCCAACAAAACCCATCTTTCTCAATAAAATCAATCTAAAAATTTCCCAATTCCATTCACATTTCCATATGGTACATTCGTTCCATTTCACCAATCCACACAACCAACCATGCATGCAACCTGGACCTCCCTATACTCGCGAGTGGTGAGTTATCCTTCCACTAAGCTGTCACTTAGTGGACTACCTTGATGGGGGTACTTCACGACCTTATCCGTCCCAACCTATTTATGGGGGGACTTCTCACCCTTATCCATCCCAATGCATATGAACACACACAACACTCCATGAAATCCATGCCTAGAACCAAGTGTGTTCAAAACCTTTCAATAAAGCATCACCCTTTTATTGAAAACCCCCTTTTCCCACAAACCATCTTCAAAATCCATCAAAACCATATTTTAAAATCACTATTTTAAAATCAAGAAACCAAAACACTTTTCACAACCATTCTTTCAATTTCCACAATTTCATCAAAACCCACAAATCATCACTAAAGAAGATTTATAACATGTTTTGCACCACAATTTCAGAATCAAAACCAAGAAAATAAATCAATTTGAACTAAGCCTTCAAGTTATAAGAAAGATGAATCGAGAGTGAAGCCACCTACCTCAAAAAATTGGGTGAAAACAAGCCACGGACGAAGAACGCTCAAGAACACCGGGTCAAAACTCCAAAAACTCTCCTTAGATCTCTTATCCTAACACAACCAAGACCAAATCTTGTCATATTTGGCATCCAAACCCTTATATCTACCCATAACGGGTGTAGATCTAAGAAAACGAGAGAAGTGGAGAAGTAGATCTAAGTAGATCTAAGAAACCGATCAAGAACGATCACATACCTTAAGAATTCGGCTTTGATTCTCCAAGAGAAGCCTTCAGATCACCTTCAGAACGCTTGGGAGAAGTCTTCCAACCTTAAATGGAGATTAATCCCGAGTTAGGGCTTCTTAGGATATTTAAAAAATACAATTAGAGGCAAAACGAGTTAGATCCACAATTTTAGGATCTAACTTTAAGTGATCGCACGGTTAGTCCACACGGTTTGACAAACCATGTGATAACCATGCGTTAGCATCTGCCTCGACCGTCCTTCACACATGGCCTCATTTCATGGTTTCCCTTAACCGTGCACCGACCGCGTAGAATCCACTGCCTCCTCATTCAGACATGCACGGTTTGGCCGCACAGTTTGACAAACCGTGCGCCGCCCGTGCACCTTCCCCCCTACTTCAAACTTCACTCCAGGATCTTCCGATTCTCCCATACGTCACCCAAAACTTTTAAAACCAAGAAAAGTATCAAGTAAGGGTTACATACCAGAAACCGGGGGTACTACAGATTTAAAGTGCTAGAAGGATATCGAGAAGTGAAATGAAGGCTTAGAGAACCTTGGAAATGATTGATCACTTATAATAAAATTATCTGGATCAACAGTGATTCAAAATTATAAGTTGAAATCAAAGAATATGTTATATGTTTATGGGTTGAAACACAACTTATTAAGTATATCTTAGTTCTACGATGAAGAAAATGAAGTGTTGTTTCAGAAAGATGGGTTCTTGGTAAAGATATAGAAATATGTATGTGTATTAATGAGAGGAAAATAGACATGGGTCAACTTGTTTGAGGTTGGTGATGCTGGAAATTTATGCTACATAAGCTTAAAGGAGAGAAATAAATTATGGAATTAAAGGCTTGGTCATCTTGGTAAAAATAACATGAGTAATCTTACCCAAGGAGAGAATGTTTTTGATGTTCTTATAGTGAATAAAAAAAGAAGTTTTATGTGCTCTATTGAAAGTGGGTGCCCTAGGACCAACTTTTTTTGTACTTTGATTATTGTTACATGTATTCAGTTTGTATTATACATGTGTTTATCTTGCCATGATAGTGTAGATACTTCTGCATCCACTTTGTTTATGGAAATGTCCTTATATTACGTGTCGCATTAAATGGTTATAGCAGGTCCTAGGCTATAATGAGAACCCTGAGATGCCATGACAGTAATCTTAAAGTAACGTCCTATGGTCCAGTTACATCATTCTGAAAGGACATAGATGATGTGTGAACATTAGGTGCTGGGGGCTCATAAGCATTGAGACTTCATCTCATGAAGTTTGCACTTGATGATCTCTAGCTATTGAGATCATGAGGACAGGCCCGCTTAATAAGAACACCACATGTTTCTGGTGTCATTGGTCGTTCCTATCTACGGACATGTGTAATGGTCTCCTGACTTGAGATCATTATCAATGAATGTCATTTAATTACATACATTTGATATAAGGCGAAAACCATGGCGACAAAGTCATGGTGAGGTAGTTTGTATTGGGTTCGTCATTAATGGAATGACATTGATTGAATGATCGAGAAAGGATTTGTCGCTTCCGAGTTTAGGAAGAGATATCTCGGGCCTAGTTGATTAGGATGGTTTCACCTTCATTAAATCCATGGCCATGGTAGTGGAAGGTAAGACCGTATGGAAAAATCAACAAACAAAATAAAGCAAATAAATAATGATGACACTAAGTATGCATTATGCTTTATTGAGATATCGATGACGAAGAGATTAGATTACACCGACCGTGTTCGTAGGAAGGCAGTCGTTGCTTTGACTTTGCCTTATCTTTATAGGGGCCTCGATGGGTTGCTAGACCCCACTCTAGGTCGGTGATATTATTCACTGCTATTGAGATAAGGGCCTAGAGGGTCACACACGATAGCGCCTTGAGAATCTGCCCTATTCTGGGAATAGGAATTTAGAACTTGGTGGGCCCCGCCAAAGGGTCCGAGCACTATCCAAGTTCTATGGATCACCAAAGAATAAATAAATTCATTAATTATTTGAGTTTAGAATAATTCGTTGAATTTATTTATAACATGTATTTACAAGTTATATAGTAAATACATGTATTAATATTATTCGACTAGATTTAAATATCCTAGGTTCGTTTAATATTAGCAGGAGGAATGAGTCGAGTTAAAGACTCAAATTTATCACGAAATATATTTATATATTACAAGTAAGTGATAAATTGTAAATATTATTTATGGAATAATTTTATTTGTCATAAATAATTATTTATATCGCTTATATAGCGTATGTCTATTACACGGGGGCTGGGAACCTACACCGCGTGTTTTAAACACTCCCTATATAAGTGAGGGAGAGGCTCTCCCATGATTACTATTTATGTGTCAAGATTGAGAGCATCTCTCTCCTCCTGGAATTTAGAGAGAGGGTCTCTTAAGAAAAGAAGGATCTTCAAGATCATCCATCCCGGATCGAAGCTTCCTCCTTTGCGGTGATCATCACTGCGCTAAAGTAAGCGTCGAAGATCCGCGCTAGCACCCGGATCTTGAAGAACAACGCGCAAGAAGATTCAAGAGGCGTATGTGGACGATCTAGAGGGATTCAACGTCGGAGTCTTCGATCAACGATCGCCGGCGTCCTGCGCATCAATTCTGAACAAGGTAAATGTTCATTTTAATTTTTGTGCTCCTTATAAACCTTGCGAGATCCTCGGACCAAGCTGGGACAAGATCACCAGATTTGATAGGGTTATTTCACTCTAATGAAGCAGAAAATTTTAAATTCCCAGCCCACCGGCTTCCGCTGTGCAGTCTCGGTACCCAATAGCTCTATATTCCAAAATGGGAAGAATGTTATTTTTTTAACATAAGAAAGTAGTGTTCCAAACATCTCATCCATTGGAGATAATTTATTCAGAAATTTGTGGGCTTATGAGAAATCAATCAACAAACATAGATAAACATTTTGTTTCTTTTACAAATGACTTAACTTGAATTACATGCATAATATTCTTAAAGCACAAGTCAAAGGCTCTAAAAATGATTAAGTATTTTAGAAGAAGTATTGAAAAGGAGTGTAGTTTCTCCTTAAATAAGATCCAGACATACAATGGTGTTGAATATACTATAGTAAAATTTGAAACATATATTGAGAAGCATAGTATTAATCATTTAAGATCCTTTGGGATGTTTTTGTAAGATGTTTTGTATTTTTTGAAAACATATTCTGTTATGAATGTTTTTGTCAAAAAGGTAAAAAAGAGTTGTTGAACGTTGTTAAGAAAGTTTTTCATATGAAGTGTTGGAGGAGGTGGAGGAAGTTTTTCCAAAAATTTGTTAAGAAAAAATCCCTTAAGTCAAATTATGTTATGAAATTATCAAAGTTCCTAACTTCATGATGAAAAGTCATGATCCGAGCTGAAGTTTGTACATATGACGCACACCTATCATAGGGTATGACAAAAGTAAATTATTTTCCTAATGCAGCACAGAGGATGACCAGGGCCGTCTTACTTGAGGAGCTTTCTCAGCCGCTCACCTACTTATTCTATCTCACCTAAAATACTTCTTTTTATTGTTTTTATTTAATCTATGAAAGTAATGGAATTTAAATGAAGTAAAAGATAAAACTAACATGCAATGACAAAATGTAATTAATGAAGAAAGAACTTGGCCTTTATGGTTTGGTTTTTGGGTTCCACCATTATCCTTATTGATGTTTAAATTAAGTTTGATAATTAAATTTTGAGATCTCATTCATGAATTAATATTATTTTATTTAGTGGTGTGAAATCTTGAATGCATTTAGCAATCTTAATTACACACCCTCCTATAATCAAGGTTAATGTTACACCTCGATCAAGAGTGTGACATATTCCAAGACATGACTCCATTGTATGTCATTTCATCTAATGGATGGGACAAATCCATCATATAAAGATCTTGTATCCAGTATAAGGGAGGGAAAATATTTAATAAAAGAATAGAAACAAGTTTGAGTTCAATGTCGTGGTGGACGATCGCCACACCCATACAATGTTACTCTTGCCTATCACAAACTTAATAAACATAAGAAATTAAGTGTAAAATGAATATAATTTACACATACCTCCCTCGGGACAAGCCTCGGGTTAGCCCATCATTTTTGAGGGTAAGAGGTTATAGTGTAAAGATAAATAAGAAAAGAGGACAATAAAATTAAAGAATGAGGATGAGGAAAGAAGAAGAAGAAAATGGTGGAACAAAGTTAAGAATGCATGAATTTATTAGAAATATAAATTAAAAATGAAAACTAAAAAAAATAATGAAAACAAATATATAAAAAATAATAAAAGGGAAAGATTGTGGCCGATATATCTCGGTGGAGATCACCTCCTTGGTGCCTCAGATGGAATGAGATGGAATGAAATGATTTGGGAAGGAGGAGCTCTCCTCCTTTTATAGGATAGGTTTTCCCATCTCAATGCACCACGTGTTATACCTATTAAATGTCTAATTCACGTGTGGAACCATTAATTAAAGTTGTTTCCCATTATCATTCTCATCTTCCCTCAAAATTTCAGAATATTCGGCCTTATGAAGAGAATGTTATGACTGTTTCAATCTGAGAATTTAATCAGCCCATACAACCTCTTCATATTCCATGCATCCGGTTTCCCATGATTTAATGGTATTTCAAACAGCTGATTAACGCATTTCATACTTAATAAAAGTTGTTAATAAATTCCTTATATAGCTTCATGTAGAATTTCAGCTTCATTGGGCCTTCCAAATTCGATATATAAGCTCATATTTAAAACATTATAGATATGTGAACAGTTTTAGAGGCATGTGTTGTGAGCTAATTTTGGGCCTCCAATTGATGGATTGAGTTTGTGGTCCAAAAGGATGAAATGTATCCCAAGGTGTTTGGGAACCTTAAAAAAATAACTGCACGATTTTGATCAGTATAGAAAATTTTATGTCCTATATACAAAAATAATTTAAAACTGTTAAAAATCCAAAATGGGCCATTTTTACGATTAAGCTCAAAATACCACCAAAATCATAAAATGTGTAAATTTATCTTAAAATAAAACTTTGGTGGGATTTAAAAAATTTAAATTAAATGTAAAATTATTGAAAATGTTTTCTCTATCAATTCCCCAACACTTAAACCATGCTTATCCTCAATCATAAAATCTCAACATGGAATTCAAAGGACACCAATATTACCAATATTCAAATTCCAAAGTAATAAAATCAAACAATTTTCAATGTAAAATAAATATTTAAAATTCCACATAAAATATCAATTTAATTTCCCATTTTTTAAGAAACAATCAATTCATTTTTTTTACTTTTCCCCTTTGAAAAATGATGAAACTTCTCCTTTCATTCATTCAAGCTCCTCAATTCATTATTATTAAACATATCATGCCATGATTTAACTCACTTGAATATTTTCTCTAATATCTCATGATACAATTCAGGTGTAGTTATGCTCATATCATGCGAACATGCTCCTTATCTACAAACTTGTAAAATAAATACTTTATCCACTTTTTAAAGACAAAAATCACATAAAATCTTTAGATATTTCATTAATGCTTCAAATGACACTAAGGCATAAGGTGGTGGGATTTGATGCTTTAAAAATTAAGTCTCAAGAAGGAGTTTTATCTCTTAAATACATTGCATGATATCATAAATAAAAGTGTAATGAAATTATCCCCTTAAAATTATCAACTCACACTTCCCCCAAACTCAAAGTAAGGTCATCATCAAATTATGCATAATGATTGATTTGTGCACCCTCTTGATTATTATTATTTTTTTATTTTTTAAAATAACCTTTTCATTTTTTTTATTTTTCAAAATTTATGATTAGAATAAACCTCAAATCCACCACCTAAATACGTATGATAAAAATCATAGGTCTAGTAATGGTGATTTTTGGTTTCCCCAAATCACAACCCATTTTTCTCATTTCTTTCGTTTTTTTGTTATTTTCATTTTTTTATATTCAAGAGGCGAAAAATAATAGAGTACAATGAATGATTCCACAACCTTTTACAATTCCCATAATAGCACCCCCACACTTATTTCTTACAATGTATAACATCTCTTCCACCATAATTCCCTTTACCCCCAAACTTCAACTTTAAAATATCATGAAAATACCAAGAGCATGGTAGAAATGGATAAAAAATGGCTTGAAACATGGCTCATCCCTATAAAGACCATTCATGGTCTATGTGCTAAATAAGGATTGATGTAAATGTGATCTTTTAAGGGTAAGTGGTTTTTAAAAATATGCCTCAATCAATTTAAATGTGTTTTTGCACATTTATAGCTTTGACAAGTTCCAATGAAAGTTCTAGAAGGTGTCATGTCCCAAGATCAATCAAGAAATATGCTCAAGACAAAATAGGAAGTACTTGGTATAAAAATCCTCTCGTGAATGGGACATATGATTTGGGATAATCACTCAAGTTATGATTAATAATAATAAATCAATTCACATGAATTTCAGAGCAGGTGCACTCACTAGAGCAGAGCCAAATGGATTGTCAGAATGAGAGGGTATGACTATGCCATTGGTACCAGCCTATGATTGCACATGAAGCCTATCTAGACGGTCATGCAAGGGTAGAGAGCTACTATCAGGATTCAGATGCTAGGGAGGGGTAGTTCCTTGTAGATAGCCTAGTTGAATTCCCTAAGAACTTCGAGTCATGTAATCTTCTAAGCCCACGGGCCATGTAATCTCTGAGCCTATGGGCCTTGTAAGGGTCCCCCCTCATCCCTTGAAAGGGGGGTTATCAAAAATCAATAAAAATGAAGGCCTTCGGGCCATTCAGGCAAAAGCAATAAAAGGGGTAGGGACATTTCATTTACATGAATCAACTAATTCCCTCAGATCATGAGTCCTCATTTTAATATCCATGCTTCACTTTAATAATTAAATTCTTCATTTTACTCATTCAATTTCATTGATATTGAAATCTAAAACATGGTATAATAATATTCCTAATAAACTCATGTCTCCTAGATAAGTCAAGTAAAGTGCAATTCAAGTGTGGGCATGTAATTTCCAATTTAAATCTCCATCCAATGGCCCAAAGGCCTTCAATTTTTTTATTTAAAAGCAAAACCCCCTTTTAAAGGAAGAAGGGGGAAAACCTAAATAGACATCAACGACTTAAAACAAATCACGACATGAAGGTCAAGTGATTCAAACCAAACTAACAACATGGAGCTACCCCTCCCCAGCAATTGAATGTGAAAGAGCTCTCCATCAGTGCAAGGCTGAACGACAAGCAAGTGTCCTGTGTCAAAGCACAGGTCCAATCTAATGATAAACATCATACCCTCTCAAACATCCAAATCCATAAAGCTCTAAAACGATGATCAGCTAGCTATGGAACTACCTCTGGTTCATGATCCACGTGGTCGAGTCTGGGTACATCACCGTACCACAAGCCCACACAAATCCTTTCACCATTCTGAGAAACCAAAATTCCTCCAACAAACGGTCATCTTGACCAAAACGACGTTCTTCTTACACCCCAGCCACCACAACCACAAAAGCTCGGAAGGCCATCCAAAGAACACGGGTTCAAGCAATCATCACCTAGGACTAGATGACCCAATCCCGCGTCGAGGGACCACCAACAATGAGGGAATATGGGTCATCCTGAAATAGAAACACCACTCTGGGAATGAATCTGCTCCGATCAGAACCACAAATGCACCCTCACCAGGTTCCAGCACTACTCACGATGAAAAGAATGAGAAGGACCATCACATTTAACCAAGAAAACCAAAACCAGATCCAACCAGAAGAAAAAATTCACACCATCACCAGAACCAACCAGAAAAACAAATTCATAACATCACCAGATAAAAGGACTGCAAAAACTCACAGAATTGGGAACTTAAACCACCCCTCTGTACCACTGCAGATCCACCCTGAGCTGCACCGGACATTCGCTGGAGTCAAACCTGGATACACCGAATGAGCCAATCAGCCCAAACCAGAAGATCATGGCCACCCCTGTCTCAATGCCGTCGGAGGAGGAAGAACACGCTGGGCCGACCGCTAAAGTGCCTCCATGAAGAGATGGCGCCGAACCTTGCCAGTGGAAAACCGTGCCAAGACGATCACCGGGGCTCCTTTGAGGAGAACCCACAGCCGCCTCAAGAAACTCCCGCTGAAGAGACTCCAAGATACGGTGGTGCCAAACCTCATTGTCGAGAAATCAGCACCAATCCAACCACCGGAGCTCCTCCGAGAACAACACCGTCGACGCCAAGACAAACCCACAACCACCACAGACAGATCCCGACCCGCTTCTTGGAGATTCTTGTGTCATCATGAACCTACAAAATAAAATTACTCAATTAATAACAAGTTTAATTTCATTTCAGATCAAAAATATAAGAGGGACTACATGCAGGAATAATTCTTAAGACTAAAATTGAAATCAATATTCCTAATATTTAAAATGAAAGTACTAGAAATCAAGTAGAGGATAATTCTTAGTATGATTCCCCAAGTGGCACTTGAATTTTTTCTATCTCCAGAGGATAGTACCAGTTGTTATCCAAAGTATGATGGTGGTTAGGGATTCTTTGAAATGAACCACAACATGTGGATTTTCCCAACATCCACTTATTTGTTCTTATTGAGGATAATTCCATGTATAGAGTACACTAGATCTGCCCCCTTTGAAATGTGGTACAACTTTCATGGAAGGGGTAGGATGAAGTTTGGAACATCCTCCTTTGTTTCTACTTGTGCAACATCTTCTTCAAATTCCAGTGGATGCTCCAGATGTGCTGCACGAAATGAATAATCAAAGGGAGATTCAAAATTCAAAATTTAAGTGTTAATTTCAAAATCTTCCCTTTTAATGTAGGAATATTTTGTCTCTTGTTGTTCAGGAAAAACAACTAGGGTATCTTCTTGTACTCCTTCCAGTAAATGTTCAATGTCTTCAAGTAGCTCCAGGTGTTCCTCAACAAGTGCAATTTTTTTTCCTCTTCATCCTCTAAGGCATAATAAGATTCATCCAATTCTAAAAAATTAAAATAGTTGTGAATAATACTCAATGTAGTTTTAATAAAATTAAATGATTTTGACTTTAGGAATTTATCATCTTCCCGAGTTGGTTTGGCTTGAATCTCTTATTCGATGGAAAGTTCCTCTTGGAGTTGATTATCTCTAGATGGAGGTAGGTAGTTAGGCTCCTCCATCTTTTCTTCAAATTCTACCATTTGGATGGATTCCTCCTCTTCCATTTCTAGATAAAAGTAGAGTGCTGCTGACTATTCTACTGTATATGTGGAGATCATGTTGTACCTCATACTCATTCTAAAATCCATATAGATCTTATTGATCTCCAACACGTATCTCAGTAGGTAAGTCTTCCTCACCATGAATCCACTCTAGATCATCATGTTCAGCTTGAATCTAGTTTCTAAAATGGTTGGTCTATTGATATTCCTCAATTTTGGCCTTAACTTCTTGGATGTCTTTAGTGAAATTGGGGAAAAGAAGTGACACTTCCTTCTTGGTCTTGAATCTTTGTATGTTAGTTTGGAGCTCATCAACCATGGATATCAAATATTTAGGTGAGATCCATGTTTCCATGCCTCTTAACTTCTGATTAACCATTATCATAAGAGCACCATCCATTTATTGGAGGGCCTCCTCAGTGTAGTCTGTTTCTTCTTCCTTCACCTGTGAGTAATTGTTCCATGTATTGTAGGAATGATTACTTGAAAACATCATGGAGGAATATTTTTTTAATGTTTTTTTTAAAAAGTAATGAAAATATATTTACAATGCGAAAATAGAAAAAGTAAATAAACTATTGATTAGCTCCCCGATAATAGCACTGATTTTGATGCACACTATAATGCCCTGACCCTAGATACCCAGAGTCGGTGAATTATTACATAACAATGGCATGATCACAAGGAATCAAACCCCGAAAGACCAATTAGTTTAGTATCATTGGAAGTACTAGATACAAACATAAGTTATATATTACATTATGAAATGAAAAACAACAACACTGTGTCTCCTTTTAACACATTCATCTCCCTTATAATATCCTTGTAGGGAAGTCATAATATACTTCTGCGCATCCTGGGAAAAATAAAACATAGAAATGGGTGAGCTCAGGTGCTCAGTAAGGATAACAATATAGCAGAAACTTTCATAAATAAGCATAAACATTTAAGGAAATGTATAAGAATAAAACACAAGCCTTTTAAAATTAAACTTCAGCATAATATGGAAAAGATAAATCAAATAATTCCATTTACCTATTCACATGGATATTCTATTAGTCAAATAATCACATGTAATATCAATATCCAATTTCATAATGATAGAATTCATAATACTGGACATCATAACCACATATTCAAGGCCTCATTCCAAGACTACAAATAATATTTTTTCAAGTCCTTGTGACAAGACACTAGTTTGTCTCATGAGACCTACCGATGCATCGAGGAGCTATAGCGGGCTCCACCTGTCACTTACTAAGTCCAATGCATTCCTTATATGAAAAGGTTGAAGTATAACATAAACATTCGTATTAAAACTAACATAAAAAATGTTGATACTTTAACCATAAACCATGGATGGTATAAAAATAACAAATCCATAGTAAAAAATATCACAAAACCTTCAATACAATATGGAAGATTGTATTATAATAAATCAACTTCAAACAAGTATAAAATCCATCAAAGGATGTTGACATAGATGAAATAAAAACCTTTTGAGAGAAATATCTCTTTCTATTTTTAAATAATTTAAAAGTCAAATAATTATAAAAGAAAAAATTTATTTTGAAAATATTCTTATAAGCTTGTAAGGGAAGCTTTTAATGTGTTATAATGGTGGAAAATAGCCACACTCTCCGTATAAGTTAAAAAAACATTCTTTCCTTAATTTTGTCGAAAAGGTTGTAAAGGACCTTGTTTGGAAAACGACGGAAAGATTCCTTTATAAACATATTATAAAAAGTCAAAAAAGGGTATAAATTTCTTTAACCTATAGTCTAGAAAATAGTAAAAATGTTTTGAAATACATTTTTAAGAAACACGGATGTGGATGATAAAGAGGTCTCATTAGATACTCACGTATAAACAACCTCAGATAAAAAAAAGTTTGTAGAATTAACTCTTACCTTGTACTTTTCCTTGATCGAGGGTATGTTAAACTCCTGTATAATAGTTAAATAATTGTTATTAACTTATACAAGAAATGCATACATAAATATGATATCATATATGATCCTATAATATTGCCTTGTTAATAATATTTCAGTAGTATCATCGTTTCGGGTGTTAACTAATTCGTTTTCCTTTATATACTTGGTTACATAACCCACTTTTGTTATGGATTTGATGTATTTGATTTATATCCAGAATGATATTAAGTTCTTAAACATTATTTTTAATCATAAAATTAAAATTATTTTTGAATGGTTATGATGGGGAATGAATCTCATCGCGTTTGTGGAGACGGTAATACGTACGTACGCACGAGTGAAAATATCATTCTATTGATGATGAAATCATATGTAATTGGATGATATATCATATATACAGAATCATTAACATGTTATATTTATTATTTACATCAGTTATGCTCATTATTATACCCATCCAAATAATTAAGTGTTTGAATAACAAACTACACCACAACGTGGAGACGGTAAGCCGTACGTACGCACGTATGATGAATTGTCATTCATAGGATGGATAGAATAATGAATATGGCTGTAACATATTTATAATAACATAAAAGTATGTATAAGTTACTGTATTTATTATTTTGGTATGTAAACAACAAATAAAGAGGAAGTGGAAGAAGAAAAGTACTTTGAAAGAGGTGGTGAAATTATTACCTCTTTTTCGGGTGTTTCCTTTTGAGTTGATCAAAAAGGCTCCATAGGTTGGATTTATGATCAAAGTAAGGCCTATAGGTAAACTTTATGGTAGTTGGGAGAATATTTGAGTAGGTTTTGGCCGATACAAATGGATTTGGAGGTGTTATTTTAAGAGAAGGGGAAGTACCCTTTTATAAGAGAGGTGAGGGTCACTTTAGGAAAAGCTTGAAATATTATTTTATTATACAATAATATTTGGTTTATAATGGCTAAAAAATGATTTATTTCTAGTATAAGGTGGTTATGGGTCAAAAACATCTCAACCAATATGTTTAAGATAGGTTTAGGTCACTATATTAACCTTATCTTTTAGATTTAACTCTTAGTTAAATAGTTTAACTTTTACCATGTATTCTTGTATTATTATAATAAATGGTTAATAAAATTACTATAAAAATCCAAGATAACCCCAAGTGGTTAATTATTAATATATATATAAACTTATCTAAGTCATTTTTCTAAACCATAGATTTTTAGGAATATTATATCAATTAATAATATAGTATTTGTTTTAAAAACTCATTTATGTCAATTTTGACACTATTTGGTATTTTGTTTTTGTGAAAGTCATAGAAACTTTATCACTTAAAAAAAAATTTATTTAATCAACCCTAAAATTTCATATTAACCTATAAAATTAGTTAAATTCATCAAAAGTCTCAATTTACATTTATTTGGATATTTATAATATCAATTATTTTAATCTTTCATTAATAAAATAATTATTGCATCATCATTGTATCATAAATAAATTTAATTATTTAATGTATAAAAATTATAAATAAAATACCATTATGTAGGAAATATTTTTAATCTTCTAATGAATATTTATATTCGAATTTATCTTATGTATAACCCTATATTAAAAATGGTTTAGTTATTAAACTTTGAATCTAACACTTTTAACTCTTCTTTAAATAAAATAATAATAAATGTCCTAATCTAATCCTAGTGGACCAAAAGGATCATATTTTATCCCTAATGTTGATTTTGGTTGAAATACACTTATCCAATAGGATTAGGACATGTGTTAGGGTAATTATAATATCATTTTTTACCTTTAATTACCCTATTTACTTTTAACCGTGGTAAATAAAAGTCAAAAGTTACCATTTACCAAAAATTATTTTCATCTTATTGAACCACATTTTACTTACTGATGTCAACCATATCTCTTGAATTTTTGAAATTCAATTCATATAAGCGGTAAAATTATGTTTTATGCAAATTTGCAAATGCGCTTAAAAGGTGAGTAAAAGACGGTAAAAAGTTCAATAAAATTATATATATATAATATTATTATAAAATGACTCTAATGAATTACATTGAAAATATATAGGTATTATGTATCTATTTTTACCTAATATAAATTTAAATAAAACAACAAATTATTTAAATAAAAATTTGGTTTTAAACAATAATGCAGTGTTTTTCACTATTCATCAAAAATTGAAATTTTTCATAAAAATACCAAAAATTCACCCTAAGCTAATTTTTATATTCTGAATCCAAAAATGAAATACATTTTGAAAAATAAAATTTATAAAATTTCAAAAAGTGGGTATTACTATTCATAATGGCTAGTTTTATTGGTCTTGGTGTGTTAAAACTCCAAGTTGCGTACAACGCAAGCTACTGCATTATTCAAAGGGAAACGTACCGTGGAAGCTTGGAGTGTTACACACACCTATTGTAGGGTGTGTAAAAAGAAAATTATTTTATTAATTCATCACAGATCCTGATCAGGGTCGTCCCACTTGAGGAGATTTCTCAGTCATTCACGTACTTATTCTATCTCACATAAACTACTTTTTTTTGTTTTTTTATTTAATACAGGAAAGTAATGGAATATAAATGAAATAAAATATAAAACTAACATGAAATGATAAAAGGTAATTAATAAAGAAAGAACTTGACCTTTAAGGTAGGGAAAATATTTAATAAAAGAATAAAAATGACTTCAAGTTCAATATCATGGTGGACGATCGCCACACCCATGCACTGTTACTCTTGCCCATCAAAAACTTAATAAACATAAGAAATTAAGAGAAGAATGAATATAATTGCCACATATCTACCCTGAGCCAATCCTTAAGTTAGCCCATAATTTTTGAGGGTAAGAGGTTATGGTAGAAATATTAAGAAGAAAATAGGACAATAAGATAAAAGAATTAGGATGAGGAAAAAAGAAGAAGAAAATGGTGGAACAAAGTTAAGAATGAACGAATTTATTATAAATATAAATTAAAAATGAAATTTAAAAAATAAATAGAAAAATAAATGAAAAATAAGAAAAGGGGAATATTGCAGCTGGCCCCCATCGGTGGAGTTCTCCACCTTGGTGCCTTGGATGGAATGAAATGATTTGGGAAGGAGGAGCTCTCCTACTTTTATAGTCCAGATTTTTCCTTCGTAATGAACCATGTGTTATACCTATTAAATATCTAATTCACATGTGGACCCCTTCATGAAAGTTGTTTCCCATTATCTTTTGCGTCTTCTCTAAAAATTTCAGCATATTTGGACTTTTGGATAGTCTGGTTGATTTCACTAAGACCTTCGGGTCATGTAATCTCCTAAGCCTACGGGCCATGTAATATCTGAGCCTACGGGCCTTATAAGGGTTCCCCCTCATCCCTTGAAAGGGGGGTTATCAAAAATAAATAAAAAAAATGATGGCCTTCGGGCCATAAAAAAAAGATGATTCATGTATTTACTACTTAATTAAAGCTGTTAATAAATTCCTTATCCAGATACATGTCGAATTTTAGCTTCATTGGGCCTTCCAACTTCGTGATATAAGCTCATATTTAAATCATTCCGTATCTATGAAAAATTTTAGAGGCCTGTGTTATGAGCTGATTTTGGGCCTCTAATTGATGGTTTGAGCTTGTGGTGCAGAAGGATGAAATGTTTTACAAGATTTATGGGATACAAAGAAATAATAATTTCACAATTTTTATCATAGGATAAAATATTATGGACTAAATACAAAAATAATTTAAAACTGTTAAAAATCCAAAATGGGCCATTTTTACGATTAAGCTCAAAATACCACCAAAATCATAAAAGTGACAATTTTTCTTAAAATAACACTTTGGTGGGATTTAAAGAATTTAAATTAAATGTAAAATTATTGAAAATATTTTCTCTATAAACACATTAGTATAAGGGGAGAAAAGTAAAACTATACACCAGACGAACCAGGGCTGAAGTTATCAGACATAGATTTTGTAAGAAATCAATGTTCGAGCTACCGAACGTAGATCATAAAAAAACCACTAGATGAAATCAAACTAGAAAAATATAGGTAGAGAAGTAAATATCTGATTGGATGTACAAAGTGAAAAATTGGAAGTACTAGACATATCGTGGATGAAGTTATCAAATGAAGATTTTGTAAGAAATTTAAATTTGATCTACCAGATGCAGATTACTAAAAAGATGTTACCAGATGGACTAGGGTGGTCATTACCAATTGGAGAAAATCTCTAAGTCATCATTGGTGAGTCTTTACAAACTATAAAAATTCAAAAGGGGTAGAAATACAAATATGTGAGAGGTTTTATGTTCAAGCGGTAGTACAAAGCTAAAGCTACATTACCGAACAGAGTAGGGACTTTGTAACCAAATGAAGGGAAAAGTATTTTGTGATAAAAGTATTTAGAAGTTGCAATAATTTTATCATTTATCATTTCTTGAGTGCACCAGACATCGGTAGCTAAGGTGACTGAACATACATGGAGGAAGCGAATCGACTCAAGTTCATCAAACAATGGTAGATAAGTTACTGGATGAAAAATTCATATAAAGTTATGTAGAAAAGTCATTGTTATAAGCTGTATAAATTTTGATGTTATGAATTCAATGAGTGCACTATTTTTTGAAGGATATGTAATGTCCAAGATCCATGTAAAAGTATGTCAAGATTTTCAATACCCGTATAAGGGTAATATGAATACTACATAAGGGTAGAAATTTTATACGACCTATGTAAGGGTATGAAGAATAGATTATCAAAGCTATCAGATGGATGAAACTAGAGAAGATATGGGCATAGAATCTCTTATAAAGTTATCATACAAACCTCACTGGATTTATTTTTGAGAAACTTTATAAATCCTTGTAAAGTCCTGTATAATGATGATGTTGAACTAATATATCAAAGTTTTTTATCTTGTTGAGATAAGGAAGTTATAAGAAGTTATTCAACACTGAGGTTAAGGAATTTTGAATAAGACTGCGAATACAAGAGTCTTCAAGAAGCTTCAAGAATATTCTAGGAGAAATGAGAAAAATACAACATATTTCAAATGAGTGATAAAATGAATTTAGGTTCCTTATTTTTTCCTTTGAGTGCACATATAAATAGGGGTTTCAAGTGTAGTACAAATTAACACCATTCATACATACAAAATATGAGATATAGAAGTTTGTAGAGTAGTGAAACTTTCCAACTAGGTTAAGATCTGGTTAAAGTTGAATTAAAATGAACAAAATTATAGTGATAAGAGTTATTAGATAGGGGGTTCTAATTAGTATTATCATACAAATAATTCAAGTAGTGATATCAGATAGAGTCATTAGTGCAAGTATACCAGACAGAGAAGAGTTTTTATCGGACATCTCTACTGAACAAGTTATAAGACACTATGGTTTATGTGAAATGAAAAAAATATAGAATAGAAGCACAAAAAGTGAAGTAGATTGAATAAAGTACACTAGAAAAAGGCATGGTGCACCCGACAGACACTTAATAGATGGATGAAATCAACTAGAAAATTTTTGGACGATATTATTGGGAGTTGTTTACAAAGAATCACATTGTTGTGTTGGATCAGTTGATAAGTAAAAACTTGATGGGAGTCAGTATAATGATACCTATCAGGAGATAGAATGATTCTAACAATAGTTGACTCACTGTATTCACTTTTTTATTATAGTGAATTTCCATGGACCAATGATATTTTCCATGCTAAGGATGCAATCACCTACACTGGGGGAGGACCTTATAAATCTTTCATTCCTTGCTTTAATTTCTTATCAATGAATGCTTGTGAGTTTTTATATAAATTTTATAAGGATATTATATCCAACAAGTTGCATGGGTTAATCTATAAAGAATTGAAAGTGTAAAATTTATCCACTGATTCAACCCCCCCTTTTCTGTGGTTCTCATGATCCTAAGGAACTTCAATTGGTATCAGATCTAAGGTTCCCATGTTTAATCTTTATCATGAAAAATCTCAAATCAGTGACTAGTCGAGGTATTCCTACCTTCGATGTCAAATATGTTATCATGGATGGAAAAAAAGAATGACACCCTATCTTCTGTGTTTTAGCCTGGGGGTAATTTATGCATCTATAGTTGGGTTTCAACCCATTGAGAAAAATTATCCTATGACTTTTATTGAAAAAAGAAATATTGAGGTAGATGGGAAAGAAATAAATGATATTCTAATTTCTTTATCAATTTTTTTCCTGAAGACGATGTGTCTCAAAACAACTAAGGAAACTTGGGACAAACTCAAATCTATCTTCAAAGGAAATATCAAAGTAAAGTAAATAATGATACAAATATGGTGGATAAAGTTCAAATATATCATAATAGAAGATAGATAAACTATTGATGAGTACTTCAATAGAGTCAATGAAATTGTTTGTAACATCATATGATTCAGATATGTCTTGGAAGATTCAACCATTGTTAAGAAAATCATGAGAAACTTTACTAACAGGTTTGAATCTAAAATTCTATTTTAAAAGATAAAGATGATTTATTTCTTGATAAATTATATAATATTTTTGTTTCATATGAAAAGATAAATTCTCCAACATTCAAAAATAAGATCAAAGAGAAAATGGATCTTGAAGATATAAGAAAGATGATAATTCAAGATGTTGATATTGTAGAACTCAATGATTTAGAATATAAAGAAGATTATGAAATGAATGAAAAAAATCATTTCTCTTATCTAAAAAATTATTAAATAGGAAGAGAAAATTATGGGTGCAAACCCATACTTAAATGTTTAAAGTTTGGAGGAATTGGGAATCTCACTATGAATTTTCTTAAGAAGAAAATTGGAGAATATGAAGATGAATTTGAAGAAAAACCTCAGTGGAAGAAGTGGAGAAAAACTTATAAGGAATATAAAAAATCCAATAGACATAAGAAAATGTTCACTAGAGACAGAAGAAGTATGTTGAGTAAGAGAGCTGAATATGACTCTACTGACAGCAATTATTATGAAGATGAAAATCCAGAGAGTTCATAACCTTTATTGAAAATGTTGATAAAAATTAAGAAGCCTAAAAAAATGAATAAGAATAAGGTGAAGAAACCTATAGAGAATATCATCTGAGATTAGAACTTGTGACATGTCTTGAGAAAAACACAGAAGTCAAGAAAAAAAATAAGAATGATGAAGAAATAAGGTGTGAAAAAGAATGTAGGAAAGGAATACTGTCACACCCCAATTTTTTTTAAGAAAAATTATCTATTTTATTATTTATTGGATTCAGTTAGCCTTTTTAGGGTGAAGGTTGAGCACTAGTCTAAATTTTTTTATGTTTAATATTTTTATTGGGTTTCAGACTGGTGCACGAGCACCGCAAGGTTGGTGATAACCATGCAGTTTCCTGGTGCCCATGCGGTTGTCAATGCTTAAAACAAATAATTTTTTTATGAAGATAAAATATAGTGAATGTTTAAACCATGATAATAATAAAATTATTGTGCCAATAACAATAATAATATTATTAAATTGTTATTATTATTATTTAAAATGAAATGATAAAGGAAAAATAAAAATTAAGAGGATGTTTTGATAATAATAATAAATTTATTATTAATATTTTTATTCTGATATTTTATTATTATTATTAAGAAAGGAAATTATTATTATTCTATTTTTGTTGTTATTATTATTATTGTTATTATTATTATTATAATAAAATGAAAAAAATAAATCCCTAAGCCTAATCCCGCACCCCCTTCTTCCTTCGGTGTGACCCACATCTCCCCTCCCTAGTTTTTCCCTGCGCAGCACCACCCCACCCGTCTGGCCCCTTCTTCTCACACGACGCATAACCGCCCCACCCCACTTGAACCCTTCCTATCACATGGCGCACAACTGCCCCACCTGTACCTTTCCCCTCACACGACCGTACCCCCCAACGACCTCTCTTCCCGACCGCCCTCCCTCTCCGGCGGTCTCCACTCCAGCTGCCACCTCCTCTCCCTCACTGGAGCTCCGACCGCCCTCCTCACTGCGCCTCCCACTAGCAGCGCACCCGATGCCTCTTCCTCCTTACTCCAACGACGAACCCAAACCCGACCCTCCTTCAAAGAACCTCACCTCGTCTTCAGCATGCAGACTCCTCTCCACCAGTATATTTCTTTTACAATTTTGATGTTTTCTTCAATTTAAGAAAGCTTTGACGCCTTGGTTTGTGTTTCACGCTTTTTTCACAATGTCTAAAGTATGAAATTGATGTATCGGGACCCGTTGGTCCCCGCTCCGGCATCCACCGCCAAGGGCAAGGTGGATGGACTCGTCTTGCTATGTCGTCGATGTTTTTGGTAAGGTTAATTCACTCGGTGTTTTGTTTCGCATCATCCAATTTAGAGTCTACTGTGATAAGTGAGTCCCTGGTTTTTGTTTGGATGTGTGTTGGTCCTCACACCCACTAATTTTGGGCACCATTTTATTGTTGTAGGGTTGATTTTTGAATCGTATCTTGATTGCTTTGTTTGGATTAAATTTTATTTTAGTGATTTGTGGTGTTTTTGAGTCCCCAGGATTTATCGTAGGGAGTTACGGTCAGCTTTGAAGGTGAACACACATATTCCTAGGTATATATATGTGTAGATATACGTATATTATGTGTGTGTGTTCCCTCATTGCATGGAAAACATGTGCATTAGTTTAAGGATGTGTGTGTGTGTGTGTGTGTGTGTGGAAGTGCATGCATGCGAGCAAGCTGATGTTTGAGTTAGAAAGAATGGTGTGACCATTTTTTGAGGTAGGAATTTCCATCATTTCCCTCTTTCCAGATATTTCCATAGGCACTTTCATGATTTCATTTAATTTATAAATGTTATTCTCACCTTTATAAGAATGATAGTTAATTCATTGCAGTGTTTTTATGAAGGTTAGAATTGTTAAAAACAACTTTGAAATAGTTCCTTGATTATGTGTAGGTATTTACATGCCCTTGCTTCCATTTTTAATCCATTAAATGCTTGTGTTTTCTTAATTACATCTTAGATTATGTTTCACACTTCTATTATGTTTATAGTTAACTTATGGTAGTGTTTTCTTGTTGAATGATTTGATTTAAAATGGATTTTAAGATGCTCCTCTATTTATGCACATGTTTATGCCTTTCCAACTTGGTTGGAACTAAATTAATTTAACTTCAAATGGTATTTTTGGATGTCTTGAGTGGTGTTTTCTTGTAAAAACATTTTATGGAACTTGTTTTTCCTATGTTGGTTGGTTTTATGGAACATTGCGTTTTTGTGGAAATTATTTCATGTGTCTCTTTGGGGGTTTGATGCACCATTATATGTTGGCACATCCATGGGTACACTAGGTGCACACATGGAAATGTACTCAAATGAATATGGTGCTTTGAATTAGTATTTTCCTAGAAACCTCAGTTTTCTAAGTGGTTCTTGTTTTTTAAATGCCATCAGTCTCTTCATGCAGCTCTTTAAATTAGTTTGAAAAGAAATCCATGAGTATATGCTCATTTGGATTTTGGTGTTTATTTTGTTGAGTGTGTGGTGTAAGGGGTCATTTGGTTTGTATTTACAAAATTTTACATAGTATTACTGAAGACTTTGATGGTAATGCTTAGAAACTTGGAACCTAGAGGCCCATTTGGGTTTTTAAATACAAAAGTGGTGTTTAGAGTTTTTTTAAAAGTTCCTGTGCAATATTTTCATAAAGGCATTTGATTATGTAAAACTTAAGGCCCGATTGAAAAATCCAAGTGTCTTATAAAGTGGTTTTGATAACCAAATGATGTGATGGCCCAGTTGGCACTTTGTATGTTTGACATGTATGCATATATGTTTAAGTATATGGGGCGCTCTTATCTAGGGTAACCTTTTATGGGTGAATGCATAGAAAGAATCCATGTTTGGGGTAGGCAAGTGCGGCGATGGTATGGTAAGTTGAGTCACGTGTGCGAGGGCCTCCTACTTACACAGTATGATTATTATGATCACCATGGGTTCCTGGGCATCTTTTAGTTGATCAAGTGATGGTTTCTTATCAGCCCCGATTAGACGGCTTGGTACCCACTGGTAGGTATAGAGGCCAGATGGGGAGTGCCGCTGATTCCTTTTACTGCGAGGATGATCAATTGGTTATAGACTTTGGGCCTTCACCATACACAGACAGATGGTTTCAAACTGAGTATGTCCTGTGGTCTTCTAGGTATGTTTAGGATCACCCATGGTTACTTAATTATTTACATTGCTTGTCTACTTTTAGTTATACCGTTAGTTTATTTCAATCTTGCACTGTTTACCTGTTTTATTTTAGCACAACCTTGGTCTTTCTATCATGGTTTTGTTTATAAAATGGAAAATGGTTTTGGAAATGGTATGTAGCATTTTTTAGGTTTTCTTTACATGGGGAAAACATGTTGCTTATTTTAAAATGTGAAAACCTACTTTCTTACTTGTATTTTAAACTTGTGTTTATGGACTATTTCGGAAAAGATAACTTTTGGATTCATTGGTTTATTCTTGGCATGTAACGTCCTGACTCGGGTGCCACGTAACAGTGCCTTGAGATGGTCCGCCACATGACCTCAGGTGTGCCTCCCCGTATGCCATAGGCTGTCGACTATCAGCGAGGGTCTCGTAAGTCAGTCGTGGGGGGACTATACCCTCTTTCATCTGAGTAGACACTTGCAGAAATAATAAACAATAGTGGAAGCATATATAAATACAAAAAAAACAGTATATGAAGATTATGAAGCAGGAAAATACAATATCAAACTAAAACAGAAAACATGTGATGTTGAAGTACGTGTTAGGTGCATAAAATGGAAACTGGAAGTAAAGACACTAATGAAAACCAAGCAGGTCCCAAACCACGTCTGGTCCCCTCACCATGCTCCATCCCAATTCAACCATCTAACTCAGGGCCTTTACCCTTAACCTGTCCAGAAAAACAAAAAAAGTCTACTCAGGTACCGATCAGGCAGCCCGAGTAGGGTGTGAGTACAACTCAGTAGGCCACCACCAACGGTGTCTAAAACAAATCTAGTCAATAATAGTGTATGCAATTTTAGAAAGAATAAAAACAAGTAATAAAGTAAACGGTTACATTTATTCAATTATCCCTTATTGAAATGCATAAACCACTGAGTTCCCATGGACACCCGTATCTCAATACCTGCTTCGGCCGTGCCGGTTTCTGAACCATTTTAAACTATCAATTCAAATTTCATTTAAACCAATGTGATTTCATTGTCCATTTCAATTCAATTAATATCACCTCTAATTGGAACCTTAGTCCAATGTCAATTAATGGGTGTAGAACGCCATGTCTAGCACCCTCGTGAGTATTTGGAGCATCAGTCCCTGTCTCACAACCCATGGGTATTTGGAGCCTCAGTCCCTATCCCATAAAATAATATTTGTATGTATCTTGGGTGTAGAACTTCATGTCTATCACCCCATGAGTATTTGAAGCATCAGTCCATGTCTCACAAATAATATTTGTATTCATGTTGGGTGTAAAACGCCATGTCTATCACCCCGTGAGTATTTGGAGCATCAGTCCCTATCTCACAACCCGTTTCTCAATAAAGAACATATATCACATACATCACATTAATCAAGATTAATCAACATTAATATTTTATCACAATTTTACATGTCACATGTATCACAACATCACATTAATTAATTCAACAAATAATTAATCACAACATCACATTAATTAATTCAACAATTAATTAATCACATAGTCCCATTAATTAATTCAACAATTAATTAATCATATAGTCCCATTAATCAATTCACTAATTAATAAATCACATATTCCATTAATTTGTTTAACAATTAATTAATCATATTGTCCCATTAACTAATTTAACAATTCATTAGTAATGTCATCACATTAATTAATTTATCAATTAATCAATCAATATCCACAACTCAAAATCTCATAATTAATTCTATAATTAATTATCTCATTCACAATATCAATATATTATAATTAATTATACAATTAATTATCTTGAATCATCTATTTCAATATCACATAATTAATTCAACAATTAATTACTCAACTTAAAAATCTCTTTGTCTCTTAATTAATTCACCCATTAATTATTCAATCATATCAATTCAATATCTCAACCATCTACATTAATTAACTTAGCAATTAATTAATCCAATTAATTCAATTGCATCTCATAGCAATACTCATTAATTAATTCACCAATTAATTAATCTAACACATTCAATTTTTTTAACACAATAATCTCCATTAGTTAATTCTTCATTTAATTAACCTGACTCATCCAACTCTAATAACGCAACAACCCCCATTAATTAATTTTCCAATTAATCAACCTAACTCATTCAATTGTATCAACCCAACAATTCTCATTAACTAATTCTCTAATTAATTAATGTAACTCAAAAATCATAACATTACATCCATTAATTAATTTACCAATTAATTAATTCAAACTATTCCCATTAACTAATTCCTCAACTAATTAATCTAACTCAATCCTTCAATTAATCCACAAATTAATTGTCCATGCCATATAATTAATTCACAATTAATTAATTCACATTCAACGCCCACTTCAATTAATCCACCAATTAATTGTTTCCATCAATTCTATTATTTAGTTCAAAAATTAAATAATTACGTTACATCGATTAATTAATTCATCAATTAATTATTTCAACCAACCAAATTAATAAATCATATCATGACCATTAATTAATTCCAAAATTAATTAACCAAATCCACCATCACAAAACCCTCATAATTAATCTATCAATTAATTATTTAAACCAACCAAATTAATTAATCACATCATGACCGTTAATTAATTCCAAAATTAATTAACAAAATCCACCATCACAAAATTCTCATAATTAATCTATCATAAAATTTCTATAATTGCATATGCACAAATGAATCAGGACTATGAGATTGAAATTTAGACCACCTACCTCAAATATGATCAACACGTGACATGAATCCAACATCGCTGACGATGCGTTATTCCGACGACTATCGAAGGAGAAATTAAATAAATAAGCATATTTAGTTTAATAAAAATCTGCTCAAAATATTTCATTTTCTATGAAAGAAAAATTGATATGCAGCATCCTCATATCAATATGAATCCAATGCAACTGATGTCACATCAATCTGATCAATATCGAAAAAGATATTGGTTATTGAAGTTTGATTCGAGCAGAAACGAAGAATGAACAAAATTCCTAAAAAAACACATGTTTTTCAATGATAAATATCATATAATAATATCATATGAAAATTCCATAATATTATTTTCTAATTATATTTGATATTATTGCATACTTATTATTTAACTAAATGGCATAATGATAATTATTAAAAGATAATTTCATCAAATTATTCTTTGATAATTTCATTTAAAACCCATGAAATTATCATTAAAAAAATAGAATTATCATTTATAAAATAAACCTCCCTTTTCTCTTTTTCCAAACCATAAAATTTTCTAAAAAATAGAGAAAAGGAGACAATAGAGAGATAATAAAATAATTAAAAAAAATAAAAGAAACAAGATCTGATCTGTGGCGCACTAGGTTGAGGCACACCATGATGAAATGTGCAGCAGGTGTTTCGCGCACTGGACCTCCACAAAGGAAGAAGAGGAAGTCGCATGGTCTACCCAAGTGACAACAGAAGGAGTTTGCAAACGACTAGATCCACCCGAAACCACAACAAAAAGGTTTGGTTATATAGAACCCCAAGCCTCATACGGTTCATTCGCTCAAGAAATAAAACCCTATTTTAATCCACCGTTTCAACTGAAAATTGATGATGAAGTGTTTTAATTTACAACATTAAGGCGTTGGTGTTTGAAACGGTCAAAAAAAGTTGAGAAATGAAGCTTTTGGAATGCTCCATGCGTAAAAAAATGGTGCCATCCCATTGGAGAAGATGACTTTAATGTCAAAAACCAAAATCCATTTTATTTTAATTAATATAATAATTTAATTATTTAACATAAATATTTAATGTTATCAAACGTCCGCTGCGCATAAAATTTATGCCATGACTAGGGTAAACACCTCATTCCGGACCCAACGGTGGTCTCAGATTTCTCAACCGATGAACCGTTTGAGAGATATTGGTGATTTAATACTTAAAAAACGGAATAAAACATTAATAAAAAATAAAAATGATATTTTTGCGAGCGATGTGTCAAAACGCTCGTCGCTTACCAATGTTATACCTTGGATAGGGTAAACCCCCCGTTCCAGAAACATCGATGGTCTCAGATTTCTCATATGACGTACGATTTGTGAGTTATTAATGATTTATTCTTTAAAAAACGAAATAAATAATTAATTAAAAATAAAGGGTTATTTCTTGCGAGCGAGACATCCAAACGCTCGATGCGAACAAATGTTATACCTTATCTAGGGTAAACCCCACATTCCGGACCCATTGGTAGTCTCATATTTCTAATAGGATACACCGTTTGAGAAATATTTAATTATTTTTATGAAAATAATATATTAAATCTTATTTAATAACTTTAACTCACGAGCGTGACATCCAAACGTCTGACGCCTACATATGTCATACCCTACCTAGGGTAAAAACCACATTTTGGATCTAACAGTGGTCTTAGATTTTTTATACGACAAACTGTTTTAGAGTTATTCAATTATTTTGAATATATTGTCCTCGATTACTATAATATCATTAATATTTTTATTTTGCATTCTCCAAGGCTTTACAGGTCTCAGAATCTCACACTATCTAATGTCTGACTCTGAAAGCGTTCCAATAAAAATATTGCAATATCTTAACTGGGCATTATTTCTCATATAAGTCTTTAAACATTTATTAAGGTCTTTCGCTAATAAAATATTTTTTTCCACATAAAGTATTTATAATCTATAAAAGTAATAAGTCAAAGTAAAACATATTTGGTAAAAGGACAGAATCTTACATGGCATCCCTACTGAGCATCTCGGTGCTCACGCCTATTATATCTTTCCAGTTGCAGGTTCAGGTTCTTATTCAGGTTCCTGGTTCAGCTGCTAAATGTTGGAGCATACTTGGTTCTAAGTTGGGTGGTGATCCAGAAGGTCACAAGGAGGTATGTATAGTTTATTTTATTTCCAATACTAGTTTTATTTTTATCATTAGTATTTATTCATTTGGTTATCTTTTGTTCATGGGACAAATATTTACCAATGGTTAGATTTTGATGCCCGACACTATTTGTCATCCCGAAGGGATCGAGAACGCCCTTCGGGACATGCTGCGGGCCAACTCGAGTGAGCAGTTCAGGGTTGACGTAGGATGGTTCGTGAAAAAATGGTATCAAAGGAGACCCTTGTTATTTGGGGTGTCTGGTAGATGGAGATTAAGTCTATTGGGACTCAGGAGGTAAGTGCGAGAAGAGTGTTGCAAACTCTTGCTCGCACTGATCCTCAAGTTTCCAGGGGTAGTATGGGATTTATGTCTTTTATCTTGGGTTGTTTTGGATTGAGGGATGAGAATGGAGGTGAATCAGGTTATGTTGTGGCCTCACGTGGGGTGGTGACCCATGTAGAGTCCAAGTTCATAGTTTATGGTCCTCTTAGTTTTATTCCATACTTGGGGCATGGCTCACCACCATGTCACCGGGTTAGGCATAGACACTAGTTCATCATTCTGATAGTTTATCATTGGTTGTGTTTCATTTTGAATTCACTTGATATGAGTGTGTATTGAAATTGAAAGTGTAATTTTTAAAGTGAAAATGGTTTTTTAATGGGAGTGATTTCCTCAAATAGTTTTAAATGGGTAAAGTGGGTTTTTAAAAGGGGAAGTGTTTTGATTTGGAAAATTTGTTAGGTGTTTGTATTTGATGAGGAACAGAGATGTTGAACCTTGACACTCCTTATGGAGGGTCACATGTATGTGGGTATGTACGGAGAGTGTGTAGGGGAACTTGTCCGCGGATGATGTAAGCAGGATTGGATGAACGCACATGTTACGGTTCATAAGGTGCCATTGGCGAGTTTTAAAATTTAAAAAGAAATGGTGGTTTTTAGAAAAGTAATTGTTGCTTGTGTTTGTAAATGTTTGACTTATGATCTAGTTTCCCTTTTCTTGGGATATTTCTTTGATTGAGTTTTGGCTTGATGCTGATTTCAGTTGTGTTTTTCATGTTTTTTGGAGTATGCCACCCAGAAAGGTCGCTGATGTTACCAGTGATTCATGACCAGTTTCCAGTTCCTCTCTTGTGATGCTTCCCCTTTAAGGAATCTGAGGTATGTTAGAAGTAGAAAAGTGGTTTTATAGGATCAGAGCATGTCTTCAGGTGGTTGGGAACTCCCGAGTTTGTTAGAGTCCGTATTGTTTTGTGTTTAATGGATGGTTCAATTTTGGACTAGTGGAGGTTGGGTGCCTTATCGTCATTTGGATTTGGGGTGTGGTTAAAGGGTGGTCATTTTTCATGAGGGTTCCCCATCTGGAAAGTAGTGTGTTCCAGAGGAACCTATTTCTAAAGGATCTTGTTCATCGATGCTGGCTTACAGTTCATCGGAGCATTCTCTTGTGTATCACTAGAGTGACCAGTTCGAGCATCCTAAGCCATCTTGTTTCATCCCTCTGAAGTCCTGCTATTGTGTGACCGTTCAGGTCCCTGAGAAAGGTTCTGAAATAATTTCCATTCAAGGAAGGAGTTCTAGTCGGGGGATGCTAGTACCTGAATATGAGGCATAAGATGCTTCAGCCATCAGTTCCCTAACCTCAAGTCTCGGGGTGAAGCACGCACATAGTCAGGAGTTACCGGGGGTGTGAAGACTCAGTTCGGGTTCTGAGTTATGTGTTGGAACTGGAACATCTAAAGCCCTTTCGTTCTTGTTTTTATGTTGTTAAAGTTTTTCCGTCATTGTAAGTTCATCATTTCAATGGGAGAATGTGATGAGTTTGTTCTATTATAATCCAAGCTATCCTGTTCATCCAGATATAGTTTTCTGAATTGTGCGCTCTTCTTAAAAGTTTTTTTCAACCTTGTATGGGTTGATCTCAGTTTAGTGGTGTTCGTTTGGATATGTAAGTACCTATAGAAGAATTGATCCTTGTAGTTGTGTTTGGGTTTCTTATTTAAGTCTTAATGGTAGGGTTTGGTTGTGAAGGGAAATTGAATGAGTTCAGTTTGGGAGTTCCCATGTTGGCCCCCCCTCGAGGGTGGTGTGTTTGGGTTTCAAGGTTTCCATGTTAGTGAATTATCATGGTGGGGATAACCCTCTTGTGTTCTCCCCTTAATCTCGGGCAGTGGTTTTTCTTGAATTGGTCGGGTGTGACGTGTGTTGGGAATGGTCATATCAAGGCTCTCGATTTCCTTTGGTTTTTTTGGGCATGGACTCGATTTGTGTCAACTATTGTCTTGGTGAATTTATGAGGGTCGAAAGTTTTGTGGTGGGGAGAATTTTCACACCCCGATTTTTTTTTAAATTATTTATTTTATTATTTATTGTCTTTAGTTAGCCTTGTCAGGGTGTGGGTTGAGCGCTGGTCTAAATTTTTTGATGTTTAATATTTTTATTGGGTTTCATACTGGTGCATGGGTGCCGCACAATTGGCGGTAACCGTGCGGTCACCAGGTGCCCGTGCGGTTGTCAATGCTTAAAAAAAATAATTTTTTTATGAAGATAAAATACGGTGAATGTTTAAACCATGATAATAATAAAATTATTGTGCCAATAACAATAATAATATTATTAAATTGTTATTATTATTATTATTTTTATTATTTAAAATGAAATGAGAAAGGAAAAATAAAAATTAGGAGGATGATTTGATAATAATAATAAAGATATTATTAATATTATTATTGTGATATTTTATTATTATTATTATTAAGAAAGGAAATTATTATTATTCTATTGTTGTTGTTATTATTATTATAATTATTTTTGGTTTTATTATTATTATAATAATTATTATTATAATAAAATGAAAAAAAGAAAACCCTAAGCCTAATCCCGCACCCCCTTATTCCTCAGTGCGACCCACATCTCCCCTACCTAGTTTTCCCTGTGCAGCGCCACCCCACCCGCTTGGCCCCTTCCTCTCACATGACACACAACCACCCCGCCCCGCCTGGCACCTTCCTCTCACACGATGCACAACTACCCGCCCCGCTTGGCCCTTTCCTCTCGTGCGACCACACCCCTTGGCGGCCTCCCTTCCTAACCAACCTCCCTCTCCAGCGGTCTCCACTCCAGCTGACACCTCCCGTCCCTCGCCAAAGCTTCAGCTGCCCTCCTCACCGCACCTCCCACCACCAGCGCACCCAGTGCCTTCGTCTCTTTCCTTTAGCAATGAACCCGAACCCAAAACTCCTTCACAACACCTCCGCATCCTCTCTGGCACGCGAACTCCTCTCCTCTGGTATTTTTTTATTACAATTTTTGTGTTTTCTTCAATTTAACAAACCTTTGACATATCGGTTTGTGTTTTTCACTTTTTACACAATGTCTAGAGTATGTGATTGATGTATCGAGACCCGTTGGTCCCTGTTCTGGCATCCACCACCAAGGGCGAGGTGGATGGAATCGTCTCGCTATACTGCTGATGTTTCAAGTAAAATTAATGCACCTGATGTTTTGTTTCACATCATCCAATTTAGAGTCTATCGTGATAAGTGACTCTATGGTTTTTGTTTGGATGTGTGTTGGTCCTCGCACCCACTAATTTTGGGTTCCGGTTGATTGTTATAGGGTTGGTTTTTGAATCATATCTTGATTGTTTTGTTTGGATTAATTTTTATTTTAGGGATTTGGGGTGTTTTTGAGTCCCGAGGATTTATCGTAGAGAGTTGCGGCCAGTTTTGAAGGTGTGCATGAATATTCCCAGGTGTGAATATGTATAGATATATGTATCTTCTGTGTGCGTGTTCCCACATGGTGCAAGGAACACATGAATCATTTTAAGGATATATATATATATATATATATATATATATGGAATTGTGTACGTGCGAGCTACTGTTTGAGTTAGAAAGCATGGCGTGACCATTGTTTGAGGTAGGCGTTTCCATCCTTTCTGTCTTTCTGAATCTTTCCATAGGCACTTGCATGATTTCATTTAATTTATAAATTTTATTGAAACCTTTATAATCATGATATTCAATTCATTGCTGTGTTTTTATGATGGTTAGAATTGTTAAAAATAGATTTGAAATAGTACCTTGATTATGTGTAGGTGTTTCCATGCCGTTGTTTCCATTTTTAATCCATTAAATGATTGTGTTTTCTTAATTAAATATTAGATTATGTTTCAAACTTCTATTATGTTTATAGTTAACTTATGGTAGTGTTTTATTGTTGAATTATTTGATTAAAAATGGATTTTAAGATGCTCCTATATTTATGCACATGTTTATGCCTTGCGAACTTGGTTGGAACTAAATGCCTTTAACATCAAATGGTATTGTTGGATGTCTTGAGTGGTGTTTTCTTGTAGAAAATTTTTATGGAACTTGTTTATCCTGCATTAGTTGGTTTTATGGAACTTAGTGTTTTGTGGAAATGATTTTGCGTGTCTCTTTGGAGGTTCGATGCGCCATTAAATCTTGGCACATCCATGGGTGCACTAGGTGCTCACATGGATGTTCCCTCAAATAAAATAGTGCTTTGAATTGGTATTTTTATTGAATCCTTGTTTTTATAAGAGGTTATTCTTTTCTAAATTTTGTCGGTCTCTTCATGCGGCTCTTTAAATTAGTTTGAAAATAAATCCATGAGTATATGCTTGTTTGTATTTTGGTGTATGTTTTGTTGAGTGTGTGGTGTAAGGGGTCGTTTTTTTTACAAAATTGTACATAGTATTACTAAATAATTTGATGGTAATTATTAGAAACTTGGAACCTAGAGGCCCATTTAGCTTTTTAAATAAAAAATTGGTGTTTATAGTTGTTTTAAAAGAGCTTGTTCAATATTTTCGTAAAGGCATTTGATTATGTAAAACTAAAGGCTTGATTGACAACTCCAATTGTTTTATAAAGTGGTTTTGATAACCAAATGATGTGATGAGTCGATTGGCACTTTGTATGTTGACATGTATGCATATATGTATAAGTATATGGATCACTACTATCTAGGGTAACCCTTTATTGGTGAATGCATAGGAAGTGTCCATGTTTGGGGTAGACAAGTGCGGTGACGGTATGGCAAGGTGAGTCACGCGTGCGAGGGCCTCCTACTTACAAATTATGATTATTATAACCACCATGGGTTTTTGAGTGTCTTTTAGTTGATCGAGTGATGGGTTTTTATCATCCTCTATTAGACTAGTTGGTACCCACTGGCAGGTATAGAGGCAAGATTGGGAGTTCCACTGATTTCTTTTGCCGTAAGGGCGATGAGTTGGTTATAGACTTTGGTGCTTCACCAAATGCTGACAGGTGGTTCCAAACTGAGTACATACAAGGGTCTTCTAGGGATGTTTAGGATCACCAATGTTTACTTAATTATTTACATTTCTTGTCTACTTTTATCTATACATGTTAGTTTTTTTCCAGCATGCACTTTTTACCTATTTTATTTTAGCACAACCTTGGTCTTTCTGTCTTGGTTTTGTTTATAAAATGAAAAATGGTTTTGGAAATGGTATGTAGAATTTGTTGGGTTTTCTTTACATGGGGAAAACATGTTTCTTATTTTAAAATGTGAAAAAATGTACTTTCATACTTGTATTTAAAACTTGTGTTTATGGACTGCTTCAGAAAAGAGAACTTTTGGATTCAGTGGTTTATTCTTGGAATCCCTACTGAGCATATCAGTGCTCACACCTATTATATCTTTCCAGTTGCAGGTTCATTTTCTTATTCAGGTTCCTGGTTCAACTGCTCAATATTAGAGTAGGCTTGGTTATGAGTTGGGTGGTGACCTAGAAGGTCACAAGGAGGTATGTGCAATTTATTTTCTTTCCAGTGCTAGTTTTATTTTTATCATCAGTCTTTATTTATTTGGTAATATTTTATTCATGGGACAAATCATTCTGAACAATTATATTTTGATGCCCGACACTAGTTCCATCCTAGAGGGATCGAGAATTCCCTTTAGGATATGTTGCAGGCCGGTTAAGGTGACCGGTTCAAGGTCGACCCAGGTGAAGGTTCCGGGAGCAGCGGAAGCGCGTGGGTGGATGTGACCACTTGGCTTTTTATCATTAACAATGATCAATTTGGGATTAATATGACGATAAATGCCAGTCTCCACAGATTGAATCACATAAAAAGACAAAGAAAAAGTTTTGTCCCGAAACCAAAAACTAGGATCGTTACAGGTTGATTATAATTAATTTAATTAATTATAAATAAATACCTCTTGGGTGTTCTTTCTTCATTGATGTTCTTGATCACGTTGTCGATGTGATCCATCATTGCATCGCAGAAGCCAAGTGTAGACTCCCTCTAGTAGTGATCCACACGTGTACCTCGTATCTCTAGACATCACCAAAGGATTCTCTGGGTGCTAGCGTGGAGAAGCCTTTTCTTGCGTTGTCTGCCCTAGATCGTCTTGATCCGATGGAAGAGGATCTCTCTCGGTCTTGAGAGTGTTCTTGGAGGAAGAGGTTCTTTCGGACTTGAAAGAATCCTCCAGAATTGTTGTGCACAACGATTCTCTTGTGTGTGGGAAAAGAGTTGGGGTTGTGAGGATATTTATAATCAGGTTTGAGGTTGTAGAGTTATGACAATAAATAAACATGTTACGTGTTTTATTTATTTCATTGACTCTCATTTAAAACCCCCATGTCGAATAATTAATTCCTTGACATGCACCCACGCTGATTATAATAAATATCATTTAAAACAATATTATATCCTCAAAATACCGACTGGAAAAACTACACGACGTGTATTAATAAATACACAACGTGTATATCTTGTTTTCATTTATATATTTCCTTTACATAAAGAAAACTACATGACATGTATTTTTTAATACATGACGTGTACTTGTTTTCCATGAAAAACTACACGGCGTGTAATCTTTAATACACAGCGTGTATATCTTGTTTCTCATTTCCTTCTTCCTCCATCATTAAAACGATTTAGGCTTCCTTGAATAATTATTAAACCATGTACAGGAATAATATTTATTCTACTTGAGATACTTGAATACACTTAGTGTGTGACCCTCTAGGCATTTTTCTCGTTGGCATTAGGCAGGCTTGCCTAAAGTCCAAGATTACTGTCTAGTAATGGGTCAAGGCACCCAAGAGAAAGAAGTTGACGCCGCATTGATGTATCAACTCATACAAATGCTTACTGTGTAATTTAATCCCTTTGTCTCGATATCTCATCAAGAAGGTTTCATGGCAGTGTCATAAACCTATATTCTTGATCCGTCGTTCTTTGAATACCTGAAATAAACTCGTCGTTCACACCATGGACATGGAATTTAATGCGACAGTTCTATTTCAATCAAAGGTCCGAGATATAAACTTCCATAAATGGAAGGTAAAAATCCTTCCTCGACTTATCCATTAACAACATGTCACTCATGACGCACCCAACATACCCTAAGTCCCGCCAACTGTCTGCGTGACGGTTTTCATCAGTAAATCTAAGTGCGCGAGTCATGACATGAGTTAATGATAATCTTCCAGTCTAAGGACTATTACACATGATCATAGATAGCAATGTCCGATGACACCAAGACATGCCGAATTGCTACTGGTGGGACTGTTCTCATAATCCCCCATCTTAGAGATTACCAAGTGCGAACTCCATGAGAGAGAGTCTCGTCTTTTTACGAGTACTCGCACATAAGGGTCTTTATACTATGTGTCCTATCAAAGTATGTCATCCAACCATAGAACTTTATTTAAGAATATTGTTATTTCATTTCAAGGTTCTCATCATAGCGGGGATCTTCCATGACCTAATCAATGCAACAAATATTCCAGGACATTATTATATTATAGTCATGCAGAACAATGAACAATATATAATAAGTGAAAATTCATGTAATCAAAGTACAAAACAGTTGGTTCTCAAGACACCAACCCTTACAAACTCCCACTTGGACTAGAGCCAACTGCCTATGACTTTTAGTCCTCTAGACCTCACATGATGATCATGTTTCTGCTAATTCAAGGATTTAGTCAAGGGGTACGCCACGTTGTCTTCCGTGGAAATACTGCTCACTGCAACTTCACCTCTCTGAGAAAAATCCCTCAAGAGATAATACTTCCGAAGTATGTGCTTTGTCCGCTGACGTGACCTTGGCTCTTTTGTAAGTGCCACCACTGCAGTATTATCACAATAGAGTGTGATAGGATCTTTACTGCTCGGTACAACATCCAGCTCTTGGATGAAGATTCGCATTCATACTGCTTCTTTAACTGCCTCAGAAGCTGCGATATACTCAGACTCCACTGTAGAATCTACCACCACACTTTTCTTTGAGCTCTTCCAGCTCACTGCACCTCCATTCAAACTGAAGATGTATCTAGTGTGTGACTTCATGTCATCTTGATCAGTCTGGAAACTAAAATCTACATGTGCTCTGATGACTAGTTCCTCATCTCCTCCATAAACTAGGAACATATCCATAGTACGTATCAGATACTTAAGGATAGTCTTGACTGCCATCCAATGGCGGTCTCCTGGATCAGCTTGATATCTGCCTACCGCACTTAATGCGTAAGCAACATCTAGCCTCGTACATAGCATAACATACATGACTGACCCAATCGCAGATGCATAAGGGATCCTTGCCATCCTCTTTCTTTCCTCATGTGTCTAAGGACACATTTTCTTGGAAAGATGAATGCCATATGACACTGGAAACAATCCCATCTTGGACTATTCCATATTGAATCTCTTCAGTATCTTGTCAATGTATGTACTTTGACTCAGGCCCAACATTCTCTTGGATCTATCATGATGGATCTTGATCCCAAGAATATATGCTGCCTCTCCCAAGTCTTTCATGGGGAAGCATTTATGAAACCATGCCTTAACTGACTGTAATATAGGTACTTCGTTTCCAATTAGTAATATGTCATCAACATATACTATTAGGAAAATGACTGCACTCCCACTAAACCTCTTGTCGACACAAGGCTCACATTCGTTCTTAACAAAGACAAATTCCATTACAGATTCATCAAAATGAATGTTCCATGACCTTGATGCTTGCTTTAATCCATAAATGGATTTCTGCAACTTGCATACCTTGTTGGCATCCTTTGGAGTCACAAACCCTTCAGGTTGTGTCATGTAGACATCTTCCTGGAGGTTCCCTTTAAGGAAAGCTGTTTTGACATCCATTTTCCAAATTTCATAGTCATGGTAAGCGGCTATGGCCAATAGGATTCTAATGGATTTAAGCATCACAACCGGTGAAAAGGTTTCATCATAGTCAATTCCTTGACGTTGTCTAAAACCTTTTGCAACAAGTCGCGCCTTATAGGTGCTGACTTGCCCCACCATGTCCAGTTTCTTCTTGAATACCCATTTATTACCAATAGGCTTTACATCAACTGGAGGATCTACCAAAATACAGACTTGGTTTTGGTACATGGAATCCATTTCAGAATTCCTGGCTTCTTGCCACTTGGAAACGTCTGTGCCTTCAACTGCTTCCTTGTAGGTAAGAGGATCATCATTGTCAACCAATAATGAGTCACCATCCTCGGCGACAAGAAAACCATATCGTTCTGGTTCTCTCACCTCTCTCTTGCTCCTACATAGTTCTTGTGTCTCTGGAACAGATTTTTCTTCCATGGGGATTTGTGGAATCTGTTCTTGTACCAACTCATGTGTATCTTGAGCCTCGACTTCATCGAAGTCTATCTCGGTCCCGCTATCTCTTTTGGAGATGTTCTCCCTCTCAAGGAATATGGCGTGTCTTTCCACTGTAACATTTTTGTCTAAGGTTTTGTATAGGTAATATCCCCTTGTTTCCTTGGGATATCCTATAAAGATACACTTTGTGCCTCAGGGTGCGCGTTTGTTACCTAAAGAGGCCTTAACAAATGCTTCACTACCCCACACATGTAAATTCTATAACATGGCTTTGCGTCCACTCCATAACTCATATGGAATACCATTTATCGATTTAGTTGGTACTTGGTTTAGTATGTGTGCTGCTGTTTGTAATGCATATCCCCAAAAGGATAATGGAAGACTCGCATGACTCATCATTGATCTCACCATGTCCAACAGGGTGCGGTTCCTCCTTTCACTTACACCATTCCACTGGGGCGTGTATGGAGGAGTGAGTTGAGATAAAATCCCAAACTCCTGTAAGAAATCAATAAAGTCATGATTAAGATATTCTCCTCCTCTGTCTGAGCAGAGTTTCTTAATCTTCTTACCAAGATGGTTCTCAACTTCATTACTGTATTCTTTAAACCGATCAAAAGAATCTGACTTATACCTCATTAAGTAGATATATCCATATCTACTAAAATCATCAGTAAAAGTTATGAAGTACGAGAACCCACCCCTTGCTTCAACTGGAAATGGCCCAAACACATCTGTGTGAACTAATTCTAGAATCTCTTTAGCCCTTTCACCTTTTACACTAAATGGGGCTTTGGTCATTTTGCCTTGTAGACACGCATGACATACACCAAGTGGTTTTAGTTCAAAAGAATCTAAATACCCATTTTGATGTAATTTTGTCAAACGTTTCTCATTGACATGACCTAGCCGGTGATGCCAAAGTTGGGAATGGTACGAGTCATGTGAATTTACTTTGTCATCGATTTCCATTACTTGGTTTGTGTAGTCTAACACATAAAGGCCGTTATATAAATGTGCCCTACCAAAACAAATACTATCTTTATAAAAGTAGCAACATTCATTTCCAAAATTGAATATGAATCCATCAGTATCTAATATGGATACTGAAATAATGTTTTTAATAACATAAGGCACATAATATAAACCCTTTAACACTAAGATCATCCCAGTAGGCAATGTGAGGTGGTAGTCTCCAACAGCTAAAGTAGCGAGTCTGGCTCCATTGGCTGCTCGTAGATCCACCTCACCTCGATCAATATTTCTGAATCTACTTGGTTCCTATATTTGGATACAGATGTGAGAACCACAAGCAGTGTCTAATACCCAATTAGTAGAAACAGATATATTTCATTCGATAACAAACGCACCTGAAGCTTCCCCTTTCTTCCTTGGCTGGGTGCAGTTTTTCTTCCAGTGGCCCTTCTTGCCACATGCGAAACAAACAACATCCTGTTTCTTTGCCTCCCCTTTGATCTTCCTTTTCACGGAAGACTTTGAAGAATCTTTGGGCTTAAATCTCTTCGCCTTCCCTTTCCTTTTATTCACCATAAGGACATAAGGTTTTTCACGCTTCATGTCATTATCCACTTGGAGAATAAGGATAAGGAGATCAGACAAATACTTCTCAATGTTGTTCATGTTGAAGTTCACAACAAAGTTAGAGAAGCCCTGGGGAAGTGATGCAAGAATGAGATCAGTACCCAGTTCTTTGGGGAGTTTAAACCCTTGGACTTCTAAGCGCTCAATTTAGCCAATGAGCTTGACTACATGAGGCCCAGCTGGGGCACCCTCTCCAAGCTTTCTCTGGAATAGAGCCTTAGAGATCTCAAACCTTTCCTGTCTTGCTCTCTCCTGGTATAGACCACGGAGGTGCTCGAGCATGCTATAGGCATCCATGTACTCATGATACTTCATGAGTTCACTTGACATTGATGATAAAATAAAACATTGAATATCGAGTGCATCACTCAAATGTTGATCATAGACAAGGAAATCTTCATCACTTGCCCCTTGGGCAGGAGGATCAGGAAGTGAGGACTCCAGCACGTAATAATTTTTTTCATGGCGTAGGACAACCCGAAGGTGCCTAAACCATTCCTGAAAGTTACTGCTGGTGAGGATATTGTCTTTGTCTAGAATTGATCGTAGAGAAAATGTGGTTGATGAGTTTGTCATCTTGATTCTACAATTAAAAGAGCAGATTTATTAGTACTTTCTTGATTACATTTTATGAAAATAATAAATGAATTTATTAATTCTCCCACTATTTTATCAAGTCCTAATGGCCCTCACCATTGAACTCAGAATATCCAGTTTCTTTGATATTCTAGTGGCAAGGATCCATATTCCCCTTCGCATAACCCCAACAAGGGTTGGTCAAGATATTTGAAGGTATTTAGGTAGGCAGGTCTTTTCCAACTGTGAGCTTACAGTTCCTTGATATGTTGAGTGGAATCCCCAATCCTGAAATCCTAACTTGGATTTCCTCAACTCTTGCCTCCAATATTACATCAAGTCTAGAAAGGGATACTCATCTTGATGTAATATGGTTAAGTCAACCCGAAACCTTTCATAAGGGCTTCCTTTATAAAAGTAAGTGTCCCAACAAGGGTTTGTCAAACACATAGTTTTATTGAGTCTTGCCCTTAATCAAGTAACAGAAGGCTTGGTCTGACTTAATATGGTATTTGAGGGATTTTATTCTTTATGCGTAGTTTCGCATTATCACATGCTTTTTAATATTAAGTGATGGTTTCTTAAGTGATTAACCATTCTCCGATAATGTTTACGCATAGTCCAGTTTTTATTTTATTCTATCTTTGCATTCTTGTTCATTTTATTAATTATGTGATCGCGACAACACGTACATAATAAATAAACCATGCAATCAGACAGAAATAAAATAAGATGGCATGATCATGAGCTTCTATTGGTTATCTTATCTAGCGGTTTTGATAAGCTAACCTTGACCTAGGGAAAACACCTTGAACCTGATGGTTCATGTTTTACAGCACCCATTTGTCCACCTTTGTATCTTCTTGCATCGGTTTCGCCTCAGCTTCATATTTTTGAACCGTCTCATCCAGCTTGGGAGATCCTCCATTACATGGGCTTACATTAAAGAAACCATGGGCACGCATTCCCTAAATTTTATTGGAAGAAGGATCGCAGGCCAAAAAATTTAAATTTAAACAAATTTAAATGAAACCATACACACATACAAAGGGTCTTTGGTCTAGCTCATGATCATCCATAGTATGCAACAACATTTACGCATATTTAGAATTCAAATTCTTTTAATCGTTATTTCATTTAAGATAAGTTGCACTCGAATTCAATTAATTATGATCTTATAATTAATCAATTCTTTATCTTAAATTCCTTTCTGAATTTCCTTGAGATTATTCTCATCCATATTCCTTGTACGGGTCTTTGTACATTGGAGGAAACCTGGTGAAATTCCATTTCTGGAAAGTACACAGCGTGTAGTTTATAATTACATTGCATGTATTTCTTTTCACCCTTTATCCAAAGTACACGCAGGGGGCTTTGGCATGTTTTCTGTACTTTGGAAATTTTGGAGTACATGGCATGTTGAAAAATAATACACGGTGTGTACTTCCTTGTTTACGCAATAACCAGACTGGCAACCCCGTGTACGCGGTACGCGGCTTATCCTTGTACACGATTTCACCTGGGCCGGAATTGACTACACGATGTGTTGCTCCAACATACATGCCATGTATTCCTATTTCCACGCGCCGTTCAATTCTGGTCCACATGGAGTGATTAATACTTAGGCATAATCAATTCACACAGCGTGGTTTGGAGGACCAGTGCTGGTTCGTTGATCTTAAGTACACGACGTGTAGTTTTAATTACATGTCGTGTAATCCCGTGTTGTACAGACAGAAATAGTAGCTCCTCCGGATGAGTTCCTTGTTTTTATTTTAATCAAAAATTAAAATTAAAAAGTCCGTTTCTATGATATGAATTGAGAAACAAAGGAGGAAGAATAGATCTCGTTTATTCAGATTTATAGAACGATTTATTTCAAATTGAATCAAATATAAATGCATAAATGATCAATGAAAATTAAATAACTATAATCAACATTGTAACCTCCATTTGATACCATTTGAAGGTTCCGGGCGCAGCGGAAGCGCGTGGGGGGATGTGACCAATTGGATTTTTGTCATTAGCACTGATCAATCCGGGATCAATACAACAATAAATGCCAGTCTCCATGGATTGAATCACAGAAAAAGACAAAGAAAAAGGTTTTTCCCAGAACCACAGACTAGGATCATTATAGGTTTATTATAATTAATTTAATTAATTATAAAGAAATACCTCGTGGGTGTTCTTTCTTCATTGATGTTCTTCATCACATTGTCGATGTGATCCGTCGTTGCGTCACATAAGCCAAGTTTAGAATCCCTCTAGCGGTGATCCACACGTGTACCTCGTATTTATGGACGTCGCCAAAGGATTCTTCGGGTGATAGCGTGGAGAAGCCTTTGCTTGTGTTGTCCGCCTTAGATCATCTTGATCCGATGGAAGAGGATCTCTCTCGGTCTTGAGAGAATTCTTGGAGGAAGAGGTTCTTTCGGTCTTGAAAGAATTCTCCAGAATTGTTGTGCACAACGATTCTGTTGTGTGTGGGAAAAGAGTTGGGGTTGTGGGGATATTTATAATCAGGTTTGAGGTTGTAGAGTTATGACAATAAATAAACATGTTACACATTTTATTTATTTCATTGACTCTCATTTAAAACCCCCATGTCGAATAATTAATTCCTTGACATGCGCCCACACTGATTATAATAAATATCATTTAAAACAATATTATATCCTCAAAATCCCGACTGGAAAAACTACATGGAGTGTATTAATAAATACACTGCGTGTATATCTTGTTTTCATTTATTTATTTCCTTTCCATAAATAAAACTACACGGCGTGTATTTATTAATACACGGCGTGTACTTGTTTTCCATGAAAAAGTACACGGCATGTAATTTTTAATACACGGTGTGTATATCTTGTTTCTCATTTACTTCTTCCTCCATCATTAAAATGATTTAGGCTTCCTTGAATAATTATTAAACCAAGTATGGGAATAATCTTTATTCTACTTGAGATACTTGAATACACTTAGTGTGTGGCCCTCTAGGCCTCTTTCTCGTTGGAATTAGGCAGACTTGCCTAAAGTCCAAGATTACTGTCTAGCAGCGGGTCAAGGCACCCAAGAGAAAGAAGTTGACGCCGTATTGATGTATCACCTCATACAAACGCTTAATGTGTAATTTAATCCCTTTGTCTCAATATCTCATCAAGAAGGTTTCATGGCAGTGTCATAAAACTATATGCTTGATCCGTCGTTCTTTGACTACCTGAAATAAACTCGTCGTTCACACCATGGCCATGAAATTTAATGCGATAGTTCTATTTCAATCAAAGGGCCGAGATATCAACTTCCATAAATGGAAGGGACAAATCCTTTCTTGACTTATCCATTAACAACATGTCACTCGTGACGCACCCAACATACCCTACTTCCCGCCAACTATCTGCATGACGGTTTTTGTCAGTAAATCTAAGTGCGCGAGTCATGACATGAGTTAATGATAATCTTCCAGTCTAAGGACCATTACACATGCTCGTAGATAGAAATGTCCTATGACACCAAGACATGCGGAATTGCTACTGGCGGGTCTGTTCTCATAATCCCCCATCTTGGAGATTACCAAGTGCGAACTCCATGAGAGAGAGTCTCGTCTTCTTATGAGTACTCACACATGACGATCTTTATACTATGTTTCCTATCATAGTATGTCATCCAAATTTAGAACTTTATTTAAGAATATTGTTATAGCATTTCAAGGTTCTCATCATAGCGGGGATCTTCCATGACCTAATCAATGCAAAAAATATTCTAGGACATTATTATATTATAGTCATGCAGAACAATGAACAATATATAATAGGTGAACATTCATGTAATAAAAGTACAAAACAGTTGGTTCTTAGGACACCAACCCTTACACCAGACTGGTTTGTAACAAATACATTCTTAAAAATGAAGATGTGTACATTGAGGAAATTTAGAACATCAAGCTGAAAGTTACAGAATAAGGAAATATAGTGGAAGATCTTAGTAAGAAACTTGTTTCTAAGGAATATGAGGTTTGTAAAACTCAATAAATATTTCTTGAGTTTGAAATTACCTTAAATAAGATGCGTAAAAATTTTAATAAGGATTCAAAGGTAATAGTTGAAATATCTTGAGCTATTGAGAAAACTCTTACTGAGAATGAGGTGATATCTTTACCCACTAAACATAAAAGTTCATCTTATCTTTCTAGATATGTAGTTGTTAGAAACAAATTTGGGAAAACATGAATTGAGAAGGGATGTGGAAAAAACATCATATCAACAAAATTTGAAAATAACCTCAGTAAGAAAGATGCCTCATACCTAGGAAAAACAAATATAGAAATATGTTATGAACCTTAACAAACTTTCTATAGAGAAAAATAAATTTTATATATAAGATTGATATTTTATGGGTTTTTTAGTGATATGGAATGTATATAAATAAATTATATAATTTTTGGCACAACATGTCTCTCTTTGGAAATAGGCATGATCTAGGGGGGATAGTGAGAGAAAAGAAAGTAACTTTTCTAAGTTTTTGGAAGGATGGAAGAAAAAATCATCAGATGCTAGAAAGTTTCCAATGAAAAAACATTTTGATTTCCTGGAAGATGTTTGTAGAAGATGTGAACAACCAGGTTATTTTTCTAAAGAATATATGACGACTCTCTTGGGACAATATTCTCATGATAGAAAAGAAAAAGAGTTCAGAAAGAAGAAAGTTGATGAAAGAATTTTTTTTGTTGAGAATACTCTAAAAGTCATCAAAAGAAAAAAAAATCATGGATTCTTGATAGTGTATGTTCCTTATATATGATAGGTGATATGAAAATATAGAAAAATGTTAAATAAAATTAAGGAAGGGTAGTTGATTTTAGAAATTATAGTTCCTTAAATATCAGAGGAATATGAACTACTGATATTGAAGATTAGAAACTAAAATAAAAATAAGTTTTGTATGTTTATGGGCTCAAAAATAACTTACTAAGTGTTAGAAAACTTTGAGATGATGGTAAAAAAGTGATATTTAAGAAAGATTCTTCTATCATCAGATGTTTGAAAAATGGAAAAATTGTTTCTAAGGGTGAAAGAACCAATATCAATATTTTCAAAATTAGATATCTTTGTAAATCATGTTACTTAAGTGATAAGGATGAAAATAATTTGTGGAACTAAATACTTGAGCATATTTGAAAAAATATTATGAGAACACTTTCTAAAGAAAATCTAGTAAGAAACTTAACACTGCTAAAAAGTAAAGATGATACTATTTTTACAACATGTTAGAAAGGGAAGATAGTTAGTGGAATACATAAGAAAGTTGAAATCCAATCGACCAGACCTCTTTAGTTGATTCACTATGATCTTTATGAGATGATGAGACATTAATAAACTAAAGGTAATTTTTTTACTTCATGATTTTCATTGATTAATTCACTCAGATGACCAACATAGTTTTGATGAAACATAAACTGGAGGCTATACAAATGTTTAGATATTTCATAAGGGAAGTTGAAAGAGATATGAGTGTTTATATACTAAATCTGAGAACTAACAACATAAAATAGTTCACAAGAAATGATTTCAAAATCTATATGAATAAACATGGAATCAAACATCAATATAGTGATCCATACACTCCTTAAAAAATGGAGTGGTAGAAAGGAAAAACATAAGTTTAATGGAAACGGGAAGAAGTATGTTGGTTAAATATAAAATTTTTAAGTTTTTCTGTAGAGAATCTATTAGTGATACTGTTCAGGTAAAAAACATATATATTTTTATAAATAATATAAAATGAGTCCCTATGATATGTGGTATAAGAAAAAACCTTCAGTAAAATATTTAAATATTTTTGGGAGTCCTTAATTTCTAATGATAAAAAATACAGATCTTGTAAAGTTCGATGAAAATTATAAGGAATTTTAATGTGTTATTCATTTGATGAAAGAAGTTACAAGTGTTGAAATAAATGTTTACAAAAGTTGGTTGATTCCTATGATGTGAACATTTTTGAAAATTAAACTTCCATAACAAAAGTTGTTGAAGATGTCACAGAAGATAGATTTAAGACTTCCAATGAGAATAATAAAATTGAATATGAATATAACAAAAAATATATAAAAATTGATTCAGATCATTTTTGTGACGAGGAAAGTGAAAATGGAATAAAATATTTAAAATTTAACACATTATTTAAATAGGTTGAATCTGAAAGCATCACTAGAAATTAAAATGCTCTAGTTCAGACTAGAAATAATTTGATGTAAAAAAATTATATGTCACTTATCTCACAGGTAGAACCAAAATATGTTTTAGAAGTATTTGAATATAAAGATTCAATAAATGCGATCAATTGAGAGTTAAATCAGATTGAGAAAAATGAAACTTGGGAACTTATTCTATGACTAGAAGGAAATAATTCTATAGGAACAAAGTGGGTGTTCATAAAAAATATGAATGAACATTTATAAATTTTAAGAAACAAAGTATGACTTATTTTTAAAGGTTACTCATAGGTGGAAGGTTTGGATTTTGAAGAAACTTTTTCCCTTGTTATGAGACTAGACACTATAAGATTGTTCTTAGCAGCTGTTACACATAATTTTTACAATGTTTATCATATAGATGTCAAACCAGTTTTTATAAATGTACAAATTGAAGAAGTTTATATTGAGAAACTTGGTGGGTTCTTACTTGATAATGACTGAACCATGGTGTGTATGTTGAAGAAATCCTTGTATGTGTTGAAACCAGATCCTTGTGTCTTGTAACACCCCAGGTAAATAAAGAATATGACATTTTTATATTTATCCATATTTGTGAATGAAATGTTAATATTAATTTAAAGGGAACGCTATGCTCGATGGCGTACCCAATACACAACAACGTGTTTCTTTGAAATCTTACGTTGCACTCTAATAATAAAATAATATTATTTTAAATGGTAGTTAAAGACTAGCCATTGTAATGGTGGGAATGAACAGAACTAACTACAAAATGATTATATATGTTTTTCAAATAGTTTTACTTTTATCCAATAAATTTTAGAGGCTTAAAATGCGAATGAATCCAATTTTAAGCATAAATATTCTAATATTCTTTAAAAGGTCGATTAAACACCTTTTGATGGCGAACCATTTTTAAACACTTTTTGACAATTTTATATGTTATATTGGACCAAATAAAGTCCTTATTTAGAATCGGGACATCAAAATTCACTTTGTGTATGTTTTTGTTATTTTTTTCGATAAATTTCATTTTTAATGAATAAGTGAAAAATGTTGTATTTTTATTAAAAACCTCTTTTTAATCTAATTTATTTATATTATTAGATCATCTTTTGAATTTGTTTTAAATTTAAATTAGAATATATTTTTACCATTTAATCCAATGGTGGTCATTGGAATTAATTTCACTTTGAAATTGGACTTAAACTAGTGTCAATCTTTTAATAGGTATTGTTTCTTAAAAACACGCTCTTTGTTTTGACAGCAGGAATTAATTATTAAATTATTTAATGAAACTTATATGTTTTGAATTTTGTAAAATAGACATCATTTTTTAATTCGGAATATCAAATATATCTTAGGGGGAATTTTTGGTATTTTCCAGAAAAACTTGAATTTTTGATGAATAGTGAAACCACTAAGTAGTAGTTAAAAAACTGATTTTTTCATTTAAATGAAACTTTACCACTTTTGTGATTTGATTTTAAAAAATCCGACATAAATGGTTGTCATTAGGATGTAAAATGTGGTTCAATGGGATTAAAATATTTTTTTGGTGAACATTTACTTTTAAGTTTTATTAATCGCGATTAAAGGTAATTAGTGTAATTTTAGGTAAAGATAATGTTATAATAATATGAAATGACCTTGACACATGTCCTACCATTATTGGATGAGTCATTTTAGACCAAGAAAATCCATGGGTCAACTTGGGGACCCCATGAAGCCACTTGGGTAAGAAAATGACATTAATAACTTTTTATTTAAAGTTAAAATAAAAATGTCACAAACATGTATTGTTTTACTAAAATAATTTTTACATGGGGTTATACAAGTCATATTTTTGACTATAAATAGTCATTGGAAATATAAAAAGATTTTATACATCATTATATTTTTTTTATAATTTTTAGACATTAAATAAATTAAATTATTTATGACACCATGATGATGCAGCGATTACCTCATTAATTAACGATTTAAATAAAATGAGAAGATAAGGTAAAATATAAGACTTAAACTTGTAAAAAACCTATTGGATGGGTGTATTTCTAACCCTTATCACCTTATCCTCAAAATATATAATTTTGGGACCTTTAATATCCGAAAATCATTTTATAATAAAGTAACTTTTCAAGACATTCCAAGAGTGCCCCTCCTCCCTCTTATAAAAGGCCCCCACCTCTACCCCCTTACCCAAACCTCTCAAGACTTTGGCTTGACCAAACTATGATCATTTTATCTCTCCACATCCCTATAATCATCCTAGAATCTTTACCTTAGGCAGGAAGCTCTTCAAGAAACCCTTTTGGTTCAAACCAAATGGAGTTACCTGATTTAAAGGTAATGTCCTCTCTTATGTTCTTTTGTTTTATTTTTATTCTACAACCCCCTAAACTCTTTTTATTCCTTTCTTTTGTAACAAAAACAGTATATTAAATATACTATGATGTATTTATGAGAATTATTCTAGCTACACTTACACACACCTCCGTCTAATGGTTAAAGAATATACTGTTTCTGTGGATGGTGAATTACTACCTCACGAAACGATGATTGTTCTATCTTCTCCTACCACCTCTCATGGTGGAAATTATGAGAGAAATATATTTATTTATGATATATATTATATTTATTTCCTCTCTAATCTTCTATATTTTACATTTAAAACATACCTTTATTCTTTTCATGTTGTGCAAATGCGATAATTTCATTTGAGGAAGTGTGGACTACCGCCCCCTCAAGTGATGTGACTCGTTCATGCAATACATGGAATGTATAAAGAATGAAATTAATGAAATTATGTGACCTATATAACATATTTATTATACTGGAATTATAACACACATATATATATATATATATATATATCTCATTTATTTTTAATTTCATTAAATATGAAATAGAAATGAAAGTAGCGTTCATGCGTACGTACGGCTTACCGTCTCCATGAACGGTGCATTTCATTTCTTACCTCTAAATGTTATGTAATATTATAAATGAAAGTATTTACTGGATATATATGATATATATGATATCTACATCATGAATATAATTTTGGATATAATGGATATTTTACCACATGAACCACTTGTAATTATAAGAAGTTTATTTTTGACTCAAGTACCAATGATCGACAAAACGACCGTTATTAACTTAAATAATTACATAATGTTCATAAAATGTTAATAATTGATAAAAAAGGAATAATTAACTTAAAAAGGTTCTTATTCAATCATAAATTAACTCTAGTTTATTATTCAGGAGATTAAAGAATGATCAAGTCAAGTCAGACACGAGGTAAGGGATCCTACCTCTCTCTTTCTTTATAAGTACTCCCCTTTATGTTATTTCTTTTAAGCTCATCTTTATTATGTTTGGGGATGTTCTTTTATATTAAAAATTCTTTAATTTTTATGTTCATATTATTATAGACCCTATTTGATCTCATAAATCCATTTTTGGAAGTTTTAAGTGGCGTCGTTAGGCTGGCGAGTTTTCGTAAGGGATTTTTCATCTCACTTGTATTCCCGTGGGATTTATGCTACATTTGCCACTATTTCCTTTGAGTCTTGTATGTACTGCCCATTATTCTACTATTGGTGTAATATAATTTAATTTATGATTATTTACATCAATTTTATATAGTCCTTCTTTCATGGGGTGTATGTTTCGAAAGTTACCCAAGTCGGTAAGGGAACCTTTCACCCTCTTTTTTTAAAAGTATTCTTTTTGTTATGTCTTTTAACTTACATCTTGTTATGTTGGGATATGTTCTTCTATATAATTATTGATATAAATATTATTTCCAAGTGATGAGATACCCTTTTCTCTATCATCAACTCATTTTCTGAATTTTAAAGTGACGCTGTTAGGCTGTGGAATTTTTGCAAGGGAACTTCTTAACTCAATTTCAATTCTTTGGGTTAAAATTGTACTTCTTGATTATATCGTGATATGAATATGTGTGGATGACATATGATTGTTTTACACTGAATATCCACTTATATTTGGTGTATTTATGTTTGTCACACATAATTATGTCATTTCTTTATCCTTGCTCTAATGGCATGATCCTTGATTGGGATTACATCTCAATTTCTTATCGTTGAGAAATTTCTTAATGATATGAACTTTTATTCTTTTATAAAGTGTATATACATCCCCTTTGACTTTCCATATCTGTATTATGTCTATACTAAAGTCATTTAAATGTTTTGAAAATGGTATACTTTCATGTGGCTTATAATTTAAATGTTCAAAATGGAAAAGGACTCTTTTATTAAAACATTGTTTTAAATGATTTTAAAGATTTATTATTTTAAACATTTATCATCCATGTCCATGTTTTAAAAATGGTTTTAAGGATTTATTTATATGGACATGAATTTTTTAAAACCCTTTCAAAAGTTTCGAAGTGGCATGGGACACTTTGATTCTAAAATATCTTTTAAATGTCTTCTTTTAATATTTTCAAAGTATAAAGAGATTTTTCTCTCATAGAGTTTTAATGATTTTATTAGATGTTTTTATTTATGATAATATCATGATGTGATCTATTGTGATTGAAATGTGGAAATTTTATGTTTCTTTTATGCATGTTTTAAGTGATACGATTATGTTATGGTTCTTGGACATTGTTTATGAAGACGAGTGGTTCTGTGATAAAATAAGGGCGGGTGAGCCTATGATAGCTCTCCAATTCATTGGGTAACACGAAGGGGTTACACACTAAGGTTTCTACGAAGAGATTTAGGGAATATACCGTGATGGGTATTCCAAACATAACCATGAGGGTTACTCCCTACGTAAGAATGTTATGAATTCCTCAAGTTACCTTTACATCTTATGATTTCTATGAGTTATTCCTAAATATTATGATTTAATGAGGTATGTTAAAGTGATTATGTTTTATGAGTAAAGTATGATTTCATTGATTCTTATGTATACATGGACTAATGTTTTCTCTCCATATTGTTATAACCATTATTGAGCTTTTTATGCTCATCCCAAGTTTTTTTGAAATGTTTTTTACAGGACATAAAGTGGAATAGGGCCAAGGATGGGATCAAGGAAATGTTATGCTGTCTAAAACAAGGAACTAGACATGACTCTTTTGTTCAATAGTTTTTATTTTGTGAAAAAATGGAAACTGAGTAGATGTGCCTACTTTGTAATCTTTGAGATGTAGTAGTTTTGTCCTAATTCTCTAAAAATCTAAACCTGAAAAGATCCTCAATGTGAATTATTCATTTAATTAAATAATATGTATTGTACTAAGGCCGGGTCTTTATTGTTGGTATCAGAGGTCAGTTTAGATAACTTTAGAGGTTAGAGTGTTGTTTAAGCATAAGTGACAAGTTGTGTATAACCACAATGGTTATTATATTAGATATAGTCATTGTTATTTATGAAAGTTGGAATGAGTTTGAGACAACTTGGATAATTATATCTTAGTGTTTATCTTCCTCTTTAGTACATGATGATTTTGTTGATATACTCACACTGACCTTTTTGGTTTTAGTAAATGGATGGATCTACCAGGCACCAAAGTGACAATGGGTTTGAAGGAAACTGTGGTGGTTCTCGGATTAAGAGACTGGATGAAATGGGGGATTCAATGAGAAATCTCGTGGTTATTCTAAACCAACTATCAGGAGTCATGATCAACCACTTGAACCTTGGTGAGTTCTCTAATGCATCATGTATGAGAGAACCAACTCTATGTGGAAGTTCAGGTAATAATTATAAAGGAAACCATTTGGGTTTATATGATCCTTACTTTTGAGGTAATTATGGGTTACTATATGTTAAGATGGAATATGAACGACATGAGATAAACTTGAGGTTAAATTATGTTATGGTTATTTTTGAAGATTTTATCGCTTTTTGGGGAATGTTATAAGAATTATGTAGTTTTGGAAAAAAGACAACACGTAGACCGTGTGACAACCTGTCACGTCAGACGAAGTTGTGGGAATCGAACCCACAACCAAAGTGCGACTGGTATTTATCGCCCACCACTGGACTACGTGAAGTCCCTGGTTATTTTGACTAATTCTTTTTAGTTATATAATCTTATTAATCTAGAATAAGTTGATTTTGGGTTATATATGGAAATTATTAACCTATCATGGAGGATATGTGATTAGGTTAATCACTTTTCAATATGAGACTTTAAGAGAAACTGATGTTATTTGGAGATAAATGTTAATTTGTACCTTAGAAGACTATGTGATTAAATCCTTAAAATATTTGGGTTTCAATCTTAGTTTGGTTTACTTTGAATAATTTTATGGACAAATTGTTTATCGAATGGTCTTCATTGAACTTTGGGTTTTGTTGCACAAATTTTGGAGATTAAGAATAGACTTTATTTTTATAAAGGATTATCCTTTTGTGGATTATCTGATCTTGTTCTAACAATTTTGGTTTTGGTTAAGGTCTAAAGACATGGGAAATATATAGTTCTCTTTTTTGGATTAGGTGATTCTCTAGAAGTTTATTATAGCTCTCTTAATGTGAACAAGTCATCCTAAATACTCGTCTTTTGGAGAAAATATGAGTTTGTGTAAGAAATATAGTAGGAGATGAGAGTCTACACGACAAGTAAGTATGTTTACTTATGATTTAGTTAGGCTTATAAATAAATTACTCAATGAAAAGTAACTTAAAAAAAATGTCGTCTGTTAACTTTTCCTACTGGGGAATCAAATACCGTTTAACCCATCACCAGTTTGTGATTTTCTGGTGGTTAAATTTATCCTAAACATGTTTTCTATCACTCTCCCTCAGAACATGACCCTTTATTTTTTCTTCCATATCCATGTTTTCTTACATGGAATCCTAGTATGGGTTAACTCGGGTGACCTTTGTACTTCTCCTTCTTTCTTTTAAAGTGATAGTTTAATTTACTCTTTTTCCGATGTGGGGCTTTCAATGAAGTTTCCAAGCCCAATTTTAAAATTTCGAGGACCCAATTCCAAAAAGGGGGGAAGGATGTAACACCCCAGGTAAATAAAGAATATGACATTTTTATATTTATCCATATTTGTGAATAAAATTTTAATATTAATTTAAAGGGAACGCTATGCTCGATGACGTACCCAATACGCAACAACGAGTTTCATTGAAATCTTTCATTGCACTCTAATAATAAAATAATATTATTTTAAATGGTTGTTAATGACTAGCCGTTGTAATGGAAGGAATGAACATAAATAACTACAAAATGATTATATATGTTTGTCAAATATTTTTACTTTTATCCAATAAATGTTAGAGGCTTAAAATGTGAATGAATCCAATTTTAAGCGTAAATATTCTAATATTTTTTAAAAGGTCGATTAAACGCCTTTTGATGGCGAACCCTTTTTAAATCCACTTTTTGAAAATTTTATATGTTATATTGGACCAAATAAAGTCCTTCTTTAGAATCGGGACATCAAAATTCACTTTGTATATGTTTTTGTTATTTTTTTTGATAAAGTTCATTTTTAATGAATAAGTGAAAAATGTTGTATTTTTATTCAAAAACTATTTTTAATATAATTTATTTATATGATTAGATCATCTTTTTAATTGGTTTTAATGTTCAATTAGAATATATTTTTACCATTTAATCCAATGGTGGTCATTGGAATTAATTTCACTTTGAAATTGGACTTAAACTAGTGTCAATCTTTTAATAGATATTGTTTCTTAAAAACACACTATTTGTTTTGACAACATGAATTAATTATTAAATTAATTAATGCAACTTATATGTTTTTAATTTTGTAAAATAGACATAATTTTTGAATTCGGAATATCAAATATATCTTAGGGTGAATTTTTGGTATTTTCCTGAAAAACTTCAATTTTTGATGAATAGTGAAACCACTAAGTGGTAGTTAAAAAACTGATTTTTTTGTTTAAATGAAACTTTACCACTTTTGTGATTTGATTTTCAAAAATCTTACATACATGGTTATCATTAGGATGTAAAATGTGGTTCAATGGGATTAAAATATTTTTTTTGGTGAATAGTAACTTTTAAGTTTTATTAATCACGATTAAAGGTAATTAGTGTAATTCAAGGTAAATATAATGTTATAATAATATGAAATGACCTTGAAACATGTCCTACCCTTATTGTATGAGTCATCTCCAACCAAGACAATACATGGGTCAACTTGGGGACCCCATGAAGCCACTTGGGTAAGAAAATGACATTAATTACTTTTTATTTAAAGTTAAAATAAAAATGTCACAAACATGTATTGTTTTACTAAAGTAATTTTTACATGGGGTGATACAAGTGATATTTTTGATTATAAATAGTAATTGGAAAGCTAAAAAGATTTTATACATCATGATATTTTGTTTTATAATTTTTAGACATTAAATAAATTAAATTATTTATGACACCATGATGATGCAGCGATTACCTCATTAATTAACGATTTAAATAAAATAAGAAGATAAGGTAAAATCTAAGACTTACACTTGTCAAAAACCAATTGGATGGGTGGATTTAAAACCCTTATCACCTTATCCTAGAAATTTATAATTATGGGACCTTTAATATCCGAAAATAATTTTATAATAAAGTAACTTTTCAAGACATTCCAAGAGTGCCCCTCCTCCCTCTTATAAAAGGCCCCCACCTCTACCCCCTTAACCACCCCTATCAAGCATTTGGATCGATCAAAATCTGCTCATTTTATCTCTACACATCCCTCTATTTATTATAGAATCCTTACCTTAGGCAGAAATCTCTTCAAGAAACCCTTTTGGTTCAAACCAAAGGGAGTTACCCGATTTAAATGTAATGTCCTCTCTTATGTTCTTTTGTTTTATTTTGCTTCTCCAACCCCCTAAAATCTTTTTATTCATTTATTTTGTAACAAAACCAGTATCTTGAATATACTAGGATGTTTTTATGTGAATTATTCTAGCTACACTTACATACACTTCCGTCTAATGGTTAAAGAACATAATGTTTCTGTGGATGGAGAATTACTGCCTCACGAAATGATGATTGTTCTATCTTCTCCTACCACCTATCATGGTGGAAATTATGATGGAACTATATTTATTTATGATATATATTATATTTATTTCCTCTCTATGATTCTGTATTTTACATTTAAAACATACCTTTATTCTTTTCATGTTGTGCAAATGCGATAATTTCATTTGAGGAAGTGTGGACTACCGCCCCCTCAAGTGACGTGACTCATTCATGCAATACATGGAATGTATAAAGAATTAAATTAATGAAATTATGTGACCTATATAACATATATATTATACTAGAATTATAATATATATATATCTCATTTATTTTTAATTTCATTAAATACGAAATAGAAATGAAAGTAGCGTTCATGCGTACGTACGGCTTACCGTCTCCATGAACGGTGCATTTCATTTCTCACCTCTAAATGTTATTTAATATTATAAATGAAAGTATTTACTATATATATATGATATATATGATATCTACATCATGAATATAATTATGGATATAATGAATATTTTACCACATGGACAACTTGTAATTATAAGAAGTTTATTTTTGACTCAAGTACTAATGATCGAAAAAACGACCGTTATTAACTTAAATAATTACATAATGTTCATAAAATGGTAATAATTGATAAAAAAGGAATAATGAAATTAAAAAAGGTTCTTAGTCAAGTAAAAATTAAATATAGTTTATTATTCAGGAGATTAAAGAACGATCGAGTCAAGTCGGACACGAGGTAAGGGATCATACTTTTCTCTTTCTTTATAAGTACTCTCCTTTATGTAATTTCTTTTAAGATCATATTAATTATGTTTTAGGATGTTATTTTATATTCCAAATTCTGTAATTTTTATGTTCATATTATTAGAGACCCTATTTGATCTCATAAATCTATTTTTGGAAGTTTTATGTGGCGTCGTTAGGCTGTCGAGTTTTCGTAAGGTATTTTTCATCTCACTTGTATTCCCGTGGGATTTATGCTACATTTTCCACCATTTCCTTTGAGTGGTGTATGTACTGACGATTATTCTACTCTTTGTGCAATAAAATTTCATTTATTATTATTTACATCAATTTTGTATAGTCCTTCTTTCTTGGGGTGTACGTTTCGAAAGTTAACCAAGTCGGTAAGGGAACCTTTCACCCTCTTTTTTTAAAAGACTTCTTTTTGTTATGTCTTTTAACTTACATCTTGTTATGTTGGGATATGTTATTCTATGTCATTATTGCTATAAATATTATTTCCAAGTTATGAGATACCATTTTCTCTCTCATCAACTCATTTTCTTAATTTTAAAGTGACGCCGTTAGGCTGTCGAATTTTTTCAAGGGAACTTCTTAACTCAATTTCAATTCTTTGGGTTAAACTTTTACTTCTTGATTATGTCGTGATATGAATATGTGTGGATGAAATATGATTGTTTTACAATGAATATCCACTTATATTTGGTGTATTTATATTTATCACGCATAATTATGTCATTTCTTTATCCTTTCTCTCATGGAATGATCCTTGATTGGGATTACATCTCAATTTCTTCTCATTGAGAAATTTCTTAATGATATGCACTTTTATTCTTTTATAAAGTGTATATAGATCCCCTTTGACTTTCCATATCTGTATTATGTCTATACTAAAGTCATTTAAATGTTTTTAAAATGGTATACTTTCATGCGTCTTATAATTTAAATGTTCAAAATGGAAAATGACTCTTTTATTAAAACATTGTTTTAAATAGTTTTAAAGATTTATTATTTTAAACATTTATCATCCATGTCCATGTTTTAAAAATGGTTTTAAGGATTTATTTATATGGAAATGAATGTTTTAAAACCATTTCAAAAGTTTCTAAGTGGTATGGGACACTTTGATTCTAAAATATCTTTTAAATGTCTTCTTTTAATATTTTCAAAGTATAAAGGTATTTTTCTCTCATAGAGTTTTAATGATTTTATTAGATGTTTTTATTTATGATAATATCGTGATGTGATCTCTTGTGATTTAAATGTGGAAATTTTATGTTTCTTTTATGCATTTTTTAAGTGAAACGATTATGTTATGGTTCTTGGGCATTGTTTATGAAGACAGGTGGTTCCGTGATAAACTAAAGGCAGGTGAGCCCGTGATAGCTCTCCAATGCATTGGGTAACACAAAGGGGTTAAACACTAAGGTTTCTCTGAAGAGATTTAGAGAATATATTGTGATGGGTTTTCCAAATGTAACCATGAGTGTTACTCCCTATGTAAGAATGTTATGAATGCCTCAAGTTACCTTTGTGTCTTATGATTTCTATGAGTTATTCCTAAATATTATGATTGAATGAGGTATATTAAAGTGCTTATGTTTTATGAGTAAAGTATGATTTCATTGATTCTTATGTATACATGGACTAATGTTTTCTCTCCGTATTGTTATAACTCTTACTGAGCTTTTTATGCTCATCCCAAGTTTTTTTGAAATGTTTTTCACAAGACATAAAGTGGAATAAGGTCAAGGATGGGATCAAGGAAATGTTATGCTGTCTAAAACAAGGAACTAGACAAGACTCTTTTGTTCAATAGTTTTTATTTTGTGAAAAAATGGAAACTGAGTAGATGTGCCTACTTTGGAATCTTTGAGATGTAATAGTTATGTCCTAATTCTCTAAAACTCTAAACCTGAAAAGATCCTCAATGTGAATTATTCATTTAATTCAAGAATATGTATTGTACTAAGGCCAGGTCCTTATATGTATAGTACTAAAAACTTGATAGTTTTCTAAATAAGTTGATTTTTTTAAAATAAAAGTTTATAAATAACTTATATATGAAGTATATGAACTCATGTACCCTGATTTTTATTGTTTATGTTGATGAAATAATTTTTTGTAGTGGTAATGATAAAAATTATATTTATTTTTTTGAACAAAGGAAGAAGAAATTTAAAATGTAAATGATTGAAGAGTTAAATTTCTTTCTAGGATTACAAGTTCAATAGAGGGAAAGATATATATTTCTATCATAAGAAAAGTATACCATGGAGTTCCTATAAAAGTTTGGCATGAAATATTCCAAAAAAGTTTCTAGTCCCTTTTCAATTGGCATGAAAACGGGTAAAAGATGAAGCTAGGAAAAGTGTGGATCAGAAAGAATTTCAAAAGTTGATAGGAAGCTTGATCTATCTTATAGCTTCAAGTCCATACATTATTTATTATGTTACATTGGGTGTAATATATCAAAGTGATCCAAAGGAATTACATATATTGGTAGAAAAAATAATTCTTAGGTATGTTAAAGGAATATTATCTTATGGATTATTGTATTAAAAAATTTGTGACATGAGATTTATTGGATAAAATGATACTGATTAGGTTGGATATTGTAATGATAAAAATAAAACATCAGGAGGGACTTTTTTCTTAGGGTAATGTTTTGTGAGTTGACATAATAAGAAACAAAGTTTTATTACTTTGAGTACAGCAGAAGTAGAATATATTTCCACCACCCAAGATTATACACTAATGATATGGATGAAAGTTCATATGGAATATTTGAAAGTGGATGTTATAAAATCATTAAAGATTATTTATGAAAATCAAAGTGCCATTGATCTTTCTAGAAACCCTATAAAACATTCAAGATCAAATATAATTAATATTAAGTATCATTTCATAAAAGATAATGTTACCAATGAAGATTATATTCATGAGTATATTTATACAAAGTACCAAATTGCTGACATTTTCACCAAATCTATGCCAAGGGAAGCATTTGAAGAATTGAGGTTGTAACTATAGATTCATCATGCACCAATGAATTCATAAAGTTCTTAAGTAATTCAACCACACCATGATTTGTATTATGTTATCAACGAGGGGGGGGGGGGGGGAGTAAGAAAAACCTTTTAATAAGTACAACTCCTTCTTATATGAATCTGAATTTGTTGTTATCATAAAATAGTAGAGAAGATAAGATTGTGGGGGATTTTATCTTATCATGGCCACACAATTTCTTATCCTAAAGGGATAAAATTCTTTCAAAAAAGTTTCTTTATTGAGAAATATGGTGTCAACACATTCTCTATGAGAAAGACCATGGTTCGGGAAAAGTTTATAAAATTTGATTAAAGATCTATTTTTAAAAAAGGTTGATTTGAGAAGTTATTACGAATATTTACAAAAAAATAAAAAGGGAGATATTGAAGATCCTTATAGATGTTTTTTATAACATGTTTTTTATTTTTTAACAATATATCATGTTATGAATGTTTTTGTTAAACTGGTAAGAAAGATTTGATAAAATTTTTTAATATTTTTTTTCATATGAAGTGATGGAAGAGGTGAAGGAAGTTTTTCCTTAACATTGTTAGAAAAAATTTCCTTAAGTCAGATGGTGATATGCTATTCTCAAAGTTCCTAACATCATGAAGAATAGACATGATCCAAAATGAAGTTTTTACATGTTATTATAAGGTGAGATAAGTACAACTGTACACTAGATGAACTAGGGATGAAGTTATTAGATAGAGATATTGTAAGAAATTGATGTTTGAGCTATCGAATACAGATCACTGGACAGAACATTAGATTCATTCACACCAGAAAAATATGGGTAGAGAAGTAAAAATCCAAGTGGTTGTACAAAGTGAAAAACTTAAAGTACCAGATAGACTAGGGATGAAGTTATCATATGAATATTTTGTATGAAATCTAAGTTCAAGATACCAGAAGTAGATCACCAGAAAAATGTTACCAGATAGACTAGGGTGGTCAGTATCAATTAGAAAAAAGTTTTAAGTCCTCACTAGTGAGTTTGCACAAATTATTAAAAGTAAAAAGGGGTATAAGTATAAAATAGTGATAATATTTATGTTGAATTTGTAGTACAAAACTGAAGCTGCATTACCAAATGGAGTATGGATATTGTAACCAGGAGAAGGGGGGATTTATTTCATGAAAAAAGTATTTAGAAGTTGCAATAATGTTATCATCCATCAATGACTCAAGTGAACTATACAGAGGTAGCTGAGGTGACCAACATACATGGAGGAAGATCATTGATTCAAGTTCATTAGAAAAAGTTAGATAAGTTACTAGACGGACAATTTTTATAAAGTTCAGAAGAAAAGTCTTTGTTATAAGATGTATAAAGTTTAAAATTATGAATTCAGGGAGCAAACTACTATTTTAAGGATATATAAAGGTTTGAGCTCTACATAAAGGTATGCAAAGATTTTAAATACCCGTGTAAGGGTCATATGAATATTTTTTAAGGGTATCAGTTTCATATGACCTGTGTCACTACAAAAAAATAGTACATTAGAGGGGGTTATATAGAGGGGGTTATGCACAACCCCCTCTAAATTAATTTTTTGTAACATTAGAGGGGGTTATGCACAACCCCCTCTAATCAACGAATTTAGAGGGGGTTCACAACCACCTCTAAATTGTTTAGCATTTTTTTAATATGTAGTTGGATTTTAGAGACAGTTGTGTTAAAACTGTCGCTACTTTAATAATTAGTGGCGCTATATATTTAGTTATATGCACTATATATCCAATTAAAGGCTCTAGATACATACATACATACATACATACATACATACATACATACATACATACATACATACATACATACATACATACATACATACACACATACATACATACATACATACATACATACATACATACATACATACATACATACATATATACACACACACAGACATACATACATACATACATACATACATACATACATACATACAGACATACATACATACATACATACATACATACACACACACACACACACACACACACACACACACACATACATACATACATACATACATACATACATACATACATACAAACACACACACACACACACAGACACACACACACACACACACATATCTATATCTATCCAGTTCGATTTTAGAGGTGTTATATATATGTGTGTGTGTGTTATACAAAATTTTTTTTTATTAAGAAAATAGTGAGAGTTCACAACCCCCTCTAATGTAAGACATTAGTGGGGGTTCAAAACCCCCTCTTGAACCCCCACTAATGTCTTACATTAGAGGGGGTTCACAACCCCTCTAATTTAAGAGATCAGAGGGGTTGTGAACCCCTACTATTTTCTTAAAAAAATTCATAATATATATAGTATATATTGTATAAATATATGAATGCATTTATAAAATGTATAATATATTATATTCATATAAATATGTAATATATACATATATATATATATATTAATTGTGTGCGTATAAATATAATATGTATATATATATATATTTTCATAATATATTTAGGTAAAATATAAATAAATAAATAAATATATATAATATACATGTATTCAAATAAATATAACAATTACAAATAAATATATAAATACACATTTTCATTTGTGTGTGTTTGATATAAATGTATTTATAAATAAATACATACATAATTTTATTTACATATATGTAAATATATAATTTATAGAGGTGTGAAAAATATATATATATACATATATATATATATATATAAATATAGATACATGTTATTTATTTAATATATCTAAATATATTATGAAAATAATGTTTATCTTAATAAACTTATTAATATATATAAATAAAATAATATATAAATTATATGTGTCAATTTGTTAATATATATATATGTTTATGAATATATATGATTATTTTAATAAACTTATTATATGTATTTAAATATATTGTTTTAATATTTATTTTAATAAACCTATTAATATATATAAATACAATAATATATAAATTATGTGTAAATCTGATAATATATAAGTTTATTAATATATATATACATATTTTACTAAACTAATTATATGTATTTAAATATATTATGCAAATAATTTATATTTTAATAAACTTTATGATATATATAAATAAGTTAATATGTGTAAACAATAAACAAAAACACACTTGGGGTAGTGGTTTAGGTGCATCGTGTATATCTTAGAGATTCGGAGTTCGAATCCCACCAACATATTAATTTTAGAAGCCCTCCGAGAGGAGACCTGGGGTGGGGTTAGACCCGGGACATGAAACCGGGAAACCTATACAGATAGACATGCGTGGGGGGGGATAGACACGCGATCAAAAAACCGACAGACACGCAGGCGCGACTGGGGGATGGACATTCGGGGGACCGGGGAGACACGTACGCGGGACAGATGGACACGCAGGTGAAAGGGGAGACACACGTGGGGGACGGACGAACACGCAGGTGACTATTATAGACACACAAGCGCGACAGGGGTACTGGGAGACAAACATGCGGATGTGACCGACACGGGTGCGATAGGGGGACGCGACCGACACAGGCATGATAGGGGGACCGGGACATGGAGAGACACGCACGCGGGACCGGTGGTGGAGACCCGGGGGTAGTAAGGGGGGAAGTGGGGGAATGGGAACAAGGAAGGCAGGGAACGCGCACAGTGCGGATTGGAGAGGAGATTTTTTCTTTAAAAAAATATACATTAGGGGTGGTTGTGTAAAACCGTCCCTAATGTAATCAAACAATTAGGGGCGGTTCCAACTGCCCCTAATCCCTCTATTGAAAGTGGTTGGGGTTATAACTGCCTCTAATTAGAACCCTTTCTGTTAAATTTTAGACAACATTAGAGGGGGTTTAAACCCCCTCTAATGTAACCACCTCTAAATTCACCACACATTTACCAGCACTTCTTCAAAACCGCCACTACTAACAGTAGGCAGGCACATTAGCGACATTTCCTCATAACCACTGCAAACATCTTAAGAAGGGGTTATAACCCCTTATAAAGTCAAAAATAACCCCTTATATAGTGGTCATTTTTTTGTAGTGTGTAAGGGTATTAAGGATAACTTATTAAAACTATCAGGTAGAGAAAACTAGAGAATAACCAGATAAAGAAGTTCCTATGAATTCATTGGAAAAAACTGAAAGAATTGAGTTTTGAGAAGCATTAAAAATCCTTGTAAAGTCTTGTACAATGATAATACTATGATGATATATCAAAGTTTTCTATCTTGATGATATAAGGAAGTTTGAAGCAGTTCCTTAACACTGAGGTTTAGGAAGTCTAAAGAAGGTTGTAGATGTAGGAGTCTTCACAAATATTTATAAAGATTCTAGAAGAATTGATAAGAATCTAACATATTTTAAATGAGATGGAAAATGAATTTGGGTTCCTAATTTTTTTATGAGTGCACCTATAAATAGGGGTTGTAAGTATAATACAAATTAACACTATTCATATATACAAAAGTTGACACATTGAAGTTTTTAGAGCAATGAAAATTTACAACCCAGTTAAGATCTAGTTTAAGTTGAAGTATAATAAACATAGTTGCAGTGATAAGGGTTACTAGATAGAGGGTTCCTATCAGTTTTATCAAAAAAATATTTTGAGCAGTGATATCAAACAAAGTCATCGGTCAGAGTATTCTAGAAAAAGAGCAGAGTTTGTATCAGAAAGAGCTACCGAACAATTTGTGAGGCACTAGTTTTTTTTGTAACAAAAAAACACATAAAATAAAAGTGAAAACATTGATTCATACCATATATAGAACATTAGATGAAGGCAGGGTGCACTAAATAAAATATTATTGAATAAAGGAAATCAAATGGACAATTTCTGGATGATATTATTAGGAGATGTTTATAAAGATTCACATTTTTGTGTTTCTTCATTTGATTAGAATTTTTTTTACAACTAATGGGATTCAGTATAATCATACCTATAGAGATATAGAAGGAGTCTAAAAGGAGTTGAATCATTGTATTCAATTTTATTATATAGTTAATTTCTATGGACCAATAGGATTTTTTATGGAAATGATGTAGTCACCCAAACTAGAGGAGAACCTTTTAAATATTGAATTCCTTAATTTACTTTGTTATCATTGCATACTTGTGTGGTTGTTTTGTAAAGTTGATAAGGATAATGACTTTAACAAGTTAGAAGGGTTGATTTCTAAAGAATTTAATTGTAAAATTTCACCACTTATTCAACCCCACCTTCTCAGAAGTTCTCATGATCCTAAGGAACTTTAATCATGAACATAGTTCACTATACAACCCACAAGAAATTGGCACCATTGAGATAAATAATGGGTGTTTGATGGAGATGGTTTGTACTGTGTTGATTGAGCATGATACTTCTTTTTATTTTTATAGACAATCAATTGGTACAATAGTTCATATTCAAAATTGATTTTTTATTATCAAAATTCAGATATATCACCACAAGATATGTATTATAAGGATTTTCCAAGATTAAATATTTAAGGATGTTTGAAAACCCTTTTATGAACAAATTCAAAGGTGAAAAACATGAGAAGTTTGATTAGATAAGAGTTGATGGTTTGTTCCTTAGTTATCCTCTAAATGGAAGTTTCCATAATTGTTATAATAAATAGATAAGGAAGAATATGGATAGTTCTTATTTAAAGGTGTTGAAACACTCAAATAATGAAATCACACATCAAGAAGTAAGTTACAAAAGTAAAGAAAATTAAACAGATTTTGTTGAGAAGTAGGGTAATGAATTTGAAAATAATGAGAATTCAGAATAAGTGTAGAATGATGATATTGATCAAATAATTTCCAATGATTAAGAACACTATTTTTCAACTCTTACAAGGCTGATAAAGTAGTTTTAGGTCCAAAACATCATTATAGAATAATGACAAATGGTTCATACTAGGAAGAATTTGAGAAAAACAACACATACCTCATTATTTTCTCAGGTTGAACTAAGATATGCGAAAAAGGATTTGGAGAATAAAGAGTAGATTAAATATATGAATGAATATTTAGATCAAATTAAGAATAAGGACAATTGAAATTTTTTACCCAATACAACAAATAATAATGTTATTGAAACAAAGTGGGTGTTTCATAACAAACTGAATGAAAGTGAAGAAATGGTAAGAAATAAGGAAATGATTGTATTAAAAGGGTACTCATAGGTCAAAGGAATTGATTTTGATGATTCATTTTCACCAATTTCTAGGCTTAAGATTATAAAACCCCATATTGGGTTGAAGTTTGAACTTGTTTAATTTTTTTATTAAAATTCAGTTTTCTTTGAAAATTTTCCAATTCAATTTGAATATTTAAATGTTTGGGATATTATGTATTCCTAAGATTTTTTTTTGATTTGAGTTGAGTCTTGGATTGAATATGTGTATTGGGACCCCTTGGAGGTGTTTAGAGAGTAAAAAATAATCAGGAATTGAGTTTTGGGAGTTTATCAGGTTCAAGGCGGAGTTACTACTATTTTTTTAGCTGGAGGTTAGTTTGGGAATGGTTTCTATGGGATGAAATCGATGGTAGGTATTTTTATGACGAATTTAGGAATTTTTGGGAGTTGTAGATGTTTTTTGAACAATTGGATAACTCTCAAACACAAGATTCACCATACATAATAGTCATATCATAAAGAGTTACCCTTACATATGCCCCCCATACATATGAGTAACCCCCTGTGTGAGGAATATTTTGTGAAGTGTTGTAACCCTATCTATGTAAGGGGCGGGAAATACTAAAGGGTGATGCAAAAAAGTAATTCCCTAACTACATAATATTAACTCTTCAATATTTAATAGTAACATGTATTATATGTAGAATAATTCTTGAGTTTCCATGTTTACATAAGAGTAAAACTATAGAAAAGGTATGTATAAAAGTCCTCCTATTTTTAAAAAATGTGTAAGTGTGGGATTCCCCTATAATATATAAGAGTAAAATACATAAGGTTCAATATTTACCTTTTATATTTAAGGGTCTTGGGATGGAAAATTTTGATACATAAGGGTAACTTCCTTGATGTGTAAGGATCAAAAACTTGGTATATTTTGTAGATGATGTAGAAGGACCCTAGGATATATACAAGGGAACTCATAGGGGATATTCATGGTTCATCCCATATTTAAGGTTCATGTGTAAGGGTCCTAGTGATTTCAAAAATTTAGTATGACTAGATTTTTATAGATTTTTTAAAATATCAATAAAATGATTAATTAATTAATTTAAATGATAAATAATAGGAGGATTAAACTATTTCATCCAGAACATAGTTAATACCCCCTAAATCATTCTTATAGAATGATTCTTATAGAATCATCATTCTATTTGTTCCAGGTAGAGGTAAATCCATCACTTCTCTTTGATTTTCCTTCATTTCCCCCTTATTTATTTATAACCAATTTGTTGTATCTTGGACTAGAGTTTGATGCTGATTCCAATGGAACATGGTGGAATCAAACCAAATGGTGGGTATTTTTTTTTCTTTGCTAAAGGTAATCTTGGGAGGATGAAAAAACTAGGGTTTGTATGGATTCATTAAGTTATATTGGAACTATAAATTATTTAAAGGTTTTTATCATTTTGGGTGAAATTTATGGGTGATTTGAAATTGGAAATTAGAGAATTTGTGTGCTAATGATATGAGTGGATTCCAGAGTGTCGCACACCACTTTTCTTGGGGATTGTGTTGTGGTAGATTTCACAACGATTAATTCCTTATTTTTGACTTATGAATTAGTTATAGAATTAAAATTGATTAAATTTCAAAATTAATTATAATTTATTTATAATTATTTTGGATGATATTTTAGGGATTTAGGACCTCATTTTGATAGGCGTTTCCTGGTTGGGCTTTGATGAGATTAGGTAGGAGTGTATGAGATTGCATTAAGGTAATGAATCCTAATGAGGTATGTGGTTTCTAAAAATCACCATAAGGTTTATTAATTTGTTTATTTAGTATGTGATATATGGTCTTACCACGTTTTCATGATTTAATTTAAATTTTAAATGAATTTTTTCTTGTAAAAACCCTTGGAAAGAATAAAAGTATCTAGGGTATCGATGGACCCTTGGACACTAGCTTGATGCCTTAGTCTTTGATGGTCTAGGTCATAAGTATAAATGTGTTTTGTGTGATATAAAGACCCCATAGGGGTATAAATTAAATAATTTAAACATAGTGAACCTTGGGAGTGTATTCCTTAGTCCTCTTAGTTCATTAGAGAGTGATGGATTTGAAATGGTTGGCCTAGGTATAGGCCATGTGGGAACTTGAGATATCTTAGAGACTCTTGGAAAGATAATACGTGTTTGGGGGTGAGTGTCCCTACTCTATTTTTATATTATAATATCTAAGTGGTGATACCATGGAAAGGGTTTATGTATATATTGAGTGTGGGAGGACCAAAAAAGTTTTACATTGGAAGTGATATGGGATTTATTCCATCTCTCTAGTGTGATGCCTATGTTGTATCATCAACGTGTTCAATTAGACCATGATTTGGGAATGGTTTTATTGAGATAAGTTATTCCCTAAGTTATGATATTTAACCCAATAGTGGGGAATTAGATATAGGAACCCATATGGGGTATCTACACCTGTGTGTGAACTAGAGGACTATAGTGGGTGCCCAACTTTGTGTTGACTTTGAGAAGTATTAATTAATGAAGGATAACCTAGATTTAGACTAGTATGAATGTATAAGTGGGAATAAGTTTTGTTCTTGGGAGTCTAAAAAAGGTAATGCATTTTAGGTTTTAGAAAGTGACTAAACCATGTGATTGGGATATATGATTATTCTAGGGTGGGATGCAGCCCCCTAGGTATATGATATGTGATTTTTGGGTGAGAATTACTCCCCCTAGTGATATATGATATTTGATTCTATGGAGATAACTATTCCCAATGATGATATATGATACGTGATTCCAAGGTGGGATTTATTCTACCCAATGATATATGATATGCGATTACAAAGTGGGTACTATTTCCCCCAATGATATATGATATGCGATTCCAGGGCATGCACTATACCCCCTGATGATATATGATATGTGATTCCCTAGTATGTGATAGCCCCATGTTGATATATGATATGCGATTCTAGGGTATAATATATTCACCCCAATGTTATATGAAATGTGATTTTGGCTGGGAACGATTCCCCCAAATGATATATGATATATAATTCTAAGGAAGGAGCTACCCCCCCTAATGATATATGATATGTGATTCTGAGGTGAGTGATATTCCCCTAAAGATACATGATATATGATTTTGGGGTAGGCTCTATTCCTCCAAATGATATATGATATGTGATTTTGTGATAGAAGCTATCCCACCTTGATAATATATGATGATATTATGGGAGGACACTTATCTAATCCTTGTTATAGTTGTGTGACTTTCTTAGAGACATTCGACACTAGATAAAGAAAGTATGGTTAACCTTGGGTGTCACCTTAGAACCTAAGGGTTGGTAGTGAATATTTTATCATGTTCATCCATTCATTTTTTAATCACATATAATTGTGAATACATTTATTATCTTGGTTATGTTAGGGACACTGTTAGTGGTGGCCTTCAAAGTTATACTCACACCCTATTCAAGAAGCCTTGGCACTTTGGTACCCAAAAAAACCTCATGATCATAGGTTGAGGTAGGCTATAGGACCAATATTGGGTGAATGAGTTAGATAACTTGGATGTAGTTAAGATATGGAACCGAGCAGAGATTTGGGACTAGGTTGGGGTTATAATTTATTTTATTCTAGTTGGGAAGTATATGATGTTCTGCAGGATGTCAAGTGTCTCATTTATTATAACATGTGGTGTATTATTTATTATGTGGTATTGATCATGAAATTTAATTATTCTTTTGAATTTTATGATGACTAATGTCTTCTATAAGATCCTGAGTCTTTCTATAAGGCATAGATTCTTTTATTTTAGGTTAAACCCTTATTTGAGTTCTATTTTGGATTATACCCTTAAGCCGGGCTATGGGATAGCTGGGTTGTTTTTGGAAAGGAAAGGGAAGGAGGGATGGAGGTTGGATGCAGGTCAAGTACATGATGTGTAATTGGGATACACAACATGTAATAAATACTTGATGTGTAATGTCCTAGGCAGGTCATTTCATGACGTGTAAAGGTTTTTTCCCAAGGGAAAGACCCCAATATTTACAAGACATGTAAATCATTTACACATCATGTAAATTCCTATGATATTTTTTAAAATAAGAGGTAGGGTCCTCAATTTTTTTAAATAAGCCTCACCCTCTCCACTCTCTCGTACATGAGGTTTCTTTTCAATCCAAATCTAGGATTTGGTGTTTCTTTGTGATCCATACTATGTTTCTTCTACCATTAGTCTCATTATATCCGCACCAAGTTTTAATTCGTTCTTCATTTTTATTCTGATCTGGAATGAATTAGATATCGATACTAGACAAGTGTTCTACTACAGACCTATATTAGGTGTTCTATAACTTTTCCCATTGATATTCTCATGGGACATAATGAGGATTCCTTGGTATTCTATACCTTGGATTTGGCCCTTTGTGGTCTGACACTTTTGATTATACGACGCATCCATTGTGGAAAACACTTGATTATATGGCATGTTCGTGATGGATATTGTATATTGAATTATTAGGCATGGCCAAGGTATAATCCATACACCTGATTACATGGCATGGTTGTTGTATATTTTTTACATGATTACATATAGCCCTGGTATGGGTATCAGTTTATAATTGTTGGTTGTATAGTATCACTTGTTCATTTCTATTTACAACTACCCTTATTATGGGATATTGACATTTTTTTGTAGGTATCCTTAGTAAGTGGGATAATATCACTGGAATTGTATCACTTTACTTTTAGTACTTTATACCTATGATATACTACAAACGACTTTTGTTTATAGCACATCGATTTTATTTTTTATAGATACAGTTGGTGGTGGACTACTGGATGTTATCTCACACCCTATTCAGACTATTGTTGGGTACCTGGATAGACTTCTTGGATGCAGGTAGGGATTAGGGAAATCACCCACTGTACGATGCTTAATTTTCTTGTTGCTTAGGAGTAGGAGAGCACCTGATTGATCTAGGATCATGATGCTATCTAGAATAGTTCTTTTGGTCTTTTTAGTATTTTGATACATGTATTGTACTGGATGATTTTAAACGTATTTTCCTACTTTTTAGATACATGAAATGACACATAATTTTTTATATGAGATTACTTTTGCATTTTTTATTTATTACTATCTTGGATGCTTATATTCTGTCTAGTTTTTTACTGCTTCCACTATTGATCTATGTGATTTATAACACTATTATACACTATGAAATGAGAGAATATTCTCCCTACAAACACAACCTAGGCCCTTTCTTCTACTTGATAGCCTCTGGAATTTGGGGAGGCTCTCCTGAGGCCATGTGACTCACCAGCTCAGGGAACTGTTTAGTGGAATATAGGCCGAGACATTAAAAAGTGGTATGAGAGGTGTTTATTTTATTGCCTTACTATTTTGAGACAATAGACTGAGATTATAAAGGAATTAGAATTTTTTAATGAGCTGTGACTGGGAGTAGCTAACCCACGTATAGGGAAAAATCCAAATTGCCATGAATGAATTTTTTTGTTTTCTGAATTGTGATATTATAATTGATTTGATTCACCTATTGAGAGATGCACTTGAATTGTGATGTTATAATTTATATAATTTAGGATCTATTTTCCCATTTCCTAATGAGATGAGGGTATACATATCATGCATTAGTTTAGGTACCTATTAGGATTCACATGCCATGCATTTTTCCATTCCATATATGATGCATTTCTTGACTGCATGTCCTTGTGATACATTCCTTGTGTGATATATTTTTTATCCTGCTAGTGTTCTTACATGGAATTGAGAAACATAGTTGTTACTTATAGTTCCTTCCCTAACCTAATTTTTTTCCTTCTTAGGATAAAATAGACACCCTAAGCAGTTAACTATGGCACATTGAGTTATGGACCATTGGTTGCATGGATTAGAATGTGTTATGGTATGAATTAAGTGGAAACAATATTTTGGTTCATGAGGTGCATAGTCCCTTATAGATCATAAGTGGAGAACCATTTGGTTCAACCATTTAAATATAATGGTAAATAAATGTGAATTTAAAATGAAATTGAATTTGTGAAACAAAGAACTTGACCTTGACCGTGCTTTAGAGTGGGCATTAGGGAGTGTCTCTAGTAATGTTTATAACTATTTATTTTTACCTAGTCCTAGATTTAAGAGCAGGAAAAGGGGTATGATCAGTTTATAGGAAGGATTTGACTTTTCCTATGACCCTATCTACAATCCTTTAATTATCGGTATTTTATGAGGTGTGTGTTTGTAATTGTAGAGGCATACCACCATGATGAACTCCATTTGTATACTAGAAGGATGATGATAACCATTCTTTAGAGGTGGTAGGATATGGGTTACCGGTAGATCCTCCTACACTTCCAGCTAAGACACCGTTGGTTCTAATAGATATGGGTTGTGAGGCATAGTTACATGAGTGTATGCTATATAAAAACTGTTCATGGAGTAGCGAAACATAACTCATATATGGTAGAGCCGACGTGTGTGTTACAACAAAAAAATTCACCCACATTTTTGGGTGATGGAGGTCCACAGGCTTCTGAACTATGGATTGAAACTAATTTTTCAATCTTCGAGAATCTAGAGACACCTCCTGAGAGGATAGTGAGTCCCACAACTTATATGTTTTAGGGAGAAGATAAGAGTTGGTGGGACATTTTGAATGAGGTCAATATACTGTGAGATATGGTTTGGAGGGATTTCTAATCCAGATTTTATGACTACTTTTTCTTCAAGACTCTAATAGTAGAGCGGGACAGTGGTTTTATTCATCTGGAGTAGGGCGTGATGATTTTTTTGGAATATTCAGAACGATTTATAGAACTTCAGTGTTTTATACAAATTTATCTTGTTGATGAGCCAACAAGGGCGAGATGCTTCGAAGAAGGTATCAAGCATGCTATTTGATCATAGTTCAATGTGTTTCAATTGACTACTATTAATGATATAGTGAATTAGGTGCTCATTATTGAGTGGAACCTGAGGGAAGCTAGGGGTGCAGAGTAGGGTAGTGTAGCCTCTTGACCTAGTGGCTCAGCTTTCAGTTGTAAGAAGCACTGTTTTGAGGCTTATTGTGAGGGGAGTAACAAAAAGGATGTTAATAAAAGTAGCTCTATTTTCTATCATCATTGTGGCATATAAAGATATATGAGGAATCAGTGTGATCCAGACCCAGTCAAGTGCCGAGATTATGGTAGGATGGACCACATGAAACATTTTTTCAGGACCTTCCCTCTAACAATTAGTGGAAGGGGATCAAATCTGACTCCATTTCCAGGAGTGGTATTCATAGATTTGAGTCAGGATTGGATCTAGAGTAGTATCAGTCGTTTAGGATGAGGTTGTGGTTTTGTTCGAGGCATCCATGAACTTATTGTACCTAAAAAGAATAGTGGTCCTACTTTAAGTAGTGAGGTTATTTCATAGGGCCTTGGTTCAGCCCAAATATATTCTATACAACCTACACATGAGGAGAAAATCATTGATCCATCTATGATGATAGGTAAATATTAGTAGCCACTAATATTTTATTTTATTCTTTTGATACTAGTTCATCATATATTTTCATATCCGAACCTATGGTGGAGAGCCTTGGTCTCATTATTTAGTTTTATGAGGGTGTTATGACAGTTGATACTCTACTGGGAATTAGAACGAAGGGTGTATTCCAGTTCAAGGAGTCCCCCTTGAGATAGGTGGGTGTCACTTTGTATGGGATCTTTTTTTCCTTTAAATGATAGAGTTTGATGTCATACTCAGGATATAATGGCTAGTTTCTTATCGATCCCATGTTAATTTCTATCATTGGAGGGTGAATTTCACATCACCAGAGGGAATATTTTTTATTCACAAGGGTGAATGGGATGTCCAGGTGATCTGAGATGGACCAACGCATCGTGGGATGGGTAGGATGATAACACATATTTCTAGTTTATATCTAGATGAACTAGAATCATGTCAAGAAGATTTACCTTTAGTGGTTAATCATTTTAGGCTTGTTTTCTTGGAATAATTTTCTAGTTTACCTCTTGAGAGAGAGGCGGAGTTATCTACAAAGCTAGTATTAGGAGCTTCAACAGTATCCATTCTACCTTATAGGATGGATACTATGGAGTTGTAGGATCTCAAGAGGCAGCTAGATGACTTGGAAGTAAAGTGGTTTATATGACTTGGTACTTTCCCATGGGGTTTTCCGATCCTTTTTGTGAAAAGGTGTATGTAAACCTTAGGCTATATATGGATTATCAAAAATTTAATTACTTAATGGTTAAAAACTAGTATCCTTTTACATAGATAGTTGACCTTTTTGATCATCTCTACGGATCTTGGGTGTTCTAAAAAATTAATTTGAGGTCAGGATATCACCAATTGTGTGTTCGACCTATGGAAATACCTCATACATATTTTTATATAAGGTATGGTATATATGAGTATTTGGTTATGCATTTCAATATCATGAATGCAACAATAGTTTTCATGAATCCAATGAACCAAGTTTTACATCCTTATCTAGATTTGTTTTTGTTGGTTTTCATGGATGATATCTTGATGTATTTTCACAATTTACATGAACATGCCAAACATCTTGAGATCATTTTGGATACAATGAGATAGAATAATTTATATGATATTCTAACAAAGTTCCACTTTTGGATAGATTATATTAACTTCTTGGTTCATATTATCGCAAATACAGGAGTGTCAGTTGATCCAGAGAAGGTTCGAGCTATAGTTTACTAGGAGAAACCCAAGAATGTTTTTAAAATAAAGAGTTTCTTAGGACTAGATGGATATTATAGGAATTTAATATATGACTTATAACACTTAACATAATCTTTCATGGGATTTAATAATAATGGTGTGAAGTTTGAATGGTAAAATACCTATAATATAACCTTTTAGGAGCTAAAAGTGAGACTGAATTTAGCGCCGATCCCAATTCTTCCAGAGCTGGAAAGAATCCATATAGTATATTATGATTCATCATTTATTGAGATAGGCTAAGTTATGATGTAGGAGGATTGATTTTTGTCATATGGGGATCATCAGTGGAGGCCACATGAGAGGAAATACCTGACACATGATCTCGAGTTAGTTGATGTTGTCCATGCCTTTCACTGTTAGAGGAATTATTTAATGGGAAAGAGTTTTGTGGTATACACAGAACACAAAATCCTCAAGTATATATTTAAAAAACATGACTTGAATATGAGGTAACAAAATTTGGTTTATAACCTACAATATTTTAGCTTCAAGCTTGCCTATATGCTTGATAAAGGCAATTCAGTTCCCGATGCACTGAGCAGGAGGACTCAGATATAGGAAGTTCCGGAGGAAAATATAGAGTGGAAGCTTATGGGTTTTTTTTGAGATAAACTTGGAGGTGAAAGACATCCATGGGAAGAATTTACTTCATTCTTTATTTGTGGACTATACTCTTCTAGATAGAGTGTGAATGAGACAATTATCAGATTCTGAAGGTCATCCTATGGAAGAGTGTGGTAGGTGAGGACCCACATCCTAGTTGAACCATGGGCGAGGATGAAATTTCTATGTATTCATGGTCATGTATGGATTACAGTACACATACGTGAGGAGATTATGTGAGAGTTTCATGCCTTAGTTTGGGCAGTGCATCTAGACATTACAAAGATGTATCATTATTTATATCTCTAGTATTAGTAGCTGGGTATGAAATCTGAGGTATCCAGTTTTGTTATGTGGTGTTCCACCTATCATTATGTGAAGGTATAACACCAATTATTGAACATAATTTTATATTAGTTACCCATTCTTGAGTGAAAATGTGAAGATATTACGATAGATTTTGTGACCATTTTTCCGAGGTCGCCTCGAGGTAGTGATGTTGTTTGGGTTATTATGGACAGGCTCAAGAATGTTTCTCATTTCCTGCTGATCAGGGAGACCTTATTAATATATGAGCTTGGGAGGTTGTATATCCATGAGATAGTGAAACTACATGGGGTTCCTTAGTCCGTCATATCAGATAGGGATTTTTGGTTTTCATCTTGTTTCTAGAAGAGTTTGCAAAGGATGTTGGGTACATAGGTGATTCTGATCACATTATACCACCCTTAGACCGATGGATAGTTATATCACACTATATAGGTTCTTGAGGACATGATGTGATCATGTTTCCTATATTTTGGGGGATCTTGGGAGAGGCATATACCCCTTGTTGGGTTCTCCTACAATAATATATATCTGGAAACTATATAGATGGCACTTTACGAGGATTTGTATAGTAAACCATACCGATCTCTAATGTGCTGGTTAGAGGAAAGTGAGGTAGCTTTAATAGGGCCTCGTCTTGTATAGGAGACTTTAGAGCAGGTCTAGTTGATTTGAAAATGGATGGTTACCACACAATCAAGACAAAAATCTTACATAGATTATCATTGAAAACCTATAGAGTTTGAGGTTGGGGATCAAGTCCTTTTGTGTATCTCACTAATATTGAGACACAAACATATTATAAAACAAGGTAAGATTTCACTAAGATATATATTCTTGTCTGAGATTATAGGGAGAGTCAGTCTGGTAGCCTATCGGTTGCAGTTACCTCAGTGGTACCAAGCCATGTACGATGTCTTCCATGTATCTTAGCTGTGATGTTATCACTCAGAACATCTCACACTCTACAGATGAATTATGTTGAGCTGTAGTTACATGCATAGTTTGAGGATAATCCTATTTGTATCATTGATAGGATCATGAAGGTTCTCTAAGGATGGTTTGTTCCTCTAGTATGGGTTTCATGACAGCACAACCATTTACAGGATGAGACTTGGGATTAGGTTTCCAATGTAGATGCTCAGTGGCCAGAATTATTCCCAGGAAATTATTGACCACCCTTGGAAGGTAAATTTAGGGATTAATTTCTATAAGGGGGGAAGATTGTAAGATATCGAGTTTTTATATGAGGTACATATTATTTTACCTATGGTTAAACCCTTGTTTGCATTCCTTTTTTTGGCTTAGACCCTTAATCTTGGTGGTGGACCAGTTGGGTTGTTTTTGGAAAGGAAGGGGTAGGAGGAATGATGTTTGGATATAGCTCAATTACATGATGTATAATTGGGATACACATTTTTTAAATGTTTTTCCCAACTAGAAGACCACAAGCTTTACACGATGTGTAAATCATTTACACACAATGTAAATTCCTGAGAATAGTTTTTAAAATAAGATGTAGGGTCCTCTATTTTTGGAAACAATCCTCTCCCTCTCCCTTATCTCATGAAGGAGGTTCCTTTTAAAACCAAAACAAGGCTTTGGTGTTTCTTCATGATCCATAATCCATTTCTTTCGCTGTCTATCTCATTAGATCTGTATCGGGTTTTCATCCATTCTTCATTTTTCTTCCAATCTAGACCGAATTAGAGGTTGATACTGGATGATTGTTCTACTATGTACCTATGGTAGGTGGTTTATATATTTCCCCATAAGTTATAAAGATATTTTACATTGTTCTTCATGCCGTAATTTTTGATGTTTCCCTGAAAATTAATTAAATAATTAAATTGAATGAATTAGAACCTATTAGGTTTCCCCATGAGTACCATTTTATGGTTATAGGGATTTTAGCCTCAACCTAGTCCACCCATGGGTTGCACCCTTTCTTTTTTATCTATGTTATACCACCCCTTTGGGTGCATTTTATCTCGCCACTGATTTGGAAGCTTGTTAAATTGAATGAATTGAATTGAATTGATTAGGAGATGATTATTAATCCTTTTCCATGTGTTTACATGATGTTGAATGATTAATTTTTTTAATGGATTTTATAGAAATTGTGGAAGTGAGTTGGAAGAACTCGTGGAATGTGTATGTTTATGAAATGATTATTTAAATGAGATGATGATTTGATTATAGTAGTGGATGAATCGTATGATATACCTTGGATCTTGATTCCATAGGATGCCATGACTGTTTTTACCATGGATCTTGATTGAGGTAGTGGATGCCTTGAACCTATTTACTCCTTGGATCCTAATTTTTTAGGACTCCAAGGTCCTTGCTACCCCTTGGATCTAGATTTCTTGGACTCATGTTGGACATGGTCTGTTGACATGCTCTTTGGAATCCAACTAATTAATTACCGATTTTCCATCGAGATGATAATGGGACTCGATGAGGATACCTTTCCCTTCTATACCTTAGATCTAGCCCTTCATGGTCTGACACTTTTAATAACACGGTGCAACCATTGTGGATGAAACTTGATTACATAGCATGACCGTGATGGATATTGTATACTAGATTATACGGCGTGGACGTGGTATATGTCATACACCTAATTACATGGTGTGTTCATTGTTTATTTTTACATGATTACAGATATACCTCATATGGGTATCAGTTTACATTTGTTTAATAGAAAATATCACTTATTTATTTCTATTAAAAACAACCCTTATTATGGGAGATTAAAATTTGTTTACAGGGAACCTTGGTAGGTTGGATATTATCACTTGACTTTTATCACTTTACTTTCATAAATTTATACCTTTGATATACTACACACTAATTTTTTTTATATCACATAGAATAAATTTGTTATAGACATGATTGGTGGTGGCCTACTGAGTGTTATATCACACCCTATTTAGGCCGCTGTTGGGTACCCATAAAAACTTCTTGGATATAGGTAGGGATCAAGGCAATCACCCATTGTACGATGCTTAATTTTCTTATTTATTAGGAGTAGGAGATAACAAGATAGAGCTAGCTCATGATTCTAGCTAGGATAGTTATTTTGTTTTTTTTGGTGTTTTGATACATATATTATACTGGAAGCTTGTACACCTATTTTCCTGCTTTGTAGAGACATGACACGACACATCATTTTGTATATGATATTACTTATGGAATTGTTTATTTATAACTCTCTTGGATGTTTATCTTATATCTGGTTGTTTTATTTCTTACGATATTAATCTATATGATTGATACCGCTGTGATACAATCTAACATGAGGGAATAGTCTTCCCACAGACACACCCTAGGCCCTCACTACTAACTGGTAGCCTCTATCATATGGGGAGGCATGCTTGAATCCATGTGACCCACTATCTCAGGGAACCATTTAGTGGTATCTAGGTTGGGATTTTATATATGACCGACTCATGTGGCATTTCATGTAGGTTATTTGTTATATCATGTAGTGTATTATTTATTCTGTGGCATTGATCATGAAATTTATTTATTATTTTTTTTTTATTTCCACTAATTTTTTATTTACTTTGATATGATGTATATTCATCCTATAGTATCACCTTATACCTTTTCTATTAGACAGTATACCTTTTCATATGGGGATGTGTGCCTGAGGCCATATAACCCACTGGTTTGGTTTTCATAGAGTGAGTCAGGATGGGGAAATTAAAAAGTGGTTTTAGATAATTATTTTATTTTTATTACTATTTGGGATGTGGTATATTGGAGATAATACTGGATAGAAATTGAGATGAATGCTATGTAGTGTTCCTGGATAGAACCTGCAAGAGATAAAGTCCAAGTTATCATGGATTTAAGATTGATTCTCCTTCTTTTTAATGGTACAATTGAATTGATTCTTATTAAAAATGATATTTTGGATTTATTGATTTACTATTTTTTTCTCTTGTCCTAGGGTGATAAGATACATGAGTTCACACATCATATTAGGTATGTAGGTTTACATGACATGTGCATGATTACGCATGATTGTGAAATTAGATATGGAAAAATAAAAAGAACGTCACACCAAAAAATTTTAAATTCTTTTATTTTATTCTTTTCTTGGATTTGGATATTCTAGTTGAGTTTTGGGTTAAGTCTCAGTTTAAAATTTTTAGTTTTTGTTAAAAATGGAAGTTTTTGGGATTGAAATAAAAGGGAACATGGTTAGAGCATGGTTAGGGGAAACCATGCAGTTTCTTCTAGATAACCATGTGGCTTGAGTGTGGTTATAGGGGATTGGAATATGACCTGGTCAGGTTTAGAGAAACTATGCATCAAGCATTTAGTTTGGTTCTAGAACCAGGAAATGGCATATTTCATGGTTGACGCATGGTTTGTCAAACCGTTCAGACAAACTATGTTGCTTACCCATATCATTAAAAATGTGAAATTACCTCTTTTCCCCTCTGATATTTTAACCCCATTTCAGGATTCCTCTCTCTTTCTCGACCTAGGTGCACCAGGGGGTCCTCCAAGAACCTTCTCCCTTTTTACCCTTCCTCCATTTAAGTACCCAAAAGGTTTATAGGTAATTTTATTTGGATTTTTAGTCAATTTCCCCCTCTTCCCTTCCTCCTCTTTTGGTTCTTGGTTATTATTAGTGGGGTTTCTCCTTTGGATGAACCCTATAGGTAAGGTTTGATATATAGTGTGATATTTTTGATGTTAGGGTGTGAGGATTGTCTCTCAGGATTGGATATCACCCCTACTGAAGTTTGGTTGCATTCGTACATCATTGAGTAGGTGTTTCCATCCATTTCCTTTTTGAAACATTCAATTTGGTGCTTTAGATTTCCTAAATGATTTATAAATGTTATTTTTATTCTTGTGATACATTGGCATGATTTTTTTTGTGTTTTCATGATGGAATATGGGTGTGAAATAGTTTTAAAAAGGGTTTCTTTGACTATGCCTATGTTAGATGCATGCAAGGTGTTTGTTAAAATTCCAATTTTGGTTTAAAGTGAATTTGAGCACTTGTGGTGTTATTTGACCTTTCTTGGGTTTTAATATCTTGGTTGAAATTATAAATTGGGCATGATGTGTATTTTGGAAGCCTATTTATAGTATAATTATTTGTGTTAAAATGTTTTGTAAATATTCTCTCAGTTTTTAAATGCTTCCTGATGACGTTGTAATTTTGTAACTTATTGTGTTGGTTTAATGGAAAGTGGTGATTCTTGAAAATGGTTTTTGGATTATTTCATTGAAACATGAAGTGTTTCATTGGATTTTGGAACATCCATTGGTGCATGGGGTGCACACATGGATGGGAATTGAAATGATGATGATAGTTAAGAGCGATCCCCTTTTTCTCAAAATGTTTCCTTGGTTTCTCAATGGTGTGTTGGCTCCCTTTGTAAATTTAAAAGTGGTTTCAAATGTGTTCCAATATGATTGGATAGTTTGTAATTTTTTAATTTGGTTAGTCCCTAAAATCATATAAAGGTCCATTTTGAACTTATCTTGTTGTTCCATGTATTTCACTTGGATTGGAAGGAGTTTGGATTTGAAATATAAAGGCATATTTGGAATTGTGCATATGAAGTGGTGCTTTATGATGAATTTTTAATTGGTGTGGAATTATATTGTAAATTTATTTGGAATTGGTTTCATAAATTTGTTTTCCAATTGGAACTTGAAATATTTTTGGAGTTTTTTTAGAACTCGTTTAATATGAAAGCCTAGTTGGAACTTTGTGTTGTCTTTGAAAAGTGGTTTTGATGTGAAGTGATGTAAACAATTTATTGGAACATTGTGATATTTTAGAAAATGGTTTGGAAAACTTGGGTAGTGTGAGGCCTGGTTGGAATTTAATAATGATTGTGAAATAAGTGGATTTTATTATGTGTTTATAAGCTTGGATTATATTTGGAGACTGCTAAACTTTGGGAGGTTCTCCCCTTTAGTGGGTCGTACATGGGAACGTTGTGGTATTGAGTTTATTATACCTTGGGATGGGATCCCCTCTAATGGATCTTGTATGAGAACACCGTTGGTTGTGGTTTCTATACCATGTGTTTCTAAGTATTATTATTATTATCATCATCATGGGATTCCTAGGTGTTATCTAGAGGGTTGAGTGATGGTTGCTTATCTACCCCAATTAAATGGGTTGGTACCCCCCTTTAATTGATAGGGATAGGTGGGACATGCCACTAGATTGGATAGTTTATATCATCTAGTTGGTTATTGACTATGGATCTACACCATATTCCAGAAGGTGAGTCCAAACTATGTATGCCCAGGGATCTCTCTAGGGATGTTTAGGGAATTCTCACGAATCACTATATATATATCCTATTTATTTCTATCACTTATTGGATATTGTATTTTCTAGTTGTTCATGATTTATTGGTTTCCTTTACTTTTTAAATTTTTTTTATTATCCATATTGGTTTTATATTTGAGTTTTAGCTATGATATGGGTTGTGGAAAGTGAAACTGTTTTCAAAATGGAAGACTGCACGTGTTGTTTTAAAAAAAAAACTTGTGGAAAGTTTGATTTGTTTTCTTTAAATGATTAAAAGACTGTTTTTATAAGATTTTTTCAAACTAGTATTTATAGACTATTTTGGTAAAGTAAATTCATGTATTTTTTGGTGATTACCTACTTATTTTTTTAATCTTACACCTTAGTTGTGCCACTTGACATCGATAGACCTGATCCATTTTTCAGTTGCATGTTTTTAGTTTGGATTATCTTGGAAAAGGTTGGTTTTATGGATGGTGGTGACTAAAAGGTCTTGTAGAGATCTTTTTGGTGTGGTCTAGTCTTAGTTTTTTATTTAGTTTTGTTTTGTTCAACAATAGTTGTATTTGGATCAGTTGTATATTTATTGATGTTCAGTTATTCTTGATCTTACTACAATATATTTTTAGTGTATTTGATCCTAGTTTTATTTGGAATAAATCATTCCCATTGGTTTATTTTGATGCTCGAAACTAGCTTCTAGCTTGTGGGGATTAGGAATACCCTTCGAGCCATGTCTCAGACCAGGTCAGGTGACAGGTTGGATGACATACCTGCTTGGTTTGCGACAAAATGGTATCAAAGTAGGTTCTCATTATTTAGGGTGTCAGGTATTTGGAGATTATAACTGTTGGTACTTTAGAGGTTGGTATGGGAAGAACATCATGAAACATTTCCCATTTTTCTCCTCGAGTTTCCAGGGGTAGTCTGGGTTTTAAGTCTTTTGGTTTTGTTTTTATTTTTGGATTGAGTGTATGAGGAATAACAATGGAGGAGAGATGGTATTATCTTGTTATCTCATATGGAGTAGTTACCCATGTAGAATCTAAGTACATGGTTCAAGGTCTTCTTAGTTGTTAATTCTTACTTGGGTTATGAACCACTAACCTTGACGACAAGTTTTTCATGGATACTAGTTCTTCATTCAGATGGTTTTGTGTGAGTTGTGTATTGTTTTGGTTTTGATTTTTGCAAGTAAGATTTTAAAATGAAAATGGTTTTTGAAATATAAATGATTTATTTCAAGTGGTATTGTATTGAAAATAATGGTATTTAAAAGAGAAATTGATTTGGATTTAATGTTTGGCGAATGCTTGGGTTTGATGATGGAATAGTTTGTGTGAACCATGGTATTACTTAGGGACGTTCACATATATGTGGGTATGTGTGAGAAGTGAATGTTGGAATGTGAGCATGGATGATGTAGGAAGATATGGAATGGACACATATGTGATAGTTCATATAATGTCATGGTTGAGTGTTTGAAATCAAAGGTTTGGATTGGTTTTTCAAAAATGATTTTTGAAAGGGGAAAACAGTTTTGGGAATTGATTTTGCTTTATAAGTAGGTTTTATTTGAAAAAGTGTCTTTTGAAGAAGGTGGTTTTGAAATTTAAATTAAATGATAGTTTTTGAAAAGAGGATTTTTGGTTGGGTTTTTATGTGTTTGGATTGTGAGCTTGATGTTTTGTCTTGAAATGTTCTTCTCAATTGCATTTTGGGTTGATGTTGATTCTGATTTTGTGTTTCTCATGTTGATCAGAATATGCCTCCCATAAAGGTCTCTAATGTTTCTAGTGGGTCTTTCCTAGTTTCTAGTTCTTCTCGATTGTTTCCCATCTTCCATGGTAATCGAGGTCCATTAGAGGCTGTGGACTAGTTAGAGGAAGTTGAGAGCGTTTTCAGATTGTTGGAAACCCCCAAAGATATCAGAGTCCATGCTACTTTGGGTTTGTTTGATGGTCCATCTTTGGATCAGTGTAAGGTGATCCCTCCGTCATCTATGGAAGTTGGGATGATGTGGGAAGTATTTAAGAACACTTTCATTTGATGGTTTGTACCTAAAGAGATAAAGGTGATGAAAGTGTAAGTGCTCTTGAGAATTCAATAGGTCCAAAGATTAGTGAAGGCTTATGTTGAACATTTCAAGTAGTTGATTTCTCTCTCTTTATAGATAGCTTCGTAGGATCTGTTAAAAGCTCCTACTTTCATTTGGGAGTTTTTTTCGGAGATTAAGGAGTGATTCCTCTCATCTAGTGAAGTATAGTTTGAAAATTTGGTGGATGAGGTATTCTTAGATGAGCTGAATTTTGGGGTGCATTTGGTGGTGGATGGTGCTCTTGATGGTTCCCCATATAGTGAGAGGTTTATTCAAGAGGATCCTATTATTGAGGAGTCTCGTTCATTGGTTCTGACTTCTCATTCATCAGACCATTCGATCATGTGATTCCAGTGTGGCCGATTCCGGAATTTGAAGATGTCGTGATGAAATCCTCTAAAGTCTTATCATCATTGTGGCCATTTTATCCCTCTATTTTTTTATAAGATTCAATTTATAAAGAATAAATATTTATTAGAGGATGTTAGTGCTTGACTATGAGTTAGTGGATTATTTAGTCATCAGGGCTCTAGCCACAGGCCTCAGAGTGAAGTTTGTGCACAACTAGGAATTGTGAGGGGTGTGAGGAACCTTGGTCTAATTTTCTCCCTATATTGGTGTGTGGATTTTTGAAGTTTTCTTGTATTTTTTTTGCCATTATAAGTTAATATTTACAACATAAAAGCATGATAGACTTGTTCTTTCATAATCTGAGTGGTTATGTTTATCAAAATGTGGGTCCTAAATTGTTTGTTGTTTCTTGGGTGTGCTTATCCCTTGTGTAGGTAGTTCTGATTTTAATTTGTGCTCGTTTGGAAATGGAAAACCTTGCAGTATTGTGGAATTTTTGTTTTGGTTTGCTGTTTGATTTGATTATATTTCATGGGTTCCCCTTATGTTGGGGGTTTTTTGACTCAGGTTGGGAGTTCCCGGTTTTCTTTGTGGTTATTTTTCCGTCTCAGTGCCACCGTGTTTTGGTTTCAATATTGGTGGTGTTAGTTGAGTTCTTATGGTGGGAATAACCCTCTCGTGTTCTCCCATTGTTCATTGTGCCATTGTTTTCTTTAGATTTGGTCGGGTGTAACTTGTGAAATGAAAGGTCACCCCAAGGTTCATGGTTTTGTTAAGCTTATTCCGGATTTTGGAACAAATTTTTATTTATCTTTAGGTTGGATGAATTTGTAGGGGAATAAAGTGTTTGTGGTGGGGATAATTATCACACCCTAACCTTTGGAATTATTTTATTTTATTCTTTTCTTGGCTTTGGATATTCTATTTGAGGTTCTAGTTGATCCCCAGTTTAATTTTTTGAGTTTTTTTTGAAAAATGGATGTTTTTGGGTTTGGTAGTAAGGGGTTCATAGTTAGCGCATGGTTAGGGGAAATCATGTGGCTTGAGTTTGGTTCTAAAGGCTTGACACATGGCCTACACATGGTTAGGGAAACTGTGCAACAAGAGTGTAGTTTAGTTCTATAACCAGGTAGTGAAATATTTCATGGTTGACACACATTTTGGGAAATCTTGTGGGGTGACCCTCTTCTCCAGTAGGGTGTGCATATTTGATGCACGGTTTGTCAAACCATGAAGCTTACACTGATCATTAAAAATTTTAAATTACCCCTTTTCCCCTCTGGTGTTTTAACCCCATTTCAGGATTCCTCTCCCTTACTTGACCTAGGTGCACTAGGGGGTCCTCAAATCACCTCCCCCCTTACTCCCCTTCCTCCATTGGAGCTTCCAAAGGTTTTTAGGTAAGTTTCTTTGGGTTTTTAGTCAATTTCAACCTCTTATATTCCTCCTATCTTGGTTCTTGGTTGTTCTTAATGGGGTTTCTCCAAGGGATGAACCCTATAGGTAAAATTTGATGTATGGTGTGATTTTTTTGATTTTAGGGTGTATGGATTATCTCTCAAGCTTGGATATTCCCCCTCCCAAAGTTTGGTTGCATTCTCACATCATTGAGGTAGGTTTTTCCATCCATTTCCTTTTTGATACATTCCATTTGATTCTTGAGCTTCCCTAAATGGTTTATAAATGTGATTTTATTGCTTTTGGCATATTTAAATGATTTGTTTTGGTGTTTTCATGATGGAATATGGGTGAAAAATGTTTTTTAAAAGGGTTTCTTTGATTATGCCTCTGTTAGATTCATGCAAGGTGTTTGTTAAAATTCCAATTGAGTTTTAAAGTGAATTTGAGTGCTTGTGGTGTTATTTGTACTTACTTGTGTTTTGATAGCTTGGTTAAAATTATAAATTGGGCATGATGTTTAGTTTAGAATCATCTTTATAGTATAATGATTTGTGGTAAAATGTTTTGGAAATATTCTCTCAATTTTTAAATGCTTCTTGATGATGTTGTAATTGTGTGACTTGTTTTTTTGGTTTAAGGGAAATTTGTGTTTCTTGAAAATGGTTTTTGGATGATTTCATGGACACTTGAAGTGTGTCATTATAAGTTGGCACACCCATGGGTGCACAGGGTGCCCACATGGATGGGAATTCAAATGAATATGACACTTAAGAGTGAGCCCTTTTCTCAAAATGATTCCTTGGTTTCTCAATAGTGTGTTGGTTCCCCTTGTAACTTTAAAAGTGGGTTCAAATGTTTTCTTGAATGCTTGAACCATTTCGAATTTTGTAATGTGATTAATACCTAAAATGATATAAAGTCCTATTTGTAACTTCTTGTGTTGTTACATGTTTTTCACTTGGCTTGGAAGGAGTTTTGATTTGAAATATAGAGGTTCGTTTAGCATTATGCATGCGAAGTGGTACTCTATGTTGACTTTTGTAATTAGTGTGGAAGTGGCTCGTAAATGTATTTGGAATTGGTTTAGAATTTTTTTTCCTAATTGGCACTTAAATATTTTTTGATTTTTTTATAAAACTCATATGATGTGAAAGTCTGGTTGGAAATTTGTGTTGTCTTTGAAAATTATTTTTGATGTGAAGTGATTTAAATGTCTGATTGGCACATTATGATGTTTTGGAAAATGGTTTGGAAAACCTGGGTAGTGTGACGCCGGGTTGGAATTTAATAATTATTGTGAAAGAAGTGGATTTAATTATATATTGATATTCATGGATTATATTTTGAGATCACTATAATCTAGGAGGTGCTCCCCTCTAGTGGCTCGTGCATGGGAACATTGTGGTATTGAGTCTATTTGACCTTGGGATGGGATCCCCTCTAATGAATCATGTATGAGAACACCGTTGGTTTTTGTTTCTATACCATGTGTTTCCAAAAATTATTATTATTATTATTATTATTAACATGGGATTACTTGGAATTAACTAGAGGTTCGAGTAATGGTTACTTGTTGAACCCGATTAGATAGGTTGGTACCCCCTTGAATTGATAGGTCTAGGTGGAATGTGCCACTAGATTTTCTAGTTTAGCGTGTCTGGTTGATTATTGAATATGGAGATTAAGCATATGTTAGAAGGTGATTCCAAACTGAGTACATCTAGGGATCACTCTAGGGATTTTTAGGGAATGATCATGAATCACTATCTATATGTTCTGTTTATTTCTTCCACATGTTGGATATTGGATTTTCTAGTTATTCCTTCTAGATTGGTTTCCTTTAATTTTTTTACATTAATTTTTATTATCTATCTTGGTTTTATATTTTAGTTTTTTCTTTGATATGGGTTGTGGAAAGTGAAACCATTTTCAAAAAGGAAGGCTACATGTGTTGTTTTAAAAAGTAAACTTATGGAAAGTTGGGTTTGTTTTCTTTAAATGATTAAAATATTGTTTTTGGAATATATTTTCAAACTAGTATTTATGGACTATTTTGGGAAAGTAAATGCATGGATTATATGGTGATTACCTACTAATATTTTTAATCTCACACCCTACTTGTGCCACTCAGCATCAGTAGACCCGAACTGTTTTGCAGGTACATGTTTCTAGTTCATTTTCTCTTGAAGCAGGTTGGTTTTATGGATGGTGGTGACCAAAATTTCACATGGAGATCTTGTTGGCATGATCCGGTCTCATATTTTTATTCAGTTTTATTTTGTTCATCAATCTTTTTATTTGTATCAGTTCTATATTTATTGATGTTCAGTTATTATTGAGTTTTCTATGAGCGCTTTTTGGGTCATTTGATCCTAGTTTTATTTGGGATAAATCATTCCCATTAGTTTATTTTGATTTCCAACACTAGTTTCCAGACCATGGGGATTGAGAATACCCTTCGGGCTATGTCTTGGACCAGGTCATGTGTCATATTGGATGACATCCTGACTTGGTTCATGACAAAGAAAGTAAGTTCTGGTTAATTAAAGTGTCTACAACAAATTATTTATTATTTTCCCAAATAAATTTATAGTGAAACTCTAATTAACCAAAATAGAAATGATACTAGTTTGGGTAAAGAAAATAGGCTTGGTTACTTAAATAATTAATGAAAACCAATATGGTTTTTTCCCATATAGCTTTTTATTGTAATTCTACTCAAATGAATCAAATGGTTGGAATTTTCTCAATCCAAATCATCATAGTGTAGTGTTGTTTATATATATGTATATGTGAAATTAATCCTAAATAGGTAGTCAGTTATGTGAATTTATAATGAGGATTATTACCCTAGATAGGTTAGTTGACTTAAGTATGAGATACCTAACACACACACACACACATATAGGAACCCCAGAGTGGGTGTATTGGAACATGAGACACCTTGTTATATCTGATATGGGAGAATGGAGGTTTCTTCATGGACTATGAACTATGTGGGGTGTGGTTATGGACTAATCATGAAAACTTAATGAAAATGAAATGTGATTGAAGTTATTGGTGAGTCAATATTATAATTGAATAATAGGACACTTTCTTATTATTGTTAGAGATGAGTTATGTCATATGAGGGTAACCTGAAAGTGAGGGGTTATCCCAATATTTTAAGTGAATTTAGAAATCTAAAAAAATTATATGCATTGTGTTTGAGATTGATTCATTAAAGGTGATATAAAATAGGAATTGTAGGTATAATGGTTCCTTGGGTATTGTGAATTTAACAACATGGGAAATGCTTATGTTGTGATAGGTTTTACATGCATGAGAGGCATGTGAAATAGTTAGATTAGGTACTTAATACTAGTATTGATGGGATATTACTTGAAATGGAATGAGTCATATGGTATGGTAGGGTATCACTGGGGTGTACACCAACTTGGATATGATATTTTTAGAAATAGGGGTTGTTGAGAACCACTGTGTGAATGGTTTTATTGATACTCTTCTACTAAGGGTTAATGGAGTGACTTTTTTTCTTAACCTACATAGTATGTGGATTTATGTGACCTATGTTTAGCCCAATTAAGGTGATCTTTGTGCTTGTTTAGGCACTAATGACCTTGGTGACCTATGAGACATGTTGATGGGTGGATTTTGGAATTCTCTAAAATAAAAAGACTGAGTTGGGTATGTATGTAACTATAGATGATATTTCATGATAATGAATGAAAATTCATGGTGGTTTCATTTGATGCCTTTTTAGAGTGTATAATACACTTTGGTATGCATGTGTTTGGTCCCTTAAGAATCATATAGGGTGTAAGACCCTGGGAGTTGCTAGTGTGTTATGATGGATTCTAATAATCCTCAGTTAATCAAATATATGGATTTAGGTCGTGGATTATAATGGGATTAGTGGAAAATCACATGTGGATAGTGATAAAATATGATATGATAATGAAAATGTGTGAGACACCTTTTTATGGTCAAGAAATAGAAAAAATGATGTTGAACCTTTATTCTATAACTTATGTTTATTAGAGTAGGGGAAAATCTAGGGTATGGTTAGGTGTGATGGACCATTGGAAACTAGTGTATTAGGGTATGATCAATATGAATTATGGGATATTAACAATGTGATAATATAATGAACAATATTTCATGAGGTTAAGGATATGTTGGTATGATAAGATCATGTGAGGATGGGATGTAATCTTTTATAAAGTAAAAATAAGTGACATAATCCCTGAGTCTTGTGAAATGATGTGGGTCTAAGTGGACTAGTATTATGGATAAGGAATCATAGAGTGCCTCAACTATGATGATTTGGAAACTCACATGATTATAGATTCCAACAATATTGGGTAGGGGTCATAGTAGGATGAAATATGAAGGTTTCATTGTAACGAGAAAGGTTATGGACCCCAAGTTACATCCATCAAGACCAGGTGTACAAAAAAAATTATCGATATATTTGAAAGTAGTCATGTGAGGCATCATTGTGTCATTAGAATAAATTTTAGAAATATGAGTGGGGTTTGTAAGTGTTAGCATTTAGCTGGTGGTGGATGTCAGGTGAGTTTTGTGCTCGGGGGATAGTGTTGACCTATATACGGGTTGAGAACTGAAGGACTCTATGAGATTCTAGTGGGAATGGTAACCCAAATTTTTGATGGTAATGGGAGGTGATTCTCTATAATTATAGGATACATAAAAAAGGATCTGAGTACCATGGAATGTTTTATTCAAACTTAGTCATTGATAGGAGTCGATAGAGATGGGATGAGCGTTACTTTAGAGGAGTGACACATGGGTAATGTTGGAACTTGTCATGGTTTGTACTCATGGATCATTAATAAGGAAATTATTATGGTTTGGTGTGCACCATATATAATTTAAGAAAATAGAGTTCAATTTAAGTAGTTTTTTAAAAACATTTGGGTGAATTTTCATGGAACCAACCTAGAAGGAGCTTATGTTTTGGTGGTGGTAGTTTGATGCAAGCAGTTGATTTATGTGTGGGAAATGAAAAATAGCCAGATGATTGGTGGAAATTATCATGATTCAGTTCATATGGTAACTAATAATTACTAAATATTATATGATGATCGAGTGGTATGTCTAGGTATGTGTTTTAGGAAATATTCTAGTAGAGTAACTGGGTTCATGAAATTTCAATGCTCATTGGAATAATGTCACATGTGCAATGAGGTAGAAAAATGAATTATTGATATAGTTTAGAGGATGAGATGAAGGAATCTGATGACAATGGTTGGGTGATTCTCAAGTGATACATCAAGTATGTGATGGACTGGTGTAAACCAATAAGATCAACTAATGGGGTGTGATTTCAGTTAATAAGGACTTTATGAATTCCACTAGAATTGGGGAATTTTTATATAGTTGTTACAAGTAATTAGTGCTATAATTCTTGTGTTGGTATGGTTTCGAATAGTATAACTAGTTTTGGTATAGTTTCAACATGACCATAACAAAAAAAACATAGGATTTGATCCATGAATCTTGATTTGGTAAATGGAATGGTTCATGGAGTATGTATGAGTAAACTTCTTATGGATGGGAGGAGTTATAGTAGGGAGGTTATAACACCCCAGATCTATTTGAGGTATGCATCAATTTTTTTAAATCCAAGTTTTTTTTAAAAATTTCTAATTAAATTTGAATATTTAATTTTTTGTGCTATTATGTATGGATAAGAATTTATAAATAGTAATTTGTGTTGAGTCTTAAGTCGACCATGTGTATTAGGACGCCATTGAGATTTAAGAAGTGTTTAAAGTTGTTGTTAATTGATTTTTTAGAGTTTATTGGGTTTGGGGTGGGGTTGTTGTTATTTTTTATCCACAAGGAGGTTTAAGAAGGGTATAGAGGGGCTGAAATATAATATAGGTATTTTTAGGATGAATTCAGTCATATTTTTGGAGTTGCAATAGTTTTATGAAAAATTGTATAACCATCATATATAAGAGTCACTATATGTAAGAGTCACCTTGTGAAGAGTTACTATTATGCATGGGTCCAACACATGTAAGAGTAGCCCCCTTTATGTGAAAAATTCTGCTATGTGTCAAAATCTTGTGTACATATGGGTCAATAAATGGTAAAGGGTGATGCATAAAAGTAATTCACTAAATGAAAATGAATAAAACTTCAATATGTAAGAGTAAACCTGTTGATATATAGGATTCATTCTATAGATTCCATATATACATAAGAGTAAACACATGACAAAGTAATATGTAAGAGTTATTCTCTTTAAAAAAAAAATATAAGGGTGGGATTCCCCTATAATACGTTAGAGTAAAAAACATAAAGTTCAATATTTATATAGTATATTCAAGGGTATTTATATATAAAAGTATTATATATAAGGGTAACTTCCCTAATTCATAATGGTCCTATATTGGGTGGATTTTTTAGATGATGCATAAGGGCTAGGGGAGATATATAAGGGTACCTAAAGGTGATATGAAAGGGTTATCCCATGCATAAGGGTCGAGCATAAGGGTCCTAGTGTTTTCCAAAATTGAGTGTGATGAGATTTTTCCAAACTATCCAAAGTATTAATAAAATGATTAATTAATTGATTTAAATTATAAATAAGAGGGGGGATTAATCTATTTCAACCAAAATAAAGTGAATATTCCTTAATTAATTCTTTTTTCCCTATCTTTAACTCCATCTTCAAGTGAGATCATAACCAATTGTTGTATGATATTTTTTTGTGTGCTCTGGGTGATAGCTAGTGGTAATCCTATCAATAATATTAAAATATTCCTTAGTTTCTTAACTTATTTATTCAGTGCTCATTTTTTTGTGACTCAAACTAGGGTTAGGTGATGACTCCAATAGTACGAGGTAGAATTGATCCAAATGATGGGGATTTTGTTTATCCATGATAAAGGAGATCCCAGTAGGATGGGAACACTATATTTTGTGTAAAATCATTAAGTTATGTCATTTAAATAAATTATTTATTATTTTACATCAATTTAGATGAAATTTATGGGTTATTTGAAATAGGAAATTGGGGATTTTGGGTGTTAAAGGTTTGGGTGGATGTCGAGGGTGGTGCACTCCCCCTTTTCTTAAGGATTTTGACACAGGAGATCACCCATTGATTAATTCCTGGTTTATTACCTATGAATTAATTATGTAAATAATATTTATTAAATGTGAAAGATAATTATAATTTATTTATAATTAATTTTTATGATCATTGATAGAGTGTATGCCTTATGTTTATGGGAGATGATTGTTCAGGATTGGATGAGATTAAGTGGGAGTGGTCAGGCTTTCATTAAGGGAATAACTCTGAATGAGTTAGGTGGTACCTAAACATATCCTAAAATTTATGAATTTGTTTTGTTATTAGGTGATATTCCATATCACTACTTATTCATGATTGACCTTAAATTTAAAATGACTTTTTTTCTTATAAAAACCTATGGAAGGAATGGAAGTGTATAGGGCCTTGATGTACCCTTTGACATGAGCTCAATTCATCGATCATCAATGGATGATGGAATAACTATAAATGTGTTCCCTGTGATATAAATAACCTTGAGGGGTATAACTGAAATAAGTGAAAGGTAGTGGAACTCGAGAGAGGTTCCCTTAGTCCTCTCACTATAGGGGACAATGATAGATTTGAAATGGTTGGATTTGTGATAGTCTATGTGGTAACTTGAGATATCATAGAGCCTCTTGGATATATGATGATGTGTGTGTATTTAGTGTTACTCATCCACTTATATTTTAGCATATATGAGTGGGGATACCATGGAATGGCTTTACAAATAGGTTAGGTGTTAGAGGACCGACCCAGTTTGTTATTCAAAGTGATATGGGATTTATGAAATCTATCTTGTGTGATACCTGTATTATATCACAAGTGTGGATGATTAGACCATGATGTGAGCATGGTTGTGTTGAAACATGTTATGTATCAAGTTATAGGATTTAACCCTTGAGCATGGAATGAGATAGAGGAACCCATGTGGAGTGTCCAAAACTCTGTGTGAACTAGAGGACCATAGTGGATTCTCAATTTTGTGTTTAATCTGAGGAGAATTATTACATGGGGGTTATAATTATTGTATCCTATTATGAATATATAATTGGGAATATATTTTATGTATGAAAGGAAAACCTAGTTAATTTTTTTTTTCGGTTCGGGAAAGAGGAAAACTCTTATAGGTGTGATATACAATGGTTCCAGGGTGATATATCTACCCCTGGGTATATGATATGTGATTTCAAGGTGGGTACCATTCCCCTTGATGAGATATGATATGTGATTATAGGGAGGGTGTTATCAATGATATATGATATGTGATTTCTGGGTGGGTGCTATTCCCCTTGATGATATATGATATGAAATTACTCTATGGGCACTATTACCCTTGATGATATATGATATGTGATTATAAGGTGGGTGATATTCCCCTTAATGATATAGGATATGTGATTCTGGGTATGATATATTCCCTAAGATTATATATGATATGTGATTCTGGGGTAGGTTCTATTCCCCCAATGATATATGTTATGTGATTTTGGACCAAACACTGTTCCACTTGATGATATATGATATGTGATTATAGGGTGAGTTATATTCCCCTAATGATATATGATTCCAAGTTAGTAACTATTACCCTCAATGATATATGATATATTATTAAAGGGTTGGTGATATTACCCATGATGATATATGATATGCGATTCTAGGGTGAGAATTACTCCTCTGGTGATATATGATATGTGATTCTAGGGCTCACATTATTCCCCTTGATGATATATGATACTATTATGGAAAAATTATTATCTGAACCATGGTAGGGTTATGAGAATTTCTTAAATACATACATCAATGGATAAAGTAGGTATGGTCAACCTTGGGTGTCACATTAGAAATCGAGGGTTGGTGGTGATTATTTTATCATATTCAACCATTAATTTTTCTAAACATATAACACTATTCATACACTACTTATCCTAGTTATGTTAGGGAAATCGTTTATGGTGGCCTATTGAGTTTCTATCACACCCTGCTTGGGTGGCCTTAACACTTTGGCACCCAAGAAGACCTCATGATCAAAGGTACATATAGAGAAGAGGTTTAATATTGGATGTTTGATGTAACACCCCAAACATTTTATGGTATGTTTCTATTAAATAAATTCTAGTTATAGCCTCTATTTCATGAATCAATGAGCCTCTATGTAACAAAACTTGGGTATTTATAGGAGATATTCATATCCTATCCATTAAATTTAAATTTTCCAGCTTTCCAATTTGAATTTTGAAAATCTGACATACACGGTTGTGTTAAGGATGATATTTAGAGTCTAATAGAATTAACTTAATTTTCGGCGAATAGTAACCTACCGTATGAATAGTAACCTACCCTTATGAATAGTAACTTACCCTTATGAATAGTAATATGCCTTTTATGAATTATATCCATACCCATGAATGTATAAATAAATATAGGAACCTTAAACATGAAAATGAATATTTTAAGTGTTTCTATTTTTTTGATTAAATGATGATTTTAATTAAATATTTAATTAATCATATTTAGAAAATTATTTTTGAAAAATGGAATCCATTTTTGGATTCTACACGTCGAAAAATTGTTAGGGCTAATTTTTGGTATTTTTTTGAAATACTTGAATTTTTGGTGAATAGTAAAATACATCAATTTACCGTGTAAATACATTATAAATTAAATTAACTATTCAAAGCATCATGAGTGATGTAAGCACTCAAATATCAAACTAACATGATCTTATTACTATTCTAAGTCAGGTAATACTCACTATTTCTTGTCTTGAGAAGAAATAATAAATTAATGATTATAATATTAAGAAAACTCTCCTCCCCTCCACTATATAAACCACCCTCACCCCTTCTTCCTCCCACACTACTCAAGCTTAAAGACTTGCCTAAATTCTGATTAAATAGCTCCCTAACCTCCTCTTAAACGTCCAATACCTACTAGTCTCACCAAAAGGCTAAAATCAAAGGTCTTAAGGAGTTTCTCAAAGAGGTGTACTCAAGAGGTGAACCTCTCTGCCTTTTTTATTTCAATTCCTTTTACAAGTTCCATTATTTTGTTCTCTCTTCTGACCTCACCTCATACAAATGCCATGATAATTACAGTACCATACATCTACTGGATTTTAATTATGCTAATGGAAAATTTCACTATATTCTCTCTTTTTCCCTCCTTTTATACTTAAATGCAAACACCGTCTGAGATGTGTTAATTTATCACACTCAAGGAAGACGGGTTTTCAAGTTGCATTACTATCTTCAAGAAAGGCCATGAAACCTTTTCAATTATTGAAACAGATCATAATATATGTATTTTATCATGTTTAATGTTCTGGAATCCTTACACACTCATAAAATGGAATAATAATACAAAATAAGTTCATTGTGCATAAAACTACCAAGCCAAATCCAAGGGTTTATCATTAACTCATCGAATGAGTCATCCTCATGGTATATAAACAGAATAATTATAAGATCATTTATATCTATATAATTTAATTAATAATAAATATTAATGATTCTAGATGTTTAACCAAATTTCAAATGAACTTCCATTCATGAATACAAGTAAACGAATCATGAAAACCAAGTAAGAAAATGCTTCCGAAACAATAAAATTGAATATATTAAAACCATAAAAAAGGCCATTAATGAACTTAATAAGGTTATACCATATCAATTAAATGTTTATGTGGTTCTGTAATTATTAATTAATGAAGCTAAATTTGATTATTCAGGTCTTTAAGAACAATCAAGAACACCTTTGAGCTTAAGGTAAGAGATCCTCTCTCTCACTTTTGTTCAAGAATATCCCCTATGTTGTGACCTTTTATTTTTAATACCTAATGATGGGGTATGTTTTATAAAATCCCCCATACTTCCCTTATGATATATAAATAATGTTATACCCCTTTACCTCTCATTAATCCCTCACAAGAACACTCGTTACAATGCCGAAATGTTTGTAAGGGGTTTTCTCATCTCACTTTCAATTCTGTGGGATTTGCATTGCTCACCTCTTATTTATTATATGTGGTATATGTGTACTTCCATTTGATATATATTATCATGATTATATTTATATTCATGGTATTCTGTGATTCATTTGGTGGTTATTAACTTTTGGTCATACGACTCAATTGATTACAACGTGGTAATAAGATTTATCTCAATTTTCACTTCGTTGTGACTTGATTAGTATTGTGCACCTACTCTTTCTTATGTGGTGTAGCATAATGTCCATTTTAGATCACTTTTCAATTGAAATTATATTCCATTTAAATTTCCATATTCTCAAATCATGGATATGATTATTGTCTAAGCCGTATACCACTTTACATATGATATTTTTTGAATGTTGTTTTGACTGAGGAATATAATGAATCTGTATCCTCTATTCTATATGAATAATGTAAATACATATTGATATTGTGACGAATCTATGTATAAATAATTCTTTGGACATGAAGCGGTGGGTGGGTCCCGCTACATCCCCTCGATGCATCGACAGGTCTCATGAGACAATCAGTTTGGCGACAAACCCTTTGAGTTTGTTTCAAAAAATTAGATGGGTTTATATCCATAAAACTAAACTATTTTAACGGTATTATGGTATCATGTGCCAGATATATGGAGTCCAATCAATAAAAATTCTCTTTATTCATTATCAGTTATTACTATCCATGAGGTTTTCACTATGAAAAAAATCTATGGATGTAGTTTCATTCTCAGTTTATTAATGGCATGAGTTTTTCATTTATTCACCATGCCATATTGATTATGCTAAGTTGTTTATGATTCAGTTATTATTGATTCATGCTTCTTCCATTTGAAAACCTTACCGAGAATTTGAGCTCACACCTTTCATTTTTTTTTACCTTCAACAGGTTATGAAGAGGTGACTATTTACTGAGTTTTGTGGATTCAGTTTTTAGTTTTTGTTATGTATTGTATTTTGTAACCTTTTCCAATTTAATTTGAGTTAAATCTATGTATCTAGTTTCTTTAAGACTACTAAACTGTTCATTCCTTTGGGATTTTTATTCCTTCTAACCATGCAAATATAAAAATTAATGCACCGGCTCTGGTCTAGAGGGGTCGAGGCATTACAGTTGGTATCAAAGGAAGTTTAGTAGCAAACACTACCACAAAACTGGGCAAGGCCAGCTCCACCCCTTTATCAGCGCTAACGAAAAAGCGGTGATAAAGGGGGGGGGGGTAACTTTATCAGCGCTAAAAAAAGCGCTGATAAAATTACCCCTTTATCAGCGCTTTTTTTAGCCCTGATAATGGCCCCCCTTTATCAGCGCTTTTTTTAAAAGCGCTGATAAAGGGTTCGACTTCAAAAAAAATTTAATTAAAAAAAATATATTAATATATTAATATATAAATATAGTTATATTGATATAAATATAACATATAATTTTTAAATATATTTTAGATAAGTATAAATATACATTTACACTTAATATACTTAATATATAAGATATTTTGTGAAAATGGCTTATAAAAAAATTAATTATTTTTTTAATTAATAATTTTATAATTATTATGGAGTAATAGTCCTTTAATAACAATTTGAAGACTAAAAAAATAAAAAAAATGAAAAAAAGATCCAAAATATGTTGAAAACGCAACTCGAACTTCAAACGGCCATAACTTTTGATCCGGGTGTTTGTTTGAGCTCTACTACATATTAAATCGAAGCATGCAATGAGCTCTACGTCGCTGTGACCCAAGGGGCCCAATAAAGGTTTTTTTGAGGCCAAAAGAGCCCCAGAAGGCCTCCAAAACTGAGTTTTTAGTCGGGTAACCCCGATTTTTTAACATTTTGTGGATTTTCAGCCTCATTTAAGGGGGTATTATTGGTTTTTTTTGGTGGGGACTGAATTTATTCCTTGGTATTACATTCATATTGATATTATTTCTTTGAAATTTTATCTTTTTTTATAATTCATTACTATTTATAATCAAATATATAACTATATGTACATATTTTTTATATATTCACACCTAAAAATTTAATTTTTTAAATAAATAATTAACCATATTTACATATAAAATATATTAGATTTATCTAAATAATAACTAATATCCATTTTATTTAAAATATCAATATATGAATATTTATATAACTATATATTAATATAACTATATATATATTAATATAACTATATATATATTAATATAACTATATATATATATATATCAATATAACTATATATATATATTAATATAACTATATATATTAATATAAATATATATTACTATACGAATAAATATAACTAAATATATATATAAATAAATAGATATATCATAAACAAAAGAACAAATAAATATAGGGGAGTGGCAAAGGCTTTAGGCGTGCAGGGGGGAGGTCTCGAGATCAAATCTGGGTAGAGGCAGGGGCGAGCGCGTAAGGGTGATTTAGAGGGTCTATCACTGATAAAGGGTGTAGGAGATGCGCTCGGGCGCTGGTGGTGCGGGAAAGCACTGATAAAGGGGGGCTCAAACGATGTAAAAAGCCCTGCCCCAAGATTGTCAATTTTTTTTAATTTTTTTTTAAATTTTTTTAGTTTTATCAGCCTTAAAAAAGTGCTCATAAAAGGCGTCTTTTATCAGTGCTAAAAAGAAAGCGCTGATAAAATACCCTTTTATCTGCGCTTTATTTTAGCGCTGATAGAGGGGACCCTCCTTTATCTTTTCTGGCATTAACAGAGATTTTCTAGCGCTGTTAAAGGCCATTTTTAGTGCTGATAAAAGTTATATTTGTAGTAGTGAAACTTGAGAACTTGATTAGAAAACGTAGATTAGGGAACCAAGACCTAAGGAAGTATTTGAGGACAAACATACAAGAAAATCCTGGTATTTTGGTAAGGAAAATATTATGTAGATCTTTCCAGCAATATATCCCTGTCTAGATACAAGCAGGTAGAGGTGGCTCTGGCACAGATGTACCTAGAAGTGAAAGCTCTGACAAGGAGTTTCGAGCTTGACCCGGGGTATCCTGGTACACAACAACAGGCCTTGCGGTACTCTTGGTTATGACACTCCCAGGGGATATGCTTAGGATAATTCATATTTTCTTTATAATCCATTATGAAGGATTGAAATGTAAATTTTTTCTTAGAGAAGCCATGTTTATGAGATTAGCTATGAATATAATTTTAATCTATGTTATGTTCTTTTCTATTTTAGATTCATAAACTAATATAGTGTATGCCATTATTTATAAATGGAACCTAATGGAAGAAGAGGAATCAATACTTGTGGAAAATGTAGGGATTTTACCACTGATAAAGTCAACATAGTCAATGTCAGAGTAGATCAGATTATGACCATATTGAGACAACTTACTTAGGTTGTGAAGAATAAACATGATACACATATGTTGGATCGTTTCATGGAGTAGAATCCCCCATATTTTAGTGGTACTACTAAACCGATGGTAGTAGATATGTTGATCAAGTCACTTGAAAAGATATTAATGGCATTAAGATGCAATGAAAATGAGAAGGTAGTGGTAGTAGTATATTTTCTCAAGGGTGACGCAGATCAATGGTGGTATTTGATCCATAATACTAAGGAGGAATAAGAAATAGAAGATATGGAATGGAGGACTTTTAGGGAAATATTCTTCGAAAAATATTCCTCTCGTGAGCAATGAACTGAAATGAAGAGGAAATTCCTTGGATTAAAATAAACAGAAGAAGACAGTGTCGTAGAGTATGAGGCTACCTTCACAAGGCTATCCAGGTATACCATAGATTACATACGTGAGTCGGCAGAAAAAATTGATCATTTCCTTGAATATCTTAAGCCAAGTTTTTGAAGGGCACTGTATTCTCAAACATTTTCATCATATGATGAAATTGTATCAAGTACAATCAAAATAGAGAAAGAATTTTCTAGATCAAATTTTTTCAATGGAAACCAAGATAATAAGCGGTACTCTGATAAACAAGGAAAATGAGAAGCACCAAAGAAGAACAAGGGTATGAAGAAATTCCCATTACATGAGAACTGTGGAAAGAATCATATCTGGAAATGCTTGAAAGGTATGGGAGTCTACTATAAGTGCGAAGAAAATGGTCATTGATATGATGAATGAAAGGGGAAGAAACAATTCAATGATATTCAATTCTACAATTGTAGAGAGATGGGACACTATGTAAATGAGTGTCCTAAGCACCAAGGAAAATTGCCTCAGAAAAGGACAAGAGAGCAAGGGAGAGCTTATACGATTACAACCATGGAGGTTGAAGTTCCTAATGATGTGGTGGAAGATACTTTAATTGTTTCCTAAAAATTAGACAACACTTTATTTGATTCTGGATCATCACATTCATTTATATCTTCCTAGTTTTCCAAGAATATTAGACATGTCCAATTTGATTTAATAAAGGAGTTGTCAGTCAAAACTCCTAGGGGATGTATCATTGCAACAAAGGCATGTCGATTAGTCTCCCTTTAGACACCAAAACCTTCTTTAGTTTCTAACCTTATCATCACACCAATGACTGACTTTGATATAATTATCAGTATTAATTGGGTGTCAAATTTTGTTGTGAAGATTTATTGTAAGAAGAAATAAGTTACAATTTTTGAAAATGGTGTATAATCCCTTATCTTTAGAGAAGAAACTTCACCACTTGATTCTTATCTAGATCCACCCCTAGTAGCTCTAATGAATGCAATAATTGGAGAGGAAGGTAAACAAATATCTATGGGTGAGTAAAGAAATATTCAAATTGAAGATGTGCATATAGTGCAAGAATACATTGATGTATTTCTGGAGGATTTACCTAGACATCCTCCGGAGCAGGAAGTTGAGTTCTCTATCGATTTAATTCATGGTGCAAGACCTATATCAAAGACTCCCTATAGAATGGAAACTGTGAAATTAGTTTAGATAAAGAAAAAACTAGAGGAATTGAGTGAAAAAATATTTATTCGACCTAGTGTTTCTCCATGGGGAGCCCCTTTCCTCTCTGTCAAGAAGAAAGATGGATCCATGAGGCTATGCATTGATTATAGGGAAATTAATGCCATTAAAATAAATAATAAGTACCCTTTTCCATTGATTGATGATTTATTTGATCAACTTCATGGAGATCAATACTCTTCTAAGATTCACCTTCGATCCAGATATCATCAGCTACGTGTGAGGAAAGAAGATATTCCTAAGACTATATTTCAAACCAGGTATAGGCATTACGAGTTTATGGTGATGATTTTTGGACTGACTAATGCACCCTCTATTTTCATGGATTTAATGAATAGAGTTTTCAAGTAATATCTTGATAACTTTGTTGTGGTATTCATCAATGATATCCTGGTATAATCAAAAAGCTATGAAGACCATGAGAATCACTTGTAGATTATTCTGAAAACTCTTAGAAGAAATGAATTATATGGGAAGTTTAGCAAGTGAGAATTCTGGCTTCAATCAGTTTCTTTTCTTGGCCATATTGTCTCTAAGGATGGAATATTAGTTGATCCTATGAAGACAAATATAATCTAAGAATGGACAACACCAACAAACATAATCGAGGTATGTAGTTTTATTGGATAATTAGGTTACTATCAGCGTTTCGTTTATAATTTTACCCAACTGGATAACCTGCTAACCAAACTCACACATCAAGGGTTGAAGTTTGTATGGAAGAAATGTACAGAATTCCTTGAAGAATTGAAAAGAAGACTAGTAAATGATCCAATTTTGACTCTTCCATCTATAAATGAGGAATTTGTGATATACAGCGATGCATCAAAGAATGGACTGGGTTGTGTCCTTATGAAAAACAATAATGTTATTTCTTATGCATCAAGATAGTTGAAGACTCATGAGAAAAATTATCCAACTCATGATCTTGAGTTATCATCCATAATCTTTGCTTTGAAAATATGGATACATTATCTATACAGATAAAGATGTGAGATTTATATGGACCACAAGAGTTTGAAATAATTTTCACAAAAAAAGAACTCAACATGAGGCAAAGGAGATGGCTTGAGTAACTCAAATATTACGATTTTTCAATACACTACCACCTCAGAAAGGCAAATAAGGTGGTAGATGCATTAAGTAGGAAAGATCATGAAATCCTGACCCAAATGAAGATTGAAAGAGATCCTATATTCATGGATCTACTGAAGATGGATATGGTAATTGTTAATTAAGGGGAAACATATTTCCTCTTTCAAATGATTTCTAAACCATATTTATTAGAGAAGATAAAAATCTCTCAATCTGATGATGAGAATCTACACAAGAAAATTAATGCTATCAAGGATGGGAGATTGGAAGACTTTGTGTATGAAGAAGGAGTTCTGACATTTGGGAAGAGGTTATGCATTCCATCAGTACTTGAGCTAAAAAAAGAACTATTAGACGATGCTCATATCTCAAATTCCTCTACACACCTGAGTATCACAAATATGTATAGATATTTGAAGGAATATTTTTGGTGGGATAATATGAAGTGGGAAATTGTTGACTATGTGTTAAGGTGTCTAGTTTTCCAACAAGTGAAGGTAGAGAGACAAAATCCTAGAAGAGTGATGCAACCTCTATATATTCCTTTTTAGAAGTGGGATAACATTATGATGATTTTTTTCACTGGACTACAGAGGACACCTAGAAGGAGTGATACAATATGGGTAATTGTTGATCATCTCACAAAATCAACACATTTTTTTCCTATGAGAGAGGATTTACCACTTGAACACCTATAAAGACTTTATATTAATGAAGTTTTAAGACTTCATGGTGCACCTCTATCGATTGTGTCCGATCAAGATCCCAGTTTACATCAAAATTATGGAAAATTATCCAAAAGGCTTTTAATACTGAGCTTCGTATGAGTACTTCTTATCACCCCCAAACTGACAGACAGTCTAAAAGGACTATTCAAACTCTAGAAGACCTGTTGAGATCCTAATCTCTTGACTTCTAAGGTATTTGGGATCAATAATTTCCATTGGTGGAATTTTCCTACAATAATAGTTTCCATTATAGTATTCAAATGGCTCCATATGAAGCATTATATGGAAAGAGATGTTGAACTCTAGCTTGTTGGGATGAAGTTAGTGAGAGGAAAATTATAGGCCCAGAACTTATTGAGGATACCATGACAAAGGTGAAGAAAATCCAAGCCCATATCAAAGCTTCCCAAAGTAGTTAGAAGAGTTATGCTGACAACTAGAGAAAGGATTTAGAATTCCAAGTGGGATATCATGTCTTTCTGAAAGTATCTCCATAGATGGGTCTCTTAAGGTTCAGTAAGAAAGGGAAGCTGAGCCCCAGGTACATTGGACCATTTGAAATTCTAGAAAGAATTGGGGCTATAGCATACCGTTTAGAAATTCCTCCAAGTCTCTCCAAAGTTCATGATGTGTTCCATGTGTCATTGTTGAAGAAATACATGCCAGACCCAATGCATGTACTCACCTATGAAGAAATAGAATTGGAACTTGATTTTTCATATTGTGAAGATCCTATTAGGATTCTTGACACAAGGGAGTAGGTATTTAGAAATAGGAAAACTTGTCTAGTGATGGTTATTTAGAGAAACCATAATATGGAGGAAGCAACGTGGGAACCTGAGGATGTTATGAAGAAGAACCACCCCATCCTTTTGAAGGTCTTTATAAATGAAAAATTTCGAGGATGAAATTTATGAAGGGGGGAATAATGTAACACCTCAAAAATTTTATGGTATGTTTCTCTTAAATATATTCTAGTTATAGCATGTATTTCATGAATCATTAAGACTCTATGGAAAAAAAATTGGGTATTTATAGGAGATAGTCATAACCTAGCCATTAAACTTAAATTTTCCAGCTTTGTGATTTGATTTTTGAAAATTTGACATACACGGTTGTGTTCAAGATGATTTTTAGAGTCGGATAGAATTAACTTAATTTTTGGTGAATAGTAACCTACCTTATGAATAGTAACCTAACCTTATGAATAGTAACTTACCTTTATGAATAGTAATATGACTTTTATGAATGGTATCCATACCCATGAATGTATAAATAAATATAGGCACCTTAAAAATAAAGATGAATATTTTAAATGTTTATATTTTTTGATTAAATAATAATTTTTATTAAATATTTAATTAATTATATTTAGAAACTTATTTTTGAAAAATGAACTTCATTTTTGGATTATACCCGTTGGAAAAATGGTTAGGGTGAATTTTTGGTATTTTTCTGAAATACTTGAATTTTTGGTGAAAAGTAAAATACATTAATTTACCGTATAAATACACTATAAATTAAATTAACTATTCCTTGTATCATGAGTGATGTAAGAACCCAAATATCGAACTCACATGCACTTATTAATATTATAAGTCAATTAATACTCACTATTTCTTGTCTTGAGAAGAAATAATAAATTAATGATTATAATATAAGGAAAACTCTCCTCCCCTCCACTATATAAACCACCCCTCTCCCCCTCTTCCTCCCACACAACTCAAGCTTTAATACTTGCCTAAATTCTGCTCAAATAGCTCCCTAAACTCCTCCCCCATGTCCAATACCTACTGGTCTCACCAAAAGGCCAAAATAAAAGTTTTTAAGGAGTTTATCAAAGAGGAGTACTCAAGAGGTGAACCTCTCTTCCCTTTTTTATTTCAATTCCTTTTACAAGTTCCATTATTTTGTTCTCTATTCTCACCTTTCCTCATAAAAATTCCATGATAATTAAAGTACCAAAAATTTACTATATTTTCATTGTTCTAATAAAATATTTCATTATAATCTCTCTTTTCCCCCTTCTTTTATACTATAAATGCAAACACCGTCTGAGATGTGTTAATTTATCACACTTAAGGAAGATGGGTTTTTAATTTGCATTACTATCTTCAAGAATGGTCAGGAAACATTTTCAATAGTTGGACCAGATCATAATGTATCTATTTTACAATTTTTAATGTTCTGTTATCCATACACACTTATAAAATGGAATAGTAATACAAAATAAGTTCATTGTACACAAAAGCCAATCCAAATCCAAGGGTTTATCATTAACTCATCGAATGAGTCATTCTCATGGTATATAACCCGAATCATTATAATATAATTTATATCTATATAATTTTATTAATAATATATATTAAAGATTCTGAATGTTTAACCACATTTCAAATGAACTTCCATTCATGAATACAAGTAAACGAATCATGAAAACCAAGTAAGAAAATGCTTCCAAAACAATAAAATTGAATCTCTTAAACCCATCAAAAAAGCCATTAATTAACTTAATAAGGTTATAAAATATCAATTAAATGTTTATTAGGTTCTTTAATTATTAATTAATGAATCTAATTTTTATTATTCAGGTTTTTAAGAACAATCAAGAACACCTTCGAGCTTAAGGTAAGGGATCCTCTCTCTCACTTTTGTTCAAGAATATCCCCTATGTTGTACCCTTTTATTTTTAATTCCTAATGATAGGGTATGTTTTATCAACTCCACCATACTTCCCATATGATATTTAAATAATGGTATACCCCTTTACCTCTCATTAATCCCTCACAAGAACACACGTTACCATGCCAAAATGTTTGTAACGGGTTTTCTCATATCACTTTCAATTTGGTGGGATTTACATTGCGTGCCTCATATTTATTATATGTGGTATAGGTGTACTGAAATTTGATATATATTATCACAATTATATTTATATTATTGGCATTCTTTGATTCATTTGGTGGTTATTAAATTTTGGTCATACGACTTAATTGATTACAACATGGTAACGAGCTTTGTCTCAATTTTCACTTCGTTGTGACTTGCTTAGTATTGTGAACCTAATCATTCTTATGTGGTGTACCTAATGACCATTTTAGATCAATTTTAAATTGAAATTATATTCCATTTAAATTTCCATATTCTCATATCATAGATATGATTATTTTTTAAGATGTATACCACTTTACATACGATATTTATTTTGAATGTTGTTTTGACTCAGGAAATATTGATGAATCCGTATCCTCTATTCTATACAGATAATGAAAATACATATTGTTCTTGTGTTGAATATATGTATAAATAATTTTTTGGACATGAAGCGGTGGGTGGGGCCCACTACATCCGCTCGATGTATCGACAGGTCTCATTAGACAATCAGTTTGGTGACAAACCCTTCAAGTTTGTTTCCAAAAATTAGAAGGGTTTATACCCACAGAACTAAACCATTTTAACGGTATTATGGTATCATTTTCTAGATACATGATGTCCAATCAATAATCATTCTATTTATTCATTATCAGTTATTACTATCCATGAGGTTTTCACTATGAAAAAATCTATGGTTTCAATTTGATTCTCAGTTTATTAATAGCGTGAATTTTTGGTTTATTCACCATTCCATATTGATTATCCTAATTTGTTTATGATTAAGTTATTATTGATTCATGATTACAACATTTATAACCCTTACTGATCATTTGAGATCACCCCTTTCATTTCTTTACCTTCAACATGTTATGAAGAGGAGACAATTTACTGAGTTTTGTGGATGCAATTTTTAGTTTTTGTTATGTATTGTATTTTGTAACCTTTTCCAATTTAATTTGAGTTACATATATGTATCTAGTTTCTTAAAGACTATTAAATTGATCGTTCCTTCAGGATTTTCATTCCTTATAAATATGCCAATATAACAAGAATTTCACCGACTCCGATCTATAGGGGTCGGGGAGTTACATTTGATATAAATAGAATGGAAAAAGTTAAGAGATATGACTAAGTCAAGCTTCAAGAGTAGGTTTGTGTTTCAGTTTATTATATTTTGGTTGCATTATATAACATTTTCCATGATAGATCTTACTATATCTATCTAAATTTAATGTCATATTGGGTTTCTCATCTATTATAACATGTGGTGTATTATTTACTTTTTGGAATTGATTATGATGTTTATTTATTCTTTTGGATTTTTGATGACTGGTTGTATATTATTTAATCTATTTTTTCTTTACTCTAATATGAGCGTACAATCTCCCCATTTCACGATCTTAAACCGTAGTTACTAATTGGTAGCCTCTAGTGTATGAGGAGTCACGCCTAAGGTCGTGTAATGAACCAATCTGATTATTGTAGGATGAACTGAGTCAAGGAGGTAATAGAGACCATTTATATATTTCTTTTTATTATGACAAAAAATAAATACAAGGTCTTCTAAATTAATGTCATCCTTTCTCAATTTAGATTTTAAAGAGGAAGTGTACATTTAAAAAAACAATAGTTTCTTACTTGGAAAAGATAAAGAATATGTTTATAGGTTGAATAATTCTCTATATGGGCTAAAACAATCCCTAAGATCATGGTATTCCATGCTAGAAACTTTCTTGAAATTTATGAAGTTTAATAAGGGAAGAGTGGAAAAAAATATACACATCAAAGAACATAAAGAGGTATCACTTATTATTATCATCTATGTTTATGATATTATCTTTATGATAAATGAATAATATGTGTGTAAGGATTTTTCATTAGAGATGAAAAAGTTGTTTACGATGTCCATTAAAGGATAAATGAGTCACTTTTTAGTCTTATAAATTTCTGAAGAGGAAAATTATATCTATATTTCTCAAGAGAGGTATGACCATGAACATCTGAAGAAGTTTGGAATATAGTATTTGAAGTTTGTCTCTACAAAAATTTCATTGGGAACCAAGATTTTGAAGGATCAAAAAGTAAAAGAATTTTATTTAAGATAATTTAGGAAATTAATTGGGAGTTTTCTTTACTTGATAGATTCAATAATAAATATAGAATACACTATTACATTATGTGCAAGACATCAAAGTGAACCAAAAGAATTTAATTTCATTAATGGAAAGATAATTCTTAGGTATATTAAAAAAATGATGTATTATGGATTGAAATATTATAGAAATGGAAATATTGATCTCATTGGATTCACATATGTGACTTGGGATAGAAAGTTTTATGATATAAGATCAATATTCAGTGAAGTTTTCTTTTTGGGAGAATGGTGTATATGTTGGCCCAAAAATAATTAATGTTTGGTGACCTTGAGTAAAACTGAAGTAGAAAATATTGATGAAACTTAAGAAATAACCCGATTTATGTGGATTGGATACTTAATTGAAAGATCATAAGTTTGATGTGATGGTTTCATTGTTGGTGGGATGTGATAATCAAAGTTCTATCAATTTATCAATAAATTGAATTCAACTTTTTTGATCGAAGAACATTGATATAAAATATCACTTTATTAATGAATTGGTGGAAAAAGGAGTTCTTATCTAGATTTTTTTCCTACCAAGTAGTTTATTACATATATGTCCACTAATCCACTATCAAATGAATCATTTCATATATTATGGTTGATTATGGGAGTTCAACCTCATTCCTATCAAGGATAAGATATAGTGATTCCATCCCATATCACACCTACTGTGGATATTTTTTGTCTAAGGGATAAAAATAAAACATAAATCCCCTTATGTTTATCCTTTAATGTAGTGGGTAGAAAAACATATAAGGAGAGAATATAAATATATGTGTTTAAACTAATGGGGGAGAGATCTATTATTTAGTGAGAGCATATATTTAGAGGTATTTTTTTTAAAAATGGCATGCTATGAAGTCACCATGGTTGTGTGAGATATGAACTATTCCAATATGTTTGTTAAGAATGTATAAAATAACTTTTCATACATGAGTTCAAAGAATAGTTTTTTGAACTGGAATAAAATATATTTCAAGAAGTTGACTTCAATTGGTTTTAAACACTATAAATAAGTGTATGAAAGTAAATTAAATGGATATAATGACATTATTATTAAATTTTCTTGTTTCCTACACTGAGTTCTCTCATGTAGCCTTATAATTATTGAATATTTATTCATTTATAAGTTTTTAAAGTTTTTAAAAGTGATTTATATTCAATGTTTTCCAGAAAAATATAAAGGGGTATATTATTAAGTCTATGAATGAAGAAGACATTGAGATCTAAATTTATTATGACCTAGGGGTAGTTTTTGAGACCTATAGGAAGTTTGTTGATGTTAAAAGTATAAAAATAAGAATTTGAGAAGAGAATAAGTGTATACGATTTAGGTGTTTTATTTTTTTGTCAACACATAAATCATGTTAAAACTAAAGTGTCACATGATGTTTCATTGGTGGAGTTCATTATAATATTTTGGAGTGATTAATAGAACATGTAAGAAGTCTATATGATTTTTAGATGAAGTCTATAAGATGTTTGTTGTTGATAAGAACTGGGTCTAAAAAATGGAAAAGTTCTTAGTATGTAAGGTTTACTCTGGGGTGATGTATAAGGGTCAATTTTTATTATATATTGATATGTAAAGTTTACTTTGATTCTATGTAAGGGTCACTCATGTGATGAGAAGATGATTTGAAAAATGGAAAATTCCTCAATATGGTGTGATATGTATGGGTTACTCTATAGTATAAAGTGATTCATAAAGATCAATTTTATGATATATAAGTGTCTCTCGATAGCTGAGAATATGGTATAAAAATTAGAAATTTACTTGAACATATGGGTTAATAAGTAAGATTTTATCTATGTTAAGTATGATTTTTTATCAAATACATAAGGATTCTTACTTTTCCAATAATTTAAGTGTGTCTTATAGAATAAGGGTTACACCATGAAGAATATAATAATTATACAATAAAATAAAAAAATTAATAGGGACTTGCGTCTACCTCTATAAATTGAGTGAATGCCATCCAGTGTTGAGAAGGACACACTATAGTATGGGATGGAGTGCTGCTTGTGGTATGGAGTCACTCCAGGATGTAAAGATGTGAAAATTATGATATGTTCTATTTTTAAGTTTTTAGATGGATCTCATAATAATGTATGGTATCATTACATGATCATGAATACATGAATAAAAGAAGATGAATATTACACTGTGAAGAAATTTTGTCATACTATAAAGGAAGAAACAACTTTTATAAGTAGTTTTAGGAACTCGACAATCACACTAAATTGAATAAATCCACACCGTGATTTATGATAGTCCATAATTTGATTTTTTTGATTATGTGGCTCATTTTTTATTACATGGGATACTCTAAATCAAATTATTGAGTCTTCTTATTATACAAAATGGTGGATAGAAGACTTAGACAGATACAAAGACTAAAAAAGAAGAGGGATAAGTTGAAGAGTATTTGTTGGTAGGTACTTGTTTGAATTTTTAATTTAAAATTAATTTTTTTCATGGAAAATTATTTTTTTTGGAGAATATATTTACTACTGCTATATTTTTTTTAAGAGAGTAAAAAAATCTATAAAAGAATAATAATAATTAAGAGGAAGAAAAAGTTGGTTCACTCATCATGTAACATCCCTGCTTCTCCTCATTGTCTTGAGAAGGCGGGAGGATGCTACTTGGAATTAAGTGACATTCCCAAGATGCCAAAGGCTAGAACTAAATGACGAATGGTTTCAATACATGTGGGGGATGATTTAACCTTTAAAAACAAAACAACTAATCCAATAAAACCAAACCATACAAACCACTATATGATGCATGATAAAAATAACGACAACTCAACCGATTCTTTTATATCAAAACCCACCGAAGTGTACTATAGAGTAAGGAAAACTAAAATAAAAGTAAATAACATAATATTACTAATTAAACTTAAAGATGTCCATAAGACTCTATGCCCCGCAATATCCATGATCCAACATCACCAAACAGCCCAAGTATCACAAAGTAGTGCTAAAGACGTGTGATACTTTATCTTTGGCCATGTCCCGATAGATGACATATGCAAAAGCACCATAGTTACAAAGGAGGGGTGATTACTAAAACTCATTAGGGTTTCCCCAATAACTTCCCTACCCATGACACTATGATAGAAAAGTTAGCTACATTTATATAAAACAATTTTATGTGAAATAATACCCAAAATAGTTTATAAAAAAATATAAACAACTTCTAAAAAAATTATAACTAAATATAAATAACTTATAAAAACAGTTTATAACTAAATATAAACAAGTCCCATGTCACCCCATTTTTCATTAAAAGATATTTTTCATGAAAACAACCAACTAAAAATTTGAATCCATTTCTCAAGTTCCCTTTGGAATAACCATTCCATTCCACTTATCCAACCATGCATGCTTCATTATGAGAGTTCCATAATCATGAGAGGTCTATCATCGATCTTCCAAGTTTTCACAAGATAATTATATTCCGTGTTCCATTACACCTTTGGAACTAAGAAAAAACTCACATTTCAACCAAGCCTCACAAATGCAATATGAACACACACACCAAGTATGCCCGAAAACTATTCCAATACCAACATGTCAAAACCATTTTAATAAATCAATATTTTTATTAAAAACCTTTCTACAAAAAACCATTTAAAAAATATTGAAAATTAATATTCTATAATCACATTTTTAAAATCAAGATAACTAAATCAATTTTCACAATAATTTACCAAAATTACACAATTTCACCAAAAACCACAAATCATTACTAAAGAGGATTGATATCATTTTTCACCAATATTTCACAGTAAATTTCAATCAATCAAATCAATTTTAAAATAATATAATAAATTCTAGCAAGAGGATTCAAGAGTGAAGCCTCCCACCTTAATAGTTATGGAAAAAATGATAAACAGATGAAGAACGCTAATGAAACCAGGTTAAATCTTCATGAAACTTACTTAGATCTCTTCCCATATCACAAACAAGAAAAAATATAAACTTATTAGGCATCCAAAACCTTAGATATACCCATAGTGGTTGTATATCTAAGAAACCAAGAAGAGGGGTGAAGTAGATCTAATAAAAATGTCAAGAACGATGAAGAACGAACACTTACCACAAGAAATGGGATTCAAAGCACCAAGGGATGGCTTTGAATTGATTCCAATTAACATGGAGGAGGTTATAAAAACTTTAATGGACAAAATTATCAGGTTAGGTCTAAATAGGATGGAAAAAAAGACACTTAAAGGAAAAAACACATTAGATCCACTTTTTTAGGATCTAACTTTGACCCTGCGCATGGTTTAGTCGCACAGTTAGGAAAACCGCATGCTAACCATGTGTTAGACACTGCTTTAATGGATGAACCTCATATGGTAACCTCTCACAGTCTCCATAACCATGTGTCAACCATACTATATCCAATTTCTTAAAAATAACCAAACCATTTTCAAAGCACACAATTTCTTCTAGGCTATCACACGGTTTGGACAAACCATTCACAACCCATGTGCTTTCCCTTTAGCCACAAAAGCACATTTAATGTTCTCTAAAATATTCCAAAAAACACACATATACTTTATATACTTAAAATCATAAATAAATGGTTACTTAATAGAAACCAGGGGTGCTATATTCTCCTCAACATTGGTCTTTCCGTCCCAAAAATGTAGAAAACCACCATTGCCCTGAAAGAGTTCCGACCATTTATCTTTCATTTCATTCTCATGTTCTCAAGTATCTTACTGAATCTTACCATGTTTCCATAAAATCCATACTAGAAAAATGATTTTTCCATGCAAGACTGTATCTTTATTATCCACAATCCACACTGGTATATGTACCAATGAAGCATCCAGCTCTAGGTCAACGTGATCCCATCTTATCACATGGTTAGGATCGGGTTGATACTTTTTCAACCATGATACATGGAACATATTATGCACTACACTAAACCATGGTGGAAATGACAACTAATATTCCACCTCTTCAACATATTCCATTATCTTAATAGGGCCTATGTATTGAGGAGATAACTTTCTCTACTTCCTAAAATACTGATGACCAAGCCTCAGATAAATCCTTAAGAATACATTATCACTCACCATGATTGAAAACAACCACTGATGATGATCCACATATGATTTATGATGACTCAGAGCCTTCTATATTCTCTTTCTGATCAACTGAATCTTCTTCATTGTTTTCTATACAAGGCTCGATCTAACTAGTGAAGTATCACCTGTTTCCACCCAACACAGTGAAGAACGACAAAGATGCCCATAAAATGCTTAAAATGGATCCATATGTATTGAGGAATGATAAAAATTATTATATGAGAACTACACCAATGGAACATTATCTTCCCATCCATCCAACGGCCCGAAGGCCTTCAATTTTTTATTATAAGAGAAGATAGGCCCCCTTTTATGGGAATAAGGGGGGAACCTAGATTTCATGGACATAGGACATCACACGACCTAAGGGTAAAAGAGAGAAAAAGACTAGACAACAACATGGATATTCCCCACCCGACATATAATCATGATAAAAAACTCCACCTTTGCATGAGAATTCAGCAAGCAAGTGTTCTATGTCAAAGTATAGGCCCGATTTGATGGCTGAAGCCATACCCTCTCAAAAAACCAAATGTGGAAATCCCTACGAAGATGAAACACCTGCTATGAAACCTCCTTTGGGAAAAATACATGAGGTCAATCCAGATGCATCACCACCAATCACGAGACCATGTCACCACCATCAACGACTATCCTGGTCGAATCTCATCGCACTCCACAAGACACCTCACCACCGCTGCGCTACATGCCAAGGAGAAGCAGACCAAACATGATGGAAATAAAATCAGCGTGAAAATGTAGAGAATGACCAGCGATGTCAGACCAGGAACCCAAAAACAAACCAAAATCACATCCAATCAAACAGAACTAAATCATCAGAACCAAAACCCTGCAAAAAACAAATAGCAGAAACACAAATCCTCCCCCTACGAAGAACCACATATCAATGCAGCATCCCATGGAAACTCACCGAAACCACTTGAGGAGACTCCAGATTACGCCAGAAACCCCAAAACAGAAACATCCTCAGCGCTGATTAGACCGAGCCATCAGAACCGCGCCAAGATGTCACTGACGGATGGGATGCTAGACCGAACGCCAACGCATGATGAGACGACATTACAGAAGACATCGAGGAGAGACGTCGAGCCGCTCGCTGGGGCACAACAAATCCATTGACACTGGGAATAGGAGCCAGAGAGAAAACCCAAAATTCTAGATGCACCACATCAAAGCCAGATCATGACCGCGCCGAACCGAGACCGGAATAAGCTGCGTAAATCTAGGCCAGAGGGGGGAGGGGGGAGGGTAGAAGTGGATAAACCCGAGCCGCTGCGGGAGAGGGGGTAGACGCCACTCAGAGGCCTTATATTCCCATAATCCACCAAAATCCATTACATAATCTAGAAATATGCCTTCCAACATTTGTATCATCCTTTAAGATTGCCTATCTATATGAGGATGATACACTATACTCAATCAACTGAGTCCCAAGGTATTTCTGTAAGGATTTACAGAAACGATATGTGAACCTTGGATCCATGTATGATAAAATCAAAAATAGTATTCAATTTCTCTTTACCACTTCTTGGATATAGATTTTGGATATATCCTCCACCGCATGAGTTTCATGAATAGGGATGAAATGATTCGACTTGTTAAACCGATCCACTATCACACATATGACATCGTGTTTCTGAACCATTATTAGGTGACCTATGATAAAATCCATCGATATTTGATCCCATTTCCACACTGGGATAGGTAAAGAATACAACATACCTTCTGGTTGCTGATGTTCTTCCTTAATTTACTGAAAAGTTAAGCACTTTAAAACAATCTCATCCCCCTTCTAATTCATACCATCCCACCAGAACTGTGCTTTCAAATCCTTATATATCTTCTGTTTCTTGGATGAATATCCCATCTCAAATGATGATAAACACTGAGAATTTTCTCCTAAAAATCCATAGGTATAACCATTTGGTTCCTAAACCACAACACCAAACTCCCATCCAACCTCCAAATCTCAATGGTCTCCCCACCATTGAGTTTTGAACTCATAACTAGGAATTATGCATCATATTTTTGTGCCTATTTGACTATATTTACTAAATCAGGTACCATAGAAAATAAAAATAAAACCACAACATCACATCAGTCTTAACATTCCACATGCATGTTAGCTAGGACTGACATCAACTACCACTCATCTAAAGCTTCTTTTTCCAATTGAGCATATGACTTTCTGCTTAATGTATCTTCCACTATATTTCCTTTTCCCAATGTATACATCAAGTCAAAGTCAAACATCTAGATATAATCTATCCATATCCTTTTCCTTAGATTCAAATATCATTATGAGAAAATATGTTTCAAGCTCTTATGATCCGTGAACATAATAAATTTCTCACCAAATAGGTAATGATGACAAGTCTTCAAGTCATGGACAAATGTAGTGAACTCCAAATCAAGCGTTCGGTAATTATTATCATGAAACCTCAACTTCCTTGAGCCAGAAGCCACAACATGGTCTCCTTTAATGATAACACACCCCAACCCAGATCCTGAATCATCATAATACACCACATACCACTATCCTAATTCTATAAAAATCAATATAGGTTCTGATGTAAGATGAAATTTCATATCTTGTAAAGATTTATAGGATTCTTCAATCCATCGAAATGGAGCATTATTCTTTTTTAAGGATGTAATAGGAAATTCTAATCCTGATAAGTCATGAAAAAAGCATCGATAATAACCAGCGAGACCAATAAAGCTTCATATCTCAAAGATGTTCTTCAAAAGTTTACAAGAGAGAACAAATTTAATCTTCTCTAGATCAACAGAAACACCCTTTTTAGAAATTAAATGGCCAAAAAAGAATACTTCTTGTATCCAAAAATCAAACTTTGATAATTTGGCATACAAATTATGGTCTCTGAAGATTTACAACATTTTCACCAAGTGTTGTTCATGCTCAAACCTTACCATGGAATACACTAATATTTTATCCACAAACACCAAAAAAAAAGAATCCAAATATCTATGAAATATTTGATTCATCAATTCTATAAAGACTACTAGTGAATTTGTAAGACTGAAAGGCATCACCACATATTCATAATGTCCATATATTCTTCTAAAAGTTGTTTTCAGAATATCCTCCTTCCAAACTCGCAATTGGTGATATCTTGATCACATGTCAATTTTAGAGAACCACTAAGCTCCCCTCAATTGATCGAAGAGATCATCAATGCGTGTAATTTTTTATCTATTATTTATCATATATTGGTTAAGCTTATGATAATCCACACATATCCATAGAGTTTCATCATCTTTCTTCACAAATAAGACTGGTGGTGGCTACAGAGATGTGCTCAGTCAAATGAAACCCTTTCTTTCCAGCTCATCCAACTACACTTTCATCTCCCTTAATTCTATTGGTTCCATCCTATAAGATGGAAGGGAAATAGGACTGGTCTATAGAAGGAGATCAATCGTAAAATCCACTTCCCTTATAGGTAGTAACCCTGAGAAGTTCTTGGAAAAAACATATGGAAAGTGATCCATGATTTTTGTAAAATTGTTACCCTAGATATCTTTCATCGATTCCAAATTTAACAACACCAATTGATAATAGATCATTCCCACTTCTAGTGATAACAAATCCATTTCACTTGTATGTACAACCCTTTATCCTCTGAAGAGATGACCGACACTGTCCTGAGTTGTGAAACTAACTATTCTGCTATAATAGTCATTGTGAGACTTGAAAGTTTTCAACCTATCCATACTCAAGATTACATCATAGAAATCCATCTACAACACCAAGAAGTATAATTTCAGTTCATATCCATCAATAGTTATTGAAAACTCTCTATATAGAAAGGATTTACATTCTCTTTGACCAAGAGGAGTTTGAAGTTTTATTACAGAAGGCCTAATCTCAAGTTTTAAACTTAGGAAACAAAAAAAAGAGAATAAATAAAGGAATGCGATGCACGAGTATCAAATAGTACTTTCATAAGTATAGAATTCAAAATAATTGCACCTCTCATTGTAGATGGTCCAACCTGATCATTTATAATCACTTACTTAGCTTCATATAATTTCTTCGTCACTACACTTTGTTCTTTGGTTCCTTTTTGAGATTTTCCTTACTGAGGAGTCATGGTATTCTGAGAATCACTATGGCTAGTTATACTCGACTAACAAGATTGATTATTCTTCCCTCATCCAGTTGAATCATATGATGCTTGTGACACTTGAGAAGTGTCTTGAGCACCTGATCTCAGGGTACTGTGACAATAACGCTTAAGATGTCCCATATTGTTGTAATTAAGACATGCTCTTGGTGGTTTTGTACACTCTCGCTTTGTGTGGTCAAAGGAACTATATTGGAAGCATCTTGCATGGATATTTAGTTTTTGAGGAAGATTCACCGATCTATCCATTTGATTCTAATTTATGATCCCACCCTGGAAGTTGGTGTCCCTCTTATTCTTGGTTCTAACATTTGAGTTCCCACCATTTATTGTAAGTATTATGATACTTTATCATACCATAGTTCTTGATATGTCCTGTTTAGCTACTATTTCTCTATTCACCATATTTTTATAGTCCTTAATATAGAGCAAAACTATCTTCGAGAAAATCTCCTGTCTCAACCCTGATTCAAAGATACGTGCCTTCAGGGATGAACTAGTAGAAACCTCAGGTGAAAAGCACACTAAATTCATGAATTTTGCTGCATACTAGGTGATAAAGAGATTTTAATGCTTTAGGATGAAGGAGTTTTTTATTCTTTGAATCTTAAATAGGTAAAGATAGAATTGTTTATTGAACAATTCCTCAAAATCCTCCCAACCACATCCTTGATCCAATTTAGCCTATGCTACTAGATCCCACCACTATCATGCAAGATCCTATAGAATATACATTACTAGCTTGAATTTTATCTCTTTGGATGTGCTGATGAAATCGAAGATACGATTCATTCTATTCAGCCACACATCTTCCTTTTCTGGTTCTTAATCACCTTGAAAGATGGGTGTATTGTATTTCTAGAACTATATAGGATGATACATTTATATTGACTCATCCATCTAATTCCCTATGTCCATAGCTTGAAATGATTGAACGATACTCTGAACCAAATCTTGCTTCACCTATGGATTAGGTGCAATAACATTCTTCTCAGCTTTTTTCAGTTGGTTTTGATGAATCCTACTAGGTACCATTTTATAAAAAAACCATAAAACCCATAAGTATCACTCTCTAGATACTAAAGGCTTAGAATTTCAAATTATACTACATTAACTATCACAAAATTTCTTTCCAAAAATAAACCTTTTTCACATTCAACAGTTTTTGAAATATACAATCCTAGTGGAAATTCATTCCTCTAATGCATGTGTAAAGTCCCATTTTATTGAACCGGGTAAAAATATGGATGTTTTTGAATTTTTTTTCAGTTTATCAATGGGTCATTTTTTTAAACCGAGAACTGGAATTTTATTTTGAGTGTTGGAACACCTAAAGGTATTGTTTCTGGACTTGTGTATTTACCTGATAATTTTCACAGGTGTCTCGATGAGTCTGAGGAACACCGATTTCAGAAATATCCAATTTAACGGTTCTGGAGGGCAGACCACAGTTACATTCCAACCCGTTAAGTTTACCCTGTTTAATAAATTATTTAATTTAATTAAATAATATTATATGATAGTTTGTAATTAATTAAAATAAGGTTTTAATAATAATAATAATAATGAAGTTATTATTATTATTATTGGGGTTTAATTAAATGAATGTTAAAGAATTAATTAAATTATGGTTGAAGAAATTAATGTGGATTTTGGGTTTATCGAAGAACCGTTTTAATGAAATAATGAGTTTCAGAATTATTGAAGGACCATTTATTGTTAAATGGAGGAATGTGCTAATAATATTAATGTTATTATTATTGTTATGGTGTCATAAATTATTTGATATTTTAATTACATTTTAAAAGAGTGTATCATTTATGACAATTCAATGTGGATTTTGAGCTTCACAAAGAAACATTTAATAAAATGAGGAGTAACAGATTTAATGAAGCATTGTTATTAAATAGTGGTGTTGGGTTTATCAAAAGTTTGAAAAATAATAACAATGAGATTATTATTATTTTAGTTTTATGAATATAATAATTATTATTATTATGGAAATTAAATTAGGGGTTATGGGTTGTAGTTTTTATCATATTAATGATATTGTAATAAATTGGGAGTTTCATAATTAATTATGAAATTTTTATTAAGCGAATAATGAATGAAGAAGAATTTTTAATTAAATGGGGTGTAACATTTATGTTAAAAGATTTTAATTGGATGTTTAATGAGGTGCAATAGTTATGTGAAATTGATGAGGCTTTTGAGTATCTCAAAGAAATGTCTAATTAAATAAGGAGTTTTGTAATTAATAAAGAAGTGTTTTTATTTAATAAGAGGTGTTGGGTTTTATCTATGGTTGAATAATAATAATAATAATGAAATTATTATTATTATTGTTTAATGAGCGGTTGTTATTATTATTATGAATAATAATAGTAATGGATTTTTTGTGGTTTCATTTAATTATATTAAAGGTCAATAAGAATTTAATTAATCACTGCAAAGAAGAGGTTTTTATTTAATTAATTTATGTTGATATAATTAATTAAATAATGATGAGTTGGGCGTTATCGAATAAGGGTAATTTTAAATGGAAATATTAAATAAGGAATAAATATGGAGTTGGTTTTAATTTAATTAAACCATTTTAAATATAGATATCTGGTTGTGCACGGGTAGTCAAATGGTGCGGGTCAACTATGCGTTTATCTGGTTTTTAAAATGATTTATTTTTATTTTATTTTAAATAAAATAAATATTTAATAATAATAATAATAATGATATTATTAATATTTTATTAATTTGATTGGATGATTAATAGGGGTTTTCAGAATTAATTGTGAAACATTTATTTAAATGTTAGTTAATGAAGTAACATTATATTAAAGGTTATTATTATTATATTAAGACTATTAGTTTATCATGGGTGTAATTGATAATTGGGGGAGAGAATATGAGGGTGGCACACCACCATATTGGAGGAACAACAAAAATGCACTAGACCCCTCCTTTGAGGCGTGCTACACCCCCCTCGCTGGCTCCTCTTCGCATGATCGAATCCTCCCGGTGTCTTCTCGAATCTTGTCCATCTTGATGAGGTGAGTTCATCTGCATTTGTTTGGTGATTCGCATCAGCCATTTGACTCGTCCCTCACCCTGTTTCCTAGGCCAAAATCCCATGGTTTGGGTTTTATTGGGTTTCCTTCTTTCTTTGGTTCTAGGGATGTGCAATGGGATCCTCTAGACCCTTTGGACAGTATTCTGGCATCTACCGACAAAGGAATCAGATTTGTTCGTTTTCACTTTTATTTCAAGTTTTAGGTAAGGTTATTTAACTGTGGTATTGTTTCAAGCCATTCAATTAAGGGTGTGATAATTTTTTATGAGTCCTTGGTACCTAGTTAGAGGTGTGTTGGTCCTTAATGCTTTGATTCTGAGTACCTATTTTAAAAGGTGCACGTGCGTGTGATTGTAGACCAATTGTGGACTGGTTGCCGCCAAGTATACTAAAGCGCTTCAGATTTAAAATGGTGTCACCCCAAGGTAGGGTCCCAAATCCCTATCACTTTATTTATGAATTATAGCTTCTTTAAATAAATTGAGCATGTGAGTTTCATTGATTATGATATGTCTATGCATGATACTTTTGATGCTATTAAATGATGCTGCCCATGTGAGATAAATGAGGACTTGAATATGTGTTGATTTTAAGCATATTTTTCTAATTTTGGTTAAAGTGATATGATTAAATATTTAAATGATTTGAATTGGCAGAATGTGTAATAGGGTAATTAATTGTCGAATTAATTATCATGTCATGAGTTGGAATAAAAATTGTGGCTATTACTGATTATTGAGAATATTGAATATTTGAAATGTTCGGACTATAAATTGGAAACTGGTAAAAAATAATGGATGGATTAATTATTACATGATAAATAGAAAATGGTTAATTAATTGATGATTGGTTAAATAGATTAGATTTAATTAATTAATTGTTGAATTAATTAATTTGAATCCTTTAAAATAGGATTGTGAATTAATTGTTTGTTACAACTGTTTGACATGGGTACCTTTTGATTCATGTTAGATTTCCATGCATGAAGTTGTCTTGGATGGAGTTGTCTTATATTATGAGATGCTGCGTGATATGGTTTCTAAATATATTTGTCTTTGTTTATCATGTTTTTTGATGATTATGATGTGCATCTAAATTGTTAAAGTCCTAGACAAATCACTGTTTGAGTGGATGGGTTCAGACTTGTTAAAGAATTTGGATAATTAAATGTTGGGTTAATTAGTTATTTGACTTGCTAAGAATAATTAATTTTTAATTAATTATTTACTATTGAGATTTTGAATGGTTAATTAATGGTTGACTTTAACGGGCCATTTATGTTTTTAATTAGTTGTCAAATTAATTAACAGATTGGATTAATTAATTTATGAATTAATTAATTGATGGTTGTGGGGTGTTAGACATGGCATTCTACACCAATGATAAATATATATTTATTATTGATAAATGAGCTGTGAGAGAGGGACTAATGCTCCAAATACTCATGGTGTGCTAGACATGGAGTTATACACTTGCTTGAAAGAAAATATTCTTTCATGGGTCATGGACTGATGCTTCAAATACCCATGGGATGTGTGACAAGGACTGACGCTCCAAATACCCACGAGGGTGCTAGACATGAAGTTATACATCCATTAATTGATATTGGACTATTGGTCCAATTATTCGTACATGAAATGAATAAATTGGTTAATGAAAACTATTATGACACTATGATTTGTGAATTGAATATGATAAAGGGTTCATACTTATCAATGAATTGGGTGAATCACTATTAGTGGATGGACTCAGGAATGAATCAATATTTTTTCAGTGGATGGTCTCAGATATAGCATATGAAAGATTTAATTGAATATCTTATGACTCATTATCCAAGATAAAGCACAAGCTTGGATTTGTTCTTAACTTTTATTACTTAGATGGTTTTTAGAGACATCTGTGGTGAGTGACTTATACAGGGAATGTCGGGCTTAGTCTGGATCACGAGAATTATGTAGTTTAATGAGGTTTGAATAATTGATAAATGAAAATGATTGTGTAATGACTATTGTGAATTCATGAAAAATGCATAATACAGGTTCAGACACCAGCTGAGAGCTGAAGTAGATACTTGTGTATATAGTTACATTGTACTGCTTACCTTAATTATGCATTCTTGCACTGTTTATATTATTTATTGAAAGTCAGGATTTGGGGTAGACACCGGTGGTCCTGGCCTATTGAGATTTATATCTCATACCCTACTCGGACCTCCATTGCACCGAGGTACCTGAGTAGATTCTATTTGGTTGTAGGATTGTGCTGTTTTCATTTACTTGGAAGATAGGAGCAATGGACCGAGCGAAATATTGGGATGCTCAAGGAGACTGCCCTAGGGGCTTGGAGTCATTGTTTATTTATTTCTATAATGGAATTTTCAGAATAATGTTTTGTTCACTATTTTCCATTTTTTATCATTAACAAGTCATGCATGCATCTACTATATAATTGATGTTGGCCATTTGTTTGTACAAGATTTATAAAATCTACCTTCTACTGCTTTATCATTTATTATACTACTTTCACTATTTATTTCCATTTTTTGTTATTTACTTTGATATACCATTGTGCAACTCTGATAAGAGGGTATAGTCTTCCCACAGACTATCCTTAGACCCTTGCTGCTAGTAGGCAGCCTCTAGCATATGGGGAGATGCGCTTGAGGTCATGTGGTGATCGGTCCAGCCACTGGTTTAATGGTGAGATGGGTCGGGACGTTACAAAGATACCGCTATGCAACTCTGATAAGAGGGTATAGTCTCCCCACTAACTATCCTTAGACCCTCACTACTAGTTGGAAGCCTTTGGTGTACAGGGAGACACGCTTGAGGTCATGTGGCGACCGGTCCGTCCATTGGTTTAGTGGTGAGCCAAGTCGAGATGTTACAAAGTGGTATCAGTGGGTTTATTTTTCTTTGTCTTACTGGTTTGGGGTTGGTAGACAAGAGACTAGGAATGTGTCAGCGCTTCAGTTAATAGCTGTGCTTGGGACTGATCACCCCATGTACAGGAAATGACCAAGTAGCTAGGGATGTTAATTGATGTTTGTACTATTAGGGGTTATATTCGATATGATTTCACCTTGAGTGACTGGCATATTTTCTGTAGTTTATTGATTTTGTGAATTTTGAAAAAAAAATAATTTTCTTGGCCTGATATAGCAAGGAAGTTTCATACATGCATCATCTTAGTCACTTAAAGATTCACATGTCATGCGTATAACATACCATGTAGTTTCATTAGTAGGATGCCTACAAATTTGGATTGTGTTCCTTGGGTGAAATGCCATGTTTTGATCTACTTTAGTATGCCTCTCTAGATAGCATGTTTCGGTGATAGATTTAACATTATTGAATGATTATATGCCATACTGCCTTAGTTATCAGCATGTTTTGTTGTTGTGCCCTGATTTTGGGTTATAGCATGTTGTTGTGTTACTTATTATGATAATATGCTATTGATGTTTTGATATATTAAAGGGATTCTAAAGTTAAAATGTTAAAAGAATGTTGATTGTGATAAATGAGAGCCAACTACAAGCGATAAGGTGTATGGGATCCTTATCGATTGGTAGATGTCCACCCATGTGTTTGAACATTATACAACCATAATATGTTTGAAAATGGTTACAAATGTAAAAATTATGAGTTTTGATTGTAATGAACTATTGTTGGGTTGATTTTTGAAGAACCCAAATTGAATAAAATTGACCTTTGGAGGTCGCCTTTTGGTAAAAGGAATTTAGATGCTAAATTTTCTGTTTATATTTGAATAACACTGAATATTATATGATTAAAGAGGTTGTTTGTGATAACATGCTTATTTTTTTAATGTAGGGGGTTGTTTTAAAAACCAAGTGACTTGTTGTGTAGATGTACTTGTGTGTATGTTGAAATTCATTTAAATGTTAAATGGTTTAAATGAATGAATTAAAATTCCTAAAAAATAAAAAAGGGTTTTTGAACCTTGTGATTTTGGTTTTGCGTGACCAAGAGAGAGGGTCAATGTTTATGTTTTTTTAAGGGGATAACTCGTGGTAGGTAGTACCCTTAGAATGTTATTGGCTATTAAAGTAAGTTCATTCCACTACTCAAGAGGACTTCTTGGTACTTGAGTTTTATGGAATGCCGATAAGTTTATGCTACGACTTTTATGATCAATGTTTGACGTGGTGATCGTGGTTTGAGGAATTTCACCCGCATGCGTTAATGTGTTCTAAAAAATAGGCATTGGGGAGCAGCTGATCTTTTCTTGAGATGTTATGGAAAATCCTAAGGTGGGTATTGTTGCATCGTTTTCGATAAATGTGTCAGCAGGTGATATCGAGCTTTTAGAACAGAGTTTTTCGGTAATTTCTTGATTGATCTTCTAATGGCCTTGGTTTTTCTCTTAGTACTCTCTTATAAATATGACGAGCATGTAACCTATCTTGACTTCGTCATGGAGACACTAAGATAAAGTTGGTCTTACGCCACACTACAGTTTAAATGTTGTTGGGCTTGATGAGTGGTTATTATCTGGGTAGTACGTGGGATATGTTGATCCTTTGGGCTACTTTTCTTTTTGTTGGGGAATAGTTGTTTTAAAATATCCTTGTGATGAATTGACTTGGAAATTTCACCAGAGGTTGGGTAAGGACTTCATTTTATATGCAGATGGTTTTTGGTTAGTTTTAAAGGAACATTGTCAGATAAAGGGAGAAGTGGGGTTTTGGGTCCGCAACGTCTTTCGAGGGAAGCATGTGAAACCTGTTCTATTGATTGATAGAGATTCAACCATTTTCATTGACAAGGTAATTTTAATGACCTAAGATATAAGAACTGTTTTGATGTTTAAGCTATAAACTGAGCATTGGCTCCGGTTTTAAAGGCTTACCCATTAGTCTTGTGAAGGGTTAACGGTGAGTTTGCCATTGGGAACACAACATGTCACTTCTAAAAAGATTAAATTACCTTGTTTGTTAGGTTGTTTTAGTAGTAGTTCCCGATGGATTCTTGGGGACGAGAATTTTTTAAGTTGAGTATATTTTAAAGTCCCATATTATTGAACCGAGTTAAAATACGAATGTTTTTGATTTTTTTTTCATTTTATCAACGGGTCATTTTTTAAACCGAGCTTTTTAATTTTATTCCGAGTGTTGGAACACCTAAAGGTGTCATTTTTGGACTGGCGTAATTACCTGATAATTTTTGCAGGTGTCTTGATGAGTCTCAGGAACACCAATTTTGGAAAATTCCACTTTAATGGATCTGCACAGGCAGCTCACAGTTTCATTCCAACCCGTTCAGTTTACCCTATTTAATAAATTATTTAATTTAATTAAATAATATTATATGAGAGTTTATCATTAATTAAAAGAAGGTTTTAATAATAATAATAATGAAGTTATTATTATTATTATTATTTTGGTTGTTTAATTGAATGAATGTTAAAGAATTAATTAAACGATGGTTGAAGAAATTAATGTGGATTTTGGGTTTATTGAAGAACTGTTTTAATTAAATAAAGAGTTTTAGAATTATTAAAGGACCATTTATTATTAAATAGAGGAATGTGAAAATAATATTAATGTTATTATTATTATTACGGTGTCATAAATTATTTGAGATTTTAATTTCATGTTAAAGGAGTGTATCATTTATGAGAATTTAATGTGGCTTTTGAGATTCGTAAAGAAACATTTAATAAAATAACGAGTTACAGATTTAATAAAGCATTGTTATTAAATAATGGTGTTGGGTTTATCAAAAGTTTGAAAAATAGTAATAATGAGATTATTATTATTTTAGTTTTATGAATGTAATAATTATTATTATTATGGAAATTAAATTAGGGGTTATGGGTTGGAGTTTTTATCATATTAATGATATTGTAATAAATTGGGAGTTTTGTAATTAATTATGAAATGTTCATAAAGAGAATAATGAATGAAGAAGTGTTTTTAATTAAATGGGGTGTAACATTTATTTTAAAAGATTTTAATTGGATGTTTAATGAGGTTCAATAGTTATGTGAAATTAATGAGGCTTTTGGGTATCTCAAACAAAAGTCTAATTAAATAAGGAGTTTTGTAATTAAAAAATAAGTGTTTTTATTTAATTAGAGGTGTTGGGTTTTATCTACGATTGAATAATAAAAATAAAAATAAAAATAATGAAATTTTTATTATTATTATGGTTTTATGTGGGGTTGTTATTATTATTATGAATAATAATAATAATGGATTGTTTTGGGGTTTCATTAAATTAAATTAAAGGTCAATAAGAATTTAATTAATCGCTAAAAAGCAAAGGTTTTTGTTTAATTAATTTGTGTTGAGATAATTAATTAAATAATGATGAGTTGGACATTATTGAAGTAGGGTAATTTTAAATGGTAATATTAAATAAAGAATAAATGTGGAGTTGGTTTTAATTTAATTAAACCATTTTAAATATATATATCTAGTTTTGCACAGGTAGTCAAATGGTGCAGGTCAGCTGTGCGGTTATCTGTTTTTTAAAATGATTTACTTTTATTTTATTTTAAATTAAATAAATATTTAATAATAATAATAAGGTTATTTTTATTTTTATTGTATTAATTTGATTAGATGATTAATGAAGGTTTTCATAATTAATTGTGAAACATTTATTTAAATGTTAGTTAATGAAGTAACATAATATTAAATGAGAATAAAAAATGTTATTATTATTATATTAAGACTATTAGTTTATCATGGGTGTAATTGATAATTAGTGGAGAGAACATGAGGGTGGCACACCACCATAATAGAGGAACATCAAAAATGCACCAGGCCCCACCTTTGAGTCGCACTACACCCCCCTCGTCGACTCCTCTTCGCGCGATCAAATCCTCCCGGCGTCTTCTCGAATATTGTCCATCTTGGTGAGGTGAGTCTGTCTGCATTTTTTTGGTGATTCCCATCGGCCATTTTGTTCCTCCCTTACCTGTTTCCTCAGTCAAAATATTATGATTCAGGTTTTATTGGGTTTCCTTCTTTCTTTAGTTCTATGGATGTGCACAGGGCTCCTCTAGACCCTTTGGACCAAATTCCAGCATCTGCCGACAAAGGCGAAGCAGATGAGTTCATTTTTACTTTTCTGTCAAGTTTCGGGTAAGGTTATTTAACTGTGGGTTTGTTTCACGTCATTCAATTAAGGGTGTGGAAATATTTTATGAGTCCCTGGTACCTAGTTAGAGGTGTGTTGGTCCTTAATACTTTGATTCTGAGTACCTATTTTTAATATTTTGAATTTTATTTATATTTTTGAAGTGCACGTGCGTGAATATATATATATAAAAGGCGCGTGCGCGTGCGATTGCGGACTAGTTGTGGATTGGTTTCTGCCAAGTATATTAAAGCGCTTCAGATTTAAAATGGTGCCACGTCAAGGTAGGGTCCTAAATCCCTATCACTTTATTTAAGAATTACAGCTTTTTTAATAAATTTAGAATGTGAGTTTCATTGATTATGATATGTCTATGCATGACACTTTTGATATTATTAAATGCTTCCGACCACGTGAGATAAACGAGGACTTGAACATGTGTTGATTTTAAGCACGTTTTTCTAATTTGGTTAAAGTGATATGATTAAATAGTTAAATGATTTGAATGAGAAGAATGTGTAATAGGGTAATTAATTGTAGAATTAATTATCATGTTATGTGTTGGAATAAAAATTGTGGATATTACTGATTATTTAGAATATTGAATATTTGAAATGTTTAGAATATAAATTGGAAACTGGTTATAAATAATGGATGGATTAATTATTACTTGATAAATGGAAAATGGTTAATTAATTGATGATTGGTTAAAGAGATAAGATTTAATTAATTAATTGTGGAATTAATTAATTTAGATTCATTAAATTAAGTTTGTGAATTAATTATTTGTTACAACTGTTGGACATGGGTACCTTTTGATTCATGTTAGATTTCCATGCATTATGATTTCTTGGATGGAGTTGTTATATATATGAGATGCTGCGTGAGATGGTTGCTAAATATATGGGCCTTGTTCAGCATGTTTTGTGATGATTATGATGTGCATGTAAATTGTTTTGGATAATTAAATGTTGGGTTAATTATTTATTTGGATTGATAAGAATAATTAATTTTTAATTAATTATTTACTATTGATATGTTGAATAGTTAATTAATGGTTGACTTTGATGGGTGATTTATGTTGTTAATTAGTTGTTGAATTAATTAACCGATTGGATTAATTAATTTATGAATTAATTAACGGATGGTTGTGGGGTTTTGGACATGGAATTCTACACCAATGATAAATATATATGTATTATTGATAAATGGGTTGTGAGACAGGGACTAATGCTTCAAATACTCACGGGGTGAAATACATGTCATTCTACACCCAGCTTGCAAGAAAATATTATTTTATGGGTCAGGGATAGATGCTCCAAATACCCATGGGTTGTGAGAGAAGGACTGACACTCCAAATACTCACGAGGGTGCTAGGCATGAAGTTCTACACCCATTAATTGACATTGGACTGTGGGTCCAATTGGTCGTACATTAAATGAATAAATTAGTTAATGAAAACTATTGTGACACTATGATTTATGAACTGAATATGAGAAAGGGTTCATACTTATCAATGAATTGGGTGAATCACTATTAGTGGACAAACCCAGGAGCGAATCACTATTTTTTTAGTGGATGAGCTCAGATAAAGTATATTAAATATTTAATTGAATATCTTATGACACATTATCCAAGCCAAATCACATGCTTGGATTTGTTCTTAACTTTGATTACTTAGATGGTCTTTAGAGACATCTTGGTGAGTGACTTATACAAGGAATGTCGGGCTCAATCCTGATCATGAGAATTATGTAGTTTAATGAGGTTTGAATAATTAATAAATGAAAATGATTGTGTAATGACTATTGTGTATGCATGAAAAATGTATAATACAGGTTGAGACACCTGCTGAGAGCTGAAGTATGTACTTGGGTATATAGTTACACTGTACTGCTTACCTTAATTTTGCATGCTTTAACTATTTAAATTATTTATGGAATGTCAGGATTTGGGGTAGACATCAGTGGTCCCGACCTTCTGAGATTTATATCTCACACCCTACTCAGGCCACCATTGTATTGGGGTACCCGAGTAGATTTTATTTGGTTGTAGGATTGTGCTGTTTGCATTTACTTAGAAGATCGGAGTAAAGGACCGAGCGAAATCTCGGGATGCTCTAGGAGACTGCCCTTGGGGATTGGAGTCATTGTTTATCAATTTTTGGAATGGAATGTTCAGAATGCTATTTTTTTTCACTATTTTTCATTTTTGTATCATTATCATGTCATTCATGCATCTGCTATGTAATTGATGTTGGTCATTTGTTTGTACAAGATTTATAAAATCTACTTTATGCTGCTTTATCATTTATTAGACTGATTACACTATTTATTTCCATTGTTTTTTATTTACTTTGATATACCACTGTGCAACTCTGATAAGAGGGTATAGTCTCCCCACTGACTATCCTTATACCCTCGCTGCTAGTTGGAAGCCTCTGGCTTATGTGGAGACGTGCTTGAGGTCATGCGGCGACCGGTCCAGCCACTTGTGTTCCTTGGGTGAAATTCCATGTTTTTATCTGCTTTAGCATGCCTCTCTACATAGCATGTTTCAGTGATAGATCTAATATGATTGAGTGATTATATACCATACTGCCTTAGTTATTATCATGTTTTGTTATTGTGCCATGATTTTGTGTTATAGCATGTTGTTCTGTTACTTCTTATGCTAATATGCTATTGATGTTTTGATATATTAAAGGGATGATAAAGTTAAAATGTTAAATGAATGTTTATTGTGATAAATGGGAGCCAACTACCAGCGATAAGGTGTATGGGCGTCTTATCGATTGGTAGATGGACAAACATTTGTTTGAACCTTATAGAACCATAATATGTTTGAAAATGGTTACAAATGTAAAACTAATGAGTTTTGATTATAATGAAATGTTGTTGGGTTGCTTTTTGAAGAACCTAGATTTAATAAATGGGAAATTTGAGGTCACCTTTTCAGTAAAAGGAATTTATATGCTAAATTTCCTATTTATATTTGAATAACACTGAATATTATATGATTAAAGAGGATGTTTGTGATAGCATACTTATTTTTTTTAACATAGTTCATTGTTTTAAAAACCATGTGACTTGTTGTGTATATTTACTTGTGTGTATGTTAAAATTCATTCAAATGTTAAAAGGTTTAAATTAATTAATTAAAATTCCTAAAAAATAAAAAGGGGTTTTTGAACCTTGTGATTTCAATTTTTCATGACCAAGAGATAGGTTCAACGTTTATGTTTTTTAAGGGGATAACCCGTGGTAGGTAGTGCCCTTAGAATGTTCTTAGTCGTTAAAGTAAGTTCGTTCCACTGCTCTGGAGGACTTCTTGGTACTTAAGTGTTATGGAATGCTGATAAGTTTATATTACAACTTTTATGATAAATGTTTGACGTGGTGATTGTGGTTTGAGGAATGTCACATTCATGCATTAATGTGTTCAAAAAAACACATGCTGGTGAGAGGATGATCTTTTCTTGAGACGTTATGGAAAATACTAAGGTGGGTATTGTTGCATCATTTTCGATAACCATGTCAGTAGGTGATGTCGTTATTTTAGAATAGAGTTTTCCAGTAATAGTTATTCTAATGTTATTAATGACCTTGGTTTTTATCTTAGTACTCTCTTCTGAATACGATGTGCATGTCCCCTATCTTAAGTTCGTTATGGAGACACTAATATAGAGCTGGTATTATGCCGCACTACATTTTAAATATTGTTGGGCTTGATGAGTGGTTGTTATTTGGGCAGTATGTGGGATGCATTGATTATTTGGGATACTTTTATTTTTTTTGGGGAATGGTTGTTTTGAAATATCCTTGTGATGAATTGACTTGGAAATTTCACCAGAGGTCAGGTAAGCACTTTGTTTTACATGCGGATGGTTTTGGTTAGTTTTAAAGGAACATTGTCAGATAAAGGGAGAAATGGGTTTTTGGGTCTTCAATGTGTTTCGAGGGAAGCATGTGAAACCTGTTCTGTTGATTGATCGAGATTCAACCATTTTTGTTGACAAGGTACTTCTAATAAACTAAGATATAAGAACTGTTTCTATGTTTAAGCTATAAACTGAGCATTGGCTCTGGTTTTAAAGGCTTAGCCATAAGTCTTATGAAGGGTTAAAGGTGTATTTGGAATTGGGAACACAAAATGTCACTTCTAACAAGATTAAATGACCTTGGTATGTCAGTTGTTTTTGTAGTGGTTCCCGATGGCTTCTCTGGGACGAGAGGTTTTTAAGGTGGGTATATTGTAAAGTCCCTTGTTATTGAACTGGGTTAAACTAAGAATGTTTTTGAATTTTTTTTCAGTTTATCAATAATTTTTTTTTAAACTGAGCTCTGGAATTTTATTCCTAGTGTTGGAACACCTAAAGGTGTTGTTTTTGGACTTGTGTAATTACCCAATAATTTTCGCAGGTGTCCTGATGAGTCTCAGGAACAACAATTTCAGAAAATTCCACTTTAATGGATATGCACGGGCAGCGCACAGTTGCGTTCCAACCCGTTCAATTTACCCTGTTTAATAAATTATTTAATTTAATTAAATAATTTTATATGAGAGTTTGTAATTAATTAAAAGAAGGTTTTAATAATAATAATAATTAATTTATTATTATTATTATTGTGGTTGTTTAATTAAATGAATGTTAAAGAATTAATTAAATGACGTTTGAAGAAATTATGGTGGATTTTGGGATTATCGAAGAACTGTTTTAATTAAATAAAGAGTTTTAGAATTATTAAAGTACCATTTACTATTAAATGGAGGAATGTGTTAATAATATTAATGTTATTATTATTATTATGGTGTCATAAATTATTTGAGATTTTAATTTCATATTAAAGAAGTGTATCATTTATGAGAATTTATTATGTCTTTTGAGCTTCATAAAGAAACATTTAATAAAATGACGAGTTACAGATTTAATTAATCATTGTTACTAAATAGTGGTGTTGGGTTTATCAAAAGTTTGAAAAATAATAATAATGAGATTATTATTTTTTCAGTTTTATGAATGTAATAATAATAATTATTATAGCAATTAAATTAGGGGTTATGGGTTGGAATTTTTATCATATTAATGATATAGTAATAAATTGGGAGTTTCATAATTAATTATGAAATGTTTATTAAGTGAAAAATTAATGAATAAGCGTATTTAATTAAATGGGATATAAAAATTATGTTAAAAGATTTTAATTGGATGTTTAATGAGGTGCAATTGTTATGTGAAATTAATGAGGCTTTTGGGTATCTCAAGGAAACATCTAATTAAATAAGGATTTTTGTAATTAATAAAGAAGAGTTTTTATTTAATAAGAGGTGCTGAGTTTTATCTAAAGCCGAATAATAATAATAATAATGAAATTATTATTATTATGGTTTTATGAGTGGTTGTTATTATTATTATGAATAAAAATAATAATGGATTTTTTGGGGTTTTATTTAATTAAATTAAAGGTCAATAAGAATTTAATTTATCACTAGAAAGCGGAGGTTTTTATTTAATTAATTTTTGTTGAGATAATAAATTAAATAATGATGAGTTGGTTGTTATTGAAGAAGGGTAATTTTAAATGGTATTATTAAATAAGGAATAAATTCAGAGTTGGGATTAATTTAATTAAATCATTTTAAATATAGATATCTGGTTGTGCATGGGTAGTCAAATGGTGCTGGTCAGCTGTGCGATTATCCGGTTTTTAAAATGATTTATTTTTATTTTATTTTAAATAAAATAAATATTTAATAATAATAATAAGGATATTATCATTATTATTGTATTAATTTGATTGGATGATTAATGGGGGTTCTCAGAATTAATTGTGAAACATTTATTTAAATGTTAGTTAATGAAGTTACATTATTTTAAATGAGAATAATAAATGTTATTATTATTATATTAAGACTATTAGTTTATCATGGGTGTAATTGATAATTTGGGGAGAGAACATGAGGGTGGAACACTATCATATATAAGTAACAACAAAAATGCACCAGGCCACTCCTTTGAGGTGCGCTACAACCCCACTCGCTGACTCCTCTTCGCGCGATCAAATCATCCCGGTGTCTTCTAGAATCTTGTCTTTCTCGATGAGGTGAGTCCATCTGCATTTGTTTGGTGATTGGTATTGGCCATTTGGCTCCTCCCTCATCCTGTTTCCTCAGCCAAAATCCTATGGTTCAGGTTTTATTGGGTTTTCTTCTTTCTTCGGTTCTAGGGAAGTGTAAGGGGATGCCTCAAGCCCTTTGGACTGTATTCTTCCATCTGTAGACAAGGACAAAGCAAATGAGCTCGTTTTTACTTTTCTGTCAAGTTTCTGGTAAGGTTATTTAACTGTGGTGTTGTTTCACATCATTCAATTAAGGGTGTGGTAATTTTTTATGAGTCCTTGGTACCTAGTTAAAGGTGTGTTGGTCCGTACTTCTTTGATTCTGAGTACCTATTTTAATATTTTGAATTTTATTTATATTTTTGCAGGGCATGCGCATGAATATATATAAGTTAAGTGCGTTTGCGATTGCAGACCAGTTGTGCACTAGTTGCTGCTAAGTATATTAAATCACTTCAGATTTAAAATGGTTCCACCCCGAGGTAGGGTACCAAATCCCAATCACTTTATTTAAGAATTATAGATTCTTTAAATAAATTGAGAATTTGAGTTTCATTGATTATGATATGTCTATGCATGACACTTTTGATGTTATTAAATGATGTCGCCCACATGAGATAAATGAAGACTTGAACATTTGTTGATTTTAAGCATGTTTTGCTAATTTGGTTAAAGTGATATGATTAAATAGTTAAATGATTTGAATGGGAAGAATTTATAATAGGGTAATTAATTGTAGAATTAATTATCATGTCATGAGTTGGAATAAAAATTGTGGCTATTACTGATTATCAAGAATATTGAATATTTGAGATGTTCAAAATATAAATTGGAAACTAGTAATAAATAATGGATGGATTAATTATTACATGATAAATGGAAAATGGTTAATTAATTTATGATTGGTTAAAGATATAATATTTAATTAATTAATTGTTGAATTAATTAATTTTAATTCATTAAATTAAGATTGTGAATTAATTGTTTGTTACGATTGTTGGACATGGGTACCTTTTGATGCATGTTTGATTTACATGCATTAAGTTTTCTTGGATGGAGTTGTTTTATATTATGACATGCTGCATGAGATGGTTGCTAAATATATGGGCTTTGTTAAGCATGTTTTGTGATGATTATGATGTGCATGTAAATTGTTAAATTCCTGGATGAATCACTATTTGAGTGGATGGGTTCATACTTGTTAAAAAATTTGAATAATTAAATGTTGGGTTAATTATTTATTTGGCTTTCTAAGAATAATTAATTGTTAATTAATTATTTACTATTGATATGTTTAATGGTTAATTAATGGTTGAATTTTACGGGCGATTTATGTGGTTAATTAGTTATTGAAATAAGTAACGGATTGGATTAATTAATTTATGAATTAATTAATGAATGGTTGTGGGGTGTTAGACATGGAATTCTAAACCAATGATAATTATATATGTATTATTTATAAACGGGTTGTGAGATATGGAATGATGCTCCAAATACTCATGGGGTGATAGACATGGCGTTCTGCAACCAGCTTGCAAGCAAATATTCTTTTATGGGTCAGGGACTGATGCTCCAAATACCCATTGGTTGTGAGACAAGGAATGATGCTCCAAATACTCATGAGGGTGCTATACATGAAGTTCTACACCCATTAATTGACATTAGAATATGGGTACAATTGGCCATACATGAAATGAGTAAATTGGTTAATGCAAACTATTATGACACTATTATTTGTGATTTGAATATGGGAAAGGGTTAATACTTATCAATGAATTGGGTGAATCACTATTAGTGGACAGACCTAGGAGCGAATCACTATTTTTTAGTGGATGGGCTCAGATATTGTATATGAAAGATTTAATTGAATATCTTATGATGCATTCTCAAAGCCAAAGAACAAGTTTGGATTTTTTTCTTAACTTTTATTACTTTGATGGTCTTTAGAGACATCTGTAGTGAGTGACTTATACAGGGAATGTCAGGCTCGGTCCGGATCAAGAGGATTATGCAGTTTAATGTGGTTTGAATAATTGATAAATGAAAATGATTGTTTAATGACTCTTGTGTATGCATGAAAAATGTATAATACAGGTTCAGACACCAGATGAGAGCTAAAGTTGGTACTTGGATATATAGTTACATTGTACTACTTACCTTAATTATGCATGCTTGCACTATTTAAATTATTTATTGAATGTCAGGATTTGGGGTAGACACCAGTTGTCCCGACCTTCTAAGATTTATATCTCACACCCTACTCAGGCCATCGTTGCACTGGGGTACCTGAGTAGATTCTATTTGGTTGCAGGATTGTGCTGTTTTCATTTACTTGGAAGATAGGAGCAAAGGATTGATCAGAAGCTCAGGATGCTCGAGGAGACTACCCTCAGGAATTGGAGTCATTGTTTATTTATTTTTGTAATGGAATGTTCAGAATGATTTTTTGTTCACTGTTTTCTATTTTTGTATCATTATCATGTCATGCATCCATCTTCTATATAATTTATGTTGGCATTTGTTTGTACAAGATTTATAAAATCTTCCTTATACTGCTTTTTCATTTATTATACTTATTCCACTATTTATTTCCATTGTTTTTTATTTACTTTGATATACCATTGTTAAACTCTGATAAGAGGTTATAGTCTCCCTACTGACTATCCTTACACCCTCACTGTTAGTCGGTAGCCTCTGGCGTACGGGTAGACACACTTGTGGTCATGTGGTGACCGATTCAGCCACTGGTTTTGTGGTGAGCTGGGTCGGGACGTTAAAAAGATACCACTATGCAACTATGATAAGAGGGTATAGTCTCCCCACTGACTATCATTAGACCCTCGCTGCTTGTCGGCAACCTCTGGTGTATGAGGAGATGTACTTGAGGTCATGTTGTGACCGGTCCGGCCACTAGTTTAGTGGTGAGTCAGGTCGGGATGTTACAACTTGTCAAGATAGTCTCATTGGCTATTCCCATTATAATGAGATTGAAAATCCCATAAGTTTCTCCAAAACACTTATGTACCCTACTCTTTTCTTAACTTGAAGTTCAACATAAAAATGTTAGCTATATCTTTTTATGCTCTACATTTCAAGTCCTGACAATCATACTCATTTCTATGATCACAACTCAAGGAATAAACTAGAAAGAATTTAACTCCAAGACCAAGAAAAATGATGACAACTTTTTCCACAAGGTATGACCAAACTGATAACACTTGTCTCAAACTGTCTTTAGACCAAAAAAAAAACTAATACCATTTGTAACATCCCTCCTTTTCATTGTCTTGAGAAGAATGGATGCTTCTACTTGGCCTTAAGCGACACCCAAAATGCCAAATGATGGAAATAAATTTTTAAGGGTTTAAATACATGTGGGGGATGATTTAATCTTTAAGAATAAAACAACTAATCCAATAAAACCAAACCAAACAAGCCACTTTATGATGAATGATAAAAAATGACAACTCAACCAATTATTTAACACCAAAACCCACTAAATTTCACCACAATGGAATCCAAACTAACATCAAAGAAAAAAGTATAAGATAAATAATAAAACTTTAAGGAGACCACAAGAATCCATGCTCCATAATCTCCAAGCTCCGACATCAGCCAACAACCCATGTATCACAAAGTAGTGCTAAATACTTGCAGTACTTTACCTTTTACCATGTCCCGGTATATGGAATCTGCAAAAGAACCAAAGTGACAAATCATGGGTGAGTACTAAAACTCATTTGGTTTTCCCCAATGACTTCCCTACTCATGACACTAGGATAGAAAAGTTAGCTACATTTATTTAAAACAATTTTATGTGAAACAATACCCAAAACAATTTATAAAAAATATAAACTACTTCTAAAAATAGTTTATAATTTAATATAAAAAGCTTATAAAAAAAGTTTACAAATAAATATAAACAAGTTCCATGTCACCCAATTTTCTTGAAAAAGTTATTTTTATGAAAACAACTAACCAATACTCTGAATCCATTTCTCAAGTCCCCTTTGGAATAACCATTCCATTCCATATATCCTACCATGTATGATTTGTTATGACAGTTACATTATCATTAGTGGCCTCTCATTGATCTTCCAAGTCATAAAAAGGTAATTATATTCCATGTTCTATTACAACTTTTGTACGAAGCACAATGTCATATTTCAACCAAGCCTTGTAAATGCAATATGAACACACACACCAAGTATGCGCAAAAAATATTCCAATAACAACAAGCCCAAAACATTTCAATAAATCAATATTTTTATTAAAAAACATTCCCCAAAAATACATTTCAAAAATCTAGTAAAGGCATATTTTAAAATCACCGTTTTAAAATTAAGAAAACTAAATCACTTTGCACCAAAATTTACCAAAATTCAACAATTTCACCAAAAACCATAAATCATCACTAAAGAGGATTGATTTTATTATTTCAACAAGATATTACAATCAATTTCAAACAATTAAATCAATTTTAAACTAATACACTCAATTATAGAAAGAGGAGTTGAGAGTGAAGCCACCTTCCTCGAGAGTTTTGGTGAAAAAGATAAACAAATGAATAACGCCAATGAAACTAGGTAAAATGTTCACGAACCCACCTTAGATCTCTTCCCCTATCACAACCAATATAAAATCTAAAATTATTCGGATTCCAAAAAATTATATCTAATCACAATGGGCATATATCTAAGAGGGGCACATTATATCTAAGAAAAATGTCAAGAATGAATAAGAACAAACACTTACCACAATAAATAGTCTTCAATGCACCAAGGGATGGCTCCGGATTGCTTCGAATTCACTTGGAAGAGGTTCTCAAACATTTGAGAGACCAAAACACCAAGTTAGGGATGAATAGGAGGGAAAAAGGATACTTAAAGGAAAAACACATTAGATCCACTTTTTAGGATCTAACTTTGACCCTGTATACGGTTTGGTTGCATAGTTAGGAAAAACGTGCGCTAACCATGATTAATTCACTATCTAAAAAAACCCAAACCATTTTCAAAGTTCATAATTTCTTCTAGGCTGTTGCATAGTTTAGAAAAACTGTGTGCAACCCGTGCACATTCCCTTTATCCCCCAAAACACTTTTAAAGTTATGAAAACTCTTCCAAAATTCACGCATATGCTTTATATACTTAATTTAATAAATAAAGGGATACTTACTAGAAATATGGGGTGCTACAAATCTTTTTATATTTCATTATGAGTGTGATAAATGTGAAAGAAATATCACTACAACAATGACAATTAGGTGTTATTTTTTTTGAATTATTAGTTTTTTGTTTCTACTTAATTTTTTTTGTGAGGGATAACTTTACAAATGTTAGGAGACATTTTTGTGTATCATGAGTTCCAGGATAAACCCTTATTTTTTTATTAAACATATTGATTCTCATGGATCTTATGATCACGTTTTTTACTGGATCATTCCAAGGATGTAACTGTTTATTTTGAGCAGTAAAAATTGTAAAAATATCTTATGCCCAAAGTTTTTATGCTTCACTGGGCGTGAAAATGATCTAATCATTCACTTTTATAGGTGTTGAAGGTTTTTTAAATAAATAAAAAAAGAAGTTGAATTCTGTGATTCGACCCCTTCTTAGTGAATTCACACTAATCTAGAATGTCCTTTTGAATATGTCTGATATTTTTTACCTAAAATTGATTCAGATGACTCAAAAAAAAATATCCCTCATTCTAGGGTAATCAATGGGTTGTTATGAATATCCCAATGCTTAATAATGATTTCTTATTCCTTGAAATATTCTGGAACCTCAGTTAAAGAAAAATATAGAACGAGAGATATATATTAATGATTTCTTTTATTTTTCAAACATATGATCATCACACCCATCATAATGGGAGTGATCATTTTTATAAGCATCAATGACACTCCTCGAGTCTCCAAACATTTCATTAACATTTTAAAATAATAGTTAATGTTAATTTTTTTCAACTCCTTAGATGTTTTTTTGAACCATTTCATAATATAAATGATTCATTTGAAACTCCTTTTGACTTTATCTTATAACATTTAACCAATAATGATGACATTCTATGGTATTATCATATAATTCATTTACTGTCTTTCACAGAACCATGTTGAGGTGACCTTCACTATGAAGTGGTTTACTCCAGTACAAGACACAACATGGTTAATAACACCATTCCATGGTTTAACATTAGTTTATATTTCTATCAACCTTAAATTTTTTAAAAAAACCATTTATAATCCATGTAATTACTCCTTAGATCACATCATATATTAAAACTTGTGAAACCCTATCAAAAACTCCTTTTGGATATTCTCTAAAACTCTTTTTGGAATAACTACTATTCATTTTCAACATATTTTACACCATATATATTAACTTGTTAAAATCCAACCAAAAATCTTTTCATATATCCTTGAAAACACTTTTATAGTATCACTCGGTATTTTTCACAAAAATTTTATAACAAAAATGAATCCTTATTCACATAACCACAATGTTTAACCCCATGAGACTTAATTTCATTGATAATAACTATGAATTCTATACTTCATAGTTATAATAATAGATCATATTTGATAACACAATTAGTTCTACTCATGATACAAAGGGATCTGGCATGATCTCCATCAAACACTTGTATCTTTATACCCATGTCTACTAACTATATCATATATAATATTCATAATCTTATAATATCTTTTTCTAAGGAAGTGAGTGATCATGAGGCAAAAAATTATGTTATTGTAATATAGTCAACTCATACATTATTATTTCTATAAATATAGATTAACTTAATTGATTAACACATCACATGTCATTCACTTATATGGATGTAGACATTATATAACCCTCATCTAAATAGATAATAAAATCACATTTAACTTATCTCAGTATGACCATAAAATATCTTATTTTACGTCAAAAGAGGGCCCATATGTCACAATCATCATATGAGAGTAAAAAATACATCTTAGTTAAATATTAACCAATTAAAATATCAAAAACATACCTAACCGCCCCCTGATTGGATTAACCCCAAGTTTGGTATAAGAAAGATATAAAATTAAAAATGTTACCAATCTATTTATATTTTCAACCACTAGTAATGGGGATTCACTATGAAATATATACACCAAGTATACCAAGGGAGTATTTTATGAAACTCCATTTTATATAAACAATGGGCCATCCAGTATACAAAACACCTTTATGCCTAATGAGAAAATTCCATATCTCTATACAAAACCCAACCTATTATAATCTTCCCATGTTAATTTAACCTATAATATCTAATGATGAAAATTGATTATGTATAAAATCAAATTCATACTTTTGTAGGGTAAATATCAATTCTCTTCATTTAATATGTGCTGCCAACATGAAAGAATGATAAATTAAAGGATAACTTTTGGATAAGATGATACACTCTTAATATTCTTAAACTAATTTATATATTTTATCAAAACCATAGAAAATCATTAATCCAATCATATACATTGTGATAGACCACTATAAAGACCATATATTTGTTTCAATTTTAAGGTTTTATTAAACTCATTACTTCACAATTTAATTCCTAGAATATCTCCATGTGATCATCTAATAAATTCTCCCACTAAACTCCTTTAATGGAATAACATATACAAATATTTTTTTTAATAATGGTGATATTAGGATTCATAATAATTATGTTCAAATATAGAAACTTATTTACTTCACAACATCTATTTTTATAAATTCCAAAATTATGTTTTCTCAAATCCTTAGAAATATTTCTAAGTTCATCATCATCATTTTGAAACTTTTCTATATTCTAATTTTTTATCTGTTATCATTTGGTAATAAATTTAAATATAAATCTTTACACTAGAACCATTATTTACCAATATATCCTAATTTTTTAGAATATAAATCGAATTTCACTTTGAATTATATTATTATAATCATTTATTTATTACAATTTTAGCTTCTCCTAGTTCAATTATTTTTATAATAATCTATTAGAAATTTAATTTTTTTTAAAATACATTTATAAGACATATAATATTTTATATTAGAAAACATATCTTATTTCCATCATGGAAATATTTTACAAATAAACTATCAATTACTATATATTATATGACATTTTATGTGTTTAGAGAAATATTAAGAAAAGAATATTTTATTCTTTAAAATTTGTCACTCTTAGGTGGAATGAAAATTTCCCTTATTTTTAATAAATACAATGGATAAATTATTTTATCCTAGATATTTTTTTATATATCATCTATTAAAACATGTTATAGTGTATTATTAATCATGTGTATAAAAAACATCCCATTTATTAAAAAAACTCTTTTTTTAACATCAATATCCTATAATATAAGAGAAATAAAAAGATAATATCCTTTATTAAAATCCATTTTAGAATTTAAGTATTCATTTAAATCAAATTCCTTGATGTAGATACCCTTTGATTCATCATTAAAATGAAAACTTAATGCTCTAACCATTAACACTTATTTAGTTTTGAACACCTATACTTATTCACAAAAATTATTTAATCTATAATTGGTGTCATATACATTTCCAAATTGGATAATTTATTTCTATGACATTAATTTTTGAATGTGGGTTCATTATTTTTTTTTAATACTTTTAGTTATTTTGGAAAATTTGTCTTCCAGTGACTAGGTTTTCAACAATGGAAACACTTCCCCTCCTTCCTAAAACCTCCCTTAAAATTTCAACGACAAATACTAAGCATTGGAACCACCAATATTATTCTTCCATATTAAAATTTTACCCTAATATACTATCAAAACAACATATGATATTGGACCTCTTATGTTCTACTTAACTACCCTCAATATATTATGGAGACTGGGTAAAAATTTATTAAACTCATTCATATTATAAGCCATAATTAATTGTCAAAATATTTTAAGAAAAGATATTTGAATGAATTATATAGTTATATCTAGCCTTAATGAAGACCCTATCCCCCTAATTCCTTCACATAAAAAATTATATTTAATATATGGGAAAAGATTGAAATTTATTTGGAAAAGTTTCACTATAATACGATCTTGTAATTTTTTGATGGTTTCATTGATCTTGGTGTATAATGCCTACTATATAATATGGGTTTAGTGATTTTTTGTGCTCATTGTATTTTAAGGTATTTTTAATATTTATTAATCAAATAAATTTTTGTTCCACAAGTGGATGGTGTTATCATAGTAACATTAGGTTAACATTTCAAAACTTTATAATATCACTATAATATTTTAACGTTTTTTCACCAGGTATTTTTGGATTTTTGGGCACTACGGAGGCTTGTAAATAATATATTAAGAATAATATATGACTTTTAGTCTGATAAAGCGTACATTTGTGTTCGATTTTTTATAAATACTAAACATAGTTTTAGTTGGGAATATCAATATTGTGGGTGTGTCCAAAATGGGGGTTTTACCCTAGGGATGATGAAATTTGATTTCTCACCTAAGGGTCTAGAGATAGAAAATCACGAATGTCATTTATTTTATAATATTTAATTTTTTGTGATTTTTTATAGTTTTAACCCTTAAATTACCCTATATAACTCCCATTATGAGTTCTCTCAAGGTCTAACCACATAATTGCTTGAAAAACCATAGAGAGTGGGAAATAGAATAAATATCTGGGTGGAATCCACAACATATTGAGTGAAATGAGACTAGATCCATTATAAAATCAATGACCAGATCACATTATGATGACATATGGAACCATGGTGTTAATGATATATTGAAGAGATATTGAATTTCTATCAAGGGATTTATATTTGGAATTTTCACTCTTTTATTTGTGATTCACGTTGAATTTATTTTCCTGAACCCCATTTATGATTCTTGGAACCTTGATTTTGGTAATCTAAACCCTGATCTTGATTAAATAATCTATGTACTATAAAATATTCATGTTTGGAGATTTATTTCATGACATTATTCCCTGTGAGTGATCTTTTAAGGATAATTGATGATTAGAACCTGATATATCATTCCTTTCCTTTTTTTTCTTATTTTATGTGGAATCAAAAAGAAAAACTGACCCTAGTGCGGATAGAGGAAGTGTGATACAACATGAAAGGAGGGTGGTGTTGTGAATGAGGAATGAGTGTGGTGCTACGATTGAGATATGGATAAGGTAGAGTGAAGGTGATCGACCATGATGGTGGCTTGTAGAGGTGCATGGAAGACCACTATAGTAGAAGCTCATGGTGGGGTTTTTAGTAATAGGGATTGAAGAAATAAAGGCTGATGGGGGGGGGGGGGGGTGGATAAGGTGTACACAATGTAATTAGTGTAAGAAAGTTTGGATGCTATGGTAGTTGGTGATGATGGACGTAGAAGTCGAACGATAGGCCATTGTACCATAGCGTGCTGTGGTCATGGCCACAATATACCACAGGCCAGGCTTCCACATTGTGCCATAATCTAGGAGACCAAAATGAAATATGGTCTCAGAAACTATAGAGTTCCATAAAAATGACCATGATATGCCATGGAACAAGGCAGGATCTTCCAACGGGTCGGGAAGGAGGTCTAGGTTGGGTTTTCCAAACCCGACCCAAGAAGCATATGGGCGTGCCACATTCCCACACATTGTATCATGCATGGGGGTGTATGTACACACTAAGAAATATTTATCTAGTGGATAGTGTGCTATTAGCACACATGACAAATTCCATAATTCTATGTGATGTGCCTGGTGGCCACCACCTGGCCCAAAAGTATACATGCATGGTGTTTTATAACTTTTCCATCATGTATCAGTTTCAAAACCAATTAATAGATTATCCTAATTTTTTTCCACATAGATCACAATTTCATGACATGGTTTATCATCTAAGGTTGTTTGTGATGAAATATAGATAATTATAGGATTTTTCTTCATTGAGATGATAATGGTGATCAGGCATGGTGATCAGAGTGTTTAGAGGTCAAGATTATATGGGTTAGTAATACCTTATATGAAATCTATCTATGATCAAGGTAAGGGTTACCATATGTGTTTCTAGAGAATTGATCTAAATTATAGATAATGATCTATATTAATATATAAATTTATGTGAATAATTTAGTGAGGATAATGTCATCCTTTATGGTTTCTATTGGAAATGTGGAAGTTGGAGGGGATGAGAAGATGATATACTTCAATATTTGTGACTCCTCAGGAGCCCCTTAGTTCCCTTTGAAATCTGGCATATAGATGGGATATAGAATTCAAACTCTATTGGATTATCAAGAATCTAAGTATCCCTATTTTATTTTGAGACACAACCTTCATGGATTGGAGAAGATATGACTTGGACTTCATTGCATCCCTATTAATTCTCTTGGTTGAGCACATCTGGATCCCATATTGTCTTCCACTAGATTAATTTTCTATATAATAGTTTTAGAAAACTCGTTTCATATATTTTATTTGTGTTTTCAAGGTCACACTGATTATTTTTATACTCAACCCTACATGGTCTTTATTCCCACATGTGTTGGGACTATATAGATGATGCAAAATTCCATGATAGTCTTGGTGGTCATGGAGCTGGTGTGGGTTGTTTGAAGTTTACACCTAGTGAATCTTGGAGAAACTTGGTAGAAAATGGTTGTCCATAATGGTGTAAATGATCGTTGTGGTTAGAGATCAACCTAGGAGTTCATATAGTGAGAAGGTTCTTTCCAAAGTCTTGTGTCCATTAAATTATAAGGCTTGTGTGATATGCTTACTCGATGTTAGTCACTATCTCTTATCCTATTGGATGAAGGATTGGGTTGGAACACTTAATGTTCCTATAACTTGAATAGGTCCTAGTGGGTTGGGTATTTTTAGAGTTTTATTAGAGCGTCTAGTATTAAGGATGGAGTTTGAAGTAAGTATTCAAGTGAGGATTGGTTTGGAAAATTAGGGTGACGATATTTGGGGGGGGGGGTATTGAGTTTAGTTATCAGACCAGTGAGACCAATATTGGTGTAGTGGCTGATGTATACTTTTTATAGGACTATAATAACCTATTAGAAAACCTAGATCTCTAAGAATTCACTATAGAATAAAAGAAAGTTGGTACTAGCATCATATAATAGTCATTTATAATATTCTAGGTCCTTCTCGTGTCAGATCATATAGATATACTCTAATCTATATGGGTTTATCCTATAAAATATAGGGTGTTACCTATTTATATCCATCTTGTGTTCATAATAGATTTCATGTAAATGCCATGATTTTAGTTAGTAAACTCACTACTGGTGAGTGAGTGATACAAAATTATTTTAAATACATGATTGATATATATCCTTACCCCTTGATATGAGGTAGTTTCTCTCGCATTCATTCTCACTACATACTTTCTTATATAGTGGATGGTAGTTCCTATAGAGATATATTAGGATAACAATTTAATAGATATGATTCATGAATCTCAGTGATAGAGGTATCATGGGTTTGTGAGGAGAGATTGATCCTAAAGTGACAGAGCTTTAGATGAATTTTTATACTCTTGTTTCAATCAATTTTAAACTCTCACTAATGATAATTCTTTCATTTAGGTTCCTATATGAGATAGTGATCCATTATTTGGTGATATATTTCATGAACTCATGATGAGACTACTCTAATGTGGTTGGTGTTTGATCCCTTATCCGGGATGGAATCTTACCCATGGATTTTTAAACCTCTATAGGTAAGTATTAACGTGTTTGAGTACACATTGAGACCCATAAACCTTACAAGGTATCCTTAGAAATGTTTCACAATGGAATTTTTTGTGATTAGTGGTTTGGGAGGGGACACCAAAGAAAGATATTTTGATCTAGAGTATTATGTTCACAAGACGCCACCTATGTAGGAGACCCATGAGTGAGCTTTTGTAGTTTAGAATTCTTGATAGGGACACACCCTGGATTTTGTGATAAGGATATCGTTTTTTATTGAATGAAATTGTAGTAGTTTCATGGATGGTCCTCCATGTGGGAGATAACACTAATATTAAATAACTCCAAGTTTTAGGCTCAATTTCCAATTGGGATTCTATATAGTGGAAGATCCAATGATGTGGGAATAGTTGGATGTAGATGATGCATTGAACCACTCCCATGATCACTACCCTTGGTTAATTATTTTCATGCATGAGGTGCTGATCGAAAAAGTTTTGGGAGGAGTCACATTATGGATATATATATTCAGGTGATAAAGATTAAGTTTGTATTATAATTCATGTTCTCTTTCCATAGGCCCCCATACAAGATGGAGAATTGGAAATTTATTCATTTCTTAAAATATATTTGGGAGATAGTGATTTTAGTGAAACCCCTAACTAGAAATGTATTACCTGGAGAATTTCCATCGATGGAAATTGTATTTCACTCACCCATTCTATTAAAGTAAGCTTATACTTAGTGATAAAATAGGTCTTTCAATATATTCCTTCAGGTAAACTATGAGATTTAGTGGTTCCTACCTCGATATGAATAGGTTACCCATGGATAGTATCATGCGGTGTTGGAGATTAAGTAAATGAAGCGGATTACACCTTTAATAGTGAGAGAAACCAATATATGTGTAGTGAAAAGAAACAATCCCCAATATGGTTTAGTTAGAAACCCATAAAATAATAATTTTGGCTCTCTTCACTATGTGTATGAATTATAATTCCATTCCCATTGAATTTTAAGTAATGCACAAATGCTTCTAAAGTGCGGCACGTGGTTATCCCTTGATGAAATATTGGTATATACACTAACTAGAATTCATTATATTGAATTCAAGTGATTCTAGGTGGAGTGATGAATACACTTGTGGTGTTTATGGAGAATATGTTCCGAATCCTTTGTTATATTGGTTCTTGTATGAGACGTTATATGTGTGGGTGATTCCCTATGATTACTACATGAGTATCAATTATACAGTGTACTCTTGTAGTGCAAGTCCAAGATTCATGGAGTATAGGTTCACCCTTATAAAGTTGAAACCATGACTTATGATGGAATCAAAGTGTTACAGTAGTGGCATGGTGTTTGACAATTCTAGAAAAGGACTATGTGTTTGGATGATGAAGCTGGTTCATGAGTAACTAGCTTTGGATCAATTGATTCAATCATGGAGAGTGATATATTTTACACCTTCAATTGAGGGTGCTAGACTCACACTTTTCCATTATACAAGATATCCAAATTGTGGTGATGTCAACATAGTAATCCTATATGATAGTACATTCTCTGAAAATATACATGAATGGTTTTCCTAATAGTAGGAAGCATGTCACACACTTATGTTGGTGTATAGTGGTTTCCACTAGATGTTCGTATTAAATATCATAGTGGAAATATATAATGGAGACCACCAGATTGTAGTATATCCCTCTATGTGGTATGTCTAGTAGACGTTTGTGGGAGTTCCCATCATATGTAAACTCTCACTATTGAGTGGAGGATGAGGTTTTCATGTGATATTATTGTTTTAGATCACTCTAATTTTTGAAAGTTTTATTCTGGGTCCTGGAGCTGAAAGATCAAGGTTATATGATTGGCCAAGACCATACATTTCAGATTGTGGTGTATTGGGTGACCTGATGGGTAGTGGTGCGATGTTGAGTAGTTTAATGAGTATGGTGCTATTCTTGATGCACAAGTTAGTATCTTTAATTAAATAGTGATAGAAACAAAAATAAGTTATATTTGGTAGTGGATATATACCTATTATATATTATGGTATATATGGAGAATTTCCATGAATATTAGTGAAGAGGTTGAGAAAGAAGGCCCATGTTTCATTTTTTACCTTGAACTAGTGACAATGGTGTTCGTGCCTTACTGGTAAGACATTCTAGATGAGTAGATGTGGGTTCAAAGGAGTACAAATCCTTGAAAATATTCTAGTGTTAGTGTGAAATATTTTTTATTGATTAGTGGTGGAGTGTGATGTATATGGGGTTATCTCATACAAAGACATTTAATAACACTCTATAATGGTGGGGAGAAAATAACCCCCATTAGAGTAAACCATGGTGATTATCCATTGTAAGTTGGATATCTATAGTTCTTGAATTTTTTTCATCCCATGAAACTTGACAAACTTTGACTGTTAAGGCTTATCAAGTATCCCATAAGGCCGGTTGATGTTGTTGCTAAGTTTTTTCTTTGAAATGAGCTAGATCCATTAGTATTTAGTGATGAAGGTAGATATTACCTTCTTGAGAGATTATGTATCAAGTTTTTTTTAGAGATTGTGCCTTCAAGGAAGAAGGAAGTGCATGAAAATGTGGGTTATTTATTCCATATGGTTTTGTATCATGAGCTTTCATGTTAAGAATCCCTAATTGATTCCTTTTTAGGGATGAACATTTTTAAATGTGGGGTGCATTGTAACGACCCAAACTTTCATTAAATAAAATTCCTATTGATCTAATTAAATATCTTATTATGGTTATATAAAATGTGAACTTCATTGGTTTTATATTTCTGGATTTCAAAATACCATCATGAATTGTGACCGTTGCTAATATAGTCGTTGTACAGAGATCACATGATTAGTATAAATGTAGGGATTTAACAAATCCAATTTACTCAGACAAAGGAAGTGATGGCCTCATCCAGTAGACTTGCCCCGTATAAATCCCATTTGTGAGAGCTCGAAAAGGAGTTGGCATCATTGGGATTTTCTCTTGACCAAGCCCAAGATGATCTTGAATACGTTAAGCTCTAGCATAACCATCTATGAGAGAAGTGGAAGTTGATAGATATTACCACCCGAGCAATGTTATCCGAGCCACCCCAAGAGTTGGTCACCATTGAACACCTTACCCTTTGGTCTTATGTGGGTGTTTTAAGGGGTTATTTTACAATACATTATCACTATTAATATGTGCATTATTTTTGTATATAATAATGAATACACATTCATTTTATTATTGTTATCTTGTAAATAGTTTTTAATGTAGAAATAGTATTTTTAGTTAATATTCAACTAAGAAATCTATTTTGATGAATTAATGTTTTTTGAATTAAATATTATTTTAATAATATATTATTATTAAATTACTTTATATTAAATATAAAATATCGTATAATTTTATGAATGTAATTGTAATTTTTATTAAGGTTTGAAAACTGTTTTTGTCAAAACCCATGAATTTTTGGTAAATGTCGGTTTTTATTTTAAAAGTAAAAATTCACATATTTATAAAATTATTTAGATAAAATTAATATTATTTTTTGAATCAGGACATTGAAATTATCCAATGGTGAATTTTTCATATTTTTTTGAGACAGTCGAGTTTTTGGGTAAAAATTGAATACCATTTAAATATATAACGTATTTTATGACATACTAATGACCCAATAGTGAGGTAATAAAATACTATAAAAATTATGTTCGTCCAATATATGTTTTATCATTAAAATAAGATGATTTTATATTTGTTTTATTTATTTTACAAAGCTTTTTTGGACCCTCCAAGACTTATAAAACATTTTGTCTTTTTAAATTATTTCCCTTGAGAGTGTGACTCACCTCCACATAAGCAAACCTATTATTTTAAGAAGTTAAAACATTGGAAATATAAAATATTATTTTTTAATCCCCTTTGGAAAAAACCATGGTAAAAAAACATGGGCTGGTTTGTGGTATTGATTAGTTTAATGTGAGGTGTCCCAAAGATAAATAATAAAGAATTCCCTCTCCTTTCCTATATAAACCCACCCAAGATCCCACATCATCTTAATTGAAAGACTTTGGAGTTATAAAAATCCATGAACTCCTCTCTATATAATCCTCCCAAGGTTCCCCAAGCTCCCAAGAAGCCTCTCTCAATCCTCTCCCAAGCCTTTGGGATCACACTTCTAAGTAAGGGGTTTCTTCCTTTCTCTTTTTCCCCAATTTTCTTTAAGTTTTTATGCCCTTTTGTTTTCAATTAAAAATGTTGGGGTATGATTTCTAACCTCCCCTAGAATTCCCTATTTATGTTTTGATTATGGTATACCCCTTTTTCTCTTATTAACGTCTCCCATGTACAACCGTTACGATGACGAAATTCCGTGAGGGATTTCTCTCTCATCTTTTTCATCCAAGTAATTCTTTTGAATTATGCATCTAAATTTCACTATGTTTGTTGAGGAATGTATCTATAATATCCCCTTACTGTCCATTTAATGTAAATATGATGAGACACCCCTTTCTCTCTCATCAACCATTTTTTTAGAGTTCTTATTTCACGTCGTTATGCTGCCGAAATTGCACTATGTTTTTCCAAGCCAATGTCCTTATATAGTGAATACCATGCCCATTTATCTATCGTGGGTATTCAATTTTATGCACATTTAATTATTGATTATAAATATTCATGTATTTATTCCATATCCCTTTATCTTGGAATAAATTATGATGATTGATTTCATGTTGTACGATCCATGTGGCACACTTATGCATGAAATGAAATGTTTCAGAAAGGGTGCGCCCTGATAGCGCGCCATTGCATTGGGTAAAGTATAGTATCATGATACGTCATGTAAAATGGGTGTTTACTCATGATAATTCAAGTGAAATGAATGTTTAATCATGCTTCATGTGCAATGAGGGTTTACTCATGCTCCACGTGCAATGAGCCTTGGCTCATGCTAATTCCATGTTAAGTGTTGTTGCCACATTTCCATATTAGGATTATCATGCTTTATCATGACTTTGTGTTCATGTTTCTTTTGTGCTCCATTTATATGACTATTTTCTAACATGTGTTGTATTACTCATGTTATTCCATGTTTATTCCCTTACTGGGCTTTATAGCTCACCCTTTTTTATGCATGTTCTTAGGCTATCCCATGCAATGAGAAGTACGGGGGAATGTAGTGGTCATGAAAAGGAAGTTTTCAATAAAGATGTTGTGAATTTTATGTTCTAAGATGTTATATAATGTTACTAATCCCCAAATACACTTTACCTCTTGATCTTATATGTTGTATCAAGTGAATAATTTATATAATAAATTAGGTTTAAGTGTGTAATAAAAAGAAGGGTTGTTATAGTTGGTATCATAGGATAGGTTTAGTTATTTTTGGGATTAGGATTAGAAAACCCTAGTGAAGAATTAAAGACAAGAATAAGTATAATAAAAACATCCCTGAATATTGGTGAGTATTGAGTAAGTGGTTTATCAAAAAAATACATCCCTGTCTGGATACGAGCAGGTAGAGGCGGCTCTGGCACATATGTATCCTAGGGGTAAAACCTGAAAACACCACTTTGAGCTTTGACTTGAATGAGAACTAGTGCATGTCAAGGGGCCTTGATGCACTCTTGGTTATAAAACTCCTGGGGGATATGATTTGGTAAATTCATAAGCTTATTATGAACCCTTATTAAGGGAATTAATAAAAAATGCCCCTAAAAATATATGTTAGAAAGTAGATCATTGATAACATAGATTGAAGCCTATGGATTCATAAGTTTAGGAAATAAAAGTTATTTATAAGTCATTAGTTTTGTCCTTGGATTACCCTTTATGTGTTACCCCTAACTTTACTTTTTATTATAGCCAATGGCTGGTAATAGGAGGACTCGGGCTAACAACTGATGTGAAGATCAATGTGATAACAGTGCACATGAGATGCCCAATCCGATGGGAGTGGGAATTATGAACTTTTTCATTCTTCTCTCTCAATTAAATCAAGATTTGAATAGAAACATGGGTCAAGAGGAATGTTCAGCCCCCTAATAAAGAACAAGTCACTATCGAGAGATTCATGAGACAAAGGCATCATACTTTTTATGGATCGTCTCTTCCCTCAATTGCCGAACAATGGATCAACTCCATTGAAAAGATCTTCTCCATCATTAAATGTTCTGAACAAGAGAAGGTTCTTCTAGCTACTTATCATATGGAAGGTGAATCCAATCAATGGTGGATGTTGATAAAAAATACAAAGCCTGAGGAAGAGATTGAGGCATTAGAATGGAAGGATTTCTGGAAGATGTTTTTTGATAAATGTTTTCCACGCACCCTCCTACTTAAGATGGAAATGGACTTGCTTTACCTCAAGAAAAAATATGACGAATCTGTCAGAGCGTACAAGGAAAACTTAACAAGGCTTGAACGATACACCTCCAGCTTTGTCATTACCCCCAAATACAAGGCTGAGCGCTTCTTTGGTGGGCTGAAACCCATCCTACAGAAAGTGTTGGCGATCCGTGACTTCAACAGCTATGAGGAAATTGTTTGATGTGCCCTCAAGGATGAAATAGAGAACGAAGAATCTCAGGGGTATCATGGGGATAAGAAGTGTAAGGTGGAATTAAATGCTGGCAGTCTGATGGATAAATACAATGGTGCTAAGAATATCCAACACCCCACATGCCAAAGGTGCTAAAAGAAGCACCCTGGAAATTTCCTGAAGGGGACGAGGAAATGCTTTAGGTGTATAAGAGAGGGGAACTTAGCTGTTAACTGCCGACAAGAAAAACTTGTGGCTGCAACAGAGGAGAGGAACGCTCCATTCGAACCACAATATGTTGTTCATTGCTACAACTGCAAAGAACCATATCATATTGAAAATTAGTGCCCTAAGCCAAGGAATTTTGGAGGCATCCAACAAACTCTAAGTCACCAAGGGAGAGCTTTTTCCATCAATACTACCGAAGTGAACCCCGACAATGAAGTGGATATAGGTACGCTAGTTATTCATTAAAGAATAGCGAAATTAATTTTTGATTCAATTTCTTTGCATTATTTTATCTCCAAAAAGTTTAGCAGAACTATCCCATCACCACCACAAGTCCTGGAAGAAAAGATGTCGGTGAGTATGGAAAATGGGGAAATCATTGCATCCCATGAATATAACTCCCCCCTTTCATAATTTTTGGATTGAATTTCCCAAAAAACCTCATCATACTCCCTCTGGTGTAATTTTATGCAATTATTGTCATGGATTGACTTTCCTTATATAGAGCCAACATAAATTGCTGTGAGAGGGAAATCACTCTCCATGTGGAGAATCGACCACCGATTCTATACAAGTGCAAGGAGGAAGATGAATCTTATTTATCTCCATCATCTTAAGTGTGGATATTAATTCCCTATGAGCATGTGTATATGGATCAGATGATTGAGTCTAAGGAGGAAACCATCCTTGAATACATGCCTATTGTGAGGGAATTTTCTGAAGTGTTTTCTGAGGAATTGAATGGTCTTCCTCCTAGAAGGGATTTTAAATTTTAAATTGATCTTATACCTGGGGAATTGCCAATATCCAAGACTCTATATAGAATGGCTGTTATGGAGCTTTAGGAACTAAAGAAACAACTACAGGAGAATTTGGATAAAGGGTTTATACGCCCAAGTGCTTCACCATGGGGTGCACCAGTCCTCTTCATCAAGAAGAAGGATGGGTCAATGTGCCTTTACATCTATTATCACGAGCTTAACAAAATCACGATAAAGAACAAGTATCCTCTCCCATGAATTGATGACTTGTTTGATCAGCTGTGTAGAGTACAATAATTCTCCAAGGTGGATTTTCCATTGAGATATTATCAAGTAAGGGTGAAGAAGGAAGATATCCCCAAGACTGATTTTCGTACAAGATATGAGCAATATGAATTCATATTAATTCATTTCAGACTCACTAATGCTACAACAATATTCATTTACTTGATGAATATAGTATTTAGGTATTACCTCGACAAATTTGTGGTAGTATTTATAGATGATATTCTGATATACTCCAAAACCAAGGAGGATCATGAGGAGCATCTAAGAAATATACTAGAGACCTTGTGGAAGGATAATCTCTTTGAAAAGTACAACAATTGTGAGTTCTGGTTGAAGGAGGTATCATTTTTGGGCTATATCATCACAATCAATAGGATATATATGGATCCCTACAAAACAGATGCAATTGAGGGATAGCCGAGGCCAACATTGGTAATGAATATCCATAGCTTCTTGGGGTTAGCTGGATATTATCGAAGATTTGTGAGAAATTTCTCACGATTTTCCAACCCTCTTACCAAGCTAACTTGGAAGGGAGTAAAGTTTTCTTGGAGTGATGAATGTGAAGAAATCTTCATGGTGTTAAAAATGAGGCTTATCACTGCGCACGTGCTCACTTTAACCAAAAGAAGAACTTTTTTTGGTATTCAGTGATACTTAGAAGAAGGGCCTGAGATGTGTGTTGATGAAAAATGACAAAGTCATTGCCTATGCTTTAAGTAAATTGAAAGTTTATGAGCAGAATTATCCAACACATGATTTGTAGTTGGCTGTGGTGATCTTTAATTTATAAATTTGGTGGCATTATTTCTTTGGGGAGAAGTCTAAAATATATACGGACCACAAAAGACTCATGTATATATTCACACATAAAGAGTTGAACATGAGCCAATGAATATAGTTAGAGTTGATAAAAACTATGACTGCTCAATCCATTACCACCCTGGGAAAGTGAACAAGGTGATAGATGCTCTAAGTAGAAAGGACCCAACAATTCTATCATTGATGAGAATTGAGAAGGAACCAATCTTCTTAGATTTGAAGAATATAGACATGGGAATCATAAAGAAGGGAACATCATAAATCCTTTCACAAATGATTGCTCAACCATCTCTTTTAGAAAGGTTAAAGGATGATCAAAAGGATGATGTGGGAATTCAGAAGAGAGTGAAAGCTATTAGAAAATAGAAATCTTTGGAGTTCAATGTTAATATAGAAGGAATTGTGAGATTTGGGAAATGACTATGTGTTCCATCAAGTCTAGAGCTAAAGAAGGAAATTTCGGATGATGTGCATAGTTCAAATTTCTCTATTCACCCAGGAAACACAAAGATGTATCGAGATCTTTGAGAACATTATTGGTGGGATAATATGAAGAAGGATATTTCTGAGTATACATCAAAGTGCCTAGTGTGTCAGTAAGTGAAGGCAAAGAGGCATAAGTCAAAGGGGATGATGCAACCATTGCCCATACCAGCATGGAAATAGGAGGAAATCACCATGGACTTTGTCATTGGACTTATGAAGACATCCAAAGTCAACAATGAAATCTGGGTTTTTGTGAATTGTCTTACAAAGTCTGCACACTTCATTGCAATTCTTGAGGATTTCTCATTGCATCAACTGGCACAGATATATATCGAGGAAGTGGTAAGGCTGCATGGAGTACCACTATCTATTGTATCTGATCGAGATCCAAGATTCACCTCTAAGTTTTGGCAGAGTCTTTAACATGCTCTAGATACTGAGATGAACTTCAGTAGGGCTTGTCATTCTCAAACTGATGGCCAATCTGAGTGGTATATCCAAACACTTGAGGACATGTTGAGAGTGTGTTCTATGGACTTCAAAGGAGGGTGGGACCAACATCTTCCACTGGTTGAATTCACCTACAATAATAGTTTCCACTCAAGCATCCGAATGGTACCTTATGAAGCCCTGTATGGGAAGAGGTGTAGAACACCGATATGTGGGATGAAGTCTGTGAGTGTAAGCTTCTTGGACCCTAAATGGTTGAAGAAATAGTGGAGAAGGTGAAAAACATTCAGCAGCATATCAAGGCAGCCCATAGTTGACAGAAGAGTTATGAAGATAACCACCGATGAGACCTTGAGTTTAAAGTTGGATAAATGGTATTTCTATGAATATCTCCATGGAAAAAGGTCATGAGGTTTGGAAGGAAAGGGAAGTTAAGTCCTAGGTACATTAGCCCCTTTGAGATTCTTGATCATGTTGGGGATGTTGCCTATAAACTATCACTTCTACCTACCATGGCCAAAGTACATGATTTCTTTCATGTATCCCTCTTAAGGAAGTACATACCAGACCCTTCACATGTACTCTCTTTATAGGTAGTATAGTTAGAGGATGATATTTCTTATGAGGAGCAACCAGTGAAGATCTTCAATCATAGAGAAAAAGTTCTACCAAATAGGACAATGCCCCTCATCTAGGTGTTGTGGTGAAATGAAAAGTTTGAAGAAGTGACATGGGAGTCAGAGGAAATGATGAAGCAAAGTCACCCACATCTGTTTTAGTATGGGAAAAGTAAATTTCAAGTGCGAAATTTCTTAAAGGGGGAAGATTGTAATGACCAAAATGTTCATTAATTAAAATTCCTCTTGATCTAATTAAATATCTTATTATGGTTATATAAAATGTGAACTTCATTGGTTTTATGTTTCTAGATTTTAAAATACCGTTATGAATTGTGACTGTTGCTAATATAGCCATTGAATAGTGATCACATGATTAGTATAAATGTAGGGCTTTAACAAATCCAATTTACTCAGACAAAGGAAGCGATGGCCTCATCCAGTAGACTTGCCCCGTATGAAGCCCATTTTTTGGAGCTCGAAAAGGAGGTGGCGTCATTAGGATTCTCTCTTGACCAATCCCAAGCTGATCTTGAATACGTTAAGCTCAAGCGGAATCGCCTATGAGAGAAGTGGAAGTTGATAGAGATTACCACCCGAGCAATGTTATCCGAGCCACCCCAAGAGTTGGTCACCATCACACACCTTACCCTTTGGTCTTATGTGGTTTTTATAAGGGGTTATGTAACATGTAATTATCACTATTAATTTGTGCATTATTTTTGTATATAATAATGAATATAGATTCATTTTATTATTGTTACCTTGTAAATAGTTTTTAAAGTACAAATAATATTTTTAGTTAATATTAAACTAAGAAATATATTTTGATGAATTAATGGATCTTTGAATTAAATAATATTTTAATAAAATATTATTATTAAATTAATTTTTATTAAATATAAATTATCATATAATTTTATGAATGCAATTGTATTTTTTATTAGGGTTTTAAAACCGTTTTTGTCAAAACCCCTGAATTTTCGGTAAATGTCGGTTTGTATTTTAAAAGTAAAAATTCAAATATTTATAAAATTATTTAGATAAAATGAATATTATTTTTTGAATCAGGATGTCGAAATTATCCAACGATGAATTTTTCATAATTTTCTGAGACAGTCGAGTTTTTGGATAAAAATTGAATACCGTTTAAATATATAACGTGTTTTATGACATCATAATGACCCAATAGCGAGGTAATAAAATACTATAAACAATATGTTCGGCCAATATATGTTTTATCATTAAAATAATCTAATTTTATATTTGTTTGATTTATTTTACAAAGCTTTTGTGGACCCTCCAAGACTTGTAAAACATTGTGTCTTTTTAACTTGTTTTCCTTGAGAGTGTGACTCACCTCCACACAAGCAACCCTATTATTTTAAGAATTTTGGACATTGGGATTATAAAATATTGTTTCGCACTAGCATTTGGAAAAAAAGGGCAAAAACCATGGTCTGGTTTGTCGTATTGATTATTTTAATGTGAGGTGTCCGAAACCTAAATAATAAAGAATTCCCTCTCCTTTCCTATATAAACCCACCCAAGATCCCACTTCCTCTTCACTCAAAGACTTTAAAGTTCGACCAAACCCTAACATCCTCGCTCTATAATCCTCCCAAGGTTCCCCAAGCTCACAAGAATCCTCTCTCAAGCCTCTCCCAAGCCTTTGGGATCACACTTCCAAGTAAGGGATTTCTTCCTTTCTCGTTTTTTTTCCAATTTTATTTAAGTTGTTATGCCCTTTTGTTTTAAATTAAAAATGTCTGGGTATGATTTCACACCTCCCAAATACTTTCATATTTATGTTTTAATGATGGGATACCCCTTTCTCTCTCATTCATGTTTCCCATGTGCACCCGTTACCATGTCGAAATTTCGTGAGATATTTTTCTCTCCTCTTTTTCATCCAAGTAATTATTTTGTATTATGCATCTAAATTAAATTATGTTTGTTCAAAAATGTATCTATATGACCCCCTTACTGTCCATTTAATTTAAATATGATGAGACACCCTTTTATCACTCATAAACCATTTTTTATAGTTCTTATTTCACGTCGTTAGGCTGCCGAAATTGCACTACGATTTTCCAAGCCAACGTCATTGTTTAGTGAATACCATACCCGTTTATCTATCAAGGGTATTAATTTTTATGAACATTTACTTATTGATTATAAAGTTTCATGTATTTATTCAGCATCCCTTTATCTTGGAATAAATGATTATGATTGATTTCATGTTGTATGATCCATGTGGCACACTTATGCATGAAATGAAATGTTTAAGAAAGGGTGCACCCTGATAGCACTCCATTGCATTGGGTAAAGTATAGTATCATGATATGTCATGTGCAATGGGTTTTTACTCATTATAATTCAAGAGAAACAAGGGTTTACTCATGCTTCATGTGAAATGAGGGCTTAATAATGCTCCTTGTGCTATGAGCCTTGGCTCATGCTAATTCCATGTTTACTGTTGTTGCCACATTTCTATATTATGATTATCATTCTTTATCATTCCTTTATTTTCATGTTTCTTTTGTGATCCATTGATATGACTATTATCTAACATGTATTTTATTACTCATGTTATTCTATGTTTATTCCCTTACTGGGCTTTATAGCTCACCCTTTTTTATGCATGTCCTCCGGTTAACCCATGCAATGCTAAGTACGAGGGAATGTAGTGGTCATGTAAAGGAAGTTTTCAATAAAGATGTTGTGTGTTTTATGTTATAAGAGGTTATGTAATGTTACTAAGCCCCAAAGACACTATACCTCTTGATCTTCTTTGTTGTATCAAGTGAATATTTTATGTAATAAATCAGGTTTAAGTGTGTAATAAAAAGCAGGGTTGTTATATGCATGTAGTGAGCTAGATTTTTACTATTGGAGATTAAACTCTATTTTTAGTTTTAGAGTCCCAGGACCCCTTCGAGGGTATAATAGTAAATTTATCATAGTAGTTGATTTTGGAAGAAAAACTTATGGCTCTGTTGATCTGAGGGTGTATTGTTTACCCCTGAGTATGGTTTTGTTGATTTTTAAGCTCATTGAATTCTAAGGTATTTTAATATTTATTAATTAAATTAATATTTGTATTGCAAGAAGATGGTTCTATCTTTGTGATCCTATTTTTTCATTTAAAAGCTTTATAATATTATTATAATATTTTTTTGGTTGGTCTCTAATCTTCTTTGGAGTTTTGAGTGTCTCTAAGAATAATATATACCTTTTCTCCATGAACACACACATTTATGGTGAATTTCTTATATATCCTATGGGAAAAATGAGATAGAAAAATAGACACTCTAGATACATTTTAAATGTGGGGTTTACCCTAGGGATGATTTAATTTCAGTTATCACCTGGGGCCCCTAGGATGGACTATCAAGAGTGTCATTTATTTGATAATATTTAATTTGCTATGATTTTTGGAGGTTTGATCCCTATAATTAACCTATAAACCCCCCATTATGAGTTCTATTTAGGACTATCCACACAATTTATCAACAAAACACAGAGTAATATAGGGTATAGAGAGAATACATCATAGAAAAATTGATATTGGATCAAGGGAAACATGACCATATCCATGAATACATCGATAATTAGATCATTCATTGATGATGAATGGAACCATAATGTCAATAATGGATTGAAATGATGGATTTCTCTATCGAGGAAGGGATTTTTATTTTTTACTTTTGTTATGTTCTTTGTGATTCATTTCAAGTTTATTTTTCCTAACCCCATATATAATTAAAGGAAACTTGATTTTTGGAATCTAAAACCTCATTCTTTATTCTCTAATCCTCAGGATATGAAATCCTCAGAGTTAGATATTTATTTCCAAACTTTTCTCTATGTGTGAAATATTTGATGGAAAACTGATGATCAATAATCTATTCATCCTACCTTCCCATTTTTCTTCTTCTTATGCATAGAATCAAAGAGAACTGTTGGACCTAGGGTGGCTGATGGCTGTGTGATTCAACCTATAAGGAGGAAAGTTTTATGATCAAGGAACAAGAGAGACACTATGATTGAAGCAGGTATGTAGTGGAGTGAAATTGACCTACTATGATGGATTCATACAAGGATTTTGGATTTTCATTGAATTAATTTATGATAGTAGGCCGTGATGTTGTTAGTAGAATATGGGATGAACACAATATCGATTGGCGAGGTGGGTGGGGGGGGGGGGGATCAAGAAACCACAGTGTGGTGGAAATTCCACTATGGTAGGCAGACACCATGGTGTAGGTGGCCACAACATGCTAATGTCTAGGTGACCAAAACATACAATGACCATGAATATGGTGTTTCATGGGCTATGCGACCATGATGTGGTGCGACCTAGGTAAACATGACATATCATGATGTTCTATGACGCAAGGTAGGCCTAACTAGTGGGTCGGGAAGGGGCACCTATTTAGGTCCACCCGACCCAACCTAGGTAGCATGTGCAGTGAACATGGGACACATTTACCCTCACACAATATTATATAATCAGTTCCCTCCCACACCAAGAGCATATTCCCAAAATTTTAGTGCACCACATAGTGTGGATAGAGGCCATCACATGGCTTGAAATTTCTCATGCGTGGAATTTTTCTCAAATTTTATTTGGTGGTCCAGTTTTAGAAAAATGAATAGAATATACTGAATTTTTTCCAAGTATATCATGATGATTTTTTTGATCATTCAAGTCCATTTTAAAGGTGATATAGGAAGTTCTAGGATGTAACTCTATAGGACTGATGATATGGATTAGGCATGGAAGTCAAAGTGTTCTTGGGTTAGGTACCTCTCTATCATCTATTTTATGCTTTTCACACATACGCTATGCTACTATCTCTTGTTTTTTAACCTATTTTGTACTAATGAAAAATAATGGTTATTTCAATATATATTCTATGAGGCACATGGGATTCCATACCTAGGTGGTAATGATGGTAGGGGTTAATACTCCCTTGGCGGACATCTATCCTTGTTAAAGGTTTAGGTTTCTTTATAGGTCTATATAGTTGTGATTAAAATTATTGATTATGACGTGTGGTACTCCTTGACTAATTCACATATTTCTGCAAGGAGAAGGTCATCCTTTATGGTTTCTAGTGGTGATGTGGAGGTTATAAGGGATGATGGTCAGATACTTTATGACCCATGACTCCTTATACACCCCTTTATTTTATTTAAGATGTGTAATAAAATTGGGATATTAAATTTAAACTTTTTGGGATTATTAGGACTTTGTTAATCACTAGTTTATCATAATATTTGACCTGAATGTATTATATTATAGATGAATGGGAATTATTTGTAACCCTTTAACTTTTAGTGGTTGAGAATATCTAGACCCAACCTTATATTCTTTTCGTTCACTTTCCTATACCAAAGTTTGAGATAAATTATTTTGTATCATTCCTTTATGGTTTTGTGACATTATATAGAGCATTTTTATACTCACACATGCATGGTATTTTTACCCACATGTGTTGTGTCTATACAAACAATGTACGATTCCCATATAGTCATGGTGGATATGGAGCTGGTGAAGCTTGTTCAAATTTAACACTTGGTGATTCTTAGTGAAACATTGTAGAGCATGGTAGTTCTTGATGGTGGTGATGACCACTATGTTAGGAGATCTACCAGGAGATTACCGATCAAGGGGGAGAATTATGAAGTCTTATATCTACTAGATTCAGAGGCTTGTTAGATATACAATTCCTATAATATTTGACTATGAAGTTATTTAAAACATTCCCACTATGATTGTGAATGTTTTGAGTCAGTGTGGACCATATTTTTAAAGGAAGTTGGTCACTAGAACTTTACGAGAAACACTTGGGTTGCACATTGGTTGAGAGGATGGGAGGTCGAGCTCATCTCACCCTTTTGGGGAGAAATTTTTTCCTACTTCGGGACTCTCATAAATTTTTAAGATGTATTTATAAATACTTCCCAATAATAATATTATTATTGGATACCTCTGTGTAAGTGATTTATTGAAACCATACATTTTATAAGTAACTAATTGATTATACTATGTTTTTAAAAGCCGCACAGCTAGGAACTTTAGAGTTTATAACCATATAGATAGGTAGAATGTGTTGTATAATCATGATTGATCCCATGAAAAAGACATTATATATAAACCTATGAAGGGAATATAAACCCATTTATTTTAGTTCCACTTAATGGGACACATCATACCTTTTAAGGTCATGTGACAAGGACCAAAGTGGTGCCTTTTAAGGCCATGAATCCATAACCTAGTGAGATTCCTTATAAGGTAATGCATCCAAGACCTGTGGAGTGTCATTATTGAACTATATAGAGGCATCCTATATAACATGGTTAACAAGAATCAAAGCCTATGTATTTTGGGTTGCATATTTTATGTTCACGTGATAGGACTAGCCTATTTAGTTTAATGTCATCTAGTAAGTATTTTTGTGTCATAAAAGGGAAAATAACAACATATTGAGTGAGGCTTATTAATTAGAAGTTCATTCTAGTTTTTATTTTCCATTGGTAACTAAATAAAGGGTTATATGGTTTTAATTTCAGATAAAACTAACCATTAAGGTATGGTTTTGGTCTTACACTTAGTAAGAGGTCTGTATCCTTTTTTGTAATAGGAAGGATATGTGTGGGGATTAGGCACATGTATCTCAAATGAGTTCAACCTATATAGAGACTTAGGTGAAGGAATGTTTTGAGGATTATATTATATTGTAATACCTTATATATGTTTTAGGATCATAGAGTAGACAAAATAGGTCTATTTGATACTGGGATTGACTGGATGCTTGATATGGGTGAACCATGATAAGAAGAATGAGTCTGGAAAGGTTTCACCAATTTTATAATGATATAGACCCTTATTATCAAGTGAATACATGATATTTATTTCCCTAAGGGTCCAATTAATTTGGGAGGAAAACATAGGAGAGGTATATTATCTAAGTTTTACATGACCAAAGTGGTATATGTTGGTGCACATAATATCCCAACCATATAAGTCCAGTAGTCTTAGAGGAGGTATTAATGGGAAAACCATTTTAGGGATTTGATCTTGGTAAAAATATAAAAATATATTAATTTGGATAAATTCAACTGAGTTAGATGATTTAAGTTGAAGAAAAGATTCTAAGGAGGCCTAATTACCTATAATTAGGTTGATTTTCATAGTGACCGACCATGGGTGGAATCTTGCACAGCCTGTGACCATTAAGAAACAATAAAAATATACTTTATGAAGCCCTTTTTTATGAAGTATTAGGGTTCTATGTGAGAAAGTATGGTTCAATAAAGTCACATATTTAAGGTTTCTAGCACATGGACTAGTTATGAGAGTAGCCCTTCGTGAAGGGGTCTTCATAGAAGTTCCTTGAAAAGGAAATTTATGAGTGGTTACATGAGGCTTTTACATGGGGAAGGATTCATCTAAAAGATATTATGAATTTACCTTCCCACTTTTCCTAATATTGTTTTTAGATACTACTTGGGTTTCTTAAAAGGTTTATATAAATAAAGTACCCCACAAATAAGAGACCTCTCTTCTAGAGTGTGATCCATGAATGATGGGATTTCTCAAATTTTGTACCACCTAAATTTATAGAGTCTTCATAATTCAATACTTTGAAGTGCATTATAGGGTATTTATAAGAAAAAACTAATAACCTCCTTCCAAGATTATGTCGAAATAAATACCTATATGAGCACAAATTATATCCTATCTACAAGTATCTTATGTTATCATAAAGTATCACTACACCATCATAAAAAACCCCACATATAGAAACTCCACATGTTCATGAAGGATCAAAATTTCATCATGAAAAATGAAAACTATCCATGAAGTTTGTACATGCTCATGAGGGATCGAGATTAGACTACCTTGAACTTTATCTCTCTGTGAAGCATGTATGCTATCACGATCTATCACCACACCCTCACAAAAAAAGAATCTGACCACAAGTCATGTATGAGATCAAGAACCATATGAAATCCTAAGTATATTATCTAACTTCATTTGTAGTAACATTTAATTTACCACTTCCCTTCACTTAACAATGCTAATAAATTTTCATAGGTATCAACTCCCCCCTCAGAATTAGAGTTGATCAAAATGAAGAGGGTCAGATTCTAAGTATAATTGAATAGACTATGTAAGTAAAAGGTAGTGCACATAATAGTGTTTCCATGCCTATATATATGGTTCAATGGAGGGTTCCCTCTCTAAATTTCTCTAAGATAAAAACCATCTACCTTTTTAATGTATCTTCCTTAATAAATGGTGATTTTCCAAGAATGAATCTTTCCGAAAACATCCTTCCTCTAAAAAATATCCTCCATGAATGAAATTTTTAGGAAACCATATAAATAATACACATAAATCCTTCCTTATAAAGTGTTTATATGAATTCTAATTCTCAAATTGATTTTATATGGTCTGTGTTCCACATATATACCTTTTAAAATTATATACTTTACATTTTTTTAATCTTGAAATATGAATACACTTATTTATTTATAAAAATGGATTTGAGATAAGCTACACGGGCCTCTAATGAAAAGATAATTAAAATTATTGATAATATTAATACTATCCAAAATCATTTATTTCACCCAAAGATTTATCTTATCTCACAACTCATGGGAGTGGGTAACCTATATCTGAGAGTTTTATTATATATAATATTATACTACTGAGTGATGCACACATCCCAACACCACATCCAAATAATAAAACAAGGAGTTGAATCAACCACTATTGTGAGATAGACGATTATAATATTTTCATGATGGGATGATTCATAATAGAGTTTGATTGTATAGAAGGATTTGTTCTTGGATATGTTGCTCTATCACTAAAATAAGGATGAAACATTCCAGAGCCTATGGTTTACATCTAAAGATCTATTATGAAAAAGTAAATTATCAAACAAAGACAAGGATAGACATCGAGATGGGATATTTTCCCCAGGGAACCTTTGGTATGGACAAGGGATGGATATTTTGGGTGTGAAAGTGATTCCTATAGTTTGAGCATGATATTGAAGAAGCGAGGTTATATAAAGTGTCTTGGGTATTATAGTTTTTCTCCCTTTATAATAGGAAATTTATCCTAGACCATATTATTAGGTGGACCCCAAACATGAACACCTTCCATTTGGAACATATAGATGTTGGGATAAACCTATAGGATGTGTAAATGCCCACAGGGGAACCAATATTGGGGGATATTTATATAGAATTCATTCTCATAACATATGTATGAATAAAATAGAGAGAAACTACTTCTTGAAAGATATCTACTTCTTCTAGAGAGAATTAATATGGGTCAAGATCTTCACCCTAGAATTAAAACCCCATTTAGAATTTATGCCAAGATCTTTATCATGACCTATAGTTAATACCAATGGATGAGGAGGCCTCAGAATTGTCTGAACCATAATACCAATGGGATTCCTAGTGCCTACTCATCAACACTAGAGGAAGGCTTCTATAATGAATGGGGTTGGGAGGTCACCATCAAAGTCAACTGATTAGTGTATCTAGAAGGATTATTATAAAGGTTAATTATTAGGTACCCCATATAAGTATGTGAATTGAATATATAGGTATGATTTTTAACTTTAATGATGGTGGTGTAATTGGAAAGAGTAATATGGGTAAGTTTGGTAGTGCCAGTGTTGGTCAAACTGTACTGTCACCTTAGAATCATTAATAGGGGAAGAAACTATTCAGGTTTATTAAAACCTTACAAGTACTGCTGGGTTAGATAACAGACTATTTGGGGGTCCACAAGTTTATCAATGACCAAAAAATCCTAGTTTATTGGTTTAGATCCTACCTCTTGTTACTATACTAATCCCCAACTGACATCATCATTGATAATGCAATTGGAAACCAAAAAGATCATACATATATGATATCCTTAAGATAGGGTCTATTGGTGTCCAAAATATATGATGATTCCATCTATGAGGGGTGTACACCCTATAGATTTAGTGCCAATTTCATTGTGTATAAAGTAAGTGTCCTACCACTCTTGAGGGAATGTAAACCAAACAACATCCCATGACTTTATGCTAGTTCTGGATGATACTAACATGGGAGGAGACAATAATAAGTGTCACCATTACAATGGTTGATGTTTCTATTGGGATTTTAACTAAATATTCCAAAACATGGATCTAGTTACACCCTAATGGGTAATTGGGTAACCAGATACTTAAGTTCAAGGTTTTAACAAAAACTGATAGAATATAAGAGCTTGAGAAACCAATGGAGGTGGGAATACCTCTCAAAATAATTTTACTAATGAAACCTATGATAAAATAGATTCATAGGAATTAGTTAAGGAATTTGAATAATCCTACTTTATTAGGCATTATATCACTTATTTTATTATTCCATTATGAATCTATATTTCCAAAATCCCAAAGAGAGTGTAATTATTCGAGGAATATATAATGATTTGGACTAGGCTTCCATCCAACCTGGAAACCAACCTAATTTTCCATAAGTCTTGAAGGGTGTTCCTGATCCCCACAGGCTATAAACTCGTGTCTAGGAATCATATGAATCTCTTTGGGAACGTTTTCACTCTGAATCATAGATAAAAGAGAATAAAAATAATTAATAAATACAGAATAAATAAACATAAGAACAGGTCCTTAACAACTAAAATAATCCAACCCATCCTCATATTTATAATAAGGAATATAAATAGGAAGAAATAGATAGGCATAACTGACATCACACTAACAGAAAATAAATAACTACAAACCAACTCAATCTAAGCCTAAACTAACTCTACACAACCTCTAGTTTCTCACCACCACCCAACTCTCCCTACATTGGCCATGTAAAATAATTATGGGTCCAATTGGGAACCTAGAACCTGAAATGTATAGTAATGAGATAAAAATCATAGTAGGAAACCACAACTTTCCAAAACTATGAAATATGTTTCATATAGTAATTTATTAATGAATGTTGAAAATAAAACTACAAAGTAATATTTACACATATGAATTTATGGAAATAAAAAAAATTCCATAAGCATCTTTTAAAACCTTTATCTTTATTTTCAAAAAATTAACACATATGTTTAAAAAAAAATCCACCGACCAATCCATTTCCAAACCATGAACACTGTTCACATTTATTAACAAAACCCATTATCTTTATTTAAATGAAATCGGTCACTTTTAAACTTTCAATCAACAAAATAAATTTCAAAATTGAAACACCTATTTTAAAATCCACATCCAGAACTCACTCAAGTGTCTTAAATTTTCAAATAGTTTTTAAAACATCTTTGATAAATCATTTTCTGAAGGAATGACCCAACACACTCACACAATTCGAACATGATAGGAAGGAACCACATATCACAAGGAACAAACCACATTTAAACAAAAGTAGGTGCCATAACAATGAAAGTAGGGGAAATGATACAAGAAATCACTAGATCAAACTCCCCTCAATCATAAACCAACCATACAATTGAATGTTTCATGGGTTATACCTTGGGATCCCTAACTTTTCAAGAACCTAACTACATAAGAGTATACCACTTGTAAACTATATATCGTCACACAGTAAAGTTCAATAATTGGTAATACAATTATCCAACATAATCATCATTATGATGACCAACCCTCACCTAGAACTTATTCCTATCATGACTAGTGGGATACTGGTTTCATGTGAACCAACTGGAGGAATACTCTTGGTCTTTATCTTAGTAACCAATTTCGCATGACCAATAAGGAAGTGAGGTGTAAGAAAAAACAAGACAAGTCTAACACATATGGAATAACCATAACTACCCTCACCTGTAACACCCAATTATGGAAATAACTATATATAAAATTAACCCATGGTATAATAATCACTTTTCGACTCAATGGGAGTATAAACATCTTATAGAGATAAAGAAAACCCATATGAGGGGTAAAAAAACAAGGGGAAATCAAGGGGTGTCTACCATAATCACCATTTTAAAACCAAATCTTCAAAAGAGACTTTAACACCAAAACATGGAATAGAATTCCAAGACCTTTAAAATTTCATAAAGAACTATCCTAATTTCTAGTTTAAAAATGATGGAAATCACCCACACATTAAATTTTTTTCAAAACTACCCTTCAATAAGGGTTTTCTACTTTGAAAATCCAAAATAAGGCCAAAGGCCATCAATTTCCATCAAAACATTTTAATGAATCCACTATGGAATTTTGAAATTGGGTTAAATCACAAACACATTTAAATTGATTATTTTAAATCTATTAAATAACTCCTTTTATAAGTCGCTTAGAGGTTTACACCCCACTTCAAGACCAAATTCCCTTTAAAGAATTGTTTTCACTCATTGAAAACCAAAATTAGGTCAAAAATAAATATGAATCATGAAAACCATTTAAGAAATCTGTAAAGAAATTTCATAAAATCTTATCACCATTAAACATTCCATTACAAACATGAAATCATGGAATTTATATGAAAAACAATTACTCCAAGCTCAAAACATCATGAAATAGTTTTAAAAAATCACAAAGATATCAAATATAATTATACTTTCACCAAAAAGGAATATAGAATGAACAAGAACATTTATAATTATAAAAGGAAACAATTTCATAGAAAAACCTACCTCAAAGATATGAGAATCAATCCATATTTCCTTCGAAATGTTTTTCCTTCACTGATGACCACACCCATGGTAATAGAAATGGTGTATATGAACCCCAGACACTAAAAACCCAAAATTAGGTCCAACCAATACCCTAAAATAAAACATAAGAGATCTAGGGTTCATGGGAGAATCCAAAACCAAGATAGATGATAGGTAGAAGGTATAAAAATAAAGGAATAATTCACCTCAAACCTCTTCCATGAATTGATGACTATTTCTCTCAACTATGTGGAGCCCAATACTTATCTAAGGTGGATCTTAGATTGAGATTTTATCAAGTAAAGGAAAATAAGGAGGATATACTCAAGAATAATTTTCATATAAGATAGAGGCACAATGAGTTTATAATGATTCCATTTAGACTCACAAATGTTCTAGTAATCATTATTGACTTAATGAATATATTCTTTAGGGATTACCTCAAAAAAGTTGTAGTATTATTTATAAATGGTATTCTTATCTACTCAAAAAAAAGGAGGAACATGAGAAGTATTTTAATGATATACTGAAGACATTATTAAATGAATATTTATATGTAAAGTACACAAAATGTGAGTTTTTTATGGAGTAAGTATCATTCTTTGGCAATTTCATCAATAGTATAGGGATATTTATAGATCATTCGAAGACCGAGGTAGTTGAAGGATGGACCAAACCAATTTTTTGATGCATATATATTGTTAAATTGGATTATTTAGGTACTGTCATTGATTTTTTAGAAACTTTTCATGATTTTCAAACTCACTAATCAAGATAACTTAGAAGAGAGTAAAGTTTTTCTGGGCTGATGAATGTAAGGAGAGCTTTATAGAGTTAAAGAAGAGGATAATAACTTCACCTATGCTCACATTACCCACCAGTGGGGAAGTATTTATGATATAAAATGATATATCCAATAATGGCCAAGGTTTTTTACTCATGAAAAATAAATAAGTGAGAGCCTATGCCTCCCACCAATTAAAGATCCACGAGAAGAACTACCCAACACATAACATGGAATTTTCTGAAGTGATATTCACATTGAATATTTAGTGACATTATGTCTGTGGGGATAATTGTAACATATATATGTATTGAAAAATCCACAAGTATATATTTATACCAAAGGAGATCAATATTTTCCAATGAATTTGGTTAGAGTTGATCATGGATTATGACTATTTAGTCATTACTATCTTGGGAAGGAAAATAAAGAGGCAGATACTTGAAGTTGAAAGGATCCCAAAAACCTATCAATGATGAGGTTTTAAGAAGGATCTAATATTATTTGATAATAAAAGGATAGCTATGGGAATTGTAAAAGTAATATCATCATACCTTTCTCAAATAACTACTTAACCACCCATACTTAATAGGATCAAGGTGGATTAAATAGATGATAATAGTATATAGAGAAAGGTAGTAAATATTCTAGAGTTCAACTTATCTAAAGATTAATTTTCAAGGTTTTGAACATTGATATGTATCCCATAAAAAAAACTAAATAGGGAAATTCTTGATGATATTCATAGACCACCCTTATCTATTTATCCATGATTCACTAAAATGTATAAAGATCTGGAGAAAAACTTATAGTGGGATAACTTGAAGATGGAGATTCTATAATTTTTATCTTTGTGCTTGGTGTTCCAACAAGTAAAGTATTAATAGAATAAGTATAAGGGTATGATGAAAATATTTCCCATACCAGTATTGAAATGGTAAAACATAAAAACATATTTCATCGTTGGAATCCCCATGACATCTAAAGGTAATAATTCCATTTCGCTGGTGGTCAATTTCCTTATAAATTTAGTGTATTTCATTTCTATAAAAGAATATTTATCTCTCGTTAAAATTTATAAAATATACATGAAATCAGTTTTATGTCTATATAGATTAGATCTGAGTTTTACCTCGTGGTTTTAGAGAATCATTAAACAAGCATTGGATACAAAGATGAGTTTCAACACTGCTTATCACCCTCAGGAGGATGGTATGTATGAGATAAATATTTAAAATCTATAGGATATGATGATATATTGTTAAATCTATTTAAAAATATGTTGGGAACAACACCTTACCCTAGTGAAGTTCTCTTATAACAACGGTTTCCACTCTAGCATTCAAATTTCACCTTATGAGTCTCTTTATGGGAAGAGGTGTCAAACTCCAACATATTGGGATGAAGTTGGAGATAAAAAGATGATGGGACCTGATCTTATCCAATATATGAAAGGGAATATTGAAACCATTAAATTACATATTAAATCCACACAAATTCGACAGAAAATCTACAAAGGCAATTGTCAATGAGACCTATAGTTTTAGAAATTAGATAAGTTGTTCCTTAGTATATCACCATGGAAGAAAGTAACGAGGTCTGCGAAGAAGGGAAATCTTATTCATAGATATATAATTTCATTTGTGATACTTGATCACATTAGAGCTATGACTTATCATCTAGCACTCCCACCAAACACATCTCAAGTACATTTTGTATTCCATGTATCCCTATTAAGGATGTATAAAAAAACACCTCCCATGTACTAAATTTAGGGTGGTACCTTTGGAGAAAAATACTTCATACAAGGAGTAGTCATTGATGATATTATATTATAGAGTCAAAGTTTTATGAAATAATATAACTCACCTAGTCAAAGTACCATGACAAGACCACAAGTTTGAGAAGGCAACATGGGAACCTATATAGAAAATGGAAAAGGTACCCTTGTCTATTTTAATGTATGAAATGAAATTTTTAGGGTGAGCTTTCTAAACAGGGGAAGAATGTAATGACCCAAACTTTTATAAATGAAATTACATTTAGTATAAATAAATTCCTTATTATGCTATATTGTTATAAGAAACACATGCACTCTATTTCATTTTTTAATCATTATATAATATATCCATAATTGTCTGACAGGATTAAAAGACCATTGGGAATAATAACCATGGATAATATAGATATTCTATAGTGACTATTAAGATCAATATATATTTAGGGTTATGATAAGATCTAATTGACAGAGAAGGAAGAAGTGATGGCCTTGACCCATAGGATCTTATATTATGAATCCCATTTATAAAAGCTTCTGAGGGAGATGGAATAATTGGGATTTGACCTTGATCAAACCCAAGATGATATTTAACAACTAAAACATGATCAAATTTTTTTTGAGAGAATTTCAATTTCATAGAGATCACCACCCAAACCACATTTTACAAACCATCCAAAAATAGTACCACTATCAGACACCTTACCCTTAGGGTGTATGATGGTGTAATTATGGGTTATGTATGTATATCTTCTTAGAATGATTTTTTATATTTTCATTTTAACAAAATATTGATTATATTTTCATTATTACTTTATATACACACATGATTATATAATGATCTTGATAAAAATTAGATCTCGATACGAAGAAATGAAAACTGTATTTTTGGGAAAGATATAGTTTCAATAAAAGCAATGTTTTTGAAAAATTCAAGATTTTTTTGAAATAAATGTTATTTTGATGAAATATTTCTATTAAATAATATTTATTTTAATATAAATGATAATATAATTTAATGAAGTCCCATGTAATTTTTATAGGGGTCAGAATGTTGTTTGTGTTATGACACTAGTAATTTTAAATAAGTAATGTTTTTTATTTAAAAGTGGATATTAATATATTTGGAAAATAATTTTTTTAAAATAAATATCATTTTTAAATCAAAACATTGAAATTATATAATGGTTAATTTTTCATAATTTTTTAAGATAGTTGAATTTTTGGGTAAAAATAAAATACGATATAAATATATAGTGTGAATTATGGAATAATAACTATCCAAAAGTGATATAATATATAATAGAATAGTAATTTAAGACTATAAATATATTTTTACTTTAAAATAATTTTTTTGATGTTATTTTATTAATTTTACAAACCTATAGTGAATCGTCCAAAACCTATATTATATTTTATAGTTTTAAAAACAATTCATTATGAACATGACACACTTCTGCATCATAAATGGTATAATTTTATCGAGTTATAATCTTAAAATATTTTAATATTGTAAACTACTAATATTTTTTAGAAAATATAGAAAGAAACCACGATAAGTATTGTGGTTTTCATTATTTTATCATTTATAGTTGGAAACCTAATTTTATAAATTAATAGAGAACCCCCCTCTCCTTTTCTATTAATACCCACCCAAAATACCATTCCTATTCACTAAAAACTTCTTGATCATGAATTTACTCTCCTTATACTTCTCTAAATTACAACCAATGTGTTCTCAAGCTCTTACGAATCCCCTCTTAGGATTTTAGAAGCAACCTCTCAAGTATGGGATTCTGTTCCTTGATCTCTTTATTTAAATACTTTCCTTATATTAAGCCTTTTGATTTCCAATTGTTCATGTTGACATATGTTTTCCAACATACCTTTACTATCCATATTATTCAAAAGTAATTAGATACCACCTTACACTCTCATTAATCTATTCTATAAAACTCCATGTACACCTATTATGCTATTGAAATTATCCCATGATTTTCCATGAAAAAATTTTGTATTGTGAATATACATCCTCTTTTCCTATCACGGGTACTACACTAGTTGTACCTATATTAATTTATTTGGTACTTACATTTATGTGACACACACTTCTTAATTATGGGAATAAATGGGATAAAATATATTCTTATGTTTTATGGTCTATGTGGCACACAAATGCATGTACATAATATAAATGTGATGGTGGGCGCAAAATTATATAACACTCCAATACAATGGGTAATATTTTTATCTCATGAGATACCATGTATGGTGCATGGGTGGATAGCCTAATCACAATATGTTATGTTGTATCAATGGTTATCCTTGACTTATGCTTATGATATCATGTTTTATGTTGTTTCCATATTCCTATAACTCCTTGATGTTATCATATTTTATTTTGATTCATTGTTCAAAATTATGATACTCACCTTTTATATCAATATGTTATGCACCTTGAATCACATGCACTGATTTACTTCTTTCTATGATTTTATTATTCCCTTATCATTATTTATAACTCACCCCTTTCTTTTGTATTTCCTGTGGTTATCTCATGGAGTTTTATAATATCAATGGAATTTTAAGGGCATGTTATCGGGTTTTTAAATAATTTCATTATATACCTATTTAAAGTTATTGTGATATGTATCTAATTACAAAAATACAGTATGTCTTTTTATGTTTTGATATTTTTTATGTGTATCATTATATAACAACCCTTGTCATTATTACATATCAATTCATGATTTATTACTTAGGTACACACATATTACAACCCAGAAGAGGGAAAACTATGACGAATTTGGTTAATTAGGTACATTAAATTACTACTTAGAAAAAGTTGTTATATAATCTTTATTGAAAACCTTCTTAACATACTCATAATATTCCATCATTCTTAAAATTTCATGAGATAACTTGAGGATATACATAAGAAAGTTGTGAGATATAAATCCCAATAAGGGAATAAACATGGAACAACGAGAAGAAATTATTACATTTTATACAATATTAATTTCAATGGGACATTAAATGGGCGAGAATCATAATCATTAACAAAGAGATATGATATAACATGATAACATAAAGACAACATGGAAAAGTGACAACAAATGTAAACATGAATTCATAAACACAGGTCATGGATAATTTCCAAGATGTCATAAAATGGTGGGAAATTACCATAATAGATTAGTTTTAATCCACAATCTCATAAATTACATCATATGAGACTAAAATATTACCCAATTCATTAGAGCACTATATAATTCCCTGCACACCCATCACTATGATATCATGTACATGCATAAGTGTCCTACATAGATCATACAAAATAAGGATATATTTACTTAAATTTAATCCCATAATCAAGGAGTGTGGGTTACATACATGGATGTAAAAAATAAATTAAGTATAGTTACATCAAGGTAAATACCATCGAGTGGAAATGGGGGTGGATATTTACAATGCAATCGTTTGGCATGAAAAATCGCAGAGAAATTTTGGCAGCATAACAATTATACTTAAAGATTCATAAATTTTTTTAATGAGAGTAAAAGGGGTGTTTCATATTTTTAATATAAACATTTATGTAATATCAATATGCAAAATCACATCCCAAAATTAGTAATTGGGAAAAAATACATTACATAAACAAGGTGATTTAATAAAGAAGAGAAAGAGAGGATCCCTTACTAAATTTTGACATAGTAATGAATGAGGTAAATGATATAATGAGAGGGTATAAATGATATATATTTTTTATGAAATAAATTTTATTTTATAAGTTTATTTATAAAGTCAAGAAAACATAAACAATTTAGATTAAAAAGTATAATTACAAAGAAGGTACTTGATTGAAAAAGAAGAGAGAAATACCTTACATTGAGAGGGTGATTCCAAAAGATTTGGCTAAACTTATTGAGATATTGGGGGTAACTTGGTAGGAATATAGAGAGTTAAGTGAAGATTAAGGATGTTATCCAAGGTTTTTGAGTGAAGAGTAAGGGGAGATTGTGTGGGTTTATATAGGAAAAGAGAGGGGATTTATCAAACTTAGGTTTTGGAAACTATATAATAAAGTAATCAAAACCACAAACATTCCCATTATTTTCCCCCATGAATTATATAAAGGGTAGGATTTTAATTTATTTTATAAGTATAAGGGACAAACTCATTAAAATATTACCCTTGGTGATGCAGAAGTGAGTCATGTTCATAGATAAATTATTTTAAAACCTTAAAATATAATATAGGTTTTGAAGGATTCATAAATGCTTTATAAATTGATAAAATAACCTAAAAATCACATTATTTTAAAGTGGAAATATATTTTTGTTTTTGGGCACCCTTTATATCATTTATTATATCACTTTTGGGTCATTATGATGTCCTAATACACACTGTTTATTTATACCCTATTTAGTTTTTATATGAAAATTTGACTGTCTCAGAAAATTATAAAAAATTAACTACTGGATAATTTCAATATGCAGATTCCAAAAATAATATTTATTTTATGAAAATAATTTTGAAAAAAATATGAATTTTTACTTTAAAAATAAGAATCTACATTTATTGAGAAATTCTAGGTTTTTTTTAACAATAACAGTTTTTCAAAGCCTTATAAAAAATTACATTTGACTTCATAAAAATTATATTATTATTTTTATTTAATAAAAAATATTTAATTTTATTATTTTATTAATATATAATTTAGTTTTAAAATTCAAAAATTCATCAAAAATGAATGTCTTAATTGAAATTTCATGTTATACAGAAATTAAATATATGTTTTATAATATCGAAATCAAAATAATTTACAAAGTAACAATAATAAGAAGTAAGTATATTAATTATTCGACACAAAATAAATATTCATATTATTAAGGTCTTAATAAATATCCATTTATTGAACTAGAAAACTACCTAAGGGTAAGGTACATGGTGGTGATATTTTCATGGGGTGGTTCGACGTACATGGTTTGGGATGTGATCTCGATATGCTTGAACTTATCTGATAAATGGTTTTTCTCATGATTTAGTTATTGGATCTCAGATTGGTCTTGTCTAGGGAAAAACCCAATGATTTTATATCCCTCCAAATCTTTGATAAATGAGATTTATAGGGTATGATTCTAATCTTTTAGGCCCTCACTTCATTTTTTTGTGTCAATTGGATTTATCAAATCCCCATATTTATACTAATCACTCGATCACTATTCTATAACTATATTATCAATGGTTATGATGCTTAATGATCTTTTAAATTAGATAGGATATAATAAAACCAAATAAGTGCATGTGTTTTCTATAACCATAACACATAATAGGGAATTTAATTCAACCCTAAATATAATTTTATTTATAAAAGTTCAGGCCGTTAAAATATACCCCCTTCAAAACTTTCATCCTTGAAATTTTCATTTCATGCACAAAAATAGATGAGGGTAATTCTATTTCATCACCTCCTCTGGTTTCCACGATTGTTCTTCAAACTTTCTATTTCTCTTTAGCACTTTTACCAGGTTCATTGTCTTATTTTTTCGAACTTTTTCTCTTTGATGTAATATCTTTACCAACTACTCATCATATTAATGATCATTATTTGATGGTACCGCCTATGGATTCAGGAAATGTAATGGATCTACTATGTACTTCTTCCAGAGGGATTCATGGATAACATCATGTACTTGGGACATAATAGGTGGGAGTGCTAGTCGATAAAACCCTGCTCTAACACGATCAAGGGTCACAAAGGGACCGATGTATCTTGGACTAAGATTTCCATTCTTCCCAAGTCTCATAACCTTATTCCATGGATATATGTATAGGAATACCTTATATTCAACCCCAAACTTAATCTTTCATCGATGATTGTTATCATAGATCTTCTGTCAACTTTGACTAGCCCTGATGTTTTACTGAATTGTCTTGACCCTTTCCACCATTTCCTTAACCATTTTAGGACCTATCAGTTTGTGTTCCCCAACTTCATCCTAGAATTTAGGTGTTCTTCACCTATTACAAAAATGGGATTCATAGGGAGACATTTCGATTCTTGATTGGAAACTATTATTGTATAAGAACTCGACGAGAGGAATATGTTGATTCCATCCTCCTTTTATGTCCATTGAGTATACTCTCAATGTTTCCTCAATTTTCTCGATAGTCTACTCAGATTGGTCATCAGTTCGAGGGTGATAATATGCACTGAAGTTATACTCATTATTTATATAATTTTTGAGACTCTTTTAAAACATGTAAGTAAATCTTAGATCTTGATCATATTTAATCTATAGTGGTGTTCCATGAATCCTTACCACTTTTCTAATGTATATACTTGAATGTTCATTGAGTGAGAAGTACTATCAAATTAAAATGAAGTGAGATGTATTTTTAAGATTATCCACCACAACCCATATATTATTATTTCCTCTTTATGTCTTCAGAATACCTGTGAAAAATTTTATTTTTATGTTTTCCCATTTCTATGTTGGTTTGGGTAATGATTTCATCACCCCCTTAGATTTTTTCCTTTTATCCTCCACTTTTTGACATAAAATACACCTTGATGTATATTATATGATTTCATTATTCATATTGTCCCACTAATAGTGCTATCAAATATCTAGATACATATTTGTGCTCCCTGGATGGATATACAAGGTCAAACTATGCACATCATCCAATATCTTCTTCTTTAACTCAGAATTTTATGGTACCCATAGTCATGTGCCAAATCTTACAAATCTGTCTTCATTAATTTTGAACTCTGAGGATTTACCTTTTCTTATAGCTTCTACCTTATTCTTAATTTCCACATCATCTCTTTAAGAATCCTTTATCTTCTATAAAAGGGATGGTTGAGCAATTATTTGTGAAACAATTGATGATGTTAATTCCTTGATGATTATCATATCCATCATTTTCAAGTCAAATATGATCGGATCCTTATCAATTATCATCAATGATGAAATTTTCAAATCCTTTTTACTTAGAGAATCTACCACTTTATTTTATTTCCCAGGATGAAGGTGTATTGAGCATTCATAGTTCTTAATCATCTCTAACCATCTTCACTAGTGCATATTCAACTATTTTTGTGTGAATATATAGTTATGGCTCTTATGATTTGTATATATTTCACACTTCTCCCCAAAGAGATAATTACACCATATTTTTAATGAAAAGATTACTATGGAAAATTCTAGATCATGTAATGGGTAGTCTATTCATGACCTTTCAATTGACTTAAGACATAGGCTATAACTTTTTTATTCTTTATTAGAACACTACAAAGACCCTTCTTTGAAGCATCACCATATACATGAAAAGTTACCCACTTGTAGGTAGCATATGTTCAGGTGGAGTGATAATCCTCCTTTTTAACTCCTTAAAGATTTATTCACATTCATTATTACAAAGAAACTCGACTCCCTTCTGAGTTAGTTTGGTTAGGGATTTTGATAATCATGATAAATGTTTCACAAATTGATGAAAATACCCAGCTAGTCCATAGAATCTATGGATATATTTCATCGATGTTTTCATTATAAATCCTTCAATTGATTTTATATTTGAAGGGTTTATATATATTCCATTGTTTGTGATAATTTTCCCCAATAATGAAAATTTATCAAACTTGAACTCACATTTTATATACTTTGCATAAATATTTTTCTTTTGAAAGGTACTTAGCATAGAGCACAGATTATCCTCATGAACCTCCTTTATTTTGGAGTATATTAGAATATCATCTATAAATACTACCAATTTTTTTTGAGTTAATCTCTATAGTCTCTATTCATCAAGCCCATAAATATTTATGGAGCATTAGTGAGTTCGAAAGGTATTACTATAAACTCATAGTGCCAATACTTTGTACAAAAAGTAGTCTTGGGGGCTCTACATATAAAACAAGGAATCAATCCATGGAAGAGGATACTTTTTCTTTATCATGATGTTGTTGATCTCACAATAATCAATGAAAAGGCTCATTGATACATCCTTATTCTTGACAAAGAGGATTATTTTACCTCAAGAAGAAGCACTTGGGTGTAATAACACTTTATCAATATTCTCTTATAGTTTTTTCTTCAACTACTCAAGTTCCAAATCATCCATTCTATATGGAGCCTTGTATATTGGAAAAGACCCAAGTATAATATCAAATAAAAATTTAACCTCTCAGCTAGGAGGTAGAACAACCAATTATTTATGGAACACTTCAACATATTTCATCATAATGGGCATGTCTTCAAGGATGATATTTCACTTAGACTTAATCATTTGATCTAGAAATTGTTTATCATAGTGAAATAAAATCCATGATTGAGATGTTAGTGCTGAAAAAGATTAATCCTTATCCTTGAAATTTTACAGAATCGGAGGATGATTTGTGATACAAAGAGAGATTTCCTTCATGTGGTAATTTTTATTTTATATATGTAATTAAAACCAATACATACCTAGAATTTCATCAAATTCCACTAATGGGAGTACCATAAGGTTCAATGGGAAGTTCATCCCACAAATTTTTATAGGGGATTAGTTATACACTTGGGATGAAATAATTTCCCCATTAACCATTTTCACCGACAACTCCACTTATATGCTTTGTGGGGGTGTCTAAATAGTTCCAATAAAATTGTGTGATTTTAATGAATGAATGGAAAAATAATAAAAAATTACATTCTCTATTATTGAATTAATAACTAGAATACATATCACCACTTCATTGTTTGGATCCATCTTTGTGGTTGTGATGGAATAAAATCGCCCTTGTTTCCTCATATGTTGTTGGTGCTGATTGTCTCAGACCATCCTCAACTTAGTGTATTGTTTTAAAAAGTTCCCTTATTCCATTGAGTTGAAACATTGTATAATAGGCTGAGGGTTGAATAGATAATTCCTCTATTCTATTACATTAGTGTGTTTCTGATGTCAGAAATTTCTAGCTTGGTTCCCTTCTTTCCTGCACTTAAAATATTTCCTCACACCCTTCAGGTAATTTACAAGGCTCTTCTTTCCACACTTTTGACAAGTGTGATGTTGAAATTTATTACGACCATTATATTTATCCATTAGGCCACCATAATTAAGCTCTAATTTATGATTCTTATCCCCTTAAGAACCTTGATATTTTCTGATCTCCATTAGATTTTGAGGGAACATTGGAAATTTTTTCTCATAACTATCAAAGTCTCGGATCACCCGGATTTTTTTGTTGGATTGATTTTTTCCCACTAAAGAAACATTCAAATTTTCATTTGGGGGTAATGAAAAATATAGAGGTGTATTGTGAAAGTCTTGAATTTTTCCTCATAAACCTAGATGGATTTATCATATTTTTTCTTGAGGGTAAGGAAATACCAGTCCAATTCAAGTCAGAGTGTAAGGAAAATATTTTTCAAAAAACATTTTCTATAATTTCCCACACCCCATCACTTCAATATCTTCCTTAGAATTCATATTCTTGATAAATATACACAACTAATCAACTTATACCTTTATATGATAAACAACCAGTATGATTTTCTCCTACTAAAAACACTGAATGATATAGAATATATTCTCAATTGAGTTGATCCATTACTCTATGATTAAGGGATTAGATGATACATTAAAATTTGGAGGCCTTTTTTGAATAAAGGTATCAATTTTAGTTTGTAATTTCTTTGTGGGATATGGGAATTACTCTTAATTTAGGTTTCTATACATAAACTAATAAAATTGAGAGAGTATCATCACAAATCTCTTGATTCCTTATCCCATAGGGTTCAACATCTCATTTGTTTAGTCATCACATTTCCCTTCACATTTTTTATTTAATCAGTTCCTCTTATTTCCAGCCGTTGGAAAGAATAAAAATAAAATTTGTGATGATTACTCTTAAATTGTTAAAAACATAAATAGTAATCCAATAAAATTAAATAGATAATTTATAAATGACATGTATTTCCTTAACTTATGAATTTATAGGATTCAATCTATGTTATTTGTGATCTATTTTCTAATATAGACTCTTAGGGAAATTTTTTATCCTTTAATAATGGTTCATAATGAGATTGTTAATTTCTCAAAGCATATCCCTTGGGAGTTTCAAACTAGGTGTGAAGAAATTCCCATTATGACACACTATTTCCTGATGGAGTCTAGCTCAATATGGTGGTTTTAGGTGTTACCCCTAGGTGCTAGATCCACATTCACTTATAGTATTTAGACATAGATGTGTTTTCTTGGAAACCCATTAATTTATAATTTAAAAAAAATTAGTAATGTCTTATTATGTTTTTTATTATACCTAATGATTTTTCTAGAGTTTTATAATCCTAATCACAAAAAAACTAAACATTCAATTTACACAAACTATGAAAACCCTTGTCTTTATTACACATTAATTCATAATTTATTACAAAAGAAAACACATGTCACAACCCATAATATAAAGAAATATAATTTATTTTTGGTAATTAGGTACATTAAATTACAACTTAGAAATATGTGTTACATTGGAATTATTTAAAATTTCCTTAACATGCTCATAATATTCCATCATTCTTGAAACTGCGTGGGATAACCTGGGGTTATGCATAAGAAAGGTGTGAACTATAAAGAATAGTAAGGGAATAAACATAGAATAACATGAAGAAAATATTACATGTTATAATTTTTTTATTTAAATATAATATAAAATGTATGAGAATCATAAACATTAACAAAGAGTAATGATATAACATGATAATATAAACACAACATGGGAAAGTTGCAAACCCTTTAAACATGACATCATAAACATTGGTAATAGACAAATTACAATAAAACATAAAATGATGGATAAAGTAATATAACGGATTATGTTCACTCGATAATCCCATAAATTATGTCTCATGAGACTAAAACATTACCCAATGCATTGGTGTGATATATAATTATGGGTGCACCCATCACTTTCATATTATACACATGCATAAGAGTGCCAGGTAGATTAAAAAACATAAGGATGTATTTCATAAATTTCAACAAAAATATCCAAGAATGTGGGTTAAATATATTTAATTACCCAATAAACTAAGGATAGTTACATCTTGGTGAATACACTTGAGTGGAAATCAGGGTAGTTATTCACAATGCAATCATTTGGCATGAAAAATCGCTGTAAAATTTTGGAAGCATAACACCATTACTGAAAGATTCATAAAATATTTTAATTAGATTGAAATGGAACTATAATAATTTAGATATAAAAATATAAGTAATAGGGATATGGAAAATCATATCCCAACATTAGGAATTGGAAAACAAAATGCATTACATAAATACAGTGCACGAATAAAGGGGACAAAGAGAGGATCCCTTAATAAATTTTGGAATAGTAATGGCTAGGTAAATGCTATAATGAGATGAAATAAATGATATATTATTGTTATTAAATCAATTGGATAGTAAAGGGATATTTATAAACTCATTAAAACATAACCAATTGAGATTCAGAAGGATAATTATAAAGAAGGTGCTTGAATGGAAAAGAAAAGAGAGAAATCCCTTACCTTGAGAGGGTGACTCTAAAAGATAGGGAGGTGCTTATTGAGATATTTGAAGAACTTTAGTTGGAATATAGAGAGGGTAGGAAATATTAAGGACTTTATCCAAGGGGTTTTAGTGAAGTTTAAGGGGATATTTGGTGGGTTTAAATTGGAAAAGAGAGATGATTTCTCAAACTTTGGTTTTGGAATCCATATAATAAAGTAATCAAAACCACAAACCTTACTATGATTTTTTGCCCATGGTTTATACTAAATAGCAGTGGTTTCATTTATTTTATAATTTAATGGTATTAAATCATTAAAATATTTCCCTTGGTTATGTGGAAGTGAGTCATTTTCATAAATAAATAATTTTAAAACCTTAAAATATAATATACGTTTTTAAGGATTTATAAAGGCTTTATAAAATTAATAAAATAACTATAAAATACCATTATTTTAAATTGGAAAAATATATTTGGTCTTGGGTAAGATTTATAGCATTTATTACATCACATTTGGGTCATTATGATGTCATAATACATACCACATATTTATACCATATTTAATTTTTACCTGAAAATTCGATTGTCTTGATTTTTTTTGAGAAATTAGTTGTTGGATAATTTCAACATGATAATTACAAAAATAATATTTATTTTACTAAAATAATTTTATAAAAATGTGAATTTTCACTTTTAAAATAAGAATCAACATTTATTGATAAATGATAGGTTTTTTGAGAGTAACAGTTTTTTGAACCGTTATAAAAAATTACATTTGACTTCATAAAAATTATATTATCATTTATATTTAATAAAATTTATTTAATTGTATCATTTTATTAAAATATCATTTATTTTCAGAATTCATGAATTCATCAAAAAGGAATGTCTTAATTGAAATTGCTTATTATACAAAAATTTAATTTTTGTTTTATCATATCAAAATAAAAATCATTTAAAAAGTAATGAAAATAAGAAGTAAATATATCAATTATTATATACAATATATATATTTATATTATCATGGTATTGATACATAGACCTTTATTACACTAGAAAACACCATAAGGTTAAGGTGCATGATGGTGATATTTTCACGAGGTGGTTCGACCCACATGGTTTGGGTTGTGATCTTAATGTGCTTGAAATTATCCCAAAAATGGTTTTAATAATTCATTAGTTGTTGGATATTATCTTTGGATTAATAAAGGGAAAATCCCAGTGATGATATCTCCCTTAAAATCTCCAATAAATGTGATTCATAGGGTATAATCCTACTGGTCGAGGCCATCACTTCCTTTGTACGTGTCAATTGGATTTATCAAAAACACATATTTATACTAATCATATGATAACTGTTAAATGACTATATTATCCACAACTATGATAATTAATAGTATTTTAAATCCAATAGGATATAATTAATCAAATATGTGCATGTTCTATAACAATAATACATAGTAGGGGATTTAATTCAATCACAACTATAATTTTACTTATAAAAGTTCATGTCATCAAACATTATATAATAAAAGATAAAAATGTGTATAAAAGATAAGGGTTATCATAACCCCATTTTTGATATATTTCTATCTTCAAGGAGTATGTTTCTAGTATGGTATATTGATAACTCATGTCTCATTTCCTTGAGTTATATTGTTTTGCAATGAACTTTTCTCTTCAATGCTTGGGTTACTCCACTCTAATATTTCATTATATGTTAATTTATATACCTATATAGGGAAGGAATATATTTTGATAAAAATTATTTTTTTTTAATCTTCTTATAATGCGAGTTTCTAACAAAGGTATTTTAAAAATAAAAAAGGGTTATTTCCTTTCACTTTCTTATGATTAATCTTATTCTCCTGATTTATTCAAGATAACATTTATATCACTTCAAGGATATACTATTGACATTTATTTTTAAAATTAATGGTTTTAAAAATAGTTCACATCACCATTTAAAAAGTTATATTTGAAAGTGGAATGTAAATTTTTATTTTATATTAATGTTAAAAATGGTTTCTAAAATCTCTTTTAAATTTTTTCTTCCATTTCCTATATAATTTTAAAAAGGATTTACCATGATGGGGTTTATATTTCATAATATATCCTTTTATATATATTTATCATTTTGGGGATTGGAATCATGGTATCAATTTTTTTGATTATTAATCCATTATTTTTCGATACCGTTCAAAGTATTATTTTGTTAGGGTATTTTTAATTTATGTTAGAATCCTTCCAAGTTTCCTTTTTTACACTGGGGATATGTTCCTTTTCAACCATACAACTTATTTTCTCTATATGGATTATGATCACATTATTACATATTTACTTAGTACTATTATCATTACCCTATATGATGTCAACATCTCATTTTAAAAAATTTAGATTAGAGGATGTTGTCTTAGAAATAAAGATTATTTATTAGATAGGTAAACATTTAATTTCTTGATGATTATTGACTGATAAATTTTTTTTATTATGTATTGAAATTATTTACTTTTTATTATATTAATAATGATGTTTTTATTCATCTAGTTGTTCCTTAGGGAATGGTATGAAATTTATTTTTTACTCTAATGGTGAATTAATTGGTCTTAATCAAGTGACAAGAGGGTCTCGACATTATATATCCCCTTGATGATTCCAAAGGTCTCATGATACAAAAAAATATTTGTATTTAGAGAATAAATCTTCCCATATCTATATAATATCAAAAAATAAGTCCATGAAAACATGTTTTTAATGTCAGAAATTATGAATTCAATAAACATGAGATCAGTATTATTAATATCCTTGTTTTCATTTATTATCATGGATATATTATGGTTTCCATTTTAGTTGATTATGGAATTATCTAGATTATTTATTAAATCTATATAATTTATACCATACTTATAGTTTTGGATAGATTCAATTATATGTTTCCCTTACTAAGTGTTTTAGCTCACCCCTTTCTTTTGTTTCTATTCCCTTATTTATGAATTAAATTAGTAAACGTAACATTTTTAGAAGGATAAAAAATGTGAATGAATTTGTTGGATATGTTTAATAATGAATATAGATTAATTAGTTCCTTATATAATGTAAAAAATTCCCACTTGATACAAAAAACATGGTATTTTTTGGTTATTATTTTATGCTAATTCTCTAAATCTCTAAACCAAAAAGTTTTTGGAGATGTATGTAATGAAATATTTTCTTTAAGTTTTATAATTATGATATGATTGGGTATGGGAATCTATATTTGGTATCAAATAAAATATGTAAAGTATGTGTTTATTTTATTATAATCTTAGAAAGAGGGTCCAAGGCATCACATTCGGTATCAGAGTAGTGTTTAGATAACTTTGGAGATTAGGATGTCAGTTCAGGATAATTTAATGGTTGATAAGTTAATGTTGATCAAAATTTAGAAGGTATAGATAAAACTTTAGGATAATGTATTATTTAACATTAAGGTAATAATGCACATTTTATCTGGGAATTAGGATAAAATAACATTAATAAATACCATAGGTATAAGTCTAAGTGAGAATTATGAGTATAGGATAACATCCTGAATTTTTGGTAAAGTTGAAATTGTGTAGTTATTATAGAAATTAAATCCAAATATAGATAATAAAATTGGATAAAGGATCTAGAAAAAATTTACATAGGGGTAATCACCCAAAAAATGATGGTTTTAGTATTAACTCGATCGTAACCTAGAACATGAATAAGAGGCCTGATTGTATGCACACCTTTTTTGAAACTCTTGAGGGATATTATTTGGTTGATTCAAATTATCTATATGAGCCCTTATGAGGGATTTTAGTATGTTTAGTTAAATGACCTAATTGGAAAGTGACCATGGATAATATATATTTAAATTAAGAGATTTTGTAAGTTAAGGTATATATTAATTGATGTGTGATTTTCTATATAATGGTTAAGTTGGATTTTATGTGCATAAATTTCAATGATTTTTTATTTTTAGAATATTATAAGAAAGGTCATGTTAATTTGGGATATCTATTTTGATTATTTGCTAAATAATTATGAGAAAACACAAAGAAAGGGTATCTTAGGTTTAATCTAGAATAATATTGGTTGAGATATGGATGATATATGCTGAATTATGAGTGATATAGTTTGAACTGTAATAACTATAGGCTAATAATCACAATAAACAGCAACATCCTCTAAGATAAAGGAAATAAGTGAAAACCTATGCTACTACCACAATAGAAAGTAGGTTATAAAAATAAAGGGAATAATGCACACTCATACTACACTCAAGAGTTATGGATAATGTATTAGATTTTTATTATATCAATTAAATCACTACCACTGATGATTTTATTCTTAAAGGAAACTTCTAACAACAATATTATTGTATCCCAAGTTTATTTCTATGGAAATATGGATCTTATCATTCTTCCATTATATGTAATTTATATGATTCTAGTAATGGAATAACTATTTCAACATAGACTCCCTATTCACCGAATGATAGTAAGACTACCCAAAACATCTTCATTGTTGAAAAATGGATGGGGGTGGATACAATAAACAATAGACACTACAAGTAGATATTAATTACACTTCAAAGTTAGAAGATAATAATGGACCATCTTCATCATCATTCATCAATGCACCACCACCACATATAGACCCTGATGTTTTCATAGAAGTTAAAAGAGCCATGGAAATGGTGTAAGTACAATAAAAACCCCCGTCACCACTGCCAACACAATAAGACATGACATTTAGGTGGAAGTGGGGGAAGAAACACTATTAACTTAAGGCTGAGAGTAGTTAAAGACTTAAGTTTTATTCACCAAATCATGTGAGACCATGCAACCTGTGTGGGAAATATTTTATGTCTTAGAAGTCCTTGTTTGGAAACATGAAGTGCCACCCATCATAGACATGGAGTGAAATACATACCTTTTGAACCTTTTTCTAAGAGGTATTCGTTAATTAGGTAGTGCATGGGCCAATGTAATAGGTGATCAAAGAGATGGGTGGTTATCTGTCGATGTTGGTGATATATGTGAGGGATATTTTGGAAAGGGTGTAGGCCGGTTGGGTGGAGGTAGCTACTCGAGAAAGGACCATAAGGGGTGTAAATGTGAATCTAAATAAGGCTTATAATTAGGAGGATTATTCTTCATTGAATTTATCATTATACCTCAACTTCCCACTAACGTCTCCAAGTTAAAGAAGCTTGGGGGATGAGATATGGATGTGTATGGTCTGTCTATACATCTGTAATCATACTAATTACCAAAATAAGGAATCATATTTCATACTGATATTTGGTAATATATCACTAAAAGTATAACTATAAAATCAATTAGAAAATAAATAGGTTTTAAAACCCAACCACGAGAAGTATTTTTCTTAAATGGTTGGAAATAAATTCAATATGGAGGTATACCTATAGGTGACTTTCCTAGCCTTCCATATGTTAGTAATGTTGATACCTTAATCTATTTAAACATTATAGATAACCATGGATATTTTTTAGGTTAAAATTAAATTTGTTAGGCTGTAATTTATTTATTGGGGGGGGGGAATATAACACCCTAATATTTTAATATAATAATTCCTTTAAATGATCCAAATGTTTTTGATAACTTACTACACAAGCAACACTAAACTAAAATAAAACAATGATATAGTTAGATAAAAATATAAATATTAAGTATGAATATAAAAATCTAATATAATTTACCAATTTCTTTAATATATTTATAAATTAAATAAAGTCTAGTTTTAATATGAATAAAATTCATTTAATTTACCAAAAATGACTAATAAGTTCATTTTTTGTTTAGAAAAGTATTTTTCAAAAAATTTACTTTTTATATGATATTAATTTCCACTTTAATAAACATTTTATTAATTATAATAAAATATATTTGATATTAATAATTGGTCAATACAAATTTAATTAATAAATTATAGAAAATATTAATGAGAAATGTTAATATTCTAAAATAGATATCTTCCTATAAAAACATTTTTTTATCATATCTAACCTTTTTATTTAAAAGTTAATTTTCTTAGTTTTAAAATTTTAATATGAAGAAATGAAAATATTTTTTTGATTCATGATAGTAATATTTTCTTAATATTTTTTTTTTGATTTTTCAAAAAAGTTTGATTTTTAGATGAATAGTGTAAAATACCAATTTTATAAATAACATGATTTTTTTGATGTTATTAGTATATAAGTATGAATTAAAAATACAAGAAACATTTTTATAAGAACATATATATTTTTAATAAGTGAATTTATAATTTAAAAAATATTTCCTTCATTTTACAAGCCCATATTTTACATTTTATAACTTAAGTTATATTTTTTCAAATTTTTAATACATTATACATTTATTATTTTAAAATTAATTTTTATAAATTTTAGAAATTTAATATTATTAAATTTATTTAAAATTTTGAATCAGTATTTACAAATTATTTTAAAAGGATCATTTTATTTTTTCACATAAATATAAGTCACCTTAGTTAAAAAACCAGTTACTACGATAAATGCTAAAATGGTAAAAGTAATAAATCCAGAGTTAAAGGGCTTGAAACATGTTAAAAATGTTTATAATTGATTAATTTATATATAATAAATATTATATCAACATAAAATCAATTATTATTTATTTTTTTATCCACTTGACATGTTTAACATGTCTTCTCTTTATGTTAAATTGAAATGTTTACAAAAATTCCATTTTCACCACTTTTAAAAGGGGCCTCTCACAACCCCTTTGATTTATTCCTAAAAATTAGATTTCTCCTAAAAAATATCATTTTTTAATTCTCTTAGAATGATATTTCAATTTATTGAGCTTATATTCGTAATATATTAGCCTATTCTATCCATTTCCAAGGGATCTTCAAAGGAAACCTCAAAGTTCTCAACGTTAGTAATCATTTACACTTAACCTCTTTCCTTTCTATTTTAATTTTATATTTATAATTTTCAAATACATTTGTAATTAAATTATTATTGGTTATATAATTATAGTTGTTATTCAATGTTAATAATTATTAATCACCCTTTCCCTTTTTTACTTAAGGAAAGCAGAAACGACATTCTTATGTGTGTGCGTGGACTACCGCCTGCACAAAACATCATGTTTCATTTTCCTTAAACACATTAAATGGATGGTACTGTTTAATAATTTAATAAATAATAATGATATTTTTAATATTTTTTTATTATTAAATGATAAAACATATTATACATTTCTCCTACACTATAGAAAATGAAATCATTAATCATGCACACATATGGACTACCGCCTCAATGGAACGATTAATTTGTATTTTTATTTCCATCGTTGCCTTAAATGGAAAATCGTGATAATGGTTTTAATGGGTAAATGTTATGTTTGATATAATGAAGGTTTTTATGACATATTGGATAACCTATTAATAACATGATCAATAAACGATCATCATTAATTCAATTGTTTTAAATGAGCACACTAAGAAGAAAATGATCACTTATTTTTAAGAAATAACTTTATATAAACTATATTATATTTATAATTATTTATAATTTTGATAGAAAAAACAAATAAACACTGAATAAATTGATTTTTATTTTGGTATAATTATACTATAACTAAATCAATTCATAATCATCCACTAATTTGACATGTTTTTATTTTGGCCAGCTTAACCACTTACTTGAACGATGTTATGTAATTATATCATGGATGACTATTAGAAATTAATTAATGGTATAATATGTTATAAATATGTATATAATGATTTTATTTTGGTTTTGGTAAGTTTATATGAATATTTAACTCATTAACTTAGAAATGAACCTTCATTAAGAATCACCAAAACATGCTCATCGCCGATTTCAACCTAATGGATTGTAATTTAGAATCTGTTGAAATGTGATTTCATATTTATAAAATATTTTATAAAATATATTATAGTACCTTATATTACTTAATAATGATGATATTTTAGAAAATAACATATATCAACACCACTTTTATGAAACTAGTTTAAAGCAATAAATATTAATTACACCTGGTGTTAAAAACAGGTAAAAACTAACTAATATTTATATGTATAAAATTATTATAAATGAAGAGTATAAATCATTGTAGTTATGATTAATTTTATTAGTTATATATTTAATTAACTTAATCTAATTATTTATGACATTTGGTGTGAATGAAAAATGAATCCAGACCAAAATAATGGTTCTCATATCAAATTACACTCATTGATATATATTAGGTATTATAAACCTAATTTCATTTTTGAGGTGTATGTACTGCCTACTTGAGATATAATAACACAAATTATATTTTAATCAAGATATTTTAAATTCAATTACAATCACTCTATTTTGTAGGGTTTTGATTAAAATGTTACTCAAGTTGCAAGGGTTCTTTATGTTAAAATTTAATTCCTTATGAAAAGTTAATATTATATCCCATGTTTTCCTTTTAATGGTGTATTTATAGTAGATATATGTATCTTTATCATATATTTTCTTTATTATTGATAAATAATAAAAAATTCCTTTTCATCAAATGGATTTTTTCTCAGTTGTTACCCCAGTTGTAAGGGTTTTTTGTATCACAATTTTCATTAATTGAGTTATAATCATTTATCTTGTATTTATTTCATATAATATGAGTAAATTTTAAAATTTGATCATATTATCTAGTATTTTGTTTATTCACCTTGATACCACATAAATCTCCCTTTTTGAAATGTTTCTTACTCTAAGGAGTATGTTTCTCGTAATGGATATTGATAACTCAAGTATCCATTCCTTGAGTAATATTGTTTTTCAGTGAAATTATTTTTTAAATTATTTGATTCTTCAAAAATAATATTTTATTATTTGGTAATTTTTTTATGTTGGGAAATATATATTTTTATAAAATTAATTCATTTTTACTCTTCTTATAATTTTATTTTTTAACAAAGACATTTTGAAAATAATAAAAATTGTTTCTCCATTTACTTTCATATGTTATGTATTATTCTCCTTGTTTTTCCAAGATAAAATTTGCGTCTTTTAAGTTATGAATTATTATATATTATTTTTAAAATAAAATATTTTTAAAATCTTTCACATCACATTTTAAAAATTTACCTTTAAAAGTGACATATAAGTTTTTATTTTATGTCAATGATAAAAATGTCTTCTAAAATCCATTTAAAATTTCCATTTTCATTTCCCTTATAATTTTCAAAAGGATTTATCCTAATAGGGTTTATTTTTCATGATTTATCTTCTAATATATATATATATCTATCATTGGGGGGGGGGGGTTTATACTCATAGTGTCAAACAATTCGGTTCTAGATAACTTCTTTCATGATGCTGCTCAAAGAATTATTTTGAGAGTTTTTTATTTATGTAAACATCCTTCTAAGTCTCATTTCTTAAATTAGGGTTATTTTCTTTTAAAACCATCCACCTTATTTATATGGATGTATTATGATCATGTTATTAATGTATTTAATTAACCATATACTCATTAACCTATACGGTGTGAATATCTCATTTTACAAAATTCATATTGGAGGATTTTCACCTAGAAAGAAAAATTATTTTTTGGTTGGGGAAGTATTTATATTATTGATCATTATTGACTGGTAACATACGTTGATTATGTATTGATATTCCATATTACTCATTATACAGATATTCATATTTTTATTCAGACATATTTTCCTTAGGGAACAGTATGAAATATCTTTTTGACACTTATAGTGAATACATTGGAATTAATAAACTTACAGGTGTTTCATGACATTATATAGTCCCTAAATAAATTTATAGGTCTCATGAGACAAAAAAAAACTTGTGTTTTGGTGTATCTATCTCTATATATCAATATAATGTCTAGACAGAGGGACTTAACAATGTGTTTTTATTATCTGACATTATACATTCTATCAGTATGAGATTATTATTATTAATATCCATGTTTTCATTTATTATTAGGGATATAAAATTCTCTCAATTTCTTTTTATTATAGAGTTATTTAGATTATTTATTCCTTCCATATTATGTATACCATGTTTATGTTTTTAGAAAACTTTTGTTATATGCTTCACTTATTGATTTTTCTAGATCACCCATTTCATATGTTTAAATTACATAGGTTATGAAAAAATATATTAAAAATGACATGTTTAGAAGGATAAAACATGTTAAAGAATTTGTGGGAGATTTTGAAGACTCATTATGGATTAAATTTTTTCGTATATAATGGAAAAATGTCTATTTGATACAAAGAACATGGGATTTTTTAGTTGTTGTTTGGTTTTAATTCTCTGGATCCCTAAAACTAAAAGGCATTGGGAATATATTGAATTGAATATTTTATTTAATTCATATAATTACTAGATGATTGGGTCCAAGAATATATAGTTTGTATCGATTCCAATAATTAAAGTATGGGTTTATTACACCTGATTCAGGGATAGTGGGTGAAGTGTGTCATCGTGAAGGAGTGGTCAAGTATGCCCATTCATGATATGGATTTCTCTCCTGATTCAATGTTACATATATTTCCTCCATGTCTTCCATTCAATTAGTAAGGGACTTTATAGAATCAAGATGTTCTGGTGGAACTATTTCTTTGGCTGATTTTAAAGCATATGAAGTAAGTAGATCCAGATATGAATGACTATATTGTTCCAATTGTTAATATCTAGCTTGAGTAAGACTATAGATTTTTTCTTGAGATAATGGTTATTTATTCCCTAATGGAGGGAATTCTTGAGAGTCATTGATCATCCAATTTATATAGATAAGTTGTATGAAACTTAGGTAAACAAGATGACTTGATTATACTCCCATTAGTATATTAGTTTCTTTTTGTTAAAGGTGATTCTCCAAATGAGGTCTATTAATCTTAGTTTTGGAGTTTCACTTATTAGGAATATTTCCAATGAGTAGCTCAAAATTAATAAATTTAAGCTTCTCTAACTCAACATCATTCTGCACAATTCTATCCTAAGTGGAGAGAGTTTTGGATAAACCAAGTTATCAGTTGTATATAACCACATTTTACCCTTTATAATTATCTAAATATTGCATATTAGGCAATAAATGAATATTTAGAGGGTCTCTAAAATAGTGTTTTTTACTCAGATGATGGGTACACACACAATATTTATAGGCTTTGGTGTAGATAAAATTTTTAATGGAGGTTTCCTTATTGTGTTACTCTATTTTCATTTTTATGCCCAATATTATATATGTGGCTTACATTAATAACGTTCATTGATGAAAATAATGAAACAATAATCCAATTATCATTAGAGTTTTATAGGGATTTTTTATCCTTTGAATATCCCTCAAGAGATAAATTATAATCCTCCTTGCTATTTGAATTCCCGAAGGACCATTTTGGATTAAGTTCACTTTAAGGATTCCCCTTCTCTTCTTAGTGTTCCTTGGTAAGCAATTTATATTGGGAGATTTTGATAGAGTCCAAAGTAACTTCCATCACATGCATTCCCAATAAGGGAGAAAAATCATTAAGTGGGGGGAATTATGATGGTGCCTCTCATGAAGACAATTTCAATCTTGAGAATACAAACTTCCTTGTAGGAGGAGGGTGTAATAGTTCCCTTAGACTTATGGGATGGTGTGTGATTTGATCTATTTTTATTACATGATGAAGCCTTTAGGACTTTGATGATCTTGAGGGTGGAAGTGGTGGTAAATATTTCTCTATCCATGTGGGATGGGGTTTATCATGTAATGATACCAATACAACTTCTATCACATCCTTATTGGCATTTTAGTCTTCTATTTGGGCATAAAATAGTTGTATAAACTTTTTAGGTTGTGATCTAATCATCACTTAGGGTTTCTCTGCGACAGTAAGATTTAATTTCCTTAAAAGGGTGGACCACATAACCTTTTTAGAAACATGGTGTAGGAGTCTATTAATAGACTTATTTTATAGAGTATGGTACTTTTGGCCTTGGGGAACAACATCATTTTTTAGATCGACCAACTGGCCTATATAGATCCTAGGCCCAAAACTTGACCTAAGGCAATGAAATTTCATGATGCTTTCCCTGATGAACCTTATGATCTGGTAAGTGGGGTAAAGTGAAGATCTCTATACTTTTGCCATTATATGATACATACATCAGGTAGATTCTAAGGAATTATTTTTTTAAAGAGACTTCAAACTATTAAGGTAAGAATACTGGAGGTTCTTCCGCTATTTTATAGACTTTGGGTTCCACTCCACTAGGAAGGTGGCGAAGTCAACTAGGAAAAAAATAATGTTCATCACATTGAGGTGTGTACTCCCTATAAAGTATACATCTATCCTTGAGCTGATAGAGAGTTACCCATAAGTTGTGATGAGTGTGGTTGTGTGTACATCATTCAATTATTATGGAATGTCATAATGGAGAGCAGCAATAGGAAAAAATGGTTGAAATTGTATCTTCCATTAGTTCCTTCCACATGACCATGGACCTATATTTATCCTCTATGAGGGGTTACAGGACCTAATCCAAGTATAGTGTTCATTTCCCTACTGCTTTTTTCTAGGAAAATAAGATCATTTAGAACCTTCTTAATTGAATTAAAGTTTTTATGGTCTGGGGGGTATGATGACTTCAACTCCAAATAACCCAATGATAGGGAAACACATTTTTGATTAATGATGTTGCTCTTGGTGTAACAGACCTCAAATTATTGAGTGTATCTTAAAATGATGAAAAAATCAAAGAAATTTCAACATGGGTAGGACTATCATATAAAGGATAGATTTTATTGTGGGGTGGAACTTTTTAATGAGCACTTTAGGGAGAACCTACATGGTTGTTGGTTTGAAATTCATGGTGATAACCTCCATGGTTAACAAATATTTATGGGTTGGTAAGGATAGGACCTTACTATAGAAAACTATTATACCATGTGGAGGACCTTCATATCTAGCATAATGAAGTAGAAATTCATGTAAGTATTCACATTTCCATGGGGAGGACATATGTGGTGGGTGATATGGTTAAGACCTCTAGAGACAATAATCATGGAATTATAGGGATAACCTTCACAACCATTATTACCTTATTCTATTGAGTAAGAGATGCAATATTCCTTATTTTCTATCAAAATATGCTTAAGTACCTCAAGGATATCATCATTGATCAAGGAAGAGATATAAGTTTTCTCTTAGGTTATAGATTTACCTTAGAGAGACTTTCTTTTGGATGTCATACATCGGGTGATTGGGGTTGGGACCAAAATCATTATTTTTGTCACACAATGATGGAAATGACCTTCATGATTGTGATTCCTTCTAGGAGACTCTTGTTTCGGTGTTGGTATATGTTGATAACCTCTGACAGGGTAAGGGATACGAGTATATCCCTATGTTGCAGCTATAATATATCTATGATCTTCTCGAGAGAATGAATGAATATGGTAATTCTAAATAATTTACACTAGGATATAATGATATAATTTATGATATAAATTAAGAATAATGGCCTGATTATCTATCACATTCTAGATATGTCAATGTGCTTAATCAGTTGTTTACATGATATTCCAGTGAAACTATTGGGGTGGATTAGGGATGTGAGTTAGCTCTTCATATTATATCATTATTGAAATTTCAAAAAAATCATTCTAAATGATGTAGTGATCAGAGATATAATCCCACTTCTACACATCTTCTAGAATACACTATTGAATATTTCAAATATTTTGTATGTGAACATGGATATGAACCCATTCCTATGATTTTTTCAAAATATTATGACAAATATTATGGTTTAAAGCTATGATATAATATCTATTATATGTATTTATGTATGATGGGATACGATATTGGTACTATACATTCATCAAAATATGTTTATGATCCTATTAGATGGGATAATGGATATAATACAACTACTTCACTACCACAAAAATATACCAATGATATTATTTTGTGACTTCCAATGTATGTTGGTAGGCTTGGTGGGTGTAAGTAAAGATATATTACTTATCTTAGACCACGATCAATATATGATAATAGGTTTAATTTTTGGGAATATTAATATGTTTCTTTACCCTTTATTTAACAATTTTCTACCCTCAATGTGACCTCCTCCTGGGTTCCCTTATTTGGATGACCTAGCCTGGGATCTCTTGGGAATCCTCCCTAGAATATTCCTATGGGGATGGGGATACACAATAGTGGTGATGTAATCATAAATAAGGATCCCTCTCTATTATCTACTAATTATTAATGAGAATGAGATTGGTATACTCATTCACCTCCCAATGATAAGGAAGATAAGTTTAATCATGATCTAGGGATAAGCACCCGAAGTGGTTAGAGGTGGCCATGAATGATAGGGATTGATCATATATTGTCTTATGTGAGTTTTATACAATTTTGTGGTGAATTAATTTAGTAAATAGTCATAGATTTTTGTATTCATCAGCTGGAATTGGAAGTTCTAAGTTGGTGATAACATCCTCCTGAACTATGGTGCCATAACCTTCATCACAAATAAAGTGTTCGTTTGGTACATCATCTAGTGTTGTATAATAATATGAGGTGTTTTCACTGGACTCTATCATATCCAATGTTATTGACATATTATAGTGAATTGGATGATGTCCTTTTGTATTTAATATAATACTAAGAGGTTTCCTATAGGAAAATGAGAAACCAAAACAAAAGAGATAGCAGTTCGTCATCTCAACCACAAGTACATGGTCAATCAATATCTTTCATATGTAATGGATTCAAATGGTTAACCATTATATTTTTGATCCCCCCCATTTTTGTGAATATTTTGAGTTTTTTAGACCTTATTTCCAAATTTAGGTCATTCCTAGGACTTTAGCAATGACACTTAGATTGTCTATTATTTATGAGGATGGGAGGTTAAGATTATCTCACCCTTTTTGGGATAATTTTTTTCCTAATATTATACTCTATTAAAAATTTATGCCATATTTTTGAATTATTTACAATAATAATATTACTAGTGGTTACCTCTATTCACGTGATCAATCAAATCCATGCATTTTACTAGTAACTAATTGATTATACTATTCCTTTAAATCCCTATAGCTAGGAAGACTAGAGTTTATGACCACCTTAGAATGTAGAAGGTGTTGTATAATCAATATGGGTCCCATGGAGAGGGATTAATATATATTCCTATCAATGGAATCAGAACCCATGTAGTTCAGTTCTTCTTAATTGGACATTTCATACCTCATAAGGTCAAGTGACAAAGACCAAAGTGGTGCCTTTTAAGGTCATGCATCTATGAACAAGTGAAGTTCCATTTAAGATTTTATATCCTAAACCTATAGAGAGTTGGTATTAAACCACAGAGAGGAATCCTACATATCTTGGTTAATAGGAATCAAATCCCATATATTTTTTAGATGAATAGTTTATAGTTGTGTGCCGAACTATCCCATGTAGTTTAATATCATATGGTAAGGATATATAGGTCATAAAAGGAGAGACAAAAATTTATTGAGCAAGGATTATGGATTGGAATCCCCTTATAGTTTTTCCTATCTACTAGAAAATAAATAAGAGATGATTTGATTGGAATCATAGGGAATATGGCCCATTTAGTTAAGGTTTGATTCTTACACTCAGTAGGAATCTTGTATATTTCTTGGTAGAAAGAAGGATACATGTGGGGATCATGTACATACTACTAGAGGGTGTTTAACCTATCACGTGACTTAGGTGAAAGTAATTTTTAGGGATTAAACTAGGTCGGAGGCACTTATATATTCTTATAGATGAAAAATAGGTCCATTAGATACTAGGTATGATAGGATGCTTGATTAGGGTTAGCCAAGATGAGAAGCATGGTCTAAGATGTGTTTCAATGGTTTCTAAATGATAATAAACCCTGTTATTAAGAGAAAAGATTATTATTTATTCCTTTATAGGCCTATCTGTTATGGAGGAGAATACAAAAGATTTCCATTATCAAAGGAATACATGATTGAAGTGGTACATACCAGTTTTCACAACAAATCAACCATGTAAGATTAGTGGTCTTGAAGTAGATCTTGATTATGAAAACCTTTTTAGGGATTTAAAATTGGATAAATAAGAAAAATATGTTCATTTTAATCAATTAAACCTTGTTAGAAGATGTGGGTGGAATAAAATATATTAAAGGGGGCCCTATTACCCATAATTAGTTTTCTTTTCAAAGTAACAGAAAATGGGTGAAATTGTTCATGGCCATAAAAAAACAAAAAAAAAAAAATACCAAAATGAGCTTTAGAGAGTCCCATTGTAGCATATGATCAAGGTTCATACCAGTGGTAATGATTTTTTAAAGTTAGTATATAAGGCTATAGGTTTGTGAGGCTACTTCGTGAGTAGCCCTTTGTGAAGTAGTCTTCACAGGAGTCCCTTATAGAGGAATTATTTGAGCAATTTTATGAGGATTTTATGTTGGTATGGAATAATTTGAATGATATTATATAGTGAATTTAATAATTTCCCATATTCTTGGAGTTTGAGACTTCCAAGGTTTCTTCAAAGGTTTCAATGAATGAAGTTCCCAAGAAGAAGGGACCTCTCTTTTAGAGAATGATCCATGAATGAAGAGATTCCTCAAAGTCTATATCACATAAACCATAGATTCCCCATAATTACATTATTATAATTGTCTCTAGAGGTATTTATATTAAATGAACCAATATAGCCATATTAGATTATACGGGTAGGTAGATCTATGTGAGCATAATGTATTTCCAAGTTGAAAGTATCTTAATAATCCCTTAAGGATTATCTCCAGATCATTTTAAACCATTCCTTTCTATGGATATTTCATATGGCCACTAAAGATAATTGTGTTATCATAAAAAATGATAACTATATGTGAAGTAAATACACACTCATGAAGGTTCTACACTAGACTTCCATGAAATATATTTTCCCACAATGGATGTATTTGATGTGAACTATTATTATTCCCTTGTTGCATATGAAAACTAGTCAAAGAACATATATATGATAAAATAATATAGTGCCCTAGGAGTTTTCATACATGGATATTACATATTTTTAGATGAATATTCACTAAATTACACAAACACATTCCTGAGGACTATAATCATTTAGTGCCTTTAAAAACTTGAAACACAATATTCTTAATTTGGTGAAAGATCTTCAATGTATCCTATAAATGTCTTCCCATTTAGTAATATTTATAAAAATACCCAACTTAAACCTTTTAATAACATAGGTAAGGGAAACATAAGAATGATTGGTCTCAGATTCTTGGTAAGGGCAAGTAAGGGAGGTACATAATCATAACATGCATATAAAGGTATGAAAACATGAGCATAATATATGAAAACCACACCTTTCATATCAAAGATCCTAATATCAATTCAATTCATAAAAATTGGATGTTTATAATACATTAATCATAAATAAATCAAATAACATGATTCATGAGAGACTAACAATAGAATAAAACATAAAATTGTGGAATATACACAATCATAGAAAATATTATGTCAAGGATACCCACCACTACATTTATAACATGTTAGGCTTGGGATAAAAACTCATGTACATACTTTGGTATTGGGATAACCTCCCATGTACCCTCTTTTGTAATTGGGATGACCTCCCATGTGACCTATTTTGGGACTGAGATAACTTCCTGTGTACCCTTTGAGATCATATAACATTAATCAATATCCAATGCATTGGATAGGGATATAAGTCACACCCTTCACATAATGAAAATCACACACATGTGTGCCACAAGATCATACAACATTCATCTTATCATAACCCATGAAATTAAATGGTTTTAATAAACATTTAATCATATCATAACCCATAGAAAAGATACATGTTTCATAATCATTTCATCATTTCCTCATAGTATAACCCATGGAGAAGAAGTGTTTTTCATAAGAATTCTATCATGATATAACCCATGGAAGAGAACCGAGTTTTATAAACATCATGTCATCATAAAAAAACGTTCAAATAAATAATAATAATGAAAACCATGGATCATATCCCCGATAAGGCATAGGTAACATCGATGGATGTCATTTTATATGGAAATTGATTTTGAATGATCATTAAAACATTTCTTGAGGAAAATATACTTTAGGATTTGAAAACACTCTTTAAAACATAAAACATTTTTAAAATACTTTTTTTGAAAATAAAATTGAAAAAATTAAAGGAATATTTTATAAATGATTTAAAACATTTATTAATGAAAATATACTTCCCCCTTTGAGAAACACCTTTTAAAACCATTCCAAAATCCAATTTTTTTACTTTCAAATAATTTATTTAAAATCTAAAAATTTCCCAAATATTAATGAAAATATTTTATTATAAAAGGGAATTGAAAACTTTTAAGGAATTCCTAAAATCATTGAGTGGTCATGATTGTCAGAAATACTATTCATTCCATGCATGTAAAGAAAAAAAACATTCTTTTAATATTTTCTATAAAATCCAAACGGGCATTGTTTGGAAAACAACATGAATATTCCATTTTTTTTAAAAAGTAAAAAATGGGTAAAAATTTATTTATTAAATTATTTTAAAAAATTTAATTTTTTTAAACATTTTTAGGAAAAAAAACTTTGGAAGAAAAATATATTTTGACTAAAAAGGCCTTTTTTCTTAAAAATATTATTTTGAAATATTGAGTACTTAAAGAGAGTAAAATGAATGGAAAACATTTATTATCATGATATTAATAGAGGATATTAAAATTCATGATTTTATTGAGATATGGATCATAATATTTTATCATCAGAAACATAGTCATAAACAATCTTGATAAACAATGAGATTGTAACATAATATTGTTTCCACTATGATAACTTTGAAACATAATCCTTGTTAAGTAATATAATAAAAATAAAAATAAATTATCATGAGGATGAATAAATTCCTAGTATTTCATGTCAAATTGTCTATATATACATCTCGTACAAGAATATAGGTGTATAATATAATCATATGTATTAAGGAAGGAAAATTGAGACAAAAATCCCTTACCAATTTGGAAACTTTTAAACCGTAAACACCTTGAAGGAGAGATACTAAAATAGATATGTAAATACCATTAATTTTAGGTGTATTAATCATAAAATACATTCATTTTTATTATATACACCAAAAAAAAACATGTGGTGAATAAGACATTTGTCTTATAGAAAATAAAAGTGAGACAAAAATCCATTGCCTTAAGTCCTGAATTCCAGTGTACACATTAAAAAATCATGTATAATAAAAATAAGTTTATTATACATCTATTATAAAAAATATTTATACATATTATACCATATATTATTTTCATACTGTAATGTTCCTGACCTGGGTACCACTAAATCAGTGCCCCGAGCCAGGTCGTCACTTTACCTCAAGCGCACCTCCCCGTATGCTAGAGGTTGCCGACTAGTAGTGAGGATCAAGATTAGTCAAAATGGGAGAATATACCCTCTTTATCAGAGTAATTTATAATAGATGACAATATAAATAGTGAAAACAATAAGAAAAAAAATAGAATGCATAGCCAAACATCTCCCAAACTAGGTACAACCATAAGAAAAATTAAATATGTAATGTCATGCTACAATGCCAAGTGAACAAAACCAGAAATAAAGACAACAGAGGAATCCCCAAAATGGTCCCAACTACAAGTTAGGAACTTCATCCATGAATGTCCTATGTCCAACTCAACTCCCTAGCCTAGGGTCCTTGCCCTTGTCCTGTCCTGCAAGCATGAAATCTGCTCAAGTTCCCAACAGAGGCCTGAGCATAGTGTGAGTACAACTTAATAGGCCACCACCAACAGTGTCTACAAAGTATATAGTCTAACAGATATCACATGAAAGTATAAATAAATGGAAATTAATGGAAATACAGTTCGAGGTCCACTCATTAACCTTTCTCTTCTTTTCTCTTATTGTTAGGATTATTGTTAAAAGTTCAATATGTACACCATATCTTCATTTAGTTCATCCTTAACATGCAATCCATGAGTCATACATTTACATTATTCACACAATATTCATGGAATTTATAATTTCCCCTAATCAAACAAGTTGAGTCCCTAATTAACTAGGGACGAGCATATCAATCAATCACTACACTTAGCTTGGAGCCTCAGGCCAGGTATTTTCATTAAATACAACCATTGGGTGCATAGAGAATCAGTCTAACTCACCAACCCGTGCATTCCTAGGTAGGTTAGAGCATCAGTACAACCCTACCTATAGGAGTATAATTAGTCCTTAAACCCACCACCAAGCCATGTGTACATTTTTATTTATCTATTCACCACACAAAAACCATATCACAACCAATACAACCAATAAATATTACAACCACGATTCAAAACAATAAACATGAGATTCAATGTTATGCCATAGCCCGTTCACAATGCCATTTTACACTACACAACCCATTTACCCAATTCTATTTCCCATGTCTCACCCCATTAACCATATTCATCAATTCACAAGCCATTTCCAACCCCATGTGTCAACATTTCTTATACACGAACCCACTTTGGGTTTTTAATATAATTCATTAGCCACAAGGCACAATCCCCATTAAAATAATTTAACCCATTTTTATTACCATGCCAAACAATACCTTAGGCCTTTAGTAATCATATAAACCAAATAATAATTTATTTTTACTCCAATTAAATATTTTAACATGCTTATCAAGGGATCTACATTGTCACAAGTAAAACCTACTCATACTTATCTAACTTCTATGTCCGGAAAGTATCGACGCACCCCATGGGTAGCCCAATAATGGTCAAGTCATCCTACATGTGTCCCATGGAATCTATGAGCGTTTTTATTCATCATCTAGACATCCATTACACCAAAACTCATCAAATTATAAAAATAAAAACAAGGGGTAACCGATAAATTAACCCAGACATTCAAAAATCTCAAATGAAACTATGGGATATAACTTGTAGACCACCTACATTGGATCCGTTGGAAAACACATCCCTAATTGAGGCCTTGGATCCTAATTCAACACCCCTTTGAAGTATCAACCTAGTTATTATAGGAAAATAATGGTTTTGGAGTTTCATATGGAGATAGAGAAGAAATGTGAACCCTAAACCAAAAAGAGAAGCACAAAAGAGGATTAGCCTTGCCCAAATTTTTTACTCGCAACCGGAAACACTCAAAACGACCTATAGATGAGGGATAATCACCCTTGGATTCTCTTTGGAGATTTGGTTCATCACTAGGTTTTCAAGGGGGAAGAAATTTAGAAATATCAAGTTGGGGTTTCAAATCATGTAATGGCATTTTTTTTAGATTTCTCAACATTACTAGGTAGCATGGTTTACCCGCATGGTTTTCCAAATAGTGCGCAAACTCTGCGAGAGATACTGTCCCAAAATCCCCATTTCACATAGTTTCTTGGAAATTAATCATGGTTTTCTTAACCATGAGGTAACCGTACCAAATCCTCTATCCAAGGATACACGATTTCCTAGGATGATCTTCACAGTTTTCACTGACCGTACACAAACCACACAACATGCTTAAAAATCCTCTTTTCCTAATGCCTTCACAGGAACTTTGAGAGACATTTATTTTTACAAAATAAAGGTCTTAAACTAAAACATATACAAAAACATACATTAAGATAGATCCCGGATCTTACAACCTCCCCACCTTAGGATGGCACGTCCTTGAGCTGCTCTTCCCGAGCATCCTTGAGTTTACGAAGTAAAGAGATCAACACATTGGGCCCTCATATATGAATCTCACTCCTAAGTTTCTTCCTAGATGTTTCCATGCTTCCATAAAATAAAAACCAAAGGTACAATATTTCCCCGTAAAACCTTCTCACTATGATCCACAATATGAACGAGATGCGCCTCAAAGGACACATTAGGCTTAATATCAAAATCATGAACATTTATCACATGGGATGGATCAGGATGATAATATCAAAGTTTCAAAACATGAAAAAAATCATGAATACCACAATAAAACTATGGAAGATCCAATTAGGAAGCCACCGATCTAATCCTCTCTGCAATCTCGAATATCCCCACGTACCTAGGTACCAACTTTTCCTGTCTTCAGATTCGACGGTGACCCAATCTTGGAGAAACCCAAAGAAACACAATATCCCCCAAAAAAAAACTCAATAGGTCTCAGACTATGATCCACATATGAATTCCACTTTCTCTAAGCTGTCATCATGTGCTTCCTAATCAAATGAAATTTCTCTGATGTCTCCTACAAGAGACTCAGTCCTATAGCTTAGATTCCCCAACCTCTAACCAACACTACAAAGATTTACATGGTATCCCATAGAGTTACTCAAAAGGTTCCATCTAAATCATATCGTGGAAACTATTATTGTAAGAAAAATCAACAAGTGATAAGTAATTTTCACATAAACCATCGAAATCTAGGACACAAGCTCTCAACATCTCCTCCAATACTTGAATCGTATGCTCAGACTGCATGTCCGTTTATGGGTGATAAGTTGTACTCAAAAATACTTAGGTACCCAATGCCTTCTGTAATCTCTACCAAAAGTGTGATGTGAAACAAGTATCATGATCCAAAACTACAGTTATTATCACACCATGAAATCACACAACTTCTCAAACATACCACTCACCCAACAGATCAACTGTGTAAGTCTCCCATATTGGCATGAAATATACCACTTTATTAAATTGATCCATAATGACTGAGATTACATCATTATTCTGAGGCATCCTTGGAAGTCCCACTAAAAATTCCATCATTACATCATTCCACTTCCATTATGGAATAGGAAATGACTATAAAAATACACTTGGATGCTGATACTCGACCTTCACCTATTTCAAGGTAAGGCATCGTGCCACGAAACCCAAAACTTCTTTCTTCATCCCTAGCCACCAATACTACCTACTAAGATCATGATACATCTTAGTCAAGGTTGGATTCACTTCCCACTTTGATGCATGGAACTCACACATCAAATCTTTATGAAAAATCATCGGTACCACCACACGAACACTAACAAAGATGATTCCATCACCACCCAAGGCCCAACTAGAAGGTAACTCCCCACCTTTTAGACTTTCCTTCATATTCAAACTCTCTGGATCCTCCAGTTGGACCTCTTTGACCTGACTCAATAGTATCGACTCAATTTATAAATATGGAAGGACTATTTGTCCCAGCCCATCCTACACCTCCAGGTGAATCTCCTTAAACAAAGGCATCCTTTTGCATTCAGAGTTGGATTCTTAAACCACCTAATTCTGTGTCTTCCATCTCATAGAATCTACAACACTATTCCCTTTTCCTGGTGTGTAAACCAGCTCAAAATTGAAGGATTGAAGGTACTTGACCCACATTTATTGATGAATATTTAAATCCATATGAGAGAATATATACTTTAAACTCTTATGGTAAGAAAAAAACATGAATAGTTCTCCCAAAAAGAAGTACCTATAAAAAGTTTAGACATAAACTATAGCAGAAATCTCAAGATCATGAGTAGGGTAGTTTCTTTCATGTGGTCCAACTATCTTGATATATAATCTAAAACTCAATCATCATACATCGACACTGCCTCGATTCTAACACCAAACACATCACAGAACAAAGTGTACTTCTTACTAGGTTCAGGTAATACTAGAATCGGTGAGGTAGTCAACCACTTCTTCATCTTTTGAAAAGAAATTTCCCATGACTCTGAACACTCAAACTTAACACCCTTCCTATTTAAGATTGAGAGTGGTCCATCCAAATGGGAGAAATCCCTAATGAACCTCCATTAATAGTTTTCTAAACCCAGAAAACTATGAACATTAGAAACACTCTTGGGATAATCCTAAGACACCACAACCTACACCTTCTATGGATCCACTAATACTCCTAACTCAGAAATGACGTGTCCCAAGAAATTAACTTTACCAATCCCGAACTATCACTTTGATAGATTAGAATAAATCCTATTCTCTCTTAGTGTACTCAAGATGATGTCGAGATATTGGGAATGATGGTAAAGGGTTTGTGAGTACACCAAGATTTAATAAAAAAAGACAACCACAAACTAATATATATATAGGGGGTGAAATATCTAGTTCATTAGCTCCATAAACACAACTGGAACATTGGTCAACCAGAATGACATCACCAAAAATTCATACAACCCGTACCTGCTCTGGAAATCTATATGCGGTATGTTAGAAGGTCTCACCCTCAACTGATGTTATCTCAATATCAAATAAATCTTAGAGGACACTATGGAACCCCTAAATTGGTCAAACATGTCATCAATTATGGGAAGAGGGTATCCGTTTTTAACCGTCATCTGATTCAACTTCCTATTGTCAATATATAACTTCAATGACCCATTAGTCTTCTTAAAAAACATCACGGGTGATTCCCATAGAGACATACTAGGTAGATTGAATCCCTTTCGCTCCAAATCTTCCAGCTGAGCCTTAAGATCCCAAAGTTATCCTAGCACCATTTGATATGGTGGAATGGAAACTGGTTCTTCTGCTGGAAGCAACTCGATCGAAAACTCAACATCTCTCTTAGGTGGTAGCCCCGATAAGTCCTCAGGAAACACATCCTGGAGCCGATCCACCCTATGAGGAAAGACATGTTGCTTCACTTATCCACCCTCAAGAACTAGGCCTACCACATATGTTGTGAGCTCTCCCAACGACTGAAAAAATAGCTCTACATGGCCTGCTCAAACATCCCACTCACCATGAAGGACATAGGTGTCTCCATCAGAATATTTTAACATTACCCAATGTCGATAATAATCTATATGGGATTGATACTCCACTAACTAATCCACACCCATAATTAGATAAAAACCTAACATCTTCTGAACAAAAAGATTCCATTGGAAATGATATCCACCAACCTCTAAGGCACATCCTTTACAACACCTTATATTCTCAACTCACACCCCCAACGGAGTATCAAGTGAGATAAGTCCACATGCGCTTTCCACAATTAGGAACAACACCGACATGAAATGTGCCTAAATAAAAGAAATCATGGAACCGGTGTCAAATAGAGCATCTTAAAGTGTGGAAGCTATAAGAATCTTACCTCAAATGGTAGAAGGTCCAGCCTCGCATCCTCCTAGAGTAGATTGAAATTCATACAGATGGCCTGTACCTCTACCCTAGGATCCATCCTGAGTACCCTATGCTGCACTGCCCTGCTGGTATGAATGGTATCTCCTCAGAGTTCCACATCTACCAACCCTACTAGTATGGCATGTGGAGCTCTACCACCTGCCTGATATGGGGTAATCTATCCCCTTCCTGCACTCTACACCGATCTGTATCCTATAACACTTTCTGTCTTTCGTGGGTTCCTACAGAACCTCTGTACATGGCCTATATTTCCACATGCTCTGCACTCAACAGGTGGTCGGGAACATTGACTTCACACGTGTCCCGAACTAGCACACTAATAGCAGTAAACTTAGTCACTAACCTAAGAGGCTGGTTCCTTTTTCTAGACGTGCTGTCCACCACTGCCCGAGTGGAAATTCTTGAAACAGTTCCTCCTACTATCGAAATTCACGCAACTAGTTTTTCCCACATGAACTATATATATATACCTTAGAAGGCCTCTTTGAGGTTTCCTTTTGATATTAGGACCTAATAAATCACCTTATCAAACCTATTAAGTCGGAATATATTTACCTGGGGTCTTATCTCATGCCAAATTCCATCCTGAAAGCATCTTTTCATATATACCTTATCTCTGACTAAAGTAGGAATGAAACCTTGCAAGTACATGAACTAACCTACATACTCTATTACTAATATCATCCCCTCCATAAAACTCATAAAATCTAAATCCTTATAACACCTTAAAGTTTCTAGGTTTTAATTCTCTAGAAAAGTTTCCTGAAAACTCTTCCACATCATTCCCTCTACTTTTTTAGTCTAAGCGAAATATACCAAAAACGATTTTCCTGGACCCAAAACATATAGGCTTCCAACATAACTCGCTTCTTATAAGGAGTCTATAGATTCTAAAGAATTTTATGAATAGAATCTATCCAGAACTCAGAAGCCTCTAGCCGACCCTCTCCAGTAAAGGTCGGAGGGTGCTACAGCTGAAACTCCCTGTTCAACTCGAATATACTTAGTGCGACCCGCCCTGGGTCCTGTTCCATCATCTATATAAAATGTGAAAAATTCTCATAGAACTTTTCTTCCCTATCATCCTGAACCACTAGGTCTTCTTTCTTTACTACTAGGGGAGAATTCTCATCAACATCCTCTTATTTCCCAACTGGAACATGCCTTAATGGTGTCATTTCTCTACAATTCCAAATATGAACTTTTTAGAACACAAACATAAAACTTTTACATGGCATAAGGAAAGGATCATCACTATCCATAAATAAACCATTTCCCATACACTTCCCATTAGGATTTATTATATCTAGAACACTACCCTCAACCATCCTTCCTAAGTCCATAGCTAACACAGGGTAACTAACTCAGATGGTTACAAGCCCTTCTCTTTACACCTTTTTAAAATTATTTCTATACACCAAGTAACTTCCATGAAATTTAAGTTCACTTAACCTTATTTTACAAGAATCATCTTTAATTATTAATTATCATTATCGTTTCCCTTTTTACCCATTTATATCATCCTATTGGAAAGCATTTCACTATTTTCAAGAAAATAAAATGCATTCCACCCATTATGTCCTGCACAACCATCCCGTGTGTGTGTGCCTACTATGATGCATGTCACTTATATACATAGTTACCAAGAATGATGCATGAATGCACAACCTCATTCCATTCTGACCATGAGAAAAATATCATAAATCTTCCACATCACACCATATGTGAATCACCCAATAGTGAATTATCATCAAATGTAACAACACACAACAAGAACAACAATTCACGCCCTGAGTGACTTGGGTTTCCCCCCATAATTTGGTTAGTTACTCCCAGGAATGGGCTCATTACCAAGGCCATACACTGTCTTAGTCTCCTATCTACCATTCCCAAATAGTAATAAAGAGAAAATAAATCCTCTGATATCTCTTTATAATGTCCTTGACCTAGGTGTCACTAAACAAGTGCCCCGAGCCAGGTCGTCACATGATCTCAAGCATTCCACCCTATATGATAGAGGTTTCTGACTTGCAACAAGGGTCTAGATTAGTCATATGGGGAGACTATATCCTCTTTATCAGAGTAAGACATAATAGATCACAATATAAGTAGTAGAAACAATAAGAAATAATCAATATCATACATATCCAAACATCTCCCAAACTGGGTACAACCATAAGAAAATGTAAATATGTCATGTCATGCTACAATTCCAAGTGAAAAAACCCAAAATAAATATAACAAAGGAATCCTAAAAATTTTACTTAATCCAAGTCAGGAACCTCACCCATAAATGTATCTTTTCCAAATTAACTCCTTAGTATAGGGGCCTTGTCCTTGTCATAACCTGCAAGCATGAAATCAGCTCAGGTTCCCAATGGAGGCCTGAGAAAGGTGTGAGTACAACTTAATAGGCCACCACCAACAATTTATACAAAGTATCCAATCTAACAGATAGTGCATTCATGTATAAATAAATTTTTCGTAAAGGAAAGATAGTTCAGAGGCCACTCGTTAACCTATCTATACTTTGCTATTACTATTAGGATTATTGTGACAAGTTCAATATTTACACCATATCATCATTTAGTTCATCATTAACATGTAATCCATGAGTCATACATTTACTTTAATCACACAATATTCATGTCATTTATCATTTTTCACAAGCGAACAAGTTAAGTCCCTTATTACTAGGGATGATCATATAAAGTAATCACCACACTTACCTTGAAGCCTGAATCAATGTATTTTAATTTAATAGAACCATTGGGGGAATAGAGAAGTATTTAGACTCCCCAAAATATGCTTCCTGGGAAGGTTAGAGCATCAATCCAACCCTACCTGTGGGAGGATCATCGGTCCTTAATCCCACCACCAAGCCATGTGTACATGCTTATTTATCCATTCACCAGACACAAACCATATTAAAACCAATACAACTAGTAAATATAACAATCATGATTCACAAAAATAAACATGATATTCAATGTTATGAAATAACCCATTAATAATACAATTTTACACTACAAAACCCATTTTCCCAATTCTCTTTCCCAAGTCTCACATCATTAACCATATACATCAATTCACAAGCCATTAACAACCCCATGTGTCAACATTTCTTATACACAAACCCTCTTAGGGTTTTAAAAATAATTCATTAGCCACAAGGCACAATACCCATTTAACTAATTGAACCCATTTTTATTACCTTGAAAAACAATCCCTTAAGCCATTACTAAGCAAAGAAACATGCAAATAATTCCTTTTTTACTCCCATTAAACATTTCAACATTCTTATCAAGGGATCCACATTGTAACAAGGAAAAACTTCTCATACTTAGCTAAATTCAACTTCCAAAAAGAAACATGAAAATAATTCATTATTTTACTGCCATTCAACATTTCAACATTCTTATCAAGGGATATACATTTTCATAAGGAAAACCTTATCATACTTAGCCAACTTCTATGTCCAAAAATTATCGGCGCACCCCATGAGTGGCCCAACAAAGTTCAAGTCATCCTCTATGTGTCCCATGGGGACCATGAGGGTTTCCATTCATCATCTAGATATCCATTACACCAAAAATCATAAAATTATCAAAATAAAAACAAGAGGTAAACAGGAAATAAACCCAAGAATGCACAAATCTCTAATGAAACTATGATATATAACTTATAGACCACCTACCTTGGATCCATTGGCAAACACACCCCTAATCGAGGCCTTGGATATCTATTCAAAAACCCTTTGAAGTATCATCCTCGATCTCATTGAAAAAGAAGGGTTTTAGAGATTCAAAAGGAGGTACTGAAGAAATGTGAACCCTAAATCAAGAACAGAAGCAATATGGGGTTTATACTTACCCAGATCTTCATTTCTCAACTGGAAGCACTCCAAATGACATAGAGATGTGGGAGATTCACTCTTGGAAGATATTGAGAGCTTTTGTTTGTCACTAGGGTTTCAAGGGGGAAGAAATGTGGAAATATCAATTTGGGGTTTAAAATCCCATAATGATTTTTAAATTTCTCAACTTTACTAGGCTACATGGTTTACCTGCATGGTTTTCCAAACTCTGCCCAAACCATTCGAGAGATATAGTCCCAAATCCCCCTTTCGCATGGTTTCCTAAAAATTCTGCATGGTTAGCTTAACTGTGTGGTAATTGTGCGAAAGCCTCTATCCAAGGATGCACGATTACCTGGGATTATCTGCATGGTTTGCACTACCCATTCACAAACTACACAACATGCCCAGAAACCCCTTTTCCCTCCATTTTCATGTATTGAATCCCCAGAATACCCCAATCCATCACAGGAACTTTGGGAAACAATTATTTGACCAGAATAAAGGATTTAAAATAAAACATAAACAAAAAAACCTTAAGAATGATCCCATATATTAAACTTATTAATTTTTTTTACCATTTTATTTACAATTCCATTTCAATGTTATGTTTCGGGTAATAACTACTCTATTTTTTGTATTTTTATTGATTTTCTATTTTTGGTCCTCTTAATTTGATCATGGTTATATCCTCTGAATAATTTTAATAATTATATAAGTATCATATATATTCAGTATATATGTATTTATAATATATATATAAGATAGAGATAGAAAATGAAACACACCATTTATGGAGACAGCAGGTTGTACATACTCATGAACACTGTTTCAATTTTATCAATGTATTGAAATAAATAAAGGTAAATGATATTTTATCATTTCATAATTATTTTTATGTCATATATATATCACATATTTATATTAAAATTACCCTTTTTTAACTTCCATGTAAAGTGTGAACGAAACACATCACTTCATGAGACAGTAGTCCATCGTACACACGAGTGATGTTGTCTTATACCCCAAAAATGGAAAGTATAAAGGTATTAATGATATAATAATTAAAAAATAATAATAGTATCATAAATGTCATATATAAACAATAAATCCATCATTATTTCTAACCGTTAGATGTGGTAATGGAAAAATGAATGACATCGGTTTGCGAGACGACAATCCGCTGTACACATGAACGATGAATTCATAGACCATTTGATGAAAGTATAGATATTTGAATGTCATGAAATTAAAATAAAAACATATAATTATATGTAATATAATGAATTTATTATAACATAATTTTATAATAATAATTGAGGTGGAGGAAGAAAAAAAACAAAAATAGCTCGTTGATGAATGTTACCTCTTCTTCGGGTGTCCTCCTTAGGTTTTCACCAAAATGATTACTAGGTTGGCTATATATACAAAATAAGGATTATAAAATGATATTAGGGAAGTTTTAAAGTTATTTTTTAAGGTATTTGATGAACTAAAAGGGTTTTAAGGTGTAAATAGGAGAGGAGAACGAGTGGCCTTTTATAAACGAGGTGAGTGACACACTTTTAATATTTTGAAAGAAAGAATTATAACAACATTTTTTTTGTGTAAAAAGGCTCAAATAATGGACCATTATCGATAATATAAGGTTTAAGGTCAAAATATTTCCATGAAATGGATGTTTTAAAAGTTTTGGGTCATTTTAGACCCTTATCTTTTTAGTTTAACCCCCAATAAACATATTTTTACCTTAACCATGGTAAATAATTTTTACTATTTTCACTATTAATTTTGGTCAAAAATTATGTTGAACTTATGAGATATTATAAATTATTCTAATTCCAAATATTTAACAAAATTTTCAAAATTAATTTCATATAATTGGAAAATTTTTATTTAAAATCAATCTCTAAGATGTGATGAGATAATGAGTTTTCAAAGAGAAAATGTTCAAAAGTTTACAAAGTTTTTACATCCCATTTTGATATGAAATTGATTAATATGAAATAAATTATATTAATAGATATATGATTGAAATAATATTATTTTAAAATCAATTTAAAATATAATTTAACTTTATAAATAATTTAAATGAAAATGGAGATTTTAATTAAAATTCAGTATTTTTTCATTATTCATCAAAAAATTAATATTTTCCAAAAATTATAAAAAATTAACCCAAATATAATTTTGACATTATGATTTCAATTTTTTCAAATTAATTTTATATAATTGGTAAAAATTAAATTTAAAACAAATCCAACAGACGCAATGAAAAGTGGGGTTTCAAGAATTGTATTTTTCAAGCATAAGATGATTTTATATTAACTCTATGTATAATAATAATCATTGTATGAATATTAGTAAAAATTTTTTTATATGAAATATATAAATTTAATATAAAAAATTTCTCATTAGTTATTATTTTTATCAATTAAAATGGAGAAATATTATACACTTTAAAACAGTTTTCCGAAAACCCCTTTTTTAAACCCTAAAATAAAATAAAACTAAAATCTAATATAACAATGAATAAAAAGTACTAAAGTGAATTAAATATAAATTAAGAACACTTATTTATCTTTAAAAAATAATGGGTATTTTAAATTACTTAATTTATTTAAAATAAATGATAGTTTTACAAGAATATTTATTTTTCACAATTCACTAAAAACCAATTTTCTTCAAAAAAACACAAAATTTTACCTTGTTTTAATTTTGATTTGATTATTTTAAAAATTCAGTTCATTTTATCAATTATATTTCTAAATTATCTAAATTAATGATAATATTTTCTCATAAAAATTAATAAAAATCAATTTTTAAGAAAACTTATTTTTGATGAATATAATTACTTTATTAAAAATTAATTGATATTTAATAAGAATTTATAAATAAATTTATATTTATATATATTTCATAAATTAGTTGATACTATTGCTACCCACCTATTTAGATTCTAGGTTATAAAAATGATATTTAAAATAATATCATTTTAGTGTTCACTGAAGCTCAGTGTCGCGTGTGATTCATGCTATCGAAGAACTAGTTTTTGCATGTAATACAAGATAAACATGATGTTTAAATATAAAACAAATATCTAAAATTTAAGTTAATTTAAAAGAAAAATATTTCATAAAATTCCAGGATGTTACATTCTACCCCCCTTAAAATGAATTTCACCCTCAAAATTTATCTCGATCATCAAAGGTTTAACATTTGAAAATTACTTCGTAGAAACCCACATCATACAATTGTATATTAAAACTACCTTTAAAATTGAAATTTGGAAACATAAAGGTTACCTAATGTAACTGATAAATAATATTCCAAATATGATAACATTGGTGGGAAGTGGATATTTTTACACAGTAGAAAAGCATAGATTATTTTTTAGAGTGATAGAGATCATTGATAAAAATAGTGGGTGATCCGAGGAAGGTTAATGACCGCAAAACCATAAACCAAATTGGCATGAAAAAGGTTATTGATATAAAAAATTGATGATAACCAGATAATATTTTATTTCAATATCCTTTCCCAAGGTTGAATAATTTTTATGAGAAGATATACTTACTTTATTTCATTACATTTTATAAGCACAATCCCACCCTTTGGCTGTTCCTTGATAAATTTCCTTTTCATCTCTCACTCCAAGAAATAAAGAGGATTTTTTATACCTCAAGTACTGATGAATAATAATATACATAAATAGAATTATAATTCATTTCATCTATATTTTGTTATCATCATAAAAAAATGGTTAGCACAAGATATACAATATGAATAAATCTTTATATGGTGAGGTAGTACATTATTATATAAAGTCTCATCCAATGTTAAACTAAAACCATTTCATAAATGGTAAGCCTTATGACCCTTAAAAAATATTAAAATCTAAAACTTTAGAAAAGAATTCCCTAAATTTCCAAAATCAACATAATAATAATCCATGAATTTTCATAAATTTTCTATTGATTGTCACATAATTAACGTGTGAATACCTTATTCATATATTTTATTGGATCATGGTTATGACCAAAATTACCATAAGAAATTAATGAAAACATATATAATTTCAATTTCCTTGAATAAAACAAAAAACTATTGAATATATTCCTTATATCCAATAATGATGTTAACTCTGTCAATGTAATAATAAAATACCTTTTCCACACATCATTAATAAGTTTTAAGGTTTTTAATACTATATATTTTTTATCCAAATCAATCATCTATTTATGAAAACATAATTATCTCATCATTCAGAACATATTAAGGGTTATATTTCCCTCAATGATGCATTTTCCATGAATATAACCTTGCTAATAAATCACTTTTCTAGGTCCTTATAATAGTTCAATTTTTTTAAATACTTAATGAAAAACTTATACTGAATGATCCTTATATATTTCACAATTCATATAACATAATTATTGAATCCAAAAACATAAATACTTCAATCCTTCCACTTAAATGATTGGAATGGAATATGACCTCCCTTGGTTTAGAAGCTAATTATTGGATCAGGGCATTAAGTTTGGTAATTCCCATATTCCCCACCAATAATAAATTTAACTACTTGACAATTTTTCACTCTACGACCTTCCTTTCCCCAAATATAACATCTTACCCTCTATTTGAGATATTAATCTTGGTTCTTCTCCCCACCTTATTGACATTTTGGAATCCAAATCTTATTTCCTCTAAGTTCATTACCACATAAAATTTCATAAAATTCCATCTTCAACTTATTTTATGTGTTAGTAATCTCATATAAGTTCACATTATTAATCATATATCATGATAAATGATTAGGCATAATCATAATATCTTTCTCTCCAGTCATCATAATTTTTTTTCTCATAGTCTCTAAATTTTCCATCAGATTCAATTTTAAAATGATTCCTTCTCATTCCATCCATTGAACGAGACCAAAAAGTATAGTGTGAGTAATAATTCTCATAGTGGGAAACCACATAATCATGAAAAATCACTTATAAGATATATAAATCATGAAATATTATTTTTAATAAATAAGAAATTTGGATTAACCTTAGTCATTAATGATCATTATTTTAATACTTTATGATGGTTCCTAAAGAGTTTTTGAATTTATAAATAATATCCCTTGGGAGTTTAAAACTAGGTATTCAACAAGGCCCATTACTTTTGCACTAGGTGATGATCAATTCCAGATTAGTGCACCCTTTTCAAAGTTATTACCACTTGGTACCTCTGTGCCAGAGCCAATTCCACTTGTAGTATCTATACAGGATTGTAATTTCTTATAAACCACTTTCTCTATCCTTTACCAAAATATTAGGACATTTTCCTATACTTTACTCATCCTTATACATATACATCTCTAGAAATATCCTTAGAAATATCCCTAGGGATCACACTAAAGTTTTTTCATCCTAGTTTCCTAAGGTTAACTAATCCTTTTATCTCATACAACTATAGTAACCCAGGCTTTTCAAACTTAGATATTATAAATTTTTAGATAAATATTCATTACATTACACAAAAAATAGGCCTAAGGACCATAATAGTATAGTGAATTTGTAAAGTTGGAATATAATATTATTATTTTTTCGAAAGATCTTAAATGTCTCCCACAAAGATCCTCCTCTTTATTTACCATCCCAAACATACCCTACTTAAAAATTTATTCATATCATAGGGAAAGGAAACATAATTAGGTGTGAGATAAACACTCAGTAAGGGTAAATAAAAGATATATTTAAGTATAAAATAACCATAAGGGTATGAGAACATGAAAATAACATATAAAAACCACACCTTGCATATAAGAGATTATAATATTGAGTCAAGTAATAAATATTGTCTATTCATAATACATGAATCATAATTAAATCAAATAACATGAGCCCTGAGAGCATAAAATTTTCATAAGACATAAAATTGTAGAATATAAATAATTATAGAAAATCATATGTTTGGGGAACCCACCAAGTTATTCATAACATGTTTGGATTGGGATAACCACCCATGTATCTACATTGATATTGGGATGACCTCCCATGTAACCTTTTTGAGACTTGGGATTACCTCCCATATACCCTATTTCATGATTTGGGTAACCTCTCATGTAGTCTTTTAACTCATATAACATTAATCATTAATCAATGCATTAGAGGGAGATATAGGTCCCACCCATCATATAATAAAAATCATAAACATATTGGCCATAAGAACATAAAAAATTTATTATGTCATAACCCATGAAATAAAATGAGTTTCATAAACATTTCATCATATCAAAACCTATTCAAAAGTGTTAGGTTTCATAATCATTTCATAATATCCTAACCAATATAAAAGAAGCAGGGTTCATAATAATTCTGTCATGGTATAACCCATGGAAGAGAAACAAGATTCATAAAAATAAAGTGATCATAAACTTAAGCTATTCAGAGAAACAATAATAATGGTATAACTGGATCATATCCCCATTAAGGAACATATAGCATCAATGGATTCCATCTAAGATTGAAAAATATTTTGGACAAAAATTTAAAACATTTAATGAGGAAAATATCCTTTTAAATTTTAAAGACACTTTTTAAAGCCTAAAACGTTTTGGAAATAATTTTATTTGGAAATAACATTGAAATATTATAAAGGAATATTTTAAAAATCATTTAAAACATTTCTTGTGAAAAAATTTGAAAATTTTTAAGGAAATATTAAAATCATTAAATAGTCATGACAATTTGAAATTCTATTCTTGTCATGCATGTTAAGAAAACAAATACTCTTTTCACATTTTTGGTAAAATAAAAATAAAAATTGTTTGGAAAACTAAATTAAGATTAATTTCAAAACATGTTGAAAAAATTAAAACATGTGTAAAAATTAATTTCATAAGTCATTTGAAAAAATATAAAAACATTTTCCAAAACATTTTTAGGAAACACGATTTTAGAAGACAAATGGTTTTCTTCCTAAATGATGATTTTTCTTGAAAAAATTATTTATGGATTATTAAGAGCTTGAAGAGAGAAAAATAATCTGAAAAAATTTATTATAATTATATAACCAAAGTATAATAAAATATATGGGTTTATTGATTTATTTATCATAAAATTTTATCATTTGAAACATAGTCATAAATAATCCCTATAAATGATGATATTGAAACATAAAATATTTACCACTTTCGTAACTTTAAAACATAAGAAACCTGAAATAATATCATTAAAATAAAATTAAAATATCATTAGTATAAATAAAATCTTGATATTACATGTCAAATGGTCTGTATATACACTTAATTTAATAAGATAAGTGTATAACCTAATCATATGTCTCTAAAAAGGAAAATCGAGACAAAAATCCCTTATCGATTTGGTAAATTTTAAACCATAAACCCCAAGAAATAGTTATAATCAAATGTATATGTAAATAAAAATAATTTTGGGTATAATAATAATAAAATATGTTCATGGTAATTATATACACTATATAAAGTAAACATGTGGTGAATATGGCATTTGTCTCACATAAAATAAAAGTGAGACAGAAATCCCTTAGCTTAAGTCCTGACTTTATTAATACATATTAAAATCACTTTTATAATAAATATAATTTTATTATATTTATATTAAATAATAATATTTAAACATATCATACCATACAATGTTTTCTTTTGACCTTTTATTACTCATTTATTAACAATTCCATGTTAAGGTTATGTTTTGGGTAATAACATCTTTGATTTTCATATTTGTTTTGATTTGATAATTTTTTTTCATACTAATTTGATCATGGTTAAATAATATCCATAATATTAACCATGATATAAATTTCATATATATTATATATATATATATATTTTTTTTTATATTTATATAAAAAATATAGAGATAGAAAATGAAATACATTGTTTTTGGAGACGGTCGGTTGTACGTATGCATGAACGTTGTTTCCATTTTCTCTATGTATTGAAAGAAAGAAATTTAAAATATATATTATCATTATAGAAAACATTTTATGTCATATATATCACATATGATCATTAAAACCATCCTTATTACCTTCAATGAAAATCTTTAACGAATCACATCGCTTCAGAAGGCCGTAGTCTGCTGTACAAATGAGTGACATTATTGTATTAAAAAAATGGATAGAATGAATGTATGTGTAATATAATAATTAAATAAGTAAAATAATATAATAGATTAAATATATAAATAATCAATACATCAATATTTTCAACTGTGATAGGTGGTAATGAAAAAATGAATGACATCAGTTCTTGAGGCGGTAGTCCGCTATACATACATATAATGATTTTTAACCCATTTGATGGAAGTTAATATGTTTTTAGGCCAAAATATTTACATAAAAACATATAATTATATTTAATATATTGATTTTTTTATGTCATCATGTTATAATTATAATTTAATGAGGTAGAAGAATAAATAGAACAAAAATGCTCGATGATGAACGTTACTTATTCTTTGGGTATCCACCATAGGTTTGCACTAAAAGCCTACCTAGGATTACATTAATTAAAAAATAATTATACTAGGATGATATGAGGTAATTTTTGATGTTATTTTTATAGGTATTTATTTCACAAAAATGGTATGAATGTGTGAAGTGCAGAGCAGTAGGGGTGGCCTTTCATAAGTGAGGTGAGTGACACACTTGTAACTTTTTGAAAGAATGAATTACCCCCTTGTTTTTTCCATTTAATAAGGATAAAATAATATAAAATAATATATATTATATGTTTTAAGGTATAAATATGTCCATAAAATGGGTTTTGGATAAGTTTGGGTCATTTTTGACCCTTATATTTTTAGTCTAACCCTCGTTAAACCCATTTTTACCTTAACTCCATAAATTATTTAATAGGTTTTACTATTAATTTTGGTAAAAAATTAAGTTTAAATTATTATATAATATAAATTATCCTGGTAATAAATATGGAATCCATTTTTTCAAATTCAACTCACATAATGTAAATTTTTTATTTACGATTAATCTCATAGTCGTGATGAGAAAGTGGGTTTTCAAATAGAAGATGTTCAAAAGTTTTCAACGGTTTAGATCCAATTTAAAAATGAAATTGATTAAAATTACATAAATTTAATTAATATATATATAATTTAAGTAATTTTACTTTAAAAAAATTTAATATATAATTTAAATTTATAAATAATTTAAACGAAAAGACTACTTTTAATTAAAATTCAGTATTTTTCACTATTCATTAAAAAGTTTATATTTTTATTAAATTCTCAAAAATTTTCCATAATATAATTTTTACATATTTATTTTAATAATTAACTTTATTTATTAAAATAAATTTTATATTAGTGGGAAAAATTAAATTTAAAAGAAAACCCACAGATGCGATGAAAAACAGGTTTTCCAGAAGTGTATTTTTCAAGCATAAGATGATTTTATATTAACTCTATGTATAATAATATTCATTATATAAATATCAGTAAAACTTTATTGGTATATAATATATAAATTTCATTTAAAACATTCCTCATTAAGGATTATTTTAGTTTATTAAAATTGAGAAACATTATGCAGTTTAAAACATTTTTTAGAAAAACATTTTTTTAAACCATAAAATGATTTTATACTAAAATACAATATAAAATTGATTGAAAAGTAATTAAGTGGATTAAATATAAATAAATATTAATTATTTTACTTTAAAAAATAATGGTTCATTTAAATTACTAAATTTATTGAAAATAAATGACGGTTTTACAAAATATGGTATTTTTTACTATTCCTTGAAAAATCAATATTTTTTTGAAAAATCCTGAAATTTGACCACAAGATAATTTTGATATCATGATATAAAAATGTCCATTTTCTCAAATAAATTTTCTAAAAATTTTAAATTAATTATAATATTTTCTCATAAAAAACAATAAAAATCTTTTTGAAGAAAACATATTTTTGACGAATATAATTACTTTAATAAATATTTATTGATTATTTAATAATAAATTACAAATAAATTTATATTTGTTTTTATATTTCATAAATTAGTAAATAATATTCATAGTCACATGTTTAATTTCTAGGTTATAGTGAATATATTTAAAATAGGATTATTTTTTGTTTCACTAAAGGTCTGTGTCACGTGCCATGTATACTATCAAAGAACTCATTATTGGATGTAATGTAAGATAAAATATATATTTTCATATATAAAAATCTATCTAAATTTCTTAATTAATTTGAAAAAATATTTTATAAAATCTTCTAATGAAACATATACCATCTAGACTCCTATTAAAATTATATGGATTCCACTATGGTACCTTTTACTTTTCCTTTTAACTTCACTTTATAACATCAATCACGCTTCACGAGTTTCAACTATACATTTTAGTTATATTTTATGTCCCATAATTATATTGTATATTTTTCACACATATATATATATCTATGATACTATCATTTTGGTTATTTTATGCATCAGAGATATGTGTCTGTTGTAGGATGTTTTTGGATAAGGCCTCCCATATTGTGTGATATGATTACTTAGTGATAGTTACTAGTTACAGACCTATTGGAGTAGGAAAAATTGAAGTGTATTCAGTCTAGTTAGGGCCCCAGTGGGTTGGGTCATGTTATGAACCTTGAACCTCTCATGCCTAACTTATTCATGATAGATCCTTTTTAAGTTATAATCACCTTGAACACAAAAATGTTCTCATGTATATTTCACTAATTTCACTCCATGGACACATGAATTAGAGTAGAAACATAAAGAGAACATTTATTATACTTTTATTAATAATATATAACATTTTTATTGAATAGATTCATAGTTGACTGGTTTGGAATTGGTTTCTCTGACACACATATTGTTTTTCATGACTGTGAACTATTTTAAAGTTCCAATACTTATTTAGTATGTTTCTTTTGTTTCACATCTATTTTTTTAGGAAATAATCTCAATTTATTATTTTAAGATGATGATTAAATTTAATTTATAACATAATTTTTTATCACATGATTATCATTTTTTAGAGTCATATAAAAAATTCTTTTAATAAATGTGTTCCCAAAAAAATAAAACCGCCTTTTATAATTTTAATCATATCAATTAGTGGGAATTGATCTATATTTCATCATGACATACCCCATACAAGATTTTAACATAATCCATGTTTATATATAGAAGAATAAAATGTTAACCATATTCATTACTTACCTTTGATAGTTGAGTGGGAAAATCCTTTACCAAGTCCACATTATAAATTATCCCAAATATATTCCTTTAGTATCCAAAATATTAGGTTTTCCCATATAATTGTAAGATAAATATAATTCTAGGAAAAGGAACTTAACTATTATGGCCACATATATGCTACTTCTCTTATATAAGATAATTCATGGGCACTTAGCTTTGTAATGACCAACATGTTTGGATGATCAGAGAGTTTAAAAGTGTATTATATGAAAGGAACCTAATGATTGGTATTTTTAATGAGGTTTAAACTTATCACCACCTTTTATCATGTATTCTCTTCATGTATTCATACTTCAAACTATTTTGTTACTTAACCAAGAATAAAATTAAATTTTATCCACACTTATCTAAATGAATCCTATTCACATTTTATAAAAAATACTTTCATGTAAAGGTTTAGAATTATACAATACTAAAATACCCATAATATAAAATATGGTGAAATTGGTTGACAACCTCCAATTTTATAGATAAATCTTAATTCCTTAGGTCCGTGGAAAGTCTGATCCAAAGAACCACCATCTATATAAAAATATTAAAAATAAATTTTAATTATAATAAAACCTATCATCTAATATGTACAAATTATAATTAACCTTTACATTCAAGTTAATGAGCCACAAAAAAACCTAATCACGGTGAATTGTAACTAAATATAGTGTCATAACGAACATGTAACTCCTTATATACATGATATCACATTTATATGAAATTTTTTAACACTTTAAACTAAATCATACATTCATTTATAATATAATCACATTATTTCTAGGAATTATATAAAGCAGGGAATAAGAAAAATAATTAAATGTTCAAAATATTTATATATTAGTTAAACATTAATGAATATTTCATAAATAAATAAATTATAAAAAATTTATTATTAAATAAGTTTTAAGAAATTTATTAAATTTTTAACATAAAAACTTTATATTTATATCATAAATATGAGCACATAATATTTGATCATTTATATAAAATTTAACAAGAACTCCTTCACATTTTAAATATGTGATATTTTATAAATAGAAACCACATTTTTCCATATAAATATTTAATATTTTATGTAAAAATTTTAAATAGTTTAAATATTATATATTTAATTTTTTTAGACTTTAATCAAATCCACTAAAACACCTTTTGGAATGACATAAATAAATTTCAGAATAAAGAGTTTTAATATAAATAGTTCATATTATTAATAAAAACACTTTTTATATTAATCCATATTTTGAAATTTATAAAAACTTTATAAACTAATCAACCATGTAAATTCACTTTAAACCTATACCATATCCACTAAAATAATTTTTGAATAGTAAAATCCCCTTACTATCATGGCCTATACCGATAAATATTTTTGTGAATTTTAATAAAAATATATCTTATTTATAAAACATAAAACTATATTTTTGGTTAACTATAAATCAAATTATGGCTCTTTATAAGGGATAATAATTGTTAAATAATCAAAAAAAATTCTAGGGAAAATTTATTTTGGATATAGCCTTTTAAATTCATATTTTTGATACCATACTGTGGTCTTTCTCAACTTTATCATGGTTTTCATTTGAAATTATCATTCTCATACAGACCATGAGTATTTTTAGAAAAAATTATGAAAATAAAATTTTTTTGTTGATCAATTTTCAAAAAAACATTATATTCTTATTTTTAATAAACCATAATGTAGTTTTATAATTTTGAAAACTTTTCCAATTTTTCCTAAAATAAAGTTATGGTTAGGAAAATATTAATTAACATCGATTTTCTTTCCAAAAAACTCATCTTGGTTATATAAAAAATCATTTTCAAGTTTATTCATAAATTAATAAAATTTATAAAAATGAAATGGAAGTTTCACTCATAATAATGTTTTGTTTTTGATGGGACAAATGTTCTTCAAAAATAGTGGAAATAATCCACTAAAACCTTTTTTCATGCAAGATCCAACTATGTATTTTAATTAAATAACAAATAAATAAATAATATAAAAAATTTCTTTATTGATTCTGATTTTTACCAGATATTTTATATGATATTTATAAATATGAATCAGAGGAAAATTTATCCCACCTTTGAGGGTAATCCTCAAATTTTTATGAATCTACCAAAACTTGGGAAGGATTCCCTCTTCCTTATGGTTTTTAGAACCTTAGTTAATGAAACAAAGAGAATGTGAGATTCAATTTAATGTTTTTCTCTCTATTATTTCAAAAATATAATCCTCACACTGATAACATTGAATTTTTCTTTTTTTTATAAGCACTAAAGATACTCCTGAGGGTTTTAACCATTTCATGTTAGATAAAAATGAAAACAATTTAAAAACATTTTATAACATCTTAAATTTTTATCATTGAATTATTTATTAAAATAGATTATTATTTTTAAAATCCTTTAACACCATATAGAAGTTTTTATCTAATAATGACATCATTTATTGGGTAGAAAAGTAGTCATTATGCATTTTCATATAATACTTGTATTTCCATGCATAGAACCAAGATGCAGTGACCTTAACTGCAAAGTGGTTTACTCTAGGAAAAAACTGGATATAGTTATTACTACAACATTATATTTTCACTTTAGTGATTATTTTTATTATAATGTGGAGAGGCACAAGTAGAAAATTTTCTATGCACAAAAATAAAGGATATATATTGTGTTTCAAGGTTTTAGATTTGATATTATAAATTATGGACTAAATGTTACATGCCAAGAAATTTCTCTACATAAAATACATGTTATATCCTGATAATAATATTATATAAAATTATAGTTCCAATGTGAATGATTATTTTTCAAGACATGAGTTTGGTTGTATATTTCATTTAAATATGATTTTAATGCCTAAAATAACGAATTGAATGAATTATGATTGATGTAAAACCATGATACTTCCATTATATTTTTAAATTAAAATAATTAAACTGAGTAAAAAGATATGATATATTAAAATTAATTTCATAGATTTTAAGTTTTACTATAAAAATAATTTTTTATTGGAAAATTGATTCTTCCCATGGAAACAAATACTATTCTATATGTTAAATAGAAAGAGAGTTCAGATGAATGAATTATTATACATAAAAAAATTTAATAGAGTTGTGTTTATTGATAAAAAAACTTACACATAATACAAAACAAACACACAATGTTATGTGTTGAATATGAATAATAGTTTATTCAATGCATTTGAGAGTGAAATTAAATACTTTAGAATTAATGAGATAAATCAATCTTTATCAAAGGATAAACAACCACTATTGTTCTTTTTAAATAAATAAGTGATCATGTATGAATTTTTTTGTAATGGAAGAGTGATTATTCATATTGTGAGATCAACCACGAGATTTGATTATTTTTTCCCATAATTTGGTTATATCAAGTAGTCATAAGAATGTGTATATTATAATCCTCATTTTAGGGAGTCAATTTCTTGAAGCTATAATTGAGGAATTTAATGTTAATTAATGTAGGTATGGTAGAATAAATATTCAGTATAGGATCAAAGAAATTAACTTATGAAACATCATTAATCTATGACTAATCCATTTGAATGAAAGAGAAAGTGAAGTAGAGGACCGAGCCATATAAAGGATAAATAAGATACAAAATTAAAGGATCCACTAACTAATAAGAATAATATTTAATACCAAAGATGGAAGAGATGATACTTATATTTAATATATGATAAAGTAATTCCCACATTTAAATGTAGAATCATTATTGAAAATATAATAATTCTAGTATAAAATATGTGATATATGTGGAGAAAAGTTTAAGATAAAATTATTAATGAAGGGGAGTCAAACAAGAAATTATAATGACTATAATTTTTAGTTGAATTTATTGGATTTAGGTAATATATGTTTAATGTGTTATTAAATGATTTTTTTATGTTAAGTGGTATGAATTTTTGGGTTAAAGTGGTTTGAAGGATGATTTTGGAGTATAAGAGGTTGTTTGGACTTGATAAGTCATAACAGTGGACAATTGAGTCTCAGATGATGCTTACCATGTATTTAATGGGTTAGATAGATATATTTTATAGTTCCATTTTCCATTAAACATAAAGTAGGAAGTGGCATATACTTTGATGTATTGGGGTCAATTATGATTACCAACAAAATTTTGGTGGAAAGTGATCATAATTTCAGTAGATACCAAAAATTTAGTGTAATGTCACCCTAACTCAGGTGGTGTACCCAAATATTTTTTTAAAATCGATTTATTATGGTCATTTAGGTGTGGGAATTAACAAAAATTTTCATCTTCTTCTATTTGGGGTACGAATAGTACGTGACCCTCTCCATTAATTTTTTATTTTCCTTATTTTATTAATTTACTATAAACTTCTCATTTCTTAATGGATTTGTGATATAGTTTTTCCATTATAATATAGTGATATATTCGAAGGTAATACCAATTTTTCTTTGTGTTATTAATTCAGTTTTAATATTTTTTTCTTAAATAATTATTATTTTTCCTATGTTAATGGTTTTGGGAAACCCTACAGATTTATAAAAAATATGATTATTATTCTTCAAAGGAATTTTTGATAGAGTTTAATATAGGTGAACTTGAACCTATCATATGATATAAATAATTTTTTATATATAAATTCATGTGTGATGATTTTGAATTAAAAAAACTAAAATGTAAACCTAAGGTGTCAGTTTTTTAATAAAATTAACTTCATAAGATATTATGTCACTTATAATGATTCTTTAGGGTTAAAGGTTTTTATAGCATGTTTATAAAATAAGTACTTATTTTGGTGTTATATTTAATTATGAAATATTTATCTGATAATTAATAAATTAATTTAATAGAAAATACAAGCATTTATAAATTAAATTATATAATCTTGAGATTAGGGTGATTTATTGATGGTTCATGTAATGCCATTTCTTTATTATATTTTAATTTGATTCTAATTTGAGTTATAATTTGATTAAATGAATTTTTTTTTGTATATTAAATTGTTTATATATTTCCATGATCTATGTTATGCTATGAATAAGGTTTTAACAAATTTTATTTTATTTTATGAATATATTTGATTCTAGGATATATGTTATAACCTGGATGGGGTATTTCCATTGGTTATGTTATTTGATGGACATGAGTTACTAAAGTGTCACTTAGGACCAACCATATTTTTTGACTATGATATAATTGAAATGAGCATCATGGTGGCCTGATCATCACATGATAGCTCCCATATATTTGTTATTTTAATTATAATTAAGTAAATTACAAATAATTATAATTTTACATTTACAAAGGATATATATTATTTACTGATATATGTTTGGGTTTAGTTGGTTTGATCTTAAATAATTATACTGACACCTTAAATACATACATCTCAAGAATATATAGGTTTTATGTACCATAGTGCAAGTAAGGGAAAATTCCCTATATTAAATTCCTAATTATGATTATCTTGCTAGGGACATGGAGATTGAGTGTGGACATGAGTTTGACATTCCTTTTGGGAGATATTATGTCATTATTTTATCTATATATTTTAGATTAATTTTTATTTTGACATTTAATTGAGGTAATTCTGAATTTTAAGAAGATGAATACCTATAATTTCTTGAATATTTGGATGTTTTTGATATAAAACACTTTTGATTAGTCTTATTTCTTTTTTCTATCATGATTATTTGTTTATATTATTTATAAATCATTATAATATTTGAGGGTGAATCACTTACAAAGTGACTTATTAAAAAACCTTAGCTCTAGTTACATATGTTTTCTAATTAAAAAGAGTGCCTGAGGCCACATGGTATTTTACCCTAGTTCCATGGTCATGTCAGTTTGAGACATTAAAAAATTATATCAAATAATATTTTTGTTTTAATTATTTTATAATTTTATGAATATTGTTAGAAAGGAGATATTATGGAAAGAAGTTAAGATGAAAGTTCTACATGTGACTAGATAATATATTCACATTGGATTTTCAAGTTATGAGAGAATATGTGTTTTGAATTAAGAGTTTTTCGATATTACTACTTAGTTTACTTTAAAGGGGTATAATTTATTGAGTGCTATGAATTATTTATTTACTCCTTTACCTAGGTGTCATGAGGGCATGTGTTCATGTATTAAATTCAACACATTGGTTAATGACATATTCGTTACTATGTTTTTTTTAATATTAATATGGTAATGGTTAAAGTTAATTAAAATTAACTAATAATTTTATTAATTTATTCTAAAATAAAATATTTTTAGGGGATTAATTAACTATAATAGTTATGTTACTTTAATTTGTTTTCTATATGAATTGTTGTGTTCACCATATTGTCTTTTTTATGTTCAATTATATTGAATGTAATGGGATTGTGTGAGATATGTGCATGATTTTTGTGGGATTTAATTTTATATTATTTTGAATACAATGCTTTTTATTATATAATTATGGATATTAAGATGCATGTTGAATAATTACAAAAGGGTTCAGAAGAGCATGATCTACTAGTGGAAGATTTTGAAGTTTCAAATTATGTATAAAACATGATAATTTTTCTTATCATTGTCTTAGATATAGATAATTTTCTTCCTAAGAGAAGAGTCATGACTGTTGATATCACATATGATTTTTTATTTGAAGCATCCTTTTAAATTTAGGGGTGATGTAGTACTATAGAGTGAAAAAGAATAAATTGATAGTATTAGATGTGTCTTTGAACTAATTGATACTATAAAAGATCAGAAAGTGATGTTAACAACATTTATGATTAAAGTACTAGTGTGATGTTAATGTTTTGGAACATGATAATATGGATGAATGGTTTCCATTATATATATTGAAAACCATATTTTATGAGTAGTTTTATTATGATGCTTTGAGTATGGTTAAATCTTGGGAGTTTATAGAGGTAAAGTTGCAAGAGAAGATGAATATGGGATATGTAGTGAAATTTATTGATTTAATTAATTTTATTCCATCCTTTGGTGGAAATGAATATATGAAGGCTTGAGGGATTGAGATGTCTTGAGGACACTTATTGATCTTAGTAGAAGATTTTATATAAATATAAATAGATAAAGGTAGTGAATAAATTTCTCACTATTGATAATAATTTTAGAAGAGATAATGGATTTTGCATTACTTTAGTTGCATGGGTAACTAGACAAGGGTATTTATGTAACTAGAGGAAGAAGTTTGAGGAGATACACCATGATAGTGATAAATGTAAGAGTTTAGTGTGGGATATTTCTATTTTATTCTTACTGAGTCCATATTTTATTAGAGTACTTCTAGTGTTTTTTAACATGCCCTACGAGAGTGATGTTATTGAGTTAGATAAATGAGTTACACCCTTGCGAAAGTATGGGGAATATTCAGAGTTTTTATTAGAGTGGGATTGAAGGAGGTAGTGTAAGTTGCTCTATATTGACCTAATATTCTCATACATGGGTAATAGGACCTTAGTACTATGGTATTTGGATCTTATCTATGTAGTTTGAACTTGGATATGAATAAGGTTTTCAAGGACCTCAACATTAAAAAGTTTTTATTTAGGATTAGTAAAGAACTAATAGTCAATGTCATAGATCTTGTTTATGAAATATTTTTGTGATGAAAGGATAATGACATAAAGTTAAGAGGGTCCTTTAATGGTGTAATGAACCAACCTAGTTCAACATGACACATAACCCAAGAGGGTCTTCTAGAATGTGGAGATCAAAATACAACCAAATGAGCCTCATGAATAACCAAAAAGGAGATAAAACATAAGAGTACAATGTGGAGGAATATTACATATCCATGAGATATAAAATACCATGTCAAAATGATAAATCTAAAAATAAAACAAGGCAAGACTAAAGAAAATTCTCCATGCAACCATCTATTACCAAGAAAGAATCGGCCTAAGAAGGCAATGACAACCAAAAGAAGCCTACATAAAACCATTCCCTTTACCCGTGTCCTATGAAACCACATCTAAAAACACCCTTAGGAAAAAATAGGATGAGTATAATTTCACTAAAGTATCTATACATATTCTAACACCATTGAACCATTTTTTACATGTTTAAAACAAAAGCTAGTTTATAAATACCTTTTAAAAGGAAAATAATATTGTAAAACATACTTTTATTTTCAAAAAACCATTCCATATTTACTTGAATGAGGAATATGAAAATTAAATGTAAGAAAACATGATATCATAAGAAAAACCATCTATGATTGAACCATAATAAAAAATTTTGAAGAATCAAACATGAAATGTAACATAATATATAGAACCAAAAAAAGTTTCGATCTAGCCTATGGGAATACATACTATGAAATCTGAAGGAACACTAAGAACTAAGAAAGGAATAATGTGAATCTTATAGATATTGAGTCCTTCCACAGTCCATCCAAATCAACAAATAACCCTTAATGGTGTCCCACACACTAAGGTTTCATATGTCCATTTCCTGAGGCACCTAAGGTTCCCAATGTACTATATTTACAATTTTTTTTGAAAACTATGATCACAATTTATAAAACATTTCCAAAATGTATCATCATAAAAACCATTATTAAAAATCCATTTTAGAATAAAAATATACTTTATGTTATTTCATTGAACACATAGTGTGTCCAAATATGTTTTAAAAAAAAACCCCTTTTAAAACATGAATATCTTAAAAACACCATTTTAATATCAAATGAATCTTTTTAATGAACCAAACCAAATGAATTTATTAGAACATCAATTATTTAATGAATTATAACATTTTTATAGTGACACATTCCTCAAGAATAGAGGGGAAAAATCCACCTTCAAAAGTATAGATTTGAAACATGCTGATTGGTTCCTCATGAGCCTAAATCCATAAGAAACATTATTAAACCTAAATCAAACCCCTTATATTTGGAAACAATAGCCCAAATGGGTTCCAAAGAGACAAAGGTAGAAGAGATCAAGCAAGGATATAAGAAAAAGGGAGAAAAATGGATAAAAAATGTAATATACCTTTAATATATCCATCAAGAGTAAAGGAAATCCACCAATAATGAAAGGGGATAATCCTATAGATTGCTAGAGCAATATTTTTTTGAGAATGATTTGGATTGGGAGGTGATTAGATATAAAAATGATTATGATAAAAGAGGTAAATGTCAAATTTTTAGAGGTTTGGATCGAGTCACATGGTTAGGTCAAATGGTTTAACAAACCATGCACTAAACATTTATAACCTCCATCCATTTGAAAAACAAGGCACACATATACTTTGGAAGAGATCCACAATTTGGGAAGATCATTATCTAGCTATCTAACACCTCTAAAAAAACACTCAAACTATTGAAAAATTTCCTTGGGAATCCAAATAGTTTGACTAACCATCTCAAACTATGAAAACACTAATGGAGCCTCATAGTTCCATACTACATGAATATAGCATGGTCAGTACTAAACATGTGCCTAAACCATTCTATTGGACTATTTTATCCAAAAATATATTTTCAACCAAAAACATCTAGAATACTCTAAAATGACCCTAAGGGTATACCTAGATCAAACTAAAGAATACCTGTGACCTGGAGAGCATCTCAATTCTACCCTCCATAAAATATTTCTCTCTATAAAAATTGATCAATATTATGAACTTTCAAAAAACAATAAGGCCATTACTACCTCATCAATGATTCATAATCCCTTATTTCATGTAAATCCCAAATTCACTATCACAATACAAGGCCTAGGAGAATTTTTTACCACACAATACCTTATCATAGCGATCCATAATATGAACTTTGTATTCAAATGAAGAGTTTTATGGATCAAGACAAACATATTCCCTTTAAATCACATGGGAAGGGTCCTGTAGATACCTCATAAGTTGGGAAATAGGAAACAAATCATGGATTTATGTCCATCATGATATAAATTTTAACCAATAAGTCACCTTTGAAAGTTGTTAAATGATAAAAAGGGAAAAAATAGCTTAGTACCAACTTACCATGATTACTAGATTGATAGTGTACCAAGAAAGTTGAAACTTTGAGAAAGATCTGATCAACAACCTCAAACTCTAGTCGAAAATGATGATAGTTTGAATATGACTTCTTATGATTTTGAGCAGTCACTAACCTCTTATGGTTCAACAACACTTTAACTGTCATCTCTTGAAAAAGGTTTGTTTTAACCAAGGAAAACACTCCTATATATACCCATAACAAGGGAGATCTTCTTGGTCTCTTATACAATTCTGTAAATTGTTCTTTTTTAATAAAACCATGATAACTATTGTTATAGGAAAATTTGACCATAGGAAGATGATTTTACCCTAAACTAATAAAATAAAGAATGTATGTTCCAAGAATATTGTCAATGATATAAATTTATCTCTTAGTCTTCCCATCAATATGTAGATTATATTATATGATTACTTTAAACCTTGAACCTGTCGCCTCCAAATAACCTTTCAAAAACATGGATGAAAACCACAATTTAATTTTTGAAGAAATTTCAGTGGGAACTCTATAAAGATTCATAATCTCTTATTTGTAAAAGTTCCGAAGATAATCCACCATCGGCACCTCCATGATTGGAAGTAAATGATATTATTTAATTATTCAATCAATGATCACCAAAATCACAAACATACCATTAGTATTCCATGGTAAACCAATGATGAAATCTGTAGAAATATCATCCCACATCCATACCAGAATGGAAAAATGTTACAAAAACCAGAAGGTCTATGACGATCCACCATAATTATTTGACAAGTAAGGTATCATGACAGAAATACAACAATCGACTACCCTATCCCTAGAAAATAATAATTATATATTAGACCATGATACATCTTGGTTGTCCTAGAATGTACAAAACAAGAAGACCAGTGCCCATTTTCCATCAATTACTACCTCAGATATTTTATAATGAATAAACTATCTTCTAAGTACAATGCGTTAACATGATATCAGGACCAATAAAACATAGTCTCCCCGCAATTTAGAATTTTACTAAATCACTGGAAATTGGTGTTTATTTCCTGTTAATGCCAAATATAGTCATCAAATGATGAGTCAACCATTAAAGAAGCTAAGAAAATCCACCCACTAGACTCCTCAACTCTTAATCCCATATAAATGAAAAAACTCATCAGTGAACACTCCTCTATTGATTTCTTTAGGGCTTGAGTCAGTAGTTTTCTTCTCAACACATTAGTGACCACATTACATTTCCTGAGAGTATAAAAAATATAAAAATTTAAAGTATTAAGATACTCAACCTATCATATCTATTGAATGTTTAGATCCGTTAGATTAAAAATATGCTTCATGATCTTATTATTATAATATACCATAAACCACTCCCTAAAGAGATAGTGGCATCATGTTTTGAGATAATACATAACAACTTCCAAATCAAGATCATGGGTAGGGAAGTTCTTCTCACTAGGGAATAATTGGTTAGAGATATGGGCCACTACCTTCTTTCCCTCTATCAAGATACAATAAAATCCAATACCTAAATCATCATAGAAAAAAATCACAACCCAAATCTTGGTTATGGAAGTATCATAATTGAATCCAAAGTCAACCACTTATTCATTTCCTTAAAATACCACTAACATTTGTCATTCCACTCAAACTTGACACCCTCGTGGGTTAAAGCTATCATTAGATATGATATCTTATATAAGTATTAATAAAACCACCTATTACCATACAAGAAATGTGCCTTTAAGATTCTAAGTATGATATCCAAATGAACCCTATTTTCCTCCCCTAACTTAGAGTACACCAAAATACCGTCCACAATAATGATGATGAAAGAGTCCAAGAATCAATGAAAAATACAATTCTTCGACACCATTAATACCAATGGAGCCTTAGGGAGACCGAATGGTCAACTAGAAACTTGAAATACCCATACCATCTCCTAAATGATATTTTAAGTATATACTCTTCTCAGAACCTTAACCGAATGTATGTTCACCATAGGTCAATTTTAGAAAACTAATGAGTTCCCCTAAGTTGATCAAAGAGATCATCAATTCTTGGAAAGGGTTATTTGTTCTTAACTATCAACTCATTTAACATTTGATAATTGTTTCAAAGTATGTGTCCTTCATATTACTTCTTGGAAAAGATAATACCCAAAACCTAAGGTGAAACCCTTGGAAGAATGAATCCCTTAACATCAAGATTTGAAAGTTGAACTGTAAGTTCCTCTAACTCAAAAGGTTCTATGTGATAGGATGTCATATAAATGGGGATTTTATCAGAGAGAAATGAAATAGTAAATTCGACCTCTATCTACTACATTAACCAATAAAAATCATTAGGAAATACCTCAAGGTATGAACTCACGACTATAGTAAGTAAGCTTCTCAAGTGATAATTGATGGAATCAAGGGTAATCTCTGACAACTGGAATGATATCATTATAGAATAAGGAATAATAGTTCATTCTCTTCCAGACCTAGAATCTTACTCACCCTTAAATATATGAGAGACTTTATTAGAAGAAAAAAACTAAACTTGAAAATGATAACATTCAATTTGGTCCTTATCATTGATCATCCAATCCCTTCCAACAAAAAGTGTAAGATATCAAGATTGATAACTATGACACCCCACACCACTTCAAAGTAGGCTATCATAAAATGAAAATTGGGGTATTTAAAACATTTTTCAGACCTCTTTCCCAGAGGCATGGAGAGATCCAACATGAAAAAAATTAGTTCTTAACGTAATCCCAACATGTCAATTATCTTAGAAGATATAAAATAACGAGTCACAACAATGTAAAATAAATCCATAACAATAGAGATTTTAATGAGCACCATACCTCTAATAATAGAAGGAATTTCCTCATATTCCTCAAGTGCATACTCTACCACATAACAACACCCAATCTTAGCTCTCCTCAAGCCTGGTTTTCTCTATGAATATCTCCATTGTAATTATTATGTGATCCACCACCCTTGAAATCATTTGAATAAACCTAAGAACCCTGGGTTAGAGTGGATCAAATTCTACTACCTCAGAACATATTTCCACAAAAACACCTATGATGACTAGATTTTCCATGATAGTGACATGTCGTGGGAGCTTCCATATAGTTAGTCTTGGTATGAATAAGCCTTCCACTTTATATAAAACCCTACATAATTATGATTTATTTTCTATCCATAAGACAATCACTAGCTACCTATTATAGAAATCGAAGCTCCACCTAATCCTATTCTCCTAGATATGTATGTTTGAACCAAAACTTCTTTATAGACTACCTTGAAAATTTTAAAAAGGAACAAGAGAATGAACATTGACCAAATATCACCCCTCAGACCCATCTCGAACCTCCAGGATTTAAGGTAATCATTAGTAACATTCTTGGGTGGTAGGTGAACCAACTCGATGAAATGGGTGGAATAATCCAAAACCAAACACTACCATTACTTTGAGGTTAAAAATTCCTAGGTATTTTCCACTTGTCATGTTTCAGGGTGAAAATGATGGCTGAAGATATTATTGAAAGAAGTCTAGGTAAAATATTCATGTAACTTATGTTACAAGATGGAGTCCCATCATTTCATTCCCTGTATTTCAAGTGTATAAGTGAAAAAATTCACTATAGAGTCCTCTAGAGTTTTCATAAAATGGAAGATCCATTCAATATTATCAATTCACTCTTTAAATTCTTGGGGTCCTTTATTACCTCAAAATATGGGTGTATATTTCTTAGTAAATTATGAGTTATGATCCACCATTCATCGATGGATTGCAACACCTGCCTAGCGTAGAGTCTCAATAGTGAGGATAATAACTTCCACCAAAGAAGAATATACTAGAGTATTTTCCTACAAAACTAATCTCACTACTTCTTCTCCTAGACTTGGAAGATATCTTCTTATCTGATTTTTATAAAAAATATAAAATAAAATAACCAATTAGCTTAAGATAAATTCCAGAATCGATGAAAACTTCCAGAATCCATATTAATTCAATCAAAGGACAAGAGTATATAAAAATCACAGATTCTATGATTGTAAGAAAAAAAATTTAAAAAAGAATTGGTTCAATTAAATAATACCCAAATTAAGTTAATTTAAATAACCTCTATAATAAACTCTCAAGATTTTAAAAAATCCTAGACCACCCATTGTAGCTCAAATTCAATCATGAAAGTTAACTGTCAAGTCACCCTTATAGACTTACTACCTAAATTATGATGGTCCTAATTAACTCCTATATACAAAAGACCCTGAACAAAATCAATGAAGTGTCATGGAACTTCCAGATAGGTAATGTATTTGATAACATTTTTTAGTGAACCAACCCTAGTCAACTTAACACATCATCTGGGAAGGTCTGCCAAAAGGTGGAGATCAATGAACAACCAAAAAAGTATCATTAATTACTAAAAATAGATAAAACAATTAAGTATAATGATCAAGAATAATATATATACATGAGGAAAAAAATTCCTTGATAAATAGAAAAACCTGAAAATAAAACAAGACAAGACTAAAGCCAAGTCACCATGTGACAATTCATCACCACCAAACTATCTCTCTAGAAGGTTATTTCAACCAAGAGAATCTCACAAACTGCATAAAGACTTTACCTTTTACTATGTCCTATAAAACCACATCAAATAAAACCTCAAGGAAAAATTAGGGTGCGATCATGAAGCCAAGCATAATTTCACTAAAGAATCTATACAAAATATAACACCATGAAACCATTCGTTCTTTCTTTAAAACAAAAAATTTTATAAATAAATTTCCAAAGAGAAATAATTCTGTAAAAATACTTTGGTCTTCATAAAAACATTCCATATTTACAAGAATGAGTAATGTGAAAAGTACATTTAATACTGAATGAAATCATAAACAAAACGATCCATGGATACTCTAGAAGATAAACATGTGAGAAATCAAACATAAAATATACCATCACGTATAAAATAAAGCACCAGTTAAGATCTATACTATTGGAATACATACTTAGATATTTGAAGGAACAATAAGAACAAATACATTAATAACATGAATATTATCAATATAGAATCCTTCCATATTCTGTTGATATCAATAAAATATCCCCTAATTGTGTCACACTCACTAGTGTTGTATAAGTCCATTTCCCACCACACCCAAGGTTCTCAATGTTCTATATTTTCAAAAAACTATTTGAAAACCATGATAAAAATTTATAAAACGTTTTCAAAATGGAGTATCACTACTCCCATGATTCAATATCCATTTTAGAATTAAAATCACCTTTGAGGAATTTTATCAAACACATAGAGTGACAATATTTGTTTTCAAATAAAAAATAGTTTAAAAACATGAATAAATTTTAAAAAATACACTTTGATATAAAATTAATAATTTTAATGAAAAAAACTAATGGAATTTACAATAAAATCAAGTAATTCATTAATTAAAACCATTTTATAGAGACACCTACCTCAAGAATGGAGGGAAACTAGTCACCTTTGAAAATAGAGATTAAAGATGAGTAGATCGGGTCCTCACATGCCTATATACCTTAGAAAATTCATAAAACCCCTTAAATCTTGATACCACACCCCAATTAGGTTCCAACTAGATAATGGGGGAAGATATCAAGAATGGATAAAAGAAGAGGAGAGAAAACTAGATTAAAAAAATGGAACATACCCTAAAGATATCCATTAATAATGAAGGAAATCCACCATGTAATTAAGGGGTGAAGCCTCTAGATAATTGGGGGATGTTTATTTTGAGAATAATGGGGATAAATAGGTGATTATATATAAAAAATATCAAGGTTAAATAAGAATTATCTAAATTTTTAGAGCTTCATATTAAGGTGAATGGCTAGGCCACACAATTTAACTAACCATGTGCCAACCATGCATGGTCTCTGTTCTTTTGAAAAATGAGGTGCACAGTGACTTGGGAAGAGCCACACGGTTTGGGAAAACTATGATGAAGATGTATGAAACCTATTTATAAACACCCAGAAAAATTCATGGTTTTCTTAGAAAACCACATGGTTTGACTAACCTAGCTTAAACTATGAAGATACCACTGAATCCTCATAGTTTCATACCACATGGTTATTGTAGAGTTAGTACTAATTGTGCCCCTAAACTATTATGGTGGCTTGTTTTTATTCAAAAGTCAAACTTTTCAACCTCTAAATCCTAGAAACCAATAGAACGAACCAAAGGTTAAACCATGATCAAAATAAAGAATACATGTGACCCAAAGAGTGTCACAATTCTCCCCACCATAAAGGATTTCTGTCCCCAAAAAATGATTAATATTCCTAACTCACAAAAATGTAAAGTCTATTACCACCTCCTTTATGATTCTCACTACTACACCTTATGGATATCCCTTATGAACATCCATGTTACACATACTAAGGGAATTGTTTTACCATGAAATACCTTATATTGGTGATCCATAACAAGAACTAGCCATTTAACCATAGATTTTTCAGTCTCCAGATCAACATCTTCCCATAAAATCACATGGGAATGGCTTAGTTGATATCTCCTTAGATGCGAAAAATGAAATAATTCATGAATAAATATCAATAATGATGTAAATCCCAACTCATAATCCACCTTTCCAAGTCATTCAGTGATCTCAAAAGTCCCAAAAAACCTTGGTTCCAACTTACTCTACTAACCCAGTCAATGGTGTGCCAAGCGAGTTGAAACTTGGAGAAATACTTGATCACCAACCTCAAACTCTAGTGGGTAATAAAGATGATCCACATAATATTTATTATGACTATGAGTAGTCACTAACTTCTTTTGGATTAGAATCAATTTTTCAATCATCTTTTAAACATTTCTTGGTCCCACCAAGGACCACTGCCTCAACTCTATTCAGTATAAGGTAGATCTTCATGGATGTTCATAAAATACTTATGAAGGGTTAAATTTTAATAAAAGCCTCATAACTATTATTATTGGAAAATTTGACCATAGATAGATTCTTTTCTCATGAACTTCCAAAATCAAGAATGCACAACCAAAACATATCCTTAAGAATCTGAATAGATCTCTTAGTCTACCCATGCATTTGAGGATAACATGTTGTGATTAATTTCAAAGTGGAACCTATCAACTCCAGTATTTTTTTTGAAAATCTATATTTAAACTGTGTGCCCCTGTTAGAAACAATTGTAGAGGTAACTCTAGTAATCTTTATAACCTATTGGAGGTACAAGTTTCTGAGATGCTTCTCTTTAATCATCTCCTTTCTATGAAAGAAATTAGATGGGTTTTTAATTTAATTACAGATCATCCAAATCACATACTTCCCACTATAATTACATGGTAAAAAATGATTTAGTACATAGAAATATCATCCCACATCTATACTTTAATTGGAAAAGGTTTCACTAAAACCAACAAGTCTTTGGTGCTCCGACTTAATTCTCTAAAAAGTAAGGCACCATGAGATGCAGCTTGTAATTGAACACCTCAAACCAAGCCAAAAATATTGATGTATTAGACCATGATACATCGTGGTAGTACTAGGTAGTATAGACCAATAATATTGGTGTCCCGTTTCCATTAATTTCCACATAAGAGATGTAAGAATGACCAACCTACCTCAGAAACACAAAGCTTAAATATGAGGCAAATAATTATCACCCAAGGTCTCTCCACAATTTAATATTTTACTAAAGTGATGAAAATTGGTCTATATTACGTATTCATGTTGAATCTAGTCATAAAATGATGATTCAACCTTTAAATCATCTAATAACACTTTTCCACCAGCCTCCTGCACCCATAAGAATAGCTCAATGAAAAAAAATAATTTGAGACCACTCCTCTAAGGATTCATTCAATGATTGAGTAGATAATTTCTTTCTCAACACTTCAACGACCAAATTCTCTTTACCAAGAGTAAAAGAAATATTAAAATAAAAAATTTTAAGAAACTCAACCCAGCTTATCTATCACAAGTTCATATCCCTCTATGTAAAAATATAATTCAGGATCTTATAATCTGAATATACTATAAACTGATACCCAATGAAATAGTGGTGATATGTTTTGAGATCAGGTATAATATCTTCCAACTCATGGCCATGGGTAGGTTTTTTCTTCTAATGGGGGAATAATTTGTGAGATCAATATGCCACTACCTACATTTCCTGTATCAAGACACAACCCAATCCCATACCTAAAGCATCATAGAAAACATCATAACCCAATGTTAGTTTTAATGAATTAGAACTAGATCTGAATTCAACCTATTATTCTATTCACTAAAAAACCTTTTACATTTTTAATTCCACTCAAACTCGACACCCTTGCGGGATAAATCTATCTTGAAAGATGAATGTTTGGAGAAGTCTTGAACAAACCATCTATAATAACCAACTTATCCCAATAATATATGAATCTAAAATATATTTTTGGGATGTTCCCATGAAATTATCTATGAATACATTTTAGGATCCACTAATATTCCCCTCTCAGATATAAAATAGCCCCAAAACTTTAAAACTCAGATTGAAAATTAAAATTTGGAAATCTTACCATATAAGAGATTTTAGTTCAATATTTTAAGGATGATATTAAAATTATACTTATGTTCCTCCTCTAACTTATAGCACACCAAAATATCATCCATTGACATAATGATTAATGTGTCCAATAACGGATGAAAAATTCGGTTTATAAACACCATAAATACCATATCAGTGTTTGTGAGTCATAATGGAATAAAAAGGAACATGAAATGTCTATATGGGTTCCTTATACTATTTTAGGTATATCCTTTTATCATACCCTTAACTAATGGTACCCCAAATGTTGCTCAAATTTAGAAAACCAATGAGCCCACTATGTTGTTTAAAGAGATCATCAATTCTGGGTAAGGGTTTTTTTTCTTAAAGATCATTGATTTAACTTTGAATAATCAATTAAAATTATAAGTCTTTTATCTTCCTTATTGGAAAAGAGAACATTTGAATCCAAAGGTGACCCCCTTGGATGAGTGAATCCCTTAGGATTAATATATACAAGATAAACTTTATGTTTATCCAAATTATTAGTTTTTATGTGATAAAATGACATATAAATTCGCATAGTACTAAGGATAATGTCAATAGTGACCTTGAACTCTCTTGAGGGTGGTATCCTAGAAAAATCATTAGGAAAGACCTCAAGGTATGAACTCACCACTGTAAGAAGTGTGCTACTCAAGAGAGAATTGATGGAATTAAGGAACATATTTATCAAATGACAAAAAATAATTCTAGTATATAGAACAAAATTCCCTGCTCTCCCTAATATAGAATTCCACTCACCCTAAAAGATATTAGAGACTCTATATAAAGAAAAAAATATAAACCTAGTGAAGATAACAATTGATACGGGCCTTAATTCTAATCTTAAAATCCTTTTCAAAACTAAATTTGAAGATATTAAGATCTAGAACCAAGAAGTCCCACACCAATTCGAAGTCGGCTATCATCACCAGAAAAGTGGGGCATTTGAAACCTTATCTAGACCAATTTCCTAGAGGCTTGTAGATAAAAAACATGAATATAATAAGTTATGAATTCAAGACCAACTTTTCAATTATCCTTTAAGTTAAAAAATAATAAGTTACACCTGAATCAAATAAATATAGCACCATCGAGGAAGAAATGAGAACCGTACCTCTAACAGTAATTGATACTTTCTCATATTCCTCATGTGCATACTTTACTATGTAAATATGTCTGGTCTCAGGTCCTCCCTAAGCCCACTTCATCAAATAAATATCCCCCTTGGCATGAGTATGAGACCCACCACACTTGGAAACATTAGAATGAACCTGAAAACCCTTGGTGAGAGTGTATAATATATTACTACCTTGGGAAATATTTCCAAAAAAATGTATAAGGTTACCAGATTGCACACAATATTGACTTTTCCTAGGAGATACCAGATAGTTATAATTGGAATGAATAGTCCATCCACACTTATAGAAATCTTACTACTACTGTTCCTATGAATCCCCTAGAACTATTCCTGAAGAAATATAAGCACCCTTACACTTTATTTTATAGCTGTAAGATAGACTCTGGATACCTATTATAGTAATCAAATCTCCACCTGATCCATTTTTTCCAGCTATGTTTGACTCATCCATAAAAAATTTCTTGACTACCTCTATAAAGGTTAAAAGGTATAATAGAATCAACATTAACCAAATATCATCCCTCAGACTCATCTTGAACCTCTATGAATTAACATAACCATTAGTCACAAGATCAGGTTCTAGGTGAACCAGCTCCATAATATTGGTGGTATACTCCAAAATTTAATTCTTCATTTTATCTAAGGATTTATATCCTTGGGTATTTTCCAATCCAATTATTTCTTGGTAAAATTTCTGGTTGGAAATCTTTTAGAAATAAGTATAATTAAGTTACTCTTGTAACTTATCTTTAATGATGGATTCCAATAATTTTCTTCCCAGACCTTCAAACATATAAGTAAAAAAAGCCACCATAGAGTCCTTTGGATTTTTATAATATGTAATATCCTTTCAATCCACTCAAGACACTCTTTATATTCCTAGGGTCATTTTTCACCATAGAAGATTGGTAGATTTTTCTCAGTAAATTCTATCCCATGACCCACCACTCATCCTTGGTTTCCAATACCTATATAACCTAGATCTTGAATAGAGTGGATAATCTTTTCCAAAATAGAAGGGTCTAATGGTGGATTTTCCTACAAAACATTTCACACAGTTTCCTCTCCTTGACTTGGAAGAGGTCTACTTTGAGTCATTGTTTAATAATAAACAACTTTATTAAGAGAAATTCTAGAATCAAAGACCAAATTAAATAATTAATATTAATACATTCAAATGAAAATAATTTAAAGAAATTAGGGATTCAATAAAGAAAATTCAAAACATTTAAAAAGAAGAAAAATTTTATTTAAGTAAACCCTAAATCAAGTTCATTCAAATAATCTCAAATACCATGTACTAAGATTCAAAAAAATCCTCACCATCCCTGGTACCATGAGTTTATTTATTGAAGTGACATGGTCAGGCACCCTACCACACTTACTACCCGAATTCTGACAATCCTAACTAATATCTTTTGAAAGTTCCTGAACCAAACCTAAGAAGTGTCATAAGACATTCGATAGGGTAATGGGTATAATAGCATTTTTTAATGAAACAAACTAGGTCGACATGGAACATCACTTGAGAAGGCCTTTCATAAGGTATATATCAACAAACAACCAAATGAATATCATGAAAAAGAAAAAAGTGGGACAAACCAATAACGTAAAATGAGTAAGAAGAGTACATATCCATGAGACAAATAGTGCTAATACAAAAGGATACACCGAAAAAATTAAAGAAAATAGACTAAATACAGCTCTCCATGTGACCATCCATCACCCCTAAACCATATCCATAGGATGGAGATAACATCCAAGAGAAATAAGGGAACTATATGAAACCCTTCTATTTACCCATGTCTTGAGAAATGTTATCTATGAATTCCCAAAGGTAAAATTAGGTTGTGATAATAATTCCCAATTGTATTTAAACAAAGAATATATACAAAGTTTGACACTATGAAACCCTTTTTGAGCTTCAAAATAAAAATTACTTTATAAATCAATTTCAAAAAAGAAATATTTTTGTAAAAAAAGATTTGTTTTTTATGAAATCATTCCAAACTAACATGAATAAGAAATATGACAAGTATATATAAGATAACATGAAATCATTATAAAATACAACCATGGATACACCATAATATAAAAATATGAGAAATTAAACATGAAATATACCATCATGTATAAAACTAAGAATATGTTGGGATCTAGACTATGGGAATACATACTTAGAAACATGAAGATATACTAAGAATAATCTAAGAATAATGTGAATCCAATTGATATCGAGTCCTACCATAGTCTGTCAATATAAACAAAATAACCCCCAGTGGTGTCACACACACACTCACACACACTAAGGTTTCATTTTTCCATTTACCAATGCACCCAAGGTTCCCATGTTCTATATTTACCAAAAATACACTACTAGAATTTTGTATATTTGCAACGGGAGCCCGTCGCAAAAACTCTTTTGCAACGGGGTCCCCTTGCAAATAGCCCATTATAGAAAATGGTGTCGCAACTAGTATTTTTTGCGGCGGGCCCGTCACAAAAAATACTACTTTCGATGGGAAGCAGTCCCCTCACACATAGATCTCTGATTAAATGCATTATATATACAAGAACCTTTTGCGATGGGTCCATCACAAAAATTATTTGCAACGGGTCCGCTTCCCATTGCAAATAGCTTATATGTTATAAACCTATTGCGACAGACCCGTCGCAAAAACATTTTTGTGATGTTAAAGCACCCAGTCGTAATTTTTTTAATATATATATAATCTATTTGTGATGGGCCCCCATCGCAAAAGGCCCAATTTCAAATACTTAATAAAAAATAATATAATTATGATTAATGAAAAAATAATATTAATATTATTAAAATAATAAATAAATAAAAAATATTAAAATTCACAATATTTTCAAATACTTAATAAAATAAAAGATAATAATAAAATTATGATTAATGAAAATAATAATTTTAATATTATTAAAATAATAAAAAAATAAAAAATATTGAAATTATCAATATTCAGAAAAAATATAAAAAAATCATAAAAAATTATCATTATTATTATTAGTAGTAAAATAAACAAACATTAAAAAATATAATACTAATAATAAATAATAAAATAATAAAATATTAAAAATAATAAAAAAGTATGCAATATTCGCACCAATATAAAAGACAAAAATTGTAAATAGTTTATATTATAACAAATGTTCAATTTAAATGTTTTTAAGAGAACAAAAGAATCAGTGGGGGGATTGTCTTCTGGAGGAGCTGGAGGAGTTAGAGGAGATGGTGGAGGAAACTCCATCCCTAAACTACAAGTCAGACGAGCCATGTACTAATTATTACTAATTATTTATAATTATTACTAATTATTACTAATTATTACTAATTATTACTAATAATTACTATTTATTACCAATTATTACTAATTATTACTAATTATTACCAATTATTACTAATTATTACTAATTATTACTATTTATTACTATTTATTACTATTTATTACTATTTATTATTATTTATTATTATTTATTACTATTTATTACTATTTATTACTAATTATTACTAATTATTACCAATTATTACTATTTATTACTATTTATTAGTATTTTTTAGTATTTATGATTATTTATTAGTATTTATTACTATTTATTAGTATTTATTATTATTTATTACTATTTATTTCTATTTATTACTATTTATTACTATTTATTACTATTTATTTTTATTTATTAGTATTTATCAGTATTTATTAGTATTTATTACTATTTATTAGTATTTATTACTATTTATTTGTATTTATTACTATTTATAAGTATTTATTACTATTAATTACTAATTATTACTATTTATTACTAGTTATTTCCATCTATTACTAATTATTACCAATTATTATTAATTATTAGTATTTATTACTAATTATTTCTATTTATTAGTATTTATTAGTATTAATTAGTATTTATTATTATTTATTAGTATTTATTAGTATTTATTACTGCAATTTATTACAAATTGTTACTATTTATTACTATTTATTATTAATTATAACTATTTATTGGTATTTATTACAATTTATTAGTATTTATTAGTATTTATTACTATTTATTAGTATTTATTAGTATTTGTTAGTATTTATTATTATTTATTACTACTGATTACTACTTATTACTATTTATTACTAGTTATTACTACTTATTAGTATTTATTAGTATTTATTAGTATTTATTAATATTTATTACCATTTATTATTATTTATTAGTATTTATTGGTATTTATTAGTATTTATTAGCATTTCTTACTACTTATTACTACTTACTACTATTTATTACTACTTATTAATATTTGTTTATATTTATTAGTATTTATTACTATTTATTTGTATTTATTAATATTTATTAGTAGTTATTAGTATTTATTAGTAGTTATTACTATTTGTTAGTATTTATTAAAATTTATTAGTATTTATTACTATTTATTAGTATGTATTACTAATTATTACTAATTAATACTATTTATTACTAATTGTTAATATTTATAACTTTTTTTTTCTAATTATTACTATTTATTTCTAATTATTACCAATTCGTGTTAATTACTATTAATTACTGCAAAATACAGATACTAATTATTAATTACCGCTAATTATTTATTTACATTACTAATTATCGTTAATAATTATTATTTATTACTAATTACTAAGAATTAGTACTAATAATTTAATTTTATTATGACAAATAAATACTGATGAAAAAATAATTTAAATCTAACTTAATTACAACTAATCAACAATAATTAAAATTAATATAAAGAAATGAAATAAATACAAAATTAAATAAAACATAAATACATTTAAACTTGATCTCTTATAATTGCAGGCGGCTTCACAACTTCTTCGTAAAAAAACAAACTCGCAAAAATTTTCACCATAAAATTAGAGTTTATAGAAGCATAGGAGGAAGGAATTCAGGAGGAGAGAAGAAAAAATGGGGGGGGGGGTATATATAGGTTATATTAGTTACGACTGGAGTATTAGTGATGGGATTCTTGTCGCTAATAGTACTTATTACGACGGGTCCTATCACAAATACCTTCGGCCGTATTAATTACTGTCAGCGGTTAAAAGGTTATTTGCGATGTGGCCCGTCACAAAAAGTAACCTGCCGATACACTATTTGTGGCGGGACAACATCCGATCGCAACTAGGTTTTTAGCACCTCCCCTTATTTGCAACGACACCCATCGCCAATACCCTCCAGGGGTCCAACTAATTGCGTTGGAGGATCCCCTGTCGCAACTAGGTCTTACCACCTCCTTGCATTTGTGACGGGCGGTGACTACCCATTGCAAATGCCCTTTCGCGCGATTTGGTGTGCAAACCATGCCAATCCGCACGTAAGTTTTTTGTGATGGGGCGCCTATTCCCATCGCAAAGAATTAGTTATTTGCGATAGGTTGGCCAACCTGTCGCAAATAACTCATCGCAAATAACGGTTTTTCCCGTAGTGATACTTTGAGAACTATCCTCATAATATTTAAAAAAATTCCCAATAGAGCATCACTACTCCCATGATTGAAAATCCATTTCAAAATCCAAATAAACATTAAGGAATCTCATCAAACACATAATGTGCACAAATATATTTTTTAAGAAAAACCCCTTTAAAAAACAAGAAAATATTAAAAAAATCCACTTTGATATAAAATAAATAATTTTCACGATCCACACCAAATAAATTTACCAGAACATTAAAAATTTAATGCACTAGAACCTTTTTATAGAGACACTTACCCCAAAAATGGAGGGAAACTAGGCACCTTTAAAAACCAAGATTAGAAATGAGTAGATCTTGTGCTCATGAGACTAGATCCATAAACAAAATCCTCCAACCTCTATGAAATCCATTAGATACAACAACCATAGCCTAATTAGGTTTTAATGATACAAGAGAAAAAGAGATCAAGAAAAAATCTAAGAAGAGGGGAGAAAACAGGATAAAAAATCGAAAGATACAATGAAGAGATCTGTGAGAAATGATGGAAAATAACCAAGGAAGTAAGGGGGAATTCTATAGGGCATGGGGAAAGATTAGTTAAAGCATAATACATGTTAGGATGTGATTATATATAATAAAATAACAATCTAAAAGGAGTATATTACAAGTTTTTAGAGGTTCAGATCAAGAAACACACTAAAGATGCACAATTTTACAAACCGTACATGAACCATGAAAAGCCTCAATACCTTTGTAAAATGAGGAAAACAACTATCTTGGTAGAGCTTCATGGTTTGGGAAAACCATTCTCAAGCCATGATACACCTTTGGGAAAACACTAAGTCAACCAAATAGTTTCCTTGGAAAGATGCACACTTTGACTAACCAAGATCAAATTGTGAAAATTCAATTAGAGAATCACAATTCCATACCATATAGTTATCACACAGTTAGTACTGACTTTGTGTCTAAACCATGTTGTAATGACCCTGAACCTAGTTTCCTGGAGCTAGTTCCTTACTTTCTAACATTGGTATAATAAACAAGGAAGTCATATTTCTGAGGACCGAATAGTTTAGTAGTTTTGGAAAACAAGATTCAAACATAAGTTTTATATAACAACATGAAATTAAAAATAACATATCAACTCCTTCTTGAAACATCCATAAAATTCTAGATTAACTGTGAAAATCATTCATAATATACATATTCACATCCTGGAGAAAATAAAACATAATAAAGGGGTGAACTTAGATGATCAGTAAGGGTAAAAAATATATTGAAAGCTATCATAAAAATAAATGATAAGGAATGGTGAATAACTAGAAGTAATTCCAATAAAACATAATCTTGATCATAATATGGAATGAATAAAAGATGAATAATTAATTCCATGCAAATAATCACATGAAACTAAACCATGAATATTATACTAGTGGAATAATAATATTATTTATTAATTAATAATATCATAATGATGGAAATAATATACTAGAAATAATAAATATACCATCAAGGCCTTAGCCAAAATCCATTTCTATTATGTCTGATGAGACCTACCGATGCATCGAGGGGTCATAGTGGGGCCTACCCATCACTTACTAAGTCCAATGCATTCCTCATATGTATAATAAAAAGTTATCTTTAAATCAAAGTGTCCCATACCACTTTGAAAAATTTTAATCCTGATCATAGATGAAAATACTATAATAAAATCATTGATAAATTATTGTGGAAAATAATCTTTAAACATTCCAAAGTGTTCTATACCAGTTTGAAAAATTTAAATCATAATTATTAGGAATGAATAACATTAAATGAAACTTATAATATAATAAGAATAAGAAAAATAATGATATGATATATCAATGTGATTAATATACATCACATACAGGGAATATGTGGGGAATAAGGCATAGATCTCACAGAAGTAAAAGGGAGGCGTGAAAAATCCTTTTTACTTTGGAAAGAATATTTATTTTGGAAAATAATTTGTATTTGTCATAAAATCATATTTTAAACGTGTATATTCAATAAAATAATAGGTAAGAATAATTAAAATATATTTTAGGCATAAATTATTTCCAACTAAAGATAAAACTTGTAAAAATATTGTTTAAGAAACTTTAGAAATGAGCCTCTTTAATGCAATTTAAGGAAAATATTAAAGAGTCCTTAAAATGGAAAAAGGAATAATTTTTTATATAAAACCACAAATGAGATAATATTTTCATGATAAATTTTTCTATTTTATAAAAATATTTGTAGCTTAAAAAATATTTAGGGTGGTACTTGAAAATGGTTATGAATTTGGAAAGGTCCCTTTAATCAGGTTTGTTTGTCAGGAAGAATTGAGAAGGGGACCTTGTAAAGAATGTATTTAACCATAAAAGAAATATGTAATGATATGGATATGTGATTTTAGAATATTTAAATATAATATAGAATAATTATATAAAATTAATGAATAATTACATTGGTCTAAAGATTGAGAAAGCATAACCTAAATGAAAATAGAGGTTCAGAAAGAAACCATTACCTTATGTCCGAAAGTGTTATGCACTTGATCTTAATGATCTGGATAATTAAATTAAATACTTTTATTAATTAATTCAGAACCATTTTAAATGTTTTTTATTGATTATAATTTTATTAAGTTCATTTATGGCCTTTTTCATGAGTTATAAGATTCAATTTTGTCTTTTAGAAGTGTTCATTTCCTTGGTTTTCATGATTGGTTCACTTGTATACATGTAAAAAAGATCATGTGAAATGGAAATAAATATACAGAGTTGAATTTATATTTTATTAATGGTACTAAATAATATTAAATGTTTATATAATTCATTTGGTTATTTTGGGTGAAGATGAATCATTAGATTAGATGTTAGTGGTAATCATTTAGATTATTTTTGGCGGTTTTTCAATCGCCATGAACTAGTTTTGTCTTATTAGTTATAATCATGTGTATATAGTAATTATAGAGCATTAAATAGGATAAAATAAATATATTATAATTTTTTTGACCATGAAATGGGTTTTTGACCATCTTTGAAGGGATTAATAGAAAATGAAAATGCATCGTCTATGATGTCGGTATATTGGCACATCAAAAGCGATGTTTTCAATTATAGAATAAAAGGGAGAGTGAAAGGTGTTTGATGATTGATATTCCATTAACATGATATAGTTGTGGTATATAAATTATACTGGATTTATCATGTCTATTTGGAGAGGTTAGGTTAGGTAAGGATAACAAATAAAATAAATTAAAAAGGAAAAAAAAGAAAAAAAAAGATTTTTTACCTCTTGAATTCTACTCATGGAGAACCTCCTTAAAGGGAATGCTTTTGGTCTTTTGATGTTACCAAATACTTATGGATGTGTGTGAGGGTCTTAGAAAGAGGATTGGGTAAAAAGTTTACCAGCCTGAAATCTTAGATAGTGTGCGAATAAAGGGTGGTATTTATTATGGAGGAGAAGAGTGTTTTTTTAATATTTTATTCATTTTTTATTTATTTTGGATAAGGAATATGAATATTTTTGATTATTGTGACTAATTATAGTAACTAGTGCATGTGAGTTCAAAAAAATTATGCTTAAATTATAAATTACACAAGGAATATTGTATTTTATTTATAAATTATATATAATGTAAATTAATATATTTTAATATTCACAAAAAAATAAAATATTTTAGAAAAATACCGAAAATTTAACCTAACCATTTTTCAATTTGTATAATTCTAAAATGAACTCCAGTTTATGAAGATAATTTTCTAAATATATGAAATCTAATTTTTAAATAAAATCACCATTTATTAGAAAAATAATTATTTTAAAATTATTAAGGATTTTATAACACTTAGAATATTTAATCAAGGTCTCATATAATTTTCTTATAATCACAAGATAAAAAATTTTATTTTATAAAACCCTTCACTTTGGGGTCAGTGGAACTCTGATTCTTCCTTTCCTCACCTATTTTCTACTCATCCAGCATTCTCTTCCTCTTTCAGCATGGATTATCTGTGAGTTATTTCCACTGAAATTTATTTCATGGATTATCCATGCCTATTTTTATTCATCTTCAGTCTTGATCCTCACTTTCACTCTGGTGAAGTCACTTTAGTTTTTCTCCCATGTCTTCAAATTCTTCTTCTAGGAGGTCTTTGGGTCCCGACGGGTTGTCTACTGCTAAATCTATTAGACACTATTTCTAAATATCTAGCCTCATGTTTCATTGTAACTCTCTTGGTTAGATATGAAGTGGTGGTTTAAAGAGGTTTTGAGTATTGCAACTCTGCGGTAGATGGGTCTCAATGATCTACTTGGGCCGACCTACTCCAATTTTGAAGGGTCCTGGTTTTCTGTATCATCATTGTTGATGTCATCCAGAGCTCTCAAGCGCTCAAACCACTACTCTAACCTTATGTTCCACTGCTCCCCTCCTAGATAGATCTAGATAAGGGTATTAATGGGGTTTTGGGTGGTGTGGTTCAGCGGCCGACAATGTTCCTAGCACCAATCCTTCGATAAGGGTTATGGTTTTTATGATTTTAACCACAAGTATTTGGTGAAGGTTTATTTTATTATTCTTTACAGTCAATCTCTGTGAATATTATTATATTTTCTTGAAATCTGTTGTTTTGTTTTGGTTTCATTAATGATTGGTTTTGGTGGAGGCTGTCAGTATCTCTCTCGATAGTGTTGTGTAGTTTTTTTTCTTATATTTGATGAAGTGATATTGTCATGTTTTGGGGGTCCGGTTGTTTCTGGTTTGATGGGGTTTTTTGATAATGTTAAAATTTTATACAGTGATTTCAAGGGTCTTTGATGGTCATTGAGGTTTCAGTTTCAGGTGGTTCACATTAGTGAAGGGATGACAGTGATGTTGAGGACTGGTTTTTGGTGTCATTTTTTGCAGTTTGTGGTGGTGGACACTAGTGTCGAGATGATGGTGATGCGATGTGATGATGGAAAGGATGTGTATAGAGGACATGTGTAGTGATCCTTATATGGATCATGGGAATTGTGGTGATGATGGTCTATTTTTATTTTGAAATATGCTACACATTGATAGTTTTAGCGCAGTGATGTTGGTTCTAGTTGAATATTTTGAAATTTGAATCTTGTCAAGTGAAATGTGTATTTTTGAGTGTGTGAGTTGATGCTGTAATGAATGTTTTTTATAGGTTACCACTTATCCTCAAAGTGTGTTTTCAATAATATATATAAAAAATTGATTGGGAATCTATTTTGTGAAAATAAATACTCTTTTAAATATTTTTATTAATTAAAAAAAATATACATAAACATTTAATTTTCACAAAAATATGAATAATTAATTTATTATTTTTAACACATTTATTGTAATGGCCTGGACCTCTCTGGACCATTTCTTTGTCAAAAATAAGGTCACAAAGTGTTCTGGAGGGTAAAATGGACTTTTCCCACACTTTCCAGAATTTTGTAAGTACACGCCGTGTAGTGTGAGTACACGCCGTGTACCACCTTGCCGGATATACCCCGTGTTGAAGGCTATGTCCTTGACATGTGAAATAAATGAGTACATGCGGTGTATCCAATAATTCATGCCATGGAGTCCCTCCCCGCGTATGCGTTACCTTCAAAACATGTGTTGACCAGTCAACGGCCGCGTTCCACATTGAAGGTCGTGTTGGAAGCCGCATGGTGACTGTGTGAAATGGCCAAGTACACACCATGTAATAGGAAGTACATGCCGTGTACTTTTTTTTTCATGCCTATAAAAGGAGGGGTCCTCTCCTCCTTTTCAACTCACTCCTCTCCTCCCCTTTCCTCGGAGGAGAGCTCTCCCAAGAGACTTGAAGGCTCGTTTTCTTCCATAACTTCTTTGTCTGAGCTCCGATTTACGATACGTCAGTGGTCATGGGATCGTAACGACGAGGCAGAACTTCTGATATTGGATTTGTTTCTTTCCTTTCAGACTTTCTTTTCCAACTTCCACCAAAGGAGGTTTTGCTGGGTTTTTACAGAAGCGACGGATGCTGATGGACGTCTTCTAAAGTTGATCTGGGGGAGCGTTGTGATCAGAACCTGTTGAGGTAGGGATCTTACCTTCATCTCTCTAATTTGTGCATCATGCGGGGTGGTTATCCTCTTGTTTTCATGAGAAATAGTTGAAGCATTAAATAAAGATATTAACTGGTTAAAGAATGGGGATGGGGAAGTTCTTATGTTTATCTTTGTTTATCCTATTGATATGTTATGAATTGAATATGATTATGCCTACTAAAAATCACGGTCGTTGGGGGCCTTTTCTTTTGAAATTAAATGTTGCCCTATCTTTTTAGTCTGTTTTTGTGGATGGAACCTTGTGGAATGTGAAATTTGGTTAATCACGTAAAGTTTGCTGATTAAAATCTAGAACCCTTGTGTGATCACCCCGATTGAACAAAATGGAATAATGAACATGTGGGAGTCGTCTCAGATACGTGGCATGTGATGGGGGTGTTTTGTGGGTTGTTGTGGTTTGGGTGAGCAGCGGGACTATGGTTGGCTTGGTTGTGGGTTGGTGTGAATGCTATGTTAGTAATGGGAAGTGGGGTTGCAATAAATGGTATTAAAGGGATAATGATGTATGAGTTCAGTGTGATTGTGGTTATGGTGGTTGGTAGTGGGGCTACAGGGATGGGTTGGAATGTGTACAGACTATGGGTTGTGAATAATAAAATTTAATGAATTATGGGGCTTGGTAACGGAACAGAAATAATAATCATGGGGATATTTGGATAATAAGAAGTACTTGGTTGTGTTGCTTGTGTTTTCCTAACTTGATTTGTGGATGACAGGGATATGTTTTATGAACGATCGATGTGGTTGGTTTTGGATGGTTTCCCAGTAGTTAAGGAACTAAATAAATTAATTCTGCTGAAACGTAAAAACCTAAATTGGGTTGGGGTTCTTTGTTGTATGCATGCTTCGTGGTAGCAGTGCCGAGGCACGTGCTCAGTTTCTCTGTTTAGAAGCCATTGGTTGGGCTGAGTGTTTGGTTTATATATATATATCTCTATCTTTGTGTTTTGACGCACCGCACCCATGTTGAGCACTTAGTACCGAACACTCCCATTTCATGGGAGAGGGTGTTTTCCCATAGTTACTAGATCCTTCCTGCTCCTTCTCCCCTAGGCTGTGATGTCTTGAGGTGACCTTACAACTAAGAATCCTCAGGTAGGTTTCGATTGGGGTGGATTTAGACCAACACTCTTCGGGCAGGTTTTACTATTTCCCAGAATCATCAGGATGAGGCCCAGGTGTGTGCGGGCGGGATACGTGGTTGTGAGGCCCAGGTGTGTGCGGGCGGGGAGAGTGTAGCAGTGTCAGGACGTTCTCCGTTAGGAAGAGCAACAAACTAAAGGGAAATGGTGCGGGGTACCCAATACTCTTGTTCTTATATACTACTACCTCTTGTGATTGTGTTTTTGGTGAGTGTGGTTGGTGAGGTTGGGTGGATAGAATTCCCTGCTAGGTTTCTTCTATTTTTCTCATGGGACATTAGGATGTCTCCCCACTTGTGAACGAGAGCTTTAGGGTTCCCTACTGAGTATACATATATGCTCACCTGACATTTACTTTCAGGTTTCCAGGAGGACTACCAGGGCCGTACAGGACCCTACTAGTCAGACAGTTGGAGTTCTGGGAGTTGCTGTACTCTTGTTTTCTTTTGGTATTGTACTTTGAGATTTCTTGTACTTGCACCTTGTTATAAAATTGTTTAAACATGCATGTGGGATTGGTTTGGGTGTATTTATATACACTTGTTTGTTTCCTTTTTGGTGGTTGACTTGTCCTATTTTCCGATCCTAAATAATAAAAAGGGTAATGCCTCCCATATTTGTGAAAAATCATACCCTTGGTGCTAGTCGCCACCCCGGGGCCTACTAGAGGTAGGACTTAGGGGTCATTATCTCCCTTTCACCATTTACAGCTCAGGAGGGGAATCTTTGGTGGGATGGGGTCATGACAGAATGGTATCAGAGGTGATGGTTGAGAGATAGGATGAAGTATGTAGTTAGGAACAGTGAGAATTGCATGGGATGGTAGGGCAGCAGTGTTAGTTAATCTTGGTGCGTGACATAGGCCAGGAAAGACCGGCTAGGACACGGGATTTTAGAGCCCCCCGTGATTTGATGCAAGGACTCTGAGCCTACCAAACGACCAAATGATACTACATTCATTGTAGGGTAGGGACGCTAGTGAAGGTACATGCATCATCATGATTGTGTTTCACTTGATTTGGGTGTTCTGGGAAAGAAATTGAAATGAAAATAATAAAATAAAACTTGAGAAATTTCATTACTACTTGGGCTTAGGCGATCTTTGTTTACCATATAGCTATGACACCTGGACGTCATCCCCAGGTGGCTCAGACGGCCGAGACCCAATAGATTCAGGTGGTCGATCAGTTGAGGATTGACCGAGGGGAGGAAGATAGCCAGTGGAAGAAGACTCTCCATTCTTTCCAATTGCAAAACCTCAAGAAGTACGAGGGTAGTACTTCTGATACGGAGATGGAGGGGTGGCTTGAGGATCTAGGGATCACTTTTACCTTGATTCGTGCTCCAAGGGAGTACTGGGTTCCCCTAGTAGTTAGTCAGATGAGAGGTGCGGCGCGATAGTGGTGGACGCTCTAACTCGAAGAGAGGATAGAGGTAGAGGTTCCATGGGATGACTTTGAGAAGGAATTACGAGAGGAATTCCTTTCTTCCATGATCAAGGTGGAGAAGCGGTAGGAGTTACTCTCCCTTCAGCAGGGGAGCATGTCACTACGAGAGTTGGAGATCAAGTTCAAGGATCACCCACGCTTTGCTCCGGATCTCTTTCTGGATGAGGAGTCTCGGGAGAGATGTTTGGAGGAGGCGCTTCGTCCTTCGCTCCAGTATGATTTCACCCCCTTCACCCTTCTGACATACTTGGAAGTACATAAGAAGGCAGAGGTTGTAGAGAGGATGCACTTGTAGGGAGGTGAACCATGTGAGGGGATCCAGCCAGGTTCGTTGAAGGGGAAGGCAGTCAGCAGTAGGTCTCCTGCGACGAGACCTTCCAGGTTCAGGCCAGTGGGGAGTAGGCCCCAGCAGTTCCAGTTCAGATCTTCTGGTCCTCATCCCTTTTTCACGAGCCCAGGACTGAAGTGTTTTTCTTGTGGAGGTTTCGGGCACATTCAGAGTCAGTGACTGACTTGAGCTCAGTACGGTGGAGGTGGGTAGGTTCAGCACCCACCTCAGCAGCACCAGTTGCCGATGAGGCCCTTCCAGCAGCAGCAGGACCATGCTCCTATGAGGACAGACTTTGCAAGAGGAGGCCGTCCTCAGGGTGCACCTCAGGGACCTCGACCAGGGCATGGTCGGGGAGGTGGACGACATCAGAGAGGTAGAGGAGCTAGGCATGGATAGTTTCACACAGCAGAGTTGATAGCTCCGGTAGGACCAGAGGTGGTGCGAGGTATGATTTGTTTGTTCAGCACCCTTGTTTCTGCTTTGTTCGATTCGGGAGCTTCACACTCCTTTGTTGCACCCGGTCTAGCCCATGCTTTGGGAATAAACATAGAGAGACTTTCCATACAACTGGTGCTGAGTACACTAGTTGGAGGCCAGACCAACGTATCTTGTGTTTTCCGGGGATGTGGGTTGACATTAAGACCACATCGATCTAGTGGGGACCTTCTTCTATTACAGATGCAGCCATACAATGTCATCCTATGCATTGACTGGTTGTTTTCTATTAGTTCCATTATCGACTGCTTTCGGAGAAGAGTCATGTTCTCTGACGTGGATGGGCATCGCATATCATTTTTCGGCGAGAGGAGCTATCAGGTAGGAAGCTGGAATGTGAAGCCTCTCCTTTCCTTGTTAGATGGGTTATCAGTGGTTACAGCTTATACAGAGATGATGGATGTCCCGGAGGTTATTGGGGAGTTCCTCGATGTTTTTCTCGAGGAGGTTGTGACTCTACCCCCCCAACGTGACGTTGAGTTCGGGATAGACTTACAGCCTGGTACCCATCTGATTTAAAAGGGCCCTTATCGGATGGCACCTTCAGAGTTGCGGGAGTTGCAGATTCAAATTGACGATCTGATGGAGAAGGGTTTTGTTCGACCCAGCGTATCACCATGGGGTGCTACAGTTTTGTTCTTCAAGAAGGCATATGGTGGTCTCAGGATATGCATAGACTATCGAAGGTTGAACTAGGTAGCGGTCAAGAACCGCTACCCCTTTCCATGGATAGATGATCTCTTCGACCAACTGAGGGGAGCAGGTTGGTTTTCCAAGATTGATCTACGATCTGGATATCATCAGCTGAGGGTAAAGGACAGTGACATCTTGAAGACGACTTTTAGGTGCAGGTATGGGCACTTAGAGTTTTTAGTGATGCCGTTTGGAGTTACGAATGCACTGGCTGTGTTCATGGGACTTATGAACTTTGTCTTCTGAGAGTTTCTAGACCGGTTCGTCATTGTGTTTATTGATGACATCCTGGTCTACTCAAGATCAGAGGAGGAGCATGTTGAACATCTCAGGGCAGTATTAGAAGTCCTTTGACACCACCAACTTTATGGGAAATTGTTGAAGTGTAAGTTCTTGACACAAGAAGTACACTTCCTTGGGCACGTGGTGTCTCAGCATGGAGTGTCGGTGGACCCGTTGAAGGTGGAGGTAGTTGTTTCTTGGGCAGCACCCAAGAGCGTGATAGAAGTTTGTAGTTTCCTGGGGTTAGTAGGTTACTATCGGAGGTTTGTTTAGGACTTCTCTCGAGTTGCTGCTCCACTGATAGCTTTGACGAGGAAGAACCAGGTCTTCCTATGGAGAAAGCAGTGCGAGAAAGCTTTCGACTACCTGAAGGAGATGTTGGTCAGTGCTCCCGTACTTAGGTTTCTAGAGGAAGGGTTGTTGTATGAGGTGTTTTGTGATGCTTCTAGCCTTGGTCTAGGGTGTGTGCTGATGTAGAAGAAGGGAGTGATCTTTTACGGGTCTAGGAAGTTATGCCATCATGAGCGTAACTATGCCACCCATGACCTAGAGCTTGCAGAAGTAGTGTTCAAAATGAAGTTGTGGTGAAATTACCTCCTTGGGGAGCACTTTGTGGTCTTCTCAAATCACAAGAGCCTGCGTTATATCTTCTCCCAGCGTGACCTGAACCTGCGACAGCAGAGATGGGTTGAGTTTCTCCAAGACTATGGCTTTGAGATCTCTTACACTGAAGGTAAGGGAAACGTTGTAGCTGATGCCCTGAGCAGGAAGTCACATAAGTAAGTGGTTCAGGAATCCACCGATGCTTGGAAATTGATGGGAGAGTTTTCCTCCTTGCACTTGGATGCCAGAGTATAAGGTGTTAGAGGCTGTTTGTTTCAGATGACGGTGCAGTCCTCCTTGTTGCAGCAAGTGGAAGAGTCTCAGTGGGGGGACTCTGAGGCAGAAGTGATGCGGGATCATATCGATTAGGGGAATGCTCCATAAGGATGGTCAGAAGATAGCCAACATCAGATGCTTTTTCATGGAAGGTTGTTTGTTCCAGAGGTGATGCGTAAGGGAGTTCTCTGTGAGTTCCATAGCTCAGCCTTGGCGGTACATCCAAAAGTTTAAAAAATGTACCGAGGCTTGAGGGAACAGTTTTGGTGGCCCGGGGTGAAATGGGAAGTGGTGGAGTTTGTGGATAAATGCCTAGTGTTTCAGCAAGTGAAGGCTGAACACCGTGTTCCCAGTGGTTTGTTGCATCCTTTAGATGTCCCCGAGTGGAAGTGGGATTCCATATCAATGGACTTCGTCACAGGACTACCCAGAGCTCAGGGTGGTTATGATGATATCTGGGTAGTGGTGGATCAACTGACGAAATCATCTCACTTCTTAGCAATTAAGGAGTCGGGCCTAGTGAGTACCTTAGCACAGAGGTACATAGACGAGGTGGTGCGTTTTCATGGAGTTCCGAAGACTATTGTCTTAGATTGGGATACTCGGTTTACCTCACGAGTCTGGAGGGGGTTACAACATGCTTTTGGCACCTAGCTATGCCTTAGCACTGCTTTCCACCCCCAGACTGATTGCCAGAAAGAGAGGACTATCCAGATGTTGGAGGACATGCTGCGAGCATGCGTTCTGGATTTCGGAGGATCATGGGTACGACACTTGCCTTTAGTAGAGTTTTCCTACAACAACAGCTTCCACTCTACTATTGGAATGGCACCGTTTGAGGCTTTGTATGGAAGACCATTTCTTTCACCCATTTTCTGGGAAGAGGTTGGTGAGATGGGTGCTCTTGGGCCATAGGTAGTACAGAGCACCAGAGAGAAAGTTCAGCTTGTGCGTGAGAGGATAAAAGCGGCTCAGGACTGACAGAAGTCTTACGCTGATCGTCGGAGGAAGCCTTTGGAGTTTGAGGTTGGAGACCATGTGTTCTTGATGGTTTCCCCTCAACAGGGGTAGCAGAGGTTTGGGAAGGGGGGTAAGATCTCCCCTAGGTTCATCGGACCTTTCGAGGTGATGAGGTGATTCGACGAGTTGGAATATCAGCTCGACCTTCCACCTTAGTTGGAGAAGGTTCACGACGTCTTCCACATCTCCCAGCTTTGTCAATACTTACTCGATGACTCTCACGTTATCAAATGGGGAGAGTTAGATATGGGAGATGACGCGACCTTCAAGGAACAACCAGTCAGAATCAAGGATCATAAGGAGAAGGTGCTCCGTGGACGAACCATTCCGTTGGTTCTTGTGTTGTGGAGGCATGGCGGCCTCAAGGAGAGCACTTGCGAGCGGGAGACCCAGATGCACGCTCAGTACCTGGAGTTGTTTTGACATGTGTTTTCCCTTGTTATTCTGAGCTTTGTGTTGATGTTCTACTCTGTACCTTTGATATATGGAAATCTTGGCTTGTCGATTGTGAGACCTTTTGTTTCCTTGTTCTCTGGAAGTGTGTAGCAAGTTCGGATGAGTGGGAAAAAGGAAAAAACCTGATCCATAATCGAGACACATTAATGTGTATGCGATTGAACCCGTGCGGGCGAGTCAGTGCCGCCTAAAGCAGATAATATCTCAACATAGGAGAAGGAATTTGCCCAAACCACATGTTCGGGCAGTGTGTTGGTTGTGTGGTGTTGGGGGTAGTGCGAGTTGAAAAATCCTTATGTATGAAAGTGGTAAGACCTAATTATTAATCGAGACGCATTAATGAGGATGCGATTAAACCCGTGCAGGCGAGTCAATTCCACCTAAAGCGGATAATATCTTGACATAGGATAAGAAATTCCTAACACATATGATTAGGGTTATTGGTTGGGTTCCTGTTATAACGAGAACCCTAAAAGGTATCTTGTTGGGTTCCTCTGGGATGGTTTTTGAATTCTTGAGGATGAGAATGTTTTAAGAGGTATCTGATGTAATGGCCCGGACCTCTCTTGCCCACTCCTTTGTCAAAAATAGGGTCACGAAGTGTTCTGGAGGGTAAAATGGACTTTTCCCACACTTTCCATAATTTTGTAAGTACACGCCATGTAGTGTGAGTACACGCCGTGTACCACCTTGCCGGGTATACCCCGTGTTGAAGGTCGTGTACTTGCCATGTGAAATAAATGAGTACACACCGTGTATCCAATACTACACGCCGTGTAGTCCCTCCCTGTGTATGCGTTACCTTCAAACCGTGTGTTGACCAGTCAACAGCCGCGTTCCGCGTTGAAGGCCGTGTTGGAAGCCGCATGGTGACCATGTGAAATGGATGAGTACACGCCGTGTACTAGGAAGTACATGCCGTGTACTTTTGTTTTTCATGCCTATAAAAGGATGGGTCCTCTCCTCCTTTTCAACTCACTCCTCTCCTCCCCTTTCCTCTGAGCAGAGCTCTCCCAAGAGACTGAAAGGCTTGTTTTCATCCATAACTTCTTTTTCCGAGCTCCGATTTACGATCCGTCAGCAGCCACGGGATCATAACGATGAGGCGGAACTTCTGAGCTTGGATTTTTTGCTTTACTTTCGGCCTTTCCTTCCCAGCTTCCACCCAAGGAAGTTTTTCTGGGTTTTTCCAGAAGCGACGGACGCCAACTGACGTCTTCTAAAGTTGATCCAGGGGAGTATTGTGATCAGAACCTGTTGAGGTAGGGATCTTACCTTCGTCTCTCTAATTTGTGCATCATGCGGGGTGGGTATCCTCTTGTTTTCATAAGAAACAGTTGAACCATTAAATAAAGATAATAAATGGTTAAAGAACGGGGATGGGGAAGTTGTTATGTTTATCTTTGTTTATCCTATTGATATGTTATGAATTGAATATGATTATTCCTACTGAAAATCACGGTCGTTGGGGGCCTTTTCTTGTGCAATTAAATGTTTCCCTATCTTTTTTGACCATTTTTGTGGATGGAACCTTGTGGAATGTGGAATTTGGTTAATCACGTAAAGTTGGCTGATTAAAATCTGGAACCCTTGTGTGATCACCCCTATTGAACAAAATGGAATAATGAATATGTGGGTGTCGGCTTGGATACGTGGCATGTGATGGGGGTGTTTTGTGGGTTGTTGTAGTTTGGGTGAGCAGTGGGACAATGGTTGGCTTGGTTGTGGGTTGGTGTGAATGCTATGTTAGTAATGGGAAGTGGGGCTGCAATAAATGGTATTAAAGGGATAATGATGTACGGGTTTGGTGTGATTGTGGTTATGGTGGTTGGCAGTGGGGCTGTAGGGATGGGTTGTAATGTGTACGGACTATGGTTTGTGAATAATAAAATTTAATGAATGGTGCAGCTTGGTAAAGGAACAGAAATAATAATCATGGGGCTGTTTGGATAATAAGAAGGACTTGGTTGTGTTGCTTGTTTTTTCCTAACTTGATTTATGGATGGCAGGGATATGTTTTACGAACGATCGATATGGTTGGTTGTGGATGGTTTCCCAGTAGTAAAGGAACTAAATAAACTAATTCTGCTGAAACCTGAAAACCTAAATGGGGTTGGGGTTGTTTGTTGTATGCATACTTCGTGGTAGAAGTGCCGAGGAATGTGCTCAGTTTCTCTGTTTAGAATCCATAGGTTGGGATGAGTGTTTGGTTTATATATATATATATATGTATCTTTGTGTTTTGACTCACCCCACCCATGTTGAGCACTTAGTGCCGAACACTCCCATTTCATGGGAGAGGGTGTTTTGCCATAGTTACTAGCTCCTTCCTGCTCCTTCTCCCCTAGGCTGTGATGGCTTGAGGGGACCTTACACCTAAGACTCCTCGAGTAGGTTTCGATTGGGGTGTCTTTAGCCCAAGACTCTTCGAGCAGGTTTTACTGTTTCCCAAGAATCATCGGGACGAGGCCCATGTGTGTGCGGGCGGGATAAGTGGTTGTGAGGCCCAGGTGTGTGCGGGCGGGATACGTGGTTGTGAGGCCCAGGTGTGTGTGGGCGGGATACGTGGTTGTGAGGCCCAAGTGTGTGTGGGCGGGATACATGGTTGTGAGTCCCAGGTGTGTCCGGGTGAGATACGTGGTTGTGAGTCCTAGGTGTGTGTGGGCTGGGAGAGTGTGGCAGCGTCAGGACGTTCGCCGTTAGGTAGAGCAGAAAACTAAAGGGAAATGGTGCGGGGTACCCAATAATCTTGTTCTTATATACTACTACCTGTTGTGATTGTGTTTTTGGTGAGTGTGGCTGGTGAGGTTGAGTGGATAGAATTTCCTGCTAGGTTTCTTCTGTTGTTCTCACAGGACATTAGGATGTCTCCCCACTTGTGCATGAGAGATTTAGGTGTCCCTACTGAGTATAATTATATGCTCACCCTACGTTTACTTTCAGGTTTCCAGGAGGACTGCCAGGGCCGTGCAGGACCCTACTAGTCGGATAGTTGGAGTTGTTGTAGTTTCTATACTCTTGTTTTCTTTTGGTATTGTACTTTGAGCTTTCTTGTACTTGGACCTTGTTATAAAATTGTTTAAACATGCATGTGGGATTGGTTTGGGTTTATTTATATACACTTGTTATTTTCCTTTTTGGTGGTTGACTTGTCCTATTTCCCGATCCTAAATAATAAAAAGGGTAATGCCTCCCATATTTGTGAAAACTCATACCCTTGGTGCTAGTCGCCACCCCGGGGCCTGCTAGAGGCGGGAATCGGGGGTCATTATCTCCCTTTCACCATTGCCAGCTCAGGAGGGGCATCTTTGGTGGGAGGGGGTCGTGACATTTATTTACTTATTTCTTAATATAATTTTTTTTATTTTCATTCATAAGATACCTAAATTTTATTTATACTTTTATAGGAGAAGTTACTATTATACTGGTCATATTACTATTTCTAATGGTCACATTACTATTCAAACGGTCATTTAACTATTCATCAAAAATGAAAGTTATCCGAAAAATACCAAAAAATTAACCAAAATAAATTTTGATATTAAAATTTAAAAAATAATATTTATTTTTTCAAATATAATTTATACAAGTGTCAAAATTTATATTAAAAACACATTCTTCATTAAAAGGTGGTAAAACTATGCTTAGAAAAATATATCCATTTTATTTGTAAAATTGGATTTATTCTTATCTTATGACTATAAAATCATTTTTATGAATGTAAAGACATTTGATTAAATATATAATATATATTTAATTAATATTATACATTCATTCCAATTTAACAGCTTGGTTATAATGGCTATTTTAAAATAATGATATTTAATTGTATATCATTATTCCTTTAAGCTTGGTGTTTTAGGAAACCTATGCTATTTAAGAAATTAAATTAAAAAATATATATCATAAAATATTGAGGTCTTAAATTCAACCCTCCTTCAAAAAATTACATCCTCACAATTTTATATTATACTTCGAAAAAAATAAAAGGTTGATACTTAAAAATTTATTTGTGGGAAACCTTCATCAGAAGTAGGGTTAATAAAACATCCTCTTAATTAGATGGAAAGAGAAGATGGAGATATACTAAAAAACTAGGTATTAGATTAGTATAACATTAGTGAGAAGTGAAAATATAGACATTTAAAAATAATATAAGAATCTTGTTTTCATGGAGAGTTATAGAGAACATGGTTTTTAGAATTTTAACCTTCACAAAGTCATAAATTTATGATCAGTAAAAAAAATTTGATTTCTAAAAAATTAAAAAGTCAATTTTTCTGTTGTAAAATATTTTTTCTAGCATTGAGGTATTCTTTTAATATTCATATAATCACCTAAGAAAATAAACTTACTTGATTAATTTCCATTTAATAAGCATAATATAATCCTTTGGTGGTTCTTCTATCTATTTTCACTTCACCCCTTACACCTAGAAATGGATGTTCATGAAGCATTTTTCATGCCTGAAGCACTTCTAACAAATAATATGATCCTTAAGTTATTAATTCATCCTTTAAATGTTTTCTAAAACTAAAAAAGTTGGAACATGTAATCTAATATGATAAATCATACTTTAATCTTAATAAATAATATCCTTAATCCATTCCAGAAGTAGTTAAACTTAAGACTCATAAAAAATATGTCTATCAAAATTCAAAGGCCAAAAATTGAGGTCACTAAATTTCCACAATCAATTTAACCTAAAATTCCCCAAATAATTTTTCTATTATAGTTCCATAACAAATATATAAATACCTCAACAACCTTTAAAACTTTTTGAAACATGCTTTATTCCTTGAGAAAAGTCCTTAAATCCAAACATCTAATAATTCCAGCATAACATAAACCACCAGATCACCAAACACCTTCATTTTCATTAATACTATCCCATAAAAATCTATTTATTAGTATCTCAACGTCAAGAATGTATTTATTGTTATATTTCACAAGTCATGTGTTTTATCGAAGATATTATACAATCACTCCTCTTGATTATTGCGGCTAATCATCACATGCTTCCAATTACTTAATGAAGAAGTAATACATTAAGATCCTTATATATCTCATGAATCTTATAACTAGAAAATTATTGATTAAATACTAAAATAAAATAATTATTAAATAAAAACATAGGAATAATAATAATTTTTCTTCATATTTGGTAGTAACATAAGTTTGGCCATGACCCATTATCCCCTTTTGGGATATATTCCTTTGATGTTGGAGACATTGATTTGAATAGTGTACCATATTTTTGTAGTTGAAGCATTTCACTTTGGGAAATTTTTTCTAAAAATTGCAATATAAATCAAGGTGGACTTTCTCTAAATACTTGAATAAAAATCCCATTACTTTTAAGAAAGTACCACAATGTTTCCTTCCAAAATTATCACATCTGTGAAAGTACTTCTTTCTATTATTTTGTTTATCCAACATCTTCTCTATCATTGTCTTATTCTCTTACTTACATTTGATTTCATAATACATAGAGAATTATTTCTCTCTCTTTATATCACTTTATAATATATCCTTATATGATGATAATGTTTGGGAAACTTATTCCATTTAAAATATTGAAAAAATACCATAAAAGATATGATCATTCTAACAATTTATATTATGTGCATTGGAAAAGTTCTCATTCCTTATATAAGGTTACATTTATATAAAAAGGAACACACTAAATTAGGTTATGAATAATAATTCATAATCACAAACTAGAAAAACAACTTAACATAAATTGAAAATTTATACATAGCTAATCTCATAATCATAAACATTATTTCTTTGATGACAAATTTACTTTTAAATCATTCAAAATGGTTTATAAGGAAAATAGGAATTATCCTAAGCATATTACCTATGAGTGCCAAAATAGGTGCACAGTAAGGCCTGTTGTCAAGTACTAGGTTACCCCGATTCATGCATGAGACACCTTGTGAGAGTTGTGACCCCTAGGTACAACGATTATAGAACCGTGTCCATTGGTACTATCTAGAAAAGTATGAATTGTTAGGAAAACCCACATAATCTCTACCTAACCAAAATTCTAGGATGTTATTATATATTTATCCTAAAATTCTATCTTAGGGTTTTGTTCCCTAGTATTTGTTTCTTTAATCTAGTTTTTAAGGTTTCTAATAAACTTCCTCCAATACTCATTGTAATGAACCTAACCCCAGTTTCCTGAAGCTAGTGCCTTACTTTATTACATTGGTATAATAAACAAGGAAGTCACACCACGAAGGAATGAATAGTTTAGTAGTTTTGGAAAACCAAATAAAAACATAAGTTTTACTTGACAACAAGAAATAAAAAAAACATAGAAAATAATTTGGAAACACCCATAAAATCCTAGATTATCCCTACATGTCATTCATAATATACATCTTTTCATCCTGGGAAAAAAAATAAAACATAAGAAAGGGGTGTGATCGATTGTCAGTAAGGGTAAAAAATACAGTGAAATACATCATAATAATAAATGATAAGGCATGGTGAATAACTAGAGAACATTATAATAAAACAAAATATTGGCCATAATATAGAAGGAATAAAAGGTGAATAAATAATATATAAATAATCACATGGACCTTAACCATATATTTTCTACTAGTTGAATAATCACACGATTTATACATTAATAATATCATAATGAGGGAATGAGTCTTATAGAAATCACAAAAAAACCGTCAAGGTCTCTTCCAAGACTTATAAAATTAAATGGTTAAGGCCTTGGCAAAAATCCATTTCTATTTTGTCTCATGAGACCCACCGATGCATTGAGGGGCTATAACAGACCCCACCCATCACATACTAAGTCCAATGCATTACTCATTTGTCTAATAAAAATTTATATTTAAATAAAAGTGTCCCAAAAAACATTGAAATATTTTAATCATAATCATATATCGAAATACGCTAATAAAATCATTGATAAATTATTAATGAAAATAATCTTTAAACATTCCAAAGTGTCCCATACCACTTTTAATAATTTAAATCATAATTCCTATGAAGGAATAACATTAAATGAAACTTATAATATCATAATAATAATAAAACCCATGATATGATATATCAATGGGAATTACATATATCACTTACAAGGAATAAGTGGTGAACAAGGCATATATCTTACATAAGTAAAGGTGAGATGTAAAAAACCCTTATTTACTTTGGAAAGAAGATTTACTTTAGAAAATATTCTGTCTTTGTCATAAAATTATATTTTAAACATGTATATACAAGAAAATAAAATTTAAGTAAAATTAAATTATATTTTAGTCATAAATGGTGTCAAAATGAAGTGAAAACATGTAAAAATGTGTGTTTAAGAAACTTTAGAAATGAGCCTCTTCAGCGTCGTTTAAGGAAAATATTAAAGAGTCATTAAAATGGATAAAGGATGAATTGTTTGTATAAAACCAGAAATGAAAAAATATTGTTTTTAATGATAAAATGTGTGATTTTATAAAAATATTGGTAGATTAAAAGAGATTGTGGGTGGTACTTGAAAATGGGTATAAAATTGGAAAGTTACATTTAATCGGGTTTGTTTATCGAGAAGTGTTGAGAAGGGAACCTTATAAAAAATTTATTTACACATAAAATAAAGTTGAAATGATATTGATACATGAGTTTGGATATTTATATAGAATATATAAGAATTATATAAAAATAATTAATAATTAAATAGGTGTAAATAGGGAGAAATCATAAACCAAATGAAAATGGAGGTTCGGGAAGAAACCGTTACCTTATGTTCGAAAGTGTTCTTCACATGGACTTAACATCCTGGATAATAAAATTAAATCCATTAATTAATTAATTAGTAACATTTTATACATGTATTTTATTTATTATATTTTTGTTAAGTTTATTTATGATCTTTTTGATGAGTTATAAGATTCAATTTCATCATTCATAAGTGTTCGTTTGGTTGGTTTTCACAATTGGCTCACTTGTATACATGTACGAAAGATCATGTGAAATGGAAATAAATATATAGAGTTTAAGTTATATGTTATTAATTAAAATCCATAATATTAAATGTTTATGTAAGTAATTTGGTTATTTGGGGTGAGGATAAATCATTAGATAAGATGTTAGAGGTAATCATTTAGATTATTTTTGGTAGTTTTTCGATCGTCACGAACTACTTTTGTCTTATTATTTAAAATCATCTGTATATAATGGTTACATAGCATTTAATAGGATGTAATAAATATATTATAATTTTTTTAACCATACAAATGCTTTTTGGACCAACCTTGAAGGTGTTAATGGAAAATGACAATACATCGTCTATGATGTCGGTAAATTGACACATCACAAGTGATGTTTTAAATTACAGATTAAAAGAGAGAGTGAGAGGTTATTGATGTTGTATATTATATTAACATTATATAATTGTAGTATATAAATTATTTTGGGGTTATCATGTCTCTTTGTATAGGATAGGTGATGGAAGGATAAGAAAATAAAATAAATTAAAAAGAAAAAAAAAGCAAAGAAATTGTATTTTTACCTCTTGAATTATTATCATTGAGAACCTCCCTAAGGGGATTGGTTTTGGTATCTTGATGAGAAAAAATGATCATGGAAATGGGGTAGTTTATTATGAAGAGGATTTTGATGAAATTTGACAAGGCTCAAAGCATGTATGGTGTGAGGAGAAGAGGTGGTATTTATAGTGGAGGAGAGGAGTGTTTTTTGAATATTTTATTCATTGATTATTATTTTAGCTCAAGGCTATGAATAGTTCTGATTATTATGACTAATTGAATTAACTAGTTCATGTATGTTTGAAAAAATTATTCTTACATCAGCCATGACTCAAGGAATAACTTAATTTACTTATAACGTATATATAACGTAAATTACTGTATTTCACTATTCACTAAAAATTCAACTATTTTAGAAATAAACTGAAAAATTCACCTTAAAAAATTTTAGACATGTAGAAATAATTTTTTTTCTAAATACGACAAATTTAATTTTTAATTAAAATCATAATTTTTTTTAAAATATACTGATTTTAAAATTATACCTCATTTTATGATACTTGGAAAATTTAATTAAGGTCTCATACAATTATATTATAATAATAAGCCAACAAAATATTAATTTATTAATATATTTTCTGAAAGTATATAATATTTTAAATAATTTTATTAATTATTAAATTGTAAATTAACATTTACATTTCATAAAAATACCAATAATTAATTTATCATTTTAACACATTTATTTACTTGTTACATGATATAAATTTATTATATTTCCATTCATAAGATCCCCAAATTTTATTTATATCTTTATAGGTGATTTTACTATTCTATTGGTCATATAACTATATCTAATGGTCATAATAATCTTCCAATGGTCACCTTACTATTCATCAAAATGAAATTTATCAGAAAAATACCAAAATTTTAACCAAAGTAAAATTTGATATTATGATTTCTAAAATAATATTTATTTTTTCAAATATTATTTATATAAGTTTCAAAATTTATTTTTATAACATATTCTCCATTAAAAGGCGGTAAAACTATGTTTATAAAAATATAGCATTTTTATGTGTAAAATTTGATTTATTCTTATCATATGCTATAAAATAATTTGGATGAATGTAAAAACATTTGATTAATTATATAATATTTAGATTTAATTAATAATATTAATTCCTTGAAATTTAATAGCTATGTTATAATGGTCATTTTAAAATAATGATATTTAATTTTATATAATTATTTATTTAAGCTTGGTGTTGTGTGATTCCTATGCTATCGAAGAAATAAATTAAAAAATACTTATCATAAAATCTTGGGGTTTTACATACGTTCTTGTCTTATTTTCTCCAAAAATATATCTTTTCGACATATGACTCCCAAAAACCTCTAGATTTACCCAAAGGGTATACCAAGCTCAAACTAAGGATTCCTATGACTGAAGGGCATCACGTATGATGTGTGGGACTATTATAGTTAATTAATACTTGGCTCGTAATATTTATGATACTCATTTATCTCATTCCTTACTATTTCTAGACTGTTATATAGTCTTTGTTTGGATATAAATTTTTTTTCTGGATTATTTTTGTTAAAACATCAGTGAGAAATATATTTGGGAATATTTAAAAGTGTATCACCTATGCTACCATTGTTAGTGGTTATGAAAATCCATGGTATTTATTATATTTAGACCTGAACAATTTTGATGTGATATTGGTTAAATATTGGTTTTATCAATCTATAGGGCATATTTATTATTATTGGAAGTGATGAATGGTTTTGACTTACATGGATAAGAATAATAATTTTACAACTTTATAAGATTTATATAAAAGTCTTATAGGAATTTTCCTTGGAAAACATTGATCAATCACTTCTTCGATGGTGAAGGTCGTATCTAGATTGGTAGAAAAGAATAGTAATATCATTTTTTCTATAATTGTTTCCTTTTTTAAATATGTTTTTCCTATATATTTATTAGGTTTTCCTCTAGAAATGTATTCTTAAGTCATTATTGATTTGATTATTATTACTTGTCTGATATCAATTTTTCTATATCATATAATACATGTTTAGCTATGGGAATTGAAGTTTAAGTTGGTCGATTTAGAGGAAAATGGACTTTAGACATGGAATTTATCCACGTGGTTATTTAATATCATAATCTATAAATTCATATCAGATCTTGAGTATTTTTTTTGGATTACTAGAAGATAAATTAGGTGAAAATTAAAATCTTGTATCTATTTCTACGGATCAATGATTAATTTGATCAATTACGAGGATATTGGGGACTTCATAGATTGATCTATAATTTGACTATTATAAGATCAATGTGTAGATTAATGACATAATAGATATATTTTTTCTAAGTCAATACTATCACTTTGAATTTTTAGCGATTTCAATCACATTGAAAAATTATTATATTGTCTATATAGACCTCATTTATAAAACATTTAATCCTTATCTTGATTATTTTTTTGGTGTTATTCATTGATTATATTCTAGTATATTTTGGTCACAAGAGTAATATGGGAATAATTTTATTATTATACTATAAGAACTTAGTGAGTATAAAATATATAAAAAAATTATAAGTTATCAGTCTTTGGACCATAGAATAGAAATTTATGTGACATGTTATATAAAAAATTTACATTTTAATGGTTCATGAGATATTTGTAAAAATCATGTATTGGAGCGTAGAATATATTAGATATATGAAGTTTCTTTGTCCTTTAAGGATATTAATAATGCTTCATTCAAGATTTATAATGGTTATAAACACTGATTAATACTTTTAATAACAATGGAGTTATGTTTTTTTATGATGATTGATGTAATAAAATGATTCAGAAATTAAATAAGAGGCCTACATCAAAACCTATAATTAACCTATATAATATGATTAAGAAGTATGTTATGTATTATGACGCATTAGGTATAGTATTGGGATGTGTGTCAATGCTATAAGTGCTGGGTTTCAAATAGATCTATCATAATTTTTTGATCATAGTGGAAGAAATAAATAAACCCAAACTAAATCGACCATATAAGAAGAAATGAAACTATGCATGTTGGAAATAATAAACTTAATAAACAAATGTACCTTTCACCAAATAAATCCAATACATCACTCTTCAACCATTATTTATAAGGATCATATTAGAGGGAAAAAATATCCTTCCTCCATTGGTTTCTATGGGTTGTAGAATTACTCATTGTAAGAGTTGGATTAATTTTCTCACAATAGAATCCCAGTGCTATAAGAACCAAATATTTTATATTATATCTCTTATTAATTAAATTCAATTTATTCTATAGCTTATATTTCCCACAACACGCATCTTAAATGTATAATGAAATTTTATTAAGGGTCCGTCATAAACTAGCCGTTAAATTGGAGGGAATGAACTATATTAACCACATTATGAAATTTATATATTATATATTAAATATATATTTTTAATATTCTTTCTAAATATTTTATAGGCATAATATTATAATAAATCTAATTTTACGCATAAAAATCTATATTTTTTCTAATGGCAGTTTTTACACATTTTAATGGTGCACTTATTTTAAAACTAAATTCAGAAACTTTTATAAATTTTATTTAAAAAAAAATCATTTTAGATAGTGTAATATAAAAATTTACTTTCATTTATTTTTTGAATTTTTTTTGTTATGTTTTATTTTTGATGAATAGTGAAAAATGCTCTATTTTAATTGAGAACTGACTTTTTATATAAATAATTTATAATGTTATATTATATTTTAAATTGTTTTAATGTAAAATTAGATAAATTATACATCTATTAATCCAGTTAATTCCATTTTAATATTTTCCATTTTGAATTTGCATATAAAAACATTTAAACCATTTTAATATTTTTAATTCAAAAACACGTTTTCTCACCCCATCTACGATATTAGTTTTAAATTAATTTTAGCCACTTTTGTGTTTTAATTTTTTTTTTAAAATGTATTCGATATTTGGAATCATAATTTTTAAATTTATTAAATTGGACCCTTTTATTTTTAGACAAGAAGAATAATAAACTTAATAATTTTATTACCACTGTTAATGGTAAGTCAGGTAATTAAGGGTTAAAAATAAAATTATAAATTTTAAAAAATGACCATAAAAATTGCCACAATTTTATTGGATGATTATTTTTCTTCCTTAAGCATTAATTTTTTGGTTAGGTGACCATTTTTGGACATTTTGATGAGAATGTAACCTTTATAATATTTTATGCAAATAAAAGTCAAACTTTCCATACTTTTATTTTTAACAAGTTAAATATTTTGAGTATGAGGATACCTTGGGGATATATTAGAATATGGTAGTATTTTGAAATATAAAATATTTAAATTCATCATGGTAATTTATTTTTAATTTTAAGGAAATAAATAATTACCTTAAAATCTTTAATAATGATGATGCAGTAATTGTTTAATCAACAGAAATAAAAATAATGATATTAAAAATATTAAAATAAAGAAAATTTGAAATAATTAATGTCATAAAAAAATTTTATAGATTAATTTTATGTGTTATTATTTTATTTTTTGAGTTTATCTGGCTATATTGATTTTTTTTAAAATTCAAAATAGCGAATAATGAAAAAATGGACATTAATGATATTTTAAAATAAATAATATATTATTAAATAATATAGAATTCTAAAAATTATAATATTCAGCCAAATTATTGTGATAATGTTTATAATATCATCCAAGAGTCATTTATAGATCGTTGGGCATTTTATAATAACAATGTTGACTCTCAAAGGGTAAAAATCCATGTTGTGAGAGTAAGAGTTAAACAAATTAAATAAGGGTTAAAACCAAAAGAAAAGGGTAATAATATAACCTAAACTTGTATAAAAATTATTGGATGAGAGGATTTATAAAAATGATAATATTAAATTATAAATAAATCATTTTTATCCATTTGAAATTGAAAATCAATTTATATTAATTTAATATTTTGAGAGTGGGAAAATGTTCCCAACACCTCAATTATAAAAGGGAACCTCCTCCTCCACTTATTTACACAACCTTGAACCTTTTAGATTGACCAAACTCTAAAAATTTCTATTCTCAATATCCTGAGTTAAGTTCTATTGGTTTTGTTACTTCCAAAATACCCACACTATATACTTTAAGAAGAGATTAAAGGAAGGTTATTGAAGAAGAGGTAATCATCTTTATCGACTAATTCAGGTTCATTTCTTCTTCTACTTACTCTTCTTGTGTTTTCTATCTGATGAAGTAGTAAATCCAATATCATCTATATTCTAATATTTTATTATGATTATGGGGTAACCATAATCTATGTTTTATCCATCCTATGAAAAATGAAAGCAACACGCGTGCATATGTACGACTTACCATCTCCCCATAGTGGTGTAATTTTTTTTATCACCACTTTGTTTGATCGAGTGAGATAATGTAGATTGGATTGGAGTCATGTATGAGTTAAGGATAATGTAGTAGAACCTAAATATGTATTATTATTTTATTCATATTGTATATGTGATCTCCTTTTTGGGTGATCAATGATGCATTCTTATATGACCTAGAGTTTGTTTGACTATATTGTATATATCATTTGACATAGGTTGTTTTTTAATTATTATATATAATTATATATATGTTTATTAATTATTTTTATGTCATTTGGTTATTTTAAATATATTTTTTATACTGATATGAGGTTATAGTCTTCCCATGGTAACACTATAGACCCTTGCTTCTAGTCGGCAGTCTTTGGTATATGGAGAGGTGCACTTGGGGTCACATAGTGACCCAATATGATTACTGTTTAGAGTGATCTAGGATAATGATTCTATAAGGTGGCATCAAATATTTTATTTGGCTGATATCATAAAGTGTATCAAAGTTTTATTTTGTCCTACTATTTTAGAATATGGTAAAATGGTGACATAGCAATATGTTAGATCTTATTATGGATATCAGTCTGGTGTGTCCTGAGAACCTTTTCTGATAAAATGTTCAGGTTATGAGGGATATGGGATTTCTATTCATGGAATATTATTTTATTATTAGATTATTTAACCTAGTGTGAAGCACTTTAATATTTGGTATTTTATGATTTATGATTTATTGTTTTCTATCTCTTGGAAAATTAGAAAGAGGATATGGTTATGAATCATAATTAGAAAAAATATTTAAATGATATACGCCTAATTATGTGCGGATCATATCAATAAAAATAGGGTTCAACTATTTAATGTGTCAAATACAATATATATAAATTTTTTTATCATATAAGTCGGTGGTGGTGCTCTACCTAGCTAAAACAAAATATATTTTCTCTAATGAAAAATACTGTGGATCTATTACTAGATGACTTTGGAACCCCTCTTGTAAGGGATTCATAGAGACCCTTGTAGGATAAGACACAAATTATATTCCTTAGTGATCAAACCCTTAAGGTTTGTTTTGATATTAGCTTCAAATATAAAATAGGTTTAGTTATTTTAAGTGTAAAAAACGTATATGGTATTTTCTGGTATATCTTAGTGGTGACATTCTACTTTACCAAAGCATTATTTATGTATATAATGATATACAAGAATGTGATACTTGAGGGGGTGTCTCCTATATGTGGATACATAGTTAGGATCAACCGAAAATTGAGATTCTCATAGGGTAATCCTATACGTGGATTCATTGTGAGAATTAGTTCTCTAGTATGATGAGAATTTGGCATGTAATTCTTGAGATATATGTGTTATCCTAGAGTCTGTAGTTTATTAAGTGAGTTTCCTAGTGATAGTTGATCTAGGTGCATAGATGTGTTCTCAGAAGCTATGGACTATGTTAGATTAGGATTGTGGGTTCGGTAGAAGAGTCTAGTGCTTTAAGATATTTCTTTGGGTTTTGTTGAGATTAGAATTATGGATAAGATAAGTTTTTCTATATAAGGGAAACCCACGTGAGGGGATGTCTTGGTATGTGAGCACCCAAAACAATGGGAAGAACATGTATATGATTCATGATATGATATCAGTTCATGGGAGGTGCTATTAGTTTTTTTCATAGTCTTAAAGATTCCTTTATCATTTATGATGAAAATCACCAGAGGGTATTTTAGTATTAAGGTGGGTTTCAAAGGGTACGATCAAATGGATGCATTACCCTGGTGATTTTAAATGTGTCCCATTATTATGTTGAAGATTATGATCCTTTATAGTCATATCTTGGAAGGATAGATATCAGGTATACACTTTTTATTTTTCTGAGTGATTCCATGTAGGGATATGATTGCGTGATTTGCATCCATATATAAAGGATGTCATGTGTGGTGGAGAAGAGCACATGGGTAATTCCATTTTGTTGAGATAGGTGTGAAATGAAATGTTTAATGAGTTAGGTACATGAAACTAGGATTAAATGATGTATGAATTAGGGTATCATGATATATACTCTACATTTTGGAAATACTAGAGCATACATACTTTGTATCCAGTCTAGATAGGGGTAGTGAAAACTGGTCACAAACAGTACCATTGAGTTCTAAATTAGTGGGTAGCCATGTGTGTTCCAAATACCACTGATTTTTTATGAAAGTGTTATTATCTTTGTTTTATTGTGTTTTGATAAAATGAGGAAATGTAAAACTATAGTATAGTGGACATAAGAAATAGATTGGGTGTGGTGGCATGGATGACCCAAGTTTGTACCTTTATACATATTGTCAAGAAGAAGTGGTGTCGAAATTGAAAATGGATGTGTGTGGATTATGAGGAGTGATACACACGATTATGAAACCTATAAAGGGTTCATTCAAGGAGTATTAAAAGGAAATCAAAATGGAAGGGAGTTAACCTTGGGCTCTTGGAGGGTGTGACTCGCATTTTATTATGGATTTCAACAGTTTTTTCAGATGACATTCCTAGTGAGAAAGGAATAGAGGCATTGATGTTTCATATTTATTATTGTGTATGAGATGGATTACCAGGTCTAGTCATTACATGTGGTAATGAATAGAGTGTGGACCATAGATATTAGTGTATTAGTTTTGTGGGTTTCAGATAAGTTTACTCCCATTATAGGGGCATAGAATTAGTCATGGAGGAACAACCATGTATAGGTAGGGTTATGGATATGTGTTTGGATCGATCGTTTGATAGTTGAGGTGGAGTTTTTATGGGGATGAGTAAATAAATCCAATTTATCTTGTTTTGTGTTAAATATGAGATTTTAGGTTCAAATGTGACATGTGGTGAAGTCTATGAATTGACATAAAATTTAGTATTAATTTGATATGATCTGAGGGAGAGTAGGATTGATGTTGCTCTAGTGCCCAGAGTGAGAGAATATGGGTAGTTTCAGTTGTTCAAGGAACCAACCATGGAAATACCCTAAAAATATGCTTTATACTTTTATGTGGGTGTTAAATGATCTCATTATTCCTTTGGGTTTAATGCATCATGATATAGAAATGATATTGTTGTTATGATAGTAAAACCAATCATTTTTAGGAATAGTTGGCTAGAGAAGGACTGATTGGTGTTTTTGTATAAGTCTGAGCATGGTAAGTTGAAAACTACACTAATCATGTTTATGGACTATTGGAAATGTGTTTCAAGAGGTGACTCCAATTACTAGGAGCACTGTGTCTTGGAATCATCCCTTATGAGATGAGTCTTATGGTGATGAGAAAGATGATCTCATGGATGAACTAGTTGAGGAAACCAAGGTGTATTATGGTAGTGGGTGTTATGGAGTACTTTATCATTGCTTCATTACTAGTGATGAACAATTTCTTGATTTTTATTGAATTATGTTAATTATTTTGGGAGTTGAACAAAATAATATAATTTGCCATTGTAGTGTAGAATATGATGAGCTGAAAAAGAATTAACAACTGAGATAGGTCAAGATTTATGATTGAAGGATCCATAAGACTTCTCAGGGTAGATTAGTGTTATGGTGGGAAGGTTGTAAAACCCCTATCTTTTATTAGTTGTGAAATTTATATTAATTTTTTAATTTTTATTTGGTGAGGTGGGATTTTTGTAATATTATATTTCATATTGAAATTTTAAGAGTTATAACATTTAAAATAAATGTTTTGGATGTGGTTAAAGACTAGTTTGATGGTATGGGAGCTCAGGTGAGTGTGGTGAAGGGTCGGGTGTCCTAGGAGATAAATTTTCACATTTTTTAGGCATTAATTCCATAAATAATGGGGTTCACACCATGGATTGGGATGTATAAGTGGTGTGACCCTCTAACTCAAGGATTTCGTGGCGTGATCCACGGTTTATTCGATGAATGAAATTTGGTTGAGGGTGAAATCCAACTGATTGATTATTTTCATGATATGGAATTCTGTTAATTCTACAAATAATTCTAGGTTTCTTTTTTTGGTTGTGGGAAGTCCTTTAATTTTAGGGAAGGACCGCACTCATTTTGGTTGAATATGTTCTTAGAGGATGGAATTATGGCCAATCCTCTCACTTTTACTCTCATATGAACCCACTTGATCTGGGGTTGTTTGGGTGTTAATTTTACATCATTTTAGTTATGATATTCCATCTACCTTCTCACATTTTTTTATTATATATTTTTTTGATTTTATTGGATTTTTTATAGTGTTTTGGTGTCTATTCTACCAAAGCATGATGGAAGTTTCTGATATTTATAGGGATTTTTCACGTGGTGGTTAGAGGATTCCCTAATGTGATGTGTGGACATGTTTTCTCACTATTTTGGTTAAGGTATGTATCTAGGTGATTTTTGATAGTTTTTATGGTGACATTAAATTGAGTTGGTCATCAATTAGGTTCCTTTTATTGGGTTTTTATACATATTAGGTTTTGGGGTGTACTGGGTGTGGTTCACACCCTGTTTCTCAATGTTTCGGTGAATAGATGATGCCTAGTGAGTTTTTAGGCAATACACATAATTGAATTAAATTAAAAATCAATTGTAAAAATCAATTTTAAATTTTTAATTAATTATATTTTATTATTACTAATTAATTTTGATTATTTGGAAAGAGTTAGGTCATGATGATGGGATGCATTGGCTGGTTGGATTTAGATGAGCCCGTGTGAGGTATTTTAGGTGGTGATTCAAAGAGAATATTCCAATTGATTTGGTATATGATCCCTTTTATATACCCCTATGTTATTATAATTTATTTATATTGAATGTTATATGTGTGGTATTACTAGTAGGGGAGACCAGACCATTTTCTTAAATAAAATGTTTCAATTAAATGATATATCTAGACTGAAAAAGTGTCAAGGGCCATGTTGGACTCTTTTTCAATGGGTTTCTTGCCTCAGACATCTATGGTCGAGGCCTTGATTATAATTATGCACCTTGCGATACATGTACCCCCTTGAGGGGTGTAACTAGATTATGTAAGCCCAGTGGACCTTAGTATATGTTCTGTTTTGATCTTTGAGTAAAAGGATTTGATGGGGGTGAGATTGAATGGTCCTGGTTGGCCTCAGTGAATCCTGAGATTATTTATATCTTTGAGGATAGTTGATATTACAATGGGGTGACTATTTCTCCCCCAATATTATATGTGTACCATGTGATCGTTACTTGGGGTAGATTCTGAATAGGTTGACTGAGGGGTTCGAGCTATAATGACCTATGAACTCAGTTGTGATATATTACATCTCTCTTTTTATTTCTAGTATGGTTTACCCTATGAGTCCATTGAAGCATTGTTATGTTTAGTAATATCCCGAGGGATACAGTTCCCTATGAGTGATGGGCTTGGACTTGAGTGATGAGATTGGGATGATGGAACCCTAGAGGAGTGTCTATGTTATGATATTACCTAGGGGACCCTTGTGGGTGCCTGAGTGAGATATTTACCCTAGATAGGGTGTGTATGTGAAATGGGTAGTGATTATTGTGGGCGTCACCAAAGAACTTGGATTAATGATGTGATCCATATGAATTAGAAATGACTATGATGTTTGTTGATTTATATGGGATAAAGTTCCCACCAAGATGTATTTGAAATATGTGATTCCTTGGATGATCTATATGGATAGTACTTTCATGCTTGATATTACGTGGAATGATTCAGGGATGGGGAGATTTACACCCTTGGAACCAAGTAATGACTTCCCAATAGAGAAATATCTTGAGTTTTTAGATTCATTTGTCCAAGAAATTCATTATTTAGCTTCAGGTGATGGATTTTTGTTTGGGTACATCATGAATCCAGATTATGTGATGTCCTCCTAGGGAGATTCACCCTTGGAATTAGATCAGGTGACATGATATAATGGAGATCCCACCTCTAGACTCAAATTATGTGATTTCTAGTAGGGGAAAGCCACACCCTTGGACTCCGAGTAAGTGTTTTTCCTAGAAGGGTCCCATATTGGCTCTAGTAGATGGATTCATGTTAGGGAAATCCCTTGAGTTTCTTAATGAAGTGTTCTTTGTAAGTTAAACCTACACTCTAGGTGATGTGATTAATACATTCATGATTTGGATTACCTAATACACACTTCTAGGAATTTTTCATTGAGCATGATATTGATATAAGTGATTGTGTGACAAGCTCAGAGACACCCCTACACTTATAAAGTAGGTTTAGTCAATCTCAGATATCTTGATAGATCCTAAGAATCAATATAAGTTTTTTATTTATGAATATTATTTATATTTATTTATTCTTTTAATCATATCAATTATGTACACTGGATCTATTGGTTATATACAAGATAATTTTGGGTGTGCCCTACTGAGTTGTACTCACACCCTAGTAAGACATCCCTGGAACTTGGGTAGCCGAGAAAACATCACAAATTATATGTTTATATTGGTTATAGGAACTAATTATCTTGAAAGAGTGAGATAGATCAGATCTAATTAATTTTCTATATGAGTTGAGTCTCGTAGATGGAAGTAGATCTTTAGTGTCTTTTACCTATTTTATTTATATTGCATATGTGATCAGACAAGTAGATGATAAAGAACATAATTTCCCATATTTTATTATATAATTAAATGTTTAAATACCACTAAAGTTTAATTTTATGTGTGATTTTCACATTTTTTCTGTTTTAGTAAAATTTGAGCTTAATTCTGAAAATGCTTTAATTTTTAAATTTTTAAATTTTTATTTACTTTGGTATTTTAGGAAAAACTTTTTCTAAATTAGACCAAATAGTGAAATTATTTTTTAAGCTTCCAATATTTATGGGATCTATTTTATGAAACATAAAAATAGTTGAATCCAATAATTTTAGGCCCAAAATAATCTAACAATTCAGACATGAAAATCTATGCATAGACTGGACTAATTTTAATATGGTTCCCATATCTCACAAATGGACAAACCAAAAGAGATAAAATATTTAATATAGGTAGATAAGGCTCCAAGTAATGAGTTAATTATCTATAGAAACTATATATTTATCCTTTTTCATGTACATAAAAGCATTAGAAATTAAATAAGAGGAATATGATGTGTGTCTTGGCCAAAAATAATGTCTTCAATGATCCATTCATAACTTTGGATACACGTGTACAATACGTCTCAAATGTTGTTGGTAGAGATGATAGAGGTAATTGAAAAACTTTGAGGAAAGTAAAGTTTCAAAATTCTTCCTTTTAATGGTTATATCATGAAATAACTTTTAGAGGTCATATTTTAAGGGAAATATGGCCAACCTTTTTACTATAAAAATTCATCTCCTCACCATTTCAAATCCACCTTTTCATTTTCTATAGATTAAGATATATTTTTATGATATAATAGTTTTATATAATTTTAATATATTTTATTCTTCTGTTATTTAAAATTTTCTATTTTTTTCTCCATGAGAGTTTCCACAACATACTTATCTTAACTCCATGGTTGTGGATAACCAAACCTCATTGTTGGGGGGGGGGTTGTGTTGTTTTAAGTTTATTTTTTTAGTGTTTTTATTCTATTTTAATAATTTAAATAGTGTTTAAATTGGTTAGGGTGAGAGGTATCCCTATTTTCTTTATTATTTCATTATTATTTCTTATTTATCAATCATCATTCCATTTACTTTTTGAGTCATGTGTATGTTGGAGTATGACTTGAGTAGTTTTATTCGATGAAGAGTTATCCTAGTATAATTTAGAAAGATAATTTATCCACAATAATTGTTCTTAGTATTGGGTAATGGAAACTCAAATAAGGAGGGTGTTTAGAGACAATTAATATTGAATTTAATTTTGAGATTATCTTTTGAAAACAATGATTTCATTACCACAAAATCTTAAGAACAATATTTCTTTTTCACTGAATTATTTGTGTTTACTCTTCTTCTTTTTGTTTAGTTTTTATATTTATATATGATATTAATTTTTAAACCCTTACATTATATTATTATACTATTTTTAAGTATATTTGTTAGATTATAATAGTGACAATATTTATGTAGTTTGTGTGAGAACCCTCCTTGAGTTATACACTTGTCATGTACTATATTGCATACTTAAGTAATAAAATTATAAACCATTAATCCATGAAAAATACACATGTATCCATTTTGATTCATTTCCAAGAGTCTATGATACTACACCTCGGTTTAAAAAAAATCAAAAAATAAAAAATATCAGGAACTAAAAAAATAGGGTCATTGCATATCATTTATTTATTATTTTAGGATGGAATTTAATGGTGATTTCATATATTATTGTTCTGATTCTAATTTTTCTAGTTGTGAAGATTCAATTTTTATTATCATGTTGAAGATATTTTAGTTGATAGAATAATTAAAAATATGGAGATATTTTCCAGTTATCGCAGTGAGATCAAAATATCTTGGTTAGAGTAACAAAAAAGGAAATAAGAAGATGAAATGAAGATTATTCCACCAATATTTCTAGTTTAACACCCTAGGGAGGCCTTTAGGGAATTACTTGAAGATCCATTCAACCTCTCTGAACCATTTATTAAAGATGTTCCCAATGAATTAAATCCAATTGATGTATTTGTGGGAGATGAACTTGACATGAAAAATTATTGGTTAGATTTTTCAGAAGAAGAATATATAAGTGATTTTAAAAACTTTGAAAAAGAACTATCAACAACCCCTCTATATTGTCCTATCCCAGATTCCACTAATTAGGTGCCTCAAACGAGTTCAGGACAAGGCCTCAAGAATGCCTCTCTATAAACTTAAGGGTGTTGACTAGAATTGAGGGAGTAAGGTGTGTACTTGTATAGACTATGCCCTTATATCAGAGTAGTTAACAATGGAAATAAATAGATATCATTCATAATAGTAAATAATAAGATTAATTAAGAATTAAATGAACTGAAACATAAGCATTCTATAATAATAAATGGAATGTAGTAAAGGCCCGAACAATCATTCCATATATAAAACACTGACCACCCAAGGGGTCAATCATATATAAAGGGGTAAATAAATGAAATAGATGTTAAAGTACTAGGATCTACATAAAGCACTGATCTAAACCACATAACCAATATCCACATACATATCTAAGCTATCCTGATCAATCAACCCTAGTCTTTAGCCCAACCTATGTCTGCAACCAAGTGAACAAATTCTTGGGTACCCCAATGTAATGGTGACCCTCGTAGGGTGTGAGTACAAAATTTAGAAAGGAACCACCAATGTGGTCCTATATATAGCTAGTATAATTAATAATATGTATATGTTAGATACTCATTAAGATAATAATAATAATAATAACAACTATCTATAGAAGGAAAACTATAATATAAGGGTTATACTTGGTCATGATATCCTAAGGGAATGGTCATGCATCGGGATTGTACTAGTTTAGGATTAAGAAGATGTTGAAGAATAAAATAAACACATAGTCAATCCCAGGGTTCATGATCCTGATCAATTGGAAATACTGTAAAAGATATATTGAGTTAGATGTCATAAAACTCATGTAGTGTATAATTCAAGTTAATCCTTGGGTCTGTAATCCCGATCGACAATACCAACTTCAACTAGTGCCTTAATGACTCTGATAAATCTACATCACCATAAGGGGGATATATTTACTTGCAATGGGAGCACCTGTACTCACCTCCAATCACTATAATGAATGATTCTAGGTAATATACAAACATCATGTAAATATGAAACTAAGTTGGATTTCATACCACAAATTCCTTGTAATTCTAGTCTAATGTCTATGTCTGAGGTCCCAATCTATAGTTAATCATGACATTGCGACTCATATAATCTATAAGGGGAATGAACCTTCGGTGAAATATAAGGAAACCTCTCTAGATCCAATTACATGCTCAGTGTCCATTCAATAAAATAGTTCAATAGGCCAATCCTAGACAAGTTTTATGAGTGTAGTAATGGTGGATACATAAAATTGTAGATCCTGAAACATGTCTGTAGAAAATTGCAAACCCCCAAAATTTTTCCCCTGGATTGTTGTAAGTTTCAGAAAACTGGGAAACTATAAAAAATGGATCTCATGGTTTGGCTACATGGTTAGAACCCACCTTCTACCAACTGTATTTCATGAGATAAACCTTTATAAAACTCTAGTTTCCGATCCTGAACCCCCAAGATTCTTCTGAAACCTTTAGGTTACCTTTTATTCCCATCTAAAAAAATTACTTAGAGAAAAAAAACATTCAAATTTATATTCTTAGTCTATGATCAAGATTCAAACTATCCAAAAATTGAAAATTTAAATTCCTTCTTGAAATTTATATCTTGAAAAACATGAGACCTCACAACGTACCCAACATAAAAATAATCATCCCCAAGAATCATTAGGGAACAATTAAATTGAACCTAACCTATTTTTGTTGTGAATATTTTTTTCAAATGATTGTGTTTTGTTTTCAAATGACCAACATGACTATAAGTCCACTTAATAAAATGAAATCTCACCAACCAAAATGAAATAAAATGCTCATAAACAAAATCAAAACACTAAGATGACACATACTTGAGCCTGTCTAATCTGAGACATGATCATTTCATCATCTCTTTCATCAAACAGCCTATGGTGCTTCCCCCATAGGTTATTTTATTTCAACAGCTCATTCCAAGACATGATTCTAGCACTATCGCAATTTATAAAGAAATAAATCCCTAGAATCCTTGAAATGATCCCAATATATTTCTCACTTGGTACATCCAATCACACACGAGAATATTGATATTGGTCCTCATTTTTTTGATATTTGAATTTAGTTCGATCAATATCAACCAAGTCGCATAGACTTTTTATTGAAAATTCCTTTCCCAAATTTATATTTTACTTATCTTTTCCCAACATAATTTCCTATGTGGTTTCTCACCAACCATATTCAATAATTTGAGAGAACCCATACTAGACCGCCTACTGAAGACTATTCTTGAAAGTGCTAAGCTCCCACAGCTGATGCGTCCTCAAGAACTTATCTGGGTGCCTTTATCACGAGGAACAATAGGATAATAATGAGAAAACTCACTGAAGCCCCTAACCAACTTTCAATGATGTATCCTATTTGAATCATTCCCTTTTATTTTCCATTAATCTTATGATATATGAAATCCAAGATTACCATTCAATGATTGGTCCCAAGATCCCATGACTCTTCTAACATGAGGGTCAATATATGGAAACCAACACCCTACTGAACACCTTAATATCATCCTTAGAACACCATAAAAATGAATTCTTGATCAATGTATCCCATCCCCATCCATTAATACACATAAAAATAGTCATGGGTAAAAAATTGATCATACCTGAGCTCCAACTCGTATCACTAAAGAATTACCCTTACCACTTTACTAGAATAATTTCCATGTAAAAAGGTTAATTTTAACTCAATATGATGTTCACCACCCTCAAACGGCCAATGGTTTACTCCACACAATATGGTTTACCTTATTTCACTCCTCATGTGAAACCAAAATTAATCCCCCCATTAAATAGGAAAAAGATATTTAAAAAGGAAATAAGCTCAGTATATATCCAACACTCACTTAGCACACTAAGAACAATGGAAAGATATAGGTTATGATCATATCTAAACTAAGAGTACACCAATATTGTATTTATAGGTGTGTATATATCTTCGATCGATGATCATATCAAAATAGGTTGTACTTTCCATTAACAAACCCCTTACACCAAATCTCTTGAAAATGTATGTCTAGGTCCAAATGTGGGTCAACCACCTCATGAATCCCAAATTATCCTCCATTTCTCCTATACCATGAATAAAATTTACTCATTTAATCCAAACCCTCATGAAACCAAGCCCACTACACCTATTTGAGACATTAGTACTTGAATCACACTTGGCCACTCACAAATTCATGATTAAAAAGGTACCAAAGGAAACTGGTGTGTACCATAACCACCTAACTCACACTTATATGAGTCATCCCTCAAAAGGATAAGCTGACCATACTACATAGAATATCAGTATCACTAATAAAAAATCTCCATTGTAACTCCTCTTTAAAATTAGGAATTTCTCATATGCCATGATATATTCGATAACCACCCATTATGCGATGTGGTTTTTAGTCATGGGAAACTTCTCCCCACTAAAAAAGATATTAAAAATAATCCATTGGTCAATAGTTTCTAGAACAAAAATTGTATTACCCACCAAAATCAATCACAAAACAAAGACACCCTAGGTTCTTTCTTAGAAATAGAAGGCATTAACCAACCTATATCCCCAAACCTAAAAATCTTCTATGAATCAGTCTCAATAAGATCGTAAAAACAACATCACTACCTAAAAAGTAATATGTAAGGACCCTAACCAACCCCATATGAATGTTTCTCTCGATTGAACCAAACCTAAACCTATGAGGGTATGAGTCACAACTAAGGGCCTCTATGTTTCCCATAAATCCCTACTAATAAAGGTTCGTATCTTGGTCATTAGGTTCTACCCTAGACCATAATTCAATCCTCTCCAAGGTTACATCTCATGGGGAGTTACCTCAAACCCATCTCAACAAATGACATCTAACACGCCTATCAACCCTCCCTAATGGAGGTAAGGATAGCATCAAACTACAAGGGTGAAAAAATTTCAAGAATCGGTGTACCCAGGACATGATCCTCTCTAAGAACCATCGTATGGACTTATCACAGATACTATTATGTAATAGTATAAATAAAATGAATTGAAACTCACTGGGAATCTGTATATGGTAATACCCCCTTGAGGTTCTAGTTCACTATAAATTCTAGGTGGCTATTGGCATCGTATAAAGTGACCCAACTAGATCACCTAAAATGAAGGTATCTGCTACCAACATTGACCTACAAGGGTTAATAGTATGTGAAGAATATCATCTCAATGATTAGTTCAATATCAGAAGCATGTGGCTCCATTAAGTATAATTCCATTCCATGCTATGCGGGAAAACAATATATAGGTTGTTATTGAAACATTAAATATCTTAACCAATGAAACAACATTCCATGAGTGGTTCAACAGTTGTCAATAACATTCCCTATAGACAAACTAGTGTCACTAGAACTACCATGCATATAGAATGAGTCATCGGCCTCTCTATTTAACATCTCTCTATAAATCCACATAACCTTCCATCAGAATAATATATATATATTCACATCATTACAGTTGAGTATAATTCCACCAAGAACATATACAAAAACAACATTTAGATTTCTTTAGAAACTTTAAGTATATTTCCAATGTCTTTAGTAAAATCATACACTAGAATACATATAACACGTGAATGATACATGCCAAAAATAATGCATAAGACACCCCTTTATTTTGTCATCTAATAGTTAAAATCAATCACTAAAATATTTCTAATGAGCCAATGTACCTGAATTTGTAATAAATCATAATATCCATATTACATGTGTGTCTCTCAAAGAAATAGTCAAATATAACTCTAACATCACATATCGAGAACAACCATCCCATATCCCTAGAAATAAGGAATTCTCACCAGAACAAGATTTCTCAATGCCCTAGTATGATATTCATCATAGGTTCTAAAACATTCTTGATAATATTGTCTACCATATCCTAAATAGTAAAACAATAGAAAAGGAAAATCTCTTATACCACTTTATAGCATCTCGATTAATGTGCCACTAATCCAGTGCCCTAAGCCTATTCACTACATGGCCTCAAGCACACCTCTCTATACGCTAGAGGCTGATGACTAGTACCTAGGGCCTAATATGTGTTTTTGGGAAGACTATGTTCTTATATTAGAGTATCAAATAATATAAATAACTTGATATCACCAATAATAGTAAATAATCATAGTGTAGAAGCAGTAAATGAAAAAAACAATAACATGATATTATAATAAATAGAATATAGTAAAGGCCCACATAGACATGAAACACATATAAAACTGATTTCCCACTGGTCAGATCACATTTATAAGAGTAAATAAAATAATCATAAGTAGAATTATAGGGCTCTAATGTATGATCTAAGATGAACCAATTCCTAATCTCCATATACATATTCAAGCCAGTATTTGCGATCAGCCCCAGGCATTAGCCCAACCTATTCCTGCAACCGAGTAAACATATTTTCAGGTACCACAATGTAATGGATTCCTAAGGAGGGTTTGAGTAAAAATATGATTAAGGAACAAAAATGTGGTCCCACATAGAGCTAGTGGAATGCAGTGTATGTATGTGAAAGTTACTCATCAGGATAAAAATAATAATAATAATAATAACTATATTTTGAAGATAAACTTGAAGACAAAGGGCATACCAAGGCATGATCTTATAAGGGTATTCTCATGTAATGTGCTCATGCTCTCTATGAAATAATAAGAAGTAAAATAATTAAATAAATTTATAGTCAATCCTTGGGTCCATGATCTTCATCGGCTATATATCCCATGAAAGAGGGATTCAGCTGGATGTCGTACCACTCAAGCTATGTATAATTCAAGTTGATCCTTGGGTCCATAATCCCAATAAATGATACCTACTTCATCTAGTGCTAGAATGAATATGAGAAATATATGTTACTATATGGGGATAGATTTACTAGCCAACAGATCACCCATACTCACCTCCAATCACTATAATACAGGATTATAGGTAATATCTAGATATCCTATAAATATGGAATTGATCGGGATGTCACACCACTCATTCCATGTAAATCTAGTCCAATTTTTGAGTCTTAGGTCTCGGTATGTTGGTAATCACAACATTTGGACTCATATAGCCCCAAAGGGGGATTACCCTTAGGTTACATGTAAATAATTCTATCAGTATCCAAGTACACGCTTGAAAACAATTCAATAAAATGGATCAATTTCCCACTCCTAGACAAGTCCAATGAGTATAGTAATGGTGTTTCAACCCAACCCTATAAGAAATCATAAGCATTTCTCGAGGAGAGAATAATATAATCCTTAATAGTATCTCAAATATGGTTCTGATATATCCCAAAAAACATACCACTGTAACCCTTATCAGGGGAGGAACCCTTGTGATAAATGGGAATTTCTAAAATGGGAACCTCTAACCATGTAAGGCTCATAAAATGGACCCAAGATGTATGTGAGGGAATCCCAAATAGTAAATACTAGAATACCAATCCTAAGAAGTATTTATGGGAATACCAATAATAAATAAAGCTCAAAAGATATATCCTATAAAGTATATTTTAGAATCTAAATAATTAGACAGGATCAACAACCAGATCATTAGAAGTGCATTTGGACATCATTTTCTTATATCACACCATATCAATCTCATCAACCTAAAATTATAGGAATAACCTCTCGTAATAATAGATGCATTAAGAGTGATCAAGTGAATTCATAAACAAAAGAGTGAGGGTAGCCACGTGCTTAAATCCACCACTATTTCCATAGACTCTCAAGCTCACACAATCTGTATGGGCTCTATGGTGACACACAGCACCATATCCACCCAAACCTATGATTTAATAACTTAGGGTAGGTAAAACATTAGGCCAACCATTAGGTACCATAGTTTAGTTATCATGTGAGGCATGCTAATCAGGATTATTGAGGTTCACATATAAATGGAGGTATCCCTCTATGAAACCTATGAGTTAATAAATAAATAATGGAATCCATTTTGGGGTACCCATAAGGAGTAAGAAATTGGAGGCATCCTAAATGAGATCCCCTAGGTCAAATTATATGAAGAGACATCCCACAAGGGATCCCTTACCTGAGTGATAGTCTCAAGTCAATGTATGAAGATAGTACACAAGGGTTATAAGTGACCCATGGAGTTTATCCACTTAATTAAAAAATTTAACTAATTAAACATTCCAATTGAATAAAACTAAATAGGGGAGTTATCCTCAAAGGAAATTCTGAGCCTGTACATACCTCTAAAAACATTCATAAATACCATATGGTAGGTATGATATACCACCTACCTTTAGGAATCTTTCTATTTAACTTCCAATGTCCAAAATTAGCTATTGAGGCTTGTCTAATCCCATTAGAGATATACATGGTCCTTTCTTAGACAAAACACCAGGAATTAATTAATTATAAAATATTATAATTAATTAATAAAACCCAAAAAATTATAATTTTGGAAAAACCATTTTATTTTAAAAGGCATAAAGCCTTAAACCTGACCGATTGATTCCATCACATCGGAATGGTGACCTAATACTCATTAAAAATCCACAACATATGTCTAACCTATAGTTGGGAACAATCCATAATAAAATGTTAAAAAAAAATTAATTTTTTTAAACTTTAAATCTTGTAAAAAATCACCAAAATGACATACCTCAACCACATGGTATGCGAAATAGTGTATAAAAAATCCTGGGTCACCTTCTTTCTTGGGAGAGTGAAATCCCAATCAGTGGTATCCTATTCCACCATGATCTAGTTGAATCAGGACTAAAATCTATTACTGCAGAATTTAATATTAGAGGAAGTAGAAAAAGAACCCAATAGAGGTTATCAAATTTGTAGGATTACCTTATGTATTCCAATGCATTTGACGATGTTCAATTCTGACTCAAAATTAAGAATAACTCCCATTGAGGAAGGTGAGGAGGCTGGCGTGTGTATGGTTGATCCTGAAAAAATGAGTGATAAAATATGTGTAAATCCCATTTAGTTTTTTTGAAAATAATTGTATTTTTTATCATATTAATTAATCACATGGTTAGACTTCATGGCCTAGCTAACTGTGGGCCAACCATGCAGTGCTACTTCCCCCCTACACCTCCACCTCGCACAGTTTCCAAGAATGGTTAGTCCATCTATTTGACATGTCTACATTAAATTGAATACCCCAACATAGTTTCCCTTGGCCCATGTGACAACCCAGACCTGGATTCCACTTAATAAGTGCTGGAAGCCCGGTGGACCACATGGCCTCAAACACAACTCCCCAAATTCCAAAGGCTTATTACTAGCAGCAAGGGCCTAGGGTATGTCTGTGGGGATACTATGCCCTCATTACTAGAGTTTAGAAAAATAGATAAAAATAACAGAGGTAAATAGTAGAATACATATTAGTAAACAATAGAAGGAGATAATATAAGATAATAATAATTGTGTAACAACTGAAATAAAATTCAAAAACTGGTGGTATGTCTTGTCACTAGAAAACTTGAAATCATGGATTCAAAATAGCAGTCATAACATGTTTCACAAAAGTGAAAAAGAATAAAAAGACTATCCCAAGCATCCAAAGTTCAAAATCAGTTCTTTTCTATCAAGATCCATACTAAATAGTTTGTTATTAGGTGTTCGAAGCCGTATTATTCCCCTTTTCATCACCTGCAACTATGTAATCTTCCCCAGGTACTAAATAGCACCTGAAGAGGGTGTGAGATAAATCTTAGTGGGCCAACACCAATGGTGTTTATAATATTTGGTCCACATAATGAAATATAACAGTGTTCAGTCTTGTATATCTAATGTAAAGAAGTAAAATGTAACTAAATACCCAAGTACAAGCTTCATCCCTCAGCTCGTGTCTAAACATGTAACCAATTCCTTACTTGATTGTTACCAATTTATAAATAACTCATTTTTCATTAATAGTAAAAATCCAGTATGTAACAAAGGAAACATAAGCCTCAAGGGATACTTAACTCAGTAGTATCTGAGTCTAGATAAGGGTTAATATTGTAATCCAATTAGAATTCTCCACGGTATTCCACAATGAGGCGCCTACTGAGTCCTGGGAGCGCATCCAAGGTAAAATGGGGATAAGAAAAAAACTGGGCCCAATGGGATTTAACCACGGTACGTACTTGTCAATAATTGATCCATGGAGTCTATCCAAGGAATCCTAGATCCCAAGAGTGTGTCCAAGGCAGCCTATATTACCACATGAGGGATCATACAATATCATATTGGGCATCCAAAAGTTAGATAAGGATTGGATTCTTGGTGGGTCTCAACCAAATAAACCCGTATCCTAGAATCAAAATGGTGTTCCCGAGTGATCATGGTATCCCCCCATCAGAATCCATGGAGAGTTTGAATCAGGACATTACTATTTATAGTGAAGTATTATAATAATTCAATTGGTTCCTTCCATGCCTTTCATTTGTGTGATAAGGTCATGTAGCATGAAATCATGTAATCATGTCATTTGGATCGAACTTTGCCTTCTATTAGTGTGATAAGGCCAAGTAGAATGAAACCATTTAATCATTTAAGGAATATTCCATTTTCAAGTTCCATTCCACTACCTTCCATTATCGTGGTAAAGGGTACTACATATATGCAACCAATTATTCATTCACATTCAATATGGTCAATTTATATAGTTATTATACTTGCCATTTAACATTCCACAGTTAATAATCAATTTGAAGAAATTACCTTAGGTGGGTCAAGTGGTGAGAATACATGGTATATGACATTATGCAATTCTCATTAATAATTATCCATTTATTATAGGACGACTCACATTTATAATGGTCAAATGAAGGCACACTTGAATGGTGGCTCAAACATGCCAAAACACTGAAAAAAATGGCATAACCTTCGAAATGTGGAGGATTGGGCTGTGTGTGTAACCACTAACAACTAATCACAGATTTGGAAAGAGCATAACCATATGATTCTAATAAGTATAATCATGGAATGTAAATTTAAGAAATGGATTCTGATAAAATATGTGGGCACCAATAGATATTCTAAATTCAATGAAATTTAGGGAAGATTTATAGAACACCAACCTTAGGGTTGTATGACTCTCCACCTCCAGTATCGGCCCTTTATTTTCCACGAATCAATGTATATCTAAGAAAAGGATAAAAATGATCATACCATGATAACTAGGTTTAGAGAAAACTAGTACGAGAATAGCTCAAACAGACTGAAAATCCCACTGGTTTACAGGTACCTAGAAAAAATGAATGTTTGCATGGTTAGTCCACTCATCCATGCACTAACCATGTGAGGCGGCACTGTGCTGAAAAAGGCAATCTGCCCGGTTTTCCAAACTATGTAGAATTTCTGCACAGTTTACACTAAACCGTGCACCAAGCCCGATTTTCCCAAAAAGAAGGTTCTAAGCTCTGAAATTTTCTCAGAAACCCCCCGAGTGCTTTTCAAACCCATTAGGCATCCATATTAGGTCCAAAGTAAATATTTATACTGAAATTTAAAGGTTAAACACTTGAGTGAAAAATTGGGTTCTTACATCTTGCCGCATAATTTCTCAAACTTTTCACCTGTATGAAATGACCCACATGGTTAGGATGCATGGTTAGAATTAGTAGTGTACCAACTATGGACCATGAGATATACCGTTCCTAAACTCCAATTTTGGTACCCAAACATTCGAGAAAGTCCCAAAACCTCATGGACACCTTACGAGCCTCATTAAATGTCTAAAAAATTATTTAGAATTATATCATCCTTAAAATTTATATTCTAAGCTTCTAATTAATATTTTAACCATTGAGTAAATGAAAATTAAATTTCTTTAAAGAAATTTCCAACTAAAAAAACATGGGACCATACACTCTCTAGATTTCTCTTTCTATAGAAGAATAAAACACCAATGAACTTGAATTTAAATAAAATATGAAGGATACGACTACCTACTTCCATCTAAAATAATAATAATGAAGAGGCACTTATCAAATAATAAGAATTAAAATCCATTCCAATCTAGAAAGACAATATTTCATTTTAATTTGTTCATTATGATTTTTTTTAATTTGAATTTAGTATTACATCACAATGATGTAATTTTTAATATTCAGCTAACACATAGATTTCCTTGGAGGATGAATAACAAGAAGAAGAAGTGACATACTTTGAGGGAAGAGTGGGGGAGATAGTTGAAATGTACGTTGGTGAATATGAGGAAAATGGTATAAAACTAGAGATCATTATATAATAAATTTATAAACCTAAATCAGAAGAAAATCCATATCCTTTCCTAATATCTGATCCTCCAATGGACATCACACCTCCATCTAAAAAAAAATAAAAGGAACCAATTTATAATTTATCCCCTCTCCTTCCACATGTTTATATATTCATTCGAGGGGATAGATTGATTTTTTTTGATAGTCTTCATTCTCAGTGTCTACTCATGGTCACTAGGAAAAATCACATGTGTTGGTTTATCTCAAATAATTCCCATCCACATTTTTATTGGGGATAAAGTACAAAAACAAAATGTTTAGGGGTATTAAAATCCTAACACCCACATTGTGTTTATCCAAGGAATCCTGGATCCCATGAGTGTATCCAAGGCATCCTATAGTACCACATGAGGGATATTACAGTATCATATCGGGCATCCAAAATTTAGACAAGGATTAGGTTCTAGGTGGGTATCAACCTAAGAAAGCCATATCCTTGAATCAAAATGGTGTTCCTGAGTGTCATGGTATCCACCAATTATGATCCATGGGGAGATCGACTCAGGCCATCCCAATTGATAGTGAAGTCTTATAATGATTTAATTAGTTCCATCCATTCCTTTAATTAATGTGATAAGGTCAAGTAGTATGCAATCATTTAATCAAGTCATTTGGATCAAGCCTTGCCGTTAATTAGTGTGACAAGGCCAGGTAGTGTGAAACCATTTAATTATTTAATGAATATTCCATATTCATGGTCCATTCCACTACCTTCCATTAATGTGGTAAGGGGTACTATAGATATCCAACCAATTATTCATTCACATTCAATATAGTCAAGTTATATACTTAGTACACTTTCCATTTCACATTCCACATTTAATAATAAATTTAAAGAAATTACCTTAGTTGGGTCAAGTGGTGATCATACACGGTAAATTCCATTATTAAATTATCATTAATAACAATCCATTTAATATAGGATAGATTACCTTAATAAAGGTCAAGAGAAGGTGCACCCAAACAGTGGCTCAAACATGCCAAAACACTAAAACCAAAATATGGAATAACCTTAGACATAATGTGGATTGAACCACTAACAAATAATCACATATTTGGAAAGAGCATAACCATATGATTCTAACATGTATAATCATGGCTTGTAAATTTAAGAAACTGATCCCGATGAAATCGACGAGCCTCACACAGATATTCCAAAATCAATGAAATTTAAAGAAGAGTTATAGAACACCCACGTTAGGGTTTTATGACTCTCCTTCTATAGTATCAACCCTTTAATTTCATTTAATCAAAGTATATATAAGAAAAAGTATAAAAATTCTCATATAATGAAAACTAGGTTGAGATAAAAAGAGAAGGATAACGACTCAAATAGACTCAAGTACTTACTGTTTCACATAAAACATGATGAACAAAATCTCGATTAGTTTCCGGATGAAGTAGATATCTTGATACCTTTATTAGATCTTAAAAAAGATCCAAATGGGTGAAAAGGAAGAAAATCACACTTGTTTATGAGTTGGGGAAGAAGGGGGAGTAAATAGATCATTAAGGGAATTTTGGATATTTTACCCAAAATTTTAGACTACACATGAATTTTCCACATGGTTTGTCAAACCATGCACAAACCATGCACAATCCATCCCTGAGTACCGAGGAAAAAGGGATCTTCACATGGTTAGGCCACATGGCCATAAACCAACCATGTGAGGTGGATTTTTCCAGGAAAAGAAAATCTGCATGGTTTACTCTAAACCATGTGCCAAACCTTTTTTTCCCAAAAAGAGAATTCTGAGATCAAAAATTTTCTTGGAAACCCCTGAGAGATTTTTTAACCCCTTAGGAATCTATTTTAGGCCCAAAGGGAAAATTTAGACTGAAATTTATGGGATCCATAACCAAGTGAAAAATCGGGTTCTTACAGCCCACCAAAAAATTTCTTAAAATATTCTCCTATATAAATTGACCAACATGGTTAGGCTATATGGTCAGAATTAATAGTATCCCAACCATGCACCATGAGATATAACTTTCCTAAACCCAAATTTTGGGACCCCAACCCTTGGAAAAGTCCCAAAAAATATTAGATACCTTACAAGACTCATTCAATGTCTAAAAAAATTATTTAGAGGCATATAATCCTTTAAATTTCTATTATAAGCTTTTAAGTAATATTTTATCTTTTGAGTAACTGAAAATTAAATTTCCTTATAGAAATTTCCAACTCAAAAAACATTGAACCATAAAATCTCAACATATATCTATCTATGGAAGAATATAGAACAAAGGAACTTGAATTTGAATAAAATATGAAGGAGATGACTACCTACTTCCATCAATAACAAACAAGCATGAAGAGGAACTGATCAAATAATAAGAATTAAAATATTTTCCACTCTATAAAGAAAATATTTTCTTTAAATTATTTCATTTTGATTTTATTTAAGTTTAATTTAGTATTACATCACAATTATGTAATTTTTAATATTTTTCTAACAAATAGATTTCCTTAGAGGATTAAGAACATGATGAAGAAGTGACATAATTTGAGGGAAGAATGGGGGAGACAATTTAGATATACATTGGTGAATATGGGGAAAATGGTAAAAAATTACAAATCATTATATAATAAATTTATAAACCCAAATTAGAAGAGAATCCATATCCTTTCCTAATATCAGATCCTCCAGTGGAAATCAAATATCCATTTAAAAAAAATAGAAGGCACTAATTTATACTTTATCCTCTCCCCTTCCATATGTTTTATCCATTAATTTTAAGAGATAGATAGATTTTATTTTATTTTGATAGTCTTTATTCATAGTGTCTACTCATGGTCACTAGAAAAAATAACATGAGTTGGTCCATCTCAAATAATTCCCATCCACATTTTTATTTAGGAGAAATTACAAAAACTAAATGTTTAGGGGTAGTAAAATCCTAACACCCACATAGAGGTTCCAAACCACATTCTATCATATTTTCCATTTCCCTTTCTCTTTATTTATTTTTATTATGTTTTATTTTTTCTTAAGTTTATATAGGTTTAAAGTGGTATAATCTTGGAGCTAAAATCAAGGCTAAAACTTAAGAATAAACCTAGGTTATTTATTTCCTTCTCTTTGGGTTTTCTTGCCCTATTTTTTTATTTTTTTGAGAAATAATGAATGGTAGTTAAATTTAAGTTGGGGGGAGGTGTAAACCTACTTAGAAGCTTTATTGTGGCTTTCTTTTTTCCTTTTATTTTTTCAAGAAATTAGACCTCCAATTATATATATTTATAATTTTATATTATTTAATCTATTTTATCTATGTTTTATTAATTTTTGAAAAAATGGGTTTTAAATGATTATTGATGTGGGAAATGTTTCTGTGAATTTTATTTTCAAAATTTTTTATTGTGTGAACTATTTTTTGAAATCCTTTCCCATGAATCAATAAATCAAATTATTTTCCCTCTATTATGGCGTATTATAAACCATGTTTTAATTTTATTCCTATTACCAAAACATTCTTAAGAGAAACTTTGAATTTTTTGTGTGCGAACTAGAACTTGTGATTGATCTATTTATAGGATTTGGATTTCATAATGTTTTTATTAATACGATTTATTAATTTATTTGGATGGATATATTTTAATTTTATACCTACTTACACATTTAAGATTTTTTATCCCTTATAATCCATGAATTTCTTTATTTGTTTAATCCAAATTACATTTAATTTTTTCCTTACATACCATCACTCTTAATATTTTTTCATGAATATTCCAATTTTGAGTGTTGGGAAGGGGATTTTAATGTGTTTTATTTAGTATGAAGTTGATTTTTTAGAGTGTATTAAGTGTTAATATTTTTTTTAAAAATAATGGACATGATTCATTATTTCATTATAATATTTATATATCATTTAATTCTACAAAAAATTAAAAACATTCAAAAAAGGGAAAAATATATAAAGAAAAAAATGTAGATGATATTTTATTTTTTAATTATGATCAATTTTGTGACTCAAGAACCAATTTAAAATCAACTTAATGAATCTTAATTCATACATTTCATTCAATTTTCATATAATCCTCTCTGAAAAAAAGGAAAAGGAAAAAAATTGAAAAAAGGAAAATTAGGATGAAATCATTCCTTGTATTCAATTTTTGGGTCATGGACAATGTCAAAATGGGAATGTGGTTTACATTTTTAAGGGGCGTTGAGTGAGTATTTTATAGTCTTTTCACATGAATATTCATACATTATATTTAAAAAGTTAACATTCTCTTCCCAGGTTTAAATTTTTAGTTTTTTTACCTACCAACCCCTAGTCACGAAATCACCTTGAAAATATCGCAGGACTCGGAACACTTTTATTTCTCACTATGTTGAGAGATTAAAATTTTGACTAGCCTATAGTGATATATGAAATTTCAAAGTACAAGCAGAAATTTCAATTTAATTTCTCTTGAGTGAATAATGACATAAAATTCCATGTGAGGTAAGTTGTGATTGGGCCATGGATGTATTTTTGAAGCTAAATGAATCTAAATGTGAGAGTTTTAAACTAAAGGGTTTTTTTTTCATTTATGAGACATGATGTAATTTTATTTTGTAAAAGATCTTGTAAAATTTATCACTTTTTTATTTTAGTGTTTATTTTGATTCAAATATTTGATGATTGCTCGGGAGTGAAATGCTCAAGTGTGGTGGAATAATGTAGATCACAATTTTACATTTTTTATTTTGTATTTCAAATTTTTAATGCCACCAATGTGTTATTTTATTGGAAATTTTCAATTTTTTAGTTTTTTGTAATAATTTGACATTATTTATAAAAATGGATTAATTTTGTAATTTTTTGTGTTTTTTAGATTTGTATTTCAGATAGAAACTTTTCTACACTAGTCCATACTATGAAATTATTATTTTTAGGATTCTATAATTTATGGTGCATATTGAATCCATTAAGAGGAAGAGATACACATAAAAATTTTAATCCCAAAAGAAGCTCAAAATTTGGGCCTCAAGATTTAGCATTGTAAAACCATCATAAACTACATCTCAAGATTTAGCCTCCTCCATGAACATAAGTTCATTGTAAATCAGAGAAGAGGAATATAAAGAGTATCCATCCAAGGAATAATTTTTTAATGATTCATTAATGACATTGGTTAACATATAAAATAAGGCTAAAATGTTATGGCTTGATATAGGAGAGATAATAAAAAAATTCAAGAAGAATACTTTTCAAAAAATTTCTATTTATTGGGCCTTGAATTCTATAATTTTTAGAGGTAAAATTTGGAGTGAAATCCTTCCTCAATTTTTCCTATAAAAATTCATCCCCATAACTTTTGAAAGTGTTGGCCATTTATTTAGTTTTTTTATAGATGTATAGATTTGTTTTTTCTGTAATAGTTTTACATAATTTTTACATATATAATTTTTATATTATTTATCAATTTATATTATGTTTCTATGTCGTGTTTCCCTTACTTTACTTTTACTAACTCCATATTTGTGCACAACTAACCCTTATTGTTTTTCTTAGGGGGGGTGGGGGGTGGAGTGGTGATATTTTGATATTATTATTCTTCAATGTTATTTTTTCATTTTATTATAAGAATTTAAATAGTGGTTAAATTGATTTTGGTGAGGGGTCAATAGATATTCTCTTAAATGGAATTCTTATTCATTATTTATTTGTCTTCCTTACCATTACATTTGGATTCACGAATATGTTAAAGTATGGATTGGGAAGTATTGGTTAGTGAGGATTTTTTCTAGCGAGAATTAAGAATAATATTTAACTACATGAAATGTTCTCATATTTGGTTAATAATAATTAAAATAAAGAGGGTGTTGAGTGAAAGTCAAAATTGAATATAATCTTGAAATTATACTTTTAAAAAATGATTACATTTCAACAAACAACTAAGAACAATAATGAATTTTCACTAAATTACTCGTGTATTCTCTTATTCTTTGTTTTTTCTTTTCATATTTATATAAAAAAATAATTTTTAAACCCAAAAAATTATATTTGTTTATTTTTAAGAGGTATAATTATTACAATATAATAGTGAGAATGGTGAAATTGTTTTTGAGTGGTCTACTTATTATCAACCATGGGCTTGCAATGTATTTCTTTCATAGGTAATAATAATATTGACTAGGGATAAAAAAATCCCTATGAAGTGGATGGTCAATTATATATTCCTTTATGGCCCAGTGTATGTGTGACTATATGTTTCATTTCATTTGATATAACATGTTCTTTTTCATTATTCTGCATACTCTAATAGATGATAATTTATTAATATAGATACCATTTGGTTATTTTTTGTGTTTTTTTTACTTTTGTATGATGGTATATTCTCTCCATCGTAAGACCATTGACCCTTGCTTCTAAGTGGAAGCCTGTATCATATTGGGAGGCATGACTAAGGTCATATGGAGACTTGGTTTGGTTACTTGTAAGAGTGAACTTGGAAATGGACATTATAAAGAGAACCCCCACTGAAAATTTATAATTAAAAGATAAAAGGTTACTACCTGTGTCAAAATGGCACACATTTTTTTTTCAAAATCTCACTTGATTAAAACCCCACAATCAAGAATGCTTGTCTTACAGAGTTTCAAGATGGGTGAAAACCTATGATGTTTTATGTGGTGTTTTATTGTGAAAAAATCACACTAAAATATTAGTGTTTTCATGTGTAGATAGTCATTAGTATGATAAGTGATATTGGTTGGTAATAACCTATGATTCTCTAGGAAGTAAACCATTTTAATAAAATTAAACTATGAGGTAAGGATACTAGGTTCATGACCCAGTAAGGTCGGGTTTTGAAAAATAGCATCATAGCCAATACCTATCTAGAAGTGTAGTGGCACTACCTATTTTGAGGTGTGGGGTCCACAATAAGGGAATTTTGATTCCAAGGGGGATCGTGTGTAACTCCCCTTGAATAGTGAGAATTAAAATACTAAATTTTACTAACCATTTCAACAAGGTTCACCCCTATTTTTTCTAGAGTCTACTTGATCATAACTTCACAGTTAAGCATACATTTCTTGAAGTTGTGTCAGGATGGGTGACCTCCTTGGAATTTTCCCAATGTGTGTATAATAGAAGAAAATTTATACTCAAAGAACATGTTTTTTCTTATGGAGATATTCATTAGTATGATAAGTGACCCCAGTGGGTAATAGTATTTGATTTATAGTGAAGGAATCCAAGACATTATAGGAGACCCCTAGGGTCATATTTCTGAGTTCAAGTCTTAGAGGGGTCGGGTCATAACGACTGTCTTGATAAATATTTATTACATATTCAGTGATGAATATGAATAATTCAAAATAATTTAGATACTGAGATCCAAATATATTATCAATATTCACTAAGTATGTATAATGAATGAAATATATGTTAACAGTTGTTATCAATTTTTTATATTTAGTATCGATATTGGAATAAAAAAATTAATTTTTAAAATGAAATCCTATATAAATTAAACACTATAGAATTAATATTTATTCATTACTAATAATTTTAAATTATATTTTTGTTCATATAAAGTGTTCCTTTAACTTTTTTTAGAATTGTGACTATATATTTCTTAGGGAAATTGGTGAGTTTAATATATAAAGATATTTTTTAGTTAATATATTGTTTTCTACATCGATTTTTTTCTTTCTAGACTTATAGGTTTTATTTATAACTCGTCTATATGTGATTAGATTACTCACTAAAATTATTTCATAATTCATCCATAGGTGAGAAGTTCATTGAACATGAAAGGTGAATTTGAAATTGATTGACAAGTGAAGAATAAAGTTGTAAATTACAAGAGCCCTGAATATGATTGCAAGATGGGGAACCTAGTATCTCTTTATATTGTGAAAAGCATATATTAATATTAGGGGAGAATATTTATTGATAACTACCCATGAAAATAGTGTTACTAAACTCACAATTTTTATCATCTAGCCTCTCCTATAATATTTGACTATTAGTATAATCTATTCATTTCAGAATTCTTATAAATTTCATCTTAGAAAGTGGATCCAAGTGTTTTCCTATAATATTTTTTGTGTAAAATTAGGTTTCCATAATGTTGTTTTTATATAAAAAATATTGGGGAGAATTAAAATAGATGTAAGTTTCTCATATAAATTGGTATTTTTGGGATTTGATGTTAAAGGAAGGAGATGTAGCATCTTGAATCAAAACATATTCTTATCCCACAACGGGTGAGAAAAACTATTGTGGGGGAGTATGTAGTATCATAAAAATGATGATTTTTTTATTAACGATAGTTTTTCCAAAAAATATAAAGGGGAATATTTTGTAATCCCCATGGTAAAGTTAACGTGTTGGATTTATTATTAGAACATTGGTTATAAAGACTAAGGTCTTAGTATCACATAGTTGGTGGTTACTTTATTACATTGGCATAAGATACAAGATATCACATCCCAGGGGACCATATAGTTTATTAGTCTAGGAAAACTATATATATACATGAAATTCACATTATATTTAAAAAAATAGAATGTTTTTTATTTGAGAATACCATATTTACCCTTATTGTATCCCGACATATCAATCAAAAAAAAAATTATTGGTTTCCGAGATAAAATAAAACATAATAAAGGGTTGATATTAGATTTCTTAGTAAGAGTACGTGTATGAAAGAATCTATCAATAAAAAATAAGCATAATCAATATCTCAAGGTAAATAACTGAAACACATTCCATTAAATTAATTACTTTTTCATAATATGGTAGGAATAAATGATGATCAAATAATTCCATAAAAATAATAACATAAGATTTATACTTAACCATTTATATTTGAACAAATTTAATAATAACATAAACATCAATAACTAATCTCATAATGAGGGAATGAAAATTATCAGACATTTGAAACATACTGTGAGAATAGTTCACAAGGTAGTTTAAAACTAAGGGGTAAAACCCATTTAATTTGGTCGAATGATTTGTTTCATAAGACCTACCAATTCATCCAGGGGATATGTAATTCTAGGACCCAAAAATCACTTAATAATTCCAATTCATTCCTTATATGAAATGGGTGAAACATAATCAATATAAAAATTCTTATTGGTAAAACTAGCATACAAAATGTTAATAATTTCTTAATCAATAAACATAATTATAAGGTATTCAGAGTAATATGGAAAATGGTTTCAAAATAGCATATCCCATTCAAATGATCATAAACCATCTAGAGAAATAATTAATATGGAATAACTACAATATATTTTCAATGGAACATAAGGAAAAATGTTGGTGGTTATCATTGATTAATAGAAATAACATAATAATTCCATTAAAATAATTCTAGAGGAAAATATGCTTTTCATTTTGAAAATAAATTATAAAAATAAAATTTCAAAAATCATTTTGAAAATAATTTTATTTGATAATAACCTTATAAATTTTAAAATAAGATTTAAAAAATTGAGTGGTCATGAATGAAGAAAACTCTATTCATATTGTACACATTAAAAGAAATATTCCATTCATATTTTCAATAAAACCCCAACATGAATTTCATAGAAAATGAAATGAAGATTCACTTAAAAAAATTTATAAAAATATTAAATTAGGAAAAAATTTGTTTAATCAATCATTTTTACAAATTGAAAACATATTTGGAAATATTTTTGAAAAACATGTTTTTGGAAGAAAAAGGTTTTTTAACCAAAGAGAGAAATAAACTAAGATTTTCTTAAAATAATTTTCATAATTATTTTAACTAACAGAAAGGAAAAATTAAAATATTACATGAAAAGTTCCTAAATAATAAAAGGATGATAAAATTAATGATTTTTTTGTGTGACAGATCATAATATTTCATCATCATAGTTTTAATATTAAACAATCTTGATAGATGTTGAGATTGTAAAATAAACCATTACCAATTTTGTGACTTTTGAATTGTAAGGACTATAAATTAAATAGATTAAAATGATAGGTTAAATAACATTAAGATAAATTAATTCATTACATAAAATATCAAAGGAGAAGTACATACATCACACAAAAGTACTAATTAGTGAATATTACATATGTCTCATGGAAGTAAAATTGAGACACAAAACCCTTACCCCATAACCAATTTCTTTCATACGAGTCCATACATCCTTTATAGTAAATATTTATTTTTTATAAATAAATTATTGAACTATAATATTATATTTCATAACATATATTATTTACTTATAGTCTTTTAAGACATGTTTACTAATAATTCTTTGTTAAAATCACTTTTTCGAGTGACGATTGCTTTATTTTTATGCATGTTTTTGTTCGGTAATTTTGGTCATTTTACATTGATAATAATTTAATCATATCCATAATTTAAAACATGAAGTAAATATAATATATATTCATTATATATATATATATATATATATATCTTGAGTAGACTATAAAAGTTAAAGATATAAAATGCATTACACCATTCAAGGAGATTATAAGCCATATATATGCCTGACCATTGTTTCCATTTCCTCAATGGATGGAAGAAAATAAAAATAAATATTAATTAAACATTATAGAATAATTATAATTTCATATATATAATTTTTATTAACCAAATTAATCCTTATTTTCATCTATGTAGAAATAAAATTAAAAAATTTCACATTTCTACATGGAGGTGGTAGTCCACACAAAAACATGAGCGATGTGATTGTTTTCCGATGGATTAGAAGATGATTAGTTACATGTTATATTATATTTATTGATTTTTTAGTTTATAAATATCACATATATTCATTAAATTTCTCCTTGACACTTCCCATATAATGAATAAGCAAAAAAATAAACATATTTTTTTGTGAGGTGGTAGTTCAACGTACACAGGAGCGATGTTATCGTATCCCCCATAGAATGGAATGTAAGAATTTATATACAATATAATATTTCAAAAATTATATTAATTTTAAAAATTTCATATAAATATGTTTAATCCATCATTATATGCAGCCTCTAAAGGTGGTGATGGAAGACTAATTACATCAGTTTATGAGGCGGCAGTCTGCAGTACACACGATTGATGTTTTCATTTAACATTAAAAGTGTAGATGGAAATGGGTTATTCCATAAAAATAATAAAATAATATTATATAATTTATAATGGGTTTATTATAATATAATAGTTTAATATGATTTTAAGGATGTGGAATAAAAACTAAAACTAATATGCATGTTTTTGAATTTTACCTCTTCTTCCGAGAGCTTCTTTAGGTTTACACTTAAAGCCTTATTAAGAGGGGTTACTAATATAAAAATGAGTATATGATGTAGTTATGGAATTAAATAATATATTTGGGAAGTTATTTGTTTAAAAAAATGTTTTTTGAAGTGTTAATAGGTGAGGAGAGAGTGTGTCCTTTTATAAGTGGGGGAGATGACAGACATGGATTTTTTTAAAAGATAAAGTGATACCGATGTTTTTATTTTTCCCCAAGCCTAAAAAATGGTTAATTATAAAAAAATAGTGGTGGTAAGTTCAAAACAGAGATATAAATTGGGGTTTTAATTATTTTAATTCATTTTAACACTAATCTACTTAGTTTAACCCCTAGTAAACCTATTTTCTTGTTCACCATGGTAATTAATTTTTAATATTTTCACTATTCATTATAGTAAAAAATTAATATTAAATTATTATATAATATTAATTATTATTATTCCAAATATGAAATCAGTTTTTATAAATTGAATTCATATACCTGGAAGAATCCAATTTCATGTTAAATCCACAAACGCATAAAAAAATTGGCTTTCCAAAGATTTTTTTCTTCAAAATTTTAAAAAGTTTTTATATGATAATTCAAAATGAAATTGAGTGAAATGGTTTAAATTAGTTAAATTATAACATAATAAAACTAATTTTACTTTAAAACCAATTTAAATATAATTTATCCTTATAAATAATTAAAACAAAAATGCAGTTTTCAAAAAACAGTCACTATTTTTCACTATTCATAAAGAACTTTATCTTCTTATAAAAATTGAAAAACTATCTGAAGGATAATTTTTAAATGTATATTAACAGAATTTATTTTAGTTCATCAAATAAATTTTATCAAAGTTATAAAAATTTGTTTTAAATTATGTATTTAAAGTGCGACTAAGCCATTTTAGAAAATATATATTTTTTTTTCAGAAAAAATATCTTTTTATTTCAAATAGTTCTTATTTTATTTATAATAAGTATAAAACTATTTAAATTATTTTATACCTATTTAAACCTTGTAATTTTAATAATTTATTTTTTTCTATTCATATCCTCTAGCTTAACGACATGGTTATAATGGTCTTTTTTAAAAAATATCATTTTAGTAGAGTATTGAGATTTATTTAAAACTGGTATTGTGTGCATCAGAAGATATCAAAGATATTGAATATATTTAAAATTAAATATATCCTAAAGTTTTTTGGTTTTACATTATCTTGTAAACATTATTTTTTAATTTCATATATGCTATCAATGATGATGTTCTTCTTTTAAAATCTCACGGTGTTACATTCTACCCCTTAATTAAATTACATCCTCGCAATTTGATCTCAGAAATTAAGGGTTTTATTTTGGAAATTAATTTTTTCAAAAACCTACTTTATAAAAATGTTTAATAAAACATCCTATTTATAATATAGAAAGAAATTAGAATGGTTATCTTCAATAACACATAATTAGGTTTAAAAATATTGGAACATTGGTGAGAAGTAAATATAGAGTCATGAAAGAAAAACATAAATAATTGTGGAGAGTGATAAAGATCATTTATCCCAACAAAGTGGGTGATATAGATAAGGTTAAATAAAAAAATATAAATTTTTATTTAGTTAAATGTCCATTTGATTCATCAGATATGAAGGTAATTGTATTTTATTTTTAGTCCAAGATCCATTTCTTAAAGTTAAAGAATTATTTTTCTGTCAAGATAGATAATAATGAAAAATAAACTTTATTAATATATTTTTGAGAATAATTTTATCCTTTGGTTATAATTCATTTATTACTCTAGTAAATGAATATCCGAGTTGATTTTTTATGCATGAAACACTAAAATAAACTTTAAACAGATCATAAGATCTATAAAAGTGTAATAAGATATTTCTCCTATCATTATTAAAACTAAAATGCTTAGAGAAAGTTATATAATATAATAAATTAATATATAATACATCAATTGTAACTATAAAAATTCAAATTATTCAATTTAATAAATTTTTAACCTTAAGACTCATCCAAAATTTGTCTGACCAAATTCAAAGTCTATAAATTTAGAGAGAATGTTCCTAAATCGTCATTATATTCCTTAGAAAAGATAAAGGGTATTTAATATCAAATTAAAAATATGTGAATACCTTGATTACCATAAAACTTATTGAAAACATACATTCTTCCAAAAATTATTTTCCTCTTTATTTATTAAATATAATATAAAATTATCAAAATTATTCTATAATTCCAAAGATATAGAATTCTCCTAAAAAAATAACAATAACAATAAAATCACTAACCAATTTCAAGGTCACTAATACTATCCCATAAACATCTCTTTATCATTATTATCTCATCCTCTAGAATGTATTAAGTGTTATCTTCCCTCAATCATTTTTTTCAAAAATATCATTTTTCCACTAAATCACTTTTCCTGGCCATCGATTCCATTCAACATATTCACTCAAGACCTTAAAGAAAAAGTAACATTATGCAATCCCTATACATTTCATAATTATTATAATGATAATATCATTGATAAAATTAATCTAAAACATAATTCATCTATCCAAATACATAATTACTTTAATAATCCACTTTAGCTATTGTAATAGAATAATCTTGGACTTGATCCCTTAGCTTCTTATGAGGTATATTTCCTTAATTCTTGAGGAATTCATTTCTACTGTGCCCTATATCCTTATAGTTAAAGAATTTAACATTATACGTTTCATTATTTCTCGTAAAATCACAAGCATAGTGTTATTTCTCTGGATGATTGTCGAAAATCCCATTTCCATTCAATAAAGTACCAGGTTGATTCCTTCAACAATTATCATATATTGGAAAATCCTTCTTTCCCTTATTCACCTTATCTATATTTTTTCTTATTCTTCTCTTCCACTCTTTCATCCCTTTGAAGCCACAAGATTTGTAGAATTATTTCTATGTATTGATACCAAATGGTAATATTTACTCGTATGATTATAAATTTTTGGAGACTAGCGATATTTGAATAAATTTATTAAAACCATCAAATAAATAGTCAATATTTTTCTTTGGATTACGTATGTAGATATTATCATTCATTTCTAACCTTGTAAAATTGAATTTATACTTAAAAACAATTTCATATTCTTTTTTCCTTAGATTCAAGAACTGTCTCACCATATCCAATCATTACTCACTAGGAAACTAATTTTCCAAGAAGAGTACCTTAAAATCCTTATATTCAATGTTTTTTATTTTTTATTATTCCATAGTATTTTGAATCAATGACAACCATTGATCTGAACCTCATGAGAGATGACAAAATATCATGGGAACTCTCTCCCATCCATTACTTCCCAAAGTGAGAAATATCTTCTTTAAGGAACATATCCATTGATAGTATAAACATGAATTTTTATTCCCATTAAATGTTAGAGGTTATTAACACATAAAGTAATCTGACATTGTTACAACATGTTGTGGATCACCATGATTCTCTATACGAGCCAGGTTATTGATAATAACTTGATCTAGTTTCCTTAATATGGTTCTCATTTGATCAATTCCAACTGTAGATCCAACATCCTTATCTTTAATAGGAGGTAAATCTCTATATGGGGTATGTGAATGGATATTTTTCCCATTGATTTTTAGGATCCATTTTTAAACAATTGTATTCACTAGATTAGATCATAAAATTATGAAACATAATGTATAATCCGCAAACTAGTGAAAAAATTAAAATTAAAATTATTTTATTTGGGAAAATTTTCATATAACAAAAATATTTTATAATCTTTTATTATAGATTAATTTTTTTTTGAATTATCCTAAGAACATCCCATGGGAGAGTCAAAATAGGTTCACAGTAAGGCCCCTTGTTGGGTACTAGGTAACATTAAATTCATGACCAATGATTCATTTTTAAAGTTATTACCCCCAGGTACATCTATTCTAGAAATATATCCACTTTTAGTACCCAGAAAGTGATATATTTATATAAAAAACCACACAATATCAACATTACAAAAAAATAAAGGATGTTATTCTATACTTATTCTCAATATCTATTATTGGGTTATATTCTCTAATCTATGTTTTCTTAAATCTAGTTCCCAAGGTTTCTACTAAATTTACTCTTATAACAACTACAAATACCCAAATACTAGTAATCCAGAGTCCTTGGTTACTTTATTACATATTCATATGATACAAGGAATCACATTATGAAGGACCATATAGTTTATTAGTCTTGGTAAAATATATACACACTGTAACTTTACATTATAATTTAAAACATAAAATACAAAAAGTATTTTATTTGTGAATTAAATATTTTTTAAGGGCCAAAATCTAGGTATCCCAACCCTTTGATTTTTGTTGAATCCCACGGTGCTCAAAGGATGACTAGAGTAGGTTTAGAGGTGTTCAGATATGGAATGATGGAAGTAGGGAGAATTTATGACATGTAAGTGATTCACATAATAATGTGTAGTTCAAAAATTCTTTGAGACTAGTTCATGGGGTGCTTCATGATATGAATTAAATTAGGTTTAAGTGATTAGAGGCGATGCATTTTTCAATGGAAATTAAAACCCAATACTTACAAGATGTGAAAGGGTTTTATGCCATGAAAATCCTTTGTGTGGTGAACCTTTATACATTGTAGTGCCTTAGGATTTATCAAATACTATGGATCTCTCTCATTATCACTAAATCTATATAATTCCCTCCTGGTGTTTTGTAATCCCTTTAAAGAGTATTTATTCTTGGCCTTCTACCTTTGATATATGCTAATTTGAGGCACATTTTAATATTTTTGTCATGGTTCTTCATCCAGGATCCTCCTACTTCTTCTTTCCATGGGATTCGAGTTTCTCTCTGTTATTCTAGTGGAGTTTTCTTGGTTTTATGTAATGTGGTTATGAAATGAAATTCTTAGTGAGATGGAACTCTTGCGGGATGGGTGATCGGTGTCTACGATATTGGTCAATTCTCATGCAAAGAACATTGACACATTTGAGGTAGGGAATTGATTGATTCTATTATAATTATGCACAATCATAAAGTTATCATTGTTTATCCCATTGTATGTCATTGTAATTAACTTAAAAAATATTGAACTCGATTAATAATAAATTGGTCATAGTGATCACATGCTATTTCTTTTAACCATAATAATATTTTTCCTCTTGATTGGAAAGACAGTCTGCTATCTATATAATTATTATTATAATGTCTTGTGATTCTATGAATTATTATGTTGTTATCAATGAAATTTTATAAAGAATATAAATCCATAATTAATATATTAATTAAATTAAGAATTTAAAAGATGCGCATTGTAAAAAATCTTGTGTTTATTTTTAATTTGAAAGTAATAAAATTGATGAAATGTGATTTCGTATTCAAATATGATCTTCCATGTACTAATGGAATTGATAAATATTGTGAATATTGATAATTCTTATGAAAAATGTGGAATTGAAAAGGAATGTTAATGAGAATGGTACTTCTATAAGTTTGTTGAAACTAATTTTAATACTAATAGAATGACTAGAATTTGATAGCTTGTTATTAGTTTATACCTTAGTCTTCCTATAGTTGGAACCTGTGAATAATGAATTGTTTAATTCAATATGGAATAAAAATAATTTGTCTTGAAAATGTTAATTTTTAAGGCTCGAGTTTCCCATCATCTTGAGATGGATGGGTGAGTTGAGTTTGGATCCATGAGAGATCATATTGTGTGAAGGATAAATTCCTTTTTTAGGGATAATATTTCAATAAAAACTATGTTTTTTTGTTGATTCTTTGTGATTTTATATTAATATAAGCTTTATTATTCAATTTTATATTGGGAGGGGAGGTCAAAATGATTTTTTGATCTTTGGATAGATGATGTGATATTTGGGATAGAGACCCAAATGATATAGAAGTAGTTGGTCCCTATGATGGAGGGATGCGTCAGGATATGCAAGTGGGTTTTGGGGATGGAAATGGAGATGGTGGAATTAGTTGGAATTGCGATTACCTATTAATGTGATAAATATTTATGATTTCTTAAAATTAATCTTTTAATGCATGATGGTTGGGTTTCTTACTTTATCCACATTCCTTTCCCCATTGTTTGCGGCTACTGGATATGGTTGGTTGAAAGTTTCCTCTTAGTGGTAGCTTATGATTATTTTCCTAGAGTACCTATAATTTTGTAATGATTATAATGATGAATAAAAAATTCTTAACTCATGTGGTTGGTGTTGATAGAATGAAAATGCTAAAAAGTTGTTACTCTCGAGAAACTGTGGACTCTATTCAGATTATGCCTGAGGGGAATCAAATTTACTCTGATGATTAATGTAATGAATCCTAAAATATTTTTACTAGTTAATTTAATGTCTAAAAAATTAAATAACGAAAGGAAATGATAATAAAAGTATTGATGTCATTAATGTATCTCTTTTAAATGATTTTGTGTTTATAAGATTTCTGATCTTAATAATTGTAGCTAGGAATCCAAGTAACATTAGTTGTAGTGGGGTCTAAGACATGGTTATGCCCATAGTTTGGTTTTTAACTATATTATGTATTGTATATTCCGTTATTTCATATGCTGCCCCACCCATGTCAATTAGGGTGAATGAAACCTAGTGGAATCTTAGTGGGTGTTTTCCTAACATCCTGGTGGGAGGATAAATGTATGACTACCCCTTTGACCCCCCTATTCTCTTTCTAGTTACTTGTGTTAGTATGCATGAATGGTATTTTCTTCATATATGTGTCTAATGGGATGTTATTTCTTATGATTATTAAAAAAAATGTATCCTCAGATATAATTTCCAAAGTATTTTTATAGGTATGATGTATATAGGGTGTGATGGCTTAAGGTACTTTCTCAATGTATGGACTGTGATGGCTTTAGGTATAACACCCGATGTATGGTAAATGTCATATGAGTTGTGGTGTCTCCTAGAATCTTCAAGGTTACTATATATTGTGATGTTATATGGGATTATGTGATGATGTGATTCAAAAGGGTCATGTTGTGATACCTTTCTCACGTTTCCTCTAGCTCGATTATTTTGGAGAGAGATTGATCAGGATGTGTGACATTGGCGTAGAGTGGAAAACTAGTGGGGAAGCAGGATTGGGGTACCCTTGATGTTTCATTATTATATTATATTATTTCTTGTATGTGATTATTTGTGAGAGTTAGACTTTGTGAGTTTGGTAACTTAGTATACTTGTTTAGGTGATGATTCAGTTTCACCGTTGCTATTTTTGATTTATCATGATTTCTTTATCTTTTTCAATAGAGGGTCTCAGGAGAATCTGACTGAGTATACTATTATGGTAACCCCATGTACATATAAACATTTTTTTGGTCAAATAGAGAATCTTGGGGATCAGGTGGGATATTACTAGATCTTTGTTTTGTAGTATGTATATGGGCTTCATGGTTTCTTCCGTCATTACCTTCTTTTAGTTTTTTTAGATTTCCTTTGAATTTTAATAGTACTATATGAAATTTTATGTATAAACTTGGGAATTAATTATATATATATTTGGTCATGTTTTTATTGGTGTATATTTCATGTCTATCTCTTATACATGTTCTCATAAAGGGTAATTCCTACCATATGTATATTTATAATAATTTTAGTGATAACTTCCAACTTGGGCCTTACTATAGAAAGAACTTGGGAAATCACTATCTTTATTCTCTCATTCCCGACCTAGGAGGGGTACACTATGGGGGGGGGGGGGGGTAATGATAGAGTGGTTTAAAAGGTTTAGGTTGAGGGATAAGATGAATTTTGGTGTACGCATAGGTAAGGTTGAATGAGTTGGTAGGGAAACAATGTCATCTATGTTTAGTAAGCGATGTAAAAACATGAGGGTGACTGAGAGTCGAGTATTTAGGGACCCCTATGATCCGAGGCATGAAATTTTAAGTTTACTAAGCCTAATATATTAAATGATACTAGTTTTAGTGTAAAGGCATCGAAAAATATCTTTGATCATTATTCTTTTCACCTCTATTTAAAATGGTTAGAAATTTTGTATAGTTTAAAACCTTAAGAGAATAAAAAATAAATTATTAATTAATATTAAATATTATATAATTCTGGTTTAAGAGCTCTAATGGTTTTTTATTTTTGTGGTCATGGCTCTAGGTTGAAGTCCTAATCAGTTTCATTCTGAATATGTTACACATGATGTGCTAATAAATCACCACAAATTATAGGTTGATGTTGATGATACTTGAAGGATGAAACTCAAAGCCTTTCATCACCAGTGTCTGTCGAAGTACATGGGATCCATTTGAGATTTATTCATAGAATAATAGCTGTATGGGGTTGATATATCTTTTAGTTCAATCCATGCTCTAAAGGAGTACTTGTTTTTTAGATGTGATGATGCTACATGGAGCATTGAGGCAGTGGTGGTTCTTGTTCATCGGGGTTTGTGAGGTGTCAAAAGTCTCATGGGAGAAGTTTCAAGACCAGTTCTAGGATAATTTTTTTCTTCTATTATGAAGGTGGCTTGTATCTAGTAGATTCTTACCCTTAGATAGAGAAGTTATAGTGTGAAAGAGTTAAAGATCTATTTTATGACCCTTCTATGATATTCTTAAGACCTATTTATTAATGGGGAGTCCATGGAGAGAAATTTTGAGGAGGTATTGAATCAAGACATCTAGTTAAAGTTCAACCCATTTGCGTTGAAGACATATTTGGAGGTTTGAAAAAGATCACAATTCATTGAGAGGATTCTTGAAGAACTGGATTATCATGGGGGGGAGTCATTAGGATTCCTCATGAAAGAGAGCTATGGTCTAGGGTTCCCAGTTTCTTTGAAATCAAAGCTTTCAGTTAGAAGAGGGTAGATCCCAACCCTCATCATGTTTCTTCTCTAGGGGAGGAGGATCTTAGAACTATTCTAGAGTATCATATGAATATTTTTTTTATGGAGGTTGAAGTCATCAATAAAGAGAGTGCACAACCTTTCTTAGTAGTCAGTGTGCACCTGGTGTTCTATTTCAGGTTCCTCCATTGTGGCGGTTAAAACCGAGATAGAAATAGGAGGGTTCTCCACTTTGGGATCAATATATATAAGATTAGGTAATAATAATAAAACCCAAATATGCTCCTTGTCCCCATAGAGAAAAGAGTAGGAATGGAGGAGGTCATCAGCAGGATCAGAGAGGCTATAAAGTAGGTCGTGACAAGTTTTTTTTCTTTAGTGCTTTTATCTCCTAGTGATATAGACATCATTTGAGGCACGATTTTTTTACATGAGTTCATGAATTTTTTGAGTAAGGAGAAAATAAAAAATGGAAAAAAGTCCTATTTCTACGGTTCCAAACCCTGGAAATTGGCCCCAAAACCGTGGCCATAGGCTACGACCATAGTTTTGGACAACCGTGGCCGCTATCACCGTGGCAATAGGTCCTATCCTATTTCCATGGTCTTAACTATGGAAATAGATGCCTATAGACACGGTTTTGAAAATCTTGGCAATAGGTCTTAAAAACTTCCACCGTGGTAGTTAACCTATGGCCATGGTTTTAACCATGGCTATAGCCTTGGTAAACCACGACAATAGCCTAAATACAAAATGTCACTAGCAGGTTTCGATCCCTACACCTCTTCTCTACAAACCAGAGTACATACCACTACACTGAGTGACATTATAGATATATATATATATATATTATGATATATATATTAATATAAACTATGGGAATATCCTCAAAACCATGGCGGTAGGTCTTCCCACCAAAGCGCGGGAACCCTATTGCCACGATTTTGAAAAACCGTGGAAATAGGCCATTGAAAAAAGTGGCCTATATCCACAGTTCTAAAACTATGGCTATAGGCCACAGAACCGTGGCTTTAGCCACTACTTGTTACCACAGTTCTGAAAATTGTGTCCTATTTCCATAGTTTTAAAACCGTGGCAATAGGCCACAAAAACCGTGGCTATAAGTCTGTGGAATTAACATCATTTTCTAGTTGTGAAAAAATATCTTATATCACCAACCCTGATCCATTATTTGATAATTTATATTGTGAGGCTTCCAGTTCCCGTGGAATTGACTACATGAGTTGGAGGTCCATTTGACTTGTATGAAGTTTAAAGAGACTATGATCTAGTAGTGGGATAACACTACTCTTGTAGAGATTTACTATGTTTATAGATACAACCATATGACATCATCCTATTCATGGATTGGTTTTATTCAGGATAGGATATTATGGATTGATTCAGGAGGTAGATCGTGTTATATGAGGATTATATAGAGACAATGATGTCTTTTGGTGAGAGGGATACTAAAATGGTCCAGAGGCATGTTCCGTACCTATATTTTTTTAATATTCAAGTTTATTCTGAGTTCATTATAAGTTAAGTAGTCAGTGTTTACCTATATTATAGAACAATACTTTGATATCTTTCTATATGAGGTCATAGCGTTATCCCATTGATTGGATATTGTGTTTGTAATCAATCTATAACCAGGACTACCTTCTATCTAGATGTCTCTATATATGATGTCACCTTCAAAGCTATGAGAGATGCAAGTATAACTCAAGGATATTTTGTAGTGAGGATTTTGTTTGTCCAATTGTGTTACTTTGGGGTACACCTATTTTGTTCATGAAGAAGTCTGATGGTGGTTTTCATCTTTGTATCGATTATCATCTCTTGAACAAATTGACTCCAAGGAACTATAGCCCACTTTCTTTTATTGATAATTTATTCGATCAGCTAAAAGGATCAAGTTGGTTCTCAAAAATTTATATTTGGTCAAGATATCATCAAATGTGGGTAAAGGGTGATGATATTAAAAAGTCTAATTTCAATTGTCTTCCTGGGAATTATGAGTTCATTGTGATGTCATTCAGTGTGATGAGGACTCCATTCCTTTTTTTCTAGTAAGGAGAGTTTGATTTGAGGTTTTCTGTGATGTCTCACATATTACCTTATAAAATGTTAAAATGTAGTAGAAATCATTTGTTTATTATTAGTATCAATAGTTTTATCCCCATGAATGCAACTATACCACACATGATCTTGAGTTGGTAGCAGTTGTGTTTTCTTTGAAGTAGTGGTGAAATTATCTCATTGGTGAGAATTTTTTGGTTCTTACTAATCATAAGTGCCTCAGGTAAGTATTATCCTAGTGTGAATTGAACTTGTTTCAATGATGGAATATATATTTCTTATAGGATGATGACTTTGAGTTTTTATATATGCTATAAAAGAAAAATGTTGTAGCTGATGCACTGAGCATGAGTATAGAAATGTCATGCCTGAATATGTAGATTCCTAGAAAGTGACATAAGAACTCCCCATCTATGCATCTATATATGGAAAAGGTTAGAGGTATGAGTTGTCTATTCCAGATAATGGTGCCGTCATATTTGGTGTAGATGTTAGATTATTCCCAACTATGGGATTATATGATGGAGGTATAGAGGGATTGAGTTGTTTTTGGTGATGCCCCTGATGGTTGGTTTGAGGATAGACATCACCAGATGTTGTTCTAGGGAAGGATTTTTGTTCCTTTTGTGATGCATGAGGTGGATCTCTTTGAGTTATATAACTCACCTTTGGCAGTACATATCACCATGAAATAGATATAATGAGCTTTGATAGGTCAGTTTTGGTGGCTTGGGTTGAAATGTGCAGTTGTAGAATTTATTTCTCGATTCTTGGTCTTCCAGAAAGTGAACGATGAGCACTGTGTTCATGGTGGTTTGATATAGCCATTAGAGGTTCCCTTGTTGAAGTGGGAGGACATCTCAATTGACTTTGTTACAATTTTTTTCTCGATCTTAGAGGGGATATGATTCTATATGCATGATATTGGATCATTTGATGAAGTTAGATCACTTTATATTGACCAGGGAGTTGAGGTTAGTGGTGGTTTTGTTGAGGTAGTACATGGAGGAGGTGGTGCGACTCAATGGAGTACCAAGGATGATAATCTCTAACTAAAATCCTTGTTTTACCTCTAATGCGTGGAGAGGTTTCAAACATGTTTTTAAGAATCCATTATATATTAGTACTTATTTCCATCCATAGAAGAACATTCAAATAGATAAGACTATCTAGAATCTTAAAAGATATGTTGTGTTTTAGTTTTCTGGATATTGGAGGTTCGTAGATGAAGCACCATCACTTGGTTGGGTTTTTTTATAATAATATTTTCTACTACACCATTGGTATGGTTCTATTTGAAGCTTTGTACAACTAAACATTCCATTATTTGTTATGTTGTAATGGGGTCCAAAAGGCAAAAAACTAATGTTAGAATAAGTACAAAAATTGACAACGATTGTACATGTAATTCATGAGAAGATGAAGAAATCATAAGATCATCATAAATCCTATGCTAATCATTGGAGGAAACCTATGGAGTTCAACATTAGAGATCACATGTTCTTGAAGGTGACTTCTCATCATATGAAATAAAGGTTTTTTTGTGGGTATAAGATTTCTCACTAGTTTATTGGTCCTTTTCAAGTGTTTTCTCATGTTGGAGTTGTGGTGTATCATATTTCAATTTCGTCATAGATGAGTTTGAAAAATGATGTTTTTCACATGTTGTAGCAACATCACTATCTTTTTTTTGATTCTCATGTCATCAATTGAGGAAATATTGATGTTTATGATGATATAACCACCAAAGAGAAACTTTTGGAGATACAAAATTTCTAGGATAAGGTATTTCATGGGTGTTCTATTCTCATAGGGAATGTCTTATGGAGGCACAATAGCATGGAGAAGAGTACTGGGGAATGTGAGTTATAAATGAAAACTTAGTTCCCTAAGATTGTTATTGTTTATCTCTTATCTTTTACATTTTTTTATTTATTCTGACCATTTTAGTTTTTAAAATGGTTCCCTCTTGTTTCTTGTTGAAAAACATACCCTTGTTTGAGAGGTATCTCCCAAAGGCGAGTGCTTAGGATGTGTTTTTGCTATTTTGTGGTTTCATGCTATTCCTTTGACAAATTGATTGAGCTCCTTTGATGGTGAGATCCTTGAGAGGTATCTCATGGGGTGGCTGGTTAGGTGATCCCTTTTATTTTTCTCTCTATGTTTGTTTTTGGATTCTCAAGGATGAAAATATTTTGATAGGTATGTAATGTACGGGTCCAGATCTATGTAGTCTGATCCTCTGCGTATCTCCAAAGCCTGTGGTGCTGAGAGTAGGCCCAGAGCTAGTCTAGATATATTTTGATGCTAAAACATGGAAGTGGGGAAAATTCATGACATGTAAGGGTTTGATGTCATGAATGAATGGTTCATGGCTTGTGTGAGGATGGTTCATGGGGTGGTTCATGACGTGAATAAAATTTGGATAAAATGGTTTGAGGGGATGTGTTTTTTTGTAGAACCTAAAACCTGATAATTGCAATACGTGAAAAGTTTTCACACCATGAAAATAATATTTACAGTTTACCTTTATAAGTTTCATTACTTTAGTATTTATCTAATACTATGTATCTCTATATATTTTCGTGATATCTGTAACACTCAATCATGGTGTTTTAGAACACCTTTATTGAGGATCGATTCTTGACCTTCCTTATTTGATCTATGGTGATATGAGGTATGTTCTACATTCATCTCTAATGGTTATTTGATCTAGATCCTACCACTTATTCTTTATTTTCAATGGACATTTCTCTCCATCATTATAATTAAGTTTTCTTGGATTTTTGTTGGTGTTGTTGTGGTGATCCATCCTTAGAGGGATGAAACCCTTATAAGAGGGGATATCGGGATCTATGATGTTAGTCCATTCTTTTGTGAAGAATGTTGATGCATTTTAGGTACGAGATTCCTTTCTTGTCCTATATTTACGTGTAATTGTAATGTTAGCATGGTTTATCCAATTGTATGGAAGTAAAGTTTACTTAATAAATATTTAATGAGATTAATAAAGAATAGGTTTTAATGATAACATATTGTTTTTTACCATGATAATAGCTTGCCTCTTGATTTTCAAGATAGTGTGTTATCTATGTTATTATTATTAGCATGTCTTGTGATTATATGGATTAACATGTCGTTCTTGATAAAAATTGATAAATATCATAAAGACTTAATTAATTTATTAGTTGAATTAAAAATAAAAAAGTGTCATTTTATAATGAATCTGGTGTCTTTTGTAATTTTATGGTCATAAAATTGATGCAATCTGAATGATTAATCAAATTTGATCTGCCATGTGTTAGTGGAATTGATAAATAATGTGAATCATGATAATTCATATTGATGATATTGAAATAAATATGTGTTTTAATTCGAATGGTACTTATAATAGTTTTTTGAAACTAATTTTAATGCTAGGAGCATGATTAGAGTTTGATATCTTATTAAATATTGATGAATTAGGTTTCCCATAGTATGAACTTATGAATGATTAATTGGCTCATTCAAGATGGAATAAAAAATAGTTGTTTGATAAATTTAATTGCTAGTTCCTAGGTTTCTTATCTACTTTAGAAGGATAAGTGCATTGATTTTGGAACCGTGATAGGTCATTTTTTGTGATGTCTAGATTTATTATTTTAGGGCCTATATTTTTCTATTGACTATGTCTGTTTCTTGGTTACTTATGAAATTATATAGATGTGATATTATATATATGATTTGATATGGGTATGGGAGGGCCATATGATGTTATGGGTTTGGGATGGATGATGTGGAATGTGGGAGGGAGGGCCAGAAGATGTGGCTGTAGTTAATGCCTATGATGGAAAGATGCATCAGGATATGCATGTGGGTTTCATGTATAGAATATGGAATAGGTTTAATTTGGGATTACTTGTTGATGTGATAAATCTTTATGATTCATTGAAATGAATCTATTTAATAGTTGATGATTGCGTTACTTACTTTATCTATATTCCTTTCTCCACTACTTGTGGTGGCCCGATTCTCCTGGTTGTATGTTTCCTCTTTTTGGTAGCATAGTATGGTTTTCCTAGAGTACCCAGAATTATGTAATTATTATAATATTGAATAAAAAACTCTTAACTCATGGGGTTGGTGTTGATGGTGAAAATACTGAAAATATGTTACTCTTGAGAAATGTGAAAAAAGGAAATAAGTAATTAATGTAGCTCATTTAAATTCTCCTATTTTTATAATATATCTTTTCATAACAGTGGTATCTAAGAGTCCAAGCGATGTTAGATTTATTTGATTTATAGACTAGTTTATTCCCATAGTTTGGTTGTGAGATATATTATATTAGGTATATTCTACGATTTCATACACTACCCCACCCATGTTGGTTAGGGTGAAAGACACCCAGTGGACACTAGGAGGGTGTTTTTTCCAGCATCCTAGTGGGAGGATGGATGGATTACTACCCCATATTCCCCCACTCTCTTCTCTGGGTAGCTTCTTATTATAGTATGCATGTTGTTTAGTTTCCCCATATACGTATATTGAGGGATATGATGGTTTTCGGTTATTCAAGGACATGTATACCAAGATATTGTATCTAATTGATTATTATGGGTATTATATGTATATAATATGATGGTTTGAGGTAATTACTAAGTGTATGGGATGTTATAGATTGAGATATAATACCTGATGTATGATACACTTCTTATGGGCTATAGAGGCTCCCAGAAGCCACTTGGTCACTATATATGGTGATGTGATATGGGATTGTGTGATGATGTGATGTAGGAGGTGCATGTTGTGAAGCATTTACCAGGTGTCTTTGGGATGATTATTTGGGAGAGAGATGGCTTAGGACGTGCACTTTTGGGGTAGAGCAATAAACCAACTGGGAAGTGAGAGAGTGGTACCCTTTATGTTTCACAATTATATTATATGATTTATTATGTGTGATTATTACTAAGAGTTATACATGGAGAGGATGGGAACTTATTATACCAATTTAGGTGAAAAATTAGTTTTATTGTTGCTCACTATTCCTTTTCATGCTTTCTTTATCATTTTCTTGAGAGGCTTTGATGAGGATCTGACTGAGTGTACTGTTATTCTCACCCCATGAACATATATACACTTTTTTAGGTTATCTAGAGAAGGTTTAAGATCGATCAAGATATTACTAGCTCATGTTTTTACAGGAGTTATTTGGGCTTCTTGGTCACTTCCATCATTACCCTTTTTGGTTACTTTTAGTTTTATTTTCTATTTTTATAGTACTGTGTAAAACCGTATGTATTCAATTGAAATTAATTTATATATATGTTTGTGTATGTTATATTTAGTGCATTTGTATTATCTATATTTTACACATATTCTATTTGAGGGTAATTCCACCTATATGAATGTTTATTATATCCTTAGTGCTAGTCGCCATCCTGGGGCCTTCTAGAAGGAGACCCGTGAAATCACCGTCTCTCTTCTCTCATTGTTGGCTTAGGAGGGGAACACTTTTTTTAGAGGGGTAGAGGTCATGAAATCTCCCCTTAGTATATACCTACAAATAAATTAAAAAACACTTATTGGAATCATAGGGAATAGAAAACCTAAGAAAGGGGTGAGCTCAGATTCCCTATAAGGGTAAGCATACTATGGAAGCTATCATTAATAAATAATCTGAATAAATATATAAAGCAAAATAATTAAAACACATTCCATTAAATTAATTATTTGCGAATAATATTTTAGAAGTAAATGACGATCAAATAATTCCATATAAATAATCACCTGAGTTGGAAACTTAACCCGGGATGTTCTAAATAATCATATAATCACATGGAAATCATGTACTGATCTTATAATGAGGGAATTTATAATTATAGACATCTAAAATATTCTGTTAACAAATCTCTAAGATTGGTTTAAAATATGGGTAAAACCCGTTTAATTTGGACAACTAATTTGTCTCATGAGACTCGACGATGCAAAAATGGGATATATAATTCAATGACCCACCCATCACTTAATAAGTTTAATCCATTCCTCATATTAAAGGGTGAAACATAATCAACATAAAAATTCATATTATGAAAACTATCATATGAAATTTTAATACTTTCCTTAATCAATAAATATAATTATAACCATTTAGAGTAATATGGTGAATGATATCAAAATATTACATCCTAGTAAAATGGTCATAAACCATCTATATAAATATTTTGGATGGAATCATTACAACATATTCACAATGAAGAATGTAGTAAAATGAGGGTTGTTATCATTGATGAATATAAAAACCATAAAGATGATATTAAAAACATTTTTGAGGAAAATATCATTTTCATTTAAAAAATATAATTTTAATAATAAAAGTTCACAATTTTTTTAAATAATTTTATTTAAAAATAACCTTTAAAATTGTAAAATAATATTTAAAATGTTGAGTGTTTATGAATTCTTAAAATTTCATTCATGGAGTACACATTAAAATGATTATTCCTTCACATTTTCTGTAAAATAGAAAAGAGAATTGTTTGAAAAATGACATGAATATTCATTTAAAACATTTTAAAAAAAAATTAAAAAATGGATTTTTTTAATAAATTTATTTATGGTAATTTTAGAAATATTTTGGATAACTTTTTCAGAAAAATAGTTTTGGAAGAAAAAGTATTTTCAACCAAGGGATAAATAAAGTCATATTTTCTTAAAAATATTATCTCAATAATTTTAATTACAAAAGAGAGGAATATGGTACAATTAATTAAAAATTTAATGAATAAATATAGTAAAAGAACATTCATGAGTTTTTTTCGTGATATATTATAAAATTTCATTCTCATAAATTTAATCTTCAATAATCCTCATAAATGATGAGATTATAAAATAAACCATTACCACATTGGTAACTTCTGAATCATAAGATTCATAATATAAATAATTTAAAATTATAAATTAAATAAAATTAAGATAAATGGAATCCTGATATAAAATATCAAATGGGAATTATATACACCATATAAAATAACTATGTGGTGAATATGGCATACGTCTCACGAAAGTAAAAGTGAGATGATAAACCTTTACCTAAAATCAAATTTCATTCACACATATTTGTACCTCATTTATAATAAATATATATTTATTATAAATGTATTATAGAACCATACTAATATAATTTTGACGATATATTATATACTTATAGTCTTTTATGATCCATTTGTTCACAATTATTTTTTAAAGTCAATGTTTCAGGTGATAATTGCTTCGTTTCTCATGTATGTTTTGGTTCGATAATTTCGATCCTTTTCCTTTGATCATGGTTAAATCATGTAAATAATATAAAATATGATATAAATATTATATATATTCATTATATATGTATTTATAGTAATCTATGAAATTTTAGGATAGAAAGTGCATTACACCATTCCTGGAGACGGTAAGCCATACACACACATGATCATTGTTTGCATTTTCTGGATGAATTAAATGAAATTAAAATAAATTTTAATTCACTAATATAGAATCATTATTATTTCACATATATAATTTTTACTAATAAAATATATCATTATCACAACCTATGGTAAAATAAAATGAAAAACATTTCACATCACTACGTGGAGGTGGTAGTCCACACATATGCACATGCAACGTTATTGTTTTCTAATTGATTGGAAGGATAGAATTTTTATGGAATAATATTTTTTTTTTAAATTTTTTTGGGTTATAAATATCACATATATTCATTAAAATCATCCATACCACCATCCGTGCAAATCATAAGGGAAATATGAATCACATCGCTTCGTGAGGCGGTAGTCCATCGTATACATGAGACTATTATTTTATCCTTCACAAAATGGAAAGTAAGAGAGTATAAGGGATATAATGATTACATAAGTATAATAATTTCTTAAATATCATATAATTTTTTTAAATATATCATTATATATACAATTTAAAGGTGGTGATGGATAAAATATTACATCGGTTCGCGAGGCGATAATCCTTGGTAGAAACGATCGGTGGATCCATTTCTCATTTGATTGAAGTGGAGATGGATATGTGTTATGATATTAAAAAAATAACATATCAGTAAAAGGGGGATAATTTGGTTTTTATTTTATGATAGTTAAAAATTATTTTTATGTAGTGGAAGAAAAATAAAACAAATATGCATGTTTAATAATTTTACCTCTTCTTCATAGTGCCTATTTTTCTTTATTCCAAAAATATTATTTGGAGAGATTCCTAAGAAAACTACGGCCTCTAGGATTTGGTTAGGTAATGAAGTATTTTACTTGGGTAGGGATTGACCGAACGAAATGGTTTTGGATGTGTGAAGAGGAGAGGAGATTCGGTGACCTTTTATAAATGGGGGAGAGGACACACATGGAATTTTTGAAAAGATAAAATGATATCCACATTTTTATCATGAAAAGAGCCTAAAATGGGTAATTATATAAAATTTTAAGTTATAAAGTCTAAATATTTCCACAAAATTTGTTTTGGACAAGTCTTAGGTCATTTTAACCCTTATCTTTTTTTAATCCCTCGGTAAACCCCTTTTCACCTTAACCACAATAAATAATTATTACTATTTTCAATACTAATTGTGGTCAAAAATAATTTAATATTGTTAAATAATATAAATTAATCTGATTAAAAATATGTAATACATTTTTAAAAAATAAATTTATAGAATTATCAGAATCCAATTAAAATTAAACCCACCAGCGTGTTGAAAAAATGTGTTTTCCATAGAAAAACATTCAAAAGATAAATAAGTTTTGATATAATAATTCAATATAAAATTTATTAAAATGGTTTAAATTAATTAAATTTTAATATTATTAAAGTAATTTTACTTTAAAAAACATTTAAAATATAATTCAACATCTTAAAAAATTTAATTGAAAAGGCAGTTTTCAATAAAAATAGTATTTTTTACAATCTATCGACAAATTAATCTTTGCATAAAAATATAGAAAATTCACCCCTGTATAATTTATAAATTTAGATTTTATAAATGAATTTTATTTTTCCAAATAAAATTTATTGAATGGTTAAAATTAATTTTAAATTATGTGTGCAAGGCCTGATTAAACCATCTTTTAGAAAAATAATGTTTTTGAGAAAACATTTTTTTTCATATGGTTCTTATTTTATTTTTAATGAATAGATAAAAATTGAATTTATTTTATATATATTTAAACCATATATGTTTAATTTAGTTATTTATATTAATAGACACCAACTTAATGGTTATGTTATTATAACATCCCCAAATGATAAAGGGTTAAATGACTAAATGATATGACTCATGTCAACAAGGTGCACCTTCCTTTTCAGGAGCCTGTCTGATTAGAACTCCATAGTTAAACGTGCTTAGCCTGGAGTAGTAATCAGGATGGGTGACCTCCTGGGATGTTTCCAAGGGTGTGTGTGAGTGAGGACAAAGCACACTGGAAATGACATGTGTTGGCCTGTGGGGAGTATCATTAGTCAGATGACCCGTTCAGGCACGTGGGTGGACCCTGGGGTGGGCCCCACGTGTCTGCGGGGGCAACTGGTGGTCCCTGGTGGGCCAGGACCCGACAACCATGTTAAGGCGGGGTGGCTGTGCTGTCACCGAGACCCGGTTGTCACATTTGGTATCAGAGGAGGAGCCCAACCTTAAGTGTGGTGCACTGCCTGGGTTGAGATATAGGGCCCACAACGAGGGTGTTGTGCTCTAAAGGGGGGGTGATTGTAACATCCCCAAATGATAAAGGGTTAAATGACTAAATGATATGACTCATGTCAACAAGGCGCACCTTCCTTTTCGGGAGCCTGTCTGATTAGAACTCCATAGTTAAACGTGGTTAGCCTGGAGTAGTAATCAGGATGGGTGACCTCCTGGGAAGTTTCCCAGGGTGTATGTGAGTGAGGACAAAGCACACTGGAAAGAACATGTGTTGTCCTGTGGGGAGTATCATTAGTCAGATGACCCGTTCAGGCACGTGGGTGGACCCTGGGGTGGGCCCCACGTGTCTGCGGGGGCAACTGGTGGTCCCTGGTGGGCCAGGACCCAACGACCATGTTAAGGCAGGGTGGTTGTACTATCACCAGGACCCGGTTGTCACATTTAATTGGTATCAAAGGAGTTCGGTTCTACCGCGAACTATGATCTTTTCTATGTGAAGCAATAGTGTTTAGCGTATTGAGTGTAATTATCAGTCCAGGGAGTCCAGTGTTGGTGCGGCGGCTGACGTATCCGTACACCAGGACCCTGAATTCTGATTTTCGACTTAATGAACGAAAACATTGATTGCTTGTGTGTTTCAAGTTTTCTTTGTGATTACTTTGTATCCGCTCACCAGGTATACTATTCTGACCGTGGCGCACCTGTTTCCTTTTCAGGATGGCCCCACGACGGTAGCCAGCTAGGGTTCTAAGAGTCGAGCGTGACGACAACCCACCGAGCGACGAGGCCTCGGTGTAGGGCCCTTTGTCAGCAGTGGCACCGGTGGTAGCTCTACCCGCCGAGCCACCGATGCTTCCAGGACTAGCCACTGACGATGCACGTCGCCTCAGTGCACTGCATGAGTTCTAGCACCAGCGACCACCCAGGTTCCGTGGGGAGACGGACCCCCAAGTAGCTAAGGACTGGCTGGAGGTAGTTGTACAAGTTTTCAGGCTAGTGAGGACACCAGCATACCTCATGGTGATCCTCGCTGCGAGCCTACTGCACGCAGCAGCGGGCCGATGGTGGAGCTTGATGCTCCAGGTTCACGATGAGGAATATCTACTTTGGATAGACTTTGATAGCCTCTTCTGCTCAGAGTTTGTCCCAGCCACCCTCCGTGCGGTGCACATTCAGGAGCTTCTTCAGCTGCGGCAGGGCAGCATGACGGTCGCCCAGTACTCGGCGAGATTTACCGACCTCTCGCGCTACTCGACCGACATGGCATGGGACCCATTCTTCAGGGCCCAGACCTTTGAGAAGGGTTTGAGACACGAGATCAGGGCATCGCTGATCTCCCTCAGCATTCCGACTTAGACAGGAGTACTGGAGCATGCCCTTTTGATCGAGAGATTTTTTGCTGAGTCTACACTAGCGCCGAGACCCACCGCAGGGCGGCACGTAGCAGTGTCTTCCGCAGCAGGTAGTCGACGGATGACTCATGGGTCCAGGCAGACCAGACCCTCAGGAAGACGACCTCAGGACACTGGCTCAGCAGTGCGGGGCACATAGGGTGGAGCCAGTCTTTCGAGAGGCAGACAGTGTTACTCGTGCGGCGGGCAGGGCCACATGGCTCGTGACTGCCCGACCCACCTTGCCGAGGAGCAGCAGATGGTTGAGGGACCACCGAGGCAGAGGAAGAGGGTCGACCGTGGCGGTCCGAAGGGAGGAGGCAGACGAGACAGAGGAGCTGGCCGAGCAGTAGGTGGTGGGCGACGCTTTGAGGCTCTACCACCACCACCACCAGGAGGTCCGCCCCGACCACAGGGAGCTAGCAGGCAGAGACAGGCACAACTCCAGGCAGTAGAGGCCTACAACCACGGAGCTCCAGAGATGATTCGAGGTACTATCTTTGTCTATTCCACCCTTGCTGCAGAACTTATAGACATAGGAACGAGTCACTCTTTCATAGCCGCTGCCCTTGTTCGGAGCTTGAAGATTCCGACAGAGCCGTTGGCTCGATCCTTACGGCTAGAGACTCCTACGGGAGCAGACTCGACGATTATGCACTGGTGCCGATAGTGGGAGCTTACTCTAGGAGGCGAGAGCTTCGTCTGGGATATTCTTGTAGCGGCGTCGAGGCATTACGACATCATCTTGGGAATGGATTGGTTATCTACGGTCTATGCACAAATTGACTATTTTAGGCGCAAGGTGTGATGTGTACGCACCGACGTGAGCAGGTTCACCTTCACTAGTGAGAGGGGAGCCTTTGCAGCACAGGATGGACTTCCACGGAGGAGAGGACAACCCATCACTCATCAGTTGGCTAGCCTCAACCTAGGAGCAGTTGACGTGCGGAGTCCTGGTTTTCCTGTAGTGGTGGATCAGTTTGTAGACATTTTTCCCGATGACGTTTCAGGGTTACCTCCTCGCAGAGAGGTAGACTTTTATATTGACCTATACCCTGGGACAGCCCCGATATCGACTCCAGCATATTGGATGGCCCCCGCCGAGCTTCGAGAGCTATGGGTACAGTTGGAGGACTTGCATGGCAAGGGGTTCATCCGAACCAGTGTTTCACCCTGGGCTTCCCCGATATTGTTCGCCAAGAAGGAGGACGAGAGCTTGTGACTTTGTGTCGACTATCGTCGCCTGAACCAGGTGACAGTGAGGAACAAGTATCCGCTACCGAGGATTGATGACCTCTTTGACCAGCTCAAGGGTGCACGGTGGTTCTCGAAGATAGACCTCAGGTCAGGCTATCATCAGCTCAGAGTTAGAGACGAGGACGTGTAGAAGACGGCTTTTAGATGTCGGTATGGCCACTATGAGTTCTTAGTTATGCCCTTCGGCATAAAAAATGCTCCAGCAGTGTTTATGGCCCTCATGAACAAGATCTTTCAGCCATACCACGATCGATTTGTCGTTGTCTTCATCGATGACATTTTGATTTACTCGACGACTGAGGAGGAGCATGCCTACCACTTACGGGTTTTACTAGACACACTGTGAGAGCACCAGCTTTATGGTAAGATCTCGAAGTGCCAGTTATGGATACGTGAGGTCCACTTCTTGGGACACGTCATCTCTGAGGTGGGAGTTGCAGTGGATCCTGCAAAGATCGAGGCAGTTTTAGCTTGGGAGCCACCCAAGAGCAAGACAGAGGTGCAGAGTTTCTTGGGACTAGCTGGATACTACCAGAGATTTGTGCCAGACTTATCTAGAGTTGCGGCACCACTCTCAGATTTGACGAAGAAGGGGAAAACCTTCGTGTGGTCAGAAAGATGTCAGTAGGGCTTCCAGGAATGAAACCGAGATTGACCAGCACACCTATCTTGAGGTTTCCTGAGGAGGGAGTAGGGTACGTAGTCTATTGAGACGCATCAGGGACCGGACTCGGATGTGTTCTAATGCAGGAGAGGGTAGTGATCGCCTATAGAACACGACCGTTGAGGCCGCATGAGCAGAACTACGCTACCCATGACCTGGAGTTAGTAGCAGTGGTCTTCGCTCTGAAGAAATGGCGACACTATCTGATGGGTGAGCACTTTACAGTCTTTTCTGACCATCAGAGTCTCAGGTATATCTTCTCACAGAAGGACCTGAACCTGAGACAACGGCGTTGGCTCGAGTTCCTCAAGGACTATGACTCTGAGATAGTCTATACTCCTAGGAAGGGGAATGTGGTAGCCGATGATCTCAGTAAGAGGACGGGAATTCAGCTACTTGAGGAGGCGACAGAGCAGCTAGCCTCTTTGCAGATATCCTTCATGGATAGAGATGGAGCAACCTTCCTTCAGTCTGTCACAGTCACTTCTCCACGACTACAGCAGGTCAGAGAGGCACAACGTGGGGATGCTAACTTTGAGATGTGGCGTGCACAGATATCCTCAGGACAGGCACCTGATGGCTTCTCCTTTGGAGCAGAGCACAACATCCTTTTCAGAGGACGTACCTTGGTACCAGTTTCTTTACGAGAGGAGGTGATGAGAGAGTTTCACACTTCTCCTTTGGCGGTACATCCTGGAGTGGCGAAGATGTACCAGGATCTCAGGCGACAACACTGGTGGCTGGGCATGAAGAAGGCTATGGCAGAGTTCGTTTCTCAATGCCTCACCTGCCAGTAGGTGAAGGCTGAGCACCAGGTACCATCAAGCTTGGTATATCCCTTGGAGGTCCCGGAGTGGAAGTGAGATGGGATATCTATAGACTTCGTGACTGGACTTCCACGCACTTCCAGAGGTCACGACTCCATCTCGGTGATTGTCGATCGACTCACCAAGTCGGCTCACTTCTTACCCATCAGAGAGTAGGGCTCAGTGGAGAGCTTGGGATGAATTTACGTTCAGGAGATTGTTCAGCTTCACGGTGTGCCATCATCTATCGTCTCCGATCGAGATGCTCGCTTTACTTCCCGGCTTTGGAAGGGTTTGCAGGAGGCATTCGGGACACAGCTACGTCTGAGCACAGCCTTTCACCCTCAGACGGATGGTTAGACGGAGATGACCATTCAGACTCTCGAGGACATGCTCTGCGCATGTGTCCTCGACTTTGGTCGTAGTTGGGAGGACCACCTACCCTTGGTGGAGTTTGCGTACAACAACAACTACCACTCCACCATCGGGATGACACCATACGAGGCGTTGTACGGCCGACCTTGCAGATCTCCTTTGTGCTGGACAGACCCTGGGGACTCAGCACTTGTGGGACTAGAAATAGTCCAGGCCACGACAGAGAAGGTCCAGGTCATCCAGGAGCGGATGAGGACAGCTCAGAGCCAGCAGAAGTCATATGCTGATAGGAGGCGGAGGCCACTAGAGTTCGAGGATGGTGACCACGTCTTCTTGCGTGTCTCACCTCGACGTGGTTTAAGGATATTTGGCCGAGGCGACAAGTTATCTCCGTGCTTCATCGAACCATTCTAGGTCCTCAGTAGGATTAGCGGGGTGGCTTATCGTCTGGCTCTACCACCTCAGTTGCACCGGGTGCACGACGTCTTCCACGTATCTCAGCTGAGGAGATACGTGCACGACCCGACACACATCATTGACCATGGGGAGCTTGATGTTGATGAAGGGGTGACTTTTACGGAGGTCCCGGTGGAGATCGAGGATCGATAGGAGCGGGTCCTACATGGACGGTCTATTCCTCTAGTGCGCATTGGATGGCAGCACGGGAACCTCCAGGAGAGCACTTGGGAGCGGGATGCTCAGATGCGTGCTCAGTACCCTCTTTTGTTTCCCTAGTTTTTATGTATCTTTACGGGGACATAAATCCCTGAGGTGGGAGTAATGTAAAGACCCGTAAAATTAAAGAGAAATTTTTTCTTAATTTTCTTTGGATTTTTAGAAGAACGCGGTTTCTGACGGCACCTGATTCCGAGGCCTGATGTGCCCGGAATCAATTTACGAAGTTTGGCTCGGGTACGTTCAGCGAACGAACGAGCGAGAATTTCTAACTTTTGAACCGGTGATCGGAATTAAAATCCGAGGACACCAATGAACTTGCAGCACCGATATTCTCATAAGGAGACCTTTTCCGAGGATGCGTTTTATGCGGGATGAGAGTTAGTTTTGGGGGTAATTAGAAGAAGTTTAATAAATTGTGGAACACAATTTATTTTTTTGACTTTGTTGGTTATTTCCTCCCAAAGGGAGTTAGAGGTGGGGCCCACATCCATATAACCTCCCTTGAGAGGATAAAGTGTGGTGGGGCCCACAAGAGCCGTAAGTCTTCAACTCCCCTTAAACTCCCCAATAACTCCACTCTAATTAATTTGAAAACTTGTGTTATTAATTAAGATGAGTTACTTAATTTCAAACTCTTGAAATTCAAAGTGGTTAGGATGTGTAAATAAAATAAGGCTTGGACTTATTTTATTTTGGTTAGTTTCTTTTACCACCTTGAGAGGATTGGGAAGAATTCTTCATCTTCTTCAACCTCGATGAAGAACGCGAAGAACACCGTTCTTCAACGAAAAAATTCTCCACCGAAGAACACGGTTCTTCCGCGACACCGTATCCACGACGCGACGTTCATCTTCCGCGACGTCTCTTCCGCGACGGTTTTCCATGACGAAATCGCCGTCAACGACTTCGAATCCTCACTTCGCTACGTTGACGTTTTTTTTCTGCGACGCCTGACCTCCGCGATGCTCGTCTTCCGCGGGTCATTGACGAACACCGTTCCTGAACCGAGGTAGGGGTTTTATTTTTTTAATTTTTCGTGAATACCAACTTGATGATGATCGTGGATTAAAACCATTTGTTATCGAATAACGCGAGGGGGTCGGACCGCACAAACACGGCAGACCCTCCTCCTTATTTTCGTGTTGGTTTCTTGTGGTTGGTATGAGAAAGCGTGGTGCCGTCGCACCACACGGTTTCATGCGGAAGATATGCACGGCGCCGTCGCGCCGCGCCGTGGAAAGAAATTCAAGAACACGACACCGTCGTGCCGTGTCGAAGGAAATCGAAGGCACCGCGGCTGCGGCGGAGAGGCGCGGTGCCGTCGCATCGCGCCGGATGACTCCGGGCCATGGAAGGGCAGGGTGATCGGCGGCCGACATCGGACCGCCGGTGTCGATGCTGGAAGGGGACCGGCCGTCGCTGGTCCCGTGGTGCCGGAACCGGTCGGCCATGGCGGGCCGGCCGGACATGGAGAACCGGGGGAATTAAATTCCACCGGCCGGCAGTAGCAAGAGGATCCATTAAGGCCCCCCCCCCCCCGTGCGTGAGCCGCCAAAACGGATCAACCGTTTTGGCCGAGCTGCTGTCCAGTGCGCCCAACGTGTGGGTCGCCGGGCTGCGCTGGGCCGGGCTGACCCGGACCCGGGGCGGGTCGACCCAGTTCGGGCCAACCGGGGGGTCTCGGGCCGGGTCGGTTCGGGCCCGAAACCCCCGTTATCAGACTGTTTGGGTTCCAATGCCCATAACTCGGGCTACGGACCTCCAAATGACACGCCGTCAGTGGAAATGCGATCCTTGGATCGAGACGGTCGTTTAGGTATATCGCACGCAAGGTTTAGGAATACTTTGAGTTCGGCCGGGTTGGTTCGTACACGAAACCAACCGGGCCCTCGGAGCGAAAACGCTCATATCTTGAGCTACAAACGTCCGATTGACGTGCTGTAGACTTTGTTGAGTTCCTATTAGTGAGATGGATCTTTTGGCATACTCCTCCTGAGGTTTGGATGCAGGTGGAGTATGGTCGGGTTGGTTTTGCCTTAAAAACCAACCGGGCCCCTGGGACGAAAAAGCCAATAACTCTTAGACCGGGCGTCCGATCGACGCGCCGTCTACGACGTTGAGTTTCTGTTGACAATACAGAAATTTTGGATACATCAACTCTGGACTATGTGACAGTTGATGTATCAGCCTCTCGGCTCGTGGAGCAGACCCTCCCGAACGATCTTGCTGTGTGCGAAAACCCTAGTGCTGGCTGCGACTATTACTGTGACTGCGACGACGACTGTGCAGAGATCCTCAGTGGATTTGACGACGACGACTACAGCACTCAGCAATCCTTTGTGGATTAGTGCTACCGATCATGTGTGGGTCCGATCCTGTGTGGGTCAGGGCTCAGCGGTTCTGTGTGAGCCAGCACCTACAGATCCTGTGTGGGTCCGATCCTGTGTGGGTCTTTGTGGGGGTTAGTTTCCTACCAATCCTGTGTGGGTCTTTGCGGGGGTTAGTACCTATCGATCCTTTGTGGGTCTGACGACTTAGATGGATCAGTGATCATCTCTATCGTCTTTCGAAGAAGTATACCTGTGTGAGCTGAATCCTGTTTGCTTTCCAGTGTGGATTGTGTTGTGCTATCCAGTGTGGATTACGTTTTGCTTTCTTGTGTGGAATACGTATACTTTCCTGTGTGGACTGAGTTGTACTTGGGCTCGGAGGTTGGAGCGTATTTGGAATTGATGACTTAGGTATATGTATGGGCATATACCTAAGAAGTGTTGGTTGTTACTTCGTGATTGTATCATTCCTTTGTGGTTTATCCTTTGTGGATTTTGGGAGACCTTCGGGGGTCTCGGGGTCCCTACTGAGTAGCTTATACTCACCCCTGCACGAGCTATGCCTGCACTACGTTGTGTTGGTTGCAGACGACGGACATCGTTGATCGTGGTTGAGGCTTGAAGAGCAGGACAGTACGTGGAGGTGGACCACTGGGCGGACGTACTCAGAGTGGAGGGCGGGACCCGAGGAGCAGTGGAGCTATCTGTACCCACCCTTCAGGTGGGATTTCCAGTGGACAGCTCGGCGTAACAGCTTTTACTTTTTAGTTACTGTTTTCCCTTTCGAGTTTTACTTTACTTTCAGTTTGGGTTTGTATACTAGCTCATTTACTTTTCCGCACTTACTGTTGTGCCATCTTTTTACTTAGTGTTTACTTTTCCACTTGTTTACTCTGAGGTGCTTGTTTACTTTACAAAGGCAATGCCTTCCCTTTTTACCGGGATTTACGCCTTGGTGCTAGTCGCCAGCCCCTGGCCTATGGAAGGTGGGATTGGGGTAGTCACGGCACGGGCGCCGAGGACGGGTCGTGACAGTTATAATGGTCTTGTTTAAATAATAATATTTTAATAGAGTATCACGTTTCATTTATACCACGTGTTTTGTGCATCGCAAGCTATCATAGAGATTGAATTTATTTGAAAATAAATATTTTTAAAATTATAGAGGTCTTATATCATCTTCTATTATATATTTTTCATGTCATATATGATATCTAAGATTATATTTCTCTTTTAAAATCTCAGGGTGTTACATTGTTGTTTTTATGAGCTACCAAAGTAATGTAGTTGTTTTTGAAGTCCAAATGTGACATCCCAAGTAATTATAGAATAATACTTTTTAATATATATTAATATTTATGAATTATATAGTGGATTTACCTTAATATAGATGATATGTGTGATAGCGTACTCGACACACAACAATGAGTTTCTCTGAAATCTTGCGTTACACACAAGAGTGAGTTATATAAAAAAATAAATTATTTTTAATAATATTATTTCAATTGGTAGTTACCCCTAGATATGTTATCAGTTATAATGAATATAAATAACTTTATTATGTTTATTTAATGTTTTTACATTCATCCAATAACTTTTAGTGGCTTAAAATGAGAATAAATCAAATTTTATGCATAAAATACTCAAACATTTTTAAAAGTTAGTTTTATCACCTTTTTAGGGTGAACCATTTTTAAATATAGTTTTGAAACTTTTTATGTTATATGGGAAAAAAATAAAATTCTTCTTTGGAAGTGGGGAAACAATATTTACTTTGGTTTAATTTTTGGTATTTTTTTGAAAAGTTTCATTTTTTAACGAATAGTGAAAAATACTGCATTATAGTTAAAAACAGATTTTTATTTTAAATAATTATTATACTTAAAACTGATTTTTGAGGAAATAATAGATACATAGTACTTGTATTAATACAATTCAGGACATTGGAATAATTTTTTTACCGAAATTAGATATAAAAAGTTATTGACATTTTTGTACTTCTCTTTTACCCGCCTTTTAGCCACATCTGCAAGATTAGCATTAAAAGTAATTTTACCACTTATATGAATTGAATTTTGAAAAAAATACATATATGGTTGTAAAAATTATGAAAAATATGGTCTAATAGGAACAAAATATTTTTTTGGTGAATAGAAACTTTAGAATTTTATTTACCATGGTAAAAAGTTAAACAGGGTAATTAAAGGTAAAATTAATATTATAACATTATAAAAATTACCCTAACACTTGTACTAATAATATTGTATGAGTTATTATGAAAAAAAAATATTTTCACTGAAATTTAGACCTTTTCAAGACACTAGGGTGTGATTATGACATTTATGAATTTTAATTTAAAGTGAAGAAAAATATGTAGTAAATATGTCTCTTCTTACTAAAACAATTTTAATATGGATTTATATAAGTAATATATTCATCTATAAATAGTACATATAAATATAAAAATATTACCTACATCATGAAAATTTATTTATAATTTTTAGGAATTAAATAATTAAATTTAATTGTGACACAATGATGATGTAGTAGTAGATTTATTAAAGAAAGAATCAAATAAATGATATTAATAATATTAAAATAAATATAATTTTAAATATTTGATTTCATAAATTTTTTTATACATGATTATGACTTATTATGATTGATTCATTGTTTTTAATATAATTAATAATGTTTTTATGATATTTTTTAAAAATTCATATAATAAATAGTGTCAAAACTAACATAATTTATATTTTAAAATATAAAATAATTTATTAATTGATATAAAATTTCTAAAAATATAATTTTCGTACAAAAAGTTGAGATAAGTCTAAAAATGTCATTAATGACTCATTAATTAGTCTTTTTTCATGATTTTATAATCAGTTTAAACCTCAAAGTGCAAATTACTTGATAAAATGTAAGAATTAAAAGGGATTAAAACAAAAAGATAAGGATTAATAAATATTCAAAACCTGTTTAATTTTAATTGGATTATATATATTTGACACAAAATAATCATATATTCACAATAAAGTTTTTTGGGACCAGTTAAAAATAAAAATCAATTTATATTAATTTAATAATTTTTATAATTCCAAGAGTGCCCCTCCCCTCTCCGATAAAAGGAAACCCATTCCTCTCCATTAATCACACCTCCAAAACCTTTTGGTTCAGCCAAGATCTTCCCAAAACTCTTCCAAGAATCCCTATGCACATTATTTTAGCCTTATTTCAGGAATAACAACCTCCTTATTGGTGTTAATGTGTTCTTCAAAGGTGATCACCCAAAGAAGAGGTATCATTTTTATTTAAGTGTTTCTATTTAATTTCTTCTTCCACTTCCTTAAAATCTAATTCAACCATGATGAGATAATAAATCCAAAATAATCAATATACTAAGATGCTATTATGTTAATATCATAACCTAATTCCATCTACAATTTCATCAAATGTGAAATTAACATTTCGTTCTTGTGTACATCGGACTACCCTATCACGAACCGATATAGTTCATTTTTCATTACCATCTCTCAAGAATGGTAATAATGATAGAATTGATGTTTCTATACGATTTTAATTAAAAATTTACCATTATAATATAATAATATATCAATTATTTTCTTATTTTCCATGCAAATAAAAATGATAACGTCGTTCGTGCATAAGTGTGAACAATCACCTCCACGAAGTGATGTGAATCATTTTTATTCACCACATCACTAGTTTGATATATATAAGTATATTTAAATGATTAATATGATGTTAATAATATTATTATAATTCTGGAAAGATAAAATGATAGTTACCTTATTTCCATAATGAGCAATGAAAAATGTAACGTTACTCATGCATACGTATGACCTACCGTCTCCATGATTATAACATCGTTCATTTTTCATTACCATAAAGAATGGGATGATTTAAAAATATAATGGTTGTATAAAAGTGATTCTTATGTCATGAATACTATTCTTGAGATGATGAACTTATTACCACAAGGACTATTTACATCGTACCAAGTTCATTTTCGATCCAAGTATAGAATATCGACAAAACGTCTGATATGAACTTAAATCATTATATAATTGTGATTGAATGATAATAAGTGATATGAAAGGAATAATTAAAATGAAAAATGTTACCAAGAATGTATATATTAACCCATGTTAATTATTTATGAACATAAATACTATATGAGATGATTGAGACTCGAGATAAGGGACTTCGTCTCAATCTCCATTTATTGAGACATTTCTTGATAATATACACCTTTAATGATTTCCAAAATGTATTAATTCATTTATATTAATATTTAAATGTTCAATATGGTATGGGAAAACTTTAATGTTTAAATATTTAATTATCAAATCATTTTATTCATGATATTAATTTACTTATTTATTATATGGATATAAAAGGATTTAAAAGTACATTTTTTATATTTTGAAATCGATTCAAAGGTTTTTAAAAGGAAAATTTTAATGTGTCTTATACAGAATATTTTTAAGAATAAAAAAGGCACATTCTTTTTAACGTATACAATGACAAAAACTTCTCTACCACCGTAACCATTATTTGATACTTAGCTTCCTCTATAATCCTTAATAATTTTAAAAGGAAAAGAAATACCTCAAACATTTTTTTGGGTATCTTGGTATTGAAAGATTGTTCTTATATGAAAATTTTATTTTTATATGGAAATGTTTTTCATATGGGATTAGAATAAGTTTCCAAATGGTTTTTGTTATGAACATGTTTTATTAATGGAATGGTACTTCAGAATTATATGAAATGTGTGATCCCGATAGAGCTTATACAAAGGGTTGAGCCCCATTATAGATCATGGATGATCCTAAAACATCTTATACAATAGGTTTGTCCTTATTGTAGCTCACGGGTGAGCCCATTATATCTTATATGACGGGATAAACCCCATTATAGATCATGCGTGAGCCTGTTATAACTTATATAAAGGGTGATCCCCATTGTAGATCTCCAATTCATTGTGTTATAATAATATTAGAAGTATTCCATATGGTTATTATAATTGATATAGGTTTGAAAGGTTTTGATGTATGTGATGCCCTAATTCACCTAAAGGACTTTTAATTTCTTGCTATTGGTTTTAGTGTTTTTCTATGAGAAAAAAGTATGAGTTTTATTCTTGTGAAAACGTTTTTCTTTATTTCCCTCAAAGACCATTAAATGGGGTACATTGTTTTAACTAGACTAATGGTTTTTTTATTTTTATGTCCCTTACTGATATTTTTTGTTCTCATCCCTTGCCTTTATATGTTTTTATAGGATTTAAGGGATAATGGAGTTATGAATGGAATCAAGGAAAAGTTACGATGATTAAAGATTAAAAGAAACCATATTTATTTTTAAATTTTTTTGCGTTATAGAAGAAATAGATATTGTTGGTAGTGTCTAATTTTTATTTATATGGGTTTTGATATGTAATAGTTATGGCCTAATTTTATAAATCACTAAACCTAAAAATATAATAAATGTTAATTATTTACCAATCTCATGATTAAGTAATGTTTAATGTTGGGTCCCTATAGTTGGTATCAAGGGTCAGTTTAGATGACTTTAGTGGTTAAGATGGTGTTAATTTCTTTCATTTTGATGATTTTCCATTATAGTTAAGTTGAAATGAGGTATCGTTTTAAGATTACATTATTAATTCATCTAAAATATGTTTCTTCATAATGATTTTCCATTGTAGAAATATGAAAGTTATAATGGGAAGGTATTGAGAAGAAAATAACATTTCAAATAAAAATCATGAGGTAGTCGAAATTGGAACTGGACAATTTTTTGCAGTGATGGTGGGATTGACTAAGAATATCAATGGTAGTGGTATACATGCATGAGATCATCCAGATCGACCACATAAGAATATGTCAGCAGTGCAACATTTTATAAGGAAACATCCCCTATCATTAAATATATCATATGCCCCGATGGTAGTGTAAGTATGAATTAATAATCGGGAGAAGATATTTAAAGTTATGGAGGGTTTAGAATGTCAAAGGTTAACTCTTACTATCTATCATTTTGAAGGTGAAGCTCATCGATGGTGGTCATTGGTTAAGAATAATAGAGTTAAAAATGATCTTGATACCATGAAATGGGATGAATTTAAGGATATATTCCTTGAGAAATATTTACCTAAGGTTGTTTGGATTATGACAGAGAAACAATTCTTGGATTAAAAGAAAAAGGATAACGATTCAGTTGCCTCATATGAAGCCAAATTCACAAGATTATCCATGTATGTTCTAGATTTTCTTGGGAAAATTGATAATAAAATTAATATATTTTAGTTAGGATTGAAACTAGGGCTATTAATAGATTTGGACTCTTGAGAATTTAAAATTTATGAACCATTGGTTCATGTTACTAAGAAATTTGAAATGAAGTTTTCCGAAATTTACGTTCCATGATATGATAAGAGTAAGGAACGTTCAAGGTGGCAGGAAATAGAGAAGAAAAAAACTAATAATTCTAGAGGTAAGCCTAAAACATGTTCCAAGTGTGGTAAAATATAGTTTGGGAAATGAATGTCAGGATTTTAAAAGTGTTACTGGTGTGGTAAGTTTAGTCACAAGGTTTTTGATTGCAAGGAAAAGGGTCCTGAATAGTCCAAAAATGTGATAAAAGATATGCAGTCAAGAGTAATATTCTTTAGATTCAATGAGTTGGGACATTACGAAAATAAGTTTATGAAGTTAATTACTTCGGGAGGGAATCAATATTATTAGAAACAAAAAGGTTTTGGGAAAATCATTTTATACTACAATATTTGAGGTTGAGAAATCAGGTGAAGTGATGAAAGCTTCTGAGAGATTGATATTTTTCTAAGGATAACCATAAGTTCAAGGTTTTCGATAAACTTTATGAGTTTTTATGTGATGTGATTATAAGTTATTAAGGACCTTTCAGGGAGAGGTTTTGCGGGGTTATCTTTTTGTAAGGATTTTTTAATGTGGATGTATACCTTTACTTTCAGACCTTAGTTTTAAGATATTGTTATGCTTTATTGTTTTTGTGGTCTTTTATACTTAAGGGTATTCTTATGTATGTACATAATAATTCTAGGAATATTATGAGGATGAAATTTTTCTTATAAAATTGAAATACATCAAGTAAGTATGTTTCGATTTTTTCTTTGTATAAGAAGAAAATTAATTCCTCAACTAAATGAAAATTATCTCAAAAAAAATGTTATCCATTTACTTTTCTCAATGTTCTTTTGAACCATCACAAATTTGTGGTTTTTTGATGGAAAACTTTCAAATTATTATGTTCTCTATCACTCTCTATTAATATTTGAGAGTTAGTTTTTATCATTCATGTCCATGTTTTCAAACATGGAAACTTAGTACGACTTATCTTAGGTTACCTTTTCACTTAAATATCTTTCTTTTATAGTAGAATTTTTTATTGACTATTTTCCAATATGAAATTTCAATGAAGTAATTCTGAAAATATAATCCTTAGTTACCGAGCCCAAATTTAAAATTGTGAGGACGCAATTTCCTAAAGGGAGAAGGATGTAATATCCTAGGTAATTATAAAATAAGACATTTTTATATCTTTTAATATTTATGAATTAGATAGTGGTTTTACCTTAATAGAGATATCTTACTTGAAATGCAACAAAAGGTTTCTACGAAATCTTATGTTTCACACAAGACTGAGTTATACAGAATTATAATATATTATTAATAATATTATTTTAAGCGGTAGTTATCGCCTTGGAATTTTATCATAAGGAATGAATAGAATAAACAATATTATGTTATTGAATGTTTTTTCATTCAATGAATAAATTCTAGAGTTTTAAAATGAGAATAAATTCAAGTTTAAGCATAAAATATTCTCTCATTTTTAAAGGTTAGTTTTACCTCCTTTTGACAATGAAAACTTTTTAAATATAGTTTGTACAAATTTATATTTTCTATTGGACAAAATAAAATTTTATTTGGAAGTGGGATTTAAAAATTTACTTTGGTTGAATTTTTTGTATTTTTTTGAAAAGTTTTATTTTTTTAAGGAATAGGGAAAAATACTGCATTATAGTTTAAAACTAATTTTTCATTTAAATAATTATTTTCCTTTGAACAAAATTTTAAATTCATAATATATCAAAATTTCATGTATTAATCCAATTTAGTTCGTTGAAATTATTTTTTATTGAAATTAGATATGAGAATTTATTGACATTTTTGAATGTCTCTTTTACCCGCCTTCACGCCACATCTACGAGATTAACATTAAAAGAAATTTTACCAATTCTATGAATTTAATTTTGAAAAACGGAAATACAGGGTCATAATTATTTTGAAAAATTTGGTCCAATAGGATCAAAATAATTTTTGATGAATAAGAAATTTAGTATTTTATTTACCACGATAGAAAGCTAAATAGGGAAATTAAAAGTAAAATTAATATTATAATATAATAAAAATAACCCTAGAACTTGTTATAATAATATTGTATGAGTTATTATTGAACATTAATATCCTTGGGTAGAAATGGTGGCCTTTAGAAGCCACTTGGTTGTGATTATGACATTTATAACTTTTAATTTAAATTAAAGGAAAATATGTCATAAATATGTATTTTCTTACTAAAAAATTTTAATATGGGGTTATATAAGTAATATTTTTGACTATGGGTATTAATTAGAAATATAAAAATATTACCTAATTCAAGGTATTTTTTTGTAATTTTTTTAAATTAAATAATTAAATTTATGTAAGACATAATGATGATGAAAAAATAGATTTATTAAAGAAAGAAGCTAATAAATGATATTAATAGTATTAAAAAAATATAATTTGAAATATTTGATTCCATACACGAATTTTATGGAAGAATATTATGTGTTAGCATTGAGTTAATATATTTTTTTATTTGGAATCAAGTTTTTATAATATTTTAAAAAAAGTCATGTAATGAATAGTGTTAAAATTGACATAATTCATATTTTAAAATATAAAATATTTAATTAAATGATATAAAATTTATAAAAATCTAATATTCATCCAAGAAGTTTATATAAGTATCAAAATACCATTAATTACTCATTAATTGGTTGTTTGTCATGATTTTATAATTATTTTAACCCTCAAAGTGTAAATTACTTGATAAAATGTAAGAGTTAAAAGGGGTTAAAACAAAAATATAAGTATTAAAAAATATAAACTTTTTTATTTAATTTTAATTTTATAATAGGGATTCAACCGAAAATAATAATATTTTTGTAATAAATCACTTTCAGACAAGATTTAACAGAAAATGAATTTATATTAATTTAACACTTTTTGTAATTCTAAGAGCGTCCCTCCCCTATCCTATAAAAGGGAACCCATTCCTCTCTATTACTCACACTTATAAAACCTTTTTTTAGGCAAATTATGATTATAAATATTACTATAATAACTCCCCAAATTATTTAATCCTTAGTTTAGGCATAACAGCCTTCTTAGAGGTGTTAAGATTTTCTTCAAAGGTGATAAACTGAAGATGAAGTATGAGTTTTATTTAAGTGTTTCTATTTTATTTATTCTTCAAATTCCTTCAAATATATTCCAAACATGATGAAATAATAACTGAAATATCATCAATATAATTAGATATAATTATTTTAATATCATCACCAATATCCATCTCTAATTTCATTAAATGGGAAATGAAAATTTCATTTGCGTGTACATCAGACTACCGCCTCATGAACCATTATTGTTTTTTTTCATTACTGTCTCTAAAGATTAGTCATAATTAAGAAATTAATATTTTTATAATATTTTAGTGAAATATTTATCATTATAAGAGAATAATATATCAATTATGTTCTTACTTTCTATGAATAAAAAAATTATTATGTCGTTTGTGCATACATGCGAACTATCACTTCTACGAAGTGATTTTAGTCCTTTTTATTCACTACATCACTTGTATGATATATATTTGTAGATTTAAATTATTATTATGATGTTAATAATATTATTATCATTATTAAAGGATAAAATTATAAGTACATTATTTCTATAATGATCAATAAAAAATGGAAATGTTGCTCATGCGTACGTACAACCTACCATCTCCATGATTATAAAATTGTCAATTTTTCATTACCATAATTAAGAGGTTGATTAAAAAGTATAATGGATGTATAAAAGTTATAATTATTTCATGAATATTATTCTATAGATGATTTAATTATTACCACATATACTATTGATATCATACTAAGATCATTTTCGACTACTAGTACCGAATATTGACAAAACATTTGATATGAACTTAAATAATTATATAATTGTAATACCATGTTAATAAGTGATATAAAAGGTATAATGAACATGAAAATGTTTATCATGAGAAAATATTTTAACTTAATTTTATTATTTAATATGATATATAATTTACGAGATGATAAAAACTTGTGGTGAGGGACTTCATCTCAGTCTCCTTTTGTTGAAACATTTATTGATAATATGCACCTTAAATATTTTATAAGGTGTATATACAGCCACTATGACATTTAATATCAATATTTAATCTATAATGATGTTATTTAATGCTTTACTAAATGTATAAATTCATGGAGATTACTTTTTTGATGTTCAATGTAGTATGGGGAACTATAAATGTTTAAATATTTAATTATCAAATATTTTTCTTCATGATATTAATTTATATATTTGTTATATTGATTTACAAGGATTTTAATGGATTTTTTTATATTTTGAATTTGATTCAATGGTTTTAAAAATTAATATTTTTTAATGTTTTATATGGAATGCTTTAACAAATGAAAAATGGAATTTTCTTTTTAATGTATACAGTGACAATAGCTTCTCTAACTCCTTAACTAATATTCAATACTTGGATTCCTATATTATCCATAATGTTTTTAAAGTAAAAAAAAATCCCTTATTTCTTTTTTGGGTATCTTGGTTTTGAAAATGGGTTATTAAATGAATATGGTATTTTTATATGGAATTGTTTTCTATGGTATTAGAAGATATTTTGAAAAGTGTTTTTTGATGAACATGTTTTATTCATGAAATAGTACTTGAGCATTATATGAAATGGGTAATCCCGATATAGCTTATACGAAGGGTTAATCTCCCTAATATCTCACTAATGATCCTGAAAGAACTTATATAAATGGTTTATGCACATTGTATCTCACACGTGAGTCCGTTATAGTTTATATGAAGAAATGAGCCTCATTATAGGTCACAAGTGAGCTTAATATAGCTTATACGAAGGGTGATCCCCATTATAGATCTCCAATTCATTAGGTAATAATAATATTAGAAGTCATCCATATTTTTATTCCAATTGAAAGGGGTTTCAAATGGTTTTATGTATGTGATGCTCTAAGTCACCTAAAAGAGTTTTAATTGAATTCTATTTGTTTTAATATTTTTCTACTAGAAAAATGTATGAGTGTTATTCGTGTGAAAATTTTTTGTTTCATTTTCTCAAACAACATTAAATGGTTCACCATATTTTAACTAGAATAATGATGTTAGTTCTTTTTATTTCCTTTTCTGGGCTTTTTGTGCTCATACCATGCTTTTTTAAATGTTTTTATAGGATTTAGGGGATAATAGAAGCAAGGTTGGAATCGATAAAAAGTTATGATTATTAAACAAGAAAATAAACAATGTTTCTTTTTTAAAGTTTTTGTGTTATGTAAAAAATAGATACTATCGGTAGTGTCCACTTTGTATTTCTATGGTTATGTTATGTAATTGTTATGGCCTAATTCTCTAAAGATCTAAACCTAAAAATATTCTCAATGTAAATTCTTGTGGTAACTAAAGATTATGTAATGTTTAAGGTTGGAGCCTTATACCTAATGAAAAGATAATGTTTCAAATGTTATGAAGGGGTTAAGAAGGATCTTACATAGTCATGATCAATCCTGTAGGAGTTTTGTAAGAGGTTGGAATATTTTATGACCATGGGATAGAGACCTTTCAATAGTGTACATTATCCATTCCATGGTGGTGGTTTTTTATGGGGAGAATCTCCAAAAAATTGGCCAGAGGATTTAATCCATTTCATTATATAAGGAGTTTTGTTCTAAAAGAGTCCTTGTACAAAATGGGAAAACCTAAATTGGGCATATTGGTCACTGTGGTTAAATCAATTGTTGAAATTTTTCATATATACATAATATATTGGATTTTAATTATTAGTTGGGTTGACTATGACATGGATAACATGATTACTACATGGTGGTTTCAAAATACGGAGAATATTTTCTTTACATCATGGTGATTATTAATTTTCATTGGGGATTTACCTATGTAAAATAAAACATTCCAATTTTGGTATAGTAGAGGTTATGGTCAAGGTAGAAGGTGTTAAAGTTAATTCTTTTCCAAAGGGGAAGAAATTTTTATCCCCATCACGAAGGATGTAAATTTTCCTTGAAGGAGTAACCAAGTAAAATTTTAAGCATATAATGTGTTATGAAGGATGTGGTCAAAGGATTCAGTAAAATATGAAAAATACATGAAATATTTGAAAATTTAGAGATTCCAAAATAAAAAAATATATGAGACCACACCGTGGAGGATGTAGTGGTGGATTTACAACATCCTTGTGAGAAACAAGGATTCCCACAATGAAAGTTTTGGTTTACATAGAATAGTTAAGTGATTAAAAGCTAAAGCATGATTATAGAGAAAATATAAGAGATTTTTCATGGCATAGATAATATTTATGTACTTAATTTGAAGATAAAATGGCCACAGTCCCTTGGTAATGGGCATTTCAAATGGAGTTTCTCTTGGATTAGAATGAACCCAAGGATGTAGAAGTTCCATTCCATGGTGGTCAAATTCAAAATATGATGGAGAAGATCAGTAATCTAATAGTGAGAAATAAAATTTCTTAAAGGATTGAGATGTGCAATGATCTGGTTATTTATTGATTTGGGTAAAATATTTAAATATTATAAAATTATAATGAATCTTAAGGAGTTGACCTATCCCATTTGGGAATAATTTATATAGCAACTACCCTTTGTAGTCATAAGCATAAGAAGGGAAGTTACATCTTCATAAAATAAAAATAATGATAATTATGATAGAAAATAGAAGATAATAAGTGGTGTTGAAGTTTAGTTCTAGAGTGAGATAGTAGACCAACACAATATGTGTTTGAATAGGAAAAATTATAAAAATAGATGAAAGAATATCAAATTGAAAGAATATAAATAATAAATATAAGTTTGTTGCTATGTAGAAAATTATAGAAAAAATTAAATAAATGATTCTATAATAAGAAGAAGAGGGTATTTTATATTTGTGTTGGAAGGAAAATATGAAGAAGTAATTATAACTGTGCCACAAAGAAGAAGTATTCCATATATATGGCTTAAAAATAGAGATGAATGAGGAAGCACTGAAACTCATTTAAGAACATTAAAAATAATAAGGAGTCTCTTTAATTAATCATGGAATTAAGATGAATTTGTTCTTGGTGATTTCCATAGTAATATTATTAAGAATCTGTAAGTAGTGATCAATGACACCTATCTACATTCAGTGCATGAAAAATAATAGTGAGGTTGTTGATACTTGAAGATTGAAACCAACACTATTATTATTTTTGGAGTAGTGAGTGAATGATAAAAGTTATTAATATTAAAATTTTGGTGGTAGTGATCCAACCATAAACCTTTTAAGGTGAGTGACCGAGCCATAGTGTAATGCCTTATAACTTAAGAAACCCATAATTACGTGATTTATAAAACGGGTTTCATTTTCTTTCATTTCAAAGATATTTTTGATTTAAAGTTTTAGAGAATTATAAAAAATCATTTTATATCAAACCCTTATAATAAAAAGTGGACACATACACTCAATGTCTAATTTATATCTCAAATATAGGATTCCTAAATTCAAACTCATGTTTCATTCTAAACACAAATTATTGTGAGAAAATTATTATTTCTTCTAGTATAGTCGTGATATCATTCATAGATTTCTTATTGGTATCCTAGTGAAATGAACGCATAATAATTGGTTATATCAGATGTTTTATAAGGTAAAGAGACAAAATAAGCTATTATAGAATAAATAAAGGATTAATAATATGAAAAAGATAAACAATAATTAAATATTTATTAGAACTAATAACATTAAAGGGGAATATATACATGGATGACATAATAATATAAATAATCATAGGGATAACAATAATTGATTTCATAATGTTGGAATGAAAATTGTTGAACATTATAGTCATACCATCAAGGACTTGTTTTAAGACATTGTAGATAAACCCTTAAGGCCTTGTGTGTTGACATCAAAAATAATTGTGTAGGAATACACCAAATACATTGGGACGTTTTTCTAAAGAGAACTAATTATGAATCAAGAGGATATAATGGTACTTTATAACAACTTAATAATTTCAATTCCGTTATCTTATGAAATATGTAAATAATCAATACAATACATAATCAATATAAATATCCATTTTTAAAAACTAGCATAAGAAAGGAATATATTTCACTATAGTAAAATAAGAGAAAAAATGATCATAATCTATATAGAGTATTATAGTGGAAGATATAATTAGAGTATAACTTAATTAAATTATATTATTTATCAAAATATGTTGAGATATATGAAAATACTTTTAAAATAACATTAGAACCTTTGTAAAATTGAGAAAAAAATCCTTCTTTTTTGATATTATTTTAAATTAAAATTTAAATAATATTAAAAAAATTCCCTTATTATAAAATAACCATGGAACCTAGTAATTGGATATTTATAGAAAATGATGTTTATGATGGTGGGGGAATATTTTCATATGGTAAATATTTAAAAAATATTTCTTTATCACCTTCCGTAAAAAGTAAAAAGTAACCCATTTAAAAATTGGAAAAAAGACTCCTTTTGAAAATTTGTTAATAAAGTAAAATATGGTTGAAAATGAATTTAAATAATAACTTTATCATAAAAAATGATATTATTGAATAAATTTTAAGAACCATGGACATTGATGAAAATGTTCTTCGATCAAAGAAAAATATGGTTAGTTTTCTTAAAAAAACCTTCTCGATCATATTAATTTACAAAGATAGAAAAATGAAAGGAAAATATGTAATATCCTTAGATAAATAGAAGATAATAAAACATATGGGGTTTAAAAGAGTAATAGATGAAAATTTTCTTCAATGGATATTAAAAAAGCCCTGAATAGAAATTTGATTTTAAAATAAATAATTATGACTTAAATAAATTTTTAATCAAAACCCTTTAAAATATGAAACATGAATTGAATCATTCAATACCATGAATAAATAGGAATTTAGGATACAATATGTCAAAGGGGAAGCATATACACCATATAAATTAAATTAGGTGCATAATATAAAATAAGTCTTCATGAAGTAGAATTGAGATGAAAACCCATACCTCGAGTCTAACTCTCCACGGTTGTACTTATCTCAAATAAAAAAAAACTTATTGTAATTTTAAAATTTAAAATGAACTATTTTAGGTGTATTATATTGTTATTTTTCCTTTTATTTAATTTATTACCATTCCTTTTATAGTTTTTAAATCAGTTAATTTATTTTTTTGAATTTTGAGATCGGTCAGTTCATAATCATAGAATAACTTCTGTAGGATGAAAATGGTAAAATGGGTCATGGTACTATCATATAAAAAATATAAATCATGAAAAAATGATTATTTTGATACATTAAATAAATTTATAGATCTACCTATGAATTGTTGATGTGAAAATGAAATATGCCATATCATAGGGGCATGAGTCTGTACATACACAAGAGTGATCTTTCCAATTTTCAACTGGATGGAAAATAAAAAATGCAGATAATATATTAATTTTATAAAATAATAATTATGTTATAAATGAAATATTTTTCATTATTTACATCCTCATGACCAAAAATGGGAGACAAAAATGAAAAATGAATCACATTACTTCATGGAGGTGGTATTCCACACGAATGCACCAACAACATTATCATTTTCCAATTAAAAATTTGGTGAAAAGGTAAGTAATAATTTATAATTAAAAAATCATAATTTTATTTTAAATATAATATTTATTTATTAGTTCCATATTTATAACAATCCACTTAAGGAGTGATAGATAATGAAACACATCATTTTGTAGAGGTGGTAGTCCACACATTCACACTGATGGTGATTATATTTCCCATAGGAAGAAAAAAGCGATGAAAAAGTGTTATAAAATAATCATAATAAAATTATAGTATATAGAAGATAATTATTTTATTATTTTATCTCAATCAAATAATATTTGATAAATGTGGAAGAATAAATAAACATGAAGCATTTAATAAAGAATTATACCTCTTCTTTGCAAAACCTCCCTTGGATTACACATCAATATTTTTTTGGTTGTTCTTTTGGTGATGAGAGGACCAATAAGATATGGGGAGGGATTTTTGAGATATATTTTTATAGGTATTGGTTTATATAGTGTGCTTAAAAGGTGGTTGGAATAAAGGAGATGATGTGCCCTTTTATAAGTGCGGGGTCTGACAAACTTATAATTTTTCAATGCTTTTTACATTATAAATGTACTAATTAGGGTCAATGGTCCATCATATTATCCAATATTGACTCTATGGGGAAATATGTTGAAATAAAATAATCCAATAAGAATTAAGATAAGATTTTTTGGCCTTATCACTTAGTATTTACCTAAATTAACCTGATTTACCATTTTCTATTGTGACACATTTTTACAATGATTATTATTCATAATGATTAAAAATGATGTTTATATAATTAATGAATTTTAAAAACATGATTTAAAATGTTAATTCAAGTTTTTAAAATTTAATTTTTAGAAGTGGAATAAATTAATTTAAAATAAGTGTTTAGAACACATCTATAAACAATGTTTAGAAAATTATGTTTTAAAGCATAAAAATGATTTTATACCTAATAAAGTGTAATAATGATTCCAATATAATGAATTAGATTTTTTAGTGAAATGTATATTATTTTACTATATAAATTTGAAAACTAATATGACCTTAAAATTACAAGATTTAATGAAAATAAATGCAAGGATTTCAAAAATAAACATTTTCACTATTATCCAATAGTGAAAATGTCTTACTTAGGGTCAATGGTCCAAAATATTATCCAATATTGATAAAATTATAATTTTTCTAAGATTTTGACATTATAATTGTCTTACTTAGGGTCAATGGTCCAACATATTATCCAATATTGACTCTAAGGTGACATAGGTTGAAATAAAATCATCCAATAAGAATTAAGATAAGATTTTATGGCCTTATCACTTAGTATTTACCTTCATTAACTAGATTTACCGTTTTCTATTGTAACACATTTTTACCATGATTATTATTCATAATGATTAAAAATTATTTTTATATAATTGATGAATTTTAAGAACCTGATTTAAAATGTAAATTCAAATTTTTAAAATTTAATATTTATAAGTGGAATAAATTAATTTGAAATAAGTGTTCAAAACACATCTATAAACAATGTTTAGAAAATTATGTTTTAAAGGGTAAAAATGATTTTATACAAAATAATGTATAATGATGATTCCAATATATTTAATTATATTTTTTTAGTGAAATGTATATTATTTGACAATCTAAATCTGAAACATATTATGACCTTAAAATTACAAGATTTAAAGAAAATAAATGCAAGGCCTGCAAAAATAAACATTTTCACTATTCAATAAAAAATTGATATTTTCATCAAAACATATCTTATGATTATTTTAATGTGAATTATGAAAAAATTATTCCCATTTTATAAAATAAAATTTATAAAATTGGGAGAAATTAATCATGATATCATTGCATAAGAATCAATAGAAACCATTTTTAAAGAATTATTATTTTTAAGTATAAAATGAATTCAAAAACCTTATTTTTCTAGTAACCAACACTATATGAATGTTAATTAATTTTCTTTATTATTTAATTTATTAATTTCATTAAAAAAGTTCATCTATTGTGATTAACTTAATTTATTTTGATTGAAATACTATGTGTATATAAAATAGTTTACAAGAAATTATCTCTTTTCGCCTAATATGATTTTATTTAAAATTTAGTTTTTAGTTACTATGAAATAATTGATACATTTTTATTAAAAAAAATTTAAAAATATATTTCAAAATTCATTTAGTCTTATTCATAAATTCCAAACCGACGAGTAGGTTAAAACAATCATATTTAAATAATAATATTTCTATATAATATTGTCGTTTAATATAGCTCTATGTTTCATGTGTGACACACAATCAAAAAAAACATTTTGTCAGGGAGAATTACATTTTAAAATATTGGGTGTTGACACATAGGAGTGATGTTGCCTAAACTCACAATTAATCAGTGAAATTAATGGATTCTAGAGCACGATTCATCACTATGATCCTTGGATTTTCCCAGTATGTATAAACCAAGTAAAGTTATTGTATTTAGTGTGATTGATTGATTTACATTATATAAGGAATAATATGATTGGGAATCAAAATGGGAGGTGATGGTATAACCATACCATACAAAAAATATATATTATAAAATACAATAGAATATGGAAATGGTATGGAATATTATTCCATTCCATTTGAAATACCCCAATGAATAAATATAACCTAGACAAATAAATTACATAAATATTAGATTTATTTAATATCTCCTTCAAGAATATTTAGGTGGTTGCTGATTATTGAAAATTTTGGGCATGCGAGAAGAACATCATGATATATTATCTTTAATTGGTTGGGGTATTAAACGTCATTGAATGTTGGTGTTAAAAATTATATGATGATTGGATTATAGTATATACTAATCCTAAAAGATTTACATATATATATATGTATTCTATTAGTGATATTTGAATCTTAGGAATCGGTGGTTTGTAGAGTATCTACTATATTTTAAATTTGAGATGGTGTATACTCCAGGGAAAGTAAATAAATTTTCCAAAGATTTTAGTGGTAATTTATAGTCATATGTGGTCTTTGAATAAATTTAAGAGTAGAAAAATAAGTATCTCATCATGAAATAATAGTAGGATATGAAAGAGAGGTATGATTTAGTGTTCTTAATATAATTTATTATTACATCATATTTTATAGAATTAGTGAATGATAGAGAGGGTATTGATTTTGAGTGGATGAATATTTTTTAAATGAATTATGAATTGGATCAAGTACCTAGTTTCACTAAATATTAAAATTATATATTATATATACATGGATAGGTTTTAATTTTGAAGAACTTACGAGACATATTATTACATGACTCTCCTGATTTGTGGTAGGCTAATCATTTTAGACTATTTAAGGTGTATTGTTACTTTCAAATCCAATTATGCTGGGTATAGATGAAGAGAGATATTATATGGTTCATTTTAAACTTTATTATATGTCAATTGTTAATGGTATAGAATCATAGACCTAATAGTATTCACTAACACATTCATTCCATTGTATAAATTAGTTAATGTATTGATGGAATTTATGAAGGGTCTTCCAAGATCACATTGGGGTGATTTTGGATATACAGAAAAAGTTTGTTTATTTCTTACCAATCTATGAGAAATATTTAGTTAATGAATTGGGTTAAATATACATAAATACATACATACATATATATGGGATGTTTAGATAACAAATATTTCTGATGAGTATTATATGAGATAAGAAATCAATATTCTATTCTTTATTTGAGAAGGAAATTTAGTGAGCAATGGGTACACATAAATTTAAATACTTATTAATATATTCAGACTAATAGTTAGTTTGAAGATACCATCCTACTACTATATGATATATTACATACATGAATTTCAGATTTTTTATAAATAATAATAAATATCATTAATCCTTCATAGAGTTTTCATATAATAATAATATTGAACTTATATAATAATAGTACCATTTGAATAGTTTTTTGGAAGATCGTGTTAATTTCCTTTATAATGGATATAATTTTGGGAAGCCTCATTTAGTGGGATTATATTTGTATAATAAAATTCTACATGTGTTTAGTTGATCAAGAAATGATAGGAAATGATTTAGAGTATGTAGTAATCTTATATCAAATAGATACATTAATCATTATAGTTTTGAATGGGAAATCAAGTATTCATGGGAATATCACCTCAATCGGGACCCCACAAATTATAAAACTAGGGAAATATAAAATAAATTTTTATGATTATTTGATATTTTGGAATGTATTGTTGAGTCAAGTTATTATTTTTATTTGAATCATGAAATTAGAAAAATGCATGACACGCTCCATACATCTTAGCAATTGAATTATAAACCAGATGCTTTCCACATCATTAGCTATAATGATGTGGATTTAAATATTGATTATTTATTCATGGAATTATCAGTGAATATCAAATATTAAATTGAGAATATATCTTGGGGAAAGAATATAACACTATTATAAGTATTATAGTAGCATGGCTATGCCTAAAAGAAAATATAGAAACATGAAGACAACATTAGGTATCATTAACCCTAATCTTTAACTGGAGATGGTTAGTGATGGTTATTAAGGATAAAAATACATTAGTGGTGGAATTTTTAGTAATAATTTTTTTCAATAGAGTTATCTAAATTTAGTTTATTTATTGTTCTATGTGTTGTTAGACATGTTTTGATTTTAACTGGGTTTTAGTTTTTGGTAAATTAGTTTTAGAGGATAATTTTGGATTAATAAAGGGATGTTTTTTTTGATATCACAAAATAATGGACTAAAAAAACATTAATAGAGCTCACTAGGAGTTTTATATTTTAGAAAAATACTTTATATCTCCTTCAAGCACTAAATGTTTCATAGGAATCCATCAATACTATAGTTGTTTAAGAAGATCTACTTAATATTCTCTTCATAAAATATATATTCTAGTGGATATTAAAAGTTAACTGGAAGGTTACTCAAACTATAGTGGTATGTAGAACCATTTTTAATGGGGTGTGTTATGGTTAATTGGTTATCGACATCTCATTTCATGTTGAATTTTTTATATTTCTACAAAGTAGGACTCTAGTGATATAGGGTATGGAAATAACTTTTCTTTTTTGTGTGATTGATTCTATTTTTATAGTCTTTGTCTTAAATAACTTGTATTTTTCCTATTTTAGGGGATATATGAATTTTTTATATTTCAACAAGAATTAATTTTTTTTTTATTTGATGAAAATTTCAAAATAGGTTTTATTTTGGTGACCTCAACCATATCCATTGATTAACTTAAATTTTTATTTAGTAGTTCACGTGTATGGATTTTAAATTTAATAAAAAGACATTAAATTGAAATATAAGGTGTATAATTTTTAATAAAATTAAAGTTATATTCCATTGGGTCTCTAATAGTGATTCATAATGAGGTTGTATAATTTCTAATTGTGTCTACTAGAAAATAGATTAAAAATGATTTATATTTAATTGATATATATTTATCAAATAATTTATAACTAAATTTATTGGACAAAATGAGGTAATTTTCAAAGTAGATCATATAACTTATTAATGAGCATAGATTGATTTATTAAAATGTTAGGAGAAGTTATTTCCTTATGAAATTATCAACTGAAGATGATTTGTTTTAATATTTGATTAAATGAAGTTTCTCCTTGAGTTTAATTTTTAATATATTGATATTAAAAGCCATATGATGATGAAAAAATGGCATCTCAATTGGTTATGTTATTTCATGGATACATAGAAAGGTTTCTATAAGTTATGTTTTCCAATAAATGGGGTATCTCCATTAGTAATGTAATGACATGGAAGATGTGTAATTCAAGGAGATATATTATGGTATAGAAGATGTTTTTACATAGAAAATGATGTTCCATGGAAATGAGGGAATTTGAAGACACCAAGGAAAAACCATATTTTCTAAAATTAGCCAAATAAGGTGAGACTAAGTATAATGGGGGCCTAGTTAATTTATTATAGATCTATACTATTGTTATTTTTATTTTTATTAAAGAGATTATTTTCATACAGTCTTTTACATTTTCACATGTGAAATATTATTTCATAGGATATGTTTGGGGCTGATTGCTGGCATCATACTAAGTTATACTCAAACTTATATCTCTATCACACACACATCACACATCACATGAATATTTTATTTCTCATTTTACAGGTAAATGAAAAGGCCTAATGATAAATATAAGAGTATTAGTAACTAGATAAAAACTTGGACACCATGTGTATAGGTGGGTCTGAGAATTATTTTTAAATAAATTAAGACAAAATTTTATCAACTTTTTTTAGATTGGTTTTACATTTGATATCAAATTGATATATGATGGACTTAATAATTTTTGTATGATTGACATTACTTTAATATTTGGAGGTTTTCGATTTACAATATTTGAGGTTGGTCATATTTAATTTATGTTGTATTGATTTTTTTTGAGACGAACCAAGTTATAAATCATATATTTTACATCATTTTAATTATATAAACATAATATCTCAGAATAATCTCACAATATTAGATAACAAAGGTTTATATTCTATAAATAATAACTATATAAAAATATTATTACACATTATTTCTTTATTATACCCCTTAAACATATCCACACAAGACTATATTTTAAACATAATTATTTATATAATTTTCAATGGAAGTGGAAAGTAAAGAATGTGTGAGATCGATCACTCTGTAAGGGAAAAATTATTAATTAGACATAAAGGGGTTATATTATAAACATATAAGAAAAATCAATATGAGAGAAATATGTTTAAAAAAAATGAAGAAATAAGATATTTTTGTAAGCATGAGAAATATATATTTTAACCCAAATGATGAAACATATACCACTGTGTAGTAAATTAGAGGAATTGGATAATAATCAAGAACCAAGGAGTATAACATAGGCATGTTGAATAATGAGGTAAAGAGGCACAAATATATGTATAGTAAAACATAAAATTAATGGATTAGGAATCACTAATTATTTCCCATAACATAGTAGAGTTGTAATTATTACCTAATTCCCATAATATAGTGGATTTTTAATCAATACTCACATCCCATAATTGTGATATGAGATATATAAGCTTAAATATTTCTTTATAGGTATATATAAGACCCCACCCATCAACATCCATATAAATGTGTGGAATCAATCATTTCTTATATCATGAAAAACCCATAGAAAGAAAATGGGTTTCATATCATTTATAATTTTATTTCATAACATGAAATCAAGAGTAGAATGGTTGATAAAAAAATTCAATCAACCAAAATAAATACATATTAAAATAAATTAGATAATTATGATTAATGAAACCTTGAAAATAAATAAGGGCTAATTCAAAAAATGTGATGGGGAATAAAAGACATACAAACATGAAATGAAATGACTTTTTAATATTTCAGTATATTTTTATAGAATATAAAATTGTTAAAAGAGTAATAAATTTTATTTTTGAATAGAGGTAATGAAGAATATTAAGATCAAAATATATAATACATATTTTTTCCAAATAATTAAGTAGAACATTGGTGGGAAGAAATAATATGTACATAGAGAAAAAAGAGTCATTAGAATAGATGAGAATTATTCTTAACAACATCAAGTTTAAGAGAATAACTAAATCCATAAAAGAAGAAGAATATAGTGTGAAAAATAAAATTACCCAAAATTTAATGAGGTATTTTTTAGCCAAATATTTGGGTGTAAGAAATGAAACATAGAAGAATTAATTCCCAGAATATAGATTATGACTCAATGAGAGGAGCTGATTTAACAGAAACCCACATGCCTTTTATAACATTTGAATAATAAAAATTAAAATAAGAGTTTGAAATGGAACATTAAATACCATTAATAAATATAGAATCATGATATAACATTTTAAATAGGTAATATATACACCTAAAAAATGGATATAGGTACATAATTAGAAACATGTCTCTAGAAGGAAATTTGAAATGAGAAACCATTACCTAAAGTCTTGAATCACTTAGTGTGTGTGTTTAATCTCTCGAATAACCTAATTATGTTTATTAAATAGTCTATTAGTAACCTTTTTTAGGCATATTTTATTTTTTAAGTATCATTTTGTATCATATATCATTCATTTTTTGTATAGTTTTTGATCTTCTTAGCCACTTCGGGTTTCTTAGTGAACTCTTCCAAAACCAATTTAGTACATCGACCATAGATAAAGAAGTTATAGTATAGTTTCATCATATATATAATTTTATTGATATTTATATTTATATAATTATAGTAGAAAATAATTTATACAGTTCAACTGGTTGTTTAAAATAGATTCAAATTAAATAAAGTGTTTAAGTATGCTTATTTTAGGTGGTTATATTTACAACTACCATTTATTGTCAATATTATTAATGTAATGTAAAATTATATTTATGTAATAATAATCATGTTATAAATATATTATTTATTCCTTAAATTCACTTTTATAACCAACCGTGTAAGGTATTTATGAAAGTGAAATATGTCTTTCATGGATGTAGTAGCCCCCACGTAATGCATGCAATGTTTTATTTTTCCTATGAATGGGAATAATGTTGATAAAGGATATTAAAAGATAATATTTCAGTATAATAATTATAGTGAATTATTTATATTATGATTGTTATTTAATATTTTTAGGGTAGTTAAGAAGAAATATACTTGAAAGAACTTTCTTAAAATAATTACATGTTCCTTGGATATTCTCCTTTGGTCCATTCTTTAATCCTTTATCGTCTTGAATTTTAGTGAGACCAAGAGATATAGGATATAAAAAATGTGGTTTGCGATAGGTTTTTTGTGGTTTTGGTATAGCTATAAAACTTTCAATGTGTGGATAAGTGGGGTGGTAATGGGGTCATTTTATTGGTGAGGGAAATGATATCTTTGTAAATCTAATTTATCAAAATAAAAAGGAGTCATATTCAAGAAAGAGGACAAAAAATTGAGAATTATAGATTAAAGGAAATTATTATGTATAAAAATCCTTTAAACACTAAATTATAGGTTAGTTTTTATGATATTTTGAGACTCACTAATTGATTTAAATTTTTTTGCACATCTTAACACTTATCATGGTGACTAATTTTTATCTTTGTAAATTATTCTTATGTGAAAAAAATGTAATGATATGAATTACATAATTTGGATATTATAATTAAAAATATTAAATCTATTTTAATTTATTTAATTTCTAAAATTGATAAATATTGATTTTAATAAAACAACATAGAGCATGGAGAATCAATTTTTAGAAACATGTATTTTTTAAGCGTAATGTGAATATATTTTTATTCATTTTAAAGTGAAGATAATTATACGAGTGTTAGTTTATTTTTAAAATATTATCAATAAATTTCATTAAATTCAATATTAAAATGTGATTAATTTATATTATTAAGAGAAATAACATAATATATAGAAAAAACACAATTATTTGAAAATTAGAACTTTTAAAAATTAAATGATTTCACTCTTAGTTTTTAATTTTTTTTACTTATTTCATAGAAGTTAATACTTTTTTAATTAAAAACAATTTTATTTATTTTAAAATTATATTTTACAAAAAATTCCAAATAAAATAATGATAACACATAAATAATTTATTATATTACATGGTTATATCATCCCAACCCCTACTTAAACTGATCAAGGTGTTTGAATAAGATATAAGGGTAACTTAAGAAATATTGGCAGTTTTGGGTAGTTTTTTTTCTATAATGGAACCCATAATGATTTTAATGAGCATGAATGTATCCCACAAATTATTTCACTCAAGCTTTAACTTTTGAAGTTCAGTATAGTCTTGGTCTAGGGAAATCTCAAATGGCACTACCACCATTCCATGATCGAAAAAATAAGCCTCATAAGGAAGAATACCAATATATTATTCCATTACTTCTATTTTATGTATATATATATTTCATAATTCCATTGGTTCAATTTATATAATATAATCTAATTTCTTTGATATAATAATCAAATTTGATAATCGTATCACATTTTGTTCTATTTTGGTGTTTTGAGTGAAGTAAGATTTTCAATGAAATGCTTATTTAAATGAAAAAAACATAGTAAAATTATGAGATGTTATATATTACCACCTAAAATAATTTCATCCTAAAAATTTCATTACTCATATTTATATAAGTGAGCTTACTTTTGTATCATCATGTCTCTAGGTTCCCACATATCTTCCACAAACATAAGATTCCGACACAAGAGTATGATAAAGTGAGAGGAATTATTCCAAAATACTTTATCTCTTCAATCCAAGATATCAACTACTTTTTACTCATATTAGTAATCTTTGTAACACCACAATATTCCATGGTACACTTCTCCTTTAATAATATAGTAGCATGTGTTGTACACAACTTCGAGTTGTAACACACACCACAACCAATCAAACTAGCCGTTATGAATAGTAATACCCACTTTTTGAAATTTTATAAATTTTATCTTTCAAAATGGACTTCATTTTTTTATTTTGAATATCGAAATTATATTAGGGTTAATTTTTGGTACTTTTCTGATAACTTTCATATTTTGATGAATAGTGAAAATTACTAAATTTTAATTAAAAACATCTTTTTTAATCAAAATAATTAATAGTGATAAATTCTGAATTTTCATGGTTATAACGTATATTTGGAATATTTTTTTACCATTTAATACAATGTTGGTAATTGGACATAATTTCACATTTAAACCGGACATAAACAAGTTTCAATCTTTTGATAGTTATTATTTCTTAAAAACACTCTTTTTCTTTTGACAGTGGGAATTAATTTCAAATTAATTTCTGCCACTTCTGTGTTTTGAATTTAGAAAAATGGATTATATATTTAGAGTCATGAGGTCCAAATTTTGTAAAAAGAAAACTTTTATTTTTAGACATTTTGAATAATTACTTCGGTAAGGGTTTTATTTACCATGGTTAAAGGGTAAATCCGGTAAATAAGGGTAAAAAATAATATTATAATAATATTAAATTATCCTAAAACTTGTCCTAACCCTATTGGTTGATAAATTTCCGACCATTTCCATCTTTGGGTCTATTTTGGGACCCCATGGAGCCATTTGTATGTGATAATGAAACTTTATATTAATTAAGTTAAAGTAAATACAAAAATGACTTAAGCATATATCTTTTAGCAATTTTATTTACATAGGGTTATATATGTTATATTTTAGACTATAAATATTAATTATAAAGATAAAAAGATTTCCTACATAATGTAATTTTATTTATAATTTTTAGACATTTAATAATTAAATTTATTTATGACATAATAATGATGCAGTATTTTTCTTTATTAATGAAAGAATCAAATAACTGGTATTATAAATGTTAAAATAAATATAATTTGAATGTTTTGATGAAATACATGAATTTTATTGGTTAATATGACATGTTAGTATTTCTTAAATGATTTTTTTAGAATTAATAAAGTGGTTAAGACTTTAAAAAAATCGATTATTAAATAATGTCAAAATTGACATAAAGGAGATTTTAAAACAAATATTATATTATTAATTGATATTCTATTATTAAAAATCTAAGGTTCGGCCAATGAACTTATATAATGATAGGAGTATCATTAATGGACCACTTGGAGGTTTATTATAATTATATAGTATGTTTATTAACTATATAATATAAAAATACAAAGAGACATGGTAAATGTCAAACTAATTAACTAAGGAGTTAAAACTAAAAGATAAGGTTAATAAAGTGACCCAAACTTGTCTAAAACCAATTTTTTGAGTTTTTTTCGACCCATACCCACCTTATACTTGAAATAAATCGGTTTTGAGCCATTATAAACTGAATATGAATTTATTATAAAATAATATTTTATTTTTTTTCCTAAGGTTCCCCTCACCCCTCTTATAAAAGGGCACTCCCCCTTCTCACTAATTACAACCTTCAAAGCCTTTTGACTCGGACAAAATCTACCCAAATATCCTCCCAACTTCCCTAACTTCAACCTAGTGTCCTTATTTTGATTAGAAAGCCAACCTAAGGATCCCTTTTGATCAGATCAAAAGGAAGAATCCGAAGAACAGGTAATGATTTCACTACCCTCTTTAAAGTTCCTTTCTTCTTCCACTTCTTATTTCTTTGTTATTTCCATTATAAACTAATAACTCCAAAATATTCTATATACTGTGATGTTATTATAAATATGGTACAACCATATTCAGTATTCTATCTATCCTTTTAATGACATGTCACCATACGTGCGTACGTATAGCTTATCGTCTCCACGTCGTGGTGTATTTGTTATTCAAAACATTATTATTTGGATGGGTATTATAATGATGTTTAATTGATTTAAATAATAAATATAACATGATAATAATTCTTTATATATGATATACCATCAAATTATATATTATTTTAATTTCAAAATAATGATATTGTCGCTCGTGGGTACGTACGAACTACCGTCTCCACGAATGCGATGAGATTCATTCCCCATTATATCCATTCAAGTCTAATTCTCATTTGATGATTGAAAATAATGTTTAAGGATGTGATATAATTATGGATATTAATAAGATACAACCTATCCATTACAAACACGACTTATGTAACAAAACATATAAAAGAAAATGAGTAAGTTAACACCCGAAACGATGATAATACTATTATATTATTAACAAAGCAATGTTAAAAGAACATATATGATACCATATTAAAGTATATGATTCTTGTATAATTTAATAACAATTAATTCACCATTATACAAGAGGTTAACCTACCCTCATCCAAGAAAAAGTACAAGGTAAGGGTTTATTTCACAATCTCTTCATTATCCAAGGATGTTTATACGTAATTATCTACTGGGACCTCTTTATCATCCACATCCATGTTTCTTAAAAATGAATTTCAAATCATTATTAATATTTTATAGACTATGGGTTAAAGTCATTTATACCATTTTTGACTTTTTATAATATTTTTATAAAGGAATCTGTTGGTCAGAGTGGACACTCAAGGTGGGGGTGAATTGAGTTCCAATAAAAATTTCTGTTAAAAAAATTTCTATTAAAATCCCCCAAATTGTATAACAAGATAATCTGTAGTGAATTTGTATTAAAGTAAACGGTCAGTTAGGTACTCAAAGATTGATTAGTTCTTAGTTAATCTAATCTTGAAGATTAATTAACTTTTGAAGCTAACCTAAAACTTTACAAAACATACAAACACTTGCTAGATTAACTATCAAAGTCACTTTAAAATAGTTGTGTATTTCAAAGTAATAACAGCAGAATATAAATTAGATATTGTAGTTTAAACTTAAACTAAAATTCACATCATATATAACCAAGAGTTTCAGTCTCAAGCCGAGACTTAGTCCTCTCAAATTTATATATAAATTTGATCCACACCCTGGATCGGGGTTAACAACAGTTTACAAACTATCCAGGTACTCAGACCTCTACCACAATTATTCGTGGGAAAACAAAGACAACATCACACAGGCTGTCCAGGTCTCACTTGACCTCTACCACTATCCACAGTGGGACACAAGAAGTTAAAATAGATGTGATTGAGGATTTAGAAATCCTCTAGTTCAATACAGGAGACAATGTGTGTGTAAAATAAACGGGGTATACACACTACTCGAAAGTAAACCAAATAATCACTAAGAGTAAGTATGAATGACTTTAGAAAATCTCTACTACAGCTCAATCTTCCTTGTATTCCATGAGCTACAGCAATAGGAAGGATTACCTTTTCATAGGTACGAGGTACAGTTTCCTGACAGACCAATAACTATCATTAAATATCATTAATTTCATTAAAAACATCAAATATGACAGTTAGCAATATTTAAATAATATTGACAAAAAGTTTAAGAAACAGTGTCACAGTAGTTATGAAAATGGTGTCTCCTTCACAGTATGTCTTTCACGGTATGTAATTCATGGTATATCTTTCACGGTATGTCCTTCACAGTATGTCTTTCATGGTATGTCCTACACGGTATGTTGCTCACGGTGTCTTGCTCACGGTGTGTTTCTCACGGTGTGTCCTTCACGGTGTCTGCGTCACGGTGTCTGACTCACTGTGTCCTGATTACAACAACACATTTTCTCGTGGTCACGGTGTCTCAATGGTCACGATGTCTCATTGGTCACAGTGTCTCATTGGTCACGGTGTCTGAGACTTAGGCTTCACCATGTCTGCTTCAGTGTTTCTGCTCACGGTGTCTGTTTCTTGCTCACAGTGTCTGACTTACTGTGTCAAGCTTCACGCTGTCTTGTACTTAGACAAATAACTGTGTTCAAACTTAAACAGTAATTTGCATAAAATGGATTGAGCTTAACCATTATACAGTATATGATAACTTGAAACATAAATACACATGAGTAATAAGATATGTGAGATTTGTGATCAGTAATAATATTTGTAAACAGTATAGATATTTGTGATTATTATTAAGATTGGTAAATAATAATGAGATTTGTGATCATTAAAACATGATTAATACATGAGGAGTCCAATAATATCCCCCTTTTTGATAATCAAAAATCATGTATAGGTAAAGTATAAATTAAATGCAACTGCAGAGAAAGTGACATATAGAATAACACAGTCTAGAATAACACATAACATAGAATACTTTTCCTCCTTCTTTTGGGATTATCAAAAAGTTAAACAAAGAGAGGGAAAAACAGTGCATATTACAATAAAAAATGTTCATAATATACCATACATTATAAATACAAACAATAAACAAAAAAAGGCATCCCCATCAAAAAGAAAGTATTCACTAGGCTTCTTTAGGGATTAGACTTTTTTCCCTTTATCAGTTGTTGATGTGGAAGAAGGCATAGAGGTGCTAGACAAAGAAGGTAAAGGTAGACCTTCAAAGATAGAGGGGGACAAAGATGGAGCTGTAGAAGATCGAGTCTGTGATTGATCAAGAATGATTGGCCTGATTAGAGTTAGAGCTTGGCTAACTGACATGGTAGTGGAGGCTAAGGTAGGCAGTCTAGGTCTGAGTGGAGAAGCTGAAGGAGCAACAATTGCAGTACTTTGGACATGTAGATAGGTATTCAGTAGGTTGATGAAGTCTGTGATAATTTCTCCTCTATATTTCATAGCCATTTCAAAATCATCTTTATTCTCCATGAATTTGTCCAAAAATCTGTTGAACTCAGTGAGCTTCTGAACTTGAGTTTTGAAAGCCTGAGTCACAGGAGGTATCTTCAAATTCTCCATAAGATACTTAAAGTGATTGGTCATATCAGATTTGGAGAAAATCTAGGTGATATAGAAATCTATCTTCTTAGTGATCTCCTGCTGAGCATCATTGGCAATCTTGGAATGAATTCGAATCCGGTCAAGTTCTCTATCACTATTCTTTGCAATGTTAGATAAAGGACACAAATCAAAACCACTGAAGGAATTCTGAATTTCTTCCTTGATTAAAGATCTGAGCCGAGAATCATCCAAAGAAGGTGTTTAGGTCTAACCAGAGGAAGGAGAAGCCTTGACAGCTACAGTTAGAGCTTTGAGCTATTTCAATACCTATTGAAGACAACCACTGTATTCATCTGCCAATTTATTCAAGTTCTCCACTAGCTCTCTCATGCATTGAAACATATTTGTGTGCCTTTCGCCAATCTTTTAATCAAAAGATAACAAATAGGGATGAATTTGGGACACAATGTCTCGAGAAATGTTGGAAATAGTAGGTTCAGAAGAAACAACAACAGGTGTAGGAGAAGGAGTAGGAGCAAGCTCTGATCTTGAAGACAATTCTTTCTGCATGTCTACTACCGTACTTTTCAAAGTTGCAACATCAGCACTAAGCAATTTTTTTTTTCAATCCTTACTTCTTGAATTTCATGGATCTTCCTGGGTTGAATGTTCAGAATAATATTTTTCAAAATAATCGAAGCATCTTCCTGACTTAGTTGAGTCGCAGGACGAGGTTGAGAGGACATAATCTTCTCTACTCCAGAAAAGATAGTATCTCCAAATAATTTCAAATATTCTTTACGTAAAAAAGATTGCGGATCAGGTAAGGATTCAGGTGAAGAAAGTGGTTCAGGGGAAGGTTTAGGGTCTGGTTGCAGTTCAGAGTCTGTTTCAGTTTCAGATTTTGAATCAGGTTCAGGTTGAGGTTCAGGGTGTGAGACTGACTTCAATCGAAACAAAGAAGAAAGGTAAATTCTAGGTGCATTCACTTGCTGTGATTCAATCACATCATAGAATCTAGGGAATTCATATCGAGTAAACAAAGAGTATGAATCATTTGGTGGAGATGCATTACCAATCTCAGCTTCATCAATCTCAAGATTTTGAGGTTTCTCCCCCTCAAAATGTGCTTCCATTTCAGATTCTTGAGGCTCAGGAACTAGGTTAAAATTCACAGGATCATCTCTAATCTCCTCAGCCATTTCCTGCCTTTCCAACTGAAAGGAAATTTCCATTATTTCTTTAGTATAGGGTATCTACTCAGGATAATATTGTTCCTCAGGTATAGCTTCCAGACTTGCTTCATTTTCAGCAGGAAGATCTTCTAGATTTTCTTTTTTCCATTGCAGGGAGTTTTTCTAGAACAGGATCTGTCTCTTCCATGGCTTGCTACTCAGATTCAGAAAAAACTAACTCTATTACAGCTTCAGATTGGGTTTTCTGATTAACATGGGCAAGTGGTACTTCTTCTTCAAGCACAATAGAAGGACCAATAGTCCTTTCCTTTTCAACAACAAATTCTTCTCTTGAAACTTCAGCAGGAACAACAGTCCTTTCTTTCTCAATAGGACCTGCTTCCTCATGAGGTATTTCATCCTCTTCTCTATTAGGTACTCTAGCTGCCTCTTCTTCTTCTTCTTCCTCTTCTGGATACTCAGCCACCTCATCTGGTTCCAAACCAAGATCTGTAATGTTTTTAGTCCTTGTAGGATAATCCATAGGGTTGAACTTTTCATAAACCTTTTCATTATCTTCATCCCAGTGCTTCTTCCAGGGGTTCCAGTTTATCTTCATCCTTCTGATGGTAGGATTGGATAAATAGTACTCAAAATCCACAAGCTTTTCTTCATTTGGTCCAACTACTCCCTTGGAAACTAAATTAGCTGAAATCATCCTTGAGTAAAACAGGGAAGTGGATTTGGAAGTAACCTTAATCAATTCACACATGTGGTGAATGATATATTTGCACAGATTTATCTTATGGAAATTCTTCATCAGATGAATCATAAAGGAATCCTGATACAGTAAAGTCACCTTTCCTTAAGCTAATAAAATTTTGAAGAAACATAAACCACAACCTTGTATCTCCATCCAATTCAGCTGCTATGGCCCTTCTCTTGGTGCCATTTCTAGTTAGAATTTTCAAGGAATTCTCTAGGTGAAAGATGTCGGTTGTAGGAGGAGTGTATCTTTGGTAATCATCACAAATCCCTTCATGAGGAATCCTTAGGCATGCATCCCATAGCCTCGAAGAAAAGGCGCATTTTTGACCATTGATCCAACTTATCACCATAAAACTTTATCCAACATCAAACTAAAACTTTACATATTGATAGAACTGAGATACCAACCTTGGGTAAATAGGTCTATCTTATCTAGAGAACCATTAGATCCTTCCTTGTTCTCTTAATACTTTCATAACTAAAGACTTTCCAGAAAAAACCCACTCAGGGCAGATTTCCTTCTCAGGACAAACAGTATGACTTACTAGGTTAGGATTCAGGGGTCCTACGGGAGCTAGCTTCGGTGTCCTCTTCTATTTCTTAGAGCAGTGCTTCTCAGATGAGGGTGAAGATGGACGCTTCATACTTGGAATCCATTGAAGATTTGGGCGAGAGAGAAGGATAGAAGGATTGAAAGGTTAACAATGTTCAAGAGAGAGCTCGGGTGAGGAATCGATTGAAACCCTTATGTTTTATCATTTGGGAATGTCAAACGTCACAAAAATAAAGACGCGTGAAAGGAAATAGCGGTGAAATAAAAATTACCACGATACGGGTTAAAATAAATAAATAATCTTCACAGTGAGACCGTGAGTATTCGTTATGGTGTGAGGATAAGAGGTCTTCATAGTGAGATAGTTAGTGTTCATCATAGTGAGACAGTGAGTAGACTGTTCCATCATGATGAGAGAGTGACAGACCATGAACACAAAGTGTTAACTGTGAGACCATAAACATGAGACAATAACCCAGAAACAGTGAGCATGAAACTGTAAAGTAATTTATAACACAATATTAAAAATTAAGACCAGTAATATATCTATTTGTGATTGATCATGCCAAGATCATGTATGATGTAGTCTAATCTCTCAGAATTTAATGGTTTAGTGAATATATCAGAAATTTGATATTAAGTACCAATGAATTCCAAAGTGATATCACTTTTTTGATAATGATCCCTTAAAAAGTGATGTCTTACATCAATATGTTTTGTCCTAGAATGTGAAGCAAGATTTTTTGAAATGTTAACAGAACTTTTGTTGTCACAATTTATTGGGACTTGTCTGAATTGATATCCATAGTCTAGTAATGTGTGTTTCATCCACAAAATTTGTGCACAACAACCTCCAGGAGCTATGTATTCAGCTTCTGTAGTAGATAATGCAACAAAATTTTGTTTCTAACTACACCATGATACTAGTGACTTTTCTAAAAGGTGAAATGTTCTAGAGGTGCTTTTTCTATCTTGATTATATCTAGAAAAATCCGTATCATTGTAACTAATTAGTTCAAATGATTGTCTTTTTGGATAAAAAAATCCTAGATTGGGTGTATGCTTGAGGTATTTGAAAATTATCTTTACATCATTTAAATGTGATTCTTTAGGGTTTGATTGAAAGCGATCACACATACACACACTAAACATAATATTAGGACGGCTAGAAGTTAAGTAGAGTAGACATCCAATCATTCCTCTATAAGTGGTTTGATCAACAGATTTTCCATCTTCATCAAGATCCAACTTACAGGTGGTACTCATGGGAGTGTCACTAATTTTTGTTCTATCCAATCCAAAACGTTTTAGAAGATATCTAGTATATTTACTTTGAGTTAAAACAATCCCATCATTATTTTGAAAATTTTTAAATCCAAGAAATAATTTTAGTTCACCCATTAAACTCATTTCAAATTAGTTTTGCAACATTTTAGAAAAATCAGTACATAATGAAGTTTTTGAAGATCCAAAAATAATATCATCTACATAGATTTGAACAACTAAAGCATCTTTATAAATTCGTTTTATAAAGAGGGTAGGATCAGCTATTCCTTTTGTAAAACCTTTAGAAATTAGAAAGGTACTTAATCTATCATACCAAGCTCTTGGAGATTTCTTTAAACCATATAAAGCTTTTGATAATTTGAAAATATGATTTGGAAAATGAGGGTTTGTAAATCCAGGGGGTTGTTCAAAAAAAACATCCTCAGCTATATACCCATTTAAGAATGCACTCTTGACATCCATTTGATATAGTTTGAAATTCAGATGTGCAACATAATCAAGTAGAATTCTAATGGCTTCAAGTCTAGATACTGGAGAAAAAGTCTCCTCATAGTCAATTCCTTCTTCTTGACTATAGCCTTGTGCAACTAACCTGGCCTTGTTTCTAACCATGTTTCTAGATTCATCTACTTTATTTCTAAACACCCATTTAGTGCCTATGAAAAAAGTTTCCTTGGGTCTTTCTACTAGTTTCCAAACATTATTTCTTTCAAATTGATTAAGTTCTTCTTGCATAGAAATTACCCAACATTTATCATTAATAGAATCATCAATTTTTTTAGGTTCAAGCTGTGACAAGAAGGATTTATGTTCAACCTGATTTCTAAGAGAAGCTCTAGTCTATGTACCTCTATCCATATTTCCTACAACAACATCTAATGGTTGATTTTTTAGAATCATAGTTGATCTAGTAAAGGCAGGACTAGAAATTTTAGGTTCTTCTCTAGGTTCGGGTTCATTAGGAGTAGATTCTGAAATATTTCCAGAACTAGTTTTCTTTACATCATGTTCATTTAATTTATCATTATGGTTCAGAGCAGACAAATCTTCTTCAAGATTTTCAAGAGATGACTTAGGTTCATGTGGATCAGTTTCCTCAAATTTGATGTGAATACATTCTTCCACACACTTGGTTCTTTTATTGAAAACTCTATAGGCTTTTCTAGTTATAGAATATCATAAAAATATGCCTTCATCACTCTTAGAAGCAAACTTGTCTAGATTATCCTTGGTATTAAGAATAAAGACTTTGCAACCAAAGACTCTAAAGTATCTAACTTTAGGTTTCCTATTGTTCCATAGTTCATAAGGGGTATTTTTGAGAACAGGTCCCACTAAGACTCTATTGATGATATAACAAGCTGTATTTACAGCTTCAGCCCAAAAGTAAATAGGTTGGTCATACTCATTGAGCATAGTTATAGCAATTTCTTCCAGGGTTCTATTTCTTCTTTCTACTACACCATTCTGTTGAGGTGTCCTAGGGGTAGAGAAATTGTGATTATAGCCATTTTGTGAGGAAAAGGAGTCAAACTCATGATTTTCAAACTGACGGCCATGATCACTTATCATGGTCTTAATCTTAAGTCCACTAAGATTTTCTATAGAATTGAAGTATTTAATAAAGTAAGAACAAGCTTCACTTTTGTGAGCTAAGAAGTATACCCAAGTTTATCTAGAAAAGTCATCTACTAAGACATAGACATAGTACTTCCCATTTAAACTAGAAACTCTAGAAGGTCCAAACAAGTCCATGTGAACCAACTCGAGAGGTTGAGAAGTTTACACTTCTTTCTTTGGTTTGAAAGAGATTTTGTGTTGCTTTCCCTTTTGATAGGGATTAAAAACTTTTTCATTTGGAAACTCAAGTTTGGGTAAGTCTCTAACTAAGTTCTTCCTAGTCAGTTTTATAAGTTAATATATATTGAAGTGTCCTAATATTCTATGTTAAAGCCAAGATTCTTTATGAAAAGCATTTAAACATGTAATGTTTTTTTAGATAAAGAATTCAAATCAACTGCATAAAATATTTTCGTTTCTCAAAGAAGAAAATACCAAAACATTATTAGAATTAAAAACATCAGAAGAATCATTTTCAAACATAACATTAAATCCATCATCACATAACTGAGGAACACTTAAGAGATTATATTTTAGCACATCTACAAATAAAACTTTAGAGATTAAAACCGAGTAAGTGTTACCATTTTGGCCTAGGCCGATGATCATTCCTTTTGAGTTATCACCAAAGGTGACATAGCCTCCATAAACCATTATTAAGATCTTGAAGCATGAATAATCTCCAGACATGTGGCCTGAAAATCCACTATCCAAGTACCATATCTTCTTATGGGAACTCTTCAAATAGGTTTTCTACAAAACAGTTTTAAATAGAGAATGATTTTGGTACCCAAATTCTCTTGGGTCTAGACAGGTTAGCAAGAAAAGCTTTAGGTACCCAGATTTGTCTTATGGGTCTCATATAATTAATAGATTCAATAGATTTTGAAAGATAAACTCTATTTGATCTATAATAATGTGAGTAACTAGTTCAAGCATATGAATTTATAGAACTAGAACTATTATAATTTTGTCTAGATTTAGGAATAAATGTTGTTTTAGTGATCTGTCTCTGTCCTAGTTGGTATCCTAAACCAGTAGTATACTTTGGTACCACTTGTTTACCTATAATTTTTGTAGGTTTATATTTTACCTTTGTAAATTTTTCTAAGTCCTTTCTAAGTTGCTCATTAGAAATTTTCAGTTCAGTATTTTCCTTCAACAGTTGAGCATTATTTTCTTTTTCTATATCAAAGGAAGATTTAACATTGGCAGTGAGAGCACGCTGTTTATTCAATGACTTATATTTGTCCTTAAGTTCATTACATGTTTCCTCTAGCATATTACAATATTCAAACAGTTCCACACTAGACATGTTATCTGATTCAGAATCAGAATCAGAATCAACTCCTGAATAGTATGAATTTAAAGCAGGAGGGTCCAGTGTTACCTTAGAGGTGTTTGTCATAAAACACATGTTTGCTTTATAAGAATATTCATCATTAGCAGAATCAGAATCACTTGAAGTGTCTTCTGAATCACTACAAGTTTATTTCATTGCTTTCTTATAATTTCTGTCCTTGTAGTCATGTTTCTTCTTGAACATCAATTTTGGGCAGTCTTCTTTAATGTGACTTTTTCTCTTGCATTCATAGCAGATAACTTCATCACCCTTTTCACTTTTATTTTAATCTTTCTTCAAGTGTCCTTTTTTGTCATATTTACCTTTGTAGTTTGATTTTTTGAAGAATTTATTCTTATGGTAGAATTTCTTAAATCTCCTGGCCATCTGAGCCATTTCTGCATCACTTTCAGATTCTGAACTTTCACTTATTGAGCTTTCAGTAGGTATGTGAGTTTTCTTTTTATCCTTGATCTTTGAAGTAGTAGACTTAAATTCCATTGAATTCCTTTTAGTTTCATCATCTTTCTCCTTATTCACCTTGAGTTCTTCCTCATACATCATAAGCTTACCAATTATCTCTTTGACAGGCAGAGCACCAGCGTCACATGACTCTCTTATTGAAACAGAAGTTCCTCTCCATCGGTCCTATAGGCATCTCAATATTCTCATGATTTGTTCCTTTGCTGGAACAACCTTTCCAAGTGAACTCTTAGTGTTGGCAATCTCATTAAACATGAGATACATGTCAGAGATAGGTTCATCAGTCTTAATTTTAAAATTATCATATTTAATATTATAAGTGTTCAATATCATTTCTTTAACATTGGTTGTTCCTTTATGAGAAAAACCCAAGGTATCCCAAATTTCATAAGCAGTTTTACAAGTAGATATTCTATTAAACTCTTCACCTCCTAAAGCACAATACATGACATTCATTGCTTTACAGTTATTATTGTAAGCTACTTTACTAGGTTCATCCCAAGTTGTTGTTTTAGTTTCTGGAATCTTATATTGAGTTTCTATAGCATTCCGGATATCATATCCCATAATTTCCAAATGAATTTTCATTTTATGTTTCCATTGGGCATAATTTGTACCATTAAAGAAAGGTGGCCTATTGGTAGCAGAACCTTCTAGTAAATTATCCATAACTAGATTTTAGAAAATAAATTTAAAGAGATAAAATTTAGAATTAACAGAAATTTATGATCTTTAAAGATGAAACAAAAATCACAGTTGAAAAATAGAGTATTTTGAAAAAAATTGAAAAACAAAAACAATCCTCTAATACCAATGTTGTTCGGAGTGGACACTCAAGAGGGGGGTGAATTGAGTTCCAATAAAAATTTCTGTTAAAAATATTTCTATTAAAATCCCCCAAATTGAATAACAAGATAATCTGTAATGAATTTTTATTAATGTAATGGGTCAGTTAGGTTCTCAAAGATTGATTAGTTCTCAGTTAATCTAATCTTGAATATTAATTAACTTTTGAAGATAACCTAATACTTTACAAAACATACAAACACTTGCTAGATTAAATATCAAAGTAACTTTAAAATAGTTTTGTATTTCAAAGTAACCACAGTAGAATATAAATTTGATATTTTACTTTAAACATAAACTCAAATTCACAGTAGATATAACCAAGAGGTTCAGTCTCAAGCCAAGACTTAGTCCTTTCAAATTTATATATAAATTTGATCCACACCCTGGATCAAGGTTAACAATAGTTTACAAACTGTCCAGGTACTCAGACCTCTACCAAAATTATTCATGGGAAAACAAAGACAACAGCACATAGGCTGTCCAGGTCTCACTTGACCTCTACCACTATCCACATTGGGACACAAGAAGGTAAAATAGATGTGAGTGAGGATTTAGAAATCCTCTAGTTCAGAACAGGAGACAATGTGTGTGTAAAATAAATGGGCTACACACACTGATTGAAATTAAACCAAATAATAACTAAGAGTATGTATGAATGAGTTTATAAAATCTCTAGTGATTGGCTGTGCAGCTCTGGACTTGTTGGATTCAGCAGAAATGCATCAGAGTCCTTCTCTAATTTTTCTGTTGAAAACTAGAGTATCGTGGTTCAGCTTGGTGTCTTTCACGAGTGAAGATGTTCTCTTGATTCTTCGTGTGTTCTTCAGTTGAGTTGGATTGCACGCATGAGAGTTCTTTGAAGATCTTGCAATGTGTTCTTCATTTGTGCTTAGGATTTCTCTTCTGTTCAGTACAGTGTACTTCGCGTTTCTTTCTTGCATACGTATGTTCTTCTGGAATGTGTTTCTCTAATAAAGCTCAATATTCCTTATATTCCACAAGCTCCGGCAATAGGAATGATTATCTTTTCATAGGTACGAGGTACAATTTCCTGAAAGATGAACAACTATCATTAAATATCATTAATTGCATCAAAAACATCAAATATGACCGTTAGCAATATTTAAATAATATTGAAAAAAGGTTAAGAAACGGTGTCACAGTAGTTTTGAAAATGGTGTCTCCTTCACGGTATGTCTTTCACGGTCTGTCCTTCATAGTATGTCTTTCACGGTATGTCCTTCACAGTATGTCTTTCATGGTATGTTCTTCGCGGTATGTTGCTCACGGTGTCTTGCTCACGGTGTGTTTCTCACGGTGTGTGCTTCACGGTGTATGCGTCACGGTGTCTCACTCACTGTGTCTGGATTATAGTGTCACGGTGTCTCACTGGTCACGATGTCTCATTGGTCATGGTGTGTCATTGGTCACGGTGTCTGAGACTTAGGATTCATGGTGTCTACTTCAATGTTTCTGCTCACGGTGTCTGTTTCTTACTCATAGTGTATGACTTACTGTGTCAAGCTTCACAGTGTCTTGTACTTAGACAAATAACTGTGTTCAAACTTAAACAGTTATATGCATAAAATGGATTGAGCTTAACCATTATACAGTATAAGATAACTTGAAACATAAATACACATGATTAATAAGATATGTGAGATTTGTGATCAATAATAAGATTTGTAAACAGTAAGGAGATTTGTAATTATTATTAAGATTGGTAAATAATAATGAGATTTGTGATCATTAAAACATGATTAATACATGAGGAGTCCAACATAATCTTTTTGTCATTTTCCAAACAAGGTCCTTTTTAACATTTTCGATATAATTAAGGTAAGAATGCCGTTTTTAACTTATACGGTGGGTGCATCTATTTTCTTCCATTATAAAATCGTCGAAACTTCCCTTACAAGCTTATAAGAATATTTTTAAAATAAATATTTTCTTTATAATTATGTGAATCTTAAATAATTTCAAAATAGAAAGTGATATTTCTCTAAAAAGGGTTTTGATTTCATCTATGTCAACATCGTTTGATGAATTTGAAGTTTATTTGATGTTTATTTATTATGATAAAAATCTTACATATTGTATTGAATGTTTTGTGACATTTTTGACTGTGGATGTGCTATTTTTATACCAATCATGGTTTATGGTTAATGTATTGACATTTCATTTTCTAGTTTTAATATGAATGTTTACGATATGTTTAAAACTTTTCATATGAGGAATATATTGGACTTAGTAAGTGGAGGGTGGAGCCCTCTATAGCTCCCCGGTGCATCGGTAGGTCTCATGAGACAACTAGATGTGGAATTGGTTGAGGCCCTTTCCCAATTTGATTTATGGTTTTGGCTGAGGCCTTAATCATTTTTAGACGTCTTGGTCGAGGCAATGACAAAATGTTTCAGAATGTCCAACATTATACATTCCCTCATTATGGAAATAATATTAATGGTTCATGTGGTCATTCAACTAGTAGAATACCCATGGTTATGTTTTATTATGGCATTATCTACTCAGATCATATTATTTCCATAAAAGTATTCATGTTTATTATTGGTAAAGGAATGTGTCTTCAATTATTCACCACACTTAATATTTATGTCATTTCCACTGTATTACTTACCCTTACTGAGCATTTGAGCTCACCCCTTTTTTATGTTTCATTTTTCCAGAATATGAAGAAGTTAGTTATGAGTAACCTTTAGGCATAATCTAAGAGGATTGGATGTTTCTAATGAAATATATTTGTGTTGTATTTCTCTTCAAGCTGTAAAGTTGAACTTATGTTTGTATCTAGTGTTTCCAAGGCTACTTAACTAATCGTTCCTTCAGGACTTGATCTTTTATGATCATGCCAATGTTATGTAATAATGCACCGAGTCCAGGTAACTGGGGTCTGGGTTTTATAGTTGGTATCAGAGGGAGGTTTAATATAAACCTTGGAAGCTAGATTTAGATAAACTCTAAATAGAGCACATAGAGTTAAGGTAGAATTTGAGGATTAGTATAGAAGAACTTACTATAATTCAGGTATTGTAGATAATTTGCGAGTTTTACAAGCAATACATCACTGTCTGAATACGAGTAGGTAGAGGCGGCTCTGTAACATATGTACCTAGGGGTAAAACACGAAAACACCGCTTTGAGCTAGACTCGAATGGGAACTGGTGCACGATAATGGGACTTGCTGTACTCTTGGTTACAACACTCCCTGGGGATATGCTTAGGGTAATTCTCATTTTCTTTACAAACCATTATGAAGGATTTATGAGTTTATACTTTCGAAAAGATTTTTTTTTAATATTATGGATTATATCCATGAACTGTTCAATTTATGTTATGTGTTTTAGAAGTTTGGAATTATATATTTCGATTCATAATCTAATCTAGTTTATGCCATCATTTAGAAATGGTGCCTAGTGGAAGGAATGGAAACCTTATCAATGCATGCACTCCATATAAAGATTTCCATCCTTATCAAGATAATTATAGTGGAGCTAGTGATGCAACTAGTGCTGATCAGCTAATCACCATACTGGGACAACTCACTTAGGTTATGAATAATAACCTTACCCATATGGAGAACCCAGATCCATAACATGGAGGATCAATGTTAGATCGATTCATGAGGAAAAGACCACTAACATTCAATGGGAGTAAAAATCCATTAGTGGCTCAGGAGTGGATAAATTCCTTAAAGAAAATATTCCATGCCTTGGGGAGTAGTGAAAGAGAAAAATTTATCATGACAGTTTACCGCCTCACTGGAGATGATGATCAATGGTGGTCATTGATTCAAAAAAAAAAGGAAGATGATGAATTATCAAATATGGAATGGAGGGAGTTCAAAGAGACTTTCTTAGAAAAATACTTTCCTTGTGAGCATCGAGCAGATATGGAAAGGTAATTTCTCAGTCTGAGGAAAAAGGAGGATGAGAATGTTACAAAGTATGAGGATACCTTTATAAGGTTATAAAATCATGTTGTAGATTATATAAATAACCCAAGAAGTAATATTTATCATTTATTTGATGGGTTAAAAACATTTCTTCATCGATCTTTAGTATCGCAATCCTTCTCGTCATACAAAGATATTGTCTCATGTTCTATCAAGACAGAAAATGAATTCTCTAAATCTTATGACAATAAAGTTAAAAAATAGAAGAAGGGAACGACAGAGAAAGAGACAAGTAATGGGAAAAAGGGAAAGAAAAATTTTCCATTATGTGATAATTGTGGGAAGAAACACCCTGGTACTTGCCTAAAAGGAATGGGAGTCTGTTACAAGTGTGGTGAAAAAGGCCACCAAGCTCACAATTGCAAGGGAAAGAGAGTTGCTGTCAACGTGTAATGCTATAATTGTAGAGATATTGGGAATTATGAAAATGAACTTCCTAAGAACCAAGGAAACTTATCTCAGAAAAGGCCAAGGGAGCAAGGCCAAGCTTACACTGTTACTACAGTTGAAGTTGAATAATTATTGTATTTGTGTTTTTTGGATTCAAGAACTATATTCTGGTTATAAGAATAATGTGATATATATAAGAATTATACTGTAGTACTATTTCAATAAGGACATGAGATTGTGTGGAACCATGAAATGTGACTCAATAGCGGGTTAAAGTTTTGGAAATTGTATAGTTGAGAGAAGGATAAACCATAATATGGTTCTGATACTAAGGTAGTGATTTTGGAATAATACATGATTGATTTGGATAAATTATATTTTATATTCTTGACTAACTTGAAACAGATTAATTATTTTTATATTCCATCATTGTTTGAGTTTAAAATATTTTTGGATAGAAGGAGTATATCCAGTATTCTATAATGCATAAGAGAGTATGAATGCAATCAATAAGGTTTTATTGTAATTCAGGATGTTGTAGTGTTTTAATAGAATACATGATGAAGGTGTTCACATGTTATTCGGTGGAAAAAAGGATATTCATTGTGTTTATCTTCCCTATAAATTTTGGACTATGAGTTTGTGTAGAAGTATTTTGGATTTGTCTAGTTTGAGATTATTTTTGGATTTCTATAAAAAGTACAACCCGGAGGTCAGGCGGCTTCCCATCGCGTCCGACAAGGCCGCGAGAATTGAACCCACAACCGAAGGGCGATAAGGGTGTATCACCTACCACTGACCCACCTGATGTCCTAGATTGAACAATGTAGTTTTTTAAAGGGTCTGGTTGATGAATTATTAATTCATTTTTTTGGAACCCTATACGAACAGGATAAATAGAATATTTTTTAAGGTCTATTATATTTTAATGTGAAAGATGAGTTTGTGGTTGAAATTAGTTAAAGGATGGAACTGTACTTGACAAGTATACATTTTTTTTCTCTTATCTTATTCTATGAAGAAATAAATTATTAATATTTAGGTAAGGCATCTTAAAACCAAAAATATGTGATCCTAATACCTTACATTTTGTTGAACCGATGGTATTTTAAATCATCATAGACTGGTGGATTTGAGGCCCACTATTCTACAATTGTTTGTGATTGATGATCTCAATCACTCCCTATAAATATTTATGTTTTCCCTCAAATTATGTTTCTCTAATTTCCACCAATGTTCTCCTAATCGAGATCATAATTTGGTGGCGACTTTTTCATTCCCCTTCTCCTCTTATTAAAACTAAATTTTATTAACCCAATTTTCGATGTGGGTTTTCCCACAAAGGTATTTTCTATTTTCAACCTTTTATTTTCAAAGAACAATTTAAAATTTCAAGGATAAAATTTATTGAAGGAGGGGAGAATGTAACACCCCAAGATTCCACGGTACGCTTCTCCTTGAATAATACAGTAGCGTGTGTTGTACGCAACTTCGAGTTCTAACACACACCACAACCAATCAAACTAGCCGTTCTGAATAGAAATACCCACTTTTTGAAATTTTATAAATTTAATATTTCAAAATGGACTTCATTTTTGGATTCTTAATATCGAAATTAGCTTAGGGTGAATTTTTGGTACTTTTCTGATAACTTTCATATTTTTATGAATAGTGAATGTTACTAAATTTTAATTAAAAACAACTTTTTTAATTTAAATAATTAATAGTGATAAATTATGAATTTGAGTGGTTATAAACTATATTTAGAATATAGTTTTACCATTTAATCCAATTTTGGTCATTCGAGATAATTTCACATTTAAACCGAACATAAACAAGTGTCAGTCTTTTGATAGTTATTATTTCTTAAAAACACGCTTTTTGTTTTGACAACAGGAATTAATTTTAAATTAATTTTGTCCACTTCTGTGTTCTGAATTTAGAAAAATGGATTCCATATTTAGAATCAGGATGTCCAAATTGTGTAAGTAGGTAACTTTTATTTTTAGAGATTTTGAATAATTACTTCGGTAAATATTTTATTTACCATTCTTAAAGAGTAAATCCGGTAAATAAGGGTACAAAATAATATTATAATAATATTAAATTACCCTAAAACGTGTCCTAACCCTATTGGTTGATACATGTCTGAACATGGTCATATTTGGGTCGATTTTGGGACCTCATGGAGCCACTTGTAAGTGATAATGACACTTTATATTAATTAAGTTAAAGTAAATACAAAAATGACATAAGCATATATCTTTTCGAAAAATAAGTTTTACATATAGTTATATATGTTATATTTTAGAATATAAATATTAATTAGAAAGATAAAAAGATTTACCACATAATTTAATTTTATTTATAATTTTTATACATTGAATAATTAAATTTATTTATGACATAATAATGATGCAATATTTTCCTAATTAATGAAAGAATCAAATAATTGGTATTTTAAATGTCAAAATAAATATAATTTGAAAGTTTTGATGACATAAAATAATTTTATTGGTTAATATGACATGTTAGGATTTCCTAAATGGATTTTTTTTGAATTAATAAAGTTTTTAAGACTTTTAAAAAATCAATTATTAAATAGTTTCAAATTGACATAAATGAATTTTTTAAAAAAATATTATATTTTTTATTCATATTCTATTCCTAAAAATATAAGGTTTAGAAAAATGGCTTATATAATGATAGGTGTATCATTAGTGGACCACTTGGGGGTTTCATGGAAGTATATAGTAAGTTTATTAACTATATAATATAAAAATACAAAGAGACATGGTAAATGTCAAACTAATTAACTAAGAGATAAAACTAAACTATAAGGTTTATAAAGTGACCCAAACCTATATAAATCCTATTTTATATACAGTATATTATATATACAGTGATGTTATTATAAATATGGTACAACCATATTCAGTATTCTATCCATCCTTTGAATGACATGTCACTATACATGTGTACGTACGGCTTACCGTCTCCACGTTGTGGTGTAATTGTTATTCAAAACATTATTATTTTTATGGTTATGATAATGATGTTTAATTGATTTAAATACTAAATATAACATGATAATGATTCTTTATATTTGATATACTATCTAATTATATATTATTTTAATACCAAAATAATGATATTTTCGCTCGTGCGTACGTACGGACTACCGTCTCCACGAACCTGATGAGATTCATTCCCCATCATATCCATTCAAGTATAATTTAATAACAATTATTTCACCATTATAAAGGAGGTCAACCTACCCTCGACCAAGGAAAATTACCAGTTAAGAGTTTATTTCACAATCTCTTCATTATCTGAGGTTGTTTATACGTATTTATCTTCTGGGACCTCTTTATCATCCAAATCCATGTTTCTTAAAAATGTATTTCAAATCATTCTTACTATTTTATAAACTATGGGTTAAAGTCATTTATACCCTTGTTGAATTTTTATAAGATGTTTATAAAGGAATCTTTCCGTTGTTTTCCAAACAAGGTCGTTTTTAACCTCTTCGACAGAATTAAGGGTAGATTGTTTTTTTTAACTTATACGGTTGGTGGGCTATTTTCCGCCGTTATAAAATCATCAAAGCTTCCCTTAAAAGCTTATAAGAATATTTTCAAAGTAAATATTTTCTTTATAATTACATGACTCCTAAATAATTTCAAAAAAGAAAGTGATATTTTTTTAAAAAGGGTTTTGATTTCACTAAGGTAAACATCCTTTGATGGATTTTAAGTTTATTTGAAGTTGATTTATTGTGATACAAAACATCCATATTGTATTGAAGGTTTTGTGATATGTTTGACTGTGGATGTGCTATTTTTATACCATTCATGGTTTATCATTATGGTATTGACATTTCATATGCTGGTTTTAATACGAATGTTTATGATATGTTTAAACCTTTTCATATGAGGAATGTATTGGACTTAGTAAGCGATGGGAGGAGCCCGCTATAGCTACTCGATGAATCAGTAGGTCTCATGAGACAAATAGACATGGAATTGGCCGAGGCCCTTTCCCAATTTGATTTATGGTTTTCGCCGAGGCCTTAATAATTTTTAAACATCTTGGCTGAGGCCTTGAAAAAATGTTTCAGAATGTCCAGAACTTTACATTCCCTCATTATGGAAATAATATTGATGGTTCATGTCGTTATTAGACTAGTAGAATACCCATGGTTATGTTTTATTAGGTCATTATTTACTCATCTCATATTCTTTCCATAAAAGTATTCATGTTTATTATTGGTAAAGGCCTGTGGTTTCAATTAGTCACCATGCTTAATATTTATGTCATTTTATGCTTTATTACTTACCCTTACTGAGCGTTTGATCTCACCCCTTTATTATGTTTCATTTTCCCAGGATATAAAGAATTTAGTTATGAGTGAACTATAGGCATTATCTAGGAGGGTTGGATGTTTCTAATGAAATATATTTGTGTTGTATTTCTCTTCAAGCTGTAAAGTTGAACTTATGTATGTATCTAGTGTTTCCAAGGCTAATAAACTAATCGTTCCTTTGAGACTTGATCTTTTGTGATCATGCCAATGTTATGTAATAATTCACCAACTCTGGGTAACTCAGGTCGGGGTGTTACAATCTTCTTCCAATTTATAAAGTTCCATGTTTAGTACATGTGATGGATTTGGTTTTTACTTTCTCAAAATCGATATATGGAACACCTAATAAATTTGAGGGAGGATTGGGTGAAGCACTAAGTGATAAGCTACAATCCATAAAAGAATGAAAAACCTTATGGGGACTAATGTATCTAGGTATTAGAATTATTTTGACGACCGGTGAAGAAATCCATGGTGATATTCACCCATTTCCACATTATTATAGACAATAGTTACACATTTCCTTAGATTTATATAAATCTACCTTAACTTTATGACAAACCAATTTTTGTGATACGTATTCCATAATATCTCTTTTCATATTTCCCTACCAGAAGTTTCTCTTAATATCTATATATATCTTCATGATTCCAGGGTTTATAGATAAGGATGAGCTATGTGTATCACTCAGAATATCACTATTCAATTTTATTTTTAAGGTGACACATATTAATTTTTGGAATCTCATAGCTCCACTATTGTAAAAATTTAACTCTTGAATGCTTACTTTATTCCTCCACATATCCATGTCTTCTTTATAAAAATTCAGGACCTTAAAATAAGTTGATTTTTTATAATTCATTTGAAAATGTTGGATTTTATCTATTCCCCTTATGATTTCTATATCCATCCACTAAATATATAGGAATATTATCCCCCTCTTAGTCATTATCAAGGATATAGTAGCTTGATACTTTCTATTTATAGCATAAACCACCTTGTTTGTCTTCACCTATTGTTAATTCAATGTTAAATCATAGTCTTTTTTTACTCCAACCATCTACTTTGGTGTATGTTTATCTTGTTTTGTGTGAATATATACATTACAATTTTGTGAAAAATATATATATATATATCACAGTTTTTAACATTGAGATAATTTTTCCAAATATTTAATGGGAAAATTATTGTTTTAACATCTAGATTATCCATACTGTATTTTTTCTCATGGGTTTTCAATTTACACAATCCATAAGAAATTACCTTGTCATTTTAAATTAGTACACATCCCAATATATTATATGAATAATCCATGTATATGGAAAAACCACTTTTATTACATGGTAATTTAAGTATAGGTATAGTGACCAATATATTATCTAGTTCCTTGAATCTTTCATCACATTATTCTATCCATAGGAACGTTACTCCCTTCCACATTAACATGGTTAGAGGATTTGAAACCTGTAATAAATTTATCCTAATGCCTTGATAGTCTCCAACAATGACTAGATAACCATGGATAAATGCCATGGTGGTTGGTATGATTCATTTTCCAATCACCATTGTATTTTAAGGGTTCATAGATATACCATTTATTATAATTACATGACCTAAAATTATACCATTTATAGAAAAAACTCACACCTTCTAAAATTCACATACAATTTCCCCCTTTTTAAGGTATTCATCACAATCCTCAAATTTTCTTCATTTTACTCCTTTATTTTAAAACATATGATAATACCATCAATAAAGAATATCATGAATTTAAAAATTTAATCTATAAATACTATATTCATTTGATTCATGAATATTGTTGGGGAATTATTTAGTATGAAAGAAAAAATTATGAATTCTTAGTGATCATTTATTGTGTGAAAAGTTATATTGAGTATATAATATCTCTTTACCCTTAATTAATAGTAAATAGATCAAAGGTCCACCATCAAGAAGTACTGATCCCCTCTATGTTGATTGAAAAAAAATCAATACATGATATACGATACTTGTTCTTGATCAAGATATTATTAATTTAATGATAATATATTAAAATATTCATTTATCCATCCTTATTATTAATAAAGAGGACTTATATTCCCCATTGTGAAACACTAGAGAATATAAAAACTTTTCCAAAAGTTTCCAAAAGTTTCTTTTTTAATTATTCTAATTTGATGAGATCCATTCACTAGGTAATCATTACATAGGCATAGATTAAGTTATGAATTGAATTTAAAACCCAACCTTACTCTTTGGGGGTGGAACATGTAATTCATTAAGAAATACAATGATATAATCCCATATAATAGGCATGTCTTCAATGTTGACTCCATCCCTGATTAGTTTAGCTAAACATCACAAATTATTTTGTATCAATACACACATTAAGGGGTTTTATTTTATAGTGAGTTCATAGATATATTTTAATGATATTTGATTATAGGATGACAAGGGATATGTAATGATATTTTCCTATCCTGAAAATTGATTTTAACTTTATATAGGGAGATCTAGTCCATGTATATTATGATTTGAAATTCAACCAAGGGAATAAGAACTATATTTTTAAGAATTATTATCTCAAAGAACTCAATCATAGAAGCATCATATTTTTTATATATAATCATCACATAGCTAGGTTTTTTCAACAATAATTTAATATCTAATGTTTTCATTGGTAAATAAACATTCATTGAAAACTAATATGATAAGAAAATATGTGATGAACCAGAATCAAAGAAGACATTAAAAAATCATGAGTGGAAAATAATTATACCTTTAACAACTTGATTATCCTGGTCTATATTAAAAATAGGGATATAATTGGATAATCCTTTATTCCATGTTCTAGGAGGGGTTTGATTCATATTATCCAATTTAGACCATGGATTTGGTCATTGATTTCCTTAATTCTCAAAATCCTTGCATTTGAAGAATCTAATGGTGGGTGGTGAATTAGATGGAATCTTCACATCCTATGTTGTGTTAATTTTCATTACGGTTTTTATTTAGTAGTTTTGGGCATGATGGAATGATATAATATATTTAAAAAATCTTATTAACCCTTTGAGGTAATTTCCTAGGAGATTCCTCTAATATTTTTAACATGTAGGTGGTTAAAATTTCTCCACTCATTGTAAATTTTCATTAAAGTTTCCATGATACACTATTTTCTTTATCAGATATCCAAATCCATGGGAATGATGAGAGACTCCATTTTACATTTCCACTTGAAGTTCAAATATAATAACATAATAAAAGTTTTTATATATCTTACAACTAATGAAATTTTAAGGGTTTGTTCTAGACCACCAAATAGTCGATTGATCTTTTTTCAATGTCCGTAATAAAACTGGAGACATATCTAACAAGTATCCTGAAGTTAGCATGATAAGTATCAATAAAATCCTCCTTCTGTTTCATCTGTTGGAATTATTACTCAATTTTCATGTGAACTATTTAGGGAATATATTTGGTGAAGATTATTTTCTTATACTCATCCCATCACATAAAGTCATATTTTTTTTTACCTTTTCACCATATTTTTAATGATGTTCTACCATTGGTCACCATCTACCATTAATTAATACAAAACTAATGAAACCATCTCTTAGTCGAATCATTGGAGAATGAAAAATATTTCCTCTATTACATTTACCCACTACTAAAAAACTAATGGTTTGGAAGACCCACTGAGGGAGTGTAATGTCCCCGACCTGGGACCCACTAAACATGTGCCCCGAGTTGAGTTGTCACATTAATTCAAGAACTTATATCCATAAAACAAAGGTTACTAACTAGTGTTGAGGGTCTAATAATTTATATGGGGATAATATACCCTATTTAACAGAGTAATCTACAAAAGATAAAAATTTAAACAATCGAAACAATATGTAATTACCGATAAACAAGCATAACCAAACATCTCTGATGACTAGGTACAAACCATAAAACAACAATAACTATATAATTCCATGCTAACAATTATAAAAGGGAAGGAAACCCAAAATAAAGAAAAACAATGAAATCCCCCAAAATGGTTTTGGCTCAAAGTCCAGATCCTCATCCATTCATGTCTCATGCCCAACTCAACTCTCTATAATGGGGACCTTTCCCTTATTCAGACCTATAACCATCAGATCTACTCGGGTACCCAACGATGACCTGAGTAGGGATTGAGGAAAACTCAATTGGCCACCACCAACATTGTTTACTAAATATCCAGTTTAAAGACATAGTGCCTAAAAGTACTAGTTAAATGATAAGAAACAATGACAACTCAGATTCTATTATTTATCAATCTTTACTTTAACCCTTCTCAATCAAATTTACCATTTCCATAGTTTTTTCCATCTTCATTTCATAATCCATTTTATTCACATGTTCCTTTGGTTAGGCATATACATCACCTAAACATCGGTTTAAGGAAATAAATCACTATGCATAAGAGAATTTGTTAAGTACCTATATCACTAGGGAAAAGAACATCACATCAAAATATTATCCTCACCTCAAAACCTTAATCCGGGTGGAATGAAACCACTAGGGGAATAATACTTTATACACTTTTGTAACCCATGAATTTTGGGGTGGAGTTTTGAGCCTCTTTATAAATTGGCTCATGGGTATAGAAGCTCATGTAAATACCCAACTCTTCCATGCTATGTGAACATTCTTATTTGTCTATTCACCACCCACATACCTCATCATTACCCAACAAAACAAATAGAAATAGAAATAAAATTCCATTACCATCAACATGGGAATCAATACTATTCCATAACCCATTAATACATTTTATATTTAAATTTCCTTTCTATTTAACCCATTTCCCAATCTCATGTCTCAACCCATTAAGTATATTCAATGATTCCCATACATTATCCAATATTAATCCATTACTATATATTATCCCATATATAAAATTTATCATTTAACAATTATCACATAACACAACCACTTTATTACATTTAACCCATTAGGTATACCCCATTATTCACATATATTAACCCACTCAACATTTTTATCAATTCCCATATGCAAACCAATTTACATGTTATTCAATTTGCAAGCCATCATCAAATTAACACTTTCATCATTTCATACAAACTAATACATTTTGGAATTTCAACAAGTTTCATACTCCATTAAACACCATATCAATTAACTAATTTAACTCATTTACCATTTTTAAGCCTAATACCATCAACCCATTAGTATTTTTCTATTTCACAGTTCATATAACCCATTGGTATTCAAAATAATGACCCATTATGCCATTAATAACCCTAGTAACAACTATAATTGTTGAATTTATACTTAAAAAACTATATTAAAATGTTATTCGTGGTATCTATGTTAGAACACATCAAATCTACACTTAACCTTAACAACTTCTTGGTTCGAGATTGCCGGTGCACCCCATGGTAGCCCTAAATTGTTATAGTTGTCCTCAACGCATCCCAAGAGGATCATGAAGGGTCTAGATATTTATATAGACATTATTTTTATGAATCTTACTCATGGTAAAAAATTTACAACAAGAGGGAAGTAATATCTCAACACACATGCACAAATCTATAACAAAACTATGGGTTATAACTTTTTGACCACCTATCTCGAATTTGATGATGAAAACACTCATTATTGTAGACTTATATCTGGATCCAAACACCCTTTGAATACCCAAAATTTATTACATTGGAAAAATGGGGTTTTAGGGCTTCAAAAGAAAATGGGAGAAACTAAAATACCTAATCTAGAAAAAAGAAGAAAGAGGAGCGTTAAACTTAACTAGGGATTCAATCTGTGACCAACGATGCTCCAAACAACCATGATTCGAAATAGAACCACATTTAGAATTCTTGGGTCGATTAAGTTCATTTTTAGGGTTGAGAGGGTGAAAAATTATGGAGAAATTGGGTGGGGATCTAAATATCCTGTAATAGAAAAACTGTAAATTTTCCAACTTTTATTAGGGTACACAGTTTTCCACACGATTTTCCAAATCATTCAAAAACAATTACCAAGATATTATATAATTTAAAAAGGTTACACAGTTACCTAGGATGCTATGAATGGTTTGAATAACTAGACACCAACTATGCATAAGTCCATTTTATAAGGCTAAATGATTTTTCTATGAATCCCACACAGTTTACTTAACAATACACCGACCCCACGACTTTCACATGTTGGCCCTGTTTTCCTCCTTTTCAAGTCTCAAACCCCTGGAACACCACTGAGGATCCCCTTACTCCCAGGAACCATCTCATTAACCAAAAAGAGAGATATTATAACCAAAATTTAAACAAGGGGATACCTTCACAAAGATCAGGATCTTATAGGGAGGGTAGATGTTGTCATATAAAGGAATTTATGAGAAGTTGATCATTCCATGGTGTGTTTAGGAGTTCAAAATAGTTCACACAATTTTTTCATTTCTTGAGATATTTTAGTGAGTATCACCATGATAATTTTCACTCAAGCTCCCATCCTATTTTGTTTCTCATTGGGACAATAACTATATTATCTATTTCAACCTTTTTAACCTAGTTCCTCCTATTTATATCCATTTACTATCACAAAGTAAAGTTTGGGATAATTATACTTTATTTAATAGGCACATAAAAGGAGTAATATTAACTTAAAGGGGATAAATCATAAATTTAATATATACCCTAACAAATTATTTATATAGGTTTCAATCCTTAATATCCATATTTTTTTACTATTTGGTCCCCATAACTTAAAATTGCATTCAACTCTTTAATAATGATTCACATAGAGAAAGTGAATCATATAAATAATTTACCCTAGGAGTGTCAGACTATTTATACAGTTAGGGCACTTGTGGTGCATCAAGTGATGATTCAGTTAATACTGAACCAACCCTTTTCAAGGATTATTACCCTTAGGTTCATCTATTCTAGAGACTCCATCCAATTTTTTGCATATGTACATGTATGTTATTGCTAGGAAACCACTCACTTCATACATTAACTAAATTTTATGTTCTTTCTTACTATATCATACTTAGATTTAGTATTTTCACCAAGGTTTTCTAGTCTTAATCCCACTAAATAAGTAAACTAATTCCCAAAAATAACTAAACCCTTATCTGATACCAACATAGATGATCCATGCTAAGATATATATAGTTTACTTCATTTTTTAACCAAACCATTACTTGTGAAAATAATATTAAAATACCAAATCCTAAATTTTTAGTTTCTATATAGATCATCTATATAAAAGTATTGTTATAAATTATTTTTGTAACATATCCCATAAAATTATATAGAAAATACTTCCTTCTAAAAATAATCCTAAATATAATTTCTCTGGGAATTATAAAAAATGGAGTGGGATCTGATTCTTAGTAAAGGAATATGTATGAATGAGTTACAAAGGGGTTAAATCTTATACTAGTGAGAAAACATGATCATAGGAGAAACATTTTATTAAAAGTAACATGAACTAATTAGATATATCCATATGTTTTATAGATATATATATAATCCCAAATGATCAAACATATACCATTGTGTAAGAATGTATATACATAAGACAATAATAAGGATCCATAGAGCATAACAAAGGCATGTGTCAAAACATATAGATTTGGTATATCATGGTAGTGTAGTATAAGAGTGTAGAAAAAACATAGGTAAAGTAAAAAAAAACATAATGGAGAGTGAATCACTAATCATTTTCCATAACACATGGATTCATGCATCACTACCTGATTCACATAACATAGTGGAGCAAGCATCACTAATTTTTTACCATAATTATCTCATCCGATATATAGTACCTTAACCAATGAATTAGAGGGTTATATAGTCCCCATTCATCAATATATATACATATGTGTTCCATATAAAATCAATCATATATTATATCATGAAAAACCCATGGAATTAAATTAGGTTTCACATTATATATAAATAGTATCACATAATGTGACATCAATAGTAAATCGATCAATACCAAAATAAAATGTCCCAAATGAATTGTATCATAGAATAACTTATTGTATGATTTCTAACTTTACACCATAAGAGATATATATTTTTAAGATATAGAGGAAAATGAAAGACAAACTATAATATATAGTTTTTTGAAATCATTTCTTAACATTATCATAAAAATTTAATGTTATGAGTCAATTTTAAAAATCATTTTGAAAAAGGTGGAAAGATATTTTTTAAATAATAACTTTAAAAGAAATACCAATAATTAAACCATGAAAATAAATAAGGGTTACTTAACGAAATTTGAAGTGGAAGATAAGAGATACAAATGTGAAATGAAATGAGTTCTTAATATTTTAGCATATCTTTATCAAACCCCACATAGTTAAAAGAGTAACAAAGATTACGTTTGAAGAGAGGTAATTAGAATTATAAATATCATAAGATATAATACAAAAATTATTTTCCAAATAAGATATAATAAAATAATAGGGAATAAATAATTTAGACAAAAAGGAAAAAGTGCAATTAGAAAAGGTAAGAATTATTATTAACAATAACGTATTTTTTTGAAGAAATAAATCCATCAAAGAAGAATAATTTGGTGTAAAAAAGAAAGTTCAATAGAAAATATGGAGATTTGTTTTAACAAATATTGTAATGGAGTAAACCAAACATTGTATAATAAATTTAATGAATAAATATTATGACTCATAAAGAGGGGGTTGAGTTTACAAAAACCCTTACAAATTTTATAATATTTGAATCCAAACCTCTTCAAATATAGATCATAAAATGGATCCCTAAAGAACATTAATAAATATTTAATCATGATATAATATTTTTAATAGATAAAATATACCCCAAATATATATAAATAGGTTCATAATATGAAACATGTCTCAAGATGTAAATTTGAGACAAGAAACCCTTACCTCAAACAAAAAATCACATGGTGGGCGCATATAATCTCTTAAATAACCAAATAATGATTATGAAATACTTGATTCAAAACCTTATTTTTGGTATATTGCATTTTTTAAAGTTCATTTAGTATCATATATTATTAATTTATTGTACATTTTTTTCTTTCCTCATCCAGTTGCGGTTGTTCGGTCAATTATTCTTGTTATCCCAATTAGGTTAAATATCGTGGGGGGGGGGGTGAATCTCTATATGATAGATTAAAAAACAATTCCCTTTAGATCTTGTTTTATTGTTAAATAGAAAACTTTTCTCCCTTCTTCTTATAGAAATATATGAACTAAAATGAAATCATGCATGAGACATGATGATTTTTAATTGGTTCACCCTAAATGGGCTATATGCAAGGAGTATTCAACAATAATGTGCTGATTTTACCAAATCCACTTAGGATCACTACCAAGATACAAGGTTCATGATAGATCACTTCTATATCTTTGATCACTTCTTTTACGTGATTTAGGATATAATCACTACATTCCCAAGGGTTACTCTCTTGGTATCTTTCTCTAGCTCACTGCCAATGGAAAGGATCGTCGTCTTCCTCTTCCTTCACCCACTAATCTTGGAAGGGATCCGATCATAGTTTATGAAAATTTAGATCCCTACAGTTTCATGAAATAAAACATCCCCATTTATATATAGATGTTCTATTGAAGTCCATTTTTCACTCATAGAAAAAATCTATAGTTTCACGTACTGTTAGTTAGGGGAAATTGATTTCACAAACTGTTTAATTACCTTCACAAACAACCTTATTCCTCCACGAACTATGCTACACCACATAGTGCATATTATTCATGGAAAACCTATACTCCATGGGATTCCCCTGCTCTGCAAACTGTCTTCACTTCCGCGTACTACCTCCGTGTACTTCTTTCGCATACCACCTCTGCATACCGCCTCCGCATACCACCTTCAGGTACTGCCTCCATGAACCTCCTTCGCTTAATACCTCCACATAACAACTCTTTAACCATAAACCAACTCCTCCACCACAAACCACTTTCCTTGACAAGCTATAGATCCCCCCAAAATCACTTTCAAGGACTATTCTTGGGAACTACTTCACCATTTACGGAATATCCCTTGTGAACCACTTTACATCGCAGAATCCTTTATACCAAACCACTTTTGGGAATAGCCAAATTATTCCCAATCAATGTTATTTTCTAATGAAAATCACTCTAAGTAATTATGGTATTTACGGTCCTTATATATGAAAATAGATCAAAAAAATCTGCCAATCGATTTTACTTAAATCTTAGATGGGGTACAACCATCATCGCATACTGAGATCCTCTGTGAGCCATTAAAGAATCTATATAGTCCGCATAACTTCTTTTCCCCTCTATGGTTACTGATATCTTCCATGAATGAATCCATTAAAATCTCAGAAAATTTCCACCTCACTTCAAGAAATGCAAAGCCATACCGCATATAGCAAGCCATCTATGAACTTCTTGCCTCCCACGAACCACAAGCCTTCTCATGAACCATTTTCCCCATGTGGTCCGCACAGTGATACTATGTAGAAATCTTCCATTTTATGATTTTCATCAGCGTTCCATGTAACTCTTATGTAGTCGATGAGATGTGCTTCATGGTCTCCATACTGTTCGCTTCTATACAAAAATCCATCCTTTTTGAAAAAAACACCGGATTTTGAGCCCCAAATTTTTGGAAACCAATGGGTAACCACACCACCTTAATCATATGATTCGGAAAAAACCCACCATACTCATTTGTGATCATCTATATTTTTCAAAAAATAGAATTAGACCAAAAAACACCATGTGGATGGCTTGAGGGATTTTTTCCCAACACTTCTAAAACTCCTTTAGTATGTTGACCAAGGTCAAATAGGAAATATAATAGTTTCATAATATCCAAAATTATATATATATATATATTATTTATTATTCTAGTAGTAGTAAATTTATAAATTTTAATATTTTATTTAAAATAGATTCAAATTAAGAAAAGTGTCCCCACATGAACATTTTTGTGATTAAATTTAAAATGACCACTTAATATTGATATTAGTAATATAATAGTTGAATTATATTTATAAAATCACAATAATGTTATAAATATCATATTTATTTATTAAACCCTATTTTATATCCATTTTAGTATGGGCATGATGAAAATTAAATACGCCCTTCAAGGAGGTGGTGGTTCACACATAACACAAGAAACATTTTCATTTTCTAAAGAATAAAGGTAAGGTATGTTATAATTGTTCCATGTGAATATTCATGTGAAATAATGATTCTTATGTAATTATATCAGGACGGTTATAGAATAATTGGATACGTTATAAGAAAAAGAAACATAAAAGAACTCTGTTAAGAAAATTACCACTTCCTTGGGTACCCTCCTTTGGGTCTCTCGTTAAGGCTTCTTAGATTGGTATTATGGTAAGAAAAAGAGATCTTGGATGTGGAAAATATGTTTTTGGTGATGGTTCAATATATTTTGGTTTATATATAAATTTTTAGATATATGGAAAATGGGGATGGGGAATGAGTCATTTTATTTGTGAGAAGAGTGACATTTCTGTAAATGTAATTTCTTAATATGAAAAGGAGTGTTACTATTTTAGATATTGGATCTAAAACTGGAAATTAGGATGGAAAAAACATGGTCAGGTCATGAAATACCTTTGAAAATCTATTATATATGAGGTTTTGTGATATTATTAGACTATACCTCTTAATTTAACATTTGTACCTCATTTTAACCATAGAGTGGTGATAAATTTTTACCTTGGTAAATTAATCTTATAATTAAAAATTAAATTGTTCTTATTAACTAATTAAAAAATTTTGATTTCCAAAATTAAATATATTTTACTTGATTAAATTTATAAAATTGATAAAAAAATAATTTTAATATAACAATACATAGCAAGAAAAAAGAATTTGTAAAAAAATGTTTTTTAAATGGAAAGTGGATTTGTTATTATTTTATTTCAAAGTAAAAATCATTAAATAGGTGTTAATTTTTTTATATAAATTTTTAATAAATTTTATTAAATAAATTATCTTAATGTGATTAATTTAGTTGATTATGATTAAAATAAAAAATATATAGAAGAATTGTAATTATTTAAATTTTTTTTTAGAACATTAATTGATTTTAATGTTATTTTTTAAAATTGATCACAATTTTATAAGGCATTAATAAATAATTTATTATTAAATAATAATTTATTTTAATTATTTTTAAATTAAATATTATAAAAAAATTGAAATAAAATAATGATATCATATATAATTTTTTATATCATATAGTTATATTATCCAAAATTTTTCTTAAAAAACCCCTCAAGACTCTTTTATAACATCTAATAGTAAGATAAGAAATAAAGGAAGTCACAGGTTGTGGTTTAACAAGCACGGATCTCACAGTTATTTTCATGAGTTTTAACTTCTCCCATTGTATATTTCCCTCAAGCTGCATTTATTGAAGTTCATCTTGGGTTTAGTCTAGGGAAAACCCTCATGACACTACCTATTTTAGAAGCTCAAAAAATTGTGCCTTTTAAGGAAGAATCCCACTACTTAATACTATTTCTTCTCCTTTTTTGTACATATTTCATAGTGTGGATACTTTTATATGTTCCATCTAATTAAATGGATTTATTATAAAAATCAAATTTAATAATTATATCATGGGTTTTTAGTTCAAAGTTCAATGAGAAGTAAGGCGTTGAATGAAATATTTACCCAAAATGTAAAATAAAGTGTAAAATCATAATATGTTTAAAAATATATAATTTTTACCCAATTTTGAAAAGTTTTAAATTGAAATTAACCATTTAATTTAGATAAAATCTGGGAAATCCTTTCATTTTTTGTTTCTTGTGGAATCTGGACTTTATTTGAGAAATTAATTAAAACATGGGTTTTCATGATTTATTGAATTATTGGAATTATTATTAAATACATAAATTATTTTGGATAATTTAATTTCATTTATAAAAGGTATTTTAATGTGATTTTAATTTCTTATTCAATTTGAATCATAACTAGAAAAGCTAATATTTAAGTTTATTTTCAGTATTGCTGGATGGAAGAAATTGAAAAGAATCAATTGAATATGTGGTCCGAATGACCAATCACTCCAGGAAGATAATAGATAAAATTTTGATTATTTAATGACCATTATAATTTTTTTAAAAGTACTCAAGTGGATAAAAGTAATGGAAATCAACTGTGAAGTATATAAGTGGCCTTATAAGACAAGCAACCATAAGAGATGATTCAATTGAAAAAACCATCTGATTGATTATGCTAAAAATTGTAAAATTATCTAATGAATGTATATAATGATTTGGATACACATAAATAAAATGGAATAAAACACTTATAAGTGAAAATTCCTCAATCGACATTTCCCCTCAAGTGATGAAACATTGACTTGGATCAACCACACAATCATTCAAAGTAGTCGTAGTGGTTGAAGTTACCATGTGTCATGATTATCTATGTGAGTATCAAGAAACCTTGTTATGGAGCCACTACACAATCAAAAAATTCATCCAATACTTTTTTCAACATTTAATTATGGGGAATAGAATAAACATTTCCCAAAATGGAATAACCTAAAATAAAAAAATTAAAGTATATCATGACTAGAAAGCTTAAATTAGGACAAGATCCAACTAGATAGCCACATTTTGATAATTTGAATTTAATAAGTGGATTGAGATCATGGGGGAGTGTTGAGAAAGATTTTGAAGATTCAAGATAAAATTATTCATCAATCACAAACCTTGAGTTATACAGGTGGTGAAAATTAGAGAAAGATCCATTTGGGTATGAATTTGGGTAATTTCTTGAAGGTTCAGAAATTACTAGTAGAGGAAGAGGACATGATTCCTCTATTGTGCTGAATTTTGAGAGGAGGTGATAAGGATGTTTATAAGAAGAGTAATATTAATTGATAATGTGGATTTTCCCACAAATACCTGACCGAGAGGAGATATTTCTACTATATTTATTTCATTCCATTTTTTTGTAACCCTATTGGGGTGAAACACTACACCATCAGTGGCTTATCCCAGGAGATTATCCTTCACATTTTATGAAATTTAGAGTTTAATTGACAATTTTCTTCTTATTAACTCTCTATAATTGTTTTTTATTTTAAATATTTAGATATTTCAAAAGTTTAATGAATTTAAAATTCTTGTTCACTTATTCTAGGGTTCATACACACATTCCACTTAAGACTTCTTCACCACTTATGATAATTATCAACATGTTTGATCCAGTATTTGTTTTGTTTTTCCAATCAATATGATTGGTAAGAGTGACAGATGTAGTGATTATTTAATCACACTACATAAGATGAAATCACTATGTGAAATTAGTTGAGATTTAGATGATTAGAGAGAGATAAAGCAGGAGAGTAAATTTGATTCATGATTTAATTAGTAAGAAAACATCCATAACATTTTCCTCTTCATATATAGCCTAAGTCCCACTATCACTATATTAGCTTCGGTTCAAAAAATATTTCTGGAGGGACCCAAAATAGGGCCCTCTTTAATATTATGTTTTCAAAATATTATTTATAAATTATTATTATATCTAAGTTTAAATTACCACAAAAGTGATTCATTAAAATCCCAGGAATCTGGTTTCCAGCCTATAGGAACTTGAGAGTTCACTTGAGGCCATGTGTAATTTCATTTCATTGAAAAATTTATACCGTTTTGTAATATTACACCAATCCATGAACCAATCAATAAAACCCATATGAGGTTTTGTGTACATATTTTTGTGTATTCATATCCCAATTTTTTGGAGTTTTTTTCCATGTAATAAAAGGATTTGGATCCTATCATTGTAAAGTTAGTGAGCGCATTTATAGTGTGGTGGAGAGCCTCACTGAGAGAGTAACCCTTGGATGAGTGGTCAAAACTCCCAAAAATGTATTGGATCAGTGGAATATAATATTAATAGTTTGAGAGTATTTACATCATTATACCCCCAATATTAACCCATATTTGGAGATCTATGTAAAAATAATGTATATTCTATTATATATAATTCTATTTTTGGTATTTTATGTATGAAAAAAAGAAATAAAACCTTAGAAAAGGAATGACTAGTGGCCCTTATTATTGATGAGTTTATGTCAAATGAAATAGTAAGATTTTAATTTTTTAAATTTGGTTGAAATTGGATACGTCTAACATAAATCTATTAAATATCCTTTTTGGGTTCATCATAGTAATTCCCTATAAGTATTTTATAGTATTTTGATATTAAAAAAAAATTAGTAGTGCACAATGGTAGCGATACTTCCTAATATTTTTAGGAATAAGAAATCAATACAAATCCCATATCAACATTCTTTATCTACAAAAAATTAGGGGCACACTAAGATACTTCTTGGTGAATCAATTGGATAATGATTAAGGCATTCACTAATTCCTTGGGAAAATGATTTTAGGATAGTGTTATGTTCTAATGGGTCTAACAAGATGTATCATAGATGATCATAAGTTCAAATGTTAGATGTTATATTATGGTTTATAAATTCTTTAGGATTGTATAATGGAATGAAATTAGTTGTACACCAGGATAGTAAATATCTTACAACCAGTTAGGTCCAAAAATTAGATGTTAGTTGTCCCCCACAACACGACCCCTAAAAAAATCAGCGAAACACCGAGATAGACACGGGGGGATATAATTTTATGATTGAGAAAAAAATTAATCCCAACAATAATTGATTTTATGACAATTCAATGTGTGTGAGGTTTTAATAAATCCATGTATCTTGTGGATACACCCCCATGAGTTGGATCCAGAAAACACCATGTGCAGGTTTCTAAATTTGGGGAACTCTTGGACTTGAGCTTAATCAAATCTCATTAATTTACAAAAAAAACTCCCGATAGACACAATTAATACCTCTGGATTCTATAATATTTCATCTTAAAAACTCGAAAGGGGCATGTTGATATATTTTTATTTAATTTATTCATTAAATAATTAAAATAAAATAGAAAAAATTTATATTTAGGATCCTTAAAAGAAATATTGGTTCTATGTTGAAACTACCATTAAATAATAATTAACATTTTGAATATTAAGCCAGATCAAGGTCCACAATAAACACTAAAAAATTAATTCCTTCCTAAAAACAATAATTTGGGGGTTTTAAGAGACTTAAAGAATAAATTTAAAATGATTAAACTCCCATGGATGGTTATGATTTTTGTTTCAAATTCAAGTCCTTTGGTCGATGTTTTCTATTATCTATACAAAACCATATTAAATATTCATTTCCCCCTCATAATTAGTTCTTATTTCATTACCTCATCTACTCAAATCATCCAATATATTTTTGCAAGTTTCATGGTAAAACTTTATTCCACGTTATTTAATAACTTGAATGATAATTCTGTAATATATATAAATTTTGACCCATATCACACTTTTAAAAGCCTCAATATTAGACCCATGAATTATATTTTATTATTAGAATTAAATCCCCCATTGATAGATTAAATAGGAAAAATAATCCCCTATAAATTTTGGAGATTTAAACCATTTTATAAAATCTTACCATCTCTCTAATCTTCATATTTTTACACCGTAAAACACCTAGATAAATATTTCTTGTGTTAAAAACGTATTTTTTATATTTAATATAGGGTTTTAATAAATCCATTTTGTTTCCCTCCATCGATAATTAAATTATTAATTTATCCCTCCTAGAACAGTGGATTGTTTATTTTAGGGATAATATTTCAAAAAAATAATTATAAATCATTTATTCATAAATATACTTTTTATTTCCATTATTTATATATACCTAAATGTTTAGTTTTATTATAAATTTTATACATAATATTTTTTTATTTGTAAATATTGTTTAAATTCTTAATAATTAGCTTACTATAAACCCATAAAAACATTTATATTATAATTGAACCCATAAGAAAATTTATTAGATATGCAACAATATTGAAGGGTCAAAATACATGGAAACTCATGGATTTTGTAATGGAAATTTTCTTTATTTTGGGTTGCTCATATCGAAAATGTATTCCAATAAGATAATAATTCTAGCAGTTTCTTTTTCCAAATTGAAGACTAAAGAGAGGATATTGGGGCTTTTGATCAATATCATTGAAACTAGGTATTATTTGAATCTTGGAATTAAATCTCAAATTTATTCTCTTAGAGGTTTTAAATACATTTTTTTAAACATGGGTTATATTTTTTCACTTGAATTGGATTTATACACCCTAAGATCTTATTCAAAATTTCTTTGGAAATTTGTGTTTTGATTAAAATGGATAGTAATATAGAGTATGTTAGTTTTGGATACTTTTCTTAAGTTTTCATTACATTATACTCAAAATCTATATTAACTAGGAATGTATTTTTAGCTACATATCCGGAAGATTTAAATACCTATATTGAGTGTCATAATTTACCATCTTTCTATAACTTATGTAAGGATATTAGGAATGTGAAAAATTATTATAGGAAGTCCTAATATTGTCCAATCCATTATTTTAGTTGGATTGATTCCATTACTTTTAAGATAAAGTTTCACAAGAAAGTCCATGATGAATATACGGAAGGTCTAGATCATTAAAAATAGAATATGGGGAAGGTGTGTGAAAAAATATCGACACTTGATGTCCAATAAGGGATTCTAGGTCACACTATTATGAATATAATTAGTTATGTCCATCAGTAAGGTGAGTCTTTAGATCCTAATTTTTTTGATGTTCATGGGTAAGTAGTAGTTCCTCAAGTGGATACTGATATTCTAAGAAAAAAATAATGACCTAAAAAAGGGACCTATTTGGGAGCATAGTGCCCCCTGATGTTGATAAACTCTCAAAAAATTTAATTTTCATGCATTCTATGACTATAATATGTTGTAATTTAGAAAGAATTTGGATTAAACATGATCTTGATCTAGTTTTAGGACATAAGTATGAGAAGAGGAATTTAGGGGAATATATGGATCCACCCAGAGATACCAGTCTTCTATATTTTGAGATATACATGATAGTTAATTGCATAGATGATGGTATTTATTGGGATTCTACATATTCACCCTTATATGGAACTAAAGTAAGTTATATTTACTTTTAAATGTAAGAGGAATTATTGAATGTGTGAACCCTTAATGGAGGATTTGATGCTACGTAGGCTGACTACAGTCAAGACATTAAATAGGAAAAAAGGCTTATAAGTTACTGCTAAAAGATGACATATTTTAGATATAGATGAGGTTGATTAGGTTATGAAGGCTAAACCTACTTATAGGGATAAAGTGATCCAGGTTAAGAAGTCATATAATTAGGGAATCTAACTTGATGTTATGACAAAAACTAGTCATAGTAAAGAATTATCCTACTATTAGCTCACATTTAGTAAATGGTCCACACCTTTGGTTGTAATAACCCAATAAAATTTTTATATGTATAGATATTTATGTGGGTACTTCGATTATGGTGATGATGGTGATTTTTATCACATTGATTATGATTTTTAATATCTTTTCCTCTTGATAATTTATTTTTTATGTCTGAGTGGAAAATTTCTATGTCTGACCACTATATTTTTCTTTATTCCCATTTTAATTTCCTTTAAGAAAGATAGATCTGAACCTAGCCTATTTGAGGAAATAAAAGGGAATACATCAATCTGATAAGGGGAAAAACATAAATGGGAATACCTTATGAATTTATGAGGAACATAGAGAAATAATATAGGGTTTCCTTGAAATTTAACATAAAAAAGTAATAAAGTGTCACAAACCATCCTCAGGGCCCGTGCGATGACTCCCCCAAGCCCGCCTTCCATAGGCCAGGGGCTGGTGACTAGAACAAAAGGAGAATCCCTGATAAAAAGGGAAAGGCATTTCCTTTAAACCAGTAACAAAGAGAGTCTGAACACAAGCGGTGGAAGAAACATGTACTAATATAGAAAAAGAAAAGTGTTTTGAAAGTAAGTGGTCTAGAATACAAACCGAAATGAACAACAAGTACAAGTACAAGTAAAAAGGGAAAATAGTTCCTAAATCGTCCACTGGGGAATCCTACCCAAAGGGTAGGTACAGAAATCGAAAAACTCATCCCTGAAGTACGTCCCATCTTGTCCAGATCCAAGCAGCCTCCCCTCTGTCACCCTCAGGCTCAATCAATGATGACCGTCGTCTGCACAGAACACAACAAGGTGCGGGAAAAGCCCATGCAGGGGTGAGTATAACAACACTCAGTAGAGGACCCAAAGACCCCTGAAGGACTCCCAGAATCCACCAAGGATATACCACAAAATAAAAATACAATCACGGAGTATTAACCAACCCTACTTAGGTATATGCCCATAAATATACCTAAGTTACCAGTAACAATTTGTCTCCAACTCTCGATCCCAAGCACAACCCAACCCACAAAGGAAGTAAAGTTAATCACCTTGATGAAAATGATTGAAAGACAAGAATCATCTCAAAAAGGTATACAACACATGAAGAGGGGTAGAGATGATTAGATGTTTCCTCTGAATCATCTCCTCTTTCGAACCCACGTAGGATCCAGGAACAATATTAGCGTTGTCGAACCCATAGAGGATCCTGGTCCAGGAGTCATCACTATCTAACCCATAGAGGATCCAGATACAGAAGTCACCGCTATGGAAACCACGGAGGATCCCAGTACAGAAGTAATTGCTGTCGAACCCATGGAGGATCCTGGTACAATATCATCACTGTCGAACCCACGGAGGATCCTGTCACCTTAGTCGCAGCCAGCCATAGGGTTCCCGCACACAACACGCTCGATTCCAGGAGGGTCCGCTCCTCGAGCCAAGTGTCAATACATCAACAACCACGAATTCTTGAGTTGATTTATCCCATAGTTCCGTATCATCATAAGGAACCCAATGCGACATATGGTGCGTTAATCGGACGCTGGATCTGTGAGTTATTGGCATTTCTGTTCTAGGGGACCGGTTGGTTTTTTGGTTCAAATCAACCCGAATATAACCCAACTGCGTCCAAACCTAAAGCGAGGTATGAAAAAAGATCCGTCATGCTCTAAGACTTCCGTCACTGCAGACGGTACGTCGTTCGGACACCCGTATCCCAAAATACGGATGAAATGGTGATTTTGGTTTAAACAAGTCTGGACAAAGGTCCGACCCGGTCCGCGGGTCCGACCCAGTTCGATGGAGAGGCCCGAACCGGTGGCAGCCTAACCCGCAAGGTAGGCCAAGCCCGGTGGCGGCCCGGCCCGGCTGGCCGTGTGGCCCGACCCGGATGGCAAGGTGGCCCAGCCTGGACGGCCGTGTGGCCTAGCCCGGTGAGCCGTGTGTCCTGGCCCAGCTGGCCGTGCGGCCCATCGGCTGGCCATGTTGCCTAGCCTGGATAACCATGCCGTGGGGGGGGGGGGGGGTTGCAGTGCCCCTGGCTTCCGAAGATACTGCGAGACCCTTCGGGTCCCGCCTTGTGGAGCGCCACCGACGGCCGGTTGAGCCGACCGCCCTCCTTCAACCGCCGTGGCCTTTGGCCACGATCCCTCTCCGGTGCGGCGCGACAGTGTTGCCCCCCTTCGCCGTGGACCACCCTGGTCGCGGTTCAGCACCTCAGGCGCGGCGTGGCGCGGCGCGACGACGCCGTGACTCTTCCTTCCTCCATGGCCCTCCTGGCCACGATTCTTCACTGGCATGGTGCGATGGAACCACGCCCTTCCAGCTCCACCGCGGCCCGCTTGGCTGTGGCTTTTCTTTGCGTGGTGCGATGGCACTGCGCCCTTCCGACGGTCTGGCGGCCCTTGCGCCGCCGCTTCTCCTGCAGTCCACCTCCGTCATCAATAAAACAAGAACCAACAGAGGGAATTCGGGCCATGTTTTTTGGGCCCATGCCCTCCGCATTAGGTGATAACAAATAGACAACATCAAACCATAATAAACGACGAGGGACAAGGATTTAATTTAATAACCACAAACCCCTACCTTGCTTGTCGGTGTCGTTTGGCGGGGTCATGGGAAGGCTGCGTCGTTCCGTCAATGTTGGAAGAGGAAGAGTGGTACTCGTCATTTGCAGACTCCGTTCAAAGGTGACGAAGTCGAAGGCAACGTCGGCGTTACTCATGGGAGTCGCTTCCCATTCCTTACCTCGGTTGAAGAAGGAAGAAGACAACGTCAATTTTCGGAGGTAGGAGCGTTCTTCGCGTTTTTTGTTGAGAGGATGAAGTTCTCTCTCAAGAGTTCTCCAAAGCTCCACTAAAAAGAATCACCAACCAAAATAATGGGGTAAGCCAACCCATTATTTCATTTTTGGAAAAATAATTCAAACCATTTCAAATTAATTAAGTAATACCATTAATTAATTTTTGTGTTGCCACACTTATGAGGGAAGGTATAAAGTTTCAAAATAAATAAAGGGATGGTTGGCTTTATTAAACTCAAGGGGAGTTTAAGAGATTTCCCCCACATAAATGAGGGGTTAAAGGGGGTTCAAGCTCATTTGGGCCCCACCACATATTATACTCCCAAGGGAGGTTATGCATGGGTGGGCCCAACATCCTACCTCACCTTGGAGGATTAAACCACCACAAGTAAAATAAAAGTAATAATTTTTATTTATTTAACTTAATTAAAAAATCCCATAAACTAACTTTCAAACTTTTTAAAATTAAACTGCGGTGATGGTCTCCTTATGTGAGAACCGGCGCTGTGAGCTCAATGGTGCCCTCATATTTCAGTTTCGAGCACTAGTTCAAAAGATATAACAGCCCACTCATATGTTTACTGAATGTACCTGAAAAAAAATTCAGAAATTGATTCTGGGAACACCGGGCCTCGGAATCAAGCGCTGTCAGAAACTGCGAACTCAAAAAATTCCCAAGTATTTAAAAAAAATTCCACTAAATTTCTGGGTATTTACATTCTTCCCACCTCAGGGATTTATGTCCCCTTTAGATACAACTCACTCTAAGGAAACATATGGGGGTACTGAGAACAAATCTTAGCCTCCCACTCCCATGTGCTCTCCTGGAGGTTCCCGTGCTACCAGCGAACGCGCACCAGAGGTATCAACCGTCCATGTAGTACCCGCTTCTGTCAATCCTCCATCTACACTAGAACCACTGTGAAAGTCATCCTGTCATCGATGTCCAGCTCTCCATTGTCGACGATGTTAGAAGGGTCATGCACGTATCTCCTCAGCTGAGATACATGGAAGATGTCGTGCACCCGGTGCAACTAAGGTGTAAAAGCCAAGCGGTAAGCCACCTATCCTACTCTGCAGAGGAACTGAAAAGTTCCAATGAATCATGGAGATAACTTTCCACCTCAGAAAAATCTCTATATACCTAGTCGAGGTGAGACCCATAGAAAGACGTGGTCACTATCCTCGAACTCCAGTGGTCTCCATCTCGTATCAGCATAGGACTTTTGTATGCTCTGTGTGGCCTTTATCTGCTCCTGGATGATATGCACCTTCTCCTTCATAGCCTACACCATATCCGGTCCCATAAGTGCTGACTCCCATGGGTCAGTCCAGCACATAGGTGATCTGCAATTTTGGCCGTAAAGTTCCTCGAAAGGTGTCATCCCGATGGTAGAGTGGTATCTGTTGTTATACACAAAATCTAATAAGGGTAAAAGACCCTCCTGACTATGACTGAAGTCAAGGATGCTTGCACGGAGCATGTCTTCAAGAGTCTGAATGGTTCCCTCTATTTGACCATTCTTCTGAGGATGGAAGGCGGTGCTCAAGAGAAGCTGCGTCCTGAAAGAGTCCTACAACCCCTTCCATAGCCAAGAAGTGAAACGAGTGTCTCGATCAGAGACGATTGTTGATGGAACACCATGTAGCCGTACGATATTTTGCACATAGAGGCATCCCAAGATCTCTAATGAGCCTTTCTCTCTGATCGGTTGGAAGTGGGACGACTTTGTGAGTTGGTCTACGATCACCCCGATAGAGTCGTGGTCTATGGATGTATGTGGAAGTCCCATCACGAAATACATGGATATCCTATCCCACTTTCATTCTAGGACCTCTAAGCGATGAAACAAGCCTACTGGAACCTCGTGATCCACCTTTACTTGATGAAAAGTGAGGCATCATGAGACAAACCCTGCTATTGCCTTCTTCATACCTGGCCACTAGTGCTGTCGTCGGAGGTCCTGATACATCTTCAGCACTCCTGGATGTACCGCTAATGGAGATGTGTGGAACTCCCTCAACACTTCCTCCTGAATTGCAACTAGTACCATGGTACATCCTTTGAAGAGAATGATGTAATCTGCACCTTCAAGAAATCCATCAGGTGCCTGCCCTGGGGATAGCTGAGAAATTCACGTCTCCCAGTCAACGTCCCCATGCAGTGCCTCCCTAACTCCTTGAAGAAGTGGAGTGACTATGAGAGACTGTAGAAAGGCTGCTCCATCTTTGTCCACAAAGGATATCTGCAACGCGTGCAGCTGCTCTATCGCCTCTCTTAGTAACTGAATGCCTGATCTCCTACTGAGAGAATCTGCTACAATGTTCCCCTTCCTAGGAGTATAGACTATCTAGAAGTCATAGTCTTGGGGAACTCAAACCAACACCGCTGTCTCAGGTTCAGGTCCTTGTGTGAGAAGATGTTCCTCAGACTCTGGTGGTCAGAGTAGACTATAAAATGCTTACCCATCAGATAGTGATGCCACATCTTCAAGGCAAAGACCACTGCTTCTAACTCCAAGACATGGGTATCATAGTTCTGCTCATGCTTCCTCAACTACCGAGAACCATATGTGATCACTCCTCGCTCTTGCATCAGGAAACAGCTGAGTCCAATCCCTGATGTGTCGCAGAAAACTATGTACCCAATGCCCTCCTATGGTAGCCTCAAGATGGGGGCACTAGTCAACCTCTGCCTTAGTTCCTGAAAGCTCTTCTGGCATCTCTCCAACCACATGAAGGGTTTCCCTTCTTTGTCAATTCTGAAAGCGGTGATGGAAGTCTAGAGAAGTCTAGCACAAATCTCTGATAGTACCCAGCCAGTCCCAGAAAACTCTGTACCTCTGTCACACACCAAGGTGGATCCCAAGCAAGCACTGCCTCAATCATCACTAGATCCACTGCAACTCCAGCCTTTGAGATGACATGTCCCAGAAAGTGTACCTCTCGAATCCAAAACTGGAACTTCAAGAGATTACCATAAAGTTGGTGCTCTCAGAGTGTGTCTAGTACTATCCGCAAATGGTAGGCATGCTCTTCCTCGGTAGATGAGTATATCAGAATGTCATCGATGACGACAACCACAAAGCGATCAAGGATTGGATGAATGATCCTGTTCATGAGTCCCATGAACACTGCTGGTGCATTAGTTACACCGAATGGCATAACTAGAACTCGTATTGGACATACCGACACCTGAAATCCATCTTCTACACATCCTCTTCTCGAACTCTGAGCTGGTGATAGCCTAACCTAAGGTCTATCTTCGAGAACCATCGTGATCCCTTTAGCAGATCAAAGAGGTCATCAATCCTCGAGAGTGGGTACTTGTTTTTCACGGTCACCTGGTTCGAGCACCGATAATCAACACACAGACGCAAACTCCCATCTGCCTTATTGGCGAACAAAATTGGGGATGCTGAGGGAGAAACACTGGGTCTGATAAACCCCTTCCCCTACAAGTCCTCCAGCTGTACCTGTAGCTCACAAATCTCAGCGTGAGCCATATGATTTGCTGGAGTAGATATCGGTGTTGTCCCGGGGTACATGTCAATATAGAATTCCACATCTCTATGAGAAGGTATTCCTGGAACATCTTCAGGAAAAACATCTGCATACTGATCCACCACAATAGGAAAACTCGGACTCTGCACATCAACTGCTCTGAGGATGAGACTAGACAACTAATGCGTGATCGAATGCCCCCTCCTATGGGTAAGTCCATCATGCGCTACAAAGTCTCCCTTCTCACTGGTGAAGGTAAACCTCCTCCCATCCTCACAGACACACCACACTTTTCTCCTAATAAAATCAATCTGAGCATGAACTATAGATAACCAGTCCATACCCAAGATGATGTCGTAAGGCCTCGATGCCGCTACGAGGAGATCCCAACCGAAGCTCTAGCCTCCTACAGTAAGCTCACTCTGTGGTTACTAGTGTGTAATCATCGAGTCTGCTCTTGTAGGAGTCTCTAGTCATAAGGATCGAGATAATGGCTTCGTCGTAATTTCTTAGCTCTGAACGAGTGTAGTAGAAATAAAATAATGTCTCACACCTGTTTCTATAAGTACTTAAGAATGGCTTGAGTAGACACAGATAGTACCTAGAATCATCTCAGGTGCGCTGTGGTCATAGGTCTCGACTGCCTGAAGCTAAGCCTGCCCCTATCCGCCAGCTCCATGTGGTCGGGGTGAACCTTATGGTAGTGGTGGTGGTGGTGGTAGGGCCTCAAAACATCGTCCACCACATGCTGCTCGGCCAGCTCCTCTGCCACGTCTTCCTGCTCCTGGAGGACCACCACGGTCGAACCTCTACCTCTTCCTTGGAGGTCCCTCTACTACATGATGCTCATCGGCATGGTGGGTCGGGCAGTCTCAAGCCATGTGACCCTACCCACCACATGAATAACACTACCTGCTCCTCATATGGATGGAACTGTCTCGTGTGACCCGCATAACTGAACATGTATCCTGGGGTCGCCCACTTGACGGCCTGGTCAGCTTGGACCACTATGAAATTTTTCTACTATCGACTATAGAAGAATCCGCTACGTGTCGCTCTGTGGTGGGTCTTGCTGCTGGTGACTTCTCAGCTAGGAAAACTCTCCACAAGAAGGGCTCACTCCAACACCCCCGCCTGCGTCGGGATATTGAGGGAGATCATTGAAGCCCTGATCTCATGCATGAGTCCCTGCTCGAAGGTCCGGGCCCTGATGAAAGGGTCCTGCACCATATCCGTGTAGTATCTTGAGAGGTAGGTGAACCTCATAGAGTACTGAGCTACTGTCACGTTGCCCTACTTCTGATGAAGTATCTCTTGAATCTGCACCGCACAAAGTGCGGCTGGAAAAAACTATGACCAGAAGAGACTGTCGAAGTCTTCCCAGAGTAATGATGCCTTGTCATGCACCTAGAGCATCAGGCCCCACCATATGCCTACTGCTGCATGCAGAAGACTCACGAAAAGGATCACCATGAGGTCGGCTGGTGTCCCTACAAATCTGAAAACTCTCACAAAAGCCTCCTCCCAATCCTCAACTGACTGTGGGTCCATCTCTCCCCTGAAACTTGGTGGCCTCTGGCGCTGGAACTCATGCAACACACTTAGACGTCATGTACTCTCTACTGCTGGATCTGGTGGTATCGGTGGCCCAGCGGGTAGTGGTATCGCTGGTATGTCCGCTGTGATGGGGGCCTGCACCGAGGCCTCGTCGCTTGGTGGGCTACCATCTCGTAAAAAACTAGGAACCCTAGATGGCTGCCTACATCGGTCTATCTTGAATAGAAACAGGTGCGCCACAGTCAAAACAATATACCTGGTGATCTAACACAAAGTAATCACGAAGAAAACTTTTCAAAAGAAACACACACACAATCAGTGTTTTCATGAACTGAGTCGGAAATTAGAAGTCAGAGTCCTAGTGTATGGATACGTCGGTCGCCAAACCGACGCTGGTTTCCCTAAACTGATAACCACACCCAAAACACTTAACACCATTGCTTTTAAAGGAATCAGAGTCCAAGTTATATGGTAGAACCGACTCCTCTGATACCAATTTTTCATGACCCGTCCTTAGGGCTCGTGCCGTGACTACCCCAAACCCCCTTCCATAGGCCAGGGGCTGGCGACTAGCACCAAAGGTGAATCCCAGATAAAAAGGGAAGGCATTGAATTTAAACCAGTAACACACACAGTCTGAACAGAAGCAGTGGAAGCAACAAGTACTAATATAGAAAAGAAAAGTGTGCTGAAAGTAAGTGGGCCAGAATACAAACCCAACTGAACAACAAGTACTCGTACAAGTAAAAAGGGAAAACAACTCCTGAATCGTGCACTGGGGAATCCTACCTGAAGGGTAGGTACAGAACTCGAACAACTCATCCCAGAAGTACATCCCATCTAGTCCAGATCTAAGGAGCCTCCTATCCGTCATCCTCAGCCTCAATCACAGTTGACCGTCGTCTGCACAGAACTCAACAAGGTGCGGGTGAAGCTCATGCAGGGGTGAGTATAACAAAACTCATTAGGGGATCCCAAGACCCCCGAAGGTCTCCCATAATCCATGAAGGATATACCACAAAATAAAAATACAATCACAAATTATCAACCAACCCTACTTAGCTATATTCCCATACATATACCTAAGTTACCATTCATAGTCCGACTCCAACTCTCGCGCCCAAGCACAACCCAGTCCACAAAGGATTTAAAGTCAATCACCTCGATGACAATGACTGAAAGACAAGAATCAGCTCACACAGGTATACAACACATGAAGAGTGGTATAGATGATTAGATATAGCCTCTGAATCATATCCTCTGTCGAACCCACATAGGATCTTGGAACAATATCAGCCCTATCGAACCCATGGAGGATCCTAGTACAGGAGTCATCACTGTAGAACCCACGGAGGATCCGGTTATATAAGTGACCGCTATCGAACCCATGGAGGATCCAGGTACAGAATTAATCGCTGTCGAACCCACGAAGGATCCTGGTATTGTATCATCGTTGTTGAACCCACGGAGGATCCTGTCATCTCAGTCGCAACTAGCCATAGGATTCGCGCACACATCACACTCGATTCAGGAAGGGTCCGCTCCTAGAGCCAAGATTTGATACATAAAATACCAAAAAGTATCTAGTTTATGTATCTCGTAGTTCCGTCTCCTCATAAGGAACCCAACGTGACAGACGACGCGTCAATCAGATGTCTGTTCTGTGAGTTATTGGCATTTTCCGTTCAAGGGGCCCATTTGGTTTTTTGGTTCAAACCAACCTAACCATACCTCAACTACGTCCAAATCTCAAGATAGGTATTCCAAACGATCCGTCCTGATCTATTACTTCTGTCACCACATACGGTTCGTCGTTCGGACACCCATAGCCCAAAATATGGATGAAATGGTGATTTCTGGTTAAACGAGTCCGGACAGGGGTCCGACCTGGTCCGATGGAGCGACATGGACCAATGGCGGTCTAGCCCAATGGCGGTCTGACCCGAGGGTAGTCTGAAATGCAAGGGAAGCCCGACTTGGTGGTGGAATGACTCAGTGGCTGTGGGGCCCAGACCAACTGGCCGTGAGGCCCTGCCTGGCCGGCCATGCGGCCTGGTCCAACTGGCCACGGGGCCCGGCGGCAGGCCATGGGGCCCGGCAGCCGGCCGTGGTGCACGACCGGCTGGCCACGATAGGCTGGCCATGTGTCCCGGCTGGCCATGTGGCCCTGATCTCCATGCCATGGGGGGGGGGGGGGTGTCGCGCCCCCGGCTTTCGAAGAAGCCGCAGGACCCTTCAGGTCCCGCCTTTTGAATCGCCACCGGTGGCTGGCTGAGCCGGCCACCATCCTTCGACTGCTGTGGCATTTCACCGTGGTCCCTCTCCAGTGTGGCGCGACAACGCCGTACCCCTTCGCCGCGGCCCGCCCAGGCCGCGGTTCCGCACCTCCGGCGTGGGGCAGCGTGATGACGCCGCACCTCTTCCGTCCGCCATGACCTTACAGGCCACGGTTCTTCACCGGCACGGTGCAATGGATCCACGTCCTTCCGGCTCTACTGTGGCCCATCGGGCCAGGACATTTCTTTGCGGGGTGTGACAATGCCATGCCCTTCTGGTGGTCCGGCGGTCCTTGCACCGCCATCTTCTCCCGCGGTCCGCCTCCATCGTCAATAAAACTAGAACCAACGAAGGGGCGTCAGGCCGTGTTTGTTCAGCCCGCTCCCTCCACAATAGGTGATAAAAAATTTCCAACATCAAACCATAATAAACAGTGAGTAATGAGGATCTAATTTAATCACAACAAACTCCTACCTTGCTTTTTGGTGTTTTTTGACGGAGTCGCGGGAAGGCAGCGTCATTCCGTCAACGTCAGAAGAGGAAGAGTGGTACTCATCATTTGTGGATGGTGTTCGAAGGTGACAAATTTGAAGACAACATCGGTGTTCCTCATGGGCATCGCTTCCCTTCCCCTTCCTTGGTTGAAGAAGGAAGAAGACAATGTCTATTTTCGGTGGTAGGAGCGTTCTTCGCATTCTTCTTTGAGAGGATGGAGTTCTCTCCCAAGAGTTCTCCAAAGCTCCACCAAAAAGAATCGCCAACCAAAATAATGGGTTAAGCCATCCCATTATTTTACTCTTGGAAAAATAATTCAAACCATTTCAAATTAATTAATTAATTCCATTAATTAATTTGTCGTTTCACACACTTATGAGGGAATGAGGATAGTTTCAAAATATCAATGGAACACCTGTAGGTTTTAAAATTTACCAAGCCTATAATTATTTTAAGAATAGACGAATAATTGAAAATGTTTTAAGAGTTACTATTATTAAATGTATTGACACCCTGGATGGCTACATTGATGTGAGAAAAAGTAGCAGTAGATGATATCACTTTACCCTCATTCATTAAAGAGTTCCTATTCCACCAGATACTATGTTGGAAATTTAGAACAATGAAAAAAAGTGTTTCTTCTATGAATATATATAATCACTAAAGAAATAAATGATCCTATACAAAATATAATGAACTATAATGAAATTGATTTCATGGATATCATATATGAGGTGATATAATCATTTTTAAAAATATACAATTCAAGATGAAGTAATTGATACTTTCCACTTCAGATTTACAAAATATATAAATAAAAACTAGTGGATAACTAGTATGTTTTAGGTTCATATCAATTGTAAATTTTCCAGGATAAACTCCAAAGGTTATATTTAGAAGTTAAGGGGTGATTCGCTACTTATAAAAGTTATTAAGATGCTTACTACGAGAAGTATCTCTCTGTTGTAGACCATATAAAACAACTTTCAAATGAAAACTCCATTCTTTTATACCTCCTAAATAATGATGTCCTCATTAGAAACAAACTGATATTAATTAATTATTTATTTAAACAATATTTAAATATCAACAAATGAATACATTTTTTTCTTAATAGTGGTATTAGTGGAAATATTTTCGTTATCCTATATAATAATAATGAAGGGAACTCCAAGATAGTTTTTCCCAAATTTAAAGGATTAGTTATATATGTCTTTCCATCATGAATAAATCATAATTTTTATGGTTTTTCTATGAGAAGGCTAAATATAGGGTTTAATATAAGAATTATTTCCCATGTTATGTTTTTACAAAAACATTTATTTAATAAAGAATTATTATTACTTCAATAAGTCAAAAGTCAGCAAAAAAAACTAGGCTTGATTAAAATGATTTATGATCCTAACTACCAAAACATCATCCTAAATAATATTACAAATATAAAACCTTTTAAAAATAATTATTTTTTCATCTAGAGTGATCCTACTCCAAAAACAATTCTTTATATTAGTGTGAAATGTTTTACATGAGGGTCAAAGGACCTTTATAAATCATGAAAGAGTAGGAAAGATTTGAAAAAATAACAAAATTAACAAATGAAGCCTTTCAAAAAATGGAAAGAGAATAAAATATCTATGATGAATCCATTGTTAATTGCTCAAAGATATTCCTGAAAAATATTTGGTTTTTAGTCTATCCCAAAATAATGGACCCCTATTTTAGGACAATTGAAGGACCCCATTTTCCTATAAATAAAATTCATTAGTTTATTATTCCTATTTTAATTAATTAATTTAATAAAAGAAAAATAACAATTTGAACAATTATTTTTTTGAAAAAGAAGATTAATAGTTCTTAAAATATTTCTCAACCTTATCTTTATTCCTTTTACCCCCAGAAAAAAAAAATAACATATTATTCTTTGATAAAATTAGTTTGAGAATGTATACCACTAGAATATTTGATTTTTTTGAGACAATATTCATTTCTAATTTTTATAATCACACAAATAGTATAGTATTATATTATATAGAATAGTTAAAAATGCATTGGATCACCTTTCATAACTCTTATTGAAGTTGAAAAAAAACTTTTAAGAGATCCATTTATGCGTATAGACTCTCTCAAATATTCAAAACGTTCATGAATTCTCATTTTAAAATGGATGTTGAACCCAAAAATCTCTATCACTTTAAAGGAAAACTCCATTTGATCAAATAAAAATCCTTCACGATGTCAAGTTTTACAAAAACATTCCCACCCATGATACGTTTCATTAGAATACTAACACACTCAAAGGATATTATGATACACTGTTAAACATTCCTTTGATGAATGAATCCATATTAATTATTATAGACAATATAATTAGGAAGAGCTATATTAATCATAATAATAAACTTAGAGAAAATTTTATATATGAAATTATCCAAGGAAATGAGATTAAATTTATATATTTAACTGAATTTATTTTCTATATGAGTAAGATTTAGTAATTGATAATTCAATTTAGTTGTAGGTTTAATTACTTTGAAAATATATTTGACTAATTTTTCCATGTTAACATATACAAATTTTCAAAAATATTTAAAAAAACTTTAAGAAAAAATATATAAACCTGGGGAACTAATTTTTTTCTAAGAAAGAACAAAATTTTATTCTAATCACTAGTAGAAATGTCATTGATAAACTAATTATCATGTTTCCCCACAATTCTAGGAAAGACCTTTTTCAATACCATCTCTTACTCATTACACATATCATAAAAAATAGATTTGTAATAAATAACCACATAGTTGACTAGATTATTCCAATTATAATGGAGACTATCTTTTTGTCTTAATTGGGTTGAAGGATTATTTAATTTCTAATATTATTAAAGTTTATTTAAAAATATAGTGTTGTGATCTCCATATTTCAACAAATTCACTTCATATATTTCCTCTATGATATTCTCCTTGGTTATTAAATGATTATTGAACTTTTAATTTTTCACTAACTCAATATAAAATAATTATTATTAAAATAACATTTTGTGTGTAAAAATTTAAGATAAAAATTTTCTATTCAACATTGAACATATCCCCACCAATCATTGATAAGAGATTAACACTCCACATTTTTGTTGTTATTTTTAATTATTTCAACATAAAAATGAAAGAAAAAAATATGAATACAACAAATAGTGTATTCCTATATTTCAATAATTATATTCATGTACTATGTTTGAGAAATACAAGAATTTGAAATTATAAATTGTAGTTTATTACAATATTGTCATCTAAAAAATAAGTTAACTATGGGAATTTTATAAGAAATCACCCTAGTACGTGTTAAATTAGAAATTTTACCCCAAAAATAAAAAAACAAAATTATTATAAAATGGTATATCTGTTTTACTTGAAATAGACATTCAAAAATTCCTTATATACCATCCATACTTTTCACCCAAGAAATTAATATCATATAGATCATTCATTTCAATGATTTTTTTAAATTTCAGATAATAAATATAGTAAAAGGTGGTAGTAATTTTCTCAAAACTACCCAACACCAGATTAATGTATTCTATGATCAACCAGTTATTAACAATTCCTTGATTTTTAAATTAGATATCATTCTAACGTTTTCTCCTTTTAATTCACAATAAAGGCATACATAAAAGGGAAGGACATATTCATGTTTTTAAACATAAATTGACATGTAATCATTTTTTTACTACTATAAATCGAGATATCACCAATCTCTAAAGAGTAAAAAAAATTAAAATATCATCTATTTCCACCAAACTATATCTAGAGGGAACTAAATTATATCATGAAATTTGATAAATTAGAAAATGAGGAAACTAATTCATATCCTTTTCAATCGCTATGATCATGGGATTAAAAGTTTTAATATAATAATTAAGGTATCTAATAGTATCACTATTAGGGATACCATCAAAATTATAGAAATGTATTTTCACCTTCTTGAATTTTTCCCTTTTTACGCTACAGACCACTAGAGGATGATTTATTCTTATTTATTGAGCCCTTCAATATACTACCCATCTTTCTATGATTATCTTCACCAGTTAGAGTATAGAACCATTCACCATATTCAAAACAATACTTCTTATTATACATATTAGTAGAAAACTCCCCACTACAAAATTCATGAAACAAGTGGTTTTCGTATCCCTATTGGTCCATAAAAGGATTTCCTCTATCTATGCTGAGGTGACCACTAATTGGATTTTATTTATGAGCATATTTAGTAAAGAAATTTATTCCTTTACTAACTACCTATAATTGAGGGTTTTATTCCCCATGTTGAGTCTATTTTGATATCACAATTATATATGGGATAATGATGATTACATTTTACACATTAGAATCCCTATTATCATAGTGAATCTCATTTTGTTAATTGAATCACTGCTCATCCTGTTAAGACACTTATAGTCCCCCTAAAATAGAATAATTCTCAACCCAATTAACTTGAAAATCTCTAGTACTTTGTTGATTCTTAGATAATGCGGAGGAAATTATCGATTTATTTATTTATAGGGTTTTCTCCCATTTATTATCCTACTATATGAATTCCGTTATGCTATGATACCCAACATGTGGAGTGGTTTACTCATGCTAATAAATTCTGACTTTCTCTTATTCTTTAGAAAAATATCACTAAGATAATTTCTTATTCCTATCATCTAAAATTTCCCATGTATTTAGTTCATTAATTATATTAATATTAATTAATTTAATTTCCTTTCTTAATGATACAACCTTTAAATCTTTTTTCATGGCCTAAACTTCTTTATTTTGTTGAAATCGTGTTGAATTGATACATCATTTACGCACTTATCAGCAATTTTAAAGTCCAAAACCTATGAACTTGTAAAATTTATAGAAGGGAGGAATACAATAATCATCCACCTAGACTTAAAAACACCACCCATTAACAATGATATTTCATTATTAAGGAAAAATGATCCTATATGTTTTCATCCATAACAATTTTAGTGTAACACCCCATATTTTCATCTGAGGTATTGTCATCCATTTTCAAAAGGGTTCTAATTCTTTCCATGAGTTCAATGAGAATATATTGGTTCTTAAGGATTGAAATTATACCATGAAGCATTATCTGTATCTAATAATTTATATACCTATTTAAGAATAGGTTGAAATGAATTTTCTAATTTGAGAACCTAATGATACATTGATTTAAATTGATGTTACTAATGTGCCAATCCGTTAAAATATCTTTTGAAAAATCAAGAACCAATCGATAATTATAAATCACTATAAAAATAAAATTCCATCAATTAACCCACCAAATTTGATATATCTTTAGCATAAACTCATCAATATATCAGATCTTGTCACCCTTGATATATATTATATGACCAATTAAAGAATTTTGATATACCTCTATTTTCTATTCAAATGACTCCAAATTAACATCAAATGATACCATACCATCCTCATAGTTATAGAAAAAAATGATTTTCCCTGATGATATCACAATATATCCATCTCTTTCCCCATTCTTGTTTAATGCTCATGTGAAAGTGATTCCCACGTGAACATGCTTCTTTGATTTCCATTCCTTATTGATGGGAGTACTACTTCATCCTCCCTCTATCGTGTTAAGGAATTATTTATTTTTATATTGCGACTAAAGAAACCCTAATTTTTAGGGGATTTTTATCAATAGAAACACTTGAAAACTATATCCTTTCATATTTATTGAAAATTTGTGGTCTATATAAGTCATTGGGCGATCCTTCCCTTGATAGTTCCATAAGTATTCTAGTATTGTGTTGTTGATCATTATTCTTTGTCTAATATCCCTTCATATATAAAATTTATAAGCTAACATGATTAAAAATATTTTATAGGTTTTTAAATTAAAAAATAAGTGAATTCAATGTTTTGGTAATCATTTGAAAATAGTTATGTTTCATTGTTCATTAATTTTAGGTAGTTTTTCTTTCTATTAAATGGTAAATTAATATAATAATATTTATATAAATTAAAAAACTATAGAATATTAAAAACATATACAAAAAATTATGTTATATTTTACTATAATTATAATGATTATTTTTAGGTGTGAAGATGATGATAGTTTTTGAATAAAATCATTCATGGACTTGGTTAAACCAATAATGAAATGAATGTGATAAAATAAACAAAGAATACAAAGGATTATAGTTTATTTTCATGTTATAAAAGACCTATAATATATATTTTTCTTTATTTAATTGATTGATAAGTTTTATAAATATTTAGAAAATAAAAGGAAAAAAATAGATAGTGTAAGAGTGTTATATCCTGATTCCATCAAAGATCCACCTTTCGTTGGTAATAAATCTGATTCTTCAGTCAGATATGGGTTGGAAAAAATCATTAAATATCCAAACCTAGAAATATAGGAAAAACATCTATTGAATAAAACCCAATAGTGAAGAAAGGTATAAAAATGATAAATCATTAATTTTAACCACAATTCGAATCTATTATGAATAATTGATGTTTTAAATATAATGAAATTTTAAAACTCAAAAAAGATGGTTTATAAAATGCCATAAAAAATATAGTAACATAGGGTAAGTAAGTATCGTATGAAAGAACCATACTATAATAATATGTCATTGTGATTGATCTAGTTTCACTTAAAACTACTTCCATTGGAATTATATATTTCATGAAATCTCATATTTATAACATTTTTGGGAATATAAATATACCCGATAATTTTTTCCATTGGGCCTCACATGTTCTTGTGAGAAAATAATATTTAATTCTTATATGAATGATTAAGTACATAAAAAGGAGAACAATCTTTTTTCAAAATTCATTATTATCCCCTACCTCACCTCAAACATGCATTTTAGATAAATATTGAGAATAGAAAAATTTCTACTATATTTAACTAACTTCTAACCCAACAAATCTTCCATTAATATATATTAGATAAACACTACAATATCATATGATATTAAGTTTCTAATATTATAGATAATTTTATAAAAACAATAACATCCACATGTTTAAAAATATAGTACAATAACTATAACAACTTCATTATAGTTTGAAAAAAAATAAAAACAACAATCATATGTGTCAAAACCCTCTTAAGGAAGATACCCTAAGAGGGGTAGAGATAAATCATGGTATATAAAAAAATCTATCACAATTTTTTAAAATTATTATTGAATTTTTTCCTTATGATTAGTTAGGGTATTATTTCTTCCTCTTTATTAGATTTGATAAAAATAAAATAGATGATACCTAATTTTAATTGGATCACCAAATTTTTGTTTTTTCTAGGGAGCATAAAATCTTTTATATACTACTATACTAAAATAAATAACTCATTTTTTGATTTTTTATAAAATTAAATTTTATTTAAGGCTCATATCCTTCAAAATAAAATATCACAATTTCATCTCACTATATCGATTTACTAAAAAATATAGTTAATGAATTTAATAACTAAAAAAGAAAAGGGTACACAATTATTATTGGTAGAGTAGCAAGTTGATACTTCTTCTCATTGCAAGAAGTGTAAATATTCACCATAAAAGTAATATCCTTATTACTTCTTTTAAAAGTTCTCTTAATTGATTCCAAAAATTCTATTTTCTTTATGACTATTTCATATATCTAAGAACATATAAAAATTCTCTCAAATTTATATCTCGTTTTTTCAAGTCACATATATCATTCTATTAATTTTTTTTATTTCCATATATTAAAATAGATATTCAATACCATATTTATTTATATATATTAAATCAATATATATAGATGGTTATATATTAATAAAAATCATCTTTATATACCATGTATAATGATCATATAATGCATCCACTCTATCTAATTTTAAATGTGACATGAATTATAATTTATTTTCTAGAATCACCTAAATAAAAATGAAGCTGTTATCACTATTTCATGGTATATCTAGTCTATCATTTAATTCCCCAAAATATAGTGATATCACATTTTAATTATAATTTTAAATGTGTTTTTTTATCTTAAGATATTTTATCTCTTATTAAATATGGTATATTCTACGTTTACCATGAATTAATTTTAGATCTCCTTATATCATTATTCATGGATCTAGGTAAACTATATATCCACAAGGATATAAAACCTATTCTCTCGATGTCACCCTATAATAACAACAAATATTTTTCTTTAAAATAGAATCCACTATAATGTGGTGTTTCTGGCTTCCTTTTTTTTCAAATAAAAGAATAAAAAATAAGATCTGACATGATCTATACTCTAACCATTTTATGAAACACCATTATCCATGATATCTTAATACACTCTATATAAATTATTTTGGTAATTTACATTACATTTCACATTGAAATGACATAAACCATGATTCGATATCTTGTTAATCCATTTTAGGATAGGGACCTTTCATAATATTTAACTCTAAAAAATAGCTGAAACTACAATATAATATTCTAGGAATGACATATAGATAGTTCATAATTTTTTTAGAAATCCATAATCAATAAATGACCATTTTTTAAACATATTTAAACTTATTTCATTATGTGGTATAATTCTAAAGATCCTAATTTTCCTCCTTATATATAAACTTACCTAAATTCATCAGAAAATTTCCTCTAAAAAATTTTATTATTTTTTGAGTAGTTACTTCATCATTTATAAAAGTTTTTTCAGTTTCCACAACATAAAAATTTTTATTTGAATTATGTATAATAATACCCCCCTTTGGGTTTATTTAAGACATATTTATTAAGTAACTCCTCGAATACACTAGTTATTTTATCCATTATGAATAAAGATCATGAGTTCTAATAGATAAAATCATTCATTTATTTTTATCTTCCATGGGTTTTTATGTATATTTTAAGTAAAAATATTCAAAGTGTTTATTTAGTTTTTTAAAACCAAATCAAATTACCTCAATAATTCATTCAAAATACCCCCTAACTTGATAAATCCACTTGAATTGATCATTTAAGACTCTATAATAAATATATTTCAACTCTGATACACTTTAAACATTTGATTTCACATAACAACACACTTAATATTTTATAAATTTTGTATTTACCAAATTTTTTTAATAAACATAAATTTAAAATTTTTAGTAACATTTCCAAAGAAAAAGTAACTTGTTAATAGGAAAAAATAGATAGGGATATATGTGTTTTTTTGCATTTAAACAATAAAATTTCAAGAGATAGATATGTATTAAGAGCCAACCCATGATTTTAAAAACATTTCCTTCAAATAATATTTGACATCTCATATTATATTTGTACTTACATAGATAAAAAATTTGGTTTCAAAACACCTTTGTCATGTTTCTCCATGGTGAAGTGAAACTTAGTCTTAATGTCTTTTGTCCTTTAATGTTTCACTAAATTCATTTAGTAATTTATTGAACCCGATTTTTCATACTTGAAAAATATTTGAGAATATACCTTTTCACCAACATCTTTAAAGTATTTATTCATCCATATATGTTGAGACCATTCTTGTCAAACAATAATATAGGAGCGGCCTATGTCCTAATGAATTAATTAAATATAAATTTATGGTTTGTTTTTGAAATTAAATAATTAAAATATGGACATGTTTTATTTTTTTAATAATTTATATCAAGGGAGAGACTATTAATGGAGTCTTTATTAGGTTTAACTAGAGTATTTAATTAATTTAGGAGTGTTAATGAAGCCTGCGATAATATTTTGGTATATTAAATTGAGAAAATTCAAATGGGGGTGGTAGAGGCTATCCACCATTGTTAAAATAGAGTTACAGTAGAGGTCTAGTGGGTTATATAATGGATTACTAGACTACCGTTAGTAGTATGGTGGATACCCACTGAAGTTTCCATGAGTTCCAAACTATTTTTTTTTAAAAATGAGGTAAATATGAATTTTTTACTAAAGTAGTTTTAAATCCCAAAAAGGGATTCGCAACTCTCATTCACCCATCCCATAATAATACCATAGATGATATCTTAGGGAGTTATATTCTCCCTCATATCTCACCCAACTGATTTATGGATTAAAGGATAGTTTCCTTCGACTGAATCAAGGTAAAACCTTTTCCTATTATCCCATATTTCCACTTTAAATCTCATATCTTATATTTCTTTTTTTCTTTGGTTAATTATTTGGAGATTTTTTTCACCAAGTCTTGTTGAATTCCATATTTGATCAATGGGATTCTAATTAAATAGTTTAGATATGATCAATGGAGTTTTTTCTATTCCCCCTTGAATTCAATTTTGATACTAGTTGGATGGGGTATGTTTTATTATAGGAATTTATTGATATTTTGATAAAATATAAGGATATTTAGGATGTAAACATTTGGGTTTTGTTTTTGTAATATCAGGATCATATTTTAATTTTTTTTTCATGGGATTTTATTGTGTTTTAGTTATTCTTTATTATTTGTGGTTTTTTAATTTATATAATTTATTTCTGTATTTTGGTTTGATTATTATTATATGTTGATTGGTAGTCATTGGAGTATTCTAAGACCATTTAGGATCAATTTTGATTGGTGGTTACCACACTAATACTAATATTTAGGGTATGATTGAGATATTCCATCCACATATTTCTTCTTAATTGAATAATAATCATTAATAATATTTTTAGAATTATGAATGGGTGGTTCTTTTTATTATTTTGATTTATAAAATTAAATTATTTTTAATGAAATTTCACTTAAAACCATATTTGATTTTTGATTCAAAATTTATTAGTTTAAACCGATGATTGATGACCTTGAAAAAATTTAATTTTAGGAAAAATATATATCATTCATATTAATATTAAATTTTACTATTTTTTATCAACATGTTGAATTGATTTTTTTATTTGTTAAATTATATACTATTTTATATTGTTAAATGGAATATATAATTGTTAAATTATTGGTTATTTATTATGAATTATTTTCAGTAAATTTTTATTCTTAATTTTTTATATAAGGAATATTTATCATGTTTCACTATTTAAGAATTTAATAATCCATAAACTAAATGTTGAATCACATGTTATTTATTTTTTATAATAAATTAATTTATACAGGTTTATGATTATAAATTCTATAAAGTTGTAAATTGTTTAAAAATCTATAAACTAAGGAATTTTCCATTGGTTTGTGTTATATAACATAAATTTATTGTGATAAAGTAACCAATTTTTTTCTCTGGCCTTTCGTTTTTTCTCAAGAAATGAGTTTAGTTTTTTGTACATACTTATGTTATTCTATATTGAGTCTTTATTTTATAACAAAACCAAGTATTTAAAACTAATCATTATATGGTATAAAAATACCTTAGTAAGTAATTATATCTCAATCAAATGTAGTCCTTTACAAAAGAAAATCACTTCTTTATTTGGTAAATATAATGAATTATATGTCACTAAAAAATACTTAACCCTTGGTTAGGGGATTTCATTAGTGATGAGATGATATAAATATTATTTATGTGGAAGAAATTATTGGGTTATTTAACTTGTTTGTTTTTTTAAACTAAACTTAAAGTGTTATAAATACTAATTTTGTGTGTTTTCTTAAAGAATTGAGAATGGGATTCTTATCTATAAAGAATTTAACTAAATATTTTTTAAAGAAAAAATCCCTCATATAATTCTTTTTATTTTTATTTTATAAAATATTCATCCACTACTTACTAGATTTATTATTTTTATGTCATAAAGGTAAATAATAGATAAAATTTATTTGTTTAGATATGATAAGAAATTTTAAATATTAATTTTGAATGGATTATATTTCATAGGTTTTTTGTTATAAAATTGAGTTATAAATTTGGAAAACTAATTTAAAAAAGTAACTTTCAGTCTTCTATTAGTATGTTTTAGTTGCTGTTATATTACTCCTTATTCCTAGTTTGGGTTATCATGATTGGGAATTGATTATGGTTGATGGAAGGTTTAACAGTAATGCGTATTTAATATGAGTATTCACTTTTTTTAGTCCATACTATTTTTAAGTTCTTTACCAGGATAAAAGCTAGTGAACTGTATATTGTCAATTATACCATTGTTTATTCATTTTATGGCTTAATATTAGATAATTTTAAAGTAATAAGCACACCTAAACTTTTACTTCATTTTATTTGATTCTAGTATACTTGGTTTCATTTTTTTATCTTAACTTATCTGTAGATAAAATTTCATTCTATGTAGTGTTTTTAAATTCCATTGATTTATATAATTTTGAGATGATTGAAAGAGTTTTATAAGTGAGAATATTTATTCCTTATTTATATTTAACATGTGGCCACTCTAATTAATGATTTCATACTTATTCAGGGATACTACTTTGATATATCAAGCATATTTAAGTTATATATATATATATGTATCCATGTATATACTTATATATGAACAAGAATTCGTGCCTCTTACTAATGGGAAGGTTAGAAAAATGGGATGTGATCACAATGACCCAACATATTATACCCTTTCCCATATTCCCTAAGAGACATGATGTAAGAATCACCATATATAGTTTACACATCGTCATTCCCATAAAATTGGTATTATATACATACATTGTTTCTATGAATCCTTGGATCAGATGAGAACTGGGTGTTTTGAATTGATCCCCCATAATGATTCTGATCTCGGCTCATAGGAGGTATGTATAGTTGTGAACTCTCTTTATATAGGTATCTATTCGGTATAGTCTGTATCCATATATAAGTTATTGATTTTTTCCTTCTGTGCTTCAATAATTATATGTAAATTTTATATATATATATATATATAAATGTCCAAAAAAATTTATACATATACTAGTTTATTTAATGTGTGATTTTAAACACCATTGGTGGTTCCCTATTAAGTATTTATGCTCGATCCTTTTATATGAAACCATTGCTCATGGAGTTTCACTTATTGAATTTTAGGTATAAGAAGATTTATAGAATTATTTTTGGGCGTATTTATGAATAGATATGTATCGGTTTTGGTTTAATGGATTCAATTTCCATGAGGCAGTAGAGCACGAGGTTTTATTTGGTAGGAGAAGTGTTAACACATCTCCACTTTTATTTATAATGTTATTATAGAGAACCTAATTTATAACTTTTATCAGTAGGTAATCATCCTACATTTATTTTAATTTTTTGTATACTTGATCTATATTCCCATTAATATTGAGTAATTTTTCTTTTTTGATATTATTCAGTTATTCCAGGGGTCTCTGATGTGGAGGTTACTCTTTATGGGGAACTGTGTTATTGTTATCGTTGGGAATTTTGGACATATAGAATAATCATACTATAATATTGGTAAAATATATTAATAACTTATAGTTAATAATTAAAGGAGTTAAATAATTCCATAATTATAAATTGTGACCCATAATTGTTGTCTCCGGCCCTTGGGCATCGAAGAATGCTATAATGGTTGGTGGTGGTCCAATCAATGTATTGTTTTTGTATCTAATTATATCTCATTAAAAATATGTACTGAATTTATAGGTAATCTATGAAATAATATATTTATTATTACTAATTCAAAAAATAAATATACCATTAAGATAGAATACACCTCAATAGGCCAATTTTCAATAATATATTGATAAATCCCAATCAAAATCTGTTTTATCAATCAACTAGTTTTCATTTATAGAATTATAAAATAACCAAAAATTAGTTTTACACTGAATATAAAAAAGTTATATTTTTACCTCTCTCAACTAACTCACATTTGGTTATCATTAATTCCATTATGCATGGGGAATGTTAATGATTATTTTTGGTTAGTTCATTACCAAGTATATTTGTGTACCATTGATTTTTTATACTATATATTAGTAACCATTTTTTCACTCTTACTCTTTCGAGTTTTCACTTATTGTGATTAGTATCATCATTGGTTTTTGATACTTTATATGTTTTTTATATTTTCCTTATACACTTGTATTGGGAAATAAAAGTCCCAAACTAATCTTAAGAAACCAGTAAACCAATATTTTTTTCAAAATTATTATTAATTAATCAATTTAATTATTTTTAAATTACATCACTTAAGACTTTAAGATATATTTCAAACACATTAATAAGAACCATAAATTTTGAAATAAAATTATATTTAATATGTAAATTTTTATAAACTATAGTACTTTTGAATTAGAATTTCACACACTACTAGAAAAATACCCTTTACCAACTATTTGGAGCCATTGGTATAGGCCTCCAAACCATTGTTATAGCCTAGAATAACGGTTTGGAGAACCATTTCCACGTATGTCGGGAGGATAGGTCAATACGAACGGTTTTGGGAAAACAGTTGGTATAGACCTATACCAACTGTTTTGAAAACCGTTGGTATATGTAATATGAAAATCTATACCAATGGTTCCATAAAACCGTTGGTATATGTAATTCAAAAAATAATCATTCAGTTTGTTTTGATCCCAGCACCTCTCGTCTGTGATTGAACGTCCTAACCACAAACCTAACCTACTTTTGTGAACATAATTTCATAAATATATATATGTATTATCATAAGAATTTTAAATTTTGGATTTATTTAACATCCTCTATTAGAAGATTCCAGTAAAAATATATGTACCTATACCAATGGTTTTGAGAACCGTTGGTATAAGTTCATTGATTTTGGGACATATACCAATGGTTTTGGACAAACCGTTGGTATAGGGGGGACCTATACTAATGGGTTGGCGAAACCGTTGGTATAGGTTCTCTATAATGGAACTATACGAACGGTTTTGGCCAAAACGTTGGTATAGGTCCATATAAGTGACCTATAACAACAGTTCTGGCCAAACCATTGGTGTAGGTACCTATTAGTAAACTATACCAATAGTTTTCCCAAAACCATTGGTATAGATCAAATTTCAAGAAGTGGCAAGTAATGAATCCAACCTGGAATGCCAATATTTGAGTGCATGTTTGAATCCATACAATTCCTTTATCAATCTATAAACATTATACACATATTTATTAATTAGAAAAAAATTTATTTTCATAATTTAGAATTCATATTTATGTTCTCCCTTATGAAATGTAAATTTAACTTCTATTAGATATACTTTGATTTTCTATTAGACAAAAATTTTAAAAAATAGTTTCATAGTTTTCAACATTACTATAAGAAAAATGTCTCATCAGTATATGTGAATTCAATTTAGGAATACATATTGAGACAAAATAAATTTAATGTTAGGCCCAAATAAACCTTATAGGAAGTGTGCATGAATCATAACGACCATTCATTCCAATTTCTTCTTTAAGTGATATCATATGTCAAATGATGTTCTTATGTTAGAAGGAACTACTAATAAATATTTGAATATTTAACAGACATATTATTATAATTTAATTACTTTGGTGATTTTAATATAAATAAATTTTTTATTATTAGTATTAGTTAATAATATTTTAAAAATTACTATTCATTGTAAGAATATTAGGTAATTTTTTAGTCAAAAGGAAAAGGAGTCATTTCTAACCAAATTGGATTCTCATGCATTATATGGTTTTATTTAACAGATTTTGTTTTCAAATTATTGATATTTACTTATAAAAAATGAACAATATATTTTAATTTGTACTGTTAAAATTATTTTATGATGATTTTTTGAAAATTTTATGAAAATTTTGTCATTTCGAAGAATAATGAAAAATACAGAATTTTATGGGAAAATGCAATTTATTTTTAATTATTTATAAAGTAATATAATATTTTGGATTATTTTAGAATTTAATTATTTTAATTTTATTTAATCATAACCAATTAAATGTTTTTGGAATCAATAATATACTTCAATTTGGTGTGAAAATATTTTATCACATAAAATGGAATCTTTTAGAAAAATCAATTTTCTTTTTTTTATATTTATTTTTAAATTAAAATTTTACGCTTATTAAAATTGAATTTTATAACTTGTTTCCCATATTTTAAAAAATAAAAATAGTTATTAGGTAATAATTTTAACTTAATTTTTTGTTATAATGAATTGTACAAACAATATAAATTTGCTACTATAGTTATGGTTAAAACACCTTTACTAGGGAGGGGGGGGGGGGTAAACAAAAGTGATAAGGGTTAAAATAACCTAATGTTTTTATAAATATGATTATAATTTCGTATTTTGATATTCTATCCTCTAATATTAAAAAAAATTTTCGTTTGAGATCCATTCAAATTGTCTAAGCCATTAATATATTTTCAATTTTTGTAAAATTCTAAGTGTGTCCTCTCCCCCCTTATAAAAGAAAAATCCATCTCCTCCACTATCCAAACTTCAAGTGAAATTTGTTTTAGATAATATGTACCCAAATACCTTTTAAATCCCTAACCATGTCATATAGTATATGTAATGATCATAAAACCTACATTGGAAGCCTTTAGGCATAAACATACAGAGGTTGTCCAAAGATGAGATATGGTTCTTAACTGAGCATTTTCGTATTATTTATCTTTCTACCTCTTTCAAATATTATTCAACCATGATAAAATAATAACTTTATTATATTCCATAAACTAATAATTTATTATGTTAATATAATTACCCATATCCTACTCATATTCCATCAAATAGGAAATGAAACCAACATTTGTGTTTATGGCGGACTATTGCCTGAAGAATCGATGTAATTTATTTAAAATAACTTATTCTCATGTATCATTATAATAATTAATTCATTATATATATATATATATTAGTGATATTAATTACATAATTTTCATTATTTATAGTTAAATTATCTTCTACTGTCTTACCTTTATATCCATTGGAAAACATTCGCATCATTCGTGCATACATATCGATTACCACCTCCACGAAATGATGTGATTCTTCTTTTCATCACTGCTTAAATGGGATAGTATATATAAGTTTATTTATATATTTAATATTATATTAATTATATAATTATAATTATTTAAAGGTAAAATTATAGTTACCCTCTTTTCCTTGTGCACTTTCAAAAATGAAGACTTTACTAATGCGTACATACAACTTACTATCTAAATGATTGAACCAAAATTCATTTTTCAAAATAATATTTCATCATTATTTTTTAGAGTATAACTAATTTATAAAATTTATAATTTTTTCATGATTAATAATAAATATATTATTTAATAATGACCATTTTTACCATGCTCTATATACCGAAGTTTTTTTAAAATTATGGACCTAACATCCTCAGAACACCAGAAGCGGACTAAACTGATTATGTAATAAATTTTTTATTAAAATAATCAAAATAAATGGTATAATGATAAGGGATTAAACCTGAAAATTATTATTAACAAATGAAAAATTTTATATATGTTTATTATACTGATGTCAAATGGAATACGTAATATGTCTAGACTCAAGGTAAGAGATTTCATCACAATTTCACTTCATTGAGACATGTTTTAGTGGTATGCGCTTAAATAATTTTATATGGTGTATACACTAACCATTTTAAATGTTATATATTTAATACATTATACTTCATGTTATAGTAAATTTCAATTCAAAATATTTCAACCAAGGGGATTTGATATGAAGGTTACCATGTGGTATGATTTCTTCACTCATTCTTCTTTCATTGGGTCATATCACCTTTTTATTGATTATATAATTTCTAGATTATGTGTGAAATAATTTTGGTTTGTATTTTATTTTATTTCTATTTTCTTTGTGTATTTATTTCTTTTACATATAATCTATCCATTTATTTTTTTTCAATTCAGTGATATTATCTTTGTAATGGTTATTTGTCTCAAATTTTATTTATTTGGGGAATAAGATTATGTTATGAACCTATGTTATTTTATTAGGTGCATACGATAAAACTTTGTTATGTCATATCCTGAATCTTATTATTTTAATGATATTTAAATTTTAATTTGAAATTATTCTTTGATGCGAATTATGATTCAAAAGTTACCAAAGCGATAAGAGATTTGGGTTTCAATCTTTTTTTAATAAAGATTAATATTGCTTAAATTTACATCGAGGAAATTAGATTATATATATTTGATAAACCAATTTAATTTTTTTCTTATACTGTTAATTATATAATTTATATTTTTAGTACCATATTTCTCTATTTGGTACAGAAAATGGGTAAAAATAGTATCTTAATAAAATAAAACGTTATTTATCCTCTTTCAATTAGAAAATCATTCTCTTATCTATCCATGTTTATAAATTGTTTTCAAGAATATTGTTTTATAAAAATAAATTATTTTATAATTTTAATTATTCATGATATTTTACCTTCTTATAAATGGTTTTAAAAATAAATTTCTTAAAATTTTTCTTATTGGCCGCTTTAGACTATCTTTATAAAATTTAAAAATATTTTTTATTTTTAACATTTATGAAATGAATATATTTTCCTTCCTTAATAAGCTTTATTTTGTTTTAACATTCCATCATAAGTTCCAAGTTTATTTTAAAAGATAATTATATTCACAATATTTTCTCAAATTTTAGTTTATAATATTGATTTTCAATGTATAAAGTGTATTTTCCACAAAAAAATATTTTTAACGATCATTTTATGGTATTTATTTTTTAAATGAAAAAAATTGATTTTAATTATGACTTGATGGGGTTGTTTTTGTAATGAAACCATCATTATTCTTTTTCTAAATAGATTATGAGTTTTTCAAAGTGATTTTCATAGAACTTGTTTCTTTTTTAGGGGTTAATCAAGATATGAAATAACATTGGTTGTTGTTAAATTTAAATCTAAATATTTCACATGTTATGATTATGTTATGGCACTTGTAAATTTGTTTATGATCATGGGCGGGCCTAATATTTCTCATGATGATGGTTGTTCTTGATATAGCTCTTTATTTCATTCGGAAAGGGAACTATGTTAAGTAGTTCTAGGTTTCTCCATTGAGATTATTAGAAATTATCATATAGGTTATTGCATTTTAAAGGTGATATTAAAATGTTGTTCAATGTTACTAATATGTTTTATTTATGATTTTATAACGTTCTATTGAATTATTTTCTAAGTTAATATTTTCACTAGGATCATGATTTTTGACACATATGACTCTTATATTACTCAAAGGATTTATGCCATGGATCATGTTTTATGAACATGGATTTAATGGGTATGAATTATCTTAATTTATTATCATGAAATTTTATTATTTCATAATACCCTTATGCTTATATTATTATCACAAATGAATTTTAATTGATAATGTGTATGATTACTCTTACAAAGCATCTGATCTCACCATTTTGATGTACCCTTATTCCCATGTTGTGAATATTTTTTGTAGTATTTTATGCTTTACATTGTTTATATATGTGAATAACTTAGTTGGATATGACATATATTTTTATGAACCATATTTTTATGTATCCATGTTTTTATATAATATTTTGTCCTCATTTTATAAAAATATAAACCTATAATATCCCTAAGTATAAAAGTGATCCAATATTTTAGTTTGATGTTATATATTTTGAAGGGTCAAATTTGGGTTTTGTTTATCTGTATCAAATATAGAAATGTAAAGATTATGTTTTATCACCTGATCTGGGTGTGATGGTTTGGGGATATTAAATTTGGTATCATAGGAATGGTTTATACAACTTTGGAGATTAAGATGTTTTCATGTGTGGTTAACTTAAGAGTAATGATTATTAACATGAGTTTATAAGTTTAAGGTTGATCATAAGTTCAAAGGGATAAACACCCCTTTTTAGGTTTTATGTTATGGGATTTTAAAGAGATTAATAATATATCTGGGGGTGTTTTATTGGTTTGAGGTATATATAACCCTTAGGTTTAACATAATGGAATATTTATATGGTAACCCATATCATTAATACACCTCAATTAAGGATTTATTATATAAATATACAAACAATACAATCATAGAATACTGTGAGGACTACCATATCAGGGATATTAGGTACATAGAACATTAACATGGAACATGGGTACAACCACATCATTTGAAAATTGCTTAAAATAAACATATATTCCATAAATTTTATATTTTTTCATGGTATAACTTAAGGATGCATATAAGAAATGGGTGAGACATAAATACCAATAAGAGAATAATACAATAATAACATGATGAAATTTATAAATGTTATTCAACAGAAATATCAATGTGATATTAAATGGGTGAGAATCATAAACATGATCATTAAAGCATGATATAATATGATAACATCAAGGAAATATAGGAATGTTGAAACAAAGTAAAACATGAAATCGTAAGTATAAGTCAAGGATAATCACAAAGAAATAGTTAAATATTTCCTTATGATATTATCCCATTAACCATACATGAAACATCATGGGATAAAAACATTTCCCAATGCATTGGAGGGATATATAATTCTATCCCCACCTATTATTTTCATATTATTTACATGCCTTTATTTACCCCATAAATCATACAACATAAGAATACATTTCATAAAGTTTAATCACACCATTAATGAGTGTGGATTACAGACTTGGAATTACCAAATTAATGAAGTACTGGAAAAACTAAGCGCATACCCTTGAGTTGAAATGGGGATAGATATTCACTACACAAAGGTTTAGCATTGAAAAACTTAAGATAATTTCAAAAGATTAATGGGTGGACATAAAATTTTATGGATAAGGTAAATGAGAGTGAAAAAGGGAAATCTCATTATATGGGAATAATAATTAAATTAAATGGATTTTTAGAAACACATTACTAAATGGAAAATTTGAAACCAGAATGGTTTAGTATAAAGAAAGTATATAAAATAAAAAGAATAGGTGAGAGAAATATACCCCAAGAAGAAATTTATAAAAGCTTAGGAGAATATTATTAAGATATTGATAAAACATTTGGATAGATTTTTAAGGGATAAGGAGAGTAAATTAATTATAAATTGGTTTTGTGTGAAAATGATTTGGAATATGGGTGGGTATTTATCGCAAATGGGGTTGATTATTTATTAATTTCTAAAATTAAAATTTTGTCTCTATATGATAATAAAATCCAAACCACAAACCTTCCCATGATTTCCTATGATTTTTTTCCCAATGAGGAGTGTTTTTAAATATTTAATAATTCATATAACTCAAATACTTATAATAATACACTTGTTGATTTAGAAGTGAGTCATGTTTAAATAAAATTGATTTAAAAAGACTAGAATATAATATAGATTTTGGGGGATTCATTAAAGGTTTATAAAATTGAAAAAATAACTTCAAAAAAATATTATTTTAAAATGGAAACAAAATTTTTGTCTTTTATTCCTTTAATAATATTTACTACAACACTTTTGGGATATTCTGATGTCAAATTACATACAGTATATTTTTACTATATTAAAGTTTTACAAAAAATTTGGCTGTCTTGGAAAATTTTGAAAAATTTAAAATTGAATAATTTTTATATTCTTATTTCAAAAATATATTTTATTTTATAAAAATAAATCTCTAAATATGAAAATTTATATTTTTTAATAAAAATATTTATTTTTAAAAAATACTGGTTTTTCTAACGATAATATTTTTCCAACCCTTATGAAGATTATATTGGACTTAACTAAAATATATTATATTATTTATATAAATATTATTTTATAATAGTATTATGTGAAAATAATATTTATTTAAAAATTATTTAATTTAACAGAAAGAGTGTTTGAATGAAAACTATATATTTTCTACAAATAAAATTTTGGTTTCTCCATTTCAAATTCTAATTTTTATCAACTATGAAATTATAATAATGAAAAGGGATGAATATAAAAATAATTTTACTAAAAAGGAAAATATAAAAATTCATACTACAAAGATATAGATATATAACCCTTTATTACACCGGTATATTCCTTAAGGTTATGGTCTATTATGGAGGGGCTTGCTTAGGGTGGTTTACTGGACATGATTTAGGATGTGATGTAGATATGTTTGAACTTATCCAATAAAGGGTTTCATTTGTGATTTAGTTATTGAATTTCATATTGGGAATGGTCCTAGTAAAAAACTAGTGATTTCATCTTCCTAATAATATATGATAATTGGGATTTATAGGGCACAATCCTACTATCCAAGACTACAAATCATTTCATTTGTGAAAATTTGGCTTTATCATAACCATTAATATATAGTAATCTAGCAGGTAACTATAAAATGGAAATATTATCAATTTTTAAGATGTTTAATTGTATTTTGAATCCAGTATACTATACTGGTCATAAATAACATATGTAGTGCAGGCGTTTTCTATAACTATAAGGCATTTACGAAACCAAAATGGATTTTCATTTATAAAAGTTTTCATTGTTACATTATTCTCAACACTAAAAAAAATTCTCATGAAGTTTTAATTTCATATAAAATATGAGGGTACTTTTATTTAATCACCTCTTTAGATTCTAAAGATTATTCCTCAAACTTGTTGTTTCACCGCAATATATTGACCATTTCAGTTGTATTGCTTCATAAAACTATGTATCTACGATCGAAGATCTTCACCAGATGCTTCTCAAACTTGTTGTTTCACCGCAATATATTGACCATTTCAGTTGTATTGCTTCATAAAACTATGTATCTACGATCAAAAAAAATTCTCATGAAGTTTTAATTTCATATAAAATATGAGGGTACTTTTATTTAATCACCTCTTTAGATTCTAAAGATTATTCCTCAAACTTGTTGTTTAAATATCATTTTCCAAGGGTACCACCTCTGTATTGAGTAAATATGAGGGTCTCAGTGTGCACTTCCTCATGAAGAGTACATCGAATACATAGTGGAATAAATATATTTTAGTTATGAGTGAAACTTGACAATAAAAAACTCTGATTTGATATAGGATACCAAAGGGACTATTTATATTGGACTAGGATTTCATTTCTTATGAAACCTCATGAATTTATTCCATGGTGATATATGAAATAACATCTTATCTTCGACCTTAAATTGTAGGTATCATCATTGATTTTTTATATAGTATTTATATAATCTTTTTGATGATTTCATTTGATGAATAATGGATTGAATCTTCGCTATCATCTCTTGGATAAGACCAGGTCCTGTAATAATATGATTTATAACTTTATCCAAACATATTGGAGTTTGAAACTTATTCTCTTATAGAGTCTCGTATAGTTCCATTTAAATACAAGAATGTATGCTGTTGTTATAAAAGAACCCCAGTAGGGAGAGGCTTTGATACTAAAATCCTATAAAATACATTGAACATGATCTCAACATATACTCTAGATTTTTAATGGTTTTATTATACCGACCATTCGTCTAAGGCTGAAAAGTTTTTCTGAAACTCAGCTATATATCCAAGGCTTGTTAATGTATTATCTCTAATGTTAAGGTAAACCTAGGATCTCAATCAGATACAACTCTATATAGTCTTTCCACCTCCATTATGTATATCATGGAATGTTGGATGAGAGGTAGATAACACTTGATAGTAATGAAATGTGCCGACTTTGTATGACAATCGACAAGTACCCAGATGGTGTTATTTCCTTTAGATGTATCAGTGAGTCCAATAAGGAGGATCTATAATCAACCTCTTCATACAATACCACTAGAAGTTGTTCTTATATCTATCTACATATAAGTTCTTTATAGAAGAATAAATAAGGAGGATGCTTGCATATGAACGAGAATTTTCCTCTTTAGTTATGGTTTTTATGGGACCTATATTTGGGTTTCAAATGTTATAAATCCATTTTTGAAAAATTAAAACTACATAATATTTACTACCTTATGTTTTTATCTACAGATCATTTTGGGCCACCTTCATCCCCACAAGAATTGATTGTTAAGAGGTATTTTGGTCAAGGATGGACACATATCCTTTTATTATTCTTTTTCCATAATTTTCATGTCTAATAAGATAATATCCTTTTTCAATATAAATCATGAATAGGGTGTTAGGATCTATTCGACTTAGTTCATATGCCACTTTATTTGAATTATAATGATTGTAATGGATTGAACAATCATAATATTTGACCAGCTCTAATAACTTTCATTGGAACATATTGATCAAATTTTGTGTGTATATATACTTTTGGATTTTATAATCCATATATATGTCCCACTTACCCCTATATAGATAATTTATGCAAATCTTCAATGCGAAGATCAAATCAACCAATTCAAGATCTTGCATTAGGTAGTCATTCTCATGAAAATTTAACTAGTGATAAGCATAATATATCAATTTATCATCTTTCTGAAGTACACATGCTGATCTCTATTTGGATTCACCACTTTTGATCAAAAATAAAACCTTACTAGTGGGTAATGTGATAACATATATAGTGATTATCATCTTAATTTACTATTTAAATATTTCCTCACATTCATCAGTATTGAAAAAAATTACTCCCTTTTGAGATATATTGGTTGGTAGCCTTGACAATCATGAGATTTTTATAAAAAAAAGATAATAACCCACTAATCCAAGGAAATTATGTATCTCCATCATAAATATTGGTCTAGTCTGTCCTTCAATTGACTCTATTTTTAAGGATCCATATATATCCCTTTATTTGGGGTAATATTCCCCATGAATGCTACTTGATCTATCCAAAAATTGGATTTTATATACATTTAATACAATTTTCTCTCTCTCATGGTCTTCATTATATAATTAAAATGCTCTTCATGTCTCTCATTTTCATTTAGTGTAGATAAGAATATCATCTACAAAGGATACTCAAAATTTATCGAGGTAATACCCAAGAAATTCTATTAATTTAGTCCATGAGGATTTCTAGAGCATTAGTGAGTCTAAATGGAATCACTATGAACACATAGTTATCATACCATGGATAAAAATTAGTTTTGGTGACATACTCCATCCTCACCTTTACTTGATAATATATAAATCAAAGATACACGTTAGAGAAGCACTGAGCTCCACATAGTTGATATAAAAAGTCACAAATATATAGAATAAGAAACTTGTTTTTATTATTATCTTATTTGAGATCACAATAAAAAATGTAAAGGAAACTTGGACCATCATTATTCCTGACTAAGTGGACTAGTGCACCCCATTGTGAAGAACTTGAGTGTATACACAATTTATCAAAATTCACTTATAGTTACTTCTTCGGATCTCTTGGTTCAATAGTTTTCATTCTATTTAGTTTCTTAGTTATTGGAAAATCTCCATGTATAATCTTGATTAACAAATAAACCTTTAATTCTGGAGGAAGAAAATAATATTCTTTGAGAAACATATCAACATATTCTATTACAATGGTCATGTCATCAATGATGATAGTTTCTGTAGTCAATCATTTTAGCATGATATGTTTTCTCATTAGGAAATTAAATCCATGATTGAGATGATGATAGAAAATGAGATTGGTACTAATAACTTCACTAATATAGAATTAGAGGATGATTTTTTACAGAGAGGGTTATTTCAATATCTTGGTAATTTAAATTGGATTAATTTAAGGAAAGAAAATCCATACCCAAAATTGCATCAAATTTTTCTAAAGGGAGAATAAAATTGTTTTTTGGGAAGTTAATCCCCAAAATATATATTAGATAGAAGTTAAATACATGGGATGAAATATTTGACCCATTTCCATTTTCGTAGATAGCCCCACTTCCATGTTTTGATGTGATGTTTGAATAGTTCTGTTAAACATTCATGATATGAGAGAATTTGTAGAATTATAATAAAATAGTATGTTCACTATTCTTGTATGAATAAGATGAGAACCTATAACCACATCATTTTTAGGATCCACTTAAACAATTACGATGATATAAACTATTCTTTTATCTCTTGGAATTTAAGGTTGTTTTCATTGGTTATCATCAACAATCCACAGTTTTGTGCATTGATCAACATAGTGTATTTATTCCTTATAGTTGAAACAATGGATAGAAAGGTGATGGCTGAAGAGAGAATTCCATTATTACATCATATTGGTGGGTTTTTGTTATTAGAATTATATTGTTAGGTGTTTTTCCTTTCCTCACTGAAATCATTTCCTTATTCCCATCAGTAATATTTGGGGATTCTTATTCATACACTTTTGATAAATAGGATGTTTAAAATTATTACTTCATGAGATTTCTCCATTGAACCACTAGAATTAAAATCCATTCTCTACTTTCTATATAATGATCCATGAGACCTGTTAGATTCAACGATATCCATTGTTTACTTTGAGATAACATCAGCAAGTTTCCTTGTAGATGTCAAAGTGTTGAATTTATAATTCTTCTCATATACTCAACTATTTTCAACCCAAAGAAACCTTAAAATTTAATTTTAGAGGAAAGGAAATACATGGAGGCATATCATGAAATTATTATTAAGATAACCTCGTTTTTCTTATTGGATTCATCATCCTTTTTATAAATTCTTTGGAAACCCCACTCCATTTTATGTTAGAAAGGGAAAAGAAAATATTTATCAGAAAACATTTTCTGGAATTCTTTATACTCCAACACTTCCATAAATTTATTAAGATTCATATTTTTGATCAAATTACTCTATTGATTATCTTTTACTTCCATATAATAAAAAAACATATGGACTATCTCTTTCTTACATTATTGAATTTTGATAAAGATATTTTCAATGGATTTGATTCATTTTTCCTGAATTAAGGGATCATAAGATCTAATGAATGATAGAGGTATTTTTCAAATAAAATTATCAATTTAAACTTTCTATTTTCTTGGGGTATTTGGTCTCTCCCCATTATTCAAATATCTATTTATAACTTCATTTAATTGATAAATTATTTGCATGAAGTTATAAAGTCCTACTCTATTCGGTTGGACATCTCATTTTGGCAGCCATTACATTACTCATCACATTGATTGTTCACTCAGTTCATCATATTTCTAGACCTTGAATAATATAAAAGAAAATTTAAGGACGAAAATTTTAAAAATACTAAACAACCAAATTATATAATATGAAAATTTAATGAAAAAAATCATAAATGACATACATTACATAACCTATGAATCTCTAGGTTTCAATATAATTTTTCTATGGTCTATTTCCTAACATAAATTTCCTTGGATTTTTTTTCCATCAGAATGATTCATATAGAGATTTGGAATTTAACAAGAAACCCATAGTGGTGTCTAAATAGGTGTAAAATATGGATTCATCATAACACACTAGGTGCCGATTGAGTAAAATTTCAATATTACCTTTTTATGTTATTTCCCCTAGGTACAACTGAGCCATAACCATATCCACTTATTGTATCAAGAAAGATATTTGGTAGCTTGGAAACCACATACTCTATAATTTACCAAAATTAAGAGAATGTTTCTTATTTTAGTCAAATATATAAGGATTAGCTAATGTTTTATAATCCAAATTCCAAAAATAATTAGACTTTACTTTGATGCTATCTGTGATAACCCATATCTTTATTACAAATTAATTCATGATTTATTACATAAAGATAAACATAATAAAACTTGTTATATTATAAGGCCTAGTGTCCTTTAGAAATTTTATACATATCACATTAATTTGAAACATGGGTATTACTCCATTATTTAAAAAAACTATAACATTCCTTTATAATCTATTGATCTTATGATACTACATGTGATAACCTGAGGATATAAATAAGAAAATAGTGAGATATAAAGCCCATTAAGGTGATAATAAAATGGAAACATGATGAAATTAATCCATGTTATTAACTTGGTATATCAAGGTAACACAAAACGTGATGAGAATTACAAATATGATCATCTAAGCCTCATGTAAGATGATTACATCAAGGAAACATAGAAATGTGGAAACAACCTAAAAAATGGAATCATAAAAATAAGTCAAGTATTAAAAAAATATTGCATAATGCCGTAATAATAACCTAACATGAATTATACATGGAATTTAATGAGATAAAAACATTAAATAATTCATTAGAGAGTTATATAATTCTAGCCCCACACATCACATTCATATCATGTCAATGCATTAGTGCGCCCCATTGATCATACAACAAAATAAAGACTTTTAAGTATTTTTACCCCATGATTAAAGAGATTATCTTATATACAAGTAATTCCCCAATAAATTAAGGTTTATTACTACAATTTGATTACCCTTAAGTGTAAATGAGGTTTTTTATTCACTATTAAAATTTTTGGCCTGGGAAATCAAAGGATAATTTCAATAGCATAATTAGTGTACAAAAAGGTTTATGGAAGGAGTGAATGAGAGTGAAAGGTGTTTCCTCCTTACATGTGAATCATAATTACATTAAAGGTATGTGTAACCACACATTACAATATGTGAATTTTTATTCAAAAGGGTTTAGTATAAAGAAAGTACATGAAATAATTTGAAGAGGGGAGAGTCCCTTACATAAAGAGGGAACTTATAAAATCTTGAGAGAAGATTATTAAGATCTTGGAAACACATTAATATGTATTTGTATAGGGATAAAGAGATTAAATTCAGGATCAATGGGGTTTGGGCAAAGAGGACTGGGGGGATGGGGGGTATTTAGAGGAAAAGAAAGGGTAAATCCTTATTAATTTATAAACTTTGATTTAAGACTCTATATAATGAAATAATAAAAATAAAAATTCTTACCATGGTTTTCCCATGGTTTCTAACAAATAGTATTGGTTTTCAATATTTTATAATAAAATTAACTGACCTTGTTAAAATAATACCATTAGTGATGTGGAAGTGAATCTGTTTATAAATAATTGATTTTAAAACCATAAAAATACAATATAGAGTTTATAAGATTCGTTAAGGGTTTATAAAATTAATCAAATAACATAAAAAATAATCTATTTTTATAGTGGAAACATATTTTTGTTCATGTATTCCCTTAATACTATTTAGTATATCACTTTTGGGCTATTATGATGCTAAAATACGTAAGGTATATTTGTACTGTATTTAATAAATTATAAAAAATTAAACTGTTTTCGAAAATTATAAAAATTCACCATTGGATAATTTAAATGTTATGATTTCAAAAATAAAATTTCTATTATCCCAATAATCTAATAAATATTTGAATTTACACTTTTAAATCAAAATTATCATTCATTGAAGAGTAATGGTTTTCTGTAATAACAGTGTTATGACCCTTATAAATATTATATTTGACATAACTAAATTATATTATCATTTCTATATAAATATTTTTTAATAATAATATTTTATAAAAATAATATTTATTTAAATATTCCTTAATTTTTCAAAAACTTGTTTTCAATTAAAGTGTATATTTTTTAAAAAAAATTCAATTTTGGTTTCATTGTATAAAAATATAATTTTCATCAACTCATATGGAATAGTAATAATAAAAAATGGTGAATATAATAATTATTTTATTAAGAAGTGAAATATACAAATTCAAACTTCTAGGTTCTAGATATATATCCCTTATTTCACCAGTATATGCCCTAAGGGAAAGGTGTTTTGTGGTGAAACTTTCTTGGGGTAGTTCGGTGAACGTGGTTTGAGTTGTGATATTGATAAGATTAAGCTTATCCCATAAATGATTTTTTTTCATGCTTCAGTTAATGGATTTCATCTTGGTCTTAGTCAAGTAAAATTTACCAATGATACCAGCTCCCTTAAAAGCTTATGTAAATTGTCTTCATCGGGTATCTTCCTACTAGTCGATGTCATCACTCCTTCCATCCATGAAAGTTAGACTTTATCGTAACCCCAAATATATAAAAGTATTATTGATAAAAATACAATGTATATATTATAAATGGTTAAGATAATTAATAATATATTAAATTTAACTAGAAACATTAGTCCAAAATAACCAATGTAGTGCATACGTTTTCAATAATTTTAATTCATTTACTCAATCAAAAAGAAATTTCATTTGTAAGGGTTTGGATCATTAAAATTTGGGAAAAATACTATTAAATTTTTAATGATTTTTGAGGAAATATATGAGAGAACCTTTTTGTTTAAAAAAATCCTTAATTTTGGTGTTATTTAGGTTTTTTGGATATAAGATTATTTATTTTTGTAATGGTCTATGATGAACCTTTAGTGTTATTATGAAAAATGTTTAGTCGGATGTATTATTTATTCATCTAATGGTTTAAAAAATTTAGATATTATCATACCATATGATAACCATTCCGTTTTTTGTTAATATGAATTAATTTTTATCCTTTTATGCATTATGTGATCCATTATAAGTTGGTTTTAGAATGAAAAATTCTTTTTGAATACTCATCATTTAGAGATACAGATTAGACTGTGGTGTAAATTGATTAAATAATGAAATTATATTTTCAAGTAAGTTTATTTTATTATTTTTTTCTCTATAGAAATGGAATTCCTCAAATCCATGAAAAGGATCTAGAAGTTTATTTTATCATATTTCCCTAATTTATAATGAATAGATTTTCTTTTTCAAACCCATTTTATTAATTATTTTGTGGTAATTGAATTTGTCATGATCATTCAAATTATTTTGATCAATTTATTCTAACACAATCGATAATTATATTGATATTACTTTTTTTCTCCATGCCCATATATTTTTACTTCCCATTAATGTTCTTCTATTTTGGAACCAAGTTATATTTTATTCCAGATGACCATCATATTTACATTACCCTCTACTAAGAAGGAAATCTTGTTATTCTTTTTTACAATTTGAGGTTTCAAAAAATGTATTTTTAATATTATAAATATTTTCCTTTCAGGCTTATATGTTATTTCTTTGACTCGTTGGAATTAATTTTGAAAATGTTTTGAACCATTTCTATAAGGCATGAGATAAAATTATAAGGACCTAGTTTCCAAAGTGGGGAATAATTTAGAAACCTAGGTAACGTTAAGATGAATAATTTTTATATATTATAATATTTTATATATGGTTTTTTTATAATTATTTAATTTAATATTATTGAATAATAATTTTAAAAAATGAATTATATTTTTGAATTAAAGCTTAAAAAATATATTAGGATTATTTTCTGAGAGTTTTCTAAAAGGTTTTATTTTTTAATGAATTGAGAAAAATGATATTTTTTTAAAACAATATTTTTTTCTCAATAAATATAAAGTCACACTCAATTTTGGATTATTTTTAAAACTTTATTTGTTCTTTTTTATTAAAAATAATCACATAAATTATATTTTAATAAACATCATACTTTAATTTTGTATAAAAAATTTTATATTTAAAAATACATTTGTCTAAAAGTCAATTTTCATCATGTTTTTCAGGTTTAATTTTAAATTAAATTATTCACTATTGGGAATTGAATTTCATTAATAGATTCAAATTTTTATGTCATAATAATTAATATTAGTTAATGAGTTCAACTTAATTTTTGGTTATAATGAATAATAAAAACTATAAAAATATGTTACCATGGTTAAGGTTAAAATATTTTTACAGGAGGTTAAAATAAATTAATAAGGGTTAAAATGACGTAAAAACTTATATAAATCATAGATTATTACAATTGTTATATACTATATCATCTAATATTTATAAATGGTCAATTTTGGATCTATTTTTTTTGAGAAAGGCATTAATATAATTTAATAATTTTAAAAACATCATGTGTGTCCTCTCCCCCACTTATAAATATGAACCATATATCCTTTTCTCAACACACTTAAATGAAATTATAGTTCATCTAATAACTGAAAAAATCCATTCCTACCATAGGTACCCATGTCTTATAGGACCTAGTTTTATTAGAAAACCAAATTAGGAAGGATTTAGATATAAACCAAAGGAGGTTGTCTAAATAAGAGGTATGGTTCTCAACCGATAATTTTAATTTTATTTCTTCTTATACCCCATTAAAATATTATTAAAACATGATGAAATAAGAAAATAAATATATAAAATATAATAATATTTTATTATTTAAACTTTATGACCTATATCATTCCCATCTTCCAAAAAATGGGAAATGAAACCATCATTCATATGTACGACAGACTACCACCTCATAAAACAATGTAATTTGGTTTCCATCACTATCTATTATGGATTTAATTTATATATATTATATTCATGTAATAATAATAAATTTTTAAATATAATATTTCATCTTTTTTCTTACATTTATGTCCTCTGAAAAATTATATGGTCAATCGTGCGTACGTGTTGATTACCACCTTCATGAAGCGATGTGATTCGTTTTCATCATTTCATCACATGGATGGTACATATATGTTTATTAAAATATTTAAAATTATATTTATGATATGATCATATTTATGGAAATATGAAATTATACTTACCTTATTTAAATCATTATCTTTGAAAAATGTAAAAGTTACTCATGTGTATATACGACTTACTGTCTCTATTATTCTAAAAAAATTTATTTTTCATAACCACATTTCATTGATGTATTTAATATTATAATTAATATATAAAAATTATAATTATTACATGATTATTATTATTGAGATAATGGAATAATGACCTTTTTGACCACATTTAACATACAAAATTCATTTTGAAATTGTGAACCAAACATCATAAAAAAACATGAAGTATAATTGTCGGATTATGTAATTAAAAATGTAATTGAAATAAATTTAAAAAAAAATTTAATTATAAGGAATTAAAAATGTAAAATGAGTTGAATAAATTAAAAAATTAATATAATTTTATTATATTTGTTTTAAATTTCATACATGGGAATTCTAGACTTGAGGTAAGGGATTTCATCTTAATTTCTCTTCATTGATGCATGTTTTATAGCTATATACCTTATTTGATTTAAAGTGTATACACATTACCCCATTTTCATATTATAACATGATTTATTCAAACTTCATATAATTTTAAGTTTAAATTCAAATTATTTGATCCAAGATGGTTTTACATGAATGTTACTAAGTAGTATGGGTTTCTTAATTCAATATTATTTCGTTATGCTATATCACTTCTTCATTGATTATATTATTCCGATAGTGTCTGAGAAATGATTTTTTTTATTTATGTTTTATGTAGTTTTGATTTTTTTTTCACAAAATCTATCCACTTATTAATTATATATTCAATGATATGATCTTTGTAAGGGTTATTTGTTTGAACTCTTATTTATTTGGGACATACATTTATATTATGCACTGATATTATTTTATGATGTGTATATGTTTCCGCATTGAAATGTTATATCATTATTTTATTCTATTCATGTTATTTAAATATTAATTTTAAGTTATTCTTTCATGTGTCTTATGATTGAAATGTTTCCTAAATAACAAGGGATTTATGTTTCAATCTCATTTTAATAGGGATTATTTACGCTTGAATTTCTATTAAGGAAATTATATGATCCTTTTTTTATAAACCAAATTCATGTCATCTAGATTTTTTTGAGATTTTCTGTATTTCTACCATCTTTCTCTCGTTGGTTCTCAGAATGGGTCAGAAACCATTTTTCAGAAAATATGACCTCATTTCCCCTCATTCAATTAGAAAATCATTCTATTCCATATCCATATTTTCTAATTTGTTTTCAAGAATATTTTTTTACAAACATTAATTATTTTATAAATTAATTTAACATGAAATTTTACCGAATTTTAAAAAATTTTAAAACTAAATTTCTTAATGTTTTCCACATGTGGAACTTTTTTTATCTCTTTACCAAACTTCTAAAAGAATTTTTATTTTTAAAATTTATTGCATGAATTAAATTTATAACCATAATAAATATTTTTTAATTTTAATATTAATTTTTATGTTTTCATGGTTATTTACAAAGAAAAATATTTACATAATATTTTTTGAATTTAATGTTTTTAAAAGTAATTTTCAAATTGGAAATGGTATTTTCCTCATGAATGTATTTAATGATATTTTTATTTTACTTATATTCATAATCAATGAAAATAGTTTATTTTACTTATAATCCTCTAGGTATATGTTGAAATGATACCATACTAATTATTTATCTAGATAGACTGTGATTATTTTAAAGATATTTTAATGAAACCCATTTATTTTCCATTGGTAAATCAAGTTACGAAAGAACATTGGTTTTTATTATATTGAAAATTTCTTTCTTTCATGTGTTATGTGTATTTTTTGGTTCTTATAAATTATTTATAATGGTGGGTGATCCTAATATATATCATTATGATGGGTGATCCTGATATGGATATATAATTAATTGGGAAAAGGTATAGTGTCAACCAATTATAGGTTTCTCCTAAGATATTTTGATAATTTAGTAGGTATGTTATTCCATTTGTAATAGTGATTATAAGAGTGCATTAAATGATGTTCTATGTTACCAACATGTTTTCTTTATGCTTGCATATATTTATAATAAACCTTTTGTCCAAGGATTTTTTTTCACATGACTCATGATTGTTGAATTATTTAACTCTTTTATTATAATAAAGGTTTATTCCATGTCTTATGTTTTATTGTCCAAGTTTTAATGGGCATGAATTATCTTATATCATTCTCTTGAAAATTGTTTATTTCATTATGGTGGTATGATCATCTTATGATCACAGATGAAATATATTTTTAATGATTATTTTCACTCTTAGAGGGAATTTAAGTTCACCCTTATTATGTTTCCTTTTTCCAAGGTTGTGATGCAATTTATTAAGTATGTTATTCCAAATAAGATTACTAGGTATGAAGAACATAGATGGATATGATGTATATTTTTTTAACCAATTGTATATGTATGCAAGTTATAATGTAAGAGTCTATCCTGATTTTAACAAACTGTAATCTTAAAAGGCCCTTGGGTGTATAAGTGATAACATATTTCAGTTTGATTTTATATGTTTTGTAGTGTTAAATTTTGGTAATTTTTATTTGTATGAAAGATAGAAATATACAGATTATATTTTAGAAAAAAATCTATGTAGAAACCTCGACTCTAGTAACATAGATATACTAAATGTCTTATTACATCAGAATAAGATACAAGGGAACACATATGTAAGGATCTATCATTTTTTAGTCATAAAGAAGAATATATATGCATGGTTCCTAAATTATATTAGAAATATAAAACATATAGGATAAGATACATTCACACATCCATGATATTAATCATAATATCTTTTGTCACATCCTGAGGAAAGGAAAACAAATAATGGGTGAGATCAGATGCTCTGTATGGGTAATATACTATGAAATTTATCATGATTATATAAATAAAAATGAATATGGAAAGATAAATATTTGGAAACATATACCATTTAGCCAATAAATTGAACACGAAAAGAATAAAGGGATAATATCAATATAGTAATTTCATGCATAATAATAACTGAATTCTTAGTGAATGAAATGCTTAATGTTGGATTTCTTGATCTCATACATCATGATATCTTTACCATCAAGTAATTATGATAATATAAATTAATCAATGGTTAGGTATTCAAAGAAACACATTTAATAAATTTTTCCAAATGGTTTGTCTCTTGGGACCCCTCGGTGCATCATGTTGATATCTATAATTGGACCACAACCATCACTATATGTCTTATGTATTCCTCATACTTTTAATGCTTAATTTAATTCTTAAACAATGTGACTTATCAAAAAATATCCATACATATTAAAGAATAAAAAATATCAATATTTCTCTTGTCAATAAAATTACATTAATAATAAATAAATTTTTATATATATGGTATATGAATTTGGAAATAATCATTTCCATGACACAAATAATATAGATATTTGAGACAAATGAAATGTTCAATGAAATATTTTCATAAGAAAGTGAATATTTTAATCGGAAGTTAACAAATAAAAAATTAGTAAGAGAGAAAATATGACCATCAATTCGTCAGAAAATTATATTTTGTAGAAAAATAACGACTTTTGGAGAATAAGAGAAAATAGAGGAGAAAAATTTAAAATATATTTCACTTCATAATTATCTTTGTGAAATAATTTAAATCATATAGAATAATCTATATAGAGTAAAATTTTAATGGTGTTATAAAAATTTGTTAATGCCATGTGTGATAAAAAGAAATATTATGTTTCACTTTTTTGTAATGAAATTCCTAAATTAAACCTTATGAAAAAATTATAAATAGTTCATTCATACCTAGTTAAAATTAATGTAAAATATGAAATTTAATTTATAATTTAATTGATTAAATTAAAAGGACTTTTGATATTTTTTAAAATACATAGACATGGACTAAAAATATTCCGCATCAAAAAGAGAAATAACATTAACTTATTTTTTTAAATATTATTTTTGTTAATTAATGTTATAAAGAGTGAAATAATTACTATAAAATTGGGAAGATAGTTAAATATTCATAGGATAAGAAATTAGATGGAGTTTATGAATGATAGATTATAATATTCCTTCAATGAAAATAAAGGAAATCCCAAGAAATGAGATTGTAAAATACATCCTTACCACTTTGGTACCATTTAAATTATTACCTCTTGAAAGGGTGAACTTGAATTTAAATATTAATGACGATGAAAAATAGATATTCATGTAAAATAAATAAAAATTGAAATATATATTCTACATAAAAGTAAATAGGTGCATAATAACTACAATATATAAATAGGTAGGAAATTGAGACAAAACCCAATACCTCATATTTAAATTTCAATGTAAGTGTTTTTTTCCTCATATATAATAAATTTAAATTTATTATAATTAAATAAACTATCCATGTAGATAAATACAATATAATTTTTGATCCATTTATAAAATTTCAACACCCATTTATTAGTAATTCGTTAGTAAAATCATCATTTCCTGGTGTCAACTATTTCGTTCATTAAGAGAATTTTGGTTGGGTAGTTATGGTACTTGTATTTTTATTATGGTTTGGAAAGGAATTTTCATGGGAATTCTCAAATGATGTGTCGTTTTTGGATATTTTAGGTCCATTAGAGTAGCAGAGCAATGCCATCTATCAAAGGAGGAAGTAATTAAAACAACTAATTCAATTTATATTGAAAATAAATTAAAATAAAATAAATAAATTACATAAAATGATGGTGGTGGGGTTTTTTTATCTTTTATAAAAAATGAATAATTCTGGTATAAGAATATTTTTTTTAAATGAAATTAATAAAACACAATGAGAAGTTTATTTCTATAAAATATTTTTGGAGTAATTGATATAAATAAACCTATTTACATAATTAATAATAATTATAATTAAAATTAAAATCCAATTTATATTGATAACTCAATTTTTTAATTCCCAAATCCTATGAGAATTTACCTCAACCACAATGATGAAATGAATTGTAACCTAGGCTAGCTTTAAATGTGTATTCTTAGCACCTTGATTTGATTTCTATTATGAGGATAGATTTTGGTCAATAGAGAATTAGGGGTTAGATCCATGCTAGATCTGAGAATTAATTGAGTTTAGGGATTATATTTGAACTCAAAAAATTGATCCCATATTTTTTTTGTTTTACCGACTAAGTTCATGCTCTCAAATTCACACATTAATCGACATCATGAGTTATGTGTTAATTATTAAATTTTTTATTAGTATCTTTTAATTTTAAAAATAAATTCTTGGATAGTATTATTTTGATAAAAGTATCCCAATAATTTAAAAATTAATATATTAATATAGTAATAGGAAGATTGATTACTAAAAAACTACTCTTCCATTGGGCAATGTAGACATCGAGAAAACCTTTCACATGTGCAAAGGTTTAGATAGGGTGTAACCCAATATCATTTCAACTATTGAGTTCCAGCTAATTAAGTAAAATTAATAAGAACAATAATTAAAATAACAGTATAAATGAGATATAAAAAGATATTTTATTGAAAGAACAACAATGTTACAATAAAGAAGAGGAAAAAGTGCATTTTTGAGAAGATACTAGTTTGATAGATTCCCTCCTCAAACAGTGAAATAAAATTGAAAGGATCCACTTATTATATTCTACCAATACTCTATGTCACTTACATCCCCATAAAAATTAGAAAAACACAAATTTATAGAGTGGAGATGTGGCTAGGTTTTCAAGACATTTCAAGTGTGAATGTGGAATTTTTCCAAATATTTTAATCCAAATTTCATAGATTATTCAACCCAAAAAATGCATGGAATATATATCCTTCAAGAATTAATATTTTTGGGAAAATGGGTATTCAAACCATTATCCAAATTTGGGCCTAATCCAAGCATTAATGAAGATGTTATGACCCAAATAATTAAGTGGTGTATAATGTCACGAGTCCAATCAATCTTTGGATTCATGGCCAATTTACTCCTATAAAATGAATGAAACAACTTATATGTACGCAATAAAATATGTCTCCCATAATGTGAGAAAAACTATTACAAAATTTTATATTCAAATAATTCAAGAAAAATCCTAAATACTACAGTGTTCTCTAAATGAAAAAACTGTAATTTTTATCAAAATTTAAAAAGAATGAACTAATCCCAAATATTTTATAAGTACATATATTTAACATAATGTGAGGAAATTTTTTCATTTATTTTCAAAAAATATTCAATATAATTTTGTTTTATCAAATCCCTTACACTTACCATTTTGTACTCTAGGGAAAAGTAACATGTCATGCCTTCCAGAAAATTATGAAAATATATGCATGTTTATATTTCCCAATCCATAGTGGTAGTATAGGAAAAGTAAGAATCTCATCTAGTGTCAATACGAATAAATTTTAAAATTTATTTCTCATAAATTATATCAAAACAAAATACAATGAAATTAATGATACTAATCATAGAGAAATAAGTTATGGGTCTACCATTCCATTAATTCCTCATGTTTGTGTTTTCCAACCGTTTAAAGCTCATATATCCACCCTTTATTCTGTATATTCAGGTCAGGTAAAAAAATTATTCTTTTCTAGTTTAATTCCAATGAACCTTTTCAACATTCCTTTGTAATAAAATTTGAAGACCCACTCGCATAATCATTCCTTAAATCCAAACCTTAATCTCCTGACCTTGATATCTGCATGTGTTGTACATTTCATTAATCCCATATTTTTTAAGATAACAATTTTTTTTGTGTTTTGATTTTTCAGAAGGTTTACAACTGTTATATATTAGGTATAAATTCATTTGTCAATTAGACACAATAATGAAAGCGATCAAAGGAGAAATTAATGTATGGATAAACAATTGATATTAGCTAATTTTTTAGCTTACATGGAAATACCTTTAATTGATTAGGAAAAAATTCACATGTCCTGGTTGTATAAAATGTTTTGTGGAGAAATTAATAACACAATTTACCCTGATCAAATATCAAAATAAACAATATCAAAATTTAAAAGTTTTAATGATAAAAAAACTAATCATATCATTGACGACTTCTATTTCAATAAAAATGAACCCTTAATAATGATATCTAGCTCTTTGTTTTGAAACCACTAATGAATTTTGAAAAAAATTGTTTTTTATATATTACATATATAATGATCATGTTACAAGGTGATTTTTTTATATTTTTTGTTTTTTTTTGTTTTTTGAAAATTAACACAAAACACACAAAAAACACACACAAATGGAAAACCTGAAGAAGCTACCCCAAAATTGTGTCCCCTAACTCACACTAATTTTTTTTCATTTTACTCAATGTAAATATATAATATTATATGTTCACAAAAAAAATTTAATTTTAAATTTTAAAAATAATATAAAAGTGAAAGAGTTAGAAAGAGCCTAATATTATGTGATGATGAGTTCATGCAGTGTGATGAGATCAACTGAATCTGTAGGAATTCACTCAATGTATATCCTCAAATATTGTCCAATTTCTATAAATATCCTTCCTGATTCCCCTTCTGTAATATCCAATACACCATAAATAAATACATTATATTCAATATAAGTACTCAACCATCTGGAACACAACTTACCAAGCATCAACTTTAGTGGTGAACTATAGTATAGGAATTTCTATCCTATATGAAACTTGTTTTTTGTATCATTATATCATGAGTTTCTTTTGATATTTACTTGTAGTTAATTTATTTCTTATATGATGATAATTGAGTCCCCTCAATCTCTTTAATTTTCATGTTTATTTGAATTCCATATTGGTATAAATCAAAGTTTCATTTCTTTATATACCAATATACCTGATGCTACACCTCTACAAGAAGATGACATGCTTTTCAAAAAGTTATCCAGCAAGAGGATATACAAGTTGACGTTCTGAATTCCATCCTATATACGCATAACACATCATCCATGTACTTTCTCTAGTCATTACTATTATGATGTACAATTTTCTCTAATTTTTTTAACTTTTGATTTGGAACCTCATCCCGACCATTTGTCTAGGGGTGGTATGAAGTAGTAGTTTTACGCATAAACCCAAAAATATGAAGTAGGTAATCCGGATTATAATTTCAAAAGTGTGTCCCTTGGTAACTGGTAATGGCCTTTGGTACTCCAATTCTGTAAAAAATTGGAGTCTGGAAAAAATCCACTAAAAGATAAGAATAATCAGTCTTGGTAGATTTGGTATCGACCCATTTGATAACATAATAAAAAATTACTAAAATGTACATGAATCCAAATGAAATTTGAAATGGACCCATAAATCAATTCCCCAAACATCAAAAATCTCACAGGCAATGTGGGTTGTTAGGGGATCACATTTTCTCTCAAGATGTTTCAGTGTGTTGGAAATGTGAGCACGACTTACAAAACTCATGAGAATCATAGAAAAAGTAAATATAATATAATCTAGAGTCTAAATATTTTATATATAAACATTGGGGGTCCAAAGTGACCACCATAACAAGAGGTAGGGATTTTTACACACATAAAACATATGATTTGGTTACTACACATTCACGAGAGGTAGGAATCATCCCACACATAAAACCGAGATTTAATTTTCAATTTTTTTACCTATTGTTTCATTAAAATCATATAAATTTCATAGGAAACCTGGTATTTCAGTAAATATACATACCAAGGATGTGTACTAGAGATGAAATAGAGCTTCTCATTGGGGAAGGTGTCCTGAATTAGTAATTAGTCAAAGGTTTCATCCTATAGTGTGTGAGTAATATTACTCCTGTGGTTTTCCACTAAGTTCTATGACCCCTTCTTATCCTTTGTCTCAATATTTATTTTTTGAATAAAGATCTTCCTTCATATAAGTATGGGCTTTACATCTAGATTCTTCAAGAGATAACTTAGAGTTAGATGGTAAAAAAACTTTTTTATAGCACTATAAATATGAATGATATTTATCTTAAGAAAATATAATAGCAAAAAAATCATTTTATATTGTGGTGTTATTTTCTCGGTATGAATCCAAATTTCTTGATGCATAAGCAACCACATGGGACCAAACTTCCACCTTCTAAAATAGGATAGCTCTAACCATGAATTTGGATACACCACACTTAATCTCAAAATAAATATCCCACCGTGGGTCTTTTATAATGAGTGGAGTGGTTAGACACTTCTTTATAATGTCAAATGATACCTTACATGAATCATCAAAAAAGAATTCAATATATTTTCGAAGAAATCTAGATAATCATAGAGAGATCTTACTAAAATCTTTGATTAATCCTTGATAAAATCCTACATGACCTAGGAATGTTCTAACATACAACACATGTGAAGAAAATGGTAAGGATGAAAAAATATCTACCATATATCTATCAAACTATATTCCATGTTTTGACACTTTATACCCTATTTAAATTCTATGATATACCATAAAATGAAAATTTTCAAATCTTAAAATAATATTTTAATCAATATAATGATTCAACACCTTTACTAAACTAAAGATAATTTCATCAAATTAAGATCCTTACACTTTAAAATCGTATATAAATACCTCCATGTAGGTCTCAATTAAATATGAAAAAACACTAACCGTGCTTCTTTAGAATGTATATGGGGAATTGAAAAGTCCAAATGGAATCCTTGGGTAGGAAAATGTAATAAATGGACAAGTGAATGTTGTATTATACTAATCCTATAGGGCTATAGGAACATGTAAATATCTAGAAAATTCATAAAATAAATTGTATCTTCTTATCCTGGCTAGTCTCTTAAGAATTTTATCAATAAATATTAGGGGGAAACGGTCCTCGTAAGTGGATTGAATTGGTTTCCTATAATCTAACACACATGACAACTCTTTTTCACCCTCATTGGAACTAAATGTTATCTCACATTTCTAACAACAGAAACATCACTTTTCTTAGACACAACATGAGTAGGAATCAACCATTACGAATCTGAAATGGGATAAATAACACCTTCCCTGAGAAAAATTTTAACTTATTTTTTTAAAAAATTAAGAAGAGTTGAATTTCTTTTGTGGCTACCTAACTAGTTTAACCCCATCCTAAAAATGAATCTTATACATGAAAATAGTCTGTCTGATACTATATATGTTTTCCAAGGTCCATTCTATTTCCCGATTTTTCTCCCTCTAAAAAATTCAAAACTTTTCTACATGTTCAAAAGAGAGATTATTAGAAATTGTAAGTTTTAGTCTCCAACCACTCAAAAATTATGAGTATTGTAGATTTGTTTGAAATGGATTGTGTTCCAATGTAGGGGGTTGATGTATGGATGGATGCATTGTAGGAACTGAAATATGTGAACAATTAATATCCGTATTAGAATATACATCATCAAAATTTGAGAATAATGCATCAAATACATCAGCGTACTCAAAATCCAAGTCATAATCCGAATGAACATGGTCAAAATCAGAAATTAAATCGACATCAAAATCAAATCCAAGTGATTTTTCTGCATTATAATTAGGAGTGTAAGTTCTCTTATACATTAAACTAGGATCAATTTTCATAGACTCTCAAAAAATAGGATAGTCAAAATATATGGGGTTTTACTTGGTGGTTTAAAATGGAAGACTAAAAAAAAGAAAACGATCTTCTGAGGAGTACCCATCGAGTCCATAACATTAAATATCCTAACTTCATCTCTAAAATTCATGGAAAGTGTACCATCATATTTTTTTTAGTTTTGAGAAGGGGCCTAATAAGATAATGGGATAAATAGAGTTCACTTAACCATCATCTATATTAAGCACGTAAAAATCACTTGGAAAGATCATGTATCTTAAAAAAACAAGTACATCCTCAATTAATCCTATTGGATATGCTATATCTCTATTCACGAACTACACCACTAATCTAATTATCTTGAAATCAACAACCTATAAAGAAGAGAATAAAGTGTGAGGAATCACATTTATGGAAGCTCTAAAATCTAATAAAATTTTAAAACGTGTAACTCCCATATGGTGCATGGGATAGTGAATTCCCCCGAATCCTTGCACTTTTTTTGAATTTTCTTGATTTGGTGTAATGATAAATGAAAAACTCCTTCTAAGATTGAACCTATATTTTCATTTGAGACCTCTTAGATTGTAAAAATGACCTTCTAAGAGTTTGGAATACTATTTAATTTCTTTTACGGAATCAGTAAGTGGTATGTTTATCTCGACACACTTGGATGAGTCTAAACCGTATTTTTTCATTGCCTCTTCATCCATCATTTTGGTTTGAATGAATATATTTGAAATGACAATGGGTTTAGGAGGAACATGATCAATATTTTTATTATCTTTTCTTTAATCTTATTGTGATCTTTAGTTAGCCTTGAATGGGGCTTCTCTAAGGTTGAGGTTAATCCTAGTGGAATGAAAGGTGTAGATGTATCAATAATTTGCTTCCAATTTCTCAATGTGATGTCACTATAATTCCCCTTGGGGAATGGATTAGTTCGGGATGGGAAATTTCATTAGTTCTTACATACTAGTTCATAGTGGGTGGTGGCAATCTGACTCATTTGTGTCTTCAACTTCATCAATTATAAACCTTGACAATTTAGATAATTCTATTTATTAAGAATAATTTATTTCAAAAGGTCATTAGTATTGGAATCTACCTTTCATTTAGAATTCCCTTTTCATTTTATTATTGATTCTTGGGATTGAAATCTCATTTAGGGTTGTTGCAAAACCCTATTGGTAAGGCGAAGGCTATTGAAAGTTTTATTGAAAACATGGTCTTTGTAGTTTTCCAAAACCATACCTCATGTCTGATAGATCCTTCTATAATTGGTTGTATGTTGGTGAAAAGGAATAATAATTATTCTGGGGATGTGACTATTGTTGTTTCTAATATGGACTCTTGGGGAATATAGTTTCATAATACATTGTCACTTTTAATTGAGGGAAACTACCAGTTGGGTGGTTTGTTTTAGTGAAAATTACATACAACGTCAGGGAGTGGGTTGAGATATCTTTGAAGATAAATAAATGTATCTCACCATAGTGGTCAATTATTCCAACTAGGAATAAATTAAATAATTTTCAAGAGAAGATGGAATTTCTGGATATACTCCTCCAACCTATGGTGCACCTTGATCCCCAATTTTTTTGGAATTTGTTCCATCTTTTCGATCAATGGATATACAACTGAGTTTGTTTTTTCAACTAATGCTTATCTAGTCAGGACCATACACTATGCTTCTATACATAATCATGAGGCCTTTTTAGAAGTATTGGATAAGGAGTTTCTTATAGATTTGGTGATGCAGGTAAATTTCACACAACTTATTCAATCCCTCCCAATACTCATACATTGAATCCCCTTGTGCATGATGATTCTTGTGATAAATTTTTGAATAGAATTGGTCCTTCATTTTTGAAAAAATATTTCCAAGAAAGGATGTTTCAAATTTTTCCAACATGTTACATCTTCAGGTTGTAATTAATAAATCTAATCTTTTGTAGTTCCATTAGGTGAGAATGAGAATGCTTTAAGTTTTATTTGATCTACAGAGGCATTTATTAGTTTTAGTGTTGATAAAACCAAATTAAATTCTTTAAGGAGTTTATTTTAATTCTAAAAAAATATGCCATGTAACTTGGTAATATGGTTAATTAACCTAGATTTTAGTTCAATGTTTGATTAACGGTTTGGTTATGCATTATAATTTGGTTTCTAATTAATGTTTGGTACATATAATTCTTGAATGGTTGAATTAAGTTTATTAATATTATTTACATCCATTGGTTCTAGTTTTATATTTTCTTTAGATGATTTTTCTCTTTAAAAATTCATAAAATTGTGTAATTCCACAATTGGGTAAATATTGAAACTGCTCATAGGCTAATATTTTCTAATTCAGTCCCTATGTTTGAATTCAATTGTGGGGTATAGATCAAAGAGATCCTTGAGATAGAACTATTTCATAAATCATAGAAAATAGATAAATTAAGAAAATTAAACCATAATATCATAAGAATAAGTTTCAATTGATGGTCTAAAAGAGACGAAAATAGAGAGGAAAACATGTACAAAAATTGAGAAAGGAGAAATAAGTTAAAAGAAAAATAGAAAACAAAATAATAAAATTAAATAAAAAAATACCTATAATTATTTTAATAAAACAATTTCTTCCTTAGAAATGATGCCTATTTTAAAATCACGATCATGGGTTCTCTCAAATGATGTGTGGTTTTTTATTATTTTAGGTTTTTTATAGTGGCTAACCAAGGTCATATCTCAAAATAAGAAGTAATTAAAACATCATATTAAACGTATTTTAAAATAAAATAAAATAAAAAAATGAAAACAACTAAAAAAAAATCCATTATTTAAAAGTATTGGCGAGGGGGGGGGGTAGTTGTGTATCATTTATAAAACAATAATTAGTATGATGTAAGAAGATTGTATTTTTTTATTTTTGAATTGATATTCTAAAAACACAAAAAGAATATGTTTTTTAGAAAATATTTTAAAATGAATAATCAATATAACTATTACTCTTAAATTGATCATTAATTATTATCATTCAAATTAAAATGAAATTAATTATTATCCCAAAATTTGTTAATCCTTGAACCGTATGATAATTTACGTCAACCACAACAATATTATGAATTCAAACCTAGGCTTTCTTTAGAACATGTAATTGTGGCACCTTGCATGGATTTTCCTTCAAAGGCTAGATTATGTACAATGACGAATTATGGCCCATATACATGCTGTATGTGGGGATTAATTGAGTCCTGGTATTATATTTTAGCTGTAAAAATTCATCTCATATGGTTTTTTACTAATTAAGATCGCGATCTCATAATTCACACATTACTTGATCTCATGAGTTTTTTATTAATTATTAAATTTATTACTTAGATTATTTTAATTTAAAAACACAATTCATGTATCTTATTATGTTAATTAGAATAGCTCATTAATTCAAAATAAATAAATGAAGAATGTAATAGGTAGATTGATTGCTTAAAAAACAACTCTTCCAGGGGTGATATAGTAATCGTAGAATCATTTTTCATATTAAATGGTTTAGAAATGGTATAACCCAATATAGTTACTACTATGGAGTTACAGACAAAATAATTTAAATAAATAATATTAAAAATGAAGATAACATAATAAATGTGATAGAAATAGAGATTTTATTGAAAGGACAACAACATTACAACAAAGAAGAGAAAAAAAGAGCATTTAGGAGGAGATCATTTGTTGATAGATTACCTCTTGTAATGTTGAATTAAAATGGAAATGCACCACTTATCACATATAATAATCCAATAATTCACCAAACACCACCTAAAAATTACAAAAATGATAAATTATAGACTGGAGAGGAGGATTTTGTTTCAAGACATTTTAAGTGTGAATTGGGGAATTTTTCTAAATATTTTAATCCACATTTCACTAATTATTTGACCTAAATAACCTATGACTATCTATCATTCCAAAATAATTATTTGTGGTAAATTGGGTGTTAGATCATATCTGTAAATTTGGGAACACTCCAAGCGTGGATGAATATGTTATGGACCAAATAATGAAGTGGAGTCTAATAAGGTGATTCCAATATATCTATGACTTCAGGGTTCATTTACTCCAATAAAACTCTTGATATATCTCAGATTTCCTAAATTAAAGTTGTATCCCATTATGTTAGAAACACTTTTACAAAATTTTATATTAAAAAATTTAGTAAAATATATTTAGTACCTCAATACTATAATGTACTTTAAAACAAAACTGGAATTTTCATCAAATTTTCAATTGAATGATCTAATCCAAAATATTTTATAAATAAAAATATTTAAAACAATGTGAGGAAATTATGTCATTTATTATCAATAAAACATTAAATTAATTTTTTTAATCAACTCTTCCACACTTACCCTTATGCACTCCTGGGAAAAGTCAAATGTCATGTATTCTATAAAATTGTGACAAGATATGCATGGTAATATTTCCCAATTTATAGTGTCAGTATAAGAAAATTAAGAATCTCATCAAGAGTCAATATTAATAAATTTTAAATTCATTATCTCATAAATTGTATCAAAATAAAATCTAGTTGTATTGAAGACACTTATCATAGTGAAACATTTTTTGGGTCTATAATTCCACTAATTCCCTATGTGTGTGTGTGACAACCATTTCATAATAATATCGACACCCTTTATTTAGTATAGTCAGGTCAAGTAAAATAATCCTCATTAACTTGTTTAATTCCACTAAAACTATTTTAAATTCCTTTGGAAGAAAATTTGAAGGCCAACCCACTTAAGAATTCCTAAAATCCAAACCATAATCTTCCAACCTATATATCTACACGTTTTGTACCTTTTATCACTCTCATATTTATTATGATAATTGTTTTTTTTATTTTTTTTATTTTTTTTTTCATTTTTTGAGGGCATACAACTATCATATATGAGGTACACATGCATAGGTCAATTTGTCACATTAAAGAAACCGATCAGAAGAGATCCAAATGTATAGATCAACTATTTACATAAGATGACATTTTACCTTACATGGCTATAAATTCAATTGAGTTGGAAGAAATTCAAAAGTTCTAGTTTTTTGAAAAGTTGTGTATAGAAATCAATGAAACAAATTACTATGAAAAAATATCCCAAATAATGGTGTCAATACATAAAAGGTTTTATAATGACAAAACCAATCATATCATTAATGACTTCTATTTTTATAAAAATATACCCTTAATAATGAAATCCATCCCATTCTTATCACACCACCAATGAATTTTGGAGACATATATTTTTCATATATTATATATCTAAATGATCATGTTACATGGTGTTTTTTGTTTAGTTTTGTAAATCAACACAAAACATACACAAAAAAAACAAAAATTAAAAACCTAATGAAGCTAAACCAAAATTTTGTCCCCCAACACTTAAAATATTTCATTATACTTATTGTGATCATATGAGATGGTATGTGCAAATGAAATTTATAATTTTAAATATGGAAAACAATTTAAAATTGAAATGGTTATAAACAGTATGATATTCTAAAGTAATAATGGTGTCGTGTAGTGTGATGAAATCAACTACATAGGTAGGAAGTCCCTCAATGTGTTGCATCAAAAATTTATCAATGACTGTACACATCCTTCATGTTTCCCCTTGTGTCATATCTACTACACCATATGTAAAGACATTAGATGCAATATAAAGACCTAACCATATAGAACAAAACTTACATGGCATCAAATTTAGTCATGAACTATAGAGTATGAATTTCTATCTTATATGAAACTACTTTTTTGTAATGATATATCATGAAATTATTTTAGTATTTCCTCAAAGAGGCTTGAGTTCACATATGATGAAAATCAATTCTCCCCAAGCTCTTAAATTTGAATCTTCCTTTGAATTATAGATTGAACCAAATCCATGTTGAATTTTTTATAGCCTTATATGCTCGATGCTCAATAACCACGAGAAGATAAAATGCCTTCCTAAAAATTTTCCAGAATGAGGATATAATAGTGGTAGTTTTTAATTCCATCATATAATTCCATAGCGCATCATCCAAGATCTTTCTTTAATCCTTCTGTTCAGCTACATGGTTTTCTCTATAATTTCCATAAACTCTTTATTTGAAACCTCATTATAGGAATTAGTTTGTGGATGGTATGGAGTATAATTTTTATGCATTACCGCATTATTCTAAATGAGGGAAGCCAAATTATTATTTCAAAAGCGTGTCCCTTAGTCACTCGTGATGGCCTTTGGGACTCTAATCCTGTAGAAAAATCAGGCCATGATAAAATAGACCTCAACATGAGAATAATTAGTATTGGGGTCATTGGAATCAACCCATTTTATAACATAATAAATGGTTACTAGAAAGTACATTAATCTGAATGAACATGGAAAAGTAACCATATAATCAATTCCACAAAACATAAAAAATATCACAAAATTATGTTGGCTGTTTGGGGATCTCGTGTCTCATCGAAATGCTTCCAGTGTTTTGGAAATGTGATCATGACTTACAGAACACTTGAAAATTATGAAACAAGCTATTCCAATGTAATGCAGAGTATAAAACATTCCCAAATCTCCAATAGGGTCAAAATTTTCATCCACAATCAAGTGTATAGAAAAAATGAAAATCATACACAAAATCTTGACTAAGAACACATATCCTAATGATTTGGTCACTACACATGCACCTGAGGTAGGGATCAACCCACAAATAAAACTAAGACTCAATTTTTAATTTTTGGACATGATGTTTCTTTAAATTTTCAGTAATTTCATAGGCAACAAGTTAGTTCAATTAATCTGTAGTCCAATGATGCATACCTAAGATGACAAAGTGATGCTCATCGGGGAAAGTGTCCCAAAGTAGTACCTGGTATAAGGTGGAATCTTCTGGTGTGTGAGTAATATCACTCATGTGGTTTTCTAGAAAGTTATATAGACCCTTATTATCCTTTATCTCAAAATTTAATTCTTATAGAAGGAATATCCATCAAGTAATTCTGGGTTTTGTATTTGGATTTTTCAAGAGGTAACTCAGTGCTACATGGTCAGAAAAAAACTACCTTAGAGCCTGTCACATTAATGAATTATTTGAAAATTATTTTTCATGTAATTTATATTCTTTTTTTTGTGGTGGTCTCTCATGCATTTTTGGATGAAATTATTGGTTTTCATGATTTGGGCCTAACCGTGAGCCCAATTCCAGATTTAATTTTTTTTGTTTCTTTTATAAATCCTTCTTTTTAAAACATTTTTTATCCATTATAATTCATAATTGGCCTCCCCTAACCTATTAAAACTACTATGTCTATTTATAACCCTTAGAAACTCATTATCATTTTGGATTATGATGATTTTGTTAGGCATTGGGGAAACCCATGAGCCCAATTCCTTCTATAAAAAATTAATGCTTTAATATATCATTCATTTTTTACTATTTTTTGGTGATTGTACCTAATACTCAATTTCAATAGACCTAGGCATGCCCCCATGTTCATGTATCCCTCGTTGGAGCTCATTCACATCACTAATTAGGTAAAAACATCACACGATATCTCAAATATTCAAGATTTAAAAGGTAGTTTGTTTCCTTAATAACTAAACCATTTTTTACTCTTTTCCCCAATTTTAGTTCCTTCATGACCTCCTAATACTTATTCGAACTAATATCTCATTTTTTTTGATGTTTTTAGCTTCAGATGCTGGTGTATTCGGGGATATTTCTTCAAAGTATCTCAATTAAGTGAGTTTACTATCATGTTCCTCCCATTTTCTTTGAGTAGCTCCCATTGTCTTAGGGTTTCTTTCATTTTTCTTGATTTTATTATTTTACAAAAAGTATGGATTCAAACCTTGGGTCTATTTTTGAGTTTCTTGGTCTAATATTGTGGTTTTAGGTTTGTTTTCACTCCCTTGTGGTGCAGTTGATGTCTCACACAAGGATCTGAGGGTTTTGACATATATGGAAGGAAATTCCATTTATATGAATTGTATAATGAGTTATATTTCTGGATTTAAATTTATTTTACATTCATATTTCATTATTTTCAGTGGAAAAACTATTTTTCATAGCATTTGTAAAGTGGTTGATTTTTAAGTGCCAATTTTTTTTGAAAATGTGTGTTTTTCTTATGCATTCCTTGTTTTACCAATTAGTGTTGTCTTATAATTCATGGAATGGATTTATTAAAATGTTTTATTGATGAAAATTATGGTTTTTTGTAGTATTAGTAATCAATTTTTATTAATATAGTGGTTTTAAATCTATTTTATGTGCACAGTTTTGTTATAACCTGTGTAATTTTTATGGAAATTCTAAGAGTTTGTTTGAGTTATACAAATGGTGAAAATAATTTTTAGATATTATTTTGAGTATTTATTACCATAAATAGTGTTTTTATGTGTAAATTGAATTTGGTATCATTTTGATTTTTTTAGCACAAAGAGCGAAACCCAGGTATTTAGGTGGGCGGACCTGTACTAGCATGCTAGTGATACAAAGTGGTTTTGTTAAAATTTCACTTAGTAAGATTGAAATTGAAAACACTAAAAAAATTATGATAATGATGATTTTGGGGACCACTAGGTTATGGGTGATTCCCCTACAAGTGGATCGTGCATGATAACAGATATTTTTATGTTTACTTTCACACAGATATGCGAGGTACATGAGGATCACAACTAACTAGTGCCTTTGGGTGTTCTTGTGTTGAGTGCTCATTGACTATTTGGAATTTATCTTAGGATTATGGTGTGTTTGGATAGAAAATTAAGTAGGTTAATTTTTTTATTTAAATGTACATATTCTTTAATGTTTCCCACATTAAAAATTATTTTTATTTAAAGAATGCATCTTCGAAAATTATTTCTACCATTCTTTGTTTATAATAATTGCAAGATTTTTATCTTATAATGCTTGTCACATGGAATCATTGGGTGGTATCCTATTGGGATTAGGGTCAAACCCTACTGAAACATTTATGTGTAAGTATACTTGTTTATTTTTGACTCAGGTAATGGAAAAGCTTTTGGAGATGGTGGTTCGAGTGGCTAGTTTCTCCTGTTGTGCGGTGTTGTGGAGACGGTTGGTGGGTGATGACCCCTTGTCATGTGGATGTCTTTGGGTTGTTTTGTGTTTCTAATTTTATGTATCTTTTGACCTCTTTGGTCATGTTTAGTCCCATGTATCGAGTTCATAATTTTATTTAAGGATTCTTTAGCATGAATTTTATGATTTGGTTTGTTGACTGTTTTTTGTTGTTAAATGACTCTAAACTCGGGTAACTCTTTCCAAGACCTTAATAAATGACACCCAAAAACTTTTTCCAGACTATGGGGATTGATAATTCTCTTCAGGACTTGAAATGTTTCGGGTCGAGTGCCAGTTTTAATAGATAAAAGGTTGGGTTCTTGACAAAATGATATCAGAGGGAGGTTAAGGTTTTTGGGATATATTATTATTTTGGGATGAGTCGGGATAGATAGTATCTAGGATTCTAAGGGATTATATTTTTAGTCATGATTAGTGTTCCTAGCCTGCACCCCTTGTGATAATCGTTGATTCACCATGGGGAATTGGAATTGTTTGTTTAACTTCACTTCTAGGTGAGACATATGGGTTGTAGACTGAACATGGACATCAGGTGGGGGTGAAGTAGTTGTTTATTTTATTATTGTAATGTTTTTAGATTATTTATGTTTTATATTATTGATAAATATTTTCAAAATTTTTGTGCTTATTTTTTCTCTTTTGACTGTTGCCTTTTGTAATGACAAGCCTCCTCGGAGATCTCACACGCACCCACATGAGAAAGCCGGAAAGAGTTCTCCCTCATCGCTTGATCAGAGGTTGGTGGAAGCTATGGTCTGGGCTATTTAGGCTCTAAGATAGGGAGAAACTCTTGTTCCTGACCCTGATCCAGTTAGAGAAGAGGAATCTAGTCTTAGGAAGGACAGTTCTTAGATGTTCTTAATGAAAAATCCTCATACTTTCTGAAGTATCACGAAACCCCAAGATGTAGAGGAGTGGCCTGAGAAGATCTAGCACATGTTTGAGTTCCTAGACACACCTGAGGAGGTCAGGGTAAAATGTCCCACTTTTGTTAGAGGCTCCTTGTCGTAGTTGGTCAGAATTAGGGCTTTATACTGGGAAGCAAGAGCAGATGATCTAGAAAAACTTCAAGGGTATATTCAACGACTAGTAAAACCTTGAAGTTTTTGCATATTATTGATCACAAGAATTTATGGAGATTCTTTCGAGGGATATTTCACTGATGGTGTATGAAAACTCTCTTTCTGAGTTGGTCCGATATGCTCTGGAAATGGTCTCCAAAGAGAATATGAAGGCCCAGAAGTTTAAGAGGGGTCTATGGCTGGAGATCTATTCCTAGGTCTTCCTGTTGAAGCTAAAATATTATACAAAACTAGTTGATAGATATTTCATGGTGAAGATCAACTATAATGGGAGGGATGGTTTTTATGGTACAATGTTAGTAATTGTAAGTGGTAGCAGTTCTGAGAATAAAAGGAAGTGGGAGGAGGAGGGAAAGAGGGAGGGGGAAGGTCAGGCCAACCATCCAAATGGTTTTCTTCAATGGCTTCTGATGTGAGGTCTTTTGTGTGCCACCAGTGTGGGAGGATAGGGAAAATCCAACTATCATGAACATATCCTCCTAAGACCTGTTATGAGTGTGTAGGTATGGAACACTTGCATCACTTTTGCATGATGGCACATTAACTCCAAAGTGGGCTGGATCAGTGGCTCCTAGGGGAGTTCCATCTCAGTCAGAGACGTCGAGGATAGAAAGATCTCAGTTTGGTGGCTATGGTGGAAAGGCCGAATCAACTTCTGGGAAGATCTAGTTCAGGTCATAGCCACAAAATAGTAGTCTTTTTGAGGTAGAGACCAGGCATCTTCATACGGTGGATCAGAAATCTGCAGGATCAGAGGTGGGACCATCGAATGTTCGAGGTACTATTTTGATTGCATCTTCCATAGCTACTACTATTTTTTATTTTGATTCCTCTTTTCATTCATCTCTATCCGTATTATGAACACACTAAAATTTCCAAATGATATTTTATCTTGCGATGGTGTTGGTGACGCTGCTGGGAAAGGAGAAGGAGCAGGGTCTCAGGTGCCCATCATGTGCACTCTTTGTGTCAGGGGTTGAGATGGAGTGTGAACTCGTAGTAATAGATATGGATTTATTTGACGTGATAATTGGCATGAAATGGATGGTACACTTTCAAAAGCATATCGACTGGTATAGGTAACAGGTCAGTTTCATGACACCAGATGTGAGTCGTTAGATTTTTCTTGGGGATTGGGATCCTTGATCTGGTCGCGCAGGACCTCCATTCCTAGACTTATAGAATCATGTATCTTAGTTATTGTCAATCGAACTATTGGATGATAGTCATTCTCCTAAAGGTGGACTACCTTTTGTAGTGGATGATATTCTGGAGGTATTCCCAGGTGATTTTCAGGCTTACCTCCAGAGTGGGATGAGAAGTTATTGATTTATTTGGTTCTGGGAGAACAACCAATTTCTATTACCTCATATCATATGGAACCCACCAAGATGAGGGAATTATAGATATACATTTTTGATTTATAATCCAAAGGAATCATTCAATCGAGTGTCTCTTCTTGTCCTGCTTTTATTTTTTTTGCGAACAAATATTAAAGATCTCTCCGGTTGTGTATTGACTTTCGGAAGATGAATAAAGTAACTATAAAGAATGCTGATTTTTGGTTAGCTATGAGCTGCTGGATGCTGGTTAACGCTGGATGTAGTGCTGTTGGATGCTGGTACTGGCTGGATGTGACGTGATGATGCTGCGGTTTTGTCTGTTTTTGTTTCTTTTTCTTTCTTTGTTTTTCTTTCTTTGGCGTGGGTTTTAAGGGTTTTTGGGTGTGGGTCGTTCGACCCCTCACCTCCCTTTTCTGCAGTGTTTGGGTCTTTTTGTTGAATAAATTTTGGGGGGTGCCAGGAATAGCCTGGACCCGAGCCTTCTTTGCCCAACTATGGGTAAAAGAAGTGGATATCATGAAAAAAGCCTTCCGATGTAGGTACAACCACTTTGAGTACTTGGTCATGCCGTTTGGATTGACCAATACTCAAGTACTATTTATGGAACTCATGAAAAGGGTGTTCCACCGGTATCTTGACTCTTTTTTCATGGCATTCATGGATGAAATCATGGTTTAATCTTGACCTGAGGAGCTTGAGAATCATTTTCGGATCATATTGGGTACTTTTTAAGATCAATGCCTTTATGAAAAGTTATTCAAGTGCACTTTTTGGATTAGGGAGGTGAAGTTTCTGGGGCATCTGATCTCAAAGAAGGGGGTTTTAGTGGACCCTGACAATATTAGTGCAGTTATCTCATGGGAGTATCTAAAGAATGTATTCGAGATCATGAGTTTCCTCATCTTGGTTGGTTACTATAGGAAGTTTGTTCTGGATTTCTCTCAACTTTCTTTGCCCATGATTGCGGTCACCCAGAAAGGGGTGAAGTTTGTATGGGACCTAGAATTTTAGGGATCCTTCGAGGAGATGAAGTGGCAATTTACTATTGCCCCATGTTGACTTTTCTAGAGGCTGGAAAGGGGTATGTGGTGTATTGAGACACTTTATGTATGTGTCTCAAGTGTGTGATTATGAAAGGAGATCACGTGGTGGCATATAGTTCTCGCAAACTCTAACCACACAAAAATAATTAGCCAACCCATGACTTAGAGTAATCAGTTGTGATGAATGCTTTGAAGACTCAGATTCACTAGCTATTTAGGGAGAAGTTATTGGTCTACTCAAATCACAAAATCTTAGCCTACATCTTCTCATATAAGAATCTCAATATGAGACAGTGCCGCTGTATCAAATACATACATGGTTTCAAATTTGACATTTTTTTATACCATAGGAATGGGAAATGTGGTGGTGAATGCTTTGAGTATAAAATTACCATTGCAAGTCTTAAGGAATTCAACTAAGGAGTGGACTCTGATGGGTCTCTTTTCTCAGATGCATGTGGAGAACATGGAGGATAGTGGACGTGCATTCTTGGAAATCATTATGTTGACTCCTTCTATCATAGAGTCGATTCAGTGAGAACAACCTAGTGAGGATATTTTTCAGTGGTATTGGATGTTTCTTCATGGTGGGAGATGTCTTATGATTAGTCTTCGTCCACTGAGGGTATCTTGTGATTTTAAGGGCCGCTTAGTGGTGCCTTTGTCTCTACAGAAGGTGGTGATGCAGGATAGGCACCAGTCTCAGTGGGCTGTCCATCCTGGTGCCACCAAGATGTATTATGATGTGAAAAAACAATTATGGTGGCCATATATGAAATGTTATATAGCTATCTTCATGTTGACATGCTAAACATGTCAGCAAGTGATAGCGGAGCACCAAAGGACCTCCGGTTTTCTCCATCCAATACCTATTCCTACCTATAAGTCAGATGAGGTCACCATGGACTTTATTTTTGTCTTAACTCATACACCTCGGGGTAATAATTCCATTTGGGTGGTGATTGATCATCTGACCAAATCATCCAACTTCATTCCGATCAAGGATACAACTAAAGTGAATGAGTTGGGCCGATTGTATCTTCAGGAAGTGGAAAGGATTCATGGTGTGCCATCTATATTTATCTCAGATAGAGACCCCTATTTCACTTCTTGGTTTTAGGAAGTCTCCTAGAAGGCCTTGGGGTATCAAATTAAAATGATCACGACATTCCATCCTCAAACAGATGGTCAGACATGGAAATCATATGGGATTTTGGAAGACATGCTCTGTGCTTTTATTTTGGACTTTGGGGGTTCCTAGGATATCCATTTGGGATTGGTTGAGTTCTCTTATAATAAAAATTACCAATCCACAATCCAAATGGATCCCTTTGAGGTGCACAGTGGTCAGCCTTTTCGGTCCCCCTGTTGGGATGAGGTTGCTGAGAACTTATTGTTGGGACCGAGTATTGTGCAAGAGACTTTGAGAAGATCATGTTGATCATGAAGCGTTTATTGACAGGTGATAGTCGTTGTAAATCATATTTTACCTAGATTCATTGAGACCTAGAGTTTTCGGTGGGTGATCACGTGTCTTTGAAAGTGGCCCCTTGTCAGGTCATCACCATTTTGGAAAGTAGGGAAAGCTAACATTGAGGTATGTTGGAACTTTTGAGATTACTGAGGGGATTGGAAAGGTGGAAGAAAATTTATCTTTTCATTATAATTTAACATCTATCCATGATGTCTTCCATGTATCACAACTAAATAATTATAACCTAGATCCATTCGAATTGCAGAATTGGGAGGAGTTGGATATAGAGCCCGATCTGTTAGTGGTTGAGAGACCAATGCATATTTTGTAATCTCAAGAACATGTTCTTAGAGGTAAGAAAATTAATCTCATTCTAGCCCTCTGGAAATGTGGTACTGATGAGCATGAGACATGGGATTTGAAGTCTTGGGTTATAGAGCAGTTCTCGTTTCTCTTTTCTGATAAGGCTTCATGCTGATTATACAAGGGAAAAAAGATTTTATGGTGGAAATAATTTTCCCATCCATGACTTATTTTAAATATTTTTTCATTTTTTTTATATTATTTCATTTTTTGGGGGGTTTACCATGCATCTTTGTAGGAAATGGGGGGTTTTCATGATTTGGGTTCAACCATGAGCCCATTTCCAGATTTAAAAACTAAAATTGTTTCTTATATAAATACTTATTTTTCAACATTTTACATCCATATGACTTTATAATTAGACTCCCAGACCTATATAAACCACCATGTCTATTTATACCCCCTAGGAACTCATTATCATTTTGGATTTGGGTGATTTAGTTACACATTGGGCGAAACTGTGAGCCCATTTCCTACTTTAAAAAAATTAAATATTTAATATATACTTAATTTTTTACTATTTTCATTGATTACAACTCCAAATAAAATTTAGTATCCCTTGGTTCACCCAGATGTCTGTGTCTCCCTCTTTGGAGCTCATTTGCATCGCAAATTTGGGAAAAACTTTTCAATCTTTCTCAAATCATACAGATTTGAAATAGTATTTTGTTTCCTTTATAAACACTTCATTTTTTACTCTTTACTCCCCATTTTAGTTCCTACATGAACTCCTCATCCTTATTGGATCCAAACTTTAAATTTTTGATGTTTGGAGTTTCATCTACTGGTGTATTTGGGGATATTTTTTCAACGTTTCTCAATTAAGTGAGTTTCCTTCCACGTTCCTCCCATTTTCATAGGGTTTCTCCCATTTTCATAGGGTTTCTTCAATTTTTACTGAATTTTTAATTTTCATAAAGTATGGATTCGAACCTAGGGTCTAATTTTGAGTTTCTTTTTCCAATATTGTGCCTTTAGGTTTTTGTTCACCCCTTGTGGTGCATCGATGGTGCGTTTGATGTTTCGCACAAGGATTTGAGGGTTTTGACATATATGGTAGCTGATTCCATGTATAATAATTTTATAATGAGTTATATTGATGTATTTATATTTATTTTATTGTCATATTTCATTTTTTTTGTGAAAAAACTGTTTTTGGTAGCATTTGTTAAGAAATTGATTTTTAAGTGCCTATTCTGTGTGAAAACAGGTGTTTTACTTGTGCATTCCATGTTGTATGAATTGGTGTTGTCTTATAATACCTTAAATGGATTTATGAAAATGTTTTAGTTCTGAAAATTATGGTTTTGTGTAATATTGGTATTCATTTTGTGTTAATAGAGGAATTTTAAATGGATTTTATGTGCAAAGTTTTGTTATAACTTGTGTAATTATTTTATGGAAATTCTAAGCATTTGTTTGAGTTATACAAATTCTGAAAAGAGTGTTTAGATAATTTTTTAATTTTTCATGTGCATAAATATTGTTTTAATGTGAAAATGGAATTTTTAATCATGTGGAACTTGTTTGATCACAAATAGGGAAACCCATGTATCTCGGTGGGTGGATGTGTACTTGCATGCTAGTGATCCGGAGTGGTTTTTCCATGTTTCACTTAGAAATATTGAGGTTGAAACCACTAAAAAAATTATTATAATAATGATGTTGGGGGCCACTAGGTTATGGATGATTCCCATACTAGTGGCTCATGAATGAGAAAAGATATTGTTATGGTTAATTTCACACCAAGATATGAGGTACATGGGGTTCGCAACTAACTAGGGCATAGGGGTGTTCCTGTGTTGAGTATTGATTGACTATTTGGAATTTATATTTTTATTATGGTGTGTTTTGATGAAAAATTCAAAATCTTAAATGTTTTATTTAAATTTACCTATTCTTTAAAGTTCACCAGTTTGAAAACTATTTTCATTTAAAGGATTCACCTTTAGAAATTATTGCTACCATTATTTGTTTATAACACTTGCAAGATTTTTGTCTTATAATTCTTGAAACATGGAATATTTGGGTGGTATCCTATTAGGATTATGTTCACACCGTAATTATTCCTTTGGGTGTATGTATACTTGGTTATATTTGACATGGTTAAGGGAAAGGATTTTGGAGACGGTGGTTCGAGATGTCAGTTGCTCCCGTTGTGTGGTGTTGTAGAGATGGCTCGTGGGTGATATCCCCTTATCGTGTGGCTGTATTTGGGTTGTTTTTTATTCTACTTTTATGTATCTTTGGACCACTTGTATCATGTTAAGACCCATGTATTCAGTTCTGAATTTTATTTTAGGCTAGTTTGGAAAGATTTTTTATATTTTGTTTATTGATTGTTTTTAGTTGTTAAATGATTCTAAACTCGGGTAAATCATTTCCAAACCATAATACATGATACCTGGGAACCTTTAAATCCTATTAGGATAGGTAATTACCTTTGATCCTCACCATGGGATGGTTTGAGTGTCAGTTTTAATAGAAAATATATTTGGTTCTTGACAGAGCCTAATAAATGTGAAAAGAATTTATCTAAAGAAAATACAACTCCAATAAAATATTTTTCCATTGTGGTGTAATTTTATTCGTTTGAATCAAAATTCCTTGATGCATAATAAATTAAATGTCACCTCCATTCCAACATCTAAGGTAAGATAACTCTAACCATGAAGCTGGTTTAATCATATATATGCTCAAAAGAAATATCCCAGCACGAGGCTTATATGATCGGTGGAGTGGTTAGACGATTCTTTAGATCCTAAAATGATTCCCTGGATGAATAATCAAAATATAATTCCATAATTTTTTGAACTAATTGGGATAAGGGTAGTGTGATCTTACTAAAATATTTGGTGAAGCATCAAAAGAATCCTACATTCCTTTGAAATGATCTAACATCATGCACACATGAAGGATATGGTAAGGATGAAAAAATATCTACCATAGATCTATAAACCTCTATTCGATTATTTAAAACTACATGGCCTAAGAAAATATCATGATATTACCTGAAATGAAATTTTTAAAAGTTCAAAACCCTATTTTTATCATACAAAAATTCAACACCTCCCCACCTAAATATACATTAATTAAATGAAGATCCATACACTGTAAAATAATCCATAAATATCTCCATGCATGTCTGAATTAAATATGGAAAAAAACTCACCATGTATCTTCTGAATGTACATAGGGAATTGAAAAGTCAAAATGGAATCCTTAAGTATGAAAATATACTGAATGGTCAAGTGAATTTTGTATTGTGATGATACTATAAAGCTATTGGAGCTTGAAAATATCCCGAAAATCCATAAAATAAACAATAATGCGTCATACCTCTAGTCTCTCATTCATTTTATCAATAAATGTTGGTAATGTTCCTAATGAGTGGATTGATTTAGTTTCATATTGTAATAACCTGGTTCTTATTCTTTAGGTATGAGTTTCTTCTTTTCCTTTTTCCTTAAGTGTTTTTGAGAAAAGTAGGAAAAATGGGAAAAATCCCAAATTTTGTGGGTACATGCCATGTACGTTTCCACACACCGTGTACTTTGGCCGTGTGGGATGAGTACACAAGGCATGTAGCCCTGTCGGCGATGAATGGTGTAAAACCCGACTACATGCCATGTAGTGGGTATTTACATGTTGTGTAGTCACTCAGCAGGTGAATAGTAAGGCAGTGGGAGTAGCCGCCAGAAGAGAGACAATACATGCCCTGGATTCGGATATACACTCCGTGTACTCATGTCGATGGATGAACAGTTCGGTGGTGGAAAAATTATCCGCTAGAGGAATAGTTAAATGAGAAAAGTACATGCCATGTAATTGAGAGTACACGCCGTGTAGTTTTTTTTCCACTTAAAATGGGAAGTAGCCTCCTCTGTTCATAGAGGAAGCTTAGAAAGTCATTTGGATCTCGGGAGGATGGCCTAACATTGGAGGATTAGCTGACCGCGTACCAGGAATCCATTTTCACTTCTGTCGATCATGTTGGGACTGCGCTAGTAAGTCCTTCCTTCTTCTCGAATAGTTATTACCAATTATTCCTCTAAGGGAAGTTCTTTAGGTTTGAACATGTTGTGTTCACCTCATATCTTCATCATTCTTGGAAGATTCGGGAGGCGTCATTCACGTATAACGATCAGAGACGATCTATGTAGGTGGTCTGGTGTTTAAATTCAAACTTCTGTGTGTTTTTGTGTACCGTTGTTCTACAAACCCATGTTGGGGTGTCGGGTGGATGAGGCCTTGGCTTTTTTAAATACCTATAATTGTATAGGTAATTAAATGTATTTATAAACTGCCATTTGGGATCACTGCTTGGATCAAGGACCACCCCGGGGGTGCGTTCCTCTGTTTATCCATTTGGCTAGGATACCCGAGGGTATGCCATGATTATTATGTGTAATAATTTTTTTTGAGAGAAAGTGTATATAAATTGTATGTTTATGCTTTGGGCTTGGCCCTGTAACTTGCTTAGCCTGCGTGCAATGTTTACTTTAGCTTGAGGGAACTATTTCTTTTAGCCTGAGGGAAATCTTCATTATGCCTATGGGTAGTAGATTCTATGCCTATGGGTGATACTTTGTTTGTTTGAGGGAAATATCCATTTTTCCTGTGGGCAATCACCTGCGGGTTTCGATTCTGGTTACCTGAAGGTTAGTATGGTATGTCGGAGGACAATGTTGACATGAATACTCACCGTGGTGATTTTTAATATGGTATACCTGCTGAGTTAAAGCACGGGCTTGGCATGGTTAAATGAATAATAATATGGAAATATAACTGGTAAAGTTAGTTACTTTTGAGTACTGCTTAGTTTATTGCATTTACTTCTGCACACTGCTGTTGCAAATTTTCACTGACAGTTGGGCTCAGGCCTTTGGTGGGTGCCTACTAGGATTTATTTTCTCACACCCCATTTGGGTCATGTCTTCATCCCAAACAGACTATATTTCTACAGGTGTCGACATGGGAAACAGTACCTATACAGGTACATGATTGTAGCAGAGGAGTTGGAGAGCATGGGACCGAGATTTGTCTTGTGATGCTATCGTGTTATGTTTACTCAGCTTTGTTTTGTTTGGTTGTACCTTGTATTTATAGTTGTTTTGTTTTTTTACTGTGTATCCTGTTTTGAATGCTTTCATAGAATTAGTGACATGCTGCATCTTTATATATATGACCGCTGATTATCTTTTACTCCAGTTTTCCATTTCATTTGTATATTGTTTATTAATTCCGCTGTTGTATTTTATTTATGTTTTCTACTGTGCTACACTTTGACAAATGAGGGAATAATTTCCCCACTATCAGTACTTGTCCATTTCTACTAGTCGGCTGCCTCTGGAATTTGGGGAAATGCGCTTGAGGTCTTGTGACCAACCGGGTTCGGGGCACTCGTTGCGTGGCACCCGGATCCGGGACATTACAAAGTGGTATCAAAGGAGTTATTTTCTTTGACTTATTGTTTGGAGCCTTAGTCGGGGATATGACGTAAATGGTAGTTGGAAATAAGCTGTGCCCGAGAGTAGCTAACCCATGTATAGGGAAAATCCAGTCTACCTCTAATATGTAAATTTTTCAGATTTTGCAATTTTACAGTTGATTTGATTTTCCCTGTTGGGTGACTCACTTGTGGTGTGCTATTTATATGTTATACTTGGGTTCTATTTAGCTTCAACCCGATGAGATGAGGGTATGCCATCTCATGCATCATTTAGGCACATTCTAGAAATCACATTTCATGCATTATTTCCATGCCATGTAGGTGCATTAGAAATTTCATGTTGTTGTGGTAGTTTTTGTGCTAAAAAAGCAAGATGTTGTGATAGCTTCTTTGATAATACCAACTATTTTATAGGGAATTTTTGTGTGAGGGCTTCATAGGATGAATGCCAAACTTTGGTTTTTGGGGAGTATGGGCCCTTAATGACAGGAATTTGGTGGATCATCGATGTGTTTATTTTGTTATAACATGTGTAAGATTCCAAACATTGATTCTTGGGGAGTATGGGCCCTCAAGGATCGAAACATGGCACTTAGGTGTTGGTTTTAGTGTTTTTCAGGGCTCCAGACAAGTTTCTAAGGCTTGCTGTCCAGAAAAACCCAGAAGACATGTCGTGTAGTTTTGACTGCATGCCTTGTATTATTCTATTCGGGAGGAAGAGAAAAAGTTTTGAGTACACACCATGTACCCTAAGTACACGCCGTGTAGTAGCTAACCATGTCATAGGCCATGAGGGCAGAGACACATGATGAGAAATTTCTAGAGGGAACACGCCGTGTAATTATTTCACACGCCGTGTTTTGTAGACCCGGTGTCCGCCCGTGTAACTAACAACAAGGACAAAGGAAATATTTTCTTGTACATGTCGTGTCAATGATGAACACGCCATGTATTGTGACCAGGGGACCCGACCGTGTAGCTAACTAACATATGTCAGTGTTACCTCTTCTTGAACACGTCGTGTACCTATGAGGCACATCGTGTAGTCTTGACCGGGGAAAGGCCGTGTGGATTTGGCCGTGTGGCTGGGAAGACGGAGTTGTGTACACTCCATGTGTGGGTGTAACACGTCGTGTAGTGTTAGTTGAGTGGTCAGTCGTGTAACTAACAACACATGCAATTTGAAAAATTAAGTCGTACACGCCGTGTACCTCTTGGACACGCCCTGTAGTTTTGTTTAAAGGAGAGCCGTGTGGCGAAGATGTGTTGAAGGAATCGGGCAGGGAAGGAGGATTCATGTACATGCCATGTATTTAAGATACACGCCATGTGTTTGGGGTGTTATATGACCAGTTTTTACTGGGGTACACGCCCATGTGGATAGCCTGTGAGAACACATCATGTTGTATTTTTACATGCTGTGTAGTCAAGTTTGGTAAATCTTGAATGATTTCTTTCTCCTGTTCCATTATTGGTTTCCTCATTTTCAGTGTTCGATAAATCTTGATCTAAGGCATGTGTTTGACCTTGTAGAGTCATTCTGTCGAGACGACCACTGGTTTTTTTCTAGGATAGAGGCGATGATTATACTCTAGAGATGGTAGGCCATGGTATACCAATGGATCCTACAGTAGAGCCAGATGCGGCACAGTCCATTATACCAGACACAGGAACGAAGGCGCAGTTCTGTGAAGGCTTTATGTAGTTTATGTAGACCTTCTAGGGAGCACCGCAGGCCGCCACATATATGGTAGAGCTAACTCGTATCTTTCAGTAGCTGCATCCACCTACGTTTTTAGAGGATGGTGGACCACAGGCTACAAAGTCTTTGATGGGTTCTATGTAGACTATCTTCGAGCATATTGAGACTCCTCCAAGGCGGAGGGTCAAGGTCTCTACTTACATGCTGTGTGATTCCTCGAAGAGGTGGTTGGATGTTACCACCTAGTCTAAGCATCACAGTGACATGGAATGAGAATATTTTCAGGTAGCTTTATATGGATTCTTCTTTCCTGAGATCCTTAGGGATGATCGATCTCGAGAGTTCATGAATCTGCAGCAAGGCACCGCGTCAGTGATGGATTAGTCTGCTCTCTTCACCGAGCTTCAGTGTTTTGCACTCGTACTAGTGGGTCATGAGATGTTGAGGGCCAGATGCTTTGAGGATGGTCTTCGATTTGACATCCGAGCTTTGGTGAATGTTTTCAGGTTGCCAACAGTGCATGCTATTGTGAACTAGGCACTGATTACTGAGCTGAACCTGCAGGAAGCTAGTGGTGTGGGCCAGTGCAGTTCGACACCAGTTTCTGGTATTATTTATTCTGGTAAGAGGAAGAGGCGGTTGGATTTCTCTCACGGTGGTAGTACTAGTCAGAAGAATACATTAGGTGGCCAAGTTATTTGTTACCAGTGTGGTAGAAAGGGGCACAAGAGACATTATTTTCCTCGAGACCCAGTGGAGTGTCGATCTTGTGGCAAGATAGGTCATCCTCAATGCTTTTGCTGGGCGTTCCCACTAGTGTCTAGTGAGGGGGGTTCTGTGCAGACACCACATGCGGGAGCAGGACCAGTAGGTTCTTACCATTCAGGCAACTGGGATATGTCAGGACGTACAAGATGAGGTGGTGGTTGTGGCCATGGTAGCCAGACACCAAGATCTCAAAGGCACTAGGGTGGGACATCTCAGGGTAGCTAGGCTGTGTCGTAGGGCCGTGGCCCTGGATAGGCATATGTAGTGCAACATACCCAACAGGAGCAGGATCCCAGACCTTCAACTGTCAGAGGTACTAATTTAGTTTATTCTGTTATGTCTTCTGTACTTTTCAATATCTTTTATACAGATAGCTTTATATATATGCCCGTTGTGGAGAGCCTTGGGATCTGTGTTTCTTCTTCTTCTTCTGATTTTATGACGCTAAACAATCCGTTGGGAACTAGAACGGCTAGTGTGAATTAGTGCAGGGAGTGCTCCTTAGAGGTTGGTGGGTGTCACTTTCTATGGGACCTCAATGTCATAGAGATAATAAGCTATGATGTCATTCTCAGGATGGAATGGTTGGTACCCTTTTGAGCCTTTGTAGATTTCTATCCTCGCAGGGTGAGTTTCACGTCCCCAGAGGGCGAAGAGTTTCTATAAAAAGGTGAACGGGATGTCCAGGCGAGCAAAGATGGACCTAAGCATTGTGGGTGAGGTGGTGTGATAGCCCAGATTGCGAGTTTATATCTAGATGATCAATGGATTTGTCAGAAGGATTTCCATCCAGTGGTTTATCATTTCAGGGATGTCTTCTTGGATGACTTTTTAGGTCTTCCTCCGGAGCGAGAGGTGGATTTATCTATTGATCTTATTCTAGGAAGGGCACTTGTGTCAATTCCTCCGTATAGGATGGCTACAGCTGAGTTGCAGGAGATCAAGAGATAGTTGGAAGAGTTACAGGAAATGAGTTTCATCTGAACCAGTACTTCTCCTTGGGGTTCACTTGTCCTTTTTGTGAAGAAGGCTGACGGTACCCTCAGACTCTGTATGGATTATCAGAAGCTGAACCAGTTGACAGTTAAGAACCGAAATCCCTTTCCAAGGATTGATGATCTTTTTGATCAACTTCATGGATCATGAGTGTTATCGAAGATTTACTTGAGATCCAGATATCATCAGTGACGCGTTAGACCATCAGATATACCGCTTACTTCTTTTTGGAGCAGATATGGTCTATACGGGTACTTGGTTATGTCGTTTGGAATAACAAATGCGCTAGTAGTTTTCATGACTCTAATTAATCGTGTGTTCCACCCTTATATGGATTCCTTTGTGGTAGTCTTCATCGATAATATCTTGGTGTACTCTCACACTCGACACAACCATGCCACCCATCTTGGGATCATTTTGAGTACAAAGAGAGAGCTTTATCTATATGCTATGCTCTCAAAGTGCCACTTTTGGATGGACAAGATACACATCCTAGGTCATATCATCTCAGAGGTAGGAGTTTCCATTGACCCAAAGAAAGTGAGAGCAGTAGTTTCCTGGGAGCAGCCTAAGAATGTGTTTGAGATACAGACTTTCTTGGGGCTGGTTGGTTACTACAGACACTTTATACAGGATTTCTCCTGCTTTGCAGCACCATTGACGAGGTTGACTAAGAAGGGTGTGAAGTTCGTTTGGTCAGAAGCTTGTGCAATAGCCTTTCAGGAGGTGAAGAGAAGGTTGACATTAGCACCAGTCCCGATACTTCTAGAGTAAGGGAAGAGCTTTAAAGTTTACTTTGATGCATCAATTATTGGGATGGGAGCAGTGTTGATGTAGGGTGATTGAGTTGTTGCATACAGGTCTCGGCAGTTGAGGCCATATGCGAGGAATTACCCAATGCATGACCTCGAGTTGGATGCAGTTGTTCATGCGTTGCACTGTTGGAGACATTATCTCTTGGGATAGCATTTTGTGGTTTATACAGACCAAAAAAGTCTCAAGTATATCTTTACCCAGTGTGACCTGAATTTGAGACAGTGAAGGTGGGTTGAATGGCTTCAGTCCTCTCAGTTCAAGCATGACAATACACCTGGTAAGGGTAATGCAGTTGCTGATGCACTGAGAATAAATAATCAGACACATGCAGTTCATGAGGCCAGTGGTGAGTGGAAGCTTATGGCTTTGTACTCTGTGATGCATTTGGAGGTTCACGACAGTCAGGGGCAGACCTATCTTTCTTCCTTAGCTATTACCTCTATTCTCCTGGATAGAGTGAGGATGATACAACTATCTAATTCTGAAGGCCTAGTTCTACGTGAGTCGGTGGAAAGTGAGGACCCTCCTCTTGGATAGATGATAGGCGATGATAGGGTACTACATTTCTGGGGATGAGTGTGGGTTCCAGGGGATATACGCGAGGATCTGATGCAGGAGTTTCATGCTTCAGCTTGGGAAGTGCATCCCGGGGTTACCAAAATGTACCGTCACTTGAGAAGTCAGTATTGGTGGCCGGGTATGAAATGAGAAGTAGATGGTTTTTTTCGAGATGTTCCACCTGTCAGCAGGTGAAGCTGGAGCATCAGAGGTCAGCTGGACTATTACAACAGTTACCCATTCCAGAATGGAAATGGGATGATGTGATGATGGAATTTTTGATCGGGTTTCCATGGTCACCTCGAGGCAATGATGCCATGTGGGTTGTTGTGGAAAGACTCACAAAGGTAGCTCTCTTTTTTCTAATCAAGGAGAACTTTAGTGTCGACGAGCTCAGGAAGCTATATATCCGAGAGGTCGTACGTCTTCATGGGGTCCCTCATTCTATCGTTTTAGATAGGGACTCCCACTTTACATCTCATTTCTGGAAGAGTTTTCAGGGAACTAGGTACGCAGGTGCTTCTAAGCACAACTTACTACCCTCAGACCGATGGCCAATCAGAGCGTACGATACAGGTGCTTGAGGACATGCTGTACGCATGCGTCCTAGAAATTGTGGGCTCTTGGGATAAGCATATACGCCCTGTCGAGTTTACCTATAAAAATAGTTTTCAGGAAACTATTGAGATGGAACCATATGAGGCTTTATATGGTAGGCCATGTCGATCACCTTTGTGCTTGTTAGAGGTAGGTGAGGAAGCTTTGTTTGGACCATGTCTCGTGCAGGAGACTTCTGAGTAGGTCCAGTTGATACATAAGCGGATGGATACTGCACAATCTCGTCAGAAATCTTATGTTGATCACCATAGACGACCCTTGGATTTCTGGGTTGGGGATCACGTTTTCTTGCATGTTTCACTGAGGTTGGGACATAGGATAATCACGAGATAGGGTAAACTTTCACCATGGTATGTGGGGATGTTTGAGATTCTGGAGAGAGCCGGGCCGGTTGCCTATCGGTTTCAGTTACCACAGAGGTACCGGGCCATGAACGACACCTTCCATGTATCTCAGCTACGCGGTTATCATTTAGTCCCATCTCACTCCTTTCAGCCCAAGGAGGTTGAGCTTCAGATCGATGCATCCTTTGAGGAGCATCCGATTTGTATCTTTGATAGGATCACGAAGGTTCTCCAAGGCCGGTCAGTTCCTCTCGTACGAGTGTTGTGGTAGCATGGCCAAGTGCAAGAAGAAACTTAGGAGCGGGAGACCGATGTACGTGCTTAGTGTCCATAGATGTTCTGAGCATTATCTTCACCACCCTTAGGAGTGAAATTCGGGGACGAATTGCTTTAAGGGGGGAGGTTTGTAAGAACCCAGTTCTTATTATTAAGGTATGAGTTTCTTCTTTTCCTTTTTCCTTAAGTGTTTTTGAGAAAATAAGGAAAATTGGGAAAAATACCAAATTTTTTGGGTACATGCCGTGTAATTTGGCCGTGTGGGATGAGTACACAGGGCGTATAGCCCTGTCGGTGATGAAAGGTGTAAAAACTGACTACATGCCGTGTATCGGGTATTTACACACCGTGTAATCAGTCGGAAGGTGAATAGTAAGGCGGTGGGAGTAGCCGATAGCTGAGCAATAGTACACACTGTGTATTTGGAAATACACGCCGTGTACTCATGTCGATGGATGAACAGTTCGGCGGTGGAAAAAGTAAACGCCAGAGGAATAGTTAAATGAGAAAAGTACACACAGTGTACTTGAGAGTACATGCCGTGTAGTTTGTTTTTTTCGCTTAAAATGGATAGTAGCCTCCTCTGTTCATAGAGGAAGCTTATAACGTCGTTTGGAGCTCAGGAGGACAACCTAACCTTAGAGGATCAGCTGACCGCACACCGAGAATCTGTTTTCACTTCTGTCGATCATGTTGAGACCATTATGGTAAGTTCTTTCTTATTCTCAAGTAGTTCTTACCAATTTTCTCAAAGGGAAGTTATTTAGGTTTGAATATTTTGTTTTCACATCTTATCTTAATCGTTCTTGGATGATTCGGGAGGCTTCCTTCACGTACACCGATCAGAGAAAATCGAGGTAGGTGGTCTGGTGTTTAAATTCCAATAGCTGTGTGATTTTGTGTACTGTTGTGCTATGAACCCATGTTGGGGTGTCATGTGGCTGAGGCCTTGGCTATTATAAATACATATAATTGTATAGGTAATTAAATTTATTTATAAACTGTTGTTTGGGATCACTACTTGGATCCAAGACCACCTTGGGGGTGCATTATTTTGTTTAGCTGTTTGGTCTGGATACTTGAGGGTATGCCATGATTATTATGTGTATTTAATTTTCTTGAGTGAAAGTGTATATAAATTGCATGTTTTTTGCTTTGGGCTCGACTTGGTTACTTTATTAGCCTGTGGAAAATGTTTCCTTTAGCCTGAGGGTAGTGGTTCTTCTAGCCTAAGGGAAAGCTTTGTTATACCTGTGGGCAGTAGATTCTATGATTGTGGGCGACACTTCGTACACCTGAGGGAAATATTCATTTTTCATGTGGGCAATCACCTGTGGGTTTCAATTCTGGTTACCTGAGGGCAAGTATGGTATTTCTGAGGACAATGTTGACATGAATACTCACCGTGGTGATTTTTAATATGGTATACTTGTCAAGTTAAAGCATGGGCTTGGCATGGTTAAATGAATAATGAAATAGAAATATAACTGGTAATGTTAGTTACTTTTGAGTACTGATTAGTTTATTGCATTTACTACTTCACACTATTGTTGCACATTTTCACTGACAGTTGGGAACGAGCCTTTGGTGGGTGCATACTAGGATTTATTTCTCACACCCTGTTTGGGTCATGTCTTCGGCCGAAACTGACTATGTTGCTGCAGGTGTCGACAGGGGAAGGAGTCCCTATATAGGTACATGATTGTAGTAGAGGAGTTGGAGATCATTGGACCGATCTTAGGCTTATGATTATGTTGTGTTCTGTTTACTCAACTTTGTTTTGTCTGGTTGTACCTTGTATTTAGAGTTGTGTTTTATTGGATTGCAGTGTATCCTATTCTGACTACTTTCATAGAATTAGTGACATGGTGAATCTTTATATATATGACTGCTGATTATCTTTTACCCCAGTTGTCCATTTAGGTTGTATACTATCTATTACTTCTGCTTTTGTATGTTATATATCTTTTTTACAACGCTACGCTTTGAAAAATAAGGGAATAGTTTCCTCAATATCAGTCATTGACCCTCGCTACTTGTCGGCAGCCTTTGGTGTTTGTGGAAATGATCTTGAGGTCATGTGACCAATCGGGTTCGGGGAACCTGTTGTGTGGAACCCGGATCCGAGACGTTACACATATAATCAATACAAAAATGAAAATTATTTTTTACACTCACTAGAACCATCTCCTCTCTCTCATTTATAAAAATAGTAACACCATGAATAGGAATCCCTCATAGGCAATATGAAATGGGATAAATGATACTTGCTATGGGAAATTTTTTAACACAACTTTTAAAACATTCTCAAAGAGTTAGGAAGATTTTTCATTGTGTCTAACTAAATATTTTAACCCCATCCTCCATAATAATCCTATAAATTTTAATGGATGGGATAATATTAGTTTTGTCATCCATGTTTAACCTTATTTCCCTATTTTTTTCATTTAGAAGAATCAAAAGTTTTTTCATGTTCAGAATTTATATTGTTAAAAATTGTAATTGGTAGTCTCTCACCACTCTAAAGGTATGAGTATTTAAGATTTGGTGTAAATGGATTGAGTTCTAATGTAGGGGGTGATGTATGGGTCGATGCATTGAAGGAACCAAAATATGAAAAAAATAAACATCATTATCAGAATAAACATCATCAAAATTATAGAATAATGCATAAAATCCATTAGTATACTTAATACTCATGTCATAATCAGAGTGAACATGATCAAAATATGAATATTAATCCACATCAAAATCAAATCCAAGAGAGTTTTTCTCATTAGAAAAAGGTATTGAAGTACTCTTATATATAAAAATCGAACTAATTATCATATTATCTGTAGGAACAGGAAAATAAAAATCATGGTGTTTTTTATATGTGGTTAAAAATGGGAGATAAATAAATAATAATGGTCCTTTGAGGGGTACTTCATTGAGTACATAATTTTAAATATCACAACTTGATCTCTAACTCCATTGAAAGTGAACACTCAGGTAAATTTATGATCGTTTTTTTAGTTTTGAGGAAGGGAGTACCTCAAATAATGGGATAATGAGAATTAACCTGATCATTCTGTATGTTGAGTCTGGAGAAATCTGTCAGAAATATCATGTCTCTTACAGAAACAAATACATCCTCAAAGACACCTGTTGGATATATTGTCGCTCTATTCTCCAACTACACCACTGCTCTCATCATCCTCGACTGACCAACCTATAAAGAAGAGAATAAAAATTGATTCATCACATTTATAGAATCTTCCTAATCAAATAAATTAATAGAAAAGTGTAACTTCACTATGGAGAATGGGATGGTGAATGCCTCAAGATCGTTCACTTTATTGGAATTTCTTGAGATGGTGTAAGGAATACTAACCCACTCCTTCCTAGATTTATCCTCTCACTTCCCTTAAGACATCTTAGATTTATAAAATGTTCTTTTCAGAGTTTAAAATACATTATAATTTTTTAATTTCCTCAATAAGGGGTATGTTTATCTCAACACACTTGAATATGTATAAACAATATTTTTTTTTATTTCATCTTCAGCCATATTTTTGGTTTAAAAAATATATTTGGAATGGTAAGGGGTTTATTAGGAACACCATCAATCATTTTATTACATTTTTATTTCCTCTTGATCTGCTCTTCTGTTGGTTTTGAGTGGGGCTTCTTTTGGGTTGAGTTGAATCTCTGTGGAATGATAGGTTCATATGTATCAGTTGTTGCTTCAAACATCTCAATGTGATATCACTAAAATTCCCCTTTGGATTTGTAGTTGGTTATAAAGGAAGAGTTTCATAGTTTTTACATACTATTTCATTGTAGGCAGTGGAAATCTAGCTCATTTTTGTCTTCAACTTCCTCAACTCCAAACCTTTACTCTTTATCTCATTATGATGATTAAGAAAAATATGTTTCACATGGCCATTAGTATTAGAATCTACATTTAATTTATAACTTAATTTTTTTTGAGTTTTTTATGCTTGAACTTAAAATCTAAATTGAGGTTATTGAATACCCTTTTGGTAAGGCATAGACAGTTGTAATTTTCTTGAGAATGTGGAATTTGTTATTTTCCAGATCCAAACCACATGCTAGATTGGTCCTTCCATCCTTAGTTGTTTTTTGGTGAAAATGAATTGTTCTTATTATTGGGATTTGGATGTTGTTTATTCTCATATGGTCTCTTGAGGAATATGGTTTCACAATCCTCTATCTCTTTTAATTACAGGAAATAATCAGTTGGGTGGTCTGTTTCAGTGAAAATGCCACAAAACATCCTAGGAGTGGGTTGGGATGTCTTTTGAGAAAAATGAATCTATATCACCATAGTGGTAAATTATTCCAACCTAGTATAAATTAAATTATTTATAATTGAATATGGACTTACTAGATCTACTCATCCAACTTGAAGTATACCTTGATTGGGAAATTGTTGGGAGTTTTGTGCCATCTTATTGATCAACAAACATTTAGATGCTTATGTTTTGTTTACCATTTACCATATAACCATGACATCTAACATACTCATATTCATAGGTGTTATGCCTCTGTAAAAGTACTTAATTAGGAGTTTCTCACTGATTTGGTGATGTAGCCAGCTTACACACTACTTCTTCAATCACTTCCAATACTCATACATTGACCCCCTTGAGATTTCTAATTCCAAAGTTATCTTTTCAAATGGAATTAGTAAGTTATTTTGGAAAAAACATCTACAATAAATGAAATTTCAAATCATTACACCATGTTCCATGTTCTAGTTGTAAATAATACATCCAGTCTTTCATAGTTCTGTTAAGTAATAATAGGAATTATCTTAGTTTGATTTCATCTTATGAGACATTTCTTTGTTTTAGGATCGAGAAAAATACATTAAAAATTTTAAGATGTTTATTTGGATCCGCACCAAATAATACTTGAAAATTTGGAAGAAGGAGAATTAACTTAGATTTTAGTTCAATGTCTGATTAAAGGTTTGGGTTTGCAATTCAATTTGGTTGGTAATTAATGTCTGGTATAACCAATTCTTGAAGGGATCAATTATTTTGTTTATTAATATTTGCAGCAATTGGTTCTTGTTTTATATTTTCTTTAGATGTGTTTTCTATTTCATAATTCCTAGAACGGTGGAAGTCCCCATTTGGGTTAATTTTGATACTTCTCATAGAACAATATTGTCTGATTTGATTCATAAGGATATATTCAATATCAAGGTCTAGATTAAAGAGATCCTTGAGATGGAATCGGGTTATAAATTATAGAAAAGAGATAAATTAAGGAGAATAGTCCACAATATCATGATAATAAGTATTAATTGAAGGTATTAAATAGAGAAAAGATGTAATAAAAAAACAACAATTTAGAAAGAGTAATAAAGAAAAAAATTAAAAGATAAAACAAAAGGATAAAATAAAATAAAATAAATACAATTAATTAGATTAATTAAATACCTTATTCCCTATAAATGGTTGCAATTGTAAAGATTAATTCAAGAGTTCTCTAAAATAATGTGTGGTTTTTGGGTATTTTAGGTGCAGTAGAGTGGGAAACCAAGGCCTTCTCTCAAAGGAAGAAGTTGTTAAAATAACATATTATAGGTATTTTTAAAATAAAATAAAATAAAATAAATACCTTTGTTAAAAGGATGGGGGGGGGGTTGTTTGTAATTTATAAAAGAAGAAGAAGTATGGTTTAATAAGATTGTATTTTTTAAATGAGATTGAGAAAACACAATAATGAGATGTTTTTTAGAAAATATTTTATAACAATTAATTGATCTAACTTTGCATATTCACTTAATTTTAAATAATTATATTTCAAATTAAAATAAAATTAATTATGATACCAAATTTTTTTAATCCCCTAACACTATGATAATATACCACAACCATAATGTTGAAATGAATTAAAGCCTCAGCTAGATTTGGAACATGCAATCATATCACCCTTCTTTGATTTCCATTCCAAGGAATGATTTTGGCCAGTGGTTAATTAAAGATCATATACACACTATAATTGATGATGAATTGAGTTAAAGAATAGTATTTTATGTTTAAAAATTGATATCATATTGTTCTTTTTACTTATTAATATCACTCTCTCACAATTCACACATTACTCAACCTCAAGAGTTTTGTGTTAATTATTCAATTTCATTCTTAATTTATTTTAATTTAAAAACTAAATTCATGTATTATATTATGAGAATTATAGAATCTCATTGATTAAAACTAATTAAATTAATACGGTAATAGGTAGATTAATTAATTAAAAAAACTACTTTTGAAGGGGAGGTATAGTCATCGTAGTAATGTTTTACATGTGAAATGGTTTAGAAGGGGTACAACCCAAAATGTTTTCAATTATTGGGTTAAATTCAAAATAATTTAAATAAAGAAGATTAAAAATTAAAAAATCAAAATATATGGGATATAAAATGATATTTTATTTTCCTAACAACAACGTTACAATAATGAAGAGGAAAAGATTTTCATTTTGGAGGTGATCATAGCTTGATAGATTCCCTCCTCCCATGGTGAATTGAAATGGAAAGAAACCACTTATCCCCTTCTAAAAATAATGTAAGGCATTTAAAACCAACTTTAAATGAGAAAAACACAAATTTATAGAGAGGACAAGAGGCTAGGTTTTCATGAAATTTCAAGTATGAATATGGAATTCATCAAAATATTTTAAGGCAATTTTAACTGACTATTTAACCTCAGAAAACTGTTTACCCACTGTCCTTACAGAATTATTATTTGTGGTAAATATGGTCCTAAATATTTTATGAATATTTGGTCCAAATATAAACATGTATGAAGAAGTTATGTCCCAAATAATAAAGTGGTGTCCATGTGAGCTTAGTCAATCTTTGACTTAATGGTCCATTTACTCCAATCAAATTCATGATACAACCTAGGCGACTTAAATGAAAGTTTTATCCCATTGAGTAAAGAACACTTTTACAAACTTTTATGGTCTAATAATAAAAAAATAATTTTTACATCCCAAATACTACAATAAACTTTAAATAGAAAAACATGATTTTGCATCAAATTTTCAAACGAATGATCTAATCCTAAATATTTTATAAATAAAAATACTTAACATAATGTGAGGAAACAATATCATTTATTATCAATAACATATTCTATAAAATTTTGTTTTATCAGATTCCATTATCTTAATAATGTTAATCATAATATAAATATCATATATATTCATAATATTTATATATTTGGGGTCATCCAAAAATGGTGGGGATAGAAAAATGAATTACATAATTCATAGAGAGGGTAATAAGTACATACACATAAACACTATTTTAGCATTTTGAAATATTGAAAAAATGTTAAAAATAGATAACCTTTATAAAATTATAATTATACCATATATAATATATATATTCATTAAATGAATCTATATTACCATTGATGTAAAAATAAAAAATGAAAAACTAATGAAATCACTTCATGAAGGTGGTAGTCCACACATACACATATGCAACATTTTTTTCCCAAACGTTTGGAAGTTAAGATGGTATATATGATATTATAGTTAGAGAAGCATAATTGTTTCATAAATATCATATATATTCCTTAGTTCTATACTTTTATCCATCCGTGTCAATTGGTGATGAAAACTTATTTAAACTACTTCATGGGGATGATAAACTTTACATACGAATGAATGATGTTTTCGCTTTTAATATGATAGAAAAGAGATAGAAAATGGTTGTAAAATATTAAAAATAATTTATTAATATATTTATGATAATATATTTATTATTTTATTTTTGATAAAATATATTTTAATGTAATATAATAAGAAATAATATCAAAGTCACTCGATTAGGAGCTATACCTATTTATTGAGAAACCTATTTTGTCTTACACCATAAGAATTTTAAGGATGATATTTAGGTAATATGAGAATATATAATACATGATAATGGAATTTAAGTAGGTATAATTTTAGGTATTCTCAATGTAATGTCCTAGTTCCAGAAGCCACCTAGAGGCACCCCGTACCCGGTTGGTCACAAGGACTGAAGCGCATTTCCCTGAATGCCAGAGGCTACCAACTAGTATTGAGGGTCATGGGTGTGATAGTGGGAAACTATTCCCTCATTGGCAGAGTACACAGAGGAAGTAAACAAATACATACAAGAGCAGAAGCAGTAATAATGACATTCTGCAGTAACAACAGAAGACTAAAAGTATAAACTGGAGAACATATATGAAATGATGCATGATACATATGTCTAGAAAAAAATCCAAACAAGTCACAATGCTGGAACACAATAGTGCTGAACCAAAGTGAAAAAGAAAGTAGATAAACTCCTCAGAATTGCAAGCGAAATCTTGGTCCCATGCTCTCCAGCTCAATAGCAAATAAAGTACTTGAAGTGGAAGGATGCTTTCCCTTAATAATACCCGCAACAATATAATCTATTTGGGACCAATAGAATGGCCAAAATAGGGTTTGAGACTAAATCTCAATAGGAAACCACTCGAAGATATGTGCCTAACAGTCAGTGAATATATGGAAGGTAAAAGTATAGAAAATAGTAAACAAGAAAATTATCAGTAGTAAAAAATCCACAGTTTCAATATCAAGAAATAGTGAAATAAAAAACTAAACTTAAAACTGGTAACTCTCTGGGAAATACTCATAGCCATCCCCTCTGGTCCTTCCTAGGAAGTACAAGAAACCCTAAGGATAGTGCACTCATCCTAACCCCTCTGGTTCAGTCATAAGAATATAATAAGACTCCCCGAGGAAGCGCTCACAGTTAATTCCCCATATTGTCAAAGGTAAAGCAATACTCTCTGAGTAACCTCACATAGTGAATACCCCTTATAGTCTAAGGTAGTCAATGACTCTCTGAGGAAGCTCACATAGTCAATTCCCCTTATATCCCCATGGTCTAGGAATCTTTGAGGAAGATCACTCGGTCAATTACCCTTATAACCTAGGTCGTTCAACTAAAACAAAGACACTCTGAGGAAGCTCACACGGTCAATTCCCATTATAGTATAAAGTAATCAAGGACTCTCCAAGGAATATCACATGGTCAATTAACCTTATACCCCCAGGGGTTCAAGGATCTCTGAGTATGCTCACTTGGTCAATCCCCCTTATAGCCTAAAGTACTCAAAGACTCTATGGGGAAGCTCACTCAGTCAATTCATCTTATAGTCTACTACACTAGGTTCTCACGACCCTGTGTAGGTCAACGAGCATAGTAGTGTAATATGGCCAATGTAAACCTACAGAACTTCTTGGATAAATAGTCTACAAGAAATTAAGCATGTCAGAATACAAACTCTCTATCCTACAACAACAGGCATGGAAAACAGGAAAGGCATCCAAACTGGATAAAGATGACGAAACAGTCGTAAACAGAACATGCAAGGGAAAACACCCAAATCATAGAAATCAACCCTATTCATATCAAAATTACCTCTACAGAAGAATACATGCATGGTATGCAATCAACAGTGGTAAAACCATAAACACACAATAACCCGTTCAAGTGTATTAGTGGAATTTTCACATAATACTAAACAACTTCGAACAGAAAGGCAAAAACCACCTAACTCGGGGTTAGGAGATCGCTATAATTAACCTCAAGGATTGAATCTTCTTAGAATTACATAGATCTAAGAAAAAATATAAAGTGTTAAACCCATGATAACTTGGAGAATAAGAAGAATCATGAAACGAGGCTCAAGCAGAAGAGAGAACTCTCTGATGATATTCCAACGCAACCAGTGATGTTCAAATCGGAGGATGAATGGAGGATTGGGGGTTCATCAAAGATTCTTGTCCGTACGAATTCTCTCAGATGAACGAGACCTAGAAGAAGGGCATTCTTTCCGTGAGATTCAACCTCGGTGTGTTTAAAGAAAAAAAAACAAAATACATGGTGTGGACATTTGAAGTACACAGTGTGTACTTTCCGTTTCCATACTCCGCATTAGGCAGCCTCCAGGTCACTCCCACATGGCTGTGTGTGTGGCTACTACATATCCAGCACACGACCTACTACAGCAAGTAAGTGAACAGTGTGTACTCATAATGTACACAATGTGTACTTCAAAAATTCGTAGAATTTCCTTTTTCCTCAAAACTCACCAGAAAAAGAAAAACATTCCTGAAAAGAAGGTTCGGGTTCTTTCAAACTTGCTCCCTTAAGGAAATTAGTTCGTGAATTTCCCTAGTGTGGCATAGAAGAAGAAACCTCGAATAGTTCCGGCCACTATGCTCGTACATCAGCCTGCCTCTCCCAAGTCTCATCCTGCACCCGCTCGTGCTGCCATTGCACTCATACTAGAGGAACATACCGGCCATAGAGAGCCTTTGTCCTGCAATCCACAATCCGGATAAGATGATCCTCAAATGATGCATTCACTTCGAGCCCATACTCCTTGGGTTGAAAGATATGAGACAGGTTTGAGAAGTAACGTCGAAGCTAAGAAATGTGAAAAACGTCATGCATAGCCCGGTACCTCTGAGGTAACTACAACCGATAGGAAACCGGCCCAACTCTCTCCAACACCTCAACCAGCCCGACGTACCTCGGTGAATGCATACCCTATCTCCTAATCCTCTTGTGTCCCAATATTGGTGTGAAACGTAGGAAAACCTGATACCTGACCTCAAACTCCAGAGGTCATCTCCGCTGATCAGCATAAGACTTCTATCGAGATTGTGGAGTAGCCATTGTTGAGCAATGTATTGTTTTCAAACAATTCAAAATAATGTTTTTTAAAGGGGGAGATTATTTCAAATAATACTCTGTCTCTTTATGATGATTTTGATGCTCACAAATACCCTTAATTATTTACTAATTATTTCGTTGAGTATTTTGCAGGAATTTATTTTATTTATTTATTTCATACAACGAGATTTCATACTTCATTTATTCCGAGATCAATTTTAGCATGTTCTGGAATCACTGTAGCGCAAGATCAATTTTAGCGCGTTCTGGAATCACTGTAGAGCGAGATCAATTTTAGCGCGTACTGGAATCACTGTTCATACCCTACGTTGATGAACATAACGTATGGATGAAAAGTTTACTTTTTATGTTAAAAGAAACGTATGGTTAAGGAACCTTACGTTATTTTGAAACGTATGGTCAATGAATCTTACGTTGTTTAAAAGTATGGAAGAAGAACATTACGTTTAGAAAGAACCTTACATTTTCGTTGTTGGACAAGTATGGAAGAGAAACCGTACGTTAGTTTTCAGTGTTGAGTTTGTTTCTCAAAAGTATGGATCATCAACCTTACTTTTATAATCAACCGTACGTTCTTTGAAGAGTTGAAGTGAGACAAAGTATGGATGATCAACCCTACGTTTGAATGCTGAAGAGAAAGTATGTACGTTCTGAACCTTACGTTTGTGAACCTTACGTTTGTGAACCCTACGTTTGGAGCCACGTCATCAACCCTACGTTTGGCGTCGGGATATTTTTGACAGACGATTTTTCCTTTTGCATTGGTCAAACAAGCGGATTATTAAGCGGATTTCGAGCCGATTCTTAAGTACGACTTTGACTGAATCAAAGACGATTTTCAACGGATTACTGATTGATTTAAACGGAGCTTTTTATGCCGATTCCTCAGGGGAGTTACAACGGCTCTGTTATTTCATTTAATATCGCGAATCTAAAGGAGATTTTCATGGATCTATTTATGCGGAAGATTTTCTCAGATTTGAATATATATGTTCTATCTTGGAAACTTCGGATATATATATATACACAGAAAAGTGTGTGAAAGATATAGATTGATCTTTTAACGAGCAAGAAACAGAGACTGTGTAAAGGCGTTCTTTTCTGGTGATCGAGAAGAAGTGTAAAACCTTTATTACCGAAGGAAGATCTTGATAGCAGATTCACGTGTTCTACATCGACTATCTGTTGTGAATATATTGCTGCTGAAGTTGTGAAGTTTCTGGTAATATCTATTGCAACTGGATCGACTCAGAACTGTTTTGATTACAGATTTTTATTTTCTGAAGACAACGATCTATCTACTGTCAATTGCATTCTGTTGCAATTGTGAAGAAAAACTGGAGAAGTGTTTTCTTTATCGAAACCCTTTTTATTTTTTGAGTGATCAGCTTCTCGTTCTAAGCTGTGTGGGTTCGTGTTTGAACCAGGAAGGCTGTGTTTTCCTGAATCTTGTAAAGGTGTCAACTGCCTGTACTCAGTTGTGAACAGGTCTGTGGAAACGAGGACCAGATAGTGAAAATCGCCAAGCTCGTGGATTTGAGCGTTGGTGGAGTGGACTAGGGGCCTTCTGTTCCTCGAACCACTATACATCCGTGTGTTCATGCTTTTACTTTTTCCGCTGCATATTTAATCGTGAAAAAGCATAGTGGACAGAATTTGTCTAAATTGAAGAGATTGTAATAATTTTGAAAAGACACAATTCACCCCCCCTCTTGTGTGTAATCCGTAGATTCAGATCCAACAATTGGTATCAGAGCAGGAGTTTCTTATTTTTAAAGTCTTATCAAGCTAGAAGTATTTAAACATTATACATAGTGTATCATGGCTGATATGAGAGAGGGAATGTCAATGGTCAGAGCACCTTACTTTAATGGAGATAATTATGGCTGCTGGAAATCACGTATGATTATTTATCTGAAAAATCTTGGTTACAAAGTCTATTCAAAGATTCTGACTCCCTATGAAATTCCTGAAAATCCCGATACATGGAGTGCTGCTACAGAGGCTGAGTATGACATAAATTCAAAAGCTATGAATGCAATCATCTGTGGTCTAGGACCAGATGAATTTAACAGAGTATCTCAATGCCCGACTGCATATGAAATGTGGCAAACAATAGCTGTTGCTTATGAAGGAACAGATAATGTAAGACAGATGAGATATGCAACTGCTAAGTTAAAATTAGATACTTTCAGAATGATTGAAGGAGAGAGCATCACTCAGATGAATGGAAGATTGACAGAAATTGTCAATAATATAACAGCTCTAGGAGAACCAATCAAGCAGGCTGATCAAGCGTTGAAGGTACTGAGAGTACTTCCTACTCGATGGAATGGAATCTCTGCAGCAATCAGACAATCAACTTCTGTTAAAGATCTAACTATGAGAGAACTGATTGGTACATTGATGATGTACGAAGCTGAAATGCAAGATGAGGTAAATGAGCATAAAGTCTACATAAAAAGGGAAAATACTGCTTTGAAAGTGACTTCTCAACAAAAGGATAGCAAGGAAGTGAGATGTTATGAATGCAAAAAGATGGGACATATCAGACCGGATTGCCCAAAATTGAAAGATGCAAAGAAGAAGAAATTCTTCAAAGGAGATGATTATGAGCAGAAAGACAAGAAAGCTATGAAAGCTACTTGGAGTGTTTCTGAAGACTCAAGTAATTCTTCTGAATCAAGCTCAGAGAAGGAGAAATCCAATTTAAAAGCAAATATGTGTTTCATGGCTGAAACTGATGAGGTACACTCATACTACTCCTCTGACTCAAATAATGAATCAAACTCTGAAACAAGCTTCTCAAATAAAAAACTTGCAGCTTACTGCAATATGCTTGAAGAAAGGTATGACTCATTATTTAAAAAATATAAATCTATAAAGAACTTTCACAAAGCTATTTCAGATGAGAGAAATACTTTGCTAAAACAACATAAGGAATTAATTGACAAATACAACTCTGCTGACTCAAATAAAATTAATTTTGAATCAAAAATAAAAACTCTACAGGATGAAGTAGAATCTTATAAAAAGGCTGCATTAGTTTTTACAAAAGGAGAAAACACCTTAAATGAGATACTTGGAAAAACTGTAATTAAAAAGGAAAGGTTTGGAATTGGAAGTAAAGGAGAAAAACCTAAGTTATACAAAAAAATTTTTGTTCCTAGCACTAAACATGTTATTTGTAACTTCTGTGGAACAAAAGGTCATATAGCTAAAAACTGTTTTCTAAGACAACCTCAAATATGTGGAATTAAGAAAGCTTATATTTCCAACGATCTATATGATTCAATCAATTTTAAGAAAACAAAGCAAATATGGATACCCAGATCACTGCTTGCTAACACTCCTGGACCCAACAAAATATGGGTACCAAAGCAATTTGTTTGAATGTCTTTGCAGGTAGCAGGTCACCAAAGAAAGAAAGAAATATGGTATATGGACAGTGGCTGCTCAAGACAAATGAGTGGAACTTCAGCTAATTTCTCTTCTCTTACTCGAAAGGAAGGAGGACTTGTCACCTTTGGTGACAATGCCAAAGGAAAGATTATTGGTATTGGAACAGTTGGAGATCCAGAGACAGTCTCAATCAACAAAGTACTTTATGTACAAGGGTTAAAACACAATCTGATAAGTATCTCTCAACTCTGTGATGATGGATACACTGTTGATTTTACTAACAATAGTTGTACTGTTTCTAAAGATAAACTGTTTAAGTTTAGAGCACCCAGAACTGATAATGTTTATACTTTGGGTTTGTATTCCTTGTGTAAACAACAAGTAAACTGCTTAACTGCTAATATAAGTGAATTCTGGATCTGGCATAGAAGACTTGGTCATTGCAATATATATGCTTTACATAAATTATCTAAGAAACATCTAGTTTCTGATTTGCCTAGTCTCAAATTTGAAAATGACAGATTCTGTGATGCATGTCAGCTTGGCAAGCAACACAAATCATCATTCAAATCTGTTAATAAAGTTGCTACAACTAAACCTCTAGAACTTATCCATATGGATTTGTTTGGACCTTCAAGAGTAGCAAGTTTAGCTGGTAAATTATATGTTTATGTATTAGTTGATGATTATTCTAGATTTACTTGGATTTTCTTTTTGAAATTTAAAAGTGAAGCTTTTAGTTTATTTGAAGGTTTTTGTAAATCTATTCAAAATGAAAAAGGTTTTAATATAATCTCATTGAGAAGTGATCATGGTGGAGAATTTGAGAACCAGGAATTTAATTCCTTTTTATCAAACATGGGTATTAAACACACCTTCTCTGCTCCAAGAACACCTCAACAGAATGGGATTGTAGAAAGAAGAAATAGAACTATTCAAGAAATGGCTAGAACTATGTTAAATGAATATAGCCTACCTATATATTTCTGGGCAGAAGCTGTTAATACAGCTTGTTATATAATGAATAGAATTTTAATAAGACCTATTTTGAAAAAGACACCCTATGAACTATGGAATAACAAAAAACCTAAAGTAAATTACTTTAAAGTTTTTGGATGCAAGGTTTACATCTTGAATACCAAAGATAATCTTGGTAAATTTGATCCAAAATCTGATAAAGGTATTTTCTTAGGATATTCTGCAACCTCCAAAGCTTATAGAGTCTATAATAAAAAGTCAAGGATTGTTGAAGAATCAGTTCATGTGAAATTTGATGAATCTGATCCTTTTGAGAAAAGGATAGAACAAATAGATGAACCTGATTCTAATGAAAACATGAGACTTGAGAATTTAAAGAATGATTTTGAAAATGATATAAAAGAAATTCAGTCCAGTTCAGAAGAACATGACACTGAAGAACCTTTGAATGTAATGCCTAGACAGTCTAGAACCTTAAAGAATCACCCTTTAGAATCTGTGATAGGTGACTTAGAGACTGGTATTCAAACTAGAAGAAACTTTGGAAACATAGTTGAATTCTCTGCTTTCCTATCCCAACAAGAACCTAAGACCATAGAAGAAGCCTTAGATGATGAGAGCTGGGTAATAGCAATGCAGGATGAATTGAACCAGTTCAAGAGAAATAAGGTTTGGGAATTAGTTGAAAGACCACATGATTATCCAGTAATAGGAACTAAATGGGTCTTTAGGAATAAACAGGATGATCAAGGGATAATAACTAGAAATAAAGCAAGATTAGTAGCTAAAGGATATAATCAAGAAGAAGGAATAGATTATGATGAGACCTTTGCACCTGTAGCCAGGTTAGAAGCCATTAGAATCCTTTTAGCCTATGCATCTTATATGAATTTTAAATTATTTCAGATGGATGTTAAATCTGCCTTTTTAAATGGTTATTTAATGGAGGAAGTTTATGTTGAGCAACCTCCTGGTTTTGAAAATTCTCAAAAACCAGATTCTGTTTTCAAACTTACTAAAGCTCTTTATGGCCTTAAACAAGCACCTAGAGCTTGGTATGAAAGACTAAGTTCTTTTCTTTTGAAAAATGATTTTACTGTTGGACTAGAAGATCCAACACTCTTTAAGAAAACTGTGAAAAATAATGTTTTGTTGGTTCAAATTTATGTTGATGATGTAATCTTTGGATCAACCAATAAAATTCTTTGTCATGAATTTTCAGAATTAATGCAAAAAGAATTTGAAATGAGTATGATGGGAGAATTAAATTTCTTTTTGGGTCTTCAAATATTTCAAAAAGATTTTGGAAATATTTTAAATCAATGCAAATACATTACTGATTTACTTAAGAAATTTGGACTTGAAAACAGCAAGACATTTACAACTCCTATGTGTACTAATATAAAACTTGATTTGGATGAAACTGGAAAATCAGTGGACAACAAGTTATATAGAGGTATGATTGGTAGTTTGTTATATCTTACTGCTAGTAGACCAGATATAATGTATTCAGTATGTCTTTGTGCTCGATTTCAATCAAATCCCAAAGAATCCCACTTAACTGCTGTGAAACGAATTTTTAGATATTTAAAAGGTACTATTTATCAATCTCTGCTTTATCCAAAAACCTCTGATTTTAAATTAATTTCATATTCAGATGTTGACTTTGGAAGCTGTAGATTAGATAGGAAGAGTACTTCAGGAACATGTCACTTTTTAGGAAAGTCTTTAGTATCATGGTCTAGTAAGAAACAACACTCAGTTTCCCTGTCAACAGCCGAGGCAGAATATGTGTCTGCAGGTAGTTGCTGTGCACATGTGTTGTGGATGAAAAACACTCTTATGGACTTTGGATTAAATTTCAATAATACACCTATTTTATGTGATAATACTAGTGCAATTAATATTTCAAAAAATCCTATTAGTCATTCTAGAACTAAGCACATTGATATAAGACATCACTTTTTAAGAGATCATGTGTTTAAAAAGGATATATTTTTAGAATTTGTAAATACAGAAAATCAATTAGCAGATATTTTTACTAAACCACTTCCCACGGCAAGGTTTGAATTTATTAAGGGGGAGTTAGGTTTATTTAATTTTAAATAGTTTTTTTTAATCTTATTCTGTTTTCGAATTCTGCTTAATTTCTGTTTCCCGCTATAAGTAATTTTATTTTGTTTTAAATAAAAGTAATGATTAGTGATTACACGGGAATCAAGGCTGTCAGAACCGTTTCACCTTCTAAACTGTTTCACCTTTTTCGGAAACCCTTTCGAAAACCTAAAACCGCACATCTGCTCCAAAACCCTTTTCTGAATCTTCAAACCCTAAACTTACGAACCTTCAGAAATCGTTGTTGAAATGGCAAAGACTAAGCGTCCAGATGAAGCTGAGAGCAGTGCTGCAAAGAAACCTAAAGTAGTTGGTCGGAAAATACTGCAAGGTAAAGTCATAGATTTAGAATGGCTGTTTGAAACTAATTTACTGTTGAAGCAAGAATTGTCGTTTCAAAGCCTTGAGCAAGCTTTTAATAGTGAAAACTCTGAGTTTCTATATGAGGCAGAAATGAGACATTTCTTTAGAACAGTTCAGTTTAGCCTTGGAGATACGGAGGATAGTTTATTGGCTCAAATAGAGGATAAGGACTTTTCCATATCATCTGTAGAGATAAGTCAAATTCTTAACTGCCCTCATGAAGGAGTTTTTCATTTCGATTTACGGAATATTGGAGATTCTGTACATAAGTCTGAAGACATTATGTCTTTTCTGTTTGGAACCAGAGTGATAAAGAAAATGTTTATTAAAGATTTGGAGCCCAATCAGAAAATCTTGGTAAAATTTGTTCAGACTGGTTTAGCACCAAGGATGGCTGAGATGGAGAAAATCCTATACCCTGACATGTACATAATGTATCTTCTGATGTGTGATATTAAGTTTAATTTTCCTCGGTTTATGATAAGATATCTGAGATACTGCTGTCAGAGTGAAGCAAGAATGACCTTTTTCCCTTATGGAAGGTTCATTTCTTTGTTTTTGTTTAAAAGAGGAATGATCAGATTGGTAGATGCTGGGGTGAAATGTCACCACAGTAATGTTTTTAATGCTGGAACTTTGAGGAAAGTAGGATACTTCTGGAGCACAATTAAAGGAAAACTCTTACCTGTTGGAGCTGAGGAAGACTCGGAGAGTGCTCAGGCTCAACCGGCTAAGTCCAAGGAGGGACAAGCAGAATCAAGGGTTAGTACAGTGGCAAGGAGAATTCGCTTTGAGATGGAGGAAGTTGAGGAAGAGAGAAGTCAAGAAGGACTTCAATCTAGAAGGAAGAGGTCAATTGATGAAGAAATTATCTCTCCTTCCTTGAAATCCTCTGAACCGGTAATTTCTTATTCATTTGTGAGAGAAGCTGTTGTGGAGCAGATTGCACCGATAGAGGAACCAGCAGCTCAACCGGAAATCCAAAAAGAACCTCAATCTGCTGCTGTGGCTGTTGAAAAAGCAATTCCACAAGAACAACTTATGGAGGCAGTGCCTGGTGAAGAAGTGGCCCGACCTCAAGATTTACATGAAAATATTGTTCTTGACCATTCAGTAGAAGTCAGAGAGACTACTGTTCGTGATGAACGTACTTCTGAAGCTAATACAGAGGTACTTCAGGAAGATTTTTCAGTGGAAGAGTTTCAAGCTTCAAAAGCTAGTTCAGTGGATCAACCTTGTCAGGACAAGGACAAAGAACAGTCAGATGCAGATTCTTTACCACTTGCCCTGCCTCATCAACCTATTTCTGGACATGAGAATAGAGCACAGGGTGCCCCTGATTTGAGAAAAGAATAAGTTGTTGAGTTGTACAAGCGTATCTCTCAATTAGAATCTGAGAATGTTAGTCTCAGAAATTCTCTGAACTTAGAGCAGTTGAAGTTTCAGAAGCTGAAAGAATCTACTGTTTCAAGACAGGAAGTAGATTTGTTTAAGACTGATATGCTGCATGCTGTTGATTAGTTAAAATCAGAGATGGTAAAGAAAGATGACTTGTCTGAGATGAAGATTTACATGGAGAATAAATTTGAGTCTGTTGCAAACAATGCTGTGAGTGGATCAGGCTCTTCACCTGATTTGATTCGGAGATTTCAAGCAATTACTGCAGCAATGAGCAATATGAGTGACAGATTACACGATCTTCAGTGTAATAGTGCCCCTTTGTCAGTTTTTCTAGATAATCAGAAATTTTTAGTGGATCAGTTGACATCTGGAGAGCAACCGATTAGGATTCTTTTGAATCAGTTATCAGAGAAACTGGCTCTTTTTGTTGAAAAAGAAGAAAGAATGCATGAGTTTTTCAGAGTTAATTTGATTGAAGATATTCATATGACTCAAGAGAACATAGATCTTATCATCAAGTTAGGAGATGGGATGATGAAGAGGCTCAGAGAACAGTTTACAGAGATCAAGACCGCGATTCAAAGGAGATAGACACCCTTTTTTTCCCTATCTTATCCATGAACCTTGATTCCTCTGTATATCACAATCGTTTATATATAACAGCTTGTGAATGAAAATTCTTTTCTTAATTCTTTTTTGTTTTGTTGTTTATTGATTTATGATTAAGTTAGCCAGTATAACAAATTCACTTATTCATACACAGTTAATTATAGCATTTACTTATAGTTCAGTGCAATATTGAATGTGTTCAAATCCGTAATTTTTCATTCTTTTTTGATATCACAAAAAGGGGGAGAATTTGGATAAACACAACATTTAAATTCATTTGTTTCTTATGAAGAAATTTGGATATATAGGAGAAGACATTTATCTTTTATCTATTTTTTAGCTGAAAATTTATTTTTATGGGGGAGAAATTTTATTATAGTTAAATATTGTTTTAATCCTTTCAGAATTCTAAAATTTTATAAAACTAATTTTTTTCAATAAAGATTGCAATTAAATTAGTTCTATTATTTTATGGGTTTTGTGATCATCAAAAAGGGGGAGATTGTTGAGCAATGTATTGTTTTCAAACAATTCAAAATAATGTTTTTTAAAGGGGGAGATTATTTCAAATAATACTCTGTCTCTTTATGATGATTTTGATGCTCACAAATACCCTTAATTATTTACTAATTATTTCGTTGAGTATTTTGCAGGAATTTATTTTATTTATTTATTTCATAAAACGAGATTTCATACTTCATTTATTCCGAGATCAATTTTAGCGTGTTCTGGAATCACTGTAGCGCAAGATCAATTTTAGCGTGTTCTGGAATCACTATAGCGCGAGATCAATTTTAGCGCGTACTGGAATCACTGTTCATACCCTACGTTGATGAACATAACGTATGGATGAAAAGTTTACTTTTTATGTTAAAAGAAACGTATGGTTAAGGAACCTTACGTTATTTTGAAACGTATGGTCAATGAATCTTACGTTGTTTAAAAGTATGGAAGAAGAACATTACGTTTGGAAGGAACCTTACGTTTTCGTTGTTGGACAAGTATGGAAGAGAAACCGTACGTTAGTTTTCAGTGTTGAGTTTGTTTCTCAAAAGTATGGATCATCAACCTTACTTTTATAATCAACCGTACATTCTTCGAAGAGTTGAAGCGAGACAAAGTATGGATGATCAACCCTACGTTTGAATGCTGAAGAGAAAGTATGTACGTTCTGAACCTTACGTTTGTGAACCTTACGTTTGTGAACCCTACGTTTGGAGCCACGTCATCAACCCTACGTTTGGCGTCGGGATATTTTTGACAGACGATTTTTCCTTTTGCATTGGTCAAACAAGCGGATTATTAAGCGGATTTCGAGCCGATTCTTAAGTACGACTTTGACTGAATCAAAGACGATTTTCAACGGATTACTGATTGATTTAAACGGAGCTTTTTATGCCGATTCCTCAGGGGAGTTACAACGGCTCTGTTATTTCATTTAATATCGCGAATCTAAAGGAGATTTTCATGGATCTATTTATGCGGAAGATTTTCTCAGATTTGAATATATATGTTCTATCTTGGAAACTTCGGATATATATATATACACAGAAAAGTGTGTGAAAGATATAGATTGATCTTTTAACGAGCAAGAAACAGAGACTGTGTAAAGGCGTTCTTTTCTGGTGATCGAGAAGAAGTGTAAAACCTTTATTACCGAAGGAAGATCTTGATAGCAGATTCACGTGTTCTACATCGACTATCTGTTGTGAATCTATTGCTGCTGAATTTGTGAAGTTTCTGGTAATATCTATTGCAACTGGATCGACTCAGAACTGTTTTGATTACAGTTTTTTATTTTCTGAAGACAACGATCTATCTACTGTCAATTGCATTCTGTTGCAATTGTGAAGAACAACTGGAGAAGTGTTTTCTTTATCGAAACCCTTTTTATTTTTTGAGTGATCAGCTTCTCGTTCTAAGCTGTGTGGGTTCGTGTTTGAACCAGGAAGGCTGTGTTTGCCTGAATCTTGTAAAGGTGTCAACTGCCTGTACTCAGTTGTGAACAGGTCTATGGAAACGAGGACCAGATAGTGAAAATCGCCAAGCTCGTGGATTTGAGCGTTGGTGGAGTGGACTAGGGGCCTTCTGTTCCCCGAACCACTATACATCCGTGTGTTCATGCTTTTACTTTTTCCGCTGCATATTTAATCGTGCAAAAGCATAGTGGACAGAATTTGTCTAAATTGAAGAGATTGTAATAATTTTGAAAAGACACAATTCACCCCCCCTCTTGTGTGTAATCCGTAGATTCAGATCCAACAGCCATAGTTTTCCGAATCAACTCTATCTACTATATGGTCTCCAGAACAAGATGAGGTCCCAGCAAAGCTGCCTTTATTTCCTCCAACCAACATAAGGGTGATCGGCATGGCCTACCGTACAATGCCTCATAAGGTGCCATCTCAATAGTTGCTTGAAAACTATTGTTGTAGGAAAACTCTACAAGAGGTATATGCTTCTCCTAAGACCCTCCAAAATCCAGAATACATGCTCATAGAATGTAATCAAACACCTGAATTATATGCTCAGACTAGCCATCCGTCTAGGGGTGGTAAGCTGTACTCAAACATACATGTGTACCTAAATCCTTCTGAATCCCCTTCCAGACCTGAGAAGTAAAACACACATCTCTGTCTGAAACAATGGAGTGTGGAACTCCATGAAGACATAAAATATCTTGGATATACAATTGTCCTAGCTCATCGACACTGAAGGTGTCCTTGATCAGTAAGAAGTGGGAAATTTTCGTGAGTCTGTCAATGACAACCCAAACTGTGTCATTCCCTCGAGGAGACCTCGGAAAACCGGTCACAAAGTCCTATGCGACGCCATTCCACTTCCACTCGTGAATGGGTAACTACTGTAAAAGCCCTCCTAGTCACTGATGCTTGACCTTCACCTACTGAAAAGTGGAACAAATCATGACAAAACTAGAAACATCCCTCTTCATACCTGGCCACCAATAATAATGGTGTAGATCAAGATACATCTTGGTGACGCCGGGATGAACTGCCCAAACTAAAGAATGAAAATCCCACATCAGCTCCTCGCGTATATCTACTGGCACCCATATGCACCTCTTGAAATGCAAGATCTCATCATCACCTATGGTCCATCCAGGAATAGGATCCTCTCCTTACACACTCTCCCTTAGTACTAGGTCTTCAGAATCTAATAGCTGCATCATTTTATCTTGATCCAGAAGAGTATAGGTAATAGCTACCGAAGATAGGAAAGTCTACCACAATCTGTCGTGCACTTCCAAATGCATCTCAGAGAACAAATCCATAAGCTGTCACTCACTACTAGCCTCCCGAACTGCTTGTATATGAGTCCTCCTGCTCAATGCATCAGCCACTGCGTTGTCTTTCCCAAGTTTACATGCAAGTTCAAATTAAAAGGACTATAGGTACTCAAACAACCTACACTGTCTCAAATTCAGATCACGTGGAGTGAAGATGTACTTGTGACTCTTGTGGTCGGTGAAAACCACAATGTGCTCTCCCAGAAGGAAATGTCTCCAACAACGTAGGGAATGAACAATAGCTACCAAATCTGTATCGTGCGTCAGGTAATTCCTCTCATGTGGCCTTAACTTCTGAGACTCGTACGCAATGACTCAATCACCCTACATAATCACAGCTTCCATCCCGATACCAGATGCATCATAGTAAATAGTATAGATCTTTCCCAGATCTGGAAAGACTAGTGTCTATGCTGAAGTAAACCTTCATTTAAGCTCCTGAAAGGCTGACTCATAATAATCTGACCATAAGAACATCACACGCTTATTAGTTAGACCTGTCAGCGGCGCTGCTAAGCGTGAAAAGTCATGTATAAAATGTTTTTAGTATCTATCTAGCCCTAGAATACTATGCACCTCAAAGTCATTCTTCAGATGCTCCTAGGAAACTATAGATCTCAATTTCTCTGGGTCTACTGATACTTCTGTCTCTGAGATAACATAACCCAAGAAGTGAATTTAATCCATCCAAAAGTTACAATTTGAGAGCTTAGCATATAACTGATGCTCCCTCAGTGCACTCAAAACGATCTCAAGATGGGTTTCATGGTCGTGTCGAGTGTGAGAGTACACCAAGATATCGTCCATGAAAACCACCAAGAAGGAATAAAAGTATGGATGGAACACTCGGTTCATAAGTGCCATGAAAATAGTAGGCGCATTCATGAGACCGAACGTCATAAGCACATACTCGTATAGACTATACCTACTTCAAAATGCTTTGAGAGGTATATCATATGGCCTAACGTGAAATTGAAGATAACCGGACCTCATGTAAATCTTTGAGAACACCCGGTCTCCTCAAAGCTGATCAAAGAGATCATCAATCCTCGGTAAGGGATACCGGTTCTTGACCGTCCACTGGTTCATGTTCCAATAGTCCACACAATGCCTAAGGGTATCGTCTGCCTTCTTCACAAACAGTATTGGAAAACCCCAAGGAGAAGTACTGGGTCAGATGAAACCCTTTTCTTGCAAGTCCTCCAACTATTTCTTGAGTTCCTGCAACTCTGATTTAGAAATCCTATAAGTAGGAATGGACACCGGTGCCACTCCTAGAACAATCTCAATAGAAAAGTCTACCTCAAGCTTCAAAGTCAAACCTGAAAAGTCCTCTGAAAATACATCTCTAAAATTATCCACCACTAGAGGAAAGTCTAACTGTGAAGTCCCCTATTCATCCAGATATAGAAAATCAATCTAGTATGTAACTCCTCCAAACCCATGATGCTCTAGACCCTCTCTGCTTTCTTGGACATCTCATTCACCCATATGAAGAAAGGATCCACCCTCTGGTGATACAAAACTCACCCTATGAAAATAACAATCAACGACTACCTGGAAGGGAACTAGACAATCCATTTAAAGAATGAAATCATAGCCAGTCATCTCTAGGACATAGATGTCCCATAAAAAGTGACATCCACCAACCTACAAAGGGCACCCTCTGCACTGACGCACACTAGCCGTTCTAGTCCCCAACATTGTTTCTAGTGTTAATATATTAGCAGAAGAAAAGATGCAGAGCTCAAGGCTATCCACGATAGCAAAAGATATAATGCTATGGGATGCCCCTATATCAAAAAACGCAGAATCTAAAACTGAGGCTACTAAGATTGTACCTTGAATGGTAGAAGGTTCGGGATCCTGCTTCTGCTAGGTCTGATCCTCTACAAAAGTCTGGCATGTACTATGACCCTGTGACCCTACCTGATCACTATGAGCTGATCCACCCTGATGTCACTGAAAAATGGGTGACTGGCTACCGTGACCATGACCTCCACCTCAGCATGAATGGCCGGAAGAACTCCTGTTCCCAGATTTGGGAGAAATTTGTGGCACTGCTCCCGAATGAGGAGTCATAGAAGAACCCCTGTCACCACCTACTGGTGAGAAGAACTTAAAAAAGTGATGAAGGTGACCCATATTTCCACAAGATCGGCACTCCACCGGGTCCCTCAGGAAACTTGGCCTCGTATTCCCTCTTATCCCACACTTGTAGCACATCACCTCACTACCAGAAGATGCATCCCTCCTACTCTGATCTCCTTGTGAAGTCTCCCTGTGGTGCTTCCAACTATCAGCAGATAGAGCACTAACTCTAGATGTTGAACCACCCTTGATCACAGCTCCATAATCCCTCAGATTTCACTATGAGATTAGCACCTGGTTGATGATAGAATATATCAAATTCAACCTGAATATGCTCACCTGAGATTGGTTGTCGTGCCTAAGAAAATCCTCAAACTTCCCTTTAAGGAACAATTCATCACCTCCTGAAATTGGCGTGAAATGTAGTAGCCCTATGAAGAGAGAGGAATAATCCATAATAGAAAGAGTACCCTGCTCCAGACTCATGAACTCTTGGGCTCGGTCGGCCCTCAAGGTCTCTGGATAGAAGTAATCGTATAAGATGTGCTAAAACTCATCCCAAGCCATATTCTGTTGGCGTCCCCCCTATGAGATCACATACCACCACCTCTTGGCAGAGTCTCAGAGAATGTAGGTAGAGATATTCACCCTATTCTCTAGAGGTATCTACAGATGCTCAAAAATCACCAGCGTGGCTTCTAGCCATGACTTTGTAGCCTGGTGTCCTCCATCCCCTGAGAAAGTGGGAGGATGCTGCTACAGGAAGACCCATGTCAAATCAACCATCTACGGGGTAGGAGGAGGCGCTCCCCGAAAGGTATGAATCATCCTCAGAAAGCCCTCTCTGAACTATGCATCAACACCTATGTCAGATACAATGGCTAGGGCCAAGGCTGGTACAACGGGAGGATCTGCAGGTAGTCCTTGATCGGCCAACTCCGATGTCTAATCACCGTCTAGAAACATGCGTACAACCAGAGGACATGTCAGTGGCATGACTCTGCAAGGTCAATCACACACCTGAGATCAAGATTATCAAGTTCTGAAAACAAGGAGTGCAAGAAGGGAACAGGAGAAAGAAAGCACTCACTTTTTACAAAACATGACTACATGACGTGTATATTTATTAAATGACATGTTCCATTAAGTCATTTACATGGGTATTTACTCCTAACTCAACTAGTCGTGTAATACCCTAGACACACGGCGTGTTATCTTAACACACAACATGTGATTGAATCCCCTTTCCCTGCTCGAGTCCTTCTACACGGTTAAGCAACACGACTCGCCTAAGACAAGACTACACGGCATGTGCAAGGTAGACACAACGTGTACTAGACCAGCTTCTCCTGGCCCATGTTGTTAGTGACACGACCTGACTCATGGCTCACACTACATGGTGTGTTTGAGATGGACACGACGTGTATGTGAAGGGATAACACCAACCTGTGTTGTTCGTGACACGACTGGGTAATTGGGTCAGACAACACAACATGCTCAATAGGGACTCGACGTGTATAGCTTAAGGTTTCTCCATGCATGTTGTTAGTTACACGGGCAAACATAGGGTCGACACTATATGGTGTGTTCAACTAGTACATGACATGTTTCCACCAGACATTCCCCATCCAGTGTCTCTACCCACACGACCTATGACACGGTTAGAGACTACATGACATGTATATAAAGTACAGGGTGCATACTTAAGAAAAACAGTTTCTTCCTCAACATAAGAACACATGGAATTTAATTAACATTACACGACATGTATTCCAGGTTTTTCTAGACAGTAAGCCCCAGAAACTAATTCAGAGCCTATAAAACATTGAAAAAAACATTGAAAGTTCCAAATTCCAATCCATGAGGGCCCATACTCCCCACAAATCAAATTTTGGAATCTTGTACACATTATAACATGGAAAACAAGGAAATGATCCACAATATTCCAGTCCATGAGGTCCCATAACACCTCAAGAACCAAATTTTGGAATTCATTTAAGCAAACCTATACACAAACAATACCCTATAAAACACCAGGTATTTCTATCAAGGTAATTATCACAACAGGATGAATATGTTACACATCATCTATCACAACAACATGCAATCACTAATGCATCCTAGATGGCATAGTGAAAATGCATGACATGTGATTTATAGAAAGTGACTATATGATGAAGGAGATGGAATAACCTCATCTCATCAGGTTGCAATAGAAATAGAACCTCAATAACATCAACAATAACAAAACAAATCATGTGAATCACTCAAGGTGAAATCAAATCAACTGTAATAATTGAAAAACCAGAAAAATTGAAATTAAATGAGGTAGATTAGCTTTTCCCTATACATGGGTTATCTACTCTCGGGCCCAACTTATTACCAAGTACCCATTCCACCCTATACATTGCTAAAGGCTCCATGCATTAAGTCAATAAGAAAAGAATCCCTCTGATACCACTTTGTAACATCCCAGTTCTAGAAGCCACCCAGAGGCGCCCTGTACCCGGTTAGTTACATGGCCTCAATCACATTTCCCCGGATGCTAGAGGCTATTGACTAGAAGCAAGGGCCTTGGGTCTGATAGTGGGGAAACTATGCCCTCATTGGCAGAGTACACAGCGGAAGTAAACAAATACATACAAGAGTAGAATTAGTAATAATGCATACAAAAGTAACAACAGAAGACTAAAAGTATGAAATGGAGAACATATATGAAATGATTCATGATACATATGTTTAGGAAAACAGCCAAACAAGTCACAATGATGGAATACAACACTGCTAAACGAAAGTGCAAAATAAAGCATATAAACTCCTCATCCTCGCAATCTGTAGCTTGGTCCCATGCTCTCCAACTCCACACCAAATCAAGTACCTGAAGTATAAGGGCGCGTTCCCTTATCTATACCTGCAACAATGTAAATAGTTTGGACACTAAGGCGTGGCCCAAACAGGGTGTGAAACTAAATCCCAGTAGGAAACCACCCGAAGATCTTTCCTAGCAGTTAGTGAATATATGGAAGGTAATAGTATAGAAAATAGTAAACAAGAAAGTGATCCACAGTAAACAATCCACAGTTTCAATATCAAGTAACAGTGAAACAAACAGCTAAACTTTAACCAGATAACCCTATTGGAAGTACTCACAGTCATCCCCTCTGGTCCTACCTAAGAAGTACAAGTAACCCTCTTGGAAGTGAACTCAGCCTAACCCTTCTGGTTCAGTCATAAGTATGGAATAAGACTTTATGAGGAAGCGCTCACAGTCAATTCCCTCTGTATTTAAAGGTAAAGAAAGACTCTCTGAGGAAGCATACACAGTCAATTCCCCTTATAGTCTAAGGAAGTCAAGGACACTCTGAGGAAGCTCACACTATCAATTCCCCTTATATCCCCAAGGAATATGACTCTCTTAGGAAGCTCACTTGATCAATTCCCCTTATATACCATGTCTTTCAATTTAAACCAAGACTCTCTGAGGAACCTCACATGGTCAATTCCCTTTATAGTATAAAACAATTAGGGACTATATGAGGAATATCACACAGGCAATTCCCCTTATAGACCCAAGTGGTTCAAGGCTCTTTGAGGACGCTCACTCAGTCAATCCCCCTTATAGCCTAAAGTGCTCAAAGACTCTCTGATGAAACTCACTCAGTCAATTGCCCTTATAGTCTAGTACACCAGGTTCTCACGACCCGGTGTAGGTCAACGAGCATAACAATGTAATATGGTGAAAGTAAAAATACAACACTACTTGGCTAAATAGTCTACAACACATCAAGCATGTCAGAATACAAACTCTCCATACTACAACAACAGGCATGGAAAACAGGCAAGGCAGTTGAACTGGCTAAACAGGACCAAAGGGTCGTAAATAGAACATGCAATGGAAAAAAATCCAAAACATAGCAATAAACCCTATTCATATCCAAAATTACCATTACAAAAGCATACAAGCAAGGAAGACAGTCAACAGGGGTAAAACAGTAAACACGCAATACCCCGTTCAAAGGTATTGGTGGAATTTTCACATAATACTTAAAGAATTCGAATGGAAAGGCACAAACCACCAACCTAGGGGTTAGGAGATCACTATACTTGATCCTCGAGGCCTGAATCTCCTTAGAACGCCAAAGATGTAAGAAAAAGTATAAAATATTCAACCCACGATAACTTGGAAAAGATGAGGAATCATGAAACGAGGCTCAAGAAGAAGAGAGAACTCACCAATGTGATTCCAACGCAACCAACGGTGTTCGAATCGGAGGACAGATGGAGGCTCATGGGTTTGTCGAAGATCTGTGGCTGTACGGATTCTCTAGGAGGAACGAGACCTAGAAGAAGGGCATTTTTCCGTCACACACGACCCCGATGCGTTTAAAAAAACACAGCATGTACTTTTGGAGTACATGGTTTGTACTTTATGTTTCCATACTCCGAATTAGGTGGGCTCCAGGTCACTCCCACATGATAGTGTGTGTGGCTACTACACGTCTAGCACACGACCTGCTGCGGCAAGGAAGTACACAATGTGTAATTAGAAAATTTCCAGAATTTACTTTTTTCTAAAAAATGACCAGAAAAGGAAAAACATACTTGAAAAGAAGGTATGGGTTCTTACACTCTGATATAGAAGGCTCCTCATGTGTGGATAAGAGATGATAGGTGGTGCCCTTTTATAGTGGAGGGGAATTAGACACTTGGAATTAATACTTATAATTACTTAAAAGATTAAATTATATATATCATAATCATGTAAAGAGGAACCCAGGTACCGAAAATTTGAATATAAGATGTCATAGGCTCTAGATGATCTTAAAAAATTACATTTGGGCTTGTGTTTGAATCATTTTACGGCTTATATTCTAGTAAAACCTCATTAAAACCATTTTAACCTTAACCATTATAATATAACTATTTAATAGGATAACATAATTACTTGAGAAAAAATGAAGGAGGTCTTTAAAAAAAATAGAAATGATGATTATAAATATGTAATCTATTTTATTAGATTTAATTCCTATAGTTGGTAAAAATTACATTTAATATAAAAATATTAACATATGAGAAATGTTTTTAGGAAAATACCTATTTCAAGGTTAAAAGTACATTCACATTTTAAAAACAAAAATAATTTTTTAAATAATTTTTTTAAATAATATCAAAAATAAATTTTTAGACATTTATATCCATCCAAAACTAAATTTCATGTTCCAACCTTGCAATTAAATGAAATGAATCAAAAAATGTTTTTAATAGAATAAAAAATTACTTATCTATCATAGTAGTAAATATTGGTGTCCAAAATTAAAAATAATTATTAAATATAAAATTTTTAACTCATTATTAATATATTTCTCCAAAAAAGTAATATAATAGGATAAAGTAATGTGTTAGAGAGATTTTAATTTTTTACCCTATTGTTTAAACCCAATTTTATCTCTTTTACTATGGTGACAAATAGTTATTATAATTACTATTAATAATGGAATAAATTAGGATTAAACTATTAAATTGTAAAAATTATGATCATTAAAAATATATACTTCAATATATAGATTTAATTTCAAAATTGTGGAAGAATTTAATTTAAAATAAAACCTGTAAAAGGAGACGAAAAACATTTTTACAAGAAGACAATTTCTTAAGCATAAAAGGGTTTTGTCTTAAAAATCAACATAAAATGGATTAAATTGGAATTAATTGGATTAATAATAATAATATAAATGAGGGAAAATAAAATTTAAATTACTTTAAAACAAAGTGAATATTTTTATATTCTTGTAATGAAAAGAGAGTTTTCAAAAAATAAGTAGTATTTTCTACTATTTTCTAAAAAGTTAAATTTTTTATAATAATCATAATAATTAATCCTAATATAACTTTGATATTATAATTTAAAAATTATACCATTTTTAAATGGGAAATATTTATTTTTCTGTAAATACCTTTTATAGAATATATAACATTACTTTTGGGTCATTATGATTTCACAATACATGACGTATATTTTTACCTTATTTAATTATTACCCAAAAAATTGAATATCCAAAAAAATTAGGAAAAATTAACTATTTGATAATTATTATGTGATGATTCTAAAAATAATATTTATTTTAGCAAAATTATCCTCTAAATATTTGGAATTACAATTCTAAATAAAAATCGCCATTTGTTGAAAAATACTAGTTTCTTAATAATAACTATTTTCTGACCCATATAAAAATTGTATTTGATGTCATAAAACTATATTATAATTTTAATTTTAAAAAATATTATTTAATAATATTATTTTATTAAAATATCATTTATTTCAATAAATTGTCGAATTCATCAAAAATAGTGCTTTGAATGAAACTATATTGTTCTCAAAAAATAAAATTTTCAATCCACATATCATATTATAATTTTTATCAAACTCTTTATTTAATCATTTTAATATAAATTTTTAAAAGGTACAAATATAATTATTATTTCATTAAGATAAAATATAAAAATTAATACAAATTGGGTCTAGATTTTTGAATGTTTATTACACCGTCACACACCCTAAGTGTATGGTGTATGATGGTGAGATATTATTAGGTTGGTTTGATATACATCATTTTGGCAATGACATCAATGAACGTGAATTTATCCCATAAGTAGGTTTTATCTTACTTTATTTGTTAAATCATAGTATGATCTTTACCAAGGGAAAATATCTCTTTGTAATCTCCCTTAGATTCTCTAATAAATGGGCTTGATAGGATATAATCCTATTGTCCGAGGCTATCACATATTATTTGAATGAAATATACTTTATAATGAACCTTAATATATAAAATTAAAAATTTCACTGTATAAATTATATAAAAAAGGGGATATATTTTTTAATGGCCTTCTAAAATTTTAATACATTATAAGGGTCCAAAATAACCAAAGTAGTGCATGTTAATTTATAACATCATTACATGATGTCTTTAATCACTGAAAAATTGAATTGAATTTATCAAAGTTTGGGTCACTATAGTATTCCCCTAGTAATAAATTTCTCCCTCAAAAGTTTCACTCATAAACTAAAAAAGATGAGGGTACTTAAGTTTCCTCACCTTTTTGGGTTTCCATGTCACTTTCACAAACATGTGGGTTTTCCAAAACACTTTGACGAGGTGAGTTGTCTTGTTTTTTAGAACTTTGTGTTTATAATATATGATCTTGACTGGTTTCTACTCATATAAATGATAATTATACAATAGTAATACCTGTTATTTTAATACATGTGAGGGTTCTGGTATATACTTTTCTCAAGAAGGATATATGGAACACAATATGTACTTATGATAGGTTAAGTGGGAGTTTTAGTTTATAGGACACTTTTCTGATATGATCAAGGATCTCAAAGGGGGTGATGTATCTAGAACTAATATTTAAATTTATCCAAAACATCTTGACTTTCTTCCATGTTTATATATGAATGAACACTTTATCTCTGACCTAAATCTCTACGTCGAGTTGAAAATTATCAGAATTGATTTTCTATTGACTTTGTGCAGATTTCATATAATCTTGAATGATTTCAAACATATCTATCATCTCTTGGATAAAATTAGGACCATCAGCTTCTACTATCCTACTTGATCCTAATATCTTGGACTCAGAAACCTCATCGGATATAGATCCTCATAAAATTACATTTTTTTCTTTAATGTAAAATGTTGTTCTATCGTAACTACACTAGGGGAAGGCTCTAATCACAAAATCCTTGGAAATCTAGGGAACATGATATTAGTATATCCTCTAGAGTTCTAAAAGTCAGAATAACTATCCATCTAAGGGTGATAAGTATTGTTGAATATCTATTTTGTATTCAATTATTTGTGAAGGCTTCTCTAATACCTCGAGTTAATCCTTGTATCTTGATTAGATATAATATAGATTGAAATTCCATGCAATCTTAACACTTACCTTATGTATATCATGGAGAGTTTTTCAAGTGAGAAATATTACTTGATTGTAATGAAAAGCACTAAATTTTTGAATATATTGACTACCATCCAAATTCTATTATTTCTTTTAGATTTCCTAGGGAGTTCTATATTCAAATCAGTGGTTATATTTTCCAATTTCATTACTAGTATAATAAATTATTTCATCATTCTATTATTCATTTTTCACTCATCATTGACTTAATGGTATACGAAGAATTTAGAATCAAACACCACAGTTTCCCTCTTATTGTTATTAATGATTTTTTTCTTTAGATATCTATAAGTCTTAATGCTTCCCGGAATAATAGATAGGATGAGAATTGTGTATCATCCAGAATCACCATCATTCTTTATGGTTTTTATGTGACACATAATGGGGTTCCAAAAATTATATCACTATATTGAGCTATATTGATCTCCAGAATATTCTCTACCTTCTTCTGTAGTACCTCATTATCATTCTGTCCCCATAGATCCTCTAATGAATGGATGGTTGAGTAGTTATTTGATCATGGTAGGTTAAATATCCTTTTATTATTACCATATCCATAATATTCATGTCTAATAAGATTAGATCCCTTGAAATACTAATCATTGAAATAGTTTCCTGAACCATTCTACTCTGAGCATTTGTGGTATTATTTTCCTTCCTAGGATAGTAATGGTTTTTATAGTCGTAATCCATGATCTGATCTAAAAATCATCATTAGAATATTTTTTGAATATATACATAAGGATTTTATGGTATGTATAAATTTCACACTTCTCCCTATCGAGTCAATTGCTCCAAATATTTAAGTAAAAGATCACAACAACCAATTCTAGATCATGATTTGAATTGTTTTTCTCATAGATCTTAATTTGGTTATCACTTTGTCATCTTTTATGAGTATAAACCCCAATACCTTATTGGATGTATCCATGTAGGTCAAAAATCTATTCCTAGTGGTGGGTAATGGGAGAATAGGTTTGGTGATAAGCCCTTTATTTAGCTCTTGAAAACCTTCCTCACATTATTTATTCTATAAAAACATTATCCACTTCCAAGTTTTCTTGTTTAGTGGGATTGAAAATTTTGAGAGGTTACTCAAAAAATGACAATAGTACTTAGATAAACCAAGGAGGCAATGGATATACGTCATAAAGGTTGTTTTGATCTATTATTTAATTTCCACAATTTCTAAAGTTTCCACATATATCCCTTTGTGGGTGATCATGTAACCCCATAATATTACTTTCTCATACCATAATTCACATTTAGGGCACTTCAAAAAACATCATTTATTTCCACAATGTATTTAGTATTTCATTCAAATGTTCTTTCTGATCGAAATTTCTTTTGAAGTATATGATAATACAATCTATAAATGCTACGAAAAATTTATCTAGGTAACAGATAAAGAATCTATTCATCACATTCATCAACATTGTTGCAACATTTTTTAGTCCAAATTCCATCATTATGAACATCTAATTCCCATACATTTTATGAAATAAATATTTGGTGATATTGTTCTTTTTCACCTTTACTTGACAATATCCCATCCAAAGATCATCTTAGAGATATAATGAGTTTGACATAGCAAATAAAACAAATCAACAATCCATGGATTATGATTCTTGTTCTTTATCTTGATATTTTTGAGCTATTGTTAATCAATGCAGAGGAACATTGACTCATCCTTTATGATGAAGAGGTCAGGAGGACCCCATAGTGAGGCACTTGAGAAAATGAACCCTTTACCTAGATTCTCTTGTAGTTGGTTCTTTAGCTTCTCAAGTTGAACAAGAACCATTATATATAGATTCTTTGATATTGTTAAATATCCACATATAATATCGATTGAAAATTCAACATCTCACCTATGTGTAAGAGTGTAAAATTACCCAAGAAACACATCAACATACTCCCTCACAATATGAACATCCTCAAGGATGATATTTTTTAGTGAAAATAAATTTTTCTAAACATTAATTCTACCAATGGATAACATATCCATGCTTGGGATATTCATACTAAAGAATATTCACCCCATCCTTGCACTTTTATAGAATCAAAGGGCTATTTGGGATATTGAGGGAGATTTACTTATCTCAAAAATTTATATTGGTTATATTAAAGTAAAGTTAATCCATTCCCTTAGTATAATTTAATTATAATAAAGGAACTATCAAAAGTTTAACTAGGAAGATGAAAAAAATTACCAGTTAAGAGTTATATACATGGGATAGAATAATTTCCCCTTTTTCCAATTTCATCGATAACTCTACTTCCATGTTTTTTAGTGGTGTTTGAATTTTTAAACTAATCAAGAATTATATGATAAAATGTGTATAAAGAGAATAAAAACATAATTTCAATATCCTTGAATGAATAACAAGATTTCTTATCACTACATCATTGTCAGGATCCACATTAGTAGTTGTGATGGAATAAGATGCACCTTGCTACCTTAGTGGTTATTGGAATTGGTTGTATGTAAAATAAATTCCTAGGTAATTGTATTGAATAATTTCCATATTCTTTAAATTTTAAACATGGTACTTTTGGAAGAGGTTTTATTGGAGAATTCATTTCTTCTATCACGTTAGTGGATTTCTTCTATCTCTAATCACTAGCATTACATTCTCCCCCCCCCACATAACGAATTTACTCACCCCATTTGGAAATTAATTAGTTTCCTTTTCCCACATGTTTGATAAGTGGGATGTTGGTATTTTCTCCATCATTATATTTCTCCATTATACCACCATAATGGATCTCTATTTTATACTTCTTATCCACTTAAAAAAAATTAGATTCACTGATATCCATTTTGAATTTAACAAAAAATCAAAATATTCCTTCATAGTTATGAAATTTCTAAAATGTATAAGTATTTTTATAGACTTATATTCATTCCACAAAAAAGTGGTCAAATTTACATTTAGTGTACATGAAAATTTTCGAGGAAAATCATGAATGTCTTGTGAAGTTCTTCTTGTACTCCCCAATGGATTCATCACCCTTTTGATTGGGGTTAAGTAATTCCCCCTCCACTTTCAATCAAATAATTTATGGGAAATATTTATCAATTTTTTTTGATAATTACTCCCCCTCCATAACCCCGATATCCTCCTAGGGATTTGGATTTTTGGCTATCAACCACCACTGATCAGTTTCTCATTTCATCTGATAAACAACCAGTATTACCACATTTTTATTAAAGCATTAAAGGATGGGGTGGATCTTATCAAAGTTGTTAATAAATTGTCCCTTGATTAAGGTAAAATAGGATCCACTAAAATTGATCAGCATTTTTCATATAAATTCAAATTTTTAATCTTGAACATTCTTAATGGGTTTCGGTCACCCATCCTGATTTATATTTTTTTTTTCAAAACATGAGTTAATTGAAAAATTATTTTTGGTAAGTTCCTAGCTTCGACTCCCATTAGGTTATGCATCTCATTTGTAATCCATTATATTTCCCATCATATTTTTGGTTAACTATTTTTCTTCTATTTAAAATCATTTGACACGAAGAAGGGAAAATTATGGATTATTATTTTTATGTTATTAAAAGATAAACCAGAAACCGTGGAAATTAAATGGATAAATCTTTAATGATATATATTCTTTAACCTATGAAATTTGACGTTTCAATCTATAATTTACATTATATATTTTCTAAAATAAAATATTATGGGTATTTTTTATTAACTTAATAATGATTCATAACTATTTTTTGAATTTAAAATAGTATATCCCTCAAGAGTGTTAAATTTGGTGTGCATCAAGGTCTATTGTCATAAACTAGGTGACAATCGAGTCTAATAAAATGAACTCTTTTTAGGGTTATTACCCCTAGGTACCTCTGTCCCTGAGACATATAATTTCATTATATATATAGGGATATGTTATCTTTGAAAAAAATTAATATATAATTTAACAAAGTCTAGTTTTTTTCCTATATGTAGCCTTGTCCTTAGTAATGTTACTTGAATTTTATAATCTTAATCACAAAAATAACTAGGTTTTATTCTAAAACCTATTATTCCAACCTATATTTTAATACACTTTATTTCATGAGTTATTACATAAAGATAAACATAATAAAAAAACATCTTAAAGCCTAGTTGATTTGGGAAATTATATACATATAAAAAATATTTCAACAATAATGCAGTGTAATTGTTTAAAAATTATTTATCATGCTCTGAAAATTCCATCATTCATTAAAAATTGTACAGGATAACTTGGGGACATAAATAAGAAATTGGATAAAATAAAGACCAGTATTAGAATAAAAAAAGCCTAACATAATGAAAAGAAGTCAATATTAGGAAATAGAAATATAAACATATCTCAATGGAGTTAGAATCATAATCTTCGATAATGAAGAAATATATATCCTGATAGCATAAAGTCAATATACAAATTTGGAAACAACATTAAACATGAAATCATAATCATATGTCTAGGCTAACCACCAAGACCTCAAAAAGTTGTTTAAAAAGTCCCATAATTTATAATGTTTACTCAATAATTTCATAAAAGAATTCTTGTAATACTAAAACATTACCCAAAGCATTGGATAACTATCTGGGCACATCAATCATATTATGTACATGTGTAGGGTCCCAGTTTTGGGTGCTGCCTGGAGATGCCCTGTATCTAGTCGGTCACATGGCCTCAAGCACATTTCCACAAATGCCAAAAGCTACTGAGTAGTCGTGTAGAGACCCAATCATGATGTACATGGACATTACATTATTTTTTCGGAATACTTAATACATAACAAAATAAGACACCCAAGGACCATATTAGTTTAGTGTCTTTAGAAACTCAAAACATAATCTTCTAATCATGGTGAAAGATCTTTAACATCTCCCATAAATATCTTCCCCTTTTGTTTTCTTATGTAAAAAATTTCTTTATATCCCGGGGAAAGGAAAAAATAAAACATAGAAAGGGTGAGATCGAATTCTCAGTAAGGGTAAACAAGGATAAAATAAATCAATCCATAAAAATTTGAATGAAAAAACATGAACATAAAATTTAAACTTCAAAATATCAAGCAATGAAATAAAACATGGCAGTACGTAAGTCATGGATCATAAATGAACATTTAACATGAAATAATAGCATTGTAATAAAAAAACTAGTTATGGAATACTAATAATAAAATATTAGGATTTCCATATTAGAGAAGGCATTTCCGACATGACCATCATAGGGAACGGAGTCCATTACTGAACAGGGTTTACTTGCTGTTCCAGCCCCGTATTACTGAACCAGATTTACTTTCCATTCCAGCGATGTTTATCTCATGAGATATAAATCCTTACCAAATTCATTGTAGGGGGTTTTAGGTCCCACCCATCTCATAATTAAACCATTCTTATATGGGCCACAAAATCACAAATCATACATCATAGCATAACCCATGTAATAAAATGGGATTCTTAAACATCATGCCATCATAAAATAATCCATATAAGATAAAAGGACTTCATGAAAACAATTAAAAAATAAAATAACCAAATAGAAGTAAAAATAGGGATATATACATAACCCTATATCATCTTATATGGAAAATAATTTTGATAAAACACTTGAACTTAGTTCTTGAGGGAAATATCCTTTCTTCGTTAAAAACATTTTCTTTTTTCAATATGTCATGAAATTTTAAAATAAAATAAGTTAATTGAAATTAAACATCAAAACATTAAAAGATTATCCATAGAAATAATTATTTATGAAAGCATAAAATTCCATTCATTCCATATAAGTCAAAAAAAACATTCTTCTTGTACTTTGGCTAGAAAAGCCAAAAATTATCTTGTACTGAAAACGACAAAAGATTCATTTCATATATTTTACTAAAAATTCACCAATGGGTAAAACTGGATTTAAAAAATTTTACGAGGATAGAAATAATATTACATATTTAGGAAACATGGGCATGAATGATAATATTCCCCAGTAAATACTGAAGTTTAAATAATTTCGGATAAAAATGAGATTGAGAGATTTTCCCATACCTTTAGGTCCGATTTGATTTTTACGTATCAAAACCTCATGTATAATGATTTAAATATTGTTATTGACTTATTCCAGAATCATAGTCATTGTTATGATATAATATATGGTCATATTCTTATCTATTTATTTCTAACATTTCATTGCAACTCGTTATTCAGGTGTTAACTACTTAATGTTCTTATGCATATTTTGTCAAATAAATTCTTATTCATCTTTGTAGGTTATAGAAATATCATTTAAAGAATTGTATTTGTTTAATATATATCATATATATTCATTAAATGCATTTATATAATCATTTTTAAATGAATATCATTTTGAAAAAAACACATCACATCGTGGAGACGGTAGGCCACACGTACACACGAGCGACGATATCATTCCCATGATTATGGAATTGTATTGAAGTGTATGGGGTATAATATTTTAGAATAAATATAACTTTAAAATAATCATATATTGTTATTTATTCCATAATTATACCCATCCAAGTATGTTAGTGATGAAAAATAGATTACACCACTGTGTGGAGACGGTAGGCCGTACATACACACATGTGGTGATTTCATTTTTCATAGGATGAATAGAAGATGGAATATAGTATTTTAATATTCATAATAACATATCAGTATACAAGTGATACTATAGTTATTACTTAACAACAAAACAACTCATATAGAGGAAGTATAAGAAGAAAGAAGTTTGAAAGAATCAGTAAAGGATATTACCTCTTCTCGACGTGCCTCTTCTAAACCTTATATAAGGGCACTTAAGTTGGTATTTTAAGAATACTAGTACCTCTATTATGTTTCTAGGGATGTTTATACGGGAAATGGGTTGGGTTTGGCTGAGTTTTAAATCTAAAAATGGAGTGAAGGGGAGAGGGTGGTGGTTCCCTTTTATAAGAGAGAAGAGGGGAACTTTTGAAAACCTCAAAATTATTAATATATAATAAACTCAAAAACCACTTAAAAAACTCCAAAATGACTCAAATTAAAAGATAATATGAAATATGCTTTTAATCGCATCACCCAATAAAATTTATACATTTTTTAATTTTATTGTAAACCTTATAATTTTGATTTATCCTTATTTAATCGATTTAATTTTATTTGTGGTAATAATATAATAAATTTTAAATGGTCATAAATACTTACATATGTGTTGTTAATTCTCAATAATTGGATAATTTATGACATTTTCTACCATATAATTTTCAATTTGTAATTTCTAAATATTTGTGTGATTTTTAATCAAATTAATAATATGTTATTTTTATAAAATATCAATAGTGTCAATTTTGGCTCTATTCATTTATTTAAATTTAAATAAAATCCACAAAAAAGATAAATTAGAAAAAAATATTTAATAGATTAATAAAATTTAATGTTAATATATTTTTTTTGGAGCACATTAATTAGTTCATATAATATTTAGTTTAAAATTTTTAAAACCATTTATTTGATATTTCTATTAATAAAATCATTACTACAAAATTATTTTATAATTATTTAATATAACTATATGGTGCATAAAAATTAAAAATAAAATACTATGATGAAGATAAATCTAATACCTTTCATGATAATACTTTTAGTCTAATTTATCTTCCAAAATACTAAACTTTTTAGATGCGATGTTTATTAAATTATAAATGTGGCAACTTTGACATCATTTAAAATAATATAATACAAATATCAAAATCTCTTTTATAATTATAAAAATGGTCCAAAAGTAGACCCTTGGATAATTATGGTTTATATATACACTACCAATTAGTTTTGGGGAAGTGTTCGGGTCCTTTTATGGGTATTATTATTTTAATAAAAACTATATTATTGATTCTTCACTAAATAAATAATTTCTGCATTATTAATGTATAATCTATTAAGGTAATTATATATTTCTTAAAAATTATAAATAAATTACCATGATAAATTAAAACATTTTAGCTTTCAAATGAGTATTTATAATCAAATTTATATTCTGTATAACCTTATATAAAAAATAATGTAATTATTAATGTTTGAGTGAGACATATTTCAATTTCCTTTAAATAAAATAAATTAAATGTCTCAATCTCATAAAAGTGGGTCCAAATAGATACCATTGAGAACCAAGAATATTTTAAGATGAAATATAATCATTCAATTATATTTAGACAAGTGTTAAAGTAATTTTATAATATTATTTTAACCCTTAATTACCTGATTTTTCTTTAATTGTGGTAAATAAAATCTACCATAGTTTTATTCATAATTCCCAAAAAAAGAATCCTATTAACATAATTTTGATCTACTGATTCCAAATATTTAATCCATTTTTCCAAATTCAATACAAAGAAGTTGTATTAATTATTTTAAAATTAATCCAGTTGTCAAAAACAAACGGGTTTTAGTTTAAAACATTGCAACATATTGAAATGTTTTACCTATGAATTCAATGTAAAATTAATGATAATGACATACATTATATTAAATGGTAAAAATGTATTCTATTTATAATTTAAAACCATTCAATATTATAATTTAACGAAATAAATTATCTTGATGAAAAAAGTTTTTTTAAGTAAAATTTAGCGTAATTTTACTATTCATCCAAATATGAAAGTTATCAGAAAAGTATGAAAAATTATAAAAAGTAAATTTTTATATCCTAATTCAAAAGAATTAGAATATTTTTTAAAAATAAACTTATAAAATTTTCAAAAAATGTATTTAAAATGGGTGTTCCATCAAAAGGTGGTAAAGCTGCGTTTTTTGAAAAATACTTATTTTATCCAAAAAATTAATATTGTTCTCATACCATGTTCTAGAAAATTTTAAAGATGAATGATAATGTTATAAAAATAAAAATGCAGTTAATACTATTCATAATGGCTAGTTTATTAAAATATTATAATAATATATAATTTTTTTAGTGAAACTCGGTATTGTGTACAATGCAAGCTATCTAGAAAAGTCGCTCTTGCGTGTAAAAAAATCCAAGTTAGTGTTGTGTGTAGTGAAAGCTTCATTTGGTTTTTTGTATAACATAATCCAAACTTATTTTATTTATACATTGAACAAAATATATACTCATTGTTGTGTGAGATTAATTCTATTAAAAGAACTTGAAATTGTGTGCAACACAAGCCATGCATATGGTTGTGTATTCTGCAAGCTAATACGGTCTTGCATATAGTCCATGCCAATCTTGGTGTAGCATAAAATAGAAGACACCAAAGAAATTAAAAGGAATATATCTAATAAAATCTAAGGGTATTACATTCTACGCCCCTTAAAATGAATTTCTCCCTAGAAATTCATCGGGGATATAAATGGTTTACTAATTGAATGTTTCTTTCATAGAAACCCACATCGTAAAAACAAATACTAAAATTTTATTTTAAAAAAGAATGTTATAAATATAACTGTCACCCTAAGTAACTCATCACTGGGTTTCCACATATGATAACATAGCTGAAAAAATTGATATAGAAGAGAAATCTAACCATGAAGTTCTGATAGAGAGTGGTTGAAAACATGGCTATGAAAAATACAACAATCACAAAGCCATAAATTTGTGAGGATCTAAGGTACCATCTAATTCATCAGATATGAGGGTACTAGGACAAAATATTTGGTTTTCATGATCATTTACCTAAATTTGATGATTTTTTTCATAAGAAGTAATACGTACTTGAATTCAGTTTAATATCATCATTGGTCATTCCATGAACAATTTCCACTTCATATCTTATTTAATGAAATGAAGTTGAATTTTTCATTCTTTTAGTGTTAGCAAATCATGCGATATAATGATCGGCCATTCCATATATCTCCATCACAAAAAGATTAGCACAAGTTTCTAAAAGTCTATAAGTCCATATATGGTGTGATTAATCATATATGGTTCCAAAAATGGACTTGTACATCATCTATCATACCTCTTAGTAAAATAAAACTAATTTCTACCAACCAAGGACTTACTATAGGCTAGTGGTAGGCAATTAATTCTTGTCTCCCTTTGGTTCTGGATTTGATTCCAGTAGCCTTGTCCAACGTGATAGGTTATTACCCATCCAATAGGTTGTCCTTTTTCTGAAACCACACTATTATGACATTCCAGAAATAAAATCAAAAAAAAGTTCTAACCTTAAACAATACTATTTGATGTCCAACTTAATCTATTCTAACCTTTTGGATTATCCAAAATACTGCAATACAATCTCATATTATAATGAAAATGATTACTATAAAGTTCATCTACCAAGCATGTTCAAACCATCATTTACCCCCATATTTCAAAAGATATATCTTGTTGGTCACATTACAAACATGTGAATACCTTAATCATGTATTCTATTGAAACATGAATTACCATAAAACCTTAGTGAAAACATGAATTCTGTCAAAATTTAACCCTTTCCTCATACCAAAAATACCAAAAAATTATATATACTCAAACCATGAAATCACTTTCTCCTTTTATCAGTCATGAGATCATTAATACTATCAATCATATTATTTTCTCCTCATCCCTCCATTATGCTCAAATAATCTTCTTTCCAGAAATATTTCAATAAATTTTCATGGTTATTGGTACCATATAATTATTGGAAACCACAAAAAAACTGATACATAGATATTCCAATATTCCATGATACTATAAATGAGATTCCACAACACTATTTTGGAATCCCATTACATAAACACTTAACCATTCCACTACTTTGTTGTCATATTCAACATTGCCAATAGTAATCGTATGAGACTTCCCATGGTCTTTGGACTTAAGAGGTTATTGATTTCGATCATCATTAACCCTTTTATCAGGGCATTGGTTAGCATAATGCCCTATTTCCTGGTACTTGTAGAATTGTAGTGTTGGTGGTGTGTTCTCTATAGTATTTTCTCTATTCGCATGATTATCTACATTTTTCCCATTTCTTCAGAACTCCTCTACTCAGTGACCTTTATTTCCACACTTAAACCATTTTCTAGTCCCATTAAGACAATCTCCACCATGCTTCTATCCACACAATGATCATAACAAAACATTCATCTTATTTACACAATTGTTTTGAGATTTTTCTTTGAACTCCATATTTCATTACTTGTCAAAACCATGAGATGGATATGTAAAACCAAATTATAGTTCTACCTTGATAGCACAACGAAAAATCATTTCATAACTACTAAATACTATTATAGATAATTCCCTTCAAAGACTTGGTTTTAAGCCATTGAAAAATCGATCAACTTTACTTTAATGTTGGATGATAAATCCAAAAGGATAACTTGAAAGTATTGTAAATTTTTTTTGTATATACAAACAGATTCATTCTCCTTTTTCATAAGCTCAAGAAACTCCTTTTACATTTTCATTCAAAGAATACAAGGAAATTACTTATTAAAAAATAATTTCTTGATCTCATCCCATTCCATGGATTCAATTCCATAATGGGGCCTTGTATTCTTAATTAGAGTCCACCACTAGTGAGCTTCACCTTCTAAACAGTAAACAGACAGAATGAATTTTTTATGTCCCAAACAGTGAAGTATGGAAAATATCTTTTTAATGGTATTAATCTATTGTTCATAAATAAGTGGATTAGAAGACCCACTGAAAGAAGGTGAATCTTTCCTCATGGTCGACTCAATAAAATATTGTTCCCTTCTCTGCTCATTTGGGAGTCCTGAATGATTCATATATTGTATAAGTATAGCAATAAGATGTTGAACTGCAGCTCCCATAAAATTTGGTTGTTTAGGAGGAAAATCATTGCATTTCCTAGTGCATTGATCATGAACATGGTTCCTTCGGGTTCCAGCCATTATCTAAAACCTAAAAATAATAGTGTGAGAGGAAAAAATCATACAAGGAAAATAACATAATCAAGATAGAGTAATTTCAGTCTCTAACATATTAGGTTTAATCCTTGGTTATTCATGATCGTTATCATAATTATATGATTGTAACCTGTACTTATACTTAACCTTTGGGACATCCCTAGACATACCGTAGAAAAATCTCTAGGGATCTCACTAACATGTTTGCATCCCTAGACATACCTTTGGAATCTCGGAACATAGTCTTCTAATCATGGTGAATGATATTCAACATCTTCCACAAAGATCTTCCCCTTTTGTTTTCTTACCTAAAAACATTCTATATATCATGGGGAAAGGTAAACATAAAACATAGAAAGGGTGAGCATGAATTATCAGTAAGGGTAAACATAGATAACATAAAACAATCCATAAACATTTGAACTTAAAACCATGATCATAAAATTTAAACATCAAAATCTTGAGCAATGATATAAAACTTTGTAGTACGTAAGTCTTGGATCATAAAGGAACATTAACCATGAAATAATAGCATTATAATAAAACATGTAATTATGGAAAACTAATAATAACATATTATTATTTCCATAGTATCAAAGACATTTCTGCCAAGACCATCATAGTGGACAAAGTCCATTACTGAACCGGGTTTACTTTCTGTTCAAGCCCTCTATTAATGAACCATATTTACTTTCTGTTCCATCCATGTTTATCTCAGGAGATACAAATCTTTACCCAATGCATTAGAGGGAGATATATGTCCCACCCATCTCATAATTAAACAATTCTTATGTTTGAAACAAAATCATAAATCATACATCATAGCATAACCCATGTAATAAAATAGGATTCTTAACCATCTTGCCATCATAACATAATCCATATTACATAAAATGAATTCATGAAAATAATTCAATCATAACATAATCAAATAAAATTAATAATTGGGATAGAAACATAACCTTATATCATCTTATATGGAAAATAATTTTGATAAGACACTTGAACTTAGTTCTTGAGGAAAATATCCTTTCTTCTTCGAAAACATTTTCTTTTCTCAATATGTCATGAAATTTTAAAATAAAAGATGTTAATTGAAAATAAACTTGAAAACTTGTAAAGGATGCTTCAAGGAAATAATTCCCTATGAAATCATAACAATCAGTTCATGTTTTATAAGTTAAAAAAAATTATTCTCGTACTTTGGCTGAAAAAGTCAAAAATTATCTTGTACTGAAAACGACAAAAGATTCCTTCCTTATCTTTTACTAAAAATTAACCCATGGGTATAATTGGATTTAAAAAATTGTAGGAGGACAGAAATAATATTACATATTTAGGAAACATGGGAATGGATGATAAATATTCCCAAGTAAATACTAAAATATATATAATCTCTGATAAAAATGAGATTGCGAGATTTTCCATTAACTTTGTCTGATATGATTTGTAAGTATCCAAAACTCCTGTATAATTATTTAAATAATGTAATTGACTTATTTCAGAATCATAGTCATTTTTATGATATCATATATGGTCATATTATTATCTGTTTATTTCTAACATTTCATTGCTACTCGTTATTCAGGTATTAACTGCTTTATTTTATTATGCCTGTTTTATCGAATAAATTATTATTCCTATTTGTAGGTTAAATTTATTTCATTTATAGAATTGTATTATTATAATATATATCATATTTATTCATTTAATTCATTTATAAGAGTGAAGAAGATCACTTCTGGAAACCTAAAAAATATTAATTTATAATAAACTCAAACACCCCATAAAAACTCCAAAATGACTCAAATTAAATGATAAGATTAGACAGGTTTGTAATATAATCAAACAATAAAATTTTAAAAAGTTTTGATTTTATTTTAAACCTTATCATTTTGATTTATCCTTATTTAATCTGTTTAATTTTATTTGTGGTAATAATATTCTAAATTTTAAATGGTTATAAATACTTACATATGCGTTATGAATATTCCATAATTGGATAATTTATGAAATTTTAGAATGTATATTTTTCAATTTGTAATTTTTAAATATTTTTGTGATTTTTAAACATACTAATAATATGTTATTTTTATAAAATATCAATAGTGTAAATTTTGACACTATTAATTTATTTGAATTTAAATAAAATACAAACAGAAGATATATTCGAAAAAAAATATTTAATAGATTTATAACATGTCATATTCATCTACAAAACTCGTGGATCACATTAATTAGTTCACATATTATTTATTATAATATTTTTAAAACAATTTATTTGATATTTATAATAATAAAATAATTACTACAACATTTTTGAATAGTCATTTAATATACATATTTGTTGTATAGAAATAAAAAATAAAAAACTATGATGAAGGTAAATATAATATATTTCATGATAATAATTTTACTCGAATTTATCTTCCAAAATACCCAACTTTTAAAATTTTATCTTTATTAAATTATAAAGGTGACAACTTTGACATCATTTAAAATAAAATAATATAAATGTCATAATATATTTTATAAGGCTCCAAATGGACCACAAGTCGACCCATGGATGATTATGGTCTATATATACAAGACCAATAAGTTTTGTGCATGTTTTTGGGTCTTTTCATGGGTATTATTATTTTAATAAAAACTATATTATTGATTTTTCACTAAATAAATAATTTCTGCATTATTAATGTATCATCTATTAAGGTTATTATATAGTTCTTAAAAATTACAAATAAATTACCATGACAAATAAAAAAAATTAGATTTAAAATGAGTATTTATAATTGAATTTATATTCTGTATAACCTTATATTAAAAATAATTTAATTATTAATGTTTGGGTGAAACATATTTCACATTCCTTTAAATAAAATAAATTAAATGTATCAATATCATCCAAGTGGGTTCCAATAGATACCATTTTGACCCAAGTATTTTTTATAACAAAATATAATCATCCAATTATATTAAGAAATGTTTTTATTATTTTTATAATATTTTTTTATTCTTTATTAACTGATTACCTTAAACTTTGGTAAATACAATTTACCTTCATTACTATTCATAATGACCAAAAAATAAAAGAATCCTATTAACATAATTTGGACCTACTGATTATAAATATGGAATCCATTTTTCCAAATTTAAGACACATAAGTTACAGTAATTAATTTAAAATTAATCCCATTTTTGAAAAAATAGGTTTTGGTTTAAAACATTACAAAAGATTGAAATGTTTTTTCCTATGAATTCAACCTAAAATTAATGCTAATGACATAAATTTATTAAATGGTAAAAATATATTATATTTTTATTTTAAAACCATTCAATATTATAATTTAACTATATAAATTATCTCAATGAAAAAATAGTTTTTAAGTAAAATTAATCGTATTTTTACTATTCATCAAAATATGAAAGTTATAAGAAAAGTATGAAAAATTTATCCAAAGTAAATATTTATATCCTGATTCAAAATAATTAGTTTATTTTTCCAAATTGAACTTATAAATTTGTCAAAAACTAAATTTAAAATGGGTGTGCCATCGAAAGGCGGCAAAGCTGCGTTTTTTGAAAAATACTTATTTTATCCTAAAATTGATATTGTTCTCATACCATGTTCTAGAAAATGTGTAAGATGAATGATAATGTTAAAAAATTAAAAATGTGGTTAATACTATTCATAAAAACTAGTTCTTTATAATATAATAATAATATATCATTGTTTAGTGAAACTCGGTAATGCATTCAACACAAGCTATCGAGAAAAGATGCTATTGCATGTAACACAAGCTAAGTCAGTGTTACATGTAGTGCAAGATTCCTTTGGATTTGTGTATAAAATAATCTAAACATAGTTCATTTATACATTGAACAAAATATATACTCATTACTGTGTGAGATGAATTCTATCAAAAAAACTTGAAATTGTGTGCAACACAAGACAAGTATATGATTGTGTATACTACAAGCTAATATGGTGTTTCATATAGAAAAATCTAATCTTGTTGTAGTGTAGAATAGAAGACATCAATGAAATTAAAAATAATATATCTAATAAAATCTCAGGGTGTTACAAGTAGTGAGGGCGTTGGGTGTGATAATGGGGAAACTATGCCCTCTTTGGGAGAGTGACATAATAGAAATAAATTGATAACATGAGAAGAAACAGTAATAATAACATGAAATAGATAAACTGCTGAAGAATGAATGAAAAAAACAACTAGAGCACATATATAAATTATGAAAGTCACATAGGTCTAGGAAAGCAACAAAAAAAGTCACAATACTAGAGTACAGTACTAAACCAAAGTAAAAATGGAAAAACAAATAAGAAACTCTAATAGAATCGCAAGCCTCAGCTTGGTCCCATGCTCTTCAGAACCACATTATTCAAGTACCTTACGTAGATGGGTTATTGGCCTTATCTATACCTTGAGCAATATAATCTGTTTGGCCTCAAAAGCATGACCCAAACAAAGTCCAGGACGAATCCCAGTAGGAAACCACCCAAAGAATTGCGCCAAATAGTCACTGAATATATATGGAAGGAATAATAAAAATGAAGTAGTAAACAAGGAATTACTCAAAAGGTAATAATCCTACAGTTTAAATATCATTAATTTTCATATATCAAGTAAAAAGATAATAAAAGACAAGTAACCCTATGGGAAGTACTCACAACCTAACCCCTCTGGTTCAACAAATCAAACACAAGAATCCCTCTGGTAAGTACACACAGTCTAAACCCTCTGGTTTAGCTTTAGGAAAGACTCTCTAAGGAAGCACTCAATGTCAATTCTCCCTGTGGTCTCGTATCGGTAACTATAGACACTATGAGGAAGCACTCAACGTCCAATTCCCCCTATGGTCTCACAATGTGGAACTAAAGTCACTCTGAGCTAGCACAAAGTTAATCCACCCTATGGTCTCACAACAAAAAAGTAAACAGACACTCTGGAGAAGTCCTCAGTGTCCATTCCCCCTATGGTATACTACACTAGGTTCTCACAACCCTGTGTAAGTCAATCATTTACAATGATTTTCGACAACCAATGTAAACCTTAAGAACTACTGGAAAAAAGGTTTCCAGAAATAATTGGTCAAATAGCTATAACCATATAACAACATCATATAATATAAATCCATCCTAACAACACTAGGCATTGAAAAAAATTAGTCTAACTGAAAAGGATAGACCAAATGCTCCATATCAAAAAAATAATGGAAACACATCCTTAGCATGTAATATAAACCAATTCACAATCAAACAACCTCCACTCAGCCACAGAAGGCATAACAGACATTAACCGGGCTAAAATCCTTAACCACACAACACCCCGTTCTTGGATATTCCAAAATTCAGCACATTAAATTCAAATACTAACATTGGAAAGGCACAAACCACCTACCTCAGCATTGTACAATGGATATACTATGGCGTAGACCCCTGAATCGTCTTAAAATGACATAGATCTACAAAAATGTCTAAAACATTCAACCAAGGATATCTTACAAAAGGAGAGAAATCAGTAAACAAGGATATAGAAAAAGGAAGAGCTCACCATTCTGATTTAAAATCAATTTATGACGGTTGAATCAGAGAACATATGATCTCTTAGGGGATATTAGAAGAATCACACTCCTCAGTCACTCCTAGATGAGACATCGTTAGAAGAAGGGGTTTATATGAACGAGACGTGTCCCCGTTGCAATATAAAAAATAAAAAAAAATGTACTCAACGTGTCTTTTAAAAGTACACAGCGTGTATAAGAATTTAATGAGCCCGGATTTATGTGGTCTCTAGGTGACCCCACATGTCCATGTACTCAGCCATTATGTAGCCAGTACACAGTCACCTGCAGAAACCGGGTACACGACTTGTAATCTTAAGTCCACGACATGTACTCTTTAAATTTCCCAATTATCCTCTTTTTCTCAATAACACTAGAAAAGAAAACCAATACCTAAAAATGAAGAGTTTGGATTTGTAGAATATTTCCCCCTTAAAGAAATTCATCCCTGAATTTTCCTATCAATGTGTCATAGAAGATGAATCCTTGAATAGGTCCAGCCACTACAATCCTACATCATCCTCCATCTCCCATGTTTTGTCCTGTACTAGCCCGTACTTCCATATCACTCTTACCAGAGGAATAGACTGGCCATATAGAACCATTTCATTGTGATAAAAAATCTAGATAGGATGCTCCTTGATTGATGCGTCCACCTCCAGCTCAACCTCCCGGGTTAAAAAATAGGAGATGGGTCTGAGAAGTAACATCGTAACTAAGAAACATGGAAGAAGTCGTGCATAGCCCAGTTCCTCTAAGGTAACTGAAACTGATAGGAAACCATCCTAACTCTCTCAAAATCCTCATGAAATTCAACATATCTCAGAAAAATCTTGCCCTTTCTCCTAATCCTCATGTGTCCCAACCTTGGTGAGACATGTAGGAACACCTGATCTCTGACCTCAAACTCAAGAGGTCATGTCTGTCAATCAGAATAAGTCATCTGTCGTGACTGTGTAGTATCCATCATCTTTTGAATCAACTATATCTATTTCTTGGTCTCCTAGACAAGATGAGGTTTCAGCATAGCTACCTCTCCTACTTCTAGCCAATATACGGGTGATCGGCCATACCTACCGTACAAAGCCGCATAAGGTGTCATCAGAATAGTTTCTTGAAAAATATTATTATAGGAAAACTCCTCAAGTGGTATGTGTTTCTCCCAAGAACCTCCAAAATATAGGACACAATATCAAAGAAGGTCTTCCATCACCTGAATTGTATACTGAGGCTAGCCATCTTTCTAGTGATGGTAAGCTATACTTAGAAGTACCTGTGTACCCAAAGCCATTTGTAGTCCCTTCCAGACCCAAGAAGTAAAACAGGTGTCCGAGTCTGAAATAATGGAGTGAAGAACTCCATGTAAATGTACAATATCTAGAATGTACAACCTTATCATCTCATCAACACTAAAAGTATCCTTGATCGGCAAGAAATGAGCAACCTTCATGAGTCTGTTATTGACAACCCATACTGCATCATTCCCTTATGTTGACCTCAACAAACCTGTAATGATGTCTATTAAAACATCGTTCTACTTCAACTCGAGAATGGGTGACTACTACATAAGACCTACAGGTCTTTGATACTCTACCATTACCTAGAGACAGGTGGAACACCGTGTCACAAAACTAGTAGCATATCTCTTCATACCTGGCCACCAATACTGATGATTTAGATCTCGATACATTTTGGAAACATCATGATGAACTGTCCAAACCAAGGAATAAAAGTCCCACATCTTCTCCACGTGTATGTCTACTGACACCCATACACTCCCAATAAAATTCAAGATCTCATCCTCTCCTATGATCCTTCCCGGAATAGGGTCATACCATAACACACTCTCTCGTGGGATAAGGACTTCAGAAAATGATAGCTTCCTTATTCACACTTGGTCAATTAGAGTAGTGGTAACAACCACTGAAGAATGAAACATATACAACTATCTGTCGTGCACCTCCAAATGCATCTAAGAGAACGTAGCCATAAGCTTCCACTCACTATTGGCCTCTGAAACTACCTGTATCTGAGTCCACTTTCTCAACACATCAGCTACTACGTTTCCTTTTCAAAGTGTGTAGGTAAGCTCAAAGTCAAAAGACTAAAGGTACTCAACCCACCTTCTCATTTTCAAATTCAGATTGTACTGAGTAAAGATATACATGAGACTTGTGTGGTCAGTGAAAACCATAAAATTCTCTCCCAACAGATAATGTCTCCAATAGTGGAAGTCATGAACAACTTCAACCAACTCTAGATTGTGCATTGGGTAATTCCTCTCATGTGGCCTTAACTGCCGAGACCCATAAGCAATGACTCCTCCCCCCTGCATAATCACATCTCCCAGACTGATACCTGAAGCTTCATAGTATATAGTATAGCTCTTTCCTAGTTATGGATATACTAGTATCGGGGTTGAATTCAACCTCCCTTTCAGCTCTTTAAAAGATGAATCACATGAATCTATCTGCAGGTACTTCACACACTTCTTTGTCAAGCCCATCAGTGATACTAATAATCGTGAAACATATTGTATGAAATGTATGTAGAAACCATGCACCCCTAGAAAACTCTGTACCTCAAATATTTTCTTCCATTGATCCTAGGAAACTACTGCTATCTCTTTATTTTGGTTTATTGATACTCTTTTCTCTGAGATAACATGATAGAAGAAGTGAATCTGGTCCATCCTAAAGTGGCATTTTGAGAGAATATCATATAAATGATTCTCTCTCAGTGTACTCAAAACAATATCAAGATGGGTGACATGGTTTTTCCGAGTGTAAGAGTACACCGAGATATCATCAATGAAAACTACCACAAAAGAATCCATGTATGGATGGAACACTCGGTTCATCAGTGCCCTAAACACTGAAAACCTGTTCGTGAGACTGAACGGCATAACCTTCTATTCGTATAGACCATATCTACTCCAAAATGCCGTAATAGGTATATCTGATGGTATAATGTGAAACTGATGGTAACTAGACCTCAATTCATTTTTCTAGACCCCCCCCCCGAGCTTCTCGAAGCTATTGAAGGAGATCATCAATCCTCAGCAACGGATATTGGTTCATGACCATCAACTGGTTCAGATTTCGATAATCCACATAATGTCTAAGGGTATAATATGTCGTCTTCTCAAATAGGACAAGCTAACCCCAAGGATAAGTACTGGGTCTGATGAAACCCTTTGCCTTTAACTCTTCTAACTGGTTCTTGATCTCCTGTAACTCGGTTGTAGCCATCCTATAAGGAAGGATGGACACCTGTGCTACTCCTAGAACAAGATCAATATAAAATCCCACCTCTCTCTCTAGTGGAAAACCTGAAAAGTACTCCGGAAAGATAACCCTAAAATGATTTACCACTAAAGTAAAATCCATCTATGATGTTCCCTGGTCATCCAGTTACAAACTAGCAATATATACTATAAGTCCTCCCAACCCATGATACTCGTGTCCTTCTCTGCTTTCCTGGACATCCCATTCTCCCTTATGAAGAAATGATATTCCCTCTAGTGACTGAAACTCACCCTACCATGGTAGCAGTTGACAAAATCTTGGAAAGGAACAAACTAGTCCATCCTGAGAATGAAGTCATAACCCATCATCTCTAATACATAAAGGTACCATGATAAGTGACACCCATGAACCTCAAGAGGGAACTCCTTTTATGGATGTACACTTGCCATTCTTGTCCCCAATGAAGTATCCAATGTCACGACATTAGAATAAGTAAATATACAGAGCCCAAGGATCTCAACAATAGTAACATATATGAAACTATGGTAAGCCTCTATATCAAAAAGAGAAAAATCTAAAACTGAGGCAACAGGGATCATACATCTAACTGTAGAGGGTCTAAGATCCTACTCCTACTGGGTCTGCCCCACTACAAAATTCTATCTTGTACCATGGCCCCGTGACCCTACCTCACCACCATGACCTAATCTAATCTGTTGTTACTGAAAGCATGTCGACTGGCTACCATGGTCGTGATCTCCACCTAGAACTGAATGGCCAAACGAACTCTAGTTCCTAGACTAATGATAAATTGGTGGTCCTACTCTAGTACAAGGAGTCGAAGCAGAACCTCAATCACCAGCTAATGGTGAGAAAATATTTTAGAACCACTGAATATGACCTATCTTTCCACAAGAACAATACTCCAATGGGTCTCTTGGGAAATGTGACCTCGTTTTCTCGCTCTTTCTATAATGGTAGAACACCACATGGCTACTAGAAGAAGTATCTCACTTTTCGGATATCTGCACGTTGACTCCCTACGACGCTTCTTGTTGTCTGTAGGAGGGGTACCAACTCCAGTTTTAAAGCCACCCTGGCTCACAGCTTCAGAATCCCTCATATTTTTCTCTGTGATCCTCACTTGGTTGACTATAGAGTAGATGAAATTCAACTTGAAGATGTTCACCTGAGATCAGATGTCATGCCTGAGGCCATCTACAATCATTCTCTCCAGAAATAACTCATCACCTCTTGGGATGGGTGTAAAGTGCTGCAGCTTAGTGAAGCGAGAAGACTACTCCATAACTGAGAGAGTACTCTGCTCCATAATCTTTAAATATTGGGCTCTGTCATCCCTCAAAGTATCTGGGTAAAAGTATTCCAAAAAGGCATGCTAGAACTCATCCCAAGTCATAACCTTCTAGCATCCCGCCCATGAGATCACATCCCACCATCTCTTGGCGGAATCCTGAAGCGTAAAAGTTGTGAGCTTCACCCTCCTATCTGGAGGTATTTCCAGATACTCAAAGATAGATAGCATGGATTCTAAACATGACCCAGCATCATGAGGACCTCCATCCCCTATGAATGTGGGAGAATGCTGCTACTGGAAAACCCGCATTAGATCTACTATAGAAGGTACTGGATGTGGTACTCCTCGGAAGGTCCGCATGAGCCTCATAAAGACTACTATGAACTATGCATCAATACCTATATCCGGAAGAATGGTTGGTGCCAAGAATGGCACTACATAGGGATATGCTGTTTGTCCCTGATCATCCATGTCCAGTTTCTGATCACTGTTGTACCCCTCTCTCTTGGATTTTAATGATCACAATCACTTTCATAGTGTTCTAACTTGTTTTCAAGTGTTTTGATGCTAGGAAAAAGGTTGCCCAGGAGTTGGCCCAAGAAGGCTGATAGTGGACTCTCTGAGTCCACCGGCCTACCGGTGGATTCCCACCGGCCAGCCGGTGGTCTCTGGCAGAAGCATTGCTTTCTGCCAGAGCCACCGGTCAGCCAGTGTTAGCGCACCGGCCAGCCGGTATGGGCACCGGCCAACCGGTTCTTGCCCACTGGCCAGCCGGAGGACCTAGGCAGTAGGCTTGCCCACTGCCTGGTGCCACCGGCCAACCGGTGGATGACCACCGGCCAACCGATGGATGACCACCGGCCAGCCGGTGGAACCTAGACAGAAAGCCTGCTCTGTCTAGACCACCGGCCAGTCGGGAGCTCAGCCCCGGCCGGCCGGTGGACCACCGGCCAGCCTGTGAGACACCACCGGCCAGCCGGTGTGCCCAGTCAAACTAGCTGTTGGGCTTTGACCAGACTTGTACTTTTGACCCCCAACGGCTCCGGAAGCCCTCCAACGGCCATATTGAAGTGTTTATGGGTATTCCTCCTATAAATAAGAAACAATGGATGCCGGGAACACAACCAAAACATATTTTGATGTCTTGACGCTCTAACGACAAATCTCCAAGGCCTCTTGTGATCCATTGCCATCCTTGAAGCTTGATCCCCCTCTCCATCAGCTGTTCTCACACTTTTGGCGCTCAAGGCTTTCGTGTGTTTGTATTATTTTATTTGTTTAGTTCTTCATTGGGTTTGGATTAAAACAAACATCTGATTTCCATTCTTTCTTTCAATTGGGTTTCTTGCTACAACCATAATAAAAAAGCAAGTTGTACGAAGGTGTTCTTGCCTACCTTAAAACGGCTAGTGGGTTTCTTGCTACAACCATTAAAAAGCAAGATGAAGTATTAATCTCTCAACAGTTCTTGTTGGGAGTGGAGACGTAGGCTTGGGAATTAAGCCGAACTTCGTTATCAAATTGTGTCTTGCCTTTTTTATTTCCGCTGCATTAATAATTGTTTTAAATTGTTAATTATTTTTGAAAAGGAAATTCACCCCCCCTCTTGCCATCCTCTACGACCCAACATTTGGTATCAGAGGAAGCGTTTGTGTAATACCTTAACCGGTTACAAACTTAAGATCCTTAGTGATGGCTAATTCCTCGCATGCTCCCGAAGGGTATTCTATGACACGGGCTCCATTCTTTGATGGAACCGATTACACTTATTGGAAAACTCGCATGATTAGTTTTCTTAGAAGCATTGGTTATCCTATCTATAGGATTGTAATTCAAGGCTATACTTTATCTAACAAGGATGAGTCCAAATGGACCCCCAAAGACATTGCCAATTTTGATCTTGATGGAAAAGCCATGAATGCTCTTCATTGTGGGCTAGACCGTAATGAATTCAACCGTGTTTCTACTTGCTCCTCTTCTTATGAAATTTGGAAACTTTTAGAAGTAACCCATGAGGGCACTAACAAAGTCAAAGACACTAGATTAGACATGTATCGCCAAGATTTTGAAAGTTTCACCATGCACCCACACGAATCAATTACTGAAATGTTTACTCGTTTTACTGACGTTTGCAATGGAAGAAAATCTCTTGGTGAGGATGTTTCTGCAGAAATTATGGTCAAGAAGATTCTTTGGGTCCTACCAAGCTCATGGGCACCAAAGGTGACCGCAATTCAAGACGAAAAAGATGTCAAGAAAATGCCGGTTGAAGAGCTCATTGGATCACTCATGACCTACGAGATCACCATGAAGAGGTAAGCCGATAAAGAAGGTAAAACCTTCAAGGAGAAAAAGAACATTTCTTTCAAAGAAAAGGAAGAAATCTCCTCCGCTGATAGTGAATCCGAGATTGCTCAACTAGCAAGAAAAATGAGCAAATTCATGAAGAAAAAGAAGAACTTTCGAAGGGCACGAAAGGAAGAGCCCAAAGCGGAGAATGAAGTTACATGCTTTGAATGTGGAAAGAAAGGCCACATAAAACCGGAGTGCTCCATTTTCAAGAAAAGGGTAAAAGAAAAGAAAAACAAGAAGGCTTTCAAAGCATCCACATGGAGTGCAAGTGATGACTCCATGTCTTCAAGCGACTCAAGCGATGAAGGTGAACAATGCCTAATGGCATTTGATGAGGTATCTTCTTCCGACTCCTCTTCCTCATCTTCCTCTTTCAATAATGACATGTCCTATGAAGATCTCCAAAATGAGAGAGATAAATTAGAGGAAGGTTTTCACGAACTTACCTCTAAATTTATGGATTTGAAAAAGAAAAAGAAAATTCTCATTTCTGAAAAAGAACAACTTCTCAAAAAGAATGAGGAACTTACCCTTAAGATCCAAGATATTCCAAATGTTGATTCTTTGAATTCAACCATTAAAGATCTAAGGCATTCTCTTGCCAAGTTCACCCAAGGTGAACAAAATTTGACCAAATTACTAGGTTCTCAGCGTTCGGCTAGAACAACACATGGACTTGGCTTTAACAAACAAGCCACTTCTTCTAGAGCACCCACTACTTTTGTAAGGGGGAGCTCTCAATATAAATTTTGTAATTATTGTAAAAAGACCGGGCACATGATTTATGAATGTGATTGTAAAAATGCAAGGTACGGAAGCCCTAAAACCATTACCTACTCGGATGAGTATTTTAGATGGAAACCCTCTAGAAAAATATGGGTTCAAAAGTATCTTTTAGCTAATCTTTCCGGACCCAAACTTATATGGGTACCAAAATCTATTCTCTCTTGATTTTGTAGGATAAACGCCAAAGAAGTAGGACTTCGAAAGGCTTGTGGTATCTCGACAGCGGATGCTCGAGGCACATGTGTGGCGATACCTCCGAGTTCAACTCCCTTGAAGAATTCGATGGAGGATATGTCACCTTCGGTGACAATTCAAAAAGCAAGATCGTCAGAATAGGTACTATTGGATTTGGTAGCACCTCTTTAATTAAAGATGTTTTATTTGTTAAAGGTTTAAAACATAATCTAATTATCATTAGTCAACTTTGTGATAGTGGTTTTTTGGTGAATTTTCAAAATGATTTATGCAATGTGTTTGATTTTAAATTTTTTTTGATATTTTCTGCTTCCCATTTTCAAAATGTTTACATTATTTATTTAAAGTCTTTAGCTATCCAAAATGTTAAATGTTTAAGTGCTCTTGACAATGAGTCTTGTCTTTGGCATAGAAGGTTGTGGCATTGTAGCTCTCATTCACTTCTAAAGCTTAATAAGAACAAGCTCATCCGTGACCTTCCTAAACTTAAGTTTAAGAAAGATTTGATTTGTGAGCCATGCCAACTTGGCAAGCAACACAAGTCTTCTTTCATATCTAAGAAGGAAGTGTCCACTTCAAAATCTCTTGAGCTCCTACATCTTGATCTTTTTGGTCCTACCCCTGTAGCAAGTCTAGGTGGAAAATCCTATACCTTTGTCCTAGTAGATGACTTTTCTCGTTTCACTTGGGTTTTCTTTTTAGCTCATAAAAATGATGCTTGTAGAACCTTTTTGAAATTCTCTAGGAAAGTAGAAAATGAAAAAGGATATAAAATTATATCGCTCCGTAGTGACCATGGAGGTGAATTCGAGAACAAAGAATTCGATGAATTGTGTTCCTCTCAAGGATACAATCACACCTTCTTTGCCCCTAGGACTCCACAACAAAATGGAGTGGTTGAAATGAGAAACCGAACTCTCCAAGAAATTGCTCGAACCCTCCTTAGTGAATTCAACCTCCCTCAATTTTTCTGTGCCGAGGCAGTTAACACTGCTTGTTATACTATCAATAGAGTCCTTGTAAGACCCCTTCTTAAGAAAACCCCCTATGAACTTTGGAAAGGCAAATTGCCCAAAGTTGGTTATTTTAAAGTGTTTGGTTGTAAATGCTTTATCCTTAACACAAAAGATAACCTAGGGAAATTTGATGTCAAATCTGATGAAGGTATTTTTCTTGGGTACTCCAACTCAAGAAAAGCCTATCGTGTCTTCAACAAACGTTCAAAAACCATCGAAGAATCATCTCATGTCAAGTTTGATGAAAATCTTCCAAAACCCCATCCGGTCATTGAAGATGTTGATGATAATCTTGATAAACTTGAATTAAATGATTCCTCTTCTCCTCTCAAGGAGGATGATGATCATGAACCTTCTTCACCTTCTTTGCCTTCCACCTTTCCTAAGGTTTGGAAACCTTCTAGAGACCATCCTTTAGAAAATGTTATAGGTAATCTTCAAGCCAGTACTCAAACTAGAAGATCAATCCTCAACGAGGTTGAACATCAAGCCTTCATTTCTCACCTAGAGCCTCAAACCATTAATGATTCCATTAATGATGAGAATTGGGTTCTTGCAATGCAAGATGAACTAAATCAATTCTCTAGAAATGATGTTTGGACTCTTGTTGAAAGACCCAATGATCATCCAATTAATGGCACTAAATGGGTTTTTAGGAACAAACATGATGATCAAGGAAATATAACCTGGAACAAGGCTTGACTAGTAGCTAAGGGCTATAATCAAGAAGAAGGAATTGATTATTGTGAAACCTTTGCGCCCGTTTCTAGATTGGAATCCATTAGAATCTTGTTGACTTTCACCGCCCACTTAAATTTCAAACTTTTTCAAATGGATGTTAAAAGCGCCTTTTTAAATGGTTTTATTTCAGAAAAAATATTTGTTGAACAACCTCCCAGTTTTGAAGATCCAAAATTTCCAAATCATGTTTTTAAATTAACCAAGGCTCTATATGCCTTAAAGCAATCCCCTCGGGCTTGGTTTGAACGGTTAAAAAAATTCCTTTTAGAAAATGATTTTAAAATGGGTCAAGCTGATTGTACCCTCTTTTTAAAACACACTTCAAAAGATCTTTTAATCGTCCAAATCTACATCGATGACGTTATCTTTGGTTCTACCAAAGAATCACTTTGTACTGATTTTTCAGTTTTAATGAGAAAAGAATTTGAAATGTGCTTTATGGGGGAATTGAAATTTTTTCTCGGTTTTCAAATCTTTCAAAATTCAAAAGGTATTTTTCTAAGCCAAGGAAAATACACAAACGAGCTCTTAAGTCATTTTGGTATGGATCAAGTAAAGGAAATTAGTACCCCCATGAGTACTTCCTATAAGCTTACGTTAGATGAAGTCGGGAAACCGGTTGATAACAAGCTTTATAGGAGTATGATCGGGAGTCTACTTTACCTAACTGCGACCCGTCCTGACATCATGTTCAGTGTTTGCCTTTGTGCTCGTTTTCAAGCCAATCCCAAAGAATCTCATTTTAAATCGGTCAAAAGGATTTTTAGGTATTTAAGAGGATCCAAAAACATTGGTTTATTTTATCCTTCTAATACTTCTTTCGAACTTTCTTCATATTCGGATGCTGATTTTGGCGGATGTCAATTAGATCGAAAGAGTACTAGTGGAACCTGTCATCTGCTAGGCAAGTCCCTTGTATCGTGGAGTAGCAACAAGAAAAACTGTGTTGCTCTTTCTACTGCCGAGGCCGAGTACGTAGCCGCTGGGAATTGTTGTGCCCAAATTATTTGGATGCAGCACACTCTCTTTGATTATGGCCTTTCCTACGATCATGTCCCTATTCGGTGTGACAACACTAGTGCCATTAGTATTTCTAAGAATCCAATACAACACTCTAGAACAAAGCATATAGACTTAAGGCATCATTTCCTTCATGACCATTTTCAAAAAGGGGATATCACTTTGGACTTCATTTCTACTGATTTCCAATTAGCTGATATTTTTACCAAACCGCTCCCGGTTGAACGTTTTGATTTTATTAAGGGGGAGTTAGGAATGATTCGTCAATGAGCACTATTAAATATTTAACTCTTTTTTTTAATTCAATTTTTTTTTATATTTTATGAATATTAATACCACCGGTCAACCGGTGGTACATCACCGGTTAACCGGTGGTGTCGGGCCTTTCTTTTTTAGGCCGGCCGGAGGAAGGGATAAAATTAAAATTAAACCCTTCCCCTCCGATTCTTCACTCTCTCTCTCGTGCGGCTCCTCCAAAACCGTGGCTCCTCCAAAGCCCCAGCCTCCCTTCTTCATCCTTGCCCTCTCAAACTCCATTCTTCTCTCAATCTCTCTCATTTTATCTCCTGTTGCCTTCATGGGTCCTCGCTCTTCTCGCAAAGGAAAGGGTATAGCTCAAGAAGCACCTCCTCCTCCTTCAATTCCTCAACTTCTGGACATATGGCATGACAAGGTCATTCTGCCAGGTAGAGTGATTGACTATTCTTGGCTTTCTTCTGCTCGTCTCGATCTTTTCTCCATTATTGAATATCAACACTGGCATTCCTTTTTTCAACCTCCTTTTTTTGTTTATCTAATTTCTTCTCATTTTTTTCTTTTTCCATCCTATTTTGATAATCCCAAAGGGGGAGAAATCTCTCTGTTTACTAGTTTCATATTTCAATTGATTAAAGTGCTCATTTTAAAAGTTCAATTTTTTTTTAAAAACTGGTAAGTTATTGATTTCATTTGTTCCTTTTAAAAAGAAATGACCTATGGTTACAATTTCAAAATGACTCATTCTCTTTAGATTAAGATCATTTTCAATACATGGTACATCTCTTCAGTTTATTTATTTATTATTATTTTTAAATGATCTTTAATAAATTTTCATGTCCAAAATTGTTTATTTAAGTTTTCAATTGGCATATCCTTTTTAAAGCTTTCTCTTTTGTGATTGTGATCATCAAAATAGGGGGAGATTGTTGTACCCCTCTCTCTTGGATTTTAATGATCACAATCACTCTCATCGTGTTCTAACTTGTTTTCAAGTGTTTTGATGCTAGGAAAAAGGTTGCCCAGGAGTTGGCCCAAGAAGGCTGATAGTGGACTCTCTGAGTCCACCGGCCAACCGGTGGATTCCCACCGGCTAGCCAGTGGTCTCTGGCAGAAGCATTGCTTTCTACCAGATCCACCGGTCAGCCGGTGTTAGCACACCGACCAGCCGGTATGGGCACCGGCCAACCGGTTCTTGCCCACCGGCCAGCTGGAGGACCCAGGCAGTAGGCTTTCCCACTGCCTGGTGCCACCGGCCAACCGGTGGATGACCACCGGCCATCCTGTGGAACCCAGACAGAAAGCCTGCTCTGTCTGGACCACCGGCCATCCGGGAGCTCAGCACCGGCCAGCCGGTGGACCACCGGCCAGCCTGTGAGACACCACTGGCCAGCCGGTGTGCCCAGTCAAACTAGCCGTTGGGCTTTGACCAGACTTGTACTTTTGACCCCTAACGGCTCCGGAAGCCCTCCAACGGCCATATTGAAGTGTTTATGGGTATTACTCCTATAAATAAGAAACCATGGATGCCGGGAACACAACCAAAACATATTTTGATATCTTGACGCTCTAACGACAAATCTCCAAGGCCTCTTGTGATCCATTTCCATCCTTGATGCTTGAGCTCCCTCTCCATCAGCTGATCTCACACTTTTGGCGCTCAAGGCTTCCGTGTGTTTTTATTATTTTATTTGTTTAGTTCTTCATTGGGTTTGGATTAAAACAAACCTCTCATTTCCATTCTTTCTTTCAATTGGGTTTCTTTCTACAACCATAATAAAAAAGCAAGTTGTACGAAGGTGTTCTAGCCTACCTTAAAACGGCTAGTGGGTTTCTTGCTACAACCATTAAAAAGCAAGCTGACGTATTAATATCTCAACGGTTCTTGTTGGGATCAGAGACGTAGGCTTGGGAATTAAGCCGAACTTCATTATAAAATTGTGTCTTTACTTTTTTATTTCCGCTGCATTGATAATTGTTTTAAATTGTTAATTATTTTTGAAAAGGCAATTCACCCCCCCTATTGCCATCCTCTACGACCCAACAATCACTACCCAGTAATTGGCATACAACCAAAGGACATCTCAGTGGCATGAATTTGCAAGGTCAAACTCACACCTTAGGTCAAGATTATCAAGCATTGAAACTTAGAAGTATAAGTAGGTAATAGGAGAAAGGAAGCATTCAAGTTTTCCAAACATGGATACACGACGTGTATAACCCCTACACGACATGTTCCCTTAATCTTTCACATGGGCGTGTACTTCGGCCAACCCTGGTCATGTAACACCCTACACACACGACATGTTCTCCTATGAAACAACGTGTACTTAAATCATTTTCCCCTTCCCGAGTTCTTTTACATGACCAACCCAAATGAATCTCCTAGGATAAGACCACACGCCATGTTTGTTCTTAATTGGACATGTATTAGATAAATTCATAGACCCGTGTTGTTAGTCACTTGACCGGTTACATGAATGACTATACATGACATGTCTACTATAGACACGACGTGTATTAACTACCCAAAATCCACCCATTTCATTGGACACACATCTGAACACATGGTCTATTCACATGGTATGTACGTTCGGTACACGACATGTTCCAACAAGGATTTTCCCAACCCCGTGTCTCTGCCCACACATCCAGTGACATAGTTAGAGACAACACAGCGTGTACATGGAGTACACGGGATGTAATTAAGAAAAAAAATTCCTTCCTAAATAGAAGTATACATGGAATGTATTCAGTAATACACAAATTGTATTCTAGGTTTTACTGGATAATTTGCCTCAGAAACTACTCCACAACCAACAAAAACACTAAAATTGACATTAAAGTGCCAAATTCTGATCTGTGAGGGCCCATACTCCCCGCTAAGAAAATCTTGACATGTTAAACATATCATATACAAATGTAATAGTGCAATGATCCACAAAATTGCGATCCATGAGGGCCCATAACACCTCAAGGACCAATGTTTGTCATTAATTCAAATGAAATTTAAAAATCAGAAATACCCTATCAAACAGAAGGTATTCTATCAAGGCATCTATCAGAATAACATGCATATCTAGACCAACATCTAGCATAACAACATGAAATCAGAAATTCACCATAATTGGCATGAAAAAAATACCTAACATGTGATCTCTATGAAGTGCCTATATGATGCATGAGATGACATACCCTCATCTCATCAGGTTGTAACATAAATTGAACCTCAATAATATCAACAATAACATCACAAATCATGTGAATCACCCAATAGTGAAATCAAATGAAATGTAATAATTTGAAAAACAGAAATATAGAAATAATCAAGGTAAATTATCTTTTCCCTATAAACGGGTCTTCTATCCTTAGGAACAACTTCTGACCAACTACATATTCCTTTTTATCCATGACTATAGGATCCAAAAAGTATTTCAGGAGGAAATCAACCCTCTGATACCACTTTGCAAGGACCCCATTCCAGGTGTTTCCCAGAGGTTCCCTGTACCCAGTTGGTCAGATGGACTCAAGAGTATTTCCCCAAACACCATAGGCTGCTGAATAGCAGTGAGGGCCTTGGGTGTGATAGTGGGGAACCTATTCTCTCCTGGGAAGAGTTACACAGTGGAAATAAATAGATAACAGGAGTAAAAGCAGTAATAAAAACATGCAACTGATAAACAGTGGAAGACTGAAAGTAAATAAATAACTGGAGCACATATATAAACGAAGCATGTCACATATCTCTAGGAAAGTAGAAAAAAAAGTCACACTACTGGAATACAATACTAAACCAAAGTACAATGGAAAAAAAATAAGCAACTCCAACAGCATCACAAGCCTCATCTTGGTCCCATTGTCTCCAGCTCCACAACAGTCAAGTACCTGACATAGAAGGGCGCTTTCCCTTATATATACCTGCAAAAATATAATCTGTTTGGGACCAAAGCATAACCCAAATAAGGTGTGAGATGAATCCCAGTATGAAACCACCCGATGATCTATGCCTAACATTCAGTGAATATATATGGCAGAAAATAAGCAAAATGAAGCAGTAAACAAGGAATTACTCAAAAAGTAAACAATCCTACAGTTTCAATTGCATTCATTTTCATATATCATGTAAGAATCTAATCAAAAACAAGTAATTATTTGTGATGTACTCACACTCTAACCCCTCTGGTTCAACCAGTCAAACACAAGAAAAACTCTAGGAAGTACTCACAGTCTAACCCCTTTGGATCATATTTAGCAAAGACTCTCTAAGGAAGAAATCACCATCAATTCACCTAGTGGTCTCATATCAGTAACTATAGACACTGTGAGGAATTGATCAATGTTCAATTCCACCTTGGTCTCACTACGTTGAACTACTGACACTCTGTGGGAGAACAAAGTCCATCCCCACTATAGTCTCACCAAAAAAAGTAAGCAAACACTCTGGATAATCCCACAGCGTCCATTCCCCCTATGGTCTACTACACCTGGTTCTCCCTACCCAGTGTTAGTCAATCATGCACAATGATGTTCAACATCCAAAGTAAACCTTATGAACTACTTAGATAAAATATTTCAAGAACTACAAGGCTAAACAAATATATGTAAATAACAAAATCAGATAATATCACTCTATCCTAACTCCACCTGGACTGGAAAATAAGAATCTTAACTTGAAAGGCTAGACTAAACGTGCAATATCAAAACCAACACAAGAAACAAATATATAGCATAGAAAATAACCCTATTCAGAATCAAACAACATCTACTCAAGCACAGATGGCATAAAAGTAATTAAAAAAGATAAAATCCCAAACCATGCAATATCCCGTTCTAGGATATTGGGCACTTTGGCACATAAAATTAAAATACTAACTATAGAAAGGCACAAACCACCTACCTCAGTGTTGTACGATCGATATAATCTGGCGTCAGCCCTTGAATCATCCTTTAATGACGTAGATCTATAAAAACATCTAAAAAATTCATATAATGATATCTTACAAAATTAGAGAAATCAGGAAATGAGGCCTTGGATGAAGGAAGATCTCACCATGTCAATTACAACAAAATAAATGTTGGTTGAATCAGAGAACAGGTGATCAATCGGGGGATCTGGGAAGAATCAAGCTCCTTGATCTCTCATAGATGAGACATTGTTAGAAGAAGGGGTTTCTGTGAATGAGATGCGACCCCGGTCCGATATAACAAATAAAAAAAGTACACGACATATCTTTTAAAATTTCATGGCGTGTATATGACTTTAATGGACACTGATTTAGGCGGTCTCCAAGTCACCCCACACGGCCATGTCCTCGGCCATTACACGACCAGTACACGGTCTCCCACATCAAATGGGTACACGACATGTACTCTTAAGTACATGGAGCGTACTACTTATATTTTAGGATTCTCCAATTTTTCTATAAAACACTCTAAAAGAGAAACTCTTACCTAAAAAGAAAAGTCTGGGTTCTTAAAAACTTCCCCCTTTAATGAAATTCGCCCCCGAATTTCTTTAGAAAGGAGGAATAGAAAAGGAATCCTTGAACAACTCTGGCCACATCGATCGTACATTGACCTCCCTCTCCCTGGCCTCATACTATACTCACCAATGATTCCATAACACTCATACCAGAGGAACAGATTGGATATTGTGAACCCTTGCACTGCGATCAACAATATGGATTGGATGCTCCTCGAATGATGCATACACCTCCAACTAAACCTCCTCAGGGTAAAAAAATGATATGGGTCTGAGAAGTAATTTCATAGCTGAGAAAAATGGAAGACGTCGTGCGTATCCCATTACCTCTAAGGTAACTAGAATTGATTGGAAACCAACCAGAATCTCTCCAAAACCTGAAACGGTCCAACATATCTCAGAAAAAGCTTGACCTATTTCATAATCCTCCAATGTTCAAACATTAGTGAGACACGTAGGAACACCTGATCTCTGACCTCAAACTCTATTGGTCATCTCCATCGATCAACATAATACCTCTGTTGTGACTGTAAAGTATCCATCCCATTCCAAATCAACTCTATCTATTCCGTGGTATTCTAGAAAAGATGAGGTCCCAGTATAGATTCGTCTTCTGTTTCAATCCTACACAGGGGTGATCGGCATGGCCTATCGTACAAAGCTTAATAAGGTGTCATGTGAATAGTTACTTGAAAACTATTGTTGTAGGAAAACTATACAAGAGGTATGTGCTTCTCCCAAGAACCACCCAAATATAGGATGCATGCTCGAAGAATGTCTTCCAGCACCTGAATCCTACACTCGGACTGGATATCTATCTAGGGACGGTAATTTGTACTTAGATGTACCTGTGTACCAAAAGCCATATGTAGCCCCTACCAGACAGAGAAGTAAAACGGTCATCCCTGTCTGAAATAATGGAATGCAGAACTCCATGTAATTGTACATTCTCTCTATATACAACCTTCTCAGCTCATTAACACTAAAAGTATCATTGATCATAAAGAAAAATGGGAAACCTTCATGAGTCTGTCAATGAAAAACCATACTTCATCTTTCCCTTGAGGTGACCTCGACAACCCAATCGTGAATTCCATCTTGACATCGTTCAACTTCCACTTGGAAATGGGTAACTGCTAGAAAAGTCCTGTTGGCTCCTGATGCTCCGACATCACCTGCTGATAGGTGGAACACCTCATCACAAAAATAGCAACACATCTCTTCATACCTGGACACCAATACTGATAGTGTAGATCTCAATATATCTTGGTGACAATAGGATGAACTTCCCAAACTGAGGAATAAAAGTCCCACATCAACACCTCATATATGTCTGCTGACACCCATACATGCCCATTAAAATGAAATATCTCATCCTCCCCTGACACACTCTCCTGTTGTACTAGGCCTTCCAAATCTGATAGCTACCTCATTCACACTCGATCAAGAGGAGTAAATGTAATATACACATAAAAAGAAATTTCTTCCCCTGTCTATCATGAACCTCCAATTTCATCTCAAAGAACAGAGACATAAGCATCCACTCACAACTTGCCTCCTGAACTACCAGTATCTGAGTCCTCCTGCTCAATGCATCAGCTACTACGTTGCCTTTCCCAGGAATGTATTCAATATCAATGTCAAAAGACAGAAGGTACGCAACCCACCTTCGCTGTCTCAAATTCAGATTGCGATGAGTGAAGATATAATTGAGACTTTTTTTTGTCAGTGAAAGGCAAAAAATTCTCTCCCAAAAGATAATTTCTACAATAGAGTAAGTCATGAACAATTTCAACCAACTTGAGATCATGTGTCAGATAATTTCTCTCATGTGGCCTCAACTGCTGAGACCCATACTCAGTGACTCCTTCCCCTACATAAGCACACCTCCCAGACCGATACCTGATGCATCACAGTATACAGTATAGGTCTTGAATAGCTCTGGAAATACTAATATCAAATCTGAAATCAGCCTTTCTTTCAGCACCTGAAATGCTGAATTGTAGGAATCTATCCACATATATTTTTCAACCTTATTATTCATTCCCGTAAGTGGCACTTCTAAGCATGAAAAATCTTGTATGAAACATCTGTAGTAACCAGCCATCCCTAAAAAATTCTGCACCTCAATGAAGTTATTTGGATGTTCCCATGAAACCACTTCTCTCACTTTCTTTTCATCTACTGATACTCCTGTCTCTGAGGTAACATGACCCTAGATGTGAATCTGGTCCATCCAAAAGTAGCATTTTGAGGGCATTACATATAACAGATGCTCTCTAAGTGTACTCTAAATGATCTCAAGTTGGGTGGCTTGGTCATGTCGAGTGTGAGAGTACACCAAGATATTGTCCACAAAAACTAACACGAAATAATTGAAGTGTGTATGGAAAACTCGGTTAATCAGTGCCATGAAAACTACAGACGCATTCCTAGGACCAAACGACATAACCACATACTTGTACAGACAACCTACTCTGAAAGGGTGTAAGAGGTATATCTAGTGGTCTAACATGAATCTCATGGTAACTGGACCTTAAGTCAATCTTCGAGAACACCCAAACTCCTCGAAGATAATAAAATAGATCATCAATCCTTGGAAAGGGATATTTGTTCTTGACCGTTAACTGTTTCAGCTTCCAATAATCCACACAAATTCTGAGGGTATTGTCCAACTTCTTCAAAAATAGGATAGGTGAACCCCAAGGAGAAGTACGGGGTGGGATTAAACCCTTTATCTATAACTCCTCTAACTACTTCTTGAGCTCCTATTACTCTGGTGCAGCCATCATATAAGGAGGAATGGATGCCAATGCTTCTCCTAGCACAAGCTCAATATAAGGTCTACCTCTCTCTCTAGAGGAAAACCTGAAAAGTCATTTGGAAAGACATCCCTGAAATGATCAACCAGTGGGGGAAAGTCCATCTATGAAGTTCCTTTTTCTTCCAGATGCAAACTAGTAATTCGGGCTGTAACTCATCCCAGCCCCTTATGCTCGGGTCCCACTTTGCTCGCATGGACATCCCATTCACCCTTATGAAGAAACGATCTACCCTATGGTTATGTGAAACTCACCCTACAGTGATATCATTCTACAACATCTAGAAAGGGAACCAACCAATCCATACCAAGAATGAAGTCATAGCCCGTCATCTCTATGACATAAAGGCCCCGTGAGAAGTGACACCCACCAACCTTAAGATGGATCTCCTTGAACTAATGTACACTAGCCGTTATTATCCCCAACAGAGTTTCCAGTGTCAAGAAATTAGAAGAAGGAAAGATATAGATCCCAAGGCTCTCCACAACAGCAATAGATATAAAACTATGGGATGCCCCTATTTTGAAAAGAGAAAAAGCTAAAACTAAGGCAACAAGGATCGTACCTCGAACTGTAGAGGGTCCAAGATCCTACTCCTACTGGGTTTTCTTCACTGAAAATTTTTGGCATGTACCGTGACCCTGTGACACTATGTGACCAACATAAGCTGATCCACTCTATTGTCATTGGAAGCCTGCAGAATGGCTACCACGACAGCAACCTCTACCTCATCTTGAACATCTGGAAGAACTCCAGTTACTAGACTGATGAGAATATGGTGGTCATACTCTAGTATGAGGAGTCAAAAAAGAACCTATATCACCTGCTGTTGGTGAGAAAATTATACAGAACTACTGAATATGGCCCATCTGGCCACAAGATCAGCACTCCACTGGGTCTCTCAGGCAATGTGTCATCATCTTCCAGCTCTTTCTACAGTAGTATCACACCACATAGTTACTAGAAGAAGTATCCTACTTTTTCGGATCCCCGCATGTAGACTCCTTGAGGCACTTCCTGTTGTTAGTGGGAGGGGTACCAACTCCTGATGCCAAGCCTTCCTAGATCACAGCTCCAGAATCCCTCAGATTGTGCTCTATGATTAGTACATGGTTGACTATAGAGGTGATGGAAGTCAAACTGATGATATTCTCCTGAGATCAGATGTTGTGCTTGAGACCATCCTCAAACTACCTTGCTAAAAATTACTCATCACCTCTTGGGATGGGTGTAAAGCACAACAACTCTATGAAGAGAGAATAATACTCCATAATTGAGATAGTACCCTGATCTAGACTCATGAACTCTCATATGTCATGCCTTAGACCATCTTCAAACTTCCTCATCAGAAATAACTCATCAACATATAAGGATATAATATGACCAAAATACTAATTTTTTTTCTATATCATCATTAATTGAGGTGGTATTTAATCATTGAAAAGGTGATTTCATTTATAATAGTTTAGTTCCTTAAAAAAATGAAATTAATGCTTAACACATTTATAATGATTAATGGGGGAAACATAAATCAGATGAATGGAATGTTCATTGAAATTGAAAATAATATGTCTACTTTAGAAGATCTTATTCTTAAACCTAATCAAGATCATAAATTTATTAGAGTTATAAAATCAAAAAAAGGAGTATAAATTTAGAAACCATTATAAAATATTCAATGGTAAAACGTTCAAAATAAAATATATTATTAGAAAACTTGTGAATTATGAAGTTGAGATAGAGCTCTCGGAATTACAACATAAAGTGATAAAAATAGAGAATTATTATTTAGATAAATATATTTCAAAATATAATAATATAAACAATTATACATAATTTTCATGCTCATTTAATGAATTGAAAACATGAAATTCAAATTAAGGTGAAGGTCTTATCTAATTTTCAATGAATCTTAAAATGTTATATAATAAGAAAAGATGATCCAAGAAATCATTTAAAAGGTACAAAATTCTCAATGTAAATACTGTAAAGATATGATGAAATGTGTGCAAGAAGATTGGGCATATCATGCCTGATTGACCCTAGAAAAAGAAAAAGAAAAAGTATGAAAATAACTATAGAAATAAATTAGACTATAAGAAATAGAAGAATGTAATACAAGATACATGGAGTGATTTATAGGACTCTAGTTCATATTTCTATTCCAAAGTTTCTAAATTGGAGGAAAATATATGCTTCATTTCACAAACTGATTGAGTACACTGTACTTATTATTCATCCTCTGAACTTAAAAATGAGAATTATTGTTTAGATGATTGGAAGAAATACTTTTCTATGATATAAATTGAATATGAATCATTGATGAAAAATAATAATTTTATTAAGATATATTATGATAATTTGTTAAAAGAAAATATTGAACTAATCTAATAGATTTCATAATTGAAATATGGTTTAGAAAAATCTATATCTAACAACATTGTCCATGAATACAAAATAATGGAATAAATGGTTTATGTTAAAAACTTAATGAATGTTTTTAGTGTTTTTACTAATGGATATAACCATATATGTAAAATCCTTGTAAATTACCAACCATGTAATGAAAAATATGGAATGGAATGTAACGGGGAAAAAATAAGATATATAAATATTATTTTGTGTCTCATTCCAAAAATAGATATATTCCTAATACAATTATTTTTAGTATTGAAAAAATATCCATTTTTCTGATTATTTGTGTTAGGGATATCTTTATAAATGTGTAATAAAGAGGGTATTTATGTCAATAAATTTATATATTATTAATTTTGAAAACTCTATAATTTATATGAATATTTTCTCTAATAAATCTTTTATATTTAACAATTCTAGAACTATGTGAATTTGGGTACCAAAATGTATTTTTAGTTAATTGTTTAATATAGAAAATAAGATACAACCACAACAGTGAAAAATATTTTATGGATAATGTCTATTCAAGACTTATGCATGGAAAATATTCCAAATTCCACTCACTATCTAAAATTGATGGAGGAAATGTAATATTTAGTAAAAATTACAAAGAAAAATTGTTTCCGTTGGATTTATTTGAGATCCCCATTCAATCGTTACAAATAAGTTACATTATAATGAAGTCTTACTAAACCACCTGATAAGTATTTTTAAAATTTTAAATATTGGTTATTCATTTGATTAATCTATATTTCTAGTTATATATTTCATAATAAGTTAATTAAATTTCATACACTTAGAACTAAAAATGTATACAAAATAGACATTCATTATTATGAAATATTATGTGTTGGTTGTTGATTTCTCCAGATTTACTTAGGTTTATATCATTAAACATAAAATTGAATATTTCATTGTTTATAAGTTTTTTATATTCTTTTTCAAAATGATAAAGGAACTAAAATTATTTCCTCTATTAGTGATCATCAAAGAGAAATTAGGAATCATAAATTTAATTAATGTTTCACAATATATGGAATCATACACACCTAATATACTTCTAAAACAACTCAATATATTTTTTTGTTAAATAAGAAATAATACCATGTAAGAAATTAGTAAACTAATGTGTCGTGAATATAGAACACCTACACCTTTTTGGGATAAAACTGTTAAAAAAACATGTTATGTAATAAATAGGGTTTTAATATGGCCTGAATTGAAGATATAAAACCCTATGAGCTATAGAATAATAGAGAACCAAGTTTTTCCATTTCAATGTTATTGGATGAAATGAAAATATCTTGAAAAAAATTATCTTGTTAGGTTTTATCCAAAGGCTAATGAATGAATCTTCCTAGGTTATTATACAACTTATAATGACTATGGAGTTTTTTATAAATAGCCAAGGACAGTAGAAGAATCTACTATTGTAATTTTTTTTAAAAGTGATCCTTTGGATCAAAAGTATAATTAATTTGGTTAATTGAGTGATATAATAATTAAATGATACTCGAACCTCTATTTCAAAACAAAAAATATAATTAATTGGTAAATGATTTTGAACGATATAGTAATTAATTGGAATAAATTGATGAACCTAAATGTGTAATGCTTAAACAGTTTAAATACCTTACAATCCATCCTCTAGAAACTTTTATAGAAAACCTAGATATTGAAATTTTAAATATAGTATTTATAGGAATCCTTGGTGAGTTTCCTATTTTTTTCAAAACTAGAACCTAAAATCATAGAAGAATTCTTATGTGATAAGAAAATGGTGGTAACTATAAAAGGGGAATTAAACTTGTTAAAAAGAAACAAGGTATGATAATTATTTGATAGGCCCTATGATTATACTATTATTGGAACTATTTTGGTATTTTGTAAATAAACAATACAATCAAGGTGTGATAACTTAGAATAATGTTATATTTTTTTTCAAAAGAATATCTAAAAAAATAAGAATATTTTATAGAGAAACCTTTTACAATGTTTCTATGTTAGATGAAATTATTATTCTCTTATACAATTAAATATATATGTATTGTAAATTATATCATATTGTTATTAAATCTAAGTTTATAAATGTATATTTAATATAGGAAGTGAATTTTCAAAAACTAATAGGTTTTTGAAGACCCTTAATTTCAAATTTCGTTTCTAAAATTAAAAAATATTCATATGTTATTTAACAAGCACTTAGGGATTGATATGAATCACCAGGTTCATTTATTTTATTAAATGGTTTCACTATGGGGTTGTGAAGCCCCGATTTATTTAACAAAAATTCTTTATAATATATTTTACAGGTGAAAATATATTTTTTATTATGTGATTTTTGTTTACACTAGTCAAAAAAAAATTAATTATTTTTCAAAAATCAAGAAAAAATAATTTAAAATGAGAATGATAGGTGAGTTAAATATTTTCCATGGATTTTATTTCTACCAATAATATTTTCTGATTGTTTTAGGATAAGGTAAATATGTACTGAATTTATTAAAAATATTTGGACTTGAAAGAAGTTATAAATTTTCAAATCCTTTATTTTCCAATACTGTGATTGACTTGGAAGAAGCTCGAAAACCAGTTGATAATAAGTTGTTTAAACAAATAATAGGGATCTTGATTTATCTAACTAAAAATAGACTAGATATTATGTTCTATGTGTACTTATAATAAATATTTCAAGGAAAAGAAATGTAATATCATTTAATAGCTACTTATATAATTCTAAGGCATTTAAAAGAAAAAATTTCTCTATATCTACATTTTTTAAAGACATTTGACTTTTATTTAACTTCATATTTAGATCCTTATTTTTGTAGTTTTGGAATAGATATGAAAATCACTTATAGAGCCTATAACTTTTTTGAAAAATATCTATATTATTAGTCATGTAATAAAAAACATTCTATTTCCTTATCAACTACTCATGTTGAGTACATTGCTACTGGTAGTTTTCGTTATCAAGTGTTTTGGATCATACATTCCTTGATGAAATTAAAATTTAATTTTAATCACCTACCAGTAAAATTTTATATCACTAGATATATCAATATTTATATATAACCATTACATATTGTAATCATTTTGTGAAGAAATTACTAACCGATATATCACCATATATCAAAATCATTTGGGGCCTAGGAGGCCCTCTTGGATATAACAATATATCAAAATCAATTGGGAGATCACCCAATAATTAGTGGCCTAATAAAATAACACCATATATCATAATAATTAGGGGGTTCGATTCCTTCCGTGATACAACTATATATCATAATAGTCTATAACAAAGTTATCCCCATTTTTCTAATCCTCTCTAGAGTCCACACAAGACTAGGGAACCCAATAATGTCCCATAGTCACATTAAGGGTCAAACACTGCATGGGGATTCCTTTATCTCATTGCCAACCTTCAATATCAAGGCCCATTAATAAATGTTCATAGATTCCCCATATTTATCCATTATCACATCATGTCTTTATCGACCACATTAAAGTACAAAATTCATAGAACAAAAAAAGGAATAAAATAATGATCATCTTATTTAAAATACTAAGATATGTGAGTCTAATCATTCCGAGCCTATAATTTTACCATTTTCATGGTCTACCACTCTACAAAAACATATATTAGTTGGAATGTATCACTCACCAAACCCCAAAACCATCTATCCGAGAGGCTCAAAAGTAACCCATGGTTCCCTATGGCCTACCCCTAAGCCTACCATTCCAAATCCCTCACACTATCATACTTAGAGGGAACTAAAATAACCTATCCCAAGGTTAATTATTTATTATTTATTAAATATATCTCACTTTTGGTTCTATATATTACATATAACATATTCATGGACAATCCTATGGCCATTTGTAACTAAGGAATCAAGATTAGTGTTCAATGGTACCCTCTGTTGGAGTTGGTTCCCTTGAAAAAAATTATTTTGTACTTTATGCTAACTTATATGCATGGTTTTGAATATTAATAATTTCTTTATCACATAATGATTGTTTTTCTATGTATCAATGTATGTGATAATGTCATAAGTGTAACTGTCGCACGAGAAGATCATATCGGATCCCTGGTATGATGAGAACCTGGAAGTGCAATGACACTATTATTGAATATATGTTATATAGCTAGATTATATCATTTTTGGGACACAAATAATATATGGTATCATGGGTGGAGAATCATAGGACATTAAGGCACCTTCTCATGGTGTACTCCCTTGGTGATAACTTATAGGATATCACATGAACGAGACTTGACAGTAGAAAATACATATTTATAAGTGTAATTGGATGTTCAAATATATAGATATGTGTATTGGTTTTCATACTTTAATATTATTTTTAATGGACGTTATGAGTTTCACACATATATGTATTGAAAAAAACTACGATGGAAAATGTTTGCGGTGAGGTTGGATATGTTGGGTGCATCACGATTAATATTGCATTAGTAAATAATGTGATAAAGGATTTATCCCATTTGATCATTAATGGAAGATAATATCTTAGGGACTTTGATAAAGATGATATATCTTAAATAAATCCATGTTCATGGTGATCAATAATCATGTTCTATTTCTAAAAATTAAATAAAGAGATAGCGATCATATAGGTTGATGGAACTGGCATGGAACCTTCTAGATTAGATATATTATGATGAAAATATTATATTACATGGTAAGTATTCATATGAGGTGACATGTTGTTGTTTCATTAACTTCTATCATTATGGGTTCCGAGGTGAGTTGTTAAATGATAACCTTGGACTTTAGGGAGGTTCACCTCGTTCCACTGAGAAAGAGACCTAGAGGATCACACACTTAGTATTTCTAGTATCTCATTTAAATAATTTATTATTTATCAAGTTGAATAAATACTATTCCCATCCATGGTTTAATAATTATTAAGGTATTCTTGATCACATTTATTCAATCGCTAGTTATTCGAGAGAATGTATTATGAGAAAAAAAATTAATAAATATTGAGGGCTATTGGAGGACCTAGTATATTGGTATAGTGAGAAATAATAATATTGAACATTATTTTGTTAAATAATGTTTATTTATAACTCACAAGTTAAGTTAATGTTTGGAAATAATATTTTTTTAGTTTTTATTTGATGTTATGTTTTTCTAGGATTAATGAAATAATTAAAGGAACTTGTGAAATTATTTTTTATTACCCTAGTGAAATAAATGCTGGATTATATTATTCTAAAATTAGCCAAGGGAAATACAAGACTTACTTATTGTGTTGTGGAAAAGAAATTGGAGAAATGATCTCAAGACTAGAGATTTCATCCTTCTCTAAAAATGCTCTAAAAATGTGAGAGATCATCCTCCGCCATATCAAGGAGAATGATTTGGAAACGGTTCCCAAGGTGTTCAAAGGATTATATCACAAGCACAAGGATATTCTATGCTTGCACCCAGATATTCCTTTAGTGACATCTATAGATACATGGAACACTTGTGGATCACCGTTAGAGAAGGTCTTCCCTTGATCTCTGTAAAGAAATGATGGTACACCTACAGATCCATGGTTGAATGCATCAATTAAGAAAGAATATCCTTGGAGTTAATTATTGTTTAATTAAATTAATTATAAAAAAATATGTTGATCCTATCTGTTGGTTCTGGGTTTATATTATTTTGTCCTATTTATTTGATTCAATTTTGTGGATCATAGTGTTCATCGCCGCATAGATCATGGATTGTTCATTGAATATGGGAAAAATTATAGTTTGGCACTAACCTGCCAATGATTCTGCTATGCTCGAAACCTACACATACTAGATGAAATCCATAAATGACACCTTACATTGATTCATCAATAAATTAAACTCTTATTATATAAAATCTGTAAAATAATTTATAGAAGTATCTTACCTCAAAAAATACATACAAAACCTTGTGTATTCATCTTCCTAGGTTCCCCTCTATCCTTGTTGAATGAAAGCCCCTTAATATTAAGATGATTCGACCATGCAGCTATGAGATCATTACTCAAAACCTATCCTGAGTCACAAAAAATCTGTGAAGAACCAAGTGGAGTAAGAACCATATAAAAAAAAAGAAATGCATTACTTAAATGAAGAAAAAATAAATTTCAAACATAATATATCAAGTATTATTAAAGGGATTAGTGGAATGAGAGAGAATATTCACCTACCCTATTTAGATATCCTAAAATAAATAATTAAATTGGGAGTCCAAATTGAAATCCCGAAATATAATCCTATTAATGGCTTAATGAAACCAGAAAACATTACCATTGTTTCACAACCCATAGTGTTCACAACATAATACCACTACTATAAATACCTCAAGGGATGGATCCTATGGTCATTATGTGGCTTAAATTCCCTATAAGAAATTAAAAAAACATAACCTCATTGAACTAGGTCACATTAAATAGTTACCCAAAACATAATGTCCCAACCAACCACACAGAGAAACAAGATGATATTACCTTTTATGGACCCTAAATATTATATGTAATGACCTAGGTATTTATAGAATAATAAATTTTTTCATTTATACTAATATTTATGAATAAGATTTTATTTTTACATTAAAGGGGAATCTTTTTTCTGAGAGAATACTCAGCACACAACAACAGGTTTCTTTGAAATCTTACGTTGCACACAACTTTGAATTATACCAAAAAATAATATAATAATATTATTATATTAAATGGTAGTTAACACCAAGATGTTGTATTGGCAGCAATGAACACAACTATCTACAATATGATTATTATATTTGTTAAATATCTTTACATTTATCCTATAAATTTTAGAGGCTTAAAATAATAATGAATTCGATTTTAAGCATGAAATACTAAAATATTTTTAAAAGGTTGTTTTAATGCCTTTTAATAGAGAACCCTTTTAAATATTGTTTTTTTCACTTTTATATGTTATATTTGAAGAAATAAAATTCTTCTATAGAATTGGAAAATCAAAATTTACTTTGGATAATTTTTTTTTAATTTTCTGATAAAGTTCATTTTTAATGAATAGTTAAAAATACCGCATTTTAAGTCAAAACTTCTTTTTCATATAATTTATTTATATAGTTATATTGTCATTATAATTGGGTTTAGTGTGTAATTGGATTATATTTTTATCATTTAATCCAATATTTTTCATTGGATGTAATTTCACTTTGAAATCTGACAGAAACACATGTGAATCTTTTGGTCGTTTTTACATCTTAAAAACACGCTTTGTGGTTTTGACAATTAGAATTTATTTTAAGTTATTTTCTGAAATTTATGTGTCTTTGAATTTGAAAAAATGTATTGCATATATTTAATATGGAAGTCCAAATTCTGTAAATTTGTAACTTTTATTTTTAGACAAAAAGAATAATAACTTGAGTAATTATTTTATTTACCGTGGTTAAAGGGTAAATATGGTAAGTAAGGGAAAAAATAAAATTATAATAATATTAAACAACCCTGACATGTGAAATAATACTATTTTATGAGTTATATCCCGCTTTGGTCATCCTTGGGTAGATTATGAGACCCCATGGAACCACTTTTATGTGAAAATGAAATTTTTTAAGAATTAATTGAATATAAATAAAAATGTAACCAAAACTTTTATCTTTTAGTAAAAAGGTTTTCATTTGGGGTTATGTAAGTGATATTATCATATATAAATATTAATTATAAATATAAAATATTTTCTACATAATGGTATTTTATTTATAATTTTTAGAAATCCGATAAATAAATTTATTTATGACACAATGATGATGTAGTGATTACATTATTAATTAATGATTTAAATAAATGAGATTATAAATATTCAAATAAATAAATTTTGAAACTTTTTATGCCATCCATGAATTTTGATGATTATTATTTTTTTATATCTATGAATTAATAAATTTTATTCTAAATAACCACATTGTTATGGTTTTTTAAAAATGCATGATATGAATAGTATTATAATTGACATAAATGAGTTTTTGAAACAAATACTATTTTATTAAATGATATTATAATAATATAAATCTAAAAATAGGCCAAATTACTTAAATACTGTTGAATATGTCATTAATGAACCACTTTAGGTTCCATTGGCTTTTTGTAGTAACAATATTAACCATATAGTATAAATATACAAAAAGACATGGTAAGAATTAATTTAGTTAACCAAGGGTCAAAGCGAAAATATAAGGTAACATTTGTGACCTAGAATTTTTTTAAACCAATTGGTTGAGAGGTTTTCGTCCCAAAAACATCTTATCTTATAGTTATATGAGTTTTGGACCAATTTAAATGGAAAATAATTTTATAAAAAAATAATTAATTCAAACTTTCTTAAAGTGACCCTCCTCTCTCTTAAAAGAGGGAATCACCGAAACCCTTTTAATAACAACTCTCAAGCACCTTGTCTCAACAAAAATCTTCCTATATATGCTCCCAAATCCCTATATTCCTCATATATTCCTTACCTTAGGTATAATTGAATTCAAGAAATCCTTTTGGCTCAAATCAAAAGAATTTACACGTTTTAAGAGGTAACGTCCTTTCTAAATTTACTTTTCATTATTTTACATATTCACTCTATATTCTATTATTATTATTTGATTAAATTAAAAAAATATAATCCTTAATATACTAGTATGTTTTTATGTGAAGTATTTTAACTACACTTACCCACACCCCCATCTAATAGATATGAACATACTGTTTCTGTGTACGACGAAGTACTGCCTTAGGAAACGATGATTGTGCGATTTCCCCTACCACCTCTCATGGTGACCATTATTATGGAACTATATTTATATTTGATATATATATTATATTTTTATTTACTATATTCTTCTTTAAATTTCATTTACAAAATACCTTTATGATTTCCATAATGGTAATATAAGCTAATTTCATTTGAGGAAGTGTGGACTACCGCCTCCTAAAAGTTATATGACTTGTTCCTGCCATACTTGGAACCTATAAAAGATGTAGTTAATTAGATTATGTAATATATATAACATATTATATTATAATAGAATTATAATATAACCTTATTTATCATTTACTTTTATTCATTTAAATATGAAAAAGAAGTGAAAGTAGATTTCATGCTTACGTACGGCTTACTGTCTCCATGAACGCTGCATATCATTTCTCATCTCCAAATGTTATGTACTACTATAAATATAGATATATATATATAATTTATATATATTATATTTAAATAATTAATATCATTTTGGAGATATTGGCCTTTTTACCACATGGAAAATTTGTAATTATAACAAGTTCATTTTTGACTCAAGTACCAAATATCGAAAAAAGGACCGATATTAACATAAATAATTATATAATGTCTATAACATGGTATTAAGTGATATTAAAGGTAAAAAAACTTGAAAAAGTTTTGAAGCCTGTAGAAATTAACATAAGTTTATTATTCAGGAAGAACAAGGAACTTATGTGACATGTTAGACTCAAGGTAAGGGACTTCATCTCAATCTCATTTCCTTGAGTCATATTTTGATTTATAAAAAAATTTCTTAAATATGGTGTATAAAAACCTTTTAAATTTTATTTTAATCAAAGGGAATATTTTTCTATTAATCATTTTACTAAAGTAAAAAAGGAATGGTTCTTTTTGATGTTCACGTTCACGACAACCTTTCTGCCGCAAAGGGAATTATTTGATATTTGGATTCCTTAACCAGAAATAATGTTTTTAAAGTAAAATAAATACCATATACCTTTTATAAATATTTTTTTAATTGAAAATTGTTTTCATAAAGAATTTTTTTTGTCATTATATTGAAATGGTATATTGTGATTTTAATGTGTAAATGGTATCTTTCATTTATGCTTATTTTATGTGTTATGAATAGGTTATGGTTCTTGGGAATTGTATTCTTATACAGGTGGTTCCGTGATAATATGAGGGCGGGTGATCCTGAGATTACTCTCCAATGCATTAGGTTACATGAAAAAGGTAAACATTAATTTTTTTAGTAATATATTTAGAGAATATACCATGATAAGTATTCCAAATGTAACTCCCGATGTAGATGTGAAAGCTACAATGAAAGTATGTTATGAATTACACAAGTTACCATTATGATTTATTATTTATATGTTTTATTCATAAATATTTTTATTTCTTGTGTTTTGTTAAAGATCTTATGTTTTATGATTAAATAGTATGATGTCATTGATTAGTTTGTATTTATAGCCTAATTTTTTCTTTCTTTATTTTATAACCCTTATTGAGATTTTAATTCTTATCCCAAGTTTTTGAAATGTTTTTCATATGGTATAAGGAAGGGTAAGAGAAATGAGTAATTCAAGAAACTTTATATCAAGAATGGAATTCTTGTTTTATTTTAATATATTTTTTTCCTGAAAAAATTGGATAGAGAAGAAGTTTCTACTTTTTATTTTTTGAGATGTAATGTAATAATTATGGAATAATTTTATAAAACTATAAACATAAAAATATACTCAATGTATAATTCTTTATTTAACTCATGATTATGTAATGTTTAAGTCTAGGGCCTTACAGTTGGTACCAATGGTTGGTTTAGATAACTTTAGAGGTTAGGGTGTTATCTGGGTGTAGGAAAAGCATATCATATAACTAAGAGGATTATTATCACATGGAAACATTTGAAGGGTTATAGTGAAAAAAATTTATTGGATAAAAACCTGAACAATAGATATATAAAGAGGTTTATGGATTTGAGTAATAATTTTTTTTATGTTATCTTTACCCTATAGAGGATTATTTTCTTAATAGTAATAATTTGTTTCATGTTTAAGTATTGATTCTTTTCAGAAAATTAAGTACGATTTTCAAGATGGAATGAAAGATATCTTGCACAACCTTATTATCCCTCCCCGATGATTTTATCATCACAATTATTGAAAAATCAGTTTCAAATGATTTTGATAGCTTCTTGGGTATTCAAATCACCCACAAGAAATGGTCTGATTTGTCTAACACCTACTCATTTCTAAAACAATTATAAGGGTCAAGGTATATTTTTCATAAGATTTTAAGATATGAAAATTTAAAACTCTATCAAAAAGAAATATATTAGAAGTGGAGAGAATGTTTACTTTTTCAAAGTTGGACAACATTCCTAAAGAGAAAGGGAACATCCCAAAGATCATGATATCAAGATTCAACTTATGATTTCTTTTTTTATCCTTAAAGAAAGAAGCATATTTGGATTGATATTTATGAATGATAAGGATATTTTATTTTCAGGAATTATGTATTAAGAAATAATGTGGGAATGTATAGTTAATAGATTATGAAAAATTCTAAATGAGAAAGAAGTCTATATATAAGGTATTCACGTTTTTTAGATGATGAAATGTTTCAAAGTATTAATTCTCTATTAATAATGAAATTAATTTGGAAGAATTTTTTTAGTATGTGTAACCCTGATGTTTGGTATGTGAAAATTTTATTCAAGGAAGAATTATATTTTCTTTTGTGGACATAATAGATAACCATTGGGGTTCATATGATTTTTTTTTTGAGTTGATTAATGGTTATTACATATTGGGATGCAAAATGAATGGTATTAGATAAACTTTGAGGGTAAAGTAGGTTATGGTAATTATTGAAAAAATTATATTATTTAAGATATTATTATAATAATTATATGTTTATAGAAAAAGGACAACCCATAGGATGAGTAACAACCCGTCGTGTCTGGAAAGGCCATAGGAATCGAACCCACAACTGAAGGGCGACAAGGGTGTATCACCTACCGCTGTCCTACGTAAAGTCTGCAGTTAGTATGACTTATTATTTTTATTTAAATGATTTTATTGATCAAGAATAAGTTTATATTCAAAATTTATATTTTATAAAATAGATATCCTTAGTATAAGAAAATTATTTTCTTATTAAGTGATAAATGTTTTTTGGAGGATGTTCCCTCTTTGGGGAACACTGTATGCCTAAGGAAAATAAAATATTATGAGATTTAATTTGTGGAGTAATGGTTGAAATTTTATTTTGTAAAAATCTATGATATATAAATTTTGTGTTATTTATTGTAATTATGAACCTATCAAGGAGAACATGTGATTTAGTTAATTACTTTTAATTATGAGACTTTAAGAGGAGTCGATGTAATTTGGAGATAAATGTCAAGATTTATCATGGAAGACTATGTGATCAAATACTTCTGAATTTAGGGTTTCCATCTTAGTTTGGATTATTTCAAATAACTTTAAGGAAAATTGGGTATTGAATGGTCTATGTTGGACATTGAGTATTGTTTGTTGAATTTTAGAGATTAAAAGTAGTATTTATTTTTATAAAGGACTATGCTTTTTTGAATTATCTGATCTCATACTAACCATTTTGGTATTGGCTAATGTCTAAAGATAGGTAAATATATAGTTCATCTATTTTGGATTATGTGATTCTCCAGAAGGAGTTTATAGCACTTCAAGTGTGACCAAGTAATCTTGAATTCTCATCCTTTAGAGGAAATATGAGTTTGTGGTAGAAATTTATTAAAGGTTTAAACTCTACTTGAAAGGTAAGTATATGTTATTATGTTCTTAGTCAATCTCAAAAAGAAATTATGAAACTTTATAAAAAAGTTCCTAAAACAAAAAAATGATATCCATTTACTTTTTCTATTAGGGAATCAAAGATCGTTTAACCTATAACATGTTTGTGATTTTCAGGCGGTTAACTTTCTCTTGACCATGTTTTCTATAACTCTCCATCAGAACATGATGGTTATTATCTCTTCCATATCCATGTTTTTATATATGGAATCCTAGTATGGGTTATCTTAGGTGACCTTTATAATTCTCTTTAGTTCTTTTATAATGATAGTATTATTGACTCTTTTTCCAATGTGGGACTTTCAAAAAAGTTTCTATGCACAATTTTAAAATTGCGGGGATGTAATTTCCAAAAGGGGGGAAGAATGTAATGACCATGGTATTTATAGAATAATACATTTTTCCATTTCTTTTAATATTTATGAATAAGATATTATATCTAAATAAATTGGGATTATTATTTTTTGATATTTTACTAAACATTCAACAACAGCTTTCTTTGGAATCTTACATTTCACATAACTTTAAGTTATACCGAAAAATAATAATATAATAAAATTATTTTAAATGGTAGTTAACATCTAGACATTTTATTTAATGGAATGGATAGAACTAACTAAAATATGAAGTTATATATTTTTTAAATATCTTCACATTTATCAGATAAATTTTAGAGGCTTCAAATAAGAATGAATCTGATTTGAAGCATGAAATACTATAATATTTTTAAAAGGTTGTTTTACCACCTTTTGTTGGAGAACAATTTTTAAATCTAGTATTTATAACTTTTATAGGTTTTATTTTACAAAATAATATTCTTCTATATAATTGGGTCATCCAAATTTACTTTGGATAAATTTCTAGTTATTTTCTGATAAACTCCATTTTAAAATGAATTGTGAAAAATACCTCTTTTTAAGTCAAAACTGCCTTTTCATTTGATTTATTTATATAGTTTTATTGTCCTTTTAATTAGTTTTATTATGAAATTGGATTATATTTTTATCATTTAATTCAATTTTTGACATTAGAAGTAATTTCACTTTGAAATTGGACATAAACACATGTCAAAAATTTTGCAGTTTTTGTTTCTTAAAAACATGTTTTTTTGGATTTAACAAAGGGTATTAATTTTATATTAATTTCAACAATTTCTATGTTTTGAATTTGGAGAAATTGATTCCATATTTTGAATCATGAGGTCCAAAATTTTTAAATAGGTAACATTTATTTTTATACATTATAAATAGTAATTTTAGTAATTATTTTATTTACCATGATTAAAGGGTAAATTTGGTAAATAAGGGGAAATAAATAATATTATAATAATATTAAAAATCCCTAAAATGTGTCATAATACTATGGGATGAGTTATGTCCGACAATTGGCATCCTTTCGTTGAATCTAGGATCCCATGGGGCCACTATGTTGTGAAAATGTCATTTTATAAGAATTAATTTAAAGTACAGAAAAATGTACCATTAACATGTATCTTTTAGTAAAACAATTTTTATATGGGTTTATATAAGTGATATTTTGAATAAAAATATTAATTAGAAATATAAAAAAATTTCCTATATAATGGTAATTTATTTATAATTTTTATACATTATATAAATAATGTTATTTATGACATAATGATGATGTATTGATTACCTTTTTAATGGCTGATTTAGTGAAATGATATTATAAATGTTAAAAAAATATATTTTGAAACTTTTTATTCCATACGCGAATTTTATGGATGATTATGACCTATTATATTTTAATTAATGATGTTTTTTAAAAGAATCAAGCTCTTATGGATTTTTTAAAAAGACATGATATGAATAGTATAAAAATTGATATAAAGGAGTTTAAAAAAAATACCATTTTATTAAATTATATAATAGTACTAAAAATATAATATTCATTAAAATGAATTAATTAATGTTAAATTCTAATTAATTAATCACTTTATGTTTGATTTTCATTTTATTGTAAAACTATTAACCGTATAGTATGAATATACAAGAAGACATTGTAAGAGTTAAATTAGTTAATTTTGGGTTAAAGAAAAAATATAAGGTTAAATTCATGACATATACTTATTTAATACTTATTGTTTGAGAGGTCTTTAGCCCAAAATAATCCTATCTTAAAATTAAAGGACTTTTGTACCTTTTTAAACTAAAAATAATTTTATAATAACATAGTACTTTCAAACTTTCTTAAAGCACCTCTCTTCCCTTTTATAAAATGGCATCACAGCAACCCAATTAATCACCCATATAGTCCCCCTTGGATCATAAAAAATCTACTAAAATAAGTTCCCAAAATCTTTATTTTAATTTTAAAATCTTTACCTTAGGCATATGTCAATTCAAGAGATCCTTTTTGGCTCAAATCAAAGGGAGTTACACATTTTAAGAGGTAGTGTCTTCTCCAAAGTTCATTTTCATTATTTTACTTCATCACTATATATTATTGTATTACTCCTTGATTACATAACAAAAACAGTATAATAAATATACTAGGATGTTTTTATGATACATATTCGAACTACACTTACACAAACATCCATCTAATGGATACAAACATACTCTTTCTGTGTACGGAAAATTACAGTATCACGAAATGATGATTGTTCGATTTCCCCTACCACCTCTCATGGTGACCATTATGATGGAAATGTATTTATATGTGATATATATATTATATTTTTATTTTTTATATTCTTCTATACTTTTCATTTACAGCATACCTTTATAGTTTCCATAATGGGTATATACGATAATTTCATTTGAGGAAGTGCGGACTACCGCCCCCTCAAAGTGATAGGACTCGTTCCTGCCATACATAGAATGTATAAAGGATAGATTTAATGATACTATGTAATATATATAACTTATTATATTATAATGGAATTATAATATACCTTACATATCATTTATTTTTCATTCATTTAAATCTGAAAAATAAATATAACAGCTTTCATGCGTACGTACAACTTACCATCTTCATGAATGATCCATTTCATTTCTTATATCCAAATGTTACGTACTATTATAAATACATATATATAATGGATATATATGATATTTAAATCATCAATATCATTCTGGAGATAATGGTCTTTTGACCACATAAAGTTTTCTTAATTATAACAAGTTCATTTTTTACTGAGGTACCAAATATCGACCAAAGGACTGATATTAACATAAATAATTATTTAATGTCTATAACATGGTACTAAGTGATATGAAAGGAATAATAAATTTGAAAAAGTTTCTGAATCATGTACAAATTAACTTACGTTTATTATTTAGGAATAATAAGGAACTTATGTGACAAGTCGGACTCAAGGTAAGGGACTTCATCTCAATCTCATTTCATTGAGGAATATTTTGATTTATACACGAATTTTTTTCATATGGTTTATTAACCCCTTTGAATTTTAATTTAATTCAAAGGGAATAGTTTTCTATGAAGCATTTTAATAAACAAAAAATGAATTGTCCGTTTTAATGTTCACGTTGTCAAAAACCTTTCCGCCACTGTGAGCATATTTGATATTCAGCTTCCTTAACAAGAAATAATGTTTTTTTAAATATAAATATATATCATATACCATTTTTACATATTTTGGTATCGAAAATGATTTTGAGAAATCATTTTTTATGTCATTATATTGAAATTATATATTTTTATTGTAATATGGAAATGGTATCTTTCTTTTATGCTTGTTTTATTTCTTATGAATATGTTAAGGTTCTGGGGAATTGTATACGTATATGGGTGGTTCCACGATAAGTTGAGGGCATGTGATCCAGATATGGCTCTCCAATGCAATGGGTAACGTGATAGAGCTAAATCTTAATGTTTTTATGAATATATTTTGGGGATATACCATGATTGGTATTCCCAATGTAACTCCTGATGTACCTGTGCAATCTAAAATGTAAGTTAGTTATGGATTCCAAAAGTTATCATTATGATTTATGATTTCTTTGTGTTATTCATAAATCTTATGATTTCATGAGTTATTCTAAAGAGATTATGTTTTATGATTTAAAAGTATGATCTCATTGATTATTTTTGTATTTATGGGATAATGTTTTCTTTCCTTATATTATAACCCTTGCTGATATTTTAATACTCATCCCATGTTTTTGAATTTTTTATCACGTGGTATAAGGAAGGGTAAGAGAAAGGAAGAATTCAATAACATTTATATCAAGAAAGAAATTATTGTTTTATTTTAGGATTTTTAATTTTGTGAAAAAAATTGGATAGAGAAGAAGTGACTACTTTGTAATATTTGAGATGTAATGTAATAGTTGTGGAAGAATTATATAAAACTATAAAATGGAAAAGATCCTCAATGTAAGGTTCTTTATTTAACTCAATATTATGTAATGTTTAAATATAGGAACTTACAGTTGGTATCAAAGTTCGGTTTAGATAACATTAGAGTTTATGGTATTATCTGGGTATAGGGAAAGAATCTCATATAAATTCAGGGATTATTATCATATTGAAATATTTTTAGGGTTATAGTAAAATAGTTTTATTGGATAAAAACATTAACAATATATATATAAGTAGGTTGATGGATTAGAGTAATATAAAATTATTTATGTTATCTTTACCCAATACAAGATTATTATTTTTAATATTAATAATTTGTTTCATGATTAAGTGTTAATTATTTTCAGAAAATTACGAATCATTTGTCAATATTGGTGGAAAGAGATCTTGCACAACCTTATCATCCAATACCAATGATTTTATCATCACAATTATGGAAAATGTATGTTTGAATGATTTTTACAGCTTCTTAAGTATTCGAATAACCTACAATAAATTGATTGGGTTATCCAACACCTACTCATTTCCAAAACAATCTTAAGGGCCATGGTATCTTTTTCATATGATTTAATGATCTTAAATTTTCCAACTCTATCGAATAGAGAAATTTTAGAAGTGGAGTGAACGTTTACTTATTGAATGTTGGAAAAACTGCCGAAAGAGAAATGGAACGCCTTGAAGATCATGATATCTAGATTCAAGGTATGATTTATTTTATTATCCATAAATAATGAAGTGTATTTGGATTGATATTCATGTGTGGAGATTATTCTTTTCAAACCTCACTTATAAAAGGCCACCCTATCTCCTCATATCATCTGACATTTAAAACCCATTCGTTTGGAAAATAACTACCGAATTAAATTATATAATTTTCTCCTCTCATTATATAAGAATTATTTTTAGAATAAATCCAAACAAGGAAGGCCTTTTGTGCAACCCAAAAGATGTTAATGGAATAAGAGGTAGCATTCTACAACGAGCATTTTTATTTATTTATTCTAACACCACCATTAAATTTTTAGTAAACCATTATTATATAACAACCTCAATACCTTAAATATAATTTGATTTCATTAGGTTAATTTCATAACCTAAATACTTATCCTATTTCAACATATTGTTCACAAAATTATCATTTGCGTGTTCGAAAGGCTATTGCCTTATAAACTAATGTCATTTGTTTTTTCCATTAACACCTCTCACAGTTGGGTTTGATGATAGATATAAAGTATATATATATATATGATATTTATAACATATTTATACCTATAGAGTAATTATATCGTATATACATATTTTAATTTCCTTTTGAAGGGGATATGATAACATCATTTGTTTGTACAATGGAAAAACACCTCACGAAGCGATGTGATTCGTTTTCACTAACAATTTACTTGGAAGGTAATAATTGTAATGATAATGAATACAAGTGATATAAATAGAATAATTATGATATAAATGAAATATGTATCATTTTTAAAAAATGATATATCTTTTTTATTACCTTTTCACTAATCGAGAAATGATAATGTAGTCTTTGAACGTGTGGAATAACGCCTTCACAAAGCGATGTGACTCCGTTTTCATTACCAAAAAATGGATGATATATATAGTTATATTTAAAGTAATAATATAATATCTGTTATATTATTATATTTCTAGAAATATAAAATAATATAGAACTCTATTCTATAATTATAATTGAAAAATTGAAACGTTACTCACACGTACGCACAACCTACCGTCTCCAAGATTGTAACATACTTCATTTCTCAAAAACAAAATTTCATGATTTGAATTTAATGTAAAATTTATGTATAAATATGATAAATAATTTATGATTCATATTAATTATATGTTTAAATAATTACCTCATTTACCTTAGTCAACCTACCATATTCATTTTTGACAAATAAGACAAATATCGTCGAAACATTTGATGTAAATTTAATTTATTGAGTAATCTTATATATCTTGGTATTAAGTTAAATAAACGGAATAATAAACTTTTTAAATGTTATAAATAAATTAAATATTTTACATTTTTTATTATTTTATAAAATAAAGAGACACATGACAAGTTAGACTCAAGGTAAGGAAATTCATCTCAATTTCCTTTCATTAAGAAATATTTTAATGTTATAAAACAATATTATTTTACAAGGTATATATGCAGTCCCTTTTACCTGTTATATCATGAATTTTTATATTTTAGTGGTATTTATTATTTTTAATTCTTTCATTTTATGGGGTTTATGATTTAAATATTTCCAAAGTGATAAGGGAACTTTACTTATTTTTTTATTTTAATGTTTTCCTTCAAACTCTTTAATTTCCATGTCCATTTTTTGAAATTACTTTACGAAAATGTTTATATGGGAATAATAGATTTATAATGTTAATTTAATGTATCTTTTTAAATTTTTAAATGGTTTTTAGAAATTAATCTTTTTACATATTTTATAAGGAACATTTTGATAAAAGAAAAAAGGAATGTTCTATTCTTAACATAAATCATGACAATGACTGTTCTACAACAATAAAAGTTATTTAATTTCGGTATTATATTGAATGATTTAATTTTTCATTTAGTGAAAAACTCTCAATAAATTTTTTTGGGTATTTTTTTTATTGAAAATTAATTTATAAAGAAAATGGATTTTTATTTGATTGGGTTTTTCATATTGATGAAAAAGTGTTTTTCAAAGGGTTTTATGATGAAAAGGTGAAATAATAAAGTTTTTTATTCATGATATGGTACTTGAAAATTATATATAATGGGTGAGCTCGATATAGCTTATATGATGGTTTGGGTCCCATTATAGGTTAGGGGTGAGCCCGATATGGCTTATACGAAGGGTTGATCACCATTATAACTCATAAAAAATGGGTGAATCTGATATAAGTTATATGATCGGTGAGCCCCATTATAAATACCCTATTAATTTTTTAATGATTTTTTAGAAGTTGGCTATATGATTATTTTGAATAAAACGATTTCAAAAGGTTTTTATGAATATAAATCTCTATGTCACTAAGAAGGGGTTTTAATTTCATTATACTGGATTGAAAGGATTTTTTTGAGAAAAATGTGTTTGTGCTTTCCAGGTGATTATTTTATTTTATTTACTCAAGGAAAATTGAATTAAAAGTTAAATGTTTTAATTGTTTTATTATTTTTCATTAGTCTGATAATTTTTTATGTTACTTACTGCTATTATTGTGATCATACCATGTTTTAAACTATTTTTCACAGGGTTTAAGGATGGTTCTGGTAAAGGAAGAAGTCAAGTTGAAAGTTTTGATTATTTTACCAGAAAAGAAATCATGATATATTGTAAATGTTTTTTATGATGGAACAAAATTGATACTTATATTTTTTTAACTTTTTATTTTATGGTTTTTTTATGTTTGAGTTGTGGACTAATTATCTAAAACACTAAACTGAAAAGATCCTAAAAATTAAGAGAATGAATTCTTGAATTAATACAAATTATTGTATAATTTTTATAGTCAAGTCCTTATATTTAGTGATATAAGATGATTTAGATATCCATAGAGGATAGGATAAGAATACCCATGAAAACGTTCACCTTATGGATAAGTTGAAATGAAATAAAATTTTATGATTACCTTGTTTCTTCTTCTAAACTATGTATGTTTGTAATGGTTTTCCATAGAGGAGTTTTTTTATAGTGATCACTCAGTTGAAAAATGTAGTAAATGGAAGTGGTAACAATTCTGTAGAAGAACATTATATACTATAGAAGTAGTATTTATATAGTGTATCATTCCATGAGGTAACATCACCCATCATTTTGTTGATAATCTAACCCTCTTGTAGCTGACGGATGGATCAATACTCTTGGAAAGAAATTTTAGGTCATTGGATATTTAAAACGTCAAAGGTAACTCTTTCTATTTATCATTTTGAAGGTGAAACTGATTGATGTAGATTGTTTATTAATAATAACATAGATAAATATGATCTTGATACTATGGAATGTGTCACATTTTAGAATATTTTACATGAGAAATATGGACCTATGTTTTTTTTCAATTTAGATGATGAGAAAATTTATGGAATTGAGGAAAAATGGTTAATATTCTATGTGTTCATAAGAATAAAATATTACAAGGTTGGTCATGTATGAACCATAGTTTTTTTAGACATTAATATTAAAATAAATATAATTTACTTAGGATTAAAACCATGTTTACTAATACATTTGGACACAAGATAATTTAACAGTTATGAGAATGTTTTTTATTATGTTGAGAAAATTGAGATGGAGATTTCAGATGCTTCTGTTCCACATAGTAAAAGCAGTCCATGTGGAAGAAAACGGACAATAAACCTAATAAAAAGCCTATTGGTAAGCATGAAACATGTTTTATGTGTGGTAAGATAAATTTAAGGGAATGTATGCCATTATCTGGAAAGTACTACTGATGTGGTAAGTTTCATCACAAGGTTTAGGACTATAAATAAAAGAGACTTGAAAAATACAAGAATGAGGTAACAGATATTGGGTAAAAATGAGATGTTTTAAATTAAAATAATTGAGAAGTTAGGATAATGTGTTTCTAAAGTTACTTACCCAGGGTGGAAATTTTCATGGTCAGAAGTAGGTGGTGAATCATTTTATACTTCTATAGTTGATGTTGGTCTATCTTGTTAAGTGGTGAAAAATCCATATATATTGGTATTTTTTTGAAGGTTTATCATAAGCTCAATGACTTAGGGTCCCCTCTTTTAATGTTTTAAGTAATGGAAATACATTTGGAGAAATTTATTGAGTTATTATAGATATCTGAAGTATATGTTTTTGAATAACATTTATTTCATGAATAATTATTTTTCTTTCTATAAAACTATATTTAAATGTCTTTGTTACCATCAGGGTTAATATAATCATTAATGACATTTTAATAATAGTGAAATAATATTATTATACATTGTTAAAAAAGGGTTATATTCAAAACATTATTAAAATGGTTATTAAATGATTAATTTTAGTACAATATTGTTTTAAGGGGTTTGTAGTACTAGAATAAATAGATGAGTTATCATATAAAAAAGGAAAATTATGAGATTAATCATTGAAATCTGTTAATTTTTTAATCCATTATGATTGATGGAAAAACATATAGCAATTATATAATTCACTAAAGCTATAAATAATGAAACTGAGATTTTTCATTGAAGTATATGAATAAATTTTTTCTCAAAAAGCAGAACATGCCACAAATATTTCCTTAATCTTTTTGGTAAAAACAAAATAAAAAGACATTATATATCATTAATTAAATATATATGATTCAAGTATAAAAGAAACCAAGGTTTAAAAAAAATTACTTATATATTAATACATTTTTATAGATTTCAAGTGATTTTCAATAAGGTTATCTTGAAATGTGGAAGATAAGTAAACAGTAAATATGAAATTTGGTCTAGAAGAAATCAAATATAAAAAACATCCCACAAATAATCAAATAAAATCCTGATTTTTTTAGAATTATCATATTTTTATTTACGATATATACTCATGGGATTATTTGAACTTTTTATTATGTCAGGTCCAAATATATAAATGAAAACATTAGAATACATAAAATGATATAAAGAAATGTAAACTTCTCTTGAAAAAATATAAAGTCCATTAAAGAAATTTAATTCTTTCATAAGACTCAAATAAAATTAAAATATCATCCATTTTTAGGATTATATGAAAAGTGTTTCAATTAACGATCCAATAATAATATCACTAGTATATTTAAATAATTAAAAATTAATTATAATTTTTCTAAATAAATACAGTATAAACTTCTATTTTCATATATATCGTTCAAATTAAATTTAGAAAACGTTTCATACAATTATTTAGGGGCTTGTTTAAGTCCATAAAGAGCTATATAATTTTTTTAATGTTTTTGTGTTTTGTTTTAATTTTCAAAACATGGTGATATTTATTGTATACTATTATATAAAATAAACTAATTAGGAATGGTATCTTTACATTCCATTTATATCACCTAAAATCATGATGTGTGGAGTAATATAATAAAATCCAAATTGATTCAAACCATGAAACTCGTTTGAAAGGATCATCATAATACTACATTCTTTTTTATAGTAACCTAATATAACAAATCAATAATTGTTTCCAATAATTTTTCTAGAGCCCACATGTTTATTTACAAATACCCACTTATTTAAAATATGTTTTTGATTAGTAGGTGATGCAACTAAATTATAAAAATTATTTCTAGAAAAATGGTTTAATACTTCTTCTATTCCTAAAATCAAGTTTGAATCTCTTAAAGCTTCAGAAATATCTTTTTGTAATAAAATTTGAAATAAAATCCTTATAAATATAAAAAGTTTATTTTGAATTTATTGTTTGAACTCTTGATTAAACATCTAAAATATATATTTCTATATAATTCTTATTATGATATTTATAAGATGTTTCATAAGTGTCATCCTCAATTTCCATATGGAAATTAAAATATAAAATTTCATCTCTTCTAAAGAAAAATTCTCTAAAGGCTTATTTAAGATAATATAAATCAAAAGTCATTATTTTTGAGGTATTCTCAATAAATATAACATATAGAGACTCTTAAATAACACTAATTATTTTATTTTTAACTATATAGGCTTAAAATAAAAATTAAATTTTCCAAAAAATATACCTTAATTTTATTTTAATTCAAATTTATCTAAGGACGCCAAGGTATTATAAATGAAATATTAATGAATAAATAATATAAAAGATCACAGTTATGGTTTCTTACAATTCCATAATTAAAAATGTATTTTTAGAAGAATTGAACATAAAACAATTATATTGGAAATATAGGGAAATATTTTTACATCTTCTAACCAAAATTATTTTACTATTTATGTTAATTTAACATTGTTATAAACCTTTCTTATACTATCATTTTTTCCGATTAGTTACTAATTTTCTTGGTGTTCAATGGTCTTAAAGGATATAAAAATATCTATTTTATTAATAATGTATTTAAATTTTTGTTTTGAGAACTCACCTACACTATCACTTATAATTGAAACAATATAGATCTTCTTTAATGTTTTCAACTTATTTAGAATAAGAAATAAACATTGATAAAGTTTCAGAATTATGATAAACAAAATAAGTCCATGTAAATTTATAATAGTCACCTATAATAAGAAAAACATAGGCCTTACCAATTGATATTTTTTATGGTTCTAAATAACATTAGATGAAAATGTTTGATGGGTATGAAATTTTTATCTTCTTTAATAGGTATAAAATATTATTTATGTCATTAACCATTTATGAATTAATAAAAAATGTTATTATTGTATATAATTAACTTAGGTAGCTATAAGATCATTCATTATTTCAACAGATTAAGTATTAGACTAAAATTTACATGTATGAGCTTCCTATTCCATAATACATTATCTAAATATTCATAATTTAGGAAATTTGCATTTTTGCTATCTAATTTAATAAAATTCATTGAATAAATTTTAACTTTTTGGTTTCAATAAACAATATATATTTATCTTTAGTGAAATAATATTGAAATTTTATAATTTGACCCATCTACCATCATGAGATAACTGGTAAATCGTATTAGATTATGTTTAAAACCTTAAAAACATAAAACTTTTGAAATAATAACACATCATTAAATTAATGCGTCACTACATATAGTTACATAACCTTTTGTGTTCTCAAAAAATGTCACATTTCCTCCTTCATAACTATTGAATGAAAAATAATTTATGTGTCTCTCATCATATCTAAAGCTTTCAATATTAAAATATCAAGTCTCTTTTTAGTGATTTCCAAAACATATTTCTAATAAAAATTGATATAATAATTTTTTTTACCTATGACAATTTGGGTCCAATCAAGTTTGAAAAAGAATTTTCTAGAGAAAAAATATAATTTAAACATTTATTTATAGGTAATATTTATTATAAATATTTAGAAATAAATATATTTATATATCCTAAATATTAGGGAAATATCAAACAGAAATTTCAATCATAACGACCCTTCGTTCAAAATCTAAATCATGCAGCAGTTGATACCCTTCATTTAATATCATAAACATAGAAATTTTTCTACAATTTTGTAATTTATTATAATATTCATGCCTAGTTTTAATTTTAATCATTTGTTCATAAACATTATTTTATCATAACTTTCTATACTATTATTCATTATTATTATTATTATCCATTGAAATAATTTTAGTTTGTTTAAAATTGTACATATTATTTTCTTGAAGTTCCTCATATATTTTAGAAATTATAAAAAAACATTCTTTAAAATTTCAATATAATCAAATAACTCATCAATTGTAAATTAAATCAAATCAATTTATCCAGAATCATAATTAGAATAACTAATATGATTAATTGAGGCTATAATATATTAATTAGCTGATTATTTTATTTTCTAGATTCACCACTACAATCCAAATATTTCATACAAATATTTCATACTCAAAGTGATCTATTATCTTTCTTTATCATCCTTTTATCCCCTATTTCATTATTTAACCTCTAGGATTTAAGCATGATATGAACAAAACTTTTTCATTCATAATAAGTTACTTCCGAAGAATCATTTGATACTATATTACCTTTCTTACTTCATTTTTCTTCATATCCATGATAATCTATTCCATTAATTTTATAATAAGTTTTAATTCTTTTTCAAATTCTTTTTTATACATGAAAACAATCATTACATTAAATTTTATTTAATTAAAAAATTTATGAATAAGTTATTACATTAATATTTTATTTAAAAGAAATATCTCTTTTCTTAGTAAGTTATTCTTGATCAATGCTTCTCAATTCTAATTAAAATTTTAATAAAGAACAAAAAAGATAATCAATAGTTTATTCTATTAATTTATTAAATTAACTAATTGAAATACTTTATAATTTTTTGTATTTTCAAGTTATATAATAAATATTTCAAAAATAACATAATTATCCAAGGATTTTACTAAAGAACTAATAGTCTTTACAATACATTTGAAATGATAAAAAAATTAGCCTATCAATTTATTCTCATCCATTTATAAATATTTATATCCAACCCTAAATATTATTTGTTTACTAAACTTATAGTCCCATAATGAATAGTTTATGAAATTTTTTATTTATCATGTGTAATTTTACAAGTATAAATTTTTCTAAAAAACATTCCTCTTATAAAACAATATATAATATTTATAATTTTAAATTTATGTATATATATCATTGAAAAAATACCATTAAGTGTGTCAAGATTAGTTTTCATAAGTTTTTTTTGGTTTTACCATTATATTTCAATGAACACCACATATCCATTTAATATAATATTATATCCATGATTTCTAATATCCACAATCAATTATATCAAATAAGGGTGGAATTTGAGGAATCTAGAAATTATTAAAACTTGTGTCTGTCATCTCAAATTATATTTTTAGTTATATGGTTAACTATTGGTTAAAGGTCAACAATAAGATATATATCTATAAAACAGAAAATGGTCCATTCAAGGACATACCCAAAAAAATAAATTTCTACCCCAAATATGGAGATGTTCAATTGGTGAAGAGGGGGTAAACTTACAAATTTATAAATTTTAGAGATATATCTGTAAATACCTAGAATTTCAATGTAATTTTTTTAAATAAATGGGAATTTAATGAGTCCGCGAAAATTGACGGCCTAAGATTCCAAGACCCGGAGTGCCCAAATGAATTTATGAACTTTTGTTCAGGTACGTTCAGTAAACCTGCAAGCATAATTTTCTATCTTTTGAAACAGTGCTCATAATTGAAATCCAATGGCATCGTTTAACTCACCGCGCCAATATTCTCTTAAAGATACTTTCACCTCAACGGCAGTTGGTCGAGGGTGGATGTCACGACCTGCCTTCACCAAAAGGAGGGAAGGGTCTACAGATTGCCAGACCCTTCATTATTTAAGTTTAAGGAGAGATAATGACCCCTGAAACCCACCTTCCACAGGTCCCGGAGTGGCGACCAGCACCAAGGGTATAAAATCACACACTAAATGGAAGGCATTACCCTTTTTTTATTTTAATAGGATCGGGAGATGAGATAGTGAATCCAAAAACACTAAAACTGAAAGTAAAAGTAAATACAAGAACCATTCCTAATGAATGTTACAAAAGTAAAATCTAGAATGTATAAGGAGACTAAAAAGAAAAATACCAAAATAAAGAAAAACAGCAACTACAAAGATCTACCAGAAGGTATGGGCTAGTACGGTTCAGCACGATCCCCGAAGTCCTCATGGAAACCTGAAAGCAGTTTTATATACGTAGCGTGAGCGTACAAGTATACTCAATAGGGAAAAAACATAGACTCTTGTGCTCAGGTGGGGAGGCATACTAATGCCCTGTGGGAAAATAGATAACCAAGAACCTATCAAGGATACTAACCACCCAAGCCTCACCAAGGAACAATCCCCAAATAACGCAAGTCAAGTAATGTATAGTAATAGTATATCGATGTTTGGGTACCCCGTGCCACTTTCCCACTAGTTATTGAAGACATCCTACGCATCAGACCAATCCCGCCATTCTCATCACAGTCCCACTGCCATACCCCACCCACACACACCTGGGCCACAACCACACATCCCTCCAGCATACACCTGGGCCACAACCACTAACCCACCCGCAGACACCTGGGCCACAACTATCACATTTAACCACGCCTGCAAACACCTAGGCCAGAACAACCACTGCCACACCCGAAGACACCTGGGATAGAAGAACTACTGCCACGCCCGAAGACACCTGGGCCTCATCCCGAAGATACTTGGGAAACCACCTGCCCACACACACCTAGGCCAACCACCAAACTTCCCTGCCCAAAAATTCTTGGGCTAATAATAAACTTCAAGCCATCATAGCCTGCCTGAAGATACTTGGGATATCCAGGAAAGGGAGCATAAAAAAGATAATAACCATCCACTAATAGATGTGTTGGTAAAAACACCCTCCCCCATGAAATGGGGGTGTTCGGCACTAAGTTCTCAAAATTGGTGGGGCGTGAATAAGAAACAAAAAAACTACAAGTATATGTATAGGTAACAAGAACTCACCCAATCTAGGTTTTTCTTCAGCCAGACTAAACAACACTATCCTTACTATTCATTCATAAGAGATAAGAACAACACCCATGCCCGAGTCACAACTCACACCAAACCAAATCCCCATGTCCCATCCTTACTTTCATGTTCAGTAATAATGTTTAAATAAGTTTCTGCACTATTGGGAAAGTAACAGGATAAGCACAAACCAAGGGAAAAAGGTTAGAGCCAACAACAATTTAAGCATTCACACTCTGTTCTATTGCAATGTCACAACAAAAAATGGATAAGGGAGATACCTCAAAGTAATGGAACCAAAGAAAACCACAAGATACAGTCACATGTCCCCAAAATCCAGGAGCCAGCAGTTTCTCAACAACAGAGGATCCCACCCCACATGTTTTCCTAGTGGTGCCTCTGTCGTGCTCTACACCACCTTCGGGCCTAGAACACCTGCTTCTCCAACATCAGTCCATCACATGGGTGAGAGACACGACCTTACATATAGGGCTTCGAATGGAGCCATTCCAATGGTAGAGTGAGGGCTATTATGGTAGGTGAACTCTACCAGAGGCAAGTGTCGTACCCATGATCACCAAAGTCCATAATACATGTCTGCAGCATGTCATGCAAGGTCTGGATGGTGCGCTCTGTCTTCCCATCTATCTGGGGGTGGAAAGAAGTGCTAAGACGTAGCTAGGTTTCAAAATCATGCTGCAATCCCCTCCAGACTCGTGAGGTAAAACGTGCATCCCTGTCCAAGACTATGGAATTCAGAACTCCGTGAAACCGCACTACCTCATCCTCATACTTCTGTGCTAGAGCGTCCACTGCACTCAACTTTTTAATCTACATAAAGAGAGCCTACTTCTTCAAGTGGTCCACCGCTACCCAGATGGCCTCGCAGCCCCCTTGCACCTTGGGTAGTCTCATGAAGAAATCCATTGAGATGTCGTCCCACTTCCACTCGGGGACATCTGAAGGTTGCAACAACACGCCTGGAACATGGTGTTCAGAATTTACTTTCTGACACACTAAGCACTTGGCCACAAACTCTGCCACTGCTCATTTTACTCCGGGCCACGAAAGCTATCTCCTTAGACCCTGGTACATCTTGGAAACTCCTGGGTGTACCGCTAGGGGGGAGTTATGGAACTCACTAAGAGCCTGGTCGCGCATCGCCTCTGGAACAAACCGCTTCCCTCATAAAATCATCTGGTTCTGACCATCCTCCGTATACCCATCTGGAGCATTACCCTGGTCAACTCGGTCACGCATCACTTTTCACTCTGGGTCTCCCCAATGAGACTCCTCCACTTGCCGCAAAAGAGAAGACTGCACTGTCATCTGATACAGGAAACCTCCACCGCTATCCATCCTCGCATCTAGGTGCAAGGAAACCAAATCCTCCATCGCCTTCCAAGTGTCTGCCGACTCTCGGACCACATCCTTCAGCGACCTCCTGCTCAAAGCATCGGCCACTACATTCCCTTTTCCTAAAGTGTAGGAAATCTCGAAGTCGTAATCCTGGAGGAACTCCATCCACCTTCGTTGCCGTAAGTTTAGTCCCAGTGGAAGAAGAAATACCCCAAGCTTTTGTGATATGTGAAGACCACAAATCGTTCTTCGATGAGGTAATTCCACCACAACTCTAGTGTGAAAAAAACCACTGCAAGTTCCAGATCGTGGGTGGAATAATTACGCTCATGAGGGTGTAGCTGCCTAGACCCATAAGAGATCACCCCTTGTTGCTGCATCAACACACATCCGAGGCATTTCCCTGAAGCATCACAGAATACCTCATACTCCCCCCCTTCTTATAGTATTCTTAGGACTAGGGAAATAACCAATTTCTCCTTCAGATAGCTGAAGGCTTCCTCACACTGCTCAATCCATACGAAAACCTGGTCCTTCTTGGTTAAGGCTGTCAAAGGGGCTACAACTCGGCACAAGTTGGGCACGAACCTCTGATAGTAACCTGCAAGCCCGAGGAAACTACAAAACTCTGCCACATTCTTGGGTGCTTCCCAAGAAACAACCGCCTTAACCATTGACGAGTCCACTGCTACCCCCTGTTCGGACACTACGTTCCCAAGGAAGTGTACTTCTCGCATCCAGAACTTGCATTTCGACAACTTCCCCTAGAGATAGTGCGGTCATAGGACCTCTAAAACCATCCTCACATTCTCTGTGTGGTCCTCCTCTGATCTTGAATAGATCAGGATGTTTTCAATGAACACGACTACGAACTGATCCAGATACTCCTGGAAGACGGAGTTCATAAGCCCCATGAACACAGTCGGGGAATTCGTAACACCGAAAGGAATGACTACACACTCGAAGTGCCCATATCTACCCCTGAAGGCCGTCTTCGAGATGTCTCCCTCCTTCACCCTCAACTGGTGATATCCATATCGTTGGTCAATATTTGAGAACCATCATTCCCCTTTCATCTGGTCAAAGAGATCATCTATCCTCGGAAGAGGGTAGCGATTCTTGATCATTACCTGATTCAGCCTCCTGTAGTCTATGCACAACCTGAGACCACCATCTTCCTTCTTTGAGAACAAGACTAGAGCACCCCACGGTGACGCACTCAGTCGAACAAAACCCTTCTTCATCAGATCGTCAATATGAATCCGCCACTCCCATAGCTCCGAAGGCGCCATCTGGTAGGGAGCCATCGAAATCGGACGTGCACCAGGCTGCAAGTCTATCCCAAACTCGATATCACGTCAATGGGGTAGATTCTTCACCTCATCAAGGAAGACGTCCATAAACTCAGTGACGATCCCTGGTACTTCCACCATCTCAGAACCACTGACTCTACTGATAGCTCAGCTAACAAGGAGAGGAGGGGTTCCTCTCGCCTGCTGCCCTTCTGGCCACTCCGCTTATAGGTGAAAGTAACACGTCAGCCACCCAAGTCTAAGAACACAACCCTTCCTTGGAAGCAGTCAAAGATGGAACACACAGAGAACATACAGTCGATGCCTAGGATGACATAGTGTGGCTGTATCTGTAGTAGTAGTAGTAGATCCCTGACCGACTGATGTGGCTCTATCATTAGTCTGTATCCTCTACAATCATATAACAAGTCGGTCTGACCTCTGAATGGTGTTCTCAGCACCAGGGGCACTGGAAGTCTCTCAGAATCTAGACCCAGAGCATGGGTTAGACCAGATGCAACAAAGGAGTGCGAATCTCTGGTATCGAACAAGGTGTAAGTAAGGGTACTGAACAAACTGATCGTACCTCAAACAACCTCCAGTCCCACTAGAACTGATTCCTCTACGACGTGCAACTGTCCATTCCCATCTCCTTTGCCCCAAGACTGTCGGCCACCTCCCCGACCACGCCTTGGTCAGGGTCCCTGAGGAGCGCCCAGAGGTCGGCCTCCCCCTGCAACGTCTTCCCTCAGAGGAGCGGGAGCTCGCTGCACCTGCTGCTGCTGCTAGAAGGGCCTAGCTGGAAGCTGTTGCTGAGGCGGGTACTGGGCCTCTCTGCCGCTGTCATACTGAACTCGGTCTGGGCGCTGATTCCAGAGATTTCCATGGCTCCCACAGACAAAGCACCTCTGTCCTGGGCCAGAAGGGAAAGGTCGAGGACTGGGGGACCGGAACCGGAACTGTTGCGGCTTGCTCCCTGCTGGTCGGAACCTAGAGGGTCCCGATGTTGGAGGTCTGGTGCTGGAGGCCTTTCCCTTTGACGAGCATAGTTTAATCCCCTCTCGCGACACACCGCCCAGCGTTTGCATCCTTTCCACCACCTCTGCCTTCTTCTGTACCGCCAAGTATGTCGGCAAGGTGAAGGGGGTAACAGTGTACTGGAGGGGGGGGGGGGGGGGGGTTGAAGCGCCTCCTCTAAACGTCTCGCCTGAGACTCCTCATCTGGAAAGAGGTCCCGGGCAAAGAGGAGGAGGTCCTTGAACTTGATACCCAGCTCCCTTACCGACATACTCCCGTACTGGAGGGAGGTTAGCTCCTGCCTCTTCTCTGCCTTCATCATAGAAGAGAGGAATTCTGCCCAGAATACCTTCTTGAAATAAGACCATGCCACCTCAGCCTCTCTCCTCTCCCCCAGGTAGAGCGTCCACCACTGACATGCTGCTCCCCGCATATGGCTGACGGCCAGAGGAACCTAGTACTCGGTCAGAGCCCGGATTAAGCCGAAGGCTATCACCAGCTCTTTTAGCCAGCCCTCCGTGGTCATCTCCTGGGTGCCATAGCTGCAATGTAAAAAAAGAATGCCTAAGCCCAAGTAGTGCATAATATTGTTCTTAAAACTTCTTAAACTTCTTATTTATTTCAAATTCCACAAAACATCCCAGAAACATGAGAACACAAGTCATTATGATGCATGTACCTTTCCTATGGTCTCTACCCTACAATCAGCATGGCCTCACTTGGTCATTCGGTAGGTCCAGATTCCTTGCATCAGATCACGGGGGGTCCTAAAATATCATCCCCTAACCGGTCTTCCCTAGCCTAATTCACGCACCAAGGTCACCAAACACCGTTTCCCTACCATCTCATGCAACCCTCACTATAATTATCTCCAGACTCCATATTATCTCTCAACCATCAGCCTGTGATACCACTCTGTCGTGACCCACCTTCACCAAAAAGAGGGAAGGGTCAGCAGATTGCCAGGTCCTTCCTTCTTTAAGTTGAAGGAGAGATAATGACCCCTGAAACCCGCCTTCAATAGGTTGTGGAGTGGAGACCAGCACCAAGGGTATAAAATTACAAACTAAATGTAAGGAATTACCCTTTTTTTCTTTTAATAGGAACGAGAGATAAGATAGTTAATCCCACAACACCAAAACTGAAAGTAAAACTAAATACAAGAACAATTCCCAATGCATGTTACAAAAGTAAAATATACAATGTATAAGGATACTAAAAATCAAAATACCAAAAGAAATAACAATAACAACTGCAAAGATATGTCACAAGGTCTGAGCTAGTATGGTCCAACACGATCCCCGAAGTCCTCCGGGAAACTTGAAAGCAGTTTTATATACGTAGGGTGAGCATACAAGTATACTCATTAGGGAAAAACAAAGACTCTCGTGCACATGTGGGGAGGCATACTAGTGCCCTGTGAGAAAAGAGATAACCAAGCACCTAGCAAGGAAACTAACCACCCAAGCCTCACCAAGGCAAAATCCCCAAATAATGAAAATCAAGTAATGTATAGTAATATCACATCAATGTTTGGGTACCCCACGCCACTTTCCCACTGGTTATTGAAGACATCCTACACATCAGACCAATCCCACCATTCTCCTCGCAATCCCACTGTTATAACCCACCCGCACACACCTGGTCCACAACCACACATCCCGCCCGCAAAAACGTAGACCACAACCACTAACCCACCTGCAGACACCTGGGCCACAACTGTCACACGTAACCACACCTTCAAACACCTAGGCAAGAACAACCCCTACCACGCCCAAAGACACCTGGCCTAAAGAACTACTACCACTCCCAAAGACACCTGGGCCTCATCCCGAAGATACCTGGGAAACCACCTGCCCACACACACCTGGGCCAACCACCACACTACCATGCCCGAAGATTCTTGGGCTAATAATGGACTTTAGGCCATCACATCCTGCTTGATGATATTTGGGCTATCTGGGAAAGGGAGCAGAAAGGAGCTAATAACCAGCCACTAATAGAAGTGTTGGGAAAACACCCTCCCCCATGAAATGGGGGTGTTTGGTATTAAGTGCTCACCTTGGGTGGGGCGCGAATAAGAAACACAAAAACTACAAGTATTTGTATAGGTAGCAAGCACTCACCCAATCTAGGTTTTTATTCAGCCAGCCTAAAGAACACTATCCTTAACATTCATTCATAAGAGAATAGAACAAAACCCATTCCCGAGTAACAACTCACACCAAACCAAATCCCCATGTCCCATCCTTTCTTTCATGTTCAGTAATAATGTTTAAATAAGTTTCTGCACTACTGGGAAACTAACAGCATAAGCACAAACCAAGGGAAAAAGGTTACAGCCAACAACAATTTAAGCATTCACACCCGGTTCTATTGCAAAGTCACAACAAAAAAGGGATAAGGGAGATCCCTCGAAGTACTGGAATCAATGAAAACCCCAAGATACAACCCCATGTCCCCAAAATCCAGGTGCCAATGGTTTCTCAATAACAGAGGATCCAACCCCAATTCATGATACAAACAGAGGATCCCATCCTCACTCACATCACCTCTAGCAATCTAAGCCCCCATCCAAGAAAACCATAAGGTCACCCGTACTCGGCCCCATGGAGTAAACAACCAAACCAATACCACCAACACGAGGAAGAATCAACAGGTATTTTCAGATTTAAATGATTTAACACACTCCATGATTTCAATTCCACTGGTCTTAAACCGGGGTTATCACAAAAAATGAGTTGATCCCGGTGCTTCCAATTTAGTTAGCCGGATATACCTAATTAACCAATTTCCTTTACACAACAAAGTGTTCACAACAAAAATATAATCCATTTAAACATCACAAGGGGTAAGGGTTTATTAGTGCATAGAGAAAGACCACCAACGACCATGATTTTCAATAGGCGTAAACCCGCACCATTTAGAAATCAGTATTCATGAAAGAGGAGAAAAACAGAACAGCATCATCGATTACACCCCTCCCCTTCATTATATAGAGTCTGTTTATTATCTTCATTAAAGTTTGGTTCACCCAATTCTACAGAAGCAGTAGCGTACCCACCCCGCAAGATACACAACACAGAAAGGAGAGATGAAGGTGAAACCCCTACTTGACGATCAAGGATTGACGTTAAGTCCTCGTGTGGAAACTGGAAAACAGGAGTGGCAGGAACTCCACGGAACACGATCAAGGAAACCCCGCAACACAGATTGTCAGGAGGAAGGGTACTCCGAGTAGGACGATTGAGAAAAGAAACGTAGGGATAAGAATTTAGGTTATAAAGGCTGATAAGGGCTGAGATACAGCACTCCTGGATGATTAAGATACCGAGAGAAATCGTGTAAGGAGCGGGATCATGGGTTGACCACGTGACTCGGACACCCCACATGTCATTAAACCGACGCACACCTCATGGTTTTTATTTCATTTAATGGGTACCTCACCAATCATTTAATTTAAACGTGAATTAATGGGCTTCAAAATAGGATTAAAGGGATCAAAACATGGATTAAAATCCAATTTGTGCAAAAAAAGGCACCACTGGGAAAACCCGTGGTCACCAGTAGGCTAGGTCCACCGGTAGGCCGAGCCACTGGTGAGCCGAGGCTACCAGTAGGCCAAGCTACCGATTGGCCAAAGCCACCGGTAGACCGATCCACCGGTAAGCTGCGGCCACCGGTAGGCCGAGCTACCAGTAAGCTATGCTACCGGTAGGCCGCGACTACTTTTAGGCCAAGATACCGGTAAGCCGAGCTACAGGTAGGCTGCGTCTACCGGTAGGCCGAGCTACAGGTACACCGAGCTACCTGTAGACCGAGCTACCGGTAGGCCAAGCTACCGGTAGACTGAGCTATCGGTAGGCTGAGCTACCGGTAGACCGAGCAATCGGTAGACTGAGCTACTGGTAGGCCGAGCTACTGGTAGACTGAGCTACTGATAGGCCGAGCTATCGGTAGACCGAGCTACCGGTAGGCCGAGATACCGGTAGGCCAGCTACTGGTAGACCGAGCTACTGTTAGGCCAAGGCTACCGTTAAGCTTCACCGAGAAGCTGCGATAGATTCCAAGACTACCCCGAACACCTAAACATCACATTTTTACTAAGTAATGGACCCCAAAAACCCGGGCCATTACTATTGAAGTTATTTTTTGGGTTTTTTGTGAATGAATAAAATATAAATAAAGTTGTATAGCTTTTATTTTTATTTTATTTGTTGTAACCACTCCATGTGGCAGTTGAAAAGTAGGGACCACTAGACCTTAAGCTCCCATGGGAGGTTATGGTAGTGGGGACCACCCAAGCCTAACCTCCCATGATAGGTTATGGTGGTGGGGACCACCTGATGCCTAAATCTCTTGAACTCCTCTCTTAATGAGAGACAAACCTCTCCACTCCCTCATTAATGTGGAGGAGCCTTTTGAGCTTCCTCCAACCTCAATTGAGCCAACCCATTAAAAAATTAATCATGCCAAACTATGTGATTATTTTATCCCAATTTGAATTATGCCAACATATTCAATAATGGAGGAAAATTCATTTTTGGTGGAATTTGGGGAAACTATTGGAAAAAGGGAGAGCTCTTGGAGAAAGCTCGCCAACGAAGAACTTCTTCCCCAAACGAAGAATGCTGACCTCGACTTTGACCTTCTTCCTCGAGACATCTTCCAATGGTGGAAATCATTAACAATGAATAATCACCTCCATCGAAGAATGTTAATCCAACGAACGAGATCGGGATCAGAGATGTGTGACCGGTGCAACGAACGTGGACTTCAACTTCTCTCTTCGTCGTCAACAATCTAACAACCCAAGGTAGGGATTTATTTCTATTTATTTATCACTTCCCATGTACACCCCTTCTATTTCTTTTGTGGGTTGGTAACAATCATTGCGGGGGGACATAATTTTGATGTTCATGTTTATGTTCTTGATGAGAAATATGCTTCCACCCAAACGCAGAGGGTACGGGCCAAACCAACATGGTCTAACCCTTCTGAAAATATTATGGTGTTCTTCATGATGGAGGAGGAAGGAAACCATCCATGGTTGGGGAACGAGAATGGCGACCGACACAACCGCTCCTGGCGACACAGGCACTGGTGCAACGGAGCCGCCCCGCGGCCACCGCCACTGCCCCATGGCCTCCGCGCCGACCGCGGTCCCCCCCGCCATCCGCGGCGCTGCACCGCCACGTGGCCCAGGTGCCACCCGGTGGACAGACCACCGCCCCACCGCCCCACCGCCGGACCGCCAGCCCGTGGCTGGACCACTTTCGCGCGGCCGGACCGCCTCCCCACGGCCGAACCGCCGCCCCGTCGCCGGACTGCCTTCTCGCAGATAGACCACCACCCCATGCGGCCGGACCCCCACCCTATGGACAAACCACCACCCCGTGCAGCTAGATCTCCGCCCCACGGGTGAACCGCCGCACTGCAGCCAGAACGCCACCGCGCGTCTGGACCGCCTCCCCACAGCCGGACCTCCGCCCTGCTACAGGACCTCCGCCACACCGCAGACGGACCGCTGCTCCACTGACGGACCACCTCCTCGCGCAGCCAGACCACTACCCTACATCTGGACCACCCCTATCCCGCGGCCGAACCGTCACCATGAGGTTGGACTACCGCCGCGTGGCCGGACCTCCACCGCGCTGCCAGACCGCCGCCGCGCGGCCAGACCACCACCGCACGACCGGACCGCTGCCGCGTGACCGGACCGCCGCGGCGCCGCCGGACCGCCGCCGCACTGCCGGACTGTCACCCCGCGGCCAGACCGCCTCCCTGCAGCCGTATCGTTGTTCCTGACCGAGCCTCTCTATAGCCGGACTGACACACCGCGGCAAGACCACCACCTCGTGGTTGTACCGCCGCCCAGCGACCGAACCGCCATCTCCGACCGAGCCGCCCTGTGGCCTCACACCCTCGCCGCACCCACCATGGCCTCACAGCCACCCACAGCCCTTTGCTGCCACTTGAGACTTGTAGGGCCAGACCCCGTAGGTCTGGCCGGGTTGACCTGAACTGGGTCAGCCGAGGCGGGGTCGGGCCGAGTCAGCCCAACAGGGTCAGACCTGACCCGAGCCCAATACGACCCAATTACATTCTTTTGGCCATAACTTTGGTACCAGACGTCCGTTAAATGAACCGTCAGTGTCATAGGGAACCTAGAAGTGAGTCAGTCCCATTTAGTGATACCCCACTCTGTTTTGGATTAATATGGGTAATGGTTAGGTTGTATTGAGGATTAATCCAACTAGGCCCCTAGGACTAAAAGGCTAATAACTCACAGACCGGGCATCTGATTGAAGCGTCGTTAGTTACGTTGAGACCTCTCTGACGTGGTGGACCTTTGAGACACTCCTTCGTGAGACTTTGTGGAAGTTGTATTATTGACATGTAGCTTGTGGAGAAGATTCTCTCGGAGACGAGCGAGAAAAGTGTGGGAACCCAATGGACGGATGAGACTTGATGAATGCTGACTATTTCGACTCAGAGTGACTTGACAGGCCTAGTGGGGAACACCTTGGTGACGAGGCAGACCCAGGGTGGGGAGCACCTTGGTGATGCAACAGATCCATGGTACTCGACATGAGGAGTACCTCAGCCAGCAATGAGGGGGAGCGCCTTAGTGGCACGATAGACCCACGGTGAGGAGTGCCTTGGTGACACGGCAGAGCCACGGTACTCGACAGGAGGAGTACCTCAGCAGTCCAAGGATAGTGTGAAGTGCCTCTATGTGATGCGTGATACCCACTGTACTCGATAGAGGAAGTGTTCTCCAGCAGCCGAGGTGTTCATTGTTGTGACTGTGAATGTTACATGATACTACCCCTTGAATAGATCTTGGAGTGAGCTGAGTCAGTGCCTCTATGTTTTCCTCATTATTGAGATGGATTAATTGATAACATAGGTATATGTATGAGCATATACCTAAGTAAGGTTATCTGTTGATTTCATACTTTGTGATTTATCCTTGATGGATTTTGTGAGACCTAGAGGGTCTCAGGGTCCCTACTGACTATCATTATACTCACCCCAGCATGGGCTATGCCTGCACCTTGTTGTGTTGGATGCAGACGACAAACATCACTAACTGAGGCTGAGAGTGCCAAGATTGGACGGTACGTGGAGGTAGAACATATGGCGTGTTGGTACGAAGAGGATATGGGTGGACATAGAGTGTTGAGAAGGCGATATGTACCTACACTTCAGGTAGGAATCTCAGAGGATGACCCAACAACTGACTTTCCTTTTTCTTTAGTTGTATTTAATCACATTTTTACTTTTACTTTCCAGTTGGGCTTGTATGATGGCCCCTTTTACTTACTACAATCACTCTATTTACAGTTCAGTTTACTTGTGTTCCTATCTTGCTCTGTGCTTGGTTTTTTGTGCTTACAGGTTATAAAGGAATTTCCTTCCCAGTTTCAGAGAATATGCATTTGGTGCTAGTCTCCAGCCCCTGGCCTATAGAAGGCAGGCTTGGGGTAGTCAAGGCACGAGGCCCGGGGGACGGGTATTGACAAATTTGTATCAGAGGAGTCAGTTCTATCGTAGGACTTAGGACTCTGATCTTTATTTTAACAGGAATAGTGTTAAGTGTAGTGAGTGTGGTTATCAGTTTAGGGAAACCAGTGTTCGTGCGACGGCTGACATATCCATACACCAGAACCCTGACATCTGATTTCCGACTTAGTGCATGAAAACACTGATTGCGTGTGTGTTTTCAAGAGTTTTCTTTGTTATCTCTTGAGTCAGCTCACTAGGTATAACTTATTAACAGTGGTGCACCTGTTTCATTTTAGGATTACTCCACATAGATAGCCAGCTAGGGTTCTGAGAGTTGTACGCACTGATAGCCCACCGAGCAACTCGGCCTCGGTGTGGGGCCCTCTTCCAGTAGAGGCACCAGTGGAGGCACCAGTGGTACCACTCCCCATTGGGCCACTGATGCCACCAGCCCCAGTTGCAGATGGTGCACACCTCTTGAGCGTGTTGCATGAGTTCCAGTGCCATAGGCCACCCAGGTTCAAGGGAGAGACAAACCCACATGCAGCTAAGGATTGGATGGAGGTTGTGTTGAGAGTATTCCGACTAGTAGGGACACCATCTGATCTAATGGTGATCCTTGCTTCCAGCCTTCTTCAGGAAGTAGTAGGTAGATGGTGGAGTATGATGCTCCAGTTTCCTGACGAGGTTACGCTTCTCTGGGTAGACTTCGAGAGCTTGTTTCGGGCAGAGTTTGTCCCAGCGACTCTTCACGCAATGCGCATACAAAAGCTTCTTCATCTGTAGCAGGGCAGCATGACTGTAGCTCAGTACTCAGTGAGGTTCACATACCTCTAACGGTACTCCACAGATATTGTATGAGACCCATTCTTCAGGTCCCAGACCTTCGAGTAGGGGATGAGACAAGATATCATGGCTTCGATGATCTCACTCAGCATCCCAACGCAGGCGGGTGTATTTGAGAGATCCCTCTTGGTGGAGATTTTCTTTGCCGAGCAGTCACCAGTAGTGAGACCCACTACCAGTCATCACGTAGTGGAGTCTTCTGCAGCTGGCAGTAGACAGACGTCATAGAGGTACAAGAAGACCAGACCTACATGTGGACGATAGTAAGACTCAAGGTCGGTTGGGCGGGGCACCCGAGGCGGAGCCAGTTATACAAGGAGCGGGTAGTGTTTCACATGCGGAAGGCAGGTTGACATGGCTCATGACTTTCCGAACTATTATACGAATGATCAGAAGATGGTCGAAGGGCTTCCCAGTCAGAGACAGAGGTTCTACCAAGGAGGTCTGCGGGGAGCAGGTAGACGTGGCAAGGGAGCTGGTCGTGCAGCTTGCGGTGGGTGACGATTTGAGATGTTACCAACACCACCACCAAAAGGTCCACCCCAACCATATAGAGCAGGTGGACAAGGGAGAGCTCAGCTATATGCAACTGAGCCCTATGATCACATAGCACCAGAGATGATACGAGGTTCAATCTTTGTCTACTCCACCATAATTGCAGTACTAATAGACACAAGTGCCTATCATTATTTTATTTCCACTTCCCTCGTTTGGAGCTTAGATATTTTGATGGAGATGTTTGCTTGATCCTTATGTCTACAGACTCTTACAAGAGTTGATTTGAAGATTACGCACCGGTGCCGACAGTGTGAGCTTACTCTAGGAGGTGAGAGCTCTGGCTGGGATCTCCTAGTAGTGGTGTCAAGGCCTTACAACATCATCTAGAGTATGGATTTGTTATCAATAGTCCATGCTCAGATTGACTCTATTTGGTGCAAGGTGTGGTGTGTCCTTACGGATGGGACCTGGTTCACCTTCACCGGCAAGAAGGGAGCCTTTTTAGCGTAGGATGGACTTACCTAGAAGAGAGTGCAGCCGATCACTCATCAGTTGGCTAGTCTTACCCTTAAAGATATTGATGTGGGGATTCTGAGCTATCCTATAGTGGTGACCAGTACATGGATGTCTTCCCTGATGATGTTCTGATTCTATGTCTATGCTAATAGGTGGAATTTTACATTGACTTGTACTCTGGGACGACACTGATATCTACACCAGCATATCGGATGGCTCCCGCGGAACTTCGTGAGCTGTGAGTATAGTTAGAGGACATATAGGGGAAGGGATTCATCCGGCCTAGTGTATCTCCTTGGGCATCCCCGATTATGTTAGACAAGAAGGCAGATGGGAGTTTGAGGCTTTGTGTTGACTATTTGGTCTTGAACCAGGTGACCGTGAAGAAAAAGTACACACTCTTGAGGATTGATGACCTCTTTGATCATATGAATGGAGGATGGTGGTTCTCGACGGTAGAACTCTTATTAGGCTATCAAAAGATCAGTGTACGAGATGAGGATGTGCATAAGATGGTCTTAAGGTCTCGATACATCCATTACGAGTTCTTGGTTATGCCATTAGGTGTGACCAACGATCTAGTAGTGTTCATGGGACTCATGAACATTATCTATCAGCCATATCTTGATCGATTTGTAGTAATCTTCATTGACGACATTCTGATCTACTCGAATACTGGGGAGGAGCATGCCTATCATTTGCAGGTAGTACTGGACACACTCCGAGAGCACCATATTTATGCTAAGCTCTCGAAGTGCCAGTTCTAGATCTAAGAGGTTCACATTCTAGGACATGTCATATCAGAGGTTGGAATTGTAGTGGATGTAGTGAAGATTGAGGTGGAACTTGCTTTGGAACCACCGAGGAGTGTGAAAGAGGTACAAAGATTCCTGGGTTTGGTTGGAAACTACAAGAGGTTTTTTCCAAATTTATCCAGAGTTGCAGCACCACTATCAGCATTGAAGAAGAAGGGGAAACACTTTGTGTGGTCGGAGAGATTCCAGCAGAATTTCTAGGAGCTGAGGTAGAGGCTGACTATTGCCCCCATCTTGAGGATTCCAGAGGAGGGCATAGGGTATGTAGTTTATTGAGATGCATCAATGACTGGACTTGGATGTGTCCTGATGCAGGAACGAGAAGTGATTTCATATGGTTCTTGACAGCTGAGACCACATGAGCAGAACTATGCTACCCATGACCTGGAGTTAGTAGCATTGGTCATCACCTTGAAGATGTGGCGGCACTATCTGATGGGAGAATGTTTTACAGTATACTTTTATCACAAGAGTATCTGGTATATCTTCCCCTAGAAGGAAAAAAACCTGAGACAACGACGTTAGATTGACATCCTCCAGGACTATGACTTTGAGATATTCTATACTCCTGTGAAGGGGAACGTTGTTTCAGATGCCCTCAGCAGGATATCTGGTATACAACTACTTGGTGGGGCGACAGAGCAACTCGCTGCTTTTCTAGTATCCTTTGTGGATAGAGATGGAGAAACTTTACTTCAGTCTATTACAGTCACTCCCCCACTTCTTCAGCGAGTCAGAGAGGCACAACGAGGAGATATTGACTAAAAGACACGATGTGCTCAGATATCCACAGAACATACACCTGATGGATTTTATGAAGGTGGGGAGCATGTCAACCTCTTCAGAGGACATACCATGATACTAGTGTCACTTCAGGAGGAAGTGTTGAGGAGTTCCACACATCCCCATTAGCGTTACATCCAGGAGTGACGAAGATGTACCAGGATCTTCGATGATAGCACTGGTGGCCAGGAATAAAGAAAGTAGTAGCAATGTTTGTCTCTTGGTTCCCCATTTGTCAGCAAGTGAAGGCGGAACATCAGGTACCGGCAGACTTGGTTCATCCTTTAGAGGTCCCAAAGTGGAAGTGGTATGAGATATCCATGGACCTCATGATAGGACTTCAATGTACATCCATGGGTTATGACTCTATCTGGGTGATCATCGAACGAATCTCCAAGTCAGCCCACTTCCTACCAATCAGAGAGCACAGTTCAATAGAGAGCTTGGAACGACTCTATGTGAAGAAGATTGTGGGGCTAAATAGAGTACCCTCAAAATTTTTCTCTGATCATGATGTGCATTTTACTTTCCGGCTATGGAAGGGGTTGCAGGAGGCTTTCAGGAGATAGCATCATTTGAGAACCACCTTCCATCCTCAGAAAGATGGCCAGACTGAACGGACCATTCAAACCCTTGAGGACGTGCTATGTGCATCCATCCTTGACTTTGGTCATAACTGGGAGGTTTAATTGCCTTTGGTGGAGTTTTCATACAAAAAACAACTATCACTCCACCATTGTAATGGAATCTTTCGAGGCGTTGTACAAACGACCTTGAAGATCACCCTTGTGATGGACTAACCCAAGGGGAGTCATAACTTGTGGGACTAGAGATGGTATGGTCTACCATAGAGAAGGTACAGATCATCCAAGAGCGGATGAAGACTGCACAGATCATGCAGAAGTCATATGCTGACAGGAGACAGAGACCTCTGGCATTTGGGGATGGAGAACATACCTTTCTACGGGTCTCACCTCGACGTGGTCTACGAAGATTTGGCCTAGGCGGCAAGTTATATCTGAGATTCATCGGACCTTTTCAGGTCCTCAGTAGAGTTGGCAAGGTGGAATACCTCTTACATCTTCCACCTCAGTTGCACCAGGTGCATGACATCTTCCATGTGTCCCAGATAAGGAGATACGTGCATGACCCATCTAAAATCATCGACCATGGCGAGATGGACGTCGACGATGAGGAGAATTTTATGGAGGTTCATGTAGAGATCTAGGATCGATAGGAGAAGGTACTTCATGGATGGTCGATACCTCCGGTGCTCATTTTTTGGTAGCATGGGATCCTCCAAGAGATAAAATGGGAGTTTGAGGCTTCAATTCGTGCTTAGTATCCCCACTTGTTTACCTAGTTTAAGTTGTTGCTTACGGGGACATAGATACTTGAGGTGGGGAGAATGTAATGAACCATAATTTCCATGTAATTTTTTTAAATAAATGGAAATTTTATAATACCGTAAAAGTTGACGACACATGATTTTGAGGCCCGGAGTTCCCAGAATGAATTTATGAACTTTTTGTCGGGTACGTTCAATAAACGTGTGAGTGGGTTTTTCTAAATTTTAACTGGTACTTAGAATTGAAATCAAAGGGCACAGTTGAACTCGAAACGCTGCAATTCTCTTAAAGACACTTTCACCTTGACGATAGTTGGTCGAGGGTGGAAGTTAGTTTTTGGGTTTTTTCGTGAATGAAAAAAATAAAAATAAAGTTGTTTAGATTTTAGTTTTATTTTATTTTTTGTAACCACTCCATGTGGAAGTTGAGAAGTGGGGACCACCAGAACTTAACCTCCCATGAGTGGTTATGGTGGTGGGGACCACCCGAGGCCTAAACCTCTTGAACTCCACTCTTAACGGGGGAGAAACCTCTCAACTAACTAATTAATGCGGAGGAGCCTTTTGAGATTCCTCTAACCTTAATTGCACTAGCCTATAAAAGAATTAATTATTCCAACCTATGTGACTATTTCATCCCAATTTGAATTATTCCAACATATTCTATAATTATGGCTAATTTATTTTTGGTGTAATTGGGGGAAACTGTTGGAAAAGGTGAGAGCTCTTGGAGAATGCTCACAAATGAGGAACTTCTTCTCTGAATGAAGAATGTAGAACTTGACTTCAAACTTCTTCCTCAAGATATCCTCCAACAGTGGAAATCATCAATAATGATGAATCACCTCCATTGAAGAATGTAAATCTGATGAACGAGCTTGGGATCAGAGGCGTCTGACGGGCGCGACGAACGCCGACATCGACTTCTCTCTTCGTCATCAACAATCAAACAACCTGAAGTAAGGGTTTATTTTTATTTTTTATAACTTACCATGTACACCCCTTCTATTTTAATTGTGAGTTGGAAACAATCATTGCTGGAGGATAGGATTTTGATGTTCATGTTCATGTTCTTGATGAGCCATATACTGCCACCCTAACATGAAGGGTATGGGCCAAACCAACATGGCCCGAACCTTTAGAAAATCTTCTGGTGTTCTTCGCGATGGAGGAGGATGGAAACCATCCATGGTTAGGGCATGAAAACGGTGGCCAACACCAACACTGTCCGAGAAGTAGGCAACGACGTCGCCCCACTACAACGCCTCTACCTCGTGGCCTCCGTGCCAAACGTGGCCCCTACCACTGTCCACGTATCCACCCCGCCACGTGGTTGAGGCGCCGCCCCATGGCCAGACCTTCACCCTGTGACTGGACTATCACACTGTGAAAAGACCTCCGCCATGTGGCCGGACCGCCACCCTGGGGTTGAATCGTCTTCCAGGTCTGAGCCGCCCCACGTCCTCACGCCCGTACGGCTCCCTCTACGGCCTCGCAACCACCGGATTCCCCCTGCATCCCCTTGCAGCATGCCGGGCCAGACCCAGTAGGCCCGACCACCCAGCGGGCCGAGCTGAACCCAGCGGGCTGGGCCAGACCCAGCGGGTTAGGCCGGGTCAACCTGAACCAGGTCGGCCGAGGCTGGGTTGGGCCGAGTTGGTCCGACCGGGTCGGACCAGATCCGTGCCCACTATGACCCAATTACATTCTTTTAGACATAACTTTGGCACCAGACGTCCATTAGACGAACCAACACTAACATTGGGAACCTTGAAGAGAGTCGGTCCCTTTGAGTGATACCCCATTGTGTTTATGATTTAGATGGGAAATGGTGATGTTGGATCGAACATGAATACAACCGGGCCCCTGGGGCTAAAAAGATAATAACTCACAAACCAGGGGGTCGATTGGCACACCATCAGTTACGTTGAGACCCCTATGACATGGCAGAGATTAGAGAAATTTTTCGTGGGACTTCATGGTAGTTAGAGTATCAACCGGTTTCTTGTGGAGCAGATTATCTAGGAGATGAGCGAGCATAGTGCGGGAACCTAGTGGCTGGCTGCGATTTGAAGACTGTTGACCATTTTGACTCGGAGTAACTTGACAGGCCCACTGGGGAGTGCCTTGGTGATGCAGCAGACCCATGGTTGGGAGCGCCTTGGTGATGCGACAGACCCACATTACTCGACAGGAGGAGTACCTTAGAAGGCCATGAGGGGGAGTGCCTTGGTGACACGGAAGACCCATGGTGGGGAGAACCTTGGTGACGTAACAGACCCACAGTACTTGACAGGAGGAGTATCTTAGTAGTCCATGGTTAGTGGGAGCACCTCTATGTGACGCGACATGCCCACTGTACTCGATATAGGAGGAGTACTCCAGCAGCCAAGGTGTTCAACGTTGTGACTGAGAATGTTACTTGATACTACCCCTAGAATAAATCTTGGGGTGAGCTGAGTGAGTACCTCTGTTTTTTCCTCATGATTGAGATGGATTACATGATAACTTAGGTATATGTATGGGAATATACCTAAGTAAGGTTATCTGTTGATTTCATACTTTTTGATTTATCCTTGATGGATTTTGTGAGACATAGAGGGTCTCAGGGTCTCTATTGAGTATCTTTATACTCACCCCTGCATGTTCTATGCCCTCACCTTGTTGTGTTGGATTCAGATGGCAGACAACGCGGACTGAGGCTGAGAGTACCAGGACTGGATGATATCCGGAGGTGGACCATACAACGTGTCATTACGCAGAGGAGATGGGTGGATGTGTAGTGCTGAGCTGGCGATCTGTACCTACCCTTATGCTAGGAACCTCAGAGGATGACCCAACAGCTAACCTTCCCTTTCATTCAGTTGTATTGTATCACAGTTTTACTTGTACTTTCCACTTGATCTTTTATTCTGGCCCCTTTTAATTACTGCACTCACTATTTTTACATTTCTGTTTACTTGTGTTCCTATCTTGTTGTGTTCTTGGTTTTATGTGCTTACAGGTTATAAAGGCAATTCCTTCACAGTTTTAGGGAATACGTCTTTAGTGCTAGTTCTCAGCCCTTGGCCTATGGAAGGCCGGCTTGGGGTAGTCACAACACAGGCCCCAGGGGATGAGTCATGAAAATATCATAGTTAATAAAATTAAGTATAAGTATAGTAAAATAAACAAAAATATTTTTACAATATATTGGATCAAATTGACCACATTAATAATATTGATACTTTGAACATGAGAGTATGAAACCAACTACAAAAAGTGACATTAATTTTAAAGGGGAGTCTAAATACTTTGCAACCATCCATTTCCACACCTAGAGGGATAATTTTTTTTTCTAATAGTAGGAGGCACAATACCTATCCTACCTTTTTCATTGAAAGATACCCAAAAAAGAACCTTCATTTTGAATAGGTTGAAGATTTAACAATGATATTTTTTAGACTAAGACATAATAAAAAAAATCTATTCCTTTAATTTGAATAATGTATAAATGAGTACTTGACTTTTAATGTGGTGTTAAAACCCTTAAAATATTTAGTTTTAATGAAAAATCATTAACTATTTTTAAAAAACATGAAAAAAGGATAAAAATAATACAAAACCATTTCATTTGAATAAAAAAATGATCTTTGAATTTCTAGTTAGCCAAGATCACCTGAAAGCTGTAGGTGTAGCACATTAACAATCTATTACAATGAATTTTTGCATGAGTGATTGAAAACTAGTTACAACATCATATCCTCCATCACAACTTATATTTTAAAATTTTATAGTTTGTGTATCCCCAAAATTTATTTATTTGAATTTTATATGTAAACACTATTTATATAGGTTCTCTATGCATACTATCATTAAAAATATTTTTTATTTCTTATTTTTTAGAAGTAGCATTCATTTAATTAGAATCTATAAACAACTTCAGAGTTGTTATTTATTTATTTCCAATATAACTCTATATGTGGGTGCTCAATTTAATTCTCATGAAATTATTATTTATTCTGTTCAGTACAATAAAACATCACGTGAAACATATTTTGTGTCATTAATAAAAAATAAAAAATTAATTAATAATTTTTATAAATACTACTACTATATTTTCACTAAGGGCTTTGAAATTCAAAAAAATGAAAGACAACATCCTTTATTGGTCTAGTAATTTGAATTTAAAAAATGAATCTAAATGAAAAATTTAAATATTACATGAATTAAATATCCTCAAAACCAGTATATAAAAATAATAATAACTATAGTTTTTATAATGGATTACCTTACTTAAGAAAATTAAAATGAATTTCAGAAGGGTATACCTTATTTTCAAATGTTAATTTTAATTACTTAAGGGTATATCATATTTCATAATGTTAGTTTGAAATTTTTAGGGGAATAATGGGAAGAGTGAAAAAATAAAATTAAAATACTTTCTAAATCCACAATAATATAAGTGAATATTTTCTAAAATATAATTTTCTATATGGTAAATATTTCATTACATAAGAAACATTTTTTAGATATAAATAAATAAAAGGATAGGAAAACATATTTCTTATGAAACTTTTGTTTACTAGAGATTTTCATAATATTGGATAAGTTACATTTTATAAGAAAAATCTGTAAGATAAGAAATTTCATAACACTTAGATTTAGTAAGACTTTTCTCATCCTTGCAAGAATTTTGAATACAGTAATACTATTCTCTTAAGACCTGGTATTTCCATAAGACATTATATTTCAGAATAATTTGAAAACCCATAAGACTACATACATTATTTTGTTAGAAATTTATCATAATAATTTCCATATGGAAATTGTTTTAATCATTCTTCATATAATTTTAAATATTTATATATAACTTGTGAGTTAGATAAATTTTTAGTCAATTGCTTTTTCATATGATTCAATCTTCAACTCATATTAATATTCAATTTTTTATAAATATATTTTGTAAATAAAATATCAAACCATAATAATAATTGAATAAAAAATAACAAAAATAAATATTAATTTAACATTATTATTCTCTTCTACTATATGTCCAAGAATCAAAACATATATTTAAGTGAATAAATAAAATAGTAATAATTATTGTTTCTTTAATAATTAAATCATTAATAAATTAATTGGAAATGAACCACTCAATATGTAAATCTATATAAACACCAAATAAACTCTATAATAATACAAAAAATTATAATAGGAAAATTTACACGGGTTTTCACCTAGTGAGTAATTCATTTTATATAGGTATAATAATATACCTTCCATAATATTACTCAAACTCTTTATTGAGAACAAAAAATTATTTGAAAGGGAAAATATACAATTTAACACATTAACCGCAAAGATTGAATTGGATTTCATTCTTTTTTTATATCTCTAAATCTCTTTGTGAAAAGACATTGATCACTATGAAAGGTCCTAATTGCCATAAAATTTATTTTTTTAGAAATAGTTTCAATTACGAGTCATATAAAAATATCTTATCTCTAGTGGTAAATTTTTTTGAAGTGATTAAATAGTCATTTAAGTGAGTAGAATATTTCTTATTGTGTTTTTTCATTTTAAAAATAATATCTTATGATATCCTCTAACTCTTCTAGATGCAGAAATAGTTTCTTCTAGGATTATTGTGTGTCAATGTTCATTCTCCTCATATTCATATAAAACTAGGTCTCAATATTTTCTGGAATATTTAAAGGCTTCCTATATACAATCCTAAATGGGTTCGTACGAGTTGGTGTTTTATATGTTGTTATATATACCCAAATTTCACCACCTAAATTGTTTCTCCAATTTTTCTTTCTTTGGATGAAAATATTATCTAGATTTTTCCTGATTTTTGTGTTTGAAAACACCTCATTCCCATTAATTTCTATATATTAAGGGGTTTTCAAATTGTATATAATACCATATTCCCCAAAAAACCCATTAGAAAGTGATTTTTTGAAGTGGATGGATCAATAACTAATGGGTAACTAAATAATTCTAAACCAAGGTAGATATTTTGTTTCTACAATTAAATGACCATGTTTGATATAATATTCAAGATAGATTTATCAAATACCAATTTTCGGATGCATTCTGCATATACAAAAATATATGTTTCATTGAAGGAATTTAAGAATGGGCCATAAAATCATTCCCTTAAAAATTGTAACCATCAAATTATCGAATTGGGTGTTTTGGTGTATCTTTCCTTATCAAATGTTCCCATCCCTCTGGTATTAATCATATAATTACAAAGAAATGATTATAATATGAGTGAAGGATCACATAAAAGTATCCACTTTTCAAGATATTGGATATTATTCGATCAGGTCTATGGCATCCTCTAAATTAGGACGGATGACAAAATTCCAGCACATATTGAATTTTAGATCCAAGAATAAACTCTAAATTAGGATATCTCTCCAATTATTGATCAAAAGTGGATCATCATTGAAATAGTAAACCATATTGTTTAGAAATATTTTCTTTTATTGGTTTGAAAAATGGGGGTATAGTGTTCATATATATAAATAGTTTTATAGATTCGAGAATCATAGGTAGGCCTACAGATCAAAATAAAATAGTGTCATCAATGAATTCATTAGTTTTATCCAACTATGGCTTTACTTTCATATGTGGTAGCTGCATCCTCGGTTAGTGGTCTTACACAATATTCTTTAAACCCTTATTTCTTTCTCCCCCAGCCCGATGATACTAGAACTAGTTCCAAGAAACACACAACTCACAACATCATATTTTAGACACATCGATGGTTATAATATAATTCTCATAATTACAATAAAAATAAATTTCTGTTCGTAGTTTTAGAGATTTAGGATGATTTAGTAACTATAAATCTCATGTTTTCTTATCAAATGGGAACTTTATTCACAATAAAAGAAGATAATAAATCTATTATATACCTTCAACAAGTCCTATAAAGTCTCCACCCAGGCTACTACTTTACACACGCTATATTTATTACTTTCCCTCATAAATAGGGTAAAGATAAAAACTAAAGGGGTTCAGTCCTATTCTCTTTAAGGGTGCACATAATAATAAATCTTAACTTGAGAGGCATAAGGCATACCATGATGTCATAAGAAGGATGATCAAATACATAGAATCATGAAATAAAGAGATGATATCAATTAAAAATGGATTAAAAAAATGATAATAACAAAATATCCTAGCATCATAGTTTTGTGGAGACAAAATAATCATGAATTCATAAGCCAAATTATAGGCCACCACCAAAGTTAACATAACATATTTATCTAGTATAAATTTCGACATACCATAGTTGTATTGGCTTGATTACCACACACAGTGATATCTTTAGTGATGGAAACATTACAAAATAAATTTTATGGATATTTAATTTTGATCACACCCATCACATATTAAAAATATTAAACATGAGTGAAACATGGTTACATTCCTAATATCAAAAAAACAAAAGGGAATTAAATAGGTTTTATATCATTTTCGATTAGTTCCCTAAGGAAGTATTTATAATTACATAAATTTATATTAAATGATAATCCCAATTAAAATAAATAGTTATAAAATGAATTTAATCCCCATTCTTCTTAAATATAACAAAAAACGATGATTAGGAATATGGTTCTTACACCATATAGGATATAGAGATATGGTTTGGACAAAAATATCTGAAATCAACTAATATAATTGGTATCTAAGAGAACACTACTCAATATATTAATGGAACATGGAAAATTCATAGAGTGTAAATATTATAAGAAAGTCACTCATATAAAAATGGATGATTTAGTAATATAATATAAGTGATGGATAATACTAGAGATGTAAAATAAAAATCTATAAACCATCAAGATAAATATATTGGATGGTATCATTGGAAGAATAAACATGTTGAATCATACGACATAGATAAAGAAGACTCTTAGAATCCATATAAAAATTTCTTTAAAAATCATATTTCTCTTAACATTTGTAAATATTTTAAATGAAATTTTTATTAAACCATGAGAATAAGAATTTGTTTTTTTGGTTAAAAATATGAAAGCATAGGGATTAAGTCTCTTATAAAATAAAAAAGAGAGAATATATATACATACAAATGGATGTAAATAAAAGGAATTAATTTTTTTTTTTCAAATAATGATCCATATGTAAAAATTTAAAATATTTCATTTTCATTTTTTTTAAAATTATCATAGTTGAAAATTAAAATTTTAAAACAATTTGGAAATAAGGTGTTTTGAATCATTTTAAAACTTTATGTTTGAATAAATAATATTTTGAGATATAATCATGGGGAAATCATTTAATTTTAATTAAAATAATTTAAAAATACCAACATCATTAAAATGTTTATAAAAAATTTCATTGATAACTGGTGACGTGAATTATTAGTTATAATTACAACATTAAGGAATATGTTTTTGATAGAAAAAACATGGATATGGAAGAATAATTTTCATTGTAAATTATAAGAGTTTCTCTGATAAACATCATATTTTTATTTAACGAAGTGTTTCCCCAAAGGGTGGTATATTAATTAAGATAATTAATATCCACAAAGAAAAAAGAAAATATTCCATTTGAAAATATAATGTTAGGAAAAGGAGACTTGGTAGATCAAAATACAGTATACATTTTAAGACTTATAGAAAAAGGTCTTGAGAAAAAAAATAATTTTGAGTTGATTAATATTTTAATAAAAACCCATGATGTGGAATTTTCTTCAAAATGATAATAAAATTATATAAATAAAATATGATTCATGATAAATTTTTTTTTCATGATATATGTAAGAACCCGATTCTTATTTTAGAGGTACGGGCTTCTTCTTTTCATTTCCTTAAGTGTTTTTTAGAAAATATGGAAAATGGGGAAAAATCATGAATTCCGGAACTACATGCCATGTACTTTATCCACACGCCATGTACTTTTGGCTGTGTAGGGATGAGTACACGGGGCGTGTAGCCATGCCGGCGACGAAGGGTGTAGGAACCGACTACATGCTGTGTAGTGGTACCTTACACACCGTGTAGTCAGTCGGTAGGCTTGAACAGTAAGGCGGTGGTGTCGCCGCCAGCTGGGCGACAGTACACGCCATGTAATTGAGAGTACATGCCATGCACTCATGTCGAAGGATGAACAGTGTGGCAGTGTCTCCATTTGAACAGTTAAATGAAGGGAGTACATGCTGTGTACTTTGAAGTACACGCCGTGTAATTTGTTTTTTCAGCTTAAAACCGGCAGTGGCCTCCTCATTTGGCAGAGGAGGCACTTGATCCATTTTGGAGCCAAAGGAGGAGGCCAGATCATTGAAGATCCACCCGGCGTTCGCCTGGAATTCGATTCGTCTTCGGACGATCTCGTTGGAACCGCACGAATAAGCCCTCTCCTCTCCTGGTACCATTTTTTCCAATTCCTCTCCTAATGTAAGTTATTTACATTTGAATGGGGTTTGTTCTTCGTCAGATCTATGCCGTTATTTGGCGTTTTTGGAGTTGGCGTTCAGGTATAGCGTTCGTTGGCATATAAGGTAGGCAGATTTGTATTTAGTTTTCCAACTGCTGTGTGTTTTGTGTGTTTTTGTGCCATGAACCCATGTTGGGGCGTCATGTGGCTGAGGCCGTTTCTATATTTAATACCTATAATTGATTAGGTATTTAACTGTGATAATAAAATTCTCATTGGGATCATTGCTTGGATCCAGAACCACCCCCAGGGTGTGTTTCTTTGTTTAGCCATTTGGCCAGGATACCCGAGGGTATGCCTTCAAAGTAGTAATTGTAGAATTGCATTGAGCGGAATTTATTATTACTGCTTGTTTACCTGTAGGGCATGGCCCGATTACCTGTTTATCCTGAGGGCGTTTTTGTATTTAGCCTGAGGGCGTTGTTGTGATTAGCTTGAGGGAACTGCACTATTTAGCCCGAGGGCTGTAGTATTTCGCTTGAGGGAAACCTTTCGTGCCTGAGGGATTGACTTCTGTGCCTGAGGGTGACACTTCCTACGCCTGAGGGCAATCTATGTTATGCCTGAGGTCTATACCTATGGGTTGAAGTCTACTTACCTGAGGGTAAAGTTTTGTTTGTGTGAGGACGTGGACTGTTTACCTAGAAATGCACTGTGGTGGTTTCTAATATTTAAATGGATTAAATGGAAAATGAAATGGCAATATAACTGGTAATTAGTTACTTTTGAGTACTGTTTAATTTATTGCATTTTACTACTGCACACTGTTGTTGAATGCTTATAAGTAGTTGGGCACGGGCCTTTGGTGGGTTCCTACTGAGATATATTTCTCACACCCTGTTTGGATCACGTTTTTCAGCCCAAAAAGATTATGTTGCTGTAGGTGTAGATAGGGGAAAGAGTCCCTATATAGGTACTTGACTGTTGTTATGGATTAGGAGGGCATGGGACCGAGCCTAGGATTGCGATGCCACTGCCAGCTGTTTTGCTTCTTTTGCTGTACTCTGTTTTCTGCTGTACTCTTTTGATGTATAACATGTTCTGGCTGTTTTCTTAGAACTTGAACATGTAACATCATCACTTATGTACTACTGGTTATATCCACTGCTGTAGTTATTTCAGTTGTGTATGTTTCATGCTTCCGCTATTTGTTGTATGTTTATTTTGGTATTCCGCTGTGCTACACTTTGACAAATGAGGGCATAGTTTCCCCACTATCAGACCTGGGCCCTCGCTGCTAGTCGGCAGCCTCTGGCGTTTGGGGAAATGCACTTGAGGTCATGTGGCAAACCGGGCTCGGGGCACCCGTTGCGTGGCACCTGGGTCCAGGATGTTACAAAGTGGTATCCGAGCAGTTTCTTTTCATTGACTTACTATTTGGAGCCATAGTCAGGGATAGGATGGAACGGTAGTTGGTAATAAGCTGTGCCCGGGCGTAGCTAACCCATGTACAGGGAAGAGCCAGTCTGCCTTGTATTTTGCATTATTTTGATTTTTCAATTTTACGGTTGATATGTTTTCACCGTTGGGTGACGCACTTGGATTGTGCTATTTATCTTTTATCTGTGGGTTCTATTTAGTTGCAACCCGATGAGATGAGGGTATGCCGTCTCATGCATCGTATATGCCCATGCTAGATATTGCATTCCATGCATAGTTTCCATGACATGTAGGTGCATTAGAAATTTGCATGTTGTTGTGATAGTTGTTGTGCTAATAAAGCATACTGTTGTGATAGCTGCTCGATAAATACCTGACTTGTGATATGGTATGTTTGTTTGAGTTTGTTTATAGAATAAATGCAAAAATTCGGTTTTTTGGGGAGTATGGGCCCCAATTGACCAGAATTTGGTGGATCATTGACTATTTATTGGTTATAACACAGATAAGATATCAAACTTTGATTCGTGGGGAGTATGAGCCCTCACGAATCAGAATTTGACACTTAGGTGTTGGTTTTTAGTATTTTATGGGTTTTGGGGAAGTTTCTGAGGCTTAATGTCTGGAAAACCCAGAATACACACTGTGTAGGACCTCATACACGCCGTGTGTGTTCTTTTGTTCGGGAAAGAAAATGAACTTTTTGAGTACACAACATGTACCCCGAGTACACGCCGTGTAGTCTCTTCCCGTGTCACAGACTGTGTGGGCGGCGACATGGGGTAGGGAAGGGCTTCGGTAAAACACGCCATGTAGTTTTTATGCACGTCGTGTAGTGTGACCCAGAGTCCGGCTATGTAACTAACAACACGGGTCGGTGAAATCCTTGACAGAACACGCCGTGTCAGTTATAGACACGCTGTGTAGTGTGACCTGGGGACTCGGCCGTGTAACTAACAACACGGGTTGGTGTCACCTCTCTCTTAACACGCCGTGTACCTGTGGGACACGCCGTGTAGTCTTGCCGAGGACAGACCGTGTGGAGTTAGCCTTGTGGCTGGGAAACGGGGTGGTGTACACGCCGTGTGAGGGTATAACACACCGTGTAGTGTAAAGCCGAGTAGTCGGCCGTGTCACAGATGACACAGGAAGTTGGAAAATAACACCGTACACGCCGTGTAGATATTATACACACCGTGTAGTTTTTTTGAACGGAAGCCGTGTGGCTTAGTCGTGTAGAAGGACCCGAGCAGGGGAAAGGAAGTCAAGTTCACGCCGTGTAGTCAGTGTACACGCCATGTAGTCTTGTTTTGAAAATTTTGAAACGCCTTCTTCCTCTTATTCCTTGGTGGTTCCTTCGTTTCAGTCTTAATAATCTTGAATCTGAGTCGTGCTTTTGACCTTGTAGTGTCATGCCGCCTAGACGATTGCGAGTTGTTCGCCAGGAGAGTGGAAACGATTATACTCCGGAGATTGAGGGCCATGGGCTACCAGTTGATCCACCAGCAGAGCCAGATGCGACACCAGCTGTTATACCAGACACAGGTGCGGAGGCGCAGTTCTGTGAAGGCTTATTGCGGTTCATGCAGACCTTTGAGGGAGCATCGCAGGCTGCCACATCTATGGCCGAGCTGATGTCTATCTTTCAGTAGTAGCATCCGCCTACGTTTTCAGGTGATGGAGGACCACAAGCTGCAGAGTCTTGGTTGGGGTCGATGGAGACTATTTTTGAGCATCTTGAGATGCCTCCAGGGCAGAGGGTCAAGCTCGCGACTTACATGCTGAGTGATTCTACCAAGAGGTGGTGGGATGTTACCACCTAGTCAAAGCATCACAGGGACATGGCGTGGGAAGATTTTCATGCAGTCTTCTATGAATTCTTCTTTCATGAGACGCTAAGGGGAGATAGAGCTTGAGAGTTCATGAATATACAGTAGGGAACTATGTCAGTGATGGACTACTCTGCTCATTTTACAGAGCTTCAGCGTTTTGCATCCGTGTTGGTGGGTGATGAGACGTTGAGAGCTAGACGTTTTGAGGATGGTATTCGGTATGACATCCGAGCACTGGTGAATGTTTTCAGGTTTCCTACTATACACGCGATTTTGAATCAGGAACTGATTATAGAGAGGAACCTGAGGGAATTGAGTGGTGTGGGCCAGGGAAGTTCTGAACCAATTACTGGTACTATTTCTGCTGGCAAGAGGAAGAGACAGATGGACTTCTCTCAGGGCGGCAGTAAAAGTAAGGAAGCTTCTTCAGGTGGACCGGTCAGGTGCTACCAGTGTGGTAGAGAGGGGCACAAGAGGCTGCAGTGTCCACAAGACCCAGTGGAGTGCTGAGCTTGCAGCAAGATGGGTCATCTGCAGCACTTTTACAGGGCGTTTCAACTAGTGGCTAGTGAGAGGGGTTTTGTGAAGACTCCGCGTGCGGGTACAAGACTAGTGGATTCTTACCAGTTAGGGAACTGGAATACGTTAGGGTGTGCTGGTAGAGATGGTGGTCGTGGCCGTCGTAGCCAGATACCAGGATCGCAGAGGCAGTAGGGCGGGACAGCTCAGGGTAGCCAGGCTGTGTCGGAGGGCCGCGACACTGGGCATGCATATGCAGTGCAACAGAACCAGCAGGAGCAGGATCCCGGACCTTCTACAGTCAGAGGTACTATTCTAGTAGCTTCTGTCTTGTCTTCAGTACTTTTTGATATGGGTGCTACACATAGTTTCATATCTATACCCGTTGTGGAGAGCCTTGGGCTCGGTGTTTATACTTCTTCTGATATCTTGATGGTAGATACTCCGTTGGGGACTAAGACAGTTGGTGTGCGTCAGTGCAAGGAGTGCCCCCTTGAGGTTGGAGGGTGTCACTTCCTTTGGGACCTCTATGTCCTGGAGATGACGAGCTATGACGTCATTCTCAGGATGGACAGGTTGGTTCACTTTCGATCCTTTGTAGACTTCTATCGTCGTAGGGTGTGTTTCACGTCACCAGTGGGCAGGGAGTTTCTATACAAGGGCGAGTGTGATGTTCAGGCGAGTCGAGCCGGACCAGAGCATCATGGGCGAGGTGGAGACACATCCCAGAATTTGAGCTGATATCTGGATGACCAGGGGTCTTTTATGATGGGTTTCCCTCCAGTTGTCGATTGTTTCAGGTATGTCCTACCAGATGAATTTTCAGATCTACCGCCAGTGCGTGATGTGGATTTCTATATAGAGCTAGTTCCAGGAGTAGCACCAGTGACCATTCCTGCTTATAGGATAGCCACTCCTGATTTGTAGGAGATAAAGAGGCAGTTAGAGGAGTTACATGCAACGGGTTTTATCTGACCCAGTACTTCTCCTTGGTGTTCTCCGGTCCTTTTTGTGAAGAAGGCGGATGGTACCCTCAGACTTTGTGTAGATTATCAGAAGCTGAACTAGTTGACGGTTAAGAACCGATATCCCTTGCTGAGGATAGATGATCTGTTTGATCAGCTTCGTGGAGAACGAGTGTTCTCGAAGATTGACTTGAGATCCAGATATCATCAGCTGCGTGTTAGACTATCTGATATACCTCTCACATCTTTTAGGAGTAGGTATGGTCTATATGAGTATACGGTTATGCCGTTCGGACTGACGAATGCGCCAGCAGTTTTCATGGATCTGATGAATCGTGTGTTCCATCCATATCTTGATTCATTTGAGGTAGTATTCGTTCATGACATCTTGGTGTACTCTCACACTCGACACGACCATGACACCCATCTTGAGATCGTATTGAATATACTGATAGAGCATCGCCTATATGCCAAGCTCTCAAAGTGCCACTTTTGGATGGACCAGATTCACTTCCTAGGTTATATCATCTCTGAAGCAGGAGTTAAAGTATACCCAGAGAAGGTAAGAGTAGTAGTTTCCTGGGAGAAACCTAAGAACGTGTTTGAGATACAGAGTTTCTTAGGGATGGATGGTTACTACAGACACTTCATACATGACTTCTCCCGCTTAGCAGCACCATTGAAACGTATGACTAAGAAGGGTGTGATGTTCATTTGGTCAGAACCTTGTGAGACAGCTTTTTAGGACCTGAAGGGAAGGCTGACTTGAACACTGATCCTGATACTCTCAGAGCAGGGGAAGAGCTATACAGTTTACTGTGATGCATCAGGGATTGGGCTGGGAACCGTTTTCATGCAGGGTGACCGAGTTGTGGCATACAGGTCCCAGTAGTTGAGGCCACATGAGAGGAATTACCCGACGCACGATCTCGAGTTGGCTGCAGTTGTTCATGCATTGCGCTGTTGGAGACATTACCCATTGGGAGATCATTTTGTGGTTTTCACCGACCACAAAAGCCTCAAGTATATCTTTACTCAGCGTGACCTAAATCTGAGGCAGAGAAGGTGGGCAGAGTACCTACAGTCCTTCGATTTTGATCTTGCCTATACACCTGGTAAGGGTAATGCAGTAGCTGATGCACTGAGCAGGAAGACTCAGATACAGGCAGTGCAAGAGGTTAGTGGTGAGTGGCAGCTTATGGATTTGTTCTCTGAGATGCATCTGGAGGAGCATGACAGTCAGGGGAAAACTTATCTTTCCTCGTTAGCTGTGACTTCTACCCTCCTAGACAGAGTGAGGATGGGGCAGCTATCGGTTTCAGAAGGCCTAGTTCTACGGGAGTCAGTGGCAAGTGAGGACCCTCCTCCCGGTTGGACGATAGGTGATGATGAGGTTTTGCGTTTCCATGGACGTGTATGGGTTCCATGGGATATACGTGAGGAGCTGATGCGAGAGTTTCATGCTTCAGCTTGGGAAGTTCATCCCAGGGATACCAAGATGTACCGTGACTTGAGGCGTCAGTACTGGTGGCCGGGTATGAAGAGAGTGATAGCTGGTTTTGTTACGAGGTGTTCCACCTGTCAGCAGGTGAAGACAGAGCATCAGAGACCAGCTGGGCTGTTACAGCAGTTGTCCATTCTAGAGTGGAAATGGGATGATGTCGCGATGGATTTAGTGATGGGTTTTCTGAGGTCACCTCGAGGCAATGATTCCATGTGGGTTGTCGTGGACAGACTCACGAAGGTAGCTCACTTCTTTCCGATCAAGGAGACCTTCAGTGTGGACGAGCTGGGAAGGCTGTATATCCGAGAGATCGTACGTCTTCATGGGGTCCCTCGTTCTATCGTTTCAGATAGGGACACCCACTTTACATCTCGTTTCTGGCAGAGTTTTCAGAGGGCGCTGGGTACACAGGTGCTTCTGAGCACATCATACCACCCTCAGACAGATGGCCAGTCAAAGCGGATGATACAGGTGCTAGAGGACATGCTGCGTGCATGCGTCCTAGACTTTGGGGGCTCGTGGGAGAAGCATATACCCTTAGTTGAGTTTTCCTACAACAATAGTTTTCAATAAACTATTTAGATGGCACCATACGAGGCTTTATATGGTAGGCCATGCCGATCACCTTTGTGCTAGTTAGAGGCAGGTGAGGTAGCTTTACTGGGGCCACAGCTCGTGCAGGAGACATCTGAGCAGGTCCAGTTGATTTGGATGCAGATGGCTACCGCACAGTCTTGTGAGAAGTCTTATACTGATTGCCGCAGATGAACTTTGTAGTTCGTGGTCAGAGATCAGGTTTTCTTGTGTGTTTCGCCGTGGCTGGGACACAAACGGATCAGGAGACAGGGTAAGCATTCACCGAGTTATGTGGGACCATTTGAGATTCTGGAGAGATTCGGGCTGGTTGCCTATTGGTTGCAGTTTCCGCAACGGTACCGAGCCATGCACGACGTCTTCCACGTGTCTCAGTTGTGTCGCTACCATTCAGACCCATCTCACACCTTTCAGCCAGAGGACGTTGAGCTTCAGCATGATGCATCCTTTTATGAGCATCCGATCCGTATCGTTTATAGGAGCACGAAGGTTCTTTGAGGCCGGTTAGTTCCTCTCGTACGGGTGCTATGGCAGCATGGCCGAGTGCTGGACGAGACCTGGGAGAGGGAGGCCGACGTACATGCTCAGTGGCAAGAGCTGTTCTGAGCTTTCTCTTCCCCACCCTTAGAAGGTCAATTCAGGGACAAATTTCTATAAGGGGGGAAGTTTGTAAGAACCCAGTTCTTATTTTAGAGGTACGGGCTTCTTCTTTTCCTTTTCCTTAAGTGTTTTAGAGAAAATATGGAAAATATGGAAAAATCCTGAATTTTGGAACTACACGCCGTGTACTTTATCCACACAACATGTACTTTTGTCCGTGTAGGGATGAGTACAGGGGGCGTGTAGCCATGCCGGTGATGAAGGGTGTAGGAACCGACTACACGCCGTGTAGTGGTACCTTACACGCCGTGTAGTCAGTCGGCAGGCTTGAACAGTAAGGTGGTGGTGTCGCCGCCAGCTGGGCGATAGTACACACCGTGTACTCGAGAGTGCATGCTGTGTAATCATGTCGATGGATGAACAGTGTGGTGGTGATGCCATTTGAACAGTAAAATGAAGGGAGTACACATCGTGTACTTTGAAGTACACACCGTGTACTTTGTTTTTTCGGCTTAAAACAGGAAGTAGCCTCCTCATTTGGCAAAGGAGGCACTTGAGCCATTTTGGAGCCAAAGGAGGAGGCCAAATCTTTGATGATCCACCGGGCGTTCATCTGGAATCCGATTCGGCTTCGGACAATCTCGTTGGAACCGCACGGGTAAGCCCTCTCCTCTCCTGGTACCATTCTTGCCAATTCTTTTCCTAACGTATGTTATTTACATTTGAATGAGTTTTGTTCTTCGTCAGATCAATGATGTTGTTGGGCGTTTCTGGAGTTGGTGTTCGGGTATAGTGTTCGTTGGCGTTTAAGGTAGGTGGCTTTGTGTTTAATTTTCCAACTGCTGTGTGTTTTTTGCGTTTTTGTGCCACGAACCCACGTTGGGGTGTCATGTTGCTGAGGTCATTGCTATATTTAATACCTAGAATTGATTAGGTATTTAACTGTGATAATAAAATGCTGGTTGGGATCATTGTTTGGATCTGGAACCATCCCCGGGGTGTGTTTCTCTGTTTAGCCGTTTGGACAAAATACCCGAGGGTATGCCTTCAAAGTAGTAATTGTAGAATTTCCTTGAGAGGAATTACTTGTTACAGCTTGTTTACCTGTTGGGCATGGCCCGATTACCTGTTTAGCCTGAGGGCGTTTTTGTATTTATCCTGATGGTGTTGTTGGTATTAGCCTGAGGGAACTGCACTATTTAGCCTGAGGGCTGTAGTATTTCGCTTGAGGGAATCCTTTCGTGCCTGAGGGCTTGACTTCTATGCTTGAGGGAGAAACTTCCTATGCCTGAGGGAAATATTTATTACGCCTGAGGGCTATACCTGTGGGTTGGATTCTACTTACCTGAGCGTAAGGTTTTATTTGTCTGAGGACTTGGACTGTTTACCTAGAAATGCACTGTGGTGGTTTCTATTATTTAAATTGATAAAATGGAAAATTAAATGGCAATATAACTGGTAATTAGTTACTTTTGAGTACTGCTTACTTTATTTCATTTTACTACTGCACACTATTGTTGAATGCTTACACGCAGTTGGGCACGGGCCTTTGGTGGGTGCGTACTGAGGTATATTTCTCACACCTTGTTGGGGTCACGTTTTTTGGACCAAAAAGATTATGTTACTGCAGGTTTAGATAGGGGAAAGAGTCCCTATACAGGTACTTGACTATTGTTGTGGAGTATGAGGGCATGGGATTTATCCTAGGCTCGCGATGCCGCTGCCAGCTGTTTTTCTTGATTTGCTGTACTCTGTTTTCTGTTGTACTGTATTGATGTATAACATGTTCTGGCTATTTTCTTAGAACTTGAACATGTAGCATCATCACTTATGTACTGTTGGTTATATACACTGCTGTACTTATTTCAGTTGTGTATGTTTACTACTTCCGCTGTTTGTTGTATGTTTATTTTGGTATTCCGATGCGCTACACTTTGACAAATGAGGGCATAGTTTCTCCACTATCAGACCTGGGGCCTCACTGCTAGTCGGTAGCCTCTGGCGTTTGGGGAAATGCACTTGAGGTCATGTAGAGAACCGGGCTCAGGGCACCCGTTGCGTGGCACCCGGGTCTGGGGCGTTACAGTATACACCATATAAAAATAAATTAGTGTATAAAATTAAAAGAATTTCTACCAAGGGAGTTTGAGAAAAAATATAAACACTATTTCTCCATTTACTTTATGACACTCCTAAATCCTTTAAAACAATAATAAATACATTAATTATCTATTTCATGTCATTATTCATCTCTATGCCCATTCTATACACTTATTTTAATATTATTTAATATGAAAAATAAAGGTTTATTAATGGGTTTCAATCATTGAATGTTAATACTTTTAATTGAATTGCACATGAATTATAATATTATTTTTGATCATTGATATTTGATGCCAAATTAATAATTCCATGATTACCTTTGGTACTGTAACAATTATTTCATTATTAATCATAATATTCCAATTTTATCCCATCATATATTTAATTATGACTCTGGATGATGAAGTCGGGGACAAAACTTTTTCGATAGTTTTTAATGAAATGTTATGATATATTATTAACATGTTTAATATTAAAACTAGATAAATTTTAAAAAATATTTAATACCTTAATATTACATAGCATTAATAGTATGTAAATTTTTTTAATCTTTCAATATATAATTATTAGAAAATCATTTGTGTGTGTGGTAACCTGACTGAAAAAAGTGAATCATAATGACCGAATGAGTAAGAAAGTGATGTTACATAATATCAATAAAATATTTAATCTATATAATTTATGGAAAATATATCATAAATATTCCTCAAATGTATTCTTATCACCATTATTTATATATTGTGTTGAAAAATGAAATTCTTCATTTATGGAGGTGGTAGTCTGCTCGCACAAACGATTAATGATCCCATTTCCCAATAGATGGATGGAGTGAAGGTATATAAAAATTTATCATTTAATAATTATAATGATGTTATAAATAAAATAGTAGTACATTATTTATACCTTTTTTCATCCATGTATTGTGTATAAGAAAAATAAAACATGTTAATCTTGGAGGTAATAGCCCGCATATTTGATTGACATAGGATCCCATTCTTTAACTAATAGATGGAATGAGGGTAAATGTAAAATTTTATAACTTATCAATTTAATTTGTTATATAAATAACGTAATTATTAATCAAAATTATATCATGATGGTGTTTTTTATTACATCCACATGATCTACTTGTTTTTTTCTTAGTGGATACTAAATAATGAGTGAATAATTAATTTTATATTAATATAATGAAATTAATGTATATATATGTTATTTAATTAATTAAATTTACAATTTTAGGGATGATTAGGTAGAGGAAAAATAAAATGTAAGACTAATAGGAGAGTGAACCACATTTTAAAAACATTGATTTTCCTCAAAATTATCTTTCAAAATGAGGAGATTATGCTATGGTTATAAAAAGTCTAAATAAGAGTAAAACTCATGTTTGAAACATTGAATAATTTTTAAGTATTTTTTGTAGATTATAAATAATTTAATGTTAATATTACAATAAAATAAAACCATAATCATATTTTGAAAATATATTAATTAATTTTAAGAAAATATATAAATGTTTTTCTTTATTAAAGAAACTATTTACCTTAGTTCTATACTGTTTCACCTTGGGTTTTCTAATTTCAAATAATATTTTTAAATAAATAATTTAATCACTTAATTTCATAATTTCTATCCTAAATAATTTTGTGAACTTCGAGTTCATCATTTTATATTGATAAAATAAGGAAAATTATAATTTTTGTAAAAATATCATTTTTGATGGAAAATCTATATTTTGAGGAAATGATAAAAAATTCATAATAATTAAATATTAATATTACAAATTCATGAAAAGTTAATTTTTTTAATTATTTTTTGATGAATAATATATAGATATATATATATTTAAATTTTAATATGAAATACAAAATTTAAAAATAAACTTATTTTATTTAAAAATGAAATTCAAAAACATTAAGTTTTTCTAGTATTATTTGATACCACTTTTGAAATTTAATGAAATTTAATATTTTATATCATATAAAAATGTGTTGTTTCTTTTAATAGTTTTTTTTAATTTTTTATTTTATCTTGACAATGTCTCACTCCCCTTGTTTTAGTATGTGCAGAAAAGTATATCACACTAAATATTAATTAATGGGAAATATATATATTAGAATACTGGGATATTATAGTCTCCACACCTTAATAAAATTATATCCCCCATTTTTTTATTAAAAAATTAATAAAGGTTGTTAAAAAAGGGATACATGACTGAAGATAAAATCTCAAAATAAATTTATACATTAACATATTATGTAAAACTAGAAGAAAAATATTCTTACTCTACCAAGTGATCTAAATAACTAATTTTTACACAATAGATGGATGCTTTATAACCTCATTTTTCAAAATTAAAACATTTTGTAGTCCCTTCTAGAGATTCCCTAGTCTGTTTCTTCTAATATGTTTTGTATAAATTGTTGTGTTGAAATATAAAAGTATACAAAAGAGGGGGTGAATTGTGTATTTTCAAAATCTTCCACAATTCTGGATTTTGAAATCAACTATATATTATAAAGGTGTGTAATGTTTATGATTGTATAACAAATATGTTGTGTATAAAAAATAAATATAGAACATAACTTTTTATTGTGCTTTGGGGAACAAGAATTATCTAGTCCAATACACAAATTACTCTCTCTGCAATCTTGGTGAATTTCACTAGTCAGTTCCCAATATCAGAAGACAAATCCACATCTGAGTGTAGGCAGTAAACACCTTTACAAATAAGGCAAAAAATAGAGCCTTCTAGTTCTTCAATAGAGAATAAAATATCCACATCTTAGATTGAGAAGCTGATACTCCAACACAAATTAGTATGATCAATTGAGTATCTCAATAAAAATATAATGATTTAAAAGGATTCGATTGAACTTCAGAGTTTTAACATCAACTGACTATTGATGGATATTCTTCTTCAAAAAATAACTCCTTCAAGAAAAAGTAGTTATGAAGTGATCTGGTAGCAATATACCATTAAATAAAAGAAAAAATGAATATCCACATCAGACTTACAGAAAATACAAGATTCAAATTATGTATATCTGCTAAGTGTATCCTCTTCTATAGATAAAAGAATCCAATCGACTGTTGTAGTAGATCTATAAAATATCTTCACAAAAAAGCAGTTTCCATAACAATATGTGTTTCCATTTTTTTTGAATCAACACACACATATATATTAAAAAAGTTCACTAATAGAATAAAATAAAGTAGGGATATTACTTCACAATTACCGATCCAAGAAAATATCCAGATAGACTGTGAGAATTAAAATTCAAAAAAATAGATCAGAGTTGTATTAACTTTCTTTAAGAATATATGTGAATTTTGCACAAAATAATTTTTTTTGAATCAATCAAAATGTGCATTGAATCGTTTGAGAATGAGTTTTAAATCGACCTGATATTCGGAAAAGACCGTTACATGATATTTTGATAAAATTGTAAATTCAAATATCTGATGTTGACAATTTAAACGTAGGGTTCCTTAATAAAATGAAAAAATACAAAACGTAAAGTGTAACTACGTATCATTCATTCTATGAATGTAGGGTTGACAATATAAGGATATAAAAAAATTTAAGGTTGATAAACCATATGTTTGCTTCTCAAACATAGGGTTCCATACATATGTAGGGTTCATTAACCATACCTTTTCTCTTTGTCAAACGTAACTTTCCATCAAAATGTTTGGTTCTTTATCCACATCTTTCTACCAACATAGGTTTGATTAACCATATATGTTGATCTTTCAATAATAAGGATTAATGAAAATGTAGGGTTTGATCCTTACTTTATGTTCTTCAATATTGGGTATGAATTGTGTTTCCAGAATACTCTTAAGATCATTTAAAACACTTTGATGAATATTTCACATGAATTAAAAGTTTGAATATGATTCCAAAATAAGGATTACAAGGAATATTAATTTCCTAAAATACTTATAAAGTAATCTCATTAGTAAAATAAACATGGGAATTTTTGAGAATAAAAATCAAAATGTTTTATACAGTTTTTTTGAGACAATACATGCCAAATAATGTACTTCTTTTTTATGATTGCAATACCCATAAAAATATTAATAGAATTTATAATTTTTCAAATATTAAAAGAAAATAATTGAAAATACGATTTTATATAATTATTTCAATAAAATGAAATTTTGTGTTTATCCAAATTTCTCCACCTTTTTGTGAGTTAAAAAATATATATAATAATATTAAAACACATTTAATTTTTCATAGATAAATAAGTGAATGTTATAATAATCTATATTTATAAATAAGAATCAATTTTTGGTATTAGAGAGAAACATAAAATAATTTGAAATAAATCCCTGCAAATAAGAGTAAAGAAAACATTATTGATAAAAATTACAATATTTAATCTGACTAGAAAATAGGTTAGCCAACTGAAATGGTTTAAGTTGAAGAGTTTTGGTAGTACTTGAATTAGTTTAAGGTTTTATAGGATTTTGAGAAGCTTGAAACATGTCTTTTAGGTCTGCCATCTGTACCCGCAATTTTTTTATAAGACCATATCCCAAATTCATAATCAATACTTTGGAATATTGACTAATTTGAAAATATTGAATGATATTGACATTAAAAAAGTCATGAAAACTTCTATCTTTCTGAATAAATTAGTATAATATATCTTTGAATTTGTCTTGTAGAAATATGAAACTAGGATTACTATGAGTAAATTGGTCAATTAGAAATTTATGATTGTCCAGCAAAACTGAAAAAGTAGAACTATTGAACTGTAGGTTCTATAGACGACCATTCATGTCATCCATAATAGTTTTGATTTCTTGAAATCTACAAATCAGATCGGGAGAGGTTGAATGGGTAGAGGTAGATGCACTGCTCTGACTAAGAACACATTTTATTGACTCAAATTTTCTTCTCAAATACCACTTTAGATCGACAAATTATGATTTGGAAACAAATTCAGAATTGATCTTTAGAACCTCATCAAACATTTCCATTTTTAAAGAATCAAAATACTTTTTGGAAACATAATTCTATTGAGGATCTAGAAACGTTTTCCTTGTCACTTTGAGCTCTTGCTATAGATTAACTTTTTTCCTTGAGATTTATTGCACTTAATCACCAGCTCTTCAACATGATGTGACAAAGAATCAGATGTTCCTTCATCTAGATTCTATTTCTGATCAAAAACCAAAATTTATAGATTAGTAGATATAGAATTCTCCAATTGTTTTTCACTAGAGAATGTTTGATTATCAAGAACTTCTGTTTGTTCTCCAGAGATAGGTCTTGATCACTCGACTTACTGAATCTCAACAATATCTGTAACTTTAGTTAATAATTTCTGCACATGTTATTCATATAAAGTAGTTTCTTTTAGAAAATTTTCTTCTTGAATATTCTTTTCTTGAATATATTATTCTAATTGATCAACAATATTTGGTACATTCTGGAGTACTCTAGCTTGACTGTCCACTTGATGATCATCTTCATGAAATGGCTCTTCTAAAAGAACTGAGAAAGTAGCTTCTCCAGAACCCAACACTGGTTCTTGAATTTACTGCAATTCTCTTTTTATTATATTAAACACAAGTCCCTCCTAAAATTATTCTTGCATTATATCAAAGCCTCCTCTTAGTTGTATTGGATGTACCATCTATTCTTGATTCAGTAACTCCTTCTGTTCTAAAAGACCCTTTCTCTCCCATGAACAAAATCTCCAGAACCCCGCTACGCATCAACACCTATATGTAACAAGATTCCTTTCATAGGTCTCTAGAAAAAAACTTACTTACTTTGAGTTCTTGTATTGAGTACATTACTTTGATGCAATTATATTCGAGAATCATTTAATCAAATAATATTTTTCTTAAATGGAATCAGAGAAATTAACCTTCCATAAGGATAAAAATTCATTCGTACATCTGGTTGATAGTAGTATTCAATATTTCTGAACATATACCTTGTAAAATTAATATTTATTTCACTTAAAAATAAAAACATGATTTACATTTCTGGATATAAAATTTTCTCTATTTTGACCATCCGTGGAGCAATTCTGGTTTGAATAAATTTAATAAATATTTTATGATCTCCCTTGAGATATTTGACAAACATCTCCCTAATGTTTGTTGAACTAAAAATAAAATACATAATATCATTAGACTTATTATCATTATCTCCAATATACCCAAGATCATAGAGAAAGAATTCCTCCCAAGGATAGTTAAAATTTTGGGAAATTTCGACATATGAAATTGGAAAACACTTATTATATATTCTCACAAAAATAGTTTCTTTAGAATCACTGAAACTAAATAGTACAATTTTGTAGAAGTATTTTAGTTATACCTCAGAGAGAAAATCTGAGTTCAATTCATTGAACATATACTGTAGACCTAGAAACAATAATTCCTGTTTTAGGAGTAGATTCATTTATTAGATCCATTCCAAATCTACTGATTTTCCTTGAAGAATATTTCTTCTTGAAACTCATTTTCACTTCAAATCATTGGCTTCACCCACTTCGGTTCAATTGGTTTTCATTATTTTTTTAAAATATTAAATTCTAAGGTTTTCTGGCTTCTATGGTTTGGAGGGTAGATAATGGTTTGGGTTAGGTGAAACAGTTTGAAAATGAAGGGTAAGTTATTCAAAATGTTTCTGATAGTTGATGTCATAACTTTTTTTCCTGTGTTGGTTCAATAGGGTAATTAAGAAGTTTTTAATGAAAACACATAGAAAAAATAAATCGAAGATAAACCAAATTAATTATATTGATAGAAAAATAAAAACATTAAATAAATTATATTTATACTAATTAAAAAACTTTTTAACATAAATAAATTAGAATAAAATAAAATAAAATAAAATAAAATAAAATAAAAAAAATAATAAAAAAATAAAAAAAATAAAATAAAATAAAATTTAAAAAAACAAAAAGATCAACATTTATTTAAAAATTAAATAAACCTATATTCCAATTAATAAAATAAAAACTTATATTGGGAATTAGTTTAGTGAAAATATCAGCAAATTGATATTCAGGGTTGAAAAATTATAAAGATAAATCCTTTTTAAGAACATGATCTCTTAGAAAATGTTTCCTAAGATCAATATGTTTTGTTCATGAATTACATATAGGTTTTTTTGAAATATTTACAGCACTATTATTATCACATAAATTATGTATACTATTAAAATTTACTCCAATTTCTATTAGTTTGTTTTGCCTCCAAAATATATGTGCACAACAGCTGCCTATAGATACATATTCTACCTTGGTTGTTAACCAGGAAACTGAGTGATGTTTCATACAATACCATGATACTAAATATTATCCTAAAAGGTGATAGGTTCTAGAAGTAATTTTTCTATCTAATCAACAACCTCCATAATCAGCACCTGTACATGATATTAAATAAGAATCAGATGTTTTTTAGATAAAGAAAAGATTGAAAAATAGATTCTTTTAAATATCTAAAAATAATTTTAATAGTAATAAGATTGGATTCTTTAGGATGTGTTTGAAATATAGAAAATAAACACACATAAAAAATAATATCTTGTCTGCTATTAGTAAGATATAATAAGATACCACTCATTCCTATAAATAACTCATTGTCTACTAGGTTTCCAAATTCATCCAAATAAAGTTTTATATCATTACTCATGGGAGTTGTATATGTCTTGCTCCTATAAACACCAAAATTTTCAATAAATCAATAATACATTTACTTTTTCTTAAAACATTTACATAATCATTTTAATAGTTTTGAAGTCTTAAAAAGAAACTAAATTCTCCCATCATAATCATTTAAAATTCTTTTTGTATAAGTTTGAAAAAATCATTACAATGTTTTTCATTTGGTGGACCAAAAATAAAATCATCAATATAGATTTGAACAAAAAATTTATTATAACTAACTATTTTCTTAAAAATTGTTGTATCTCATATACCAACAGTAAAATCGTTTTTGAAATGAAAATAACTTAATTTTTTCATACCAAGATCTAGGTTCTTTTATAAGGCTATAGAGAGCTTTAGTAAGTTTAAAAATAGAATCTGTTTTTTGAGAATTTTCAAAACTCAGAGGTTGTTCAACCTAAACTTCCTCTATTAAATAACTATTTAAAAAGGTATATTTAACATCAATCTGATATAATTTGAAGTTTATATGTGATTCATATGCTAAAAGTATTCTAATTTCTTTTAATCTAGCTACAAGGGAAAATATTTAATCATAATCTATACTTTTTTTTCTGATTATATCTTTTAGATACTAATCGATATTTTTTTTATAGTTATAATCCCTTTATCATTTTTTTTATTTCTGATGACCCATTTAGTTCCTACAACTGGAGAATTCGATGTTATTCCAATTAATTCTCAAACAATATTCCTTTTGAATTAGTTTATCTCTTCTAGAATTTCTAACATCAAACTCTCATCTTATAAGGCTTCTTCAGAAGATTTAGGTTCTAGTTGATCTATAAAGGTAGATAATTCAACTAGGTTTCTTTCATTTATTCTAGTTCTTATTACTATGTATAGGTCTCCTATATTAGTTTCTAAAGGATTATTCTTTAGGGTTATTGAATGTCTAGGAATAACACATATATGTTCATCAGTATCATGATGTTCTGAACTAAACTGAATTTTATTTATATTATTTTCAGAATCAGTTTTCATGTTTTCAAGCCTCATGTGGTCAAAAAAGTCAGTAATCTAATCAGTTTGATATTTCTATTTAACAAAATGGTTAGTTTCATCAAACATCAGAAGAATTTATTTTCAACAATCCTTGAATTTTAATTAAACACTATATAGGATTTAAAGGTAGAAGAATATCATAAAAATATTCCTTCATCATCTTTTGGATTGAACATACCAAGATTGTTCTTGGTGTTCCGGATATACACATTGCATCCAAAAACATTGGATTTATATTAATCCAAAGATCATAAAGTGTCCTTTTGAAAATAGGATGAATCAAAACTCAATTTATGATATAACAACCCGTTCTTTCAGCTTATGCCCATAAGTAGGTACTAGGAATATATTTAGTCAGCATAGTCCAAGTCATTTCTTGAATAGTTCTATTTCATCTTTAAACAATTCCATTTTGTTGAGGTCTTCTTGGTGTAGAGAATGCGTTTTTAATACCTATTTTTGAACAAAATGAATTGAATTACTAGTTCTCAAATTTACCACCATGATCACTTATTAATGAAATTATTCTAAAACCATTTTAATTTAGAACAGTTTTACAAAAACATTCAAAAATTGTAAAAGAATCACTTTTGAGTTTAAAAAAAAAGAACCAAGTAAAACTAGAAAAATCATAAACTAAAACATATACATAAAATTTACCAGCCTAACAAGCTACTCTTGATGGTCTAAACAGATCTATGTGGATAATTTCTAGAGGTTTTGATGTAGCAATTTTGTAAAATTATTTGGAAGAAGTTTTTTTGTTGCTTTCCAATTTGGAATGTATCACATAATCTGTCACCATCAAATTTAAGACTAGGTAAATCAAAAACTAACTATTTCATAGAAAATTTATCTAATGAATAAATATTACAATTACCAAGTCTCCTATTCCGGATCCATATCTCCTTTATCTTAGGATTTAAAAAAATCACTCGCTATTTACACAAAGAATTTAAATACAAAGTATAAACATTAACTTTTCTAGGTGCTCTAAACTTAATAAATGTATCTTTAAATACATAGTAGGAATTGATAGAATAATAAACATAATATCCATTATCACAGAGTAGCAAGATACTTTTTATGTTTTTCTTCAACCCTTGCACATATAGTACTTTGTTGATTGAGACAGTTTTTGGATCTCCAATAGTTCCAAGACCAATTATCTTTCCTTTGGAATTATCACCAGTGTTAACAAGACCCCCATCTATTTGAGTCACCATATTGAAATTTTATGATTTTCCACTCATGTGCCTAGACGAGCCACTATCCATATAACATATAGCTTTTCCTTTTCTGTGACTTATTTCCTAGAAGGATAATTTATACAAAAGTTTGTTTTGGTTCCCACATCCTCTTGGGTCCAGTAGTGTTAGCTAGCAGAGATCTAGGAATCTAGATCTGCTTTGTTTTTCCATTACTCATATCATTTTCTTTAACTAATTTTTTTGAAATAAATTCTCTTTAAATTATAATTACTATAGGATTTCTCAAATAATAGTTATTTTTAATGTCCTCTTGTTCCACAAAAATCAAAAGTAATAGTTTTTGAGTTTGGAACAATATAATTCTTATATAGTATATATTTTTGACCCTTAATTCCTATACCAAATCGTTCTTTTTTAAAGATAATCTTACCAAGAATTTCATTTATTATATTTTCACCTTTTGTGAAGAAGATAGTAACACTTTTATAAGTTTATAATTCATCTTTTAATGCTTTATTCTTATTTTCATGGTCGTCATAGTTTGTGTTAGATGAGTTACATTTTTCATATGATTATTATTGTTTTTTCAGTAAGGAATTCCTTTCTCATAGAAAAACTTTTTGAATATTATTTAATAATTTTTTTAATAAGTAGTTATATATTTATTCTAGCATTGTTTAATAGGTAGCCAATTTATTATATTGATAATTTTAATTAGAATCAGAATTAGAATTAGATGAATAATAGGTTTGTACCTTATATTCTTTGGCCATGAAGCACATATTTTCTTTCATATTTGATTATTAATTTACTGAATCATATTTTTTGGAGTTGCTAAGGTTTTCAGAAACTCTCTAAGTAGCCCCCATTTCTATTTTTCCTTTATTTTCATAATTATCATTTTTATAATATTTATTTTTTGTCATTCTATTTTCACATTATATATGAGGACAATCTAGTATTATATAACCCAATTTCTTATATTCAAAGATTTTGGATTTTCTTAAGTGTTTCTCATCCTTTGTGAAGGTTTTTTTGAAGCCTATTTTCTTCTTATGAAACCTGATTAACTTTCTATATAATTGATCCAGTTCTATTTAAAAATCAGATATATCTGAGTTCTTTTCTTCTCTAATTTCTTTCTCTATTCTTCTACTTTGCTTCTAAAATGTTACCTTTAGATAATTATTAACATCTTCACTAATACTTTATGATCATATACTTCGTATTTCATTTTATCTTCACACATCATTAGCGTCACAATTATTTCTTTCATTTTAAGATTTTTGATAGGTGATTATTGGCTAATTGCAGCTGATATACCATTCCATTTATTTGGTCTTACTCTCGGTACTTTCAAGAATGATCTGCTTGTTATATAGGATCACCTAAAAATGTAATATAATTGATAATCCTTATATGTCTTCCATTTATATGAGTGATACTTTCTCCATCAAACATTATAAATGTGTCAAAATTTTGTTTTTCTCTTGCATATCTCATTTGTCTTACATTATCTGGTCCTGTATAGACAAATGTAATGGTTATGCACATTTCATAAGAAGTAGGACACTGTGAGACACAATTGAATTCATCTAGCCTAATACCATAGATATTCGCATTCATAGTTTTAGAATTTTATTCATACTAAGCCTTTGTAGCAGTATTGTAATTTATAGGATTTTTAGTAATTATATAAGGAGTAATGATCTTTGAGTCGAATTTAAATCCCAGATTATTCAAATAGATAATCATCTTTTATTTTCAAAAACCATAATTTTCAACATTGAAATAAGAGGATTGAACCATGGAAATTCATTCTCTATGATCAGTCAATTCCATCATTGTATATTACTTATTGTTTTTGTCATATCTTTGTTCAAAATATATCCTCTTATAGAAATTTTTAGGTCAGAATATACAAATATACATAAGAGGGGGTGAATTGTTTCTTTTCAAAATCTTCCAAAACACTGAATTTTGATAACAACTAAAGATTATATAGATAAGAAATTTTTATGACTATATAAAAAATATGTAGCAGATAAAAAATAAACACAGAACACAAGTTTTTATACTGATTTGGGGCACAAAGATCCCCCAGTATACTCCACCAGTTACTCTCTCTGTGAGCTCAGTGAATTTCACTAGTTAGTTCTTCATATCATAAGACCAATCCAAAAATGATCTTAGGAAGTTGACACCTTAACAAATAAGGATAAAAAAATATCCATATGGTTAATTAATAGAGAACCAAATATCCACAGCTTAGATCGAGAAGCTGATAATCCACCACAATTGAGTAAGAGTAATTGAAAATATCAATTAAGATATATTTATTTAAAAGGCACTGATTTAACTTCACATTTGTAACAACAACTTAATATAGATTAATATTAATCTTAATGAAATAATATCTTTAAGAATGATTAGTTTCAATGCAATCCGATTTCAATATATATTTAAATAAAAGAAGAAATGAATAGTAGAAACAAACTTATAGAGAATTCAAGATTCAAAACATATATATCTCCCATGTGTAGCCTCTTCTATAGATATTAGAGTCTAATCGATTGTCACATTAGATCTGTAAAATATATTCACAAGAATGTAGTTTCTATAGAAATATGTGTGTCCTTTTTTTTGAATCACAAAAACACATACATATATTGAAAAAATACACATATAGTGTAAAATAAATTAGAGAGCCTACTTCATAATTACATATGCAAGAAAATTACCTGATAGATCATGAGAATTAAAATTCATAAAAACTTCTCAGAGTATTCATAACTTCCCTTTAAAATAATAGTGAATTTCTTGACTGAATGCGATTCTTTGAATCAATCACAACTATTTTTTAATCGGCCAAGAACAAGATTTAGATCAACCTAATATTCCATATAGACCATTACATGAAACTATAATAAAGTCATAAATTCCAATCTCGGATGTCAAAAAGTCAAATGTAGGGTTCCCTCATAAAATGAAGAAATATCAAACATAGGGTTCAACTTGGGTGCGATGGACTCCCCCATCATTTGGACTCAACTTAAATACAGACGGTTCATGTCTAGTCGGTAACATGCGCGGTGGAGGTGTTGTCCGCAACATAGATGGGGGAGTGTTCCTTGATTTTACATCTCACTTTGGGGATGGAAATGCTCTACAAGAAGAGGCCAATGCTATTCTCACCGGTATCAACCTATGAATACAGAAGAACATTACCCTATCCTAAGTGGAAACTGATTCGATGATCATATGTGACTCCCTTATGGGCATAGTCTCCGTTCCATGGTCAATTACCTACATCATCAGGAAATGTAAACTGCTTCTCAATAGGAATATTTGGGTCTCCCATAGATGTATAGAGGGGAACAAAGTCACTGATCATCTCACATCCCTTACAATCCATGGCTCTAATGTCAGTCGCCTTCTCAATGTCATCCACTTCAATCCTTAAGGGGTCAACTTAATTTGTGGGGATTCCCTTGGACTCCATTATTTTAGACCCACATAATCGTTGTTTCCTTTGTATTTTACTTCTTCTTTGAATAAATATAATGTCATGATGATGATGATCCACACATTTTCCTCTCAAACATAGGGTTTCATACTTACATAGGGTTCTTCCACCATACTTTTTCTCTTTCTCGCATGTAAGGATCCATTCAAATTTAATGTTCTTTATCCATACAATTATATCAATGGAGGGTTTATTAACCATATATGATGATATTTAAATCATAAGGTTTAATACAAACTTAGGGTTTGTTTCTTACGTTACGTTCTTTAAGTTAGGATATGAACAATATTTCCAGAATATGCTTAAGAGTGTTTTGAACACTTTAACAAATATTTCAGATAAATAAAAATTATGAATATAATTACAAAATAAGTATTATAAAGAATATTAAAATTCCTGTAATACACTTAAATTAATTTCATTAGTAAAAAAAACATAGGAATTTGTGGCCATCATACTCAATAATATTTATAGTTTATTGTTCAAAAATACAACACCAACATAAATAAAGATGAATATTTTTTGACTTCATCAAATTTTTCACCTGAATTTTTATAGCACTCCATACTTATCTTATATTTTGATGGTTGGGAATTTATTTATTTTCACATTTTTATTCATAATTTATGATATATTTTTGGAATAATACTATTATTTTCAAACCTTATTCTTTTAAAAATATATTACAGTTCGGAATGACCACCACATTTTCCATTTCATCCATTATTTTCTCAATTAATTATTACTTGTATCCATTACATTAAAAGAAATTTATGGTTAAAAATAAATTAATTAGTCAATTTACATTTGAAAACCAATTATTTTAGAAAAATAATTCCTAAAGTTTGTTCATAAGATAATTTATGAGACATTATCTTTAATTTTTGTTTTCCATCATCATTTTACTATTATCATATCTAATCAAGCTACATCCATAACATAAAAATGTTGAAATACATCATAATGGTTTGAAATTTGATTGTTAATTAACCCAACATATCCCCTACGAATATCTATCTAGGTGCATAGTTAGGGACCATTCACTATGCAGTAGAATGATGTCTACAATATACCCTAGAAAATATTTTCAGGGTTATTATCCCTTATGTAAATATTCAAAAATCACATCCACTTTTTAGTTTCTAGACAGAGATGTAATATATAATAAAACAAAAAAATATCTACTTTACCAAATTATTTGGAGGTTCGTCTATATTAAACATATCCATAGGTTTCCACTATTTTTTATTATAATAATCTCAAAAAAAATATAAAATATTAAACACAAAAACAATAAATGTTTTTTTATTTCTTTAAAAAATGATCATCCCTAAACTGTCAACTTTTGATTACCTATATATATATCATAAATTATCCTCAAATAATAACATATTAAACTCTAAATTTATCTAAACACTACTCTGATACCAACTATAGTTCTACAATGCCCACACTCAATGATATGGTGCTAAATATAGATAACTTAGAACACAATAATTAATAAACATCTTTGATTACAATATGCTTATCAAAATAACCATCCAAGGACCATGTAACACCCCAAGATTTCAGAGTGTGTTAGTTCTTCAAAATAATTCAATAACTTTCACTACATGCAACACAACGTTCAAGCACACCATGACTTACCAAACAAGCCGTTCAAAAGAGGTTATGAATAATATTAGATAAATTTTAATGTTTATATAATCCTTATAATTTTAGAATCCATATTATGAGTTTCTTAGATATAATGCAAGAACAAATTCATTTCCAGTATTGCACTTTTATCAACTTTAATAGTGAACCCTTTTTAAATACTATATTTTAAACTTTTTGACTAAATGGGGACATCAAAAATTTAAAATGAAACATCCCAAGCTTCTACGGTACGCTTCTCTTTGAATAATGTGATAGCGTGTGTTGTACGCAACACCGAGTTCTAACAACCAATTAAACTAGCCGTTATGAATAGTAATAACTACTTTTTAAAATTATATATATTTTATATTTCAAAATGGACTTCATTTTTTGATTCGGAATATCTAATTTAGCCTAAGGTGAAATTTTGGTACTTTTCGGATAACTTTCATATTTTGATGAATAGTGAAAATTACTAAATTTTAATTAAAAACAACTTTTTTAATCAAAATAATTAATAGTGATAAATTATGAATTTTAGTAGTTTTAAAGTATATTTAGAATATATTTTTACCATTTAATATAATGTTGGTCATTGGACATAATTTTACAATTAAACCGAACATAAACAAGTGTCAATCTTTTGATAGTTATTACCTCTTAAAAACACGCTTTTTGTTTTGACAGCGGGAATTAATTTTAAATTAATTTCTGACACTTCTGTGTTTTGAATTTAGAAAAATGGATTCCATATTTGGAATCAGGATGTCCAAATTGTGTAAATAGGTAACTTTTATTTTTAGACATTTTGAATAATTACTGTGGTAAATATTTTATTTACCATGGTTAAAGGTAAATCCGGTAAATAAGGGTTAAAAAAAATAATATTATAATAATACAAAATTACCCTAAAACGTGTCCTAACCTTATTGGTGGACACATACCAGACCATTAGCATCCTTGGGTCAATTTGGGGACCCCTTGGAGCCACTTGTATGTGGTAGGGACACTTTATATTAATAAAGTTAAAATAAAAATAAAAATGGCATAAGCTTACATCTTTTAGAAGAACAACTTTTACATAGGGTTATACATGTTGGATTTTCGATTATAAATATTCATTATAAAGATAAAAAGATTTCCTACATAATTATATTTTATTTATAATTTTTAGACATTAAATAAGTTATTTTAGTTATGACACAATGATGATGCGGTAATTACTATAATAGTGATAAATTAAAATAATTGATATTATAAATACCAAAATAAATATAATATGAAACTTTTAATGAATTAAACTAAATTTATAGGATAATATGATATATTAGGATTGATTTAATTGACTTTTTTCGAAGTAATCAATCTTTTATGAGTTTCACAAAAATCAACTATTGAATAGTGTCAAAATTGACATAAAAGAGTTCTTAAAACAAATATTATATTATTAATTGATATTAAATTCCTAAAAATCTAAGGTTCGGCCAAGAGACTTATATCATGATAGTTTCATCATTAAGAGACCACTTGGGGGTCTCTTGGATTTATATAGTAAGTTTATTAACCATATTATATAAAAATACAAAGAGACAATGTAAAAGTGAAACTAATTAACTTAGAGTTAATACTTAAAGATAAGGTTAATATAAGTACCCAAACCTGTCTAAATTCTATTGGTTGAGTGGTTTTCGACCTATCCCAACCTTAGACTTTGAATAGTCAACTTTTGAGCCATTATAAACCGAATATGAATTTAATATAAATTAATATTTCTAGCTTTTCCAAAGGTGCCCCTCACCCCTCTTATAAAAGGGCACTCCTCCTTCTCATTTCTTCACACCTCTAAAGCCTTTTGGTTCGGCCAAACTCTGCCCAAATACTCTCCCAACATCCCTCACTACAACCTAGAGGCCTTAGTTTGATCAGAAAGCCAACCTAAGGAGCCCTTTTGATCAAATCAAAAGGAAGAACCCGAAGAAGAGGTAATGATTTCACCACCCTTTTCTAAGTTCATTTCTTCTTCCACTTCTTCTTCCTTTGTTCTTACCATTCTAAAATAATAACTCCAGTATCTCACATATACTGTGATGTTATTACAATTATGGTACAACCATATTCAGTATTCTATCCACCCTTTGAATAACATGTCACCATACGTGCGTACGTACGGCTTACCGTCTCCACGTCGTGGTGTAATTGTTATTCCATATAATATTATTTGGATGGGTATAATAATGATGTGTAACTCATGTAAATAATAAATATAACATGTTAATGATTCTTTATATATTATATACCATTCATTTATATATTATTTTAATATCAAAAGAATGATATTGTCGCTCGTGCGTACGTACGGACTACCGTCTCCACGAACGCGATGAGATTCATTCTCCATCGTAACCATTCAAGTATAATTATCATTTGATTATTTAAAAATGATTTTTAAGGACTAGATATCATTCTGGATATGAATAAGATACAACAACCATGGCTTATGTAACAAAACATATAAATAAAATGAGTAAGTTAACACCCGAAACGACGATAATTCTAAGATATTATTAACAAATATATGTTAAAAGATCATATATGATATCATATTAATATATATGATTCTTGTATAATTTAATAACAATTATTTCACCATTATACAGGAGGTTAACCTACCCCAACAAAGGAAAAGTACAAGGTAAGGGTTATTTCACAATCTCTTCATTATCCGAGGTTGTTTATACGTAATAATCTACTGGGATATCTTTATCATCCACATCCATGTTTCTTAAAAGTGTATTTCAAAACATTTTTACTATTTACAAGAATATGGGTTAAAGTCATTTATACCCTTGTTTGACTTTTTATAAGAGGTTTATAAAGGAATATTTCCATCGTTTTCAAAACAAGGTCCTTTTTAACGTTTTCAACAGAATTGAGGTAAGAATGTTTTTTTTAACTTATACGGCGGGTGCGGTTATTTTACGCCGTTATAAAATCTTCAGAGCTTTCCTTACAAGCTTATAAGAATATTTTCAAAGAAAATGTTTTATTTTATATGGATCTTAAATGATTTCAAAATAAAAGGAGATATTTCTTTAAAAAGAATTTTGATTTCATCTACGTCAACATCCTTTGATGGATTTTAAGATTATTTGAAGTTGATTTATTATGATACAAAACTTCTATATTGTATTGAAGGTTTTGTGATATGTTTGACTATGGATGTGCTATTTTTATACCATTCACAGTTTATGGTGAAATTATTGACATTTCGTATGCTAGTTTTAATACGAATGTTTATGTTATGTTTAAACCTTTTCATATGGGAATGCATTGGACTTAATAAGTGACGGGTGGAGCCCGCTATTGCTCCTCGATGCATCGGTAGGTCTCATGAGACAAACTAGTGTCTTGGCACAAGGCCTTGACAAAATCTTATTTGTAGTCTTGGCACGAGGCCTTGGCTATGTGGTTATGATAGTCTGGCATTATGCATTCCAACATTATGAAAGTGGTTATTGATTTTTGCATGTGATTATTCGATTAGTAGAATATCCATGTGAATGAGTAAATGGCATTATTTCATTTTATTTATGCCATACCATGTTGAAAGTTCATGTTTGAAAGGCTTTTGTTTTAGTTATACATTGCCTTAAAAGTTTATTCTTATTTATGAAAGTTTCCGCTATATTGTTATCCTTACTGGGCATTCGAGCTCACCCCTTTTATATGTTTTATTTTTCCCAGGAAGTGAAGATGTAAATTATGAATGACCTGCAGGGATATTATGTGGGGATATGAGTGTGGATTATGGAGACATTATGTTGTTGTAGTAGTTTTTCATTTTATGATGTAATGTAAAACCTATGAATATATCTAGTGTTTCCAAGGCTACTAAACCAATCGGTCTTTCGAGATTTGATCTTTCTTGTGATCATGCCAATGTTATGTAATAATGCACCGACTCTGGGTAGCTGGGGTCGGGGCGTTACAGTTGGTATTAGAGGAAGTTTAGTACAAACCTTGGAAGCTAGATTTAGATAAACTCTGATTAGAGCACGTAGACCTAAGATGAACTTTGTGGATTAGTATAGAAGAACTTCCTAGAATTTTGGTATTGTAGAGATTTTGTGAGTTTTTCGAGCAATACATCCCTGTCTGGATACGAGAAGGTAGAGGCGGCTCTGGCACAGATGTACCTAGGGGTAAAACCCAAAAACACCGCTTTGAGCTAGACTCGAACGGGAACTGGTGCACGACAACGGGCCTTGCTGCACTCTTGGTTACGACACTCCCGGGGGATATGCTTAGGATAACTCTCATTTTCTTTAAAAATCATTTTGAAGGGATTATGAGTATATACTTCCTCAAAGAAAACATTCTTATGATTATGGATTATATCCATAAATAGTTCAATTTATGTTAAGTGTTTTATAAGTATGGGATTATGTATTTTGATTCATAAACTGATCTAGTTTATGCCATTGTTTAGAAATGGCGCCCAGTAGAAGGAATGAGAACTCCGGAAATGCACATGATCCAAAGAGAAGGAAGGATCATATCTTTCATGGTCTTAAGCTAGAATTTATAAGAGAAATACTCTCCCACGTATTATCATCATATGAAGAAATAATATCATGTGTTGATAAGATAAGTAAAGAGTTTACTGAGTCCTATGGCTTTGAAGGGAAGAAAGATAAGAAAAGGATAAAAGAGAGAAAGATGGATAAAGGGAAGAGGGAAAAGAAGAATTTTCCCATATGTGGTAACTGTGGAAAGAAACACCCTGGAACTTGCCTGAAAGGAATGGGAGTTTGTTATAAGTGTGGAGGAAAAGGGCACAAAGTACATGACTGCAAGGGTAAGAAAATGGTTTCAAATGTACAATTCTTCATTTGCAAGGAGTTTGGACACTACGCGAACCTATGTCCCAGTCATCAGACTATGCCGCAAATGATGCTATTGGATAATAATCAAGTTATGATACTACCACAGATTAAGAGGAATGATTAGAGTTATTATGTTGATTATATCAATTGAGTGTTGTATCAACAATGTACTTGTTATAATAATTATGGAGTATATAAGGATTGTACTGCAGTACTATTTCATTAAGGACTTGAGATTGTGTGGAACAAAGAAAAGTGACTCAGTAGCAGGTTAAATGTTTGGAAAATATATGGTTGAGAGAAAGATAAACCATAATATGGTTCAGATACCGAGGTGGTGATTTTAGAATAATACATGATTGATTTGGATAAATTATATTGGATATTATTGACTACCTTGAAGCTGATTAATGATTTGTATATTCCATCATTGTTGGGTTTTAAAACATTTTTAGATTAATGAAGTATATCCAGCATTCTATATGGAATAAGGGAACATGAATGTAATCAATAAGGAATATGGTAATACATGATGAAGGTATTCATATGCTATTACGGGGTAAAAAGGATCTATATTATGTTTAACTTCCTTATAAATGTTGGACTGTGAGTTTGGATAGAAGTATTTTGGATAGTTCTAGTTTGGATTATTTTGGATTTCCATAAAAGGACAACCCGGAGGTCGGGCGGCAACCCGTCGCATCCGGCAAGGCTGCGAGACTTGAACCCGCAACCGAAGGGCGACAAGGGTGTATCACCTACCACTGGCCCACGAGATGTCCTGGATTAAATAATGTAGTTTTTATTAAATGATTTTTTAGATGAATTATAAATTCGTTTATTTTGGAACCCTATATGAATAGTGTAAATAGAATTTTTTTACATTCTATTATCTTTTAGAGTGAAAGATGAGTATGTGGTAGAAATTTATTAATGGATAAAACTCTAATTATAAAGTAAGTATATCTCTATATGATCTTAGCCAATCTCATAAAAAATTCCTCAATATTAAGAAAAGCAAATTAGAACAAAAATGTTTTCCTAGATGGTACCTTAAATCATCACTAATTTATGGCTTTGGGATTGTTGGCCTTTTCATAGCCATGTTCTCTACCACTCTCCATCAGGTAATTGATGGTTAGATTTTTCTTCCATATCCATATTTTACTACATGGAACCCTAGTATGTGTTATTTTCGGTAATCTTCATACTTTCGACTCTTTATTTTAAATAGAGGCCTCATTAATTCATTTTTCGATGTGGGATTTCAACTAAGATATTTTGAAACGTCAAAAATGTGTTATCCTAATACCCTATGTTTTGTTGAACCGATGGTATTTCAAATCATCATAGATTGATGAATTTAAGGACCTCAATTTTATACTTGTTTGTAATTGATGACCTCAATTACTACCTATAAATATTAACGTTTTTCCTCCAATTATATGTCTCAAATTGCCACCAATGTTCTCCTAATCGAGATCATAATTTGGTGGTGACCCTTTCATTTCTCTTTTCCTCATATTAAGACTAAATTTTAGTAACCCAATTTCCGATGTGGGGTTTCCCACAAATATATTATATATTTTCAACCTTTTATTTTCGAAGAACAATTTCAAATTGCGAGGACGCAATTTATTGAAGGAGGGGAGAATGTAACACCCCAAGATTTCATAGTGTGTTAGTTCTTCAAAATAATTCAATAACTTTCACTACATGCAACACAAAGTTCAAGCACACCATGACTTACCAAACAAGCCGTTCAAAAGAGGTTATGAATAGTATTAGATAAATTTTAATGTTTATATAATCCTTATAATTTTAGAATCCATATTATGAGTTTCTTAGATATAATGCAAGAACAAATTCATTTTCAGTATTGCACTTTTATCAACTTTAATAGTGAACCCTTTTTAAATACTACATTTTAAACTTTTTGACTAAATGGGGACATCAAAAATTTAAAATGAAACATCCCAAGCTTCTACGGTACGCTTCTCTTTGAATAATGTGATAGCGTGTGTTGTACGCAACACCGAGTTCTAACAACCAATTAAACTAGCCGTTATGAATAGTAATAACTACTTTTTAAAATTATATATATTTTATATTTCAAAATGGACTTCATTTTTGGATTCGGAATATCTAATTTAGCCTAAGGTGAAATTTTGGTACTTTTCGGATAACTTTCCTATTTTGATGAATAGTGAAAATTACTAAATTTTAATTAAAAACAACTTTTTTAATCAAAATAATTAATAGTGATAAATTATGAATTTTAGTAGTTTTAAAGTATATTTAGAATATATTTTTACCATTTAATATAATGTTGGTCATTGGACATAATTTTACAATTAAACCGAACATAAACAAGTGTCAATCTTTTGATAGTTATTACCTCTTAAAAACACGCTTTTTGTTTTGACATCGGGAATTAATTTTAAATTAATTTCTGCCACTTCTGTGTTTTGAATTTAGAAAAATGGATTCCATATTTGGAATCAGGATGTCCAAATTGTGTAAATAGGTAACTTTTATTTTTAGACATTTTGAATAATTACTGTGGTAAATATTTTATTTACCATGGTTAAGGGTAAATCCGGTAAATAAGGGTTAAAAAAATAATATTATAATAATACAAAATTACCCTAAAACGTGTCCTAACCTTATTGGTGGACACATACCCGACCATGAGCATCCTTGGGTAAATTTGGGGACCCCTTGGAGCCACTTGTATGTGGTAGGGACACTTTATATTAATAAAGTTAAAATAAAAATAAAAATGGCATAAGCTTACATCTTTTAGAAGAACAACTTTTACATAGGGTTATACATGTTGGATTTTCGATTATAAATATTCATTAGAAATCTAAAAAGATTTCATACATAATCATATTTTATTTATAATTTTTAGACATTAAATAAGTTATTTTATTTATGACACAATGATGATGCGGTAATTACTATAATAGTGAAAAAATAAAATAATTGATATTATAAATACCAAAATAAATATAATATGAAAATTTTAATGAATTAAACTAATTTTATAGGATAATATGATATATTAGGATTGATTTAATTGACTTTGTTCGAAGTAATCAATCTTTTATGAGTTTCACAAAAATCAACTATTGAATAGTGTCAAAATTGACATAAAAGAGTTCTTAAAATAAATATTATATTATTAATTGATTTTAAATTCCTAAAAATCTAAGGTTCGTCAAAGAGACTTATATCATGATAGTTTCATCATTAATGGACCACTTGGGGGTCTCTTTGATGTATATAGTAAGTTTATTAACCATATTATATAAAAATACAAAGAGACATTGTAAAAGTGAAACTAATTAACTTAGAGTTAATACTTAAAGATAAGGTTAATATAAGTACCCAAACCTGTCTAAATTCTATTTGTCGAGTGGTTTTAGACCTATCCCAACCTTAGACTTTGAATAGTCAACTTTGGAGCCATTAGAAACCGAATATGAATTTAATATAAATTAATATTTCTAGCTTTTCCAAAGGTGCCCCTCACCCCTCTTATAAAAGGGCACTCCTCCTTCTCATTTCTTCACACCTCTAAAGCCTTTTGGCTCGGCCAAACTCTGCCAAAATACTCTCCCAACATCCCTCACTACAACCTAGAGGCCTTAGTTTGATCAGAAAGCCAACCTACGGAGCCCTTTTGATCAAATCAAAAGGAAGAACCCAAAGAAGAGGTAATGATTTCACCACCCTTTTCTAAGTTCATTTCTTCTTCCACTTCTTCTTCCTTTGTTCTTACCATTCTAAAATAATAACTCCAGTATCTCACATATACTGTGATGTTATTACAATTATGGTATAACCATATTCAGTATTCTATCCACCCTTTGAATAACATGTCACCATACGTGCGTACGTACGGCTTACCGTCTCCACGTCGTGGTGTAATTGTTATTCAATATAATATTATTTGGATGGGTATAATAATGATGTGTAACACATGTAAATAATAAATATAACATGTTAATGACTCTGTATATATGATATACCATTCATTTATATATTATTTTAATATCAAAAGAATGATATTGTCGCTCGTGCGTACGTACGGACTACCGTCTCCACGAACGCGATGAGATTCATTCTCCATCGTAACCATTCAAGTATAATTATCATTTGATGATTTAAAAATGATTTTTAAGGACTAGATATCATTCTGGATATGAATAAGATACAACAACCATGGCTTATGTAACAAAACATATAAATAAAATGAGTAAGTTAACACCCGAAACGACGATAATTCTAAGATATTATTAACAAATCAATGTTAAAAGATCATATATGATATCATATTAATATATATGATTCTTGTATAATTTAATAACAATTATTTCACCATTATACAGGAGGTTAACCTACCCCAACAAAGGAAAAGTACAAGGTAAGGGTTATTTCACAATCTCTTCATTATCCGAGGTTGTTTATACGTAATAATCTACTGGGATATCTTTATCATCCACATCCATGTTTCTTAAAAGTGTATTTCAAAACATTTTTACTATTTACAAGAATATGGGTTAAAGTCATTTATAACCTTGTTTGACTTTTTATAAGAGGTTTATAAAGGAATCTTTCCGTCGTTTTCAAAACAAGGTCCTTTTTAACGTTTTCGACAGAATTGAGGTAAGAATGTTTTTTTAACTTATACGGCGGGTGCGGTTATTTTACGCCGTTATAAAATCTTCAGAGCTTTCCTTACAAGCTTATAAGAATATTTTCAAAGAAAATGTTTTATTTTATATGGATCTTAAATGATTTCAAAATAAATGGAGATATTTCTTTAAAAATAATTTTGATTTCATCTACGTCAACATCCTTTGATGGATTTTAAGATTATTTGAAGTTGATTTATTATGATACAAAACTTCTATATTGTATTGAAGGTTTTGTGATATGTTTGACTATGGATGTGCTATTTTTATACCATTCATAGTTTATGGTGAAATTATTGACATTTCGTATGCTAGTTTTAATACGAATGTTTATGTTATGTTTAAACCTTTTCATATGGGAATGAATTGGACTTAATAAGTGACGGGTGGAGCCCGCTATAGCTCCTCGATGCATCGGTAGGTCTCATGAGACAAACTAGTGTCTTGGCACAAGGCCTTGACAAAATCTTATTTGTAGTCTTGGCACGAGGCCTTGGCTATGTGGTTATGATAGTCTGGCATTATGCATTCCAACATTATGAAAGTGGTTATTGATTTTTGCATGTGATTATTCGATTAGTAGAATATCCATGTGAATGATTAAATGGCATTATTTCATTTTATTTATGCCATACCATGTTGAAAGTTCATGTTTGAAAGGATTTTGTTTTAGTTATACATTGCCTTAAAAGTTTATTCTTATTTATGAAAGTTTCCGCTATATTGTTATCCTTACTGGGCATTTGAGCTCCCCCTTTTATATGTTTTATTTTTCCCAGGAAGTGAAGTAGTAAATTATGAATGACCTGCAGGGATATTATGTGGGGATATGAGTGTGGATTATGGAGACATTATGTTGTTGTAGTAGTTTTTCATTTTATGATGTAATGTAAAACCTATGAATATATCTAGTGTTTCCAAGGCTACTAAACCAATCGGTCTTTCGAGATTTGATCTTTCTTGTGATCATGCCAATGTTATGTAATAATGCACCGACTCTGGGTAGCTGGGGTCGGGGCATTACAGACCATTATGTTTATATTTTTATAGAAATAAGAAAAAACACTCACTAATAAATCTCAAGTCTTTTCATCAAATGTGTAGTTTTCCCACTATATAAAAAGATAATAAATCTGTAATAGTTCTTCAATAATTCCCATGTTGTCTCCACATAAGCTACTACTCTAGACACAACATAAATATTAATTTTATTTACAACCAAGGTAATGTGAAACATAATAAGTGGCGAGTTCAAATTATTTATAAGGGTATACATTATAATAAATCATAAAATGAGAGACACCGTAATGATATTGACCCCAATCATGGAACTATGGAATAAAGAGATGATGTCATATAAAAAAATATTAAACAATTACAAAAAAATTAGGGTATGAAATCATATGAGTGGGGATGTAACATAAACATGACTCTATAAGAATATGTTAAGGATATCATCCTTCTTAACATAACATAGTTGGCTAGGATAACTGACCAAACACCATTGTTGGCTAGGTTCACTACCCACGAACAATGATACCACATAAGATAGAAATATTACCCAATGAATTTGTGCGATATGAAACTTTTTTCCCACTTGTTACATAATTAAAATAATACATATGTGTGACTCATGGGTTCATTAAACATATCATAAAAACTAAAGGAATTAAAATTGGTTTTATAACCCTTTTCAAGTGTTTCCCAATGAAAGCATTCATGATTTCACAAATTAACATAACTGTTTAATCATATAGAAAATAGATGGGTATCCAATTATGTTAATAATAACTATAGGTAAATTACACTAAAAAATATGAGTACAAGTATGATATTTAGATATTATAATAAATAGATATTTGGTTTAGACAATAATTTCCACAATTAATCAATGTATTGCGAATCTTGGTGAATTACCTTAAATTAAGTAATAGAATATAGGTAATTTATAGAGGAAAACATTGGAAGAAAATCATTCATATTCAAGTGGATGATTAGGAATGAAAAGAAAAGTGATGGATAATACCTCATATATAAAAGATACTTTAAAAATCCATCCCGATTAAAATAGTTTATGGTATAATTTAAAGAATACCTTTATTCTGGAATAGAAAATAGATGAAGAAAACTTATAGAAGTATTATGAGAATAACTTCACAAAAAATGATTACTCTTTCTATTTAAAACATTTTGAAATTAATATTTCATTAAACCATGTGTGTAATAATTTAATTTTTTTAGAAAACATGAATGTGTAAGGAGAAGGTCTCTTCAAAAATGAAGAAGTTACAGGAAAGATATGTTCACACAAAAAACTATAAAATAAATTCCATTTGGTAAAAAAAGACCCATAGGGAAACATTTAATAGATTTCCTATTAATAATTTCTTATGAAATTTATAGTAGTTTAAAATTATCATTTTAAAAAAAAATTATAGAAGTTATTTTTCAATATTTTAAAAACATTAATTTAAAAGATATTTTTGAAAATTAAGCATGGAGAAGATATTTAAAATTAAATAGAACCATTTTTCGAAACTAAAATCATAAAAATGATAGTAAAAAATTTCATTGATAAGAGGTGATGAGAAGTGTTAAGGTCTTGTCGAACATAATAGATTGTAAATTCGGTAGGTAAAACCTAGATATGGAAGGAAACTATCAATTTGAATGTATATGGATTATTCTCATTAATATTATTCTTTTATTTGAGGAAGAGATTCATGAGAGAGAAGGACATTAATAGAGAGTGGTAATATCCCAGTATAAAAAAAAATCTATTATTTGGAAAGATAATGGTTGTAAAAGTGGCTTGGAGGATCAATATCAAGAAGATATTTTCTATGTCATGGAAAATGGAATAGAGTTCAAAAAATAATAATGAATTGTGTAAAATTTTAATCAAACCCCTCAAAAAAGAAAAATCATGAAAATAAATCCAAAATCTATGAATAAATGATATTTCATGATAATATGGAAATTTAGAAGCTTATACACCATATAAAATTAAATTAGTGCATAATGTAAAATGTTTCCCAACACTGGGAGTCTGAGGAAAAACCCCTTAACTTATTTCCCCTTTTTTTATAACACTCTGACATCCTATAAAACAACTATACCAATCTTAATCATATATTTTGTAATTTTATTCATCTTTACAAATTTTTTATATAATTAAATTATAATTACTTATAAATTATATTGTGGTTCATTATTGATTAATTTAATGATATGATGTTAACAATTTTAATATTCATTCACATGCTACCAAGTTCATCATTCTTACATATGGTTTTTAATATATTTCCCATGGTTTTTTATAAAATTAAACTTTCATCCCATGAGAGTTTTAATTATGAATATTGAAGAAAAACCTAGAGGCAAACTTATTTCAGCTATTTTCCAAGAAATTTAATGGTGTAATATTAAATATTTTAATATTTTAACCCATGAATCTGGAAATCATATTTTAAAACTTATTTATACATTTTATTAATAGTATATAACATTACTTAAGAATTAAACATATAAATATTACAGCTTATTTTAATTATGTGGTAAACTAACAAAAAACCCATGTTATAATGATAAAATGAGTAAGATAATTATAGCTACCTCAACATTTCATAAATAAATAATACTCTTTTGTAGATTAATATTCGACACATTTCACAAATATAATCACGAGGACTGTAAATGTTTAGTGTATTTGGGGATTTGATAAAAAAGTATTATTTTTGAATGAAATATATTGAATATCTCCCTAAAATATCTTCAAATTTATTAATATTCATAGACATACCCTATATAAACCTTTATTCACACTTAGAGGAAAGGAAACAAAAGAAAGGGTGATATCAAATACCAAGTAAGCGTAAATATGAGAGATATTAATAAGTGATAATATAAAAGCATATTATAATAATAATTGTGTGATACCATGACCATAAATTAAAGTGGTCATACTCAATCTATCAAAGATAAAAAACTTGTGTCACGGAATAAACTATTATAATTTATAAAGTCTAAATCATAATGAGATATATTTTTTAGAAATCAACTGTGGGTCATATTTAATGTCATAAAAGTGTGAAGCCAACATAAATATAGAAACAATTTCATTTTTTGGGTTAGCTACTATGACTTTGAAATCAAAATCGATAAGGGATAAAAAATTATTTCCCATTGGAGATCAAACACATCAACTTTCTTCCTAGAGCAGATCATGTATATCAACCTGTTTCCTATAACAAATCAATCACATCGCCTTGTTTTACATAATTATCTCAGGAGATACAATAATTTATCAAATAAATTATAGAGATGTATAAATTTCAACCCGTCCACCATATAATGAAAAACATACACATGTGTGGAACAATATCATAAAACATTTATCACATCATAACTCATGAGAGGAAAATGGGTTTCATAAAAATTCCATTTATTCATGATGGCATGAATCATGAAAAATAAATGGGTTTCATAAAAATATAACGTTAATAAACCATCCATAGAAAGAATAAGTTTTATATCATTGGATTATATCCCTAGTTATACACAATTAATGATAAATTATTTAATAATATAATAGAATTCCTTTAAAATAATCAGTGGAATTTTTATTGAGGAAAATACCCTTTCCAATTTTGAAACCACTTATTTAAAAACTAATAATTTCAAAAATATTAAAGAATAAATTTATTTTTAAATATACTTGGAAACATGTAAATAAATATGCAAATCATGGAGTTCTTACAATGTCTAACAATTTCATTCATTCCATATTTGTTATAATAAAACATGTATTTCGCACTTTTGTAAAAAGTGGAAAAGTACACTATTCCGAAAATAAAGAAATATTTTATTTTAATCCATTTTTTAGAAATTAATTCATGGTTAAGGATGAATTTATAAAATAAAAGTATAACATTAAAAATATTCATTATTTTAGTATAAAACAAGGATATCTAAAAAATATTATTTTCAAACAAATAGAGAAATAAAGTTCATTTTCTGTAAAAATTATCTTCCAGTATATTATGTATTTAAATTTGTAAAAATGAATGGAAAATTTATATTACAAAGAAATAAATTTATTATAATAAATTCCATGTGCTTGTTGAGATTTTACCAAAATATTTCATCACTAGAAAATGGATCATATGCATTCCCAGTAGACAATGAGATTTTAACATAAAACCCTCACCATTTTTGTAACTATTAGATAAAATCCTCAAGAAAGATAGAAAAAATTATTATACTTATATTCCCATATTTTTAATTTATAGAACCATAAAAGACAATAATGTGATTAAATATACACCATATAAAAGAAACAATTGGTGAATATGGAAAGTGTCTCAAAGAAGTAAAATTGAGAAGAAAATCTCTTACCTCAATTTCCAATTACTTCAAAAGCACTCAAACATCATGTATAATGAATTTAAATTTATTATAATAATATAGGAAAATAATTTACCAAATTTTAATATCTCAAATTATCCACTAATAATATTTCAATATACATTTATTTATAATTCATTATTAAAATCATCATTTTAAGGTTTCAATTACATCATTTTTCATGAGAGTTTCTATTTTCTAGAATTGGACCACATACATTTATAATAGTTTCCTTATCTACATAAAACTAATGATTATATAAATATAATATATATTCATTTTTATAAATTTATATTAATTTTTATCCATAATGGTTAGATTTAAAAAATTAGTAAATTTCATATACGTATGAACATTGTTTTCACTATTCTATATATGGAACAAAAGAAAGGTAAATATTAATTCTTTTTTCCAAAATAATTATTATATAATATATTGTAATTATATCTACTCTTATTACTATCTATATAAATCAGAAATGAAAAATTAATTACATTACTCTTTGGAGGTGGTATTTTTGACGTGTGCACGAGGGACATTATCATTTTCCCATAGATTATATGATAATAATTTAGATAAGATATTATAATTATTGAACTTTAATTTTCTAAAAAATATAATATTTATATTTTGAATCTATAATTATATGTAGTTGGTAGAGGCAGTGATGGAAAATAAATTTCCTCAGTTTGCAGGGTGGTAGTCCTCCTTACACATGATTAATAGTTTTGTTTCCCTTTTGAAGGAATATGAAATGGATATATGATAAAAAATAAATATAATGAAATCTTTGAATATTTTATACTATAAATATTTAGAAATATTTGATGTTGATAAAAAAAGAAGACACAAATAATGATATAGGAAGTGAGGGGAGGACACTATATTTTATAATTGTGTTGAGTGGGACATTTTTAACCTTTTTAAACATTAAAAATAATGTAAATCAACTTTATGGAACAAAATAGCTCTAAAATATGCCATTATCAAACCATAAATGTGATAATCCGAAAATATTTATATTAAATAGAAATTGGAGATGTTTTTTGGTCATTTTAACACTTTTGTTTAAAGATTAACATCCTAGTAAACATATTTTAACATTAACCACAATAACTTATTTTTAGTATGTTTACTATTCATCATGGAAAAAAAATTCAGTTGAAATTATTAACTAATTATAAATATGATGATCCCAAATATGTATTTTTTTATCATATTAAATTCACATAAGTTCTATAATTTATTTTAATATTACACATACAATCTTAATGAAAAAGTGGTTTTCCAAAGAATTTTTTCCTATGTATACAAAGTTTTTATATCAAAATTAAATAAAAAATTGATTCCAAGGAAATAAATTATATTAATCTTAATATTTAAAAATATTATACTTTTTAAAAAAAAAAAAATTTTATCTTTTTAAATTTTTCAATTGAAAATATATTTTTTTAATAAAAATTAGTCTTTCTTCAACTCATCATAAAATCAATAATTTTATAAAATTATGAAAAATTAAAACTAGGATAATTTTTCCATGTATATTTCAAAAATTATTTTATTTTTTTCAAACAATGTTTCTATGAGTGGAAAAAAGTACGTTTTTTTTCATATTGGAGCAATTAATATCATTTTGAGGAAATCTTTTTAAAGAATATAATGTCTTTAATAAAGAATATTATTTCTTTATCTAAAACCATCATACATATTTTAATTTTTTTATTCATATCAGAACCACCAATTTAGTGATTAGGTTATAATTGTATACTATATTATGGTTTATTTCGACATCGGGGTCTGTGTATCACAAGCTATCAAAGAGATTTATTTAAAAATAAATATATCATAAACTATCATTATGTTGCATTAATTCCACCTTAAAATGAATTTTCCCTTGAAATTATATTACTACGATACAAAAAAATTAGTATATCTATGACTCATCACATTCTTGATTTCCCATGAAACTTCATTAAATTTTTGATTCCCTCTGAAATATTTAACGAGGTGAGTGGTATTATTCCAAAAAACTTTATCTCTATGATCAGATATTTCTATTGGATTTTCTTAATTAGAGAAATCATGGTCCAGTGGTATGAAATTTGAGTTTAGTACATGTGAAAGATCAAGTATGTACTTACTCAGGATATATAAATGGTAGAAATTATTATCTAGGGAGAGGTTTGATGGAAGTGATAAGCGATAATATTCCATCCCTACTCAACCAAGAATCGTTATGGGGAAAATATTCATAGGGATAATCATTCATATCTAACAAAATATCATATCCTTGTTCTATTGAGAAATTTGATGACCAACCGTGTTACCAAATTGAAATTCTAGATTTTTTTGAAAGGTTGATAACTTTCCCATAAAGGATAAGTGTCCTTTGTTGGATAAAAGAAGAATTTAAAATGTATGAAGAGATGATGTGTAGAAGATTACCTTCGATAAAAATAAAAGAGTTCATAAAGAACATCATTGAGCCATGTCTCCTATAAAGAATATACCCTCTTTTTTTCTAGTCCATATTCCTAATGGTTTTCTTCTTCGTATGTATGATTAACAATAAAGTTAATGGAAATTAGAGTTTCCATGAATTTAATCCTTTTAGTGGTCATATTCCATGATATGTGGGTTGCTCTATTCTCTATATCTTGAACCATAGTGGTAGAATCAAATTCACACAATAAAAATATCCATCTTCACTGATTTTTCATTTAAACTAGAGTAATTATAGTAATAATTTCATCATCTGAAGCTGTAATAATTCCACCTAAACCAAAGAGGCATCCCATGGTATCACCATTGAAATTTATAAAAATATTACCATATAAAGAAGGGTCTATATTCCCTTTAAACCCTCCATCTATATTGAATTTTATTCAGCCTTAGAAAAGGGGGATCCGTATGACTTCTATGTTTTTCGAAGGAGGTAGATAATTACCCGTAATTCCAAGTTTCTTAATAATAGTAATATCATGAATAAATTTATAAAAAAAGAATTTTTGAGGTTGTTATAATTTTTTATAGGAATTATGATTTTAGTGAGAACCATATGTAAAATGAAAGATACATTGTCAAGAACCAAATTTTTATGGAAGACCCAAAGATTGCATATAATTTTAGAACATGCTACAAAAAGGATTCTGCAGTTGATTTGATAGAGGAAGCTTAATAAAAGCTACATGGTTCTCTTGTATACTGGCTATATTATGGATAGTCTCTTAAAATATTGCTGCAATTACTTTCCATAGAGATGTAGTGGTGGAACAACAAAGAAAAAAATGATTAATATCATCCATATTCTAGTTTCATAAGGAACATGATGAAAACAAATTTATGCTAAATGGATATAGAAAATCATCATTGGGTATCTTGGAATACCTCAACCTCCAAATAAGAGAGATAATGGACATGTGAATCCATATTTTATTCAAAAGCATAGCCATACTATTATTTTTCCATATATATCCTCCTTGTAGAAATATTTATATGAGATATTTCCATTGAAAGAAGTTCCCAAACCAAGAATTCATTGCCATTTTTGAATTTGTAATTCATAAAAACTTCCATGATTTCCAATAAGAAGTATATCCAAGGAGTTGCCCCATAAACTATTTAATTGAAACATTTGTGTTAATTGAAGGATCAAGAGAGTCTGTAATATTATGGAGAGGTGTAACTATCCAGTTGTCTGAACAAAAATTAAGAGATGATTTATTGTTGAAAATCCTGTTAGAATTCAATAAAATATTAGCATTGGAATATTTTAAGGAAGTAAATTTAAAAGAATCCATATGATTTAAATTTCTTGATATAATACTTCTCAAGAATCTATATACCATATTTCTGAGGTTTCAATAACTTTTATTCTCTAAATTATTTCAAACACATAGGCGTTGTGTAATACTTTCCCTAGTTAGTTTTGTAAGGAGCTGTCTAAATTCTCAGGTGAAATCTATTTTTGTATCAAAACTAAAAATGGGAATGGTGTTAATCTATTGACCCATACTTTACATAAATTCTTATTACTTCATAATTGAAGCATATTTATTACAATAGATAAAAAAACCATCATATGACTGAATTGGTATAGTGTCTTTAGAAACTGAGAATCATAAACAACTAGTTTATAAAGCATCTACATTGTCCCCTTTTTATTTCATCATATGTAGAGTCCCTTATGGAATATCTTACTTAATACACTTTTTATTAACCTGGGGAAAAGAAAACTTACAAAAGGGTGAGCTAAAATTCTTAGTAAGGGTAAACAAAGGAAATATCAATCATATCATATTCATAAGAACATAACATTTTGAAAGTCTTAACCTGTAAAAGTGATCATAATATCACCACAAGGGATAAATAATAGTAGTGAAATGTAATCTCAATATTCATAACATAAAACATGAATCATTGTGTAATACACACATAATCCTATAAAATCATTTCATATTATTCAAGACTCATTTCCAAGACTATCATAGTGGACAAAGTCTATTTCTGAACCGAGTTCTCTCCTCATTCCAGTCCTATATCACTGAACCAGATTAACTTTTCATTCCAGCCATGTCTATATAATGAGATATAAATATTTACCCAATGCATTGGAGGGAGATATAGGTCCCACCCATCTCATAATGAAACCATTCTTATGTGTTCCACAAAATCATAAATCATATATCATAGCATGACCCATGTAATAAAAATGGGACTCTTAAACATCATGCCATCATAACATAATCTATATAAGATAAAAGAACTTCATAAAAATAATTCCATCATAAAATAATCAAATAAATGTAAAAATAGGGATAGAAACTGAACCCTATATTATCTTATATGGAAAATAATTTTGATGAAACACTTGAACTCCATTCTTAAGGAAAATATCCTTTTTACTTAAAAATCATTTTTATTTCTAAACATGTCATAAAATTTTGAACTAAAAGAAGTTAATTAAAAATAAAATTGAGAACTTGTAAATGAAGCTTCATGGAAATGATGTTTTATGAAATCATAAAAATCCATTCATGTCGTATTAGTTAAAAAACATTATTCTTGTACTTTGGTAGGAAAAGTCAAAAAGTATCTCGTATTGAAAATGAAAAAATATTCCTTTCATATATTTAACTAAAAATTCACAAATAGGTAAAAATTGTTTTAAAAAATTGTAGGAGGATATAAATAATATTACATATTGAGGAAACACAGATGTGGATGATAAATATTCCCAAGTAAATTTTGAAGTATAAACAATCTCAGAAAAAAATGTGATTGTGAGATTTTCCCTTACCTTAGGTCTGATATGATTTGTACGTATCTGAACCTAATGTATAATGATTTAAATAATTACATTTAATTATTACACAATAATATTCATTTTTATGATATCATATATGTTCATATTCTTATCTTATTACTAGTAATATTTCATTGCTACTTGTTATTCGGGTGTTCATTGCTTTATGTTCCTATGCATGTTTTGTCAAACAAATTCTTATTCCTATTTCAAGGTTATAGATACCTCATTTAAATAATTTTATTAGTTTAATATATATCATATTTATTCATTCAATTAATTTATATAATCATTATTCAATGAGGATCATGTAGAACGAGTCACATCACATCGTAGAGAAGGTAGGCCGTATGCACGCACGAGTGATGATATCATTCTTTTGATACTAAAATAGTATATAATTGGATGGTAAATCATATATAAAGAATAATAATAATGTTATATTTATTATTTATATCATTTATACTCATTATCATACCCATCCAAAGGATGAAATGTTTGAATAACAAACTACACCACGACGTGGAGACGGTAAGCCGTACGTACACACGTGTGGTAAATTTTTCATTCATAGGATTGATAAAATAACTAATATTGTTGTACCATTTTTATAATAACATCATAGTATATAGAAGATACTGGAGTTTTTTTTATAATGGAAACAACAAATAAGGAGGAAGTGGAAGAAGAAAGGAACTTGAAATAGGTGGTGAGATATTTACCTCTTCCTCAGGTTCTTCCTTTTGATTTGATCAAAATGGCTCCATAAGTTGTATTTATTACTAAAGGAATGCCTCTAGTATGAATGGAGGACAGTTGAGAGTGTATTTGGGCAGGTTTTGGATGAGCCAAATGGATTTGGAGGTGTGAATTAGAGAGAAGGGGGAGTTCCCTTTTATAAGAGGGGTGAGGGGCACCTTAGGAAAAACTAAAAATATTATTTTATAATAAATTAATATTCGGTTTATAAAGCCTCCAAAGTGACTTATTTCGAGGCTAGGGTGGTGAGGGGTAGCTCTAAACCAATATGTTTTAGACAAGTTTAGGTTACCATTTTAACCTTATCATTTAGATTTGACTCTAAGTTAAATAATTTAACTTTTACCGTGTCTTCTTATATTCTTAGAATATATGGTTAATAAAATTACTATAAACTTCCAATCATACCTAAATTGGTTCATTAATGTAATATATATTATTATATAATTCTTTTGGCCGAACCTTATATTTTTATGAATAGAATATCAATTAATAATTTAATATTTGTTTTAAAAACTCTTTTATGTCAATTTAAACATTATTTGAAATTTTGTTTTTTTAAAATTTATAACCGCATTATTACTTGGAAAAAAATTTATCTAACAAACCCTAATATATTATATTAACCTATAAAATTAGTGTAATTAACAAAAAGTCTCAAATTTCATTTATTTGGGTATTTATATTATCAATTTTGTTAATATTTCATTAATAAGGTAATTACTGCATCATCATTGAGTCATAAATAAATTAAATTATTTAATGTCTAAAAATTATAAATAAAATACCATTATGTATAAAATATTTTTATATTTATAATGAATATTTATAGTCTAATTTATCTTATGTATAGACCTACATTAAAAATGTTTTACTTATTAAACTTTGATTTTAATTCTTTTAACTCTTCTTTGAATTAAATAATAATCAATGTCCTAATCAAATCCAAGTGGACCTTAATGGTCATATTTTATTCATAAGGTTGTTTTTGGTCGAATTACACTTATCCAATAGAATTAGGACATGTTTTAGGGTAATAATAATATCATTTTTACCCTTAATTACCCTATTTACTTTTAACCGCGGTAAATAAAAGTAAAAAGTTACTATTCAACAAAAAATTATTTTTGTCTTATTAAACCACATATTACTTACTGATATCAACTGGGTCTCTCGGATTTTTGAAATTCCACTCACAGAAGAAGTAAAATTAAGTTTTATTTAAATTTGCAAATTTTCCTAGGAGGTGGGTAAAAGATGGTAAAAAGTTAAATAAACTTTTTATATATCTAAAATTATTATAAAATGACTCCAAGGAATTGAATTGAACTTATATAGGTATTATTTACCTATTTTTATCTAAAATAAATTTAAATAAAATAAATAACTATTTAAATAAAAATTTGGTTTTACACTATAACTCAATGTTTTTCACTATTCATCAAAAATTGATTTTTTTTCAAAAAAATACCAAATATTCACCTTAAGCTAATTTCGATATTCCGAATCCAAAAATGAAGTCCATTTTGAAATATAAAATTTATAAAATTTCAAAAAATAGGTATTACTATTCATAACGGTTAGTTTATATAATATTTTAACAACATATTGTTATTTAGTGAAACTCGATATTGCGTACAACACAAGCTATCGAGGAAGGTTTCTCTTACGTTTAACGAAAGACAAGAAAGTGTTGTGTGTAGTGAAAGATTACTTTGGTGTTGCATATAAATTAATATATAAAAACAAAATATTTCCCATAAAATCTCAGGGTGTTACATTCTATCCCATTTAAAAAGAATTCTGCCCTCGAAATTCGTCACTTCCTAACAAACAGATGAGAATACCTCTCCCTCATTATGTCCTCAAGTTCCAATGTAGCTTCTTCAAATTGGTGGTTCCTCCATAAAACTTTAACCAAACGATTAGTCTTGTTTCTTAGAACTTTTTCGCTACAATCCAGAATCTCTACTTGCTGTTTTTCATAAGAAAGATCTTGCTCCAGCGGTACAACTTATGAGCTTAGTACATGTGAAGGATCAGGTATGTACTTTCTATAGAGATATATATATGGAACACATCATTAACTTGAGAGAGATTCGGTGGAAGAACCAATTGGTAAGCTACCTTCCCAACACGATCCAGAATTTCAAAAGGACCAATATACCTGGGGCTCAACTTGCCCTTCTTTCCCAATCTGATTACTCTCTTCCAAGGAGATATTCGTAAGAACACTTTATCACCCACTTCAAACTATAGGTCTTTTCTCTGGTTGTCGGAATAATGTTTTCTTCAACTCTGAGATGATCTTATGTGTTGTTGAATAGATCTTACCTTTTCTGTCATCTCATCAACAAGATCAGGTCCTAATAGCTTTCTTTCCCCAACTTCATCCCAGCAAGTTGGAGTTCTGCATTTCTTTCTATATAGAGCTTCATAAGGAGACATCTGAATACTGGATAGAAAGATTTTATTATTAGAAAATTCCACCAAAGTTAGGTATTGATCCCAACCACCTTTGAAATCCATATAGCAAGCTCTCAACATGTATTCTAGAGTTTGAATTTTCCTCTCAGACTGACCGTCTGTCTGAGGATGATAAGCAGTGCTGAAACTCAATATTGTATCTAGAGTATGCTAAAGAATTCGCTAAAACATTGAGGTAATCCTTGGATCCCGATCAGATATAATGGAAAGTGGTACTCCATGCAATCTTACCACTTCCTTCACATATATCATGGCTAGATGATAAAGAGAGAAATCTTTTCTAATAGCAATGAAGTGTGCCGACATCATAAGACGATCAACTATAACCCAGATAGAATTATTTCCTTTTGATATTTTAGGAAGTCTAGTGACAAAGTCCATATTGATGTTTTCTTATTTTTATTATGGTATGGGTAATGGTTGTAACATCCCCTTAGACTTCTGTCTCTCAGCTTTAACTTGCTGAAAAACCAATCATCGAGAGGTATATTCAACAACATCTCTTTTCCTACCATCCCACCAGATGTACTTGTGAAGGTCCCTATACATCTTCATGCTTCTAGGGTGAATAGAGAATGAAGAACTATGAGCTTCATACAATATTTCGTTCATTAATTCTGGGATGGGAGGAACACAAACCCGATTCCTGAACCTTATTCTTTCATCGCAATCAATGTGGAATTCATGAACATTTTTCAACTTCTTTGGTAACTCTACATATTTTTTCTATTCCTCTTTAATCTTTACATGTATAGATGGTTGAACATTCAATTTAGAAAGATAAAAATTTTCCCCTTCCATTATAATTCCAAGATCCATCCTTTGTAAATCAATAAATATTGGATCTTTTGTGATCCTCATCATGGATAAACTAGCATGGTCTTGTTGACGTAATGTGTCTACCACCTTGTTTTCTTTCCTAGGATGGTAATTAATTGAGCAATACTAATCCTTAATCAGCTCTAACCATCTTTTTTGGTGTATATTCAACTCCTTTTGTGTAAAAATATACTTTAAACTTTTCTGATCAGTATAAATATCACACATTTCACTATAAAGATAATTCCTCCAAATCTTTAATGCAAAGATTACCACAACTAATTCCAAATCATGAGTTGGTTAATTTTTCTAAAGGATTTTCAACTTTCATGAGGCATAAGCTATCACCATATCATTTTTCATGAGAACAAACCACAATCCCTTCTTGGATGCATCACTGTAGATTACAAACCTTTCTACACTACAAGGTTGTGTGAGCACAGGTGCACTGGATAACCTTCTTTTCAACTCCTTGAAATTCTCTTCACACTTCTCCATCAAAATGAACATAACTCCTTTTGGATACAACCTGGTTAGTGGATTAGATAATCATGAAAAATCTTTCATAAAATTTCAATAATATCCAGCCAAACCAAGAAAACTTCGGATCTGAGTTACTGTTGTTGGTATCGACCATCTTTTGATAACCTCTATTTTTGCTGGATCCACAGATATCCCCTCTTTTGAGATAATATGACCCAAAAATGAATATTTTTTAAGCCAAAATTCACACATGGTAAATTTGGCATAAATCTTCTCATTTCTTAGGGTCTTTAATACAATTTTCATGTGATCTTCATGTTCTTCCTTCATTTTTTAGTAGAAGAGAATATATCCTATAAATACTCCCAAAAACTAATCAAGATAGTCTCTAAAGACTCTATTCATTAGATCCATGAAGATAGCAGGGGAATTAGTAAGACCAAATAGCATCATTATAAATTCATAGTGTGCATACCTTGTACAAAAAGACATCTTTAGTATATCCTCCCTTTTGAACCTTAATTGATGATACCCTGAACGAAAATCAATCTTGGAAAAGTATTAAGCTCCGCATAGTTGGTAAAATAAGTCATCAATGCATGGGAGAGGATATTTGTTCTTGATAGTGATCTTGTTAAGCTCTCGATAATCAATGCAGAGTCTCATTGATCCATCTTTCTTCTTAACAAATAGATCAGGTGCTCCCCAAGGTGATGCACTTGGGAATATGAATCCCTTATCCAGATTCTCTTGGAGTTTCTTCTTCAATTCCTACAACTCAATTTGGGCCATTCTATAATGTGTCTTTGAAATGGGCATAAGACCTGATATGAGTTCTATTGAAAACTCAACTTCACGATTTGGTGGAAGCCCTGGAAATTCCTCTGGAAAGACACCATCAAACTTCCATACAATGGGAATATTCTTAATCTTGAGTTTTTCTCCAACCATTTGAGATAAAAAAACCTTCAATTATTGGAATCAAGACCGATAATCTGGAATAAATTTTCACCGAAAGGTTTAATTCATCCTTGCATCAATAACTGATAATAGATTGATCTGGAATATGAAATGTGACTTCCCTTCTTTGGAAATTGATATGAGCTCCATATAAGGAAAGCCAATACATGCCAAGAATCTAATCAAATTCCACTATAGGATGGATCAAAATATTTACAGGAAGCACTTTCCCACAAATGTCAATTGGGGAAGAAATATAAACTTTTGATGCAATAATTGTGCCATTAGGAGTTGTCACAACTTACTCAACAACTATTTTTTGAGGTATTATGATGATGCTCTTAGAAATTTCTTTTGAAATAAAAGTGTGGGAGGATCTAGAATCTAATAAGAAATTGTCTACTTTAGAGTGGATGGTAAGTGTACCATTCACCACTTCGTTATCTTAATCCACATCGCCGATAGAAATTGCATGTGACTTTCCTTTGTATTTGGCCTTAAGAGTTGGTTGACATCAATCATCATCAACAACCCTTGGATTAGGGCATTGATAAGCATAATGCCCCATTTCCTTGCAATTGTAACATTGAAGTGTAAAAGGTGCATTCTGTGTAGCCTTTTCTTTGTTCGCATCACTAGACATCTTTTTTCCATCATTGCGACATTCAAATTCCCGATGACCTTCTTTTCCACATTTTAAACATTTACTTGTCCCTTTAAGACAATTCCCTCCATGTTTCTTTCCACATATTGAGCATAAGGGAAAAATCATCTTCTTTTTAGTGTGGTCTTTAAAGTTCCCTTTGAATTCCATTTTCATCTTCATATCAAACCCATATGACTGATGGGTTACTCCAATCTCTATATCAACCTTGAGAGCACATCGAACAATTTCCACGTAGCTATTGAAGTCCCTTATGTCTAACGCCCTTCGAAGACTTGGTTTTAAGCCACTAAAGAATCGATCGATCTTACTCTCAGGTTGGATAATCATTCCGGAAGCATACGTTGCATGTCTTGTAAAATTTTCTTCGTAGATACAAACATATTCATCATCATTTTTATTTAGTTCAAGAATCTCATTCTCCATCTTTTTTTGAAGAATACGATGGAAGTACATATTGAAAAATATGTTCTTGAACTCATCCCATTCCATGGACTAAATTTCTTCTCTTTTACTTGTATTCTTGATAATATTCCACCATTGATAAGCTTCACCTTCAAAATGATATACTGCTAAGATGAATTTATCATGTTCAGAACATTGAAGAACTGAAAATATCTTTTCAGTGGTACTGATCCATTATTCAGCCACTAATGGATCAGTAGACCCACTGAATGAGGGTGGATGCTGCCTTATGAAGGATTCAACAGAATGTTTCTCCTTCCTTTTCTATTTTGGAAGTCTGGCATGATTCATAGCTTGAGAAAGTTGTGTGAAGTGGCTATAATATTTTTCATTCCAGCTCCCATAATGTTTGGTTGCTCAGGGGGACAATCATTTCATTTCCCATCGCATTTAGCATTAACATGGTTCCTTCGGGTTCTAGCCATTGACTAATACCAATAAGCATAGTGTGAGAAACACCAATCATAATAGGAAAACCACATAATCAAGAATAAAATTTCACACTTAAGGTCTTATAATAGGTTATTCGTGGACATTTCTAAAACTCTAATATTGTGTTCTATGCTTAGACATATCCGTAGGGTTCATATTAATGATTTCACATACTAGTTTTCAAAGGTTGACTATACCTTTCCTATGATACCAACTATAACGAACCATACTTTACATACATTGTTATTACATCAGAATTGAAGCATAGTTATTACAACATATAAAAAAACCATGATAGGACCGTATATGTATAATGTCTTTCGAAATTGGGAAACCTAAACAACTGGTTCATAAATCATGTAAACTGTCTCCCATTTATTTCATCATATTGAGAGACAATTTTGGAATATCCTACTTAATACCCTTCTTCCTGACCTGGGGAAAGAAAACATACAAAAGGGTGAGCTCAAATGCTCAGTAAGGGTAAACAAGGAAAATATCAATCATATCATATTCATAAGAACATACCATTTTGAAAATCATAACCTGAAAAAGAGATCATAATATCACAACATGGGATAAATAATAGTAGTGAAATGTAATCCCAAAAATCATAACATAAAACATGAAACTTTTTGTCATACAGATATAATCATAAAAAATCATTTCTTATTATTCAAGACTCATTTCTAAGACTATCATAGTGGACACAGTCCATTTCTGAATCATGTTCAATCTTCATTCCAGTCCTGTATCACTGACCCAGATTAACTAGCCGTTCTAGCCATGTCTATCTCATGAGATATAAATCTTTACCCAATGCATTGGATGGAGATATGAGTCCCACCCATCTCATAATTAAACCATTCTTATGTGTGCCATTAAATCATAAATCATATATCATAGCATAACCCAGGTAATAAAAATGGGATTCTTAAGCATCATTCCATCATAACATAATCCATATAAGATTAAAGGACTTCATAAAAATAATTCCATCATAACATAATCAAATAAATGTAAATATAGTGATAGAAACATAACCCTATATTATCTTATATGGAAAATAATTTTGATAAAACACTTGAACTCCATTCTTGAGTAAAATATACTTTCTACTTTAAAAACATCTTTCCTTTCCTAACATGTCATACAATTTTAAACTAAAATAAGTTAATTAAAAATAAACTTGAAAACATGTAAAGGAATATTCATGGAAATAATGTTCTATGAAATCATAAAAATCCATTCATGCCGTATAAGTTAAAAAAACATTCTTCTAGTACTTTGGACGAAAAAGTCAAAAAGCATCTCGTACTGAAAACGACAAAAGTTTCCTTTCATATCTTTTACTAAAAATTCACCAATAGATAAAAATGGATTTCAAAAATTTTAGGAGGATAGAATTAATATTACATATTGAGGAAACATGTATGTGGATGATAAATATGCCCTAGTAAATTCTGAAGTATAAAAAATCTCAGATAAAAATGAGATTGTGAGATTTTCCCTTACCTTAGGTCCCATATGCTTCATACGTATCCGAACCTCCTATATAATGATTTAAATAATGTCATTGACTTATTAAAAAATCATATTCATTGTTATGATATCATATATGGTCATATTCTTATCTTCTTATTAGTAATATTTCATTGCTACTTGTTATTCAGGTGTTCATTACTTTATGTTCTTATGCACGTTTTGTTGAATAAATTCTTATTCCTATTTTTAGGTTAAATATAACTCATTTATAGAATGTTATTAGTGTAATATATATCATATTTATTCATTAAATTATTTTATATAATCATTATTTAATGAAGATCATGTAGAATGAGTCACATCAAATCGTGGAGATGGTAGGCCGTACGTACGCAGGAGCGATGATATCATTATATTGATATTAAAATAATATATAATTGGATTGTATAGAATATATACAGAATCTTAATAATGTTATATTTATTATTTATATCATTTATAATCATTATCATACACATCCAAATGAGGAAATTTTTTAATAACAAATTACACTACGACGTGGAGACGGTAAGCGGTGCATACGCAATTGTGGTGACCTTTTCATCCAAAGGATGGATAAAATAACTAATACAGTTGTACCATTTTTATAATAACATCACAGTATATAGAACATACTATATTTATTATTTTTAAATGGAAACAACAAAGAAGGAGGAAGTGGATGAAGAAAGTAACTTGAAATAGGTGGTGAGATATTTATCTCTTCCTCAGGTTCTTCTTATGATTTTATCAAAAGGGATTTTTAGGTTGGCTTTCTGACTAAAGGAAGGCCTCTAGGATAAAGGGAGGACCGGTTAAAAGGTATTTGGGCAGGTTTTGGCCAAGCCAAATGGATTTGGAAGTGTGAATTAGAGAGAAGGTGGAGTTCCCTTTTATAAGAGGGTTGAGGGGCACCTTAGGAAAAACTAAAAATACTATTTTAGAATAAATTTATATTCGGTTTATAATGGCTTAAAAGTGAATTATTAAAATTATATAGTGGGGATGGGTTAAAATCCTTTCAATCAATAGGTTTTAGACAAGTTTAGGTTACCATGCTAACATTATCATTTAGATTTAACTCTAAGATAAATAATTTTACTTTTACCGTGTCTTCTTGATTTATTAAACTATATGGTTAATAAACTTACTATAAACTGCCAATAAAAACCCAATTGGTTCATTAATGTCATATATATTATTACATAAGTCTTTAATCCAAACCTTATATTTTTAGGAATATAATATCAATTAATAATTTAATATTTTTTTAAAAACTTTTTTATGTCAATTTTAAAACTATTTGGTATTTTGTTTTATCAAAATTTTTAAAAGCATTATTACTTAGAAAAAAATTCCTCTAACCAACCCTAATATGTTATATTAACCAATAAAATTATTTTAATTCATAAAAAGTTTCAAATTACATTTATTTGGGTATTTATAATATCAATTATGTTAATATTTCATTAATAAGGTAATTACTGTATCATCATTGTGTCATAAATAAATTAAATTATTTAATGTCTAAAAATTATAAATAAAATACCTTTATGTATGAACTATCTTTATCTTTATAATGAATATTTATAGTATAATTTATCTTATGTATAACCCTATATTAATTTTTTTTACTTAGTAAACATTGATTTTAACTCTTTAACTCTTCTTTGAATTAGATAATAATAAATGTCCTAATATAATCCAAGTGGACCTAAATTGTAATATTTTATTCATAAGGTTATTTTTGGTATAATTAAACTTATCCAATAGAATTAGGACATGTGTATGGGTAATAATAATATCAGTTTTACCCTTAATTACCCTTTTTACTTTTAACTGTGGTAAATAAAAGTAAAAACTTACTATTCACCAAAAATTATTTTTATTTTATTGAACCAGATTTTTTTTACTGATATCAACCATGTCACTCAGATTTTCGAAATTCCACTCAAAGAAGAGGTAAAATGATGTTTTATGTAAATTTTCAAATTCTCCTTGGAGGTGGGTAAAAGACCGTAAAAAGTTCAATAAACTTTTTATATAACAAAAATTATTAAAAAAATGACTCCAATGAATTACACTGAACTTATATAGGTATTATGTATCTATTTTGACTGAAAATAAATTTAATTAAAATAAATAATTATGTTAATAAAAATTTGGTTTTAAACTATAACTTAGTGTTTTTCACTATTCATAAAAAATTGAATGTTTTCAGAAAAATACCAAAACTTCACCCTAAGATAATTTCGATATTCCAAATCCAAAAAATGAAGTCCATTTTGCAAGATAAAATTTATAAAATTAAAAAAATCGGGTATTACTATTCATAACAGATAGTTTATATAATATTTTAATAACATATCATTATTTAGTGAAACTCGGTACTGCGTACGATTCAAGCTATCGAGGAAGGTTTCTAATGCATGTAACACAAGCCAAGATAGTGTTGTGTGTGGTGAAATATTCCTTTGGTGTTTCATATAACATAATACATAGAAACAAAATATTTCTCATAAAATATTAGGGTGTTACAGTTAATTCCCACAATATTAAATATATATAGAATATTATCTCAAAATATTCTGTATATTTTGAATGGTTCTCTTAGAGTGAACATCTATCTGCGGATGAAAAATGACACCGAAACATAACATTTTATCCAGATCCCGCTAATTTTTTTTCCAAACATTTATGTAATCCTCAGATCTCGATATGATATAATAGATTTTGGAACTCTACGAAACCTTACTAGTAATTTAATCTAAATTCCTGAAATTTGATCATGATAAAAGTTTTATCTGATGGAAATGAAGTGTGTTTGATTTGTAATGTGATTTACTACAACCCAAATAGAATTATGACCTTTAGATTTTTTTGGGAATCTGACAAAAAAATAAATGGTGATTTTTTCCCATTTCAATTCAAGAATGAGTAATTGTTGAACAACTAGTAAGTCATTTTCTAGAAGATTTAACTTACTGATATAATAATCACTTATATGTAAACTCTATAGTGTTTCTATTTATGTTTTACTGTTATAAATACCCTTTCAAAACACTATACATAATTCTGTTTCTGAAATGAATAGAGAATTATGAAAACGAGCCTCATATAAAAACTCATTCCTCAAATATTGTACATATAGAACATATACATAGTTATTATAACTTATAATTCCATTACAATCAAGGTTTCACTATGCGATATTTCTCAATTTTTTTTTGTATCTCTACATCCTCCTTTTATGCCTCTTTAATCTTTATATGGATAGATGGTTGAACATTTATTTGAGAAAGATAAGACCCACCTAATTTAATATTTATTGGTACATTCAGTGAAAATCATGAAATATTAAATCTTTAATGATCCTAAATATTGAGATTCTAAGATGATATTTTCAACTCTTATCATCCTCCATCTTGTTCTCCATCCAAGGGTGCTACTGTATTGAACAATCATAATATTTAATTAGTTCCAACCATCTTTTCAAGAATATATTCAACTTTTTAATTGAATTTATACTTTATGAATTTATTATTAGTACATATATCACATATTGCACCATAAAGATAACACCTCATTATTTTTATTGAAAAAATTACCACAGATAACACTAAATCATGATTTGGGTAATTTTACTCATAAACCATTCATTCTCATGAGGCATAATCTATAACCATATTATTATGTACGATATCATATCTTAATACCTTATTATATTCATCACTATATATTATAAACCCCTCTCCACTTTTGGTTAATTGAAGTACATGTTCACGGACTAACCATCTCTTTAGTTCATTGAAATTTCACTCCAATTCATCTATCCAATAGAACTTGGATTACTCCTGAGTTAGCTTTAAAACCCTAAAATTATTTCTATCAATTACCAATGATATCAAACTAAACCAATAAAACTATGTATATCAGTAACAATGGTATGTCTTATCCATTTCTTTTTAAAATTTATCTTTTAATTATACACCAAAATACCCTCAGATGAGACTATATAGCCCAATAATTAATCGTTATGAATTTAAAATTCAAACTTAGTAATTTTTTTTCATTCAAATTTTCCTTCCCTAAGGGTTTTATTATAATTTTCAAGTTATCTTCATAATCTTACTTGAACTTTGAATAAATAAGAATATTATATATAAGGACTACCATAAAACGATGGAGGTAATCTCTAAAGATTCTATTCATTAAATCCATTAACATTTAAATTGGATTTGTAAGAAAAAATGGAATCACTATAAATTCACAATGTCCATATCTCATACAAATTGTTGTATTCAGTATTTAATCAGTTTTTACCCATAACTAATATAACCATGTTTGAAGATCAATTGTAGAGAAGTATGTTCTTCTCACAATTGATAAAAAAATCATCTATTTGGGGTATTGGATACTTATTATTGATAGTGATCTTCTAAAGTTAATAATAATCAATGTAGAGACTCATTGAGCAGTCATTATTCTCAGAAAAAAAGTAAATAGTTCACCCTAAGGTGATGCACTTATATGGATAAATCCATTTTCAATATTGTAAAAGATTTACTTGATCAATTGAAAAATTAAATTATGTTCATTATATAATGATTATTTGATATAGGTGTAACTTAAGGTATGAGTTCTTTTGAAAATACCACTTAATGACATAGATGAATTACAAGAAATTAATTTATTAATACATCATAAATACTTGAAAATTTGGTGTATTTTACATGTTGATTTTCCCCCAACAATATAAGATAAATACCCTTCCAGGATAGAAATTATGACCCACACAATAGAAGAAAAACAATTGAAGTTTGTATTAATCCACGCACTAATAAATGATCATAGGTTTATATGGGATACAAAGTATGACATATATTTCTTGAAAATTGATATGAGACCCATATAATGAAAACTAATAAATTCTTATAATATCATCAAATTCAAATAAAGGGAGAAGAATAATACTTTATGGAATGACTTTACCACAAACTTTAATTGAGGTGGAACTATTGAATTGATATGCGACCAACATACCATTTTGATTTTTTACCACTAAGTCAATCTATAATCACTAAGCTAGTAATTCAAAAACCTTTAAAAATTACTATTATATAGAAGAGTAGGATTAAGAAGAATCAAATTATACATTAGTTGTTCTAGAGTGTATGATAAATATACCATTTACCACACCATTATTGTAACCCACTTAGGCAAATATAATCATATGATTTTCCCTTAATTGTTTATCATAAGAGGTTGATGTTGTCAATAATCATAATAAAAGTTCATACATGAACTATATGGAATAATTCTATTATTCAACCACTGAGGTTCATGTGGTGAATTATTAAGACACTTCTTCTCAACCGTTTAATAATCCTCTCTTTTTGGCATTCATAGGCTTTATGACCTAAATTTAAATGATCAAATCACCTCAAAGATCTATTCAGAAAATTCCTTTAATGTTTCTTACATTATTTATGGCATGTATATAGATTAATTTTTTAAAACCATTTGACTTATTCATTTTTTCTTTAGACTCAATATTCATTTTCTATAAAATCCATATTAATTATGGGAATATCAAATTTCCACTTCTACATCGAGAGCACATTAAAATATTTATTCACAGGTACAAAAGTATCTAATACTTGTAACCTTTAAAATTATTCATTTTAATATGAAAAATATCCAATAAATTTTTATTTTAAGGATAATTATTAAAATAGAGACATAAAATGAATGTCATGTATAATTTTCCACATAAGTACCAATGGACTCGTCCTCCTTTTTCTGATGCTTATGGAATTCCTTCTATATATTTGTAAATATAATAATAGATAAGTACAAACAGAAAAATATAATCTTAAACTCGTCTGATTATAGGGAGTAAATTTCATCCCCTTCTTTTATATTTTTAATGAGGTCCAACTATTTATTTTGTTCACTTTTTAAATGATAAATAGCTAAGTCATAATTTTTATGTTTTGACCATCAGAGAAGAGGGAATGTATTATCAATGGTTTTGATCCATTACTAATGAATTTGTTTACTATAAGACCCACTAAAATAATTTTGATGTTGCCTCATGAAATAATCAACAATACATTATCCCCTCATTTGGCCATTTAGAAGCTCATCATGATTCATGGCCAAAGAATGTTACATGAGCATAGTGATAAGATTCATCATTATATATTCCATAGAATTTGGTTTCTCAGGTGTAAAATTATTTAATTTGACATCACATATGTTGTTACCAGGATGTAATTGGGCTTCGGCTATTCAATGAAATCAAAAATGAAAAGTGAAGCATCAATATATAATAATGAGAGTGAACTATCATATAATCATGAAATCTAATTCATTGGATGTCTAAATCATTACTCTTACATCTCAATATATGGGACCATGGTTTTAACCAAGTTTATCTATGGTCATTAAAAAAATTTAATATATTATCATACCATTATACTTATGCCTATGGTTTTTTCAATGTTTAATAATCCAAATCTGAAAAGAATGACTAAATTTGTCACTCTAATACTAAATATTGTAGACTCGACTCTTCCTAAAAAAATTATATATTTTTAGATAAATACTTAATACATATAAAAAATAATTTCATGAGGATTGTAAATTTAAAGACCCTAACCAAAGTATCCAAGATTCAGTGCTCACTTTATTAAATTGTCATAAGATACAAGGGATCACATCTTAAAGGACTGAATAGTTTTGTAGTATTGATAAACTAGATACATATTGGAAATAAAAAGTAAATTTTAAGAATAAAATAAATAATTTATTTTCTCTAAGAACACCATTATTACCCTTAGTGTAACACTTCATAACAATCATAATAAACATGTTAGAAAACTCTGTAAAATAAAACATAAGAAAGGGGTGAGATAAAATACCCAGTAAGGGTTTTTTATAGCTGAATATATGAGTAAATTAAGAATAAATAATTATTTCATGGTAGATAATATCATAATTTATCAACCTTAATTATTCATAATATTTCAAAAAAGGGTTTTGACATATATTAATAGACTTTAATAAAATCATGGACAAATTATTTGAGAAAAATACCCAATTTTTAATTTTGCAATCATTTATCTAAAAAATGTGAAATTATAAAATAAAAAATTTTCTTGGAAAATGACCTTTTAAACATTTAAGGTAATATATAACACATAATATATTCATAATGTTTGAAAAATACAATCATACTACATAAGTCTAAAAAAATTCATTTAATATTTTTGTTAGAAAATCCATAAAGTTCCTCTTTTAGAAGAAGATAAAAAGATTAAATTCAAAGGGTATTATAAAAATTTTAACATGGGTAAAATATAATTCAAAAAAATATTATAATAGTAAAAAAATTATTTATTTTTTTAAAAAAACGTGGACATAGAAGAAAAAAATTACTAGTGGAGTCTTAAACACAATCAATCCCAAATAATAATGAGATTTTAAAATAACCCTTTAAAATATCATATCATTAAAAAAATTAATCAATTTTCTATGTCCACATTAAATCCGAATAATATAAGTTGAAATAAAAAATATGATAATATAAATTCATTTCATACATAACATATAAATGAAATATATGTTTAACACAATGAGTGAAAATTGAGTTAGGAAATCCATTACCTCACACTTCTTTTTGGTTATAAAAGACTTAACCTTTTGTATAATGGTTTAAATCTAGTTATTAATTTATACCATTTTTTCATATTTTTTATATCTTATATGATACTCTTATATCATTTTATCATCTTCTGGTTAATAATATTTCAATATTACCCTTGTTTTGGGTGTTAACAACATCTTTTTACCTTGCATGTTTTTTCGTGTAACTCCTTATTCTTGTGTATCAGATATAGTTCAATAACATCAAGAATTATAATAACATAATAGTTATTATATTTATTCATGTTATAAATTATTATATCCATTATTGGATGGTAACATGACAAATATATCACATTGTGTTGCATAGATAGTAGATTGTACATACCCTTAAGTTACGGTATCATTACCTTATTTGTTAAAGGGTAAGAAAGAGGATGGTATTTTAATTTTTATACAACGAATATAATCTATTAATTATAATATATATATATATATATATATTAATTACATCACTATACGAATCAAAATAAAATGGTTATGAAAATCAGATAACACCATGATGTGGAGATGGTAAGCTGTACGTACGCACCTGCGGTGCTTTCATTTTTCCTAGGAAGAATAAAAGGTAAAACATGGTTGTACCATGATCATGATAACATATAAAAACATATTTTATACTAGTTATAATACTTTAACATGGAAAATACACATGAATTGTAAGAAGAAGAGTAAATGAACTTGGTTGAGTTGGTAAAAATAATTACCACTTCTTTGGTGGAATTTCTTTAGATCTCTTCTTAACTGATATAGGGATGATCTTTTTGGTAAACTAGAACCTCAATAACATGTATAAGGATGTTAATAAGTGAAATTGATAGAGTTTGGTCGATATATACGGCTCAATGTGGTGGTAAGAAGTGAGGGATGAGGATCCCTTTTATACTTAAGGTGAGGGGCACATTTAAAAACTCTATAAATATTAAATTAATATAAATTAATTTTTATTTGAAAATGGCTCAAAAGTGAGTTATTTTAATTATAAGATTAGTATAGGTCTAAATAATATTAGCCAATAATTTTTAGACATGTTTAGGTGACATTCATGCCCGTATTTATTGGTTTTAACCCGTATTTAATCCCTTTAATTCTTACCATGCAACATGGTTTTTTACTTTTTGAGGGACCTTATTATAACTATAAAATCATAAAATACCCATAAATTAATCATGGATGAAATTTTAAACCTTATCTCAATAATTTTCCCTAATGTTAGACATTTTTCAATTTTATATTATTTAATTAAATATGATTTATTTTAAAATATCATTAAAATCAATTTTTACACCATTCATTACTTTGACTTTTAAAAAAATATTAATACAAAATATTAATTAAAAAAAACCATTAATACATCCCAAATTGTTTTAGTACATATATTAAATTAATAAATGACATAAATTATCTCAAATTATATTTATTTTAATATTTTTAATATCATTTATTTAATATTTCCATTTATTAAATAATTACCACATCATCATTGTGTATACCTTTAAGGTAATTATTTATTAACTAAAAATTTAAAATAAATGAAAAATATTAATATTAAAATATTATATTTATAATTATAATAAATAGTTAATGATATATTCTAAATAAATTCATATTAAACATGTAATAATTATTAAAAACAATGGAATGAAAAATCTGACTTTCCTTAAAATTAAATAGTATCAAAGGCATAAAGTTACACAAGTGGCTCCAAGGGTCTATAAATTTTTACCAAGGATCATTTTGGTTGAAAATAACTCTTCCAATAAAGTCAATACACACTTTAGGGTAATTATATAATGTTTTTAATATTATTTTTACATTTAATTAAATGATATACCTTTAACTATGGCAGTTAAAAATATAAGGGAACTATATAATATATTACTATTAATATTAGAAAAAAAATATAAGGGAACTATATAATATATTTATAACTTATTATTCCAAACGAGGAATAAACTTTTTAATAACTAAATATATAGAAGCTACCAAGATTAATTTAAAATTAATATTTTAGATGAGATGAAACAACGAGTTTTTAGTGTAACAATGTTCAAAATATGTTAATGTTTTTATATCCAATTTCATGTTGAAATTGATATAAATAACCCAAATTTGATTTATTAATATATAATAGAACTATTTTAACTTAAAAACCAATTTAAAATATGATTTAACAATAAAAATAAATTTGAGAAAAATGCAGTTTCCAATTAAATTTTTTTTTTATAATTAATAAAAAAATGAAACATATTAGAAAAAAATTAAACCTAAGAAAATTTTTATATAAAAATATAAAAAAAAAATAAGTTTATTTTATCAATTATAATTTATGAAATCTCAAACATTTAATTTTAAAAAATGTGTGTGTAATTAAAATACAGAAAAGCTTCCTTTAGAAATATGTCTTTTTATGCGTAAAAGTCGATTTATTTTAATATAATGTATAGAAAACAAAAAATATGAATGTTTAACATTATATTGAACATATAATATATAAATTACATAACTTTTTTAACATTATTCAATTATATTAATTTAGTATCTATATTATAATAACATTTCATTTTTCTTTTAATCTGGTTGTTGTATGCAATGTAAGGTATTGAAAATATTTACTTTAAAAAGATACATACTATAAAATCATGGGTCATTACATTATCCAGTCCTCCAAAAAAATAATTCTTTGTAAATTTAAATTTAACATCCAAAATCAAATTTTTATACTTGAAAATTATTTTGTGGGAAACCCACATTATAAATATGGTTAATAAAATATTATCTCAACAATAAGGAATGTTGAATATGAATGTCACTACAAAATTAGGCTATAGAATAGGAGAGAATTAATGGAAAGTGAAAAATGGATTTGGAAGAGAAATATAACTATCAATTTTTAATGTATACTGATAGATAACATGGTTATTAGAATGTTAAAAATCACAACACATTAAATTTGTTATTGGTTGAAAGACCATTGATTTTCTAGAAAGAAAACTGAAGAGATTTGTTTTTCAAAATTTTTTCCCCTATAGTTGAGGAATTATTTTACTATATTGGTAAATAACTCAAGAAAAATTAATTGATTTCTTTCCATTTCAGAATCTCATAATTTTTTAGATTCTATCTGTTCCCACTTCATTTCTTAAAGAAAGAGATGGATATTCATGATGAATTTTCTTTCTAAAGAACCATTATCCAATGATCCATTAGTCATTCCTTCACCTATAAAATATTATAAAAACCAAAATTCTTAGTATAGGTTATCCAAAATTATAAATAATTCTTTAACCATAATCAACAATATCCAATTTTCTACTTAACCTATTCAATAATTAGTTACCTTAAGACTCATTAGTAATACTTAAGTCCAAATTTAATGTCAAAAAAATTAAATGAATTATTAAAAAATTTACAAAATCAACTTAAAATTAGATTCCCCAAACAATATAATATAGCAATTATCCTCACAAAATAAATATTCTATCTCCATAAAAACTGTAATGAAAATGTTCTTTCTTCCAATTCTTTAAAGACTAAGTTCTACAATACAATTCTTATTTATTCCATAATTCCTATGAACAGTACATTGTTGATAATATAATCAAATAAAATAATTGTTTAATCCAAGAATAATCAAATTAATCAGTTCTCTTTTTCTCTGATGAGATTATATGCTTGACTATGATCTATTAGATTATTTTGAGGAATATTACTTTGATGCTTCAGGAATTCTATTTTGTAGTGCCCTATATCTTTGAAGTTGAAGAATTGAATGCAAGAAAATAACTTTATTCCCTAGAAATCATGAGAATGTTTTCCTTTTTCTCCACACATGAAGAAATATATTTTTCCTATTATTTATATACCATGGTTTTTCCTTCTAAAATTATCAAATCTCAGAAAAGCCTTCTTTGAATTCTTCCCTTTATCTATATTTTTCCCTACTGTCCTTTTCTTCTCATGCTTCCTTCCAAAGCCATAATACATTGAAAATTATTTTTACCTCTTAATAGAACATGATAATATATCCTTATATGATGTTATTTTTTGTGAGACTACATTCCTTCAAAATATTTTCTTAAACCCATTGAAGAAATGATCATTCGTACTGTTTGAATCATATGCATTGATGTGGTTCCAATTCCATTGGGTGGGTTCCCTCTCTAAAAAAAATTAATACAATAGATTAGATGATAAAAATATGAAAATATTTTATAATATCAGAACTAGTGAATCACATAATCTAAATTGAAAATTTTGGTATAACAGATCTCTAAATCATAATCTTGTGTTGTTTAGAAATATTTCAAAATCCTTTCATAGTTTTTCATTCAATCATTCATTTTTTCCAAAATATAGTTCCAAAAGCGTATACATAATTTCCTATAATACCATTTGTAATGAAACTGACCCCTATATCCCATAGTCAAGGGAAAAATTATTACATTGGACAAGATACAAGGAATCAAATCATGAATGATGAAAGAATTCAGTATTCTTGGTAAAATACTTACATATTTGAAATTAAAATCAAATTTTAAACATAAAATGAAAAAAACATTTTCTATGATAACACAATTTTTTCACTTAGAATAACCTCACATATAAATTATAACACACTTCTTAGAAACATGGGGAAAATAAAACATAAGTAAGGGGTGAGCTCAAATGCACAGTAAGGGTAATGTACAACAGAAGCTATGAGTATACAAGGAATAAAAAATATGGAATGTTTAATATCTGAAAAAAATTTCATTTAATTAATAAATTGATCATAATATGATACAAATATGATATTGTCAGATAATTCCATACAAATAACTCATAAAATAGAAACTTAACAATGTATATCCTAACTAATCCTATAATCACATGGAATATTCATAAAAAGATTCATAATTTGGAAATCAATAATATTGTATATCTAAAACATATTGTCGGGACTTCTTTTCCATGAATCTAAAACTATTAATGCATCATTCCTGGAATCTAACTTTATCAGGGATTCATATGAGGAATACGATGAATGGGTAAATCCTTGGAAAAAACTCAATCTAGTTTTTATCCAGACACCAAATGATGAATCAGGGGTCTATAGAGGTACCCTCCCATAACTTATTAATTAAATTACATTATACATTCTATATGAGTGAAACCTAAACAATATAAACATTGGTATTAAAAACTATCATAAAAATGTGAATACTTTAACCATTAACCAAGAATGGTTTCAAATTAGCTTATAGAAATACAAATTGATCAAAAACCATTAAATAAAATATGTTATATGATATAATAAGAGATAAAACATAATTAATCATAATTTTTCAAGAAAGTTTTTTGACATAGACGAAAACACTCAAAAGATTTTTTAAAAATCATTTGGAAAAATATCAGTTTTTAGTTCAGAAGTCATATATTTAAAATGTTTCACAATTATAAAAGAAGTTATAATTTTTGAAAATAACCATATATAGTTTTTACTTTGTATCGATGAAATTAAAGTGTCATAATGAAATAAAAATCCACTCATGATGCATCAGTTAAACAAAAAATTCCTACCATATTTTCTTTTTTCAGAAAATCCATAAAGTACATTTCATGGGAAATGTTAAAAGATTCCATAAAAAATATACTATAAAAAGAATAACATGGGTAAAAATACATTAAACATTAATATGATAATATTAAAAAACTTTTTGAAATCATTTTCTAAAAAACATGTATATGAACGAAAAATACACCCCAGTAGAGGCATAAACACAAACAATTCTAAATAATAAAAACAGTATGAAATAACCCTTAAAAAGATAATACCATAAATAAAATTAATTGATTATGTGTGTCACCTATAAATTCAAATAAAAAATTTGTAAATAGAACATAAGATAATAGAAATTCATTTCACACAAAACATAATCAATGAAATAGATGTTTAACATAAGGAATGAAAATTGAGTTATGAAATCCCTTACATAACGCTTTTTTTAATGTACATGATTTAACATTATGTATAGTTGTTTAATGATGGTTATTAATATATAACAGAACAATTTTCAAATTTATTATATCTTATATGATCTTATTTTGTTATTTTATCTCCCGCTTGTTAATAATATTTCATTATTATGATTCTTTTTTGTGGAAACTACCTCATTTTTCTATGAAATTGTTTCATGTCACTCCCGGTTCTTATAAGTAGGATATCACTGTATAAAATCAATAATGTTATACTGATAATATTTATAACATTTATTAATTATTTAAAATTTTAATAGTCATTTTTAATGGTAAACATTAAAAATGAATCGTATCACGCAGTGGAGATTGTAGACTATATGTATGTATGAGTGATAATTTCATTCCTCTATTGGTGAAAGAATAAGAAATTAGCATTAATATTATTTTTTTAGAATAAATATAATATATGAATTGTCATATATATCTATTTTTTCCAACATTATACCTATACAAATAAAGTGGTGATGAAAAATAGATAACACCATAGTGAGGAGATGATAAGATGTACATACGCACGCATAATGCTTTTATTTTTTATGTGATGGATAAAAGTTAGAATGTGGATGTAACATAGTCATAGTAACATAGATGCATATAGATGATATTAGATTTATTACTTTATGTGGGAAATAATACATCAAGAGGAAATAGAAGATTAAATGAACTTGTATGATTTGGTAAAAACTGTTAGCACTTCTTCGGTAGACCTACATTAAATACCTTCTTAAGGGATCATGGTTTAGTCTTTTTCGAATAAAAAATCCACGAAAACGTGGATAAGGATGTCAATTGGAGGAATATTAAGATTTTTTTTCAGATTTAAGGCTCAATGTGGTTTCATGAAGTGAAGGAGGAGGATCCCTTTTAAATATGAGGTGTGGGGCACACTTTTTTAAACACTCAAAATATTAAATTAGTATAAATAAATATTTAATTCAAAATGGAATAAAAGAGCATTATTTATAAGGTTAGATGATTAAGGGATGATATATTCTCATAAAATAATTTTAAAAAAATATTAGTTCATATTATTACCTTTATATTTTGGTTTTAACCCTTATTAAATCCCTTTAACTCTTACCACGACAACATGGATTTTTACACTTTGATGGTCAATATTGTTACTATAAAATGAAAAAAAACTATAAATTAACAAATATTTAAATTTTAAACCTTATATAATTACATTGGATGAAATTTATATTTTAATAAATTTTTTATCATTTGATAAAATTATATTTAGTTTAAATTATAATTATTTTAAATTGTTACACTATTCATTAATTTGCCTTTCTAGAAAATATCTACACAATAGATAACTTCAAAAAATATATTTAATAATTAAATATTATATTTAGGACATATAGAAAATTTTTGTGTGACAATTATTATCTCAAATTATATTTATTTTAATATTTTTAATATTAATATTTTATATTTCCATTTATTAAACAATTTCTGCATCATCATTATGTTTGCTTTTAAGGTAATTATTTATTTACTAAAAATTAAAAAATAAACTAACAGGATGAATATAAAAATTTACCTTTCAAATTAATATTTATAGTTTAAAATATCTTTGGATTAATCACATATTAAAAATGTTATACATATTAAAAAATTGAATATGACATATTTAACTTTCCTTAAAATAAAATTCTATAAAAGGATTAAAGTCATCCAAGTGGTTTCAATAGGACATAAAATCATCCAAATGATTATTTATATCAATAATGACTCATAAAATAATATCAAGAGAAATGTTTGGCTTATTATATAATATTTGTAATATTATTTTTACCCTTAATTTCCTGATTTACCCATAATAATGGTAATTAAAAATATTAAGTTTAATATTCATATTGTATACAATGAGAAATATTTTTTAAATTTGGACCTTATGATTAAAAATTTGGAATCAATTTTTCATAATTAAATTTACATATCTTTTAGAAATTAATTTTAAAATATTTTTTTAGATGGGATGAAATGATGAGTTTTTAAAGTAAAAACTTTCAAAAGATTGTAATGTTTTTTATTAATTTTCAATATGAAATTTAATAAATGAAAATAATTGGATTATATATATATACATATATATTTATTAATTTATAAGTGAAATATTTATAGTTTAAAATAAATTAAAAAAATTAACTTTATAAAAAAATTTGACGAAAATATTATTTTTAATTAAAATGCAATAATTTTTTTTATTAATAGAAAAATGAAACAGATTATAAAAATAAAAAAATTAAACCAAAGTAAATTTTGATATTTATATTTATAAAACATGGTTTATTTTTTAAAATATAATTTATAAAAGTTGCAAAATTTATTTTAAAAATAATCACACCATCATAAGGTTGGAAAAACTACCTTTAGAAAACTAGAACATTTTTGCGCAAAAGTGATTTTATTTTTATATCATGTATAGAAAATACATAATATGGATGTTAAAAATTTGATTAAAAATAAAATATATAAATTACAGAATGTTTTTAATATTATCCATTCCTTCCAATTTAACATCAAGGTTACAACAATATCCCATTTTTCTTTCAAGGTTGTTGTTGCGTGCAACGTAAGCTATCCAAAATATCTTCTTTAAAAAGTGACATACCATATAATTTTGGGTTGTTATATTAACGTTTTATATTTTTTTGAAACAAAATACACAATATTATTCTCACAATTAATTATATTCATCATCTCACATAAATATCTTACCATTTATTACTCTTCATAGACATACCCTGTACAAACCTTTTTTCATAACCCAGGGAAACAAAACATACCAAAGGGTGAGATCAAAATTCCAATAATGGTAAACCTGATAGATATCAATCTATGGTCATATCAAATCATCTCGTAAGAATAATGGTATGAAGTCATGACTATAACTTACAATATTCATACTCAATATGTCGAAGTTTATAATCATGTGTCATGTCATGAAACATTATCATTTCAAAAGACACGAATCATAAGTGTGGTAAATCTTAAAATATAAATCATGGAACATAAATTAATTTCATAAATGTGTGTGAAAATCATAAATATGATACCCTGATACATTATTAATTATTTACTTTTAAATAAATTCAATCTTCTCGATGTCTTGCGATACTTGAAATACCCAGTTTAAATTAATGTTGGCACTCTATTAAAATATTATTTAAACATAACCATTATAAAATAGAAGCTAAATTAGAGGGTGTTAATAGGAATAAATAAATTTTAAAAAAATATATATTTTACAAATACTCATTGGTTATCTACTGATTAGATATAAAAATAATAATTATTTGAAAATAAATGAAATGTTTTTTGAAATATAATATTTTTTGAAAGAAAATGGTTTTTTCACCTATTCAAAAAATATTATATAATTAATTTTAGAAAGTTTAATAAATTTTATTTTATAAAAGTATCATAATTTTTGATATAATAAAATCAAAATTATCTTATGGTAAATTTTAAGTATTTTTCTGAAAAGTGTCATTTTTCGATGTCTAGTAAAAAATACTACTTTTTACCAAAAATTGCCTTTTAATTTAAATTATTTAAAATGAAAAAAATAATTATAAATTGGGTTTAATATAAAAACTGTCCAATTATATGACCATTTAACTAATTTTGTTCATTTTGATAAATTTTAGGTTTAATTTCAATAAAAAATATTTCCAAACTTATGATAATTTTCTCTTTGGAAGCCTTCATTTTCATTGTGTTTTAGGGTAAAATTTTAAAATAGAATATTCCAAATCTATGAATTGAATATGAAAAAATGGATCCCATATTTAGATTTATCATAATTTATATTATATATTATTTCCAACTTAATTTCTGACCTTTATGATTAGTAAATGATGTAAAATTTAATTAACATGGTTAGGGTAAAAACTGATTTATGGTGGGGTTAAACTTAGAATACAAGGGTTCAAATGAACTACTAACTTTTCCAAAATAAATAATGGTAATACATAGACCTTATAACCTTTAAGGGTATTCAATGAGCAATTTTTTTGATTTATATTTGATGAAAATGTGGTTGTAGTTATTTATTTTTAAACCATTCCATGTGTTCTCTCTTCACCACCTAATAAAGGCCACCCCCTCTATTACCCTATTCATAATTCCAAAGCCCTTTGGATTAGAAACTAACCACAAAAATAACCAATTTAATTCCATAAATTCATAATATAGTTCTTTGTTTTATCATAAATCCTTTGTAGGAAGAAGTTTTATTTAAACCAAAGGTGTTTATCTGAAGAATATGTAATGTTCCTAAACAAGAATTTTTATTTTATTTCTTCTTCAACACCCTTAAAATACTATTAATTAATTAAAGTATGAAAAAGTTTCTAGAATATATTAAGATGTTTTTATTTTATTTAAATTACCTATATCTATATCCTCTTCCATCAAATGGGAAACGAAACTACAAATCTTGTGTGGACGAACTACTGCCTCGCGAATCAATTTAATTAGTTTTCCATAACAAAATTTCAGGGATGCGTATAATGATATATTTAAAAAATATATATTATATTTAATATATTATTTTACATTTTACATTTTTAATTTCAATATCACATATAAATTTTAATCTTCCATTCCATCTAATGTATGATAATGCCACTAGTGTGTATGGTTGACTACCGTCTAACGAAGTGATGTGATTCATTTTTCACATAAATATTAAATGGAATATAATAAAAATATAATTAATGAATATATGTGATATATATGCTATGATATTAATTCTAAAAAATTAATATACCACCCACTTCTTTACCTTTTCACTCGTTAATGGAATGATATTGATTCTTGTGCGCAGTACGACTTACCATCTCCACAAAGTGTTGCGATTAATTTTTCTTGTAAAAAATAAATTAGTGGTTATAAAAATTTATATAATAAGTATATATTATATTTATATCATTAATATAATTATTTATAATATGTATATATATCCAGTAAACAATAACCTTAACTTTATCGACAAAATAAGCATGATAATGCAAGGTAATTGAAAGAAAAATCACGGAAAATAATGAAATATTATTAACAAATAGGTGGTAAAATGAAATAGGAGGGAAATATATGATATTATAAGTATTAATATTGTTATTTTATATATTAATAACATGATTAAACCTATTATATAAGAGTTTAAATCAGGTTAAACTTAATGATAAGCATGAGGTAAGGGAGTTAGTTAAAATTTCCATTTATTAAACAATATTATATTATTGGCCTTCTAATTTCACTTATATGGTGTAAATACTACCTATTTTATATGTAATGTAATGAATAATTCATAATTAGTGTTATTTTAAATTTTAATTAGAATTATTTAATCCAAAGGGATTTGAAATTATGGCGACTAAGTGGTATAGAATTTCATACCCCAATTTATTTAAAATTTGTTACATTAATTCTTCATTTTAATTTTGTATTATAAGGTTATGTGTATAGTTAATTTTTCTTATTTTATGTTTTATTTATATGTGTTATTTGTGGACATACATTATATACACATAATCTATTCATTTATTAATTATCTCATCAATTGTATGATCATTGCAGGAGATTTTACCTTAATGTCGATTTTATTTAAACATATTTTTCAATATGCACCAATTCAATTTCATTTGGTGTATATGATACCACTTAATGTATTTGAAAATAATAAATATTTATTCTTGATGAATATTCTTTCAATTCAAGGTTATCTATATTCTTTGTGTTGTGGATTTTAATATTTCCTAAACTATATACCATTCTTATATCCGTTGTTTACATTGAATGTTATTTGGTCAACTCTACAAAATACTAATATATATGATTTCTTTAATCTATGAAAATATTTGTTCAAAATCACATTATTCATTAATTAAATATATTACTCTATCTATGAGTATTTATTTAGACATGCAGTGATGGGTGGGGCTCCGACTTATATTTCCCATCGATTCATTTATTGGTATCACAAATCAAATTAGTTGGAAATATTAAATGGGTTTCTACCTATAGTTTTAAAATTTATAGTGAAAAGTCTTTATGGTAGAGGTATCATTATTTCTAAGATTATAAATTCCAATAATTTAACATCAACTTCATTTATAATTTAGTTATTATTATTATTGAGGAGATTTTTACAATGACATTATATCTAGAAGCATTTTATTCTTAGTTTATTGTTTAAATGGAATGTGTTTTTATTAATTTAACTTTCAATATTTATTATTCCTTATCTAATTATGATAGCTATGTTATTGATTAAATGGAATGTGTGTTATGTTAGAACCATTACGGAGCATTTGAGATCACCCTTATATTTTTTATTTTCTATAGGACATGAAGAAGAAATATTTGAATGAGTTTTTAAGGATGAATTTAATATATTTGTTTTATACTATTTGTTATTTTCTATTCCCAAATTAAAATGGTAATAATTCATGTATATATTTATTTAAACTGCTAGACTAATCGGTCTTTTGGGATTTGACCCCTATATCTATAACAATGTAATAATGTATGCACCATATCTAGGTTACTGGAGTTAGGGTTTTTATAATAACTATATAAAATATTTTATATGTCAAGGTTAACTACTTAGATTTATGAAGTATAATAGACCAAGAATCAACACATATTTTCCATAGTGTATTAAAAACATCCACTTGTTTTCCATAGCTGATCAAGCTCATCAACTTCTTTCCAATAACAGATCAAGGACATCAACTTATGTCCACTAATTATCTCCTTAGAAGTAAATATTTTCCTAATGAGTTGGACGAATATATAATTCTGAGACCAGCCATATCATAATGAAAACCATAAATTTTTATTCCAATAGATCATAAAACATTCATCATATAATCACATCATAACCCTTGCAAAAAAAGGGTTTCACACGCATTTAATCACTTCATCATAGAGTTACCCATAAAAAATAAACATGTTTAAAACATATATCATCAATATAATCCCTAAAGATAGTTAATAAGTATAGTATAATTTGATTATAATCCTTTTAAAAAAATTAATATCAATGCATGTGGTCACAGATGAAAATTTTAATAAAGGAATCAGTAGAATATTTCATTATGAAAATACCCCTTTTACTTTAAAGAAACTTATTTAGAATATAATTTTTTTAAAAATATTAAATAAATTTTTTTTGTTGAAAATAATATTTGACACAAATAGAGGAAACATCCAATCATTATTCAAACATTAATTTTGTAAATTATACTCAATCTATATACATTAAAAGAAAAAAGTAATTTTTAATTTTTCGATAAAGTCAAAAAATATTTTTTAGAAAAAGAAAAGAATATTCATTTTAATCCATTTTTTTAAAATTCATCCAGGAGTAAAATTTATTTTAACCAATAATAGTATAATATTAAAAGCATTCATCAAAGTATTACTATAAAACATTGATATTGGAGAAAAAGGATTTTCGAACGAAGAGAGAAATAATGTAGTTTTTTTTTAAAAAATTTACTTCCATATCATGAGTACCTAAAGTAAATAAAATGAATGGAAAACAATGAAACTCAGAAAATATAAAGAGGAGAATAAATTTCAATATGTTATTTAGAGTTATATCATATTATTTCATCATCAAAAACATGATAATAAAAAATCCTTGTAAAACAAGTGATTGTAACATAATAACCTTAGTACATTGATTATATTGAAATAAAAACCATAATTAAGTGATTAAATTGTATGTATATTTATATACAAATATTTTACAATTTTATATTCATAAATTTATTTAATGGTTATTACATACACCACATGAAAGAAACAAGTAGTGAATATGGAATGTGTCTCACATTAGTAAATGTGAGACGCAAATATATTACATTGAGTCCTAAATTATCCAAAATAAATAAAAAATAATGTATAATAAATATAAATATATTATAATCGATAAAATAATAATATATATTCTTATATGATCTTAATAATTCGATATATAATATTTCTACATCCATTTATTAATAATTTATTATTGAAATTGTCTCTTCCGGGTGTTAACAATTTCATTCTTCAGGAAAGTGTCATTTTGTTAGTTCTAGTCCTTGTAATTTCATCATGGTTCCATTATTTACACAATTTTAATCCTAAAATAAATATTATATATATTCATAATATATTAATTTTTAGTCATCTCCAAAATACTGAGATAGAAAAAATGAATTACACTGTTTACATAGATGTAAGTCGTATAAATGCATGAATGATGTTTTCAATTTTAGATAAATGAAATGAAATAAAGATAAATATTAATTTAGAAATATAAAATCATTATTGTCTCATATATATAATTTATATTTATTAATTATATCATTATTTACATCCATGTAAAGGAGAAACGATAAACGAAACATATAGCTTCGTGGGGGTGGTAGTCCACATGTGCGCATAAGTGGAATTATTATTTTATAAAGGATTGGAAGTCAATAAGGTTGATGTGGTATTATAATATTATATTTACAATTATCTCTTAAATATAATATATACGTTATGTCTATCATTATATCCACCCGTGATATGTGGTGATTGAAAATGAATTAAATTGGTTCACAAGGCGGTTGTCTTCCATACACATGATGAAAAATTTTATTTATTATTTGATAGAAGAAGAGATATATATAGTTTTATAAATGAAAATAATAAAATATTATTATACATTATATTTTTTTTATTATATAAAAATTATTATTCCATAGTTGAAGGTGAAATTGAAGAATTGACATAGAATGTTCTCAGTGACGACAATTACCATCGATTTGAAAAACCTAATTCTGATTTCTTATTAAAGACCATAGGGTTGTTTTTTTGGAAAGTAAATATTCTTTATAAAGTGTCTAAGGATGCAAGGAACACATTTTTCCAAGGTTTGGCCAAGCTAAATGGCTTAATATGTCTGAATAAGTGAGTGGAAGAGGTTCACATTGATAACTGAGGTGAGTGATACACATGTAATTTTTAAATGTTTTAAAATAATTATAATTCACTTTGATTGAATAAATTATAAAAAATGGTCAATTAACAAACCTTAAATTGAAATTATCCAAGTTTTTAGTTCATTTTAACCCAAATATTTTTAGTTTTTCCCATGATAAATCAATTTTAACCTTAACTGTGGTATTTTTTTTCAATATTTTCACTATTACTTATGATAAAAAATATAAGGGTAACCTCTATGGCGTACCATATCCCACTAAAACACATTCACGTCACTAAAAATAAAGCCAAGACCTTATCAATGCACCTAGTATGATGTTAATATATTGGAAATTATCATCACTTGAGAAAATTACCCTAAGAAGCCATTAAAAAACACCACCGAAAACAATCCATCACTGATGTCACCCATCACTATGTTTTTAAATTGACTTGCCAAAAATCTTGAGCTTCCCTTCATACCATCATTTCATCCTCACTCAAAAACATGAACTCTAATGAGATTTCTATCCAAAACCTACTACCAATTCATGACCCACTTTCCAGTTGTCATTACCCAACATTCCCATTGGAATCACAACCATTTAACCAATCGTGTCATTCCAGAATGACCCCACTGATCTAATTGGAAACACATAGACCACCACACAGAACCATAACCCAACTGCCCCATGCATAACCCACACTTCCCACTATGATCCCATAGAAATATAATGTACGTTTATCTCAAGCCTCCTACCCACCAATCCCAAATAGCATCTTCCTTCCAAATAAATCGCACACCAGGACTTCCTCAATGCCTTCAGGGTCATTTAATTTCCCCCAACTACAAACTAAACACAACTCTAGGTCACACATATCATATGTCACCATAGCTAGGCCCAACACGCAATCACTCATTTGACCATTCCTCTTCATCTGTCATCCTCATTAAACTCAATGAATACTCAACATTGTCACCTAATAAACTAACCATTTGTACATGAAATCTCAAACAATTGACCACTACTAACCCCGAGCTCCACTTCCACAACAGATGTTCCATTCCATGATTTGGTCTCTTTGGTCCAACTAGAAAAAAATAATCAATGGTTCCCGCATTATTCACCGTCAATTCCATAGGGCAAGGATCCTAACCACTTTACCTCTTCCTCGAATTTACCTTACAACAAATTAACAGAACCAAGGTAGCTCCTAAGAAAAAAAGGCACAAGACTAAAATTTTATCACACTATATGAATCCAACTATGTATCGATTTTTCCACTAAATAAACCACTCCTCCTTCCTTTATTAAGTTACCTTCGACACTGGGCCAATCTAACATGAGGATACCATCATTTTAGCAAATCAATCAACTCATAACCACCACTCCAGTCACATTTTAAAAATCATTACCTTCCCCGGTTAAACCTATAGTCTAAAATCACACTAGGACGCTCTTTTTCATGCCACAACCAAGTTCCGAAATGACTATCTAATTCATACACACAAAAAATCACTAATAACCTAGCCAAACTATCTCATGGTTCATCATTAAATAATGATTGGTCCATTGTCCCTATATTTGAGTCACATCAGAAAAAATTCAGTAACTCTCTCTCTGTGATTTACAAAATAAACCTCAACTAACTCACATCTCAAAATGACACTCCTTTTCCCACTCCAAAACATACTGCATCTAATCTACCCTTGAAGAAATTTACTCTTTGACTCTCACTATAAACACCCACACAATGGGGTTTGTGAAGGATTGAAAATATAAATCTATGTCCAATATCACCTTCCTTAACCCAAGACGCTGAAACATAACATGGAAGGAAAATAAAACAAATACATACACAAATAAAACATTAAGAATATGGAGAAATCATTAATACCACATATCTCATGTTCATTGATGAACTCTTTTGTAACCTTTACCATTAACTAAAACTCAAACACCACTTAAATCCTCATAATATAATCTTCTATAAAATTGAGGGTTTTAAGGAGTTAGAATAAGAGGTGAGATTATACATGCCATAATCAAAAAATTAGATTGAAGATGATTGTTAGACTCAAGCAGATCTTCAATTATCACTAAAACACACTCCAAAATCCTAATAATAGAAGGATAATCATATCTTGAAAATATTGAAGGGTTTGATTTGTCACCCAATATGGATGAAGAATAATGAATAAAATAGGGATATAACCCCTAAATAATGACCAAGGAAAACTATAATTTCCCACTTTTTAAGGGCCTCATGGTTTTCTGTATGGCCAATAAAACCATGTAATAACCATACTCTAAATCGTCATCTTCATTTATCCAAGAGGGTTTAAGAAGCATGGTTTCTATGAAACACCCACACAGTTTGGAAAATCATGTTGAAAAAACGACTTATCCTCTATCGAAATGGTTCCCCAAGCCACTCAGTTTCCTAGGCCAGGTGCATGGTTTGTACTAACCATGGATAAAACATACACTTCACATGGTATGGCACATTTTCCCCTACTTTCATGTCTTATTCCCCCCAAGAGACACCTAAAACTATTAATAAACCCAAGAACAACCACATTAACAAAAAATGTACATTTAAAAAAAATTAGACAAGGATATACATTTACAAAAGGTTGGGATCTTAAAAAGTGTTTAGGATAAATAAGACGTGTTATTCATGGATGTGTTAGTATACCCATACACAAGATTAATGATATAATTCCTTAATTAATGGACTCTATGAAGTTAAATAAAAAATTTACTCTTATTATAAATCTATATGTTACATAAAAATTGAAATTATTCATTAAATACATAATTTTTTAAATTCATAAGATATGGCGGTGAAAAATAAACCTTTTCATGTCTTGAAAATGATTGTCCGTACATACACTTGATCAGGTCATTTGTTTTTCTTTTTAGATGATACTGAACAATTGAATAATTGATGTTCAAAAAATTGAAGAAATTTAAGTATGTATATTACATTGAATTAAGTATATTAACAATTTTGGGGAAGACTAGGACGATGAATAATAAAATTAATGACAAAAGATGAGTGAAATACGCACATCAAGAACATTAATTTTCCTTGTAATTATATTTAGAAATAATGGGATTAATATTAATACAGTATTCCAAAGGACATGATTTAGGGAAGAGGGTTCTATGTTGAACTATTGTAAAGAAATTCTATATATAATTAGAATGTATGGGTGTGTTAATAATTAGTTTATGTGTATCCTTTTATAAGTGAATGGAAATTCAGTGTTGGTGTTACGTTAAATTAATAAATTATTTCTTGAAATGCTTCAAAATCGATGATCCCATACCTAAAAATTATGGAATTAGTAACATTATATGGATTAAAATCATATAACCACTCATGTAGGATACACCTTTAAGTGATTTAGTATTTTTACATTCCCTTTTAACAATACCCTGGTGTAATATTTTTTCCGGGGGATTTACACCACCAGCATAGGTTGCAGAAGGAACTTCAGATGGATCTTGTGTATATGTGCTTCGATGGGATACATACCCAATGGGCTAAGAAGGATCGATGGGAACCATCCATAGGTGGTGGGATCTAGTGACTCAAGTGGAAAACATACATAGGGAGGAATAATTGGTGGTGGGAGATCTCACAAGAATTTTGTTGGCGGTTAGCGAATGTGCATCACAACGATAGTGGAGGTGTGATTAAGGCCTTGAAAGAGTGTCGGTGATGCATAGACTATGGATGGTGACATGGGATTTGATGGAAGGGAAAAAATTTGTTAGTGATGAACCGGTGAGACGTGTGAGGTTGAAAAAAACCAGTGGTGTTCAAACATGCACTATAATAAAATGGGTCTAGGATACAAATAATAAAATAAATAAGAATATTTTGATTGGGGGGGGGGCTTATCCCTTGGGGGTGGGGGAGGGGCTATGACCTTTCTGTTAGGATGTGGGTGTGTTGTGTATATAAGTTTCATTTTTATTGTACTCTAAAACACCTATAATATATTAATTTATTTATTTTAAATAATATTTACGTCATAAAAAATTTTAATTGTTCCATAACCAAGTTTTACAAAATTACTATTTAATCAAAATAAAATTCATTAAACAATTTTTTATTAATAATTCCTTTTACTATAGTTCTAAAAATTTTGGTCATGGTTTTTTTAAGTTCAAATAGTATTTTAAGATTTATAATTTTATTACTAAGTTTCATATTTTATTACATAAATGGTTTAAAACATTATAGTTCATTTTTATATATTTAGAATGTACTGAAAATTATCATTTTTATTAAAATAACATTTTATCTAAATATAGATATTTTATGAAAGTGATTGAAATTTCATATTATTTAAAATTTTATTTTCTAAATAAAAAAATAATGTTAATTTTACCTAATTCTATTTCTAAAAATTATATATATAACTTTTTATACAAAATACAATATATAATGATAAACAATTTTTATTTAAAAATGATCTTCTTAAAAATTAATTTTTTCTAAATTTATTTCAAACTAATTTTATAATGAAAATAATTTTAATATTTATAATCATTTATAGATTTATTATATGTTATCATAATCATATTTGATGGATTATTACTTTAATTTTATAATGTATCAGAAAATTGAGAGGAATATGTGGGGAAGTCTCTAAAGAGACTCGATGAAAGCCAGGCTTGGAAACCGTGGTTGTGCTTTCAGTGATGATTTTCCTTTCCTCACTAGATCGGTTGAGCCATGGCAACCATTGAACTTGATTGGGAGTGTACTTTTTTTCCTGTTCCTTTGGAAACAAAGGAGGAAAATCCCCATGAGGAAGCTACTGCTACACATTCTATGATTGATAAATTCAAAGGAATTCCTTTCCTTGATGGACTCAAAGGCACAGATCTTCCCAAAGTAACATCTTCCAAACTGAATTTGTGCAAAAAATTAGAGGATGGAGGATTTTCAATTGAGGCTGATCTTGAATCACTCCAGCAAAGAGCCCAAATGTGTAAGTTCTTGGTTTTGGTATGTATCTCTTACATAAAAGGTGATAAACCATGGACTTACTCTGATTCGAAAATTTTCGTTGCTCATTATTGGGGTTTTTTGAACTGGAAGCTCATCCCTTTAGGGAAGGGTTATTTTCAAATACTACTTACCTCCTAGGATGAATTAGATCGATTATGGAGAGTAGAGAACATTCAACTCAAGCTTGGTCTTCTTTTTATCTTTGAATGAAATTACAGTTTCAATCCACACACGCATAGGAACCATACTACCCAGATATGGGTTAGATTGGATGGTCAAAATTGGTATTTTTGGCATCTGGAAAATTTAAATGACATACCCACTTACATAGGAACTCGCCCTAAGATTGATCAGAGAACATTGATTGGGGATCTAGGACTCTTTTCCAGAATAATGATAGAAGTGAATTTTGAATCTAAACTCCCACAAAGTATCACCTTCAATGCGAATGACTATAGAACAAAAATTAGAATTGAGTATGAATGTAAGCCCCCATTTTGTGTCCTTTTTAACATCATAGGTCACTATATTTTAAACTATAGAGTGGTGAAGAAGTAAGTTGCCCAACCAATTGAATCTGAATGGACTGAAATTAAGAAACAAAAGGACAAAGGTACTGCCATTGATAATCCAGAGCCCTCCATGAGGAAAAATAAAAAATGGATTAAAAGGGAAAAGGATTTGAATACCAATGGAAATAATGGGAAGAATTAGTAGAAGAAGATGATCAAGAAACTGAGGATCACTATATTGTTGAGGAAGTAGAAGCGTTCATTATGGAGATCATTAAACAGTATCAATCTGATCCATAAATTGTGCTAACTAGGTCACACATGAATTCTGTTACCTCCACCAAGTAGTCCTCTACCTCCTCATACACATATGATGATTTTAGGGACAAAACAGAACCTCCTGTTATCCCTGATGGTTTGGGTGACCAGTGTGCAGGTCTGCACACAGCTAATGGGGGAGGAGGCCCTATTCTTTCCCTAAACCATACAACTTTTTAGAATTTGGATAACACTAGTTCTCCTACTTAATTAGACATACGTCCCACTGATAAATAGGACAGTGTTCCTACTTCTCCTATGTTCTCATGGAGCCCACTTATTTTGATTTCAGGAGCAGATAGTGACACACATGCCCCTTCTCACTATAAATCCACTCACTGTAATTTAACTGCATAAATTTTTCCTTGTAGGGAATTGGCTCCTGTTTAGGTTCCTACATATGTTGAGGCTAATAATGATTATATTATCAATTATCCTAACACATATCCTATTGTTACTAGCAATAAGTAGGGAAATAGATCCAACCCAAGCTCTATAAAAGCTCCTAGAAGAACTTCAAGGAGGAAGGGTTCATGAAATATGAGAATGGGGGGTTCCAAACCCAAAAACTGGTTCTAATGAATATTTTGTTTTGGAATTTTTAGGGAATTGTGAAGCCTAACAATTTTATTGATTTAAGATGATCTATTAATACTCATCAACCCAAAGTTTTTTAAATTGATGAACCTAAGATTTGTTTCCCCTCTCGATTTTCTCACCTTTTTCTGTCTTGTTATGTCTTTATAGGTTCTTGTAAAAATTGTTCTTCTATTGAAACCCTTTGGATATTTACTCACTATACTTTGGAAAATTTCAATACTTTCTATATATCGAAATAGGAGTAAAATTTTGAATTTACTATTGACTATGCTCACATATTTTTCTCTTTCATCTATGTTAAGAATAGATACTAAGACAGAAGACATCTTTGGAATGATCTCTCTTACTTAGATAATTTTCTTCATGATCCTTGGTTTATGGTTGGTTATTTTAATGCCATTTTTGGTCCAGGTGAGAAAATGGGACCAAATAACTCCAATATATCTTCATGGGAGTTTAAATATTATATTTATGAAACCAACCTTATTTAAATTAATCTTACTGGTGCCAAATATACGTGGTATAGAAGGAATTATTACAGGGTGGTAGCTCGAAAATTAGACAGAGCTTTTATAATTGAGATAGCTCTGGATAAGTGGAACACCATATCTAGCACAAACCTCCCAAAAATAAACTCTGACCACCATCTAATCTAGATAAATATCATTAACAATCAACAAAGGATTGTTTTTCCCCTCAGATTCAACAACACTTGGTCTTATGACCCTGATTGTGCTAACATTATTAATCATTCTTGGGCTGCCATGCATCACTGCAATGATTCTTTTTCTTGTTCCACTAAATTAAAAAATCTCAAATAGATCCTTAAACATTGGTGTAGTCCCAAATCCAAGAAAATTGATAATGACATTCTTCATTTGGAAGAAGAAATAACAAACATCAAAACATCACTACTGACAATAACTTTTCCACTCATCCGTAACCTGAAATCAATATTACCACAAAGCTTTCTTCCTTGTTCACTTTTAATTATAACATGAGAAAACAAAATTTCAAAACCAAATATCTCACTGATGGAGATCAAAACACTAAACTCTACAACACCCTCCAAAGAATCAGGAATTCTAATAGATCTCTTTCCTTCCTAAGGGAGGGGGAAAACCTCTTTGATAATGAAAATAGCATGGACAATCATGTAGTCTCTTATTTTGGAAATATCTTCAATGGTCCTGCCTCTATGAAGAACCTTCTTCATAATGTTAACCCTGTTGTGGTCAATGATTTAGATAAATGTTTTCTTACTAGCATCCCACTTGAGCATGAGATTAGAGACACTGTTTTTAGTATAAATCCGGATAGTGCACTGAGCATTGATGGTTTTAATAATGGTTTTTATCATAAATTTTGGGATGTAATTCAAACTGAAATTTGCAGGTTTTTTAGGAATTTCCTTTCTAATGGTTGACTCCCTCATGGGTTGAATTCCCAATTCATCTCCTTGATTCCCAAAGTGGATAATGCCACTGAAATCCATCAATTCAGACCCATTTCATTAATCAATACCCTTAATAAAATTATCACCAAACTTATTGCCAATAGAATATCCTCTATTATTAATAAAATTGTTTCATGGAATCAATTTGGATTTTTCAAGGACAGGTCCATTCAAGATTGTATTTGTATTTCCTTTGAAAGCACTAAACTGTTAAATAAAACCAATAGGGGAGGAGATATTTCCATTAAGATTGATATCATAAATGATTTCAATACGATGGATTGGGGATTTATTTTCAAGGTTCTTCAGAACTTTGGATTTAATGATTAATTTTTTAGAATAATCAAAAATCTTTTCAACTCGGACAACATATCCTTCCTTGTTATTGGTTCTGTTAAGAGTTTTTTTAAATGCACCAAAGGTGTCAGACAGGGTGACCCTCTCTCTGCCATGCTTTTTTCAATTTTGGAGGACTACTTAATAATATTGATCACTTTCCTTGTTGAAAAAAACAAGATTATGCTGATAAGAGAGTTTATTAATTTTAATGTTCCCACACATCTTTTATATGAAGATGATATTATTCTTTCCTTGCAAGGGAATAAATGGAATATTCAAAATCACAAATCTGCCCTTTCACACTATGAAGATATTTCTGGTCAAATAATTAATTGGAACAAATCCTTTACATTCTTTGGGAAAAGGTTTCCTACTAATAGAAAATTCTATATTATTTATTATATAGGTATTAAAGAAGGATCCATTCTCTTCACCTATCTTGGTGTTCCCATAATATGGGGCAGACCAAAATCTTGTTAGTTCTCTATAACTGTTGACCAAATCCTTTACCAACTGTAATCTTAGAAAGTCAAATCCTTCTCTTTGGCTGGTACGATTTATCTTGTAAAATCCACGAATGTTTCTAAAACTATCGACACATTGATGATTTATAAATTCACTTCTAGTCTTCTTAAAAAAATTAACGTTGCTATCAAAACATTGTTTGGAGGGTAAGTACTCCTGAATGGAAATTAGTGATTATTCCTTGGTCTACTTGCTGCAAGACTCTTGGAAAAGGTGATCTCCGTATAAAAAACCTCAAACTCTTTAATGATGCCTTACATGTCACGACCCGTCCTCGGAGCCCGTGCCGTGACTACCCCAAGCCCAAATTCTATAATCTAGGGGCTGGAGACTGGCACCAAAAGCATAAATCCTGATAACTAGGAAGACATTGCATTTATAAAAGTAATCAAAACACCACAGAGTACAAGAGGAAGTAATACACTAAGTACAAAAGAAGTGCTGAAAAGTAAATGGGCCAGAATACAAACCCAACTGAATATACAGCTACAACTGAACAAAAGTACAACAGAAAAAGAAAACAGCTGGAAAAAGGGAAGCAGCTCCTGGGTCGTTCTCCTCGGATCCTACCTGAAGGGTAGGTACAGATAGCGCAGCTCTTGGATCGTCCACCACGGATTCTACCTGAAGGGTAGGTACAGATAGTGCAGCTCCAGGATCGTCCACCACGGAGGGATATTGTCACTGGGCCCTGGTGACAACACAGAAACTCTGCCTTAACATGGCCGTCAGGTCCTGGCCCACCAGGTACCATCAGTTGCCCCGCAGACATGTGGGGCACACCCCAGGGTCCACCAACATGCCTGAACGGGTCATCTGACTAATGATTGTCCCCACATGCCAACACATGTCTTTTCTAGTGTAATTTGTCCTCACTCACACACACCCTGGGAAACTTCCCAGAAGGTCACCCATCCTGATCACTACTCCAATCCAACCACGCTTAACTGTGGAGTTCTAATCAGACAGGCTCCCGAAAATGAAGGTGCACCTTGTTGACATGAGTCATATCATTTAGTCATTTAACCATTTATCATTTGGGGATGTTACAAGCCCGACTCACCTAGAATCTTTTTCATAAAAACTCTGAATCCATTTCCTTTCTTAACAATTTATTTATTGACAAAATGAAGGAGGGAAATTTAAATTACATGAGTTCTTCCATTTAGACTTCCATTAGGAATTATTTTTCTAGTATCTTGACTAACTATAGGTGGATTGAGAGGAGAGAATCTTCCATGAATTTGTGGATTGAAAAATTGGCGGGAGATCCTTTCATCTCTATGATTCCCCCAAACAAAACTCCAGATTGCACCCATACTATCAAGGAGGTCATTATCTCTCACAACATTAATTTTCCTGATAGTATCAATCATGTAATTGAAAACTACCCTTTTCCATCACTGAGGATTTTTTAGTTTTGTAACCTTCCCATAATGGCATTCTTGACTCTAAAGAATTCTAAAATCATAGTATTATTAATTCTAAATACACTCTTAGTTGGATAAATTTTTTTGATAAATAATGCTTAAATTTTTCAAGACTCACTCGTATTTGGCATATTGCTCGCAAGAGGATTCCTACTGACATTTTCCTTTAGTCATTTGGGATCCAGATCTGCTCTAAATGTCATCTTTGTAACCATTATTGTGAATATATTAAACATATTTTCCTCTAATGTGTTATAAAAAATACTTTATGTAATTATGTGCTTGATCTTTTTGAGTGCAGATGGATACATAACGATTCAATCAATGCTCGACTAAAATGTTGTGTGGATCTTGAAGAATCTCAGAAAATCTAGAACCTTTTTTTAACTTCTATTTCTGACCTTCTGCATGTACTCTGGTATGATAATAATTCTATTATTCAAAACAATTAATCACATATCTTACATGCAATTCAGATGTGGATCCTCATTGCTATTGGGGAAGCTGCTTCAATACAAAGGGGATATTGTCCCAACATAGTGAGGGACTTCGGGATTCTGTAGCGGTATGGGGTTAATGGTATTTATCCTCAACCTATAATAAATTTTGAAGTGTTCTGGAAAGCTCTGCTCCCAGGGTAGATCAATGTTAATGTTGATGGTGCTTCCAAAGGCAACCTGGGTCCTTAGAGTTGTGGTGCCATTTTTAGAAATTACTCCGGGCAGATTATTGGATATTTTTATGGTTCTTGTGTCATCTCCTCAACTTTATAGGCCAAAATGATGAGCTTGATCTATGTAATCGCCTTCGCTAAGAAAAATGGTTGGAACAACATTTGGATTGAAAGTGACTCAATTACTATCATTCAGGACTTTTGGAATGGTACGATGCACCTCACGTGGCCTCTTACAGCTCGTTGGATGGACTGTCTTCATTCTCTCACAGACTTAAACTACATTGTCACACATGAATTTTGTGAAGTGAACAAGGTGGCATATGGTCTTGCAAACATGGGAGTCAACCATGTCACCACGTGGTTGGAGGAACTTCCTGTTGAATTACTACCCCTTTATGATATAGATTGTAAAAGAATCCTTTATTTTAGACTCATGTAATTCTTTGTTTTTATATTAGTTTTTTTGCTTTGGTATTTGAACAAGGCACCTTCTTTAAAAAAAACCTTAATTTTAGTGTGTGTGAAGAAATATATCACATTGAACAACATTTAAAAGAAAATATATATGATGGTATCTTGTGATGTTACATTCTTATCATTAATCATGACATCAAATTATTATAATTGTTGGCTTTGCTAATTTTTATTTGGTTTTCCAAATTTTTTTTAATAAATACCTTAAGGTATCAGGATCAGTGTATACAACATGGAAACGATTTCTATCTCCCTGGTGGTGTAGTCAATTTAAACATCAATGACCATGAAAATTTCATAATAGATGGGTTAAAATATTTGTTCAATGCACAATCACATCATGAATCTCATGTTAAAATATATCTCTTTACACATAAGTACAAAATCCTTTTCTTGATTTGGAGATATAATAACCTAGGTGACCAATATATTCATTTTTAAAATAATGATGTATTTCTTAAAATATTGATCGAAACATAATCAAATAAACATCACTAAAAGATGATAATGTGTCAATATTTGATGGTAAAATATTTAATGAATAAGTTTTGGAATATCATGTATCCATGAAATATTTATACCCCATTTACCATGGTCAGATCAAGAAGCCCTTGTATCACCTATATTTTCCTAAGATCCACCTAAATTACCTACCTTGAAATTACATACTCAAGTACCTTTCCTCTGTGTACAATGAATTGAAACTAATCATATTTTAGTACAAAGAAACATTTAATAATATATTTTCAGAACTAAATACAAATTTCTCAATAACACTAAAAAATTTCTCCCATATATTAAAAAGTTATCCATAAATATTCCCTACAAATTTCTTTCCATACAATAGAAAAGATGTTTCATGAACCACTTATTTTTTTGGTGCTTACATATGTGGAAGGGAATGAATCCATAGGTGAATATAATGTATATTAAACTAAGTGTTATTTTTTATTGACTAGTCAGGTCCATTGGTATTTAGATTTAATTGATGTATCCATAAATAATAAAATTAAACTAATTCTTCGAAAATATCACAACATTTGTTCTATGAATGGCCATGTAATGTGATATTTTCTTGTAGTTGCATAAAAACTTCTATAGACAATGTTAAATCACAAGCTTGTAACTATTATTATTTTTATAAAACCTTTTTTTTATTCTTTTAAAATAAGATTCCATCCTATTTTTGTAGAACTCTCAAGTGACTGACCAATTCACCGTTAAATATAGAGAATATGATCCCCCATCCAAGAGATTATGAGCCAACATATTGAACACTTATTTTTTTGGTGGTGTTAGTATTATTTGGGTATGAAATATTTTTTTCATTAATTATTTTACGAGAAAATTATGAGTGTAAATAGTTATTTTGATTTCTTTATATCACTACTACAACAAGAAATTTTTTATTTTTTCTCCTAAAAAATGATAAAAGTTCTTTCACTTGTTCTTTGTAAAAAATTTAATTTATTATTACTAGTAGGATATCCATATCTTCAAAAAATGAGTACATTACTGTAATTGTAAATTTTTCTAATAAATAATTTGTTATTTTATTGTTTAAAGAGTGAAATCCATATTTGTGTTCCTTTATTGAGGTAATTCACACAATACAATTTTTTTGGTATTATCTTAATCACTAGTAAGGGTCAATTTATCCGCCACCATATCATCAATGTGAACAATCTGTATTATCTCATATTATTCTTTTAAAATAGGCAGTGGGGATTATTTTAGTTCGTATTCATTATTAGTGAAAATATTTTGAATCTCTTCTCAATATGTTACTTGGGTTATATCTTTTACATGATCCAAAACTACTTTCCCCAGACTAACAGTAATGATAATTCATCATTAATTCATGTTAATAATTTCCTTCTTGACTGTGATAAATGGATTTCTCAATATTATTGGAGTATTTGATCCATTTTATATCTTTAGGATCAAGAAGATACTTGGAATAATGAATTTTCCATCTTTGATAATTATGTCTTCATGGATCAAGTAGGGGTATTTTACTGATTAGGTGGAAAGTTATAATAATACTATATTCTGATTTTTCTCTACCAATATAAGGTTATGAAATAAAATCACTGTAATAAGGTACATTTTTTTCAAATTCAGAAATATTCTCCTTAGTGGTATAAGATCCAAGGATGAATTTAATTGAAAATCCATGTAGTTCTCTCATCTTTAATTGGATCTTGATTTGGAAAACCACTAATAATTATTCATCATAAGTTCATTAATATTTATGTATATTTTTCAATCTCATTTCTAGGTACTATTTTTCCTTGTTTTGGTTATATTTGGTTGAAGCGTGTCTTGGGTGAGTTCTAGTCAACTTTGATATTTTTTTGATGGTGTTTGTACAATGGATGGTTGGCACACGGTTTTCCCAACCCATGTGGCCAACCCAAGAAAACCATGAAAAAATCAAAAGCAAGTTATTTACATGGTTAGATAATGGTTTATCAAACCTGTAACCCAATTAGTATAAACTATACTCCCCTAAGAAGAGGGGAGTATAAAAAACTATTTAACCTTTCCTAGGAAATAATGCACATGGGTTTTATTCCACTGAAAAATTTAATTAAAAATCCTAAACCTCAAGATTTTTCCCCTTAACACCCTATACCTACTGTAAAACTATTCCTTGAAACTTTCAGGCTCCAGGGAGTGTTCTGAAGCACTAATACCCCCATTCAGGATGAATCAATGTTCCATTCGAATAATCACCCCTCCATTGGTAAGTTTCTTGTTCCTCGATTGGTTTCCTTTATCTATCATATCCTACTATCATATTTTTAGTTTTAATGATTTACTCTAATGATGATGTTTTAGATTTTGTTTTTATTAGATTTAATTGATCGAATTTTCATAGTTATTGTTACTTGATCTTCCACATTGTTGTGTTCTTGATCAATCTCCTTCAATTTGGGGTTTTCCAGTTTAGGGAACATCGATAAAAAAATCTTGAGGTAGGTGTTCTAAACGTCCATTCCCATAGACATGAATTATTTTTTCATGTATGTAATTGTAGAATTTCAATTTCCATGTTTTTAAATTCAATCTTGAATTGAGATAATTATTTTCTTAATTAATTTATAGGATTATGCAATTGGTTGATTAATGGGATTATAAAATTGGGTAATTAATGGTATTGTGGAATTTATTGATTAATGTGATTATGTATTGGTTGATAATAGGAATTATTGTATTATTACCTTATCCTTGAAGGTTTAATGGATTACAATATTAAATGTTGATGACGGGTATAATGGTGAATTGTTCATATTATTCCACGTGATTTAAGTGATGAACCATGATTGAATTGATAATTTAAAAGAGAGACTTTGGTGATAAGGTTTGATAAGAAGGTTAATGATGTTTAACCTTGATGTGTACAAAATATGTGATATTTTGATATATTTGATAAAGAGTATGAGATAATGTCTAATGATTCCAAAGCCAATATGTGATAACAATGAGTGTGGAACAAATAATGATACTTCCCCATATGCGATAACAATGAGGTGTGGGATAAGGATCAGTGAACCAAATACCCCTGGAGATTCTTTAAAAGACATTATGGGACCAAAAGACATACATTGGACTGAAGTTCCCAATAGACTTGATATGAAATTATAATTAAATAAATGATGAAATACCTTGATTAACTGAATTGTGATTCCTTATATGATATAAAATTCTTACATTGAAATAGTAAAAAGAATGTGTTGAGTGTTTGGTTTTCATTTTTGAACCCAAGGTATTATGTGGCTAATTAAAAAATAATGAATTATGAAAACTGGTTACTTGTTTCATTGTACATTATTTTTTATTTAACTTCATAAAATTTTATAAACTATATATTGTTTCAAAGTCTATTGGTGGTGCTCTACTGAGTTGTATTCATGCCCTACGTGGGCTTCCAGATTAGAATCTGAATACACATCATGTTTGTAGGACCTGACAAGGGAAAGAGTACAATGTTAGATTGATGAGTTGGGATTTATCTTTGATGAGGGAACGAGACATGGTGTTAGGACCCACATGGGAATTTTCATTGTGTCCTTTTTTTATGTTTTTAATATTGACACATGACATATATATGGAATAAAGTATATATATATTTATTTTGGATACTATTTTCCTCTTTTCATGTGATACTAGTCTGTATTAAGGATGTTATTTTTCTAATTATTGGTTATTGACATTTGGTTGTTTTTTATTTATTTCTTCTACTATTTTACTTTGATAAATAGGGTCTAGTATTTAGATGTTATATATTAGACCCCCACTTATGGTTGGCAGCCTATGGTATATAGGTAGGTGTGCATGAGGTTTTTTAGTGAACCATGTTGACACACTGACATGTGTCACTCAGCCCAGGACATTACAAAGTGGTTTCAAAGAAAGTTTTATTTTCATTTATTTTTTATTACTATTTGGGGAAATTAGAAATTAGACTACAAGGAGTCTGTCCTTATCCATTATCTTGTCCATGAGACCAGTTAACACATGTACTTAAGAAAAACCAAGTAATAGGGGTGGGATGGTTGTTATTGATTTTTTCTGTTATAGTTTAATGTTATTTCACCTTTAGTGATTCAATTTTTGTGTGATGGTATTATATTTATTGGATTTTCTCACCATGGACTGAAATGGAATGGGATTCTATTAAGGATGCATCATTTTAGGCATTCAAGATTTATTTTTACATGCATAATTTTAGGCAAGCATGGAAAAACTAGATTTGGGGTGATTTGATTAAAATAAAATTATTTTTCTTGTTTGAGTAATTGTAAAATGAAAAGGTTGTGAATAAGAAATTTATAATTGAAGATGATTATAAATGTGGAAAAAATGAAAATGGTTGAAATGTGATTTCAATAGTAAATCTAGAAATATAAAAATGTTTTAAGCTATTTGAACCATGACTTCGATGATGATGGTTATGTGTATAGATAGAACATCAGTTTTGATCATATTTCTGGGTATGAGGGATTAATTTTTATGGATTTATGTGAATACTAGTTATGTAAATGTGTTAATGTTGTGTTATCTATTCAAATATGTGTGTTTTGAAATGTAGAGTTATGCCCCTCATGAAAATGCTTACTAATATGATGACATGTGGACATGAATGGAAATGTTCTTGAAGTGGTGGAACCTAAGGCTCCAATAGGTCCATGAGAAGGTCCATGAGAGAATTTTAGTGAGAAATTTTCATAAATCATACAGTTTATGTAAAGAGACATAGATTTGGTTGTGAAGATTATGTATGTGTTGAAACGAGAGTCCCAATTGAAACACTGTTCAACTTTTCATTAGAGATGGTGAACCTGAGGAAACTATATTTTTGATTGAGTCTATCAAGATGATCATTAACAAACCTAGATACTCCCGCTGATAAGATATTCAAAATGGATGCCTACATGTTATGTGGTCAATCAAAGTGTTGGGGGGACATCCAGAGCTATGATAGATAGTTAGATAATATGGAGTTGAAGGATATTCATGAAAAGTTCTTGGTGCACTTTTACCCTAATACACTCAAGCATGATAGAGATGCATAGTTTAAGAGGTTGACCTATGGGAGTATGTCTATGATGGACTATGGATTCCACTTAACTAATTCTCAACACTTTGTTCCAGAATTGGAAGCGGATGAGGATACTATGGAAAAAAAATTTAGGATTGCATTAAATATGATATTAATCCATATGTTATCATCTTTCAGATGAAAAAGTTTTTTGGGGAGGGGGATTAGGCTCCCATTGCTATAGGGAACTTGAAGGAGGCTTCCAGTGACATGTATGTGATTTCTATTGGATGACTAGGAGGTATGACTTTTGAGGGTAAGAAGCGTTGCTATGAAAATTTTAACCAAAAAGTGGAATGTAGAGTGGTTAGGGGGAAGGACAAGTTACTCAGTACCTTAGTTGAGTTCTCTATAACAAGTGCGGTTGGTCAGGTCACATTCATAGACAACACCTCATCCACTAATAGAGTGTCAATAATGTGGTAGGATAATCTATCTACAATTGTTCTTTGGGTACCTATGATATATTGGTTGTTGAAGAGGAGGTAGATAGAATCAGAGCATTGGAAGGGGTTCTACAACCCCATATGAATCTAGAATTTGGAGTTTTACTAGCCATGGTAGTATAGGTAGTGGAAATGGTGCTTCGGTAAAATAGTTTCCATATCATCATAGTGGTGTAGATTAGGTAAGTGAGGATATAATCAAGAGAAGAGGGGAAATATAGCTACATTATGTTCATCATAAAATTGTGAATATTGATACAATGCCATCGATAGTTAGATGTACTATTCCCAAAGAATTTATACTTTATATTTTTTCATTTCATACCAGTTACTCTTATTCCTTTTTATATACTAAAATTATGAATAGTTCGAGTCTATTAGTGGGGTTTTTAAGTGAGGTTATGATCATCGGTACACCATTGGGAGTATGTTTGAGAGTCATTTGTTTATGAAAAAGGTGTTCTCTTGAAGTTGGGGATATAATTTTCAATGGGATCTTTAAATCATTGACATAATAGGATTTATACAGATTTTTGGAATGCAATGGATAATATCATACTAAGGTCACGTAGATTCTTATCATATGATGGTGAATTTTACATCTCATGATATTAATAGTTACATATGTCATGGATAATGAGATATTCTGGAGGCCATATTGGTCCAATTCATTAGAAACAGGGGGAGATCATTGCCTAGGTTGCAATTCTATTGTTGGATTATGGGGGTGTGAAGTATGATATCTTTCCACCCACAGTGGATAGGTTTGAGGACATGCTTCTAGATGACTTATTTATATTTCCACCGAAGAGAGATGTGTAATTTATGATTAAACTCATTCCTAGAACCAATCCAGTTTTTATTCCACCTTATAGAATGGAAACAACATTGCCTCAAGAGAACAATACTCAATGACAATGGTAATTGGAAAAGGGGTTCTCTTCTTGTGGCTCACTACTAGTGGGAATGATCAGCCTCTTAATATTCTTTTTTTCACTACTATTGGATGGGATCTACTCACAGTTTACAGAAATGTACGTCCCACACAATTTATGGACGTGTAGGTCCTCTAATTGTTGATAATGAATGCATCCTCAACTATAGGTAGATGATCTATTGAAGCTCCTTCTATGTTTCTCCATTACCTCCATTAAAACAAATGGATGTACCACTTCCACATTCCAGAAAACTGGAAGAAACTTATCTTTACTGTAGAAACAATAATCACCTCTTCTTCGGCAATATCTTCAAATGATGGAAAGTCTTCCTTTCACTACATTGAATGTAGCAGTGAATAACCTCTTTCTACAAGTATTTTTAGACGGTGAATATATTCTATATTCTTTTTCCCCTTCATAATTCAAATGTGACAATGGTACTATTCATACGGAAATATAACTATGTATAACCATGTAAAATATTTTAGTGTGATACCCCTATGAGAGACCTTAGCGCCTAAATCCTTGTTAAATATCTTGGTGTGAACTCCATGATCCATGCTCAAAACCATAAAACCATTTAAGAACCCATATATCCTTTGCGTGAACCCCTAACACCAAGAACAAACCCCTAGAACCTTTTTTCAACCTATGGCACCATGTGAGAACCTTTGGTCACCTTGTAGGAACCTCTAGAACCTTGTTCAAACCTATGGCCACCTTTGTCAAAACTCTGGAACCATGTATGATCCTCTAGTTACCTTGTGCAACCATCTGGAACCTCGTTCAACCATTTGATACTCTATGAAAAAATCTGGTCACCTTGTCTGAACGTTTCGACACCATAATCCCATGGTAATATCCCCTGGCCACAGAGAAACCATGGTGATAATCCTTGTTCAGACTTCGCACAAATCCCACGCTAGGCCAACATGTTGTCGCGAGTCCTCTTTTACAAGTCTGTTTTAGCCCTTTGTGAAAGGCCCTATTCAAATCATGTGCAAGACTTACATGAAATCAATCATGTATAATCCTTCTCCATGAATTAATACCCTGGGATCTCACCATGAGTCCCTTCCCCAAACAAGCTTGATGTCAATATTTTTAAAAAAAACTTCATCAATCATTGAGGAAGGGTTTCGGGGAATTTATTGGTGAGTTTCCACCACCTTAATTCTATAAATTGTGGAAAACCATCCACCTCTTTGGGATCACTTTCTCTATAAGATCTAGGTGTGATAGTTTATCATTATTTGCGTTAGAGGCGGGTGTTAGTCCTCTTTCAACATTTACACTTTGCACGAGTCCTCAATCCCCCTTGTAGCATAGAATTCCCCATATGTGTCTAGAAACCTCCATGATTCTCTAGGGATATACGAATATATTTTTCATGATATGCTTGACCCTCTCCATATGGAACACATTGGTCCCCAGATACATTCTTGAAAAATAAATTATAAATCCAAGATATCACTTTTTCTAAGTCTCATGCTATCTAACTGCCAAAAAATACCACAATGACAAAAAAATAGAGGCGGAAAGTGGTGTTAACGGTTGCTATAAGACATGTGACGTGCACACCTGAGAACCTAAAAGGCACTGTTATTCTCGAGCGACATATCTACTGCATCATGCGATGTCCCTTAGAATTTCATCATTCACACTCTTTAAACCTTCAATCAAAATTCACACTCAAGCACGAGTCCTATTTACTCTGTTCACAAGATTTGGGCATGAGATTCAGAGAGAATCATGAGTGTTGTAAAAGACCCCTATGCGATCTCCAAAGATAATCATGAGTGCTGTACAAGACCTCTCCATGAGTTTCAAAGACAATCATGTGCAATTTATGAGATAATATCACTAGATAAAAATTCAATCAAGCACTATAATGTGATTTTGAATATTATTTTCTTCCAATACATTTTATAGCACATCAGTAGTTTCAAATACCACTGTATGTTTCACATATGATGACATCAATAAATCACTGCATCTCTCATACTTCTCCTTTAGAATAAATTTCATTCATAACTAATCATTTGATTTTCAATATTATTGTTTTCCAATTACATTTGTGAATTATCGTGAGTTTCAATTTCATAAATGAGTGTCATTCTAATTCTTCATGATTTCTTTGACAACTGGTCTTCATCAACATCTGAAAACCTTGTTAACAAACACAATCAACTCAAAACCACCACTAAGAAGGATATTTTTGATATAAATCATTGCTTTTTAGTATTTTGACTAATCTTTTTATTTTTATATATCATTGAATCATTTTCCTTCTTCAACTAAATTTCCCTTCTGGCGATTTTGATAAAGATCCAAGATTTACACAACACCCACTCTAAGCCGATATGAGTAATGTTCAGTGTGGGAAAAAAGAGTAGCATGAAAATTACATCAATGTAACACTTCATTTCATTCAGAACCCACTATTCTTCTTTCATCACAGACCTCAAATGTTGTTTTATATAATTTTGATTGATTATCTCTTGAATCATAAAAATTAATACTCCCCTTATCTGGATACTCCCCCTATCTCCTTGCTCCACCTTTCATCTTCTCCCCGTATCTTAATTTTGGAAAAAACACACCATACCTAAGGGAGATGGAGCACACATCCAAATTTTTTCATGTTTTGAGAGTTGAATGGACTCCAAGAGATAGTTGATGCCTTCCAAATGTTTCTCTGGGTAAGGCCTATGTTAGAATATCAAGAACCTGTTGTTTTGTATGCACATACTTCAGCTTCCCAATCCCTCTTTCCATTTATCCAGGAAAAAATGATATTGGATTTCATTGTGATTTTTCCTTGAGCAATGGATTCGATTTTTTTTCAATGATTTATACCAGTTGAATTATCACAATTGATTTCCATTAGAGACTTCACTTCAACTCCCATATCCTCAAGTTGATTTTTCATCCACAATAATTGTGTGTACGCTTGATTAGCTGCAATATATTTAGCTTCTGTAGTTCTTAATAAGATTCCATCATGTAGCTTGCTTTTGTAAGAAATACACAATCATCCAAGATAAAACGCATCACCAGTTGTTGTATTTCAATCATCAGCTAGACCGAACCAATCTACATCTACATATCTTAAAAACCCTTTATGATATTTGTTGTTGTATATCAAACATTAGTCCAATGACCCCATATGATATGAAACTATTCCATTTTTTAGGCCCATTTTTAGACCAAAAAACATTCTACTTATCATGCCTATTTTCTTCACATGAGACTGCTTGTTTGAGAAACTTCTCTAGCTCAATAAAATTTTCTAATTGTAGCTGGATTTAATGAGATATTAATTTCTTGAACTTACTTATTAGCAATGCCTCATCAACAAAACCACTAAGCCAAATGAGTCAGAACTCGGTGTAGGAACCAAGAGGTAAAGGTAATAGAACCATCACTATCTATTTCACTCAATGAAATCCATATATCTCATGTAACCATATACCATTAAATCCTTTCAACGAATTCTTATAGATTTCTTCTTCAACTCTAATTTGAATGAGTTGACATTCTGGAGCACATCACATCACCACTTTTCATCTTTTGATGCCAATTCCCATGGATTGTATATCCCCTTGAACTTGAAACACATGAACATTAGTTGAAAAAATTTATACACATAGGTAGAGGGAAACCACTATAATCCTTAAGGATATGATTATGGTTGATCATGATGGATCAATCCCTTAATTATTTCATACAAAGTACTGTAATATTTTTGAGCTTGTTCCAACTACCTAGCCTACTTCAACTATTCTAGCCATCTGACCGATCATTCTTTACCGACATTCTATGTCTTCATCTGATATTTATATTATGTAGGTTTAGTATTTTTCTCAATTTTCCATTGAAAACCATTTTCAGAAATTTCATTCTTTGATGCATCACTGCAATTAGATATTTTAGGACTCTTTATTTGAACACGAATCTTTCCACTTTTCATTATCTCTTGTTTCTTCCTCCATTGGAGTATTATTTCTATTTCCTTAACTTCTGGAAATGCGGTAAAGTCATCCACTAAATTAATGTTCTTCTTAATAAAAATTGGTGCATATCCTTCCTTTTTCATCGAGGTTTTTTCATATTATTTCAATGGGAGTTAGTGTGAGTGTAACTGAGCAAAATATTGATATGAATTTCACTATTCTCCTTTTGATTTCCTTGAGGATGTAAACCTATTATTCAAATTATCATGTCATCTTCTAGGATAGGCCTTTTGGTTATACACTTCATGTTTTGGGGATCTCATTCTGGGTTCCTTTTCATTCCCTTCGTTCTTCCTAATATAATATCTTTCCAAATGACCGTGATTAGAAAATATAAAACATCCTCCATTAAATACATACCTCATTCCATCCTTTCTTGGCTGATATGTTGATGCAACTAAGGTTCTTCTTTCAACATTGATCCTTATGGATTCGTGACCCATACTCATCCTGTTTCCTTTCCTTCCATAGCAATAGCATTTGAAAACTGCTTTCTTCTAAGAGACTTTTATTTTAGACTTTTCAAGATGCTTCTTCTTATTCGTAGATTTAGCATTATTTTTGTCTTCACAATATGAACTATATTCTAATGTGTTAAACAAAATCATGATGTATGAGCATGTATCACACAGAAATAGAACATGTTATCACTACTTCCTGTAATGAAATTTTTAGGCCTATCTCGTACACTTAAAAGATTTTTCTTATCTCTAGATCTTTCCACAACTCTCATACTATAATTCATGGGAGTAGATTCATCACACCCTACAATATATTTTACCAAATTGTGTGGCCTTTGGGATAAGGAAATAATTTCATGTTTCTATTCAAAAATAGAATATTTTATTTTCATTTCATCATCACCTGCCGATGGATAATCATATAAAAATTTAAAGGCATCCATTATTTGAGTCTTTAAATTGGAATTGGATTTCTCCACTTATTTCTTCACTATTTACATCTCTTCTCCCAATTATTGAATCTTTATATCCCTTGATTCATGATTTACATTAAGTTATCCATTGAGATTATTCCCTATACTCATCCCATCTTCCAATTCATATGTAATATTATCCACCATGTTACTTTCATCCTTTGTTTTATGTATTTATTGAGAAAAAAATCAGAACAGTATGAATTCTATGGTTGTATCATATGGTTCTTATGAACTAGTTCAAATAACTGTGTAGAAAGATAATCATTTCTGGATTTCACATTCTAAATTTCATCTAACTTCCAATTATTTCCCTTATCATCATATTTGAGTATTTCTATCTTCTTTAAACAACTTTTTTCAGATCATTATCCTGGGAATCATTCTTCTCCCTCAGATCAATTGCATCATAAATAAGCCTTTTATTTAAACCTTTTATCTTGTTGACAGAAATTTACAATGCTTCGATCTGGAAAATTTTAGATTTAATTTCTCCATACTCTTTACAATCAAATTCCTTTGTTTCATGGATGACTTCCACTTTTCTTCTTCTTGGAGCTTCTCCATCATCATCAGTTTCATCATAACATGGATTTCCAAGTTCTTTACTCATTCCTACAACATCATTGAGGGAGTCTATATTTTCACTATCTGATTCATCCAAACCATTCTTCAGTACACTATGGGTTTCCTTAAGTAGAGTCACACATTTTTCATAGAAACTTACTATCTAAAGAATATAACCTAACTTCTTATTCTTCTTTGCAGTTCATCACTTTTACATAAAATACTGAGATAAGATCAAACTGAAACATCAATTCAAAAATTTGAGTAAACCATGTCAGTGAAAAAAAATAAACAAAGGTAACCTATCATCCGATACCAATTTCTAGGTCCAAAACGGGCTACATACCCTAATGGGGGGGGGGGGGGAGATTAGGGTGTGGATATTTTTTTCCAATTTTTATAAACCAACCTAGATATTGACCTCTTCAATATAATGATCACACAGTTTTATCCTTATTGTTGATCATAACCTATCCAATTTTATCTGTCGATGATGCAATTAATGTAAATAAATAATGTAGGAAGAAGGACATAGATATTTTTTCTTGGTTAACCCTAACTAGGATACATCCAAGGAGAATACAATGAAAACATGAAAATTGTAGAAAATTCACTAAGTATCACTATCAAATTACATTGTTCAGGGGAGATTACTTTTATACCCATGATCACTACCATTACAAAGTTATGTGTATTCTTAAACTATTCCCAAGGTTCAATCCCTATGTCTCTTCCACTATCTCACTACCGCTGGGAAGGATCATCATCTTCCACTTCATTTGTTCCCTAGTATTGGAATGGATTCCCTCAAATTTTATGGACATTTTGGTCCCATATAGTTTATGTACAAGTAGGTCCTCTCATTATTACTAATGAATGCATCCTCAACTATAGGTAGATTATTTATTGAAGATCCTTCTTGGTTTCTCCATCACATTCGTGAAAACACAAGGATATAACACTTCCACTTTCTAAAAAACTCTGACATAATTCAATTTACTATAGACACATAAATCACCTCTTCTTTGGAAATATCTTCATGTGATTACAAGTTTACCTTTCATTTCATTTAATTTTGCAAGGAATAACCTCCTTTTGCAAGTTTTGTCAGATGGTGTAGACCGTATGTGTTCTTCTTCTACCTCAGAATTCGAATAAGACAATGAAACTATTCATAGGAATATGTAAAGGCATATCTCAATGCATAATATTCTGGTGTGATACCCCTATGTGAAACCATGGTCGATAACTCATTTAGAGAGATCTGGGTGAGAACCCCTAACACTTTGAGGTAACCCCTAGCACCATTGGAGAACCTCTAACAACATTGTTTGAACCCCTAACACCTTATATGAACTCATAGAACCTTGTGAGAACCTATGGAACCTTGTAAAAACCTATGGGCACCTTACGTGAACCACTTGAACATTTTTAGAACCTCTGGTAACCTTGTACGATCCTCTGGAACCTTTTTTAAACCACTAGTCTCGTTGTGTATGTCCCTGGAACCCTGTTCAAACCTCTAGTCACCTTGTGCAAACCACTGGCACCTTGTGCGAACCTCTGGCCCATTCCACCAACCTTTAGTCACCTTGCATGAACCTCTAGTCACAAAAAACCTCTAGTGTGAACCCCTGGTCACCACGATCCTCTGGTGTAAATCCTTGTTCACAATTTGTACATGTCTGTTGTCACGATACCAATTGTGTATGTCCTCTTTCACCCTTTGTGGATGACCTTGTTCAGATCTTGTGCATGACTTACAATACATAAATCATGTATAATCCTTCTCCGTGAACCCCTATCATGAGATCACACCATGCGTCTCTTCTATGTATGATCTTTAAATAAATCATTAACCAAAAACTTCATGAAACATTAAAGATAGGTCTTGGGGTATTTATAGGTGATTTTCCACCACCATAATTCCACAAATCACAGAAAACCATCCACCTCTTAAGGATCACAAACTCTACCAGATCTAGGTGTGATATTTTCTCATTATTTGTGTGAGATCCATGAGTGATTTCTCTTTCAACATTCATGATTTTCATGACTCATCAATAATCCTTGATGCAAAAAATTCATTGGGTGTGTTTGGACACCTATAAAAAACTCTAGGGAAAGAAAGATAGTTTTTTCATGATATTCTTGCACCATCTTCATATGGCCCATATTGGTACCATGATACATCATTGAAAAATCAAGTATAAATACTAGATATAACTTATTCCAAATCACATGATCTCTAAAATCCAATAAATAACACTACACGAAAAACAATGGAGGAGGCGAGTGGTGTTCGCAGTCTCTATGAGATCTGCGATGTCCATCCCTAACAACCTACATGGAATCACAAGTCTTTGGTGACATGTCTTCCACATTATGTGAAGGCCATTGTCTTGGAATCATTGCCCCTCTGAAAACCTTCATTCAACATTCACACTCATTCGTGTGTCGTATTTCCTCTTTACACAAGATCTAGGCATGAGAACCATAGAAAATCATAAGTATTGTGCAAGACCCTTTCACAAGCTCCAAATACAATCACAAGTGGTACACAAGAACCCTCCATGGAATTCAATGACAATTATGTTCTCTTCATGAGATATTACCACTAAACCCAAAATGAATCACATGCTATCAATTGATTTTCAATGATATTTTTCTCCAATACATCTCTCGACCCAACATGAGTTTCAAATACAACTAGGAGTGTCACACATGAGGGCATTGAAAATTCACTTTAGCACCTTCACTTCTCCTTTAGACTAAAATTAAATATTTCCCAATAATTTGACTTGTAATGTTATTGTCCTCTGATTCTTTTATGACTCATTGAAATTTTAAAAGTCAATTATGAGTGTTGTGCAAACTCTTCATGCCTTCATTAACAACTAGAATGCTTCAATATCCTAAATCCTTGTCAAAAAATGCAATGAACCCAAAATCACCACCATGAGTGAATTTTGGCTAGCATTTTTTAATAAGGATGATGAAAATTTATAATTATTTGTTGACTACTATATTTTGAATCAAATGACAAAAATGAACCAATATCTTCTTCTGTGCATTGATGATCTCCTTGAACAGTTGATCGGATGTTTTATTTTCTCCAACATTGACATGAGATTAGGGTATCATCAATTGAGGGTTATACCTTCTAATATACCATTTAATACCTTTATAAGTAGGTATTTCCTTTATTAGTTTTTCATGATTCTATTTTGGATGAATAATTCTCCAATAGTGTTCATATCCTTGAGAAACAAAATATTTCACCCGTACCTGGATCAGTTTGTGGCTGTATTTGTGGATAAAATCAAGTTATACTCCATGATTCATGATGACCATGACCAAAAAGAATAAATCATTTATATTAAATTGGAATAACATCGATTATAAAAATATATATCTAAGAGTAAATTCTAGATAGTCAGGATAAATATCATATATAACCTCATCTTAGAGGAATTCGAGTTAGTGGATCCAGAAAGGTGTGGGTAGTGGTTCTTTACTTGCATCAGAAGAACATTTCTGACATCTAAAGTTATCTGGGGTTAGTGGTCTATTATTAGAGGTTCATTCCTAAAATTTACCATTTGGAAACACGTCTTCCAGTTTTAACCAAGAAGGGTATAAAGTTTTAATGGTCTAGATGTGGTGAAAATGTTTTCCAATATTTTAAGAAGAGGTTGAATACAAAACCAATATTTATCCAACCCATTCTAGGGGAGGAGTATATAGTGTTTTTTACAGAATCTAGGATTGAACATGGAGCAGCGTTGATGAAGGGGGATCAAGTTATGGATTATGGGTAACATAATATAAGGCCACATGAATGGAACTACACCACACATGACCTCGAGTTAGCTACTGTGGTTTATTAATTGAAGAGTTGGTGGAAATATTTCTTTGGTGAAAATTTTACTATTTTATTTTGATCATAATATTTTGAAGTATATAACTTCATAACATGTTTCAAATCTATGATAGTGGAGATGGTTTGAGTATATTTGTTTATTTTATTTTGAGATGAGATATATTCTTGATAGGGGAAACAATCTTTCTTGCACTTTGAGTAGGAAAACATGGACTCAGGAAGTTCCAAAATCCAGTTTTGAGTGAAATAAGATGACTTTGTTGACTAAGATGAATATTTTGGTTAAGGAGAGCCAAGAGAAGATGAATATATATTTAATATCTAGTAAATACATTGTTTTAGATCGAAACCTAGATAGTTAGTATGTTGATTCAGATTGTATAGCTATTAGGTATTACCATAAAGGGGAGAGTCACCATCTGATTAGACAATAAATGAAGAATAAATCATCTATATATAAGGCCATATTTTTGTGACTATATGTATACATGAGAAGATAATCCATGAATTTTAAGCCTTGATATGGGTGGTGTTTATGGGTTTGACCAAAATTTACCATCACCAACATTGACAGTATTGGTGGATAGACATGAAAAAGGTGATTTTGGGGGTTTGTAACATGATGCGACACCAATAAAAAGGTGAATGACAAGCATCAAAAACCTATTGGTTTAGTATAACCATTACCAATTCCAAAATGGAAGTGGGATAATGTTACAATGGACTTCTTGGTAGGTCTCCCAAGGATTATTAATAATAATGACACTATTTGTGTGGTAGTGGATCGACTAATGAAAGTTTCACATTTCATTCCTATATAGGAGACTTTATTTGTGGATTAGTAGGGAAAAGTTCACATTCAAGAGAGTGTCCTTATGCATGGGATTGTACAAAGAATAGTTTCATACAATGAATCGTGTTTCACTTCATACTTACAAAAGGTATTGTGCAAGGTCCTTGGTATGTATGTATTTATTAGTAAGACATTACACCCACAAAGAGAAGGGCAGTTGAAGCCTAATATTAAGATTTTGGAGGATGTGATAGAAGTGAGTGATCCTGAATTCGGTGAGCCATGGGAGAAATACTTATCACTCATTGAGTTCACTAATAACATCAGTTAATAGGAAACTACTCAGATGGAACCATTTGAGGCTCTTTGTGGTTCATTGTGTAGATCACCTCTATCTGGGTTGAAACTAGTGAGTTAGAGTTATTGGGGCTAAGTATCATTTATGAGAAATCAAAGAAGGTTCAGTTGATTAGGAAATTTATTTCTAAAGCTTATATTAGGAAGAATTACTAATCTAATCAGCGTAGACAACCGCTACATTTTTCATAGAGAGATCATTCATTCATTCATGTGTAACCAAAATTGGGTCGAAATAGGAATCATAGATAGGGAAAGCTGGCCCAAATGTTTTTTAATCCTTTTGATATTGTGGTGATCATCATGCTGATGGCATATTGATTGGATTTTCAATAGAGGTATAATGAAATGAATGATTGTTCTTCATGTGAAACACCATTAGTGATATCACCTCAAACAAACTCATGTTATCAATGTGGTTGTTGTTGATCTTGAGATTGATTCATCATTTGAGGATAATGTGATACGTGTTATGGACTGGTGTGAGAATGTGTCATAGGTAAATATTGTTCTTTTAGTTAGAGTATTGTGGTATCATGGACTTCTTCATGGGGGAAAATGGGATAGAAAAGTAGATATTTGGGATTAGTGCCCTGATCATTTTACCTAGGATTCATAGAGATGTTTGGGAAAATAACTTGAGGATGAATAATTATAAAGCTGGAGAGATTGTAATATCTATTCCTTTTTTAGATTTATCTTGATCTCATTTCCATGCACTCTTTTACATTTTTTTATAATTTGGTTGAGGCTTGTCTTGTATGCATTTAGGTGAATTTTGGTAGTTTTTGGACGGTGTTTGTGTAGTTCACTATTGGTGAACATTTTTCCCTAATGGTGTCCCATGCCAGCAAACTGTATAAACCCAAACTTAGTTGATTTTAATGGTTTTCTCATGGTAAAGCTGCACAATTTAGAAAAATTTTCGTCCCTTCCAAAGAAACCATACAAAAGGGTTTTATTCCACTAAAACTTGTCATTAAAATCCCAAAACCCTAGGAATTAACCTTTAAGCTCCCTAGCTCAAACCTAAACATATTCAATTAAATTTAAATTCTCTTAAGAAGGTTCCATGGCCCTTGAAATCCCATTCTTGATGAACTAGAGGTCCATTTGAAGTATATTATCTCTATTTGTAAGTGTCCAATTCCCTGATTAGTTTCCTTTCTCTCTGCCATCCTTCTCTCATCTTTTGGATGGATGATTTACTCCATTGATGATAATTTAGATCCCAGTTTTCATAGATTTTAATCAATTGGATTTTATTCTTATGGTTTTTCAGAAATATTCAGTGTCTTTGTGTTGTTGATTGATCAAATTCAATTTGAAGTTTTCTAGTTTGGTGACCATCAGTCATCAATCTTGATGTAGGTAGTATAAATTTTAATTTCCATAGTCTTTAATTATTATTGCATGTATGTTATTTTTCAATTTCATTTTCCAAATTTGGAAATTGGATCTTGAATGAATGTAATTTAATGGTTAGTTAATTAATGGGATTATACAATAGGTAAATTAATGGGATTATCTAATTTGAAAACAAATGGGATTCTGAAATTGGTTGATTAATTTGAATATAAATTATTTGATGATGGGAATTAAGGGATGATTAGATTAAACTTCAAGGGTTAATGGATTACATGATTAAATGTTGATAAATTATTTACTGGTGAATTGATCTTATTATTACATGTTATTAAATTGTTATCCATGTTTGAATTGATAATTGAAATTGGACACCATGATAAGAATATTTGATAACAAGGTTAATGTTTCATGAACATGATGTATATAAAATAAGTTATATATTTGATATTATGGTATGTGTGATGATGAGTGTGGGACATGGGCTTGTGCTTCAAAATAACAGATGTGATAAAAATGAGTTTATAACACATACTAATGCTTTAAAATCTCATATGTGATAAAAATGAGGTGTTGGAAAAGGGATGATGGTCCAAATACACACAGGGTTCTAAAAATGATGTTTTAGTCCCAATACATTGGCATTGGACTAGAGTTCCATGTAGCATTGATATCAAATTGAAATTAACTGATTGATGAAATCCCCTGATACAATGATTTTTTATTCCCTATGTGATATATGGTTCAGATTCTATCATGGGTTAAAGAAGGTATTGATGGTTTTAGTGTCATTATTAACCCAAGGGATTATGTGGTTAATTCAAGAGTAATTAATTTTTTAATTTCACTCTATTATATATTCAAATACATACACTATAGTGGACTCGATATTGTTTTACATACATTTGGTGGTGGCCTACTGAGTTGTCCTCACACCCTACTTGGACTACCTGATAAGTACACCAATAGAATTCATGTTTGTAGGACATTATAATGGAAAGGGATCTATGTTAGATGGATTATTTGGGATAAATATTAGATAAGGGATCCAAACTTGGGGTTGGAACCCACTTGGCAATTATCAATTTATATTTATTTTGTAATTTTCATATTGACACTTAACACATATATGGAATGACATATCTTTTTCTTTAGTTTGGATATTTCATTCCTATTTTGGTACATCATGTGGCACTAGTTTTTATTGGTGATAGTATTATTTTGGTTATTGGTTTTTTTCATTTGGTTATTGTTTATTTATTTTTGGTGTTTTTATATTTTTATAAACAGGGTAAAGTATCCCATGTTACATATTAGTATATCTCTAGTAGTCAACAAACTATGGTTTATGTGGAGGCGTGCCTTAGGTTATGTATTGAACCAAATTAGGGAACCGACATGTGGCACCTTTTTCAGGAAGTTACATTCAATAAGGGATGTAACATCCAAATATTAAACCTTTATTTTGTTCAATAATTATTTCATTAGAAATTTTTTATAATCCAAAACTTTTGAAACTTATTTCACTAAAGTAATATGGAAATTAAGATATTTTAAAATATCCTGAATCTTTGTTTTCTGATCTTCTAACTTCCATTTCCACATACTCTATTGCAATGGAATAAGGGGTTAATTGGATATTGATTTCTTATACATTACCTATTTTTCATCATCTTGAACCTATGGTATAGTTACTCTATTTTTCTTATATGATTTATATTCCATAATATTTCTTATCTAATATCAATTTTCTACCAAGAACCTTCCACCTTAAGATTCTAAATTTCATTCTCAACTTTTCCATTCATTGGTTGTTTTTTTCCACCACCTTATCAAAATCAGAGGGATGCCTATGTTTCTACCACTTTTCCACCTCATAAATTTATAAAACATTTTCTCCTTCATTTGGTTACTTGATGGTGTATTTAGTGACATGACCACTATTTTTTGAGAAATCTTCTCTATTTTAATATCAATATTTAGAAAAGAATATTTCTAATTTATTAGAGAAGTTTTTTATTTGTTCATATTAGTTTCTGTACTATATATCAGTTTATTTGATATCTAAATTAATATGTTAATCTAGTCCTTGAAAGAGTACTTTTTATTTTGAACAATTTTGTGGTCTAGCATATAGTTGTTGTTTATAATGGAAATGGGCTTATAGATGTAATTAATAACGTCAAGGGGGTAAAAATATAAAAAATATCTTCTGGTTTGTGATAGCTTCACTTTATTATAAGAAGTATTATTTTTTAATCCCTCATTTATATGTTTCACTGTTACAATAAAGGAGTGAGTTATCTTAAAATAATGACCATCACTCCAGATAAGTATTCATACCACCACATATCTCACAAGGCTACACCTCCATAGTATTTGACAATGATAAGTGATGCTGTGATAAAAATTAGATTGTTTCTATGTTAATAATAGAGGAAACCACCTTGGAATCCAGGCTTGTGTTCTCATTCACTGGATCAATTACTCCACACAAAGGACCACTATAACTCTACCACAAGATGAAATTATGTGATATTTCATCCAGGGTGTCCCAATAATCATCATGTGACTTCATAATTGTCTCTAAATTTGGCGAATCATCAACCAAGGATCAATATATAGTCTATAATCCATAATAAAATGCCTCAATCAATAACTAGATATTGAGGTCTTAGTGTGGGATATCTAGAAACCACCCCTTTAATCTATCACATGTTTCCTAAGCTGATTCTCTACTAATCAAATAATTTTTTGGAATGTATCTCTTGAGATTACGTGTCTGATAAGGTGGAAAACATTTATCACGAAATTTCATTGTTATCTCATCCCATTTGGTGATGGATCTTGTAGCCTTAATTTTCATCCAATCCATATCAATATCTCATAGTTTAAAAAAGAACACACATATTCATCTAACACAAGATAAGAAATTATTTTTTCTAAAGGTCTTATAAATGTTATAAAAGTTTGAAATATGTCTTTGTGGGTCTTCACTCGTCAAGCCAACAATAAAACCCTTGTTCTATTTTTTTTTAGGTATTTCATAATTTAAAATTTGGACACCTATATCACAAGGAGAACAATGCTCATGGAACCCTATTCTATGGATGTAATGACTAAATCTATGATAGTTCTCTTTTGAGGCCTCGATTGATCTCTATTTAGTTACATTATATTGGTAAAATAAACATTAAATTCATCAGATATAGCCAAGTTTTCTTTTTAACCATGGATACACAACATAAGGATAACAAGGCCCACTAAACCTATGGATTATATTTGAATGTCAATTAGGAGTCCACACTCTATGAATGAGTGGTCAGAGTCTTGATAATAAACTATAGATTTTGTATTATAGAAACAATTCACCACGTTCACATAAAAATAATTAAATATAAAAATTAAATTGATAAGGAAGAGAGTGATTCAATAAATAGGATTGTAAAACTCTCAAGTACACCATTCCTACCTAGAAAACATTCCAAAAAAGGTTTTTCATTAGATATCATTACATCCCCAAATATGGTCATAAGTTTAGAAATTTAATTATTTCTAAAACCTTTGATAACTATGAATGATGTATAATAATAGAGTATGAGATCTCCTCCAATTGAGGTGGAGTTATCAATGAGATTTTTTTAATTGTTTTTTAACTCAAGTATCATAAAAGAGCTCAAATTAAATGGAATTTAAATTATTTATAATTTGAAATAAATTTGTTAAAATAAGGTGTTTCGATAAATTTCAATTTAATATTCCAAATATATTACCTATCACACAAATGTATTAGTAAATAAATTTGTTGAAAATTCATTAAAAATTTATGATCTTATAATGTTAAATTTCATTGATTCAATCTAATACAATAAAAAACATTGGTCCAGGAAATCCCCTACCCTAGATGCATAAATTTCAACTCATTAATAAATAAAAACATACGATTTCATCATCAATTATCAATTCAATTAATCAATTTGGGGTCCCCCACTTCACAATTCTCATCTTCATATTCATGTGTTGAAAAGATAAATAATTAAGTTCCTAAAAAATTCAAAATCAATATTTCTCCCCATCAATGATATTAACAATTAATTGTTGTTGATGTCCTTCTATGGTAAATAAAACACTAATTAAGTAAACTATATTGTAATGATAGGAGAGAAACCCATAATAAGTGAGAAATTAATTCAATTAGTTGATCTAGAAAAAATAAGGATTTAATGAAACTAAATAATAAAATGAAATAGAAAGCAAATTACATGATTTAATGCTTAAAATGGAATGAAAAATTCAAGAATTGAAAGGAGGTTGAGGGACATGAAATGAACTAAATATAATTCCAAAATCTATGTAAATTATTAAATCCCTATAAAGTCAATATAATATTATATTGATATTAAAATAAATATTATGATGAAAAATAAGGTGACACAAAACAAACTAAAAAACATCCAACCATTATATCATCCATTTGAATATACCATGATATGGACAAACCATCACAACATGACAATATAACTTTTCATTTTAACATTAATTTCACAAAATAGTTATGGGGTGAGATCCCCACAAATATGCTATAAGATTTCCCTATTATATATTTTAATAGAAAAATTATAGTAAAGAAGATCATTATCATAGCCATGAATCCTACACATTTCAAAAATCCAGTCAGCATCTCTTCCTCATTATGTGATCACTATAGGTCACATTGTGATATCCTATGGGCTTTTTTGGTTCTCCTCATAAAATATTGTTGGATGATGATCATGTTCTACTATATGATATAAATATTAACAATTTTCTAAGTCCAAAAATGTGTGTACTATAGGTATTCTCAAAAAAAATATTCTTTCATGATGAACCTTTTAAGCCATATTGATTAATCATATGCATATTTCCATGAAAAAGGTTTGATTAAATTAATTTATTGGTTTTTATGGGACAATATGTCATGGATGTGGTTTTAGTGGGAATGGCTACTTCAATCTTGGAATTTCACTTATTTAATTAATCTCATGGCCTAAAACCCAAAAAAACATAGAATCAATGAATCTTATAATTTTCAAAATAATGATTATAGTATCCAAAATTTACATTACAAAATTCGATATTTTATTTATTTTTCTTCTTCTGATGTCACACCAGAATCCATATGTCATGACATGATGAACTTCCATTTAATAGTTCCTGAATAACACATCTGACATCAGACTGACATCAACTTTAGTCTTCCCAAATAAGCACAGACACTCCCAGATGCTTGCTGCCTCTCATGGTGTCACATCACACTAAAACAAATTATTCCATGGATTAACCATTCACTAAGTCTCTTTGTTTTTCCCAACACCACATCACACTAGGTATTCTCATACAATTTCACACTACCTAGGATGGGTCTATCACTAACTTCAACCAAAACATCATACTGGATGACTACACCGATAGTGTGGGCTAATGATAAAACTATTTATTCTTCATTAAACTTTATTCCAATTACTCCACATCACAAGTCAAGTCTCATGGTGCAAGGAAATTCTACCCTACACATATTCGTCTAATAAATTCCTTTAGATGTCATGTATATCCATGTCATGACGAAAACTTTGGGAATAGTCATCTTTATTTCTGTTATTACCTAGGTCACACCATGAAAACACTTTTTTAAGAATTAAATGTATATACTATCTTCAAAATATTCCTAAATAATCAAAAAAAACTTTTTTACCAAATAAACTAATCATCATAATTACACTACATTACCAATTATTATGTCCTGAAAACCCAAACATTAAAACTAACACATATGCATGATTTCCATGTATTGTATAATCTATATGAAAAAGTTATTAAATAATCCATGACCTACTATATTGAACATAAAATATGAACCTAAATTTTTAGTTTGGGAAAAAAATAAAAAAAATGATATTTTGATATTTATCACAAGGATTGAGGGAGATGAAAATAATAATTCTTAATACATATGGAAATAATTTGAAATATAAGATAGTTTTAAAAGGAATTATTTATTAAAAACCAATCATTTATCTTGTGAAAAACCTAGGGGCTATGCTTTAGGTCAAAATAGGATACATGTAATAAAATACAGTCTTCCTAATCCTAATAAAAATCCATTATGAAAAGAATCATTTTTATCTATGGTGAATTTATTGTCCAAGAAAAGAAATTTCAATTAGCCATAATTTTACCTAGAATAATCACAGACCTATAATATGATAAGTAAAGTGGTATCCACTAGGTCACGTGTCCCTGTAATCCTATGATGGTACTTATCCTATATATATCCTATTTTTCACCTATGGTCTCCCATGATTCATCACTTAGTTAAAGGATCTATCAATTCTAAAAACAATAAATCATTTGAATTAAATCATAAAATAATACCATTATTCATTATATATTACAATCAGACATTTAAATAAATCAATTCCAAGGATTAATTAAAAATTTAAAAAAATAATTTCATAACACATTACATGAAAATATTATATTTCAATACGAAAATTAGGATTTCTATATAAAACATTTTACAAACCATTTTTGAAATCAAATAAAAAATATTTTAAATTATAATAGTAACTAAATTCACTATAATACATCAAATATATTTCAAAATAAAATTTACTTTTATCAAGAATTAATGGTTAAGGTATTAAAGGGAACCACATAGATTCAACTATTAGTAAATATGGAATCAATTATAAAATGTTTTTACTACATTAATAGGAATGAGATGAAGGTTATATGAGATGATCGAAAGCCCTAACCATGGAAATCAGAAATTAAATTCAAGATATTCAAAACCTTATGCCACTGTGGGTATTTGATGAAGGAAGAATATAATAAGAGTGAGGGATATGAAAAAATAATTTAATTGGATTCAAATAAATTGTTAAACCACCAAATTTAGAGAATATTTCATGGAGAAAATTGATTGGGGATGGGGGGTATTCAAGGGGAAAATTGGGTGGTGGTTGGTTTAGCATTCCAGAAGATTGTGGGAGGAAAAGGAGTAGATTAAATTTGGTTATAATTTATAAAAAAATAAATTAAAATTTTCTAGGTGGATCTATGCATAATAAGGGAGCCCATTTATATTGATTATTCACCTTCATGCCAAATAATTCCAAAAACTATTTTCACTATTCACTATATAGGATTATTTTGGATCATTAACACTACCCACACAAGCTATAAAACACTACAAAAAATAAAAAAATTTCATTAAATATAAATAAAATATATAAAAGTACCAAATAAAAAAATTAATACTTGAAAATTACATCATGGGTATGAAATAGCCACTACCATAATTAATTCTTAGTTTGGAAATGAACATTCAATTTATTTTTTAAATATTGCCATAGAAAATAGCTATAGTTTGAGACAATTTTTGTAGTAGTGAAAATTTAAAACATTCCTAAATACTAGACCTGAAATTAAAAATATAGTCGAATGAGATAAATTTCTAAAACCCATGAATATATGGTGAAATAACTATCCATAAATTTCTAAATGATGCATAAATACGATCCTTATAGTGGGACAAGGATAAGAGATCTAGAAAAATCAAAAGAAAATAAAAAAGATTAACCGAACAATTAGTCAACCAGAATTTCTTGGTAACTCATAATTTTTAATTTATATGTTTCCTTAACCATTTCATAACTACATTAAGTGTTTTATCATGATCTATTTCTGTGCCTACTACCCAAAAAAATTGATCTAATACCACATGAAATATACTAAATTTAGTCAACACCATCAACAAGACCTAGACTAAGATAAAATGTTATTATGACTTATGTGTCCCCCCTTGAACACAAAAGGATAGTAAAAAAATGTTTTAGGATACAAAAAATAGCATCAAGGTTGTTTTTTTGTCAAATAACACACCCTCTACATGATGAAATTCTATTAATGTTTTTTATGGGGTCTATAACTTGAACATAAAAAAATCCTTCAAGACCACTAAAATATATCAGAATGGTAAAAACAAATTTATTATGATATAATTAATTTCAAATAATAAAAAAATAAATGAAAACCTATTTAAAAAATATAAATAATCCTAAAATAAGTATTATTTTGTATGTGACATAACTATAAAAAATAATATTACCTCTTTAAAATCATGGTAATTCCAAAATCCACAGAAACATATCAGTTATTTATAATCTCCACCATCACTATAGATATATCTCATTGATTATGGGTAATTACTAGTGATGAAGGACATATTTTTTTTAACTATACATTACCAAACATGGTCTATATGAACACCATGATATATGTTTAATCGGTGTGTATGGAAACTGAAAATAATATCCTTAATGGTATCCCATGCACCCTATGAATGTTAAAAATAAGTAAGAACATATGAGTATTCTAAAATAATTCCCACATATATTTTATTTATCTATATCAAATAATAAATCAATTTTTTTATAATAAAAAATCTTTTAAAAAACAATCTACATAATATTTTTCCATTACCACTATTTTTTGAAATAAACTCACACACCCATTTTTATTTCAATAACCTAGATAAACCAAAGTATATGAGACTTAAATAGTTGGGTAAATCCTACTCATGATCTCACCATATACTATAAATTTGTAATTCACTTACTTATAAGGACCACAATATAATGTGGGAATCCTCAACCATCCTCATCTAACCTAAAAAGTTCCCTAAACATAGTTGATATTTTAATTTCTGATGTAGTGGTTCTGAATCCAAAAATTTATATCCAAATACAAAACCATTTCATTAATTAAACTAACCATACACAACCATTAAAAACTCAATTTTTTAAATTTCCATATTTTTAGTATACAATTTTATTCTAGGAAAATGTACTCTACCATTTTTATCAAATACACCTACCAAGAATAATAAAATAAAAGTTGATAAAAAAGGAATATAAATCATTTTAATAACATTTAGATGATATAATTTTAAAATATAGAATACAATCCTACTAAATTTATCACATAATATCATAAAAAATAAGGTACCAAACAAAATCACCATACTATAGTAATTTTAGGAATAGAAAATTAAGATCCTACCTTTCATTGTACTCTGGAAACACCTAGAAATTAATTCCCACATTTCAATCAAAATTAACATTATATTTGTAAAAAAATATTCATATAGACATGTTTAAGAGTTAAACATGAATAGATATGTAGATAATATATATTTGTTGAAATAAATATGATTAACTAACTAAACACCTAAGGATCCCCTAAGAAATGAAATAACATGAAAAAATCCTCCAAATTTGACCTAAAAACTTCCCAAGTAGTTGAACACATGTGGTTGTGGAAGAAATATGGTAGGTTTGGGATTTTGAAATTAAAATACAGTATATGATGCATGTTTTAAATTAAATCATGGTTAGGTGACATGGTTTTCATACCTCTTCGCACAAATATATGACATTCCATATAAAATGTTATTATTTGGGTTTCCTCATCCCTATATATAAATAATTTTATTCTAACCCCATCATTTCATGAATGGATGGGTATCAATACATTAGTATTTTTAATATATTATACTACATATGAATTTTGGTAATAAAGATGTTTCAAAACCCATATATCTTTAGTATAAACCTTTGAAATATTTCAAATAGAATTTTTCAGATGGTTCACTGAGCTATTATGGATTTACTAGAATTGAATATTATTTTTAGTGATATGTTAATGATAATATATAATGATTAGTATATATAAGAGTTTTTAAAAGAGATAGAGATTTTAAAATAAAAACATAAAGCTCAATAATATATATGATAAGAAACACCAATATAATAAGGGAATGTAACAACCCAATACATTATTATATAATTATTTTTAAATAAATTAAATCTCTTAGATTACTTGTGATGCATGTTACACTGGGTTTAAATGAATCACAAAACTATGAAATTATTTTTATTTTAAACATATATGTTATAATCTTGATGTTAAATTTCTTGGTCTAAATATTAAAAAATATGTAATGAAAATTTTCAATTTTACTCAAGAAATAAATAAATTCAATGGATATCTATTTATTGAAAATAAAATTTAAAATATCTGATTGAAAAAGTAATATTTTTAGAAAATTTTCTTTTTTCTGAAAGGGAGTTTGGTCTGCTTTAAACAAATAATATAAAATTAATTTCACCCAATTTTTTAAAATTTATATGACAAAGAAAAATTAAATTTTTATATCTACCTTGTCAAATTTTCCTTGGGTGAATTTTTGAGATTTTTGGAAAAGATTAATATTTTTGATGAATAGTTAAAAATTTATAATTTTAATATAAAATGCCTTTTAATTTAAATTATTTAAGAAGTTAAATTATATTTTATATTTGTTTTAAATTATAATTAGTTTAAATATATTTAAATATATCTCAATTAGGACTATTAATCAATTTCATATTGAATTATGATGTGAATGTTTTCTTATCTTTTGAATGTTTTTCTTGAAAAAACCATTATTTATGTGTTAATGGGTTAAATTTGAAGCATGATTATACCATTAATTAGAATTGAATTTTTAAAAATGGATTCTATATTTGGAATAATCATTTATATTTTCTAATATAGTGAACATAAATTTTTACCATTGTGAATAGTAAAATAAGTAAAAAATATTTACTACGGTTAAGGTAAAAACAGATTTAGCAGGGGAGTTAAAATTTGAAGATGAGTTTTGAAAATGGACTAAAACATTAGAAAAAACCATTTTACAGAAATATTTATACCAAATAAATTTTTTTATATAATGGATAATTTGTTAACCTTTTTTAATGTGAGATGCATATGTACAATATGTTGTTTTAAAAAATTATATATGTGTCCTCCCAGTAGTTATAAAAGGCCAATCTCTCACTTCCCTTCTTCACAAATCTCAATACTAAAGGCTCACATATACCATTATAAAATATATCCCCAAGATAATTGTACACATTCTACAGCTATTGGTCTTCCCAAAATTCTATCCCTATGTTCTTAAGAGTATATCCAAAGGATGAATCTCTAAGAGATGGTAATTGTCTTAACGAAGCCCATTCATTTTCTTTATTCATTTTCCACATAAAATTCTGCATTAAAACATCCCATATAATAACACCAATATATAAGATATAGTAAAATGTTATTATGTTTATGAAATAATATTTATCCATCTCCTCATCCAATAAATGGAAAACGAAATCATCAATCTTGTGTATAGAGGGATACCACCTCACAAACTGATGTAATCTATTTTCCATCAACACAACTCTTGAAGAATATAATTATGGATTTAATGTGTATATAAAAAATTATTATACATATTTAATTTCAAATAACATATATCTTCTTACATTCCATTCCATTTAAAATATGATAACATGGCTCATGTTTATGATAGATTACCATCTCATGAAGCGTTATGATTTGTTTTTCACATAAGATTTACATGGAAGGTAAATAGGTTAAATATAATGAATATTTGTATTATATATAACATGATATTAATTATATAAAGTTAATATACATTAAATTACATACCCTTTCACTAGTTGAAGGAATGATATTGTCGTTCATGCATAGTACGACATATCTTTTCCACGATGCAATGCGATTCATTTTCCATGTACAAAATTAATGAATGATTATAAAAATGTGTATATAGAGTAAATATGATATTAATAACATTAGTATCATTATTTATATTATTTATGTATTTCCTATTAAAAATAAAATAATCTTTTATGACACATCACGAATGAGAGAACTAGGTAGTTAACACCTAATACCATGAATATAATGAAATATAATTAACCAATAGGTTGTAAAATGTTATAAGAGGATAAAATATGATCTTATAAATATTAATATGGTTATATTAAGAATTAATTACATTATTAAAACTATTATATAAGAGGATCAATAATGTTCGTCCTGAAAGAAGCATGAGGTTCGGGACTTCGCCTTAATCTCCTTTCATTAAGTCATATTGTAATCTGATGAACCAAATTTATTTTATATGGTGTATATATTTCTCATTTTAAGTTTACTGACATTATTACATAACAACTTATGGTATTTTAATATTTTATTTGAATTATTTAATGGGATTTTAAAAAAAATATTCCATTTGGTAATGAATTTTATAAGTCAATTTCCTTTCAATTCTTTATATTAATTCTTCATTATCTATGATATTCTATTACTACATATATATTTACTTTTTTATATATTATGTTGTATATAAATTTTTTTTATAAAAAACTGATATATATAATTTGTTCATTGGTTAATTATCACTTTCACGTTTTGATATTTGTAATGGTTTATTTCATAATCTCATTTTAATTGAGGTTGTTTATTCTTGAGTTTCCATTGATGGAAATTATTTGATCATTATATCATAAAAAACATTAATTTTATTTTCCACATGTTATTGATGAAATTTTCATGAAATGCTAAAATTTCCCAACTATTTGGATTTTAAAATAATTGAGATATTTTTAAATAAAATTCGACTTCATTTCACTCTTCAGTAAAAAATATATTTTCTTCCAAAGCCATGTTGTCTTAAAATCTTTTAATTTTTTAACTTCTTAAAAATTATTTATTGAATAAATTTTTACACATTTTTTATTTTTTAAATTTTTTCATGAAAGTAATATTCATGCCATTTTCCATACAAGGACATTTTTTTTCAAAAATGTTAACATAAATTTTTTACATGTATGTAATGTTTAGAATTTCCCACTTTTGTGAACACACAATTTCATATGTATTTCATTATATGTTTCTAAGGTTAATTTCGAATAAAATTATTCTCTATATATTTTATAAGCTTTTAGAGTTTAATGATTATCAAAATAAAAACAATATTTTCTTTAAAAATGTTTTAATGACATTTTAATTTTTTTTCTATTATTTAGTGAAAAAACCATATATTTTACATATAATTCATGAGGGATAGGTTTTATTGATTCCATACATATTATTTTTATGGATGATTATGATCATTTTGACTAAAGAGTGTATTTAAATTTTGTCTCTTGATTCGTTTTTTTAAGGACCCCAACCCCAGAAACTTTGTCCCGGTGGCTCCCTTATTACATTATTATAAGATAAAGAAAATGCATCCCAAATAGCCTATTGGTTTAGTAACCTTGGTAAACTAGATACATATATGATTTGTATATTAAATTTTAATATAAATATTATCGTACAATTTTTTTGAGAATTTAATTATTCCTTCTTATATATCCTTTCATATCATTTATAGTACACTTAATATATTATTTGGAAATGAAACAAAACAAAGGTGAGCTCTAATTCAAAGTAATATTCAAGTACAACAAAATCTATCATGAACCAATAAAAATAATCAACATGTTGAGTAAAATAACTAAAAAAATGTTGAAATTTAAATAATTTGACTATAATGATTAGAGAAGGGTTAATCAATAATAAAAGGTAAATAATTGAACAGACATTCCATTTAAATAACTCGAATATCACTATTTGAGAAGGAATAATAAATATGGAAATGTAAAAATATGACCACAGATGCCATTTATGTAACTTAGATATCATAAATAGATAAGGATTAACTGATATAGTAAGTTAAAAAACTAAATAAACATTCCATTTAACCTATAAATTGAGTATTATGAATAGATAAGGAAAAATTAAAAGGGAAATGTAAATAACTGATCAGACATTTCAGTTAATAAATAATGTACAATAAAATGTATCCATAGATATTATCATTGTGAAAATTTAAATTATAATAATATTTAATAGACTATTAATGTATTAGATGAATAATATTAGACATCCTGATCTCAGGCATCACAATACCTCTACCGTCAAGACCTTTCACAAGATGGCTTAAAACTATATGTAGGAACTCTTTTAATGATAGCCTACTGATTCACCTCATGAGACTGTCATACATTGAGGGATATATAATTCCTGGCACCACACATCAATACATGTCCAAATAATTCCTTATATATAAAATAATCTATTTAATTCATAAATTATATGTCTTATCAATATTTCCCAAGTTAATTAAATAACTTTCAAAGTAAACACCATATGTAATAATGTTATATGGTTTTATAAAAATTCAAATCCGTGATGAAAATAATATAGATATACATGAATTGAAACATTAACCATCATGAATAAAAATTTATTCATGTTAAATAAATCATGAAGATAGTATATATACCACCTTAAATTTAATAGGTGCATATCAACAAATATTTCTTAATGAAATGGAAATTGAAGAAAAATAAAATACAATTATCATAACCTTTAAGTGAGAATTAATGAATAGATTATGTGTATCAAATTTAAATACAAATAAAATATGTGAAAATACATAAAAATATAGTCAAAATTATTTACACACATGATCATAGAGTGTCTATAATAATGAAGATGAAATATAACCTAATAAAAAGAAGTTGATTTTTAAATTCTTTACCACTTGGAAATTATCATGTCAAATCCAATTAGATGAATTAATTAAAATAAAAAATTATAATACAAAAAATTATGATGTATTCATGATATTAAATGTAAAATGTTTAGTATTTACACCATATAATCGATATTAGGCGCATAATAATAGAATATCCTTTATTGAAGGGGAACTGAGATTAAGTCCCTTACAACTTGTTTACATTCAAGTAAAATCCCATTTGATGAAAAAATTAAAATTGAGAATTTAAATACAATGAAATATTAATTAATCCTGGTATTACATGTCAATGGGTCATTATATACACCTTGTAAAATAATTCTTGTGCATGAAATTTTAATATGCTTCAATGAAGGGAAATTGAGACGAAGTCTCTTTCCTTATGCTTAATTTTTTCTTAAAGTTGTTTAAACTCATTTATAATGGTATTTAGAATGTTATTAATTTATAATATAAATATATTAATTTGTTTAATATCATAAATGATTCTTTTATTACAAATTATCACCCGTTTGTTAATAATCTTTTAATCTTTTCATTCTTTGGGGTGTTAATTACCTTGTTTTAATATGTGTGTTTTCTCATAAATGTTCATGTTGTTGAGCTTAATATATATATAAAACTTATATATAATGATATTAATGTTATAAATTTCATTTTATTATTAAATACTATCTTATAATCATTATTTTAATTTGAACATGCCAAATGGATCACATCCTTTCATAGGGATGGCATGTCATACGTACGCATGAGAGACATTATCATTCAATTAATCAGTGAAAGGATAATGAATTATGTGATATATTGATTTTATAAAATATATATTATTTCATATATATCACATATATTAATATAATTTATCCTACCTACCTCCCATTTTTGGTTTATGTGAAAAATGAATCAAATTTCTCCATCAGGTGGTAGTCTTCCATACACAGAAGCTAAATTATCATATTTTAAACAGAATAGAACCTAAAAACGTATATGTGATATTAAAATTACATAACTATAATAATATCATAAATATCATATAAATGTGTTAAATCCATCATTATTTCTACCCTAGAAAGTTGGTGATGGAAAATGAATTAAATTAGTTTGTGAAGCGGTAGCCAGTCATACACATGATTGATAATATCATAACCCATTTGATGAAATAGGAGATAAATATTAGTAATGATATTAACAGAATAAAATATTAGATTAATTTAGATACTTTTTTTTAAATATCATTATTTAATAATATTTTATAGAGGTTTAAGATGAAATAATATAAAAATGATCATTTAGGAATATTACCTCTTCTACAGATAACCTCCATAGATTTACACAAAAATCCTTCCTTGGAAGAAATTATGATAAAAAAATAATTCTTTTAATAGGGGAGGGATTTAGGTAAGTTATTTGGTTAGAGATTTACTGAACAAAATGACTTTGGATGTGTGATGAGGGGAGGAGAGTGAGTGGCCTTTTATAAGTGGGAAGAGAGAAAATCCATATAATTTTTAAAAAGATTCAATTAAAACAACATTTTTAACATTAAATAATCCTAAAAAATAATTTATTATAGAAAAGTATAGGTTATATGATATAAATATGAAAATAAATATTTTTTTAGAGTTTGTATGTCATTTCACCCCTTATCTTTTTAGTTTAACCACCTTGATAAGTAAATTTTTATCTTCGCCGTCTTAATTAATTTTTAATTATTTTACTATTTATAATATTCAAAAATTATGTTGAAAATATTATGTAATATATATTATTATGATTTTTTATATTTAATATAGTTTAAAAATTCAATTCTTAGAAGTGTAACAATCGAATTTAAAATTATACCCACAGATGTGATGAAAAAGAAGGTTTCCAAAGAGAAAGTTTTATTATGTTTAGATTGTTTTAATAATAAAATTAAATATTAAATTGATTATAATACACATGATTTGTCAAATTTTAATATAATTGAAAAATAAATCTTTAAACCCAATTTAAAATTTAATTCTACCTTTTAAATTATTTAAATTAAAAGGTAAATTTTAGAGAAATAGTATTTTTTGGTATTCTGAAGAAATAAAGTTTTATATAAAATCCCAAAAATAACCCTATGAGAATTTTTATATGATTATTTAAAAAATATTTCCCTTTCATTAAATAAATTTTCTAAAAGTGATAAAAATTAATTTTAATTTTTTGGATGAAAGCGCGACTAAACTATTTTTTAGAGTATTGTAATTTTTTTGAAAACATTTCTTTTTCATTTAAATGAATCTTATTTTATTTATAATCAAAAGATATTGCTAATTCCTATAATATATTTATTAATATTTAAAATATCCAATTTTACTGGTATATTATAGTGATATACTATGGTACTTCTTATTTGGGCTTGGGGTTGCAGGTTCCAAAAGCTACTGAAGTAATTTAATTTAATGAAATATATTTTATAGGTCATTTAATCTCCATGTTTCATGTCACATAAACTATTGAATACTATATTATTCGTTTAAGATATCAAGGTTTTACATTTTTGTAGTCATTATCCTTCAATTGATATATTATGTTTCCTATGATCTTTGGGCATTATATTACCCAAAAATGTCAATATTATTTATCATGGATATTAATATTTATTAAACCGTATATCATTTATACCTAAGGTGTTCTATATTGAATGTAATTTTATTTTTAGGAAAAACATTGATAAATCAACATTATTTTCACAATATAGATATTTACTAATAAGACACATTAATATTGAATTAAATCAATTATTCAATATATGAGTACTTTTTTGGACATGGAGATATGAGTGAGGCCTGGTAATAAATATACCCTCAATGAAATAGTCATATCATGAGAGGAATTAGTTGAATGGCCTTAGATAAATGGGTTTCTGGTGTTGACCAACCCATCTATTTTTAACTATCTTATAGAAGTTTTTAACAGAATATCTATCAATATCCTTGAGATCATGACATCCAAAAATTAATAATTTCCATCATTAATAATTTAGGTATTGTTATCAATGGTATTTTCCAAATGATATTATATATAAATTCATTTCATTAAAGTTAATTGATTAAATAGAATGTGTGTATAGATATTTATCATTCTATAACGGTTATCCATCATCTAATCATGAGAATCAAATTATATAAATGAAATATGCGTTCAATTATTTACCATTCTATATTGATTATGCCAATTGATTCAGGATAACATTCATATTATATAACCATTACAAATATTATATTATCACCATTATTTTTTCCCTTTTTAGGATTCTAATAAGTTTCTTATGAATGATATGAAGGGATATGATAAAAGGGAATAATGATATTTTCAAAAAAAATTATGTTGTAATTTGTGTATTCAAATAAAACGTAAAACTCATTTATGTATCTTGTTTACCAAGACCACTATACTATTTGGTCCTTCAGGATGTGATTTCGTATATCTTATGCTTATTTAATAAAGTAACCAATGACTCAAGGATACCAGGGTTAAGGACATTAAAAATAGTAACAAAATAAGTTTAGTATAAACATTTGGAACTAGTTTTAGAAAAACATTGATTACATAACATAAGAATAAGATTTATTATGATGATAATTATAGAAGAGTGACCAAAATTTTTTCTATGTATTATATTATGTGGTTTTCCATGAAATACACACTTTTATGGAAAATACAAGTGGATGTGGTTCTGGAACAATTATAATTAGGGGTAACAACACAAAAAATAAAACATTGAGATTGACTTGAGCGTTACCTTATACAATAAAATAGGCCTTACTGGTCACCAAATTTGACACTCTTGAAGGTTATGATTTAGATAATTCACATTTTCATTACAAACCATTATGATAGATATGAATATATGATGATAATGAAAGAAATAGGATAAACCCAAGGTGTTAAACATTGAAAAAAGTGTCATTATTTAAACATCCTAAAATGATTATATGGTTTCCCTAATATTATTATTATTTCCTAAACTATAACTTTTAATTTTAGTTTATTTGTGGAACATAAAGTAATAATGTTAACATTGAATATGAAGGAAGATGTGGTGATTATGAGCAACCAAATGTGATGATAAATGCAGTGAAAATATCATGAATATGAAAAATTAGTTATACATAAATATGATTAATTAAATATTCCTAACTAACTCCTAGACTCAATAAAGTGGAAAATGATTAATATATATAAGAGATAATGTGGTGGAGACCATAAAGGAAAGAAGGATCAATTTTATTCATGTCAAAAATGTGGAATTAATCACCCTATAAAGTGAGGTAGAGGAACATGTAAATGTTTTATGTATGGAAAAGAAAGGTATGTAGAAATAAGTTATTGAAAAAAATGGAGATTACTATGGATTGAAATATACTCTATCCTTGGGATCCATTTATTTCTCACTCTCATAAATTTCGTGGAACCTAGGAATTATCCGAGTCAATTTACTCTTTAAAATTTTAACCCCTAGACCAAGGAAGGACAATTGTTAAAATAAAACGGTTGAATTATTTATGTATTGGGATTCCATAATTATATTGTAGAATAATATTTTTACAATGATATGTTGAATATAAGAATCATGAATTATATAAGGATTGATTTTTTAGAAGAATATATGTGTTTATTATCTTAAGAGTTATGGATTCCATCATGAGTTTTTGGGGTTATGATTAATCATAAGTTCAAAGTCTTTAGACCTAATTTTTTATTTCTATATAATGAGAGTCTATTAATATTAAAAATATTTTGGGTGAATTATTCAGAAATACAACTAATTGTTCTCTTAAATTTTTTAGTTAAGTAGTTATTTAAGGAATAATTCCGTTACTTTTTTGTGGGATAATTTTAATGTTATTGTTAATATTTACGGTTTATCTCATGTTTCATGTTGAGTTAATTACAGGTTATTTCACTATGGTAATGCTCTAATAATTTTATTACTGTTTTTATTTAAAGAGTACAACCAAAAATCTGGGTGACAATCTGTCATCTCTGGTAAGTTTTTTGGGCTTGAATCCATTACAAAAAGGAAAAAGGGTTTTTTTCATACAACTAGACTATACGATATTCTTGTTAATATATTGTTTTGTTTCTTAAATTATTTTATGGATAAATGTTAATGAAGAACATGTTCTATTTCTATTCAGGTGTAGAGATTAATATGTTATATTGGATAACATATCCTTACCATATTGGTTTAGGAAAATATTTAGAGATAGAAGGAAGAGATTTTCACTCTTTTATGGATTTTGGGAATGAACAAAAGTTTATTTTAGTGCATTAGGCATAAAGAATTAATTTTTTGATATTTATTTCTTGGATTTAGAGATGAATTGGAAATTGATCTAATCACATTAAATTGATAAAATTATGTTTGTGAAATAGAAATATATTAAGTAATTATATTTCCATATATTCATAGTCAATATGGTAAAAAATTTCCTCCACTTTTGGAAAATTGATCTTGAAACGAAAAATTTCCTACTACCTTCATTTCTTAAGAATAAACTGGGATTTTAAATAAACATATATTTTTTGTTTTTTGGTTCTTTACATTCCATTGATCAATCTATTTCTTGTGTAAAATTATCTCCAACACTCTCAATAATTATTTATGCTTTCCTTTAATGTCCATATCTTTATTTTCCACCAATGTTCTCCTATTTGGAAACATTGTATGTGTAATTCCAGATAAAATTTTTACTTGAATTTATCCATTATTAATAATATGTTTTTGTCAACATTTTTTATGATGTCGCCTTACAATAATGGTATTCTAAAATTTCAAACCCTTGATTACTGATATCAATAAAAAATTATGAGGTTGTAATTTATTTGAGGAGGACAAATGTAACAAATATGGATTTTAAAAGGGGAACATCAGGCTTAATAACATATATGACATGTGAAACTAATATTAAAATAGAATTTAACAGCATGATAATTTAATATATATTTATTTTAAAATAAATTAAATATATTAAATATATTGTCATGCATGAAAACTAATTTTAAAAGAAACAAATTACTCAATTAAAATATTATTATTTAAAATGTGACTACTGTAAGCTAGCTGTTAAGGTAGATGGTATGAAAACTAATAAATAATTTATGAAAATATTTTTGATTACAAATATTTAAAAAATATTCACTATATAAATATTTATTATAAATAAAATTAAAATCATTTGAAAGAAAACGAATTATTTTATGAAATACAATATTTTTATAAAATGCGGTTTAGTCATTCTTTGTAAACATAACTTAAAATTAATTTAAAAAATTTACGAAAATTGATTTTGGGAAAATATAATTTTATTTTAAAATATACATGTTCAAATTATTCATGGGGGATTTTCTTATTATTTTTTGTAAAATAATTTTTTTTATGAATAGTGAAAAATGATGATTTTTAATAATAAATTCCATTTCGTTTAAATCATTTTCATTTTTAAATTATATATTAAAATATTATTCCTATTAGATAAGCTCAATTATATTATAATTTTACTATATTATTTCATTTTAATCAATTTTATATTTTATTCTAATATACAAACTTTTTAAACCATTGAATGTTTTTCTTTAATGAAACCATTATTTTCAATGAATCTACAGGTTTAATTTTAAATTGAATTATTTAGAATTAATGAATCGAATTTGGAAAAATAATTTACATATTTTTAATTAGAAAAATAAATATTATCTAACAAGGGCAACTTATCTTTTTTACTATTATGAATAGTAAAATTGGTAAAACTTAATTACCCCAGTTAACATAGAAATGAGATTGTTGGGGGTTAAACTATGATGATAAGTGCTGATAAAGACCTAAAAATTATAATAAACAACTTTTATGAGTAATCATAGACCTTATATCTTATAAGATTCAATAATGACCCATTTTGAATATTTTTTGAATATGAAAAACTGGGGTACATTATATTATTTTAAATATTAAATGTGTTTCCTCTCCCCCACTTATAAAAGGTCTCTCTAACCAATCACTTATTAAAAAATATCAAGATATTTGGCTCCATAAAGTGCTATAAAATTACCTCGAAAACATCCTTAGACACATTATATATCTGATGATCTTCCCAAAAGTCTACCCCTAGGGTCATTAAGAGGAGATCTAAAGGAGGTTTCTCAAAGAGAATGTAATTACATTAACAAAGACATTTCACCTTCTTTCTTCTTTTTCACATTAAATTATATATTAACACTTAAAATATAGTAAAAATTATATAAAAAATATCATTATATGTTTTTATGTTTATTTAAAAATATTTATCTATCTCCTTCACCATCGAATGGGAGACAAAATAATCCACTTTGTGTACTGTAGACCATCACCTTGCAAACCAATGCAAACCATTTTCAATCTACACATCACATGATTATAACTTATTATTGATTAATTGTATATATATAATATTTATAATAATATTATACCTATGTAATTATAATATAACATATACCCACATACATTCCACGTGCTATAAATTATGATAACGTCACTCGTGTGTACGGAGGACTACAACCTCACAAATCTATGTGATTCAATTTTCTATTAAGATTGACATAAAAGATAACATGGATAAATTAAATTAATATATATTATGTAAATTAAATTATATTAATTATTTAAAAGTAATATACCATCTAATTCCTTACCCATTCACTCGTCATTTGAATGAAATCATTGCTCAGCAGACAAACGACCCATTTTATCCATGAATCAATGCGATTCATTTTCCACGTCCAACCTTCCTAAATGATTCTATAAATTTATCTAATGAGTAAATATGACATTAATAAAATTATTATAATTTTTTATATTATTTATCTATATCATATTCCTTACAACCAAAACATCCAAGATAAAAATTACTTGATAAAACAATGAAATTAACACCTAAAACAATGAATATAATGAAACATTATTAAAAAAAGGTGGTAAAATGTTATAATATAAGAATACATGATATTATAAATATTATTATGGTATTTTTAGAAATTAATAACATACTTAAAACAATTATAATATAGGTTAACAAAATTTCAACCAAAAGGAAGCACGATGTAAGGGATATCGTCTCAATTTCACTTCATTGAGTCATTATATAATGTTATGCATCTAGTGTTATATTAGATAGTTTATATACTTACATTTGGAATGTAATATCATTATTAACTAACAATTTAGGATATTTTATGTTTCAATTTGAATTATTTATGGTTATTTGACACAAAATATTTCATGTGGTAACAAATCATAACTCAAATTCTATTCATTGGGTTATATTAATTATTCATTGCATTTGATATTATATGATTATATGGGTAATTATTTTTACTACATTATGTAGTATATACAATTAATTTTTGTGGATTTACATTTTACACCCATAAAATATTATTTTTTTAATTCTCACTTCCTCATTATTTTATTTTACGAGTTTATTTCACAGTATCATTTTAATAAGGATATTTATGCCTGAATTTACATAGAAGGAAGTTATTCAATCACTGGGTAATAAAAACATATCTTTTTCATCTCATATATTTATCAATGATGTTATAATATAATATTACCATTCTCACACTATTTTTGACTAAATATTATGGATATTTTTTACTAAAATCTGAATTCATTTCTCTCTTTTATCGAAAATCATTTTTCTTCTTTACACTTTTACAAAAATAATATCAAAATTTTTAATTTTTTTATAGATCGTTTATTAAATAATTTTTTTTCCTTTTTTTATTTTTAAAAAATATTTTGGAATAATCTTTATGTCATTTACCAAATTGGTCATGTATGGGTGTTACTAAAATTGTGTACTTTTTATTGTTTTAATGTGTACAAGATTTGTTGAATTTTCCTTCATGATGAGCACTAAATATTTTAAAGTATCATTTACTGGTTTCAAATAATATTTTAAAATATATTTAATTTTAATATATTATTTAAATATTTAGATTGATAATTATATTCAAAGAAAAAAGGTTATTACATTTATGTGTTTTAAAGAAAATATTTATTGTATTTATAGTAGTCAACAACAAAAAAATTTATTTTATTTATACTCCACTAGCGATATGATTTATATATACCATTCTTATTATATCAAAAAATGGGTTTTTATCATTTAGACCAAGGAATGTATTGACATTCAATCTCTTGATTCATTTTGGTAGTCGTTAACTTTCCCTTGAAATATTCACTTTCGTATGATCATTCAGTGTTAAATTTCCAAAAATATCCATATTATTTATCATCTATATACTTATTACATACAACATATACCATTTATACATAATTTGATATACATCTAAAGTTATTTAATTGTATGTGTAAGTATTGATAAAACTATATTCTTTACTCAATAGAGGTATTTAACAATAATACCCATTATTCTTAAAAAAATTATTATTATATATATGCGAAATAATTTGGACATGAAGATATGGGTGGGTCATGGTAATAGATATCCTCTTGATGCATTGGTAGTCTCATGAGATTAATGAATTTTATAATCTTAGTGAAATGGGTTTCTAGTGTATACCAAACCATCAGTTTATCTCTTGATGCATTTCAATATCATTTTATTGATTAAATGGAATTTATGTTTAGATATTTACTTTCCATATTGATTATGTGTTATCTAATCATGATACATAATAATTTAAATAAAATATTTTTATTATTATTTACCTTTCCATGTTGATTAATCATATTGAATCATGATAAATTTTACTTTATGTAACTCTTACCGATCATTTGAGATCCCCATTTTTTTTCTCTCAAAAATTTAGGAAGTGTACTATGAATGGTATGCAATAATATGCTGGGGGGAAAATGATATTTTCAAAAATCAAATTATGTTATAATTTTTATATTTTAATATAATAGAATACTCAAGTATGTATCTAGTTTACCAAGAACTCTATACTATTCTAACTGCATGTTGTGATTCCTTTTATCTTTTTCCAAGGTAATAATGTAATCACCATCTCTAAGATACTAGGGTAAGGTTATTTATAGTGTTCATAGAAATAATTCTTCTCCTTCAAATTGGGTAATTTTATATCATTTTAAATTCATATATCCATTAGGATGTGGTATGAAATTATTTATTATAATTCAGAGGGGATGCAAACAACTTAATTGGTAGATCCAATCAAGAGGTAAAAATAAATATTTTGATTATTTTCCTGTTTTTGTTTATTTATGATATGAGGTTTTCAATTTAAATCCCTAGTTTATTATTTTTACATTTAATTTAAGTTTAGATCATATATTAGAACACCCTTGGGGTCTTTTATGTTTATACCAATACTCAATATTTTCTTTATAATCCCTGATTTATTCATGTTCTTTTTCATTCAGTTCTATGATATTTCTGTAAGACCTATGAATAATTTTTATCTATCAATACCTCATATTAAATTATTACTCTATTGATGAACATGTATTATCATACCTCAGAGTATCCATTTATACATTGATGAAATCCTGAAAGGGTGGTTGATGGAAAATATTATGGATAACAAAATTAGGGCAGTTAAGAGTGGTATCAAATGTACCAGTGGTGTTACAGAGTTTGTTCTAGAAATATTCAATAATGTAAGTAGTGTAGCGAGTAACTATATATAGGGTTACACATAATTTGAGTGAAAATAATATACAATAATGGTCATATACCTAGGAAATGATTATCTTTTTCACATTTATAAGAAAACAATATTTTTATATCTTTCCCTCCCCGCTCTCACCCACCCTCTCCCACACTCCCTCCCATCTCCCACTCACCCTCAATATCTCACAATCTCACAAGGATGATGACATGAATTGTCTTAATTGAGGTATGTGGTGGCATGAACTGTAATATGACATGGTTTGGATAGTGGAATCAAATGAATATTATGGTAGTAGTTTATAGGGGGGACTCTTCAGAGCAGATCATGGTTATAAAGAACCGAAGGATGTCTGTAGTGTTCTATAATGATAGTGAAGGGATATCATCTCACATCTGTTATTAGAAAGAGAAAATCTTCTTATTGAATATATGGTCAATGAGGCCATAAGGGGAGGTTATATGGGTAATTAAGGGTAATGTATCATATAACCAAAATGCTATTGGTTTCTACACAATCCATACAATACCATCAAATTGAATGGATCCTCTCCTGTGATTTGATAGGTAAGGGTGCATCAGATGAGCGAGTATTGAACCCGAGTAAAATCCTCCCATCCTGAATTAGTGAGTTGGCCACACTATGGTGCATACAGGATGAATATTTACTTTTATATTTTCCCTTATCATCATTAGTGTTCCATTTGAAACACCCAAGTATTTCCATGAGGGAAATTTTCACCTTGTGGGGTGTTTTTCACTAGTTTTTAATATTGTATTTGGTTTAGGAAAAAAATAGATTTTCATTATATATATTCAATGTAGATCATACTGGAACAGTCCATTTGGTTAATAGAGCCCTTTTTTATACTAGTTAAGTAGTTCTAGAATTAGACAAGTAGAGAAGGAAATATATATCAAGCATGAAGATGAGAGCATTGGAGGTTCATGGACCGCTCCCTCTATTTCTATTATACTTTCACATACTGTGTGATACAACAAATCTCTTAGCTTTTGTATGATACTCCAACCAACCATATTATACCCTCTTATGTTGGGTGATACTCAATGAGAACTAGGTCCCCGTTTATTGTTTTATATAGGTGATGTGGTTTTCCTATATGTAGTTTTTTTAGGATTGGTTAGTACCCCCTATGAATTTATCTATCCTTTTTTAGGGTATAGGTTACACCATATACTTCTCAGTTAGTGATGATGAAATGCGGTATTGTAATATGCAATTCTCCCTTGACTGTTTTGGAGGATTTAGTAATAAAAAGGTTTGTATTATTAGTTTCCAATGGGGATATGGAAGTTGGAGAGGTTGAGCATATTTTATTCTTCTAGGATGGTGACTCATCAGACACCCCTTGGTTTCTTTCATGGTTGAAAAACAACTATGATATCAAACTCATATTTTATGGGATTTTTGGTAATATAGGAATCCATAGTTTATCATTTATTATTATCATTCATTTAAAATTTTTATATATCTTCATACCCTAATTTTTTTAATAAATGATTCGAATTTTCATCAAAAATCTCATTTTTTGGTATTAAATACTATTAGGGTGAATGGTTCGAATTTCTCTATTTAGATAATAGTTTTAATTTTTATATAACCATTTCTATACTCATTCAAACCTTATTATTCTTCCGGTTATTGATTCCTAGTATATTTTTATAAAAACCATTATACAATATCTGGAGCTAGTTCAGTCATTTCGACGATCTTTTTGATAATGCAAGGAAACCCAATATTTTTATCATGCGATATTATCTATATAAAAAGTTTTAGTTATATAAAAAATATTGAATACCAAATTCATTAAAACCCAATCAATGTAAAGAAACTATTTATGGATAAATTTTATAAAAAAATTTCACTTCCTTTATTATGTGAAAAAAATGCATTAAATTATGACATTGAAATCAATCAATAGTTTGGAACTATTTTACTGGCCTTAAAAAATCTCTAAAACCACAAGATAAAATGATCACAGATTTCAGATGAAGATATAATATATTAATAAAAAAAATAATTAAGTTCTCTATAATAATATTCTATCATTTTAAAGGTCTTAAATCCTTAGGAGACAAGAATTATACAATTTTATGGGTATTTCTAGCTAGGATTGGTGACTTTAGTATTCCAACCTTAAAATTTCCTAAATATGTCTAGTATAGTCAATATATATTGGATATATTGTTAACATGGATACAAAAAAATTAGATTACAATTTTTTGATATTTGAACATTTTATGAGTGATGAAAGTGAAAAATGTCAGCAGATAGACCTGTAGGGAAATAATCCACACCTATTACCATATATTGGTGTGTCCACATCCATTCAGGGGGATAGATTTTATTATATGAGATGGTATGATATTTGTAACATACACACCTTGAAATATGGATTAAATATCTACGACACACTTGTTCTAATTAGAGACACACATCCACTTCTATTCTATTTTCATTTTTTTATTCTTTGTTTTATTGTAAAATTGTATGTGTTTCTTCTTCAATTTCAATAATAATAATAATGAAAAAATATATTCCTTCCTTAAATATGTGAATTTTCTTTATAAATGTTATTTTTTATTAATTTATTTTAATATTTGTTATACTACTTTCCATAAATCCATGTTAGATTCTATCATATGCATGTGATATATCTATTCCCTTGTGTTAATTAGTTTAGTTAATTAAATTATTTTTTTTATCCCATTTTATATTATTTTCATTTTCCATCCATCATAGACATCCCTCTCCACATTAGTCATTTTTTCTATGGTTGGGTAAACATTCATTTTATGTAACACCTTTGTCAGGGATGATGGATTGATCAATAATGATATATATTCCTGATTATTAAATTGACATTGAGTTCCTATAATGAATGTGTAATAGACTATTGATATGTTTGATAGATTTGAGGCTTCAATGGATTATTTTATCTATGGGGACAAAATATTTTATACATGGATAAAAAATTTATCAACAAAATGTGTTCTTATATTGGATCTTGAGTACCCAATCATTCACATATCATATTGTGAATGTTAATTAGAAAGAATAATTTCAATTCTTTATGGAATCAATACATTGTCCTCATATAATTTGTTCTTCCCCAAAATTTTAAAATATAGCTTCATTCTAGGTGAATAATATAATTATTCCTAAATATTTTAAGAAATAAACCCCCTAATACTATTTCATTGAAAAACAACAATTGGTCCCACAATAATAGTAATAATGTTGAGGATTAAACCTAGAAAACACAATATACATTTTAAGAGAGCATCATATATTTCATGGGTGGCAGGTGAAAATCTACCATGCATCACTCATGATATATTAAACACTATGGGTTTGGGATGATATGACTAGTAATTCTTTGACCCCCATTAACTTCTAGTTTTTAATCATATCTAGATATGTTTTTGGATTCTTCATCAAATTCTTGTCTGCTTTTTCTGACTTGTTTGTTTCTCCTTCAATTAGGGTCTTGAGGCATCAAAATGAATCTGTTTATGCTGACCACTGTATAGAATTTAAGCCCACAAATGTTGTGTATTAGGGAAAATACATGTTTAGAAGGAAATCCTAGTGTATATGATTCTATTATAGCTTATTTATATATGATTCATGGTTAAACATGATAATTCATAATGGATCATGGTGGTTTCTGATGGTAGAAGTGTATTTAGTAATAAGTTATTGATCCAAGGATACTATTAGGGGGGAAAATATTTCTAGAGTATGTTTATATCATATTTAGAGTCATTTTAGTTTTTTAGTATCCAAGGTATTTTCTTATTTGACCATATTCTGGTATTTATATATATATTTTGTGACAATTCAGTTGTTTATACAAATTCATTATTCATGTTGCTAGTTATTCTATTTTATTAAAAATATGTTCTTTTTTAAGGGCGATATAGGATAAGACCTCCCATATTATGTGATATTCTTACTGTGTGATAGTCTCTATCCCTTGACTTATTGTAGATGAACTCAGGTTTCTATAATTCACTTACTGCTATCCTAATCATGGCCATAATTGGTTGGGTCATGTTATAGTGATATCAATGTGGTCGAGTTAGAGGTGTGGACTATAGAGTAAGAAGTAATTTGAGGAAGGGTTTAGGATTTTATATAAATAGTGTGAATGAGATCTTTAGTTTGGTTATAAGACCAGGGATACCATCATAGGTGCAGTAATTTATATTTCATTTCAATAAGAATCTAATTACTTTTCTGGGATGATATAGTGGTTAGTTATGCTCTTTTATGTCCTTATTTTGTCGTCTTATCTTGATATAATCTAAAACATGTGAATTTATCCTATCATGTATTTAGTACTACCCACTAATAACAATATTTTGAATAGTGGCATGGTCAATCATATCAGTTTCCAATATTTGGGGCTTTTAGCACCAATTAGTGAGAGGTGAGGCATCATTTTCCAATACTCAATTGAGATATAACCTAAGAGTATAATCTAAGGAAGTTTATATCCCCTTTGTTCTTAGTGATGATATTTTTATGGTGAAAATAGTAGTTCCTGCCAAGTTAGATAATACTATCTTGGGAATAGACATGTTGTGTATGTCTAGAAGTTATAGGCCTTCTGGGTTTTCAAGCAGAGCATGATTCTTAGGTAATATATTTTGAGATAGAGTGCATGGATTATGTTTACAACATGTTTATACATTTAATCATGAGATAAATAATCTAGAATTTATCTCTCTATATGTAGAAATGATCAATAAATGGATGATTTTTTTTCTCACACATGTGTTAGTATTTATCTCCCATGGTTGCAGTTTTATCCCACTATTGGGAAAAAGTTCTACATAGGGATATTGAAACCTCTATAATGTAACACAAATGAGTCTAAATAAGCATCAAGTCCAATATACATCATAAGATATTCCTTGGGATTGTTTTATTTTGTAATTTTTTCTTTCTCAATGGTTTTATTAGATACTTAGAAGGGGAAGTTATAGATCTATAGTGGTGTTTTCATGAAACTTACCATATATCATAGACCATAAGCGATAATTTTAAATTGATTATTCATAGTAAAGATGTAGTTTGTAATTGTTAAATTTATATAATTTCACCTGAAGGCATCTTTATTAATTCATTGGATAAACCTCCATGTTGAGGATTGTACTAAAATAAAGAATTTTACTAATTTATGGTAGAATCTGAGACGGGATTGTTTTTATTTTAAAAGTGTATAGAACATGAGATAATTGTAATGGATGAATCTATGATTTTTTCACATACTATTAATATTTGGTTTGTTCTTTTCATGCATTGGGAATTGACTATTAAAGTTGTGAAGAGATACAGGCATTGGTTTACTAAAGTGATGAACCAATGGATACAGTTGAATGTATGATTTGGGTCTTATTTTTAGGGACCCTCCCACAAGACGGAACTATCATGAGTAATTCATTATGAAATATTGTTCATAATTTATTGATTTTAGTGAAACACTACGGAAAAAACAAGATAATGTGTTTATAGTAATTAAGATTGCCTTTAACTCACCCCTTTTGATGGAGTGAGATTATACTTTCTATAAAAAGATCTCTTTAAAGAGATTAATTAATGGTAGAGAATAGATGTATTGATACCTTCCACAAATGGATTAGTTAAAAATTCTAGTTCTATTGGGTGATACATAGTTAAGACATTATAGATGGTTTTCATCTTCTATAGTGAGAGAGATCTCCTCATGTGTGGTGTGTGAAGACGAGCCTAAAAAATTTGTTACCTTATATCCATTAGATAGTGTGAAATGATTTATGTGTTTCTAATGGATGATTATTCTTTTAATATGAGTGTGGATGTATTCAAAAATGCTTCTGAAGGGAGACTGATGGTTTTCACCTAATAGGAGCATGATTACTATATCATCTTTCATTTCTAATAAGTAGTATATGTGTTGAAAAGTGGAATAATTAAAACCATTTTTTTCATTTATATATCATTATTAATGAAACCTTATTTTTATCTATTCATGGTTATTTTTATGGAATTTTTACTTAAATTACCATCAGAGCATCATTTTTGTATTAAACTCTTTCAAGATGATTTCTCAATCCATGGATTATTTATTAGTCTTCATAGAGATAAAAATATAGTGGTTAATTATATCATAGTGTTGTCGTAGTTGTGATGGGGTTTATTATTCAAGTAGTGTACTCTATGTATGAATAATAAACAAGGTGAATGAGAATGTAACTATTTTGTATCTTAATCTTACATAGATTGGGATACATTTATCTCTTTCAATTAATGGTAGTATCTAGAAACTTTTCCCTTATGTGAGAGATTCCAATGATGGTGATGACAACATTGTGGTCCTATGTGATTTTTTATTTTTCATGTAGTGGAATTGAAGGGTTTTATTTTAATTGACTTGCCTATTATACAATTCCCAAAGATAATAAATACTTTCCCTTGGTGTTCACATTGAATATCCAGATTGAAATTTTAACCATGGTCTGTCATTGTGCAGACCTTACCTCTATTTGGTATGTCTAGTGGATCTATGTGGGTGTACTCATCACATTGCAACTCAATCTATACAATGGATGGTTATTTTTTCAACAGGGAGTGTTTTTTTATTTCTCTAGTTTGGAGGTGGTATCTAGGGGTCTGACGCAAATAGTGTATGGAAAATTTAATGGTTAAAACATATACTTATATTTTTTTTGATTCAGTCACATAATATGTAGTGGTGTTGTGTTGAAAGTATTTTCACGTTAATAGTGTAAATAATAATCTTCTCATCCTTATTATATTGTAAATTGTGATAATAAAAAACATTCCTATATATGAATGTGGAAGAGAACCTATTGGAGGTCAGGATACAAATAATTTTTTTATTGGATATTGAGATATGATTAGGAAAGAATGTATAAGTGTTTTTATGTTGTGAGATTAAAACATTGGTTTCTATGCCTGGTGTGGAAGGTTTTGGAAGAGGAGAAAACATAGTTCAAGAGGATTGGACCTTTTTTTGACCATTTTGGTCTCAATATGAAATCATTTTAATCACTTAGTAATAGAATATGAAAAAAATGAGCTGATCTAGTATGATAAACATATCAAAGAATATTTTAATGTGAGGAGTGATGTTCTCTAACTCATGAAAACCTCTTAAATAAATAATTTTGATATAGATGTTTTTTTTATATTTCTCTTTATATAATTGGGTAGGATGACCTTTAGATTAGAAAATCTTATGACTAGTGAGTCATAGAAAATTTCATGGTTGTTGAGGCTTGAATGTGTTATTATTGTTATTCCTATTTGGGACTATCTTTGATTTGAGCTAGACCCCATTAAATTAGTGAGAAGATTTAATTTTTCTTCTTGGGATTCTTTATATCATTTTTATCTATATCATAGACATTGAAGCTAAATGAAGTGTGTATGAAGGTGAGTTGATTTCCACACTAGGTTGTTTTGTGATGATTATTTGTTGCGAACACCAGTTGCTTCTTTTATATTGATAAAAATGTTTAATGGTGGGGTGGATGTAGTAACCTATATATATATTTAGTTTAAAACTTTATATTATTTTTAAAAGTATTTTTGAGATGGGTCATTGAGATATCTTGGAGTTTGAATAATTTTATAGCCTCATTAAAATAATAATAATGATAATATATTATTTTTAGTCTGAACACTTGTATTCATTGGAATATTTCTTTTAATTTAAATATTGGCCTGTAATTTGAAATTGGAGACAATTTTTTTTCTAAAATCAGGGTTTTACAATTGGATAGAATTTATTATAGTATCCTTCAATAGTTACTGTGATTGCACATAGTTTCTTGTGTATTAAATTAACATAAAAAACCAAGGGTTTATCAATTTGAACCCTTTTTCTCTAATTCATGGGTTAGCATCAATAGAACATAAAATTAGAGAATGTGGGAGTGGTAGAGATTTATGGAGATATAAATACCACACAGGTGAATGAAAAAATGTCTTAATTAGTCCTTATAGAATATGTTAACCTCTTCACTATTTGATTCAATAAAGTTGTAGAAATCAATTTTTTTGATTATTTTATATTTCATTATTTTTTAGGTTCAACTGTATAAATATATACCCATTTTTTATTATTATTAAATTTAATGTATAGTCAACTATATTATCCAATAATTTTTTTGGATTTCAATTATTCATCTTGTCATCATTACATTCATTGATATTCATGCATTCTTATGTAATTTGTTGATTTGCTGTGAGAATATTGTGTGAGAATAGTAAATTATTAATGGATATCTTTACCACAACATAATTTATTTTTTATTGATGAGAGTACATCTCCATCCCTCCCATAATCCAAAAAATAAGTTGATGGAATACCTAAATAGAACAGAACTGAGAAGAATAGTGATTAGGCCCTTAGAGAAGTTGATATTGAATTCATTCACACGGTGCTGACTCAAATTTTTAAAGGTCCTGACATAGAATCATTATTGAATGGTATGAATATGGGCCTAGTGTGGGATGAATCACAGATTAACATAACATGAGTGGTCGGATACCTATCCACTTTTTTTCCATACCCATACTATATATCATTCAATCTTGGGTATGTAAGGATGAAATGGATTAGATCGAGGCCCGACATGGCATGAGTGGAAGTGGCACATAAGGGAGAAAATATGGATCAGATCTAAGGGATGATAAATGGTTGGTCACATGCAACATCTATAGTTAAAACCAAGGTCTTTCCGCATCTGATGTTGGAGGGTCTAGAGGTACCACACTTACAATTCACCAAGGGATTATGAACATAGATATGGGGGGGGGGGTAGTGTTTTCTGTCCCCTAGCCATCTGATACCAAAGGGATTGGATGGGACCCATACCACTATATGTCAGAAGTGTGGTATAGTGTCTAGGTGGTTACTGAAGACATGTTGGGTACACCCGACCTAACCAAGGGGTTTTGGCGTTTCACGGTGTTTGTAGGTGCCACACAACTATACACTACGATTAATGATTGGTGAAACATTGTCATCAAAAAATAATATAATAAAATTTAATGATAAATATGATGGAGGTATTTTAAATTTATAAATAAAATATCATTGATATTAATGGCATGGTAATAAACAAAATACAAAATTGAATCAAATGAAATAAACATTAAAGGATTATAACATAAAAACTCTTAGTACATTGTTTAATATATAAAGGACATCAAACAATAAAAAAGACTAAAGTACCACTAAAATAGGAATAATTAGAAAATAAAAACTCTAATATATCACTGATTCATTTTTGGGGAATATTTTAAAGGACCAATTAAAGTAATGATAATGGGAAAATTAATTATAAGAATACTATAATCTAAAATAAATGAATTTTCAGAATACCAATTAATTGTAGAATGCATCCTAATAAATAATATATTCACTCCTTCACTATAATGGAAATATTATTTTATGTTTTTTCTATTTTGTAATAAGTGGGCATATAGGAGGGAGTGAACTTGGGTGTGAGTTGGGGAATTTAAGTTGAATTTTTTGGAATTTTGTGAAATCCATTCCAGGGTTTTGGTTAGGAGGAAACATATTTTTAATTTTTCATTATGGCCTAATTAAATTTATATTACTAATATCATGGTGAATTGGTATATTTTATTGAAGCGAATATCAGTAATGGGAAGGGACCACATCAGGGAGTAGAATCTATTCTTATAAATAAATATGGGTTAAAATGAAGTCTATCCTGTTATTTTAACATAAAAATTTATAATTAATAGAAAACTATATACATTTTATTAAATATATTTTATATTATATAAAAATAGAAGAATTAAAAAGTGAAATAATCAAATTAATTAGGAGGGGTAATATTATTTAAATTTTTTTGTTTCTTGGTCAACCTTGACTCGAAAATGTGGTTTAAGGAAAAAAATGTCATGGTTCAATCAACCAAGTGTACTATAAATTGAGATTCCTACATCACATTTTTTGTATTTACCCCGTCTTTGATGACCTAGAAAAGGAAATGAATATATTGAATAATTTTTAAATATCATGGTTTATTATTATGTTTCTTTTTTTCATATTGATATATGGACCCATTTTTAGATGTTTTAATTTATTTTTTTCTTAATTATTCAATTCTTACATTCATTAAAGATACAAGTTGTTGATGTAACATTTATATAGGTAATTGATGTGAGTTTGATGAAATAATGTCTCTTTTGGATTTAATTATAATGAAATAATAGTTTTTATATTTAATAACTCATTATACAATAATGAATTTAGGAATGGGTTATATCTTTTCTCTTATGCGTGTTGACTAAATTTATATAATATGGATGATAAGATTATTGGTAGTTGTTGTGATTATATTATATTAATGAAATATTAAACATTAATGAGGTAATATTATTAGAGTATGATTTAATTAACACTTAATAATGGTTTTATTTCAAAGATGGTAAATATGATTCTTGGATTTGAAATGTGCGTTGATAAAGAAGAATAAACTGACCGATTTCCTTCTATGGATTTTTACATGGTTATTATACGTTTTTTTATAGTTATTATTTTATTGGTAATGTTTTAATACTAAAAATTTTATCCTAATGTGATTAAAATAAATAAACTATTATGTTTATAAGGTAATGTGTTGGTGGTTTACATTATGATATACCAGGATTAGATGAAGATGGTTGGAGTCACTTTTCCTAGGAAAGTGTATTTAATTGAAATGTCTCATATAACTAGAATCCCTAACAAGTTAGCAGTATATGTAGTCTGCCACCCCCAAGACATCCCTTATTAATCCATGGGGCTGGAGGCTAGTTTCAATAAGGCATATCTCTGACATAGTATTCCTTATCCAATCAAGTGTATAAAAACACTTGTATCCCAAAATTATATATATAATGACACATCCTAGTTCTATACTAATTATAATGTAATTTTATATGACTTATGATATTTATCCGAACTATATAAAAAGATTTATTTAATATAGTTTAAAAATATAAGAACTAACAATAGTCAATAAAAATAACCATAAAAAAATTAAAACCACAATACACCAACCAACATGATCACCTATAAATTCTACCACTGAGAAACCCATGGCTATAACACCTCTTGAACTATGAGTATAACAATCTAATATTAACTTTCCATCATCTACATAGAAACAACACATGTGGGTATGAGGTCTATGTGGGGTTAAGTATAATCATACCCAATAAGTATTCTTGAAAGAATAAAAGTTGAATGAAAAATGATGTTATCTCATAATATAATAATCCAAAATTTTATTATAATACTATTTAAATTGAATATGCTAAGAATATCACCCACATGTCAATAAAAACATAGCAATATACAAAAAAGAAAACTCAAATGACCATCATCATACCTATAGAACCAAAAAAATCCCACTAATATCATATACACATTATGCCTTTATAATAATAGTAGGGTATAAGTGCCTCATTATAGTGTTGATGTTATCTAATGTGGAACCCACCCATATATAAGACCCATAACTCATTGTGCATTGTGTCATTCAGTCAAGGGTTAACTTACAATGTATTTAGAGGACATATTACATATAATTAAGGGTGTTACCTACCCATCTAATTTTTCAGAGAACCAAAACACTAAACCAGTATGTATCCATGGGGTTACTAACCTGATGATTACTGCAACCATCTCACCAACTAATTATAGTATTATCTATGAGGTTAAAACCCACACTTTCAAAGAAGACCATAGAAACACCCCTGGATTATTAATACATATACACCATCGAATTCTATATGTAAAAAATGATTATAATGAACTATTCATAGATCAAATTTTGTGTTTCTAGTGGGGATTGTTCAAAATTGACCTAAATGTTCTAGTAAAAGACATGTGGTGTTTATTACGTGGAGTGTTTTATCACCTAGTAGTTCGACATGGACTCCAATTTTCTAATCCTTGTTAATTCAATGCACATTTCATTTTAAGTTAGATGAATGTAATGCATGACCTAATGGTAACTTGGTCAGGTACTGTCGATAAGAATCAGTTTCATTCCATAAAATAAATTTCATGTACTTAGTCCAATCACTATGTGGACCCCTTCAGTTGAATCAATGTCAACATCGTATTATCCCAAGACACATTTTCAAAATACAATACATTTAAGATAGCTTACATTATGTATAGGGCCAGTGCCTCGATATAGAGTGTACTTAATTACATGCTATATTGCACGGTCTCATAATATATAGTGTGTGACCTACAATCACCTCAAATTTGATATTTATAATGACATGAAAACCCTTGTTCCACAAAATTTCAGATACACAGTTCCATGATAATGGAAAAAATTCCATGTAGTCATAAAAACAAATTCTTGGGTATGTGTTCCTTCATATTTTGAACTACCTATGTAGCCTCTTATTGTGCCTCAAGTGTTGTCTAATCCAGAAACCTACGGGAAACCATTTCATCCCATTAGATCATCACCTATATTTCATAGCCATGCCATTTTTACTGTTATCTTTTGTGGTCATAGTTATGTCAGCAATCCATAATGAAAAAAATCTATAAATTGGAATAGAAAAATGAAAAAAACTGGCTGTTAGAAGGGTCTTCCCACCCAAGGGAGGGTTATTTCTCACACTTATTGGAGAACATGGTGAATATATATCAAAATAATAACAATATTAAAGAATAATTATTTGTTTATCTTATGATGATCATATTTATGAAAATATTATATAAATAAAAATATTATTTTTATTTCTATATATTTTTTAAAATATATGAGTTACCCCCACCTGAAGAATTAATATTTGAAAAAATAAAATTAATAATTATGATTATATCATTTTTCATTACCAATCTTGTAGTGAAATAATATTAAAATTTTGACCCAAAAAAAATTATTAGAAAAAATATATAAAAACTTCTTACTGAAATTTATATGTTAAAAGGGAAAATTTTTATCTTGAGTTGTTTATCAAATAATCCAAAATTCAAAATCTTATGAATTCACTATATAATTTAAAATCAATGTTAACAAGGTTGTATAATTAGTGATTTTACAATTTATTATTCTATTACCCAGTCATATGTCCATCAATAAGGATTTATAATAATCAATCTTATTAATAGAGATTGAACTAATTATGTACCTGTAAGGAAAATGAATAAAATTTTATTCCTTAATGCCACTAAGAAGAATTAAAATGACATGAAGAACACATGTGAGTGTCTCTAATTAGTAGTGATCACCCCCAATTAAAATATTATAAAATGATAATTATTTAAAAAAAACTACATCAATGGTATTATACATGGTATTTTGTTTTAAAATATCAAAATACTCAATCTGTGACCCAAAACCCAAAAATAAAGGCTACAAATCTCCTAGAAAAAAACCACTAAAAGTATTGAGGGAATTAGTCTTTCATCTAATTATCCAACCCCATATGTATTTTTGACATCTTCTTCAATGTCCAATTCACCCCATCTGATAATTTTGGATGGAACATACAGATTCTTCCCATATAGTGACATGTGTAATATGCTTTAAAGATGACCTAATTTTCTTAGTAATTTAAAGATATAAGATACCTCACCATGTCTACACAAAATCTGAAATTTTCTAATAATTCATGGATGAAATTTTTTCCTCGACCAATCGACCCCAAGTATCACCACTATGAGACCATTAAATATAGAAAAACTCAATTGTGTAAATCCATGATCTCTATCTATGATCTAAATATGAAATTAGACAACTATATTTTATTGCCATGGGTTTATAGATAACCTATACCTTCACTTTCATCAACCACACTTTCTTGGTCCCCTTGAGGGATGAATATGTTATCTTATTATATCAAAGGGGTGACCAATATGGACTCCCATACAATTCTTTGAATGGTTCCATTCTAAATGAATAACGGTATATGAACATGTTCCAAAAATATACTAAGTGTGGGTGATCAGATTAATTCTCATCGAAATCAATCATGTAGATAGACAATAGATCCTTGAGAACCTAAATTGTCCTCTTAATCTGTCTATCTATTTAGGGGTGAAATATCATACACAATAAAAACTAGTTCATAAAATCCTAATATGGAAACATCCATTACTAGGATAGAAATTGTTCATTGAGTTCAAATATCACCACTATAGGAACCCTGTGAAAGTACAGAATCACATCCATAATAAAATTCATTGATATGTTATCCCACTTCCACTTGGGAACCTATATGGAGTAACTCAAAACAACTGAAAATTGATGCCCATCCATAACCATCTTAGAGTTGGGTAATTAATATATTAATTTCAAAAAAACTCTTCATTATACGCTAAAAAATAAATTAACTATAGTTTGGGTAAATATTTTTCATGATAGGATATACCACCATAATGGAATTAAAAATTCCCTTGACACAACCTCTTTATAATTTGTCGAGTCACTACTTATCTCTAAAGTAGAATGTTGTGCTCCCCAATTTAGAATAATTTTCTAGTTTTATCACTTGATACTAATACACTTTATTGGATATCAATTTTGATATATCCATGTTGGAACTCCCTCAATCATTGATGTAGTGTGTACACCACCACCATAGAAAAAATATAAGAAACATATAATTCATCCAACATAAAAATATGACAAGGAAACATGCTTTGATTCCTCCTCCATTAGCTGGAAATGATATTTTTTAAAAGCCGAACTAACTACCACATTATGATTTCTTATATTATATACTATCTAAAATTAATTGCCTTGAATCTAATCTAACCATAACCTTTATCTTATAATAATATATTTATTTAAGATGATATAATAGATACTCTTATGATAGGCAAGTTAAAAATCATTTTCAGGAAGATCACACCTTTACATATTCAGGTTAAACACAAATTTTATCATATTTATGTCATGAGTCTTATAATTCTGCATAGTTTTTATCATCTATCTAGACATGTATTCGATCACTTCTTACCTACACATCAATAGACACCAATAACTATTCAAATAAGAATTAATAGAAACCAAAAAAGAAACTCATTTTACTATATATATGATTACTAGAGTAGCCACCAGCTTATTTTCAAAATTCTTAAAATTACTATAATAAATAGTTATTTCAAACTAACAATTACACCCTTTGAGTAAGGGTTGTAAAGGGTTTTTTAACTGTAGATAAATTCTTCATAGAACCTTGTAAATATAAAACAAACACCTATTTTTCCCTAAAATACACTCTTAGGTGTATTCCAAGACATAATAGCATAGATCATCACTAGATCAACCAAAAAACCACCTATCAAGATACATTCTTGATCAAATGATCTTCTAAATGTTGAATATACACTATGCATGACTTCCAAAAATTAATACCACATGAAATAAAATATGGGTATCCTAAGTTGATCAGTATTCTTCTCAAACATAAAATAATTTGTGGGAATTTAACCAATTAAGAATCCAACAAATCTATCTAGATTTAGTAAGAAGAACTTCTTTATAACTCTAATAAACACTACAAGGGAATATATTATTCTGAATATATTTAATAGGAACTCAATGAGACTGTAAAGATACATGAATGTTGTTATTTGGATATCTTCATCAGGAACCCCATGCTAAGGAAATATTATCAGAGGACCAATCTAGAAAAACTAAATTATTCTATTCAATTTTTTAAAGAGATCATTGGTCCTTGGAAGAGGGAACTTGTTATTAACTGTAACCAAGGTAATGTTATGTTATTCAATATAATCATTACAGTCTTATCATCTATATTTGTGAATAGAATAGAAGATACATTGGGGAACATGTTGGGTCTAAAAAATTACTTACCCAAAAACTAATCAAAACTCACCTTCACCTCACTAAGCTCTAGTGGGGTAATATTATAAGTAGTAGAGTATATCAGTGTGGTAATAGGGTACATATTTATGTAAAAATAAACCTTTTGAAGAGGTTTTAATCCTACGACATCCTTAAAATAATTCTATAAACTCTCACACCATTGTGGGTAATTTATCCTATGAATTATCTATGTTGCAGAAGGCCATGTTAATTATTAAGATAATAAATAGTTATAGTCTCATATGATATGGACCAACTCATCCTATATAAAGATATCAATCATCAAAATAGTTGAACATAGACCCATTAACACATGGATTTATCCCTTCACATCGATAATAATTAACCCATTATTGGTTTATGGACAACCAATCCTTTTGTCAGATCATTTCATGAAGCCTCATACTAATCCTGCTAAGATACCATAGAAACATATCTTTATCAATAATATGATTTCGCTAATGGAAGATGTGGGTTAGGGGAATATGACTACTGATAGAAGTCACCAGTTGTAGAAGTTAGGATGTTGGCATTACCATAATCTTGATATAATGAATTAAAAATACTAAAATAAATGAACGAATCATGCTGGTATAGATGAATATGAGTACCGAGGTAGATAATAAACAAATAAAATCATCATCTATGTTATGATTCACTTGGTTGTATCCCTCTATTAGAAATATTTATTATTTTCAATAACATCCAGTGACCTGTACCTATCATTTTAATCTTATTGGAAGTGATAGGGGTAGTGGGATAAGGACTCACCCACCCATTTTTTATCCCACACCACCAGATTCTCTATACATCTGTTATAGGGAGGAATATCAGGTCTTCTTATGGGTCATCCCAGATCAATATATTATCACTATTGATGTGGTCCACCCATAGCTCCACCTAGGATACAACCAATTACCTGACTAGTGTAGTGTACATGATTCATGTGTCCTCTTCCACCACATTAATTGTAATATCTATATCCAAGTATAATATATCAAATCTAGGATCCCTTAGCTTTCTTATTATGAGATTAGGATTAGTAAAAATTCTGTTACCGAGGATAGTATCCTATGATATTTTATTGTATAACTATTGGTGAAGGATATTCTATCATGTATATAGGAATTTAATCTATGCTAGTTTGAGACACTACAATAAAATATTTCAATCATTTAGGAATACTCTAAAACACCAATGTAGGTAAGAATTCATGAGTCAAGTGTTCTGTATTTAATATTATATCACAATCTATAATCTAATTTTCTCTCTTGGATGAATTTGTTTTATATGTAGTCCGAAAAATTCCCTATATGTTTTATGAAATAGAAATAATACTTGGATAACATTATACTCCCCTACAAAATGTCTAAAATCTCTTGTGAAAGAATCTTCCTCAAAATCACATGTTAATACTACAACTAAAGAAATGTTTAGAATCCATCCAGGTGAGGGTGGTATGATCATTAATTTACATTTGTTGTAAAAAAATGTATAGATATTACTTGAAGGATACTTTTAGTAAAACCTACCATTACATTTTTATTGGTTCAAAAAATATAGAATACACTAGAAACTGACTCCAACCAATCATTTATGATATATAAATCTATCTCACCTCAGAATCAAGGAGTTAATTATATCTGTAAGTCATGAAATTCATTAAACTTTTGATTAGTCTCATTCTAGTTTTTTGGGACCCTTCCTTTAAATAAAATTTGGATGCCAATGTGGTGGAATCGTGTGCTGGAAAACAAGAACCCACTATTGAAATATCAACTCTATTAGAGTTTTTATAAATATCATCTAAAAATAGCACCACTAATATGTTATATAATTCAGGTAATTTCTAGTTATTCTCTAGAACTGATGCATTAGAGTTCCAATCTTAGTAAAATATTAAAATAATCTTGGTGAAAGGTTTTTTAGTTACCCACACCATATAATGTGTTTCATTGTCTATTTATAAAAGTAAATACACATTGAAATCATTTCACTAAGTATCCAAAAACAACCAATAAATAACTATTTCAATCAAACTCCATCCCAATGTATCAAATTTCTAAGATAAAATACTTAATTTATCTCACACACAAAGACACCACTCAGAACAATAGTAAGATGAGTGTGTCACCCAATTCCTTCCTCTAAAAATTTATGGGCTATCAATTATCACCAAAAGGAAAATCAGTCATATTAAATTCCCATTCCTATTAAACCTATAATAAAACATGTATCGCTGAAATATATTTTTATAAGAGAAAACGTAGTTTTATGAAAAGATAATGTAATTATGTTGGGAATATTCTATGCATCTGAATCTTATAGTAATAAAAAACTATAAATAAAGTTAAAAAATACGACATCAAACACCTATTAACCAGACCGATCTTGAAAAAAAATGTACCAAAAAATCCTACTAACAAAAATGATCATCATCAACTATAACTATTGAGAAACCCTATGATCCAACTACTCTATATCCATAAATATTGTTGGAACTTATAAAAAATGCATCATTTTCACATAAAAAACTTGTGTGGGCATGAATACTATTCATGGGTGGGTATAATCATACCCTTTGGGAAACCTAATAAATATAAAGGCGAAAATAAAGAAAAATTCATCTAATAAGATAGTAGTCCCATATATGTTTATAAGGAATGGATAACCAAATATATAAATAATCTCGTCCATAGATCAACTCCACTGAAGTAGAATCCTAAAATTTAAATCCTCAATGGTCACCATCATGTGAACAACACCTAAACAATCCATCTACCATCACATTCACATCATTCCTGTATAATCATGGCAGCTTACCCAAACCTCATTGTGGTGTTCATTTCATCTGGGAGGATACTTATACATATTGAGTACCTTCACCCAATTATGTGTTGTGTGTGTCGATTGATGGGAATACCAAATCCCTATGTTAAGTAAATACACCAAATATATAGAGGACACTACATTTAATTAACATGTTAGTAGGTTTTCCTCACCCATTTTCATCACAAACTGTATCTCACATTAAACATCATTATCCCAAAATAGTTAAAGAAATACATTTTCCTATAATGCCTTTCAAATAGCCCCAAATTACAAAGAGATATTCACTATCATGTGTTACATGAAAAAATGATCAGAATAGAATATTCAAGGGTAAAATTGTATTTATCATTTGAGTAAATATGAAAAATCTCATAAACTATCCACTATATAATATATGTCGTTTAATAAATATATTTTGGGACTCATACAAAATTTTGGAATGTACTGGAATCACCTTTTTCATTTTATGTCAACTTACATGGTGTGTCTAGTGAGGTGCATGTTGTGTGGGACCTTCTGGCCACCCAATCATGTATTAGAGAGGGAAATCCTCATTATTTCACTAAATGTAATGTATATACTTAGTGTATATATAATGTGTACCTTCTTCTTGACTCAAAATATATAAATATATTATCCAAACAATGTTTTATTAATAAATTCCTTGTTAGCTTTCCCACATGGAATATTTTCCTAGAAGGTACTTAGTTACACACCCTTGTATATGATCCCATAATACTTGGTGTGTAACAAAAAAATTCATGGAGCGTACTATTTACTTGATGTGTTATCCCCAGAACCACACCTCATGATATACATGACATTTAACTAATTGTAATGCACAATTTTTATTTTTAAATTCATGTTCTAAAGTGTACATTCTACTATATTTTACCCATTCAAGAATACCTTACCCCAATTCCAATGGGATCTCAATCATAACCTTCTGGTGATTCTCCATCCATTCACATCTGTTTCTTTCATCATCATTTCATCTAGTTGTCAAACATTCACATAGAATACATGTCGAAACCCCAACAAGATAATCTAGAATATTCAAAAGAATGAACGACGACCGATGGATGGTTTTAACCATCCAAGACCGATTTCTCACTCACACCCTTCAAACAACACATGAAAAAATATGGATTTATCATTAATTTATCATGTGAAAATCACACTTTCCCAAATATGATAATAAAAAATACTATTATTTATTACACCATTATTATTAAAAAAAATATATCCATGATCAATGAAAATTATAGGAATCATTAGCCATAATTATATGATTAATAATAATAATAAAATTATTTATTATGAGTTTCAATAACCTCATAATACAAATATAGACAATAAAGAATTTCTTAAGAAAAAATCCATAAAAATTAAAATTAAAATTTATTAATAAATAATAGAATAAATTTTTTATTATTTTTTCATGAAATATCAAAAAATTTAATAATCATGTGAATTATTTAAATAAATCTTCTTTAGATTTAGAATAATTGAATAATTAAAAATTATGAAATTTATAAATCAATTCCACTATAAAATCTCAATAAGGAATTATTTAGAAGATTTGATCATAAGGGGATATATCAGACACATATTGAATGAGGTGGAAAAATAAATGTAATGTTATATCTCATTTGTAAATTATTTTCACTCTACTAAAAAAATTGTGGTAAATGTTTTTCATTGATGCCACCATGAGGAACATGAATAACATGAATAAAACTTATGTGTCACTTTGGTTGGACCCATCCACCCACAATAAAAAAGATATTATAAAATGTTTTTTATGAAAACCTATGTCTATGCTCTAATAGAATGTATTTTATTTTAAAAATGAATAATACTCTATCTAATATCTATGTCCTAATAATAATTAACCTTTTATATGAAAAATTCTAATTAAGGACCCAAACGGGGTATTAAAAATATTATTTAGGAATCCATTTAGGAGAGAATAATTATTCACATTCACATGGATAATAGATATATTAATTATATTATTTAATTTTAAAAGGAATTAATCACAAAAAAACTCAAACCAATTTCCTGACCAGATTTACAATAAAAAATTTATAAAATTTCCATGGAATTAAACATGAAAATATAATTCGCTAGAGTAATATAAATAATTTAGTAAAATACAAGGATGATTGAGTATGCTATTTTTTTCCTCTAATTATGGGTGTATTTTAAAATATGGTTATAAGAATTTTTGAATATATCAGTTGATATAGATAATGATATCAAATAATCATTTTATTATTGATTTGATAAGAACATTATTTCGTAGGTAATGATTTGGTTGAGAGAGGGGTTTGGAATTTCACTAAAATAATGGGGAATGAGGGTTGTTTTATTCATTCTATATTACATATAGAAGGGATTATTTTTTTTTATAATATATTAAATAAAATTTTTATATATTTATTTCTATATAGTTATTATTGTTATTGATTTGTGGGAGGGTGTCTTGAATGTTGGATTTATTATCGTTAGAGGTGTGGATAGCCTTAAGTAATATTGATACCATTCATATTATGGGGGATTTCATGTTTTAATGATTTACTAAAAAATATTATTCTTTTTATTATTTTAATTTGAATATATAGGTCTTCACTGAGGCTTTAATATGCATAATGACATGAAATAATGTAGGGTTAGGTAGTGACTAAAACCGTGGTTAATCCCTTATGACTTTGACTATATTTGAATCATAAGGGAATGGTTTATGTCTACTAGGTTAGTTAAAAAAATATTCCATGCATGATATCATTTTAAATGAATATGTTTTTGGTTGATGTTTACTAATACAATATTGTGAAAAAAAATTAGTTCATATAAGTATGGATATTCCATTTTCCATTTGATGATTATTAAGTTTACTTGTACTTAGGATTCATGTAAATTTTAATCACGGGGTGGAGGGAGATAGGGAAAGGGAGGAACCTTTTATAGTTATTCCAAGATCTTACCCAATGGTACCATAATCATGGGGATGGTTACTGTAATGGACTAGGATTTTCAGACATGGATATTACATTTTTATAGATGGATATTCAATAAAATTAAAAAAATAAATTCTTGGGGATAGTAAGCTTTTATTGTATTTTGAAACCAGATACATAATTTTATTACTTCATGAAATATATTCAATATATTGTATAAATATATTACCATTTAGTAAACTTCATATAAATACCCTTCTTATATTTTTCTACTTAACCTGGAGAAAAGTGAAAAAATAAAGGGTGGGATCAGTTGATTAGTAAGAGTATACATGAAAGATATCAGCTAACTGACACATGAAAACATAAAATATTAATAAGGGTTTGAGATTATGAATATAACATTAATATATCATACCCAATTTATCATGGATAGTAAACATGATCAGTGGAATACAACATTATAATTTCAAAATAAATGAACAATAAGAGTGTGAAAACATCACAAATCAATCATAAACTATAAGTCCATGTCATATATGTTCGGAACCATATAACGTTTAGAAACCATTTTACATATAAAGGCTAACATTCCAGACCACAAAATCCTAAATGATCGTGAATAAAAAAATATTTCCCATTTTATAATGGATCATAAATGATCACCTATTTACCAGAGTGGATCAAGCACATCTTCCTGTACCCCATAGTAGATCTATTATTCTGACTTGTTTCCAATCATTATCTCATGAGATATAAAACATCAACAATTCATTGGATGGGGATATAGGTCACACCCATCAAAAAATGAAAATCATACATATGTGTTCCGTAACAAAAGAATTCATTCATTATATAATAACCCAAATAAATAAATGGGTTCATAATTATTTCATCATTACATAGACCATTGATAAAAAATAGGTTCCATAAGCATTTCATCATAGAAGAACCCATGGAAATGAAATGGGTTTCATAAAAATATTGTCATCATAAACATAAAAATTAACTATACCAAGAAATAATAAAGATGTTATAATTGGATCTTATCCATAGTAAAATATAATAAACTCCAAAGGTTATTGTCCTAGATGATTATAAATTTATTAAATGTCATTAAAACATACTCGAGGAAAATACCCTTTTTTAAAATCACATCTTTAAAATAATAAAATTTCTCAAATGTTAAGGATTTATTTTTCATTTAAAATAACATTTTAAATATATGATGTAAGATTCATAAAATTTATTAGTCGCGATGGTAAATAATTATATTCTTGTAATAAATGTAACAAGTATTCCTTTTACATTTTTAGTAAAATATAAAACTACATCATTTAGAAAATGATAAGAAGATTAATTTTATATTTTTTTGAAATTTTATATTTGAGAATTAATTTATTTAAACAATCATTGCAGAATGGAAAAATTTTATTTAATACTTTTTAAGAAAACATGGATAATATGGAAAAGTGTTTTTGACCAATGAGAGAAAAAAAATTGGGTTTTCCTTAAATATATTATTTTAAAAACATGATTTCATAAATAAAGGAAAATTAATTTGAGTCATATATTTTGATGAAATAACATTAGGGAAAGCAAATTTTGGTATTTTTTATAGATTTATCATATGATGTCATCATCAAAAACTGAATCATAAACAATCCTGATAAATAATGAGATTGTAACATAAAAAATTTTCCACATCGGTAATATTTTGAATTAAAATATCTATCAATGAATGATCAATATAAAGATATATATATCCAATAATGTTATGATAATAATCATAAAATATATTCATGTGTAGTATATACACAACACAAAAAAAAACTAGTGGTGTGTCAGGCATGTGTCCCAATGAAATAGACCTGTGCCGATAACCCCTTACCTTATATATCGAGATCCATCATACATGTTAAAACATAAATTATAATAAATAATGTTTTTTATAAATCTATTTCCGAGCTATAAACATATACGTCATACCTTATATTTTTTACTTATGACATTTTATTACCCATTTATTATCCATTCCTTCATAAAAATACATTTCAGGTCATTACAACTACATTTTTCATGTAGTTTTTATTTCATCATTTTTATTCATTTCATAGTGATCATGGTTCCATCATCTGAATAATTTTAATAATTATATAAATATCATTTCAATTCATTGTATATGTATTTATAGTAATCCATTAATATTATATATGGAATATTAATTCCACTATTCATGGAGATGCTTCGTCGTACGTATATATGAATGTTTTTTTTTCATTTTCTCTATTGATAGAACTAATTTAAGTAAATAATATATCAACATTATAGAGGAATAATGATGTCATATTTGAAATTTATATTAATTAAATTTAACATTATTACTTTTCATGTAGATTTTATGTGATAAACAAATAACATCACTTCGTGAGACGTTAGTCCACTCAAGATATGAGTGACGTTATCATATTCTCATGAAATCGAATGTATGAAGGTATATGTGATATTAAAGTTTAAAAATAATAAAAAATTTATTAATATAATATATTATAATTAAATCCATCCTTATTTATATCCATGAGAATAGGTGATGGGAAATGTATTACATCGGTTCTTTTGGTGGTACTCTACCAAACACACAATCCAAAATTTTGTTTCCAATTTGATGGAAGAGGAGGTGAATATAAGTTATAAAATTAAAATAATTACATATATGTGTATTTTTATTATATATACTTTTATATCAGAACAATTGAATAATATTTTAAAGAGGTGAAAGAGTAAAGAAAATATAAATACATGGTGGAGAATGATACCGGTAATCAGATAACCTCTTTAGGTTTACAAAAAACCCATTAATAGGTTATATTCCTAATTAAAAATTAATATAGGAAGTAAGGAGGGAAATAATTAAATGATTCTTGTATTAATTGGCTGAAATAATAGGATTTAGAAGTGTGGAGAATATAATTGATCATGATCCCATATATAAGTTGGGTAGAAGAAAAACTTGGGTTTTTTGAAAAGAAAACATTTTACCCAAGTTTTAAAAATTTAAAAAGTCTAAAAAGTGGATCATTTCTAAGCCTTAGATGAGATATAATAATTTATCTCTATAACCAAGAATATATAAATGTTTTTTCTTTATATTAGATTTCAGGATCAAGTTATATGAATTTTGAGTTCCTTCCATGTGAAAGTGTTGTTATATACTTCCTCAGGATATACAAAATCAACATTCCATTCATCTTGAATCTCATAACCCCTTTCCATAGATAAATTCACAGGAAAAAAATCATCACCAACATATGTAAGGACCCATAATATTATCAGTAGAAATTTTGTTTTTATAATAATGTCATATACTATAAATCACATAACATCACGTACAGAACACAATAATTTTTTTGAAAAACTATAATTAATGAAATAAGAGGTATTTCTAGAAATTAGGGAACCTTTACAGATTGAATAGAAACTTGACCATTGAATAGTGACATGACTATTATGAATAGTAATCCATCCAATTAAATAATATCCTCATCTATGAAAGTATTAATAAAATTTGGGTATCTTATAAATGAAAATATTATATATTTATATCCTGGTATAAGTGAATAAATGTTTTAAAAATGAAAAATCAAGTGTAGGTATTTTTGTAAAGCGTAAATGTTTATTTACAATTTTATAATTAATATACTATTTTAAAATATAAATTATATTCACCAAAAAGGCTCATAAATTAATAATTTTTGGTCGTATGATTATAAGGTAATTTTATGAGACCTTAATTTTGTTTTAGAGTACCATAAAATTAGTTATAATTTTAAAATCTGTATTTTTCGAAAAAATTAATATTTTAATTAAAAATTAAATTTCCCATATTTAGAAAATTATTTTAGTAAAATATTTTCCATTTTTTAATTATACTCATCAAAAATTATTTAGGGTAAAATTTTGAGATTTTTTCTGAAATAGTTGAATTTTTGTGAATAGTGAAATACAGTAATTTATGGAATATAACATTTTAGCCAAATACAGAATTTTTTACTCATTATAGAATCAATAAAGATGTATGTTTCCACTATATCAAACTCAAATTCTCTATATATTTTATTTAGTCACATGAATCAACACCGTTGATATTCTTGAGCCAGAATAATAAACTAATGAATAAAATATTGAAAAATAATCTCTCCTCCCTCTATAAATATAACCCATATCCACCTATTATCCCTAAAACTTATAAGAATTCTATATTTTTTATATTCTTCTGAATTTCTCTCCCAAAACTATTTTCCATGTTATGGACTTGCTGGTCTCACCAAAAGACAATTTCTATGTCCCTCAAGGAGGTTCTCAAGGAGACATCACTCAAGAGGTAGAACCTTACCTACCTCTCTTTCAAATTATTTTCTTTTCTTATCCTTACCTCACCAACCCAATTAAAATCAATATGATAACTCCAGTATCATATTTAAACTATTATTTTAGTATGTTCATGGTATATCCACCATCAATTCTCTTCTCTTCCCCTTTTGTTCTACAAATGAAATCATCATCCATGTGGTGTAAAGTCACCACCTTCCATGGAAATAGATATTTAGTTTTCTACTATCACATTCATGGATGGTCATAATACCATTATATTTGTTACACCGGATTTTAATATTTATATTACATATTATTTATTGTTTTGGAAGTAGTATTTAAACATAATATTAATTTATAAAACAATAGTAGTTCAAGATGTTCAAAAAAATTACAAAATGATCTAAAAGGTTATCATTAATGTTTTATCTAATGAATCATTAAATTATATAAAATAATGAAATAAAAGAAAATATACTCTATGGATGTTCATTTATAACATATAATTTGAATTCTAGAGGTTATGAAAGACAAAAATTACCTTAATAAAATAATAATAAATAAAATAATTATTTAAGAGGTTATGAATTAAATTATTATTGAATCTAATTTCATTATCTAGGAAATTGTGTGCAAGCAGATAACACGTTTTGACATATATTATGGGATTCTATGTGAACCCCATTCTTCTTTTGGGATATGATTTATATCCATTTGCGTGAATTTAATATCTAAGTATTCTAATTTACTCTTACTAAATTATGTTTTTATTATCCAAATATATGAACCTTTCTCAATTATTATTTTTTGATGGATAAATACTTGTTTTATAAGGGTTTTTTCTTCAATTTCCCAGATATGCAAGCTCAATTAATGGGAATAGGTAATTTTCGCAAAAAAAATTAAATTACATTCCATAATTTGTTTTAATCCACCAATATTTTTCTAAAAATTATTTTTATCAAGAAAAAAAATCTAATTTAATTTCTAGTTTTATGCATCTAATTATACCCTTTACAACATTAATTATTCTTTAATATTTTCCCTCAAACCACACTGAAGAGGCTTCGTTCAAAATTTTCTTAAAAACACTTTTTACATGTTTTCAATTCATTTGATAATCATTTGTCCTGATGTATGGATATTTTACCTTATTATTTTCCATCTATGATTTATATCTATTTTTCATGGACACTTTTATGATAGAGCCCTTTTTTATGCTCTATGACATGATTATGATACCCATGTCCTTTCATAGATAAACCTTATGTTTATGTTTTATTATTAATGTGGAAAAAATAGTCATGAAAATGTTATGATGGGTTTACCAATAAATAACTCTAAAGAATTGGGAACTTTTTATTCTCATGAGATGTCTTTTTGGGACAAGGGGTAAATATAATTCCTTTACATGACATTTTCCACCATGTGAAATATTCCTGGAAGTTATACATGACTCATGCTTATGTCAAGTGGTATCTTGTTGACACATTCTTATGATCCACAATTACATGATCTCACGTTTTATTTGTTGTGATTCCTTAGTTTTATTCATCTTCCATGCCTTTTTATGTGATTATGTTATACCATCGACCACATGTGCTATATTCCTGTGTTTACTCCCTTTCTGGGATTTTTAACTCATCCTTTGTTCATGTATTCCCCAGGTTATCCTATGATGATGTAATAATTCAAAAGAATTTAGGATCTCATTATGGAGATTAAATTAAAGATGTGTTTTATTTTTTGTTTCATGATTTCTAATAATATATCTAATATTACAAAGACACTAGACTTTATTATTCTTGGTTTCTATTTGATGGTTTGTTATTCATAAAATCATGTAATAATATGTGAAAAATGATAAGGTTTTAACTGTTGGTATCAAATCATAGTTTATTTATTTTTAAATAATATGACTAGAAAATTTTTTAAGAACCCTAGGGATAATTCTATCTCCATGGATAAAAAATATTTGAACTTAAGGATTTAAATTTTAGGATATAATTTTCATTTATAAGTTTATCCTTTTATTGTCAATGTATTCCTTTTATACACTTGTTAGATAAGTTTTCAATCCCCCAAAATTGAACTTTATTTTTTTAGTTACATGTTTGAAATAGAACAACACTTTACAACAATCAATATGATAGGAAATGTGACAATTTCCCAAATGAAATTCCAAATCTGATGGGAATGGGAGCTCAAAACTTCATGATTGTATTTTTTCAACTGGATCAAGTTATGAATAATAACATGAATCTTCAGGATCTCCCTCCTTCTCCTAGGAAGGATAATGTTGTGATCATATCCGTTATTTAAAATAATATTCCCATATTTAGTGGATCTTCGAATTCCAACATAGTGGAAAAATCGATTAACTCTATTAAAAAGATAATATTTTTTCACCAATGTTTTGAAGAAGAGAATGTTTTGTTAACATTATATCAATTTCAAGGGGAAATGGAGTTCCTTGGGATGAAGAAAAAGGAAGACTAGTCTATCGGGACATATGAAGGTAGACATTAAATGAATTTCATGATACACCTCTAGATTTGTTATGTACACTAAAAGAAATCTTCATCGCTTCTTTAGAAAACTAAAGTTGATTATATAAAAATCATTTGAGATTTGAGATGTAGACAAATATCAGGATATTTTCTGATGTGCACTTATGGTTGACATGGAAATAATAGAAACTTAGTTGTCAGATCGGACTAGAGTCAAAAAGGGAAACATACAGTTTAAAATGGGAGGGTCAATAGATAAATCTTATGATGGAAAGAAAGCCCACATCCCACATGCAAAAATTGTGGGATGAGGCTTCCTGGAAAATTCATAAGGGGAATGTGGAGATGATTGAAATGTAGAAGAGAGGGGAATCTAGCTATTAATTACTGAAGAGAGATGAAGAATCCCAAAATTTTGGAGGAATAAAGGAATGATTAGATTAACACTCAACCTATGGTGTAGTGTTTCAACTGCAAGGACAATTGGAATTGTCTGATCCATTTCCCAAAATAAGAGTTTTTAATGAAAATAAACAAGAACAACCTCCAAGGAAACAAGGAATGGAATATTTTATCCCTACAGATAAGGTGGAGTGATAAAATGATGTGGTGAAAGTTACGATGGTTATTCATTCAACAATAGTGAATTTACTATTTGATTCTACTTATATGCACTTTTTCATATCTCTCATGTTTAGTAAAACTATTAAAACACCACCTTAAAATATATCGGTTGAGTAATATTTAGGAGTAACGATTGGGGAAATTATTTCATTCAATGTATATAATTCCTCCATGGTAAATTTTTGTGAAATGAACCCCCTGGAATATTTGGTTCTTCTTTCTTCAGTGGATTTTGACCTTATTTTCATCATCTAAGGGATATCTTTATAATAATCCAACATAAACAGTTGGGAAAGGGAGATCATTCATCACATCACAAAGAATCATCTAATTGTGTACAATTGTAAGGAGGAGGATGGATCTATATTAGAATCATAATCTAAATTGTGTATATTATTCCTTTATGAGTAATAAAATCTAGAACAAATGAATCAGATGAAGGAGAGAATCATGCTCAAAGACATGCCTGTAGTAAGGGACTATACTGATTTGTTCTCAAAATAATTTTATGGTCTTCCTTCTAACTAAGAATTTGAGATCTCATTTGAACTTATCCATTGATCAATGTCTATATCAAATAATCATTATAGACTATCCACCATTGAGTTTGAATTATTGAAAAAGTATTTAAAGGAGAAACTTCCCAAGTGTTTTATATTCCTAAGTGATTCATGGTGGCGTGTTCCAATACTCTTCATCAAGAAGAAGAATAAATCAATTCACATTTTCAATTATTGTAATGAGATCAATAAAATCATGATAAAGATCATGTATCCACTTCCATTAATAGATTACCTATTCTATAAACTACTTGGAGACAAGTATTTATCTTAGGTGGACCTTCGGTCGGGATATAACCAATTAAAGGTGAAGAAGGATGATATTTTTAATACTAACTTTTGAAAGTGGTATGGATACTATGAGTTCATAGTGATTATATTTAGGCTCACTAATTCTCCAACAATTTTCATGGAATTGTAATATAGTGTCTTTAGATAATACAATGTAAAATATTTGGTAGACATTATTGATGATAATATGATATAATTCAAAACCAAGGAAGAGCATTAGGGTCCTTTAAATAAAATGCTAACTACTTTGATAAGGGATACAATATATGGAGAGTAAAATAAATATGATTTATAGATGGGGGAAGTATCATTCATGGGGAATTTTATCATTAGTAAATAAATATCACTGGATACTTCCAAGACAAAGGTAATTAAAGAGTGGCCCAAGACAACATCTGTAAATGAGATCTGTTGACTCCTTCATCAACTTGGGTACTATCAAATATTTTTTAGGAACTTATCAATTTTTTCAGACTCACAAACCAATTTGACTAAGAATGGACTAATGTGTTTCTAGACCAGTGAATTTGAAGACTGCACCAAAGAGTTAAAAAAAGGGTTATCACAGTTCCAATACTCACAATACTTACTAGTGGGGAACTCATTGTGGAATACAATGATGATTAAAATAAGGTATTATGTTGTGTACTAATGAAAAATGATAAAGTGGTACCCTAAGCATTACGATAGTTGAAAAATCTTGAGCAAAACTATCCTATGTATGATCTGAAGTTGGTAGTAATGATCTTTACATTGAATACTTGGTGGAAATATCTCTATAGGGAGAAGTATATGATATATAATGATTATAAGAGCCTCAAATATACATTCAAACAGAAATTTCCAAATATTTTCCAACTAAGATAGTAAGATCTCATCAAGGATTAAGAATTCTTAATCTACTACCATTTTGGTAAATTATATAAGGTGGCATATGATCTAAGAAGAAAGGATCCTACAAAATTTTCAATGATGATAATTATGAAGGATTAAATCTTCTTATTATTAAAAACAATGGAAATGTGAATCATTTTGAAAATACCATCATAAATGCTTTTTTGAATTATTGTTAAACCATCCATTATGTAGAAAATAAATAATTCTCAAAGAAATGATGAGGAAATTCAGAAAAATATTGATGCTATTAGAAATGGGAAATCTGTAGAGTTCAAAATGGATGAAGAGGGATTCATAAGATAGGGTTCAGGATTATGTGTACCATTCAATAAAGAGATTAAGAAATAGATTCTGAATGACAAACATAGATCAACTTTCTCCATTCAACCAGGAATCAAAAATATGTTTCGAGATCCCTGAGTGCACTATTGGTGAGACAATATGAAGAAGGTGATTACTGAATATACATCAAAATGTGTGATATGTCAGTGAGTTAATGATGAAAAGAAAAAAATATAAGGCAATGATGAAACCATTACCCATACCAACATGGAAATGGTAAGACATCTCCTTGGAATTTTTTACAAGACCACGAAATATATCTAGAGAAAATAATATTATATGGGTTCTTATGGATTCTCTTAAAAAGACAATATAGTTTGTCACAATTTGGGATAATTTCTCACCCAATCAACATGTGTGGATATACACCAGAGAAGTGGAGAGGCTGTATAGAGTAATACTATCAATTGTATCCAATCAAGATCTAATATTTGCCTCCAAGTTTTATAAATGTCTCCAACATGATATGAACAGTGAGTTGAATTTATTATGGATTATCATTTTCAATCTAATAGAAAATATAATCGGATTATTCATACACTAGAATACATGTTGATAGCATGTTTTATAGACATCAAGAGAGGATGGGACCAACATATATCTCTAGTCAGGTTCTCTTAAAACAATTATTTCTACTCAAGCATCCATATTTCTCCATATGAATCCCATTATGGTAAAAGATGTAGATCACTGACATGCTAGGATAAAGTTAGTGAATGGAAGCAACATGGGCATGAAATGTTCTATGAAATGGTAGAAATTGAGAAAACCATTCAAATATATATCTGGGTTGCCCAAATTTGAAAAACGTTCTATGTAGACAATCATAATTATGAACCTGAGTTTAAGGTTAGAGACATGGTATTCATCTATATATCTCAGTGGAATAGAGTTGTGGGATTTGGGAATAAAGGAAAGCTTTGTACTAGGTACATTGTATCCTTTAGGATTTCTAATTGTGTTGGAGCTATGGCCTTTTGACTTGTAATTCTACAAACCAAGTCTTAAGTATATGATTATTCCAATGTATCCTTATTTTGGAATTATATACCAAATCTATCACAAGTATTGTATTCATAGGTGGTACTATTATAGAATGATATCTCTTATAAAAAGAATTCAGTGAAGAAATTAGACCATATAGATAATGTTTTATGAAACATGACTACTTACCTGGTCAAACTACTATATAAATACAATAAATTTGATGATGAATAATGGGAACTATAGGATGTAAAGAAGGACAATTACCCTCACTTGTTTTCACCATAATTTGTAAAATCAAGATTGGAGATAGAAATTTCATAAGGGGGAAGAATGTAATGACCAATAATTTTATCAATGGAAAATGTATTCTTATAATTATTTTATAGAGTATATATCACATAACATCACATAGAGAACACAATATAGACTATAAAAATAAATAATGAATAAAATATTATGTATTTCTAGAAATTTGGGAACCTTTACCCATGGAATAGTAACTTGACCTTTGGAATATTAATGCAACCACTAAGAATTGTAATCTAGCTAGTAGAATAGTAACCTCGCCTATGAAGGTAAAAATAAATGTTGGGTATCTTATAAATGAAAATATGATATATTTATATCATGGTATAAGAAAATAATTTAAAAAATATAAATTAAATGTAGATATTTTTGTTATGTTTAAATGTTTATTTAATATTTTATAATTAATATAATGTTTTAAAAGAAAAATTATCTTCACAAAATATACTCATAAATTAATATTATGATGTGTTATTATTATAAGATAATTTTAAGATACCATAATTAATTTTTCAAACTATCATAAAATCAATTATGATTTAAAAATTGTTATTCTTCAAATAAATGTTTATTTAATTAAAAATTAAATTTCACATATTTATAAAATCATTTTGAAGAAATGGAGTTAAATTTTAATTTTTATACATCAAAAAATTATTATGGTTAATTTTTGGATTTTTCCCAAATAGTTAAATTTTTGGTTAAGAGTAAAATACCATAATTTATGACATTTAACATTTTAACCAAATACTTGAATTTTTGAGTCATTATTGAGTTATAGATGATTTAATTGGTCACTATCTCAAACTATAATTATTTATTTACTTCAATTAGTCCCTATTATCAAAACTATTAATAGTCTTGACCCAAAATAATAAACTAATGAAAAAAAAATAAAAAGAAACCCTCTCCTCCCACTATAAACACCACCCCCACCACCTATTCTCCTCAGAACTTTTAAGAGTTTTAAATTTCTTATATTCTACACAATTGAAATAACAACCATTTTAACCAATTTATGGTATCACCAACAGATCATTTCCAAGCCCATTAAAGGGGTTCTCAATGAGACAACACCCAAGAGGTATAACATTACCTCTCTCTTTCAATTTTCTTTTCTTTTGATATCATTACCTCACCTCAAATATCAAATGTAACATAATAACTCCAATATCATATATGTATTGTAATTTATATATTATTTATATATCCCACATCAATTATATTTTCTCCCCCTTTGGTAGTAAATATTAAAACATCATCCCAGAGGTATTGATTCCCCGCCATTATAGATGGTGATTTTTCATTTTCTAATGCCACCTTAAATTCTAGTAATAAAAATATTATAATGGTTAAAATTGAATTTAATATGTATATTACAACTTAATCCTTGCTCTGAAACTAGTTTATACACATAATTTCAATAAATAAAACAAAACTAGTTCATGAGGATAGCAAAAACTCCAAAATGATCTAAACGGTTATCGTTAATATTTCATATAATTAACTATTATAATGTCTATAAAAAATGATATATTAGGCCACTTAATATTCTGTAATATCATTAGTAACATATAATATCAAATTTATATAACTATTCCAATTTTACATGATCTTTCATACATGTATATAAGTGAACCAATCATGAAAACAAAGGAAATAAATGCTCCCAATTGATGAAATTTAATCTTAAAGCACATCAAAAAAATCCATAAATATACTTAATATAATTATAATAAATAAAATAAATGTTGGCGAGGTTATGATTTAAATTATCAATGTATCTAATTTCATTATCTAGGAAATTAAGTGTAAGTGTAGAACACTTTCGGATAAAAGACAAGGGATTCTCTCTAAACCCCAATTTTTTTCTTTAGGATACATATTCACTCCCTTTAAAATAATTAAATTCTTCATAATTTTTATATAATACTCTTAAATGTTTTGTGTATGCTATAAACATATGTTACTATCTCAATTATTCTTTATTTTATGGAGAAATACCTATTTTATAATGTTTCATTTTCAATTGCTCAAAATAAGAAGGCTAGATTGAATGGAACTTCCCAATTTCATAACCATTTCAAGTAAATTACACAATAAATTTTAATCCACTAATATTTTCATAACAAAACTTTTTTATTATTAAAAACTATCTATGTTCATTTATGGTTTTATGAAAATAATTTAACCTTTTCCCGTTTTAAATAATATTTAATATTTTCCCTTAAACTGCACTAATGAGGCACATTTCTAATGTTTTATAAATTCAAATTTTTAATGTTTTCACATATATCATTATATATTCCAATTTTACCTTATAAATATACATGTATGATTTAAATCCAATCTTTCATGGAGACTTTTATGACATTCAAATTTTTAATACTATATGACATTAATACAATACCCATTTCATTCCATGGACAACCCTTATATATATGTTCTATTCTTCATGTGGAATACATATTCAAAAACATGTTATGATGGGTGTCCAAGATATCACTCCAATTTATTAGTTAATATTTAGTCTCATGATATGTAATGTCTGAACATTGAGTAAACCTAATCCCTTTCTGGGGCTTTGTCCACCATTTTTAATAGTCTTGGTAGTTATCTATGACTCATGCTTAGGTCATGTGGTATAGTGTTTCCACATTCCTATTATTTCTTTACTGATTTTCTCAAACATTCTCTACCATCTCTTTAGCTAAATTTAGTCCCTATAGCTTTATTTCTCAAACTAAATCCCATCATGTGGGATTTATAAACTTATTTCTATATAGGGATTCATGGCGATTAATCTTAATGCCCTAGTGAAGGATATTATTTTAATAAAAATAAAATGAAGTATGGTTTTGATCCCTTCTATCATTAAAATCCATATAACAAGATTTCAAAAGTACATCTAGGGTTTGAATGGTTTACTGAGATTAGCCCTTAATCTGAAGATGGTATACCATAATGGAAGTATACTATGAATCATTTTATTTTAGGATACTTATCAAGAACATCTAGGTGATCCTTGGATCCTAATAAAATACAATTGGATGTGGTTATCTATGAAACCATACCACTTCCTTAATTTATATCTTTAAAAGATGATCCAAAGTAAAATATTTCTAAATATAAGGAAGTGTATTGATCTTGTAAAATGATCTACTACTACACATATAACATTTATACCTTTAGATGTTTTGGGAATCTAATAAAAAAATAAATGGTTATGTTTTCCCATTTTCATTATTGTATAGGTATTGGTTTTAAAATCCCTTTATAATTTTGTCTCTTAAAACTAATTTTTTGATATACCATGCAATGAGATAGAAACTCTACAATATCTATCTTCATGTCTTACCCCTGTAAATACTCTTTAAAATCTATATATATCATTCTAATTCTGAAATGAATAGATAATGAAGAACTATGACATTCCTATAATAACCCATTCTTCACATCTAGTATATATGCCACACATTCATGGTTTTGTGACCTTTTTATTTCATTATAATCAAGGTTACACTCATGAAAATTTCTTAAATTCTTATATAATTCTCTATCATCCTTTTGTACCTCTTTAATATTTACTTATATTGATGATAGAAAACTTATTTGAGAAAGATAACATTTTTTCCCTTCATTCATTATTAATAAATAAATCCATTGAATATCTATAAATATTAGATCTTTTTTAATACTCTTAAAAGATTACACGATATGGTCATTTCATCTCAAGTCATTGGCCACCATTTTTTCCCATTATGGTAATATATTGAGAAATCAAAATATTCAATCAAATCTAAACATCTTCTTGGGAACATAATCAAGTTCTTTTATGTGAGTATATAAATTAATCTTTTCTGATCAGTATATATATCACTCCTCTCTCCGTAATGATTATTATTTCATTTCGTTAATGATAAAGTTTCCATTCCCAACTCCAAATCATGTGTTTGGTAGTTTTTTTCATAGCATGAAAATCATTTTTTTCAATTTAGGATATCCAACTTAGGGGTGTCCAGTGCCCAACATACAGCGACACAGAAAAACTAAACCAAAAGGAAGCATAACAACAGATAACATCACAATAAATGACATCATCACCATACCCCAAACAGGATCCCTCTTCTCCAGTAGCAGATTCCCACTACGGGTTTCTCCAAATCCCACACTTTGAATGTGATTCCTAATCTTGTCCAGAACAGCCATATCTGGAGAAGACTTCTTAGTCCCACTGCCCATCTTGACTGCTAGAACCACCTTGTTTTTTGAAGCAGACCTGGTATGCATTGGACGCGAGAGATATGAATAGTCCTTCCATGGTCTTCTTGATGAAGTTGTATCCAAGTATCCTTCACCTACAGCCTTATTCTGAGTCCCATTTTGAACAATATCACTGAAGGAGTGGCCAACTGGGGTGTTCAGTATCACCTTTCCTCCCATGGAGTTCTCCTTCCCCTCCCCAGGTTGTTCGCCATTGCTTCCCACATATGAACTGGCGTGCAATTATCCCTCAAAGGGAGGAACTCGACCTCCATTGATATACTCTCCCCAACCGTGGCATGGGCCTCTATGCCTAGAGATCCTACCTGGACATCTGGATCCTGCCCCATGTTCCCAAAATTCCATCCTTCAATGTTCAAAGCCACTGGATCCGAGCCTTCCACCAAAGCAGAGCTCCTGTCCATAAGGGGGTCACCTTCCAGAAACATAACAGCTGAATCCTGCCCCACGCCTTCAGCTGATTGAGCCACCACCAACTCCCTTCCATTCCTAGGTTTCTCAAACACTCTATCTTCCGCCGGGTGATTATCCAGGACCACCACCTCACCCCCTCTCCCTGCATCCTCCACCTCCATTTCTTCAGCCAAAATGTCCTCCGACAGTCTGTTAAACCTGTTACTGAAAGCAATAAAAGGCACAACCAACGTGTCCAGACCTTTAGAAATCCTATCACCATTATTGACAACCACCTCTTCTATGATCACAGCCCTTTCAGTCCCAGCCTATTCAGAACTCATCCCACCCATTGAACTGGAAGGATTTCCAACCTCCTACAAGGAAGCCTTTCTAGACCCCTTAGTTTTACACTCCATAGCCAAACCCGACACACATGAGGTCCTCCCTCTAATAACAGGCGCTTCCAAAATCGAGTCCCTTCCCATCTCGACGCTTTCCCCAAATGTCTTGCCTCTATCCTCATCGCCAGTGATCACTAGAATGCCTTTTCCCTTCCTGCGATCCTCCCTCAACCGTGTTGTATGCGCTCTTCTGCATAGCTCAACCGATTGACCATGTCTCTTGCACGAACCACATAATTCTGTCCAAGTATCATATATGACCCTCTTCTTGCAACGGTATTCTTATCTAATCATGATCCAAACAAAATCGAATGGGATGTGAGAAGCATCAACTTTGACACATACCCGTGGATTCACCGGGAGGCAAACTGCTGCAGTGCAGCTATCAGAACATAGAAATCAACCCACCAAATTCCCCAACAATCGGATAATTGAAGGATTTTGAAACAGAAACAGAAGCTTAGGAAAACATACCCAAACCGATGTAGAGGGAGATTTGTGATTCATATGAAGGTCGAAAGTCCACCAAAGAAGTAAGAAACGAGAACCGTTGAAGACGCGCAGAGCTGTCAACCATGCTTGAATGAGATTGACTTACGTTTCAAACCGGATCATGATTTGTTTATTGTCGAACAATCCGACCACCGCTCGTTCTTGCAAATCCCAAAACCCGAAGAAAAAACGGTCGAATGCATCAACATAGGGCCTCTTCTGCTTGAATCTGGCCACCAATGTGTGATTCAACAGACCTGATGCTTTGGAAAACTCAGAGTTGGAAATATTGATATTTGGCACCCCATCAACTAAATTATGAGCCTTAGGGTTTAGAACCGCTTTTGGAAAGGGAGGGAGAAATTCCGGGTTAGAGAATGGCTGAAAGAACCTTGCTCGCTCATGCAACGATGATTCGTCCTCCCCCACCAAGGGGTGAGGAGCCGACGAGGAGGTCGCCGTTGTCACCGGAGGGAATGGAACATCAAGGGTTCCTCAACGCACCCATAATTTTTGTCATAGACATTAAATTTATTTGAGGTATAATCTATAACCATATAATTTTTCATGAAAAACATCCAAGTTCCTCATTTATGTGTCACTAAAGATTAAAAACCCTTACTTAATATAGGGTAATGTTTTTAAATGTCCATTGACTAAGCTTATATGTAGTACATTGAAATTATATTAACATTTATCTTCCTAAAGGAATATATATACCTTCCAAGATATTTTAGTAAGTGGATTGGATAGTCATGATAAATTTTCCTAAAAACATATATAATATAAAGTCATTCTAAGAAAAAATCAAATATATTTCATCCTGCTTTGTTTGGGATAATGTTCTATAGCCTCTGTCTTTGATAGATTTATCGATATACTCTTTTATGAGAATATATGTCCCAAAATAAAAAATTTGTATATATAAAATTCACAAATTTTCAAATTTTCATATAATATCTTCATCTTTAGGGTCATTTGAACAATTATCAAGTGATATTACTGATCAGAATTTACCTTTTAATATATAATAATGTCATCTATAATGAGTAATACAAACCAATCAAGGTAATATCTCAATAATCTACTATTTAAATCCATAAATATATTAGAGAAATTAATAAGATCAAATGGAATCATTATATATTCAAAATTGACATGAAATTTATAAAATGTTGTATTTTTTATATCCTATGTCTTAAACATAAATCAATTATATATTGGATGAAGTAAAATATTTTAAATTTATTTATCACTAGATAGTTGGTCAAACAATTAATCAATATGTGATAGGGGAAAATTTTTCTCAATTGTGTCTTTGTTCAGTTCCCAATGATCAATTTAGAGTATCATAGATCCAAATTTATTCTGAACAAAAAATATTATTTCACCAACAAGAGACACACATGGTTGAATAAATCACTTCTCAATATTTTTTAGGTGTTTCTTCTTCAATTGTTGAAACTCAATGGGGCTTAGTCTATAGATAACCTTTTAAATAGGTGTTGAACTAGTATGAGTTATATTGAGACATACACTACATGATTTTGTGTAAAATGAGAGAAAAAATATAGAAAAAAATAAAAACTATCCCACATAAGTAGAATATCATCGACATTTTAGTTTCTCGCCAACCATCTAAGATAAAGAAAAATTTTGATTAGAAATAAATATCCATACGATGGGTGAAATTTCCCTTGTAAGTCAGTATATATTATCACACTAGTAGATGATCGTAGATTCTTTTGGAATATAAAATGGAATTCCCATCCATGAAAAGTATTGAGTTATTCATATATTGAAATTAAATCCAGACCTAAGAAAATATAAAATTCAACCTAATGAAAAATAATATGATTTCACGGATATACATTCCCATAAATTCCAACTAGGAAATAATTGTAGAATTGATATGTGGTTATCATATCATTAGGTGTTTTAAATGATAATTCATGATATACTAATTGATTAAAGTAATTTATATTTCATAATTGTTTTAATTATTTTAGGGAATATATATAAATAAATTAAAAATAAGATATTACAATATTTGTACACACCTATTACCATCCCAACATATTGGTTATATATTTAATCTCTTAATAAAACCAAAATGATCATCATGATCATTAATAATATTTTAATCAGGGTGATCAATCATTCATAGTGTGTTTAAATTTCGACACCATAATTTAAATTTATAACACATTAGAATTAACCATATTTATTCATGGACATTATTCAAATCCTTTATGGTTGTTTTTAATTTGTTTGTGAATATCCAAAGCATATCCCTATTGAGTGTCAAAGTAGATGTGTGGAAAGGTTCATTTCCATACCCTAGATGAAAATAGAGGAAAATCCTAGTGCTCCCAATTTTGAGTTAATACCCCTAAGTAAAACTGTAGAAAATCCACATCCACTTATTGTATCTTGACAAGGTTGAAATTTTTGGAAAACCCCTAACTCAATCCTTTACCAAAATACTATTAAGTTTTCCTATAATTTTACATATCCTTAGAATAATCCTTAATGATATACTTTGGGATATCACAAAAATTTTCCCTTCCATGATTCCAAATTTTAACAAAAACTTTCAATAATACCATCTATTATTTCCAAGGGATTTTTATACAGATATTATATCTCAATAGAAGAATTTTCAATAAATTTCACAAATAAATGTTGGATTAAAATAAAAGTGTATCTTATTCATACAATATATACACTATCATCTCCTTTCAGGAAATATATTTAGAATATTCCATAATTATATTCCCTTTTATTACACTTCATATAAATACACTACGAGAAACATTCATCATAACCTTTAGAAAAGAGACATTAGAAAGTTTGATCTCAAATGCTTAGTGAGGGTTAACATTGAAGATATAAACCGATGATTGTATGTAATTATTTGATAATAATATGTGTATAACATTATGAATATAACATAAAAAGTATATACCCAATCTATCCAGGATCACAAACTTTATCCAGGTCATAAAACAATATCATTTCAAAACACATGACCTATAAGAGTGAGAAATCATCACAAATCAATCATTAACAATAAATTCATGTCATATTTGTGTGGAACCATCATATTTATATAAAACCACAAAATATTAATAGGTTATCATATAATAACATAAAATCATAACATATTTGGCATTAACACCTCTTTTTGATTTACTAAGGGATCAGACATCATCAACTATTTTCTACAGTGGATCAAGAACATCATCTTATTTCCTATATATGATCCATCACATCATCATTATTCATGTAATTATATCCCAATATATAAAAATTAAAATAATTAATTAGAGGAAGATATATGGCTCACCCTTCATGTATTGATAATCAAACACTTGTGTACCACAAGATCCTAAAACATTCATTATATCATAACCCTAAGAAGTTATTTTTTTTCATAAAAAACTCATTATAGAATAACCCATTTAAAAGAACTAGGTTAAAAATAATTTCAACATAAAATAACCCATTTAAAATAAATTTTCTTCATAAACATATTTTCATTACTAAATTAAACATAAATAATCCAAATAAATAATAAGGATGTAACATTGAATCATATCTGTAGTAAAACATATTTAACACCAAGTCTTGTTTTCATTGATTAATAGAAATCCCCTAAATGGTCATTGATGAATTATTGAGGAAAATATCATTTTCATTTGAAATCACTTTTATAAAATCAAACAATTCTCCAGCTATTATAGAAAATATTCTCTTTAAAAAGAACCTAGAATATTTCTTAAATTAAATATTATATAATTGAGTTTTCATGATGGCAGAAAACTCCATTCATCCCAAACATGTAAAAAAATATTCATTTCAAATTTTGGGTAAAATTTAAAACCAACTCACAAGTAAAATATTTGACTTTTAAATTTTTTTTATACTTGATGGAACCCTATAAATTATTTAAATGAAGAGATAGTTTTTAATAAAATCACTATTTTTGGCTATTCATGGGAAAATTTATATTTTCATAAAATTCCCTAAAATTAACTGAATAATAATTTTATACATGTTGATTTCAATAAAGAATTTTATTTTTAAAAATAAATATTATAAAATTGGAAAAATTACAATTATTATTTTTTAAAAAATATTAATAAGTTCTTTAAGTAAATAATTTTTTCAAAATGTATAAAAACATTAATAAACATTATGTACTTGTTTATCAATATGGTTTATTTATATAAAACATTTATTTATAGTTTTAAAAAAATATTCCTATTCATTCCACCTTGTTTAATATATTGGTTATAAATAATGTTTAGATAATAATATTTATAGTATATTATAGTTCGTGAAATCTCTATTTTGTGTGCAGCATTGGCTATCAAAGAAATTATATTTATTTGGAAAAAATATTTCAAAATACTTGGGGTGCTACATTTACCTTACAAGATTTCAAACAATATAATTGAAAAATATATGAAAAATTTCATAGAGATATTAAATCTCAAATTTGATAGAGGTATTGAAATATCCTTTAATAATAGTTATTTGGGTGTGGAACATTAGATTCAATTAATATCGTTTTGTTTATTTGTAGTGGGGATATTTTTTTGAACCCAATATTTAGGGGTTGTAAAATATATGCTGTGATATACGAGATCATTTAAGTAGTAGTTATAATTTATTTTTCGAATGATTCCATTATTTTGGATAATTATTATTATATGTTGGCATAAATCAAGGGGAGAATATTTATTTTATAGAATAGGGTGATGATCATGTGTTTTATTGTGATATTCCCAAGAGTTTTTTGCTAAAAACTACTGGAGAGATCAGAACTTTGTGATGAGATTATAACATGAGGATCAATAATTGGTTAGTAATTTCACGTTGAATTCCTATAACAAAGTTCTCTAGAAGATATAAAATACTGAGAAGACATTTTCATAGACTAGTGGAGTGATACATGATAGCAGACTATAATGGTTGGTTTTTAATGGAGATAAAAAGGGTATTTTAGGTTGATTGGGTTATTGGTGTAATAAAACTTCTTCAAAACTCTTTAGAGAGGATACTCTATGATATTTGGATACGTGAAGTCACCATATTTGTTCTATATATATAGTTAAAAGAATATTGAAATCTTGTGTCAGACTTATTTGGGTTTCGATGTTAAGTATAACATATTGTCACTATGTATTGACTTCCCCATCAACCACATTATCCACCTTGAAAATTTCAATAGTTATTTCCACATCATTGATCAAACCAACATGTAATTAAAGATAGTATAATAGGATAACCTAGAAACTTTATTGGACTTATATTATAGGGTAATGATCAAAGGTGATGTGGAGATAGATATTCATGATTAAATGGTGTATGAGTAGAGAGTATTCAAATCCAACATCAAGTGGTAGAACATGATGTGATTAGAGGTCATAAGGAATTGAGTCTTATGATACGTATCATATACACTATTAATTTCATTTGATTAGATTTTGGAGAATAAAAATTTCTTTTTTACTCTTGTATTTGTGAAAAGGATTGTGGTTATAAAATAATAGTAATTTTCAACCACTTGATTTATCTACTCCAAAGGGGGACTGATAAAAGATGGTAGATGTGGTCTGTGAATGTGAGTTTTCAGTGGGATGATGTATATGAATTAAAATATAGTCTGCGTGATCCAAAAACCATATAATTGAATACTTAGAATGGATTTATTATATGTGTTGAGATTTTGTATTTATTATTAGTGGAGGATAGTTATTTACATTCATATATATATATATATCATTTTTTTAATGTAAAAAAAATTCGATAACAAATATTTGGTTCAATAAACCTCAAATAATTAGTTTTAATAATCTATGTTTGATTTGTTAGGCATATAATGAAGATAAAAATGAATTTCTATGGGTTTTAAGATATTTTATCAATGAATTACTTGTGGATAATATGATTTATCCATTGAGTTTGGTAAAGTGATATACTTCTCTACATCTATGATATTAACGGCTTCAAATATAATGTTTCTCTTAGAAGTTTAGTCATTTAGAATTGTGATCAATGATATGTCTTAAAAGGGTTTTATCTACCAAATCATGGCTCAATTGGGGGCCCTGATGCTATTCTATTTGAAGGTCAATAAATATCTATGATTATACATTCCTTTATAGTGGTCAAGTTAATTAAAATTTAATAATAAATATATTTTATCGAGGATAAATTATATATGTATTTTTTTGAAAGAATATTTTTTTCTAATCTATTTTCTCTTTGGGATTCATCAAATGTGTGTTAAATATGATGATATATCAAATACTTAATTTTGATGTTGTTATGTACATTTTGAGTTCATAATAATACCATATAGAGTCCCAAATATGTTATTATCATTAATAGCGATGATTAATTTGGTATTGTTTATCAATATTATTCCCTTTGATATTTTATTTACTGATGTGGTTTTAGTTTTCATGAAAAATGTGGATAAACACACAAATAATGAACCAATGATTCTGGAAATTCTGAATCAATATTATTGGTAAGAAAAAATTCTGAATTATAAATTTTTCTAACGGTATGTATATTTACTTAGAGAATTTTTCTTTCAACAATTTATAGTTTTTTATCCTTCGAATATTGAGGTATTATTTTATTATAAGGCAAAAAATAACATTTAGAAGTTTTATTTTTTTCTTTGAAATTTTCTTACCATGGGATTGTGTGTAATTTCTATTAGAATTCACCACCCTAATCATCATTTAACAAGAAAGGAAAATATTTCATTAGGATATCATAGTGTCAATTACTATTTGTGTGCATAAATCTTTTGTTGACTAGAACACCCTTCCCTCATTTACTCGAGGATGAAGTTGTGTTTAAAAATATTTTTAATAATTCACATTTTGACCAAGAGTGTTTACTAATTTATGTGAATGTTTTTATACCCTATGAGTCCAAAAATTAGAAACATCATAAATTAAAATATGAAACTCATTATCTTTAGTTAGTATCATTAGTTTTTGTGAAAAATTAATTGATAAATAATCTTTTTATGGAATAATTCATAGTTTTTATTGACTATAAGGGATTCTATGATATATTATCATAGAAGAATTTAAAACTTATCTAATGGGTATGTATAGAGTTTCTTAAAGGCTGTGTTTTTTTGATTTCCTATGCTATAGGATACATATTATAGCTAATTTCAGAAGTAAAAGGAATCAAGATGATGTTTTTTGGGTAGATAGTGAATAATTGAAAATAATAGAATATATCATAACTATATATTTAGATTTAGATTTATATAGTGGTGGAGATTATTTATATCACATAGTTATTTATCCTACCTTTTATTATAAATCAAAGGATTATTAGTTAAGGATCATGAGGTTTAATGTTTGATTGATCATATAATTTATAGAAAATATATTGATGAATGGTTTAATTATGAGTAATACTATTTCATGTAAGAATATTTATTCCACTATTTATGTGAAATGTTATTTTACAAGTGTTACATGGAAAACCTCAAGTAGTACATCCATTGGCTTATATTATGTATTACATTTTTATGGAATTATTTTCGAGAGTTTCTATGAAGTATTCATAGTAAAATTTCATATCATGATGACTTATTATTCGATAGAAATAGTGTATCACTGAGTTATATCTTCAATTTTACAATCTATTGATGCCCCCATATGGAAATTAGAGGATGTTTCCATAGATTTTGTAATAAGATTTTAATGGTTTTATATTGATGCGATTATATTTTTTATTTCCTAGATCAATCCTTTATTATATTTTAGAGTTCTAAGTGATGTGGTTTTGTAATTGTGGTATTATGTGAAAGAGGTGGTCATACTTCATCAATTTATGAAATTTAACATCTTTTATTGAGATACTCTCTTTTCATCGTAAGTGTGGATGTGATTAAAATGGTATCTTGAATCTCAATTATTCCATTGAAAAATATTTCATCAACAGTTATATGAGAATAAATAAATTTCCATACATTATAATACATGTTCAGTAACTTGTTCTTGAATTTTATGGATCTAGGGAGAATAATTTTTCAATGTACAGTTTTTCAAAAAATAATAGTAATAATTCATTTGATTACATGTTATCTTTTTGGAATTGTATGGGAAATAGTTTAGATCACTTTTTTAATAGACTAAAGTCAGAAATATAAATAACCTATATTTATATTTAGTGAAGAGTATGATAGTGAAAGAATGAGAAATTCAAGATATGATGAAAGCTACTTAGGATTTTCACAAGTTAAAGGATGAGTGAAAGAGGAGGCCACGTTTATTTTAGGTTTCTGGCCATGTTTTCTTAAATTTTTCTCTTTTTCAAATGATATAGAGGTTTGATATATGTATTATACTCTCTATGCAGTATATTAGACGCTTTTATGTGTTGAAGAAGATTTAATTAGTGACATATTGGCTCATATTTCCACCCTAGTTAGAGTGAGATTATGGTATCTTCCATGTTCCATAACATTATATCTACCTTAATTATAACTCCAAAATCTTTGAATAGGGTGAGTTAAATTTCAAGGAGGAAGTATACCTTTTCAAATGTATTATTCATATCCAAGATCACTAGGACAATGTCTAAAGCCCCGACCCCATAAGCCTAGAGTCGGTGCATTATTACGTATCATTAGCATCATCACAAAGGATGAAGTCTTGAAAGACCGATTAGTTTAGTAGCCTTGGAAATATTAGATACATTCATGAGGTTTACGAAACATCATAAATTGGAAAAATACAAGAAAATTGTTTCCATAGACAACACTGAGATCACATATACTATCCTTACAGGTTAGTCATATTATACTTCTTCGTATCCTGGAAAAAATAAAACATAGAAATGGGTGAGCTCAGATGCTCAGTTTGGATAACAATATAGCCAAAACGTTCAAAAATAAGCATAAAAATTTAAGTCAATGTATAAAAAGAAAACAAAATATTATTCAACACAAACTTAATCATAATATGGAAAATATAAATCAAAATAATTCCATTTTATTACTCACATATGTATTCTATTAGTCAAATAATCACATGCAATATCAATAGCCACTTTCATAATGATGGAATGCATAATGACAAACTTCCATAACCACATAGTCAAGGCCTTGTGCCAAGAATACTAATAAGATTTTGTCAAGGCCTTGTTCCAAGACACTATTTTGTCTCATGTGACCTACAAATCCATCGAGAGTCTACAGCGCACTGCACCCGTCACTTACTAAGTCCAATGCATTCCTCACATGAAATGGTTTAAACATAACATAAACATACATCTTAAAAATATCATACAAAATTTCAATACTTTATCCATAAACCATGAATGGTGTAAAAATAACACATCCACAGTCAACCATATCACAAAACCTTCAATACAATATGGATGTTCTGTATCATAAAAAATAAACTTCAAATAAGATTAAAATCCATCAAAGGATCTTGACATGGATGAAATCAAAATCTTTTTTTACAGAAATATCTATTTCTATTTTGAAATAATTTAAGTAAAAAATAAATTTGAAAATATTCTTATAAGATTTTATGGAAATATTTGAATATGTTATAAAGGTGGAAAATAGCTGGACCTGCCGTATATGTTTAAAAAAACATTCTTACCATAAATATGTCAAAAAGGTCAAAATGACCTTGTTTGGAAAACAACGGAAAGATTCCTTTCAAAACATATAAGGTCAAATAAGGGTATAAATTACTTTAACGCAATTTTTATTAAATTTTGAAAATGTTTTGAAATACATTTTTATGAATCCTGGATATGAATGATAAAGAGGTCCCATTAGATAATTACATATAAACAACCTCGGATAATGAAGAGACTGTAAAATTAACCATTACCTTGTAAATTTCATTGGATCAGGGTACGTTAAACTCTTGTATAATGGTGAAATAATTTTTATTAAATTATACAAGAATAATATACATTAATATGATATCATATATGATCTTTTATCATTGGTTTGTTAATAATATCTTAATATTATCTTTGTTTCGGGTGTAAACTGATTCGTTTTCTTCTATATGCTTTGTTATGTAAGTAATGTTTGTTATGGATAGGATTTATCTTATTCATATTCAGAATGATATTAAGTCTTTAAACATTATTTTTAATCATCTAATGAAAATTAGTCTTGAATGGATACGATGGGGAATGAATCTCATCGCGTTCGTGGAGACCGTAATCCATATGTACGCACGATCGACAATATCATTCTTTTGATAATAAAATTACATATAATTGGATGTTATATCATATATAAATAATCATTATCATGTTATATTTATTATTTACATCAATTACACATCATTATTATACCCATCCAAATAATAATGTATTGAATAACAATTACAGAATGACGTGGAGACGGTAAGTCGTACGTACACACGTATGGTGACATGTCATTAAAAGGATGGATAGAATAATGAATATGGTTGTACCATATTTATAATAAAATCACAGTAAATATAATATACTTGAGTTATTATTTTAAAATGGAAACAACAAAGAAAGAGGAAGTGGGAGATGAAAGGAACTTGAAAGAGGTGATGAAATATTTACCTCTTCTTCGGGTTCTTCCATTTTATTTTATCAAAAGGGATCCTCAGGTTTGCTTTATGACTAAATGAATGCCTCTAGGATGAATAAAGTATAGTTGGGAGGGTATTTGGGTAGGTCTTGATCGATCCAAATGGCTTCAAAGGTGTGAATTTGACAGAAAGGGGAGTTCCCTTTTATAAGAGGGGTGAGGGGAACCTCCGAAAAAGATTGATATATTATTCTATAATAAAATAATTTTCAGTTTCTAATGGCTCAAAAATGAATTATTTAATGGATAAGGTGGATATGGGTCGAAAAACACTCCACAAATAGGGTTTAGACAGGTTTGGTTCAATATATTAACTTAATCTTTTTGATTTAACTCTTAGTTAAATAGTTTGATATTTACCATGTCTCATTGTATTTTTATATTATATGGTTAATAAACTTACTATAAACTTACAATAAAACCCCAAGTGGTTCATTAATAATACACCTATAATTACATAAGTCTTTTAACCGATCCATATATTTTTAGGAATAGAATATCAAATAATTATATAATATTTTTTTAGAACTATTTTATGTCAATTTTGACACTATTGGGTATTTTGTTTTATCTAAATTCATAACAACATTATTACTTAGAAAATAATTCATATAACCAACTCTAACATGTCATATTAACTTATAAATTTTTTTTATTTCATAAAAAGTCTCAAATTACATTTATTTGGATATTTATAATATCAATTAATTTATTATTTCATTAATTAGATTATTACTGCATCATCATTGTGTCAAAAATAATTTTAGTTATTTAATGTGTAAAATTTCAAAATAAAATACCATTATGTCTGAAATCTTTTTAGCTTTATAATGAATATTTATAGTCTAATTTATCTTATGTGTAACCCTATATTAAAAATGGTTTAGTTATGAAACTTCAAATTTAACACTTTTAACTCTTCTTTGAATTAAATAATAATAAATTTCATAATCAAATGCAAGTGGATCAAAGAGGTTCATATTTTATTCCTAAGTTTATTTTTGGTCGAATTATACTTATCCAATAGAAATAGGACATGTGTGAGGGTAATGATAATATCATTTTTACCCTTAATGACCCTATTTACTTTTAACCGTGGTAAATAAAAGTAAAAAAGTTACTATTCACAAAAAATTATTTAATCTTATTGAACCACATTTTACTTACTGATATCAACTATGTTTCTTGGAAGATTTGAAATTCAACTCATAGAAGTGGTAAAATTATGTTCTATGTAAATTTTCAATTTCTCCTAGAAGGAGAGTAAAGGACGGTGAAAAGATCGATAAAATTTTATATAACTAATATTAATACAAAATGACTCCAATGAATTATATTGAACATATATAGGTTTATATATCTATTTTTATGTAAAATAAATTTAAATAAAATAATTAATTATTAAAATAAAAAATTCAGTTTTAAACTATAACTCAGTGTTTTTCACTATTCTTCAAAGATTGAACCTTTTCAGAAAAATACCAAAAATTCACCCTAATCTAATTTCGATATTCTGAATCCAAAAAATTAGTCCTTTTTGAAAGATAAAATTTATAGAATTTCAAAAGGTGGGTATTACAATTCATAACGGCTCATTTTATTGTTCGCGATGTGTTTGAATCTAAAAGTTGCGTACAACGCATGCTATTGCATTATTCCAAGGGAAACATTTTGTGGAAGCTTGGGGTGTTACATTCTCCCCTCCTTCAATAAATTTCATCCTCTCAATTTTAAATTGTTCATATAAAATAAAAGGTTGAAAAAAGAAAATGCCTTTGTGGGAAAACCCACAGCGGAAGTTGGTTAAATAAAATTTATACTTAATAAGATGAGAAGGGGAATGAAAATTTCACCACCAAATTATGATCTCGATTAAGAGAACATTGGTGGAAATTAGAGATACAAAATTTGAGGAAAATTTAAATATTTATATGGAGTGATAGAGGTTATCAGTCACAAATAATTGTAGAATTGAGGGCCTCAAAGCCATCAATTTATGATGATTTAAAATATAATTGGTTCAAAAAACATAAAGTATTAGACTAAAACATTTTTAATTTTAATAACTCTTACCTAAAGTTTAAGAATTAATTTATTCATATAATAATAGAAGAAAAAAAATACTTGACAAGTAGAGTTCCATCCTTTAACTAATTTCTACCACAAATTCATCTTTCACTCTAAAAGATAATAGAACTTAAAAAAATATTCTATTTATCTGATTCGTGTAGGGTTCCAAACAAATGAATTTATAATTCATATAACATACCTTTATAAGAACTACATTATTCAATATAGGAAATCATGGGGGCCGGTGGTAGGTGATGCACTCTTGTCGCCCTTCGGTTGCGGGTTCAAGTCTCACGACCTTGCTGGATGCGACGGGTTTCCGCCCGACCTCTGAGTTGTCCTTTTTATGGAAATACAAATATAATCTCAAACTAACCATACCCAAAATACTTCTTTCCAAACTCATAGTCCAAACTTTATAAGGAAGGTAAACACAATGAAGATAATTTTGGTCATGTAATAACATGTGAACACCTTTTTCATGTGTTATTTTAAAACACCGCAACATCCTGAATTACCATAAAACCTTATTGATTACATTCATTCTCCCTTATTACTTATATAATACTGGATATAATCCTTCTATCCAAAAATGTTGTAAACTCCAATAATGATGGAATATACAAATCATTAATCAGTTTCAATGTTGTCAAAAATATCCAATATAATTTATCGAAATCAATCATTTATTATACCAAAACCACTACCTCAGTATCAGAGCCATATTATGGTTTATTTTCTCTCAAACATATATTTTCCAAATATTTAACCTACATTGAGTCACTTTTCTTGGTTTCACACAATCTCTAGTACTTAATGAAATAGTACTGCAGTACAATCCATATATACTCTATAATTCTTATAACATGTACATCATTAATACAATACTAAAATGACATAATACATTAATAACAACAAAATAAATATAATCATTCCTCTTCATCTTCGATAATACCATTAATTTATTATTATCCAATAGCATAATTTGGTCTATTATCAGATTATTTCGACATTGATTCGTGTAGTGTCCCAACTCCTTATAGATGAATCATTGTACATTTGACACTTTTTACATACCCTTGAAATCATGAACTTGGTGTACTTTTTGTCCACACTTATAAAAAAATCCCATTCCCATCAAGTGTTTACCAAGGTGATTCTTTCCACAGTTATCTCATATGGAAAAATCCATCTTTTCCCACTTACATTTATCCATCTTTATATCTTCCATCCTTTTCTTCTTTTGCTTCCCTTCAAATAAATAGGAATCAGATAATTCGTTACTTATCTTATTTACACATGATACTCTTTGTTCATATGCCTAGAATACATGGGAGACTATTTACCTTCTAAATGTTGGTGTAATACTGTGAATGATAAGATATTTCTTACTTGTTGGATCATACGTATTGCTGGAGTTCAAATTCCTTCTACTGGGCACCATATCTATACAATGGAATACACTAGGTGTGTTTATGAATTACAATGAATAATTACAAGCTTTTAAAATACCTAACGTAAATTGAATAGTTTATGGATATAATACATAATCATAAAAAAAATGTTTCCCTTGAGGAACTATATACTCATAAACCCTTCATAATGGTTTGTAAAAAACTGAGTATTATCCTGAGCATATCCCCTGGATGTTTCGTATCCAAGAGTACAGCATGGCCCGTTTTTGTGCACCAGTTCCCATCCGAGTCTATCTCAAAGCGGTGTTTTCAGGTTTTAACCATAGGTACATCTTTTACATAGCCGCCTCTATCTAATCGTACCCAGATAGGGATGTATTTCTTGGAAAAATCACAAAATCTATAGAATACCAAAATTTTAGGAAGTTATTCTATAATAATCCTCAATGTCTATCTTAGGGATATGTGCTCCAATTAGAGTTTACCTATATCTAGTTTCCAAGGTTTGTACTAAACTTCCTCTGATACCAACTATAACTCCCAGAACATAGAAGCCTAGTGTCAGTGCATTATTGCATATCATTGGCATGATCACAAAAGATCAAGTCTCGAAAGGACGATTATTTTAATATCCTTGATATTACTATATCCATTCATAAGGTTTACATTACATCATAAATTGGAAAACTACAAAAACATTATTTCCATCGACAACACTGAGATCTCATAGAATATACATGCTGGTTAGTCACAATATACTTCTTCACATCCTGGGAAAAATAAAACACAGAAAGGGGTGAGCTCAGACGCTCATTAAGGATAAAAATATAGCAAAAACTTTTAAAAATATGCATAAACATTTAAGGCAATGTATAAAATTAAAATAAAAGCCTTTTCAATATAAACTTTATCATAATAAGGAAAATATAAATCAAAATAATTACATTTAGTTACTCACATGGATATTATATTAGTCGAATAATCACATAAAATATCAATTACCACTTTCATAATGATGGAATGCATAATGCAATATTTTCATAACCACATAGTCAAGGCCTTGTGCCTAGACTACATATAAGATTTTTTCAAGGCCTTGTTCCAAGACACTAGTTTGTCTCTTGAGACCTACTGATGCATCGAGGAGCTATAGAGGGCTCCACCCATCACTTACTAAGTCCAATGCATTCCTCATATAAAAAGGTTTAAACATAACATAAACATTCATATTAAAACTAGCATACGAAATGTCAATACTTTATCCATAAACCATGAATGGTGTAAAAATAACACATCCACAGTCAAACATATCACAAAACCATAAATACAATATGGAACTTTTGTATCATAATTAATCATCTTCAAATAAGCTTAAAATCCATCAAAGGATTTTGACATAGATGAAATCAAAACCTTTTTTTAGAGAAATATATCTTACTATTTTGAAATCATTTAAGAAAAAATTTATTTTGAAAATATTCTTATAAGCTTATAATGGAATCTTCGACAATGTTATAATGGCAGAAAATAGCCGCACCCTCTGTATATGTTTAAAAAAACATTCTTACCTTAAATTTGTCAAATGGTCAAAAAGTACCTAGTTTAGAAAATGACGGAAGGATTAATTTCAAAACATATAAGGTCAAAAAACGGTATAAATGGATTTTACCCATTGTATAGTAAATAGTAAAAATGTTTTGAAATACATTTTTATGAAGCATGGATGTGGATGATAGAGAGGTCCCAGTAGATAATTACGTATAAATAACCTCAGATAATGAAGAGATTGTGAAATTAACCCTTACATTGTACTTTTCCTTGGTCGAGGGTAGGTTAACATCCTGTATAATGGTGAAATAATTTTTATTAAATTATAATAGAATCATATACATTAATATGATATCATATATGATATTTTAACATTTCTTTGTTAATAATATCTTAATATTATCGTCGTTTAGGGTGTTAACTGATTCGTTTTCCATTATATGCATTGTTACGTTAGTAATTTTTGTTTTCGATAGGATGTATATTATTCATATTCATAATTATATTAAGTCTTCAAACATTATTTTTAATCATCTAATGAAAATTAGTCTTGAATGGATACGATGGGGAATTAATCTCATCGCGTTTGTGGAGACGGTAATCCGTACGTACGCACGTGCGACAATATCATTCTTTTGATATTAAAATAATATATAATTAGATGTTATATATTATATAAAGAATCATAATAATGTTATATTTATTATTTACATTAATTATACGTCATTATTATAGCCATCCAAACAATAATGTATTGAATAACAATTACACCACGACGTAGAGATGGTAAGTCGTACGTATCCACGTATGGTGACATGTCATTGAAAGGATGGATAGAATAATTAATATGGTTGTAACGTATTTATAATAACATAATAGTATATAGAAGATACTTGAGTTATTATTTTAGAATGGAAACAACAAAGAAAGAAGAAGTGGAATAAGAACGAAACTTGAAAGATGTGATTAAATATTTACCTCTTCTTCGGGTTCTTCCTATTGATTTGATCAGAAGGGTTCCTTAGGATGGATTTATGTCTAAAATAAGGTTTCTAGGATAAATAGAAGACAGTTTATAGGGTATTTGGCTAGGTTTTGGCCAAGGAAAATGGCTTTGAAGGTTTGAATTTGAGAGAAGGGGGAGTGCCCTTTTATAAGAGGGGTGAGGGGAACTTTAGAAAATGCTAGAAATATTATTTTATAATAAATCATTTTCAATTTATAATGGCTCTAAAATGAATTATTTATGGGATAAGGTTGGTATGGATCGAAAACCACTCAACCAGTAGGTTTTAGATAGGTTTGAGTCACTATATTAACTTTATCTTTTAGATTTAACTCTTAGTAAAACAGTTTGACATTTAACATGTCTCTTTGAATTGTTATATTATATGGTTAATAAACATAAAATAAACTTCTAAGAGAACCCCAAGTGGTTAATTAATGATACAACTATCATTATATAAGTCTTTTGGTAGAAAAATATATTTTTAGGAATAGAGTATCAATTAATAATATAATATTTTCTAAAAAAACTCTTTTATGTTAATTTTGATACTATTTGGTATTTAGTTTTTTTTAAATTAATAACAGAATTATTACTTCTAAATAAATTCATCTCACCATCTATAACATGACATATTAACCTATAAAATTATTGGAATTCATAAAATGTCTCAAATTATATTTATTTGGATATTTATAATATCATTTAAATTTATATTTCATTAATTAGGTAATTACTTTATCATCACTGTGTCATATATAAATTTTATTATTTAATGTCTAAAAATTATAAATAAAATACCATTATGTAGGAAATAATTTCATCTTTCTAATGAATATTTATAGTATAATTTATCTTCTATGTATCCCTATATTAAAAATGGTTTAGTTATTAATCCTTTAATTTAACACTTTTAACTCTTCTTTGAATTAAATAATAATAAATGTCCTAATCAAATCCAAATTGATCAAAGAGGTTAATATTTTCTTCCTAAGATTTGTTTTCGTCAAATTATACTTATCCAATAGAATTAGGACATGTGTTAGGGTAATAATAATATCATTTTTACCCTTAATTACCCTATTTACTTTTAACTGTGGTAAATAAAAGTAAAAAGATACTATTCAACAAAAACTATTTTCATCTTATTGAACCAAATTTTACTTACTAATATCAACTATATCTCTTGATGTTTTGAAATTCAACTCACAGAAGCGGTAAAATTAATTTTTATATAAATTTTCAAAAGCTCCTAGGAGGTGGGTAAAAGGCGGTGAAATGTTCAATAAAGATTTATATATCTAATATTGTTAAACAATGAATCTAGTGAATTATATTAAACATATATAGGTATTATATATATATTTAGACATAAAATAAATTTAAATAAAATAATTAATTATTTAAATAAAAATTCCATTTTAAACTATAACTCAGGGCTATTCACTATTCGTCAAAAAATTGAATGTTTTTAGAAAAATAACAAAAATTCACCATAAGATAATTTTGATATTCCAAATCCAAAAAATAAGTCCATTTTGAAAGATTAAATTTATAAAATTTAAAAAAGAGGGTATTACTATTCATAAGAGCTAGTTTGATTGGCCGCAATGTGTTAGAATCTCAAAGTTGTGTACAATGCAAGCTATTACATTATTCAAAGGGAAACATACCATGGAAGCTTGGGGTGTTACATACTCCCCTACTTCTATAAATTAAATCCTTGCAATTTTAAATTTTTCTTCTAATATAAAAGGTTGAAAATAGAAAATACCTTTGTGGGAAAACCCAAATCAGAAATTGGGTTAAGAAAATTTAGTTTTAATAAGTGGAAAAGGGGAGCGAAAAAGTCACCACCAAATTAGGATCTCAATTAGGATAACATCAGTGGCAATTAGAGACAAAAAATTGGAGAAAAATGTAAATATTTATAGGGAGTGATTGAGGTCATCAGTCGCAAACAATTGTAGAATTGAGGGCCTCAAAGCCATCAGTGTATGATGATTTAAAATATCATTGGTACAACAAAACATAAGTTATTAGGATAAAAGAAATTTAGTTTTAAGGTCCTTTCCATAAAGTTTCAGAATTAATTTCTTCGTGGAATAAGAGAAGAAAAAAATATATACTTGACGAGCATAGTTCCATCCATCAACTAATTTCTACCACAATCTCATCTTTCACTCTAAAAGATAATAGAACTTAAAAAATATATTCTATTTATCCAATTCGTATAGGGTTCCAAAAAAATGATTTTATTATTCATCTACCAGACCTTTAAAAGAACTTCATTATTCAATCTAGGACATCATGTGGGCCAGTGCTAGGTGATAAACCCTTGTCGCCCTTCGGTTGCAGGTTCAAGTCTCGCGGCCTTGCCGAACACGACAGGTTGTCACCCGACCTTTGTGTTCTCCTTTTTATGGAAATCCAAAAATAATCTCAAACTAAACTTATCCAAAATACTTTGGTCCAAACTCACAGTCCAAAATCTATAAGGAAGGTAAACATAATAAAGATTCTTTTATCCATATAATAACATGTGAACACCTTCTTCATGTATGCTTTTAAAACACTACAACATCCTGAATTACCATAAAACCTTGTTGATTACATTCATGCTCCTTTATTCCATAGAGAACTCTGGATATACTCTTTCTTTCCAAAAGTGTTGTAAACTCCGATAATGTTGGAATATACAAATCATTAATCAGTTTCAAGGTAGTCATGAATACCCAATATAATTTATCCAAATCAAACATGTATTATTCCAAAACCACTACCTCAATATCAGAACCATATTATGGTTTATTTTCTCTCAACCACATATTTTCCAAAAATTCAACCTGCTATTGAGTCACTTTTCTTAGTTCCACACAATCTCAGGTCCTTAATGAAACAGTACTACAGTACAATCCTTATATACTCTATAATTATTATAACATGTAAATCACTAATACAATACTCAAATGACATAATACTTTAATAACAACGTAAGAAATCTAATCATTCCTCTTCATCCTTGATATTATCATAACATTATTATTATCCAATAGCATCATTTTGGGTATACTCTGTTGATTTGGACATTGATTCACGTAGTGTCTCAACTCCTTATTGATGAAGCATTGTACATTTGAAACTTTTTTCTTACCCTTGAAATCACATACTTAGTGTCCTTTTTCTACACACATATAACAAACTCACATTCCCTTCAAGAATTTACAAAGGTGATATTTTCCACAGTTATCACATATGGGAAAATCCGTTTTTCCCACTTCCCATTATCTATCTTTATCTATTCCATCCTTTTCTTCTCTTGCATCACTTAAAAGCCATAGGAATCATAGAATTCTTTACTTATCTTATTAAAAAATTATACTATTTCTTTATATATTGAGAATACATGGGGGACTATTTCCCTTATAAATTTTGTCTTAATTACGTGAAAGATATGATCCTTTTTACTCTTTGGATCATACGTATTGTTGGAGTTCACATTGGTTCTATTGGGAACCATTTCTATACAATGTCATACACTAGGTCAGTTTATGAATTACAATGAACAATTCCAAACTTGTAAAATACATAATGTAAATTGAATAGTTTATGGATATAATCCATAATCATAGAAAAATGTTTTCCTTGAAGAAGTATATACTAACAAACCCTTCATAATGGTTTGTAAATAAAATGAGAATTATCCTAATCATATCCCCCAGGAGGGTCGTATCCAAGAGTGCAGCAAGGCCCTTGGTCGTGCACCAATTCCCATTCGAGTTTAGCTCAAAGTGGTGTTTTTGGGTTTTACACCTAGGTAAATCTGTGCCAGAGCTGCCTCTACTTGATCGTATCCAGAAAGGGATGTATTGATTGGAAAACTCAGAAAATCTCTACAATACCAAAATTATAAGATGTTATTCTATACTAATCTATCTTAGGGATATGTGCACTAATCAAAGTTTACCTAAATCTATTTTCCATGGTTTGTACTAAACTTCCTCTGATACCAAATATAATGCCCCGACCATTGAAGCCTATATTTAGTGTATTATTACGTATCATTGGCATGATCCCAAAAGATCATGTCTCGAAAGACCGATTAATTTAGTAGCCTTATAAGTACTTGATACATTCATAAGGATTAAATTACATCATAAATTAGAAAACTACAACAACATTGTTTCCATAGAGAACATTGAGATCCCATAGAATATCCCTGTAGGTCAGTCATAATATCATTCTTTTCATCCTATAAAAAATAGAACATAGAAAGCGGTGAGATCATATGCTCAGTAAGTATAACAATATAGAAAAAACATTCAAAAATAAGCATAAAAATTTAAGGCAATGTATAAAAATAAAACAAAATCCTTTTTAACAAAAACTTCATCATAATATGGAAACTATAAATAAAAATAATTCCATTTACTTACTCACATTGATATTCTACTGTTTGAATAATCACATGCAATATCAATAGTCACATTCATAACGATGGAATGGATAATTCCAGATTTTCATAACCACATAGTCAAGGCCTTGTTCCTAGACTACAAATAAGATTTTGTCAAGGCATTGTGCCAAGACACTAGTTTCACTCATGAGACCTAACAATGCATCGAGGAGCTATAGCGGGCTCTACCCATCACATACTAAGTCTAATGCATTCCTTATATGAAATGGTTAAATCATAACATAAACATTCGTATTAAAAATAGCATACGAAATGTCAATAAATTATCTATAAACCATGAATTGTGTAAAAATAACACATCCCCAGTCAAAAATATCACAAAACATTCAATACAATATGGATGTTTTGTATCATAATAAATCAACTTCAAATAATCTTAAAATCCATCAAAGTATTTTGACATAGATGAAATCAAAACCATTTTTTAGAGAAATAACTATTTCTATTTTGAAAAAATTTAAGAAAAAATTTATTTCAAAAATATTCTTTTAATCTTGTAAGTGAAGCTTCGACGATGTAATAACTGTGGAAAATTGCCGAACCTGCCGTATAAGTTTAATACAAACATTCTCACCTTAAATTTGTTGAAAAGGTCAAAAAGTAACTTGTTTGGAAAACGATGGAAAGATTACTTTCAAAACATAAAAGGTAAAATAAGGCATTAAATTACATCAATCCATTTTCTAGTACGAAGTAAAAATGATTTCAAATACATTTTTAAGAAGCATGGATGTGGATGATAAAGTGGTCCCAGTAGATAATTACATATAAACGAGCTTGAATAATGAAGAGATTGTGAAATTAACACTTACCATGTAATTTTCTTTGGTTGAGGGTATTTTAATCTCCTGTATAATGTTGAAATAATTATTATTAAATTATACAATAATCATATACATTAATATGATATCATATATGATCTTTTAACATTGCTTTGTTAATAATATCTTAGTATTATCGTCGTTTCACTTGTTAACTGATTCGTTTTACTTTATATTATTTGTAATGTAAGTAATGATATTTATCGATAGGATGTATCTTATTCATATTCAGAATGATATTAAATATTTAAACATTAGTTTTAATAATTTAATGAAAATTTTTCTTTAATGGATAAGATGGGAAATTAATCTCATCACGTTCGTGGAGACGGTAATCCGTACGTATGCACGAGCGACAATATCATTTTTTTGATATTGAAATAATATATAATTGGATGGTATATAATATATACAGAATCATTATCATGTTATATTTATTATTTACATCAATTAGACATCATTATTATACCCATCCAAATAATAATTTATTCAATAACAATTACACCACGTCGTAGAGACAGAAAGCCGTACGTGCACAAGTATGGTGACATGTCATTCAAAGGATGGATAGAATAATGAATATGGTTTTACCATATTTATAATAACCTAATAGTATATAGAAGATTCTGGTGTTATTATTTTAGAATGGAAACAAAAAAGAAAGAGGAATTGGAATAAGAAAGGAACTTGAAAGAGGTGATTAAATATTTACCTCTTCTTCAGGTTCTTCCTTCTGATTTGATCAAAAGGGATCCTTATGTCGGCTATATAACTACTTTAAGGCCTCTAGGATTAATATAGGACGGTTGAGAGGGTATTTGGGCAAGTTTTGGCCGTTCCAAATGGCTTCGAAGGTGTGAATTTGATAGAAGGGGGAGTTCCCTTTGATAAGAGGGGTGCAGGGATCCTTAGGAAAAGCTAAAAATATTATTTAATAATAAAATCATTTTCAGTTTATAATAGAAACAAATCAATTATTTAAAGGTTAAGTTGGGTATGGGTCGAAAAAAACTCATCCAATAGGTTTTAGACACGTTTCAGTCAATATATTAACTTTATCTTTTAGATTTAACTCTTAGTTAAATAGTATGATATTTACCATGTCTCTTTGTATTTATATATTATATGGTTAATAAACATACAATAAATTTCAAATAGAACCCCAAGTGGCTCATTAATGATACACCTATCATTATATAATTCTTTTTGCTAAACCTTATATTTTTATGAATATAATATCAATTTATAATATAATATTTGTTTTAAAAACACTTTATGTCAATTTTGACAATATTTGGTATTTTGTTTTTTCTAAATTCATAACAGCATTATTACATCAAAAAAAATTCATATAACCAACTATAACATGTCATATTAACATATAAAATTATTTTAATTCATAAAAAGTCTCAAATTACATTTATTTGGATATTTATAATATCAATTATTTTAATATTTCATTAATTAGGTAATTACTACATCATCATTGTGTCATAAATAAATTTAATTATTTAATGTCTAAAAATTATAAATAAAATACCATTATGTAGGAAATCTTTTTATATTTCTAATGAATACTTATAGTCTAATTTATTTTTATGTGCAACCCTATATTAAAAATGGGTTAGTTATTATCCATTCAATTTAACACTTTTAACTCTTCTTTGAAAATAATAAAAATAAATGTCCAAATCTAATCCATGTGAACCAAATAGGTTCATATTTTATTCATAAGGTCCTTTCTGGACTAATTATACTTATCCAATAGAATTATGATATGTCTTAGGGTAATAATAATATCATTTTTACCCTTAATTAACCTATTTAATTTTAACCGTGGTAAATTAAAGTAAAAAGTTACTACTCACCAAAAATTATTTTCCATCTTATTGAACCACATTTTACTTACTGTAATCAATCGTGTTTCTATAATTTTTTAAATTCAACTCACAGAAGCCATAAAATTATGTTTTATGTAAATTTGCAAAGGCTCCTAGGAGGTGGGTAAAAGACGGTGAAAAGTTCAATAAAATTTTATATATCTAATATTATTACAAAATAAATCCTATTAATTATATAGAACATATATAGGTATTATATATCTATTTTGACCTAAAATAAATTTAAATAATATAATTAATTATTTAAATAAAAATTTGGTTTTGAACTATAACCTAGTGTTTTTCACTATTCATCAAAAATTGAATGTTTTTAGAAAAATACCAAAAATTAACCCTAAGCTAATTTTGATATTGTAGATCCAAAAAAGATGATCAATTTGGAAAAAAAATTATAAAATTTTAAAAATTGGGTATTACTATTCATAACGGCTAATATGATTGGTCGCGATGTGTTAGAATCTCGAAGTTCCGTACAACGGAAGCTACAGCATTATTCAAAGGGAGACATACCATGGAAGCTTGGGGTGTTACACAATGACTTAAGAGGAAACATTATTCAAATAGTTCATGCTTTTTTAGAGATATAACAATTTAAGGATTTTATCTGGGAACAAGATTCACAAATATGGGTTTAATATATGTAATTTTTTTTGAACCAATGTTCATAGATTAATATAGAGGACTTATTTATTTAGAAAAAATTTTATGGATTTATTCCATGTATTATGATTTGGAAATTTTTGTTGTGATATTAATACTGAGAGTTGTCTGTAATGATATTAAAAATTTCAAAGTCTCTATTCTATTCACCATTGTTTTTTATTTTTAATGTTAAATATCATTTGAAAGGTATCTAATGTGATGGTATAGATTTTTTTATGTTTGTTGCATGGAGAAATTTGTGATTCATGGATGGATGTAGTAAGAATGTTAGTAAATTATAGAAACTATGTAAGAAATTTTGGATTTAAGGGAAATACACATTATATTTTTACTTATATAATTTTTTGGTTTATAAAATATTTTACAGTAAAATAAAAATGATTTTCATTTCAAAATGTTAAAGAAACATATTTCATGGGAGATACCATAAAAAATTATAGGGGACTATATCACTGTTTGAAACCATGGTCCATGAAAAAGTATGTTATATGAGAAAGGGTGTCATTATTTATTATCGTAATCTAGATGGAATTTTGGGAAACCCATCGCATGATATATTTAACAAATCTAGTTTTGAAAATATAATGATGAATTATTATATAGAAATTTCAGACCAATCATGTGGAATGAATGGTTTAATTTTTGGGATTTTTGAATCATGCTTGGACAAACAAAACCATGATGTTGTGTGAAGAAGACTAAATCATGGTAAATTACAAAAACTTTATAACAAATTGATATGAAACATTCTTTTTCTCTAGTACATTCCTATTATTTGATTAAATATATATTATAAATTGATATATGGATGAATATGGTATTCCCAGAAATAATTTGAAAGTTTCTTTTTATTGTAGGGTATAATTAATTTATTGTATGATACTTGTTATTCAATTATTATTCCTCTTTTCCATTAATATATTTTCTAATGGATTTGAATAATAGTTTAAGTATAATTTTAATAGGGAATTGATGAGAATTTTATGGAATATAAATTCTTATGAATATTATCAATTTGACCTGGGTGTTTAATTTTTCAAACACTAACTACTCAACAATGAATTAAGGTAGAGAATTATAACTTCTCTATTGGGAATGTTAACTAATGTTGTGTAATATGGTTAATATGATGATTGATAATTGATTTTATTATATTAAAATAATGTATGATAATGTATATGTAATGTAATATTACTAATATATAATAAAATTAGTACTTAATAATATGTTAATTTAAAATGATGTAAATTTGACAATTGGAATAGGAATAGTTATTGATGAACTGGAATATACCAATTTGTTTCGAAATTGTGTTATTTTAAAAGATAGGGTTATATTATGTATAATTATTGTTATTGTTGGAAATTTTTGGAGACTTAATTATTGTTGATAATGTGTATTTAATTCATAAATTATGGAGTTTACATTGTAATATAGCGGCGGTTCACATGATGATACACATGATTTTTCTAAGGATGGGGGAGTGGTTTTCCCAAGACACTCAGATCTAGTATGATTATTTTTTGTTGAATATGGGATGAATTAAAAAAGGTTATTATGATTTATGTATTAAGATTATGGGTCTGATATAGAATGGAGTCATTTGTACTCTAACAGGATAAAATAATATTTCAAGATATATGATATTTTTGTTGAATTATGGATTTTTTCTCACCTGATTTGGGAATATTTTTTTGGTTGATAGAGTGACATATTATTCCCTTATGTTCATAAGTTATATGGGATGAAATATTCATAGTATATAATGAAAAGATTGTTTTTACTATTACAAACATAGGTATAGTTGTTATGGATGTATATATTTCATTATAATTTTTTTATAGATGTATGTTCCTTATTATAAATGAAGGTATTTTATAGTGATAGATATTTCCATTAGAGGTGTCAATAACCTCAGGTGATTTTTATATGTTGGATATGGTGGTGGAATACATGAGATAATGATATATTGATATTTTTTATCAATTATATTCCTATGATAAATTTAATTAAAATTATATATTTCTTCACTGATGAATTATTATACCTAATCACTTGACACATTAGATATTTGAGGTGAAACCTACAATATATACTTATATACTAACATTATTATTAATCACTATTTTTCAAACATTGAGGATAATTCTGAGTTAGGTTCTAAGAATAATTGATGTATACATGTGGAGACCAATTTTCTAGTAATTATAGTCACTTTTTAGTGCTTTTTCTTTTATATAGATATATTTATGTTTTAAATATGTTATTTTTGTATACATGCATGTGTTATTCAATTTATCTAAAGTTGTTCTATTCATTTTATATAATTATCTTCTATTTTTATTGATTATTTTATTTAAAAAGGTTAATTCCTCTCATATATCATGGAACATACCATTGGTTTTTGTCTCCATCATGTGAAATATTAGTTATGGTCTTTTGGGACACTCTAAATATCATTTTCAACTTATAATAAATCATGACTATGTTGGGTAATGATATTAACCTAGTATTATTAGTCCAATCTCTTACACCACATTTTCCATTCCTAAAACCACCACCTAATGTCCTATTTTCTGTACTAGATCACTCTCGATCTCAAACATGGATTCCCCTATAAAATCTATCACCAACTAATCATTTGAAAATATCCCAAATGTAATATTTTTCTTGGATCCAATAATTCACATGTTCAAAAAAATGGTAGTTTCTTTTTATTATTCTTATCATGATATAAAAACCTAAAAATGAACAATGTTCTTTATGTGGAATTTTTTGATCATAACCTCATTAGTGTTACACATATATGTGATAATGAAAGTAAGGCTATGTTTAGAAAAACAAATTATTTTATCATAAACAATTAGATATATAGATATGTATTGATTATAGGGAGATTAAAAAATATTTTCTTGTTTTTATGGATAAATATTTATTCTTCATAAAATAAAGGAGATAAACTCTTTATAAAACAAGATTGTTAACCATATTTTTAAAAAACATATGAGAAATTAAATTCATGAATATGTTGTTTAAAACATATTTAATGTGAAAATTGAATAAATTATCATTGTGAAAAGTTTCATAAATGAAAGATATAGAATATAACTTTTATGTAAGTTGATATTAAAAAAATAACTCATCAAGACCTTATACATTTTTAAATTTTCATCTTGATGATAATGAATTCCGAACATAGATATAACTTTTTATTTAATTTTACTGACAATTTTACTCAAATGTTATCTTTACTGTTTTTTAAATTGTAATTTCTTGATTTATAAAAATTTAGGATCTTTATGTTGATAAGAATTAAATGGAAAATATTACTAATAATTTTAATTTTTTTCATTGAATAAAAATATAAAAATAGTTAGTTTCAGGAATATCTTTAGAATAATGGTATATATTAGGAATTCAAATTTTATACACTCTTCAATAAAATATATTTTCTCACAAAAAACTAGAAACTAGTAGATATGAAAATAAACAAGGAAACATAGAATGTTAGATGAAAACATTTATATAGGTAGGAAATGTGGAAAGTGGTCTTTGAATAAATTCATTTCTTCATGGTACTAAATTTTGATATGATTTCATATCAAACTTCATAAAGGAATAATCTTAATTTTTTTCACTTATTAGTGTTTGGAAGTCTCTATGTGATCAAATCAAATAGGAAAAACATTGAAGGTTTTGTGAGTGAGGGAATGATGAGATCTTCAATGGGTATAAAACTAATTGAATAGGATATCACTACTAGAATGAAAATTTAAGAATGATTAATGATTTTTGTGATTTAAGGTAATTAATGATGGATAATATTGAATAAATTTGTTTTATAATAATGAATACATTCATGTGAACTAAGATATAAATTTTAAAAAACATGGATCACATACTGAAATTGAAACTAAAATAAATAAAAATGACGTAAATTAAGATGATACATATTAAGAGGATGATATAGGATAACCCATAATAAATAACTCAATATTGTTTATGAAATTTGAAATTGAAAGTAAAAATACAAGTAAATATATTAGAAAAAACCAAATCAAAATAAGATATTCCAATTATTGTTATCAACCAATGTAAAAGTATATGAGATACTTTCCAAAAATGAATTGGTTAAATATATAATTAATGAAATAAAAATGTGAAAAATAACATTGGAATAGAGACATCGAACCAAAATTTAAATCTAATTGTCAAATAATGGGGTTTCCATTAAAAGATAAATTTTAAAGAATAGGTTTATACTAATAACATGTGGATTATATGAAATATACATTAAAAAGTTAAAGACATTATTATATTTGATTCTATTACACTGATTTCAATATTATGAACAGTATGAATTTTTGATACTAAAAACACCTCAATAAAATATAAATATTTTACAAATTTAGTTCATGTTAGCCTTTATTAATACTGATCTGGAAGATTCTGTTTAATTTTATAAACCAAATGGTTGTTATAGAAAAATTTTCAATTATGATATTTGAATTTTAGGTATTCATATATGGTTCAATTAACCAAAATATTTATTGTATTCTAGGAAGTATATTTATTTTGGTAAACATTTTATTTAGGAAAGGAAATGTAGAAAATAAATTTTACATCAATAGAAACCAGAAACACTTATCTAGTTTGATCGTGTATATTAATGATATAATATTTAGTGAAAATGGAGAATAATTGTGAATATTTTATTTCTTAGAGTAAGAATATGTTCAGAATATACATGTTTTATTATGTAATTGTTTTCTATGATTTTCATGTATTAAATTCCACCATAATTATATTATTGTTCCAAGGAAAATATAATCATGATCTAGTAAAGCGTTTTGAATGGGAGATTCAAAATAGGATTTCATACCCATGAATATAGAAATTAAATTATCGAATGGTTAGCTTTAATACTATATGACTTTAGAGAAATGTTAGTGATTAATTTTTAAAATATTGTATTTAAAAATATTTTTACCTCATATTTTCTAAGATTTTCCATTTTGGGTGAAATTCTAAAATAAATTAAAAGTCTCAACTCACAGAAAAAAATTATCTAACATTTGAAAGTCACCATTTATTATATATTTATGTAAAATAGAAAAAAAAATATAACTAAATATATATGTTGTAATATCTCATCTTTTTCGTTGTAAATCTCCCTCTGAGATTTGAATTTGAGATATGGTATATGAGCCTTTTTCGGAGGTGGAGAGGAAACATTAGGGAAAATTACCTAATGTTTGGGGATAAGATTTTTTTTAACTAATTGATTTTGAGTATAAACATGTTAAAGGGGTTCATAATGGTTTTCCATGAATTAGAATTCTTTTTAGGTGATGCTGATCCTTTTGTAGGAAATAAGCCAGAAAACTCTCTATTTATAGAACATTTAATCACCATATAAATGTAATACATGATGTGTAAATGTTTCCAGATTCATTTCATGAGTGGTTACATGACATGAACTAATTAATGACATTAAAAGAGTCCTCTTAATGTAATTAAATTGTAATATTTGTATTAGTCGAGAATTGTAAAATTATAATATGAGGTGATGAGTTTTTTTCATACCACTCTAAAAAGAAATACATGATGTTTAAATGTATTAAACTCCATGAAATTTCTTAATCATAATTTTTAAAGGATTTTGTTTCGTGTATTCTTCTTTCATATCATGTGTATAATTTTCATCTCAACCCTAGGGTGTTTTCTAGGTGATTTTAGAGTTCTACCCCCTTCCAAATTCCTCATTTGTGTGATCAATCCCTATTAAGTCATTTTGTTTACTTCTTCTCTTCTCTCCCTTTATTATTTGGTCATTTAAGTGTAATTCATTGACTATTTTTGATTTATTTTTTGATCTTGAATAGTTAAAATCTATAATTCTTCTTGTAGTCATCTTTACCTTCATAATTGTTGGAGAATCCTCCTGAATGAGTTGGTTTATCATTAGTTAAAGGTTGGGGTCTATATCTTAACCCAATGATCTTTTAAATTTAAAAGTACATGAAATATTGAAATTACCCAAACATAACTTTTTCTTAAATAAGTTAACCGATAAATGAGATTATTATATTAAATACCTTTGGATTTTATTGTTTATTGACCTGGAATTTTGAAACTATTTGTTTTAGAAAACCCTTGATTATAAATGAATTTATTAATGGATTAATGTGTGTTTAGAATGAAATGAGTTTGATTGATTTATTAATATAGATTCACCTTGGATATGATTTATTTTTTAGATGATTTGATTATTATTGGTTTCTAACCAAATGATAAATGAAATTTGTAATTGAAAGATAAGTGGTGATTTTAATGATTTACCATTATTACTTTTGTTTTGATATTATGATTTCCATGATATTTTTCATAGTAATACATGTTGTTATGATTTTATAGAATTCTATGTCCAGTGATACTTGCTGTAATTCTTATATAGTAGGCTATACCCATTGATTCATGATGTAATTATTATATACCGGGTTAGACCCTGATACATGCTGTAATTCTTGTATATTGGGTTATTCCCACTGAAACATATTGAAATTCATATATACCAAGATTTTTACGAATATATGATTAAATTAATATATATAATGATCACAACATTGATTGTTTAATTAAATTATTATCTAGTGAGTTTGGCCCAGATTTTGGTGATTTATACCATGGATATAAGGTTATGGTTGGCATGGTTTTGAGACATGATCAGATAAATTATGGTATGGCACCAAGGAAGGTTGTGTTTTACATTAGTTATATGGTTATAGTTGGCATGGTTACGAGATATAGAAAGATATTTTTTGGTATGGTGTTGAAGTAGGTAGATGTGATATTAATTTAATTGTTTAATTAATAAATAAATATTCTTACTACATTATAGAATGCAGATATTATTAAACTAGTTATGTTTAGAGATGTTGGTGTCGAACTATTGAGTTATACACACAACTTATTTGGGAAAACATTTGGTATGTAATATGATTGCAGGGATGTAGGTTTATGAAAGGGGAACTTTCCTTTCTATAGATTATTTATTACTGGATGGGCTATAGTTTGTAGATGATAAATACATGGGGATCGACTCTGGGGAATTTGAGTTTGTTGAGTCTACTAGTATTTTATTTATATTTCTTATATCAAAAAATTTATTACATTCTATCATGACATTACGTTACTCCATTATTATATATTGTATTATTTGGTTTTCTTTTATTATTTGGATTTTCTACTATTTTTATTATTTCCAATACTTATGATACTCTGATATTTATTTTTTATAGGTTTATTACTTTATGTTGTAACTATATAACTAGGGGGTATAGTCTCCCCACTAAACTTTTCACAACCCCACTTCTAGTCATAATCCTCTAGAATACCGTGAGGCATGCCTGATATCTCGTAACCAACCTATTTCATCCACATAAGAGAGATCCAAATTGAGGGAAATTAAAAATTGGTATGAAAGTTTCATGTTTCTTTTCTATTTCCTTACTATTTAGGAAATGTTGAAAGTATACTAGGATGTTTCAGGATTTGGAAATGAAATTTTAAATGGAAGTATCTAACCCATTTATTGGGTAAACACTATGTTCCCAATGGTAGATTCTTATTAGTAACGTTTTCTAGTGACAATTGATGTTATTTAACCTAGAGGGATTCACATATTTTTTAAGGTAATTATTCTATAACATTAATAGTTGTTGGTTATTATACATGTTGATCAGCAGAAGGAGGTAGAGTTGCAGCTGGGTCCAATCGATAATGGGACAACTCAAGAAGAAAGAACTCTCTGTCTGGATATACAGGAAGAGGTGCAGCCGACATCTGATGGTGTGTTGCAGGTCTCAACTGACATTTTCAATAAATTCCAGGAGTTGTCTCATGTTGAAGTGGAGGGGAGCTCCTCAATGAGGAATAAAAGTATACAGGTTGCCTTAGAGGGTGGATTAGAGAATGAGGTTGATGTTGGTCATGAATTTGTGGATCCTCTAAAATTTGTGGCATTGATTGACAGTAATGGACGATATGAGCAGGGGCAAGCTGGTTGCCAAATGGATCCTGTCACTGGAAAATGGGGGGATGTGTCAGAGAGTGACAAAGAAAATCTGAAGGGTTCTCTTAAACCCTCTTATTATGATGATGTTAAGGATGGAAAGAAGAATTCTGGAAGGGAGAAACCTCCTCCAATCAAGAGAATGTCGAGGAAGGATTACTCTACATTGCCAAAACTAGTCGCGACAAGGTCCTCTCTCAAGCAGTCCTCTAAGGAATTGATATCTCTAGAGAAAATGAACCTCAGAAGGAAGTACGTGAAGATCCTTAAGCACTATGAGAGCTCGGAATGGGAATCAGTCATTGCAGAGGATCTCCATGGGTGCAGAGACGGGTATGATTTTTATGACATGTAATTGGTCTCTTATGTTTGTTTTCTTGTTCACTGAACTTTTCTTTTCTTAATAAATGGTCCAAGGATTTTCTTCAGACTGAGCTTTCCTGGGTATATTTCAATTTGATCATTAGTGTGAGATACATATTATATCTAGGAAATGGAGTGAAATTAACCATTATGTCATGCTAAAAGACTTAAAATCCTAGTTTAGAGTGACAAATTGATGTGGTTATAATTTTTGGTCACTGGTTTAGGTTGACTGTGTTGTTGTAGAAAATGTTCTACGTAGTATGTTTGACTTGTAGAGAAAATTATTCCCTGCTTTCTTTGAGTTGAGTATCAATAGAGTAGAAATTAGCACGCTTCTAATATACCTGAACTAGAGATTCCTATAACTTCAAGGATTATGTGGGTGTTCATTTTTATAATATCTTCCAAAGGGTCATGAGATCAGTGGAATGAGATATTGTTCGCACCATGCATTCAATGTCTGAGATGATGAGAGAGCTACGGGTATAGTATTCTCCTATACTCACAATGGAGGGTCTCCCCCAGGTATGTGAGTTCTGGAATGAGTTATTCCAAAAGATATTTATGAATATTGAGACATCCATAGAAGGAAGGGTGAATCTTATGGTATATATGCTTCGTGGACCACAAAAGAAATGGTGGTACATTCTAGTTCAATAAAGAAAGCATATGGTGTTATCATGGGTGGGATTTGATAAGTATTTCCTAATTCAATTCTATCATGTGAAGTATAGGGATGAGAAGGATCATGAATTCATGCAAATTACACATGATAGAATATCTGTGTTGGATTATGCTGAATGTTTCACAGACCTATAACACTTTGTGTGATCATTGGAAGCTAATTTGATCTCCATGGAGTTAAATATTTAGGATGGTCTTGGCTGTGAGATCATTTCATAGGTGAACATGTTCCATCTGAGATTTTTTTTCAAATGTGAGGAATTAGGATCTCATCAAGTAATGGAATATGAGAGATTACCTGAGCAGTGGAAAAAGTATTTTAGCAAGGAGAGCTAGGTACTCTTATTCTAGTTGAATGAAACATCACTATGATAGTTTTCTCCAAGGGAATACTACTCAGAGTAGTCAAGACAGTGGTCTCCCATCTAAGGATAATGTTCTATTACAATGTTATCAGTGTCTAATGATGGGAAATAAGTTTCTTCAGTTTCCATTCCTCGCTTTGTAATGTTATTCTTATGAAAAAATGGTCAACCTATAGATGCTTTATAGGGGAATACAACCAAAATTTAGGGACAAGGTACTAGGACATGTACCAAAGTATCGGAAGGATTAAACTACACTTCAACAAACCCATAGGTAGAGTTCCATAAGAAAATTTATTTAGGGTAGGGGACATGATACCCTAATGTAGTAATGATAGTACCATGAAGATGGAATATTTTAGGGGAGTTAGACTAGAGCCTACGGAAAAGGGGCCAGTTAGCTGCACATTATGAAGACAACTCTGACTAGTGTGGATGCATGACCATCTACTATTCATGGTGTGATTATTATATCATCCACCCTTTATTGAGATTTTTTGATATAGTATAACCACATTAGTTTTTATCCTCTCATTTTGAAAATGATTTGGGATTGGACATGGAACACTTGGATGGAGTATTGACCATCGATAGACCATTGGGTATTTTGTCAGAGAATATCAAATGTTTCTAGGAATGTTCTCTAGAGATTCATGGGTACTATTTCTTTTGGGAACCATTTTTAATGGAAACGAGACTCATAAATTTGAGTCCTTGACGGGATTGGATTGTTCTATACCAAGATATATCGATTTTTATTGTAAGAGAGTTTCCTTTCAATATCAAAATAGGGAAAACCATTCTCACTAGGGTGAGTGGAATCTTTACGATAGTCATGCATGACCAATTCAATGAAGATGGGGTTTTAACAAGACTATGATATCCATTATTATAATAAGTGATTGTTGAATTATGTAAGATTTCTTTATTCTAGTGGTTGACCATTTCCGGGATGTTTATCCAGATGAATTCTATGGCTTTCTACCCTAGCGTTAGACCGAGTTCACAATGAAGTTGGTACCAAGAAAAGAGCCAGTTTTTATCCCTCCTTATAGAGTGGGGATAAGAGATATATGGGAGTTTAATATTTTTTTGGATCATCTATAAGATAATAGTTTATTCAATGTAATATATATCCAAGTGGTTTACTAGTTATTTTTACCAAAAGGATGATGGGATTTTTTTCTTGTTTGTGGATTATCAGAGATTGAACCTGATGACATTCAAGAACCAGAATACCTTTATAAGCATCGATAACATCTTTAATTAGATGAGTGGTGCTACTATCTTTTCCAATATCTATGTAAGATTAGGATACCATAAGCTGGGGTTGATACCTTCTGACATAAATTATACTTCTTTTATAAAAAAGTATGGATTATATGGGTTTATAGTTATGCTGTTTGGTTTGACTAACACACTAATAGTATTCTTGGACTTGATGAATCTGATCATTCATCCTTTTCTAGATTAGTTCTAGGTGATTCTAATAGAAAATATCTTTGTGTACTCCCAGTTATAAAACAATAATGCACAACAAATTTACATTATCTTGAGTACATTGAGAGTACATATTCTTTATAGAAATCTAACCCAATGTAGTTTTTATATTGATAAAGTGCACTTTTTGGGACATTTCATCAAAGAGGTAGGAGTTTCAGTGGAACAAGAGAATGTTAGAGTTGTGGTATCTTGGAAGTATGACAAAGAGTTCTTATAAATTTAGATATATATGGAATTAGAAGGTTATTTTTGGCATTTTATTTAGGAATTCATAAATCTAGTAGCACCTATGTCTAGGCTGACTAAGATGATGGTGAAGTTTGTGTGGTCTGATGCTTGTGATAGATTTTTTCAAGATATGAAAGGTAGTATGGACTCAGTATGTATTCTTCCATTACATGTTCTAGATAATTTATATTTCACAAATTTAGGGTTACACTCGAATCAGTTCTAATTTAGGAGGATCAAGGGGTTGGTTGGGGACCTAGATAGATAAGGCCACATGAGAGGAATAACACAACTCATTATTTTGTGTTAGAAGCAGTGGTATATGACCTTATATTTTGGAGTCTTTATCTCACATGTGAGAGGTTTGAGTTATAAGCTGATCATAAGACACTCAGGTACATATTTTCTCTGTAGGACCTGAACCTTCGACAGAATAGGTGAGTTGAGTATATAAAGTCTTTCAACATTGAGTTGGATTATGCACAGGGAAAGGGAAACATCATTTATCCTAAATTGGGATATAATATATATATATATAGGTAGTAAGAGAGTCTTGTGATGAGTATTTCATGAAGGTACTCTTTGTGGACATGCAACTAGATATTCATGATTCACAAAGATGAGAAAATCTAAATTCGACATCTTTTATACCCATGGTTTTGGAACATATTAGGACTGAGTATTAATGTGGATTATAGGGTTTAGTATAAAGAGACAACTTATATGGTGGTGAGACACCATAGAGATGGTATCTTGGTAATTTTAAATTCTCTTCTTTTTGCGGTAGAGAATGGGATTCTATAGGCATGTGTGAGGCACTGATGATAGTTTTTCATGATTATAGATGATAGAAACATCAATTTTGAAAAAAAAAACATCTATCGTGATCTCTATACATAGATTTAGTTGTTAGGAATTAATAGGGAGATATAATTATTTGTGGTGATATTTTTTCACTTTTCAGTAGGTGAAAGATGAGAAGTATAGGCCAACTAGGATTTTTCAGCCTTAACCAATTCATGTGGTGAAAAGGGATGATGTCATTATGGATTTTGTGATAGAGTTACCCAAGGAAATCTATAAGAATGATGTTTTATGGGTGATTTTTTGATCAACTAAAAAAGGTAGACCAATTATTTTTTATTAAGGATAACCTCACAATTGATGATATAGGGAGTATTTACATGTGTGAGGTAGTTCAGCTACACAATGATTTATGGAGTATTATTTTAAGAAGAGATCCTAATTTCATAGAACGATTCAGGAAAGGTATATAGAAGGCTCTAGGATCGTAGGTTATTTTGTGTATTGCCTATCATCCTCAGACTGATGGTCAATTTGAGAGGACTATTCATGTTGTGGAGGATATCTTATGATTGGTGTTTTGGATTTTGGATGTTTATGGGAGAAATATATGGAACTCCATGAGTTTTCATATAATAACATCTTCCAAGAATCCATCCAGCTGGAAACTTTTTTTGATTCGTATTGATGGTTGTGTCATTCACATCTTTGTTGGTAGGAAGCAGGTGAGTTAGTACTTGTTGGGCCCAGTCTCGTATAAGAGACGTTTGAGAAAGTTATGTTGGTCAGAAAGTGGTTAGTGATTATACAGAGTAGAATGAAATCATATGTTCATCACCAGAGATAACCTATGAAGTTTGAGGTTGTTCATTGTGTTTTCCATTCGGTGTCTCCTAGGTTGGAGAAATGTTGTCTCCAGAAAAAACGGATTTTAGAACCAAGGGTTTTTAGGATGATTGAGATAGTGGATAGGGTCGGTTGTTACCATATTGATTTTCCCATCCACAACACTACAATTCCATGCATTACATGTTTCATTTGTCATAACTTTTTATATATTATGTCGACCCTTGTCTTGTGATATACATAGAATATGTCAGGCATGGTGTTGCTGCAAAATTTTAGGAGCATGTGATATGGATTGTAGACCATAGTGAGATGTATATCTAGGGTAGGGATATTTTTTTGGTTAGAGTATAGTGGAATCATGAGCAAGTTCCAAAGGAGGCATGGGAGATAGAGTCTGATATTCGAGGAAATTGGATAGAGTTGTTCACTGAGGCCCCACAATGTTTATTAGAGTAACTTAGGCATAAGCTCTTACAAGGTGGGGAGGTTATAAGATCTTGTATTTTTATAGGTACATCCCTCTTATTTTTTTTCTGGGCCTAGTTCACTAAGTCTTATTCATATACGGAGATCCTTTATCATTGAAAATGACCAAAAAGTTATAGAATATTTGTCTGTTTGAATTAATAGAGTGCACATATAAATGAGTTAAAGGGTTTTATGAGGGATTTACATGCTTTGGAAGCCTTTGTGGGTAGTGTTTTGGTTTTTACCTTGATCAGTTTCGATCTAGGATCCTCCTTAAGATCATTTTCACCTTCATTGTTGTTGGAGAATCCTTCTAGAGGAATTTGTTGACCATTTTCTAATGGTAGGGTGTCTAAACCTTTAATCTATGGTCTATTTAATGGAAAATTATGTGTAATATTACAATTATTCTAAAATAACATTCACGTAAATAAATTATAAGATATATTAGATTATTCATTTGAATCCCTTTGGATTCAATTGGTTATTAACCTAGCATTTTACAACTGTTTGAGTGAGTGATACCTTGATTATAAATAAATTGACTAATGTATTAATGTGTGTTTAGCATTATATGGTTTTGTGGGATTTATTGATATATATTCTCATTGTCCTAAATTTATTTTTTAGATGATTGAAATCTTATTTTTTTATGACAAAATGAAAAAATAAATATGTAACAGAAAGATAAATTTAATTTTCATAATTCACCACTGATCCTTTGTGAAATTGTGATATCTTTTTCGTTGTTACTTGTGGAAAATGATTTAATGCCTATATTTCATGATATTCCCATTGATAAAAGTTGTAATGCTTATACAGTGGGATATTCCTAGTTATTCAGGTTTTAATGCTTATATAATGGTCTCGGACTTGATACATGTTGTAATTTTTATTAAGAGGGATATGCCTAGTGAAATATGCTAAAATAGTTATATACCAGGATTGGCCTTGAGACATGCTAAATTAGTTATATATTGAACTCTACCCTGACTATTTTCTGAAATGTGTATATAGCAGGTTTTGACATAGATTTTTGTGTTTTATACCATGGATACAAGGTTATAGTTTTCTAGGTTGTGAAACCATCTCGTAGACATTCTGACATGGTGTCAGAGAAGGTTAGGTTTTTCCATGATTATATGGTTGTGGATGGCATGGTTATGATACATTCTCTGAGATATTTCATCATATTGGTGAAGTAGGATGATGTGGTATTGATTTTACTATTTAAATAATTAATAATCATGTTTGTTGTATTATATCATTAACTTATTATCAGATTGTATATGTTTAGAGATAGTGGCATCGAGCATCTGAGTTTTACTCTCACTATATTCGGTACTCCATTTGGTTCCCAAATAGATTACATGAATGTAGGTTTGTGAAAGTGAAGGGGACCCTTATATTTATTATTTATTATTTGATGGGTTAAATTTTAGAGAAGGGACTGGCATAGGGATTGAGACTTGGGTATTTGAGTCTGTGAGTCTTCTTATCATGTATTTGTTTTACCTCTATCATAACATTTAATACATTCCAAAATGACAATACAATAGTCTTTAATTATTTATTAGATTATTTAATAGCTTTTATTATTTTTTACCCATATTTTGTATTGTTTCCATTACTTCCACTACTCTGATATTTTTTTTATTGAAATATTTTTCTTTGTTGTAACTCTGTAAATGGGTACTATAATATCCCATATATACTTATCACACCACCTCTACTGGTCGGTAGCCTCTATTGTATGAGGTGGTGTGCATGAGGTATATTAACCATCCAGTTTCCTCCACGTGATGGAGTTCTAGAATTGAGACAATAGATATACTGACTAAAAATGATGTGATAATTAAAATTATAAAAAAATATATATTTTGGATTGTTACTTCTGGAATGAAGGTGCATATAGTATAATTTAAAAAAAATAATATCTTAGTTTTTATAAGAAAACCCATAGTAAATATATGTTGGTGTCTTAAGATACAACCTAAATGATATGAATGATGTTGAAACTATTGAAAAATGGAAATTTGGTGGATTGTCCTTTTTTTATTAGTTTTGGAAATAAGATCATAATAAATCTCTCTAGGAATATAGTTTAACCGGCTTAGTTATATCATATTGTCATAAAAACCACATTATTAATTAGTAGGTAGAAAAATAGATACTTTTTTAAGAAGGGGGTGCCTCAGTCAAAGACCAATGCCCAATTTATTGAATAACAAAAATCATATTACATGAGACTGAATAACAGAATTTTGTCACAATATTAATCAAAAGGGGGAAAAATAACCAGAAAAATCATCCTACCACATAATTTCCTGGTTAAATCCCTTTTTGGAAAGATCATCAACAACCATGTTCTCTTGATGAATGGTAAGATTGGAAATATAATTGATTTCTGTGTGCGAAACGATTCAATTCATCCAATTGGAAGTAAAAGGTCATTCAAGATGCCCCACCCCTTCCAAATAGCCTAGATAATAGTGGTTGATTCACTTTCAATCTGAATATTGTTCAACTGTTTTGTTTTTTAAAGTCAACAGTATAGATCACCCACATCATTTCTGCTTCTAGTGATGAGGTTATACCACATCCACCAAAAAGCATATGTGACACCTTCCATGACAGTCTCTGAAAATAGCACCACACCCTGCAGGTCTTGGGTTTCCTTTAGAGGCACCATCAACATTCACTTTGATCCATCCTAGAAGCGGATATTTCCATAATACCTCAATGGTTCGTCATGATTGTCTATATGTACCAGCAATCGTGAGTCATTAAAGAAACTCAATGTCACCAACAGTGTTGTCACAATACACATTCTAAATCGAGGCAGCATCCAGGATGGTAAAGAGAATCCCTTTCCTACTTACATTAATCATGAATGATCCATTATTGTAAGGAATATTATTTCTATCATACTAGATCACATGAAGGATCTCAACAACAATAGTCAAAAAAGATTCTTGATTTGTGAGAAGATTATAAAGAAACACAACACAGTAATTGAGAGCTTATAGAATCAAGAAGTAACCATCTACAACCAAAAATGTCACGAATGTAATTCCAAAGAGCTGCAATTGTAGCACAAGGCAGAAACAAATTATTTGCATCTTCTCTATGTTGGTTGTATAGGTGACAACTAGAGCAAAGTGGAATCCCAAAAAATTGTAAACAATCTTTATTGGGGAATAATTATGAGCAATATGCCAAACACGAGTAAATCTCAAGGTCTTAATCCAAGGGTTGCTAAACAATTTCAACCAACCTATGATAGAATCATAATTTATGAAATTTAAATTGTAAAAAGTTAGGGAATCAAGCACACCATTATAAGAAGGTTCCCAAATTATGAAATCCTTAGAGTTGGAATATACATATAAGATCGATAAGGGTGCTATTATTTTTTAGAATCCACAAAATTTGGATGTATTTCATTACTATTTATTAATTATAATTGTATAATCATATTCCCAATAAGGGTGTAAAACTGTATCATCAAAGAACATGCACTCCCAGATTTAGTGATGAAATCGGAAACTTTAAATTTCTGAAATTTATGATGATAAAAATGAAACTCTTTTTTAATACATTCCTTACAACATAAAAAGGTAAAATGCAATCTCTTACATCCTGGGAGATGTTTTAGGTTTATTTTTTTTTAAATTAGTACATACTTCTATATAAGTAATTTATATGACATTAATTGAGAATTTCTCCCACTTAAACCATATTTTAATTTAAACATTAAGAAATAATCATTATCTATTTGAAATCCATTCTTGACACAACTCTTTAAATATTATTTTTTAAAACATATAGAAATGGAAACATTTTAAGGGTGATATCTAATGCTCCATAAGGGTAAATATTAAAATTATCAATTGAATTTCATTAATGATAATAAGAAGGGAATAATGGTATAATGAAAAAATAAAAGTGAATGTGTATTACATATGAATATTATTACTAATAAATACAAGGATCATCAAATATGAAAACATGAAAAAGGAAATATTCCTCAGAATTAGAAATCATGTGCCATGTGAAATCAATAACGTTTATAAGAAACATTATAAACCTGTAATAATCAATTAAAATTATTTTTTGGTAGCATGGAGAATCATTTTAATAAAACCTCTTCAAATACCATATAATTGGAATAAATATATGGCCACCCTCTAAAACAATAATTACCTAATTCATTAGGTAATTATCAAAGTGCCCACATCATTTGATTTATTACGGGCTTACTCAGCATAATCTAGGTCTTCCCATATTGAACAGGTGCGTGCTTACCTGGTGCAATTTGGTCCACCCCTATTAATATGTAATTTTCTTACTCTGTTCTATCTGGGAAACATAATTTAAAATTGTAATGCTAATACATGACACTATTTTGGCCACCCCATGTTAAGTGGTAATGTCTAAGAACCACAACTTGAATAATGTTCATATATATTTAACATCTTCATAAAACACATAGAAGTATTAATTATTATTTTGTAAATATATCATCCCATTTAAATGAATGGGTTGAATTTCAATCTATTAAAAACATGACTAACCCATGTAAAATAAATGTTTACCATAACAATCTCTTTAAAACAAAATTAACATTTTGAAATGAAATGGGCTCCACAAAAATCTCTTTGAAACAAACATTTTTTATCTAGATAAAGAATGAGGATTATATCAATAAAAAATATCCCTAGTGGAGGACAAGTAATAATAAGGGATGTTGAGTATTATGAATGAAAATACCATTAAAATTTCCTTTAAAAAATTCATGGGGGAAATATAATTTTCATTTATAAAATCACTTTTTGAAACATAAAAATTGTTTAAAATAATTTTAATTGAATAAATACATGGAAACATATAAAGAACGTTTTAAAAATAATTTAAATTATTTATTGAGTAAAATATTTATTCAAATTTGAAAATTTATTTTGTGATCATTTTTGAAAATATTTTTAGAAAACATGGTTTTTGAATAAAACATATTTCCAATCATAGAGAGAATTGAAGTTAGATATTCAATAAAAACAATTTCTCAAACATTTAAGACATTAATGTGTGTGAAAATTGTATAATTACTTTCAAAATTTATTATTAACTAGAGGAGAATATATTTTATTATAATTATAAGATTTCAATATTGGAGACTTAATCCTAATGAACCCCGATAAAAAATAATATTGAAATAAATGGCTCGTACCACTTTGGTAATGTTGAATAAAAATAAGAAAGAAATAATTCTATAAAATGAAACATAGAATATAGTGAAAATAATTAGATTCATGATATATCATGTAAAAGTGGTAGTATGTTCACCTAATAAAAGATTATAGGTGTATCACTTAACAAATGTATCATAGAAGGATAATTCGGACAAAAATATCTTACCGCTTTCGTAATTCTAAAAACTTAAACCCCATGAAAGAGAGATCATAAAATAGATATTGAAATAAAATTTAAATTAAGGATAAGATTCATAAAAAAAATTCATGGGTATTATATGTAGCAAAAAAAAATATGCAAGCGGTAAATAACGTATACATCTCATAAAAATAAATGCGAGATAAGAAAAACCCTTACTTTAAGTCTTACATCTATTGTACTCATTACAAACTCCATTATAATAAATATATGTTTATGGTAAATATATCATAGATCCATATTAATATATATAATACCATATATTGTTTTCTTATGACTTTATATTACACTTTTATTAACAATTCCATGTAATTGTTAAGCAACTAGAAAAAACTGATTTGTTTTTCGTACATGTTTGACTTGTTATTCTTTGTCCTCTTAATTAGATATTTATTTCACAACATAAATAATGTAAAAAAATGATAAAAATATATTATATATTTATTATATATATATTTATACTATTCCATAAAATTTAGTGATAGTAAATGAAATGAATCTTTCCTGGAGACGGTTGGTCGTACGTTCGCGTCAACTTCATTTTTCATTTTCTTATCTATTTGAAAAAAAAGGAAAGTGAATGATATATTATAATTATAGAATAAATTTTTTGAAACATATCTCACAAATATTTATTGAGAAAATACTTAATACATTCTAGGTATATAATTCATGAATTACATCACTTGGCGGGGCGGTAGTACATCATACACACAAATAAAGTTATCATATTCCTGCAGAATGGAAAGCTTGAATGTATGTGTGATATAAAATTTCCCCTACATTAATAATATCATAAATATAATATATATCATATATAAATAGTATCAATAATACAAAATAGGCCTCTATTAATGAAATAATATAACATTATTAGTTCGGCTAAAAATCCTAGGCTTTTATGAGTGCTAAAAAATCACAAATAAAGGGGTACTTTATGAGCTATAAAAAACAACTGCTAAATCATAATTTTATCAATTATTCTGGAAGAGATGATAAAAGACTCAATATATCAATGCATTTGTTTATCATTGATAAAAGAGACATTTATAAGCATCGTGAAATATTCTGATAAATGAATTTTTATTAGTGATTTTAGAAAGGATTATAAATTGTCCCTTTACTAGTTCTTTTAGAAGAATTGATAAGTGATTTATTTATCAGCTTATTTTGTAGCACTAATAAAAGGGAATAATAATGTTTGATGTAACAGACCACTATAGTAGTAGAAATAGGGTTTGTAGTGTGCTGTAATAACCCACTTTTTCATAAGGAAAAATCCCTAGAAATTTGAAAAATCAGATACAAATAAATAATGTAAATGAAATAAAATTTCTACAAAAAAAGATAAAATACTACTATAGTGCTAAATAATACACATATATAAAGGAAAAATCCACCCCTGCTTGATAAAAAGAACACATCTATATATTAAAATAATTCTTATAATAGTAATAATATGATTAAATAAATTAAATATAAATTATTAATTTTATACTAAATATCTAGTCACAACAGGAACATTATGCATCGGATTGCGTTGCTGTTTATTTTTTTACTTTAAATGCCATTCATTATTCATCTTCAAGAATTAACTTTGTATCCTTTTTCCACCTCCATGAATTTTTGTAATATATGATAAAAATGAACAAGAAATTAATTATGCAGTAACTGCTAAAATGATAAGAAAACAATCTAGGCTCATTTTCTCAGTTTTGACGATGTGATGCACATTTTAAACTAAAATTACACTTATATTTTGAAAAGAAGCACATGGATTTATACTGATCACACTGTGTGCTGGATTAAGGTGAGGCAGATTCATACACATACCAAATAACTTATGAATCCTTTTCCTAATTTATCAAAATAATGTGAAATTTGTTTGTTTGTTTTTGATTATGACAATTGTGTCTTCTTTTACTAAAATGTCATTTTAAACTGGAAACACACACTTTGAGTCATACATGTCTCATAGTTTGTGTTTTTTATGTGAGAATAATTACTACACATAAATAATTAATTATGAATCATTGTCCTAAATTATCTTGAAAATTCATGAGGTCTTGATCTGTTTTCAGTGAATGACAGTTTTTGTATTCAAATGTCAATTTTAAACTATTAAGAGACATTTTGAGTAATTCTTGGCACATTTTGTATCCGATTGAGTTGAAAATAATTCCAACACATCAAAAATTGATTATTTATTGTTTCTATAAATTAAAAAAATAGTTAAAATTTCATTTTCTTGGTTTTGAGTATTTCAGTTGTTATTTTAACGAAATTAATGTCAATTTTGAATAAAAAGTTGCACATGGTGTCATACAGGTTACACCGTGCATCAGAATGAGGTTCAAATAATTTATACATGTCCCAAATTAAATATGGGTCATCTTAATATTTAATCAAAACAATACAAATGGTTTTCCGTGGTTTTGAGTACACCATTTGTTGTTTTTACTAAAATATCATTTTAAACTAGAAACAAACAATTTGAGCCACACTGGTCACATTGTGTGTAGATTTTTTTGTGAGAGTGATTCCTACACATAAAAAATTAATTATGAATCATTTTACAAAATTATCAACAAAATATTATTGTGTTTTCTTATATTTTAGTTGTTGGCACTATTTTTTATTAAAATTACAATTTTAAACTAATAATAGACACTTTGAGTCATATCGGGAACATCGTGTATAAGATTGGGGTGTGGAAGATTCCTACACATTAAAAACAAAATTATAGATCATTTTCTTAATGTATAAAATCAATATCAATTGTTTTTCCAAGTTTTGAGTATTTCATTTGTTTTTTTACTAGAATTAATGATAATTGGGAATAAAAAGACACACTTCGAGTCATACTGATCACACCGTGTGTTAGATTGAGGTTTGGTTGATTCCAATACTTCCGAAATGATTTATGGTGAGTTTTTATAATGTAATTAAAACAATACTAATGTGTTTACTTAGTTTGGAGAATACCACATGTGTTTTTTACTAGAATGTCATTTTAAAGTGAAAAAACTCACTTTGAGTCGTACATGTTGCATCGTGTGTGGCTTCGACAAGAGTCTAATTCCAACATGCCAAAAATTAATTATGAATTTTTTTACAAAATTATTACGAAAATATGATAATGCTTTCTCTGAACTAAGTGTGTGAATCTTTTTTGTAGTAAAATTTCAATTTTAAACTAATAATTGGAACATTGAGTCATATCAGGCACATTGTCTATCAAATTGAATTAAGGATGATTCTTATGCATAAAAAATGAATTATGGATAATTTCACTAAAAAACCATGACAATCTAAATGTGTTTGAAAGGTTTTGAGTATTCCAGCTGTTTTTTATGAAATATAATGTCAATTTTGAATAAATATACTCACTAGGAGTCATATCGATTACACAGTGCATCAGATTTAGGTGTGGATGATTCCTACACATCTCATATGGCTTATGGATCATTTTATTATACTATAAAATCAATTACAATGTATTTCCTTGGTTTTGAGTATTTCACTTGTGTTTTTTACAAAAAATGTATTTTTAAATTGTAAATAATCACTTTGGGTCATACTAGTCGCATCGTGTGTGGGTTTGACATGAGATTAACTCATACACATCACAAATGAATTATGAATCGTTGTCATAAATTATCAAGAAAATCTGAGATTTTTTTCTCATTTTTTAGTGAGTAACACATTTTTTCATTTTACAACCAATTTTAAACTAATAACAGACATGTGGGAACCATCCCACCTTGATGACCAAGATATATCAATGCTGATTATCCTCCAGTAGTTCTCTTGTACACCTTGATTATTCAAATATTTATTCAATCCTTTATGTTTTATTATATACTTGTTTGATGATTGGGACATTTATAGATGTATTTTCAGTAACATTAGTGGATAAATTGATGCTTCCAATAAATAATCATCCTTGTTCACACAAAATACAATGGTTGAACAACATCAGAACACATTATGTCAATAAAAATGTTTTGATTTAATTTTCCTATGATAATAACTATATTGATGTGGTATTGTGTAATTTTATACCTATGGATTCTTATCACCTATTATTTGGATTAATTTTTAATTTTTCTAAGGGAATTGACAAATAATGGGAGGAAAATCACATATTCTTTGGGAGCTAGGGAAGATAATATTACAATTTCTCATTTGAAACTATCCTATTTTCATCAAGTAAAATTTCTTCCCAAAGAGCCCAAAGGATTCATATTTATCAATTATCCTCTAGTGGAGATATAAATTCATAAATGAGATCGAATTATTTATTTATTAATGATAGTCATGTCATTACTCGAAAAGAAGATTCATCACTATAGTTTATCTCCTTCATTGAACGATGAATATCAATATGTTTTTCCTAATGATCTTATAAGTGGATTTCTACCCTGTATAAAATCACTTAAAAATGTGATTTTTTAAATATTTAACCTAGAACATTTACACAATAAACCTTATCATAGGTGAGAAGTGTTGTGTGTAATTTAAAAAAAAATTCAAACACAATCTTGATATGATCCTCAGTATAATTTATTTACAAAGTATTTTTTTTTTCAAGCCAATGCTTTATCTTCTCCTATACCTCATTTTCCACCTTAATATCTACCTCTACCTCTTCCTCTACCTCAGTCTCTAAATCTAACTCTTTTTATACATCCAACTACACCTCCTCCAACCCCTCCATCATGTAAAAACAATTTTATTGCTTATTTGTCAGTGCTTCTAGACAAGTTGATTTTCTCCATTCTACATATCATTTATAAAGAGATACAAAATAATATATAATCATTTGGAAACTAGTTCTTCACACACCAAAAATATTTCTAAGGCCATAACATGCACTAGATCACAAACATAGTAATTAATCAACAAAAAAATTTTTCAGCCAACATTTTGACAAAAAGTACACTACCGACTCTTCTATAAACAAATTTAATTATTATCTTGAGTTAGAAGGTTTTCAAAAATAATTATAGTTCTGAGAAATTATAGAAAATCATTTGATTGTAAAATATATTTAATGAAATTTTAATTACCTTCAAAAATTACATGGTGGGGGATAATGGTCTTTTCATTCTTTATGATCCCTATCCTAAATTTTCAAACATTATATCCACAATTGATTTCATTCTATTTCGTTGCACACTATTTGAACAATAACATAAATAAGTAAATTGTTTTGAATTACTTTTATAGTTAAATAATTCTATATATACATTAATTTTTCAATTTTTAGTAATCTATATGTTTTATCTCTTAATACACCCACTTAATTCCATAAGTTAGCCTATATTTAGTGACTACCCTATCATAACCTTAAAAAATATGTAGAAAAATATAATTCGATGTTTATATATAATATATTTATTTAATTATTTCACAAATTCAGAATACACATCATGTGTGGTCAATTTTTTTGATAACCATGCATTGTATCCAAAAAAAAATATTCATGGGGTCCAAATTGATTGCGATTAGCATTCAGTACTTTCTAATAAACGTATAAGTAATGAAAAAATTGAAAATAAATTTTTTTTGATTATATTTAAGAGTTGGCTTCTTTATTATATGAATAAAAAAGAGTCTACTATCAGATTCTTTTTCATCATACAATTTGTGTAACCCATCTATTTTCTTATCAACTTATTCATTGTCCAGTATATTTTTTTCATAGAAATGATATAGGGATTAATGAATCCAAATCATGCTTCGTAAGAAATTCCCTTTATATAGAAGTAATATGAATTCCTATAGAAAATATGAATATTTATTAACATTTAATAACAAATTATCCTTCTATTTTGGAATAAGTATTATGAAAATATACAATATTTATGTACTCAGAACTAAGAGGCCCATCAATTCATACTTGAGAATCTCATTTAGAGTCTTTAGCCCGAATCTATCTCTTATGGAACATCCATAAATTATTTCTTCATATGGAATTTTATGAAATATTTTTATCATTAAATGTGTCCTCTACATTAATTTTTAATGATAATAAATGTTTCTCTTTAACTAGTGGGGAGAAGGTACTCTCCCAAGGTCATTTTTATTTTTTATTTTATTTCGTATATGTTCTTGATTTGACCTTCCTTTTCTCCAATGATTTACCCATTAGTAATATAATAGCTTCACATTGGACCTATAATTATCCAAAATTATAGGATTTTCTATTTTGATAATTTATTAAATACTTGTGTCATGTATCTTTATAAAATTAGACAACCATGCTATGAAAGCTCCAATAACATCATTGACCATTTTGAAATACGGTTCAGCAAGTCAAATAGGCAACTAAATAGTCTACCCATGATCTACCTCAATACCCACTCCCATGCGATCTTTTGGGAGGTCCTTATGTTTTATATTTTCTCCCATGATATTATACATTGTACCTATCACAACAAGATGATGAAAGGGTGTTGACAGATACAAATCACATAAAACTATACCATGTAGAATTTATGTAATATGATATTATAAAAAGTTGTTTGATTCACATTTAGGAGAAAGTGTAATGAAAAGTTAATTACATCAGGTATGGTTTGAGGTTGGTGGAATGACTAGCCTCATAGAGAGTGGGATAATTTGGTTCATGTGTGGACCTTTTCTCCACATCCGGTATGATTTGATCCTCTATCATACATTGTTCTTCCAAACCAGACAGAACAATAAAATTTTACTGATTCTATTTGTTTCTGCAGTTGTCTCGCCTTATTAAATGTATATTAAAGTGATTTTATATTCATGAAATAAGTTTTAGTATAGAATCCAAAACCTAATCATCTAAAACAACAATATGTTTATGGCTGCTTCAAAGCTATTAAAATTAGTTTTTCTTCTAGTAAAGTGATTGCAGATTCTTGTGTGTAAACCATATAAAACTATTATGAACAAAAATATATATTTTTATGTAATATTATTATAAAGGATAATAAATTACAATTATGTCATACATATAGATGTATCCTAGACCATTTTTATTGCATCAACTAGTTTACCGTCTTTATTAACATAATCCTCCTTCCATAGCACATGAAGTGAGATAGAAGTGGCTTTATATTTTGATTCATCATTATTCATATAAAAAATATGTATATTTTATTCATATAACCTAATTAAACTATTATTTTTTATTTTAAATAAAAAAAATTCTTCTATAATTATTCATACCCTATCCTTACTTTGCGATATGGGTATATTGGTTTTGAGGCAAATTTTTTATTTTATGCACTCTTTTGTGGTCTCATAAATTAAATTTTTTTTATCATGTTGGATAAAGTAAATAACCTCAAAATATATATTATCAGTTTTTATTCCCCTTACACGATTTATCATTATGATAATTGAAGATATAAATCCAGGTTTCCTACATTATAATTTGTTCATAAATAACTGTTGGGCAAGGCGTTACTTTTCCCTCAGTATCCCTAAGATGTAACTTCATAAGAAGGGTCTAGAATCTTATATGGGTTTTTAAAATAGCCATTTATACAATTTTATTATGGAAATATTCAAAAATAAAAGAACTCCCTGTGGAATAATTAAAATTTAATCAATGATTCATTAAATATATTTTTTGGAAAAATAGAGAAATTATATCATAACATTTCCATTATATCGTTCCATGGGGTATCCATTGTTACATGTTATACATGGCACCATGAATCAATATAAATCATCACATTCATCCTTGTTGTGACCCCAAGATAACTAATGAACATTCAATTGTTGTGGTTAATTAGTTGGCGTTGTTGATTCCAACCAACTTAAAATTTTATACCCTAACTTATTCCATAGAAAATTTTATTCAATAATTTGTTGTTGATTAATTATTTTTCAATCAACATGTTTTTGATCCACTAATAATTCTATAGTTTCATTATCAAATAGTTTTCTCTTCCTCAGGATTGGTAATATTATCATGTGGAGATGTCATTATCTTCATAAGTAGTCAAATAATTAAATTTTTATGAATAAAAACAATGTAAACACAGAGAAAGGATTTGAGAATTGTATCATTCATGCTCTATTGAACACTTGATTTAATAATTAAATACATATTCATACTCATTTTCCAACCAATTAGAATAAATCTATTTTGAATTAAACTGGAAATAAAATTTAGGAAAATAATTACCCCACTATGGTAGTGGTTATCCTATGGATTCATCCCATAGTGTATGTTATTGATGGTGGATAATTCTAAATAAAAAATTAGATAATAACTATTTTGGAGATGAAAGTTCCCTCACAATACCATTAGAACATAAAATCATCCTCACTAAATTTCACTAACTCTAATTTATGTTATTAGTCCTTTTCCCTCTCATGTATCTCAAATATAAGATCTATATATCCACTAAGGTTTAAAAATAACAAAAATTCAATTTTAATTTTGGATTATAATGTATAAAATTTATAAAAATAGGTAATTAACATTAAAAATTAAAATAAAATAAATTTTTAGTCCCTTAATCTATAAAATTGGTTATTCTATAATCCATTATTTTTTCTAAATCCCTAGTTTTCTTCCCAAATGTAGCTTAAATTATAGCTTAAATTATCCTCTCTAAAAACATTTTTCATCTGACTTTAGGAACACATGACATAAAATTTTAGTCATTTACATCCACTCAAAAGAATTTTCTATTTTTCATATCTTATGAAATGTTTCTTTTTTGGAATTTCCCACCCAGTCAAGAATTTTTACATGTTTGAACTATTTTAGTGGGATTTTATTTCTATAAATAGAGGTGTTTTAGGGGAAAATGTATAATGTCTCATTTTAATTTTTTTTAAGAATTTTTTCACTACAATTTTCACTTTTTGAGAAAAATAAAGCTGATGAAAATGTATTCAAATTAACTAAATATCAAAATGTTATATTGTATTTTTCTTCTTTCAAGTGTTATGTTTTTTGATCTGTTTTGATCAAATTTTAACATTTTATATTATTTATTGAGGAAAAAAGAAAGTATTCCACACATAAAAATTCAATTTGAAATATAACATGACACAAAACATTCAATAGAGTTGGGAATTGTGGGGTTAAATGGGACATTAAAATTCATTAAGCCCATGGAAGATAAAGGTGATGTGGAAGTGATGAAAAACTTGGATGGAATCCTAGAGATGCTGAGAAAAAAGATAGAATCCTTTGATATCCTAGAATCATTGAACTAAAAATTAAATATGTTGTCCTTATTCAAATGTTGGTAATGTTTACTTCAATGATTCTTTGATATCAAGGGATTCATTATTTTCTATCAAAATATCTTGAATTTCCTCCATCTTTTTCATAACGTCCCCATCACCTTCACCTTACATGTTCTTCATGACTTTTAATTTATCTTTTAACCATATAACTTCCAAATACATTTCCTATCTTCTTTCATGTTGTGTTTCTAGTTTATTTATTTTATGCATGAAGTGTATTGTATTGTATATCTATCATACCAAAATGAATCCTTATTTACACCACCTTATTTGTGAAAAACATGGTCCTTTCTAATGAAAATCAATTTCTATTGATAATTACTAATATATATTTTATTCTTATTTCAATTAACATACATTAAAAATATTTAAAAAAAATAAAAATTAGATACAAGGTTTTCATATGGCACAAGGGAATGGGGAAACATCCAAGAAAACATACCTAGTTACATTACATAAACCACTTTATGTGCATGTTGGTGCACATGTAGCTTGTATTTGTTTAGGATTGAGGTTAAAATGATTGATTATCTATTGGAAGGGATAAAGTATCAGACGATAGATGGTGGATACTTTTGGAGTTTTCATCATCAATGATAGGTAGGTTATTTGTATTGGGTTTTATTTTTACCTAGAATTTGTCATATTGTTATAGTTTTTATGCCCATAAAAATTTATATTCACTATATTCTATTATGTAATATTTTACACAGTTTCACTTTTCATGTGATTTTGTTTTTTAAACCATTTCACATGGATCATGTTGATTGATACATTTTTATTGTCAATTGTTTGGAAATTGATTGATAGTTCCAAGGGTTGACTACCATTTTGATTAAGCTCATGTTAGCTTATGAATAGTTGGACTTTATTGTGATGTTATTGTTTCAGAAAATTGGAATTTATTGATAATATAACACACACACACACATAAATAAATAAAATAAATTTTCTTAAATTGGTTTAAATCATCAAAAATCACTTCATTTTTATAGAGTAATTTATTTAGAAAAAAATAGAAAAATAAACTTAAATATAACATCTTATATAGATGACATAGTATATGGAAACTCTAACACTATTATATGATCTAGTGTGTTGTGATATGAAATATTTTCATTTATAAATGTAAAAAAATTAAATTCATAATTTTTATTTACTATTAGTTTATAAAAATTCAAACATTATTTTAAATAATTATATATTTAATGGTTATGGGAAATTACTAAAAAAATATTCATTGATAATAGAAGTAAATGGGACCTCTTTAAATGATCTCCCTAACCCATTGAATATCATCGTCTCTCATAAATGTAATGTTTTAGTGAATATATATTTCTATTAAATTTATTAATATTAGGAACCTATTAATAAATTATAAACACGACATTTCTTGAAAATAAATCACAACTTTTGATTTTAGATCAAATAAAAAACAGAAACATTTGTCTTATTTGGATTTCAAAGAAAATTTAAATAGTTTTTTCCTTATTAAATTATATCTATATAACATATTGATATTGTTAACCATTATAAACTAGAAAATTTTCACTTTAGTTCCACAATATTTATTAACCCCTTCACATTAAAGTAATATCTATATTGACCAATTAACATATATAACATTGATGATGTCTTTTAGTTATCATAATAATTACAAGTATCAATGTATGGAAAAATAATGCCACAAATTTACATTTATAACTTTAGATAAACATCACAGATACAAAACGAAAATAAATAAGCACCTATAATGTTGAAAAATAATTTTATTATAAATTGATTTGGGAGTTGTTTATATTTAATAGTCCCTATACTTTTACTTGATTCCTTATAGTTATAGACTGACAAATTTAAAATAAATATATGGAATGAAGTAGTGTGGAAACATATCATTACTACATTTTAATAATAATGAAAGTCAATATATATATATATATGTTAAATAAATTTGATAATAAGTTACATGAATAACGTTGTGCTTCATCTCATGGATGTGTGCCACGTAATGGTAAACAATATGATTTAATGATCAACATGAGTATACAAATGAAACATAAAAAAAATCATGTTATAAACACCTATTATATTTGTGAAATAACTAATAGAGTGTTAAAAACAAATATCAAAAATCATGATCCCACTTTATAATATTCATATCTAATAACACTCCCTCTACAATTAGTATAATATAATATTAAACTTTTTTCAGCTTCATGTGCACGACATACTATGGACACAAGATTCAAACTATGACTATCCAAACTATCTAATGGGTAACAAGAAGTAATATAATAGAATCATCAAGAAAATCATTCGGAATAATGGATGGAGATGCAGTTTGTAGTGGTCTCAAATGAAGCTGGAATGAATATATAGGGTAGGGGTGGCATTGTGTAGGTCTAGGTAAGTGATATAGAGAGAGATTTGATTTATATGGTTCTTTATGGATTAGAATAGTGCAATAACACTTACCATGGATCCCAAATAGTCAAACTATAGTGTAAATAGATAAAATAACACACATTTGATCATAGCCTTGATTCATCTAAGATAATGTAGAGGAGTAGCTCCAATAGTAGGGGAGTTCTATGAGAGCTTTGAAATCGTGAATAAATGATCCAGGACTAGGATTCTTTTAAACTGATTGGGAACTGTCTTATTAGTGATTTCAAAAAAATGTTTACAAAGAGCCATTTTATCAGCACTCAATAGATAAGTACAGATAAAAGGCATCTCTAACAACATTTTTTCAGAATTAAAAAATATAGAGAATTATCATTACAAAAAATGCACTGATAAAATACATATTTATCTGTGCTAATGTTTATGCATTGATAGAGATTTATTTTATCATAGTTTTTTTAGCACTTATAAATATTAATCTTTATCAGTACTAAAAAAGCACTAATAAATGGCTTATAATTATAATTACAAATTAAAAAAAATAGAAAAAAGTTTATATAATTATATACTGGTTTATTATAATTTTATAATTATTTAAATATAAAATTATTTAGTTATAATTACTTTAATACGTATTAAAAAAATTACATATTTTTTATAATTATAAATATATAATTTTATAAATAAATTAAACAAAAATTTATATATATATCATTATGTAATTATTGATATATTTTATAAATATAAATATAAATATATATATATATATTAAATATATTCATTATTTAAATATATTTATTATAATTTTATAATTATAAATATACTTATATACTTATCTATATTTATATAATTATATGCAATAAATAAAATAAAATAAAATATATTCATTATTTTTATATATTTATTATAATTTTATAATTTTTAAAAGATATAATTAATAATTTTTAAATATACGAAAAATAATTCTAAAAAATAATATTTATATTTTTATATAATTGTATAATTATATATATATATATATATCCCCCAGGGTGCAGCTCGGTGGTAGCTTCCCCTGTGGGTATCTGCAGGGTCTCGAGTTCAACTCTCGATGAGTACATCCCTATATTGTATGATTCCTTCTTTTCATTGTAGTATGGCCCCTTTCCACGAATAATGTTTATTTACTTATAATAATTAAAAATTTATAAATTAATAAATATTGTAAACGTACAATTATAAATATAATTATTTATAAAAACTTAATTACAAAGATATTTTTATAATTATAAAGGAATATATAAAAATAAATACATTCATTTTAAAAAAAGCATAAAATTGAATAATTAAAAATGATTAAACTTTAATTTTTTTTTAAAATAGATAATTTGTTTTAATTAAATTTAAGTTATTAAAAAATATGTATATATATTGAATTAAAGATGAATACATATTGAAAATATTTAAACATAGTACATAAATAAATATTAATAAATAATAGAAAATGATTAAATTCAAAAATAAAATAAAAAATAAAAAGATATTAAAAATGAATAAAGAATACTAAATTATGATAATATTTACAAAAATAAATAATATTGCAATATATTATATGTATAATGTTGTAATGAAATTATAAAATTTTCTATAATTTGAATAAATTATATAAATATTAGGTTCATGTGTCTCTATTTAAGATTTTATTTATAGCATAAATATTTTCAACAGTGAATTGTATATAAAAATGAATTAATTACATATTTTTGCATGAAATCAATGTTTTACATGATGTTCGATATATTTTAAATTAAGAAAATGAATAATATTAAAAATGAATAAGACATTAATATGTTTTTATGTATTTTATTTTATTAATTAAATATATAAAAGTTATATTACTTATTACTATTTATAATTAATATATATACATTTATATATAAATATATATTATACTTTTTTATTAAAAATTATTTCATTAATTATTTTCTATATATTTTTTAAATTTATTCATTTTTTTGTTTAATTATTACAATTTGTTCATTTTTAATTTTTTTAATTAGTATGATTAATTCCTTTTGTATATCTATATTTACTATATATTATTAATTAATATTTATACTATATATATATGTATATTATTTTTTTATTTTTATCAATAATTATTTAAATAATCAATTGTTGAATATTTTTCTTAAATTTCTCACTTTTTAATTTTTGTTTGTTAAATTATTTCATTATATTCATTTTATGTATCTATATATTTAAAATATTATATCTAATAATTATTATAGTTTAAGAGTATGTGTATTCAATTTTAGTCATTTTTAATAGATATTATGTTATTAATAAGTTTACTTTTGTTTATTTGTTTAATGATTTCAATTTATTCAGGACCATTATCAGTGCTAAAAGAGCTTTGATAAATGCTGTTCTTTATGAGTAATTAAAATATAGCACTGATAAAGTGTACCATTTATCAGTACTAAAAACAAAATGCTTCTAAAAGGTACTATTTATCAGTGTTAAATAAAAGCACTAATAAAGGTTACTAATTATCAGGGATTTTTTATCGCACTAATAAATTATACCATTGTTAAGAGCCTTTTCTTCTATTAGTGTATGTAAATCATTATTTAAAACCATGAAATATTGTAACGAAAAATCGAACGACATCAGTTTGTGAGGAGGTGGTCTACTGGACACACAAATGATGATTTCATAAACCATTTTTTGAATGCTTGTATGGTTTTAAATCATACCCTTATCATAAAAACATATCCTTGTATATATAATAATTATTTTATTATATATGCAAGACATAAATATACTTCAATATGTTTGAGTAAGAAATAAAATAAGAATGATCGTTGGTGAATGTAGCCTCTTCTATGGGTAACTCCTTTTCATTTAAACTTAAAGTCCTTACCTGGTTTTCATTATGCTAAAATTAATTCGTACATAATGAGAGGAGATTAGTTTCGAATTTATTTGGGTATATGTTGGACAATTCAAATGGATATAGAGTTGTGAAGAAGTGGGGAGAGTGAGGGACTTTTATAGTTGAGGGGGGAGTTAAATTCGTGTAAATACTCAAAATTATTTAGTATTGGGAGGTCTCTATTTCTTCATGGGATTCAAAAATTTGTTAATAATAGAGGATATGGATTATTTCATCTAAAAAATATCCACTACAATGAGTATATACATTTTTTAAACATTTTGTTCTGTTACTCTTATGGTTCCTTATTTTTCTCATTTTGGGTTTTCTTTAAGGCAACAAATTTTCTATCCTATGTAATTCATTCATTAAGACAAAAATAAATTTAGAATTTCTATACAGTTTATAAAATCTTATGTTATGTACTAAAACCATATTATAAAATAAAAATTCCATATTTGGACGTTAATTTTAACAGAATCGCATGTAACGTACAAAAAAACTTCTATGACCTTAACCATTCTAAAAATGTTTTTACTATTTAGACATCAATATGTTCAATATAAATAATAAATCAGTTAATTAAAGGAAAATTTGTGATATTTATTATAATTTAAAAATTACTCTATATAATATTTTATTCATAGTAATTTTAAATCATTTCATTATGTATATTTTTATAAAATAACATTAATATCAATGTTGACATTTTTAATTTAATTTAAATTTTAATACATAAATACAATGATAAAATTTGAATATATTAAGATCCATACAATTTAAAATGATTAATTCTTCTATAATATTTATTAAAGGTAACAATTAATATAATTTACTTTACTTTTAAATGTATTAGTCTCATTTATTTTAGTTAATTATTAACTAAATAATTACCCCATTAACATTTATTAAGAATTTTAAGTAACCCATTCATACCCAAAAATTATGGATAAATTATTAGGATTGTAAAAAACATTTATGCTTTAAAATACTAAATATATCTAATCCAATAGGTTTTTTTCTATCCCAAATCATTTTTGTCACGGCCCATCCTCGGGGCCCGTGCCGTGACAACCCCAGGCCCGCCTTCCATAGGCCTGGGGCTGGCGACTAGCACCAAGGCGTAAATCCCGGAAAAAGGGAAGGCATTGCCTTTGTAGAGGAAACATACACCACAAAGCAAGCAAGAAGAAGATGTAAACACTAGTAGAAAACTGGGTACAACAGTAAGTGCATAAGTAAAGGGGTCCAGAAATACAAGCCCAACTGTAAAGTACAACTGAATGGGAAAAAAACAGCAACGGAAAGAAAAAGCCGCAGCGTCGAGCCATCCTCTGGATGTCCCACCTGAAGGGTGAGTACAGATAGCCTCCATAGCTCCTCGGTCCAGCCGTCCTCTCCGAGTACACCCTGCCTAGTGGTCCACCTCCAGGTACCGTCCTGCTCCGCAAACCTTGACCACGATCGGCACTGTATGTCATCTGCAACCAACACAACGTAGTGTGGGCATAGCCCGTGCAGGGGTGAGTATAAGATACTCAGTAGGGACCCCGATACCCCCGAAGGTCTCCCAGAATCCACAAAGGATAACCCACAAAGGAAAGATACAATCACGAAGTAACATCCAACACTACATAGGCATATGCCCATACATATACCTATGTTATCAATCCCAGATCAGCTCCAACATCCGAGCCCAAGTTCAACCCAGTCCACACAGGAAAAACATGCCCAGTCCACAAAGGAAAGCACAACTTAGTCCACACAGGAAATCACAACTCAGACCACATAGGAAAGAACAACCAAATCATCTTGATGATAAGGGTTGAAAGTCAAGACTCAGCTCACACAGGAATACATCATCCAAAAGGTGAAAGAGATGATCAGATATAGATACTGAATCATCTAAGCTGGGACCCACATAGGATACAAAACCAGCTGTCTTCATTGATTCATCTATGCTGGGACCCACATAGGATACAAGACTAGCACTGAATCATCTATGTTGGGACCCACATAGGATACAAGACTAGCAGTCTTCCTTGATTCATCTATGCTGGGACCCACATAGGGTACAAGACTAGCACTGAATCATCTAAGCTGGGACCCACATAGGATACAAGACCAGTAGTCTTCATTGATTCATCTATGTTGGGACCCACATAGGATACAAGACCAGTACTGAATCATCTAAGCTGGGACCCACATAGGTTACAAGACTAGCAGTCTTCATTGATTCATCTATGCTGGGACCCACATAGGATCCAAGAGCAGCACTGAATCATGTAAGTTGCGACCCACATAGGATACAAGACCAGCAGTCTTCATCGATTCATCTATGCTGGGACCCACATAGGATACAAGACTTGCACTGAATCATCTTAGCTGGGACCCACATAGGATACAAGACCAGCAGTCTTCATTGATTCACCTATGTTGGGACCCACAAAGGATACAAGACCAGCACTGAATCATCTAAGCTGGGACCCACATAGGATACAAGACCAGCAGTCTTCATTTATTCATCTATGCTGGGACCCACATAGGATACAAGACCAGCACTGAATCATATAAGCTGGGACCCACATAGGATACAAGACCAGCACTGAATCATGTAAGTTGGGACCCACATAGGATACAAGACCAGCAGTCTTCATCGATTCATCTATGCTGGGACCCACATAGGATACAAGACCAACACTAAATCGTCTAATTTGGGACCCACATAGGATACAAGACCAGAAGTCTTCATCGATTCATCTATGCTGGGACCCACATAGGATACAAGACCAGCACTGAATCATCTAAGCTGGGACCCACATAGGATACAAGACTAGCACTGAATCATCTAAGCTGGGACCCACATAGGATACAAGACCAGCAGTCTTCATCGATTCATCTATGCTGGGACCCACATAGGATACAAGACCAGCACTGAATCATCTAAGCTGGGACCCACATAGAATACAAGACCAGCAGTCTTCATCGATTCAAATGCATCCAGCTCTAGGTTTCCCGCACACAGCAAGATCATTCGGGAGGGTCCCCTCCACGAGTCGAGAAGCTGATACATCAACGGACACATAGTTCAGAGTTGATGTATCCAAATGTTCCGTATCGCCGACAGGAACTCAACTTCGTAGACGGCGCGTCAATCGGACGCCCGGTCTGAGAGTTATTTGCTTTTTCGTCCCAGGGACCTGGTTGGTTTTTAAGGCAAAACCAACCCGACCGTACTCCACCTATGTCCAAACCTTGGGCGGAGTGTTCCAAAAGATCTGTATCACTTAGAGGAATACAACAAAGTCGATGACACGTCAAACAGACGTCCGAAGCTCAAGATATGAGCATTTCCTCTCCAAGGGCCCGGTTGGTTTCGTGTATGAACCAACCTGGACGAACTCAAAGTATTTCGAAACCTTGAGTGTGATATTCCTAAACGACCGTCTCGTTCCAAGGATCGCATCGCCGCTGATGGAACGTCGTTCGGAGGCCCGTAGCTCAAGTTATGAGTGAAAGACCAAAAAGGTCCGGAAACTGGGGGTCTGGGCCCGGACCGACCCGGCCTAACCCCCCTGGGTCGGCCCGAACCGGGCCGACCGGACCCGGGTCTGGGTCCGACCCGGTTTGGCACGAACCGACCCGGCCAGGGCGGCCCGGCCCGTCCGGGGCGCGACCCGGCCCGGCGGGTTGGCCCGGGTCAGCTCGGCCGCGCCGGCCGAGCGGAGGAAGCCGCGGGGTGCTGCCCCCGCGGGATGAAGCGTCGTGGCCCGCATGGGCTGCACTGGGTCAGCGGACGCGGCTTTGCCACGTCCCATGTGTCACCGGACCCGCGCGGTCACAGGTCTGGCTGGCCACCGCCGCCGCGGCGGCTCCATCCGGCGGCGCTCCGGGGCGCCGCCGGTGGATTCCGCGGGCCACCGGAGTTGCTCCGGTGGTCCGATTCTACTTCTGTATGCGCCATGGCTCCTCCCGGGTCCCATTCTTCACTATCAGGCCCTAAAATCGCCATTGTCGCCCCGTTTGTCATCGTCCGCCGTTTTGCGCACCAAGAAAGAAAAAGAATGCGGTGGTTCGGACTTGTTCGTTGGTCCGCACCCACCGCGTTAGCAGTTTGAAACAACACCATAATATTTCCCATCAATTTGATAAACCTTAACCGTAATAATAATCCACGAACCAACTTTTTAATTAGTTGGTCCGCATTCATTCCTTGAAGGGAAACAAAAATGGAGTATTATAATTTTCAAAACAACCCCTACCTCAACGTCGTCGTCGGGTACGAGTACGTCGCGGATTTGACCGTCGCGGTAGGAGGTGATCGTCGCGTCACGGAAGGGCGTCATGTCAATGATCTCCGAGGGTTAAAGGAACACACAGATTTAATTTACACGAATTAAATCCATGTCAAGTTTAAAATCCACAAAGGAATTTAGAAGATTCATAAACTCCTACCTCAAACGGATGTTCGAAGATTTGTCGCGGAAGAAGGAACGTCGCAGAAGAACGTCACAGGAGGAGAATCGTTGGCGTCACGGAACACGGTGTCACATCGTCGATCTCTGAGGGTTTGGCGTTCTTCGTTGCCTTTCGTCGAAGGCCGGCGTTCTTCGCGTTCTTCGTGTTCTTCGCGAAGGAGGAGGAAGGACTTAAGGTTTCTGTCAAATTCTCTCAACGAAACATCCTCAAGAAAGGTGCATTGGTCTTATTTTATTAACATGCCAACGGTTTGAAAACAGGTTAAGAAACGAACAAATTAATTCATAGAATTAATTTCAACGAAATAACTGCCCAATTAATAGGAGCATTTAATTGTTTAATAAAACGCCCCAGTTGACCTTCATTAAAAAGGGTTTTCGCGGGTGCGTTACTTAGCGGAAAAAAAACTGTGGGGCTCATGCGGGCCCCACCTCACAAATATCTTACCAAGAGGGTAGGATATTTTGAATTGTACCATATCCACTATAACTCAGATTAAGCAACTTTAAGTGGCTTTTAAGTGGCTTTAAGTGAAATAAAATAAAGTTTGTCGTACCACATTATTTTATTTCTTAACTTAAAGCCCAAAAATTAAAAACCACACCCGAGCAAACGCAACTCTGGAAGAGGCATTTCTAAGCAAATACTGGTGCTACGATTCCATCGGTACACTCGGAATTCGATTCCGAGCAACGATTCAAAAGTTAGAAAAACCTGCTCATTCGTTCACTGAACGTACCCGTGGCAAACTTCGGAAAATGATTCCGAGCACACCGGGCCTCGGAATAAGGTGTCGTCAGAAACCGCATTCTTGTAAAATTCCAAAGAAAATTAAGAAAAAAAATTCCTTGAAATATACTGGACTTTAAATTACTCCCACCACAGGGCTTTACATCCCCATAAATCTCCCCTACAAACTTAGGGATACAAAGCCGGTACTGAGCATGCATCTGAGCCTCCCACTCCCAAGTGCTCTCCTGGAGGTTCTTGTGCTGCCATCTGATGCGCACTAGAGGAATCGACCGTCCACGTAGGACCCACTCATGTTGATCCTCGATCTCCACCGGGACATCCGCAAAAGTCACCCCATCATCAACGTCTAGCTCCCCGTGGTCAATGATGTGCGTCGGGTCGTGCACGTATCTCCTTAGCTGAGATACGTGGAAGACGTCGTGCACCCGGTGCAACTGAGGTAGTAGAGCCAGGTGATAAGCCACCTCACCAATGCTGCTGAGGACCTAGAATGGTCCGATGAAGCATGGAGACCACTTTCCACCTTGGCCAAATCTCCGTATTCCACGTCGAGGTGAGACCCGCAAGAAGTCGTAGTCACCATCCTCAAACTCTAGTGGCCTCCGCCTCCTGTCAGCATAAGACTGTTTCCGGCTCTGAGTTGTCCTCATCCACTCATGGATGACTTGGACCTTTCTGGTACTACAAGGGCTACTGAGATTTCTTCTTTGCCGATAAGAGAAATCTGGTCTCGTCCCCTGGATGAACCATGTTCTTCGCCTAATACAGTCAACCCTGACATGGATGATACTATTCCATGCCAAAGATGACGTCGTAAGGCCTCGATGCTACTACCAAGAGATCCAACTGTTACTCTCACCTCCAAGGGTTGAGTCACACTATCGACATCAGTGTGTGATCACTGGGTCTCCTCCAGTAGGTATCTCAAAGTGAGGGTCAAGTCAACGTTTTTTAAACCGGAACCTCTTAGTAACAACTAAAAGAGAGAATATGAGGGTAAACGTCACATAAAAAGTGTCTTTTATTACTGCAACTCAAAGAAAAAAGACACAAAAAATCTAAAAACAAACATCAACAATGATAGAAGTAGCATAAACAAAAGTCTCCAGGTCTGGAGCTAGTCCCGCTCCTGTCCATCTGCTCTCGGAGCCCCATGATCGTAGGCCTCAGCTGCCTAAAGCTGATCTCTCCCATGTCCACTAACTCCCTGCGGTTGGGGTGGACCTCCTGGTGGTGGTGGTGGCAACACCTCAAAGCGTCTTCCACCACCTACTGCTCGGCCAACTCCTCTTCCTCGCCCGCCTGCACCCTGCGGACCGCCATGGTCGAACCTCTGTCTGGGAGGTCCCTCTGCCACCTGTTGCTCATCTGTAAGACGAGTCGGGCTGTCTCGAGCCATGTGACCTTGCCCGCCGCATGGAATATTATTATCACTAACTTTTTAAAGTATACAATAATTTGATAAAGATATCTATATATATATAATTGGTTTTGAACAAATAGTTATTTCATTTCACACCTAACATTCTAATCTTAATCATATTGTGAACTTGTTTCCACCTTATTCACTTTAATAAATTTCACTATTTTAACATATCATTACGGTAAAAAATCTATTTTTTTATTAGATAATAAAAATTATACTTCTTAAAAATATGGAATCCATTTGGATAAATTTAACTAATATTAGATATAGAATATAATTTAAAATTATTCCTAGTGACGTGTTGAGAAACCAAGGTTTTAATGTGAAAATATTCATAAGATTACTATGTTATTTTATATAAATTCAATATGAAAAATAGTAAAATGAAGTAAATTGGATTAAAATATTTATTATTGATCTATTTTGTCTTTAAAACCAATTTTATATGTAATTTAATGTTAAAATGTATTTATAAAAAAGTCTGTTTTCCATTGAAATTTAGTATTTTTCAAAATTCATCAAAAAAAATATATTTTAACTACATAACCCATATTTTTTTAACAATTAAACATCACCATAATCTATATGAAATCCCATCTAGACATAACTCGTCCAATATCATTTTTATAACATGGGGAAAAGGAAACATAAGAAGGTTGAGATCGGATGCCCATTAAGGGTAAATATGAGTATTTTTAGCTGAATGTTATCAATGAGTATATATAGAGAAGAAGTCTATGATAACATAACTACTAATAAATATGACTTTTAGAGAGCTAAAAATTACCCTTATCTATACAAGATATGCCTTAACTATAAGATAGATATTATAATCTCAAGGATTTTATAAATGCTATAAAAGTCGTTAAAGGAGTACTTTATCATTGTAATGAAATGATATCAAAAAAGAAAACATATATTATTGAATTTAGAATTATTGATAAAGGACAACATTTATCAATGCTTTTATTTAGCATTGATAATAGAAACATTTATTAGAACTTAAAGAAGAGCTGATAAAGTGTACCTTTATCAGCCCTTCTGAAGGCACTGATAAAGTACCAATTTATCAATTATTCTAAAAGAAAAAATAAATGGGAATACTATATTCTGCTTTATTATCACAATTTAGTAGTTGTGTTGTGTGTTGTAACAACACACTAAAGTACCAAAAACCATTCCATAAAACATGAAAATAAAGAACCCATATATAATTTAAATGAAAAAAATTTACAACATAGATACAAGAAAAACACTTTTTATTATAGACATTTTAAAAATTATTTTTTACAATTACATAATTATAAATTATTACATACATTAAAAAAGATAAATGTTCCTTTTTCTTTTGAACCTCACCCCAAATCATGCTATTGTTGATCAAAACAGTCATTCTTGAGAAAAAACACACCTATATAATAAAAAAATTCTTATGTTTGTAATAATAAAAAGAGATAAATTTAAAAAGAAATTAATTTAAAACTAAACATTGAGTTATACTAGAAACACAATGTATAAGATTAGGTTGCAGTTGATTATTGCAGGTCGCACCATTTTATCTTCATCATCAACCATTATATTAGTAAAATTTTAATTAATATGTATAAGATAAAAATGATAATGAAATTGATTAATTAATTAATAGGAGATTGAATATTGGGAAAAAAATCTAAGAACTTTTTCTCTATTTTGGATATTTGATTTCTGTTTTAAACTAAAATGAAACTTATATATTGAAAAGAAGAACATGGAGTCATATCGGCCCCATCAGGAATCAGATTGTGGTGAGGATTATTCTTAAAGATACCAAATGACTTATGTAATTTTATTTAAATGTATTAAAAAACCTCAATGTGTTTTCTTGGTTTGGAGTACGTCACTTTTCTTTTTTTACTAAAATGTCATTATAAACTGGAAACACTTACTTTGAATCATGAAGGTCACATTGTGTATCGGTTTGATGTGATACTGATTCCAACACATGTAAAATAAATCATAGATCATTTTACTAAATTATCAAGACAATACCAGTGTGTTTTAATGGTTTTTAGTGAGTTGCACTTTTTGAAATAAATTATCAATTTTAAACTAATAATGGACCACTTGAGTTATACTAGGAACATCATGTATCAAATTTAAGAAAAGGTGACACATACATGTCACAAATGAGTTATGGATGATTTTACTAATGTATGGAAACAATAAAAATGTGTTTTCCTAGATTTGAGTAAATCAGTTGTTTTTTTACTAATGTTAATATCCATTTTAAATAAAAAGACATACCCAGAGTCATAATATTTACACCACATGTCATATTGAGGTGAGTATGATCCTCACAATGTCCAAATGACTAATGTATCATTTTTCTAATGTTTCAAAACAATTTTAATGGGTTTTCTCAGTTTTGATTATTTCACTCACCTTTTTTTATAATGTCATTTTAAACAAGAAGCATACACATTAATTTTACCAGTACCATCATTTATTATTTTGATCTAATAATGATTCCTATACCTTAGAAATGAGTTTTTAATCATTTTACAAAATGACCAATACAATCAGAGTGTGTTTTCTCATTTTTCAATTTGGGAATCTTTTTTAACTAAAATGTCAATTTTAAATTGATAATGGGAACTTTGAGTCATACCAGGAACATCATGTATTACAATGAGGTTCAAAAAATTATTACTTGAAAAAATGTCTTATTTTTTTACTAATGTATCAAAATAATATGAATGTGTTTTCTTAGTTTTGAGTATGTTAGTTGTCTTTTTTCTAAAATTAATATCCATTTTAAATAAAAATATGTATTTAGGGTTATACTAGTCACCCAGTATATTGGATTGAGGTGACAATAATTTATACACATCTAGAATGACATATAGATTATTTTAATGAATTATGAAAATAATATGAATGTGGTTAATTGGTTCTAAATACTTCAAATTTATTTTTAAAGACCCGTAAATTTGAAGGAAATTTTTTTCTTAATTTCTTTGGAATTTTACATGAACGCAGTTTCTGACGGCGCCTCATTCCGAGGCCAGGTGTTCCCAGAATCATTTTCCGAAATTTAGCTCGGGTACATTCAGTGAACAAATGAGTGGGTTTTTCTATATTTTGAACCAGTTCTTGAAATTGAATTCTGAGGGCACCGATGGAACAGCAGGGCCGGTAATTGCTTAGGAACACCTTTTCCGGAGTTGCGTTTGCTCGGTAGGAGATGTAAAAAAAATTGTGGAAGGTAAAATAAAATTGAGCTTCAATTTTATTTTATTTTCACTAAGTGGTTATCCATTATGTGGAGGTTGGGAAACTATCCTAAATACGTTATGAGGGTGGTGGGGCCCACACGGACCCCACCCCTTCATATTCCCTAACTCCTTCAACACACCATTTAATTAGATAACTTAAGTTAATTAAATGTGTGAGTTTAATTTGAATGGTTGAAATTCAATTACTTATGGAATAGGTAATAACATTAGACGAAACACTTATTTTATTATTGTTGGATCTTGTTGAGTTGAGAGTGGATTGGGAGGGGGGGAAGAAACTCTAAAGTTCTTCTTCATCGTCGAAGAATGCGAAGAACACGAGGAACGCACCGCTCTCTGATGAATAATGCCGAATCCTCGGAGATTGAATATGCGACGTCGTTTACCACGACACCAACAACATTCCTTCCGCGACACCTTCTTCTGCGATGATCAATTCCGTGACATTCCTTTCCGCGACGAGCCTTCATTCAACAACGCTCGAGGTAGGGGATTTTTATTGTTGTTGTTATTCATGAATTCTTCCTTCGTCGTTCCTCATTTCATTTGGACCGCTTGCTATCGATTAACGGGAGGGGGCTGGACCACACAAACACGGCCGACCTTCCTCCCTTGTATGTTGTGTTGTTGCGGTTCGAAGGAAAGTGGCGCGGTGCAATGGCACCATGCGGGATCTTACGGAAAGAGTGTGCATCGCTGTCACGTCGTGCCGTTGAAGTCAAACAAAGGCGCGGCGCCGTCTCCCCGCGCTAGAGAAACACGAAAACACAGCGCCCGGATTGGGGCCATGGAGGAGGGGCGCTGCGCCGTCGTGCTGCACCATTCAGACCAAGCCCGCGGCTTAGGCTGCGGCGGAGCAGGGACCAGCGGCCAATTTCTGGCTGCTAGCGTCGGAGCAGGGGGACCGGCCCGCGCAGGTCTCGTGGTGCAGCAGCCGGCCGGAGCGGGCCGGCCGGTCAGGGGGAGAACCGGGGGTTCGAAACCTCCAGTTGGAGGCAAGAGCGGCCCCATGTTGGGGGTCGTGTTATTTGAGACAGGGGCAGCCCCCCCCCCCTGACCGCCAGCTCGGTGTAACCAAGCTGGCCAGTGAAACGCCTGCGCGCCGGGCTGGGGTAGCCAAGCCAGGCCGGGCCCCACCAGCCGGGTCGGGCCGTAAACAATCAGTTCGGACCCGGACCCGGTTCGGTTCGACTCAGTTCGGGCCGACCCAGGGGGGTTGGGCCGGGCCGGGCTTGGCCCAGACCCCCCATTTCAAACTATTTTTGTTAAAACACCCATAATGTGGGCTATGGACCTCCGATCGATGCACCATCAGTTGCGATGCGATCCTTGGATAGAGACGGTCATTTTGGTATATTACACTTAAGGTTTTGAAGAACTTTGGGAATGTCCGGGTTGGTTCGAACACGAAACCAACCAGGCCCTCAGAGCGGAAACGCTTATAACTTGAGCTCCGGACGTCCAATTGATGTGACGTCGACTTGGTTGGATTCCTCTAGATGAGAAGGAACTTTTGGAATACTTCTCCTAATATTTGGATGCAGTTGGAGTATGGCCGGGTTGGATTGTACCCAAAATCCAGCCGGGCCCCGGGAACGGAAAAGATGATAACTTTCAGACCGGATGCCCGTTTGACGAACCGTCAGTGGCTTTGGTGATCAGGTTGAGAAACGGTCCCTATGAGTATACCCTATGATAGTTCAGGGTACATTTGAGATATTTCCAGGTTGGTTTTCACACGAAACCAACCGTGCCCCTGGGATGAAAAGGCTAGTAACTCACTGACCGGGTGTCCGACTGACGCGTCGTCTGTTGCGTTGATACCCCTATGAAGAGGTGGTCCTTTGAGATACTTCTTTTTGGAAACTTTGTGATAATTGGAGTATTGACCAGTAACTCGTTGAGTGGAACCTCCCAAAGACGAGCTAGCAGAGTGCAGAGACCTAGTAGCTGGCTGAGACTTGACGACTGCTGATCTATCATCTCGGTGTGTTTCAGATAGCCCAGTGGGGAGCGCTTGGTTGTAGCGGCAGACCCACAGTGGAGGAGTGCTTGGTTATAGCGGAAGACCCGTGATACTCAATAGAAGGAGTACCTCTGGAGGATATGAGGGGGAGCGCTTGGTTGTAGCGGCAGACCCACAGCGGAGGAGCACTTGGTTGTAGCAGCTGACCTGCGGTACTCAACAGAAGGAGTACCTTTGGAGCCTATGAGGTGGAGCGCTTGGTTGTAGCGGCAGACCCATGGTGGGAAGTGCTTGGTTGTATCAGCAGGCCCATATTACTCGACAGGTGGAGTACTACAGTAGTCCAAGGTTAGTGGGGCGTGCTTGGTTGTAGCGGCAGGCCCACTGTACTCGATAGAGGAGTTCTCTAGCAGCCGTTGTTTCGACATCATGAATAAAATCCTGGTTGAGCCGAGTCTATGACCGTTGTGTTTACCTCATGATTGAGATGGGTCACTTGATAACTTATGTATATGTATGTGCATATACCTGGGTAGTGGTTATCCGTTGATTTCATAATCTTTGTGTTTCCTCAAGATTGAGATGGGTTACATAATAACTTGGGTATATATATGTGCATATACCTAAGTAGAGGTTATTTGTTGAGATCTTATTTGTGGTTATCCTTGTTGGATTTAGTGAGACCTTGAGGGTCTCTGGGTCCCTACTGAGTATGGTTATACTCACCCCGGCACGGGCTATGGCCACACCTCGTTGTGTTGGTTGCAGAAGACGGTCAGCGCAGACAGAGGTCGAGTGTTCGAGGACTGCACGGTACTCAGAGGTGGACCTCACGATAAGACAATATCCGATGGTGGACTTCATTACGAGGCGACACTCGGAGGAGGTTGAAGGGCGAGAGCGTTGTGGAGGCAATCTGTACCTACCCTTCAGGTAGGATCTGTGGTGGACAATCTAGGAGTTGAGCTATCTGTACCTACCCTTCTGGTAGGATCCTTGGTGGACGATCCAGGAGCTTCTTGTCACCTTTTGGTTGTTTTATCTTTTTCCTTGTACTTTCTAGTTGGGCTTGTATTTCCGGCCCCTTTACTTTTAGCATAGCTTGTTTCAGTTTTACTTAGTGTTTTACTTTCGCTTGAACTATGTGGAGTTTTGTTTACTTTTATAAAGGCAATGAATTCCCAGTTATTGGGATTTACTTCTTTGGTTCTAGTCGCCATCCCCTGACCTATGGAAGGCGGGCTTTGGGTAGTCACGGCATGGGCCCCGAGGACGGGTCGTGACAAATTGGTATCAGAGGGAAGTTTAGTTCTACTGTAGAACAAAGGACTCTGATCTTTTTCTATGTGGAGAAATAGTGTTAAGGGTACCGAGTGTGGTCTTCAGTTCCGGGAGTCCAGTGTTGGTGTGGCGGCCGATGTATCTATACACCAGGACCCTGACTACTGATTTCCAACTTTGTACATGAAAAAACTGATTGCGTGTGTGTTTCCATAGTTTTTAAGTTAGCTCAAACCAAGTCAGCTCACCAGGTATAAATCATTGACCATGCCGCATCTGTTCAGATTGTCTCCACGCAGATAGTCAGTTGGAGTTTCCGAGAGAGTACTCGATGAAGGCTCACCAAGCGATGAGGCTCCGGTGTAGGGCCCTATTCCTATGTTGGCACCCTCGGGTGGTGTACCAGCAGCACCACCACCTGTTCAGCAGCATATGCCACCAGTCATACTAGTGGACGGTGCACGCTGGAAGAGCATGATGCACGAGTTCCAACGGTAGAGGCCTCTGAGGTTACGAGGCGAGGCAGATTCCCCAACAGTAGAGGACTGGCTGGAGGCGATTGCTAGAGTTTTCCGCCTAGCTGAGACATCAGCAGAGTGGATGGTGGACTTGGCTACTAGTGTTTTCCAGTGAATGACCATGAGGATGGTCCGCATAGTGATGAGGATTCAGTATGTGGACCGATGCCTAAGATAGTGCCTTCAGGTAGTGTGCCAGCTACACATCACTACTTGTTGTTCAGTAGTTACAACCGGCGGTACCGGTATGTGACACATGTAGACTTACTGCCTTACACGTGTTCCAACATCAGATACCCTCAAGTTCTGAGGCGAGCCTGACTCACAGGTGGCTGAGGACTAGGTTGAGAAAGTGGCTGAGAGTTTTCTAGAGCTTATACAGCTTCGAAAGGATGACATGTCGGTAGCTGAGAATTCATTGTGGCGTACCAATCGTTCTTGGTACTTGATGACTACAATATGATCAGTGCTTTAGAGATCTGATCTCAGAGCGAGGTGTGTTTAAAGGATATCTGAGTAAGAACACATTCCTCTATGAATTCCTACTTATGTTAGGGTTCTAGAGAGAACCTTTGTGGTTAAATGTTATTTGGCTGATCGGTTATAGCCAGTGAATGTTAGTAGTGGGAAGATGCGAACTGGCGTCAGTCCTAGAGACGTGGATGTGTAAAAATTTTCAAGAAGAGGAAGTGTCAAGGAAGGATGAATATGCAGAGTAGCAGACGTGGAATCAGAGCTAGGAGAGCAGAATGGGGTGGTGTACTTTTCGACATGTTATAATCACCCTCCTTTGTATTCCCCGCTAGGCTTAGGGAGATGGAGGGAAGGGGAAGAGAGTAGTTGCATGTGGTCAAGGATTGTGACCCAATGGCTCTAAGAATGATTCTAGGGACATTCTGCGTCTACTACTAGCTGCCATAGTAACAGATGTAGATATGAATCATTCCTTCCTTCCACGAATCTTGTCTCAGACCTAGAGTTTCTGGTAAGCCATATACTTGACCCTCACGTCTGGAGATACCCTGAGGTGGGAGTAATTTAATGACCCGGAAATTTCATGGAATTTTTTTTCTTAATTTCTTTGGAATTTTACATGAACATAGTTTCTGACAGTGCCTGGTTCTTAGGCCCGGTGTGCCTAGAATCATTTTCCAAAGTTTAGATCGGGTACGTTCAGTGAACGAACGGGCGGGTTTATCTATCTTTTGAACCGGTGCTCGGAATTGAATTCTGAGGGAACCGATGGAACAGTAGTGCCGGTAATTTCTTAGGAACACCTTTTCTGGGGTTTCGTTTTCTCGGGAGAAGATGTAAATAAATGTGGAAGGTAAAATAAAATTGAGCTTCAGTTTTATTTTATTTTCACTAAGTGGTTATCCATTATGTGAAGGTTGAGAAACTATCCTAGAAAGGTTATGAGGGACGGTGGAGCCCACATGAACTCCACCCCTTCATATTCCCTAACTCCATCAACTCACCATTTAATTATATAACATAAGTTAATTAAATGTGTGAGTTTAATTTGAATGTTTGAAATTCAATTACTTATGGCATAGGTAATAAAATAAGACGAAACACTTATTTTATTATTATTGGAGCTTGTTGTGTTGAGAGTGTATTGGGGGGGGGGAGAAACTCTAAAGTTCTTCTTCGTCATCAAAGAACGTCAAGAACGCGAGGAACACACCGATCTCCGACGAAGAACGCCGAATCCTCGGAGATCCACTACGCGACGCTGTTTACCGCGACACCAACGATGATCCTTCCACGACGCCTTCTTCCGCGATGATCAATTCTGCGACGTTCATTTTTGCGACGATCCTTCGTTCAACAATGCTCAAGGTAGAGGATTTTTATTGTTGTTGTTATTCATGAATTCTTTCGTCGTCGTTCCTCATTTCATTTGGACCGCTTGATATTGATTAATGGGAGGGGGCCGGACCGCACAAACATGACCAAACCTCCTCCCTTGTATGTCGTGTTGTTGCGGTTCGAAGGAAAGCTGCGCGGTGCAACGACACCGCTCGGGATCTTACGGAAAGGGTGTGAGACGATGTAATGCCGCACCGATGAAGTCAAACCAAGGCGCGGCACCATCGCTCCATGCCAGAGACACACGAAAACACCGTGGCCGGAGCGGGGCCACAGCGGAGGGGCGCGGCGCCGTCACGCCGTGCCGGTTGGGCCAAGCCTGTGACTTAGGCCGCGGCAGAGTAGGGACCGGCAGCCAATTTCTGGCCGCCGGCGTCGGAGCAGCGGGACCGGCCCGTGCTGGTCCTGTGGTGCAGCAGTCGGCCGGCCGGAGATGGCCGGCCAGTCAGGGGGAGAACCGGGGGTTCGAAACCTTCGGCTGGAGGTAGGAGTGGCCCCACGTGGGGGGGGGGGCGTTATTTGAGACAGGGCCCCCCCTAACCGCCAGCTCAGTGTAACCGAGCTGGACAACGAACCGCAAGCGCACCCAACGCACCAGCGCACTGGCCAGGCTGCGACGTGGCCAGGCCGGGCCGTGCCGTGCCAGTCGGGCCGGACCCGGACCCGGACCCGGGTCGGGTCGACCCTGTGCGGGCCGACCCAGGGGGTTGGGCAGGGCTCAGACCCCCCCATTTCGGACTGTTTTCGTTCAAATGCCCATAACAAGGGCTACAGACCTCCGATCGATGCACCGTTAGTTGCGATGCGATCCTTGGATCGAAAAAATCGTTTCGGTATATTACACTCAAGGTTTTGAAGAACTTTTGGAATGGACGGGTTGGTTCGAACATGAAACCAATCGGGCCCTCGGAGCGGAAACACTTATAACTTGAGCTCCGGACGTCCGATTGACGTGCCGTCGACTTGGTTGGATTTCTCTTGATGAAACAGAAATTTTTGGAATACTTCGCCTAAGATTTGGATGCATTTGGAGTATGGAGGTGTTGGATTTTACCCAAAATCCAACCAAGCCCCAGGAACGGAAAAGCTGATAACTTTCAGACCGGACGTCCGTTTAACAAACCGTCAGCGACATTGGTGATCACGTTGAGAAACGGTCTTTATGAGCATACCCTATGAGAGTTCAGGGTACAGTTGAGATACGACTGGGTTGGTTTGCACATGAAACCAACCGGGCCCCTAGAACAAAAAGGCTAGTAACTCACAGACCGGGCGTCCGACTGACGCGCCGTCTGTTGCGTTGAGACCCCTATGACGAGGCGGTCCTTTGAGATACATATTCGTGGAAACATTGTGATAATTGGAGTATCAACCAGTAGCTCGTGGAGTGGACCCTCCCAGAGATGAGCTAGCAGAGTGCACAGACCTAGTATCTGGCTGAGACTTGACGACTGCTGATCTATCGTCTCAGTGTGTTTCAGATAGCCCAGTGGGGTGCACTTGGTTGTAGCGGTAGACCCATAGCAGAGGAGCACTTGGTTGTAGAGGCAGACCCGTAGTACTCAATATAAGGAGTACCTCTAGAGGCTCTGAGGGGGAGCGCTTGGTTGTAGCGGCAGACCCACGGCGGAGGAGTGCTTGGTTGTAGCGGCAGACCCGCGGTACTCAACAGAAGGGGTACCTCTGGAGCCTATGAGGGGGAGCGCATGGTTGTAGCATCAGACCCATGGTGGGAAGCACTTGGTTGTAGTAGCAGGCTCACAGTACTCGACAGGTGGAGTACATCAGCAGTCCAAGGTTAGTGGGGTGCGCTTGGTTGTAGCGGCAGACCCAATGTACTCGATAGAGGAGGAGTTCTCAAGAAGCTGTGGTTTGGACATCATGAATAAAATCATGGTTGAGCTTAGTATATGACCTTTGTGTTTACCTCATGATTGAGATGGGTCACTTGAAAACTTAGGTATTTGTATGGGCATATACCTGGGTAGTGGTTATCTGTTGATTTCATAATCTTTTGGTTTCCTCATGATTGAGATGGGTTACTTAATAACTTGGGTATATGTATGGGAATATACCTAGGTAGAGGTTATTTGTTGAGATCTTCTTTGTGGTTATCCTTGTTGGATTTAGTGAGACTTTGAGGGTCTCTGGGTCCCTACTGAGTATCGTATACTCACCCCTGCACAGGCTATGCCCACACCTCGTTGTGTTGGTTGCAGACGTCGGGCAGCGCAGACAGAGGCCGAGTGTTCGAGGACTGGACGGTACACAGAGGTGGACCTCATGACGAGACAGTATCCGGTGGTGGACTTCACAAAGAGGAGACACTTGGAGGAGGTTGATGGGCGAGAGAGGTGTGGAGGCTATCTGTACCTACCTTTCAGGTAGGATATGTGGTGGACGATCCAGGAGCTGCACTATCTGTACCAACCCTTCAGGTAGGATCCTTAGTGGATGATCCAGGAGTTGCTTGTCACCTTCCAGATATTTTATCTTTTTTCCTTGTACTTTATAGTTGGACTTGTATTTTCGGCCCCTTTACTTTTAGCAGAACTTGTTTCAGTTTTACTTAGTGTTTTACTTTCGCTTGTACTCTGTGGAGTTTTTTTTACTTTTATAAAGGAAATGCCTTCCCTATTATTGGGATTTACGCCTTTGCTGCTAGTCGCCAGCCCCTGGCCTATGGAAGGCGGGCTTGGGGTAGTCATGGCACGGGCCCCTAGGACGGGTCGTGACATCTTGTTTGCTAAAATTTCATTTTAAACCAAAACATCACACTTTGAGTCATACCAGTCACATCGTCTGTCAGTTTGATATGAGGGTAATTCCTAAGAAACAGAAAATACTTATTAATCATTTTCATAAATTATTAATACAATATATGTGAATTTTTATGGTTTTTAGTGAGTGAATAAGTTTGAAATAAATGTCAATTTTAAATTGATAAGGGGCACTTTGAGTCATTCCAGGTGCATCATGTATTTGATCGAGGTTTAAATGATTCCTACACATAAAAATGACTTATATATCTTTTAAAAAAATTATAATTAATATGAATTCATTTTCTTAGTTCTGAGTGTGTTAGTTTTCTTTTTTACTAAAATTAATGTAAATTTTAAATAAAAACATGTCCTTTGAGTCATATTGGTCTCACCGTGCATCAAATTGAAGTGTGGTTTTTTACTACTGGTCCAAAATAACCAATGGAATATTTTCATAAAATATAAAAACAATATTAATGTGTTTTCTTGATTTTGGGTACATCACTTGTGTTTTTTTACTAAAATCCCTTTTTAAACTAAAAATTGGCACTTTGGGACATATCAGTCACATCATGTAGAGGTTTAATGTGAGACAGATTCAAACACATCAAAAATTATTTATAAATATTTTTCCTAAATTATCAATAAAATATGATAATGGTTTATTAGTTTTGATGGAGTGATAGTTTTTGAGTTAAAATGTCAATATTAAACAGATAATGAACACTTTGATTCATACCAGGAACATTATGTATCAGGTTGGGGTGCATCAGATTCCTACATATCAATAAGGACTTTTGTATCATTATAATAAATTATAAAAGCAATAAAAAAATTTTCTCAGTTTTTCGTATGAAAATTGTATCTTTTACAAAAATTAATGTCACTATTTGTCAAAAATAATAACCTAGAGTTATATCGATCAAATCGTTTACATATTGAGGTGAAACTTATTCTTATATGTCCAAAAGTATCAAAACATAACAAAATCCAATTTTACCAAAATTTCTTTTGGATTTCTTTTTATAACTACAAACACTGCATATTGAGTCGATCTTCTCAGACAGAAATGGTTTTCCAGCTCAGAACATCAACTCAATATAGAGTGTTGGCAGTTTGAAAAATAATAGAAATTGAAAGCTTGTTAAAAATGGTATAAAAACATGTTAAATATTTTTTTTCATTTCTAATATTTTTTAAAGAAAAAAATTACTTTCCAAATCATTTAAAAAAAATAAGTATTAAATTTAAATTATGTGAAAACTAACATTAAAATATTAAAAAATTTATGAAAAAAAATTAAATAATTTTTAATAATTTAACTTTTAATGACGGGAGAATGTTTTTCAAAAAAATAATGATAGATGAATCCATTCCAAAACCATTTAATTTTTGTAATTATATGACTTTTAGTCTCAAAGTAAAATATATCATGAGAACTAGAATATTTGAACAAAACACACAAAGTCAAACAAAAAAAATCCAATTCTATGTAAAAACAATTTTTATGTGGTTAATACTAAAAAGAAACAAATTAAACATAAATAGAAAATTATAAATTAATTATATGGGTAATAATTTTACTATAAAACATTATGATTTACACTATGATTGAGAAGAGAAAACTTCATTACTCTTCTATCAAAGTCATCAGAGGAAATTTGATGGAAGGTGATAAATTTTAACATTACTAGGGTGAAAGGTTTCTGATGGAGAAGAAGTATGTGGAATTGTTAGTTTAGAAAGGCATTAATGGAGGACAAAAATCATATAAAAAATGAATTGTGAAAATATAAATTCCCAAAATATCTGTGAAAAAACTAAATAACTATTAGATAAAAATGATAAGGAAATTATTTTACAAATAATAGATAAAATGTTGACAATTTTAGTTAAATATATAGTGGTAATTAACCATTTCATGATGATTGTATACATTCACGACCCATTTCCTTATTTTTATCATCTCAGTTAAATCCATGAAGTTGAATCTCTCCTGATCATGTGTAGCTTCGAACAAAACACCAAAAATCCAAAATAAATAATGCATCTCTATAAGAAAATAAATATAATGTGACTAATAATAAGAAGAATTAAATTATACGTAAATATGAAAAAATAAATTAATTATAAGGACACCTATTTTACCATAAAATTTTCATGATTTCCTATGTGACTGTGAAGAGGAAGCATCATTTTTATTCCTACAAAGGATGTGGCGACAACTTAAAGGAAATTGATAAATGAAAAAATTATTGGGTAGATAAGGTTTTGAGGGAGGCGAATTTTGTGGATGTTTTGGTGTAGAAAAGAATGAAATATATTCATATAAATCTTAAAAAATAAATAAATCCTTCATAGAATAATGAATATTAAATCAACATTTCATTATATAATTTTTATGTAAAATTGAGAAAGTATATCATACATTTACCTTTACATATTACCTATGTTTTTATTTCATTTTAGTGAGTTCTTATATGGGATTGGTTGCACCATATTATGAGGAATAGATTATCTTTGAGAGGAGCCAAAAATAAAATTTTGATTTCATTAATGTATTATAGAATAGATAATATTACGATGAAATCATATTATTTAAAAAATAGTTTTACATTATCATTAAACTCTATTTTTTAAAAGGATTTATGGATTTGGATCCTCTATCAAGAATTCAAATCGCTACATTGTGGTCCCTTATAACATATAACAAATTTTTTAGATTAGGATCAAAATGAACTAGTAGTGATCTTCTAATTAAAGCGTCACCCTCAATTGAATTTTCATATGATATAAAAAAAAATTTAGTCACTAACAGGAAAATCAACCAATTTTTTTCGGTGGATTTGAGATATAAAATACTTGAAATTCTTGTGCTTCAAATATGAACAGCTCAACATTCTCCCTCCACACTGAAATTCACCTTTACAATGCCTATTTCATCAATTTTCACTGCACTCATCTTTTCAACCCATTATCAACAAAAAATCCATACTTGAAATTTTCTATAATAAAACTCATATATATGTTCGATAATACCAAAATATGTAATATTTACAATAATTGTATTTCTATCCTTGGAACCAGATATGTTCATCGCTTCAGCCACAAGATTAACTTCACTTTTTTTCATTACACTTCACTAATATTGTTATTTTATATAGAATTTATAACCATTTATTACAAAACTAGTGGTATATATGTCATTTTCATTCATTCCCCTGGCTATCCATTGAAGTTTTTTTACCATTGAATTTGTTTTTCCAAATTGTTTTATAAATTTTATCTCATTAGCATCCTATAAACTATCGATTATGTGTATTTGATATCCGTACTTTATCCCTTGAGGGATTCAATTATATAAAAATTTATTTGTGGGATTAAAAATTTGGATCAAAATATTCACTATTATGTAAAATGTAAAGCTTTTCAATCTCTCATTCTATGATGGAAATTGTAAAAACATCTCTTCTAGAAATCCATTCGACCATAAGGTATCCACGAAGATGAGAATTTGGAATAATTATGTAGATAACATCTCTTAGGTAATCAATACATCACTAAATTGCTTCTTCAACAATATATAGTTCTGTAATAATACATTCTAGCCGATTTAAATTCGTCCCATACCCATTCAAAATCTTCATGTAGCATTTAATGGAGGATAACCATCTATAATAGACAAGACTACATAGTCAAACCACTCTAACCAAGTGAATAATTTGGTGGATGATTATATCAAAGATTGATGGTGGCATGAACATATATAATTCCCAAAATATAGCTGCAACCACTATATTCATTATTTGAAACTTCTCTTAGTCTATAAATTTACTAAATTGGTCATTGAATGAGAAACAGTGTCTGGTTAATGTATTCTTTACATTTCTAAGAACAATTCAATGTAAAGTAACATGCATCAAATATCACATCAAAAAGTTTCAGTCTTGTGATTTTAGTCCCTATAACTTCAAATTATTCATTGAAATGAAATTCCTTATATTTGATTAAAAACCATATGAAACTTTTACACTATTAATGAAAAGGAAAAATTTCACTTTTTTTTGTCTGGATAGAGTGTAAGCTTTCGAACGAAGAAAAGTTCACCCTTTACCCTTCATTGGTTCGAGTTCTTCCCATATCCCCTTGTTAATCATGCCGAATTAATAATTTATTTCTTATTTCATTTGTTCATCAACATTTAGTAACATTCCAATAACACTATTAAATGTATTATTTTATACATTCATGACATCATGAAAATGACTGATGTACAAAAAATTCCAATATGTTAATTCAATGAAAATTGAAATCTCCTTGAAAAATATTTCATATGGTTTTTTGAAAATGGTTTTTTGAAAATGGTTTAATGAAAATTGTGTCAGTATATTTTACATTGTGAAATATATGATCACTAATTAGTGGTGATGGTGTTGTACCTTATTCAAAATTCTTATATAATTCTATCATCCAAGATCATTATTTATATCATCGAGGTAAAAAATTCTATCATCCTTAAAACACAGCCCTCGATGAATGTTTCAAATTAACTGAGTGTGTGTATTATTCAAAAATGGGATACCCAAACATTCCATTAATGTTATAACACAGCAGGAAAACTACATTTTAGAAATAGTTTTTCATGATGGTTTTGAAAATTGTCGCTAAATTTTTTTCATCCAATAATTTAGTGGTATTTTTTTAGCAGCGTTTTTATAAACTGAAACTAATTTTTTAAAAAATATACTTTAAAAAATTTATATTTCTTCCAAATAAAATTATATAAATTTTTAGTGGTTTTCTTCAAAACCACCACCAAATTGAAGAAAAAATTTTTAAAAAAATTATTTAATAATTATGAATTATAATTTATAATCTTATATAGTTTATTATTTATGATTTTATTTACATATAATGAATCAATTGATAAATATTTATAATTATTAGTTAAATAATATTTTAAAACTGAAACCAAATCTTTAATAAGTTAAAAATCAAACTTTGGAATCAAATAACCATAACTATGGAATCGAGAGTCTATTTTAGCTTCACAACCAGTCAAATAAAATATAATGAAATGATTTAAAACAAAATTAGATTTATATTTCGAAATAATTAGAATAATAAAATTTATTTTAGTGTTAATAAATATATGAATTCAAACTGGAACTTCAAATGACCATAACTTTTGATCCGAGTTTCCGTTTGGGGCTCTACCACATATCAAATCGAAGCATGTGACAATCTCTACGTCGTGTATGTCTAGAAAAATCTCTTTTTGCATTGTCTCACTTTTCCCCTAGAAAGTCCCAAAAGGCCTTTGAAGCCAAAATTTATTTCTTAAAATTAAAATGGCCATAACCTTTGATCCATGCATTCGTTCAACATATACCACCTATCATATCGAAGCATGTTTCATGATCTTTGATTTTGACTGGTCGTAGAGCTATAAAAGGACTCCCAAATTAGATTTTATGGTCATTTATGTGTTTATAGGGATTTTCGAGTCTTTTATCATTTAGAGTATTTGTCTTATTTTTATTTTTTAATATTAATTAATTTATTAATTATTAATACATTATTAATTAATTAGTAGTTATTTATTAATCATTTATTAATTATTAATTAATTATATAATTTTTAATTAATTATTTAATTATTTATTTATTATTTATTACTTATTACTAATTATTTTCTATTTTTTATTTATATTATGTAATATATAATTTATCAAATTATAATTTTACAAGTATTTATTATATTATTTATTTATTTAGTATTTAATATTTATTTATGTATTTATTTTATTTATTTATTATTTAGTTATTACGTACTCATTAATTATTAATTAATTATTATTTATTTATTTATTAGTAGTTTATTATTCATTTATTATTTATTTATTATATAGTTTTTTCATAATTCATTATTAATTAACTATTTTTTTATTATTTATGAATTATTTAATAAATAATTATTAATTAGTTATTAATTATTTGTAAATTATATATTAATTACTAACTATCATCTTTTAATAAGTTTTTATTATTTATTATTTATTATTTATGTATTATTAATTATTAACTATCAATTATAAATTATTACTTAATATTAATTAATAATTAATTAATTTTTTTATTAATTTTTTTATTATTTTTTATTTTTTATTTATTCTATTTTATTTAATTTCATTATTTATTATTTATTATTTATTAATTAATAATAATTTTATTAAATATTTATTTATTATTATTTAATTATTTAATATTTATTTATTTATTTTTTCATTATTCATTATTTATTAATTAACAATTAATTAATTATAAATTTTTAAATATTAATTTGAAATTATAAATTATAAATTATAAATTATTAGTTATTATTAATTATTAATTGTCATTTATCAATTATTAATTATTAATTATTAATTAATTTTTATATTTCATTTCTTATTTCTTATTTTTTTATTCATTCATTCATTCATTTTTTATTTTTATATTTTTTATTCATTACTCACTATTTATTATTCTTTATTCTTAATTAATTATTCATTTATTTTTAGTTTACATTTTATTTATTTATTATTAGTTTATTATTTATTATTATTTTTAATTATTCATTACTTTTTAATTTGACTTAATTATTCAATATTCATTATTAATTATTAATAATTTATTATTTAATATTAATTATTAATTTTTTTATTGATTATTGATTATTTTTTTATTGATTAATTATTATTTATTATTTATCTATTAGTTATTTATTTTTAATTATTAATTTATTATATTATTATTTATATATTATTTATTAGTTTTCTATTAATTGCTTATTATTTTACAATTAATTTAGTATATAAGAATTATTTATTATTTTTATATTTTTCATTGTTATTTAAATATTTATTTGTTTATTATTTTTTTATTATGTACTAATTTAATTTTTCTTTGTTTATTCTTCATATATCAATACTTTTTATAATTTTATTATCTATACCTTATTAATTTATTTATAGTTCATTTATTTGTTATTTATTATTAATTATTAATTTATTATTTCTAATTTATCTCCATTTTATTTGTTTGTAATATATTTATACACTATTTGTTTGTTGTTTATAAAAATAATATTAATTATTAATTATTAATTATTAATAAATTATTATTTTATTTTTATAGTATTAATATATTATTGATGAATCTTTTATTTATGTATTATTTGTTTTTTCAATATATATATATATATATATATATATATATATAAGTATATCAAATTCTATTTATTCCCTACATGAAGAGCCTGCTAGAGTGGTAAAGGATGTGGAGAATAAACAAGAGGTAAGGGGTTTAAATCTCACCCCATGCATAATTTCAATATTTATGCATGAACATGGGAATGTGCATGAGCTTGTGCATGCACCTAAGCTAGAGCATGCTAATAATAGATAATAAATAAAAAATAATTAAACAAATTTGTTAAAAAACTATTATTTAATTTATTAAAAAATGAATAAAATAAATATTTAAAAAAAATTAATGATAAACTAAAAATGATATAGCTAGGGTTTAAACTACTCCTAAAAACCACCTCTAAATAATTCTGTAATGGTTTGGAAAAAATGATGTTAATTGATTGATTACACAATTTAGCGACAGTTTTACAAAACCACTGTAGAATGATTCAGCGGTTGTTTAAACAGCCCCAAAAGACAAATTTTAGAGTAGTGTAGCCTAATAAATTTCTATAACTAGGATACTAATTTATTGTCTCACACAACTTAGACCCCAATGTAAATTCTTCAATTCTATGAGCATCATACAATATAACACATTTATCTGAAATCAATTCCAAATCTTCAGTCAATGGATCCAAATAAGAAAAAAATCATTACCAGGTTCATTTAGTCTAGATATATGTTGATACAACATAATGTGTTTACACGTAATGCATAATCATAGAGTAAGTTATAATTTACCAACATGATGGTCCATTTACTCTGATTACTACTCTATAGGACAAAAGAGATTATTCCATTTTTAGATGTTGCAATAGAAATGTTTCATGGATCATTTCAATATTCAGGACACTCATAATCAATTTTCATCCACTCAGTAGAATATCCTAAATGATATATGATTCTATATTTATTTTTTGTATCTGTGTACTATTTCCATTGTATTGCAGTTTTCTGAAATCCCTAAATTATTCTAAATAGTGTAATGATAGGAAAGTACCATACTACTTTTGAAGGATTTCATTCATTTTTCATGTATCAATCCATTCTACACTTACAGAATTTTAGGATTAATTGATTTTCCTTGTGAAACAATATGAAATCATTTAGGCAAACATTTATTTTATAGAGATCATTCCCATTGAAAAAAGAATTCATTTAGTGTCACATGTTTGACTAGGTTGTTTGTTTTCTTCTAGTATCATATCATTCAAGAAACCATGTAGTTCTGTAAACTGATGTCACTCAATCCACTACCATCTATCCAATTATATAACTTTCAAACAGCTGAAAAGGTGTGGTATTTTGATCAATCGGTAAAAAATAGACTCTTAGAATAGATATTTAAATCCTCAAACAAATTTGGACAATCATGATGGTCTTCTTCAATTGCCATTGTAATTTCAGTAACGACCCATGAATTTATAGAATAATAATTTTTATCATTTCTATTAATATTTATGAATAAGATTTTTTTTATCATTAAAGGGGATGATTTTTTTGATAGCGTACAAAAGACGCCATAATGAGTTACTTTGAAATCTTACATTGCACCCAACATTGAGATATACTGAAAATTAATATAATAATATTAATATTTTAAAATGTAGTTAATGCCCTACCATTGTATTGGTGGGAATGAATCTAACTAACTACAATATTATTATACATATTTGTTAAAAGTGTTTACCTTTATTTGATAAATTTTAAGGGTTTAAAATAAGAATGAATCGGATTTTAAGTTATATTTTTCTTTTAATTGGTTTTAATGTTTAATTTGGTTATATTTTTATCATTTAATCCAATATTGGTCATTGTAAGTAATTTCAAATTCAAATTGGGTATAAACACATGTCAAACTTTTGGTAGTTTTTATTTCTTCAAAACAGGCTATTTGGTTTTGACAATGAGAATTAATTTTAAATTAATTTCTAAAATTTTTGGGATTTTAATTTGGAAATATAGATTCCATATTCGGAATTATGAGGTATTTTTTTAAAAATAATTAACTTATTTTTAGACATTATGAATAGTAACTTCGGTAATTATTCTATTTACCATGGTTAGAGGGTAAATCAAGTAAATAAGGGTAAAAAAATAATATTATAATAATATTAAACAACCCTAACACATTTATTAATACTATTGGATATGTTATGTCTAGCCATTATAATCCTTACATTATTGTATTATATATATAATTTTTAGACATCATATAAATAAATTTATTTATGACACAATTATGATGTAGTGATTACCTTATTAATGAATGATTTCAATAAATGAGACTATAAATATTAAAATAATGTTATTTTGGAACTTTTTTATGCCATTCAAGAATTTTCAGGATGATTAGGAATTTTTATCTTTAAATTACTAATGTTTTTTTGAAATAATCTAGTTGTTATGGATTTTTTAAAAGTCATGATATAAATAGTATAAAAATTAACATAAGTGATTTTTGAAAACAAATATTATTTTATTAATTGATATAATAGTCCTAAAAATCTCATATTTGAAAAAATGACTTAAATAATGTTTAAAATGTTATAAATGAATCCCTTGTGGTTCTATTGTAATTTTATAGTAACAATATTTCCCATATAGTATTAATATAAAGAAGACATCGTAAGATTAAAATTAGTTAATTAAGTGTTAAAGCTAAAAGATAAAGTTAAATTAGTGACATATACTTGTCTAAAATTTATTGGTTGAGTGTTTTTTGACACAGAAACATATTATCATTAAATTAAATGACATTTGGACCATTTGAAACCAAAAATATTTTTATAATATTATAATACTTTCAAACTTTCCTAAAGTGCCCCTCCTCCTTCTAATAAAAGGGAATCACCCCAAACCATTTAATCACTCCTCTCAAGCCCCTTGTCCCATCCAAACTCTCCCCAAATAATCTCCCAAAATATTCGTTTTTCCCCTATAATCCTTTTCTTAGGCAGAAGGAAATTCATAAAATCTTTTTTTCTCAAATCAAAGAGAGTTACATGTTTTAAGAGGTAGCGTCTTCTCTAAAGTTCATTTCCATTATTTTACTTATTCACTCTCTATTATATTCTTATTCATTGAATACATAACAAAACTGGTATCCCCAATATTCTATAATTTTGTTATGTGAAATATTTTAACTACACTTATACACACCTCCATCTAATATATATGAACATTCTGTTTCTGTGTACGACAAACTACTGCCTCACGAAACGATGATTGTTCAATTTTCCCCTACCACTTCTCATGGTGTAAATTATAATGAAACTGTACTCATATGTGATATATATGTTATATTTATATTGTTTATATGATTATTTATTTTTCATTTATAACATATCTCTATCGATTTCATAATGGGTAAATACGATAATTTCATTTGAGGAAGTGCGGACTATCACCACTCAAATTGATACGACTCATTCATTCCATATATGGAACATATAAATGATGGAATTAGTTATATTATTCAATAAATATAACATATTATATTATACATTAATAATAATATATCTATGTATCATTCATTTTTCGTTTGTTTAAATATGAAAAATAAATGAAAGTAGCGTTCATGCGTACGAATGGCTTACCATCTCCATGAATGTTGCATTTCATTTGTTATCTCAAAATGTTTTGTAACATTATAAATAAATATATATTGGATATATATGATATTTAAATCATAAATATCATTCTAGAGATATTGTTATTTTGACAACAAGACAATTTTTTATTATAACAAGTTCATTTTTGACTCAAGTACCAAATATCGTCAACACAACCGATATTAACAAAAATAATTATGTAATGTTTATAACATGGTAATAAGTGATATATAAAGAATAATAAACTTGAAAAAGTTATCAAGTAGAAATTAAATTATGTTTATTAGTCTAGAAGAACAAGGAACCTATCTGACAATTCCTACTCAAGGTAAGGGAACATTTCACCCTCCTCTTTTAGTCAAAAACTTCATTTATTTTATGTCTTTTAATTTCAACTTTCTTATATTTTCATATGTTATTCTATATCCTTATGGATATAAATATTATTTCCATGTAATGAGAGAACCTTTTCTCTCCAATCAACTCATTTTCTGAATTTTTTATCTGCCACTCTTAGGCTGACGAATTTTGGTAAGGGAATTTCTAAACTCAATTTCCCCTCATTTGGTTTTATGCATACTTTATTGATTATATTATTCCAAGATTATTTGTGGAATAAATATTTATTTATTCATGTTGTAATTTCAGCTTACCTTTGTGTGGATTTACTATTTCTACACATAGTCACCCAATTGATAGATTCTCACGTCATTTATAAAAACTTTTTAAATTAAATCTTAGCTCAATATCCATTCATTGAATTAAATATCCATTCATTGGTTTTATTTTTTTGAATAATATGTGTGAATGAGATCTGATTGTTTTACACATAATATAAAATTATATTGGGTGTATTTATATCTGCCACACATAATTTTTTCATTGATTTATCCATAATATAATGATATAATCTTGGTAAGGGACTTCGTGTCAATATCCTTTCGTTGAGACATATATTGATATTTTACACAATTAATATCCTATAAGGTATATACAACTCTTTTGACATTTTATGTCATGATTTTCTATATTATCATGATATTTAATGTTTTTTTGATGTTCTTTATTATTTATTTGTAATCAAGTATTTTCTCATGTGGTAAAAGACTCTTTATCTAAAACATAATTTTAAATTTATTAAAGATTTATTCTTCCAAATATTTCTCCTTAATTTCCATGTTTTCAATATTTTTTTAAGGATATATTTGTATAGAAATAAATGTTTTAAAATTTTTATTCATTTAAATTTTTGAAAGTGATATAAGAAAATTTGATTCAATAATCTCATTATTAAATGTTCTAAATGGGTTTTGAAATGGATTGAATATTTCAATATATTGAATTGTTTTTTTATTTATGTGTGAAATGTGGAAAGTTTAAATCAATCACTAAAAAAATAAATCATATTATAAGGGGGTTTTGAGGGGGTTATACACGACCCCCTCTAAATCCAGTTTCTGTAATATTATAGGGGTTATGCACAACCCCATCTAATCATCAAATTTAGAGGGGGTTATGAACCCCCTATAAATTCATTTTCTATAAAAATTGGAGGGGGAATTTGTACAACACTCATTAATAATTGAATTTGTCGGGGGTTATATACCCCCTATAATTTAACCCCCTCTAATTTTATTAGCATTGATTTATTAATATCTAGTTTAATTTTAGAGGGGGTTCAAAACCCCCTGTTATATCTTAAATTAGATGGGGTTGAAAAACCCTTCTAATGTATTAAATTACAGGGGGTTAAACCCCCCCCCCCCCCCCTCTAATTTCTCAAATTATAGGGGGTTCAAAATCCCCTCTAATGTTTTCAAATTAGAGGGGTTGAAAACCCCATCTAATGTCTTAATTTAAAGGTGGGTTTAAACCCCTTCTAATATCTTTATATTTGAGGGGTTTAAAAACCCCCTCTAATTTAATAGATTACATGGGGTTGTGAGCCCCCATTACTTTTTTAAAAAGCAACATCCATAATATATATATATACACACACACATACACACACACACACACACATATATATATATGCATTTATATATACATATATACATATATATAATTAAAACACAATATATTAATATATTTATATAAAATATTTATATGATTATATTTAATCAAATTTATATTTATACAAAAATATGTATAATATTATGTACATTAATATTTATTTATTTGAATAAATTGCATTTCCTATAATATTAAGTATAAATGTGTATATATTATATATCATATAACGTTGAATATATATAATACATATATTAATTATATATAATATAAAATTGTATTTTAGACCACACTTTATAAATATTTGTATAAATCATACTTCATAAAATATCAATTATATATAATATAAATATTTTTATAAACTGTATTTCATATAATAATTATTATATAATAATTGTATATAATATTATATTGTTTATACAATTAAATATATATTAATGTAAATAATATATATATATTTATTAAAATTTATTATATAAATATATTTTAAAAGAGATTATATAAATATATTGAGTAAATACATTTATATATATATTTATAATTAAAACAAAATATTTAAAGGTATTTATATTAAATATTTATATCACTGTATTTAATCGTATTTATATTTATACAAAAATAACAATAATATTATGTAAATTTAAATTTATTTATCTGTATAAGTTGTATTTCTTATAATATTAAGTACAAATGTGTTTAAATTATATTTCATATAACATTGATTATATATAATACACAGATTAATTATATATAATATTAAATTGTATTTCATATAACATTTTATAAATAATATATATATATATATATTTAAATGTATTATATAAATATATTTTAAAATATCTTTTATAAATATATTAAGTAAATACATTTATGTATATATTTATAATTAAAACATAATATTTAAATGTATTTATGTTAAATATTTATATCACTGTATCTAATCGTATTTATATTTATACAAAAATATCTATAATATTTTTCAAAATAAAATTTATTTATCTTTATAAATTGTATTTTATATAATATTATGTGAAAATGGGTTTAAATTATATTTATATAACATTGATTTTATATAATACACATATTAATTATATATTATATAAACCTTTATTTAATATAACATTTTATAAATATTTGTAACAATCTTACTAGATACTCTTATGATTGGTATGTTAAAAATCATCTTCCGAAAGATAACACCTTCACATATTCAGGTTAAAAACTTATTTTATCATATCTATGTCATGAGTCTTATAATTTGGCATAGTCTTTATCATTTATCTAGACATGTATTCGATCACTTCTTACCTCCACATCAACAGACACCTTTAACTATTCAAATATGAATTAAAATAAACCACAAAATCTACTCATTTAACTATATATATGATAACTAGAGTAGCCACGAACTTATTTTCCAAATTCTATAAATTACTCTAATAATTGTTATTTCAAACTTACAATTACCCCCTTTAAGTAAGGGTTGTAAAGGGTTTTTCAACCTTAGATAAATTCTTCACAAAACCTTGGAAATATAAAAAAACACCCAATTTTTTCCTAAAATACACTCTTAGGTGGATTCCAGGACATAATATCATAGATAATCACTGGATCAACCAAAAAACCACCTATAAAGATACATTCTTGATCAAATGAACTTAAAAATGATGAATATGCACTATGTGTGATTTCCCAAAATTAAGATCACATGAACTAAAATATGGGTATCCTCAGTAGATCAGTATTCTTCTCAAACATTAAATAATTTATGGGAATTTAATCAATTAAGAATCCCACAAATCAGTATAGATTTACAACGAAGATATTGTTTATAACTCTAATAAACACTACAAGAGAATATATTATTCTGAATAAATTTAATAGGAACTCAAAGAGACTGTAGAGATACCTGAGTGTTGTTATTTGGATATCTTCATCAGGAACCCCAAGATAATGATATATTATCCGAAGACCAATCTAGAAAAACTAAATTATTATTTTCAATTGTTCAAAGAGATCATTGGCCCTTGGAAGAGGGAAGTTGTTATTAACTATAACCAAGGTAAACTGATGTTATTCAATATAAATCATTACAGTCTTATCATCTATATTTGGGAATAGAATAGAGGATACATTGGGGGACATGTTGGGTCTAAAAAATCACTTACTAAATAACTAATCAAAATTCACCTTCATCTCACTAAGCTCTAGTGGGGTTGTATTATAAGTAGTAGAGTATGTTAGTGTGGTAATATGGTACATATTGATGTAAAAATAAACTTGTTTAAGATGATTTAATCCTATGGATTCCTTAAAAAAATTCTATAAACACTCCCACCATTGTGGGTAATTTATCCTATTAATTATCTATGGTGCAGAAGGCCATGTTAATTATTAGGATAATAACTAGTTATAGTCTCATATGATATAGACTAAATCATCTTATATAAGGATATCACTCTTCAAAATAGTTGAACATAGACCCATTAACTCAAGGATTTATCCCTTCACATCGATAATATTTAACCCATTCTTGGTTTATGAACAACCAGTCCTTTCATCAGATCATGTCATGAAGCCTCATACTAATCATGATGAGATACTATAGAAACATCTCTTTATCAATAATATGATTTCACTAATGGAAGATGTGGTTCAGGGGAATATGAATACCAATATAAGTCACTGGTTGTAGAAGTTAGGATGGTGGCGTTACAATAATCGTGATATACTAAATGAAAAATATTGAAATAATTTAACGAATCATGCTGGTGTAGATGAATATGAGTACCAAGGTAGATAATAGAAAAATAAAATCATTAACCATGTTAAGTTTCACTTGGTTGCATCCCTCTGTTAGCAATATTTTTTATTTTCCCTAACATCAAGTGACCTGTACCTATCATTTTCATTATAGTGGAAGTGATAGGGGTAGTGGGATAAATATTTACCCTCCAATTTTTTATCCCACACCACCAGATTCTCTATACATCTATCATAGGGAGGAATATCGTGTATTCCTATGGGTCATCCCACACCAATATATTATTACTATTGATGTGGTCCACACATAGCTCCACCTATTATACAATCAATTAACTGACTAGTGTGGTATACATGAGTCATGTGTCCTCTTCCACCACATGCATTGTAATATCTATATCCAAGTCTATTATATCAAATCTATGATCCCTTAGCTATATTATTATGAGATCAGATTAGTAATAATCATGTTACTGAGGATGAGATCCTATGCGATTTTATTGTATAACTATTGACGAAGGATATTATATCATATATCTAGGAATTTAATCTATGCTAGTTTGAGAGAGTGCAATAAAATATTTCAATCATTTAGGAATACTATAAAACTGAAATGTAGGTAAGAATTCATGATTCAAGTGTTCTGTATTTAATATCTCATCACAATATATAATCTAATTTTCTCTCTTGGATGAATTTATTGTATATGTAGTCCAATAAATGACCAACATGTTTTATAAAATAGAAATAATACTTGGATAACATTATACTCCCCTGTAAAATGTCTAAAATCTCTTGTGGAAGAATCATCCTCAAAATCACATTTTAATACTACAACTAAAGAAATGTTTAGAATCCATCTAGGTGAGGGTGGTATCATCATTTATTTATGTTTTTTGTAAGCAAAAATGAATAGATATTACTTCAAGGATACTTTTAGTGAAACCCACCATTAAATTTTTATTGGTTCAAAACATATAGAAGACATTAGAAACCTACTCAAACCAATCATATATGATATATAAATATATCTCACCTCAGAATTAGGGATTTAATTATCTCTATAAGTCATGAAATTCATTCAACTTGTGATTAGTCTCATTCTAGTTTTTTGGGTCCCTTCCTTTAAATAAAATATGGATGCCAATGTGGTGGAATTGTGTGTTGGAAAACAAGAACCCACAATTAAAATATCAACTATAGTAGAGTTTTCGTAAATATCATCTAAAAATAACACCACTAATATGTTATATAATTCAGGTAAGTTCTAGTTATTACCCAGAACTGGTACAATAGTGTTCCAATTTCAGTAAAATATTAAAATAATCTTGTTGAATGGTTTCTTAGTCACCCAAACATTATAATGTGTTTCATTGTCTATGTATAAAAGAAAATAAACATTGAAATCATTTCACTAAGTATCCAAAAATAACCCATACATAACTATTTCAATCAAAATCCGTCCCAATGTATCAAATTTCAAAGATAAAATACTAAATTGATCTAACACACAAAAAAACCACTCAGAACAATAGTAAGATGAGTGTGTCACCCAATTCCTTCCTCCAATAATTTAGGGGCTATCAATTATCACCAAAAGGAAAACCATTCATATTAAATTCCCATTCCTATTAAACCTATAATAAAACATGTCTCCCAAAAATATATTTTTTTAAGAGACAACCTAGTTTTATAAAAAGATAATATAATTATGTTGGGAATATTCTAAGCATATGAATCTTATAGTAATAAAAAACTGTAAATAAAGTTGAAAATACGACATCAAACACCTATTAACCAGACCGATCGTGAAAATAAATGCACCAAAAATCCCACTAAAATATGATCATCACCAACTATGAATATTGAGAAACCCTATGCTCCATCTACTATAGATCCATAACTATTGTAGTCACTTATTAATAGTACATCATTTGCACATAAAAAACTTGTGTGTGCACGAATACTATTCATGGTTGGGTATAATCATACCCTAAGGGACACCTAATAAATATAAAGGCGAAAATAAAGAAAAAATCATCTAATAAGATAGTACCCCCATATATGTTTATAAGGCATGGATAACCAAATATGTAAATAATGTCTTCCATAGATCAACTCCACTAAAGTAGAATCCAAAAATTTAAATCCTCAATGATCACCATCATCCATACAACACCTAATCAATCAATCTACCATCACTTTCACATCATTCCTATATAATCATGGCGGCTTACCCAATCCTCATTATGGTGTTCATGTCAACAGGGAGGATACTAATACATATTGAGTACCTTCACCCCATTATTTGTTGTGTGTGTCAATTTATGGGAATACCAAATCCCTATGTTAAGTAAATACACCAAATATAAAGAGGACACTACATTTAATTAACATGTTAGTATGTTTTACTAACCCATTTTCATCACAAAATCTATCTCACATTCATAATCATTATCTCAAAAAATTTAAAGAAATACATTTTCCTATAATGCCTTTCAAATAGCCCCAAAGTACAATGAGATATGCACTATCATATGTTACATGAAAAAATGATCAGAATAGAATATTCAGGGGGTAAAATAGTATGTATCATTTTAGTAAATATGAAAAACCTCAAAAACTATCCACTACACAATATATGTCATTTACTAAATAGATTATGGGACTCATCCATTATTTTGGAATGTACTAGCATCACCTTTTTCATTTTATGTCAACTTACATGGTGTGTCTAGTGAGGTACATGTTGTGTGGGACCTTCTGGCCACCCAATCATGTAATAGAGAGGTAAATACTCATTGTTTCACTAAATGTAAAGTATATACTCAGTGTATATATAATGTGTACCTTCAGGTTTACTCAACATATAATAATATATTTTCCAAACCATGTTTCCATAATAAATTCCTTGTTATCCTTCCCAAATGGAATATTTTCCTAGAAGGTACTTAGTTACACACACATGTATATGATCCCATAGTACTTGTTGTGTAACCAAAAATTTCATAGAGTGTACTGTTTATTTGATGTGTGATCCCAAGAACCACACTTTATGATATAGACGACATTTAACTAATAGGAATGCATAATTTTTATTTGTAAATTCATGTTCCAAAGTGTAAATTCTAATACATTTCACCCATTCATGATTATCATACCCCAATACCAATGGGATCTCAATCATACCCATCCAGTGATTCTCCATCCATTCACATCTATTTCTTTCATCATCATTCCATCTAGTTTTCAAACATTCACACAAAATACATGTCAAAACCCCAACATGATAAACTAGAATAATAAAAAGAATGAATGATGAACGATGGATGGTCTCAAAAATCCAAGACCGGTTTCTCACTAACACCCTTCAAACAACACATGAAAAAAAACATGGATTTATCATTAATTTATCTTGTGAAAATCAGACTTTCCCAAATATGATAATAAAAAATACTATTATTTATTATACCATTATTATTAAACAAAATATATCCATGATCAAAAACCATTAGAGGAATGATTAGCCATAATTATATGATTAATAATAATAATATAATTATTTATTATGAGTTTAAATAACCTCATAATATAAATATAGAGCATGAAAAATTTATTAAGAGAAAATCCATAAAAATTATAATTTAAATTTATTTATAAATAATAGAATATTTTTTTCATTATTTTTTCATCAAATATCAAAAAATTTAATAATCATGTGAATTATTTAAGTAATTATTCCTTAGTTTTATCATAATTGAATAATTAAAAATTATGAAATTTATAAATCAATTCCATGATAAAATCTCAATAGGTAATGATTTAGAAGATTTGATCATAGAGGGATATATCAGACACATATTGAATGAGGTGGAAAAATAAATCTAATTTTATATCTCATTTGTCAATTATTTTCACTCTAATAAACAAATTGTGGTAAATTTTTTTCATTTATGTCACCATGAGGAACATGAATAACATTAAGAACACTTATGTGTAACTTTGGTTGGACCCATCCACCCAAAATAAAAAAATATTATAAAATGTTTTGTATATGAAAACCTATGCCTATGGTCTAATAGAATGTATTTTATTTTAAAAAAAATAATACTCTATCTAATATCTATATCCTAATAAGAATTAACCTTTTATATTAAAATTTATAATTAATGACTCAACCAGGGTATTAAAAATTTTATTTATGAATCCATTTAGGAGAGAATAATTTTTCACATTTACATGGATAATAGATATATTAATTATATTATTTAATTTTAAAAGGCATTCATCAAGAAAAACTCAAACCAATTTCCTGACCACATTTATAAATATTTTTTTATAAAATTTCCATGGAATTAAACATGAAAATATAATTTTCTAGAGTAATATAAATAATTTAGTAAAATAAAAGTATGATTGAGTATGTTATTTGTTTCCTATGATTATGGGTGTATTTTAAAATATGGTTGTAAGAATTCTTGAATATATCAGTTGATATAGATAATCATATCAAATAATCATTGTATTATTGATTTGATAAGAACATTATTTCGTAGGTAATGATTTGGTTGATAGAGGGATTTGGAATTTCATTAAAATAATGGGGAATGAGGGTTGTTTTATTCATTCTATATGACATATAGAATGGATTATTTATTTCTATAATATATTAAATAAAATTTTTATATATTTATTTCTATATAGTTATTATTGTTATTGATTTGTGGGAGGAAGTTTTTAATGATGGATTTATTATTGTTAGAGGTTTGGATAGTCTTAAGTGATATTGATACCCTTCATGTTATGGGGGATTGCATGTTTTGATGATTTACTAAAAAAATATTATCCTTTTTATTATTTTAATTTGAATATATACGTCTTCACCGAGGATTAAATATTCATAATGACATGAAATAATGTAGGGTTAGGTAGGGACAAAAATCGGGGTTAATCCCTTATGACTTTGACTACATTTGAATCATATGGTAATGGGTTATGTCTACTAGGGCAGTTAAAAAAATTTAGTCCATGCATGATATCATATTAAATGAATATTTTTTTTGTTTGATGTTTACTAAAAAAATATTGTGAACAAAATTTAGTTCATGTAAGTATGAATATTCCATTTTCCATTTAATGATTATTAATTTTACTTTTACTTAGGATTAATGTAAATTTTAATCACGGGGTGGAGGGGGATTGGGAAAGGGTGGAACCTTTTATAGTTATTCCAAGAGCTTACCCAATGGTAGCATAATCATGAGTATGGTTACTGTAATAGCCGAGGATTTCTAGACATGGATATTACATCTTTATAGAGGATATTCAATAAAATTCAAAAAATAAATTCTTGAGGATAGTAAGCTTTTATTGTGTTTTGAAACTAGATACATAATTTTATTAATTCATGAAATATATTCAACATATTGTATAAATATCTTACCATTTAGCACACTTCATATAAATACCCTTCTTATATTTATCTACATAACTTGGAGAAAAGTGAAAAAATAAATGGTGGGCTCAGATGATTAGTAAGGGTATACATGGAAGATATCATCTAATAGACACATGAAAACATAAGATAGTCATAAGGGTTTGATATTATGAATATAAAATTAAAAAATCATACCCAATTTATCATGGATAGTAAACATGATCAGTGGAATACAACATTATCATTTCAAAATAAATGAACAATAAGAGTGTGAAAACATCACAAATCAATCATAAACTATATTTCCATGTCATATATGTTCGAAACCATCTAATGGTTAGAAACCATTTTACATATAAATTTTCACATTACAGAATATAAAATCTTAAATGATCGTGAATAAAAAAATATTTCCCATTTCATAATGGATTATAAATGATCACTTATTTACCAGAGTGGATAAAGCACATCATCTTGTATCCCATAGTAGATCAAGTATTCTGACTTGTTTCCGATCATTATCTCATGAGATATAAAACATCAACAATTCATTGGAGGGTGATATAGGTCACATCCATCACAAAATGAAAATCATACATATGTGAGCCGTAAAAATAGAAATAATTCATCATAGAATAACCCAAGAAAATAAATGGGTTCATAATTATTACATAATTACATAACCCATTGATATGAAATAGGTTCTATAAGCTTTTAATCATAGAAGATCCCATGGAAAATAAATAGGTTTCATAAAAATATTGTCATCATAAACATAAAAATTAACTGTACCAATAAATAATAAAGATTTTATAATTGGATATTATCCATATTAAAATATAATAAACTCCAAAGGTTATTATCGTAGATTATTATAAATTCATTAAACGTCATTAAAACATTCTCGTGGAAAATACCCGTTTTTTCAAATCACTTCTTTAAAATAATAAAATTTCTCAAATGTTATGGATTTATTTTACATTTAAAATAAAATTTAAAATATATAATGTAAGATTTATAAAATTTATTAGCCATGATGGTAAATAATTATATTATTGTAATAAATGTTAAAAAGGATTCCTTTTACATTTTTAGTGAAATATAAAACTACATCATTTAGAAAATGATAAGAAGATTAATTTTATTTTTTTTTGTGATTTTATATGTGAGAATTAATTTATTTAAACAATCATTGTAGAATGGTGAAATTTTCTTTAATACTTTTTTAGAAAACATGTATAATATAGAAAAGTGTTTTTGACCGATGACAGAAAAAAATTGGGTTTTCCATAAATATATTATTTTAAAAACTTGATTTCTTAGATAAAGGAAAATTAATGATAGTTATATATTTTCCTGAAATAACGATAGGGAAATAAAATTAATGTATTTTTTAGAGATTTATCATATGATGTTGTCATAAAAAACTAAATCATAAACAATCCTCATAAATAATGAGATTTTAACATAAAATTTTTTCCACATTGGTAATATTTTGAATTACAATACATGTCAATGAATGATCAATATATAGATATATATATCCAATAATTTTAGGATAATAATCATAAAATATATTCATGGGTAGTATATACACAACACAAAAGAAACTAGTGGTGTGTAAGGCATGTATCCCAACAAAATAGACGTGTGCTGATAACCCTTTACCTTATATATCAAGATCCATCATACAAGTTAAAACATACTTTATAATAAATATTGTTTTATTATAAATCTATTTCAGAACCATAAACATATATTTCATACCTTATATTTTTTACTTATGACATTTTATTACCCATTTATTATCCATTCCTTCATAAAAATACATTTCAGGTCAATAAAACTACATTTTTCATGTATGTTTTATTTCATTATTTTTTTTTAATTTCATAGTGATCATGGTTCCATCATCTAAATAATTTTAATAATTATATAAATATCATTTCAATTCATTTTATATGTATTTATAGTAATCCATTAATGTTATATATGGAATATTAATTCCACTATTCATGGAGATGCTTGGTTGTGCGTTTATATGAATGTTTTTTTTCATTTTCTCCATTGATATAACTAATTGAAATAAATAATATATCACCATTATAGAAGAATAATGATGTCATATATGAAATTTATATTAATTAAATTTTACCTTATTACTTTTCATGCAAATTTTATGTGATAAACAAATAACATCACTTCGTGAGGCGTTAGTCCGCTGTAGACATGAGTGACGTTATCATATTCTCATGAAATCAAATGTATCAAGGTATATGTGATATTAAAATTAAAAAATAATAAAAAATTTATTAATATAATATATTATAATAAAATCCAACCTTATTTATATCAATGAGAATAGGTGATGGGAAATGTATTACATCGGTTCTTTTGGAGGTACTCTACCAGACACACAATCAAATATTTTTTCCAATTTGATGGAAGATGAGGTGAATAAAAGTTATACAATTAAAATAATTACATATAAGTATGTATTTAATATATATACTTTTATATCAGAACAATTTTTTAATATTTTAAAGAGGTGAAAGAGTAAAGAAAATACAAATACATGGTGGAGAATGATACCGGTTATCAGAAAACCATCTTAGGTTTACACCAAAACCATTAATAGGTTATATTCCTAAGTAAAAACATATATAGGAAGTGAGGAGGGAAATAATTAAAGGATCTTGGTATTAATTGGTTGAACTAATAGGATTCAGAAGTGTGGATATTATAATTGATCATGATCTGCTATATAAGTAGGGTAGAGGACAAACTTGGATTTTTTGAAAAGAAAACATTTTACCCATGTTTTAAAAATTAATAAAGTCTATAAAGTGGATAATTTCTAATCCTTAGATGAGATATTTTAATTTCTCTCTATAACCATTAATATCTATATGTTTTTTCTTCATAGTTGATTTCAGGATCAAGTTATATGAATTTTGAGTTCCTTCCATGTGAAAGTGTGGGTATGTACTTCCTCAGGATATACAAAATCAACATTCCATTCATCTTGAATATCATAACCCCTTTCCACAGATAAATTCACAAGAAAAAAATAATCACCAACATATGTAAGGACCCATAATATTATCAGTAGAGATTCTGTTTTTATAATAATGTCATATACTATAAATCACATAACATCACATAGAGAACACAATAGAAAGTTTAAAAAACTATAATGAATGAAATCAGAGGAATTTCTAGAAAATAGGGAACCTTTACAGATGGAATAGTAACTTGACCATTAAATAGTAACGTGGCTATTAGGAATAGTAAGCCATCCAATAGAATAATATACTCAGCTATGAAAGTATTAATAAAATTTGGGTATCTTGTAAATGAAAATATGATATATTTATATCCTGGTATATGTAAATAATTGTTTTAAAAATGAAAAGTCAATTGTAGGTATTTTTGTAAAGCGTAAATGTTTATTTACAATTTTATAAGGAATATACAATTTTAAAAGATAAATTATTTTCACAAAAAATACTCATAAATTAATAATTTTTGGTCGTATGATTATAAGGTAATTTTATGAGACCTTAATTATGTTTTAGAGTACTATAAACTTAGTTATAATTTTAAAATCTGTATTTTTTGAATAAATTATTATTTTAATCAAAAATTAAATTTCCCATATTTAGAAATTTATTTTAATGAAATATTTTCAATTTTTTAATTATACTCATAAAAAATTGTTTAGGGTAAAATTTTGAGATTTTTCTGAAATAGTTGAATTTTTTGTGAATAGTGAAATACGATAATTTATGGAATTTAACATTTTAGCCAAATACACAATTTTTGACTCATTATAGAATCAATAATGATGTATGTCTCCACTATATAAAAACTCAAATTCTCTATATATTTTATTTAGTCACATGAATCAACACCGTTGATATTCTTGAGCCAGAATAATTAACAAATGAATAAAATATTAAAAAATATTCTCTCATCCCTCTATAAATATGACCCCTATCCACCTATTATACACAAAACCTATAATACTTATATAATTCTTATGTTCTTTTTAATTTCTCTCTCAAAACTATTTTCCATGTTATGGTCTTGCTGGTCTCACCAAAAGACATTTTCTAAGTCCCTTAAGGAGGTTCTCAAGGAGACAACACTCAAGAGGTAGAACCTTACCTCCCTCTCTTTAAAATTATATTATTTTCTTTTCATTTCCTCACCAACCCAATTAAAATCAATCTGATAACACCAGTATCATATTTAGACTATTATTTTAGTATGTTCATGGTATATCCACAATCAATTCTCTTCTCTTCCCCTTTTGTTCTACAAATGAAAACATCATCCATGTGGTGTAAAGTCACCACCTTCCATGGAAATAGATATTTAGTTTTCTACTGTCACCTTCAAGTATGGTCATAATACCATTATATTGGATACACCAGATTTTATTATTTATATTACATATTATTTATTGTTTTAGAAGTTGTATTTAAACATAATATTAATTTATAAAACAATAGTAGTTCAATATGTTCAAAAAAATTCCAAAATAATATAAAAGGGTATCATTAATGTTTTATCTAATGAATCATCCAATTATATGAAAACATTAAATAAAATAAAATATACGCTATCGATGTTCATTAATAACATATAATTTGAATTCTAGAGGTTATGAAAGACCAAAAATTACCTTAATAAAATAATAATAAAAAAAATAATTATTTAAGAGGTTATAAATTAAATTATTATTGAATCTAATTTCATTATCCGGGAAATTATGTGCAAGAACATAACATGTTTAGACATATATTATCAGATTCTATGTAAACCCCATTCTTCCATTGGGAAATAATTTATATCCATTTAAATGAATGTAATAATTAAGTATTCTAATTTACTCTTACTAAATTATGTTTTTATGATCAAAACATATGAACCATTCTCAATTCTTCTTTTTTAATGGATAAATACATGTTTTATATGGTTTCATTTTTCAATTCCCCTAGATAAGAAAGCTCAATTAATGGTAACATCTAATTTTCTAAAAAAAATTTAAAGTACATTCCATAATCTGTTTTAATCCACCAATATTTTTCTAAAAATATATTTTTATCAAGAACAAAAATATAATTTATTTTCTAGTTTTATGCATCCATTTATAAACTTTCCAACATTGAATATTATTTAATATTTTCCATTAAACCACACTGAAGAGAAATAGATTAAAAGTATCTTAAAAACACTTTTTACATGTTTTGAATTAAGTTGATAATAATTTGTCATGATTTATGGATATTTTACCTTATTATCTTCCATATATGATTTATATCTATTTTTTGATGGACACTTTTATGATACAACCCCTTTTTATGCTCTGTGACATGATTATGATACCCATGTCCTTTCATAGATAACCCTTATATTTAAGTTTTGTTCTTAATGTGGAACAAATATTCATGAAAATGTTATGATGGGTTTACCAAGAAATAACTCTAAATAATTGGGAACTTTTTTTCTCATGAGATGTTTTTTTGGGACAAGGGGTAAATATAATTCCATTACGTGACTTTTTCCACCATGTGCAATAGTCTTGGACGTTATACATGACTCAAGCTTATGTCATGTGGTATGTTGTTGACACATTTATATGATCCATGATTACATGATCTTACATTTTATGTGTTTTTATTCCTTAGGATTATTCATCTTACATGTGTTTTTATATGATTATGTTATTCCATCAACCACATGTGCTATATTCCTGTGTTTATTCCCTTTTCTGTGATTTTTAGCTCATCCTTTGTTCATTTATTCCCCAGGTTCTCCAATGATGATGTAATAATTCAAAAGAATTTAGGATCTCATTATGGATATTAAAATAAAGATGTGTTTTATTTCGGTTTCATGATTTCTAATAATATATCTAATCTTAAAAAGACACTAGACTTTATGATTCATGGTATCTATTTTATGGTTGGTTATTCTTAAAATCAAGTAATAATATGTGAAAAAGGATAGGGTTGTAACTGTTGGTATCACCATGGATAAACTCTATTTGAACATAAGGATTCGAATGTTAGGATATAATTTTCATTTATAAGTTTATCCTTTTATTGTCAATGTATACTTTTTATACACTTATTAGATAAGTTTTCAAGACCCCAAAATTGAACTTTATTTTTTTAGTTACTGGTTTGAAATAGGAAAACCCTTTAAAACAATCAATATGATAGTAAATGTGACAGATTCCCAAATGAAATTCCAAATATGATGGGACTGGGACCTCAAAATATCATGATAGTATTGGGTCAACTGGATCAAGATATGAATAATAACATGAATCTTCAAGATCTCCCTCCTTCTCCTAAGAAGGATAAAGTTGTGATCATATAAATCATTTAAAAGAATCTTCCCCTGATTAGTGGAACTTAGAATTCCATAATAGTGGAATAATGGATTAACTCCATTGAGAAGATAATAGTTTTTCACCATTTCTTGGAAGAAGAGAATGTTTTTTTAACATTATATCATTTTCAAGGGGAAAGGGAGTTCCCCAGGCTGAAGAAAAAGGAAGACTAGTCTATTGGAACATATGAAGGTAGACATTAAATGAATTTCATGATACACCTCTTGATTCATTATGTACACTAAAGGAAATCTTCGTTACTTCATTAGAAAATTAACGTTGATTATATAAAAATAATTTGAGTTTTGAGACTTAGACAAATATCATGAGATTTTAGGATGTGCACTTATGGTTGACACGGAAATCATAGAAACTTATTTGTCAAATGGGACTAGAGTCAAAAAGAGAAACATACAGTTTAATATGGGAGGGTCAATAGAGAAATATTATGATGGAATGAAAACCCACATCCCACATGCAAAAATTGTGGGATGAGGCATCCTGGAAAATTCCTAAGGGGAATGTGGAGATGATTAAAATGTAGAAGAGAGGGGAATCTGGCTATTAATTTCTGAAGGGAGATGAAGAATCCAAAAATTTTAGAGGAATAAAGGAATTATTAGATTAACACTCAACATATGGTTTAGTGTTTCAACTGCAAGGACAATAGGCATTATGTGATCCATTTTCCAAACTAAGAGTTTTTAAAGAAAATAAACAAGAACAACCTCCAAGGAAACAAGGAATGGAATATTGTATCCCTGTAGATAAGGTGGAGTTCTAAAATGATGTGGTGTAAGGTACGATGGTTATTCATTCAACAATAGTGAATTTACTATTTGATTCTACTTATATGTATTTCTTTATATCTCTCATGTTTAGTAAAACTATTAAAACACTGTCTTAAAATATAGAGGTTGAGTAATCTATAGGAGTAACGATTGGGGAAATTATTTTATTCAATGTATATAATTCCTCCATGGTAAATGTTTGTGAACTGAACCCCCTAGAATATCTTGTTCTTCTTTCTTCAGGGGATTTTGATTTTATTTTCATCATCTAATGGATATATTTATACTAATCCAATATAAACTGTTGGGAATGGGAGATCATTTATCACATCACAAATCATCCTATAATTATGTACAATTTTAAGGAGGATGAAGGATCTATATTAGAATCATAATCTAAATTTTGTATGTTATTCCCTTATTTGTAATACAATCTAGAACAAATGATTCAAACGAAGGAGAGAATCATGCTCAAAGACATGCCTGTAGCAAGGGACTATATTGATTTGTTCTAAAAATAATTTTCTGGTTTTCCTTCTAACTAAGAAGTTGAGATCTCAGTTGAAAATATCCCTTGACCTATTTCTATATCAAATAATCCTTATATACTATCCACCATTGAGTTTGAATTGTTGAAAAAGTATTTAAAGGAGAAAATTTCCAAGGGTTTTATATTCCTAAGTGATTCATAGTTGTGTGTTCCAATCCTCTTCATCAAGAAGAAGGATAAATCAATTCACATTTACAATTATTGTAATAATCACAATAAAATCTGGATAAAGATCAAGTATCCATATCCATTAAGAGATTATATATTCTATAAACTACTTGGAGACAAGTATTTATCTTAGGTGGACCTTCGGTCGGGATATAACCAATTGAAGGTGAAGAAGGAAGATATTCTCAATAATAAATTTTGAAAGTGGTATGGATACTATGAGTTCATAGTGATTATATTTAGGCTCACTAATTCTCCAACAATTTTCATGGAATTGTAATATAGTGTCTTTAGATAATACATTGTAAAATTTTTGGTAGACATTATTGATGATAATATGATATAATTCAAAACCAAGGAGGAGCATGAGGGTCCTTTAAATACAATGCTAACTATTTTGATAAGGGATACACTTTATGAAACGTAAAATAAATATGATTCCTAGAAGGGGGAAGTATCATTACTGGGGAATTTTATCATTAGAAAATAAATATCACTAGATACTTCCAAGACAAAGGTAATTAAAGAGTGGCCGAAGACAACATCTGTAAATGTGATCTACGGATTCCTTCATCAACTTGGGTACTATCAAATATTTTTTAGGAAATTATCAATTTTTTCAGACTCACAAACCATGTTTACTGACATTGGACTAATGTGTGTCTTGACCAGTGAATATGAAAATTGCACCAAAGAGTTAAAAAAAGGGTTATCATTGTTCCAATACTCACAATAATTACTAGTAGGGAACTCATTGTGGAATAAAAATATGATTAAAATAAGGAATTATGTTGTGTACTAATAAAAATGATAAATTGGTACCCTAAACATTATGGTAGTTGAAAAATATTGAGCAAAACTATCCTATGTACGATCTGAAGATGGTAGCAATTATCTTTACATTGAAAAATTGGTGGCAATATCTCTATAGGGAGAATTGTAAGATATATAATGATTATAAGAGACTCAAGTATACATTCAAACATAATTTTCCTAATATGTTCCAACTAAGATAGAAAGATCTCATCAAGGATTAAGAATTCTTAATCTACTAACATCTTGGTAAATCATATAAGGTGGCATATTATATAAGAAGAAAGGATCCTACAACATTATCAATGATGAGAATTGAGAAGGATTAAATCATCTTAGAATTAAAAACAATGTAAATGTGAATCATTTTTAAATGACCATCATCAATGCCTTTTCAAATTATTGTTAAACCATCAATTGTGTAGAAAATAAAAAATTCTCAAAGAAATGATGAAGAAATTCAGAAAAATATTGAAGCTTTTAGAAATGGAAAATCTGTAGAGTTCAAAAGGATGAAGAGGGATTCATAAGATAGGATTCAGGATTATGTGTATCATCCAATAAATAGATTATGAAATAGATTCTGAATAACACACATAGCTCAAATTTCTCCATTCAACCAAGAATCAAAAATATGTTTCAAGATCCCTGGGTGCACTATTGGTGAGACAATATGAAGAAGGTGATTGATGAATATACATCAAAATGTGCGATATGTCAGTGAGTAAATGATGAAAAGAAAAAAATATAAGGCAATGATGAAACCATTACCCATACCAACATGGAAATGGTAAAACATCTCCTTGGAAGTTTTCACCAGACCACGAAATATATCTAGAGAAAATAATATTATATGGGTTCTTATGGATTCTCTTAAAAAGACAACATAGTTTGTCACAATTTGGGAGGATTTCTCACTCAATAAATATGTGTGGATATACACCAGAGAAGGGAGAGGCTGTATGGAGTTATACTATCAATTGTATCCAATCAAGAAATAAGATTTACCTCCAAGTTTTATAAATATCTCCAACATGATCTGAACAGTGAGTTGAAATTTAGTATGGATTATCATTGTCAATCTAATAGAAAATCTCAACGGACTATTCAGACACTAGATAAATTGTTGATAGCATGTTTTATAGACATCAAGAGAGGATGGGACCAACATATACCTCTATTCGGGTTCTCTTAAAAAAATATTTTCCACTCAATCATCCAAATTGCTTCATATGAATCCCATTATGGTAAAAGATGCAGATCAATGACATGCTAGGATAAAGTAAGTGAATGGAAGCAACATGGGAATAAAATGTTCTATGAAATGGTAGAAATTGAGAAAACCATTCAACGATATATCCTGGTTGCCCAAATTTTCAATACATTCTATGTAGACAATCATAAATATGATCATGAGTTTAAGGTTAGAGACATGGTATTCATCTATATATCTCAATGGAAAAAAGTTGTGATATTTGAGAATAAAGAAAAGCTTTGTCCTAGGTACATTATATCCTTTTGGATCCTTGATCGTGTTGGAGCTATGGCCTTCTGACTAGTACTTCTAAAAACCACGTCATAAGTATATGATGTATCCAATGTATCTTAATTTCGGAATTATATACCAAATCCATCACAAGTATTGTATTCATAGGTGGTACTATTCGAGAATGATATCTCTTATAAAGAGCATTCAGTGAAGATATTGGACTATAGAGATAATGTTTTATGCAACATGACTACTCACCTGGTCAAAGTACTATATAAAAACTATAAATATGAAGATGAATAATGGTAACTAGAGGATATAATGAAGGACAATTACCCTCACATGTTTTCACCATAATATGTAAAATCAAAATTTGAGGTAGAAATTCCATAAGAGGGAAGAATGTAATGACCAATAATTTTATCAATGGATATTTTATTCTTATAATTATTTTACAGAGTATATATCACATAATATCGCATAGCGAACACAATATAGACTATAAAAATAAATAATGAATAAAATATGATCTATTTCTAGAAATTTGGGAACCTTTACCCATGAAATAGTAACTTGACCTTGGGAATATTAATGTGACCATTAAGAATTGAAATCTAGCTAGTAGAATAGTAACCTCACCTATGAAGGTAAAAATAAATTTTGGGTATCTTATAAATGAAAATATGATATATTTATATCATGGTATATGAAAATAATTTAAAAAAATATAAATTAAGTGTTGATGTTTTTGTTAAGTGTAGATGTTTATTTAATGTTTTATAATTAATATAATGTTTTAAAAGAAAAATTATCTTCACAAAAAATAATCATAAATTAATATTATGCTTTATTATTATGATAAGATAATTTTAAGATACCATAATTAATTTTTGAAACTATCATAAAATCAATTATGATTTTAAAATTGTTATTCTTCGAATAAATGACTATTTAATTAAAAATTAAATTTAATATATTTATAAAATTATTTTAAATAAATGGAGTTAAATTTGAATTTTTATATATCAAAAAAATGTTATGGTTAATTTTTGGATTTTTCCAAAATAGTTAAATTTTTGGATAACAGTAAAATACCGTAATTTATGACATTTAAGATTTTAACCAAATACCTGAATTTTTGAGTCAATATTGAGTTATAGATGATCTAATTGGTCACTATATCAAAATATAATTATTTATTTACTACAATTAGTCCATATTATCAGAACTATTTATAGTCTTCACCCAAAATAATAAACTAATGGATAAAAAAAGCAACCCTTTCCACCCACTATAAACACCACCCCCACCACTTATTCTCCTCACACCATTTAAGTGTTTTAAGTTTCTTATATTCTAAACAATTATAATACCCACCCTTTTAACCAATTTATGGTATTTATGGTTTCACTAACAGATCGTTACCATGTCCCTTATGGGGGTTCTCAAGGAGACAACACCCAAGAGGTATAACCTTACCCCTCTCTTTCAATTTTCTTTTCTTTTCATATCATTACCTCACCTCAACTATGCAATGTAACATAATAACTACAATATCATATATGTATTGAAATTTTTATGTTAATTATATATCCCACATCAATTATATTTTATCCCCCTTTGGTACTAAATATTAAAACATCATCCATGAGGTATTGATTCCCCCTCCATTATAGATGATGATTTTTCGTTTTCTAATTCAACCTTAAATTCTAGTAATAAAAAAACTATAATTGTTAAAAATTATTTTAAAATGTGTATTACAAATTATTCATTATTCTGAAACTAGTTTATATACATAATTTTAATAAATAAAACAAAATTAGTTCATGAGGATAAAAAAATTCCAAAATGATCTAAACGGGTGTCATTAATGATTTATATAATTAACAATTATCATATCTAGAAAAAATGATATATTAGACCGTTTAATATTATATAATATCATTAGTAACATATAATATCAATTTTATATAACTATTCCAATTTTATATGATCTTTCATATATGTATATAATTGGACCAATCATGAAAAAAAAGGAAATAAATGCTCCCAATTGACGAAATATAATCTTAAATCACATCAAAAAAAATCCATAAATATACTAAATAGAATTATAATAAATAAAATAAATTTTGGCGAGGTTATTCTTTTAATTATAAATGTATCTAATTTAATTGTCTAGGAAATTAAGTGCAAGTGAAGAACACTTTCAGACAAAAGATAAGGGATTCTATCTGAACCCCAGTTTTTTCCTTTAGGATACATATTATCTCCCTTTAAAATAATGTAATTATTCATAATTTTTATATAATACTCTTAAATGTTTTTTGTATGCTACAAACATATGTTCCTATCTCAATTATTTTTTATTTTATGGAGAAATACCTATTTTATAATGTTTCATTTTCAATTGCTAAAAATAAGCAGGCTTGATTGAATGGAACTTACCAATTTGATAACCATTTCAAGTAAATTACAAAATATATTTTAATCCACCAATATTTTCTTAAAAAATTTATTATTAAAAACTATCTATGTTCGTTTATGGTTTTATGAAAATAATTTTACCTTTTCCAGTTTTAAAGACTATTTAATATTTTCCCTTAAACTGCACTAATGAGGCACATTTCTAAAGTTTTATAAATTCATTTTTTTTCATGTTTTCACATATAATATTATATATTCTTATTTTACCTTATGAATGTACATGTATGATTTAAATCCAATATTTCATGGAGACTTTTATGACATTCCAATTTTTAATGCTATGTGACATTAATAAAATACCCATTTCTTTTCATGGATAACCCTTACATATATGTTCTATTCTTTATATGGAATACATATTCAAAAACATTTTATGATGGGTGTCCAAGATATCAATCCAATTTATTAGTTAATATCTAGTCTCATGATATGTAATGTCTGAATATTGAGTAAACCTGATCCTTTTCTGGGGATTTATCCACCATTTGTAATTGTCTTGGTAGTTATCCATGACTCATTCTTAGTTTCTGTGGTATAGTTTTTTCACATTCCTATTATTTAATTATTACATGATCATATGTTCTACATATTATTATTTCTTATTTTTATTCCCGTTTCATTCCTCTTTATGTCATTATGTTACTTCTTCTAACCCATATGCTCGATTCATATGTTTATTCCAGTAATAAGCTTTTTAACTCATTTTATTCATCTTGTAGTCCCCAATTTACCCTATTAATATGTAAGAAATCAAATTAATATATAATATCATTATGTATATTAAATAAAAGATGTTTTTATTTTGGTTTCATGTTTTCTAATCATGTACCTAATATTAAAAATACACTAGGATTTATGATCCTTGGATAGTATTTGATGTATTGTTATCCTTAAAATAATATAATAATATTTTTAAAATCCTAGTGTAATTATTAAATAAAACTACATATCATGTCGATGATTATCATTAAAACCATTCTGTCAACATTATGTTTCTCTTTTGTGTTACTGAATTTCTCAAACATTCTCTACCATCTCTTTAGATAAATTTAGTCTCAATATCTTTATTTCTCCAACTAAATCCCATCATGTTGTATTTATAAACTTATTTCTATATAGGGATTCATGGGGATTAATCTTAATTCCCTAGTGAAGGATACTTTTTTAATAAAAATAAAATGAAGTATGGTTTTGATCCCTAATATCATTAAAATCCATATAACAAGATCTCAAAAGTACATATTGGGTTTGAATGGTTTATAGAGATTAACGATCTATCTAAAAATGGTATACCATAATGGAAGTAGACTAAGTATCATGTTATTTTAGGAGACTTCTCAAGAACATCTAGGTGATCCTTGGATCGTAATAAAATACAATTGGATGTGGTTATCTATGAAACCACACCACTTCATTATTTTATATCTTTGAAAGATGATCCAATGTAATATATTTCTAAATTTAAGGAAGTGTATTGATTTTGTAAAATGATCTACTACTACACATATTACATATATACCTTTAGATGTTTTGGGAATATAACAAAAAATAAATGGTGATGTTTTCCCATTTTTATTATTGTATTGGTAATGGTTTTAAAATCCATTTATACTTTTGACTCTTAAAAGTAAATTTCTGACATACCATGCTACGAGATAGAAACTCTATAATATTTATCATCATTTCTTACCTCTGTAAATACTCTTTCAAATCTTTATATATCATTCTACTTCTAAAATTAATAGATAATGAAGAACTATGAGCTTCCTATAATAACTCATTCTTCACATCTAGTATATATGCCACACATTCATGGTTTTTGGACCTTTTTATTTCATTATAATCATGGTTACCCTCATGAAAATTTATTACATTCTTCTATAATTCACTATCATCCTTTTCTAATTCTTTAATATTCACTTATATTGATGATAGAAAACTTATTTGAGAAAGATAATATTTTTCCCATCATTCATTATTTATAAATAAATCCATTGAATATCTATAAATATTAGATCTTTTTTAATACTCTTAAAAGACTACATGAGATGGTCATTTCATCTCATGTCATTGGCCACCATTATTTTCCCATTGTGGTAATATATTGAGAAATCAAAATCTTCAATCAACTACAAACATGTTCTGGGGCACATAATCATGTTCTTTTATGTGAGTATATAAATTAATCTTTTATGACCAGTATATATATCACCCCTCTCTCCGTAATGATAATTATTTCATTTAGTTAATGATAAATTTAACATTCCTAACTCCAAATCATGTGTTTGGTAATTTTTATCATAGACACTCAATTTTTATGAGGTATAAGCTATCACCATATAAGTTTTCATGAAAAACATCCCAGTACCTCATTTATGTGTCACTAAAGATTAAAAACCCTTGTTTAATGTAGGGTAATGTCTGTAAATGTTCATTGACTAAGATTATATATAGTACATTGAAAATATATTAACATTTATCGTTTTAAAAGAATATATATCCCTTCCAAGAAAAGTTGGTAAGTGGATTGGATAGTCATGATAAATTTTCCTAAAAATATATATAATATATAGTCAATCTAAGAAAACATCAAATATATTTCCTCCTTCTTTGTTTGGGATAATGTTCTATAGCCTATGTCTTTGATAGATCTATCGATATACCCTTTCTTGAGAATATATGACTCAAAATAAAATTATTGTATAAATACAATTCAAAAATTTTCAAATTTTCATATAATTTCATCATCATTAGGGTCATTTGAAGAATTATAATGTGATATTACTGATCAAAATTTACCATTTAGTAAATAATAATGTCATCTATAATTATTAATACAACCCAATCAAGGTAATATCTCAATAATCTACTATTTAAATACATAAATATATCAGAGGAATTAATAATATCAAATGGAATCATTATATTTTCATAATTGACATGACATGTATAAAATGATGTATTTTGTATATCCTATGTCTTAAATATAAATCAATGATATATTAGATGAAGGAAAATCTTTTAAATGTATTTATCTCTAGATAGTTGGTCAAACAATTAATCAATATGTGATAGGGGATAATGTTTCTTGATTGTGTCTTTGTTTAGTTCCCAATGATCAAGGAAGAGTATCATAGATCCAAATTTATTCTCAATAAAAAATATTATTTCACCAACAAGAGACACACATGGTTGAATAAATCCCTTCTCAATATTTTCTAGGTGTTTCTTCTTCAATTGTTGAAACTCAATAGGGCCTAGTCTATAGAGAATCTATTAAATAGGTGTGGAACTAGTATGAGTTATATTGAGACATCAACTACATTATTTATTTGAAAACAATAGAAAACATATAGAAAAAAATAAAAACTATCCCACATAAGTAGAATATCATTGAAATTTTAGTTTCTCACCAACCATCTAAGATAAAGATAAATTTTGATTAGAAATCAATATCCATATGATGGGTGAAATTTCCCTCGTAAGTTAGTATATATCATTACACTAGTAGATGATCATAGATTCATTTGGAATATAAAATTTTAATTCCCATCTATGAAAAGTATTGTGTTATTCATATATAGAAATAAAATCCATGCCTAAGAAAATATAAAATTCAACCTAAAGAAACATAATATGATTTGAAGGAAATACATTACCATTAATTTCCACTAGGAATGAATTATAGAATTGATATGTGGTTATCATATCATTATGTGTTTTTAATGATAATTCATGATCTACTAATTGAATAAAATAATTTACATTTTGGAATTGTTTTAATTGTTTTAGGCAATATATATAAATAAAATCAAATAAGATACTACAATATTTGTGCACACCTATCAACATCCAAACATATTGGTTATATATTTAATCTCTTAATAAACCAAAATGATCATCATGATCATTAATAATATTTTAATTAGAGTGATCAATCATTCATAGTGTGGTTAAATTTCAAAACCATACTTTAAATTTATAACACATTAGGATTAACCAAATTTATTCATGGAAATTATTCAAATCCTCTATGGTAGTTTTTAATTTGTTTGTGAATATCCAAAGCATATCCTTATGGAGTTTCAAAGTAGATGTGTGGAAAGGTTCATTTTTATACCCTAGGTGATGATAGATGCAAATCCTAGTGCTCCCAATTTTGAGTGAATACCCCTATGTAAAACTATATAAAATCCACATCCACTTATTGTATCTTCACAAGGTTGCAATTTTTGGGAAACCCCTAAATAAATCCTTTACGAAAATCCTTGTATGTTTCCTATAATTTTACATATCCTTAGAATAATCCTTAATGATATCCTTTGGGATCTCACAAAAACTTTCTCTTCCATGTCTCCAAATTTTAACTAAAACTTTCAACAATACCATCTATAATTGCCAAGGTATTTTTATACAGATATTATATCTCAATAGACTAATTTTCAATAAATTTCACAAATAAATGTCAGAGGAAAATAAAATTGTGTCTTATTCATAGAATATATAAACTATATTCTACTTTCATGTAATATATTTAGAATATCCCATAAAGTTATTCCCTTTTATTACACTTCATATAAATACACTATGAGAAACATTCATCATAACCTTTAGAAAATAGACATTAGAAAGTTTGATCTCAAATGCTTAGTAAGGGTTAACATTTAAGATATCAACTGATGATTTTATGTAATTATTTGGTAATAATAATTGTCTAATATTATGAATATAATATAAAAATTACATACCCAATCTATCAGAGATCATAATCTTGATCCAGGGTGTATGAAATTATCATTTCAAAACACATGACCTATAAGAGTGACAAATCATCACAAATCAATCATTAACAATCAATTCATGTCATATTTTTGTGGAACCATCATATTTATATAAACCAAAAAATATTAATAGGTTATCATATAAGAACATAAAATCATAACATATTTGGCATTAACACATCTTTTTGATTTACTAAGGGATCATACATCATCTACTATTTTCTACAGTGGATCAAGAACATCATCCTATTTCCCGTAGAGGATCCATCACATCATCATTATTCATGTAATTATATCCTAATATATAAAAATTCAAATAATTAATTAGAGGCAGAGATATGGCTCACCCTTCATGTAATGAAAATAAAACACTTGTGTTCCACAAGATCCTATAACATTTATTATATCTTAACCCTAAGAAGTGGTTTTTTTTTCATAAAAAATTCATCATAACATAACCCACAGAAAATAACTAGGTTAAAAAAAATTTCAACATAAAATAACCCATTTAAAATAAATGTGCTTCATAAACATATTTTCATTATTAAATTAAGCATAAGAAATATAAATAAATAATAAGGATTTTACCATTGGATCATATCTATAGTAAAACATATTTAACACCAAGTCTTGTTTTCAATGATAAATAAAAATCCCCTAAACGGTCATTAATGAATTATTGAGGAAAATATCATTTTCATTTGAAATCACTTTTATAAAATCTAACAATTCTCCAGCTATTATAAAAAATATTTTCTCTAAAAAGAACCTAAAATTTTTGTTAAATTAAATATAATATAATTGAGTGGTCATGATGGCAGAAAACTCCATTCATCCCAAACATGTAAAAATAAATATTCATTTCAAATTTTTAGTAAAATTTATAACCATCTCATAACTAAAATAATTTTACTTTTAAATTTTTTTATACTAGATGGAACCCTATAAATTATTTAAATGAAGACATAGTTTTTAATAAAATCACTATTTTTGACTATTCATGGGAAAATTAATATTTTCATAAAATTCCCTAAAATTTACTGAATACTAATTTTTTACATGTATTTTTCAATAAAGAATTTTATTTTTTAAAATAAATTTTATAAAATTGGAAAAATTAATCATATTATTTGTTAAATAATCTTAAGAAGTTCTTTAAGTAAATAATGTTTTCAAAATGTATAAAAATATTAATAAAAATTTTGTACTTGTTTATCAATATTGTTTATTTATATAAAATATTTATTTATAGTTTAAAAACATATTCCTATTCATTCCACCTTGTTTAACATATTGGTTATAAATAATGTTTAAATAATAATACTTATAGTATATTATTGTTCGTTAAAACTCTATTTTGTGTGCAACATTTTCTATCAAAGAAATTATATTTATTTGGAAAAAATATTTCAAAATACATGGGGTGCTACATTTACCTTACAAGATTTAAAACTATATAATTTACCAATGCATAAGAAATTTTATAGAGATATAAAATCTCAAATTGGATAGAGGTATTGAAATATCCATTAATAATAGTTATTTGGGTGTGGAACATTACATTCCATTAATGTCGATTTGTTTATTTGTAGTGGTGATATTTTTTTGAAGCCAATATTTAGGGGTTGTAACATATATTATGTGATGTATGGGATGTTTTAAGGAGTAGTTATAAGGTGTTTTTTGACTAATTCCATTAGGTTGTATCATTAGTAATAGATATTGTCATCAATCAAGGGTAGAATATTTATTTGGTAGAATATGGTGATGATCAGGTGTTTTATTGTGATATTCCCTAGAGTTTTTTTTCTAACAATGACTGGACAGATCAGAACTTTGTGAGGGGATTATAACATGATATTAAATAAGTGGTTAGTAATTTCACATTGAATTCCTATACCAAAGTTCTCTAGAAGATAGAAAATATTGAGAAGACATTTTCATAGACTAGTGGAGTGATAAATGACAGTGGACCATAATGGTTGGTCTTTAATGGAGATGAAAATGGTATTTTAGGGTCATTGGGTTTTTGGTGTAATAAAACTTATTCACAACTCTTTAGAGAGGTTACTCTATGATCTTTGGAAATGTGAAGTCACCAGATTTGTTCTATATATATAGTTAAAATAATCTTGAAATCTTGTGTCCAACTAATTAGGGTTTCGATGTTAAGTATAACATACCGTCACTATGTATTGACTTCCCCATCAACCACATTATCTAACTAGACAATTTCAATAGTTATTTCCACATCATTGATAAAACCAATATCTAATTAAAGATAATATAATAGGATAACCTAGAAACATTATTGAACTTATATGATAGGGTAATGATCAAAGGTGATGTGGAGATAGATAGTCAAGATTATAAGGTGGATGAGTAGGGAGTGTTCAAATCCAACATCATATGGTATAACATGATGTGATTAGAGGTCTAAAGGAATTGACTCTTATGATACGTATCATATACCCTATTAATTTCATTTGATTAGAATTTGGAGAAAAAAAACTTTTTTTTCTCTGGTATTTGTGAAAAGGATTGTGGTTATAAAATAATAGGAATTTTCAACCACTTGAATTATCTATTCCAAAGGGGGACTGATCAAAGATGGTAGATGTGGTCTGTGAATGTGAGTTTTCAGTGGGACGATGTTATATGAATTATAATATAGTTTGAGTGATCCCAAAACCATATTATTAAATACTTAGAATGGATATATTATCTGTGTTGTGAGTTTGTACTAATTATTAGTGGAGGATAGTTATTTACATTTATATATATATATATCATTTTTTAATGTACAAAATATTCGATAACAAATTTTTGGTTCAATAAACCTCAAAAAATTAATTTTAATCTTCTGAGTTTGATTTGTTAGGCATATAATGAAGATAAGAATGAATTTATATGGGTGTTAAGATATATTATCAATGAATTACTTGTGGAAAATATGAGTTATCCATTGATTTTGGTATAGTGTTATACTTATCTACATCTATGATATTAACGACTTCAAATATAATGTTTCTCTTAGAAGATTAGTAATTTATAATTGTGATCGAAGATTTTTCTTAAATAGGTTTTATCTACTAAATCATGGCTCAATGGGGGGACTCAATGGTATTATATTTGAAGGACAATCAATATATATGATTATACATTCCTTAATAGTGGTCAAGTTAATTAAAATTTAATAATAAGTATGTTTTATCGATGATAAATTATTTATTTATTTATTTTAAAGAATATATTTGTTTTTTTTCTAATGTATTTTCTCTTAGGGATTCATCAAATTAGTGTTAACGATGATGATATATCAAATACTTATTTTCGATGTTGTTATGTACATTTTGAGTTCATAATAATACCCTATAGAGTCCCAAATATGTTATTATCATTAATAGGGATGATTAATTTGGTATATTTTATCAATATTATTCCCATTGATATTTTATTTACTGATGTTGTTTAAGTTTTCTTGAAAAATGCGGATGAACACATAAATATGATCTAATGATTTTGGAAATTCTGAATCAATATTATTGGTAAGAAAAGATTCTGAATTATAAATTTTGGTAACAGTATATATATTTACTTAGATAATTTTCTCTCAACAATTGATAGTTTTTTATCCTTCTAAGATTGAGGTATTATTTTATTATAAGGTACCAAATAACAGTTTGAAGGTGTATTGTTTTCTTTGAAGCGTTTTTACCATGGGATTGTGTGTAATTTATATTAGATATCACCAGCCTAATAATCATTTAATAAGAAAGGAAAATATTTCATTAGGATATCATAGTGTCAATTACTATTTGTGTGCATAAAGATTTTGTTGACTAGCACACCCTTCCCTCATTTACTCGAGGAAGAAGTTGTGTTTAAAAATATTTTTAATAATTCACATTTTGACCATGAGGGTTTACAGATGTTTTTGATTGTTTTTATACACTATTAGTCCAAAAAAGTAGAAACATCATAAATTAATCTATGAAACTCATTATCTTTAGTTAGTATCATTAGTTTTTGTGCAAAGTTATTGATAAAAAATCTTTTTATGGAATACATCATAGTATTTATTTACTATAAGTGATTATATGATATATTATAATAGAAGAATTTAAAACTTATCTAATGGGGATGTATAGTGTTTCTTGAAGGCTGTGATTTTTTGATTTCCTATTCTATAGGAAACATATTATTACTATTTTTTGAAGTGAAAGGAATAAAAATGATTTTTTTTTTGTAGATGGTGAATAATTTAAAATAATATAATATATCATAACTATATATTTAGATTTAGATTTATATAGTGGCGGAGCTTATTTATATCACATAATTATTTATCGTACCTTTTATTATAAATCAATAGATTCTTAGTTGAGGATTATGAGGTTTAAGGTTTGATTGATCATATAATTTATAGAAAATCTATTGATGAATGGTATAAGTATGTGTAATACTATTTCATTTAATGATATTTATTCCACTATTTATGTGAGATGTTATTTTACATGTGTTATATGAATCACCTCAAGTAGTACATCCATTGGATTATATAATGTATTACATTTTAATGGAATTATTTTCAAGAGTTTCTATGAAGTATTCATAGTAAATATTCATATCATGATGACTTATTATTAGATAGAAATAGTGTATCACTGAGCTGTATCTTGAATTTTAAAATCTCTTGATGTTCCACTCTGGAAATTAGAGGATCTGTCAAGAGATTTTGTAATAAACTTTTAATGGTTTTATAATGATGTGATTGTATTTTTTATTTCCAAGATCAATAATTTATTATATTTTAGGGTTCTAGGTATTTTCGTTGTGTAATAGTGGTGGAAGATGTGGTTTTTTATCGATTTATGAAATTTAACATCTTTTCTGGAGATCCTCTCTTTTCATCGTAAGTGTGGTTGTGATTAAAATGGTATGTTGAATCTCAATTATTCCATTGAAAAATATTTCATCAATAGTTATATGAGAATAAATAAATTTCCAAACAATATAATACATGTTCAATCACTTGTTCATGATTTTTATGGATCTATGGAGAATAATATTTCATTGTACATGTTTTCAAGAAATAATAGTAATAATTCATTTCTTTACATGTTATAGTTTTGGCATTGTATGGGAAATATTTTAGATCACTTTTTTAATAAAATAAGGTCAGAAATATAAATAACCTATATTTAGATTTAGTGAAGAGTATGATAGTGAAAGAATGAGAAATTCAAGATATGATGAAAGCTACTTAGGATTTTCACAAGTTAAATGATGAGTGAAAGAGGATGCCACGTTTATTTTAGGTTTCTGACCATGTTCTCTTAAATTTTTATCCTTTTCATATGATATAGAGGTTTGATACATATATTATACTCTCTATTCAGTATATTAGACCCTTTTATTTGTTGAATAAGATTTAATTAGTGACATATTGGTTCATATTTCCACCCTTGTTAGTGTGAAATTATGATATCTTCCATGTGCCATAACATTATAGCTACCTTAATTATAACTCCCAAATCATTGACTAGGGTGAGTTAAATTTCAAGGAGGAATTATGATTTTTGAAATGTATTATTCATATCCAATATCACTAAGACAATGTGTAATGCCCTGACCCCAGAAGCCTAGAGTTGGTGTATTATTACGTATCATTGGCATGATCACAAAGGATCAAGTATTGAAAGACCGATTAGTTTAGTAGACTTGGAAGTACTAGATACATTCATAAGGTTTACGTTACATCATAAATTGGAAAAATAAAACAACATTTTTTCCATAGACAACACTCAGATCCCATAGACTATCCCTACAGGTCAGTCATAATATAGTGCTTCGTATCCTGGAAAAAATAAAACATAGAAATGGGTGAGCTCAGATTCTCCTTTTGGAAAGCAATATAGCTGAAACTTTTAAAAATAAGCATAAAAATTTAAGGCAATGTATAAAATGAAAACAAAAAACTTTTCAGCACAAACATCATCATAATATAGAAAATATAAATCAAAATAATGCCATTTACTTACTATCATGAGACCTACAGATGCATCGAGAGGCTATAGTGGGCTCCACCCGTTACTAACTAAGTCCAATGCATTCCTCACATGAAATTGTTTAAAAATAACATAAACATACATATTAAAACTTGCATACAAAATTTCAATACTTTATCCATAAACCATGAATGGCTTAAAAATAACACATCCACAGTCAACCATATCACAAAACCTTTAATACAATATGGAAGTTTTGTATCATAAAAAATCAAGTTCAAATAAGCTTAAAATCAAAGGATCTTAACATAGATGAAATAAATTTTTTTTACATAAATATATATTTCTATTTTGAAATCATTTATGTAAAAATTTAAATTGAAAATATTCTTATAATATTCTAAGGGAAGCTTTGACTATGTTATAATGGTGGAAAATAGCCGCACCCTCCGTATAAGTTTAAAAAAACATTCTTACCATAAATATGTCAAAAAGGTCAAAAATGACCTTGTTTGGAAAACAACAGAAATATTCCTTTCAAAACATATAAGGTCCAATAAGGGTATAAATTACATTAACCCATTGTCTAGTTAATATTAAATATGTTTTGAAATACATTTTTATGAAGCATGGATATGAATGATAAAGAGGTCCCATTAGATAATTACATATAAACAACCTCGGATAATGAAGAGATAGTAAAATTAACCCTTACCTTGTACATTTCCTTGGATGAGGGTAGGTTAAAATCTTTTATAATGGTGAAATAATTGTAATTAAATTATAAAAGAATAATATACATTAATATGATATCATATATGATATTTTAACATTTCTTTGTTAATAATATCTTAGTATTATCTTTGTTTCAGGTGTTAACTAATTCATTTTCCTGTATATGCACTGTTATGTAAGTAATGTTTGTTATGGATAGGATTTTTATTATTCATATTCAGAATGATATTAAGTCTTTAAGCATTATTTTTAATCATCTAATGAAAATTAGTCTTGAATGGATACGATGGGTGATGAATCTAATCGCGTTCATGGAGACCGTACTTCGTATGTACGCACTAGGAACAGTATCATTCTTTTGATGTTGAAATTATATATAATTGGATGTTATATCATATATAAATACTCATTATCATGTTAAAGTTTTTATTTATATCAATTACACATCATTATTATACCCATCCAAATAATAATGTATTGAATAACAATTACACCATGACGTGGAGACGGTAAGTCGTACGTACACACGTATGGTTACATGTCATTCAAAGGATCTATAGAATAATGAATATGGTTGTACCATATTTATAATAAAATCATAGTAAATAGAAGATACTGGAGTTATTATTTTATAATGGAAACAACAAAGAAAGAGGAATTGGGAGATGAAAGGAACTTGAAAGAGGTGATAAAATATTTACCTCTTCTTCGGGTTCTTCCTTTTTATTTGATCAAAAGGGATCCATAGGTTTTTTTTATGACTAAATGAATGCCTCTAGGATGAAGCGAGTATATTTAGGAGGGTATTTGGGTAGGGGTTGATCGAGCCAAATGGCTTCGAAGGTGTGAATTTAAGAGAAGGGGGAGTTCCCTTTTATAAGAGGGGTGATGGGACCCTTAGAAAAAGATAGATATTTTATTTTATAATAAAATACTTTTCGGTTTATAATGGCTCAAAAATGAGTTATTTAAAGTCTATGGTGGGTATGGATCGAAAACCACTCAACCAACAGGTTTTATATATGTTTGGGTCACCATATTAACTTAATCTTTTAGATTTAACTCTTAGTTAAATAGTTTGACATTTACAATGTCTCTTTGTATTTTTATCTTATATGGTTAATAAAAATACTATAAATTTACCATAAAACCCAATTTGGTTCATTAGTAATAAATCTATCATTATATAACTCTTTTTACTGATACTTAGATTTTTAGGAATAGAATATCAACTAATAATTTAATATTTTTTTAACAACTCTTTTATGTCAATTTTGACACTATTTGGTATTTTGTTTTATATAAAATCATAAAATCATTATTACATCAAAAAAAATTCATATAACCAACTCTAACATGTCATATTAACTTATAAAATTAGTTTAATTCATAAAACGTCTCAAATTACTTTTATTTGTATATTTATAATATCAATTATTTTATTATTTCATTAATTGGGTAATTACTGCATCATCATTGTGTCATAAATAAATTTAATTATTTAATATTTAAAATTTAAAAATAAAATACCATTATGTAGGAAATATTATTATCTTTCTAATGAATATTTATAGTCGAATTTATCTTATGTTTAACCCTATATTAGAAATGGTTTAGTTGTGAAACTTCGAATTTAACACTTTTAACTCTTCTTTGAATTAAATAATAATAAATGTCCTAATCTAATCCAAGTGGATCAAAGAGGTTCATATTTTATTCCTGATTTTGTTTTCGGTCGAATTATACTTATCCAATAGAATTATGACATGTTTTAGGGTAATAATAATATCATTTTTACCCTTAATTACCGTATTTACTTTTAACCGTGGTAAATAAAAGTAAAAAGATACCATTAACCAAAAATTACTTAATCTTATTGAACCAAATTTTACTTACTGATATCAACTGTGTTTCTTGGATTTTTTAAATTCAACTCACAGAAGCGGTAAAATTAAGTTCTATGTAAATTTGCAATTGCTCCTTGAAGGTGGGTAAAAAATGGTGAAAAGTTTAATAGAATTTTATATATCTAATATTAATTCAAAATGACTCCAATGAATTATATTGATCATATATAGGTATTATATATCTATTTTTACTTAAAATAAATTTAAATAAAATAATTAATTATTTAAATAAAAATTCAGTTTTAAACTATAACTCACTGTTTTTAACTATTCATCAAAAATTGATAGTTTTCATAAAAATACCAAAAATTAACCTTAATGTAATTTTGATATTCCAAATCCAGAAAAGAAGTCCATTTTGAAAGAGAAAATTTATAAAATTTCAAAAAGTGGGTATTACGATTCATAACGGCTAGTTTTATTGGTCACAATGTGTTAGAATCTCGAAGTTGCATACAACGCATGCTATTGCATTATTCAAAGGGAAACATGTTGTGGAAGCTTGGGGTGTTATATTCTCCCCTCCTTCAATAAATTGCATCCTCGAAATTTGAAATTGTTTATAGAAAATAAAAGGTTGAAAATAGAAAATAACTTTGTGGGAAAACCCACATTAGAAATTGGTTTAATAAAATTTAGACTTAATAAGACTAAAAGGGGAATGAAAAAGTCACCACCAAATTATGATCTAAATTATCAGAACATTGGTGGAAATTAGAGACACAAAATTGGAGGAAAAATGTAAATATTTTTAAGGAGTGATAGAGGTCATCAATCACAAACAATTGTAGAATTGAGGGCCTCAAAGACATCAATCTATGATGATTTAAAATATAATAGGTTCAAAAAAACAAAAAGTATTAGGATAACACATTTTTAATTTTAAGATCCCTTACCTAAAGTTTAAGAATTACTTTCTTCATATAATAATAGAAGAAAAAAATATATACTTGACAAGTAGAGTTCCATCCTTTAACTAATTTCTACCACAAACTCATCTTTCACTCTAAAAGATAATAGAACTTAAAAAAATATTCCATTTATCAGATTCGTATAGGGTTCCAAAAAAATGAATTTATAATTCATCTACCAGACCTTTAAAAGAACTAAATTATTCAATCTAGGGCATCATATGGGCCGGTGGTAGGTGATATACCCTTGTCGCCCTTCTTTTGTGGGTTCAAGTCTCACGACCTTGCGGGACGCGACGGGTTGCCGCCCGACCTTCAGGTTGTCCTTTTTTATGGAAATCCAAATATAATATCAAACTGAACTTACCCAAAATACTTTTTTCCAAACTCACAATCCAAAATCTATAAGGAAGGTCAACACAATGAAGATAATTTTTGTCACGTAATAACATGTGAAAACCTTCTTCATGTGTTCTTTTAAAACACCGCAACATCCTGAATTACCATAAAGCCTTATTGATTACATTCATGCTCTCTTATTCCTTATAGAATACTGGATATACTCCTTATATACAAAAATTTTGTAAACTCCAATAATGATGGAATATACAAATCATTAATCAGTTTCAATGTAGTCAAGAATATACAATATAATTTATACAAATCAATCATGTATTAAACCAAAATCACTACCTCAGTATCAGAACCATATTATGGTTTATTTTCTCTCAACCATATATTTTCCAAACATTTAACCAACTATTGAGTAACTTTTCATGGTTACACACAATATCAAGTCCTTAATGAAACAGTACTGTAGTACAATCTATATATACTCTATAATTATTATAACATGTACATCATTAATAAAATACTCAAATGACACAATACATTAATAAAAACATAATAAATATAATCATTCCTCTTCATCTTCGATAGTATCATTACTTTATTATTATCCAATGGTAGCATTTGGGGTATTCTCTGATTATTTCGGAATTTATTCATGTAGTGTCGAAACTCCTTGCAGATGAAGCATTGTACATTTGAAACTTTTTTCATACCCTTGAAATCACGTATTTGGTGTCCTTTTTCTCAACACTTATAACAAACTCCCATTCCCTTTCAGTGTTTACCAAGGTGGTTCTTTCCATAGTTATCTCATATGGAAAAATCCATCTTTTCCCTCTTACCTTTATCCAGCTTTATATCTTCCATCCTTTTCTTCTTTTGCTTCCCTTCAAAGACATACGACTCAGAGAATTATTTACTTATGTTATTAACACATGATACTATTTCTTTATATGTTGAGAATACATGGGAGACTATTTACCTTCTAAATGTTGGCTTAATAACGTGAGTGATATGATCTTTCTTAATCCTTGGATCATATGTATTGATAGAGTTCACATTCCTTCTATTGGGCGCCATCTCTATACAATGGCATACACTAGATATGTTTATGAATTTCAATGAATAATTCTAAGATTGTAAAATACCTAACGTAAATTGAACAGTTCATAGATATAATCCATAATCATAAAAAAAATTTCCTTCAGGAGGTATATACTCATAAAACCTTCATAATGGTTTGTAGAAAACTGATAATTATCCTAAGCATATCCCCCGGGAGTGTCGTATCCCAGAGTGAAGCAAGGCCCGTTGTCATGCACCAGTTCTCGTCCGAGTCTAGCTCAAAGCGGTGTTTTCAGGTTTTACCTCTAGGTATATCTATGCTAGAGCCGCCTCTACCTACTCGTACCCAGAGAGGGATGTATTTCTTGGAAAAATCACAAAATATCTATGATACCAAAATTCTAGTAAGTTCTTCTAAACTAATCCTCAATGTCTATCTTAGAGATATGTGCTCTAATCAGAGTTTACCTAAATCTAGTTTCCAAGTTTTGTACTAAAATTCCTATGGTACCAATTGTAACTCCTCGACCCTAGAAGCCTAGTGTCGGTGCATTTTTACATATCAGTGGCATGATCACAAAAGATAATATCTCGAAGGACTGACTAGTTTAGTAGCCTTGGCAGTACTAGATTTATTCATAAGGTTTACATTACATCATAAATTAGAAAACTAAAACAACATTATTTCAATAGAAAACATTGCGATCCCATAGACTATCTATACTGGTCAGTCATAATATACTTATTTACATCCTAGAAATTATAAAACATAGAAAGGGGTGAGCTCAGATGCTCAGTAAGGATAACAATATAGCAGAAACTTTCAAAAATATGCATAAAAATTTAAGGCAACGTATAAAATTAAATCAAAAGCCTTTTCAACATAAAATTTATCACAATAAGGGAAATATAAATCAAAGTAATTACATTTAGTTACTCACATGGATATTCTATTAGTAGAATAATCACATACAATATCAATTACCACTTTCATAATGATGGAATGCATAATGCAATATTTTCATAACCCCATAGTCCAGGCCTTGTGCCTAGACTACATATATGATTTTATCAAGGCCTTGTTCCAAGACACTAGTTTGTCTCATGAGACCTACCGATGCATCGAGGAGCTATAGCGGGCTCCACCCATCACTTACTAACTCAAACACATTCCTCATATGAAAAGGTTTAAACATAACATAAACAATCGTATTAAAACTAGCATACGAAATTTCAATACTTTATCCATAAATCATGAATGGTGTAAAAATAACACATCTACAGTCAAACATATCACAAAACCTTTAATAAAATATGGAACATTTGTATCCTAATTAATCAACTTCAAAAAAGATTTAAATCCATCAAAGGATGTTGACATAGATGAAATCAAAACCTTTTTTAGAGAAATATATCTATCTGTTTTGAAATCATTTAAGAAAAAATTTATTTTGAAAATATTCTTATAAGATTATAAGGGAAGGTTCGACAATGTTATAACTGCAGAAAATTTCCGCACCCGCTGTATAAGTTTAAAAAAACATTCTTACCTTAAATTTGTCAAAAAGGCCAAAAACTACCTAGTTTAGAAAATTACGAAAGGATTACTTTCAAAACATATAAGGTAAAATGAGGGTATAAATGGATTTAACCCATTTTCTAGTAAATATTAATAATGTTTTGAAATACATTTTTATGAAGCATGGATGTGGATGATAAAGAGGTCCTAGTAGATCATTATGTATAAACAACCTCGGATAATGAAGAGATTGTGAAAATAACCCTTACCTTGTAATTTTCATTGGTTGAGGGTAGGTTAACCTACTGTATAATGGTGAAATAATTTATATTAAATTATACAGGAAACATATACATTAATATGATATCATATATGATATTTTAACATTGCTTTGTTAATAATATCTTAGTATTATCGTCGTTTCGGGTGTTAACTGATTCGTTTTCCACTATTTTATTTGTTATGTTAGTAATATTTTTCATGGATAGAATGTATCATATTCTTATTCAGAATAATATTAAGTCTTTAAACATTATTTATAATCATCTAAAGAAAATTCGTCTTGAATGGATACGATGGGGAATTAATTTCATCGCGTTCATGGAGATGGTAATCCGTACGTACGCACGTGCGACAATATCATTCCTATGATATTCAAGTAATATATAATTGGATGGTATATCATGTATAAATAATCATAATAATGTTTTATTTATTATTTACATCAATTATACCTCATTATTATACCCATCCAAACAATAATGTATTGAATAACAATTACACCGCGACGTGGAGACGGTAAGTTGTACGTATGCACATATGGTGACATGTCATTCAAAGGATGGATAGAATAATGAATATGGTTGTACATTATTTATAATAACATCAAAGTATATAGAAGATACTAGAGTTATTATTTTATAACGGAAAAAACAAAGAAAGAAGAAGTGGAAGAAGAAAGGAACTTGAAAGAGGTGATGAAAGATTTACCTCTTCTTCGGGTTCTTCCTATTGATTTGATCAAAAGGGCTCCATAGGATGGATTTATGACTAAAGGAAGGCCTCTAGGTTAAAGAGAGGACAGTTTAGAGGGTATTTTGTCAGGGGTTGGCCAAGCCAAATGGATTTGAATGTGTGAATTTGAGAGAAGGGGGAGGGCCCTTTTATAGGAGGGGTGAGGGGAACCTTAGAAAAAGCTAGAAATATTATTTTATAATAAATCATTTTCAGTTTATAATGGCTCTAAAAGAAATTATTTAAAGGATAAGGTTGGAATGGTTCTAAAACCACTCAACCAGTAGGTTTTAGATAGGTTTGGGTCACTATATTAACTTTATCTTTTAGATTTAACTCTTAGTAAAATAGTTTGACATTTACCATGTCTCTTTGTATTTTTATATTATATGGTTAATAAACTTACTATATACTTCCAAGATAACCCCAATTGGTTCTTTAATGATACAAAAACAATATCTAAGTCACTTGATAGAACCATAGATTTTTAGGAATAGAATATCAATTAATAATATAATATTTTTTAAATAAACTCTTTTATGTGAATTTTGATACTATTTGGTATTTGATTTTTTCTAAATTCATATCAGCATTATTAATTTGAAATAAATGCATCTAACCAACTCTAACATGTCTTATTAACCTAGAAAATTAGTGGAATTCATAAAAAGTCTAAAATTACATTTATTTGGATTTTTATAATATCAATTAATTTTATATTTCATATTTTATACCTAAGGCTGTTTTTGGTCGAATTATACTTTTCTAATATAATTAGGACATGATTTAGGGTAATAATAATATCATTTTTACCCTTAATTACCCTATTTACTTTTAATCGTGGTAAATAAAAGTAAAAACTTACTATTCACCAAAAAATATTTTCATCTTATTGAACCACATTTTACTTAATGATATCAACCGTGTCTCTCGACGTTTTGAAATTCAACTCACAAAAGTGGTAAAATTAGTTTTTATGTGAATTTGCAAATACTCCTAGGAGGTGGGTAAAAGGCGGTGAAATGTTTAATAATGTTTTATATATATAATATTATTCCACAAATGAATCCAATGAATTATATTGAACATATATAGGTATTATATATCTATTTTGAGATAAAATAAATTTAAATAAAATAATTAATTATTTAAATAAAAATTCAGTTTGAAACTATAACTCAGTGTTATTCAGTATTCATCAAAAATTGAATGTTTTTAGAAAAATACCAAAAATTCACCCTTAGCTAATTTTGATATTCCGAATCCAAAAACGAATTCAATTTTGAAAGATAAAATTTATAAAATTTAAAAAATGGGGTATTACTATTCATAACAGCTAGTTTGATTGGTCGCGATGTGTTAGAATCTCAAAGTTGCGTAAAATGAAAGCTATTGAATTATTCAAATGGAAACATACCGTGGAAGAGTAGGGTGTTAGATTCACCCCTAATTATATAAATTAGCACCTTGAAATTTTAAATTTTTCTAAAAATATAAAAGATTTAAAATAGAAAATACATTTGTGGGAAAACCCACATCGGAAATTGGTTTAAAAAAAATTAGTCTTAATAAGAGGAAAAGGGGAATTAAAAATTCACCACCAAATTAGGATCTCAATTAGGAGAACATTGGTGGAAATTAGAGACACAAAATTGAAGGGAAATGTAAATATTTAAAGGGAGTGATTGAGGTCATCGGTCACAAACAATTGTAGAATTGAGGGCCTCAAAGCCATCAATGTATGATGATTTAAAATATCATTGGTTCAACAAAACATAATTTATTAGGATAACACTTTTTTAGTTTTATGATCGTTTACATAAAGTTTAAGATTTAATTTCATCATGGAATAAGAGAAGAAAAAATATATACTTGAAAAGTAGAGTTCCAAACTTTAACTAATTTCTACCACAAACTCATCTTTCACTCTAAAAGATAATATTACTTAAAAAATATATTATATTTATCCAATTCGTATAGGGTTCAAAAAAATGAATTTATAATTAATCTACCAGACCTTTAAAAGAACTAAATTATACAATATAGGACATCAAGTGGGCCAGTGGTAGGTGATACACCCTTGTCGCCCTTCGGTTGCGGTTTCAAGTCTCGTGGCCTTGCCGGACGCGACGGGTTACCGCCCGACCTTCAGGTTGTCCTTTTTATGTCAATCCAAAAATGATCTCAAACTAAACTTATCCAAAATACTTCGGTCCAAACTCATAGTCCAAAATTTATAAGTAAGGTAAACATAATAAAGATCCTTTTTCCCCTGTAATAACATGTGAACACCTTCATCATGTATTCTTTTAAAACACTACAACATCCTGAATTACCATAAAACCTTATTGATTACATTCATTCTCCCTTATTCCTTATAGAACTCAGGATATACTCCTTCTAACCAAAAATGTTGTAAACTCAAATAATGTTGGAATATACAAATCATTAATAAGTTTCAAGTAAGTCAATAATAACCAATATAATTTATCCAAATCAATCAAGTATTATTAAAAAACCAGTACCTCAATATCACAACCATATTATCAACCATTTATTTTCCACAAATTTAACCTGCAATTGAGTCACTTTTCCTGGTTCCACACAATATCATTTTCTTAATGAAATAGTACTGAAGTACAATACTTATATACTCTATAATTAATATAACATGTAAATCATTCATACAATACTCAAATGACACAATATTTTAATAACAACGTAATAAATCTAATCATTCCACTTCATCTTTGATATTATCATAAAATTATTATTATCCAATAGCACCATTTGGGGTATACTCTGATGATTTGGACATTGATTCGTGTAGTGTCCCAACTCCTTAAAGATAAATAATTGTACATTTGAAACTTTTTTCTTACCCTTGAAATCACATACTTGGTGTCCTTTTTCTACACACATATAACAAACTCACATTCCCTTCAAGAATTTACCAAGGTGATTCTTTCCACAGTTATCACATATGGGAAAATACTTTTTTTCCCTCTTCCCATTATCTATCTTTATCTCTTCCATCATTTTCTTCTCTTACTTCACTTCAAAGCCATAGGAATCAGAGAATTATTTACTTGTCTTATTAACAAATGATATTATTTCTTCATATGTTGAGAATACTGGGGAGACTATTTCACTTATAAGTTTTGTTTTAATATCGTGAATGATATGATCCTTCTTACTCTTTGGATCATACATATTGTTGGAGTTCACATTCCTTCTATTGGGCACCATTTCTATACAACGCCATACACTAGGTCAGTTTATGAGTTGTAATAAAAAATTCCAAACTTGTAAAATACCTAATGTAAATTGAACAGATTATGGATATAATCCATAATCATAGAAAAATGAATTCCTTGAAAAATTATATATTCACAAACCCTTCATAATGGTTTGTAAATAAAATGAGAATTATCATAATCATATCCCCCGGGAGGGTCGTATCCAAGAGTACTGCAAGACCCTTTGTCGTGCACCAGATCCCATTCGAGTCTAGCTCAAAGCGGTGTTTTTGGTTTTTACACCTATATACTGTGCTAGAGCTGTCTCTACCTGCTCATATCCAGACAGGGAAGTATTGATTGGAAAACTCAAAAAGTCTCTATAATACCAAAACTATCAGAAATTATTCTTTACTGATCCTCAAAGTCTATCTTAGGGATATGTGCTCTAAATAGAGTTTACCTGAATCTAGTTTCCATAATTTGTACAAAACTTCCTCTGATACCAACTATAATGCCCTGACCATATAATCCTAGAGTCAGTGCATTATTACTTATCATTGGAATGATCCCAAAATATCAAGTCTCAAAATACCAATTAATTTAGTAGCCTTCTAAGTACTAGATACATTCATAAGGATTATATTACATCATAAATTAGAAAACTACAACAACATTGTTTCCATAGAAAACACTGAGATCCCATAGACTATCCCTGTAGGTCAGTCATAATATACTTCTTTGCATCCTAGGAAAAATAAAACATAGAAAGGGGTGAGCTCATATGCTCAGTAAGTATAAAAATAAATAAAAAAACCTACAAAAATAAGAATAAAAATTTAAGGCAATGTATAAAAATAAAACAAAATCCTTTTAAACAAAATCTTTATCATAATATAGAAACTATAAACCAAAATAATTCAATTTACTTACTCACATGGATATTGTACTGATCGAATAATCACATATAATATCAATAGTCACTTTCAAAATGATGGAATGCATAAATCTAGACTTTCAGAACCACATAGTCAAGGCCTTTTTCCAAGACTACAAATAATATTCTATCAAGGACATGTTCTAAGACACTCTTTTGAATCATGAGACCTACCGATGCATCGAGAATCTATAGCGGGCTCCACCCATCACTTAATAAGTCCAATGAATTCCTTATATGAAAAGTTTTAATCATAACATAAACATTCTTATTAAAACTAGCATAATAAATGTCAATACAATATCCATAAACCATGAATTGTGTAAAAATAACACATCCACAGTCAAACATATCACAAAACCGTCAATACAATATGGATGTTTTGTATCATAATTAATCAACTTCAAATAATCATAAAATCCATCAAAGGATGTTGACATAGATGAAATCAAAACTATTTGTTAGAGAACTAAAACATTCTATATTGAAAGCATTTAAGAAAAAATTTATTTTGAAAATATTCATATAATGTTGTAAGGGATGCTTCGACGATGTTATAACTGTGGAAAATAGCCACACCCACCGTATAAGTTTAAAAAAACATTCTTACCTAAAATTTGACAAAAAGGTCAGAAAGTAACTTGTTTGGAAATTGATAGAAAAATTACTTTCAAAACATATAAGGTCAAATAAGGCTTTAAATTACTTTAACCCATTATCTAGTAAAAAAGTAATAATTATTTTAAATAGATTTTTAAAAAAGCATGGTTGTTGATAATAAAGAGGTCCTAGTAGATAATTACGTATAAATGTCCTCGGATAATGAAGAGATTGTGAAATTAACCCTTACCTTGAACTTTTATTTTGTTGAGGGTAGGTTAAACTCATGTATAATGTTGAAATAATTGTTATTAAGTTATACAATAATTATATACATTAATATGATATCATATATGATCTTTTAACAATGCTTTGTTAATAATATCTTAGTATTATCATCATTTGAGGTGTTAACTGATTCGTTATCCTATATATGCTTTTTTACTTAAGTAATGTTTTTTATGGATATGATGTATTTTATTCATATTAATAATGATATTTAATCTTTAAAAAAAAGTTTTAATCATTTAATGAAAAATTTTCTTTAATGGATACGATGGGAAATGAATCTCATCACGTTCGTGGAGACGGTAATCCGTACGTACGCACGAGTGACAATATCATTATTTTGAAATTTGAAATAATATATACTTGGATGGTATATAATATATACAAAATCATTATAATGTTATATTTATTATTAACATCAATTACACATCCTTATTATACCCATCCAAATAATAATTTATTGAATAACAATTACACCACGATGTGGAGACGGTAAGCCGTACGTACGCAAGTATGGTGAAATGTCATTCAAAGGATGGATAGAATAATGAATATGGTATTAACCTATTTATAATAACATAATAGTATATAAAAGATACATGAGTTTTTATTTTATAATGGAAACAACAATGAAATAGGAAGTGGAAGAAGAAAGGAACTTGAAAGAGGTGATGAAATATTTACCTCTTCTTCGGGTTCTTCATTTTGATTTGATCAAAAGGGCTCCTTAGGGTGGCTATCTTACTAATGGAATTCCTATAGGAAGAGTATAGGACGGTTGAGATGGTATTTGGGAAAGTTTTAGCCGTTCCAAATGGCTTCGAAGGTGTGAATTTGAGAGAAGGGGGAGTGCCCTTTGATAAGAGGGGTGAGGGGCACCTTAGAAAAAGCTAGAAATATTATTAAATAATAAAATCATTTTCAGTTTCTAATGGCTCCAAAATGAATTATATAAAGGCTAAGTTGGGGATGGGTTGAAAACCACTCATCTAATAGGTTTTAGAAAAGTTTGGGAAACTATATTAACTTTATCTTTTATATTTGACTCTTAGTTAAATATTATGATATTTACCATGTCTCTTTGTATTTTTATATTATATGGTCAATAAACATAATATAAACTTCCAATAGAACCCCAAGTGGTTCATTAATGATACAACTATCATTATATAAGTCTTTTATCTAATCCTTAGATTTTTAAGAATATAATATCAATTTATAATATAATATTTGTTTTAAAAACTCTTTATGTCAATTTTGAAAATATTGGGTATTTTGTATTTTCTAAATTCATAATATCATTATTACTTCAAAAAAATTCATCTAACCAACTCTTCCAGGTCATATTAACCTATAAAATTAGTGGGATTAATAAAAAGTCTCAAATTACATTTAGTTGGATATTTATAATATCAATTATTTTAATATTTCATTAATTAGGTAATTACTGCATCATCATTGGGTCATAAATAAATTTAATTATTTAATGTCTAAAAAGTATAAATAAAATACCATTATGTAGGAAATATTTTTAGATTTCTAATTAATATTTATGGTTGAATTTATCTTATGTGTAACCATATATTAAAAATGGGTTAGTTATTATACATTGAATTTAACACTTTTAACTCTTCTTTGAATTAAATAATAATAAATGTCCAAATCTAATCCATGTGAACCAAATAGGTTCATATTTTATTCCTAAGGTCCTTTTTGGTCAAATTATACTTATCTAATAGAATTATGACATGTGTTAGGGTAATAATAATAACATTTTTACCCTTAATTACCCTATTTACTTTTAACTCTGGTAAATTAAAGTAAAAAAGTTACTATTCACCAAAAATTATTTACATCTTATTGAACCACATTTTACTTACTGTTATTAACCGTGTTTATCTAATTTTTTTAATTCAACTCATAGAATCTGTAAAATTATGTTTTATGTAAATTTGCAAAGGCTCCTAGGAGGTGGGTGAAAGACGGTGAAAAGTTCAACAAAATTTTATATATATAATATTATTACAAAATGACTAAAATTATTTATATTGAACATATATAGGTTTTATATATCTATTTTACTAAAATAAATTTAAATAGAATAATTATTTATTTAAATAAAAATTTGGTTTTAAACTATAACTTAATGTTTTCACTATTCATCAAAAATTGAATGTTTTTAAAAAAATACCAATAATTCACCCTAATCTAATTTCGATATTGCGGATCCAAAAAATAAATCCAATTTTAATGAAAAAATTTATAAAATTTTAAAAAGTTGGTATCACTATTCATAACGGCTAGTTTGATTGGCTGCGATGTGTTAGAATCTCGAAGTTGCGTACAACGGAAGCTATTTCATTATTCTAAGGAAAATGTACCATGGAAGCTTGGGGTGTTACACAATGACTTAATAGGACACATTAATCAAATAGTGGATGTTTTTTAGAGATATTACAATTTAAGGATTTTACCTGGGAACAAGAGTCACAAATACGGGTTTAATACATGTAATTTTTTTGAACCAATGTTCATAGATTAACATAGAGGTCTTATTTATATAAAAACAATTTTATGGATTTATTGCATGTATTATGACTTTGACATTTTTGTGGTGATATTCATACTGAGAGTTTTCTATAAGGATATTAAAAATTTCAAAGTCTCTATTTTATTTTCTATTTTTTTTTATTTTTAATGATAAATAACATTTGAAATGTATCTAATGTGATGGTTTAGATTTTTTTATGTTTGTTTCTTGGAGAAATTTGTGATTCATGGAAGGATGTTGTAAGAATGGTAGTAAATTATAGAAACTATGTCAGAAATTTGGGATTTAAGGGAAATACACATCATATTATTTTTTATAGAATTTCATTGTTTATAAAAAATTTTATAGTGAAATAAAAATGATTTTCATTTGAAAATGTTAAAGAAACATATTTCATGGGAGATACCATAAAAAATTATAGGGGTCTACATCATTGTTTGAAACCATGGTCCATGAAAAAGTATGTGATAGGGGGAAGGGTGTCATTATTTCTTATCATAATCTAGATGGAATTTTGGGAAACCCATGGCATGATATATTTAACACATCTAGTTTTGAATATACAATGATCAATTGTTATTTAGAAATTTTAGACCAATTGTTTGGGATGAATGGTTTAATTTTTGGGATTTTGGAATCATGCTTGGCCAAACAAAACCATGATGTTGTGTGACGAACACTAAATCATGGTAAATTACAAAAAATTTAAAATAAATTGAGATGAAACATTCGTTTTCTCTAGCATCTTCCTATTATTTGATGAAATATATAGTATAAATTGATATATGGATGAATATGGGATTCCCAGAAAAAAAAATTATGTTTCTTTTTACTGTAGGGTTTAATTAATTTATTATATAATATTTGTTATTCCATTATTATTCCTCTTTTCCTTTAATATATTTTCTAGTGGAATTAACAAATAGTTTAAGTATAATTTTAATGGGGAATTGATGAGAATTTTATAGAATATAAATTCTTATGAATATTATCCATTTTACCTGGGTGTTTAATTTTTTAAATATTAACAACTCAACAACGAATCAAGGTAGATAATTCTAACTTCTCCATTGAAAATGTTAACTAATTTTTTGTAATATGGTTAATTTGATGATTGATGATTGATTTTATTATATTAAAATAAAGTAGGATAATGTATATGTAATGTAATATTATTAAAGTATAATAAAATTGGTCATTAATAATATGTTAACTTAAAATGTTGTAAATGGGACAATTGGAAGAGGAATAGTTATTGATGAACTGGAATATACCAATTGGTTTTGAAATTGTGTTATTTTAAAATATGGGGTCATATTGTGTATAATTATTATTATTTTTTGGAAATTTATTGAGACTTAATTGTTGTTGATAATGTGTTTTTAATTAATAAATTGTGGAGTTTACATTGTAATATGGCGGCAGTTCACTGGATGATACACATGATTTTTCTAAGGATGGTGGGACTAGTTTTCCCAAGACACTCAGATCTAGTATGATTATTTTTTTCTGAATATTGGAAAAATTAAAAAAGATTATTATGTTTTATGTATTGAGATTATGGGTCTAATATAGAATGGAGTCATTATCACTCTAACATGATAAAATAATATTTCAAGATATATGGAATTTTTATTGAATTATGGATTTTTTCTCACCTGATTTGGAAAATTTTTTTGGTTGATAGAGTGAAATGTTATTCCCATATGTTCATAAGATATTTGGGATGAAATATTCATTGTATATAATGAAAATATTGTTTTTACTATTACAAAAATAGGTATAGTTGTTATTGATGTATTTATTCCATTAATTTTTTTATAGATGTAAGTTCCTTATTATAAATGAAGGTAGTTTAATGGTGATAGATATTTCCATATGAGGTGTTAATAACCTCAGGCGATTTTTATATGTTGGATATGGTGGTGGAATACATGAGTTGATGATATATTGATATTTTTTACCATTCATATTCCTATGATAAATTTAACTATAATTATATATTTCTTCACTGAGGAATTATTATACCTAATCACTTGACACATTAGAGATTGGAGGTGAAACTTACAATATATACTTATATACTAACCTTATTATTAATCCATATTTTTTAATCATAGAGGATAATTTTGAGTTAGGTTCTAAGAATAATTGATGTATACATGTGGAGAATAATTTGGTAGTAATTATAGTCACTTTTTAGTGTTTTTTCTTTTATATAGATATATTTATGTTCTAAATATGTTATTTTTGTATACCTGCATGTGTTATTCAATTTATCTAAAGTTGGTCTACTCATTTTATATAATTATCTTCTATTTTTATTGATTATTTTTTTAAAAAGGTTAATTCCTCCCATATATCATGAAACATACCATTTGTTTTTTTCTCCACCATGTGAAATATTAGATATGGGCTTTAGTGACACTCTAAATCTCATTTCCAACTTTGTAGAAATCATGACTATGTTAGGTAATGATATTAACCTAGTATTATTAGTCTAATATCTTATACCACATTTACCATTCCAAAAACCGCCACATAATGTCCTATTATCAATAATAGATAACTCTTGATCTCAAACAAGGATTCCCCTATAAAATCTTTCAAAAAATAATCATGTGAAAATATCCCAAATGTAAAATTTTTCATGGATCCAACAATTCACATGTTCAAATAAAATGTTAGTTTCTTTTTATTAGCCTAATCATGATAGAAAAACCTAAATATGAACAATGTTCTCAAGATGAAATGGTTTGATCATAACCTCAATAGTGTTACACACATATGTGATAATGAAAATAAGTCTATGGTTAGAAAAAAATTATTTCCTCGTATACAATTTGATATATAGATATGTATTTATTATAGGGAGAATAAAAAATATTTTGTTGTTTTCATGGATAAATATTTATTTCTTCATAAAATAAAGTATATGAACTATTTATAAAACAAGATTGTTAACCGTATTTTTAAAAATCATATGAGAAATTCAATTCATGAATATGTTGTTTAAATCATATTTAATGTGAAAATTGAATAAATGATCATTTTGAAATGTTTCATAAAGGAAAGAACGAGAATATAACTTTTATGTAAGTTGAGATTAAAAATATAACTCGTCAAGAGCTTATACATTTTTCAATTTTCTTCTTGATGAGAATGAATTATGAACATAGATATAAATTTTTCTTTCATTTTACTAACAATTTTACTCAAATTTTATCTTTATTGTTTTTTAAATTGTAATTTCTTGATTTATAAAAATTTAGGATCATTGAGTTGATATGAATTAAATGGAAAATATTACGAATAATTTTAATTTTTTTCATTGAATAAAAATATAAAAATAGTTAGTTTGAGGAATATCTTTAGAATAATGGTATATATTAGGAATTTAAATTTTATACACTCTTTAATAAAATTTATTTTCTAATAAAAAACTAGAAACTAATAGATATGAAAATAACCATGGAATCATAGAATGGTAGATGACAACATTTATTGAGGTAGGAAATGTGGAAAGTGGTCTTTGAATAAATTCATTTCCTCATGGTACCAAAATTTGATATGATGACATATCTAGCTTAATAAAGGAATAATCTTAATTTTTGTCACTTAATATTGTTTGGAAGTCTTTTTTTAATCAAATCAAATGGGAAAACCATTGAATGTTTTGTGAGTGATTGAATGATGAAATATTCTATGGGTATAAACCTAATTTAATAGGATATCACTACTACAATGAAAATTTAAGAATGATTAATTATTTTTGCGATTTAAGATAATTAATGATGGATAATATTGAATAAATTTCTTTTATAATAATGAATACATTCATGTGAACTAAGATATAAATTTTAAAAAAATTGATCACATGCATGAATTGAAACTAAAATAAATAAAAATGATGTAAATTAAGATGATACTTATGAAGATAATGATCTAAGATAACCCATAATAAATAACTCAATATTGTTGATGAAATTTGAAATTAAAATTAAAATTAAAAGTAAATATATTAGAAAAAAACCCAATCAAAATATGATATGCCAATTATTTTTATCATCCAAAGTAAATGTATATGGGATACTATCCAAAAATTAATTGGTTAAATATATAATTAATGAAATAAAAAAATGAAAAAAACATTGGATTGGAGACAACACACCAAAATTTAAATCTAATTGTCAATTAATGGGGTTTCCATTAAAAGATAAATTTTAAATAATAGGTTTTTACTAATAACAAGGGGATTATATGAAATATACATTCAAAAGTTAAAGACAATATTATATTTGATTCCATTACACTGATTTCAATATTACGACCAATATAAATTTTTGATACTAAAAACACCTCAATAAATTATAAATATTTTACAAATTTAGGTCATTTCATCCTTTATTAATACTGATCTGGAAGATTACGTTTATTTTTATAAACCAAATGGTCTTTATGGAAAAAAAAATCAATTATGATATTTGAATTTTATGTATTCATATATGGTTCAATTAACCAAAATATTTATTGTATTCTGGGAAGTATGTTGATTTTCGAAATCATTTTATTTAGGAAGGGAAATTTAGAAAATTAATTTTACATTAATAGAAACCGGAAACACTTATCTAATTTGATCGTGTATATTAATGATATAATATTTAGTGAATATGGAGAATAATTGTGAATATTTTATTTCCTAGAGTAAGAATATGGTCAGAACATATATGTTTTATTATGTAATTATTTTCTATGATTTTCATGTATTACATTCCACCATAACTATATTATTGTTCCAAGGAAAATATACCCATGATCTAGAAAAGCGTTTAGAATGGAAGATTCAAAATAGGTTTTCGTACCCATGAATGTAGATATTAAATTATCGAATGGTTATCTTGAATACTATATCACTTTAGAGTAATGTTAGTTATTAATTTTAAAAATAATGTATTTCAAAATATTTTTACCTCATATTTTCTTTGATTTTCTATTTTGGGTGACATTCTAAAATAAATTAAAAGTCTCAACTCATAGAAAAAAATTATCTAACATTTTAAAGTCACCCTTTATTATATATTTATGTAAAATAGAAAAAAATAACTAAATAGATATGTTGTAATATCTTATATTTTTCTTTGTAAATCTCCCTCTGAGATTTGAATTTGAGATGTGGTATATGAGTCTTTTTCAGAGATAGAGAGCCAACATTAGGGAAAATGAACTAATTTTTGGGGACAAGATTTTTTTTTAATTAATTGAGTCTGATTATAAACATGTTAAAGGGGTTCAAAATGGTTTTCCATGAATTATAATTCTTTTGAGGTGATGTTGATCCTTATGTAGGAAACAAGCCAGAAAAATCTGTATCTATAGAACATTTAATCACTATAAAAATGTAATACATGATGTGTAAATGTTGCCAGATTCATTTCATGAGTGGTAACATGACATGAATTAATTAGTGACATGAAAAGAGTCCTCTTCATGCATTTAAATTGTACTCTTTGTATTAGTCGAGCATGGTAAAATAATCATATTTGGTGATGATTTTTTTCATATCACTCTAAAAAGAAATACATGATGTGTAAATGTATTAAACACCATGTAATTTCCTCAACATAATTTTTAAAGGCTGTTCATTCACGTATTCTTCTTTCAAATCATGTGTATATTTTTCCTCTCAACCCTAGGGTGTTTTCTAGGTGATTTTAGAGTTCTACCCCTTCCAAATTACTCGTTTGTGTGATCAATCCCTATTAAGTCATTTTGATTAATTTTTCTCCTCTCTTCATTTATAATGTGTTCGTTTCAATGTAATCCATTGACTATTGTTGATATATTTTTTGATCTTGAATAGTTACAATCTTTAATCCTTCTTCTGGTCATCTTTACCTTCATAATTGTTGGGGAATCCCGCTGAATGAGTTAGTTGATCATTAGTTAAAGGTTGGGGTTTATATCTTAACCCAATGATCTGTTAAATTTAAAAGTACATGAAATATTTCAATTACCCAAACATAAATTGTTCCTAAATAATTTAACAGATAAATGGGATTATTATATTAAATACATATGGATTTGATTGTTTATTGACCTGGATTTTTCTACCATTCATTTGAGAAAACCCTTGATTATAAACGAATTTACTAATGGATTAATATGTGTTTAGAATGAAATAAGTTTGATTGATTTATTGATATAGAATCACCTTGGATAGTATTTATTTTTGAGATGATTTGATTATTATTGTTTTCTGACCAAATGATAAATGAAATTTGTAATTGAAAGATAAGTGATGATTTTCATGATTTACCATTATTACTTTTGTTTTGATATTATGATTTCCATGATATTTTTCCTAGTGATACATGTTGTTATGATTTTATAGAAGTCTATACCCAGTGATACTTTTTGTAATTCTTATATAGTAGGCTATACCCATGGATTCATGATGTAATTATTATATACTGGGCTAGACCCTGATACATGCTGTAATTCTTATATATTGGGTTATTCCCAGTGAAACATATTTAAATTCATATATACCAAGATTGGTCCCAATACATGATAAAATTAATATATAATGATAAAAACATTGATTGTTTAATGAATCTATTATCTTGTGGGTTTGGCGATGATTTTAGTGATTTATACCATGGATAAAAGGTTTTGGTTGGAATGGTTTTGAGACATGATCAGATAAATTCTGGTATGGCACCGAGGTAGGTTGTGTTTTAAATTTTTTATATTGTTATAGTTGGCATGGTTGTGAGACATTCGAAGATATTTTTTGGTTTGGTGTCGAAGTAGGTAGATGTGATATTAATTTTATTGTTTAATTAGTAAATAAATATTCTTACTACATTATAGAATGCACATACTATTAAACTAGTTATGTTTAGAGACGATGGTGTTGAACTATTGATATATACACCCAACCAATTTGGGACAACATTTGGTATGTAAGAAGATTACATGGATGTAGGTTTATGAAAGGGAAAGTTTACTTACTATAGATTATTTATTACTGGATGGGCTAGAGTTTGGAGATGATACAGACATGGGGATCAACTCTGGGGACTTTGAGTTTGTTTAGTCTACAAGTATTTTATTTATATTTCTTATATCAAAACATTTAGTACGTTCTATCATTACATTACATTACCCCATTATTATTTATTATATTATTCGGTTTTCTTTTATTATTTGTATTTTCTACTATTTTTATTATTTCCAATACTTTTGATATTCTGATATTAATTAATTATTGGTTTATTACTTCATGTTGTAACTCTATAACCATGGGGTATTGTCTCCCCACTACACTTTTCAAAACCCCACTACTTGTCAGCATCCTCTGGCATACAGTGAGGCACGCGTGATATCTTATAACCAACCTATTTCATCTACATAAGAGAGATCCAAATTGAGGGACATTACAAATTGGTATAAAAGTGTCATGTTTCGTTTCTATTTATTTACTATTTGGGAATGTTTGAGAGGATACTAGGATGTTTCAGGATTTGGAAATGAAATTTTAAATGGGAGTATCTAACCAATGTATTGGGTAAACACTAAGTTCCCAAAGGTAGATTCTTATTAATAATTTTTTGTAGTCACAATTGATGTTATTTCACCTAGAGGGATTCACATATTTTTTGAGGTAATTATTCTGTAACATTAATAGATGTTGATTATTATACTTGTTGATCAGTATAGTGCAATCTGAGTTTGTATGCATCATGATAAGAACATAGGGATATATATTGACATTCATTTTACCCGATAGAAACATATCAATTCATGTGATATATATATTTCATTTTTATCATTGGTATTAGATACATATTATATCTGGGAAATTGAGTGAAATTAACCATTATGTTATGCTAAAAGACATAAAATCCTGGTTTAGAGAGACAAATAGATGTGGTTATAATTTTTGGTCACTGGTTTAGGTTGACTGTGTTGTTGTATAAAATGTTCTATGTAGTTTGTTTGACTTGTAGAGAAAATTATTCCTTTCTTTAATCGAGTTGAGTATCAATAGAGTTGAAATTAGAACGCTCCTAACATACCTGAACCAGAGATTCCTATAACTTCTAGGATCATGTGGATGTTCATTTTTGTAGTATATTCCTAAGGGTCATGAGATCAGTAGAATGAGATATTGTTCGCACCATGCATTCAATGTCTGAGATGATGAGAGAGTTCCGGTTATAGTACTCTCCTATACTCACAATGGAGGGTCTCCCCAAGGTATGTGAGTTCTGGGATGAGTTAGTCAAAAAGATATTTATTAATATTGAAACATACTCAGATGTAAGGGTTAATATTAGGTTATATATGCTTCGTGGACCATACTAGAAATGGTGGGACATTCTACTTCAATAAGGGAAGCATATGGTATTATCATGGATGGGATTTGATAAGTATTTCCTAAGTAAATTCTATCCTGTAATGTAAAGGGATGAGAAGGATCGTGAATTCATACACATGACACATGATGGAATATCTGTGTTGGACTATGATCAATGTTTCATAGACCTACAACACATTGTGTGATCATTGGCAGCTAATGGGATCCCCATGGAGTGAAATTTTTAGGATGGTCATGGCTGTGAGATCATTTCGCAGGTGAATGTGTTCCATCTGAGATTTTTTTTCAAATGTGAGGAATTGGGATCTCATAATGTTATGGAATATGACAGATTACCTGAGTAGTGGAAAAACTATTTTATTAAGGAGAGCTAGGGACTCTTCTTCTAGTTGAATGACGCATCACTATGATAGTTTTCTCCAAGGGAATAGTGCTTAGAGTATTCAAGACAGTGGTCTCCCAACTAAGGATCTTGTTCTATTACATTGTTATCAGTGTCTAATAATGGGAAACAAGATGCCTTAGTTTCCATGCCTTGCTTTGTAATGTCATTCTTATGAAATAACGGTCGACCTATAGATGTTTTTTAGGGGAATACAACAAAAATGTAGGGATAAGGTACTAGGGAAGTTACCGAAGTATTGGAAGGACATAACTACACTTCAACAAACCCATAGGTAGAGTCCCATAAGAAAATATATTCAGGGTATGGGACATGGTACCCCAATGTAGTAATGATAATACCATGAAGATGTAATATCATAGGGGAGTTAGACTAGAGCCCAGGGAAAAGGGGCTAGTTAGCTGCAGGTTATGAAGACTACTCTGACTAGTGTGTATACATGACCATATACTATTCATGGTGTGATTATTATATCATCCACCCTTTATTGAGATTTTTTGATATAGTATAACCACGTTAGTTTTTATCCTCTCATTTTTAAAATGCTTTGGGATTGGACATGGAACACTTGGATGGAGTATTGACCATCAATAGACCATTGGGTGTTTGGTCAGAGAATATCAAATGTTTCCAAGAATGTTCTCTAGAGATTCATGGGTACTATTTCGTTGGGGAACCATTTTTAATGGAAATGAGAATCATAAATTTGAATCTTTTTCAGGATTGTATTATTCTATACCAAGATCTATCAATTTTTAACGGAGGAGATTTTCCTTTCAATATCAAAATGGGGGAAACAATTCTCACTAGTGTGAGTGGAATCTTTACGCTAGTCGTGCATGAAAAATTAAATGATGATGGGGCTTTAACAAGACTATGATATCCATTATTATAATAAGTGATTGTGGAATTATGTAAGATTCCTTTATTCTAGTGGTTGATCATTTCCAGGATGTTTATCCAGATGAATTCTTTGGCTTTCTACCCTAGCATTAGACTGAGTTTACAATCAAGTTGGTACTTGGAGAAGAGAAAGTTTTTATCCCTCCTTATAGAGTGGTGATAAGAGATATATGGGAGTTTAATATTTTGTTGGATCATCTATAAGATAATATTTTATTCAATGTAACACATATCCAAGTGGTTCACTTGTCCTCTTTACCAAAATGATAATGGTAATTTTTTCTTTTTTATGGATTATCAGAGACTAAACCTGATGACATTTAAGAACCATTATCCCCTTATAAGCATCGATAACCTCTTCAATTAGATTAGCGGTGATAATATCTTTTCCGATATCGATGTAAGATTAGGATACCATAAGCTGAGGTTGATACCTTCTGACATACCTTATACTTCTTTTAGAAAAAATTATAGATTGTATGGGTTTATAGTTATGCTGTTTGGTTTGACTAACGCACTAATAGTATTCATAGACTTGATGAATCTGATCATTCAACCTTTTCTAGATTAGTTTTAGGTGATTTTTATAGACAATATCTCATTGTAATCCCAGTTATAAAACAATAATGCACAACATATTTACATTCTCTTCAGTATATTGAGAGTACATCTTCTTTATATAAATCTAACCCAATTTAGTTTTTATATTGATAAAGTGAACTTTTTGGGCCATTTCATCAAAGTAGTAGGAGTTTTAGTGGACCCATAGAATGTTAGAGTTGTGGTATTTTGGAGGTACCACAAAAATTTCTTATAAATTTAGATATTTATGGCATTAGAATGTTATTTTTGGCATTTTATTTTGGAATTCATAAATCTAGTAGCACCGATGTCTGGGCGGACTAAGATGATGGTGAAGTTTGTGTGGTCCGATGCTTGTGATAGATTTTTCCAAGAGATAAAGGTATTATAGACTCAATATGTATCCTTACCTTACATGTTCTAGGTAATTTATATTTTAAAAATTTATGGTTACACTGGAATCAGTTCTTATTTAAGTTGATTGAGGGGTTGGTTGGGGACCTAGATAGCTAAGGCCAGATGAGATGAATAACCCAACTCATTATTTTGAGATAGAAGTAGTGGTATATGACCTTAGATTTTGGAGGCTTTATCTCACATGTGATATTTTTGAGTTATAAGTTGATCATAAGACACTGAGGTACATATTTTCTCTACAGGACAAGAACCTTCGACAGAAGAGGTGGGTTGAGTATATAAAGGCTTTCAACATTGAGTTGGATTATACAAGAAGAAAGGGAAACATCATTTCTGATAAATTGGGATATAATATACATATAGAGGTAGTACGAGAGTCTTTTGATGAGTGGTTCATGAAGGTACTCTTTGTGGACATGCAACTAGATATTCATGATTCACAAAGATGAGAAACTCTAAATTCAACATCTATTATACCCATGATTTTGGAAAATATTTGGAATCAGTTTTAATCTGGCTTATAGGGTTTAGTACTAATATAAAAATTATATGTTGGTTTTAATTATCTTCTTTTTTATGACAGAGAATGAGATTATATAGGCATGTGTGAGAAAATGATGAGAGTTTTTCATGATTATAGATGAGAGAAACATCCTATTTCAAAAATCATTTATCGTGATCTCCAAACATAGTTTTAGTTGTTAGGAATGAATAGAGAGATAGAATAATTTGTGGTGATATTGTTAACTTTTCAGTAGGTGAATGATGAGAATTAGAGGCAAGATAGGATTTTTCTGGCTTAACCCATTCATGAGGTGAAAATGGAGGATGTAATTATGGATTTTTTGATAGGGTTACCTAGGGAAATCCATAAGAATAAGTTTTATGGGTGATTTTTGGATAAACTAAAAAAGGTAGCCCAATTATTTTTTATTAAGGATAGCCTCACAATTGATGATCTAGGGAGTATTTACATGTGTGAGGTAGTTCAGCTACACAATTTTTTGGGGAGTATTATTTTGAGAAGAGATATTCATTTCATAGCACAATTCAAGAAAGGTATCTAGAAGGCTCTAGGATCGTAGGTTATTTTGTGTATTGCCTATCATCCTCAGACTGATGGTCAATTTGAGAGGACTATTCATGTTTTGGAGGATATCTTATGAGTTGGTATTTGAGATTTTGGTTGTTTATGGGAGAAAGATATGTAACCCCATTATTTATCATATAATAACATCTTTAAAGAATCCATCCAAATGGAAACTTTTTAGGATTTGTATTGAAGGTTGTGTCATTCACCTTTTTGTTGGTAGGAAGCAGGTGAGTCAGTGCTTGTTGGGCCCAGTCTTGTATAAGAGACGTGTGAGAAATTTAAGTTGGTCAGAAAGTTGTTTGTGATTATACATAGTAGGATTAAATCATATGTTCTTCACTAGAGATGACCTATGAAGTTTGAGTTTGTTCATCATGTTTTCCATCGGGTGTCTCCTGTGTTGGAGAAATGTTGTCTCCGGAAATAACAGATTTGAGAACTTAGGTTTTTTGGATGATTGAGATAGTGGATAGGGTCGGTTGTTACAATAATGATTTTTCTATCCAGAACACTACAGTTCCATGCATTACATGTTTCATGAGTCACAAATTTGAATATATTATGCAGACCCTTGCCTTTTGATAGACATAGAAAATGCCAGGCATGGTGTTGCTGCATACTTTTATGAGCATATGATATAGATTGTAGACCATAGTGAGATGTATCCTTAGGGTAGGGATATTATGTTGGTTAGAGTGAAGTGGAATCATGAGAATGTTCCAAAGGAGACATGGGAGATGGAGTCTGATATTCGAGGAAATTGGATAGAGTTGTTCACTGAGGCCCCACAATGTTTATTAGAGTAACTCATGGATAAGCTCTTACAAGGTGGGGAGGATATAAGATCTTGTATTTTTATAGGTACGTCCCTCTTATTTTTTTTATGGGCCTTGTTCACTGAGTCTTATTTATATACAGAGATCCTTTATCTTTGAAAATGACCAAAAGTTCTAGCATATGTGTCTGTTTGAATTAATATAGTCCACATATAAATGAGTTAAAGGGTTTTATAAGGGATTTACATGCTTTGGAAGCCATTTTGGGTATTTTTATGGTTTTTACCTTGATCGGTTTTGATCTAGGATCCTCCTTGAGATCATTTTCACCTTCATAATTGTTGGAGAATCCTTCTAGAGGCATTTGTTGACCATTATCTAATGGTAGGGGGTCTAAACCTTTACTCTATGGTCTATTTAATTGAAAATTATGTGTAATATTATAATTATTCTAACATAACATTCACTTAAATAAATTATAAGATATATTAGATTATTCATTTGAATCCCTTTGGATTTAATTGGTTATTAACCTAGCATTTTACAACCGTTTGAGTGAGTGAAACCTTGATTATAAATTAATTGAATAATGTATTAAAGTGTGTTTAGAATGATATGGGTTTGGGTGATTTATTGATATAAATTCTCATTGTCCTAAATTTATTTTTTAGATGATTGAAATCTTGTTGGTTTATGAAAAAATGAAACAATAAATATGTAATAGAAAGATAAATTCTAATTTCCATAATTTACCACTGATCCTTATTATGTGAAATTGTGATATATTTTTTTTGTTCCTCTTCGTAAATGATTTAATGCCTATATTTTATGATATACCCATTTATAAAAGTTGTAATGCTTATATAGTGGGATATTCTTAGTTATTCATGTTTTAATTCTTATATAATGGTCTCAGACTTGATACATGTTGTAATTTTTATTAAGAGTGATATGCCTAGTGAAATATGCTAAATTAATTATATACTAGGATTGGCCTTAAGACATGATAAATTTATTATATACTGAGCTTTACCATGATTGTTTTCTAAAATGCATATATAGCAGGCTCTGACCTAGATTTGTGTGTTTTATACCATGGATACAAGGTTAAAGTTATCTAGGTTGTGAAAACTTCTCCTAGACATTCTGACATGGTGTCAAAGAAGGTTAGGTTTTTCCATGATAATATTGTTTTTGTTGGAATGGTTATAATACATTCTCCGAGATATTTCATCATGTTGATGAAGTAGGTTGATGTGGTTTTTATTTAACTATTTAATTAATTAATACTCATGTTTGTTGTATTATATCATTAACTTATTATCAGATTGGATATGTTTAGAGATAGTGGCATCGAGCATCTGAATTTTACTCTCACTATATTCGGTACTTCATTTGGTACCCAAGTAGATTACATGAATGTAGGTTTGTGAAAGTGAAGGGGACCCTTATATTTATTATTTATTGTTCTATGGGTTAAATTTTAGATAAGGGTCAGGAATAGGGATTGAGACTGGGGTATTTGAGTTTGTGAGTGTTCTTATCATGTATTTGTTTTACCTATATCATAACATTTAATACATTCCAAAATGAAAATACATTAGTCTTTTATTATTTATTAGATTATTTAATTGCTTTTATTATTATTTTACTCATATTTTGTATTGGTTTCATTACTTCCACTACTCTGATATTTTTTTATTATTGTATTATTTTTCTTTGTTGTAACTCTATAAATAGGTAGTATAATCTCCCATATATACTTATCCCACCACCTCTACTAGTCGTTAACCTCTATTGTATGGGGTGGTGTGCATGAGGTATATTAACCAAACATTTTCCTCTATGTGATAGAGTTCTATAATGGAGATAATAGATATACTGACTAAAAAGGATGTGACAATTAAAATTATAAAAATATATATTTTTTGGATTTTTATTTCTGGAATGAAGGTGTATATAGTAGAATTTTTAAAAATAATATATTAGTTTTTATAAGAAAAACCATAGTAAATATATGATGGTGTTTTAAAATACAACCTAAATGATATGAATGATGTTGAAACTATAGAAAACTGGGGATATGGTGTAGTGTCTTTTTTTTATTAGTTTTGGAAATAAGATCCTAATAAATCTATCTAGGAATCTAGTTTAACCGTCTTAGTTATATCATATTGACATAAAAAACCACATTAATAACTAGTAGGTAGAAAAATAGAGTGTTTTTTAAGAAGTGGGTTCCTCAGTCAAAGAACAAGGCACAATTTATTGAATAATAAAGAACAGATTACATGAGACTGAATAACAGAATATTATTACAATATTTATCAAAAGGGGGAGAAAATAACCCGAAAAATCATCCTACCACATAATGTCCTAGTTAAATACCTTGTTGGAAAGTCTATAAACAACCATGTTCACTTCATGAAAGGAAATAATGGAAATATAATTGATTTCCGTGTGCGAAACGATTCAATTAATCCAATTGGAAGTAAGAGGTCATTCAAGATTCCCCACCCTTCCAAATATCCTAGACAAAAGTGGTTGAATAACTTTCAACCTGGATATTGTTAAACCATATTGTTTTGTAAAGTCAATAACATAGATCACCCACATCATTTCTTTTTCTAGTAACGAGGTTGTACCACATCCTCCAAAAAGAATATGTGACACCTTCAATGATAGTCTTTGAAAATAACACCACACCATGCTGGTCCTTGGTTGCCTTTAGAGGAACCATCAACATTAACTTTGATCCATCCTAGAAGTGGATATTTCCATAATACCTCAATGGTTCGTTATGTTTGTCTGTATGTACCAGAAATTGTGAGTCATTGAAGGAACTCCAAGTCACCAACAGTGTTGTCACAATACACTTTCTAAATCGAGGCAGCATCTAGGATGGAAAGGAGAATCCTCTTCCTACCTACACTAATCATGAATGATCTATTACTATAAGTAATATTATTTCTATTATACTAGATCACATTAAAGTGCTCAGCAACAATAGTCAAAAAAGATTCTTGATTTGTTGAGAAGATTCTAAAGAAACACAATGCTGTAATTGAGAACTTATAGAATCAAGAAGTAACCATCTACAACCAAAAATGTCATGAATGTAATTCCAAAGAGCTTCAGTTGTACCAGGAAAGTTCAGTCAGAGATAATCCTCTGAACATTTATTAATAAAAATGAAATCGTCAACCAAGTACAGTAGGGTAGAAAAGATAACTATAGATCATAAAAATCACACCCATCACCACATCCACTATATCCTCCATCTTCTGTGGTATAAGTTTCCTACTCGAAGCATTCATAATGCGTAAGGACCTTAGAATATTTCCTTCTTAGATTCATCTTTTCCAGAGACAAATGTTCCTTTGAAGACAACATAACACCAATTTCCTTTACAACAGAAGATCTCGTAGGCACCGGCCTTGGAAGATAGGAGTAATCTTTTCTCGACCTCAGTCGTGGTGGGGCAGTCATAGCATCCTCATTTTCAGAAATCTTCATCCCCACACCCTGAAACACATCACTATAAGACATCTGAACCATACCATTCACATTTTCCTTGTCACTATCATAAATATCACCCCACTTTCCTGGGATTTTCACTTCTTGATACAGTAATCCCAGCTCTTGCTGATCTTGATTGTTAAAATCCATCATGGAAAGACATCGTGGCTTCCCCACCACATCCTCCATAACCGTATTCCAAATTATAGCACCCGCATGGGAGAGATCATCCTGCAGTAGACCCTCCTCCTGCATAACAGTATTCCCAATTGCAGTACCCGCATGGGAGAGATCATCCTGCAGTAGGCCCTCCTCCTGAATTGTATCATCTTCCTCCACTTGAGCCAATTCCCGAAATCAATTGCTAGTGGAACCATGATTGACATTCCTCCAGCAAGATCCTCCTGCCCTATCCACATCTCAGCACAGGCATCTGCTGCCCTTATTTTAGAAACAACTACATCCATCTGCTGCTCAGGCACAAGCTCCTTCTGCCAGTTACATGAATCCCAATTATCCACTTCCATTGGAATACCAAGATCACTCTTTAGAGGTTCAAAAATATGCCTCACAGTCGGTTCCTGTGACCGATCTTCCACCTCCTTCTGGGATTTCCCTTGCATTGTGGAATCATAATCAGAGCTTCCCACAGCCTGAACCACAACAACGTGAAGATCATTCGCTGCCTATGCAGAGGAAGTAACCAGATCTTGAGTGCCCTCCTCGCGTTGTGACCCAATACTCTTAGATATCTCCTTCATCATCAGAGAGACTGGACCAGCACTACCCATTCTAAAAAACCTCCGATGAAACCCCAGCCATACCATTACTTTGAAAAACTGAATTAGCATGTCCAAGATACCTACATGCAATACAGAAGGGCATCCACGACTCAAACTTAACATCCTACTTCCAACTAAACTCCTTACCATCTGTAATCTATACCCAATGGACAGGCGACCTCGTGACATCGACTTCTACACAAATCCCTAGAAAAATGGGGTGACAAACGACCTCCATCCGACGATCATAACAGAGGTATCGGCCGATCAAATTTCCAATGGATCACAAAATAGAGGGATTTTGAAAGGAAAGAGGTAGACCAGCAAGACTCACCCAAATTTCCATCGTCGAGTGGTCACGCCTCATGTGAAAATCAAAACTCCATCGAAGAAGGTAAAAGGAGTCATCATTTTAGTTTCAAGGGGAATGGGACCAGGAAGTAATTAGGACTTCTTCCATCTCAAACCGAATCATAAAATGCTTCCTATCGAGTAAGCCGACTACCATGAGCTCTTGAGGATCCCATGAATTGAAAATAAATTGATCGAAATCATTAACTGAAGTACGCTGATGACAGAACCGAGCCACCAACGTAAGATTGTAGATGTCTGATGCACCGTTAAGCTTTGTCGAGGAATGATTAAGGTGAGGCGCGCCGTGGATAATATCATGGAATTTTGGAAGGATTTTAATCCTCATAAAAGATGGAAAAAAATCAGGATTTTTGAACGGTGTGAAGGCCTTGTCTCATCCATGAGCTTGCAAGCCTCCCCCCTCCGATCGAGAGGGGGTAGCAAGGTTTCGCGGCATTAGGGTTAGGGAATTGCTGGAGAAGAAGAGAGGTTTCCCCAATTCTCATATATATTTTCACATAATTCCTCAAAGAGATGCTTTTGTAGTAAAAGGTGGAAGAAAATTATTAGCATCTTATCAATGTTCGTTGTATAGGTGACAACTAGAGAAAAGTTGAATCCCAAAATATTGTAGACAATCTTCAGTAGGGAATCATTTATGAGCAATATGCCAAACACGAGTAAATCTCAAGGGCTTAATCCACAGTTTGCTAAACAATTTCAACCAACCTAAGATAGAATCATATTTTATGAAATTGAAATTGTAAAAAGTTTTTGAATCAAGTACACCATTATAATCAGGTTCCCAAATGAAGAAATCCTTAGAGTTGCAATATACATATATGAATGTGAAGGATGCTAATATTTTTTTGAATCCACAATATTTTGATGTATTTCATTACTCTTTGTTAATGATAAGAGTATAATAATATTCCCAATAAAGGTGTAAAACTATATCATCAAAGAACGTACACACCCATATTTAGTGCTGAAATCGCAAACTTTATATTTTTTAATTTTATGACGATAAGAATGAAACGCTTTATTACATACATTCGTTACAACATAAAAAGGGAAAATGTAATCTCCTATATCCTGGGAGATGTTTTAGGTTTAGGATTTTTTTAGAATTAGTACAAACTTCTATATAAGTAATTTATACAACATAAAATGATAATTTCTCCCACTTAAACCATATTTTAATTTTCACATTAAGACAAAATCATCATCAATATGAAATCCATTCTTGACATAGCTCTTTAAATATTATTTTTTAAAAACCATGGAAATGGAAACATATGAAGGGTGAGATAAAATGCTCCATAAGGGTAAATATTAAAATTATCAATTGAATTTCATCAATGATAATAAAAAGGGAATAACGGTATAATGAAATAATAAAAGTGAATGTGTATTACATATGAATATTCTTACCAATAAATACAAGGATCATCAAATATGAACATATGAAAAAGGAAATATTCCTCAGAATTAGAAATCATGTGCCATGTGAAATCAATATCGATTATGAGAAACATTATAAACCTGTAATAAGCAATTAAAATTAGTTTTTTGGTAACTTGGAGATTCATTTTAATAAAATCTTTTCAAATACCATATAATTGGAATAAATATATGGCCACACTCTAATACATTAATTACCTAATTCATTATGGAATTATCTGCGTGCCCTCATCATTTAATTAATTACAGGCTTACTCGGTACAATCTAGGTCTTCCCATATTGAACAGTTACATGCTTACCGGGTGTAATCTGGGCCACCGATATTAATATGTAATTGGATTACTATGTTCCATCTGGGAAACATAATTTAAAATGGTAACGAGAATACATGACACTATTTTGGCCACCCCATGTTATGTGGTAATGTTTAAGAACAACAACGTGAATAATGTTCATAGATATTTAACATCTTTATAAAACACATAGAAGTATTAATTATTATTTCCTAACAATATCATCTCATTTAAATGAACGGGTAGAATTTCAATCTATTAGAAACATTACTAACCCATGTAAAATAAATGTTTACCATAAAAATCTCTTTAAAACAAGATTAACCTTTCGAAATGAAATGGGTTCCAAAACAATCTATTTGAAAAAAAAATTCTATCTAGATAAAGAATGAGGATTATATCAATAACAAATATCCCTAGTGGAGGACAAGTAAAAATAAGGGATGTTGAGTATTATGGATGAAAATAACTATAAAATTTCCTTTAAAACATTCCTTGGGTAAATATACTTTTCATTTAGAAAATCACTTTTTGTAACATAATTTTTTTTAAAATAATTATAATTGATTAAATACATGGAAACAAATAAAGAACGTTTTAAAAATAATTTAAATTATTTATTGAGTAAAATATTTATTCAAATTTGAAAATTTATTTTTTTATCATTTTTGGAATCATTTTTAGAAAACATAGTTTAGGAAGAAAACATATTTCCAATCATAGAGAGAATTGAAGTTAGATATTAATAAAAACAATTTCTCAAACATTTTAGACATTAAGGTGTTTGAAAATTGTATCATTACTTTAAAAATTAATTATTAACTAGAGGAGAATATATTTCATTATAATTATAAGATTTCAATATTGGAGACTTAATCCTAATGAACCCTGATAAATGATAAGATTGAGATAAAATACTTGTACCACTTTGGTAATTTTGAATCAAAATAGCCATGAAATAATACTATAAAATGAAACATAGAATATATTAAAAATAAGGAGATTCCTGATATATCATGTAAAATTGGTATTATGTTCACCTCATAAAAGATGATAGGTGTATCACTTAACAAATGTATCAAAGAAGGATAATTCGAAAAAAAAAAATCTCTTACCACTTACGAAATTCTAAAACCTTAAACCACATGAAAGATATATCCTAAAATAGATATTAAAATAAAATTTAAATTAAGGATAAGATTCATAAAATAAATTCATGGTTAGTATATGTATCATAAAACAATAAGAAAGCGGTAAATAACGTATACATGTTATAAAAATAAATGTGAGATAAGAAAAACCCTTACTTTAAGTCTTACATTTGTTGTACTCATTCCAAACTCCATTATAATAAATATATGTTTATGATAAATATATCATAGATCCATATTAATATATATAATACCATATATTATTTTCTTATGACTTTATATTACACTTTTATTAACAATTCCATGTAATTGTTTGGAAACTGGTAAAAATTGATTTGTTTTTCGTACATGTTTAACTTGTTATTCTTTGTCCTCTTAATTAGATATTTATTTCATAACCAAAAGAATGTAAAAAATGATACAAATATAATATATATTTAGTTTATATATATTTATACTAGTCCATAAAATTTAGTGATAGTAAATGAAATGAATCGTTCCTGGAGATGGTTGGTCGTACGTACACACCAACATCATTTTTCATTTTCTTATCCGTTTGAAAAAAAATGGAAAGTGAATGATATATTATCATTATAGAATAAATTTTTTGAAATATATATCACAAATATTTATTGAACAAATCTTTAATACATTCTAGGTATAGAATGAATGAATTACATCACTTGGCGGGGAGATAGTGCATCATACACACAAATAAAGTTATCATATTCCTGCCGAATGGAAAGCTTGTATGTATGTGTGATATAAAATTTCCCTAATATTAATAACTTCATAAATATAATATATATTGTATATAAACGGTATCAATACTAAAAAATATGCCTCTATCAATGCAAAAAATATAACAATATTAGTTCGGCTAAAAACCCGAGGCTTTTGTCAGTGCTAAAAATTACTAATAAAGGGGTACTTTATGAGCTCTAAAAAACAACTGCTAAATCATACATTTATCAATGATTATGTAAGAGAAGAAAAAATACTCAATATATCAATGAATTTATTTAGCATTGATAAAGGAGAAATTTTTAATAACTATGAAATATGCTGATAAAGGAATCATTTATCAGTACTTTTAGAAAGGATTATAAATTGCCCCTTTATTAGTTATTTTAGAAGAATTGATAAGAGATTCATTTATCAGCTAATTTTGTAGTACTAATAAAAGGGAATAATATTGTGTGACGTAATAGACCATTATAGTAGTAGAAATTGGGTATGTAGTGTGCTGTAATAACCCGCTTTTGCATAAGAAAAATCACCAGAAATTTAAAAAATCAAATACAAATAAATAATTTAAATGAAATAAAATTTCACCAAAAAAGATAAAACACTATTATAGTACTGAATAATACACATATAAAAAAGAAAAATCCACCCCTTCTTGAGAAAAAGAATGCATCTATATAAGAAAATAATTCTTATAATATTAATAATATAAATAAATAAAGTTAATAGAAATTGTTAATTTTAAACTAAACATCGAGTCATACCAGGAACATTATGCATCGGATTGCGTTGCTATTTATTTTTTTACTTTAAATGCCATTCATTATTCATATTCAAGAATTAACTTTGTATCCTTTTTCTCCCTCCATGAATGTTTGTACTATATGATAAAAATGAAAAGGAAATTAATTATGCAATAGAAGATAAAATGATAAGAAAACAATATAGGCTCATTATTTCAGTTTTGACGATGTGATACACATTTTAAACTAAAATGACACTTATATATTGAAAAGAAGCACGTGGATTTATACTAATTACACTGTGTGTTGGATTGAGGTGAGTCAGATTCCTACACATACCAAATAACTTATGGATCATTTTTCTAATGTATCAAAATAATGTGAAATTTGTTTCCTTACTTTTGAGTATAAAAATTGTGTGTTTTTTTTACTAAAATGTCATTTTAAACTGGAAACATGCACTTTGAGTCATACATGTCTCATAGTGTGTGTTTTTATGTGAGAATAACTACTACACATAAATAATTAACTGTGAATCATTGTCATAAATTATCTTGACAATTCATGAGGTCTTGATCAGTTTTCAGTGAATGACACTTTTTGTATTAAAATTTCAATTTTAAAATGGCTTATGTATTGTTTTCCTAAATTAACAATATAGTTAAAATTTCATTTTCTTGTTTTTGAGTATTTTAGTTTTTATTTTAACAAAATTAATGTCAATTTTGAATAAAAAGATGCACATAGTGTCATACCGGCTACACCGTGCATCAGAATGAGGTTTAAATAATTGATTCATGTCCCAAATGAAATATGGATCATTTTAATATGTAATCAAAACAATATTAATGGATTTACTTGGTTTTGAGTACACCATTTGTTCTTTTTACTAAAATGTCATTTTAAACTAGAAAGAAACAAATTGAGTCACACTGGTCGCATTGTGTGTCGATTTTTTTTTAGAGTGATTCCTTCACATCAAAAATTAATTAAGAATCATTTTACAAAATTATCAACAAAATACTATTGTGTTTCTTAGATTTTAGTGTTTGCCACTATTTTGTATTAAAATAACAATTTAAACTAATAATGGAAACTTTGAGTCATATCGGGAACATCGTGTATAAGATTGGGGTGTGGAAGATTCCTACACATTAAAAACAAAATTAGGGATAATTTTATTAATGTATAAAATAAATATCAATTTGTTTTCTTTGTTTTGAGTATTTTATTTATTTTTTAATAGAATTAATGCTAATTGGGAATAAAAAGACACACTTTGAGTCATACTGATCACACCGTGTGTTAAATTGAGGTTCGGTTGATTCCAACACTTCCAAAATGAGTTATAGTCTGTTTTTATAATGTAATTAAAACAATACTAATGTGTTTACTTAGTTTGGAGAATTCCACATGTGTTTTTTTAATAGAATGTCATTTTAAAGTGGAAACACTCACTTTGAGTCGTACATGTTGCATTGTGTATGGCTTTGACAAGAGTCTAATTACAACATGCCAAAAACTAATTATGAATTATTTCACAAAATTATTATGAAAATCTGATAATGATTTATCTAAATTCAGTGAGTGAATCTTTTTTTGTATTAAAATTTCAATTTTAAACTAATAATGGGAACATTGAGTCATATCTGGCACATTGTGTATCAGATTGAATTAAGATTCATAGGCATAAAAAATGACTTATGGATCATTTTACTAAAGCACCATGACATTCTAAATGTGTTTGATACGTTTTGAGTATTCTAGATGTTTTTTATGAAATATAATGTCAATTTTGAATGAATACACTCACTAGGAGTCATACCAGTTATACTGTGCATCAGGTTGAGGTGTGGATGATTCCTACACATCTCATATGGCTTATGGATCATTTTATTATACTATAAAATCAATTCTAATCTATTTCCTTGGTTTCAAGTATTCCACTTGTGTTTTTTACAAAAATGTATTTTTAAATTGTAAAAAATCACTTTGAGTCATACTAGTCGCATCGTCTGTGGATTTGACATGAGACTAATTCATACACATCACAAATGAATTATGAATCGTTGTCCTAAATTATCAAGAAAATCTGAGAGTGTTTTCTCATTTATTAGTGAGTAACACATTTTTTCATTCTACAATCAATTTTAAAATAATAACAGACATGTTGGCACCATCCCACCTTGATGACCAAGATATATCAATGCTGATTTTCCTCCAATAGTTCTCTTGTACGCCTTGACTATACAAATATTTATTCATACCTTTATGTTGGATTATATACTTGTTTGATGATTGGGACATTTATAGATTTATTTTAAATAACAATATTGAATAAATTGATGCTTCCAATAAATAATCATCTTTGGTCATACAAAATAAAATGGTTGAACAACATGATAACACATTATGTCAATAAAAATGTTTTGATTTCATTTTCCTATGATAAGCACTATATTGATGAGGTATTGTGTAATTTTATTCCTATGGATTCTTATCACTTATTATTGGGATGAATTTGGAATTTTTGGAATGGAATTGACATATAATGGGAGGAAAATCAAATATTCTTTGGGAGCTTGGGAAGATAATATTACAATTTCTCATTTGAAACTATCCTATTTTTATCAAGTAAAATTTCCTCCCAAATAGCCCAAAGGATTCCTCTTTATCAATTATCCTATAGTGGAGAAATAAATTCAAAAATAAAATCCAATTATTTATTTATTAATGATGGTAAAGTCATTCCTCAATAATAAGATTCATCATTATAGGTTATCTCCTTCATTGAATGATGAATATCATTTTGTTTTTCCTAATAATATTTTAAGTGGATTTATACCCTATATAAAATCTCTTAAAAATGATATTTTTTAAATATTTCACCTAAAACATTTACACAATAAACCTTATCTTAGGTGAGAATTGTTGTGTGTACTTTACAAAAATGTTTTTCAAACATAATCTTGATATGATCCTCAGTATACTTTATTTACAAAGTATTTTATTTTTTTGCAAGCCAGTGCTTTATCTTATCCTATACCTCATTCTCCACCTTAATATCTACATATGAATTCTCCTCTACCATATTCTCTGAATCTAATTATTTTTCCACCTCCAACTACACCTCCTCCAACCCCTCCATCATGTAAAAACAATTTTATTGCTTATTAGTCAGTGCTTCTAGAAAAGTTTATTTTCTACAATATACATATCCTTTATAAAGAGATAAAAATTAATATATAATCATTTGGAAACTAATTCCTCACACCCAAAAAATATTTCTAAGGTCATAACATGCACTAGATCACAAACATAGTAATTAATCAACTAAATTTGTTTTCAGAAAACATTTTGAAAAAAAGTACACTACCAACTCTTCTATAAACAAAACTAATTCTTATTTTGAGTATGAAGGTGGTCAAAAATCATTATAGTTCTGAGAAATTATAGAAAAACAGTTGATTGTAAAATATATTTAAATAAAATATAATTACCTTCAAAAACTACATGTTGGGGGACGAGGGTCTTTTCATTATTTATGATCCCTATCCTAAATTTGGAAACATGATATCCACAATTTATTTCATTCTATTTCTTTTCACACTATTAGAACATTGACCTAAATAATTAAATTGTTTTTTATTACTTTTACAGTTAAATAATTCTATATATACATTAATATTTTCCATTTTTAGTATTCTATATGTTTTATCTCTTAATACACCCACTTCATTCCATAATTTAGCCTATATTTAGTGACTACCCTATCATAACCTTAAAAAATATGTATAAAAATATAATTCGATGTTTATATATAATATATTTATTTAATTATTTCACAAATTCAGAATAGACATCATGTGTGGTCAAATTTTTTGATAACCATGCATTGTATCCTAAAGATAAACATTCATAGGGTCTATATTGACTGTGATTAGCATTCATTACTTTATAAAAACGTATAAATAATGAAAAAATTGAAAATATATTTTTTTGTGATTAGATTTAAGAGTTTTGATTCTTTATTATATGAATAAAAAAGCGTCTCTTGTCAGATTTTTTTTGATCATACAAATATTGTAACCAATCTATTTTCTTATAAATTTATTCATTATCAGACATATTTTTTTCATAGAAATGATACAGGGATTAATGAATACAAATCATGCTTTGTAAGAAATTCCATTTATATAGAAGTAATATAAATTCCTATAGAAAATATGAATAGTATTTATCATTTAATAACAAATTATCACACTATTTTGAAAGATGTATTATGAAAATATACAATACTTATGTACTCACAACTAAGAGTCCCATCAATTCATACTTTAGAATCTCAAATGGAGTCTTTAGCCCAAATCTATATATTATGGAACATCCGTAAATTTTTTCTTCATGTGGAATTTTGTGAAATATTTTAATCATTAAATGTGTTCTCTATATGAATTTTTAATGATAATAAATTTTTCTCTATAACTAGTGGGGAGAAGGTACTCTCTCAAGGTCATTTTGATTTTTTAGTTTATTTTGTATATTTTCTTGATTTGACCTTCCATTTCTCCATCGATTTACCCATCAGTAATATAATAGCTTCACATTGGAACTCTTGTCATAAAATATTATAGGTTTTTCTATTTAAATAATTTAATAAATACCTATGTCATGTATCTTAATAAAATTAGACAACCATGCTATGAAAGCTCCAATAACATCATTGACCATTGTGAAATACAGTTCAGCAAGTCAAATAAGCAACTAAATAGTTGACCCATGATCTACCTCAATAACCACTCCCGTGTGATCTTTTGGGAGGTCCTTATGTTTTATCTTTTCTCCCATGATATTATACATTGTACCCATCACAACATGATGGTGCACGGGTGTTGACAGATAAAAATCACATAAAACTATACTGTGTAGAATTTTTGTAATATGATATTATAAAAAGTTGTTTGATTCAAATTTAGGAGAAAGTGTAATGAAAAATTAATTACATAAAGTATGGTATGAGGTTGGGGAATGACTAGCCTCATAGCGAGTAGGATAATTTTGTTCATGTGTGGACCTTTTCTCCACATCCTATATGATTTGATCCTCTCTCACACATTGGTCTTCCAAACCAGAAAGAACAATAAAATTTTACTGATTCGATTTGTTTATGCAATTGTCTCACCTTATTAAATGTATATTAAATTGATTTTATATTCTTGAAGTATGTTTTATAAGAGAATCCAAAACCTAATCATCTGAAACAACAACATGTTTCTGGCTGCTCAAAAGCTATTAAAATGAGTTTTTCTTCTAGTAAAGTGATTACAGATTCTTGTGTGTAAACCATATAAAATTATTATGAACATAAATATATATTTTTATGTAATATTATTATAAAGGATAATAAATTACAATTATGTAATACATACATATGTTTCCTAGATCATTTTTTGTTGCATCAACTAGTTTACCCTCTTTATTTACACAATTTTCATTCCATAGCACATGAAGTGGGATAGACATGGCTTCATATTTTGATTCATCACTATTCACATATAAAATATGTATATTTTATTCATATCACATAATTAAACTATTATTTTTTATTTTAAATAAAAAACAAATTCTTCTATAATTATGGATACCCTATCCTTACTTTGCGATATGGGTATATTGGTTTTGAGGCATGTGTTTTATTTTCAGCACTCTTTTGTGGTCTCATAAATTAAAATTTTTTATAATGCTGAAGAAAATAAATAACCTCAAAATATATATTATCATTTGTTATTACACTAACATTATTTATCATTACGACAATTAAAGATATAATTCCAGGTTTCCTACATTATAATTTGTTCATAACTAACTATTGGGGAGGCATTACTTTTCCCTCAGTATCCCTAAGATGTAACTTCATTATAAGAGTCTAGAATCCTATATGGGTTTTTAAAATGGCCATTTATACAAATTTATTTTGTAAATATTCTAAAATAAAAGAACTCCCTGTGGAATAATGAAAAAAATTTCAATGATTCATTAAATAATTTTTTGGAAAAAATAGAGAAATTATATCATAACATTACCATTATATCATTACATGGGGTATCCTTTGTTATATATTATTCATGGAACCATGAATCAATATAAATCATCACATTCATCCTTGTTGTCACCCCAAGATAACTAATGAACATTCAATTGTTGTGGTTAATTGGTTGGTGATGTTGATTCCAACCAACATAAAATTTTATACCCTAACTTATTCCCTAGATAATTTTACTCAATAATATGTTGTTGATTAATTTTTTTCCATCAACATGTTTTTTATCCACTAATAATTCCATAGTTTCATTATCAAATAGTTTTTTCTTCCTCAGTATTGGTAATATTATCATGTGGAGATGTCATTATCTTCATAAGTAGTCAAACAATTAATTTGTTTTGAAAAAAACAATGTAAACATAGAGAAAGGATTTGAGAAGGGTATCATTCATGCTCTATTGAAAACTTCATTTAATATTTAAATACATATTCATACTCATTTTCCAACCAATTAGAATAAATCCATTTTGAATGAAATGTGAAATTAAATTTAAGAAAATAATTTCCCTACTACGGTAGTTGTTATCTTATGGATCCATCCAATAGTGAAAGTTATTGATGGTGGATAAGTCTAAATAAAAAATTATATATTACCTATTTTGGAGATGAAAGGTCCCTCATAATACCATTAGAACATAAAATCATCATCACTAAACTGAACTAACTCTAATTTATGTTTTTAGTCCTTTTCCCTCTCATGTATCTCTAATATAAGATCTATATATCCACTAAGGTTTAAAAATAACCAAAATTCATTTTTAATTTTATATTATAATGTATAAAATTTATAAAAATAGGTAATGAACATTACAATTCAAAATTAAATAAATTTTGAGTCCCTTAATCTATAAAATTTGTTATTATGTAATCCATTCTTTTTTCTAAATACCTAGTTTTCTTCCCAAATGTAGCCTAAATTCTAGCTTCTATTATCCTCTCTAAAACAATTATTCATCTCACTTTAGGAACACATGACATCCAATTTTAGTCATTTACATCCACTCACAAGCATTTACTATTTTCCATATCCTATGAAATGTTTCTTTTTTGGCATTTCCTACCCAGTCAAGAATTTTGACATGTTTGAACTATTTTAGTGGGATTTTATTTATATAAATAGAGGTGTTTTAAGAAAAAATTATAATGTTTCATTTTAACAATGTTTTAAGAATTGTTTCACTACAATTGGATCCTTTTGAGCAAAATAAATTGGATGAAAATGTATTCAAATAAATAAGGATCATAATGTTATATTGTATTTTTCTTCTTTCAAGTGTTAAGTTTTTTGTACTGTTTTTATCAAAATTTACCCTTTTATATTATTTATTGGGGAAAAAAGAAAGTATTCCACACATAATAATTCAATTTGAAATATAACATGACACAAAACATTCATTGTAGTTGGAAATTGAGGGGTTAAATGGGACATTAAAATTCATTAAGCACAAGGAAGATAATGGTGATGTGGAAGTGATAAAAAACTTGGATGGAATCTTAAAGATGTTGAGAAAAAAATATGAAATCCTTTGATATCCTTGAATAATTGAACCAAACATTAAATATGATTTCCTTATTCAAAGGTTGGTAATGTTTTCTTCAATGATTCCATGATATCAAGGGATTCATTCTTTTCTCTCAAAATCTCTTGGATTTCCTCCATATTTTTCATAACGTCCCCATTACCTTCACCTTCCATGTTCTTCATGACTTTTAATTTCCCATTTAACCCTCTAATTTCCAAATAAAATTCCTAATTTCTTTCATGTTGTGTTTCTAGTTGATTTATTTTATGCATTAAGTGTGTTTTATTATATATCTATCATACCAAAATGAATCCTTATTTACACCACCTTATTTGTGAAAAACATGGTCCTTTCTAATGAAAATAAATTTCTTTTGATAATGACTACTATATATTGTATTATTATTTCAATTAACATACATTAAAAAATATTTTCATAAAAATAAAAATGAGATTCAAAGTTTTCATATGGATCAAGGGAATGGGGAAATATCCAAGAAAACTTACCTAGTTACTTTACATAAATCACTTTATGTGCATGTTAGTGCACATGTAGCTTGTATTTTTTTAGGATTATGCTTACAATGACTGATTATCTATTAGATGGGATAAAGTATAAAATGATAGATAGTGGATACTTGTGGAGTTTTCATCATAAATGATAGGTAGGTTATTCGTGGTGGGTTTTATTTTTACCTAGAATTTATCATATTGTTATAGTTTGTATGCCTATAAAAATTTATATTCACTATATTCTATTATGTAATATTTTACACAGATTCACTTTTCATGTGATTTGGTTTTTTAAACCATTTCACATGGATCATGTTGATTGATACATATTTATTGTCAATCGTTTGGAAATTTATTGATAGTTCCAAGGGTTGAGTACCATTTTGATTAAGCTCATGTTAGCTTATGAATAGTTGGACTTGATTGTGATGTTATTGTTTCAAAAAATTAAAATTTATTGATCAAATAACACACACATGCATAAATAAAGAAAATAAATTTTCTTAAATTGGTTTAAATCATCAAAAATCACTTCATTCTTATAGAGGAATTTATTTAGAAAAAAATAGAAAATTAAACTTAAATATAACATCTTCTATATATGGCACAACATATGGAAACTCTAACACTATTATATGATCTAGTGTGTTGTGGTTAGAAATATTTTCATTTATAAATGTAATAAAATTTAAATTCATAAATTTTATATACTATTAGTTTATAAAAATTCAAACATTATTTTGACTAATTATATATTTAAAGGTTATGGGGAATTACTAAAAAATATTCATTGATAATGGAAGTAAATGGGACCTCCTTAAATGATCTCTCTAACCCATTGAATATCATCATCCCTCATAATTGCAATGTTTTAGTGAATATATATTTTCTATTAAATTTAATAACATTAGGAACCTATTAACAAATTATAAAAACAACTTTTATTGAAAATCAATAACAACTTTTGATTTTAGATCAAATAAAAAACAGAAAAATTTGTCTTATTCGGATTTCAATGAAAATTTAAATAGTTTTGTCCTTATTAAATTATATCTATATAACATATTGATAATTTTAACCAATATAAAATAGAAAATTTAGACTTTAGTTACCCAAATATTATTAACCCATTCACATTAAAATAATATATATATATTGACCCATGAACTTATATAACATTGATGATGTCTTCTAGTCATCATAATAATAACAAGTATCAAGGTATGTAAAAATAATGCCACAAATTTACATTTATAACTTTATATAAACATCACTGATACAAAAAGAAAATAAATAAGAACCTATAATGTTGTAAAATAATTTTATTATAAATTGATTTGGGAGTGGTTTATATTTAATAGTCCATATACTCTTACGTGATTCCTTATAGTTATATACCGACAAATTTAAAATAAATATATGGAATGAAGTAGTGTGGAAACAAATCATAAATAAATTTTGATCATAATGAAAGTAAATATATATATATATTTTAACTAAATTTGATAATAAGTTACATGAAGAACGTTATGCTTCATCTCATGGATGTGTGCCACATGATGTTAAACAATATGATTTAATGATCAACATGAGTATACAAATGAAACATCAAAAAAATTATGTTATAAAAACATATTATATTTTTGAAATAACTAATAGAGTGATAAAAACACATATCAAAAAACCATGAGCCCACTTTACAATATTACAATCTAATAGCATTCCCTCTACAATTAGTATAATATAAAATTAAACTTTTTTCAGCATCATGTTCACGTCATAATATGGACACAAAATTAAAACTATGACTATCCAAACTATCTAATGGGTAACAAGAAGTAATATAATAGAATCATCAAGAAAATCACTCACAATAATGGATGGAGATGAAGTTTGTAGTGGTCTCAAATGAAGCTGGAATGAATATAAAAAGTAGGGGTGGAATTGTGTAGGTCTAGGTAAGTGATATAGAGAGAGATTTGATTTATAATGTTATTTATGGATTAGAATAGTGCAAGAACACTTACCATTGATCCCAAACAGTCAAAATATAGTGTAAATAGATAAAATAACATACATTTGATCACAGACTTGATTCGTCTAAGGTAACGTAGAGGAGTAGCACCAATAGTAGGGGAGTTCTATGAGAGCTTGGAAATCGTGAATGAATGATCCATGACTTGGATTCTTATAAACAGATTGGGAATTGTCTTATTAGTGATTTCAAAAAAATGTTGACAAAAGCCATTTTATCAGCGCTCAATAGATAAGTATAAATAAAAGGCGTCTCTAACAGAATTTTTTCAGAACTAAAAAATATAGAGCTTTATCATTAAAAAAATGCACTGATAAAATACATATTTATCTGTGCTAATGATTATACATTGATAAAGATTTATTTTATCAGAGTTTTTTAGTGATGATAAATTTTAATCTTTATCAGTACTAAAAAATCACTAATAAATGACTTATAATTATAATTACAAATTAAAAAAATTATAAAAAAGTTTATATAATTATATACTAGTTTATTATAATTTTATAATTATTTAAATATAAAATTATATAGTTATAATTACATTAATACTTTTTAAAAAAATTATATATTTTTTATAATTATAAATATATAATTTTATAAATAATGTAAATACAAATTTATATATATATATATCATTATTTAATTATTGATATATTTTATAAATATATATATATATATAAATATAAATATAAATATAAATATATTAAATATATTCATTATTTAAATATATTTATTATAATTTTATAATTATAAATATACTTATATACTTATCTATATTTATATAATTATATACAATAAAAAAATGAAATATAAATATATTTATTATTTTTATATATTTATTATAATTTTAAAAATATATAATTAATTATTTTTAAATATACGAATAATAATTTTAAAAAATAATATTTTTATTTTTATATAATTGTATAAATATATATATATATATATATATATATATATCCCCTAAGGTACAGCTCAGTTGTAGCTTCCCCTGTGGGTATCTGAGGGGTCTCGAGTTAAACTCTCTATGAGTATATCCCTAAATTGTATGATTCCTTCTTTTCATTGTAGTATAGCCCCTTTCCCCAAATAATGTTTATTTACCTATAATAATTAAAAATATATAAATTAATTAATATTGTAAATGTTCAATTATAAATATAATTAATTATAAAAATTTAATTACAAAGATATTTTTATAATTACAAAGGAATACATAAACATAAATACATTCAGTTTAAAAAAGTGAGAAATTGAACAAATAAAAATGAGTACACTTTAATTTTTTTTTAAAAAATATATAATTTCTATTAATTAAATTTAAGATATTAAAAAAAATATGAATATATATTGAATTAAAGATGAATACATATTGAAAATATTAAAACATAGCACATAAATATATATTAATAAATAATAAAAAATGATTAAATTCAAAAATAAAATAAAAAATAAAAAGATATTAAAAATGAATAAAGAATACTAAATTATGATAATATTTACAGAAATAAATAAAATCGCAATATATTATATGTATAAAGTTATAATGAACTTCTAAAATTTTCTATAATTTGAATAAATTATATAAATATTAGGTTTATGTGTCTATATTTAAGATTTTCCTTATAGCATAAATATTTTCAACTATGCATTTTATATAAGAATGAATTAATTATATATTTTTGTGTGAAATCAATGTTTTACATGACGTTCGATATATTTTAAATTAAGAAATTGAATAATATTAAAAATGAATAAGAAATTAATATTTTTTATGTATTTCATTTTATTCATTAAATATATAAAAGATATATTATTTATTACTATTTATAATTAATATATATACATTTATATATAAATATATATTATACTTTTTTATTAAAAATTATTTCATTAATTATTTTTATATAATTTTGAAATTTATTTAGTATTATTTTTTTTGTTTAATTATTAAAATTTGTTTATTTTTAATTTGTTTAATTATTATGATTCATTCCATATATATATCTATATTTACTATATATTTTTAATTAATATTTATACTATATATATGTATATTAAATTTTATTTTTATCAATAATTATTTAAATAATCAATTGTTGAATATTTTTCTTAATTTTTTCACTTTTTAATTTTTGTTTGTTAAATTAGTTCATTTTATTCATTTTATGTATCTATATATTTACTATATTATATTTATTATGTTTTATAGTTTAAAAATATGTGTATTCAATTTTAGTCATTTTTAATAGATATTATTTTATTACTAAGACTATTATTATTTATTTGTTTAATGATTGCAATTTATTTAGGACCATTATCAGTGCTAAAAGAGATTTGATAAATTCTATTCTTTATGAGTACTTAAAATAAAGAATTGATAAAGTGTACCATTTATCAGTACTAAAAACAAAATGCTTATAAAAGGTACTATTTATTAGTACTAAATAAAAGCACTAATAAAGGTTACCAATTATCCGGGATTTTTTATAGCACTGATAAATTATATCACTGTTAAGAGCCTTTTTTCTATTAGTGTATGTAAATCAGTATTCCAAACCACGAAATATGGTAACGAAAAATCGAACGACATCAGTTTGTGAGGAGGTGGTCTTATGGACACACAAATGATGATTTCATAAACCAGTTTTTAAATGCTTGTATGGTTTAAAATCATACCCTTAGTTAAAAACATATCCTTGTATATATAATAATGAGTTTATTATATATGCAAGACATAAATATAATTTAATATGTTTGAGTAAGAAATGAAATAAGAATGATCGTTGATGAATGTAACATCTTCTATGGGTAACTCATTTTTGTTTAAACTTAAGTCCTTACTTGGTTTTCTTTATGCTCAAATTAATTCGTATATAATGAGAGGAGATTATTTTTGAATTTATTTGGGTATATTCTAGACAATTTAAATGGATATTGAGTTGTGAAGAAGTGGGGAGAGTGAGGGCCTTTTATAGTTTAGGGGGAGTGAAATTCGTGTAAATACTCAAAATTATTTAGTATTGAGAGGTCTTCATTTCTTTATGGGATTAAAAAATTTATTAATAATATATGATATGGATTATTTGGTCCAAAAACATCCAATACAATGAGTAGATACATTTTATAAAAATTTTGTTCTGTTACTCCTATTTTTCCTTATTTTTTTCATTTTGGGTTTTCTTTAAGGCAACTAATTTTCTAACCTATGTAATTATTTCATTAAGAAAAAGATAAAGTTAGAATTATTATAAAATTTATAAAATCTTATGTTATGTATTAAAACCATATTATAAAATAAAAATTCTATTTTTTGGACATTAATTTTAACAGAATCACATGTAACGTGCAAAAACACTTCTATAACCATAACCATTCCAAAAATGTTTTTACTATTTAGGCAGCAATATGTTCATTATAAATAATAAAATGGTTAATTAAAAGAACATATGTGATATTTATTATAATTTATAAATTACTCTATAGAATATTTTATTCATAGTAATTTTAAATTATTTAATTATGTATATTTTTATAAAATATCATTAATATCAATTCTGACATTTTTATTTTAATTTTAATTTAAAAACATAAATACAAAGATAAAATTTGAATATATTAAGTTCTGTACAATTTAAAATGAATAATTCGTCTATAATATTTGTTAAAGGCAACAATTCATATAATTTACATTGCTTTTAAATTTATTAGTATCATTTATTTTAGTTAATTATTGACTAAATAATTACCCGATTAACATTTATTCAGAATTTTTAGTAACCCATTCATAACCAAAAATTATGGATAAATTATTAAGATGGTAAAAAAGCATTTAGGATTTAAAATACTAAATATAACCAATCCAATATGGTTTTTTCTATCCCAAATCATTTTAGATATTATGATCAAGGACAAGTCCTTTTAGGACTTTTTCCTTTCATAACATATTATATAGGTCCATTTCATGGAATATTATTATCACAAACTTCTTAAAATATACAACAATTTGATAAAGATATGTATATATATATATATAATTGGATTTGAACAAATTGTTATTTCATTTCACACCTGACATTCAAATCTTAATCAAATTGTGAACTTGTTTCCACCTTATTCACATTAATAAATTTCACTATTTTAACTTATCATTACGGTAAAAAATAAATTTTTTTATTAGATAATAAAAATTATTCTTCTTCAAAATATAGAATCCATTTGGATAAATTTAACTAATATAAGAGATAGAATTTAATTTAAAATTATTACTAGTGACGTGTCGAGAAACAATGGTTTTAAAGTGAAAATGTTCATAATATTACAATGTTATTTTATCTAAATTAAATATGACAAATAGTAAAATGAAATAAATTGGATTAAAATATTAATTATAGATCTATTTTGTCTTTAAAACCAATTTAAGATAAAATTTAATGTTAAAATTTTTTTATAAAAAAGTCTGTTTTTCATTAAAATTCAGTATTTTTCAAAATTCATCAAAAAATAAATATTTTTATAATAAAATGAAAAAATTAACATAAAAAAATTCTGATATTACTCTTTAAATAATTAAGTTTATTTTGTTAAAAAAATTGTAAAATTTTCAAAATTTTGTTTTAGAATAAGTGTTTCATAAATGGTGATGAAACTTCTTTTTAAAAAAATAATCTATTTAAGCGTAATATTGTATTTATTTTCATCTATTGTATAGAAAACACATAGTATTAATGTTGAAAATTTGATTAAATATATTACATATATATTTAAATAATATAATCCAATAAATTTGATTCATTTATTTTAATGTTATAAAACACAATTGTGCGTATTAAAATAAATTTCCAAAAAAATATTTTTTTTCTCAAAATAGTTTTTTTCCTTTCTAATAAAGTGGTCACAGAAGAAATAATTATTTATTCCGGTGAAAAACATATTTTAACAATTAATTTAATCCTATTATTAATTAAAATTCCAATATATAGGTTATAATTGTAATATATGTCACTGGTCGATTAAGTTCATTATAGCGTGTTAGATACGCCATCGAATATAAAAAGCCATGGGTTGTGTGTAATGCAAGTTAAACAAATAATTGCATGTAATGAAATATAAACTCATTGTTGCATTTTCTTTACACCATAATATATAATTTTTATTATTTTAAAATATCATTTTGTCACATCTTTCCCGCATTTCTAAATTGCATCCTTACAATTTGAACATTATCTCAATAATCATAGGATTGAAATTTGAGAAAACTTTTGTTGTAGACCAACATCATAATAATGATTAATAAAAAATCATCTTAATAATAGGGAATAAGAAGTACACTATTTATATGTAATAAAACATCACTTGGTTTACAAATAATATATTATAGTTGGGAGTGGAGGGAAATCATAAATAATTATAGAGAGTGGTTGATGTCAATGATCACAATCAAGTGAATGGTCAATGTAAAGCCAAGGATCTCCAAACAATAAATATACGAATATGGAAAGGCTATTGGTTCAACATAAATGAAGGTACTATGGTAAAATTTTGTTTTTCATGATCATTTTCCTAATGTAAAATAATTATCTTACCTTCTATAGAAATATAATATGGAAATATAGTTTCATGAATAGTATAATTTGAACCATTAAAAACAATTCCAACATAATCTCATATTTTTCTCCAAAACATGAATATTCAAGATAAATTTTTAATTCATGAAGAACTAAAATCCAAATTTAAATACTAGATAAATATAAAAAGGTTAAAAATATATTCCTTCAATCATTTAAAATTAATCAAATTCGAAATGGGGTGAAAATGGTATGATAATCTCCCAAATGAGTAAACCAATGTATGATACATTAATCAAAGAAATTCAATAGTAATAACTAAAGTTAAAACTATATAATTCTATAAAACTATATCCAAAATTACCTTAATAAACTCAAAATCAAAGTGTTTTTTAACACAAAAGGCTATCTCTTCCATTTTAGATTTCAATATGAAAAATATAATGATCTTCTTTTGACATAATATTATTCACTTAGTCAGCAAATCACTTTTCAATAACATGGTAATCCATTTGATAAAACATGTGTTCTCAATATCCAAAAATCATATAAATCTAAATGGTTATCATCCCCTTAAATCTCATTTAAACAAAATTTAAATGCATATTTCATGTTAAACTATAAAATTACATATATTTCAACCTATTAAAATTTCTCATAAAAATTAATTAATCATTAAAACATATAATACCATAAAAGATCAAGGGGTTGTCTAAGACTTTGATCTTAGAATCATCCATAAGATTATATTCCTTTGATGGTATCCATGAAACTAAATAGAATATATGTAACACCCCAGGTAAATAAAGAATATGAAATTTTCATATTTATCCATATTTGTGAATAAAATATTACTTTAAAGGGGACGTTATGCACAATGGCGTACCCAATACGCAACAATGAGTTTCTTGGGAATCTTGCATTGCACTCTAAAAATAAAATAATATTATTTTAAATGGTATTTAATGCCTAGCCATTGTAATGGCGGGAATGAACAGAACTAACTAAAAAAATTATTATATATGTTTGTGAAATATTTTTACTCTTTACAATAAATGTTATAGGATTAAAAATGCGAATGAATCCAATTTTAAGCGTAAACAATCCAATATTCTTTAAAAGGTCTATTAACCGCCTTTTAATGGAGAACCCATTTTAAATCCACTTTTTGACAATTTTATAAGCTCTATTTTTCAAAATAAACATATTATTTATGATTGGGACATTGAAATTTACCTTGGGTTAATTTTTGGTATTTTTCTGACAATGTTCATTTTTCAATGAATAGTGAAAAATACTGCATTTTACATCAAAACTGCTTTTTCATATAATTTAATTATATGGTTATTTTATATTTTTAATTTGTTTTAAAGTTTAATTAGAATATATTTTTACCATGTAATTCAATTATGGTCATTGGGATTAATTTTACTTTGTAATTAGGCATAAACAAGTGCCAAACTTTTCATAAATATTGTTTCTAAGAAACCCGCAATTTGTTTTGACAACGGGAAGTTTTTTTAAATTAATTATTTCAATTTATATGTTTGGAATTTGGTATAATGGATTACATATTTGGAATCAGAAGGTCCAAATTATTTAATTAAGACTCTTTTGTTTTTGGACATTATGAATAGTAACGACGGTAATTATCTTTAATTATCTTGATTAATGAGTAATCAGGTAGGTAAGGATAATAAAATGATATCATAATAATACAAAAAGACCACAACATGTGTCCTAAGGCTACTGTTTGTCTCATGTCCGACCATGGGATGCCTTGTGCCAAACTTTGGGGCCCCATGGAATCACGTTTGTGAGAAAGTGACTTTTTATCTTTTTATTTTTAAAAAATGTTAAATGTGACAAAGAATGTATCACCTAAGTAAAATATTGTTAATTTTGTCTAAATCGATTATATTTTAGACTATAAATATTCATTGGAATTCTAAGAATAGTTCCTACATCATAGTATTTTTTTCATAATTTTTAGACTTTAAATAAATTAAATTATTTATGACATCATGATGATGCATCGATTACCTCATTAATAAAGGATTTAAATAAAATGGAAAGATATTGTAAAATCTAAGACCTAAACATGTCCAAAACCTATTGTATGGGTGGATTTAGAACCCCTATCACCTTACCCTCGAATTATATAAATGTGGGACCTTTTGAATCTGAAAATCATTTTCAAATAAAGTAACATTTCTTTACTTTCCAAGAGTGCCCCTCCTCTCCTCTTATAAAAGGCCCCCACCCCTACCTCCTTAACCACACTTCCAAAGCCTTTGGATCGGCCAACCCCTGCCCATTTTGTCTCTACAAATAACTATATAACTCCTTGAAGCCTCACTGTTGGAAGAAGTCTTCCCAAGAAAGCATTTTAGCTCAAACCAAAGGGAGTTACCCGATTTTAAGGTAATGTTTTCACTTGAGTCCTTTTGTTTTATTTTGCTTCTCCAACCCCCTATACTATTTTTATTCATTTCTTTTGTAAAAAATATAGTATCTAAAATATACTAGGATGTTTTTATAAGAATTATTCTAGCTATAATTACACACACCTTCATCTAATGGTTATATAACATATTGTTTCTGTGGTTGGCGATTTTCTGCCTCACGAAACGATGATTTTTCAATATTATTTTAACACCTTTAAAGGTGGCCATTATGATGTCACTGTATTTTATATATAATATATATGGTATTTATTTTTACTATATGCTTCTGTAGTTTATAATTAAACCATACCTTTATTCTTTTCATGTTATGTAAATGCGATAATTTCATATGAGGAAGTGTGGACTACCGCCCCCTCAAGTGATGTGACTCGTACATGCAATACATGGAATGTATAAAGAATGAAATTAATGAAAATATGTGACCTATATAACATATATATAATACTGGAATTATAATATATATATATATATCATTTATTTTTAATTCCATTAATATGAAAAAGGAAAAAATGAAAGTAGCGTTCATGCGTACGTACGGCCTACCGTCTCCATGAACAGTGATTTTCATTTTTTATATCCAAATGCTATGGAATAGTATAAAATGAAAATATACTGGATATATATGATATTTAAAACATAAATACTATTCTGGATATGATGTACCTATAACTACATGGAAAATTATTTTCCAACAAGTTCAATTTTTGACTCATGTACCAAGCATCGACAAAAACGTCTGATATGAACTCATATTATTAAAAAATTATTATAACATTAAAATATGTGATATGAAATGAATAATAATATTTATATGTGGTCCTTAAGAAATTATAAATTGACCAAAGTTTATTATTCCAGAATATAAAGAAACGAACAAGACAGGTTGGACTTAAGTTAAGGGATCCTACTCCTCTCTCTCTTTTTAAGTACACCCTTTTATGTCATTCCTTTTAAGCTCATATTTATTGTGATTGGGATGTTCTTTTATATTAATCTCACTGTAATTTTTATGTTCATATGATGAGAGACCCTATTTCCTCTCATCAATCCATTTTTAAAGTTTTAAGTGGCGTCGTTATGCTGCCGAGTTTTCATAAGGGATTTTTCATCTCACTTTTATTCCGGTGAGATTTATGCTACATTTGCCACAATTTCCTTTGAGTGGTGTATATACTGCCCATTATTATACACTTTGTGTAGTATAATTTCCTTTATGGGTATTCACATCTACATTGTATGACCCTTCTTTCATGGGGTGTACGTTTTGAAAGTTTCCCAAATCGGTAAGGGAACCTTTCACCCTTCTCTTTTTAAAAGACATCTCTTGTTATGTCTTTAAATTTACATCATTTTATGTTGGGATATGTTATTTTATATCCTTATTGATGTAAATTTTATGTCCAAGATATGATATTCTTTTTTTATATCTAATCAACTCATTTTCTTAATTTTGAAGTGATGTCGTTAGGCTGTTGAATTTTACTAAGGGATCTTTTTAACCCAATTTCGATTTCTTTGGGTTCAACATGTAGTTATTGAATATGTCATCCGTTGAATATGTGTGAATGACCTTTTATTGTTTTACACTTAATAACCACTTATATTGGGTGTATTTTTATTTGTCACACATAATTTTGAGATTGTTTTATCCTTAATTTAAGGATACCTTCTTTATAAGGGATTTCATCACATTTGACATTTCTATTGAGACTTCATTGTTGTTATACACCAATTCACTCTTATATGGTGTATATACTGTCCTTTGGAATATTATATCATGAATCCATTTATTCTCATGATATTATAAATTTCTGAACAAATGTTATTCCTCAATTATTGTATTCAAGGGTCTCTAATTTTGGTAGAACCCCTTTAACCAAAATATCACTTTAAATGTTTTAATTATTTGTTATTATTAATATCCATGTTTTCAAAGTGTTTTTACGGATTTATTTATATGGATATTAATGGTTTAAAATTTTATAATCTTCAAGGTGGTATGGGACACTTTGATTCAAAAATATCTTTATTAAATGTTTTAAATGGTTTTGGAAATGGTTTCTTTTTTAATGGATTCATTATTTCAATATACTAAAATGTTATATTGTGATTGAAATGTGGAAATGTCATGTTTCCTTTATGCATGTTTTATGTGATACATTTATGTTATGGTTCTTGGGCATTGTTATGAAAACGGGTGGTTCCGTGAAAAACTAAGGGCGGGTGAGCCCGATATAGCTATCCAATGTATTGGGTAACGTGAAGGAGTGAAACGTTATGGTTTCTCCGAAGAGATTTAGGGAATATACTGTGGTGGGTATTCCAAACGTAACCAAGAGGGTTAATCCCTACGTAATAATGTAATGAATGCCTCAAGTTACCTTTATGTCTTATTATTTCTATGATTTATTCATGATTTGATGAGGTATGTTAAAGTGCTTATGTTTTATGGGTAAAGTATGATTTTGTTCTTATGTATATATGTACCCATGTTTCGTTTCCATATTTTTATATCCCTTACTGAGCTTTTTATGCTCATCCAAAGTTTTTTTGAAATGTTTTTCACAGGTCAAGGGAAAGGTACATGATATGATGATAGTGTCAAGGAAGTGTTAAGAAGGAATCCATGTTTTATTTTAAATATGTTTTCATTAATGGGAAAGAAGAATACTATCTTTATGTAACCACTTTGTTTATATGTGGAATGTAATGCAAGTTTTATGATCTAATTCTCTAAAACTCTAAACCTGAAAAGATCCTCAATGTGTAATCTTGTAATAACTCCAGATTAAGTAAGGTTTAAGGCTGGGGCCTTATAATATAACCTGAAAACATCCAAATCACTAAAGTTATTGAAACCTTTCCTTTGATACCAACTATATGATCCAACAACCTGACCTCTCAGACAAAGTGCTAAAAAAAGAAGCTTTAAATTTTAGATATTGATACCGATAAGGGTGAACCATTTGTTTCCATCAAAACCATACAACATCAAAAAATAAAATTATATCACTTATATCCTAGAGAACCATTTAGGTTTATAGATATTGAGAATTAGGACTAAATCATACATAAACAATTAAAATGATATTAAAAGGGAATTTTAACCACATAACCCATATTTTTTCACATTTAAACATCACCATAATCTATATGAAATCCCCTCTAGACATAACTCGTTCAACATAATTTTTAAATCATGGGGAAAAGAGAACATAAGAAGGTTGAGATCAAATGCTTATTAAGGTTAAATATGATAATTTTTAGCTGAAACTTATCAATGAGTATATAAAGAGAAGAAGTGTATGATAACATCACTAATAAAAAATATGACATTTGTAGAGATAGAAATGACCCTTATCTATACAAGATAAGCCTTAACTACTAGATATAGATTAGAATCCCATGGATTTTATAAATTCTAAAAACCCGTTAAAGGAGTCCTTTATCATTGTAATGAAATGATATCAAAAAGGGAAACATATATCAGTTAATTTAAAATCATTGATAAAGGACAACATTTATCAATGCTTTTATTTAGAATTTATAATGGGGACATTTATTATAACTTATAGAAGCACTGATAAAGGGTACCTTTATAAACCCTTCTGAAGGCACTGATAAAGGACCACTTTATCAGTTATTCTAAAAGTACAAATAAATGGGAATACTATATTGTGCTATATTAGCACAATTTAGTACTTGTGTAGTGTGCTGTAACAACACACTAAAGTAAAAAAAACATCCATAAATCATGAAAATAAAGAACCCATATATAATTTAAATGAAAAAAATATACAACATAGATACAAGAAGAAATCATTATATTATAGACATTTAAAAAGTTATTTTTTACAATTACATAATTATAAATTATTACATATATTAAAAAAGATAAATGTTCTTCTTTTTTTGATCCTCAATCCAACTAATGTTATTGTTGATCAAAATATCCATTCATGATAAAAATAACACAGCTATATAATAAAAACATTCTTCTGTTAGTAATAATAAAAAGAGATAAATTTCAAAAATTTGTTAATTTAAAACTAAAAAATGAGTTATACTAGGAAAAAAATGTATCATATTAGGTTGCTGATGATTATTTCAGGTCGCACCATTTCATGTTCATCTTTAACCATTATCTTAGTAAAATTTTAATTAATATGTATAAGATAAAAATGATAATGAAATTGATTAATTAATTAATAGGATATTGAATATTGTGAAAAAATCTAATAACTTTTTCTCTGTTTGGGATATTTGATATCTGTTTTAAACTAAAATGAAACTTATATAATGAAAAGAAGAACATGGAGTCATATCAATCACATCAGGAATCAAATTGTGGTGAGGATGATTCTTACAGATACCAAATGAAATATGTAATTTTGTTTAAATGTGTGAAATAAACCTCAATGTGTTTTTTTTTTGTTTTGAGTACGTCACTTTTTCTTTTTTACTAAAATGTAATTCTAAACTGGAAACATGAACTTTGAATAATTAAGGTTACATAGTGTATTGTTTTGATGTGATACTAATTCCAATACATGGAAAATGAATCACATATCATTTTAATAAATTATCAAGATAATCTTTGTGTGTTTTAATGGTTTATACTGAGTTGCACTTTTTGAAATAAATTATCAATTTTAAACAGATAATGGATGACTTGATTTATACTAGGAAAATAATGTAAAATATTTAGGGAAAGACGATACATACATGTCACAAATGATTTTTGGATGATTTTACTAATTTATAGAAGCAATAAAAATGTTTTTTTCTAGATTTGAGTAAATCAGTTGTTTTTTACTAATGTTAATGTCCATTTTAAATAAAAAGACTTACCCAGAGTCATAATAGTTACACCATGTGTCATATTGAGGTGAGTATGATTCTCACAATTCCCAAATGACTAATGGATCATTTTCATAATGTTTCAAAACAATTTTAATGTGTTTTCTCAGTTTTGATTATTTCACTCAGCTTTTTTTCTAAAATGTATTTTTAAACAAGAATCGTACACTTTGAGTTTACCAGTATCATAATTTATTATTTTGATCTCATAATGATTCCTATACATTAGAAATTACTTTTTAATCATTATAAAAAATGACCAAGATAATCAGAGCGTGTTTTCCCATTTTTCAATTTGGAAATCTTTTAAAACTAAAATGTCAATTTTAAATTGATAATGGTAACTTTGAGTCATACCAAGACCATCATTTATCATAATGAGGTTAAAAACATTATTAAATGTAAAATATGTGTTATTTAATGTTTTACTAATGTATCAAAACAATATGAATGTGTATTCTTAGTTTTGAGTATGTTAGTTTTCATTTTTATAAAATTAATATCCATTTTAAATAAAAATATGTATTTGGAGTCATACGAGTCACATAGTATATTGGATTGAGGTGAAAATAATTTATACAAATCTAAAATGACATATAGATTATTTTAATTAATTATAAAATAAATGAATATGGTTAATTGGTTTTAAATACTTTGCGTTTATTTTTTACTAAAATTTCATTTCATTCAAAAAAATATCACTTTAAGTCATACCAGTCACATCGTCTGTTAGTTTGATATGCGGGTAATTCATAAGAAACAAAAAATACTTATTAATAATTTTACTAAATTATTAAGACAATATATGTGAATTTTTATGTTTTTTAGTGAGTGAATAAGTTTGAAATAAATGTCAATTTTTTACTGACAAGGGACATTGTGAGTCATACCAGGTGAATCATGTTTTAGATTGAGATTTAAAATATTCATACACATAAAAATGACTTATTTATCTTTTTAAAAAAATTTAAAATTAATATTAATGCATTTTCGCAGTTCTGAGTGTGTTAGTTTCCTTTTTTACTAAAATTAATGTGAATTTTAAATAAAAATATGTTCTTTAAGTCATATTGGTCACACCGTGCATCAAATTGAGGTGAGTTTTTTTAGTATTGGTCCAAAATAACCGATGGAATATTTTCATAAAATATAAAAACAATATTAATGTTTTTTCTTGGTTTTGGGTACATCACATGTGTTTTTTTACTAAAATACCTTTTTAAACAAAAAACAGGTACTTTGGGACATATCAGTCACATCATGCAGAGGTTTGAGGTGAGACTGATTCCAACACATCAAAAATTATTTATAAATATTTTTCCAAAATTATCAATAAAATATGATAGTTCTTTATTAGTTTTCATAGATTTAAACTTTTTGAGATAAAATGTCAATATTAAATAGATAATGAACACTTTGATTCATACTAGGAACATCATGTATCATGTTGAGGTGAATCAGATTCCTACATATCAATAATGACTCATTTATCATTATACTAAATTATAAAAACAATAAAAATGTTCTTCTCATATTTTCGTATGAAAATTTTCTCTTTTACAAAAATTAATGTCACTATTTCAAAAAAAGAAGAACGTTGAGTTATATCGATCACACCATTTACATATTGAGGTGAAAATTTTTCCTATATGTCCAAAATTATCAAAACAATAACAAAATACAATTTTACCAAAATTTCTATTGGATTAATTTTTTTAACATCCAACACTACATATTGAGTAGATCTTCTCAGACAGAAATGTTTTTCCATCTCAGAGCATCAACTCAATATATAGTGTTGGTAGTTTAAAAAATAATATAAATGGAACGCCTGGTAAAAATGGTATAAAAACATGTTAACTATTTTTTTGTCATTTTTACGGTAGTTTAATGAAAAATACAACTTTCCAAATCATATGTGAAAAAAATAAGTATTAAATTTTAATGATGTGAAAACAATCATTAAAATATTAAATAATTTATGACAAAAATAATTAACTAAGTTTTAATAATTTAACTTTTAATGATGGGAGAATATATATCAAAACAATAATGATGGTTGAATACATTCCTAAACCATTTACTTTTTGTAATTATCTGAATTTTAGTCTTGTTGTAAAATATATCATGAGCACTGGCATCTTCGAAAAAACACCCAAAGTCAAACAAAGAAAATCCAATTCTATATAAAAATTTTTTTATGTGGTTAATACTAAAAATAAACAAATTAAACATAAATATGAAATAATAAATTATTTCTATGAACAACAATTTTACTATAAAAACATCATGATTTTCCATATGATTGAGAATAGAAAGCTACATTACTCTTCTATCTAAATCATAAGAGGTAATTTGATGGAAGGTGATACATTTTAATATTACTAGGGTGAAAGGTTTCTGAGGGAGAAGAAGTCTGTGGAATTATTGGTTTAGAAATGCATTAATGGAAAACAAAAATCATATAAAAAATGAATTGTGAAAATATAAATTCCCAAAAGATCTATTAAAAAACTAAATAACTATTAGATAAAAATGATAAGGAAATTATCTTACAAAAAATAGTTAAAATGTTGAAAATTTTAGTTAAATAAATAGTGGGAATTCACCATTTTATGATGATTGTATACATTCATAGCCCATTTCATTATTTTTATCATCTTAGTTAAATCCATGAAGTTGAATCTCTCATGATCATGTGTAGCTTCGAACAAAACATCAGAAATCCAAAATAAATATCCACATCTATAAGAAAATAAATCTTATATAAATAATACTAAAAATAATTAAATTATATGTAAATATGAAAAAATAAATTAATTATCAGGACACCTATTTTCCCATAAAAGTTTAATGATTTTCTATGTGATTGTGAAGAGGAAGCATCATTTCTCTTCCTTCAAAGGATGTGGCGTGAATTTAAAGGAAATTGATAAATTCAAACGTTATAGGGTAGATAAGTTTTTGAGGGAGGAAAAGTTTGTGGATGTTTTAGTGAAGAAAAGAATGAAATATTGATATAAATATATTAAAATAAATAAATCCTTCATAGAATAATGAATATTAAATCAACATTTCATTATATAATTTTCTGGTAAAATAGAGAAAGTATATCAGACATTTACCTTTACATCTTACCTATGTTTTATTTCATTTTAGTGTGTTCTTCTATGGTATTGGTAGCACCATATTATGAGGAATAGATTATCTTTGTGAGGCTCCAAAAATCAAATTTTGATTTCATTAATGTATTATAGAATAGATAATATTACGAGGAAATCATATTATTTTAAACATTGTTTTACATTATCATTAAACTCTATTTTTAAAAGGATTTAGGGATTTGGATGCTCTATCAAGAATCCAAATCGCTACTTTGTCGTCCCCTATAACATATAATAAATTGTTTATATTATGAACAGAATGAACTAATAGTGATCTTTTAATTAAAGTGTCACCCTCAATTGAATTTTCATATGAAATGATAGTTGTTTTAGTCACCACTAGGAAAATCAACCAATTATTTTTTGTTCGATTTGAGATATAAAATAATTTCAATGCTTGTGCTTCCAATATGAACGTCTCAACATTCTCCCTCTATACTGAAATTCACCTTCACAATTCCTATTTCATCAACTTTCATTGCACTCATGTTTTCAACCCATTATCAACAAAAAATCCTTACTTGAAATTTTCTATAATAAAACTCATATATATGTTTGATAATGTCAAAATATGTAATATTTATAGTAATTTTATTTCTATCCTTGGAACACGATATGTGCATCACTTCAGCCACAAGATTAACTTCAATTTTTTTCATTAAACTTCACTCATCTTGTTATTTTATAAAGAACATATAACCATTGATTACAAAACTAGTGTTATATATATCATTTTCATTCATTCCCCAGGCTATCCATTGAAGTTTTTTTTAATATTGAATTTTTTTTCCATATTTTTTTATAAATTTTATCTCATTAACATCCTATAAACTATTGATTATGTGTATTTGATATTCGTCATTTATCCCTTGAGGGATTCAATAATATAAAAATTTCTTTCTGTGATTCAACATATATATCTAAATATTCACTATTATGTAAAATTTAAAGCGTTTCCATCTCTTATTCTATGATGGAAATTGTAAAAACATCTCTTATGGAAATCCATTCAACCATAAGGCATCCACGGAGATGAGAATTTGGAAGAATTATGTAGATAACATCTATTAGGTAATAAATACATCACTCAATTGCTTCTTCAACAATATATAGTTATGTAATAATACATTCTGGCTGATTTAAATTCATCCCATACCCATTCAAAATCTTCATATAGAATTTAATGGGGGATAACCATCTATAATAGAAAAGACTACATAGTGAAACCTCTCTAACCAAGTGAATAATTTGATGGAAGATTATATCAAAGATTGATGGTGGAATGAACATATCTAATTTACAAAATATGGTTGTAACCTCTATATTCATTATTGGAAACTTCTCTTGGTATATAAATTTACTACATAGGGCTTTGAATGAGAAGCAGAGTCTAGTTAATGTATTCTTTAAAATTATAAGAAAAATTCAATGTAAAGTCACATGCATCAAATATTACATCAAAAAGTTTTAGTCCTGTGATTTTAGTCCCTATAACTTCAAATAATTCATTGAAATGACATTATTTATATTTTATTAATAACCATATGAAACTTTTATGCTATTAATGAAAAGGAAAAATTTCAATTTTTTTGGTCTGGAAAGAGTGTAAGCTTTCGAACAAAGAAAAGTTCACCCTTTACCCATAATTGGTGCCAGTTCTTCCCTTATCCCCATGTCAATCATGTCAAATCTATAATTTATTTCTTATTTCATTTGTTCAGAAACATTTAGTAACATTTCAATAACACTATAAAATGTATTATTTTGTACATGAATGACATCATTAAAATGACTGACGTACAAAAAATTCCAATATGTTAGTTCAAAGAAAATTGAAATCTTATTAAAAAATATTTCATATTGTTTTTTGAACATGGTTTAATGAAAATAGTGTCAATATATTTTACATTGAAAAATATATGATCACTAATTAGTGGTGATGGTGTTGTACCTTATTCAAAATTCATATAGAATGTTATCATCCAAGATCATTATTTATATCATCGAGGTAAAAATTTATATCATCCTTAAAACAGATCCCTCGATGAATGTTCCAATTAACTGAGTGTGTGTATTCTTCAAAAATGGGATACCCAAAAATTCCATTAATGTTATAACACTGCAGGAAAACAACGTTTTAGCAATCGTTTTTCATGATGGTTTTGAAAATCATCGCCAATTTTTTTTCATCCAAGAATCTAGTGGTAATTTTTTAGCAGCGTTTTTATAAACTACTACTAATTTTTTAAAAAATTTACTTTAAAAAAATTATAATTTTTCCAAAAAAAATTATAGTAATTTTTAGTTGTTTTTTTCAAAACCACCACAAAATTGAAGAAAAAATTTTATAAAAAATTATTTAATATTATGAATTATGAATTATAATTTATAATCCTATATATTTTATTATTTATTATTTTATTTACTTAAAATGCATCAATTGATAAAAATTTATAATTATTAGTTAAATAATATTTTAAAATTAAAAACAAATCTGTAATAATTTTAAAATCAAACTTTAGAGTCAAATGACCATAACTTTGGATTCGAGAGTCAGTTTTAGCTCCACAATCAGTCAAATAAAATGAAATGAAATTGTTTATAAAAAAATTATATTTATATTTCTAAATAATTATAATAATAAAATTTATTTTAGTGTCAATAAAAGTATGAAATCGAACTCGAACTTCAAACGACCATAACTTTTGATCTGAGTTTCTGTTTGGGGCTCTACCACATATCAAATCTAAGCATGTGACTATCTCTACATCGTGTATATCTAGAAAGATCTCTTTTAGCATTGTCTCCCTTTTCCCCTAGAAAGTCCTAGAAGGCCTCTAAAGCCAACATTTATTCCTTAAAATTTAAATGTCTATAACTTTTGATCCAGGCATTCGTTCAACTTATACCACCTATCATATCGAATTGTGTTTCATGATCTTCGATTTGACTAGTCGTAGATCAATAAAAGAACTCCCAAATTAGATTTTATGGTCATTTAGGTGTTTTTAGGGATTTTCGAGTCTTTTATCATTTTAGAGTATTTGTATCATTTTTATTTTTTAATATTAATTTATTTATTAATTATTAATTCATTATTAATTAATTAGTAATTATTTATTTATTATTTATTAATTATTAATTAATTCTATAATTTTTAATTAATTAATTAATTAATTAGTAATTATTACTTATTACTAATTATTTATTATTTATTATTTATTATTTATAATTTATTATTTATTCAATTATAATTTTATGAGTATTTATTATATTATTTATTTATTTAATATTTAATATTTATTTATGTATTTATTTTATTTATTTATTATTTAGTTATTACGCACACATTAATTATTAATTAATTATTATTTTTTTATTTATTAGTAGTTTATTATTCATTTATTATTTATTTATTATATATTTTTTCCTAATTCATTATTAATTATTTATTTTTTAATTATTTTTTAATTTTTTACTAATTAATTATTCATTAGTTATTAATTATTTGTTGATTATTTATTAATTATTAACTATAATATTTTAATAAGTTTTTATTATTTATTTTTTATTTTTTATGTATTATTAATTATTAATTATCAATTATAAATTATTACTTATTATTAAATATTAATTAATTAATTAATTAATTAATTAATTAATTATTTTGGTCCTTTATTTATTATTTATTATTTATTATTTATTCTATTTTCTTTAATTTCTTTATTTGTAAATTATTATTTATTAATTAATAAAAATTTTAAAAAAAATTTATTTATTATTAGTTAATTATTTATTATTTATTTATTTACTTATTTATTTATTATTCATTATTTATTAATTAAAAATTAATTAAATATAAATTTTTAAATATTAATATGAAATTATAAATTATAAATTATAAATTATTAGTTATTATTAATTATTAATTGTCATTTATAAATTATAAATTATTTATTATTTATTATTTATTATTTCTTAATTTTTTATTCATTCATTCATTCATTTTTATTTTTATATTTTTTATTCATTACTCATTATTCTTTATTCTTTATTCTCAATTACTTATTCATTTATTTTTATTTTATAATTTATTTATTTATTATTAGTTTGTTATTTATTATTTTTTTATTCATTATTTGTTAATTTGTCTTAATTATTCATTATTCATTATTAATTATTAATAATTTATTATTTACTATTTATTATGAATTTTTTTATTGATTATTGAGAACTGATTTATTTATTATTTATTATTTACTATTTATCTATTAGTTATTTATTTTTCTTTATTAATTTTTTATATTATTATTTATATATTATTTATTAGTTTTTTATTAATTTATTATTATTTTACAAATAATTTTGTATTGAAGTATTATTTTTTATTTATATATTTTTCTTTGTTATTTTAATATTTATTTGTTTATTAGTTTTTTATTATGTACTAATTTAATTTTTCTTTGTTTATTCTTCATATATCAATACTTTTTATAATTTTATTATCTATACATTATTTAAGTATTTATAGGTCATTTATTTGTTATTTATTATTAATTATTAATTAATTATTTATAATTTATCTCCAGTTTATTTGGTTATTATATATTTATACACTATTTGTTTTTTGTTTATAATAATAATATTATATATTAATTATCAATTAATTATCAATTATTAATTATTTTATTTTTTCAGTATTAATATATTATTGATGAATTTTTAATTTATGTATTATTTGGTTTTTCAATTAATATATATATATAAGTATATCAAATCCTATTTATTCCCTATATGAAGAGCCTACTGGAGTGGTAAAGGATGTGGAGAACAAACAAGAGGTAAGGGGTTCAAATCTCACCCAATGTATAATTTCAATATACATGCATGAACATGTGAATGTACATGAGCTTGTGCGTGCACATGTGCACGAGCATGTTAATATTAATTAATTAATTGATTAATTAAATTAAGGAAAAATTATTATTTAATTTATTACAAAATGAATAAAATAAATTTTTAAAAAATAATTAAAAAGAAACTAAAAATGATATAGTGAGGGTTTAAACTGCTCCTAAAAACCATCGTTAAATCATTCTGTAATGGTTTGGAAAAACTGCTGCTAATTGATTGATGACATAATTTAGCGACAGTTTTACGAAACTGTTGTAGAATGATTTAGTGGTGGTTTAAACAGTCCCAAAAGACAAATTTTAGAGTAGTGTAGCCGAATAAATTTATGTAACTAGGATATTAATTTATCATCTCACACAACTTGGACCCCAATGTGAATTCTTCAATTCTAGGAGCATCATACAATATAACACATTTATCCGAAATCAATTTCAAATCTTCGGTCAATGGATCCAAATAAGAAAAAAAATCATTACCAGTATTATTTAGTCTAGATAAATGTTGATACAACATAATGCGTTTGCACGTAATGCATAATCATGGAGGAAGTTATAATATACCAACATGATGGTCCATTTACTGTGAGTACTACTCTATAGGACAAAAGAAATTATTCCATCTTTAGATGATGCAATAAAAATGTTTCATGGAACATTTCCAAATCCAGGACACTCATAATCAATTTTCATCCACTCAGTAGAATCTCCTAGATGATGTATGATTCTTTATTTAATTTTTGTATCTGTGTATAATTTCAATTGTGTTACAGTTTTCTAAAATCCGTAAATTCTTCTAAATATTGGAATGATAGGAAAGTACCATACTAATTTTGAAGGATTGGTTCATTTTTCATGTATCAATCCAAGCTACACTTAGGGAATTTTAGGAGTAATTCATGGTCCTCGTGAAACAATACGAAATCATTTAGACAAATGTGTATTTTATAAAGATCATTCCCATTGAACAAAGAATTTATTTAGTGTCACATGTTTGACATGGTAGTTTATTTTCATCTAGTATCATATCATTCAAGAGACCATGTAGTTTTGTAAACTGATGTCACTCAATAAACTACCATCTTTCCAATTATATTACTTTCAAACAGCTGACAATGTGGGGTATTTCAATCAATCGGTAAAAAATGGACTCTTATAATAGATATTTAATTTCTCAAAAAAATTTGGATAATCATGATGGTCATCTTCAATTTCCATTGTAATTTCAGTAACGACCCATGAATTTATAGAATAATAATTTTTATCATTTCTATTAATATTTATGAATAAGATATTTTTTATCATTAAAGGGGATAGTTTTTTTGATAGCGTACACAAAACTCCACAATGAGTTACATTCTAATTTTACATTTCACACAACATTGAGATATACTAAAAAATAATATAATTATATTAATATTTTAAAAGGTAGTTAATGCCTATCCATTGTACTGGTGGGAATTAACGTAACTAACTATAATATTATTATTCATATTTGTTAAAAGTATTTACCTTTATTTGAGAACTTTTAGAGACTTAAAATAAGAATGAATCTGATTTTAAGCATGGAATACTCTAATATTTGTAAAAGGTCATTTTTCATTCTTTTTGATGGAGAAACCTTTTAAATGTTTTTTTTACTTTTATATGTTGTATTTGACAAAATAAACTTCTTCTATAGAATCAGGACATCAAAATTTACTTTGGATAAATTTTTGGAATTTTTTTGATAATGTTGTTATTGTAATGAATATTGAAAAATATAGCATGTTAAGTCAAAAATCCATTTTCATATGATTTATTTATAAAGTTATATTGTTCTTTTAATTGGTTTTAATGTTTAATTTGATTATATTTTTATCATTTAATCCAATTTTTGTCATTGTAAGTAATTTCAAATTGAAATTGGGTATAAAAACATGTCAAACATTTGGTAGTTTTTACTTTTTAAAAACACGCTATTTGGTTTTGACAATGAAATTAATTTTAAATCAATTTCTACAATTTTTGGGATTTTAAATAGATTCCATATTTTGAATTAGGGGGGATTTTTTTAAAATAGTTTACTTATTTTTAGACATTATGAGTAGTGACTTTGGTAATTATTCTATTTACCATGGTTAAAGGGTAAATCAGGTAAATAAGGGTAAAAAAATAATATTATAACAATATTAAACAACCCTAACACATTTATTAATACTATTGGATATGTTATGTCCAACCATTTCAATCGTTACATTATGGTATTTTATATACAATTTTTATACATCATATAAATAAATTTATTTATGACACAATTATGATGTAGTGATTACCCTATTAATGAATGATTTAAATAAATGAGGCTATAAATATTAAAATAAAGTTATTTTTGGAACTTTTTCATGCCATTCAAGAATTTTAGGGATGATTAGGGCTTTTTATCATTAAATTACTAATGTTGTTTTGAAATAATCTAGTTGTTATGGATTTTTTTAAAAGTCATGATAAAAATAGTATAAAAATTAACATAAGTGAGTTTTGAAAACAAATATTACTTTATTAAATGATATAATAGTCCTAAAAATCTAATATTTGGAGAAATGACTTAAATAATTTTTAACATGTTATTAATGAATCCCTTGAGGTTTTATTGTAATTTTATAGTAACAATATTACCCATATTGTATGAATATAAAGAAGACATGGTAAGAGTAAAATTAGTTAATTATCTCTTAAAACTAAAAGATAAGGTTAAATTACTGACATAGACTTGTATAAAATTAATTGGTTGAGTGCTTTTCAGAACAAAAACATATTATCTTTAAATTAAATTACATTGGGACCATTTTAAACCAAAAAAATTTTTAAAATATAATAACACTTTCAAACTTTCCTAAAGTGACCCTCCTCCTTCTAATAAAAGGGAATCACCCCAACCCATTTAGTCACACCTATCAAGCCCCTTGTCTCATCCAAACTCTACCCAAATAATCTCCCAAAATATTCCTCCTTCCCCTATAAAACTTTTCTTAGGTAGAAGGAAATTCATAATATCTTTTTTTCTCAAATTAAAGAGAATTACATGTTTTAAGAGGTAACGTCTTTTCTAAAGTTCATTTCCGTTATTTTAATTATTCACTCTCTATTATATTCTTATTCATTGAATACATAACAAAAACGATATCCTCTATATTCTATAATTTTATTATGAGAATTATTTTAACAACACTTATACACACCTCCATATAATATATATGAACATTCTGTTTCTGTGTACGACAAACTACTGCCTCACAAAACAATGATTGTTCAATTTTCCCCTACCACTTCTCATGGTGGAAATTATGATGGAACTATACTCATATGTGATATATATGTTATATTTATATTGTTTGTATGCTTATTTATTTTTCATTTCCAACATATCTCTATGGATTTCATAATGGGTAAATACGATAATTTTATTTGAGTAAGTGCGGACTATCGCCCCTCAAATTGATACGACTCATTCATTCCATATATGTAACGTATAAAGGATGGAATTAATGAGATTATTCAAAAAATATAACATATGATATTATATGTAATAATAATATATATATGTATCATTTAGTTTTCGTTTGTTTAAATATGAAAAATAAATGAAAGTAGCGTTCATGCGTACAAACGGCTTACCATCTCCATGAATTTTGCATTTCATTTATTATCTCCAAATATTATGTGATATTATAAATAAATATATATATTGGATATATATGATATGTAAATCATATATATAATTCTAGAGATATTGTTATTTTGACAACATGGACAATTTGTTATTATAACATGTTCATTTTTTACTCAAGTGCCAAATATCATCCAAACAACTGATATTAACTAAAATAATTATGTAATGTTTATAACATGGTAATAAGTGATATAAAATGAAAAATAAACTTGAAAAAGTTTTTTAATCAATTATAAATTAAATTAAGTTTATTATTCTAGAAGAACAAGGAAATTATGTGACAATTCCTACTCAAGGAAAGGGAACCTTTCACCCTCCTCTTTTAGTCAAAAACATCATTTATGTTATGTCTTATAATTTCAAATTTCATATATTTGTGTATGTTATTATATATACTTATGGATAAAAATTTTATTTCCATTTAATGAAAGAACCTTTTATCTCTAATTAACTCATTTTCTGAATTTTTTAACTGCCACTATTAGGCTGACGAATTTTCGTAAGGGAATTTCTAAACTCAATTTCCCCTCATTTGGTTTTATGCATACTTTATTGATTATATTATGCCAATATTATTTGTGGAATAACTATTTATTTATTCATGTTGTCATTTCCACTTACCTTTGTGTGGATTTACTATTGCTACCCATAATCACCCAGTTGATAGATTCTCAGGTCATTTATACAAACTTTATAAATGAAATCTTAGCTCAATATCCATTAATTGAATTAAATATACATTCATTAGTTTTTTTATTGAATAATATGTGTGAATGAGCTCTGATTATTTTACACTTAATATAAACTTCTATTGGGTTTATTTATATCTGTCGCGCATAATTTTTTCATTGATTTATCCATAATATAATGATATAATTTTTGTAAGAGACTTCGTCTCAATCTCCTTTCATTGAGACAGATCGTGATATTTTACACAATTAATATCCAATAAGGTGTATATACAACTCTTTTTACATTTTATATCATAAATTTATATATTATCATGATATTTAATGTTTTCTTTGATGTTATTATTTAATTATTTTTATTCAAGTATTTTCTCACGTGGTAAGGGACTCTTTATCTCAAACATAATTTTAAATGATTTAAATATTTATTCTTCCAAATATTTCTCCTTAAATATCATGTTTTCAATATTGTTTTAGGGATATAGTTATATAGAAATTATTGTTTTAAATTTTTTTTCATTTAAATGCTTCAAAGTGATATAGGACAATTTGATTAAAAAATATCTTTATTAAATGTTTTAAATGGTTTTTGAAATGGATTGAATATTTCAATATATTGAATTGTTTTTTATTGATGATTAAAATGTGGAATGTTTAAATCAATCACTAAAAACATAAACCACATAAGAAGGGGTTTTTTGAAGGGGTTATGCACGACCCCCTCTAAGTCCAGCTTTTGTAATTTTATAGGGGTTATGCACAACCCCATCTAATCATCAAATTTAGAGGGGGTTATGAACCCCCTATAAATTCAGTTTCTATAAAAATTGGAGGGGAATTTATGCACAACCTTCATTAATAATTGAATTTGTAGGGGGTTATAGACCCCATATAATTGAACCCCCAATAATTTTTTTAGAATTGATTTTTTAATATCCAGTTTGATTTTAGAGGGGGTTCAAAACAACCTCTTATATCTTAAATTATATGTGGTTGAAAAACCCTTCTAATTTATTAAATTATAGAGGGTTGAAAACCCCCCACAAATTTGTCAAATTAGTGGGGGTTCAAAACCCCCTCTAATGTTTTCAAATTAGAGGGGGTTGAAAACCCCATCTAATGTCTTAAATTAAAGGTGGGTTAAAACCCCTTCTAATATCATTATATTAGAGGGTTTTCAAAACCCCCTCTAATTCAATAGATTACATGGGGTTTTGAACCCCCATTATTTTTTAAAAAAGAAACATCCATAATATATATTTATTTACATATATATACATACATACATACATATATATATACACATTTATATATATATATATATATATATATATGTATATATATATATAATTAAGACATAATATATTAATATATTTATATAAAATATTTATATGATTTTATTTAATCGAATTTATATTTATACAAAAATATGTATAATATTATGTACATTAATATTTATTTATTTGACTAAATTCCATTTCATATAATATTAAGTATAAATGATTATATATTATATATCATATAACATTGATTATATATAATACATATATTAATTATATATAATATAAAATTTTAATTTAGACCACATTTTATAAATATTTTCATAAATCATACTTCATAAAATATCAATTATATATAATATAAATATTTTTATAAATTGTATTTCATATAATAATTATTATATTTTAATTGTATATAATATTATATTGTTTCTAAAAATAAATATATATTAATGTAAATAAGATATATATATATATATATTGAAATGTATTATATAAATATATTTTAAAAGTGCTTATATAAATATATTAAGTAAATACATATATGTATATATCTATAATTAAAACACAATATTTAAATGTATTTATATTAAATATTTATATCACTATATTTAATCATATTTATATTTATACAAAAATATCTATTATATTATGTAAATTAAAATTTATTTATCTGTATAAATTGTATTGCATATAATATTAAGTACAAATGTGTTTAAATTATATTTCATATAACATTGATTATATATAATACACATATTAATTATATATAATATAAATTTGTATTTCATATAACATGTTATAAATATTTTTATAAATCTTACTTCATAAAATATCAATTATATATAATATAAATATTTTTATAAATTTTATTTCATATAATAATTATTGTATATTAATTGTATATAATATTATAATGTTTATGAAAATAAATATATATTAATGTAAATAATAATAAATATATGTATTGACATCCATTCTATAAATATAATTTTAAATACCTTAAATAAATATATTAAGTAAATACATATATATATATATATATATTCTTTAAATAAACATGTATATAATATATAAAAATATATTTCAGTATATAAATAATTTACATAAATATATAACACAAATGTATTTAGTATAATATATTTATGGTATAACTCATAAAATATATGTATTGTATTTATAAAACCAATATATAATTTTAATAGTTTAAAAAAACATGTATAATAACAATAATAATAATTAAATATATTATTGTAATGATACACACACAGAGACACGTATGTATAAGTATATATAAAATAATTAAATAAGTATATATTATAATTATATTATATCAATATATAATAAAAAAATTACATAAACAAAGATTGAGAAGTATAAATGTATTTATAAATACATATTTATATATGTAAATATAATTATTTATATATATTATATGAAGAAATATATATATAATATATAAATATGTATTCAAGTATTTAAATAATTCATGTAAATATATTTACAAATATATAATCATATGTATAGTCCATATAAAATTATAGATATGTTATTATTTAAATCTATCGAAATATATTATCTGAAAAATATTTTTTAAAATAAATAATATATATATGTATATAAAATTCTATAAATATATTCCAAAATAAAAAGTGGCCTTGTGAAATCGGTTAAGTGTTGCGAGCGGTAGAGTCAAGCTTGTCCAGGTTCAAATCCCCCCGCCAGCTTAATTATTTTATGGGGGAGGGTGTGTGGGGAATGGGGAAGAAAATGTGCACTAGGAACCGGATGGTGGGTGTCGAGAATGGGGAAAGGGAGCGGGCTACCTAGGAATCTGGGAATTTGAGGGGGGGGGGTCCTGAGAATAATGGAATGGGAGGTTGGGGTAGACTGCGTGGGGAACCGAAGATGGGAGACTGAGGAGTGGGGGCGGGGCATGGACTAGGGGTGGGGTCATGGCGAGACTTGGGACACTGCGAGTTCAAGGGGTGGGATAGCCTCTATTATAGAGGGGGACAAGGCTGCCTTGGTGAGGGAAACATAGAGGGCGGTATGAGGCAGGGGATAGGAAAAAAATAATTGAAAAAAATAAAACATGGGTGGGGGAGGGATGAGACGGGGGGCCTAGGTAGGTACAAAAAATAATTTGAAAAAAAAGAAATATTAGGGGTCGTTTTCACAACCTCCCCTAATTTAAATGACATTATGGGTGGTTCAAACTGCCCTTAATACAATCCATTTGTGGCAGTGTCAATTATAACCACCTCTAATTTATGTAGTTTCATAGAAACAGAATTTAAGTCAACATTAGAGGGGGTTTAAACCCCCTCTAATGTATCCACCACTAAAGTCTCTTGGATTTTACCTGTTGTTCTAAAAAACCACCTCTAATGATTGTAGGTGGAAACATCAGTGGCAGTTCCTCACAACCTCCGTTCATGTATTTATAAGGGGTTATAAACCCTTCGAATGTCAAAAATAACCCTCTCTAATGTAGTTATTTTTTGGGTAGTGATTTATGTGTTATGACTAAGTAATGGTACTTGGAAATTTGATGCATGGTTATGTAATAAACCAAATAAGGGTGGTTCTATGATAAACCTAGAGTGAGTGAGCCTGAGATATCTCTCCAATGCATTGAGTTACATGATAAGGGTAAACTTTAATGTTTACCCTAAGAGATTTTGGGAATATATTGTGATGGGTATTCCAAACTTAACTCCCTATTAGTTATGAAAGCTAAAATGTAAATATGTTATGGATTCCACAAGTTACCTTAATGATTTATGATTTCTATGTGTTATTCATAATTCTTATGATTTCATGAGGTATGTTAAAGACCTTTTGTTTTATGATTGAAAAGTATGATCTCATTGATTTTTATTTATTGATGGAATAATGTTTTCTTTCCTTATTTTATATCCCTTACTAAGATTTTTTTACTCATCTCAAGTTTTTAAATGTTTTTCATAGATTATAAGGAAGGGTAATAGAAAGAAAAAAAATAAATAATATTTATATAAGAAAAATAATTAATATTTTATATTAAAGATTTTTATTTTTTTGAAAAAATTGGATATAGAATAAGTGTTTATTTTGTAATTTTTGAGAAGTAATGTAATAGTTATAGCCTAATTCTCTAAAACACTAATCTTGAAATGATTCTCAATTTTGAATTAATCATTTAACTCAAGATTATGAAATGTTTTAGGATGGGTCCTTATAGTTGGTATCAACGGTCGGTTTAGATAACTTTAGAGGTTTTGGTGTTATGTATATGTATGTAAAGGATCTTATATAACTAAGAGGGTTATTATCATATGAAAACTTTTGGATGGTTATGAAAAAATAGGCTTATTGGATAAAAACCCCACAAATAAAGATATAAAGAAGGTTGATGGATTAGAGAAATATAAAAGTTTTTATGTTATCTTTACCCTAAAGAGGATTATTTTTTTAATAATAATAATTTGTTTCATGATTAAGTGTTGAATCATTTCAGCAGATTAAGAATCATTTGTTAAGATACAAATAATGAGATCATTCACAACGTTATTATCCCTCCCCAATGATTTTATCATCACTATTACAGAAAAACCATGTCTGAATGATTTTTTCAGCTTCTTGAGTATTCAAATCCCCTATAAGAAATTGTTTTAGTTATCCAACACCTACTCATTTATAAAACATGTTTATGGTTCTAGGTATCTTTTTCATAAAATTTAAAGATCTCAACTTTTCTAACTCAATCAAAAAGTGAAATATCATAATTAGACAGAAGGTTAACTTTTTGAAAGTATAAAAGCATGACGAAAGACAAAGGGAACACCCCAAATATAATGATATTTGGATTCAATGTATGATTTTTTATCCATAAAGATTGAAGCATCTTTAGACTGATATTTAGGAATGATGAGTATAATTTATAGACATGAATGATCTATTTATAAATTAGGTGGAAATTTATTGTTAATAGATTATGAAGAATGATGAACGAGTAACAAGTCTACATATAAGGGATTCATTATTTACAGGTGATTAAATGTTTAAAAGTATTAATGCTCTGTTGATGATGGGATTACATTGGAAGACTTTATTATTATGTGTAATCCTAATGTTTGAAATGTGAAAATTTTATTCAAGTGAGAATTATCTTTTCTTGTGTGGACAAAATGGATAACCTTTGGGGTTCATATAATCTTTTTTTTGAGTTTATTAATGGTTATTACATTTTGGGATGCAAAATGAAAGGTATTAGATAAACTTTTAGGATAAAAAAGAATATGGTAATTTTTGCGGAAATTTTCTTATATTTTTTAATGTTATATGAATTATATGGTTTTTGAAAAAGGCCAACCAGTAAGATGGGTGAAAACCCATCACGTCTGGAAAGGCCGTAAGAATCAAACCCACAACCGAAGGGCGACAAGGGTGTATCACCTACCACTAGCCTACATGAAGTCCCTGGTTAGTATGAACTATTCTTTTTAGTCATATGATTTTATGGATCAAGAATAATTTGATTTTGGGAAATTATGTTTTTTAAAATGGATATCCTTAGTATAGAAAAATGATTTTGTGATAAAGTGATACATGTTATTTTGGAGGACGTTCTCTTTTTTGGGAACAATATATTCCTATGGGAAATAGAATAATTTGGGGTGTAATTTGTGGAGTAATCATTGAAATATTATTTTGGAAGAATATATGATATAATATCATTGAGTTACTTATGGAAATGATTAACCTATCATGGATATTATGGGATTAGGTAAATTTACTTTCAGTTTGATATTTTAAGAGTAGATGATGTTATTTAGAGATAAATGCTAAGATTTATTGTGGAAGACTATGTGATCAAATCCTAATAAATTTTGGTTTTCCTACTTAGTTTAGATTATATTGAATAATTTTAAGGAAAATTGTGTATTTAATGGTATATTTTGATCTTTAGGTATTGTTTACTGAATTTTGGAGATTTAGATTAGTATTTATTTTTATAAACGATTGTCCTTTTTGAGATTATCTTGTCTCTTAATAACCATTTTTGTATTGGTTAATGTATAATGATAAAAAAATATAAACTTTATATTTTTTGGATAATGTGATTCTCTTGAAGATGATTCTATCACATTAGGTGTGACCAAGTCATCTTGAATACACATCATTTGGAGAAAAGATGAGTTTGTGGAAGAAATTTATTAATGGATGAAACTCTACTTGAAAAGTTAGTATATATTATTATGTTGTCCATCAATATCATAAATAAATTCTTAAACAATATAAAAAGGAACATAAATCAAAAAAAATATTTTGTTTCATTCTCCTACTATGGAATCAATGACCGTTTAATGTATCCCAAGTTTTTAATTTTATGGTGGTTTACTTTCTCCTGATACTTTTTTCTATTGCTCTCCCTCAGAACTTGATGGTTAGTTTCTCTTCTTTATCAAGGTTTTAAAACATGGAATCCTAGTATGGGTTATCATGGGTGAAATTTTTACTTTTCATTCTTTCTTTTAAAGTGAAAATTTTGTTGACTTTTTTTTCTAAAGTGGTACTTTCAATGAAGTTTCCCTACCCAAATTTAAAATTACGAGGGTACAATTTCCAAAAGAGGAAGGATGTAATGACCCATGTATTTATAGAATAATACTTATTTTCATTTCTATTAATATTAATGAATATGATATTATTTTTATATTAATGGGAATGTTTTTTCCATTTGCGTACTCAACACGCCACAACGAGTTTCATTGAAATCATACGTTGCACACAACTTTGAGTTATATCAAAACAAAATATTAATAATATTATTTTAAATGGTAGTTAATGTGTAGTCATGGTATTGGATTTAATGAACATAACTAAATAAAATATAATGATACATATTTTTTAAATGTTTTTACACTTATCCGATAAATTTTAGTGGCTTAAAATAAGAATGAATCCGATTTTAAGCATGAAATACTCAAATATGTTTAAAATGTCATTTTCCACCTTTTGATTTAAACCCTTTTTAAATCTAGTTTTCTATACCTTTATATGTTATATTTGACAAAATAAACTTTTTATATATAATTGGGATATCACAATTTACTACAGATAAATTTTTGGTAATTTTCTGATAAAGATCATTTTTTAATGAATAGTTAAAAATACCCCATTTTTAGTCAAAACTGCCTTTTCATCTGATTTATTTATATAGTTATATTGTCCTTGAAATTGGGTTTAAAGTGTAATTTGATTATAATTTTATAATTTAATCCAATTTTGGTCATTGTATGTAGTTTCACATTGAAATTGTATATAAACACATGTCAATAATTTTGTAGTTTTGACTTCTTAAAAACACATTTTTTGGTTTTAACGACAGAAATAAATTTTTAATTAATTTCGGAAATTTTTCTGTATTGAATTTAGAAAAATGGATTCCATATTTATAATTAGGTGGTCAAATTTTTTAAATATTTATCCTTTTCTTTTTAGACATTCTGAATAGTAACTTTAGTAATAATTTTATTTACCATGGTTAAATAGTAAATCTGGTAAATAACTGTAAAAAATAATATTATAATAATATTAAACAACTCTAACACATTTCCTAATAATATTTTATGAGTTATGTACGACCATTTTCTTCTTTGTGATGATTTTTTGACCCCATAGAGAAACTATGATGTGAAAATGACATTTTATAATAATTAATTTAACGTAAAGAAAAATTTAACACAAACATGTATATTTTAGTTAAAAAAATTAAAATGGGGTTATATAAGTGATCATTCAACTATATATATTCATTATAAATCTTAAACTATTTCCTACATCGTGGTATTTTATTTATAATTATCAGACAACATATAAATAAATTTATTTATGACACAATGATGATGTAGTGATTACCTTATTAATGAATGATTTAAATAAATGTGATTATAAGTATTAAAATAAATTTATTTTTTAACTTTTTATGCCATCCACGAATTTTAGAGATGATTATGATTTTTTATCTTATAATTTGTGATGTTTTTTTGAAATAATCCAGTTTTTATGTATTTTTAAAATGTCACCATATGAATAGTATAAAATTTGACATTAAAGATTTTTTAAAATAAATACTATTTTATTAAATGATAAAATTGCCCTAAAAATTTATTTTTTTTCCAAATAACTAAAATAATGTTGAAAATTTCATTAATGAACTACTTGAGGTTCTATTGGCATTTTATATTGACAATATTAACCATTTATTATGAATATACAAGTAGACATGATAAGAGTTAAATTAGTTAACTAAGGGTCAAAGCTAAACGATATGGTAAAATTTGTGACCTGAACCAATATAAAACCTATTGGTTGAAAGGAATTCGGAAAAATAATATTTTTCATCTAATTAAATGATATTTAGGCCATTTAAAACAGAAAATAATTTTATAATAAAACAATACTTTCAAACATTCTTATGTTCCAGTACTCCCTCTTATAAAAGGGAATCATACAAACACATTTAATCACACCTCTCAATCCCCTTGGATTGTCCAAAATCTACAAAAATAATCTCCATAGATCCATATATTTCTCCTAGAAGCCTTACCTTAGGCATAATTCTATTCAAGAATGCCTTTTGTCTCAAATCAAATGGAGTTACACATTTTAAGAGTTATCGTCTTCTCTAAAGATCCTTTCCTTTATTTTATATCTTCACTCTCTATTATATTACTATTCATTGATTACATAACAAAAACAATATCCTCAATATACTAGGATATTGTTATGATAATTATTATAACTAAATTTACCCATAACTCTATCTAATGGATACAAACATACTGTTTCTGTGTACGGTGATCTATTACCTCCTGAAAGGATGATTGCTCGATTTTCCCCTACCACCTATCATAGTGGACATTATGATGCCAATATATTTATATGTTCTATATATGATATATTTATAATTTTTTTATTATTCTCTATTTTTCATTTATAGCATACCTTTATGGTTTTCATAAGTTCAAATATGATAATTTTATTTGAGGATGTGTGGACTACCACCCCCTCAAAGTGATATGACTCATTCTTGCCATAATGGAACTTATAAAGGGTGTAGTTAATGAGATTTTTTAATATATATAACATATTACATTATACTGTAATTATAATATACCCATGTATCATTTAGTTTTCTTTTGTTTAAATATGAAAAAGAAATGAAAGTAGCATTCTTGCATACGTACGACTTACTGTCTCCATGAACAGTTCATTTCATTTCTTATATTCAGATTTTATATAATATAATAAATACATATATATACATCATAATAATGATATTTTAATCATGATTATCATTCTAGATATTATTTTATTTTTACCCATGGAAAATTTTTAATGATAATAAGTTCATTTTTAATCAAGTACCAAATATCGACAAAATGATCGATATTAACTTAAATAATTAAGTAATGTTTATAATATGGTACTAAGTGATATAAAAAGAATAATAAAATAGAAAAAGGTTATGAAGAAATTATAAATTAACTTAAGGTTATTATTCATGAATAACATTTAACTTATGCGACAAGTCGGAATCAATGTATGGGAACATTTCACCCTCCTCTTTTAGTCAAAGACTTATTTTACATTATGTATTTTAATTTCAATTTTATTATGTTGGGATATGTTCTTATATATCCTTATTTATATAAATTTTATTTCCAAGTTATTTTAAACCCTTTTCTCCCTCATCAACTCATTTTTTTAATTTTTTTAGTGACGTCGTTCGATTGTCGAATTTTCGTAAGAGAATTTTAAAACTCAATTTCCACTCATTGTGTTTTATGCATAATTTTTTTATATTATGAAAATATTTTCTATGGAAACACAATTTATTTATTTATGTTTTTATTTACGCTTAACATTGCGTGGATATACAATTTCTACGCATAATTTCTCTGTTGATAAATTCTCACGTAATTTATACGAATTTTGTAAGGGAAAACATATACCAATATCCATTCATTGAGTTAAATATCCATGTCATAGGTTTTGTTCTTCCAATAATATGTATTAATGACCTCTGATTGTTTTAAACAAAATATACACTTAAATTTGGTGTATTTATATTTGTCACACATAATTATTTCATTGATATTTCCTTAATTTAATGATACAATCTTTGTAAGGGAATTTGTCTCAATCTCCTTTCGTTGAGGAATATCTTGATAATGTATATATGAAATATCCTATAAGGTTTTGAAATTTTATATCATTAATTTCTGTATTCTCATGATACTTAAGGTCTTTTTTAATGATATTATTTAATTATTTTTATTCTTGTATTTTATAATGTTATAATGGAATCTGACTAAAACATTGTTTTAAATGTTTAATGATTTATTCTTCTAAAAATTACTCATTAATTTGCATGTTTGCAAAATTGTTTTAAGGATTTAGTTATAAGGAAATTAATTTTCTAATGTGTTAAATAATTTAAAATTTTTAATGTGGTATGACACACTTTGGTTCAAAAATATCATTATTAAATGTTTTAAATGTTTTTTGGAATGGATTTAATATATCAATATATTGAATTGTTTACTTCTCATTGGTGAGTGAAATGTTGATAATTTCAATATTTTATGTATTATGATTATGTAATGGTACATGGAAATTTGATGGGAGGTTATGTGATAAACCAATTAAGGGTGGTTCCATGATAAACCTAGGGCTAGTGATCCCAATATATCTCTTTAATGCATTGGGTAATGTGACAGAGGTAAACATTAATGTTCCTCCTAGTATATTTTGGGAATATATTGTGATGGGTATTCCAAATGTTACTCTTTATGTAGCTAAGAAAGATAAAATGTAAGTATGTTATGGATTCCACAAGTTACCTTTATGATTTATGATTTCCATATGTTATTCATAAATTTTATAATTATGTTAAAGTGATTTTGTTTTGTGATTTAAAAGTAAGATCTCATTGATTTATATGAATTAATGGGTTAATGTTTTGTTTCCTTAATTTATAACCATTACTAATATTTTTATGCTCATCCCATTTTTTTGAAAAAAAAATTCACAGGATATAAGGAAGGGTAGGAGAAAGGATGAATTCATAAAGATTTATATCAAGAAAAGAATTATTGTTTTATTTTATGGAGTTTTTTTCTGTGAAAAAAATGGATAGATAAGAAGTGTCTTCTTTTTGATTTTTGAGATGTAATGTAATAGTTTTGAGCTAATTATCTAATACTCTAAACATGAAGAGATACAGATTGTATAAATCTAGATTTAACTCAAGATTATGTATTGTTTAAGGCTGGGGCCTTACTGTTGGTATTAATGGTCGGTTTAGATAACATTAGAGGTCAGGGTGTTATCTAGGTGTAGGTAAAATATCTCATATAACGAGGAGGGTTATTATCATAAGGAATAATTTTTTGGGTTATGGTAAAGTAGGTTTATTGGATAAAAACACGAAAAATAGAGATATAAGTAGGTTTATAGAATAGAGTAATACAAAAGTTATTATGTTATCTTTACCCTATAAGGGATTCTTCTTTTTAATAATAATGATAATTCATTTAATGTTTAAGTTTTTATTATTTTTATCAGATTAGGGATCATTTTTAAAGATGGGGGGAAATAGATCATTCAAATACTTATTATCCCTCCCTAAGGAATTGACTATCACTATTATGGAAAAAACACCTCGAATGATTTTGAAAGCTTCTTGTGTATTCAAATCACCTGCAAGAAATTGTTTATGTTATCCAACTCCTAATAATTTATAAAAAAAAAATTATGGATCATGGTATCTTTTTTATAGGATTTCATGATCAAAAAATTTACAACTCTATCAAAAATAAAAAATTTAGAAGTGGAGCAGATGTTTATTTTTGAAAGTAGGACAACATGCCGAAAGAGAAAGGGAACATCCTAAAGATCATGATATCTAGATTCAAGTTGTGATTTATTTTCTTATCCATATAGAATAAGGCATCTTATGTTTGATATTTATGAATGATGAGGATATTTGATATGTAGGAATTATGTATTAAGAAATAATGTGGAAATGTATAGTTAATGGATTATGAAGAACACTGAATGAGTAAGAAGTCTACAAATCAGGTACTCAAGAGTTATAGATGGTGAAATGTTTAAAAGTATTAATGCTCTGTTGATGATGGGATTACATTGGAAGACTTTTTTTAGTATGTGTAGCCCTGATTTTTGATGTGTTAAAATGTTATTCAACGAAGTATTATCTTTTCTTGTGTGGACATAATACATTAACCTAGGTTCTCATATAATCTTTTGTTTCTGAGTTGATTAATGGTTATTACATTTTGGGATGCAAAATGAATGTTACTATATTACCTTGGAAGATAAAGGAGGTTATTGTAATTTTTGAGGAAATTATCTTATTTTTTAGAACGTTATATGAATAACATGATTTTATAAAAAGGGAAACCCGTAGGATTGGTAAAAAACCAACAGGTCGAGCATGGCGGCATGAATCGAACCAACAACTAAAGGGTGACAAGGGCGTATCACCTACCACAAGAATACGTGAAGTCCCAAGTTTTATGACTTATTATTTTTAGTTACATGATTTTATGGATCAAGAATAAATTTATTTTGGGAACTTATGTTTTATCAAATAGATATACTTAGTAACGATAAATGATTTTGTGATTAAGTGATAAATTTTATTTTGGGGGACACTCTCTTATTTAGGAACACTGTATGCATAAGAAAAATTGAATATTATGGGATTTAATTTGTGGATTAATTGTTGAAATATTATATTGGAAGAATATATGATATAGGGATTTTGGGATATTTTGGTAAATGATAAACCTATCCTGGAGAAAATGCGATTAGGTTAATTACTTTTCAGTATTAGAATTTAAGAGTAGTTGATGTTATTTGGAGATAAATGTTACATTTTATCATGGAAGACTATGTGATCTAATCCTTCTGAATTTTTGGTTTCCATATTTGTTTGTATTATTTTAAAGAATTTTAAGGAAAATTTTTATTGCATGGTCTCTGTTGAACATTGGGTATTGTTTGTTGAATTTCAGAGATTAGTATTTCTTTTAATAAAGAATTATTCTTTTTTCGGAATTATCTGATCCCGTATAAACCATTTTGGTATTGGTTAATGTATAAAGACACAGAAATATATATTACATCTTTTTTCGATTATGTGATTCTCTAGAAGATGATTCTAGCGCTTCAGGTGTGACCAAGTCATCTTGAATACTCATCGTTTGGGGAAATTATTAGTTTGTGCTTAAAATTTATTAAAGGATGAAACTCTACATGAAAATTACATATATTTAATTATGTTCTCTATCAATCTCACAAATAAATATTGCAACTTTTTGAAAAGGAACTTAAAAAAATGTATCTCGTTTACTTTTCCTACTGGGGATGCAAAGACCATTTAGCATACCCCAAGTTTGTGATTTTCGAGTGATTAGCTTTTTCCTGATCATTTTTTCTATCACCCTCCATCAGAACTAGATGGTTAGTTTCTCTTTTATATCCATGTTTTCATACATGGAATCCTATTATGGGTTATCACGAGTGGCCATTTTACATATCTTTATTTTTTAAAAGTGATATATTTATTAATACTTTTTCCAATGCGGGAAATTCAAAGAAGTTTCCAAGACCTATTTTAAAATTATGGGGAAACAATTTCCAAAAGGTGGGAAGGATATAACGACCTAGGTATTTATAGAATAATACAGTTTTTCATTTATATTATTATTTATGAATAATATATTATTTTTATATTAAATGTGAATTTTTTTTAAAATTGCATACTCAACACACAACAACGAGTTTCCTTGAAATCTTACGTTTCACACAACTATTAGTTAATCCAAAAAATAAAATATTATTATTATTATTTTAAATGGTATTTAACACCTAGTATTTGTATTTGCGGGAATTAAAAAAACGAGAAATAATATAATGATACATATTTTTTAAATTTATTTACATTTATCTGATAAATTTTAGGGGCTTAAAATAATAATGAATCTGATTTTAAGTATAAACCGCTCAAATATTTTTAAAAGGTCAGTTTATCCCCTTTTAATGGAGATTCCTTTTTAAATATATTGTTTTTTCACATTTATATGTTCTATTTTAGAAAATAAACATATTATATAGAATTAGGACATGAAAATTTACTTTGGATGGATTTTTGTAAATTTTATGATAAAGACCATTTTTTAATGAATAGGGAAAAATACAGCATTTTAAGTCAAAATTTCATTTTCCTATGATTTATTTACAAAGTTAGATAGTACTTTTAAACGTTTCCAAAGATTAATTGGATTATATTTTTATAATTTGATCTAATTTATTTCATTGGATGTAATTTCACATAGAAATTGGATATAAACACATCCCAATCTTTTGGTAGTTTTTACTTCTTAAAAACACGTTTTTTAGTTTTGACAATAAGAAATAATTTAAAATTATTTTTTAAAATTTAAATGCTTTGTATTTCAAAAAATGGATTCCATATTTGGAATCAAGGGGAAAAAATTATGTAAATAGTTAACTTTTATTTTGAAATTATGAATAGTAACATTAGTAATTATTTTATTTTTCCATGGTTAAAGGGTAGATCTTGTAAATAAGGGTATAAATATAATATTATAATAACATTAAACTACACTAACCTGTGTCCTAATACTGATGGATGAGTTATTTATTTCCATGGGCATCCTACAGGCGATTTTGGGATCCCATAGAGCCACTTTGACATGAAAATTACATCATACAAGATTTAATTTAATGTAAAGAAAAATGTAACATAAACATGTATCTTTTAGTAAAACAATTTTTATATGGGGTAATATAAGAGATAATATAGACTATAAATATTCTATATAAATATTAAAATATATATCTTATTATGGTATTTTATTTTTAATTTTTAGACATCATATAAATAAATATATTTATGACATATTGATGATGTATTGATTACCATATTAATGAATGATTAAAACAAATGAGGTTATAATTATTAAAATAAATTTATTTTGAAACTTATTATGAAATCATCAAATTTTATGGATGATTATGAATTTTTATATTTTAATTAATTATGTTTTTATCGAATGAATCAAGTTTTTATGATTTTTTAAAAATTCATTATATGAATAGTATAAAAATTGTCATAAATGAGTTTTTAAAACAAATACTTTTTTAATAAATGATATAATAGTCTTAAAAATATAATATTTTGAAAAATGACTAAAATAATGTTTAAAATTTCATTAATGAACCAATTTTAGTTTTATTGGAATTTTATAGTAACAATATTAACCCTATTGTATTAATATACAAGAAGACCTCGTAAGAGTTAAATAAGTTAGCTATGGGATAAAACTAAAAGATAAGGTAACATTTGTGACCTAGACCTATCTAAAACCAATTTATTTAGTGATTTTTGACCCAATATAATCTTATTTATTAATTAAATTAATTTGGGTCCATTTCAAACTGAAAAGCATTTTATAATAAAATAATACTTTTAAACATCCCTAATGTGCCCCTCCTCCCTCTTATAAAAGGGAATCAGCCGAACCCATTTAATCACACCTATCAAGACACATGGATTACCTAAAATCTACCCAAATAAGGTCCAAACGTCTCTATATTCCCCCTAGAATCCTTACCTTACGCACAAGTCAAATCAATAAAGGCTTTGGCTCAAATCATTGGGAGTTACGCGTTTTAAGAGGTAACATCTTCTCAAAAGTTCTTTTCCATTATTTTAATTCATCACTCTTTATTATATTCTGATTATTTTATTACATAACAAAAATAGTATAATTAATATTCAATGATTTTTGGGGGGAATTATTCTCATTAAAGTTAGACACCTCTCCATCTAATGGATACGAACATACAGTTTCTGTGTACGACGAACTACTGCCTCATGAAACAATGATTGTTCGATTTTCCCCTACCACCTCTCATGAGGGCCAATATGATTGAAATGTATTTATTTTTAATATACCTATTATATTTATATTTTATCTATGATTATATATTTTTCATTTACTTCATTCCTTAATGGTTTCCATAATGGTTAAATACGATAATTTATTTGAGTAAGTGCAGACTACTGCCCCCTCAAAGTGATATGACTTATTCATTCCATACATGCAATGTATAAAGGATGAAGTTAATGAAATTACTTAATATATATAACATATGATATTATAATATAATTATAATATATGTATTTATCATTTACTATTCAATAATTTTAATACGAAAGAGAAAAGAAAGTTGCATTCATGCTTACGTATGGCTTACCATCTCCATGAATGGTGCATTTCATTTCTTATAATCAAATGTTATGTACTATTATAAATACATATATATATATATATATACACTAGGTATATATGATATTTAAATCATAAATATAATTATTTAGATAATGTTATTTTGACAACATGGACAATTTGTAATTATAATAAGTTCATATTTGACTCAAGTACCAAATATCAACAAGACGACCAATATTAACTTAAATAATTATGTAATGTTTATAAAATTGTACTAAGTAATATAAAAAGAATAATAAACATGAAAGAGGTTCTAAATAATGTATAAATTAACATAATTTTGCTATTTAGGAAGAACAATGAACTTATTTGACATGTCTAACTCAAGGTAAGGGAACCTTTCACCCACCTATTTTAGTCAAAGAATTATTTTATGATGTGTTATTTAAGTTCCATTTTTTTGTTGGGATATGTTATTATATATCCTTATTTCTATAAATTTTATGTCCAAGTGAGGATAGACCCTTTTCTCTCTCATAAACTCATTTTCTGAATTTATAAGTGACGTTGTTAGGCTACTGATTTTTCATAAAGAAATTTCTAAACTCAATTTCCACTCAATGGGTTTTATGCATACTTCATTGATTATATTATTGAAAGCTTATGTGTGGAATAAATGTTTTTTTAATTATGGTTTAACTTCCACTTACCTCTGTGTGGATATAGTATTTCTACACATAATCACCCCATTGATAATTTCTCACATCATTTATACGATATTTGTAACAGAAATCTTAGCTCAATATTTATTCATTGAGTTAAATAACCCTGTCATTGGTTTTCTTTTACCAAAAATATGTGTGAATGACTTCTGATTATTTTACACTTAATATACACTTATATTGGGTTTATTTATATTTTTCACATATAATTCTGTCATTGATTTTTTTATTAATCTATTGATGCAATAATTGTAAGGGACCTTGTCTCAATCTCCTTTCTTTGAGATATATCATGATATTGTACACCTCTAATATCCTATAAGGTGTATGTACAACCCTTTTAACATTTTAAATCATTAATTTCTATATTATAATGATATTTAATGTTTTATTTGATGTTATTATTTCATTATTTTCATTCAATTATTTTTTCAAGTGGTAAGGGACTCTTTACATAAAACATCTTTTTAAATGTTTTAACGATTTTTTTAAAGGTGACTCCTTGACCCAAACAGCCAGAGCACAATATTTATTAAAATAAAGATTACAATAGTCTAATGTACGAGATCATAAGACAATATTTTTCAAGAAATAGAATTAGAGAAGTGGGGAGGTCATTACACTAGGTTATGTCTTGATTAACTCCCAAGTTGGACAAGCCATCAGAAACCATGTTTACTTCCCAATAAACATGTGCAATGATATGGTTCAAATCGGAGAGAAAACAGTTTCATTCCACCCAACAGGTAGTAGTCGGCCACGCTAGTTGAGTTATGCCATTCCATGTTTCTTGAACGATGGTCATCGTGTCACTTTCAATACAAAGGTTTTTCTAAGAAAAAAACATGGTAAATTTAATCACATGAATCATATCTATCATCTCAACTTCAAGGGAGGTAGAAATACCACAATGGCCCGTAAAACAACCTAAAATCTAACCGAGGTGATTCTTGAAAATTTAACCACACCCTGTAGGTCCCTAATTTACCTTGGAGGTTCCATCAATGTTGATTTTGATCTATCCAGGTAGAGGGGATCTCCAGAACACCTCCATAGTGAGATGTGGATGACAAAAATTTTCGTTGATCTCTAGGCGTTTCAGGATTCCAAAGTCATGCATGATGATGTGGAAATTTCATTTTTGTATCAATGTAGGTTCTTGTATTGAAATGAATATCTAGATCTGACATTCATTAAGATTTAATGAGTAGTTTTTGTGAACAATTGCATTTTGATCATACTAGATGAAATGGTGGAGTTCATAAACTGTAGCAAGGAAAAGGTTCTAATTTTCTAAAAGCCTTCTATATCTACACATTTCATAAGTTGAGTTTTAATAGAGTTAATAATCAACCATATACAATCAAAGATGTCAAAAATATAGTTCCAAAGAGTAGAAGCAGTGGCACAGGAAAGGAAGATGTTGTGAGCATCTTCTCGGTGTTTATTAAAGATTTAACATTTAGAGAAAAGCTGGATTCAAAAAAATTGAAGACAAATATCTGTGGAAAATCTGTATTGAGCATGACGCCAAATGATATTGAATCTCGATGGCTTAACACATGGTTTTTTGAAGTGTTTAATTAATCTATATTCATTCTCAGGGTTACAAAAAATATTATTGTAGTGATTTTTTGATGTAAGAATTCTATTGTGAGAAGGCTCCCAAATTAAGAAATCATTAATGTATGTGAATGTATAGTTGTCAATGAGATAGAAAATAGTATATGGGAGATGATATTATTGTGAATATAAACTATCTTTGATAGAGCTAGTAGTATTTTCAGGTTTTTGATCTGGAGAAATCATAGATATTAAAGGTATTATAGTCCAGTTAACTAGCCATAATTTCATGGAGTAATCTTTGGAGACCATCCATAGGAAGTTATTCATAATTTTGGTGAAGGAGTGCTTTATGGTAGGCCATATAGAGGAATTAATAAATCTATAAATTCCAATATTATGTTTGTCAAGAAATAATTTTTTGAGGAAGGGAATAGATTCAGAAAAATTGTGAAAATTATCCCAAGTATGTCGAGATTGAAGAGATTCTTTAAAGTACTTTATGTCTTTTATATCAACTAAACCATTCTCAATAGGTTTGCAACAAGTTGACCAAGGGACTGTCACAAGATTTCGTTTTAGAATACTACCGGTCCATATGAAATTTTTAAAAGCTATTTTTATTTTTTTTGATTAGACCAATAGTCCATTTATAGAACATCATACAGTATTCCATTTTGAAGACATTAGTGGATTTAACAAGGAAATTCCTACCTTCCATAGAGGGATATTTACTATTCCAAGAGTAAAGTGTTTTTAAAACATGATTATCAATATTCACAAAGTGGAAAGACTTGGTTCTACCCCAAAATATTAGGACACCAAGGTTAGTGAAGGGAAGAGAGCTCAATTTCAAACCTAATTCACTAATAATGTTACATTTTTTGCTATGGGGAATGTTCTTACCAATGAAAATATAGGATTTGTTCTAACTTATGGTCTATCCAGAAACCTCCTCATTTTGAGAGAGTCCAGTCTTGAGGTTAAGAATGTTTCTTTTTTCACCTTGTAGGAAAATGATGAGTTTATCAGCATAAAAGAGGTGAATGGGAGCATTTACATTCCTAGAGACATGAGTGGGTTTTAGTTTATTTTGAACCACCAGACAATTGATCGGACGACTAAGGTAGTCTTATGCTATTAAGAAGAGAATATAAGAGAGGGATTCACCTTTTCTGATACCTTTGGTGCATTTAAAGAATCCTTTGGTAGATCCATTGATCAAAATGGAGATAGTGGCTGAGTTTAAGAGAGTTATGATAGGAGTGATAAAAGGGGCTCTAAAACCAATGCTTTAAAGGAGTTTAAAAATAAAACTCCAATCCATGGTGTCAAAATCTTATTATATTTCATGTTTAATAGCTATGTTACCTCCTATATTAGCTTTATTCAATTTTTTGATACACTTAGTGGCAAGAAAAATATAGTACTAAATAGATATACCTTTTAAAAATACAAATTGGTTCTAAGAGATAATTTTATCAGTAATTGTTGAGATCCTATTAGCAAAGATTTTGGTGATGATTTTGTAAAGATTGCTGATAAGAGTAATGTTTTCAAAATGGTTTTAAAGATTTAGTTATATGGAAGTTAATGTTTTAAAATGTTAACTCATTTAAAATATTATAAGTGGTATGGAAAACTTTGATTCAAAAATCTCTTTATTAAATGTTTGAAATGGTTTTTAAAATGCATTGAATATTGAAATATATTTAATTGATTTCTTCTGATTGATAAGTGAAATGATGATAATTTTAATATTTTATGTGTTATAATTATGTAATGGTACTTGGAAATTTGATAGGTTGTTATATGATAAACCAAATAAGGGTGGTTCCATGATAAACCTAAGGAGGGTGAGCCTGAGGTACCTCTCCAATGAATTGTTTAATGTGATGTAGGTAAACATTAATGTTTCTCTAAAGAGATTTGGGTAATATAAAGTGATGGATATTCCAAATGTAACTCCCTATGTAGCTGCGATAGCTAAAATATAATTATGTTATGGACTAAACAAGTTACATTTTTGATTTATGATTTCAATGTGTTATTCATAAATCTTACGATTTCATAAGGTATATTAAAGAGCTTATATTTTATGATTGAGAAGTATCATCCCATTGATTTTTATGTATTGATATGATAATGTTTTCTTTCGTTATTTTATAACCATTACAGAGCTTCTTATACTCATCCCAAGTTTTTTTAAATATTTTTCATAGGGTATAAGGAAGGGTATGAGAAGGGTATAATTAAAGAAGATTTATATCAGGAAAGGAATTATTGTTTTATTTTAAGTATTTTTAATTTTGTAAAAAAATTGGATAGAGAAGAATTGTATAGTCTGTAATTTTTGAGATTTAATGTAGTATTTAGGGTCTAATTATATAAAACTATAAACTTAAAAATATCATCAATTTATAATTCTTGATTTAACTAATGATTATGTAATGTTGAAGGCAGGGGACTTATAATTTCTTCCATGCAATATCTATTATCATTTACAGTGGTTTTCATATCAAATGATCCATTAACATAGTGTTAACCTAGTTGGTGTGCATGAGTTTTTCTTTGTATTTATTCAAACATTTGTTGCACTGGTATATTCTATAAAAAATAAAATGTTATTATAACTCTTAGATACTAAATTTTATAAAATATCAACCATATAAACAAGGATAAATTATTTGAGAAGGGTAGTATGTATTCCCTATTGAAAACATGATGAACGCATCAAATCTAACTTCAAACTCTTTTGTCAAAAGTTAAGTGTGCGTCCATTTTCAATTCATATCTATCCTATTTGGTACATGAAATATTCATTTTTGATATAAAATAAATAAATACACATATTATATTTATTATAAAAGGTGAATGTTAAAGACAATTATAATAAGGGATACAAAATATTTAATGGCTTCAATGAATTTTAGTATGATTTGAAAAAATGGGTAATTGATTTTAAGAATGTAATTACCCAACTATCATAGGTTTTATTCACTTAATTCATCGAAATGTGAAATTTATAGACCACTTTCATCCTCATCGGCTTTATCTCTTGAATAGTTATTATTTCATTTTGTTGTTTGAGACTCTTCTTCCATCTCTTGTGGACATGAACCAATATCGCATGAAATAATCATATCAGTAGTCATTTGTCAGATGAATACTACTCAGAATTGACCAAGAAACATAAAAGATATGGGGGATGAGTCTCAAGAATCAAATTGAAATAATATTTGTTCGAGATATGATGTTGATTAAGATAAAAAATGTACTTCATTTTGTTCTATATAAGGGGAAATGACTCCCATTTATGATAATTACACCATTTTCACAAGTTATTAAATCATTCCCATTGAAGAAGAGATTCGGGGGGGGGGTATACACATTATTGTTTGTGGTTCAAGGGGTCTCAGTTGGTATAGGATATGATATATGAATCCTTGGGGTTTCTATGAATTATATATTTATTAGAGAAATATAACTTTTAATACTTTCAATCATCTAACTTAGACTAGTCCTACCTATATTATAATGAGCCATCGAGTCTTTCTTAAATTCCCTAAACAAATGAAAATATAATATTTGAAATTAATGGGAAATAAGAAACCCATATATGATAAACAAAAAATATAAACTCCCGTTCTATCAACTAGAAGATATAAAGTTGTATTGATAAAACTTGTTAATAAATAAAGAGTTATTTCATATACATGTATTATAATATAAGATTCAAGGGGTGAAAGCAATAAATGTAGACTTAAAATGAGGAATACCCAAAAATATTTTATAATAATTATTCCAACATTTATATAATTTGATAACCTCCATTCAATGTTTTTTAACAAGTGATGTATCAACCTAAGGAATTATTAAATTTCATATTAATGGTATATAAAATATCATTAATCACCATAACTCATCTTAATAAATATTTTCCACTAAATAAATAATATTTTATTTAATGAATATACTTATATGCTCTATTAATATTCAAGGGTTATTGAATATACTTCTTTATGTCCATACTCACGAAGAATAATATATTATATCGAAATTATACATTAGTCATAGAAATAAATAAATAAGTATAACTAAATATAAAATATAAAAAATCGGTCACGTTATGAAGGATAAATATTATATGTAGAGTAAATAAAAAATAACATACATGTAAAAAATAGTAAATGAATCATATGTAATCTTGGGATATTCCAAAACATCCATTGAGGTTACTCTTGACATACTTAGGTTGGAACAAATTATTAGTGTGATGATGATTTCCTATGTTTATTACCTACTAAAGAACCACATCTAGCCTAACTTTTTGGACTCCTATATAGACTTTGATACAAGTGGGGACCCATACAATCAAGTTGGAACTACTTTGCAACTATCTCTCATCCCTCAATAAGATGCATGCAACACATATTGTTGTAGTAATTTGTGGTATTGTCACATTTTCTGAAAATTTTCCAATTGACAATCAATATAACCCAAACATGTCTTTCCAAATATCCTCCTGACATCCATCAATATAATCTTTGTGTTTAAAAGAAAAAAATCATACGTCATCATAAATATCATAGAAAACTTTCATAGATGGTGATAACTTTTTATAAAAACTCTTTCATGTTACCAACAACTCCATAACACTTGGTATTAATATTATTTTTCTATGAAAAAAATTATTGTTTAAATATTATTAAAAATAACAATGTGATAATCCATGTAATTTATAAAAGTTCCAAACATGCCTCATAATCATAATTTTAAAAAACACTTATTAATAGTCTCTCTTGGAATGCTTTTTTGAAACCAAGAAAAAAATTATCATCTTTTTTTTGAATGAGTCCTATATATATTTCATATGAAAACATATTGACATATTAACACGAAATAATTAATTCATTATGTATATAAATATAAATGTAGATTTGAAAATGAGTATATATATATGTGTGTGTGTGTGTGTATCTGGATGTTTATATTAGATATCAAGATAACCCTAAGAGATAAAATTCAGGACACTTAACAGAAATTAAAAATCTCAATGTAAAACCACTAAGGCTTCAAAAATAGAAAAAACTAATCAAACCATAATTAAACTTCCAAAAATAATTACATGAAATAAATTTCAATTTTCAAAATAAAAAACATCATTGGAATTTTAACAATCACTATATGCACATTATTTCCTTGGAATAATGTTCAAAACATTTAAACTTAATACACTCCAAGGATTAAATCAGTGTGTGAAATTCATAATACACTATAGGGCATAAAGAAAAACCATTAATGAGTCAGTAAAATGGAAAAATAATAGAAACCCTGAATTAGATATTCATTCTAGAATGGTAATTAGTGATGGATAATGAATAGAAAGAGATAATGATAAAAAATAGAAAATATATATCATCAAACAAGAAATCAATGAGTTAGGAGAAGAGAAAATAACATAGCTTGGATTGATGCTTTGAATCATTTGAGAGAATGTTGAAAAATCACCAATCCTTGAATTTATTTGAGCATTGGATTTGTTTTTCCCTTGAATGATTCGAGTATTGGATTTGATCCTTGTAATTATGGAAGCCTTCATTTGATCCTTGGTTCGAACTCAGATTCGACCAGGAGGAGCATAGAAATTAGGTGGATTCCATGAAAAGCATCAAGTATCATGACTGGTTTGTAATTGGTTGTGGTTCTTTAAGTAGAGCAGGGACATACTAATCAGTGCATCCAAAAAAAGTGTTGATATATCTCACTTTCATTACTACTAAATTAATATGTGTTGATAAAGATTCATCGTATCAATTATTTTTTAGCACTAATAAAATGCATATTTATCAATGATAAAATTTTAGCGTTGATAAATGATTTATGAATATAATAATAAACACATTTTTGTAAATATATTTAAATACTTATATATATATATATATATTTTAAATAAATAAATATAAATATAAATATATAATTATATTCATTATTTAAATGTATTTTTTTCTATTTTATAATTATTAATATTTATAATTATTTATTTATAATTATATAAATAACTTTTTAAAAAATAATTTTCATATATTTATATGTTATTACCAATATATATATATATATGTATATATGTGTGTGTGTGTTTAATATATTTATATATATATAATATTCATTATATTCGTTATTTAAATAAATTTATTACAGTTTTATATTTATTTTAATATATAAATTTTTCTCTGTATAATTATATTAATACTTTAAAAAAAGTATTTTTATTTATAATTAAAAATATATAAATATATTATTTTATTAAATATACATTTCTAAACAAATAAATTTATAAATAGTTATTCCAAAATATATTTCAATGTTACTAATGAATATTTAATATTATATACATGATGGTAAAAATGAGTAAAATTGAATAATTAAAAATGAGTAATCATTAAAAAATTTAAAAATGGACAAGTTTTATTAATTTAATATAAATTATTAAAAACATATGGATATATATTTAAATAAAGATTAATATATATTGAAAATATAAAAACCTATTAAATAAGTATAAATAAATAAATAAAATAAAATGATTAAATTTCCTGAAAAAATAAAAAATAAAAAATAAAAAATATTAAAAATGAATTAATACGTAACTATAATAAAATTAAAAATAAATATATTAAATTTACTGATTAGATACATAGTATATTAAATGTATCATGTTATAAAGAAATTCTAAAATATGAAAATTTGAATGAATTACATTAATATTTGGTGTATTTGTTTCTATATAATATTTTATTAATAATGTAAATATTTGTGTGTGTGTGTGTGTTGTATATAAAAGTGTATTAATTATGTATATGTATGTGAAATCAACATGACACATGTTTGATATATATTTGTTAAATTAAAAAATCAATTGACATCCCATTATGTCTGTTACTAGATGCAATCGGTCAGCATTTTTAATTCATATTAATTTTTAATTATTAACCCTTATTTACTCAGTATATGGCTTATTTAATTAAAATCATAAAATGTTTTATTATATAAAATATATTTATAAAATATTATATAAATTAATATATATATCTATATTTAATATATATTATTAATTAATATTTACAATATATATATTTATATTAATTTTATTAATTTTTATCAATAAATATTTAATTATTAAAATGTTTAATATTTTTTTAGTTTACTAGTGTTCATTTTTTATTTTTCTAAATATTTCATTTTACATATCTATATAATTAATATATACTATTTATTATAATGTTCAATTTATATATAGAATATTAAATTTCTTTATTTGTATCAATAATTGTGTAATTAAATTATTTTTTAATATTTTTTTAATAAAATCATTTTAATTTTTTAGTTATTTAAATATTTCAATTTATTCAGGAACCTTTTTGGTGAACAAAATAAAGCACTAATTTAATAATAATTTTTATGGGCATTAAAAATAAAGCACCGATAAAGGGTACGTTTTATTAGTGCTAGCAATAAATCACTGTTAAAGGGTCCCTTCTATCAATGCTAAAAAATGAGGATAATGGTTACCCATATCAGTGTTAACCAATATGCACTTATAGATTTTATTCCTGTTAAAAGGCTGTTATGTGGTAGTGCATAATCAATGTGCATTAGTATAAAATCAGAATATTCATACCCAAGAATATCTGGATAAGAAAAAATGAAAACATAAAAAAGGAAAGATTCATTTGAATCAATAATCATAAGCCATGTGATATAGATCTCCATCATGAGGAACATTATAAATCATAAGAATAAATTTAAACCCTTTTTGGTAACTTGGATTATCATTTTCATAACAACTTTTCAAAACCATTTTAAATTAAATAACCAAACAACCAAAATACAATATAATCATTACCCAATGCATTAGAGAACTATCTTGGTTCACATATTATTTAATATATTATGGGCTTACCCAACGCTATTTAGGCCTCCCCATATTTAGGTGTTTGTGGCTTACCCAACATTATCTGGTCCACCTAATGTTAATATGTTCCGGTTTTACCCGGTTCTATCTGGTCCATCCCATTTTAGGCAGTAATTGGATTACACGGTGCTATTTGGGCCACCCTTTGTTAATTTGTAATGTCGAAGAACCACAACATGAATAAAGTACAATGATATTTCACTTCATAATAAAACTAACAGAAGTAACCATTATTCTTTCATAACATTTTCACCACCAGAGTATTAATGGTTTTCATGCCAATCTCGTTGAGAAAATTTTTACTGGTGGAGAGGAAACATGTTCAATAACAATCTCTTTGAAATAAGATTAACTTATGGAAAAGAAACAGGTTCTATTATAATCGATTTGAAGCATACATTATCCATCCATATAAAGGGTTAGGATGTTATCCATAATAAATATCCCTAGATTATGATATGTAATAATAAGGTTATTTAACATTGAGTAATGGAAATAACATTAAAAGATCATTAAAAAATTTAAACAAAATAATATTTTCATTTTGAAAATATAATTTTAAAATATTAAACACTTTGAAAATACATTTCTTTGAAAAAAATATTGGAAAATTATAAATGAAGTTTTAAAAATCATTTAAAACAATTATTGATGAAAATATCCTTTTATCTTTACAAAAAAATATTTTAAATCATTTTTTGAAAAAATGGTTTTTGAGGAAAACATATTTACCAATAAAGAGAGAAATGAATTTGGATTTTCATAAAAACAAATTCTTAAAATTTTAATGGACCAACGAGTGTAAAATTGGTATAATTATTTGTAAGTATCATTAATAAATAGTGGTTAATATATTTCATAATAATTATAAGATTTAAAAAATAGAGACGTAATGATAAAAAATCCCGATAAGTGATAAGATTGTAACAAAAGACTCTTCCCATTTTCGTGGCATTGAATCTTTCACAAACCATGTGAGATTCTATCTAACTCAACACCTGACACGATTTGAGATATGGCAAGAATGGAGTTCCTGATCACCAAGGGACAATAAATAGTATAAGATATCAATATAAACTAATGATAACAATTTATCCCAAATAAACTGGGACCAATAATTAAACAGAACCTGTTTAAGAACCAACAATAACTGAATTCCAATAAATATAAAAACTGATCCAAATTCAACAACAACTAAAAAAAACTATATACAAAGTCAAAAACTGTACCACGCTTACTAGATCTTCATACAACCTATTTGTCACCACCAAACACAAGACCAACCTGCTTGAAGATCAATCAAATGTGAAACATGCACATGCAAAACAACTTGGGTCTACCGATGCCGAGTGACCCAAGTAGGGTGTGAGATAAACAAATATCAGTAAGAAATCACCAAATAATCTATACATTTACCTAATTGTGGAAAATGATAACCACTATTTTGAAAAAAAAAATTAAAACATTCTTTTGGTGAATTAACATTATACAAACCCAAATTCAACAAGTTCAGTTTTTAAAATATGACAAACACACCACTTTAATTTTCAATAATAGTTTCACTTTTCATGGACCTTTTAAAATTAATGTCTATGTAAAATTACATACCATGTATCCAAACATAGATAAGAATAAAGTAATAGAAACAAAAACCAACTGGCATAAACTAGTAGGGATAAAATCCAAACATGTGGTAGAAAAAAATAGAATATATAGTTTGTGATTTATGAGAATATCCTAATAATCCATTGAGTGATCTTTGTACATACTCAGATTAGACTCACCTACTGGCGTATGGTGCAGCTCTATCTTCCTTAAGAAACTAAATTCCCTAAAATGAAAAATCAAGTGGCACATCACACCTATCCCTATAAAGTCATGGGGCGCAATCCCATCTAATTTTTGTTAACAATAATATGTCACTCAATCGTTTAAAATATGGAAACAAATCCCATGATAATTATAAAAATACATTGTAGAAACGGATTCCCCCACACACATGGCTCACCTAACTAGCTTTCATCACACTTGTCAACCCAACCATCGGCACCACCCATGAAATAACCCACATCAGGTAAATCCTCCACATGTGTTCCCATCTCACAATAAGCCAAAAAAGTTCTAATGGGGCCGCCACATCATTTGAGTTTAAAAAAATACCTTCCCAAATATTTTAAAATATCAACCAAGCCTTCAACATTTTCACTTAAAATATATATAGAAAATCATTCTCATACTATTTACAAAGTCAATATAAAACATCAATTTCACATGCACAATTAAAAATTACCCCTTCATATCATTTTAGAAACAAAACCACCTCATGAGATGCCAAAATTCATGAAAACATATGAAAATCCATTCCTTTAAAAAATGCTTTCATCCAATAATCAAATGTCACATGAAACCCACAATTTTATTTCATATTCAAGTCCAATTTTAAATGCACATGCACAACAAAGCCATTTGGAAACACACTACTCTCCTATCACAAAATCCATTGAACACATTTGTTAAGTAAAACAAGGATGCATACTTGAAACACAATCAAGTTTCTTTATAAATTCACATTCCAGTTCATAATAACCTTAAATCACTATGAATTTTTTTTAAATGTATTGCTTGATTTTAAGTCAGAACAAAAATCCAAAAACAAGAAACACATCATAAAAGACACCACCTTTTTCATGTAATACCAAAATGAAATCCAAACACACTACCGAAAAATAACATAAGTTAAACAACACCTAAGTCATCCACTTTCACATTTAAATCACAATTTTCATTTTATCAAACACCTTTCAGGCATTTAACATTGACATGATAAAAGAAACACTTTTTCAAACCATTAGGTTCCCATATTCCATCATGAAAACTTTGTAAACAATTATGCCGGTGCAACCCATGAAAAATTATAACATTTTAAAATTCTTTATGGAATGTTCAAGAATCGACATAATCTGCCAAAAAGTATACGGATAGAAGCATTTACCTAAAAAATGGGAGAATGAAACCAATATCTATGAGGAGGAAAGCCTAATAGTGAGACCCAATTAGAACACACTAACATCCAAGAAAATCCACAACATTTCCTCTATTTACATTAGGGTTTAGACAAAGGGGAAATCCCACTAAGAACCACAAGGAACCCAGGGAGAAAGAATAGGAAAAGAGGAAACTGACCAAGAATACAAAGGAATTCCAAGTTAGAACCTTTAAGGGGCTTTAAAAATATAGTTAGGGAAATAGTGGAAGATCATGGAGGACCCCCTGATCTACCTAGGTAAAAAAGTTGGAAAATCCATAGTTTGGGATAAAATATTGAAGGAAAAATTGGAATTTTTTTTATGAATCTGATTAGTTCGCACGGGTTGGCTATATTATTTTCCAAACAGTGCATAAACCATGTAGTCGCCACAATCCAAATGCATAGAACATAAATAACAGTTTCCACATGGTTTCCAAAACTATTTGCAACCCTTGTGCCTTACCCCTAGATCCCAAAACAAGTCACATGGTTACCAGGGTGCAGTTATATGGCTTCCCTTGACTGTACCCTCACCATGAACACCTTTCTTCCATACAGAAAACCATTATTTTCAATAGAAAATAAAAAAATTCAAACTGAGACTCAACCTGAACCTCATACAAAGGATAAATTATCAAGAAAAGAATAAAATAAAGGAATTATCAAGGGAAGGGTGTGACCATAATCCCCAAAAAAAATTTATACCCCTAGAAAGTCACCCAGCCAAAATGAAATCAAAATTCAGTCCCAAATCATGAAATAGCTACACCAGACCCTGAACCTCGGGGTGAACTTTCACTTAACACGTCACACATAACAATATCTATAGTAATCCACAATATGATGAAAAGTTTTCGAAAATTATAGGGTTTTCCCCAAAAAAGAGACCCAGCTAACCCCACTAACATTGATATCTAAACAAAACAACACCAATATAAGAAATTCAACATGAATAAAAACAATCTTTTCTACAGAAGATAAAGCAGACCACCATCAGAACCAATACCAAAACTATGGAACTTCCCATACAACCCAAGAAGCTCCAAATATAATGGGGAAACCCTACAATGAATCTCAAACCAAACATAGAACCCAAAAACAATATAAATCAATGATTTTTACAAGTAAAAATATCTCTAAACACTCATAATAGAAAACTAAAACTGAATCCTAGAAGGATAATCATTTAATGATTCACATCCAAGGTGAAAAAACGGGATTTAAAGATGATATGACTACTGAGTCTCTTACAAGGATAAAAACACACACAATGAGAATGAAATTATAATGGGAAACTAACACCGCATCTACTCGAACCATAGATACATAGGCTAGGATAAATATCATCATGCCTTCAGTGATCTCTTAACAATGATTGAACTTCACTCTGAGGTCTATGGCTAGAGCCCTGATGATTGAAACATCCACTTCCTCACAACTAGACTCTAACATCATCTGATAAAGGCTACATCCTCATGTAAAACTTCCTACAAAACCTATCTTAATGGGGAAAATTACTGTAATGATGGATCACCATTAGAGGATTGTGACATGATGTCGTCCAATTCTTGAACCAGATAAAATGAAAGCGTATGAGTGAGTGTTCTGATGAATGAGAGGCTACAACCAACGAACGATACTCCTTAAAGACAAGTTCATCTTTCTTGTACTCCTCGCTAGATTGGGAACCTCCCTGAGAAATTAGAGACAATATATTTTCAACTTTCACTCTGGATAAAAAAATTATTTAGGATGAATTCATTAACAAAATTTTCAAAAATGAATATCCTTAGAGGATATGGATCACACCATGATCTATATATAAAGTCCCATGAATAAAATTGGATCCTTAAATTGATAATTAGATTCTATCTTCAAAGATAAATAAACTAGCTCATTAATGTGGACAACATAGGCCTTCACTACCCACTAGAATTGCAGAATACTCATGATCTCTTACACTTTATTCATATTCACCTCATCATATTTGAATCATTGAAAAAATATGCATAAACACATCCCAAGCCATCCAATATTACATCAAATGATGAAAAGATCACCTTATACTGGTCCAAATCCAAACCCAGAAACAAACCTAGAAAAACATATATTTGAGAATTTTGGAAGATCCCAATGATCTGATGACACTCTCAACTTCCTCAATCCATTCCACTACCTTTAACATACCTCAATTGTCATGATAGATGGGAAACAATCGATGAAAATATGAAATTTGGAAAGACTCACTAGAATTTTTTGGGACCTTTTTGGGTGTTATATTCATATAAACAAAGGAAAGGAAAAACCAATCTTAACTTCAACCTGAAAGACAACTACAAAGTACATCTCGAGCTAAGGAACTAAGATCACAAACCAAACATTGAAAACATAACAAATTTTCCTTTTTTAAAACCACTGATTTAAATTTATTATCAAAATATTATTTTTATCGGGAAGCTATCCAAATACCAAAATTTGTTTCTTATAAAAAACCCACATATTCAAGAAACTCCAATCCCAAAAAATTATTTCCCATTGAAAAAACATTGGGAAAGACCAATAAAATCTTTAGTTTTAAATACCCACCCATTGTATTATATGAACTATCACATATGTTTCTATCCCATATCTGCATATATCATCCATACACATCTACCAGCGTGCACAATCCATATATTCCCACACATATGAAAAAGTTCATAAGGAATACAAAGGGTCAAACATACCACTTTATCATCAATCCCAATCACTTACCAAATTTTCAATTACATTTTCCTCCATATTTTTCCAATATTTTTAAAATTATGAATCAATTTTTCTTTTAAAAACACATTTCACATTTCAATATGAAGCCACTCAAAATAAATAATATCTATTTTAAAAAGTATTTTCATTCTAAAAGATCACATTCACCAACCAAATCCTATATAGAATAAAACCCAAATTAAAAATTAGGAACAAGGAACTATTTTCCATACACAACATAACAACATGGATAGTGGGCCATTTCCCAAGTTGGAATTAACACCTAATAAGACCTTTAACCAGGAACATGGACTCCACATGGGTCACTACTCTATCGTAGATCACAAACTCACACCGACTCACCTCTATTTCCATTCATCAATCCAAAAAAAATTCAAAAGTCTCATATCCTGTAATACCCCTGGAAACATGAGGATTTGATCAATAAATGGTTCATGATGTCTTTTATACACTTAACTCTCATGTCCCGATATTCATAATATTTATCTACCTGAAGACCCTAAATAATAGGGGCCAAATCTGGTACCATTTTGTCACAAACCAAGCCAATATTCTATCCAACTTGACTCCTGATCGGATCTGAGACATGGCTTGAAGAAAGTTCCCGATTCCTATGCACATGTAACTAGTTCTAGGCATCGATATAAACTAATGGGAATTATTTATCCCAACCAAAACATGATTAATAAATAATCTGAACATGTTGAAGAACCACCAATAACTGAATATAAATAAATAAATAATTGTTTTAAATAGAATAATTGATGAATATAAAATAAACAAAATACAAAGACTAAAACTGTGCCACACTGATTAGATCTCCAAGGGACCTCTTGGTCACCACCAACCAGTACCTTATCTAAGAGAAACCAAACCAGAAACCTGTACTTAATAAATAGCTCAGGTCTTTCGATGTTGAGTGGCATAATTTGGATTTTAGAAAAACATCACTCATTAAAAAATAATCAAATAATCCATACATTTACATTTATGATATAATATATAAAAACTAGTTTGAAAACACATTCTAAAATAGGCTTTTATTCATTTAATGAAAAGAAACCTAATATCCAAAATTTATCTTTTTAAAGTAAGACACACACACATCATTCCTTTTAGAAAAGGATTCACTTTTCACAACCCTTTTTAAAACCAATGTCCTTGTACATTTCCATAGCAATTATCCAAAATTCACTAAGTAAAAAGTGAAATAAACAAAAACCAACTAGCATAAACTATATGTTTTAAATTTTAAACAAGGTGTAGAAACAAATAGAATTTATACATAGTGATTCGTGAGCATTTCTTAAAAATTCTTAGAGAGATCCCTAGATGTACTCATATCGGACTCACCAGCCTACGTATGGTGTTCCTCCAATGTCAATAACCAAATAACACCCTAAACTTACCAATCTAGTGGAACATCCTACATAGACCTATAAATCCAGGGGTACCAACCCATCTAATTGGGGTGGAAAACCAAATAACAGCAACCCTCTAAAATATACCACAAAATCCCATGATAGAAATAGTTATACACACTGAAAAGGGAGGTCCATGCACCTGTGGCTCACCTGACTAGTTTCCAACGCACTTGTCTTCTCCAACCACTGACACCACCCAAGTGATAACCCACATCAGGGAAAACCTTCTATAGGTGTGACCATATCACGACAAGCCTTTCAAAATTTTAAATTAGGCTACCAAATAATTTTATCTTCAAAAATTAATTTCCCAAACATTTTAAAATTACAACTGGGACTTCAATATTTTCAATTCTAATAAATTTATAAAATCTTTCTCACAACATTTCTAGAGTCAATATAAATCATCAATTTTATAATCACAATGCCAAAAATGAGCTTTATATCATTTTATATTTAAAACCTCCTCATGGGATCCCAAAAGTCACAAATTCACATGAAAATCAATTCCATTGACAAATACCTTCTTCCAAAAATCTAAGCTCACTGAAAATCCACTATTTTATTTCATATTAAAATATACTTTTAAATTCATAAACACACACCAAATCTATTTTGAAACACAGTTCACACATTTCAAAAAATCCATTGAACACATTTATAAATAAAAAAATGGGGGGTATAATTGAATCAAAATCCTATTCTTTAAGAAAATTACCTTCCACTTCATAAGTTCTTCAAATCAATTTGAATTTTTTTTAATAAAATACCACTTTCTTTTAGTTAATGAAATTCAACAAACAATGACCACATCATAAAGGCAACCACATTTCCCATTTAACCCCAACACATAATCCACCCACATTAAAAAAAATAACCAACGGAAAAACCACCCAAAGCACCAAATTTCAATTTAAAAATTCAATTGTAATTTTTTTGAACACCTTTCATGTGTTTCATATAGTAATAATCTAATAAAATCATTTTAAAACCATTATAAACCCATTTTCCATCCTTAAAACAAAATAAAAAGTCATTCTAGCACTACAGAAGGAATATTATAACTTTTTAAAAAATTCAAGGAAGCATAAATCCTCAATATAATTTTTTAGAAAGGAGATGGAAGAAATCACCTACCTCAATGACATGTGAATATAGCCAAACTCTGAGAGGAGGAAGATCAAATCCCCAGACAAAATAAAAATAAACTAACATCCAACAAAAACCACCACACAACATACCTTTCCCTTTGGGTTTGTCCAAAATAGAAACCCCACAAAAACTACCAAAAGACATGGGGCCATGAAGAGGAGTAGATGAAATAAACAATGAATCATAAGGAAACTCACCATAGAATCTTCAAGAAGCTTCACAAATGGGAAGGAAAGAGAGAAGGATCTTGGAAGACCCCTAGTAAACCTAGGGTGAACAAGAGAGGAAAATATTGATCTGTTGTTAAAAGAACATTTGGGAAAACATTGAACTAAAATTTATGAAGAATATAGGTAGCTGGAATGGTTTTCTACATATTTTTAAAAATTGTGAAATCACCACAATCTAAATGGACAAAACCTTGTGTACGATTTCCCAAACCGTGCATAGCTTGTGTGCCATTAACCTAGACCCCGAAACAAGGTTCATGATTACCTGGAAAAATTCGTATGGCTTCCCCTAACCATAGGCTGACCATGTTCCCCATTATCCTACTCCCAAAACATCCATTTTTTAATAAAAAAATCAAAAATTAAAATCAAGACTCACCCGAAACCTCAACTAAAGGATTTAAGATCAATAATATAATAAAATAATGGAATTTATAATGTTGGGGTGTGACAGAATTGTAAGACTCGTGAATGAAAAACATCAAATGAAACATAAAATATCCATATATTAAGGATATTATTTTTATATCATGCCAAATGGGAATTATATACACCTCATAAAATAATATATGTGTATAAGATAACAAACATATCTAAGAAGGAAAATTGATACAAAAATCCATTACTGATTTGGTAACATTGAAACTGTAAACCCCATGAAAGAGAGATCCAAAAATATATATTCAAATCACCATAAATTTAAGGTTATTATTCATAAAATACACTCATGGGTATTATATAAACCACGCAATAAAATAATGTGGTGAATAAGGCATACATCTCATAGAAATAAATGTGAAACAATAAAACCCCTTACTTTTGGTCTTTACTTCCATAGTATTCCATAAAAAATACTCTTTAATAAATATAAGTATATTATTCATCTATAACAGTACCATTTTTGTATATATAATACCTTATGTGATTTTTATTTTTTTGTTATATTACCCATTTATTAACATTCCCATGTTAAATTTATGTCTTAGGTAATATCCTCTTTATTTTTCTTATATGTTTTGACTTTTCATTCATTTTCCCCTTACTTAGATCATGAATTAAAAACCAACAAAATATAGAAAATGATATAAATTTCATATATATTTAATATATTTCTATTTATAGTAATCCATAAAATTTAGTAGTAGAAAATTAAATGCATCGTTTTTGGAGAAGGTAGGCTATATGTACACATGAATGTGGTTTTTCATTTTTTGTAGGTTATAAATAATGAAAATTGAATCATATATTATCATTACAGAATAATATTTATTTCATATATATATATATCACTTTTTTATTAAAACCATCTTTAATAAATTCCATGTATATCATGAAATAATCATATCGCTTCACGAGGTGGTAGTTCCCCGTACATACAAACAATGTTATCTTATTCCCACAAAATAGAAAGCATGAAGGTATGTCATGAACCAAACCAAGTTAACCCTAAACTGTTCACCCAATCCAATCCATAGAAAAGGCTTGAGAGGCATTCCCGATCCTCTTGGGTTAGCAAAAATTGCCAAGGGAATCAATAAAATTATGGAGAATGGTTTCACCCAATAAAATAAAATAAGAAATAGAAATAAATAAAAGAACAAACCAAACTAAAATTGAATTCAAAAATCCTACATTATTTATTTTTTCAAATAAATAGACAAGAAAAATTATAAAACCCTAAGCCTAAAAAATACCAGAATAGACAACCTGAACATAACTACAAACAACACCTCCTTGTGACCCCAAGGTCGCACTCCAACCTAACACCAACAATTACTTGAGGTGACTGAAATGAAAGTTGGAACCTGTAGAAGAAACTAAAAAAAAGAAAAAACTATAGGTATGAGTATTAAAACTCAGTAGGTAGGTCCAAAATATATTCCCAATGTATATCATTTAAATATAGAAACATTGGTTTTCATGTTTGAAATAAAAATTATAAACGATGGTTTTCTATAATTTTCAATTAAAAATAAACAAACACGACCCATTTATAGAACATTTAAAAACAATCCTCATTGAAGGAGATAAGTTATCATCATAGGGGAGAAGGATAAAGGTAACCATAAATTAAAACTTTCATTTTTCAATAAAATGGGAAACCTTGAAAACATTTGATTCTTCAGAAATACATTCATGAAACCTTTTAAAAAACAAAACTTTCTCAAATTTTCAAAGAACACACAAAACCAAGAACAATGGATATAGTGCACAATGAGAGAAATGGATAACAAGAATATCATCATTTTACCATAGGAACACTTAGGAACTCATAGGATAACTTGAAAATACTATACATGTGTCTCATCCCAAAGGAATTCCCTTCTCGATGACATCATAACACCCTAATTCCCGAATGTCACACTAATTGGAGTAGAGGTGGGGCTAAATCCCATAGCAATAAACCCAATTATCCCCCAACAATGGGATACTAGCTTGTAAACTTACATATACTAGTGTAGCAGATGTTATCAGAAATCCTCTTACTATGCTAGGTTCCCATTCTAGGTTTGTAAGGTGGTGTAGCAAAAAATTCAAGAAACAAGTCACACACATATTTATACTAGCATACGCTCAATCAACTAGAAACACCCTAGACTACTCAAAGATCATCCCATGACTTAAATAATGAATCAAATTGGTGGAGTCCTAAGCGAAGGACATTCCCACCCATTTATCAACAAACTAGGAAATTTATACCTCATAGATGGGTTCTCCAAATAACAAATTCATGATTCCAAATGTGCCTTATATAGTTTTCACAAAACAATTCATTTCATAAATAACCATACACATCCCATTTTTAAAATATAAACCTCCCTTCAAAACCAAAACGAATTTAAAATGGACAATTGGGCATATCAAAAAGCACATAATGAGAAAAAATCTATTTGACAAATCCATTAACCATTTATAAAATCAACAATACATTTATAAAAACCAATCCATGTATTTAAAACCCATTAATCACTTAAAAGTTCCAACTATACCATTTAACAACCACTTGGGGTGAAAAATCCATTCAAACCATTCCAAAAAATCACAAAAAAGTGAACCAAACTAATTTCACATGATAAAATTATTCTAACAATAATATATTCCTACTTAGAAATTAATCAAGGTGTAAAAAACCAATAAACCAATGTAATCCAAACTATAAAGGAAATATGCAATGGGGTTCTACCTCAAGGATGGAGAAACATCCATATTCTGATGAAAAACTTCAATCGCACAACCACCACACACAAAGGAGACCAAAACCAACCTAACACATCAAGATTGATCGCACCATTTAATGATATAACACAAAAATTCAGATCTCAACCCTTGGAGAGAAGGATACCTAAGAAGTGGGAACGAAAACCCTAGAAAAAAGATGAAAGAAAGGGAGAAATCACTTTCAAGGAGTTTTCCTTGAGTAATCCAAATAAAACAACCAAAAGAGGGGGGATATGGAGGATCCATGGAAGGGGGGGCCTCCATGGGTGGAAGATGTTAAGGGGGACAAGAGGGATGATGTGGTTCAAAATATGGTTGAAATGAATCCTGAAACCCTGATTTTTAATGATATGGAAGGCCACATGATTAGTCTGCACTGTTTTCAAAACCATACAAAAATCATGCGACTATATCTATCGAAGGAGACACTAGCCGAAAAATTACCTGGGGGAGGCAGACATCTTTGTAGAGGACATGTGGTAGGTTCAATCTTCTACTGAATGGTTTTTTGGGTTGGGTGGATGGTTACTAGTTACTGTGTTCAAACTGACTTCTGTGTTTGAGCAATCCAAAAATTACAAATTTTCTCCATAACCTCAACGAAAACCCCAATAAAAAAGCTATAACAAAGAAAAATATAGAGAATACCTCAAAATATTAATCCCATCACACCTATTTATGTGGAGAAATTGTTGGGGACCTAACCTGAACTGGAATAAAGGCAAACCTAAAAATCTAGGTTGAACAATTCTCCCCACCATAACACTTTCCAACCCAAGGATTACCCGAAAGAAAAACCCAGTATTTCCCTACAACTCAGGGAGATTATCAAGGTATGAAAATCAAAGAGACTATCAAAACATCCCCAACAATAATATAATCTATCAAGAAGAACTCCTGAGAGAAAAATGAAATTCATGAAAACTGCCGCCCACTCCCAAAGTGTACACACCTCCAATTGATCTATCCAAAAGACATATAATCCTCATCACACTCCATTCATCCCTAAAACACTAAATCCATCCCTAAACAAGAAATGAGTGTAAACCACATCCAATGAGTACCTTTTAAAACCTTATTCCAACCAAACACATGATTATTTCCATCCCAACTCTTTACTCAAATGGAGGAAATGAAAGTAGGTGGTTCTACATAAGACCACACAGAGCTAATTAATTCTAGGAAGGAATACAAGATTATGGCATGGGGAGTCCCAAATAGATTCCCTACCAAAATATCCTCGCTCACACTAATTTAATCCATGAAAATATTTCAATGAGAACCACAATGTGTCTCCCCACCATATGAACTAACAAGAACTCATGAACTCTAGATTTTTCCCATACGAATGAAGGAACCCCACCACCTGGGCTGTGGAGCGAAGGCCCATCTAATGGACCGTCAAAGAAATAAAATACATATGCCCACCACTAAAATTTTCCTACATAACCACCAACAAACCAAACAAGATTAGAACATGAAGAATGAAAGGGTCATAAAAAGGAGGACCGCATTCGATGAAAAACCACCACTAAGTTATTATGAAAATGAGAAGGTTATTCATCATTATAACTAAGGAGAATAATCTCATACCAAGATCGTCACAATGTGGAAACAAGGTTCCTAGACCACCTTCCACCAAATGAAACAACTAAAACAAGGCAACTCCATAAGTGGCCTAAAATTCCTTCACCTACCACACTGAGAATAGAACATAAACCAAAGCCTTTACACATCAATGGGGTTCTCCTGAATATGTACCAACATCACCCTGATAATGAAATATAGATGTTTGATGAATGAAGCATTTCTTATCTCACTATCAGGATTTAGAATCCCCCAAAAAAACACACAAAACAAAACTTCACAAAACAAACTTCCATTGAAATAAAATTTCGCAAGGGCATCAAAAAAATCTTACAATAGAAAGAGAAAGATCCACTAAAAACACTACTAGAACTTACTATTTTATCCAATGAACATTACAAAAAAATATATGTAAAACTAACCCACAATTAGTGCCCTAGTCCAGCAAATTTCCTGGGGTTTCCTTCAAATAGTTGTGTCTGGCTTCATGGTACTTCTTGGAAACACCCCAACAAAACCACTTCCGATAACCCACGATTCCACAGGTGTGGCAGATTCTCAGAGCACATGGTAATGATGTTCTATTATAACCATGCTTCATACACTGATGGATGTTCACAACATTGCGACTTGAAGAGGATAGAGATAGGGATGAAGGCCTCTTAATTCCCCTACTTGTATCGCCAACATCACGTCACTTTCCATTCTTCTTACCAAAATCCTCTTCTCCATTTCCTAACACCAAAGGATTTCAAACCATCCCAATCCCTCCTACTAACCTAACTTCCACATGAAATTATTTCCTCACCACATCAGAGAAAGTGTTTTGGTTGAGATCTTCCACCTTATACTACAGCTCAAAATGGAGACCAAGCTCAAAATTAAGAGCCTTCAAAGGATTGTTTGCTACATACCCCTGATCATATAGAGACATGTCTAAGAATATAAGATAAAATTCCAACACTCATTCAAAACATTGCTAAATTCCACAAAAATCCATCATCTTCCACACCATCGTAATCTCAAAGAAATACTATTGAATGAACAAAGATAAGAAGAACTCCCAAGTGATATCTTATAGAGACATTCTATAACAAAAATCATCCTCCATTTATAGGATAGACCTCTTTGAAAAAAGATTTCAAAATTTACCTTCAATGCCTCAAGAATCTCTAGGAAATTGAAGTCCCTCTCAATCCTCCACATCCACTTCTCTACATCAAGAGTATCTACATGACCATAGAGAATAAGAGGATTTATCTTCTAGAACTCAAGAACATAGTCTATGGGTTGATCAACTGGAGAGTTCACTAGAGATGTACCACCCAAATATGCATCTTGTGTTTCTATCATACCATTGTGGGGTCAAAAAGTAGAAAACATGGAAACCAAGAAACTTAATTAAATCCAATCCAACAACATTGACCATTCACATCAAACATCCCAAAATAAACATAACTTTCCAAAATACAAGGGAAATGACACACCACTACAAGCTATAAAAATATAAAAATTTTCCCTTAAAAAAAATTTGAAATAAAAACAAGATTGAAAAAATTATACACCCACCAATTGTTTCCCATGGGCCTCACCTGTGCACATTCTCGCACCATACAAGAAACCCAACCATTTTCTCATAAATATGTATTCATGTGATCACTCACAGAAAAAAAAGGTAAAAAATTTAACTCACCTTTCCTTTTCAAATCCCACAATTCCCTTTTCAAAAACATTAGTCCACAAAAATTTTTATTCCCATACAAATCTCGCAAAACCCCATTTAAGAGAATGTTGACCATTCGGTCAAAACTCATTTTCCATATTTTCCATATCAAATATAAATCATTTTATTTATTTAAAAAATTGTATAAGACTTCCCAAAAATTTATCAACCACATAATTTAAACCATTTTCATTTTACCTATAAAATACACATCACAAAAACCCAATTTTCCACACACCAAAACAATTTAATTTCCATTTTAAGTTCTGTTTTTCACAATTCCAAAACTAAACTTTTTGAAACATTTATTATAATTAAAGATGACCAAAAAGATTCACAAGGGGGAAACTAGAATCGATGGGTGACTTAGTCATATGGTTGGTGACCATACGCCAGTAACACCCCTATCATAAAGAGCATTCTAGGGTTATTTCCCCAACTTCACATATATTTATATACAATGTGAGCTCATAAGACCACTTCCCAACTCCCTTTTCATTTCCTAATACAAATTAATCTACACAAACCAAAGACACTAAAAAACCCAAACATCGCAGGGTAACCGAATGTTCGGAATGAGTAAGAGTTCAGGATGATCTTCTTAAACCTACACCTAGAGCCTAAAAATCCTAGTCCATCTTCCTTGATAACCCCAAGTAACATTGGGCTCTCAAAAAGCAAGGTACTAGAAAGATATGAATTTCTTTGATACCATTTTATTACGAACCAAATTCGGTTAACACTAAACAAGTCACCCAATATAATCCATGGAAAGGCTTGATAGCCATTATTGATCCTCCGGGGCTAGTGATAAACTCCAAGGGAATCAATAGAGTTCTTTGGAAAGGTTTCTCCCAGTAAATAAAAAAAATAAAAAAAATAAAAAAATAAAAAAACCAAAGTAAAATTGAATTAAAAAATATAAAAACATTTACATTTCATAATAAAGAGACAAAAAATTGATAAAAACACACGCCTGAGAAATACATGTACTACCAAGCAGAATTTGATACCAAATAACACCTCCATGTGACCCTAAGGTCACTCTCCAACTCAACACCAACAATCACCAGAGATGATTGAACCAAAGCTGGAACCCATATTAGAAACTAAAAACATGAAAATACTATAAGTATGAGTATTAAAACTTAGTATTTAGGCGCATAATACTCTATTCTAAATGAATATCCTTTAAATAAATAAACATTGGTTTTCAGGTTTGAAATAAAAAATATAAACATAGTTTTTCCTTAATTTTCATTTCAAAATTAACAAAAAAGACCCATTACCAGATCCATATAAAAAAAGTTCAATTCAAGGAGATAAGTTATATTCATATGGGAGAAGGATAAATTGAACCAAAAAATAAAACATTCATTTTTTTTGTAAAGATAAATAGAGAAAACACATGTTTGTTCACAAAGTCATTCTTGAAACCATTTAAAAAACCTCACATTCTCAAATTTCTAAAAGAACACCCAAAATAAATAAAATTGGATATATTTCACAATAAGGGAAATAAATAACGATTCTAGTGTCAGAGAAACTAGGGAACACCTTTGAACTTAGTGGATAACTATAATATACTATATATGTGACCAATCTCGAAGGCATGACTAACTCAATGACATCATAATGCCCAAATTCTCGACCATATCCCTACTTGGCCTAGTGGAGTGGCCTGATTCCATAGAAATTAGCCCATGTATCTACCTGCTATAGGGAACAAGCTACTACAAAAACCTAGACTAGTGTAACAAATGTTCTCTTAAATCCTCTTTGCTATGGTAGGTTTCCATGATTTGTTCATAATGAGGTGTTATAAATAACTCAAGCAACAAGCCACACACAAATATAACCTCTCAAACACTCCCACAACCAGCACCACCCCTTCCTTTTTATAAAACATCCCATGCCATAAAGAAATAATCCCACGGGTGGAGTCCCATGCCGAGGACATTACCACCCATTTATCAGTAAACTAGGAAATTCATCCCACATAGAGGGGTTTTACAAAGAACCAATTCAAGATGCCAAAAATGCCTTATAATATTTCATTAAAACAAATCATTTCATAAATAACAATACACATCACCTTATTATAATCCAAAACTCCCTTCAAAACCAAAATTCATTTACAATGGCCAAATGGGCATATCAAAAAGCACCAAATGTTCAAAAATCCATTGAAAAACTACAATAAATGTTTTTAACTTCACCAATACATTTATAAAAACCAAAACATGTCTTTAAAAACAATTAATCACTTAAAAATTCAAACTTTACCATTTAACAACCACTCGGGGTGCCAAATCCTTTCTAACAATTCCAAAAAAAATAACAAAACAAGGGGAAATCAACTAATTTCACATGATTAAATTATTCTAACAAAAATAGATTCCTACTTAGAAACTAAATAAGGTGATAAAATTCAAGAAATAAATGTAAACCTATCACTAAAGTAAATTTGAAATGGGGTCCGTAATCAAGAATAGAGAAACATCCGGAATCTGGTGCGTAACTTTCACCACAAAACCATCGCATGACAATGAGACAAAAAACAACATAACACATCAATATGGATCCCAATATTTACGGCTCTAACACTAAAAACCAGATACCAACCACTAGATAGAAGGAGACCCAATAAGGGGGAAAGAAAACCATAGTGAAAATGAACAAAGAAAGGGAGAAATAACATAAAAGGTGTTTTCCTTGTAGAATAAAGATAAAAAACCACTAAAATATTGTGGATCCATAGGATCCAAGTTAAGGGGAGAAGTGTACTCGGCTGAATGATGCTGAGGGGGATGAGAAAGAGGGAGAGAGGGTTCGAAATCCAGTGCAAAAGAAACCCAAAACCCTAAATTTTAATGACCTGGAAAGTCATACAGTTAATTGGCATAGTTTTCCAAATGGTGCATAAAATGTGATACCGGCTCTGATGAACAATATACCAGCCTAATGCTAACCTGGATTGAGGCACATGGACATGCCAAGTCTATGTGGTAGGTTTTATCTCATACTACACAGTTTACCAGGTTCGGTGCATGGTTATTACTAACCATGTGCAAGATGTGTGCCCAGTCTGCCAAACCCCAAAATTCCAATTTCTCTAAATAACTAAAAGACAACCCAAATATAGAAGCTATAAAAAATAAAAATAGAAAGAATAACTCAAAATACTAAATCATTCGCACCTGGTTCTTGAGACAAATGGTTGAGGAACCGACCTGAACCAGAATAAAGGCATTTTTAAAAACTAATGTGTGACAAGGTAAGCGTGATATAAAAATTATATAATAATAAAAACATCCAAAATATCATTTATAAATTATATTTATATCATTATTATCATCATTCAATGGTGTTCATGATAAAATGAACGGCACCATTTCGCAAGGCTATAGTCCTCTGTATCCACGAAGGATGATTTCATAACGCATTTAGTGGATGTGTCTATGGTTATAGGTCATAATCATAAAAAACATATAAATAAATAAATTTATACTAATATATATCATATTTATTATATTATATAAGAAATATATAAAAATAATTTATTTGGTTTGTCAAAGATTCATAACAAAAATGTTCATTGATGAATGTTACACCTTCGTGTATCTCCTTCTCTTTTGAACCAAAGGACTTACATCATTTTCTTTGTATCAAGTATAATTATTATATAATTATAGTAGGGACTTTCTGAAGTCATTTTGGCATATTTACGATGATCCAAATGCCTTGAGAGGTGTGAATAAGTGTGGTGAATGAGTGACTTTTTATAGATGAGGAAAAGTTAAATTCATATAGATACTCAACAGTATTTATTATTGGGAACCATACCTTACCTCATGTGACTAATAAAATGAATATTAATATAGGGGAGGAATTATTAATTCAATAATAACTTCCATGGAACAAAATAAATTTTTTTTAAACAGTTTGTTCCATAACTTCAATGTTTTTTAATTTTATCATTTTTGTTTTTCATCAAGGTAACTAGTTTTATAAACTATGAAATTAATCTATTAATATTAAATTAAAGCTAAAATTATTATATAATTTATACCCAGTTTGTTTTAAATTTTAAATAAAAATTATAAAACAAAAATCTCATGTTTGTTGGAAATTAAATTTAATAGAATCGCATGTAACGTGTAAAAACACTACTTTAACCCTAACGATGCCCACAATGTTTTTACTCTCTAGGTGTCAATATATTCATTAAAAAAGATAAATTCATCCGTGAATGGACAATATATTATTTTTATTATTATTTTTAAAACACTATATACTATATAGTACTTTTTTTTGAAAAATAAATAATTTAATAAAATATCATTTATTAAAAAATAACAGTAATTCCAATTTTGTCATTATTTATTTAATTTAAATTTAAAAAAATAAATAAAATGTTTTAAATTGAATATATTTATTAAAAAATAAATAAAATGATATATTCATCTAAAAATTTATATAACTAAAAATTTAATCAATTTATTTCACTTTTAATAAATTTGTATCATCTATTTTTGTTAATAATAATCTTAATAATTAGAGTGTTGGATTTTATTAAGATTTTTGAGTAACTAATTCATGTATAAAAATTACATATAAATTTTTATGATGATGAAAATTATATTATATTTCAAAATAATATGTATAATTATATAATATTATCTTACCCTATCTTAAGGCATTATCTATATTATAATAAAGGAAGGTTCTTTTTGTTTTTTTCCTTACATAACATATTATATAGGTCTCTTTCATTGAATAATATTACCAATAACTCCAAAATATTGATAATAAGGTTATAGAGGGATTAAATATGTCCATATAATGGGGTTTTAAAAGGTTTTTAGGTCATTTTACACCTTATATTTTAAGCTTAATCACTAAGTAAAATTGTTTTTACCTAAATCTGTGAAATTAATTCGTACTTTTTTTTATGAATAATTGTCAAAAAAATTTAATATGACCATATTATATATTATAAATTATTATTATTCCAAATATTAATTCCACAGGTCTATATTAAACCCATATAAGTGAAGAAATTAATTTAAAATTAATTCCACACATGTGATGAAAAAGTAGGTTTTTAAAGTTAAAAGGTTAAAAAGTGGACAATGTTTTTATATATAAATTAAATATTAATAATATTCCAAAGAACTAAAATTTTTTAATAGGAGTATATTTTAACTATTTTTACTTTAAAATAAATTTAAAATTTAATTTACCATTACAAATTTTTTTAGATGAAAATGTAATTTTTGATTAAATTCTGTATTTTTCACTATTCATAAAAAAAATGAAACTTTTAAAAATAATATACAAATTCACCCTAAAATAATTTTAAGAGTATTATTTATAAATGAAGTTTATTTTTTCAAATAAATATTATAAAATTTTAAAAAAATAAGTGAGCTCTAAAAAAGTGACAAAAATTATTTTTAGAGAAAATATAGTTGTAAGCGTAAATGTAGATTTATTTTTATCAATTGTCTTGAAAAAAAATTGGTAATGTTAAAAATTAGATTGATTTTATTACATAGAAATTTCATTTATATATTCCAAAAAGTGTTATTTTTTTATATTATTTTTAGAAAACACACTTCTTCTCATTGAAATAGTTTTTAGGAATAAGATATCCTTTTATTATCAAAAGTTTTTTATTTTTATTTATAAATATTAGGTCACAAAATAATTTATTATATATACTTGTGTCAAACATATTTTCATAATTCTATTAATCTTGTTAATACCCACCAATTCAATGGCCAGGTTATAATGGTAATGTATATCATGGGTCATTTATGTTTGGTATCGCATGTTGGATACACCATCAAACTTAAAAGTATCGAGTTTGCATATAATTAATGCTAAACTAAGTGTTACGTGTAAAAAAATATAAAATAATTGTTTTGTTTCCATTATTCTTTAAAATATATATATTTTTTTAAAAATATCAGGGTATTAAAAATACAATCCAATTTTCTCTTCTCGTTAATGATTAACATTGGGTTGAAAACATGGGAGAAATCACATAATTTTTTATTGTTTTATATAACAATTAATGTATATAGAGGGAGATAAATATTAATGAATTCATGATTAAAATATATATAAGATCCTAATATTAATGGAGAAAAACAAAAACAATTAATGAATAAAGAAAAACACTATTTTCCTTTCAAAAAATGGAGAATGTTTTATATTATGTAACGATACAGGCAATTAGAGAGTGTTTGATGAGATCATTTAATTCCTAGAATTGAATTATATTATGAGCGTTTCTAAAAAACACGTGTGTGGGTTTGAAGATAACATATATAATGTGATTAAATAATTCCATATGTACTAGAAAACATCAATTTAACCTGTGGTGCAGTGCCCAAAACCATTATTTTTATAATAAGTGATGTACCAAATTTTTGTTGATTGAAAATTGCATCACTTATTTGACAATTGTGTTTATATATTACTTAATTTTTTGATATTATGATATTTTAAAGAAGATTAAAAATCTATAAATGAATTTTTGGAAGAATTTAGGGAAATTTTAAAAAAATTATAAAATTTTAAATTTTTAGAATGTATAATGTTGAAAAATAATCCTACCATGTGCAAGGTAAACTCTACTAGATCTAGATGAAAAATATTACATATCATCGATGTAATACAAAAAAGGATACACATTGAAAAACCATGAAAATTATATGATACTCTAAAAAATATACAGAACCTATATAATATGATTTGAAGAATTATGTTGTCCAATAAAATTAAGAATCATTATTTAAAATATTTGAATTTATAATAGATTTATAAGGTGAAATTCATATTAGTATAAATTTTATTGAATAGACTTTATATTCCTATATAGTATTATTTTATATAAATATGGACCTTATATTAATTGAAATGATATTGAACACAATTCTAGATGAATATACAATCAATTTAGAGTGATGAAGATGTAATACATCATGGATTAAGTTCTATTCATGAGCCTACTTAATTAAATAATGATAACATTATAATTTTTATATTATTGTTTCTTTTCTACTAAATATAATAATATTTTGATATTTTTACTAAACATGGTGACTTTTTATGGGTAATTTGAACTATTTATTTGAGATTTTTTATGTTTAATTTATTCCCTGAATATTCTATGTAATTTGGTAAAATTTATTTGTATCATTGAATAATATGTGAATCCCAGTAATTTATAACAAAAAAGTAATAAATTTACAAACCATGGTTGATTCAAAAGAGTTTCAATTGATTATTTATGGTTTTCAGGATTTTTTTTATTTGTTTTTATTGAATATTAAGGTTGATTTTACTGTATCACATTTATTGAGGGAAGTATTCCCTCAGTTATATCTTAACAAAATAAGAAATTATAAGGGCCAAAAAGTTATCACCCATGATATCCTTCTCAATGTAGTTTGTTTTTATAGTTCAAATTAATTGAAAATGTTTATATAAATATTTTGAAGTATTTAATTTTAATATTTTTTGTCAATCTATTCCAAATTCATTTTATGTAATTTCTGTATTTATGTTTCTCATTGAATAAAAAATGAACCCCATTGAATTAAAATGATAAATACAAGTAATGAAAAATGGTTCCTGAATAAAAATCATCTATATTTGATATATATAGTCTTCACGATTAAGTTTTATAATTATATAGTGATCCTTAGTGTTGAATTTCCTGTAGTCAGTTTAATGATGGGGATATTTTTTCAATTATCTCTAACAAAAAAAGAAATATAATGATAAAACAATTATCACTGAATATATATTGTCACTAAAATATATAAAATGATTATGAAAAATATATTAAGAGGTGATAAAAGTAATTAAGTGGATAATATGGTTCACTTACATTGCCTAAAAATATTTAAATATATTTTATATTTCACTTGAATACACATTTATATAAGAGCATTATAATAAGACATCATGTTATAGTGTACAAAAAACATTTTCATACACATTTTAATGTTCACGAATAAGGTTTTTTATGGGAATATCTTTAGAATAAATTAGTTTTTTATATAATTTGAGAAGGTGGATTTTTTTAATTGAAGGAAAAGTGGTTATTTTTTCAATTAGTCTTACTTTTATAGTTATCTTTTCACTGTGTAATTATAGTTGAAGCAAATGGATGGGGTGAGATACACTTTTTAATGACGGTTCAATTATATATTTTTTCCCCTATTTTAATATATTATATATAAATAGATAAAAATCATGTATAATGTGTTAATAAGAACTACAAACCAGGGTCTTGACAATCACATTGAGTAGTGAACCTATTTATAGGGTCACTCATGGATAATTGTTCCTAAACCAGTATTTATGGTAGTGTTTATATTTTTTTAAAATTAAACCCTACCAAATTTTAACCCAAGTCATTGGTGTTTATTGACCATTGAAATTTATATCTACTTATAACATTTGATTAATCCATAAAATATTTACAGGGTATAATATCTTATTTTTGTTTTACATTATCCACACAATATATGATATTTATTTGTTATTTATCATATGATTAGTCTTGATATAATTATTCAAAAACTAAATTTAGTTCATGTGAGGGATCCAATTTTCACTTATTATGAAGGTATAGATGAAATACATAGTTTACTTTAGACAGGATTAATGAAGTTATAATTTATAATATAATATTCCCTTATAATCTAGGCTATTGAAGGGGTAATATTCTTAGGTATTATATTTAACATCATTTTGAACTAAATTTTCTTCACTCATGTTGATTTCTGGAGGAATAACTTTTCTTCGACATTAAACTCAATATCCCATAAAAAAATTTCAATATGTATCTCTTATCAACTATTCACCACATTAATAAATATTTGGACTGATTGGATAATCCATTTATTTTCATTTTTCATTTTTAAGTTCAAATATTTTATATTCTATAACATCAACATAAAAATTTATTATTTTTAATCTCTTCTCTTATAGATCATTATATGGTTCCAAACACATGATTTGTTAGAATATTTTTTTTATGAGAACTAAACAAATAATATATTGATACAAAAATTCATTTAGGACTATCAAATATTCACTATGAATTTATTACAAAGTCTAAAGAGTCCACTCAGATTATCCATATATTTAAGTATGTTAATTCTTTTTAATGTTCAAATTTATCAGTAATTATTATTAGATAATCCTTAAAAACATTGAGGGTAGCCTTAAATATCATTCAAATAAAACATAAAGTGTTCTCTTTTATAATTGTATCAAATTTATGATATATATCTTGAAGTATTAATCAAGAGGTTAATATTATCTAATGTAAATTAATTTAGTTTAATTAATAATTTGATCAATTAGAACCCATACGAAACTATTTAAATTAGAGGTTATTTAATGAAACATGAATAAATTCATGGTTATGTTCACAAATGTTCATGTTTATAAGAGAAATTTTCACATCATCCAATTGGGATTATAATGATATATATTAACTTGTTATAATATGAATAATTGTAATATTTTTTTAAAACCCATCTACTTAAAATGGTCTCACATAAAGAAACCCTAAATATCGTTATTGTTTTTTTATTTGTAATGTTTATGAAAAAAGAATAATTTGTTGAATAATAAAAAACAATATCTTTAACTTTTTATTTAAAACACATATAATTATATTAAAAAATTTAAATCCATCCTTATTAATTTTTAATTATCAAAATCATCTCATTCTTAATTGAATCTACCATATTTTTCAACTATAAATCTTCTTCTTTACACCACAATAATATTTCCATAAATTGACTATTGAAAAATCATTAGAGAATGTAAAAATATCATCCATTGATTTATGATTTTAGGGTTTATAATTTATTTTCCTATAATGTTCTAATTTTTCAAAATTATCTCCAACGAAAAATTAGAAAGATTAATTCTATTACTAATAATTTCAATTGTTTTTTACCTTCCTAGGTTTCTAGTATAGTGATGTATCAATTTTTTTTTATATTTGACCATATTTATTACAAAATATGGTAATAATTCAATATGGATATATAATTTATGATTTTTTTATCAATACTCAAACTTAAAAAATAAATATTCATTTTAAAGTATATTCCCTTCACGGGACAATACCTAACGTGCATGGGTAGAGTTCCTATGGCAGAGTCCCCTCTTATGTTCCCCTCTTTTGTTTTGAAACAATGAACCAAAAGGACTATTTTTCATTATTTATAAATAACATGATTTCTTAGAGATAATTCCTTAAAATATTTATCATGTAAATCACAACTAGTAAATTAATATCTTGTGGGTCTTAATATTTTACTTGGATATTCAATTATTATAGACCATAGGATATCACCTTATTATTTTCCACATGAACACAACTTAATTCATTTTTAAGAAATTATTATGCATAATAAACATGTATATAATTAAGGATAGTATTATTACATGTGTATGATGAGCCACATATTATGATCTATGAATCTCACATCACATTCTTTCATCTAAACAAAATTAACTCCATCTCTCATTAAAATTTCTAGTGATTTAGACTATAATGAATCAATTCTAAAAAAGTCACTATAATTTATCCACCACATTAATTTCTTTGGATATTACTCAAATATATTTTTCTTTGGAGGATCCCAAAATATCCATTTATAAAGATTATATGACCCATGAATGTTAGTTGTTTTATCAGAAATACACTTTTACTAAATTATGCTCAAAGAATTATTTTACAAAAATCTTCAATATAATTATAACTTTCATTAAAAAATGAAGGGTTTTAATTTATGGGATTTTATATCAATAAATGGGTATGATAATTCGACTTCTAATGATAATAGAAATGATACATTGATATATAATGACACTATATAGGGTAATGAATTAAAAAATTGCAAAGACATTGGTTGAATGGAGAATGTCACAACTTGGTATGAAGGTTATGTTTATTTTTATCTAAATATTGAGTTTTATTGATTTCAAAGAGAAGGGGTTTTTGTAGTTGTTTTGCCTATATATACATTTTTGAATGGTGCATGAATTTTCAAACCATGTTCCAAATCTTTGTTTCATATTATCAAGTAATTTAGTGCCATTAATACTATTAGCATACAGTTGGGTCAATAATATAGCTCCTAGAAGAAACCATTTATGGAAATTTTGGATATGAATATTTTCTATATGATACGTGTATATTTAGGTGAATCCTATTGCAAAACAATGTGATCTACCCTTGGTATCTTCAGTTCCATATTCACTATTTTCACACAATTTGATAAACCATGATACCATGTTTTGTTAATTATACTATTTTGGATGAATTGTTGAATCCATTAACTACTCCATTCAAATTAAAATCCTTATGGGGAAATTTTATTACCATTAAATATAGCCTGATTTAAGGAAGCTCATTTCCGTCAAACCTTCTTTAAACATTAAGGGTTATTCAATGTTTTTCTCTTAAGGATAAGTCTCACTTCCTTTATTTTATTACTTAGAAATCTATTTTTTTTTCTTTATATTACTTCTTCTTACTCTTCACAGAGACAACATAGCCAAATCCTTCATATTTAGATGCATAAATACATATGGTTATTGATTTATTGGATATTTATACTCATTATGGGGTCCTTCTCACTCTATATTTTAAGGTTTCCCACAATCTTCATGTTGTTGAGGTGCGTTTTTCCACGTGATTCCTTTTTTTGGAAAACCATGTAATGATTGAGTTTTCTATGTCCTATTTTCTTTAAAATAACTAATTTTAACTATTGTTGAATGTGACAATGATTTTTTCTCAAATGTATTACTTATTAAATTTTTTTTGAAGTTTCAAATAGCTTATCATGGAATTTTTCTTGGGATAGTAACTAGTATATCATTTTTAATGGAATCAATTGAATGTCTTTGATATATTCGGATGTAGAACAACTATTACTTATGGTTTTGAGGATTGGTATATTATTTACATCAGTTTTTGGAATGTATATTATATTTTTTGGAGATTTTATATTTTTTGGATTATTATTTTTAAAAAAAAATTATCTTCAAATAAAAAATGTGTTCTCAAATTGTTTTAAATGAATTTTTTATATATGTGGTTATTACCATAAATCCCAAGGCAAGTTTGGAAGGTTGAATTCATAATTTTCTTAAAAATGTTATAAATTCGGTTTAATCCCCACTAAAATAATATTATATGTGAGTATGTGGTTAATATAAATATATGTGTTTATTATGGATGATTATGTGAATTAAAGAGGTTGATTTTATAAAAATGTTATGTGGACATGAAATAAGGTGATGTGGTTGTGATACCTTGAGATATTTTAGGTTATCAATATATAATTGATGTGATTTTAAATTTTTTTACCTCACCATGAGTCTCTAGTGTCAAGGGGACCCTGGGTATCAAGGTGAGATATTGAGATATGATTGTTATATTAGTTAGATTACACAATGGAAAGTTTCCCATGGTTATATGAAACACCCTTACTATATGGAGTTCCATCAACGAGTCTAGTTAAAAACATTATGAGAAGTTATTTCCCTTGATATTTATAAACTAACTGGTAGATAGTTCCACCCAGGTATGCCTTGGATTGTCAAAAAAAAGAAATCAAAATTTCCCTTGATTATAAATACTTACTATGAAATCTTTACTAGCACTTTAATTTGTTTCAACTTAACTTTTTCATTATGATTATATCCTAATATATTATATTTTTTCTAGTGGCTCTTCTGGTTTGATTCATGTATATTATATGTAATAGTATAAATCATTGATTTTTATTTATTATTTATAATTTTATTTTATTAATTTTATTTTTATATGGATATTTTCATTTCTTTCCACACACACACACACATATATATATATATTCATTTGATGAATTAGTAGTTTTTTTTCTTAAATTTTTTATATGGTATTTTTATTTGTTGTATGAAAGTAATTATTGGAAATTGATTTTTAAAATCGGCTTTCAAATAAATATTATAATTTTTCATTTAAATAGATGTTTTTTTAAAAATAATTTTAGAAAAACTAAAGGGTTTTCTTTAATTTCAATTTTAAAACCTATTTTCTAATTTATATATTATAAAATATATTTTATGGATTTTTTAGTTAAAGTAAATTAATATATTCTTTAGTGAAATAATATTATGATTTCTTACTCACACCTTACATATATCATTAGGTTTTTATTGAATAATGGGATTTTTTAGGTTTTGGTTCTGGATCATAAGAAGATTTATGTTGTTAACTTGTTCTCATAGATCACACATGGAGTGGTATTTTTGGTTATAGTGTTGTGTGGTGTCCAAATTTAATTGGGAAATCATCAGTTTGGAATTTCATGATTCTTTTATTCTTATTTACGAATAATTATATATCTAAAAAGTAGGCGCCTTCTAGTATGTTGAATTTTTGGTTTATGTTTTTCCTCACTATTTTTATTTATGTTATATAGTCTTGAGATATATGGTTATTTTTAGTTTTGAATCATTTTTATTAATTATTCTTCTAAAGTCATGTCTCTGGTTGACATGAAATTCCAACTTATAGAAGATTCATTTTGTGTTCCCAATGCGTATTACATTGTATATTTATAATAGATTTTTGGTAGAAATAATTTCGAGTGTATCTTCGATGGCCATATACTATTTTTGAGCCCATATAGTTTTAGAACACCCTTAAAACCATGAAACACCACGGATTGAGTAGCAGTTATAGGTATCCTAGGATAGTTCATGACAAAATGGTATCATATCCTTTAAAATATTTTATATGTACTTTTATATTGGATATTGGAATGTAAAATTTCTAGATATAGGAGCTGGGAGGTTATATATAGCCTTTATTACTCGAGGCATTCATTTACCATATGTAATTAATTTGGGAGTATGTCATTGTGGATTTAGTTTTCATTTATTATGTTTTTTATTTATAATGATGGTGTTTTGTATTATTTTGAATTTTTCTGAATTATTTTAAGATTTTACATATTTCAAAGTGAAAACAAGAATCCAACTGGAGGAAACCGATTTGATCACACAGTTTGAAAGTGTGTATGATTATGATAATCTATAAATGGTGGTTTTATAGTTATTACAAAATCAATAAAAAAAATTAGACAAACCATTCATAACTAATAACTCATTTAAAACTTTTACTGGTATTATTTTTATTCTGGTTTCCATTGGGTTATTGGTATTTTTATTATAGATTGATTTAGAAGTGTATTGTTATATGATGATTCTATTTTTATTGATTTTATTGATTTTTAGGATGAGAATCATGATTTTTAAAGGTATAATCTTGGTTTTTAAATAGTGATATAAATTTTTGAAAATTAATATAGAATATTCATTAGGTGGATCAAAATAAACTCAATGTTTTGAATTTACAATATGATTTCAACTGTATAAGTGTGGGGTCAAAAATTATTTTCAGTAAAAAGTGAATATTTTGAAATAGTTTAAATATGATCTTCAATATTTTTTTCAATAATATGATTTATGAGAGGTGTTTAATGTAATTTTTTATGATTTTAATCATGAGTTTTTTTAAATAAGTCATGTTTTCATCAATTATTTAGAGTATTCCTCTTTTAATGTTCATGAAGAATCTTAGGAAGTCACTATCAAGAGAGTTCATTATCCTCATTTATCTCAAAGCTCAAAAATTGTTATTCTAGCTGTTTACCCTACCCTGATTCTTGGTAGTGTTGTAGAATCAAAAAATCCTCAGTATTTTCTTTTCTTTTAGGGTAAATTAGGACATCAAGAGGCTATTGAGTGGCAAGAGAAAATTGAAGGTATCTTTATTTCATAAATTTTTTGTTAATTTTATTTAATGAAAACCACATAGAAAATTCTTGAAGGAATATGATGTGGTAGATGGGAGATGTTCATTATGCTTTGGATATTGAGTTATATGTCTTAGAATTTATTTGATACCATTTTCAATCAGTGGAATTACCCTGAGAAATAAATAGTGAAGAAGGTGATAGATATTTTCAGTCTTTGGAAGAGAAAATGAATTGTAATGGAGTATCTCACATGTTTTAATGACCTAGTTCATTTCTCCTAAAATTTTGTATATGGGGGCTCATTAAAAGTTCATCTATTTATAAAGGGACTCTTTATAACCATTGATCAAGAGTTCCTTTTTTGATGTATATTATTTTGATGATATAGCTTATAGGGTATTTATGGTGAAAATAATTTAGAGGGTATACCCTTGTGTTAGTAGATACCCTATTTATTTAGTTATTATTCAGAGTTCACTATGTTTCAAAAAATATGTCCTCGATGATTTGGGAGAGCCTTAAATTTTTTATAGTTTTTCTCATGTGATGAAGTGATCCCTTTCATGTTGTTAGTGTGTCATGTTTGGGAATTCTATTATCTATTCTTGTAGAGTTCTCAAGGCTTACAATCATTTTGTTCGATTGGGGCACCTTAATATATTTTTTAGATTTTCAGTTAGGGAATCATTATCTTGGTTTAGATATCAGTAGTAGTCCCAAAATATTTTTTCTTGGTACTTTATTATGTTATTCTTATTCCAATATTTTTTTCTAATCTATTGAACATCGCCTTAATATTTCAATTTTTATGTATGTTGAATTTTGAATAAATTTTATTTTTTCCCACATTATAATGGACTCATTCATTACCCCTAAGATATAAGTATTCATTGGTAATTCTTTTATAATAATCTAGTTTCATTTAAACTAATATCTTGAAAGAAATCCTTATATGGTGGATATGCCTATGATAGATTCTATCCTATTAAACATTATTTTAGATATTCTATTTTATAAAAAAAATTACAATTTATTAGAATAATATATATCAGTTTTAGATTTAAGGAGGTTGTTATATGTGATGGTATCCTCATTTTAAAATGTTTTGGGAAACGAAATATTCAGTCTTATTCTACATATTATTATTCTTTTTCTTATTATTCTTCTAATTAATTAAGTCCTTCCTTTTATTATATATGGGGATGTTTATTAGATTTAGTAAATATTTAGTGACTTTTCAGGGTTTAATGTTGTGTGGTCGGGTGAATTATCACACTTTGATATAACCTGTGTGATTTTGTTTTTATAGTTTTTGAGTTTTTTTAACTTTATGGATTTTGGATTAAATTTTTGGAATTATTTATTTATTTTTATAGGAACATTCTTCCCACATTGTTTGATAAATGTTATCACCAAACCATCCAGTTTCTCTCAGGTAATTTAGTGTTTTTCACATTGTAAGTTAATTGTTAGGTAAATTTTGTGGCTCCCAGGAGAAAATATGTGTGAAGCTTTGGGTTTTGGGCCTTCAGTTCATGGTTATGAAAAGGCTAGGGGGAATCATGTAACCAAACTATTCATTGTATCCTAGGGGTTTTCATGGGTATCCTCATAGTTGGTTCATGGTTTGGTGTAACACATGACTTCCCCCAAGTTCTTAAAAATAATTAATACCCTAATCTACCCCTATGGAATGTAAAATCTTTACAATTTTTTTTAGATTGAAATTCAAATTTTGAGGGAATCTTATGGCCCCCTATATCCTTTATCAAGAATTATTGACTCTTAAGTCATTGTGTCATAGGTTTAGGTTTCATTTTATTTCTATTTTCCCTCTATTTCCCTTTTTTCTCCACATTTTTTTCCACTTTATAGGGCCAGGTTCTTCAAACCCTAGTCATGGGTTATCTAAATACCTTTTATTTTTGAGGTGTTGGGTGTGTAGATTATTTATTCATTACCTATAATATACTATTATAATATTCATCACAATCAACGCATGGATGAAGTAGGTGTTGGCAAGAAATTCCCATTTCATGGAAAACCAATTTTTTGTGACTTTCCAAGTCCAAATTATTTAAAATTATGAACCTTATGTGTTTATTAATGTGTCAAAGAGGTTTTATCAATGGTATTGGTATTTAAAAATTAGTTCTAAATTATTAAATGGTTTCACATGGTTATTTAAATTGTTTTTAGTGTGTTATCTATTTATATTTCATTATGAATGGAGTTTGTTGATTTTTTTTGATATGTTATCATGTTTCATATATTTGATCTATACATATGAGACATTCTATATTTTTTTGTTAAAGTTTCTTTGGTATGTATGTGTTATAAATCAGACTTTTTGGATTAATATTTTGGTCACTCATTATTCTAAATTAAATTTCAAAATAAAACATTGTTTATAAATTGGTTTTAAAGGAAGGTTTACTTTATAGGATTGATATCTTATAGTTGATGTCCCGTTTGATACCTAAAAAAATATTTTTAATAAATGGTCTACAACCATTGCTTCAAACCTAATGAAAACATGTCTTATATGAGTTAGTATATTCAATGAAGGTGACTTGGCTATAGGTCATAACATAAATCTAATTCTCAATTATATATTTTACTACACACTACGATAGTGGGATATAGGGTCATACACAATGGAAGGGGTGAGTTGTAATATTATGTTTTTTAAAATTTAATTCAAAAATGAAATATATTTGAATGATATTTTTTAAAAAATCGTTATTTTAAGAATAAAATAACAAATAATGAAGCACATTTTTAAATTTTGATAAGGTAAATGAATTCATAATCGTTAATTACAACTGTAAACCATAATGAGAAATTGAATTACAAATATCCATTACATGGCTTTACATAAATTTGTTATTTTATAAAAAATTAATCATATATATGCCAAAAAACATGATTTCTAATATCCTTCTCCTAGAGATTTACCTATAAAAGGAAGACACTTTCATATCACCACTACCATTATTCATCAACAAAAAATGTAATTGAAATAAATTTCATAAAAACTAATATCGCTGAATGATTATGACATATTGGAAATTATTCAATTGTGTAAAAAAATATTTTTCTGAAAAATAATGTCATGAATTTAATAATGAAAAATACATTTTATTCCATAATAATTGAATTATCTATTCATATTCAGTTCATGAAATTATCATGAGAAAAATGAAATAATGATATAGAAAAATGAAAGAGAGAGATCAAGATTCTTCTCTCCCTTGAAGAAAACTTTCTCTCCTCACATCATCTTATACTTCCTACCTTCAATTATTTTCTAATCATTCTCACCAATATAATTATTCTACTATCCTATGGTGTTTCTTCTATGTATATAAATGTCCCCAAGGATTTTAAAATCATTGATGTATCTGTTGACACACAAAAATCTAGGGTAATAACTAATTTAGTCTTATGGTAAATTAATATAATAGTAAACATCACCATATTCTACATCAGTAATTTGATCAAACATGTCCATGTGGAAACCTTCATTATTAACAATCCAATTCACGTGACATAAACTAAAAACTTCTCAATAATGCGACTATCATAAAAGAAAGATGATATTGAATTAAGTAGAATTAACTAGGATTAGTTTTAGGTTTTATTCAATATTTAACATCTTTCCATGATAAATTCTGAAAAATTCCCATGTAATTTTCTGACCAATGATAGAATAAAATAGTTCCCTATACCAGTTATTCAGATGGCCTTAATTACACCACCCCATATGATAGAGTGTTAAATAAAATATTGATGGTCCAATGATGGTATAGTGGGGAGACGGTACCCTTATGATTAGTGTAGCATAGCGGAATAAGTGGAAATTAAATAATCAATAGTGGAAGTAGTATAAGAAGAATGAGGAATAAGATAAATATAATAACTGATAAAATATACAACACTAACTACAAAACCATGCAAGTATATATTGATCAACAATATATATTTTGTACACATACAGTGGGTAGCACCTAAGAGATATAAAAAATTAATCAAAGCCTATATCCACAAGAATCTTGATATTTGGGTTAGTATTATGCTCATAAGCTAATGTGTATAGATTTAATGAAACCAATGTAATCAATGAACCCGAACCTAGATCTATGAGTTCTGTTCAGGTACACCAGTCCAATGGTGGCCCAAAAAAGGTTCGAGATAAACTTAGTGGGCCACTAACAACAAAGTCTAATGTAATCTAGTCTATGAGTATTATATAAAGTAGTTTGAAAGTATTAAAAATAATGTAGTAAATGAATAACTATAAATAAGTTGGCTTCGGTTCCTAAAGGAAACTATACTGAGCATACATACTTTGAGCTAAGAAGAGATATCTTTTAACATATCCACATGTATATTTTACTATTTATGTAATCATATATATATACATATATGGGTATATATAAATGCACTAATGACGACTAAAGGTGGAATTATAAGGAATAAACATAATTGTAGCTAAAGTGTCACTTATTTTAATAAGGAAAACATTTAATATATCATATCCAAGGAGATAGCTAAGGCCATAAAAGTAAAATATTATTATATAACCGAGTGTAATCCCATGGATTCCATGAATAATAAGTGTCTCTAAACCATAGGGAAATTCTAGGAAGTGGCACACAACTCAATATAATAAAACTATCTGGTTGGAGACCTAAGGTACATAATGAAAGCATCATAGTAAACTAATCTTCTTAAGAACATACAACTAGTCATATGTAATAAAAAATCATGGTATAAGTTCATTGTCCTATAATTATATCCAAGGTAATCTGTTATATGTAATCCCAAGTTTGAACAAAGTAGTAACAGAATAATTTTTATTCTATTAGCACATCCATAACATTCCACAAAGTCTTAACCAAAGCACTGCTTGTTACCTCTAATTTTCTTATTATCCCATAAAAGGAGTTTTGTAAAAAGTAAATCCATGTAATGATCATAGCATAAAAAAATATCAATCATATGAGACCACCCATATCATTCTATAAAATGTAAACCCAAGTATTAATCAAGGCGTAACACATTCCATGTAACCTATGAGCTCATCCATGTTATTCCAAAATGAGGTAACAAGTATTGGTCATTTTTAGAATAATCTATACCAGCCTATGGTCCCATCCTAGGCGTTCGATAATATGGAACCTAAGTATTTTTCAAGAAGTAATATAATTAAATCAACCAATACACCCATACATGGTATTCCTCTATGAATAAAATGATATCTCTTATAAATATTTAATATCAACAACTTATAATCCCATCCCACATGTTCTATAAAAGGAACCCGATTATCAATTAAGGAATACTTAATTTATCTATTCTTTTAAATTTATCTAATAAGGAGGTCGGTTTTTACAATCATTCCTTATCAAAATTCGTATATGAGTAATAAGAGTCCATTTCTATATATATTCCATTAATGAAATAAACAATCCATGTGATCAATATTTTTTTAAAGAATAGAGAACAACTCAAATGTGGTTTCATTACAAAATGGGGAACATTGGAAATAACAATTCATTTTATTAAATTTAAACAATTATTATGTGAGATAAAATAAAACTCACCACAAGTTGATTAAAAGTTTGGAATGAAATTTTAAATCACATATTTATAGTAACACTTATAATGGGTGAGTAGAATACCTTTCAAAAGACACAAGTCACAATATAAGAGTGATACACCCAAATAGGGGTTGTTTTAGTCGAGGTGGAAAAATTACAATAGTTAAAATTAAATGAATATGGCTATCTAGATACATTAATTAGCGTACTAATTTTAAATATCACATTGAAATAGAAACACATGGAGAATATGGAATTCGACATAATGATTTAATTCCGAAAATGGTTAGACTTTAAGGGAAAATATATAGACCACCTACCTTATTCCAAGCTAGTTACACTCATGTATTATCTTACAATAACATTATATGAATTGAGAAAATTCATAACAATCAATAAACTCACTAAAAATTGGGAAAAAGAGTTGTAATGGCATGGACCTCTTCGGTCCATTGCTTTGTGAAAATGTAGTGGTTGAAGTGTTTTAGGAGGTCACAGTGACTAATTTTGAGAGTTTACCAAATTAATTGTTTTTTCAAGAGTGATTTCCAATGTTGGATCGCATTAAAAGTCTTCTATAAGTGAGTTTTAATGGCATGTTGCACTGGTAGGTCGCAATAGTGAGCCATAATGGTGACTCACATAGGTAGGTCACCAACAATGAGTGATGATGGTGGGTTACTGCGGTAGATCGTGATAGTGAGTCACAATGCTGACTCTCACTAGTAGGTCTTTATTAGTGAGTTTTATGGTGACTCTTGATGGTTAGTCATCCACCGGTAGCTCGGAACGATGATCCATCCTCTAGTAGATCTCAACAGCAAGTGTTGACCGGTGAGTTAAAATGCTGACTAGCCCTTTTGACTAGCATAGGAAGCTTGCACCGATGACTCTCACGGGTAGCTCCCCAAACTGTGACTCACACCTATGACTCCCCTAAAGGTGATCCATTTCCAATAGTTTTTCAAAATTCCATATTTCTCCAGTTTTTCTAGTTTAACCCCTTTAAATTTTTTTGACATAAAATGTTTTTAATAAAATATTTAATTGTTATAAGAGCCTTTTCAAATAGTATCTTCATTATAAATAGCTAAAGCATCCTTTGACTTACAAACAACATGGTATTAGTCTAGATCTTCCATTATTGTATTTTAAGAACCATTTCCACCATTGATTTATGATCTATACCTTCCAAAACTGAGATCTTCTCATCATTGTGCGCTTACCTTTCTCTGGGAGCATGACATGCCAGACCTTTCTTCCCTGAGGAATCTTGCATTTGTGTTGTGTCCTTTGGATAATGTTTTCCCTTGAGTCTTTTTCTCTACTGATTATGCACCCCCTACAATGGCATAATAAGAAATTTATGACCATTTCTTCTTCTAAGTAGGGATCCCTTTGTCTCTCTTTTATTTGTATCATGTGGAGTGGGTGTATGAATGTCACCTTTTTTAAGATAATAGAATACCAAATTAATAAAGGTAATTGGATCCAATTATGTTCAATATGAAGGGATATAGAAAAGTGATGTATGATCTTATTAATATTTGTTTTTTTATTATTGTTTTGAATTATATAGGTTGAACGCCCTACCAAAAATCGTGGTCAGTGGTGGCCCTTGGTTGTGCACGAGATAGTTATGGGATGTATGTCAATTATTTATTTGAACACAATAATATATGAAAATTGTAAACAATGTATACCTGGATAATAATTGGATTCCCCAGGATCGCACCTTCTATTGTAACCCTAGAATTAACAATCAGAATTAAATAAGGGATGCCTTATTAAATCTGGAAATTGTGCCTAGTTTGGTTAGTGTGGTGTTGCGGTTGGTAGAATGACTGTATATGGGTGGTTTAAAAGGTATGCTGGAATCATAGTTTTAGAGAATGGTTAATTATGGAATGAATGGGAAGCGTTATTAAGCAGGGCTATTGTAAATGGTTGTAAATATATGTGTTGTTGGGTATGGATGTGACATGGTGGTTTTCTCTATTGAGTGGATTGATTGAATAGAATGAATTTAATGAATGATGATGGAAATGGTTGGTATGGGTAATTCATCGGGATTTTCTACATGATTATCATGCATAATGCTTCACCCCACGTCTCAAGATCGATTAATGTTATGTTATGACTTGGTGTTAAATGAAGATGAATGTGAAGCGGGTTAATTGTCCATGGTTCCCCTTTGTGTGAATTTCATTGTGCTTCTTGTTGTGAGCTGTGTTACATAGTTTCCCGAGTATTGATGGAAAAATATAATAGTTAATAATTTTAAGATGACATGATTTTTATGGTAAATGGGAATGAATTTTTCCTAGAAAATTTAAATTATGGGTTTCATGGGTAACTATAGTAAAATCTAAATAATTAAATGAATGGGTGTTGAGTGAAAGAGCTTTGTGACTCCGTTTTAATTTATCAACTTTCGAAGTCACCATTTCTGATTCTAATAGAGCTAGAAGTTATTGTGAAAAACATAGGTTTTCAAAGAGTGTTTGGTATTATATATGTAAACTTGTATTTTTTTCTGGTGATTTATTTATGCACCCCACTATAGTTGAGCACTATACGATGAACACCCCCATTGTCATGGGGGAGGGTTTCTTTCCCGGACATCTTAGTTGGAGGATAGATATTCGGCCACCCGCTCTTCCGTGAACCCTCTTCCAAGAGGTGATAAAGAAATATATTTCAGGAAGGTTGTGGTTTGTGGGACTAGGTGTGTGTGTTTTTTTACCAGGTGTCTTTGGGATTACATGTGTTGTGATTTCAAAGGTGTGTTCAAGATGTGGTGTAGTTTGTACCTCATGTGTTTGTGAGAAGGATGTGATGCGGTTCTGAGTCCTAGATGTGTATGCGAATGATGTGATTATCTTCATTTTCATCAGTGATAGAACTAGCTGAACAGCCAAGGTCTCTGCAGGTGTGTTATGGTGCGGTATGTTCGGAATAGGTGGGAGTTCCATAATGTTTTTTATTTGGGTGTGAGAGCATCAAATAAATGGGAAATTGGTGTGGGGTACCCTATCATCAATGTGATTACTATATTAAATTACTTTACTAGAGTTATTTGGTGAGAATCACTTGGTGAGGTGGGGATTGTAAGTATGCATTGTTATGTGCTGTTGGTTCTGCTATTTTTACACTTGATAATTAGTATTCTTCTCTCACTTGTGCATGAGAGAATTTGGTTTTCCTACTGAGTATACTTGTACAGTCACTATTCATATATAAAAATCATTCAATTTTCTAGGAGGATTAATTCGATCGTTCTGGACCTCACTAGCTCATACTATTGGGATGGTCTCTATGAAATTGCTTAGTTTTACTTTGGGTACATACTTTGGAGTTTTATTGTATTTGTAATTGTTTTGTTTTGAATATTCTTGTAGTATGGTTTTGGCTTTCTTATATATATATATATGGTTTTGGAGTTTTTTTGGGATTAACCATCTTATCTCCCTATTTTGTTTTTGGATAAAGGGTAATGCCTCCCATATTGTGAGTTCTTTGTACTCTTAGTTCAAGTCTCCACCCAGGGGCTTATTGGAGGCTGAACTCAGTGTAATTATCTCTCTTCCATCATTTCCATCTCAAGAGGGGCATATTTGGTGGGAGGTAATCATGGCCGAATGGAATCAAATGTGATGGTTGAGATATATGATGGAGTTTGGGGTTATGCACAGTTAGGATTGCATGTGTAGGTTGGGAAACAATGTACGATTATCTTGGAGTTCAAAAACTTCCTAGGTAAACCTACTAGGACACAAGATTTTAGTGCCCCTTGTGATCTGATGCAAGGACTTCAAGCCTACAAAACGAATAAGTGAGGCTACACTGTTTTTAGGGTTTAGACCCTAAGAAAGGTACATGCATCATAATTTCTTCTATTCTTTTCAAAATTGTGTTTTGTGGGAAATTTTAAATGCATATAAAAAATTAGTTAAAATGATTCTTAAATTAAATTCTACACTACTTGGGTTTATTAATTCCTTGTTTACCTTTTTCAGCTGTGGATCCCAGTTGTCATTCGGGTGTGGCATGAGAATTTGAGGCTCAACAGGATGATCCAATTCATTAGTAGAGGGTTGATCTAGTTTTAAAGGATGACTAGTGTCATAGAGTGTTACATGATTTATAGTGGGAGAGCTTGGGAAATTAAAAGGTAGTGTTTCAGAAATTGAGACGAAGAGGTGGATCGAGGAGCATGATATCAACTTCTTTTTGATACCGACTTCAATAGAGTACTGGGTTCCTTTGGTGGTGACTTAGATGTGGGGAGAAGCACATCAGTGGTGGATTCTATACCTTTTGGAGAGGAAGAATTATGATGTTTTGTGGGTTGATTTTGAGAATGATTTTTGAGAATAATTCCTTGCATCAACCATGAACACTAAGAAGAGGTTTCCATTACTCTTCCTCTAGAAGGGGAGTATGTCAGAGTAGTGGCTAGGGATTATGTTCATAGACCCCCTTGGTTTTTCCGCTGATATTTTTTTCATATGAGGAGTCTTATGTGATACACCTTGGGGAGGCACTTCAAACTTCTATTCTGCCCACATTGACACCCTTTATGTTACCGACGTACTTGGAGATTCATCAGAAGGCAGAGATAATCGAGAAGATGTGCTTATGTAGAGATATACTATGAGAGGGGTGAAAATATAGATATTTGAGAGGTAGGTACAAAAGATTCAGATCTCAGGTGATGGGACATTTTAGGTTCTGACTGGAAGGGAAGTGAACTCAGTAGTTTCTGTTCCGGCCTTCTAGTGCCAGTGGATCTCATTCCCCTCCTATGGGCTTGTGGATGATGTGTTTGTTATATGGTGTTTTTGGGAATCTACAGAACTAGTATCCAATAGTCATTTGATCTCTGTATGGTGGAGGTGGACAAGTTTAACACTAGTATAAACAATAGTTTCCAGCAAGTCCATTTCATTAGAAAGGACATTTGGTTCATGCTCCATCAAGGGGAGATGGAGCAGGTAGAGGATGACATAAGGGTGTCACTTAGGGACCATTCCATAAGCATGGTCATGGAGGGGGTCATCAGAATAGGGGAATAGAATCTACGTGTGGTCATTTTCACACCTTCATGGCACCTATTTTAGTAGGGATAGATATCATTAGAGGTATGATCATATTTTTACGACCATTTCATGTATTTTGTTTTGTTGAGTAGATTCACACTCCTTTTTTACACCTAGTCTAGATGATTATCTGAGAAAAGACGTAGAGAGTCTTCCTATTCCCCTAGTGTTAAGTAAACGAATCAGAGGTCAGACCAAATTGTTTGATGAATGTTGGGGATGTAGAAAAATGATGGAACTGAATTAGTCCCATGGGGATCTCTTCGTGCTAGCGATTAAACCATATGATTTCATTCTCATGATAAACTTTTTTTATTCCATACACATTGTTATCAACATGTTGTAGTGTTGAGTCATGTTTTTAAACATGGTTGGGCAGTGTGTCGGTTTCATTGGTGAGAAGATTTGTCAGGTGGGGCAGTCAGCATGTGGATCCTCTTCATTCCTTGTTAGACGTCATATTAGTGGAATCAGTAGATGTTAGGATGGTGAAGTTTCCAAGAGTTTTAGGAGTGTTCAAGGATTTTTCCCCAAACTATGTTGTGATATTACCCCCTTGACATTATGTTGATTTCGGGTTAGACTGTTAGGCCAATGCTTCTCTGATTTAGATGGCTTAATATCATATTGAACCTTCTGAGTTGTGGACATTGAGGATTCATATTGATTACCTAGTAATGAAGGGTTTTATATGGCCTAGTGAGCCACCATGGGGTAGTTCAGTGATGTTTGCTAAGAAGGAATATGGGGGTTTGAGGTTGGGAATAGACTACCAGAGATTGAACCTGGTGATGATAAAAAATGGTTACCCTCTCCAATGGAGAGATGATATTTTTGACCAGCTGAGAGGAGAAAGTTGGTTTGGTAAGATTGATCTATAGTTCGGATATCACCAGTTTGGGTGAGGTATGGTGATATACTTAAGACTAATTTTAGGAATAGGTATAGGAGATTAAAGTTCTTGTCATTTCATTCTGTGTTACAAATGCACCAGCCATGTTCATGGGGATTGTGAACTCTATCTTTCATGATATCCTTTCCCAGATCATCATTATATTCATAAATGAAATCGTAATTGTTTCAAAGTTAGAGGAGGAGAATACCGACCATATCAGAACCCTCTTTCAGTTTTTTCAAGGCCACATGTTCTATGTAATGTTTTCAATGTGTACTTTAATAAATAGGAGAGGTCCATTTCATTGGGCATGTGGTGTCCCATTAGGGTGTATCAGTGGTCCCATCAAAGGTTGAGGTAATTGTTTCTTGCTAAGGACCCAATAATGTGGTATAGGTTCATTGCTTTCTCAGTCTAGCATGCTATTAAATAGATATTATACCTGGTTTCTCTCTATTTTCAGCTCTATTGACATCTCTTCTCAAAGAGACCATTCTTTTTTGTTCAGTGAGTAGTGCCAGGATACGTTCATCTATTTAAAGGGGATGATTCTTAGAGCTCTAGTGATCTAGTTTCTAGAGGAATGGGTGATGTTCGAGGTGTTTTTTGATAATTCCTACCCATTCTTGGGAAGATTCTTGATCCAGTAAAGGGAAATGATCTATTATGGGTCTAGTGAGTTATGTACCCACAAACGTAACTATACCACCAATGATCTAGAGCTAACAGTGGTCATGTTTACACTGATGTTTTGGAAACATTAACTCATTCAGGAGTATTTTATGGTCTTCACTAATCACAATACATTGAGGTATATATTTTCCTAGTGAGACCTGAACATGCAACAGTGGAGGTGTAAGATGTTAAATCCGGACTAATATTTTGGGATATCCTACACCTTAGAAAAGGGGAACATTTTGGCTGATGCCTTGATCTTAAATTTGATGAATGGGGTTGTTTGAAAATTTGTAGATTCTAGGAAGGAAATGGAAGAGTTGGTAGCCTTACACTTTGATGAAAGGGTGGAAAATGGTTGTGGATGTTTGTTTCTGATGACAGTGTAGTAATCTTTGATGCAATAGGTGGAAGAGTTTTTGTGGGGAGACACAGAGTCAGAGGTGATTCTCGACCGCATTGACGGTAGTAATGTTTTGGAGGGATGTTTGAATGATGGTTATAATCATATATTGTTCCATGGATATCTATTTTTTAGAGGACATGTGTGATAGATTCCTATAAAAGTTTCATAGATCACCCTTAGTGGTACACCCCGATGTTTCCAAGATGTACCATGGCTTGAAGATGCAGTTTTGGTGGCCTAAGATGAAACGGGAAGTGGCAGAGTTTGTGAAAAAATCCTTAGTGTTCCAAAAGGTGAAGGTTGATCACCATGTTGTTGATGGTTTTCAGTATCCATTAGATGTCCCCAAGTGTAATTGTGGTGAAATATCATTGGATTTCATTACAGGGTTACCCAGAGCTCAAGGAGGTTGTGAGGTTATCTGGGTAGTAGTGGATCAGTTGATGAAATTGGCTCACTTCTTAGTGATCAAGGAGTGAGGCACAATGGGTTCCTTAGAAAAGAGGCATGTGGATGATGTGGTGTCGCTGCATGAAGTTTTGATATCTATTTTAATGGATCAGGACACATATTTTACCTCATTAGTATAGAGGGGATTATATTGTACTTTTGGATCTCATTTAAAACTCAATATCACCTTCCATCCCTAGATAAATATGAAGATAGAATGGACTATCCATGCACTAGATTATATGCTATGATCATGCATCTTAGACAGTGACAAACCTAGGGCAAAACACCTACCATTGGTATAGTTTTCTTATAATAATAGCAATCAATCATCCATTATCATTGATATTTTTGAGGAATTTTATGTAAGACTATGTAATTATCAATTTTTTGGATGTAGGTTGGAGATAAAAATATTATTAGTCCTGAGGTAGTGCAAAAAATTAGAGAGATGGTTCATCTCATTAATGATAGGGTAAAAGTATCACATGACTAGTAGAAGTCATATTCTGATCACATGATTAGTCCCCTGGAGTTCAAGTTTGGGGCCAACATGTTATTGAAAATATACCCTCAATGTGGGTAGTGATGGTCTGGAAAATGGAGTAATATTTCTCCCAAGTTCAACAAAACCTTCTAGGTGTTGGGGTGAGTTAGCGTGGTGTCATACCAGATGGTTCTTCCACCACAGTTTGAGAGGATCCATGACATATTTCTCATCTATAAACTCCATAAATTTCTTCAATATTACTCCTAGGTCATTTACTAGGAATAGTTAGATATCAAAGAAGATGTGAAAAAAAGAAGAATGATCGATAGACATCTAGGATCACCGTAAGAAGGTGTTTTTTGGGAACAACATTCCGTTTTTTGCATTTTTTGGTGGCATGGTGGCCTAGAGGAGAGTACATGGGAGTGAGAAACATATATGTGATCCATGTACCGAGATTTTTATTGAGTTTTTTTCCATTATGTTTTTTATTATGATGTAATTTTTGAACCTTGTTAGTTATTATATAAGATGTTTATATGTTACGTAATGTGTGACAATGTCCTAACACATGAATAAAGGAGGAACCAATTCTTAAATCAAGAAAAAATTAATTAAAATGAAATGAAACCTATGTGGGAAAGTCAGTATCACCTAGATGAGAAAATAACATTTCATGGAGGACTAAATTACCCCGTCCATGTGTTCGGATGGTGTGGTTTTTGTTATTATGTGCTGTTCTTTGTGGAGTTTTTTCTTGGGTAGTTTTCATTTTTGTTTTTGTGTTAGAAGATGTTAAAGGATATTTTCATGGATGAGTAGGTTTCCACTCTAGCTTTAAAATAATGAAGTGTGGTTTACTGCTGATCTTTGATGTTTGTAATAATTTATCAAGTGTAGCAGGATCCTTGAGAGGTATCCCATGAGGTGGCTGTTCGGACCCCAATTTCTTCTAGGCTTGGTTTTGAATTCTCGAGGGAGATAATAGTTTGATAGGTATTATATATAATGTACCAGACCTCTCTTATCCATTACATTGTGAAATATAGTGGTTGAAGAGTTTTGGGAGGTCATAGTGACTCATTTAGAGTGTTTACGAAATTTTTAGTTTTTCCAATGTTGAGTCACAATGGTGAATCACACCTTTAGGTCTCTAGTGGTGAGTCATAATGGTGGTTCACAGTGGTAGGTAACACAGGTGACTCATAATGGTGACTCACATAGGTATTTCAGCATCGACGAGTAATAATTGCGGGTCTCAGTAGTAGGTTGCGATAGTGAGTTGCAATAGTGACTATCATGGGTGGGTCACCAACGGTGAGTTATAATGGTGAGTCGCGATGGTGACCCATGAAAGTGAGTTATCTTGTTTTAGCTTGAAATAGTGTTTCACCGACTGGTAGCTCTGAATGGTGATTCATCCGCTAGTATATCCCAACGATGAGTCTGGACTGCAAAGTCAGAATGATGACTCGCATTGGTAGCTTGCACAAGTGACTAGCACTTATAGCTCACCCAATGGTCACTCACAAAGGTTACTGGATTAATGGTGAGTCATTTCAAACAATTTTTGAAAATTACAGATTTATCCATTTTTATAGTTTTACCCATTAAAATTTTCTTTGATGTAAAATGATTTTAATATCATATTTAATAGTTTATTAATTCATTTCAAATCATAATTATCTTCTCAAAACGTGAAGCTTCCCATGATTTCTAAAACATGTGTTCTTTTTTAATATCCACCTTTAATTGATTTTTAAAACCATTTCTCTCATTGATTTAGGATCTGTTATTTTTAATGGAGATATCATCTCTTCCTTATGTGCATCCCGCTCTCTTTTTGCAAGACACCCCAAACCTTTATTACCCAAAGAATCATGAATTTTTTAAAGCATTTGGATCATTTTCCCCTGGAGGATTTTTTCCTACTACATGAACACCCCTTTCTTTGGCATAATAAGGAAGTACTGATCATTTCTTAACTCAAGTAGGGATCCCTTCATCACACTATTATTAGTGTGTCATGCAAGGTGGGTGTATGAATGTCTCAATTGTAAGAATTCCAGAATACAAAATTGAACAAGATAATTTGATAGGATTAATATAAATATTTGGGGTTGGGGAAAAGTGAGTATGATCTTCTTTTTATTTTCTTTTTATTATATTTTTGAATTATGCAGGCCAGATTCCCCACTGAAAATCTAGTCCATTTGCGGTCCTTAGATGCACATAGGATAGTTGTGGGATTTATATTATTTATTTAATTTAACATAATTATATATAATAATTTTTAATGATGTATATAAAACTAATAATTGGATTCCTTAGGATCAAATGTTCTGTGATAACCCCATATTTGAAAATACAAATTAAATAAGGTACACGTTATTAAATCTAGAAATTGTGCCTTTTGTGGTTTTTATGGTGTTATGGTTGGGAGAACAACTATATATGAGTGGTTAATATTTTTTTTTGGAATATCTTGTTAATATATTGGTTTATTATGGAATGGATGAATACTTTTATGCAGCATGGCTGCCAAAAAGTGTTTTGACGAGATGTGTTTTTGTGTATGTTAATGAGTTGGAGGTTTTTTCTATTGTGAAGATGGATTGGGGGGATTATATTTGAGGGATGATGATGGTAGTATATGGTATGGGTAATTATTACACAGTTTCTCCATTAGTATCATTCCAAAATCTTTACCTCATGTCCTAGGATCTATATATGTTATGATATGAATGAGTGTCAAATGAAGAAGAATATGAATCAAATTAATTTACCAAGGTTCTATTTCCATTGTTTGATTTTTTATGGTTGATGTGGTATGAATTAATTTGTTTACATGGTAGTGATGAATCATATAAATAACTAATAATATTGAGATTTCATGAGTTCGTTTGTAAATGGGATGAAAATTTTTATTGAAAAGTTAAACGATGGTTTCCATGGTCAATTATGGTTAATGCTAAATTACAAAATGAATGATTTTTGAGTGAAAGATATTTTTGAAGCCAATTTAATTTATCAACATCCAAAGAGACTATTTTTTACACTAATTGAGGTAGCATTTGTGGTCAAACCAATACTTTGGGATTTATATTTTGGTATTTGATATGTATACTTGTTTTTTTACTTGTGATTTCTATACACATCCCACCCTTGTTGAGCATTAAATTCAGAACACCCTCATTGTCACGATGGAGGGTGTATTTCCAAAACATCTTGGTGGGAAGATGGATGGCTAGCCACTCAATCTTCCCTACTCCATCTTCCAGGTGGTGATGTCCTTATATTATTTGGGTAGGTTATGGTTTGTGGGGCCGAGGTGTGCATAGGCGAGATATTTTTTTCTAGGTGTCTTCGGGATTAGATTTCTTGTGCATTCCCATGTTTCTTCAAGATGAGGTGTTGTTTGTGGCCCAGGCGTCTGTCGTCAGCATGTTATGTGGTTTTGAGTCCTTGGTGAGTGAAGGAAATATGTGATTAGCTTCATTTTCCTAGGTGATGGGACTAGATGGGAGGCCCATGTGTGTAAGGGCCGGTTGTGGTGTGGTGTGTTGGGAGTTTTATTGTATTTTTAATAGTTTTTCTAACATGCTAGTGGGATGGTTTTGTATTTATTTTATATATATGATTTCATGAATTTCTTTTTGGATAAACCTTCTTATCTCTCGATATTGTTTTCTTATAAAGGGAAATGCCTCTTATATTGTCAGATCGTTATTCTCTTGGTTCTAGTCACCACCCCGGGGCCTACTGGAGGTAGGAATCACAGGGGGGGATTTATTATTTTACTTTATTTTCAAACTAGTAGGTGAATATTTGGAGGGAAGGTTTAGGATAAGGCATCACATGGATTTAGCATTCCATAAGAGAAGAACAATAAAGTAATAATGAAATTTGAATTGAGATCTTACGAAGGACTATCCAACGTGTCTAACAGTGCATGAATCGAAGATTTAAAGGTAGAGATACAAGGATCCCTAGAAGATTTAGGGGAGTAGGTATCTGGATCTCTTGGGTTACCTCCTATTCCTTGATGAAAAAAATATAATGGGCCTATCCCCTTTGAAGTTGAAAAAAATATTCATTATTTTTTAACAATGTGAACTAATTTGATGACATGAAAAAAATTTATGATGTAATCCAAATGCCTAGTGTGATTTTTATTAGCAATACCCATAGATTTCACATACTCAATGACCAATAGCCACACCCTAATAATCCTATTCATGTTGTGAATGGTGCACTGTAGGTTTTTTCAGTAGCCTGGAACCCACCTTCTTCAATTAGTGTAAGCACGACTGGCAGATACTTCCACCAAATCATAATTTGCATCCCAAAAAAATATTCTATTTTTTAAAACCCTTATAAAATCACCCTAATTATAAAATTTTAAATGAACCTTCCTTAAAATCATGAATTCAAATTACTTTATAAATTTCATCCTTTTCTAAAACACAAGACGTTACAACCTCCCCAAAACAAATCTTTTCATCCCTAAGAAGACTAATTGATACATTGAATTTTTTTTGAACTACTTGGGTTATAAATTTTTTTATCAAATGGTAGAATTTTGTTATAACTTTATATCACACCTTAAAAAATTAAATTTAACTTTAATACATAGAAGAATATAAATCTAAATCCAATGATCATATCAAAAACTTAACACCAAGAAGGTTCTTACCTGATCCCATCTAACCCAAGACCTGATCACATCATCATTTCATTAATCCACTAATCCATCATACATAAACCTTGTGTTTCTTCAAGAATGACCAGTTATGATTCACGATACTTTCAACATTGGAATTTCTAATTTAAACATTTCCTTTTCATTAAAATTATTCTTAGGAACAATCTTTTACTGGTTGAACAATCGATTTAAAAAAGACGAAAAATATCTTGGTTGATAGGATTTTAATAGAAAATCCATGTTTGACTATGGAATGATCTCATCTCACACTTATGACATGATTTATACTATTACTAAAATACCAAATTTAGAGAACTAAAAGAAAATACATTTGTGCTACTACTAGCCGACTATCATAAAAACGTTCAACTTTAGTAGTCGATGCATCAAAACATGATCACAATGGCTTTATCTAAGGCACTCAAGATTTCTTAGAGCATACTCACCAAAGAACAGAATCTCATTTTGGTTAAGTATCCATCCCAAATAGTCATTTAGGTTATCGTTCCAGGACACTAACATTGGTATATACATGATATAGTATTCTTAGGTCCCCACCAATTAATAAAAACAACTATGTCCAATTACAAGTTAGGGGTAACCTCAAAATCATTTAATAGAGTCTAAGAATCCAATCCAAGTTAGTCCATTCTATATAATTTACATGTGATACAACATTACATATATGAGATATCCAAAAATAAAGAAAACCTATTGAGGCCAACAATACTATCTCACCTGGTGATCGATCAATGAATCTGCTGGTGACCATGAGTCTATCTAAGTACATCCAACATGGGAATCCTATTATCCCTTAAAAAACCCCACCTCAAAGATTATCTATTCTCATAGAGTGAAACTCTAAAAGAGTCTATTTATCAATCCCAAAAGCAGATAACCTTTTTCTTTATCTCAGTGCATAACCAATTCTCTCTCCATGTATCATGGATGATGTCAAGATAAGGGGCTTTCTCATAAATAATCCCAGACTAGACTAAGATAATATCAAGGTTTACCCACAATTACTAAGAAACTCCCTTAATTTCCAAGATGATTTTCCCAAAATGCTTTCCCACCAACTATTTTGAAATTATGGTATAAACTATAGTCAAACTCTAATAGTATGAATTCACTTGAATAAATCATTTAATCCTAGCGATGCACTATTAATATTCAACCATGCTTACTTTACCATGTGAGGAATCCCGTTATTAATTATAAACATCCATTGAATTTTAACCCAATTAACATTATATTCAAATGTTGCTTAAATTTCCATCCATATCATTATCATGCTTCCCAACTACCACTAAAATATTTTAAAACTCACCAGCCCCTTAGGAATTCAAAAGTTGTGCGGAACATTTTCAACTAGATCTACACAATTTTGTTCACTATACATGGAAGGACATGCTAAAACTAATTTCATGTGATGACCCCACATTAAGAGAATCCTAGTTATCATTTACTAAGAATGAGATCTCATCCAATAGAACATGCCACATCAACCACTTACCGTACGTATTTAATGTGGAAAACATGTTCTTACAAAGGTCCGTTTAGAAATAAAACGAAATAAGAAAAATGAAAAAAATTCTATATCAAATTCACCTGTGTAAGTACTCGTAACACCCCCCCCCCCCTGAGGTATTTCCACACGTTCCATAACATTAGGCATAAAATCCAAACCAACCATACTGATAGTGTTAAAAACCAGATACTTTTAAACCATCATCCTGAGTATTAGGACATGTAATATTTATTTTATCACCCAAATCAGTCTACCTTGGAGATGTACTATGATTCATTAATACCTATCAATTATTCAATAATTCACTCTAAATTCATAAAGTTCATCATACCATTTTATTATTTCTATGTGTACTGAATGTATCAACATATACTACCCATTGTTTTTATCAACCGAAAGACACATCATTTCAAACTATATATAGGCCTATCAACCTTCTACATCATATTATCCAATGGACCACAAAAAATGTTTATCCCATAGTCACATTTTCCTATGTGATTGGTAATCCTAATTATGAACTTATGAGCCATCCATCATGGAATAAGAAGGATATGGGCCACATAACATACTAATCGGCTGACTATTTCTTAGGCATGCCTGAATCGATGAACTAATGAATTTCTAGATTTACACATCCCATAAAAAAGGTCCCGTTTTAGAACACCACCACCCATCCATGCAATGTTTTGTTTTTGAATCTAGGAGTCATAATCAGTACAATATATACCTAAATAGAACCTCATGTATGAAATGGTTCGAAATCACATAGAATGTTTCTATGTGCTAAGGGAACTACCACATCTTGGATAACCACAAAATAAGAAACATGTTTCAACGTTATATACATGTAGTTTTAAAAATTTCACTTTTATTACAAGAATATCCTCTAATATCATCATATATGAAAATATTAACAAAGTCCTATGGATAATTTAATAATTCCCCTTCAGTAAAAAACTCATAGAATGTTTTAAAAAACACTTAAAAGAGGTTTAAAACTAGGAATACAATATTAAGGTTCTTTTTTCACCATTTAATAAGTTTATATTTAAGAACATCAAGTAATGGTGATATTGAAAATGTTTTCAATACATTCTTTAGCTAACAATATAAGGCATATAAAAAATTTATAGGAAAAATCCATTCAGTAATTATTTATTTAACTAGAATCCTTTCATAATTAAGAAAATTATCACATAATCTCCATTTATCTATTTTATTTATCCATAATTTTCTCACAATATATATTAGTTAAAGAAAATTTTAATTTCAGTATAATGATGAAAACACTATTAAATATGCAATTAACATTTTAATTAACTAAGGACACTTATAAAAAATCTCAAAATAAGACTACGATGCATTTTATTAATTAAAGGGGTTCAATTGAGTAAGATGTGACCATATATTTATACATAACCCAAAATGGTTTACGACACTTTAAATAACCACACCTATGAATCAAGAATATAACCATGTGGGGTTTAGCATTAGGGTATGTAAAAATTAATGTGTCCTACAATGGTGATTCGAAGCTAATCTGGGATCAGCTAAGTAAAAGAAGAAACAACCATACTATTAAAATTTCAAAAAACCCGTAATAGGTCTATCTCATAAGAAACATGCCCCAAAAAACCAACATGGTTTTAATTGTGTATTAATGAAATTATTAATATGGGCCATAATGCCCATGTTATGGAGTTACAAGACTTTATAAATGCATCCATTTCTTACAAGAATTACATTACAACAAACCCATATAAATAGTGTGGTTTAATTAGATGAATTACTATTTCCATGTTACGAAGTTACTTTACCTAATAAATTTCAATTGAAATTCCTATAAATTCATCCAAGTTTTCCCTGTAATTTTATAAAATAATAATATCATATGTAATGGTTTGATTATATGGGGAACTCTTTCCACTTTTTAAGTACCCACACACCTTAAAATTCTTACGGGTGCCCCATTTAATCATAACTATAAAGGTTTCAACCCATGTAACCAATGGAAGATGAATAAAAAATATCCAAATTTGTTGGTTGAATACAATTCCACCATAAATCAATGAAGAAAACACCATTTAGGTTTATGTTGACACTTTATTGAATAAACCACATATCATAATCATAACGTGGCATGATATAAAAGTGATAAATACTGAAAAACTTGAAAATAATCTTGGTATGATGACATATAACCAAGATACCAAAACATCATGATATATAATTAAATTTGGATAACTAATGACCTAAAATGGTATTAAAATATGCATGCTTCTTAAAAATGTGTATCCCCAATGTTATTATGAAATCAAGCAATGAAACCTTTGTCGTAGGGCATATGCCTTGTATATAATTATCTATGTTCCTATAATGATGAATGTACCAATAATTCATTTCCATAACAATCTAAGAGTAAAATACTATAATTTAATTATTCATTAACAAATTAAAATTACAAAAATCACAAAAATACTTATCAACATGAATAACGAACAACAATAACAAAATAACCATCCCGTTCTAGTTGGACTTTTCCCTATGCATGGGGTGATCACTCAAAGTCAAAATTACTTGCTAAGTGCTTCTATATTCTTATAATTATATCTAGTAGCCAAAAACACTATGAAAAAAGTAAAATAATGTCTTTTGATACATCTTTGTAATATCGTAACATGGGATCCACTGAAGCGGTTCCCCAAGATGGTCGGTCACATAGCCACAAGTACGCCTCCCCATACACCATAGGTTGTCGAATAGCAGCAGGGGTCCAATGATATTTTGGTTGGGAGATTATACCCTTTATGATCAGAGTAGAACATGTTTATAAAATATAATGAAATAACCTACTATAGAAACTGCATAATAAAAGGAAAGTGGAAGATAAATATAATAACTAATAAAATGTACAATAATAAATACAAAACCATTAATATCCATTTGGATATATTATATTAAATAAGTAGACTTAAATTAGGTAATACCTAAATGATATCAAATCGAGCAAAAGTCTTAAATGGGTGTCTTCCTGAGAATTTTGAGATCCAGATCAGGACTATACTCTTAATATCCCATGTACAAATGTAATTGAACAATTAAAATCCATGAACCTGACCCTGGAACCATGTTGTCTGATCAGGTATACAAGTGAAATGGAATTCTAAAAAGGATGTGAGATAAACTCAATAGGCCACCACTAATGGTTTCTAATGAAATAAACTTAGTGAGTATGAAATAAAAAAGTTGTAGGTATAATAAATAATGCAGTAAATGAATAACTAGAAATAAGTCAACTTGAGTTCTATAGGGCCACTCGGCTAGCCATCCCTTCTTCAGCCTAAGATGAAATATTTATAATCCTATTCACATTTATTTATAAGAATATATACATATAAAGGTATATATTTATATATATTAAAAAATTTAAATCTTCCAAAGAGGACCTGAGGTAGGTGTCCAAGGCATCCCCTTAATAGTAGCATAAGGTTCATTTATATAAATGAGGAAATCAATCAGGACACCATAACCGGGGAACAAGAAAGTGGTGATAAAAGTATAATAGTTGTATATAAACTAGTGTAAACCCTTAGAATCCATGTATAATAAGTGTCTCTATAATAGGTGTTATTTTTAGGTAGTCACTTGTATCTGAATATAAGACCACTAGAATGTCAGTGACCCAAGGTACATAGCCAAGGAATTATAATAAACAAGTCATCAGAAAAAGATACTACAAGTTATTTGTAACGAACAAGAATTATTTAGGTTTGTTTTTCTATGATCCCTTCTAAGGTATTATCTAATGACGTAACCCCACTATCTCTAATGGAGTATCATAATTCATTTTATCTTATGAGAACATATGTGGTTTTTTTTGAAGTGAAAACACATGAATCCCAAATAACTTCTAATTTTATTATGAGACCATCCTAGGTGATCAATCAAAATGAACCCCATGTATCACTCAAAGCATGAGAAAAAAAACTAGTATATGATCCCATCCAAGGAATTCCAAAAAAAATGAAATTAATGTATCACTATAGGTATAAAACAATTCATGTAACCTTTGAATTGGTCCATAGTATTCTAAAATGAGAAAAATTAAATCTCCCTTGGGTGAAATAATATCTAATAGCTTATGGGTAAATACTAAAAGTTATATAATAAGGAACCCAATTATTAGAAAATGCATAATATAATTCGGGTAACCTATGAGACTGCCCATTGTATTCAACAATTAGCAAATCAGTACTTCTCAGGGTAGATATAATCTAACTTACTATGAGCCCATCTATGGTGCTTTATAAAAAAACCTCAGTAACACCTTAGGAATTGTTATTTCATTTAATCATTTATATTTTTGTAATAATAAAGGAAATTTTATAAACCATTAATTTTCCAAAAAAAATTACATGAGTAATAAAAGTCCATGTCTAAAATAATTCCATTTACACAGTAAATATCTCCTTTTGATTTCCCATTTCTATTATAGAAGATATAGAACATCGAATGTGATTTTATTAAAAAAATGGTGCATAGTTTAGATAAAAATTCATTTGATACATTTTATACCACTCTTATAAGTGAATTAAAAAGACACACCTCAAGGTGATTAAAACTATGTTAAGGCATTATAAATGATGTAATTAAACTAAAAATTATAAAGGGTGAGTATATTTCTTAAGAAAGGCATGGGTCGCATCATAAGAGTGATAAACCCAAAATATGGTGGTTTTATTAGTGGAAAACAGCCTCCAATGTTCTGAATTATATCACTACGTCTATAAAAATTTCTGAAATACCCAATGCTTCTAAAATTCTTTATTTGAAGGGTGACACAATTATAATCCATCATCTGACACAATAGTGAAATTTATAAAATGGTTAGACTATAAGGGATAACCAATTGAACACCTTCCATATACCAATGGAGTTACACTTGTCAATTATAGACCATTAATGAGATCAAAATTAAGAAAATTAGATGAATTAACGAACTCCCATAATATAGTGAAAAGGAGCTCGAATAAATTTATCACTATATATCTAATGAAAAATTAAAGTATGAAGTAAGATAAATTAAAATATTACCAAAGGTTATCCAAAAAAATGAAAAATGATTGAATTTGACCTCAGATGGAGGATATCCAATGATCCATTGGTGAGGGAGAGGAGCCACTGCTGATACCTCTAGGGTTCCCTCCACTACTCATAAAAAAATCTATCGATCAATTTTTATATTTTTAAAAACCATCCCAATATATTTAATTACATGAACTTATTTCACGATGTTAAAAAAATACACAATATGAACCAGATACACATTGTGAATTCCTCATATTAATCCCAATGTGATTTGTTTTCCATAATGTTCAATGTCCTCACCCAATGAAATTGTTCCACATTTTGAATGAAATTCATGATGTGAATGGTGCACTGTAACTCTTTTTGGAAGACCAACACACCTATTCTACCTCTGGTGTTCACCCAAACACATGTGACTTCTACAGAATCATAACCTATGAATAAAAACATCATTTATAGATATTAAAAATATTATAACCTTACTATGATTTACATGATTCAAAATGGCCCATCTATTAAATGAGTAATTTAATTTCCTTTAGAAATATACACTCAGTCAAAAACAGATGAAATTTCATCCAATAATTTCACCTATTATCACCATGATTCTTCATGATTCATATTCAAAATAGAAAATTACACATTTATAAATTTATTAATGAAATTATCCCCATCTACAGTACTACTATATTTTATCTGGTCCCTCTGAAAAATTCTATTTATGCTATCCATAAATTTACCTATCTCATGTTCCCCAGTTTTTAAGATGACCAATGACTAGGTAATCCGGGAACCTTTAAAAATTATCCATGTATACCACTTAAACATCAACTAACTTTATCCATACAAGTTCTTGAACATAAATTTAAAATGTCGTTATCATTATATATACTTAATCTAAAAACAGCGATGAAATAACTCATGCAACATACCCACATCAATATCAACCATTTCATCTTACAACAGGTATACACAAACCTTATATTTCAATATTTACACAATGTGAAACACAAGTTCCACCAATGACCATCATATTTCACTTGAAAAAGGTACCAAATAATGAAACCATATAGACATGTCATCCCTTCCTATAACAAGTCATAAACAAAGGTAGTCGAGGATTAAATTGTGTTTGGTACTTCTTCAATTTTATCATATAAATACATAGTATTACATTCAATTTCATTTAAATTTTTATATTGATCATTATAAATGTAGTATGTGAAGTTGAACATAAATCTTTTATGGGGTTGACCCTTTTTAATTCTCCATCCACCTAAAAAACTATATTCTTCACAATTTTTTATTAGCTCCAAAATCCAATTAAATTGATTTAAGTTTTGGTAATCTCTTATGAATCATATTTAAAATTAAGGCATCTTTGAAAATTCATTCGATCACTACATAAAATTTTTGGTGAGTGAATATCTCTAACTGTGAAATAATAGTATCAGGAATAATTGAATCCTCAAGACCTTCTTCCCTTCCACCAGACCAAAAACATCCTAAGATACCATTTTAATGAATTTAGATAAGTCTATCAGCTTCATAATACCATAAATAAGGATTAAAAAATGCCCAATCCATCTAATTTCTTTAATCTGCAAGTACATTGAAGCTTAGAATCGATTAGATCTCAGTGTATCCCGGTTCAGAAGGCATTGTCTAAAATCAATTCAACTTGTTGAGCACATTGACTCTTTCATCATATACTTTGATATGTTATTTGGCTCAGGTTTAATCTTCTACAGTGATGGTCATCTTCATCATCACATCCTTTAATTGGATTTATACGGTCATCTAACCAATATTGGTTGTTGACTTTCTCATCTAGTCAAAGATGACATGACATTAAATATTCATCAACAGAGTAAAAGAATAATGTAGAGCTCTTTTGGTGCTAATTTTATCCTCTTTAAATTTCAAAATACACACGGGCTTCAATTTTGAGCATTAAAAATTTTGTGATTTTTAATTTTTAATTTTGGTACAACTTCATTTTTTTGGACTCTATTTCCCACCTTGTATAATTCCTGTGACTTCCATGATCAAAAACTTTTCATCAAATTTGTTTTGAAAATATTTTCTTATACATCCATCCTTAAACATGAGCTTTATCATTGAAAATAAAAATTCTTACTCGTCTCAAATGAAGCACGGTATTAGTTCCTGCATTGGAAAAACATGGAATATGAATTTTTTAACTATACATAACAAAAAAAGCCTTATGATAGATTGATGATCTATATGATGGAAATTATAAACCTCATCAATCATTTAAAATTAAGTGTCCATGTATTGTGATATTTTTTATATTTATACGATATGTTTAGAAATAGACATAGTCAATTGTATAATTCCTTGGTGTAGTCACTTTTGTGGCTATAGGTGCTTCATCATACGGTAAGTAAATTTAGTATAAGATATACTTATGTTCACTTAAAAATTTTACCTATGAAATAAATAATAATGAATCGTTAATTTACTTCAATGTACAAAAACATAAAAACATATATTTAAATTAAAATCAAATTATAGAAAAATTAAGTACTAATAAAAACAACAAAAATGAAAAAAAAAATAAGAAATTAAATATACATTGTAACAAAAAATTTATAGAATAAATAATTTTACTAAAAAATAACTAAAAATTATAAATTATATAAAATAAAGAATAATTTAGACAAAAAATATAGTTAATTATAATGAATTATGCGGAAAAATAAATCAATTTAAAAACCACATCAGTTACCCCCAAAATTAATACATTTTTATCCTTATGTAATCAATTTTATAAATTTAGTGGAAGGAAATAATTATCAAGGAGAAAATGTAAAAAATCCACCAAAATTTGTTCTTTTAAATATTCATCCCCATGGACTTTTTCAAGAAGAAAGAAAAAAGACATTAATCTCACAAAATTAGGTTGATTAGTAATTTTTTTTGGAATTAAAAAATTGATAAATGTTGCAAATTTTTATAGTTTTTAAAATAAAAAAACATCATTTGTACCTAAAAAATTCAAACATAAATTTACCTCTAGATTAATAGAAAGGAATAATGAGAAGTAATAATAATTAGACACTCTGTTTTGATGTGAAAATTTACTAATTAAAATTATCATAAATAAAATATACAAAAAATTATAAAATAAATGAATTAATAAATTAATATATGAAAAGTACAAACTATATTAGGACATCCATTTCATTTTTTATTTAAATCAATTTTTAAAACTTATTTACCCAGCCCAAAGGATTAGAAACAATAATTATTGTAAATTTTTGACAGGAAGTTTCAAAGTAAAACAAAAAACACCCTAAGTTTATGAAATGTATGAACTCAATTAAATCCATTAGAATGTTAAAATATATAACTTTCTCATGGTGTAAATTAATATATAAAATTTCAGAAAAATATTGAACCACTAAACATGAATGCTAATGCTTTAAAATTAATAAAATTTGAAAAAACAAATGGAAAATGGTGGTTTCACATTAAATAATAGTTAGTCTAAATTAAGGAGACTCTAACCCCCATAATTATTTTTTTTTAAAACAATACTATGTTAAAATGTGAAATAAAAAAGTATACTTTTTAGTTAAAAACAAATTTTCATGTTAGCAGTACAATGAAGTGCTAAAATAGTACAATTTAGTTAAAAGATCATGATTTCTCAATTTCTATCATTTTTTAATATTTTTATATAAATTGTTTAGGATTTTTCATATAAAAAAAGAAATAATTTCAATTGTGCTCAAAACTAATCATATTGATTACTTATTTCACTTCAAACTATGTGTTGATTTGAAATGAAATTTTCAATGTAAAACTCAAGGCTACAATCTTATTCTCAAAACTATTTTCAAGGAGTAAGATTTAATAAATCATTACACCCAAGAATTAGTATAGAAAAGATTAATTTAGTTCAAAAAACAATAAATTCCCACATACCTTACAAACAAATAATGGAAACATTAGTTTTTATGAAAAATAAATACAGTCCATTAAATTAAGTACCACTATCAAGGAAGTTTTCATTCTAATTATAAAATCTAAACATAAAAAATAAATAATAATACACCCCAAATAGAGGTGTTGTGTCTTTATGAAAAATAAATGATCACTTAAATATTTAACTTATAGAGATACTTGATATGCCAATGAAGTTACCTTCAATGTAAAAACTAATGAAAAATTAAATGAACATATTATGATTCAAAATGATTACAATAAATAAGGATGACAGGATGTAACAGTGAATATTTAGATCCGAATGGAAAATTTATAGCAACTACAATTTTAGGAAAATGTGAGGATTATTTTTTGTCAAGTAGAAAGAAAACTATATAGAATTATATTATTTAAAAAAACAATAAACAAAATAAAGCTAAACCTTTTTCCTTCCATTTACTTCTAGTTTTATTCTCCCTGTAAAGACTTGGAAAGATAATAATATAATTCACTATGTGCGTGTGTTTTTTCATCCATAAACCACCTCATGTGTTTCACCTATTTATGTTTAGATAAAAATTGATTTATGTAGACCATGCGATTTATAAAAAAAATAACTATTTCCCTTAATATTAGAGAGAATTCTCAAAACAATCCTTATCATAAAATTATTATTCAAATGAGCCTCCATGTAGAGAATAAGAAACACAAAAAAAGACAATACTTTAATGGTTCCAAAAATTTTAATTTCAAGTGAAAATAACAGTTCAAATTCAAATAGAAAAAAAATCCTTCGGTTTAGTCATAGAGAGCATATTTTTAAAATTACTCTCAGTAAGAGGGATAAATTTTTGGGATGGGAATATATTTCAAACTTTTTAAACATTATTTATGTGAAATAGGATAATAGGGTACTCCAATGGGTGTGTAATTTATATTGTAACTTCTTATCTTACTTTTAACCTTAGAATATTCTAGAATTGGGGTTAAATCTACAAATTGTTTCTAATTATATTCAAGTAATGGATTGAAATATTTTTTGAACCTGTTTTAGATTCACTCTAAAGAATGAATAATTACCCTTATAATCTACTATCAATATTAAATAGAAATTCATCACCAAAATAAAATTATGAAATAATAGAAAATAATATAAGTGTTAGATTTTGTTCATCCAAAAAACCATGTTTCACAAAATTATGATTATCTTCCAAAAATTCCAAATATAAAAATATAATCTCACCAATCAATGCCATCAAAAAATAAAATTTTCATAATATATATAATATGTTCTTAGATTTTACTTTAATTTTTTTCTATAAGTTAATCCTCTAATGTTAAACTAATATAATGTGAAAAATAAGTTTTTGAGGGAATAATGTCCAAATCATTTCCATTAAATATATATTGATACAATACTTGATATAAAAATTTGTCCCCAATTTTGGAAACACCGGTATCTATTTCATTAGATCAATAATTTAATTATTGTTTTTTGAATGGATGAGGAAATGAAAACAAATTAACCAATTTTTATTTAATTACCACACCCTCATTATTTTCATCAAGAAAAAATTTCATTATTGTTGGGCTTACTCATTGGATGAAAAGAATAACATCTTGAAAATTATAAGTGGAAACTTCTACTCACTGTCCTTTTTTTCATAAAATGTAAACACTTTATAATTGAAACCTGAAATTTTTTCCTTATTTAATAGCATAACATTTCCTTGATACCATACTTTACTCTATTATTCATTAGGTCATGTGAAAAACATTTCAAAACATAGGAGGAGCATAAAAAGCTCAGTGAGGGATACAAAAAGAAAGAAAACTATTAGTCTAAGGATAACATGAAAACTATGAATACATTATATTAATGTATTGATTCTCACCTTTAAGATGTATTGAATATTTTTCACTAAATATAAGCTCATTACATTCCACTGTTGTTATAAAAATATTACCATAAATCCCATATAAAGAAACATATAGAATATAATGGTAACTTGGGGCATAAACCTAATTAAATTGAATAAACATACAGCCTACTTCCACAAATATCCCAAAACGGAATATCCATACATATTACTTCCATACATATCACTAAATAGAATATCCATACGGCCGACTTTCATACCCAGTGCATCGGAGGTTATAATGTAACCACCCATCCTTGGTTTACCATGGAACCACCAGTCATTTGGTTTATCATATAACCACTAGTCAAATGTCCATGTGCTATTATATAATCATAACACATAAAACAAACATAACGTAAAAATAGCCTTCCCACATAGTAACCACAAGATATCATTTTAAGATATAGAAATATTCAACCCATTTCCAAAACCATTTAAATGATTTAATAAAATGAATTTTGAATCAAATCCTCAAATACTACTTTGAAACTTTTCAAATAAATTATATTTTTAAAAAATTCATTTAAATATTAATAAATTATTCAAAACCATTGTTAAAACATGGACATGAAATATAAGGTTTTAAATAAATAAATCTTTAAAACATTTAAAATGATATTTTTGATTAACAGTCCCTTACCACTTGAGAAACACTTGAATAAATATAATTAAAGAATAAAATTAAAAAGAACATTAAATATAATGAGAATATACTAATTCATGATATGAATATTCAAAAGGGTTTTATATTCACATTATAGGATAATATATGTGCATAACAACAAGATATGCTTCAATGAAAGGGATTGAGATGAAATCCCTTACCTTGTGTCCGACTAGTCTTGTTCGTTATTTATCTCCATGAATAATAAACTTAAGTTAACTTCTAATTGCATTAGAACCTTTTACATGTTTATTATTCCTTTTATATCACTTATTACTTTGATATAAAAATCATATAATTATTCAATTTCATATCATTCATTTTATCGATGTTTGGTACTTGATTCAAAAATGATTTTGTTATAATTACAAATTTTCCATATGGGCAAAAGTACAGTATCTCCAGAATAGTATTAATGGTTTCAATATAATATATATCCAGTTTATCTGTATTTATAATAGTCCATAACGTTTGGAGATATGAAATGAAATGCACCATTCATGGAGATGGTAAGCCATACATAATCATGGACACTACTTTCATTTATTTTTCATATTAAAGAAATGAAAACTAAATGATACATAGTTATATTATAATTTAATTATAATATCATATGATATATATGTTACGTAAGTTCATTAATTATATCCTTTATACATTCAATTTAGGTAATGAACAACTCATACCACTTTCTGGGTGTGGTAGTTCACACTTCCTAAAATAAAATTATGGTATTTACACATTATGGAATGAATAAAGGTATGATTAAAATAAAAAACATAATAATAGAGATAATATAAATATAATATATATCATAAATAATTATAAATAGTGTTTTATCATAATGTCCACCATGATATATTCTAATGGAATATCAAACAATCATCGATTCGTGAGTCAATAGTTCGACATACAATGAAACAATATATTTGTATCCATTAGTAGGAGGTGTGTGTATGTGTAGTTATAATCCTTCACATAAAAAAACCATATTATATTTAATATAATATTTTTTTATGTAATCAAATAATAATAATATAATAGGGACTAGAGAAGTAATATAAAAGATAATAACTTAAGAGACGACATTGCCTCTAAATCGGGTAACTTCTTTTGATTTGAGCCAGAAGGATTTCTTGAATTGCCTTTTTGCAAATTTAAGGCTTAAAGGATAAAAATAGTTATTTTTGGATATTATATGGGCATTGGTTGGATGATCCAATGGTCTTGATAGGTTTTATTAAATGGGTAGAGGTTTTTCCCTTTTATAAGAGGGAGGAGATACAATTTTGGCAGGTATTGAAATATTATTTTATTATAAAATTATTTTCGGTTTCAAATGTTCCCAAAGTTATTTATTTCAAAGATAAGAAGCATTTGTGTCGACCAAATCTCAACCAATATGTATTATAAAAGTCTAGGGTACAAATTTAGCCTTATCATTTAGATTTTACCCTTAGATAACTAATTTGACTCTTACCATTTCTTCTTGTATATTCATACTATATGGTTAATATAGTTACTATAAAATTCCAATAGAACATCAAGTGGTTAATTAATAAAATACTCCAAATTTACTAATCCATTTTGTATAATCTTATATTTAGGACAATTATATCCTTTAGTAATATAGTATTTGTTTTAAAAACTCATTTCTGACATTTATTAAAAAATTAATATCATGACTATTTTAAAATCTATATAGACATTATTATTTCAATAAAACATAAATAATTAAAATATAACAAGACATAATACTCCTTAAAATTATTGTATTGAAATAAATTGTTTAAAATAATTTTATTTTAGTATTTATAATCTCATTTATTTAAATCATTCATTAACAAGGTAATCACTACATCATCATTGTGTAATAAATAAATTTATTTATTTAATGTATAAAATATATATATAATATCATGATATAGGAATGTTTTTTAATTTATAATGTCTAATTAGAGTATAAAATATCACTTATCCCATATAAAAATTGTTTTACAAAAACATACATGTTCATGTTAGAATTTTCTTTACAATATATATATTCTTATAAAATGTCATTTTCACATCCAAGGGACTCCATGACATCCCAAAATCAGCCACAAGATTCCCATGATTGGAAATATTTCATCCAATAGGATTAGGACATGTTTTAGGGGAGTCTAAAATTATTATAATATTAATTTTTTACCCTTATTAATCAGATTAACCCTTTAACCACGGAAAATAAAATAAATATTAGAGTTACTATTCATAATGTCTAAAAATAAAAGGTACCTATATAAAAAATATGGTCCTTATAATTCAAAATATGGAATCCATTTTTTCAAATTCAAAATATAGAATTGGTAGAAATTAATTTAAAATAAATTCATGTTGTTAAAACAAAAAAGATGGTTTTTAAGAAGTAATAACTATCAAAAGATTGACATGTGTTTATGTGAAATTTCAAAGTGAAATTTTTTCCAATGGCCAAAATTAGATTAAATGATTAAAACATAATCCAATAAATTTTTAAAACCAATTAAAAGTAGAATATATATATATATATAAATAAATTATATTAAATGGTAGTTTTGACATAAATTGTTGTATTTTTTCACTATTCATTTAAAAATGAACTTTGTCACGAAATTTTGAAAAATTTATCCAAATTAAATTATTATGCCTCTATTTTATAGAAAGAGTTTATTTTCTTCAAATAAGACATATAAAATATAAAAAATCAATATTTGAAATGGTTTCTCCTTCAAAAGGTGGTAAAACAACATTTTAAAAATATTAGAGTCTTTTATGCTTAAAATAAAATATATTCATATTTTAAGCCTCTAAAATTATTTGGATAAATGTAAAAATATTTAACAAACATGGGTAATCATAATTTAGTTAGTTCTGTTCATTCCTGCCAATATAAAAACTAGGCATTAACTACCATTTAAATAATAATAATATGATTGTATTATTTTTCAGTATAACTGAAAGTTGTGTGAAATGTAAGATTTCCAATAAACCAGTTGTTTCTTGTTGAGTACATTATCAAAAAAAGTGTTTTCGTTAACAAATAATTATAATCTTATTAGTAAATATTGATAAATATAAAAATGTATTATTTAATAAACACCAGGGTCATTATATTTTTCCCCCTTTTCGTCCTCACAATATTAAAATTGGGCTTAGAAAAATCATTTAAATCTCACATTAAAAAAAGAATCAATAAAACTATCACATTTTAAGAAAAATACTAGTATAAAGGTCACCTAAGATAACACATACTGGGGTTCCCTTTAGTAAAACATGGATATGAATGAAAAACTAACCATCATGTTCTTCTGGGGAGTGATAGAAAACATGATCAGGAGAATGTTAGCCACCCGAAAACCAAAAACATGTGATGCGTTAAATGGTTTTTGATTTCTTAGTAGGAGAAGTAAACGAATAATATTTATGTTTTAATATACTTTTCATAAATTTGAGGAATTTATTTATGAGCTTGACTAAGAACATAAGTAATCATATTTAATTGTCATGTAGAATTTAATCATTTACTAAAATTTCTACCACAGAGTAATATTTTCTCCAAATGATGTGTATTCAAGATTACATGGTCATGCCTGAAGAGCTAGAATAAAATTTTAGAGAGTCACATAATCCATAAAAGTGAAATTTATATTTCCCCTTTCATTAGACATTACCCAAAACCAAAATGGTTATTAAAATATTAGATAATCTTCAAAAAAGTATAATAATTTATAAAAAAAATAATACATTTAATCTCAAAAATTCAACAGAAAATACTGAAACATAATTGAAGACCATGAAATATATAATATTTCTTAAAATTATGCAATATAATCCAAACTAATATTGAAACCCAAAACTGAAGAGAATTTTATCAAATAGTCTTCCACAATAAATCATAAAATTTATCTCTAAATAACATTAAAAACTAAAGTCTCACACATAAAGTTAATTAACCAAATCACATATTATCCATGATAGTTTAATCATTTTTATAAATTACCTGAATCTCTATAAGTCCAAAATAGAAACATATATTATTCCAAAATAAAATTCCACCATTACTCCTCAAAATAAATATCATAGTATTATATTTTCCTTAGGCATATAGTGTTCCCAAAAGAGTGAATAACTTCAAAAATAACATTTATCACTTAATCATAATTTTTTTCCTATACTAAGGATATCCATTTTATAAAGAATATGTTCTAAAATGAACGTATTCTTGATCTATAAAATGATTTTACAAAAAATAATAAATCTTACTAACTTGGGAATTCAAGTATTATACTGGTAGGTGATAAATCTAGTTTGACTTTGGTAGTGGGTTCAATTCCCGCAGATTTGTCCAATGCGACGGGTTGTCACACGTCTGTGTGTTGTTATATTTAAATAAAATTGAATAATTATAATAACATTTAAAAATGATATAATACCCTTAAAACATATCGATAACATGTTTTAACATCAAAGGTTATTTCATACCTCACATTTTTCATCCCAAAAACTAATAACCCGTAATTTCCTCAAATTTAGGGATCATATAATGTGGAATGGTTATTTATAACTATTTCAAAAAAAGAAAAGGTAATTATTCCTTAATTAAGATTTTTATATAAAAAACTAAAGGGTTAAAATTTCAAGATGTTTTCTAATGTAAACCCATCATTGATACATTTAAACATATAATCACCATTTATCCGACAAAACTCTTCAATTCCTAAAATAAAGACATTCTAATAATTGAAAATTCTTCATGATCAGTTATCCGTGTTTTTTCATCTAATTATTTTATACTTATTTTCTTCAAAAAAAATCATGCATAATGTCCTAATATTTATATAATCTTAAAACATGAGCTATGAAATAATCCATAACATTAATTGGTCATTTTCAGTTTCCACATCTTCAATAAGAATTGCATTAGGTATTGGAAAACATATATTTGTATGGTCCTGCTGATACCATTCCCAAACCTTCTTCATAAGAAATATATTTGCATAATGACCATACACACCACATTTAAAATAGTCAATTGACCCCTCAGAAGAACTAATCTCCCTTTCATGGTGTCAACTGAATGCTTCATTTTTCCATTTTTACCTTCATTACGACATCTATTACATCTTATCGTCCATTGGAAGCATTTTACTATTTATTTCATTATACATCCTTGAAACATAGGATTATTTAATAGACTTATGTTTATTATTATTACCTGAACATCCATAGGGATTCATATCTCGCATATATGATTTCTTAGAGAAATAAACATGGCTTAAGTGGTCAATCCCAACTCCAAATAGTTTATTCAGAATAACCATAATATTTCTCATTGTAGATCCAATTTCATTCGGTTGCTTTTTTAGAAAACCATAATTTTTTCCATCACATCCATTGTTACTTTGGTGCCTACTGGATCCAACCATTTACTCTAAAATCATAAAGTCCAGTGTGAGAATATCATTAAAACCATCATATACTTTCTTATGTGGAGGGTAAAAACTAATATATTCATATTCATATTATCTTAAACTCATTCAATTTATCTAAAATAACTATGATAATTAATAATATCCTAACCATCGTGGTTATATTAAAATGTCACTTATGATTACATAACACTCGAACCTCTAAAGTTATCTAAACTGACCACTGATACCAACTATAAGACCTTACCCTTAATAATTAATTAATCTTGAGATATGTCAATAATTTTACATTAATTAACATTGGGGATCACTTCAGGTTTAGATCATTAGATAATTAGGTCATAAATTATACATAACATATTGAATTTTACATGTAGACACTTCTACTCAATATCAATTTTTCATAACATAAAAACACATTAAAAATGAAACATGACATAATTTCATGTTTTAATAACGTTACATTTATTTGATCCCATACTTTACTCTAATATTGTTTATATCCCATGAAAAAAAATTTAAAACTTGGGATGAGCATAAAAATCTCATTAAGAGATACATAAAGAAAGAAAACAGTTAGTCATGGTATAACATGAAAACCCTGAATACTTTTTCATAAAGTAATAATTATAACCTATAAGAAGTAGTAAATATACATCAATGAATATAATCTCATTACTTACCTTATTTTGTAACCAAAATAATACCATAAATCCTATAGAAAGAATCATCTGGCATATAAAGGTAATTATTGACATAATCATACTTAAATGGAATCACCATACGGTCGACTTCCGGACATATAACTAAATGGAATATCAATACATCTAACTTCCATAAATATTAATAAATGAAATATCCATAAAACTGACTTCCATTACCAATGCATTAGAGGTTATAACATAACCACCCATCCTTGATTTATCACAGAACCACCATCATTTGGTTTATCACGTAACCACTCGTCAAATGTCCACGTACCATTATATGATCATACCACATTAAAAAATCATAAATTAAAAATAAAATTTCCACATTATAACCACTAGAGATCCTTTTAAGATATATATATATTCAACCCATTTAAATAACAATTTAAAATGATTAATAAAAAGAATTTTGAATCAAAGTGTCCCATAACACATTAAAACTGTTGAAATAAAATATCTTTTTAAAAATTTCATGTCCATATAAATAATTTATAAAAATAAAATTTTCAAAAAATGGACATGAATTATATGGTTTTAAATGAATAAATCATTAAAACATTATAAATGATGTTTTAGTTAAAGAGTCCCCTACCACTTGAAAAACACTTGAATGAAAATAATTAGGGAATAAAATTAAAAAAAATATAAATATCATTAGAATATACTAATTCATGATATGAATTGTCCAAATGGTTGTATATTCACATTATTTGATAATAGATGTGAATAATAACAAGATATGCCTCAATGTAAGGAGATTGAGACAAAATCCCTTACCATGTGTCTGACCTTCCTTGTTCATTCTTTATCTCCCTGAATAATAAACTTATGTTAATTTCTAATTTCATCAGAACCTTTTTAAATTTTATTATTTCTTTTATAAAACTTATTAAATTACTATAAAAATTATATAATTATTCAAGTTCATACCTGTCATTTTCTCGATGTTCAGTACTTGAGTAAAAAAATATAACTTTATAATTAAAAATTATCCATGTGGGAAAAAGTACATTATCTCCAAAAAATTATTTAAACAATATTTAAAGCATAAAGGATGGATTTAAATAAAAATAATATAGGATAGATAAAATATATGTATAAAATATATCACATATAAATATATTTCCATCATATGTGCCTAGTTTTTAGAATATCTCAATGCTGGAATAATGGTTGGCACTATGTGTGTTACATCATATGATCAAACTATACATAGTAACTAACTGATTAAAATATTGTTTTGGGATTTTTTTTGTATATATTTCTTTTGGATAGAGTTATTTATTATTTATGACTTATTAGGGATATTATTATCATGTTTTGATGTTTTTTGGTTGGCTTTTATTGATATTTGGTTTAAAAAGTTCGTTTTTTAATGGTACAGTCGTGGTTAATAAAAGGTAAATGATAGTTTTGTGAATTGATAAATATGTTTCTAAGGTGGTTTAAAATAATATCAATGTTTTAAATTTTATGAATGATTTCAACTAAAAACACATTTTTTAAAACCTTTATTTATAAAATTTGATGATTTATATAAGGATTTAAATATGAACTTATAAAGTTTGTTTAATGTTGTGATTTATGAATAATACTTATTGTTTTCTTTGTTTGAGTTGAATCATGATTTTTTCAAATATATTCATGCTTTTCTCTCATTATTTAAAGTATTCCTTAGAAAATGGCCTCAATGGATTGTTGTATATATGTATTAATGGTTTTTTCTAAGCATAGTGTATCACATAGCTCAATGACATTCTTTCCAATTTTTGAACCTTCCAAAATAAAGGTAGATTGGTAATATATAACCCTTATCATAATTCAATCATTTTTCATTGGTATTAGGGACCAATAGATATTATATAGTATCTTTAAAAGAATAATGTTGTCTCTAGTTGACCTAAAACTCTTGAATCACCTTGAGTGGAAGCCACATAAGAATATTTTTCTAGATCATGTAAGGATTTTTTGGAGAATTGTGTTCCGCTTTGTCTATAAAGAAGTATGTAATGATATTTATTAAATACATTCTTAATTCTATGAAAATTTATATGTATGTGAATGTTAAGAAGATGAAGGATCCCTTGTGTCCCCAATAAGGTCAACGAATAATGAAGTAGTATTTTACCTATATTAATGAGTTTTTTATTTATCTAGTGGGTATGATAGGAAACAGTAGAGGTTCATATTTTTATGAGGTGCCTCCATCTATATCTCAACATGGAGTTCATTTTTTTAATATGTATTCTATTGAGTATTTTTTATATAATCCATTGATGGTGGAATTGATTTCCCAGGTCTAGCCTATGATTGGTGGTGACCAAGAATCATTAGGAATCATCGAGGCTTCTCTATCTTTGTTTAAATAGAATCAGTATGATTTAGAAGTTCATTATCACAATAATAGTTCCCCTTCTTTAATGAAGTAATCCCTTGTGTATGAGGACCTGACCATAAATAATCTATAAATTGGTTCCTTTGGAAATAATTTATTTTCTTGAATTTCTATAGATCATTTATCTTTAATTTTTTAAATAATTATGTAGTGAACCTTACATAAAAATTTATTACATCCCAATGTGATAACTTCAACTCAATACCCATTTCCACAGAATAATTTTTTTATGATATAAAAAGTTTCATTTTAATGAGATATCTTCGTAATTTTCATATTGACCTCATCACTATAACCATTCATACATAAAATCTAGTGAATGATTTTTTAGTACATGTCATGAGCACAAAACACATTGCAATAGACATAAAAAAAGAAAATAAACCTGTTATTCCATTAGTACTCAAATAAATTTTAAGTATTCAAAATATTATTTCATCATAAAATATAAACATTCATACCCATGAAATTATTTTCATTACACAAATATTTTCAGAAGAATTTCATAAGAAATCTTACAGGAAAAATAAATATTATAATGTTTTAATCTCAATCATGATGTAATAATGAAGATATTTTTTAATAGTTATAAATTTCACCTTTAAGAAATAATATAAACATCCCTTCAAACAAAATCTCATTATAATACCTTTTCACATAATAATATTTCTTTATAAACCCATAACAAAAATCAATAAATAATGTAGGTAATGTGGGATATAATTTTTATATCACTCTTATGATCACCCTTATAAAAGAAATAACATACCCAGTTAATTCAAATAATATCTCTAGAGAAATTTATCTAGTTAAATTCATCTCATTTCCCAAAACATTAATGCTCTATATCAGTATCACCCATCATCATGACAAATACTGGGATCACCAATCATCATGAGATATTCTGGACACCCCATTCATCACAAAAAGTGACTGTGAACCATACAGTAATCACAATATATTAAATCGTTTATTTACACCATAAAACTCATAAAAATTTTCCATTCATGAATAATGAAAACTTTTTTAGATAATGAAATATCCATTAAATTTAGAACCATTTTTAACCATAACTATAGAAAAGGTAAGAAGTGTTTTTCATTAAAGAAAACAATATATCTTATTAAGGATCCCTAAAATAAAATTACAATTAGTCTCACACCCCAAACTTGGAAATTATTATTATTATTTTTAATGATTTTGGTACATTTTGTTGAGGTTTGATTTGATTTCATGGTGAATTTATTTCTGTTTATAAGTTTTCTTGTCATTTTTTGGCCTATACACGGTTTTTATCCATATTTTTGGGGTTAACTATGTGGCCAATAAATGATGATGACATTTTTAGTTCAATTTCATCCCGCATGGTTTGAATTTTAGGGATTGCACATGGTTCAGTACAATCTATGTGAATCCATTTTGTAACTTTTTGGAATTTTTTTTTTGTGTCAAGGGCATGGTTCATAGCTTGCGCATAGTTAGAGGAATCCTGATGTAAGTGTGCAAGGGGTTCTAAATTTTTTTTTGAAGCAATGGCTCATGGTTTCCCAGACCATGTGGACAAACAATGTAGGTTCCATTCTTACCCAGTTGGGTGTTCATGGTTGGCATATAGTTTTTTAATCCTTGTATCCTAACAAAGATAGGTTCCCAAATCTATAAAACATTTATTTTCTTACTCTACCCCTATTAAATGTTATCCCCGGAGCAGCCTCCCATCCACCTTTTTCAAACTGGGTGCATGAAGGGATCCCCCAAACTCATTACCATTGTCCCCTCCTCCTCCCTTGAGAATTAATTTTGGTTCCTATATAATTTACTCTCCACATAAAGTCAATTTTGTTTTATTCTTATCTTTATCACATTGTTATTTAGTTTCCCTTGAATGAATTCCATCTTATAAGAACCATAGTGACTATACCTGATATGTGAGTTCTGTTTCTTTGGTTTTATGGTGAGTGGATTCCCTTTTGATTATTGTTTTTCCTTCACCAATACTTTTTCCTCATCTTCACATCCTTGAGGCAGGTGTTTTTTTCTATTTACTTTTTTAAGAATACCATTTGATGCTTGAAATTTATCAACTGGTTTATAAATGTGTTATTGTTTCTTATTATGCACAAGAATATATTGTTTTGGTCTTTTATTGTTATAATTTTATGATAATAGTTTTCAAAGGGTTATATTTGATTATACTTCTTTTTCATTGCTATCAAAGTGTTTGATATAATTTCATCCGACTTTTAAATGTGGAATTGAGTATTTGGGGTATGTTTAGCCATACTAGGTCCTTTGTGATTTGGTTTTTCGTTTCAAATTGAGCCTCAAGCATATGTATAGTTTCCTATTTATGTTTTAGTTCTTGTGTTATAATTTATGTTTCTTGTGGTAGTGTTGATATTGGATTTGAGAATTGGTTTCTTGGTACTCTCTTGGTTTCGAAGGGGTGTGTCATTGGATGTGGGCACATCCATATGTACATAGGGTACACATATTGATGATCACACAAATGATTATGGATTTTAAATGAAATTTTTATTATAATCCTTGTATTTTTTAACCTTTACCCTCTCATTTCATCTCTCCCTTAATCCTCATACCTTCAAATTTTCTTTACTAGGTTCTTGTGTTTCTTAAGAAATTTTATATTATTATAATTATATTTTCTAATACTTAGACAATTTGGGAACAATGGAATATGGGTTTCTAACAAAATGACATAAAGTGTCATTTGGAAACATCTTAGCATGTTATTGGTTTCCACTTTGATTTCTGAAATAACATTGTAAATGGATTTTGATTTTGATAATTAAGTCTCACATGTAATTTTAGTTTGTTTTGGAAAATGGTTTGAAATAGCTTATGTTATGAATGACCAATTAGCACTTGTGAACTGATTGAAATGTGGTTGTCACCTCTACGATGGACCCTCTTGGGAGAGGTTCATCGCATTGGAGGTGTCATTGTTAAGTTTAGGAATGTGTGGTGGCTAGGGGTTTTAGTTGAGACACCATGGGAAGACCTCCCCAATCACTATGTGTTATTGTCATGGGAGTCCTGGACATGATTTAACAGTTTATGTGATAGTTTTTATTTACTCTTATTAGATGGGTTTATACCCCATAGATTCTCTTAGAGTTTTGGTTGGGCTTGCCACTTGATTGTCTATTTTATAGTGTCTAATTAATTATTGACATTGGAACTACACTATACATCGACACATGAGTCTACACTATGTACAACCAAGTATTACTTCTTAGTATGTTCAAGGAATTTCCATAAATATCTATCTATATTTTTTTGATTTACTTATGATACTTTTTATTTATTTTCCATTCTAATTTATGCATGTTTATTTTGTTTTGTTTTTTCAAAATATGCCTTCTTGTTGGTCACCAAGAATGGTATATTGTTTTCATATTTGACTTTTGGGTCATAATTTGGATTTTTGGAAAGAAAACCCATTTTCAAAACAAATTATGTATCTGTGTTGTTTTTAAAAATAAATTTATAGAGAGCTACAATTGATTTTATAAATTATAAAAACCTATTTTCCTAATTTATTAAAAATATAGGTTTATGGACTCTTTCAAAAAAGGAAATTTATGAACTCTATAGTGATTTCGGACCGAATTATTGTATTCTCACTCCTTCATTTTGGAAATTAGTGTCGATAGAACCAAACTATTATGATGGTTTGGGTTTTTAGTTTGGGATTTCCATTAGAGAAGGCAGGTCTTATGGTTGGTGGTGACCAAGAGTCCATGTGGAGATCTAGTTGTCTTTAGATTAGAATTTCGTTTGTTTTGTAATTTTCATCTTTTTTAAATTTTTGTTGTATTTACAATCCAACTATCGAAATAATTTTGATTAGTGGATTATAGTTCCATGCAACATAGTCAATTAAAATTAATTTTTTCTCTGTTTTTTGGGTCAAATCATTCCACTTGATTTACTCTTGATGATCGGAGGTACTCACCAGCCATAGAATATCAGGAACACCTCTCAGGCCATGTCGCAGATCAGGATGGGCGTTAGGAAAGAAGGAATCCCGACCTAGTTTATAAAAAATTATATCATTTCATCCTTTTATTATTTTGGGCATCAAGTAGTTAAATCATAGGACTTTTGTAAATTAAGAGGTAGGTACATTAAGGACTTCATGAACACTTTCTCATTCTGATCCTCTAGTTTCTCGGGGTAGTCTGAGATTTTAATCATTAGTTTTTTGGGTTTGTGTGGATATATAATGACAATATAAGTGAGATAGTGTGGTTAAGCTCCCTCACATAGATTAATATTCTATGTGTGGATGAGTGCATGGAACAAATAAATCCTATTGATTTATGTTTACTTGGGTCATGGTCTACAAAAACACGTGACCATGTTTTTCATCGTTTTTAATTCCATATCTTTGGTGTTTGGGGTGGGTTTTTGTGTTTTTGTCTTTCATCGGCATTTATGGTTTTTGAAATAATAAAAAATGATTTTTGGAAGGAGGATTTGGGAAGGAAAATGGATTTATTGGTATGATTTTGTTTTTAAGGTGACACTTGCTGTGTGAGTTGGTTTAAAAATGTGTTTTAGTAATAGTACAGTGTCATTAGGGACAACTATTTTTGGACATGAGGATGAAGTGGTGGTTTTGGAAATGAAATTTTGATATGTTATGTTATATTTGGTTTATGGTTTTGGTGTTTGGTTCGGGATGTTCTTTTTGGTTTAGATTTTATTTAGAAGATTGATTTAATTTTATATTTTATGTTGTATATAGTATGCTACCCAAAAAAGTCACAAACATTCCTAGAAATTTTATTTCTAGTCGATGTCCCTTCCCTAGATTCTAGTGGAGTGGTGTAGGTGAGATAACTTTGGTTGTTCATTGGTGATCATTGTTCATTATAGGTTTTGGAGTTCCTTGTAAAGTTTAAGGTTTATTCTAGTTTTCAAGAACTCTCTATGTTGTGTGGGTTTGAGATATTATGGGTTCCCTTGAATACCCAATTATATATTAGTGGAAGGTGATCGCCCCATGGTATTTTCAAGATGGAATGTCTTGGAATGTGTTTAAGTACACATTTTACAGTGGTTTATTCCTTAGGATTTGAAGGAATGTAATTTGGGAGAGATATTGAGTGTTAAATAAGGTAATTAGACATTTAAGAACTATGTTGAATGATTTAAAAAGATGGTTCCTTTTTCTATGGTGATAGATTCAGAGGATCAAAGGAAGGGGCCACTATTTTTTGTGGTCTTAATTTGGAAATCATTGAAAATTTTCTCTTTTCTGGCTAAGTCTTGTTCATGATGTTGGTGGAAGATACATTTCTATATGTGTTGGTTCTTGTGGTGATGTTGGTGGAAATTGCTGCTTGTGATAATTCCTCATATAGTGAGTGGTGTATGTGAGAGACACCTATTCAGAAGGGCCTTCTTTGTCGGTTCATGATTATCATTCATTGAACCATTCAATTTATTGATTCTAGTGCAGCTGATTCGGGGAATAGAAGTTATCTTGTATTAATCCTCAAAAGACATGTAATATTTGTGGATCTCAGGCTTACTAGGAGAAATTAATTATGATAATTTTATAGAAGTGAATGTCTCAGTAAAAGGCTATTAACGTTTGACTACTGGGTAGTAGATGCTTCTAATATCAAGGCTCAAACCATAGGCTATAGAGTAATTTTCTTCACCTAGTCAAGAATCAAAAGGTTTGTGGAGAACCCTAGCATAGTTCTTTTCCCATTGATGGAGTGTAGACCATCCCAAACCCCATATTGTAGTTCTGATTGTTTTAAAGTTTCCATTTTTTTGTGATATATTTCATGGCCTATATTTATTTTTTACATTGATTTTTTTTTTGAAAAGAGGTCGATGGTTCCACTATCTTATATGTTTAATGGTGGTGTTTCTATGAATGTGAAACAAGATATATTTGTCTCTCCTATGTTGTTTTCCATTTATTTGGATTAGATATGATTTTTGGTTATGTTCAAATAAAGATAATCATGTCTAGTGTCATTCCGGAATAATGTTTCCCCTCTAAGATTTGTTTTGGGATCCTCTCATTGGTTTTCCCCATGTGTTGGGGGTTCTGGGTTCAGGTGGGTGTTCCTAGTGTTTGTGGAGTGGGTGTGATGGGGGTTTCTCTATTGGTGTCCTCCAATTGAGAAATCCTGTGTTTATTTCATTGTTCTAGTTGATTTCTAAAATGATAGGGAGAGCCACAATAGATCTTATTATGGTCTCTTCCAGTGTTCATCATTGCAAGTAGGGTATTTTTGGTGGGGATATCCCATTTTCTTTATTTATTCAAACAGTTCTATTATTGTGATTTTCTATAGATTAAGTTCAGTGTGACATGTGGAGTGAAAGGTCACAATAAGGTTGGTGTTTTTTTATGTTTCGTTCATTTTGAGTTTAAGGTTTGGTTTTTGTTATGTAGGGTGAATTTCTAAATGAAGAAATTTTTTTGGAGGGATAATTGTCACAGCATAACCTTTTAATTTTTTTATTTTATTCATTTCTTAATGTTTTAATATTTGAATGAGCATCAAGTCAATTTCAAAATTAAATTTTTTGAGTTTTGATGTTTTTGGGTGATGTTTTGGTATGGGTAATGTTTTTATTCATGATTTTGGGGTTAAATTTGTGGAATATTATGGATGAGGGTGATTTTAGTTCAATTTCATCTTGTATAGTTTGACTTTAACTGCTTGCTCTTAGTTTTTTTCAAACCGTTTGAGGTCAAAGAGTAACCATGCAAATTATTTTTGGTGTCATGGGAATTGTGCTTGAATTGTGCATGGTTAAAAAATGTGAAGAAAAATTCATGGGGTTATAAAATTCTTGATGGATCCATGGTGTAAATTTTGACCATAGTTTACCAAACAATGTGTCCAAACCGTTCTATTATCCTTTGTATTCAATTGGATGGGAACGATTTTTTAATCCATGTGGAAAAACCATAGACACATCCCAGATCTTTTAAATGCTTATTTTTCAAATCTAACCCTATTAAATTTTAATGACAATCAGCCTCCACTCTTCCTTGTTCAACCTAGGAACACGAACACCCCCCCCCCAGATTCTTCCTTATTACTCAACTTCATCTATTGACGCTCCCCTAAGCTTACTAGGTAAGTTTCTATTTATCTCTGGTCAATTTTCTATTATTTCTATATTCCAAGCTTGGTTACTTGGTTTCCATTGGATTGGTACTATCTTTACTGAACAATAGATGCTAGGGTTGATAGGTAGGTTGCGTTTAATTGGGTTTAGGGTTTCTGGGTTACCACTCGATCCTTATTCTTCCTTTACCTAGAGTTTCTATGCATCCAAACATCCTTGAGGTAGGTGTTTTCTTCTATTTCCATTAGGAATCATGCCATTTAATACAAAAACTTTCTCAATTGGTTTATAATTTTTTCACTATTTCTAATAATGTTCTAGTATATATATATAAATTATTTTTCTATGGTTATAATTCTATGCTAAAATTTTTCAAAGGGTTGTCTTTACTTATACTTATTTGCTTATGATTTCAAATAATTTTATCAAATTAAATTCTCATTTTAAATGTTAAATTGTGTTTTTGGGGAGTCATAATCCGTTATTTATCCTTGGTGATTTGTTTTTTATTGTAAATTTATACCTTGGGTGTTATAATAATTGATTATTTGTGTGTTTAATGGTTATGTAAAAATCAATGTGTTTCTTGGTAGTCATAAGGATGATTTTTGGAAATGGTTTTTAGGTACTCTCTTGGTTTTTTAATGGGAATTCCATTGGAAGTGTGCACATCCATATCTGCATTGTATGGAAATGTGCATGAGATAACCAGTTATAATGGCTTTAAAATGAAATTTCCATTCTAAACATTGGATTTCAAAACACCTTCCCTATCTCTTCTTATCCCCCATAACCCTCCTCCCTTCCAATGGTCTAAAATTGGTTCATGGGATTTTAAATAAACCTTAAGTGGTAAAAAAATATTTTCTATCATTTTTCATTTTGGAACCTTGGAATGTTCATTGGTGAGTAAATGACATAATGTCAGGTTTGACACCTTCGTATAGTACAGTAGATTTCCACTTATATTTTTGAACTAATATTGCTAATGTATTTCAATTTGTAAAAGTATGGTATGATTGGAATTTTAGGATTTCATGGAAAAAGTTTCTAAATATATTTTTTATAAAGGCCCGACTGGTACTTTTTAATGGATTAACAAGTGATGGGAACCTCTATGGTGGGACCTCCAAGGAGAGTGTCATCTCGTAGGTGGTGTAATATTTTAGTCTTGGAAATCATGGTGAGTGTGGGTATCATTTGATCCATGCACGTGGGAACCTCCCCACTCCCTATTTATTATGTCATGGGGATGTTGGGAATTATGTAGAGGGTTGAGTGATGATTTATTATAATCCCTAATTAGACGGTTTGGTACATCCTAGATTTTCAGCGAGGCTTTAAGGGACATTCCAATAGATTAGCTAGTTTAGAGAGGTCATTTAGTTATTGACTCTTGAGATTCACCATATACTGTCACGTGGGTTTGAACTAAATAAGTATACGGATTGCTTCTATGTATGTTTATAAAATTACCATGAACATATATATGCATGTTTTATTTTAATTATGGTTCTTTTTTGTTATTGGTCATTTTATTTTATTCATGTTCATTACATTTTCTATAATTATCAGCATATGCCTTCTTGTGGGGCACTTGGTTTCATACTTTATTTAAGTATTTGGGTTTTGGTTCATGATTTGTGTTTTTTCAATGAAACCAAATATTAAAATGTAATGTTGAATGTGTGTTGTTTTGAAAAATAAATATATTAAAAGATTCATTTGGTTCCATAAAGTATAAAAACCTATTTTATAAAAGTATTACAATCTAGTGTTCACAGACTATTTTGGGATGGAAATGAAGAAACTGTTTTTTCTTTCCCACTGGGTTGTTTTATGCAAACACCCTAGTTATGCCAATTAATGCTGGTAGACCAATGTTATTATGTAGGATTAGGTTCCTGTTCTAGGTTAACCATTGGTTTAGGATAATATTATGGTTTGTGGTGACTAGGTGGTCATATGGAGAACAAATTACCATTGTTTTGGTTTTAGTTTTGTTTTGGAATATCCATATTTTTCTAATTTCAGTATTATTTTGGAACCTACTGTTGTATTTATTTTGATAAGTGGATTTTAGATTCCTGATTTGTATACTATTTTGATTAATTATTCTAGATTTTGTTGAGAGAACTAATTTCACTTCATTTATCCGTGATGCTTGGGGGTAGTCACCATCCTAAGAGGATTAGGAACACATATTGGGCTATGTTGCAGACTGGGTTAGGTGCTGGTATTGATGGAAGATTGGGCTGTTTTTTGATAGTCACAATGGTTGAAAAAAAACATTGAAACCATATATAATAAAATAGAACATTCCTTTTTTACTTTTTTAAATTTTTTTGTATAAAATACATAAAATAATTCCTTTTGAAAACCTTTTAAAAAATTTTAAATTTTTCATTTACAATTCATTTATCTTCATATAAGAACATAATTAAAATAACTCTAATAATATTTTCATAGAGGAATGATATTTAGAAAATAAATTTTTAGAAAATTTAAAATGATTTTTTTATTTTAATGTGTCTCCCACCTTGAGTCTGACTAATCATGTACCTCTTTATCTTCTCCTTCTTTAGAAAACCTCTTTATGATTACATATAAATCCTTCCTAGGTTGGTCTTATGATCAAATCAAGGACTATAGGATTAATTTAGTTATAAAAAAGGGTAATTTATTAGGTCACAGATAAACTAATGTCCTCTTGAAGAGTGTAGAGGAGAAGATACATGGTTCAATTTTTTACGAATGTTATAGGACACACTTGGAATTCTTAAAAATGATAAAATATATTAAGGTCTGAATCTATCAAAATAGAAATAAATTAACCATTATAGAATATGAGATAATATAAGATATAATTATGGTTAGTAAATATAATTTAGACAATATTTTAGCTCATTTTAACTATTATAAATTTAGTTTAAACCCCTATTAGATTTATTTTAATCAAAAACATGGTAATAGATTTTTAATATTATTACAATTAATTATGACAAAAAATTAATTTGAAATTAATAAATTATATTAATTATATTGATCCAAAATATTTAATTCATTTGATCTATTTCTTTTTTTTTAAGTGGTGGTTTTTTATTTAAAATCATATCATCAAAATGTGGTTAAAACACTTTTTTTTATTAAATTGCCTTTTTAAGCATAATAATGTTTTCATACAAAATTCGGGATAATGATTATTATAATAAAATTTATTAGATTTATTTTAATCAAAAGGAACTAATTAAAAACTAAAAATAATCCAAAATAGAATGTGACTTTGTAAATGACTAAAAAATAAACTTTTGGTGAATAATAATAAGTATTTTTGACAATCCATTAAAAAATTATTTTTAGAAAATTATCAAAAATTTATACTAAGATAATTTTTAAATGAAAAATTAAAAACTAAATTTCATTTTATAAATTTAAAATTATAGAATTTTTAAATAAATCTTTTAAATAAAACATTATGATGCAAGAAATCCCAATTTTTTAGAAATAAATCATTTTCCTTTTAATTGAAAATTTTCCTAATATTCTTATAATTTATATTACTCGATATAAGATAATTAATGAATATTAATAAGACATAAAAATGGTTTATTTTAATAATACATTGGTTCTTACATTCTGTGCACATTTAGAAATTTTGTCATCTGTTTTAAATATACTATTTAAATAGGTGGGGATATCATTCCCCCATAACACCTTTAAATTCCCATGTTTTTTCTTTGATAATATGGTTTTTTCATAATGATTTATCCTAGTAAATAACTTAATTCCATAACAAATTCTTTATATGGTTATTAATTACTTTTTATTCCGTATAAGTATGATTTTCTTCCAATTTAACTATTTTAGGGCTCAAAACATGACATGAATCCGACACATATTTACTGAAAAATAAATCATGAAATATGTCATTTACCTCTGGTAAACAAATTTTAAAGTCAATTAGATAGAAAACTAATCCAAATTTATATAATATTTCATATACTCTAATAAAAAAAATATAACTATTTTTCCCATTTAACTAATACACCTTACACTTTTCTATGGAGATAATTTATGAAAAATGTGATCACATACCTTGAAAGAAAGATCCTTCCATCTGTTATCTAAATATATTTTATTCCTTTTGAGAAAAATCCTTAGGGGTTACTAAGTCATCATCACTATTTTAGCAATTTCTTCTACAAATTACATTCTCAAAATCATTCATTCCCTAAAATTATCCCAAAAATAAATTTCCCAACATCTCTTTCCATATAGTGCCTCAAAATGTCCCATATATATACTAGAATGAAAAAACAATATTATTTAAAAAATCAACTAATTTTGGATATTGATCCAAATATCAATGATAATCTATTTAACAATATTGAAGAATATATTTCAGTTTCTAAATTGTTTTCTGAGGAAATCAATTAGATTGAGAATGAAAATCATTATTAAAATTAAATTCAACACCCAAATAATTATAAATACTTTTATAAAATTAAGAGGTGAATCTGTGATCATAATCATATATAGTAAATGGTGTGATTCCATCTTATCTAATAATATATTTAAAATAATTTTTATAAATTTAATTCAAATAATTTTTTTCTCAAATGGAATGGAAATGAAGAAAATTTCTTAATATTTCAATAAATACCCTACTCAGATTATTACTTTGATATGTATTTGGTTATACCACAATGAAATCCATGGATATATTCTCCTATTTCCATTCTAGCACATAAACTGGATGAAGAATCTCTTTCAGTATTTTTTTCTACTTTACCAAATTAAAAACTCAACATTTCATAGTAAAGTCAGAAATCTTTTACTTTATTCCACCCAACTAGAAATTTTCTAGATGATCCCTATGGATATCAGTCTTACCCATATGAATGGAAAAAGAGTGTTATAAGATACAATCCTCACTTCTATCCTCATATGGGAATCACATTATACACAAAACCTCCATTTAAATTTGATAACTCATTCTTTTGTCTACGTTATACTATAGAAACATACCCTTATTCATATATTCTTTCTTTTACTAAAAAACAATATCTTTCTTTTGAGAAATCTTAATTTTTTTAACAAATATTATTAATCTAAAACCTGAAAAATAGATGGAGTTCCTTCATGCACACATTTTAATATAACATTTATCAAATCATTATCCAAAGGATCATGTTGCAGATATTTCATTTTTAATATAAAATTATCTTTTCAAATCAAATGATCATATAATTTATTTACTTCACTAGGATGGTAATTAATTGTGATGTTGTAATCCTTTATAAATTCATGTCATATCCTTTGTCTCTTATTTAACTATTTCTATGTGAATATATAATTAAAACATTTATGATTAATATATATTTCTCAATTTAAATTATTTAAATTACATCTCAAATGTTTTGACAAAAACTATGGCTTCCAGTTCAAGTTAATTTTTCAGATAATTTTTCTCATGAGGATTAACATGAATGATATGAAAATACTGTATATATATACAATAAAAAATAACATAGTACATAAAATTAAACATCAATGTAGATAACAAATTCCCCATTTTTGGATGGAAGGTACAAAACTGGAGCGTTCCCTAGTGTTATTTTCTTCTCCAAAAAACATTTATCCTTGTTTTTCTATCTAGATGAACCTAACTATTTTTCATATTAACTAGGTTAGCTGGATATATGAATATTCCATGTTTTCAAAAAATTATTAGTAGTATCCTACTAATCCAAAAAAACATGAATCTAGGTAACATTTTGAGGTATTGTACATTCTCTAACCACTTTAGTTTTAGAGGAATTTAAAAATATATCATATTTTTTTGATATTTACATGAAATTTGATATATTATAACAAAAAATAAAAATTAATAAATTTTACATAAAACATATTTTATTTCAAATCTTGTAGAATAATTATTTTATTATTTATGATCCCCATGATATTTTTAATAAAGAAGAAAATTATAAATAATCACAACAAAAAAACATATGTAAATATATAGAGAAAAATCTATTAGAAAAAACCAAAAATATGTTTGGAGAATTTTCTATCCCAAAGGGAAGACACAAAAAATCTAATTTCCCATACAAAGTTTGAATAATTTTCTTTTTTCTTCCATCCTCATTCACCATCATCTGATGGTACCCAGAATCAAGATAAATATCATAAAACTATCAAGGACCCTAGAGATGATCTACCATGTTTTCTAAATAAGTAAATAGTTAATTATTCATAAAGGTTATGTTATTTAATTCCATATAACCAATGAAAATATGTCTATAACCATATCAATTTTATAGTATAAAATAAGAGGGAACCATGGGGAAGTGCTAGGATGAATGAAACCTTTATTACGGAACACTTGTAATTGCAATTTATTTTCAAGAAGTTCTACTTGAGACATTCGATAAGGGAGTTTTAAAATTAGTTTAACGTAATTCTATAAATCAATAATAAAATCAACATAGTTATACGGTATAATTCCAGATAATTCTTCCATAACAACATCTAAATATTATTTTTCTAATGAAACATTATTAATAATCATCATAAAATTAGATTTTTTTCGAATAGGGATGAATTAAAAAAACTCTACGAAAGAAAATTGGGGCCTAGGGATGTATAAAGTAGTTGTGAAGAAGGAACTACCCTCTAATAAAATTCACCCCCTCTGGGATATGGCAACCTTCCTCTAATTACATAGGTTAATTCCAGTGAGGAATGCCACTACCTTTTCTTGCATTGAATTCCCTTGGCCATACGGGGTAATGATAGCAAGGATGACAATGCCTCAAGAGTCATGGACCTCCCCATCCCCCACATCTCCCATGTACTATAGAATAAATCAGTATTGAGTTTGAAACCATTATAATGAGGTATCCACTGAACCCACTGGCCCTCCTTGGAGGGGTGTTGGTCCAAAGGTGAATCAATTTTTAGCATCCTCAAGAAGGAAGAATCCTTCAAGTTGCTTGAAAGATTAACAAGTCAATCATAAGGAATCTTTTTCGAATGATGATGGACATCCCTATTAGAGATGAACCATCATAGAGGGACTGGTTGTGATGATTACATAGGAACCAGGATCCTACATTGAATATAATGGATAAATCTATCCTTTCATGTCCCTTATCATTTGTTCCATGGAACCATCGATACAGGAGAGTTCCATCCCATGGATCAAGGGAGAAAGAAGAAATAGACTCACCAAAGTATGTACACACATCCCGATCCCAGTCACCTTCAAAAAAATATGTGATTAATGCTTTCTTCCTAATTTTTTTTACAACATTAGTAACAAGAGGCCAGACGAATACCATGTTTTTTGATGTTTTCATCTGTAGGATGATCTTAACTCCTTAATCTCCAACATGGGAAGATAAATTTAATTTCAATATCATAATTATTTATCATCCTCATGATATGTTATAAAATGTATGAATTTAAACATTTCCAAAAATAAAACTCATTCTAGAAAATAACTTCTTTGGATCTGTAATCTATCTTATCATGATAAACTGAAAACTAAACCTTACCCAGAAAAACATAATATTTTAGAATGGAAAATATGATAAGGATTTCATGGAAACACCTACCACATATGATAATAGGATGATAATTGTATATAATTTTTAGATTAATACTAACCCAAGTGTTTTTAAAAAACTTCATGACATCATTTCTTGATGTGAAATTTTAATTTTACTAGTAAATCACTTAGAAATGAATAAATTAGTAGACTCGGAATCAATCAAGAAGTTATCAAAATATAAATATATAATTAATGTATTTTTTTTTACTTTATTTGATGGATCAAAAAATATTTAAGTAGTTTCAATTGATTTTATCATACCCTTATTCTAATTTCATTGACGCGTCTCATCATTGTTTCTCTTCTTTGGACACACATCTACATAATAACCCATCTCATTACTTTTATACCACATTATTTCCTAACTATAAAAATCCATCCTATCACTAACAAAATATTTATCTTTATAATAATGAGATATATTCCAAATCTTCCCACAGTGAAATATCATATTATATTTTATAATACATTCTACCTAGGTAATTTTACCATAAATATCACGAAGTAAAAAACATTGTTTTCTTACCTTTATATTTATTAAATCCAGTTTTCCCATTTTTTTATAACCAAGATCCCTTTTTCTCTTTGTTATTATAGAATTCATGGTAATTAGTAAACTCCATTTCTAACTTCTCATTATTTATAAAATGTTTATCATAACTTTTGAATTAGTGAGAGGATAAATAAATTTTTTATCTTAACTTTAATACTAAGTAAAACCAATGAATTTTACTATCTAAATCCAAAATACAAATTTTTATAGATTTCCCATTGTGTGAAGTTTAATTAATATGCATCTATTGAATCATCTTCCTTCTCCCTCATTTACCATAATTTATTTTCAATCATAGGTCCAGAAAATTTAGTAAAATACTTATCATGGAATATATTCTTAATGTATCCCATTCCATGTTGTCAATGTCTTCTCTTTCTTTGGTATTCTTTACTATTGTACACAATTCATTGAATTCACCTTTGAAATGGTAAATAGAAATAGTCACCTTTTTAGGATCCAAAAAACCTATGTCTTTAAAAATATTCTAAAGATATTTAATCCTTTCCTTATCAATAACTAATTCATTAGATCCACCTAGGGTTAGAGTGTGATGTCTCATTAAATTCTCTACTATGGACATACTATTTTAATAATGATATGGTTTCTATATACCATGGATGACACCACCATTTATATCCCATATCAAATAACATATCACAACAAAAGATTTCATACTTCTAATTATAATCATAATTGGTTTCTTATTTGGAAGGATATTTACCTCTTAGTGCCAACCTAATTTATATTACACGATACATCTATGGAATATAATTTTATACAAACATTATTTAGATAAAAAACCATTGAAATATTAAAATAATTTTTCATTATAATTATAAAATTGTATCTCTAAAAGTTATTTACATACATTTTAATTACCTAAAAAATTATCTAAATCTTTTATCTGATACAATTTATATGGTCCCCACATTAAACAATTAGTATAATTGATTCTCTGGAAATGAATTATTTTTCTTTCATTCCTGATGATTATTTTGGATTTAAATTTTATAGAATTAGGTCATCACGGTTACCTAAATAAATATTAAATCAAATGTGGACACTCACAATTAGTATCCATTTTACAACAATATATAACTTTTATAGTATAACATGTTTTATTTTATAGACATATCTCCACAATTTTAATCTTTTCTATATCCTTCTCTCTACTCATCATTAAAATCCTATAATTTCATTAAACATGGGACGATAAAAATATATGATTAAGGTACACAGAAAAATTATTTATGAAAACCATTATTATCTAAATACTATAAAAAAATATTTTAAACAAGTAAAATTGGCCTCAAAATATACATTTTTATTCAAAAAATTATTCTTCAACGCCCAAATATTTTTATGAAAAATTTCATAAGAAATATTAAAGTAAAAAAATAAACCACATAATGGTTTATTTGAAACCATAAAGAAATCAGAAAAACCTTTTCAAAAAGATATATATTACACCCTTAAAAGGTTTCATAATATTCCCTTAAAAATTGTTCTCATTATTTTACCTTTTTAAATCATAATATTTTTCTAGAAAATTATAACAAGGATATATTAATAATATAGGTAAATTTGGTCATTTTTTCAATATCACTCTTATATCACTATTACAAATGCAATAAACAACATGGTAATTTCAAATAATAACTTATGAGAATCCAAAAATGTTAACTTTTTCTCTTTAGAAAATGCATTAGAGTGGTACATTGGGGTCTCCCATAATCATGAGGAACATCATGCTAACTCCTCACCATGAGCTATATCAAGATCACTCAAAAAACATAAATTATTCAAAAAAACTAAAACATACACTTAATATATGAGATATTTAATTTCAATAATCATACTCTTAAAATAGTTCATTTACCCCATGAAAATCAAATTTATAGCTATTAAAATATCCATTCTATTAGAAACCATTTTTGAAAATTACGAGAATAAGGGGAAAGAGTTTTATATATTTGATGATAACACAAACACTTGTAAAATAATCCAAAAATAAAATTATGGTTATGATAGTGATAAAACCCATTATTTTTCATATATATTAAAAAAGATAATTCCATTTACTTTTTTATCAAAACATTCCATATGAAATACATAAAAATATTTATTTTTAAAACCTTTGAATGAAAGTTAAATGTTAACTTTATAATTCATTCATTTCTATAAAAATAAATTAATATTTTTTTAGGAATATGGACATGGAATACAGTAATATAGAAAATAAATTTCTGAATCATTTGAAATGAGGATTTTAAAAGTAAAGTATCCCATATTGCAATACCAACGTATCTCATATATTCCTTATCTTACTATTCTATATAATACCTCCTTAGGTTTATAAATAAATCCTTTATAGGATAGTTTCTTTATCAAAACAAATACTTTAGGATGTGGTGAGGGAAGCAAGGAAGAGATTGTTTTAGGGCTTGGAAAATCCAAAAGGATATTGAGCTGTGTATTGAAGTATAGAGGGTGTGTCCTTTTGTAAATTTGGGATAGGGTAGAATTGGTAATTTTAAAATTATTAAGATATATTAATACCTTACTCAAACCAAATGGATAAAAATAGATCCTTCCTAAATATAGGATTATATAGGCCTGAAATATATCCATCCAATAGTATTTAGACAATTTTTTGTGTCATTTGAACACTTATAACATTAGTTTCACCAATTGAAATTTATTTTATACTTTATAGTAGAAACAAATTTTTTCATTTTGTAATGACCAAAAAATATATTGAAATTATAATCTAATATCAATTATTTTAACAATAAATATCTTTTAATTTTTTCAAATTCAATTTAATTAAGTGAAAAAATTAAATTTAAAATAAAACACCTTATCTATAACAGTTTTTTTAGAAAAATGTCTTTTATGAATAAAAATTATTTTTTATCAAATTCAAGTATAAATTTTATTTAAATATTATTAATTGGGTTTAACATAATCAAAATGAATTAATTAAATATTAAATAAAATTCAAAATAAAATATTTCTTTTTAAATACATTAAATGAAATATAAAACGTTACAAAAATTAATTGTTTTGATTCATAATTGAAAAATGATTTTTTTGAGAAAATTATCATAAATTCATCCTAATATTAGTTTTACATGATGAGTTTAAAACAAAAGTTAATATTTTTAAATTCAAATTCCATATTTTTGAAATTAATATTATTAATAAAACCATATAATTCTTGATAACAAAATTTTTTATAAATAAATATATTTTTCCTTTTTATTTATATTTATTTACTAATATGATGACTTAATTGTTTTCCTTAAAGTTTATATCATATTGAAATTATAATGGTGTGTTGAAATTGGTTCATGGAGAGTGTGTTTTGAATTGTTTTTTCAAATAAAAATAACAATTTTTGAATGAATTATTTATTTGGTTATAAAAATAATTTGAGAAACACTCATGAGTTTACCTTTACTAAAATATGATAACATTGTATTAAGACATCATCTACTACACTATAATTTATTTATTGATTGGTAAAATAAAATAATGTAAATTTAGTAAAATATTACTTGGTAATCAATTTCACACCCTACTTATACCATTTTTTGATTTTAGAGTTATTGTATTTTATAGTTTATAGATTATGTTCTTGATAACCTCTTTGTTTTTGGACTTCTTATCCAGGGTAGCTTGTGGAGATATAATTTTGTGATGGTATTGGGAAGTGAACCCAAGTCATAGGGAGATCATGAGTCTATTATTTCAAGATTATTTTTTTCGTTGATTATTTATTAGTTAATTCGACCCATCCTAATAAATTGAGTTTGTGGTTTAGTATTCTTCTGATGTTTTTATTGATGTTATGTAGTTGTGAGATGAGTTTTTATTTTGACTTATTCCTAACATAGATTACATAATCAATTTATGATCTATATTTTAGTAGCATTAAAGTTCCACTTATTGATGAGTTGTGTCAAATTTATTATATGTCTGTTATTAATTAATTATTTGTTTATATCCTCCCCACATTTGTTTTCATGATTCCTAAGAACTGCTTTCCAGCCCAAGAGGATCTGGAATGTGATCCAAGCCCTGACCTGACTTAGTTTAGGTACCTAGTAAGGGTGGCCTGGTTTGGTTAATGATATAGAACAATTAGTTAAAAATGAATAAAATATGAGCATTCACTATATCATTTATTAATGTCACCTAAGTAAAAATGAGAATTTTAGAGAAATGAGAGTGAATAGTTTTTCGGGAAAATCTTGAAAACAACTAGAAGATTAATATTTTTATATCATCATTTGAAATATATTTTTCTCTTTTTGGTATATTAATTTATTACATATTCATAAAACCAGTTAATTTTTTCAGTTTACAGCATATATTATGATTATTTTAGTATGAATTGAAATTAATCAAAAAAATTTAAACACATTCATGTTGATTCTTAGTAAGGTTTGGTGATTGGATTAGAATGATATGTATGAGTAAAATAATAATACACAAAATGTTATATGGTATTTATGTGGTCATGGAAAATTAATGGGGATAATATAAAAATGTTGGATAAACTATCCAATATGAGAAGAAAAATCATATATTAAATTAATATAATATAAAATTCTAGTTTCACTTTTAGTCATTAAATATATTTTCATTTATATATTATCCCAAAAAAATTAGATTTTAAGGAGTTCTCATCTTCATATAAATGTTTTTAGTGTATTTTATGATGGGATGGAATGTGTAAAATCACATTTAAGGTGATAATGATGGTAATTTTAAGACAATGGTCAATGCATTACTGTGTATAAACAGACTATGGTGGATAATAGATTATTTTATAGTTCTAGTCAGACAAGATTCTCAGTAATCATGAATCATGAAAAAATCATGGATAAGGAAGAGATTCAGAAAATAGTTTATGTAATCTTTAAATTGATTGGGAAAATATATCATGGATTTAGAAATATCTATATTTTTATTAGGATACTTTTTCAAATATAGAACATTTATAGCATCCTATGGGGAATATTTCATGAACAAACTATATGAAGTTTACTAACCTTTCATTATATATCTGATATAGAATGTTTATATCATAACTAATCAACATAAAGATATCTAAACCATTTATCAAAGGACATTATGATAGAAGAATCTTATATATAATTTTATACTACTGTAGTAGAAAAGAGGAATATAAAAAATAGATAAGGGGGATATTTCCCATTAAAGAAGAATTAATTTGACATATAAAATTCATAGAGAGATATAAGTTATAATCATCTATATAAATACATTGATAATGTTTACAATGTTACACCACAAAGAGAAGCATGCTATATATTATTCTTATAGATAATAATTATATAAGGTAATTTATGTCATCTTGTTTCATTTAAAGTGATGTTATTTGTATTATGAATATTTTATACAAAGCATCATATCAACACTCTTACTAATGTTTTTTCCATTTTTGGAATATGGGTATAGAAAAATAATACATATTTCAATGGAGTAAAAAATCATGATTTATTGGGAAATGTACTTCATCTTATCCTGGTAAATTTTTATTATCCATTATTCCCATTAAAACTAAATCAATCAATTATATCAGTGACAGATAAATTATAAAGAGTATGTGACCCTATGACTCAGGTGTTCCCCAATACTAAACACTTTATTCATGAAAACTATAAGATTATTTTAGTTTAGTACACTTGTATACTTCACATTGTATCCTCCCTGGATGTAACCTCATACAAGTTAACCATTTAAAATTTTTTATACCCTCTATGGTTTTTATTTTTTACATGTTTTAGGTTTTTATATTCAAATAATACATCATACATTTAATCATTTTTTTAAAATGGGAATAAGGTATTAAAAAATTTATGAATTAGGGAAAAAGTTCCAAATTCGCGGTTACCTTGATCATTATCCCCTACCCTCTAAGAGCATTTTTTTAATAAATTCAATATTTATTTTATATTTTTATTCGAAATAACTAACATCGAATACAAGAAGTTTATTACTAGAATTAAACCTATCCAATTTATTTTTGAAAATTTTTCCACATATGGATTCATATTAAAATATCATATTATCAATATATCTAAATAATAAATCTTATGTAAGGATGATATTATTTATTTAAAAAATAGTAGTGATGATATTTGGATGATAATTTGTTATGATGTTGACCTAAAAATATATAAGGGAAGATTCCATTATTTTCATGAATATTATCAATTTTTCGTTAACATGGGATATATTTAAAATCATTATTTATTTAATTTTGAGATGTGGGCGTCTTTAGAATAGATTTATGAGAAAATGGGTTACTCAATAATTTTTTTAACAAAACACCCTTACTGAAAAAGAAATAATAATAATAATAATAAAAGTATTAAAATATAAAGTAAACTCTAAAAGGGAAAATGAAATTGGTATTCTAGGTAAATATGAATCTAACTCTTCATTTATATTATCTCAAAGATCAAAACACATAAATTTACAATTTATACTTGATAATAATGAGGAGAATATTATAGATAATTTAACAACATGTATCTATCAAGATAGGTTATTCTATTACAAATGATATGTGGATCTTCAATTCTTTTTGAAGAAGTTAAACATTTACTAATAAAATGGTATGAATATTCCTCATTTTAGAGAAATTAAAACATAAAAATTGTTATTTAATATAGAAGGAGTAGATTATAAAGTAGCACATTACTAAGATAATGGTAATGGTAAATTTAAAAATGATCTACCATGAGAACCTACTTCTGGTATAAGATGTAAAACAAATAGGTAAAAGGGTTTGAAAACTTATATGACTTCTCCTAATAAGTTTATAGAAGATATAATACATTTTATATTATGTTATTTCAAAATTAAATGTGGAGAGTACCCAATTGATAGATAATGACTTAAAGATCATAGAATATTAGAATAATAAAAATAATATAATTAGGACATAAAAATTTGAAACTTTTAAATTTGTTTATTTTATTATAAATTAGATATTATTTATAGAAAATATATAATTATGACACTAAAATAAAATAAAACCATAAATTATATAGAATTACAAACATAGTTGGAGGAATTTCACTAAAGAAAAAGTCATCATTGTGTAATAACTTGTGAAAATAGATATTATGAAGATTCTAATATGGAAAATTCAATATTTAGTGATTATAGATGTAATAAATTTGAATATATAAAGAATAATATTTTACATTCCTAAACCAATTTTTTTTTAAAAATATTTAATTTTAGAGAAATTATAGTATTGGAGTGGACTTCTACACACCATATTTTTTATTGAGGATATAGATCTATTAAATGTTTTGAAACCATTTAAAATATTGTATTTATAATAGATAATAAATGTGTTATGTGTTCTTTGGGTTATGTTTTATTTCTATTATGGATGTACATATGACAATGTTTTAAATTAATAGGTGGTGTATGAGTAAGGACGAAGGTCTCCATCCCTATGGTAAAGGGAAGACAAGCACAAAAGTAATTTTAATTTTTGTTTTTTATAATTAAATAAAATATGAATCAATATAATGTAAAAATTATTAAGTGAAGAAACAAATATGAAGATAAAATAGTTAAAATTGAGTAATAATTTGAACAAGTTTGGAAGTTGTGAATAAAATTTAATCTTATTTAAATATAATTAATGAAAAACATGAAGAAAAAAGTAATACTAGTGGAATTTTTATCTTCTAGAAAAATGATGAATCAATTTACAAATGGATAGAATATCACTATAATGGTGGTTGATAATCCACAGAATTATAATGATGAAAATTATATAATATGGAAGGAATTACACAAACTCGGTTTCATTTTGAGACAAAATTTTTTTAATAAAGGATGTAAATCATAATATTGTTAGAATATTATGGAACAATACTAACATCCCTCCTCTTGAGGATGATTATAAGTTACCTCAATCCTAAATGTGTTTAAAATATTTTAATATTGTTAATGTATTATTGTATCATGGGGTCACACAATCCATAAAAAATAAATACTGTTAGGAATTATAAAAATAAATTTGATGTGAAAATATTATAACATACATTAGTGAATATATGTTGTAGAGTTATTAAGGTAGGACTAAAATATCATTATATAATGAAATTGAATCTATTAGTAATGGAAAGGATTTATTAATTTGATTAATTTTTATCATGTCTCATGAAAAATTATTTTCATCACATATCCAATGTTTTTGAAAATTCTAAATATGATCTATTATAATCTAGTGGTATCATGATTCCTTTTCAATATGAGATATTATATACAAATCTAAATGAATCTCTGAAGTCTGGTGGGTTTAATTTTTTTTATGTTTCTAATAATCACTACAAGTGATATACTATAGAAAAAAAGATAAGAATGAATTAATAATTAATAATGGATTGTGAGAACATTAAGATACTAAGTAGTATTAGAATTAAAGGAATAATAAAATATGTTTTTATAAGTTATTTTTTATTGTACATATATGGGGTAACATATGGTTTTATGGGATACATATAGATTCCGAAAAGGGAGAGAACCTTGTGTTTTTTAATTTAGAAATAATGAAATGTATGCTAATGTAGATAAAATGATTGATGATTTTCATCTAATAAGATTTAGAGGATTCTATTTGGAATAGAAACATATTTCGATCAGCTCAATACTAAAAAATGTTTATTATTACTCATAATAAATTTGATTTCGGTTTTTTCATTTATGGATTTGTGCATAGAAGATTAAGATCACAAGTAAGGTTTCTTTGTAAAATTAAATATCCATGATCTATGATTTGTGTGTAAGTGAGTGAATTAGATAATATTTATGTTACTACATTATTATTTTATTTCGTCATGATTTTTTTACTTAATGGGATTAGATGATATATACAATGTAATTTAAAAAATTGTACGTTCAATCATTAATGGTTTTAGAAAGACATATGTTGATATTCTTATGATCTCCTTCACATATTTATGTATAATTTTTATAAATGTATATTTTAATTGAAATTTATATTATCAAACAAAGATGAAATATTTAATGGAATATGAATTATAAACATGTTTTAGAGATTAATGGGAAGAAAATAAGTGGTAAAGAGTAGTGATGTATTGAACCAACCTAAGTAAACTATAAAAGTCACCTGAACCGACTAGTGACATGATATAGGTAAAAATGGAAAATAGATACCAGTCCTGAATATAATAAAAAAGGAAAAAAACTAGATTTTGGAGGGGAAATAGACAAGATACCACAAGGAGAAAAAAAATACCAAGCCAAAATAGGAAAAACGATAAAGTAAATCTAGACCTCATGTAACCAATAATCACCTCCAGAACAACCCATATAAAGAGGAACAACAACCAACGAATCCATAATACTAGAATATGTTATTCCCTATACCTCAGTCCTATAAAATAATGTATACATACTCCAAATGAATCAAGTAGGTGTGATCCAAAGCCTAGTAGGATACCACTATAGTTTCTATGCAATGTCTAATATCAAGAATGAAACAATTAAATCTTTAAAAAATAGGCAATCTTTATAATGATTTTTTTTAAATATAAAACATTTATAAAACATTTTCAATTTTTATTCATTTTGTTTTTAGAAAATCCTTACATATTCATTAACTAGAAATATTACTAGTAGAAGTGATAAAAATATAAAATAATATCCATGCATCCTATAGTAAACAACTAAAAAATATCTATGAATCAATCTTTCATGTGAATATGTGTCATATGAACTCATACATAAAAACATGTGAGCAAGAATCCATGATAAAAACAATCAAGAGATAAATAACCATAATTTAAAAATGATAAAGTTCCTCACATATTGAGAATATAGCTTATGGTACATTGTGTACTAGATGCTCACAATCATAAACATTCATACATTGGATTCAAAATATATTGAGTTCTTCTATTTGATATCACACAAAGTTACCTCCTTGTGGTGCAACACACACATTGGAAACCCATGTCACTTTTTTGATAAACTTAAGGATACCAATGTTATATTTTTAAATTTATTTCCAAAAAATATCTCATAATTTAATAAAATGTTTTCAAACCCATGTTGATCCACTTCAAAGTAATAAAACCCATCTCCAAATAAAAAAACCACAATTTTAGGTAAAAATTCCACTTTGAAGAAATTTTCCTTTATAATAAACCATATGAAACAATTAATAAAATAAAATTAACGATAAAACCAAAAAAATATATAATTAATGACAAAAAATCCATCAAATTAACCAATTTTGTAGAAAAAATTTCCTCAACATTGTAAAAACCCAGGTGCTTTCGGCAATGGTTATTAGAAACTAATAAAATGAAATTCTAAAGACTTGGAATAACAAGAAACTAAAAGGGTTATATAGGAAAAATTATTTGATTAGAAATCCTCATCCAAACCATAGCCAAAAACCAATATCAGAGAAGAATATGAAGAATTAAATACCCGAAGAGAAGCAATCCAACCCCAATTTCGATGAATCCCTAAACGAAGCTATATTAAAGTTAGGATGTCAACCAAAATCACCTAGGGAGCTCTCTATGTTGAGTGAATGGAAACATCTAAAAAATTAAGGAATTAAACACCTACAAATCACTCTAAAATCCCAACTATAAACTATTACACAACATTTAAAACACTTACATGTCTTATATTACATGAGTGTTAGATAGGGTGAAAACACATATTCTTTTTATTAAAAATTATTCTTTAATATTTACACGACATGTAAGAGGTACTTGTTAAGTATCTTTTCACACTATGTATCTATTTTTAAACTTCTACAAGGTGAATATTACACATCGTGCAACCTCACTACACGGCGTCCAAATCCCATATAGAGTGATAAAACTAAAGATTTTATGCCGAAAAAATCAAAAAAATCCGTTACTTCACCATTACTTGTATACTCTCATTTCATTTTCAGTGTTAATATACCAACAAAAAAGGAAAACCACAAAAGGGTTAAGCATACCTGATAAAAAGGTAATAAGGAATTACAATCTCCCCACTATAATCAATTTTTACTCCAAAAGACCTTAAGATCCTAGATCCACAAAAAGATATGGCCACCACTGACTCCTCAACGACTCCCTCTCCCATGTCGCATGGTTATCCTATCTGCACTTCCATAGTACACAAACCAGCAGGATTATTTTACCACCTTGTGATTATCCTATAAATATGTAATCTAATATGGATGATCAAACAATATGGTATGAGACATAATATCAAAATCCTTCCACCTAATCACATGGGATGTATTTGGTATATATATCTTCATCTAGAAAACATGAAATATATCATGGATAACTGCCAATCCAGACACCAACTGAAATTGATAGTCCACCCTCCTATGTTATCAATGATCTCTAAGGGTCCCAAAAATTCTGATGATAACTTACTATGCTTACCCAACCCATGATGTCCTAAGTGAGGTGAAACTCTGAGAAAGACCCAATCACCATCCTAAATCTCCAGTAGGTGATAGTAGTGGTAGACAATAGATTTATGATGAATCTGTTAAATGATCTAACGAATATGGATCAACTACACCATCACCATTATCTCCTGAAAGACACTCGAAACATCCATGGACTACTTTCCCAACTCTTCCCAGCACTTGGTAAATCTACACGGCCATCCATAGAATTCCTTTTATGGTTCCATAATTATCAAATCCTAATATGTTTTGTTACAGTAAATATCAACAAAAGAAAAATTATTTTCCCAACATCCTCCAAAATCAAGCACACAAGCCCAAAGAATTTTCTCTCAAACATTGATAACCATCTCTATCAGCCATTCACCTACATATGATAATATTTGATTAATTTAATATAGGAACCCATAACCTCCTAAAAAACTTTCCAAAACTAATATGCTAATCTCATATCCCTATTATAAAAATACAGAAGGAACCCCATAAGTCTATAAATCTATAAGATATAAAAGTCCCCATGATATTACACTCACATCCCCTCTTTCATAAATAGAAAATATGCATATCCCATGATTAGATGAATTATAACACAAATAAAATCCTTCCCATGATTAGTCCATGGAGAACCAATGAATAAATCCATGGAAACATCATCCAACATTTATACAGGAATGGATAAGGTATATGATACCCTTATAAGTCTCTAGTGACCTCCCTTAATTATCTATCAGGATCGGCACAAGGATGAAAAATCTACAATCGATAACCAAAAGTCATGATACACCATGGTATCCCCAAGGTGCTCGAACCAACAAAAATTGTGTCCACTATAAAAAATAATTGGTCTCAAGGAAAATAGATCAAGCATCCTACAACAAAAGAATAAATCTCTACTAGGACACTGAGACCAATCCACCAAGGGCTCCCTATCATAATGGAATTCACGGAGACATAGTCACTCAGTGTTTTCCATATTCTCAACTCAAAATAATTCATGAAAATATGATTCATCTTTCATCAGTTCTTTGAAGACCAATTCACCATCCTCTTCCACTTCCAATATCATCTTAGGAAATAAATTCTTCAGTGAATACTTCTCAACTGCTTCACTCATGGATTTTATCATTAATTTTCTAATAAATGCATAAAAAACCACATTTCCTTTCCCAAAATTATAATCAATATCAAAATAAAATTACTAAAGATACTCCAATAAGAATTTTTTTATCACAAATTTAGATCCCTATGAGTAAAAATATATTTCAGGATCTTAAGATAAGAATTACTATAAACTACTCGCAATGTAGAATGAGAAACATTATCTGCAAATCATGTATAAAACATCCTACTAAATATCATAGGTAGGGTAATTTTCCTCTTGAGGGAAGAACTGGAGTGTACCATAAGCCACAAAATATTTTTCCATCACCATGAAACATACCATTCCCATTCAAAAAACATCATATAAATCACCCAAAAATACAACTATTTACTAAAGAATCAAAACTAGTGCCAAATTCAACCACAACTCATAATCCTAAAAATATCTAAGGTACTTTTCATTCCATTGAATCTTTATTACCTTATAGGGTTAAAGTTGTCATTGAGGAAGTGATCTTGGATAATTCATGAAAAAACAAACTATAGGGACCATCAAATTCTAGGAAGATTCATATCTAAAATAAAATTATGGAATTCTACGGGTACCAAACTTCTTGTACCATTTTAACATCTACTATGACTCCCCTAATAGATATCTAATTTTCCAGAAATATTGATTCTTGGACCATAAACTCACTATTAGGAATATTAGCATATTTATAATGTTCCCTAAAGGTTTGAAAAATGATATCTGGATGGTCTATATGATCATCCTCTATCTTGGAGTACACCAAAATATCTTCCATATACAGAAACACAAAAGAGTTTACGAACTGATGAAAAATATGATTGAAAAAATCCAAAAACACTATATGATAAGTAATGAGATCGAATGGAATAACCAAAAATGTAAAATCTCACATCAAAAAATAAATTTTGGCTTAGGTATATGCTTTTATTGGTCTCACAACCAATGAAACCTAGATCATAGTTCAATATTAGATAACAAATGAGATCCTTTATGTTGCTAAAATGTATCATCAATCTTTGGGAAATGATATTTTTTTAAAGATTCACTCGATTAAAATTTCAATAATCATTACAATTACTAAGGCTCTCATTTTAACTTTTATAAAAGAGGAATGGTGAAGCCCATAATGACATGATAGGATAAATATACCCATTTTTCTCTAGCTCATCATGAATGGCCATATAATACACCAACATATCATGTACCCTATGGTAATATGGAATATAAATGTGTATCATACCCAGGAGCATGCCACAAGTAATCATAACCTATATCTAGGGGGAAAACCCATAAGAATTGTATAAAATTCCTTCAATGAACTCACACAAAATTGTGGGAAGTCAACTATATAATAAAGGATTAACTAAATCAAGAAAAATATTTGAAAACTACCATAATTTTACCCAATCATAAGGAACAACATGCCCTACCCTTCAAGATCGAGAGTCCCACTCACCTAGAAAAATATGAGTGCCCACACTAGCAGATAAAAAACCTACCCGATGATGATAATAATCTATCTAGGATTTAAAATTAATCATCTAATATATGCCAATAATCATGTTGATGATTTCATGACCAAGAACTAATAAGTCTTACTGCGCCTCCACGTCATCTATTATCACCCGACACACTAAAAAGATGAAACCTTGTTTGTACCAATTTAATAAAGGTATGAAATGATCTAAAAAGAATGGAATATGTACCAAAAAAATCCCAACACATTAACTTACTTTTATGATATAAATGAATGTGTGTCAACTGTATCAAAAAAAATAGATCACTATAGATGAGGAGATAAAAAATTCTACTCATATCGTAGTTGTACCTGCTTTAGATTCCAATGGTGGATACTCCTTAGCATAAAGTCATCTGGTATTGGCCAAATGAACATATTACATGGACCAAATATTTATCCCACAAAACATGTACATATCTGAATGAACCTGTGAGACCTAGGTGAGAGAGGATCCAATCATACTTCCTAAGGATATGATTTCAAAAAGGTGTTGTAGATGTACAGATCATTTATAAAGATTGAATGTCTTTAGAGATCAACATAGTTAATCTTGGTATTCCCTTACCTTTCACACTAGTACAAAATAACCTAATGTTTTTTATTTTCAAACCTAAGACTAGTCCTGAGGAAAAATGACAACTCATTTGCTACCTTATCTGGCTTGAAGGTACATCCTTTCTCATAACTAAACCAACTAAAGGTCCACCCAATCCTTCCCTCCCATATATGTCTACCTCATCTAAATATACCTTGTCAACATCCTCCAAAATTTTTTAAAGGAACAACAGTATCAACATTGACTAAATATTAGGCCTTAGTATAAACCTAAACCATTGAGCCTTTAAATACTAATTATTGGCACAATCCAGTTCCAGATTAAATAACTTAGAAAAATGGGTTCAATAATCTATAATGGTATGCTCCCCTGCTCTATGGGGAGTAAATCCAAGATCATTGTTTCAAAAAATGTTTTAGGATAAAACTTCTATTTTAATACTTTATTAAAGGAATCCCATGTATTATCCTTGTACAACATACGTTACACAATAGATTCCCACCATTTTTTTCATAGTCCCTAGATAATATACATGTAAAAAGATACCTTAGAGTCTTTTGGATACATCAAGAAGTTTAATATCCTATTTATCTACATAATCCACTCCTAAGATTCATGTTTTCCTTTGTCCTAAAGAAATATGTGTGGATGGTGGTTAATTAATTATGATACATGATCTAAAATGCATCCTAGTTTCCCAACACCAACTTGACCTAGATTCCGAATAGTACGAATAACAGATTACACCAAAGTAGGGTCGATTGGGGTTATCATGTGGATAATCTATCTTGAAACTTCTTGTATCATACTTGCAAAATATATTCTCATTGGAATTTTCTAAATGTACGTAAAACCAATCAGTCATGAAAAAATTACAAAATCATAGTACCAAATTCAGGTATTGATAAAAAATCATTAAAATATTATGAATTTAAAGAAACAAAAATATGATTCTCAAAAAAGAATAGTTAAATTTATATAAACATCATATATAGTACATTCAAATGACCTCATAATCCAAGTCCCATACCTTTTAAAAATTACCCGATCAACCATGAAAAATAAATTTTAGCAACAGAAGTGAGCTAGATAGGCCCATTTTACAGACCATCAATCCAAATTCAAAAAATATTAAATCTAGTCTACCCTAGTCACATAACCAAAATCAAGAAGTACTTAAAAATTTCTTGCCGATCATCCCCTTAGATAAAAAAATTATAATGAACCATATTGGGTCTACTAGAAAATACACCTGAACTATCCGACGACATGATACAGGTAAAATAGTAAAATAGAAACCATTCATGAATAAAAGAAAATCATGAAATAAAACTAGGGTATGAAGTATAAACAAACTATATAAAACAAGGACATACAATACCAAGTCTAATCAGGCTAAGATAGAAAGTAATTCAAGATCTCACATTACCAATAACCACCTCCAAGCCAAATGGTACCAAAAAGAACTACAACAAGAGAAATTGGAATACTCCAAGATGATCTTCCCTTTACCCAAATCCTACAAAACAAAATCAAAAAATTATAAAAGGCATAAGTAGGTTGTGATTCAAATCCTAGTAGGATACCACCATAGTTACATTATAGGGACAAATATCTAAGATAAAATATTTATAGATTTTAAAAATCTAGTTTTACGAATTATTTTTATAAATCTAAGAAATTTATAAAACATTTCCACTTTTTATTCATTTATTTAACTTAAATAAATTAATATTCTCGATCCAAAAAATCTGACAAGTATAAGTGATAAAAATAGGAAATAAAATCTTGGAATCACGATGTATACTAGTAAACACATATACATGAATCAACCTATAATGTGAACCTATGTTATAAACCTCATATATAAAAACTTGTGAGAAATAGTACATGATAATAACAATCATGCATTAAATAACCAAAAATGAAAAATGAAAATCCACCTCAAATATTTGTTTCTATCATATTGTAAACTGCATAATTGGCACTCTCAATCCTAAATATAGATACATTGGATCCAAAAGATACTGAGTCCTTCCACTTGATATAAAAAAATGTTTCCTATTAGTGGTGCAGCCCACAAAATGGTTACTCGTATATCTATATTGACACACCCAAGGTTACAAATGTAAAATATTATAATACATTTAAAATAAATTAAAATTTTATAAAATGATTTTTAAGGAAATATTATCTACATTGGATTTTAAAAATCCATTTACAAGTCAAAAAAAATTATTTTCAAAGAAAAAACACTTTTTGAAAACATTTTCATTTCCAATAAATAATTTGAAACAATTCATCACATTAAATAAAATAAATACCAAAAATAATATATCACAAATGACATGAAATTAATCATATTAAACTATTGTATAGAAACTCTTACCCCATCACTGTAGAAACCAAGCTACTTTCGATAATGGGGAAAACTAAAAGAACCATCTTTGAAAGACCATGAAAACCAAGAAACTAAAAAGGATTAATATAAATCACTATTTGATCATAAATAAAAAAATAAACTATATCCATGACCAAAACCAAAATGAAATGGAAGGATTGCATATCTAATGAGAATAAATCCATCCCTCATAGTGATAAATCACTAAACAATTCCATCTGGATGGAAAGAACTCACCCAAAATTTTATAGGGGTCTATAGGTTGGGCGAAGGGAGTCTGAGGATGAATACATCAATTAAACTCCTACACAAAAATCAAAAATACTAACTCTTGACTATTAAACTATGGGTAACCCAATTTTACATCATATATTCCAATAGTCTCATATATGCTAAAAAACCCACCATATTTTCAATAAAAACATATAATTAATATTTACACAATGCGTAAGAGGTTACTGACATCTAACCATTCATATTATGTATTCAGTTCTTGACATCAACTAGGAGATTATTACACATTGTGTAACCCCATTACATGGAATGTAAATCCACTTCAGATGTAAAAACTACAGGTTTTATGATGTAACAAATCCAACAAATCCTTGATAACACCATTAATGGTATTTTCCCAATTTTTTCTTGGCATTAATTAACCAATAAGAAAGGAAAACAAAAAAAAGGATAAAAAATTCTTGACTGAATGGTAAAATGGAATTAAATGTGAATAATATGTGGTTATATAGATTATAGGATAAAAGGGAATTATTATTTATCATTATTGACTACATAAAAATATTATTTTTATGAATTTAGATTAATTTGATAGAGTGTTTTATCCTATAGTTTTTGTGATTAAACACTTTATATTAAGTGTCAAATGTTCTGATATTGAATCAAAAACATTTTTAATGAAATATTGAGACATTGGACCATAAATGTCACACCTGGATTTTGAAATTCATCTATAGTTCTAGTTCGAGTTTGGCCATTAGATATTTTCATAGGAATTGGGTGTGACACATTTGAATTTTTGGGATATTAATTTCTTTCATTCTTGGAAATTCATTCTTAACTGGTTCCTTACTTGATTTTTGGTGTAAATGGGTGTTTTTGGGGTGGGAAAACTCCGATGTATAGATAGTACATGATTAGTAGTAATTGTGTTCCCTAACCTAAGTAATCGTGTAGATTATCCTAGGTGAGATAGTAGCTACTGCATGACTAGCCACACAATTCAAGTAGGCCGTGAGGTTGATCTATTTTTCAGCAGTAGCTATTTCACCGAATACATAATTTTTGACACAACATGCATACTGACCTTGCAACATATCACAGTCATTAAAATTACTTTATCTCTCGCGAATTTTTATACCCTAATCCCTTATTTTCCCCAATTCGGCCTCTTATGATCTAGGAACCTCCCATGAGGTATTGTGGAACTTTCAAGACCCTCCAAGGGTGGTTAATGGGGGTTTCATGGTGTTCCTCCACCAAGATAGAAAGGTTAGCGCATCCTTCTCCCTCCTTTTTTTCTTTCTCTTGATTTTTCCCTTCTTCCCTAACCCGATTAGACATGTTAGAGAATTTTAAGTGCTATATTTTCTCAATTTTTTAGGGGTATACTTCTTTAGGTTCTTTGAGTTTGGATCAAGCCACCCTTGGGTGCAGTTGAGGTGAAAATGTGGTTTCACGCCGAATTCTGGAAGTTCTTCATCATTTCTGGTTGGATCCCTTGGAACATCTTTATAAAGATAATATTTCATTGATTTCATGACTTTAATACCACTATTAATTATTATATTATGATGTTTCATTTTTTGAATTATTTTTCCAGAGGAAATAAATGGTTTTACATAATATCTGTGTATGTGTGAAATGGATTTGGTGGGTTTTAAACAGAAAAATCATGTCAAATTGCCCGGTTGGCTATTCTAACTAGTTTGAGATTTTTAAATGGCATAGTTTCGTTTTTTAAATGATAGATTGATATTAAAATGGTGGTTGTGGTTTAAAAAATGTTTTTCTTTGTTTTTTTGATTTTTTAAATGGTTTGGGTATGGTAGTTTATAAATGGTTTTATAAGGTAATGTGACTTGAGGCCCATTTAGAATTTTTATTAAAATAGTTTCATTTGGAAAAACCCTTCAGCAGCGAGTCATTACATATTTTTTGATTATGGGATAGGAGTTTTTTATGGTATGATACCTCCCTTATGTAATAATTATTTTAAAATCAAGGAATAATCCTTGAGGTGGTTGGGGTGGTGTCGGTTTGTGCGATGGGTATAGTTATATATATATATTGTTGTTCGGAATGTGTGGTGCACCCATTTGTTAATAAAGCATTGAAACCTATCATAGAAAACATGATTTCTATGAATGTTTTTGGCATTATTCTAAGTTATTGTAATAACTAGTGGCCCATAGTTGGTGGATACTTGGGTCTATTGTAGTGGGATCTATCCCCTCAACTGGGATATGTAGGGAAATGGTTGGGCATTATGGAATTATGATGTCCTCAAGTTGGACTTGACTGCAGGATGAGTCACATGTATATTATGTTTTGGTTCTCCCCTAAGTTCCTAGATATTCCCATGTTCCTTTGTTTCTTGTACTGTTAGTATCATTTCCCTCATTGTGTGGAATCATTATCCTTGTTCTTGGTTTTAGTTTTCTTTTAGTAGATTGTAAATGTGTGGTTTGTTATAAGGGTTTTGAGAAAGACTATTGGAAGGAATTGTTTTCCCCTATTTTCCCTAAAACATGAAAAAAGAAAATTTCCTTCTAGATTTATTTTTCCCTCTATCTTATAAACCAAACTATCCTTACATGAATGATCATGGTTTTAAAATATGGGGGAAATGAATTGTGATCGTGATTTGTTTTCTCTAAATGAAAGTGTGGAAAAAAAAATATTTGTACATTATAGTTAAATCATGTTAATACATGTATCTTTATTTAATGAATGAGAATTGGTAATAGAGTTATTTGGGCCTACATACAAATTTTTAATACTCACGCCGATAGAATTTTCTTTTTCTTTTTTTTGCTTCAGCTCTACATTCCAGCTTTAGTTGGATCGCTTTGGGAGATGCTTATTTATATATTGGAGGGTTTTATTTAGTGTCACATGGAGATTTATTGAGTGTTAGGTTCAATTTTGTTATTATTCTTTTGTGTGAGGTTCAGTTTGTTGTTTCTTTGGTTGTAAATATATTGAATGTAATGTTTTTAAATCATGTGGAGTTTGGATTGATCATTTATTTATTTTGATAATGTTTTTTGTTTTTATTTAATGAAATCATTCCCATCATCACCCTGTTTATTCCCTTGGGGGTTGTCACCAACCCGGGAGGATCAGGAATGCCTCTAGGGCCTTTCCTTGGATCAGCTTGGGTGATTGGTTCTAGGTCAATACGGGTTTTTTCATGACAAAATGGTATCAGTGAAGGTCAGATATAGTTAGGACCATGTTTCTAGTGTGCCCCTTCTTACTTTGGGTTGTCATTGTAGAAGGATTATGATTTTTTCACTCCAGGTGTAGGTTTGGGAAGATCGTTGCAAACTCTTACTCTTTCCAAACATTGGGTTACAATGGGAAGTCTGGGTTTGTCGTTGTCTTTAGTTCTTGTGGGTTTTTTTGTATTAGAAAATGAAAAGGGAGTTGGGATATGGCCTCCATGAGCTCACAGGGACTTGAAATCCATGTGGAGCTGAGGAAATTACCCTAGAATGCTCCTCTTTATGGTGGTGTGACTGGCCTATGGCCACCAACCAAATGACCCATTCCCCATTAGACACTTGTTTCCCTTTTGTGGATCATCTGGATTTTCCTAAATTATATATTTTTTTAATATATCTATTTTATAATATTAATAAAATGAAATTAAAATGGTAATGGATTTGTTTTGGATAGTGTAAAATGTATTTTTACAATCTATTTTAAGGATGTATTGTAAAATATTGTTTTGGTTAAATGAATTTTTTGGGTAAAGTGAAAGTGGTTTAATGGGATGTGTTGAAATATTGAGAAATATTGTGAATTGGAAAAATTAGTATTTATAAAATGTTTTTAATTATATTATATGCTATGAAAATAAATGTGTTGAGTATGGAAATGGTTTTGGTTGTGCGGTTAGTCATTTTGGTTTGGTTTTCTAAATAAAAATATTGAGTAATATGTTTTGGAATGAATTCATGTGGTCTAGAAATGAGATTTTAATTGAATTATTTTTGTTTTTTGGAATGGGTTTACAAGTATTGATTTGGTTTCCAATTTTTGTGGTTATTGGTTTTGAAAAAAGGCTTGATGATTTTTTAAATAGAGATGTGGGTAGAATGATTTTTTTAAAAGGTAAAAAATTGGTTTTTATTTAAAATTTTGGATTTCTGTGGGTAACCACATGCATGGGAATGTGTGAGAAAGTGAATGGGTTCCTGATATGGCACTAGGATATGCATGTGTTAGACTCCATACGATTCCTTCAGTGAGTTTGTAAACCAAAAATTCTGTTTTAATTCAAAAGGTGATTTCATTTAAAGAAGTTGTGTGGTGTGTCTTCCTGTGTTTTTAGAATGTCAGTTGTGAGGTGTTTTGAGATTCGGGATTATTTTTGATCTATAAGTGTTTCTAGTTTATATTCTTGTTGGTGGGTTTTTTGAAATGTGTTTTGAAAAATGTATGTGGTGGTTTACTTTATGTTTTGGTGTTCATTTGTGTTATGTTTTTTCCAATGGACCAATTCTTTTGGTTCCTAGTTTTTTCCCCTTTGGCCAGAGTGTACCCCCAAAAAGAATCAATGTATGTTCATAATGTGGTCATGGGCGAATTTCTCAATGGAAAACCTTCCAGAAAATTGATGAATGGATTTCCATCTTGGAATTTAAAAATAAAATCTACATCTTTCATTTTCAATTGAGTTGACAATCTCAGAATTGGATGGAAGATGCGAGGGAGGTGGAAGGAAGATTTTGTTTAGCGAGTAGACTCAGTTGTAGAGGGTAGGATTTGACATAGTGGTGTCTGAAGGTTCAATCATGAAAAATTTAAGGGAAGGTTATAGTTATGAATTGGGGACATATGTCATAATATTTTAGTGCTAGCCACTTCCCTAGAAAGTATCTATATATCATTAATCCATTCCTCCAATCTAGGGGTGTTTTGGGCCACTAGGGTGGTGATTTTGGTCAAAGGGGCTGTTAAAACCATATTTAGGAATCTTGTCCTAGCTGGTACCAGGGTTAATATCTCTCTCACTATAATTCATTCCTTTGATGAAGGGTTCATGTTCAGTGGTGAATGATAGTATTGAGATATTTTTTAAATGAAAATACAGATGTATTGGAGCTTTTTGGTACTTCTATGTTGATAGAAGAATATCATTCCTTTGGAAATTCCGAGGTTCTTGGTTATGAATTAAATTGTGTCTCCTAGTAACCTCTTTTTTAATTTTCTCTATTTGAGGTGAAAATGATGATGCATGTGCATCTTCAAAATCCTTTTCTCAATAAAGTTCCATGTTTAGGTAGACTGAATCTTCGGGTGAGTTGGGTTATACTAGTTCTGATAGGAATGTGGTGGTGTTTCTTGCAGAACTAGAATTTGAAGTTCTATTTAGGGGTTCCTGAAGCCTGACTGTGAAGAATAAGATTCTTCAATCAACAGGGCTCTATCCACAGGTCATTGAGTGAGGCTGGCATGTATATAGAAGGACCCTAGTGGTGGTGTTAATAGACATGGTTAAATATTTGTCCTTAGTTTGGATGATCGAGCTAGATCAAGTCTTTGTTGTTGTTAATCTGGTTTTAATGGTTTTGTTCGGTGGAAAATGGTGTGGGAACCTCGTTTACACATTGTGACCCATTTCCATGTACGATTTTTCCATTATTTATGGAGATGTTTAGTCATTTCGTCTTCTAAAAATCTAGGTGATTGTATCTCTGTGGTTTCTAGGCTGCTCCACTTCGAATCTCTCCCACAAAGAGACAAGTGATAATCCTAGGTTTCTTTCGGCCATTCATTAGGATAATAATCATGTGGATTTCACCAATATTGTTTTCAATGATGATATGGATAGACTTATTTTTATGGGAATCACTTCGGGTAAGTTTTCCGTTAAGGAAATTTACCATATGAGGAGGTGTACATCCATAGATGACCCATAGGGAGTGATGTTGTGGTGAAATGAGGTCCCTTCCATATTCAATTTCCTATTTTGGAGATTGAAGAATCAAGATTTTCCCACTAAGGATAATATTTAGTGCAAGAGAGTGATTATCTCCTCCAGTTGTTGGTGTCGATGCAATCCCAAACAAGAATCTTTGGGGAATCACTTTTTCAACAGTGAATGGGATACTTGGGTGTGGCAGGCCTTCGGGGCTTGTGTGGGATGGAGCAAGTAGGGAGGGTCTCGTGAGGTTTTTCTCAGTTTCTGGTTTCACGATACGGGAGACAGTGGAATTGAGAGGAAAGTTAAGTCCCTTATACATTTTGCGAGGTGTTAGACCCTTTGGATGGCCTGGAACGAGGCAAGGCATAATCACCTATGCGGATCTCACACCTGAATCATCATCAAAATTATGAACATACTTTAGGATCTGGTTCGGCTATGCACAGCATGTCATGGCGCACTGTCGGTAAGGTCCATGGTTTCGAACCATTGTTTTTCTCAACCAGATCAACGGCTCGGGGCAGGGGAACTGGGTTCGGTGGAATCCTCTACATAGTGGGCTGAAACTAAACATGGATGATTTTTTTTGGAGGGGGATGCGGGGAGGAGTTGTAATCCGGAACCATGAGGGGGATGTTATTGTAGCCTTTCGGCCTTATACAGCAGGGAAAATTCCCTTCAGGCGGAGGCACAGGCAATGGATACCAGCTTGGAGATGTGTAATCTAAGACAAATACTACTCAATGTTGTGTAAAATGATTCATTCATCCTATATAAAGCACTATTTGGAACATGATCTTCTCCATTGAAAATTGAGTATATCATTAGGAAGTAAAATAAACTCTTGGGAAATCTCACTGAGGTCACTCACACAAGGAAGGAGGGGAATAGGGTCGCAGACTTCTTGGATTCCATGGATTCACCGAATCAATGTATGTCCTATTTCACTAGTTTAAGATCCTTCCCTTGGGAGGGCCTCAAACATGTGGTTAACGATGCTCTTGACCTATATTTTTTCAGCCCCCTGTGATATTTCTATTCCTTTTCTTCTACAAAATTTAATAAAAATGGTCACTCTCAGTCAAGTGGTTATATCCCACTGAGTTTGATTTTCATTTATCTTTTCCCTTTTGTGTCCCATATGTATAAATCGAGTGTGTCTAGGTTGTGGTTATCTAGGGATATGTAGTGTTAGTTTGTTGTCAAATGTAGTTTTCTCAGACCATTAGTTTGTACATTCCCTCCACTCTCCTAAAGGTGGAGATTTCTGGTTCTTGTGGGAAGGTTCTCGAGTTATTTTAATCTCGATATCTATAATGGTGGGGAGACCCACTATGAGTATATTTGAATTCCTCAAAATGAAGATGTGTGAGCCTACCTCTTATGGTGGGGAGTCTATTCGATCCTCCCTGTGTCGGTACCCTATTTTAGTCTTTGATTTCATCTCATGTGATAGTTTGTTTGTAAGGGAGGGGAGTCTGTTAGAACCTCCCCACTTGGGTATCTTGGTTCCATTCCTAGTATTGGTTTGGTGGTGGATGGTTTTGAAAAGAACAACTATGTTTTAAGTTCTTCCTTTTTGTAGGGGTTGGGATAGATGTGTTTATGGTGTTTTATAACATAAGGATATAATTGTATTTGGGAAAGGCGGTTTAAGCATGTTCGCTTGTTTTGGGTGGATAGTGTGAGTTCCTATTATTGATGTTTAGGGTGTTTATGTTTTGCGGTTGGTTTTTGAATTTTGAAGTTTTTATCTCTACTAAACCGATCAATTATTGGTGTTCAAACTAATAGGGGTGGGTGGAACTTAACAAGGAGTCCATTCAATCTACTTAGTTATTATTATTTTCTCTTCCTTAATATTAGTGTTCTTGTAATATATTTGTTCGTTATTCGTGAAGACCATACTTGAGTTTTAAATGAGTGGTGGTTTTTATTTCTGTTTAAGACTTAGGTTAGCTTTTTTGGGATGTAAAGCGTTATGATGGAGAGAATTGTCACACTCTGGTTTTGAAATTCATCTTTGGTCCTGGTTCGGGTTTGGTATCAAAATATTTTCACATGAACCCAGTGTGATATGTTTGAATTTTTGAGACATTATTTTCATACATTATTTTCATAGATTTTATTGGTGGTTTCCCCTTGATCTTTGGTAAACATTGTTATTTAGGGGTGGGTAGACTCTAGTACATGGTTAGTAGTAACTGTGTGCCCCTTCCAAGGTAACAGTAAAGAAGCTCTTGCGTGAGACAGTAGCTATCATATGTCTACCACACAGTTATTCAAACCATGCAGGTAGGTTAAGTAGTCGATATTTTTCTTATCTGCAGGAGTCATATGGTATCCTCACAGTTATAGACTATGTAGACTAACTGTGATGACATTCCATGTCATTGAATATAATTTCCTCTCCTCATTTTTTATACATTAACCCCTGTTTTACCCCCATTTAGACTCATCTAACCTAGGTGCAATCCATGGGGGATTTTTGAAACATCAAGCCCCTCTAAGAGGGATCTAAGGGGTTTTTCTAGGACTTCCTCCATTAGGATAAAAAGGTTAGGGCTTACTTCTCCTTCCTTATTGATTTCCCTTCATTTTTTCCTTCTTCCCTCATGGTAGTGTCTATTTTGGCTGATTTTTATGGATAGGGTTGCTCAGTATTTGGGTTGTTTATTTTATAGGTTCCTTCAGGTTGGATCTCCCCTTTAGGGGGTGGATGTGGTGAGAACAAGGTTTATAACTAGATTCCATAATTTCTTCATCATTAATGGTAGGATCCCTCTACACCTCATCTTTAAAGATAAAATATCATTGATTTCATGATTTTTTTCAACTTTATTAATTATTCAATAGTTCTATTTGATGCTTTTAATGATTCATCCAGGTGAAATAAAATGTTTTTTCTTAATCACAATGTATGTTTGAAATGGATTTTGTGGGTTTAGCACAAAAAATTATTGTTAAATTTCCTAGTTGTATTTTCAAACTAGTTTGTGATTTTTAAGAGGCATATAATGGCTTTGTAAATTATATTTTGATATTCAAATGGTGGTTGGTGCTTCCAAAAATGGTTTCCTAAGTTGTTTTGATTTTGAAAATGGGTTTTGTTTGGTTTTATATAAATGGTATGATATGTGAAAGTGACTTGGGGCTCATTTGGTATTTTTCTTAAAATGGTTTTTTGGGAAAACCCCATTGAGATTGAGTTTTTCCTTATCTGGTGATCATGGGATGATATTGTCCTAAATATGAGACCTCCCTTATATAATAATTGTTTTAATTCATGAAATACTCTATGTCGTGTATGGGGTGGTGCCGGTTTGTGTGACGTGTATCGTGGTATATATATAGCTTGTTGTCTGGAAGGTGTGGAATTCCCCTTTGTGAGCATAGCATGGTAACCTAGAAAACCAATGAGGATTTCTATGAACGTTTGAAGTAATATTCTAGGTTATTCTACTTGCTAGAGCACATAGTAGGTGGATAGATGGGTTTAGTGCTATCAAATCAGGCCCCTTGACCAGGCCAGGTTGGGCGATGGTTGGGTGTTAGGGCGTTATGATGTCATAGAGTAGGGAATTCCTTTTGTATGAGTCATATATATAGCATGTTGTGGTTCTCTTCATAGTTCCTATTTATTTATGTGTTCATATATTTCTAGAACTATTAGTATCATTATCCTCATTGTGTGGAATCAATGTCCTTGTTCTTTCTTTTAGTGCTCTTTTGGAATATTACAAAATTTTGGTTTGATAGATGGGTTTTATGAAATATTTTTTTTAAAGAATATATGTTTTTCATATTTTCCCTTAAGAATTAAAAGTGAAATATTCCTATTGGTTTTCGTTTTCCTTCTCTATTATGATCCTAACCTTCCTTACATAAATTATCTTTGATTAAAAATGTGAGGGAAATGAATTGTGATCAGGATTTGTTTTCTCTAAATGAATATATGGAAAAACCCTTATTTGTACACTGTAGATAAAAAATACAAACAACTCTTTATTTATTTAAATAATATACATTTGGAATAGAGTTTTATGAGCCAACCTACTGAGTATTAATACTCACACATATATTATTTTCCTGTTTTAACCTTCTGCTATAGGTTTTGACTATGGCTCGATCTCATTGGGTGATGGTTTATTTTTGTATTGGAGGGTGAAATTCTGGGTCACACAGAGAGGTCTTGGTTGTTAGGTTCAATTTGATTATTATGGTTTTGTTTGTGGTTCAGTTTTTTATATCCATGGTTTTAAATGTAATGAATTTATTATTTAGAAATCATATTTAGTTTGGTTTGATCTTTTGATTTTTCCACTGATGATATTTAATTATATTGTGAGAAATAATTCTCATTATCACAATTTTAGCACTTGGTGAATGTCTCCAGCCTGAGAGGATTGGGAATGCCTCTAGGGCCTTCCAATAGATCGTCTTGGGTGACTGGTTCTGGGTCGACCAAGGTTGGTTCATGACATTTAATATATTCTTATGAATGTGGAGAGTATAAATCATTTGGTGAGTAATATATAGATAATTAACTAATATAATTTACAATATCAAAAATAGTGTTATGGTGATTGTATTTGTTTCTTAGTGTTAAAAAATCTATATGGTTTAATTTTATAACTAAGGTTATACTTTTTGATGGATTTTATTTATCAATCCTAATTTAAGAGTCATCTTTTAGTCATAAAAAGTTGAATGATGGTGTCATAAAGAATGAAAATATTAAATTGAATAAAAATATTATCTTGAAAATAAATTATTCTTTATAAAGGCATGGATATAAACTTAAATAATTCCTAGAGAACCATATAAGTGATTATTGATGTTTCCTAAGTGACTTTGGAATTTCAACAGATTGAATAGTATAAGTATTTGAATAAAGATGTTGAAGATAACTTAAATATTGAATTTTAATAATTATGATTTTATTGATATATTTAATGATTATAAATTTTAATTATTCTCCATTTTGTTAATTTTTGATATGTTTTGATTGTTATAAAACATTAAAAGTTTATTTGAGAAAGCATAGAAAAACACAGGGTGCTGCTAACTAAACACACCATTATTTATTCTTTGTAATGTTAAAAAATTGATAAAGGGGTATATATTAGTGGATTGGAAAGACGTACTGTTTAAAATAGTGTTCTAATATTCATTGAATATATTGATGAATAATTAAATAATGTGTCTACTAGTTTCCACTATGAAAACTATACGACACGTTGGATTAATGTAATATGTAATGGTGATATATTTTTATTTTTTGGTTTTATCAAGAAGATTAAGTGTTTTCTATAGAATCCTTGGGAAAAAATTAAATGGAAAGGATTTCTCATCATAATTTCTAATTTATTTTACATGATTAGTTAAAAAATGAATCTTGTAAAACCAAGATGAAACAAGTAAACATGGTTTTATGAATATAATGGTCCAATAATATTTTGAGAAATACCCACCTTGGAGGAAAATATAACACATTGTGGTCCAGGATTTACATGATATTTAAAAATATGGAAATAAATAAGATTTATAAAGAAGTAATACATAAACAAGAATAGTTTTAGATTTAATGCATTGATTTAATAACCACTTTGTTTTTGAAACATGAATACCATAGTTTAAAATATCTCTAAAAGTATTTTCTATTTATATAGGATTAGAAATATATAATATTTTCATTAACATATGAGTGAAATCAGTTAAACAGGATATGTTAGACTATTCATTTAATGTGTATGAAATATCTAATATTTATATGAGATCTCAACTATATGGGTGGACCCTTATAATTAATAGTCGTTTGTGAAGATTATAAGGGTTTCATATATTTGGATACTATTGGGATAAATTGAGAAAATATAGTATAAATAGAGAATGTGATATATATCTAATTTAATAGGAATTTATTTAATATATTTAACTCATTGATAGTGATGGGGGTTCATTATGTATTGATATACATTAAGACATCTGACATATTAAATCAATTTGGAAGAGTATTTCAACAGAAATACTAATAATTGTGAATTAACCTCTTTTGATTCCCATATAATATATATGTTTTACATATAAATATCATATGAATAAAAAATATTGAGTATATTAACATGGATTTAGTCATATCTGAGTTGTGGAAAGGTGTTAGTGAAATGGATATCAATAGCAAATTAAATATTGAATAACATTGACATTTATAAAAATTTTATAAACTTGGTTATATATATCTTTATATAACAAAGAAATGAATTTAATTCAACTGAATTACTTATAGAGAAGTGGGGAAAAGTAAGTGATTATTAGTTTTGGAGTGACATGACCCTAAATAAGGATTGATTTTGGAGAGATATTGGTAAACTAGTTCATTTTCTATTATATGCTCCTTGGATATAATCCAATGTAGGGGAACCATGTGAAACACTATATATCCTTATATTTTTTATATTTTTTATATGTTTTATATTCTCACATATATATAAAACTTGGTAAACTTAATAATCCATCCTTTTAACATAGATAAATGATAAAATATAATACATCAATTAAGAAAGAATTTTTTAATCTATAGTCTCCACAATTATACCTCTTCTAAGAGTGTTTGGAATATAATTGGGATTAATTTGGACCATGTTTTCAAAATAATGATAACCACAGTCTTATTTTATTTTATAATATATAATAGTACCATATATAAATGATATAATAAATTTATTAATACAATATCTAAAGTATCTTTTCAATAAATCGATGAATATTTTTTTTGGATTTTTTCATAACGTTTCGAAAATAGAGGTCTAGAAGAGGGGAGTTTAATGAATTTATAATTTAAATAAATAAATTATTAATTATTTTGAAAAATGGAATTTTACATTGGTTTGGAAAAATCATATTATCCAATCATCAAAAACAAATTACTCAATAACATCTCTTGATCACAAAAAATCATCTTTTTTCATGGAAATTCATTTGTCTTCACTAATTAATGTACAACCAATTAAAACTCATATTATTTAGTAATACAATAGAAATAAATAAAGGGAATATATCTTTTAAGGAGGTATAACCAGTACAAGACATTCATCTATAGTGGAAATAATAGACTAAAAAATATGTATAGGATAACTGATAAAAAATTGAAAATTTCAACTCTATATAATATGAACTATGAAAAAAAATGAATCGCGAATGGATGCGGTAGATCATTCGCATTTACAAGATTATTTCAACATTATATAATAATAATTGATATTTTATAGAATAATTATATGTGACTGTTATGGAAAATTCATCATTAAATAATTTATTTATTTAATTAATTTTTATAAACACATAAGTAAATGGTCTTGTAGAAAATTGGAAAAATGATTCCATGTTTATGAATTTTAAATTTACTTCACATGGATTACATATAATAAACTATTTATTGGATAATTACAAAGTTTTTCACATCCCACATCCTTGATTTAAAGTGTTTTGAAGCCGTAAAGGTTTCTTGAGAAGTAAATTATTGATACATTAGGGTTATACTTAAAAATAATTATAACCTAATAGTGTGTCTACTTTATATCATAATTTTTATCAACTTATTAGTAAAATGTTCTCTGTTTGACACTATATTGTGGTTTTTCAAAAAAAATATTAAAACTATAATACTTTCCACATTGTTTAGATAGAAACTACATTTTCTTATCTTTTTTTCAAACATATGATCTCAAGAAAGTGTTAGTATAATGATGTCCCCACACATAATTTATTTTCATAGCATTGAAATCCAATGTATCATGAATAAACATATTTTTACTATAGACACATGATCTCTCTATATGAAAATTTCTAATAATCTACTAGATTTCTGACTATATCATAGCTTAACTCTAATAACATAAATGGATGGTGAGTTGAGATTATTTAATGTTAGAATGAAAATTAGAATAGTCTTGGAATCTATCGTAGAATATACCATAAGATATTTCATCTTCATTACATGAATCCATATTCATCAACATTCAATGGAATTTCTATGAATATGTAAACTAATAATATACAAGAAACCATTGATGACAAAATGAAAATTATTCGATTCTATTCAAATCAAAATTGAAAACATAATTATATTCGAAACAATAGAATAATGAAATAGTGGATCAAAACCTACCACATTAAAAATTGAGTTTTTTGTTTTTTTTTCTATCCCAGTGTGTGTTTGAAATGGAATGGTGCAGAGTTTTAATGTCCTAATTTTTCAAATCTCACTACATTATAATAAATTTTTTAAGATAAAGTCCCCTTTAAACTGTAGACATGTAGAATATATTAAATTGAAACATGAATACATTTAATATTATATTAGAATAATAATCATCTAGATTAACAGAAGTAAACTATTAATTGACCATAAAACAAAAAATAACCACTTTTTTTAGGGAAGAAGAATAACTAAAAATAATTATAATGAAATAATCTGTAATCTATCAAAAATATTTCATATGAAATATAATGATAGATTAGTATCTATGAAATAAACTCTTCAAACTCCTACATTATAAGTTACTTAGTTGAATAATATTACTAATAACCCTTAAAAATTATCAAAAGATAACAGAGGAATTCAAATGTAAAATTATATTATAATTTAATTTCATATTATAATTATGAAATCACTAACAAAAATATTTGATAAAAAAATATTCAATAACAAAGAAAAAATTCTGTTTCATGAACATTCTTCTCAATGATTTCATTATACATTGCATCGATTTTATCTAAATAAAGTCCTTATATAAGAATTTGAAAAACTAATTCTTATAATTACTTAACTAATTATTCCTCTTGTATTATTGTTTAACAAATATCCTATAATATTCTAATATTAATACTTTCTTGAACTGATTAATCCATTATAGATGATGTAGATCCTTGTACTATAGAAACAACTATTGGAATTATTTTTATATGTATATCAATTGAAATTATAACTCTCTAATGTGGTACTCTTTAAATCATTAAAAATATGATGAACTTTAACTGTAATAGATGGTTGGGGACTTCAAATATATAGGGAAGTTAATAATTATTAATCGATTAGTGGATTGGTACTCACTATTTTGTTAGATAGTGGAATAGAAGATGAATAAATTTATGGTTCCAACAAAACACTCAAAGCTAGAATTTGATGGGTGGTTACAACATTCACTTAACTATAACATTGATTCAAGATAATAGACACTATCTGATACCTATTTCTAATAGAAACATTTAACATAAGTCCAAACAACGTACTAAAAATTCTATGTTGAATTAAGAATTATCATCTTTAACCATTTATTTTTTCAATTTTGATACTTATTATTTCTAATTTTCATCTATATTTTTTAATAACTCTCAATTTCTTTATCACATCATCAGTGGTATTTTCTTTCAATTAAGGCATTTATTTTCTTTCTTTAGGGGGATTCTCTATTGTTAAATATCATTTATTCATTACAATTCTTGGTTGTTTTTGAGATGAATCTAGTTATTTTTATAAAAAGGTAACTTGAATTCAAAAATCATTAGCTAATTAAATTTGAGATACCATGCCTTGTTTCTTTTTTTCTTCCTCAATAGTATGTGATGACCGATATTGAATATTTAAAAACTCTTTAATTCTAAATAGAATAAATTTTCTCTAGTCTAAGGATATGCATGTTTTGAGTTGAGGAATGCTATTTTAACTATATTAATTATCTAAATAGTGATTTAATGTTGAAACTAATTTTACAGGGGGAAGTGTATATATTATTCTCTATATGTTGGATAAAATTTCTCAATTAGAAAAGATTATAAATGATCTTGGAACCACACTAATTGAGATCCTCAATAACCTAAATAATCCATTTTTCAATGTATAGTTTAGATATGATGTTCTATAGAACCCACAGTTGTTTCTTATTCACCTTAATTGTTCATTAACCTTATGTCATAGGAGATGAAATCACTATTATAATATGGTTTTGAATGATGGGAAACTATATTCTTGTTTCTCCTTCAAGTACCACATGATGGTCCCTTAGATTGTAATATTTCATCACACTTGGTATATCATCATTGTAGTGTTATATTTTCAGGTTCAAATATATGTTAATGTTTCTTAATTATCATTACCTTATGATGTTACCTTTCTTGGGTATCTTTCCCAAATTATTTTCCACTAGAATTTTCGATTTATGAAGCAACCAATAAATAATGTTTCTATATATTAGGGATTGTATATATTTTACTTTCTCTATAAAAATAACGTTGATCATTCATAAAATCATTTGATAAATATTTAATGTTTTATGTAAGAAAATAAAATTTTAACCAAAAACATATTATATATTCACATTGTTACATTCACATATCCATGATTCTATAATAAATTGAATTGATTCCTCAAACAATTGATATTGAAAATTTATATAAGAATTATAAATGAAATAATTGATATATTTTCCATATAACACTTTCCAAATTTTATGTAAATAAAATTCATTTTCATAAATGAATGTTTTATAGAAAATTACAAAATTTAAATATTTATTTATTCCAAATTAATATAAAAAATTTCTTAAGGTTACCTTAATTTTAATTCCATTGACTCTTGAAGTGATCATGTCATAATTTATCATATCTATTAATTCTTAATAAAAATAAATATTGCTTACTTATAATTAAAAATTAATTTTAATATTATTTCACATGAAAATATTAAAACATATATTATAAAAACTTCTAAAACCCAACTTTGAATCTAATAAAAATTATAGGTCTACCATGCACCCTAACATGAACTCTCATTTTCTCCACATATCATTAAATTCCACTAATAAACCAATAATACTGTCCAATGTGTTAGACGATATAAATTTTTTTACTCAAATATTATTCTTAGGTAAATTAACATCAGATTTCCCTTTTCAATTTATTGAACGTGTATATGACATATATTATTTATTTTATTTCTTAGTATGGTTTTAGTTATTCAATGCTTTCATTTCTCTGGATGATATCAACAAACCAATATAAATATAAAGGATGAAACAAAAACAAATTGAGAAGTAAATTTAATGAAATATGAATGTATATTTTCAAATTCATGAATGATAATGAGAAAATAAAAATTCCTTCTAAAGATGACATTAATATCCTAACATTGACATTTAATGGAGTTTTACAACAATTTAAAAACTATTTAAATAAAATAAATGTATTCCCTTAAATTAATTTAAAATAGATTTTATTATGATCGAAAATATATAATGATCTACACATCAAGATATAATTTTATGTTAGGATTATGTTACAAAGGTAATGTATTGTGCAATATTGAATAGTTTTGTGTTATCAAACTGAAATATTTTATGTCGCATATAAGGAAACAATCACAATACTATCAAGTTATGTGTCTTCTCTTCAGAAAATTCTTCAAACTACCTTACTCTATATTACTTCTTCATACAACATACAATATTTTATGCATAACTCATCTATTTCACAAAATGTTTGAAATATATATCATAATTTTAATAAAATTATATTGTTCAATATATATGGGTTTTAATAACACAACATGTGGCATAGTTGATGATAGTGGAATTAGACAAGTCTATGAATCCCCAATGATAAAACACAATCATCATTTATAAGAAATCAGTATTTATCTATTTTATGAATATATAAATATTATCTATTAGCATTATAATTGTTAACACTTCTAGGGATGAATATTAACTCACTCACAAGCATAAGAAAAAACAATGTACTCCATTTTTTTATTATCCAAGATATAACAAATATAATGTTTCATTTATGATGCATAAAATCTAAATGGTACTTCAAACCCTAATAAGAACTAAAATTAATAAAAAAAATTAAAACTCTATCATATTAACTTAAATATATGATTAGTCTAGATATTTTTTACATTATATGCATTCATGGGATTAGTGAATATGTCATCCAAATAATCCTCCTCAAAAAAATAATCTAATGTAAAGTCCCCTTTGTATACATGATCCCATATGAAATGATACATCACCTAAATGATCATTTTTCCTTTATTATAAAAGTGGATTCTTAAAAATTTATAGGTATCTTGAATTATAACATAGTGTATACATTATATTATAATCGATTCTAAAATTAGAAAGTACTTTCTTTATCTATGTTTGTTTTAATAATAAATTTTTTGAAAATATATTTCTTCAATTGAAAAGAAAACTAATTTTTCATCTTAATAATCCATGATATATGGTTTTTTTAAAAAAATTACACAAGCCAATTTTTTTATTATCAAAATTTTATCATGTTACATTTGAATATGAATAACTAAATAATTAATATTTGGTCATACCAAGGTAGAATAACCCAATATATATTTTTTCTTTTCACAAAAATGATAATCCATTTAACTAATATCATATTAATTTCCATAGATCCTTCCTGAGGCCTATCACACATGCACTCACTTTATACAAGATAAAGTATATAAGATGTCAAATATTGTATACATCCAACCATTCTATTATAATTATTTTGATCAGTTGTCTTTCTTGTCGGATACTTACCTGGTATAAAAAAATAATCATTTTTCACTCATTATTTTACTTATATGTAATTAAAACCTCATCATTAATTCATTATATTAATTACACTTGTTTAAGAATATGTTATCATCTCTATGATAAATTTTAAATATAAAGAAACATGATTTCCCTCATGAAATTAATATTAATACTATTTTTCCTCAATCAATTAAATTCTATAAAACGGGAATTAATAGGTTATCTAAAAATTATATAACCAGAATAAGTCAAGAGTATTATATTTTTTTGATAAATACCTATTAATAAATAGAGTCACATATGAATTTTCTATGTCAAAATGATATTTTAAAATATATTATAAAATTCTTTCAAATCATGCTTGATGTTCCCATTTCAATACATATAGAATGTTGTTAAGATAAAAAAAGATTTAGATATTTTTTATTCCTAACATAAAATTGTTTTTTAAACATAGAAATTCAATTATATAAACCCTTAAATCAGATCACACATTACATCCATACGATAAAACTAGAATAATTTTGTTTAGAATATTATATGACTATCCTTATGGAAAATAATATTTAAGGAAAGAATTTTTTCATCAATAAAGTGCACCATTCTTAATACTTTATCCTTGATCCCCTAGTCTCAATTTGCACTTCATAACATACCCTTACTCATATAGTTTATTTTTTAAAATCCACTTGGATCCAATCACCATATGATCATTTAGTAAATTTAAAAAACTAATATTCTAATTTATTTTTGAAATATATTGACTCTTATTCTATATTAAATAAACCACTGAGTTCCTTAAATGATTCTTAAATATCATCTTTAATAATGTATTAAATTAGGGTATAATGTTAAAAATTATTTCTGAAAATATTCTTTGTCAGGATCCTTAAATCAACATCACCAATCACTTTATTTTTTCTGATATCTATGAGTTTTCTAGGTTTTGGATTGAGAATATTCATGCTACCCTCAAATAAATGAAAAATCCCTTTGAATATGAATTAAAACTATTTTAGAAGCTGTAATATTATGATCTCTAAATAGCTTATTGAAATTGATTCATCATGGAATATTTCTATAATTGACCATTCTTATCTAATTCAACAATAAATGACTCTTCCACAACCAGAGTTCTCTTTTTTATATAATCTATATTCCTTACTATGAGTTATGTATCCTATAAAGATACATTTATATAATTTTTAATGAATCCCATCCAATTATTTCTATGTGGTAAGGATGAAAAAAATATCTATAAACCCTATATTATCCCAACAATTCATTCCTTCATTTCAAAATATTTTATGGTTTGTTTTTTAGAATTTTTAAAGGTATAATCCCTTTTAAAAAATAAAAACCAAGGATGACATATTGTGTTCATAAATACATTGTAAATTAGTATACATTTGGGGTATTCCCATCCATTTCATTATGTATTATATTTCTTCTCTTAGTTTATTTATTTTTCTATAAATCCCTCAGTTCTCAGGAATTATAAAAATAGTTGTTATTCCAAAAATATATTCCAAATTACATGTTGTAGAACTCACCCCCATGACCACATTAGATTTAAACTATCATAAAAACATTTCCATTTTGTACTAGATATTAGAGGTAGCGAACATGGTAATAGTTTATATATTATGAGGAAAGAAAATTTCTAAATAAAATCCTATTAAATCTTATACTATAATAAAGGTTTTATTTTTTCATCCAAGAAAATGGGTCTATACTCAAAAAATGATTTATTTTCACCAACTATTGTGGTCTATAGATTGTCATTTTTTTATTTATCATGAATAACTCCTTGTATTGTTTCCCTTTATAAAAGGATCACAACATATATATGTTTGAATCCTTAGATCATATAGTTTTAGAGGATTTTTCATTTTTTAATCTATTATAGAAAAAATTTATTTACCTAATCCTTATATTTCTAAAAATTAAATATGTGTGTATATTGTTAAAATACATCATTTTTACCTCATCAATTTAAATGGCATCCACAATATTCTTGTAGTTAGTTGAGAATAAAATTTAATAATTCTTATGAACATGAAACATTTTTTGTTTTTGAAATTAACATATTTGAAATCATCATAAAATGAGTAATGTTAATTAATTTTTTAATTAATCCACTAATATATCATACAATATTAATTAAATCATAATCTAAAAAAAATTACCAAAACCATTTACCTTACCTATGTAATTGTATTTGAAAGCATCAATTCCTCTATCAAGATAATTCAAAGAAGTATAAATTGATAGATCACCATCGATGTTCATATAACATCCACGGTTTATTTATTAGGTTTAATTATTAAGGTATTCATGTCTATTTTCGCATAAAGATCAAACAATGGATATTTTATGAAACTATATTACATTATTTTCAATTGGATTTGTCAAACCATTGTTATTTACCCATAATAATTTCAATATAGAAATAAATGGGGAAGTACTGAAAATATATTTCACAATGGCTGGTTTTGTATGACTTATATAATTCACCATAATTTTCAAATATAGATAATTCATCTTTTTAGATTAAAATTCATTACATTAGATATCCATAAAATCCATAATTTCATTTTTCTAGTGACTTTGGATACTTGGACACATCAAAAACTGGTTCATAAGAGGAAAATATTATGTTATTCATAACTAACATCAATATTAGACATATCATCCTAGAAACCTTTCTACATAACATATAGAATGTAATAAAAAATGAAGGGTGAGCTTAGATTATCATTAAGGGTAAAAAAGGGAGACGTTAATGAACAATTGAGTATAACAGGAGCATAAAGGTATGAATATATTACCATAACATTTTAAATAAATATTATTAATACCATAGATTATATTCATGAGTCATCACATAATTATTATCAATTTAAAATACACAAATCATAAAGTAATCACATAACATGATCATTTAAATCATAACATTGAAATAAGACATGAGTTTATGGCATGTAAATAACATTAAAACGTTATGTACTTATAAAAATTGAAATAGGTCCTCTAAAAAATTTCAGGACATGAATCATGGACCTCTAATAAACTTATCAACATAGAACGAGGTCCCCATATAATTTTTTTTATATGAAATTCTATTCCATTCATTAATATATGGAAATTAAAACTATGTTCATGGAAGAAATTTTGAAAATAAAACTATGTTCAAGCATATATTATTTACCATGTGAGTTATCCATCATTAGCCAATAAATTAGAGGAGGTATAGGTCCCACCAATCACATAATGAAAATTATACAGATGTGTTCCAAGATATAATAAAAAACTCCTAATATCTGAACCCATAAAAAATGGTTTCATAATCATTTAAATATAGCATAACCAAGGAAAAAGATATAGTTTTCATAAATAATTTATCATTTCATCACTGTATAAACCATTGAAAATGAATATTTTTTACAATAATATTTTTCTGATAAACATAAGAAAGCCAATAAAATAATAAATATGGTATCCTTGAATCATATACCATATAAATAAAAAGTGATATCATGATTTATTAGGTATTTTATGAATAGATTTTTCATTAAATTATCATTAAACCATTCCTAAGGGAAATATTCTTTCCATTTTGAAATAACTTCTGTAATTTAAATAAATTCCTTGATATTATAGAAATCAATTTCTTTAAAAATATCCTTGGAAAATTATAAAGGATGATTCAAATAATTGATAGTTCATAATGTATAGAAATTATATTTATGATGTATATATTAAAAATCATTTCATACTTTTATAAAAACTACCAAATTACCTCATTTAGAAAATGACTAGAAATTTTTTTTTTAAAACATTTTCTAAAAAGTCTAACATGGGTAAAAATGATTTTAAAAAATAAAAATAATTAATGTAAAAAATCATCATTAATATTTTTTTAAATATGGATATCGAATAAAAATGATTTTCAAATGAAGTGATAAATAAGGTTTATTTTTCATGAAAACAAATTTTTGTTCTCTTGAGCACTTATGGTGAGGAAAATAAATGTAAAACATTCATATTGAATAAAAAAAATAGCAAAAAAAATTCATGAGTTTTATGGGTTGAATATTGTAATATTTTTTCATGATAAAATTAATAATAAACAATCCTGAGTAACAACAATATTGTAAGATAAATTTAATGGATATATTATATTGGAAAAATTTGAATAATAAAACATCATGATTTGTTTATTTATTTTTTTGATTCTTATAATATATCGAACAAAATGTCATTATTCTAAAATCTTGAGGTGTTACATTCTCCCTCACATTAATAATGTTTTTCATCTCAATTTTAACTTCTGATTGGTAATAAAAGGATTGATATTTGATAGTCGATTATGGAAACCTACATCATATAAATGGTTAATAAAAATTCATCTTAAAATGGGAAAAGGAAACATGACTATTATCTTAGTTTCAAAATAGGAGAATATTATAGGAAAGTCACTAGTGCAGAAAACCATTTTTACATTAGTTATTTTTCATTTTTTACATCGGTTTTTAGCCAACATTAAAATGGACGACGTTATAAATATTGTTTTTTACGTCGGTTATTTAAAAACTGACGTACAAAAAATGAAATTGTGGTGTTTCTCATGTTGATTATTAATTAGCCGACGTGAAAAACTAGGGGGAGGGTTTATCACATTGGTTATTATATAACTGACATGATAAACTAGTGCGGGAATGTTCATCACGTCGGTTATTATATAACCGATGTGATAAAATAGTGTCGGGGATGTTTATCACGTCGGTGATTTAATCACTGATGTGATAAACCCCTGTGAAATAGTTTATCACATCAGTTATATAATAACCGATGTGATAAACCCATCATGTGGGGGGTTTATCACATCAGTTGTTTAATAACCGATGTGATAACCCATTCCACAGGTGTTTATCACGTCGGTTATTCAAATAACCGACGTGATAAACCCTTCCCTAGTTCCTTATCACGTCTGTTATAAAATAACCGACGTGGAAGACCATTTATTTTTTTTAAATGGAATGCAGTCTTCTGCTCTCCCCAGAAACCAGAAACCAAATCAAGAGTTCGTACCACAAAAACATAAGTAGACCAAAACAAGAACCAAAGAAAAATTAAGCATTTACATTGATAACATTTAAAACTTACCCCACTAGACAGCCCCTCACCACCCCCTGAACAGCCCCCCGTCACCCCACTAGACTGCCCCCACCACACCCCTGGACTACCCCCCGACCCCTTACACAGCCCCAAACACCCTGGGACAACCCCCCCCCCCCCCCCACCCTCATGTATACCCCCAACACCCTGGACATCACTCCCACACCCCTAGAAAACCCACCCCCTAACCCCACTGGACAACACCCACCAGACCCCTGGACTACCCCCCGACCCCCTAGACAGCCCCAAACACCCATGGACACCCCCCCCCCTCATGTATACCCCACCCCCTGTACAGCACTCCCACACCCCTGGATTTCCCTCCCACACCCATGAAACAAACCAAAAAGTTACCAAAAACAAACCAAAACCCCCTCACCCCATTGGACTACCCCCACGACACCCCTGGACATCCCCCCCCCCCACACACACATGTGGACATCACCACCAACCCTGGACAACCCCCCAAACTTCTTTATACCCCCACCCCTTGAACAACACTCCCCCACCCCTAGACCGTCCTCCCACACCCCTAAAACAGACAAAAAAGTTTCCAAAAACAGACCAGAACCCCCTCAACCCACTGGACAGCCCCCACCACACCCCTATACACCCCACCACACCCCTGAACACCCCCACATCCCTGGACTGCCCCCCCCCCCCCACCCCCTGGACAGCCCGCAACACCCCTGGACAAACCCCCCACCCCCTAGACACCCCCACCCCTGGACTTCCCCACCACCCCCTGGACAGCCCCCACACCCCTGGACACCCCCCCCCCCACCCTTAGACTTCCCCTACCCCCTGTACAGCCCCTAATAACCCTGGACAAACACCCACCCTCCTGGACTTCCCCACCAACCCCTAGACAACCCCCCCCCCAACCCCACTGGATAGCCCCACCACACCCCTGGACACCCCCACACCCTGGACTTGCCCCCGACCCCCTGGACAGCCCCCCATACCCTGGACATCCCCACCACCCCCAGGACAGCCCCCCACTCCCCTGTAAAATTCCCACCCCCCCCCCCCACCCTTTTATATACCCCCACACCCCCTGGATAGCACTCTCACACCCCTGGACAGTCCTCCCACACCCCTAAAACAGAAAAAAAAAAGTTACCAAAAACAGACCAGAACCCCCTCACCCCACTATAATGCTCCCACCACACCCCTGGACACCCCCACCCCCTGGACAACCCCCCAACCTTCTAGAAAACCCCACCCCTAGACTTCCCCCCACCCCTGAACATCCCCCACACCCCTGGACGACCCCCACCCTCCTGGACACCCCACACAACCCTACACTGCCCCCACCCTTGGGACTGCCGCCCACCCTATTAGACACCCCCCACACCCCTGGACTTCCCCCACCCAACCTCGAGACTTCCCCCACCCTCCTGGACACCCACTAGACACCCCCACCCTCTTGGACACCCTCCTCGAGACCCCCTCGGGGGGCACACCACTGGAAGGTACTCATCACTCCCACTTGTGAAGCTTGAGTGCTCAAAATGTTTCACATGTGGGACTGATGAATACCTTCCAGCGACGTTCAGCCCCCCGAGGGATGGCAGTGCCTCCTCTCCCACCCCCCCGGACTACCCCCCCCCCCCCAATCCCTATGGACACCCTGGACCCCCCCCCCCCCACCCCACCCCACTGGACATCCCTCCCACACCCCTAGAAACCCCCCTCACCCCACAAGACACCCCTGGAAATCCTCCCACTCCCCTGGAAAGCCCTTACACCATCCTGTAAATGCTCCCACCCCCTAGACTTCCCCCCCACTCTCATGGACACCCAGGACCCCCCCCCCCCCCCCCCACCCCACCAGACAGCCTTCCCACACCCCTGAACACCCACCACCCCACTGAACACCCCCCAAACCCTTGGAAACCCTCCCCCCAAACCAGAATCCATACCAGAAAAACCATCATAAGTAGACCAAAAAAATAAGTAGAGAAAAATTAAACATTCACATATATAACATTCAAAACATACACTATCAACTTAAAAAAAATCCAACCTAAATGACTACCAAATACACAATTACAATGACAATATTCAAAATTACATTTTACACTACAAACAACTAAAATTCAATCAATCCTGTAAAATAATTTGACCACTCCACTTGTAATTGTTTGATATCTTGAGTAGTATAGGGTTGAGGATCATCAAATAGCTACAAATGAATAGGATATTAGTAAACGTGTATAATGAATAAATCAAATAAAAATATTATGGAAAGGTTTAAAAGGAAATATTACCAGGTCAAAGTTCAAAACTGGCCCAATTGTTATTATTTCACACATAAATCATAACATATAATAACCACATTCAATGATACCTTGTTGTTCATGAAAATTATGTTTGAATGAGTGTAAATTCAATATAATATTTTTATGTAATAAATCAAAAATTACAAATTATAAATGGATATTTACCTTCACATTTACATATTTTATCTTTTCACTCCTTTTCATTGTGTTTTTTCGAAAGTAGACCCATCCCCTGTTAGAAAATAATACGAATGGGGTAAATTTAAAATTCATTATAATATATAAAACTATTGAGAAATTGAAACTTACTTTTCCAATATATTCTTAAATCATTCCCGCGCATCATCATGGACTGAGTATATCCAATAAAGTGTTTTCTCCCTTGGGAAAAAAACCCCTAATATCCAATGATCACTGATAAAAGAAAATTTTAAGGTTAGTGGTTTTTTATGTTAAAAGATAATGAACTCTTTAAGAGATATGTGTTTCATACCTCTCACAAAAAGGCATCATCCAACATTGTGTGACTATATTATGTGTAAGTCTTTCAGCAATATAAAGCATTCTTTGTTCCTCATCCAATGCACATGCTTCAGGGGAAATCAATTGCGGGTCCATGAATCCATAAACATCTGTCAGCTCCTTCCTCTCACAAATGTTATAAAAATACCTAATAAAAAACAGACATAATTATACATTTTTAATAAATATAATGCAGGGAAAAGGTGTTAATACTTACATGAAAAAAAATTTCACCACGTTGATGCCCAAATTATCTCCAGTAACCAGCTCCATGATATCAGTTTTCATAATCCCCACAGTTATTTCACGTCCACATACATGATCTTCCATTAGAAACTCATAAAGTCTCTCCAACAAATCTGAATATCTTGAAAATCTTTCAAGACTACAAGAATCTGTATCTGATGTCATAGTCATTTTCCTTTGTAGTTGTATATATAGTATTTCTTTACCTTTGAAGTATTCCTGAAAAAATAAATAGAAAAATATTTGAGTTTTCAAATGATAAAACAACTTTAATAAATAAATAAAATTAAATATATAACATTCATACCTCTATGGTAATGAATCGAAAAAAATTGGATGGCCAAAATAAAAAATGGCTGATACCATGTCCAACTTTCGCAACCTTATCTGTAGGTAATGGTACTTGAGCTGATCTATCTATAATATCCTGTATAGTGACCCTTTGATTCTCTACCTCTAATTGTTGATGATGAACTATATCTCCTATACAATATACCAACCCATATGCAACTATATGATTTTGAGAATCATCAACATACAACTTGCAATAAGTAGGAAGTTGTGGCAGAGGAGTATGATAATAAATGGGGTCTACAGGCTGAGGTGGGGGAGTGGGAGCTACTGGCAGAGGTGGAGGATAAATAATGGGGTGTGTAGGGGGAGGTGGAGGAGTGGGAGCTGTAGTCTGAAATTGTCTTTGCATGTCTGCAAACATAGATTGTACCGACGCTCTAATATTTTCCTCAATTATTGAATTAATATTATGAACTTCAGCCTCCAAGGATTCTATTTTTTTTATAAACACCCTCAATGTTATAAGTTGAAGAATGTGGCAACAATTTTCTTACTGATACACCTTCCAGATATCCTCTTACCTGACCAGGATGTTTGGGATTTCCCAATGTTATAGATAAAATATCTTTCCTCCCAATAGCTGTAAATTCCCCCTATGAGCTCTACTCCTCATGATATTCCTGTATTAATTAATTGAACATTTTTGTAATGATTGAAATTATATGAAGAAAATAGTTAACTTTAATAAATAAAATAGATATCTTACAATCATCTCAGCTACGATTCTTGATACTTCTGAAAGATATTGCCCTTTTATCCCATCTGGGATCTCTTCCATTTTTCTTATCTAGATGGAGGGGATGGAGGGGCCACCTTTCCAGAGCTTGAAGACTCAGCTCTTAGTTTTTTAAATTTTTCTGCCATCATTTTTCTTCCAAAAATGTATACCCTCCCTGAGATAAAATATGAGGGTATACATTTTTAGATTGGATCTCCTGATGATCTTTCCTTGTTTTCTGTAAATTAAGAATAATAAATCATCAAAAAAACTTTAATAAGATCATTTATATAAGAAATCATATAAATGTTTACATTTCCCTTACCAAAAATGACTCTTTTCTACTACTTTCAACAAACTATCTCCATGCATCTTCATCTATAAAAGGATATATACGACATGGATTGTCATGACTTCTATGACCAAAAATGAAATCAGATGAGATGGTTGATTTGAAATCCCTCTATCTCCTGGCAGCCATCGATAAGCATTTCTTCGTGACTCCACCAGTGTCAGGAATATCAAATTTCATCTGATAAAGAAGAGATTAAACATATTATATATACTAGAAACATTTAAAGAATATTAAAACAATAGCGAAAGATCTTACCAAAACAGCCTCCCACAACTGAGAGATTATTGCTTTATCCACACTTCTCCAGTCATCATACAAAATGCTTACTTTTCTCTTAGCCTGAGTTGATATAAAACTCATTAAATCAATTGCATTTGGACCTCTAGGAATATCATCATCATCAAACTCAACGAGTATCCTCTGATCCTACATATGGGAAAGTGCTAATTTTGGTATACGTGTGAACCAACGTTTACCAACTCATGAAATATTTGTCGTAATATGAGTACATGAGGAAAATTGGGTAACATCAAGAGGAGCATGTGAATGTTCCTCCCTAGAGGTATGACCAATATTCTCATCTCCAGAATCATGTGGTTTATCAACTAAATGATCTGTTATTATCCATTAAATCAAAAAAGCAAACATTAGTTCACAAATATACAAATTCAAATATTTTAATACTATTTTAATCAGAAAATTTAAAATTGTACTAAGTTACGTAATAGTAAACATTTTTAATATGGTAAGGATGTTAAACAATGGTAAAGATGGTAAAGACGGTCAAGATGGTAAACATGGTAAACATGGTAAACCTGGTAAACATGGTAAAGTAATTGTCACTAAACAAAAATAATAGATATATAATTCATGTAATGGTAAACCTGATAAAGTAAACTAAACAAACTTAAAACAAACAAAAAAATTATACTTATTTTGTTTTAAAACATGTTTTAATAAAGAAAAATCTTACAATATCTAACAGTTTATGAAAAAAATAAATGTAAACAATAAATACACATATGTTACCTGTAATTTTAGGAATGAACAAATTGATTGTTTTCCCAAATTTATTCATCATGATCGTTCCTTATGGCACAAACCATGTCTTCAACATGCTAATCAATATATTCTTTTAATATTTCCATGGAAGTAGGGATCTCACATAAATCAGTATCTTCATCAAGTTTGTCCTCACCAACATATTGTTTTTTCACTTGTAAAACAACAACCCACTGTATATCTGATTGATCTACTATATAGAAAATTTGTTTTGCATGTGTTTCCATTATAAAAGAATCAGTTGTGTCTTCCAATCTATTCATATTAAAAAATGTCATTCCAAATTCATCGTGTCTGACATTGTTGTTACTCATAAACCATTTACAGTTAAAAATAGGAACTTTAATTTTAATTTAATCAACCTCCCATATGTCTTCAATCACTTCATAATATGAACTTTATGTAGAAATTGGGTTTTTGTCCTTAGCACTCAAAAAATGCATTGCTTCTACAAACACCAATACACCACTATTCTGAACTACACTTCTGTTGTCCTTCTATTTCATATGAAATGTATTGCCATTAATTTCATAACCGGACCATGTTATCACATTTAAACATGGAACACCCACTATCCATTTTAATGTCTCTGATACATCTGATCTACTAAGCAAGGCCTTTTTAAACCATGAAAAAAATGTTTTGTTGTGCTCATTCAAAATCCAAATTTCTTTCTTTTTTGTATGACATTGTTTCAACTCATTAATATGCAATGTGATATACGATTGAGCATCAGCTATGTTATTCAACATGTATGATTCTGACTTATTTATCTATTCAGCTGAAAATTATTTAACTTTCATGCCACGAATCATATTTTCGTCATTATTAACTCATTTATGGCGAGATGGAGGCAAACCTATGTGCTGCACCGCAGCCATGTAGCTCATACAAAACTCTGCAACATCCTCAGAAATATACTTTTCAATAATGGAGGCTTCAGATCGATATGGATTGTTAACATTCCCTTAAATATTTTCATATACTTTTCAAAATGATACATCCAACAAAGATATACAATTCCACAAATCTTTCTTTCTCGAACCAGATGAATCATCAAATGCGTCATTATATCAAAAAAAGGTAGAGGAAAATAAATTTCCAATTGACAAAGTATAAAAATTGCATCCTTTTCCAAAATGTTCAAAGCATTCACATCAATCACCTTATTACAAATTGAATTGAAAAAAAAAACTTCATTATAGTCTTTCTGATATGGATGGGAAATATTCCATGCAATGCAACTGGAAGAATTTGTTTCATCATGACGTGACAATAATGTTATCCTATCAACTTCAAGTCCGTCAATGAGAAATTTTTTTTTACATTTGAAGAATAACCTTGAGGCTCTTTGATATCATAAAGACATTGAAAAAAGCTAATTTTCTCCCTCTTTGATAATGTATGACAAGCCGGGGGAAGAAATGTTCGTTTTCCTTTAGGAGTAGGAGATAACTCCAAACGTATTCCCATTGATAGTAAGTCTAATCTTGCATTCAAACCATGTTTTGTCTTTCCATTAATATCTAACTATGTTCCAATCAAAAAATCACAGATATTCTTCTCTATGTGCATTACATTAATATTATGTTTAACTTCATGATATCTCCAATGTGGTAGCTCAAAAAATATTGACCTTTTCTTCCAAATATGTCTATCATTACCAGATTTCTATGTCTTTCCCAATGTCACATCAAGGTTTTTCACCCTATCAAAATACAGCTCAGGGGATAAAGGGTTTTGGAGCAATATAAAATTCTTGCAGGCCATTGAATGCCTTTTTTAGTATTCTATAAGGGTGATCCATAGGAAAAAAACATTTGATGACCCATGTACATTGTTTCCTCCCATGATGAAATTGACAATATGACGTCTGTTGTTCACAAATTGGACATGCTTTATTCCCTTTAAAACTATATCTAGACAAATTTCCATATGCTGGGAAGTCATTTATAGTGAAAAAAAGCACTGCATGTAGTTTAAAATATTCCATTTTATAAGAATCATACACCCTAATACCATCAAACCATATAATTTTAAAATAATCAATCAAAGGTGACAAGTAAACATCAATATCATTGCTGGATTACTTCAGACTGGAGATCATTATACTCAACCTGACATATTTGCACTTCATAAAAACTTCGGGAGAGAGGTTGTAAATTACCAATAAAACAGGCCATGAACTATGTGTGCTATTGAGGGTTCGGTATGGATTCATTCCATCTGTGCACAACCCTAGTCTGATATTTATAATTTCACTTCCAAATGTAAAATATTGCTTATCAATTTTATTACATTGTGGACAATCAGCTGGATGACGTATTTTTCCACCACATAAATGCTTATAAACATGCCATCTTAACCTTTTTTTCATCATGTGAATTAGCAAAAAAAATGTTTAAAATGATTAATCATAGGAAGATACCAAAAACCATTGAAGAGATCTTTGTAATCTCTACATCAGCCTTTGATTTTTCTTTCACTTTATACCATGATGTCCCATATTTTGGACACTCTAACATAAATTCATATTCCTTCCTATATATAATATAGTCATTCGGATAGGCATGTATTTTCTTATTTCCCAATCCCATCAGACATAATATTTTCTTGGCCTTATAATGTGAATCTGGAAGATCGTTATCTTTTGGAAGAATGTATTTCATCAATTATAGCAACTCTGTAAAACTTTTGTCACTCCATCCATGTTTCACCTTCAGGTTAATAAATCTTAAAACCGGTGAAAAAACTGTAAAATATGTACAACCATGATATAATGGTTTTTCAGCATCACCATATAGATGTGAAACTTTTGGTTCTATCTCAATTTGTTCTGCTGCAATATCATGAATCATTTCTTCAATTCCATCGGAGTTACCATCTTTCAAATCATCATAATCAGTGACATTCCATCCAGTTTCACCATGCCAAATCCAATGGTTGTAACTTGAATTAAAACCATGACAAATCAGATGATCTTTTATCTCTCTACTTTTCAACTTCTTCATATTCAAACATTTCAGGAATGGACAGAAAAAAATGTCACTACTTGGAACATTTCATTTAGAAAATTCCAAAAAGATATCACCACCTTCCTCATATTCATTACTCATTCGATGTGCTGTAATCCAACTTCGACTCATTATTACCTATAAAAAATATCAAGATTATACATCTTTTTAAGATAATACACATATATTTTTATATGAAAAATATCATAATATAAATGTAAAAAAAAATTGAAATATAAAACAAATCTATGCATATTTAAAAAAATATTCTTGAATATGATGTTAAAAGGAATATATAGTTAGATATAACAATTTTAAATTCCATTGAATCAAAGAAAACCATGGGGCCTCCAAAGGTTGATAGGAAATTAGAGAAAATGGAGTAAACCTGAGAATCAAATCAAATTTAAAATAAAAACTCAGATAGAGAAAATCACAATGTAAAGCCAATCATCATGGAACAATGGGGTCTGGATAACTACACATATTTGAAAACCATGACTTGGTCTCCCCCCATAACCTATAATTTTCTCATAGTCGATGACTGGTCACAATATATATAACCAGATAGAATCATATTTCAACACTAATAACCATGAAACAATAAAATCATAATGTCATAATCTCACAAACCATGATGCAGTGGTCAATCCTAACTGACACTTATCCCCACACACCCTTGGACACCCATGGCTACCACCACCTCCCTTGGACAGCCCCCACCCCCTGGACACCCCTGGACACCACCACCCCCCTTCGACAACCCCCCATGGACACCACCCCACCCCCATTGGACTCCCCCTGGAAACCACCACACCCTTGGACAGCCCCCCACCATTTGGACAGCCCCCCAACCCTCTGAACAGCCCCCTGGACACCCCCAACCCTCTGGACAGCCCCCCAACCCTCTGGACATCCCCCACCCCTCTAGACACCACCCCACCCGTCCTGGACACCACCCCCACCCCCCTACCCCCTTGGACACTCCCCAACCCTCTGGACAGCCCCCACCCCCCCGGACAACTCCACAAACCCTCTGGATAGGCCCCCACCCCCTTGGACAACCCCCCCCCCCCCCCCACCCCACCCCCTTGGACAGCCCCCACCCCCTTCAACACCCCTACCCCCTTGGACCCCCCACCCCTGGACTGCCCCACCCCCCACCTCCATGGACACCCTAGACACCCCCCCCCCTCGAACCCTCTGAACACCACCACCACCCCCTTGGACAACCCATGGACACCGCCACCCCCTTGGACAGCCCCCACCACTCTGGACAGCCCCCCCACCCCCTGGACAACCCCCACCCCTCTAAATATCACCCCCACCCCTCCTGGACACCACCCCCACCCCCTACCCCCTTGGACACCCGTTGGACACCCCTAACCCTCTAGACATCCCCCGCCCCCCGAGACAACCCCTCAAACCCTCAAGACAATCCCCACCCCCTTAGACAGCCCCCCACCCACCAACCCACCCCCTTGGACAGCCCACCCCCCCCCACCCTCTTCGACACCCCCACCACCTTGGACCCCCCCCCCCCCCCCACACACACACACACACCCCTGGACTCCCCCCCCCCCCCCCCCCCCCCTCACCCCACATCCATGGACACCCTGGAAATCCCCCAACCCTCTGGATAGCCCCCAACCCCCTAGACAGCCACCAACCCTCTTAACATCCCCCCAGAACCATGGGATTTTAACCTCAAGCTACTAGTTTTGGAATATCTAGGGATTTTAACCTCAAGATACTAATTTTGGTGTCATGCCATTATTGAAAATAAGAACCATGAACTATATCTCCTACTAGTCTAAAATACTCTATTGTGTAATGAATCGGGTTTTAATAGCATATGAAGACTTATAATATTCCACGAAAATAAGAGACGTAAATAGATTATGGAACAACAAAAAGTGATACCCATAATATAAACAACCAAGGATTCAAAACAAACATTCCACCATGAAAAACCGCATATACTTATAAAATAAATCACACTGGTACATGGAATGGGTGTATCATAATGGTTTACAAATAAATTACAGTAATATAGGTGATAAGATCATTAGTTGTCAATGACAACAAAAATTACCATCAATGTCGGGCTTCCGTGAAACAAAAACAAATGAAATAGAATTCGGTGAGGCTTACGTGAATATTACCAGTTGATCTAATAGATATAGTGATAATAAATAACATGATTATGGAAAAACGAGGTAAGAGGGTTCAAAATCGAAGAATATTACCTAGTTTAAACAAAAAAAAATCTCAAAACATAAATATAGACTATCCGGGAAACAAACGAACAAAATAAAGTCATGGGAGGATTACCTGAGTGTTGCGAGTAGTGATGATAGATCCGAGGAGAGTAAAGATGATAAATTATGATGGAAAATCGAGTTTAATGAAATGAGATTGAAGAGTCGATGAGGGTTTTCCGCGGGGGAGAGACGAGTCGTCGGTCTGTCGATCAAAAAATCATAAATGACAATCCATGGGGCGTGTTAATTTTTTAAATGTTTTATAACGTCATTTATTTATTAACTGACGTTATAAAACTATTTTTACTACATTTATAACGTCAATTATTATAATAACTGACATTATAACCGACGTAAAAAAATTTGTAGGTTGGGTTGTTACGTCGGTTATCAAATAACCGACGTCAAAAAGGCCTCAGATGCTGCCTTTTTTACGTCGGTTATTTTATAAACGATGTAAAAAATTTGTAGATACCTTGATTTTTATGTTAGTTATCAAATAACCGACATAAAAAATTCTGCCCTTTGGTTTTTTACATCGGTTAATTTATAACCGACGTAAACAACGAACGAACGGTATTTTTGACATTGGTTATTAAAATAACCGACGTAAAACATTTACTCTCCATATTTTTTACATTGGTTATAAAATAACCAACGTAAAAGACCATGTATCACATATTTTCACGTCGGTGATATATAACCAACGTAAAAAATAGTGATGTTAAAAATGTTTTCCGCATTAGTGAGTGAAAATATAAAAAATTAAGAGAAAATTAACACACAAGGACTTATATAGATTGATATAAAACATGTTCATGATAAATTTAACAACTAAAAAAGCATAAATCTATGATTGGTGAAAAGACCATGGATTCATTATAAATGAAGCTAAAAGTATGATATTTTATATAATGATCTGTTTCCAAAAGTTGAGGGATCATTTTATTTTCAAGTTAGAAAACATGAGAAAATATACTTTATTTATTTATATATCATAAGCATAACTTCTTCCTTTTATTCTTATTTTTTCAATTTCTACCACTTAACTTACTCTATGTAATGAATATTCAAGATTATTTTTTTCCTGATGAACTAGAATTAACTTTAAATAGATAATAAGATCTATAAAATAATGATAAATAATTTCATTTATCTCTATATTATCCAAGACCAAAAAAATTTGCACATGTAAATCAATATAAAAAATAATAATTTAATATTAACCAATTGGACCCAAATTTCAACATAACTCATTCCATAAATATTGAACCTTAAAACTTCTCCTTAATGCATCTTTCTAATATGGAAACCCAAGTATGATATGATATCATATCATCCCATGATATAATTTAAAATAATTTTATTTAATCTTAATGTCTCATAAAAAAAATTAATTACCTTGATCATATATAACAATAATTTACAAATAATAGTCTCAATAAAAACATACATTCTTTCAAAAGATAATTCACCCCTTATTCCTAAAATAACATCTTATCAGAGCTAAAAATATATCCATTGGATGTCAAGATTCATCCATGAATTAATAGAAAATCATATGTAGCTTCATAATTAGAATTATTATTTCCTTATTCTATAAAATTGTAGAGAATATATTTAGGGAGAGGAAAAAAATATTCAATATCACAACAAATTTCACAATATGATAAGATTTTCATAAGGATTGTTCATAAAAACATAAATATAAAATCCCTAATTATAGAGTGGATGATTAGTGTGCTCTAAATATCAGGATTCACTTTAAAAATTATGATTTCATATACATTCCATTTATCCTTTGAATTCATAGGTTTCTATGGATTTTTATCTTCACCATCTGTTCAATTAGGGGAATAATTCTCCTGATTCCAAAAAAATATTTTCATTTATATAACTAAAGTATTAGTGGTTTATTTTTTAAGATATATCCCCAAACATTTCATTGACTAGAGTCTTCACATCCCATAAAAATTATTTATATAGAAGTAAAAGCTTCCCACACTTGAAACATCTTCTTTTCAATTTTTGGAATTCACTAGAGTGTTCCTTCTAGCATTTTTTAGAAGTAACAGATTGAAACTTTTTATTCAATCCATGTGACAAATCACAAGAAATTACATGATGCACTATATTCATTTTTTATCACTAGAGTCTTGAGGGTTTACAACTTCCATTTCCCCATTCAGTTCACATGAAATTATTTTTCCATAGCATCCAATGTCCCTTTTGTATATTGCCTTTGGAATATTTAGTTTCCAACCACTAAATAATCAATAAATATTTATTGCAGGGATGATGATTAATCCTAAATCACTCCTTTAAAATCTTTTAAAATTTTCCTCTGAGGTACACATGGATATATACTCATTCAATTTTAGGTCATAGAATTTCTTCTCCATTTATGTGAATATATTACAATGAAGTTATCTACTGAAAAATATTACCTTAAACTCATTCAAATAATTGTATTTAATTTCCTCCAATTTCCTCAAATTATTATTAAGATTAAAACACTGATCTACTTCCAATCTATAATGTCAAACATCTAGGATTATTTTTTCAAAGTCTAATGAATGAAAAATATAAAATATCTTTTACATAAAATCGATCCATTACTCTGTAACTAGTGAATCAGAAGACTCGTAGAATAAGGGAAATGATATTTTCTAAAATATTCAATAACATGTTTCTCCCTCATAAGTGAATTAATATCTTCAACATTAAATATGATTCCACTAATAGCATAAGATATTTGAGTGATCATAGGAACAAGATATTTCATCCCCTCTCATAAGTCATTAGTTTTTTCATGAGTACAGTCATTACATTTTCCTCCACATTCAATGTTCTCACAATTTCTTTGGGTTCCATCAATTGACTAAATTCAAAAAACATAGTTTGAGATATGATAATCATATATAAAAAATAAATAATTATTAAAAATCATTCAATTTATTTCAATATCAAGACTCATTATTTTCAATCTAGGACAACTTGTGTTTTACCTAGGTTATCCATGCTCATTACCAAAACATTATTGGGTTATCCTATACATAGATATATACCTAGGGTTCTCAATAATGTTATAAAATATTAGTTTCTAACAGATCAATAAAAATTTATATGATATAAACAAAAATTACCCATAATCTAGATACAAAGATAATTATTGTTTTTAAATGAATATTCATTACACTACATTACTTCCCACTCCATAATCATATATGTCTAGTGCATTTGAAAAAGAGGATGCATAAACAACTGGTTCATAAAATTCTCTAATTATGTTCTACATAACTATCTCTATTATTTTACATATTATTCATAAAACATTTATTCATACTCTTTCGAAATTAATTATAAGAAAGACTGAGCTCGGATGATATGTACGGGTAAACAAGGGAGTCATAAATGACCACCTGACTAAAAATTTAATTTTTATTATTCAAACACTTTTTAAGGAAAAACTATGAAACCATGAGTCAAACACAAAAAGAAATGGAACATCCATTGAAGAACAATCAAAGCCTACAATAATTAATCAATCTAAATAGTTTCCAAGAGTTGTTTGTTACTGAAGTGCCTTGTTCATCCGTTATTATATATTCAACATTAATGATCACTTGATTATAAAATAACAATAAGGGTATGATAATATGATCATGATATTTGAAATTCATACCCTTCATATTATTGATCATAATTATCAGTAATGGAATAGAGCTTGTCTGTTTATAAGGAATGAATCATAACAAAATCAAAGACCATGTGTCATGAGAGTATAAAATTTGGTTAATACATGAGTTTCAGGCATACATATAAGCTTATAACTATTGGAAGACGTTTTTATTGAAATATGTTCACTGATAAAGTTAAAGACATAAAATAAGTCCTTCACAAAATCATATTATAACAACCTATCTCTTTATTAAAAATTTAAAGAAGATTTATTATGTAAAATATCACTTGATAAAACTTGAAATATTGAGAGGTCTAGTGTATTGGGAAATTTGGAAAATTAAAGTAAAACATATAACATTAAATTAACATTATTATTTAAATATTATTTTATATGACCACAACATTCCTTTGTTCATTGCATTGAATGAGATAACATGTGTGCATGCTTAAAAAAGTGTGAGTTGTAAAGACCCGTAAGAGAGTATATAAGTAATAACATGAAGTATACAATAAATGTTAGGAAATAGGAATATCAATGAATAATAATAGAAAATGAACATAAAATAATGATATATCATGATATTCATAACATGGAAACGTTAAAATGACTTAAAACACTCCATCATTGACATAAAGAAATCATATATACCCCGATCCCAACACGGTGGGAAAAATCCATTAAAGGAATATGGTAAACAAACTTACCTATAAGACATATCCTGATACTAAACATTACCCAATGCATTTGAGTGCTATAAGGGTGCACCCTTCATAATCCTTTCAATCTCATGCTTAAATTTTCCACATAGATCATATAACATGAATTTATTCAACATCATCATTTATTACATGATAATGGAATGTGGAGTATATTCATGTTATTCTACAATCAACAAGTATATCTCTATAAATTTTTATACCCTTGATAGAGGAACAAGTATGTTATTCACTACACGATGATCTTGGTATAAAAAAGAACAATGCAATTTTGGAAGCATATCAACAACTTGTTGAAATTCATAAATTGGGGTGATGAGATAAAAATATGCATTTGATAATTTATACAGGGGATAGATATTAAGCGTATCATAGAAAAAACTATCCCAACATGTGAAATTTAATTTTTATGCATAATATAAAATAAATGCTTTAATAAAAATGACAACAGAGAAACCCCTTATAGAATTTTGTCATAGTAACATATGGGTTTAAAGGATCATAGGGTGATTAAGGGGAGTTAATGGAAGATAATGTTAAGTATACATAAAATGGAAATTACGGAGTTATGGAAGTGAATATCCAAAATCTATAAAATGGAAATTAAAAGGCACGACATAAAAGATGTGCTTGATGAAAAAGGGGAGAGGGATATCCCTTACGAAATTTCAGCATAGTAACGACTTAGGTGAGGGTCCAAATGAGGGGGGATAGGTGATAAATAATTTAAATAACATAAAATTTAAAGTATGGAGTTGATTATAAAAGGATTAAAATATAACCAATTGAAATTAAAATGTCTAACTTCAAACAAGGTTTTTGAATTGAAAGAAAGAGAGGAAGGTGAGGATCCCTTACTTGGATGTGTGATCCAAAAGGCTTGGGGTGAGGATTATTGGGAGATTGGGGTGCCCTGGGGGACTCTATGGACCAGGGGGGAGAGTTTGGTCAATCTTAAAATATCTTGAGTGAAGTGAAATTGGTGCATGGATGGGTTTATATATAAATGGGGGGAGGATTTCATTATTATTTTGGTTTTGGAGACTACACAATAAAATATTAAAAAAACTATAACATGGTTTTTCCCATGGTTTTTGGAAAAGGGGAGATATATTAATTATTTTATAAGGCTATGGTCCGATGATATGATAATATTTTCCTTTCTTATGTGGAGTTGATTCACACATTCAAGGAAATGATTTCAAAATCATAAAATACTTTATATGCCTTAGAGGATTCACTGTGATTTAATAAAATAAATCAAATAAATCTAAAATTACTTAATTTTAATGTAAAAATATATATTTGGGTGAATATATCATTTATAGTCTATTATTAGATTATTATTTGGTCATTATGATGTCATAAAACAACTGATATATTTATACAGTATTTAATTTTTAACCAAAAATTCAATTGTTTGAGAAATTTTAAAAAAATTCACCATTGGATTATTTTGATATAATAATTCAAAAAATAATACACATTTTATCTAAATAATTCTATATATACGTGAATTTTCACTTTAAAAATAAAAAGATGACTTAATAAAAATTGATAGGTTTTCAAAAAAATAGTTTTCAAACATTATTAAAAATTAAAATTGAATTCATCAAAATTATACAATAATTTTTTCTTAATAAAATTAATTTAATAATTATATTTAATTAAAAAATTATTTCTCTAAAAAATCCATTAATTCATAAAAATATATTTCTTAATTGAATTTTAATATTAAACAAAAATATATTTGGTTCTTTAAAAATCATTTTCAAATTAACAATAATTAAATGAAATTATATTCATTATTCTATAAAAAAATAATTTACATAATCATAGTGATATGGTCTTATTACGTATCCCTTTATTACACTAAAATATTCTATTAGAGTAAGGTGTGCGCTGGTGGGGAATTCATGAGGTTGTTTGGTAAACATGGTTTGGGTAATGATCTCGATGATCTTGGACTTCTTCGATAAATGATTTCTCTCATGCTTATGTTTTTAGCTCATGTCTTGGGCTTGGTTTAGGGAAAAGCCCAAAAATGAAATCTCCCTCGGAATCTCTGATAAATGAGCTTCATAGGGTATGATCCTACAAGCTGAGGCCATCACTTCCTTTTTCTGTATGAAAACTATTTGTTAAAATCATATATTTATACTAGTAATGTGATCACTATTAAAATTGTATATTATCTATTGTAAGGATACATAATGGTCATTTAAATCCAATTGGATATAATAAAACAAATGGAGTGAATGAGTTTTCTATATCCATAAGATATTTAATTAAAAGAAAGGTAATTTTATTAATAAATGTTCAGGTCATTACAACCTTCTCCCATTAAGAAATTTCAACACGAAAATTTCCTTTCCCCAAACTAAAATAGATGAGGGAAACTCTTCCTTTTCCCTTTCTCTGGTTCCCACATCACTTTTTCAAACGTGTGGTTTCTCCACAAAACATTGAGGGGGCATTGTCTTATTTAGAAGAACTTTTTGTAGTACCTAGGTTTTTGGTATGTAACCCTTAATTGATTATTTTCATGGTTATAATGTTGAAGGGTGATGAATGGGAGATTTGGGCGATCATTGGACATAGTTTTGCTGCAAAATGGATGACACACTGTTAGTCTAATAGTCCAGCCAAACAATGCATAATTGGTCCTCCTGAGGAAGTGGCTTAAGTATAGTTGGGTCACAGTAAGGGAGACCATGTGAGGAAGTCATGAGAAGGTCTTCCTAGGAAGTAGCTAATGCACGTTTAGCACATAGTTTGTCTAACTTTGAAAATGAACCCGACTAATGGTTTATGTGAGATCCTAAAAAGTGGATCTCACATGTTTTGTTCTTCTATGTGGTTCATTTTTACTCCCAAGTGAAGAAAACTCAAGATTTTTCTTCTCCTGAGGTGAATGAATTTTCTCACATTTTACTGGAGGTGATCTGATGACTTTCCTTGATGAATCTAAGGTAGATTCTTGAGGTATGTGATTGTTCTTCATCATTCCTGATCAGTTTCATAAATCTACATAGATCTACATCATCTCTTCCCTCAGTTTATTTGATCTACACCCATTATGGGTAGATCTTGGTGAGTGGATGACAAGTATGATGATATTTGGTCTTGATCATTCTAGAAGATTATATATAAGGTGTATTCTTGGATAATCGACCCAGTTTTCTTGTGCATTATTTGTTTGTTGTGTTTTTCATCAAAACCATCTTGATAGGAGGCTTCTATATCGACTCTACTTAGTTGAACTGATTGGAATGATTTCAAATTGAATTTTTGGTGTTTAATTTATTTTTATTTTGTTATTAAACAATTTTTGGAAACCTTCTTGATTGACCATTTGAGAAACCTGGAAAATTTGGGATTTTGAATGAGTGATTGGGATCATAATTTTAAAATAGAAATTTTTAAATGCAGATTTTTTGGAATTGTGACAGATGGTTTGAAATTATTTTTTTAGTAAAATTGAATATTTTATTGAATTGAATTGGATTTATTAAAATTAGTTTTTTATTTGGATTTCAGTAAAAATATATAATTATTTAAATTATTTGAATTGGTTGAACACATTTTTTCTGTCATTCTGGTTTGGTGTGTTCATGGGGTTGCAGGACAAATAAGGTTTAGGGGTCTCCCCTATCATTAATTAGATGGATATGGTTTAGGGCTCTCCCCCATCAGAGGGTTCATTTGGTATGGATAAGTATTAGTGGTCTCCCCCATCATTAATGGGACAGATAAGGGTTAGGGGTCTACCCCGTCAATTGGTTCAGTAGTGACGACTTAGTGAAAGGATGACTCACCACTTGGAAGTATTGGGAGATCGAGGTTACATGGATGGTTTCTTGTGTGGATGTTTAGAATGGATTGGGTACGTAAAAATAAAATTGAAAAAAAAAATCAAAGAATTTTTTAGTTATTTTTTCTGAAAAAATAACTCACTGGAAATTAGTTTTCTTATTTTTTTCACATGGTTGTAAATGTGTTTTGTAACTTGTTTATACATTAGTTATAAATTGTTTTGTTAAATCATTTTATATAAACTGTTCTTTATAAATGTGGCCAACTTCTCTATCCAAGGGGTATGAGTAGGGAAGTCATTGGGGAAAACCTACTAAGTTTTATACTGACCTCACCTTTGGTACTTTGGTGCTTTGGTAGATGCTATCTTCCAGAATAGGTGAAAAGGTAATGTTTCCCATATTTTTAGCACTACCTCATGATATTTGGGATGATCAGTTATTTTGGAGTTTGGAGCTTCGGAAGAATGGAGTATTGTGGCCTCTTGATAGTCTTGAGGTTTTAATCTGCAAATTACATTGATATTTATGTGGTGTTCAATTGTTTCCCACTTTGATAATATTTTGAGATTCATGAAGTTGTTTAGTAGCCTTTCCTTTGTTCATCATCAATTATAAAATGTTTTTGTTATGGTTTTTTGGTTTATTGGTTTTTTTCCTATAGGGTAAATTATCCCCCACTTGTATTTGAAACCCTTTGTCATTTATTTCTAGCCTTTGGCATTTTAGGGATGTTACTTATGGCCACGGAATGACTCGTGGTTCTCTCAAGCCAATGAGATTGAGCGATTCATTAAAAATGGTATCTGTTTGATCCTTCCTCTGTGGTAAAAATTTTATCAGCTTTTTCATGAATTTCCTAACAAGTATCCATCATTGTTCTTGGTCTTGGAGTTGAAACTCCTACTTGTCTATTCCTTGAGATAAAATCTTATAAAGGAGTAGGATTGTAGTAACTTGAAATGTATAGAATAAAAGGACATAGCTAACCCTTTTATACTAAACATCATGTTACCAGGGTATTGTGTACATAATTTTTTAGAGAATCTTCTAGTATTTTTAAATCTCATTGTCATGGGTTTAGCCAATGAGATGAGCATGACATGAAATTTAGAGGAATGACTTCCCACTAAGATTTCATAAATAATTTCGAGTAATGATTCATTTTATAAAAAACTATTTATTTTTTAAAAAGTATAAAAAAATTAAAATGAAATACTTTGAAAACGAAAGGTTGTAATATTTTGAAAATGGTTTGATTTTCAAAAATTGGAATAAGTTTTTTCTAAAATTGTGGAAATGGAAAGAGGTTGTTTTTGGAAAAAAAATGATGTGGTAGTTGATGTGATAAAATTTTAAATGCTAAGACATCAGTTGATAGATAGTGAGATTGATGGATTTTGTTTATGGTTTAGAATATGGAACTAATTAGGCATCATAGAAACTAACCTTAAGAAGATACAGAGAATGTGGTTGCAGTTGATCCATAGGTGAACCAATAGATGGTCCAAAGCATCGCTCAGACTATTCAAACAATTGATTTGGGGCTACAAGCAAATACCCTTTATACGATATCATTATCTTCTAAAAATACATGTATAGGAAGTGTCGTTGTCGTCACTGGAGGAGATGATAACTCTATCACTAAGATAAAGAGGAAGTGGGACACCTTTTCCCAAGAGTGTGGAACATATCAGAATTCAACCATAGGATGAATCAGTCTTCCTCCAAAATACAGGAGAATGATTGGATGTTATCTGTGTGGTTCTCTGAGTCACATATAGTGAAAGTTTCAACAACAACCAAAAGTGTGCCATAATTGCAACAAGATGGGAAATATGAAGTTCTTCTGCTGCATTTCTATGTGTTTAGGTGCTTGAGACACTTCTCATGTGTTACAAACATTGTTTACTTTGACTGAATGAGAAAAATATCATCAAGGAGAAAAGGGGAATAGTATAGCAATGAAGTAATTGCATGGAGCTAAGCAACTGATTTTCAATGATCAAGATGGACCATAGATGGTGAGAGGTATAATTCTTTTTAATTATACCCATGTGCAAGTGAACTTTGATACTGGTGCATCACATTCTTTCATTTCTTCTCATATTATTGATTTGATATGTTTAATGTTGGAAATGATGCCTTTTGTTTTAAAACTGCAAACTCCTCTTGGTGAAAGAGAATCCCAAGCCTTTGTGTGTAAAACATGTGTTATGATTGTTGATAAATCTAAGCTAAAGTGGAACTAATTGATTTTGGAAATGGATATGTCTGATGTAATCATGAGTTTGGATTAGTTGAAAATGTTTAAGGCTCACATCGACTGTTATAGGATAATAGTTAGTTTCATTACGGAGTACGGCATCGAGCATCTCTTCAGAGGAGAAGGGATGGTAATGAATGGTGAAAAAATCATTATGGCACTAATGGTTGGAACAATATCTTACCAGTTGGAAGCATTTACTTTTGAATCAATGGAAATAATCATGGAAAATAGATTTCTAACAGTTGTGGATCAATTTCTAGACGTATTTCCCAAAAACATAACAGGGATACCACCTATAAGGGAAGTTGATTTTACAATTGAAATCATGTCCGAGTCTAGTCCTATTTACCTTCCATATTATAGGATATAACAAATAATGTTAAGGGAATTAAAAGTGTAGTTGGAGGAGCTGGAAAGCAAGGGTTTCATTCGGATAAGTATGTCTCTATGGGAAGCACAGGTCTTGTTCGTGAAGAAAGAAGATGGAACTCTTCAGACGTGTATTTATTATCATAAGCATAACCAAGTTAGGATAAAGAAAAAATATCAAATTACATGAATTGATGATTTGTTCAATTAATTAAGGGGAGCTCAATGGTTCTACAATATTGACATGCGATCAGTATACCACCAATTGTGAGTTTGTAAGGAGGATATTTCAAAGACATATTTTAGAAGCAAATTTGGCCACTATGAATAGGTAGTCATGCCTTTCGGTGTAACGAATGAATGAGTAGTTTGTATGGATTTGATGAATCGAATATTACAGTGATATCTAGATTATTATATTATGGTGTTTGTGGATGACATTTTTGTGTATTCAAATCCAAGGGTTGACTATGAGAAGAACCTGAAAAAAGTATTACAAATCTTGAGAGATCACTAATTTTATGCCAAATTATCAAAGTGTGTTTTTTAGATACAAGATGTACACTTTCTTGGACATGTTATTTCCTATATAGGCATTTATATTAATTCTAAAAAGATAGAATCTATTACCTCAGGAAAAATAGTGAATCATGTCTTTGAGATATAAAGTTTTCTTAGTCTAGATGGTAACTACTGACAATTTGTGAGTGATTTCTCAAGACTAGTATCTCCAATTAAAAATCTAAAAAATAATAACTCTCCATTCCAAAGGATAGAGGAATTATATAAATATTTCTAGAAACTAAAAGTTTGTCTTACATCGAAACCAATCATGATTTTTCCAGAATCAGGATAGGCGTATGTCGTGAATTGTGATGCTTCGGGATCAGGGTTGGGCTATGTTATCAGGAAAGGATACCATGTCAATGCTTATGGATTAATGCAGTTGATACTATTTGTGAAAAATTAGTCAACACATTACTTTTAATTAGTGGTAGCTTTCCATATTTTAACGGTCTGGCATTATTTTCTCTTTGGGAGAAATACACTATGTTTACAGACCATAAAATCATGAAACACATTTTCTCACATTGAGATTTGAATCTAAGGCAAATGAGATGGATATAATATCTCCATATGTTTGAATTTGACTTGATGTATACATCATGGTGGGGGAATTTAGTGGTGGATGCATTGAGTAGAAATTAATATTCCCAGTTGGCGGAAGAAGCTTCAGATGAATGGAAATTGATGTCGGTCCTAGGCAAGATGCATGTGGAATGTGAATACCGAGGTGATGTGGCAGTTTTCTTTTCCTCTATTCTTGTTCCTAATCTGGTAAATATGGTCAAATAGGCACCAACATCTGATGAAAAATTTCATGTAAGGAGTTCAAAACTCAATGGTGGGGAGACCATTGAGGGCTGGAAACTTGATGGGAGTCATGTTTTGTATTTTAGAGATTGGATGGTTGTACCTATGGATTTTCCAATACAACACTTTCCGGATTACCACCATTAAAGATGGTTTTTACGTCCAAGTACATAAAAGATTTATATGGCGTTAAATTCACAATTTTTTTGTAGCATCATGAAAATTAAGGTGTCTGAATTCATCTCGCGGTGCTTAACTTGTTAGTATGTTAAAGAAGAGCACTAGAGGCCAGCATGTATGTTGTAGTCATTGCCTATTCCAGTGTGGAAATGGGAGTAAATAGTGATTGATTTTGTTTCATGTCATCCAATAATGGTTTGGAAACCCTATTCCATATGATTGATAGTAGATCATCTTACTAGTTGGCCCCTTTCATCGATATTTGTGAAACTCATACGGTAAAGGATCTATCCAAAACCTATATCTAAGAGTTGCTGAAGCGATATATAATACTAGCTTAAATTGTGTCACACAAGTATCTGAGGTTCACAAATAATTTCTGGAAATCCTTATAGCAATCCCTTGGTACTCAGTTGACTATGAGCATGACATATCATCCTTAGATAGATGGGTAGTCTATGCGGACAATACAGATGTTGGAAGACATGTTCCAGGATTCTGTATTGGATTTTGGTGTCTCATGGGAGGATCATATAACCTTGGTGGAGTTTTCAAACAGTAATATCTATCAGGAATCAATACATATGTCTCTGTTTTAAGCATTGTATGAACATCCATGTTGTTATCCACTATGCTATGTGGAAATAGGTGAAACTTCACTAGATGGGCTGAGCATTTTCCAATATAAAGTGGAGAAGATCTAATTTGATTAGAAAGAGGATGGAGATAGCTCAAAGTCATCATAAATCTTATGAAGATCATCATATATGACCATTTTCATTTGATGTGGGTGATTATGTCTTCTTGAGGATATCTCCAAGGTTTGGACATCATCGTTTCATGAAGCAGGGAAATTTATCTCCAAGATAAAAAATCCCTTTTAGGATAAAAGTATGCATTGGAGAGGAGGCATATCAGTTGGCATTACCACCATATTTTAGTTTAGTGCATAATGTTTTCCATGTATCTTAGTTGAAAATGTATCAGCATGATCTTGACCATGTGAGAAGATGTGATCACCTTGACCTAGAGCCAGATTCTTCATTGATATATATCCTGGTACAAATTTTGGATAGGAAATAGAAAGACTTGTATGGAAAAATAACCATTCTAGGGTTGTTTTTATGGAATCATGGTAAGATTTAGGGAGAGACCTGGGAATGCAAGAAGGAAATGAATGAGTATTGTCCAGAACTCTTTCCAGGCAGTGAATGTTTTCTAATTTCCGAGGATGGAAAGACTAATGGTGGGGAGAATGTAGTACCCCTGGTATCTTGTATGTAACTCTTAATTGATGATTTCCTGGTTATAATGTTTATGGGTGATGAATGAGAGAGTTTGGAGAACATTGGATGTATTTTTGACGTAAAATGGAAGTCGTACAGGCAGCTCACAGTTTGTCTAACTGTGTGGCCAAACCTTGCATAATTGGTCCTCTTGAGGTAGTGGATCCTGCATAGTTGGAGAATGGTTCAGGAGACCATGTGAGTATTCCATGTGAGGGTCTTACTTGGTAGTGTCCTACATATGGTTAGTGCACAGTTTTTCTAATCATGAAAACTAACCGTGTGTATGGTTTAGGAGAGATCCTAAAAAATTGGAATGCACATGTTTTTACTCAAAGTGGCTCGATTTTAATCCTAAGAAGCCATAACTAGAGTGTTTTGTTATGCTAAGGCCAAAAAAGTTTCTCCCATCAATCCAAATGTGATTCAATGGCTTTCCATGGTGAATCGAAGCCATATTTTTTAGGTATGTGATTGTTCTTCATTATTCTTGATCGGTTTCATTGATATACTTAGATATACTTCTTCTCTTCTCTCATTTTCCTAGATCTACCACCGTTTCGGGTAGATATAGAGGTTTGGATTCCCAATATGATTATATTTGGTCTTTATATTTCTAAGAGAAGAGATCTATGTTGGATTCTTGGAAAATGGACCCTATTTTATTATGTGTTCTCTGATCGTTGCGGTTTTCATAAAAACCTTCAAGGTAGATGGAATCTTTGTCAACTCAACATAGTAAAACTGATTGGAATGAATTGAAATTGAATTTGTGGTGTTGAATTTATTTTGATTTTTTTGTTGAACACATGGTGGAAACATTATTGAGTGACGGTTTTTGAAATCTTGAAAATTGGTGATTTTGAAGGACTTCTTGAGTTCATAACTTAAAAATAGAGATTTTAAAATGTGGATTTTCTAGAAATGTGACACATAGTTGGATTAGATGTTTTCAATAAAAGAAATTGTTTTATATAATTGAAATTATTGTTTTGTAATTAGTTTATTCATTGGTTTTCAATTAAAGTATAGTTTTAATGAAATAGTTTCCATTGGTTGAACACATTTGGTTGTTGACATGATGGTTGTGTGTGTTCATGGGGTTGTTGGATTGATAAGGCTTAGGGGTATCCCCTATCATTAACGGGATGGATAAGGGTTTGGGATCTACCCCATCAAGGGGTGTATTCACGATGGGTAAGGGTTTGAGGTCTCCCCAATCATTAATAGGATGGATAAGCGTTAGCCCCCCCCCCCCCCATTAATTGGTTCACTAGGGATGGCTTAGTGAAAGGATGACTCACCACTCGCGAATATAGGGAGATCAAATTTACATTCATAGTGGCTTGTTTGGATGTGTGGAATGGATTGGGTATTCTAAAATAATATTGAAAAATTGTTTCAAGTATTTTTTATTTATTTTTTTGGAAAAATATATTTCGGTAAATTGGATTCATTTAGTTTTGTTTTATCTTAGTTGCAATTGGGTTTTGGAAGTTGTTTATAACTGGGTTATAAACTATTTAGGTAAATCATTTTATATAATCAGTTTTTTATAAATGGGGATAAATTTTATATCCCACTGGAATGAGCAGGGAAGTCATTGGTGAAAAACTACTGAGTTTTATACTCACCCCTTCATTGGAACTTTGGTGCTGTTCCAGAAGCTATCTTCTGAGATAGGGGAAAAGGTAACATTTCCCATGTTTTTAGCACTACATCATGATATTTTGGCTTTTCACGGATTGTGGATCTTGGATATTGTGGAGCATGAAGTCTTGTGGACTCTTGAGTGTCTTGTGTTGTTTTTCCACTATTTACATTGATATTGATTTATTCTTCCATTTTTTCTCACTTTGATATTGTTTTGAGATTCATGAATTTGTTTTTTTGTATTTCCTTTGTTCATGCATCATTTAGTAATTGTTTTGACTATGGTTTTTTGGTTTATTATTTTATTTAAAAAAATTTAAATCTCCCTCCACTTGTATTTGAAACCCTTCTACATTTATTTCTATCCTTTGGGGTATTTGGTATGTCGCTTAAGGGAAAGTAATTACTCATTGTGCTCTCAATCCAATGAGAATTAGTAGGTAATTACACATTTTCTCTACCATATATGATCTTCACCAGCTTCTCTTCATATTATAGGTCATTATCAAATGGTACCACCTCTAGATTGAGTACATGCAATGGGTCTACTATGTACTTCCTCAAGAGTGATACATGGAATAAAACATGTAGTTGAGATAGGTTATGTGGGAGTTGTTGTCGATAGAAAACAACCCTGATGTGATAAGGATCTCAAAAGGACCGATGTTCCTTAGACTAAAATTTAAATTCTTCCAAAATATCATAAATATATTATGTGGAGACATGAAGAGGAATACTATGTATCAAACAGAAAACTCAAAGTCTTGTAGATGACTGTCAGCATATCTCTTCTGTCAGCTCTGGGCAGCTTTGATGTGCTGCTGGATGTTCTGAACCTTTTCTATAGTTTCTTAGACTATTCCTAGACCAAGAAGTTTTAATTCACAAACATCATCCCAACATTCTGGTGTTCTGCACCTCTTCCCATAAAAGGCTTCATAAGGATCTATTTGGATGCATGAGTGGAAACTATTGTTGTAAGAGAACTCCACTTAAAGAAGATTTTGGTTCTATACACCTTTAAAGTCTATTGAACATGATCTCAACATGTCCTTGAGTGTCTAAATAGTCCAATAATATTGGAAATCATTTTGATGTTGATTTCCCATGATTAAGTTCAACTCAGTGTTCATAGCATATTAGAGACTCTTCCAGAACATAGAGGTGAATTTTGGATATCAATCATACACAATCAACAGTGGTACTCTTGTAACCCTTACCACTTCTTTGTTGTATATTTTTTCCAATTTATCTAGTGATAAATCATATCGAATTGCAATGAAGGGTGCAATATTTGTAAGACATTCTAGAGCAACCTAGATAGAATTATTTCCTTTGGTTGTCTTCAGATATTCGGTGACAAAGTCCATCGTGATGTTTTCACATTTTCATGTTTATAGGGGTTATGGTTGCATCATCCCCTTAGACTTCTTCCTCTCATCCTTCACTTGCTAACATACCATAAATTTTGATGTATATTTAGCTATGTACTTCTTCAGGCTATCCCATCAATTTTTCTCCCATAGATCTTGATACATCTTCATGTTTTTTGGGTGAATGGAAAAATTTGAACTATGTGCAACATCCAAAAGTTCATTTTTGAAATAATGATTTGATGAAACCCATAGTCCTAACTCAAATATCACAATTCATTATTTATTTATATTGAACTCTGACGATTTCCCTTTTCTGATAGTTTCCATATTCTTCTAAATTCCAACATCATCATTTTTAGCATCCTTTAACCGTTTCAAAAGAGGTAGTTTCCCAATAATTTGTGAAAGGATTGATGATTTTCCCTTATTTATGATTCCCATGTCTATCTTCCTTAAATTTAAGAAGATCGAATCCTTTTTAATTCTCATCAATGATTGAATTGTTGTGTCCATTCAAATTCAAGCATATGGAACCTTGATTGCTTTCTCATGGTGGTAATGGAATGAGAATTCATAATATTTGTTGTGTTCTAACCATATTCATTGGTGAATATTCACCTCTTTCTATGTGAATATATAGTTGATACTTTTTTGATCTGTATATATTCCACACTTCTACCAAAAGAATTAACGCCTCCAGATTTTCCATGAAAATATCAGAACTGACAACTCCATATCATTTGTGGGATAGTTTTTCTCATTAATTTTCAACAACCTTAGGGCATATGTAATTATTTTATCATTCTACCTCATCACATTACCAATTACCTTCATCTAAGAATCACTGATGATTACAGAAAACACCACAATTTTGGGTAGAGTGAGAATAGGGCTTGTTCATCAACTCCATGATCCTTTATTAACATTCATCATTCCAATAAAACATGAATACCTTATGAGTTATGTTGGTGTAAGGGTTAGAAAAGCGTGATAAATTTATCACAATTCCATGATAATATAGAGCTAACCCAAGGATACTATAGATATTTGTCACAGATGTCAGTGTTGGCCATCCCTCAAATGCCTTTATTTGTGAAGGATACATAGATACCACATTGCTTGTGATGATGTTCCCCCTGAATCATACATCCATAAACAAAAAATCACACTTGTTATACTTTTTATAGAGCTTCTTCATTTGAAATTTCCCTATCATAGTGCTCAAATTCTCTTTATGATCCTCCTTAGTTTTACAGTATATTAGAATGTAGTCACTAAAGACTACCACAAACTTATGAAGGTAATATATAAAGACTCTATTATTCAAGTCCATGAATATTGATGAAGCATTGTTCATTCTAAAAGGCATTAATATGAATTTATAGTTCCTGAAACTTGTATGAAAATCATTCTTGGAGATATTCTATGTATTTATCCTTACTTGGTAATATTTGGATCATTGACCCACCTTAGATAGGTATTGTACTCCACATAGCTGATCAAACCAATAATAATTTCATGGAAATTGATACTTGTTCTTAATAGTGTTTTTTCTAGCTCACGATAATCAATGAAGAGGTGCATTAATCCATACATCTTCTTAACAAAGAGAACTGGTGCACCCCTTGGTGAATCACTCGGGGGTATAGACCCTTTATCTAGATTATTATATAGTTGTTTCTTTATCTTTTCAATCTCTAAAAAAACCATTCTATATGGATTCTTGTATATTACAAATTCACTAGGTATAAGATTAATCATGAATTAAACATCTCTTCCAGGAGAAAGACCATGAAATTCATAGGGAAACACATCAGCGAGTTCCCTCGCAATAGGCATGTATTCGAGTATGGTTTTTCCTTAGACTCAATCATCTAGTGAAGATAAAGGTATTCATTGGAAAGTAATATCCATTCTTAAGATGATGGTTATAATGAAGATTCATCATCCTGCTTCCACCTGTATAGAATCAGGGGTCAATTCACCATATTAAGAGTGATTTCCCTCTTGCTGTAATTTATGTTGGCTCTATATAGGGAAAACCAATCCATTAAAAAAAATTCAGGAAATTCCACCAAGTGATGTATGATGAGTTTTCATGTGATGTTAAATCCAAAAATTATGGTACGAAGTAGTCATATTCATGGGATGTTATAATTTCCCCATTTTTCATTTTCACTAATATCTCTACTTCCGTGATTTGTGGTGGTGGTTTGATTATTCTACTAAAATTTTGTGATATAAAAAAAGGTATAGAACAATGGATGATAACCCTACTTTTCACATTTATATTATGGTTCAAATTTATCCATTATGGACTTAGATATGAGCATATTAAACAATTGAACACATAAAGGTGAATCTAATGACATTAACTGGATATATTTAAATTACAAATATCCCTTAACTTGTGAGTTCTAGGATTCAATATATTTTATTCCTGATCTATTTTATAACTTATATTCTTATGGGATTTTTTGTTTCTATTTCCTATAATAATTATTCGTACTATGATTATGAATTTAGAAAATCATATCTCAATGGAAGTGTCAAACCAAGAGTGCAACAGGGCCCGTTGTCATACACCAATTCTCATTTGAGTCTATCTCAAAGTAGTGTTTTTGGGTTTTTCTCTTAGACACATTTGTTCCAGATCCACCTCTACTTGTTTGTATCCATTCAAGGATGTATTTTATTGATAAGCCACACACTATATACTAACCATAAGTTAAGGGTTATTATATTATTCATAGAATTATCCCAATGGTTTTCAATAGAGTTTTCTAATCCTAATCCCAAAAAAATAAACCTATCCTATGATACCAACTATAACATCCCAACTCTTTATTTCACATTTTAACATGATTTATTACATAAAATTTCACTTAATAAAACTTATAAGATCCATAGTTCTAGTGTCTTTGTATATTAGGAAAATTACAAAACAACTTAAAACATGAAATTCACAGCTTTATTGAAAATAACTTTTACATGACCACAAAATTTCTTTATACTTAGCATTGTAGGGGATAACCAGAGGACATGCATAAGAAAAGGGTGATCAATAAATCCCATTAGGGTAGTATACATGGAATAACATGAGGTATACAATACATGTTAGGAAATAGGAATATCAATGGATCATAAGAGAAAATGAACATAAAGACATGAAATAGCATGATATTCATAACATGGAAATGTGGAAACAACTTAAAATAATACATCATTAACATAAAAAAATTAGGTAAACCCTTGTCCCAACATGCTAAAAAATGTTAATATAAAGGAATCAGGTAAACCCCTATCCTAATATGATGTATCATGATACTAAACATTACCCAATTAATTGGAGTGCTATCAGGTCACACCCTTATTAATCATTTTAATCTCATGCTTAAGTGTGCCACGTAGATTATAAAACATGTATTAACTCAAAATTGTCATTTATTACATGATCAAGGAATGTGGAATACATACATGTAATTCCTCAATAAAAAATAATATGTGCTTAAATGTTAATACCCTTAATAGAGGAATCAATATGGTATTTACTACATGAGGGTATTGGCATGGAAAATCATGGTGCAATTTTGACATCATAACATCGTTATAATGATATTCATAAATTCGGTTAATGAGAGAGAAAGGGGTCTATCAGTATTCATACATCGTATGTAAAGTAAGTGGATGATTGAAAATAACATCCCAACAATGTGAAATGTAATTTCTATACATAATATAAAATAAATTCTCCAATAGAAATGAGATGAGAGAAATCCCTTATAAAATTTCAGCATAGTAACGGGTGGCTTTGAAGTATCATATGGGGTTTAATGGGAGTGAAATGAAGATAAAAGAATTTATACATAAAATGGACAGTAAAGAGGAATGGAATAACATATCTCAAATCAATAAAATTGAAATTAAAATGCATGAAATAAAAGAGGTGCCTGAAAGAAGAGATGAGGGATCCCTTACGAAATTTATGCATAGTAACAGCTTAGTTAAGGGTACAAATGGAGGGGGGATAAATGATACAAAATTGAAATAAAATAAAATAGATAGTAGGTAATTGATTATAAAAAGATTAAAATATAACCAATTGAAATTTTCAAACAGGGTTCTTTAATTGAAAAAATAGTGTAAGGTGAGGATCCCTTAACTGGATGTGTGAACCCAAAGGCATGGCAGAGGCTTCTTGGGAGCTCGGGGAGAAAAAGTTAGGTCCTTATAAAGTATGGGGAATAGGTTGTTAGAGTTTCAATGATCTTTGAGGGAATATAAATGAGTGTTTGGGTGGGATTATGTAGGTAAAGAGAAGGATTTCTTTATTATTTTGGTTTTGGAAACTACTCATTAAAATATTCAAAACCACAAACCATTCCATGGTTTTTTACCATGATTTCATGAAAATTGTAGTGTCATACATTAATATACAATGCTAAGGGACAAATATATTAAAATATTTCCCATCATTATGTAGAGCTGAGTCACACTTTCAGGAGAATGATTTTTAAATCTTAAAATATTTTATATGTCTTAGAGGATTCATTATTTCTTTATAAATTAAATCAAATAAACCTAAAATTAAATTATTTTAATGTAAATACATATATTTTACGTAATATGCCTTTTATATTTTTTATTAAATCACTATTGGGTCATTATGATGTCATAAAACACATTATATATTAATATGGTATTTAATTTTAACCCAAAAATTCCACTCTCCAAGAAAACTATGATAAATAAACCATTGTATAATTTGGATGTATTTATTAAAAAATAATATTAATTTTATGAAAATTATTTTCTAAATATTTTAGTTTTTACTTTTAAAATAAAAACCATCATTTTTGGAAAATTGAAATGTTTTAACAAAAATACTTTTAAAACATTAATAAAAATGACAATTGACTTCATGTAAATTATAAGATCTTTTATATTTAATAAAATTAATTTATTTATAATTTTTTATTTAATTTTTTTTAATTTAAAAATCCATTAATTCATCAAAAAATATTTCTTAATTGAATTTTAATATTAAACAAATATATTATTTGTTCTTTAAAAATCATTTACAATGTAACAAAAATAAAATGAAAGTATATTCAGTATTCCATATAGAAATAATGCATATAATCATAATGCTAGTTTCTTGTTACATATCAATTTTTTACATCAGTATACACTCTTAGTGTACGGTGTGAAATTGTTGTAATTTCTAGGTTTTTTTCGGTGAACTTGGTTTGGTTCATGATCTCAATGAGATGGAACTTCCCTCATAAATGGTTTCGCTCAACCCTAAGTAGTTAGATCTCTACTTGGGTTTGGTCTAGATAAAACCCTAGAAGTTCTACCTCCCTTGAAATCTCTGGTTAATGGGATTCATATTGTATGATACTACTAGTTGAGGCCATCACTTCATTTGTATGTGTCAAAAGGATTTGTTAAAACACTATATTTGTACTTGTAATGTGATCACTTATTATCATCTATATTACCAATGGTAAAGACATATAATGATCATTTATATACTATTTTATATAATAAAACAAAATGACTGAATGTGTTTTTTATATCCATAATACATTTAATTCAAAGAAAGGGAATTTTATTCATAACAGTTCGGGTCGTTATAGTAATGGACATGGAATAAGGTCTATGTATAATCTTAAAAACATAAAAGTCACTTCCCCACATAAACTAATAGACCTAAAAAGTTGTACCACACATAAATTTGTGAAAAAAATATCAAGTTCATGTATATAATATTTAACTAATGAGTAATCATTAATTACCAAATGCATTAGAGGGAGATATATGTCCCACCCATATCATAATTAAAATAACAAATATAAGAGCCAGAATATCAAAGAAATGAATCATAAAAAAATCCATGAAAATAATTGGGTCTCATGAACATTTAATTATATTATAACCCATGTAATGGAAATATGTTTCAAAATAATTTCATCATTTTATCATATTATAACCCATAGAAAAGGAATGGGTTTCATAAAAATATTTTCATCTGAAACAAACAAATAAAGATTATGAATAATAATATTTTCCTTGGATCATATTCCTAGTGAAGAATAATTTATATCTATGGATAATATCTTTTATTAATAAGAATAACATTAATAGATCATTAAAACATTCATGATGAAAATAACTTAACCATTTTGAAGTCCCTTTTTTGAACTCTATTTTTTTAATATTATTAAAAAAATTCTTTAAAAATAACCATGGAAAAATATAAAGTGAGATTGAAGTTATTGAGTGGTCATGATGGTGGTAAATTCCATTAATTCCCTGTAAATTTAAAAAACTCATGTCATACTTTTAAAAAATTCAAAATGTACCTTCTTTGGAAATAGAAAAGAAGAATTCTTTTAAAATCATTTTGTAACATGTGAATCTTGGGTAAAAATGAATTTAAATATCATAAGTGACTAGTAAAAACGTAATTTATAAAATTTTTATAAATAATGGATATGGAAGAAAAATTATTTTGATCAAATTGATAAATATGGGGGATTTTTGTTAAAATTTCATTCTTAGTCTCTTGAGTACATGATGTAAAGAAAATATGAGAAAAATATATATTTTAAAGATATAACTAGAGCAGGGGAAATTATATGAGTTTATTGAGTGGTAATATATATCATTACATTATAAAAAACATAATCATATACATTCCTGATAATAATTATTTTGAAAGATAAAACCATTTCCACAATTGTTACATTTGAATTGTAAGCCCCATGAAATCAATAACCTCCAATAGATCTGTAAATTCACATAAATTTAATTATTTGACTCATAATAGGCATTGATGGTTAATATATGCACCACATAATTGATATAAGTGTTGAATGTAGAATTTTCTCGTAAATATAAAAATGATATGAAAAGAACATACCCTAGTTCCAAATTTTGCTACATGTAGTAGGACCACATATTCTTTGAAACAAATCCTTTAGATATCCTCTTAAGAAAAATAGGGTTTGACATTTTGGAGGACCAGAAATTATATAATGTATCTAATGATGTTTAGAAGATATTTTGGTAGGAATTGGTTGTGGTAGAGGGCTCAGTGTAGTGTGAAGAAGATAAATAATATGTTCCCTTTTATAATTTAGGTGAAGGGAAACTTTGGAATTTTATAAAATATTAATGTCACGAACCGAATCGATCGCCACCAAAAATGGAACCAAACCCAGCCCGTCACAAGTCCCGAAGGGCGTTCCCGATCCCCACGGGCTGGCACAAGTTCCCGGGTATCATAAAATGAAAATTGGGAACGATTTACCCAAGTTTATAAACATAAAACAACAAAAGAATCCAATGAAACAAATCTGGATTTTTCAAACCAAACATTATTTTACAAAAAATCAGAACTGAATTACATGGCTTAAAACAACTCAAAATGTCTATACCAAAGGTACAAATTCAAATAAGGACAGCCCAAGAACCCTCATGGCAAGGGGCACCGCCCTCAAGCCACCTCCACAAGACTTCACCACCAAGAACCTGCTAGAAACCCGAACCACTAGAACAAAAAAAACTGTACCCAACCTGCGACAACAAAAACAAACATGTCTACTTACACCCAAGGGTGTAAGTAGGGTTTTATCCAATGCCCAGTAGGATACCACCACTAAGAGATTCCATGTGATGAACATTTAAAGACGAAAAGCATGAAGTTTTCAAAACCATGAAAAGCTAGTTACAATTTCTAAAAGATGCAAATTTGAATAAAAACAGTTTTCAAGTGGGATATCATTAAGAATCAACACTTTTAAAAATAATTTCAACAGTACTGAATTTTCCATCCAACTATACTGTATGCCGATGGTAAGTACAAAGTAAATAATGAGCACAAGAAATAGGAAGTAACCCCTTGGCACTAGCTAGCTGTGGGTCACAGGTACCTCGTATCTCGGTGAGAGTAACCATCACAAATATCCATTCTTGTGAACGATCCACTAGTAGGGAACATACCCATATCCTAGTGGTCCCCAATTATCATCATCATAGATTAGTTAGAGTTGTAAGCGTCAATCTTGCTAAGTGAAACTGAGGCCAAACCCCACGGATTCACTAGCATACTAGTACCCGTCCACCCACCTAGATACCCAGGTTTTCCCCTTGTGCAAAAACAAGTTAAACAAGTCAATAAATATACATTGAACATGAAAATATCATTTCCACATCAAAAATTCACCAAACATCCCATATGTATACCACACAAGTCACAAAAATCCATTTTTCATTCAAAATGATTTTGAAATCCGAATCACACCAAAATAGCCCACAACACGTTTCACATTTCTTCAACACTTCCAAAAAAACCATTAAACACTTTTATAAAACAATTATAAGATATTTAAACTCATATAACAGCCCACACACATGGAATATAAAACTTCTTTCATAATCAAAAATTCAATTTTTCACATCACACTCACACAAAACACTCCACATCACTTTCACATCACTTTGACTCCTCAATATCTCCTTTAAAAAAAATTAATAAAATATTTCCAGGATGATAAATATTACATAACAACATTTTCAAAAATTAAATGGACCTTTTAAAAATATACTCCTACCAAAATAGTTTGCTGATATAGTTTCACCTATTACACAACCCAATAAACCATTCAAAACATTCATAAAACAATTATAAAGAGTATAACCAAACATTGCACATAAAATCCATTTCAAAAACCTATTTTTAATCCAAAATCACACCAAGACCATACCAAAACAGAATTTTAATCCCAATAAACATGTAATAATCCACTTTCAAATGTTATATAATCACCTTGAATAATATCACAAAAGATACCCATGAGAACACACAAATCCATAAAACACTTTCAAGGAGTATAACAAGGTTATACAAATAAAACCATTCAAATACTCCCCCTATTTAGGCCCACATGTAACTATATCATTACCAAACCATAATTGGAAGCCCCTTTCAACAACTAATAAACCACTTCTACATTTTACAAAACTACCACAAAAGATAACACATGAAATACATTTGAAAAATACACACTTCAATCAAAAAATGTAACTTTAAAAACAAATGCTTTACTATTACTACCAAAAATGGTTTTCTCATAATTCACATCACATAAGGAACATGTAAAATTATTTAATCAAGCAAACTAACTCATTATTAAATGGTTATCCACGGAATCACCTACCGAATGTGTCGAAACCCTCAAATATTGGGGCGAAACATCAACTGCATGACCGCCGCACCTCAAGGAAGTTAAAAGAAACCTAAAACCTCAATATTTCACCCAAAATAAAGTAATTTAGAACCTATTCACGAACCCTAACTTCTGGAATTTTTTATAATTCAAGAATTAGGGAAGAAACCCTAAGCAATTTGAAAGAGGAAAGAAATAGACTCACCTACTTGAAGTATCCTGAATTAATCACTCCAAAAACAATAGTTGCTAAATTTAAAACTGCCAAAATTCATGGATTCTTCGAGAAAGATATAGGAGGTAATTTTGGAACTGGAATAGAGGGAAAATAGTAATAATTGAGAGAGTTAAGAAGGGATGAAGTTACCTCTTCAATTCTAGCCGATTTGAGACACCCTATGAATATCAGCCCTAATTCACGATATCAAATAGCTCCAAGGAGGGGGGGAAGGCAATTGGAGCGCGACTGGGTTTCTTAGGGTCGATTGGGAGGTGGAATCACCGAAAAAACGCAAATAGTGAAGGAGATATAAAAAATTTAAAAATTATTGTTAATGCAGGAAATGGGCCTTCGGGCAGGCCCAATATCTTAAAAAAAACCCATATCCAGCATTATTATGGATTTATAAAGGCTAAAAATTTATATTTTGGTGTTAATAGGTCAAAGGAGACCATTTAGGAATTGGAATGAAGGAAAAATATTAAAAAATGAAAAAGTTATAAAGGAAACAAATTTTATTTTTAAATCAGGAATTGGGCTCACGGTTTGGCCCAATTCATGAAAACTCATCTATTTCTCCATAAAACCTTTGGAAACAATCCAAAACAAAGAATGAAAGGAAAATAAATGAAATTTAACTTCAAAATAAGTCATTTATATGAAAATTATTTCCACCATGAAAACTTTCGGTCCCCGGAAAGCTATAGAAAGGCCAGATACGAAAGCCAAACCGAACTGATAAACCAAGATGTACTCCCTTTCCAGGTTTCGCCCCCAAAGGCCAAAACACATCCATTGATCAATTAAGGAAGGAATAATTCACAAAAAAATCATACACCACTTTCCTGAAATAATAAATCACATTCAGGCTTTATCCCAAAGGAAAACAACTCAAACACTATCAGAACAAGACTCAAGCAATTCACTCAAACAAACAACAACATCGAACATGGTTACACATACCTTGCCATAACAAAACCATTGGGCACTCTCCAATCTCAATGGTTACTCAAGGAAGATTTGGTAGCTTGATAGATCCGAATGAGACTACCTACCACCAATCCTTTACCATGGATAAATCTAAGTTATTGGTACGGGGAAAAAAAATAGGCTCCCCACCATAAGAACCAACAATCTTAATCGACCAGCATGGACCGGTACAGAAAGACCCCAAAATATAAAGTGTTGGGACGACCACATGGTTCGTCTGCATGGTTTGGGAAACTATGAACTAATAGTGGAGATTCTTCTATCTACATGGTTTTTTTTTGGGGGGGGGTGGGCATGGTCACTACTAACCAAGTGCAAACCGTGTGGTCAACCTGTCTAGCCAAAATTCATACCTTTCTCTAAAGAATCAATGGAAACCAAAGAGGGAGGGAATAACATTGTGTGATTACATGGGTACAAGACCCTCCACCTATTTCAACCGAATGGGAACAACATAAGAAATATGATGACACCATAGGTTTAAACTCTTATTATAGTTCATATTGAGGATAGGACTTTGCACAAGGGTTTAAATGACACTGGGGTTTCCTCTGACTATGCGCCAGCTTCTCTCCAGGACCTATGGCTGGAGCTCAAAATATTGAAGCATCTTCGACCTCATAGTTAGGCTTTGGAAACCACCTGAATGAGAATTCTTCTTTCGTTGCAAACAACAACTACACCACAATCCCCCCAATAAGTTTTTTCCAAGACATAACACATTCCAAACTCACTTTACCCTAAATCGATATTTCACTGAAACAAGGGATTAGAAGATTTACACACATCACACCTCGTTTGTTAGGGTGAGAAAAAATAGAAGTAAAGAACACTTATACTCACCTTCCTCTAAAATGGAATATATTTTTTTATGTTTTTTTCAACGGAGACATTCTCCCAACATAATAGAGACTCTCAGATGATTTCCCAACTTTCACCTTTACAGTCAATCGAGCACATGACATCATGAGGAATCACCGAACATGACCATTGCGACTGATATAAACAATGAATAGAGAGGGAACTTGTACAACATCCCAAAACAACACACAATTCTAGAAAGTGGCCATAATATCCTCTCATGACCAGATTTACCACACTAGTAGTTTAACATGAACTCCTTCTTCGAAGATACAATGAAGGACCGAGAGTTCCTCTTAGACACTATCCAAATACTCATCCATGCAAACAACCCCAGAACACATCCACCTTCGAAAAATTAGGAAACTTAAAAGGCTAAGGTCACTTTCAACCATCCATAATCAATCTCCAACTACAAGAGGATACACAAAACCAATAAAGGAAAGGGTGTATACTAAATCTAAAAAGCTCAAGAAATAGATTCCTTATATTGATCAACTGGAGGATTTTCCAATGGAGAAACAATCTGGGTTGCGCTTCAGTTATGCATTAACCTTTAATGGGGGCGTACCTTATCCAATGAGAGAACCCAAGGACCCAACCAATCTGGTCCATTGGTCAAAACAATCCATAAAATAGCTCCAAACACATGAAGGGAACTATCGTAAAGGAATCCCAAAACATTTTTCAAAAGAGACCACTAACCGTCCCTATAACACATGTTACCGACCAAACACAAACCCAAAACACAGTTCAAACAGAAGGGGTTCTTGGAATCAAAACATCCCACAACATAAACATTTTCAAAAACCCATAATACAAACCATACAAAAATATTCATCAAGACATCGTGTTTTTCATTAAAAGTAATTATTTGAGAACAAACATTTTAGCAGTAAGCATATCCACCAATGGTACCCATGGGCCTCACACATGCATGTTTTTGTGCCACACCAGACACCCTCCTCATATCCATCCCGTCACTCATCCATTCGTGCCATCAACCATCCATCATCCCATATAACCCCATGCATGTGGTCGCTAATGGAAATACCAAAGGTTAAAACAAAAATTCTTCCCACATTTCAAAACCAAAACGGTCAACCAACACATCCTTTTTTCTCATAACCGCTAACCATGAGAACAAAATCCCAACTCACATCTTACAAAAATTTTCAGAAAGTCACAAACATTTAGAAAATAACTCCCTTTCAAGATATTCACATCAATTTCAAAACATCTCATCCCATTAAAACACACTCTGATTGTTTAGAAAACTCTATTGGAAACACTTTTCAAAACCAACTTCAATATAGTTCCTGATTTCAAAGAGGTGTAATCACACCATTTTAAATTTCAAAGAAATTCTGAAAATTAAGTTCCGCCATTTCATAAACCAAAACATTCCCTCTTTATTTGAAAATCATTTCACAAAAACATTACACTTCTTAAAACCAAAGTGCTAAGGTTTCAAAACCTAAGCACAAAATAGTGCAAGAGGAAACTAGTTTCAGTGTGTGACTTGGAAATATGGTTGGAATCCATATTCCAATCACTTCACTGTCACAGAGAGTGTTCTAGGAAATATCCTTGGCTCCACATGGCTTGCCAGGCCTTGCGAGCTCACTAGGACCATTAACCCAACTCTCTTTTCATTTCCCTTAATCATCATCGAACCAAGAAAACCGAAGGACTTAGATAAATCCCGACTTCTCTTGGAAACTTGAATCCCATTATGAGGTGTGGTGATCAGGCACACTATCCATAACTAGAATTCCATGTCCCAACAATACTAACTCCAGACTATCCTGACTCTTCCCCAAATAACATGACCCAAAGAGCTAACCTGAACCCCATTGATACCATTTTGTCACGAACCGAATCGATCGCCACCAAAAATGGCACCAAACCCAGCCTGTGACAAGGCCCGAAGGGCGTTCCCAATCCCCACGGGCTGGCACAAGTGCACGGGTGTCATAAAATGAAAATTGGGAATGATTTACCCATGTTTATAAACATAAAACAACAAAAGAATCCAATGAAACAAATCTTGATTTTTCAAACCAAAAAATCTTTTACAAAAATTCAGAACTGAATTACATGGCTTAAAACAACTCAAAAGGTCTATACCAAAGGTACAAACCCAAATAAGGACAGCCCAAGAACCCTCATGGCAAGGGGCACCGCCCTCAAGCCACCTCCACAAGACTTCACCACCAAGGACCTGCTAGAAACCCGAACCACTGGAACAAAAAAAATTGTACCCAACCTGCGACAACAAAAAAAACATGTCTACTTACACCCAAGGGTGTAATTAGGGTGTGATCCAATTCCCAGTAGGATACCACCACTAAGAGATTCTATGTGATAAACATTTAAAGACGAAAATCATGCAAGTTTTCAAAACCATGAAAAACTAGTTACAATTTCTAAAAGATGAAAATTTGAATAAAAACAGTTTTCAAGTGGGCTATCATTAAGAATCAACACTTTTAAAAATAATGTCAACACTACTGAATTTTCCATCCAACTATACTGTATGTCGATGGTAAGTACAAACTAAATAATAAGCACAAGAAATAGGAAGTAACCCCTAGGCACTAGCTAGCTGTGGGTCCCAGGTACCTCGTATCTCGGTGAGAGTAACCATCACAAATATCAATTCTCGTGCATGATCCACTAGTAGGGAACATACCCATAACCTAGTGGTCCCCAATCATCATCATCATAGTTTAGTTATAGTTGTAATCTTCAATCTTGATAAGTGAAACTGAGGCCAAACCCCACTGATTCACTAGCATACTAGTACACGTCCACCCACCTAGATACCCAGGTTTTCCCCTTATGCTCAAACAAGTTCAACAAGTCAAGAAATATACATTGAACATGAAAATATCATTTCCACATCACAAATTCACCAAACATCCCATATGTATACCACACAAGTCACAAAAATCCATTTTTCATTCAAAATGATTTTGAAATCTGATTCACACCAAAATAGCCCACAACACGTTTCACATTTCTTCAACACTTCCAAAAAAACCATTAAACACTTTTATAAAACAATTATAAGATATTTAAACTCATATAACAGCCCACACACATGGAATATAACACTTCTTTCATAATCAAAAATTCAATTTTTCACATCACACTCACACAAAACACTCCACATCACTTTCACATCACTTTGACTCCTCAATATCTCCTTCAAAAAAAATTAATAAAATATTTCCAGGATGATAAATATTACATAACAACATTTTCACAAATGAAATGGACCTTTTAAAAATATACTCCTACCAAAACAGTTTGATGATATAGTTTCACCTATTACACAACCCAATAAACCATTCAAAACTTTCATAAAACAATTATAAAGATTATACCCAAACTTTGCACATAAAATCCAGTTCAAAAACGTCTTTTTAAGCCAAAAGCACACCAAGACCATACCAAAACATAATTTTCAGCCCAATCAACATGTAATAATCCAGTTTCAAATTTTATATAATCACCTTGAATAATATCACAAAAGATACCCATGAGAACACACAAATCCATAAAACACTTTCAAGGAGTATAACAAGGTTATACAAATAAAACCATTCAAATACACCCCCTTTTTAGGCCCACATGGAACTATATCATTACCCAACCATAATTGGCAGCCCCTTTCAACAACTAATAAACCACTTCTACATTTTACAAAACTACCACAAAAGATAACACATGAAATACATTTGAAAAATACACACTTCAAGCAAAAATGTAACTTTAAAAACAAATGCTTTACTATTGCTTCCAAAAATGGTTTTCTCATAATGCACAGCACATAAGGAACATGTAAAATTATTTAATCAAGCAAACTAACTCATCATTAAATGGTTATCCATGGAATCACCTACCGAATGTGTAGAAACCCACAAATATTGGGGCGAAACATCAACCGCATGACCGCCGCACCTCAAGGAAGTTAAAAGAAACCTAAAACCTCAATATTTCACCCCAAATACAGTAATTTAGAAACTATTCACGAACCGTAACTTCTGGAATTTTTTATAATTCAAGAATTAGGGAAGAAACCCTAAGCAATTTGAAAGAGGAAAGAAATAGACTCACCTACTTGAAGTATCCTGCATTAATCACTCCAAAAACAATAGTTTTTGAAATTGAAAATAGCCAAAATTCTGGGATTCGTAGAACAATATATAGGAGGTAATTTGGGAACTGGAATGGAGGGAAAAGAATAAGAATTGAGAGATTTAATAAGGGATGAAGTTACCTCTTCAATTCTGGCCGATTTGAGACACCCTATGAAGATCAGCCCTAATTCTCGATATCAAAGAGCTCCAAGGAGGGGGGAAGGCAATTGGAGCGCTCTCGGGTTTCTTAGGGTCGAGTGGGAGGTGGAATCACCGAAAAAACACAAATAGTGAAGGAGATATAAAAAACATTTAAAAATTATTGTTAATGCAGGAAATGGGCCTTCGGGCAGGCCCAATATCTTAAATAAAAACCCATATCCACCATTATTATGGATTTATAAAGGCTCCAAATTTATATTTTGGTGTTAATAGGTCAGAGGAGACCATTTAGAAATTGGAATGAAGGAAAAATATTAAAAATGAAAAAGTTATAAAGGAAACAAATTTTATTTTTAAATCTGGAATTGGGCTCACGGTTTGGCCCAATTCATGAAACTCATCTATTTCTCCATAAAACCTTTGGAAACAATCTAAAACAAAGAATGAAAGGAAAATAAATGAAATTTAACTTCAAAATAAGTCATATATATGACAATTGAAACATGATAATGTAATTAATTTTCCAAAATGATTCCAAATTTAACGGGATTCAAAGATAAGTTTTTATTAATCAAAATACCATCTCATAGTAAAATGAGTACTAATTTATGTGATTTTTTAAACCTTAGAATTCGGTTTAACACCTTAGTTAACCTATTTTAGCATTAATTGTGGTAATGTCTTTTTCACTCTTAAAATTAGATAATTTAACACATAAAGAGAAAATTGGATTATAAATGACCAAGGGATAAAATTTTGACTATATCATATCATACTTTTCATCTTTCTAGATTTTTGATTAATTTTAAATAATTTAATAAAATATTATTTTGATAAAAAAAATTAATTTCAATTTTGAAACTATTAATTTAATTTTACAGAAAGGAAATGATGAGAAATTATAAATTTGATATTAATATATTAAACTTAAATATAATGTTATATTTATCTATAAAATTTTTGGAATACAATAACTCAAATATATTATATTAATTTTAGTATTTTATGAAATCATTTATTGTATACATTAGTTAAATAAATACGACATAAATGTTGTATATGTATATAAGTAAATTAAATAATTAAATAATTGAAATAAATGTATCTCCAAAAAATAATTTCATTAGGTTTAAAATAGATATTTATATTCATTTGTAAATTTAATTCGGTGTTAAATTTCCCCATGATTACATTTTTATTAACAAAAAAATTATAAAAATATTTATTAGAAATATTGAATCCAATTATTCAAATTAAATTTCTCAATTTGAGGATATATATTTTAAAATAAGTGAACAAAATATAATGAGAATATCTTTTTAGATAAATACATTTTTAAGCAAAAAAACATTGTTTATTCTTATCTCATGCATAGAAAATTGATAAATGAATGTCAAAAATAATTATGTAATATATAAAACATACTATTTAGTAAAATAATTCATTAATATATATCAATATAATTCAATAATATAAAAACACCTTTCTCACATAAAAATAGTTTTTCAGTAAAAAAAGAAAAAAATGTTAAAATGGTTTTTACACTAGATTAAAAAACAAAATTTATTCTAATAAACCTAATTTATCAATTAAAAATATAATAGAATTATTTTTTACTTTGAAACTATTTTAAAACAAAATAAAACATTGTACATTCTTGGAATAATAATATAATTTTCTATAAAAATTAGTATTTTTCACTATTCATAGGAACACCAATCATATTAAAAAATTCTGAGAAATTCATCAGAAGAAAATTTATATGTTATTATTTAAAAAAATTATTTAATTTAATGAAATAATATTTTTTAAATTTTAAAAAATTTAAATATAATAAATTAGAAAAATCATTTTTGAAGGAAATCTATTTTTTAAGAATAATATGTCTTTATAAAAATTTAATGCTTATTTACCAAGAATTCATAAATAAATATATTTACTACGATGTTTTTTATATATGATAAGGTATTTAATCATATTCATAAAAGAAAAATTTATGTTCTAGGTTATAACAATCATATTTACATTATAACAATTTGTGGTTCATTTCATTTCGGTGTGGTTTGTCATGTACACAATTGGACATAATGTTATAACTTTAAAATCATGGGGTGTTACAAATTAAATATCAAGGTTATCTAAGAGATCATTCAAAAGAATAATTTATTTTCATTGTACATATAAAACATATAACTAATAAAGTAATTAATTTATAACTTTTTAAAACAAATTTCTTGAACATATTGGAAAACTATTCATTATATAAAATACCATCCCAAGTATTATTTATTATCTATAATTATGTCATATTTCCACAAATATATATTCCTTAAATGAATTTTCCTAAAGCCTCATAAAGTGTATTAATTTAGACATTAACTTATTTACCACCTTTTAATTTTATGTTTTACTATTGTAAGTGACATTGCATTACTTTTCCACATATTAAGTCAAATTATTATTTCCTTAAAGAAGTGTCTTTTACTCCCCATTAGTTTCTTACAATAACTAACAATATTACCTATGTTTTTCTTTTTTATCACACAATTCATTTAACTCTTGTATACTATGACTATCATAGTAAAAATCATAATCTCGGTAATATTGAAAATCATTAACTTAATTTAAATATTCCATCAAGAAAATTATTTCATGCCCTTTTTAGTTTTAATTCATCAATTGAATCAATATATTCACTCTAGATCCATGATTCCTTTATTTCACCTTTTTTCCATTTCTTATAATATTTTTCTCTTTGTTTTTCCACTTTGGACACTCATGTTTAATAAAACCATTCTACCAATATCCAAAATAGGTGAAATTTACCTTCTTATAATTTGTGTTTTTATATTAGTTTATGTTACCTACACTATAATTCTTTTTGTTCCCCCCCCCCCCAAGTCAACCTTCTATTATATTTTAGTTTCATTATATATCTTTCCAAACATCGCAGCAAATATAATAAATCACATTCTTTTGAATCATAATTGAAATCATCATAATAAAAAATATTAATTTATTTAAAATAAATCCCATTATTTTAGAATTTATAGCCTTCAGTATATTATTTGATTCGATCTCATAATAAAATAAGTATCAAATCAACTCATCGAGTTTATTCTCTGAAATATTTTCTCTTATCTATGAAAATCTTAATTTTTAGGCCACATATTTTTTAGTTCTCTAATCGCTATTTATAATATAACTAAATTCACCAAGGTATATCTAAATACACAAATTATATTCTAAATTTTAGTGCATATATGATATATTTGATCAATAATATTATTTTCAAACATCTATATGTTATGGAATAAGGACCAAATAATCCAAATATTAGTATATTGTATCATTTCAGTTCTATATTATGTTTCATGAAGAGTCCTCCAAATATACTGAGTTTTATTACATAATACTACATGGATAATAATGTTTGATTAATAGAACAATTATTAATATTCATTATTTTATAATTTAGAATATACTTATATTAATTATTACATATAATTATATCATGAACTAATTTTGAAGGTTTAAATAGTATTATAATTTAAATCCATTTCTAAATGGAAAAAAATATTTATATATTATTTTATTCTTGTTTTTTAGTATCCATAATAACTTATATTAATGTATGTTGAATTATGTAGATTAAATATATCATTGGTTCCATGAGAATTCATGGAAAAAATATCCATCGAGTATATTTTTTATAGACTATTATGTAGTTAATAATAAAATATAATATCTTAAAAAGATATTTGTGTATAGATACTACTGTTTATCCAATATATTTTCACATCTAGAAGTGTGAATTTATAGAATTTATAATATAAATAAAGTGCTATATTTATATTTACACATATATTTTTATAATGGTTTATAAAAATTTCCTAATCTACTCTTTATAGACTCTACTCTTGTACAAGCTAGGATGACACCATATCTTGATATTTTTATTGGAATAACATCCCAATTAGAAATACCTTTCAAAATATAGGCACAACTAATTAAAATTATTTGTTTTTGGTAGGGTAGTAGAATCATAAATAGTGATACATTCTTTTTATAGAATTATAAATAGTAAAAAACATTATTTTGTTGAAAAAAACATCAACTATATTCATATATATAATAATTTAAATGAAATTAAAATTATAAATCAATAAATTATGTAAAAGGATTAAAATGATAAATCTGGAACATTTAAAGCATCTCAATCACGTGATGAAGATTATTTCTGCATGTGTAGCCACAATCATATTATTGAAGAATAAAAAATTTTTATTAGTTAATATAAATTTATAATTCCGATATTTACAATAATTTTTCTATTTATAAACTCATTAAGATTTTTTCCCACAAATTATCATAATTTTTCATTATTTAAGAATACGGGATTCACATTCCATGGTTTCAAAATAATGGAATATCAGTTGAAATTCGACAATGATGTTCACTTACCCTAGACATTATTTATATTTTTTAGAGTTTTATAGTTGTCTTAAGAATTAATCTTCCAATATATTTGGATTATTCAAAAAATATTAATTATCAGAAATTGTTTCAATTTTATATCGTATTTTGTTTCAGCTTCATAGTATGGGTTTCTCTTCCTGATGTTATCTCTATGTATTTCCTAATATGTGGTTAGTTCTAAAAAAATTCTATGTTCTTTGAGTTGAGTATTTATTGGATTGGATTCATTATCCAATAAATGATATCATTATATAATTAGAGTAATTATGTTTTCACACCTAATGTCTCAGCATAACATTTACATGCAATGTAGCTTTTATGACATTATATTTATTATATTCATGAGTTCAGAATCCATGAAAATTATTAGGATTATTATATCCTTCTAACACTATATCAAATAATAAATATAATAATGAAACTTTTGGGTGTATTTAGTTGTCATTGTGCTATAATATCACTAATTATAGTCTCTATAATTGTTACTTTTACAAAACTCTTCATATTATTCACTCAAATATTTATTCATTTTAATTTAATAGATATTATAAATGTTTATTAACTAAAAATTTTTAGTAATACTTATAAAAAATGAATTAATGTGTTTTATATTAGTGATTCAAGTATCAAAATAAAATATTATTATTCAAACCCTTGAAGTGATAAAAAACTGGATCGTAATGCTCAATACACTATACTATGTTCATTGCCTTATCCTATGATGCTTGGTGTGTTTGAAATCCTTTAATTTATAGTTTTATATAGGTTCCATTTCATAGTTAAATACCTTTTATATAATAAATATGATGGTATCTCATTTTCATAGAACATTTAGAGAATATATGAGACATAATAACAAACACACATATAGTGAAATTAGTATAAGTATTAATGTAATTATAAAAATTAATAGATTATAAGATAATTGATCCAATAATTTTCAGTGTATTAATATTTAATAAGTTCTTATATTATCCCTATATTGAGAAGATGTTATACTATAAAATATATTCATTTTTCATCTTCAATTGGTGATATCAATAGTGAAGTGACACCTTTGAGAATCATTATTCTATATGAAGGTAATTAAAAAACAAGTCAATTTGAGGTTGTGCATAAATATTATTTTTTTTTGAAATTGTTATTCAATCAATAGTTGATGAACATAAAAATTAACCTATCGTTTTCTAGTCAAAAAGAATTTGTTCACCCCAATGTGTAAACATGGATATATAAACTACTTATCCAAATTAAATTTTAATTCCTTCATTAATTTATCTAACTTTATGGGGTTTATTATATATGAATTATTTGAAATTAATATCTCACTAGGAATAATTAATACTGAGAACTCTTTATGATGATCCATGGGGAGAACATACAAATCCACCAGGAAAACACCAACATATTATTATGTAATATAATTACATTAAATTTTTTTTAATTAATCACACCCATTTTGAGAAAATATACTTCTTTATTTGAAAACTATTTTAGTATTTGTAATGGAACCTCCAATAGATGATTTCAATTCATATTTTATATATATAGAGGATCTATATTGTTTGGAATGTGGAATAAAATTTCTTTATCTCAATATTTATCATTTCACCAATATAAATACATCTAATAAATTTCATATATTATTTTGAATTAATAAAATAAATGGATTATAATATTTTCAACAAGAATAATCTCACATATGTTAATTAGTTAATCATTTTACAATTTGAATTAGTTTATTATTCCAATGGATGTATTCATCGATAATTCAATCTCTAGGATGTGTGGTAACTATTCAACACCCTTAGAATATTTTTATGAAGGGAATTAATGAAATAAACTCAATCCAAATAATAAATGATTCAATCATTATTAAGTAATGAGTATCCTAATAACAAATTAAATTGGTTTACACACCAAAAATTTGTTCATGATATAAATCATCATTTTTCTCTTTTATTCAACAGGTTATGGAATTGATTAGTTAATCATATGACATAATGATCAAGTTTTCTCCAATTTTAAAACTAAACCATGATTGATTCATTAGTTATAATGTTATATCATCCATTTTATTGGTAAGAATCTTCATATATCTAAAATATATTTCAATTTAATTATATCCCTTTCTATATTAGAATCACTAATGAAAACCCTTAATAAAATTACTTGAGTAGTTTCTAGTATTTTAGGATTATATGAATCTAAATAATTTCCCCATTATGACCTTTTAAATTAGTGTCTCTAATATTAATCTTTATAGTTTAATTATAATATTCAAGTCCCCAAGACCATTTAGAGTCTATAATATTTTTCTCTCACATGATATAATATCAAATATTATACTATTTTCCTCCAACCTCTTGATTTCTTATATCAATTAAATTAATAAATTTTTAAACAATAATGTATAGATGAATTTTTCATTCATAAATGGTTACAAATCCCAATACATGACCTAATCACCTATAAATGTTTTCTTCGTATGAATAAATAAATTCATCATCCCTTATGTCGATCTCCAGAAATTCTATTGTCATATTTATATGTAAAATATAGGGATATTGTTTATTGAAAAATATCATCTTGAATATGTCTTACTCCATTAAGACAACTATTTATTTTGGATTAGTTATACTGAAAAATGTTCAACATAAATCTAACTCATATTCCAGGTAGTAGACATGTATTATAACATTATCTTGATTAAAACGTTAAATCATAAAAAAAAATCTATTGAGTTTATCCATTTATCTATAATTAATTGACCCATAAATCCACTAATTTTTATATTAGTATCATATAAATAGTCATGTATCATGTTAATAATTATTTGGTGAAGTTGAGAAATCCTCATAATTTTTTTTTAAATTTTTTGAAACTAAACACAGTTGAGTTAACACATAAATAATTTTTTTTTGAATTATGTTCTTAGCATGTTATATAATTAATTAGGGAAATATTTCATAATTGTTAATAATAATTATTTGATAAGCTCCTCATAAACATGTTAGTTTACAATAAATAAAAAATTATTAATAATAATAAATAATACAACTAATATAATTCAATAATAATGGATACATAATCATATTATTTTAAAAAAAAATGCTTAAATTTATAATATGTCCAAACACGTGACGACATTTCTCAACCTATTATTTATATTTATTTCTTCATTTACACTCTAACATAATTTATAATAACAAAATATTTATTTGATACCAACTATAATTACATATATTTCATAATATTAATTTTATATCATTTATTTATATTGATATATAATATTTATAATAATAATAAAAACCCAAAAAACACAATGGTTTAGTTTATTTTAATATTATATACATATTATTTAACTTTTTCAGAATTAAATAAACATTTATTTAATGAGAATACATGGGTTTATCAAGAAATAACACATAAATAAGTGTAATTAATCATGATTTAGAATAGTGGAACAATCATAATGTTTTTAAAATAAATATATAAGTTATGTATTACTTATAACACATTACAACATCATATTCCATAATTATCACCCATTACTTATACATTTAATATAAGGAGATATAAATATTACCCCTTTCATTATAAGGAATATAATTTTTTTATCGCCCATCATTCTTTTAATATATTCACATATATGTGTGACCTATAATATAACGACATGAAAATAATCATATATCAAAAATAATGTCATATTTTTATTAATATACAAATATAAAAAGGGTTATATGACAATATCGTGAGTGGTTATTAAAATAAAGAGATAGTAGTGTAAATAATGTAAGACCCAAAATGAAAATCGGATAAAATCATAGAATGAATTAAAAATGAGGCATTATTTGTATAGATATTTTTGGATCATAAAATAGTTTTTAATGATAACTATAGGAACCATTGTATGAATTGAGAAGAATTTGTAAAATAATTAATATGGAATCATCTTACCTTATTTTTCATCTTTATTTTTATATAATTATATCTTTTTGAATATACAAAATTAGTTCATTAGTTATTTATTTAAGGAACGCATTTATTCTTTTATAACTTATTATTAAAACAATTTGTTCAATATTCTTAATTTATTATATTTTTCATATATGTTTTAGTATATATTCATCAAGATAGTTTTATTATTGGTTCAACCATGTGGTTTATATGATTTTTTTAGAAAACATTCATCTATATAATTTTCAACATATTCTTTTTTTAAAATTTTAAATCTTTTATTATTGAAAATTTTGTTCAATGTAGTTATAGTTTAGATTAAATAAATAGGTATTTCTTGGTTTTTTCTTTTAATGTTTGTTTCCAACTATAGATGTAAAATTAATATAATAATGGTAATATAAATTATTCCCTTTAATATCTTCAAATATGTCTTAAAAATCCAATATTTTTCATTTTAAAATTATTATGATGATTATATGTTATTCAAAGAAAATTTGGAAAGAGGTTTTTTGTATTTTAGATAAATAAATTGAAAGATAATGGAAAATCTCCAAATAAAATGATTTTGATACAATGAAATAACAAAGTAATAAATCAATTGAGAAATTCTGGATAGATTCATTTTGATTTAAAAATTTAATATCAATTTTATGAATGGAAACAATAAAATCTAGTTTATAAAATTATGTGAATTTATGATAAATTATATAATGAAAAAATTACTGTGAGGAAAACCAAAAAAATATAAGGAGTTTGGAAATAACACGATGTGTTCCCCTATTCAACCACCCCTAACTCAAGAGATTAAATTCTATCATTCCATTATCATAGAAGGGATCAATAAACCAATCATTAAAAATTTTGGGTTTTAAGTAACCACTTGAGCTTAAATGGAGGATAGGGAACCCATTTTAAACATTTTTTTAGTGTGATCCTAATGGATAAAGGTGGTTTAGAAGAGAGAGGATTTATTTTTGTAAAAACCCTTACAATAAAGTCCTAAAACTCTAGGAAGTAAGATTAAAACTTTTGTTGATATAGTTGTGAGAAATTTTGGTATCCTTGAGATATTGAGAAGTTGAAGTTGGATTCTAGAGTGGTTTTGGAGTAAATTCATAATTTGATATCATAATGATCAAAGAGTGTTGAGGGGAGACAATTTTTCTTGAGATCCTGCTTGGTCCATTTTTTATAGCCAAAAAACTTTTGGAAATAATATAGAATTGTACTAGAGAAAATTAGACATTTTATTTAAAATTTAATAGTGGTTCTATTGACATTAAATTTAGTCCATGTTTTTCAAAGGACAGAATGGATCGAACCACACCTTGCTTCACAAACCCTGTCCGTTTTGGCCTTAAAAACCCCAACAATACACCCTTCTAAACATCCAAATGGCCATTTTTCCTCTAAATATCCACCATTATCAAGTACCCCACTCCCTTAGACAGGTCTACCACTCCCTATTATATGACCAATGTGCCTTAAAATAGGCCATATTGATCAGTTTTTTGTACAAAATTCCCAAGAGGCTCCTCCACTTAAAATAATGGTCTTCTATGATTATTTATTCCTCCAAACAAAGCTTTCAAACTTACATTAGAAAATATTAAATGATACATCAAAGTTCTTATAATAATATAATAATATTTTATTACTTCTAAATGTAAATCAGTTAAATTAAATTTTTAGAAACCTAAAATAGTGATGATGATCAAGAAAACACCATTAGATAGAGGGGGAGAGGTATAATAATATCCCCCCTTTTGTTGATCAAAAAAATTACTTAAAAAGATATATTAAATGATAATATATATTTAATGTTATTGAAATTTTAATTCATGATTTTAATATAAGATATTTCATATGTTCATGGAGAAAATAAAAAAAAGAAGTACATTCCATAAGCAAGAATAAAACAGATGATTCAAAATTAAATAACAACCACTTAATAACATAATTAAACACTATAATGTTGAAAAAATTATCCCCCTTTTGAAAAATTATACCAAAATACCCATTTCAATCCCATGAAATTTCTCCCCTTTTTATGAATCACTAAATTTATTTCCATTATGATTGTTAAAAAGATAAAAAACCGAGAGGAAAAAAGAATGAGATTTTTGAATATTATTTTGAATTATTTTTTAAAAAACTTTTTTTAACTTACTAAGTCTTCATTAATATATTCATAGAGAGGTAGTAAAAAGGATTTTTTTTAATTAATAAATATAAAAAGATGAAAAAAGAAAAAGATGAAAAACAAATAGTAAGAGAATTATGAAAAATAGAACACCGGTAGAATAAAAATGGTATATACATTTTTCATGAAAACAAATTTCTCAAGGAATGAATTTACCTTCATTGTTTGATAATATTCATTTAAAGATATAGAGTGTAGAAGTTCCTTATAATTTGAATGAATAAATTGCAAGAATCATTTTATTTCAATATCATCAGTGAAAACATAAAGTATATTGTTATAGAAATAAGTAAAAAAATATTTTTACCACTACATAATATTCATTTAATTGAATAAAAATTTTAAACAGAATATAAACCTATAAGAGTTTTGAAAAAATATATTATTTTAAATTCAATTAATATTAATAGACTTAACATATTCTTAGAAAATAATTTTTTGAATTTTTTAAATTAATATTATTTTTTGAAATAATTATTTTCTTGGAAAAAATATAACATTCGATTAATTCCATAGTTAAAAAAGTTATAAGGATCCCCCTAAATTTATTAAATGTACAAGATAAATGGATCAAATCCATGAAAATGGGAAAAAACCAGAATTTTAAAGTTTGGAAATATTTAAATTGTATTTAAAAAACATAAAAAAAACTCAATATTGGCATATGTAAATTTAATAATGTCACAATTGGATAATTATTAATTCAAATTTGATGAATTTCAAAAATAACAGGGGTTATAGTATTTGTGAAATTATTAGTGAGATTTTTTTATGTGGGAACAAATTATATTTATATGTAACCTTTTAAGAATTGATATCTTATGAAATAAATTATATGGTAAATTAGTTTAATGAAAGAGTGTTTCATAAGATTCTTGGAGATATTAATGGAACTGAAATTATCAATAATGATAGGGATTAGGTAAATATTAATATTTAACACTAAGAGAGTGTGTTTGATCCATATTATTGGCCACAATCACTCATAGTGTTTATGTATTCATCTCTATCTAATGGAAAATAAAATGAGTTATGTTTATTACTACTCTATGAGATGAGGTATTTTATATGTATGTTTCATATCACAATTTTAATTTTCCATTCTCGAGGATGTGTTCTGAAGTCATCATTGGAGAAAAATTAAATCAAAATTGGTTCCTCTTATATAAAAAACATATATTTTTATATCCCTCTCAATACCATAAAATAATATTGATAAACATGAGATGAAATTTATTTGTATTTATCTGAAAATGAGCGTATCATAAATATTGAATGTTATACTAGCCCTGGACATAGTATGGTAATGTAAGAAAACCAATAATACTTCAATAATGTTATTTATGGACCATCTTACCCACTTCATTCTTTGATAACTTACATGTTTTACCAATGGTAATAATAATTTTCTTAGTGGGTATTCTTAATCATTTTTAGAGTTCATTAGTCTATTTTATATAGTTTATAAAACTACCATATTTTATGTATGAAATTTGAAATCGAAGAAAGAATTTATGTTAACACATAAAGCTTATTTAAAATTAAATTTTCATTAAATTATGAATTTGAAAACAAAAATATTCATTAAAATATTTGAATATCACATTCAATAGAAATATTTATTAATGAAAGATCAATTGAGATGTGTTTTATAAAGAGTGATAAATTACATTTTTACAATTTTAAGACAACTAGATAACATATAATATGAAATAAAATCATAAAAATTATAAGGATATTATTTTGAATAATATATACTATTTGATAATTTAAAAACAGAATTTAAAAAATGATGATTTTAAAAACCATATTGTTGTTCCACAAAAATGTTTTGGAAATTAAACTATTTAGAAAAGTGATTTTAATATCCATTTGAAGCATTTTTCAATTGATATACATTTTGAATTTCCAAATAATTATGATGGATTCTAACTGAGTGATGGTTGAAAAGGATTCACTATTGTTGGTTCCTTCAACCTAGTTATAAACTTTTACAACTAAATGTTCTTTATTTTTAGTGATATTAGAAATCACATTTTTTATATTCCTAAAACCCCATTTATAAACTTTAATGGGATGATCGTTAATTTTTTCCATGAGATTCCATATTTTATTTTTAGTGAATTAATTATATTCCCCTTCCATGGAAATAACCCAAATTTCATTATTAATGGAATGGTTTTGTTTATGGGGTTCAAGGTGAGGGAGAAAGGCAAGGTTTTCAACATCATTTATGGAAAATATACAAGTATGAATTTCTACTTGTAAAGACATAATTTAACATTCAATGGGATGACCATTACATTTTTTTATAGGATTAGGAATAAAATTTGATGTATATTCTAGTAATACCTCAACTTTATTAGTTTTAAAAGGTTCATTTAAAATATTATTTTCAATAACATATTAAGAATAATTTTTTTGAAACTTTTCAAATAAAAAATCATGGGTTGATTCATCCATTATTTTTTGTAATTTTTTGGAATACATTATATGAATTTATTAATTAGGACTACCCAAGAAACACAACATCATTATATTTGTAATAAAAATTTCAATTATATTCTGTGGTATTTAAAATAAAACATTAAAAATATGACATAGGGTTTTTTATTTATACAAAGATAACAACTATGGTTTTTAAAAAAATTTATTATGAGAACATGATAAATTATATTTAAGTTAGTATTCATGTTTTAAATGAAAAATAATTTTTCATGATAAAATAAGATAAAAGGGTTTAATAAATTTCTTTAATTGTTCAATTTTTTTTCTCTACAACCCCATTTTGATGTGGGTTTTGAAGAAATAAATTAATGGACATAGCCTTCATAATAAAATAAATCATCAAATTGTTTTTTATAAAATAATCTTCCATGATCACTTCATATTGAAATAATTTTAAAAATTCATTTTCATCCATTTTGTAAAACATGATGAGGAATTTTCAATCATCACCATAATTCCTTATATAAAACAAGATTCACCTTAATGAGATAAGATATATGTCCCTGCGAATATTGTACAATCACTAACAATTGAGAAATTATTGGATTTTACTACTATTATATAATTTTGGGAAGGTCCAAAAAGATATAGGTGAATTAATTCATGATATTTTGAACAAGAAATTCCTTTTTATATTTAAAATATGATTTTTTTTTCTTTCCATTTAGAATATTAGCTAACCATGTAATCCTTGAATTGTAATTTGGTATGATCTAATACTACTTGATAATAGTTGAGTTTGAAGACTGATGGAACTATTCATCGATGATGTAATAAATTCTGAATACATAAATCACTAACTTCAGCAATCAAACATTTTACATTTTTGCTAGTGGGAGGGTTTCAATTAATTTTAAAAACATTTTGAGAAAAATATGTGATAAATAAATGTTTTAGATTTGAATTAAAATTTACATGAATATCATTTTTGATTGAAATTTTGAGAAAACTATTACATTGTTGACTAATAACTAGTAAAATGGGATTTAATGATTTAATGAATAAAAAATTATTTAATTAGAGTATAGTTTCAATAATTTATGGTACCTTCACCATATATCTTCTCCTTAAAGATAACATCAAATGTTATTTGAACAAATTATAGTTTATTAATTTGATTGAATTTAGAGTGGTCACCACACAGGTTTCTCAAGAAAACACTATCTAGATATAACAATTCTTATTGGGTATTTCATAGAAGACACTTTCCCTACAAAATTAAGAAACTAATTGATTTAGTACCCACACGAACTTGGGTCCACTTTTATTTTCAGATAAATATTTAAGAATCTAATTTTTTAATGAGTTTTTCTTTTAGAAAAATTGGGTGAAGTATTGATATACATCAATCTATCATATTGTGAATCTCTATAATAAAATATATAATTTCATTTAATTTTTTCCTATAACAAAAAAAATTATCTTGCAAGTAACCATTAACAAAAGTAGTTTTGATTGATATTTATATATAATTTATTGAATGGAATGACCAATAAAAAAATCATTATTTTCCATAATGTTAAGATACCTAATGTTTTATTGAACTTTTTTGACATTCATGTAATTTTGATAAAATACATTTTAGTTATTTTATTTTTGATACGGGTTTAATGAAATATGGTTAATGTTTAAGATTAATTGGAAGTTATTCTTTTTATTTGAATATAGGACCATTATCTACTGAATTTAATGTTTTCCTAGAATTACATTATTTTATTTTATTTCAAGATCATTATATAATGATGATATTTTATGAAAATGGTTCATAAGTTGATAAAATATTTATTTTAGGTCATCATTGTTTAGATGAATAGATGATCAAGAAAAAAAGTTGAGTGAATGTAATTGGGATAAGAATAAGTAGTGTAAGAAATATAAAGAGGTCTACTAACCGAGAAACTATCTTTAATATTTTCCATGAGTTACTTTGGAATTGAGTCTCTTAAAGATATTGATGGTGTTGAGTGGATGGATTTTTCACTTTTACTCCATGTAGTGATATTGAAGTCATTTTACATTGTTTATTTTCTTTGATATTTTTCTTATAGATGGGGTATTCCCACATGATTTGACCTTTATTTTTTATATTCATAATATTTATCTTCTAGTTCTACCTTTTGAATTTCATTTTTTATTATCTGAAGTTTTTTCTTACCAGAAAGTTTTTTCATGTTTCTGGGATTTTAAGAAAAGCATGAAGCATCAAATTAGGATTTTTCATTGTTTTTTGATTTGAATGAATTTTTTCTTTATAAATATATATAAATATACATATATATATATATATCAATTTCCCTCCTTTTCTGATTTTAATTTTAGTATTATTTCATACATAATACGGGAGTCTATGAGTTTATCAATGACTATTTTTCTCACATATTTTTCTTCTTAAATGGATATGAACTTGGGATGGTGGGATCTATTTAAAAACCATAAGATTTTATTTATGACAGTATCAATAGATAAATTATCTGAAATAGAATTTCTTCCATAAAAAATGTCAATAAATATCTTCAATATTCTTGTAATGTTATAATTAGTTTGTATGGAGATAATTTCTTAATATTGACAAAACATATCAAATATAATGACCTTAACATTATTTTTTTTACTTGTTGAGTGACTTCTAAATATTTCAAAATTTCTTAGGCTATTTTTCATATGAAAACATGACCAAATTAATTTCAACCATGAAAATAATGTAATGAATTAATATCTATTATATTATGTTCAATATTATTTTTATCTTTTGGAGTCCATTTTTCTTCATATTATTTTATTGTAATATACTCATGTGTTATTGTTTTCTATATATTTTAACAAATACTAAAAATTAATGTTAGAAATTGACTATTTCCATAGAAATTATTAGTTCTATCAAAAAAAGGTTCATAAGAATATGAATTACATTCAATAAAAAATAAAATAAAATATAAATTAATTAAATATTTTACATAGATTTCATTTGAAAACAATAATTTTGATAAAAATATAAATCACCACATTCATACAAATTGTTTTTATAAGAGAATAAAAAGAGATTTACAAAAGGATTTTTTGAAATAAAAAAAACACCCTTTGATGAAAATTATTTGTTTGGAAAAAATAATGAAAGAGGGGAAGTGAAAATCCTTTAAAAATTTAATGAGGAATATGAATGTTAATTTCATAGTAATTTTTTTTGAAATAGTGGAATAATAATTTGATTAATCTATTCATTGATAGTTAAAAAAAATTAGCGTTAAATAGATAATTTCAAAGTAAGAACATAAATCATCAAATAGATTTTATGAGACTATATTAATCCATTATTAATGATACAATATGTAAAATTAAACAGAGTATATACACAATTTATACGTATTTTATCCATGTCATAATGTGTCCCCAATAGTTTCCACCCCTCAATTAAAGATTTCAATGTTATTAATCCATTGAAATTGGTAGTGTTCAAGAAACTCATCCTTCACAATTGTGGTTTGTGAACTCCCTATTAATATTTTTTGGCAACCAAGGAACTTATCCATCACTTTTTTAGAGTTTGAACCCATTAGATAATGGTGGTTAAAAAAAGGAGAGGTTTATTTTTTTGGAAAACTCGTTTAAATCCAATAAAAAATATTTTAGAATATATATTACTATATATGTTTAGATATTTGTGAGAAATGTTGATATACTTTAGAGATTGATAAGATAAAATTGGTTTGTTGAAAGGTTTTCTTAGAAGCTAGTTATTTTGTGTTGGAATTATCCAATAGTGTTTAGGAGAGAAAGTTATTGTTAAGTATTTCCTTTTTCATCTATTTATATCCTTAAAAACATTCAGGATATATTTTAATTCACCCAAATAAATTTATACTTATAATACCATATTTAATAGATGTTTCATTAATATTTAATGCGGTGAGATATATTCACCAGAATAAAGTGCTTTCACCACACTCTTGTACATAATCACCGACCATTTTGGCCTTACAAACTCAAAACACCATGCCCTGGTGTGAAACTATTGGGTTTTTTCCTAACATTAAACATTTCCAAAATTCCTAGGAACACCACTCCATAGAATAGATATAGTATAGCCTATTACGAGTCAACCATGCCTTAGAACTATCCATCATTTTCATTTATTAATGAAACATCAATAATTGGCTTCTGTAGTTCGTTGAATTACCATAATGATTCTTGAGGCCACCTTCTATGTTTTCAAAAAAATCATTTATAATGCTTCAAGGATACTTCAATGTTCTTATAACATTATAACATGATATCATTAAGACTAATTTCAAATCACTTTGATAAAAATTTTAGAAACATGTCATACCATTATTATGATGAAAACATCATGAGACAAAGTGATATGTACTACAATATTAACACTAATGAAATCAGGGATGGATATATAATAATTCCATTAAAATTGGTTGATAAAATAGAAATTAAAAAAAATATTCTAAATAAAATGGAAAATATGATGAAATTAAAATTTTATATTTATTTTCATGTCCAAGAAGACATAAATAATTTATTTTATTTTTAAAAAATATTAAATTATTTTATAAATACTAAAAATTGATAGAAAAATGAAATAATTTTTGTGAAATTTTATTATCAATTATTGGAAAATATACTTCTAAAAAATATATAATTCATTGAATGTTTTTTATGACCGAAAACTAAACAAGGTGAAGCAAGTTGTTAGGATATATAATTTACTAGATTTTTATCAAAGTAAAAAATTATGAGTGTGGGTATATGGGTCAAGGAATATGATTTTTATAGTTGAAGGATGGCAGAATTTTCATATTAAAGAATAAATATTTTATTGTTTAGATCAATACTATCCATAGTAATAAATTAAAATTATAACATATTTATATAGTATTAACCTATTTTATATAAAATTTTACGATCGCAAAAAAATTAATAACTACACCTAACTATTTCAAATGAAATGATTCCAAAAATAAAAACAATTTTTTCAAAAAAAAAGTCACAATATGTAAAATTAAAGTTTTTAAATGGAAATAAAATTAGGCTTTAATGGTAGAATTTAAAAACTATTTCATGAATAATTATATCATTATACTTTCTCTAAGTTATATTAATTTAAACATTATATTACCTTTTTAGATATTAATTTGTGGTATTTTGATACTATGGTTATTAAATTATATTAGTATATATATTTACCTACACTACTACCCTAAAATTTAACATAAATGGGTTTCCCAAAATGTCACCATACTAATTAAATAATTCCTACATCAATTAACACCTTACTTCATTACATTGGTCATATAATGGTTACATTATCCTACTATCTTCTTATTTTATCAAATAAATCTAAACATACTAAATCTAGAGTATGAATTATGATGTGGATATATTTATATATGTGATATACTTTATTGTAATATGATATAAATATATAAATTTTATTGATATTACTATATCTTGTATAACTCTTGGGTGTGATATAGGTATATCTATTTGTGCGATATACATGTGATATGTGAAATCCCATAAAGTAATATTAATTTTTCAACTCAATGCTACCATATCTTTAGAATAAAAATAATTATATTATTTAAGTGGGTTATGAAATGAATCATAATGAATATATATTAATTAATGATTCATGATCAGTGTGTATTGAGTAAATACAATTTATATTATATGAATTTTATGGTATAGAGTGTTTGTAAAATTCTCATCCTTTTACTCATATATCCCATGATGTTTTTGAGTGGTGACTATTTAATGGATTACCAACCAAATGAGATTTTATTAAATTTTTATGATTAAATTATCCGAAGTACAAAAATCTACTCAACCATTTCCTTATTATACATTCTAGGGACTAGTTAGGTTCCATTAAAAGGGGGTTGAATTAGCCGTACACAATTGTTATGAATTCTTTTTCTTTTAATTCAATTTTTATGTGGTAAGTTAAAGTCATGATATCTTTTTATAATTACATACTCACACATAATATAGCATTTAAATAATTAAATCAAATCATAAATGGATTTAAAAGGTTTGGCCATTAATACCCATGCCATGTAGCTTCGAGTTATGAGATCAAGTTATAGACACTCCACTATACACACATGTGGGTACAATAATTTCTTATACAACGCAATTATATTTTTATCTATGATTAGTTATAAAAAACACCATCTATATATATTAATAGTTATAAAAACCCTTCACCATATACAAATATATACGGATATACACATCATCAATTTCTTTATCAATGATTCGATAAAAACCCCAATCGAAATTCAACAAAAGTGTTTAGTTATACACCTCAGTATATTATATATTATTCATGTTTGATCCAATGTTATAGGGATATATGTATTTATACTAGTGTTTTCTCTAACTTAAAAAATTATATTTCTATTTCAGAATACAAGATATGGTATTCTCATATAAAATTTTAATTTTGATTATTGATTTCTTAGTCAAAACATTAATTTCTTATTTTTTGACCTATTTAAATATATTTATAAACTAAATACATTCAACTCCATTGATACTTGCAAAATATGTACTTTAACTACAAATATCTTCCATATTAAGCATCATCTATACCCTCATTGCAATAATGTATAAGTTTTATTGGTGTTCTTTAATTGTCAAGGCTCAGATTCATTATAAAATCATAAAACCTTCATTGAATTTTCAACATCTTTATGAAGTGAATTTTTTCAAAGATAAAATATTTAGTGTAGTATAAAAAATGTTGTTTTTGTGTTATTACCTTAAAAAGGACCCATGATTCATATATGGTTATATATAGTACACTGGTCACAATAAGTGCCACCCCATCCTTATTCATGTTTTGTGTCTTTTTTGAGATATAGTTCATCATATTGAATGGTTTATTTTTCATGTAAAATTTTCTCTATTTCTTATAAATTGTTCAATTAGATCTTCGTCCCTTCTTCACATGAATCTTCATGATTCTTATTCAATTTATTCTTCTTGAATACTTACACTTGGTCTCACTTTTTTAATTAAATTATATATCTATCTATAATTCTTCTACATGACCACACTACATCCCTTAGTATTTATATAAGTCCTCAGTGACATAGTGATAGGAGGAATATGATAAGATTTATATCCTCTTGGGAAACCAAAATTCTTGGATTCTTCATTTTATTTACCATAACTAATTTTTCAATGAATTGCAATATTAAAATTTCTAGAAAAAATGGAATCCTTTACTATATTACAATTTAGAAATAAATACTCATTCATACATGTGAAAATTCATGCATTAACCCATTTGAAATTAATGAAATCTCATGTATTCAGGTGCGTGAATAACTATTTACAAGTCATTTTATATTCTTATCTATGGTCTCATCTTCAAAAAAAGTGATCACATAAAAACCCAATAATTAATGATTTTATTTCAAGACACTATCATCATGAAATCTACACTACTCTATTTCAGTGTGATCATTTAATCCATGACAGAAAAATTCCCCATGTAGAAAAACCCATATTTGATTATAGAATATGATCTAAATGTAGTTTGGTTTGTTTAATAGCACACATTTTCACATTTAAACCAGTAAATGAAACATAATAAAAAATAAAATGTAGCATGAAAAATGAACCCTACATCAGAAGAAATGTTGGGATCAATCTTCTTAATTACAACATTAACATTATCAAGGAATGAGTCAAAACTAAAAGGTGGTGATGATATCATATAGACATCCTTAAGTTCCCCTCCTAAATAAATCTATGTAACCTCAACCAATGTCATGATAACCCATTGTTACATAGGTAGATGAACTTAAACATTCACATGATCTGGACCTCAATATTATCCTTCATTTTCACTTGGAATAGAAAATTATTATTGGGATCCTATAGTTTCATATGGAGGATCTGGCTGTGATAGCTCCCATGGTTGGCTTGATTTGGGATATTTGATTATGATATCTCATGAGAAATACATATCCAATTTTTAAAATATTCTTCTTATCTCAAAATGAAAATTTTATTATACATCCCACTATTTCAAAGACATCTTGTAACACCCCAGGTAAATAAAGAATATGAAATTTTCATATTTATCCATATTTGTGAATAAAATATTAATATGACTTTAAAGGGGACGCTATGCTCAATGGCGTACCCAACACGCAACAACGAGTTTCTTGGGAATCTTACGCTGCACTCTAATAATAAAATAATATTATTTTAAATGGAAGTTAACATGTAGCCATTGTATTGGCGGGAATGGATAGAAATAAATAAAATATGATTATATATGTTTTTAAATGTTTTTACATTTATCCAATAAAATATAAAGGCTTAAAATACGGAAAGAATTCAATTTTAGGCTTTTATACCCTAGTTTTCACTAAAGGTTCACTTATCACCTTTTGATGGCGAACCGTTATTAAATATAGTTTTGTTCACTCTTATAAATTCTATTGGACCAAATAAAACTCTTCTTAAGAATCAGGACATCAAAATTTACTTTGTGTACATTTTTGGTATCTTTCCGATAAAGTTCATTTTTTTAATGAATAGTGTAAAATGTTGTGTTTTAATTCAAAACCTCTTTTTAATATAATTTATTTATATGATTAGATAATCTTTTTAATTGGTTTTAAAGTGAAATTAGAAAATATTTTTACCATTAAATCCAATAGTGGTCGTTGGAATTAATTTCACTTTTAAATCGGACTTAAACTAGTATCAATCTTTTGATACTTATTGTTTCTTAAAAACACGCTATTTGTTTTGACGGCGGGAGTTAATTATTAAATTAATTAATTATACTTATATTATTTGAATTAGGTAATATAAACATCATTTTTGAATTCGGAATATCAAATATAGCTTAGGGTGAATTTTTGGTAATTTTCTGAAAAACTCCAATTTTTGATGAATAGTGAAACCACTAAGTGGTAATCAAGCAAACTGATTTTTCAGTTAAATGAAAGTTTAACACTAATGTGTATTGAATTTTGAAAATCCGACATACATGGTTGTCATTAGTATGTTAAATGTGGTTCAATGGGATAAAAATAATCTTTTGGTGAATAGTAACTTTTTTTCATTAATCGCGATTAGAGGTAATTAGTGTAATTTAAGGTAAAAATGATATTATAAAAATATGAAAACACCATGACACTTGTCCTAATCCTATTTTATGAGTCATGTCCGACCAAGACAACCCATGGGTAAACTTGGGGACCCCATGGAGCCACTTTGGTTGGAAAATGACATTAATATATATTTATTTAATGTTAAAATTAAATTGACACAAACATGAGTTGTTTTACTAAAATAGTTTTTAAGTGGGGTTACACAAGTCCAAATTTTGACTATAAATGTTCCTTCTAAAGCTAAAAATATTTCCTACATCATAGTATTTTTTTTATAATTTTTAGATATTATATAAATTAATTTAATTACGACATCATGATGATGCAACGATGACCTCATTATTTAACGATTTAAATAAAATGGAAAGATAATGTAATATCTAAAACCTAAACTTGTCCAAAAACTATTGGATGGGAATATTTCTAAGACATATCATCTTATCTTTAAAATATATCAATGTGGGACCTTAGAAATTCGAAACACTTTTGAAAATAAAATAATAGTTTCATGATTTCCAAAAGTGCCCCTTCTCTCCTCTTATAAAAGGCCCCCACCTCTACCTCATTTCACACACACCTCAAGCCTTTGGCTCGTCCATAACCTTCCCATTTACTCTCTCCAAATCCATCTCCTCATCCTAGAGGATTCCCTTTGGGAATAATCCTTTCAAAGGAATCCTTTAGGCTCAAATCAAAAGGAGTTACACTTTTAAAGGTAATTCATTCTCTCATGTTCATTTGTTTTATTTTGCTTCTCCAACCCCCTAAACTCTTTTTATTTACTTCTTTTGTAACAACACCAGTATCTTCAATATAATAGGATGTTGTTATAATGTTTATTCGAGCTACACTCTCACACAACTACATCAAATGGTTAAAGAACATACGGTTTCCGTGGATGGCGAAATTCTACCTCCCGAAACGATGATTGTTCAATACTCATTTAACACCTTCAAAGGTGGCCATTATGATGTCACTATTTTTATATATGATATAAATTATTTTTATTCTTTCCTTAAGCTTCTGTATTTTTCATTTATGGCATACCATTATTGTTTCCATTATGGGTAAAAACGATAATTTCATTTTAGGAAGTGCGGACTACCACCCCCTCAAAGTGATTTGATTCGTTAATGCCATATGTGGGACATATAAAGGATGGATTGAAAGTTATTATATATGATTTTATACTGGAATTATAATATACCTCTATATCATTATTGTTTCTTTCCATTAAAGTATGAGATAGAAATGAAAGTAGCGTTCATCCGTACGTACGGCTTACCGTCTCCATGAACGGTGCATTTTATTTCTTACCTCTAAATGATTATGTAATATTATAAATACATGTATATGCTAGATATATATTATATATATGATATCCAAATCATGAATATCATTCTGGATATAATGAACCTTTGACCACACAAACAACATGTAATTGTAAGAAGTCCATTTTCGACTAAAGAACCAAACATTGAAAGAACAAACATTATTAACTTAAATGATTACATAATGTTTATAACATTGAAATAAGTGATATAAAAGTAATAATGAACTTTAAGAAGGTTCATAAGAAATTATAAATTAACTCAAGTTTATTATTCAGTACGTTAAAGAACGATCGAGTCAAGTCGGACCCGAGGTAAGGGATCCTACTCCTCTCTTTCTTTTTAAATACACACTTTTATGTCATTCATTTTAAAGCTTATCTTTCTTGTTATTGGGATGATATTTTATATTAAACTTACTTTAATTTTTATTTTCATGTGATGAGAGACCCTATTATCTCTCATCAATCCATTTTGGAAGTTTTTAGTGGCGTCGTTAGGCTGCCGAGTTTTCGTAAGGGATTTTTCATCTCACTTTTATTCCCGTGAGATTTATGCTACATTTGCCACAAATTCCTTTGAGTGGTGTATGTACTGACCATTATTCTACTCTTTGTGTAATATACTTTCATTTATGAGTATTTACATCAATGATCTATTGTCCTTATTTCATGGGGTGTATGTTTTGAAAGATACCCAAGTCAGTAATGGAACCTTTCACCCTCCTCATTTTAAAAGACTTCGTTTGTTATGTCTTTTAATTCACGTACTATTATGTTGGGTTATGTTCTTATATATCCTGATTGATGTAAATTTTATGACCAAGTTATGAGATTCCCTTTTTATCTCTCATCAACTCATTTTCTGAATTTTTGAAGTGACGTCGTTAGGCTATCGAATTTTACCAACGGAGCGTTTTAACCCAATTTCGATTTCTTTGGGTTCAACATGTAGTTATTGAATATGTCATCCTTTGAATATGTGTGAATGACCTTTTATTGTTTTACACTTAATATCCAATTATATTGGGTGTATTTATATTTGTCACGCATAATTTTGATATTGATTTATCCTTAATTTAAGGATACCTTCCTTATAAGGGATTTCATCACATTTTACATCCCTATTGAGACTTCATTGTTGTTATGAACCAATTAACTCTTATATGGTGTATATACTGTCCTTTGGAATATTATATCATGAATCCATTTATTCTCATGATATTATAAAGTTCTGATTAAATTTTATTCCTCAATTATTGTATTCAAGTGTCTCTAATTTTGGTAAAAACCATTTGATCAAAATATCGCTTTAAATGATTTAATGACTTGTTCTTATTAATATCCATGTTTTCAAAATGGTTTTAAGGATTTATTTATATGGATATTAATGGTTTAAAATGTTAAAAGCTTCAAGGTGGTATGGGACACTTTGATTCAAAATTCTTTTTATTAAATGTTTTAAATGGTTTTGGAAATGGTTTCTTTTTGTATGGATTCATTATTTCAAAATACTAAAATGTTATATTGTGATTGAAATGTGGAAATGTTTTGTTTCCTTTATGCATGTTTTATGTGATACGTTTATGTTATGGTTCTTGGGAATTGTTATGAAAACAGGTGGTTCCGTGATAAACTAAGGGCGGGTGAGCCCGATATAGCTCTCCAATGCATTGGGTAACGCGAAGGAGTGAAACGTTAAGGTTTCTCCGAAGAGATTTAGGGAATATACTGTGATGGGTATTCCAAACATAACCAATAGGTCTACTCCCTACATAAAAATGTTATGAATGCCTCAAGTTACCATTATGTCTTATGATTTATATGATTTATTCATGGTTTGATGAGGTATGTTAAAGTGCCTTTGTTTTATGGGTAAAGTATGATTTCATTATTATGTATATATGAACTCATGTTTCCTTTCTATATTTTTTTATAACCCTTACTAAGCTTTTTATGCTCATCCCATGTTTTTGAAATGTTTTTCACAGGTCAAGGGAAAGGTAAATGATGTGATGATAGTGTCAAGGATGTGTCAAGAAATAATCCATGTTTTATTTTCAATATGTTTCCGTTGATGGGAAGAATAAATATTGCCTTTTATGTAACCACTTTGTTTAAATGTGGAATGTAATGCAAGTTTCATGATCTAATTCTCTAAAACTCTAAACCTGAAAAGATCCTCAATGTGTAATCTTGTGATAACTCAAGATTATGTAAGGTTTAAGGATGGGGCCTTATACATCCCATTAAATTATATAAAAAATAATTACTTCTCAATATTAATATTAATTCTAAAATATACTCTCATTTTCATTCAAACAATTTTTCTAACCTAACAACATCACACAATTCAGGTAATAGATATTGTGGCCATAATAATGATCAATTATAAAATAAATTAAGAAAATTTCACCACCATTCATCTGATATTATTTTAAGGAAGTGTCTATAACAATACTCCAAGAATCATCATCTCCATAATCACATATTGATAACCCCTCAACACTAATTCAGTCAACCATATTGACAAAAAATACAATTCATAAAATGGGAATTTGAATCTACACCTTCGTATTTGTTGTCATTAACATCAAAAAACGTGTATGTTTATATTTTTTGTTATTTTCTCCACCTTATTGATAATTAACATAAAGGATGTGCAGTGGTATTATCATCTCATCTTACATCCTCAAAAAACTTTCTTCTCCAACCTAGATTCAGAATAAAATGGTTTCATTTAGAGAGAGAAATGATATGATGTGTTTTATTAGAAATGATCCTTTATCTATACAAAACTAAATATATTTGGTAAAATAAAATATCGAAAATAAGTGTGTATAACCATATTGATAAAAATTTCTCATAAATATACATGTGATACTAACTCGGATTCACTCAATGAATTTAATCGTTCATCTTATGGGCTCCTTAAATAGTCAATTAATGTAATATATACATCCTTCACTCATCTAAAAAAACTTGAAATCTCATGTGAAAAACAAATAGACCCATAATTTTTATCTTCCTGTAAACTTCTAATTGATAATAAATTTCAAATCATTCTGAATAGGGATGTGGGAGTTATTTCCATTCCTTAACATTCGTGAATTCGTTTTTTAACTATTCAAAATCTAAATTATCACTATAAAGTTAAAATTTTATAACCTCAACTAGTATTATATCTCCTCAAGTTATACATTAATCACCTTAAAATCATTTCATGTTAGTACAAAAACATGTTGTTAGGGGATTAGGGAGAGACATCTTTATTCCTCATAAATAGAACTTAGGTGGAGAGATTCTTCAAAACATTGATTCTTACTTATTGTTTCTAATTTCTAATTAGAAAGTCTTATTATTTATGTTAATAGGATTTTTATGGTTCATACATAGATTTTAAATATTAATTGATTCATCATGTGGATATTTATTCCCTAAATCTTTCATTTGGGTAGTTTTTTTCATATTTTTGATAACTTTTCTAAAGAATCTATTCTAATGATAGTTGGATTTTCCGATTTTGTTCCATTACATGTTCATCCTATCCACATATTTTACACATAATTCTTTGAATTTTCATTTAAAACCTTGTAAATTAATTCCCAATCACATAAATCTTTTCATCAGGTGACACTACCTGCATTCCATTGTTAATTGAATCTATCGATTCTTTCTCAATATTCTTCGATAATTGAAATTGATTAGGATAAACAGTTATGAAAAATTTATTTATTTTCATAGATTATTTGGTTTTCTTATCATACAGATCCTCTCCTAGTAGCCTAATCATTAATTATTTTTATTTGTGATCATCTACATCACATATTCCACAAATCTCCTCCAAGTATACATAAATATTTTTGTTGGAATCTTAGGTGAATTACAGGTCATAACTTATTTTCACTATAATCATTTTCTCACAAGATCACCTTGGATCCACATTGATTCAATTCCAAATACATAGATATGAAATGTTAAATTATAATGAGTAGGTCTTATGCCCATAGATTCCATATAACCAATAAAAACCTTACACCATAGATCTTACACCTTGATAATTATTTTTTCCACACAATTATTGTTTTTTGTAATAATTTAAAATTATCATTCTTAACTTATGGTGTAAAATTATTATTAATATATTACTACCTTCCATTTTTTTATGAGAGGGTTTCCCAATTATATTTTATGTCCATGAATCTTTGGTTTTTTTCACTTTTACTATTAGTGATAGTAGTTGTACTTTGAGACAGAAAAGGTTCAGATTTAGATTACATATTAAGACACTTTATTTCTCTATATTGGTAAAATTAACCTTTAACCTCACTAGAATTAGTGTAATATTATCTACTCTTCATGAGATACTTTCTATCCTTTAGATAGATAGTTTCTATGTAAGAAATTTCATCCACCTTTTGTGATAGTTTCCTCTCAATATCACATACCATCTTCTAAAACTCATTATTTCCAATGTATTCTTCTTAATGTCATAAAAAATATTTGTTTTATATCAAAAATATCCTTTTTTTTAGATAGTTATTTATTATCCATACCTATTTTTCAATTGTATTCCTTAATATATTACATGTTCACAAGTTAACCTTTCAAATTATTTTTTAGTTTAAATTTCCATTTTTTCATTCTTCGCTATCATTACTACTTGATGAATCAATGTATTTTTCATCTTTTGAAAAAAAAATTATATCTTATTCGAACGAACTTCTTGAGGATAAATTGCATATATCATCATTATCATAAAATTTATATTCCCACTAATGAAATTTCTTATATCTATATTTTTCTTTTTCTATTTTTGACAATTATAGCATTCCTCATCAAATGTAGTATCAGTAGATTTATGATTTCATATGTCAAATTTAAAGTGTCCAATTCAACCCAAATTCAAGTAATTTAGTGACTTTCTTCACTTTCCATTTAAACTTCCATTTTTTGAGTCCTTTTAATTAATTTTGGTAATATTATTTAATTATTCATCATTATCCTCCTAAAAGAATGAATTGAAACTAAATATTCTTCATTTATGACTTTTCCTTCTACCATGAACTGAAAATCCATCTCTGAAGTTTTTTTGAATGTTTTTTATTTTCTTATTAAACATTCTATAAGAAAATTAGGAAGTTCATCAAGGGACACAATTGAGTATGTGTTTTATTTTAAGGATGAAAATATTAAATATGAGGAGAATGTAATGACTTGTTTATTTCTATTTAATAATTTAGAATTATTTATATAATATTTTAAGAGTACTAAGTGGGTTAGTATAGAATTTTGGGTCCCTTGAAGTGATAATATTCATATCAGAAAAATATTAAATATAATATATCACATGTACAATGGTTTCTATAAATTATTTATCTTCTCTCAAACAAATTCATGGTTTCAAAAAATGATATAACCATTTAATCCCTAACATAGGTTATACCTTATGAGAAAAATAATTTCTATCAGGTTAGCTGTTTTAGTTATGTTTTGTATTTAATGGACTATTTGGGGAATAAATAAACAATTTTTACTAATTTATTAGACATCTAATAAATTATATGTCATAGAAAAATACTTAAAATTCCATTTTTAGGGAATTATTTTCATTTTCAATATAACCCTATAAGATTTAGAGGATATAGCCTACCCCAATTAAGATCACATTGATATAGATCATGATTTTGAGGATCCAATGACATAAATATAAAATATAATCAATAAAATCACGGTGTATACATTCTTCACAAATGATCGATTGAATCCCATTGTATGGATTTGATTCATATTGTTTAATTTTAACCATTTTTTATTTTGGGGAGGAAAACATTAATTATTTTAAGAATTAGTTCATGGGTTGTATTTTATTTATTTCATTAATTATTTTCCACCATATAATTATAAATTTATGTTTTACTCATCTACACAACCTCTCATTGTGTTTTCTACCTATGAACAAATGCCGACCAAAAAATGGTTATTTTTTTGTCACCTTTTTGTTTCATAGAGTTATCCCTATATTATACATGTGTTAATAAGTGCTATTAATTTTACTGATGGTTTTACCCAGTCTATGGAAAAAAATTATTTCATGATTCATAAAGGATTCTACAGATTTTTTATGTGTTTTGAATATAGGAATTCATTGTGATGAAGAAGTTATGTCGGTGACTGAAATCCTAGGATGGATTGAAGATGATTATTTTATACCCTTTGTTTTTGGGTGATTATAATAGGTGATAGTGATTTTCTTCTCATGAAAAAAAAATAGTATTCGACTTTTGGTCGACCATTTATGATGATAAATTTAGTTATGAGTTATTTTGTATAGAATCAGGGTGGGATAGACTGTGTATAAGGGTGATGAAAAAAGTTATTTGTGAAAGGATTTTGGAGGAATAATTATTATAATTCAAATTCTAGTTATCCATTGATGATGATCAATTTTTTATGGATGTTATGGATGTGAAATGTGTAAAAATTGAATGTGATGGTGTCATGGGAAAAGGTTCATGAAGATATATAATTTTTATAAAATTAATACTGAATTGAAATTTAAATTTTAATAGTACATTTCATGTAGACCTAAACATGTTGCACTAGGGTTTTGTTTTGATAAAAATATCACATTTTTGTGTTCTTGGTCTATACCTCACATGACCCCCAAGGTGGAAGGTCAGCATGAACTGTCTAGAGTACTCAGCCACATGGACATGAAGGATCCTCACACATGGGATGAGTGAATGTGAAAGGGAATAATACACTAATAGAAACATGGGTATGATCATACTTATATAGATACCCTATGTACTCCCTCTAAGGTAGTTTAAATACCTCTATCTTCTTGAAAAACTTTTGTTTCATTTTCAGTATATTCCCTTAGTCCATTTCTATGATGGTTATTCCCTAGGTTGAGTTAGGTACCTTGTATCCAAAATATAGTGTATGTGATGCCCATCCTAGTGGGTTTTTTTGGATAGGGTCAGGTATCCCACATAGGCTCTTATCCTGATCCCCTACCTATATATTTATATCATGTGTGTTTTATTCTATGATTCAACATAAAAAGGCACAATGATATGTGTACCCCCTTTACAAGATGAACATAAGGAGTCAATAACCATATACAATTGTTACCTTGGATCCTTAAAAAGGATCCTTAAACTATCAATGGGGATATACCTCACCATGGGACGTGGATCCTTCCTTTGATTTTATTTGGATTATCTAGTTTATCATACTTGTTTTTTTATTTAGAGGTAAATCAATCTTTAAAGCTTTTCTTTGGTGATTTCAATGTACCGTACTAGGTGTGTTTATACTCACCCCAAAAATAGAATTTCCTTTATGTTTCATGTCTTATATAGATAAAAGGAAATTAGATGGATTCTTAGGTAGACCAAGAGCGAGTGGATCTTAGCCGGATTAGACGGACCATGGAATGATTCTAGAATTAATGTTTTCTAAAAACCCCATTTTATTTGTTGGTTGGATTTCTATATAGTTTGGTTGGGCTCATATATATCCCCCATTTTTACATCTATACTATTTTTTCATACTCTAATCTGGGAATAGATGTTATTAATTCATTTATAGTATCTATTGGTTATCTTTATTCATTATACCCGTTTATGAAGACGTGTTGACGTGTACATGAAATTTAGGATAATTACCCCATGTTTGTGAAATGTTATTTTTTATATTAGTTCTAGACCATGGATTATTGGAGGTAGGATTTAGGTGTCACTCTAATCTTACAGCTGGCCAGTTTGGACCTAGTGGGCTTGGTCATGACATAAAAAAAATTATTTCCTTGTGTTACAAAAAATCATGACATCTTCCATTTTCTTAATCCAACTATTGTTTGTGATATTTATGCATTTATTCATTCAAATAAAAAATTAACATTCACAGTGGAATGTTTTTATTGAAATAAATTCCCAACCATGTATGTGAAACAACATGCAACTACCCATTTAAATTTCATTAACATGTATTCTTTCATATGCATTAAAAACCATGTTTTGACTAATGTAATAGGATAAACTATAGACTCGTCTTAGAAATTTTACTCACATATAAAACATGGAATGTATGAAGGGTATTTATTAGAAACATCATATTTAAATTAAAACCATTAAAGCTTAGAATGACAATAGAATTTGCGGTATAAAAATACAGAATGCATACAAACATATCATCTAAGTGTAAAATGATCTCAATGTGGTGCATTGTTATATTGTAAAACTTAAATCCTAATTTAAATAAACACCTTACATAAAATAAAAAATGAATAGTTACATGGGAAGAATATCTCGCATTTATAGATAAAATGCATTGGATCCACTTAATTACCTCATGATATCCCATAGAAGCTCAGAGGAAACTGAAGGCAGGTGGTAGTCTCTTATAGTCTTATGTGCCTCCCCACACAGATGAAACTAACCACACTCCTCCCATTAACTATTTTCCCATGAAACAACACACATTTTAACCTAACCCTAAAGGATATTTATCCATCATTATGATCCCTTATTACATGGGATTGTTGTGGTAGAGATAACTCCTCTGATTTCCTTAGGATGATATGGTTGAGATGGCTCCTAAGGCTTGTGTGTAACGTACTGACCCTAGATGTCAAGAGATGGTGCCATAATTTATTACATTGAAATAGATACAAGTGTTGAATCCCAAATTACAACTCTATTTAGGAGTCTTGGAAAATAGATCACATACATTAACCTTACATTACATTACATAACATAAAATAAAAAATAGAAAAATTCATTTATAATTCCATTATTCTCTTATATTAACCCTATATATCAATAATAATACACATCTAGGTGTATTGGGAAAATAAAACATAAGAAATGGGAGAGCTAAGATGCTCAGTAAGGGAAAATAATAAAACATAATCGTTCATATATAAGTAGAAACTTTTATTTAATGTTATAAAACTATGTCTCAGTCCTTTTTAACATAATATAGAGAATAATATGAAAAGAATAAATCAAATAAATCCACTTAATCATTCACATGGATATTCTAATAGTTGAATAATCACATGTAATATTAATATCTAATCTCATAATGAGGGAATGTATAATTCTTAACATCTAAAACATTCCATTAATTCCCCAACCAAAACATCTAAAAATAAATGCTTAAGGCCCCAGCCAAATCCATATCTGAAAATAAATAGCCATGGGCTCAACCAAGTCCATATCTAGTTTCTCTCATGAGACCTGTTGATTCATTAAGGGGATATAGTTGGAATCGTTCATCACATACTATATCTAATTCTTTTCTCATATGAAAGGGGTGAAACATAACCAACAAAAAATTTTGTATTGAAAAACTAGCAAAATAAATGGGAATAATTCTACCATAAACCACGAATGGTATAAAAATATAATAACCAAAGTAAAAATAATCATAAAACCTTTTATAAAATATGATATATTTTTTAATAATAAATCATCCTCAATAAATCATTACATCCAACAAAGGATTATTACATAGATGAAAATACTCTAATAAAATCATTACAACATTTGGAAATAAGTACACTTTTTTATTTTGTAATAATTTACTTAAAAAGTCATGAAATTATAAATGAAAAAATTTCTTTTCATAATAACATTAAAATATTTTACGGTAAGCTTTAAAATTATAAGGCATCTTGACATTTTAATAATTCACTCACTTTGTATAAGTTAAAGATAATATTCTTCTCATACATTGTCAACAATGTAAAAAAATTACCTCATAAGGAAAATAAAAAAAGATACATTTCATTAAATTTTACAAAAAGAAGAACCCTCACTTCACACATTCATTTAGTTGGATCGGATTTAACCTCATATATAATGGTTTAAAATATGTTATTAATTAATAAAATAACAATATACATTATTTATGATATCATATATGAATCATTTAAAACAACATATTACCTATTTATTAATAATTCTAAGTTAATGAAACATTTTGGGTCATAACTGCTTTGTTAATCATATGATTTTTAACATGTTATATTACATAGATCATTATTTAAAAACTTATAGAATGTAGAAAAATAATTATATATCACATATTATAAATATATAAATATATATTGATAATATGGAATGGAATACACCATTCATGGAGATGATAGGTTGTACATATGCAAGAATGTTGTTTCTATTTTCTTATCATTTTGAATGAATAAAAGTAAATGATATATATATATATATATCTAGTATAATTATTATGTCATATATTTCCTATTTATTAATTATATATATTATATAATCATTCTTTAATGGTTAACCGGGAAGATGAATCTCACCGCATCGTGGAGATGGTCAGTCGTACGTACGCATGAGCGAAAATATCATTCCATTAATTGTAATGGGGTAAGGAAATAGATGGTATGTTAATTATAAAGAATAAATATCTGGTCATATTTATTATTTATATCAATTATATTCATCATTATACCTACCCAAATAAATTGGTAATGAAAAAATATTTACATCAAAGCATGGAGACGGTAAGTTGTACACACGCACACATGGTGATATTATTATTCATAAGATGGATAAAATAAGTAATATGGTTGTCCTATAATCATAATAAAATCTAAAAATATATATATGATACTGGATTTATTAATTTATTATGTAAAAAACATAGTAAGAGGATGTTTATAAATAAAAGAAATTGGATTGAATTTGTAAAACAATTACCTATTCTTCAAGTATCTCCTTTTGATTTTCAGAAAAAGACTTCATAGGTTGGAATTGTGGCCAATGTATAGCCTCTAGAATAAATTTTAGAACGTTTTAAGGAGAAATGGTCAGGTTTTGGATGATAAAAATGGATTTAGAGGCATGAATAGAAGATAAGGAGAGGTTCCTTTTTATAAGAGTGGAGGGGTAATTAGGAAACTCTTAATATATTAAATTAATATAAACTAATTTTTAATTCCAAATTCCTCCATAGTAAATATTATAAAATATAAGTTTAATATGAGTCTATATATTCTCAACTAATTATTTCTAGATATGTTTTGGTCACAAAATTAATCTTAACATTTGTATTTAACCCTTAGTTAAACTCTTTAACTCTTACCATGACAACATGGATTTTTACGCTTTTGGGTTAATATAGTTATTATAAAATAAAAAAAGAAAACAATTTCGATCATCTATGACATATTGAACATTATCCAAGTTATTTGGATGAAATATAATTTTTTATTAATTTTATATCATCTAATAACATATTATTTTTTTAAAAATAACATTTGTGTCAATTTTGACACTATTTGTTACATGACTTATTTTAAATCATAAAAACTAGAGTGAATCAATAAAAACTACATTAACTAATCCTTAGCATGACAAATTCACCCAAAAAAATCGTGTATGGAATCTAATATTTCAAATTATATTTATGTTAATATTATTAATATCATTTAATGAATTCTTCATATAAAAAATCAATTACTGCATCATTATTGTGTCACAATTTAATTTAATTATATAATTTATAAATTTAGAAATAAAGTAACATGATTTAGATAGAAATTTTATTTAGATAAATATTATTTATCTTCTACCATATCACTAATATAATCTCATATTAAAAATTATATAGTTATTAAAATTTGAGTGCGACATTTTTAACAATTATTCTAATAAAATATAATAAATGTCCTAATCTATCAAAAATCACTTAAAGAAGATCATAATTTCAGAATAAGTATTATATTGGTCAAAAAAAATTATTCAAGGAAATTATGAAAAGTGTCTATCTAATTTTATAATTTTATAATATTTGTTTTAGCCTTAATTACCTAGTTTACCCTATACCGTGGTAAATAAATAATAATTTACTAATGTTACTTTTCACTAAAAAAATAATTGTTTTCCAATTAGACTCTAAATATCACACTTATTACAATAATGTATGTTTTTTATCCATATTCAACTTGTAAATGTGGCTAAATTAAATTCAACGCCATTATGGCGAGAACGCAGGTAAAAGAGACGTTTAAAAGTTTGGTATGTTTTTATATCTAATTTAAATATAAAATGTATAAAATGGCCTATATTGGAATATTATTTATATATTTAAATTAGTTTGACTTTAAAAAATCAATTTAATGTATAATAAATATTTAATCCAAAAATTTAGTTTTTAACTACAATGTAGTATATTTCATTATTCGTCAAAAAATCAAAACTTCTCAGAAAAATACTAATAATTTAACTATAAGTAATTTTGATATTAAAATTTCAAAAATGATTTCAACTTTGAAAATTAAATTTTTTAAATTTTATAATATTTTTAATAACATTCAAAATTACAATTAAATGGCTAGTTTGATAGATCATTGTGTGCTCGAACTTGGTGTTCCGTACAATACAATCTATTGAATTTATTAAAAATTAAACGTAACATGAAATCATGGGGTTTTACATTCTACCATACTTTAATTAATTTCTTCCTCACAATTTTTGAATTCAGGTTTGGTAAATAAGGTTCGCCTATTAAAAATTACATTATTGCAATCCCTTTTTAGAACAAGGGTCAATAAAACATCCACTTTAAAATAAAGAAAGAGAAGTACAAATATTACCAAAGATAATAGAAAAAAGGGATCCATGTAGGAAAACATGTACATGAAATAAAAATATAACCATCATGTTATGATGGAGAGTGATAGAGAACATGATTATGATAAATTTAATCATCATAAATCTATAAATATGTAATGATCTAAGGAACAATTTGATTCATTAAAAAGAGTACTTGGAAATAATTTTGGGTTTCAAGAGTTTTTACCTAGAGTTAAATAATTATTTTACTTCATAGACTAAGAAAAAAAGGAACCATACTTACTTGAAATTTAGAGTTTCATACTTGGACTAATTTTTTCCTCAAACTCAAACTACCCTCTAAAGAATAATAAAATTCAAAAATATTTTATTTATATTATTCATATAGAGTTCAAAAATGAATTTATACATCATATATCATACTGTTTAAATAGAGAAAACTAATATATACTAACCAGGACATCATGTAGGCCAGTGGAACATGATGCACTGTTGTTTCCCTTTGGTTATAGGTTCATATTTTGTGGCCTTTATAGATGTGACAGGTTATTGGATGACCTGTAGGATCTCCCTTTTCAAAAACTATATTCTTATAAAATACGCGAAAAAGAATTAAGAAATGTTTTAACCTTAAAAAATAATATCCAATGTTCAACATAATATATTTTACCCTTTATAATTATCCGAAATACTTCTATCCAAATTGACAGTCTAGAAAAGACTCTAAATATCCAAAATCAATCTTAACATCATATTTTCCTCAAACACAAAATGTTGAATTATTTTCACAAAAAAAAATTATGAATAACTTTATCATATTAAAACCATAATGAAAAACATTGAAGCTTACAAATCCTTATAAAAGATTATTTGTAGTACCATCATTATATATCTCATGATTCTAAAAACTAAAATTTCATAACATAATTAATGAATCCAAAAACAGAAATATATTAATTATTCTTCTTCGATGATATTCATAGTGTAATCTTGAACATGATACCATTCCATTTTCTAAGTTACATTTCCTTCAATATTAGTACACTCATTTTCATAATGTCCAATATATTTATAATTGTATCATTACACATTTACACATTCATTCGTTCCCTTGAAATCATGAGGATAATTCCCTTTCTCACCACACTTGATGAAAACTCCATTTCCTTTTAAGTAAGCACTAGGGAGTTTCCATCTATAGTTTTCAAATGTGGGAAAATCATTATTTCCCTTCTTCCCATTATATGTCTCTTACTGCAACTATCTCTTCTTCTATTACATTCCCTTAAATTCATAATACATAGAAAATATTTTCTCTGCCTTGATAGCACATGATATTATATCATCACATGATGATAATGTTTTTAAGACTGATTCCTTTCAAAGAAATGTATTTAAACTATTAAATAAATGATAAATATTACACCATGTGTTACATATCTAGTCCACAATAAGCCTCACTAATCTTGTGAAGTTATATTCATATTCATAAACATTATTATCCTTGTTTCGTCTCAGATTCAAGAATTTTCTCTTTATAACTTCTCTCTATCAATGAGGTAAATACTTACCCATGAAAATTTCCATAAAAATCCTTCCATTACAAACTTTCAAATTCATTATCCTATTTCATTTTTTGAATTAGTTACCAACATTTATCTGCTTCTCCAGTGATAAGATAAACTTCTATTTCAACCTCCGCCCTTTTATTGCATCAAGAATCATGAAATATCTTCTCTAATGAACTTATACCTTGTTTAGATATAAATGGATTATTAGTCCCTTTAAATGGTAGAGGTTGTTGTCTCATGAAATGATCTAGAATTTTACCTCCATATTGAGGATCAGGATTCTCCATAATGGTAATGTTATTGTTCATAACCTGAGCCAGCTGTCCCAGTATAGTTATAAGATTCTCTACAATAGTTGACACTCCACTTCCAACATCATTATCTTTCATATGTGTTAAATACATACCTTGATTACATGTGTTGATATATTTTACATTCCTTCCACTAGGCACCATTTCTATACAATGAAATACATTTTATTATGAATCATAAAATATAATTTCGAACTAGTAAAATACTTAACATAAATAGAAATAATTTTTCATAGCTAATCCCATAATAAAAAATGTGGTTTATTTAAGAATATATTTACATTCAAAAACATTATAATGGTTTTCAAATAAAATTCGTATAATTATAAGAATATCCCCTAGGTCTGTCAAAACCAGGTGTCTAGTAAGGCCCATTGTCATGAACCAGGTTATGTCGAGTTATGCCTGATGAACCTTGTCAAAGTTGTTACTCATAGTTATATTTTTGGTATAACCACATCCACTTGCCGTATTAAGACATAGATATATTTCTAGGAATAACCATATAATCATGATCTTACTAAAGTTGTAGAATGTTCTTATATACTCATACTAAATTTCTTCCTTAGGTTTATATTCCCTAATCTTTGATTTCTAAATCTTGATTCCAATGTTATTTCAAAACTTACTTTGATATAAAATGTAATTCACTAATTCTATAATCTCGAATATGAGCCCTTAATTTATTAAATTTCCATATATACAAGGGATAAATATAAAAGAACAAATCAATTTAGAAATCTTGTAAAATAGATCACATATAAGGACATTACATCACAATTGATCACATAAATTAAAAACAGAGAAAATGTTTTGAGAACACCATTATAATCTTATCTTAACCATGAATATAATCATCACACACATCTTATCATCATGTGAAAATAATACATAAAAAGGATTGATATCAGATGCTCAGTAAGGGTCAATAATACATCAAAATATTTCATAAATAAGTATAAACATTTAAGGAAAGATATAAAATTGAAATACAAGCCTTTTAAACATAATTGTGAGAATAATATGGGAATAATAAATCAAAAAATTCAATTTAAAATTTCACATGGTTATTCTACTAGTAAAATAATCACATGTAATATCATTAACTATTCTCATAATGAGGGAATTAATAATGATGGTTATATGAAGCATACCGTTGAGACCTTGGACAATACATCTGAAAATAAATGGTTAAAGCCTTAATCAAATCCATATATCAAAACAAATGGTGATGTCCTCATCAAAGTCTATTTCTTGTTTGTCTCCTTAAACCAATTGATGCATCAAGGGGATATAATAGGCCTCACTCATCACTTACTAATTACAATTCATTCCTCATATGAAAAGAGTGAAATATTAGAAAAATAAACATTTTTATTGAAACAATTAATACGAAATGTGAATACTTCTACCATAAACCAAGAATGGTATAAAAATAGAACATCCAAGGTAAAACTATACATAAAGCCTTAAAATAAATATAATTTATTTTATCATATAAAATCAATCACAATCAATCATAAGATCCATCAAAAGATTTCAACATAGATGAAAATACTCTAATAGAATCATTGAAACATTTTAATAGAAATACCCATTTTATTTTGAAATAATTTATTTTAAAATTCATCAAATTATAAATGAAAATATTTATTTTGAAAATAACACTGTTATATTTTATGGGAATATTGAAATTTTAAATTCATTTTGATGGCTGAAACATACTATCATGTCGTACATGTTGAATAAAACCTTATTCTTCTACTATGTAAAAAAATTAAGAAAAGTACCTCGTATGAAAAATGAAAAAATGATTCCTTTTATAACATTTTATAAAAATTTGATCTAGGGAAAAAATGTATTGAAACATTTGTAGATAATTTTTGATTTTTTTTTAAACATACAAATAGAAGATAAATATTCCCTTGTAGATACTTATTTATAAATAATCCCAAACCAAAATGATATTTCCAAATTAACCCTAACCTCATAAATTCCTTTGGTGGGGTGTGCTTTAACCTCCTATATAATTGTTAAAAATATGTTATTAATTAATACCATAACCATATACATTATTTATTATATCATATATGATTCATTTATGACTTTATATTACGATTTTGTTAATAGATCCATATTAAAGAAATGTTTTGGGTAATAACTGCTTTTTTAATCATACATGTTTTGAAATGTAATATTAATTAGATAATGAATTAATTAGTTATATAATGTAAAGAATGATTTATATATCATATATATTAAGTATATAAATATTAATATATATATATAACATGTATGGAATGGAATACATTATTCATAAAGATAGTTGATCGTACGTACGCATGAACGTTGTTTCTATTTTCTTATTGTATTTAATGGAAGAAAGTAAATTTCATATATGTATATATAAATATTTATTATTCCAGTATAATAATTATGTCATATATTTAATAATTATTAATTATCTATATTTTTATAATCAATCTTGAATGGTTATTTTGGAAGATGAATCTCATCCTGTTGTGGAGAAAGTAGGTCGTACATATAAATGAGAAATTATATCATTCACTTAATGGTAAAGGGATATGAAAAATGATGGTATATTATTAATACAGAATAAATATCATTTAATAATGATATTTTATATCCATTATAGTCATCATTATATTCATCCAAATATAATTGTAATGAAATATAAATTACACCACAGTGTGGTGATGGTAAGCTATACATGAGCACACATTTTGATATTTCTATTCATAGGATGGATAGAAGGAGAAATATGGTTATCCCATAATTATAATAACATTTCCAAATATATGTAAAATTGAAGTTATTACATTCCTATATAAAAACATAGTAATAGTATATAGATGGAGAAAATAATTGAATTGAATTTATAAAACAATTACCTCTTCTTTGGGGAGGGGAACATTAGAGAGGTGAAGGGCACTATTAGAAACTCTAAAAATATTAAATTAATATACATTAATTTTCAATTAAAAATGAATCCTAAGTTAAGATTTTATAATATTCTATGGTGATGGTTCTAAATCCTATAAACCAATTACTTTTATATAGGTTTAATTCACAATGGTAACCTTGTCTTTTGGAGATAACACATAGCTAAACCCTTTAACCCTTACCATGAGAACATGGAATTATTACTCTTTGGAGTTAATATAGAAACTATAAAATTCCTAAAATACTCCAATTAAAAAATTTAAGATATATATGACAATATAATAGTCATTTGGATTTAATTTTTTTTTTTTGAATTATATATCATGTAATGAAATATTATTTATTTTTAAATTTCATTTATGTCAATTTTGAGACTATTTATTACATGAAACTTTTAAAAAGACATAAATACTTTATTCCTTAGAAAAAAACTACATTAATTCATCCTATAATGTCAAAATAATCCAAAACAATATTGCATGGAATGAAATATTTCATATTATATTCATTCTAATATTATTAATATCATTTAAATGATCCATCCTTTGAAAAATCAATTACTACATCATCATTATGTCTCCATGTCGTTTAATTTTTTTATAAAATTATAAATAAATTACCATGATGTAGATAAAAATTTTATATTTATAAATACTATTTATAGTGAACCATATCACTTATATAAACTCACATTAAAAATGATATAGTAATTAAAATTTGAGAAAGACCTTTTTAATTCTTCTTTAAATAAAAAATAACAAATTTAATAATTGGAACAAATTGTCCAAAAAAAGATACTAATTTTGGAATAAGGATTATTTTTATGGAAAAAAATTATCCAATTAAATTATGACAATTTTTAGGGTAATTTTTTAATATTATGATAATATATTATCTTTAATTACACGATTTACCTATAACCGTGGTAAATAAATAAAAATTTACCAAGGGTTTTATTCACCAAAAACATTAAGTTGATCATATTGGAATATAAATATAATACCTATTACAACTATTTTTGTTTGTTATTCCAAATTCCACTCACATAAGTGGCTTATTATGTTCAACTCTAATGTGGTGAGAATACGGGTAAAAGATACGGTTAAAAGATTAGTACGTTTTGTATATAATTTTAATGTAAAACTGTTTAAATGAACTGCATTTTTTAATATATATATATATATTAGTACTATGTTTCTAATTTAAAAAATCATTTTACTCTATAATAATTATTTAAACAAAAAAGTCAATTGATAACTAAAATGCAGTATTTTTACTATTCATCAAAAAATGAAACATTATAGAATAAACCAAAAAATAACTCTAAGATAATTTGGACATTCAAAATTAAAAAAATGGAGTGTATTTTCAAATAAAACTTATAAATATTATAATGTGGTTAATACTATTCATAAGCACTTTTAAAATGGCTAGTTTAATAGGTTATAATGCACACGAACTCAGGGTTGTGTGCAACAAAAGCTATTGAATTTATTTGAAAAGGAATATACCATGAAATCTTAGGGTGTTACATGGTGTGAGTTCATATATTGATTTAGTATGTCTATCTGAAAACACTTGGACAATTTAAGATAACAATTATTCACCCCAAACAAAATAATCCATTCTTTATCAAAATTTAATTCCACCTCCCGTTAAATTCCATGATAATAATAGATTCTAAATAATAATTTTCATGCAAAAATATCTTGTAATTTTCATTCACACCTTTTTTATACTCAATAAAATCACAAAAATCATATAGTAGATACTAGGATCATAACCATAACCACTTTTAATTTAAATTAAATATAATTCACCATCAATATTCAGATATAATTTTAAGGATGTATCTATAGAATTTATACAATCATCATCATCTCCTCATTCAGATATTTCTAACTCATAAAAAAAATTCAACTTTACTGAAAATATATAAAATTATTCCAATGTGAACATATATTACATTCTGTAAATGAGACACTAGAATACTGGAATAAGATTTAATGTTAGAGGTAAAATAATTAGTACTAATGTGATTGTTAACTAGAGTTGGGAGAATTCTTCCTTTAAACTTTTATCACTTATTAACTATGAATTCACGTATGGATACTATCACTATGACTATGGTTAAATAATAGCTATTCAATAAAATATCTCCAATGAATAATAGTATATAACCACATTAAATTATGATAATTTCAAAATGAAATATTTAGTAATGTTATATTATAATCTAATAATCCCCAAAAATATTTGAAATATACGGTAGTATTCGCTGGATTTTTATTTTCAATATTAAATGACACTGATATATTAGTAAAAAAGGATCACATAGTATTACACTCATAGATCAAAAATATTATTAAAATCACTTTGGAATAAATTATTTTTTAAATAAATTTTATATTGGGTTTCATAAAATACTAAAAATCTATGAATAAATTCAATTCACCAATGAGAGAAATATTATATTCTCTCTTAATAATAAAAAAACAACTCATAGTACTAGAATAATTATTTTTTAAATATAATATCATATAAATTCACTGTCAAAGTCATTTGACTAAAAAAGTTCCTCTTTATATAATTTTTGCAATTTAATCCCATACTAATAAACTTCAATTGTATAATATAAGTATTTATTAACATGTATAAATCCAATTCTTTCTAAATTAATTTATACAATGAATTATTAAACATATACACTTGACTATAATTTGTATCTTCTTGTAATCCCTCTGGTAGATCAATATAAACATTCTATTTTAAATATATATTAAGAATGGAAGAGATAATATGTAAATGATATAAATTAATCCTATTAAATAAGAAAGGGTAAGTAATAATTTTGTACGATGTAATCCAGAAAAATATATAAATTTTGTATATTTATTGACAACATTAATCTAACAATATTCCTTACACACAATTATATCATTACTTCAAATCACTACAACATTCTCATAGTAATTTTTTGTATGATTTTATTGTAGATAAGATTTTTACCTCTTTCATTATTAGTAATGATTCCTATGTATTATTCTTATCCCTATTGTTCAACTCTCTAATTGCTAATTTAATCCAACTTTCACCTTTGTAGGACTCATGATCACTTATTCTGAACAATTAATGGTAAAATAGATTTAAAATTTATTTATTTCATTATACTATTTTTTTTAAATATATTACTTACTTCCTATAATTTTATCAAAATGTTTATTTTTATATCACTACATCATTCTCATAGTTATTTATTGTATGATTGTTTTGTGGATAAAATTTTTACCTCTTCCATTATTAGTAATGATTCCTATGTATTATTCTTATCCCTGTTTTTCAACTCTATAATTGTTAATTTAATCCAATTTTCACCTTTGTAGGACTCATAATCACTTAATTTGAACAATTAATGATAAAATAGATTTAAAATGAATTTTTTTCATTATAAAGTTTTTTAAAAGATATTAATTACCTATTATAATGTTATCAAAATGTTTGTTTTTTTTAATGTAATTTAAGATAATAAAAGTTCCTGTATGATAAAAGACAGAAATAGTGGATGAATTTCCATTTGGAAAACATTTTTGAAAATAAAACAAAACTAGATAAAATTAAAACAATTTAATTGATAATAAGTTTTAGATACAAGATTACTAATTATAAGTAGAAATAATAAATTAAATTATTTAGTAAATGAAAAAAATAATTTATATAAGATTGTTTTATAACAATTTTCATAGATTACACATGAAAGGTTCACATGTCTCTCCACCCAAGTTCTATAGAGGATTTATACTTCCTTGGTATCAACGCTACCCAAGAAACCCATTTATATTTTAAATCCATATATTTAAGGACCAAGAAAAAACCAATATCCCTCACATTAATGCAAGTTATCACCCATCCCACTAACTTAATTTTGTGACAACCCCATACCCTTTCTTTAATGACCAAGAAAGTATACAATAAATACCCTTGTTTTAAAGACCAAAAGAAAACTATAAGAAAACTATATAGATACATTACATTGTGTAAGAACATTTAATCTAACACTTAATTATCTCATTAATATAAATAAGAGATAAAATATAATAGAGATATGATCTGATAAATGTATATGAGATATTGAATAAAATAAGAATAAAAGAGGGGTATACAGAAGAAAAATGGTATAAATATATTTTTATAAAGGAAGAATTTCCTTACAATCAATTAAAGGGTTGTATTTATAGCCTCTAGATGATTTAGTAGGGTTATTATAGATACTAGGTATCAAATCTAGCCATTGGGTGGTGAGAAAATCTATAGGGGATAACTTACCAAACCTATTTTCTTACTTCCGTACCTTTGGAACCAGATTGCTTGTATTTGTCACTATCCAACTAGTGGAACCCAGATAGAACCCTATTTCTATCAAAACCACACCTTCTCACAAGTGTAACCTTGAAGAAACAATTATTTTATCCATGTCACACTTGGTATCCACTGACACCTATGGATAAAAGGCTCCAAAAAGGAATTTTATGACCTTCTTGATCCCTATATTTAGTTCAAAACCTTCAGTAAAAATTATTAAAATTGGAATTTAGGAATTCATGAAATGAAATAATTAGAAACACAAAATTAATTTAATCATTATAAAAATCCTAAATGAGTGCTCCCTATTTTTGGTGATCCTAAGAACATTAGTAATTATTCACAACAGATAACCATCATCATGAATATATTGAAGTTAAATTTCAATATTTCATTATGAAATTATACTAATAAATTGAAATATGTTAAAATAAAATTTAGGAGATAATTTCAAGATTAATTTCATCCATAATTTTAAAGGAATACATATCCCTATTTGTGATTATAAAATAATTAAAATCACAAATATTTCATAATTATAGAGTCATTAAATTTCAAAAACATTTAATTTTCTTAAGTATTATAAAAATTCAAGATTCCTCTGACACCTTTTAAATTTCCCCATAATTCCAATATATGTGATTATTTTATGTTAGAAACATCTACCCTTTGATTATATAAAACCATTACTCTGTATATAATTCAAATCAAAAAAAAATTGAAAAATATTTGAACCTTTTTAAACTATTCCCTAAGAGACAAGAATTTAACCAAATGGTAGGTCTCATAATATTCTACCCAAAATTTCTTAAGAAATTTGTTAATTAAATAATACTTTTATTCTCATAAAATTATCACCCATTAGATTTTTCATTACATTCATTAATAGGGGTTAGAGAGATAAAGGTAATGAATATAGGATAATATGTAGTCCAATATTAATAGAGAAAATATGAAAATTTCAAAACATATAATTTTTTTATAAAGAGATTTCAATAGATTAATTTCAGTAATTAAACACTTTTAACTTTACAAAAAATATTTATATGACTCAAAAAAACATTTCATTAAATTATAAAATAATTCCTTAATATTTTATAGTAAATAAACATTTTATAAATCTTTAAAAAATGATAATATTGAAATTGAAAAATAAAAAAAAGGAGTTTATCTCTACAAAAAATTTATTTGGATATGAATCAATTGATATATTTTGAAATTTATGTAAAAATAAGTAGAAAAAATAAAATAGAAAATAATAAAAAATAACCAAATAGAGTGGAAGAAATGGTTCAATCACCTCATGATTTAAATAAGATACATGAAATAACTAATAATTTTATAATTTAAATAAAATAAATTTGATCAATGTAGTTTAATATTTCAATAAATGTAATCGTTTAAAATAATGTTCATAATTCAATAATGATCAAGATGAAAATATGAATATAAATATATTCAATATTTAATAAAAATTCAATATTTGAATAATTATCTCAAGCTAGAAATAAAAGCATAATATGAATATTTATGTGTTAATGAATCAAAAGGACCATATAATATAATAAATCTCAAGTTTCAATATATACAATACTTCAATACACCTAATTATTGAAAATAAAACTTACATAAATAAGACTCAATGTTGAATGTTTTAAAAATATATTGAAATTTTAAGGCTTTAAAAAGGAAAATTAAAGGGACATATGGAATTAATATTAAAATCCCCTTAATAAAATTAATGCTTTCTCTAGAAAGTGTTTTTATATATGGAAATTTTTGTATGATTGAGTTGATATTTTTTTATTAAAAATAATATATCAAAAATAATTATAAAAATATCAATATTTCATACAAGAAATAATAAAATTTTTATATTATCACATAATATTTGAATATAGGAGTCAAATAGAAGTTCTAATTTGAATATATTTTCAAAATAATTGATTTTCAATCAAAAAATAAAATGAAAAAATAGAAATATCTAAGTAAAAATAAAATGAATTTTCAATGTTACAGAATAAAATTTATAATAATATATTGAAGTGAAATTTTAATACTCAATGGATAAAAAATCCATTGATGATAAATTTGGGATATTAAAATTATTTAAGTAATTAGAAGCATTTAAATAGTCACCATATAAGTTTCTCAAGAAACCTTCATTCATGTATCATATTTATCATTGAGATATTGTCTTGAGAAATTGTACCTATTAAAAATAAATAAATTATATAATTTTGTATTTAAAATTTTGTCCCAAAAAATTTAGCAAAAAGTAGATTTTAGAACACGGAATTTATTTGAAATGGGTTTTTTCTAGAAAAAAATGTGAATAAAGATGAAAGGACTTGGGCCAACCATAATGGGATTTTTTAAATTTCATTACAAAATGGGATCTATGTTTTCCCAAAAATAATTAAATATTTATAATGAGATGAAAAATTTAAAAATGTGGTATTTTTTAGGATATAAAGTAATTTTTAAAAAAAACTGATGAGTAACATTCCTCTGTTCTTTTGAAATAAACATTTAACGAAATTATATCTCACCTAGGGTGAAATATGGAAGATTATTTTTTAGCTATTTTATTGTATTTACTGACATTTTATGTATGGGTTTACGCTTTAGAAAAACCCTTTTACCATTAACATCATGTAATTCAGTTTTTTGTTTTTAATTTTTCATAAATAATAAGTTGAATCTTATATCAAGATATTAGTAATTATTTTATTGAAAATATTTGATATTTTTATTTTTTTCATTTATTTAGTCATTTTCCTTAAAAATATGATCTTTTTAATTTACAACATAATTTTATTCCTTTTTAGTTTCTTAAAACATTGAGGTATTTTAAAAAAAATCATTCTTTTAATTATTTTCTAGAACATTTCATATCTTTATAATCAAGAAGGCGAGAAGAATATGATTAATTTGAAGATAAATAAGAATATATATTGGAATTAAACACATTATGTCCCATGAGACACATTGATCTTGAATTACTTGAGAATGATGATTAAGAGAGGGATTCATCACTTGTACTATAAGTTTATACTTTAATGGAATTATAAATTTACATCTTTTTCTTCAACTTGTTTTTTCGAAAGTTGAAGTCCATCTTGATGTGATCATTTTTCTTACAACCATAGACCTATACCTCTTGTCTATCTTTTTTATTCTCCTATTTTGGAACGATAATATTCATTCTTCTTAAGGAATTTCCTTATCAACTTGGCTATGTGCTTGAATTATTTATCACTTCAAGATGTGACATCCTTAGTTTCTTTAAGGGATATTTTATTCTTTTAATAATTTAACTCATTTATATCTTTCATGGATATACATTTCATTGTAATATCATTGGTTATGAGTGACCCTATGTGTAACACTACTATATTTTGAGTGTTATTATTTTTTTTAGATTTAATTTATTATTTTCGATTTTTTACATTTCATGGAACACTGAAAACATTTTTTTTAATATATATTGAAGCACTAAGTGTCCGTTTTTAACCAGTCACTACAAGAAACATAATTTTTATCATTATCTACATGGTACATCGAGTATATATTGTGTTACATGAAATAATGAAATTCCTCGAAGGATTATGTAACATGTAAGACTGAGTGTTACAGAACAATTATATATTATTTATTATATATAATAATTATAAAAATGGTAATAAAATTATATTTTATAAATATTATTAACTAAATTATGTAAATAAATGGTTTTCACAAAATATAAAATGAATTAATTTATTGCAAATTATTAATAAATGTATATAAGAACCAAATTGAATATAAAGGATGTATTATTATTGAAAATCTTATTATGCTCACAAAGTTTTTTTAATCCTAATAATTTTAAATAATTATAATTAGTAAGTAATTTTAATATAATATATACCTTATATATCAAATAATTTTTTTGATATTCATCCAATAAATTTTATAATAATATGATAATAATAAAACAAATTTTAAACATATAAACCAAAAAAATTATTATAGTATTTTTATCACCCTTTAATGGAGAATACATTTTAAATAAAAAAAATTGGAACATTTATATGTTTATTATGTAAAAGTAAACATCATAATTATGAGTGAAACATATAAATTAGGTTATGATAATGTTTTGGTATTTTTCTATATGGTTTCATTTTTCATTAATAGTTAAAAAAACTAGATTTCAATTTAAAACTGATTTTTCATCAAATTTATTTATAATGTTAAATTATATATACAATTATTTTAAAATTTTAATTAGATAATATTTTTATCAATAAATCCAGTTTAGTTAATTATAATCAATTTAACTTTTAAATTTAAAATAAAATCATATCAATCTTTTGAATGTCTTAACATTAAAAAATCACATTATTGACCAGACTATGGGATTGAATTTAAATAAATTTTTTCCAATTTTGTATATATTATTTGTAAAAATTAATTCCATATTTGGAATCATAATAATTAATAATGTCAAACGATGTCAAATTAGTTTTTTTTTAAATTGTGGAAATAATTAAAATTAATTACAATGATTGAGGTTAAATTAAAAGTTATTTTATGGACTGAATCGTAATCTGAATTCCCAAAATTCCCTATAAACTTTTCCAAAATCAATTTTATGGACATATTTTAACACTATCATCATTTTTGTCTACTTTTTACAATTATTAATCCACTTTCAATAAAAAAATGAGGTTGGGTTTTTTTAGAATATCACAAGGGTGCCAATCCTCCTCAATTATAAATGGAATCCCCTCCCGCCACTTAATAACACGTATCAACACACATTGGCACCAAAAAACTGTTAAAATTTATATCCTCAAAATCCCTCACATACTCCTTGAATCCATTCTTGTTCAGAAAGTGTTCCAAGGAATCCCTTTGGTGAAAACAAAAAGAAGTTGCTTGATTAAGAAGTAACACCCTCCCTCAAACTCTTATCTTTTCTTTTATTTATTTTCTCCCTCATTTATTATAATTACATGATTTTATAAAAAATAGTGTCATAAATATAATATTATTTTTTATGGTATTTATTCTAATGACATTACACGTACTTCCTCTGATGGTTAATGAACATATTGTTTACGTGTACGGTGGACTACCGCCTCACTAAATGATGATTGTTTATTTTTCCTTTACCGCCTATCATGGTAGAAGTTATAATGGAAAAAAAATTTAAATATGTTATATATAATATTTATTATTTATTTAGGATTATTTAATCCATTTACAACACATATCGTTATACTTCCCATTTGGTGATAATATGATAATTGTTTTTGAGGAAGTGTAGACTACAGACTACTGAAAGTTTTGTGATTCACTCATACACAACATTGAATGTATAAAGGATGAGTTTAACAAATACATATGATATATATGGTATAATAAATCAACTAAAATAATGATATGTGTGTGTGTGTGTGTTTCACTTACATTCATTTAACGTGATAATTAAACAGAAATAGTGTCCATGCGTATGTACAGCTTACCATCTATATGAATAGTGTACTCCATTTGATATGTATATATTTTAAAAATTATTATAATAAAAATAAAATTATTATAAATTATATTTAAATAATTTTTAAATTCTTGAAATCATGATATAAATATAAGGACCAATGGTATAACAAATTAAGACACATGCGAAAAACAAAGCAGATATTACCTGAAGTGAAAATAGAACATAGAATTGTTAACGATCAGGTGACATAAATCCATAATATAACCATTTATGGTATTATAATTACATATATGGTTCTTTGATAGATGTATAATAAATCCATAATTATTATAAAAGTGTTTTTTATGAGTACGATGAGAGTTCCGACGTATGGTATGAGAATTTCATCTCACTCATTATTTCCATGAGATACATGTCTTATTAACCGCTCACTTATTTTGTGTGGTGTGTATACTACCAATAATGTATTATATTCCGCTTATACTAAAATAAATTAGTATTTTCATAACCATTTTATGATCCTTCTGTTATGGGGTGTATGTTTTAAATGTTATGAAATCTGTAATGTTATTTTTGACTCAATTTTCTTTCTTTTAGACTCATTACATGCTATGAACATAAATTTTTATAAGAGGGGTATAAACTATCATTATCATGTTATATCATTTATATAATTCCTTTAATTATATATTATACTTTATGTAAATTCATTTTCATATACAGGCAGTATGGTTCAGTGTTACCAAGTTATGAGAGTTTATTGAAACAATCTCATCGCTTCTCAAGATTATTTATGATTATACTTTCTTTGAAGAAATATTATGATCCATATCTCAGGAACAATCATAAATTTTATTATCCTTTGGTTATTCATGATATATTCATGTATTGGTACTATTTTTTCCATGCTTTGGAAGATAAAATCGTTTTCAAAATGTTTTCATACTATATTATAAGTTTTTAAGAAAAATTAATTTCAAAATATTTTCATGTTTATTTTATAAATTTTCAAGTAAAATGGTTTTAAATATATTTTAAATATTTATTTATAAGTTTAATTCCAAGTAAAATTGTTTTCAAATTGTGTAATATTTTAAAAAAACGTTTTCAAATAATAAGGGATAAAATTGCTATGAAAATTATACTGGACTTATATTGGGCCATAAAGGAAATTTTTTAAAAAAAATTACCCCTTAATTTTGTGAGTATCCATTTCATAAAAGTTATTATTTTATTATTCCCACTTCACTATTCATATTTAGTTTATTCCAAGACAAAAAAATTTCTTCAATCATATTATCATTTGTAGGTCGTGGAACAAGTTACTATGTTTCGCACATTTAAATGCGATCTAGTTCTTCCTTCATGAAAAAAACTCACTCATTATGATCAAAATCCTCTTCAAATAATTTTGTTTCAAATTTTTATAGAAATATAGTTTGGTTAGATTCAAAGGGTTTTACCTAGGTTTGTACATCGTGATTCTGGCCACCAATTATATTCTCAATGTTTGTATAATTATTTTTCCCTAATACTCCACCTGTACACATCTTATTTTTCATTTTTTAGTTATATTAAACTATTTTTACTTTTAAGTCACTTAATCATCACTAGATATATAATAATATGATCCGTCTTCTTATATCATTATGATTTTAATAGATTCTAATATATGTTTAGGTTTATTAGAATCGTCAATAATATTTATAACAATATTTATATTAATTTTTTTCATCAATTTCATGAACAGCTAATTATTTATTTGAATAATTATTTTAGATTTTTTACTATATCACTTGTATGAACTCTGATTTAGTGCATGTTCTAGGAAAATTCAATCTTTAGCCTCTAAATAAAACTTTCCACAACTTTTATTCTTCTAAATCAAAAATGTACTTCTAAACACTCCCAACGGTTTATCATTTAAATACCTATAAAACCATATCCAATAATAATTTATTTCATATTTTGGTGTCCAAATACACAAATTTTGAATAATTCTTGTAGTTAAGATGGAATCAAGATAAAAAAAGTATGATGTTACATGATCAATAAAAATTTATATAGAAATATAAAATAGTTCCATATTCATCCTTTAATATAGAAAATTTTATTGATGAGTATATAGGCAAAGGAATTCACACTTGATACAATGTTTATCTAAATATTCAGTAACATGTCTACTGGCATATGCACTCTGTTTATCAACTCTCCTGTTCTTTATAAATTGAGTTGCCTATTTTTTGTATGCATTCTAAATATTTTGGATCTCTATAGGGCATATGATTTGTTTAATATGAACCTGATGCATGTAATTCTTTTAAATTTATCAACGAATGTGATTATTTATTTCCCTCCACTAGTTCATTTCTTTTTATATTTTTACCCAAATCAAATTGGTTCATCTCAAAAGGTTTTATTATTGGAATATTACCTCCCTTGTGGGAATATTCACCATTTCCCATTTTTATAGGTTTTAAAAATAGTATTTGTGTATTATTTAATCAAATTAATATTCCTCACATCCTCCACATTGATAGTATAATTTATATTCCTCAAGTAAATATGTTCAAGTCAATTATTCCATTAAATATTCATAGCTTTCTAATTCAAGTAACAGCCTATACCTTCTTCACGATATTGAAAAAAACAGGTGGTCTTCTCAAAAATCATGTTAAATAATCACTATCCCTAAATATATCTAAAATTACCCCATTTTCATGAATTTTACTTCATTAAAAAGATCACTTAGTTGTGATACCCTCTACAAATTATTATTTAGTATATCAATAGACAACACACTACCTGGGATGTTGTAATTTTTACCAATACATGTTGTTACAACATATTTGAAGTTTTAAAAGGATTCTTTTATAAATTTTAAATATACTCCTTCATACTAATCAATATTTGTAGGATTTTAAGATCACCTACTCTATGGGGAAAATAGATACATCCCATTATTATAGGTTATTCATATTTGAAACCATTGAATTCAACTTCAGAAAAAATATTTTTAATGATTTCTAGGGATTTGATTATATTTAATTCCAATTCTAAGCTATAGATTCAGCTGATATATAATAAATTCCATCTATACATCAGTATTTTGTTCTTCTTGATCACTATTTCTATCTACCTATTGAAAATGTCAAAACGTATATCTCAATTCAACTTTTTCATCAAGTTATTCATGCTTCTATAGAGTTATTATTATTTCCTCTTGTGTCCCCTTTGAATCGTTCACTCTAATTAGTCTAGTTAAGTAAATACTATACCAATAGTTATAGTCCTTATTAACAAACACACCATAGAAGCATTAATACCCAATGAATTTCTATTTTGATTTATATTTTTCTGTTTATTAGTTTGTAATCGAGTTTTATTTTCATCCCTTAAATAAATAGATCACATATAATTTTTTTATTATTATTTTAATATTTGGGATTTATAATGAAAATTTTACTGAATGTTTCTCCTTGACTAAGTGAAGAGTTTTTATTTTTATTGAAAATTTTTATCTTATCCAAAATATAGCATACATTTGAATATTGTGCTGATATGATTTTATTTTGAGCTGAATATTTAGTATGCATTCCCCTTTAAAATGTGGTATCTGGTAAAAAATCTATTTGATAGAGTATTCGGGGAATATTCATATTTCTATTTATAAATTTTGTTCAGGTCACTATAAACTTTCCCTTTATGTCTTTTAATGTCAGTTGTTTTGGTTCTCATTTTATCATTTTTGTTATCTCCATGTAAAATTATTGATGTCGTATCATTCCTAATCTCTCCATTATTATAAATATCAAGACCCAATATTAAAATTTGATTTATATGACTATATTATTGAACTTGTTATAATTGATTGTGTTAACATCATTTTTTCAAAGTATTATCTTCCACCAATCTTCATATATATTTTAGGAAATATTTTATTTCAATTCCCATCATATACTCATTAACAGACTCCCTTTCCATTGCAACATACTCACTATTAAATTATTACTCATCTTATGATGATTCATCCTCTTCTTCTTCTTATTCAATAATTTATCTTAGTGATTATAATCTACGAGATTCATCATCATCACCACTTTCATTACTATGAGACACCTCTTTTAGGTGATTGGATGTTCTGTATGAAAGAGCTAGGTGAAATATTTTTCTTTCCCTCTAACTATTTTTAAGTAATATCTTGTATTTTAGGTCTTCATGGTGGTTTAATTTTCTACATTTTCTACTCTATTTTTTTGGGCCAATTAGTATATACCATTCAATTATTCTTATCGTGGAAACATTTAAAGTTATGTTTTACTCCAAACTTATATATTCCTCATAAAAATATAAAAAACGTAAGAGATATCATTTCAACTCAATCTTATGTGCCTTTATCTTTTTTAGTACAATCCTATACTGTATTAATTTTTTTGCATTTCTATGATATTTCCATATCCTATTTACCAAATTGTTTTAGTTATTCTACCTATCTCATCTCATTATTCATAAGAGTTCTATGCAGTTTATCAATTGTGTAGTCATTAAGTTCTCAGTCATAATGTGTAGATATCGTGGAATGAAATTTATTTGGTTAAATTATCATAAATTTTTCACCACTATATAATCCTAAAGTGTTACTCCAAACACTCTAATGATGTTAATTATAACATTCACACTATGAAAGAATTAATCCATATTTTCTTCCTCTTTCATCATATTATCTTCAACCTATTTTTTTCTAACCTAAGGTTTGGATTCATTTATTTTTATATTTCCTTAGTACATAATAAAAATATTTTTCTCAATTTAATTAGATGTTTTCCATTGAATAACATTTGTAAAACTTATCATTAATAATCATTTTAATAATTAATTTATTTATTTTTCTTCATTTTTAATGTTTTTGTTGTCAATTATTCTCTATAACTAGGTCATAGTAGTCATTGTGTAAGTATATTAGATATATTCATTCACATAAATACCAAGAGAGAGAGAGGCATGAGTGCCATTATATATTTCCAAGTATGAAATCCTTTACCATAGAATATTAGGATGCATTTTCTGTTGAAATGTTTATGTATATCTATATCAAACATTTCAGACACATGTCATAGAGTTAAACATATTTGATAAAAATTGTTTGATTAAATGAATGGTGATACACAGTCTGTGGGGGATGAATCAGTGTGCATCATTTTCTAAACCCATTTAAACTCTCAAGAATATTCAACATATTTATCTCATCAAATTGATCAATGTCAAAAAGAGAAAAACATGTCACAATTTTAAACTAGATGAATACATCCTCGATGTTTCATGGTTATTAACCCACACACCAAGATCCCTTCTTCTTGTCAAATGAAATTCTAGAAAGGCTTCAGATATGAAATCATTATAGGTCTGGATTAAACAAGTTACAATATTGTATCAACAATACTAAATGATTCCATTTTAAGAGGGACATCTAATAAAAAATATCCTCTATGTGGAATTCTCAAATGATGATGATCTTATTAATATTCTCTACATAGTATAAATCTATAGTTATTATCAGCACTCATTGATTCTACAAAATCATGATCACTTTTACCTTTATCATTTTATTCTATCTATATTCACATGATATTTCCATGAATATCATTTCCTTTTCTATTTTTAAAAGCTCCTTGATTTTCATTAGTCTCATTAACATTTCACTTCTCAATCATGGATAATGTAAAAGACTCCATTTGGATTTAGATATGACTAAAATCTTTAAATCCCACATAATAGTCAAATATTATGGTTCACAAATCCCACAATTGTTAATTTATTCAAAACACTTCCACATGTGCATGGATTCAGAAACATTAACATGGTCAATCTACCTGGCAGTCATGGAATTATCCCTTTTTATCCTTACATGACATCATCAAGGATTTGAGTTTTTAGTCTCAACATGAATCTAATTATTTTCTATGATATTTTTTTAATGAATTATAGATCATTTAAATCTTCTAAATTAATTTCCTATACATTTGGAATATTAATTCTAAAAATATTAACAATCCATTCTTCAAACAACCCATCCATAAGAAATTGTTTATGTTATGATAACTCATACACATTTTATTATAAATCATCCACAACTCTTGAATAAATCATTAATAGAGTATAATTATTCATACATAGTCTCAATAATGCCAACAAAAATACTAATGAAACTTATGTAGATACAAATTGAATCATAGTTATTTTTGAAATTTTCTACTTTTAATGGAATAGTTATAAATGAACTATATGTGGCTCTATAATGTGTCATATTTGGATCATGATTGTCTCATACATAAGTGTGAAAATCACTTTTACAAAGAACAGATGACTCATACATAGAGCTGGTAATGACTCAAAGTAGAATACCATTTCTTTAGAATAATCATATCATCAATTACATAAATTCTTTAAATTCACACTATATTGTCATCAATTATACTTTAATCATTCTCAACTAATTCAAACAAACATCAAATTTCATCCAAATATTGTCTCCTTGTTGGACATTGTAACCAATTTCATTAAAAATTTCTTTATCAAGAATGGTATCCAGTGAAAATTATTTCATTTAACTAGAAATATCAAGCTTATAATTTTATTAAAAATCACACTTCCTCATTTAGCAATAATCCTGGTAATTTGGATCAAAACAACAGTAATCACATACAACCAATATTTAAAATAAATAAAACATCATACTCTGAAGGGTTCAAGACTTTTTAAAATTGTTAATTGTTGCTATAATTTTGTAATTGAATCCACTTTATAAGTATTTTTATAACTATTTTTATGAATCAAGTCATTTTTTTTTATTTTTTTCTACAAAAATTAAATATTTACTTTCCTAGTTGTAATTTATATATTTATATTTGTTTCTGATGGTTTATTTAGGGTATGCGTCTGTCCATGTGGTTGCTCTAGTTGTTGCCTCATACTCCATCTTTTAAAAGGCGGGCGACACCCTCGCTTATTTAGTAATGTTTTCACCTTGATCGAAAAATGATGATTGGATGTCAGTCTGTCCTTCTATAGATTCTTTCATGGAAAATTTTCCTAGTCCAAGTCTCCCTTAAAGATTGAGACAGTGTTCGTGAAACTCTTCCTGGTGCCCTATCTTTTTGGATGTAGGTTAATTACACTACATCTATTTGGACATTCCATGGGGTCATGTAAGGGTAAAAAACTTCGGTCAGGGGAGTAGTCACGTTGGGCATCGATGGCGTGCCGGGGCACTGAAACCCTGGTACACCTGGATTTTCATTCCCTTATGATAGGAATTTTTGAGGGCATAGAAACCTGGGAATCCCATGTCATGTGTGGGGAATTATATGGCATAGGCATGTCTCCATTTTTTCCTTGGCTATCCATGTTTATCATGGGGTATGTGACGAGCTTATCTTCTGGCATAGATGAATCGAAGGGATCATAACACCAATAGAAGTGGATCAGATGGGTACATCCCTAGGAGGGAGCACCTGTGATGTTCTGTAGATGAGGTGATCAAGATGACCAAAAAGGATAGATCCGAGGATGTTTGGGTTCAAAAAAAGGGGACACCAATTTTTACCACTGGATGTGTTGAACCTTAGGGAGGCTTCATAAGTACCCTTTCTAGGAGAAAGAGATCAAAATCCATGTATTTCAAGAGATTTAATCATGGGATTGGTGTTTACACCACAAACAACAACCTGAAGACATTTCGGGGGCTTACACATGGTTTGCAGCCCATGAACTATAAATGAGCAATGAAATGAATGGGGATTACATACGGATAGCTGCCCTGATGGATTGCATGACTTCCTTGGTATATGGTGGACCAGGTGGAATCTGGATGCATATGTATGGCGTGTCAAAGGATGATATAATTGGGGATGAAACTACTTTGAATATAATAGTAATGTTGGGATATAACCTCATTGTGGATTCTTACATATCTATGTGTTAGGGAATCAAACTCCACATATTTTGGTGGGGTGATGGAATTAGGGTGTACACAAAGGACAGCAACCCAAAGACATGTTAAATCTTATGAGTGATTAGTAGTCTATATCAAGAGATACACTCTTGGTTGAGTAGTGTGGATTATGTGTAGGGATTTTTCATGGTTAGTTTCCCATGGACTAATTTGACACCACTAAATGGTGAACTATGGATACAGGTCCCAAAAAAAGGGACCCTGAAGATTACCAATGTTTGGGGTTGATCCTCTAAAAGGATTACTATATACCCTATATAAGAGACAGGGATATAACCCCCATGTATTTTAAAAAAATATAGTTTAACATCATGATGGGCGAAAGGGGAATATATTTTAATGTCATGCAGGACGAGGGTGAGTCAACGTGGTGTTTTTGGGACCATTGGGTGGTATTATTGAACCTTATGGAGGCTTCCCATTTACCAATATTGGAAAGGGAAAGGATCAAAGTCCATGTAGTTCATCATGGGGGGTAATGGGTCTTTTGCACTAAGGTAGAAAAGAGAGTATTTTCATGGTCGATGATTACTCTAAGACCATGTGATTCATGCTCGTTGTGAGATACAAGAGGAATCAAAGACCTAGAATCACATCGCAAAAGGTGTGTCTTCTAGGAATGGAATGGGGCTTACACATGGTTAGTGGCCTAGGGAGATAGAGAATGGGATTTACTCTAGGAGATAGGCCCGAGTAGGATTTTAAATGTACAAAGAGGATATGGATACTATACACAGAACACAATATCAAGTTGGGTCAAGGCTTATGTAAAGACTACTGGTGGTGCGCATGGTGTCAAGTTTAGAGGGAGAGCGGATTAAAAAGGTGATGGTTCCCATCCCCTTCAAAATCCTTTATAGAATTTTCTCTAATACAGTGATCATAGTTTAACGTCATGTGTCAGGGATGTGGTTTCTTTTCAATTTATCATCTTGCAGCTCAGATAATGAGAAATCACTCCCCACCCTTAAGACTACATAATTGGCGTGCTTTAACCCATGGGGAATGGAATTCCCCGACAATGTTGTATAGATATGGGGTTGCGAAGTGATCTATTGAGGGGGCCATAATAGTATGGCTATGAAAATAATAAACAACCAGTAACATGCCTCTTTGAAGAAGCATGAGGCAATGCAATGCAACATTAAACACCACCCAAGTGACCTTGATATCATTTTGTACAAACCAGGAGGGCCGTATGGGAGAAGTATTCATAAGATAGGGGAGTCTTGCAAAAGAGTGGATCAGAAATGGTGCCTTAGGGTAAATAAAACACATATAGTGAACAAGGAGGGTCATGTGCAAGAGGATGTGGTTTCACACCAAATGAGTATATGCGAGCAAGGGAAAACCCTACGCACATGATTGCCACGACATAAGGAAAATCTTTCATGCAAGAAGAATATTTTTCACGCAATTTCCTTAGAGAAAAAGGAAATGGGTGAGGGTCAAGCCCTAATGGTCCCACCTTATGGACAACCCCTTGGAGACCTTTCACACTAGATCCAGTATGTTGAGGCCTTTTGTTTTTCATGATCACGAAATGGATGCCTTTTTCACAGTGGAGAATCAGTTCATCTTCTGTAACCATCACCTGAAGTGTTGTGTTACATTTCTTTTTACAGCCAGAAATTTTGGTAGGGGCATCCAAGGTGAGATGCTCCCATGTTTCATTTTGACATCACATTTGTAATAGATGAGCTTGCATGCATTTTCTATTCTTGTTCACAGACCCATTATCATTCACGCCACAGACTTGTCTCTTTTCATGATGGTTGATGTGCAATAATCCATTTGACATCGCATTGCGCTTGCAATATCTTGTACACAATTTTAAATATTTTGTGTGACCCTTTAATCTTTCACCCACCTCTATTGGGCATCTCGGGATTGTTCGATGCTTCAAACTATGCCTTTGGTTTGCTCAAGAATTTCCATTCTGGGCATTATCCGAAATTTGGTGCCAAAAAATACCCCATCTGAACTAGAGTTGAAGAGGGACCCAATGGTCATATTCTTAGGGAAACATTGAATATCAGAGATCCTAACTGTTATTGTTCCCAATAATTTCCATTCGGCGCACAAACCACTCTTACATGCAAGAAAGGGCCGATCTGTGACAATAAATATGTCGGGGCCCAATGCTCTGTACTTTTACTTTCTTGTTAAATCGGTAAATTTATCTCATGCATTAAAGATAATAATTTTTGAATAAAAGATCATGTAATTTTTCTAAATATTTCTCACAACCACATACTCTTTCTATCTTTCCAATTCTTGTATGCGCCCACTATAGTCGTATATTTTGTGCGGCCTAAGCCTATATTGCACCCAAGAGATTTTATTGTGTTTTGAAACCCTATTCCCTAACGCATAATCCTTTTTGAATTTTAGGACCTCAAAAATGTCTCATCAACTGAATGACATTGAGAGGGAAGCTACTACAGATATAAGGAGGACCGAGATGATCACAAACACTCATATTAATCATATGAGAAGAGTCGTGTATGATAATCATATAGTTTTTGGTATGCTGAATCAATCTCAAAAGGATTACATTCTGAGTAATATTCTACTGATATGGAGCTTTGGTATTTTGGAATAGGTGTTGATGCCATGATTTGAGACCCATATTCCATGGTTATGGGTAACACGTGAGGACATCCATCCACAGTTCAACATCACGAGAAACAGTCACCCTGCTAGGGAAACACAGAACATTTCCATTTATGTCTTGAATCTGAAGACCTTGACTATTATTTGGAGTGATCCATCTCTTGAATAATATATATCTCATTAAGCAATAAACTTTAGAATCAGCATCACTGATGATGGAAAAGTTTGGTCGGAATCGTACATCAGGTTTGGTGGAGATTTAAGGAGTGAATGGGAATGGACATACTAGGGTACTCCAGACATGTGAAGAGTTTAGGAAATATATGTGGTATATCGATATTTTTTTTGAAGCTGTTTGAACATCACAGTTCCACTTATACAATCATTAAAACCTAGTACTTGAGCTATTTAGTCAGTGGTCTCCCAACACTAATACCTTCCACCTCCACCATGGGTAGCTAGGAATCAGTCAGTGTTACAATCATTTAATTGGGGGAATTCCTCTAGTAGTATACTAATTCAATGAGTTCCTTCCAACTGAGAACATTTGGGGGGATAGGATGTTCATCCCTATCCTAACATGAAATATGTTCGAGGTGTCTAAGGAGAAGTTGAAAATAAAATACATCATGAAAGAAATATATTATCCATCTCGTTTCAATCTGTTCATGACCAGTGAAAATTTCAGGCTAAGGGAAGAAGTGCCCAAATACATTGTAGAGGGGAAAGGTGGGATCATACTGGATGGTCATGGAAGTTGGAGAGTACCAATCATGGGGCTTCAGTATAAATGAATTTCCAGACCCGAATGTACAATATACCAGTTTCCTTGCAGAATTTCTAAGTGAGTGGCTGCTTCCAGTCCGAGATACGAGGATGGGGGGTTTTCCAGGGATTATAGTGATGGAAGGAATCATGGTATCCATGAATAAGGTTAATCTCAGGGTGCATGTACATTCTAGACTATACAGCATTCTAGGACGCATCTCTAGGGGATTCAAACCTAGGAGGATATGTGGGCCATTCCAAATTATTCATGGATGGGTTGTAGCTCATTGCGGTGGGTATAACTTTTTTATTTCCATCCACCCTCTTGATGATGGATTGCAACCATCCTTACTAAACATTGAATGAATTTTCTTATTTATTCTTAAAGAGGCAGGTTCAAACTCATTTTTAGGAACCCTAAAAACTTAAACATTAATCTATTTAGGGCCGTAGAAAGCCAGATGATAGATGATGTTCAAGTCCCACTGGAGCTTAGGGAGTACATGCAAAGCATCAGGGGTAGTGTATTGGTATCCCAGATCTATGGAATCATCTTTTCGGAACCCTATGTGCTAATGAGGTTTTCCAGGAAATTCAGGTGCATGCAGCAGATGCAGAAGAAAGTATATACTGAGGTTCAGAAAGAGACACATCCTTACATTCTTTTCCAATTGTGGTTCACAATCATGATTTCATGTTTTGGTGAAGTCATCACCCTTCCCCCTACTGATGTCAGTGCTGAAATATCAATGGAGTTTTCTGACCATTGGATAAAAGTGTACATAGAGGCGATTCTATGAAAACGCATTCGGAAAATCAAGACGGCTAGCGTGGTGTTCGGATAGTGAGGTAGCAAACAAGTTACTGCTGGGGAGGTGAGATAAGGAATAGGCCAGGCTGTTCGAACAATGCGGGATGGAACATCATTGATGGGGGAATCACAATGTGATAATGTGCCTCCGCCTTCTAAATAGGGGAGTTCTAGTGGGAGGCCTCATGGGAAAACATGGGAACCCCCTAGGAAGCAACTAAGACATCTTAAAAACTGACTGCCAATTCCATTTTCCCATCTATATTGTCTGCTTGGAGGAATCTACGAAAATAAATGTACATTGAAGAGCTACGGAAGAGACTAGTGAGCACTGGGCTCGACCTTCGAGACGTTGGGGACATTTAAGTGGCATAAAGGGTGAACATTCATTTCCAGCATGGGTATCTAAGAGCCATGGATATTTATGCATGCCAATAGGGGTGGCATAAAGAGCTGCACCTCCTAGTCAATGTGATTCTTGGCTACTATCATAACACTGAAACACTATCATCCAAGGTTAAAAAAGGAAAGGAAGAAGAATGAGGAGGAGATTAAGAGGAGGAATAGGACAAAGAGGATGAAGAGGAAGAGAGAGTATAAGATGTGGGGGAAGAGGAGTTTGGGGTTGAAGGTCCCATAGGTGAGGGACCTCTGGAAATATCTATCCACTAGAGAAGTCCATGTGAGAGCGGTAAAATAATAGGCTCTAATGATAAAATAGTCGAACAACTCAAGGGGAGTCTCAACAATTATATCTACTGGATTCTTTTTCACAAATTGAATCCACAAAGAAAACATTTCTATATTCAGGAACACATTGATGTTGATAGCTAAGAATATTACTATATAGGGTATGAAAATGTTTCCATGGATGTGGAATAACATCCACCTAAATCTACATCTGGGACCAAGGTGGGTGGAGAACCAACCACGATTGAAGTGGTCGAAGGACCATCCACTATCGGGATGGTTAGTGATAAGCCAGTTGGAGGAGAAGAAATGACGGCCTCTGAGTCTTATGTTATTCCTTCCATTCAAAAGGATCCAACACTAATCATTGAATTTACAAGCATCGAGGGATATCCTGTGGGGCCAGCTCCTGCTATGACATAGGAACTAGACACCGCTACACTTGGATATTTTATGTTTTTACTTTTATAGGCCCACATCTATTATTGGGGAACTTGGTTGGCCAAGATATCAGTTCCCAATGCAATGATCACAATGATGGAGTCTCAACAAACATTCAAGCATGGAACATCTACAAAGGCTCTACCAGTGATTGCACCAGCTCATGTAGTGTCTATTATGCAAGCTGGTCTAACCCTAACACCTAATGTGGAAGGTTATGCTATCATGGGGGGTGTTAATGTCAGGGTTGAGCTCCATGCTAGTAGAAATAAGGTTTCTTAACAATATAGAGAGCCATGAGATGACCCTACTACAGATCTCATGGGAATTTTTCCAAAGTACAAGCCTAAATATCTTGAATAAATGGACAACTCCACTCCGGATGCGGCCGAGGAGAGACATATGACATTAAAAAAAGTATGGAAGTGCATCAAACTCTTCCTCAGTGAATCACCGGAAAAATTTCTAAGATGAATGGGATCACATCGCACATTGTTGTGATTTCCTTATGCCAAGGTTGTGGATTCTCAAAGTCTTCATACAAAAATCCATGTTTATATGGCTGAGAAGATACGAGAGAGTATCCAATGCTCCAATATTTCCTGTTGTTGGAAGGAGTCATAGAATACCCACATGTTTGTTAAGGCTGAGCAGGATGTCTAATACCTTGAAGAGAAATAAAAAATGAGTGATATTTATCATGAGTTTTTTTGAGCTCATTGAACAGTTGAAGGCCCATCTAGAGGATTTCTATGAGTAAGCAGTGCAGAAAAGATGTCAAATGATTGAGTTCCATGTTGAGAATTAATGAATGAAAGCCAGATATAATGAGCTCCACTCGGCTGCTGATAATGAATAGAGAGGCCTTAATGGGTTGGAAGAAGCCCTGGAGGCAATGATCTATAAGGTATAATCAATGGAGAAATCCATCAAAGGGGATGATACGTGAGGGTCATTTCTTCCCGAACTGAAAAATATATTTCCTTCTTTGTTTTCCTATCACAAACTATTTGAATATAAATTCTAGTTTCCTGCTTTCTTATTTAGTGTATTTCAACTATAATAATATGGTAGTTTTTGTTCCATACCTAAGCTCATGTGGGTCATACACGGTGTGACAAATAAGAGAAGACTACATAATTATTCAAGTTGTGCATGAGAGTGCCAGTTAAACTATTGAAAACAAGGGGTTTGGATGATCACCCTGAGATCATGAGACAAAATAGGGGTCTTTATCGGAGCAAAGGGTCCTCAGAATAGCCAAAACACTCTTTCCTCAAGTCCTCTAGTGTATGAGAGGGGTGACGCCCAAGGTGTTGGAATAAATCAAAACAAAGGGGAATGAAGAATGTGAATTATGATACCCAAAATTCAGAAACCAGTAAAGAGGGAATGATGATAGAGGATATCTATTGAAAAAATTTGAAACACTGCATTTGTATCGCATTAGCCTGAAATATTAACAAATAAAGGAGGGCCATCCACTGAACACATTTGAAATCACATGGTCAAACTCAATGTGTTGTCTAGTGTCATTCGGAAGGTTGACCCAAGATTTTATGAAAGCCTTAAAGACAAGAATCCTAACCATTATGGGGTCCCTTCAGATGTGAGGGTGAATAAGGATCTAAAATAGGGGGCACGAAAAGTGTGGTGATGGTATGATTGTATGTTTGGATAAAGTCCAACACTCTTGGAATTATGCCACCATGATGATAGTACATTGGGTGAGCATATTGGTCCGAATCGTGATTAGAACCATTTCTGGGAGGGACCTCACTAGTGAGGACCTAAGATAGTTTACAGTTTTAAGTTTTGTAAATGGGGATTTTGAAAATTTAGTTTAGCATCATATGGTGAGTATGATGCATGAAATAGTTTAACATCGTATAATGATGGCACTATACATAGTTTAAGTTCATAGCGCTTGGACCCTACTCAACAGTTTAAAGTCATGTTACATGGGCTGGGAAATCCTAGTTTAGAGTCATATTGTTTGGATCATAAGGTTCTCAATTTAATTTCATGTGTGTGGTTCATTTCCATGAAATTTATTATCACATGGTAAGGGTAGAAAAAATGGAGAACCCTCGAGAGAGGTATGTGGCATGGCTATTACAAACCCGACATGAATGAGGACACAAGTCCACTATATTGTAACCATGGTATTCTATGCATGATTTGGAGTATGGTTTGTGTTCGTTTTCAATCAGCAGTGGAAGTTCAGAATGTGTACCCACAAAGAGATCATACAGTTCAAGCAGACAACAGTATTGAAGGTGGCGCTGTTTACCAGTTTTTGCCAAATTTTTGGGCCTGAAAATAGACAAATTGAGAAAAATGTTTTTGGGAAAGAGACTTGTGCGTCGTGTACTAGATGAAGAGGAAACTTGCGCGCCATATGTTTTTCAAGATCATAACATGGAAAAATGGCAAAGGGATAAGGGTCACGTAAGTTTTGGCTGGTCGCGCAAGTAACCTGCGTGCCGTGAAGATACTTGGGTGCAGATGCCTAGGAGGACTGGAAACTTGAGATCCTATTGTTTTTCAATATCATAACTTCAAAATATGGTAACGGAAAGAAGTTCGTGCAAGTATTTTTGTAGGTCGCGCAAGTGAGTAGTGCGACAGAGGTTAGGGAGGATGAGCTGCATGCCAGAACCTACGCCCCTAGGGAAGACTTTCGCGCCACCGCGCAGGGGGTCCAGTTTGCCTATAAATAGAGGACCCACCCTCCTCATTTGTAACGATGTTCAAGACTTAGAGATTTTTCAAGCTCTCGTCGTGAAAGTGGTTGATTCGTGCAAGTAGTTGTTGGGTCGTGCAAGTAGAGGATGCACGCCAATTGTTGGCTGCGCGACCAAGGCAGTTGGGGAGTTAAAGATGCAACATCGCGCAAGTTTGGTGTTGAAGGAGGCTGTGTCGCGCAAGTAGTTTTGATGTCACTTGTGCGCCAAATTTTTTCCGCGCAAGTGACTTGCACGCCAGGATTGAAACTTGCGCGCCGGGATTGGATAAGCGTGCCAGGGTTGTTAAAGTTCATCTGTCCTTCTGAAGTTGCACGAAAGCTAGAAGATCGCTCGGTACCCTCAGCACGAAGTGATATTAGTCTTCTGGTAAGAGTTGGACTTCAACAGAGCATCTACATACAAAATAGGATGCATTCTTATGCAATGATGAAGAGACCTTCACGTCTATAAACTGAGTGGGACTTCACCTAAGGGCAGTGAGCCAGGGGGAGTCAATGGGAGTGGCCCGAGGGAAGCAGTGAGCTATCCCTTAACCTTTGTAAAGGCTATGAGCCTGGGGAAGAGTAAATGTGCCTGAACCTTTGTAATCCACAGCTAGTGAAGATTAGTGGAATTAGGTACGACCGAAAATTTGTTAGCCTATGCTTCTTGGACGTAGCCCTTAGTGGTGAACCAAGTAAAAAGTGATGTGTCTTCTCTGTGCATGTGAATGTTTGCTTTCTGATCATATTCATCTTACAGGTTCAACAAGTTCCTACCAACGCGGGAACAAGATCCATCACATTAAAAGAAAAGGTTGTCACCCTGATTCACCCCTCCTCTCTCAGGGTGTCCTAAGGTCCTTCACACTCCATAACACAAGACTCAAACAAAGATCAGGTCATAGGGTCAGAAAAAGCCATGATTTGAGGTACATGGGGTTGGACCAGAAGAAGAAATTACCAGGAGTTCTTATATATCTCATAAATATGAGAGTCAATCCACAAGAAGTTCTAAAAATGTTGTGTAGTTTAACATCAAGTGGTAAGGATGTGGAAAATAGGTATCCCATGGATGTATATGTTTGGTGTGGAAAAATAACCCAGCGTGAATAAGGATAGGATTCAACTTACACAACACTATTCACAATTCTAGGATAGAACTCTAGCCAAGGGGATGAGAGAAAGAATATATGAATATAGGTAGGACCCAAAGGTGAAATGTTTGGGAATTCCTACGTATCCTATAAAGATAGGTAATCAAGACACATGTAGTTATGAAGTTGTAATAGTTTGATACCAATGATAGGGGCAATATTGTCCTACAGGTTTGGGCCAGGCATGAAAAAAGTGGCATTTGATGGATCTTGTCTATTATTTAGTGTGGGTGTATTTTTTTGAGCAACAATCCATGGACGGAATATCTGAGCATCACTGTAGGAATCAAGAAATGTGTTGCACTTGACAAATAGCACGTTGTGTGATCGATGTTAATCATGATGTCTTCTCAAATGAGGACCACACAATGTGGTGTCATTTTTCATCAAATGGTCAAGATGATAATATTATAGTTTAGGGTCATATTATAGAACTAGCCCATCTAATTTAACGTTGTGTGGAAATGATGAAACACTTTAAAGTCATGGGGGACAAGGTAGAATATTCTAACGTCACATGTCTTGGTTGCATATGGAATAAAGGGGTTATAAATTTAATGAAAATGGTGTGATAATTCATATCTTACGTGAATGGGGATGAAAGTCCACACCGCGTTGCGCGCAATCTTAGGGAGAAAACTTCAGTCTAAAGGGTCAGGAAATATCATGGGACCTAGGGTGTGACTCAAAGACGAAATGTATTATCACTCCTATGTATCTCAAAAGGATGATCATCATGCCAAACATAGTTCTGAAATGCAGTGCATTTTAACATCATGTGGTATGGATGCAAGGAAATTGGATAAAATCTCTTGAGAGAGGTAAGTGGTGGGGTTATTGAAAACCTAATGAGAATGAGGACATAAGCCCACACCACACCATATACCCCCAGGAGAACATGGGCCAAGGGATCAAAAGGAGGTGAAGGTTTCTAAAGACCATGGTTGGGCCCAAGGATGAAATGTCTGGTCTATCCAATGTATCCCATGAGGATGAGAATCAAGACACATGTAGTTCTGAAATGTCGTGTATTTTAACGTCATGTGGTAAGGATGAATAAATGAGGAGTGTCACATGGGTATGTGTGTGGCATGGAATAAATTTCATGATGTGAATGAGGATATAAGAGTATGTACCATACTTCATAATTATAACAGAGAACTTGGTCCAAGAGGCCGAAACATTTGAGGGACATGAGGTTGAGCCACTAATGAATGGTCTGGGAATTCCTATGTATCTCATAAGGATAATAATCAAGGAAAACATATTTCTAAAAATGTTTTGAAACTTAATGTCATGTGGTAAGGATTTGTAACTATGTTAGTTTAATCTCATATATTTGGGACTGTATATTCCCAGTTTTCAGTTGTGTGTTTGGTAGAGAAGAGTAGAAAAAAGGTGAATCATCATGCCCATCATTTGGGAGAACATGGGGATAGTAATAATGATTGTGGATAACTACTAACCATATTTTCAATGTGGTATCCATATTTTGTGACCTGGAATGGGGAAAAAGAATTTAGAATCGATCGTTGGCCGTATTCGCTATGTTGGACATGTGTCAAAATGTCATACAAGATCCCCTAGGACGTTGGCCCAAAATGGTAGGTAAGCAAAGATGGCATGAGGTAAGGACACTAAGGGGTTCCTTTCAGATGTTAATGAAAATGTATACCCAAATGATGGGATGCATGAAGTGTGGTGGTACCCATGCCATTTAACGTCATGCGATAAGGATTGGGAAGATCATATTTTATAGTCATATAGATAGGACCATGAGGTGTATTCACTAGTCATAGTTTATCATCATGTAGTATGAAAGGGATCTTAGTTTAGGATCAAAGATATCAGACCAGTTACATTTTAGCATCTGGAAGGATGATGAGATGTAGATTAAAATTAGCTAGGATGGTAATTCCCTTACACGGAGTACTGCTTGAGGAATTTGACATTTGTGGGAGGATAATTACACTCACCATCCATAGTGACTAGAGTGTATGAACCATTGGGGTAAAACTTTTAATGACATAAGGTACCTCCCATTTGGGATCCAAATTTGGTTTCTTCTGACTAGGTATCATTGGTAATCTAAGGACCAATACTGTGTCACCTTTTAAGAAAGAGAGGAGGAGAACATTCATGTTGAAAGCCTTTGAAATATTGTTTTAATGCCTCTATAGATTGTGCAAGGCATGAACCCAGTTCTCATCAAGTGCTTCCATTTCAGCCAAATGGGTTTGGATACTTTTTTTAGGGCCTCTGGTCATAGATGGATGTGCATAATGAGGGAAACCGAATCTCTATGGGTAGGACTAACTCTATTTCATACACCAGAGAATATGGAGTCACCTGTGTGGAATTACGAGTCGTCGTTCGGTAAGCCTTGGGAGAATTGGGGAGTTTTTCTGGGAAACTATTCTTGTTATGACCAAACATCTTCTATAAGATGTTTTAGAGGGTTTTCTTAAAAATCTCTATCTACCAATTTTATTGCACATGATAGAGAGATGTATGATTAGATCGAATGTTGTCCTTGGAAAATAATTTAATCATCTCAACTACATAGAAGTTACTTCCATTATTATTGAGGATGACATGAGGGACTCTAAATCCTTGGATGATATTGGATCTCATGAAGTCAATGTTGAAAGAGGCCTAAACATCCTTGAGCATAACTGACTCTACCCACTTAGAAAATAAATCTGTAGCACTCTGGATGAACCAGCACTGTCGATCTATCACTGGTGGATATGGTCCCATGACATCGAGTCCCCTGACCATAAAGGGAAAAGAATATATGGTAGTATGAGGATTCTCTAGTAAACGATGCACAAATTTTCTTTGATATAGCATTCATGGGACCTCTTGGAAAACTTGATGTAGTTAGAGATCATGGTGAGCCAAAAGTAACCCAATCTTTGGATCTGATGAGAATTTTTCAGCCCTACCTGATGTTCCCCACATGAACCAAGATTAAATTCTTTCATAACCTGAGAAATCTCACCACCTTGAATGAAATAGAGGATAATCCCAACAAATCCACTTCTGAAGTGAGTGTTCTCTAGACTAGGACCACTCTAGAGGGTGATCTAGACTATATGCAATCAAATTCACTCACTTTTGTCTCATTCTGTCAGGATATTACTATGCTTTAGATACTTGATATAGTTAGTCGTCAAATCAGGGGTCCCTTCCAACACCATAGTAGGGGGATTATTGGGCCCCATGTGGAGGTACCATTGGTATGGTGGATTACCAGTGGGATATTATCATCGACCGGTGTGATGTGAGAGATGCCTCTTCAATTTTCCGCATGGATAATCAAATCATCCTCATTAATCTCTGAAAGAGATATAGAATGGCTAGCCAGGGAACTGGCTAAACCGTTTTGTGATCGAGGGACATGAGTAACTTCTGGACGAGAAGGGAACTTGGTCATCAACCAGTGAGTATGCTCTAAAATAGTTATGAGCTCTAACTTCCTGATGATTTTTTCACTTTTTATCTTCTGGATGACATGTTCAGAGTCACGCTTCACATGCAAGTGGGGAATGTCCATCTCGAGGGTCATCTCCATACCAGTGAGGAGATCCTGATACTCCACCTCATTGTTGGTACATCCCTCTAACAATAGGTAGGGAATGTCAACTTTTGAAGTCATGTTGAAGACGATATGTAGGACTACTCTATTGAGTATGGAATCATTAAGTCTCCTGCCAGTAGGGCTTCTAGAAGTGCCATCAAAGTGATTTTTCTAACATGATGTGGCTTGATCCACTGAGAGGATTGCCTCATATGGAACGTCAAGGTCCAGAGAATACTCTTCAGGGGAAATATGGATAGAAATAATGTATGCCAATGAATTTCCCTTGATTTAATCCTTGGGAAAAAATTATGTCGAAGTAATGAAGGGTCACTTCCCACTGAGCTAGACGGCCTATTAACATGTGGTGGTTCAGAATGTACTTTAGCAAGTCCACTCAGAACACCTGTTGTATCTCATGGTGTTGCAAGTAATGTCGTAATTTCATCACTGTGAATACCATAAAATGGAATCTCTTCTCAATATTGCAATATTTAGTCTTTATATTGAGTAGAAGGTAGGTGAGATAGTATAAACTTTTCTCTGGTCCCGGTTTTTTTTCTGGGTGAGAAGGGCACCATGGGACGGATCTAGAGCCGCCATATAGAGGACCAGTGGCTTTCTGGAAATGAGCAGCATCATAACTATAGGATGTAGTAGGTACTACTTGATTTTCTCAAAATCAGTCTGATAATCCTCATCCCACGGATAATCGGCACCATTCTTCATATTCCATGAAGATTGATTACACATTCCACGAATATTTTTAATGAACCAGTGTATATAGGCTATGTGGCCTTGAAAGCCTTGGAAATCCCAAATATTTCTCAAAGGAGATATTTGACTAATGGATTTGATATTTTCTGGATTGATCTCAATTTGTTTATATCTGATAATGATGTCAAGAAACTTTTTGGAGGGGACCCCAAATACAAACATCAAGGGGTTCATCTTCAGATGCTAGGAATGGACGAAGCCCAACACTTTCTCAAGATCTCTGAGATGGCCCTGACGATGGTGAGATTTCACCACCAGGTAATCCAGGTAACATTACACCAATGTCCCGAGGATCATCTTAAATATGTGGTTCAAGAATGATTATAAGTGGAACATGAATTCTTTAAACTGAAAGGCATTACCAGGCAGTAGAAAGTTCCTTGTGGTTCCCTGAAGGTAGTAGACTCTTCATCCTCTAGGGAAATTCAAAATTGAATATGTATGGAATACCAATACATTAAAGAGAGATCCTAGAACCGAGTAGTGGTTTTTATCAATAGATCTGTCATGGGAAGCGGAAAATCATCCTTCAAATTGTACGAGTTGAGATCACAGAAGTCAATATAGACTCTAATTTGTTTATTTTTATTTCTGACAGGCACAACGTATGCTAACCATCTATGTTACTATAACATCTTAATGAATTTGGATTTTTTATGATTATCAACATCAACCTTGACCATGGAACCATGAGAGGGGTTCATCTTTTTGAGAGGTTGTTAGAACCCACGATGATTTGTAGGGAGACATAGATGGTGCATGAAGAGCTCAGAATCTAGCCCTAGAATCTCATCATAACTCTGAGAAAATACACCATGATGTTGCCTTATAAAATACACATATATTTTTTTCTCTTGTGTAGGCATATCGACACTGATCAGTGTTGGTTATGGATCCGTCTTGGTACCAAGGTTTACCTGTACCAATTCATCAACTATAGGGGAGAAACCTTCTTCGAATGTGGTAGGTGAATATTCCAAATCATTTTCTTCATCCACAGCAAGAAGGTCATTGGAAAGAGAGAACTCATCTAAGTTTAAAGATTATGATGGGACACTGGTGTCAGCCTGGGCGGTAGTAGAAACCTAATCGAGGGACTACTGCGCTATTGGAACTATGGAAATGAAATTTTTCGACCTGATCCCATACAGCCTCCAACCAAAGGGCCCATATTTTCCAATATCAAATAAATAGTGGAGTGTAGTATTGAGTTTTTTTATCCCAGATTTAAGAAAAAAGAAAATATAACGTATTGTTGTTTCCTTGGGGCAGAGATGTTGATACCTTATAGGATTAGGGGGCTCTGAGATCACCCAAGCCTAAATTGTGGAGGAATATTAGGTGATCTTACACTATTATTTAGGTTTGGGGATGTGGTTCCCCCTTGTTCTAGATCCAACATAGAATTTATAAAATATAGGGTTGTGTCTTCCAATTTGTGAATCTGGAAAATATAGGCATCATCTTGGTCTACCCATGGGTCAGTCGCAACCCTAGCATGTTCGACCTAATTATCCTGAATCATCATAACCTTTCTGTCATGACCCGACCCTACCCGGGCTCGAGCCGCAACTACCCCAAGCCCGCCTTCATAGGCCAAGGGCTGGCGACAAGCTCCAAAGGATAAAAAACTCAGGGAGGCCTTTGCCTGAGTACCTCTACACACACACACGCAGCACACTCAATGCAAAAGTTCAGAGTAAAAAGAAAAGAAAAGAACCAACTCCTATAAATAAACCACAATGTGCATCGACCTCTAAAAGTACAAAGCATGTTTTGATGGTAAACTAAAAAGTTAAAGGGAAAAAACACGCGCCCAACCAGAAAAGTGCCACAACCTGGCAACAGGTAAACAAAAGAAAACAGCTGGAAGGGTCCCCCACCTGGAACCTGACTATGACCACCACACGCAGTCCAAGCTTCCGAACTCCTAAGCTCCACTAATGTCATGACCAACATGTCTTTCGTCTGCAAGGGAACACCATGTGTGGGCAAAGACAAAGTAGGGGTGAGTATAAAAATACTCAGTAGGATACCCCGAAGGCTCGAGGGAGAAAAAAATGAGGTACCTAAGGGTGATCTGTAGATCGAATAGGAAAAAGTAAAGGAGTGAAACCGAGAGTGCAGTAAAGAGTAATAGTAGAGAGTCCAGCTCAACCCAACAAGAGGAAGAAAGGTAGACTCGTCCAGACACAAGGAGCTTGAAACGGTGAGAAGATGAACTTCCTATAGAGTCTTCTCAACCTATAGCAGGAGAGTAGACTTTTCCAACCACGAGAATCTAGACACAAAAATCCTGTGGCATACCCCGCGCGTCTTCGCCTCTCCTGGAAGGGGAGTAACCAAACCCAAGAAGTGGGTACTAGAACAAAGTATATACATATACATATTCTTAACAAGAAGCCCAAACAAGGTCGTAAGGGGATCTCCATACCGTAGCTCAGCCCAAGAAAATGAGTAGCCAATAGTCCTAGAATTAAACACCATCGATGCACAGCATCCCGCACGTCTGACCCGAACTGCAAGTCAAGGGGCTCAAATCACCGCACCTCGAAACTATCCGCTTTGGGCGGCACTGACTCGCCCGCACGGTTTTAGGTCACGTCACAAGGACACGTCTCGGTGGGGAAAGTGCCCCTCGTACTTGAGAGTTATGGGGGAACGTCAAGTCACACCTCGTCACTGCCCCATAGTCGAGAGGTCTCCTCAAAGTCGACAGGCGACCCCCTGCCCAGCCCTGCTGGAGGGTAATACCTGGAATTTGACGGGTTCCCACTGGAGGGAGACCCGGAAATAGTTGACGGGTGCCACACTGACCAGTCCCATAAAAGGGTAATCCACTGGAGGGAGACCCATAAAAATTCGTCGACAAGTCCCAATTCCCAGTCCTATAAAAGGGTACTTCACTGGAGGGAGACTCAGAACCGTCATCGGGGACCACTTCCTAGCCCAGCTGGAGGTAAACCCGGCATCAGGGACCACTTCCCAGCCCAGCTGGAGGTAACCCTGGAACCACTCTGGCCATCCCGGCTGGATGGTACTTCTCGGTGAACACCGTCGTACTGGCCATCCCTGCTGGATGGTAACCCACTGGCCAACCCTGCTGGATGGTACCGCGCTGGCCATCCCTACTGGATGGTACCTCACTAGCTAGCCCTGTTGGGAACAACCTCCTGGCCAGCCCTGCTGGAAACAACCTCCTTGCCAGCCCTGCGGGAAACAACCTCCTGGGTAGAGGATCGGTGCCCGCGTAATGTGTTGGTCACACCGAATCCACAAGAACTCTACCAAGGAAAATGAAGCACCTCTGCTGGCCAAACCATCGAGAACAGAACTAGGGGAAAACCACTCAACCCAGCTGTTCGAAACCATCGTGAACAAGACCAGAGGGAAACTCAACCCTGCCGGTCAACAAACGAGAACTCGACCAGGGGAAAACTCAACCCATGCTGGTCAACCAACAAGAATAGAATCAGGGGAAGACTCAACCCTACTGGTCAATAGTCAAGAACCGAGGAACCCTCTACATCATGAGAGGTCAAGAGTACGTAAAGCAGAACACGACACGCACATGGGGCTCACATGACGTGTGACCCCAAGTCAACCCCAACCAAGCGCACAAACATTCTCAGGTACCAACATCCACATGTACCTCCCAGCGTTCCCGTATACTCCCAGAGTATACCACGTCTCCAGCCAAATGGCTAACATGCACAAGGCACCCAACATCAACGCGATGGCCGTAAACATAACAACTCCAAGTTTCCACCACAATGGCTGAGGCACGGCCAACCAAATCACTTTAAATACCAACATCACACTCCCAGGAGTGAACGCGATCACACGCCAATGATTCCCTACAAACACCACAGGAAGAACCACCACCAGTACACCTTTAATATTTCCACATTTAATAAGATAGCGTAAGAGGCTCCACTCACCTGAAAATATTACACTGTTGTAATCCTCACATAAAAACACGCAAGATAGAGTACCTACTCGGGCGCATCACACCATTGCGATCTCCTTGAAAAGATATGTAAAAAAGATGCCTCACTTGAGTGTAACAGATATGTGGAGAAAAAGATTCATTCCGGCGCACCGTACATGAGCGGTGCTATATGGGACCCGCATCCCGGTCACGAAACACAACGAACGGATCACGCCATTTCCATCCTCTCGAAAAATTACACAAGATGGACTATTCACTTGTCCAAAACGGACACCCGGTGATAAAGCTGGAAATCACCATAAATGCCTGAAACGGCCCTCGCGGGGGCCCACACCAGCATGCAGAATTAAAGCGGGCGGATTGCGCCAATGCAATGCCCTCGAAAAAATACTAAAACTTGTCTGGTCGCACGCCCCGAATGGACATCCGATGAAAAAGTTTCAAAGTGCTACACGCAACTCGAAAGACAGGCCATGGGGCCCATGCCTCAACTCCGGTTCCAATGCTCGACACCACACTAGAAAACTCTGGCTCGAAAACAAGGTTGCAACGCCACTGATGGTGCTCAAAACGGACATCGGATGTGCCGGCGCCGTCCAAAACAAGAACTCTCGGAAGAACGCTCGTCCTCTTAACGGTCATGTTGCGCCCCCAATCACCTCATCTCGGGACTTAAAAATTACCAAGACCATCTCAAAAGTGACTCCTCGAGCCGAGGATCACACTGCCGCAGACAGCAGGTAAAACAGACATCCGTAATGAAAATTACGGACGTCTGAAAAGGGGACAAATTCCCCATTGGGCTGGCCCAGCCGGTCCACCCAGCCTGGGCCGGCCCGACTCGCAGCACCGGCCCGTGGCTTAGCCGCGGGTGCCAGCCATGGAATTGCGGTCCACGCGCAGACCGGCCACGAGGGCTGGTGGCGCCTGTCGTGTGAAGACCCGCGTCTCGCAGGTCTTGTTTCCGTGCGGGGGGTCGGGCGCTGCGACCCCACGGTCGTCGCGCCCCGGTGGCTCGGCCTCGCCGCCTGGAGCCGTTGCCTCGCACGGCCGGCTTTTCCTCGTGTCGCCCCGCCATAGCCCGCTGGAACTGAGTCGCCGCCGCGTCGAAGCTCACCGGACCGCAGGAACCCGCCGGAAAACACCTCAAAAAACCCGCAAACTTCGACGAGCGATTGCGAACTCCTACGAACTCAGATTTCAATTCCTAAAAGGGTGATGGAAATATCATAAAATATAATACATGATTATGGTATTTGTTTGAATAAATAGAAAAAATTTTATGCAAATAAACGAGCTCAAAGTAGTTGCAGGAAAAGAAAATGAAAACGACAAATCCTACCTCTTGGGCGTTGCCCGGAGCTTCGCGGAGGGTCCGCCGCCACGCCGCTACCTTTACAGAGGGGAGGAGGAGAGGAGGAGCTTCCTCCTTCATTGTTGGGAGATTTTGGCACCATGGAAGAAGGGGGAGAGCAGAGGGGTGGTTTAAGTGTTTAAATAGAAAACACTTAACCACCCGCCCGTCGGCCCGATCCCGAACTTCCAGCGGGGTCGAGATTAAGCCTCCCTTGGGGTAAACGCCACGTTCTAAGAGCAATGGTGGTCTTGGAATTTGAATCCTAGGCTCCGTTTGAAAGTTATTAAACTCAATGCTCAAGGCTGCTAAATTATGAAAACGCCCCCGGTGCCATTTTTCACTGACGGCCCGCGCCCGCAAAACTTACACCCCTCCGAGGGTAAACGGCATGCTTCGAACTCAACGGTGCCTTCGGTTTTCCAATCCAAGACACCTTTTAAAAGATACTTGAGTTAAGCCATTAAGTGAATAAATTAATTATTTAATTTATCCGTTCCACACTCCGATAGCGAGCAAGAGGTCCGAACGTCTCACGCCGACATGTTTTATGTCGTTACTAGGGTAAACACCCCATTCCGGACCCATCTGTGTACTCAAATCTCTGATCCGAAACTCCATTTAGGTGTTGTCACATTTATTTGGCGTTCCTACGGTGAATGCACTGAAAATTTAATTCCGGCCACTCCGGGGCTCGGAATCACACATCGTCTGAGGGCGCTGCTCTGGAATAATATCAAAAATATTACAAAGTCCTTTATAGAAAAAATATAGGTTTTTACATAATTCAATCCTTTAATATTTTCATCCCCGAAAAAAAACACCAGGGAAAAACTCAGGATAATAATCCCGCACCTGGCACTCCCGTACCCAGAATAAATCTTGCACAGCTCTGCACCACTGCACACAGACCAAAGGACTGTTCTTTTCATGCGAGGTATGCCCTTGACGATGACGTGCATAGGAGCATGCACACTTCCTCTCAGGTAAGCCACATGGGAGACATCGTGCACCCACTCTAGACTCTGGGTTTAGGGCAAGGTGGTAGGAACATCGCCATCCCTTCGCACATTCTCAAACGGTATGAAGGACCTTGATGGTATCTCACCACCCTGACCGAACCTCTACATCGCATGTCGCGACTGGAATCACTATACGCACCTTGAACAAGGCCCAGTGATTCCCTCCTTCAGAATATCCATATGGTGAAACGCCCAAGGATATCCGGTCAGGCAAAGTTTTACAGTCGATGTCCCACAACCAAGACCCTCTTAAATGCTCGGAAGCGAAGGAGTCAACACCATCGACTAAAGAGAAAGGTCTTACGCCTCTTACCTTACCAACACAGGGTTACACCGACACCCTGCGCCACCCTGGTAACAACTCAAACAAGGAGCAGGGAGAAAATCATTTCACACATAGAGTCTAAAAATTCTACTGCAAAAATTAGAAGATCTGTAGAGCGTACCTCTTATCACCTCATGCTCTGCAGGATCGTAGACATATAAAGCTCGCGGCTGTCTGCGGTCCCAACTGTCAGCTCCCAGAGCCTGTCGTGGACTGACTAGTGGTGATGGGAAGACCTCGTAAGGTCGTCCTCCACTTCCAGCTCCTCCCGCTCCTCTGCTAGCACCACCTCTCTTAGTACTACTCCAATCATGGTGCTTCCTCCATCGTTGTGGTGCACCTGCTGCCTGCCCGAATCTCTCTGCATGCATGGTCGGGAAGTCACGTGCCAGGTGACCTCGCCCATTGCAAGAATAACACCGACTCTCATCGGACTGCAATGGTGCCCTTCGGTGCCATTGTGGCGTACGACCATGCCCCTGATTCCAGTTATCAAGAATCCACATGCGTCGAGGTTCTTCTTGTCGACGCCCGCTAGCTGCGACAGACGTCTCGGCTCCAACTTGCCTACTGCCACCACCAACTCTAGAACATGACAGGAAGCTCTCTCTCACCAGCACCTGCTCTAGCACCCCGACCTATGTGGAAACACCCAAGGGTACTATGACTGCAAGAATCTCTCGGTAGAGACCGTGATCAAACTTTCATGCTCGGATGTTGTCGTCATGGACCAAGTCCAGGTAAAAGCGTGCACGGTCTGCGAAACTAGACGCGTACTCGGCGACCATAATCCCTCCCTGAAGAAACTGCAGGAGCTCTTGAATCTGAACAGATCGTAAGCAGGAGGGGAAAAACTCCTCACTAATCAATAACTGAAAGTCTCCCCACGAAAGTGACGACTCGTCAAGAAAATGAGTCACCCAACTCCACCAACACCAAGCTGCTCCGCGGAAAAGATTGGCGGCCAAAGCCACTCTCTTATCTACTGGCGTCTACACAAGTTTAAAAAGGAGAACCACTGTCTCTAGCCAAACCTATGCTACCCGTGGGTCTGGCTCACCACTGAACCTCAGTGGTCCCTACCGTTGGAACTCGTGGAGCGTGCTCAACCTGCGCTCAAGCTCAGTCTGCTCTGCTGAAGCTATCTGTTGCTCAATAGGTGGGGGTGATGCTACCGGCCCACCCGGAGAAAGGGGCTCACATGATGGGTCCTGGACTGAGGCCTTATAGCTCACAAGGTCATCATCATGAATGAAAGCCGGTGTCCTGGATGGCTGTCTTCACGGATACATCCTTAATATTATCAAGGAGTGTTGTGGTCAGATGAGCATATATGTATATAACAATAACAACAATGGGGAGCTGACTCAAGAAGGACAGTCAAAGACTCAATCCTATGTGATGCACAAACCAATTTTCCCTGCAATGAGTGTCTCAGCATGCCGAGTCGACAAGCGGGTTATCAGGGTCCTGGTGAATGGATAGGTTGGCCACCGCACCATAACTAGACTCCTTGGCCTTAGAGCCGCTCTCGAGACACGTTAACACTGTTCCCCTAAATCCCAACCAATTCCTTTTTAGGGATGTCAGAACAACATCCCAAGGAACGAACCACCTCTGATACCACTTTTTCATGACCCGACCCTACCCGGGCTCGAGCCGCAACTACCCCAAGCCCGCCTCTATAGGCCAGGGGCTGTCGACAAGCACCGAAGTCTAAACAACTCGGAGAGGCCTTTTCCAGAGTACCTGCACACACACACACACGCAGCACACTCAATGAAAAAGTGTCGAGTAAAAATAAAAGAAAAGCACCAAATGATATAAATAAACCACAATGTACATCAACCTCTAAAAGTAAAAAGAAAGTTCGGAAGGTAAACTAAAAAGTTAAAGGGGAAAACACTCACCCAACCAGAAAAGTGCCACAACCCGGCAACAGGTAAACAAAAGCAAACAGCTGGAAGGGTCCCCCACCAGGAACCTGATTACAACCACCACACGCAGTCCAAGCTCCCAAAATCCTATGCTCCACTGAAGTCACGACCAACCTGTCTGTCGTCTACAAGGGCACACCAAGTGCGGGCAAAGCCCAAGCAGGGGTGACTATAAAAATACTCAGTAGGATACCCCGAAGGCTCGAGGGAGAAACAAAGGAGGTACCGAAGGGTGAGCAATAGATCAAAGAGGAAAAAGTATAGGATTACAACCGAGAGTGCAGTAAAGAGTAACAATATAGAGTCCATCTCAACCCAAAAAGATGAAAGAAGGTAGACTCATCCAGACACAAGGAGCTGGAAACGGTGAGAAGATGAACTTCTCGTCGAGTATTTACAACCTATAGCAGAAGAGTAGACTTGTCTAACCACGAGAATATAGACATGGAAAGAACGTGGCATACCCCACGCGTCTTCGCCTCTCCTAGAAGTGGAGTAACAAAACCCAAGAAGTGGGTACTAGAACAAGGTATATACATATGCTCAACAAGAATCCTGAACAAGGTCATAAGGCGATCTCCATCCCGTATCTCAGCCCAAGAAAATGAGTAGACAACAGTCCTAGAATTAAACACCATCGATGACCAGCATCCCACACGTCTGCCCCTAACTGAAAATCAAGGGGCTCAAATCACCGCACCTCGAAACTATCTATTTTGGGCGGCACTGACTCGCCCGCACGGTTTTAGGTCATGTCGCAAGGATGCGTCTCGGTGGGGAAATCACCCCTCGTACTTGAGTGTTCTGGTGGAACATCAAGCCACACCTCTTCACTGCACCGCAGTCTAGAGGTCTCCTCAAAGTCGACAGGCATCCCCCTGCCCAGCCCCGCTAGAGGGTAATCCCTGGAAGTCGATGAGTTCCTACTAGAGGGAGACCCGACAAGAGTCGACGGGTGCCACACTGCCCTGTCCCATAAAAGGGTAATCCACTAGAGGGAGACCTAGAAAAATTCGTCGACGGGTCCCAATTCCCGATCTCATAAATGGGTACTCCACTATAGGGAGGCTAGGAACTGTCATCGGGGACCACTTCCCAGCACAGGTGGAGGTAAATCCAACATCGGGGACCACTTCCCAGCCCAGTTGGAGGTAAACCCAGAACCAATCTGTCCATATCGGCTTGATGGTACTCCTCGGAGAACACCGCCGTACTGGCCATCCCTGCTGGATGGTAACCCACTGGCCATACCTGCTGGAAGGTACTGCACTGGCCATCCCTCCTAGATGGTACCTCACTTTCCAGCCCTGCTGAAAACAACCTCATGGACAGCCCTACTGGAAACAACCTCCTAGCTAGCCCTGCTGTAAACAACCTCCTAGGTAGAGGATTGGTGCCCACGTAATGTGTCGGTCACACCGAATCCACAAGAACTCTACCATGGAACACGAAGCACCTCTATCGTCCAAACCATCGATAACAGAACCTGGGGAAAACCACTCAACCCTGCTGGTCGAAACCATCGTGAACAATACCAGGGGGAAACTCAACCCTACCGGACAACAAACGAGAACAGAACCAGGGGAAATCTCAACCCTACTGGTCAACCAATGGGAACCGAACCAGGGGAATACTCAACCCTGCTGGTCAATAGTCGAGAACCGAGGAACCCTCTACATCGCGAGAGGTCAAAAGTACATAAAGCAGAACACAACACACACGTGGGGCCCACACGACTTGTGAACCCAAGTCAAACCCAACCAAGCGCACAAACATTATCAGGTACCAACATCCATATGTACCTCCCAGAATTCCCGTATACTCCGAGAGTATACCACGTCTCTAGCGAAAAGGCTAACGTGCACACGGCACCCAACGTCAACGCGAAGGGCATAAACGTAACAACTCCAACTTGCCACCTCATCGGATGAGGCATGGCCAACCACATCTTTTTAAATAGCAACATCACTCTCCTAGGAGTGAACACGATCACACGCAAAGGGTTCCCTATAAACACTGTAGGAAGAACCACCACCGGTACACCTTTCATATTTCCATATTTAATAAGATCATGTAAGAGGCTCCGCTCTCCTGAAGAGATTACACCGTTGTAATCCTCGCGAAAAAACATGCGAGATAGACTACCTACTCTCCTCAAATGGATATCTGACAGAAAATTCGCCAACACCGCTTTATGCCTGAACGGCGTCCCGTGGTCCCGAGCCTCGGTCCCGAAAACAGTCGGGCGCATCGTACCATTGCGATCTCCGCAGAAAGATACTTCAAAAAGATAGATCACTTGAGTGCAACAGATATCCAGAGAAAAAGATGCATTCTGGCGCACCGCACACGAGCGGTGCTACGTGGGACCCGCATCCCAGTCTCGAAACACAACAAACGGATCACGCAGTTGCGATCCTCTTGAAAAAGTACACAAGATGGACTATTCACTTGTCCAAAATGGACACCCAGTGATAAAGATGGAAATCATCGTCAACGCCCGAAACGGCCCTCGCAGGGCCCGCACCAGAGTGCAGAATTAAAGCGGACGGATTGCGCTAATACAATGCCCTCAAAAAAACAACCAAAATTGACTGTTCTCACGCCCCAAATAGACATCTGATGAAAAAGTTGCAAAGTGTTGTACGTAGCTCGAAAGACGGGCCATAGGGCCCACGCCTCAACTCTGGTTCCAAAGCCCAAAACTACACTAGAAAACTCAGGATCGACGCCAAGGTCACAACGCCACTGACGTCGCTCAAAACGGACATCGGATGTGCCTATACCATCCAAAACAAGAACTCCCAGAAGAACACCCATCCACTTAACGATTGTGTCGTGCCCCCGAGCCCCTCGTCTTGTAAATTAAAAATTCTCGAGACCATCTCAAAAGTTACTCCTCGAGCCGAGGATCACACTGCTGCAGACGGCAGGTAAAACGGACATCCGTAATGAAAATTACAGACATCCAAAGAGGGGATGAATTCCCCCTTGGGCAAGACCGGCCTGGAGCTTTGTCGCGCGGGCTGGCTGTGGACTTGCGGTCCATGCGCAGACTGGCCATGAGGGCTGGTCGCACCTGCCGCGTGAAGACCCGCGTCTCGCGGGTCTTGTCCCCACGCGGGGGGTCGCATGCCGCGATCTCGCGGTCACCACGCCCCAGCGGCTCGGCCTCGCCGCCTGGAGTCGCCGCCTCGCACGGCCGGATTTGCCTCGTGCCGCCCCGTCGTAGCCCGCTGGGACCGAGCCACCGCCGCGCCGAAGCTCGTCGGACCGCCAGAACCCATCGGGAAACACCTCCAAAAACCTTCAAACTTCGACGAGCGACTGCAAACTCCTCCGAACTCATATTTCAATTCGGAAAAGAGAGATGGAAAGCTCATAAAATATAATACACGATTATGGGATTTGTTCTAAGAAATAGCAACAATTTGAAGCAAATAAACGAGCTCAATGTAGGTGCAGGAAAAGAAAATGAAAACGACAAATCCTACCTCTAGGGCATTTCCCGGAGCTTCACGGAGGGTCCACCTGTCACAACCCGTCCTCAGGACCCATGTCGTGACTACCCCAAGCCCGCCTTCCATAGGCCAGGGGTTGGAGACTAGCACCAAAGGTGTAAATCCCGATAAAAGGGAAGGCATTGCCTTTATGTAAGAAAACAAACACCACAGAGTATGCAAGAAGAAGTAAACACTAAGTAAACAGAGTACAAAAGTAAGTGCTGGAAAGTAAATGGGCTAGCATATAAACCCAATTGAAAGTAAAGTACAACTTAAAAGAGAGTACATCAGTAGAAAGGTAAAGCAGAAACACTGAGCCGTCCTATGGAAATCCCACCTGAAGGGTGGGTACAGATAGTCTCCTCATCTCTTCGGCTCCAGCCATCTGCTCCATGTACGTCTCATCCAGTGATCCCCCTCCAGGTACCGTCCAACTCCACGAGCTCCTACCTCGGTCAGCGCTGTCTATCGTCTGCATCCAACACAATGTAGTGCGGGCATAGCCCGTGCAGGGGTGAGTATATGCTACTCAGTAGGGACCCCGAGACCCCGAAGGTCTCCCAGAATCCATGAAGGATAAGCCACAAAGGAATGATAAAATCACAAAGTAAAAACCAACACTACTTAGGTATATACCCATACATATACCTAAGTCATCAATTTCAGTTTGGCTCCAACATCCAAGCCCAAGTTCGATGTAGTCCACACAAGAAAGCACAATCCAATCTACACAGGATAACACAACCCGATCCACATAGGAATGAAAAACAATCATATCGAAGGTAGTGATTGAAAGTGAAGACTCAACTCACACATGTATACTTCTTCGTAAGATGATAGAGATGATCAGATGTAGCCACTGATTTATATAAGCTATTGGACCCACCTAGGATACAAGACCAGCTAAGATGTGGGACCCACAAAGGATACAAGACCAGCTACTCTGCCAGACCCACATAGGATACAAGTACAGAGTCAAATACTGCCGGACCCACATAGGATAGAAGAACAGTAGTCAAGTAATATCGGACCCACATAGGATACAAGAATAGTAGTCATCGCTATCGAACCCATGGAGGATTCCAGTACGGTTGTCGTCGCTTCCGAACCCACGGAGGATCCCAGTACAATCGTCATCGTTGTTGCAGTCACAGCCAGCTCTAGGGTTCCCACACACAGCATGATTGATTCCGAGAGGGTCCGCTCCACGAGCCAAGGAGGGTCGATACATCAACTGACACGTAGTCTGGATTTGATGTATCCCAAAGTTCTGTCTCATCAACAGGAACTCAACGCGACAGACGGCGCGTCAATCGGACGCCCGGTCTAAGAGATATTGGATCTTTCGTCCTAGGGGCCCGGTTGGTTTTTAAGATAAATCCAACTCGACCTTAATCCAGCTGTGTCCAAACCTCTATCATAGTAATTCAAAATAATTGTCTCACTAAGAGGAATCCAACAAAGTCAACGGCACGTCAATCGGACGTCCGGAGCTCAAGTTATGAGCATTTTCGCTCTGAGGGCCCGGTTGGTTTTGTGTTCGAACCAACCCGGTCGTACCCAAGGTTCTCCGAAACCTTGAGTGTAATATACTGAAAAGACCGTATCGATCCAAGGATCTCTATACAACTGACAGTGTGTCGATCAGATGTATGTATCCAATGTTATGGGCATTTGAACAGATCTATCCGAAATTAGGGGGTTTGGGCCCAGTCCGACCCGGCCCAAAAACCCCTGGGTCGGCCCGAACCGGGGCGACCTGAACCGGGTTCGGGTCTGGCCCATTTAGGCGTGGCCCAACCCGGTTGGCACGGCCTGGCACAGCGGCGTAGCCCAGCCCAGCGGCACGGCCTAGCCCAGCGGCGCGGCGCGGCCTGCGTGGCCAGCGGCGCGGCGCGGCCTGCGTGGCCAGCGGCTCGGCCGAGCAGAATTCGGAGGGGGGGCGCTACCCCCCTTGATTGAAAATTGGCCAGCCATTTATGGCCGGCCTTAACTAAACCCACAGGACCCGCGGGGTCCCTCTTCCAGTTGGCTCCAGCGGCTGGCTCAGCCGACCCCTTCCCCGAACCGCCGTGGCCATAGGGTGCTGCTTCTCACCGTCCGAGGCGGTGCGACGGCGTCGTGTCCCTCCGCCGCGGCGCGCCTCGGTCGCGGCCCTCCTCAGTGTTCCGGCGCGGCGCGACAGCGCCGCGCTCCTCCGCCATGGACCGCTCCTTACCGCAGCCCCATTCGGCCTCACCGGCACGGCGCGACGGCGCCGCCCTCCATCGTCGTGGTTTATCTCGTTCCCTCACGGTGCAACAGCACCGCGTTGTATCCATTTCCAAGCCACGTAGAAGTTCAACAACAAAAAAGGGGGAGGAGGTTCGGTCGTGTTTGTACGGTCCGACCTCCTCCCATTATAACGATAGCAAGTGTCCAAGAACGAGTAATCACAACGACAAATAAAGCACAAATTTAATTGATTAAATTTGAACTTAACCCCTACCTCGAAGAAGTTGTCGAATGATGATCGTCACGGGAAACGGTGTCGCGAGGTGAAGCTCCGTATATGTTGATGGAGAACGTCCGAGGCGGAGCGGTGTTCCCCTTCCTTTGATGCAGGAAGAAGATCGAAAGAGGGCACATCATCGTTCTTCGGGAAAGGCGTCACACACCGGCTGTGGAGAAGAGAAGAGAGGGCACGTCGATCTCTCCTTGCGGTGACATCATTCTTCGTCGAAGTCATGGCATTCTTCGCAAAGAAGATGAAGTTCTTCAGGAAAACACACAAGAGCTCCCTCCTCAATTTTCCTCACACAACAACCAACTAAAATAAAATAAGGTTCATACTTATTTTATTAACTCATGCCATGAATTAAAAATTTCAAACTCTTATCTCACTTAATTGATTAAGTGTATTGGCATAATTAAAGAGGGGAGAGGGGAGAGTTACAAATTAAATGCAAGAGGGGGTTTAATGGGGAGTTAGAGAATTTGAAGGGGGTGGGGCTTGTGTGGGCCCCACCTCACTAATATCCTAACAAGAGGAGTTAGGATATTCCCTCACATGGAAGTTAAACCACATAGAAAAATAATGTTGTGACTCAACTTTATTCACTTAACACTTAAACCATTTTTTAACAACTCTCAATGAATTTAATAGAAAAAAAATTTCCTTGAAAATTATGGGTCTTTACACCGCCATCGTGTCGTGGCCTTTCCGGAGGGGAGGAGGAGAGGAGGAGCTTCCTCCTTCATCATTGGGAGCTGTTTGCACTAGGGAAGAAGGGGGAGAGGAGAGGGGTGGGTTAAGTGTTTAAATAGAAAACACTTTACCACCCGCCCGTCGGCCCAAACCCGAACTTCCGGTGGGGTCGAGATTAATCCTCCCCTGGGATAAACGCCACATTATGAGTGCAATGGAGGTCTCAGAATTTTAATCCGAGACTCTGTTTGAATGTTATTAAACTCAACACCCGAGGCCGCCAAATTACAAAAACGCCCTCAGGGCCATTTTTCACTGACGGCCCACGCCCGTGAAACTTACACCTTTCCTAGGGTAAACGACACGCTCCGAACTCAACAGTGCACTCGGTTTTCCTATCCGAGCCACTGTTTAGAAGATACTTGAGTTAATCCATTAAATGAATAAATTAATTATTTAATTTATCTGTTCCACGCTCCGATAGCGAGCGAGGGGTCCAAATGTCCTGCACCGACATGTTTTATGTCGTTCCTAGGGTAAACACCCCATTCCGGACCCATCCGTGCACTCAGATATCTAATCCAAAAATCCATTTAGAAGTTATCCCATTTATTTGGCGTTCCCAGTGTGAACGCACTGAAAATTTAATTCCGGCCACTCCGGGGCTCAGAATCGCACGCCGTCTGAGGGCACTGCTCTAGAATAATATCAATAATATTCCAAAGTCCTTTATAGAAAAAAACCGGGTTCTTACACTTTATCTTGTAAGATTAGGCATCCAAGTAGCAGGATTTAAAATAGGAAATGGGAGATGCATCACCTTGGAGTATTCCTACTAGAACATTAAGGGAATTCATATGGAATTAGTGATATGGGGAACGGGTTTCCGCATGTAGCTGGAGCCATTACCTACCTATTAATGTGTTGTAAGTGGTGTCTTGTGAGACAACCATGAACTCGGTGTTGGAAACTAAGCCACCAAATGGGACTTTAGGTGAATATTTACAACTTCTGTCTACTTCATCCTATCATAACCTTGAATTTTCATGTTAGAGAAAATCAGGTCTATTTCAGACAGCCCTATCTTGAGGAGTGTCTAGGTTGGGATAAGATTGATCAAAAAACCTATGTCGATAAGAAAGAGACAGACTTTCATTCCATTTAATTGGTCAGCGAGGTATAGTAGGCAAATGTTCCCTTGTATATAATAACCTTCATATTCCACAGATAGTGTGATGATGGCCAGACATTCCACATGCTCGACTATCTCAGCATGGAAGGCTTATACGGATGCTACTTCTGTCTCAAAATAGAGGGGCTTCTCAATAAACTCGTAATGGATTCACATGTATCTACTGACATGAGGAGATCCTCAAGTATAGAGATCCTCACAAGAATTCTTGAAATATGTATGAGTAAATCATATTTCCACACTAGGCATACACTTCTTCTGACAGGTGGTTTCTCTGTGGCAGGAGGTATGGTGGGTGCTTCTTGTTGAACCAATGAATTCTTGATGGTTCTTGTAATGTCTCGCTTCTTATTACTCTAATCGCATAGAGTGTCTATTGGCTGGAAACTAGATTATTGAGGTTCATCCACAATGGGAAATTTCTAATCATAACACAGTTTTGGTGGATCTTCATGATCATGTAGTATAAATGATAGTGGATGTGGATCTAAAGGAATGAGATGAGAAAGTTTCACGTTCTCATCTTTGCACGGGTCCTACTATCTGGTCTCGGTGGCATGCATGACATTGTTGGAATCACTAACCAATGAATTCTATCGATTTACATACCCATGGATCTATCGACACTAGAATTGAATATGGACGTTGGGAGGGTCCATTCGGATCTCTTCAATATCAAGAAAATTGTAGTGGTTTACCAGCTCCACGGTATTGACCGAAGTGTACCCTTGGTCATCACCTATGTAATCCTCCATTATTGGGAAGATTCTAGGTTAAATACCCATCTCTGGGGGAATTAAGTCTTCAAGATTGTGGGATGGATTTTGAATAGGTGGAGGGATTTTTCATCCCTTGCATCATTGGTGATTGCTCCCTTGGGAAGACAAAGGATGAGATGTTGATGCAAAGCTAGTAGCCAAAGAAAGCGTATGGAATTCTAAAGGGTATGTCTAATTCAAACATGCATAGATGATACCATGCACATGGGAAACTACCTTATGATCCATCTGAATGTAGTATTTTTTTGGCCCTCATTGAGAAACCTACTTCCATTCACCCTTTTTTTCGCTGTCATAATTTATAAAAACACATGCCACCTATGTCAGGGCCAGGCCCAACCTTACTATGTTGTTATTGAACTTCTCTTGGTGCTAGGTTTTAAACACATATAACATCTTGAGGGTGTTCCCATGTAACGATTGATAGGGTTAGTAATTGGAGAAATCATTAAGACCTGCCTATTTGGGCCTCTTGTATTCTACAAACCGCAGGATTCCCTGGTCCAAGGTACTTTGGAAATAACCTGGAACCCGAGCCACATTAAATGAGTAGGTCTGGTTTCTCTAATCTGGAAAAAAAGCTCTTGGATCCTAGAACTGATGAGGGGTTGTAGGTGTTTGAAGGGGAGGTGGGACCTAATTATCTTGCCTATGTGGTTGTGGAACATTACGTGGGGGAGCCTTCCAATTATGAGGCAAGCACTACTAGGCCAAAGGATGTGCCTGAGGTGGTGGACCTCAACGAAGCTATGAATTTGGATCTGACAGTAACAATTATAGCTTCATGGGGGCCTCTTTTTGTGCTATTATATTGTATTTATCCTTGGAGGCTCTTCTTGAGGGAGATATAGCAGGAAGTGTGGCTGATTGGATTGCTGTAAGGCATCCTCTAAATATAGTGCATTGTCAGATAAATCTTGGAACCCACCTGGGAAGTTTTGAGTAATGAGATAAGGGACCATTTTAGTCTTCAAATTCCCCATTCATGTATTTAGTATCATATACTAGGATAGTGGAATATCAAGGGAATATGTGAGTGCCTTCGTCCAGGAAACAAAGTATGTGATGCACTCGTCATGCCTCTTCGTTCATTTGATGATGTCAGTAATGCTTGTCTTCCGGGTGGTGGAACAGAATTGGTAGAGAAACTACCTATGAATATCCTCCCTACCAGTTATTGACTAAATGTATAACTAGATATTCTAGACAAATATGGGGCCTTCAATTTTCTATATGAAACAATGGATTTTGGAAGCCTCCAGTTGCACTAGAGTTTCGAGTATTGATCCTCACCTTGAAATAAAGTGGTCTAGAAGCAACAAAAGATCACCCTACCTATAAAAGGTGGAGAATATAGGATTTACTAAACCCTGGGGTGCTGGAATATTATCCACCCATTCTAGGTATGGCTTTCCACTAGGCGGTATTTCCACCTATCCAGTTTCTATAGCTTTGAGGTGAGAAATAATGATTCCATCAAATAATCTAGATGAGGATTCTGATCTTGACAAGGGTCCCTGACCACCAACACATTGGAAGGTTCTTAAACAAAATAATAAGGCCCAAAAAATCATGGGACTACTAGATTAATTACCTGAGGAGATATGGGAATAACCTACAGAGTGGCCAGTGGGACCTGAGGAGTAGCTGACGGTACATGAGCCAGCACCTGGGAAAGGTTTCCATGCAATTCAGGTGGATTGGGTTATGCATATGGTAGTTTCATTCCATAAACACCAGGCTCTACCCTATTTAGATGGGCATGGTTGTCTAGGCCACCAGGAAGAAAATAACTAGGAGGAGGATATATATCCCCATTCCCCTATTTTCCAGTGGAGGATTACCATGATCTGGATGTCGTTCTACAGCGTGCTCGGTGAGGATCTCTTCAACCATCATTTTCTATTCAGCAATCTTTTAATGTAACATCACATTTTCAGGGTTATTATCTATCTTTTTCACTGATCTGGATAGGTCAGATGGTTTGTCAGTCCCGATTATCCATTGGCCTTTACCGGGGTCTTGAGCGAGAGGTAATGACACAAAAGGTGTAGGGAGGCCAAGAAGAGTCCTTTGTTGGTAATTATGGTCGCTTTCATGATCTGTTGGGTGTTGTACTACCCCGGTGGGTTGTTCCTCTTTTTGAACCCATGATTTAGTGCCCCTTTTCAGTTATATCTCAGGAACAACCATGATCACTATGATGGAGCCCATAGTCATATCCTCGATATCCCCATGTGAACTAGGCTAGCACAACATAGGATTGAAATATAGGGAAGAATAATACCCCCAGCCACAGATCATAAAATGTGTGGAAGCCTCCTTGATAACTTTCCATAGAATAGTGAAGCACTGTATGAATTGTTTCTGGAGTCTTTTCAGATAACCATGAGTTGTAGGGTGATGAGAAACAGGAAGGTCGGCCAACATGACTAGGCGGCATTGTTGTCCAATGTAAACACAGTGTTGCTGACTCTTGGGGTAAGCTAACCACTGACGATGGAGACTAAAATAAAATTTCCCTAGTGTTTTATATAATCACATAACCTCATTCTGGGAAAGAGACTTCAGAATTTTGATGTTTTCAATTGAAAATGGCCAGAACATCTCTGGGAATGGTCCGCTACGATAATGTCCCACAATCTTCTTGGATTAGACTCGAGATCTGGCCCTTGATTTCCCCACTCTTTGACTGGAGGTGGTTGTGGGACATATAATAGAACTAAATAGGACCATTCTTATTGTAGAATGTCTGGTGGGTATTATAGAACATGATATGACAAGCCTCCACATCATGGGTTGTGTTTTGAAGAATGCAATGATTTCACCACAACATCTCTATAAGATAGCCTAAGGGCCACTTCATCTTTCGTAGGGGATAAATTTGTTGGTGGTGGTCCACACTGTTTCTATTCCCCTATTCATCCCCTGAACAACTCTCTGTGACCCCAATTTTAGGTAGATAATGATACTACTGATGATAAGGAGTATTGCACGTCCCGACCCTAGAAGGGGGCCAAATCATCCTCCTCCTGTTTGTATCTTCGTAGGGACGCAAGGATCTGGTTGAACTCACTTTCTTGAAGGATGAGGCTGATATTCCCTGATCTTTCCCCATCCCCTAACATAGTGGATCAGTGTGAAGTTTCCATAATTGAATCTCATTGAACTTCAGAATCTGAGAAGCAGATGATTGTTATTGTTGGTTGAGGCATCTTAGGATTCATCCTCTGGTGGCGACAACCTTCCCTCCTACCCCATAATGGTTCTTCAGGGTAGGGTGTATTTTTTACATAGGGAGGACCTCTTCTTAGGTTAGTGTTGAAGCATGGAGGACCTCTTCTTGGACAAACCATTGTGCGACGAGCACCCGTGAAAATTTCAAATGGAACATAGGGAGGACCTCCGTGATTGTGTGTGAAGTAGTGGGGAGGGCCTTTTCTATAGCTAGAAATCACATGGTGGGGTCCTCCATGTTGATCATATATAGCACAAATAGGACCTTTACATCTATTGGCTCTATTTGCTGGGGTATGAGGGACTTTGTTCTAACCATACTAAATATGGGAAAACCCGTCATGATGACCGTCGATGATGTGGGGAGGGCCTCAGCTGATGTCGATCAGAACATGGGGAGGACCCCCATGCGGATATGTGATAGGGAAAGAAGGTTCCAAACATTCATAACCTCATTGGAGAGGTAAGTTATCATACCTAAGACTAGGAGCATGGGGAGGAACTTCATGCTGAGTGTAGATGAAGCAGGGAGGGCCTCTACTGGAGTTAATGAAGACAGTATGGGGAGGACTTCCAAACTGAATGATGGATTGGGTAAGACCTCCACTATATCTAATAATTTTATGTGGAGGACCTTCATACACCAATACATCATCATGGTTTGGACCATGACGACTGATGCATTCACCAGCGACCGGGGAGGTCAGCTCAACTTGATTGTGAGGTAGCTAGTGCCTCACTTCAGACCAGCCATGGAAGAGTCCCTGCTCTATGATAGGGAAGTTTCCATGCCCTGAGACAGAAACTAGTGGTCAATAACATGTTCTAGTGGGGTCTAGGGCCATAAGATCCGCAAAAGAGGATTTCATATGGTGGGAATCTTCCTAATCATGCAGCTGATGTTGATGTTGGGTCAACCAAGCTAGAGATAGTTGTGCATGGGTATGGACCACCTACTCTTTGTTCTATAGTACTGGTTAGAAATGATTACACGGCTTGGTGAGAGCCCTCTTTTGTGGATCCTCGGCTGAAGCCTTTATCAAGAAGACTCCAACATACCTAACTTCATCCTCACAAAGGGGAGAATCCTGAGAGTGCTTCATGGATAGGCTCCCAATGTTTTTGAAGGTTATAGTGGGGAGAAACAACTCCTTGGGTGGTCATTTGGGGCATAATCTCTAACGGGGCATGTAAGCCTTTAGGTCTTGTCATATCATTTCCCTTGCTGGGATAACCCCCTCCTACTTATATCGACAGACAAGGGTTTAGTTACCCACCTTTGAATAAATTTAGATAGTGAGAGGGCACATGGGGACCTGATAGATGTGGTTGTTGAAGTTCTCATTGAAGAGATGTGGTCATGATATACTATCGTGTTGTCATTTTCCCAGCCCATGTGTCTGTATGTAGGAGGTGATCGGTTTCCTGTAGCTGAGCCCGGGTCCTGCAAAGTAGGAAAATTCCCCCATCAGTACGGATAGAAGGAAAGTGATACCTAGAGCCCCAGCACTATTCAATCTTCCATGGCTAGATAGAATGATCCATACTAACAACATTGTATAACAGGATTCCCAATGATTAACTTCCCCAATTCCTAGGGAGGTTCATGCTAGGCCCACTATTTGATTGACGAGAACTGGCGCTAGATAGATGGATCTGGTGACATGCTTATATATTGATGTATCGAACACTAATAATCTCTATATTTAGAAGAATAAATTAATGTTGGGTTCACGATTTATTTTTTCAGTGCTTTCACTAGGGTGTGCATCTGTTCTTGAGGATGCAATGGTTGTTTCCCCGCATTCCTGCCTTCTAAAGGCGGGAAAAATATGTCACTTATTTTGATATGTTTTCTCCTTGATCGAAACAGGATGATGGGACATCAGTATCTCCTTTCGCAGATCCCTCCACAGAATTAGTCACATAGTCCAGGTCTCCCTTAAATATTAAGACATTGTTCGTGAAACTCATCCTTGTGACATCTTTTTGGACGCATATTAATTACGATGCTTATGTCAGCACATTCTAATGGGGTCATGTCAGGGCATCAGCCTTTAGTTAGGGGAGTATTCATGTTGGGAATCACTGGCGTGTTTGGGTTGTAAAACACCGTCACACTTGGATTCTCTTCCCCTTATGATAGGGATTCTCATGGGTGAAGAAACTTGACGCATCCCACACCGAGAGTGGGGAATTATATTCCATAAAAAAATCTCTATGATTTTCATTGGCTTCCCATGTTAAACATGGGGTATGCCAATAGTTTAACGTCTGTAGGAGATAGATCATACTTATCAGAACACTGATAGGAGTGAATCATAATGGTACATCCCTAGGATAGAGCACCCAGAAGTTTTTCTAGATGGGGAGATCAAGACACCCAAAAAGGATGGATCTGAGAATTATTGGGACCCAATAAAGGGGACCCCAAGGTATACCATTCGATGAGATTTACCCTCAGGGAGTCTTCCTATATACCCTATCTAGGATTCATGGATCAAAACACACGTTGTCCAATAGAGTGAATCATGATATTAAGGTGTACACCAAAGAAAACAACCCGAAGAAATGCTAGGGGATTACGTGTGGTTAGCGGCCTAGGTGATATAAATGAGCAATGAAATTAATGGGGCTTACTCAAGGTTATATTACCAGATAGATGGAATGATTTCCTTTGGATGTGGTGGCATAGGTAGAATCAGGATGGATATGGATGGAGCGTCAAAGGATTGGATAATTGGGTATAAAATTGATGTGAAGATGATGGTGATGTTGGGATTAAGCCTTATAGAGGCTTCATATGTATCCCCATGGTGGTGAATCAAAGACTACATAGTTTAGTGGGGAAATGGAATCAAGGTGTACATAAAGGAAAAAAACCCAAAGACATTATTTGGATTACACTTTATTAGAATCCCATTGCAAGAAGGACACTCTTGGTTGGAGGATTATGGATTATGTGTAGGGCTTGTGCATGGATAGCTTCCCTAGAAATGATCTGATGCAACTAAATGGTGGAATGAGGATACAGGTCCCAACAATGGGGGCCTCGATGTTTATTAGTGTTTGGGGTTGAACCTTAGGGAGGCTTCCTACATAACCTTTCTAGGAGATAGGTATCAAAACCCATGTAGTTTGAAGACATGTAGTTTAACGACATGCATGAAGAATTGGGCATACCGTTTAATGTCATGCGGGATGGGGGTGAGCCAACGTGAAGTTGTCATAACTGGTGGGTGATAGTGTTAAACCTCATGGAGGTTTCCAATGTACCTTTCTTGGAAAGGTCATGGATAAAAGTACACTTAGTTAAGCATTGGGTTGGGGGAACGGGTATTAAACACTAAGGAGGAACAAATATGATGTCATAGTTGATGCATACTCTAAGCCCACACGACTCATGCTCGGTGTGAGAATCAAGAGGAAATAATGTCCTATCGATCGTGTCACAAAAGTTGTGTCTATAGGAAATTGAATGGAGATTACTCATGGTTAGAAGACCAGAAAGATGGGTATTGGGAATTACTCTAAGAGGGAGGCTCGAGTAGGAGTCCAGATGTAGATGGAGGATATTTCCATCATACATGGAAGACTATATTTTTTGGGGTGGGGCTTATGCAAAGACAACATGAGGTGCACATGGAGACAAAGCTAGGAGGGAGAGCAGAGTTAGAATTCGTTGGTTCCCATAACATTCATGATCCTCTCTAGAAATATCGCTTATGTGGTGATCAAATTTAAACATCATGTTTCGGGGATTCAGGTTCATGGCAGTTTAACATCCTGCAGCTCGAATGATGAGGATTCACCCCCACCCCAAGAACGTACACAAACGGCATGCTTTAACCCTTGGTGAAGGGAAGGAACCAACAATTTCATATGGATATGGGTTGGTGTAGTGATCCATTTAGGGGATCATGTTAGAGTGGCTATGAAATAAAGAAACATCCATTAGCATGCCTATGCAATGAACCATGAAGAAAAGCAACGCAACATGAAGCACCACCAAAGGGACCTTGAAATCACTTTTTACAAACATGGAGGGCCGTACAAGAGATGTATGTACAAGACATATGTGTTGATATTAAGATAGGCTTAGACATTGATCCTTAGTGTATATACAACACATGGATCACACAAGGAGGGGAATGCGAAAGATTGTGTGGTTTCACGCAAAAAAGTGTGGATGCGTGTAAGGATAAAACCTTCACAAAAGGTTGGCACGACATAAGGACAAACATTCGTACAAGGGGAATATATTGAATAAAATTTCCATGGAGTAAAAGGAAATGGGAAAGGGTACATCACTAGTAGACCCACCCTAAGGAGGACCCTTGGGATACCTATCACGCAAGATCTAGTGTATTGAGGCCACGTCTTTCACATGGTCATGAAAGGGTTGTCTTTCACTCAGAAGTGTGTTGGTTTGTCTTCTCTAACAATCCACCGAAGTGTGGGGTACGTTTCTATTTATAATCAGAAACATTGGCAGTGTAATAGAAGGTGAGCTTCATGTATGCGGCATTTTTACGTTGCATTGGGCATGAAATATCTTTCTCGCATTTTCCAATCTTGCATACACACCCATTTTCTTTAGCTCCACTGACTTGGCTGTTTTTTGGAAGGTTGATGTGGAAGAGTCCATTTGAAGTTTTATTGGGCACAAGATCTTGCGCACAATGTTCAATCTTGTGTGTGGCCCTTAAATATTGTGTGCACCTCCCTTGAGAATCTTTGTGTTTTCTGATAATTAAAAATATGTCTTTGGTTTTCTCAACAATATCAATTCATGGCCTTATCTAAAATTTGGAGCTCATAATATTAAAAGGTTTGATTATTTAATTGATTTAATGGTTACTAGAAATATAAATTAGCTTATAAAGATAAATAATAATGAATACTTTTTATTGAAAACATTAATATAGCTAACATCATTCTTGAAAATACACTAAAGGGTTTGGTTTATCCTTATTTTTATACCAAAACTCATATTATTAGATATAATAATTTTAATGAAAATTTGGATTTAAAACATGTGAGAATTCAACTAATTCCAATATTAAAAAGGTTGATAGGGGATGAAACTCACATGAAATTGAAACAATTTAATGTTATTTTCTACATATTGAAACTATATATAGATGATGAGGATCAATTTTAGCTTAAATAAATTCCTTTTATGTTGAATATTTGCAAAAAAATATATTCTATTTTACACCCCCGGGTTCAAAAACATTTTGGGTTTATTTTCATTAATAATTATTTTAGAATTATAGCGTCCCAAACATTTCACACCTTTGTATTACATCTTTGTAGATTAATATTATTTGTATAATATAATTACCCTTTCTAGAGTTGTATAGGTTTAGTATCATTGGAAAAATGGAAACATAAACAACTATTTTATAATATTTCAATGTCATCTCCCACATATATTTATTAAAACCATCAATCATCTTAGAAATATCATAAATAAAACCATTCATGATATCCAAAAAAAGTAAATATTAGAAACGGTGATATTGGATTTTCAGTAAGGGTAAACAATGGAGAAAAAATGATCATATAAATATAACATGATAGGAAGGTTATGAGAACATGATATTAAACTTTAAAAACCACACCCATCAGATCTTAGCTCATAATCATGAGTCATTTCATTATTATTGGTAGTTTATAAGACATGAATCATAAAGGAATCAACTAACATGATCCATGAGATCATAATATAGGTATAAGACATAGAATTTTGGCAAATAAATAATAACATATAACCATTTATTTAGTATTCCTGGAGATTTTCTAAGACTTCATAATTTTAATGGTTTTACTCTCTAAAATATCATAGTAGTCAAGGTTCACTCTGAAGACTATTATAGTGGATGAAGCCCCTTACTGAACTAGGTTTACACCCTATTCCAGTCCAATTTATATCACGAGATATCATTTTTCACAATTAACTAGAGGAAGATATAGAACCCATCCATAGAATAGTTAAATTAATAGTTATGTGTTCCATAAGATCATAAACATTTCATTATATCGCAACCCTTGAAAATAAATGGGTTTCATGAACATTTACACATATTATAACCCATGTAAAAGGAATTAATTTCATAAATATCATGTTATGATAAAAATCAAACATTAGAATAAAGACTAAGTTTTATATCCTTGGACCATATTCCTTGTAAATCATAAGCAATATTTAAGGTGTTGTCATTGATGAATCAAAATATCAGTAAACCGTTCATGAGAAAATTTATATTTCTATTTTGAAGTCACCTATTTAAAATGTAATATATTTCAAAATGTTATGGAAATAATTTTCTTTAAAATATAACCATGGGTACATTTATTGGAATCTTAGAACCAATATGCGGTCATTAAAGTGGAAAATACTATTCATTTCACAGAAGTGAAAAAAACATCCCTACCATTCTTTTCTCAAAAAAGTAAAAAAGTGCCTCTTTTGTAAAATCATAAGAAGATTCCTTTCAAAACTTTTTTTTAAAAATAATTAATTTATAAATGTGGCATTAAAAATCATTGGGTAATATTAAAAACTTTCTTTATAACTTTTTTAGAAAACATTGATATGGAAGAAAATGTTTTTTCATCCGAAGAGAGAAATGATCTTGATTCTCAATATAAACAAATTTTGGTCTCTTCACTACATATTTTTATGACCTTAAAGAGAAAATTTATTTCAAAGAAATAAAAAAAGTGAAATAAAATTTATGATTATATTTATAGTTTTATAAAAATATTTCATCTTAGAACTTAATCATAAACAATCCTGACAATCAATGTTATTGTAATATAAAACACCATTCCTCAGGTCCAACATCATTAAAATGATTTTGAACCATCTGTATAATAAATATATGTTTATTTTTATATTATTAAATAACCATAATCACATATATAAAACCTTATAATATTTAATTTAAAAATTTTATCACATGTTTATTACAAATCCTTTATTAAAATCACTATTCTCGGTGATAATTTCTTCATTTTTCATGTAAATATTGGTTTTTTATTTTCAATCCTGGTACATTGATCAAACTTAAAAAATATCAAGAATTTTAATAATGTTATAATTATCATATACATTCAATATATATATATATATGTTCCTCTCAAAAATGTATGGAAATAATAATGAATTACACCATTCATAGAGATAGTATGATGAACGTACGTAAAAATGTTGTCTTAATCTTTAGATAGATTGAATAAAAAAATATATTAATTGAAATATAAAATATTACTATTATATAATATATATATATATATATATATTCATAAAATTCATCCTCATACGCAATAATGTTAAATATAAAGGAAAAAAGTCGCATCTCTTCATTGAGGTGGTATTCCACATGTATGCATGAGGGACATTATCATTTCAAAAGATATTGATGGTTATAATAATGATATGATATTATCATTATTTAATTGTAATTGTGTAATAAATATCATATATAAATATTAAACCCATCATAATAATTATCCATAAAATATGGACATATGAAATGAATTGTATCTCTATGTGGAGATGGTAAGTCATACGTACGCACAAGGGATACTTTCACTTTCAACTTTATGACAAAGAGGTTGTGTAATGGAGTTTAAAAAAAATTAAATTTCAGTATACTTGTGATAATAAATTTACTTTTTATTAATAATATAACATATTTATATGAGGTAAAAGAAATATTTACAAGAATGTGACTGGCTAAGTTAGTTCAAATGACTCCTTTAGATCCCCTATAAAAGGATATACAGATGGTCTTTTGGGAATAAAAAAAATAAAGGATTTGTCTAGAGAATTTTATAAGAGAAATTTATAGTGTTTTTTCATGATATAAGGTTCAAATTTTTGTGAATAAGATAAATCATGGTACCCTTTTATAATTCATGGGAGATAACTCTTATCATTCCATAAAAAATTAAATCAATATGAAATAATTTTAATTCCAAAATGGGTCCAAATTGAAAATATTTGAATAAAATATGAGGATGAGTTCAAATCATATCATCCCTAAAAATTTCGACAATTTTGGATTACATTATTCCCTGTATCAATTAGTTTTACACCCCCTTTAATCCTTCTCAAAATGACCGTAATATTAACATTTTCTACCATTTAAGGGTCACCAATGTTCCTATAAAAAGAAAACCCCCCATTAATTTACCATTATTGGTTTTACACCCATATATAATTCACTTCTCCAAATATCATATTTTTATTATTTTTATATAATTTAATAAGCTATTATTTATTTAAAAATATCTTTTATTGTATTTTAAACACTATTAATTAAATTTAACATTAAATTCCAAAAGGTAAAGGTTAAATTATAATAAAATTCTTTATAATATCACTAATATGTGATATATAACTATAAAAATCGTTGTACACATTATCTCATTCAAATTATATCACTTTTAATATTATTAAAAACATTAATTATTTTTTATTAAATTTAGATATAATACATAAAAGTTTCATAAGAAATTATTTTCACTGTATAAATCATTAAAAATTTAACAAAATCTATCAGGATAATAATTTCATTAATTCCAAATTATACTTTTAGATGAATTCATAATGTTCTCAATTCCTTATACGTACATATAAGAGATATTGATAACAAAGAGAGTGATATTTTGAAACTTTTGTTGATTTATGTATTATACAGGTAATTTTAATTGAAAAGTTCATATTAAACTAATAAATTTGAATTATTATATGATTACTTTCAAATTCAGTTTACACGATTAGAATTAAGAAGAAAAATTCAGCTCTTACAACTTATTTTTAACCTAGATTAACTCAATTTACCCTTTATCGAGGCGATAAATGTTATCAAGGTTACAATTCCTATTGAAAAAAATAAAAGGGGCCAATTTTCTAAAATTGAAACACCGAATTAAAAATATGGAATTTATTTTATCGAATTAAATACCTATAAATGTGAGATATTAATTTTAATTTACATGTGTAAGATTCAAAGAAAAATGCTTTTAATAAAATACATTTTTAAGTATAAACACGGATTTATTATTATCCAATGCATAATAAAAAATATTCGAAAATTTTTAAATCATTATATTGAATATATAATATATAAATATAATTAAAATAATTCACCAATAGTTATCAATTTAATTTATTAGTATCAAAATACATTATGCACATAAAAATTGTTTTTTAGAAAAACATCTTATTTATTTTGAAATGATTTCCATTTTCATTTATAAATAATTGATAACAAATTATTTAATTTTATATATGTGTAAACCATAAATATTAATATTTTAGTTTATAAAATTCATACCCACCAATTAAATGACTAGGTGATTATAATATTTTTATATTATATTATGGTTCATCTAAACTCATTGTTTCATGTAACGCAAGCTATCTAATAATCAAAATATATTTGAAAATATATTTTTCTTAAAATATTATTGTATTAAATTATAACCCACTAAAATGGAATTCAATATCAAAATTTCATTACATTGATATATACCATTGAGGATACATTTTCCTCATCATATCCCCAAGTTCCCATGTTGCATCCTCAAATTGGTGGCATCTCCCAAAAAAATTACCAAGTGAGTGTTCCTATTTTTTATAAACTTATCTCTATAGTTGCAAATAAACACTAGTTATTCAATATAATATACATATTTTTCAATTGGTATTCCCTTTTAGTTAAGTATATGTGAAGGATAATGTATATACTTACTCATAAGAGATAGATGGAACACATTATTAAATTTATAGTGATTCAGCAGGAGAGTCAATGAATAAGCTAACATCATGATAAAATCAAGAATTTCAAAAGGACTAATATACCTATAGATTATATTTCCCTTCCTGCCATTCTAATAACCCATATCTATGAATAATTTATTTAGTAATACCTTATCCCTAACTTCAAACTCTATATCTTTCCATCGATTTCCATTATAAAAATTTTAATAACTCTAAAATAATATTATTGATTTTAAATTTATCTCAACATATCAATCATTTCCTCATATATATAGGGTCTCAAAATATTTCACTCTCCAAATTCAGACCAACACGTAAGAGTTAAGCACTTCCTACCATTGAGGGCTTCATAAAGATCCATGTAAATGTTTCATTGAATGATATTATTGTAAGAAAATTCATTGAAAAGACAGATTTTATCCCTCATAACATTTTAAATCCTTATAATAATCTATCAACATGTCTTATAGAGTTTTAATGGTCGTTTCATACTTAAAGACTATCTAAAGATGATATTTAGTACTGAACCTAAACTCTGTTTCTAGATCTAAATGAATAATTATCTAAATCTTCATGGAAAACCCCATCTCCCAACCCAAAACAATTAATCGTGGTACAACACAAAATCATACCACTTCATTAATGTTTAACCAAGTATGTTAATTAATAGATAAATATTATCTAATACAAATAAAGTGTTCATACCTTGTAAAGTTGTCAATTACAACCTATATATAAGTATTCCCTTAGATTTTTTGGGGATTATGATGAAAAAATCCATGGTGATATTTTCCCATTTCCATTCTTGATATTTTAAATTTGTTCAACATACTATTACAATTTTGTCTCTAAAACATAACATGAAGACATACCTAGAACCAAGAATGATACTATACAATATCTATCTTCATTCAATACCACCTATAACACTCATTCATATGTCTATATATCTTTGTGCTTCCAAAATAAATAGAGAATGATGAATTATGAGCTTCATCCAATAAATAATTATTCAAAAATGATATCAAAGGGACACAAAAACAGTTCTTAAATATATTCTTCCATAACAATCAAGGATGAACTCAGGAAATTTTCTCACAATCATTTTTATCTATTGTGATTCATTCTATTTCTCTTTAATAATAAAATAGATATATTTTTAAACACTCGTTTTATAATGATAATATTTATCGCCTTCCTTAAATATTTAAAAATCCATATTTTTCAATTATAGAAATATTATATCTTTTGTGATCCTAATCATAGATAATCTAGCATTATCCTTTCAATATAGATAATCTAAAACTTTGTTTTCTTTCTAAAGGTGAAAATGTGTTTAATAACCAGAATTTATAATCATCTTCTAAATTACTCTTTCTCACATGTTCATCTATTTTTGAGTGAAAATGTAATTAAATATTTGTTATCAATATATATTTGAAACCATTATTATAAAGATAATATGTTCATATATTTAATGAAATAACCACCACAGATAACTCCGAAAAATGATATACGTAAATTTTCTCTTAGAACCTCAATTTTCAAGATGAAAATTCTATAAATATGTCATTTTTATGAGGATGCATCCTAGTCCATTCTATGTTTCATCACTATAGATTATAGACCCTTATCCACTATAGGGTAGTGTAAGAATTGGTTCACTGACTAGCCTTCTATGTTTTTCTTTCAAAAATTCATTAAATTCATCAATCTAAAGAAACATTGATCCTTTACAAGTTAACTTGGTGATTATATTTTATTATCATGAAATATTATCCACAATGAACCGATAATATCCATCCAAACTAAGAATAATGAAGATCTATTTGACATTGGTTAGTATGGGCCAATGTTCAAAAACATTAATCTATGAAGGGTCTAATGATATTCCATCACATAAAATTACATGAATTTGTTATGAAAATTTTGGAATCCAAAATTCACACATGATAAATTTTCAAAAAACATTCCCTTCCTCAGGGTATTTAAAACAATCCCTCTGTGATATTAATGTAATTACAAGATATGTGAAGATATAATAATGAAATATTTAAATACTAACAAAAAATGATCATTTTATTCTATAAATAATCTACTTAATAAATCCATAAAGATAAAAGGGAAATTATTAAGACCAAATGGAATCACTATAAACACATAGTGTCTTTACCTTGAATGAATTTTTTTTGGGAATATTCTTCTTCCTGACCCAGAATTGTTGATATAAAAAATAAATATCAATCTTGGAAAAGTAGTGAACACCACACAATTAATCAAATAAGAAAAAAATATAAGGTATAATATACTTTTTATTGATAGTGATCATGTTATGTTCTCGACAAACAAGGAAGAGTATCATTAATTCATCATTCCCCTTAACAAAAAAATACTTCCACCCCATGGTGAGGCACATGACTAACTAATTCTCTTTTAAGGATTTTATAGGATTAGATTCTTAAATTATTGAAACTCAATAGATGAAATTCTATATAAGTTCTTGGAAATGGGTTTAGCACGTTGTATGAGTTCAATTAAAAAATTAAATTCAAAATATAGTAGAAGAAAAAGAAATTATTTCACCACGACATCAATAATACCCCACCCAAAAAGAATATCATTGATATTGAGTTTCTCCCAAACCATCAAGATGACCACCCATTTGAATATGAATCATAACCCATTAGATGGATGTAGTTTTCATTGGAAGTTCATTTTTTTAATAACAATAATATTAGATTAGAGGTTGGTTCCTAATATCCAACATAATTTCCCATAAATGATAAATGATTTGGGATTCATATATTGAAATACAATCCAAGCCCCAAATAGAATCAAATTATGATAGATGATGAACCACATGGTTTATAGAAAAATATTCCCAAAAATGTTAACTAGAGAGGAATCATATAATTGGGATGTGATCATCATACCTTTACGATTTTTTAACACAAAATCAAAATATAATTTTTGAGGTTGTATTGTGATACCCTTAAAAAAGTCTTTAGATATAAAGAGTAGGTAGATCTAGAATCAAATAAGGCATTAGAAGTTATAGGCTATATAGTAAGTGTAACATTCACCATTTCGTTATCACTATCCTCATTGAAAATAGTGATCAAATAAGATATACCTTTATCTATATGGTTAGGAGGTTGTTCGCATTGATCATTTTTATTAAACATCAAATTTATAAACTATTTAGTGTAATTCCCACACTACTAACATTTAAAACAAAGGAGTTTGGGAGGGGTATCTGTAGAAATTTCTCTATTTTTTCCTCATTAGATAAAATATTTTAATTACTTAGGTATTTAATTTACCTCTATATATTCTTTCTGCACTTTAAACATTAACTTGTCCCCTTGATATAATTTCCCCCATGTTTCCTTCCACATGTGTATCATAAATAAATTACCTTCTACTTTACTCTAGGGTTTTTATAATTTCATTTGAATTCCATAGTATTTTTTTTTCAAACCCATGAGATTTATGGGTAACTAGAATATGTATCCCCTCCTTGATAGCACATAAAATGATTTCTTTGTTTCCACCGATGTCGCTTATATAAAATTACCTTCAGAAACTAGTTATTAATTCATTGAATAACTGATCAAATAAACTTTTAGGTTGGGTAATAAAACTAGGAGTGTTTATCTCATGTCTCACATAATTTTCCTTATACATACCAATATATTCACCATCATTCAATTTCAACTCATGAAATTTATTCTCCATTGATATAAAAATAAATCTAGGAAAATAAATATTATAAATAATTATTTTAAACTCATCTCACTCCATTGAGTCAATTTGTTCCTATTTCATCGTGTAATAGATAAGATACCACCACTGGTCTAATTCATCTTCAAAATGATAAACAACCAGAAAAAATTTCTCATGTTTTTTACATTGGATAATGGAAAATGTCATTTCAGTCATACTAATCCATTACTTAGTGTCAGGTGGATCAGTGGACCCATTGAATGAAGGTATAAAATACCTGATGAAGGTCACCAAAAATCATTGTTCCCTATTTTTCTCATTTGGAATATTTGTGTGATTTATATATTAAGAAAGTTGTTTTAATGTAGAAATATTATTTTCGTAGTAGCTCTGATAAAATTTAGTTTATTAGTAGGAAAATCAATACATTTTCCATCAAATTCAGCAATAACATGATTTATTTAGATTCCATGCATTGAGTGAAACAAAATCCTAGTGTGATAAATTACAATCATAGTGGGAACCATATAATACTGAAAAATATTGTATAGGATGCCTAAAACATGAAACGTTATATGAAAATTAATGATTAACATAGGTTATTCATGATCATTTCCAATATTTAGGATATTATTTGTTACATAGGCATATCCCAAATGTCCTTAACAATTTTGTATCATCCTAGTTTCCAAAGTGTAACTAAACCCTTCTCTAATACCAACTTTTGAGACAAACAATTTTCATACATAGATATCACTTATATTTAGTCGAATATTATTTATAGTGTAAAAAAAATCAATGCTTAAATCATATATGTTATGATATCTGGAAACTTGGAATCATAAATAATAAGTTAAAAGTAGTTCTAAATTGTCTCCCACTTAGATCTATATAAATATCACCCTTCTTATACGTAACATACATGAAACATTTTTTCAAAACATTGGAAATAAAACATAAGAATATTTGATCTCTAATGATCAGTAAGTGTAAAAAGTGAGATAAAAATATCATAATAGAATAACATGAGAAAAAGGGTATGTGAACACAAGATTTACATTTTAAAACCATACACTATATATAACAGATCATAATATTGAGTAATGGAATACATCATGGTCATTTATAAAACATTAATCATAATATAATCAAATAACATAACATATGAGATCATAATATAGGTATAATAAAAGATATTATGGAATTTAAATTAGCATAGAAAATAAATTCATTAGTTTTAAATGATTTTCAAAATATTATAATAGTATAATGGGTTCACACCATAAACCATCATAGTAGTAAAGTTTCACTCCCAAGACTATCATAGTTGATAGATTCCCTTGCTGAAATAAGATCACTTCCCATTCTAGTCCTATTTATATCATGAGGTATCAATCATAACCTAATAAATTTCATGGAGATATATTTATTTCTCTTCACATAAAAAAATAATAGACATGTGGTCCACAATATCATAAATAATTTATCATATCAGGTCCCATGAAAATGAATTTGTTTCTTAAATATTTCCTCAAAGAATAACCCATGGATGTAAAACAGATTTCATAAATATCATGTGATCATAAACATAAACCATAAAAATAAATACTAAGGATTGTATACATAGATCATATTCTTAGTAAATAATTAGAAACACTGAACGTTGTCTTCATTGATGAATCAAGAAATAATTTAAACATTATTGAGGAAAATAATATTTTTCATTTAAAATAAAATTTTCAATATAAAAAAATACCAAAATATTATGGAAAAAATTTAGGTTGAAAATAAAAATTTGAAATTATAAAGGTTTCTTCTAAACATATAGTGGGAAATAGGGTGGAAATTTCTCTTTATTCCATATATGTTATGATACATTCCCTATATACTTTTTTTTATAAAATCCACAAAGTACCATATTTTAAAAATAAGAAGAATATTTATTTTGAACCATTTTATAAAATGTGAATCTTGGGTAAAAATTTAAATAAAAAACCATACTATAATTTTAAAAATTGTCATTAAAACATTATAAGTAAAAAATTCATATGGAATAAAATTGTATTTTGACCAAAGGGAGAAATGATGCAAATTTTCCTTAAAAAAGTATTTTTGGTATCATGAGTACATAAGGTGAGAATAATGAAAAGAAAACATATACTTTAAAATAATAAATATTTTATAATAAAATTATTGAGCCTATTTGTAGGTTGATCTTAATATTTCAACATCATAACTTAAGCATAATCATTCTAAATAAGCAATGAGACTATTATATTTATCTCGTTACCTAAGGTCTAACATCTATCATATCTTTTCAAATAATCTATAAAATAAATATGGTTTTATTATAAATCTTATCCCAGAACCATAATTATATACATGAATCTAGATATTATATAATTTTAAAATTTTATCACAATTTTATTACAAATTATTTAATAAAAAACTATTTAGAGTGATAATTGCTTCATTTTTCCAATATTTTTTGTTTTGGAATTTGTATTCCTTATATGATATTAGTTTTATAATATCCAATATTTTAATAATTTTATATGTATCATATATATTTATTATATATATATATATATATATTCATCCATAATTGTTAGGGATAACAAAATGAATAACACTATTCATGGAGACAGTATGTCGTACGTATGCATGAATGATGTTTTCATTTATCAATTATGGGATGAAATAAAGGTAATTATTAATTAAACTCTCTAATATCATAATTAAATAATATATATTTATCATATTTGTCCTCATTACCATATAATTTAAATATAAATTAAAAACAACTCAAATCACTTTATTGAGGCGGTACTTTTCTCATACATCTGAGCGACATAATCATTTCATAAAGGATTGGATGGTGAGGTGGAAGTTATTATATTATCATTAAAAAGTATAAATTATTCATAACTATCATTTATAAATATTACACCCATCATAACACCCATCCAGATAATATTTTGATAGAAAATTAACAGTAACGATACATCAAGATGGTATGTTGTACGTAAGCATGATCAATACTTTCATATTAAATTTGATGGTAAATAGAGATTATAATTGATATTTAATCATAAAAAAATTAAATTATTTTTAGGATAATTAATCTGTTATTTTGTGAATAATTTTACTAATTTTTTAGAGGTAAAATATAAATGTAAAAGAAAGTGATCAGCTAAGGCGATTACCTCTTCTTTGAAATGACTCTTTTAAATCTCCTCTAAAGTGGTCTTGGGTTTGTATTATGTGAATAAAATAATCCATATTATGTGGAAAGGGACGTTTAGATTATAAATTTATAGATTTTGGTCAAGCTATAAGGATCATGGTGGTGTAAAGTAGATAAAATAGGGTTCCCATTTTTAATTAATGGGAGAGGAACTATTGAAATTTATTAGAATATTTACTTACTTTTTATGTAAAATGGGTTAAAAATTTATAAGACTTATTGATAAAAAAATTATGTGTAAAATTAATCTAGTTCAATAAAATTTGTACAAATTTGGATCTCATTTTTACCCTAATATTTTATTTTTGACTCCTCGTTAACCCTTTTGATAATTAACGTCATATTATAGTTTTCTAAATATTAAGTGTTTATAATGATACTATAAAATGAAAAACAACCCATAAATTGACCATGGATGTTTTTTGAAACCATATCCCATTAATTTGGTCAAATATAGTATTTTTATGAGTTTTCGATCATTTAATAAAATATAAATAATAATATTATATCATTAATATCATTTTTCACACAATTCATTTAATTTAACATTAAATCCTTCATGAAAAAAGGAAATTGGAATATAATATTTTCAAAACTCTCTAATATGTCATATAGAACTAGAAATTTTTTGGGACTTTTTAAATCATTCAAATTATATCACTTTTAATATTCTCAAAATCATATATTATATTTTTTAATAAATGGAGAAATATTGCGCCAGTGGTTCATAAACAATTAAGGTCATTATATAATTACATAAAATTAAAATAATTTTAAATTAGTAAAATAATTCATTATTATAAAAATAAACAATTATATTCACTCATAACATTCTTTTTTCCATTTGTAGAGACATAAGAGATATTAAAATCAAATAGAGTTACATTTTGTAACTTTCTCTAATTTAAATACATTAAGTTAAATTTTTAGGAAAAGGTTCTATTAAAATAATAAATTTATATTATAAGGTGATAAGGATAAAATTAAATTCATAAAATAATAATTATGAATAAAAAATATGGCTTTACTACTTAGTTTTAACCAAGATTAACCAGATTCACACTATCAAAGTAATAAATTTTACTAAGGTTATTATTCATATTGATTAAATATAATGTCAGTCTATTTACTAAATTCTAATGTCCCAATTATAAATATTTATTTAATTTTATATAATTAAATATCAAAAAATATATTAAATTAATTTAAAAAAAGTATGTAAATTTGATGCAAACCTGTTTTTTGATAATAAACATCTTAAGTATTAAAATCGACTAGTTATTATCCTATCAATAATAAAACTTATTTGATGAATGTTAAAAAATTTGATGCAATATATTATCTATAAATTTCAACAAAATAATTCACCAGTATTGACAAATTTAATTTATTATGATAAAATACATTGTGGATATAAAAATAGTTTTTCAGAAAAATGTCTCATTCATTTTCATATTATTTTTATTTTAATTTATAAATAATGGATAACTGATGAATTAATTTTATACATGAAAAAACCATAAATTTAAATTTTTTTGTTATATCTACTCATACCTACCTATCCAATGACTAGGTGATAATAATATTTTAAAAGTATATCGTGGTTCAAATAAACTTGTTGTTGTGTGTAACCCAAGATCTCTAAGAAGTTATATTTTCTAAATAAATATTAAATTCTCACGGTGTTACAATTTTTTTCCAACATTTAGGAAAACCACTTCTAGGAAATAAATCATTGGAATAAATAAATATTTTAATGAATCAATTTAATAATTTTATGATAGATTCAGTAAAATGATAGATTCATGGAATCATCATCATATTCCTAAATAAATCATCATTTAATACTTTTTAGGGTTTTCTATCTATGTAAAGGGTAAGAATTTATGATTTTAGTGTTTATGTGCCTATATATAACTAAATTTCATATCTCATGGGAACTAAAAAACAAAATATATGTAAATCATAGTAGTTTATAACTATAGATAGATCATATCATGTTAAATCTATGAATGAAACTTCTAATTGTGATTTTCTTCTTCAAAAAATGGATAACAAAAATGATAACTATGTTGAAAAACATTTTATGAAACCCCTATCTCATTATAGTTCAGTTTCAAGTCCATGACATAGTTCTTATCCATATTTATTATCATTCATTCCACTATATCAATTTTTATCTCTCCATCCATCCTATTTAACATCACAAGTTCAATCACATGAACTATTTCATTCATCACAACCATCACTCCATCACTTACAGCCTCCATTCCAACATATTCAAGCACCATTATAGCTACCCATCCCTAATTAATTATTTATTGTTTTCTCCTAAAATAATAAAATTAATGTTTCTTGAAATTGTTTGAATAACTACCCTAGTGAATTATTTTAGAACCAAGAGATTACTATTTTTAATGGATAAATAAAAAATTCTTTCAACAATCAAAATTATTTTGAAAAAAATAAACTATTTGAAATAACAATTAACGTCTAAATAACCAATTTATTAATGACTATAATTATTACATTAACTTTAGGAATAACTGATTTAATAAAACAATATAACACCCCCAAATAAATAAATAGGTAAATATTAAATCTAATGTACCTAATAACCAATAATTTTGAAAACATTTATCCATATAGAAACATGATATAATTATAAAAATAATCAATAAAATCGGCCTTTAGAAAATTTATTTTAAAGAAACAAACCTTTTAATAACCAAAACAACCATAAACTAAATTTATTTCACAATAACTCTCTACAAAACAAATTACCCAAAAAATATTTTCCCAAAAAAAATTAACAAATGAGATTTCAAAAACATTGGTCGAGAATAAATGTCTCGAGAACCTTTAGAAAAAACTAATAAAAAATATTATAATTTTTAAAATTAAGAATAACATGATAATCCAAAAAACATATATTGAAATTTTTTGACAAACATAGTACTCTATTCCGTAAAATTTTATTACCTTATGTTTTGTAGAAAGGAAATAATCATGCTACACCGGAACCTAAACTACTGAAATATTTTGGAAGGCTGATATAATTAGTTTATTTCATTACTATTTTAATATAAATCATAAATTTGATACATTTTGGATGGAACGTTTTATAAATGAGGTAAAATTTATGGCAATTAAAAACATTCATGTGGTCATATTCCATGAAAAAGACACATATAATCTTACATCCAAGAACAAAAAAAATAATAAAAATCACTATTTTTATTAAATACATTCTTATTTGTGTCTATTGATTGGTAATGTCTATAGAATTATATATATTATAAATGTTGTGTTGTTTGTTTTTAGTTGATTTAGAGGGTAACTGATTGAAAATAAATTGTTAATAATTTATTATGATTTAAAATGTTCTATTTAGATATATTTTTGGATTAATTACATTTGGTCAAAGATGAAAGTATTCATTTATATGAATTTGATTCTCCAAATTAGATGGAAACATAACCCTGTAAATTTTTTCTAAAAATCTAAACTGATTATAATTCTATAATTCCACTATAAATAGATAAAAATTATAAAACATTAACGGTTATAGATGAAAATAATTCCCATAAACATCAAAAATATATTTTGAAACATAAATTTATTTAAATTATAAAAAATAATTGTTTAACACAATGATAAATGTTAAATTTGAATATTAGAAATGATATATATTCTAAATATTCTCAGTAATTCTAAGTTAAATATTATATAATCTAACTTAAAGGATAGAAAGACTAATATAAATTATGATAAATATTAATCTCACCATGAAAATTATTTTCATAAAAAAAGACCTCCATGGGAATTTGAAATATCTATTTTTTATGTAAATGACAATTATCACTTAATTATTTTCACTAAATTACATACTAAATTAAATATGTGTTTAATTAAATTCATGGAACCAAAAAAAATCAATATACTTAACCATATATAATATTAATTGAACTAATTAATCCATTTATAAGAATATAGTTTACCTAAAGAACACTACAAGAATGTTGTAGTGACTCAAAGGACGATGAATCATATGATGTTTGTGGTCATTATAGATAAATTAAATATATTATTAATGGTTATGATAATTTATCCTTTTTTGATAGAAATTTGGCGAGTCCAGCTAAAACAGTCTAGAAAAGAGTTGAATAATTGTTGAATCTAATCATAATGGAGAGTTTATACCCACATCAGTTACAAATATGTCGAGATGTTTAATATATTATAGCATATTTAATATAAGTAACTAGAAAATGTCATATCATTTTTTCTAATTCTTAGATCAAATTCTTAAAACATTAAATTGTAAACAACATTTGATTATTTTGTGATGGTTACCTAAATTTCATCCAATACCCTTTTACACATATTGGTTAATATAAGACCACATTTTCTTGTCCATTTGGTGCTTCTTCCAATAATGTAATATAATTTATTATTTCTAATTTCCCTATCACATTTTAACTGTGTATGATGATTGTGTATTAGGAATCCCTTGAGAGATAAATTGTAGTATTTATTGATAAATTTTCTATTTATGTAAATTCATTTGATTCTTATTTAGATAATTTTTCTAAGATACTGAATTATTATATTTAAACTAATTTAGTTTTTTAAATATGATAAATGTTATTCTATTGTAACTATTTGAGTAATCATTTGAAATATCAATTTTCCTAAAAGAATTGAGGATTAAAAAGATATTGTTAGTGTCATTGATCATTTACCATGAACAAAAGCCTATAAATATATTCCTTCTTTCTTAGGATATTTTAATTTTAATGGGATATTCAATAATAAATTACTTTCCATTGGTTTCTATTTAAATAAAAAATTTAAAATAATGTTTGGTTTGTTTTTAAAGTAATGTCAATTTTCTTTTTATTAATTCTTGAAAATTTTAATTGATGCCCGTTTTGTACTCACATGACTTAAATTTTAAATTTGAGATAATTTGTGATTATTTTGATAATGTTCTTTGAGATTTTTTTGAAAAAAATATTTTGAATATATATAGTTATTTAGTATGACTCTAAAACTCCTAATGTGGAAAAATTATATTACAAAGTGATTGAAAATTTTCTTTAGGATATTTTTTTCCTTTGGATATGAATATATTTTATTTGTTAAAATCAAAATTTATTCTTTGTCTACAATAAATAAGCATTATATATAGTTTAAATAATCCTCAATCAAACCCATATATTTTGATATGGATTTTCATAATTTCAGAATTTAACTTAGAGATTAAAGAGAATGTTTCGATGGTAAATGTTGTAGTTGAAAATTTTAGTTGAATTGATAACAATGATGATTATATAATTTTTATACGTATTTTACTGACTAAAAATTTTATTTCTGTGGATTATAATTATACTTATTATTTTGATATTATAAATTTTTTAGTTTTTAATTTTCTCCCTTATAATTTAAATCAATAAAAATTATTAAATAAAATATTTAACCCAAATATTATATTTTGTAATAATTATATTATTTAGAAATATAATTTATTTAATTTTGATAAAACAGATTCTAAATATTAGAAAGACAAATCTTGACATGCTTATTTTATTCCCCTTGTGGAGACCACTTAGTTATAAAGAGAAATTCATGAATTTTGTTGATTTTGTATTCTTTTATTTATCTTTATTTATGGATGCATTTGTTTTTTGTAAATTTTATTATTCTTCTCAATACATAATAACTATTTCAATGTGGAATTAAATGTCTTAAGAGCCTTATATTTATTTGAGTCTTTTGATGTCTTGAAAATTGATTTTATGGTTTTTTTAAGACCCTCTAATGAATATTATTATACTATATTATTATGTGATTATGTAAGTAGGTTGGTATAATCTGAAAACACTAGAAATGATGATTCCTTAACTATTTGGAATTTTTTTATAATATTAACACATTTCATAAATTTGGAGTTTTTTAAATTTTTATTAGTGACCTAGGAACTCATTTTTTTTAATAAGGTTATTCATAATTTAGTTAATAATCATTATGTATCTTATAAGACGTCAATTATTAGTCATCTTCAAACTAATGGGTTGAATGATATATCAATTGGGGAAATATAAAGTGTTCTTGAAATAATTAACAAACAAAAAAAGAAATATTTTTCTAAAAATTTGATGATGGATAATTTGGAATATATGTGTAGGTTTTGGTCATAGAGGAAGCTCGTTGGTGGGATTTCCCAACATTAATTTTAGCATTAAACAATGTTCAATCCGAGATTCATCATGATATAAAACTCCAGATCTTCGGAATGGAATGAAGAACAAAAAAGAAAAGAAGAGTCTCGGAACCATTGAGATAGGATCACCATATGTTGGTTATAATTAATTTAATTAATTCAAAAGAATTACCTCGGTGGAATTATTTCTTCGTCGATGTCTCCAGTCATGATCTTTTGATCCGTCATTGCATCGTAGAATCCAAGTATAGGATTCCTCTAGTGGTGATCCACACGTGCTCCACGTATCTCTGGATGTCACCGAAGGGATCTCCAGGTGCTAGCGCGGAAGAACCTTCGCTTGCGATGTCTGACTTCGACTGCTTTGATCCGGTGGAGGATCTCTCTCTTGTAACTTGAGGTAGTTCATGGTGTAAAGGTAATTCTCTCTTGGCTTGAGAGTATTTCCAAATCCATTGTGCACAACAATGGCTCTTTCAAATTTTTGGGGTTGTAAGGATATTTATAATCGGGTTTGAGGTTAATAGAGTTATAACAATAAATAAACATGTTACGCATCTTATTTATTTCATTAACTCTTATTGAAAACCCCCATGTCGAATCATTAATTCCATGACATGCGCCCATGCTTATTATAATAAATATCATTTAATAAAACAATATTATATCCTCAAAATACCGACTGGAAAACTACAAGGCATGTAATAATTAATACACGGCGTGTACTTGTTTTCCATAAAACTACAGGGCGTGTATATTTAATATACACGGCGTGTAATTTTATTTTCCATTTTTCTCTACCACATTTATCAGACCTTGAGTACTGTCTATTTATTTCTTAAATAAATGTAACTGCATTACTCACTAATAAATATATTATTTTCCCCACAATATATTCTCTCGAATAACTAGTGTCAAAATAAATGCGATCAGGCATCCTTAAATAATTATTAAACCATAGTTGGGAATAATATTTATTTAACTTTTTAAATTAATATTTAACTTAGATACATGGACACACTTAGTGTGTGACCCTCTAGGCCTCTTTCTCAGTGGCATTAGGCAGAGCTTGCCTAAAGTCCAAGGTTAGCGTCTAGCAACACGCCAAGGCACCCATAGAGAAAGAAGTTAACGCTGCAATGACGTGTCACCTCCTATGAACGCTTACCGTGTAATGTAATCCCTTTGTATCAATATCTCTAATCAAGCAGGGTGCATGCTAGTGCCATCAACCCATGTGCTTGATTATTATTTCTTTAACTACCTGGAACTGAACTCGCCCATACCTTACCATGGCCATGGATTTATTTAGGCTATATCAATTCCATCAAAGGGCCTGAGATATCTACTTCCATTATGGAATATAAGGGACAAATCCTTTCTCGCATTATCTATTAATGCATCATTACTTGTGACGCACCCAACGTATCCTAGCTCACTGCGAACAGTGTGTCGTCACAGTTTTCGTCAATAAAACTAAGTGCACGAGTTGTAATACCCATTAATAATAATCTTAATGTCTAAGGACCAATACACACATCCGTAGATATTAACATCCAATGACACTATGAAATGTGGATTTCCTACTGGCGGGTCTCGTTCTCATAATATCCTCCTGGATATTACCAAGGGCGCACACCATGAGAAGGTGCCTCAATGTTTTATGAGTCCTCACCCCTAATGACTTGTATTATTTGTGTCCCTCAAATAACATCATCTGGCCATAGAACATATATTCAAGAACAATGTTATGGCACTTCCGGGTTCTCATCATAGCAGGGATCCGCTATGACCCTTTAATGCTACAGCTATCCTTAGGACATTATCACATGCATTGTCACGCAGAAGAACAAACAAGATATGATAAGGCTTTTATTAATGAATAAAGTACAAAGTAGTTGGTTCTAGGCCACCAACTCCAACAGACTCCCACTTGGACTAGAAAAAACTACTAACAACCTTTAACCCGCTATCTCTAACATGATATTCATGCTTCTACTAAGATAGGCCTTTAGTCATGGGGTCTGCCACGTTCTCTTCCGTGGACACTCTTCTCACTGCAAATTCACCCCTATGATATAAATCCCTCAAGAGGTGATACTTCCGGAGTATGTGCTTTGTCCGTTGATGTGTCATTGGTTCTTTTTCAAGATCCATCATTGGTGTATTATCGCAATACAATGTAATAGGATCTTTACTGCTAGGCACCACATCAAGCTCTTGAACAAAGTTCGGAATCCAGATAGCTTCCTTGGATGCATCAGAAGCCACTATATACTCGGACTCCACTGTAGAATCAGCAACAACTTGCTTCTTTTAACTCTTCTAGCTTACAACTCCTCCATTGAGATAGAAAACATATCCAAATTGTGACTTTAGATCATTCTGATCTGTCTAAAAACCAGCATCAGTATACCCTCTGATGACAAGATCCTCATCTCCTCCATACACCAGGAACATATCCTTAGTTCTTCTCAGAAACTTAAGGATAGTATTAACAGTAGTCCAATGTTGTTCCCCTGGATCTGCTTGATATCTGCCTACCATGATCAGTGCATAGGCAACATCAAGCCCGGTACATAACATGGCATACATGATGGATCCTATAGTTGAAGCGTATGAGATATTACTCATTCTATCTTTCTCTTGTTGAGTCTGAGGACACATTTTCTTATAAAGATGTAGGCCATGTGACACTGGAACCAATCCCCTCTTGGATTGTTCCAAACTAAATATCTTTAGTATCTGGTCAATGTATGTACCCTGACTTAGTCCAAGTAGCCTCTTGGATCTATCACAAATGATCTTGATACCTAGAATTTAGGTTGCTTCTCCTAAGTCCATCATGGAGAAAAACTTGTTCAACCAGTCCTTAACTGACTGTAAGACTGGTACATCGTTTCCAATAAGTAATATGTCGTCAACATATACTACTAGGATTACGATCTCATTCCCATTAAACCACTTATAAACACATGGCTCACATTTTTTCTTAATGAAACCAAATTCCTTTATGGCTTCATCAAATATAATGTTCCATGACCTGGATGCTTGCTTCAATCCATAAATGGATTTTTGCAACTTGGAAGCCTGTTTGGCTTCACCTGGTGTCACAAACTGTTCTGGTTATGTCATATAGACATCTTCCTGAAGGTTCTCATTAAGGAGTGTTGTTTTGACATCCATCTACCAAATCTCGTAGTCATGGTAAGCTGCTATGACAAGTATGATTCTTATGGATTTAAACATGGAAACTGGTGAGAAGGTTTCATCATAGTCAATTCATTGACGCTGTCTGAATCCTTTAGCCACTAGCCTTTATTTATAGGTGCTAACTTGACATTCCATGTCCAGCTTTCTCTTGAATACCTATTTGCATCCAACAGGCTTTACATCAACTGGCTCATCGAGCAGAACCCAAACATGGTTCTGATACATGGAATCCATCTCAGAATTCATAGCTTCTAGCCATCTTGCAGCTTCTGAGCTTTCTACTGCTTCCTTGTAGGAGAGAGGCTCATCATTGTCCAACAATAATGATTCACCATCCCTAGTGACTAGGAAACCAAATCTCTCTTGTTCCCTCACCTTGCTTGAGCTCTTTCGCAGTACCTGTGTTTCTGGAACCTCCTCCACGGGGACCTATGGAACTTGTTCCTGTACCAACTCTTGTGTATCTTGAGCATCAACTTCATTGAAGTAAATCTTGCCCCCACTATCCTTCTTGAGGATGTGCTCCCTCTCAAGAAATATGGTTTGTCTGGAGACAGTCACTTTCTTTTTCTGAAGGTTATATAGGTAATATCCTTTCGTTTCCTTGGGATATCCTATAAAGATACACTTCGTGCCCCGGGGTGCTTGTTTGTTTCCTGATAAGTCCTTAACAAATACCTTGCATCCCCATACACGTGTATGCAACAAAATGGGTTTCTTTCCACTCCATAACTCAGAGGGAATTCCATTTTCTGCCTTAGTTGGTACTCAATTTAATGTGTATGCTTCATTTTGTAATGCATATCCCCAAAAGGATAATGGAAGATACGCATGACTCATCATCGACCTCACCATGTCCAACAAGGTGCAGTTCCTCCTTTCACTAACACCATTCCACTATGGTGTATAAGGAGGAGTGCGCTGAGATAGAATCCCTGACTCCCGTAGAAGATCGATGAACTCTTGGATTAGATATTCTCCACCTCAATCCGATCGAATCTTCTTTATCTTCTTACCAAGCTGATTCTCTACTTCATTCTTGAATTCCTTAAATTTCTCTAAGGCTTCTAACTTATACCTCATTAAGTAGAAAAATCCATATCTACTCAAATCATCAGTAAAAGTAATGAAGTAAGAATATCCACCTCTAGCTTCTACTGGAAATGGTCCACATACATCCGTGTGTACCAATCCTAGAAGCTCGGTGGCCCGTTCACCCTATCTACCAAAAGGCGGCTTGGTAATTTTACCCTGTAAACAAGCATGACATCTATCAAGTGGTTTTATCTCAGTATAGTCTAAATAGCCATCTTGACAGGGCGTTGTCAAGCTCTTCTCATTTACATGACCAAGGCAGTGATGCCACAACTGGGTGATGTATGAGTCATCTGAGTTTTTTTCATTATCGATTGACAACACTTGGTTTTCGTAATTTAATACATACAAAAAATTATTCAAATGTGCCATACCATAACATATGTTGTTCTTATAAAAGAGACAACCCTTATTTCCAAACTTGAAAAAAATCCATCCATATCCAAACAAGATACATAAATTATGTTCTTGGTAACACTAGGCACAAAATAACAGTTTTTTAAAACCAAAATCATGCCATTTGGCAATGAGAGATGATAGTTTCCAATAGCCAACGCCGCCAGCCTTACGCCATTGGAAGCTCGAAGATCCACCTCTCCTCTAGAAATCTTTCTAAATCTACTTGGTTCCTGCATTTGAATACATATGTGATCCCCACAAGCTATATCTAATATCCAATGTGTAGAAATAGAAAGATTTCACTCGATAACAAACGCACCTTTAGCATCCCCACGCTTCTAGGTTCAGTTTCTCTTCCAGTGGCCCTGCTTACCACATGAAAAACACACTGCCTCCTGTTCCTTTCCCTGCCTCAGGATCTTCCCCTTCTTTGAGGGATGGTGCTCGGGGGCTTCAGACTGTTTATAAGTCTTTGTCCCCTTTTCCTTGTCCTTCATTTTCTTGTTCACCATAAGGACCTCGGGTTTGTCACGCCCCATGTCCTTATCTACCTAGCGAATCAAGGTCAGAAGCTCTGATAGAATATTCTCATTGCCGCTTATATTATAGTTGACAATGAATCTAGAGAAGGTCTTGGGCAGTGATGATAGGATGAGATCTGTACGCAACTCATCCGGGAATTTAATCCCTAAGATGTCCAGGCATTCAATGTAGTCAATAAGCTTGACTACATGAGGCCCAGCTAGCACAGACTCTCCAAGCTTAGTTTTAAACAATGTATTGGAGATCTCATACCTCTCATGTCTCGCCTTCTCTTGGTAGAGATCCTTAATATGAGACATCATGCTATACGTATCCATGTTTTCATGTTGCTTCAAGAACTTATTGGGCATGGCCGATAGCATGAAACAATACACATATGTGGCATCATCCATGTGTTTCATATAGAGAGATAATTCCCCATCACTGGCCTCTTTCCCAGGTGCAACTGGAATAGGCTCTTCCAGAACACAAAAGTTTCTTTTCGTGGTGAAGGATGATGTGTAAACACCTCTTCCACTCTTGGAAATTGGTGCCTATGAGAAGGTTTTCCTTCTCAAACATGGTTCGCAATGATATGTTTGAAGTAATTTTCTTATCGTTTCTACAAATTAAGATGAGCAAAGTTTTAGTACTTTATTAAAAAACTGAGAAAAATAAATAAATTAATACTTATTAGTCTCCCACTATTTTATCAAAATCCAATATCCCTCACCATTGATTTTAGAATATTCGGTTTCCTGAATATTCTAGTGGAAAGGATCCATATTTACTTTCACATTACCCCAACTAGGGTTGGTCAAGAAACTTGATGATTTTTAGGTAGGCATTCCAAATTCCAACTGCATTAACTCGCAGCTCCTTGATCCGCAGAGTGGACTCCCCAATCATGAAATCCTTTTCATTTGGATTTCCTCAACCTTTGCCTCTTGGTCACACCAAGTCTTGTTGTGGAAGTCAACCCTTGATGTGAACCAAGTCAAGTCAAACCAAAATGTTGAATTAGAATTCCCCAATAATTGAAAGCACCCCAACTATGGTTGGTCAAGCACTTTGAACTATAGTTCGATTCTAACCAAGATTATGAAAGGCTATACCGACTTAATATTTCTTTTGAGGGATTTTATCCTTATACATAAATTGTCATTTTATTATCTTTGATTACATTCTTGTTAATATTAAGTTGGATATACTTAAGTGATTAACCATGTCTAAGATAATATTTACGTATAAGCCAGTTTTTATTTTATTTCCATCTTGCATGCTCGTTTAATTCATTAATTGTGTGATCGTGACAACACAACCACAATAAATAAACCATGAAACTGACAGAAATAAAATAAATGGTATGATCATGAGCTTTTTCAATTGGTTAGTTTATCTAGCGGTTGATAAACTAACCCAAGACCTGGGGGAGAAACACCTTAAACCTTTAGGTTTCATGTTTACAGCTTTCCAACTGTCCACCTTTGTATATCCTTGAATTGGTTTCACCTTGGCTCCTGACTTGAGCCGCCTCCACTAGCTTGGGATCTCCATCCATTACATATGCATTTATCTAACATGCAGGTGAGGGGTAAACGGGGTTTTTACATAAAATAATCCTTGGGCATGCATGCCCTACATATTAATGAGGAGATGGATCGCAGGCCAAAAAATTTAATTTAATTAAATAAATTAAAAGAAACCATTCACATTCAAAGGTCTCAATCTAGCTCATGATCATCCATACATGCAATGATATTTACGCATAAATAAAACTAGAATTCAATTCTTTAATCGTTCTTGTTTAAGATAAATCACGCTTGAATCGATTAATTGTCTTTAATTAATCAATCCTTTTATCTTAAACCCTTTTATGAACTTCCTTGAGATTATCATCATAATTTTAAACAAATAAATTCATTTAAAATTATCCTTGTACGTAACTTGTCCCTTGGAGGAAACCCGGTGAATTCACATTCATTATATAGATGTTAAATTAAACACATATATATAAAACACATATCACTTCTTGTGCCTCATATTTACACCTACACCATGGTACACGTCTCAAGGGTTTGTATAATATAATAATAAATTTTAATAAATCTACGTAATTTGGGTGAGTACACAGCGTGTAGTTCTGACTACACAACGTGTACTTTTATTCACCGTCCATCCGAAGTACACACCCGGGGACAGGTCGTGTTAATGTACTTCGGAAATTGTCGGATTACATGGCGTGTTCTGTGGGACACACGCCGTGTAGTTTCCACGTTACATGGTTTCCATCCAGGAGAGCCGTGTATGGGGTACATGACCCAACCCTAACCCGAAGGGACCACACATCGTGTTCATTGGACCACATAGTGTGTAATCCGGAAACTGTGTGCCACCTATTTCTGGTCAACACACGGTGTCTTAAATTCTTAGAAAGAATCCAATACATGGCCTGATTTGGAGGATCAGTCAATGCATTGAACCTAGACTACAGGGTGTGTATTTTAGAATACATGCCATGTATTCTGGTTTTGTATGGCCAGAAATGTTTGGCTCCTCTGGATGAGTTCCTCTATTTTATTTTAATAAAAATTAAAAGAAAAATTCATTTCTATAAGGTGAACGAGAAATGATGGAGGAGGAACAGATCTCGAGATTCAAATTTATAGAACGATTAAACATGAATTGAAATAACTAAATTATTAAATGCATAAATCACCAACAAAAAACTATATAATTATAATCAAAGATATGACCCCTTTGATACAACTTGTAGGTTCCAAGTGTTGCGGAAGTGAGTTGGTGGGATTGCCCAACTTTAATTTTAGCATTAAAAAATGTTCAATCCGAGATCTGTCATGATATAAAACGCCGGATCTTTGGAATGGAATGAAGAATGAAAAAGAAAAGAATAGTCCTAGAACCATTGAGATAGGATCATCATATATTGGTTATAATTAATTTAATTAATTCACAGTAATTACCTCGGTGGAATTCTTTCTTCGTCGATGTCTCCAGTCAGGATCCTATGACCCATCGTTGCGTCGTAGAATACAAGTATAGGATTCCTCTAGTGGTGATCCACACGTGCTCTACGTATCTCTGGATGTCGCTGAAGGGATCTCTGGGTGCTGGCACGAAAGAACCACCGCTTGCGATGTCCGCCTTCGACCGCCTTGATTCGGTGGAGGATCTCGATCTCGAAACTTGAGGGCGTTCTTGGTGGAAATGGAATTATCTCTTAGATTGAGAGTATTTCCAAATCTGTTGTGCAAAAAAAAGGATCTTTCAAAGTGTTGGGGTTTTGAGGATATTTATAATCAGGTTTGAGGTTAATAGAGTTATGACAATAAATAAACGCGTTATGCGTTTTTTTATTTCATTAACTCTTATTGATGTAGGACCCCGGGACACCCTGAGAGGGGAGGGGTGAATCAGGGTATCAAATTTTTCTTTTTAAAAACAAGGATCTTGTTCCCACGTTGGTAGGAACTGGTTACACATGTATGATGAATATTATCAACAATGAAACATTCACATCCAAAGAGATGACAAAACAATTTTTACTTGGTTCACTGCTAAGGGCTACGTCCAAGGAGCATACGCCGACAAGTTGTCGGTCGTACCAAATTCCACTAATCTTCACTAGTTGTAGATTACAAAGGTTCGAGAACAGTCACTATGTCCTAGGCTCACTGCCTTAATAAAGATTTAAGGATAGCTCACTGCTTCCCTTGGGTCACTCCCGTTGACTCCCCCTGGCTCACTGCCCTTGGTGAAGTCACATTCAGTTTATAGACGTGAAGGTCTCTTCAATTGATTTTCATTGAAGTCTTTGTCTATGCTTAGCACGAAACTCTACTTGCATCTAAGTCCGGAATTGATGCACTAGAACACACAAAGCCACTGAACCGGATAACCAGAACGTGCAGACAAGATTCACTGACAATTACGCGCAACACCAACTCTTTGCACGCAAAACCTTCCTATAGCGCGCAAAATTTACTTTTTTGCGCGGAAAAATATTTTTCGCCACAACACCCTTTTTCACACAACTTAATATTTTACGCGCAAGTCCAATTTTTACGTGCAACTCTTCCTTTTTTATGCATCCTTTAATTTTCCGCGCAATCCTGAATATTTCGTGCAATCCCCTTTACGCGATCCTATTTCACACATCAAACCAAACTCCAATTCCTGCATAGAACAGCCATGGTTCCAACAATTGAAAACCGCTATGTCGAATTATTAATTCCTTGACATGCACCCATGCTGATTATAATAAATATCATTTAATAAAACAATATTATATCCTCAAAATCTTGACTGGAAAACTACATGGTGTGTAATAATTAATACACGGCGTGTACTAGTTTTCCATAAAACTACACGACATGTATATTTAATATACACTACATGTAATTTTATTTTCTATTTTTCTCCACCACATTTATTAGACCTTGAGTAGTGGATATTTATTTCTTAAATAAATGTAACTTCATTACTTGCTAATAAATATATTATTTTTCCCACAATATATTCTCTCGAATAACTAGTGTCGAAATAAATGCGATCAGGCATCCTTTAATAATTATTAAACCACAGTCGGGAATAATATTTATTTAACTAAGATACATAGACACACATAGTGTGTGACCCACTAGGCCTCTTTCTCAGTGGCATTAGGTGGAGCCTACCTAAAGTCCAAGGTTAGCGTCTAGCAACACTCCAAGGCACCCATAGAGAAAGAAGTTAACACCTCAATGACGTGTCACCTCCTACGAACGCTTACCGTGTAATATAATCCCTTTGTCTCAATATCTATAATCAAGCGGGTTGTATGCGAGTTCCATCAACCCATGTGCTCGATTATTCTTTCTTTAACTTCCCGGAACTGAACTTGCCCATACCTTACCATGGACATGGATTTATTTACGCTATATCAATTCCATCAAAGGTCCTGATATATCTATTTCCGTTATGGAATAGAGGGGAAAATCCTTTCTATCATTATCTATTAATGAAGTATTACTCGTGACGCACCCAACGTATCCTACCTTACTGCGAACAGTGTGTCATCACAATTTTCGTCAATACATATAAGTGAATGAGTTGGAATACCCATTAATAATAATCTTAAAGTCTAAGGACCAACACACACATCTGCATATGGGAACATCCAATGACACTATGAAATGTGGATTTCCTACTGGCCGGTCTCGTTCTCATAATATCCTCCTAGATATTACCAAGGGCCCACACCATGAGAAGGTGCCTCAAATGTTTATGAGTCCTCACCCCTAATGACCTGTATTATTTGTGTCCCTGAAATAACATCATCCGACTATAGAAAATATATTCAAGAACAGTGTTATGGCACTTTCGGGTTCTCATCATAGTAGGGATCCGCTATGACCCTTTAATGAAACAGTTGTTCTTAGGACATTATCACATGCATTGTCAAGAAGAAGAACAAACAATATGTGATAAGTCTTTAATTAATGAATAATGTACAAAGTAGTTGGTTCTAGGCCACCAACCCCAACAATATGATAGTCTGTAAAACACCATTGGACTTGAAACTTTTTAGGATTGTCTTTAGAAAACAATGTAATTTAACATACAATATTCAAAAAAATCACATTAGTCTATATAACTAGAAATTTTGAGCACAAATCAACTAGATCGGAAATAAAATTCTCACTTCATGAGTTAAATGATCTCATTCTTTATTTTAATCCTAATAAATCGTCATATAAAGTAAAAAACCAAACTATTTCCTGATTTATACATTCTCCAAACAAATTTCAAAGAAAGATATCTATTAATTTTCTTAATCTCAAAATATCATTCACATCCAAGTTATATTAGTGTTATATATAAATTTTCCTTCAATAGTTTTAATATATTTCAATTTTGTGGGGCATAAGATATGGAACTCCAAAATTCAGGAGTTATTACAACTAATGCTCAAATGTTTAATATTTCTAATGAAAAATTATTTTTCACTACTATAAAATTTATAAAATAGTCTCCTGAAATGTAATTTTATTGAATATAATTTATATTTTTTATTAATTTAATGTTATAATATTTATCCTTTTATTATTTAATTAATTTTTCATGAATAAAAATATTTTATTCCTAAAAATTATGATCCTTTAAATTAATTTTTTTATTATTTTCACAATTCTTTATATAATTCATATATAAATGAGAAACTTTATAAAAATTAGGAATATCAATCAAAAAAAATTATAAAATGGCTGATTGATTTTCCTTAGTTTTTTTGCATGATCTATGTATATTTTGGAATCATGGGTTTTAGCTACTATCTTAGAAAATAATTAATCATATTTTTTAGTTTTATTTTATCTTTAGAAATGATTCATTTTTTTTGTAGCTACTAAATATTAGGAGGTTTTTTTACATCATCATATTTATCAAATTATCAATTTATATGTATTTAGGAAATAAGAATCAATGTTTCATATTTCCCTCTTTTCTTTCTTTGTGTCCAATTTATTTTTTATTTATTCAAGAATATATATCATTATTTAGTAGTAGAAACTTAGTTCAAGATATATGTGAGGAAGTTTTATTTTATTAAATTTATTTTTACCACATTATTGTTATTGAAAGGTGATTATATTTATTTATTTATAATTTTTATGTTGTTCAAATATATGTTATATTTAGTTGTTAAAAAATAATTTTTCGTTAAAATATTTAATTTGGGGATAAAAATATTAATTTATCTAGTTGTTATCATGTGCATAAAATTTGATTGATTTCTTCATATAAATTATTATGTGAGAGTTTTAATTGAATGTTTGGTTTCTATAATTATTTTACATATACTATTATTATGAATTTTTTATTTTAATTTTATTCTACCTTACAGGTCATCATTGATGTAAATTTTGAGTTTAAGTGTGGTGAAAGAGTTACTATTTATGTTAAACATAATTTCTTCATATATTTATCAATTTCCAGAGAAATTTTATATGAATTGTTATTCATGATAATTGGTTTTCAGGATCTACTATGTGAAAATTTTTATCAAAATTTAATATAATTTGGTTCACATTGAAGTAGTTAATCATATCATTTTCTCTCTAAAGTTAGTCATGTAAAATATTTTTATATTAATCAACTAAAATAATCGATTTTTAGTGAAAATTTATAATAATGAATTAGATTTTGAATTAATTTAATTTTCTTGAATAGATAATAACATTTAAATTATAAATTAATTGATTTTGGAAAGCAAACTCATCTTCTGTTTTTCCTTTGTGTGAATTTTTAAAGCTAATGGATGGATTTGTTAAAAAATGATGATCTCACATTAATTACCTAAATGTATTCATCCATTTAAATTTTATAGGATTTATTTAATTAATAATGATATACATTTAATTATGGTTAATTATTGAGATTCATGTATGTTAAACCATTATGAAAAATTTTAGTTCGACTAAATCTTTAGAACAATGAATGATGTTAGTTCAGTTATTTTCAATAATCTCATATTTTTTCATTCATTTAAAAAGTATGTTCAATATTTTTATAATATTATTTATTTTTAAGGGTGATAATATACTTTTTATAGTTTAATTCTCATGGGGATTATGTTTTTTTAAAGATGCTTTATTTTTTTCAATTCAATAATTTATTTTTTAGATAAATTCTCATTATGTTTAGTGTGTTGAAAAAATCACCTGAGAAAATTCTTCATCTTAAGTGTTAGAGAGTTTATAATTCCCAATTATTTGTTTTTAGTATTAACATATTATTATATTATGTTTCTTTTGGTTTTAAATATAATTATAAACGTTTTAAACATTTTAATTCTTTAAATTATGTTTTCATTATTTAATGTAATTTTTCTTTATTATATTTGTTTATTTTTAATATTTTTGGAATGTAATATTTAATTATTACATGGTATTTCTATTATTAAAAACTTATTTTATAAATATATTAATTATATAATAATATTTTTTCATTTTTATGTTTGTAATAGTATTTATTTTATGTATATTTTCAATTTTATATATTATATAAATTTTATTTTAATTTTACATTGTTAGTTTTAAATTCTAGATTAATATTATTAAGGTATTGAAAAGCTTATTTTAATCATAACTTTTTTTAAATTGAAAATATTATGTATTTTTTAAATAATCTTATTATTATACAAGTAGTATTAATTTTTGTTTAATCTCATAATTGTATAAATTAAAAGATCCCTATAATAAATTTATATGTAATCTTAAATTGTTAGATTTCTTTATTGGTTAATGTCATATAAGTTATAAATGTTATGAATAATATATATATTAATATTGTGAAATATTTATAATTTTATGTCTAATATTATGTAGTTAACACTCATAGTTTAATCTTACTTAGGTTTTTTAAATCTCTATTTAATAGGTTTGGAAATTTATAATAATTGATCTTCACTCCAATTTGATTTTAAGCCATAAATATCTAAAAAAATTATAATAAAAAACAATGTTTTAAGATACATCATAATAATTTTTCATGTCCAAATATATTCATAAATAGGTATAAAATAATGAAATATAAATGTTAAATGCTTTTTTATTGATGTGAATTCATATTTTTAACTAAATCAGATACAGAATGATATGTAATTTCATTAATCTTGATTGAACTAAGAGTTATATTTCTATATATACATGTTTTAAAAATATTTTTTTCTTATATATAAAAAGAAATATTGTTAAAAAATCATTATACCTTAATGATTTCATAATGCTTTCTTGGTAAAGATGAATAATTTTTTATGACACAAAATCATTCTCATACTCCTTGGATATGATAAAGACACATTAACCCCCATTATTCTAATATAAGTTTCCATGATCCATACCCCCTCACATAAAAATATTATAATCTTTTATTTTAATCAAACAAAAATTTATGGGGAGTTGATAACATGTAATTATTCACACAACTGACAAGCACCCGAGATGTTTTGTTTCAAGTCTTCAACTGGAAACACATCTATTTTAAAATTTTCTATTCCACATTGACTAACTCTACTAGTTATGTTTTTTTAATACAGTATCAATTTCAAATTTTGTTTTTTAATTTGTCTTGAATTTTAAATTTCGAATCATACTAATATCGAAATCATATGTGAGGAACATTCACTATCTCACATCCAAATCCCTTCTCTTTCAGTAGGTTTTAAGGAAACATTAACCAAAGGACTTCATTTCTAATTTTATTTAACCTTTCTTACTTATAATAAAATATATATCAGAGGGGTTTTTGAATGATCCTTCTCATCATCATCATCATTTATTTATTTATTGGAAAAAAGAAGGATAAGAAAAGTAAAATCACCCCAAGGGGAAAAGCCAAAGCCAGGGCCATCACAATCCTAAGGGGGCATGGAGTAATGAAACCCAAGGGAAACCCACCTAATTAAATCCACCCCTCAGGTATCAATAGGATAACAATCGAGACATATTAAATATGGGATACTTTCTCTCCTATAGAGGCTAGGTGGTCCGCCACATTGTTCCCATCACTCCATGTGTGAATCACTTTTATGTTTTTACTATTGAGCATGCCCCAAAACTTTCTAATGGTGTAGGATATCGAAAATGGTAAATTTCCCATTCCCATTAATGAGTTATGAAATATCATAAAATCCATCTCCACTTCATAATGATTGATATTAGCCTGTTGACAAAGAGAAATGATAGTAAACATAGCATTGGATTCTGCCTAAATAGGGGAGCCACTTCCCATTTGAGATGAGAAATCTATGATCACCGATCCTCTAGAGTCCCTCATGACCCCACCACCTCTGTTAACACCCTAATGGCCTGATCCATCTATATTTAGTTTTAAACTAGATATCGGGGGAAGCCATAATGCCCCTAAGGGCCTTTGAATACTGTTGTCTGAATGTGCTTTTGGAACATTGAGAAGAAGTTACTGTAAAGTATGATCCCCACACCACTCTTTAAAGAGTCTAATAATATCGATAATCTCGTTATGGATACACACAATGATGGATCTACCCATGGTCTCAACTCCCTCAAAGTGTGACTTATTATGTGCATGCTAGAGACTCTAGTAGCTCGTGAGGTGTACAATTGTATGGGTCATATTCTCCGAACTCGACACACCCTAGTCACTGAACCATCTGTCTAGAAAAGGAAAATCATCCATATGATCTATAGAGACAGTAGTAAACTCTTCAAAAAACCTCCAGACGTCATGCACCAAATCACATTAAAAAATGATATATATGTTCTTCACAAGGCTCATAACAGTAGCAACATCTCGATGCTAGGTTGATACTACATTGTTTGATGTTTTCATCTAATGTAATTTCATTATTCTTAATATGACAAAGGATAAAGTAAAACTTCATAGGAATCATTTTTCTCCACAATATTTCATCCCATCCATCTTAAGAAGACTAATAATCCTAGAACTGCCTAAAATCCCTCGCTGAAAAGGACCCCAAACTGGACATAACTAAAACACATCTCTTCGGGTCCTCATTGATGGTGATGAGGTCAAATACAGCCTTTTTTTTATAATCAATAATAGATGAAATGAAATAAAGATGCATGGTATCCTCCTTGAATGAGATGTCAGACACAGGGCATCCCGAAAAGTTGATGGGCTCACCGGCCCAGTTCTGGTACCAAAACAAAAAGTAACCATTCCCCACAATCCACCAAGTAAGGGGATGATGGGTTGGGATAAGAGAGAGAATAGGGGAATTGAAGGGGTAGGCATTGTAAACATTCAGATCCAAGATCCATTTCCATTGTCCTATCAGATCCCTCACCCATAGTGTGCGTTTCTCCAAGACCACTCATGTAAATTTAGCATCCCTGTAGTGGAGAGTGTCGACCAGGCTTCAAACATTGATACCACCTTTTTTGGATGGGATGATCTAATTTATTCCATGAGGCCCAATACCACATTCCCTCTAAGAGTACATCCCAGATAAGTCATTCAATAATCCTATCAATCCTATATATGAATCCCTTAGGCACTTATACATATGATAAAGCATGAATTGGGGTGGCCATAAACACACTGTTCACCAAAAAGATCTGGCACCCAAAGGATAAGAACCTATTCTTCAAGTTGAGAACTCTTTCTGTGATCCTATTCACAATAAAATTGAAATCCTGAATCCAATGCCTGCACAATGAATTGGGATCTCTAGGTAATCCAATGGAAAATGGCCCCCTTGAATGTCGAAGCTGTTGCACAAGGGGGAGGCCCACCCATCATGTCATCTTTTGGAATTAAACAGGTTTCTCTTTGCATTAGTAACAATCTGACCACTCCCTTAGAAATAGAACTCCAAAAAATTGTTAAAACAACTCAATGATTTTCTACTGGAATTAATGAAAACCATGGTTTCGTCAGTAAACATGAGATGAAAAAAGTTTAGAGAACTCATTCTCCTGCAAAAAGGAAGTATTTCACCATTGGACAAACTCTTGTTGATGAGCTAGATCAGAACATCCTTTTAGAGGATGAAGAGGATCATGGAGAGGGGGTCCCCTTTTCTTAAATCATAAGAGGTTTTGAAGAATCCGTGCATTTTTCCCATGTGAGAAACCACCAACCTGAAGGAACTAAAACACTTGAAAAATAAATCCGTAGACCGGGAAGAGAACCCCATACCTGTCAGAACCATAGTGATAAAACTCCACCCAATCCTGTCATATGCCTTATTCATGTAAATATTAACTACCATGTTGGAACCATGAGTCTTAGTATCAAGGTCCCTAAGAATATCTTGTGCTAGAGAAATGGCCCCATGAATGCACCTACCTTGCATAATTCCATGTTGTTCATGAGACACTGATCCCAGATGGCAAGGAGCAATCATATAATTGATAACATTGGCCAGAATATTATAAGGAATGTTGCGCATACTCTCTAGTTTGAAATGAAGAACGGTCGAGGGATTCCAAATCATGGGAATGAGGACCAAAGTTATAGAAGATGCAATCTGTGTCATGTTCCCTCCCCTAAATAAATCATGGATAGCTGGGAAAACATCATATTTTATCACATCCCATGAGCTTATATAAAACGATCTTGGAAAATCATATGGGCCTAGTGCACTTTCTAGGTTCATGTTCAACATGACCACTTGAATATCAGACTCATCAGGGATAACACCTAGTCTATCATTTAAATGAGGAGAGACCAGGGTGAGAATAACTTTCATCATGTCATCATTGATCCTCAGATATCCATTAGGCTTGTGCGATTAGAAATTTCTATGATCTCAGAAAAATAAACCTAGGCACTGGCTCCCACAACATTAATTTCATCTCCAGAGGTACCATATTCAAGAACTATGCTGGGATTCACATCGTGTTTCTGTTCCTTGGTGCAGGCGTGAAAAAATGTAGTGTTGCTACCCCCATCTCTAAGACATTTCATTTTGGAGTCCCCCCACACCTTTATTTCCTTCCTAAGAATAAGAGTAGAGAGGGCCTCCTTCATGAACGTTAACTCCCCAAAGCCTACTTATTGCAGTCCTCCTCAAGGCCTACTTCAAGATGATTAATAGCATCCATAATCCCCTCCATGTACTTGTCCATGGGAGGTAGAAAGGAATCCCAAACCAAAATCTCCTTCAATCTTAAATGTTTAGTATGAAGTATAATTCTTGGTTGTACCTACTGAGGACCACCCCAAACCTCACTGACTAGTTGATGAATGTATGACTAAGAGGTATAGTGTTGATAGAATCTAAAACTGGGATGATTGTCCTATCTAAAATAAAGAGAGACCAATAAAGTTGAGTTACCATAAATCCCCCTGTCCAAATGATCAACCATGGAATTGTCAATCATAGAGATGACCTTTATGTTAGAAAGGAAATGATCTAAATGGATCCATGATCTATGGCTCCCCCTTTGGTTATTACACCATGTGAAATGGTCCCCAAAAAATCACATGTTCATTATCCCCTTACCTGCCATAAATTTTACAGAGTCCAGGATTCCCCTCCTAGGAAAAGGGCCTTGGACCTTCCTCTCCCCCAGGCTTGAAACAATGTTAAATTCTCCACCCGACAATCTGGGGAAGGCTTCCCTCATCAAAATAATGAATACCACTCTATAGGGATTCCTTTATTCGGGTGTCATAGTTACCATAGATAAAAGAGGAAAATAAGCAATGGTTTCCTTGAGAAAATCTCATGGTGATATATTGATCATTAGTACAAAATCTATCCACTAAGATGCTCTTATTATAGAGAATCCTAATATGGAGGTTTACTGGATCTGCATGAATGAAACCGTGCAACATGGGTCTTCTAGAAAAGACACTAATATTCACATAATTCCACTTATGTTCATGTACAACAATAATGGAAAACTTGTTGTTGCTAACCTATGTGGTAATTAAATCAGTATTGACCTATCCACTGAGACCATGGGCATTCCAAATGAGAAGTCGTAACATTAGAAAAACATGGCCCTAGTAGTGGTCCCAGGGGTCCTGACCTTGATGGAATAGGAGGAGGAGCCTTCCCTGATCGTCCTAGATTTAGATCTCATGTATATCCCAGAATTCAACTTGTGACTAACCTAGGGGAAGGATTCGAACAAATCAATGTATGGGAGGGTAGCATGTATTAGATCCCTAGCCACACTAGGAGGTAGGGGATCCATGATCCCATTATCATAAGAGGAGAAATCCAGATTTCAATAAAGATTTGTGTTTATTATGGTCTCTTTCCTGGATCTGAAGGGTGGGTCCTTCTGTATATAAAGCCCTTCGGGACCGAGTGGGCCTTTAACAACTAGGGGGAATGGCAGAGTTGGTAATCTTATACCTTAAAAGGGAGCTGAAAACCAAGGACCCATCAGAAATATTTTCAACTCATCAGACATTTACAACATCTGAAGGAGAGAGAATAATTGGCTGAGAGCAATAATTGGGGGAGAAATGGGGATGCAAGGAGAAAATAACACTATGTAAAAGTAAGGAGGAGAACTGCCCACTTCCAGATCCTCCATCCTAGTAGATTTCAGTATGATTTTAGGAGCCTTATATAAGTCAACCATAGAAGAAAATGACGGGGAGGGTCTCCTATTAACCTTTATAGCCTTCCACGGGTGCCTACGGTGACAACCTTGGCAAAGCCTTCGACAAAACTTCACGAAGTGGCCCTGAAGAAAACAGTGGGAGTGAAACCATAGGAAGACCGAGTAGGAAATGGAATGATCCAAGTAGATGGAGTCATCAACACATTGAGAGAGCGTTTTAGGTAAAGGGAGAGAAGTATCCACTTCCACATAAATATGGTCCACATAGTGGTCATCACATTGGTGGGTTTGCTCATCCGAGCAGATAAAACCTTCAAGGGAATCACCGATTTTTTTTTATGGAATCCCTCATTTAGGAAAGTCAATGGATGGCCCAGAAGGGATAAACAGATAGCCACAAAGGGGTACTCTTTACCCCAGTGAACATATATAAACTCGTGCGAGAGGATACAACTCCAAAAACCCCAAGAGAGATATTCTCTACACCAATAATTGATGAAATCATCCTTTGAGGAGAAAAACCAATTATAGAGAATTCTGAGGCATAATGTTAGTGCAAACCAGGGCATTAAATCCCCAAGAGAGAATGAACTACTGAAACACCTGGAGAGGTGTCTTGAGGCCCCTGAATCACCCCAATAGCGTCCATTGGAGGTAGGTTGTAGCATCTGCAAAGTATGAGGCATGAAAGACCACAGACATGTAGGAACCCTCCTTCGACAACGTCGCAAGGGAGGGATGTTCTCCAGCTAACAAGAGCTAAATGAATCCCTCAATGGGCCATGCACAAGATCAATAAAAGTGGTTTGAGGACGAAGAGATCCAAGAAGAGAAGGTGGAATCAAGAGGAAAAGATGGGGAATCATGGCTATCTGAGAGGCCATGAGCCCGGGGCACCAAGGTCGGAGGTTTTGATGGAGATCCGAATGACATGGAAGCAATGGGAAACAAATTTTAAAAGCATGGTAGAGTGTGGGGGTATGTTCTTGTGGGACTTCCTTTCACTCATGCCTCATTTGAGTGATGCTTCTTATGTTGGTTTCATATAGGAATTATTCAACTTAATTCATCATAAAAAACATCTTACTATGAATTTTTTTATAAGATTCCTATAACACTTAAATTAATAGTAACTAATTTTTATAATATCTTTTCTACCAAAGGCTCTTGGAAAGTAATATTATCTATGACCATACTATACACATCTAAAGTAATATATTATGATTGATTTAACTATATTTTTAATGTTATTTTAAAACCATATCAATTTTTATATACTCACATTCATATTCTCATTTTGTGACCATACATTATAAAGAAATGACACTTTTTTGTGTAATATTGATATTTTCATTGACTTGAGTTGTTTTTTTGTTAAATATAACCTCAAATTACATTGCAAATTTGAAAAAAATTATTCATTTTTTTTAATTTTCTATCATTTTTTTTGATTATGTAACAATGTTTTAAAATCATATACAAATATATATATTTGATTTTTAAGATAGCCATCCAACATCATAAAATATTATCACATCCTAGACTATGTTATTTTATTTATAACACTACTAAATTTAAGATAATTATTATTTAAGGACTATTTTTATACCATTTTTTCATTACCACAACTTTAGTTAGCTAATATTCAATTATAAATATTTTTCCATTATTTAGTTTAGTTTTTTCATCAATGATTTTGGAAAGTTCTTTAGTTTTCACCTAGATATCAAGAATACATTCACATTCTTTATAATATTTAATTTATTCAAGTTTATCATTAACAAATTACTCTCTTGCTATTTTTCAGTAACACCTTTTTATCTTCCAAGGTGAAATTATTTAAAATATTTATAATTATATTTTTTTTATCAATCATTTACAGAGAACATACCGGATCATCCTCTATGTTCACAACACTAGTAACAAGTTATTATTTTTAATTGGAATCATTAAAAACTATTTTTAATAAAAAAAATTCAATAAGTGCAGCCAATTTACTATTTTATAAATTCATAGCTTATTTTATCTCTAAATAAATCCCATAATACACATTTTTTTGTGAATAATAATTATTCATTAAATATACTGTACATTTTGTTAAAAAATTTCATTAATTTCATATTTTAATCACTCTTTGGATGGTCATATTTATATTATTGATCATTTCCCTAAATGGTACACCAGTTAAGAGTATTCCCAACCTTTCCATGCCTAAAATAACCTAGAGGAAAATTTCTATTGAATTACCTAATTTCATGCATCATTGAGTGTGTAATAATTAAAATTTATAAAACATAATTACTACCTAGTACCATGGTAAGATAGGGTCAAACCACAAGGTGGGGATGAATTTTTTCATAGGTGACCAAAAATGAAATAATACAAAACAGGAATTGAATCAAACAGAAACAACAAAAAATGTGAAACAATGGTTTTGATGATATAATTGTGAAGTGAATAAAGGTTTGTGTGTGAATAATTTAATGTGTGTGTAGAAAGAGTAGTCAAATAAATAATAAGGAAAACAAGAATTTGAAACTATCAATTGATGATCAGGGGGAAGTCCTTTGGTCAGCGCCAATAATAGTTTCTCTTATTCATATAATTGAATTGATACATCTGGAACTGAGTGAAAGAGGTTGAACATATGTGTCATTAGATAAACTTGTGAATAAGTAAATTCTTTAGTTCATCAATTGTAGATTTAATTATATAACCAATTAATATCAAATCAGCAAAGCACTAACTTCAAATTTTTGGTTGAACTCAATGTTGTCTCTCTCTTTTTACAATGATTAACTTTTTTGTTGAATCTGTAGAGCAATGAAAATTAAAATTTAATTTCAATCAATATTATTTTTCACTGATTCATGAAGTTTTATAAAAAATGAACATTTGAAGTGTGAGAGAGAGATATAGGACATCCCTTAGAAAAACATACCAGAAATATTGAAATATTGGGTGCCCTAGAACAAACTATTTAGTGCATTTGATTAACATATCATGTATACAGTTATCTATGCATGATGTCATCTTACCATTATGATTTAGACTCTTCTGTATCCACTATTGAAATGGTAATGTCCAATGTTTAATTGTCGTATCGAAAGGTTATAACAGTTCCCAAGAAATAATGAAAACTTCTAGATACTATGAGATTTATCTTAAATATATGATCTATAGTCTAGATACATCTTACTGATTGGACACAATAGATGTTTGACTATCAGGTGATGGGGGATCCTTAGCATTAAGACTTCGTCTCCTGAAGTTCACACTTGGTGATCTCTAGTAGTGAGATCATGAGAACTGACCCGCCAATAGGAACACCACATGTTTCGGGTGTTATTGGAGGTTCCTATATACGATCATGTGTAATGGTCTCCTGACTTGAGATCATTACCAATTTTTTTCACTTGATTACATACTTTGATGCAAGACTAAAACCATGGTAATGAAGTTGTGACAAGGTAGTTCGTGTCGGGTGCATCGTTGGTGGCATGACATTGGTTGAATGGTCAAGAAAGGATTTGTTGCTTCCGGGTTATGGAAGTAATATATCTCAGTCCATGTTGATATGGATGGAAGTACCTTTATAAGACCATGGTCATGGTAGTCAAGGGTAAATCCATCCAGTTAAATCAACAAACTGTAATGCAAGAAAAGGGCGCTGACAGGTGAGTGCGTCCTTCTTTATGAGATATTATAGACAAAGTGATTATATTACACAGTGCATTTTCGTAGGTTGATTGTCACTACTATGACAATCCTTATTTCTTTAGGGGCCATGATGGGTTTCTAGATCCCACTCTTGGTCTGTGAATACTATTCACAGCTGTCGAAATAAGATCCTAGATGGTTACACATAATAGTGTATTCAATAATCTGCCCTATTCAGTTCAATAGGATTTTTAGACATGGTGGGCCCCGCCACAGGGGTCCGAGATTTGTCCAAAGTTAAACGATCGCCAATGAAATAAATAAATTCATATTATTCGAGTTTAGAATAAGGAAATTGAATATATTTATTAAATGTATTTACGAGTTTTAAGTAAATAGATGAAAAAATATTAATTGACGAATATTAAATTATCCAAGGTTCGATTAATATTTATGGGAGAAACGAGTCGAGTTAATGGCTTAATTATTATCATGTAATAAATTTTAATATATTACAGGTAAGTTATAATATTATTTATGACTTAAACAAGTATTCGTAAAATGTTGTTGATAGTGCATTAGGTATTCCATGCCAGTGAGGCGACACCGGGTATATTAATTAAGCACTATAAATAGAAGAGGAGGGGCATTCTCCAAACACTATTCATGGAGCTTCTCTCTCTTATTCTCTCTACCATAATCTAGAGAGAGATGCTCTAGTTCCAAGGAGCTCGGATGGAGCTCTCTCTCAGGCAGCGCTAGCGAAGCGATGCGGTGATCATTGGAACATCAAAGGCATCGTCGATATTCCGCGCTAGCACCTGGACTACGACAAATGGAACTCTTGTGGAATCCTTGAAGTGCATGTGGAAGATCTTGGGGAATTCGGCTTCAGATTCTTTGAGCAGTGATCGCCAATGATGAGCAGACGTCGTGCATGGCTTCAGAATTAAATCAAAAATTTTACAGTTTATTTTGTGCTTAAAACCCTTCACGAGTGGTCCTCAGCTTTGATTGGGATGATCTGCACAGACGTCGACAAGTTCAAGTCGAATGTCGGTGGAAATTTTTTAAAAACCCACCTATTTGGGACTTCTGCTACACACCTGGTTCCAACAAATGTTATCAAAGGGACTCATGTCGATTCTAAGCCAAATAAATTAAATTTGCCTTAATTAATGAAGAGGGTGTCATTGCAGTCCCAACGCCACAGACGGAATCCTAATAGGATATCGGATGGCCAGTCTACAACCATCAGAAGATTCAAATTCGGATTCGAGATTAAATTTTGGTGTTATTTTGTATTTCGACAGGAAATCCCATGGCCGAAATACTCACCGGAAAATAAATTTTTATTTGATATTAACTTATTAAAATTAATTATATTATAATAATAATAATAAAATTAGTTGATTTTATTATAATAGTAATATTAATTTTATTATAATAATATTATTATTTTAATATTAATTTTATTTTTCCAAATCCAAATAAAGGCTATAGAAAAAAAATTAAAAGGGTGAAAGACTAGCATAAAAGAAAGACTTAAATTTAGTCTTTTGTTTTAAAAAAATAATGGGAGAAGGCCTTTTTCAAGTCAAGATAAAAAAGGAAGTATGGGTGGGGGCAGCAGCTCATTCCTTGCCCGCAGAAACAGTTGCGCCAGGCTCACCCTGACACCCCGTCCATGTCCCGTGCCCTGCATCCATGCCAGAACCGCCTGGAATTGGCGTAGAGCCTACCTTCCACCCTACTCAGCTGCAGCAGTAGTGTGCGGTGCCTCCACTCCCATGCAGAAGTGAACTCTGCTGAAGCACCCCCTGCTCCTCACCGTCGTGCTGCAGGACCAGGCATCTGCCGCTTCTCCCATGTTGCACCTAGGTTCTGCATACAACCAGGTGCATGAGAGGCCACCTTCTGGTTTCCCATGTCACCTCGCCAAGATTCAGCTAGCCACCGCTGCTTCACCCTGCGGAGTAGCACCAGGCAACATCTTTCTCTCTCTTCCCACAGCCTCGCGGCACCCAGAAACCCACTGGTTTGCCTCCTTCATCGCAGATCCGCTGCCTATCCACCTCCCTGAGCCCCTTTCTCGGACAACCTACACATAGCAGCCACCCCGAGGCCTCAACCCTCTCCTCTCCTTCCCTTTGGAGGCAAGCCGCACTATCCACGCGCAGCACCAGGTGCTCAAGCAGCCACTTGGCTGTCCGCACTACCTTGTTCCGCTCCTGCCCACGCTCAGACCTCCCACAGCAGCGACCCTCACTCAGGCCGCCAGTAGTGACAGCCTGCACCTCCTCGTTCCGCTGCTGGTCTTCCTCGCAGAACTAGTGCCGCACCAGATCCATCCCAAAACAGGCACAGGGGCTTAGGTGGACCTGCCCATCCCAAAACGCCCAACATGAGGTTTGCAAGGCACTGACTAGGCCTTTGCAGGTTCACCCCGACCCGAATAGGGCCTGCCCGGTTTTCAGGGCCGAGATAAAATTTAATTAATCATTAATTAATTAAGATAATTAATTTAATTATGCTTTATAATTATATTAAATAAATATTAATCATTAATTCAATAATGACTGTGATGTAATTAATTTAATTGGGAGATTAATTAAATTAATTAATTAATTTAATTGGGAGATTAATTAAATTAATTAATTAATTTAATTTTAATTTAAAAAGTAAATTATTTAATCGGGACCGAACGATGTGAAATTGAATAAAAAATAGGTGTGATGTTTTTAATTCAATTAAGATGCCCTCAGAATTTATTTTTAATGTATGTTTAATTTTTATTATGCGTTTATTTTATATACGGGAGTTTAATTCATATGTTGATCATGAGCTGGAGAACGACCAATGTATGTTTGGTGCGTTTATTTAATTATTTATTTATTGCAATGGTTTTGTAATAATTGGTTTAATTAAATAAAAGATGATATGTGTTTCATCTTAGTGTCATTATATATATAAGGGCCTACGTGGCCACTTCTCTGAGTTGTACTTTCTACACCTCGAGACCCCCTCGCCAGCGTGCAAGTACAATTGTATAATGACGAGATGAGGCATGACGCAATTCATGCCAAGTGACGATGACGCACTAGACAAGAGTTGGAAGTATTGGATGAGCATACATTTCTATTCAAGTTGCATGTCATGGGACTAAATGGAATTTACCCCTATGGCTTTGGTTGGTACGTTATTCACTCAATGAATCAACCAATATTACTAGTTCATGATCAGGTGTTCATTTTATTTTTGCATGGTTTATTATTTTTGTGCATGTGTAATTTATTACCCGATCACATAGTATAATAATAAACAAGAATACAAGATAAAATGAATATGTGATGCGATGAAATTTCTATTTCTTGCACGGTCAATTGTGAGTGTGATCACATAGTATATGCTTATAAAATATAATATGATTACATTCGTCACATTAAAAATAAAAAAACCCTATAAATATATTTTAATTCATAACCTCCTTCTGTCATTCAAGTTTAGACAAAACTAGCTGGTTGAGGTGCTGATGAAATCATAGCTGAGGGTGCCTCTTACTACTGGGGAGTCTTATAAGAATGATGGGTTGAATTAACTAAAATTTCAGAAAAGTAATATCCACAGCTATCTTATTGTAATTTAAGAGGCAAGCATTGAGTAAATCAAGTTCTGGTTTTAAGAAGCTGAGACTTCACTCAACAGATCGAGGAGTTGCCAGTTAAAGCGTTCGACCAGCCAAAAGACTACTTAGAACCCTCCAAATAGTGGCGTAGCCATAGATTGTAGACTATGAGGGGTGGTTCTGGGATCCTTTCCACTAGAATACTCAAGTGACAGAGTATTCTGATTCTAGCACAGGGGGTTCCTAGAATCCGATAAAAAAGTGGGAGACATTAAATGATGTGTGTAATTAATCAAAAATTTCTAAACTGGTAATTTAGATAAAAGACACTAATCTGCTAAAATTCATTTTTGTATAAAAGTGGAGAGTTACACCACATGTTTAAACTGTGATAAATATTGGACAAAGTAAATGTCCACACTGACACGAGTATCCATGAATAGTACAGGCACAGGCTCATAGTACTATGATTTAGGAAACTCAAGGTGTGAGTATCCCCAACACTGTTAAAATACCTCAAGAATCGAGGGTGAAAATTTCTTATAGGTTAATAATGTACAAATCATATGATAGTTATATCATTATGCTTTCATCAACGTCCAGTGTCAGTTGAGGTCGCTACACCCGGACATATATGATATAACATAAAGTCGCATCTTCGAGAAGTTTGCAAGGAGAAAGCGAAGGTATGATATGAATAAGATGAAGTTTACACCAGCTTATGTAAATTTAATGATTGATCATGATCTTTAAATATCATTTTCACCACATTACTCAAGTCTCGTTTAAAGTCATAAAATGAACAAGTATTGAGTAAACGCTTCATTACCAATTAAGGTAATGTTTGCCAAGTGATAAGAATAAAAGATAGTTTTATCTTTAATTCTCATAGAGAATAAATTGAAAGACAATGTTGAAAGGTCAAAGTCATTTAATGCCAATGACACATTCACGATGTCCTTCAATTAATGAGGTATTAACAAAGGTTATTGCATTACATTTTATAAAATAATACAATGGATGTTTAAAAGCAATAAAATGATTTAAAGAAGCAAGTTGCCGCTTCGACATCAGGAATATTCATCAATTTAATGTTTCCTTTTACTACTTGGGTATTTAATACTATGTTCTTTTTACATATGTGCATTAAAATACAATAACCAAGTAAATATAGAAACATTACAAGAATTCAGGTGTATTATCCGAGTGGCTGTGAAAGGGTGATACCTAGGCCAGTGGTGAGAAGTACACAACTTCTTTAATTTCCGTGTGAAAGATTCGTGTTGAACTATTATTGAGTATAACAACAAACATTAATCTCACGTTTCCTTGGATGCAAAGATACATTCTTTCAGGTTTTCGAATGAATATTGTTTTAGGTAAACTCAATCACTTGTTCAGTAATACGTGAATCATAGGCAATTAATGATGAATATAAATTTAAGATTTATACCCAGTTGTGACAAGATAATTATTTTTCAAGTAATAATAAAAGTGGACTTCATGATTATACCATATAAGGTATTTAGGCTCGGCCTAGCTAAATACTTTTGGTATTATCAACATCTTTAGTTTAGACAAAGGAGCATTTAGAAATAAAGTTATGTCACAATCCAAGTATAATCTAGAGGTATATATACTTAAAATATTCTTTTATGTAATTAAGGAATAACAATGTGAAGTGTATTCATGGTTTGGAGATATGATTTGCTTCAGGTTGGGATATCAAAGAATATCTCGACTAATAATTCATCAATCATGATAATGCATCGTGGGAAAATTCCTAAATGCACATTACCATATCAACATCACGACATTGATGCTAATGAGGAGTATTGATGAAGAAGTATTAAATATCAACATTGATCAACAAAAAGTAGCAAGGAGTAATTCTTAAATGCACATTTTATACATCAAAGAATTGATGTAAGTAATATCAATGTTGCAACTAGCAAAAAATTCCATTATATTTTATGAAATTATTTGCAAATAACAATGATATCCCACAACCATATTGCAACTATAATGAAAAATGGATATCATATGAGTCATAGTATGATAGAAATCCATTACGTCATAAGGAAATGTGTTTGGATGCAAATGGTTTGTTCGAATAAAAACAAACTTGCATCAAGATAAACACATTGTGCATCTAAGGGACTTATCCTAACGATTTCTTAGGATATTACATAAATCCCTAAGATAGAAAAGTTTTTGTCAAGTAAGGGACTATATATCCATATAAGGGTACACATCTCTATTAGAGATAGTGGAAGCTATATTGACTCATTTTTATTCAATCCTCAAGATGCACAAAATAGTTGGCATAGGAACTAGTTCCACAAGCCCATGTCGAGTAATTTATGTTCCAGAGACACATACTACATAGGAAGGATAAAACCATGGGGATGGTTTTTATATTCACTATGGTCGGTGATCTATTATTCATTGTGAATAATATTTCCTACAATTATGCAGTATATAGAAATTAGCTAAAATTGATAAGACTAACAAAAATTAAATTAATGGATTCCATGTATCAATGTGAAAATGGGATATTATTTTGAATACTGTGGTGGGTATTCAAGTAAGTTGATACATGGTTGGTTCGAGCATGGTACCAATAATCCATGACTGATTTGACCAAGTCATTATGCCTGAATCTATTAGAATTTTACATATCATATCAAATATCTATGATCAATTTGTTTAGAATTGGATGTCATGACCACCAATCATGGATGGGGTCTATACAACACAACTAGGAAGGGATGGTCACATTCCAGAATTCTAATAAAGGTTGGAAGTTTCTAAAAACTGGTTTAGGATTAAAGCAAGAAACATGATCATAGAAAATACATTTGTAATTTTTTTCCATATATCTAAGTGAGGATAGTGGGAGCATAAATGTTTTCTAAACAAAATCTGTTCAGAAACATATGGAAAATACACATCGGTCTCACTGTTAGTTAAAACCAAAATCAAATTTACTCTCAAATGATTGACTTAAAGTAGCAACCTATGTTCTATGGAACAAGATATACTACGGTAGATCTATAGGTTGCTTGGTCCTAGTCAATCGTACATATAGTGACATTGTATTGAAATATACATGTAGGAACAATTCACGAGATGAAATTTATCCTATGTCACAGGGCATAATCTCTCCATGTTGACCAACCCGTGACATGGGAAGAGATATATGTGGTGAGTTGAAATCTATACATCGGAACGATGGATCAATCACGTATTCCATGATATGTACAAGAACTAATATTTCCAAGGTATATTTTATAATAGGAAAATTCCAGTTATATCCACGAGCACTATAATGGATGTAGTCAGAACTATCTAATTATACTTCGGCAAGTAAAAAAGATATGTACCTGATAAGTGGAGAAGAGAGGATACTAGTTTTCGAGGATAAAAACTAGTCTTACGTAGATCAAGAGATCTACTATTTCAGTTAGAGATGATGAGTGAGACATGCTCATAAAATCCAATGGGAGCCATACCAACAAAGACCGAGTATGTTGCAGCTTTTAAGGAATCTAATAAATAGATATGAAAAAATCTGTTACAGTTCATGGAATCACACCTTGTGAGAGAAGTATTATCATAATATAAATTATGATATTTTTTCTGGCAAAGATTTCAAGATATAATAGTGGGAAAAAAGTGAGATATACTTGGGATACCATCTCTTGAGTAGTTTTACTCAAAGAGATGAGGTCTTTGTAGCAGAATAGCCACGTGGCGGAACCGTGGTGGACCCAGTAGAAAAATCCATTACTCATCATAAACATGATGTTTATCATGTGAGTGGATAACAAGATTGGTTAGAAAGTTTTCTCTAGTGCAGGTGGGAGTTTTGAAATAGTGGGTGCCCTAGACCCAACTAATCAGTGAATTTGATTACCATACTGTGTATATAGTTAGCTATGCATGATGTCATCTTACCATTGTGATGTAGACTGTTCCTCATCCACTATTGAAATGGTAATGTACAAATTTTAATTTATGTATCGAAAGGTTATTGCAGTTTCCAGACAATAATGAGAACCTCTAGATACTATGATAATAATCTTAAATATATTTTCTATAGTCCAGATACATCTTAGTGATTGTACATAGAAGATTTTTTACTATCAGGTGTTGGGGGCTCATAAGCTTTGAGAGTTCTTCTCATTAAGTTCACACTTGGTGATCTCTAGTAGTGAGATCATGAGGACTGACCCACCAATAGTAACACCACATGTTTTGGGTGTCATTGGATGTTCCTATCTACGATCATGTGGAATGGTCTCCTGAATTGAGATTATTACCAATTTATGTCACTTGATTATGTACTTTGATGAAAGACTAAAACCATGGTAATCAAGTCATGGAAGGGTTGTCTGTGTCGGGTGCATCGTTGGTGGCATGACATTGGTTGAATGGTCAAGAAAGGATTTGTCACTTCTGGGTTATGGAAGTAATATTTCTTAGGCCATGTTGATATGGATGTGATTAACTTTATATGACCATTTCCTTGGTAGTCAAGGGTAAATCCATCTAGTTAAATCAACAAACTATAAAGCAAGAAAAGGGCGATGATACGTGACTGCGTCCTGCTTTATAAGATATTACAGACAAATAAATTATATTACATAGTGTGTGTTTGTAGGATGGTTGTCGCTGCTATAATAATTCATATATAATGGTTCATCCTATAATTCATCCAATAAAATTAGTTTATCCATTGATTTGATAATAATTTTCCCAAGGTTTCATTATAAATTTTGAACACTCTCTTGCAACCTCATTACATAAATAACTAATATTCCTTGTAGATTACCAATATTTTCTATTTCTCTCCCTTTATAAAGTTATAGCAACATTGGGATTAATGTAAATAGGTATTACCTTTTCAATTTATTTTACATAATATATATTAAGAAATTCCCTTATGTAAAACTCTCATTGATGCAACAAAATCATCTACTCAATTAAAAAATAAATCAATGGACTCATCTAAAATCATTTTTATATCTTCACATGTTTTTATCTTAATCAATTTTTTATCATCTCCAACATTATAATAACCTTTATATAAGTTAATTAATTTCCCCATATATCTTTAGATGGCCTAAAATCTATCATATTAGTGCATATAATTTTTTCTAGAGGTCATCCAAGTACAATGAAAATATTCATATCGCACTGATTATTCTTCTTGCTCATTTTTATAAAAAATATTATTCAAAAAAATTATATAATTCTGTGAATTATACCTCTATTCCAAGAGTTTTCCTACAGGGAAGTATTATAATCTTATACCTTTGAAAGTTTATTCCATTAAATGCTGAAATCCTTGTATTACTGACTAATGTGTCCATGATACACAAAATAATAACCACGAGATGAAAACATCAAAGAGGTATTATAATCCAACCTTATATAAATGTTATAATATTTGTGAATTAGGTCACTAAAAATTTACTATTTCCTTTTAATAACCATTAAGTTATATATGGTACATTTTTCTCTTATTAAGATCAATTAAACTCCATTCACTGAACTTATTTAAATAATTGTTAATAAGAAAAAAATATAGAGAACACTATGTTTTATTGTATTATTCAGTGTGGGATATTTCAAATTTAAGGACCTAATCCTTTTGAAAAATTTATTATATGGATTTTAAGACAAATTTTCCATTAAATACAAAAAAATTATTTCGGTCCTAGTATCTTTGAAATAATGGTTACATAAAACATAAATATGAAATTAAATTAAAATTTATTTATTTAAACCTTTATATTATGCTATTATATCCCAATGAGCTCATAAAACTACATTGGATAACCTTGGGAAGACTTTAAAAAGGGATGTTTTATAAAATTTTATTCATTAGTTTATTATTTTGGCTCAACTATCTCAATAGTATATAATCTTTTGACTATATATAGTAAATGGTGAGTGTTAGTTCTAACTAAAGGGTTCTCACATCATCTATGATTAATAAATTTAAGTATAAATCTTATAATGTTCAACACAATATTTAAGATAACTTCACTATTCCCAAAAATTCAATTATTATATAAAAAAATAAAATAAAACATAAAATTTTTAGATGTGTAGATTCAAAATAATAAATCAATTTTATGAAAGTAATTCTATAACTCTTAGAAATTGAACTTTTAAACAAAATACTTATTTAATATAAAAAATACTAATTTGAGTTTTATGAATAATTTTATTACAATCTAAATAATTACTTATAGTCTTCTAAATTTATCTCAACATTATAATAAAACCTAATATTAATTTATAATTCCCTTTAATGTAAATAAAATTTGTTTCAAATAATTATATTTATTATATAGGTGAAAATAAATATATTTTTTACATAAATACAAACAGTTAATTTAAAATTTTTAAAATTTTTATCTAATTGTAACATTATATAAACATATCATATTTTCATTTTATATGATTTATAAATATTATTTTATAATTATATTTATTAATATACTATTTTAGTAGTCATGTTACTATTCCAAACGGTCGTATTACTACTTTAACTAGCATGATACTGTTGAAATGTTCAAGTTACTATTCCAATGGTAAGATTTGTAATAGTAATATAGGTTCCCTACATTATTTAAATGAATCATATTTTATTTATTATTTATTCAATTATATTCCCCCTAAAACTTATATATATTTTCTCATTTTCAAAATTAATAATTCAATACTAGAAATATTCTTCATTTTTACCATGTTGTTTTTCTGTGAGTTTATTCTAGGGGTTCAAGAATATCCAAATTTTCCTGTTATTATTATCTTATTTTATGTATTTTTATCAAATTGTAATACATTCAATTCATATGAGATATTTTTTCATCTAAATTTATTTTTCAAATTATTACAATAAAATGTTGTTGGTTTTATGATGCGCTGTGTGTGCTAACAATTATACAATAAAAATGGAGATTTCATTTGACAAAATTCATGGTCGTTACATTCTTCCCCTCATAAAAAAATCTCCCTTGTAATTTAATTTTACATTATAATGTGGAAAATGTGGGGGACCTCTGATTTAAGGATTCATCTACATCCCTTGTTTCTACACATACATATGGGTTTTTCATAGTACATTGACTATGTGAGATATCTTACTCTATTGAATGGTATCCCTATGGGCCAAGATCTTCATCATATTATCCTCATAGGAGAGGTCATTTTCTATCTGTACCACCTCTAAATTAAGTATATATGAAGTATCTAGTATATAATTCCTTAATATGTATATATAGAATGTGTAGTTTCTTTAGATGAGGTTAATGGGAGAGTAGTTCGATAGGCCATAACATTAAAGGAATAAATAGAATTAAAGGTGCCAATATACCTACGATATAGGCTTCCTTATTCTCAAATATCATGAATCTATTCTGTAAAGATGTATGGTCGAATTATTTTCTCTGAAATAACAATCTATGTCCCATTAATCACATTCAATATATAAATGTTTTGGACCTTGAGCTTCCCAAATGTTATGTTGAATGATCTTGACTTTTTCTAATTTTTCCTTTACCACTTCAGGTCCTAAAATATTTTCCCCCCAACATTATCTTATATTATAGGTGTTATACCACTCATCTCACAAATTTATTCATATAAAACCATTACTTTTCATGAGTGAAATATATTATTGTATGAGAAATTGTATATGGTATGATATTTACCTCATCATCTTTTAAGTCTATTGTGTTTGCTATCAACATGTATTCATGTGTATGGATAGTCTCATCAAATATGCCAGTATATTGTGGGAGATATGCTGTACTTATGTTTAACATAGGGTTTGTAAAAAAAATTAGACTCTTATAATACATAATTGTAAACCATGAATCTCAATATAATACAGTCGATAATTGAGTTCCATGTAGCCTCAACACATAACTGATGTATATCCTACAAGTATATCAAGTGGTTATTCCACACAAATTGTAATGAAATGGACATAATTTATAATAATATCTACAAAAACTCATATATAATTCTATCCAATTATTGTCTTCAGAAGACCTATGAAAAATCTATGGTGATGTTTTTTCATTTCCATGCATTTATATGTAATGTTTTCATCATACCATTAAAAATTTTCCTATTATCCTTCACCTGCAAACATACCAGACAATTTTTGGTTCTCTATGATAACCTTCTTTATATTATCCCAGAAATTGTGATCTCATAGAACGTGACACATCTTCATACTCTTTACATGGATAGAGAAGGACATGTTATGTGCACCATTAAATGAATCTTTCTTTATCTTAGGATTTGATGGTACACGTAGTCATGAATGAAATATTATAAATCCTTCTTCGTCAATTATGAACTGTAAGGATTTATATTTTTTATTTCTTTTACCTTCTTCTTAATAAGAACATAATCACTTTGAGTATCCTTTATCCTCCCAAGAAGGGGTGGTTGATAAATCATTTGAGAAAGGAATATTGATAATCCTTCATTTATGATTCCCATTTATAACCTTTCAATGTATAAGAATATTGGATCCTTAAAAATTCACATCATTGAAGGTTATTGAATCATTTCTAATTAAATAATCTTCCAATTTATTTTATTTCCTTGGATGTTTGTTGATTAATCATTCATAATCCTTGATCATCCTTAACCATCTTCACAGATGAATATTATGCTCTTTCTATTTGAATAGATCTTTTAGAATCTTGTGATTAGTATATATTTCACACTTATCCACATAGAGATAATGATTCATAATTTTCTTTGAAAATGTCACTACATCTAATCCAGATCATCTTTTAGATAGTTTTAATCATAAAATTTCAACTACCTTGATAATTAGGTTATCACTTTTTCATTTTGCGTTACAAAACAACCAAATACATTCTTTGAATCATCATTATATATCATTAAATTCATTCACATTTATGTAGTGTAAGTAATAGTGTTGTGATAAATATATTTCTCAAATAATTGAAGCTATCATTACCGTCATTAGCCATGAAAAAATTCATCCCTTTAGAGTCAACATGGTTAGTGGCTTTGAAAATCATAATATGTCTCTAAAAAATTATCGGTAATACCTAGCTAGTCTAGGGAAACTACGGATCTCCATTACTATTGTACGTCTGGTCCACTCCTCAAATGTGTTTTTTATTTAAGGGTCCATAGATATAGATTTTATAAAGATAACATTCCCCATAAATGATACTTCAGCTATACAAAACTCACATTTAATGTACTTTTCATATATCATCACAATTCACAGTGTATTTAGATTAGTATTCAAATTATATTCAAGATCCTAAATAATTTTGGATTATATTATAACATCAATTATAAATACTAAAAAATATATCAATGTAATCTCTAAAGAATCAATTTATTAAGTTCATAAATATTGTTTCAGAATTAAATAGTTTGATGGAAACCACTATGCACTCAGAGTTTCAAAAAAAAATCCAAAGGAAACCTTGGGACTATCTTTCATCTTCAACTTTAAATGGTGATATCTCAGCTGAAATACTACCTCTGTGAAATAATATTCCCCTTTTAGGTGATAGAATAATTCCCCAAGTTATTATTGGGAATAATTTTTATATATTTTGATTTTTCTGATATCATTATAGTCGATGCAAAGGCACATTGAACCATCTTTCATCTTGATAAAGAGAGATAAAGAACCCATTGGTGAAGCACTTAAGCATATAAAAATCTTTTCTGATTTCTCTTGTAACTCAATATTTAGTTGTTATAACTCTATGGTGGATATTATTTAAGTAGTATTAATAGTGGAAGATATTAGGATGTAAGTTGGATTGGAAACTCAACCACTTGGTTAGGAAGAAGATGAGGCATTTCTTCAAGGAATACAATATTATAATCCCTCACAATATGCATGAATTCAAAAATTATTTTCAATTTTTTATCAATTATTTGAGAATGATATTCTTTGTTATAGGGAAATAATACATACCCATCATTACAAGATTCCAAAATAGATTCATCATCTTCCATAAACTTGTACAGAAATAGTGGATGACTCGAGATGTGAAGATAGATATACCTCTCCCAATAATTGACAATCACTTTATATAAGTATAGAAAATCTATTTCCAATATAAAATAAAGGTCCTATAAATTATTTAGGAAGGAATATTATGTGAGGTTCAGTACAAAAAAATTTAATGTGGATGAGTTATATACCTATGGTGTAATAATTTATCCATTCTCAGTTCTCACAAATAGCTTACAGTGCATGTTTTTAGGTGGTGTTTGAATAGTTATGATAAAATTTCATGATATGAAACAATGTGTAGAAATATAATTATATTGTAAATTTGATGATCATAAATTATTAACGAGAACACCTTTCAATATTTAATTCTAGTTCTAGTCATTTTAGGTATACAAAATAAATGTAAGGATGAGAGTACTAAAATAAATAAAATATAAATGGGTTACTATGAATATAGAGGTAATATAAAAAAAAGACATGTAAATTATAACTTATGAGTCTCTTGGATTAAATAATGGTTATCCATGGTAATTTTATTATTATTTTTTCTAACCTAAAAATATATCGAAGACCTTAATAATGGTTTCTAAAACTTTTGTGCACTTTACAATGACTATCCCCATGGAATCTCAAACCAGGTGTGTAGTAAGACCTATTTCTCAGTCACCAGGTGATGATTGTGTAAATAACCAATGTTCCCTTTTTATGTAAATTACCCCTAAGTACAAATATACCGAAGCCACACCAACATAGAGTATCTATATAGGTATGTAATTTCATGGAAACCACTCACTCTATACTTCACCAAAATTCCAGAAATGATTCCTATAATGTGACTTATATCTTTTTTTTCACTACATTATTTTATTCCTAATCCCCATTAATAACTATACCTCACCTCTAACACTAAATATAGTGATCCACGTGTTATAAAAATATTATTATATTATTTTTCAAAAATTATTCTATTAAATACAATACAATGATTGAGAGGAAAGGTGTATTTGGAAGAATATGTACATAAAACACAGACATGACACTAAAATGAAGAATAATTATTTTAATCTCCTTAATGTGATCTTAAATCCCACTGACTTCCAAAAACAACATAGGATAACTTGGGAAATACATAAAAGAGGGGTGGTTTGGAATATTATATTCATTTTTTAATCATTTTAGATCAATGTAAGAAATAATATGGATTCTTATGACAATATATAGTTAATGTTTTTTGTTAGTTATAACTATTGGGTGTTTAAATCATACATGAATATAAAATACATGTTTTTAAATTATAATGTTATATAATATATTTTACCATATTTCATTATTCTAAAAAAATTCAACTATTTAACAAAACACCAAATAGTCACCCTAAATTTTTTTTAAAGGATTAGATTACAAAGATGAATTTTATTTTAGGAAAATAACATTCTATATGTGATAAATATAATTTTTTATTAAAATACTCATTTAATCGAGAAATAAAAGTTTTAATATTATGATAAATATTTCAACCCTTTGATAAAATACTTATGGTCTCATATAATTATCTTACCATTATCATAAAACATAATTTTAATTTATAATTAAATTTTATGAAAATAAAATTTATTTTAAATTTTTATATTTATTACTAAAGTAGAATTACAACATTTATGTTTTACGAAAATACAAAAACTTATTTTATAATTTTAAAACATTTACTTACATGTATTATGATATAAGTATATCATATTTTCATTGCAAAATATACATAAAGATTATTTTAAAGTTATATAGGTGAGTATTCAATTCTAATGGTTATGTTACTTTTTATAACGGTCAAGTTACTATTCCAATGGCTAGGTTACTATTCCCATTACCATATTAATATTCTAATGATCATATTTGTACCTTTCATATGGGTTCCCCACTTCTTATAAATACTCGATATTTCATTCATTCTTCATTCACATATATTCTCTCTCAATGTAATATATATATGTATAATCATTTTTAAAATTCATATTGCAATACTAACATTATGAATCATTTTTATACTATTTTTTAGTGTGATTATTTTTGTCGATCAAGCAGTCCTAAAATTTTCAATTATTATCGTACTATTTTATTTTTTTCTGTAATGTCATACATTATCTTATTATTACCATTTTTATTTTCTAAATGTAATATTTAATCTAATACAATAAAATTTTATTTTTTATCATGCGGTGTATGTTTTTACAGTTTTATAATCAGAAGGGAAATTTTGTTTGATATATTTATAGGTTGTTACATCCATTGTATTTGTAACTCACTATTACAAATATAGATTATTAGAATATATCTCTAGTTACAAATACCAATTGTAAAATGAGACGTTTTCATACAAAACACACTATGTGAAAGAATGTCTACCTTAATATAAGAATACACATAAAAAATGAAATATAATATATGATAAATCTATAAAAAAAATTAGTGACTCAATCAACATAGAAATATATTCATTTGTATTTCTCCAATTAATTTTATTGTATGTAATTTGTTGATAGAATATTATTATCTGTATTTATTTAATATATGTGTCTGTCTTCTCCCCTATTTTTATACATATGATGTCATATAATAAGTATATATACAAATCATTATATTTTTTCAATAGAGGTTTTTAGGCCTTTTAAAAATAACTGACCATATCTAAATTTTCATGATTACTTAAAAAAATTGAATGAAATAATCTTGGTAAATACCATTTTTTTCAAAACTATGAACATATAATCTCTTTTCCATGAAAGTTTTCCAATAATACCATGATCAAAATATTATTCATCAATGATTCATATAGAAAATAATTTTTAAGATCTATTTATATGTATTTTTATTCTTTCTAAAAATTATTAAAAAATTAAATAAAATTTAGCAGGAATATCACACAAGATCGAAACATAAATAAAATCTATCAAACTACCCATGTCAAAATGGTTAATTTTCCAAATCAACTTCTTTGATTTAACCACTACCTATGATGTGGCTCATTTATGATTTATGAAATGACCTCTATCAAAAAATATAACCAAAACATGATATATGATATATACTTTACACATCCTATAATAAATGTCTTAATCCTTAATATCACTAACAATAAGATCTTGTCACCTATTATGATAAATGTGTGTTAATTGATTAGAATGAATCATATTCACTAATAATCCTATCTATTTTTATAAAATGTTTTATTTCTATTCATGTACTATATTTTCCTGGTATCAATGCTTGCAACTCTTTTATCACTATAATTTACTATTATTACTATGTGTGATTAAAATTATCACTATACCCATCCTATAATATCACCTATGACCATTATCTTATTATAAATCAATTTTTCAACAAAAATACTTTTGTATTACAAGTATCATCATATTATCCAATTACTTTCTATTGTAACACATTTGTATATGACATGGTATAAATAATTCCTAATAATTTTCTATGAAATGAATAGGGATTAATAAAGTCTTTTATGTCCTCCTTTTCATGGGAAGTGGTATTCCTATATCTACTTGTATAAAAAATGAGAAAGCCTTGATTTTTATATATCTCCACTTACGATATATATCATTTTTTATAGGATTTGATATACATGATTCGATATCTGTATTGTTTTTATAGAAAATGATATCTTTATAATACAATATGTCATTATTTAGAGAACATAATTTTTGAAAATTATAATCTCAATATTCTTCAAACAATAAAACTATAGGAAATGATTTTTATTAATCATACCATTAGACATACAAAAAAACAAAAATTCATTTCACTTTTAATAATGAACTCCTTATCCAATTACATCATAAAATCATTCATTATATCATCAATAAATTGTTTTTAAATGTTGATATTTTATAACCATTGAAGATTCAACATAGAAATTGTAAAAGTTATTGGAAATTCATTTAAATTTAGATACCAATATAGACAACATTCCTTTTCTTGTTTTTTTATATATCTTATCAATCACCTTTTGATAATAAAAACTCATTTTTAATTATAGATTATTCATTGATTTTATTTTTCTTCTAAATATCTCATGAAAAATATTATGGAAATGGTTTTGGTTATATTTTGAGTACAAATATGTATTTTAAAATATTATAGTGATATCATACCCAAATTAATAATGTTTCAAATATTTTTTTAAATTTTTATAAAAATTTTAAAATTTTGAAGAACAATAATATCACAAGTTGTGTTATGTTGTTATTTTTTGTTATATTCATAGAAAACATGTGAAAAAAATAATATTCATAGATCAGGGAATATTATAATAAGATATGTGATAACATTATCCACAATAGGATGGGTTTACATATACCAAAATAAGAGTATCAAAATGTTGTTATAATATTGAATATCATTAGTAGCATTATAGTCCAAACTTGTGTTTTTGGTATAATGAAAGAATCTATATATAGATATTTTTGAATTTGATAAGAACATGACATGTAACATCCTAATATTACTATCTATTAAAATATAACAAAAAGAGTTACTAAAAGGTATTATATTTCATCATTATGAGTTTTTCAACATCATAGTTAGTGATATAGTTTATATTATTATCATATATATGTTTTTAAATCGAGTTTTATATTAATTTTAATATATAAATTCAAATTAAACGTATATATTAATTTTAACTTTAAAAATCTAGAATTGAAACTATTTATTTAGTTTATAATATGGTCAAAAATTAGTTCTCAAATTTTAATTTTCATAATTAATTTATTAAATATGTGATGTGTCCATCTAATTAGATGAATTATATGTGATTCCCCCATCCAATTTGATGAATTTTGTGCATTGTTTTACTCTAAGAAGACGACATGTGATGTATTAATTACTCATTAACATTATTTAACTATAGAATTGAAAGAATGTGATTTTTCTTATATGAGATCGATACATTGATTTATTGAAGAAAGACATTATAGAATTTATCAATATGTATAAAGATAATCTTATAAAAACCCGAAATATAAATAAAAGTTTTTTATAGATATCACACAAATCCATTTGTAACATCATTATCACTAATTCATTAATAGAGGCCAATATTTTCCTATGGTTATGAATTATGAATTCATATTAATTGTCAATAGTAAAATGAACCATATGTATATATAAAGAGGTTCTCTAAATAAATATTTGGCATTAAAATAATTGTTTGTAAAACTACGATTTTTATTTCATAATTTATCTTCAAGAGTTTTCCAAGATGACCAATAGAGTTTTTGGTATCTCTTCAAATGTAGTTTCATAAGATGCAACTTATACATAATGTTTTATTATACTTAGAACAAGTGGGAGGTTGAAAAATCATTTTTATTCACGAAATCCATATCACAAGAAGTGATATGGGTATATCATTATATGTAATAAATTTCTAGTGGAATATGATTTTATTTCTTAATGTTATCTAAATATATGACATAAATATATTAAAGTGATATTTTAATATCAATAGAATGTAGTGCCTATCATATAGGATATTGCATAATCTCACCTTTCTCTTCAACCAAAGGCTATCTTATTTTTTATTTAAAATAATTGGATTGTTTAAATGTGATTTAAAATACATCATATATCATGTTTAGTTATTAAACATTTATGTTCAATTTTTATAGAGTAAATAAAATGTACATTTCAATCATTATAATGTTGGAATATTTTTGAAATTACCAACAGCTTAGTTAGGTTATAATTAGAGTGTTAAAGAGTAGCCTATATAAATATTTTCTAACCAAATGTGATTTTATCCCATGTTGCGTATCGAATTATCTAAAATACCTTCGTAATTTAATTTCCAATATTAATTTATTTTGGGGTTCAACCATAAAATTATGTTAAAAATATGATCCTATAGAAGTGTTTAGTTATTAATTCAACTTGAGAATACCTATGGATAGAATATTACTTTGGCTTTTATTGATTGATCTTCATCAACTACTTATAGAAAAAAAATGGATCAAATTATATTTAATCAATTGTAATAAGTTTATTCAAAAAATATCATGAAATATTATTTGTAAATTTGTTTTATATCATTATAGTACCTATGGGAGTTGATATGTCCTTCAAAACCTAACAATATTCCCTCAACTACATCTCCCAAAATTAAAACTCTTAATCGCTTTGTTTTCTCCCAGAGCTTTATATTTTTTATTTTAAATACATATTTCACTAAAAATATTTTTCTTTAATTTTTCGGAAGATTCTCACATATATTATATTAATATGAGACTAAAATTTAAGTTATTTTAAAATTTATCCAAGGATATCTATTTTATGTTTTTTTTTCACCTATTTATAGGGAAAATATAATACTTTTTTAGTGACTTATTATGAAATAACATCAAAGTGTTTGGAATAATTTTCATTATATTTATGAATCACCAGAGCATGTATTCTTATAAATATGAAATTATTTTAATGGTATAATAAAACATTATGTTTTTATATTTTCCCCACCCAATTTTCTCTTGATCACCCTATGATCTTTTATATCCTTTTAAATTAATTTAAATTTAGAGTATTGAAAATTTTTTATTGGGTTTAAAGAGTCTATTTTTATAATATTATTTATGATAATACAATTTTCAAAATCTGATTCCAAAACCCAAATCCATAAAAATGTTCTTTTAAGTTCATAATATAAACATTTTCATACACTTACCTGTGGGGTTTTCAAGGTCAATGGTTATTTTTTATCTAATAAAGGATCTAGGGGGATATATAAATTACTAAATTTTTTTTACAAAAATTCTATGCTGAATAAATTTTTAATTTTTATAATCATTAAAATCAAATTTATAAACAAAGAGATAAAATTACATTTTCCAATAAGAGAAATATAAATTACAAAAAATTTCAATTCCAATATAAAATAATAAAAAACCATTAAAAAGGGTTATAAAATAATTTTTTTATTAGAGATTACTAATATTCTTTCTAAACTATAAATATTAGAATATTTTATTATAAATTCATTTTATAACTCAGAGATGAATAAATTTTAATATATATTATTGTTATGACTGAATATTTCAATTTTTAATAAAAATTATTACAATGTACGTAAAGAAAATCATTACAGTGGTATATAGATCAAGTTTCCACATCACCTTAAGTGCACCCTCCAACCACCAAAGGATTATGGGAAGCATGGAGGCTCAATATAAAACTGGTGCAAGTAAGTTGTTAATCTTATTGGAATTTAATGAAAATTTAGGAATTCACGTATTATCAAAATTAAATGAATAGCATATAGAAGAAGAGAACAATACATATAAGATAAAAAAACTGATAGAGCTAAAAAACATTGATATTTTATGAATAAAAACTCTAATAATGACATTCGACACTCTATATTACTCAACTCATACTCACATCTATCATGTTGAAAATAAAAATAATCATTCATACATAAACTATTACATATGGATACCTGAAAAATAGATCATGATGTTGCATTTCCATTTGAGGACACATGTTGTGTGTGAGCCTAAAATACTCTATAAGAAACCACACAGTTTCGAACACACATGAAATAACATCATGTATGTTATTTAGATAAATCTACACATTTATATATGTTTAAATAAATATTTTTTTATAAGATTACAATTAAATCATGAAATGGTAACATTAAAGTATTAGAAAGGTGAATAAACATAGATAACAAAAACAACTCATTATATACAGCGTGTCCATACCTAATCATCCATCATTAAATTGAGTGTTCAAAATCAATGATATACCATCCAGGGAAATCATAAATACAATTCATTAAATAAAAATTAAAATTTTACTTATGTACACATATTCACCCATATATATGAGTAAATGTGTGTATAACGTGTCGGGGTGAAACACACATACTAGAGGGGAAATTTAGAGGGGATCATGTTATGGAATCAAAGTTTACAACCCCAGAATGAGTTTCGGTGTCATTGATCATCATAAAAATAATGAATAGGAATCTGTGAACATTGATTTGATAGACTTACATACCTTCAACATGTATCTCGATAAATAATATTTCATACATGGTTAGGTATTTACATCCCCATTAATGGATTCAATATGTTTCCCAATATAGTGTATGATATGAACCGATAATTTCATATATAAGTAATAAATTTTATTTAATGAATATTCATTACATATCATTATGATCTATTCTATAACCATTAAGGTTTAGTGTCATTGGAAATGTGGAAACATAAAAAACTTGTACAAAACTTTCTAAATCATTTCCCATTATTTTCATCACAATTATCACCTTTATTAGATATATCAAACGTGAAAAAATTCTAGAAATCATGGGTAAAATGAAAAATTATGAATAATGAGATTAAGTTATTAGTAAGGTTGAAAAATATGTTGTTAATCAATAATCATTTTTATGTATAAAATGAGTATAGGGTAAGAGAATATAATCTCAACACTTGAAAATCAATCCAAAGAATTAGCATATCATAAACATGAGTGATTCTATATAGCATGGTTGTTAATAAGACATGAATCATAAAGGAATAAAATATAATGATCTATGTGAGAATAAAATTTTCATTAGATAAAGTAATAAAATAAATGAATAAAGTGTGGTACAATCATAGTCCTAGAAATTTTATTTCATGTCTACCGACAAAGACATTCATCACATGTTTGGCTTTAGTTAACCACCCATATACCTGCTTTAGACTTGGAGTCACCTCTCATATACCCTCATTTGGCATTGGTATAACCACTCATGTTTTATTTTATCAAATAAACATTAATATTTTCCCAATTAATTGGAGTTATATAATGGAACCACACACCACACAATCATAATCCACTCATATTTATGCCTAATGATCATGAAAATGTATATCATTTCATCATAGCTCAATCAGTGGAAATTAAAATGGGTTTCATCAATATTAATCATCATAATGATAAACCATCCATAGAATGATAAAAGGGTGTTATAATAGGATTATATAACTAGTGAGTTATATTTAACATCAAATGATGTTATAATAGAATAAGATTGACTTTAAAATAAACACTAGAATATTTCTTGAGAAAAATATGCTTTCCATTTTCAAATAAAATATTTTAAATCCCATAATTTCCAAAATATTGAGGAATGTTTTTTAAATAACCAAAGAATCTTGAAATTTATTCTTAGAAGAAAAGGTTATCCATGATTATGGTAAAATATATTTGTGTCGTAAATTTAAAAATTGGGATTTGGTTCACAACTTTAGTAAAAAGATCCTTCCTTTAGAAAAAATGAGTATTTCATTTAAACCACTATAAATGAAGTTAAAAACGTCAAAAATAAATTTATTTAACTTTTATGGAATATAAATAACATTCTTGGAATTTTTAAAAAAAATATATGTAAATGGAGGAAAATGATTCCTGGATAAATATAAATACTTAGTTATTTTCCTTAAAAACAATATTTCACACTATTTAGTACATAAGGAGAGTAAAACTAAAGGAAAAAAATATAATCTCTTAAAATAAAAAAATATGATAAAATTATTGAGATATTTTTATATTGATCATATTATTTCATAATCGGAAATTCAATCATAAATAATCATAGTAAAATTGAGATTTTAATGTAAACTCTTACCTCAAGCATAAAACACATCATAAGTTCTCAGACATCATATATAATAAATTTAGGTTAATTATAAATCCATAATAGAAAAATATTCATAAATATAATATCATTCATGGTTTGCTTATAATATCCTATCGTTTGTTTATTGACAATCCATTAATATGTTCTTATTTTTGGGTATTAACCACCTAATTTTCATGTATGTTTCAATTGGTAAGTTATTGTCCTTGAGTTTTTATCATGGTTACATAATATACATAATTATAATAATATTATTAATTTATTACTTATTAATTATATATATATATATATATATTTATAACTATCAATTAAAGGTAGAGATAGAAAAATAAATTGCACTATTTCTAGAGGCGGTAGTCAATATGTAAGCTTGAATGATGTTTATAATTTCTAATGAAAAGAAGAAAATATACATAAACAATATTTTAAAATCAGAGAATCATAATTATACCATAAAAATTATATACGTTTTACATCCATCATTATATAAATCAATATTATCAGATGATGGAAAATAAACCATATCATTGCATGGAGTTGGTAGTCCACACATATGCATGAATTATACTTTCCTTTACCATTTAATAAAAAAGAGTTGAAATTGGTTTTAACATCATCATAATATCATATTAGTATATTTATGATTATATCTTCATCATTTTTTTATAGATACCATATATTAAGAAAATGTGGATAAAGAAATAAAATTAAAAGGGCTCCATTAATATTTATACCTCTTCCTTGAGAGACCTTGTTTTCCTTACAATGCAAGCCTTGAAATATTGGTATTAGGAGAAGAATATGGAACTGATTTGAAGGGAATGAAGATAAAAATTTACTACAGTAGGGTTATTACAAGGTATAAATCTCAAACCTTGTGAATAATGCTAGTGAAGAGGTTCCCTTTTATATGTGAGGGAGAGAACACTGATTGAATTACTTAAAATATTTAAAAAATATAATATCAATTTTTTATGATAATTTCCAAAAAATGGAAAATAATTTATTTTAGGATAAAATATTGTCAAAATAACTCCTAAAAATGAGAATTATATAACATTATGTTTCATTTTTACCCTTATCAATTGGTTTAACCCCCAGTAAACTCATTTTAATCATAGGAATGGGAAATTTTCTTTACTTTTTTTGTTATTCATTATGTCTAAAAATAATTATTATTTGATTAAAAAATTTAGAAATTATGATTCAAAATATGGAATAGATTTTATCAAACTCAATTAATATAAAGAGAACAAATTAATTTTAAAATAAGTTTGAAAAACGCAACAAGTCCCCATTTCATGGTAAATACATTTTAAGCATTAAAAAAATATTCATTTTATTTATTTCAGAATAAAAACCAATAGAATTAATATTAAAATAATTTATTGAATATTTAATCTAATAATTTTTTTAAAACCATTAATAAAAATAATTAATCAAATTTATTATCTTATAAACATATTGCACAAATAAAAATGATTTTATCAAAAAACATGTTTTAACTTTAAATGAGTTTAAATTAATTAATAACCTTTAGAATACTAATTTATGGTTGATTACTCATAAATTGAAAATAAGTTTCGCTAAAAAAACTTTTAAATAGTTATCAATATATTTTTTATTTAATAATTAATAACACCAATACACATATGTTTCATTATAAAAGTATTTCTTTTAATTGTGAAATGATTTTATAAAAAATTTAATCATTATTTCCTAGGAATTAATTAATCCATTTGAATTTAGTAAAAAATTTCAATATATATATTATAATCATGATAATCAGTATTTTAATCATTAATTAGAAGTAAATGTTAGAAAGGTATACTATATCACTGAATCATTTAGACTCAGGGTATTGCATAAAAAAATCTATCAAATATATCAAGTTTATTTCAAAGGAAATAAATATAAAATATCAGGGTGTTGCATTATGAAAAAAATTAAAATTAATTTATCCTTAAAAATTCCTTTACATGAATATATAAATGTATTATATCTATGTTACATCACATCTTTAGGTTCCCATGTAGATTTATGGATTTTTTTTATTCCTTTATATTACATTAACCATGCAAGTAGTCTTTTTTCATAGAACATTATCATTGTGATCCATGGTTTAAATAAATTTTTATTTATTAAATATATAGTTCTATAGATTCATGAACTCTGAGTTCTATAAATATGAAGGATCATGTTTGTAAATCCATGGGAGATATACATCTAACACACCATGAACTTGAGAGATATTACGTGGAACTATCAAGAAATAAGAAACTATCCTGACCCAATAAAGAATATCAAAATAGATGATATTCTAGTTATTAGATTTCCCTTATATCATTATATAAAAACTTTATTCTAATGATATATTAATAGTAATTCCTTTTCACTAACAATTAATTCCATATTTTATAGGTAATTATCTACACAACACATCAATAGACAACATGAAAACATGATGGGATACTGAATATATATAAACTTCTCAATAATTTAATCATCTAACTCAAGCCAAATCTATTTATTTTTTCAAAATCATCCATGAAAAATGGAGTTTTTTACATCCTTCCATAGAGGGATTCATAAGGAGCCATTTCAATGCTTGATTATATTGTATTTTTATAAGACAATACAATAAGGGGAAGGTTTTGATCCCAAACACCTTTGAAATATATTGAGCATGATCATAGAACTTCCTCTATGGTTTTAGTGGTTATATTATATTTTACATCTATCTAAGGATGATATAAAATATTGAAAGTCAACTTTATACCCAAATACTAAGGAATACTTCACCATAACTTTAAGGTAAACCGCAGATCATGATCTTATAAAATATAATACAATACCCCATTAAATATTACCACTTCTTTAATGTATACATTGTTTATTTGATCAACAGTGAAATATTATTTTATTTCAATGAAATGTGCTTAATTCATAAGGTGATAAAAAAAGAAATAAAATTTTAGAATTTGTATCTTTTGGGGAGTTTTATGATGAAATCCATCATGATGGTTTCATATTTCCATTCTAGTATAAGTAATGGTTGTATCACCCCTTATACTTTTTTATATTACATAACATGATAACATACCATATATTAAGATACAAACTCTTAAAAATATTTATTATTGTTTACCCACAATAAATAATATTTATGATCTTAATAAATATTTCAAATTCTAGAATGAATGGGGAATGATAAACTATGAGATTATTCCAATAGCTCCTTATTCATGTCTTGTATTTATGGTACACATAATCAGTTCTTAATCATTTTCATTCCATCAAATTCTATATTGAACATTGGATCATATATCACCTTACTTTATATATCTACATCTTCCTAATACACCTCTTTAATCATCACATGGATATGTAGTTGAACACTCTTTTGATAATGATAATATTTCTCCCCTTTCTTCATGATTACAAGTTCTATCATTAGAAAATTCATAAGTATTGTATCTTTTGTGGTCATTATCATATAAAATCATTGATGATCCTTCCATATCCTATAATTACACACCTTTTTTCATTCCCAGTGTAGAAATTAATTTAGATTTAATAATTTTTTATCAACTCAAACTATCTTTGTTGAAGAATATTAAACTATCTCTAGGTAAATATATACTTTCAACTTTTATGATCAGTATATATGACACACCATTCCCTATAATGATAATGTATCCATATATTTAATGAATATATTATTGCTAATAACTCCAAGACTAAGGAAAGTTAATTTTGTTTATGAACCCTTAATCGGATAGATGAATAAACTACCACTATATCCTTATATATTATAACACATATCAACTGTAACGCCCCAACCCCAGCTACCCAGAGTCGGTGCATTACTTCGTAACATTGGCATGATCACAAAAGATCAAGTCTCGAAAGATCGATTAGTTTAGTAGCCTTGGAAACACTAGATACATTCATAAGTCTTACATTACATCATAAAGTGAAAAACTAATAACAAAGTCTTCATAGTCTACACTCATATCCTCTTCTGACTATCCCTGCAGGTCATTCATAAAATACTTCTTCACATCCTGGAAAATATTAAAACATTGAAAGGGGTGAGCTCAGATTCTCAGTAAGGATAACAACATAGCGGAAGCTTTCATCAATAAACATAAACATTTAAGGCAATGTATAACTAAAACAAAAGCCTTTTAAACTAGAACTTCAACATAATATGGAAAAAGTAAAATGAGATAATGCCATTCACTTCTTCACATGGATATTCTACTGGTCGAATAATCACATGCAATATCAATAACCACTTTCATAATGATGGAATGCATAATGCCATACTATCATAACCACGTAGCCAAGGCCTCGTGCCAAGACCACAAATAATATTTTTTCAAGGCCTCGTGCCAAGACACTGGTTTGTCTCATGAAACCTGCCGATGCATCGAGGAGCTATAGCGGGCTCCACCCGTCACCTACTAAGTCCAATGCATTCCTCATATGAATAGGTTTAAACATATCATAAACCATAACATAATCGTATCACATAAAACATGCATAAAGGAAACATAACATTTCCAAATTTCAATCAAAAGATATCAATAAAACACATTGATATAATAAAAACGCTTTCAAAACCATTTTCAATACCAAAATAAAAGAAAGTTAAAACTTTGTATTTATTTTTCTTTAAAAAAATGATGGCTTGTAGAGGAAGCCGAAACTCAAATAATGGTCACGGCGGCGGAGAAGTCGTTGTCGCTGCATAAGTACGGAAAGAAAAACATTCCCTTTTTGTCGTTTAGTAAAACGCTTCGTATAAAAAAGATTCCTTTTGAATAAATGTAAAAGTCAAAGGGGTTTATACACAGTATAAAAGAAAGTTGTGTATAAAACCAAATATGCCTCAATGAAAGGGGATTGAGACGAAGTTCTTAAAAAGATCATTTTTTAAATAAAGTACATATATAATGTGTATTCACTATAAGTACACATAAATAAAGTACAAATACAAGATAGGACATAATAATATCATGACCTAATTTGAAAGTAGGAGATTAACCCAAAGAATAGAAATTGGGTTAAAAAGTTCCCTTACCTCATGCCCGACTTGACTCGACCGCTATTTAACCTCTTGAATAATAAAATAGAGTTAATATATACCTTCTTAAGAACCTTTTTATAGTTCATTATTACTTTTATATCACTTATTACCATGTCATGAACATTATGTAATTATTTAAGTTAATAACGGTCGTTTTGTCGATTTTTGGTACTTGAGTCAACAATAAAATTGTTATAATTACAAGTTGTTTCTGTGGTAGAATATCCATTATCTCCAGAATTATATTCATGATTTAGATGTTATATATATCATATATATCCAGTATATACATGCATTTATAATATTACATAACATTTAGAAGTAAGAAATGAAATGCACAGTTCATGGAGACGGTAAGCCGTACGTACGCATGAACGCTACTTTCATTTATATTTCGTATTTAATGGAATGAAATCATAATTATATACAGGTATAATAAAATTCCAGTATAATATAGTGTATAATACCATTTACTCCATCCTTTATACATCCCAGATATGGTATTAACGATTCAAATCACTTTGAGGGGGCGGTAGTCCGCACTTCCTAAAATGAAAATATCGCGTTTACCCATAATGGAAACCATAAAGGTATGCCATAAATTAAAAATAAAAAATCATAAGGAAAATAAAAACATAATATATATCATATATAAAAATAGTTTCATCATAATGGCCACCATTAGAGGTGTTATATGAGTGTTGAACAATCATCGTTTCGTGAGACAAAAAATCGCCATCCACAGAAACAGTATGTTATTTAACCATTAGATGTAGGTGTGTGTAAGTGTAAACCAAATACTTATCATAACAACATACTAGTATATTGTAGATACTGGTTTTGTTACAAAATAAATGAATAAATAGAGTTTAAGGGGTTGGAGAAGCTAAATAAAACAAAACAACATTAGAGAAGACATTACCTAAAAATCGGGTAACTCTTTTTGATTTGAGCCAAAGGATTCCTTGGGAAGATTTCTGCCCAATGTGAGGCCTCTAGGAGTAAGATTGGGAAGTTGGGAGAGTATTTGGGCAGAGGTCGGCCGAGCAAAATGGCTTGAAAGTGTGAATGAGGTGGTAGAGGTGGGGGCCTTTTATAAGAGGAGAGGAGGGGCACTCTTGGAAAGTAAAGAAAAGTCACTTTATTATAAAATGAGTTTAGGATTTTAGAGGTCCCACACTTATATAATTAGAGGATAAGGTGATAAGGGTTAGAAATCCACCCATCCAATAGGTTTTGGACATGTGTAGGTCTTAGATATTACATTATCTTTCCATTTTATTTAAATCATTAAATAATGAGGTTATCGCTGCATCATCATGATGTCATAAATAATTTAATTTATTTAATGTATAAAAATTATTCAAAAACTACTATGATGTAGGAAATCCTTTTAGCTTTCCAATGACTATTTATAGTCAAAAATATGACTTGTATAACCCCATGTAAAAATTGTTTTAGTAAAACATTTCATGTTTGTGTCATTTTTTACTTTAACATTAAATAAAAGGTATTTATGTCATTTTCCAACTAAAGTGGCTCCATGGGGTCCCCAAGTTGACCCATGGATTTTATTGGTCGGACATGGCACATATAATGAGGGTAGGACATGTGTCAAGCTCATCTCATATTATTAAAACATTTTTTTTACCTTAAACTACACTAATTACCTCTAATCGCGATTAAGAACTTAAAAGTTACTATTCACCAAAAATTATTTTAATCTCATTGAACCAAATTTTACTTCTTAATGACAACCATTTAAGTCGGATTTTTGAAAATCAAATCACAGAAGTGGTAATATTTCATTTAAACGAAAAAGCAGTTATTTAACTACCACTTAGTGGTTTCACTATTCATCAAAAATTGAAGTTTTTCAGAACAATGCCAAAATTTCACCCTAAGCTATAATTGATATTCCGAATTCAAAAATGATGTCTATTTTTTAAAATTCCAAAAATATAAGTTGCATTAATTAATTTTATAATTAATTCCCGCTGTCACAACAAATAGCGTGTTTTTAAGAAACAATTTATATCAAAAGATTGGCAATTGTTTATGTCCAATTTCAATGTTTAATTAATTATAATGACCACCATTGGATAAAATGGTAAAAATATATTCTAATTATAATTTAAAACCACTAAATATTATAATTTATCACTATAAATTATTTTGATTAAAAAAGTTGTTTTTAAGTATTTTTCACTATTCATAAAAAATTAGAAGTTCTCAGAAAAATACCAAAAATTGAACATAGGATAATTTCGATATTCTGAATCCGAAAAAGAAGTACATTTTGAAATATAAAATTTTTATAATTTTAAAAAGTGGTTATTACTATTCATAATGGCTACTTTGATTAGTCGCGGTGTTTTAGAACTCGAAGTTGCGTACAATGCAAGCTATTGCATTATTGAATGAGAAGCGCATCGTGGAAGCTAGGGGTGTTACATTCTCCCCTCCTTCAATAAATTGCGTCCTCACAATTTGGAATTTTTTCTTTGAAAATAAAAGGTTGAAAAGAGAAAATACCTTTGTGGAAAACCCACATCGGAAATAAGATTAATAAAATTTAGCCTTAATAAGAGGGAAAGGGAGATGAAAAAGTCACCACCCAATTATGATCTTGATTAGGAGAACATTGGTGGGAATTAGAGACATATAATTGGAGGAAAAACGTAAATGTTTTTAGGGAGTGATTGAGGTCATCAATCACAATCAACTGTCAAATTGAGGGCCTCAAAGCCTTCAATCTATGTTGATTTAAAATATCATCAGTTCAACAAGACATAAGGTATTAGGATAACACATTTTTTTGTTTTAATATCAATTTACTAAAGTTTAAGAATTAATTTATTCATTGAATAAGAGATAGTTATATATATATATTTATGCTTGACAATTAGAGTTTCAACCTTCAACTCATCTTTCACTCAAAAAGATAATAGAACTTAAAAATATTATACTTATCCTAATTGTATAAGGTTACAAATGTTAACACATACCATTTAGATTAGTAAAATTATTTTTTAATAACCGGGGACTTCCTGTAAGCTAGTGGTAGAAAATAAAGTCATGTCGCACTATGGTTGTGGGTTCGATTCCTGCAGCTTTGTCCGACGCGACGGGTTATGCCCCACCCTGCAGGTTGTCCTTTTCCTAAAACTATAGTATTATAATATTACAAAAATAATCTTCATAAATTTTTTTAACCTTAAACAATACTATCCAAAGATCAATCTAATCCACTCCAACCTTTATAGTTATCCAAAATACCTCTGTCCAGACTTTCTCTAAAAGTTCTCTTAATTCCAAAATCAATTTATCAGATTCCCCAAACAAAGTAAAGTTTCTCTTATTGTCACATACTAAAAATATAATTACCTTCATCATATTAAAGCCTTACTGAAATCAACAAGTACTGCAGTACAATCCTTATATATATATCACATTATTCTAATAACCAGAATATAATCCATGAGTCCAAAAGCACCAATACATTAGTTATTCTGCTTCAACTGTAGTAACAGCATAAGATTGTCCTTGATCCCTTGGCCTTTTCTGAGGTAAGTTTCCCTGACGCTTAGGACATTCATTTGCATAATTCCCCATTTCCCTACAATTGTAGCATTCAACATTGATATCCTCTTTCTTTCCCTTGCAATCACGCGCCTGGTGACCTTTTTCTCCACATTTATAACAAACTCCCATTCCTTTTAGGCAAATACCAGGGTGATTCTTCCCACAATTATCACATAATGTAAAATCCTTCTTTCCCTTTTTCCCTTTATCTGTCTCTTGTTCCACCGTTCTCTTTTGCTTTACTTTGTTGTCATAAGACTTAGAGAATTCCTTTTCTGTCTTGATAGCACATGAGACAATATCTTCGTATGTTGAGAAAGATTGTGATACTAAAGCTCGACGGAGAAATGGTTTTAACCCATCAAAGAAACGATCAATCTTACCTCTTGGGTTACGTATATAATCTGCAGCATACCTTGCTAACCTTGTAAAGTTGGCCTCATACTTTGCAACATTCTCATCCTCCTTTTGTCTCAGACTCAGAAATTGCCTTTCCATATCTCCTCTATGGTCACGAGGAAAGTATTTTTCTAAGAAAAGATCTTTGAACTCCCTCCATTCCATATTTGATACGTCATCATCTTCCTTTGTGTTTTGAATCAGCGACCACCACTGATCGGCATCTCCAGTGAGGCGGTAAACTGTCATGATAACCTTCTCCCTTTCGCTACTCCCCAAGGCATGGAATATTTTCTCTAAGGAGTTTATCCATTTCTCAGATACTAACGGATTTGTACCCCCATTAAATGTTGGCGGTTGTTTCCTCATGAAGCGGTCTAACATTGATCCTCCACGTTGTGGATCAGGGTGATCCATACGAGTAAGGTTATTATTCATAACCTGAGAGAGTTTTCCCAGTATGGTAATTAGTTGATCAACACCAGTTGTATCTCCAGCTCCACAATAATTATCTTGAGTAGGAGGGCAATCCCTACACGGAGTGCGTGCATTGATACAGTTTCCATTCCTTCCATTAGGTTCCATTTCTAAACAATGGCATGAACTATATTAGTTTATGAATCAAAATACATAATTCCATACTTGTAAAATACTTAACATAAATTGAACTATTTATGGTTATAATCCATAATCATAAAAAAAATTTCTTCGAGGAAGTATATACTCATAACCCTTCATAGTGGTTTATAAAGAAAACGAGAATTATCCTAAGCATATCCCCCGAGAGTGTCGTAACCAAGAGTGCAGCAAGGCCCGTTGTCGTGCACCAGTTCCCGTTCGAGTCTAGCTCAAAGCGGTGTTTTTGGGTTTTACCCCTAGGTATATCTGTGCCAGATATGCCTCTACCTGCTCGTATCCAGACAGGGATGTATTGCTCGGAAAACTCACAAAATCTCTATAATACCAAAATTCTAGGAAGTTCTTCTATACTAATCCTTAAAGTCTATCTTCAGGCTATGTGCTCTAATCAGAGTTTATCTAAATCTAGCTTCCAAGGTTAGTACTAAACTGACTCTGATACCAACTGTAATGCCCCAACCCCAGCTACCCAGAGTCGGTGCATTACTTCGTAACATTGGCATGATCACAAAAGATCATGTCTTGAAAGACCGATTAGTTTAGTAGCCTTAGAAACACTAGATACATTCACAAGTCTTACATTACATCATAAAGTGAAAACCTAATAACAAAGTATTCATAGTCCACACTCATATCCTCTTCTGACTATCCCTTCAGGTCATTCATAAAATACTTCTTCACATCCTGGAAAATAGTAAAACATTGAAAGGGGTGAGCTCAAATGCTCAGTAAGGATAACAACATAGCGGAAGCTTTCATCAATAAACATAAACATTTAAGGCAATGTATAACTAAAACAAAATCCTTTTAAACTTTAACTTCAACATAATATGGCAAAATTAAAATGAGATAATGCCATTCACTTCTTCACATGGATATTATACTGGTCGAATAATCACATGCAATATCAATAACCACTTTCATAATGATGGAATGCATAATGCCAGACTATCATAACCACGTAGCCAAGGCCTCGTGCCAAGACCACAAATAAGATTTTGTCAAGGCCTCGTGCCAAGACACTAGTTTGTCTCATGAGACCTTCCGATGCATCGAGGAGCTATAGCGGGCTCCACCCGCCACTTACTAAGTCCAATGCATTCCTCATATGAATAGGTTTAAACATATCATAAACCATAACATAATCGTATCACATAAAACATGCATAAAGGAAACATAACATTTCCAAATTTCAATCACAAGATATCAATACAATAAATTGATATAATAAAAACGCTTTCAAAACCATTTTCAATACCAAAATAAAATAAAGTTAAAACTTTGTATTTATTTTTCATTAAAAAAAATGATGGCTTGTAGAGGAAGCCGAAATTCAAATAATGGTCACAACGGTGGAGAAGTCGTTGTCGCCGCATAATTACGGAAAGAAAAACATTCCCTTTTTGTCATTTAGTAAAATTCTTCGTATAAAAAAGATTCCTTTTGAATAAACTTAAAAGTCAAAGGGGTTTATACACCGTATAAAAGAATGTTGTGTATAAAACCAAATATGCCTCAATGAAAGGGGATTGAGACGAAGTCCTTAAAAAGATCATTTTTTTTAAATAAAGTACATTTATAATGTGTATTCACTATAAGTACACATAAATAAAGTACAAATACAAGATATGATATAATAATATCATGACATAATTTGAATGTAGGAGATTAACCCAAAGAATAGAAATTGGGTTAAGAAGTTCCCTTACCTCGTGTCCGACTTGACTCGACCGCTCTTTAACCTCCTGAATAACAAACTAGAGTTAATATATACCTTCTTAAGAACCTTTTTCTAGTTCATTATTAATTTTATATCACTTATTACCATGTCATGAACATTATGTAATTATTTAAGTTAATAACGGTCGTTTTGTCAATTTTTGGTACTTGAGTCAACAGTAAACTTCTTATAATTACAAGTTGTTTATGTGGTAGAATATACATTATCTCCAGAATTATATTCATGATTTAGATGTCATATATATCATATATATCCAGTATATACATGCATTTATACTATTACATAACATTTATAAGTAAGAAATGAAATGCACCGTTCATGGAGACGGTAAGCCGTACGTACGCATGAACGCTACTTTCATTTATATTTCATATTTAATGGAATAAAATAATAATTATATAAAGGTATAATATAATTACAGTATAATATAGTGTATAATACCATTTACTCCATCCTTTATACATCCCACATATGGTATTAATGATTCAAATCACTTTGAGGGGGCGGTAGTCCGCACTTTCTAAAATGAAAATATCGCGTTTACCCATAATGGAAACCATAAAGGTATGCCATAAATGAAAAATAAAAAATAATAAGGAAAACAAAAACATAATATATATCATATATAAAAATAGTGTCATAATAATGGCCACCATTAGAGGTGTTATATGAGTGTTGAACAATCATCGTTTCGTGAGACAAAAATTCTCCATCCACATAAACAGTATGTTCTTTAACCATTAGATGTAGGTGTGTGTAAGTGTAAACCAAATAATTATCATAAAAACATCCTACTATATTTTAGATACTGGTTTTGTTACAAAAGAAAGGAATAAAAATAGTTTAAGGGGTTGGAGAAGCTAAATAAAACAAAACAACATTAGAGAAGACATTACCTAAAAATCGGGTAACTCTTTTTGATTTGAGCCAAAGGATTCCTTGGGAAGTGTTCTGCCCAAAGTGAGGCTTCTAGGAGTAAGAGGGGGAAGTTGGGAGAGTATTTTGGAATAGGTTGGCCGAGCCAAATGGCTTGAAAGTGTGAATGAGGTGGTAGAGGTGGGGGCCTTTTATAAGAGGAGAGGAGGGGCACACTTGGAAAGTAAAGAAAAGTCACTTTATTATAAAATGAGTTTCGGATTTTAGAGGTCTCACACTTATATAATTCTAGGATAAGGTGATAAGTCTTCGAAATCCACCCATCCAATAGGTTTTGGACATGTGTAGGTTTTAGATATTACATTATCTTTCCATTTTATTTAAATCGTTAAATAATGAGGTCATCGCTGCATCATCATGATGTCATAAATAATTTAATTTTTTTAATGTCTAAAAATTATAAAAAAAACTACTATGATATAGGAAATCTTTTTAGCTTTCCAATTAATAGTTATAGTAAAAAATATGACTTGTATAACCCCATGTAAAAACTGTTTTAGTAAAACATTTCATGTTTGTGTCATTTTTTACTTTCACATTAAATAAAAGGTATTTATGTCATTTGCCAACTAAATTGGCTCCATGGGGTCCCCAAGTTGACCCATGGATTGTAGTGGTTGGCCATGGAACATCCAATGAGGGTAGGACATGTGTCAAGCTCATCTCATATTATTAAAACATTATTTTTACCTTAAACTACACTAATTACCTCTAATCGCGATTAAGAACTTAAAAGTTACTATTCACCAAAAATTATTTTAATCTCATTGAACCACATTTTACTTATTAATGACAACCATGTATGTCATATTTTTGAAAATAAAATCACAGAAGTGGTAATATTTCATTTAAACGAAAAATCAGTTATTTAACTACCACTTAGTGGTTTCACTATTCATCAAAATTTGAAGTTTTTCAGAACAATGCCAAAATTTCACCCTAAGCTATAATTGATATTCCGAATTAAAAAATGATGTCTATTTTTCAAAATTCCAAACATATAAGTTGCATTAATTAATTTTATAATTAATTCCCGCTGTCACAACAAATAGCGTGTTTTTAAGAAACAATTTAGATCAAAAGATTGGCAATTGTTTATGTCCAATTTCAATGTTAAATTAATTATAATGACCACCATTGGATAAAATGGTAAAAATATATTATAATTATACTTTAAAACCACTAAATAGTATAATTTATCACTATAAATTATTTTGATTAAAAAAGTTGTTTTTAAGTATTTTTCACTATTCATAAAAAATTAGAAGTTCTCAGAAAAATACCAAAAATTCAACATAGGCTAATTTCGATATTCCGAATCCAAAAATGAAGTCCATTTTGAAATATAAAATTTCTATAATTTTAAAAAGTGGTTATTACTATTCATAACGGCTACTTTGATTAGTCGCGGTGTTTTAGAACTCGAAGTTGCGTACAATGCAAGCTATTTTATTATTGAATGAGAAGCGTATCGTGGAAGCTCAGGGTGTTACATCCACTCCTTCATTTCATCACTATAAGCCATAATCCATTCATTATTGTAAGGTAATGTGAGCCCTGGTTCACTTCAGTTCCATGAAATTTTATTCACATTCATCAATCCAAAGGGATATGACTCTCTTGTGAGTTAACATTGTTAGTGTATAACACATTCATGAGAAATGTTTGAAAAAGGATTTATAATACCCATCTTATCCATTAAGGCAAAGGATCTCATCCATAGTGGTCTTTCTTGTTTAATATCTAATAACATTAATCTTTTATAGATCCATTAATATAACCTCGATCGATATTATAAGATACAAAAATGAATCTTTACCTATCCAAAATTCAATCTTGGTAATTTTTCATACAAATTTTCTATCAAAATGAACTTTTGTACAATTCTTAATTGATCTTCATGATCTTACATACTACTGAAATATATAGGATTATCATCTCTAAGTACTAACAAAAACCGGTATGGGTAATATATAAAGTCTCTATTCATTAAATAAATCAATAATGTGAGTAAATTTTTATGAAAAATGAATTGACAAAAAAAATTAGTGTCCATAACTCATATTGAGGGTTGTCTTCATTATGTATTCACTTTTAACACCCAATTGATTGTATCTAGATTGAATATAAATCATATAAAAATATTGGGATCCTTATAATTTGTTGACCAAATCATGGATACATGGTAGAGTAAATTATTCATTATTTTGGTATTGTTATGTTGTTGATAATAAATGTAGAGTCCCATTGATCAATCATTATGTTTACCAAAAAAGAGTTTGTTCACCCCATGGTGACACAACTAAAATAAGGAATCTCTTTTCAATATTATACGAGGCTAATTATTCAATTACTGTAACTCAATCATGGAAATTTTATAAGATATTTTTTAAATAGTTTTATGACTATGTGTGAGTTATTTTAAAAACTCATCTTCATGATTCATTGTAAGATTATAGAAATATGACCAAAATATATCAAAAACCTAAAAAAATCCATTGGATGTTCATATTTTTTGTGGAAGTCCTAGATCATCATATGTTTTTTAGTAATATCATATGTAACTTCCTTTAAACCACAATAAATGTGGTATTTATATAAGGGAATAAAATACTTTTCCAAAATAACATAAAATTCAACTAGGCTGAGAATAATGAGATATAAATGAAGCATATTCCCACAATCTTCAATCAGATAATAGTCATAGGATTGATATATGATCATCATACTAGTAGTGGTATTCAATTATAATTCAAAATCAATTTTTTTTGGAGGTAATGTAATGACATTATAAAATTATTTAGATATAAAATAGTGGTAATATAATGAATCTAACAAGACATTTTTCACATTTAAAGGGGTTGATAAGTGTACCTTTCACCACTTCATTATCATAACCCACATCAATAACAATTATTGTATGAGATTTATATTTTTACCTAGACATCGTATGTTTCAATATTCAATCATCACCCTTAACCGTTATATTAGATCACTTTCAGGAATAATTATAATAGCCCTTGAAATTAAAACACTAGATTGTGGGTAGTGAATTATGTGCAGCTTTCAGTCCATTCTCAAAATTAGATGATTTATTCCCATAATGTTAGCATTAAATTTCCTAAGTACATTTCTTCTTATGATAAACCATTGAATGTACCTCTTAATAATATATCATTCATATATCTTTTTATAGTTATGTAATATAGGAAGAGTAATATTCTTCCCTAAATATTTTTTATTTTTAAAATTTGATTTAAATTAAATCGTTATTTTATTTTCAGACATGCGATATTGATTTGTGAATTTTATCTCTGTCTATATACTGAGATAACATTGAATGAATTATTCATAACTAATAATGTTTTTATGGATAAGTCACATTGGATAAAATGTTTTAATCTATTTAATAATCGATCAAACTTGATTTTAGTATGATAATAGTTCTAGAATCTTACCTCATAAGTGATTTTATATTTTAGAAACAGGTAATATCAGATTCACCATACTTCTTATTAGGGTAAAATAATTCTTTATAAATTTTTTTATAAATTATAAAAGGAAATAACCTTTTGAAATGTACATTTTTAAATATACTACAATATACAGATTCAATTTCCATATATTATATTGTGTTCTTGATAAGAGTTCACTATTAATCTTATTTTCCTCCAAATTATGAACAAAAATATAAAACATTTCATGGTCCAATAACTGGAGAAAACAAAATTTCTTTTGAGTTGTACTAATCCATTACACAATAATTATTTGAATAATAGACCCAAAAAAATAACGTGGTTGTATCCTTGTAATTGACTCAAAAAACACTACTCTATTCTTTTATGATATGGTAGCTCATTTGGAATCATGACATGAGAATGTTTATAGTAATTGAAAGGATATTTTTCATTCCATATCTCAAAATATTTATGTTCTCATTTGTAAAATCATTACAATTTATATCACATTTAATGTTAATATGGTTCCTTATAGATTCATCCATTGATTAAATCTAAAATTCCTAGTTTTATTATCAATAATCATAGTAAGAAAGAATATAATCACAAAAAAATTATTTGATATCTAAATCTTGACAATTACTTTTAAATTTATGAAACCATATGTTTATCTTAGTCCTTCCATGTTCATCGTATATTCAAATCCTTCATAATAGTTTATAATGGAAATGTGAATTAAGTTAATAATATCCTCGAAAAGTGTCTAGAAAGGTGTGAAATCATAGGGCCACACATTATATGATGGTGAAGATTGATTTAATACCCAATATTTCCCTTTTAGAGTTTTAATCTTTATTACATATGTTTCATAGATACATCCAGTTTTCTGTATCCAATTAGGGATGTATTTTATATGAAAACTACACTTCTTTATTTACCATAACATCAGATGTAATCCTATAATTGGAATTATCTTAAATATGATCACTAATTTTTTCTCATTATAGATTCCCAAAATATCATTTCCTTTCCCTGATACTAACCGAGGAGACCCAATCATTTCATACATAAATATTACTTCTTAAAAAATTTATATGAAATAAATAGGATTATAATAAACATTATATCTATAATGTATTTGTGAATTTTGAAACTATTATTATTAAAAAAGTATGTACATAATGATATATATAATATCCTACTATATTATTAAAAACTATAACCCTTGTTAGTCATATCATACTTAAAACATTTCTTCATATCATGTGGGAAAGGATGAATACAAAAGGTTGATCACAGATAATTAGTTTGGGGAAAAAATTGGTATCAATTAATAATTAATTTTTTGAATAACATAATAAGGATATGGTAAAATAATATTAATACTTTAAATCATACATAGTAATTCATAGATCATAATCATGATTCATGGTACAAATCATGGCAGTTTATAAGTCACAAATCATAAAGGAATCAAATATCACAAGTCATAAGATCATAAAATTGGCATAATATGATGTCATAAAAAAGGTGTCATAATATGTGAAAAAAATAGTTATAGAAATATCATGTCAAGGCTACCCACTAATATATTTCTCACCTATTTTTCATGGGCTAACCACCTGTGTGGATTCTTCATACTTAGGATAAACTCCCATGTACCATCTTTCCATCTTGGGATAACCTCAGTATGCCCTTTAATATCATAACCATTAATCATTATCAAATTAATTGGAGGTATATAATGGATCCACCCATCACATAATCATAATCCATACAAATTTATGCCAAAAGATCATAGAAAAAATTATCATGTCAATATAGATTAACCCTTGGAATAGAAAATGGGATTTCATAATATTTCATCATTATAATCATTATCCATATAGAGAAGGAATGATGAGGGTATAATAGGTTCATATCCCCCATAAATGATATGTAACATCAAAGGGTGTTATCATAGATGAAAAATTTATTTAAAATATCATGAGAATATTTCTTAATGAAATTGAACTTTTCATGTTTAAATAACTAATTTAAAATCATTAAATTAAAAAATATCAAGGACAACATTTTATTGGAAAATAAACATGGGATTTAATGAATCAATATTCAATAAAAAGTATATTCATGATAGATGGAAAAAAAATTCATGATGTAAATGTAAAAATAATGATTTTTTTATCACAATTGAAAAAAAAATAACTTTAAAAATGTGACAAGAAGACACCTTTGAAAAAAATAGAGAAAATAAAAAATAGTATTAAGTGAATTTATTTTTTCATTATAAAATATTAAAAAAAGGGTAAAACAATTAAAAGAAAATATAGACATAGTATATTAAGATTTATGAGTGAATAGAAAAACATAATCCATTTTTTTCTTAAAACCACCTTTTATACTTTAGAGTACAAATATAGAGATAAATTATAGGAAAAAATAAATATCTATATAAAAAATTATGGAAAACAAATTCATGATAAAATTTTGAGGAAATTCAAATTCTTTCATTATTTAATATTTTTTCATAAAAAATCCATGTGAAAATTATTTTGTAACATTAAACACTCACCTCAAGTACGACTTGGTTTGTAATCTCCCTAAACTGATGTATAATAAATTAATAATTATTGTACCTATATAATAGATTTATATTAATCTTTATAATACTATAAATGACTTAGTTATAACATCTTATTAAACGTTTATTTTCATTTTTTCATTATCCTCATCATTTTTGGTGTTAACAGCTTCATTCTATACGTCTATTTTGATTTGGATGCTATGGTCTTTGGATATTGATATGAGTTCCACTATATCCAGAATTTTTTAAAGATATAAGTACCATATATATCTATTATATGCATATTTATAACCATCAATTATATTTATAGATATAAAATTGAATTAAAACGATTATGGTGATGATAGTCTATATGTATACATGAACACCTTTTCAAATTCTAATGAAAAGAAGGAATAAGGGATAATTTTATTATTATTATAAAATCATAATTATAACATAAATAAAATATATATTTATTAAATACTAAATTATATCGATTAATGTGAGTCAGTGATGAAAACTGAATCATATCTCTATATAGATGTAGTAGACCACATGTATTCAAAAGTGATATATTTATTTCCCATTTAATGGAAAAGTGGTGGAAAATTATTATTCAATAATCATAGAAAGATATATTTTTTTATTTTACAATAGTAATCAATTTATTATGTATGAAATAGGTTTATATAAGCTATAAAAATAAATAAAATTGAAACATATTGGTTACGTTTTATGTATCTTCTTTTAGTGAACACCTTTATGTTACACCTTAATCCTAGAAAGAATGGTATTTGGAGAATTCCTTGAGCTATAAGATGAAGGGTATGAATCTAGAAAGTTTTTAAGGCATGGATTGGATGATATAGAATCCTCAATATTTGTGAATAAGTGGGTAGTGGTGGTATTATTTTATATGTGAGGGAGATAACACAAATAGGATTGCCTAAATTTTTTAAATATTATAATTTCACTTTCTTATAAAAGTGGACCAAAATAGAAAATAATAAGAAAATATGATAATATTGTGTCTAAATATCCCCAAATGATAAGAATTAGAAATGATTATCTGTCACGCTTACCCATATCTATTGGATTAAATCCTCTACTAAACCCATTTAACCAAAACCGTGGTAACAAATATTAATTATGTTTAAGATAATTCTTTCCAAAAATTAAAGTGTAACAATTGACAAATATATTTATTTTATTATGACATAAAAATATCATGTGTATAAAAATATGTTTACAAAAAATATCCATTTTTTAATTTAAATTATTTTAGCTTCATTGATAACCTTTAGATGACTAATTTAGGAATGATTATTCATAAGTCCGACTAGAAGATAAATTTTTATTCTAATCATAGAAGAAAATGTAGAAAGTTGTCATGGAGGAAAAATATGATGATGATATTGCACATACTCTAGGAAAATAGTTATAAATTTACAATACATTTCATTAATATTCTCTTTTTAACAATGATCTATATTTTTGATCATTTAAAAATTTACAACACCAAGAAAAATTCCTTTTCTCATAAGAATTGGTATTTTAATCATGAATGAATGTATTAAGATTTTTTATTATTTTCTATTAGTTACTCAATACATTTTAATTTGGTAAAACATATATATGAATATATATATATTAATTTGGTTAATCCTATTCACACCCACGAATCTAGTAGTTATGTTATAATGAAATAATATATCCTGGGTTCATTTAGACGTGATGTAATAAGTAAATTATAAAATCTAATACATCATGTTTATTTTTAAGGAAGTACATATTATATCAGGGGTATTATGTGTTATCTTCTTAGAAGAGATATATTGAACAATATTAAAATATATTCCGTAATATACTAAATATGAAGGGATATAAATAAATTGGTTATAAGTCACATGTGGATCTAGGGAAACCACCAAATTAAATAACACCACTAAAAGTACATTGATTCATAAATATCATAATTTAGGGCATTTACTATGTTGGAAAAAATAACTAGAGGAAATTCAAGAAATAAAGAATACACATGGTGGGTTTCATGTATAGGTTCATGATTTTATAGCTGAATAAGGAACTAAAATCAATGTGGGTACTCCTTGGTCTAAAAAATTACAAATAATATTTTAATATAGGGTGATTCAAAACAAAAATATACTCATATATTCTCGGGTATGGGGGTAAAAGAAGGCCCAATATAACTAATAAAAATAATGATCCATCTACTATATTGCTATTGAATTATAATATTTTGTAGTTTTCCAAGTGATAAATTGTGTATGGTATTAGTGATAGACAATACATACTCAACATATTCCAATTAAATAGTTTAAGAAGGTATAGGTTCTGAATGGGGACATCTGATTTAAGGTATAGGTCTTATCTGAATAAGTTTTCTATAATAGAAAGTTACACTAGGGATAGAAAATAATTGAGCATTGAAGTTATCAAAAAAATTACTTTAGACCTTTTACAGTATAACATAATAAAGAATTATTTTATAAAAAATAGAAAATGGTAATATAAAAAAATGTTATGGTAAAAATTATTTATATAAACTCAAGAATATATCTATGAATTTTTGATAATAAAGTAATTCAATGTTTTAAAAACAAATTATTTAGTCTAGGTTAAACTAATTAATGAATCCAATCATGTTTAGGTATCATATTATACTATTCCACATTAAACCAACCCATCCATCACGAATCCACTAATGCAACTCTAAATTGATGTTAATTTTCCATCATTTAGTTATAACTCATGTATGATATAGTTAAAATTAATTTTTTATTTAGGACTAGTAGTTGATGTTCCGAAAATGCATTTTTTATTATTAAGAGTCACCACACCGGGTAAAGGTATTATATGTCATATAATGTTCACTGTGTAGCTTTTGTGTGTTGGTAAGAGTGGAATCTCAAGAGGGGGGTGAATTGAGTTCCAACATAAAATTTCTGTTCAAAACTTTATTATAAAGATTCACAATATTTTGAAATGGCTCAGTTTATTAAGGAAGTAGAGATATAAATGTCTATTTCATCAACAGGTTTATCAATGTGTGATTAGTCCTCAGGTGAATTAGTGTAAAACACTTCTTCAACTTTTGAAATTAGTTTATTGAATTAGTGACATACACATACTAAGAAAAACTAACTATCAAAGTGAATGAAAAAAAGTTTTTTGTTTTAGAACTTATATGTTGTAGGAAATAGATAAAAATAAGTATAAAAAAATATAGAGCATAGTGAAGTTAAGAAGGAGCTTCAATTTCAAGCAGAGACTTAATCCTCCACTTGGTTATCACCTTGCACCAAAAAGTTTATATTAACAATAATCTTGATAAACAAACTATATCGGGCTATACAATAGTTTTCACAAATATCCATTGTTCAAACCCACTATCACAGTTCTTTGTGGAAAAAACAAACAATGAAGACCACAAACGGTCTCTTCCATAGTTATACATGCGAAATAAGATGTATGTGAATATTGATGTGAGGATATTCTGTATCTTCCAATTCAAGCATAGGAGACAGTGAGTGTAACAGACACTTCTAAGAAATGTAAAATGAATGAACACAATAGATCTAAGATTATAAGCTTATGTTTAGAAAGATCTATGTGTTTTTAGTTCAACTATTGACTCCTTGGGGTGAAAAAATTTCTATTTGAGTCTTTTTCTTGAAGTTATCTTCAAAACAGAGTGTCGTAACTCCAGGTTCTAGCTTTGAGTTTTTTGCCTCTGGTGTTGATCGAGAGAGTTGATGAGACCCATAAGGCAGAAATCGGTTGGACCCAAATGATCTTTGTGATGCATGTGGGTTTTAATTGTAAGTGTTGAATGATTTCATTGATCTAGAATGTATTCTCCTTCACATGAACATACACACGCTTCTCATGCCACTTTCCTATTGTACCTTTTCATCATTGTACTTCTCTTTTATATGTCAGGTTCGACAATAGGAATAAGTACATCACGTTCAATCTTTCTCGTACCTTATACTGTCCCCAAATACAGTTTCTTGATATGTCTAAAATCAGCATTAATTAATGTTAGAATCATTAAATTTACCAAATATGACTGTTAGAATAATCATAAGAATTTGAAAAAGTATGGAGTAGAAGTTTATGGTACACTGGTAACGGTAGCCTTCAAAATGGTAGGCTTCAATAGTAGGTGTGAATCAGTAGCCTTCAATGGTGACCTTCTCAACGGTAACCTTCCATTGGTAACCTTCATCAGTATCCTTCAGTAGTAACCTTCCCAATAGTATCCTTACATTGGTTACCTTTCATCAGTAACCTTGCATTAGTGACCTTTGCATCAGTGACCTTTCATTAGTGACCTTTGTATATGCGACCTTTGCGTTGGTGACATTTGTATAAGCAACCTTTGCATTTGTGACCTTTGCATTGGTGACCATTTCGCTTAGAGAAATTTTTCACTGTGATCTTAAACAAGAGAGCAGTGTGATTAAATATACACAGTTATTACATTAATATAAACATGATTTTCACATAAATGACTATCCAATAAGAGAAACAAGATGCTTCATATAAATGATACATGATTTGGGATTATCAAAATAGGTGAGTCCAACAATATCCCCCTTTTTGATAATCACAAATTATGTCAGTATGTTTGAATATGGGTTATGCAAGTTTGTTAATATCTTCAGAGGTGTGTACAATAACATTTGAACCATGTTTATTATGGAAAAATATAGATAGTATATATATACAAACTCCACTTAAAAACTATTCCTCCTTTCATATTAGGCAGTTTAAAACTTAAACCAAACTTGTAACCTGACCTGTTTCTCACCCTTTTTGATTGACAAAAAGACAAAAGGAAAGAGAGTAGGATTTTACATTAATGAAGAAATTTTAAAATATGCCAAAATGTTACAAATATCCCTATCAACTAAGACATACAACATTAAATTCACATCAGATATGTACAAGGTAGATTTCGCTTTGGAAGATGAGGAGGTACGTTCTGAAGATAGAGGGATAGTCCTAGGTATGGCAGTCAGTGGGGTAAGATGAGCTACAATAGAGGAATCAGAAGACCTACAGTGATTAGACCTCTAAGGAATCATAGGGGCCAATGTTTTGATGGCCTATGCAGTAGTCATGTTTGGTGAAACACTGGTAGATCCTGAAGAAGCTAATGGAGAAGGTAGGGCTAGAAGAAAAATGATGGGAGTGAAGTCCACATTGAGGAAGGGTATAATTAGATTTCTGAAACCATAATAATACTTCCTCCTCTTTCCATATTTGAAATAAAATCATCCATATTTTCCATGAATTTCTCTAAGGTAGGAGTCAACTCTCTGAGCCTGCTAACCTGATCCTTAAATTCTTGAGTGACAGGTGGAATTATCAGGATCTCAAACAACAACTTGAAGTGACTATTCATCAGATGCTTAGTGTACACCTTTTTGTAGTTGAAATAAACATTCACTTTTATGGCTTTATGATCATGAGCAGCTTCCCTTAAATTATTTCCCACAAAGTTATTAATTTCTATAGTAGTAGAAATGACCTAAGTCATAGACTGAGGGTCTGAGGTACTAAAACCAGAGAACTTCTCCACTTCTTCTCTAATAACTGATATGAATGCTTCTAGATCAATAGGAGGAGTAGCTGAAGATGATGAAGATTCACATAGAGGTTCCATAGTGAAAGCCACTTTATCTTTAAAATATTTGGTCATCCCACTGATCAGTCTCTTCACATGATCATCTTGTCCACTCACATGTGTCCCCATGGACATATTAAACTCCTCTAACATAGTGATTATTTTCCTAACCATAATTTTAACATATCGAATATCATTGTCCACCGGAGCCCTTGAAGCCATATATGTTTCTAAACTGGCAATAGAATGCTTTACATATGTCATAGAATCTAACAAGGTTCTGATCTGATTTTGGCATTCGTTTACGTTCTGTAGCAGGATGGAGTGAGAAGAAGTAACTAGCATTTCCACTGGAGAATTTACAACTTCTTGATTCTGATTCATAGGCTTCTCTAATCCAAAAAATCTATCATCTAAGTGATACTTCAGATCAGATTTTATTGATTCCAAATCATCCTTCTTCACGTAGTCTCGAGGAGAATGAACTACTAGCTGCACAATAGTAGTCTATGTAATTGAAGGGATTGGAGGACTTCTGATAGTCTGGCCATCATCAGAATCTCCATAGTCTAAACCAAAAACCACAAATCCAGGGTCTTTTGACCAATATTCTATCCCATGAGCAAAAGAAATTTATCTTATGGAAACAGGTTCCTCCCCCTCACATGGAGCATTCTCCTGATCAACCACATTCACTACAGCCATATGTCTTTGATCTACTACATCAACAGAAGGGTCTACAACCACTTTCTCTACATAATAATCAATAACATCCTAAAAATCCCCATCTTTAACCGAATCAGCATCCTCTTTATCTAAACATTCAACCATTTCTATATGCCCTATGAAGGGACTGAGACTTAGTCCTTCTTGTTCACTTTCAATAGCATCTGTCTCAAAGTCATCATGACTAGATTTAGTGTCCTTATTCTCTTCTAGGGTCACTCTAATGTCTCTTAAGACATTTTTTCCCCTTCTTCTTCATTAGTCTCATCATAGTCACTATCCCTTAGGATTTTCTCCCTTCTAATAAATCTCTTCGGTGGACTGAGCTCACCAAAGGATACAATATTCACATGAATATTTAAAGGAAGGTTAGGATCACTCCTTTCATCTATAAGAGAATCCTCTAATTCTTGAACAACAACAACCTCTTATTATTCATCTGAATATGCAGGATCCACTTCATTAGGCATTAGAACAGGACCACTATTATACTTAGGCCTAGTAGGATGCGTAACATGGTTGAATTACTAATATATCTTAGCCTCATCATGAACCCATCTTCTCTACCACAGGTTGAAATTTATCTTCACCAACTTCCAAATTACATTTTTAATATAGAAACTTTCCCTTACTACAACTGTTTCTTCCTTGTTCCAGCAACTCCTTTCACCTTCAACATCAAGGATATCAATCTGTCATGAGACAAGGCAATGGACTTGGATCTAGGATTTGTCATATCTTCTAATTGAATCATCACCAGCCTACACAAGTTTATCTTCTGTCCATGCTTCAACAAATACAAAATAAATATTTCCTGATACTTTAAGGTAGAAAAGTCCCCTCTCCCGGGACTCAAGACATGCTGAAAGAACATAAACAGTAGCTTCTATTCTGCATCTATCTCAGTAGCAATGACTTTCCTAGGGATCCCACTCAATGTTAGTTTGGCTAAGGCTTCTTCATAATAGAAAAAATCAGTAGTGGGAGGCACCAATCCTGAGTAGTAATCATAAATCCCCTTTTGTGGTACTCTCATACACTCAGCCCATTCAACAGAGGAAAATATTGCACTTACTCTATTTACCCTTGAAGACATTCTTTTCTCATCCTATGTCTATTCAAATTTCAAAAACACATAAATCTCTATCACTAAATTTAGGTAATAGGGTCCATTGTTTACAAAGAATTCGTCCTAGCCTTGTACTTCAAGTGCATTCGGCACTAAATATCTTCTCATCAACAACCATTCAGAACATATCCCTTTTTCAACCATGATTTCCCTCTTTGATAAATGAGGGTTGATTAGCTTTTCCACTACCTTTCTTCCCATACTCAACTCAGCTTGAGGTCTATTTGGATTTCACACATATCATTCATCACTAACCAATGGTCACTTCATTCTTTCCATTTCAATCTGTAGCAGTTCGAGGGTTTTGGAAGAAGGTGAGTTTTATAGGTTAGGGAGTAAGACATTCGGGTGAGGTTAGATTTGAATTGAAATGTGATATGTTATTTAATTTTAACACTTAGGGATCAAAAAAATCCTACAAAAAAATTAAAATATAAAACGTTTCAAATTCTGGAAAAGAAAACACTATGTCCTAGAAACATTCAACTATTGGTAAGGTGATAATAGTGAGGTCTATCGGTGAGGTCATAATGACGAGGTCTATCAATGAGGTCTAATGGTGAGGTTCTAACAGTGAGGTCCAATGGTGAGGTCCAACGGTGAGGTCCAATGGTGAGGTCCAAGGGTTAGGTCAAATGGTGAGGTCAAATGGTGAGGTCTAATGGTGAGGTCTAACAGTGAGGTCCAAAGGTGAGGTCCAACTGTGAGGTCCTACGGTGAGGTCCAATTGTGAGGTCTAACGGTGAGGTCCAACGATGAGGACCAATAGTGAGGTATAACGGTGAGGTCCAATGGTGAGGTTCCAAACCGTAACAATTTATCATACATAACACATGTTTGATGTCATTAAACCTCTCAGAACTCAAAGTCTTTGTGAATATATCCTCCAATTAGTGTTCAATGCCAATGAATTCAATAGTGATATCACCTCTTTGATAATGATCTCTCAATAAGTGATGTCTCACATCAATGTACTATGTCCATGCATGAGATACTAGATTTTTAGAGATGTTAATAGCACTTGTATTGTCACAGTTTATAGAGAAATGATTGAATTGATATCCATAGTCTAGTAAAGTGTGTTTCATTAAAAGAATTTGAGCACAACAACTACCAGCAACTATATTCAGCTTTGATACTATATAATGCAATAGAATTTTGTTTCTTAATACACTATGATACTAGTGACCTGCCTAAAAATTGACTTCTTCCATATGTGTTATTTCTATATAACTTTAAACTAGCATAATCATCATCCAAATAACTTATTAAATAAAATTGTTGTCCTCTTGGATAAAATGGTCCTATGTTTTAGTATACTTGAGATATTTAAAAAAACATTTTAATAGAAGTTAAATGAGACTCATTGGGATTGGCTTGAAAACAAGCACACATTTATACAATGAATATATTATCTGGTGTGCTAGTAGTAAGATATAGAAGACTCCCAATCATATTTTTTTAATTGGTTTGATTCACCGGTTTACCAGTTTCATCTACATCCAACTTATAGGTGGTACTCATAAGTGTATCACTACCTTTATTTCTGTCCAAACCAAAACATTTCAAAAGTTTTTTAGTATATTTACTTTGATTTAAAATAATACCATTTTTATTTTGAAAAATTTGAAATCCATGGAAAAATTTATGTTCCCCATTAAACTCATTTCAAATTCATCTAGCATCATTTTTGGAAAATCGGTACATAATGAATTTTTTGAGGATCCAAAAATATAGTCATATACATAAATCTGTACTATTAAAATATATTTTAAAATCATTTTAATAAAAATTGTAGGATCCTCTATTCCTTTAGTAAAACCTTTTGAAATAATTAAAGAACTATGTATATCAAAACAAGCTCTTGGATCTTGTTTCTGACCATATAAATCATTAGACAGTTTAATGACATGATTTCAAAAAAGGGGATTTATAAAACCAGGGGGTTGTTCAAAAAATACATCCTCAACTATGTAAAAATTTTAAAAAGTAGTTTTGATAGCCATTTGATAATGTTTGAAATTCAGAAGAGCTGCATAAGCAAGTAGTATCCTAATGACTTCTAGTATAGGTACAGTTGCAATGTTCTCTTCATAGTCTATTCCTTCTTCTTGACTATATACTTGTGCAACTAGTCTAGCCTTGTTTCTAACTATGTTTCCAGATTCATCAACATTTTTTCTAAAAACCCATTTGGTGCCTATGGTCAAAGTGTATTTAGGTCTTTCTACTAATTCCCAAACCATTTTTCATTCAAATTGATTTAATTCTTCTTGCATAGCTATCACCCAAAATTAATCAATGATTTCATCATTGATATTTTTAGGTTTATGTTCCAAATAAAAGGCTTGATGTTCAACCTGGTTTCTCAAAGAAGCTCTAGTTTGTGTTCCTCTATTTAAACCACCTATTACTACATCTAAAGGTTGATTCTTGAGAGTTATAATACCTCTAGAAGAGTTGAACTACACTCCTCATGATTGTATGTAGGATTATATTCATCATGCATAGATTTTAGAAAATTTACAGAACTGGTTGTTTTCACTAAGGGTTCATTGTCTTTATCATTAAGGTCCATAACTGACATATCTTCCTCAAGATGTTCAATAATGGTTTTGGGTTCATTTGGATTAGTCTCATAAAATTTGACATGAACTTATTCTTCCACACATTTGGTTCTCTGATAGAATACTCTATAAACTTCACTAGAGATTGAGTAACCAAGGAATATTCTGTCATCACTTTTGGAAGCAATCTTGTCAAGATTGTCCTTAGTGATTAGGGTGAAGACTTTGCAACCAAAAACTCTAAAGTAATTAAACATAGGTTTCCTATTATTCCAGAACTCATAATGGTTCCCCTTAATAATAGGTCTAATTAAGATTATATTGATAAATTAATAAGATGTATTAACAACTTCCACCCATAAAAAGATAGGTAGATTATACTCATTTAGCATAGTCCGGGAAATCTCTTGAAGTTTCCTATTTATTATTTCTACAAATCCATTCTGTTGAGGTGTTCTAGGAGCATAAAAATTGTGAGTATAGCCATTATTTGAGAAAAAAGATTCAAATTACCAATTTTCAAACTCATGACGATGATCATATCTCATGGTCTGAATAATAAGTCCACTAAGAGTTTCTACAGGTTTAGAAGATTTAATGAAGTAAGAGCATGTTTCACTTTTGAGAGATAAATGTATACCCAAGTATATTTAGAAAAATCATCTAAAATAACATAAAAGTAGTGCTTCCCATTTCAACTTGAAACTCTAGATGGTCTAACCAAATCCATGTGAACCAACTCAATAATTTGAGATGTAGAAACATCTTTCTTTGGTTTGAAATAATCATTGTGTTGTTTTCCCTTTTGACAAGGATTAAAAAATTTGTTATGTGGGAATTCAAATTTATGTAAGCCTCTAACTAAGCCTTTCCTACTTATTTTCCTAAGTGATTGCACATTGTAGTGTCTTAATCTTCTATGCCATAACCAGGATTCCTTATGAAAAACATTTAAACCTGAAACATTTTTCTTAGCTATGGAATTTAAATCAACAACATACACATTTTCATTTCATAGAGTAGTAAATATTAAATTATTTTTAAAATTAATAACATTACATGAATCATTTTCAAACATAACATTGAAACCATCATAAAAAAACTAAGAGGTACTTAGTAAATTGTATTTTAAACAATAAAAAAAATGTACTTTTGAAATTAATATAGTATTAGGGTTACCAATTTGGCCTAAGATGATGATTTTCCCTTTTGCATTATCACCGAATGTGACAAGTCCACCATTAACTTTAATTAGGCTCTTGAAGCATGAGTAGTCTCCTTTCATGTGTCTTGAACATCCACTATCCAAGTACCGAAGAGTTTTATAGGAAATATCAATAAAATCTTCCTACACAATAGATTAAGTGTTGGGTAACTTTGGTACCCATATTTTCTTGGGTCCAAAGAGGTTAACAAGTAATGCTTTAGGAACCCATACCCCTCTCAAAGTTTTTATATGATAAAAAGATATTTTTTGAGATATGAACACATTGTTAGGTCCTTTAGAGTATTGTATTTCAAAATATGGTCTAGAACTTAAACTGGCAGTGAATTGTGCAAATTTTGAAACAAATTTATTTTTAATAATACCTCTCTATCCTGGTGGATATCCTAGACCAGTTGTATATTTTGGAAGAATTTGTTTCCCTAGAAACTGATTCAGGGTATCTCTACCCATAGTATACATCTCAATATCCCATTTTAATTTCTCATTTGACAATTTATGTTCAGTATTCTTTATTAACAACTGAGAAAATTTTTATTTCTCAATAAATACATCAAACTTATAATTAGAATTCAAAGCATGTTGCCTTTTAAATAATTATCATTTATCCTTGAGTTCATTAATGGTATCCTCAATAATTCTATAATATTAATATAGTTCATCCATAGTCATATTCTCATCATCGTTTGATTCAAATTCACTCCCATAATAGTAAGCATTAGGTATAGGGTAATTGGGTGTTACCTCATATGTTTCTATCATGAAACCCTGATTTTCATGTTTTTCTTCTCAATATTTGAAGTGTTAGGTCCACTTTTTCAATATTCTGATGAACTCCAAGTATATTTCATATCCTTTTCATAACCCTTTCCCTTTTCTTAATATTTATTCTTAAATTTATGCTTGGGGCAATCAGCCTTCAAATGGTCTTTTCAATTACACTCATATCAGAATATCTCACTAGTGTTGTCATTCAATTTTTGGTCTTTTTTCCACTGTCCTTTATTATTATACCTCCCTTAATAGTTTGATTTTTAAAGAACCTCTTCTTATGGTAGAACTTATTGAACCTTATAGCAAGATGAGTCATCTCATCATCACTGTTAGAATCCGAGTCTTCACTGGTGGAAGTGTCTACTAGAGATTTTCCTATTTCTTAGTCTTTTCTTATTGAGGTAACAGTTTTGAATGCAATATATTTCATTCTTGGTTCTTAATATGCTTATGGATTTACCTTAATCTCTTCTTCGCACATCATAAGATTTCCAATTATTTCCTTAAATGGTAGCTTTCCTATGTAACATGATTCTCGGATGGAAACAAAAGTTCCTCTCCATCTTTCTGGTAGGCATCGAAGCAATCTCATAATCTAATCCTTATTGTCCACTGGTTTCCCAAGAAGACTCATGGTATTCACTAATTCATTACACCTGAGATACATTTCAGAGATTGGTTCATCATGCTTCATTTTAAAATTATCATATTTAATAGTATAGTTATTTAATCTCATTTCTTTAACATTGGTTGTTACCTAATGAGAAAAAGCTAAAGTATTCCAAATTTCATAAGCAGTTTTACAGGAATATATTCTATTGAATTATTCAAAACCTAGAGAATAGTACAAATCATTCATTTCTTTACAATTATTGTTATATGTGGATTTTTTCAACTGAGACTATGTGTCTCTGGCAGTAAGAGGCAATGTATCTATTCTTCAATTATGTCCCAGATTTCAGGACCCATGATCTCTAAATACATTTTCATTTTTAATTTCCACTAAGCATAGTTATTACCATTAAATAAAGTCGGAGTGTTAGTAGCATCACTCTCAACTCTATTATCCATTGTTAATTGGATTTTAAAGAATGAAAAATTTAGATATGACAGAAATTTTAAGATCTTTAAGATACAACAAAAATCATAATTAAATAATTTTAAAAATGGAACAAATAATTCAGATAATATCAACAAAAATTTACTCCTCTGAAACCAAATGTTTTTCGGGGAGGAATCTCAAGAGTGGGTGTGAATTGAGTTCTTACTTACATTTTTTGTTAAAAACATTATTATAAAGATTGCCCAAATTTTGAAATGGCTTAGTTAATTAAGGAATTAGAGATATAAATGTCTAGTTGGTCATCAGGTTTCTCAAAGGGTGATTAGTCCTCAGGTGAATCAGTGTAAAAAACTTCTTCAACTTTTGAAACAAGTTTTTTGAATTAAACACATATACACATAAACCCAAACTAACTGTAAAATTGAAGGCAAAACAATTTTATGTTTTAGTAGTTATTAGTAGCAGAAAATAGATAAAATAGAGTATAACAAAAATATAGAGCATAGTAATGTTAAACAAGAGGTTCAGTCTCACGCCGAGATAAAATATTCTTTACTTGGTGATCACCAGCCACCAAGTAGTTTATATTAACAATAAAAATTATATATAGCTTATATTGGGCTTTAAAACAGTTTTCACAACTTTCCAGGGTTTACACACTCTACCAAAATTCTTCATGGGAAAAAAACAATATAGACTACACACGGTCTCTTCTATATTTATATGTGGGAAACTAGATGTAAGTTAAATTTGATGTGTGGATATTCAGTATCATCTAGTTTAAGAACAAGAGATAGTCTGTGTAACAAACACTTCCTAGAAATGTAGAATGATGAAACATAATCGATCTAAGATTACAATCTTGAGTTTAGAAAGCTCTATGTGTTTTTAGTTTAGCTCTTGAATCATTGGGGTGAAGAAATTGTTGTTCGAGTCATTCTCTGGAATTTGTCCCCAGAACAGAGTGTTGAAACTCTAGGTTCTAGCTTTGATTATTCTGCCTTGGGTGTTGATTCAGAGAGATGATGAGGAAAAAAAGGCAGAAATCAGTTTTTCCTAAATGATCTTCGTGATGCTTTCGGTTTCACAGTGTAGGTGCTGGATGATTTCTTTGATTTAGCAAGTACGATCCTTCATATGCACAGACACATGCTTCTGATGCCACTCACATATCATACCTTTTCTTCCTCGGCCTTCTATTTTATATTTGAGGTCTTAAAATAGGAAGAAGTACATCACATGAAATCTTTCTCGTACCTTTTACTGTCCCCATATACAGTTTCTTGATATGTCTACAATAACCATTAATTAATGTTAAAATCATTAAATTTACCAAATATGACCGTTAGAATAATCTTAAGAGTTTGAAAAAGTATGGAGTATAAGATTATGATAAACTAGTAGTGGTAGCCTTTACAACAGTAGGCTTCATAAGTAGGAGTGCATCGATATCCTTCAACAGTGACCTTCTCAATGGTAACCTTCATCATTAGACTTCAGTGGTTACCTTACCAATAGTATCCTTGCATTGGTTACCTTGCATCAATAACCTTGCATTGATGACCATTGCATCGGTGACCTTTCATCAGTGACATTTTCATCGGTGACCTTTGAGTCGGTGACCTTTGCAGCGGTGACCTTTGAATCAGTGACCTTTGCATCGATGACCATAGAATCTATGACCTTTTAATCGGTGTCCACTCCACTTAGAGAAATTTTCCATTGTGAGCATAAACAAGAAAGTAGTGATATTAAAAGTACGTAGTTATTACTTTGATATAAACATGATTTTCACATAAATGACTATCTTATAAGAGAAACATGATTATTTATATAAATGAAAAATTATTTAAGATTATAAAAAAAGGTGAGACAAACACTGTTAAATAGATACACATTGTTAGGGGTTTACCCGCCATGAAATAGGTTCACGTCATGTAATAGTCAAGAGTATTATTTTAATAAAAAATATTCATTTTTTGGTGTATTCATCCATGGTAGATTATACAATGTGTAATAGAATTACATGCCATGTAATAAGACTACATGCCATGTAATTATTATCTGCAATGAATTATGGGCATTGTGTGGGTGGTAAATGTTTCATTTTAACATCAACATCCCTATATCTACCCAAATCTCGCCATTGGGGATTTTGGAGGTCCCATTCCCTTCCAGATCATTTTTTTGGAAAATGATCTTAAGGATTGTTGTGGTTCCCCTATTCAGGAATGTGTTCTTTTTGATTTCTATTTCCATGGTTTACATCTATTTTGTTGGATTGGGTTAGGTTTCATATTTTTGCTCAGATAGTGTTTTATATCGATCCTTTGTAGTTTCTTTTTTTTCCATGTTCTTCAAAATATGATCTCTTAGTTTCCAACAACCATTGTCGAAGGTGGATAGATTTTTAATAGTTTAAGGTGGATGTTTCTATATAATTGGTTAGTTATATGAATTTATTTTTTTTCTTTATAATTCTCCTTGTATTTCTCACCGGTTGAGGTGATATGGGTTTTAAAATGATTTTTTTGATTTTAAAATATTTTTAAAGTTGTTTTTCTTTGAAAGTGGTATTTCATGATTTAGAAAATGGTTTTTAAAAACTGAAGTAGAATGGATTGGAATTAATTTTTTTTTATGAAATTGTGAGAATGTTTTTTGAAATGTATTTAAAAAATTGGATTATTGGTAACCTTGGCTTCATCAAGAAATTGGAATAGGTATCCTTATTTTGCGTGGCACCACTAGGTGGAAATATTTTTGGATATCAATGGACTCTGGTGGGAATCGATTTTGGTCAGTTCCAACATTATGATTGTTTATGATCTTGAGTGTCTAGTTTGAATTTTACCATAGTCTAGGGCTTAATACGATGTGCATTTTCATTTATAGTTATTTATCACACGATTTGTTTTATCAAGGATCATTTCTGAGATTTTCTTATATAAGGTTGTATAACATGGATTTATATAGTGGTATTCCATGGATATTTGTCTAATATATTACCTTATAATGCATGGATATTTTTTCTAATTATCTCACATCTACATTTCGTTTTTCTAGTTTTGATTATATGAAATGATTTTATAAAATAAAAAAGGGAAAATGATTTAGGATTGGATTTTGGGTTTATGATAATTCATTATAGAATATTTTTGTTTTAAAAGCTAGAATAATTGCATTCTTGATATTAGACCTTTTATAGTATCTTTGGTGGAATCCTAAAAATAGTTTTTCTCACACCCTATTTTTTTTATTTTTGTGGTTATCGATGATGTTTTATAAGATACAGTTTAAAGGGAAGGGAATCCTGTATCATGTTGGATTGACCTATGGCCACTGTCTTCTATTAAGGGTTGTTTAGAGGGGATTGTAGGTCACATGGATCCATGTTGGTTTTGATTTAGTCATCATTTCATGTTTATCTAGTTTGATATTTTTTTGTATATTGTTATATATTTTTCTTTTTTTTAAAAATGATTGTGAGTTTTCTTTTGTTTTATACAAAAATTGTTCTGCTTTCATTATTTACCTCATCATATTATAGTTGGATCATGTGTATGCTTTGGTTGACCAGGTTTGTTCTATTAAAAGTAATTATCACAGTGAAGGCTTATCCCAAAGTGTGTTATCACTACATATGTTTTTCTCTATATCATGGGTTGACATGAGTTATTATTGTCATTATTTAGATAGTAATTTCTAGAAAGGTTCTTCGATATCTCACCTCCATTACTGAACTCAAGTTATAATATATGTTATGGGAGTTATAAAAGGTTTGAGACTTTTATTTTGGGGTCATTTGAATGATATTTAAGATAATTTTATTTTAATTAACCTATTCCTTATTTAATTAATATTTTTCATTTATATAATTCTTAATTTATTTAAATTCATGTTGTTTTGAAGAATTAATTTGAATTCTAAAAGTGGTCCTCAGATTTTGGGAATGTAAACATAAAGTAATTTTTTATTATATAATATTAATTTGACAATTACTTTCAGAATAACACTTAAAAATATGATAGAGGAAGTTGCATGTTAGGTTCCCTAGGTGAATCCTTCAATGGACACTTCTTTAGTAGAAGTTTTAATCCCCACTATTTACAAACTAGGTCAAGTACTTGTTGGAATCCAAGGAATTGTGGTGGGTCATGGGTCTATGTTTACTAAGAATAATCAAAATATAATCCATGGGGACAAAAACTAAAATAATATAAGTATTGGTTTGAGAAGATTTGAAGGTTATTTAATTTCATAAAGACTCTTTAGGACTTGAAGGTATGTTTTTCTCCATACATGCTAGAGGAACTGGGAATAATATTATGGACTCTATTGTGAAAGATAATTTTCATGAGAACCTTACCTAATATTCATTAAAAAATATATTTAATCAAAAGAATGACCCTGAGACATTATGTGTGGAAATAACAAGTGATTTTTTGTTCATAGAGTATTTAGAGTGTACCATTCAGAAGCATTATACATATTCTTCTAAAATGGTACATCTAGAATTGGATGTTGTCACTAATGGGTAACTAAAGGCTCATATTTTTGAGATAGGACTATGAACTATTAATATGTCAATTTTTATTATCATCTACCTTCCTACATTGTGGAGGTATTTGAATAATCAATTTGGATGAGGCAGATATAGCAAGGGAGACTGTTTTGGAAGGGGCATCGATTTGTGTTGTTGTTATCCATGATGTATCTGCTAAAAATAAAAAAAACATAATGGTGGTATATTTTATTAAATATTGGTTTCAAGAAATTCTTCTAGATAGTAGAATATTGTTTCTTGTCAGCATGGGTGGTCTGGTCAAACCTTACTTAAATATATGAACACTACTGGGAAGTTTCATTATTGCAGATTATTGGTCTACCTAAAGTTATTATGTGAAAGGATTTTCCAATGTAGTAAGCTGGTATCCACTCCCACCAAGGGTTATTAGGTTGGTGAAGATGCTTACAAGGGCGGTGGTAAAAATCCACATATCCTTTTCCTAGGATTAATGATCTTTTTTACTAGCTTACCAGATAATGTTGGATTCCAAAGATTGATCGATGGTTAGAGTGCCACCCATTGAGGGTCGAAGAATTTGATATATCTATGATAGTCTTTAGGAGATGATATGTCCATTTTGAGTTTTTCATTATGCTATTCAGTAAAACTAATTGTTCTATGATGTTTAAGGCCTTGAGGAACTGTGTATTTCATCAGTTCCAAGATTATTTGTTTTTTGTGTGTTCATATGATATTTTCATTTACTCCATGTTGTGGGTGGAGCACAATACCATTTAGATATCATTATTGAAACCATGAAAGAATATTTTTTATATGGTAAGCTATCCATGTTTCAGTTTTGGATCAGGGAAATAAAATTTCTTGGGAATGTGATATCTAAAAAGGGAACCTCAATGGATCCTGAAAATATAGAGGAATTTATATCCTATAAGCATCCTTTAATTGTATTTTAGATTATGAGATTATTTAGTTTGTAGGTTACTATATATGTCTTATTTCAGATTTCTCTAAGATTGCATCTTCAATTTTTAAATTAACAATTAACGGTGTAATGCTTGAGTATAATGAAAACTATAAGAGATATTTTGAGGATATGAATATGAGGGTGACTTTATCAATGGTTTTGAATCTTCTAGATTTGGGTTCAAGTTATGATGTTTTCTACAATGCTTCTGATACATTTTTGGGATGTGACTTCATGTATGGGAAATAGGGGTGGCCTATGGATCATTCCATTTACACCCTCATGAGATGAACGGCCTTGACCGTGATCTTGAGGTGGAGAAATTTATCCATGCACTCAAATTGTGGCATCTCTAGAATGGGTTTGAACTTATGATTGTGATAATGGGTTTAACATCTTTAGAATTTTTATTTTGATATTTCATATAATCTTGGGAATATAAATGTAGTCTCCAATTCTTTGAGCATAAATTTTTTGAATCAATATGTGAAGGAGTAAGTGGATAAGTGGTATCTCATGAGATTGTTTGCCGAGATGAGCTTGGTATAGGAGGATGTTTGTTGATAAAAGTTTTTAGATTTTATGAAATATTAATCAACATTGGATGACTGATTTCTACTCATGAAGGTGATATACACCATGTTCTAATGCGTTAGTAAAATCCTTTTTGTTGGAAAGATCTCATGTGAGTGGTCTCAGTCTCCCTGTTGCACTTTGTGCTTCCGTAATATATGGACATTTAGTTTTCCCTGAATAAAGAGTTGATAGACAATGGAAATAGGTCTTTTTGGTCCTTGAAACATGGAAATACTGATATATATCATTACAAAATATATTGGTTATGGTTTTGGGGTATAAGGCGTTCGATGGTAAAAAATTTTATCATGTTGTCTTACTTTTAATAGAATCATGGAGGAACACCATAGCCCTTCTGATTTGTAGCATCTTTTTCCCAATCTAGTATGGCGGTGGGATGATATTTTCATAGATAATTTTATTGATTTTCAAAAATCTCCTTCTGTGAAGGATGTGAGTTGGGTGATCATTGATGGACTCATGGAATTAGTGCATTTCATCTCAATCAAGTAGATAATGAAGGTGTGACATCTTAGTGACTTGTATTTCTGATAGATTGTGTGACTTTTGGGGGTTCCCTATGTAGATAAATATAATAGGGACACATAATTTACATCTAGGTTCTAGAAAGGTTTACAGGAAGTGATGGGTTTGAAGATAATATTTAGAATCGTTTATCATCATTAGATGGATGGGAAAAAAAGAGGAATATCCATTTTCATGGTGATATTCTCCGATATTGTGTGCTTTATTTTTGGTGGATCTTGGGAAAATAATTTTCCATGGGTATATTTGGAATATAAACATAGTTATAAGGCGTCAATTAGGATATCTACCTTTGAGTCTTTGTATGGGTGGCCATATAGATCTTTCTTTTGCTGGAATATTTGAGAGATTTGTCATTGGTTGGGCTAAGTCTAGTTTAGGAGAAGACGGATATTGTTTAGTTGATCAGGAGGGAATTGAACATGGATCAAAGCCTTTATAAATAATAGGTTGTCCATCGTCAACATTTATTTGAGTTCCAGGTTGGTGATTGGGTTTTTCATATATTTCCACCTTCCTTCAGACATCATCAGTTGGGTAAAAGGGGTAATTGAAAACAAATTTTGTGGTCCCCTTTTAGATCATTGGATGACTAGGAAACGTGTGCTATAAATTGGAATTTCAATTTAGCATGACATTTATACTTGAATATTTTTACATTTCCCAACTAAGGAGGTGTATACCAGTTCTTCCCCATGAGGTTGGATTGAAGAATGTTGATCTTGATAATGAAACCACTTTGGTTGAGCAGTTAGTTCATAGTATGGATCATCAAGAGGAGGTAAGGAGTGGTAAAATGATTCTTATATTCTTGGTACAATAGTAGGGCAAAATAGATAGTCACCAGAAATAAAAGTGGGAATTTTTTATGAGGAAGTAGTGACATTGATTATTTTCATGTCCAAGAATCTGAGTGATTTTGGGGTCTGGAATAATTTATGGTGGGATGATTGTAACACCCTGTTATGCTTTTCAGTTAATTCATTTTTTATAATTTGTTTATTATCAGTATTTAGTTTCATTTTTTTCGATTCTCAAGGATGGAAAACATTTTCATGGGAAAATTACCTAAATTTCCGGGATACATGATTAGTTAAATTAATGGAGTCTAGGAATAAATGTGTTTTTTGATTTGAAGGATTCTACCAATGTTTAGAGGGTGTCATGTGTATTTGTGTGATTTTATACTAGAAGTTGGCATGTTTTCGATCAACTGGGTGATTAAACATAGTGTATTGGGATTACACACAATTTAATGTTCTACGAGTATATTTAATGAACACGATACATGGTGTGATGGGTTTATACTCCATGTAATAGGCTGAAGTCATGAAATGGTCTTGAATAAAATTTTAATAAAAAGAAGATTCATTTTACTGTTTATTCAAACATGGTGGATTATATGACGTATAATGGGATTACACACTGTATAATTATCATGATAAGTGGTTTAAGGTCATTTTCTAGGTGTCTAATTTTTTATTCAACCAACATCTTCAATCTCTCGACCCAGAGCTCTCCTAATGAGATTTTGAAGATCTCCTCTACATATAGATTGCTTCATTCAGTGATCGATCATCAGAATTTTTGTGGTGTGACTCTTTGTTTATGTGTTGTTTTTTGTTAATATTTCATTTGTTCATTGACATTGAGATGGATGTGGTTAGGTTCTATATTTTTTATCGGATTGTTTTTAATATCAATCATTTGAAGTTTTCGGTCATGCATTTTCTTTTGAAGGATGATCTATTCTTTCCCAATCAAAGTTATCAATGGCATCTTGTTTTATACTAGTTTGAGGTAAATGTATCTATAAAATTGGTTAATTTTATGGGATTATTTCAGATATTGATAATTTTCTTTTGGATTGTTATTTTCTTGAAGTGATATGTGTTTTCAATGGATTTATGTCAATTTTTTAAAGAGTTTTTCTTTGAAAATTGATTTTCTTTCATTGGAAATGGATTTTTAAATACTAATGTGGATTTTATTTCATTTGAAAATATGTTTATAATATTATGAGCATGGTTTTGACATGATTTTTTTACAATTTTCACATTATGAAACTTTTATGTGTCATGAAAAAGACACAAGTAGCCTTAGTGTGTGTGGAACCACTATAAGGAAACCATTTTTGATATTGATGGACTATGGAAGAAATCAATATTGGTTGGTAATAACATTATTAATTGGGATGTTTATTGAATAATATGAATTGTTCCATATGATTGGTCTTAATAATATATTCTTTTACATTTATATTTACTTATAACTTGATTTATTTTAACATAGATTGTTACTCACATGTGTTTATATGAGTTAGTATCACTTGGAGTCACATAATGGTATTTCATGGATATGTGTTTACTTGATTACCTTATGATTAATTGATATGATTTCCTACTATACCACTTCTAATTTTCATATTTCTTCTTTTTTTAATATGAATGGATTTTATGAAAAAACAATTGGAAATTGATTTATAATTGGATTTAGATTTATGAAAATGATTTGAAAAACTTGTTTTTTAAAATATTGAATTGTTTCATTCTTGGTATTAGAAATTATATAGAAACTATAGTGGTACCCTATTAGGAATTTTTATCAAAATATAATTTTTCCTTGGGGAAGTTGTAAATGTTTTATATCCAGATACAAGTAAAAAGAAAGGGAGTCTTGTAGAATTTCATCTTCACCTTTTTTATTTTACTTCGGTTTGGGTTGGTTTGTATGTGAATTTTTTTCAAATGTATAATTATTGGTCTTGCTTTTTTCAATATCTCATCTTTATCTAGATAAAGTTTGATTGTATGGATCTAGTTGTACATTTTTCTCCTGTATAGTACTCTCGTTTTATTTATTGTTTCATTAAATAGAAGACTTGTTTATTTTCATTATTTAACTCACCATGGGATGGATGACTCGGGTGTATGGTTTGGTTGACCCAGGAAGGTCGGTTACATATAATTAAGCAACTGGCCTACATTATATATTAGGTTTCATTAATAAGGGGAGTTAACAACATAAATTTCAGATATCATTCATTTATAATATATCTATACAAATTAAAAATTATAGTTATATCAACAAGTTAAAAACAAATTATATTACAAAAATTAGAATATACCAAACAAAAAAATCATTTAAATAATAACTTAAACTAAATATTAATTTTAACAATTTTTTTCAAAGTATTAGAATCAATTTTCATATATAATTAAATTTAAAACTAAGGTACTCATTGAAAACAGTTTATTTACATACTTAAAATAAATAGAAAATTTAGATTTATTAGTTAAAAAAATAGTGAATAATGATTCTAACCCATGTCCAAAGAGGATACATATTATTTTAAACCAATTACCCATGAAGTACTCTTGATGGGTCCTTCCATATACTATGACAGAAAAATCTAATCCCTTAAAACAAATCCATAATAATATATAATCATTCAACCATAAAACCAAAACATCTTTATCAAAAACTAATCCAAAAAAACAAGCACATAATACCCAAAAAATTTCCAAACATTTCACTTTAAAAAACCAAATAGATTTTACCCCTAATAAACGAAATCAAGGTTCAAAATAAAGAAACCCTAAGTAAATCACTAGAAACTAATGTTTATCAAATCATTCATTATGAACACAAATGATACTCATATAGTTCTCATTAAACAAAAAAATTATTTCATTGTATATGAATGGATTTCATCCAAAATTTGGTGAAATAGAAAACATGAGAACCTATTCATATCAATGGAGAAGATGATATAAGATGATGAATATGAAAGAGAGTTAAAGAAGATTTGTTTTTGGTTTATATAAAGAAAATATCATTTGATTCACCAAATATCAAAGGGTTGTGATTAAAGGGGGAGAAAAACCAAAATTGATCCATGGAGAGGATCAAGATTTTATGGGTAAGAACATAATTAAAGGTGTTACAAAGAGAATTAATAGGATGAGGGAAATGACTAAAATCATTTAATTTTAAAAATATAATTGGTTCATTCCATTTGGTACCTCACCAAGTTCCACATATTGAATATTCATAGCATAAAATTTTATACCCTTGGATAGGAACACTATGTAATAGATACCCACAAAAACATTATCATACCCCAAAAAAATTTTAAAATAATATTTATTTCCTTTTTTTGGATATATATATGATCCCATTTACATATAGATGAATATTAAATAATATAATGAAATTCCTAAAATTTCATTATGATATTTATAATTAAATTAGTGTATTTTACAATGAAATATGACCCCTATCAAAATCCAAAATTTCAAAAAACCTCAAAATTTCATTAGTAATTTACTTAAAAACCACAATAAAGAAGGTCAAGATAATTAAATACATAACAACATCGTTTCTTTTATCTGTAAAAAATAAAATATGTAATCCACTAGATGTTGGGACCTTGTTTGAGGGAAGAAGGTTTTCACATACTGAATGATGTTGTTTCTAGGGGAATTGGATTTTTTTTCCAAAGGTAATAAATAAAATAAATTTTTTATTTGTTGGTGATCATATTGATCATTGTATTAAGGATTACAGACTCAAAATTCCTAATAAAGTCCATCATGTTGAGAATATGTTTTCCAAATAAAAATATTCATATGACTCACATTTTTTCTACAATGAAGTGTTGATCATAATTATGAAGTTAATCAGATTTTTCATGGATCAGATATAAACTTGACAATGATTTGTTGTTTTATATTTCATAAAAGTCATAAGTTGTTTGAAAAACATGTGACAAAAGATTTATTAATTAAAGGGGAGTGCTAAAAGTCATATTAAGGGTTGGAAAAAAGGAAGTTTTTGGAAGGATGGGAAGATAAAAAACCTTCCATTATAAGTTAGATGATTTGAAAGTTGATCATAAAAGTATTCAATGTCATGGGAAAGTAATGATACAGGTAAGGGATTGTGTAAGAATGAACTTTTTGGAGTTAAATAATTATTCTCTCATTTCGTTAGTGTGATAACACCAAACAAGGTTTTTTTTAAAGGATGATGAGATCATAAAAAGATGATGATTCTAGTTTATATTCATACTAATAATCATAAAGAAATAAAGAATTTTAGATAAAAATCTATTGTATTGTTATCTAAAAATGAAAGAATTTACTTATTTTGAAGTTAATGGAATGGGTCCACTGGGTGTAGTGTGACACCAATAATCTGAGTCCCACCGATAATGTTCCTATGATAAAAACTATAGATTTTTTTGGAGTTTTTAGTCCCAAAAAATAAAGAAAAGTTTCTTATGATCAATTTTAAGAATAAAATCAATGATAAATAAAAAATTTAGTCAACCATTTTCATCAAGATAAATTATTGATTGTTTTTTGAGTGGGAACATTGCTTTCCCTTATCAAGTTGGTTAATTAAAAACAGAAATTTGATATGTCCTCCTTTAGTGAAAGAGATATACTATCTTTTTTCTTATTATAAATGCTTCCAAATCCATTAGACTAGTAATGAAATTGATTATTGGAGTGGAGAAAAGACTCATCTATCTGAAATAGGATAACACCAAAAACATCCCTAGATACAGAATCATCAATCAGAAGAAATTAAGAAAATATTAAATATTATATGAAGATAAACATTTTATCAAATGAGGTATGAAATTTTTATATAATGGTTTTAATATCCTCATGTTTTCATCATAATGGGAGGTATACATTTCTGATGAATTTTTTTGTGGGTTAAGAAAATCTGTATGACCAAATACTACCTTCATAATGATTAAATTGGAATGAAGAACCCCACTTAGACTAAATATTGAAAATATAATATAATGTGAGATTAATTTGTGAGAATACATGATAATATTTGAGAAGAGATGGTAAGGGATGAATGAGTAAATAATGTTCCGAAAATTTATGGGAAATTATTGTTTATGGAAACTTGGTTGAGTGGTAAAATTTTCTATAATCTTGTCCACACCATATTTAGATAACCTATAAACAGAAGGGGTACTTGTTATATTTTTGAAACCTATACAATTCATGAGTAATGAATAGAGAAGGAGGATTGTTGAATAATTCTATAGAGAATGAGTTTTTGGATTGTGTTTTCGTGATGATGTTTGTGGGATAGAAAGGGAAAGGGTAAGAGAGAAGATCATATTTATTTGATCCTTATATTAGGATGAATCATTAGATTGGGAATCAGAGGGGGATTTCTATACCTAGACAGAATAAGTCTATTATTTTCTCAACAATATTTTGATAGAATTTTATTTTTTGTATTGAGAAATCATATTCAGAATCAGACTGGGAAATTGGACTGAGTTCCACTAATAAGTCTGAGAAGTTCTTAAGTGTTGTAGGGTACGAAATTTCTGAATTATTTTGAATCTTATATTTATGAATTTTGATCAAACATAACTGTAACATGTTAGCTACCCAAATTGTATTAAATCAATTCATGAAACTTTAAGGTAAATCATTGTTTTATTGAAAATAGTTTTAAACAAGTGTAAGGGAATATCCTTCTCATTAAATACAAAAAGGTATTTTTCAGTGGATAATGTGGTATTGAATTATTTCCAAACCATATAAAGGTTTTAGCTACTCTTTTTGAGTAGTTAAACTTATAAATTATTGTGTTTCTATAGATGTTTGATTCTTTGGTTTTCAACGATACTAAAAACTATTTAGGAGGAGGAAATGGTTTTTTTAGAAATATGGAAACATAAAAGAAAATGATTTTAATGATTTACCCCTCCCACTCCCAGTGATACTTGACCATGACTGGGCACATAAAATAGACATATCATAAGCTTTTAAACCACTAATATTGAAAACATCATTTTTTTCTATAACCACAATTTATCACCATAGACTAAAATCATTTACTAAAAATTTCACATATAGTGACCCAAGACTTTTACCCCTATTATTAGATTATTTTTAATATAAATATCCCTTAATTACAATAGAAATATCAGGATTCATACTCTCTTTGGAGTACTAAATACATATAACATCAATAAAAACACAAACCGAATTACGTATTTTTTCACCTTGGTGAGATCCTTAGTCCCTATGAGAAAAAAAACTACATAGGATAACCTATGTAATATAAAAAATAATGGGTTGAGCTAAAATACCTTTAAGGGAATAAACATGAAAAGAAGATAATGTGTCTATAAAAGGAATAACATAATATAATAATGGATTTGGTGCATGAGTAATCACATAGAAGAAGACCATAAGAAAAATAGTATCATAAAATCATGGTATCATAGGAAATGTATAAAGAACATATAACATGACATAGAAATGAGTCAATTATAACTTCCAAAATAATATCACATGGAATAAAAAGTCCAAAAGTGGATTAGTTCTACTCCCCAATCCAATAAATGAAGTATCATTACACGAATTCTTTACTCAATGCATCACAACAATATTTGTATGAACCCATCATAAAATTTCCCGGATTTATGATTTCCATAAACATTTAATCAATTATAAGCCATAATATATGAATTTCCAATATAATTAAAATGAGATTCATAATCATTTATCTAATCACAAAAAATGGAAATTTTTAATGAATGTATTCAATAAATGTATATAAGGAATATATTACCCCATATATAGAAGAGAGAATAATCAAGGAATAAATGTGAGAGACATATATAAATAATTCAAAATCATTATATAACATTAAAGGGAGATGGAAATTGTGTTAGAGAGAGAATGATCATAACCCAAGGAAAATAGTGGTTTAGAGAGATTTCGTATACCCATAAGAATAACATTTCTCAATAGAATAATATATATCCCATTTAAACACTTTAAAAAAAACATATAACATAAGGAAATTGGTTTTTTAATTAAAAAAAACATATAAGATTATAAAATAAGATAAATATATGATAACGGTTTTTGTAGAAGTAAACGTCATTATTTCCATATATGATGTAACGCCCCGACCCCAGTTACCCAGAGTCGGTGCATTATTTTAATACATTTGCATGATTACAAGGAATAAAGTCTCGAAGGACCGATCGGTTTAGCAGTCTTGGAAAATAGATTAAATACATTAATGTTACATTAAACATAATAAGATACAAAAAAACATAAATATTCCTTTATGAATGCCATTATTCCCTTGGATTAACCTTGCATATCAATCACTATACACTTCTTGGGATCCTGGGAAAAATAAAACATAGAAAGGGGTGAGGTCAAATGCTCAGTATGGTTAAGCAATACAGTGGAAACTTTCATAAATAATCATACACATTTAAGGAAATGTATCACTAAAACAAAAGCCTTTTAAACTGGAACTTTAGCATAATATGGAAAAAATAAAATGAAATAATGCCATTTACTTATTTACATGGATATTCTATTAGTCGAATAATCACATGAAATATTAATAACCACTTTTATAAAGATGGAATACATAATGCCAGACTTTCATAACCACATAGTCAAGGACTTATGCCAAGACTACAAATATGATTTTATCAAGGCCTTGTGCCAAGACAATAGTTTGTCTGATGAGACCTACCGATGCATCAAGGAGCTGTAGCAGGCTCCACCCATCACTTATTAAGTCTAATTCATTCCTCATATGATAAGGTTTAAACATAACATAAACATTTGTATTAAAAATGGCATACAAAATGTCAATACATCACCCATAAACCATGAATGGTATAAAAATAACACATCCACAATCAAACATATCACAAAACCTACAATATAATACATAATATTTGTATCATAATAATTCAACTTCAAACATGTTTAAAATCCATTAAAGGATTTGGACATAGATGAAAATGATTTGTAAAACTCTTTGAGAGAAATATCCCTTTTTCATGAAAACATTTAAAAGTCACACAATTTATAAAGGAAGAAATTTAAATACATTTTTGAATCAAAGTGTCCAATACCACTTTGAAACTTTTGAAAGTAATTAACATTTTAAAACATTCATGTACATTTTAATAAATCCTTAAAACCATTTTGAAAATATGGACATTAATGAGAATGGATTAGAAGAATAAATCATTAAATCATTAAAAATGATGTTTTAGTAAAAAGTTCCTTAAAATAATCCATTTGAAAACTGTTTTATGAAACATGGAAATTGATAATTAAGATGTCCCTGTAGATAATTACATAAAAGTAACCTCAGATAATAAAGAGATTGTGAAATTAACCCTTACCCATTTGGTAACTTACAAAACATACACACCATGAAAGAGGTATCATACAATGAATATGTAAATACACATAAATTGAAGTGTATTACACAAAGAATACAATTATGTGTAGTACATACACCACATAAAAGGTAATAGTGGTAATATGGTACGAATCTCACGGGAATAAGAAGTGAGATGAAAACCCCTTACCTTACAGTTTCCTTTAGGCGAGGGTACATTTAACCTCATGTATGAATATCGTAGTATGTTATTAAAGTATAGAAAAACCATATTAATATTTATGATATCATACATGATTCATTTATTACTTTATACAACCAATTTAATAATAATTTCCATGTTAAATTAACATTTCGGGTAATAATCACTTTCTTTGTCGTACATGTTTTAACTTGTTACTCTCGATTGTATCAATTAGATAAAGATTTATGTACTTATAGAATATAAAAAATGATTTATATATCATACATAATTATAATATAAATATGTATAATAGACATATTTATGAAATGAAAAACACCATTTATGGAGATGGTAGTCCATACGTAAGCATAAAAGTTGTGTCCGTTTTCATCTCGTATTGAACAGAACTAAGTGAATAAGATATATGTAAGTACATATATATATATATATATCCAATATCATTATTATGTAATATATTATATACTTATTAGTAATTTATATTTTTATAATCATCAATGAATACTGAACGTGGAAATGAATCCCATCGCGTCATGGAGATTGTAATCTGTACGTACTCACGAGCGACAATATCATTTTTGTAAAGTTGTGGAATTGGATGGAATATTAATTTTACCAAGAAGTTATCATGTTATTTTCATTATTTATATACATTTTACTCATCATTATATCCATCCAAATAACATAGTGTTGAATAACAAATTACACCACCACGTGGCGATGGTAAGCCGTACGTACGCACGCATGGTGACATTATCATTCATAAGAAGGATAAGATAATGAATATAGTTGTTCCATATTTATAATAACATAACAGTATATATAATATACTGTAGTTATTATATTATAATGTAGACAACAGAGAAAGATTAAGTGAAAGAATAAGAGAACTTGAAAGAGGGTGGCGAAATCATTACCTTTTTTTCGGGTTATTCCTTTTGATTTCATCAAAAGAGCCCCTTAGGATGGCTTTATGACCAAATAAAGGCCTCTAGGATGTATTTAGGATAGTTTGGAGGATATTTGGGTAGGGTTTGGCTGAGACAAATGGCCTAGATGGTGTGAATTAGTGTGAACGGGGAGTGCCCTTTTATAAGAGGGGTGAGGGGAACCTTAGAAAAAACATAAAATATTATTTTATAATAAATTCATTTTCGGTTTATAATGGCTCCAAAAAGAATTATTTAAAGTATAAGGTGGTTATGGATCTCAAACATCTCAACCAATAAGTTTTAGATAGGTTTAGGTCACCATATTAACCTTAACTTTTAGATTAAACTCTTAGTTAAATTGTTTAACTTTTATCGTGTCTTCTTTTATTCTTACTCTATAGGTTATTAAACATACTATAAACATGTAATAGAACCTAAATTGGCTCATTAATGAGATATATAATATTATTTAATCCCTTTTTCCAAACCTTACATTTTTAGGAATATTATATCAACCAATAATATAGAATTTTTTTAAAATATTAATTTATGTCAATTTTTACACTTTTTGGTATTTTGTTTTTGTGAAAGTCATCACAACTAGATAACTTCTAAAAATATACATTGAATCATCCTTATAATGTCATATTAAACTATAAAATTCGTGTATGTCATAAATTTTTTTGAAATTATATTTATTATAATATTTATAATACCATTTATTTGATTCTTTCATGAATAAGGTAATTACTGCATCATCATTGTGTCATAAATAAATTTATTTATTTAATGTCTAAAAATTATAAATAAAATACCATGATTTAGGAAATTTTTTTATCTTTCTAATTTATATTTATAATCTAATTTATCTTATGAATAACCCAATATAAAAAATGTTTTAGTTATTAAACTTTGATTTTAACTCTTTTAACACTTCTTTGAATTAGATAATAATAAATGTCCTAATCTAATCCAAGTGGACCTAAATGATAATATTTTATTCCTAAGGCAGTTTTTGGTCGAGATACACTTTTCCTACAGAATTAGGACATGTGTTAGGGTAATATTAATATCATTTTTACCCATAATTACCATATTTACTTTTAGCCGTGGTAAATAAAAGTAAAAAGTTACAATTCCCCAAAAAAAATTATATTATTGAACAAAATTTTAGTCCTTGATATTAACCATGTCTCTAGGAGTTTTAAAATTCAACTCATAGAAGTTGTAAAATTATGTTTTATGTAAATTTTCAAATTCTCCTAGGAGGTGGGTAAAAGTCAGTGAAAAGTAAAATAAAAATTATATATATATAAAATTATTATAAACTGACTCCAATGAATTAAATTGAACTTATATAGGTATTATGTATCTATATTGACCTAAAATAAATTTAAATAAAATAAATAATTATTTAAATAAAAATTCGTTTTTAATCAATAACTCATTGTTTTTTCACTATTTATAAAAAATTGAACATTTTCAGAAAAATACCAAAAATTTGCCCTAGGACAATTTCAATATTTTGGATCCAAAAATGAATTATATTTTACCAAATTAAAAACATTGAAGTTTCATTTATTAATTTAAAATTAATTCCCATTGTCAAAACCAAAAGGCGGATTTTTAAGAAACAATATCTATCAAAATATTGACACTTCTTTATGTCTAATCTCAAAGTGCAATTACTTAAAATTACCAGCATTGGATTTAATGGTAAAAATATAATATATTTATACTTCCAAACCATTAGAATTTATAATTTTACACTACAAAGTATTTTGATTAAAAAAGTGGTTTTCAGTTAAAATATTGCATTTTTCACTATTCACCCAAATATGAAAGTTATCAGAAAAACACAAAAAATTTATTGAAACTAAATTCTTATGTCCTGATTCTAAATAAGAAGTTTATTTTGTATAATTTAATGTATAAAAGTTTCAAATATTGGATTTAAAAAGGGTTTACCATTAAAAGGCGGTAAAAGAGATTTTTTTGAAAAATACTTCTTTTATCTGAAAAATGAATTAAGTCTTACATTATTTCTAAGAAACTCATAATATGGATTCTAAAATTGTAAGGATTACATATAGTTCAAAATTAATTTAATACTATTCATAACCGCTTTTGAATGGCTAGTTTGGTAAGTTGTAGGGGGGCTTAAACTCAGTGTTGCGTGTAGTGTAAGTTATTGAATTATTTTGAAGAAATAACATAAATTGAAATCTTGGGGAGTTACATTCTTCCCTCCTTCAAGAAATTTCATCCTCGTAATTTGAAAGTATTCTTAGAAAATAGAATGTTGAAATTAGAAAATACCATTGTGGGAAACCCCACATTAGAAATTGGGTTAATAAAATTTTTTCTTAATAAGTGGAAAAGGGGAATGAAAAAGTCACAACCATATTATGATCTCGATTAGGAGAACATTGGTGGAAATTAGAGACACATAATTAGAGGAAAAATGTAAATATTTATAGGGAGTGATTGAGGTCATCAATCACAAACAATTGTAGAATGGTGGGCCTCAAAGCCACCAATCTATGATGATTTAAAATACCATCGGTTCAACAAAACATATGGTATTAGGATAACACATTTTTGTTTTTAATATCCCTTACCTAATGTTTAATAATTAATTTAATCATAAAATAATAGGAATATATATATATATATATGTATGTATATATATACTTAACATGTAGAGTTTCATCCTTCAACTAATTTCTACCACAAACTCATATTTCACTCTAAAAGATAATAGAACTTAAAAAAATATATTTATCCAATTCGTTTAGTGTTAACAAATTGAATTTATAATTCATCTACCAGACCTTTTAAAAAAACTATATTATTCAATCCATGACATCACGTGGGTCAGTGATAGGTGATACACCTTTGTCTCCTTTTGGTTGTGGGTTCAAGTCTCACGGCCTTGCCGGATGCGACGAGTTGCCGCTCGACCTCTGGTTTGTCCTTTTTATGGAAATCCAAAAATAATCTTAACAATAGTATCCAATTTCAAACTTAATCCATTCCATCCTTTATAATTATCCAAAATACTTATATCAAAACTCTTAGTCCAAAATATACAAGGAAGTTAAACATAATGAGGATCCTTTTTTCCAGGTAATAACATGTGAATGCCTTCATCGTGTATTATTTTACAACACCGTAACATCCTAAATTATCAAAATCAACCATCTCTTATTCCAAAATCACTACCCCATTATCAGAATCATATTATGGATTACCTTTCCTTCAACCATTTATTTTCCAAAAAATGTAGCTTACTATTAAGTAACTTTTCTTAGAACTATATAATCTCAAATCCTCAATAAAATAGTACTGTAGTACAATCCTTATTTATCTCCATAATTCATGAAACCAGTATACTGTTGATACAACACTCAAAAGAAATAATTCTATAATAACAAATTAAGAACAATAGTCATTTCTCTTCATCTGAGGTAGTATCATAACATGATTATTATCCAATAACATCATTTGCAGTATACTCTTATGAATGGGATATTGATTCAAGTAGTGTCTCAACACCTTGCAGATGAAGCATTTTACATTGGAAAACCTTTTCTTACCTTTTCAAACACGTACTTGGTGTCCTTTTTCTCCACACTTATAACAAACTCTAATTCCCTTCAAGCATTTACCAAGGTGATTCATTCCACATTTATCACATATTGTAAAATCCTTCTTTTCCCTCTTCCCTTTATCCATCTTTCTTTCTTCCATCTTTTTCTTCTCTTGCTCCCCTTCAAATACATAGGACTCAGAGAATTATTTACTTATCTTATTAACACAAGATACTATTTCTTCATATGTTGAGAATATATGGTAGACTATTTACCTTTTAAATGATGGCTTAATACTATGAAAGATATGATCCTTCTTACTCTTTAGATTATACGAATTGCTGGATTTCACATTCCTTCTACTGGGTACGATTTCTATACAATGGAATACACTTGGTCAGTTTATGAATTGAAATGAATAATTCCAAACATGTAAAATACCTATCATAAATTGAACAGTTTATGGAAATAATACATAAAAATATTTTCTTGGAGGATATAGATACTTGTAAATCCTTCATAATTATTTGTAAAGAAAATGAGAATTATCCAAATAATATCCCCCGAGAGTGTCGTAAACAAGAGTGTAGCAAAGCCCATTGTCATTCTCCAGTTCCCGTTTGAGTCTAGCTCAAACTGGTTTTTTCAAGTTTTACCCCTAGGTATATCTATGCCAAATCTGCCTCTACCTGGTTGTATCTTGGCATGGATGTATTTTCTTGGAAAGCTCACAAAATCTCTACATTACCAAAATTCTAGGAAGTTCTTCTATACTAATCCTCAAATTCTATCTTATGGTGATGTTCTCTAATCTGAGTTTATCTAAATCTAGTTTCCAAGGTTATGGATAAACTACCTCTGATACCAACTGTAACACCCCGACCCGAGTTACCCAGATTCGGTGCATTATTTTAATACATTAGCATGATTACAAGGAATAATGTCCCGAAGGACCGATAGGTTTAGCAGTCTTGGAAAATAGATTACATACATGAATGTTACATTAAACATAATAACATACAAAACAACATAAATAATCCTTTATGAATGCCATTATCTCCTTGGATTAACCCTGCATATCAATCACAATACACTTCTTGGAATCCTGGGCAAAATAAAACATAGAAAGGGGTGAGCTCAAACGCTTAGTAAGGGTAAGAAATACAGTGGAAACTTTAATAAATAAGCATAAACATTTAAGGAAATGTATAACTAAAACAAAATCCTTTTAAACTTGAACTTCAACATAATATGGCAAAAATAAAATGAAATAATTTCATTTACTTATTCACATGCATATTCTACTAGTTGAATAATCACATGCAATATCAATAACCACTTTCATAATTATGGAATGCATAAGGCTAGATTATCATAACCACATAGTCAAGGACTTGTTCCAAGACTAAAAATAAGATTTTTTCGAGGCCTTATTCCATGACACTAGTTTGTCTCATGAGACCTACCTATGCATCGAGGAGCTATAATGGGATCCACCCGTCACTTACTAAGTCCAATGCATTTCTCATATAAAAAGGTTTAAACATAACATAAACATTCATATTAAAACTGACATGAAAAATGTCAATACATTACCCAGAAACCATGAATGGTATAAAAATAACACATACACAGTCAAACATATCACAAAACCTTCAATACAATACAGAATATTTTTATAATAATAAATCAACTTCCAACAACTTTAAAATCCATTAAAGGATTTTGACATAGACGAAAATGATTTCGAAAACTCTTTGAGAGAAATATCCCTTTTTCATGAAAACATTTAAAATCTCACAATTTAGAAAGGAAAACATTTAAATACATTTTTGAATCAAAGTGTCCCATACCACTTCAAAACTTTTGAAAGTAATTAACATTTTAAAACATTCATGTCCATTTAAATAAATCCTTAAGACCATTTTGAAAATATGGACATTAATGATAATGGTTTAGAAGAAAAAATATTTAAAACATTTAAAAATATGTTTTAGTAAAAAGTTCCTTAAAACAATCCATTTGAAAACTATTTTATGAAACATGGATATGGATAATAAATATTTCCCTGTAGATACTTATGTGAAAACAACCCCAGATAAAATAGAGATTGTGAAATTAACCCTTACCAATTTGGTAACATACAAAACATACACCACATGAAAGAGGTATCACACAATGAATATGTAAATAAACATAAATTGAAGTGTATTACACAAATAATATAATTATGGCCATTACATACACCACATAAAAGGTAATAGTGGAAATATGGTACGAATCTCATGGGAATAAGAAGTGAGATGAAAACCCCTTACCTTGCACTTTCCTTTAGTCGAGGGTACGTTTAACCTCATGTATGAAGATATTAGTATGTTATTAAAGTATACTAGAACCATATTAATATTTATGATATCATACATGATTCATTTATTACATTATACTACCCATTTAATAATAATTTCCATGTTAAATTAACATTTCGGGTAATAATCGCTTTCTTTATCATACATGTTTTAACTTGATAGTATTGATTGTATCACATTGATAAAGATTTAAGTAATTCTAGAATATATAACATGATTTAGATATCATATATATTTAGATTATAAATATTTATAATAGACATATATATGAAATGCAAAACACCGTTTATGGAGATGGTAGTTTGTACGTATGCATAAACGTTGTTTCCGTTTTCATCTCGTATTGAACGGAACTAAGTGAATAAGATATATGTAAGTACACACACACAAACATATATATATATATCCAGTATCATTATTATGTCATATATTATATACTTATTAGTAATTTATATTTTTATAATCGTCAATGAATGGTGAACGTGGAAATGAATCCCATCGCGTCGTGGAGATGGTAATCCGTACGTATGCACGAGCGACAATATCATTTCCTTAAAGTTGTGGAATTGGATGGTATATTAATTTTAAAGAGACATTAGCATGTTATTTTAATTATTTATATACATATTACTCTTCATTATATCCATCCAAATAACATAGTGTTGAATAACAAATTACACCACGACGGGAAGATGATAAGCTGTACGTACACACGCATGGTGACATTATCATTCATAAGATGGATAAGATAATTAATATAGTTTTTCCATATTTATAATAACATCAAAGAATATATAAGATACTAGAGTTATTATTTTATAATGGAAACAAAAAAGAATGAGTTAGTGCAAGAATAAGAGAACTTGAAAGAGGGTGGTGCAATCATTACCTCTTCTTCTGGTTCTTCCTATTGATTTGATAAAAACGGCTCCTTAGAATGGCTTTATGACAAAAGGAAGGACTATAGAATGAACTTAGGATAGTTGGGAGGATATTTGGGTAGGGTTTGGCTGAGAAAAATGGATTATAAGGTGTGAATTAGAGTGAAGGGGGGGGGGGTGCCCTTTTATAAGAGGGGTGAGGGGTACCTTAGGAAAAACTTTAAATATTATTTTATAATAAATTCATTTTCGGTTTCTAATGGATCAAAAATGAATTATTTAAAGACTAAGGTGGGTATGGTTTCAAAAACTCTCAACCCATAGGTTTTAGACAGGTTTAGGTCACCATATTAACCTTTACATTTAGATTTAACTAATAGTTAAATAGTTTAACTTTTACTGCGTCTTCTTTTATTCTTACTCTATATGGTTAGTAAACATAATCTAAACATCCAAGAGAACATAAAGTGGCTCATTAATGACATATATAATATTATTTAATCCCTATGGATGGACATTACATTTTTAGGAATATTTTATCAACCAATGATATAGTATTTGTTTTAAATATTAATTTATGTCAATTTTGACACTATTTGGTATTTTGTTTTTGTGAAAGTCATCACAACTAGATAACTTCAAAAATTATACACTAAATCATACCTATCATGTCATATTCACCTAGAAAATTCGTGGATGTCATAAAAACTTCTAAATTATATTTATTTTAATATTTATAATACCATTTATTTGATTCATTCATGAATAAGGTAATTACTGCATCATCATTATGTCGTAAATAAATTTATTTATGTAATGCCTAAAAATTATAAATAATATACCATGATGTAGGAAATCTTTTTATATTCCTAATGAATATTTATAATCGAATTTATCTTATGAATAACCATATATGAAAAATGTTTTAGTTATTAAACTTTGATTTCAACTCTTTTAACTCTTCTTTGAATTAAATAATAGTAAATGTCCTAATCAAATCCAAGTGGACCTAAATGATAATATTTTATTCCTAAGGTTGTTTTTTGTTGATATACACTTGTCTAATAGAATTAGGACATGTGTTAGGGTAATATTAATATCATTTTTACCCTTAATTACCCTATTTACTTTTATCCGCGGTAAATAAAAGTAAAAAGTTACAATTCACCAAAAATTATATTTGTATTATTGAACCAAATTTTACTCTGGGATATTAACCGTGTCTCTTGGATTTTTGAAATTCAACTCAGAGAAGCTATAAAATTACGTTTTATGTAAATTTTCAAATTCTCCTAGGAGGTGGGTAAAATATGGTAAAAATTTCAATAAAATTTATATATATATAATTATTATAAAATGACTCCAATGAATTAAATTGAAATAAATAAAAATAAATAATTATTTAAATAAAAATTCATTTTTAAGTAACAACTCTATTTTTTCACAATTCATCAAAAATTGAACGTTTTCAGAAAAATACTAAAAATTCACCCTAGGCTAATTTCGGTATTACAAATCCAAAAATGAAGCCTGTTTTACCAAATTCAAAACATATAAGTTTCATTTATTAATTTAAATTTAATTCCCCTTGTCAAAACCAAAAGGAGTATTTTTAAAAAACAATATCTATCAAAAGATTGACACTTCTTTATGTCTAATCTCAAAGTGAAATTACTTAAAATGACCAGAATTGGATTAAATGGTAAAAATATAATCTATTTATACTTCCAAATCATTAAAATTTATAATTAAACACTATAAATTATTTTGATTACAAAAGTTGTTTTCCATTAAAATATAGTATTTTTCACTATTCACCCAAATATGAAAGTTATAAGAAAAAAACCAAAAATTTATTGAAACTAAATTCTTATGTCCCGATTCTAAAGAAGAATTTTATTTTTTCAAATTGAATATATAAAAGTTTCAAATATTGGATTTAAAAATTGTTCACCATTAAAAGGTGGTAAAAGTGCATTTTTTGAAAATTACTTCTTTTATCGGAAAAAATGAATTAGTTTATAAATTATGCATAAGAAACTCATAATATGGATTCTAAAATTATAAGGATTATATATAGTTAAAAATTATGTTAATACTATTCGTAATCGCTTTTGAATGGCTAGTTTGGTAAGATGTCGTGTTCCTGAACTCAGTGTTTTGTGTAGTGCATGTTATAGAATTATTTTGAAGAAATAACGTACTTTGAAATGTTGGGGTGTTACATTCTTCTATCCTTCAATAAATTACATCCTCGCAATTTGAAACTGTTCTTCTAAAATAATATATTGAAATTAGAAAATACCTTTCTGGGAAAACCCACATCATAAATTGGGTTAATAAAATTTAGTCTTGATAAGAGGAAAAGAGGAATGAAAAAGTCACCACCAAATTATGATCTAGATTAGGATAACATTGGTGGAAATTAGACACACATAATAAAAGGAAAAATGTAAATATTTATAGGGAGTGATTGAGGTCATCAATCACAAACAATTGTAGGATTGTGGGCCTCAAAGTCACCAATTTATGATGATTTAAAATACCATCAGTTCAACAAAACACAAGGTATTATGATGACACATTTTTGGTTTTAAGATCCCTTCCCTAAAGTTTAATAATTAATTTATACATAAAATAATAGGAATATATATATATATATTTGACCAGTAGAGTTTCATCCTTCAACTAATTTCTACCCCAAATCATCTTTTACTCTAAAAGATAATAGAACATAATTTTTTTTTCTATTTATCTTATTCATTTAGAGTTAAAAAATGAATTTATAATTCATCTACCAGACCCTTTAAAAAAACTACATTATTCAATCCAGGACATCACGTGGGTCAATGATAGGTGATACACCGTTTTCTCCCTTCGGTTGCAGGTTCAAGTCTCGTGGCCTTGCTGGATGCGACGAGTTTCCCCCAACCTCCATGTTATCCTTTTTATGGAAATCCAAAAATAATCTTAAAAATAGTATCCAATTTAAAACTTAATCCATTCCAGCCTTTAGAATTATCCAAAATACTTATATCTAAACTCTCAGTCCAAAATATATAAGGAAGTTAAACATAATGAGGATCCTTTTTTCCAGGTAATAACATGTGAATGCCTTCATCTTGTATTCTTTTACAACACCACAACATCCTAAATTACCAAAATCAACCATCTCTTATTCCAAATTCACTACCTCATTATCAGAACCATATTAAGGATTACCTTTCCTTAAACCATGTATTTTCCAAAAAGTGTATCTTACTATTAAGTCAATTTTCTTAGAACTATATAATCTCAAATCCTCAATAATATAGTACTGCGGTACAATCCTTATTTATCTCCATAATTCATGTAACCTGTATACTATTGATACAACACTCAAATGAAATAATTCTATAATAACAACATAAGAACAATAGTTATTCTTCTTCATCTGAGGTAGTATCATAACTTGATTATTATCCAATAACATCATTTTTGGTATACTCTTATGAATGGGACATTGATTCGCGTAGTGTCTCAACACCTTGCAGATGAACCATTTTAAATTTGAAAACTTTTTATTACCTTTTCAATCATGTACATGGTGTCCTTTTTCTCCACACTTATAAAAAACCCGCATTCCCTTCAATCATTTACCAAGGTGATTCATTCCACATTTATCGCATATTGTAAAATCCTTTTTTCCCACTCCCCTTAATCCATATTTCTCTCTTCCATCCTTTTCTTCTCTTACTTCCTTTCAAATCCATAGGACTCAAGGAATTATTTACATATCTTATTAACACAAGATATTATTTCTTCATATGTTGAGAATACATGGTAGACTATTTCCCTTTTAAATGTTGGCTTGATACTATGAAATATATGATCCTTCTTACTCTTTGGATCATACGTATTGTTGGAGTTAACATTCCTTCAACTCGGTGCCATTTCTATACAATGGCATACACTAGGTCAGTTTTTGAATTGAAATGAATAATTCAAAACTTATAAAATTCCTAACATAAATTGAACAGTTTATGGATATAATCCATAAAAATATTTTCTTTGAGGAGATATATAATCGTAAATCCTTCATAATGATTTGTAAAGAAAATGAGAATTATCCAAAGCATATACCCCGGGAGTGTCATAACCAAGAGTTTAGCAAGGCCCGTGGTCGTGCACCAGTTCCCATTTGAGTTTAGCTCAAAGCGGTGTTTTTGGGTTTTACCCCCAGGTACATCTATTCTAGAGCAACCTCTACCTACTCGTATTCAGGCAGGGATGTATTTTCTTGGAAAACTCACCAAATCTCTAAATTACCAAATTCTTGGAAGTTCTTATATACTAATCCACAAAGTCTATCTTAGGTTAATGTTCTCTAATCAGAGTTTATCAAAATCTAGTTTCCAAGGTTTTTTCTTAACTTCCTCTGATAACAACTGTAACGCCCCGTCCACAGTTACCCAGTGTCGGTGCATTATTTTAAAACATTGGAATGATTACAAGGAATAAAGTCCCAAAGGACCGATTGGTTTAGCAGTCTTGGAAAATATATTACATAAATGAATGTTAAATTACACATAATAACATACAAAACAACATAAATAATACTTTATGAATGCCTTTATTCTTTTTGATTAACCCTGTATATCAATCACAATACACTTCTTGGAATCCTGGGCAAAATAAAACATAGAAAGGGGTGAGCTCAAATGCTCAGTAAGGGTAAGAAATACAAGAAAAACTTTCAAAAATAGGTATAAACATTTAAGGCAATGTAAAACTAAAACAAAAGACTTTTAAACTTGAACTTCAGCATAATATAGGAAAAATAAAATGAAATAATTCCATTTACTTATTCACATGGATATTATACTAGTTGAATAATCACATGAAATATCAATAACCACTTTAATAATGAGGGAATGAATAATGCCAGACTATCATAAACACATAGTCAAGGCCTTGATCCAAGACTACAAATAAGATTTTCTCAAGTCCTTATTCCAATACACTATTTTGTCACATGAGACCTACCGATGCATCGAGGATCTATAGCGGGATCCACCCGTCACATACTAAGTCCAATACATTCCTCATATGAAAAGGTTTGAACATAACATTAACATTCATATTAAAACTGGAATACGAAATGTCAATACTTTACCCATAAACCATAAATGGTATAAAAATAACTCATCCACAGTCAAACATATCACAAAACCTTCAATAAAATATAAAATATTTGTATCATAATAAATCAACTTCAAACAAGTTTAAAATCTAATAATTGATTTTGACATAGATGAAAATGATTTGTAAAACTCTTTGATAGAAATATACCTTTTTCATGAAAACATTTAAAAGTCACACAATTTTTAAAGGAAGACATTTAAATACATTTTTGAATCAATGTGTCCCATACCACTTTGAAACTTTTGAAAGTAATTAACATTTTAAAAAATTCATGTCCAATAAAATAAATCCTTAAAACCATTTTGAAAATATGGAAATTAACAAGAATGGTTTTGAAGAATAAATATTTAAAACATTTAAAATGATGTTTTAGTAAAAATTTCCTTAAAATAATCCATTTTATAACTATTTTATGAAAAATGGACATGGATAATAAATATGTCCCTATAGATACTTACGTAAAAACAACCTCGGATAATAAAGAGATTGTGAAATCAATCCTTACCAATTTGGTAACTTACAAAACATACACCCCATTAAAGAGGTATCATACAATGAATATGTAAATACACATAAATTGAAGTGTATTGCACAAAGTATACAATTATGGGTAGTATATACACCACATAAAAGGCAATAGTGGAAATATGGTATGAATCTCACGAGAATAAGAAGTGAGATGAAAACCCCATACCTTGCACTTTCCTTTAGTTGAGTGTACGTTCAACCTCCTGTATGAAGATCGTAGTATGTAATTAAAGTATAACAGAACCATATTAATATTTATGATATCATACATGATTCATTTATTACTTTATACTACCCATTTAATAATAATTTCCATGTTAAATTAACATTTCAGGTAATAATCGCTTTCTTTATCGTACGTGTTTTAACTTGTTACTCTTGATTGTATCACTTAGATAATTATTTAATTACTTCCAAAATATAAAACATTATTTATATATTATATATATTTAGAATATAAATATTTATAATAGACATATATATGAAATGAAAAAAACCGTTTATGGAGACGGTAGTCCGTATGTACGCATAAACGCTGTTTCCGTTTTCATCTCGTATTGAACGGAATAAAGAGAATATAATATATGTAAGTAAAAATATATATATATATTTATATATCTCCAGTATCATTATTATGTCATATATTATATACTTATTAGTAATATATATTTTTATAATCGTTGATGAATGGTGAACGTGGAAATGAATCCCATCGTGTTGTGGAGACTGTAATCCGTACGTACGCATGAGCGACAATATCATTTACATAAAGTTGTACAATTGGATGGTATATTAATTTTATAGAGACATTAGCATGTTATTTTCATTATTTATATACATATTACTCATCATTATATCCATCCAAATAACATAGTGTGTAATAACAAATTACACCATGCCGTGGAGACGGTAAGTCGTACGTACGCACGCATGGTGACATTATCATTCATAAGATGGATAGGATAATGAATATAGTTGTTCCATATTTATAATAACATCACAGTATATATAAGATCATGGAGTTGTTATTGTAACAACCCGAGATTTTATGAAAAATATTCTTTTTAATTTCATTAATGTCTTGTGTTGTACGCTACACCAAAATGATCTTGCACAACACGCATCCTTGACTTGCCTTTCATTACACGCAATCGCGACCTTCCTCGATAGCGTGTGTAGTACGCAATACCAAGTTTCACTAAACAACGATATGCTATTAAAACTAGCCGTTATGAATAGTAATAATAACTTTTTGAAATTTTGTAAATTTTATTTTTCAAAATGGACTTCATTTTTGGATTCGGAGTACCGAATTTAGCCTAAGGTGAAATTTTGGTACTTTTCGGATAACTTTCATATTCTGATGAATAGTGAAAATTACTAAATTTTAATTAAAAACAACTTTTTTAATCAAAATAACTAATAGTGATAAATTATTAATTTGAGTGGTTTTAAAGTATATTTAGAATACATTTTTACAATTTAATACAATGTTGGTCATTGAATGTAATTTCACATTTAAACCAGTTATAAACAAGTGTCAATCTTTTGATAGTTATTATCTCTTAAAAACACGCCATTTGTTTTGACGACGGGAATTAATTTTTAAATTAGTTAATGTAACTGATATGTTTTGAATTTGGTAAAATATACATCATTTTTGAGTTCATAATATCAAATATAGCTTATGCCAAATTTTTGGTATTTTTCTGGAAACTTTCATTTTTTGATGAATAGTGAAACCACTAAGTGGTAGTAGAAAAAAATGAATTTTTCATAAAACATAATTTTACCACTTCTGTTAGTGGAATTTCAAAAATCTAAGAGACACAGTTAATTTCATTAAGTAAAATGTGGTTCAATGAGATGAAAATAATTTTTGGTGAATAATAACTTTTTACTTTTTTTTACCACGGTTAAAAGTAAATAGGGTAATTAAGGGTAAAAATGATATTATTATTACCCTAACACATGTCCTAATTCTATTGGATAAGTGTAATTCGACCAAAAACAACCTTAGGAATAAAATATGACCATTTAGGCCCACTTGGATTAGATTAGGACATTTATTATTATTTAATTCAAAGAAGAGTTAAAAGAGTTAAAATCAAAGTTTATTTACTAACACATTTTTAATATAGGGTTATAAATAAGATAAATTCTATTTTAAATATTAATTAGAAATATAATAATATTTCCTACATAATTATATTTTATTTATAATTTTTAGACATTAAATAATTTAATTTATTTATGACACAATGATGATGCAATAATTACCATAATATTGAAAATTTAGAATAATTGATATTATAAATACCCAAATAAATATAATTTGAGACTTTTTATGAATTCCAATAATTTTCTAGGATACTATGACATGTTAGTATTGAGTTAAGTAACTTTTTTCTAACTAATCATTCTGTTATGATTTTCACAAAAATCAATTACCAAATAGTGTCAAAATTGACATAAAATAGTTTTTAAAACAAATATTATATTATTAATTGTTATTTTATTCCTTAAAATCTATGGTTCGGCCAAATGACTTATATAAGGTTATATATATTAATAATAAACAAATTGGGGTTCTTTTGTCTTGTTATAGTAAGTTTATTAACCTTATAGTGTAAGAACACAAGAAGACACGGTAAAAGTAAAATTATTTAACTTAATGTTAAATCTAAATGATAAGGTTAAAATAGGAACCTAAACTTGTCTAAATTCTATTGGATGAGAGGATTTCGATCCCTCCCCACCTTAGCTTCGAAATAAATCAATTTTTAGCTATTTAAAACCGAATATGACTTTATAAAAAATAATATTTTTAGTTTTCCAAAGGAGCCCCTCTCCTCCCTTATAAAACGGCACCTGCTCCCTCTCTTCCTCACACAACTTTGAGCCTTCAAGCTCGGCCAACCCCTGCCAAATTATCTTCTCCACTTCCCTAGAAAAATTATAGAGGTTCTGGTCTTCCTCAAAGACCAATTTTAGTGCCCTAAAAGGAGATCTCAAAGAGGCGCTTCAAAGAAGAGGTAATTTCCGTTACCGATTCTTTCAACTTTATTTCTTCTTCCACTTATTCTTCTTAGGTTGTTTCATTATGAAGTAATAACATCAGAATCACTCATATAATGATATGTTATTATAAGTATGAAACAACCCTATTTAACCATTTATCCATCCTACGGAAAACGAAATCACCTCGCGTGCGTACGTACGAAATACCATCTCCACGCCGTGGTGAAATATATTTTCCACCACCACCTTACTTGGATGGGTATAATGGTGTAAATAATAACTATATATGATTATTTTAAAGTTATATTGATTCTGAAATAGTATACATACACTCCAATACAGTCCCACGATCATGAGAACGATATCATCGCTCATGTGTACGTACGGACTACCGTCTCCACGACGCGATGAGATTCATTCTCAACTTTAACCATTCATGAATGATTATAAAGTACATATAATAAGTAATCATGAAATATATGACATAATAATGATAATGTATTTATGTGTATATATATGTATGTCATCTACTTAATTCCATTCAACTCAACAAGGAAACGAAAACAACGTTCATGCGTACGTACGGCCTACCGTCTCCATGAACGGTGTATTTCTTTTCATTTACTGATTTATTATATATATGTATATTATGAATATATATTATATATAAATCATGTTTTATATTCTGTAATTAAGTAATCATGATCTAAGTAATCATATGAATAATTACAAGTCAAAACACGGACGACAAATGAAACAATTTTACCCAAAACGCTCTTTAACATGGAATTTACAAAAGACCGGGTAATATAAAGTCATAAGTGAACCATATATGATATCATAACAATGAGTATGATTCTGGAATAAGTTAGTGACATTATTTAAACCATTATACAGGAGGTTCGGACAATTACGAAGCAAATCGGACCTAAGGTAAGGGAAATATCACAATCTCATTTTTATCCGAGATTGTTTATACTTTGGTATTTAATGGGGTGTATTTTATCATCCACATCCATGTTTCCTCAATATGTATTATTATTTCCATCCACCTACAATTTTAAAAATCCAATTTTACCCTTCGGTGAGTTTTTAGTAAAAGATATGAAAGGAATCTTTTGTCGTTTTTCGTACGAGGTACTTTTTGACTTTTCCGACAAAAGTACAAAGAATGTTTTTTTTAACTTATACGACATGAATGGATTTTTAAAACATTATTTCCAAGAAGATTACTTTAAAATTTTTCAAGTTTATTTTTAATCAACTTATTTTAGTTTATAATTGTACGACATGATAAGAAAGGAATAGTGTTTTTGAAGCAGAAAGGATATTTTCCTCAAGAATGGAGTTCAAGTGTTTTATCAAAATTATTTTCCATCTAAGATAATAAAGGGTTATTTTTTTATCCCTATTATTACATTGATTTGATTATGTTGTGATGGAATTATATTTTTATGAATTCCTTTATCTTATATGAATTGTTTTATGATGTCACGATGTTTAAGATTCCCATTTTTATAAAATGGGTTATGCTATGATGTATGGTTTATGATTTTGTGGCACACATAAGAATGGTATCATTATGAGATGGGTGGGACCTATATCTCCCTCCAATGTATCGGGTAAAGATTTTATATCTCATGAGATAGACATTGCTGGAACGGTAGGTTATACCGGTTCAGTGAAACAGGACTGAAACAAGGAGTGAACTCGGTTCAGAAAGGGACTTTGTCCACTAAGATAGTCTTGGCAATGAGTATTGACTAATAAGAAATGATTATCTATGATTATGTGTGTATGAAACAAAGTTTCATGTTTTATGTTATGATGATTTGGATTACATTTCACTACTATTATTTATCCCATGTTATGAAATTATGATCTCTTTTGCAGGTTAAGATTTCCAAATGATATGTTCTTATGAATATGATGTGATTGATATTTCTTTTGTTTACCCTTACTGAGATTTTGAGCTCACCCTTTTATGTTTTCTTTTCCCTAGGATATAATGAAAGGATTTAGGTTTAAAAAAAAGAAGATATTTATGGGAGATGTTGAAGATCTTTCACCACGATTAGAAGATTATATTACGAGTTTCCAAAGACAGTAAACTATTACGGTCCTTGTGTGTGTGTTTTTGTTATGTATTAAGTATTCCGCATAATTAATGTAATGTCCATGTACGTCAGGATTCGGGTCTCTACAGTTGGTATCAGGGGAAAGGTTTAGTCAACCTTTGGAAACTAGGATGCGAAAATGTTAGTGAGATCCCTAGAGATATTTCTAAGGTATGTCTAGGGATGTCCCTAAGGATAAGTATACGTATAGGATATAGTCCTAGAACTATGGTAACGATCTTATAATTTAACCTAAGATGTTAGATATTGAAGTTACTCCCCCTTTATTATGATTTTTTCCTCTCACACTACTCTTTTTGGGTTTTAGAAAATGGCTGGAAACAAGATGATTCACGATAATGGAAGATATTATGGACAATGAAATGGGATTTGGAAGTCCAACCATCATTATTATACAGAATCAGAAATCTCATAATATGATCAATAAACTCAAATTTGGTAAGTTTCCTAAATCGACTAATAAGAGAAAGATGTAGTTTCATGATGATCATAGAGGAAGGAATGTTCAATTTCCCCTATGTAAATCATGTGGGAAGAGGCATCGAGGATAATGTTTCAAGGGAACTGGAAGATGCTTTGGGTGTGGAAAAGAAGGACACAAATCCAATAAGTGAAAAGGAAAAGGTTCAGTTAACACCAGGGATGAGGATAATGGTATTTCTACGACATCAACAATGGTTAAATGTTTTAAATGTGGAATGTACGGGCATTATGCAAACCATTGCCCTAAGGGAATGTCTCATGAAGAGAATCAGTATGGTCGTATGGGTAGTATTTATGTTGATGATGATGAAGAGACTACAAATGATATGTGAGATAAAAGAATTGTTGAAGCTCGGTCAATGGTTTAAGAATGTAGTGGAATGATTACATGTTTATCATGTGTAATGTTGTATAAGTAATCCCATGGTACTATGGAATAAAGAGAAATCTAAGGATTGTTACACTGTTGTCTTTCCTTGAGTTTTGAAAGTGTATGATTAACGGTACCAGTATCCATGAAAGGTTATTCAGATATTTTTGGAATGTAGATGATATGCGCATAATGAAGGGATAAGGAGAAAATTAAATGTTTGATAGTATTCATGAGATCATGACTGATATAAAGAGAAGGTTATATCATGGTTTTAGTATATAGAATTTTTGGATTTTGGTATGTGGAAAGAGTTAACTTTTGACCGCATTCATGTTTTCACTATGGTTTAATGGTTATTCATTTTTCAATAGAATACATGATTAAGGTATTCACATGATTGCAATGTGACCAACAAGATATATGGGGGATAAATGATGGTATTCACATGCTTGGTTGATGACATTTCAAGTAATCGTTTTCTTTATACTATGAGCTTGTACCGAAGTATTTTAGATAAGCCTAAAGATTAGAATGGATTATGTTGGACATAAGTTAGTATTGTTTAAGGATAGAAGTTTTTTTTGATATTATTGATGGGATGTTATAGAAATATAGTTTTAGAAAAAGGACAACCTGCAGGACGGGAGACAACCCATCACGTTGGACAAGGCCGTGGGAATCGAACCCACAACCGAAGTGCGACTGGCCTTTATCGCCTACCACTGGCCTACAGGAAGTCCCTGTTTAGTAGAAACTAGTTTTATTATATTAAGAAGTATGATATATGAAGTATAAGTCCATTTTAGGAACCATATATCATTAATCTCACTATAGATGGACTTATTTATTTTTTGATAACTTTTCTAACCTTTTGTTTGAAACAGATGGAATGACCCATCATTCTATCACATGATCTGCTAACAAATCACGAATGAAAAATTCAACTTCATTTTTTTAAGAGATGAAGTGGAAATTGTCCAAAAAACGACCAACGGTGAGACTATACCAAAATCACGAAAGTATTTCTTCTAATTCCAATTTCATCAACTTTAGGGAAACGATCTTGAAAACTAAAAATGTTGTCCTAGTGCTCTTATATCTGATGAATCAGACGGTACCTTAGATCCTCACAAATTTATGGCTTTGTGATTGCTGGCTTTTCCATAGCCACGTTCTCTACCACTCCCCATCAGAACATGATGGTTAGATTTCTCTTCCATATCCATATTTTCACCTATGTGGAAACCCAGTGATTAGTTTATTTGGGTAACCATTACATTTCATACTTTTGTTTTTAAATATTGGTTTTGGTATTCCTTTTTACGATGTGGTTTTCTATTAAAGAAACTTTTGAGTAGTAAACCATTTATAACCCCGACGAATTTCGAGGGCGAAATTCATTTTAAGGGGGGTAGAATGTAACAACCCGAGATTTTATGAAAAATATTCTTTTTAATTTCATTAATCCTTGTGTTGTACGCTACACCAAAAGGATATTTCACAATACACATCCTTGACTTGCCTGTCATTACATGCAATCGCGACCTTCCTCGATAGCATGTGTAGTACGCAATACCGAGTTTCACTAAAAAACGATATGCTATTAAAACTAGCCGTTATGAATAGTAATAACCAATTTTTGAAATTTTTTAAATTTTATTTTTTGAAAATGGACTTCATTTTTGGATTCGGAGTACCGAATTTTGCCTAAGGTGAAAGTTTGGTACTTTTCGGATAACTTTCATATTCTGATGAATAGTGAAAATTACTAAATTTTAATTAAAAACAACTTTTTTAATCAAAATAACTAATAGTGATAAATTTTTAATTTGAGTGGTTTTAAAGTATATTTATAATATATTTTTACAATTTAATATAATGTTGGTAATTGGATGTAATTTCACATTTAAACCAGTTATAAACAAGTATCAATCTTTTGATAGATATTATCTCTTAAAAACACGCCATTTGTTTTGACGATGGGAATTAATTTTTCAATTAGTTAATGTAACTGATATGTTTTGAATTTGGTAAAATAGACATCATTCTTGAGTTCATAATATCACATAGAGCTTAGGCCTAATTTTTGGTATTTTTCTGGAAACTTTCATTTTTTTGATGAATAGTGAAACCAATAAGTGGTAGTAAAAAAATGATTTTTTCATAAAACTTAATTTTACCGCTTCTGTGAGTGGAATTTCAAAAATCCGAGAGACACGGTTGATGTCAGTAAGTAAAATGTGGTTCAATGAGATGAAAATAATTTTTGGTGAATAATAACTTTTTACTTTTCTTACCATGGTTAAAAGTAAATAGGGTAATTAAGGGTAACAATGATATTATTATTACCCTAACACATGTCCTAATTCTATTGGATAAGAGTAATTCGACCAAAAACAACCTTAGGAATAAAATATGACCATTTAGGCCCACTTGTATTAGATTAGGACATTTATTATTATTTAATTCAAAGAAGAGTTAAAAGAGTTAAAATCAATTTTATTTACTAAAAAATTTTTAATATAGGGTTATACATAAGATAAATTCGATTTTAAATATTCATTAGAAAGATAATAAGATTTAATACATAATGGTATTTTATTAATAATTTTTAGACATTAAATAATTTAATTTATGTATGACACAATGATAATGTAATAATTACCATAATAGTGAACATTTAGAATAATTGATATTATAAATACCCAAATAAATATAATTTGAGACTTTTTATGAATTCCAATAATTTTCTAGGTTAATATGACATGTTATTATTGATTTAATTAACTTTTTTCGAACTAATAATTCTGTTATGATTTTCACAAAAATCAATTACCAAATAGTGTCAAAATTGACATAAAATAGTTTTTAAAACAAATATTATATTATTAATTGTTATTTTATTCCTAAAAATCTAAGGTTCAGTAAAATGACTTATATAAGGTTATATATATTAATAATAAACAACTTTGGGTTCGTTTGTCTTGTTATAGTAAGTTTATTAATGTTATAGTGTAAGAACACAAGAAGACACGATAAAAGTAAAATTATTTAACTTAATGTTAAATGTAAATGATAAGGTTAAAATAGGAACCTAAACTTGTCTAAATTCTATTGGATGAGAGGCTTTCGATCCATCCCCACCTTAGCTTCGGAATAAATCAATTTTTAGCTATTTAAAACCGAATATGACTTTATAATAAAATAATATTTTTAGTTTTCCAAAGGAGCCCCTCTCCCCCCTTATAAAAGGGAACCTCCTCCCTCTCTTCCTCACATAACTTTGAGCCTTCAAGCTCGGAAAACACCTGAAAATTTCTATTCTAAACTTCCCTAGAAACATCCTAGATGTTCTGGTCTTCCTCAAAGACCAATTTTAGTGCCCTAAAAGGAGATCTCAAAGAGGCGCTTCAAAGAAGAGGTAATTTCCTTTACCGATTCTTTCAACTTTATTTCTTATTGCACTTATTCTTCTTAGGTTGTTTCATTATGAAGTAATAACATCAGTATCACTCATATACTGATATGTTATTATAAGTATGAAACAACCCCATTTCACCATTTATCCATCCTACGGAAAATGAAATCACCGCACGTGCGTACGTACGGAATACCGTCTCCACGCCGTGGTGAAATCTATTTTCCACCACCACCTTACTTGGATGGGTATAATGGTGTAAATAATAACTATATATGATTATTTTAAAGTGATATTGATTCTGAAATAGTATACATATACTCCAATATAGTCCCACAATCATGAGAATGATATCATCGCTCGTGTGTACGTATGGACTACCGTCTCCACGACGCGATGAGATTCATTCTCAACTTTAACCATTCATGAATGATTATAAAGTACATATAATAAGTAATCATGAAATATATGACATAATAATGATACTGTATTTATGTGTATATATATGTATGTCATCTACTTAATTCCATTCAACTCAATAATGAAACAAAAACAGCGTTCATGCGTACGTACGGCCTACCGTCTCCATGAACGGTGTATTTCTTTCCATTTACTGATTTATTATATATATGTATATTATGAATATATATTATATATAAATCATGTTTTATATTCTGGAATTAAGTAATCATGATCTATGTAATCATATTAATAATTACAAGTTAAAACACGGACGACAAATGAAACAATTTTACCCAAAACGCTCTTTAACATGGAATTTACAAAAGAACGGGTAATATAAAGTCATAAGTGAACCATATATGATATCATAACAATGAGTATGATTCTGTAATAGGTAAATGACATTATTTAAATAATTATATAGGAGGTTCGGACACTTACGAAGAAAATCAGACTTAAGGTAAGGGAAATATCACAATCTCATTTTTATCCGAGATTGTTTATACTTTGGTATTTACTGGGGTGTATTTTATCATCCACATCCATGTTTCCTCAATATGTAATATTATTTCCATCCACATAAAATTTTTTAAATCCAAGTTTACCCTTCGGTGAGTTTTTAGTAAAAGATATGAAAGGAATCTTTTGTCATTTTTCGTACGAGTTACTTTTTGACTTTTCCGAAAAAAGTACAAAGAATGTTTTTTTAACTTATACGACATGAATGGATTTTTAAAACATTATTTACAAGAAGCTTCCTTTACAATTTTTCAAGTTTATTTTTAATCAAATTATTTTAGTTTATAATTGTACGACATGTTAAGAAAGGAAAAGTGTTTTTGAAGCAGAAATGATATTTTCCTCAAGAATGGAGTTCAAGTGTTTTATCAAAATTATTTTCCATCTAAGATAATAAAGGTTCTGTTTTTATCCCTATTATTACATTGATTTGATTATGTTGTGATGGAATTATATTTTTATGAATTCCTTTATCTTATATGAATTTTTTTATGATGTCACGATGTTTAAGATTCCCATTTTTATTACATGGGTTATGCTATGATGTATGGTTTATGATTTTGTGGCACACATAAGAATGGTATCATTATGAGATGGGTGGGACCTATATATCCCTCCAATGCATTGGGTAAATATTTTATATCTCATGAGATAGACATGGCTGGAACGGTAGGTTATACTGGTTCAGTGAAACAGGACTGAAACGAGGAGTGAACTCGGTTCAGAAAGGGACTATGTCCACTAAGATAGTCTTGGCAATTATTCTTGACTAATAAGAAATGATTCTATATGATTATGTGTGTATGCCACAGATTTTCATGTTTTCAGTTATGATGATTGGGATTACATTTCATTACTATGATTTATCCCATGTTATGAAATTATGATTTCTTTTGCAGGTTAAGATTTCCAAAAGATATGTTCTTATGAATATGATGTGATTGATATTTATTTTGTTTACCCTTACTGAGCATTTGAGCTCACACTTTTATTTTTTCTTTTCCCCAGGATATAATGAAAGGATTTAGGTTTAAAAAAAAGAAGATTTTTATGGGAGATGTTGAAGATCTTTCACCACGATTAGAAGATTATATTCCGAGTTTCCAAAGACACTAAACTATTACGGTCCTTGTGTGTGTGTTTTTGTTATGTATTATGTATTCCACAAAAGTAATGTAATGTCCAAGTACGTCAGGCTTCGGGTCTCTACAGTTATTTTAGAAAGGAAACAACAATGAATGAGTAAGTGGAATAATAAGAGAACTTGAATGAGGGTGGTGAAATCATTACCTCTTCTTTGGTTTATTCCTTTTGATTTGATCAAAAGCGATCTTTAAGAAAGCATTCTGACCAAAGTATGGAATCTATGATGAATTAGGATAGTTGGGAGGATATTTGGGCAGGGTTTAGCCGATCCAATGGCTTAGAATGTGTGAATTAGAGTGAACATGGAGTTCCCTTTTATAAGTGGGGTGAGGGGCACCTTAGGAAATACTTAAAATATTATTTTATAATAAATTCATTTTCGGTTTTTAATGGCTCCAAAATGAATTATTTAAATTCTAAGGTGGGTATGGGTCGAAAACTTCTAAAACAATAGGTTTTAGAGATGTTTAGGTCACCATATTAACCTTAACTTCTAGTTATAACTCTTAGTTAAATAGTTTAACTTTTACCATGTCTTCTTTTATTGTTACTGTATATGGTTAATAAACATACTCTAAACTTTCAAGAGAACCTCAAGTGGCTCTTTAATGACATATATAATATTATTTAAGACATTTTTCCGAACCTTTAATTTTTAGGAATATTAGATCAACCAATAATATAGTATTTGTTTTAAATATTGATTAATGTCAATTTTGACACTATTTGGTATTTTGTTTTTGTGAATGTCATCACAACTAGATAACTTCTAAAAATATACATTGAATCATCCCTATAATGTCATGTTCACCTATAAAATTCGTGGATGTCATAAAAACTTATAAAATTATATTTATTTTAATATTTATAATACAAATTATTTGATTCTTTCATGAATAAGGTAATTACTGCATCATCATTGTGTCATAAATAAATTTATTTATTTAATGTATAAAAATTATAAATAAAATACCATGATGTGTGAAATCTTGATAGATTTATAATTAATATTTATAATTGAATTTATCTTATGAATAATCCTATATTAAAAATTATTTAGTTATTAAAATTCGAAATTAACTCTTTTAACTCTTCTTTGAATTAAATAATAATAAATGTACTAATATAATCCAAGTTGACCTAAATGATAATATTTTATTCCTAAGGTTGTTTTTGGTAGATATAAACTTGTCCAATAGAATTAGTGCATGTGTTAGGGTAATATTAATATCATTTTTACCCCTAATTACTCGATTTACTTTCAACTGTGGTAAATAAAAGTAAAAAGTTACTATTCACAAAAAATTATTTTTATCTTATTGAACAAAATTTTACTCCTTGATATTAACCATGTCTCTAGGATTTTTGAAATTGAACTGATAGAAGTGGTAAAATTAAGTTTTATGTAAAATTTTAAATTTTCTTAGGAGGTGGGTAATAGACGGTGAAAAGTTCAATAAAATTTATATATATATAAAATTATTTTAAAATAAATCCAATGAATTAAATTAAAATTATAAAGGTATTATGTATATATTTTGACCTAAAATAAATATAAATAAAATAAATAATTATTTAAATAAAAATTCCTTTTTAAACAATAACTCAGTGTTTTTTTCACTATTCATAAAAAATTGAATGTTTTCAGAAAAATACCAAAAATCCACCCTAGGCTAATTTAGATATTCCGAATACAAAAATGTATTATATTTTACCAAATTAAAAACATATAAGTTTCATTTATTAATTTAAAATTAATTCCCGTTGTCAAAACCAAAAGGCGTATTTTTAAGAAACAATATCTATCAAAAGATTGACACTTCTTTATGTCTAATCGCAATGTGAAATTACTTAAAATGACCATCATTGGATTAAATGGTAAAAATATAATCTATTTATACTTCCAAAACATTAAAATTTATAATTTAACACTATAAAGTATTTTGATTAAAAAAGTTATTTTCAGTTAAAATATAGTAATTTTCACTATTCACCCAAATATGAAAGTTAGCAGAAAAATACCAAAAATTTATTGAAGCTAAATTATTATGTCCCAATTCTAAAGAAGAAGTTTATTTTGTAAAGTTGAATATATATAAGTTTCAAATATTGGATTTAAAAAGGGTTCACTATTAAAAGGCGGTAAAAGTGCATTTTATTAAAAATACTTCTTTTATCTAAAAAAATGAATTTGTCCTTAAATTATGTCTGAAAAAATCATAATATGGATTCTAAAATTATAAGGATTATATATTGTTTAAAATTAATTCAATACTTTTCATGACTGCTTTTGAACGGCTAGTTTGGTAAGTTGTGGTGCACTTGAATTCAGTGTTGTGTGTAGTGCAAGTTATTGAATTATTTTGAAGAAATAACATACTTTTAAATCTTGGGGTGTTATATATGATAAAATAGAACATTCCATTTTTATTTTGTAAAAAATTTAAAATGGTTTATATAGCCTATGTAAAATTATTTCATTTAAAAACCAATAAAATAAAGTAATAAATTCAAGATATTTTCATTTATAATTAAATTATTTGTATATATGTACATTTAAAAAAATTTACAAAATGTAGAAGTAAAGTATTTATTAAATAACTATTTTATATATTTTACATGAGTTTTTAAATTAATTTTTCTTTTATGTAAAACCTTGGAATGATTCCTTTTAAAAAGGTTTTTAAAAAATAGAATATAATCAGAAAAATGTCATTTGGAACACATTTATGAATAAATTTTTTTTCATGAAACATTTAAAAGAACATGGACATATAAAAAGAGAGTGTGCGGGATATTTTAAAAGATAATTTTTAAAAAATAAATTCATCATGAAACCCCTATTTCCAATAAGTTAAATTATGATAAACGAAATGGGAGAAAAAAGGGAAGACTCACATATGATTCAACACAAAGAACACCCTTGAATCCTTCTAGAATCCAACGTAAAAAAGGAAGTGAGAGTGTTGTAAATTTTTTACATTATAGGAGATATCATTAGGTTGGAAAAAATAGGTTTTGGAAGATAAGGTTGATGTGTAAAATACTGGTTTTGAAGGAAATGAAAAAATAACCATCTTTTTTAAAAAAAGGGTAATGCTACCAGGTTCCCAATCAGGTATCACTAGGTCCCTTGTCTTAGTCTACCTAACCTTTTGTTAAAAAATGAAATTTATTTATTTATTCTTTCTACATAAGAAATAGAATAGTAATGATCATTGTTGAACCTATATATAAGTTTTTTGTGAAATCTAAGAAATCAATTAAAAAATATAAGGAAATTAAATTAGGCAACCACAAGGATAGATTTATATGGAAGTGGTATGTTTAGTGAGACGTGATGATTTCATTCTATGGAAATGAAAAATAATTAGAAAAATATGAAATAAAAACAAAAAAAAATATACAATTACAATTGGTAAATGATAGGGGAAACTTCAATTCCCTATTTCAAAAATGTTTTTCATGATTCTTAAGAACATGTAAGTTAGGTTTAATATAAGTAAAAGGTTTCTAAATCCTTCTATCATCGGAGATAATTAAGGACTAGGTAATTTAAATGGTTTTGATACCCCAGTATTCACCTCGTTAGAGTGAAATGAAGTTAAATTCATAGACCAAAATTTTATTTGATATTGAAGAACAAAACCCCTAAGAAAAAAAATAGGTAAAAAATAAAAGTTAGGAAAATGAAAAAGAAGTCATTCAAATTTATCCAAAACAAGATTATACAATAAAAATTTTCAATTAAATAATATTCAGAAAATCCATTTCCACAAATATTAATGATGATGAAGGGGATTAGTGGATTCTTTACTGAATAAATCTAATATCTAACTACACCACTCCATTTAATAATACACTTATAATATTGAATGTTTGAGATAATTTATTTTTTAGCATTATTGTAAGAAGTTAAATTTTGGAATTGAAAAGTACCACTCTCTGAGAAAATTTAAATTCTCTATTCTGAATGATGGATTCATGGAAGGCCTTTCAATTTTTTTTTGTAATTTCTATCATTTTTTAATTAACATCTTATAATCACATAAATTTAACATAATTTTAGATTACTTATTTCACTAAAATATATAAAATCAATGTTTAGTACCTTAATAGGTATATATAAATTCTGTTGTGGCTCAAGAGGAAGATGAAATGATTTTTAAAAAACAACTTGTGGGGTTAAATTACCATTAATGTTTTATAGGATTTCCTAGAAGAACACAATACCTCATAAAAATGTAATTTATTGTCCTTCCTTGATCCATAAACTATATTTTACAAGATATATTTAATCTCTTTATTTGAAACATCAACAAGGACGCTAGTTTTATTATGATATTTTGAACCTATTTTATACACATATCCATATTTATCCAATAAATACATGAGTTTAAAGCAATTTAATTGTGTTCCAATAATAGTGATTAAATATTTTGGAACCCTAAATTTAGAAAAAATGTTTTCTAAAATTATTTCACCACACAGTGAGAATGATAATATTTGATAGCCACTACCTCAACCCTTTTGAAAACATAGTAAAAAAATACTATAAAATATTCATTTCCATATGAATATTTAAAATTTCCCATGGAATCGATCCCCTATATGAAAAAAAATCATCCTTTAAATTTTTTTTTTGAGGTAGGTCTTGTTTCCTTCCAACATTCCTACTTCTTTGAAACTTATCATACTCCACTAATAATATTCTAGAGTCTTAAAAAAAGAAGGGCTAGTAAAATCCAAATTGTATTATATTTTGGTATGTTTTTTCATTTCTATGGTGTGATTCCCATGATGTTGAGTGAAAAGATTCTAAAAAGGACAATATATATTCTTTAGGTAAAAAACTCTTAAGTATTCCATTATCACAACATTTAAACAATAAAGTGTCATACCAAAATTAGTAATTAAGGAATGAGACAAAGTTATTTCTCAAATTATTTGTATGATCCTATGGCATGACTCAAAGAGATAAAATTATTGAAAAAGATACATACAATGTAGTTTTATTCATTTAAATAACAACAAGTTTCATATACATGAAATATGAATTTATCACTATTGAATAATCATTTTCTGGTGTCAGGTAGCCTAGACAGGTGGTCTTCCACTACATTTTTATCCCCTTATTTATTATTTCTAAATGGAATATTTTTAGTAAAAGGATCCATATCACCAGCATTGGTTTTGTATCTTTACTATACACTATTCAATTTAAGAAATCTTGGTTTTTCAACACTATAACCTAAGACCCAATAAAGTATTTTATGAATTTTCCAACGGAAAAAATTTCCAGAAAATCTATATTTGTTATAGTGTAATATTTTAGGAATCATCTACTAATATAATAAAATAATACACCACATTAAGGATATTTCCTTTTTTACTACACTAAAACATCCCTTGCAACAAGATCACTAGAAGCACGCATTAACAAAAAGGGGCCTTTACAGTATTGGGAAATAATTATTGGTTCTTAATTTAGTTTCTCTTGGAGGAGGTTGAATGAATATATGTAAGTAACCAACCTTTAACATTATATAATACCTAGTTTCATGTAAATAATACATTTTTTTAAATTTGGTGATCTTTTATGATTTAGATATTTCTAGAATAATTCTGTCATCCTTACATAAATATTTCATCATGAATATGAAACTTCAATTTGGTATCCATTTTCTCCACAAAACAAAACTTTTATGACATAACATGATTTATTTTATGGAAATATCTTCACAAGATTCATCATGACCTCATCCTTCTCCTTAATCATCCTTAAAACCCTGTGAAAAAATAATTGAAACCTGGGATGAATAAAAAAATGTTTTGTAAGGAACATATAAAATGAAAGAAAGAAACATGTTTGATTACGATGATAAAATAAGATATTTCATTTTCAGAATTGAACTTGGGAACAAAATAAGCATTTTATTTCCAAAGAAATCCACCTTTCTTCTTAAATATTTTCATATATAAATTTGATAAGAAATATTTAAGAAAAAAATACTCATAAAGTTTTATTTACAATGATAAAAATATTATGAAAACCATCCTAAAGAAGTTGTACATTTCACTATTCTGAAGTAACGTAGACTTCCCTTTAAACATGATCTCATGAGTAATCACATGTGATAATTATTTAAATAACACTATATCATAACATCATAGAATCATAGGAAATGTGGAAATAACACATAATAATGAAATATTATAAGATATGGATAACTGAAAAGACAATATCACATGATTGATATTGTGGATTATGTTAACTCTTTAATCCCAAACATATCAACTCATGAGACTAAAACATTATTAAATGAATTGTAGAACTATTTGAGAGATCCAAATATAACATGTTTCTGAATATGTGTGCTAAAAAAGTAATTAAATCATAAATCATAATCATAATAATTAACCATGGAAAGAAATGTGTTTCATAATTTTTCTCAAATCATAATTAATGGAGATTTTTTAAATAACACATTAGAGAAATGAATATATGGAATGTGTTACCCCATTAAAAAAGGTAGAATAAGCTAGTTATATATATAAGAAATATATATACATAATTTAATAGAATTCTATTAAATTAAAAAGATAGAGATAGGTATTTAGAGAGATAAATAACATAACCTAATGAAAAATTATTGTTTGGGTAGATACCTTACAAAAAAAAAAACATTAGTAGATATCAAAATATCCATTCAATTTAAAACACTTTTGGAAAATACATAAAACAAAGGTAAAGATGGTAATGTTTCATTGAATAAAACATATAATATTATAATGTAATCAAAAACTAAATTAATTATTATGATTGTGTGAAAAACCATTGACGCCGTATATGTTAAAACAAAATGTTATTTTTTTTATTTTGTAATGAAATTCAACATATTACTCATAAAATATGTAAAAAGATTCATTTTTAAAACCATTTAAGAAAAGTAACAAATAGAAATAATATAAAATTTATAATTTTTTTATAAATACCTTAATGAAATAATTTTAAGAATATGGACATGTAAATGAAATATTGAGAAAATATATCTTTAAAATATTTAAAAATATGTTTTTAAAACAATTTGTTTCTTTGCTCGAGCCCGACTGTCATATGTGTTCATTATATTCATGAATAATTTTTTTTAATTATTTATTTATTTATGAACATTTATAATTTTTATTATTCATTTTATTTCAATTATTTCCATGTTTTATACAATTACTGAATTAATTAAGTTCTGGTTACACATTTTGATGATCTTTTATAATGTATGTCAAAAATAGATTTGGTAGGATAAATATGGTCAAATAGGCCATTATTACATAATATGTACAATAATAACCATGAAATAATTCAAATTTTGATATGTAAATTATACATTTAAACCCAATCCTGAATGATGGTTTTGAAAAATGAACTACATTCAATCATGAAGACAGAAGGTCATGTGTGAACTTGAGTAGAGTTTTCATTTATAATTGTTTGTTACAGAATTAATATAACTATTATTTTATCTTTAATGGACCTAAATTATATAATAAATATATTTTTATTTTTTAAAATACACTTATATGTACTGTCCATATAACATGGTAATGAAAAACGAATCCTATCGCTTCGTGGAGGTTGTAATCCATAGTATGCACGAATGACATTATCATTTTTCAGTGATGGATGGGTAAGAGAATATATAACATATTAATTACAATAATGATAAATATTTATATAATATCATATAAATAAAATAATTTTTTCATAATAATAGGTTGTGAGTGGTGGGTATTGAAACCGAATTACATCAATTCATGAGATGATAGTCCACCGTACACACGAACACAAGTTTTGTTTCCCACATGATGAAAGATAAAATGGATATAGCTTGTTAAATTAATATAATTAAATATTATTTTACATAATATACTTATGTTATTATATCATCATGATTGAATAAAATTAGATGGCCTTTGAAGAAGGAATAAGACCAAAATATTTGATTGAAAATTATACGTATTCTTCGGACAATATTTTTTCATTACACCTTAAGCCCTCAATGATTGGTATTATGCCTAAAAAACAATATAATTAGAGGAGTGATTATATTAATATATTCTTTATGGTACATAATGAAAAAAAAATTTATGTGTGAAGTAATGAGGAAAAGATTCATCCTTGTATAGAGAGGGGATATGTATTCTTGAAATTTATTGATGTTTTAAAATAATATAAATTATTTATCATTGAAAATGAATAAAAATGATATATTTAATTAAAAGGATGATTATGGGTCTAAATAATAACATAAAATAAAATTTTGACAAGTGTAGATTAGTTATTTACCTTTATATTTTTGTTTTTAACCACTCTAACCCTTTTTCAAAATTATCAAGATAACAATGTTTTTACTCATTAGAGAAAAATATATTTAAAATAAAAGATAAATTTTAATATAAATGTAATATAGTTGTTATTTTTAAACATATAATTGAGATTTTTTTAATATAGTATTTTCATAAATAAGTTATTTAATAAAATATTATTTTTTATTATATAACATCAATGTCATTTTTGGAAGTAGTCTTTTAATTCGACTTCTAAAATTGTATGAAAACATTGAAATTATAGTACAATACATCTAAAATAACTAACATGTTATATAAATCCGAAAAAATCATGAAATTTAATATTCATTAAAATTTTATTACTTTTATTATTTTTAAAATCGTTTATTCTATTTTTCTATTAATTGAATAAATATCGTGTTGGCCTTGTATAAGCATTCATGTTAATTATTTCACCACTAAAAAATATAAATAAATTAATTTGATACAAAAATCATTTACCTTCCAAAAAATCCATTAAAACTAAACATTTCATCTATTTATCACAATGTCAAAAAATTGGAGATAATAAAACAAAGGGAATGACATTTTTGACTTTTCATTACAGAATATTATATAAAGGTCAAAATAAAAGAAATATGGAACCATGTGACCATAAATTAGAATATTGTATGGATGTGTACATACATAACTCATCCAATAAGATAAAATAAAGTTTTAGGGTAATTTTTTAGTCTTTATCATATTATTTTTAACTATATTTAAACTATTTACCCTTACTGTGATGCTAATTATTTTATACGGTTACTATTTATACAGATAAAAAATAAAAGGAAATTAATTTCCAAATTTTTAAATCATAATTCCAAATATGGAATATATTTTTTAATATTAAATTTCAATAAATTGAAAAAATTAATTTATGGTTAAAATGAAAAACATAATTAAATACAATTTTTCAGATAAATGCATTTTATGTATAAAAATTGGTTTATACAAAATTCAAGTATAAAATTATTTAAAAATATTATTATTTTATTATTTTTAATCTAAATGAACTAATTAAATCTTAAAACAAATCCAAAATATAATTTAAATATGTAAATTCCATAAAATAAATTAAAATTATCAATAAAATATGTAATTTTCACAATTCATTGACAAGTCAAACTTTGTAGAAAAAATCATCCTTTCATGTTGATACCCAAGCTTGATGTACATGTAAATTAAAATAATTTTTCAGAAAACATAATAAATGACACAAAAAAACTCCCAATGACCATATTAGTTTAGTGTCTTTAGATACTCAGAACGTAATCTTCTAATCATGGTGAAATATATTCAACATCTCCCATAAAGATATTCCCCTTTTGTTTTCATATCTAAAAAATTCTTTATATCCTATGGAGAAGAAAACATTTAAAGGGTGATCTCAAATTCTCAGTAAGGGTATACATAGAGAACATAAAACAAACCATAAACATTTGTACGTAAAAACATGAACATAAAGTTTCAACATCAAAATCCTGAACAATGAAATTAATCTTGGTAGTACGTAAGACATGGATAATAAATAAAAATACACCATGATATAATATTATTGGTATAAAACATGTAATTTTGGAAAACTAATAAACACATATTATGATTTCCATAGTAGCCAAGGCATTTCTAAAAAGACTATTATAGTGGATGAGGTTCATTACTTAACCAAGTTTACTTGCCGTTCGAGCCTTGTATTAATGAACATGATTTACTTGTTGTTCCAGCCATGTATATATCATGAGATATAAATCCTTAACCAATAAATTGGAGTGAGATATAGGCCTCACCAATCTCATAATGAAATCATTCTTATGAGTTCCACAAAATAAACATATATCATTCATCATAACCCAACGAATAAAATGGGATTCATAAACATCATCCCATCATAACATAATCCATATAAAACAATGGAATCATATCATAATAAACAAAATCAAAACCATGTAAATAATAGGGACATGAAACTTGAAATAAAACTATATTAAAGAATGTCCTCCTAGATGGAATATACTTTTGATAACACACTTGAAATGAATTCTGAAGGAAAATATAATTTCTTCATCAAAATAATTTTCTATTCAGAAAATGTTGTGAAATTTTAAAAGAAAATAATTTTTTTGAAAATAATCATGAAATATTGTAGTGTAAGCCTCATGTAAATAAGGTATTATGAAACCGTAAAAATCTTTTCATGTCGTATAAGTTAAAAAAACATTCTCCTCATACTTTTGTTGGAAAAGTCAAAAAGTATCTCGTACTGAAAAAGAAAAAATATTACCTTCATATCATTTAATAAAAATTAACCGATGTGAAAAACTGGATTTAAACAATTGAATGCGGATAAAAATAATATTAATAATATAGTAAACATGGATGTGGATGATAAATCATCCCTAGTAAATACTTTAGTAAAAATAACCTTGGATAAAAATAAGATTGTGATATTTTCACATAACTTAGGTATTATATGCTTTGTACATATCTGAACTTCCTATATAATGATTTAAATAATTTCATTTACGTATTAAAGAATCATATTAATTTTTGTGATATCATATAATTTCATATTCTTATATGTTTATTCGTAACATGTCATTGTTGCTCCTTATTCGAGTGTTAACTTCTTTATGTTGTTATGCATGTTTTGTCAAAAAAATTCATATTCCACTTTTTATGTAATAGTTATGTCATTTTTAGATTTTTATCAGTATAATATATATCATATTTATTTATTCAATTCATTTATACAATGATTCCTAAATAAAGATCATTTAGAACGAATCACATCACATCGTGGAGATGGTAGGCCATTCGTACACGAGAAATGATATCATTCCAATGATTATCGAATTGTATTGAAGTGTATGGTGTATAATATTTTATAATAAATATAATTTTAAAATAATCATATATTTTTATTTCTTCCATTATTATACCTATCCAAGTATGTTGGTGATGGAATACAGATTACACGACGGCGTGGAGACGATAATCCGTACGTATGCATGCGTGGTGATTTCATTTTTCATATGATGTATAGAAGATGGAATATGGTGGTTTCATATTCATAATAATATATCAGTATAAAAGTTATATTGTATTTATTACTTAATAATGAAACCAATCATATAGATGTAGTAGAAGAATAAATAATTTTGAAAGAATCAGTAATTGATATTACCTCTTCTTCGACGTGCCTCTTCTAAACCTACTCTTAGGGAACTAATGTTGGTATTTTAAGAATACCAAGACCTCTAGTATGTTTCTAAGTAAGTGGAGAAGGGAAATTGATTGATTTTTTTTGAGTTTTAATTCCTAATATGGAGTGAAAAGGAGAGGGAGGAGGTCCCATTTTATAAGAGAGGAGAGGGACACTTTTGGAAACCTGAAAAATATTAATTTATAATAAACTCAATCCCTGCTTAAAAACCTCCAAATGGCTCAAATTAAAATATGATATTATAAAGGGTTGTAATATAAACAACCAATAAAATTTAGTCATGTTTTTATTTTATTTTAAACCTTATCATTTTGATTTATCCATATTTAATCTATATAATTTTATATGTGGTAATAATATTTTATATTTAAAATCATTTTAAATACATACATATTTGTAGTTAATTGTCCATAATTGGATAATTTATGATAACTTCTACCATATAATTTTAAATTTTTAATATTTAAATTATTTTTTAAAATTTTAAACAATTTAATAATATGTGATTTTTATAAAATACCAATAGTGTCAATTTTGACACTATTCAATTATTTGAATTTAAATAAAATCCACCCCAATGATACATTTGAAAAAAAATATTTAATATATTCAAAACATATCATATTAATCTATAAAATTTGTGGAGAACATTAATTAGTTCATATAATATTTATTTTAAAATATTTAAAACCATTTATTTGATATTTCAATTAATAAAATAATTACTACTACATTTTTTATAATTATTTATTATAATTATTTTTATGTAAATTTTTTAAATAAAATACTATGATGAAGCTAAATCTAATATATTTCATAATAATAATTTTAGTCAAATTTATATTAGATAAAATACCATTATTTTAAATGTTATATTTATTAAATTATGAATGTGGTAACTTTGACATCATTTAAAATAAGATAATATAAGTGTCATAATCTCTTTTATAAGGCTCCAAATGGTCAAAAAGTCAATATTTAGATGCTTATGGTTTATATATACACTACTAATAAGGTTTGGTCAAGTTTTTGGGCCTTTTTATGGGTATTATTATTTCAATAAAAACTATATTATTGATTTTTCACTAAATAAATAATTTCTCCATCATTAATGTATAAGATATTAAAGTAATTATATATTTATTAAAAATTAAAAATAAATTACCATGATAAATAAAAAAAATTATATTTAAAATGATTATTTATAATATAATTTATATTTTGTATAACCTTATATTAAAAATACGATAATTATTAACGTTTTTGTGAGACATATTTATCTTTTCTTTAAATAAAATAAATTAAACGTCTTAATCTCATCCAAGTGGGTTCCAAAGGAAACCATTTCATCCCAAGTATGTTTTAAGATTAAATAAAAATCATCCAATTATATTAATAAAATTGTTAAGATAATTTCATAACATTAAGTTTACCCTTAATTACCCGATTTACCATTAGCTATGGTAAATAAAATTTACCATATTTAATATTGATAATACCTAAAAATAAAAGTAGCCTTTTAATATAATTTGGATCTACTGATTCCAAATATGGAATATATTTTTCCAAATTCAATACATAGAAGTTTGATTAATTAATTTAATATTAATCCCATTGTCAGAAAAAATGGGTTTTTGTTTAAAACATTGCAAAATATTGAAATGTTTTTACCTATGAATTCAATGTAAAATTAATGATAATGAGATACATTATCTTCAATGGTAATAATATATTCTATTTATACTTTAAAACCATTCAATATTATAATTTAACGATATAAATTATCTCGATGAAAAAAAGTTGTTTTTAAGAAAAATTTACAATATTTTTACTATTCCTCGAAATATGAAAGTTATTAGAAAAATATGAAAGTTATTAGAAAAATATGAAAAATATATCCAAAGAAAATGTCTATATCCTTATTTAATATAATTAGTTTATTTTTAAAATTGAACTTATAAACTTGTCACAGACTATATTTAAAATGGGTGCACCATCAAAAGGAGGTAAACAATATTTTCTTAAAAAAATACTTATTTTATCAGAAAAATTTATTAGGTCCTCATATATGTGTAAGATTAATGATAATGTCATATAAAATTCAATATGTGGTTATATAATTTTTATAAATTCTAGTTTATGTCCCATTTAAATAATAATATAACAATATATCGTTGTGTAGTGAAACTGAGTATCGCGTACAACGCAAGATATCAAAGAAGGTCGCTCTAGCTTTTAACTTAATCCAATTCAGTGTTACGTGTAGTGAAATCTTATTTTGGTGTTGTGTATAACATAATAAAAATGTAGTTCATTTATACATTGAACAAAATCTACACTCAATGTTGTGTAGAATAATTTCTATCAGATGTACTTCAAAATGTGTGTAAAATGAGCCAAGAATAGTGTTGCATAAACTGCATGCTAATACAGTGTTGCGTACAACGTAAGGTAATCTTGGTGTAGCATAAAACACAAGAAATCAAATAAATTAAAAATAATATATCTCATAAAATCTTTGTGTGTTACATTCTACCCCCCTTAAAATAAATTTCCCCCTCCAAATTCATTGGGGTTATAAATGGTTTACTACATGAATGTTTTTTCATAGAAACACACATTATAAAAAAGAACTTCAAAAGCTTAATTTTAAAAACTAATTTAAGAAACATAATAGATACCCAAATTAACACATCACTAGGTTTCCACCTAGGAGAAAAAAGGTGAAAACATGAATATGGAAGAGAAATATAACCATCATGTTTTGATGGAGAGTAGTAGTGAACATGGATAAGAAAAATCTAACAATCACAAAGCCATAAATTTGTGATGATCTAAGGTACCGTCTAATTCATCAGATATGAGGGTACTTGGATAAATTTTTTGTTTTTTAAGATTATTTCCCTAAATTTGGTGATTTTTTGCATGAGGAGAAATAATTACTTGATTTTAGTGTAATATCATTGTTGGTCATTCCATGAACAATTTCCACATAAACACTTATTTAAAGAAATGATGTTGAATTTCTCATTCTTGAAGTGTTAGCAGATCATGAGATAGAATGATAGGTCATTCCTTCTGTCTATAAAACAAAAATGTTAGCACATGATATTAAATATACATAAGTCCATCTATGGTGAGATTAATCATATATATAATTATACTTCATCTATCATAAAACTAATTTTTACTAACTAGGGAATTAATGTAGGCCAGTGGTAGGCAATAAGGCCCTTCGCACTTCGATTGTGGGTTTGATTTCTGCAGCCTTATCTGACGCGACAGGTTGTCACCTGTCCTTCTAGTTTTCCTATTTCAAAAACTCTACTATTATAACATAAATAAATAAATAAATAAAATTTCCTATCATTAAAAAATAATATCCGATGTCCAACTTAATCCATTCCAACCATTAGGTTAATCCAAAATACTTCTGTCCAATCTCACAGTACAAAGAAAACAAGCACATGAATACCATCATTTATCCCCCATGTATCACAAGATATATCTTTTTGGTCACATATCAAACATTTTAAGAACATAATCATGCATCCTCTTGATATATGAAAATAACATAAATTACTATAGAGCCATAGTGACAGCATGCATTCCATCGAAATTAACTCTTTCAATACAGCAAATACACCAAAAATTATATATACTCTAAGAATGATATCACATATTCCTTGTATTATTCAAAAGATCATTAATAATATCAATCATATTATTTTCTCCTTATCCCTTCATTATGTGCATATAATCTACTTTCCAAAAAAAATTCAATCACTTTTCATGGTTACCGATACCATATAATTATTGAAAACAAGAATAAACCTATACATATATATTCCAATATTCCACAATACTATAAATGAGATTGCACACCAATATTTTTGATTCCCATTAAATAAACTCTTTTTTATTACACCACTTCATTTTCATAGTCAAAATTTACAATAGTTATCACATGTGACTTCCCTTTGTCCTTTTCCTTAAGAGGATTTTTATGTCGATCATCATTAACAGTTGGATTCAGGCATTGGTTCGCGTAATACCCCATTTCCTTGCCTTTGTAGCATTGAAGTGTTGGTGGTGCGTTCTCTGTAGTATTTTCTCTATTCACATCATTAACTACCATTTTCCTATTATGTCGACACTAAACTACACGATGAACTTCTTTTCCACAGTTAAAAAATTTTATAGTCCCTTTAAGACAATCTCTACCATGCTTCTTTCCACACTTTATGCATAACGAGACATTTTTTTTCTTTTCACCATAGTTTTGAGATTTTTTCTTGAACTCTATATTTTGTTTCTTTTAAAAACCATGAGATGGATATGTAACACCAACTTCAAGTTATACCTTGATATCCCAACTCACAATCACTTCATAGATACTGATTTCTCTTATAGCTAATCCCCTTTGAAGACATGGTTTTATGCCACTGAAGAATCGTCAACTTTACTTTCACGTTGGATGATAAAGCCAGGTGCATACCTTGCAAGACTTGTAAAATTCACCTCATATAAGCCAATAGATTCATTATTCTTTTTCTTAATCTCAAGGAACTCCTTTTACATATTTGTTCAAAGAATACATGGAATGTACTTATTGAAAAACATGTTCTTGAACACATCCCATTCCATGGATTAAATTTCATCTTGGGGCCTTGTATCTTAATTATAGTCCACCGCTGGTCTGCTTCAACTTCCAAATAGTAAACAGCCTGAATGACTTTTTCATATTTAAAACAGATAAGTATGAAAAATATATTTTCAATGGTATTTATCTATTTGTTCAGTAACAAGTAGGCCATAAGACCCACTGAAATAAGGTGGACGTTACCTCCTGAAGGACTCAAAATAATATTGTTCCCTTCTTTTCTCATTTGGAAGTCTAGATTGATTCATAGCTTGTGTAAGTATAGCAATAATATTTTTCACTCCATATCCCATAAAATGTGGTTGTTCAAGAGGACAATAATTGCATTGCCATGTGAATTGATCATTAACACACTTCCTTCAGGTTCCATCCATTATCTAAAACAAAGAAATAATAGTGTGAGAGGCAAAAAACATACTAGGAAAACAACATTATCACGGGGGAGTACTTTCAATATCCAACGTCATAGGTTTAATCCTAGGTTATTCATAATCGTTATCAAAATTTTATGATTGTAACCTATACTTATTATTAACCATAGGTACATCCCTAGACATACCTTAGAAATATATCTAGGGATCCCACTAAAGTTATTGTATCAATGTTTCCAAAGATTGATTAAATATTTGCTCTGATACCAACTGAAGAGACCCATTCTTGAAATAAATGGAAATTACATTACTTTTTTGTAAAACATAATAGATGACACAAAAGGACGCCCAATGAACATATTAGTTTAGTGTCTTTGGAAACATGGAACATAATCTTCTAATCGTGGTGAAAGATCTTCAACATCTCCCACAAATATCATACCCTTTTATTTTCCTATCTAAAAACTTTCTTTATATCATGGGGAAAAGAAAACATAGAAAGGATGAGCTCAAATTCTCATTAAGGTTAAAAATGGATAATATAAAACAAACAATAATCTTTTGTACGTAAAAACATGAACATAAAGTTTAAACAACAAAATATTGAGCAATGACATACATCTTGTCAGTACGTAATGTATGGATCAAAATGGAACATTCACCATGATAGAATAGAATTGGCATAAAACATTTAATTTTGTAAAACTAAATACCACCTATTATTATTTCCATAGTTGGTAAGGAATTACTTCCAAGACCATCATAGTGGATGTTGTCCATTACTGAACCGAGATTACTTGTCATTCGTGCCCTGTATTACTAAACCAAGTTTACATATTATTCCCTCCATGACTATCTCATGAGATATAATTCATTAACCAATTCATAGTAGGGAGATATAGGTCCCACCCATCTCATAAAGATATAATTCTTACATGTTCCACAAAATAAACATAAATTAATCATCATAACCCAATGAAGAAAATGGGTTTCCTAAACATCATCTCATCATAACATAATCCATATAAAACAATGGATATCATTTTATCATAAAAAAATAAAACCCTGTAAATAATAGAGGCATTATACTAGAAACATAACCATATTAATTAATGTCATCTTAGAGCGAAAATAGTTTCGATAAAACACTTGAAATGAATTCTTGATGAAAATATCATTTCTTCTTCAAAATAATTTTCCTTTCTCAAAATTCCATAAAATTTTAAAAGAAAATAATTATTTTGAAAATAATCCTAATATATTGTAAATTATGCTACATGGAAATAAATTGTTATGAAATTGTAAAAATATATTCATGCTGTATAAGTAAAAAAACATTCTTCTCATACTTTTGCTGGAAAAGTAAAAAAGTATCTTGTAATGAAAATGAAAAAATATTACCTTCATATCATTTAATAAAAATTCACTAATGGGTAAAATTTAATTTAAAAAAAATTATGATGATAGAAATAATATTATATATTTAGGAAACAATGACATGGATGATAAATCATCCCTAGTAAATACTTAAGTATAAACAATCTCGCATAAAAATGAGATTGTGAGATTTCACCTTACCTTTGGTATGATATGCTTCGTATGTATCCAAAACTCCTATATAATGATTTAAATAATGTAATTAAATTATTCAAGAATCATATTAAATTTTATGATATCATATATGGTCATATTATTAAATGTTTATTAGTAACATTTAATTGTTTCTCGTTATTCAGGTGTTAACTGCTTTATGTTCTTAGGAATGTCTTGTCGTATAAATTCATATTCCTATTTTTATGTGATATTTATATCATTTTAAAAAGTTATTAGTATAATATATATCATATTTATTCATTAATTTCAGTTATATAATCATTCTTCAATAAATATCATGTAGAACGAATCACATCACATCGTGGAGACGATATGCCATTTGTACACAAGAGCGATGATATCATTCCAATGATTGTGGAATTGTACTGAATTATATAGTGTATAATATTTCATAACAAATATAATTTTACAATAATCATATATATTTATTTCTTCCATCATTATACCCATCAAATAATATTTTTGATGGAAAACAGATTACACTACAGTGTAATGACGGTAACCCGTATGTTCGCACGTGCGATGATTTCATTTTTCATAGGATGGACAGAAGATGGAATATGGTTGTTTCATATTAATAATAAAATATAATTATACAAGTGATACTAGATTTATTACTTAATAATGAACCAAACTCATATAGAGGAAGTAGAAGAAGAAAGAAGTTTGAATGAATCGGTAAAGGATGTTACCTCTTCTTTGACGTGCCTTTTCTAAACCTTCTCTTAGGGAACTAAAGTTGATATTGAAGAATATTATGACCAGTAGTATGATTCTAGGGAAGTGAAAAATGGAAATGGACAAGGTTTGGACGAGTTTTAAGGCTAAAAATGGAGTTAAGTGGAGAGGGAGGAGGTGCCCTTTTATAAGAGAAGAGTGGGGCACTTTTGAAAACCAGAAAAATATTAATTTATAATAAACTCCAAACCCACAAAAAAACCTCCAAAATGACTCAAATGTGAAGATGATACGACATAGGATTGTAATCTAATCAACCAATAAAATTAATACATATTTTAATTTTAGTTTTGACCTTATCATTCTGATTAATCCTTATTTAATCTATTTAATTTTATTTGAGGTATTAATATTATAAATTTTAAATGCCTATAAATAATTACTTATGAGTTTTGAATTGTCCAAAATTGTATACTTTATGAATGTTTGGACCCTAAAATTCTCAATTTTTAATTTTTAAATATTTTTGTGATTTTTACACCATTTAATAATATGTTATTTTAATAAAATACCAATAGTGTCAATTTTGAAACTATACATTTATTTTAATTTAAATAAAATACAAAAAAATGATATATTCAGTCCAAAGTATTTAGTAGATTTATAACATGTCATATTAATCTATAAAATTCTTGGAGCACATTAATTAGTTCATATAAAATTTATTTTAATATTTTTAAAACCATTTATTTGATATTTATATTATTAAAATAATTACTACCACATTGTTGTATAATTATTTAATATTCTTATTTGTTTCTTAAAAATTAAAAATAAAATACTATGTTGAATATATATATAATATATTTCATGATAATACTTTTTTAATAGTGTATCTTTTAAAAAAACCAACATTTAAAATTTATTATTTATTAAATTATGAAGGTGACTACTTTGATATCATTTAAAATAAAATAATATAAGTGTCATCATCTATTTTATCCGGTTCCAAATGGTCAAAAAGTCTAAAATTGTATGATTATGGTTTAGATATACTCGACCAATAAGGTATGGAAAAGTGTTTTGGCCTTTTTATGGGTATTATTACTTTAAATAAAACTATATTATTGATTTTTTACTAAACAAATAATTTATGCATCATTAATGTATAAGAAATTAAAATAATTTTATATTTATTAATAATTTAAAATAAATTACGATTATAAATAAAAACATTTTATCATTAAAATTATTACTTATAATAAAATTTATATTCTTTATAACCTTATATTAAAAACAATTTAGTTATTAAAGTTTGAGTGAGACATATTTCACATTTCATTAAATAATATAAATAAAATGTCTTAATATCATCCAATTGGGTTACAATTGATACCATTTCAACTCATGTACGTTTTAGGACTAAATATAATCATCCAATTTTATTAAGACAAGTGTTGAAGTAATTTTATAATATTATTTTTCCCCTTAATTACCCGATTTACCATTAATTATGGTAAATAAAATTTACCGTTGTTACTATTCATAATGTCCAAAAATAAAAGTTTCCTATTAAAATAATTTGGACATAAATATTCCATATATGGAATCTAATTTTCCAAATTCAAGCCACATAAGTTGCAGTAATTAATTTAAAATTTATTTCACTGTCAAAAAATGGGTTTTTGTTTAAAACATTTCAAAAGATTGAAATGTTTTTAATAATGAATTTAGTGAAAATTAATGATAATGAAATACATTATATTAAATTGTAAAAATATATTATACTTATACTTTAAAACCATTTAATATTACAATTTAACCATATAAATTATCTCGATGAAACAAGTTGTTTTTATGTAAATTTTAGCGTATTTTTACTATCCATCAAAATATGAAAGTTATGAGAAAAATATGAAATATTTATCCAAAGTAAATTTTTATATCATTATTTAAAAGAATTAGTTTATTTTTTAAAATTTAACTTATAAACTTTTCAAAAACTAAATTTAAAATAGGTGTTCCATCAAAGGTGGTAAAACTGCATTTTTTTGAAAATTAATTCTTTTATCCGAAAACTTTATTTTGTTCTTATATAATGTGTAAGATAAATGATAATATTATAAAAATTAAAAAATTGTTTAATAATATTCATAACATCTAGTTTATATCCCATTTCAATAATAATGTAATTATATATCGTTGTATAGTGAAACTCAGTATCGTGTAAAACAAAAGCTATCAATGAAGGCTACTCTTACGTGTAACGCAAGCCATGTAAGTGTTTTCTATTGTGAAAGCATCCTTTGGTGTTGTGTATAACATAATCCAAACTTAGTTCATTTATACATTGAAAAAAATCTATATTCAATGTTTCCTAGAAAAATTTCTATCAAACGAACTGGAAATTGTCTGTAACACTAGCCAAGAATATTGTTGCATATACTGCAAGCAAACACAGTGTTTCATATAGCGCAAGATAATATTTTTATTGTGTAAAACAAAAGACATCAAAGAAATTTAAAAAAATATATCTCATAAAATTTTGAGTTGTTACATATCAGCATAATATAAATTTGATATCCTTATTTTCAATAAAATTTCTAAAAGTTCAAAAAATTAATTTTAATATTTTCTCATAAAAATAAATAAAACCATTTTTGATGAAAATGTATTTTTGAATGATAAAATGTATATACAATAAATTCAAATATTTTTAACTAGGAAGTTATCAATACATTTATTTTGAGTAGGACCCTTATATATATTTCATTAAGTAGTAAATTTTAATCATAACAGCCAATTTAATAGCTAGGTTATAAATATCATATTTAACATATAATATTTGAGGTTTTGTGTATGGTCAGAGTTTCACGTCATATACGCTATAGGAAATAGTTTACTTTTTATAATATTTGGGTTTTACATTCTCCCCTTTTAATAAATTTCGTCCTCAAAATTTAAACATGACATTTTTTATAAATAGTTTTACATTTTAAAACACTATTATTAAAATATCACATCATAAAAAAGGTTAATAAAAAATCCTCTTGAAAAAGGGAAAACTAAATTCAATGGCCATCTAGAATAACACATATCTATCCTTCCAAATAGGATAACATTAGTGAGAAATGAAAATATTGACATGGAAAAAGTATTAGTGTCTAAATAACAATTTAGAGTGGAATAAATCATTGATCACAATAATATGAATGGTAATGAGAAACTTAACAACCACAAAACCATAAACTGAAGAAGTGTGAAAAATAAAATATATTCATCAGAAATTAATGTAATAGTATAAAATTTTTATTTCAAGTAAATTTTACAATATTTTAAGAATTCTTATATAATATATAATAATAAATTAAAGAAATATATTTACTTTACAAGTATAATTTCATCCTTTAATAAATTTCCCCCACAATCTTACCTTTTTCTTAAAACTCTTATTATTCTAGATTAATTTTTCCTCCATGATGCACTAAAATAAATTTCTAACATGTCACATAATTCAATAAAAGGATAAAAATATATTGATCATATCGTTATACATTAAAAAAATGGTCAGCACAAGGTAACATAATTACCAAAATCAATAAACCTTCATATAAATAAATATAATATTAATCTACAAATCCTCAATAATAACACCCAAAGTTCAAAATATATCATTTGATAGATTACTTACCTTAAAATTAATCAAAATATTCCTGACTAATTTTGAAACCCTGTTTTTTGTATTTGATAACGAATTTATTTGAAATTAACTTATCATTTATCTCCATTTAACATTATACTCTCCTAAAGTCATATATCCAAAAGTGTATATGTCATAATCATATAATCTCAAAAATATTCCAATCATTTCCATATGTAACATGAATCACCATAATGATACATTAATATCATATATTCTCTAAAAAGATAATTCAACATTTATTTATAAAGTAAAATACCATAATATATATTTTACTTTAATTATATAATGTTCTCCACAATTATAGTGATCCACTTTAGAAATTACATTAATCACTTAATATCCAAATCAATTTTCTATCCCATGATTATCTGTACAATAAAACATAAGAAATAAAATTGTAATTACCCATAATTACCCCAATTTAAAAGACCATATAAACTCTAATGGTGGTCAATACATTTAAACATATGACCTAAATATGTAAATTCATTCTTCCTCATATAAAATTTCCACAAAAACCTATACTTAACCCAAGGGTCATATTTACATAATTTTACCCAAATTTTTTTTCAATCATATTATACTTACATTGCTTAAAATATCATAGAGGGATTCTAAGACTTTAAAATTTTAATCAACCTTATAATTATAAACCCATGATGGTGTCAATAACACTTAAACAAATGTCACATTAAAATATCATAATATATAATGTTATATAAATTGTTCCTCTCATACTATAACATATTGATAAGATTTTGAGTTATTCTCAAACACCAATTTTTATATGTTTTTTTGGGTTTTTCGAGTTTTTTTCGGTGAAAACATTGGAAATTATGAATGTTTCTGGGTTTTACATGGTAGGTGCATGGTTTTCACAAACCCGGTGCCCAAGTAAAGAAAACCGTAAAAACTGAGGCAATGATGATTTTCATGGTTGGTTAAAAGTTTGAAAATTTATTCACAGACCAGGAAGAAACCATATAACCCATTTAAAATTGGAAAATGTCTAGGGACCATAGTTTTTTGTTCTAACCATGTGGACATGCCCAACTAACTATGTATAAGTAATTTTTTGATCTGAAAGTTTTTTAACATCCCAAAACCCCTTTTAGAAGCTTGATGGCACTACCAAACCCCATAACATTTTCTTCTTCCATAAAATCTCCCATTAGATTATATTATCACTTATACACACTTTTTTAAATGGATAAAATCTTGTAAAATGATGTTTGATCTCAACACGATAGGTTTCCTCTTCTTGTTCTCTTTCTCACCACCTCTCTCCTTTCCTCTCATTGGTTTTCTATATCTCTGGGTGTTTTTTGAGGATAAAATACCCTCTTTTTTATCATAAATCAAGTGTAGATTCACGCATTTATATTAATGACATTATTCATTGGATTTTCCCTATTAGGATTTTCGGACTCCAGATCACGTGATCCTGAGGTAGATGGTTCTGTTATGATGTCCAATTTTTATTAACCCAAAATTTCTTGATTTTAATTCATGTTTCTAATTTAAATTAAATTTCATTATTTTTACTAGATTTCATTAAATAGGTTGATTAAAAACCCAATTCCATTGAATTGGTGTTTGGAATTCTGATTAGGCATGAATTTGAGAAAAAAACACAATAATTACGTTGAATTGGGGGTGTGTTTGTGGAATTGATGGAATTTTTTAAAATTAAAAATTTTAATTTAAATTGTGTAATTGGTTGTAATTTGGTTAAATTTAATTATCGAATTTAATTTTCTAGAATTTTATATTTGAAATTTAATTTTGAATTGATTTCAAATTCTTATACAAGAAAAATGGGTTAAATTGTTTTTATTGAAACCAATAGGATTATAAATTTTAAAAAGTTATGATTTGATTAGAAAATCAATTTTGGTTTTAAAGTGAAAATGGTATATTTGAAATGGAGAATAAGATGAATTTTTTAAAATAATTCATAAAATAAATTTCCAATCATTAACTTATGTTAGAGAACATGCAAGCCTACATAGTTAGTCAATTATTCAAAAAAACACAATAGGTTAGAATTACCTTAGAAACGAATTGACTTTAAAAAAAAATATAACATATTATTCCTTAGTAGGATACATATGAGTCCTATATAGCTAGTTTCAAGGGAGAGGTTTACACATTGTTGTTGTTATCATATGAGTGTGTGAGGGTATTATAATATGGAACTATTGTACCTTTTGGTAGAGGAACATATTACACATTGTTTGTATTTGAAACATATTCTATTTCTTATTGTAAATTTATTACCATGTATTATAAATTTATATAAACCTTTTTATATAAAATTTTAATTATTCCATTTTTTAAAGTATTCCCATAATTTGAAATTTAATCATGATTTGTTTAAATATTCTATTGAAATGTCATTCCTATTTATTTATAAATTGACAGCTCTATTGGGTTAATTAAATGATGGAATATTCTATGTAATACTTGGAGAGAACCTACTAGTATTCTATCTCACATGCTACCTTTGCCTTCGGGTGTTTGTATATTATCTTCTTACAGGTTCAAGAAATGTTATGAGGTCACTTGGAGGTGGAAGTATTTGTCGATTCCATTAACTTTGAATGTTTTGTTCATTGGGACTTTGGATTTTATCAACTTTTCCTAAAAAATTTGGTTTCTCATTGAACTATTATTACATGTTTTACTTCTGGTACACTTATTCCTATAGATTTTTTCTTGTATGCATACTGACTTTCGTATGTTTCTTCCATTGTGTTTGTGGAAATTTTATTCCCACTTTCATATTGAATGATGGCAGATGTCAGTCAGCAACCCATGGGAATTGGGGATTCCCTTTAGGTTGTGTTAGTGTGAGCTTGGTTATCGGGATACCAAGGTACCCTAGTTGGTCTTTGACAAAGATGTGTTACATTTTCAGGTGTTTCATCTTTCCATGATTTAGGTATGAAGTGGTGTATTCTTATCAGGACTTGGGAGGTTGTTATGATTGAGTGCCTCACCATATCTCACCACAACAATCCTTAAGTCACCATGGGTTGAAGGGAATGATATAATAAGGATTAGTTCCAGTATTTTCTGTAATTCTGATTTGGATAGATTGAAATCCAAATCATTTTCATCTATATGTTGGGATTAATTTCCCTTGTTTCTCTATTTGAGTGTTAAATATGATGTCTTATTTGTTGCCTAATAATTTTTTGTATAATCAGGACTCTAAGAAGACGTGAGAATTGGATATCAGAGGAATCATTTTATAAACCGCAATGAGAAAATCCTTCCATAGACTCAAGTATGGTTGAGGTGATTGTGCATACTGTCCAATCACTAGGACAGGTACCAGCACCAGTTCATCTTCGTGCTGTAATTGTGGAACCATAGAGAGGTGTTTTTTAGAAGAGTGCTCCAGAGTCCCTTCGCCATAAACCACCAGTATTCAAAGTCTCCAACGATCCTCAAGAACCTGAGGAATGGTTTATCAATATGGATAATTTCTTTTCCTTCATGGATACACCTATGGAGAATAAGGTGAAGTGTACCACCTTCATTCTGGAGGGACCGAGCAAGAGATTGTGGGACATGTTAGAGATGAAAAAGAAGCCTGGGGGATTAGAGTTGAATCACTTCAAGGATATTTTCACTTACTAGAACTATCTAGAGTGGTTGAATTGGAAAATGTTATTTAGTTCATCAAAATTGTATAGGCTGACATGACCATGATAGAGTATAAAAACTGTTTTACTGAGCTTGTGAAATTTTCACCTGATATAGTATCAAATGGAAAGATGAAGACTCATCAATTCAGGTTGGTACTAAAATATAATATTTGTTCTTAGGATTTCTTTCTAAAATTTATTTCTTATTCTGATGTGATAAAAAGATCCTTGATGGTAGAAATGGACCTGGTTGGCAAGTCAAGGTTGATGGAAGATTCGTTTTCCCTTCATGGAAGTGTGAATTCCTCTAAAAGAAAGAGGAACATTGATGATTCTCATGGTGGTTCATGACAATAGTTTCTTCTAATACCTCATGTGGTTTATAGAATAGGCCCTTTGATTTTATACCAGTGTGGGGAACCTAGGCATTCATAGATGTTTTTTTCTTGAGGCATCTAAGGTATGTTATTCCTACGGATACTCATGTCACTTGCAGAAGTTCTTCCATGTTTATTTCACTCTTCATAGATTCATGGGATCATCAATTCCATTTAAAACAACAATGAAATTATATGATTCAAGGAGAAAAGGGTTCTATCCATATGCATCTTGAATGAATATTATTCATGTAGTGGAAAAGTCTCTAGAGAAAATAGAAATGGGTCCAGTGATCGTGAGATTACCATCATTATATATTTGTTATTAGTTACTGCTTTATATCTTACTAGTGCATCTCAATTACTTATTTCAACTCATATTGTTAATATACAAAATATTCATATGGAGCATTTGTATTATGTAATAGATATTACTATACCCCTTGGACTAAAGAGAGGTAGAAGGGTCTATGTATCCCCAATTGTGTTTTATCTATATCATATATCTTGTTTTCTAGTATTTCTCTAGTTCTTAACAAGATCCCACATTAATTAATTTTTGGGATGTATGGGATCGTTTCCCATAAATCTTGAATTGATCATTATCTTCGATGGGTATCCTTTATTTTACCTGATGGGGTTTCTCATATCCTTCAAGGATTATATGACCCAAGGTTGAGTTGATCTACACCATATTATCCAGATTTTAGAAAATCAATATCATTGGTTTCTTTTGATCTAGATTCAGAATCTTTTATCTATGAGCTACCTCCAGATTTTGTTGAGTTTTCTAACGTTTTCCCTTTATATTATCTAGTTTTCTACCAGTAAGGGAGGTAGATTTCACTATTGAAATAATGTATGACACTCAAACCGTGTCTATTCCTTCTTACCACATGTGACTAGCTAAAACAAACATGGTTAAGACATATTTAGATAACATTCTTGAGAATGGATTTATACGCCTGAGTGTGTCACCATGGGTGGAATTGGTTCTCTTTTCAAAGAAGGATGATGGTTCACTTCTTATTTTTGTGGACTACTGGAAAATCAATTGAGTTACGATAAAGAAAAAATATATATTTCCTTATGTTGATGATATGTTTGACCAGTTGATATGGGTGAAGTGGTTCTCGATGATTGATCTTCAATATGGTTGTCATCTGTCGAGGATAAATGAATTTGACATTTAGAAAACCACCTTTCAGTATCGGTAATACTATTATGAGTACCTTTTAATTCATTATGATCTAAACAATTCTCTTATAGTTTTTATGGATTTAATGAGCATGAAATTCCATGCATACCATGATACTTTTATGGTTGTCTGTGTGGATTACATCCTTGTATACTCTATGTAGAGGTGGTCCATGTGCGGTATTGGAGAGAAGATATGGAATTGTTGAGAAGCTATTAAATTTATTTCAAACTTATAAAATGGGGTGTATAGATTTGGGAAGTGATTTTATTGGGCAATTTGGTGTCTGAACATGGTGTTTTAGTTGATCATTAATGGGTGAAGTTTGTTATGACATGGTGAGAACCATGAAATGTTTTTGAGATTTGTAGCTTCTTGAGTTTTGCATGGAATTATCATAGGTTTGTTAAGAACCTCTAAAAGTTGTCTTATCTGATAGCTTCTCTAACTCATAAGGGAGTAATGTTTTATTTTAATGAAAAATATCAAAGATATTTAGGTGATCTAAAAGGTATTTTTACAACTTCTCCATTGTTGGCTCTTCTAGAGGCCGAGCAGGGGTATTTGGTCTTCTTAGATACAGAGATTTCAGGTTTTGGTTTTGTTTTTATGTATGTTGATCGTGTCATTAATTATTATTCTCTTAAACTAATGATACATGCAAAGAACTACTATAAACATGACCTTGAACTAATAGTTGTGACGCACACACTTAATAATTGGTGGCAATACCATTTTGGAGAATGATTTTCCATGTTTTGTTACCAAAAAATACTGATTTATATATTTTATCCAAAATATTTGTATCCCTTAAAGAGGTTTTGGGTGGAATGCCTTCAATATTTTAACTATTACATCGCGTATTCCCTTGGGAATGGGAATGTCATCCCATGCGCATTAAGAAGGAAACTTATGCCCATTGTAGTGAAGGAATCATTGGAAGAGTGGAATTTGATGGATCTCTTTGCATAGTTTCATATTGGAGTCTAGGAAAAAGGGTTCTAGGTTTCCTTGTCCAGTTTTCAGTTGAAATACGATCTTCTTAAAAAAATTAATCAGGAAAAATAACATGATGATGGGTTTTATAAAATTAGAGAATCTCTTTATGGTGGAGAGACCATGTATGAATGTTCATTATGCACCTATGCTACTGAAATATCTTTTTTTTTCTGTTAAAAGTAAGGAAAGATATGATGGGTGATTTCTATAACTCTCATTGGGGAGTGTATCCAGGAACCATGAATATGTTCCATGACAAGAAGCATAGATTCTATTGTCTAGATATGATAAGGTAAATTGTTTATTTTTTCACTATGTTATACGTTTCAGTGGGTCAAGGTCTAGCCCCATTATCCTTTTGGTTGTATTTCATCCACTTATAGTTCCTACATGCTAGTAGGATGAGAACTTTATAGATTTTTAGGTTGGGTTTCTGAGTAACTAGATAAATAATAAATCAATATGATTTGAGATTGATCAGCTGGAATAATTAGATCAATTTATACCAGTTTTCTATACAACCAATGTTGAGGAGTTGAAAAATATATATATGAATTATTTTGTTCATTATCACAGAGTTACATCTAATATAGTTTTTATAGGTATCCTTGGTTCACTTATCTCTTTTAGATATGCCTTCAGGAGGCACTGGGATCTCAGTTCTACTTAATTAGGACACCCAATCCGCAATCAGATGGCTAGACAGAAAGAGAAATCCAAATTTTAGAGGATAAGCATTATGCTTTTGTTTTATACTATTTTGGGCCTTAGGATTACCATCTAGGGTAGGTTGAATTTCCTTGTAATAATATTTTCCATTTGAGGATTATAATTTCTCATTTTTAGGGCTTGTATAATTGGCATTGCAGATATTTTTTGTTTTGGTCAGAGTTGGTGAAAGATTCATGGTTGGACTGAGCTTAGTTCAAGAGGTGATAAAATGGTTTAGTTTAATTGTTAGATAATTTTAATAGAAAAGATATGGTATAAATCTTATGATGATCATCACTATAGACTGTCTGAATTCTCAGTTTTTGACTAGGAGTTCTTGAATGTTTCCCCTCAGTTGGTTCATCAATGACATGGGAAGAAAGGGAAGCATGCTCCTCATTTTGTGGGACCGTTTGAGCTAGTTGAGAAGGTGGGTAATGTTTCTTACCATTAATAACTACCACCATATATAACATTGATAAATATCATGTTCCATGTATTTTGACTATGAATGTATCAATATTATTAATCTCTTGATCATAGAAAAAGTGATCTTATGGTTAAACAAGATTTATTCATGACTAATCATCCAGTCAAGATAGTTGATTTTGAAACTATGTTACAGTGTGGGAGGATGATACCTTCTAGTTTTGTACTATATAAGCATGGTTCTAATTATCATGAGACATGGAAGAGGGACACATTGATCAAATAGAAGTGTGATTAAATTTTTGAAATGAGATACACTAAGTTGGATTTTTAGTAATAGAATGATTCTATGGTTGGGAGGTTGTAACATCTTGTTACTATTTTTGGTTATTCATAAACCCCTCATTTTGCAATGCTTTTGTTGGGTTTGATTTGTGTTTTTTAGGTTGAAAACTTGGAAATTTTTTAATGTTTTTGGACTATGCGTGGTTGGCACATGGTTTTCTCATACCAAGAGCCATGTGAGAGAAAACCATTAAAACAAAGGTGGTGAGGTTTTCCATGGTTGGTGCATTTTTTGAATAGTCATGAACCCACCTAGGAGAAACTATGTAACCAATTAAAAAGGGGTTAATTTCTTAGTAACATGGTTTTTTTAAACATTTAGTCTTGTCCAGTTTACCAGATGTACATAATATTCTAATCTGATTTTTTAAAACATCATGACCCCCCCCCCCTTTAGGTGCCAAAATGGAATGTACGACCCCATAATGTTTTCTTATTCCAGAGGAGCTCCAAAGATGTAATTGTTGTCCCTCTAAATTATTTTTTAGGAGATCTAATATTCAAGAATGACATTTGATTTATACCCATTTGGTTTACTATTCTTGTTCCTTTTCTCCTTCTATCTCTCTTTCCTTCGAAGGGTTTTACAAATATATTTGTGTTTTGGGGGGTTCTAATACCCTCTATTTTAGATCTCAAAACTTAGGTAGAGTCATGGATCTTCATTATCTACATTATTCTTCGGAGTTTCCCAATTAGGTATTTTTTATTCGAGATCCCATGATCCTCAGGAAGATAGTTCTGTTATGATGAAATTTTTTTATAAACCATAATTTTCTTGATTTAAATTACAAAATTTGAGTTAAATTCAATTTCTTGGATTATATGAAATTTCATCAAATTGGTTGATTAAAACCCCAAATCCATTTAATTATGTTTTAAAAATCATATTTTGCGTCAATTTTGAGAAACCCCCAAATTCCAATAAATTGGGGTATGTTTTTGAAATTGATGGAATTTTGTGAAATTTTAGTTGTTGAATTTATATTATTAAATTTAATGGAATTTGGTTAAATTAAATTCATGAATTTTGTTTTTTGAATTTGAATTGTGAAATTAAATTATGAATTTGTTTCAAATTCTTATACCAGAAAAATGTTTTAAACTATTTTGACTGAAACCCATTATTTAAATACTGTAAAATGCATGATTTTGATCAATCTCCCATTTTGATTTTTAAATAGAAAATGGTATACTAGATATGGATAATTTAATGACTTTTATTTTAAGAAGTCTTAAATAAATTTACCAACATTGACTTATACTAGATCATATGTTAGCGTAGGTAGTTAGTGAGTTATTGGAAAACACACACTAGTTTAGAATTTCCTTAGAAACATATTAAGGTTTTACAATACAAACAAAAATGTTATTAGTATATATTATTACAGATTATGATATAGAAGATCCCTCTCTATCTAGTATTGAGGGAAATTTGTACACATTATAGTAATTATCATATGAGTGTGTGAGGATCCCATATCCTGTGATTATTATACATTTTAGAAGATGTACATGTTTCTCATTGTTTGTATTTTAAACATATATAATTTATTATTGTAAACTGTTTACCATGACTTCTTGATTCATATACACTAATTTATATAAAAAATTTATTAATCCATTTTTTAAAATATTTCTATCATTTGAAATGTAAGAATGTTTTTTCTTAAATATTCTATTGAAATTACATGGTAGTTTATTTAAAAATTTAATGTTCTATTTTGTTATGTAAATATTGGAATCTATTATGGATTCCTTGGTGATAAACTACTGTGATTTTAGTGCACACCCTACCTCCTCCTTTATGTGTTTGTAGATTATCTTCTTAGGGTTTTAATAAAGGATAAGGCAACACTTGGAGGTGGATGTAGCTATTGATTCCTTGGGTGCTGAGAGTTTTATCCACTGGAACTTGGGGATTTATCTTATTTTTTTTAGTACTTGTTGTTGAACCTTATGATGTTATTTTCAGTTTGACTTCTGGTACACTTCACCCTATGGAATTTCTCTTGTACGCAAATAGACTTTTTTATCTCACAACCATTGTGTATGTGGTAAATTAATTCCCACATTCATATTGTTTGATGCCAGGTTCTAGTCACTAACCATTGGGGATCAAGGACACCCATTGGGATGTGTTAGTTTTGTCTCACTTATTGGGTTACTAGGTTACTGGAGGATGGTCCATGGCACAATTAAACTATATTTTCCTAGCTATAAAATTTACGTAATCTTGATTTTTCATTCAATAATTAATTTTCATAAATTTTTTGATCTTTTTAAATTTTGAGTTTTATAGAATTATGTCATCACCATTACATATATATTACATCACAATATGTACACGTCCACAAAGTATCCATATTTTACAATACAAAACATTTATGATATAACATGTTTTCTATTCATGATATTTCATCACATTTTTTATCCTGACCTCATCCTTTTCCCTACACATCCTTAGAACCCTATCAAAAACAATTTAAAACATGATGGGATCAAAAAATCACCTTAATGGATATATAAAATGAATAAATGAAACATGTTATAACATTAATACTTATACATGTTTTTTATTTTTCAAAATTAAAGGTTGGGTTCAAAATAATAATTTTGTTACCCTAGAAATCAAATTTTCTTCCGAAATATTTTTATAAAATATTACATACAATATTTAAAAGGAAAAAAATAAAATTCATAAATGATACTTTGAAATCGTGTAAAAATTATGATTTTATTCAGAAAAAGTTATAAAATACATCCTTACAAAGTATCATATAATTTAATTAATTATAATCTCATGAGTAATCATATGGGAGAATAAAATAAAGAACATTATATTATAATATCATGGATAAATTTAAAATGTGGAAATAATAATAAAAAAATAAGAATAAGTCAAGGATAACTTCCATGAAAACATCACAAGGTGTTTAGAATCCCATTTTTTATTTGGTTTACTCCAAAATCTGATACATAACGTCTCTTGAGACCAAAAAATTACCCAATGCATTGGAGCTCTATCTTGGTGCACCAGTCATTGTATGTTTATGATTATGTGCGAAATAATGGGGAATTAATCACAAACCATAATCATAATAATAAACCATGGAATGTAATGGGTTTCATAATCATTATTTATATCATAAATAAAAGAGATTTCATAAAGATGTCATTTAAAAAATAAACATAATTCAAGCATTACTTCATAAATTTTGAATTATCTAGGTATAAATGTGAGATAAATATATATAGAATTTAGAGACATTCTATAACATTAATGAGAGAGGGAGAAGGTGTCACTATGGGTGAAATTTCATAACCCAAAGAAAAATCATGGTTCAAAGAGATCCCTTACTCCCATAAGAAAAACCATTCTAGATATCTAAATATTCATTCTGTTTAAAACCATTTAGTAAAATACTTATAAAAAGGTGAATTAAAGAAAACATGGAATCATATAAAGTAATCAAAACATTATGTAACTATTATGATGATGGGAGAAAACATAGATTTTGTATATTTTGAAATATAACATTCTATTTTCTCTTTTTAAATATTGTTAAAACATTTGATATAAAATATGTAAAAACATAACATTAGGAATATTTTGAAATAATGTCAAAGATACCAAAAATGTCCTTTATAATTCATTTACTTTAATATAAATACATAAAAAATAATACTTTTATGAATATTAACATTGAATATAATGATTCAAAAAATAAATCATTAAAAATTTTAAAATGATATTTTAAAAGTAAAGTATCTCTTACATCCTATTCGATACGTCATGTTAGTTCCTTATTTAAATAATTAATAAACTGATGTGAATTATTTACACGTTTTAATAAGACTTTTCAATTTTATGATTACTATTTTTCACTTATTACCATGTTATATACAATTACTTAATCTATTCAGTTCACATCAGACCTTTTGATGATATTTGGAATTATGTGTCCAAAATGGATTTCGTAGGTTTATTATGGTCAAAGATAGAATTATTCAACAATATATGAAATAAAAATAATGAAATAATTATCAATTTATCTACATAAATTATATATTAATAACAATCATGAAATATTTTTAGGATAAATAAACTATGTTACAATCATGGAGATAGTAGGTCGTACGTACACATGATTAATGTTTCCATTTTCAAAAATAATTTTGGAAATAAGGTAAGTATTATTTTATATTTCAAAAATTATTATCATATAATAAATATAAAATTATTAATTTAAATACACATATATATACCATCCTTGTGATGTAGTAATGAAAAATTAATCACATTTCTTCATGGAGGTGGTAATCTACACGATCATACGAATGAAATTACCATTTTTCAATGATTGAAAATGTATGAAAATATGTGATATATTTATTTCTCAAATTTTATATATTTAATTAATATAATATATATGCATTACATCCATCAATATAACCAGTCATGAGCAGCGTGGATGGAAAAAATTTACATCAATTTCTGAAAAGATAGTTTTCCATACAGATGAATGATGGTTTTGTTTCTTTTTTAATGTAATAGGATAATTTTATAGGTTATTAAATTAACATAATAACAACTAAATATATGGGAAACATTGATGTTACTATATTATTATGGTTTAAGTTTATTTTATGGTGGTAGAATATAAAATACAACGAAAACATTCAATTAAAAGTTATACATGTTGTTTAAAAAATATCCTTTACTTTACACCATAAAAAATATATGGATTTTATTTTACATAAACTAATACATATAGTTTAAAACCATTTTATTTAAAAATAACCCTATGTTTTATTTCTTATGAAACACATAACAAGGATTTTAAATCATCCCTAAAATATTATAATTTAAATATGACCTTTATAACCAAGTCATTGAATTCGAGGGTAAGAATGGTATTAACTGATTTATTAAATAAATATAAGGACACTACTCAATATAAATTAATTGGTTAATTCATATAATATATGTATACAATTTTCCATAATTTTATTTTATGTTTCCAAAATACATTTTCTTCAAAAATAATTTTCATTACTTTTTGTAATAAAATATTATAATTAATTTCTGGAAGATATATAATTTCTTTTAATAAAAATAATATATTTTTTGATATCAGTATACAAAATGTTTATTATAGTGTATTTTTCTTGAAATTTCAGAAATGATTTATTTTTTAGTGAATAGTGAAAAATACAATTTTTTATAGAAAGTTATATATGTGTTTCAAGAATTTACAATGATGGATTTTTTTAAAAATGATTTCAAACTAATTCTTTTATGATATTATTAATTATTAAATTACATTCATGAGAATAAATTTTATCTTTTAATTATATATAAAAACATTTTTATATATAAGAAGGCATTTTTCTAGAAAACTATATTTCTTTGTATTTTGATATTTGATTTTAAATTATGTTCTTCCACTTAAATAATTGTATCATGAAAAATGGAATCAATATTTTGAATAAGTAGGGGAATATTTGGTAAAAAGGTCCCCTTTATGTTTTCTCATCTTGAAAAGTAACCGTTGTAAATAATATTCATCACAGTATTGTTAAATCAGTTAATAAAGCCAAAAATAATATCATAATGAATATAAAATGACCCTAAAACTTGTCTTAATTTCATTGGACTAACCTATTTCATCCATTATCACCAAATATTCTAATTTATGTTAATTTTATCTATTTTTTGTGCCTTTTCCATTTAATTTATTTCTTTCTTGAAAAGTTAGAAAATATAATTCTCTTTGTTTTATATTCTTCAAATTTGAAACATGAGGATACAAAGAGAGTATTTACACTTTTAAATTATTATATGAGATATATTTTCTATCATGGTACTTTATTTATAATTTTTAATGATGAAATATGTACCTTAAATTCTTATGCAACACCAATATGGTATTTATTCAATTATTAGAATATATATATATATTATTAAAATTATTAAAAGTGATATAAATTTAATGAGATAATGTGTCCCACAAATTAAAAAAATCTATATAAAATTTTCCAGAAGATTAAAAGGATTTTATTCAAATTAACTCTTTTCCATGATGTATTTAAAGTCATATTAAATGAATAGTGTCAAAAAATGACCTTAATAATAATTAATAATTAACACCATTTCATTAAATGAATAAAAATTCATAAAAAACATAGGATAGGAAAAATAAATTAAATATGGTCGAAAAAAATCTACTATGGCCCATTTATTGGTCTTTTTTCCATTATGTTAACATTATTATTCCTTAAAGGATAGAAAAAACCTTAATATTGTGTTAATTTTCAAAAGGATTAACTATGGGTTCAAAAACAAAAGATAAGGGTGAAAGATATTCATAATTATAAAAATGTTATTTTATAAGATTATTTTGAATCATCATTGTCTTATATTCTAATCATATCAATTTTTTCCTTTTTGGACTTAAAAATAATTTATATTAATTTAATACTTTAATAAATTTTAGAATGATACTCCCCTCTTTTATAGAAGTACATCCCCTTTCTATGTTATTCACACAACCTTGAGAAACCTATGTAGTGTACTATCCTAAATTCCACTTAGTGGTGCCCCGAGATAGTAGATACATGACCATAAGTGTGTCTCTCCAAATTCTAGAGACTATCGACCATTAGTGAGGGCCTTGGGAGTGTCCATGTTCTGAATTTTACCTCATTGATTATAGTGGAGCACTAAAATTTGTGTATATAAAAAAGTGAGAGACATAAGATTATATGCTCTATGACCAGTCTAGTAACCCTCCATAATAGAAGCAGTATCAACAGACACATAATAGTGGAAACAAAATACATGATCATGAAAGATAAATGAATAACTGGAAGAATCCAAAAAAATCACTTGATAAAATATGATGATGATAGTGTTTGAGAAGTTAATAAAAGTCATGCATGGGAGTTAGGGGATACAATCATATACCACAAGCTAAAAAAATATACAAAAAGGAAAAAAAACTACTAGAATATAGAGCATAGGATTAGTCCTATGATCACAACTCTATCCTAGAACCATCAATCAAGAATCAAAATATATCTTCTTCCCTTTATCTAATCATGTAGTCATGAAGTCTACTCAGGTACCAAAGGCATATCTAGTAGTGTGTGATATAAAATATCAATAGGCAATGACCAATGATGTCTATCTTAGTCCATCCCATACAATATAAAATTAATATTTTTTCACAATTAATAAATTAATGACAAATAAAAAAAATTAAAACAATAAACTGTACTATGTTCCATTTGGATACTCAGGCAATTCTACCTTCTTCGGCCTAATATGGTGAGTCGGAGTTGAGGGATACTATTGTGGTTAATCGAGTGATATAATCTGTTAAAATATAGTTTTTCACTAGTCTTGTGATTGGTATTTATGGGTACGTCCCAAAGTTGTTAATTCCGATGGTTCATTTATTATTTTGAAACATTAAATTACTTTTTATTGCAATTTTAAGTCATTATAAATATAGAGATTCACCCTTAGAACTTCCTTATAAATTCTAAAATTATTTCATCTAACTATATATGGGATTAATATTAGTCGAATAAAAATGTTTTTCATCCAAGGTGACCTTATAATGAGATCTCAAGTTTCACTCTAGGACTAGTGTGATGAGAACATGAAGATACCTCTGAGTCCATCCCAAGGATCGCATGTAGGGGCTTGAGTCTCTCTCATGGCATGGAACAACAATACCCCCACTGAGACCATCCATAAGGTCTCCCATTGGGAAATATTTTTCACTAATATGAAGATAAAATAAAAGAAAACACATGATGATCACATCCTAGAAATAGCTAGTGTCTCCCCTGATTTGTATATAAGTAATTAACCAATTCTTTATAAGTTATGATGATCCCATCCAATGGATCCTCAAATTAGAACCCATGGTATCACCCAAAAAGGAAGGAAAAGGTATGGTTTAGTTAAAAAACTATACACTTAACATGTAATCATTTATGACATGAAGGGAATGTTGTTCAAAGCATCTAATGGAATGATCCATTTATGGATCAACAGTAACTTATAATCACCTGTATAATTATATTATTCTAACCATTTCATTTATGTCATGGGATGTAAGGTCCTAACACATGGTTCAGCATCCAAACCAAAATAATTTATCAATTAAAGGTATTTACAACATAAAAACCCCTCAAGGGATAATTAAATATTCTATATAAAGGAGAAATTATGCTTCAAAGGAAGAACACACACATTAGGCTGGAATAATTTAATTATATCAGCCCAAGAGTTGGATTATCTACTAGATTGGGTCACATTTGGAAAGGTATGGATTTCACTATAATTTATTTAATGAATTTGTAGTGAATTTATAAAGGTTTGTCTCAAAGAAAATTACGCATATTATAAAATGAATTGAAAAAAGAGGAGAGAATATAGACCACTAACCATAGCTTTATAGTGCTTCCCTCATCCTGCATAGTCTATTGATTCAAACTACAGTGGAATATATATATAAAATAATCAAATAACCTAAAAATTATGAAAATGATACTTCACCAAAATATTAAAATATAGGATGGAAGTAAGAAGAAATAATTAATATGATTGTGGTGCTTACCTGAGGCTTTCTGATGGATTCAATGGGGATTGATTTAGTATAAATATGAAGGAATTTCCTCAAAACCTATAGATAAGAGGAGAGTAAACTATGGGCATGGAGAGGAGCTAGTACAGGGGGACAAAAAGTAGAGGGATAATGGTTTAACATAAATAAATTTAGGGCTATAAATGTAAATTCACACACATAGGAAGGGGTGTATCGTTTGACTACACAGATGGCCCAACCATGTGCCAACCATGGTCTAGTATATTCTCCAAGGGGTACCCCACATAGCATTGGGGAACAGTTTTTTAAAATGTGTGCATCCCATGAAAAATAGCTCTGTAACTTTTCAGAGACAAGTGGCATGAGAATGTGGCTCCATCTTAATTTTTTATAGAAACAATGTAGAGCCTCACTTCCCATTGTTACAAGTCGTAGGATTATGGAAACCTTGTTGGTTGTGCTACATGGTTTCTACTAACTGTGTGGCACATGTTTTTTATTCATGTTTCGGGGTATATATTCTGAACAAGACCCTAAGACCCCTGATACCTTCTTGACTCCCTTAGACATCATTATTAGGTAGAAAAGGAATTTAAAACAAAATATAATGATTTTTAATTGGAAAAAATCTAGGATGTTACAACCTCTCATTCTTAAGACAACTCATCCCCTAGTTTCCATTCTGAGGGGGGGTGAAATTTCATTAGAGAAGAGTTCTGGGAACTGATCATTTACACTAGCCTCCCTCTCCCAGGTCTCATCATGTACGCATTAGTGTTTCCCTAGAACCAATACTAAAGGGACTAAGTTACCTTAGATAGCCTTCATACACTGATCAATTATACATATTATATGCTCATTGAAGGACTCATCGACATCAAACTCGATATCTTCAGGAAAAAATGAATGATATGGTTCAAGATGATATCATCAATGCTATGACATGTGGATGAATTTGTGCTAGGAATAGTACCTTTGAGGTAATTGAAACTGATAGGCTACCGACCTTAATCCCTCAAGTATCATGAATTTCCCAACATATCTAGGTGAAAACTATACCTATCTTTAGTTTCTTCAATGACCCAACCTTGGGGAACCCTGCAGAAAACATGATATCCCACCTCAAAATTTAGAGTTCATCAGCAATGACCAGTATAAGAAATCTTCCAAGACTGAGCTATACCCATATAATTCTAAATTAGCAGGACTTCCCTTGATGTCTCTTGAATAAGATGCGGAAATAGTAGAACACCCTTACCTACTTTTAACCATCAAACAGGGGAGAATAATAGAATATCATAAAGGGAATCATATGGAACCATCTAAACTATTGAATAAAATTCACTGTGGTAGAAATACTCAACCAAAGGGAGATTATTTCCCCAAGATCCTCTAAAATCAAGGATACATAACCGAATCGTATCCTCCAATAACTGAATTTCTTACTTGGACTGTCTAGAGGTCAGATTGTGATATGGTATACTCATGAAAACTTGTGATCCTAGTTTCTTTTGAAACCCTTTCAATAATCATGAAGTAAACCAATCATATCATTACGATATGATAGGATATGTAACACAATTAAGGCTCACTATCTCTTAAATATAAATCCTTCAAATATCATTAAATGATATGTTATCTTAGATCCATAGGAAGTCTACAACCTTGTTCAACCTATCAATGATCACCCATACTCAATCATTTCCTTTATGGATTCTCAGTAAAACCTTCAAGATGTTAATGTCGAATTCATTCTATTTCCACTAAAAAATGTATAGAGGCTGTAGAAATCCAAGAGTTTTATAGTGCTCTGCCTACCCCTATCGATAGTTGGAGCACCGAGTGATAAAACCTTCCATCTTCCTCTTCAAACAATTCCACTAATACTGATGGAGGATTTCCATATTCATTATGGTGGTACATGGGATAACTTCCCAAATTGAGGCATGATATTACCTCATCATATCATACATTAAATCATAAGGTCCCCAATAATTTCCATTGTAGAGTAGAATCTCATTCTCCTCAATGAACCAATTAGAAGTTGGTTTCCCTCCTATGACGCTCCCCTTCAAAATGATTCCCTTATAATCAGTTAACTTCCACATCCAGACATGCTCAGAATGGGAAGATGTCACTACGAGAGCAATAAGAAATGGTTTCTCGTGTTGCACCTGAAACACCCAGTAAAACACAGAAAACATAAAAATAATAACATACTCACTAAATCCTTCTTTAAATCATATCTATGTGTCTTTCGGCTCAAGAAATTAGCTATGTGATTTCCATTCCTACCTGCATAAGCAAGCTCAATGTCAAAAGATTGCGGGTATTCCACCCACCGGATATTTTGAAGAATCAAATATCTCTATGTCCAAATGTATTTGATACTTTTGTGATATGTGTGAACAAAAATAACTATACAAAAAAGTAGTTCTCCCGAAATTGTAGATCATAGATCGGAAAAGATAGCTCAAGGTTGTGGATAGGATAGTTATTCTCATGAGGCCTTATCTTTGGTGCCACCACAAGAGTCTATCACCATAGAACACCATACCCTTAGGTATTATGTAGGTGTTATAAGGGGTTATGTAACAAGACCCTAACACTATGATTATGTGCATTATTTTTGTATATAATAAAGAATATACTTTCATTTTATTATTGTTACTTTCTAAATAGTTTTTAAAGCACAAATACTATTTTTTGAAAATATTCAATTAAGAAATATTTTTTGATGAATTAATGGATTATTGAAGTAAATAATATTTTAAAAAGAATATTAATACTAAATTAATTTTTATGAAACAGAAAATATCGTATAATATTTATGAATACAATTGTGATTTTTATAAAGGTTTGAATGTCGTTTTTATCAAACCCCATGAATTTTTGAGAAATGCAGGTTTTTATTGTAAAACTAAAAAATCACATATTTAGAAAATTATTTAGATAAAATGAATATTATTTTTGGAATCTGAACATTGAAATTATCCAACAGTGATTTTTTCATAATTTTCTGAGACAGTCAAATTTTTGGGTAAAAAGTAAATACCTTTTAATTAGATAATGTGTTTTATGACATCATAATGACCCTATAGTGATGTAATAAAAAATGATATTTTCGGCCAATATATGTTTTATCATTAAAATAATGTGTTTATAGGTTTGTTTTATTTATTTTACAATGCATTAGTTGACCCTCCATGACTTATAAAAAATTTTAAATTTTAAATTTGATTTCATTGAGAGTGTGACTCACCTCCACATAAGAAAGACAAATATTTCAAGAATTTCATCCATTGGCCATATAAAATTATGTTTTACACTCACCTTTTTCTGAAACCATTGGAAAAAAACATGGGTTTCTTTTTAGTTTTTATTAGTTTAATGTGTGGTGTCCAAAATATAAATAATAAAGAATTCCCTCTCTTTTCCTATATAAACTCACCCATTCTCCAGATTCCTATTCACTCAAAGACTTGGAATATTGAAAAAACTCTTTCCTAATCTCCCTATAATCCTTCCAAGGTTACCCAAGCTCCTAATAATCCTCTCTGAATCCTCTCCAAAGCCTTTGGCATGACACTTCCATGTAAGGGATTTCTTCCATTCTCATTTTGTCCAAATTTCATTATGATGTTATGCCCTTTTAGTTTCAATTACCAATGTTGGGGTATGATTTTTCACCTCCCCATACTTCCATCCTTATGTTTCAATGATTATATACCCCTTTATATCTCATTAATTCCTCTCATGTACACCTGTTACCATGCCAAAATTCCATAAGGGAATTATCTCTCCTCATTTACATCCAAGAAATTATTTTGTATTATTAATCTAAATTACATTACATATGTTGAGAAATGTATCTATATGACCCCCTTACTGTAAAATTCATGTATATATTTTCATATAACCCTTTCTATCTCGTCATACAGTTTTATGAATTCTTATGTCATGCTATTATGCTTTGGAAATTGCACTGTGATTTTCCAAGCCAAAGTCATTGTATAGTGAATATCATTCCCATAAATTTATCAAGGGTATTAAAATTTATACAAATTTAATTATTTATTATGTATTTTCATTTATGAATTCCACAATCCTTTATTATTCAATAAATGATGACGTTTAATGAAGCCATGTTTTATGATCCATGTGGCGCACTTAGGCATGAAATGAAATGATTAAGATTGGTGCACCCTGATAGCGATCCAATGCATTGGGTAAAGAATAGTGTCATGATATGTCAAGTGAAATGAGGGTTTACTCATGATAATTCAATTTAAATGAGGGTTTACTCATGCTCTGTGTTCAATGAGTGTTGGATTATGCTAATATCATATTAAATATTGCTGCCACATTTCTAAGTTTTGATAATCATGTTATATAATGCCTTTATGTTCATGTTTGTATTATACTCCATTGATATGCCTATTTCCAAACATGTATTTTATTCCTCATTTTATTCCTTTTTATTCACTTTACTAGGCTTTATATATTTCTCTTTTATTATGAATGTCCTCATGTTATCCCATGAAATGCTAAGTATAAAGAAATGATGTGTTCATGTAAAAGAAGTTTTCAATAAGATGTTTTATTTTATGTTTTAAGTTGCTGTGTAATGTTCCTAATCCCAAAAGACACTAGAACTATTAGTCTTATTGGTTGTATCATGTTATGGTTTTATGTAATAAGTAATGTTTATGTGGGAAATAAAGAGAAGGGTTGTTATAGTTGGTAACAGAGGATGAGTTTAGTTATTTTTGGGATTAGGCTTAGAAAACCATAGTAAAAGCCTTAGGGATACGACTATGTTTAATAAAAACATCCTAAAATTTTGGTGAGTATTTATTAAGTTTTTTATCAAAAAAATACATCCATATTTGGATATGAGTATGTAGAGGTAGCTCTATAACATATTTATCTAAGGGTAAAACCCGAAAACACTGATTTGAGCTTGACTCGAATGAGAACTGGTGCACGACAATGGGCCTTACTGCACACTTGGTTATGACACTCTCCGAGTACATGCTTTGGTAAATTCACAATATTAGTATAAACCATTATTATGGTAATAAAAAATTACCCTAATAATATATGTTGGGAAGTAGATCATGGATAACATAAATTAAAGCCTATAAGTTCAGAAGAAATGGAAATTAATGTAATTTATATGTCACCCATTTTTGAATTTGGATTACCCTTTATGTGTTACCTATAACTTTCCTTTTATTCCAACCAATGGTAAGTAATAGGAGGAATCGATCTAACAACCGATGCATAGATCAATGTGAAAACTATTCTAATGAGATGCCCAATCTGATGGGAGCAGGAATCGTGAACATTGCCACGGTAATCTCTCAGTCAACTCATGTTTTGAATAGAAACATGGGTCAAGAAGAACATTACCCCCCCATGAAATAACAAGTCTTCCTCGAGAGATTCAAAAGGAAAAGGAATCTTACTTTTAATGGATCATAGTATCCCTCATTTGTTGAACAGTGTAACAACTCTATTGAAATGATCTTCTCCATCCATCAATGTTCTGAACAAGAGATGTTTATTCTAGCTGATTATCATATGGATGGTAAATATGATCAATGGTGGACACTGAAAAAAACATATGAAGCCAGAGAAGGATATTGAGGAATTAGAATGGAAGGATTTCTGGTAAATGTTATTAGATAAATATTTTCCTCAAACCCTCTGAAATAATAAGGAATGGGACTTCCTTGACCTCAATAAAAAGACAAAAAATCCATTAGAGCGTACGAGGAAAACATTACAACGCTGGCACAATATGCCTCTAGATTTATCATTACCCCCAAATTAAAGGTTGACTACTTCTTTGGAGGGATAAAACCTATCCTATGAAAATCCTTAGAGATCAATGACTTTGAGATCTAAGTGGAAATTGACTAATGTGCCTTCAAAGTCAAAATGGATATCGATGATTCTCATGGGTATCATGGGGATAATAATGGTAAGGTGGAAATTAATTCTGGAAGTCTGACGGATAAATCGAACGATGCTAAGAAAATCTAGCTGTAAGAACCCATATCTTCGTTTCATGTATGTTTTTATTTTTTTTGGTCGTTTTTTGAGAAAAAGATGAAAATATAGAAATTTCCTAAGTACACGCTGTGTACTTTGATGCAGCGCCAGGCCGTGTACTGTCCATGTCTGGGCCACACACTCGGTGTGTAGGGGCGATGTGGAGGCCGCTTAAAGTGGAGTACGGAATGGAAAAGTACACACTGTGTACCCCAGAAGTACACGCTGTGTACTTTCTTTTTTTCGTTAATTGGACTGGGGTCGCACCTGACGGGCATAAAACGCTTCTTCTTCAGGTTCTTCGGTCGAGAGCAACCCGTATGGTCACGATTCTTCTTTAATCCCCTATTCCCCCATCTGTTCTCCGAATTGACCATCATCGATTGCATTGGAACCGCAGCGGCGAGTTATTCCTTCTCCTAGAGCCTTGTTTTCCAATTTTTCCTCTTTATCAAGATATCTTGGGTTGATATTTTTGGACGTTTTCTCAGATATTTGATGTTATAAGGATAATCAATCATCGTGGTTCAAGTATATCAATCTCCTAGGATCTAGGTAGGTGGTTTGTGTCTTTTTGTAAGATGCCTTTGAATATTTCGTGAAATTCGACCAAATACCTTGAACAGGGTATTTTGTGTTTCCTATTTTTTCCCATGTTGTATTCCTGCTTTGATTGATTGCTTGAGTAGAGGTAAATTCTCGTGAATAAGGTAATGTTTACTGTTCTCTGGATGTTTTTCCATGCATGTTTTTCCTGTTCGGCATTTTTCCAGTTTCCATGCCTAGTTTTAGGATAGTGGAACTGTTGTAATATTATGCTGTTGTGCCTTAAAATGATATCCAAGTAGTTCTTGAGGTTTACTTGGGGTGATACGTGCGCTATGAATGTTGTTTTACACAGGGTTTTGAGAACCTAGTGTAGTGGACAATAGGAAGAATGGATGTAAGGGATTCTATAGAGTGTCTTTAATTTACGATGAAAGACCACATGGGGAATTGACGATGAGTGCTTCCTATGAGAGTCTGTAGTTCCTCGATGCAAGCCACAGGGGGAATGAGACAATGAGTGCTTCCCCAGAGAGCCTTTAGTATGATACGAGAATATATGGGGAATTGATGGTGAGTGCATCCCTATAGATTCTATTATTTCTTTAGTTGAACCAGAGGGGTGAGACTGTGTGTGCCTCATAGAGGGTTGCTAGTGCTTGTAAGTTGAACCATAAGGGTTAGGATGTGAGAACAACCTAGGGGGTTACCTGTTGTTCTACTTGTTGATTGGCTGTTACTTGTGTGCTTTCTATGCTAGACATTTTGTATTGTAGCTGCTGTGTGCTTTCCTGTTTACTGATTTCTGTACTTTTACTTTCCATGTATTCACTGACTGTTTAGCACAGATCATTGGGTGGTTGCCTACTGGGACCTTGTCTCACAACCTATTTGGTCCATGCTTTTGGGACCAAGAATACTATCTTGTAGCAGGTATAGATAAGGGTAAGTGCCCTTCTACTTCAGGTACTTGACTTGCTGTGGAGCTGGAGAGCATGGGACCAAGCTATGGCTTTCGATGCTGAGGAGTTTACCTGTTTTCTTTTGCACTTTGGTTTATTATTGTATTCAACATTGTGAATTGTCTGGATGTTTTCCTAGACATATGTATCATGCATCATTTAATATACATGTGTGTGCTCTAGTTGTTTACTATTAATCTTATACTGTTTATCGTTTACTCTTGTATGGATGGTTATAGTTTCTTATATTGTCTATTGTTCTTATTTCGCTCTGTACTCTTCCAATTAGGGCGTAGTTTCCCACTATCACACCCAAGGCCCTCGCTGCTAGTCGGCAGCCTCTAGCATTTGGGGAAATTTGCTTGAGGCCATGTGACCCAACGAGTACGGGGCACCTCTGGGTGGCTTCCGGAACCGGGACATTACAAAGTGGTATCAAAGGGGTTTCTTTTCTCTTGATTTACTTTTTGGAGCCTTTATCTAGGGATAGAATGGATTCGGTACTTGGAATTAAGCTGTGCTCGGGAATAACTAACCTGTGTATAGGGAAAAGCCAATCTACCTCACTTATTACAGTTTTATGGTTTTGCTATGTTACAGTTGATCTGATTTCACCTAGAGTGATTCACATGCTTGTGTTGTTATTGTTGTTGATATTGTGGTTCTATTTCTATTGCAACCTGATGAGATGAGGGTATGCTATCTCATTCATCATATATGTACTTGTTATAAATCACATGCCATGCATTCTTGACATGCCATCTAGGGTGAATTAGCAATTTCATGTTGCTATGATAGACGTTGTGTAGATTATGTATGCTGTTGTGATAGATGATTTGATAGAATCCATGCAGTTAGACATAGAGTTTTTTGTATTGTACATTGCTTAAATGAATGCCAAATTTTGGTTATTGAGGTGTTGTGGGTCCTCTTGAATCGGAATTTGGTGAATCATTAACCTGTTTTTTCTTAAATATGATTATATTGGATGCCAAGATTTGATTCATGGGGAGTATGGTCCCTCAAGAATTGGAATTTGGGACCATCATGCTCGTTTTTCAGTGTTTTCTGGGCTTCAGTGCAGTTTTAGAGCTACTGCCTAGAAAAATCCAAAATACACAGCGTGTACTTTATATATACACACCGTGTAGTTTTTAAACCATGCCGCTGACTGTGTGAGCAGAAACACGGGTTTTGAAAAATCCCCAGGAATACGCCGTGTACGGTAGGTACACGCCGTGTAGTAGTGAGCTGTGTACCCGACCATGTCACTAACAACACCGGTAAGGGAAGCTCATGTCACACATGGTGTGTTGTGTATGAACACGCCGTGTATCCTTATTCTCAGTACCCGGCCATGTCACAGACAACACAGGATGGTGTTACCTCCTCATGTACACTCCGTGTTTGTTTGGAACATGCCGTGTAAGGGTCAGCCGTGTACCCGACCGTGTCGCTAACAACACGGGTCAGGAAAAATCTTCAAGTACATGCTGTGTTTGTTTGGAACACGCCGTGTAGCCTCAGCCGTGTAACTAACAAAAAAAGTTGTTGAAACCTTGTCTATTACACGCCGTGTCCACGAGGAACACGCCATGTAGTCTCAGTTTATCAAGACCATGTCGGTTAGCCATCTAAAGAGACTCTAGCAGGGGAATAGAGTTCAGTACACGCTGTATAGAGTTTATACACGTCGTGTAGTCTTGTTTTGTAAAACTTGAGTATTTTCTTCTCATGTTCCCGCTTTGTAATCTTGTGTTCTCAGTCTTTGATATTCCTAATCTAAGGTATGCTTTTGATCTTTCAATATCTATGCCTCCGAGAAGTCCTTCGGTTGTATGTCAGTTGTAGGATAGTGATCAGATGCTAGATATGGCTGATCAAGGAATTCCTGCCGATCCTCCAGTTGGGCCAGCCTTGGCACCGGTTGTCATACCAGTTGCAGGAACTGATGCATATTTTAGGAAGAGTTTATGAGGATGATTCAGACCTTTCAGGGAGCACCACCTCCTTCCACGACTATAGAATACTGGACTGGGTCTTCCAGCAGTAGTATCCTCCTACTTTCTAAGGGGAAGGAGGACCACAGGCTGCAGAGTCATGGCTGGAAGCCATGCTAACTATCTTTGAGCATCTGGAAAGGCCTCCAGAGAGGCGGGTCAAGCTCGCAACCTATATGCTATGAGACTCTAGCAAGAGGTGGTGGGACATGATCTCACAGGAATGTCATCAGTAGGTTATGTCTTGGGAGGAGTTCCAGCGCATGTTCTACGACTACTTCTACCCGAAGACCCTGAGGGCCGATCGAGCACCGGAGTTCATGAGTCTAGAGCAAGGTACTCTTTCTATTATGGATTATTCCTCTCATTTCACCGAGATGTAGCGTTTCACACCTCTATGGGGTGGAGATGGGATGTTCTTAACAAGGAAGTTTGAGGATGGTCTCAAGCGGGAGATCCGATCAGAGGTGAATATCTTCCAGTTGTCTTCCATCACTTCCATCATCAACCAGGCACTGATTGAGAAGCACAATCTGAGATAATCCGGATCTTGAGGTAGACTTTTATATTGAGCTCATGCTAGGAGTTGTGCTAGTGTCTATTCCTCCTTATATGATGTATAAACCTGTGTTTCAGGAGCTCAAGAAGAAGTTGGAGGAGTTGCAGACAAATGGTTTCATCTGACCAAGTACCTCTCCTTGGGGTTCGCCTGTCCTGTTTGCGAAGAAGGAAGATGATACCCTTAGGCTCTATGTGGATTATTGGAAGTTGAACTGGTTGACGGTCAAGAACCAATATCACTTTTCAAGGACTGATTATCTTTTCGATTAGCTTCGAGGAGCCCGGGTGTTCTCGAATATCGATTTGAGTACCGGTTATCATCAATTGCGCGTTAGACCATCAGATATACCTCTGACAAACTTCAAGAGCAGGTATGGTCTCTACAAGTATATGGTTATTCCATTCAGTCTCACCAATGCACCAACAGTTTTCATGGAACTGATGAACCAAGTGTTCCATCCTTACTTGGATTCTTTTGTCGTGGTCTTCGTGGACCATATCTTAGTGTACTCTCACACTCGACACAACCATGATACCCACCTTGAGATCATTCTGAGTACACTGAGAGAGCATCAAATTTATGATAAACTCTCGAAGTACCACTTTTGGATGGATCAGATTCATTTCTTGGGTCACTTAATCTCAGAGGTAGGAGTATCTGTGGACACAGAGAAAGTGAGAGCTGTAGTTTCCTAAGGGCAGCGAAAGAACGTTTTTGAGGTACGAAGTTTCTTGGGGATGGCTGGATACTACAGACTCTTCATTAAAGACTTTTCACACCTAGAAGAACCATTTAAAGGTCTGACCATGAAGGGGGAAAAGTTATTATGGTCCTATTCTTGTGAGTCAGACTTTCAGGAGTTGAAGGGAAGGTTGACGTCAGCACTGATTCTAGTCTTTCCAGATCTAGGCAATAGCTATAATATTTATTGTGATGCTTCAGGTATCGGGATGGGCGCTGTGCTTATGCAAGGAGATGGAGTCGTTGCGTATGGGTCTCAGCAGTTGAGGCCACATGAGAGGAACTACTCAACGCACGATCTAGAGTTGGCAGCTGTCATTCATGCCTTATGCTGTTGGAGACATTACCTTCTGGGAGATCACTTTGTGGTTTTCACCGAACAAAAGAGTCTCAAGTACATCTTCACTCAGCGTGATCTGAATCTGAGACAACGCAGGTGGGTTGAGTATCTTCAGTATTTTGATTTCGAGCTTGCCTATACGCCGGGAAATGGCAATGATGTGGCCGATGCGTTGAGTAGGAGAACTTAGATTCAGGTAGTTCAGGAGGCCAACAGTGAGTGGAAGCTTATTTATCTGTTCTTTGAGATTCATCTGAAGGTGCAAGATAGACAGGGACAAACTTACCTATCTCCTATAGCTGTTACCTCTACACTTCTTGATCAGGTACGAATGAGGCAGCTATCAGACATAGAAGGCTTAGTTCTGCGAGAGAGTGTGTCAGTAGGGGACCCTCTTCCTGGATGGACAGTGGGAGAGGATGAGATCATGCGTTTCCAGGGACACATATGGGTGCTAACAAACATACGTGAGGAGATGATGCGGGATTTTCATTCCTCAGTTTGGTCAGTTCATCCTGGTGTCACTAAGATTTATCGGGATCTTTATTGCCAGTACTGGTGGCCAGGTATGAAGAGAGATGTGGCTGGTTTCATCATGCGGTGTTCTACTTGTCAGCAGGTGAAGGTGGAGAATTAGCAACCAGAAGGTATTTTACTATAGTTACCCATTCTAGAGTGGAAGTTTAATGATGTCTCTATGGACTTTGTGACTGGATTGCCGAGGTCTCCTCGAGGGAATGATGATATTTGGGTTGTCGTTGACAGGCTTACGAAGGATGCTCACTTATTACTGATCAAGGAAACCTTCAGTGTTGATGATCTGGGACGACTATACATCCAAGAGATTGTATGTATGTATGGATTTACACACTGCATTATTTCATATAGGGATGCGTGCTTTACTTCTCGGTTCTAGCAGGGGCTTTAGAGGGATTTGGGTACATAGGTACTTTGGAGTACAACAAACCATCCCCAAACAGATGGCCAGTCTGAGTGTACGATCCAGGTGCTTGAGGATATGCTCCGAGATTGTATTTTAGACTTTGGTAGTTTTTGGGAGAAGCATATTCCTCTTGTGGAGTTTTCATACATCAACAATTTTCAGGTGACTATTTAGATGGCACCTTACGAGGCTTTGTACAGTATGCCATGCCGATCACCTTTATGCTGGCGGGAGGTAGGAGAGGCAGCTTTACTGGGACCTTGTCTTGTTCAGGAGACCTCATAGTAGATAATGTAGATTCGGAAGTGGATGGCTACAACACAGTCTCGATAGAAGTCTTATGCCGATCAGTGGAGATAGCCTTTGGAATTCGAGGTCGGGGATCAGGTTTTCCTGCCTGTCGCATTGAGGTTGGGACACAAGAGGATTCAGAGACATGGTAAGCTTTCACAGCGGTACGACTGGCTGTTTGAGGTATTTGAGAGATTTGGGCCGGTTTCCTATCGGTTGTAGTTACCTCAAGGGTACCGGTCCATACATGACGTCTTCTATGTCTCTCACCTCCAACGTTACTTTTCATACCCATCTCATGTATTTCAGCCTGAGGAGATTGAGATCGAAGTAGATGCATCATTTGAGGAGCATCCTATCCCGATTTTCGATCTCAGTTTGAAGGTTCTATGTGGGCAGTCTGTTCCTCTAATATGGGTGCTATGACAGCACTTGCGAGTACATGACGAGACCTGGGAGAGGGAGGCTGATGTACGATTGTAGTGGCCGAAGCTGTTCGGGGTTTCTTCTTCTATTCCTCGCTAGGGAAATTTGGGGATGAATTCCTTTAAGGGGGGAAGTTTTTATGAACCCGGATCTTCGTTTCAGGTATGTTTTTCTTTTTTGGTCGTTTTTGAGAAAAAGTGGAAAATCTGGAAATTTCCGAAGTTTATGCCATGTACTTTATAAGTACACGCCCTGTACTTTGATGCAGCGCCAAGCCATGTGTTGGTCGTGTCTTGGCCTCACACACGGTGTGTAGGGGTGATGTGGAGGCCACTTAAAGAAGAGTACAGAAAGGCCAAGTACACGCCGTGTACTTTATTTTTTTCGTTAAATAGACCGGGGTCATTCCTGATGGACATAACACGCTTCTTCTTCAGGTTCTTCGTAAGAGAGCGACCCGTATGACCACGATTCTTCTCCGAGCCCCTGTGCCCCCATTTGTTCTCTAAATAAACCACCTTTAATTGCGTTTGAACCATAGTGGTGAGTTATTCTTTCTCATAAAGCCTTTTTTTCCAATTCCTCATATTTCTCAAGATATTTTGGGTTGATCATTTTGGACGTTTTCTCAGATCTTTGACGTTCTAAGAAGAATCAATCATCGTGGTTCAAGTACATCGATCTCCTAGGATCAAGGTAGGTGATTTGTGCCTTTCTGTAGGAAGTATTTGAATATTTTATGCAATTCCACCAATTCCCTTGAACGGGGTATTGTGTGTTTCCTATTTTTTGCCCCTTTTGTTTGCATGATTTTGTTGATTACTTGAGTAGAGGTAAATTCTTTTGAATAGGGTAATTTTTACTATGCTCTGGATGTTTTTCCATGCATGTTTTTCCTTTTAGGAATTTTTCTAGTTTTCATGCCTAGTTGTAGGATAGTGGATCTATTGTACTATTATGCAGTTGTGACATAGAATGATAGACAAGTAGTTTTTGAGGTTTACTTGGAGCGATACGCGTGCTACGCATGTTGTTTTACACAGGGCTATAAGAACCTAGTGTAGTGGACCATAGGAAGAATGGACGTAAGGTCTTCTCCAGAGTGTCATTAATTTACGATGTGAGACCACATGGGGAATTGATGATTAGTACTTCCTCAGAGAGTCTGTAGTTCCTCGATGCGGGACACATGGGGAATGAGACGTTGAGAGCTTCCCCAAAGAGCCTTTAGTACGATATGAGACTATAGGGGGAATTGATGTTGAGTGCTTACCCAGAGAGTCTATTCTTTCTTTAGCTGAACTAGAGGGGTGAGACTATGTGTTCCTCCCAGAGGGTTTCTAGTGCTTGTAGGTTGTACCATAAGGGTTAGGCTGTGAGAAAAACCCAGGGGGTTACCTGTTGTTCTAATTGTTAATTGGCTGTTACTTGTGTGCTTTCTATGGTAGACACTATAGATTGTAGCTGCTATGTGCTTTCCTATTTACTGCTTTCTGTACTTTTACTTTCCATGTATTCACTGACTATTAGGGAAAGATCATTGGGTGGTTTCCTACTGGGACCTTGTCTCACACCCTATTTGGGCCATGATTTTGGGCCCAAGCTGACTATATTGTTTCGAGTATAGATAAGGTCAACAGACCTTCTAAATTAGGTACTTTACTTGCTGTGGAGCTAGAGAGCATGGTACCAAGCTATGGCTTGTGATGCTGAGGAGTTTACCTATTTTCTTTTTCACTTTGTTTTAGTATTGTATCCAACATTGTGACTTGTTTGGCTATTTTCCTAGATATATGTACCCTGCATCATTTTATATACAAGTGTATGTGCTCCTGTTGTTTACTGTTAGTCTTCCGCTATCTATCGTTTAGTCTTGTATAGATGGGGATAGTTTCTACTATTGTCTATTTTTCTTCTTCCTCTGTGTACTCTGCCAATGAGGGCATAGTTTCCCCATTATCACACTCAAGGCCCTCGCTGCTAGTCAGCAGCCTCTAGCGTTTGGGGAAATGTGCTTGAGGCCATGTGACCCACCGGGTACAGGGCGCCTCTGGGTGGCTTCTGGAACTGGGATGTTACACTAGCACCCTACCTTCCAAATGTGCAGAAAGAAGCGCCCTAGAAATTTCCTGAATGGGATTAGGAAATGCTTCAGGTGTGGAAGAGAAAGAAACCTGACAATTAACTACTTACAAGAAAAACCAACAAATACAATAGAAGAAAGGAACACTCCGTTTGACACTCAACAAGTTGTTCATTGCTTCAACTACAAAGATCTAGGGCACATTTCAAACTGTTTCCCTAATCCAAGGATTTTTAGAGGAAACCAACATCCTCCAAGATAGCAACGGAAAACTTTTTCAATCACTACCACTAAAGTGAACCTCAATAACAATGTGGTGATGGGTATGCTAGTTATTAATTTAAGAATATATAACATACTTTTTTATTCTTGTTCTACGCATTCTTTTATATCCAAAAATTTTAGTAGAAAAATATAAACACCACCACAAATCATGGAAGTAAAGATGTCGATGAGTACGAAAAATGGGGAAACCATTTCATTCCATGAATATAAATCCTCCCCTATCATAATTGGTGGATTGAACTTCTCTGAAAACCTCTTCATACTCCATTTCATGGAATTTTATGCAGTTATTGGCTTGGATTGGATTTCCTTATATAGATCCAACATAAATTTCCATGACAGAGAAATCACTCTCCATATGGAAAATCAACCCCCAATTCATTACATGTTCAAGGAGGAAGATGAATCCTCTTTAGAACCATCATCTCAGGAGTGGATATTAATGTTCTATGATCATGGGTATCTTGCTCAGATGAATGAGTCTACAGAAGAAACCATCCCTGAATACATTCCTATTTTGAGGGAATGCACAAAAGTGTTTCCTGAGGAAATTTCTAGTATTCCTCCTAGAATAGATGTTGAATTATCGATTGATCTTATACCTGGGGCATTGAAAATATCCCAGACTCTATATATAATGGTTGTTGTGGAGCTTGAGGAGCTGAATAAAAAACTATAGAAGAATCTGGATAAATGGTTTATACACCCATGTGCTTCCCCATGGGGTGCAACAGTCCTCTTCTTCAAGAATATGGATGGGTCAATGCACCTTTTCACTGATTATCATAATCTCAACAAAGTCACGATAAAGAATATTTATCCACTTTCATGAATTGATGACATTTTCGATCAGCTATGGGGAGCATAATACTTCTCTAAGGTTGATTTTTGGTTCAGATATTACCAAGGGTGAAGAAGTTTTATATCCCTAATACTTCTTTTCATATAAGATACGGGAAATGTGAATTCATATAAATGCCTTTCAGACTCAGTAATGCTCCAGAAATCTTCACAAACAAGATTAGTAGAGTAATTAGATATTACTTTAACAAATTTTTGGTAGTCTTTATAGATGTTATTCTAATATACTCCAAAACCATGGAGGAGCATAAAGATAATCTAAGAAATGTATTAGAGACCTGGATAAAGGATAAGATCTATGAAAAGTACAGAATGTGTGAGTTCTAGTTGAAGGATGTCTCATTATTGGGTCTTATAATTATAAGAAATGGGATATATATGGATCCCTCTAAGACAACTACAGTTGAGGGATGGCCGAGGCCAACATCTGGGAAAGATATCTGTGAATTCTTTGGTAAGCAGGATATTATTTCTAATTTGTGATAAATTTATTATGATTGTCAAACTCTCTTACAAAGCTAACTCGGAAGGGAGTGATGTTTTCTTGGAGTGATGAATGAGAAGATATCTCTGAGGAGTCAAAAGGAGGCTTATCACTGTGCATGTTCTCACATTAATTGACCACAAGTTGAGAACTTTTTGTGGTTTTTAGTGACGCTTTGAAGAAGGGCATGGGTTGTATGTTGATAAAAAATGACAAAATCATTGCCTATCCTTCAAGGAAATTGAAATTTCATGAGAAAAACTATCTATCACATCATTTAGAGTTATCTACAGTAATCTTAGCATTAAAAATTTGGCAACATTTCCTTTTTGGGGAGAAGTGTGAAATATATACGAACCAAAAAATCCTCAAGTATATATTCTCACAAAAAGAGATGAACATGCACCAATGAAGATGGTTAAATCTGATAAAACTCTATGACTTCTCAATCCATTACCACCCTGGGAAAGAGAACAAGGTGACATATTCTCTAAGTGGAAAGGACCCAGTGATTTTATCATTGATGAGAATCAAAATGGATCCAATTTTAAAAGATTTTATGGAGATGGGATTAGGAATCTTAATGAAGGAAACATCATCAATACTTTCACAAATTATTATGAAATAATCAATTTTGAAAAGGTTAAAGGATGCTCAAAAGGATGATGTGGGAATTTCTAAGAATGTGGAAACTATCAGAAAAAGGGAAATCCTCAGAGTTCAATGTTAATGAAGAAGTAATTGTGAGACTTGGGTCCAGAATATGTTTTCCATAAAATACAGAGTTAAAGAAATAAATTTTGGATGATTCACATAGTTCAATTTTATCCATCCTCTTAGCAAATAGAAAGATGTTTCGAGATCTTCGAGAGAATTATTGGTGGGATAACAGGAAGAAGAATATTTTTGAGTATACATCAATGTACCTAATATGTCAGCACATGGAGGTTGAGAGGAAGAAGTCTAAGTTGATGATTCAACCATTACCTTTACCAACATGGAAATGAGAGAACATCACCATAGGCTTTTTCACTAGGATTTCAAAGAAATCCATAGGGAACAATTCTATTTGTTTTGTGGTGGATCATCTTACAGAAATGACACACTTAATTGAAATTCAAGAGGATTTCTCATTAGATCTATTGGAATGGATATATTTTATAGAAGTGGTAAGGTTGAATGAAGTACCATTGTCTATTGTATCCAATCGAGATCAAAGATTAACCTCTAAATTCTAAAAGAGTCTCCAATATTCTCTAAACATAGAGTTGAACTGTAGTATAGATATTAATCCTCATACTGATGGCCAATATGAGTGGACTATCTAGACACAAGAGGACATATTGAGAACATGATCAATGGACATCAAAGGAGGATGGAACTAGAAAATTCGTTTGATTCAGTTCTCTTACCACAACCGTTTCCACTAAAGTATCCAAATGGATCCTTATAAAGCCATATAGGGGAAGAGGTGTAGAACACTGACATGTTTGGATGACGATGGGGAGAGAAAACTCTTACTTCTAGAAATGGTCGAAGAAATGGTGGAGATGGTTAAGACCATCCCACAGTACATTAAAGCTGCCCAGAGTCGACAAAAGACCTATGCCGATAATCTTCGACGAGACCTATATTTTTGTGTCGAATACATGGTATTCCTCCACATATCACTATTGAAGTGTTTCAGGAGATTTGGGAAGAAATGAAATCTTACTCCAAGGTACATTGGCCCATTTTAGATCATTGATTGCATTGGAACAGTGGCATATCAAATAACACTCCCACCAAACCTATCTCAAGTACATGATGTATTCCATGTATCACACTTTAGGAAGTACATTCTTGACCCATCGCATGAACTCAATCCAGAGGTTGTACCATTGGAGAATGAACTCTTCTATGAAGAGAAGCTGGTAAATATCATATATAATAGAGAAAAAGGTCCATGAATTAAGACAATTCTTATCTTCAAGATGTTGTGGAAAAACCACATGTATGAAGAAGCTATATGGGAATTGGAGGAAGTGATGAAGCCGAGTTAACCACATCAGTTTTACTATGGGAAAAGTAAATATTGGGGCGAAATTTCTGAAGGGGGGGGGAGATTGTAATGACCCAAATATTAATAAATGAAAATTACTCTTGTTATAATTAAATGTGTTATTATGTAAAATGGTTATATAATATAGGAAAATCTTTGGTTTTATGATTTTGGATTTCAAAATACCGTTAAGAATTATTATTTCTGCTAATATAGCCATTGAACATGGATAACATGATTAGTATAAATATATTTCTTTACCAAATCCAATTTACTCAAACAATGGAAGTGATGGCCTCATCCAATTGAACTTCTTCATAAGAATCCCATTTTTCAGAGATCAGAAAGGAGGTGGTGTCATTTGGATTCACTCTTGACCAATACCAATATGAGTTTCAACACATTAATCTTGAACGAAACTGCCAATGGGAGAAGTGTAAGTTGATAGAGATTACCACCCGAGCGATGTTATCTGAGTCACCCCAAGAGTCTGACACCATATCACACCTTACCCTTATTTCATATGTGGGTGTAATAAGGTTTTATGTAACAAGACCCTAGCACTATGATTATGTGCAATATTTTTTTATAGAATAAATAATACAGATTCAATTTTTTATTGTTAATTTTTAAATAGTTTTTAAAGCAGAAATAGTATTTTTAGTTAATATTAAATTATGAAATATTTTTTGATGAATTAATGGATTCTTGAATTAAATAATATTTTAAAAAAATATTATTACAAAATTAATTTTTATTAAATATAAATGATCATATATATTTTATTAATATAATTGTTATTTTTATTAAGGCTTCAAAGCTGTTTTTATCAAAACCAATGAATTTTATATAAATGTTAGTTTTTATTTTAAAATAAAAAAATAACATATTTTGAAAATTATTTAGATAAAATGAATATTATTTTTGGAATCAATACATGGAAATTATCTAATGGTGTGTTTTTCATAATTTTCTGAGACATTCAAATTTTTGGGTAAAAATCAAATATTGTTTAATTATATAATGTGTTTTATGACATCATAATGCCCCAATAGTGAAGTAATATAATAATTTAAATTATGTGTTCAGAAATATAGGTCATAATTTTAAAATAATGTTATTTTAGGTTTTTTTCATTTATTTTACAATGTTTTAGTGGACCCTCCAAGACTTATAAATCATTTTAACATTTTAAATTGATTTCCTTGAGAGTGTGACTCACCTGCACATAAGAAAGGCTAATATTTTAAGAATTGCAGACATTTTCCATATAAAATAATGTTTCACAATATTCTTTGGATAAAAAAATGGGCATAAACCATGGGTTGTTTTGTGGTTTTGATTAGTTTAATGTATGGTGTCCAAAACAAGAATAATAAATAATTCCCTCTCTTTTCCTAAATAAACTCACACAGGCTCCAACTTCCTCTTCACTAAAGGCCATTGGAGCTCAACCAACCTCTTCCATACCCTCTACAGAATCATCCCAATGTTTCCCAAGTTCCCATGAATCCTCTCTCAAGCCTCTCCCAATCCTTTGGTATCACACTTCCAAGTAAGGGATTTCTTCCTTTCTTATTTTTGTCCAAATTTTATTATGTTGTTATGCCATATTAATTTCAATGAAATTTTTTTGTGTATAATTTCACACCTCCCCTATACTTCCATACTTATTTTTTACTAATATGAGACCCCTTTATCTCTCATTAATTCCTCCCATGTACACCTGTTACCATACTGAAATTCCACAAGGGATTTATCTCTCCTCATTAACATATAAGATTTTGTTTTTGTATTATGCATATAAATTACATTAAATATATTGGGACATGTATATATATGAAACCCTTAATTTAAACATAATTTACTTATGATGAGACTCCCCTTTATCTCTCATCATCCATTTTATGAATTCTTATGTCATGTCGTTATGCTTTCCAAATTGCATTGTGATTTTCCAAGCCAATGTCATTGTATAGTGAATACCATGCCCATTTTTTCTATTAGGGGTATTCAAATTTAAGAACATTTACTTATTGATTATAAAGTTTCATATATTAATACCACATTCCTTTATCATGGAATAGATTATGTTGTTTAATGAATCCATGTTTTATGATCCATGTGGCACACTTATGCATGATATGAAATGATTAATAAGGGTGCACCCTGATAGCACTCCAATGCATGGGGTAAGAATAATATCATGATAAGTCAAATGAAATGAGGGTTTAATTATGATAATTCATGTGAAATGAGGGTTTAATCATGTTCCACGTTCAATGATCCTTGGATTATGCTAATATCATGTAAAATGTTGCTGCCACATTTCCATGTTTTGATAATCATGCTATATCATGAATTTATATTCATGTTTATCATATTCTACATTGATATTCCTATTGCCTAAAATTTATTTTATTCTTTATTTTAGGAATTTTTACACCCTTACTAGGCTTTATAGATCACCCTTCAATTAAACATGTCTTCAGTTTATCCCATGCAATGCTATGTATTGAGGAATGATGTGGTATTCCAAAGAAGTTTTGAATAAAGAGTTGTGTTTTATGTTTTAATTTGTTATGTAATGTTCCAATGAACCAAGTAAACTAGACCTCTTGAACTTATTTTTTGTACCTAGATAATGTTTTATGTAATAAATTATGTTTAATTGTGAAATAAAGAGAAGGTTTGTTATAATAACCCATTAATTAGATCCATGAAGATGACCATAACATTCATCAGACCAAAACTAAATACCAGATACTCATACAGGACATTATTACTGTAGAATTGTGCATGTGGTATGTTTGATGGACTCACTCACACTTTTTGGTATCCCTGCCTCAAATCGATCTTGGAGAAAACATTTTCTCCTTTGATCTAGTCAAAGAGATCTTTTATCTGAGGAAGTGGAAATAATTTCTTAACAATCAGTTGGTTCAATCATCTATAATTCACACACAATCTAAGGGTACCATCCTACTTCTTGGAAAAAAGGACTGGTGAACCCCATGGAAATTTGTTGCGTTAGATCAAACCCTTATCCTCTAGATATTCATGTTTTTTCATGAGTTCTTAGAGCTCACTAGGTACCATTCCATATGGGGGAATGGATATTGGTGCCTAACATGGAACTACCTCAATGATGAACACAACCTCTCCCTAAAGTGGTAAACCATTGAAATAAACCAGGGATATATCCATTAAAATTATCCACAATAGGATTTAATTCTAGAAGCTATATTCCTTGTTTTCTCATAAAGAGACTTTCCATCTTGGATGTTACTCCGCTTAACCTAGTACGATTGAGTTTAATTGAAATTCTTGGATATCCCACTCACCCTTATGGATATATGTGATTCCATAAATTGATTTGAAAGATACAAAATGGAGATTGTAATCCACCTGAGATTGATATGGTATAATCTATTCTATCTAGAGAATGAATTCGAAGTCGTTCATCTCAAGGATGATGAAACTCCCAGAAAATGATACCCACTAATCTTAAGGGGGAACTCATTAAACAGGCATATAACCTCACCTATAACACCAAACAACATTTCCAAAATCATTATGTTTCTGGAATAATCTATCACTAGGACTAGACATTCTATAGATACAATAGATATGAAACAGTGTGATGCACCTATATCAAACATGGAAGACACTAAAGTAGAGGATACCAGAATACTAAATCAAACTATATATATAATTGGACTATGCTTTTACAGAGTTTTCTATACTGTATAGATATGGTCTAAACTATTCACCTATGATACTATATGTTTATCTTGAACAGGTCCACTCTATTTACACTAAAACTCTGAGGATTCACTACCTCTTTCACAACCACCTACTCGACCCAAACAGCTTGTAAAAGACCAACTTCTACCCTAAAGTGGATTCACTGATCATATACATGAAGGTAGTGCTGGAACAGAATCCCATTCACTGAGAACTCAAGGAAAGGATCAGTAAAAATTTTGTAGGTTACACATTTTACCCCAATCATTTCACTTGATAGTGTTCCTCACACACTCATATTTTTTTATGGAATGGACTAACACACTTGTTCCACATGATATAGTTGGAAGTGCATTCCACCTGTCTTATATTTCCCCCAAGTGTACCCTAAAGTTTATGTTTATCCTTCAGCTGGATAACCCATACTCTGCCTAGAAGATGAACTACCTCAAATCACATTTTTGGATTCTATATGGTCCAACTTAGTGATGAGGGAATAGTTCACTATTTCTAAAATGGTGTATATTTAAAATATGTTAACCTACAATTAGAAGGAATATGTAAGTCCATCCTTGAATTCTCTCATATTTATCAGCTCATCATCAGACATGGTTGGTTTTAAATGCTATAATTTGGGGATGTTATCTATGTATTTCATCACTAATATGTCACGTTGTTGATGATGCTTGAATTCCCAAGCATGGTATGTTCTCAAGGTCTCCATAATGATGTAGAGAATGAATGATGTCAGGAAGGCTACCTAGGTCATACTCTAATGTTGACTAGCCAGAGTGAGAATTTACCACCAATGATTTATGGATCCATGCATCATGTAGGTTTCGAGCTAAAACCATCTCTCTAGAGGTGCATCGATATGCTTGACTATATATAGCTTGGGATATAACCATGATTCAGCTATCTGAGGTCTGCCATAACCCATGAAGGTGGAAAGATACTGCTACTGGAACTCCCTAGTCAACTCTATTATAGTAGGCGTAGGTTAAGGGACACCCAAAACGGTTTTTATGAACTGAATGAAGCTATCATAGAACTGGGAATTGGAACCTGGTGGAAGATCTTGGGGTGGTGCCTGAGGCATTACTATAAGAGGTATCACAGGTGGATTAGGGACCACCACTACCAGCGTATGCTCATCTATAATCTATTAGAATGTAAAAAAGGACCTCACTGTGATATATATCTATAATTACCAAGCACACACCATAGTTGATATTTTTAATAAATAGTGAAAATCGATAAAAATGGAAAGTTACAATGCATTCCTATAACATGGAAAACCCCTCAGCCTACTCCTATAGCCTGTTATATGTGATAAGGATACTCAGATGGATCATACAAGACACAACCCACATCCTAATATGAATTTCATGATAGGGTCAAGATATCCTACACTCTTATAATGTTTCAAATACATTTTAAATATCATGATAATTTTGATTCATCTGAATTATGTTTTGAATATGAATTTTCATTAAATGGTGGAATAATATTGATCAACATTTCCAATTTATAAGGGTTCGTTCACCATATAAATTTTATTGTGGGGTCCATTTAATCTTAACCACAACACATTCCTTCCATTGAAACTGATGGTCCCTAACTTGACATTAAAGCACCAACTACTTCTGGTGACTTCGGGAAACAATGTCGGAAAACACTACTAGGTTAAAGAAGAAACATTATATGTCAGTTATTTTTTTCTTTCATACAAGGAAAGTTAACACATTTCTATATATAATAAACAAATCATTGAAATTCATAACATATAACACACCATAATAAGAACATGAAATACAAAAAATGCATTCCAGAAGTAAATATGACATGGAATAATGCATCACATGTTAGTACTATGGTTCCAAGTGTGATGCATTCATTGATATTCCCTCATATCATTAGTAAAAGGTACAATATATTTCTTTATACTCATAATTTGTTCAATAAAAATAACAACAAAAATCATCTACATCACCCAAGAGTAATATCTATGATACTATAACAATGCATGAAATAATAGAATTTACCAATCCTAGGTAACTTGGGTTTCCCATGTAAGTGGGTAAGATACTCTTAGGAACATGATCATTACCAAATTCCAATATCTTATTCTCTGGTATAAAACAAAAAAAAATACAAAAGGAATAAAATATCTTATACAAATTTGTAGCATCCTTACCAGGATGACACTTAGTTGTGCCTCAAGATGGTGGCCACAAGACTTCAAGTGAATATACTCAAATATCAGAGGATGCAAACTTGTAGAGTTTTCCTTAGGAGTGATTGCGAGGAGACTATTCCCTCATTGATCAGAGTAGAGCACAATAATATAGGTATATAAAAAAGTGAGAAGTAATAGAAGTATACACTATATGAATGGATTAGTAAGTCATTCTAGAATTAGTAGTATCAACAGAAATATAAAACTGGAAATTAAATACATAATCATTCAACATAACTAAATTACTGGAGGAAACTAAATAATAAGTTGATACTACATAATGATGATCCTGATGATATAGCTATAAAAAATCACATACATGATTTAGGGGATACAAACATATACCACACGATATAAAAATATACCAAACTTCCAAAAATAGATACTACTTGCATATTAATCGTAGGATCAATCTTCTGCTCCTAGATCCATCCTAAAACTGTCCATCAAGGACAAGAAGCTGGCCTCTTCGCATTATTTATACCTATAGTAATGAAGTCTACTCATGTACCAATGGATTCCAAAGTATTGGGTGAGAAAAAATCCTAGGTGGACACCAATAATAATTTCTATATGAATCCATATCCTACAATATAAAATAAACAGTGTTCCACAATTAATAAATTCAAGGATTAAATAAACAAATAAATAAATAAACTAGACCGGGTTCCATTAGGAAAACCTTCCAATTAAACCTAATTCGGGCTAAGATGGTAACTCTAAACCAAGGTAATCTATGAAGGTTAAATGAGTGATATAATGTATAATAATATGGAATGTCACAAAGATATTGACTGGGATTGGAAAAAAAGTCCCTATTTTTTCAATTCTAAGAGTATATTTCTTATCTAAAAATGTTTAATTTATTTTTAGTCCAAGTGAACCTTTTCATAATTATATAGAGTCACCATGATCTTGTCCATGTAAATTCTAAAATAAACACAAATATCTCTCTAGGGTATTGGTATAAATCCAATTCTAGGGGATTCAAGTAAAGGTGGCCCAATAATGAGATCCCCAGTGTCACTCCAGGCATGGTGTGATGACAACATGAAATAAACATTGAAGTACATCCCTATTATTGCATGTTGAGGCCCGAGTCCCTCTCATGAAATTTTACAACCATTGTTCCACTGATCATGACCACATGGTCTCCCCTAGGGAACTTGTGTCACTTTTATGAATGTTAAATAAAAAACACAAAGAGAACTCATCTAAGACATAGCTTGTATCTCCTGGGCATGTATAAAAGTAATTAACCAATTCTAACAATGACATGATGAGCTTGTGAAATGGGTACATAAATCAAAACCCATTGTATCACTAATTGTGGAGAGAAAAGGTACTGTTTAGTTAGAAAATCCATACCTTTAATAAGAAAAAAATTAAAATCAATAAATGAAAGGTGGTCAAATCACTCAATTATGTGATGCCTTTATGGATCAAGGGTAATGTATAAGAATTTTTTACATTAAATTAGTCTCATAATTTCATTATGGAATGGTATTTAAGGTATTTACCCATGGTTCATAACCTTAACCAAAAATATTTATCAATTCAATGTATTTACCATAGGTAAAACTCCACAAAGGGAAATTAAGCAATCTAAATAACGGGGAAATTTAGCCTCAAAGGTGGATCACACCCATTGCGGTGGCATAAGTCAATTAGATCAACATAATAGGTTTATTATCCACTATAATGAATTTAATTTTAAAATGTAATGCTTCCAATTAAATTTATTTTACAAATTATAGGTGACACAAGAAAGGTCCGACTCACTACACAATGGAACATATTATAAAAATATTGGAACCAAGGTTTTTCTTTTCTAGAAATGGAGTATGGATTGTATTTATTGTCAATCCTAACATTGAAGATCACATAGATTACAAAAAATGGAATGTTTTGTGCAAGTTTGTTTTCAATATTAGAAAATAAAAATGTGGAAAATGAAAAAGGATAGTTCAAGTTATGTAGAAGAGTGAATTGTGGGTTTATGAGAAAGAGTATTAGGTGAATAAGACATACACGCTCAGGGGAGAGTTGAATGAGTTGTGTGCAAGGGTCATAAAAATGCCTATATATATGTGGCTACCCCCCCTAATTACATAGTTGTTCAACATCGAGAGAAAATATAATCTCTAAATCATGAAATTAGTGAGTTGTATTTATGTAGGAAGTTGCACATAAGAAGGGAGTCGTGTACAGGCAGAGGGTTACATGTAAGATAGTTGTGGTGTATGAGTGGTGAAGTAGCATGAAAGAATAGAGTTTCATGGAAACTGTTCATTGATTCAATCAAGATCATTGAATCCAATTCTATAGATACAAGATAGAGAAGGGCTACACAAAAGATAAGGGTTGTATGAAATATTGCTTGTGTTCCAACATAAAAACAGGCACACCAGAACAGGTGTTGTGTGTAAGTACTAATTTGAACTTCTTTCATGTTTTGAATATTTGTTTAGTTTTTTCAGTTATTTAATGTGTTTAAATTCATGATTTTGATGTAAGGTGAGATTTTTGTTGGATGGAGACAAGGACTATAGTGAAAATCCAGAGAAGAGACCTTCAATTAGATAAAGTGGGTAAGACTTCAACCATGGTTGTGAGCTATGGGGAGCCAATAGAAGTGATCTGAGGGACGCTGTGTGATTTTCCTAAAATCTGGTAAACATAGTGTTCTTGACACAAATTGACTATTTTTGAATTTTTGTATTCAACATCATGTTATGAATAGTGTATCTTGGTATGATCGAAAATTTTTCTGAATATGCTACATGGACTTGAACTTAGTATTGAACCATGTAAAATTATTGTGTTTCATGTTGCATGTGAATGTTTTAATTAGTTCACATTATCGTCAGAAAGGATTAACAGGTTTCTACTAACGTGGTAACATGATCCTTCACTTAAGATGAAAATTTTGACACCCTGATTCACCCCTTCCCTCTAAGGGTGTTATATTTTCTTTCATAAAATAGTATGAAAAAAGGAGAAAGAACTTAGAACAACTACATTAGCCTTCCCGTGCTTCCATAATTCAGCATTATCCTTTGATTAAACATATAAGAGAAGATATTATAGAAATAAAAAAATTCTAGTAAAATGGTATAAATTATATTACACCAAAAAACAAAAGAGAGGATGGAAGGAAGGATAAATAGAAGTAGGAGGATGGTGTATCTTACCTCAAGCTGTCCAATGGATCCAATGACTAGTGATTTGGTTTTAGGATGGAGGATTTACCATAAAAACTATGGAGAGGAGGGGAGGAAGCTTAAAGCATGGATATGATATAGTTCACTTGAGAGAAAGAGTAGGAGGAAAGAAGGTTTAGGTTAAATCTTTTTTGGGGTAGAAATATAAATTCATCCATATAGGCAGGGACACACGGTTTGGTTGCACAGTTTTCCAAACCATGCACAAACCATGTCCCATGTTCATCCCCAAGGGGAACCCCACATAGGATAGGCACATGGTTTTTCATACACTACGTAGCCCATGAAAAAACAACTATGTAACTTGTATGAGAAAATCTTCACAAGCATGAAGGCTCCCTCAAATGGTTTTAGAGAAACCGTGTGATGCCAAACTCCCCACTTTATCAAGACACACAGTTACATAAATGATTTAGGCTACACAACATGATTTCTACTAACCATGTGGCCCAATGGTTTTCTTAATTTTTTGGGGATCTATTCTTTGAAAAAGACCCTATCAACCCCGATACCTCGTTCACTTCCATAGGTGTCATTATTAATGCTGAACAAAATAATTTAAATGAAAATCTAATTGTCCATACTGTTGAGAAAATTTTTGACGTTACCACCTAGATTTATCATCCCCTTCACAATTCTGTTATAAATAGACCCATCCAAGTTAGAGAGGTATTATCCCTTCTAAAATACAAACCCAAGGTACCATAAGAGGATATTTAAATAAAGTCCTCTAAGGAAGAGGTAATTGTCTTTGCCGATTATTTCAATTTTATTTCTTATTCTAATTCATATTAATGTGTTTTAATCATAATAAAATAATATATATAATATAATCAATATACTGATATTTTATTATTATTATGATACAACCATTTTCCATTCCTTCTCCATCCTACAACAAGTAAAAGTAGTGTTATTGCGTACATATGACTTACCATCTCCATATAATTGTTTAATTATTTTTTCATCAACAATTTACATTAATGATTACAAAATTGAACTAATGATATAATATTATATTTATAAAAAAATATTCTTCTAAATTATAATATCATATATACATATTTTCCTTCCAATCCACTAGAAAATGATAGCATCCCTTGTGTGTACTTGTAGACTACCACCTACAGAAAATGATGTTATTAGTTTTTCATTTTTTCATTACATGGATAGTAATAAATATATATTTAATGATTAAATATGATATATATGTTATAAATATGATTTTTAGAAGGTTACGTAATATTTAACTTTCTTTTGGTCCCCATGTCGAAAACTGAAAACTGATTCCATGCATACATACAACCCGATCTCACCATGAACAGTGTAATTCATTTTTCTATTGCTAAATTTTATAGATGAATCTAAATAAAAAAATATTATATATATATAATATATTTATATCCTAAATAAAATTCCATATATTAGGGTACCATGAAAAAAGTATAAGGGAAAAAATTATAAAACAAAAACATACATGAAAGATGATGTAGTTATCAACTAGAATAATGATTTTAATAAATAATTATTAATAAATGGTTGATAAAAGGATATAACTAAATAATAATTGGTATGAAATATATGTTTATGGTTATAAAATTTATTTATAATAAATAAATATCTAATATATTAGATGTTCGAACATGTACGAAGGAAGCGATACCTGGGGTAAGAGGGGTTTTAACTCAATTTCCATTCATTGGGTTATACTTCTACTTAATTGAAAATGTTTTTTAATAATTATGGGTGAAATTTAAATTGATTTTATTATGTTGAATTTAAATTTTTTGTGTTAATTTACATTTTTTTCCACATTTTCACTTCTTTGATTAATTCTCACAACAAATGATATGTTTTTTGTGTGTGATTTCATCTTAATTTCCACTCCATTGAAGAATTTTTTGTATTATTTACTTGTTTATTTTTATGAGGTATATATAATACCCATTTGAGGTATGTAACATGAATATCCATTAATTCATGATGTTTAATGATTCAATTTATGTTACTCTTTCAAGAGTTATGTTTATAAGAAAAATCGATCTTAATTCTACTTTTTAAACGAGATTATTTTTATTTTATGCTGATATTTTGAAAAAATATACTGCAAAAGTACTTTTTGGTAATAAAATTATTTATTCATAAAATATTATGTTTACATAAACATTTTACATGTCTTTAAACGAATATTTATAATTTTTCATAAAAAGGTTCAATTTAAAATTTCTTTACAAAAAGGAAAAAATGAATGTTTTCTTTTAATATATACATGGTTAACATGATTTTCCCCTTCCATAACCATTTTCACAATTTAAATTATTACATAGGTTTTCAATGGTTTAAAAAAAATTAAATTAAAACTTATTTTAAATTTTTCATTTCCAATTTCATATATTCTTTATAAGAATTAATTTTAATATAAAATCAACTTTTTTAATCGTTATCTATCACATATTGATTAATCTTTTGGAAATTAACTTTATACTAAAACATTCAATTTATTATTTTCATTGGAAATTAAATTCACCATAAACATCCATCTTCTTTTAATTGTATATATTCTTATTTTATAAACTATATAACATTTCTACATTTAGTGTTTTATATTGATTGTTATTTACCATACAATTCCATTTTTTATTTTATTCAAATGAAGGAAGAGGACCAAAACATCCAAATAGAAAACAGCCAAGGAAAAGAGACTACAGAGGTCTAAAATAGTGAAGATCGAGGGCATCCCCTCTAATGATGTCGATCCCCATTGTTTGAAGACTAAGAGGGGTATGAAAAAGTAAAGCCTCCGGGCCTGGAGAGACAATTGAAGCAAGGTAGTCGGCAACTTTATTGCCCTCTCGCCAGGTATGAGACACTTTTGTCATATTGCCCAGGAGACCCCGACACCTCAGGATGATGCACTCGATAGACCAAGGAACACTCCCGATGCCTTATATAGAATTAGAAAGAAGCAAAGAATCAGTTTCCACCTCCACTGGAACCACACCCCTTTTGATACATTCCTGGATACCTACCAACATGGTCTTTACCTCTGCAAGAAGTGGTGTGACCTGGCCCAACCGAATGGAAAAAGAAAACAGAACTAAGCTGTTATGATCCCGAATGATGCCCCCACCACGGATGTCACCCGAAAGACAGGATCCGTTAGTATTAAGGTTGAAGCCGTGACTCGGGGGGACCATCAGACCCAATGACCAGAGTACAGAGCAGGGCCCATAGAAGGATTATTAATGGTGGGAAGAAGGAGCTGCAGAGTGGGAGCCCACCCTCCAAGAACTGAGAACAACTGCCATATCCGGGAGCAGGCTCTTGACGCGGAAGATGATAGATTGAGTTGAGGAGGCCACCCCTTCGTGCAAGTACACATTACAAGCCTGCAACAAACTCCAACATCCGACTTGGAACACCAAAGTGCGCGCTCTTCTCTCCGGACCCCCAGCACCCGATCCATGAAACCAGCAGTTGAAGAAGGGTTGATCTGCCATGGCGGGAATATCAAAACCAGTGAAAGCACCAAATAATGTCCACACCTTGCACGCCCAATCGCTTTCAAAGAACAAGTGATCCGAAGTTTCTTCCTTATGCTACTTACAACAAGCACATTTGGAAGCCATGCTCACCCCACATCTTCTGATGTTCTCATTTGTAGGAAGGTCTCTATGATGGATCCTCCAGGAAAAAAAGTTAAATTTAGTGGGGATAGAATTATCCCACAACACATCGCTCCATGAGGCCTCTACCTTTTGCATGACAGAAACCCGAAGATATTCTTTGGACGTGAAGATTCCAGACGTTGATGGGGTGAATACACACCGATCGGGAGCCGTGGTCAGATCAATGAGGTGAAGCAGAGCCTCCTAGTTCATGTTAAGGACAACACCAATGAAAGAAGGGTAAATGTTGGCATCTTGGAATGAAATGTTGGTGACAGGGCATCCCGGGAATCCAATAGTCTCTCCACACCAATTGTCATGCCAGAAAGATATGTTGCCTGTGCCAATGATCCAACGAAAGTAATGTCTGAGGTCATTCACCAGAAGAAAAATCTCATGCCAGATAGGGGATGCCTGCCCAGTCCAACCCTCGCCATTCCCGATGTGACATGCATGCATATTCGATCCCCATAACGTTCGTTTCTCCATCACTTCCCAAGCCATTTTCGCATGCATGCATGAGAGGGTATCCCAAACATTTCGGACGCTGATAACACCTTCATTAACAGGCCGCGCCATACTGAGCTAGGAAAACCAGTGCCTTCAGCCCTTATTCTTAGGATCCCAGATGAAACCAGCAAAAATCCTTTCCATGTAATGGATAACTCCCTTGGGAACCTTAATGACAGAAATAGAGTGGATCAGGGTGGCCGTGAGGACACTATTAACCATGGCTATCCTGCCTCCAAAGGACAATAAATTGTTCTTCCAGTTGAGAACTCTCTCCGTGATTTTATAAACAATGGAGTCAAAATCCCGGATACACATAGGCCTTGTCGAGATTGGAGATCCAAGATATAACATGGGAAGATTACCTTTATGCATGCGCAGGATGCTTCCCACATTGAGGATATGCCTGTCTATGTAATTATGAGAGATAAAAAAGTTACTCTTACTTTTTTTGATGATCTGGATGCTCAAACGACAATACGCCTCCAATGCTCTGTTCAGGCTGTGCACAGATGTGTTGGATGCGTTGAGGAAGAATATGGAGTCGTCTGTGAACATAAGATGGGAAACAGGTGGGAACCGCATCCTTCTTCGAAAGGGCATGATCAAATTTCTGGAAAGGTTCTTATGTATGAGGTGGCTAAGTACGTCCTGAGTGATGATGAATAAGCATGGTGAGATTGGATCTCCTTGACGAAGCCCATGGATCAGTTTAAAGAAACTGAACATTTTCCCCATGAAAGAGATCAACATCCAGGCTGAACTACAACAACGAAAGATGATATCAATATTCCATTGGGAGAGACCCATACCTGTGAGAACTTTGATTAAGAATCTCAACTCCACCCGGTTGTAGGACTTGCACATATCCACCTTAACCTCCATATTGGATATGCGTGATTTAATGTTGAGGTCCCTTAACATTTCTTGTGCCAAGCCGATCTCCCCCTGGATAGAGCGTCCTTTAAGGAAGCCATGTTGTTCCTTGGAGATGCTCTTGGGAAGATAGGTGGACAACCTTGTGTTTATAATGCCTTCGATAAATTTTTACGGCACGTTGCACGTACTGATCGGACGAAACTGCTCCAAGGAAGAGGGAGACTTGGATTTGTGAATGAGAACCACAGTAGTTGCACAAGCCACTCTAGGAATAGGTCCTCCCCTGAAAAAGTCTTGTATAGCACCAATAATTTCCCCTTTCACAATGTCCCATGAAGCTCTATAAATACCTCCAGGGAAGCCATCAGGACCTTCCGCGCTGTCGGGGTTCAAGGCCATCATGGAATCTCGAATTTCTTCCTCTTGAGGAATACCACTCAGGGTCTCATTATCACATGTAGAGAAGATAGGTTGAAGATTGATGACGAGGCCCAAGTCTCCCCATGTATACCCATTAGGAAAAGTGTCGCTAGGACCATCCAGTAGGACATGGAAATGAGAGTACGCAAGAGCCCCAACGACCTCCCTGTCATCAGTGAAAGATCCATCCCCCATGTTTGGTTTTATCCATCTTTTCTTCTCCTTAAGGAAAGCGTGGAAAAATAAGTATTCCTATAACACTCTTTGAGACAATGAATCCTAGCCTCCTCCATGACCTCACGTTCTTGCCTCAGTAGCAGGTCAACGATAAGCTCCTTCTTTCTAGAAAGCTCCTCAAAGATTTGATCATTCCATACCTCCTCAAGGCATCTTTCAAGACGATCAACCTCCTGCATGGCCTCCTCGAGGGTTCTGTCTGACACGGTAGAATCATTTGACCAGGATTGGAGACTCTACTTAATCCGTATCAGTTTTTTTGTGAAGAGAGCACCATGTATGGCCCTGGACAGGGAGGGCCCAGGAGTCCCGAACCAAGTCTCTATAACCAGCGGTGTTAGTCTAGTGGTGATAAAACCTAAAGCAGCTATGATGGTCCTGGTCAGGCGAAAGTGATATGAGGAGCGGGGAATGATCCGACAGACCACGCGTCAAGTGTGTAACTCGGTTATTCGCATAAGCAGAGATAGCAGACATGTTGGCCAGGCGACGGTCCAGGTGACTCCAGGACCTACGAGGACCCCTCTGGTTGTTGCACCATGTAAAGAGATCACCAGAGAAGCCAAGATCCATGAGACCCTTACCCGCCATGAAATGGGAGAAAGAGAGGCCATCCTTCCTGTTAAATGGACATATACCCCTACATTTGTCGGGGTCCATAACTACATTGAAGTCCCCCCCACGAACCAAGGGAGATTACCAGGATCAAACGAATTAAGGTCACTCCACAAAGACTCCCTGAGCTGAGGATCATAGCTTCCACAAATGAAAGAAATGAAGAAGGAGTGGGGTTCGATGGTAAACTTCACTGTGATGCACTGGTCCCCTGCCCGGGAGAGCGAAACAGAGGCACTACGGTGCCAGAATATCCATATGTGCTTGTTGGTTGGTTCTCCATGAATGTACCCATGAATTTTATGTTTCCTAGAGAACTCAGGTATTTTGTTCGGATGTTGCTTATGCTCAAGGATGGACACCACAGAGACCTTGTGTTTGGAACACTCAGAAGACAAGAAATCTGATTTAACTCGAGCACCCATACCTCAGGCATTCCAGACGAGAAGGTAAGTCATCGGAAATTGATGGATCTGGGACTGGACCTAGATTGCATGTCCTGAAGAAAATGGGAGGACGAGCGACCCGTGAGTTTCCTGGATTGAGATCTCGTTCGAACACCAAACCCAAAAGATGGAGAGGGAAGAGGAGAAGGAACGCTGATTTGGCACGGGGCTTCTGGTGATACGAATTTTCCTGGAAAGGGGGTCTCCCGCACCGGATTGGACAACACCCCCTGGAGGTCTTCCATTACGGAAGCTGGGGAGGGGCTAAGGTAGAAGGGAAGCTCGTCAAAGTTGAAACCCAGGGGGACGAACGCACGAGAGTACTCTGCCTTCATAGTAAGGAATTTTATTTATGAATTTAATTTTCTCAATCATCACATCAAGAATGAGTTGGACATGTAGTTATGGGTGGGGCCTGGAATTTTATAGTATCTTGATGCATTGATGAGTCTCATACGGCAAATCTATAAGCTAATAGAAAATGGATTTTTGTGTATACCTACCCATTAATTAAGTTTTTCACCACAAGGATTTAATGTTCTCAGTATCATGATTTTTGATATCATACTGTATAATAATTATCATTTCCTTTTTTGAGGATATAATTATTATTATCCATGAGATTATTACAACGATATTATCTATAGCTTCATTTTTTACTCAAGATACAAATTAAATGGAGTGTTTTCTTATATTTATATTTCCATAAACATTAGGCTTATTGATTCATGATTGATTATATTAGTTGTTACCCATACTGAGCATTTGAGATTTCCCTTTTTTAGTTTCCTTTCCCTAGGATTTGAAGAAATAATGGTCAAATAATTTCAAAAATGAAGAAAAATACTTTCACAATGTTTAATATTTTAATTCCAATGTAAATTGAGAAGAATATAAGTATATTGTTTACTAATATAAGTGGAGTTTGGGCATTTAGAGTTGACATAATAGTAATTTAAGTAGAATCACTGGGAACAATATTTAGGAAAACATATATTATAGAACATAAACCTGTGAATGTCTTTGAGAATAAGTTTATGTATAAGATAACATCTTAATATTTTGTTTTTGTAGACATTATATAGTTTTTTCTTAAAATAAATCCATATTTGTATACTACAAGTGGAATTGGTCTTCAAAATGATGCATATAGGGGTAATATTCCTAAAATGAGTAGGTTTATTATATCATAAACAACATTCTAGTTAAAAATGAGTTTGAACTTACTTTGAACTTTGTTTTAAACTACTTTGGTATATAGTTTGATTAAGTCACATTTTCATTATGAACAATTATAAAGGATTTGAATATATAATAACTATGTATAACCTAGGTTAACCTTAAGGATCCATATAATAAAAACTAGGTTTCACGATTTAGACACCCTATGAATGATATTTTATAATTTACCATTATGATTATAATTCCTCATAATTTTCTTTTTGGTTTAAACAAATGGACAATACCAAAAGGAACCATGTTAATTTTGAATTGGATGGATAATTTGGTGATTATCAACATCCATTTGGGTTGATTAACAGAGTAAAATATATTTTCATTATACCTAATCAATAATAAAGATATATTATTAGAAATTGCATCTTGTCCAACTCCTGGACTCACCAATGGAAAGAAGAATGAAATTGACTAAGATCATGGGTTGTGGAGACAATAGAAAAAATAAATCACAATTTAATTTTTGATAGAAATTTGGAATTATAACTGTGGTATAATTTATTTGGGTAATTAGAAAATGTTTAATGTGTGTAAAATAAGGTAACAAATCATTGAATTTTCGTAGAAAAATGATAATTATGATGTAATGAAATAAATTACATTTTATTGTTCCATTTGGAGTTTAAGGTATTATATGTGCTCAATATGGGAATTATATGACTCAATCCCTATTCCAAGGCTTACTCCAAAACTAAGGAGGGACATATAAAATAATAATCAAGGAAGTGTAAGGATCATAGTGTTTGTGTATTGGTATTTGATAATTATTTTGTAGAACAATTATATAAAAGGTATTTGCATATTAGAATCATTAAACTAGTTAGAAATGTTTCACATTGGCTGTTAACATTAGATTTGAAAACATATGTTTAATGTTAAAAATACCCTTGAAAAGTGATTTATTGATAATTTGATATTTTTGGAAAATGTGTTATTGAGGGACTGATAACCGTTAATATATGTTTGTGGTCAGGATAAAACAAACATTTATTGGGATGATAACTATAAGGTTGATCATAATTTCAAATTCATTGATATCCATTTTCATGTATTATATGACTATATTTTAACAAGATTAGAGATATTTTGAGAGAAAATTATGGGAATACTAGTCTTTGGTTTTGTATATGTTATAGTGAAAATGTTATTTTGTGAATAATCCTTTTACATCTTATTGATATATGTTTAAGGATATTGATAATATTTAGGGCTAATTTTTATTAGTTTGAGGTATTGATGGTTAATTAGGATAAAGGAGTTAGTACATTTTTTGTGTATATCATATAGAAATCCTTAATGATTAAGAAAATGTCAATTTATGATGAGTGTTATTTTTTAGGATTAAAATCTTATTCATAGGGCCAATATATTTTTAGAAAAATGAAATCCCACAATCTAGGTGATAACCCATCACATTTGGTTTGTCCATGAGGCTTGATTCCAAAACTGAAGGGCGAAAATGGAGAAATTCCTAATATTGGCCTATGTAATGTACTTGTTTGTATGATATTGTTTTTACAAAAACAATGTGATGAATAAATATAATGTTGATTTTGGTAAACACGTTATTGAATCAAATATTTAATATTTTTTATGATCTTGAAGCTATTAATGATATTTTTGGAGACATTTTATTAGGTTTTTGTATATTTAACCTTTAGGTTTAATGTAATGAACTATTTCGGAAAATGAAATTAAATTTTTAGAGATATAAGAAGAATGGTATGAGATAACCTCTGCGATTAAAATCCATTTTATTTTTGAGGATACTGAGGTTATTTGGGATATAGGATTATTTATCTATGTCATGATCTATGTTAAACATTTGGATTTATTGTTTTATTTTAAAGATTGATATATTATTTGTTCATATTAAGTTTTATTCATTTTGAATAATATCATACATTATGCTAATAATTTTGGTTTTACTAATGATAGTAGGAAAATCATGTTATTCTTTTTTTGGATTATGTGATATATTTGAAGATGATTTTAGTTATTCAAGAATAAAAAAACATCTTAAATACTCATTTCATGGAGGAATGGATACGATTATTGTCGAAATTGATTAAAGGATGAAATTTTAATTGTCATGTAAGTATTTTTTCCTTATGTTTTTATTCTTGATAGTGAGTGAATTTATCAAATCATGGAAAATGAATCTTGAAACTATTTTTTTCTCAATTAACATAATTTTCTATGAATAGATAGTCTTTTTTACCATCACATATGTATGGTTTTTTGGTCATTAAATTTATCAGAATCATGTTATTTATCACTCTCAATTAGTACTTGGGTGTTATTTTTCTCTTTAATATCCATGTTATCATTTATCACTAATTATATCATATTTTTAAACCTAGTTTTGGGTTATTCTATATGACCTTAATATCTCAATTTCCCTTTTTTAAGTGCAAGTATTATTAAAAACTTTTATAATGTGGGGGTTCCATAAAGGAATTTTAAAATGTCAGACCCTTGATTACTATGAAAAATTTTAAATAGTAATAATAGAATTTATTGAAGTGTATTGGTGAGGGGAGGACAGTATAAAAACATGATATGTTAAGAATCACTATGTTCAATAGTGTATACAACACACAACACCGAGCTTAAAAACCCATAAATATTATTATTTAACTATGATTTTAATAACCATGTTGTTGAATTAGAATATATGAATAACATTAGATGAATTATAAAAAATATATATAAAGTTAAATCTCAATAAAAATTCATTTATTAATTATGAGGAAATATGTACACAATTTTTAGTAATATTATTTTATGCTTCAGAAATACATTTTCTTCAAAAATGATTTTTATTGATTTTATTGAAAAAAGTAATATAATTAATTTATTGAACTTAAAAAATTGTTATTTTATAAATAAATTAACTTTTTAAAATAATATTTAAAAATTATTTTAGGGTAAAAGTTTCTTATTTTTTGGAAAAGATTGATTTTTCAGTGAATAATGAAAAATACTAATTTTTATTGAAATCTATATTTTTTATTATTATTTAAAAAGATACATTTTGTTTTAAATTTATATCCATAAATTATTTCTCATTAATTTTTAATAAATCAAATATGTTCATTAGAATCAGTTTTATGTTTGAATTTCATATAGAAATATTTTTATTCAAAAAATGGCATTTATCTGAAAAACTATTTTTCAATGTATTCAACATTTTGATTTTAAATTAATTAATGTAATTTATGAATATATAATCATGAAAAATGGTTTCTATATTTTTAATAATTAGGATTGAATTTTTTAATTATCCCACTTTATATTTGGTCATTAAGAAAATTAACCATAGTAAATAATTTTCATCACAGTAATGCTAAATTGGGTAATTGTGTTTTAAAATAATATGATTACGACTAAAAATAAACCCTAAAACATTAATTAATTTCATTTTATGAATCTATTTCATCAATTATCATCTAATATTCGAATATATGAGCTTCTTTTTCCATTTTGATGTGATTTTAACCATTATATGGTTTTATTTTAAAAAGCCAAAAATGTCATTCCCTTCATTTTATTATGTGTACCTTTTAAACATAAGGATAAAAAGATGATATATTCAGTTATAAATATTTATTTTAAATATAAATTATTTCTTATCATTATATTTTTTTTAATTTTTTTGATAAAATAATTATGTTAAATGCTTCTATAACTCCGACACCATATTTAATCAATTAATAGAAAAATAATATAAATGATTTCAAAAAAATTAACAGTTATATAATATGAATTAGTTAATATTTCTTAAGAATTTTAAAATTATATATGAAATTATAGAGATTTTTTAATGGACTATATTTTAATTCAATCTATGTACTTATCTATTTAACGTCAGATTTAATGGAATACGTCAAAAATTCATTTAATAATATTTAATAATAAATTATAATTAATTAAATAATTCAAATTAAAAAAAATTATTTTTTTCAGAAAAATTTATATTATATGGATTAAAACAACAACCATGTTCCATTTATGGGATTTTTTTTTCCTTTTATAATAATATTATTTCTTTATAAGGCATGTAAAACGTTAAAATTGCAGTAATTGTAAAATGTTTTAACTAGGGATTAAAATTAAAAGATAAAGGTAAAAAAACCTAAAAATTATAAAAAATTATTTTATGAGAGGATTTATAATAATATACATATTATAATTAAATTATATCAATTTTATGTAATTTGAAAAAAATGATTTTTATTAATTTAATACTATATGAAATTTCATGTCTGCCCCTCCCCTCACTTTTAAAAGGACATATCTTCCCTCTTTTATCCACACTAATTTAAGAAACCTAGATCAACCAAAATCTAAATAATTCCCTTATAAATATCCTTTTCCAATTTCTAGAGTTCTTTTACCTTTTAAAATAAAAACCCTACATTTCTCAAGATAAGATGTAAAGGTAGTCTACCGAAGAAGATGTGATTGCCTTTACTAACTAATTCAAGTTTATTTCCTATTCTACTTCATATTAGTGGATTTTAATCATCATAAAATATACCTAGATTATCATAAATATTTATATATGATTTTATGATTATTTTTACAATATTTTTCCATCTCTTTTCTATCTTATGATAAGAAAAACAATGCTCATGCGTACGTATGGCTTACCATCTCCAAAGAGAGTTTATATTCATTTTCATAACCACTTTACCTGGATAGTTATAAATATAGAACTAATTAAATTATAATATATTTATGAAAAAAGTATTATTATGAAATTATAATATCATATAAAAGTTATTAACATCCAATCCACAAGAAAATGGTAACGTCGCTCATGTGTACGTTTTGACAACCACCACCATGAAGCGATTGATTTGTTTTTTATTTATGTTTTACATACATGGTAATAAGGATATAATTAATTATTATATATGATATATATGAAATAATTATGATTCAATAAACATTATTTATTTTTTAACTTTATTTAATTGTATTCATGTAAAAGTGAAAATAATGTTCCTACGTACGTACGACCTGTTGTCTCTATGAACGATGTAATTAATTTTTATTATCTCTACCATTTACAGTTGAATAAAAATATCAAAATATTTGATATATATATGTGTGTGATATTTATATAAAGAATATAATTATTGATATTTACTAACTATTATTAATATATAAGGTCAAAAACCATCGAATGGAAACATATATGGACGTTGAAGAAGTAATCACCTAGAACAATGATTTTACCAAAAAATTATAAAAAAATAGTGATAAAAGGTTTTGAGTAAATCATATATAGTATGATATAAAAGAGTATAGTTTATTAATATATTTATAATATATCTATATTTATTTTATAGGATATTTGAATTTGTACGAAGGAGGTCATACATGAGGTAAGGGGTTTCTTAACTCAATTCAATTCATCAGGTTAATCTTATACATGACTGAATATGTTATTCTATCGTTATGTGTGAAATAAAATATTATTGTATTATATTGAATTTTCAATTGTTTTTTTGGGATTTATATTTTATAAACTTAATAATTTCATTTATTAATTCTTACTTCAATGATATGATCATTGTAAGAGATTACGTCACAATTTCCACTCCATTGAGACATATTAGGTATTATGAACTTATTTATTTTCATAAAGTGTATATACTTCCCCATTGATGTGTTTAACATGAATATTAATTTATTCATTATGATTAACATTTCAATTAAAATTTAACTTCCAAGAGGAAGGTTTTAATAAAAACTGACCTTATTTCTCATTTTCACCGTGTATAATTTTCTCCCACATCCATATTTTTCAGAATTATTTTACAAAATTACTATTTATCACTCAAATGTTTTATTAAGAAAATTTTATATTGTCCTTAAATTTATACATGGTTTTAAAGTAATATTTATAATATTTTTATTATGGTTCATTTTCAGCTTTCTTTTGTAAAGTCAAAAGGATTAATTTCTTCTAACATAAACCACGTTACTGTAATTTCCCACCTCTCTAACTATTTTACACATGATAGTTTTTCCTACCAAGATAAAATGGTTAAATAAATAAAACACATTAATTAAAACATAATTTCGGTGAAACATTTCAATTTTCATCTTTTAATTACAATAAACTATATTAATTTGAAATCTACTTTTTTGATGGTCATCTCTCAAATCTTGTTTAATTTATAGAAGTTACCTTTATCTTGAATAATTCACTATCTTGAAATGATTTGGAATTAATGTTTAATTAAATATTCATGTTCATTGTATCATATATATTATATTTTAATATTACATATACCATTTCTACATACAATGTTTTATTTTTAACGTTATTTGATTAACAAGAGAATTATTGAAAATCCCTATTATTTATTCTATATTGAATGTTTTTAGTAAGTAATATTATTTATGAATTTTAGTAGTTCATATGAGGGATTCATAGGGCTTGTAGTGATGGTTGATGACCAAAATTATATATCCCCTCAATGCATGGTAGGTTTCCTGAGACAAATTAGTAAGCTCTAATAAAATTGGTTTCTAGTGTATAACTACCCATCATTTAAACTGTCTTAGAACTATACTTTGACAGTATAGATATCAAGGAGTATAAAATCATGATGTCCAATGTTAATAATTTCCTTCATTTATAATTCAATATTCATTATCCATGACATTATTGTATTGATATTATCCATTGTTGTTTTTCATACTCTATTTATTGATTAAATGGGATGTGTTTTCAGGTTATTACCATCTTATACTAATTAAGGCTTATTTATTTATGATATATTAATGTATACATAACCCTCAATGATAACATGATCTCAACCTTATTTTCTTTCCTTCAATATTTTATTACTTTTATTTGGTACTAATTTTAAAATGTAACTATAGAGACTTTCCTTTTTTCATGAACTTTACTTTAAATGGTACAAAATTTAATAATACAAAGGATATTTTGGGGTTATGTGACTTGAAAATTAGGGACATAATACATGAAAATTATAAATATAATTCTAATAAACGTTAAAGAATTATTAATTGATTTATCCTAAATTACATTCAATATAAATCTTATCCTGGGAACATTCATCAAAGAAAGGGGTGAGAATAAAACTCTATAAGGGAATAAAAAAATGAAATATTTAGCATCTTACCATGAGTAAGATCAAAATAGAAAAAATATGAATCATAACATAAGAATCTGGTAGGAACATAAAAAATAAACATTCATAAGCATATCACCAAGGATTATCACAATGGTGTTATAAATCATAATTACTAGGGTTATTTCACTAAGGTATTGTAAAAATGTGATATCTAGATATTATTTATTTACCCTATGAAATGGAATGCTATTAGGGAACACTATTGATGTGTATTAATACTTGTGGTCCAAATTTATCATAATAAATCATTTCATCAATAACCCAATGAGAATAATGAATGAGTTTCATACAAAACCATTGAGTAATTAAGTTCTTAATGACATGAACATTACATTATTTTTACCCTATTTAAAGGGAATGTGGGTTTTATATATGTAATCCCAAAAATAAATACATATTTTTTATATCTAGGAATGTTACCATGGTTAAGAAGAGGTTTTTTTATTCACAATACCATAATATTTTGTGAAAGATAGAAAATTTCATGAAATGATTTCAAAATCATGGTAGTATAAAACATGGATTAAGGAAAAATGATTAATGAGAGAGAATTTTGGTCTCCCATTGATAAAAAGTCATTTTAATAGTAATGGAAAGATAAAAATTTCCTGTATATAAATAATTTTTACATTAAAAGGACTCACAAGAAAAAGGTACTTAAATGCAAAGGAAGAAAAGGATAATTCCAAAACATTGAAGATTTGCTTCCAGAAACACGAGGATGGAACCTTGATACCTTGAGGGAACATTGGAGAGACTATTTTAAGGGTAAAATGACCATGAACGTTTTATTATGGTATTTTGATTATAGAGTGTGGGTGTTAAGGTAGTATATAAACATGATGAGGGGTGGTTTTAAGTGATCAAATAATGAATATTTTATTTTTATGGATAACCACTACTAGGTTTCATTAACTAAAATGAATTCATATAGCAGTTAATATTTTAAAGGATTTATACAGTCATGAAATACCTTATAAAACCATTTAATATAATAGTTTTTTATCTATTTTATTAATTTATTATTTAGTTTTAACACACTATATTATTTTCATTACATAACAGAAACTGCTTTTTACCATGGTAAATTATTTTATGTGTAAAAATGAAACAAACCTTGTAACCTAATTTGGATTATATAATTCCAAAAAGTAATTCCATTTTAGTTTATTCAATATATAATATTGATAAAAAAATATTATATGATATTTATATAACTCCAGAAAAGTTTTTTTAAATATAAAATCGTGGTTCTAAAAAATTCTATGTTTGAGTTTCTAAATATAAAACATTATATAATATATTGTTCATTAAATATTTTTTATTAACAATTCAGATTAATAAATTTAAAATAATTATCATAGCCTAATTATATCATAAGATTGATCAAATTTGGTAATATTTATTGAGAGGAAAGAGTTCATTTATTTAAATAAGAATAATTTTCCGGTTGTTAATGTAACCACCGGATTTCAGTTACTTGAGATGAGGTATTTAAATCTATAATGATAGGATGGACTATTGGATGTGATATGGATAGATACTTTCCAAACAAAATGTCTTTTTAATTGTGGTGAAAAGAGGAAAGGAGGTAACATTTTATAATAGATGGGGTGGACACTCATGAAATTTCATAAGATAATTAATTAAAATAAAATATATATATTAATAAATTTCTCAACAATTATATATTTATAAGAAAAGATGATTATGGGTAAAAATAATATCATCTAATAATATTTGGAAAAGTTCATATTAGGGTTTTACACTTATCACTTTTTTTAATCCACATTAACCCATTGTGAAAATTAATGTAATAAAAAACTTACTACTTCAGGGTCAATATAGTTACTATAAAAAAATTATTACATAAATAGAGCACACTAGATATTTTTAATCATATACCAATCACATGTAAAAATATAGTTTATTTGGTAATTTTAAATTCGTTAATATAATGTTATTTATTATAAAGTAACATTAATTACATTTTTGTAACTATACATTTAATTTGATATTGAATAAAACATGAAAACAATATAATTAAAATATAATCCATTAATAAATTACTAAAATTTTATATTTATTTTGAAAATTATTTAAACACAATAATTAATTAAAATTATATTACTTTTAATATTTTTTTAAAAAATTATTTTATTTTATTTTTTATTGAATAAATGACTTGTCAGCATCGAATAAGAAAATGATGATAATAATTTGATAAAAAAAGTAAAAATAAATTAAAAGGATAAAAAGTAATTTATATTTCAAATAACCCTTTTATTACTGAACATAGACTCTACATATCTCTATTTTAAAAATTTTGAGATAAAGAAACAAATAGATTGACATTTTGAATTTTTTTTAAATAAGATAATATAAAGGATATAAATCAAAGAAACACGATACTGAGTTTCCATAGCTTTAAAAAATAGATGTAAATAGAGAAATTAAACACATTTAATACGATAAATTCAATTGATAGAGTCATTTTTAGTCCTTATCATATTATTTTTAACCATAACTATCTGATTTACCCTTACAATGATGACACATATTTACTATGGTTTCTATTGATAATGAAAAAAAAGGAACAATTTACCAAACTAGAAATATTGATTCCAAATTTGGAATTCATTTTTCAGAAATAAATTTCTAAAAGTGTTATAAGTTAAATTAATATCAAAACAAAAAAAACATAATGAGAAACTATTTTTCAGAAAAATTCTTTTTTAGGTATCAAACTCTTTATATTCAAAATTAAATTATAGAATTCATTAAAATGAATATAATTATATAATGTTGAAAAAAATGAAATAATTATTTTTTAAAACTAACCCAAAATACAATTTTCTGTTATAAATACATTAATAGAATATACAGTTTTCAATAAAAAACAATATTTTTAACTATTCATTAAAAAATCAAACTTTTCAGGAAAATATAAAAATTTCAAAATAATATAATTTTGATAGAAAAAAATAAAAATGATATATTTTTTATGAAATAAAATTTCTATGAATTCCATAAATAAATTATAATATTTTCTCACAAAATATAATAAAAACCATTTTTTATAAAAAGTATTTTTTTTGTATAAAATGAATTTACTAAATATTGAGTGGTTTTTTACTAAGTAGTTATAAAAAATATTATATTCAGTAGAAAATTTATATATATATCATAAAATATTTAATCCTATTTATACCCTCCAATTTAATATCTATGTTATAATGGTCATATTTAGAAAATAATATTTCATGGTTTGTTTAGGATTAGTGTTGGATATTGTATATACTATTGATAATAACTTTCTTTCTAATATATCGGGGTGTTAGTATATAAGGACCTATAATAAAATAATTTTCTCCCTTCACAAAAAAGGATAAAATAGGACTTGTGATCTTATAAAAATCATTAATGGTTCTCTACTCAAAACTAGCATTCCCTAAAATACCCCTAACACCTTTGAAATTTTCAAGAGGAAACATTTTAATAACTTCTATGTAATAATTGAAAATCTATATTCCCCTCGTTGAGACCTTAGGATCATGATTTATTCCATCTATGACAATTAATTGGGAATTTTCCTAGTTTATAACCAAGTTGGTTTCTTAACAACTTTCTAAAACTAATTTTATATTTTCAAGGAATCACTCAAAATTGATTAATACTATCTAAAATTATTCCATGAATAATTCAATAATTATCTCAATCATGTCGGAAAAAATATTCATCATATATTTTTCAAAATTGGTTTAGGAACCAAATAATTCATATGGTATTCTCTAATAATAAAATATTCCAAAATGTAAATTGATTGTTGTTCTGTTATTATCTTGTTGGACTGTATGGATCTATTAGTAACCAAAACATACATCCAGGAAATAAAATTATCAACCCCTTACAAGAATATCTTGAATTTAGTCATATAATATAATAGTAAAATGGAATTTTCTAGTTCCAGAATTGATCTTTCGAAATTTGAGGCAAACTCACTACTTAGTTTATTTTATATGAAAGAATTTTTCACATTTTCATAAGTTTCAATAGTGAAAACTACCTTCAATAGAACCAATTGGATCAAGACAACCCAAGTTCTATCGTAAATTGGATATATATTCCCAAAAACTAAATTTATTATCATTTATTCTCTTATATCATTTTTTCAAATTTGGATTTTTCCTTCCTTATCCCTCAACTCTTGGATTATGATCAGTTTCCATTGGGATCTTATTAATGGAAAATAAAGGTATAATCCACTTAATATTAACTATTTACCACCCTATGTTTGATCTATAACTTTTCAACATATATAAAATCTTTTCATATTTACTATTCATTAACTACACATATATTCTTACTAGAAGTGAATACATCTCACATAAAAAAGAATATTTCTAGAGAGATTGAAATGATTTTATCTCTAATTATGTTTCTACATGGATGGATGTCAGACTCTTTTTTATAGGCATCAAAATGTATTTAATGAATTTTTTAAATTATCCAAGAGTTCCATTGTAAACCACACATTAATTACTTTCCAGATTAGAAAAAATATCAAAATATAATTTTAGATTTGGTTGAATAAAATATTCATCAACCAAGTAATCATGCTATTCAAGAAACTCTTCCATATAAGCATCAAAAGATTCTACCTATTGTTAAATAGTAGAGAAAATTAACCTATATATTTTTGTATATTTGGTTATTTTATTAATCTATTCAATTATCCTAAAAAATTATTCATCTTTATAAACAAATGGTTCTTTAATTTTTAATAGTTTGTCTTTAGAGAAATATCTATCCTTTCAAGGAATTCTAGATCTCTTAAAGACATTAAACTCCTCACATTGTTCAAAAAAATTGATTATTTAATTCCCTTTAACAACATTGATGACTACTCCTCTTATGGAAATGAAAGGTCATCTAAAAATGACAGAGAGATCTATATTACATTCCATGCATCTTATAGGTATTTCAATTAGAAAAAATAGTTTCCTTAACCCAATAATCACATCATACATTGTTTTTATAAGGTTTGTGATGTAGTGGCCAACCAACAACACTGTACTTCGAAAAAGGTTTCTAAATATTATTTATTAAAAAGTGAGTAAGGGATCAGATTTATGATTTCCTTAATGTTATAGTTGAAATTTATCATTCCACTATTTTCGAAGGTGAACCAAATTACAAATCTATCTAAATTTTGGGGCTTAGGGATAATTCTATTCTGAACTATAACTCAACACTTATGTGTTAGAAAGTAAGTAGCAAACTCCTCAAGGGTTTAACATTTTTAATAATTTTAAATAGTATGGGACTTAAAATAAGTATTAAATGAATGTGATATTTATGTGAATATTTTTAAACCACTCGAGAATTTTTGCTGAACAGGTTGTTTGTTATTATTCATAATACATTGGGGAAATGGATACTTTCGGTTAGATTCATTAAAATTGTTATAATACCATGAGGGCCTTCCAAAATATATTTTTTTTCATTTATAATTAATATCTTTGTAAAAAATATTATTAATTTCAGGCCATATAATGGGATTTATATTTATATATTCAAGGATATCATAATTTCAAAATTTTGGAAATTCTAGAACATGGTTTCTATGTCCATCCAATATTTCATCTTGGGCTATTATAGGAACATTTTACCCTCTTTTTGGGTTTTTAAACCAATAAATTTCATTACAAACATGATGGTTCCCTATGATTCATTTTAGTTGTTCCAAGAATCCTCTCATTTTTTTTGTGTTCATTCCCATCACTATATTCCCATTTATAGTTTTAGATCGTGTATCCAAGCTTCTTATTGGGATTTTATAGATTCATAATGGGATTTTTGATTAGTATCCTGTGTATCCATCCTTCATAAAATTATATATATATCCCATTCTAGATTCCCTTTGGAATTATTGAATTTATCCATGAGTGTACTTTTGAATTATATTCTAGGCTATAATAGGATTCACAAGGTAGGGTTTTTATCATTACCTGCTATATCCATGTAATTTTTTTTTGGATTCTATACCCTTGATTTTAATTATTTTAGAATGGGTCATATTCATCCTACATCCTGAGAATGTACCCTAATTTTTTTATATTCTAATGGATGAGATGGAATATCATGATCAGAACAGTTGTTTCTTGTGTGATCGAGAATGGAACACTATTGGCACTAATCTATAATGATTTGGTTCTGAATTTTAATTCCAAATTTTTTACACATTGATCAAAATATTTATTCATTAAGGATTAGATTTGGAACTATATTTTATCATTTTGTACTTTCATTCCTATCCTTGATCCATTGGTGCACCCTCCCCTACTAAAAATTCTCCTCATAGAATATTTATATTCTAATGTAATGGAAATATTATTATATATTCATCTATGTACCCCATCCATTTTATCTATGTAGTTTCCATCACTAGATTATTCTAAAATATTCTGACCAAAAGGGTAAAAACCTTCATATAATTTATCTATAAGATGTTGAGAATATATTTGGTGATGTAGTCATTTTCTAAGCCCCTAAATTTATCAAATGCATTATGTGAGGCCTATCTATCCCCTTGGTAAAAGATAGTGATTTTTCTTCTAAACTCTCTTTTAAGACTTATATGGAATAATTTCAGTAAAAAAGGATTTAAAAAAATTGTTCCCAATTTTCAAATACATTTTTTATAAATCAAGAAACTAGTAAATAAATATTCCCTTTAAAAATTAAAAAAATCTAATTTTCATCTAGTCCTCACTTAACCCCTAATGTGAAAACTGTTAATCAATGTTATAAAAATCCCTAATGAAGGAAAGAGAGTCATGATTTTTTATTTTATTGAATACTAGATATAGTGAGAGGTGTGATAGTCTTAATTAATTTTTTTGGGATATATAAGATAATATAATGAAATAAGGTTTCCCTGATACTTTATGAAGTTGATAATCTATCATTATAGCCCTTTTCATAACATCATTTTTAGTTTGGCCTAAAACAATGTCCTCTTGATCATTAGTAGCTCTCTCATTATCAATATTGACCATGTTTTTCTTATATTTTTTATGATAACTCAGGTGTTTATCAATTTTAATGATTTAAAGATCTAAATTTTTAGATCTATATCTAGCGTGAATTCAATAGATTCAATGAAAAATTAAATCAAATCTTTATAGTTTTTAGTTTTGTAACAAATGATGATGGTTTTTGTATATTATTATTATTATTTTTATTTCCAGGTCACACAAATCCTTCCCCTTAAATTACACCAAAATTTGATTAGAGTGTCATTATAATACATGTAATTATTCATTTATTTTTCTTACGTACTAATTAGTACGATAATTAGTAGTCTTGAGACCACAAAGAAAGATTATGAGAAATCCATGAAAACAACTCAAAACATTAAGAAAAAATAGAGAACCGTGATGATTTATTAATATAAAAGAGGTATATTTTTTGAAAAGTGATGATTAAATAGTGAGAAGATGAAAGATAAATAGAAAATAAAGAAAAAACAACACAAAAATAGAAAATTACCATTAAAAATGATTAGGAAAACATTGATTGAATATTGATAAACTGATTATCTTGATTCTTAAGAACCGGTGAGATGGGTTTCAACAACTAAATGGACATGATTTTTTTTATCATGGGTTCTACTTCTCGGCTCAGTATATTTAATGTTTTATCAACCACTACATTCACCCTATCACATAGTAATGGAGTTGGTGTCATCATGATCATGATTTCATTGAATTTTGATGAATAAAACAATGATGAAAAAATCAGTCTAGAATACAAGCAAGAAATAATTAAAAACAATAATTATAATTTCCCCTAAAAATATAAACCAATAAGAATTTCCAATTAAAAATATTCAAAAAATATATATCCAAAAAAGTAATAATGATGAAGTACAGAAGGGGCTTCTTTATCAAATACCTCTAATACATATCTCAACTATTTTAATGTCGAGTTAATGCTTGATGATTCTGTCTATGGTTTTAATATATCTCTCTCTCTCCCCTCCTAATTGTGGATGAATTCCCCTTGAATATTCAACAATTATACCATTTTGAATGAAATCATATGTTGAATCCAGCATCGCATATCATCTTCAGGTTTTCCAATTATTTCCCTAGTATCCACTTGTTGATAATTGGTGTAGAACATCTTCTTACATTAGTTAATCTTTTAAACTCTCTAGAAAATATCGACACCCCACATTAATTTTGAATCACATGATCATTATCGTCCATGATTCCACTATAATATTTCTTTGTATTGAATTGTTTGAGGAAGGGTTTGGATATTATTTTACAAATAAAAGTGTTATCACTTCCGTTATAAATATATCCCCATTTTTCACATAAAATACAATATTGTACCATGAAATAATTGTCTCTTAAAATTGAAAACTAATTAATTTCAATAGTTGAATAAATGATTCCAATCCTCTTAATTATTTGAGATATAACTACCCATATTTAAAGTGAGAGTGTGACATAATTGAATTCTTGAAACATGTGTTTAAACACTCATTCCACAAAAATCATTTCACTACATTTATTTTTTCCATCTTCTTATGAATTGATTGAGGGACATTTCCTTAGTGTGCACAACTTGAGTGAACTCAAAGGGATTCACCAAGTCATCCATGGTCTCCATCTAGTGTGGAGACTTCAATTACTCTTAGTAAAACCATCAAGATCCTGACATTGATTGAATTTTAACCATAAAATTGAATTGTTTAGAAAAAATGTGGTCATACCATATTCATTTCCATGATCCTATAGAAAAATAAAAAACCATCAATCTATAATCTCTCCTTGATCTGGATTTCATAAACAGTATTGAAAATGCATCTTGTTATCATCCATATGAACCTAGATTCCAAAATATTAGCCTTATTTGTCTTCACATTCTATTTCTTTCTCCTATTGAGTCTAGATCATCAATATGTTTTATTTTAATCTCCACATCATTCATATTATTCTTATATATAAATATTTATCTTCATGATTGGAATGAAGCTTTAGATTTTGGTTGAAACTATCATGTTAGTTCCATAACTTTTATCGGGAATAGAGCTACATTTCCTCATTAAACTCGCCCACATGATTTTTTTTGGTTCAATACATATTCAACAATTTATCATCCAACATAATGATATTTTATACATTTAAGACAATTAACATCATGTAGATTAATTGAGATTGTTTTTCAATGATCCTCAAAAGATTTAGATTCCACTTTTAGTGAATGGATTCATAAAACTCAACTATATTTCATGATTTTGGCCATGAAAATGTTCATCAATAATTCATATTCATTCTCAGTTTTCATTTTTAAGCATTAAAATATCATTTTCTTCATAGATCGAGTTCATGAAACCTAGTAATGAGATGAACTCAATTTTTTTTGAATTAAAACACATCTTTTTAGGGAACCTTCTAATTAAATCTCCTTGATCTCAACATCAAATTTTTAAGTGTCCTCCCCTTCAGATCTGGTATGGTTTACCTCCTTATTTTATCTTAATCATAACTTAGTCAGATATCCTCATTGATTTTTTTTTGAAAATAGTGAAAATATGGAAGAAATATCCTATGATCATAAGGGAATTTCTTTCCAGTTTTAGGAGAAATTATAATACATAGAGTGAGACCTAAAATTATCTTACATGACCATGGGAAAAATTACCTCACATGGGGATTCAAAATTATTTTACACGACTTCCGAACTGAAATCATCTTATAGGGATTTATCATATGGGTATGTGCTACCAATATTATTATATGGTCTTTTGAGCTGAAATTATCTTATGTACCTTCTACCAATTCACTTACATATATGTTTTCTACCAACTGAATAAAACCATGTAAAATCATAGTAACGAACTAGAATGATTTGAATTTTAAAAAACTCCCAAAAAATTATATTCTATTAAAACATTTTCAATTAAAATCATAGAAATAAAAAATTCATAATATAATAAATGAATCATTAAAATTTCTTAAAAAATAATATTTAAATTAAATTTTTTAAAAAATAATAATTTTTCTGATAATATATTTTCAAAATAAAAAAATGCAACAATGGAAAAATAATTTCATATACTGCATCCTCAAAAATAATATTAAAAATATTATTTCAATTGGGTTTGGTTCCCAAAAATTTAAAAAATAAATACATAGAACTGTTGAACATTTTATCACAATAAAACACATTTTTGTTCAATTGTTTATATAATAACAATTTTTATGTAAGATAGTAAGTTGTCATATATTATCCATTTAAATTACTTTTAAAATTCATAAATAATAAATGTAATATAAAAAATGTGGAAAAAATGCATCAATTTAAATCCACATCATACTCCTAAGCGACCGGGGCATTTACCAGGTTTGTTAGGTACCTATTAGCCATATAAATTGTAATCGTTGTCAACTATGGTTTTAAACTATACATGGAACACCTTTATATCCATTATAGACTCCTAAAACCCCCAAAAGGCCTAAATAAATGTCTGAAAATTCCTAATAATTTAACCTGAAACATCCAATATTAGGTGTAAAACCTCAAAATAAATGATCCCCCTCAACCTAAATAAAAATTTAAGCATTCTTACAGCTAATCAATATAAAAACCACACATGAATTTAAATCAATTTTTTGGTGAATAGGTTTTGAAAAACTCCATACCATATGAATTTTAATCCTTGAGATATCCTCAAAGACAGATATCCAAATATCTACTACCTATAATTCACCAATAAATAACTAAATAATCAATTAAACTCATTATGCACATCTCCCAAATCTGCCTCAAAATACCAAACTATGAAAATGAAATCCTTACCCATCCCAAAATGAACAATAATACATATATCAAATCATATATTGCACCTCTGATTCAAAAACCCAAAATATAATCCAAATGCCCAAAACCACTAAATTATAATGTCTAAAACTATCACACCAATACAAACCATAGTTACCCTCCACCCATTTCTACATGACTCCTTAACCATATATATATCTAATCCAGCATATTATTTAAATACCCAAGGTGTACCATCACCCATATAATAATATAAATATTATTATCCTATTTAGTGTAATGAATTTTTTCCCCCGCTATAATATTATACTACGGTCTACCTATTCCAAACATGCCCTTAAATTCATGTTTATAAAAGTGGTTTCACATATGAAAATGGGTTATATAGATAACCATTCTACAATACAAAACTATTGATTAATTAATTTCTAAAAATACCAAATGTTATAAATAAATTCATTATATAATACTAGTTAAAAGATATACATCCATATTTCCTTTTAAAACCTGAACCTTTAAAATGTTAGACAACAAAATGGTTTTAGTATAGTTTCTATTTTATTTTTTTAAAGTATAATTGCATTTCAAAATATTTTCCTCAATGAATTTTAAAAAACTATACATTAAAAATAAAAATATATTTTTAAATCACTCTTCGCTGGGACAACAATTATAGAAAAAAATATTTTCACCATACTATATTTTAGTTTAATATCAAAAAACAAAATCCCATTTCAGAAATAGCCTCTTCTTCCCGGCATCAAATGATATGGAAGAACATGTTTTTGAGAAACATAAATATCATTTTTAAAACATACTTCTCTTTGAAAAAGATTTAGATTATGACATTTTCTTCTATTCCCTAAACATAATGTTTGAAAATATTTTCCTTGTTTAAACACTTAATAGACTCTATATACAAAACCACACTAAATGTAATTTGTTGCATTTGGACATCCCCAAGAAACATTAAATATAATTTTTATGTTATTAAACTCTCAACAAAATATTGCAACCTATCATTGCATTGGGAATAAGAACCATTCCCACTAGCAGGATAAAAACATTCTCAACAATATAACACAAGAAAAAATTAAAAGGCATGCATAGTAATAAAACATTATATTAAAACAAAAACATTTTCATTCTAAAGGAGAAAATATATAAATAAAATAAGGGCCTGTGCAGTACATAACATTAAATATAAATCATGTGAAATTATATATGATTGAACATAAATAGAAAATAATATAATTCAATTATCCATATTTTGTTAATGGAATTTACGATCTGATTATATTAATGTGTCATTTTCATTAATTCATTATTAAATAAAGCACATGAACCATATGATAAAACTAGTGACATTTTATTATATTAAATTAAAAATTATATTTAAATAATAAATATATCCATAATAATTGAAAGTGTTACTGTGATAAAAAATTAGAAAATTATATAACTATTAAATGAAAATTTTGATATGATCGATCTCTAAGAATCATCACACTCGTGAATAACATTGTAGAAATGAAATATAATATTAGAAATATAATATTCATTTTGAAAATAAAAATATATATATATCCTTGATTTAAAATATAAGTTAATTAAGAATGAATCAAATATGAGGTATTTATTGATCTTAAGGAACTCATAAGACCATTAAAAATAGATCTGTTGGAATAGTAGTCAGAATTTTGGAATAAAAATATCACTATTATGTATAGTTACCTAACCGTTAAAATAGTAACCACACCTATCTAATTGAAAAATAATATTTATTTATCATATAAAATTAAAATATAGAAAATTTATATCATGATACAAATAAATTTATGTTTTCAAAATGATAAAATATGTAATTATATTTTTGTAAATAACTTATATTGCATTAACATTTTTGTGATAAATATAAAGAAATTAATTTTTTTTAATTGTTCTTATAAAATATTATTATGTTTGATAAAATGATAATATATTTTTATGTGATAATATGTAATTTTTCAAAAGGTCTAGAAATGCATCATAATATAAAAATAGATATTTCTTTAATAAGTGTAGATATTATTTTTAAAATGCTTTTCTTACATATGTTAAATTTATTTTTTAAAATGGATTTTATTTTTGGAATCTACATATCAAAACATTTTTTGGGTGGTTTTTTGACTTTTTTATAAAATATTTGAATTTTCAATGAATAATGAAATGAGAAAAAATGGATTTTTTAACATTATAATCTAAATACATTAATTAATGTGGAATGTTATGTTTAAGAAAGAGTTAGTTTATACTAACATGCACTAATTACATTATAGCAATACAATATTTATCACTATTGATAGTCTTCATAAAGAATAAAAAATTTAATATATATTATATTAAAAAATACTATCATCCCCCCTTATAAATTCCACCCCTAACAACCCCTTTTCCTTACACATTCTATACAATTGATCTTTCTAAATTTCTCTCCATTTATATTCCAAATCCAATCCACCATGTCCTAGTTATATTTGTCTCACCAAAGACAATTCCAAGGAGCCTTAGGGGAAGCTTAAGAGGAGAAAACTAATTTGTAACACCCCAAGATTTTATGGAATGTATTTTTAAAATTTAATTTCCTAGACAAACTAGGTTTCACACAACACCAAACATAAATGCAAAATGATGTACAATTAAATATCATTATTTTTAAAGGATGGTTATAACTTATCCATTTATTTCATGCGAATTAATAGTATTAGAACAATTATAGAATATATAAATATATATTTAATCAAATGTTTTTACATTCATCCAAATGATTTTATAGGCATAATATATTAATGAATCCAATTTTAGAAATTAAAAGGTTATATTTTTCTAATTGTATTTTTTAACACCTTTTGAGGGAGAACTTGTTTTGAAACTAAACTTTTAAACATTAATAAACACTATGTTATAAAATAATGTTCTTTTTAAAATCAAAATGTCAAAATTATCTTATGGTGAAATTTTGGTATTTTTCTAAAAATGTTTATTTTCATGTTAATAGTGAAAATCCTGATTTTTACAAAACTATAATTTTCATCAAATTAATTGGGAATTTATAAATTGAATAGTAACCTCATCTATGAAATTATAAATAAAATTTAGGAATATAATGATATAGAATAGAATATATTTATATCATGTAATAAGTACATGAATGTTTTAAAGAAAATTAAGTGTTGATATATTTGTGAAACAAAATCTTTTATTTACAATTTTGTAATTAATGTAATTATTTATAAGAATGTTTATATTCCTAAAATATATTCATTAATTAAAACCTTTTTTCTGAAGATTATAAGATAATTTTATGAGACCATAATTAATTTTTATTAGTGTTATAAAATGAGATAAAATCTTAAAATCAGTATTTTTTTGGAATATATTATGATTTTAAATAATTATTAAATATATAATATTTATAAAATTACTTTCATAAACAGGAGTTGATTTTAAAATTTGTCACATAAAAAAATTTAGGGTTAATTTTTATAGTTTTCTGAAATAGTTGAATTTTTGTGAATAGTAAAATATGGCAATTAACGGTATATATACATTATAAGTGAAATATAATATTCCATGATTAATTGTTTATGTAACCACAATAATATCAAACTATCCTTATCTATTTACTATATTTATTCTTGGAATCATCACTATTTCTTTTCTTAACCCAAAATAATAAACTAATGAATAAAATAATAAAAAAACAACCTTCCTCCATTATAAATACTATCCTTCCCCACCTATTCTTATCACACATATTAAGCCTTGATGTTTTTACAATTTTCTACCCAATCATATTCCCAGGCCTCTACCCCATTTCTAGGAGCCTTTGGTCTCAAAAAAAGACAAATATCAAGCCACTTAAGGAGGTTCTCAAGAAGATGAATTCAAGAGGTAAAATCCTTATTCCTTCTTATTCAATTTATTTTAATTTTGTTTCTTTACTTGTCCTTCCCTCACATCCTCTAATCAAACATGAATGATAAATCTAGTAAGATATATATACATAAATTCTATTATGATAATTGAAAATCCATCATCAAACCCCTTCTCCTCTCCCTTTTATTTTAAAAATGAAACCACCATCCATGATATGTCGATTTACCACCATCACGAATGATGAGTACTCATTTTACATTACACCTTAAATTTGAGTCATAAAACTATTAATATGGTTATAAAATATTTTATTATATGTATAATAATTTACATAATATTCTTTCACCATTATATATATATATATAATATTAATTAATAATACAAAACTAGTTATGTGATCATCAAAAATTCAAAAAAAATAAACTATTGTTCGTCATTAGTATTTTATTTAATGATTAAAAAATCATTCCATATAAAATAATGAAATATATAACAATTTAATATTATATATGTTCATTAATAACATATAATTTCAATTCTAGACAACTATTCCCATTTTACATGATTTTCTACACATGTATACAAGTAAATGTTTTATTAAAACCAATAAAAATGAACCCTCTCGAATGATAAAAATGTATCTTATAATTTATGAAAATTAAAATAAATGAACATAAAGAAATTATAATATTTATAATAACTATATAAAATTTTATTAATTGATTATTTAATGGAATTAGTCAGATTATCCCGGACATTGAGATCAATTTCCAAACACATTCGGACACAAGGTATGAGATTCTCTCAGAACATCCACTTTTCATTCGAGTTATGATTTCTCTCTAATTTCCCTAATATAATACTTAAAAATATTTAATAAAAAGTATATATTCAATTTATATTTTATAAAACCATGTATCTCAATCAGCTAATATTTATTTTATTGGAAAATGTATGTTTTATAAGGTTTTCTTTTTTATTCCTCCCAATAAGCAGGCTTGTTTGAAAGGAACTTTCCAATTTCGTACCGATTTTCAAGTTCCACCCATTATTTTTTTAAGGAGTCAATATTTTTCTAAAATCATTCATTTTATCATGAGAAACTCTCTTATTATTTTACTTTTTTTATATAAACAATTATTTTTTTGGTTTTAAAGTCTCAATAATATTTTCATTAAATTTCACTAATAAGCCTCAACTCTAAAGTCTTATAAAAATTACTTTTTCATCTTTCACATCCTTTATTAATAAAAAATACTCCATTGTAATAAACATTACTTTTCATGTATATAAATTCTTACAATTTTATTTTATTAAAAATAAAATTTATTTTCCAAAATAACTTTTCTTTCTAATGTAAAAAATGTTTTTTCCCCGTCTCATTTTTTCTTTTCTATGATATATTCTCTATTCCCCACTAATTCCTTATGTATAGAGTATGTGATTACCTTCATATATAATATAATGAGTAATTTTATGATAATTATAATTTATGCTTATTTAAATTTTATTACTTAAAATGGCTTAGGATTTAAATGATTTTAAGGGGTATGAGAAACTTTGGAATGTTTAATGATTATTTTCCAAAAAATAATTCAATGTACATATTTAAAAATATCTTTTTCTATGTCACTACATTTTTTTATTATTGTACTCAATACAGATATTTTGATAAGTCATATTGTTCAAGAATTTAATATATGTATTATGAATTATTTGGACATGCAGTGAAGGGTGGGGGCTATTATTGCCCCTCGATTCATCGATGAGTCTCAAGAGAAAAAAAAGTTGACCACAAACCCTTTGTGTTTCATTCTCAACAAAATCAAAAGGGGTCTTAACAATTGAAATAAAATATATTGATGGCATAATGGTTCATGTTTTAGATTCATGAGTTCCAATAAATAAGATTCTTCTTCATTTAGTATTTATTTTTTACTCTCCATGAGATTTTCAGTATGATTAAATATATAGATTCATTTTCATTCCCAGTTTAATAATGGAATTTGTTTTGTAAGTTTATTTACATTTCCATAATTTTTATTCCTTATTGAACATACTTCATATACTATTGTTTCATATAACCTGTAATGATAATTTAAGCTCAACATTTTATTTGTTTTCATGCACCAGTTTGTGATGATATGATCTTTGAATAATTGGCAAGAAGAAGTTTATTTTTATTTTGTTTTGTACTATGTTTAATTACAATTTAATAAGGGGACCATGTTTGTATATGTTTTATTCAATAATACTAAACTGATCAATCCATGGTGATATGATCTCTTATATCTATGTCATTATAATAAAACGTCCACTGACTCTAGGCTACTGGGGTCATTGTTTTTATAGTTGGTATTAAATAATGTTTAGAAGAAACATTGGAAACTAGATTTAGAAAATATATTTAAGGAACATAACTCTTATATAATCATTGAGAATAATCATATAAGAGCATCCTAGAATTTTTTTAAGGTATATATTATTTTTTTCTTCTTAGTAATACATCCATGTATGGATACTATTAGTGGATGTGGTTTTGGAAGAGATGTAAATAGGGGTAAAAACACTAACAAGGTGTGTTGGGATTGACTCTGTGTAACCTAGTGCATGACAGTAGGGCTTTCTACACACATAGTTTGACACTCCTAGGGAAACTTCTTAAGAGAATTCACATTTTCATTATAAAAAATTATGATGGATTTAATATTAAATATGTCCCCAATGAAACCATATTTATGATTTTGATATTATCTATGAATAAATTTATAAATTTTTATAGTATTTTACTAGTTTTGGGATTATACATTATGTTTCAAAATGTTATGACCTATTATATTGTATGAAATTGTCTAGAAATGTTTCTTAGAAGATGGAATAGGAACCACATCAATTCACATAATCTAAAGATCAATAATGTTCACTTATTAGATTGGTTTAATATAGTATTTTTTAGGGAGGTAGTCTCCCAAATATTATCATCACGTGAGGAAATAAGAACATGTTCAAACAAGATAGAGAAATAATTATCCAATTCTTATGGATTCAAAGGGAAAAATAGAAGATGAGAAAATATTTGGAAAATATAGATAAAGGGAAGAAGGTCAGGAAGTATTTTTCCACATGTTATAATCATGGATGAAAACACATTGGTATATGCTTAATAGGAAAGGGATCTTTTTTAATGTGTTTAGAAAAGTCCATGATTCTCATGATTGTAAATAAAGGAGAGAAATTTACAATTTTTAGTGCATCAAATTCAATGATAAGGGACACTAAGCCAATAAATGTCTCAATAATCAAAGGAATATACACAAAAAGAGGATAATGAATCATTGAAAATATGATGTTATTACCATAGATGAAGAGTAATTAGTAATACGATTGTGTTTGGATTCATGATTTATTCTATTTGATAATTTTATCAATAAATTTTTACTTATAATATTCATGATATATATAATGGTTATACTTCAGTGCTTCTTCTTTGAGAATTTTAAAGCATGTGATGAATAGTGTAACAACCCAACCTTCCACGGTATATTTCCCTTGGAATAATGCAACAGCTTGAGTTGTACGCAACATGGAGTTTTAACACACCACGACCCCTAAAACTAGACATTATGAATACTAATACCCGTTGTTTTAAATTTTATAAATTTTATTTTTCAAAATGGACTTCTTTTTTTGGATTCAGAATATCAAAATTAGCATACAGTGAATTTTTTGTATTTTTCTGAAAACTTTCCTTTTTAGATGAATAGTGAAAAACACTACGTTATTGTCTAAAACTGACTTTTTATTTTAATAATTATTTATTTTTATTTAAATTTATATTAGGTAAAAATAGATACATAATACCTATATATTTTCAATGTAATTCATTTGAGTCATTTTATAATAATATTAGATATATCAAATTTTATTGAACTTTTTACCGTCTTTTACCCACCTTCCATGCGAATTTGCAATTTTGCATAAAATGTAATTTTACCACTTTTGTGAATTGAAAAAAAAAATCTATGGGACACTATTGATTTATGTAAGTAAAATTTCGTCCAATAAGATGAAAGTAATTTTTGGTGAATTGTAATTGTTGACTTTTATTTACCCTGGTTAAAATAAAATAGGGTAATTAAAGGTAAAAATGATATTATAATTACCCTAACAGATGTACTAATCCTATTGGATAAATGTATTTCGACCAAAATCAACCTTAGAGATAAAATATGACCCTTTTGGTCCATGTGGATTAGATTAGTACATTTATTATTATTTTATTTAATGAAAATTTAAAAGTATTAAATTCAATGCTTAATGACTAAAACATTTTAAAAATAGGGTTATAAATAAAATAAATTCTACTATAAACATTCATTAGAAAGAAAAAAAATATTTCCTACATAATGGTATTTTATTTATAATTTTTATACATTAAATATTTAAATTTATTTATGACACAATGACGATGCAGTAATTACATTATTAATGAAAGATTAAAATAATTGATATTATAAATATCCAAATAAAATAAAATTGAGACTTCTGATTAATTCCACTAATTTTTCAGATTAATATGACATGTTTGGGTTGATTAAATAATTTTTTTTCAAAGTGATAAAGTTTTTATGACTTTCCAAAAAACAAAATACCAAATAGTGTCAAAATTGACATTAATTACTTTTTAAAAAAATACTATATTATTAATTGATATAATATTCATAAAAATATATAGTTTGGACAAAGAAAATATATAAGGTTATATATAATAATAATTAACCACTGGGGGATCTCTTGGCTTTATATAGTATGTTTATTAACCATTTATTACAATAATACATAAATACATGGTAAAAGTTAAACTATTTAACTACGAGTTAAATCTCAATGATATTTTTCATATGGTGACCTAAACCTATATAAAACCTATTTGTTGGGAGTTTATCAACCCATACCCACTTTATCCTCAAAATAAATCATTTTTTATCCATTATAAACTGAATATGAATGTATAATAAAATAACATTTCAAGTTTTTCTACACAGACCATCACCTCTCTTATAAGAGGGTACTTCCACTTCTCTCAAAATTACACCTCAAAATCCATGTGGCTCAGACAAAACCTACTCAAATATCATCCCAACTATATTAACTTATTCTTATATTCCTTACTTTGATCAGAAATCCAACCTAAGGTTCCCTTTTTAACAACTCAAAAGGAAACACCTGAAGAAGAGGTAATAATTTCACCACCTCCTTCAATGTTCTTTTCTTCTTCCAATTCCGATTTTTTTCCATACCAAAATAATAAATCCATTACCTTATACATAATTTTATGTTATTATAAATATGGTACAACCATATTCATTATTCTATCCATCCTATGAATGAAAAGTCACCAAACGCGCGTAAATACGGCTTACCGTCTCTATGTCGTGGTGTAGTTCGTTATTCAAACAATTCATTATTTGAATGGGTAAAATAATGAGTATAAATGATTTAAATAAATAATATAACATGTTAAGGATTATTTATATATTATATTCCTTCCAATTACATATGATTTCACCATCAATATAATGATATTGTCTCTCGTGCGTACATATGGATTACGGTCTCCACGAACGTGATTAAATTCATTCCCCATCATAACCATTAAAGAATAATTTTCATTTTATGATTAAAAAAATGTTTAATAACTTCATATAATTTTGTATAAGAATCAAATACATCTTATCCATAACAATCATGGCTTACGTAACCATGCATATAAATGAAAATGAATCAGTTAACACCCGAAACGATGAAACTACTGAAATATTATTAATAAAGAAATATTAGAGGATCATATTTATGTATTTAGTTCTTGTATAATTTAATAACAATGATTTAAATATTATATAGTAGGTTAACATACCCTCAATCATAGAAAATTACAATGTAAGGGTTAATTTTACAATCTATTTATTATCTGAGGTTGTTTATATGTGAGTATCTACTAGGGTCTCTTTATCATCCACATCTGTGTTTCTTAAAAATGTATCTCAAAACATTTTTACTCTTTCCTAGAATATGGGTTAAAGTTATTTATACCATTTTTTAAATTTTAATAAGATGTTTATAAATGAATCATTCAGTCTTTTTCTAAACAATGTCTTTTACGATATTATAGAGAAAATTATAGAAACAAATGTTTTCTTAACTTATAGAAAAAGTTAAAATATTTTATGCCATTATAACACATTATAAGGTTCCATTATAAGATTATATAAATATTTTCAAAATAAGTGTTTTATTTTAGAATTATGTGACTTTTAAATTATTTTAAAATAGAAAGATATATTTCTCTAAAATGGTTTTGATTTCATCTATGTCTACATCCTTCTATGGATTTTACACTTGTTTGAAGTTTTTTTATTATGATACAATCTTCTATATTGTATATAAGGTTTTTTGATATGTTTGACTATGGATGTATTATTTTTATACCATTCTTGGTTTATGGTTAAAGTATTAACATTTTTTATGCTATTTTTAATATGAATGTTTATTTTATGATTCATTCTTTTCATATGAGGAATGCATGGGACTTACTAAGTGACGGGTGGAGACCGGTATATCTCATCGATGCATCGGTAGGTCTCAAGATACAAAATAGTGTTTTGGCACAAGGCCTTGGCACAATCTTATTTGTAGTCCAGGAAGGAGGCCTTGACTACGCGATTATGATGTCCCACATTATGCATTCCATCATTATGAAATTGGCTAAGGATATTACATGTGATTATTCGACTAGTAGAATATCCTTGTGAATACATAAATTTTATTATTTGAATTAACTTTTTTATATTATGTGGAATTTTATGTTTAAAAGGATTGCGTTTTAGTCTTGTACAATTCCTTAAATGTTTATGCTTATTTATGAAAGTTTCTAAAATATTTTGTTTCTTATTGAGCACCTGAGATCACCCCGTTATATGGGTTATTTTTTCCAGGATGCGAAGAAGTATATTATGGCTGAATTATAGGGATAGTTTATGGGAGAATTTTTTTTAAAAGGAGACACAATGTAATTGTTTTTTATTTCATAATGTAATGTATAACCTATGTTTGTAACTAGTAATTCCAATGCTACTAAACTGATCAGTCCTTCAGGATTGGTTCCCTTATGATCATGAAAAAGTTATCTAATAATGCACTGACTCTGGGTAACTGGGGACGGGGCGTTACAGTCAGTATCAATGAAATTTTAGTACAAACCATGGAAACTAGATTTAAAAAACTCTGATTAGAGAACATTACCCTAAGATAGACTTTGAGGATTATCATAGAAGAACTTCCTAGAATATCGGTAATGTAGTTATTTTGTGTATTTTACAAGCAATACATCCTTTTCTAGATATGAGCATGTAGAGGTAGCTCTGGAACAGATGTACATAGCATTGGAAACTCGGACATGGAGTTTTGGGCGTGACTCAGGGTATCCTGGTACATGACAACAGGCCTTTCTGCACTCTAGGTTACGACATCCCCGGGGGATATGCATAGGATAATTCACATTTTCATTACAAACCATTATAAAGGATTTATGAGTATATTCCTCCTCAATGAGTTTTTTTAGGATTATGGATTATATCCCTAAACTGTTCAATTTATGATAAGTGTTTTACGAGTATGGAATTATTTATGACGATTCATAAACTAATATTGTGTATCCCATTTTTTAGAAATGGCACATAGTGGAAGGAATAGAAACTGTATCAACCCACATAATCCATGTAGGTATTTTATTCATACTCAAGATAATTATAATGGAGCTGGTGATGCAACTGGTGTTGATCAGCTTATCAACCATACTAGGACAACTCCCTTAGGTTATGAGTAATAACCTTGCCCGTATAGAGCACCCTGATCCCCAACGCAGAGGATCAATGTCAGACTGCTTCATGAGGCAACAACCACCATCATTCAATGGGACAACAAATCCTTTTGTAGCTGATCAATGGATAAGTTCCTTAGAGAAAATATTTCATGCATTGGAAAGTAGTGAAAGGGAAAAGGTTGTCATGGCTGTTTATCACCTCACAGGAGATGTAGATCAATGATGGTCATTAATTAAAAACACAAGGGAGTATTAAGAAGTATAAAATATGGAATAGATCGAGTTTAAAGATATTTTATTAGAAAAATACTTTCCTAATGACCATCGAGCAGATATGGAAAGGCAATTTCTGAGTCTGAGGCAAAAGGAGGATGAGAATGTCACAAAGTATGAGGCTAGATTTTCAAGGTTATCTAGGAATTCAGAAGATTATATATGTAACCCAAGGAGTAATATTGATCAATTATTTGATGTGTTTAAACCATTTCTCCATCAAGAATTAGTTTCACAATCCTTCTCATCATACGAAGATAGTTTCTCTTTCACTATCAAGACAGGAAAATAATTCTCTATGTCTTATGAATTTAAAGAAAAGACAGAGAAGAAGAGTTCTTTTGAACACTCAAAAAATGGAAATAAGGGGAAGAATAGAAAATTTGAATTTAATTCCTGTTAAAAATATGTGAAAAAACACCCTGGTACTTTCCTGAAGGGAATGGGAGTCTGTTACAAGTGTGGTAAAAAAGGCCAGCAAACTCATGATTTCAATGGGGAAAAAGAGGATGTCATTGTTGAATGATAAAATATTAGATAAATTGGGCATTATGAAAATGAATTTCTTAAGTGCCATGGAAAATTATTTCAGAAAAGGCCAAGGTAGCAAGGCCAATATTATATGATCACTACTACTGGGGTTGAAGCTTCGAAATATGTGTTGGTGGGTAATTTGATGGGTTATGAAAATTTATCCAATGCTTTATTTGATTCTGGAACATCACATTGTTTCATATCTTCCTGGTTTTCTATGAAAATTAGATATTTCCAATTTTATTTAACAAGGATTTTTTCAGTCAAAACTCTTATGTAAAGTATCATTACAATAATGTTTTGTGATTCATTCCACATTTGGGCATATAAATGTCCTTTATTTTCTAATCTCATCATCATACCCATGATTGAATTTGAAATAATCCTCGTTATGCATTGGATTTCGGACTGTGATGTGAAAATTTATTATAAGAAAGAGGTTACAATTTTATATAATGATAAGCATTACCTTATAATTATAGCATAAATGTCACCACCTGATTCTTATCTACATCCACCCCTAGTAGCTCAACTGAATTAAATAATTGGGGAGGAAGAGAATGAAATAACAATTGGTGAGGAAAGGACTATTCAAATAGAGTATGTACCTATTGTGAAAGAATATTTTGATGTGTTTCTAGAGGATTTACCTAGACATCATCCGGAACAAGAAATTGAGTTTCCTATTGATTTAATTCCGGGTTCAATTCCCATACCAAAGAACCCTTAATGAATGGCCACTGTGGAATTAGTGGAACAAAAGAAAAAACTAGAAGAATTGAGTAATAAAGGTTTTATTCACCCATGTGTTTCTCCATGGGAATCCCATGTTCTTTTTGTTAAGAAGAAAGATGTATCTTAGTGTCTTTGCATTTACTATAGAGATATCAATGCTATAACTATAAATAGCAAGTATCCCTTACCTTGCATTGATAATTTATTCGATCGACTTCATTAGGCTCAATATTTTTCAATGATTTCCTTCGATCTGGATATCATCAGTTGTGTGAGAAGAAGGAAGAAATTCAGAAAACAACATTTCGAGCCTGGTACAAGCATTAAGATTTTACAACAATGCCTCTTGGACTGTCTAATGCACCCTCTGATTTCAAAGATCCAATGAGTAGAGTTTTTAAGGAATATCTTGATGAATTTGTAGTGGTATTTATTGATGATATTTTGGTTTACTCCAAAATCAATAAAGATCATGAAAATAAATTTCGCACTATTCTAAAAACCCTCAGAAGAAATGAATTATATGGGAATTTTAGCAAGTGTGAATTCAGGCTTCAAGAAATTTCTTTTCATGGACATATTTCCTCAATGTATGAAGTTTCTATTGATCCTTCTATGAAAAGAGAAATACAATAATGGGAATAACCAAAGAGTATAAGTGAGGTACGTAGTTTTATTGGCATTATAGGTTATTATCGGTATTTCATCCAGAATTTTGCCTTATTGGCTAATCCATTAACCAAGCTCACACATAAAGGGGTTAAATTTGTTTGGAAAAAAGAGTGTGAAGAATGTTTGGAAACTGAAGTTAATATTATTCAATGATCTTATGTTGACTCAACCATCAGGGAATGATGGATTTTTTATTTACAGTGATGCTTCAAAGAAAGGACATTGTTGTGTCCTTATACAGAATTATAGAGTTATTGGCTATGTATCACAACAGCTAAAAATTCATGAAGAAAACTATCCCACTCATGATCTTGAGTTAGAAGCTGTAATAATTTCTTTGATTATATAGAGACACTGTCTCTATGGTGAAATTTTTTAGATATATACTGATCACAAGAGATTGATGTATATTTTCTCACAATAAGAACTTAACATGAGGCATAGAAGATGGCTAGAACTACTCAAATATTATAATTTCACTATACACTACCACCCGTGGAAGGAAATTAAAGTGGCAGATGCATCGAGCAGAAAAAATTATGGTGTTTTAAACATGATGAGAGTTGAAAAGGATCCTATGTCCACAGATCTAGTAATGATGGATATGGGAATAATCATGGAAGGTGAAACATCAATACTTTTTCAAATGGATGTTAATCCAACTTTACTAGAAAGAATAAAAAGTTATCAGATAGATGATGAGGAGTTTCAAAAGAAAATTAAAGCTGTGAATGATGGGAGATTGATTGAATTTTTATGTGATGATAGAATTTTGAAATTTGGGAAAAGACATTGTGTTCCCAATATACCTGATATAGAAAGGGAATTATTGGATGATGCTCATATCTATAATTTCTATATACACTATGGGAGCACTAAGATGTATAGATATTTGAAGTAACACTTTTCGTGGGTCAACATGAAGAGAGTGGTTACTAATTACGGGTCTATATGTATGGTTTATCAACAAGTGAAAGATAGAAGACAACATCCTAAAGGAGTCATGAAACCTCTTTCCATACCTGAGTGTAAATGGGATGATATTATGATGGACTTTGTCATGGGACTACCAAAGACTCCTACAAGGAATGATGCAATATAGGACTTTGTTGACAATCTTACCAAGTCACCACATTTTCTTGCTATAAGAGAAGATTTACCACATTAATGATTAGCAAGACTATATATTGATGAAGTTGTAAGACATCATGGAGTACCCCGATTGATTGTTTCTGATCATGATCCCCGTTTTACATCAGTATTCTGGAAAAGTATTTAGAAGGCCCAAGATACTGAACTTTGTTTGAGAACTACCTACCACCCTCGAACAAATGGAAAATTAGAACAAACTATTAAAACCATAGAAGACGTGTTGAGATCTTGATCACATGACTTTCAATGTATGTGGTATAAATATTTACCTATATTAGAAGTTTCCTATATCAATAGATTCAATTCAAGTATTTAGATGGAACCATATAAAGTTTATATGGAAAGAGATGTCACACACCAACTTGTTGGAATGATGTTGGTGAAAGAAAACTCGTAGGCCCTCAAGTTGTTGAGGAAACAATGGAAAAGGTGAAGGTTATCCAAACCCACATAAAAGCATATCAAAGTAGGGAAAAGGGCTATGCTAATAACCAAACGAAGGATTTGGAATTTCAAGTAGGAGTGATCATGTTTTCTTGAAGGTATCTATATGGAATTGTGTTATACATTTAAGTGTGAAGGGTAAATTAAGTCCCAAGTACATCGGACCGTTCGAAATTCTTGAATTAATTGGAGTTGTAGCTTATCAATTGGAAATGCCGCCAAGTCTATCCAAAGATCATGATGTCTTCCACATATTACTGTTGAGAAAAAACATGCCTGACCCAATGCATGTACTCACCTATAAAGAAATAGAACTTGAACCTGGCCAATCTTATTACGAAGAGCCTATCATAATTCATGATACCATAGAACAAGTGTTGAGAAATCAGACTACTCGTATGGTGAATGATCTATGGATAAATCATAATATGGAAGATGCAACATGGGTACCTAAGGAACTAATGATAATAAATCACCTGAATAATTTTATACACTAATATTATAGAAATTTCGAGGAATAAATTATTTGAAGTTGGAGAGAATGTAACACCCCGTGCTTCCACATCACATTTCCCTTTGAATAAAGCATTATCTTGCGTTGTACGCAACATGGAGTTTTAACACACCACAACCTATAAAACTAGCCGTTTTGAATAATAATACCCACTTTTTGAAAATTTATAAATTTTATTTTTCAAAATGGACTTCATTTTTGGATTTTTAATGACAAAATTATCTTATGGTGGTTTTTTGGTATTTTTCTGAAAAGTTTTAAATTTTGAGGAATAGTGAAAAACACTACATTATTGATTAATATCGAATTTTTATATAAATAATTAGTTATTTTACTTAAATTTATAATAGTTTAAAATTGATACATAATATCTATATATGTTCAATTTAATTCATTGTAATCATTTTATAATAATATTAGATATATAAAATTTTATTGACCTTTTTACCATTTTTACCCACCTTCTAGGCGCATTTGAAAATTTTCAGAAAATGTAATTTTACTGCTTCAGTTAATCTAATTTTAAAAATATAAGAGTCACAGTTGATATCAGTAAGTAAAATTTTGTTCAATAAGATGAAAATAATTTTTGGTGAACAGAAACTTTTTACTTTTATTTACCCCGGTTAAAAGTAAACAGGGAAATTAATGGTAAAAAATGATATTATAATTACCCTAACACATGTCCAAAACCTATTGGATAAGTTTTTTTGAACCAAAATCATCCTTATAGATAATATATGACCCTTTTGGTATACTTTTATTAGATTAGGAAATTTATTATTATTTTATTTAAAGAAGAGTTAAAAGTGTTTAATTCAAGGTTTAATAACATAACCATTTTTAAAATGGGGTTATACACAAGAAAAATTAGACTATAAATATTAATTAGTATTATAAAAATATTTCCTACGTAATGGAATTTTATTTATAATTTTTAAAAATGAAATAATTAAATTTAATTATGATACAATGATGTTTCAATAATTACCTTATTAATGAAAGATAAAAATAATTGACATTATAAATATCCAAATAAATGTAAATTGAGAGTTAAGATTAATTAAATTAATTTTAAAGTTTAATATGACATTTTTGGGTTTATTAAATTAAATTTTGTTCATAGTTATGAAGTTGTTATGTCTTTCACAAAAACAAAATGACAAATAGCATCAAAATTGACATAAATGAGTTTAAAAAAAAACTATATTATTAATTGATATAATATTCCAAAAAATATATGTATTGTCCAAAGGACATAGATAAGTTTATATATATAAATACTGAACCACTTGGGGTAATCTTGGCTATTTATAATAATTTTATTAATAATTTATTACAATAATACAAGAAAACATGGTAAAAGTTAAACTATTTAACTAAGAGTTAAATCTAAAAGATAAGGTTTATATGGTAACCTAAAACTATATAAAACCTATTGGTTGAGATTTTTTAGACTCTTACCCACCTTATCCACTAAATAAATCATTTTTTAGCCATTATAAAGCTAAATTTCTTGTATAATAAAATAATATTTCACATTTTTTCTAAAGTGACCCTCACCTCTCTTATAAATGGGTACTTCCCACTCTCTCGAAATCACACCTCCAAAGTCATTTGTCTTGGCCAAAAACTTCTCAAATATCCTACCAACTACCTTCAATTCGACCTATAGGGCTTACTTTGATCATAATTCTAATATAAGGACCCTTTATGATCAACTCAAAAGGAAATACCTGAAAAAGAGGTAATAATTTCACCACCTCTTTCAAAGTTCTTTTCTTCATCCACTTCCTCTTTCATTGTTGTTTCCATAAAAATAATAATAAATCCAGTAGCTTTTACATTATTTGTTGTTATTTTAAATATAGTACAACTATATTCATTATTCTATCTATCCCACAAATTATAATTCACCATACGTGCGAACGTACGACTTACCATCTCCAGGTCGTGGAGTAGTTTGTTATTCAAACACTTCATTATTTAGATGGGTATAATAATGAGTATAAATGATATAAATAAAATATATATCATTTTAAGGATTCTATATATATGATATAAAATCTAGTAACATACAATTTCACCATCAAGAGAATGATATTGTCGCTACTGCATACGTACGGATTACCGTCTCCACGAACAGGATGAAATTCATTCCCCATCAAAACCATTCAAGAAAAATTTTAATTTTATGACCAAAAATAATGTTGAATAACTTCATATAATTTAGGATATGAATCAAATACATAATATCAGTAACAAACATGGCTTACGTAACCAATCATATAAAGTAAAATGAATCATTTAATACCCGAAACAATCATACTACTGAAATATTATTAACAAAGCAATATAAGAAGATCATATATGATATTAAATTTATGTATGAGGTTATTTTATAATTTAATAACATTTATTTGACTATTATAAAGGATTTTAATGTACACTCTATCAATAAAAAGTACAAGGTAAGGGTTAATTATACAATCTCTTTATTATGAGGGGTTGTTTATATGTTAGTATCTACTAGGTCCTCTTTATCATCTACATTTGTGTTTCTTAAAAATGAATTTCAAAACATTTTTAATACTTACTAGACTATGGGTTAAATTCACTTATACCCTTTTTTGATTTTTTATAAGTTTTTATATAATGAAATCTTTCATTCATTTTCCAAACAAGGTCGTTTATGAACATTTTGATAAAATTAATGAAAGAATGTTTTTAACTTATATGGATAATGCGGCTATTTTCTTCCATTATAACACCATCGAAGCTTCCCTTAGTGTATTATAATAATATTTTCAAAATAAAAGCTTTATTTTTTAATTATGTGACTTTTAAATGATTTCATAATAGAAAGAGATATTTCTCTCAAATGGTTTTGATTTCAACTATGTCAACATCCTTTGATTGATTTTACACTTGTTTCATGTTGATTTATTATGATAAAATTTTATATATTGTATTGAATGTTTTGTGATATTATTGAATGTAGATGTTTTAATTTTATACCATTCATGGTCTATGATTAAAGTATTGACATTTCATATGCTAGTTTTAATATGAATATTTATGTTATGTTTAAACCTTTTCATATGAGACATGCATTGTTCTTAGTAAGTGATGGGTGGAGCCCACTATAGCTTGTTGATTCATCGGTATGTCTCATGAGACAAACTAGTGTCTTGGCACAAGGCCTTGACAAAATCTTATTTATATTTGTGAAATCAGGTTAAGGATTCATTGGTTGTGTCCTACTTGGTTTCATTAATCATACCTTCATGAGAATCATGATTCACATGTATAATTCATAACTAGGGATCCAGGTAAGGGAAGGGGGCCCATTGAAGATAGTTCTGCTGCTTATTAGTGTTGTTGATGGTACCATGATGAACTCTGTAATATTTCCAAAGTTTTTTTCTTATTTATCTTCTATTACATTTTGTAATCTTGATTGGTTTACAAGATTTGGAGCCTATATAATTTTATATGTATGACCTAGGTGAATTTTTTAGTGAACTATATTTTATTAATGTTTCTATATGAAATTCTATGAGTTTAGTATGATATTTCACTATGGATACCAAGGATATAGTCTAGCCACTGAGGATGTTTTTACACTCACTGGTTGTTAAAAACCACTTACATGTGAGGAGGTGCACATGAGGTCCTGTATCATCTCTACTCAGGTGATGTTCAGGAAATCTTGGTTGGAGAAATACATAGAACTATCCCATACCGCCATTTTTTTGAAGATCTGTAGTTACCTAGTACTACATGTGTATAATAAATGATTTTTGAAAAACATCTCATGATTTCATAACATGATAACTAAGCTAATTATGAATGGAGTTGACTTTTTCTAGATGAATGAATCTGAAGAGATATTCGCAGAATTCAAAAATAGGTTAATTCATGCACCAACACTTACACTACCCTAAATTGGTGATCATTTTATATTATAAATATATGTTTCAAATAATATTGGGTTATTTTTACTGATGTAAAATAATAATGTTATTGTTTAGGCCTAAAAGTAGTTTTTATTTCATGAGTATAATTTTCCAACACAGGAACTGGACTTGGATACAATGATAGTTAAGCGTAGATGATTTCCATCTATTGACCGTTCAATGGTATGGTGCTCTGGTATAATTTTTATAGAGACACTTGGGTAAAATCCTCAGTGATGGTATTACATTTGGAGTTGATCTTTTTACCTATTTAGAGGGGGTTATTTAGCAGAGCTTAATTAACAAGATGTATGGATGAATTTATGTTTAAATATTTTATAAATATTTGTGTGAGTTAATTATTGTGGACGTAAGCTTATAATATCCTTGATATTTGAAAAACATTTCATTAAATTAACATCCCCCTCACATCATGATTTAAATCATAATTCCCACTTATTTTTCCATTAATTCAATCCTTAACACGGATTATAATCAATTTAAATTATTTTTTATGGAAGGTTCAGTATTTCATGAACCCATGTGTACTTGTGGTTCTAATAATTCATGGAATCTACATGAAAAACAAATAATGTTATTAATATATAACATTTCATTTTGACATACATAATACAAAATTAGAGAATGATAAATTAGTGAATGCTCTAAATCACATATCATACCAAAATCACGACTCACACCAATGATAGAATTACTCAAAATTTTAGGAGGCTAATAATCTGGTTTAGCATGTTTATGGTGGTTAGTTAATAATAGAATAACATTAAAAAAATAATATAAGAGTACTTTGATGAACACACATGAACAATGAAGAGAGGTAAAAATGAACTTTGGATTGATTGATACATTACAATACAGATGGGGTTTTAACATAATTTAAATCATTTTATGACCATTAATAATTCACAAAATAATTTGGATTAAAATAATATATGATTGTGATTATAGAATCCTTAAATTTCAAAAGGAATTATAATAAAACATATGAGATAACGGTTAAAACCAATGAAAATTAAAAAAAATACAAGTGGTGTAGGGGTTTCTCTTAATGAAATTTGAGTGTGGAAATTAACACAGATCCTTTGAAAATATTATGCTCATTCCATTGATCCTCCTTAATCATTGAAGTGACAACCTCTTATAGGAATAAAATTGAAGTATATTTATAGCCCAAGGTGGTGAACTATTTTTATACAAAACATTTCCCATAAAGTTGGATCAATCATTGACCATGAATAGATAATATTATAGATAAATCCTCTTATAAATTTTTTTATATATTTATTTTTTTATTTTACCCTCCCAATTTTTTAGCCATTAGAATTTAAAATACAATGTTATGGATGTGTTTTCGTTCAATTTTATCCCAATCCTTTCAAAGGAAAAACGTGAATGGGTTTATGTCTAGGAACATGCCATACAATCTAAACAATTTATTCAAAACAATTAGGACCTTATATCTTGATTTTATCGTTACAAAATTAAATTTCAATTAGACTTCTATATTGGGAGAAAATTCCGAAATTGTGGGTTATTTTTAAATCTCAGATAGAATTTTGTGAAGGAATTTCATTCAAAAATTGGGCCACTTATTGCTTGATTTGGGACATAAAAAATTTATCAATGTAGTAATGGAATGTTCTTGGACTTATGGTGGAGTATATATGAATTTTAACTTATTATTGATTCAAGAAAATATGAGAGCACAACTGTTCTTGTTTCATTGATAGATTGTATAGGCCTTATTTTGTGGTCTAAATGGCCCTTTAGATGGATGAATTATCCAAAACGATAGTTTAATATATTTTTTAAATTTTAATTAAGATAAATAAAATTTAATAATCGCATCATTTGGATAAGTATATTGAAATATATGATCAAAGCATTAAATGGTGGTGTAATTAAATTAATTCGCATAATGCCCTTTATATACATTTATGATCAAAAAATGAAAAATGAATAGAAATTAATCATTGTATAATGATAATAAAGGTATTTGATAAGAATAAAATCAGGAATTAATATTTTATATCACCCCCACTTAAAATAGTTCATTTCCTTCGGCACAAATTACATAAACACATAACAATATAATTTTCACTCACAAGATAATAATAAAATTTTATTTTTACTAATCCAGGAAGGTCAATACTAGTTAACTCATTCATAAAAAATTCCACCACACTTTTTTATGTAATCATGTATCAATACAATTAATCTTTCATGTTTAAGATTTGAATTAGAAAATGTGGGAATTCAAAACATTCTCATCTCAAGATGATGTAAATTTATTCAAGGAACTTTACACATTCAATAACTACTAGTGAAAATAATATATTTTTTAAAGATATATTAGTTTCAATTAACTATTTTGATGTTTATAAGAATAAATATCTTTTTTTGGGAGGTTTATTGGCTATGGTATGGTAAAAATATAATGTCCAAAAGAGTGGAAGATAAAGGTAAACACCATCAAGGAAAAAGAGATGAACAATTTTTGAAATGAGACATGTAAGGAAATAAAAACACAGATTTAAAAGGGTATGAATGTGTCAATAAAGATAATAAATAGTGAAAAATTAAAAGATTTTGAAATAATGAAATATTTAAAAAAAATTATCTCAACGACCTAAAAAAATATGATGCAAATGTTCATTTATAAAAATAATAATTTTTTTCTTTTCATTGATGTTGAACATTAATTAAATATTACACTCATCTATCAAAACTTTTTGATCTCCCCAAAACACTAATTATAATAGTTAAAACAATAGCAAAGGTTACATAATAGTGATTTTTGACATGCCCAATACACAACCAATTTTTTCATTTTTTTTAATTTTTGAAATAAAAATAAATATCATTTGTATGAAAATAAATTAACACACACTCACACACAAACACAAACACAGACACACACACACCCACACATGTATATTCCCAAACCTCACTAAATAAAAACCACAACCCACACTTATATGGATGATTTACCTCAATAATATGATGGCACATTGAAAATCATTGAATTATTCCCATAATGAAATAAATTCCCCCCACACTTCAATTTCAAAAAATAATGCAATGAAAATCCATGTAGATTTCGGGTGGGATTTGGTTTTTGGTTTTTAATGTGGATATAAAAACATTTTTCATAGTCCCATTGGGTATTTAAAAATGAGGTTCAATGTAAGGGTAATGTGAGTCTATTTGGATATTTTTACTCTCATATGGTTCTAAAAATACATCTATCATATTAATATATAGCAATGTAGGAAATTAATCTTAATGGTACACAAACTCGAGAAAAACAATAAATGATACAAAATAGACAATATGAAAATATCCTCATAGGTGACCTTGGAATGATAGTTGAAATTATTTCTCATGGTAAGGGAATAATAATTTCCAAAATAAAAAATTGAGCATCAAATACATATTGGACTTGAAACAAAATAATTTATCAATTTTCATGATGAAAATACACGGTTGTTTAGATGAAGACATGTCTCTAGACTCCCCAAAATGGTTGTATTAATATTTTAAAATTTGATGGTGATAAATTATGATTTTTTTTGATTTTTTTGTTTTGTTTTTTAAAAAAAAGACTCTTGATAGAAGAGGTAAAATTAAATGGTAGATGTAGAATCTGGTAAAACATTTATGAGGGAAAGAGTGATAATAATATAGAAAGAATAATAAAGAGATGGAAAGATATAGAAAATGAGAGAGGGAGAGAAAAGGAGGAGGAATAATAGATATAGGGAGTGATTTAAAGGGAAAGATGCACACCTATATTAGATTTAGTGGGTTTCTATCTCCAACCATTTGTTGGTCTACTACAATGGTTTGTGATTTAGTAGAAGTCATTGTGTCTCCTAGGGTGCATGGCCTCTCATGTTGATTCTTTAACTAATACCTATTGACCCTGGATGTATTTTTTGAAGTGTGTTTTTGGAGTTACACTACACTAAATGGGTAAAAATTAGTAATGATAAATATACCTCCCCAATGAGAATTAAGCATAAATGGGTGATGTTAAAATAAATAATTTAAGAGAATAACATTTTTGAATTCTTGAAGTTCCCTTTATAGGATGTGTTTATCATGGAGTAACTTTGATTTTTCTTTTTAAATATCGGAATTCTCATAATAATCAATTTGATGATCCATAAATTCATTCGACTACAAAAATACCTCTTTTATAGTTTTTTCATAATCAAAATTACAAGTATTAATAGCCCCGAATAAATTATATTTTATTTTTACTAGTAAATGAATTTTTTTTACCAAAAAAATGTAAATGTAGACATCCCAATGGGTGTTTTATAGGTTGTTAAATAAGCCCAAATCACATCACTATATCTTTTATGATAGTATTTTGTTATGAGATTAGCAATTATCACAAGATCTCCTTTCACTTCTCTATTATAAATTTTATCCATTCCATTTTTTGGGGGTGATATTTATTTTATATATTATGTACAATACTTTTCATTTTTAGAATCGATTCCATTGTTCGATTATAGAAATTGGTTCATAAGTCACTTACCAAGGAATAAAGAGTTCCAAATATTAGGTATATGTGACTTTTGAGAAACTCCTTAATAGTATGTTTATTGTCTTATCAAGTGGGCTAGGTCTCAACCCACCTAGAAACATAGTCGACTACAAGAATGATGTAGGAGAATATATTGGATGGAGGGAGGGTCCCATTAAATTAAATCCCCAAACATAAAATATCTCATAAAATGTTATAGGATTATGGGAGATTTCATTTTTTTTTTGAAATTTATCAAAAATTTTGGAAAGTGGGATTTGATTCATAGAACTCATGTGAATCCTTGAATACTAAAATACAGAAGAATCCACAGTCTATGCTATTTTGGCAGGTCCTTTTTTGTCTAAAGTTTCCACCACAGTGTATTTAGTGGAATAATTCCATGATTGAGGAGTATTAATCTTTTCCAACACATCACATAATAACTATTTTATCACTAGTTTTAAAATTTATATTATTTTCAAAAAAGTAATATTTTTAGTTAATTTTCAATAAGACTTTTTTTTCTTGTGAAAAAATTTCCGGAAAAAAACCATCAACCAAGTAATTTATACTTAGGGCATACCATGGTTTCATTAGAGTAAGAGACGAGAGGTGTTAAGTGTGATTAGCAACAAGGTTTTATTTTTTAGCTCCTTATTTTATATCAAGGTCAAAATCATGGGGAATTATATTCATCAAACTAGCCATATTTAGAATAACTTTTCTTGAGTAATAAATTTAATATTGAATAATTTGAGAAGAAGAAGATTTTGGAACTTAACAGATAGGGCCAAAATTTATGAATGGAAAAAAATATAAAAGATCATCATTAGATATAGTGTAATTAAATTCATTATCATATAGTTTTTTAAGGTATAATAGATGACATGAGGAATTGTTTCTTTTCTCTTACTAGGAACAGACCGAATGGACCTATCAGAAACCTCACATATAAATTCTATGTGTGAGGAACAATGTGAGAGTTGGATTATAAAGTAATATTTAATAATAACATTGAGGTCAATGAAGGATATCTTGAATGACTCATTTAAATGAATGTAACATCATTCTGGGGTATATGAGTTAGTGGGGGAAATCCTACCAATGTTATCAATGAATTGCCGATAGAAACTTGCATGAAAAAATAATGAATGGATTTCTCGAACTTATGTGGGTTCCATAAGTTATTGTATCTTCTGAAGTTTATCTATATGGACATGAATAAACTCTTGAAAAATTATGTACCCAAAAATAATCCAATTTAAAACCATTAAGTGGCATTTTTCAAAATTTAACATAAGGTTACATTCGACATGCTTTTATAGGACCATAGAGATTCAATACAAGAATGGTTAAAATGAATCACCATAAATGGTATAATCATCTAGGTATCCATCCATAAAATTCCCAATTTAATTCCACTATGATACTGATAATATAACTTTCGAAGGTTTCATGAGAATTAAAATTGTCGAAATACATTCATTTATATACATATGTTAAAAAAATGAAATTGAATGTAGAATTTTCATAGTATTGAAGTGTTATTGGATTTTGTAAGTATTCACTGAATCTATAAATAAATAAATAATTTTCTTTTACATCAGATATTTCTATCATTTTACAAAGGAATGGACTTGGGTAGTGATTTTTTCAAGTTTTAGCATTCAATTTCTGATAATCGATGTACACACGACATTTTTTCACGCGAGTTATGACTACATCTCCATGATCATTTTTGATAAAAATTTTCCCACCCTTCTTAGTTACGACTAGAATTATAATAACCAATTCACTAACATAAATTGGGTATATAATACCATCTTGAATAATCATGGCGATCTCTTACCTAATACCTCATGTATGAGTCGATTGTGTCTTCCTTGAGTTTTTTTGATTAGTTTGGTTCATTCTTCTAGATTGATGCAATGCATTCAAAGGGGCTTGTTGATTCCTAGTTGTCATAAAGGTTCCAACATATGTCCTTTTGGTTTCCTATAATAATTAATCAGGTTTGGATCATTAGTTTCAATAATTGTATTAGATATAGTGATAGGATTAATGTGATCATGGAAAAGGAATAAGTAATTTAAGTGTATAGTTTGGGGTTTCATATCATTTTCAATCTTCATTAGTGGGATAGAAAATTTTGAATCACATTAAGGTCTTCTTATTAGATTTTATTTATTTTCATCATTACAACCCAAGGTGGAATATTAGAGATAAGAGGTGATATGTTATTCCAAAATTCTAAAAAGATCCTTTATATTGATGTTGTCTATAAATAAATGATTAAAATATACTTCTCTATTTATTAAATGGTAAATCATGGGGCAAATTTAACAATATCCTCAATAATTATAAATAAAATAAAATAATGGAACATTATTCAATAGATTCTCATAAGTTCCCTCATAAGTATGGATATAAAATGTAGATTTATCCTTTAATAGGTTTTATATGGATTGAAAAAATATTTAACTTGAATTATAGGTCACCAAATTCCATGGATAAGATGGATATAGTGAAATCCATATTAGTTCAAGCTTTCATGAGGAATGGTCTTCCTATAATAATGGGATATGAATAAGAATATGTCTCACTTTCTATGCCAGAAACATAAAAATCAGTTGGGAAGATAAGACCATTGACTTAAATAAGGACATACTCAATTATTTACTTAATACTGGTAGTGACTCAATTGGATAATTTAATTTCAACACTCATTGGGTTTAAAGGAATTATACCACGATCGAATAAGATGGATTTGGGCATGAAATATGTAAATAATCCTCATTATAAAAGTACATCATTAAATTTTTAACTCCATATTTGGCCTAGAACCAAAAAGGTACCTGAATCATTTCACATCATGGGACCAATCTATTGGGTTGAAACATTTTCAATGTTGCTAAGATATCTCTTATGGGCATACAATTACATATGAATATTTTCATAATTATGGATTTTTTATTTCATCTTAGATGGCAATGTTGACTTTAACATATCAAATCATTTCATGAATTTTAAAATCAATCTTAAAGGGATTCTTAGTCATATAGAAGGATTTAGAAAAAGGATCAAGGTTCTATAGAGTAAAGAATGGTGTTAAGGGACTGGATTCAGGTTAATTTTTGATATTTTTTATTTCCTTTTACAACTCAACATTTAAAGGTGGTTTTTTGTATTCATATTGACGAAAAATGATTTCCATTCCTGATCAATATGAAATTTCACTTACATTACACTTGGGTTTGGGAAATTTTTGGTTGGGAGATGAGTATAAATGGATTATTATTCCTTAATTCGGTGGGATACAAGTTGAAAAATTTTGTTTTAAATTTTTTGAGGAAGGAATGGTTGAAGGAGGAATGATCATCTACAACACCTTCCCATGTCTTCATAGAATAAGATGAATGTCCCTCATTTGGATTACCTTGATTTTTTTTTCTTGGGAAATTTATGGGATTGGGTTGGAAATTGGGAAGGATCACTATGATATTAGATTCTAGGAGGATAAGGAAGAGGATTTCTTCTTTGAGGTTAAGGAACAAAAGGATATGTTTTTTTGGATGTTTCTACCACCATAGCAATTTTTTAATTGAATTTTATATTGAGGAGGGTATTAGGGGAGTTGGGATATGGTACTACCATAACTCAAACCTGTATGTTATTTCTAACCTGGGATATAGATTAGAGAGAAATGACTATAGTGGGACTGATTCGGGTTTCTAATGAAATGACCATGTTGTTGTGGGTTGGTGTTCCTATGATAACATAAAGCATTGATCTCAATTGGTATTGATGAATCTTATGGATCATGTTGTATTAATGTACATGTGTTAGTTATATGAGCAGGTGAGTGATAGATTCAGTAGTTTTTTATAGGTCTGGGGAATTGAGATTGTAGTGAAGATGAGGTTTGGATTTGGCAGTCACAAAGAGTTGACACATAAGACCTATGTGTTAACCCATCCACTCATTCAACTTGTTAGTCTCTATGGATTTATTATATTATAACTTTTTCACTTGAGAATTTACTTGATTATTAAATTATTATATGTTTACATCCATGTCTCTTATGATACCTTGTATAGATTCAAGTATTTTTTCAACAAGATAACCACCACTTACACTATTGATGATTGTTTTCTCTATTTCCAATGAACCCTCATAGAAGTATTGGATCAAGATTTGGTCATGGATTTGGTGGAGTGGTTATGTTTCCGTAAGATATTTGATACTCTAATAGTACACATGGAGTGATTCATTATGGAATTGATGAATAGAATTAATTTCTTTTAAAATAGAAGTAGTTCAAGAATTTGGGAAGAATCTCTAAAAGAAGAGTAGCTTCATGTAATTACATGTGTTTATGTAACTAGGAAAGATATAGTAGAGACATGATTTCTATGAGTTGTAAAATAAAAAAGTTAGATCGATAAATTTTATATTTCCCTTAGAAACCCCTTAAGGTTTCATGTTAGATCACTGCAATAGAATCTATTCAAGGCGAATATGTGGATCCTCACTGACTATCAAATAAAAATTATAAAATAGTTTAATCAAACCTGATTTGAGTATGAGATCATCCTTCATGATTTTATATTTAATACCATGGTGTTGCTAATTTATATAAGGGAGTGATTTCTTTTAGGGATTTTTCTCTAGGATTAGCCATATTTAGAACAATATGATGAGTGATGAGTGGGTCTTGAGTGTTTTTATTATCCAAAATGTTGCTAATAATTCGGTCAATATTTACCTATATTTAATGAAAAAAAATCAAGTTAGTTTTTGGAATTCAATAAATCATTCAAAGAAATTATGAAAGGATGAGGAAGGGGTGATTTTCTTTAGTTTTTTTAATATTTCATTGGATTCTGGTTTTTTATTAAAATAAAAAAAATGATTACTAGTTTCACTATACCTAAAAAAGGATTCATTTGATGCACCTATGGTTATTTCCTATTGAACTTTCAAATTTCTAGTTCTTTTCTAAAATTTTTATAGAGACACTCCGGTCGAATACTCAATGACGGTACTATTTTTGGAGTTGTTTTTATTTGTTTTATCATTTTAAGGGGGGGGGGGGTTGTTTGTAAAACACAATTAAACTAATTAACTATTGAATTTATGTTTAATAAATTTATAAATATTGTGGTGAATAAATTATTTTGGATAAAATCATATAATATCCATCACATTTTCAAAACATTTCATTAAATTAACATCCATTTCACAAAATGATTTCTATAAAAATTCCCTCATGTTTTGGATTTAATCTATGCCATAAATATGGTTCTAATAATTATCAATTCATGTTGGTGGAAGGTAAAATATTATCTAAACCATTATTTACATGTTTTTATGACAATACAATTAATCCACATGTCAAAAAATCATTTTATTAATCTATATCATTTATTTTTTTACATACCCAATATTAATTCAAAGAATGTTAAATTAGAGAAATAAATCAATTAGTTAACATCCCCAAATTATGACCCACTAAAATGATATATTTACACATTCATTTGCGTGGTTAATAATCTAGTTTATGATTTTTATGTTGATGAGTTAAAAATATATTTAAAGAAATTATATAAGATAATATTAGTGTATCGAACAAGCACATGAACAATGATGAGTGGTAAAACGCATACATTAAATTGAATGACAATGTTGAATAAAGAAGGGTCTTAAACTTAATTAAAACTCTTTTATGACCATTAATATTTAGAAATATAGAGTTTATTATAATAAGAGAATTTTATGATTAGACTTGCCTTAAATTTAAAATTAAATTTCAATAAAACATATGAGAATACAATTGATTGCCAATGAAAATGAAAAAAACATAATATATGAGGGGTGGTTTCTATAATTTAAAAAGAATGTGGAATTCCTCCCACAAAATTTTCTAGGCTATGGTCATGAAAATTATCATCCTTAAGTTTTGAAGTTATAACCTCTTTTAAGTTGTATATGGTAGTGTATTTACAGCATGAGGTGGAGGAATATTTTTAAAACAAAAATACACCTCAAGTTGGCTCAACCATTTGACCACGAATAATGAAAATAATAGAGAAATCATATTCATAAAAGTTGTAGATATGGGTTTTGATATTTCAAACTCAATATTTTGCAGCCATTGATCTTTTTTATCCAATGTTATGGTTGTTTTAATAAACCATGCGATGTTTTCCAATTTTCTCTTGAAATTTTCAATTTCCAAAGCGTGAAAGGGTTTTATGACATAAATATTCCATCAAATATAAAAAATTTCTTCTAAAAAAATGATGCACGTATGAATTAAATTTATCCCCATAAAATTATAGTTTAATTGGTCTTATATATTAGGGGAAATTTCATGAATTGTGGGATCTTTTCAAATCCTAGACAGAATAGTGGGATGGACTTTCATGCATCAATTGGAACACTTATATATTGAGTTAGGAATTCAAATATTTATCCAATTATTAATGGAATATACAAGGAATTATGGTGGAGTTTCAAAATATTTATACTTATAGATTGATCCCAGAAAATATTACATCCTAATTGGTTTAGTTTCTTTGATAAATTATTTGGTACTTCTTGTGTGCTTCAAATAGCCCATTTTGTGGCTGAATTAGACAAAGCTATAGATAAATTATTTATTGTAATTTGAATTAGGAAAACAAAAAAAAATAAGAATCACATAATTTAGATAATTATATTTAATGATATTGTAAAAACATTAAACTGTAGTGTGATTTATTTAATTCAAAAAATTATCTATATATATGTTTATACTGAAAACATGATCATTAAACAGAAATTAATATTTTTATAGAAACTTTTGGGATTGAGTAGCCTAAAATCAAAATAATATATAAAATTTTAACTCCAAATTGAATATTTAGAGGAATTATCTCTAATGGGATATGTGATAAATTTTACGAAACATAAGTTCCTCAAGTTTATGTTATCATAGAAGGAGATTAGTATGAATGAGTGAATAGATGAAAAGATGATCAAGGAATATAACAACTAAATCCATTACCTTCAAGGGAGTTAGAATAATGTGGGATATTATCTAAGTAGATAGGGTCATGTAACCTTATAAATTTTGAAAATTTATAATAATCAAATATATATATAATTGAAAAGGATGAAAATGGAAGTCATAAATGAAGGAAAAACATCCATCCAAAATCAAATGATTTATCAACCATCCATTATGGAGAAGACAAGGGATTATATAAGGGATTATGTAGAAATATAGAAGAAGGTGGGTGTTATAAGGAAAGGTAAATCATCATAATTAAATATTGATGATGTATAAGTTCTAATATTTTGTTCATGACTATATATACCATCAAAGATTAAGATAAAATAGGAGTTGTTTAATGATACACACAACATAACATTTATTATCCACCATATGGGAATGATCGTGTATCCAGGCCTCTAGATCACTAATGGTGGGTAATATTAAGAATTATATCATTAAATATAAAAAAAGTACTGGTTTTGTAAAAAAGTTATATTGAGGAGGAAAAATTCTTAGAGGATGATGAAACCACTACCCATACATATATGGAAATGGGAAAATGTAACCATGGACTTTGTAAAAATTCATCCCAATATATCTAGAAGAAGTAATTACATATTTTTTGTAGTGGATCATCTTACATATAAATCACACATTATTCAAAATCTTGAGAGATTCTCACTCGATCATGTGGTAATGATATACACCAGATAAGTGGTGTGGATGTATGGATCACCACTAGGGATTTAATATAATTAGGATCCAAAGTTAACTTCCTTGTTATAGAGAAGTATATAATAATATATGAACATTGATTTGAACTTCTATATGGAATTTCATCACTAAAAATATGTATAATAAGAGAATAATATTGATACAATTAAGCACATGTTTAGAGCATTCTCGATGGACATGAAATGAGGGTTGGAACAACATCTTACTTTGGTTGAGTAATCATATAATAATAGCTTCCAATCAAGAATCCAAATAGATCAATATTAAGTGACATTTTGGAGGATTTTTTGGGATTTTTTGTGTTAGGAAGAGGTTTTTGAACACAATATTCTAGGACAAAAATCAGTATATGAAATGGTAGAAAATATCAAATACATTCAAAAATGCATTTGGATAGATTTGGTTTGAAAAATAGCTATGCTAATAACCATTAGAGATACATAAAGTTTTAGGTTTGAAAAAAATTGTTCCTCCACATATCTCTTTTTAATATAATCATGATATTGGGGAAGAAGGGATTGTTATATCCCAAATACATCGCCCTCTTTGAGACTATTGACCACATTAGAGTTGTTGCCTTTCGACTTGCACTCCCACAGACCCTCTCTCAATTACATGACATGTTCCACATATCCATCTTTATGAAGTATATACCATATACTTCACATGTACTAAATATATTGGTTGTATAGTTGGATCAATATATTTCTTATGAGGATAAACCTATGGAGATATTAGACTATAGAGGAAATATTCTATGAAACAATACTAATTACCATGTCAAAGTCCAATAACATAAATATAAATCAGATGAGGAAACATGGGAATTGTAAGAATATATTTTCATTGAAATTTCCCTTCTAATTATATATAATTTCTTATTTAGTAATTTATTATTATATAAAGCACATACACCACACGATGGAACCAACAAATTTTTTTATATTGACTTGAATGTTAAATTTAGAGAATAAATATATGAATTAGAATTTAAACTATGACAATGGGATAAAAAAATTAAGATAACAATAAAATGAAAATTTGGATATGGTTGATCCCATAGAATGATATAACTCTTGACTAGTAGTATAGAAATGAAACAGAATATTGGTAATGCATTATTCTCTCTAAAAACGAAAATATATATAACCATGGGATAAAATATAATTGAATGAATAATGAATAATATATGAGGTATTTACAAAATTTAGGGAACCCATATGACCGTTATAAATAGGGTGGTTGGAATAGTAATTTGAGAGTTAGAATAGTAATATGCCCATTTTGAAAAGAAACCAGACCATTTGAATAGTAAAATTGCTTATATAATTGTAAAATAATATATGTTTATATTATAAAAAAAAAATATATAAAACTTATATCATGAAACAAATAAATAAATATTTTAGAAATGATAAAATTAAGGATTTTTTTATAAAAAAGATTTGTTTTATTTAAATTTTTATGATAAATATAAAAAAATTATGGAGTGTTTAATTTCATAAAATTGTTCTATAAAAAAATTTTTAGTTTCCTAAAAATGATAATATAATTTTATGAGGCCATATATATGTATGAATGGGTTTAAAATATGATTATAATATTAAAATTAAAATTTTTAAAATGAATATTAATGGTATTCTAAAAAAACATTTTAATCATCTTAAAAAAATTAATTTCATAAATGGATTTCATTTATTGATTCTATACATTGAAAAATGGTAAGGGTGAAATTTTTTTTATTTTTAAAAAATAATTTATATTTTAGTCAATAATGATGTATAAAAGATATGGAATTTTTCATTATAAGATATATATACATGAATTAATTATTTTTTTGATGTAAGAGGCTATTATTTAAAAGTCACATGCACTAATTAATATATATTTTCATAATATTCGTCGTTATTGATAGTATAGACACCTAGAATTTCCATACATAGATATTCTATCTTTTTAGTGGAATATTAAATACATTACAGAAACACATGCATGATGACCATAATAGTTTAGTGTCTTTAGAGACTTGGTAGACAATACTATAATTTGTTGAAATATCTTCAGAAACTCCCACACAGATCTTCTCACATATTACCACTCTTATGCGTACCCTACCTAAACATTTCTTCATAACATGGGGATTGAAACATAAGAAAGGCTGAGCATAGATTCTTTATAAGGGTATAAAAAACAGATATATTAATAAATGATCATTGGAAATAATAAGATAATCATAATGATATGTGATAATGAACCTAACTTATGAAGTTCATAACCAACCTAACACAGATATAAAACATGATCCATGGAATAATAAATTTTAATTTTTTGAAAATAAGGACTATAAGGGTGATAAATTATCATAAATCAACTATGAACTATAATCTCAAGTCATTAAAGTGTGAAACCATCCTAAATATGGAAAACCATTCTATATAACAAGGATAAATTCTAATACAATCAACATAGTAGACCAATACTCATTACCTATTTCCCATTGTGGATTAGGACACACCTATTTTCAATAGTAGATTAGGACACATCTAATTCACATAATGTATCAAGCCCATCCACTTTCAACCCATTTTCATCTCATGAGATATAAATAATTACCCAATGTATTATAGGGAGATATATGTCCCACCTATATTTGGTAATAACATCACCACTTTCCTTGGTTATAACATAACCAATTTCATATAATGAGAATCATACATATGTGTGCCAAAATATCGTAAGATATTCATTATATAAAAACCCATGAAATGAAATTGGTTTCATAAAAATTTCATCATAACCAATAGAAAATAAAAAGGTTTCATAATAATTTCATGAAAGAATAACCCATTGAAAAATAAATGGGTTTGATACAAATTCTATCATAGTATAACTCGTCGAAGAGAAACGGGGTTCATAATCATTTTACGATCATAAACCATTAAAAATAATAATATTGGTATATGTGGTTCATATCCCTAGTAAAGAATATGTTAAATAAAATAATTTCATTTTATATTTAATATTATATTGAAAGATAAATCACTTGGAATTTTTTTGATGAAGACACATTTTCTTGGAAAATTACTTTTTAAATCATAAAAAATTATAAATAGTTTTCTTTGAAAATTATCAAGGAAACTTATAAAAGAATATTTTAAAATAATTTTAAACATTTATTGAAGAAAATATCCATTACACTTTGAGAAAAACTTTTTAAAACATAAAACAATTTTAATTTTTTTAGAAAACATGTTTCTTGGAATAAAGATGGTTTTCGACCAAAAAGATAATTTTTCAAAAAAAATTCATTTTAAACTCTTGAGTATATAAAGAGAGGAAAATAAGGTAAAAATGTATTATCCTGAAATAAAAAGTGGATGAATGAATCCCTGAGTTTCTTGAGAGATGGATCATAATTTTCAATCATCAGAATCATAATCATTAACAATTATGATAAACGATCAGATTGTAATGTAAAATATATAAAACCATGGTAACATTGAAATGTCATATCCATGAAGGAATATAATTAAATGAAACAAAAAATAAAATGAGGGTAAATAAAATACTGATGTTACATGTAAAAGGTGTTTTACATACACCTCATACAAGACGATAGGTTCATAACATTCCATATGTCTCAAAAAAGGTAAATTGAGAGAATGATCCATTACCTTATATATTGACGTCCTTCAAAAATATTCAAATTTCCTATATAATAAACATAATATTATTATAAATATATTAAAGAAAAATAATTATATATATCATACTATATATGATAATCCTAGGACCTTTCATTTCCCATTTCTTAATAATTCCATGTTAAAGTTGCATTTCAGGTTATAATTGGTTTTTTTGATATATATTTTGATTAGTTATTTTTGGTCCCATTAATTTGAGCATGATTTCGTCATATCCAAAATTTTATCCATGATATAAATATAATATAAATTAATTATATATTTATTTATAGTTGTCCATAAAATTTAGTGATAGAAAATGAAATACATCATTCATTGAGACAGTAGGTTGTACATACTCATGAATGTTGTTTAAGTTGTCTTTTCTGATTGAAAAAATGAAAACAAAATGATATATAATAATTAAAAAATATGTTTTTTCATATACATCACCTATTTAATTAAAAAAACCTTATTACCTTTCATTTTGATTTTGAATGAATCACATCGCTTTGTGAGGTGATAGCCTGTTGGACACACGGGTGAAATTAACGTATTCCCAATAAAATGGAGATTATAAAGGTATGTGTGACATTATAATTTTATAAGAATAATAATATCATAAATATTATATATAAATAATAAGTTAAATATTATTTCTATTTTTGATATCTGTTAATGGAAAAACAAATTACATTGGTTTGCGAGGTGGTAGTCTGTAGTATACATGAACGATGATTTTGTAACCCTTTTGATGGAACTAGAGATATTTTTATGTAATGAACATAAAATAACCAAATATAAGTATATGTAATATATTTAGTCTATTATATCATTATTTTATAAAAATAAATTATTTTTATTGGAGAGTATATAAAATAAAAATGAATAATGAATAACACTACCCCTTCCTCATGTAACCTACTTATGTTTTCCCCAAAATAATTCCTAGGGTGGATTTTTTCCCAAAATAAGGATTCTAAAAGGATAGTTTGGATGTTTGGAAATGATTTAGTATGTTCATGGATGAAACAAAATGGTTATAATGTGTGAGGAATTGAAGGATGGTGGTGGCCTTTTATAATTGGGGGAAAGAAACACACATGGAAACTAATTTGAAATTTCCCAAAAGACTCCAAAATATTAATGTTATTACAATGAAAAAAGATTCCTAATGAAAATATATTCGAACTTGAAAAAAATAAGATATAAATATTCCCATATAATATATTATTTAAACAGGTTTTTGGTAGTTTTTAACCCTTATAATCTAAGTTTGACAATGGTAAACCCATTTTTACTCTCATTATGGTAAATAATTTTTACTTTTTTAACTATTCATTTTTAGTTCAAAATTTAATTTAAATAACCATATAACATAAATTATTATGAATAAAAATATATAATCTATATTTCTAAATTATATTTACATAATTATAACATTTAAATTTAAAATTAATCATGTAGATGTGATGAGAAAACAGTTTCTTAATGAGAAAATGTTGGACGTTTACAATATAAATATTTCAAAACAACACATTTATTGGATTAAAATGATGTAAATTGGATTAATAAATATAAAATTGAACATTTTTATATTTAATATAATACTAATTTTTTTTAATTTTGTGACGTTCTTTAAAATATATGAAAGTTTATAAAAAAACAAGTATTTTCACCATTCATCGAAAAAATTAACTTTTCTGAAAAATATCAAAAATTCATTATAAGATAAACATGAAATGATGATTTAGAAAATTAATTTTAAATTATAAAATAAATTTTAAATTTTTTTAAAAAATATAACTTTAAAATAATTTCACCAATGGAGATAAAAATGATATTTAGAAAAATACAATTTTAATAATAAAATTGGTTTTTTATATAGATTGTCTAGAAAACACATAAAATGAATGATAATAATTATATTGGATATAAAATATATAAATTTCATTAATTTAATTCACTAAAATGTATTTTTTTAATCTATTGATGTAAAACACACTTGTGCACAAATAAATAGATTTTTAGAAAAAAAATCATTTTATTTTAAAAAGGTTTTTATTTTAATTTATAATTAATTTCACACCAAATAATAAAATATATATACATGTGTAAACCATATTTTTATAATTTAGTTAATCCTATTTGTACCCTCCATTATAACATATCAGTGGTAAATATCTTATGAAATTTTAATATTTTAAGGTTATGCCACATTTTATTGAAATTAGTGTTGCATGTAATAAAAGCTACACTATGTGTTAGCATGTAAAGTATTATAAACTCAGTGATTCATGTGAATAAAAAATATTTAAAATATTAAATTTATTTGGGAAAAATCTCAAAAATGTAGGTTGTTACATTCCACCCCACTTACCATGAATTTTTTCCTCGAAATTCATCACTTTGGTACCAACAACTAAGGATACTTATGCCTCATTAAATCCTTAGTTTCCAACATATCTTCCTCAAGATAGTGGATTTTATACAAAAAATTGAACAAGTTAGTGGTATTGGTTTATTTATCATTATCTACTCAACCCAAAATCTCCTTTGGTTATTACACATAAGAAAGTTTATGCTTCAGTGGTACTACCCATCAGTTCTATACATGTGATGGGTAGGTATGTACATTATTATGAGAGATACATGAAACACATTTTAGGCATGAGATAGGTTCTATGGATGAATAAATTGATATGATATGGTCCTAATTTGATAAATAATTTCAAATATACAGATATAATGGGGGTTTAGTTTTCCCCTCTTTCTTCGACAGAGAAATTTATTGGATGACCTTCTTCAAAAACATCAAATTATAGATCACATCAAAAATTATAAACCTAAAATCTTCATCAAATTATTTTGTGCTTACATGTTTCTGAATGTATCTAACCTTATCTTCCATCTCATCAACTTTATTATATCCTAATAGATTTCTTTCTGCATCTTTATTCCAATATGTTGGCGTCTTACACTTATTTCATTAATTAGATTGAAAATGATCCATCTAAATTCTCGAGAGAAATCTATAATTATAGGAAAAAAACTATAGGAAGGGGTGTATCCCAACCAACTTTGAAATTTATATAACAATATCTCATAATATCCTCTATTGGGAAAAAATCACTCAGGGTATCATTGAAACATTTTTGGTATAATTGAGTTTGTTGACAAAGCGGTCCTCTGTGTTGACAGAGAATACCACTATGTTAATTTTGTTGACAAAGTGGGTTTACATGGTGATTTTTCAAACTCCATAGATATTTTTGATAACCTATATTGACAAAGAATGATGAAAAAGGAATTTATGATCTATGGTGGTTTGGAATCTTGCACACAAGGATGGTTTCGGGAGCAGAAGGTTGAAAAATGGAAAAGGCATGGGGGCGCGAAAGATTGGAGAAATAGAGAAAAATAGGAGGATGCATGAAATATTTGAACATTGGCGCGAAATAGGAGGTGGAGTGAAAGAAACTTCTGTGCCTATGATGATGCCAATTGGGGTTTTGCGTGCCAGGCATGATTTGAAAAAAATGGCAATGGAAGGAAGCTCGTAAAAGATTCCCAAAGGGCACTAAAGACAAGGTTGGTGTGAAAGAATCTTGCACGCCAAAGGTGACGTAAAATGGGTTTTTTCACACCATCCATGATTCATGGTCTGAACATCAAAAAATTTCAAAGGAAGGAAGTGCGCAAATGATTCAAGAGGGTCCCAAATGAAAAGGTTGGCATGAAAGAGCCTTACATACCCAAGGAGAAGTAAAATGGGGTTTTGTGCGACAATTCAGGATCTTGCACGACATGTTGTGTTTTTTGCACGCAGGGGTCAATGAGGTCTATAAATAAGAGGTGACCCCATCACACTAGCAGAGCATGATACTTAGAGAAAATCCAAGCACCATATCGTGTAAGATTTTCGTTCAAAGGGAGTTACGCAAGCGATTTTGAGTTGTGCGATAGATTTTGAGTTGCACGCAAAGATTGAAGTGGCGCGAAAGATTGATGTTGCATGAAAGATTTGAGTTGCATGAAATATTTGAGTTGCGTGATAGATTTAAGTTGCACGTAAATGGTGTTTCACGAAAAAAGTGGAATCTTTTGTACATGGAATTAATGTTGCATGCAAGATACAATATGGTTTGCACGAAAGATTTGGGGTTTGTTGGTACACTTGATGCAAATAGAGACTCATCTGCGGGTGAAATTCGGATGTCAACAGAGCATTTATCCACAGTTAAGGATTTAGATTTCCTTTGAGATAATGAAGAGTCCTATAGGTCTATAAACTATGAGAGGACCTTCTGAAGAAGTAGTGAGAAAATTTCAGTTTAGTGTACAATGAGCTTTCATATTGTGAGTGGTTGTAAACCAAGAGGGGCAGTGAGTCTACTCTGAACTTGTAAATAGTAGTGCAATTATAGTGGATTTGGTACATTGGAACTTCATCTGGGTATTCTCCTTAGATGTATCCCAGTGAGGGGGAACCGTGTAAAAAATATTGTGTCCTATGCTTGCTTTAATATTAATTCATCTACAATGGGAAAGAGAGAGAAAAAATAGGGGTTTTTATAACAACAAAATAATATTCAAAGGGGTAGTTATTTTAATTTGTCATACCCTGATTCACCCCCCTCTCAGGGTATCTAGCCTAGTGGACCTAAAATCCTTTATAGTTATAATTGTTCTCTCAGAAAAAAAATATATCAGAGAATGATACGTAGTTTTGAAAATCATCTCTGTATCAAGAGATTGCTGAATAATATTCAATAACTTCAAGTTAAACTTCAAATCCCAATAAAGAACAATTAAATATGGTATTATGTTCAACCTGACCACTTCTTTAATGTATATTCTGGAAATAGATTCTAAATAGAAATCTTTTCTTATATAAATTATGTGAGCTAACTTCAAAAGGTGATCATATTCTACCCATAATTACCTCAATGTAAAATCTAAGATAAACCCTAATGGTTATTTTTACCTTTAATCATGGGGACACAAATTATAAAACCATTCCTCAAAAAATAAATTTGACACTAAAACATATACAACACCAAAAGTTATGTATTTCACTAAATAACTATTTAAATGTCCTTAATCATGGTAAACTCACATGAAATGGGGTGTCAATGATATAGAACTTAGGTTCATCCTTAAACTCATAAACCATGACATTATATATAAAAAGTAAGATATTATTACATAGAGATATATATACTTCCAAATGTTAATTCCCCATTTATCCATTGTATAATATATTATCTTATATGAAAAAACTTTCACTTGAAGCTTGGGTTTATCCTTGTAAAGATATAATATAAAATTTTATTTTATTATTCTAGAATTTATATAGTGGGAGTTAATCACATGAAATTGTAAAAAATGATGAATAATAAGATCTTCATAGTTATCATTCATATAAATAAAACAAGAAATGTATTACTAAGAAGTAGAGGATAATTGTTCCCTTATTATCATGATTAAATTCATCCATTATGATTGAAAAATAATTCTATTTCTCCTTTCTCATTTGGGTTTTTCGTGTCTTATCACCCACATTATCCCTTGTATTGGGGAATTAATTCACCTAATTCCAAAAATTCTTGTACTTGAAACATTAGAGTGTTGGTGGTGTATTAGTTGGAATCCTCATCTTCTCCATTTCATTAATCATCTCATTAACTGCCTTTTGACATTATCATGATTTATAAAATAAATTTTCACATTTAAAGCACCTCCCAATTCTATTCAAGAAATACCCATAATACGTTTCCCCTCATTTCTGGAATAAAAAATGTTGGAACTCATTTCCACCATTTTATTTTTCATGAGAATTTATCTTACCTTTATTATAAAAACCATAGAAATGGTGTGAATACCCAATTTACAAAGGAAAAAATTCTGTATTTCTATATAAGTCTCTAATAGAAATTTCCTTTTGAAGACATAGTTTTAGGCCACAAAAGATAAATTAATTAATATTTCATTGATGATGATTAAACTATAATCAAACCTTGTAATTTATGTAAAATTTTCTTTATAGGTACCAATAGAATCTTCATCTTTTTTCGTTATATTCATGAAATTAATTATCCATCTTTGTTTATAGAATACAAGGGATGTACATAATGATAAATACCCCCTTATGGTATTCCCATTCTATAGATTCAATTTATAATTGTTCCCTTGTGTTCTTAATAATATTACACCATTGATATGATTTTCCTTCCAAATTGTAATGAATCCAAAATAATTTCATGCTTCAAACAATGAAAAATGTAAAATCTATTTTCTTGTTTTATTGATCAATTTCTTATAAACTAATGGATCATTTTTACAACTAAAATATTGTGTACATTTCCTCATGGTGGACTCAACAGAATTTTGTTGCATGTTTTTCTCATTTGGAATTCAACATGACTCAAGGATTGAATTTTTTTTGATAATATCAACAAGATATTTCATTATAGCTCCCAAAACAATTTTTATCATGAGTAGAATAATTTCATTATCTATTTCATTCAACAATAACACTATTCCATTAGTGGCGATCCATTTAATAAAACTAAAAAGTGTTGTGTATAAACACTAATCAAAGTGAAAAAAATATAATGATGAAAATTTATTTAGAATATGTCTAAATCATGAAAACATATTTTCAATCCAAAACACCTAAAATTAATCCATTTCCATTAATATTCACTATCTCTTTAAATCCTTAATTATTGTTTATAAAGAGTTCATGAATTTTCAAATCATATCCCTAGGGATTGTGAAACTAGTTTTACAATAAGGCATATTATTATGCAAAAATTAACGTCGAGTCTAGTTTAATGCACCCTTTTCAGATTTATTACATTAAGGGACATTTATTCTAGAAACACATCCACTAGTACTATCCAACCATGGATTTAATTTCATAGAAACCACTCACACTATCCTTTACCAAAATTCTAAAACATTTTCCAATAATTTGACTCATCCTTAGACTTATACATAGTAATATCCCTAGACATATACTTATATATTTCCGTAATGATTTCACTACTTTTTTCTCATTCTAGTTTATAAACGTTAACTAAAATTTTCCTCTTATACCAACAATAGTGGTCTAGAATTATTTCTATCATAATATAACTGATACCTATCGAGGAACTCCATGGGTGGTTATACCTCCTTGGAATGACAAACCACAATACCTAATTGTAGACCTTGGTTAGAGATATATGCTTTTTAAAATGATCACACATAGAATTTCCCAAGGATAAAACTTCTTTTTTTCCTCTGATACCAATAAAAGAGAACCAAGATTTTCAAAGATGTATATAACATCTTTTTTTTATGAATATTCAATACATCAAATAAACACATTACTAAGGAATATAATAGTCTAATATCTTTGGATACTAGGTATACTATATTCTAAATTTGTGAATGATCTTCGACATATCTCACAAAGATCATATCACATATTACTCCTCTATTTCATACCATACCTAAACTTTCATTCATATCCTTGGCTATGAAACATAAGAAGTGGTGATATCAAATGATTAGTAATTTAAGCACAAGAGACATTAGTCTACAATCATAAGAAATAATAATATAAGAAAAAAGGCATGTGATTATGATCATAAATTTTAATGTTCATACCTGACCTATCATAGATCATAAACATGATCCATGGTAAAAAAAATCATTTATCATTACTGAAAACACATTCTATAAGGGTGATAAATCATCATAAATAAATCATGAACCATAATTTCATAAATGTGTAGCACCATCATAATTATTGAAAACCATTTCAAATTTCTTGTTTAACTACCAAAACCATCAACATATTAGATTAATACTCATCATATGTTTCCCATCATGGTTCAAGACACACATGTTTCCAATAGTGGATTAGAACACACCAGTTTCCCATAGTGGAGTAAGACACACCAGTTTCCCAGAGTGGATCGATCCCATTGACTTATTACCAATTATTATCTCATGAGATATAAAGATTTATCAAATTAATTAGAGGGATATATATGTCTCACACATCTTTTCTTGTAACCTAACCACCACCCTTAGCTATAATTTAACCACCTTCACATACTGAACATTTTTCATATGTGTGCCAAAATATCATAAAACATTCATCATATCAAAAATATGTAATGATATTTGTTTCCTAAAAATCTCATTATAAAATTTATGAAATAAATAGTTATCATAATAATTTCATCATTTCATCAAAGCATAACCCATATAAAAATAAGGGAGTTTTAGTTTAATTTTATAATGTTATAACCCATAGAAGGAAAATGGGTTTAATTAAAATATTTTCATCATAAATCATTTAATGAAAAAATAATAATGGTATACTTGGTATATATAACCATTAATGAAAAATTTACATCTAATTATTACATTCTCTATGGAAAATAATTTTGAAATAAAATCACTTGGAATGTTTTTTGAGAAAGATAACTTTTATTTAAAAATTAATTTTAAAAACATAATTTTTTTTAAATCCTTTTATTTTAAAAACAAACATGAAAAATTATAAAAGAATATTTAAAAATAATTTTAAATTTTCACTGAGGAAAATATCATTTCCCATTTCAAAACACGTTATAAAACATAAAAAATTAGAAAACATTGTTTTGGAAGAAAATGGGTTTTTGGCCAAAAAGTTGATTTTTATTGAAAACATTCCTTTATAAAATTTTGAGTACATAATGTGATGAAAATTAAGGGAATTTTATTCTAATGACATAAAAATGGGATAATGAAATTCATTAGTTTCATGGGATATGGATCATAAGATTCTATTATTACAAACATAATCATTAAAAATCTAGATAAATAATGATATTGTCACCTAAACTATTTTCCACCTTTGTAACGTAGAAAAATAATACCCCTGATTTAATATAATTAAATTTAAAATAAAATATTATGAGAATAAATAAATTCATTATATTATAGGTAAAATTTGTGTATATACACCTCATACCACCACTTTATTTCTTATATGTCTTCATTTGTTATTTTTTATTATATTAATTTATTCATGATTTAATAATCTATAAAATTTTAACCTTGATATAAATATCATATGTATTAAATATATATGTACTTATATTAATCCATAAAATTTAGTGATATAAAATTAAATACATGGTTCATTAAGAAGGTATGGCATACATATACATGAACATTGTTTCCATTTTCTTGTACGATTGAATGAAAACAATTTAAATGATATATTATAATTCTAAGTTCATTTTTATATCATATATATCATCTATTTTCATTAAACCCAACCTTATTACCTTCATTTAAATTTTTAATGAATTATATCACTTTGCGTGATGGTAGTCTGCCATACATGCAAAAACATTATCATATTTCATAAAAATGGATAATATGAAGGTATATGTGATATAATAATTATATAATTATAATAATACCATAAATATCATACATAAATAATAAATATATCATTATTCACAGCCTTTATAGGAGTAAATAAAAAATAGAATGATGTTGGTTCGTGTGGCGGTCGTCCTTCATACATATGAATGATGGTTTCATAAAACACTTGATGAAAGTGGAGATGGTTTTAGGTCTTGAAATTAACATAAAAAAACTAATCATATTGAAAATAATGATTTAATTATATTATTATAATTTAATGAGGTGGATGATGAAATAAAAAAATGAATGATGAAGAATATTACTTCTTCCCCATGTAACCTCCTTATGTTTAAACCAAAAGCCTTCCAAGGTTGGATTTATTACAAAACTAAGTTTTGTAATAATATAAGATGGAATATTAGAAGTTATTTGGGAATATATTTTAATAAAATAAATGGTTTTATCGTGTGAATAAGTGAATAGTGGTGTTGGCCTTCTATAAGTGTGGGAAAGGAACAAACGTGGAAACTACTAGGAAATTTTTCCAAAAGAATCAATAATAATAATGTTATTCTGATGAAAAAAAAGATTAAAATAACCCTAGATTCTAAATTTGGAAGTATAATATGGTAATAATTATATACAATATGATTCTTACATGTTTTGGGTTATTTATAACCCTTATCATTTTATTTTAACCCCACTATAAACCCATTTTTACCTTAACCATAAAATGTAATTTTTATTCCTTTCACTATTAATTCTGGTAGAACATTATGATTAAAATATTATATAATATAAATTATTTAGATTCCAAATATTGAATCCATTATTCTAAAATATTTTCTCATAATTGGAAAATTTTAATTTAAAATAAATCCCAGAGATGCGATGAGAAAATTGGGTTTGAAAGAGAAAATGTTTAAAAGTTTACAATTTTTTTTATAACAATTTGATTTGAAATTTATTCCAATTAAATTAATTGGATTAATATATGTATATATATATAATGGAATTTATTTTACAATTAAAATAATTTTAAAATAATGTTAATGTTTTTGAATTCATTATAATAATTGACTATTTGTAATAAAAACTAGTATTTTTTACTATTCATCAAAAAATTTATCTTTTTAGAAAAATCCAAAAAATAACCCTAAGATAATTTTGACATGATTTGCACAAAAATTAATTTAATTTTTTAAATTTAATTTTTAAAATTGGTAAAAATTAACTTTTAAATAAGTTAACCAAAGGTGACAAACATGTTTGATTTTTGAAAAAGGATTAAGTCTCAAATTGGATTTATTATAATATATTATCTAAAAACACATAAGATAATTGTTAAAAATTATATTAAATATATAATATGTAACACGCTGAACTTTTGAATAATATTTTTTCTCCAATTTTGTGTGATATTTTATTTTGTACTCAGCATAACAATATCCTTTAATTATGGAAGTGAGTATAATTAAAATGATACAGGTGTGTTTCGAATGTTATATTATCATTGGACAATATGACAATTTGAAACTATACTATTAATGTTATGATTATTGATTATAAATTCTAATGATCATGGTTAATTAAAAAGGAAATAAGAGTCGATGGCCCCAATCTAGTAGACTCGGGCCATACAAAGCCCATTTGTCGGAGATTGGGAAGGAGGTTGTTTCATTACGCTTTTCTCTGGAGCATTCCCAACCTGAGATTTAACATGTGAATCTTGAACCTAATCACCCAAGGGAGAAGTTAAAGCTAATAGAAATCACCACTTGGTAATATTATCTGAACTTCCCTAAGATTATTTCAATATAGTACACCTTACACTTAGGTCTAATTCAAGTGTTAGAAGGAGATATGTAAGGAGGCCTTATTAACATTGTGTAATCATTTTGTATAATTAAAATTGTTATTTCTTATTATGGTAAAATTTCTGAATTTCAAATGTCTGGATAAATATAGAATGAATTTATAGATGTTCCATATTATTGAGGAATTTTTGAAAAAAAGGTATTTTAAAATATTGTAGTAAACATTAAATAATTAATAATGTGAAATTATTTTCAAAAAATGGTCTCCTATAGTTATGATCAGTTAGAAATTTAGAGTTTAATAAGAGCAACATAATTTTTAGTGAACAGTAAAGTATGAATTGTAATATTACCCTTATGAATTTTAATGTGACCAATGGAATAGTTACCACATTTAAGAATTTATAAATTTAATTTTGGCATCTGAAATGGTTATATGATATAATAGCATAAGTAAATAACTTTTTCAAGAATTATTAGTTTAGTATTAGTATTTTTCAAGTAAATAGGGTTTTTAATTAAAATTTAAATATCTCATAATTAGAATATTATTTTTATAAAATTGAGTTATTTTTTGAATTCAGAACATCGATATTAGGTTAGGGTAAAATTATGATATTTTTATAAAATGTTTTCTTTTTTGTTTAATTGTAAAAGAACTGTTTTGAGTTTCATTGCGATTAATGACTTCATTAATGATGTAATAATGATGTAACAATTCCAGTCAACTTCTGAATAGTAATATATGTTATTATGTGTCCCATATGCCCAATACCATTGGAAATTACTGTGGGAAATCCCATGGTTTTGCAAATACCACTCATGAGGTTTTTCATGGAAATTAAAAAAATATTCCCTCACTTTTTCTATAAAAATCAACCCATTCCATCATTAATTTGATTCCAAATAATCCTTCATTGAATATCTATACTTTTTACCTCCCAAGGACTACACCCATGGTGATCTAAAGCACCTAAAGGTCCCAACCAATGAGATTTTGTAGTCACTCTTCAAGGTAGGGGAACCATTCATCCTCCTCATTTAAGTCATGGATTTCTTTATGTTGTGTCTTCTAGTATCCATATTATTATGTTGAGTTATGTTCTTATATTTCCTTATTTATTTGCATTTTATGCCCAAAATATGAAAGACCCTTTCTACTCTCATCAACAGATTTTTGGAATTTTTATGTGACGCCATTAGGCTACCAAATATGCTTAAAATAAATCACATCTTCTCTTTTCTTTCATGCTTCCTTTTCCCGTGGTATGTCACTCAAACCTCCATACCATGATCTTATTTAAATTTTATTCAGTCCTTATAATATATTATGTGTTATTTATGAGTGGGAGACCCCTTTCCCCTCTCTTTTTTAATGTTTTCTAGAACCATGTTATATAGTCGTTAGGCTAGAGAAATTTCTTCTCAAAACTTCTCTCTATTTTTTAAGAAATTCTATTATTTTTTTATAAAAATAACCAAACCTATTTTAGTTATTAGGGTCTTCATCAAGAACTAAAAATGCTATATTAGGTTCTGAAGTTGACATACATAAAACCCTAATTCTTTTTCCATGGTTTATAATTGACATAATGATAATGATTTAAAGCACTTTTAAAACATCACAATTTTGAAATGAAACCCATTTATTTTATTCTATATGGATTATTTATGAAATGTTTGATTATGATCTATGTAGATAACTGATGAAGCTATTATTTTCACATATTTTATACTATAATTTAATTTTTATAAAACCATCATAGTGTTATTTAATAGGAAATTGTTACATATTTAGGTTTTTGTCTTATTTTGAGCCTAAATGAAAAAATCACTAATTCTGGATTTTAAACAGATTTTTGTCACAAGGGGTATTTTGGTCATTTCTCATAAACTATTTTTTCAAATTTTGAGATTCTATTTTTTTTGTAACCTTTATTTTATTTTCGTCAGCTTTGTCTTCAGGACCAGTGTCTGATTCTTGCATCTGGAGGACCAAACAAATCAATGAATTTGACAATTTTTCAGGGTGGACTGCGTGGACCCCACCATTGTAATGGAAACATAATTCATCCTAAAATTCTCCAAATGGTGGGATTCTACTTGGATACGAAAGAGGGATCCCATACGTGTTAATGAAATTAATTTCAAGCCGTTTGGAATCCATTTTGGTTTCCATTGAATGATAGAGTTTTGAACAACATTAATTAAGGGAGGATGGAAAACACATTTATGAACAACATTAATTAAGGGGTCCATGTGTTAATCGTCCAATTAATGAGTCCAAAACGATTAAACCTCTAGAGGCTAAAATATGCGTATAAAAAGAGAGGAGCTCTTAACTCTCAAACCATTCCATTCATCACCACATCATCCCTCACAAAGGGGGATGGTCTTGAGAGAGAAAGAGTATAGGAGTATTCCATGATGTAATCAAGCCATGATGGGATAACTCCATTTGTTGGTGGACTACGACGATCCATAGACATTTCTCCTTTTGAGTTTGTGCTTTTATTGTAAAATATATTTTTTAAACTGTCCTGGAACTTGTTTGCATGAATGAAGGTGGTCCTTTTCTCTCGTGTTTTCAATTTCATATAAATTATTGTAGATTTATTATATTCTAATGAATTTAAATTAGTTTTCCTCATGGTTTATATTTCTTTGGTGAGGACTCTCCTTTAAGAACGATGAGTTCAACGTGTTTTGGTTACTCAGAGGTCTTCGGGTAATCAAGACACTTTTTTTAGAAAATCGGCACCCATGTATGAGGTTTCAATATGGAATCAAGATAATTTAGGTGTATACCATGAATTCATAAGGTTTAAATTGGATAATATAATTAAAATATATTCGTAAACAATGATAAAGTGAGTGTCCAATGATCAATATTTGTCCAACGTTACTACATTTAGCCTGTTCTTTCCTGCTCAATTTTGTTTGGTATTTTAATTGCTAATGTAGATTCAATATTTCATTTTGATTTAATTTTCATAATCAAAATCCCCTCATATATATAATATAAACTATTTTTATATTAGTTAAATTAAAAATTGACAATTGAAATTACATTGCGTATAAGCAGCCTCCTTATGATTGACCCAAGTGCGTGCCATTATGGTGAATTATTAGGTTAATATGAATTTAATTGAATAGGGTAAAGCGATTAAAATCCCTACCATCAATTTGGCGCCATTTATGGGGAGTCCAAGAGCTTATACACATTGTTTTTCACTAAAAAAAAGATTTCATTTCAGATTATTATTTAGGTCATGGATTATTATAGTAATTTTTCATATGCATGGCCTATTACTGACATGTATAGTATGGTGGAATTTTTAGAAATTAAAATTTCACAAAATTCACAAAAATTTCAAAATTCATTCTTGATAATTGAAGAAAATTCAGGAATTCTGGAAAAATCATGTAAGATGGTGGCATCACTGGCTGCCCATATTGGAGAAGCTAAAGTCTTATGGATGGAACAACAACAAAGGCATGTCGAGGAGAATGTAAAGATTGTTCCAGATATATTTCAAGAATAAATTATAGAGGTTGAATAAATTCTCGAAGATCCAATTCCCTCTCCAATAATTGAGTTCCCAACTGCCTTGTATGAAGAATAAGAGCCTGATGTTGAAATTTATGAGGGATATTTAATTTCTGAGGCTACATTTTATTTCAATTTAGTTTATTCCTAATTGAAAAATAATTTCCCTTGTGAATATATTATAGATTCATTATCACTACTAGAGGCTGTGAATAATGAAGTAGAATGTCCTCATGTTGAGGAGAGAATGGAGGTGCCTATCAAGTTGTGCATTGGTGCATTTGAGGATGACGACACAAAAGAAAAAATCATTGAAGAACCAATTTTAGAACCCAAACTAGAAGAGAAGCCACTTCCTAATATACTAATTTCTACACCAGTGGACAACACTCCTCCAAATGATCAAAACAAAGAGCACCCCTACATCCTTTTCCCTCCCCCTCTTAATATCAAATTCTATTTTTTATCTCTTCTAGGGGTTGGGGATATTTTTGTTTTCATTGGGGTTCTCACTTCTGGAATCCACATATGGATGTTTGGAGAAAAAATTTGTGGTGGTTTCTAAGTAAGAAACCCCATCCACCTTCGGATTAGGGTTAACATGCTACAACTGCCTCACTAGGGGTAGTAAAAACCTAGCACCTGTTTGGGGGTCAAACTAAGCATTATCCCTTCCCTTTCCACTTTAAATGTATTTTTATTTATTTTCCTAATTCAGTTCTCTATTTATTTCTTTTTAGGAATAGGTGGTAGCATCGAGGAGATTAACTCAATGGTGCCCTTGAAAAATAATGTCAGGTTGTATCTTACCTTATCTTTACCTTTCTACCCTTATTTATATTTTATCAAGCTAAAATTAAGGGTAGTGTGGGGGGAGTGTTGACCTTCTTAGTTGTTTTTGTGTGATTTCATTTTTTTCCTTTTTTATGAACTTCGAGTTTTAAGGATAATTATGATAATATTTCACACATTAATTGATTTTGATAAAATTGAAATGATTTTTGAAAAAATGTATTTTAAATGATTTTTATGTGATTTTTTCCCCTTAAATTGTATTTTCAATATTTTTTATGCGTTTAACTGATTTTTGAAATCCATGTCCTAGAAACACTAACTCAAAATATTTTTATCGTGCAGTGAGTTATTTTAAACCACTTTAACATATTCTGTCTAATACCCACACTTTATTGAGGGAAAATTGGATTTTGTGTGATAACCAAAATTTATGATTTTTCTCTTTTGAAGCATTGGATGTAATGGATTATTTTTAATAATATTTAGGCACTACTTTGACTAGCCACATATAATCATGATACCTTACTTTACATCAATCCTTCATTAGCCCTTAAATTCCAGCAATTTCCTTATAAGTGTAAGACACATTACAAGCTAATTTATCCTTACCTATCCATTCTCCTGGTATTATTTTAGGAATATTTCAAGTTTGAGTGTGGGGGAAGGGAATTTCGGGTGCGTTCATTGGGATGTGTTTCATTGATGGGGGTTGCGAGGTGTGTGTCAACATTTTGGGAAATGGAATAATTGAGCATGATTCATAATTTCATTATTCATCATTTTTTTCATTCATTTCTTCTTAAAAAAATAAAATAATGTTGTCCCTTTCTGGAGCATTAAAAAAATGAAAATAATGTTGTGCCATTCTAGATCTTAAAAAAATAAAATAAAAGTTGTTCCTTTTTGGAGATTTACAAAAAAAGGGGAGAACATGGTTGATAAAATTCATTGTAATAATTAATTGGATCATGTTACATGCAATAAAATGGTGGTGGTGTTTTGTTTTACATTACCAAGGAGGATTGAGTGAGGAATTTTCTGTGTTTTCACTTGATTATTCATGCATTGCACCTAAGAGTCAAACCTTCTCTTTCTAACTGTGAACTTTTAAATAATTTACCAACCAATCAAAATCCATAGAGTCATTTGAAACTTTGATTAAAGACCTCTTGATTTAATTAATTTTTATGGTTCAAGCTATGGAGAAATGAGAATATTCACAACCCTATGGTGATACATGCAACTTTCATGTATGAGAATAACTCCTAAAATAATTTCTCTTGAGTGAAGAGTGACATAAAATTCAATGTGAGGTTGGTTGTGATTGAGCCATGGATGTATTTATGAGGTAGAAAAAATTTAAATTTCTGGACTGAAAATTAAAGGAAATTGTTTTTCATAGAAGGGACATGATGAAATTTTGTTTTTGATAAGATCATGGATATCTTCTCATTTTTGATTGTTGTGTGAATTTTGATTTGAATTTACGATAATTGCTCAGGAGTGCAATGTTTAAGTGTGGGGGATTTATGAAGCTAATATTTTCACATATTTAATACTATAATTTAATGTTTTTAAACCCACCATATTCTTATTTAATAGGAAATTGTTACATATTTATGTTTTTTTGTTATTTTGATCCTAAATGAAAAATTTCATAATTCTGGATTTTTAACATATTTTTGGTCACATGGGTATGTTGTTCATTTATCATAAACTATAATTCAAATTTTTGTGATTCAAATTTTTTCGGAACCCTTATTTTATTTTTTTCAACTTTGTCTTCAGGACCAGGGTCTGATTCATGTATCTAGAGGCCCAAAACATCAATGAAGTTGACAATTTTTCCGGGCGGACTGTGAGGAAGCCACCATTTTAATGGAAACATAATTCGGTCTAATATCCTCCAAATTAATAGATTCTACTTGGATATGAAAGAGGACTCCAAGACGTATTCACAAAATTAATTTAAAGCCGTTTGGAATCCGTTTTGGATGCCATTGAATGATAGTGTTTTGAAAGAAGGTTCCATGAAGCTTCATCCAGAGAAAGTGATTGATAAAAAAAAATCATAACTCCTTATAGACTCGTCCAATGAATCCTAAATTTTTAGGGAGGATGGAAAAAAAATTTATGAACAACATTAATTAAGGGGTCCATGTGTTAATCATCCAATTTATGGGTTTAAAACGCAGAAACTTCTCAAGGATTAAATCTTCCTATAAAAAGAGAGGAGCTCCTGCCTCTCAAACCATTCCATTCATCTCCACATATTCCATCACAAAGGGGGTGGGTATGAAAGAGAAAGAGTATAGGATTATTCCATGATGTAATCAAGCCATTAAGGGCTAACTCTGAGAGGTGGTGGGCTGCAACGATCAGATTTCATTTCCCCTTTTGAGTTTCCTCTTTCACTGTAAAGTATTTTCTTTTAAACTATCCTGTAACTTTTTTGCATGAATGAAGGAGGTATATTTCTCTAGTGTTTTCAATTTCATATAAATTATTCTATATTTCTTATATTCTAATGAATTTAATGTTTTTTTCCTCATGGTTTAGATATCTTTGGTTAGGTCTCGCCTTTGAGCACGATGAGTTCAACCTGTTTTTGTTACTCTGAGGTCTTCGGGTAATTAGAACACTTTCATTAGAAGATCGTCACCCATTTATGAGGTTTCAATATGGTATCTAGAATGTTTAGGTGGATAAATCAAGGTCTTAAGGTATACATTGAATAATTTAATTAAAATATATTTGTAAAAAATGATAAAGGGAGTGTCCAACGATCAACGTTTGTCCACCGGTGCAACCTTTAGCTTGTTCATTCCAGCTTGATTTTATTTGGTATTTTAATTGCTAATGTAGATTGAATATATAATTTTTATTTCATTTTCATAATAAAAATCCCCCCATATATATTATATGAACTAGTTTTATATTAGTTAAATTACAAAGTGACAATTGAAAATGCAGTGTGTATAAGAGACCTCCTTTTGATCGACCCTAGGGTGTTTCATTATGGTGCATTATTAGGTTAATAAGAATTTAATTGATTTGGTTAAAGCAACTGAAATCCCTAACATAAATCAAATTAAAATAATGACATATTTATGGTGTTCCTTGATAGCGCTCCAATGCATTTTTTAATGAATTGATCTCTATAGAGTAAAAGTTTCATGATAACTTGGTGAATAACCCTGTTAATTTTTAGGACACCTTGCAGATGAACATTGAAGATATATTAATTAATGTATAAATTAAATGTTGTATCCTCATTTAAATGTAATGATTCATCTTATTTTTTCTATGATATGCCTCTTTATCATTCATTTAGGATATCCCTCATGCTCTTATTGATATCACTCAAGATCACATGTAAACTGTTTCAATTGTTTTCTTTACCAGGCCTTTGCTTACCCTTTCCATTGATGTATGTCTCTAGGTTATGAGATGCAATTTTTTTCTTAGGATGAAATTATGATTAGTCCTTAAAAGTGGGTTAGAATAAGGTTTTATGTTGTTTTTATGTAAATTGTTCCTGATTTCCAAGACACTTGACATTAAAGATCCTCTTTTTGTAAAATGTAATGAAAATTTATGTAATATAAAGGCGACATTCCATAGTTGGTATCAAACGATAATTTAATTATTTATGGAAATTAGGCTATAAAAACTTTAGGATGAACCCTATATAAATGTTTAAATTTTGGGAAACTTTTCGGTATTTTGGTGAAATATTAAGTAAGTAGTTTCTGAACAAATAAATCCATGTTTGGATATAAACAATTGGATGTAGCTCTGGCACATATATACCTAGGAGTGAAAACACTGACAAGGAGTTTCGGGTTTGAACCAAGGTATCCTAGTACATAACAGCGGGCCTTGGTGGACTCCTGGGGGATATGTTTGTTTAATCATAATCTTTTTATGAATCATTATGAATGATTTATAGAGAAATTTTATTATTTAAGCATGATGATTTAATAAAAAAATTCTTTACAGTTAAAAGATTCATAAATTAAATAATCTTATCACTAGGGATTAAATATTTTTGAAGATGGTGTGAAATAAGATGAACTGTGAAAATGGTGACTGTAATGGACCATGTGCAGACAACCCTCTGATGGAATCCAAAATGGAAATTTTCATTGGAATGATGGACCAACTAACTCAAGTTATGGGAAATAACACCAATCTAGCTGAGAGACCAATCTCATCGTAAAGGGAACAACTTTATTTGAGTCCCTTATGTGTCAACAACCACCAACCATCAGTGGATCTACTGACCCATTGATTGATGAATATATTATCAGCTATATCGAGAAGATCTTTTCTGTGATCCTCTATTCAGAATAAGAGAATGTCACCCTGGATATTTTCTGGTTAGAGGGAGAAGATGATTAGTGGTGGGAAATAATTAAAAACACGAGTCCAAGATTAGAGGTTGAATCTATAGAGTGGGAAGAATTTAGAGGGATCTTCTTCAGTATGTATTTCCATCATTCCATGAGAACAAGAATGGAGAAGGAGTTTTTCAAGTTGAAGTAGAAGGAGAACGAATTTGTGGGAAGATACAAGATGTACTTCACAAGTATTTCTCATTACACCTCTATATTTTTCATGGATACATATGGTAAGGTTGATAGATTCTTCAGTGGGCTGAGACCTCATCTGTGGAAGAATCTATCCAACCAAGACTATGGTAGCTATGAGGAGATCGTGCGAAGCACGATGAAAGTCAAACTAATGTTTTGTGAGACGTAATGGTTTCATAAATCAAATAAAAATAAGATATTAATGGATCCATGATTAGGGACAAGCTTTGATCAGGGAATATGAGAAAAGAAAGTGCAACATCCCATGTGTAATAAATGTGGGAAGAACTATTTGGAGAACTGCCTGCTCGGGAGGAGGAAGTGATACAAGTGTGGAAGATTTTCCTATATCGTGCGAAATTGTCATAGTAAGGTGAAGCCACAACTTCACAAAACTAACAATAAGGGGAATATGGTGATGACCCTACCTAATGTCCAATTCTATAAGTGTGGACAACATTGGCACTTTTCTAATCACTGACTAAATTTGAGGGTAGTGGAGAGGAATCACCATCATCCTCAGCAATGACCAAGGGAATAGAGTCATAATTTTTCAATCAATATGGATGATGTTGAAGAACTAATTGATGTGGTGGAAGGTACTCTTGTTGTTCTCTCAAAGCTATAAATTTCTCTATTTGATTCTAGTTCTACACATTTTTTTATTTCCTCGAAGTTTGCATTGAATTTAGAATCAACCCCCGATTTACTAAAAGTAGAGTTATCAATCAAGACTCTTGGTGGAATTATACAAGAATTGTCAGTATTAAGAAACTCTAGTATTTAATTTAGTGAGAAAAATCTTATCGCAAATCTATTAGTCATTCCCATACTGGAATTTGACATTATATAAGTGATAGACTGGCTCTCAAAATACAGTATGAAGATCAAATGCAGAAGCAATAAAACCTTAGTATTCTTGAATAGGAAACCAAAAGGAATGTTACAAGGAGAGATATGTCAACCTAATATATGTCTATAAGAACCTCCTATATCCATATTTATGGAGTTTATCGGTGATGAAGAAGAAGGAAATGATAGTTTAAAGATATAGAATGTCACCATCGTCTAGGAATACATTGACTTATTTTATGAGGAGTTACCCAGACCTCCCCCATAAAGAGAGGTAGAGTTCTCTATTGAATTCATACATGGATCTCATCCGATATCAAAGACCCCATATAGGATTGAAAATGTGGAGATATAGGAATTAAAGAAACAACTCAAAGATATTTAGGAGAAGGGGTCTATCTAACCGTGTGTGTCTCCTAAGGGATCACTTGTTCTCTTTGTGAAGATGAAGGATGGATTAATGCAGCTATGTATTGATTATAGATTACTAAATGATATCACAACGAAGAACAAAACCCTCTTACATGAATTGGTGACTTATTTGACCAACTTCGTGGGGCTCAATTCTTCTCTAATATTGATCTTCGTTCTGGTTATCAGCAATTCATGGTGAATAAATAAGATATTCCAAGAACAACCTTCTACTCAAGATATGGTCATTATGAGTTTATTTTTATGCTCTTCAGACTGACTAATGTACCTTCTATTTTTAGGGATTTTATGAATAGATTTTTTAGGACTACCTTGATAACTTTGTGGTAGTTTTTATTGATGATATTATGATTTATTCCAAAACTCGTGAGGATCATGAGGATCATCTATGGGTTATTTTTCACATTCTATGGAATGAAAGGAATTTTGGAAAGTTTAGAAAATGTGAATACTTGTTACAAAAAGTTTCTTTCATGAGGAGGATTATTACCGATGAAGGAATCAAAGTATACCCTACTAAGAAAAAAGTTATCGAGGAGTGGCCTTAGCCTACAACAATAACTAATATTTTTAGTTTCCTTGGTTTAACATGATATTATCGAAGGTTTGTGAAAAAAATTTAATGGAATTCTAATCCATTATCCATGTTAACTTGAAAAGGGGTCAAGTTCATCATGACAAAGGAGTGTGAGGAAAGATTCCAAGAGTTGAAGAGGAGATTTTTTACTGCAAAAATTTTAACTCTACCCTAATGTGGAGAAGGATTAGTTATTTTTAGCAATGCATATCTGAAAGGGATTTGGTGTGTCCTCAAGAAAAATAACAAATTCATTGATTATATATCTCAATGGTTGAAGACTCATGAGAATAACTATCCTACGCATGATCGGGAGTGAGTTGCGGTCATTTTTTCTCTAAAGATATGGAGGCACTATCTTTATGAGAATAAATGTGATATATACAAATTCCATGAAATTTGGATGTATATTTGCTCTCAAAAGGAATTGATCATGAGACAAAGGAGATGGTTGGACCCTTTTAAAGATAATAATTTTTCAATTCACTGTCATCCCATAAGAGCAATCAAAGTCACTAATGAATTAAGAAGGAAGGACCCAGATGATATATCTATGTTGAGGATTGAAATAGATCCTTTGATCAATGACCTAGTAAATATGGATGTGGGAATTATAAAGTAAGGGACATCATCAACCCGATCCCAAATAATTTTTCAACTGCCATTACTAGATAAGATCAAGAAATTTCAAAAATAAGATCCTTTGTTACAGAATAGGATTGAGGTTGTGGTGAATGGGAAGTTCCCTGAGTTCAATATTGACCAAGAAGGTGTACTGAAATTTTGTACAAGACTATGTGTTCCATCTATTCCATAAATAAAGGAGCTGACGAATGAAGCTCATAGCTGTACATTTTCTATACATCCAGGAAGCGTGAAAATGTATAGGGACCTTTGTGATCATTATTGGTTGGATAATATGAAATGGGAGATTGCTGACTACACTTCAAGGTTCTTGGTATGTCAGCAAGTGAAGGAAGAGCGACAACTTCCTAAAGGGGTATTGCAACCACTACCCATACCAGCATGGATGTGGGACATTGTCACCATGGACATCGTCATTAGTCTCCCAAGAACATCCAAAGGAAACAATATGATATGGGTTATTGTGGACCATCGCACCAAGATACCCATTTTATCTCTATTTGGGATGATTTCACTCTTGATCATGTTTCCATGATTTATTTGAAGGAAGTGGTAAGGCTGTATGGAGTTCCACTTTCTATTGTATCTGATCATGATCCAAGGTTCACATCAATATTTGGGAGAAGTTCTTAACATGAACTGATCATGGAATTGAATTTCTACATGGCCTATCACCCCCAATCTATGGTCCAACCTGAAATGACTATTCAAACACTCGAGGACATGATGATAAAATGCTCAATAGAATTTAAAGGTGGATGGGATCAATATATCCCTTTAGTTGAGTTCTCTTACAAAACCATCTTCCACTCGATCATTTAAATGATGCACAGTGAAGCTCTCTCTGGGAAGCGATGTAGATCTCCTAATTTTTGGGATGAATCTGGTGAGAGAATGATTATTGGGCCTGATATTGTGTATTAGATGACAGCAAAAGTCCATGCCATCCCGCAACACATTAAGGCTGCTCAGAGTTGGAAAACGAGCTATGCCGACAACCATCAAAGGACTTGGAGTTTGATGTTGGTGACAAAGTTTCTCTTTTAATTTCACCTTGGAAGATATTAATGTGGTTTTGGAAGAAAGGGAAGCTCATACCTATGTACATTGGACCCTATGAAATACTTGATCGTGTAAGAGAAGTTTCCCATCAGCTTGCACTGCCTAAAAATCTAGGAAATGTTTGTGATGTCTTCCACATATCCATCTTAAGGTAGTATATACCTGACCCTTTATATGTACAAAATCCATAGGTGGTACAACTGGAACATGACCTCTTTATGAGGAGCATCCAGTGAAGATCTTGTATTATATGGACAAGGTTCTACGCATCAAGACTACCCACCTTGTTAAGTTGTTGTGGACAAACCACAAAACTGAAAAAGGCACATGGGAACCCGAGGTGGTTATGAGGCAGAAGTACACATACCTTCTCTCTTTTAAGGGTACGAGTTAAAATTTCAGGGAGAAAATTTATTAACGGGGTAAGAAGGTAAGGACCTGAAATTTGGAATGAAATTTGTTTCTTAATGTTGTATATTAATTTATTTTGTACTCAACAAAACACTGTCCTTTAATAAATGAAGTGAGTATAATTAAAATGATAAGGGTTGGTTTTGACTATAATATGACTGTTTTCCAATATTACCATTGGAAACTACACTCATATCATTCTGATTATTGTTTTTAAATTCAAATGATCATTGTTAATTAATACAGAAAGAAGAGTTGATGGCTTCATCCAGCAGACTCAGGCAATACGAAGCCCATTTGTTGGAGCTTGCGAAGGAGGTTGTGGTACTAGGCTTTGCTCTGGACCAATACCAAGATGAGATTCAATATGTGAAGCTTGAATAGACTTTTCTAATGGAGAATTTCAAGATGATAGAAATCACCACTCGACCAATTTTGTCCGAGCAGCCCCAAGATTATATAACCAAAGCACACCTTACACTTAGGCCCTATGCAGGTGTTATAAGGGGCTATGTATTGAGACCGTAGTTACATTGTGTAATCATTTTGTATAAATAAAATTATTATTAATTATTGTGGTAAAATTTTTGAATTTAAAATATTTGGATAAATATAGAATGAATTTATAAAAGTTCCATATTATTGAATTTTTTTGGAAAAAAGATTATTTTAAAATATTTTTGTAAACATTAAATAATTAATAATGTGAAATTATTTTTAAAAAATCGTCTTCTATAGTTTTGATCAGTATTATGTTTAGAGTCTAATTAGATCAACTTAATTTTTAGTGAATAGTAATGTATGAATAGTAATATTACCCTTGTGAATAGTAATGTAAGCAATGGAATAGTAAACTCACTTAAGAAAGTATAAATAAAATTTAGGCACCATGAATGGTAATGTGATATAATAGCTCTATTAAATAACTATTTCCAGAATTATTAGTTAACTATTAGTATTTTTCGAGTTAATAGGGTTTTTACTTAAAAATAAAATATCTCATAATTATAAAATTATTTTCCTAAAATGGAGTTCATTTTTGAATTCATATAATCAATATTAGGTTAGGGAGAAATTAAGATATTTTTATCAAATGTTTTGTTTTTTGGTAAATAGTAAAAATAAAGTTTTGAGTATCAGTGTGATTAATTACATCATTAATGATATAATAATGTTGTAATAATTCCAGTAAATATGTTAATAGTACTATATGTTAAAAGGTGTCCCAAGTTGCCAATGCCATTGGAAAATACCATGGTCAAGACCACAAGTATTCCAATACCATTGATGATGTGTCGCTTGGAAATTATTTAAATATTCCCTCTCTTTCTCTATAAATACCAACCCATTACTTCGTTAATTTGGTTCCAAATTCCTCCTCATCGATGTTTTAGTCTTTTTACCTCCCAAGGAGTCCTCCCAATGTTCTTTCAAGCCCCCCAAGGTCTCAACCATTAAGCTTTCGTAATTACCCTTCATGGTAAGGGAACCTCTCATCCTCCTCTTTTGGGGTATGTTCATATATGTACTTATTATGGTTAATGTTTTTTCCAAATTATTAGAGACCCTTTCCACTCAGATCAATGAATTTTATGAATTTTTATGTGATGCTGTTAGGATGCGGAATTTATGTAAAATAAATCTCATCTTCTCTTTTCTTTCAAGTTTCCTTTTCATACGGTATATCATTCCAAAATCCATACCATAAAATTATTTAAATATTATTCTATCACTATACTTTATTATTAGTTATTTATGAGTTGGGGACCAATTTCCCCTATCTTTTTTAATGTTTTCTAAAACCATGTTATATTGTTGTTATGCTGCAAAAATTTCATCTCAAAACCTCTCTCTTTTTCTCAAGAAATTCTATTATTTTCTTTATGTGAATACGAAAGAATATTTTGCTTTTGGGGTATTCATTAAGACATAAAAATGGTATATTTGGTTATGGAGTTTACATACATTAAACCCTCATTCCTTTTCCATGGGTTATAAATGTCATAACGATCACGTTTTTAAGCACTTTTAAAACATCATGGTTTTTAAATTAATCTCATTTATATTATTCGCTATTGGTTATTTAAAAAATGTTTGATTATGATATAAGTTAATAAAATTAAAATAAAGACATATTTATGGTGTTCCCTGATTGCGCTCCAATGCATTTGGTAAATAATTAATCTCTAGAGATGAAAAGTTTCATGATACCTTGGTGAATAACCCTGTTAATTTTTTTGACAAATTGGGGATGAACCTTGGTGATATGTTCATGAATGTCTATCATAAATATTGTAACCACATTTTCATGTTACGATTCTGTAATGTCCCGGTTTCGAAAGACACCTAGAGGCACCCCGTACCCAGTTAGTCACATGGCCTCAAGCACATTTCCCCAAATGTCAGAGGCTGCCGACTACCAGCGATGACCTTGGATGTGATAGTGGGAAAACTATGCCCACATTGGCAGAGTACAAAACAGAAGTAACATCACATACAACATCAGAAGCAGTAAATATCCAACAACAATAACAGTGGAAGACTGATAAATAAACAACTGGAGTAGAATTATGTGTAAATGATTCATTATACATATATTTACAAGAAAATAGCCTAACAAGTCACAATGCAAAAATACAGTACTAAACCCAAGTACAAAAGAAAGAAGATAAACTCCTCTGCATCACAAGCCATAGCTTGGTCCCATGCTCTCTAGCTCCAGTGCAATCAAGAACTTGAAGTAGAAAGGTGCTTTCCCTTATCTATACCTGCAAGAATATAATCAGTTTGGGCCCAAATGCATGACCCAAACAGGGTGTGAGATAAAAATCCCAATAGGCAACCACTCGATGATCTATGCCTAACAGTCAATGAATATTTGGAAGGTAAAAGTACAGAAAATAGTAAACATGAATGTACTCAGCAGAAAAAAATTCACAGTCTCTAGCATATAATTTACAAACAAGAAAGTAGCCACACAAGCCAGTTGAACAAATAGGTAACCATTTGGGTAATTCTCACTGCCTAACCCTTATGGTTCAACCTACAAGTACTAGAAACCCTCTAGGATGCACACACATTCTCACCCCTCTGGTTCAACTAAATAATAGACTCTCTAGGGAAGCACTCATCGTCAATTACCCTTATAGTCTCGTATCATACTAAAGGCACTCTGGGGAAGCACTCAACGTCTCATTCCCCCTATGGCCCATGTCGAGGAACTAAAGACACTATGAGGAAGCACTCAATGTCAATTCCCCATGTGGTCTTGCATCGTATTATAAAGAGACTCTGGATAAGCCCTTACGTCAATTCTCCCTATGGTCTACTACACTAGGTTCTCACATCCCTATGTAAAGTTAGCAAGTATCACATCACCTAACGGCCAAAGTGAACCTCACGAACTACTTGGATAGTAGTATACATCATCTCAGCATGGAAGAACAACAATCACACCATCCTATAACTTGGCATGGAACTATCAAAAGCCTAGCAGGCATAACATGACCAAACGTTCCTAAACAGGAAAAAAATGCATGGGAAAAACATCCAAAGCACAATAAATTACCCTATTCACAAACAATAACCTCTAATCAGGCATATAAGCAAAGCAGGGAAAAAACAAGGGAAAAATAGGAAACACACAATACCGCTTTCTAGGGTATTGGTGGAATTTCCACAAAAAACTCAAATACTTCCTACAGAAAGGCACATACCACCTACCTCGACGTTAGGAGATCAATATACTTGAGAAACGGGGCTTGAATCGCCTTAGAACGTCGAAGATTTAGGAAAATGCATAAGATGTTCAACCCATGATAACTTGAGAAAGATGATCAATTGGAAAAAATCCATAGGAGAAAGAAGAGCCTACCACTGCGGTTCCAATGCAATTGACGACAGATGATTCAGAGAATGGATGGAGGCTCTGGGCCTCGGAGGAGATTCACAGCCGTATGAGACACTCTTGGTCGAAGAAGCTGGAGAAGAAGCCTATTCTGGAAATTAGACGCGACCCTGGCCCGTTTAATGAAAAAAAGTAAAAGTGGTGTACGTTTGGAGTACAAGGTGTGTACTAGCCTTTTCTGTACTCTACTATAGGCAGCCTCCTTGTCATCCCTAAATGGTTGTGTGTGTGGCCATGACACAGCAAGCACATGACCTCGATTGGTAACAAAGTACATGGTGTGTACTCATAAAGTACACAATGTGTACTACAAGAATTTCAAGAAACTCGTATTTTCTCAAAAACACTAGAAAAGGGAAAAACATACCTGAAAAGAATGTCCAGGTTCTTACAAACTTCCCCCCTTAAAGAAATTCATCCCTGAATTTCCCTAGAGCGGGGTAGAAGAAGAAACCCCTAACAACTCTGGCCACTACAATCATACATCGAACTCCCTCTCTCAAGTCCCATCCTGTACTTTCCCATGCTGCCATTGCACAAGTACCAGAGGAATAGACCGGCCACGGAGAACCTTTGTACTACGATCGACAATCTAGATAGGATGCTCCTCAAATGATGCATCCAATTTGAGATCAACCTCCTCAGGCTGAATGAAATGAGACGAGTCTGAAACGTAATGTTGTAGCTGAGAAACGTGGAAGATGTCGTGCATATCCCGACACCTCTAAGGTAACTGAAACCGATAGGAAACTAGACCAACTCTCTCCAACACCTCAAATAGCCCGACGTACCACGGTGAAAGCTTACCCTATCTCTGAATCCTCTTGTATCCCAACCTCGGTGCGACACGTAGGAAAACCTGATCCCCTACCTCGAACTCCAGAGGTCATCTCCGCTGATCAGCAAAAGACTTATGTCGAGACTGTGCCGTAGCCATCCTCTTCCGAATCAACTCTATCTTCTCTATGGTCTCCTAAACAAGATGAGGTCCCAGCAAAGCTTCCTTTCCTGCCTCCAGCCATCATAAAGGTGATCGTCCTAGCCTACCATACAAATCCTCATAAAGTTCCATATGAATAGTTGCTTGAAAACTAATATTGTAGGAAAACTCCACAAGAGGTATATGCTTCTCCCAAGAACCTCCAAAGTCTAGAATGCATGTTCAGTGCATATCCTCAAGCACATGAACCATATGTTCGGAATAGACATCTTTCTGGGGACGGTATAGTTTACTGAAAAGCATTTGTGTACCCAAAGACTTCTAAAGTCCCTACCAGAAACGAGAAGTGAAATGTGAATCCATGTCTGAAACAATGGAGTATGGGACTCCATGAAAATGTAAAATCTCTCAGATTTAAAATCTCCCCATCTCATCAACACTGAAGGTCTCCTTGATCGGCATGAAGTGAGAAACCTTCTTGTGTTTGTATATGACAACCCATACCACATCATTCTCTCACTGTGACCTCAGAAACCCGGTCATGAACTCCCTCGTGAAATCATTCCACTTCCACTAAGGAATGGGTAACTATTGTAGAAGCCCTGCCGATCGCTGGTACTCATCCTTCACTTGCTAACAAGTAGAATACCTCATGATGAACCCAGAAACATCCCTCTTCAGTCCTGGCCACCAATGCTGACGGTGTAGATCACGATACATCTTGGTGATGCCAGGATGAACTACCCAAACTGTGGAATGAAAATCCTGCATCATCTCCTTGCATATATCCGCTGGCTCCCACACGCGTCCCTGGAAATGTAGATCTCATCCTCTCTTATAGCCCACCTTGTAATAGGGTCCTTTCCTAAAATGCATTCCCATAGGACTAAGCCTTCAGAATCTGAAATATGCCTCATTCGTACTCGATCAAGAAGGGTAGAGGTAACAACCACAAAAGAAAGAAATGCCTTCCGCTGACTATCGTGCACCTCCAAATGCATCTCAAAGAACATAACCATAAACTTCCACTTACTATTGGCCTCCTGAAATGACTGTAGCTGATTCCTTCTTCTTAGTGTGTCATCCACAGTGTTGCCTTTTCCTAGAATGTAGGCAAGCTCAATGTCAAAGGATAGATGGTACTCGACCCACCAGCACTCTCTCTGATTCAGATAAAGATGAGTGAATATGTACTTGAGACTCTTGTGGTCGATAAACACCACAAAGTGCTATCCTAGAAGATAATGTCTCAAACAATGAAAATCATGATCAACAGCTGGTAGCTCTAGATCGTGTGTCAGGTAACTCCTCTCATGTGGCCTCAACTGGCGAGACCCGTATGCAATGACTCCATCCCTCTGCATGAGCACAGCTCCTATCACAATACCAGAAGCATTATAGTATACAATGTACCTCTTTCCTGGATCTGGTAGACTAGTATTAGTGCTAAAGTCAATCTCCCCTTCAGCTCATGAAACACAGACTCACAAGAATTTGACCATAAGAATTTCGAACCCTTCTTTGTTAGACCCATCAGCAGTGCTTCTAAGCATGAAAAGTATGATATGAAGCGTCTGTAGTACCCATCCAACCCTAGGAAACTCTGTACCTCAATGAAGTTATTTGAATGCTCCCATGAAACTACTGCTCTCACTTTCTCTAGGTCTACTGATACTTATGTCTCTTAGATAACATTACTCAAGAAGTGAATCTGATCCACCCAAAAGTGGCACTTCGATAGATTAGCATATAACTGATGCTCCCTCAGTGTAATCAAAACGATCTCAAGATGGGTTGCATGGTTGGGTCGAGTATTATAGTTCACCAATATATCATCCACAAATACCACCTTGAAAGAGTCTAAGTATGGATGGAACACTTGGTTCATCATGCCATGAAAACGGTAGGTGTGTTCATAAGACCGAACTGCATAACCATATACTCTTATAGACCATACCTACTCCGGAAAGCTGTAAGTGGTATATCAGATGTTCTAACGTGAAACTAATGATAACTGGACCTCAAATAAATCTTTGAGAACACCTGGGCTCCTCAAAGATGATCAAATAGATCATCAATCCTAGCCAAGGGATACCGGTTCTGGACCATCAACTGGTTTAGCTTCCGATAATACACACAAATCCTAAGGGTACTGTCTCGCTTCTTAATAAACAGGACAGGCGAACCCCAAGGAGAAGTACTGGGTCGGATAAAACCCTTCACCTATAACTCCTCCAACTGCTTCGTGAGCTCATGTAGCTCAGTTGCAGACATCCTATAAGGAGGTATGGACACCGGTGCTGCTCCTGGAATGAGCTTAATAGAAAAGTCCACCTCACTCTCTGGAGGGAAACATGAAAAGTCCTATGGAAAGACATACCTGAAATTATCCACCACTGCAGGAAATCCTAACTATGAAGTCCCCTGGTCATGCAGATAAAGACTAGCAATCTGGGCTGTAACTGCTCCAAACCCATGATGCTATGGAACCGCTCTGCTCGCCTGAACATCCCACTTTCCTCTATGAATAAAGGATCCACCCTCTAGTGATACAAAACTCACTCTGTGGTGATAACAGTCGATGAATACCTGGAAGGGAACTAGACAGTCCATTTTGATAGTGACATCATAGCTCGTCATCTCTATGACATAGAGGTCCTATAAGAAATGATATCCTGCCACCTCTAGAGGGAACTCCTTGCACTGATGTACACTAGTATTCCTAGTCCCAAACGGTGTGTCTAGAGTCATGGTATCGATAGAGGAAAAGATACAGAGCCCAAGGCTCTCCACAACAGCAACAAAGATAAAGCTATGGAAAGCCCCTATGTCGAAAAGAGAAGAAGATAAAACCAAGGCTAATAAGACCGTATCTCAAATGGTGGAATGTCTGGGATCCCACTCCTGAAGGGTTTGCTCCACTGAAAAAGTATGGCCTGCACCATGACCATATGACCCTAACTAACCACTCTGAGATGATCTACCCTGATGTTGCTGTAAGACTGATGACAGGCCACCATGGCCTCAACCTCCACGTCAGCCCGAATGGCTAGAAGAACTCCAGTTCCCAGACTGATGAGAAACTGGTGGCACTGTTCCTGAACAAGGAGTAATGGAAGAACCCTAGTCACCCGCTGCTAGTGAGGAATCCTGACAAAAGCCCCGAAACTCCTCCCACTCCATAACCTGCTGATGATCCGCATGTGTGATCACGTCACACCACCTCTTCGCAGAGTCTCAAAGAATTTAGCTAGCGAGCTTGACCCGCCTTTTTAAAGGCGTCTCGAGATTCTCAAAGATCCTCATCATGGCTTCTAGCTAGGACCCTATAGCCTGAGGTCCTATTTCGCCTGAGAAGGTGGGAGGATGCTACTGCAGGAAAAATAATGTCAAGTCTTTTATAGTCGAGGCAGGAGGCGGTTCTCCCTGGAAGGTATGCATCATCCTCAGAAATCCTTCCCTAAACTGCACATCAGTGCCCGTAACCGGTATCACTGCTGGTACCAAGTCTGGCACAATAGGATGATCTATGGGAAGAACCTGATCAACAAGATCTGGCATCTGATCACTACCCTACAACTAGTGGACAACTGGAGGACGTCTCGGTGCCATGACGCTGAAAGGTCAATCACACTTGTTAGATCAAGATTAATAAATGATGAGAACACAAGAACACAATTGGGGAATACGATAAATAAACATTCATGTTTTACAAAACATGAATACACGGTGTGTATAAAAACTATAGGGCATGTTTTTTTAATCCATTCACATGGGCGTGTACTTCTACCACAAATGGTCATGTAACGTCCAAACTACACAGCGTGTTGTCCCCACACACGGCGTGTACTTCAACTATATTCCCCTTCCCAAGTCTCCTTACATGGCTAACCCACACAGTCCTCTTAATCCTAGACTACACGATGTGTTCACTAAGGACACAACGTGTACTAGATAAGGTTTCAACGACCCGTGTTGTTAGATACACGACCGACTAAACGTCTCACTCTACACAGCTTGATCCTTGGGAAGACGAAGTGTAGTTAAAGGCTTTCCTCGGCCCATGTTGTTAGTGACACGATCGGGTACTTATGGAATGACGTGTGAAAATAGGACACAATGTGTAAAGTTAAAGTTTATCCAACTGTGTCATTATTCACATAGGTAGGCACACGGTCACTACAACACGGCGTGTACTTACCGTACACGGCGTGTTTTTGAAGTTTTTCCAAAACCCCGTGTTTCTTCCCACACAGTCAGTGAAACGATTTAAAAACTACACAGCGTTTATTCCTAAAGTAGACACCATGTATTCTGGGTTTTTCCAGGAAGTATCTCAGAAACTGCTCTAAAGCCTAGAAAACACAGAAAAAAAGCATGAAGGTGCCAAATTACAATCTGTGAGGGCCCATACTCCCCGAGAATCAAAGCTTGGAATCTCCTATATATCATATAAAAGGGGAAAAAGTCAATCATCCACCAAGTTTCAATTCAAGAGGGCCCATAACACCTCAAGAATAAAAATTTGTCATCCATTCTAGTAAATCTCTACACAAATAATTTCCTATCAAACACGAGGTATTTCTATCAAGGAAACTATCACAATAGAATGCATATTTTACACATCATCTATCACAACAACATGAAATCACTAATGCATCCTAGATTCCATGGAAAAAATGCATGACATGTGATTTCAAGCAAGTGCCTATATGATGCATGAGATAGAATACCCTCATCTCGTCGGGTTTCAACAGAAATAGAACCTCAATAATATCAAAAGTAACAACACACATCATGCCGGTCACTCAAGGTGAAATCAAATCAACTGTAAAAATTGGAAAACCAAAATAAATTATTGTAAACGAGGTAGATTGTCTGTTCCTTGTACACAGGTTAGATACTCCCGGGCAGAGATTATTACCAAGTACCTATTTCATCCTATCCCTGGCTATAGGATCCAAACAGTAAGTCAAGAGAAAAGAATTTCTCTGATACCACTTGGTAACGTCTCGGTTCTAGAAGCCACCCAGAGGCGCCCCGTACCCGGTTGGTCACATGGCCTCAAGAACATTTCCCCGAATTCTAGAGTCTACTGACTAGCAGTGAGGGCCTTGGGTGTGATAGTGGGGAAACTATTCCCTCATTGGAAGAGTACACAATGGAAGTAACACCACATACAACAGGGGAAGCTATAAATATCCAACAACAATAACAACAGAAGACTGATAAATAAACAACTAGAGAAGAAATATGTGTAAATGATACATAATACATATATGTCTAGGAAAACTGCCAAACAAGTCACAATGATGAAATACAGTACTAAACCCATGTACAAAATAAAGTAGATAAACTCCTCAGAATCGCAAGCCATAGCTTGGTCCCATGCTCTCCATCTCCATTGCAATCAAGAACCTAAAGTAGAAGGGAGATTTCCCTTATCTATACCTTCCAAAATATAATATATTTGAGCCTAAAATCATGACCCAAACAAGTTGTGAGATAAAAATACAAGTAGGATACCACCCGAAGATCTGTGCCTAACAGTCAGTGAATATATGGTAGGCAAAAGTATAGAAAATAGTAAACAGAAAAGTACTGAACAATAAAAAATCCACAGTCTCTAGCATATAATGTACAAACAAGAAAGCAGCCACACAAGCAAGTAGAACAAACAGGTAACCCTCTGGGTAGTTCTCACAGCCTAACCCTTATGGTTTAACCTATAAGTACTAGAAGCCCTCTGAGAGGCACACACAGTCTCACCCCTCCAGTTAAGTTAAAGAATAGAATCTTTGGGGAAGAACTCACCGTCAATTCCCCATATAGTCTCATATCATGCTAAAGGCGCACTAGGGATGCACTCAACGTCTCATTCCCATTGTGGACCACATCGAGGAACTACAGACACTCTGAGGAAACATTGAACATCAATTCCCCCTATGGTCTCACTTCTTATTATAAAGACACTTTGGAGAATCCCTTACGTCCATTCTCCATATGGTCTACTACACTGGGTTCTCACAGCCCTGTACAAAGTAAGTATGTATCGCATCGCTTAATGGACAAAGTGAACCTCAAGAAATACTTGTCTAGCAGTCTATAACATCTCATCATGGAAGAACAATAGTCACACCATCCTACAACTAGGCATGGAACTGGAAAAATCCTAACAGAAAAAATTAGACCAAACAGTCCTAAATAAGAAAAACATGCATGAGAAAAACATCCAAATCACATTAAATTTCCCTATTCACAAACAATAACCTATAATTAGGCATTTAAGCAAAGCATGAAAAAATCAAGGGAAAAACAGGAAACACACAATACCTCGTTCAAGGGTATTGGTGGAATTTGCACAAAATACTCAAAGACTTTCTATAGAAAGGCACAAACCACATACCTTGACTTTTGGAGATCGATATACTTGATCCACGGGGCTTGAATCTCTTTAGAACATTGTAGTTATATAAAAACTCATAAGATGTTCAAGCCACGATAACTTGAGAAAGAGGAGGAATTGGAAAACAAATCTCTAGGAGAAGGAAGAGCTTACCGCTGTGGTTCCAACCCAATCGACGGAAGTCGATTCAGAGAATGGATGGAGGCTCCGGGGCTCGAAGGAGATTCGCAGATATACGGGATTCTCTCGGTTGAAGAATCTTGAGAAGAATCGTGTTTTGGAGATTACACGCCACCTCGACCCGTTTAATGGAAAAAAGAAAGTATACAACGTGTACTTTTGGAGTACACAATGTGTACTAGGATTTTACGTACTTCGCTTTATGCGGCCTCCATGTCACCCCTACATGGCTGTGTGTGTGGCCATGACACGGTCAGCACACGGCCTCAAGCAGTAATGTAGTACACGGTGTGTATTCATAAAGTAAACAGCGTGTACTTTTAAAATTTCCTAAAACTCCTCTTTTCTCAAAAACACCCAAAAAAGAAAAAATTTACCTAAAAAGAAGGCCCGGGTTCTTACAAACTTCCCCCCTTAATGAAATTCATCCCCAGATTTCCCTAGCATGGAGTAGAAGAAGAAACCATGAACAAATTTGGCCACTGTGATCGTACATCCGCCTCCCTCTCCCAAGTCTTGTCTTTTACTCACCTGTGCTACCATAGCACCCATACCAGAGGAATAGACCAGCCATGGAGAACTTTTTTACTACGATCGACAATCCAGATAGGATTATCCTCAAACGATGCATCCACTTTAAGCTCAACCACCTCAGGTTGAAAGACATGATATGGGTCTGAAAAGTAATGTCGGAGCTGAGAAACGTGGAATACGTCATGCATAGCCCGGAACCTCTGAGGTAACTGCAACTGATAGTCAACCGGCCAAACTCTCTCCAACACCTCAAATGGCCCGACATACAATGGTGAAATCTTACCCTGTCTTTGAATCATCTTGTGTCCCAACCACGGTGAGACACATAGGAAAACCAGATCCCCAGCCTCGAACTCTAGAGGTTGTCCTTGCTGATCAGCATAAGACTTCTATCGAGACTGTGTCATAGCCATCCTCTTCTAAATCAACTCTATCTACTCTGAGGTCTCCTGAACAAGATGAGGTCCCAGCAAAGCTGCCTCTCCTGCCTCCAGCAAGCATAAAGGTGATCGACATGGCCTATAGTACAAAGCCTTGTAAGGTTCCATCTTAATAGTTGTTTGAAAACTATTATTGTAAGAAAATTCCACAATAGGTATATGCTTCTCCCAAGAACCTCCAAAGTCCAGAATGCAAGCTCGGAGAACATCCTCAAGCACTTGAAATGTACGTTTGGACTGACCATCTGTCTGAGGATGGTATGATGTACTCAAAAGTACATGTGTACCCAAAGACTTCTAAAGTACCTTCCATAACCAAGAAGTAAAACACATATCCCTGTCTAAAACAACGGAGTGTGGAACTCCATGCAGACATACAATATCTTAGATGTACAACCTCCCCATCTCATTAACACTAAAGGTCTCCTTAATCGACAAGAAGTGAGAAACCTTCGTGAGTTTCTATATGACAACCCATACCACATCATTCCCTCACGGTGACCTCGGAAACTCCGTCACAAATTCCATCGCGACATCGTTCCACTTCCACTCAGGAATGGGTAACTTCTGTAGAAGCCTTTCCAATCGCTGGTGCTCAGCCTTCACCTACTGACAAGTAGAACACCTAATTAAGAACCCAGTAACATATCTCTTTATACGTGGTTACCAATACTGACGGTGTAGATCACGATACATCATGGTGACGCCAGGATGAACTACCCAAACTGTGGAATGAAAATCCCGCATTAGCTCCTCGCGTATGACCACTAGCACCCACACGCGTCCCTAGAAATGAAGGATCTAATCATTGCCTATAGTCCAACTAGGAATAGGGTCCTCTCCCGACACACCTTCCCGTAGGACTAAGCCTTCAGAATCTGATAGCTGCCTCATTCGTACTTGATCAAGAAGGGTAGAGGTAACAACCAAAAAAGAAAGAAACGTCTTCCCCTAACTGTCATGCACCTCCAAATGCATCTCATAGAACAGATCCATAAGCTTCCACTCACTACTGGTCTCCTAAACTTCCTGTAGTTGAGTCCTCCTGCTCAATGCATCAGCCATAGTGTTGCCTTTGACATGTGTGTAGGCAAGCTCATTGTCAAAGGACTGAAGGTACTCGACTCACCTTCATTGTATCAGATTTAGATCATGCTGAGTGAAGATGTACTTGAGACTCTTGCAGTTGGTAAACACCACAATGTAATCTCCCAGAAGGTAGTGTCTCCAATAGCGCAAATCTTGAACAATAGCTGCTAGTTCCAAATCGTTCATCGGGTAACTCCTCTCATGTGGCCTCAACTGCCGAGACCCGTATGCAGCGACTCCATCCCCCTGGATAAGCACAGCTCCTAGACCGATACCAAAAGCATCACAGTAGACAGTGGAGCTCTTTATAGACTCTGGAAAGACTAGTATCAGTGCTGAAGTCGACCTCCCCTTCAGCTCCTTAAAGGATGACTCACAAGAATTTGACCATAATAATTTTGCACCCTTCTTGGATAGACCCGTCAGCGGTGCTTCTAAGCATGAAAATTCATGTATGAAGCGTCTGTAGTACCCATCTAGCCCTAAGAAACTCTGTACCTCAAAGACGTTCTATGGATACTCCGAGAAAACTACTCCTCTCACTTTATCTGGGTCTACTAATACTTTTATCTGTTAGATAACATGACCCAAGAAGTGAATATTATCCACCCAAAAGTGGAACTTCAAGAGCTTAGCATATAACTGATGCTCCCTCAGTGTACTAAAAATGATCTCAGGATGGGTAGCATGGTCATGTCGAGTGTGATAGTACACCAAGATACCATATATGAAGACCACAAAAAAAGAGTCTAACTATGTATGGAACACTCGGTTCATCAGTTCCATGAAAATTGTAGTTGCGTTCATAAGACCGAACGACATAACCATATACTCCTATAGACCATACCTGGTCTGGAAAGCTGTAAGAGGTATATCAGATGGTCTAACATGAAACTGATGATAATCAGACCTGAAATAAATCTTTGAGAACACCCAAGCTCCTCGAAGCTGATCAAATAGATCATCAATCCTAGGAAAGGGATATTGGTTCCTGACTGTCAACTTGTTCAGCTTCTGATAATCCACAGAAATCCTAATGGTACCGTCTGCCTTCTTCGCAAACAGGATAGGCGTACCCCAAGGAGAAGTACTGGGTCGGATAAAACCCTTCACCTGTAACCCCTCTAACTGCTTCTTGAGCTCCTGTAGCTTAGGTGTAGCCATCCTATAAGGAGGGATGGACACCGGTGTCACTCCTAGCATGAGCTCAATAGAAAAGTCTACCTCCCTCTTTGAAGGAAAACCTGAAAAGTCCTCTGGAAATACATCCTGAAAACGATCCACCATTGGAGGAAAATCTAACTGTGAAGTCCCCTGGTCATCCAGATAATGACTAGCAATTTGGGATGTAATTGATCCCTACCCATGATGCTCTGGACCCTCTCTGCTCGCCTGGACATCCCACTCGCCTCTTTGAAGAAATAATCCACCCTATAGTGATACAAAAATCACTCTGTGGTGATAACAGTCAACGGCTACCTGGAATGGAACAGGAAAACCCATTCCAAGAATGTCATTATAGCTCATCATCTTTAGGACATAGAGGTCCTACAATAAGTTATACCCAGACACCTCTAGAGAGCACTCCTTGCACTGACGTACACTAGTCGTCATAGTCCCCAACAGTGTGTCTGGAGTCATGGTATCGATATAGGAAAAGATAAATAGCCCAAGGCTCTCCACAACAGCAACAGAGATAAAGCTATGGGAAGCCCCTATGTCGAAAAGAGCTGAAGATAAAACTGAGGCTACTAAGATAGTCCCTCGAATGGTGGAAGGTCAGCGATCCTACTCCTGAAGGGTCTGATCCACTATAAAATTCTGGCCTGCACCACAGCCCTATGACCCTTCTTGACCGCTTTGAGAGGATTCACCCTGCTGTTGCTGAAAGACTGGTGACTGTCCACTATGGCCTCGACCTCCACATCACCTAGAATGGCCGGAAGAACTCCAGTTCCCAGACTGGTTAGAAACTGGTGGCACTACTCTTGAACGATGAGTCATGGAAGAACTCATGTCACCAGCTGCTGGTTAGATAACCTGATAGAAGCGCAGAAACTCCTCCCACACGATAACCTGCTGATGACCCGCATGTGAGATCACATCCCACCACCTCTTGGAGGAGTCTCGTAACATGTAGGTAACGAGCTTGACCCAACTTTCTGGAGCAATCTTGAGATTCTCAATGATCGTCATCATGGCTTCTAGCCATGAATCTGCAGCCTAAGGTCCTCCTTCCCCTATGAATGTGGGAGGATGCTACTGCTGGAAATCTCGTGTCAACTCTACGATAGTCAAGGAAGGAGGCGGTGCTCCCTATAAGTTCTACATAATCCCTAGAAAGCCTTACATAAACTGTGCATCGACACCAGTAACCGATATCACTGGTGGTGCCAAGGCTGGCACAATAGGATCATCTGCGGGAAGTCCCTGATCAGCCATATCTGGCATCTGATCAATACCCTGCAACTGGCGGACAACTGGAGGACGTCTCGGTGCCATGACTCTAAAAGGTCAAATGCACACTTTAGATCAAGACTAACAATGAATGATAACACAAGAGCACAAGAGGGGAATAGGAGAAAGAAACATTCAAGTTTTACAAAACATGGCTACACATCATGTATAAAAACTATACGGCGTGTTATTTTAAGACATTCACATGGGCATGTACTTCTTCCACAACTGGTCGTGTAATGCCCAAACTACATGGCGTGCTGTCCCCACATATGGTGTGTACTTGAACTATATTCTCCTGGCTAAGTCTCCTTACACAGCTAACCCACATGGTCCTCTTAATCCTAGACTACACTGCGTGTTCACTAAGGACACGACATGTACTAGATAAGGATTCATTGTCCCGTGTTGTTAGTTACACGGTCGGACGCACAGCTCACTCTACACGGAGTGCTCCATTGGAACACGGCGTGCACATAAAGACTTTCCTCAACCCCGGTTGTTAGTGACAACAGCCGGGTACTTATGGCATGGTGTGTGAAAATAGGACACGACATGTAAATTCAAAGTTTATTCAATAGTGTCGTTTGTCACATGGGTGGACACACGGTCACTACAACATGGTGTGTACTTACCGTACATGGCGTGTTCTTGAATATTTTCCACAAAACTATGTTTATTCACACATAGTTAGTTAAATGGTTTAAAAACTACATGGTGTGTATTCCTAAAGTACACGCCGTATATTATGGGTTTTTCTAGGATGTAGCTCAGAAACTGCTCTGAATCCTAGAAAACACAGAAAACATGCATGAAGATGACAAATTCCGATCTGTGAGGGACCATACTCCCCGAAAATCAAATCTTGGCATTTCTTACATATCATATACAAGGGAAAAAAGTCAATGATCCACCATGTTCAGATTCATGAGGGCCCATAACACCTCAAGAATCAAAATTTGGCGTTCATTCCAGTAAATCTCTACACAAATAATTTCCTATAAAATAGTGGGTATTTCTATCAAGGAAACATTCACAACAGCATGGATATTTTACACATAATATATCAAAACAACATGAAATCACTAATTCATCCTAGATGGAATGGTAAAAATGCATGACATGTGATTTACAGCAAGTTCCTATATGATGCATGGGATGGAATACCCTCATCTCATCAGGTTTCAACATAAATAGAACCTCAATAATATCGACAGTAATTACACACATCATCTGGGTCACTCAAGGTGAAATCAAATCAACTGTAACAATTGCAAAACCAAAATAAATTGTAGTAAAAGATGTAGATTGGTTTTCCCTATACACGGGTTAGCTACTCCAGGGAACAAATTATTACCAAGTACCTATTCCATCCAATCCCAGGCTATAGGCTTCAAACAGTAAGCCAAGAGAAAAGAATCGCTTTGATACCACTTTGTAACTTCCCAGTTTCGAAAGCCACCCAGAGGCGCCCCGTACCCAGTTGGTCACATGGCCTCAATCACATTTCCCCAAACACCAGAGGCTGCTGACTAGAATAAAGGGACTTGGGTGTGATAGTTTGGAAACTATTCCCTCATTGGTAGAGTACACAACGAAAGTAACAACACATAAAACAGCCGAATCAGAAAAAACCCTAAAACAATAACCGCATAAGACTGATAAATAAACAACTAGAGCAAAAATATGTGTAAATGATGCCTGATACATATATGTCTAGGAAAAGAGCCAAACAATTCCGAATTATAAAATATATTACTAAACCCATGTACAAAAGAAAGCAGATAAACTCCTCAACATCGCAAACCATAGCTTGGTCCCATGCTCTCCAGCTCTAGTGCAATAAAGAACTTGAAGTAGAAGGGCAGGTTCCATTATCTATAACTGCAACAATATAATCTGTTTGTGCCCAAAAGTATGACCCAAACAGGGTGTGAGATGAAAATCCCCATAGGAAACCACCCGAAGATCTGTGCCTAACAGTCAGGGAATATATGGCAGGTAAAAGAACAGAAAATAGTAAATAGAAAAGTACTGAACAACAAAAAAGTCATAGTCTCTAGAATATAATGTACAAACAGGAAAGCAACCACACAAGAAAGTAAAACAAACAGGTAACCCTCTAGGTAGTTCTCACAGCCTAACCCTTATGGTTCAACCTACAAGTACTAGCAACCCTCTGGGAGGTACACACAGTCTCACCCATCTGGTTCAGCTAAAGAATAGAATCTATGTGGAATCAGTCACTATCAATTCCCCCAATAGTCTCGTATCATACTAAAGGCACTCTTGGGAAGCACTAAATGTCTCATTCCCCTTGTGGCCCACGTCGAGGAACTATAGAAACTCTAAGGAAGGACTCAACGTTAATTCCCCATGTGGTCTCACATCGTATTATAAAGACACTCTGGAGAAGCCCTTATGTCCATTCTCCCTATGGTCTACTACACAAGGTTCTCACAGAACTTTGTAAAGTCAGAAAGTGTCCCATGGTATAATGGCCAAAGTGAACCTCAAGACCTACTTTTCTAGTAGTCTACAACATCTTATCATGGAAGAACAATAGTCACACCATCCTACAACTAGGAATGGAACTGGAAAAAGCCTAACATGAAAAAACTAGACCAAATGGTCCTAAACAAGAAAAACATGCTTGGGAGAACACCCAAAGCATAGTAAATTACTCTATTCACAAACAATAACCACTACTCAAGAATATAAGCAAAGCAGGAAAAAAAAGCGGAAAAAAGGAAACACACAATACCCCATTCAAGGTTATTGGAGGAATTTTCAAAAAATACTCAAAGACATTCTACAGAATGGAACAAACCACCTACCTCGACATTAGGATATTGATATACATGAGCCACGAGTCTTGAATCTCCTTATAAATTCATAGATCTATGAAAACACATAAGACGTTCAACCGACGATAACTTGAGAAATAGGTTGAATTGGAAAACAAATCTCTAGGAGAAGGAAGATATTACTACTGCAGTTCCAACACAATTGACGACGGTCGATTCGGAGAACAGATGGAGGCTTGGGGCTCAATGGAGATTCAAGGTCGTACGAGATGATCTCTATTGAAGAAGCTTGGGGATAAGCATGTTCTAGAAATTATACATGACCCTGGTCCATTCAGTGAAAATAATAAAGTACACAGCGTGTACTAGGCTTTTCCGTACTCTGCATTCGGTGGCCTCCATGTCACCCATACATGGTTGTGTGTGTGGCCATGACACGGTCAGCACACGGCCTCGAGCGGTAATGAAGTACACGACATGTACTCATAAAGTAGACGTCATGCACTTCAAGAATTTCCAAAAACTCCACTTTTCTCAAAAACACAAGAAAAAGGAAAACCGTACCTAAAACGAAGGTCCAGGTTCTTAAACATTCATGTTATTGTTTCTATGAAATTCCTATTTTATCATTCATTTATGATATCCCTCGTGTTCTTGTTGATATCACTCAAGATCACATGTAAAATGTTTCACTTTTTTTCTTTACTGGGCCTTCTTCCCACCCTTTCCTTCGATGTATGACTCTAAGTAATGATATATAGTATTTTTACTTATGATAAACTTTTGATGAAGCCTTACAATTGTATTAGATGAATGTTTTATGTTGTTTTTAGGCATATTGTTATTGATTTCCAAGACACTATATGTTAAATATCCTCTGTTTGTAAAATATAATGAAAAGTTATGTAATAAAAAGGCAGGATTCCATATAATATATACATTTCATTAATATAATTCAAAAAAAGTTATTTTTTTATTTAAAACATTCATGTGCACATAAAAAGTTTTTTTCAGAAAAACATTTACTTTTATTTTCAAAAGGTTTTCATTTTCATTACTAATTAATTGTTCACCAATGAATTTAACAAATATACATCTATAAACCAGATTTTAATAATTTATTTAATCATATTAATATCTACCATTCCAAATTCTAGGTGATTACTATCATATTATGTAAAAATATTATGATAGTATGTGATGGGTTGTTGAAACTTGGTGTTGTGTGTAATGCAAGCTACACTCTTTCTTTTGTGTGTAACCCAAGATAAAATTAGTGTTTTGTGTAAATTAAAATATAAAGAATATTAAATAAATCTAAAAAAATCAAAATCTTTGGGTGTTATATATATTCTTGGGAAAAATTAATAAACCAATGAATATTATATTAAAAAACACCCATTTCCTACTATTGTAAATATAGCCGTCACCACCCCATCAAATCACACATTATAAGTCTTATAGGTTTTTAAATTTATACCAAATTATTTTATTAATACTCTATATAAGATCATATAGTGGGTGGTCTCACGAAATAACATTCCAAGGATACTTAATGGTTAGTATAAGAGGAGACATCTAAAGGATAAGGTTATACTCTTTACCAAGATTCTAGTATTTCTTCCTCTTTATCCTCAAAAAAATTACAACCATTAAGAAATAATGGAACAATTATTATAAATATACTATAATTGTATTGTGATAATTCAACATAAATTATCAAAACTCTTTTTATTTCATTCTAAAATGATAACAATTGTTCATATTATGGTGGCTTCAACACCTCTTATACAACATACATTATTTTTTACCACCACCATCATTGATGGTATTAATTATATTTTTATGGTTTGAAATTAAATAAATAAGTATATTTTATTTTTTTTCATTATTCTTTAAATGGTTAGTATTCATAAAGTTAATAGAATCCATATATGATCACTATGGTTGTAAAAACAACTTACGCTAGTTTATTGCATAGAGATAATAAGTAAACTCTATGAATCATTTATATTTTTAATAATATTTGAATTTCAGGACAATTTTTAACTCTATAAACAACTTTAACAAAAATTAATAACACTTATATAGATATGGAACCATTTTATAATGAAATTTTATATTTACCGACAAGTGATATGACCTACAAACAATGACACGAATGACTTGGGGACTATAGAATCATGAACATTATCTCAATTAAATGACTATGAAATGACAATTTTTTTTGATAATAAATAAAATATATTTGAATAAGGTTCTAAATAATGTATTTTACAAACTTTATTTGATTATATAGGATATTATGTAAAATTTCTAATTGAATAAGGACCTATGGTTTGGGAACTTCTGAACCACCCCGTTTATTTTCGGTCAATACTTCTTAATTTAAAAATCAATACATCACAATATTTTTATCTTGTATTTCATTAATATATATTTAAACATATGTTACCATAAAATATATTCCTTGTTATTATCACATGTATTTATTGTGTATATGAAGATTTTATGGTTTTCTTTATAATTTCATTCGTTAATAAAATCAAAGTAAAGGGAACTAATATGTTTTTACCCCATTTCAAGTACCAGTCCATAAAATTTTTAAACCATCATTGATCTCAAATGTCTATAATTTTATAATGAAAAACCTTTTTATTTAAATTCTTATGTTAAGGAAATTAATGTGCTCTTTCCCCTATTTAATGACCCTTTTCCCTTTCCCATAAAACCCTACTTAAGAGGTATATTACAGAAGTTACTTTTCCACTCTATTTCACATATTCACTTCATTTGGACATCACTTATTTGGAACATTGCTTAATTTTCACATATAGACGTACATTAATTATTTATTCCCATATTTCATGGAAAAAATTATGATATTAAATCTAGAAATTCTATAATACAAGATTATATAACTCATTTCATTCCATTGGTAATTTTTATGTTTATGAATTATGTTTTATTTCCTTTGGTGGAACAAATATACATGTATATATTATGATGGTTAAACACAGATTTTTATCCAATGAATTGAGTAATTTTATGTCTCATGATATTATATATTTGGGATTATATAGTAAGGATAATCTATGATGGGACTATGTTCACAATGTTTTGTTTTCTTGGTAGTAAACATCGACTTATTGTTATGTCATATTTTATATTGTTTCCTCATTATTATGATGCTATGATTCTTTGACTTTATATTATTTTTGTCATGCCTTCTTGTAAAAATTCATCTACCTTTTCCATTATGTCATTATTTCATGTTATTTGACAAATATATTATGCTCCTTTATCATGCTTATTTTTGTATTGGGATTTATATCTTACCTCTTTTGTTAATATATACCAAAAATTTTAAGATATACTTTTAGAAGATCAGGAAGATATATTATCTCATTATGTATATTAAAATAAATATTTTTTATTTTAGTTTCATGTTGATATTTTATGTACCTAGGCTTTCAAAAACACTAGGCCTTACGATCGTTGGGTTGTTTTTATTGGATATTCATATTAAAAATCATGTAATAATTTGTATAATAGGCTTGGTTCCATTAAAAATGTAACATAATTGAATATAATAGTCCATATAAGTTAATTGTAAGGATAAATGTAATTATCATATTCAAATGAACTAATATATGATTTTTTTTACCATATTATCACAAATATATAAATAAGAAAAAACTATTTATATATTTCTAGGATTTCCCTAACACATATAACAAATTGATCCAACTATTATATAAAATAATAATAAAGTATGTAACATTGATTAAAATCCTCCGTGTTCCTGCCTTCTAACCACTACATGATGCATAAACTCCTACAAATGTTGGATTCTAGATAATCTTTAAACATAGCTCATTATTTTTGTTCCTTCATTATAAAGCTAGTATATTAAAGCCTCACTCAATCTTATGTTTCTTACTGAGTTCTTGGAAACCACATGTTATATGAGATTATACTATAATTATATTCATGATACCTTTTATGGGTTATTTCTCAAGTCCCAATATCCAAGGTCATATCTGCAAAAATGAAATTCCGTTTACTCCCAATGTTACTCTGATACCATTTTAAAGAAACCTTGACCTAAATTCCCATACGATACCTGCTTTATAGATATTGTACCCTAGGAGTGATCCTAGATTTCCTAGGGCTAGATACCAACACCACATTGGTTATAATTACAATTCATTGATAAGTTTTAAAAAACTCTACATGACACATTTATATGTTGGATTATTAGAAATGTTACACAAAACCAAACAAGTTATATAAAAATATAAGAGAAATAAACTCACCAAATCCTTATATATATTAATGAAATAAAGAAAAAATAATAAGTAGCCTAAAACATAAAAACAATCAATAAAAATAATCTAGGGAAAAAGTCCCAATGAAAGGGAGATAAATAATGTATAGGTGATGATCTTTACATAATCTCCAAAAATCACTCAAAAAGCTATAACTATGAAGTGGGAATGATGTTGATCCAAAGGTAATTTCAACAGGAAGATAATAGTGGTTCAAAGATACCATCCTACCTATAGATACAAGAAATTAAGTGAGTGATGTTTCGTATCCATAGAATTATCCATACAGAGTGTTATAAAAAATAATTATTACAGAACCACCAATGGTGTCTCAACACAATAGTGATAAATGAATTTATGCAAAAACATGTCGACTCATATACATAAAAGAGAAAAATAGTTTTTATTTTCCAAAAATATATGATAGTGATATAAATAAAAATTTATTTTATCAATAATGAAGCATCTCATGCAACCATAATAGCCTCAAATGTTAAATCCCAACACATGGAGGGTCTATAAATATACATACCCACATATTTCCATCACCAAAGATATAAGATAAGTAGTTTTAGAAAACTTTGTATCCCATCCATACTAAGTAAATTCAAAGAAGTCATTATCATGGTATTATGGTGGGGGAGCCTCATCCTGTGAGAAGAGGAAGGAGTATACTATGGTTAGGATAGGCCAATTTCTCATGACTTATGTAGGGAAAGGTGTATACACGAGTCATTAAATTACTATATTATATCCTATTCATTCACCCAATAAGTTGAACATGTTTGTAGCTATAATAGTAACTTTTTACCCCTTATAACATGAACAAAATTATCATTGTAATAGTAATTTTTAATGTAACAATATTAGCTTCATAAATCAATATGATTAGGAAATAAAGAAATAAAAATTTTAACATAGTAAAGTTTTAGTCAACCCAATAATAATATTACTAACTGTACCCATCACCATCATTTTTAGAAAAAGGTAATACTGTGATTATTATAAGAAAACCTATAGATAGAATACATATATAAATACACATATAAAAATTTGATAGCATCCAAGAAGGATAATAACCAATGTGGAATGTATGTAAGGATTTAACTAATATATTCTCACCAAGAAGATAAATACCATAGTGTGGCAGTCAAACATTCCATATTCATCCCAAATGGAACTTGTGGATATGATATACTCAACTCTAATGAAAAAATAGGAATATTTAAAATATAGAACCATTCAAATTAGAAAATAAAGATTCAAATATTATAAGAGTAGGCCCACAAAGTACTAATGATAGTAAAAAAGTACTGATAATTTTAATAATATGAGTAATGAATAATATAATGAATTTGAAATCCTATATCATTGTTTTAAATTTAATTAAAAAATTTAGAGTTTAATAATAATCATAAATCATTATCTTTTAAAACGGTATGATTTTTTCCAAAGGAATTTTTTGGGGTAATAAATTTAAAATAATGAGGAAATAAATTTAGTTTTATATATGTATCCAAAATTTTCCATCACAACATGTTGCGTCACCAACGAACCCCAATCCTAAAATCACCATAATCCAAGAGTAGCCAAAGTATTAGATAAAATTATGTGATAAAATATAAAAATTAATAAAAAATATACAACAACCAAAGTTCATAAATATTCCAAGTAATCATCCCAAGATTCCACATGAAAATATGAAAAACACTAAGAAAAAACATTCCTTAGTATATTTCCATAAAAATAGTTATGAATAGGTGGTAGAAAAACCATAAGAACATAATTGAAGTAAATTAATTGGATTCCTTGTGATTTTGAATGATGTTCTCTAGGATTTGGTCCAATTAATCATGAAAACATTATCTCGAGAAAGAAAAATTAGACAAAATGAGAAGAGGGGGGAAATAAGAATAGCATAGAAAATTCACCCTTAAGTCAATATGAAGAAAAAACTTGAATCCTCCTAGAATCAAGATGCAAAACAATAGGAAGAGGGATGTGCAAAGAAATACATTAGTGAAGATCCAATTCAATTAAAAATGGTGTTTAAGGGGGTTTTAAGAGGTAAAAAATCATACCTTCCAACAAAAACTCACATCCTATAGGCGACTAATCCATGTTATTCACACATACTACCTTGGGAAACCGTAGCTCCACTATCCAACCAATGTACCCATTTATACCAAAATTTCTCCCATTCCTATGATCTATCTCTAGAACACTTACATACCATGGTGGTATGTCCATACAATGACTATATATGACTCTAAATATAATCAAGGAATACCAAACATAGTTTTCTATAATTTACCCCACACCGATATAATAGAAAAACCAATTTCCCCCCACTTGTGAACCCACTTTTTGTATAGATCGTCCATGGAGGTGACACCTGTGATCCTACACCAATCAAACAAAACCTACCTCATTCTAAAAAACACCCTATAACTCCTAAATTCTGATAGAAACTAACATTAGTTTAATTTTAGCATTATCATGCCTATACACCTACCCCCTCTACAACATGTCGCACATAGACACATATAATATTTAGAGAAATTTAAAAACCAATTACCATGTAATCATATAGGTCTTCCTTTCGAGTATCACTATATGATTCAAATCCAAATGGATGGAATCATAAAAACAAAAAAACAACCAATTTTGGTAATAACCATAGATGAATGAATAATTGGACATAAAATTTGATAATTAACCAAAAAGAACACCCATTCCTTACCTTTGGTGATCGCCTAGGACAAATGACACAATGATCTGACCATAATCAAAGATAATACCTCCATAAAAGAGGGAGAACAAGAGAGAGATAGGGAGAGACTGAGTGACTAACTCCCTAAAATTGATAAAAACCTAATTAAATATATTATTATAAATTTTTAATTAATTAATTTTCTTTAAAATAAACCACTCAAATACAAACAAAGTACCTGATCACCTACTACTGGGTACTTGATACCCAATCGATCATATTATAGGCCCATATGGGAGATAGTGGATCCACCAAAACCACCCCAACCACCTATTCCCTTTAAGGACATATAAATAACCCATCAAGTAACTGATGTTGTCATTCATCAAAAAAAATATACTGCACCCTGGCCATTTTCCAAATCCCTGACTCCTAGATAGTGACAACACCTTCAACACCCTAATATAACCAAATATATTTTATCAAGTGAATATTATACTTGAATTTATTTAAATAAAAATACCACCTTCTGGAAATAGGTATGCTATAGCCAAGCCTCGTTTTTTCCCTTTTGTGGTCCGAGATTTTTGGAGGGATTAGAAAATTAAAAAAATAAATTGGGGGAAACATGAAAGGTGAATGGTTAAGGCACAAAATTAGTCTATCCATGGGGTATTCCCCTATGAGGTTCTAGTTCTATTTTAAGGTTCTGTGCCCAGTTGAAGAAACTAAGTGGCCTCCAGTAAAAACATTACACCCTTTGGAAATAGTGGGTTTCATGGTTGGAACACAATTAATCCATGTATGGAGAATCACAATACACCAATGCAGAATATATAGTATGGGAACAAATTTAAGGTGAATAGTTAGTTTAACCTTGGGGCCTCCCACACAAAACCATGCGACCCTCCTCTGAAGTATTACCAAAAATGGGATTTTAACATTTTTTACATGGTTTTTTTGAAACCTAATTAAACAATAATCTCATTTTTCATCATTATTATCCTTAGAAATGGATTTTTAGGTCTCTCCTATTGTATTATTTGAGGAATTAATATATTCTTGATGGATCATATCGAGGCATGTTTCCTTTTTGATAATGTTTCTCATCTTCTTTATAGATCCTCATTAGATCTCTTCTCCTCACATATTATAGAACCATAAGAGGATGATTATTCTAGATCCACGGGGTTTGATATATTTCTATAGATTTTTATAATGGATCTAGGATCTTGAGGATATTTTCTTTCTTTCCTAGGTCTCATTTTTTAGGGTGATTTGTTCTACCTCCATTTTATTTCATGTGTTTCTATATAAAGAGTTAATTGTATTAATTACATATTTTTCTTGTAAAATTAATATGGGTTTTTCATTAAATATAAGTGTTTTTTTGTTTCAAGGTATTTATTATAAAAAGAAAATCTTTTATAGTGGTTTTTATTAATAACATGTTTTTTTCACAACAATTTTTTGATTAGAATCTTGAATGGTGATTTTTATTTATAAATGAGTTTTCAAACACCATAGAAGATTGGATTGGATTTGAAAATGTATTATAAAATAATGATCATGGTTTCGAAATGGAGTTTGAAACATTGGAACATTGGGAACTGTTGGTGCGTTGGGAAATAGACATGGGTATCCTTAGTGAGTGTGGCACTACTAGGGGTTACATTGTGATATAGACAGACTGTGACTGGAATCAATATTGGATGGTACCATATTATTCCTACTTTAGGATTTAATATGTCTATTAAGTTTTCCCATAGTATGTAATCCTAATATGGAGTGATTTTTTATTTTTGGTTATTTAACTCGTGTTTTTTCATTGATAATTACTCACATTTTTTATTCACGTGAGATTGTCTCACATAGCCTCTAATGAGGGATTATTACATGATATTGGTTTACTTTATTACCATATAGTGTGTGGATATTCAACCCTATTTTATCACTTATATTTTTAATATTCTTTTATTTATGTATATGAAGGTATTCTATGTTAAAACAAAGGAAAATTATTTTCAAATCTGTCTGGATTTATGAAAATGATTTATAAAAATATTTTATTTTAAAATATTTAACTATTGAATTATTAATATTAGACCATGTATAGACTCTATGGTGGTATCATACCAGGTCTTTTGTTCATGACCTAATTTTCCCTTTTGGAAGTTAAGTATTTTTTACTCTAGAATCTAAGTAAATAGAAGGCAATCTTGTAGAATGTCAGCTTCTTTTGTTGTAGCATCCTTTAGTTTGGGATGGTTTTCAAGTGACAGTTAGTCACAAAGAGACTAGTTGGACTTTACATTCTATAGTTTATGGTTTATCTAGTTTGGATTGGATTTTATGTACTTGGTTGTATATTTTATTACCTGTTTCACTCTGTTTGTATATCTTTTTTTATTTATATAATACTCATTCTATTTTCTAGTTTACCTCTTTTTTATACCTCACTATGTGATGGACTAGATCAGGTGTCTAGTATAGATGATTCAAGTTGGTATATAACACCAAACACACTGGTCCATTATAAAATCCCCACCATTAAACAACTCATTAACAAGCTGTCTCTAACCACAACACAAACACAACACCAAAAAATACACCCACATCCTAATATGCATTCCCTAAGGCCCAATAAAAATACAATGTAAAAACACTATAATGATGTCAAATTAAATATTAGATCCTAAAAAACCATACCCCATTTACTCATACTGACAAATTCCATCATTGGGTTCCTCTAACCATAGAAATTTCCTACCATCTAAACCGTCAGATACATATCATAGCAACTCTTCCAGAATATAACCATTGAACATTGATTTGGGTGTCTCCCACATAACTAAATCCTTAAGGCCACTCCAAATCAATCATCGATATAACACATTATCCTTATCTAAGTTATTTTTACTATACATGTGACCTGTGATAATAAACAAATTCTCTTCCAAAAGAACATTACACATGGAATCACACAAGGTGTACTTTCCATCTTAGTTGTTCCCTAATACTTAACCAATGTAATAAACTACCCATATCTCATTATTAACAAATTTTTTATAGTTACAAACATACCTGACCACAAAAAATGTCATGTGATTTATCCCATAATAACTAAATAATACCTGAGGATCAAAATCTCATATGCAAGAGACTGTAATACAATAAGAATGATCACTCTAACTGACCCTCCATGAACCAAGTTTAGATCATACCACATATATCCAAGAATATATACACCCTTGACATTCCCTGGAATACCACATGACTTATAACACAATGATCCAAACACTTCCCATACAAAACCACTCATGGCATCCTATATCTCTTCCCACTCTAGGTGTCCATCATTTTTAATAATTCCAATAGCATACAATATCATCTTTGGGTTTAATGCACTCACATTCGCATGATCCACAAATAAATCATCAAACAATACCATATTTTAATAAATAAACATTCCCAACAGACTAGGATTCACTGACAACATATTAAATAAAACACTATTTTACGTTATTGTCAAAAAAATAAACAAGTTAATATTCACTTAAAACCATAATATCAATCATGATATATAAAACCATGGCTTTTTTGTATTAATTTCCATTTAAAGAGATAAAATATTTAATATCATGATTCATATGAAACACCAAACTAAAATAAAACAATTATATTTTAAAATAAATTTCTTAAATTTAAATATTATAGTATAGTCGGTAAATTAGCATGAATAAATAGTTTGAATCACTAGGGTTTTCTCAAAACAAAGCCTAATCCAAACACGAACAATTATGAAAGGAGAGAAATCACATGTTAGAGTAGTTCAAGCTTGTGAATATTTCCATGAGATACATTAATGGTAAACTTCCATCCATTACTACCACTAGAGGTAATCTTATGCTTAGACATTACATGAAGATCTTGAGGAGTTATGCAGGTAAAAAATTAATATTATATTAACATGTAACTATAAATGAAATGATATAATTATATATCACATGAATTATATACATTTTATATTTTTTTAAATAAAAATAAACATTAATTTTTAAGAATAATGCTTTGATAAATTTTAATTAATGTAGAATAATAACTAACACGACCAATTTATTCTAAAATTCATTTGTAGAAAATTGGATTTCAATGCGATTTAATTTAAGAAACCAGGTATATTATAGATAAAATATATTATTGATATGAATTATATATTTATATAAATATTACTAGTAATTTATAGGAAATAATAATAATAATAAATTTTTTAATGAATTTATTTTCATGTGAAAATAGTTTATATATATATATATATTATTTTTAAAAGAATAATTATAAAATTTTAGAATGTTAATTTGACTAAATAAAATTTATTTTTGGACTTAGAATAACAATATTGTCTTAATATATTTTTTAAAAATTATTTCTGAGAAGGGTGAATTTTTGGGTGAAAGTGAAAAATACTAATTTTGTAAATACATTCAATTTTATGAATTTTTCATATTACAATAATGATTTAAAAGATTATGAAACAAATTTTCTATAAAAATTATATAATTTTAAATTAATATGAGGAATTTAAATAAAAAATTATGAATTTATAAAACCCATGTTTAATATTTGTGAAACTTAATTAAAATGTTTCTCTAATTAAAGTTATTTTTGGTTTGTTTCATTTTACTAAGTATCCAAAAGGTGGAATTCGGTTTTATCTTGTTTTGAAATCCAAATAACGCTTAATTGAGTAATTATATGCTAATTAATTACATTTAAATCAAAAAATTGATTTTATCTTAATCAAAACAATTAATCATAAAAATACACTTTTTAAAAATGGTTTTTAGGTGTCATGAGTGAAAATATTAAAATTACTTTTTATCACCATTGTAAAATTTATTTAAAAAAAATTATATGATATTTAAAATTATTATTTTAAAATTATGTAATAAGGTCCATTTTGTTTTTAGAAATGAAAATTACATTTCATAGGTAAAAATTAGTTATAACGGTAAATACCAAAAATGGTAAAACTGAAAAATCATTGACTTAAAGTCATTATTTTTTTAAAAATGATTTAAAATAGATTTTTATGTCCACATAAACCATAAAAATTTCTCGTATATATTATTTTCTATTATTGGATCAACCTGACCATTAGAAAGTGACTTTACATTTTATATTATTACAAAAAATGCCACTCCTCCCAATTATAAATGGAGCCACCACCACCCCACTTCTTCTCACACCTCAAGCCTCATAAATTCCAAAAAGTCAATCCTAATAACTCCCAACCACATCTATTACAAAGATAATAGTTTTTATCTTTTACAAAGACCTTCTCTAAAATACTTTATCCAATTTTTGATAGGTTATTCTAAAGAATAAGGTAAACATCTTATTACGTCATTTTCATTTATTTTTATTTTTTTCAACTTCAAACTCCTCCAAATATTATCTAATTATGTTTAAATGTTTACATATGTATCATAATTTGACTATAATTTAATTATTTTTATGGTATAACCATTTTCTACCGTCTTTTTAACCATTCAAAAAATGAAAACATCGCTTATGCTACAAGTAGACTTCAACCACCATAAGCGATGGGATATGTTTTCATAACCACATTATGAGGATAAATAAATTTTCATATTTAATGAATAAATATTTTATCTAAATCATTATTATGATTCTTAAAATATTCAACCAATTCATACCTTTTTCATTCTATGTAAAATAAGTACGTACGAAATACCATATCTAAGAAGAAACAAATTTTATTTTTCATCTAAACATTTGTTATTTATAAAAATTCATTAAAAGATTATTCAAAACTTAAAAGCATATAAATAATATCATTTTAATTCCTTAATAATGATATTATTCTAAAGGAATCACATTCCTTTACCCACCCATAAATTATTGCATGTTCTTGTTTGGGTCAGTTTAACCAGTAATGTTTACAATGATATAAATATTTATAATAGATGAATATAGAAACATAAGTACTTTAATTAAAATATATTAATGAGAAAATAATTTTTTGTACAAGGATGTGAAATTTTTTTATTAATGATTAGATTTATTTTAATATATATACTTTGTTTGTTTAAATTTTCCAAAATAAGCACATCACCGATTTCGTCTCCATGAACCATAAGAAATACTCTAAGGGAATGAAATTTTACCTTAATAATTCCTTATAAAATATCTAACAAATTAGCTTAAATAATCTCAGAATAATGAACATGGTATCAAGTAATTAGAATCAATATCTATATTACAAAGTATACACAAAACAATCAAAATTAAAAAACATCCAATGATTAAAATAAACTATAAACAACTAGTTAACTTATAATAAATAATTTTAATTTAACATTAAAAAGGGTAAAAGATATAAATAAGTATCCAAAATAATTAATTCATAGAGTTATTATTTTTTGTTATTCACTAATTGAAAGCACATACGAAGAATCAGGAATAAATGGTAAGGGTATTTCTCAGCTCAATACCCTTTCATTGAGTTTTAGAGGTTCCTTTTGACCATAAATTTTAAAATTTGGGTAATGATTGCACATTTTTTATAGGCCATGGTCAAATATAATTTCAATTTTACTCCTAATACAACCTATTATCTGACTGAGGTTGTCTCTCAAGGATAAAGGGTATAGAGTCTCACTATCCTAGCACTTATATATGTTTCTCTTGTATAATTAATTTTTAAAACTATAAGGAAATATTTGTTTTGTTTTCATTTGAATAGAAATATATAAATAATGGAAATTAAAATGAAAATAAAATTAATGTTTGAATTGAAAATGTACCGAAGGATGAATTCTAGTGAGATATACCATAATTTAAATCTCTTCTAAATCATCTATTATTACGAGTATGTTCAATATAATTCACTTATTCACCGTCCAATATTTCATTTCATATAAATCCACTAATTAATTAAATATTTCCTTAAACAGACAATTTAATTTCGTATTTACTTCTTGGTGAATGTGTAATAACATTCCATAATCGAGTGAACAAACACACTCACACACATGGAATCAATCACATACTATTCATCCAATTGATCCACAAGACACTAATCATATTATGTGTGGATAAAAATGGAGGGAGGCTTTATTAGGAAATAGTTGGAGGAGTGTGATAGTGTGAAATGGATTTTATAAAAAAAATATACTCTAGAACATTCCACTTTTAATGTCGTACTAGAATCATAGAGGAGATAGATTGATAATTAAATTCATATGTTCAAGATCATCATTCTGATTCCCCCTTGCACCACACACAGTGGGTCAACTCACTATGATCATAGAGAATGAAATCTATGGGACCCCATATAGTTGAGAAACAAAATGAAATTTAGGGTGAGAAAAATTCAACATGATTCAATTAAGTGAAAGTGAACATTGAATTAAAAAAGGTGGATAAAGTAATATTCAACTAGGGTCTGCTGATGTCGGACCTATTCTACTAGGAGAAGGTGAAAAATATTTATAGTGAGAATGTGAGGAAAAATTTTCTTCCTTATTAAAGTCAGTTTAAAGGAGTGGTTGGACTTTATCTTCATGGATTCCATGTGTCATTGTGTACAATCATGATTATTTCCAGTGGAGCACCATCTCCCCATGATCACACATGCATAATTTATAGAATAATCATAGCAGAATTTGTTCCTATTCTTTTGCAGTAATAGTTTCACATGTAAGAAATTGGGAGTATAGTGAGCATGAGAATCAGGATTTTAATTTGGATTCCATTTGACATTGGAAATACAATTTGGTTTTAGACGTCACTATAAAAATAAAAATATGGAATTAAGTATTATTATACAAATATATATATATATATATAACTTTTTATCTATAATATAAATAAGTTTAGTTATTATTATATTTATTATTATTACTATTTATTTATTTATTTTATTTTTATTATTTTTGTTATTTTTTGTTTTTTGTTTTTGAAAGGGGGTTTTGATCGGTGGCTTCTCCTTTATAGTGGTGTGGTTAAGGTCATCTTATCCAACCTATTCATCAGTGATGAAAACATGGGGTTCTCATCTTCTATAGTGGTGTGGTCTCTATTGGAAAACCATGACTTTGGTCCTCGTAATGGTGGTTCTCGGCTTGGATGGTAATGAGGGAATCAAAGACTCAAATTGGTTGATTAGTTAATATTACTTCCTCATCTGCAGGTGAGCATTGGTTTGAGTTTTTTTCCTCGAGTGGTGTGGAATGTGGGTCACTACTAATTTGGATCTCATTGGCGTTCCTCCTACCTAGATTCAGTGGCTTAAGAGTGGTAATATATAGTAGATTGAGTTTGTTTCCTCTAAATCTAGTTCAATTTTTTTCTTCACAGGGGTGAGGATGTGGTTTTGTTTAGAATGGTGGTAGTAATAAAGCATTATAGTTGAAATGGTTTTTGCTAGGTGGGTGACTATATGGGTACATCTAGTTCTGTAACACCCGAGATTTTTATGAGTAATATTTTGTTTTTATATATCATCAAAGGAATATTTCACTACATACTAGCTTGTCTTACTTTACACGGAATCACGACCTTCCTCGATAGCTTGCGTCGTACGCAATACTGAGTTTCACTAAACAACGATATTCTATTAAAATATTATTAAAACTAGCCGTTATGAATAGTAATAACCACTTTTTGAAATTTTATAAATTTTATTTTTCAAAATGGACTTCATTTTTGGATTCGGAATACCGAATTTAGCCTCGGGTGAAATTTTGGTATTTTTCTGAAAACTTTCAATTTTTGATGAATAGTGAAACCACTAAGTGGTAGGTTAAAAACTGAATTTTGCATAAAACATAATTTTACCACTTTTGTGAATGGAATTTCGAAAATCCGACAGAAACGGTTGATATCAGTAAGTAAAATGTGGTTCAATGAGATAAAAATAATTTTTTGGTGAATAGTAACTTTTTACTTTTTTTTACCACGGTTAATAGTAAATAGGGTAACTAAGGGTAAATATGATATTACTATTATCCTAACACATGTCCCAATTCTATTGGATAAGTTTAATTCGACCAAAAACAAACTTAGTAATAAAATATGACCATTTAGGCCCACTTGGATTAGATTAGGACATTTATTATTAATTTATTTAAAGAAGGGTTAAAATAGTTAAAATCAAAGTTTAATAAGTAAATTATTTTTAATATGGGGTTATACATAAGATAAATTAGACTATAAATATTCATTCAAAATCTAAAATGATTTCCTACATAATGGTATTTTATTTATAATTTTTAGACATTAAATAATTTAATTTATTTATGAAACAATGATGATGCAGTAATTATCTTATTAATGAAATATTGACATAATTGATGTTATAAACACCAAAATAAATGTAATTTGAGACTTTTTATGAATTCCACTAATTTTATAGGTTACTATGATATATTAGTCTTGATTTAATCAACTTTGTTCGAACATATAATTCTGTTATGACTTTCACAAAAATCATATATCAAATAGTGTCCAAATTGACACAAAATAGTTTTTAAATCAAATATTATATTATTAATTGTTATTTTATTCCTAAAAATATATGGTTCGGCCAAATTACTTATATAAGAATATATATATTAATAATAAACAATTTGGGGTTCGTTTGGCATGTTATAGTAAGTGTATTAACCCTATAGTGTAAGAAAACAAAAAGACATGGTAAAAGTTAAATTATTTTACTTAGAGTTAAATCTAATTGATAAGGTTAAAATAATAAACTAAAATTGTCTAAATCCAATTGGTTGATAGGATTTCTACCCATCCCCACTTTATCTTCGAAATAAGACCCTTTGGAACCATTATAAACCGATTTTGACTTTAATATAAAATAATATTTTGAGATATTCCTAAGGTGCCCCTCTCCTCTCTTATAAAAGGGCACCTCCTCCCCCTCCTCCTCACACCAATTTGAGCACTCAAGCTCAGAAAACCCCTGCCAAAATCCCTTATCAACTTCCCTAGAATAATCCTAGAGGTCCTGGTCTTCTTCAAAGACCAATCTTAGTTCCCTAAGTGGAGGATTCAAAGAGACGTTCCAAAGAAGAGGAGGTTCGGACACTTACAAAGCAAGTCGGACCTAAGGTAAGGGGAAAATATCACAATCTCATTTTTATCCGAGATTGTTTTTACTTTGGCATTTACTGGGGTGTATTTTATCATCCACATCCATGTTCCCTAAATATTTAATATTGTTTCCATCCACTTACAATAGTTAAAATCCAATTTTACCCTTCGGTGAGTTTTTAGTAAAGAATATGAAATGAATCTTTTGTCGTTTTTCGTACGAGGTACTTTTTGAATTTTCCGACAAAAGTAAGAAGAATTTTTTTTAATTTATACAGAATGAATATTCCTTTACAAGTTTTCAAGTTTATTTTTAATCAAATTCTTTATGTTTATAATTGTATGACATGTTAAGAAAAGAAAAGTGTTTTTGAAGAAGAAAGGATATTTTCCTCAAGAATGGAGTTCAAGTGTTTTATCAAAATTATTTTCCATCTAAGATAATAAGGGGTTCTGTTTTTATCCCTATTATTACATTGATTTGATTATGTTGTGAGGGAATTATTTTTATAAAGTCATTTTCCTTATATGATTTGTTTTATGATGTCATGATGTTTCAAGAATCCCATTTTTGTTACATGTGTTATGCGATGATGTATGATTTATGATTATGTGGCACACATAAGAAAGGATTCATTATAATATGGGTGGGACCTATATCTCCCTCCAATGCATTGGGTAAAGATTTATATCTCATGAGATAGACATGGCTGGAACGGAAGGTTATTTCGGTTCAGTGATACAGGACTGAAACGAGGAGTGAACTCGGTTCAGAAATGGACTTTGTCCGCTAAGATAGTCTTGGAAATGAGTCATGACTAACAAGAAATTATTTTCCATGATTATGTGTGCATTACACAAAGTTTCAAGTTTTGTGTTATGATTATGGGGATCTCATTTTCACTTCTATGATTTATTCCATGTTAAGATATTATGATCTCTTTTGCAGGTTATGATTTTCAAAAAGATATGATATGATTTTTATTTCCTTTATTTGCCCTTGCTGAGCATTTGAGCTCACCCTTTTATGTTTTCTTTTCCCCAGGTCAGGAAGATGGATATTAAGTAGAATATGCTAAAAGGGACCCTAGATATGATGAAATAAATGGGAGACACTGTAGAAGATTTATGAACCAGTTGTTTATGTTTCCCAGTTTCTAAAGACACTATACCTATACGGTCCTTTGTGGTTTTGTCATATGTTGTAATAAGTGTGCTTCAATTTTGAAGTATTAACAATGTATGTAAAGTATGGGTCGTTATAGTTGGTATCAGAGGAAAGGTATAGTCAACCTTTGGAAACTAGGATGTGAAAGCCTTAGTAGGAACCCTAAGGATAATTCTAAGAATAGAACACAATCATAGTGTTTTAGAAATGGCCATGAATAACCTAGGATAATACCTTAAGCATGAAAATTTTATTCTTGAATTATGTGGTTTTCCTATTATAATTAGTGTTGCTCACACTATTCTTCTTGGTTTTAGTCAATGGCCGGAACATGAAGGAACCGTGTTAATGCGGAATGTGATAGGCAATGCAATGATTGTCCCCCTGAGCAACCAAACGATATGGGAGCTGGAATGAAAAATATTGTAGCCATGCTCACACAACTTTCTCAAGCTATGAATCATGCAGGACTTCCAAACGAGCAAAGGAAGGAGCAACATTCTGTTGAATCCTTCATGAGGCAGCGTCCACCTTCTTTCAGCGGGTCTACTGATCCATTAGTTGCTGAACAATGGATTAGTACTACTGAAAAGATATTTTCAGTTCTTCAATGTTCTGAACATGATAAAGTCATCCTAGCAGTGTATCGTTTGGAAGGAGATTCTGATCAATGGTGGAATCTTATTAAGAATACGAGGCAAAGGGATGAAATTGAGTCCATGGAATGGGATGAGTTCAAGAACTTATTTTTCAATAAGTACTTCCCTCGTATTCTCCGAACAAAGATGGAGAAAGAGTTTCTTGAACTGAAGCAAAGGGATGATGAATCTGTTGGTACCTATGAAGAAAATTTTACAAGACTTGCAAGGTACGCTTCTGGTATTATTATCCAACCTGAGATTAAGATCGATCGATTCTTTAGTGGCTTAAAACCAAGTCTTCGAAGGGCTTTAGCCATAAGGGACTTCAATAGCTACGAGGAAATCGTTCGATGTGCTCTCAAAGTCGAGATGGAGATTGGAGTAACCCATCAGTCAAATGGGTTTGATAAGAAGAGGAAGATGGAATTCAAAGGAAAATATAAAGAGCACACTGAAAAGAAGATGAGCTTTCCCTTATGCTCAATGTGTGGAAAGAAACATGGAGGGAGTTTTCTTAAAGGGATAAGTAAATGTTTCAAATGTGGAAAGGAAGGTCATCGGGAATTTGAATGCCACGATAATGGGAAGAAGATGTCTAATGATGCAAAAAAAGGAAGGGATAAACAGAATGAACCTACTACACTTCAATGTTTCAAGTGCAAGGAGATGGGGAATTATGCCAATCAATGCCCAAATCCAAGTGTTGATGATGATGGTCGACGTCAACAAAATCTTAAGGCTAGAGACAAAGGAAAGTCACATGCAATTTCTATCAGTGATGTGGAGTACGATATTGAAGTGGTGAAAGGTACACTTACCATCTACTCTAAAGTAGAAAATGTTTTATTTGATTCTGGATCCACCCACTCTTTTATTTCTAAAGAATTTTCTAAGGGTATCACCATATTACCTCAACAATTAGAAGCTGAGTTAGCTGTGACAACACCTAATGGCACAACAGTCGCATAAAAAGTTTATAATTCTTCTCCGATTGAAGTTTGTGGGAAAGTGCTTCCTGTAAATCTTGTGATCCTTCCAATAGTGGAATTTGATGTGATTCTTGGCATGGATTGGCTTTCTCTACATGGAGCTCATATCAATTTCCAAAGAAGGGAAGTCACATTTCATATTCCGGATCAATCTAAGATTGTCTATCGATGCAAGGATGAATATAACCTTCCAGTGGAAATTCCTTCCATCTTATGGGTCTTGATTACACTAAATGAAGGTTATTTATCTCAAATGGTTGGTGAGAAACTCACGATTAAGAATATGCCCATCGTACGGGAGTTTGATGATGTCTTTCCGGAGGAATTACCGGGTCTTCCACCAAATCATGAAGTTGAGTTTTCAATAGAACTCGTACCGGGTGCTTTGCCTATTTCAAAGACACCTTATAGAATGGCCCCAATTGAGTTGCAGGAATTGAAGAAGCAACTCCAAGAGAATATTGATAAGGGATTCATACGCCCTAGTGCGTCACCTTGGGGAGCACCTGTTCTATTTGTTAAGAAGAAATATGGATCAATGAGACTCTGCATTGATTATCGAGAACTTAACAAGATCACTATCAAGAACAAATATCCTCTCCCACACATTGATGACTTATTTGACCAACTACGCGGAGCTCAATTATTTTCCAATATTGATCTTCGTTTAGGGTATCATCAATTAAGGGTCAAAAGGGAGGATATACCAATGATGGCTTTTTGTACAAGGTATGGACACTATGAATTTATAGTGATGCCATTTGGTCTTACTAATGCCCCTGCTATCTTCATGGATCTAATGAATAGAGTCTTTAGAGACTATCTCGATCAATATGTGGCAGTCTTTATAGACGATATTATTGTCTATTCAAAGAGAAAGGAAGAGCATGAAGATCACTTGAGAATTATATTGAAGACCCTGAGAAAGGAGAAGCTTTATGCCAAATTTACGAAGTGTGAATTTTGGCTTCAAAAAGTTGCATTTTTGGGTCACATAATCTCAAAAGAGGGGATATCTGTGGATCCAGCAAAAACAGAGGTTAACGAAAGATGGTCGAGACCAACAAAAGTAACTGAGATCCAAAGTTTTCTTGGTTTGGCTCGATATTATCGACGTTTTGTAAAAGATTTTTCACGATTATCTAATCCACTCACCATGTTGACTCGGAAAGGAGTTATGTTTGTTTGGACAGAGGAATGTGAAGAGAATTTCAAGGAGTTGAAAAGAAGGTTATCCAGTGCACCTGTGCTCACACTGCCTTGTAGTGGAGAATGGTTTGTGATCTACAGTGATGCATCCAAGAAGGGATTGGGGTGTGTTCTTATGAAAAATGATATGGTGATAGATTATGCCTCACGACAGTTGAAAATCCATGAGCAAAATTACCCAACACATGATTTGGAGTTGGCTGCGGTAATCTTTGCATTAAAGATTTGGAGGCATTTCCTTTATGGTGAAAGGTGTGATATTTATACTGGTCATAAAAGTTTAAAGTATATTTTCACACAAAAGGAGCTAAATATGCATCAAAGAAGATGGTTGGAGATGATTAAGGATTATGAATTCTCAATCCATTGCACCCTGGGAAAGCAAATAAGGTGGCAGATGCATTAAGTCGACAAGACCATGCTAGTTTATCCATGATGAGGATCACAAAAGATCCAATATTTATGGATTTACAAAGGATGGATCTTGGAATTATAATGGAAGGGGAAAAATCTTATCTTTCTCAAATGAATGTTCAACCATCTATACATGTGAAGATTAAAGAGGCACAGAAAGAAGATGTCGAGTTACAAAAGAAGGTGAGAAATGTTCCTGAATTCAACCTTGATTGTGATGAGATAATAAAGTTCAGGAATCAGGTTTGTGTTCTTCCCATCCCCGAATTAAAGAAGGAGCTGCTGGATGAGGCTCATAGTTCTTCATTCTCTATTCATCCTGGAAGCACGGAGATGTATAGGGACCTGAAAGAGTACTTCTGGTGGGATGGCATGAAAAGAGATGTTGCTGAATATGTCTCTCGATGCTTGGTTTGTCAACAAGTTAAAGCTGAGAGATAGAAGTCTAAGGGGATGTTACAACCATTACCCATACCCGAATGGAAATGGGAAAACATCACTATGGACTTTGTCACAGGACTTCCTAAAACATCCAAAGGCAATAATGCTATCTGAGTCATAGTTGATCATCTTACAAAGTCTGCACACTTCATTTCTATTTGAGAGGATTTCTCTCTAGATCAAATTGCCAGGATATATGTAAAGGAAGTGGTAAGATTGCATGGAGTACCACTTTCTATTATATTTGATCGGGATCCGAGATTTACCTCGAAGTTCTGGCGAAGTCTTCAGCATACTCTGGATACAGAGTTGAGTTTCAGCACTGCTTGTCATCCCCAGACAAACGGTCAGTCTGAGAGAACAATTCAAACCCTAGAAGATATGTTGAGAGCTTTCTCTATGGATTCCAAAGGAGGTTGGGATCAACACCTACCTTTGGTGGAATTTTCTTATAATAATAGATTTCACTCTAGTATTCAGATGGCTCCTTATGAAGCTCTCTATGGAAAGAAATGCAGGACTCCTACTTGATGGGATGAATTTGGGGAAAGAAAGCTATTAGGACCTGATCTTGTTGATGAAATGGAAGAAAAGGTCAGATCTATTCAAAAACACATAAGAGGAGCTCAGAGTCGACAGAAAAGTTATGCCGACAACCGAAGAAAAGACCTAGAGTTTGAAGTGGGTGATAAAGTGTTCTTACGAATATCTCCCTCGAATAAGGTTATGAGATTTGGAAAGAAGGGGAAGTTGAGCCCTAGATATATCGGTCCTTTCAAAATACTAGATCGTGTTGGAAAGGTAGCTTACCGATTGGCGCTTCCACCGAATCTCTTTCAAGTTCAAGATGTGTTCCATGTATCTCTCTTGAGAAAGTACATACCTGATCCTTCACATGTACTCAGCTCAGAAGCTGTACCGCTGGAGCAAGATCTTTCTTATGAAGAACAACCAATAGAGATTTTGGATCATAGCGAAAAAGTCCTACGAAACAAGACCACTCAATTGGTGAATGTTTTATGGAGGAACCACCAACTTGAATAAGCTACATGGGAGCTTGAGGATATGATGAGGGAGAAGTATCCTCATCTGTTTGTTACAAAGTGACGAATTTCGACGGAGAATTTCTTTTTAAGGGGGGTAGAATGTAACACCCGGGATTTTTATGAGTAATATTTTGTTTTTATATATCATCAAAGGAATCTTTCACTACATACTAGCTTGGCTTACTTTACACGGAATCACGACCTTCCTTGATAGCTTGCGTCGTACACAATACTGAGTTTCACTAAACAACGATATGCTATTAAAATATTATTAAAACTAGCCGTTATGAATAGTAATAACCACTTTTTGAAATTTTATAAATTTTATTTTTCAATATGGACTTCATTTTTGGATTCGGAATACCGAAATTAGCCTAGGGTGAAATTTTCATATTTTTCTGAAAACTTTCAATTTTTGATGAATAGTGAAACCACTAAGTGGTAGGTTAAAAACTGAATTTTGCATAAAACATAATTTTACCGCTTCTGTGAATGGAATTTCGAAAATCCGATAGACAGGGTTGATATCACTAAGTAAAATGTGGTTCAATGAGATAAAAATAATTTTTTGGTGAATAGTAACTTTTTACTTTTTTTTACCGCGGTTAATAGTAAATTGGGTAACTAAGGGTAAATATGATATTACTATTACCCTAACACATGTCATAATTCTATTGGATAAGTTTAATTCGACCAAAAACAAACTTAGGAATAAAATATGACCATTTAGGCCCACTTGGATTAGATTAGGACATTTATTATTAATTTATTTAAAGAAGGGTTAAAATAGTTAAAATCAAAGTTTAATAAGTAAATAATTTTTAATATGGGGTTATATATAAGATAAATTCGACTATAAATATTAATTAGAAAGCTAAAAAGATTTACTACATAATGGTATTTTATTTATAATTTTTAGACATTATATAATTTATTTTATTTATGACACAATGATGATGTAATAATTATCTTATTAATGAAATATTGACATAATTGATGTTATAAACACCAACATAAATGTAATTTGAGACTTTTTATGAATTATACTAATTTTCTAGGTTATTATGATATATTAGTGTTGATTTAATCAAATTGGTTCGAACATATAATTCTCTTATGACTTTCACAAAAATCATATATCAAATAGTGTCAAAATTGACACAAAATAGTTTTTAAATAAAATAAAATATTATTAATTGTTATTTTATTCCTAAAAATCTAAGGTTCGGCCAAATGACATATATAAGGATATATATATTAAGAATAAACAATTTGGGGTTCGTTTGGAATGTTATAGTAAGTGTATTAACCATATAGTGTAAGAAAACAAAAAGACACGGTAAAAGTTAAATTATTTTACTTATAGTTAAATCTAATTGATAAGGTTAAAATAATAACCTAAACTTGTCTAAATCCTATTGGTTGATAGGATTTAGACCCATACCCACTTTTTCTTCTAAATAAGACCCTTTGGAACCATTATAAATCTATTTTGACTTTAGTATAAAATAATATTTTGAGATATTCCTAAGGTTCCCCTCTCCTCCCTTATAAAAGGGCACCTCCTCCCCCTCCTCCTCATACCAATTTGAGCACTCAATCTCGACCAATCCCTTCCAAAATCCCCTCTCAACTTCCCTAGAATAATCCTAGAGGTCATGGTCTTCTTCAAAGACCAATATTAGTTCCCTAAGTGGAGGATTCAAAGAGGTGTTCCAAAGAAGAGGAGGTTCGGACACTTACAAAGCAAGTCGGACCTAAGGTAAGGGGAAAATATCACAATCTCATTTTTATCCGAGATTGTTTTTATTTCGGAATTTACTGGGGTGTATTTTATCATCCACATCCATGTTCCCTAAATATGTAATATTATTTCCATCCACTTACAATTGTTTAAATCCAATTTTACCCTTCGGTGAGTTTTTAGTAAAGAATATGGAAGGAATCTTTTGTCGTTTTTCGTACGAGGTACTTTTTGACTTTTCCGACAAAAGTACGAAGAATGTTTTTTAACTTATACGGCATGAATATTCCTTTACAAGTTTTCATGTTTATTTTTAATCAAATTCTTTAATTTTCTAATTGTATGACATGTTAAGAAAAGAAAAGTGTTTTTGAAGAAGAAAGGATATTTTCCTCAAGAATGGAGTTCAAGTGTTTTATCAAAATTATTTTCCATCTAAGATAATAAAGGGTTCTGTTTTTATCCCTATTATTACATTGATTTGATTATGTTGTGAGGGAATTATTTTTATGAAGTCATTTACCTTATATGATTTGTTTTATGATGTTATGATGTTTCAAGAATCCCATTTTTGTTACATGTGTTATGCGATGATGTATGATTTATGATTATGTGGCACACATAATAAAGGGTTCATTATAAGATGGGTGGGACCTATATCTCCCTCCAATGCATTGGGTAAAGATTTATATCTCATGAGATAGACATGGCTGGAACAGAAGGTTATTTCGGTTTAGTGATACAGGACTGAAACGAGGAGTGAACTCAGTTCATAAATGGACTTTGTCCGCTAAGATAGTCTTGGCAATGAGTCATGACTAAAAAGAAATGATTTTCCATGATTATGTGTGCATGACACAAAGTTTCACGTTTTATGTTATGATTATGGGGATCTCATTTTCGCTTTTATGATTTATTCCATGTTAAGATATTATGATCTCTTTTGCAGGTTATGATTTTCAAAAAGATATGATATGATTTTTATTTCCTTTATTTTCCCTTGCTGAGAATTTGAGCTCACCCTATTATGTTTTCTTTTCCCCAGGTCAGAAAGATGGATATTAAGTAGAATATGCTAAAAGGGACCCTAGATATGATGAAATAAATGGGAGACACTGTAAAAGATTTATGAACCAGTTGTTTATGTTTCCCAGTTTCTAAAGACAGTATACCTATACGGTCCTTTGTGGTTTTGTCATATGTTGTAATAAGTGTGCTTCAATTTTGAAGTATTAACAATGTATGTAAAGTATGGGTCGTTTTATGTTCTGTTGGGATGTGGCCAATGTTCGGTTGGTAGTGTTGAAATAGTGGGTTCCCTATACCCAACTGTGCAGTACATTTAGTTACCATATCAGGTGTACAGTTAGTTATACATGGTGTATTATTACCATTATAGTGTAGATATTTCTGCTTCCACTATATAATGGTAAAGTTCATAGATTAATTTTCATGTCGAGAGGTTATAGAAGATCCTATTTTATAAGGAAAACCTCAAAATATTATGAAATTAATCATAAATATGTGTTATATGGTCTAGATACATCTTACTGCCATGACATAGTATATATGTTACTATTAGGTTATAGGGGCTCATAAGCATTGAGACTTCTTCTCAGGAAGTTTTCACTTGGAGATCTCTAGTAGTGAGATCATGAGGTCAAACCTGCTAATAGGAACACCACACATTTTGGGTGTCATTGGTCGGTCTTATCTATGGATATGTGTATTGGTCTCCTGACATGAGACCATTACCAATGTGTATCACTTGATGGAATACATTGATACAAGGAAAATCCATGGTATTGAAATCATGGAGAGGTAGCTTCTGCTGGGTGAATTGTTGGTGGTATGACATAGGTTTAATGGTCAGGAATGTATTTATCACTTCCATGTTTAGGAATTTGAATATCTCAGGCCAGGTTGATCAGGATGGTTCTTCCATCATATGTCTTTGGTCAAAGTAGTCGAAAGGAAAATCCATCGGGCTAGATCAAAAAATAATAATGCAATAAAAGGATGATGACACAAGTGTGCATCCTACTTTATGAGATATTTAATTTCAATGATATTATAGTACATAGTTAGTGTTCATATGTTGGTTTTCATTGCTAGGACAATCCTTATCTCTTTAGGGGCCATGATGGGTTGTTAGTCTCCTCTCTTGGTCCATGGATTTTATTCATTGCTATCGAGATAAAGGCCTAGAGGGTCACCCACAATATTATATTCAAGAATCCGCCAAATTCATTTGAATAGGTATATAGATATGATGGGCCCCACACCATGGTCCGAGTGTTGTCCATGTTTTTGATCACCAATAAATTAAATGTATTCATTATTATTCAAGTTTTGAATATTTGGATTCAATTTATTAAATGTATTAACAAATTAAGTAAATAAGAGAAAATATTAATCAAACAAATATTATTTTAATATTCATGGTTCATTTAATATTAAGCAGGATAGTGATTTGAGTAAAATTGAGTAGTTTTTATCACTTAATATATTTTATATATATTACAAGTATATGATAAATGCAAAGATACTATTGACACGGTTTAGTTGGCCAGAATTATTTATTATGTGGATGTTAAAATAAATAGGGCTTGGGGAACCCAACTAGGTATTTTACAACACCATTACAAATAGATATAAGGATATATCTCCATGTAACTATTCATTCATTCCATGGAATGAAAAAGTAGAGCCTCTCTCTCATCCTTCTACCTAGAGAGAGAAGTAGTTGATCCAAGAGCATGAATCAAGATCTTCCTCAATCATCAAAGGGATCTTGATACGGTGATCATCAGGATGTTAAAAAAATCATCGGATCGCCGCGCTATCACCTGGAATTCGATGATTGACATTCCAAATGATTCTAGAAGCGTGTGAGGATGTTCATCATCGACTAGTTGTAGTAATCTATAGCTTCATATTTAAAATGGGTAGGTTGTCATTTTATTTTTGTTCTATTTATCATTTACGTGAGATCCTAAAACCTTACCAGGGATCATATCGATGACGATGATAGGTTTCATCATCCTATCAATGAAAATTTTAAAATCCCCAGCCCACCGGCTTTCGATATGGCCCCCGAAACCTTTCAGTGCTATGAGAGTGATTACATAAATTTTATATGCAAAATGAAATTTATTTTCATAAAAATTAGTGGAGGGTTCAAAATCGGTCACAACGATTCAAACAATGCATCGATCCAGTCTCGAATTACTATCTTATGGCCAATCAAATTTTTGATACGGATCAATTAAGCATTTGAGTTCGAGTTTTTAAAATTTTATTTTTTCTCAAAATTTTTTGGAATAGAATATATAAAAAATTTATATTTCTTCATATGTATAAATTTTCATAATAATAATTTTATTATATAATAATATTTATTTTGTTATTAATTTTGATATAATAATAAATTATGATTTTATTATAACTATGTTTTTATTATTAAATTAAAAGGATATATAGCCTTTGGAATCTTTCGATTGGATATTTTTGTTATATAACTGGAATACCACATATTTAGAGAGACTTCAAAGGAAGTCAGAAAGTGAAAAAATAATGTGGGAAGAGACTTTAAAAAAGGGTTAAGGAATCTATTTTCTATGAAGGAGAATCTTTTAAAAAAAATATTGGAGCAAAGGGGTCCACATGGACCCCTGTTTATCTTCCTTTCCAAGAATCACGTGGGCCTCCCCATTTAGATTCCTCTGCATGCGGACATAGCATGCCACCCACCACTCCATGCCACCACCGAGCAACCCATAACGGCATGGCATCCCAGCCTTCCCAGCCCTCCCGACACACCCTATGCATCCACCCTCCATGGCCACCATTGATCGATTTCCTCGGGGAGCCGCCACCTCAAAAACCCTCATACACACTGGCCGGATTCCCAGCCATGTAGTAGGCCTCCACCTCGGGAGGCTCTCTAAAACCCAGATTTTTGGAATGGGTCAAAATCCCGACCTGGTTGAACTATTGATTTGTTTATGAGAAAACTAAGAAAATATAGGAAGTTTTGAAAATTTAAAGATTAAAAGTCTTGTACTCTAAAGTACACACCATGTGTATGTTAAGAGCGTATTTTTCATGTGATGGCCGAGTACATACCGTTTGGTGAAAATGTAAAAATTTCCTACTACACTGTGTGTAGTGTTACTTTACAAACAATGTATATTCCTTACACATATTAGCTGAATCTTAGCCCTCTGCTGACCTGTGTGGCATGTCCATCCTAGGTGGATACCTCTACTTATGTTTATTTATAGACAAATACACTACACAACTTCTATTCCTTCCTAAAAGTCGTGTAATTGTATATTTATTTTCTTATATGGGAGAGCGTCGCATCTAATTTCCAGAACTATCTTCTTCTTCCATAGTTTTGGACTGTGACAATCCGGGAGGCTGAGAACCTTTCTTCTCCTATATTCTATACCTGAAAACCATTATCCAATCCATTGGTGGCTACAGGATTGTATTGGGAAGGGAAAACTCACACACCCTCTTTCATTATCATTTCTTTTCCTCACATACTGAAGTTTCCATCCGAGTAGAATTGTCGAGATTTGATGAAAACATATATATATGAAGTTGAGATTCGAATTGGAGCTTGATACTGAACGTTCATATGTCAAAGTGTCTCAGGTAGCTGGGGAATACATTCATTTGTCTTTTCAGGGTCATTTTGGGGTTTCTTCTCTTTAGTGCGATGTAGGGTATCAAGTGATACCCTTCTTTAATTGTATTTAAATTGTTGTATACATTGTATGGTGTCGTTTGGTATTCCCTGATCTTATTTTTCTTCAGTGAGGATGGGTTAGAGGCAGCCCCTCATTTGGGGAATTTTGGTTGGGGGTTCCAAAATGGTTATAATTGAATTGATGTGAATTAAAGTGCCGAGTTTGACGTGTTAAGCATGATTATGTTTGTTAGAGACTTCGAAGACCTTAATGCTGGTATGGTACCAAGCATGGCTAGTGAAAATCAACTGTTTTAATTTTTTACTATTTAAAGTTATTTTTTGATCATATATATATGTGTGTGTGTATGTGTGTGTGTTATTATTGATATTTCATATGTTGAAATTGTTGGGTTGTGTTGGGCGTGGCCCATATATTTCAGGAGTGATTTTGATCACAACTTGGGCTTGGCCAAGATTACTTTGGGAGGTTTTGACCCCAAGATTGGAAATCATGGATGTGAGTCTTGAGGTAGTGTGGCTTTCAGGTTTGGCATGGCCCATGTTTCTTAGATGGAGAGGCCATCAGACTTGAGTGGTATGGTTGCAGGGACATAAGGTGTTAGAGATGTTGAGGCTTGGGAACTTATTTGGTGATTAACTCTCACTCAGAACATTGAGTAGTGTTCACATAGACAAACTCTGTAATAAGGTTGTTTTGACCACTTGTTGGGCATATGCCTCTAATAGAAGAAGTTAGGTCCAATTAGTTTTGTTGTTCTTTTCATATAAATCCACATGGTTGGTGAGAAACCTTTAGGGTATAACATTGAGGCTATCAGGTTGGGGGCATAGAATCTCCATTATTTGAGGGCAGACATCGATGACCCTATGGTTACAAATTTTATGGAAGGAATATATGTCCTTTAGGTTACTAATTTGAGGGTGTACATCACAATCCCTAGGGTTCCTATTTGGGGACATGCATCTCTAGCTCCTCTGGTTGTCGTGCCATGGGCAGGCGTGGGATTTCGAGCAGGATTACTGTGTTTTGGAGTTCCTTTGAGACGTTAGTAATTGGGACAGGATGTGATATGAGGCACATGGTTCTGGGTTACGTGACAGAGATTTCAGCATTGGTCGAAGCTAGTGACACCCCATTGTGGCTGCAGAGCACTAGCGGAGTTTATATTTATTTGTGAATCATATTGTTTACTATTCATATTATAAATAAATTCCTTCATAAATGATTATATTAGGTACATACCATTGGTTGGTATCCTACTGAGATACATCTCGCACCCTGCACAGGCCCATCAGGATGCGTGTAGACTTTATGGATTTACGTATAGGAAAGATATCAACTTAAGAAGTTGGATTGTATTAGATATTTAATGGATATGGTATGGACCTTGAGATCTTTCCAAGCTGTAGTTTACATTGTTTTTATTTCTTTCCTATATCATCATGCTTTCCTTTTTTATTGTAGCTACTATTGTTTATCCATTAGCACCCTTTATATCTTTAATTTCTATAGATTATTGAATTTTCAGTTCCAGTAGTTGTTTCAAGTTGTTTTAGTGTGCTGTTGTGTTTACATTCTGCATTAGTTGTTCCTACTTTTCATTCATTGTTTATCAGCCATTAATTATGATTTTGCTCTGTGGGTTTGGTTTGAGTCTGTTATGTCATTTATTTCTGCTGCATATTATGTATTATTTTTCGAAACAGTACTATTATTATCCTACAAGAGGTTATAACCTCCCCACTATACCTATCGGACCCTCACTTCCAGTTTCTAGCCTTTGGAATTCGGGGATGTACACCTAAGGTAGTATCACTCAACATGATTGGAATTGTTCTGATGGATTGTAGTGTTTGAGACATTAAAAAGTGGTATCATAGAGAGTTATTGACAGGGATTTTGTAGCTGCACACCATCTTTTATTCTAGTTTACATGCACACCATCTTTTATTCTATTTTTTTTGTGTCATACACAACAGTTTCCATCCAAGCTGAATTGTTGGGATTTGATGGAAATATAGATATAAAAATATCAGCTTCGAATTATAGCTCGATATCAGATGTGACTATGTCTATGAGTCTCAGGTAGGTGTTATATACCTTCTTTCATGATTTTGTGGTAATTTCGGTTTGTGGATTTTTATCTTGACATCAGCTATTGAGCGAGACCCTTATTAATTATATTCAAATGACTATATGAATTTTGGGACACCATTGGATATTCCCTTATCCTGTTATACTTGAGCAAGACTGGGTTATAGGTCGCTTCTCATTTGGGGCATTTTGGTCGGGTGCGAAAATGGTTATAACTGAATTACTGTGAATTAAATTTCCGAGTTTGAATTTTTAAGCATGATTAGGTTTGTTAGAAACTTCTAAGACCTCAGTGATAGTATGGTAAGACACCAGGCTAGTGAAATTCAAATGTTTTAATTTTTTTACCTATTTAAAGTGAGTCTTTGATCATATATATATATATATATATATATGATTTTGGATATTGCATATGCTAAATGTTTTGGGTTGTGTTGGGTGTGGCTCTGATATTTCTAGAGTGATGTTGATCACATGTTGGGAGTGGCCCAGATTAATTTATGTGGTTTTGACCATAGTATTGGGTGTTTTAGACATCGATCTTGAGGTATTTTGACTATCATGTTGGTTATGGCCCCGATTTCTTGGATGGTGAGGCCATTGGACTTGAGCGACATGGTCATTGAGATAGGAGGGGTCAGAGATGTTGGGGTTTTGGAACTTATTTGGTGATAATCGATCACCTAGAACATTGAGTAGTGTGAAAACATGTAGGATCTATGATGAGGTGGTTTTGAGAACTCATTAGGTAGAGGCCCATGATACATTTGGTTAGGTAAAATTGGTTTGGGGGTGTTTGCCATAAGAAGCCACGTGGAAGGTGAAAAGCCTTCTCGGGACAACGTTGAGGCTATCAGGTTGGGGGAAGAGGCTCTCCATGATTTCAGGGAAGACATCGATGTCCCTCCAGTTACTAATTTGAGGGAAGGTATCACTATCCCTTTGGTTACTGATTTGGGGGTTTCCATCATTGTCCCTCAAGTTTTTATTGGATGACATGAATCGTTGCTCCTCTGGTTTTTGTGCCATGGGAAGGCATCGGCTTTTGAGTTGGGTTACTATTTTTTGGGTGTGCCTTCAGGTTGTAATTTATTAGGACATGAGGTGATTGGAGGCATATGGTGCTGGGTTACATGATAGAGATTCCGGCATTTTCCAAAGTAGGTGACACCGCATGGTGGCTGGTGAGAACTAGTGAAGGTTATGTTTATTTGTGCATGATACTGTTTATTGTTCTCATTATAAATGCATGTCTTATCAAACAATTTTATTAGGTACGTACCATTGGGTGGTATCCTACTGAGATTCTTTTTATACCCTGTATAGCCCCCTAGGGACTCGTGTAGAATTTATGGATTTATATGCAAGAAAGAGATCAGCTTTTGAAGCAGGATTGAATTAGTAGTTGCATGAAGACGGTTTGGACCTTGAGGTCTTTCCTAGCTATAGTTTACTTTGTTTTTCATTCATTCCAATATCAGCATGCTTACCTTGTTTATTGTAGATAATTTTAGTTATCCATTGGTTCCACTTTATATCATGACATTATATGGATGCATGAATTTTTTTTACAGTAGTTGTTTCAAGTGGTTTCTGCATGCTGTTGTGTTCACATTCTACTGTGGTTGTTTCTACATTTCTTCAATTTTTTTATCTTCAATTGATTGTGATTCCACTATATAGGTCTAGTTTAAGTCTGCTGAGTCATTTATTTCCACTGCATATTATATATTATTTCCCAGAACAATACCGTGATTATCCTCCGAGAGGGTATAGCCTCCCTTCTATAACTATCAGATAATCGTTTCTAGTCAGAAGCCTTTGGAATTCAGGGAGGTGCACCGAATGTAATAATACCCAAACTGTTTAGCACTCATTGAGTGGCTCTTATGGCCTGGGACGTTACACCTTGCCCATCACACTGCCCTCCACCCACCACTCGGTGCACTGCGTCGGTGGTCCTCCAGACCGTCTCCCGGCCATACCGACGCCCTCCCCAGTGAAATCCTACCTCCTCCACCAGCCATAGTATCTCAGCCAATCCAACTCTGTCCTTCCTACCATCGGATAGCAGCAGTTCCCCATACCGGAATTCGGCCTCCCATAGTGGTGCGACACTATGGCCTCCCACCTCGTGGTGCCCACCAGACCGTGGCGCTGCCGGCACGTCTTGGAAGTACATCCTTCTGCCGTAGTTGCGGATGAACGTGGGTGTGCACCGTCATCCAAGAACGAACTTGTAACTCCAATTTTTTTACAAGATCTGTATTGTCTCGAAATAGGACAGGGTAGATCCTCCGAACCATGTTTGTGTCTAGGAGGACCTGCCTGGCCCAGATACGATCAGCATGGGATTTTTTTAACCCATTATTTGTCTTAATAGGTTCATCACATCCTGCGACGGGTCAGAGTGGGGTTTCGATACATGGGTTAAAATTAAATTAAAATAATTGGTTAATTTAATTTTTTGAATTAAATTTAATTGATTAATATATTAATTGTGGTATAAAATAATAAATTTTAATACCTGGACAAAATTATTTCAATTTAATTATTAAATTTAATTAAGATAAATTAATTTTTTTAAATACTGAAATAAAATTATTTAGTGGACCAAATTATAAATAAATAATTTTAATTAAGTAATTCATTTAATTTAATCTATAACCCTCATACTTGTTTAATGCAAATATATTTTTTTGTGGGTTGATTTTACCCGTCGACTAGTCTTAAGAACAGACCCTCATATGTTTGCATTTAATTATTTATTTAATTAATTATTTAACTGGATGTGTCTATTGTAATTAATTAAATGATGGTATGTGTACCATATTTTTTGGTTAAAATTTATAAGGGCATGTGCACCTAATATTTTCATGACGTACATTTATACCCCTAGTCAACCTCACCTACATGCGAGTATATTTATATTTCAGATGAAGACGATGCAAGATGTGACATGGACCCTACCAAGAGCAGGTGGTGTACATTTATCAAGATGGTGCAGGATGATAGATGGATCCCGACAAGATGAGGTAGTAATCCAAGATTTGATGTCAACCCGACCAATATAAGGAGATACTTTAGAAGAGAAGAGATCATACAAGACACGGGAAATCTACATTATGAAAGAAGCTTAGAATATTGTATGATGCCCTTAGTTCACTTAGATGCTCAAGACGAGTTAGGTAATAGTTTACCTTTATGAATTTATTTATTATTTTATGCATTTATAAATAGCGATATAAATACATAAAATAATAGATAATAAAATGCATAAAGTCACAATATATATTTTTCTATTAATGTTTAATTGTGAGCATGACAACATAGATGAACAATATTAATAGAAATTGATCACATTCAATGACAGAGAAACTTAAAACCCCTCAAAGAAATAGTAAGTCACCATAGTATTCCTTCATTCACATTTGAACAAAACCAGGTGTTGGGGGTGTCGGTCATGCCATATATGAGGGTGCCTCTTACTACCATGGAGTTATTATTTGGGTGGTTGTTTTACATAACTAAAATTTCAAAAAAGAAATAGCCATAGATAGTTGATGAAATTTTAGAGCCAAGATTTGAGTAAATAAAGATTAGATTTTTAAATCTTGGACTTCCCTGAACAGTTTAAGAAACCATGAGTTGATGCGGCTATCCATCCACATGTCTACCTTGATCTCTCCATGTAGTGGTGTATCCATCTCTTGTAGACTATAAGGGGAGTTTTAGGGGTCCTTTCCACTAGAATACTCAATCAACAGAGTATTATAATTCTAGTATAGAGGGTTCCTAGAATTTAATAAATTAGTGGGAGACGTTTAATGATTAAATTCTTTAATAATGTCACAATCAGTAATCAACATAAAAGTTATAATATACTAAAGATTATTTTTTAAAGAATGGAATGTAATACCACAATTAAAAAATGTAATAAATATTGGAAAAAGATAATGTCCAAACTAGCATGAATTTCAAATATATTACAGATGCTTGCACATCATATTACTATATCAGATATTTAAAGTTCTTTAGACCCAACCTGTTAATAGACCTTAGGAAGCGAGATTGTAAAATTTCTTATAGGAGAATCATGAATAAAAAATATGATGGTTATGTCATAATTTTATCATCAACATCAGACGTTATTTGTTGCTCAACATCATGACATGGATGATGATACATATAGTCTCATCTCCATTAAGTTTCCAAGGAGAAATCTATGCAAGATATGAATGTGATGATTGCACTCACTTTGTGTAATGTGAATGAATGGTCATAATATTTAATGGCATCCCATTATTATACATTTTACACCCATTTACTCTAGTTTCATTTTAGTATTAAAAGGTACAGTATAAAACAAGCTCTTCATTTCCTTTAAGGTGACATTCTCAAACTAGTAAGAATATTTAAGGAAGTATCATCTTTTGTTATTATAGAGAATAAATTGAAAGGCAACGCAAAAATGCATATGGAAATTTATTCCAATGGATCCTTAATTTTTTCCATCATATAAATGAAGTTTTTAATTTTACAAGAGGTTATTTTCATCACATATTAAAAATAAATTTATGAATGTTTAAAAATGCGATGAAAATAAATATAAGAATCTTGTGACCTCTTCCCATTCATGTGTATTCATAAATATAAATTATTGATTCTAACAATATTCTTTGGTATTGAATAAAATTTTACAATAACATATTTGTATTAAAATCAATAACCAAGTAAGTATTGGAAAATTATAAGAAGTAAAGTGTCTTCTCCCTGTAGCTGGGAAAGGGTGATTCCTATGTTTGCAGAAAGAACCACATAACTTCTAATTTGCAAGTGATTGATTCAAATCGAAAATTTTGTCAATTATAACTAAAACATTTATCTCACATGCCATTATTGGTCATAATGAGACATTATTTAACATTCAGGAATGACTAATGTTTGTCGTTTAACATACTCAACATATAGTTTAGAAATACTTGAATCAAAGGTAATACGTGATGAATATAAAATGTAAGACTTACCCAGTTGTGGAAATATAATTCTTTGTCAAGTAAAACTAAATTTTGACGTCCATTATATACCTAGTATGGTATTGAGGCTCATCATAGCTAAACAACATTGGTATTATTGACAAATTTAGTTTTGAAGAAGAAAACATTACAAATTAAAGTATTCCACATAGATTCTGGGGATAGTTCTACAAGAGAGTGTAAACTATTCCAAAGTAATGATAGAGGTAAATATACTATAGAAGATTCCATTAAGTCATTAAGGAATGTGATAGTGATGTATACGCACATTCAGAAGATATGAGTTGCTTTGGATTGGTATGTCGAAGAATATCCTGACTATGCAATAACCAATCATGATAATGTAGCGTGAAGTAATTTCGAAACACATGTTACCCTATCCTCATCATGATATTGATGTGCATAAGGAGGATTTACGAGGAGTCTTACATATTAACATTGATCAAAAAAAAATGTATCATGGATTACTTCCTAAACGCACATTTTATACCTCAATGTTATGATATAAGTTGTATCAAGGTTACCACCTGCAGTAACTTCCATCATATTTCAAGATGTTCTTTGAAAATTACGGCGTAAACCCATAACAAATATGTCAATTAAAAAGAAAAATGGTTAAAATTCATATTATGATGATAATCCATTAATTCATAGAACATTTATTAAATATTCAAAGCATTAATTAAGGAAAAACAAACAAACATTCATGAAGATAAACACATGGTGCATCGAAGTCAATATCCTATAAGTTTCTTAGGATATTAAATAAATATCTAATATAGGAAAATGGTATTCAAGTGATAGACTACATTTCTATATAAGGGTACACATCTCTATTTGAGATACTGGGAGATGAATGGACTTAGACTTAGTCAATGCTTGAAATGCCCAAATGGTTAGCATAGGAATAGTTACACAAGTGCATGAGGAAGAGGCTTGTTCTAGTGACACATGCTAAGTAGGAAGAAAAAAACCATGGTGATGGTTTTAATATTCCCCATGGACAATAATAAATTATTCATTATGAATCATAGATCCTACAAGTAAGAAGTATATATAAATTATCTATGATTGACAAGATCAATTAAAATTAAAAAATGGATTCCATGTATCAAATTGTAATGGGGATTATAAATCGAATATTGTGGTGGGTATTCATATGAGATGATACATGGATGTTACAATCTTGATACCAATAAGTCTCAATTTTTTATTTCATGTCAATATTCCAAAACACATTCTAATTTTACTTGTCATGGATATCTTCTAAAATCATTTTATTGGCCATAGGATGTCAAAATCAACATTCATCGATGGTGTCTATACGACATAACCAGAAAGGGTTGATGACAACATTGGATGCTAATATGGGTTTCATGTTACTCAAACCCAGTTCAGGATTAAAGTAAGAAACAATGTCTTAGATCATTCATTTCAAATGAATTTGTGCCTTGTGTCTACCAATGGTTAGGGGGAGAGCCAATGTTTTCCAAGATAAATATGTTTGGTAACATATGGAAAATAAAACATGATCATACAATTATATAAGATCAGGATAAAAGTAATTCTCCAATGATTGAAATAAAGTAGAAACCCAAGTTCTAGGGAACTGGATCTATAGATGATGATATAACGGTTTCTTAGTTCTATTCAATCATACATAAAGTGGAATTTTATTGAAAAATACATGTTGGAACAATTCAAGTTCATAATTTTTTTCAATGTCACATGGCTTAACCTCTCCATGTGGACAGAATCAGAACGTGGAAGATATTAATGTTGTGAGTTGAGTACCATACGCTTCAGTGATGGATCAATAACATATTCCATTCTTTGTACAATAAATGATATTTCTAGGATATACTTTGTAGTTGGAAAATATCAATGGTTTCTTGGAGCACTACATGTTAAGAAGTCAGAACTATCATCTTGTAATTTTGCAGCTACAAATGATATATACCTAGTATAGAGAGAAGATTGTATACTAGTTATGGTGGGACACAAACTAGTAATCCTTATATCAATTTGATCTGGTATCGTAGTTAGGCAAAGGCGATGAGAGAGTCAATCTCCTAAAGGAAAGTGGTTTCCATACTCACAAATACCATGTATGTTGTAGTTTCTAAGCAAGATAATAAGCAATTATAAATTGCAATGATTTTCTCCAGTTCTTGGAATCACACCTATTCAGAAACGTATTATCATAATTATGATATTATTAGTATCCATGTTGTCAAGTAATGATAATGGAGAAAAGGGATATAGTCAGGGACACCATATCTTGAGATGTTTTACTCAATGAGATGATGTCGCATATAGTAGATATTCCATGTGAAGAAAATGTGGTAGGCCCAACATTTAAATCCACTACTCAATAGAAGCATTATATTTATCTGGTGAGTTTCTAATAAGTTTGGATTACAAGTTGGCTCTAGTGAAAGTGGGATTGTTGAAATAGAGGGTTCCCTAGACCCAACCATGATGTACTTTTGATTACCATATCTTGTGTACAGTTAGTTATACATGATGTATTATTACCATTATTGTATGGGTATTTCTGTATCCACTGTATAATGGTAATTTCCACAGATTAATTGTTGTGTCAAGAGGTTATAGTAGAACCAAGGCTATAATGAGAACCTCGAGATATTATGACATTAATCTAAAGTATATTATTTATGGTCCATATGCATCATAATGGTTGGACATAGTATATTTTTTACTATCAGGTGATGGGGGCTCACAAGCATTGAGACTTCCCCTCATGAAGTTTTCACTTGGTGATCTCTTGTAGTGAGATCATAAGGACATACTCAATAATAGGAATGCCACATGTTTTGGGTGTTATATCCTATTCCTATCTATAGACACGTGTATTGGCCTCCTGACTTCAGACCATTACCAATGTGTATCTTTTGATGGTGTACTATGATGCAAAAAAAAACATGGTATATAAATCAGGGAGAGGTAGCTTGTGTTGGGTGCATCATAGGTTGTATGACATTGGTTGAATGTTCAATAAAGGATTTTTTTGCTTCCATGTTTAAGATGTTTTATATCTTAGGCCTAGTTGATCAGAATACTGTTGCCTTAAAAAGTATTTGGACAAATAAATTGAAAAGAAAATCCATCCGGATAGATCAAAAAATAATTAATCAAGAAAAGGAAAATGATAGTAGTGTGCATCCTACATTATGATAAATTTATTGACCAAGATATTATAGTACAAAGTCCGTGATCATAGTTTGGTTGTTGTTGTTATGACAATACTTATCTCTTTAGGGGCCATGATGGGTTACTAGACACTACTCTTGGACTGTGGATTTTATTCACTACAATTGAGATATGGGGCTAGAGGGCCATACACAATAGCGTATTTAAGAATCTACCCTATTCAGTTGAATAGGTATGTGGATATGGTGGGCCCCACCACAGGGAGTGAATGTTTTCCATTTTTCCATTCACTAAAAGAATTAAATAATTTCATTATTAATCAAGTTATGAATAATTAGATTGAATTTATTTAATGTATTAACATGTTAAGAAATTACGAGAAAATATTAATCGAACAAATATTATTTTAATATTCAATGTTTGTTTAATATTAAGCGGGATAGCGAGTCGAGTTAAATGGAGTAGTTTTTGTCACAAAACATATTTTATATATATTAAAAGTATGTGATAAAATAATAAATAATATTGATTTAGTTTAGTTCTTCAGAATTATATATTAAATGGATGTATAAATAAACGGGGGTCAGGGAACCCAACCATGTATTTTACAACACCACTATAAATATAGGTGAAGCTCTCTCTCCATGTATCTATTTTTTCATTCCATGGAATTAAAAATATAGCCTCTCTCTCATGCTACTAACTAGAGAGAGAAGTAGATATAATGGATCACGATCTTCCTAAAGCATCGAAAGGATCTTCATGTGGTGATCATCGAGACATTGTAGACATTTTCAAATCTCCACGCAAGCACCTGAAATTCAATGATCGACATTTCAGTAGATTCTACAACCACATGTGGACAATATAGAAGGATCTTGCTACGGATCCTTCAAGAAATGACTGCCATCGCATAGTTTTAGTTGACCAAATATTCCTTTTTTAAATGGGTATGTTTACATTTTATTTTTGTGATCATTATAATTTATGTGAGATCCTCAGACCTTACCGGGGCTTGGATCTGCGGCAATGAAAATTTTCATCATCTCGTCAATAAAAACATTAAAATCCCTATACCACTATATTCTACTGTAGGCCCCATAATTTTTTATGCAGGAGGTGTTGATAATATCCATGGTCACTATGATGACCATGGAAAAGGAATGTATTAATAATGGTGGTAGAGCGATGCTCATGGTAACTATGGTATCAATGATATGGATATTCAAGTAGAGGGGGTGGAATGAAAGGTTTTCAGTATATCGTCATGAATTGTATACTGACTTAGAGTGGGGTTTATAATAGATTGACCATGGTCAGTACACCAATTGTGGAGGAGGTTTATGAAAGGTTGGACGCCACACATTGGGAGCTATGAATTGTCATTATACTAACCATGATATGGTCAGTGGGTTGATCATGAAAGGTTTTTTTCATTATTTTTTCAACCGGAATTCCAAAAAAAATAATTCGATCTAATAAGTTATTATAATAAAATTAAAAATATTATCTAAAAAATTAATCCCGATAATTAAAATTACCTCAAATTGAAATCAATTACAACCATTTTTTCATATTAAAAACAATTGAATTTGTGGATTCCAATTAATTTAAAAATTTATTGATAAAATTGATATTGAAAATTTGATTTATTTAATAAATTAATTAAAAAATTCCATTATAACTATTTTAATAGTTAAAAACTAATTTTAAATTTATGTATTGCTTGAAAAATTAATTCCTCGAAATTGATATATTAATAAAAATCAATAACTAAACCATTTTAATAATTTGGTTCTCAATTATCACCATTCTAAAGAATATTTTTTAATGGATTATTGAATTAAAATTATGGGTATTTTCAATAAATAATTGATAAAAATATTTAAATTTCTAGATCATGTCACTCAGCCTCACTTGGACTATTGCACTCCTAAGAAATTTTTTGATTGTATTCAAATTAATTTATTAGAAAAATAATAAATGATAATCCTGCCTGAATATAACTTTTATAGTCATAGTTGATTTAAACATGGTCATATCTACTGTAAAAAAATTCCATACCTCATATGTGAATCAAATTTCATTTTCACTTCAATATAATAAATGTTTTAATTCTAACGTGGATTGAATTAGATTTAAGTGGAATCAAAGTTTTAACCAAAAGCACCAACATTTATGCAACTCTCTTATGTTTCTTAAACCATTATTTGATTTCCCAATTTATTGATTCAACTCAAATAAATGTGTTATAATTCAATTTTCATTATTTGTATGAGTTCAATATCCCAATCACCTAAATGAGTTCATTTTTGAAGGCCATTTTGAATAAAAACCCAATATATATATATATTTTTCAAATCACTAATCATAACACTAATTAAAATGGATTTATTAAATTAAGAAAACAAACCTATTACCTTGTCTTGAAGATCCATTTTGGAGTTTCACATTTCCAATTTTTATTCCGGGGTTAGATGAATTATATAATTTTATTTTGAGTTGGATCTATAAGGTGTTCTATCTCACATAAGTCATGTTAACTCAGATAAAGTATACAATTCAATTGAATTAAATTTATAAAATTTACTTCACAAAAATATTTTCACTCACACTACATATCTTTATTCTAAGACCAAAATACCATGTAAGAAGTGATTAAATATCTTAGAAATAAAATTAGTCTTACAATTCCATAAGAAATGATTTACTTTAACTTTAGAATAATATTTTAAACCCATTTTGGGAATTAATTAAGTTCAAGAAGTGATTGAAAAAAACTATTAAAATGTATATAAAACTTTTTAATTACAAAAAAATGATTTTTTACAGAAACGAATTCCCACATAATGTATTTTCAGATTCTTAATATATTTTTTATATTTTTTTAGTTATTTTCAATTTAATGATATAAACTATATTTAAAATAAAAAACTATTTACAACATTTACCAATATGAGAAATATTTTTTTATTTTCTATTTGACAAGTTTTTGTTTGTTTTTTGGATTAATTTATTTAATTATAATAAATATTTAACTAAAATAATTTTAAATAACTACTCTATATAGGTTCTAAAATCATCATCCACACTTATTTATCACTATTTTGGGCACCCTGACCCCAGTTTTGATGAGCTGATGCATTATTTTATTAAATTTGGAATATAATCAATGAATTTTTATGCCAAAGAAACAAATAGTTTACTAGCATTGGAAAACCAGATACATACATACGGTCAACATTACCACTTGAAATGAAATACATGATATAATCACCTTTGGAAACACTGTTATTCTTCTAGATTATGTATTCATGTCATTCATGATATTCATCTCAGCATCCTAGAGAAAATAATCATAATAAAGGGGTGATATCAGATCCTAAATAAGGGTAAGTAAAGCAGTGGAACCATAAATAATAAGGCAAGATGAATAATTAATGAACACATGCCTTTAAAATAAATTCTTCAACATAATATGATAGGAATAAAAGATTAATAATTAATTTAATAATAAAACATAAACATAGATATTCTACTTGTTAAATAATCACATGGAATATCAATTTATAGTTTCATAATGAGGGAATTCATAATGTTGGAAATCATAATCGTACCATCAAGGGATCAGCAAAGAAACTATACATAATGGGTAAAATACCATGGAAGTTTGTTTGATTATACCTACTAGTGCATCTAGGGGCTATAGCGGGCCTCACCCATCACTTATTAAGTCTAATGAATTCCTCATATGAAAGAATAGAAAAATAATCAACCTAAAAATTTAAATTGGAAATATCATATGAAATGTAAATAACTTTCCCCAATCAGTAAACATAAACACTAACCATTCTGAGTAAAATGGCGAATGATAACAAGATAGAAAACCCACATTAAAACTAATGATAAACCATTCAATAAAATATGATAGATGATATCATAAAATATTAATCCCAATTAGACATATGAATAAAAAAAATTAAAATAGATTCAAATACTCTTATAAAACCATCATGTAATACTTGAGATAAATATACTTTTACTTTGGAAACAATAGTTCTTTTGTAAAAATAATTATTTAAAAATAGAAGTGAACTCATATAACCTTATAATAATAAAATGAGTGATTTTTAAAAAATAATTTTTGTTTAAAATAGATTATAGCGTGAATGTGAAAATACCAAATAATTTGAGAATTTCCCCTAAATCGGGCTTGTTTATCAAGAAGAATTTGATAAATATCCTTTTAAAACATGTAACTACCCATCAAAGAAACATGGATTATGATTTTTACATATATATAGAAAATTAACACATAATTTAGGAGTTGAACATAATAATAATTAATAATTTCATTGCGGTAAATAGATAAAAAGAGTACCCCAAAAGAAATTGGAGGTCCTAGTAGAAAATCCTTACCTTATGTCTGAATGTGTTTTTTACCTGACTATATCATACAGGATAATAAAATTAAATCCATTTTTTAAAGGTTGGGGTCGAGGACACATTATTTTATTAAATAAAAGAACACTTTTTTGTGTTGGTAGTGGAATACCCATTAATTACTTAATTCATAAAAATTTATACATGTATTTAATTTACAATAATTTTATTAAGTTCTTTTATGGAATTTTTTATGAGTTATAAAATAAAATTTTATTTCTTGGGAGCATTTGTTTCCTTGGTTTTCACAATCGGTATACTTATATATTAGTATGAAGTCCATGGGAATGGGTATAATTCAAAAAAATTGAATTTATATGATATTTATGAAAAACTGTATGTTTGATTGGTATTATGAATTATTTTACTCTATATATGATAATGAATCATTAGTGATAATCGTTTATCTTAATTTTAGCAGTTTTTCGATCGTAATGCACTAGTTCTGTTATATTTTTATATATCATCTATATACAATAATTCCATAACCTTAAAAATATATAAAATACATATTTTATAATATGGTTGAACCATAAAAATGGTTTCATGACCATCCTTGAAGGATAAATTAAATAATGAATGTTCTTCATCCCCGAAGGTTGTAAATTGGCTCCTCCCGAAAGGTGATTTCGTTTTAAAAATAAAAGAGAGAGATTACGAATATTGATGATGTATCTTTAATTAACATGATAGAATTCTAGTATATAGATTATACTTGAGTATCATGATCATTTGGATATGGGAGGTGAGTATATAAAAATAAAAGGAATGAACTTGGAAAGAAATTATATGGAACAAAAATAGGATTTTAACTCTTGAATACACCTCTTTGAGAACCTCCTTAAGGGATGGGGTTATTGTATTTTGGAAATACCAAGAGCTCATGAATGTGTGGAGATACTAGGTAAGAGGATTTGGGTATAATATTGACTAGATTCATGGCATAGAGGTGTGAGAAGAAGGGGGGGGGGGGTGAGAGGCAGTTTTTATAGTGGAGGAGAGGGGTGATTTTCAATATTTTATTCATTATAGTATTATTTCTCTCAAGACAAGAAATAATATTGATTATAATGACTAATTAAATTAATATTGTCATGTGAGTTTTAAACAAGGTTTATTAAATCATAAATGACTCATGGAATATGTTATTTATATTATAATGTATTTATAATGTAAATTACTGTATTTTACTATTCACTAAAAATTAATGTATTTCATAAAAAACAAAAAAATTCACCCTAAACTTTTTTCAAAATATAGAATTAAAAAATAGACTAAATTTTATAAAAATAATTTTATAAATATGAGAAACTTATGTTTTAATTAAAAATTTAATTTAATCCAAAAATACATTTTTAATTTTATAATTGATTTTATAACACTTTTAAATTTTAAAAACAGTCTCAGAAAATTATTATACAATCATAAGACAACAAAATATTAATTTCAGAATAATTTTTATGAAAATTAATTTTATTTTAAATAATTTTAAAATTATAATTATATATTTATGACTTACAAAAATACCAATACTTAAATATTAATTTTTAACATATTCACTTACTTACACTATAATATAATTATATCATAATTTCATTCATCTGATGGAGAACATTTTTTAAAACATTCATGGAGAATCTTAATATTTACTAGGGTCACATTACTATTCATAATGGTAACACTACTATTTAGAAGTGTCATGTTACTATTCATGAAAAAATATGTTATTCCTATCAGACTCTAAATTTCATACTAATCGCAACAGTGTTTGTCCATTATTTTGGAATTCAAATCATATAAGTGGAAAAATTGTGTTTCATGGCTAAGTTATATTTATATTTTTAAAATAATTATAACAACGAATTTTTCATCCATAGAGACTCAGTGTTTTGTGTGTTACATTATACATTAAATTTATTTTTAAATCTATGGTGTGTTATAACTATCCATTAGAATTCAAGAAGAGTACATAAGAAATACAATGACTAAAAATTTAATGAAGGATATATACAACCTAATATTTATTTCATTGTAGGTTTGAGTTTAGATCTCCAATGGGTGATTTCTCTTAATAGTGGAGTAATCCTCTTAGGTGTTGTCCACTTTTGGAAAACCTATAGAAACAACTTAATAATTAGAAAATTTTTATTAAAAATTAAAGTAAAATAAATAAAAAGGAAATTATTGGTGGAGATTCATGGGTATAACCCTCCCAAGAGGGGTTGTAGTTAAACTGTCCATAACTAGACAGTCTGGAGGCTATCCCAAATTCTTAGGGGGATGGGGATTCTATGATTCAAACCATAACATTCAGTTCCTTCCAAAGCTAGTCAACTTCAGTTTTTGGATGTTCCCATGAATGAAGTACTACATTTCCACCCCCATTTTAGTGTAGAAAATCATTATAGGTTGGGAAGGAAGGATGATAACTGGGGTCTCATGCGGTTCTTCTATAGTGGTTTTGGGTTATTCCACATCTAGAGGCTTATCCACTTGTGCTTATTGGATATATTGAAATAAATTACTGTCATTAAGTAATTCTGTTTGAAAAGTATCAAAACCAGGTATGTCCAAATACATATTTCTTCCTTCACATGCAACAAATTCAATTGTATTTCCATAAGTAGTAGGCATTGGGAAAAACTCAAGTTCTTTAGTGCCTTCATGTTGTTGGTGTGTATATTGAGGATGAGGGAATACTATCGTCCCAAAAGCCTAGGGATTTATTATTATTCAGTAACTTATCTTATGGAATCGTCTTAATATTTTTCAATAGCATATACAATCTACCTGTCAAAGTAATATTCATCCAGCTCCTCTTATTCATCATCCTATGAAGCATTATCTATAATTTCTAAGATCTCTATTTTCTATTATAATATTTACATAAGTAATTTTTATGTAAGGGGAGCTATGAAAGGTTCTTTATTTTTATCATATAGGATAGAAATCAGTTAGGATGAATTAGAAAAATTATTACTATGGAGATTAGTTGATAATTAATTTTTTGCAAAATTTTATAAGGAAATGATTTATGTTATTGGGTAACACCCTCAATAGTTTCAGCATGTAGATCATTATCAAGGTATAATTTTGGTAATTACCCAACCAATTTATGGACTCCTAGATAGTGGAAGGCTGATCAATCACTACCCTAAGCCTAGCTCTAATAGGCAGTGGATGGAAACTAACATCGATTTGGTATAACACACATAAGGTAGGACATAACATATGAAATCATTACACACAGACCCTCATCTATCACCCTGAAATAGTGAATATATTATAATAAAACCAACAAAAAAATTATGCATAAATCTATCTCGCATCAAAGTTCGACATAAGTACTATATGGCAATAAAAGAAAAAAAATACACACCCACCAAAAATTTAAAAAGATTCCAACCTACTCAACAGGAGGGAACTATTATAAAATGAAATTCCCATATAATCATTTTCCTATACAACCCAGAGTTATTATCCACCTGCTCCATGTCCCCTATGGAAAATGCTAGAATACCTGTAGTCTGCACAAGACATGACTTGTGCTTGTAGATCCTATTTAGGGGTGAGTATAAAAATACCCAGTAGTTGGCCAAAAACACCAAAAAAATGAGTAATTAATAGGCATCATTTAGCTAGACAAAAAGACATATGAGAAAAACCAAGTGAGAAAGAAAAATCTATCTCAACCACCCCACAACTATATAATTATAGTTATATCATCACCCTCTATTACATTATGAAATAAGTAACATATCGCAAGGTCACCTATAATATCCCTGATATACTCTCAATAGGATCCCAAGTCTGATTTTACCAACCATAAATCCTTCCATAAAATCCAACTCAAGTCTCAAATGGTAACATTCAATTAGGAGGACTCACTCCATGATCCTAGCCATCTTAGATAACTCGCAACTGATAGATGTCACTCCATCAGGTACACCACTACCATCCTAGATGGAACTCTCCTGATCACTCATCATGTATCGCTAAACCAATGGCATGTCCCTGCCATCTATGGTGGAAACTATCTGAGAGGAAATGCTCATCAGATATCACCATTAAATGTCAACTAGTGAACTCGTCCAAAAGCATGGTTTTGGGTTCACTCTATGGACTAATAAGGGAAACTCTAAACCCTAGCTAAAAAACCAAACATAGAAAGGGGGTATTTCTTCACAATCCATATCTAATCCAACTCACTATGGAAAGGATTCACACCCACATAGACATGGAAATTTGGATTACACAATCCTCTCCTAGGGAAAAACTGTAGTAGAATGTAGATGGAATCCTAGTGTATTAATATAAGATACACACTCCATCGTACTACTACACCATTGAAAAGATCAGATCTTGTTAAAAAGATAGGGAATCACCACTGAGGCCTCACGAGGGATCTATCCCCTATTTGAAACATCATTCTAGGTAAGGGATTGACATCCATGTAATTATTTATCATGCCAATTCCAGAGACCCTACCAAGGAAAATGTAAAAGGATGTGAGGATTTCTCTGAGCCTCTAAAAGGGATAAATGATCCATGAAGTTAAGTTTGTAGTTAATATGGACTAAAACAACTCAATCCATAATAAGAATACACACCCACAATACACAAACTTATAGAATCCATATAGGGGTCACGACCCTGATATGAGGACATGATGCCACACTGAAACCTTAAAGGAGTAGACCAAGGTTACTCACTCAACTAATATTAGTATATATGTCGCTAACATATGTGACCCACGAAATTTCCACACATCAAATAAAAAAATCCAAAATTCTTGATGGCATAATTTCCTAAATAGAATAATACTGATGATACGATATATGTGCCACCATCCATGTTTCTATAGGGAATATTCAAGATGGAGAAGTCTCTAAGTAAGATACAAGGTGTGAACCAACAATACATGATATGTATCTCAACACTGGCCTCTAGTTGTGTCCCCTTCAGTAATCAGTATATAAATTGGATGATAAATGGAATGTCCCCTATGTCACATCACGTGTGACCATATCCGATCTAATAGGAATGTCCTTTCCCATAAAAAACTATTTTTACATGAAACCACACATAACGTGTACCCCTGGTACATGATGTTTCTTGGACATCCCTTTCTTATCCATTCCCACAATACATGAATTTGTAACTAAACCTGTGTCTTTGAACACGACCGTGTACATTTTTATGACTATGTCCCTCTACACGATGACCTTGGCTTTATCCCACGGCTACACAACATGGAATCGCTAAATAGTGTGTACCAATAGTACACTGTGTGTAGTCTCCAAAATTTCATCTTCCCTAAATAGGAAGAACAAACAATGTGTTCTTCTGCACTACATGCATTGTGGTCAAAAACTACAAATGGGTGTTTCCTCCAAGCCACCAGAAAACCACAATATTCACCTAAAACCATAAATCAACCACCACATGGTCTCTAGAAGTCTTCCAAGGGCTCTAAAACCATAAAAACACAAAAAATGGTGTTGGGACATAAATATCATAAACCCTCCTTCCTCATAGAGAAACACTGAATCTTTGGGTTCAGATCCATGCTCTAAAGTTGCTACACCATGATTCAAGAGTGATCACCATCATGATAAAAGACTGTAGATTCCTCCTTCCTTGATTCATTGGTGGGAATCTCATTTATATAAAATTAAATCCTACTCTCCCTTCTTCCATGCATAAATTAAAAATGGGGTGGGTTTTATTAATTTATTTAATTAAATTAATAATCTCCACTCAACACCCATCCAATAGTCACTACCATTTGATTACTAATGTTGATGAATGTTATGTTGTACCTAGGGTGAAACAGATGTTTTTAACACAAACAAGGACTTAGATTTATGATTCATGTCTCCACTGAAGATTTATTCCACTTTTACTATAGAACTGGATATACATTATAACATACATTTAATATTTTCAATATCATAGCATCGGGACTCTCCGACCCTAGAAATCCCACAATGTCTCAGTACATAACATTAGAAATACTCCTAGATTTATTCCAAAATATTACATGGAAAAAAGTCACAAAGCTTTCCCAAATGTCACGTATTTGTTTTCCAAAAACAGAAATCCTAAATAAAAGGGTGAAAACTGAGATCCCAATAGGATATCCCATTCAATATATATCTTCAGAAGTTACCCCAACTATCCACAAACAAGCACAAAGTGGGACCACAAAACCACATAGATTCTTATCTTTAGGACTAAAAAATTCCATTAAGAAAACGGAAAACAACCACATACTCATTCCCAAATCATATAATCTAACATAGTTCAACTAGTCTTGCACATTTCCCCTTATCTAAAATATATATAAAATACACAAAACCTACCATAACTATTTCCAAAAGTACTAAAGTCAGGAACCCTCACTATCCCACACCAAAAGGAAGAAAGGGTTCATTAAACCTCGAGATAGCCTTCTTCCAAAGCCATCTCTATGAACTTTTGATGAGAATGAATCCCAACGATCACAAGACTCATTATTGAACCCCAAGGGCAACTTTCATCGGTTTAAAATGACCCATGACATGATACATTAGTCCACGTCATCCTCTGGATGGTCAGAGCCTTTCACAACCATCACTAGCACCAAGACAAACATGAAAACCTAAAGAATGTTTTCTAGAACTAGAACTAATCGCTTAACAGGCCACCAACCACACTCCATAAGGATTAAATTACTACCACACCAATCCTATATGTAGTAATATGGGAAGAAACCTCCTCATTAACTCATATTTACTTGTGACTGGTGTGATTTCCAATTCATGGAAAGGTGATGCACTCCCCCTTCTAAAAACTCATCGAGAACATGTCTGGTGGATATCTGTTCATGAAAGAAGTCACAAAAAACACCAAGGGTAAACTAAAGGAATTAGACAACTCCATCGCCTCACTTTCTAAAATTTAATGGAGAACATTTCTGAAAGAATCTCATACTACACCAATTCCCTTAGGTAGTTCTCAATATTACATAGCCACAACCCTATCCAGGTGTCACCCTCTCTCCTATATCTGGAAAGACACATCTCCAGGAGTAAACCCACATGTATAAAACCAATAAATTAAGATATTTAAATAAGGTTGGTACTCTCTGATTATTTACATAACTATATTTAAGTGTCTCGTATACACCCCTATCGATGATGTGCGCACTTGGATGTCACCAAGGAAGTTTTTTAGTAACTAATATAACAAGGGTCATGGATCTAGTCCATTAGTCCCATGAAACCACTTGGGTGTTCATCACACCAAATTCATCCTAATAAAAACCATAAAAACTCCACTCGATCCTGGAGCTGGTGATAACCTTACCCGATGCCAAACACCCATAACCATATTTCCTAAAGCCTCAGAGAAAATAATTTATTGACTCATAGGTGTGGGTAATCCTCCATGAAAATCATATAATAAAGGCAATGTAAACCTCACATAAACTCAAATACTACTATTTCTTATTGGATAAATATAATGGGCTACCTATGTGGACACACTGGGTCTTATAGGAACTCCCAATGCCTCAAACAACACCAAAAATCACAAAACCCTATTGAATTCCTCCAACTTAAAGGTCGAGTTATGAAGGGTCCACTTACGTCACAAGGACTCAATCAATAAAGGCCTTCTATTGACATATCCACACACCAAAATCGAATGAAATCATAAGTTAAATAAACTCATCCACCACACCTCTACATTATCTACTTTTGGTGGAATTGACTCACATACATAGTTATGTATCGTGTTATAAAAATTCATATTGGTGGGGGAAGCGTTCCTATTTCCGAGGAGTCTGATACCACATCAGACATCATAACCTAGATCCACCAATTACTTATGTCACCCTAGACATGAATAGAGCAATTAGTTTCAAAGAGAGATCATCTCACACCGAAGTCTACCAATATTACTACATAAATAGAAAGGATACCAATCATACCATCAACCTCTCATGGATCCTCTGGGTCAAAAACGTCCAATGTATGAAATCATCCATTTCATTGTACACTATATCCTTGATCCTAGAATGGATCACTTTATGGTTGTGGTGGTGACAACATATCTGTGTTCCACACACCTTTTATGGATCCTCTAGCTCATATTCTATGCCTGCTACCCTACAAATAACATTAATGAATCTGCTACCTCAACCCTGGTGATCTAATGGATGTGTATATTTTATAAGATCAATCAGTTTAACAAACTGGTGTTAGATTTCCATACCCATCATAAGAAAAATATTCCTCTCCCCCAGAGGAAAAATATTTCATTCATTCCTCTCATGAAACCTCATGTGATGTGACCTTTGTCTCCCACCTACTGTCTGTGTATCCTGCTTGACTTGGGATATAGAAATCCTTACCGTGTAAGATCATGATATTATATCTATCTCTATGTATCATCATTCATCACTAAAAGAACCAACCACAACTCAGTCTGGCCTGATGTATCAACTTAAATCATTGGTGATGGGTCTACACATTGCTCAACTCGTGGAATCTCTACTATATATCCACTCAAACAAAAAACTACCGTGTGACCATATCCCTTGTATGGATACCCCATAACTCATCATTTCAAACCATCAACAATGATATAGAAACCCTGCAAGATGTATTTGTGGAAACATCTTTCAAGAAGACAACATGTTCCTCATTCAAAAAGTATATTTGGGGATCTATGTCAAGAAAGACTTAAAAACCAAAAACCAACCCTATATGACACATGTGCCAATGTTTTCCCCATAATTATTTCCCAAATGATCTAACTGATCAAGTGATTTACCAAATTATGGGTGAATGGATACCTCTTCCACCACAACAATACTAGAGTCCCATACAAAAAAGCTAGACTCTAAACACTAATACACATTTCCCTAGATCCCAAACCAAGAGTACATCTAGAAAACTACACTTGTCCTTGAAAGAATCTCCCATGATACCACATTGTAATGAATTAACCTTACATGTCCCCCTAGATGTTGGGAGGCAGAGCCTCCACTACCCCAAGCCTAAAACTAATAGGCTAGGGTTTTATGACTAGTGTCGTGTAGGCATATAAAAAATACAAGAGGCCTTATCCTATGGTACCTATATACATCAAGACACATCCATCTCCATGAAATAGTGCATAGATAATAATAAAATAGATACAAAAATTCAGGAAAAATCGATCCCACATCAATGTAAGATATATGTACTGGAAAAGGAAAAAAATACACTCCCAACAAAAATGAATAAAATAGTTGAACTTTTTAAATATGAGAGAAATGATATCAAATGAATGAATGGTATACTACTCAGTCTTCCCATCCCATATCTATGCTCCACCCACTCCTGGTCCCCTAGGGATAGTACTAGAATACAAATTTTTTACATAGGAAAAAAAGTGTGGGCATAACTTGTACAAGGGTGAGTCTAAAATACCTAGTAGGCACCCCAAAAATTCAAAAATATGGAGTAATTGATAGACATCAGTAAAATAAACCGAAATCCATAAAAGAAAACCAAAAAAAGGGTCCTGACCACTCTTTAGTTATACAAGGATAGTCAATATATCAGCCCCTGGTATGTTAAGAAGGATGACACATATTTCAAGGTCTCCAACAATAAAATAGATTTACTTTCTATAGACTCCCTAGTATCGTGGTTTTAATGAAATTTCTATCTACAACAACCAAATTGAGGCTCAATCAATAATTCTTCTCTAGGAGTACTCACTCCATGATCCTACCCCTCCCAGGTAGCTCGCAATTGAGATATTTCACTCTATCAGGTACACGTCCTCCATACCAAATAGAACTCTCCTAGCCACTCATCAAGAATCACTAAAATGGTGGAAAAACCCTTACATCTTTGATGGTAACTTTAAAAGAGAGAATGCACATTAGAATCACCCTGAAAGGTCACCCAAAGACATGGTCCCAAAGAACAGATTGTGGATCACTCCCAAGACCATTGGGGGACACTCTTAACCCGAGTTGACAATCCGAACACCTAAAGGGGTATCACGTCACAACCCAAATATGGGAAAAATCACTACGAATAGGATCCACACCCATATAGAGTTGGTCATGAAAATTCAACAAACCACACATAGGTAGGACACCGTGGTAGAATTTTGAAGGAAGGTGAGAGGATTCATCTAAGATACACACTCCATTGGACTATTACTCCAAAAATATTTATTATTGATACACAGATAGGGGTTCAACACCCAAGACACTCTAGGGCTCCATTCCATAGTGGAAACATCCAATTCGGTAGGGGATTGATGCCCGTCTAAATATTGGACATTCCAATTACACAAACCCAACTAAGGGAAACATGAAAGTATGTGAGGATCACTCTAATCCTTTTGAAGGGATACATCACTACTAGAAATTTGTATATTTGTGATGGGCCATTTTTGATGGAGTCTTGTCAAAAATGTCTTTTCATAGAAAAGTGTGTCGTAAATTGACTTTTTTACAATGAGTCCATGTCCCATCATAAATAGTTTTCCAAAGGTGTTTAAAAAAACCCTATTGCGATGAGGAGATGGCCAGTCGCAAAAGGGCCTATCATAAATATACTAAAAAATAATAAAGTTGAATAAAATAATATTAATTATAATAATTAAATATTATCAGGAAATAATAATACTAATAGTAATACTAAAAATATAAATAATATTAATATAATAATTATAATAAAATGATATTAATATTAATGAAATACTAATATTAATATTAATAAAACAAAAAAACTATAAAATAATAAATTAATATTAATAATATTATTTTTAATATAATAATTTAATATTAATAATAATATAATATAATTATTATCAAAATAAATGAAATATTAATATTAATAATATTAAAATAATAAATATTTATAAAGTAATAAAAATTTCAATATTCACAAAAATATAAAAATAAGAATAATAAAAAAAATAAAAAAATAGAAAAATAATAAAATATTTAAAAGATAAACTAAACTAATAAAATAAAAAAAAATACTAGAATAAAAAATAAAAAATAAAATATTAGAAACAATATAAAAATGCACTATATAGAAATATAAATAGTTAATGTTACAAAAAATTGTATTCAAATATTTTATCATAAAAAATAAATACATCACTAAGGTGGAGGGTCTTCTAGAGGAACTGTAGAAGATGGCGTAGGGAACTCTATCCTTAAACCATGAGTCAGACATAGCATGTACTATATAACCTAGTGGTGTTGCTGTTCCCATTGACACATCTCCTCCATCTCCTCCTACTATTGTCTTCGGAGCTCTTCCTGCTGCAGATGCTGCCATTAAAGTATCTCCTCCTACTCCCAATGCATACTCTCTATAAGATCACCCAGAGCTCTCATCTGCTCCTGATACTATGCAGTAGATGATGATGAATTTCCATGATCTTCCCTTAAGAAGGTTGAATACATCTCAGTGGTACCATAATAAGTCTCAGGAATCAATTGAGAGTTGATACCCACAACTCAACCTTTCTTGAAGGCATACTAGGTTGCCAACAACCTTGATGTCACATCAAATCAGCAGGCACGGGTCTGATCATCAATCATGGCATGAATCCCAGTTTTTGTCTGAGACATCACAATTACCAGCTCTATGTGTCACCTCATATCTCCCTTGGTTTTGTTGGCATGCCAATGATTTCCTCTGAAAATGACCATCAAACCAGTGTGAACATAATGCATCCCAAAACTGAGATGAAATGTAATCAGGACAATGTGCATGACAAGACTCATCAAACTCTATCACTCCTCCATTCATCATTTATTTCCTTTCTATATTTTTCAAAAACTAACGACAACTATCAGGAAAAACCCCTCTCATCCCTTCCAGAGAGATCCATGCATGCTCTAATCAACAGGATACCATAATCCTAATAAATAATTTATAATATCTAGTTATTATTTAAATAAATTTCCAAATAAATATTATTTATTTATGTACCATACAATGATTGAACATGTAGTGGAGAACATCAAAGGAAATCTGATCTCATTTGAACCATTCCATAGAGAAATAATTTCCTTATATAGTGCTCCCATATCAAACTCATATGTGTGAAAATCTATGAAAAAAAAGAAAAATAGTAAAATAATTTTTATATAAATAAATTAAGGACAACTAACTAAAATACACAGGTCAACATACCTCTGCATGTGCATATCAAACCCAAGATGTGGACGTCGCATGATGATACAGTCCAGAATCATCAATCCCGCAATACCACGCCCCCTTCGTGTACACTCTGAACAAGAAGAATTTTGAGGGTCTGATGATCTAATATCCTTCTTCTCTAATGATAGATCATCCTCTTGTAACTGAAGAAACATATCCTCATCCATCTGAAACGCAAACTGACTTTTTTTAGAAAATTATTTAAAACAACTATTATATATAGGTATATATCATATTTGAATATAATTAGAATTTATCTTTTTCAATTTTTGTCTTTATCCCAATATATATATCTAATGATGTAAATGAATTTGTATTCCTCCTCACCATCATCAATTTCTATATGAGTTTCAGTTTCCTCACATCTTTTACCTTCAAATTCATTTATAACATCATCAGCATCATCTTCACCTTCAACCCTTAACTATGGGATTTTATCATCAATATTCATGTTTATTCATGAAAAATATTTATTTGGAGTACTCTCTTAAAAAATTCCACTTCCTCTCGCTTCAGTGAAACCACTTCCACATTAAGTAAACTGATTTTTCTTGATATTTAATTTTTATTTTTCTCGACCAATCATCCAACTCTCTTGAAGTGGCATAGTAACTGGCATAATAAATTTGATGTACCTGATGAGCCAATAAAAATGGTTCAATTAGTGAAATAATACTTTTATATTTAACATCAATTATTTCATTGGTTGGATGAAAAAACAAGCCTCTTTCAGTATCCAACGACTGACATTTAAACATTGTTATGTAATTCAATCCAAGATAACACGGTTTAATAATTTCATTTGGGATGTTGTAAAGGTCATATTTAGTTTCTCTATGACAATATTCTCTCAATGAAACACCACAATTCATTTCCCCCTTATTCATGTCAATGAAATCGAAAACCATTCACCACATATAAATTATAAGGTTCACCAAATTTTGGATTGTGGGTTACTCAACACACTCAATCGATTATCAATTTTATTAGCATGTTGAGATACATGTTTTTGAAAAAAAATTATAAATATAACATATAATAATTGATTTTATATATTAAACCATAAATAATTTATGTTACCAATTTTTAAAACCAATAGGACAAAAACATTTTCCTGACATTCTTCAAGATAAGCTGTTGAAATTTGTAAAAACTATTTATTGATATCATTATCATATAACCTAGAAATAAAATAATATTAATTTACTATAAAAAATATTGTATAATATGTGACAGTATTACTCCTTGTACAAATTGTGTAATTTCTTGCCAATTGAGCAGAACATATGTATGAGCTTTTTGATGTTAATCATATGAAATCCATCATTCATAACCTCTACTAAATCCAAGTTCACGATGATTAAAAATTGATAATTGATTACTAATTTCATTGAAAAAAAATTCCTCCTTATGGTCCATGAGGTTGTGTTTTGAGGGATATTCAGATTGAAAATAGTGAGAGCAGAAAAAAAGAAATTTCTTCTAGAAAACAAGCTTCAGATATTAAGTATTCAACTGATGCTTTATCACATAAATTTTTTCTAAAATTTATTCATACATCTCACGATTGGGTATATCAATCAGAAAATTACTAGAACTCCACATTTTTTTATGTGGAAAATGTAATATAAAATGTTCTATTAAGACAAAGAAATCCAGTGGGAAGATTTTTTTAGCTCACATAATATTAAAACCATATCTTCTAGTAGTCTTCTAAGTGCATTTTATTCTGTTTTTTCTACACAAATATCTTGGAAAAAATATTTTATATCTGTTACCACATCCCAAATCATAGAATTCAACAAACCTCCTAATCCAATAGTAATAATTCATTCCATTATAACATTACAGTGATGATTTTTATAATATGGTAATATAACATTTTATGAAATATCTGTCCAAATTAAAAACATAACCATCTGGATGTCTCAAATATGAAATACATTGAAAAAATAATAATCAATTTTATTTGAATGGTGTATATGATTTTCTTGGATTCATTAAATTTTATGATTTGACATTTTAAAAAAATTCATGTTGTCATCACCTATAAATTTGGGCATCTAATCATGCCTTTACATTATGTTTTGTATTACCTGGTGTATCCAAAACTGTATTTAGTAATTTATCAAAATAGTTTGGCTAAATATTCATTGCATCTAATAGTTGACGGACCAACAAATGTAACCAATATTGAAGAACCCAAAAAATGATCTGTTTTTTCAATTTTGTTCTTTCCCAAAGCCATCAATTTATTATTTGTTTTTTATGGTCCAAATGTGATGGGACGTAATGAAGAGACAATTTATTTTAACTCTACACCCGAGATCATTGTTGTATTTCTATCTCTTCTAATTCTTCATTTTCTGAAATGATGTTTTTTTCCTCCGCAAAGGATGATCGGTTGTAAGGAATTTGTGATGACATTCTAAAAACTAGTTTTTTCAATTAAGGGGTTTAAATGATTTTCTGTATCTCATATAGTACATAAATTATTTTGGACCATGTGTACTTCAGTTAGATAACATGCCATATGCTAGGAAGTCACTAATTGTCCACATCAATGCAGCTTTCAGTTTGATATTTTGTTTCACAGCAAAATCATATGTTCTGACAACATTACTCCATAATGAGTTTAGATCAACTATCAATGGTTTCTAATAATCATCAATATTCTTTCTTGTGTGTCCTAGATTTAATAATGTCAAATATATATATTTCCCCTTCATTAACATCTAAGGAGGTAAATTTTACAGAGTTATAAAGATAGTATAACATGAATACTGACTACTGTAAGAACCAAATGGATAGAAACCATCAGTAGAAAGAACCAATCACAATTTTCATGATTTTAATGAAAAAATTGTATTCACATGGTCATACTATTTTCATGAATCCCCTATAAAGTGATGATTTAAGCTTTTACCATTGGAAATGTTGGTTTTTTTCCATGACATCAATGTCAATGTGTTCTGATACATAAATAAATGCTACAATCTAGGTGTTATCCATAAATATATCAACTATTTAATAGGAATCACTTCAGACTTCCCTAGTTCAGCCTATTTATACCTCAATTTTCCACATGTGGTACAACTATCCAACAACACATTTTCACCATAACATAAGATGAACTCATTTGAACATGCATGAATCTTCTGATAACCAAGACCCAAATTAAGGACCAACCTTATTCTCTCATAGAAATTTTTTGGGAACGCATTTACTTTAGGTAATTGTGTTTTAACTAAATAGAATATTTGATCAAAATATTTATTGGACATTCCATTATCTGATTAAATTTCAATAAATTTTGTAACTGGTTTAAATTTTGTTATTTTGTAACCAGGATAAAAGGCATCCTCAACAAACCTCATCAAGTAATAAAATTGAGATGGATATAACATTAGAGTTAAATAAATATCATCTTGAGTTTTATTTTGTTGAAAAGATGAACCTACAACATCATGTACTAAATTTTAAAACCTTGATGGATCCAGAAACAAATTTTTAGTATCTCCTCTAGATCTGTGTTCCCCATTTTGATACCAAAAAAAGAAATATGGTTGAAAAAATGCAATAGATTCCCCCCAATGTTTAAAAATGCGTTAAACATCCTATGAGCACCTTTTTTAGTGGGACACTTAATTGTCACTTCTGAAAAAATTCTTCTTTTGATTATGGAAATGATAAAAAACATCAACAACCAAAACATATTTAGGATTTAAACCAAAACTGTTTGGTTTCCTATACTAATTTATTCAAGTGTGATAATCTAGTAATGACTTTTTTCGACTTCCTTATTCCATGTTTCTCTAAAAATATAAAATAATTATTATTTTTGCATAATTTGGAATCTGTAAAACACTATACAAAAAAAGATAGGTAAAGTAAATTCATTTTTCATGAAATTTATAATAAATTCTATTATTTTATAGTAATTTATAGAATTTATTTTAAAATTTAGACTAATATACACAAATTTATAATAATTTATACAAATTACTACTAATTATTTTTAATTATAGCTAATTCATTCTAATTGACACTAATAATGAGAGGAAAAATTTCATGTGGATTAGAAACAACTCTTTTGTCTGACGAATCATATCCTTGCTACTTTCTCTCACTAAAATCACTATGAAAAATCTACACTGATGTACGTATATCCATTTTTTATATTCACAAGAATGGAGAGAATCGCAACTGTGGCTTCATTATCATACATATGAAAATGGTCATGTGTACGTCAGAACAAATTATTCGTAGTGATTTCAGTGGGAGAATGATGAAAGGAGATGATTTTTCAGGAAAAAGATCCTCTTTTTCACAACATCTTATCTCCTTTCAAATTTCTCCAACTAAAATTAGTGTGAAAAATATTCTCCGACGTTTGAATATCTATTTCAGTTTGCACGAGAATATAGAGTAGAGGGGCCTCGTCGCCCTTCTATTAATTCTTGTGCACAAGAAAATTGATATCAGTACATGGGGGAACATTTTTTATATTTATTTTAGGGGAGAAAGTTGCAATGATATGTTTCGTCGAGCAAAAGAGTTTTCGTCAATTCGTGAGAAATTGGGTCAATTTATTACTAATTATTACTCAGTTGGAAATTGTATCGATTTAATCGAATTATTATAATTACTTATAATTATTCTAATTATAGGTATTTATTTATAATTATTTTAATTATTGTTATTTATTACTATTTATTTCAATTTAATCATAATTATTGATATTTAATATTAATTGCTACTAATTATTAAAAATTATTTATATTTATTCTTAATTATTAATATTTATTCCAAATTATTGAAAATTATTTCAAATCATTATTAATTAGTTTTAATTATAAGTAATTATTTATAATTATTCAAATTATTTATAATTATTACTAATTATTACTAATTATACCCATTTATTAAAAATTATTCCTACTTATTCTTAATTATTATTAATTATTACTAATTATTACAATTTATTACTAATTATTTTAGTTTTCTACTAATTATTACAAAATGTTGCTTATTATTACTAATGATTAAAATTTATTTTTGATTATTAATATTTATTACTAATTATCTTTAATTATTTATAATTCAAATAATTTAATACTAATAATAACTATTTTAATTTTTTTACATTTTATTACTAATTACAACTAATTATTATCATTTATTACAATTTATAACTAATTATTCCTAATTAGTACAATTTATTCCAAATTATTGATATTTGTTGAAAATTATTTTCTAATTATTACTAATTATTTCTAATTATATATAATTATTTCTAATTATTGCTAATTATTTCTAATTATTGCTAATTATTTCTAATAATTATTAATATATTCTTATTTATTACTATTTATTACTAATTATTACAATTTATTATTAATTATTACAATTTATTACAATTTATTACTAATTATGGAAATTGTTTAGTAATTATTACTAATTATTATAATTTATTACATATTTATTATTAATTATTACTATTTATTACTTGTTGTTACAATTTACTACTAATTATTGCCATTTATTACTAATTATTTCTAATTATTACTAATTATTACTAATTATTACTAATTATTACTAAATATTGCTAACTATTACTATGTATTACTATTTATTAATATTTATTAATAATTATTTCTAATTATTACTAAGTATTGCTAATTATTTTAAATTATTGCTAATTATTACTAATTCTTACTAATTATTCCTATTTATAAATAATAATTCACAATTATTCATAGTTATTAGAAATTATAACTAATTGTTACAATTTATTACTAATTATTACAAATTTTTACTATTCGTTACTATTTATTAAAATTTATCACTAACACCCGCTAATTATTACTGATTATTACATTTTATTACTAATTATTACAATTTATTACAATTTATTTCTAAATTCCATATAATTATAACTAATTATAACCATTTATTACTAATTATTCTTAATTACTATAATTTATTCCTAATTATTGATATTTATTTCTATTTATTTCAAATTAATACTAATTATTTCCAATTATTACTAATTATTTTAAATTATTACTAATTATTGATAATTATTACTAAATATATCTAATTATTAAAAATTACTGCAAATTATGACTAATTATTACTAATTATTCTTACTTATTACTAATTATTACAATTTATTATCAATTATTACTAATTATTACAATTTATTACTAATTATTTCAATTTATTTCTACTTATTACTATATAGAATAATTTATTACAATGTATTAGTATTTATTAAAATTTATTACTATCTATTAGAATTTATTGCTAATTATCACTAATTATTGCTAATTATTGCTAATTATTACTTATTATTACTAATTATTTCTAAGTATTTCTAATTGTTAAAAATTATCACTAATTGTATCTAATTATTTTTAATTAATGATAATTATTACTATTTTTTACTAATTATTACTTATTACTAAAAATTATTGCTAATCATTACTAATTATTACTAATTATAACTAATTATAACTAATTAATACAAAATATTAAAAAATATTACAATTTATTACTAATTATTAAATTTTATTAAAATTTATTGCTAATTTTTAAAATTTATTAATAATTATTACAATTTCTACTAATTACCACTAATTATTACTTATTCCCACAAATAATTACTAATTATTAATAATTTCTACTATCTTCCGCAAATTATTACTAATTATCCCTAATTATTACTATTTACTGCTATTTATAAATATATATCAATTTATTACAAATTATCTCTAATTATAACTAATTATTGCTAATTATAACTACTTATTAATAATTTCTATAATTATTACTAATTTGTACTAATTAATAATAATTAATATTACAACTACTAATTAATACTAATTAATACAAATCACACATAATGATCTGTGAAAATAAATAATGATAAATAAAATTATCTAACTCTAATTTAATTTAATTGTATCTAATTAAAAAAATTAACTTATATAAAATAAAAATGAATTAAATATAAAAAAATAAATGAAATAGATAAATACAACAGAAGTAAAACATTTGGAAGATATAAGTCTCGAATATTGCTCTGACATAGAATTTGAAACAATGAAAATTTTTGATAGAAAAAATCTAAGTAGAGCGGGAGAGAGGTGTAGAGAAAAGAGTATAATGAGAAAACGGATGGGGTATATATAGGGTAGATTATTTTCGAGGGGTACTATTTGCGACAGGACCCATCACAAATTCTACCCCCCTCTATTAATTAGAGGTGGTGGTAAAAAAGGTAATTGCGACAAGACCAGTCAAAAATACTAAAAAACGACGTCAGGTATTTGCGACAAGCTTATATGTCCATCGCAATGACCCTTCCCGTGGTTTGACACGCAACTCACACCAAACCTATTGCAATGGGGACCATCTCCCCCTTGCAAATAACTAATTATTTGTGATGGGACCCTTCCACGTCGCAAATGTGTGTATTTCCCATAGTGCATGATCCAAGTCGATGAGACTGAATTCGATGAAGGCTGAGACAACTCACTCCAGAATAAAGGAACAAACCCATGTTGCATAAAAATGGGAAAACCAGGAGTGGTCGTGACCCTGAGATAAGGATGTGATGTAACACTGAACCCTCATAGGATTAGACTGAGGGAAATGACACAACCACTTTTTGTTTATGTATCACTAAGAGATGCAACACATGCCATCACCTCATATCTCATCATAAAATCCAAAACTATTGTCGCCATCAGATTCCTATATAGAAAACTACCCATGATAGTCTACTCCTGAGCCTCCATCAATGTCTTGAAGAATAATATGATGAGAGAATAATCTCGAAGTAATGTACTAGATGTGTACTAGTTGTACATGATGTTTCTCTCAACATCGTCCCCCAGTCTTATCCCCTTTGTTACTTGGTGTTTAAATATGGAGATATATGGCATGTACCCCATGCCACATGGCATGTGACCTCACTCAATCTCCTGGGAAATTCCATTCCCTTAAATAGTCACCTAGCCATGTAACTACACATGATGTGTACCCACGATACACGGCTTGTCTTGGCTATCCATTACTTCGCCTTTCCCTCAAAACACGCATGTGTTACTCAATGTTTGTCTATGACCTTAGTTTATTTTCACACGGAAATGTCTGTCTACACAGTGACTTAGGACTCATATCATGTCTACATGTCTTGTGATCACTACATGGAGTTTACCCCCCAATATATGGAGTGAAGTCCCTAAAATATTATCTTCCTTAAATAGGTGGACCATAAAATGTGTTCCCCTTCACTACAAGTTGTGTGATCGAAAACTCCAAATGGAAATTTTCTCTAAGACACCTAAAACCCTTGATTTTAACCCAAAAACCATAGATTGACCCTCAAAAGGTCCCCACCAGTCATCTAAGGGACCTGAAACTATAAATAACACATCAAAAGTCGATGATAAAGTAAATATCATAAATCATTTTACCTCATGGTAAAACATCAATGCTTTGGGTCGAGATCCACGCTCCAAAGCCACTACACTATGACTCGAGAGCGATCGCCATCAACATCAAAGATTGGAAGCACCTCCTGCCCTTAGTTCACTTTGGGTTCACCCCATCACCATTGGATGATACCTTCCTCTCCCTTATTTCATGCATGTAACACAAATTCGGAGTAGTTTATTACTTTATTTTATTAATTAATAACCTGTACTCAACACCTCACCAATGGTCTCAACCGTCGAACACCCAAAATTTTCGAACATTATATTGCACCTAGGGTAAAACCCACATTTTTAACTCAACCAAAACCTTAAATTTCCAATCAATATCTCCATTTAGTAGTTATACCAAATTTAATATATAACATCATCGGGTGTGTTAATGTTTTTTAACATATTTGATATCACTTTAGCGAGGCTCTTCGGGCCCCGAAATCCTATGATGTCTTAGCGCATAGATTCAAACATATACCATGGGGGACTAAAACCCCCCATAGGTTCCTCTCTTTCTAGCTCACAAATTCCACCCAAAGAAGGAAAACAATATCACACTAAACACCATGCTCATCCAAGAAGAAATCATGAAACAATTTGTGCACAAGTCTCATTAGCTGTAACAGGTGGAAAACATACAACACCAATCCTAAGTGTTTTCAAAAGGTATAATGGAATGAAACAATGATATCCCACACAATAATAGAATAAAGGATTGATGAATCTCAATAATATCATTCTTTCCAAACAAGATATCTAAACTCTCGCTGATAAGGACTCTCACATAACACAAAACCTTATCATCGAATCCCAATGGACACAATTTCCAGTCTATAGTGATCCTTGATGTTCACCAGAAGACCAAATCCACCTATAGACAGACTTCACCTTTAGAAACCATCACTAATACCAATCCTATCATGAAAATCTGGAAGCATATTATTCATAACCCGAATGGATCACTTATCTTCCCACAAAACTCCCTGCCCAACCATTCGATTACAACCACCCCTATCCAAGGTGCAACACCAGGCGAAGAAACCTCCTCATCACCTCATCTTGGAATGTGACTAGTGTCCTCAACAATCCTTGGATGTGCGATATACTATCCACCTTTTTAAAATCCATCAAGAACATGTCTGGCGGATATTTGTTCGCTTGAGCCTTGCAAAAAAAAACAAGCAGGGTTAACTAAAATAATTTGACCACTTCATCACCACTCTTTCCAAAAGTAGATGGAGAACACTGTTGAATTAATCTTCTACAACTCTCACAAACTTTGGTGGTTCTCAAGATAAAATTTCCATAACACCATCTAGGTTCCCCCATTACTCCAATATCCAAGAATACACATCTCTGGGATAGAACCATCTTGGTCAAGAACAGATAATTTGAGAGATTATATAAGGATGATACACTCAGAGCATGTCTATAACTATCCACAAATATCTTGCGTACACAACTCTCACTTTCAAGCATACTAGGATGTCACAAAGGAATACTATATGTAACTGATCTAACAAGGTTTAGGGATCCAGTCCCTCAGTCCCACAACACCATTGGAGAATCCATCACACTGAAAGGTATCACCATAAACCTATAAAAAACTCTACTCAAACCTGGAGATGATGATAACATGTTATGAGGATAAACATCGAGAACCATATTTCCCAAATCCTCCTGGACAAGAATTCATTGAATCTCAGTAGTGTGTAATCCTTTCTAATAGTCACCTAATCTTGGATACTTCAACCACACCTATCCTAAATTACTCCACTGATAATGTGAATAGACTAGTGATGCCCATGTGGAAACATGGGGTATTACAAGACCACCCAGGACTGAAACAACACCAGAACTCAAGAAACCCTTTAGAAGGAATCCAAATCAAAGGAAGAGCTATAAACATTCTAGTTGTGTCACCAGCCCTCGATCAAATAGGGCACACTACTAACACCGGAACACACCAAACTTTCTTGAACACAAAATATAAAGGAACTCCTCCACCACACCTAGACACTTTCCACTATGGGTGTCACTAAATTTACTACACATTTTTTTATTACATCAAATGAATGTGATTCAATGGGGGAATCATCCCTCTATTCAATGAGTCTAAAACCACATAAATAATCACTATAGGGATCCAACAACAACCCGTGTAACCCTAGAAAATACTCAATAATAAAGTGGAAAGGATAGAGTATCTCTCACCTATATATAACATTAATAATAAAGATGTGGAAAGGATGTAGATCAAACCTCCAACATCTCATGGAGCCTCTAGGTGAAAAAATACATTTCCTACAATCACCCATGTCCCTATACACTATATCCTAAACCTAGCCTACACCACCTGTGGTTGTTGGTGGTGATAAAATATAAATGTTCCACCCACATCTTATTGCACCTCCATCTCCTATTTCACATAGATGTCCTACATATATTATTTCTCAATTTTCTTCCTCTGCATCAGTATTATAATGACCATCTATCTTCCACCAAGTCAATGAGTTCTAAACTTCCATGTGAGATATCCATACCCTTAAGAAGAAAAACAACTCCTTGGCCAAGGGGACCAATATGTCTTTGATTTTTTTTTTAAAAATACCTCTTGTGATGATACCTACATCGCATGTATGCTATTTTTGTGTCTTACTCGGCCTGGGCCATAGTAAATCCCTACCTTGAAAGCTCATGATATACGCTCAATCATTACATATCATCTTCTAATACCACCAGATCATTACAAAAATCATCCTAACAAGACACATCAACTCAAACCCTCAAAGATTGGTCTACGTATCTCTTAATGGGTGTAATATCTACCATCTTTCCACTTGGATGAAAATGTACCTAGTTACCTAGCCCCTACATAGATACCTTTTCACTAATTTGGTCATATACTCAAATAATCTAAGGAAAGACTAAAGGATATCATTATGGAAACATCTTGAAAGAAGAAAATATATAACAAAATCAAGGATTATATCTAGGGAGTTGAATTAAGAAGGATGTGAAAACCAAAACTCATTCCTATATGGAGCATGTAAAAAGGTTTTCCCTGCAACCAGTTCCTAAATGTACCTAGTTAAGAAGAAAGTTATCATAGTCCGAGTGAATAGATACATCAGGTGTTACACAAATATTGGAGTCCATGAACAGAAAACAAAACTCAAAATACTTAAATTTTTTTTAACTAGATCCCAAACCAAGATAACAACTAGAAAACTACTCTGGTCCATGGGAAGGATCCCATCTGATACCACATTTTAGTGAAACGACACATAGGGCCAACCTAGTTAACGGACAACAAAGCCTCCACAACCCCATCGGCTGAATCCTATAGGACATGAGCTGGTGGCAAGTATCAAGTAGGCATATCACACATTTGGGAGTCTATAGAATATGGTAATTGTATGCCCTCACCCATATCTATCTCCATTAAACAATGCTGATATAATAATAAAAGTGATACAAAATTATTGAATGAATATATCCCACATTAGAGTATGACAATAGTACTGTAAAATGACAAAAAGGTAAAAATAATTTCCTACAAAAAAATGAAAAAGAGTACAAAATTATATATAGGATGTTACTACTATCAAAGGAATGATCGATACACTCCATGGCCTGCTCAGCCTAGATATTTACTCCACCCACTCCTTGTCCCCTTTGGATAGTTCTAGAAAACGTGCAGTCTATACAATATGGTACATGTATGGGTAAAGCCTATTCATGGGTGAGTATAAATATACCCATTAAGAACCCCAAAACATAAAACAAAATATATTAACTAATATGCATCAGTTAAATCATCCAAAATCCAAAAGATAAAACCCATGAGACTAAATAAACTCCATCTCAACCACTCTTCATCTATACAAGACCAGTTAGCTCAACTACCCTTGGTATATCAAGGAATATGTCACATACCACAAGGTGTCCTAGAATATACTATAAATACTTATAACAAACACCAAAGTCCCATAGTCCCAACCATAAATCCTTCCACAACAATCAAATCGAGGCTCAAATAGTAATGTTGTTCTAAGATTACTTTCTCCATGAGCAACGCCATCCCAGATGGCTCACAACTGAGAGATGACACTAAATATGTTACACATATACCATCCCTTATGTAACTCTCCTAATAACTCATTGGGTATCAATAAAATGATGGCACAACCCTTCCGTCTCTGTTTGTAACTATCCTAGAGGGAAAGCTGATCCGATATCACCTTGTAATGTTACCCAGTGACATGGTCTCAAATAATAGATAGGGGATTACTCAAAAGTTTATTGGTAGAAACATCATTCTCCAATTAAAACACCAAACACAGAAATATGTATCACCTTGAAACACAAATATGGATCAATATTTTATGTAGTGAATAGACACCCACATAGAGTTAGTCATGCAAATTCTATAAACCCATCATAGGGAGATTAACATAGTAGAATGCCGAATGAAGCTAATAGGATTCATCTGAGATAAAAAATCCAACAGAATATTGTCCTATCGTAATGATAAGATATTTATAAATAGATAGGGGTCAGTATTCATGTTTCACTCTCGCTTCGTCCCCTATTAAAAACATCCACCTATTTATGGGATCAATTCTTATATAAATATTGGTCATGTAAATTCCAAAATCCCTGCCATAGGAGACATAAAATAATTTACGGATCGCTCTTAGCCTTTGTGATGGAAAAATGGTCAATGTTGTTGAGTTTTTAGTTTAAGTGGACTAGGATAATTAACTCTAGCCTAAGGGAACACACCCATGCTTCACAAACTCAAGGAATCCATAGTGGTGTCATGACCCTAAGATGAGGATGTGATTCCACACTAAACCCTAATTGAATAATGAAATTAAGTCAACCATTGTTGGTCTATACATTACTAACATAATATCCCATTACATCACCTCATGTCACATCACAAAATCCAAAACTATGGATTTCATCAGGTCCTACATAGAAAACAAATCAGAATAGGTTACTTGTGGGCCTCCATGTGATTCATGAAGAAGAGAACAAATGATGAAAAAGCCTCTAAGGAAAAGTACATGACATGTACCTATAGTATATGGGGTGTCTCTCAATATTTACCAAGATTTTTCCCCTTTGATACTCATTGTATAAATAGGAAGATAAATGATGTTTTACCCATGTCACATGGTGTGTTACCTCATCTAATATTCTTTGTGTTTCCTTTCCCAAACACAGATGACTAGCCATTTAACCACACACGATGTTTACCCCTAGTAAGAGGAGAATCATCGATTTATATAACTTGGTTATTCCCTCAAGTCATTCCCATGTAACTCAACCCATATCCATAATCATGTCCAAAAACATTGACATAGTCATGTCCCTCTACATGGTGACCGTAGACAGGTCTCAGATTGACACGACTTGGTCTCACTACATGGCGTGAACCCCCAGTACACAACTTGTAGTCCCCAAAAGATTATTTTCCCTAAATGGGAAGAACACATTTCATGTTCTCCCAAATGAATTTAGTGTGATTGAAAACTCCAAAAGGGTATTTCCTCTGACTTACATGAGAAACAAAATTTTCTCCGAAAACCATTGATAGATCCCCCATAAGTTCCCTTATAGACATTTAAGGGATCCAAAATCCTAAAAAACCCATAAAATGGGGTTTGAGATGATAATATCACAAATACAACTACCTCATGGAGAAATTCCAAAGCTTCAAGTCTAGATCCCTGCTATGAATTTCTTGCACCATGATCTAGGTGTGATAAATATCTAGATCAATGATCGGTGGTGCATCCTTTCCTTGGTTCATGCAAAGGTCACCCATCACCTCTGTTGGAAACCCACATATACCTTATTTCATGCATGAAAGGGGGTTATATTAATTTATTTTATTAAATTACTAAAATCCACTAAACACCCCAAGAACTATCGCTATCATCCGACACCCGACGTTCAAGAATATTACCACGTGGCTTGGGTAAAACTACTGTTTTAAACTCAACCGTAGTCTTAGCATTACAATTTGAGTCTTATATTGAAATTTATCCCACATTCACGTAAGAAATTTGAATGAAAATGATAAAATATATTTAATATATTTAATATTACTCTATCTAGGATCTCTGGACCACATAATCCCTCTTCTTCTTAATGCCTAGCTTTGGAAATATTCCATGAAATATTTAAAAGTCTTAAATTGAAATTCCATATTTAGTAAAAGGTCACTATAATGTAATCATTTGTTTATGGTGGTAATATTTGGAATTCTATCTTGTATTGAAATATATTCTTGTCTAGTATTTCATGTTTTGCATCCTCCCAGCCTCCAAAAATTCTCATGATTATATGATTTTATTAATAGAATGAGGGATATTAGAAGATAATTGGTTTTTAAAAAATACATAAATATTAATGTTTTAAAGAAATTATCCCTCAAGTATTTCAACTCTATGTTTCTTTTTCAAGATACACAATCCCAGGGAAGATGAACTCAACTATGAATCATGGAATATCCTTTGATTTTAAAAAAATTCCCCCTTCTACTCAAATATATTATTTATAAATTATATAGAGATCTAAAAATTCATATTATTATTGGTTCCTTTTCTTAATGAGTTCTTGAAGTTTATTTCCTATTGCAGCTTATATACCTTTTATTTTTTTAATTATTATTCTATATTCCACTAATTATTGGTTCACTTGAAAATCCATCAACATAGATGATTGTCTCTGAATTTATTCTACTGTATGTTCTTAATTATCTTGATCGTGTTGGGAAATGTACAATTTATAGATGTTGGATTCATTCATAGAGTATCTTAAATCATCTAACCCATTAGTGTACACCGAATTTTGTTGTTGGTACAACCATATGAAATCCTTCTTCTAGGATTCCTATGGGATGTGATCTGGGAATATTTTTGAACATCCATTAATGAATGGTATCAACATAATAATTATTCTAGTTTTAGAAAAGAAGAAAAGAAGAAAAAATGAAAACAAAGAAATACTGGGAAAAAGAAAAAATTTGTTTACAGTTGTGTTAAAGATAGAGGGAAATCTACTTTCACCCCAAGAATGGTGCCAAAATGATCATGAAGTTGTCACAAGACACAATCAAAAAAATTATATTTTATTCCTAATAAATCCTAGTGGATGACAACAATCATATATAAAGGAGAAATGGGTAGGAGTATAACTATCCTTACACTTATGTATCTTTATTTTATTTTTTCAATTTTTTAAAAATCCAAATAGTATATCATTATCTTTCGATTTAATGGAAACAAGAATGATAATAAAAACGAAAATGAATAGATAATGAAGGCTAGAAATTCAGATAGACCTATGGATGAATTCCAATGAGATATATTCATAATTTACTTATTTTTTAAATCTTCAAATTTTATTTCGAGCTTGAATATCATTCACCTATTCATCCTCTATTGTTAAATTTGGTTTAAAACCAATAGTTTTCTCAGGAGTTCATTAAAAACTATTTATTCCATGCACTCTCCTCGGTGAATAGGTAACAACATTCCTCAAATGACTTAATGAACTCACCCACACACCAAGTAGAAATCACATTCCATTTTTCAAATCAAACCACATGACTCCAATCAAATGATGTGTGAACAAAATGGAGAGAGAAATTGTTGTGTAATATTTGGAAGGGTGAGATAGTATGAAATTGATTGTAGATTGAAAATCACCTCCCATATAATATACATTAACTATAAAACTTGAATTATATAGAAGATTAATCAGAAATTAAACACATAAATTCAAGATCATCATTGTGATCCCCCCTTGGACCACCTATAATGGGTTAGATCACCATGATCATGGTGATCGAAATTGATGGGAAATTACAGAGGTGAGAAACATAATGAAATTGAGGGGTGAATAGAAAATAAATTATGATTGAATGAAGAAAAAATGAACCTTTAATTAAAAAATTTTAAAGAAAAGTTTATAATGAAATGTACAACTAGGGTTGGTCAATGAAGAATACCTTATAGTATAAGAGAGTAAATGATATTTATAGATAACTGGTGTTGTATAAGCTTCTTCCTCCGTGTAGTCAGTGTTGAGGTGAGATTTGACATTAGCTTGATAGATGACACATGTAGTAGCATACAAACAAGATCAATTCCACTAACATATCCTATCGCAACAATTTTGTATGCATATTTTTGAGAATAATCATAATTTAATTTGTTCTTTTGATTTATGGTTGTAGTATCTCGTGTGGGAAATTGGAACAAGGGCCTCAACCCAATAGGCGAAGACTCACTATGTGAATCCAAGAGACATAAGATCAAATCCTTGTAGAGACATTTTTCTGAGGTGCTATATACATACTGTAGAAGGTATTATAACATGTATTGTAGTATGTACTATTTGGTACTGTAATAGCTATAACTATTCATCTATTTGGGCTTTTGGGCCACTGTTTTGGTTATCGGGTCCTTCATGGAAATCGGCCCATCCAAGGCCTTCAGGTCAACACGGCTCAGGGGACACCTCAAGGACTTAGGGAAACCTCAAAGGATTATGGCCGCCTCAAGGCCTTCGAGGCACAAGAAAATTGTGTGTAAATAGACCAAGGACACTCTATAAGGAACAATCTCTAGATGAAAATTTAGAGAAGACACTTTCACTATAGAATAGCTAATAGATATAGAAGTATTAAAGGGTATTGAAATTTTCATTAGGAAAACATATACATGCACGAGAAGCCCAGAAAAATAGCCTTGAAAAGGTGGAGAGAAAACATCATGACTTAGACACTAGGGAGAGGGTAGTTCCAATTAGTTATAGTTTGGATGAATTAATCTAAGACCATTCGGTCATGTAATGTCACAAATTATATGGTCCATTGTTGACGCTACTTTTTCATCACAGAGTCCAAAGGAATGTAAAGGTAAATGACTTAGCACAAATTGATTCATCCTTTGAAGAAAACAACAAAATTTGACAAAGGCATGAATAAGGCTTCAAAAGAACATGTGCCGCGCATGTTCCATAACTGTCATGCAAGTCCACCTGCGCAGTGCCTAATGGTCGCGCAAGTGACTTGCGCGCCCTAAAGGATAACTGCCCGGGGTCTTCTCCAGCCTATAAATAAACCCTGTGGGCCCCCCATTTCGAGAGGATTGTTTTCCAAAGACTCAGATTTGAGCTCCCGGCGTCCTAGTCTCTTCTCAAAGCTTATGAAACACTTCTAAGGTAATTTCTTACCTAAGAACAGAAGATCTAAAGAGGGGGAGGAAGTCCTAAATGTTGAAACTCATCAACACTTACGCGCCTGAGTGGCCATCCCTTAAGGGAAATGGCCACACTTGCGCACCGCCTAACTTCTTCAATCGAACTTGCGCGCCACTATTCTGGAAGAACCTCAAGATGATTCTAAAGGCTTTAACCTAGAGTCTCTCAAGTATTACGCTGCTGGTTAACCGTCGCGCAAGTACCCATGTGTCGCACAGGTATACCTGCGCGACCAGGACTTGCGCGCCCACATAGTACCTGCGCGCCTGCCATGACTTGTGCGCCCGTGCCTTTTTGGGTTCCCTTCTTTCCCATTTCACCCCTCTTAAGCCATTGGACCTCTCCTATTCAAGATTCAGTCTTCAAAACACTCTTCAAAGCCATTTATGGCATGATTTCTTGATTTGAATTCCTTATGTGAAAGGAATTCTGTGGAATATCTCTCAAAACCTAATGATTTACACATCTTTATGTCACTAAAGATTGAGATTTCATTCATTCAACCTCATCCTTTATGATGAGAGAACTCATTAACCCGGTTCTCCTTTTTTGGAATAATCCCCAGTCATAATTCTTAACCTGTGCCTCCTTTTCAGAAATAAGCCCCAGTTATAATTTCCAAATATGGGCATCCTCCTTAGGAGTAAGCCCCAAGTCCCCTAATTTTGGAATCCTCCTCAGGAGTAAGCCCAAAACATAATTCTCTTAACCTATGCCTCATTTTCAGGAGTATGACCCAGTCCTTTAATTTGTACATCCTCCTCAGGAGTAAGCCCTAACCATAATTCTCTTAACCTGGGTCTTCTTTTCAAGAGTAAGCCCTAGTCTCAAATATGGGCATCCTCTTCAAGAGTAAGCCCCAAGTCCCTTAATTATTCACCTCCCCATTAACCTGGGCCTCCATTTCAAGAATAAGACCCAGTCTTAATTTCCAAATATGGGCATCCTCCTTAGGAGTAAACCCCAAGTCCTCATTAACCTGGGTCTCCTTTTCAAGAGTAAGCCCTAGTCTTAATTTCTCTTAACCAGCCCTAATTTACCTTTGATCTGGGATTCCTTCTCTTGAGTAAAACTCAATCATAAGTCCTCTCCTAATTTGGACCTCCTTTTTAGGAGTAATCCCCAAGTTAGAATATTCAATTCTCCATGAAGCACATATACCTTTATGGACCCTGTTCCTGGATTTCTTCCCTGAAGTAAATCCTAATCTTCATATATCTAGGAAGTCATACATACATAAGACCCACATTATTTCTTATGATTGCATCTTTCATGGCACAATTGTCTGGTTTTTACCAGTACCTCTTGTTTCTCACATCGAGCATGACTCACATGAGCTCAGAGTGTAAAAGTAATTATGACATCCTTCTTTGAGCCATCAATCATAGACATCATACACCCTTACTCGAACTACGTGGGTTCTGATTCCTTTTCTAAACAAAGGATACATAGGTAGCCCATATGCGGGTTCGATCCCAACTTTGAAATAATTCATGTCCTTCTAAATGACAATAAACTTCAACTGCCCCACTGAGTGGCTTTAAAACCAGAATGGTCATCATAATGACTAAGATACTTTTACATATCAAAGGATACCATTGACTAAAGAATATCTAACAAATACAGATGATTCTCTATCAATGAAGAACCTCGAATACATATAAAAGATTCTATAAATTTTTTACATATCAATCATTGATTGTTATATCTAAAGGAAAACTCATTTTATACTTGGTAATGTAATAAGGATTCACGAACATAACTTAAATCTATAAAGAGAGTCCCGGAGTAGAAAATAATTCCCCTCAAAAAGGTGTGATGAGTCCAACCTCCCATCCTCTTGACCAATGGACATTACTAAGCCTCATCAGTCCACAAACTAATGAGCACCTACCTTTGGAATGTAGATCAAAATTGATGTGGAATCATTGGATGTTTCCGGTTCTACGAACAATCCCATTAGAAACCGATCGGATTGTTTGAACCGTCAATCAAGGAGGTCATCCCCAAATTCTGAGGGAAACAAAAAATGGTGAACCCGACGTGAATCCTTAACCAAATTAAAATGATGTTTTACATATCTGTTAGGCCCCTATTTAAAACTCAATGAGAGGGCCAACAAAAACAATCATTGACATATGTCCTCATCCAAAAGATGTAGTGTCTAAATTTATCTTGATTACGTATGTTATATCAAACATGCACTCTTTTTACAAGATTTTATGAATTTTAAGAAATGGATTCTCTCAAGTTCACACCTGTGAATACCGCTACTACGAATGCCACTACGGCTACTCATGCTGGATCATCATCCGCTCTGAGGATTATATCACCTACTCAGCGTCTTCAATGCTGGGTATCAAATGCGCTGGTTAAGGAGTACCGTCAACATGGTACCATCCCAACTTTGGAGGCTGCCCGACAAGCCCTCCATGTGAACAACTCACACCGGTTGTCCGGAAAATGATGACAAGTGATCAAGAAGAAGGCGGTGCTAACTAACGTCTCCAACCGTTTTGTGTCGTTATACCCGGAATGCAATCACCATTCACTCCCTTATTCTGGGGTGGTGAATGAGAAGTTCCCTCAGGGCATTAATTCAAGTAGACAAGATCTTTCCCAAGTGCTCCCACCAACAATCACCGCCAGACTCGTGCGGCAGTACGCCCTCAACATGATGAGGGCTTCGACTCCAGGCATTCGGCTCAGGTTCCTCGAACCCGAGCAGGCAAGACGAATCGTCAGAGGAGAAATCCGGTTAACAGTGAGCAGGTTCTCATCTCTTCCATATCTAGAGAAGTCCACCAACCTAACTTGGTTTCAAGAAATGAGCGGGCACACACACCTACCCATTTTAATTCTGCTATCCAGCAGACTCGTCAGGAAGTAGCATGCCAATCCCATCAGGAAATTCCGGTGGAGTATTATAGATAGGAACATACACCTTTTTATACATCATCAATTAGTCAGCAGGATCGTTTGACTACATATAATGGATATCATCAACCAAGTTCGGTGAAGTTCAATTGGCAGGCACATACACCTGCTAGTATTGATCAAGCCTACCAACAGTCTCGATTGGTAGCATTCGGAGAAGTCAGTCGGAAAGCTCCGGCGACAAAAAAGAGGTAGACTCAACTCTTTGCCCCTGCACTTGAGTACTGTCAGAATTCACTGACAGGAAAAGGAGGATAGGAGAAGGCACACACACCTACTCCAAGCATGGAATGGACGTATATCCCTGTTCCGGCAGCTGATGTCACCAAGCATATTCTATCAATGGTGAAAGAGCAGAAGCAAATTCCTACTCAAATCCTGGATGCCTGTCAGGATATTATAACAGCTTTAGCGGCATCTCAGGGAAAGACACGTAAATCTATCCATACCAGTGGAGTGACACATCAACAGTTCACTCCGGAACAGACACACACATATGTTCCAGTCCAAGAGGGTTTTGGGGAATAGTCCCCCATATCATACAGACAACCCAGTCAGACACATACACCTGATTTGAGTGGAGATCGTCAGCCTAACCTAACCATCTCTCCTAATCAGGAACATAAACATTCTCAGAGCATCCACTTTCGTTAACAAGTGGTTTCCAAGGCGAGTAAGAAGGAATCTAAGAAAAAGACCTGCCCAGCACAGACAAGAGATCAAGAGACAATCTGTAACAAGGCCTTGATCGATGCTGGAGTTCTTGAAGCCCTCAGAAAATTATCTGTTGGAATATAAGATTCTACTCCCTCATTTCCCAATAGTGGGAACATTAATTCTGAAGGACTTAAACAGACACTTCCTCATGAAGGCTTTCTTCATGACAATTCGGTTGATCTTGAAGTTTCATCTTCAGATGAGAGCTATAATAACCCTCTGTGTGGCCAGAAGACCAAGGAGAAAGAGATCTCATCTTTTGTTGTAACCCATTATGGTAGTCCTCCCCATGATAATGAATTCCACTGCAAAAGTCCTCTCTGTAGTAGTGATGCACATTCCCCGGAAAATGCTCCACTGGACAATGTAGTGTCGAGAAATCCCTCTTATCTTGAGGCACTTGCAAATGAGAAACCAGTCATGTCTGATGTTTCATTGCTAGCAGGTGAAATACTTTCTTAATCGAAAGAATGCTGAGGGTGTAGGTCATTCTATGAACCACCCCTAATTCATACATCTTCTAGTTTAATCAGTTATTTCTCTACCAATCCTATTAAATCCAATAAAGCAACAAGGAAGCACCAAATCTGGTCAAAACAGGTAGAAGAATCTTCATGAAATGATAAAGAGGAAATGATGAACATGAGAAAACAACTGGCAAAAGGTGATGTGCCAGTCATGTTTTGGCCTCTGGCTGACTCTTAGTATGACATTCCGGAAATGTTGACCGAAGATGGAATTCACGATATTCGTCTCAACGTATGAAAAAATCTTTGTTAGTTGAAAAAGAAGGTATTATCTTAGGATGAATATGAAAATCATGTTAAGATAATATAAGGGTTACAACGCCAAATTGACTTGGCATCTCTATCAGTCTCTCGATATCCGAAGGCTGAAAAGCAGTAGAGAGCTCTTCAGTGTTCATGCCTTGGCGCACTAAGAAAGTTGCGCTAGTTAATTTCTAATGCCCCATCTGGTATTCATGTCAGAGGATAGGGTGTTCACGGAGCACTGCATTTCACGGTGCTCTCCAGTCAGAAAAGCCCGCCGAAAATGGCCTCATGCAATGTTATTTCCCATGGCCAGCCACAGATACATGGAATTGTTTGTAATCAAAAGCTTTCCTAAGAACATGCTTCAACTAGTTCCTATCAAAATCAAGAATACAGAGAACAAGTTGTTTAATTACTCCTGCATCAAGAAAATGAGAATATTGAACATGCCTCTTGTTTGGAGCAAGCACATCACCAAGTGATAGAAGTGTTAGAAATCATCAAACGGTATTTTGAACCGGGTGATAAAAGTGGATGTCGATTGATGCATCCATCTAATTTTTGGACCAAGGTCCTCAAGATCAAGAGATATTTTAAGAAAGTATCAGATATAGCATGTCAAGAGCCACCCCAGCTTTCCAGACATGGGACTCTTTTAAACCAACCCTCGGATTCAAAAAATAGGATTCGAGGAGTTGATCGGGAACAACAGGAACAGCCCCAGCCCACCAGACTGGGGACTTCTTCAAATCATCAATCCCATCCTTAGATAAAGTCGGTCATTTCTCGATTGTGGAAGAATCCAAAAGAGGAACGAAGAGCCAAATTATCTAGAGATTCTCTCCAAATTACGGCTCGTCAAGAAGTTCCTGAGGGATCGAATCAACAAAAGGCAATGTCTCATCAAAGACATGGAAGGAGACAATATCACAGAAATGCTGATAGAAGGTATGAAATGCATTATGAATCAATCAATGTCATCAATACCGTTGTTGATGATCCACCAGATGAGGCTCACTCAGGGGACTCAGATGAAGAGGTTCCTGCTCAAGAAGATGTACGCACCGACACAAATGAAGAAGGTGTGCATACACAAAATCAAAGGGTTACTCAGAACCTAGGTAATCCTTCAAGTAACCCACTTCCCCCTCTCCGAAAGGGAGAAAACAAGGGAAAGGGGAAGAATTAGGTTACATATCCTCCCTCTGGAGAGGGCCAATCTCTCTCACTAGAGAAAATATTTGCGCAACAGGAGGAAGAAATGAAGAAATTAAGGAGGATGAACGCCGAACTACTTCAGGGTAGTCTTCCTCCAAAGTGTGCTGGAGTCAGTCAGCCAAGGGATTTTGTGGCAGCTGCTGAGATGGATCAAGAATATCCTCCTTTATCAGTACACCCTCACAGGTCTAATCCTACGGGTCAAGTGCAACAACAATTGGCAGTGCTTCTATCAGTTGCAGTACCAGCTGCCATACCTGTCCAAGCTCAAGCCATTTCACCTACTCAAGTCCAAGTTCAACCAGATGTTTCTAAAAAGTTAATAACTACCATTGAGTCATTAACAGTTCGGTTAGAAACTATGGAAGGGAAGTGTGCACAGGTTCAACCGGAAAAGAAAGCATACCATGAATGGGTAGATTCAATCTCTCCCCCATCAAATTTTGGGAACCCGATATTCCCTATTTTCAATGGATCAGGCAATCCTGAATAGAATTTGACGCATTACATGTCTTTTTGCGATCCTATGATGGGAAATCCAGAGCAACAAGAAGTAGTAAAAATAAGATGCTTCGTGCGAACCTTGCAAGGACCAGCTTTTGTCTGGTATACAAGCTTGAAATCCCTGTCAATTACCGAATGGGAAGATCTCCATCAATGATTTCTTTTTCAATTTAGATAAACTTTGCCAAAGACAATAGTTTTTGATCTTACAAACTATAAGCAAAGGGAGAATGAAAGAGTCTCTGATTTCATTGCTCGTTTGTAGGGGTTAACATATTCCCTGAGCCTAGAACTCCCTCAAGAGGAACTGTTGCCAATCTGTGTGGAAAATATGCATGAATAATTACACACGCCGTTGATCCCTGTGAAATACACAGGAGGGTTTCGAGACCTTAATTCAATCACTCAGCAGATTGAATATTCCCTTATACAGGCTAAGGCTAAATCTTGTGTAATTCCATCAGCTCCAAGAAGGAGAATGGGTAAAGTAGAAACTGCTACAGTTATGCTTAAACAAGCACCTGTACCTATTTCTACTTCAAAACCTTCATCTTCCCGAACGACTCCACCTTCGGAGCGCCAACAACAAAGGCCGTTTCGTAAAGACGATCAAAGAGATCAAAGATGAAAACAATTTGAGGATCGGAAGAGCAAAACATACTCTTTCCGAAATGAACAAGTTCCTAGTTACTTCATTTCATCTCTGGAAAATAATCTGATTCAATATCCAAGGACTAATTGTCCAAACAAGGAAGGAGATGAAGACCATCCCAATTATTTCCCTTTTCATCCAATGTTAGGGCATCCCATACAGGAGTGTTTTGTCTTCAAAGACCTCCTGAAAAATATGGTCGACTCAGGACAAGTCAAACTGAATGGTTCTTAGCTTAGGTAGCATGTATTACTAATACAGTTCCAGAGGAGGAAGGTGAATGGGAAGAAGTCAAAAGCAAAAATGCACAGAAGTATGATGATTGGTTGGTTAGAAAGACAATCAACTGAACTCATGCTATTTTTTCGAACACAATTAAAGAAACCGATTGTGTCTTCTGCCATAAATGTTGCGGCAAAACCCTCTTCATTAGAGGGGAATTCCTCAAAGAAACGGCATGATTCAAAGAAATAAAAAGAATCATAAGAAGATGAGTATATGTCAAAGCCTAAGTTGTCTTTGACTCTGGAAGACTTCATGACATCTACTTCAAAGCCATGGGCACCGCCCCACCAAACAGAACAGCCTAAACAAGCTAATCAGGCGAAGTCTTCATCAGACGAAGAGTTAATATTCAGTTTTGTTAATATGATTCAATTAACAGATCCATATTCCAGTCGCAGTTTTGATTTCGATGAGCCTGAATTACCTGTATCAAATAGGGAAATCAGAGAAAGTTCTAGAGGCTCAGGATACAGGGGAAAACATGGATCTTTTAGAAGCCACTATTCCAATTCTACCCCTGCTAGAACTGTGTACATAGAAGAAACTCGTGGTAGAGCCCTTCAGCGAGCTTAGAAAGATCAAGAAAGTTCTTCTACAAATAGAAAATTTCATCCTGGAATAGTTATTTTGGAAGACTGATTGAAGGTTCCATCTTCTTCCTCTCAGCAGGTAAATGGATCTAATCAGTCTAAGCTTCCAAAACTAGGAATATTTACAACTCCTATCACAATACATGATGCATCAACTTCCAAAGCATCAACTTCCAAGGTACCTGCTAAACCACATATTCTTATTGGGAAACGCAGACCTATGGATCAAACGTATGATGTATTGAAACACTTGGACCAAGTACCGTCCATGTTATCAATTCTGGATGCTTTGAATCTGTCAAATAATCTTCGGGAGGCACTCATCGAGGCATTGTCAAGTCCTCAGGATTTTGAAACTGAAATTGTTGTAGCTGAAGTCTATCACATAGAGAATAATCCTGCGGAATTCCATGCAATAATATCTTTTACTGATGAAGATGAAGATGATGTTGTGCATGGTCATATTAGACCTTAGTACTTATCTGGCAAGTTCAATGATGTAGATGTCCGAATAGCTTTCATTGACAATGGTTCATGAGTCAACCTCATGCCCATCCTTACACTTCGTCAATTGGGCCTCACAGAATCTAATTTATCTCCTTCTACCATGATGTTACAAGGATATGATAAAAATGAACAAGAACCAGTGGGCAAAGTTACACTCAGAACTCGGTTTTGAGATCTTGTATCCAATTCATATTTCATGGTTGTTGATCAAGACTCAACTTTCAACATCTTTCTTGGATGACCCTAGCTACATCAATATGCGGCTATCCCTTCATCATACCATCAATGTATCAAATATTGTTTCGATTGTCAAGTTGGGACATTGTATGTTTATAAGGCCCCATTCAAGACATGTGAGTCTCAATACATTGAGGTGGAATTCTATCACATGAAGGGAAAGGATAAATCCACAACCAGGGAGATTACCAAAGTAAATGCTCCATATGGTTTGGAGAATATTCCAGTAAATCCATTTACACATGTGAGTACATATTATGTGTTGCCTATCAGTCAAACTGACAAGATAAACCCAAATCAAAATACACTTATGGAAAGATCCATAATGTCAATTACGACAATCGAGCCAGACAACATGGGAGAAATTGGTAACCCACCAAGCAGTGATGAAAGCACAAATGGTGACGTCTTCATTTCATCTGTTGAAATCCAACAAGTCTATATTTCTCCAATTAGGCTAGACGAATATATAGAATCATCGGAGATGAACAATGATTTCGATTCTCAATCCATAATCTCCTCTTTATTACCCAAAGAATACCGTTCAACATCAATTAGGTCAGAAATAGAAGCCTCTTCTTCAAGATGTTCAAATTTTGACTTCTCTTATGATCATGAAAATTATGCTTTATCATCTACTGTGCAAGTAGAAATGGAAGAAATAAAACATGATGAAGAAGAAGATGAAGATCTCAGAGATGATCCTCCAGCATTTGAAGAGGGTATCTCTACCACTGTGGATGAACTCTGAGAAATAAATTTGGGTACAAAAGAAGATCCACGCCCCACTTTAATCAGTGCGGCCAAGACTATTGAAGAGAAAGAGATGTATATTATTTTCTAAAGCAAAATAGAGATATATTTTCTTGGAACTATATAGAAATTCCCGGGCTTGATCCTGATGTTGCTACTCATCATTTGGGTTTACCAGAAGAACATCAAGGATTTAAGAAAGCCGTGAGAAGAACACACCCAACTTATGCTTCCAAAATTTAAGTTGAAGTGGATAAGATTGTCAAAGCTAACTTCGTTAGAGAAGTTCAGTATCCCAAGTGGTTGGATAATATTGTCCCTGTAAAGAAGAAGAACGAACAAATTAGAGTTTGCATCGATTTCAGAGATCTTAATCAGCATTGTCATAAGGATGATTTCCCAGTTCTGATTACAGAACTTTTAATTGATGCCACAGCTAGTTATGAAGCACTTTCCTTCATGGATGGATATTCCGGATATAATCAGATCTGAATGTCCCTAGAAGACGAGGAATCCACAGCCTTCAAAGCCCCTCAGGGTGTGTTTTACTACCGGGTAATGCCCTTTGGCTTAATGAATGCAGGTGCAACATATCAGTGTGCCATGCATTATATCTTCAAAACCTTCATAGGGAAGTTTGTTGAATGCTATGTAGACAATTTGGTGGTTAAATCCAAACAACGTTCTAATCACTTGGCTGACTTGGAAGTCATATTCTGCAATCTTCGACAACATAATTTGAAGATGAACCCCTTAAAATGTTCTTTTGGGGTAACCTCAAGAAAATTTCTCAGCTTTGCTGTACTCCATCATGGTATTGAAGTCAATCATGAGAAGACCAAGTCAATCCTTGGTATGTCACCTCCTCAAAATTTGAAACAATTAAAATGACGTCAAGAACACTTAGCCTATATTCGGCGTTTCATCGCCAATTTGGTAGGAAAAACTTTACCCTTCACCAAATTGATGAAGAAGGGAGTCACTTACCAGTGGACTGAAGAATATAAAGAATCATTCGATATTTTCAAGAAATACATCTTGAGTCCACCAGTACACATGCCACCTGTTGAAGGAAGACCACTTATCCTCTTTGTGATAGCTCTAGAGCGATCATTGGGTGCCTTTATTGCTCAAAAGAATGATACTGGGAATGAAAACAGCCTCTACTTTCTCAGTCAAACTATGCTTGAAGTAGAAACCTGGTATTCAAGTATTGAGAAGTGCTGCTTGGAATTAATCTTTGCAGTTTAGAAGTTGAGAAACTACCTACAACATCACGAGGTCCAATTGGTATCTCGTAATAACCCGCTCAAATTCATCCTTAGTTGTCCAATTCTTACAGGACATCTGGCAAGGTGGGAAGTTATTTTGCAGCAATTCGACATTCAGTTTGTGTCTCAAAAGGCGATAAAGGGCCATGCTCTGGCAAATTTCTTGGCTGAACACCCTTCAGTAGAAGACACATCTTCAGATATTGAACTCCCTGATGAGTAAGTCTTCTCTATTCAAGAAAGTACTCAAGCATGGGAAATGTATTTTGATGGTGCTTCCAGAAGTCCAACAGGGAGGAAAATGAAAAATCCTAAATTCAACAAAGTTGGCTTAGTAATTGTGCTCATTTATCCAGAAAAGGCAGTGTCAACTTATTCCTTATCATTTTGGGAAGGTGGTACCCATAATGAAGCAGAATACCAAGCTCCCATCGCAGGCTTGGAATTAGCGCTTCAAGCACAAGTGAATCACTTAAAGGTGAAAGGTGATTAAGACCTGGTAATCAAACAAGTCAATGGGGATTATGCCATCATAAAAGAAGAATTAATCACTTGGTATGATTATGTCCGAGAGTTAATGGAGGAACTCCCTTCGGAACCGACATTTTCTTATGTCCCAAGATCACAAAATGATCAAGCTGATGCACTGGCTAATATAGCCACGGCTCTGGAAGATCCAAATCGGGATGAGACAATCATCAGTATTGCCCACAGTCGTGCAATTTCACCTTATGTTCGAATCAGAACAGATGAAATTAATGAAATTAGTCCCATTCCTGAACCGTATGGTCATACTACAGGATGGATGTCACCTATCAGGGAATACCATCTAAATGGAACACTTCCACCTGATAGATCCAAGAAAGAACAAATTTGGCTATGTGTGGTCAATTTTACTCTTTATGATAGCCCAGATCTCCTAGAGAAAATTCTCAACAAATTTGGTTTGATGGAGTTCTCTTCAGATGCATTGATGGTGAAGAGACAATGGCTGTCATGAAAGAAGTGCATGCAGGAGTCTATGGTGCCCACTAGTCTAGACATAGACTCTCTGATCAGATTCGAAGGCATGGATACTTTTGGCCTTCAATGATACAAGATTGTGTTGATTTCACAAAGAAGTGTCATTCATTCCAAGTACATTCCATCTTCATTAATCAACCTCCAGAGTTTCTTCATACTTCTAAATACCTATGGACATTTTCCACATGGGGAATGGATGTGGTGGGACCTTACCCTCTGACTACGGCCTAGCAGCTTAAGTACATTATTACTGCTACTGACTTCTTTTCCAAATGGGAAGAGGCAATACCTCTCAAGGAAGTCTGTTCTAAATGTGTTGTTAGCTTCATCAAGTCTAACATCATTACCAGATTTGGTGTCCCTCATACCATATTGACAGACAATGGCACCAACTTCTGTTCATATGAGGTGAAGAAATTGTATCAAGAATACAACATCAAATCCAACCATTCATCTCGGTATCATGAAGCGGCCAATTTCCAGATAGAAGCTTTCAACAAGACACTGTCAAATATACTACAAAAGATGGTGGATAAAGATAAGAAATCATGGCCTGATAAACTCTTTCATGCTTTATGGGATTATCGGACTACCGCCCGCACCGTAACTCGGTCAACTCCATATTCACTGGTATATGGAACGGAAGCCGTCTTGCCCATTGAAGTTCAATTTCCTTTGCTCAGAGTAGCCATTTGTGATCAGTCATCTATAGATGAACAATATCAAAAGGGATTGAATGAATTGGAACGTTTATATGAGAAAATATTGTGCACTTTTCACCACATGGAAGTCTATCAGAATCGAATAGCACGAGCTTTTAACAAAAAAGTTTTTCGTCATTCATTCACTCATGGAGAATTGGTATTAGTTCTCAGAACTACAATGATACCAGGAAAGAAACCTCCCAAGCTTGATCCAAAATGGGAAGGACCTTACTCAATACATAGGGTCTACTCCAATGGAGCTTATTAATTAATATCGATGGATGGAGAACTCATCACTACTCCAACCAATGCCATATTTTTGAAGAAGTATTTTGTATAAACACAAAATATATCATCCATGGTCCTGTATGACCTTAAACTGCACCATGGTCCAGTATGACCTTAAACTGCACCATGGTCTTGTATGACCTTAAACTGCACCATGGTCCTGTATGACCTTTAACTGCACCATGGTCTTTTATGACCTTATACTGCACCAAGGTCCTGTATGAACTTAAACTGCACCATGGTCCTGTATGACCTTAAACTGCACCAAGGTCCTGTATGACCTTAAACTGCACCATGGTCCTGTATGACCTTAAACTCCACCATGGTCCTGTATGACCTTAAACTACACCAAGGTCCTGTATGAACTTAAACTGCACCAAGGTACTGTATGACCTTAAACTGCATAATGGTCCTGTATGACCTTAAACTGCACCATGGTCCTCTATGACCTTAAACTGCACCAAGGTCCTGTATGACCTTAAACTGCACCAAGGTCCTGTATGACATTAAACTGGACCATGGTCCTGTAAGACCTTAAACTGCACCATGGTCCTGTATGACCTTAAACTGCACCATGGTCCTGTATGACCTTAAACTGCACCATGGTCCAGTATGACCTTAAACTGCACCACCGTCCTGTAAGACGTTAAACTGCAACATCAAAGGTCCATGCATATGACCTTAAACTATTCACACTTTCGTCCAACATGATTCTAAACTGTATCGTCCCTTTTTCGTCCAACATGACGTTAAACTGTGAAAAAGTCCCTAGTACGTCCAACATGACGTTAAATGGTTTACTCTTTTATCCTTATTGCAAGACATTAAACTGCACAGTCTTCCTTTTGTCCTACATGACATTAAGCTGTACTTTATCCCTGCTACATGACACAAAACTGTGCAGCACTTATAGTCCTAACTGCAAGACTTTAAAATACATAGTCCCTTCATATGTCCTACATGACATTAAAATGTGAATTGTTAGGGTTGTTGCTACCTCTTGTTTCTCACACCGAGTATGACTTACTTGAGCTTAGAGAAAACATCAACCATAACACTCTCTCTAGGATACTAACCATGTGTAAGTCCCAACAACATCATTTTTAGGTCGTTGTCCCCAAGAACAACTTGATCCTTAATTAATTATTTAATTGAACTACGCGGACTTTGATCCTTGCCTTCCAGGCTGGGTACGTAGGCAACCTCACAAGGTTCAAGCCCAAAACCAATATTTTCACATTGGTTCACCTCCATCTTATACGATGTTGATTCGTGAAACCGTCCTCTAGAATCAATATATTTACATTGGTTCACTTTCGTCCTTTCTATATGACGTTAAACTATTCAACACTTTTTTCCAGTATGACAATAAACTAAAATATTCTTTGATACCCTCACTTGAGAGGGAATCATTATTTACATTGATTTTCAATCATGTTTTATTTCCAAGACTACGTACATACATGGCAATGCCCAGACCTTTTATCTTGGGTTAAACCATCATTGCACTAAAGTACCCTTTCACCCTTCACATGTACGAACCAAATCTGTACAGAGGGTATTTCTAGAACTACGTGGCCTTGATTCCCATCCTTATGGGATACGTAGGAACGTTCGAGTGTCCCTCGAATCCAGCCCCAAGTCTTGGGCCTAACCCCAAATTCCACTTTTAGTCCCCTGGCTGAAAAGTCCCCATGAAAACACACATTGTGTATTTCTTACAATGGTCCAAGCTTTATGACCCTAAACTAAGACCTCTAATCCTTTTGTCCCACACAACGTTAAACTCTAATTTAAGAACTACGTATGGATTGATTCCCATCTTTATTGGATACGTAGTGAACTCCAACATTTCAATTCAGGACCCAGCCACAACATGATTATGGTTAGCATTGATCTGTGTATCTCTGTATACATTGGCAAATACCCATATTTATGTGTCATAATCCTAACATTAAATATTTTCAGATCTTCATAGCCCTTTTCTTGACTTTTAGTAACAAAAATTTCAAATTTCTGAGAGTTCTTTTACTTGAATATGCAGCACGTGCCCTTAAGCGGCCTTGCATAAACAGTCTACATAACAGACTTGTCAGCCAAAAGAAATTATTATTTGACTATGCAGCCAATGCCCTTAGGTGGCCCTGCAAAATTCAACCCCCTAACGGGTTTTTTAATTAATGGTAACTTCATTCTTGGGAAGAGAGCCTCATTTGTCCTTATTGGTCTTAAATGAAAGTATATAGGGATCCGCAAAAATAGCCATCCTTAATATATTTGTCCCATATCCTAATTCATGATATGAAAGTATTCATGTCTATGGTTTCTATTCTCCTTCCCTACGTTTGGGTCAGACCTTCGTAGGAGTAATATCCATCCAGTTCTTCGATAATCTTGTTTGGAAATATCTTGTCCATATTCATGTACCTTTTTCCATACACAAAACTCTATACTTTGGAAAATTTGAATCTCCATAAACTTTCACTAGATTTTAGCATGAGGAAAGTAAATTTCTGAGAGTTCTTTTGCCTGAATATGCATCATGTGCCCATAAGCATCCTTGCATAAACAGTCTACATAATAGACTTGTTAGCCAAAAGATACTATTTATTTGACTATGCGGCCAATTCCCTTAAGTGGCCCTGTATAATTCGACCCCCTAATGGGTTTGTTAAATAATGGTAACTTCATTCTTGGGAAATACTTCTTCTAATGCCTCTTAGCTCTTTTTGATATCATTCCTCAGATCCAAATATTCTTATGTCATAGTTTACATATTTTCCCTCATACTTGAGTATGGTAAAATGTTTTTAGATAAATTGTCAAGGAATTGAGTCAATTTTAATCCATTTCGGTCAAAGCTATTTCGACCTTACACATTCGACTTTTTGTGTCCGATGTGCATGAATTTAAACTACCCACAAAAGGCAAAGGAACTCTGAATAAAAGTCACGTTCCAGCTCACTAAACATACATTTTGTATGATTAAGGAAATATTGAGCAATTAAAAGGTTTAAAGTTTGTAGGGTTATTTATATTAATCCTAGTAAAAATCAAACTATACTTACTAGGCCCATTGTCTTAGGTAAAATTTAAACCAGGTATCGGGAAAATGCATGAACAAGTGATTAAAGATGAAAGAATTCTTTCCATTTGATGCACTAGAATTAGAGAGACATCCATAGATTGGAGCCTCTTCTCTTTTTCAGGAAATTACAAAAGACTTTCAACATAACTCTTCATTTGATTTACGGAATCACCAGCTTCATTAGTAGCCACCTGGAATTCATTCATTCAAATTGATACCATAAGAGATGCAGTGATACTAGCTCTTCTTGGAACAATTGTAAAAGAATGTTCTTGAGTGCGGTTTGAGAAAATTTTCTGCTAATCAAGCAGTGAGTCTGTTTGTGTCCCAGAGACTTGGAAGATGGGTACATGGATTTGAGAATGAAGCATTGGAAGTAAATAGCCATTTGAAGAGAATAATCTTTTCAGATATCGCTCCAATGCCATGTTTTTCTTCTCTCCACCAACCGGAAGCGTAAAACATTTCAGCCCATGGGTTTTCCATTTTCATATCTGCGAGGAAATGGCATGCAGGAAAAATTTGAAAGTTCATGCCAATGTTGTTTCTCTTAATGCAAAACATAACTGAAATAGAGGAGTAGCAGTGCAACTTCATCTCAGGCATATAATTCTTTGCATCTGGAAAATTGACTCCTTGCAGATGACCATGACCATATAGAGGCAGGTAGATGCTCTGTGGGAAATTAAGATGATATTTCTTCAAGTACTTAGCCAAATCTGGGAGAGTGCTGTCACAGATATCATAGTAATCATGACCAAAAATATTCATCATGTCATCAATACGCTTGCTAGCCAGTCCATCAGCCATTCCAATTCTCTTGGGAGCCATTAATTCTGCACAAGAGTTGAATAAATTAACTCTTAAATGGATTGATTTTTCATAAACTTTGTGAAGAACTTTGAAGAAAATGGATAAGGAATTAAGGCGTGAAAGTATAATTTTGACGTGCATGTATGGATGTTCCACGCAAGTTTTTGGCATGCATGTGTCACCGTGCATGTCCAAATACCTATATAGCAACACGACAGTAAATAAACACCGGAAAGTAGTGCAACTTGTGCGGCGAAGGTGACCTGTGTGACTAGAGATCAAAGGATTGAAATCCGGATGCTCTGTACAGAAATGGGGCCGCATATTTATAGACAAGGAAACCCACCTACGCGCCTACAGCAGGCGCACTCCAGGCCTGCATGACTCACACTTACACACCTCCCTCTACACCATCAACACATGCGCGCTGCTTTTCCTTTGGTTTTCTTCTTTTCCTCAGAGTCACATCCTCATTTCTTTCGGATCCAACTCTGAGGGGGGACTTTTTTTTATGCTCCTTTTTTGTCACAGAGCCCAAAGTAATGTAAAGGGAAATGGATTAGCACAAATTTATTCATCCTTTGAATAAAAAATCAAAATTAGACAAAGGCATGAACAAGGCTTTAAAATCACATGTTTCACGCAAGTTCCATAACTGTTGCGTAAGTCCACTTGCGTGACGCCTAATGGTCGTGCAAGTGACTTGCGCGCCCTAAAGGATAACTGCCTGGGGTCTTCTCCAGCCTATAAATAGACCCTATGGGCCCCCCATTTCAAGAGGATTGTTTTCCAAAAACTCAGATTTGAGTTCCCGACACCCTAGTCTCTTGTCAAAGCTTCCGAAACACTTTTAATGTAATTTCTTACCTAGAATCGAAGATCTAAAGAGGGGGAGGAAGGCCTAAATGTTGAAACTCATCATCACTTATGCGCCTGAGTGGCCAACCCTTAAGGGAAATGACCACACTTGTACGCTGCCTAACTCATTCAATAGAACTTGCGTGCCACTCTTCTGGAAGAACCTCAAGATGATTCTAAAGGCTTTAACCAGGAGTCGCTCAAGTATTACCCTGCTGGTTAACTGTCGTGCAAGTACCCATGTGTCGCGTAGGTATACATGCATGATCAGGACTTATGAACCCATGATGTACCTGCGCGCCTACCAGGACTTGCGCGCCCCTGCCTTTTTGGGTGCCCTTCTTGCCCATTTCTCCCCTCTTAAGCCATTCCACCTCTCCTATTCAAGATTCAGTCTTCAAGACACTCTTCAAAGCCATTTATTAAATGATTTTTTGATTTGAATTCCTTATCTAAAAGGAATTCTGTGGAATAGCTCTCAAAACCTAGTTATTTACACATCTTTATGTCACTAAAGATTGAGATTTCATTCATTCAACCTCATACTTTAAGATGAGATAACTCATTAACCTGGGTCTCCTTTTTAGGAATAAGCCCCAGTCATAATCCTTAACCTCGGCCTCCTTTTCAGGAATAAAGCTCAGTTATAATTTACAAATATGGGAATCCTTCTTAAGAGTAAGCCCCAAGTCCCCTAATTTGGGCATCCTCTTCAAGAGTATGCCCCAACCATAATTCCCTTCACCTGGGCCTCCTTTTCAGGAGTAATCCCCAGTCCGAAATATGGGCATCCTCTTCAGGAGTAAGCCCCAAGTCCCTTAATTTTTCAAGTCCCCATTAACCTGGGCCTCCTTTTCAGGAATAATCCCCAGTCTTAATTTCTAAATATGGGCATCCACCTTAAGAGTAAGCCCCAAGTCCTCATTAACCTGGGCCTCCTTTTCAAGAGTAATCCCCGGTCTTAATTTCTCTTAACCAGTCTTAATTTCTATTAACCATTCCAAATTTACCTTTGATCTGGGATTCCTTCTCAGGAGTAAAACCCAATAATAAGTCCTCTCCTAATTTGGGACTCCTTTTTAGGAGTATACCCCAAGTTAGAATATTCAAATCTCCATGAAGCACATATACCTTTATGGACCCTGTTCCTGGATTTCTTCCCTGAATTAAATCCTAATCTTTATATATCTGGGCAGTCATACATACATAAGCCCCACATTATTTCCTATGATTGCATCTTTAATGGAATAATGGCCTAGTTTTTACCAATAACTCTTGAATCTCACACCGAGCATGACTCACGTGAGCTTAGAGTGTAAAAGTAATTATGACATGCTTCTTTGAGCCAACAATCATAAACATCATAATCCCTTACTCGAACTACGTGGGTTCTGATTCCTTTTCTAAACAAAGGATACATAGGTAGCCCATCTGCGGGTTTGATCCCAAATTTGAAATAATTCATGCACTTCTGAATAACTATAAACATCAACTGCCCCACAAAGTGGATTTAAAACCAGTATGGTCATCATAATGACTAAGAGACCTTTACGTATCAAAGGATACCACTGACTAAGAATATCTACAAATACAGATGATTATCTATCAATGAAGAACCTTGAATACATATAAGAGATTCTCTAAATTTACTACATATCAATCATTGATTATCAGATCTAAAGGAAAACTCATTTTATACTTGGTAATGTAATAAGGATTTACGAACATAACTTAAATCTATAAAGAGAGTCCCGGAGTAGACAATAATTCCCCTCAAAAAGGTATGATGATTCCGACATCACATCCTCTCGACCAATGCGAATTCCTAAGCCTCATCAGTCCACAAACTAATGAGCACCTACCTTTGGAAAGTATGTCCAAATGGATGTGGAATCATTGGATGTTTCTGGTTCTATGAACAAACCCATTAGAAACTGATCAGAATGTTTGAACCTTCAATCAAGGAGGTCATCCCCAAATTCCGAGGGAAACAGCCATGCTGGGGATTCACTTAAACCCTTAAAAGGGAGTCTATCCAAAATGAATAAAAATAAGCCCTTCAGGACACTCGTGCACGCTGGTAATTGGTCCTAGAGTGACCTTCAGAAATGGGCTTGTAATTTGGATTCCATTGAGCCTTAAAAATCCAATTATTTTCTAGTGGTCACTAAAAATATAATAATTAGAAAATAAGTATTATTATACAAAAAATATAAATATATTTATATATTATTTATCATTTTATGTAATATAAATTTCTATTCTTATTATTATATTGATTATTATTATTATTATATTTATTTTATATTTATTGTTTTTGGGTTTTTTTTCAATTTTGATAGGGGGTTCGATCAGTGGATTCTCCATGACGGAATGGATAGGGTCTTGTTTTAAAAACTCTATGGAATTGACGATAGCTTGTAGTTTCTTTTTTTCTCTAGTGGTGTGTTCTACCTTTGCTGATCATGAGTTTGATCTTTATAGCGGCAGTGCTTAGCTTGGACGGTATGGAAGTCATATGATAATAAATATAGCAGATCAGTTCGCACGAATTCCTCATCCTTAGGCGAGCTCATGTTCTGTACTTTTATCCAGTGGTGATGAATATAGGGAGTGGATCCTCAAGTGATCAGTAGTGGTCATTATCCTCAGATCCAGTAGTGATGGTTTGAATTTAATAGCGCTAGCTCACATATGAGATAGGAAAGACGAGATTTAGTGGATCAAGTTGGATTATTATGAATCTTGTATGATTTTCATCCTCACAAGGGTAGCAGTGTGGTTCAGTTTCGACTAGTGGCGGTGCTCAAGTTACACTGGTCAAATAATCGTGATCAGGTTGGGGATCATATGGGTGTATCTAGTTCTACTAGAATTTGGTTGAAGTGTGGTAGGTATGTTATGAGGATGATATCAAGAGTCACTATGGTGACCGTTGGCAAGGAATGTGGTAAAGGGTTACTCATGGTTACTATGATAACTGTGAGATGGAGATACATACAGGGCGCAGGATGACAGGGTGATAGAATATCTTGATGGTCAATATACTAACTATTAGTGGAAGTTTTAGTAGTTTGTCCATAGTTTGTACATTTACCATGGATATGGTTAAAAGTGGGTTTCCCGTCAGGTGTAGTTAGATGTGCATGGTCATTGTACTCACCGTGACATAGTCAATGTGCTAACCGTGCAAGGATCTTTGCATTATTTTTTCAATCAACATTCAAAATTGATTCAATTAAATGAAATATTTTCTTCTAATAAAATAAACAACATTTTCAAAAGATTAATTTGAAAATTTTAAACCACTTGAAATTCAAATCAATTCCAACAATTTTTTAAAATTCAATATTTTTGATTTTCCAATTTCATTTAAATTAAAAATTGATTGATTAAATTTGTAAAAAAATATTTTATCCATTTAAGATATTAATTCCAAAATTTAATTACATATATTTTAATGTTTAAAAACTAAATTAAATTTATTTATGGGTTGAAAAAATAATTTCAAGAAATTAATATATAAATAAAAAACATGAATTAAGCAATTTTGACTATTAAGTTCCAATTTCTCAAAATTCAAAAAGCTAATTATTTTTCACCATATTTTAATTAAAATTAGTTATTTTCAATTAATAAAAAACAAATATAGTGAAATTAAAAGTTAACATAAATTATATTATGTCTAAATATTGTATTAATCTTTATTTCCTTATTTGTTTCTGGTTATTTTCACTTCACTATTATAAAATCCATTTAAAATTATTCTTACTTCCAAAATATGATGTTTTGAATGGAGTTTCATAGAGATTTCCATTAATTTAGTCATTATTTCACATCTCACACCTATTTTAATTTTTTATGGTATACATGATTCCCAATGGATTATATTATTTTTTCTAATGATTCATTAATTGGATTTATTGGTCTTTTATGAATTCCTCTATCCAATTCAGTTAAATTCAATTAATACAAAATTTATAAGGGGTTTTCAAACTAAAATTCTTTACTTGAGTAGAAATGATTCTTTTTTACTACATATTTACATGATTGTTTTATTATATTCTATGATGACAATATAATTCCTTTACTCATTATTTTTGGATGAATTAATTTTATGGACCTCTTTCTTTATACAATATGATGATGTTAATAATAATTCAAATTCTCATAAGATGAGCCATTTTCTCTAGTATCCATATTAACTATTCTCACTAATTTTATCCTTTATTATTTTAAATTTAAATGTGTTTTATTTCATGAAATATTAAAATTTATCGTCACCTCTTTTATAATGACTTATTTATCACTCTTTTTACTATGTGGGTTTTAATAAAGTTATTTCTAAAAATATGGAAAGGTTATTCCATTCCAAACTGCATATTTTCTATTTTTCTCAAAATCTATTATGAATGGTCTTTAGGTATTTTGAAGCATACATTATTTAAATTACCTTCTAATTAATATTAGAAGAGTAATTTATTTCAGTTTCTAAAAAATTATGTTTTAATGACTCATAACTTCATCTTTTTATGATATTCATCGGAAATTATTCTTGAAGACACTTTTATATTTGGATTCCATTTTTTATGATTAAATGATATAACTACCATGGAGTGATATATTATAAAACACATTCAATATTCCTTAATAAAATACTTCTTTTTTGGGTATTGAGAATTTGGTATCAATGAATATACTTCTTATGTCACATTATGCGATACCTTATAAAAATGATATGAAAATAATTTTCATTCCATGTGTTATTTCTGATATGATAAATTATTTATTTTCAAATGTGCACATATATATGTATTATGAAGTTTGAGGCCCTATATCACCATCCAATTCATAGGTTAAGGTTTTATATATTATGAGATAATGTATCGTGGACCTTCTTGGACATGATGAAAAATTAAATGGTGGGATATTTTCATACTCCCACATATTAAAGGGTGATACTACTTGGAGATTTTCACAAAATAAAGGGTGTCCCTTCAGGTATATTCTCATATTATGAGGATTTCTTTTTATTGTGTTTGTAAGAAATTACTTTTTATGAAATTTTCAAGGGAATATTACATTTCTATGACATATTTTTTTCTACAACGATCACGTTTATTATATCAGGATTCCACACTCTTCTCCCATGGTATATATTTATTCATTTGTAATTACGTGTACTTTTATTATGACTTATGTAAAATTATAATTGTTCCTTGTTAATGTTAATAATATATTTCTCCCTTATTGATTTCTTCTCAAATTATTATGATCTTACCCATGATGGCATGTTGTTTAGTTTTTTCTTCTAAGCATTTGAGGTCATACAATTCTTATGTTTTGATTCCAGAGGTTATTTAGATGAGTATAAAATATAATAATAATAGAATGGAGTCTAGTGTGTTTCAATTATAGAGAAGTGTTCACAACAAATGTAAAATAATTTTCTTATGTAGCTAGTTCTCAAAGACACTAAATCAATCATTCTTTCCATTTTGTGATGTAATATTTAAATTATAGAAATTGGGTAAAATAAAGTTATTTTTATCTTAGTTCATATCACTTGGTATCAAAACCCATGTGAAAAGTATTTTTTTGGGGTTCCTCACTTGGAATTGGAGAAGAGATTATATATATTTTATAGGATTAGTTTTGTTATTTTTGGGGATTAGTATGATATAAATTTACTAAACACCATCAGAATAAGTATAATTATTAGATTACATTATGTTATTTTGGAAAAGTGTATATTATGTGATCAAAATCAAAATTACCTTTGTATCTCGATAAAAAAAATTGGATGTAAGCCCTGGTATTGATTTCATTAGGGGTAATAACCCTGAAAAGGGTTATATTGGGTTTTAAATCAATTTTTACTCATTATACTATATAGAGGCCAAACAGTACACCTAGCTTGAAATTATTTTGGATATTGCTTTATTATTCCCATTATATTTACAATCCATTAAAAATTATTTACTATGTTGTGAAATAATGTTAATAAATATGAGATAAACTTATATAAAGAAACCTAGATGGAACTGATATTGATTTAAGTTCAAATGATAGCTAACATAATGGTTTTATTGAGTAAGACGTTTGGTGGATGAGTCTTATATTATACTATCAATGATAATTCTCTTGTAATGTTATTTGTTCATTATTATTGTTATCCCCTTTTAGTTTTAGTAATAGATGGATCAATGAGAAATAGATATAATAATAGGTTCTATATATATTGAGATGATTGTCCTAATGAGAAATCAAACTTGATAAGAGCTGGAGTTGGAAATATTATAGTTTTTCTAAAATAGTTATAATGAAATATTATTAAAAAATGAAAATTTTTGATTCTCCAAAAAAATTCAATGATGATAAGTATAGTGACTCATGGATGTTCTAGTTATAATGACGATGAAGGAAAAAATCTTCAATTTCATACATGTCATAAATGTGGGTAGAATCACCAATAGACATGTCTCCATGAAACTACAAGATGTTTTATATGTGAAAAGGGGAGATATATAGAATATAAGTTCCCTTGAAAAATGAAGATTTTAATTAATATTATGAATTTAAATAATTCTCATTGTAAGGTACCACTAACTATTCAATTCCTTACATTTGTGAAACATGAGCATTATTCAATCCAATGACATCATCCAAGGGCCAAATGGAAAAAAAAATTCAAAAAAATTTATGTAAATGATTATGGGGAATCTAATAAAATTATAAATAATTAAGTGTGACCTAAAAATATATTTTATATAATTTCATTGATTATCCACATCAGAATTTCAAGTGACATATTTTATTATTCTTCTAACAACCCCTTTTCTATATAAAATATATTCCTATGGAATAAAATCACTAACATGATTATTTTATTATATGAGAAAACTTTTACTTATGTGATTATTTTATCGGAAGTTGAAGTTCTGGGTAATATTCCTTGTAAAAATATTATTCCCCATTATTTAGATTAATTTAATGTGATTTTGTAAATATATTGGTTCCATAAACATAGAAAAAAATTATTTGTTTGAATAGGGAAATGGAATTTCATATCAACCTATGATGGTCTATCAATAAAATTATTGTTATGAAAACTATTTAGAATAAAATTTCATAATCTAGGTCTTGATATCAAATAAAAATAAAATCTTATCTCAAATAGCTATAGAAAAAAACATAATATTATGGATAGGTCTATTTATGTGAAAAAAGTATTTTCCAACGTTTATAATGGTGATATATCTCCATGAATTATATCTTAAGTCATGTCTTCCTTTTTAGACACCCATATAAAAAAATTAATGAGTGGCATTTAAAATTTCTATGTTTCAATTTATTTAATGGGGACAATGTAATTCCTTCATTTGTTAGTATTAATTTCAATTTAAATAAATTTTATATTGATTATATTATTTAAAACACAACACCATGATTAAATGAAACCAATGCTATTTTAAAATAAATAATTTAAATTTGACTATTATAAAATAGACATTAAATTAGAATGTATAAATGATAGTAACCAAAATATTGAAACTATGTAGAAGGGGGATGTGATGACATCTATTAGTACAATCTTCTTAATGGGGATCATATATCCGATCACGGAGAAGAGGCGATGTCAAAGTTTTTATATAGAATAATACCAACACACACTCTATTAACTATTGTATGTTTGAAATCATATACAATATAATTTAATGCTTTTGAATCTTCCATGGGATCAATGCTAGCTAAACCACCACTGACATCTTCCATAAGAGCATATCTTATGCTAAGATCTTATGTGGATACCTTGAAGGGTTATGTATAAAGAAACTAATATGATATTACTATATATTTTTCAATATAATAAATTATCTATATCACATGTATTTAATGAATTAAATATTTTTTATTTTTAAGGGAATTATTTTTTCTATTTTTAATATTAATGTATTAATAAAATTCAATTAATGAAGCTAAATAACAAATAAGAACAATTTATATGAAAAATATATTTTTATGAAATTTGATTTTCAATATTTTTAAAAAGAAAAGTATATTATATTAAATTGAAAATATTAATATGAATAATATACTAACATAAATCTAATTATAAATTATCATGGGATAATAATAAAAATAGTAAATATTCTAAAAAGTTAGTTTCTAATGAAAACAATTTTCATTATATTTTTATTTTTAAAAAAAATTAAAATTATCACAATTAATAATACTAATTTATCAAATTTATCCTTAATTTTTTTTTATTTTTAAGGGAAATGTTTTATTATGACAGTTTTTTGATATTTTTTTGAAAATTTTGCATTTTCAAGTGAATAGTGGAAAATACCGATTTTGCAAATATTGTCACATTTATGATATTTTCAAAATATATGAATGATATAAATAATTTTGAAAAAAAATTTAATATAAAAAATATTTATTTATATTCTTAAATAAATATTTTATAAATATAATGTTTAATTTATAAAAAAAATGATTAATATTTTGGAAATATAAGTAATATTTTACTCTAATAAAATCTATTTTTTGTAAGTTTATTTTAACAAATTAAACAAATGGGGGAATTCAGAATTATATATTTTTTAAAACAATATAAATATAATTTTATTAATAATAAATAAATTAATATCTTATAAATCAACAGTATGGATAATTTTAACTTAATCGTAATTTTTAAGCACAAAACACAGTATTTCTAAAAATAGGTTTTACACATTATGGGTGATAATACTAAAATTAAATTTTACCACCCAAAGATATTTTATTTGATAAAATTTATATCATATTTTAAATAATTATTTAAAAATGACCATTTTATATTTAGGAATTAAAATTAAATTACTTAGGTAATGATTAATTAGCATGATTATAACAAATAAATGTAAAAGTGAAGAATCTAAATTAAGATACAAATAAAGATGTTTAAAACATGTGTGAAATTTTATGATTGAATATTTATAACCCATAACCAATCCACACCCAGTTATTATCAATTACTAAATCCACATGACCATTTAATAATGACTTTACATTTTTTAATTTTTTAAAATTTCACTCCTCTCCCACATAAAAGGATCCACCATAAACCCACTTATCCCCTCAGAAAGGCATACAATAGTTCACCAAAAAATTTCTAAATAACTATCCAATACTCCTAGAAAAATTATATAGCTTTATGTATTCTCAAAATTCCACCACTAAAAGCCTTATTCCAATTTTTAAAGGATATATTTTAACGAGTAAGGTAAAATTCTCAATTACTCATTTTTCATTTCTTCTCCTTTATTAATTTTTATACTTATTAATATAATATAAAAACTTTTTTTATAATTACATTAGTATCATAGAATTTATAAAATTTTATTTTGTGTATGGGATAACTATTTTCTCCCTTCCCCCCAACTATTCAAAAAATTAAAACATTGCTTATGTTAAGTGACGACTGTCGCCTCCACAAGCGACATGATCTGTTTTACATAACCAAATTACATGGATGAAAAAAGGGGGGGGGAGTATTTGATGAAAAAATATGATATTTAAAATAATATTTTGATTCGAAAAATATAAAATAAAACTCCTGCCCTCTTTCTATTCTATTTAAACTGAGAACACATCTTGCATGTACGTGTGAACTAATGACTCTATGAAAAAAAAAATTTCAATTTTCATATAGAACAGTATTATTTATAAAAATATCTTTTAATATCATTAAACACCTCATAAAATACATAAAATAACAATTTCATTTTTTAATAATGTCATTAATGCAATGGAATCACTTTCTTAACTATAAGAATCCACAAATTATAGCATGTCCTTATTGGGTTGTTTTAACCATATAGGTGAGAAATGATATAAATTTATAGAATGGATGAATATATAAAATTAAATAGAATTATTATTAGAAATAAATGAGAAATTAATTTTTTGTTTAATTTTCTAGAATTTTTATATTAATATTAAAATTGTTATTAACATATCATCCTTTGTACATTTGAAATAACCGAAACAAGAACACTATCGATTTCATCTCTAATAACCATAAAAAAATATATAATGGAATGAAATTTGAACTTTATAAGTTATTATAAAATATATAATAAATTTACATAAATAATATATATATTATAAACATGGCATCAAAGATTAGGTATTGACACTAAAATATCAAATTATGTGCAAAATAATTAAAATAACAAACATCCGGTAATGGAAATAAAATATAAATTACCAATATATTAACAAAAAATAATTGTACTTTTAGAATATAAAAGGTGTTATATATGAATTATATTATGAAATAAGTGATTAATAGTGTTAGTTTTTTATACATAAAATTATAGTGTGTTTGACTAAGCTGTAATAAAATGTTATGGTGTTCCTCAAATCAATACCCTTTCACAGAGTAATAATGTTTCTTCCTCATCTTAATTTTCATAATTTGGGTAAATTTAAAACTAATATGTTATTATGTTTTATATAATTTGTTTTGTAATTTTAACTTATCTCTCATAAAATCCCTTTAAAATAATTATTACTTAGAAAATATGATGTTTTGATGGGTTTTCCTCTCGATTTCCATCCATTTAGGCATCATTCCATACTGTACTCCTATTCATATTTTTTATGGTGTACATACTAACCAATGTATTATATTATCATTTTTAATAGTTGTTTCATGATACATAAATATCTTTTCTGGAATACCTTATTCTAATCCTTTTTTTCTATTATTTACAAATTTGTTTAAGGTTTTTATTGATTTTTTTCTTTTCATAAGTCATAAAGATTCATTTTGACCATGGTATTGAAAGGTGCTTTTTCTATTATATGATTATATAATAATAAATTTAATTTTTTATTTTTGGTCAATTAATTTTACGGAACTCTTTTCACATGAAGCATGATTATGTTAACAATAGTTACCATTATCTAAAGATGATATTTTTTTATTCCATCCCCATATTCACTCTTTCTGCCAATTTTGTCCTTTATTATTTTGACATAAAAATATGATTTAATTTTTGGGATCCTAAATTTTTTTAATATCTCTTTTAAAATGAATGATTTATCAATATATTTATGATGTGGTTTTATATAAAAACGTTCTTAAAATGTTGAAATGGTTTTCCATTACTAAGTATTAATTTTATTATCCACACCACATCTCATATGGATAAAATTTATGACTTTTCATTGATCTATCATTGAAATTTATTTCCAAACAATTTTTGGAAAAAAATTATTTCAATTCTTAAAAAATGACATTTTTAATGACCCAAAACTTCTTCATTTTATCATAGTATTATCAAATTATTTATTAAGAATATTTTTTGTATGGATTCCATTTTTACTTATTCAAATATATAACTCATTTATAGTTATGTTTTATAAATAACCTTATAAATTCAATAATAAATACCCATTTTGGGTGATTACACATTTATTATCAACCAATATACATCTGATATCACATTATGTGATACTATATGGAAATGATATGAAACTCATTTCCTTTACATGGGTTATTTTTGATATGATGAATTCTTTAGTTCAAATGGAACACAAATGTATATACAATGAGTTTTATAGTCTTATAACTCCCTAAAATGTATTGGTTTGGGTTTTATAAGTCATTAGATAATGTTGTCTATGAATTCTTGTATATTCCCACAAATAAAAGTGTAAGACTTCTCAGATAATCTCACAAATTAATGGTTGAGAATTCATGGACATGTTTTCAAAATAAATGGTGCACATTTTTGGATATTAATATAATATGATGACTCATTATGTGTGTGTTTGTGAAATTTTACTTCATTATTTTATTTTCCAAGGGAAATGTTATACCTTTATGCCATGTGACATTACTCCAAGAATCATGTTTATAATCCTATTATTTAGCTCTCTTTTTCATTAGTATATATTTATTAATATTATATCACATTTACCTTATATACTGACTTATAGAAAAATATTATCATTCGATGTTCATTTTAATAATATATTTTTCAACTACTATTTTTTTCTTAAATTCTTATGATCTATCCATTTATGAAATATTGATGAGTTTTTTCTTCACTGGGGATTTGAGAGAATCCCTTTCTCAAGTTTCTATTCCCTAGGTTATTAAGATGAGTATAACATATGAGAACTATATATGTACTCTATTTTATCACAATTATCGATAAATTTTCACATATATTGTAAAATAAGATTCTTATGTATCTAGTTTTCAAAGACGATAAACCTTATATTCTTAGGATTTTGTGTTAATTATGAGATGTATTGTTTAACATATTTAAATGATATAAAATAATGATAATTGTTTCGCACATGATATCAAAAACATTGTGTTAATACTATTTTTTTGAATGAGATCCCGGAGTGCGGGTCTGGGGAACCTCATAAGCAATCACACACAAGCCAATGTAATCTTACATGCCTAACATGATGCTTAAATTTATACCAATTTCCATGTTTATCCCATAGTTGAAAATGATAATCCAAAATAGAATAAAATCTAGTTCATCCAAGAAAAATAACTCTATTAAAAAAATAACTAAAATAAAAATAGCTAAACTCCATGGAAACTTATAATTCAGCTAATTATTAATCTAGTATGGCACAAAATATATAATCCTTTACATGTCCCAAAACATAATTATATGTCCATTTATAAGAACCAAAATCACAAAATAAAAATTCAATATGATATTTCATAGTTGTATCCTCAAATAGGTCTACATGAATGGCTCAATTCCATGAGGAAACTTATAACCTCAAGTGAAAATCCCTATGCATCAGAGGTTGATAACAACCAATGAGGTTCTTGGAGTGATTATGGGGAAACTATACCCTTATTTTGAAATTCATTAGACACTAGTTAAAATAACCCAAATAACATATTTCACAATACCAAAGAAAAAAAATTTAATAAATAATAGAGACTAAATTAAATGAATCACAATTATACAAGTAGGAAATACAAATAATATTTGATAATATAGGTAATATCACACATCAAATAAAAAAATAGAATCCCTAGAGATCATATAACTTAAAAATGGGGATCTATATAGTTCAATTTCCACAGAAACACATGCAACCGCCCTATACCATAAACCAATCACTGACTAAATTCCACTCCTTCCTTAGGGATGCATGATAACATAAGATATAAAACATGAGAGCTACACATGAATTGATATTCTCTTGAGTGATTTTATTTTGAATCTTATTATCCCACTACCAATGGTTCCCTAAATACCTCTAATATTTTATGTTTCTAAGAAAAACATGAAATTGAAATCAATGATCAACCATACCAATCTCTTTACATATGGGGTATTATACCATCACTTTTATGATTCAACGTACCAGCATAAACTAGTACTATAGTGGAATGATTTAACCATTTTGTAAACACACTCATAGGCTCACATAATCCTCAACAATATATCATTTCAACACTGGTGACCCCACATCACCTCTATTTTTCTAGTAATGAGGTATCACCCATTCTAAATAACTATACCAATGACCCCATGAAAATAAATTTTAAATAAACCACCAATATTTATTGAATAAATATACAATTTATCCCTACACAATTATAATGATTAATTACATTACTTTATTCCACATATCTATAATTGATCCCACTGATAATTCAGTGGTCAAAACCACAAATCTGTCCCCTTTAAGAATCCATGAAACATAATCATTTCCCCATAAAATCTAAATAATTAATCCCACAATTAAATAATCACAATCATCTATCCCCTTTAATCTCTAGTTCACCCCAGCAACAACCTGATACATATATCCATGGAATTATAACTCTATGTCACTACCCACACAACTCATAATTGATTCACTATATGAAACACACATCAAACCATCCATTAAATTTCTTCACATCCTACCTTCTAATGACAACAAACATCCCATGAGTTAAACATCCAAGTCATGGACATATACCAACTCATGTACTTCTATTTTCCCTATACATTTCACTTACTCATTTATACCAAATATTATCTCATTACTAATATCCTCCTCAATTCCACTAACATCTGATGCCCAACACATCTATATAATGAATGTTTTGGACTCTTAATACAATCAATGAAGGCTATAGTGGATTCCATAAATTTATCCCACACCCACAAAATACCAAAAATAATTCCATCACATGGTCACCCACTATCCAAATCTACTATCCATGTGTAAGATACCGATGATCTTACACCGATCCCTATGATCCTCCCTCATCTTTAACAGATTTGTTTAACCCATAAATGTTTATAAAAACTAAGGTTGTTTCCATTCCAGATTCATCCAACATATTAGACTTCCCTTACTATATGAAATAATAGTTAAAAATATATAATAGAGGAAGAAATTTAGGGATAGCCTACCTTCTATTTCCAATAGTCTGCATGTTGAGTGTCAACAGCTAATTCTTCTCAACGAGTACGATATATAAAAATCCAACAAAATCCCCAATTTAGGTGACATCTAAAACACCAAAAATAAATAGATAATAGACTCAATATTAACCTATTTTATACTCATGTATATCCCTAGGGATATATAGCTTAAATTTATTACCCTAAATGAAGAAAGTCCCCATAGAAGTTGTAGAACAAGACAGAGAGAGATCCTAAGCAGTTGCGGTCGGGATATATGGTCTCATTACTCCCTATATCATAAAATCAATTATATATTTTAAACATGAAACTAAAACTTACTAAAACTAATAAAAATATGTATAGTAATGAAATACTTAAATTTGAACTCATAACAACAAGTGAGGAAGAAAAAAAATTATTACCTATGACTATCACTGTCAAATGAAATGATGTTTATCTATCCAAAAAGAAACCAAGAAGGATGAATGTATAATTGTTTTTAAATTACATGATCATGAAATAATTAAGTGAAAAATAGATGGTTATAATCATGATGTTTTTGGAATTAGGTCTTAGTGAATCCCTTATTCTGAATAGACACTCTCAAATCTATTAGATTTACTTTTCTCAAGGCCAGGTACATTAGATCGCATAAATAAAATTTAACATAAAAACATATGTAAACATATAATAAAATCACCATAATGGTCATGTTATAAGATAATAATTTTCAATAAGTTAGGTTTCATTGAATATATTTTTTCATAATCTTGTTAGTGTTTTATCAAAAATGTTCTTTATGGTTGTCTGGTGAAGCTCAAAAGGTTGAGGTGATATAGATGTTATGTTGTTTTTTATTCATGTAATTAAGGTTGTATGAGGATTATTTTGATTGATGGTGGTTCTAATTTGATAGTTAAGACGTCCTAGTGAAATTCATATTTTTATAGTAAGTCCCCAAGATACTCAGTATATTATTTGGGCTCACAATTGTCCCATACTCTTTCAGTTTGGTTAGGTTTAGTAGACTCCAATGTGGTTTTTTGATGAGAGTTTCGAACAATCACAAGTGTTCCAAGAATATCCTATATATTCTTCTCTCTTCCTATTGAGTTTCATCTAGTGTTTTTTCTTCTAGTTCTTGTTTCAGTCTACTTATAAGTGGATTTATGTTTTGGTTGATACATGCTCAATTTTAGTTTTTTATTAGAGATATTTTTTATTTTAATTTAATTTTTTTTACCTTATAAATCTCAATCTTTAATTTTTCATTTCCTAAGGCATTATTTTTCTAGTGTGATTTATCAGTCTAAAATAAATAAATGTTTGGTTTCTAGTTTTTAGTGCTTCTAGAGTGACAAGTTTCTTTGTCTCAGTTTATTTATTGCTATAATTTGATTTCACTAGTAAAGACAATGATGATGCACTTAAGACATTATGGGGATAGTGTTTTTAATAGTGTTGGTTTTTATGATAGTGATGATGGTGTTACTGATAGCTAATTCAGGTGATTGGGATAACAAAAAAATATTTTTTGTTTGGTGATGATACATCAATTCATATATGGAATGTTGGAAGAGGTGTCTACCTTAGGGTGCAAGTTTCATGTTTCATTGATTTTTAATTTTTTTCATATCCTTGAATTTTTTATTTATGATGTTTTACATTAGAGAAATATTATTTTATTTTGAAACTTTTTTGTTTCTAACATACCCATATTTTGTATTTAATAAATATAAAAATTATGGATTTGGAGTATTTATCAATATTAAATCACAAAATAATGAAAGTCAATTAAAAAATTAACCTAAATTTAGAAAACCTATAGAAAAAACATACCCTGTCATGCAAAAAATCATGGAAAATTAATAAAATACAAAAGACAAACCGTAAATAATACAATAGTAGCCTCCATAACATGGTAACTGAAGAATATATATAATTTTACTCCTTTGTTCTATACCACTAACCTATGATTTTAAACAGAATACCACTTTATATATTCTTTTATATATTTACCATATCTTTAATTGTATCTATCCATGTTTTGATATAGCATCAAACTCCCTAGATAAGTGAAAACCCCTTAAGCACAGTCCCCTGAAATAAATGTTCTATATTGTGTATGGGTATAAGATTTCCAAGATTTTATATTTTTTATATCTTCCTTTCATAGTGGAAATAGTGTCTCGTGAAAAAAAACAAATCAAATCTCCAAAAATCTCATAATGTTCAGGTATTCTCTCAATGTGTTCATGGTACATCATATCATGAAAAAAAAAACAATAAACATTAATGAACACTGGTTATACTATCTCATAATGAAGAAAAACAACATAAAGTAAAAAATTATTATGTTTTGGTAATGGAATACACTTCTACAGACATAGATAAAACTCTTCAGTACTTTTTAGTAACTCGTACATAAATCAACAATGACCCTTACCATCATTAATCATGGTTCAATATCATATCTTTAATCTTGAATATCTTAATTCTTAGTGCTCCCTTTCTATTTGAGGCATGTTAGTTCAATATTCTTAAAACATCTTCGAGCTTATAGTTTCATTTAAGTGGTAGTTTCATTTCTTTAAGGAAGAATCACCCCCTCATCTTCATCAATTTTTTGGAAATACTTCTTCTTTTCATTTTTGGAACATAAGACTATCATGAATTCATGGAATGAATTTTTATATCAATATAGGTAGGGACAAGAACAATCATGATGGATATGGTATTTTTTACTCATTATAGTGGTATAATAGATATGATTTTGAGCTCTTTCTCTAACCATAGTGATCCCCCAATGTTTTCATGCTAGTGTTAAATGGAAAATGTGATGTAGAGAAATGAGTACAATGGAGAAAATTGTTTCTTCATCTCACACATGATAAAATTTAAAATTGTAAAACAACCCATTTTCTATTTTTTAAAAAAAATTATGGGTGGCCTTTGCTATTTATAATCAGATATCGAATGACTGTAATATATGAGTACCATCGATTCCACCCATCACCGATTCTCATGCCATGTGCCTCCCTATATCAGGCCCTCTTTTGTTATATTGTCTACTAAATCCAACCCACGTTATGTTCCTTACTCTTAAACACCACTATAAATAGGAAATGGTTAATCTTTGGTAGTTATCCTTTGGATGGATAGATTTAGACCCCATGGTTAAGAAATGGATAGCCTATTTTTTAGAACATAATGTAATTTTTTAATTTTTAAAAATTCAAATATTTATTCCAAAATATTCTTTTCTTTTATATTTGTTTTTTCAAAAATCTGAATTAAATGTTCCCCACCATTAAAAAAAATCGAACCAAGATAAATTTAGAATGAAAAATTAATTAATTAAAAAATTAATTAATTTTAACTTTAAAATTATATGAATGATTTTTTTATCTATCAAAAAACCTTCCACTTAGAAACATTATTTATCTATAGTAAAAACCTCCACACAATCCCAATGAAAACCCATGCTATTGTAATTTTAATGACATAGTCAACAAAATTGATATATTTATCAATTGAAAATAAAATTTTGAGAAACTAATGAAAGAATCTCTTCAAATCCAAATTTTTAATGGATCTAATCAATTATATATTTTAATATCCCCTTTTAAATTAATTTAAATTATTTTAACTTTCATTCACATATCTGAATTCATTATTTCCAGGCAATTTATTTTCTGATCTACCCCCACCATGAAATATTTTCTCTCTAAACTCAAGGTAAATCATTACTAGAGTTATGTCAATACCTCAAGTAAATGTTCATAATCATATAATTTAAATGGATCTCAATTATACACTCTGAAAAGATAAATACCATTATTAATCATGGAGACTTCACAAAAAGTATTTAATGTCTATGAGGCTTAAGTTTGGTAGGTATTTGAAATAAAAAAATTAAAGATAAAATAATAGTTTTTTATATAAAAATTCATAAAATTAAATATAAATGATCAATGAAAAAAACACCACTTTAATAGTAAAATCACCCAACACATCCCACAATAAAATTATTAGATCATTAATTTCAATGTTAGGTATAATGAAATAATACAACTTTTTTTCTCTTTTCACCATTTTTATTTTATGTTTTCCTTTTAAAAGTTAAAAAATTTAATATAATGATTGAATCATGAACCTTTCCTCAGTTCCCCACATCTCCCATCATTGAAAAATATCCCCTTAAAATATGAACAACTATTAGCCTTACCTTAAACAATTAATATCGTTTAAGAATTCCTAGAGAAGTGTCAAAAGAATAAAAATAGGCTTGAAATGTGGTTCATATTAACATAATCATTCATGTATTCTAAAATCATAAAATAAGTATCAAAATCCTTGTATATATCAATGATATAAGTTATGAAATAAAAAATTCCTCATTCATAATAATGTTACTTTTTTCAATCATATCGTTGAAAATATCCAGTATAAGTTATGGTTAGATAACTTTCGCGAAGTACCTCTAAAGAAATTGTTATTAGAATAAATAAGAAAAAGTATGATTAGAACCCTCTCTGGGATGGGAAACATATGAATTTGGTACAGTCATTCATATATTGAATACTAATATTAAACCAATCAATATGAATTTGAAAAAATCAATATCAATAAAAATGTAAGTGAAAGTTCATCTATATAAATAAACTAATCCCCAAAATAATTATTCTTTAAATTGATACCATTATACTTATCTTTAATAATTCATCCCCCATATTACTTATTTAATAATATTAACAATGATACATCAAATATGCATTTGTGATATTAATAATTCATTTTTCATCCAAGAAAAAAATAATAAGAAAGAAGTTAAAGAGGGATTTTCAATCTAGTAATCATAATAAGTTTTCCTTTTCTCATGGAAAAATCTTGTGTATCACTTAAAAAATGGGTAACGTGGAGTCATTTTTAAACATATCAGATAATACTCTAAGTGTTCATGGTGGAAACTATAATATAGTAATCATACTAAAATGAAATCACTCAATCCAAATACCATGGTCGTGTTAATTATAAGTAGAGAGATATATATAAGATAAATAATGACTGTAAATACGAAACATGAAATAAAAAATAATGAAATCAGATTAAAATATTCCCTTATCATTATAGAACTATGAACAATATTATACCATTTCATTCTATCCAAATGATGGAATTAAAAATAATAAAATAAACATCTATAAAGACTCCAGTAGTAGCCTCTCGAAGATTCTTATTAGTGGATTATAAGAATTTCATGCCTTAATTGTTAAACACTACCCCTTATTTATATGAAAAATCACACTTCATATCTCCTTGAATATATTTTCCATATCTTCACTTATATCTATATTTATTTAGATTTGACATTATAATCTATAGATAGGTTCTAAACCCGAACTCCAAATCCTCTCAAATATGTCTACAATGTTGTGGAAAAAGACAAGCAAGGTGAACTTAAATATTTATTTTATATCTATAATATATAGTGAAATAGTGATATATAATATGAAAAACTACAATCCAGTACTATCTCTTACATGTACATGGATTCTCATGTCAGTTTCATTATTTTTCATGACATAAACCAAAATCGATAAAAATGAATAACATTTCATTATACGGTAACTAAATGAAGAAAACTGTCATAGTGAAAATAAATTCATGAGTTATGGAAATGTAAGTGACTCTTATAAAGTTGGATATAACTCTAAAAAACATTTCAATTACTCGTCTATACATCTCTAGTGACTCTTATGAACATTCATAATTCTGAGAACTCATCTCTTGAACCTCAAGTATATTGATACTTAGTGTTATTATACTATTGAAGACATGTCATTCCAGCATTCATTAAGATGATATGATAATATTTTTATAATTCAATGGTTATTTCATTTTTTCCTGGAATAATCTAGGTCCCTATCTTTATAGTGATTTTAGTCCAAGTTCCTCTTCTCAGTATTAGTACTAAACTCTTTCATGCATGCATGAAAATAATTTTCTAATCCACATTAGCAAGGAAAAGATCATGTTTGATGGTGATGGAATTTTTCATTCTTCATATTGGAACAAAAAGTTTGAGAATAAGATTCTTATAAATTTTTTATGGTCCCTCAGTGATTTCAGGTAGGCGCGACACACCACCTGTAATGAAACATGAGGAAGATAAATATTAACGATGTTGCTTCGTACTGTAGGCATGCATGTCATAAAGGGAGAATAATAACCAATTTAACTTCATCCAATATCAAAATAATCAATATATTGATTCCAATATTTATATATATTAGTGGAAAAAACCCTGGAAGATTACTATCATCGATGACAGCCCATATCATCCCTCATGCCGAGTGTCGTCCCATGCTTTGACTTCATTTTTCATCTTATTTTATAGCACCAACCAATGTGATGTTCCTTGGTCCTCACCACAGCCTCATATTGGTCATGTTTGATCTCGAGTATCTTTCCTCATGATGGATGTCTTGAGATCCCCGAGCTAGGAAGGGGTTGGATTATTATTTGAAGCATAATATAACTTTATGTTTGTAAAATTACATCCTTAGTCTAAAATATTTTTTCCATTGTATTTTATTTATAAAAAAATGTGAATTAAATGTTCCCTAACATAAAACAAATTTAACAAAGGAATGTTTGGTAAGAAAACGTTTTTAGTTAATAAAACTAAATAATTTTAATTATAAAAATATTTGAATCATATTTTAGTTTTCAAATTCACCCAAATAGAAAAACCTTTCATTCCCTCAACCATATACCTCCACAGAATCACAAAGGCTACCCATTCTATTACAATTTAAATGATATAGTAAAAAAATTAAAATAAATATTAACATAGAATAAATTCTAACCATTAAATAAAATAATATCTTAAACTCCTCACATTTCAATGGAAGAAACCAATCATGTATTTTATTCCCCTTTGAAATTATTGGATTCCCTCTTAATTTACCTTTACATATCTCAAATCATTATTAACATTCATGCAATTTTTTATCAACATCACCATGAAATATTTTATCTCCTCACTCAAGGTAATATTTTGTAATAGTTATACTGATACCTCAAGTACATACTCCTAAACATATGTTTTCAAGGGATAAAAAATATCCACCCCATAATGGTAGATAACATCATTATTCATAAGAACCTTACACCGAGGATCAAATTTCTCTTAGGATTTTTGTTGGTAGGGATTTTATTTAGATAATAATTCATGATAAAAAATGAGTTTAATCATATAAATTATATTTCGTGACAACAATATAAATACTCTATAATAAAAACACCTCTTAAAATGTGACATCACAACATAATTCATAAATTTAAAGATAAACATCATTAATATGAAAATTATGTATATTGAAACAATGTATTAATTTTTTCCTTTTCACTTTTATTTTTTTATTTTATTTTAAATAGTAATAAATAAAATACAATTAATGAATCATGAAATTTTACTCAAAAGCCCTTGAAATACCCCAGATCCATCCTTAATGAAAATGTTTCCATCCACCATGTTTAAACATTCCCCCATACAAAAAACATTGAATATCAATAAAAAATACCTATAGTAGGGTGAGAAGGATAAAATTTTTTTTAAGGAGAATCTTATTAAAAATTTAATTCATGGATTAAATGGTTTTAAAATGGGGATCAATGCCATTGTAGGTCTCAATGATATAAGGGATAAAAAATAAATCATTCGTATTAATGTGATTTTTTACAATCATTTATTTGATAATATTCAATGCAATTTATAATAAGCATATGTTCCCCATTTATATTTCAATAAATGGTTATTATAAAGAATATAAAAAATATCAATAGACCTATGTCATGAATAATAAACAAATGTTTTTTTGGAAAATAACACAAGGAATGAATAATAATTACAAAACAATCAAGAAGAATTTTAAAAAATCAAATCATTAAAAATATAAGAGTAATTTCATCTACACAAGTCAATAAAACCACACAAAACATGATTTACTAAATTCATAAACTCATCCATATCTATAATCATTCACCCCCTTCTTACTCATTCAATCTTATTAAAAATGACACATAAGTCATTTAAAGATAAGATTCCAAAGTGTTGTTTTTATCTTAGATCATAAATGACTATGATGTTCAATAAGGGCATCTAATTTAATTTAAAACAAAAAAATTATGTATTATGTAAAAATAAATTAATTTGGTAATGAAATATAATATTAAAAATATTTCTATACTATCCATTTGTATTTTCTTTCATTCTCCTCTTTTATGCCTTTATCACAATGAACAGAAAAATTAATAAAAACTATTGAAAAAACAAGGTCTATGATCAAATAATATTTAAAAGATAATGTGATTGAAACTATTTCCTAAAATATATTAATAAAATAAATACTAAAAAATAATTCCTGTGAAATAAAATATCATAGGATTCCTCCTACAAAACATCGTGTTTATGGTTGTTAAGATCAACATTACCTCATTTTTCATGAAATTGATGTTTTTAATAGAGTTACCTATTCTTGATTGATCTAAGAAAAATTTTGTGACTTTAATAGTGTAGCTATTCTTCTCCCCAATATTGAAAGTTATTTAAAAAATTATTAAATACCAAACCAAATTTTGGAAAATTTTGTAGATCAGAGATTAATATCATGGGCTCTCCAAACCTAAAAAACTCCCCCTTATTCTATTATTTCTACTCTTATTCAAACAATTTAGTACACTATATTATTTAAATAGTCATTAAATTATCCTCTTTCTTTAATTATTTAGTTGAGTATTTTTATTTATCCTCATTTAGATCATCAATGGTGTGGTATTTTAACTTAGAGATAGATTTAGATTTATCTATGGATATTTCCTCAGGTTCAACCATAAAATTTGATTCCATATTAAGAACCCACTATGAATCATTATATTCTTCTACTATAAACTAAAATTCTCAACAAGATTCATTGAAAATTAACTATAATTTATAGAGGAGTGCCTCAGTATTGTTTGGGTATGGTGTGGGATACATTTTCCTCACCATTGGATATTCTCCTTTTGTTCTTCAATTTGATGTTCTATACCAATAACATGGATGGAAAAGAAGGCATGTTCAGTCATTATACAATTGATTCCTACCATAAAAACATTAAAATACCCAATAAATAAAAGGGGAACAATAGAAAAATAATATTTATATAAAAAATTTAAAAAATAGGAATGACTTTTCCTAAGTATCAAATAAATGTGACAACACCCATTCCTTGAAAACAACCCCAAAAAACTATGAAAACATCATGGTGTCACTTCATATTATATCCTATAGCAATTTAGAATTTTGAAATTCAAAATCGTAAAACAATAAAACTATAAAAAATAAATATTGGAATGAAATCCACATGGATGAACCCACAAATACACAGGAAGAAATACAAAAATTAATTTAAAATACTATAAATCTTAAATGAAATGGAAACTATCTATCCGAAAATTAAATAGTGAGGATGAATGTACTGAGAATTTTCAATTTTGGTATCATGAAATAAAGAATCATAAAATATAAATTTCTATCATAAAGTCATAAAAATTAGGCCTTAGTTAATCCCATGGTATAACTAAAAACTCTCTAATATGTAGCATTACTTTCCTCACTTTCAAGTACTTTATATCACTTAAATAATGTGTAGGCATCTTATTTAAACATATAAGATAATCACCCCAAAGGTAATGATGGAAAATAAAATCTAGTAGTATCACTAAAAGGAACCCTCTCAATCCAAACCTAATGGTCATACTCAGTATAAGAATATATATATATATATATAAGTGATAGAATGAGTGAAAATACCAAACATGATAACCTAAAATAATTAAATTTTAATAAAAAATAACATTATATTAAAAAAACTAAAATAATAACCTAAAATATAATGATATCCATGAGATATAGTTAATAAAATAAAAGAAACAAACATTTAAGACTCTAGAAGCATCCACCTGATGATTTTATCCAAAGAAGCTCTAGAATCTAATGCCTTTGTTTTGCAGCAATGTCCTTTATTTATAAGAAATATCCCACTTAAAATTTACTTATGTACTCTTCCAATATATTAAATTTTATCTATAATTATTTTGAATTGGAATAATACTCGATATATAGTTTAAAAAACCATGCAATGTCCCCCTATCCAACTCTCTCCCTTATATAAAAAAGGCTTGGTTATGAGACATCAAGAACACCTCACCATATACCAGAGGCTACCGACTAGTAGTGGGAGTGTACGATGTATATTCTGTAGAATATTCCCTCTGGTATGAAGTTTCATAACACTAGAAAATAATCTATAGCAATGAAATAAATAAAATTATATACACAACATAAGAAAATATTAAATTCCAACTGAATAATCCAATAAATAATAATGGAATAATGTAATATTGTGATGGGATGTAACTAAATGTCTTTCTTCAAACAACACTGGTAAAAGACTCTAAGTCTCCCAAAAATAAGCCACAAAAGATCCTGATCATGAACCCCACGTTGGTCCCCTCACCAAACCCCATCTCATCCAATAAGAAAGAAATCAACTATAAGGTCCATTTCACTAATCCAAAACTACATACACATATTCTTCTTGAGTACCAAACGGAGGCCCGAATAGGGTGTGAAAATAACATAGTAGGTAGACACCACCATGTCTAAACTAACAAGTTTGAAATATGTTTTTCCAATAAGGTGATAAATAGATGTATTCATTAATTCTGTAATTAATAAAATACAATAATAACATGCTCCGACGTTATGCCAAAATATCTTCGATCATATATTATGACTATTATAGCCCCAAGAATATTACTATAGTAACATAAAATACTTATAAACTATGTCAGAATATCTTTTATCATGTCTTATGACAATGCCATCCACCGATATATAACCATGGTATAGTCACAACAATCCAGTTCAAATCCCTATAAGAAATATAGCATCTAGGTCAAATCCCTATAAGCATTAAAACATGGGATTGGTCATATCCCACTCTCTATAAGTATTACAAAATGGTATGGGTCTGATCCCACTCAATATCAGCATAACATCAGTGTTCAAGTACTAGGGAAGATCCCGATATATAATCATTTTATCGTGGAACACAATTATGGCATACAACATGGATATCACATTATCACATCATATATCTCAGTTCATAATAATGAGAATTACTATTTTTCTATCAAATACCACATTCAATTTAAATCAAAATTATATCAATATGAAATATTACACAATATAGGGATTCAATTTTAGGAAATCACCTAAGGTATTATGTCATTCAAAACACACTTTATGCCATTATCCAATTCAATTATGTTCATAGTTTTTTAACCTAATGGGCATCCATAAGCTAGATCATAAGACAATTGAAACCAAATTACATTAAGGAATAATAAAATTCATTTATTTAATTAATTTTGGAAGACACCACATTTTCTTAATCACAATATTATGTAATCATGGAAATTATTCAAACACAGGGTTAAAATTTCAACCCATACCTTAACTGGTGAAAATGTAACACTTCCAATGGAAAACATCCACGAGAAGGAAGGTGAATATGATTGAACGGATTTTATTTGATCAAAATCGATCTAGATAAAAACCAAAAACACAATTGGTCAAATTTTTTCAGCACAATGGTTGGATATCCAAGGAAGATATGGAAGGAATTGGACAAAAACCACTTACCCAGTTTTTTAATCATTGTTGGGGCATCTTGAAGGGAGATTCTCACTCCAAATTTTCCCAGGGATTCTATAGGGTGAAGGGGAAAATATTTCAAGTAAAATGAAATGAAATTATTCTATAAATCACGTTTAAAATATAAACTATTGGTATTAAAAACATTTCAATGTAGTTACATCTCATGTAAAAAAATTTAATGGGATACGCCAAAAAATCCATCACCTTGGATTTATTTTATAAAACACCCAAACATTAGACAACATTTATCCATTTACACAGTGTGTACATGTCCGATATGTAGTTTTTCATCCCATTTCAATTTAAACAATATGAAACCAATTTAGAGATTCTCAACATACCAATAACATGTGTTATCATTTAACCTCTTTACACTCGGAATCCATAAATTCAAAAAAAAACCAGAAATTTTGGTCATTTTCTCTAGAAAGGATTTATATCTCTAAAAAAGACTCATCCACCAAGGATAAAAAAAATATTAGAGAGAGACTTACCTAGAAAAATAATGGATCTTAAAAACTCCCCATCTTAGAACAGGTCATACCAAAACTCTTCTAAGTGTCACTGTGAGCTCTTAGTGAATAATTTTTGACACTTTATTTTCATATTAGACACCCACTCTAATGTATCCACCTGAAATATACAATGATTTCATTGGTATTTTTCTACCCAAAAGATAATTCTCACTACAATCCACAACCTATATTAGATACTCCTCAATGGATGCATCACCATAAAGATCAATGTCTACTATAACTATAATATATGAAGGGTGTGGATGATATATCCACAGTCACAAAACTTGGAACACATTTTGCATTGATCTTCAGCATGATGGAAGCAATATACAGTATGCCATTGGACCAACCATTGACACTATCACAAATGGCATGACAAACCAGGGTTCTAGATTTTCTTTATTTTCTAATATGAAATTATACCAACCTTGGAGACACCTAATGGAAACCATTATGACCAACCACAAATTACAAGGGTTATCTATGAAGGGAAACAAATAATTTCTACCAACAATACGCAGTCACCAACCGATTTTAGATCAACTGAACTTGTTTTGATGTCTCCTACCTGAGACTAGGCCCCACAAGTGATGATTCACCTACCTCTAGCCAATAAATTGGAGAACGACACGAACATCCATACAAAGTCTAAAAAGATTTCATTTAGGTCTACTCTTGGAATCTATTATGACATGAAAACTCCATGAGTGACATATGTTTCTCCCATGAACAATTAAAATAAAAACACAAGAAAGAAAATATCCTTCAGAACTGGGATATTCTACTCAGATTTCCATCATTATATACATGTTAGGATGTGATAAAATGAACTCATGATCATAGATCCTTATAAATAACCTTTATGAAATGCGATGTGAAACTGAGATCTCTCTCTGATGTGATTATCTTTGGAACACCATGAAACTGAACCACTAAATTTATGTCGATACATCCTAGATCATCAACTGTAATGGTTTTCTAGATGTGTAAGAAGTATCCACATTATCCATTAAATCCTCACTAACCCATACATCATTATTCTAATGTGTTTTAATGGGTAATACAACCAAAATATCCAATGTGAGATCATACCATTTACAATCAAGAATGGAAATGGTTGAAAAATCCCAACTGTCCCTTAATTATCACTATTCACTTGTTGACAAGTGAAGCATCTATCCCCAAATATTACAACCTCCTTCGTGATTCTGAACCACTAAAAATATCTATGGAGGTCATGAAACATATTTGATAAACTAGGATACACTGGAAATATATAATCATGAAACCCCCTCATCAACTCCTTACCTAATCCCATAAGAACCCATACTCAGCCACATAAAATAAGAGAATTTACACTATTGAGAGACCATCCAGATAATGTCTCCCCACCATATAGTTGGTCTGTAATAACTAATCCCTAATGAGTAGACAACTATTTTGTCTTAATATGGTCTAAAAGCATGAGTATGATAGATGTTGAAGTTAGATATACCCATCCCTGATACTCCTAAACATATACATTCATTTGTACAAAAGGGATATTATTTAGAACTCGTCATAAGAATATTTAACTACCTCTCCATATATAATTTGGCTAAAAGTATCAGCAAAGATATTAACCTTTCCTTTTTTATACACCAACACAATGTAGAAATACTGAAGATAATCCTCCCACCTACTCTGTTGAAGGTTCAGGTATCACTATTAAAATATTTACCTAAGACTCCTATGGTCCATCAACACCACAAAACTCTCACCCATGGGATATTATCTCCAACATATCAGGGATTGTGCCACTTCTTCTAGCTCCAGATTGTGAGTAGGTTAATGCTTCTTATGCAGTCTCAACTTACTGGAGCTACAAGAAACCAATCAATCATACATCATTAGATATAGTCCAAGTCTAACTCTAGATGTGTCACAGTACACGATATAATCTTTACCCATAATTGGTAAAGTGGGGATAGGTGATTAGATCAGTCTGCCTCTCAACTCCTAAAATTATTTCATGTAAGAATTAGAGAAAACAAAATTTACATCATTCTTGGTCATCCCATACATTGGGCCTCCAAAATTGGGTAAATCATGGATAAAGTGCTGATAATAACCTACTAAACCGAAAATGTTCCAAATCTCAAAGACATTCTTGTGATGTTATGAAGATACAAATTTTTTAAATTTCTCTAGTTCCAATGACACTCCTTTCCTTTAAATGAAATAGACTAATAAGTTAACATTATAAATGTAGAAACTACATTTGGTTATTTTTTCTTCAATTTTATGCACTATCAATGTAATTATGATGATGTCAAGACTTTTGGAAAGATCATATGTTGGATAGGATTAAACAAAGATATCATCAAAAAAATACCACAAACCAATCCAAAAAGGGATGAAAGATCATATTCATTAGAGCCTTGAATACTACAAGTGCGTTAGTCAACCCAAGTCACATCAATAAAAATTAATATATTCCATACCTTCGATAAAATGTTGTGTAAGGTATGTCCAATATTCTCTCCCTCAACTAAACGTAAATTCATTGAAAATATGTCCTAGAGAAGATCATAGAACATATAAACTAATCTAAAAGATCATCAATGCATATAAGAGGATATTGATTGTTGACCATTATATGGTTCATCCTTCAATTATCAACCATAAGAAAAATGACCCATCATCCTTCATATAGAAGAGAACCAGAGAACCCCAAGGAGATGTACTAGGTTGTATGGATCTTTTGGTTTCTAGATATTCCTACTTAACGTTCAATAGTTGAAGCAAAAATGGTTCCATTATGTATGATGGGATAGAAACTGGACATCTTCCCGACACCAACTTGATCATAAACTCGATCTCTCACTCTAGAGGTAAACAAAATAACTCGTCTAAAAATAAATCCTAAAAATGGTCTACCACTGGATAAAAATCCATCATTACATAGAGAAATACATTTTATATGATCCATGAGATAATCCAATCTACACTGAATATACCCTTCATAACTAGCCTGGAGATCCCACTCACCTGGGTGAGAATAAAAACTACATTATGGAGATAAAAAGGTAACTACCATCCTTAAATAGTTGATAGTTCCATTGTATATAACTAACCAATGAATACCAATAATCATGTTGAACCCTATCAATTATACCATAAATAGTTCTCAAATGAAATGATATCCACCAATTTGTAGGGAAATTTATTTACAACATTTGATATTCTTTGATCATACTCCCAAGGGTATGTTGATTGTTAAAACACCATCCTAGAAATCCATATCTAAGACCAAACCATTTGAAAAAGTAGCAGAGATAAAATATGAGATTCACTTATATAAAAAACAAGATATGGTACATGATATAAGAATCGTACCACATATAATAGAAGGTCCTACATTCCTTATAGATGGAGTAGTCTGCATAATGTGAAACTGATTTCTCCCATTGACCTAGGCTATAGTGTGACTACCCTGATATATTTTCCTTTCCTAAAACTGTTGCTCATTCACTGGGGTACCATGTCCATATCCTTGTCTGGAACGGACTGTGGAACTCGAACTACCAAATTTTTGGGGGGTAGCTAAGCCCCTTCCGAAATCAAGTTCTTATTATGATTCCTTGTAACTGGTCTGCTATGGAAAGTTCACACATAACCTCTAGATATGTCCCAGCCTATGACAAATGTGACACTATACTTTGGGGAAAAGACACTATATTCACTTGTGACCAAACATTCCAAAATGTTAAAATAGTGATGGAACATGGTATTTAGATATCTTTCGACTATCCTAAATGATTATCACAGGACAACCTTAGTGGAAACCATCATAGTGTCCCTTCTTGCCAATGGAAAAAGACCTCAAAGATCTCTCTAAAGAAATATCCTAGATGCTTCTTTGGGCATATATAAGAATACATTCTATGATGATTTCTTGTTGACCTATAACTTGATCTCATAGAGAAGAACATCCTGAAAACATTTCTCCCAATAGATCTCTTCCACTTATACTGATCGTAAAAATGTTCCAGGTTGGGGAAATGTCAATCATAGTCTAACACTAGTGTTCACCCCTACATGAGGTGCATGAAACCACATGATTTTTCATCCCTAAATGTATCTGGATAAAAATGGGTCAGGAACATAATATCAATGTCCATACAAGATAGCTCATACTACCTCCATGATTACTCCAAAATATCCCACCAATGATTATTAGGTCTGCAAAGCATATATACAGCAAGACTCAAACTCTTATCCATGGGTTTCTCAAGGTGATTGTAGATTGTATCGACTGAATCGATCCATAATTCAACTACCTAGGGTCCCCCATCCCGAGTAAACATTGGTGGATGTTTTATATGAAACTATATTGTCAAGTCAAACACCGATGGACTGATATGAACAACCTCAAATTCCATAGATCTTATATCCCTCTAGAAGGTGAAAGTGAAGCTGAACATCCATCTACTACATAGAAACTATAGGAATCTTTATTTTAGGGGTGTTAAGAGTGTGCTGATTTTCACTCTCATGATGCTCATGTAGAATATGGGGAATATGAATTTTATCTATAGTGAAAATTCACACCTTAGAGAGTTGGCTAGCAACAAGGTCAACCTCAACACGTGACTACAGAGAGAAACACTAACTCTTGTTCTATATAAACATAAATTTAATGTATTTTAGCATGAAACACCTAATCATTTCAGTTATTCAATGAAATATATATCTCATATAATGGTACAACAAGAATTTATATATCACATGCAATAATAGATATTCCCCTATCTGGAAAAATAAATCCCAATATATCTCTATATTAATATTATGATGCATGAATTCTAATATCACGCCATACCCGGACATGTGTACAAATCTAAATAAATAACAAACTCATAAAACAATAATTTCACAAAACATGAGAATCGCCCAAGGTGAAATAACATCAACTATAACAATAATAGAGCAAAAATAGAAATCTCATCCCATGGTACTCAGATTTCACCTTGTACATGGGTTAGATACTCACATGCACAAGGTCATTACCATGGCCTGACACATCCTCGTCTCCTTTATCTCTTTCCCAAATACCAACTTAGAAGAAAATAAAACCTCTCTTTGATACCACATTGTAACTTCCCCCAATCTTGCACTCTCTCATGTGGATAAAATTGGTTGGTTACAAGACCACTAGTGTGCCTTACTATATGATAGAGGTTGGTGACTAGTGCTGGGGTTAGAAATGTATAGTAGGGAGTCTATAACCCCTAGTATGATGTGTCATAGAATTAAAAAATAATCCATTTAAATGAAATAAATCAAAGTATATACATATAAGAAGTCAAAATTAAAATGTTACTATGTAATCCAGTAAATAATAAACAAATAATTTAATGGTGTGGTGGAATGTTACTAAATTTCATGATAAAATAAATACTAGTAAAAGACTATAAAACATAAAAATTACTCAAAAGAACTTGGTACTGAACCCCACCTCAATCCCCTCATGAAATCTGTCAATGGATTTCCCCACAATGTTTTGAGATCCATGGAAAAGAAGAATGAAACATGACAAAACCACTAACCAGGTCCTTATAAAGTTATCAGGATTTTTGGAATGGAGGATGGAACTATTAATTAACCTGGAGGATTCCCTAGGTTTGAGAGGATAATAACTGTAGTAGAATGAAAATTATTCATCCACATAACATGATTAAAGCATATGTTCAAGGAATTACACAATTTGTAATGTAGTTACACATATTGTAAATATTTTAAATGGGATACACTGAAAAACCCTTTGCCTTAGATTTATTTTATTAAAACACCCAAAAATTACAAGTCATGTAATACATTTACAAGAAATGTAAATTTTCTTTATATAGCCTTTCATCTCATTTTTCCTTTAAACAATCAGAACCCCTTTTAGGCTTTCTCGAACATACCATGAACATGTGTTAACACTTTACCCATTTATACATGGACTCCAGTAATTAAAAAAACATACATCCCCAAACATTAGGTCATTTTCCTCAATAAGTCTATCTATATCCATATAGGACTGAGTAACTGAGGGTCAAGTGAAAAACTCAGAGAGATACATACATAGAATAAGATGGGATCTTACAACCCTCATGCAGAATCCCCTCAAATATATCAACAATATCACATAATGAGAGAATGTAACACCATAAGTTATAAATATATATTTCCTTTAAATTAAATAATATGTTGAATTTATTGTATCAAAAAACTAATTAACTAAAATCAACTACAATATAGTTTACATTAAATGATAAAAATTAATACATTATGATAATAAAATGTGAAATATCATCAAGACAATTACAGGAAAAGTAAAACCTCAATTAAATAAAAATATGGTCAAAATTATTCATTTTAAATAATAAAATTATTTTTAAACATAATAATTTTATGTGTTATAATTCTAATGAATTGAAAAAATTTAATTTTTAAAATATAAATAATTAATGGGATGTGATTATAATACTTTACTATTAAAAAGAATATTTATTGAAAGAATTTCATTTTCTATAATTGATTATATTAATAAATTAAAATGATCACTTTTAAATAATGGAAATAATGATATATATTGAAAATATATAAATATAACAATCAACCCTTATCTAATGATTTTTTACTTTTGAAAGAACACGAATAAATTCACTTTATTCTTAAAAAATACATTTTTTAAAATATTATTATCTTGAATTATGTTTTGTTATATTAATATTAATTTTTATTAATTTAATAAGACAAATCATATAAAAATTATTTTATATTTGAATTAATATTTTCCAAATTAGTTAATAAGTTTAATTTCATTTTTTGTCATAAAAATAAGATACCCAGGTTAAAACATTGCACCATAGAAAATGTTAACATGTTAAAACAGGAGGGATGATATAAAAATATCCTAATACGAAAACTAAAATCATTTATGAGGGGTATTTACTGAACATAAGTCATTTTTACCCTATAATTATTATTTTTGGATCCACATTCTATAAATAATGTCTCTATTTTTATACAAATAAATAAATATTTATAAAAATGTAACCCCTCTCACCTATAAAAGGTTACCTTCACCACCACACATATCATCACACATAAACTATACTAGATCAATTAAAATATTCCAAAAATACTCCAAAACCACTTTAACAAGTCCTATAGTTATTTATATCACAAAAATTAATGTTTATGAAGGTATAAGGAGTACTCAAAAGGATGATATTAAAGGAAAAGGTAGTTGTTTTAAATAATCCCTTTAATGTTTCTTTATTATTCACCCATATATAAATATATTATATTCATTTTAATATAATAACAAAATTGTCAATAATATACTAAAATGTTATTATGTTGGAAGAATCTCCATTATCTACCTTCCTCCAATTCATTAACAAATGAAAACATCACTCATGTTATGGTTGGATTATCACCTATATGAATGGAGAATTTCATTTTTCACCACCACATTACATGGATAATTCTAAATGTTTATTTTAAGATTAAATGTGACATTCATGATATTATTAATATTTTTTGAAGAAAAATTATTAATAATAAATAGTCATTATAAATTTAACTCCCTAAAACGTGCATATTGATACACTTTTTTTAGTTTGATTCTATTTTTGGAAATATTTAAAATTGTGAAAAATTGTGTTGTAAGAATGTTAATTTGATTAACAAAACTTGTTAATCCTTGAACAGGACACATGAGGTACCCCATGTAAAGTCCTAAAGGATGTTATGGATCCCCATGGGATGGAAAAAAGTTGTTGGGAATCAAAAACAACCACTGGTAATAATTTTTATCATAATGAAAAATAATCAATAATACAATATATATATAAGATAGAAAACATAGAAATATAATGTTAGATAGTGGTAGAAAAAAATTACAAGACAAATATTAGTTCTAAATAAAAATACATTAACTAGACTAGAAGAGACCAACAATAACTCATCTCTATGGGATATAAAGACCAACGTCTTATCATGTCACCACCAAACTTTCGCACCATACTAATATGGATACCCACCACCTCCATGAGGAATCTTGACTTTACATGCATTATATAAAAAAAATATCTACACAAACCCTTGGTATGTTCAAGGTGTGATAAAAACAAGGAAATTAAGATCCCACCAAGTGTTTCATAAGCTGTCTTTACTAAAAAGACTGTTTTTCTCATTTTTATAAGTTAATGGAAGGAAATAAATTTTTTCATAGTATAAAAAAACATGGAAATTCATATTTTCATAGAAGATTATATAACATTATCAAATAGATTTTTTTTCAAATCACACATAAATATCGATTGAAAAATAGATCTACATTGAAATTGAATCCTAAGGTATATTAGGTGTGGTTTATCTAGGATCATCACATATTAGTGAGAAGTTGATCACGTGTGAATGAATCCCTTGAAAAGCAGGCCAAGGGAATGAATAACTCCCCCAAAATGTGAATCCCTTTTCCTAACATATTTTAGTTAGAGTTGTTGGATAAATCCATACTATATAGCCAGAAACCAACCTATCATCATAATCTCAAATATACCCCCTCTTAAGTACCCAAGGTTCTAATGTGCCTTATCCCACACATAGAGGCTTTAAATTTCATTGAAATCATCCAAATGGATGCTTCATATTCATAGCTCAAAACATTTCAAGGCATACTACACATCAATAAAAAATCTTTACCATGTTCATAATAAACCATAATTTGAAATCCATTTTCATCAAAAATAACAATAGGGAAATAATTTTTACAAAGGAATTCTAAAAAACATTACATTTAAATAACATTAAATCATTCTGTTTACTAATTTAGAAATCCAATTATTTGTGATTATGAATGAAATTTTCATAAAAAAATATTTCTCATGAAACCAGTATCCTCAAAACGCATGTAACTTCCAACAAAAAAAAGATATCCATAAAACAAAGAGATTGAATTGTACAACAAAACAAGAAAATGCCCTGCCATAATACACAATCCATGAAACTCAAATCCAATATATTTGTATCAATAGTGGATAAAGGGAACTACATTATGATACACATATTAAATATACTTCAGATCAGTAGAGGTAATAAGAATTGATTAAAAAAATGATTCCTTAATAATGATCAATTTATAACCAATCTATATCTCACAGTGACGAATCTTATTACAATTTCAATCCAGAACAAGGATGAGAAAAATGTGACCACCCTAATAAGAAACATTAATACAAGAATGTTTGACCAAAAATCACACAATAATTTTTTTGGAACAACCCAAGAATGGGAATGAATATGGCAGGATTAATAAAAAAAACCAAGTAGAAATGCCTTAATCATCCTCTCTTAATGCTCTCACACACACTTATCAATTTGTGTGACCTCTTACTTAAGATTTGGTGTCTGATTTATCCATTTAAAATTTTTAACCTAAAGACCACATGATGTGGTGGTTTTTTACCATTATCATTGTTGTCTCAATAAAACTACACCCAGTAGACGTACATGCAAAAATACCATGATGGTGTGTAAAAACGCAACCCATTTTAGACCCACCACACCCTAAACTATGGAAAGAGGAGTCCAAAACAGCCATGGAGCATAAAGATACTCACTTAACTACACAATCCTTATATTGGGAATGTTATTCTACTCATGATACATAATTTATCACTAGGATCAAAATATCTTTTACTGTGGAATGGACTAGCTTTTGATTCATTTAAAACTTCCCAAAACCACTTTTAAAACATGGAGAATCACCCAATATATTTTAAACTGCAAATAAAACATTCCATAGATTCAAAATGAAACATACCTCAAATTGGGATGTGAAAATATACTAACCATAACAGTTTTGATCCCAATAAACATATGTTTAAATGGATTAATACATAAATAAAAGAGGCCATTTCCCTTTCATCATAAATTATTATTCCCATGTATCAAGAGAATCCATTTGGGGATTCCATAACACTTCTAATAGTGAAATAGACTTCCCAGGATGGTACAATATGTTTATAAGTGAAATCAACATAGACCAAATAGATATCCTAAGATCCTCTAAATTCCATGATTGAAAATCATAGAATATATTCCAAAATATGAATAGGTCTATTTGTATTTAATTCCTTCTGGGATGGTATAATATGTTTAACTTAACTTGATAAACCATAACCACCTGAAGGCCATTACTAAATCAAGATGCAAACTGGGGTGTCTCTATTTGAAACAATAGTATCTATAACCTCGTGAAACCTGAAAATATTATAAATATACTACATTCCCAAATACTCAATCATTGTAGTGTTTAGAGTTAGATTAATATGAGAGGCCTTGTTTATTCAATCAATTACCACCCATATGGAATTATTCATGTGGGGAGTTTATGGAATCCTATGTCATGTTTCAAACTAAACCACAAAAACTAATATTTCATTTTATAGTACATATTCATTTTACCAGGATGGAAAATCCATTTAAATAATAAAAATTAATCACCAAAACCATCCTCCCAAATAAAGTAATGAAAATAATTATTTCTGAATCAAAGAAGCAATTTTGGCGAGAAATACCACTCAATAACGATCTCTCCACCATATACAATGTTCTGATACTATTGAACTATTTATACCACTATTTATCTAGAAATTTAATCGTAAAAAGTGACGATATCAATTGAAAACTAGTTAAAATAATACAAGTCTCTTTCTCTATTACACCTATATTCATTTGTGTAAATATTCCAAAGACATTACATTCATATTTTGATTACATAACCACTTGAGAACGTAGGTTTTTACTAAATGAATCTACAATAATATTCCCCTTTTGAGGTATAGGTTATGTTGATGTAAAAATAATAAAGATACTCAACCCATTTCTATTTCTAGAGGTTTATGTATTTATGAGGAATTATGTAACTCAAACTATTATGGATTGAAAAGATATTGAGCCTTTTATTAATTAGGTAATGAAACTAAATCATTATATCATGTATAGATTATAAAAGTTCTAAAACATGGGTGGGGTAATTCTTACAACATGGCCCAACATGATGGGATATGTATGCCATTGTATGATCTTTTTGTAAAGAACACATTAAACCTACATCTAAAGCATAAAAAACTCATCTCCTTTTCCTTATTCTAGTACAACTAGGATAGGTGATGAAGTCAATCATAACTTAAATTCATCATGTAATGTACAACACATAGAATCCTATAAAAATTTCAGCCTTTTCATGCTAATAGTATTCAATGGTGATTTGAGCTTCAAGAAGTCCTTCAAAAACCGCTGATAGTATCCTACCAAACATTAGAATATTTGAATCTCAGATATATTTGGTGGATCCTCCCCTAAAAAACAACTTTATCCTTCCTAGGATCAGCTGATATGTCATGTCACGAAACCAAACGTCCTAAGAAACTAACTTCTAAAAAATAAAAATGAAATTCAGATATCTTGGTATAATGGTTTTGACTTCTCAAGATTTCTAGAATGAATTTTAGGTAATTATCATGCTCTTGATCACTATATATTAAAAGTTACCATAACTTCTCTTGAAGGAATTATTTTGAATATTCAACTCCTTAACTCTAAGATAATGATATCTGAACTTAAAATCTATTTTTAATTATCAATTTACTCCCTTTAATAGTTCAAATAGTTCATTGATATGGGAAAAAAGGATTCTTATTGAGAATCATCACTTGATTAAGATTCCCATTATCAACACACAAATGGAGAGTCACATTAGATTTTAAAGGAAAAACAGGGTTGACCTAGGTGATTCACATGGATGATGGAGAATTTTTCATTCAAATAATACAACTGATGCTTCAATTCCTTCAATTCCACCATATCCATATGTTATAAATTAATAAATACTAACTAATTTTAGAATGTAAAATACAATGAAAACTCAAGTTTCCTCTCCAGATAAAGACCATAGAAACTAGCTAGAAACACGTTATGAAATTTATTAACCACCAATGGAATATTGCAACCCATAGGTTCGTCCCTATGTTCATATATGATGTTGGAAGTCAACATTTTATGTTCCATTAAAGGTGGTAACCCCATTACACATTTCAAAATTCAAAACCTCTGCAAAACCCAATAACAACATTTCAAAATTCAAAAGATATCAACAAAACCCGATGATCTGCATCATCATCATGAGTACCATTGCTGATTGCCAGTCATCATCATCACCAGTACCGCTTTTTCATCTCTATCCATCACCATGTCTTCATCATCGTCCTAATACCGCAATGGAGAGCACCAGAGACTGGGGACCACCGGTGCCTCCATCATACTCAACATCCACACCATCTACTTCACACTCGTCATCACCATCCAAGCCAGCAATGCACACCACAACAGAAATGAATAACACCGAACCCAGATGCCAAAACAAAATTTCCACCGAATGAACATTAAACAGATCAAACATTTGTAGAAAATCCATACAAACCATCACCAAAATAATTGTGGAAGAATTACCAAAAGATCTGAAAAACCAGGAACCGTCTTCACCGGAGGACATCAACTTAGCATCAATCGGCCACCAGCCAGTCCAAATCAGCAGCCAAAACAACCAGAAACTAGAAGCGAAGCTAAAATTGAAGATCATACATCCAACCGGCACCAAAACCTCAACCAGAACACAAATCAATGCCGAAGAAAAAAGTCAAGCCGCACCCAAAACCAAATAAGAAATCCAGAAACAAAAAATGAGAGACATCACCAGCACTCTATAGACCCATTGAAAGGAAATGCCCATCACCGCCATCCCAATCACACGTGGAGATCACGACGAACCAGACAATGCACTTGAGAGAAACGAGGCGATCCTCTCAGGCTGCTGAAGCTGGAACTCGGCCGTAGACTGGCACCGTGCCACCTTTGGAAACCCTATCCATCGAAAAAGGAGTTGGGCGAGGTGAGGCAAGCAGCGATGCGAAAGGTTGAGATGGCTGAGTCCACGAAGCCACTTACACCATCGCAGTCGATGATCTACCACCTCGAATCCCACCACGTATGAGGAAGATGGCTCCGTTCTAACCCTAGGTGAAGGAGGTGGCTACGAGGGGATGAGAACGCTCAGAGCCCCTTACGGGCTCATCCTGAATCCCACTGATTACACTAAATAAAATGTTCCAGTAAAGGTGGTATTACTCAACAAGGTTTGGGATCCTACTCTACCTAAAACACTCGGGAGTTCCCATTGAATTAAGTTAAGAATACTCCCTGATAATAGTAATACATCACCAATTTTCAAGAGACTGACCAATCCATCATGAGGATATAATCAATGAGATCCAAGTTGAGATCCTGAAAATTATAGAATAACTCAAATCATGTTATCAATAGAGAATGTTAATGATATCAAAAACCCTTCCCCTTATTCATTCAAATATACATTTTCATCACCATAATAAAACATGAGTTCTTTTGAAAATGATAAATATTCATAAAGTGGGTTGATATAAATCAATAAGAGAAACTAGTATCAAATATAAATATCTATAAAGATTAATCAATAAAGATAGTACTTCTCACATTTATAGAACCTGCACCCACTTCCATGTAAGAATATTATATTACATGAAACTACTTTATTCCAAAACCTACGGTCAGAACCTTACAGTCATTAAATCATTTAAACACTACACTTACCCTTTAGGTAAAAAATATCCTACACTATAATGTAGAGAATAAAATACTAACATAGATTATGTAAGTGTCCTAGGAATCCCCATAATTTATAGATTTTAGGAGGTGTTTTCCATGTACATCTTGTGTGACATATCCTTTCACACTTTTAGCAAGCCAAAGGTCTATTTATTTTTGTTGTTGTAGGAGTTTTATAATTATGGTACTTCGATCAACTACCAGTATATTTAAAAAAAAATTTCCACTGAATATTTGTTACAGAGGATCCATTGAAACTTCCAATAGGTGGAATATGAATCCAAACTAAACTGTACGTACTTACTATTTCAGTTTCTTCCATAAGAGCTCTTTCACCCACTTCAACATCGGTTGTTAGATTCATAATATAAACTTATGATCCAATATTCAGTATCAATCTCACATGAAAGAATTGATCCATTATATTATTTTTCAGTAGAATATCAATCAAGAAATGAAATTTTTTAGTAAAATGGTTGGAATAATACATTACATGATGTTTATCTTGTTTAAGGGTGAGGAACTCTACAGATTTAGACATCATAAATGATTGAGGAAAAAACTATTAGAAATTTTTTAATTAAAGACTTCCCACTTTAACCATAATATTGTTTTACTTGAACCACTATGTCATGCCCACTCCAGTTAGGGACTCAGGATAAATTGTGGAATATTTTAGGATGAATGAATCTTTATTTTCCAAGAAATAATATTTTTTTTGATCTTCCATATCATAAGGATTATTAATTCCTTGAAGAATAGTGGGTTTTAGTGCAGAAACTCTTGGTCTTGATATGTATCCTCTCTTTCAACTATTTTCTCTTCCCTAACCTGATCCATGTAAGTGGAAATACAGTAGTCCATGGCATTAATATATCACACTACTCTTAAAAAAAATTCTAATTGATTTGAGGGTTTCCTCATAGAATATCATCAACATCACCCTCCTGGCAAACTCAAGGATGTGTTTTGGGGGTTATCGTACTACACTAATGTAAGAAGATGTATCTTCATATCGGTGATCAATATTATTTTAAACCATGTAAACATAACTACATAACTAATATTGGATCCAAACACCACTCAAGAGACTCACTTTTAAACATCTGGTGGTAACTTAATGCTTGTAACGATGTGATACGACCATGAAATTTCTTTTAATCTACCCATGAGTCCTCAAATACACATATCTTTTCTACCATGTAATTTCATGAAAAGAAAGAAATAGAACCCTCCAATATTTTTTTTTCAATAACCAACCTAGTCAACCATGAAACATACACTCATGTCAACCAATGGTAAGGAATGAATGCCATTCCTGATCCCCTTATTCTGATGTAAAGTTCATAGGAATCAAGAATGTCCTTTAGGAAAAAAATTCACACAAAACATAATGATTAAAAATGAAATATATTAAAGAGAGACAACATTCCAATAAAAATTCATACAACCAAATATTAACCATACATTGTAAATACAAGTTCCAAACGCAAACATTTGAAAAAAGTAGATGAGACCAACAATAACCCACATCAATGTGATATGAGTTCCAACATCCCACTATGTCACAACCAAACTTCCACACCCTACTGACATAGATACCTTTCAAATCCATGAGGATCCATGAATTTACCTATATTAGATAAAACCCAATCTACACAAACCCAAAGCTATGTGAATGGTATGAGAAAAATAATAATAGTAGGATAAAACAAATATTTTATTAAAAATTATTTAAAAAAGAAACTAATTATGATATTTGGAGAAAAATAAGGGCATGAAGTGTATTTCTTATAGTCTAAAAAACATGAAAAATCACCCTTTCATAGATATTTATAAAACATTTCAAAATAAACTAGTTTTTCCAATAATGTGTATATACTCATTACAAAACTGATCAATATGGAAACTGAATCCTATAGTATTTTTGTTCTTCGTTTGCTATGATCCGCAAAACTCCACAAATAAATGATGTGGTTCACATGAATCCCTAGAACTATGGGCCTAGGGATATGAGAACACCATAACATGTTTACCCCGGTTATAACAAAGTTCAGTTATTTTTTAGCATAAATCTGTGATAGGTAACCATAAACCATCCTATAATTATTGTCCCAAATCTATCCCCCTTCGAAGTAACCTAGGTTCCCTGGTTCTATATACCATACATAGATAAATTAAATTTCAAATTAGCTAACAAATTGAGGCTTCATATTCTTATCTCAAAAAAATTCAAGGTATTCCATACATTAATAAAAATATTTCCCATATTCTTGATAATGCATACTTTTAAATCCACATTCATCATAAAACCTAAAGGTGAAATCTATCTTACAAAATAATACAAAAAAAATCACCTTTCAAGAATCATAAATAATTACATCAACCAATTTAGAAATGTAATTTAAATTGATCAAGTATGTATGGTTCATAAAATTATATATTTTCACGAAACTACATACCAAAGAAAAGAACTGGAATTTCTATCAACCAAATGAGTCCCTGAAGCCTAAGAGAGACAAATTTTGAATTAATAAGGAAATGTCCATGAAAAGGAATCAATTATTGAAACTTAGATAGAAAAAAATCTAGATAAATAGAGGGAAAATGAATGAACATTAAAAAAATAGGATTCAAAAACCTCAATATTTGTAGAGGAAATATGAATAACTAACCACAAAGATTCCAACAAAATAATAATTATAACTTTTCTTTATCTCCCAATGACTGATATTCGTATATGTTTAAATGAGAATACTTATGAGAAGAATGGAATCTCCATAGGTACCAACTTGAATGTAAGAAGGTTAAGAAAAATATCACCATAGAGTCATCTAGACCGAAAAATCTATATATATTGAATAAGATATGATTTATAAGAAAAATGAAGTAAAAACAATTAAATGTCCTTCCTTAATTACAACACACACCCTCACCAATGGGAATAAATTTATCCTCATAATTGGGTTACTAGTCTGCCCATTTAAAATTATGAATCTAATGGAACAACAGCTTGGTGGGTGTTCACTATACCCCTCATGGTATTGATCATACAATGACCAGGAAGATGACACACTGACAGACTATTACATATTGCAAAAGCATTCCCCTTTTTGACCCACCACCCCTAAACTATGATGTGGTGGATGCAAAACTATTCATAGTAACTAGGGATACTCACCATGTTATACAACTAAAACCACACCATTTGCTTGATTTTTTTGTCTCCTCATGCCAAATATGTGATCACCCAGCACAACACAACTTGGACTATGGAATGTACTATCTTGTGTTGCAACAATAAATTTCTAAAAACCCATTTAAAATAATGTGAATCATCCAAAACATGTCGAACCTAAAATAAAACATAACAAAGATTAAAAATAGAACATACTAGAAACTGGTATATGATATAAAAATAACATATATCTATAAAATTTTGGATATGATGAAACTATTTTACAATACTTTTTACCAGAATCAATGCATCTAAGAAGTTTTAAAGGAATTGACTGAACAACACCAACTAGATAATGATAGAAAAAAATATAAAATAAATGAATAAAATTTGATCATAATAGAATAAAAAAATGAAATATATATGAAAATATTTCTTAATAAGTAATTTAATGAACATAATTTTGTTTTTAAGGAAGTTATATGTGCACCCGAAACAAGACGTGACTCGAGGTAAGGGTTCTTTGTCTCAATTTCACTTCCTTGAGTCTTGTTTCTTATTATGGAAAAATAATTTTATATTTTATAAATGATACCATATTAAATTATTATATATTAAACCATTTATTATTATAATAATAATTTTCACTTATATTTACTACCTCCAAATTCTTTTACCTATACTTCATTACTGAATTCATAATGGTTATTTGTTAAATTAATTTACTTTCATTTTATAAATTCATCTCTATAAAATTGGAATATTATGGTTGTATTATATTATATCCCCTCTGAATTTATAGGTATTACATGTCTTATTGACATTTTACCTCCTTTTGGATCAAAATTAAATCAAAATGTTTCTTATATGTGGACTTGTACTTATCTCTTCTTCAAGGTCAGAAATATTTATCTTCCATGTTCATATTTTTCATATTGTTACAAGAATGTTATTATATATACATAAAATATTTCTTAAGTTCATTTTATACTATCCTTTAATTTATTTATTTATTTTAAATGGTAATTTTCAGAATTTTCTACATGGGTAATTTTTTACTTTATATTAATTTTTTTGAAAGGAATATTCTTTTCTAACATTTAACACACAAACACATTTTTTAGATTTTATGTACATTGATAGTTATAAATATTAATTTACAAGTTTCTATTACGTTTAAATTAAATTAATATTCCCTTTTTATGTGGATTTTTTATATATATAATGGTTAATGTTTTATAAGAATAAATATAGGGTTTTCATTACACTTATATATATATATATATATCTTCCAAAACCATGTTAAAACATTTCTATTGAAATTATTTTATAATTTTTCTTCTTTTTTCTTGTCATGCTATAAAATATATATCTCTTTAGTATTTTTGTTTCATGTATTACCCTCTAAATTATATTTTGAATTTATTGGTCATACCTCGCCTTGTTCATAAGTGTTATATTCTCCTCCACTATTTATCTCGATTTTGATATTATTTTTATCTTCCTTGTCCATATTCTTTAATATCATAGATATGTTATAAATTAATTAAACAATTTATATATTATGATTTTTAATATCGAATTAACCACATACCCAAAAATATATATTTTTTATTTTTAAGGGTTCTTACCAATAAATTGAATCCATTTGTTAAAAGAAGAAATATTTACATTTCATATAATTGTTATATCAATACAGATTTTTATTTTTTAATAATGAATCTTGGATATTTATTGTATTGTTTATTCATTCCTATATATGATGAATAAATTAGGAATAATTAGTTATGGGTGTGGCCTAGAATTATATTTCCCCTTGAGGCATCCATAGGTCTCATAATACAACTAGTTGGATATTTGGTGAAAACAATACCCATTTATTTGTGATGTATTGGAATGAAGACTTTAAGATATGTTCTTGATGTCCAAAATTATGCATTTCATCACTATAAAATTTATTATTGTACTAAAAGTTAACATTAACAGTGTTACATTATTAATGGATATATCACATGCTCATGGTATCGGTTATATTGAATTTTTTTATTATATTTTATTCCAAACATATTATTAATTCCTTGTTTATTCTATGATCGATTATGTTGTAAGATAATATTTTTTGATCATTTGAGATAACACTTCTTATGTTTCCATTTATCTAGGTTATTAATAAGATTATTACTTATGAAATGATGATATGGGTGTCCTGAATGGATATTTTGTAGGAGATATTAAATAATTATTTTTCAATAAAGAGTCCTTGATTTTGTAAAACAATATCCCATTGATGGGAAAGATAGCTGTTTTTTCAATCAATAGTTTAATTAAATTTGCTAAAACTTTAAACCTAAAATTTCTTTGATATTTAAATGAATAAACATTTTTTATTAATATTATAATTATGGATGGTTATGTTTGGGTCACATTGGTCAGTATCAAAACTAGTTAATGCAGATTATGTTTTTATAACCTGATTTAGGAGTGTCAGTCTACCGCATCACAGTTGGTATAAAATAATAGTTTATATAAATTTAGATGATAGATATTATCACGTGATGATAACTTAAGTGTTTTACATAAAATCATGGTTTAATATTTTTAAGGTAGATCATAATTTTAAAGGCACAAATACCAAAATAAGGTCTTATATGATTGAATTTTAAGGTGATTAAAGATATTTTTGGAGACGTTGAGTATGTTTTATTAAGAATAAATGATTGAGGTATAGTGTCACACCCTGAACTCATATAAATGTTTTTCTTTTCAATATCTTGGATCCTTTTGTGTGAATTTTGGGTTGAGGCCCGATTGTAATTTTGGAGTTTTTAAGTGTTCAGGTGGGTTTTCCTGGTGGTGCATGTTCACCGCATGGTTAGTAGAAACTGTATGGACCTATCATGGGCACGGTACAACTTCATATAGAACTTAGAATGTGTAAAATGCACGGTTGTGCAGTAAATCCCAGTTAATTGTGCTCCAGCCCCTTGGTGGCCAGAGGGTTCTGCACAGTTACCACACGATTTGGAAAATCATGCGAAAAAAACATGTGATTGTACTAGATCATTAAAATCATAAATGGCTTTTACCTCTTTCCACTATTTACCCTATTTCATCCCCTTCTCCTTAGTCGATTTTGGCACACCCAGGGGGTTTGAAACCCCTCTTTCCATGGCCTCCCCTTCTCTATGGACACCCCCTTGTTTAAAATGTATATTTTTAGGGTTTCTGGCCATTTTTTCTTTCTTTCTCCATTCCCCTCTTCTTTTCTTAGATTCATTTAATGGGATTCTTCTCTAGTCCAAACCCTAGATGTTAGGGCTGGATTGTGACTCATTTTCTTGTGGTTTTAGGCCTTGTGAACCATTTGTGGGTTGTTGTTCATCCTCCTTGTGAAGCTTCATTTCATTCACACACTATAGAGGTTGGTGTTTCCATTTCATTCATTCCTATGGAAGTTCCTTTGATTCTTATCATTTTAAATAAATTTATAAACACTATTTTCATATTATAAAATCCTTATTTAACATATTATGTAATTTTGGAATTAGATTGATTTTTTAAAAATAGATTTTTAAGTAATCATTGAATGATGTGTAGAATTTTTTGTACTTTTGGTGTTGGTTGAAATTATATGTATTACATAAAGTGAAATTGGATATTTTGGGAATTCATCAGACCTAGTTGTATTTTAGTTGTATTATTGGATTGTATTTTTTTCTTTTCAAGTGTGATTTTCTAAACATGTATGATTGGTTTCAAATAATGTGATGATTTTGTAAAAAATGGTTTCTTGGTGTTCTCATAGACCATGGAGTGTCCCATTAAAGGTTGGCACATCTATTGGTGCAATAGGTGCACACATGGATGTGTATTAAAATGAAGACGACACATTAAATCATTTTCATTAAGAGTTTATCATTTTTTTATTCCTTCATTTTTTTATTGAAATGGTCCCATTTCTATTAAAATGGTAAAGTGATGCTTTAAGTGTTTTGGAAAACACGTATTTAGATGTGCTCTTAAAGGTTAGGTCTAGTTATCCTTGAAACATAAAAGAAGTGTTTGTATGATGTTTTTGTAATTGCATTTAGTTAAGTAAAAATAACGGTCAGTTTGGAACTTCAAACTCAAAGTGTTTATTATGTTACATTTTATAATGAAATATAATTTGGTAAACAAGAACCCCCGATTAGGGATTCAAAATGTTTTACAAAATGGATTGATATTTAAATGATATGACAGAGATGTTTTCACCTTAATGATGTGTGATATATATATATATATATATAGATACTCTAAAAGTGAGATTTTCCTTTATGGGTTATCAAATAATGGTGTCCGTGTTTGGGGCAGGCAAGTGAAGTGACGATAGGTAAGAGAGTCACGCGTGTGTTGGCCTCTTACATACATAGTTTTACTACCACCATGGGTTCATGGGATTCTTTTAGATGACTGAGTTATGGTATCTTACCATCCCCATTTAGATGGTTCAGTACCCTCATAGAGTTGTAGATAGGCTAGGAGGGTTGTGATACTGGTGAGGCTTGGATAGAGTAGCCAGTTGGTTATTGACTTTTGGGCTTCACCATATGCCAATAGGCGGTTCTGAACCCAGTACGTCTAAGGGTCTTCTACGGATGTGTATAATTTCCCATGGTTACATTATATATCTTCTTTTTTTATTCACTTTGTTTTCTATTTACCATACCTATTTATTTCCATCACTACCATAGTATCTTTTGGTTTGGGTGTCATTTATAAAATTGTTGTTTTTTTTGCAATTGGAAGGTGGGGTTTGTTGGATTTAAAATTGGGAAAGATTTGATTATTTATTAAAATGTGAAAAAATTATTTTTGAAGTTTTATTTCAAACTAGTGTTTATAGATTGCTTTCAGAAGGGAAACACATGTATTTAGTTGTGATTACCTGCTGAGCTGTGAAGCTCAAACCCTACTTCTAATACATGGTAGAGGTAGTCCTGAGGTGTTTTTTAGGATCATAATTTTTCATTGGTTTCTAGCTTTTCTAATCAGGGTTGGAATAGTTTGGTTGGTGGACATTGGTGACTATGAGGTCACATGGAAGTCATGTTGGTAGTAGTCCAGTTTAGATTTATTGTTTTTTCAGTTTTCATTCCATTCAGTTGTATTTTGTAACTGGACCCGTTGTTTGTTTATTCATGACCAGCTATCATTTTTTTCCTTACATATTTACATTGTTGATAATGGTTATTTTTATTTGATTAAATCATTCCCACTTCTATGTTTCGATTCCTGGTACTAGTTGTCTTCCTGTAGGGATCAAGAATTCCCTTTAGGGCATGTCACGAATTGGGTCAGGTGTCGGGTAGGATGACATCCAAGAATGGTTCATGAAAAAATGGTATCATTGTAGGCCCTTTTTTATATAGGTTGTAGGTTAGTTAAATACCATGGGTTTTGGGGATCTTGAGGTAGGTTATGGATCAGTTCTTGATCAACACCACTCAGGACGAGACCTGAGTTACCAAGGGTAGTATGGGTTTGGATTCATTGTCTTTGTTCTAGATTAAGTGAAAAAATGGAGGAATTCTAGTGTTATATAATGATAGCACATGGAGTAGTGACCCATGTGTATTTCGAGTACACAGTTTAAGTCCCTCCTAGTTTTTGATTCCTACATGGGGCATGGATCACTACGATTTCATCGGATTAAGAATAACTATTAATTCCTCATTCTGATAGTTTTTTGTAAATTTTGTTTTGTTTGGTTCTAGATAGTGTGAGTGAATTCTGGAAATGTAAATGGTTTTAGAATTAAAATTATTTCTCTTGAGCAGTTTCAAATTGGTAAGGTTGATGTTAAAATGATAGACTCTTTTGAAATGGATAATGGATTCTTCCTAGTTGTTTTTAAATTGGATAAATGGGTTTCCAAAGATTTTGTATTTGTATAAACTCAAGTGAACTCTTGGATTTGATGCGGAAAGGAGATATGTGAGCCTTGGTACTCTCTATTGAAGTTCACATGTGTGTAGGGTATATATAGAAAGTGTGTGGGGGAACTTGTCTGTGGATAATGCCAATGGAAATGGATGGGCAAACATATGATGGTTCATAGGATACCTTGGGAGAGCTTTTGAAATTTGATGGGTTTTTGTAAAAAAATCCCATGATGGGTGGATTTTTTCTTGTGAAACTTTTTCTTTTTTAATTGGAAAATGTCCTTGTAATATGGTAGTTTTGAAATTTAAATGAGAATGGTGATTTTGAAAATGATGATTTTGGTTGTGTTTTTATTTTTTTCAACTTCTATGCCAGTTGTCTTGGCTCAGGGTTTTCTTTTCTATTATGTTTTGGCTCAATGTTGAGTTCGGTTTGGTATACTTCATGTTTCTCTGGAAATGCCTCTCTAAAAGGTCTCAATTTTTTCTAATGAAGAATGCCCATTTTCTGTTTCTTTTCTAGTGTTGCATATTCTTTGAGGTGATAGAGGTCTGTTAGAGGTAGTTAAGTGGTTTGAAGGAATTAAAGAAGATCTTCGTGTTATTGGGAACTCCTGAGTATTTTAAAGTTTATGATGTTTTGGTTTTGATTGGGGGTCTAGTTTTGGATCAGTGAAGTTTGGATGTCTTATTATCATTGTAATTTGGCGTGACATGAGAAATTTCCAAATCCTCATTTATCCAAGGGTTATACCAGAGGGAGGAAGCAGAGTTTCAAGATGTTTGGTAGGACAACGGTAAATAAAAGTCTATATTTACCACATTAAAGAGTTAGTTCCCCTTTTTCATAGGGGTCTTTTATTAGGGAATTCTAGAGAAGTAACCTCATCCGATGAATCCTATTTTGAGAAATAGGGAGATGATGCATTTTTAAAAAAATTGGATCTAGGGTTGTAGTTAGTGGTGGTGTAGAATCTGGAACGTCTCGTTGTTCATAAGGGTTCCCTATTTGAAACAAAGTGCATACCTGAGGAACATATCCCTAAGGAATTACGTTGTTGGTTCTGGAAATTAGTTCTCATAACTATTTCTGTTGTGCCACCAGTGTAGTTGGTATAAGAATTCATAGTTTTCTTGTCACATCCCTCTGAAGTCCTTCTATTCTCATAGTTGTTCGGGTCACCATGAGAAGCTTGTTAGGAAGCATTTCTTGTATAAGGATTTGTTAATGGGGGGATTATCATGCCTAACTACGAGGCTCGAGATGCTTCAAGCATCAGATCCCTAACCACAAGTCTCTAAGTGAAGCTCGCACTCAATCAGTTGTTTCCAAGGGTTTGTGATACCTTCGGTTGGTTTTGGTTTTAAGAATTGGGATGTAAATATTTAAAAAGTATTGGTTTTTACTACTATTATATGTTCATAATTTATTTTTAATTTTATGACGGATTTTTAATAGTGCTATTGAATTTCTTTTAACTCTTCAAATGTGTCTTTTAGTGTCATTCATTTTTCTTAAGGGATGTTTTTCCCGTGTATGGTTTCGTTTCACTTTTAGTTTTATTTTTGGTCGTTTAGAGATGTTATGGGGTTTTAAGATGTGTGGATGATATTTCTAGTCCCCTCTCCATTTCAGGTTTCTTTTGGTGGGATAAACATTGTTTTTTTCTCCCTTATGTGAAGGATTTTTGGTTCTTGTAGGAGATTTACCCTATTCTGCAATTTCAGTAAGATAGGAATCCTTGTAATAGGATACTTATTTAAATCCTAGAGGTGGAGTTGATTCCTTATCAATAAGGCTGTTGGTTGTGTTCAGGATATGAGTTCCCTAGTTTCTGATTACTATGAGGGTGTTGTGTGGTCAGTGTAAAGAAGTTGGGTTGGATACCCAGATCATGTTTTGATTTGTATTTTTGGTAATGGGATTTTCTATTTGAATTTTGGTGGTGAAGTTTAATTTTGTTGAGAGGTTTGGTAAGTTCATGTTGGGGGATCACACGTTTCCCCCTAAGGGTGGTGCATTTGGGTTTTGACGATTCTATACTAGTTGAATTATTATGGTGGGGAGAAACCTCCCACGTTCTCAACTCAATATTGGGCATCATTTTATTCTTGAATCAGTTGAGTGTGACCTATGTACAAAAGCTCATATCAGGGTTTAAGGCCATTCCCGGTTTTTATCGGGATGAACTTAAGTTCTGGTCGGTTTTCAATTTTTGACTTTTTAAGTAAATAAGGTTTCTATGGTGGGGAGAATATTCACACACTGACCTTAGATACATTTTTATTTTATTATTATCTCGTTCTTGTATCCTACCAGGTGATGTTCATGTCGAGACCCAGTAGAAATTTTTGAGTTTTTAAGAGTTTGTGTCAGTTTTCTAGGTGGCGCATGGTTTTCACACAGTTAGTAGAAACCATACATCATGGTCATGTGACTAGTGTAGGTATAGAAATAACCAACCAAACAGCTATGCGGTAGATCCTAGGTAACCATGCACTAGTCCCTATGCAGGAATAGGGTTCTGTATTTCATGGAAAACCATGTCATTAAAATCTGTAAACCCCCATTTTCCCTCCCTTCACTTTTTTACCCTATTTCGGCCCCCTCCTCCATGATTGTTTTTTTACACCATGGGTTTTTGAATAACCCTTTCCCTTGGCATCTCCTCCCCAATAGATGCTTCTCCCTGGCTTCCAAGGTAAATTTTTTAGGTTTTCTTTCCAATTTACTTTTTTTCTCCTTTCTCCACTTCTTTTATCGATTTCCGTTGGGGGTTTCTTCACTAGGGGAACCCTTGATGTTAGTGTTGGCTTATGACTTGTTTTATTATGTTCTTAGGGCATGCAAACCGTTTTTGGGGTGTTTTTCTTCCTCCGGTTGAAGCTTTGCTGCATTCCCACCCCTTGAAGTAGGGGTTTCCATTTTTTTCCTTCCTCAAGAATTTCATTTGATGATTGTAATATTAAAAAAGAATTATGAACATGATTCAAATCTTCATGGAACCCTTGTTTATATTATTATGGAATTTTTATTGGTTATATTTGTTAAAAAAATATTTTTAATGTAATCCATCAAAGATATATTGCGTTTTTTTCACCATTAGAGTTGGTTGAAATTATATGTATTCCTTTTTTGTTTGGTGCACTAGGTGAAGACATAGATGTACATTCAAATGAAGATGTAACTTTAAATTATTTTCATTAAGAGTTTCTCATTCCTTATTCCTTCCCTTTTTCTTAAAATTCTCTGGTTTCCTTCAAATACTAATGTGTTTCTTCAAGTGTTTTGGAAAACACAACTTTTTATGTCTTCCTCAATGTTTGGTTTGTTTGGCCTTGAAACATAAAAGAAATTTTTGTATGATGTTATCATAAATTCATTTTATTAATTAAATATAAAGGCCTATTTGTCACTTCAAATTCAATAGTGAGGTTTGGGATAATTTTTAGAAAGTAATGTAGTTTGGTAACCATGAGTGCCCAATTGGAGATAATAAAGTTTTTATAAAATATTTTGATATGTGTATGATGTGATGGCCTCATTGGAACCTTAATGATGTTATTGATAAATATATATATATAAGGATAATATATATGATGGATTTCCCTTTATGGGTTATCAAATATTAGTATTTGTGTTTTGAGTCAGAAAGTTTGGTGATTGTAGGTAAGATGAGCCACAAGTGTGTTGGCCTCCTACTTACACAATTTTACTACCACCATGGGTCCTTGAGAGTTTTTTAGATGATCGAGTGATGGTAGAATATCATCCATGATTATATGTGTTTTTATCCTCTTATTGTTGTTGATAGGCTAGGAGGGTTGTGCCACTTCTGAGGCTAGGATAGAGTAGCTAGTTGTTTATTGACGCAGGGGATTCACTATATGTCGACAAGTTGATCCGAACCGAGTATGTACAGGGGTCTTCGAGGGTTGTTTAGGATCAACCATTTTAACATTATATATCTTCTTGTTCATATTTTTTTCAATTAATTTTATGTTTACCCAGCTAATTTTTTTAGCACCACCCTTGTATCTTTTTGTTTGGGTTTTTTTATAAAATTGTAATTTATTTTGCAAATAGAAGGTGGGATGTGTTGGATTTCAAAATGGGAAAGCTATTATTGTTTATTAAAATATGAAAAAAAATATTTTTATTGTTTTATTTCAAACTGGTTTTAACAGATTTCTTTTGTAAGGGAAACACATTTATTCTATGGTGATTTCCTAATGACCAGTCGATATGACACCCTTCTTGTACCACTCGCTACCGGTAGGCCCAAGATATTTTTCATGTTCAGACTTTTTATTAGGTTTTTTCATTGTCTACTTGTGGTTGGAGTAGGTAGGATTGTGGATGGTGGTGACCTAGATCTCACATTGAGGTCATGTTGTTAGTAGTATAGTTTAGTAGTGTTTCAGTTTTTTCCCATTCATTTGTATTTTTCATTTGGACCTGCTATTTATTGATTTATGATCAGTTATCAATGTTCGATTGTATGGTTTATTTTGTTGATCTTGGTTATTTATTCTATTCTTAAATCATTCCCACTTGTATGTTTTGATGTATGACACTAGTTGGCAGCCCGTGGGGATCATAAATGCCCTTCGGGCCATGTTGTGGACCTGGTCGAGTGTTGGGTCGAATGACATCCTGGGATGCTTCCCGACTTATTGGTATCACATAGGTTTGTATATAATTTTAAATTTTATAAATTGAGTTTATTTTGGTAAAATATTAATGTATTTTTGAAAATATATAGGATTATGGTATGTATTTATTGGTATGTAGTGGATAATATTTTGGGATAAGGGTTAAAACAAAATTCCAATAACATAGGAATCTAGAATTTTTTTTTGTTTTGAATATAGAAATAAAGACCTTAATTTAATTACTATTATTAATTATGATTAAAATAAATTTTTGGAAATCCTACGGAAATATAAATTTATAAGAAAAGATCCTAAAATTTTTGATTAAGTAAAGGGAATGTTGATTCCATGCAATGATATTCCTATATAGATACTACAGGTGGTTGCAGGAACTATCTCTAAATTACCTAGGGGAAATCACTCTGAAAAATATTGGTTGAGTAATAACTCGATCATTTATTAGTTCAAGATAAGATGGCCTAATTTCACACCTTGATTAATACTCTTGGGGGATATTATTTTGATGAATAATAAGATATTTACAAACCATTTTTAAGGTTTTGAATACATTTTTATATCATGATTTGTGACAATATTAAGAATACTCTCATGTATTTTAATTGCTGAGATAAATTAAAATTAGAAGGAAGTAATTAATTTAAGTGAGTAGAATATAACAACCTAAACTTTTTATATGTATTTTATTTTAAATAATTATTATTTTGAATATCGTGTATCATACTCAAAACTGAAATAAAATTAACCATAGTATATTTTACAATTAATGATATACATTAATACACCATGAGATTAAAATATTAAGAATCATTATGAAAATTACCAACAATATAAAATTTCAAGAAATTAAAAATATGGTAAAAATAAATTATTTTCCTGCTTATAATTTTTACTATATTTAATAATTTAATGTTTTATAATATCAATTAATTAAATAAATTTTATTTTTAAAAGATAAATAATTAATTGGATGTCATTAAAATTTTCTTGAGTAAAATGGCCTAATTTTTTAGGAATTGTATTTTTATATATATTATGATCCTAATAAACCATATTGATCACTTTTCAATAATTCATTTTGTGGAATTTGGTGATAAAATATATAAAAAATTAAAATTAAAACTCATTTAATTATTTTTAATTGACCGGGAATGAGAATAAATTCACTATATGCTTAAAATGAACACATTTTCAAAAAACTTGGTTTTTGAGTTATTCATTATTAAATTAAATAATATTATCAATTTTGAAATTTGAATAAATTAAATTAATTTTTTATTCCAATTATCTCAGTAAAAAATAATTATTAATGTCAATACAATTTTTTTTCATAAATATAAGTTTTGATTGTAAAAATTACTGACCACGGTAAATGATGGAATGTTAAATCAAGAGGAAATGTCTTAAAATATCATAGAACATCTTATATAAATAAATTTTTATGGGATTTTTTAAAAATAAATAATTTGATTCTCACTAATTATCTTAATTTCATCCAATTTTCTTGGGTAATGCACCTATGGGTATATTTATAAATTAAAATTTACAAAAATGCCACCCTCTCACCTATAAAAGAAACCATTAACCACCACACTTATCCTCACACATAAACCTTCCATGATAAACCCAAATTTACCAGAAAACCTCTCCAAAACTCTCTCTTTTATCCTTTATGTTTTTATCTCTTAAAAATACCAATATAATAATGCTTAAATAGTCATATGATGGAGGATATGAAATGATGAGGTAATTGATTTCCCCCAATCCATTGATATTTATTTATTCTTCCACCTCATAAAAATTTGTAATAATAATCCAAATAGAATTAAATCAGTATTAATAACATAATTAAATTTTATTATGTTTATAGAACAAACATTATCTTCCTTCCTCAAATTGATTATAAAATGAATATGTTGCTCATTTATTTATCCGATTACTGCCTCCATGAATGATTTATTTTTTATAAACACATTACACATATAGTTGTAATATTTTATTTAATTAATAATTATAATATTTATGAAATTAATAATATTAAATTATTATAAATTATGAATTCCATTAAAAAAATTAAAAATAAAATATTATTATAAATCTTTTTCCTAAAAAGAGCATGGATAAACAATAATCTTCATTTGAAAATATTTTTTACATCCTATTGAACTGTAAAACATTTTTTGTATGAGAATGATGAATAAAATATATTCCTACAATTGTGAATATTATAAAACTATATCATAACTCCTTTGAACACATTTAATTTACCAAACTAGTTTTTATGGAATTCACAAAACAACCCCAAGTGGCTGATGAGAGAAAAAACTATACAATAAATAAAGGACATATGATGATAAAAAAATTAAAAAATATAATATATATGAAAAAGGTTCTCAAAAAATTATTTAATAAACATAATTTAGTTATTTATATGGTTATACACTTTCACCCAGGAATCCAGGACTTGAGGTATGGGTTCTTTGTCTCAATTTCAATTACATGAAACATGTTTCTTAATATGCACCAATTTACTTTTATATGGTGTAAATACTTACCTATTGACTTATAATATCTAATAAAATTGTTATTATTGATATTTTTTACTTTCATTTAAGCTCTCCCTATTACTTCTCTTTTGATTCATTACATAAGTCGTAAGGGGTTTTTATCTTAATTTACATTCATTATGTTATATCCTTTTATTTTTGAGCATCATATTTTCTATTATGGTATCATTCAAACAATGATTGTATTATATTATATTACATATTTATTAATTTCCATTACATGTCAAATTGAAATTTCACCTCCCTTTATTTAATAGTTAAACCAAACAGTCCAATGTATGTGGAATCATCCTTATCTTTTTTTTACAATCGTAAATCCTTATCTTCCATGTATATATTATTTATAATGTTTCAAGAATATTTGACTGTATAATTAGAAGATAAATTAAGTATATTTTATATTATCTTTTAATATATTTACAATAGTTTTAAAATGAATATTTTTAACATTTTCCATATAGTTCATTCTTGACATTCATAACAAAAGTGCGATAAGAATATTCTTTTTAAAATTTTACTCAAGAATGCATTTTAATGATTTTTTATTTTTTATTAATTTTCAATATTACATAATATGTTTTCATGTATTTTTTTAAAAAATATTATACACACTATTAATTAAAATTTTCTTTTTAAAAATAATGGTTAATGTTTTTTATGAATAAATGAAAGGATTTTATTCCACTTATGCATATGTTTACCATTTTTTCTATATTTTTTCTATTTTAATGGTTTTAATTTGTGTAATTATTTTAAAATTACCTTATTTAATGTCCTACTTTTACCATAATAAATGATTTTTTCAAAGTGACTTAGAAATCTATTTTTACAATTATGTCACAAATGCTTTATGGAATTTTTTTTTAATTTCACTTCATTATTCCACTAAAACTCCAAAATATCAAAATTAATTATAGTTAGTTTTCATTTATTAACCTCTAAATGTAATTATGAATATATAGTTCATACCACACATTTTTTATAAGTTTTATGTTCTCTTTCATTCTTCGTTATTCTCATGAATTTATTTTTCTTCTTAATGTCCATATTACTTAATTTCACATATATATTTTATACCAATTATAATATTTATATATTTTTTCAACTATTTAATTAATTTTATACCCAATAATATATATTATGTTAGTTTTAGGTGTTCTTACAAAGAATATTATCATGTTTGTTCCCTAGGGAAATATTTACATTTTGTATGCTTGTTATCTCAATATGGGAGTTTATTCATTATTATGGAACATTGGATATGTATTTTATGATCATTCATTACATCACTAGATTAATGGATTATACATAATTATGTATTCCTCGGTATTGAAATTATATATCTTCTAAATGCATTGGTAGGTATCATAAGACAAACTAGTGGAGTATATGATGTAAAAATTTCTCGTTTATGTATGTCATCTTGGGATGAAGATATGATGTTTTGTTTATGATTTCCACCATTTTGTATTCAATTGATATAAAAAGTCATTTTGTTTTATATAGAATAATTTAAATAGTTATTTTATCCATGGATAGATCAAATTCACATGTTATCAGTTATATTTTTTGATTATTATATATTCCAAATATATTATTCAATCCTTGTTTATTACATGATAACTTTTGTTGTATGCTACACCTTAGAAAGACTTTTAGATCACACTTGTTATGTTTAAATTCCTCCAGTTTATAATGAATAATTTTAAATAGGATGTTTATAGATAAATTTCTTTTGTTGATAATTTTATGGCAGATATTGAAGACTTACTATTAAATAAGGGATCCATGGTTAAGTGAAAAAAACCATTTAAAGGGAAAACATTGGTTTTCGTAGATTGTGGTTTTTAATAATCCAATAAAACTCTTAACCTAAATTTTATTAGGTATATAAGTGACTCAATATTTTTTTTTATTGTAATTGTGGATAGTTTTGTTTGGGTCACTATAGTCAGTATAGTAACCAATTTTTGATGAATTGTTTCTACAAGATCTAAGAGTGTGGGTCTAGGGAATAATATATAATCTATCAATATATATATATATATATATATATATTATATCTATTATTTAAGTTGTTAATAGTGGGTCATGTAACAAACTACTCTAATCTACCACAATCTCCCTCATGTCTATTCAAGTTCATACTACATCCATCATTCATCATGGCATGAATAAAACTCCATAAAAATACCATACCTCTGTTTTTATTATTGTGACATGAAGAAAACCCGAAAAACATAAAAAAATTCATGTGTTTTCTAAAAGGTATTGAATCCCATATATTTTTCTTAGAATATTATGAAATACTCAATAACTCATATGTACCTCTAAAATGACTCATACCGAATTTTCTTATGGTGGGATCTAGCCTCTTAAACCGCGAGTATCTTTGTGCATTGTATTATCATACTATTGAAATAATCTTGATCTAATCTTCAAAAATATTCCTTGAAAGTTATTGTAAACTTCAATGTTTGTTTCATTTTTAAAGGGCATGTTGAGCCTCCATCTTAATAGTGGATATGGGGAAACATTTTCATCTCAGTGGTGGAACCAGATGCTATCACGCTTAAATGTCTTGAATTTTCTCATTCAACTATGTGGGGTTGACATTAAGATTGATTGATATCATTTTTGATATACTTAAAAGTAGAAAAAAGTATAGGTTTGATATCCTTCTCCCTATATGGGGATCTCATGGTGTTTTTAAGATATTGTGGGACAAAACATGAGCAGTAGTGTAAGGAAGATGATATTGAATGATGTTTCTCCATCACAATTATTTTCACATCTTTAATAGTGAAAAATACCTAGGTTATATTTTCAACACATTAAAAGATTATATGGGTAGCCTTCACTTATTATATGCAATAGTGTAATGACCCCATAAATGAGTACCACTGGTTCTTTCCCATAATGATCCTCATGCGTAGTGCCACCCTATGTTGGATTATCCTTTTACTTATTACCACGTTGTGTCGACCTATACTAGTTTACTTAATACCCAATAATTCCTTATCCAGGGAATATTCGATCTCTACCAACATTCCTCTAGATGGATGTCTCAATATCCCCAAGCTTGGTTAGAGATGTCCTTTTTTTGGAACATAATAAAATTTTTAATTTTTCAATGTCCAAACACCAAACAAAAATATTCATTTCCTTGATCTTTTATTTTTTATAAATTTTTAATTCAACGGTCACTTCCATGAAATAAACTGAAAAAAATAAATTAAATAAGAAAAAATTATAAATTTATAAAATTAATGAATTTTAATGATAAAAATATTTGAATAATGAAATCCCAAACTACTTCCCTAAGAAATGAGAAAACCCCTCATTTGATCGATTTTGATTAATTTTTTTTTTCATTATTAGATAAATATTTTAGAAAAATACTCCAGTACCCAATAGTTACCAATTAACCACCCTAGGTCTAATAAGTGACTATTGGAACCTCTATAACTACCATCAACCATCTGGGACCACTAGGTACCTCAAACTAACCCACCAAGTACACTGTGTTGTATGTTAATAAATGACAGATTCTGTACCCCAAAATGTTTTTGTAAACCTAACACCTAGCCTCCAATAACACCACCAACACCCTAATAAGACCAAATACACATGTTTTAATAAAAAATAGACCTAAATTACTTACTCAAATACCCTGTACTAATCAAACATATTTTGAATGAATAATCTTAAACAGATACTTATTTATTTGGGGAACTTTTCAAAAATTAAAATTTTCATTCACCACATACTAATTGTTATAATCATTTTAAGGAGAACATTCAACATGAAAATATTTTTGGAGGTATTTTTAATGAAATGACATTAACTCATTTTGAATTTTATTTTCTAGTTATTAGTTTCATTATGTTCATGGAAGACACTAGAAAACAACATTAAAATAAATGAAAGATTGTGTTAAGATATATGGAAAGGACATCAAGAATATTTATTCATTATGATATATATTCTAATTTGGATATAAATGGTTGTATTATTTTTTTAATATGATGAAAATATAGACATTGTTAATTAAGTGTCTAGATTTATCTTTACTATATTTTGAGGGTCTATAAAGTAATAGCACAATATTAAATCTAATATAGACAAATATATAACATTGATGTAATATATAGTTTCAACTAAATAGATTCAACATTATATATGTTTTACATGACTAGTGAAAGAATTGTGTTTTTTAGTTCTAAAATTATTATTCTTGTGACAATAAAAAATCTCTTAACATATCTAAAAATTTAGTTCGACATGGTAGGTCAAATAATTTATATATTATAACTCATTTAATATAAAATGTAATAAAAATATTTAAGGTCTTATTTGGGAAAATAATACCAAAGTATAATCATATTGATATGTTGACTAAGGATAGTACTAGAAAAAATAGAATTCTAACATCGTTTTTTGGTATTTTAACATTAGTTATAAGTCAATGTTGAAAAAATGATGTCTTAAATATGGTTTTAACATTTATACTATAAATTTATGTTATAATTGAATTTAGTATTTTTTTTATAATTATAATTAATGTTCAAGTTATCACTCAATCCACTTTTAAAAAGAATTAAAAATAAATTTTATTAATAACCAACATAAAAAATCTATTATAACATTAGTTATTATAAGAAATAAATTATATGATGGTTTTAATAATGGTTATTAATTTAAAATATGTCTATATATAGATTTCAAAAAACATTTTTACATAAATATACAATTCATATAAGAAAAAAACTAGAGAGAATAACAAAAAAATAGTAAATAGTAGGTAGAGAATCATTAAAAAATATACAATAAAAACATTTTCAATGTCATTATAAATATTACAGAAATTTAACTACATATCTAAAAATTAATGATAATGATAAACATTTCTATAAATAATCCTCAAATATGGTTTTGGTCATTTTTATAATAAGTGTTAGTTTTATAAAAAAATTAAAAATATAAATAAAAATGTTTTCATATTAACAATATAACATAATGACGTAAAATGTTTATGTTTTCATTAAACTAACCATGTTGAAATATATCATCATTCTTATCGTGATAATATTATAAACAAATAACAAAACATAATAAGCATATTTAACACATCCTATTTGATGATGACACTATGGTTTTGAAAAAAGCATTTTAAAATAAGATACACTCCAAATAAATGGATGAAAAAAAATTATATTAGTTAATATATAAGTTATACATATAGATACACAAAATTAATTATGTTTTACATATATTTCATTAATTAAACCCTATAATATGTTTTATATGGCCTTTTAGATTTTTATATTTCCAAAACATATGTAATGTTGAAAATATAAATTTAATGAACTAATATTATAAAAAAATGTATTTTTATAGTATTTTAATTATTTCCAAAAATATCACCCAATAAAAATCATAGCATATATCCAATGAATTCTTATGGTAATAGTATAAAAACATATTATTTACCCTGAAATAGAAAATTATATCATGAAAAAATTGTAATAAAAAGTGTTGTATAACTAAATAAGTCTCATTATCTATCATGAAATAGAAGGAACCAACATTAAATGTATCTATTAATTAATATTTTTGAAAATTATTCAAATATAATTTGTTGGTTCAAGTATCTCATAGTAAGTAAATTTTATTAAGGATACATGAATCTATAAATGAAGGATAGATTTTTTAATGCGAATAGTATGAAGATCCCTAATAAAAAAATTAATAAATTAAATCCTTGTAAATTATATTAAAATAATGAAATTAAAATTATAATTAAAATTTAAAAACATGGAAAACTCTTAAAAAACATTTACCATGAGTTGATAATCAATAGCAATATTAATGGTGTCTTTATCCCATTTTCAACAGTGTTTTCACATATTATCTATCCTATATAATTGAGAATTTATTACAAAAGAATAAAATTTATCCCTAATAAAAATATTTATTAATAATTTTAGTATCCCTTAGGAAAACTATGAAGTATCTGAATTTTCCCATTCCTAATACATTTTATACTTTTTGAATAGTTTTTTAGATTTTAGATAATTCTATAGAAAATGAATGTAAGAAAATACTTTATGTAATTTGAAGTAAAATGTAGACAAAAAATATTAATAAAATGTATATTGTTCAGCTCATAGATATCTTCCATGAAACCCATAAAATTATAATTATTTGAACAAAAAAATGAGGAAACAAATAATTTGAAATGATCATGTGAAATATAGTTTAAAACATAGAATATGAATCACTTAAATCACCAAAACGTACTATTTAAGCCACTTAAAATGAACCCATACAAGAATTATGAGAATATAATAATCAAAAAAATAAAAGAAAAACAAAAAAATATTTGTGGTGTCTTAGAATTTATTATTAATATATATGGGGAATGTATAAATTTTTTTAAGGTAATCATAAGATGAATATAATATCTAAAGCGGACACATTTTATATCTATACATGAGAACAACCATCACTAGCCCCCATATTATTTATAGTAGGTTCTAGACAGTGTATTTGGTAGTCACCACCATTAAAATTTTATGGGGAGATTTCCACAATGAATGATCTCCATGGTTTAAAACACATTTATTCAATGAATTCATATACCTCAACTCCACCCAATAAACATACTTATTTTTTTATTCACTCAAATAGTCACTTGGCATTTTCCACATTACCTCTATTATAAGTGGTCAAGGGGTAAATATTTATCACGTCACGTGGTCAAACCATCCAATGGTGTCATCTAGTTATATCATTCAATCAATATCATATAGATGTATCATCCAATTAGTATTTACTGATTATCTACTCTAAAAACTGTCAGTTATTCATTGTCTTAACACTAAGGCATGGGTTTCAACATTTCCACTAGTGTGATTCAAAACCATTAGAAATTAGGAACTAAAAATTTATTCTTTTTGGTATACTACCCCTTTAGTAAAAAATATCATAATGAAATCTAATAATATCCTACTTAATACTAATTTTATAGCTTTTACCACAAATATTTATTTTATCTCCCATAGACACTGTCAATTCCTTAAACATTCTTAATATCTACATGGTTCTAGCACAATAATGTTAGTTATCCCAACCCAACTATGGTGAAATACCACATTGTAATATGATTATAAATGAACTTTGTTGGTATTTATTTCATATTCCTAGCCTCTTCTATCATTCTTAGATTAAAAACTCCATCATCCAAAAATATTTAAATGAAGTGTTAATTAAATTTATTTTTTTATCCTAAAATGAAACATTGGATTTTTTGATTAAGTTAATAGAACATTGTATGGTAAAAATATTTATACCATAATGTCCCCTCCTTAATGTTCTTCTAAAATCCCCTTTAAAAATCTAAATTCCATATCATATTTAATTAAAAAAACATTCTCCACCTTTTTTAGAGTTAAACTATTTGTTAAAGCATTGAAATCCAAATAAATATTGTTTCATTTAATGTGAACATGTATCTACTTGTTCCGTTCCAAGTTTCTCTATCACCACCAAATTCAATGTTAGTAGACCCTTGCAATGAAATTTACCTTACAATGTAAATTTATAAGATTCCATAACCCTTTATGTACTATATATCCCACTTCAAACCCTCCCAATATTCACTTTTGGGACTTTGTATAAACATACAAACAACTCCTACAGCTTGTGAAATAACAAATTGAGTAAAAAAAATCATGTATTAGGATCCCAACAATCGATCCATGTTGAATATTCTTAATATACACCACTATAGATTCCATTCATGGTTCTATCTTTGTGATCAATTTTAATTATCCAACATATGGAATAGTTATAATCTACAAATCACTTATAATAATGAATTTCACGACATTTCAAATTTAATATGACTGGATTGAGTATAAAGTATTAGAAATTAAGTCTCTAAATATATGTATCCTCAAAATCCATAAATATGGGATAAGATCTTTCATCTTGATTTTTTTGAAAACATTATTTCCATATAATTTATCCTTTCCTTCACTCAAACAACTATATGAATTTAATAAACATTGAGAAATAGGATGATAAAGTTACCATAATCACAAATGTATTGGTAAAATCAATGTTTAAAATTTCATTAAATGAAACTATTATCCATCATGAAGTCATTAAACTTCTAATTCCAATTCTTTATTCCTAATTTAACCCATAAAAGTTACAATTGATATTTTACACAGGATCCTAATTTTGATTCTCTAAAAATATAAATGGATACTCCATATAGTTTTCCGTAACTAATTCCCCATGAATGAATAATTTATTCATGTCCAACTATTATAGATGAATCTTATCCATGTAAACCATACTCAATATCATCTTAATTGTCATATTTTTAACCATTAGTGAAAAGTTTTCTGAGAAATCAAGACATTTCATATTTTGAATCCCCTTTATGATTAGTATAACATTTTACCTCTAAACCCCACATGATTATTCCTTCAACTGATAAAATAATTTACATTGAAGAACATTATGTGACACCTTCCATATCACTATAGAGTTTGGTTTATGTGGTTTCATATGATTGACCGTTGTTTTATGTCTCGATGGATTTTCTAATTGAAACATTGCTATTTTGGAGTATTTATTACTATGAAAAGTTTGAAATAATGTTTTAGAATAAATCTAAGAAGATACAGTTTTATGATTTATTTTTTATTTTATTTTTTTGTATACAAATTTTTTCAGAACATGTGGTCTATGGTTAAGTCCAAACTGTTTGGATCCGATGAGAAACTAGGGGTAGATTTGGTGAGTTTGATTCAAAGAGAATAACTAGTACACAGTTTGGAAAACCCTGAAGAAATTTATTTGGTCCCTTATATAGATTTAAACTGCTGGTAGAAATGGTTGGAGCAAGGTTTTTCTAACCGTACATCATCCTAGGGGGAACTGTGTAGGTGGATTTTGGCAACAGAGTGGATAATTCAAGGTTTTCATATGGTTTGGAAAACTATATGGACTTTAAATATTTATTTTCAGTATAATTTACTCTTATTTCCAACATTTATTTTAATCATCCACCCTTATTTCTCTCATTCTACCACTCAAACATACTAGTTTTCTCCCCCTTGGGAGTCCCCTCCTTCCTCTATTAATTTTGGTGGTCCTCTACCGTGGATTCAAGTGGTTCACCTCATAGTAAGTCACTATAAACAAATTCCTTTAATCTATTCCATATTTACATTAATTTTAATTTCCAACCATGAACCCTAATATCTTTACCAGCTTATTTTAGGGTTGGTTTGGTCTAAATCATGGGTATTCACATATGTATAGGTTGTAGAGGGGACATCTTATCTTCTGGGAGTGTCCACTAGCATAATCAAAAACATATGGCATGATCATCATTGGACTTGTATTGGTGTTTATTTTTTCGATTTCAATTTAATGACGTTAAATTCTTGAGGTTTTGGAAATATATTATCCTTTAATTTATAAATATACGTATATCCCATGAAGGTCTAAGATTATTTTAAATGATTTTTTACCCTTTAATTGAATGTGATTCCAAGAAATGTGTGTGTGATCATTCCAAAATGCAATTTAAAGAATATTTTTTAAAAAGTGGTGTATAGAATTAAGATGATGTTTTTAAAAGTGTTATTATGATGATTGACAATAAAACCAAGTGTTTGAGTGTTTTGTATGTGTTAAAATTTTTGAAATGGTTTTTTTATTTCAAATGGATTCAATAATTTTTTTATTGAAACCATTTTTTTGTAATAATCTGGATCTTCTCTTTAGTTGTGTCTTCCTTTTCTGGTCATTTTTGAAAAAGAGGAATTTCTGGAAATTTTTGAGGTACTCACCATGTACTCGGTTACAGCGGGTAGCCAGGTGCTGGCCGTGTGGCGGCCCTATACAAGGTCGTGTGTGGTAACCTAGAGACCGATTAATGCGAGGGCCAGTCAAGGTAAGTACACGCTGTGTACTTATAAAGTACACACTGTGTATGTTATGTTTTTCATTAAATGGACCAAAGTTGCATCTTGTTAATAGAAAAGTCTTCTTCTATGCTGAAATTGACCGAGAGCATCCATATGGAACATATCTTCCCCAAGCCCCCGACCAAGCATCTGTTCTCCGAATTGACCACTATAAATTCTGTTGGGATCACCTCGATAATCTATTCCTTCTCCAAGAGAATCATTTCCCGATTCTTCCTCTATCCAGAGTAATCTTCAGTTGAACATTTTAGACTTTTTTGTAGATCTACCTTGTTTATGGGAGATTTAAGGCTTGAGGTTCACGTATAGCGATTTCCCAACATGGAGGTTGGTTGTTTGTGCCTTTCTTTTGAAATTCTTTAAGTAAAATGGGAAATTTTTTCCAATACCCTTGAGTGTGGTATTGCATGTTTACCATTTTAGTCCTGATAAATTTCTGTTATGCTTGAATGCTTGAACATAGGATAATTGTATGTGAATAAGGTGAATTTCTAGGATTTAGAAGTGTTTTCTATGCATGTTGCTTGTTTTGACCGTTTGTTCTAGTTTGCATGTTAGGCTGCTGTTAACTTCCCATGCCTAGTATTGTAGAATTTTTTTACTATTGTTCTGATATTTTGTTATGTTGTATACTATTTATCCAAGTAGTTATTGAGGTTTAATTTGGCCTATATGTGCTGCTATTCTTGCTTGACTTCCAAATGTCCGTGAGAGCCTTGTGTAGTAAACCATAGAGAAAATGGATGGAAGGGATTCTCCAGAGTGTTTATTTTTTCTTACGATGAGAGACCACATGGGGGAATTAACGTAAGTGATTCCTCAGAGTGTCAGTATTTCCACAACTTGGGCCATAGGGGGAATGTGATGTAAGTGCTTCCCTAGAGCGCCTTTAGTTACTAATACGAGACTATTGGAGGAATTGATGGTGAGTGATTCCTCATAGAGTCTATTATAATGTTGAACTAGAGGGGTTAGATTGAGTGTACTTCCCAGAGGGTTGCTTTTGTTTCTCGATATAACTAGAGGGGATCGGCTGTGAGTACTTTCCAGAGGGTTACCTGCTATGTTATCTTCATGCTTATGTTTCTAGGTAGGACTAGAGGGGATAGGTTGTGAGTACTTCCAAGAGGGTTACCTTTTGTGTTTAGCTTCTTGCTTGTGTTACTAGATAGGACCATAGGGGATGTGTTGTGAGTAATTCCCAGAGGGTATCATGTGTTTTTACCTACTTTGGTTAGATGTTGCTTGATATATGAAATTGAATGCATTGAAACTATGGATTGTTTACTGTTGTGTTCTTTCTTGTTCACTGCTTCCTTTTTTCTCATTACCTGCAATATATTCACCAATTGTTTGGAACAGATCTAGTGGTAGTTTCCTACTATTATTTAGTCTCACACCCTGTTTAGGCCATGATTTTAGGCCAAAACATATTATAATGCTACAAGTATAAATAAGGGCAATCCCCCATCTACTTCAGGTACTTGATTGCTGAGGAGCAGGAGAGCATGGGACCATGCTGAGGCTTGCGATGCTGAGGAGTTTACATGTTTTCTTTTGTAATTTAATTTAGTACTGTATTCCAGCATTGTGATGTGTTTCGCATCTTTCCTAGACATATTTACCATGCATCATTTTATATATATATACTCGAGCTATTTATTTCTTCAGAATTCCGCAGTTTCTTGTTGTTTGATATTATTACTACTTCCGTTATTGTTATCTATTTCTCTTCCACTGTGTTACTCTAAAAATGAGGGAATTGTTTCCCCACTATCACACCCAAGGCCCTCACTACTAGTCGGTAGCCTTTGGAATTAGGGGAAATGAACTTGAGTCCATGTGACCAACTGTGTATGGGGTGCCTTTGTGTGAATTTCGGAACCGAGATGTTACAAAGTGGTATCAGAGGAATTATTTTCTCATGACTTACTGTTTGGAGCCTATAGTCAAGTATAGGACAGAATATGTACTTGGTAATAAGATGTTCTCAAGATTAGCTAACCCGTTTATAAGGATAATCCAATTTACCTCATATTGCAATTTTTCTAGTTTTTCAATTTAATAGTTGATTAGATTTTCATATTTGGGTGACTCCCATATAATGTGTTGTTACTGTTGATGATATTGAGGATCTATTTTTGCTAAAACCTGATGAGATGAGGGTATGCCATCTCATGCATCATATAGGAACTAGCTAGAAATCACATGTCATGCATAATTTCCATGCCATTTAGGGTGAATTAGTGATTTCATGTTGTAGTGATGGGTGTTGCGATAGATATTCATGATGTTTTGATAGATGCCTTGATAAAATAGCTACTATTTGATAGGGTATTGGTTTACGAGGCATTTTCTTGAATGAATGCCAAACATTGGTTATTGAGGTGTTATGGTCCCTCATGGACCAGAATTTGGTGAATCATTTCCCATTTATCCTTTCTTATAAGATGTTTAAGATGCCAATATTTGATTCACGGTGAGTATGGTCTCTCAAGGATCAACATTTGGCATTTCAGTGTTCGTTTAAGTGTTTTTCTAGGCTTCGGAGTAGTTTATGGGGCTTACTATCTGGAAAACCCCAGAATACACACCGTGTAGTTTTGACTACATGTCATGTGTTCTTCAGTTCGGGAAGAATTTTTTTTTATTAAGTAAACTCCATGTACCTTATGTACACACCGTGTAGTATCTAACTGTGTCAGAGGTCATGTGGGAAGGGACATAGGATAATAATGTTTTTGTGTGAACACTCCGTGTACTTGTTGTACATGCCGTGTCGTGTTGACCCTGTGTCCGCCCATGTGACTAACAAGACTGGTAAGTGTTATCCTTCTTAGTACACGTCGTGTCCATATAGAACATGCTGTGTAGTGTCAGCCACGTATCCGGCCATGTCACGAACAACAAGGGTCAAAGAAGCTCATCTAGTACACGCCAGGTCTAGCACTAACATGCCATGTATAGTCAGCCATGTGTTCACCTATGTGACTTAAAACACGAGCAGTTGAAACCTAAGCAGTACACACCGTGTCCACCAGGAACACACCGTCTAGGGTCAGCCATGTAACCATCCATGTGATGAACAAAAAGGGTTAGTGAAGCTTGTCTGGTACACGCCATGTCTGGAACAGACACGTTGTGTAATCTAATTCTAAGGAGAACGGTGTGCCATAGTTGTCTAGAAGGACTCAAGCAGGGGAAGAATATTCAAGTACACACCATGTCTAAGGATAAAATGCCATGTGATTGGGGTGTTACATGACAATTTCTGGCCAAAGTGCATGCCCATATAAAAGTCTTAAGGGAACATGGCGTGAAGAAATTATACATGCCGTGTAGTATTTTTTTTGTAAAACATGAATGTTTTCTTTCTCTTATTCCCTTCTTACGCTTCCAGTTTGTAGTCCTTGATAATTTTTTATCTAAAGTGTGCATTTGAACATGTAGAATCATGCCATAGAGATGTCCTTCGGTCGTACGCCAGTTGCCAGGCGGTGACTAGACACTGGATATGGCTGATCCGGGACTACCTGCAGATCGTCCAGTTGTGCCAGTCTGGGCACCATCCATTATATCTGACGCAAGTGCTGATGCATAGTTCACATAAAGCATTATGAGGTTCATGCAGACCTTTCGTTGGGTACCGCATCTTCCCTGTCTATGGAAGAGTTGATGCGCATCTTTCAGAAGTTGTATCCTCCCACGTTATTAAGGGAAGGAGGACCCGAGGCTACAATTTCATGGATAGAAACCATGCTTTATATCTTTGAGAATCTAGAGACGCCTCTAGACAAAAGGGTGATGACCACTACCTATATGCTATGAGATTCCTCTACGAGATGGTGGGATGTGATCTCATATACTGGATGCCAGCAGGTAGTGTCTTATGATAAGTTTCATTGTGCCTTCTATGACTACATCTACACAGAGACCTTGAGGGCCAATCGATCCTAAGAGTGTATGAGTTGGGAGAAGGGTACTCTTTCTGTTATGGAGTATTACTCTTGCTTCACCAAGGTGTGGTGCTTCATAGAAATTCCAGGAGGTGATGAGTTACTCATGGAAAGGAAGTTCGAGGATGGTCTGAGGCACGACATCCAATCGTAGGTGAATATATTCTGGTTGACTTCTATCACATCTATTGTCAACCAGGCATGGAGTACAGAGCGTAATATGATAGATTCTAGAGTTTTGAGATAGGGTGGTGCGACATCTAGAGTTAGTATCCCTCCTACTGTTAGTAGTAAGTGTCGTAGGGAGTCTACGCGCAAAGATCCAAGGAGGTGAGATATATCTTCTAATATCTAGGTGGTGTGATACCAGTATGGGAAGAGTGGGAATACGAGGCCACATTACCTGAGAGACCCGGTGGAGTGCAGATCTTGCGGAAAGATGGGTCATCTTCTTCACTTCTGTCAGATCTTCTCAATAGCAGCAAGTAACAGGGGTTCTTATATGACTCCTCATTCGGGGCTAACACCACTAGTTTCTCACTTGTCTGAGAACTGGAGTTCTTTCTTCCGTTCAGGACAAGGTGGAGGTCGTGGCCGTTGTAGCCAGTCACCTAGGTTTCAGTGACATCAGGGAGGATCAGCTCAAAGTGGTCAGGTAGGGTCATAGGGTCGTGGTACAAGACAAAATTTTGCAGTGGAGAAGACCCAATAGGAGAAGGATCCTAGAACTTCTACAGTTCTAGGTATGATCTTAGTTGCATAAGTTTTAGCTTCTTCTCTTTTCAATACAGGGTCTCCCCATAGCTTTATATCTATGGCTTTTGTGGAGAGTCTTGGGCTCTGCGTCTTTTATTCTACTGATTTCCTGACCCAAGATACTCTATTAGTCACTAAAACGACAAGTGTGTGTTGGTGTAAGGATTATCCTTTAGAGAGTGATGGGTGTCACTTCTTTTGGGACCTATATGTCCTAGAGATGACATGCTATGATTTCACTCTTTGAATGGACTTGTTAGTTCTCTTCCAGGTAGTTGTCGATTGCTATTGTTGTAGGGTGAGATTCACATCACTAGATGGAGGTTCATTTCCTTATAAGGGATAATAGGATGTCCAAGAGAGCATATCGGGACCCAAGAATCATGGGTTGAGAGGAGTTACAGCCGAGATTACTAGTCTATATCTGGATGACCAGGGGACTTCACAGTTAGTCTTTCCTCCAATGGTAGATCATTTCAGGGATGTATTTCCGGAGGAATTTTCAGGTTTTCCTTCGAGTGCAGAGGTAAAATTTTTAATTGAGGTTATTCTAGGAGCGGCACCAGAGTCTATTCCTTCTTATAGGATGACTACACTAGAGTTACAGTAGCTCAAGAAGCAGTTGGAGGAGTTGCAAGCAAGGGGTTTCATCCAACCAAGTACTTCTCCATGGGGTTCGGCTATCCTGTTTGTGAAGAATGAAGATGGTACCCTCTGGATTTGTGTGGATTATCTAAAGCTGAACTAGTTGATGGTCATGAACTGATATCCCTTGTTGTGGATTGATGATCTCTTTGATCAGCTTCATGGAGACTGGGTGTTCTTGAAGATTTACATGAGATCCAGTTATCATCAGTTGCTCATTAGACAATCTAATATACCTCTTACGGCCTTCCAAAGTAGGTATGGTCTATAAAAGTATGTGGTTATACTGTTGGGTCTCATGAATGCACCTGTAGTTTTAATGGCACTGGTGAACGGAGTGCTCCATCCGTACATGGATTCTTTCATGGTGGGCTTGGTGGATGATATCTTGGTGTACTCTCACACTCTACACGACCTTCCAACCTATCATGAGATCATTTTGAGTAAACTGAGAAAGGATCAATTGTATTCTAAGATCTCAAAATGACACTTTTGGATGTACCTGAATTACTTCTTGGGTCATGTTATCTCAGATACAGGAGTATCAGTGGACCTAGAGAAAGTGAGGGATACAGTTTCCTAGGAGCAGCTGAAGAACGTCTTTGAGGTGCAGAGTTTTCTAGGGCTGGATGGATACTAAAAACATTTTATACAAGACTTTTCATGCTTAGCAGCACTATTTATGAGTTTTAATAAGAAGGGTGAAATGTTCCTGTGGTCAGATTCTTGTGAGTCAACTTTTTAGGAGTTGTAGTGGGGGTTGACTTCAGCACCGATACTAGTTTTTACAGAGTCGGGAAAGAGCTATACTAAGTACTATGATGCTTCAAGTATCGAGATGGGATCTGTGCTTATATTTTTATAAGGAGTCGTCGTGTATGGGTCTCTACAGTTGGGGCCACCTGAGAGGAATTACCCGACGGATGATCTTGAGTTGTCTTCTATTGTTCATGCCTTGCGATGATGGAGACATTATCTTCGGGGAGAGAATTTGGTTGTTTTCATGGACCACAAGAGTCTCAAGTATATCTTCACTCAACGTGACTTGAATTTGAGAGAGCGAAGGTGGGAGGAGTACCTTTAATACTTTGAATTTTAACTTGCCTATACTCTTGGTAAAGGCAATGTAGTGACTGATGCGTTTAGCAGGAGGACTCAGATACAGGAAATCCAAGAGGCTAGCTGTGAGAGGAAGATTATGGCTATATTTTCTAAGATGCATCTGGAGGTGCACGACAGACAGGGGCATACATTTCTTTCTTATGTATCTGTTACCTTTACTCTTCTAGATCGAGTTCGAATGATGAAACTATCAAATTCTAAAGGCCTAGTCCTACGGGAAAGTTTGTCACTAGAGGAACCTATTATTAGATGAACCATAGGTAAGGATGAGATCTTGTGTTTCAAGGGGCACGTAAGGGTGCTAGTAGACATACACGAGGAGCTGATACATGAATTTCACTCATCAGTTTGGGTAGTTCATCTTGGTTTGACCAAGATGTATCATGATTTACACCATCAGTATTGGTGTCCTTGTATAAAGTGAGATGTTGTCAGTTTCGTTAAGAAGGGTTCCACCTATCAGAAGGTGAAGGAAATGCATCAACGACTAGTAGGGATTTTGTAGCAGTTACCCATTACTGAGTGAAAATGGAATGATGTTGTGATGGATTTCATGATAGGTTTACCAAGGTCTCCTCGATGGAATGATGTAGTTTGGGTTGTCATTGACAGACTCATGAAGGTTGCTCACTTCTTGTTGATCAAGGAGACCTTCATTGTTGATGAGATGGGAATGTTGTAAATTTGAGAGATTGTACGTCTACATGGGGTTCCACACTCCATAGTTTCAGATAGGGATGCTTGTTTTACTTCTTGGGTATGGAAGGAGCTTCAGAAGGATTTGGGTACATAGGTACTTTTGAGTACAACTTACCACCCCCAGATAGATGGTTAGTCTGAGCGTACGATTCAGGTGCTTGAGGACATGCATCGTGCATGCATACTGGATTTTAGAGGTTCTTGGGAGAAGCATGTACCTTTGGTGGAGTTTGCCTATAATAATAGTTTTCAAGAAACTATTCAGATAGAACCTTATGAGGATTTGTATGTTAGTCTATGCCAATCACCTTTATGTTGGTTGGTGGAAGGAGAGGCAACAATGTTGGGACCTCATCTTGTTCAACAGACCAAAGAGCAGATAGAGTTGATTCAGACGTGGAAGGATATTGCACAGTCTTGGTAGAAGTCTTATGTTGATCAGTGGAGATGACCTCTGGAGTTCGAGGTTGGGGATTAGGTTTTCCTAGGAGTTACACCGAGGTTGGGACACATAAGTATTAGGAGATAGGGTAAGATTTTTCTGAGGTATGTCGGGCCGTTTGAGGTGTTGGAGAGAGTTTGGCATGTTTCTTATCGGCTGTAGCTACCTCAGATATATGGGGTTATGCTCCATGTCTTCCACATTTCTTAGCTTCGACGTTACTTCATAGACCCTTCTCATGTCTTCCAACCCGAGGAGGTTGAGTTGGAAGTGGATCCATCATTTGAGGAGCATCCTATCCGGATTGTCGATCGATGTATGAAGGTTCTCCATAGCTGGTATGTTTCTTTGGTAAGAGTTCTATGGAAGTATGGGTGAGTACAAGAAGAGACTTCGGAGAGGGAGGCGGATGTACGATCACAGTGGCTGGAGCTATTCGGGGTTTCTTCTTCTACGCCGCCTTTCTTGGGAAATTCAGGGATGAATTTTTTTAAGGGGGGTAGTTTGTAGGAACCCTGATCTTCTTTTCTAGTATGTTTTCCTTTTCTGGTCGTTTTTGAGAAAAATAGGAATTTCTGGAAATTTTGAAGTACACACCCTATACTTTCTGAGTACACGCAGTGTACTCAGTTACCACAGGTAGTCGGGTGCTGGCCGTGTAGCGGCCATGCACATAACGGTATGTGGTGACTTGGAGACCGCTTAATGTGGGGGATGGTGAAGGAAAGTACACTCCATGTACTTATAAAGTACATTCCATGTACTTATTTCATTAAATGAACCTGGGTCGCATCTTATTGACAGAAACATCTTCTTCTCCGCCGAACTCGACCGAGAGTGTCTGTATGGTACAGATCTTCCCCGATCCCCCAACTGAGCATCTATTATCTTAATAGACCACTGTCTATTACGTTGGGATCTCCTTGGTAAGCTCTTTATTCTCCTAGATATTTGTTTCCTGATTCTTCCTCTTTCAAGAGTTATCTTTCGTTGAATTTTTTAGACATTTTTATAGATCTACCATGTTATTAGGTGGTTCAAGGATTGATTTTCATGTATATAGATCTATTAACACTGAGGTTGGGGGTTTGTGCCTTTCAATTGATAGTGTTTGAGTTATATGTGAATTTTTTTCCAAAACCCCTGAATGGGGTATTTGGTGATTACCATTTTAGCCCTAATAATTTCCTTCTATGCTTGTTTGCTTGAATAGATTCTAATTGAATGTGAATATAGTGAATTGCTATGTTTTTTATGTGTTTTCCTTATATTTTGCATGTTTTGACCGTTTGGTCTTGTTTTCATGTTAGGCTGCTATTTACTTTTCATGCCTTATATTATAGGATGTTGTGACTATTGTTCTGACATGCTGTTATGTTTTAGACTGTTTATCCAAGTAGTTCGTGAGGTTTACATTGGACGATACGTGATGTTATGCTTTCTTGACTTACACAGGGTCGTGATAACCTGGTGTAGTAGACCATAGGGAGAATGGACGAAAGGAATTCTCATGAGTGTCTGTTTTTTCTTACGATGCAAGACCACTGGGAGAATTAACGTAAGTTCTTCCTCAGAGTGTCCGTAGTTCCTCGATGTGGGCCATAGGGGTAATGTGATGTAAGTTCTTCCCTGTAGCATCATTAGTTTCTGATACGAAACTATAGGAGGAATTGACTATGAGTGCTTCCTCACAGAGTCTATTCTAAAGCATATCTTGAGGGGTTAGACTGAGTGTACTACCTAGAGGGTTACTTTTGTTTCTAGGTAGGACCAAAGGGGATAGGCTGTGAGTAATTCCCATAGGGTTACCTACTATGTAATCTGTATGCTTGTGTTTCTAGGTAGGACCAAAGGGGATAGACTGTAAGTACTTCCCAAAGGGTTACCTTTTGTGTATAGCTTCTAGCTTGTGTTGCTGGGTAGGAACAGAGGGGAAGGGTTGTGAGTACTTCCCAAAGGGTTACTTGTTTGTGTTTACCTTCTTTGGTTAGCTGTTGCTTGATATATGAAATTAAATGCATTAAAACTATGGATTGTTTAGAGCTGAGTACTTTCTTGTTCACTACTTCTTTTTTTCTCATTACCTCCATATATTCACTGACTATTTGGAATAGATCTTGTGGCGGATTCCTACTAAGATTTAGTCTCACACCATATTTGGCCCATTCTTTTGGTCCCAAATAGATTATATTACTGCAATTATATATAAGGGAAAGGGCCCTTCTACTTTAGGTACATAATTGCTGAGGAGTTGAAGAGCATGAGACCAAGATGAGGCTTGCGATGCTGAGGATTTTACATGTTTTATTTTGTACTTTGGTTTTGTACATTATTCTATAATTGTGATGTGGTTGGATTATTTCCTAGACATATGTACCATGCGTCATTTTTTCATATATATGCTCCAACTGTTTATTTCTTCAGACATCCGCTATTTCTTAATTTTTTTATTATTACTGCTTTCGTTATTGTTATCTATTTCTCTTCTGTTGTGTTACTCTTCTAATGAGGTCATAGTTTCTACAGTATCGCACCCAAGGCCCTATCTACTAGTTGGCAGCCTCTAGCATTAGGGGAAATGTTCTTGATTCCATGTGATCAACTGGGTACGGGGCACCTCTGGGTGGATTTCAGAAAAGGGACATTACATTTTATTACCATAGTTGATTTTCATATCAATGGTTTTAGGTTTTTAAATATTTTGAAATAATCACTAGGTGTTAGTTAGTTTTAAAGGGGTGTTATCCTAGGAAAATTTTATTTTGAAACGTTTTAGTGATATTAAATGTTTTCAATTATGATTTAAAAGAGATAGTTGGTTCCCATTGAGTTTCAATTTTTTTTGATAAAAATGGTCTCAATATTATATTAAAACAACTTTCAAAATGATGATATAGCTTTTCATTTAGACCATACATTAAAATCAAAAACCTTTTAAGAATTTTATGAAGAATTAGTTTTTGTAAATTGTTTCAAAACCTATTTATACTCATATAAATTTTTTATACCTTTTTGATTGTGAATCCATGTGGAGGTATTTATGATATATACATTTTATATGTTTTATATGTTTTATGTATATCAGAAATCTTCTTATAAGTGTGTGGGAGGTGATGTGTGATTTAGTTTCAAATGTTTTATCCTTGAGTTAGGGAATATTCTATTGGTCTCACCTATATATGACTAGTTTGGGAATTATTAGGTATAAAATGGCTGAATTGTGTGAGGAAAAACCCTATAGGATATTGTGGATTAAAATGGAAGTGATTCTTAGTTACATAGATATGGTTATACTGTAAGGAGTATAATTCCCTTATGCTAACTATTTCTTTTATATTATCCCATGGATGAATGAATTAAAAGGTACATAACTTCATTGATCATATGGATGAATGTGTTACAATGATTATATCTTCATTTATCATAAATATGATGGAATTATAGGAATATTATCTTGGGGATGTTTTATAGTAATTTAGAGGATATGGACGGGTTTAGTAGTTATAACCAACATTCATTGTATCCATATCAGATCGTTTATCAATAAATCTATAAGATGATTCCCATGATAGATGAATCATATTTAAGATCATTTAGGAGATTTATCATTATTATTTGATTGTATTCAATACTACTTAAATTATTTTTTTCACTTATGTATTTTTCATTTGATTCTCACTGTTATATGTCTTAACATAATTATGCATGACTGTGTGCATTTTTTCCAACTTTTTGTGAATTAATTCTCAAAAGCTTGAAATGTTATTGTGAAAGGTTTTAGAGAAAGAAAAAGGAATTTGATATTTTAATGTTTTTTAAATCTTTTACCAATGAGTTTAATTAGTGTTCTCAAATGAGAAAATAAAAAATGGTTTGTTTTTGAAACTATAAGACTGTGTGCGTATTGAAAACATTGTTTTTTCCCATGTACCAAGTTTTATGGAAATATTATTTTTCAAATATATTTTTGATATCCATTTTAAATTTTGGAACCACATTAGGAGTGTGAAATTTTATTTATTATTGAGGTGTTTTTAAAATGGATATAAATTGGAACTTAAAAGTGGTGGTTTGTCCAAGAGGTATTGGTTGGGGAAATTTTTTTCAAAGTGATTGTTTTCATATAAATATGATATCAAAAAAAATTATCCAAATTCATATATTTTTTTGATTCATTTTAAAATATTTTTTTATAATTTAAGTTTTTCATACTCTATTTTAAACTAGTATTTTTATGATGAATTTGAAAAGGGATTCATGGATTTAGTTGGTTGTGGTGAGTTACTATGCAATTTAGCTAATGCACATAATATTCAAGTTCAGGTTCATCCCAATTGGTCATTATCAATTGATTTTATAGGAGAGATTTATGGGTCGATAATGATCTAGTGTTGCATGAAGGTTTTATAGAGCTGTTTTATTATTTTTCTTTATTTTTTTCTATTTTCTATTTTGTCTACTATATGTTATGTTATGGATTGTGTATATCATTTTACACTATTCTTTTCTAATGTAATTATTTTATTTTTATGTTCAATTATGTTTATATCTAGTTGGATTTTTATTTCTTTTAATTATTCTACTTATTTATATTTTTTCCTAATGGGGAAACAGTTCAAAAGGATCATTTTTTGATTCTTATACACTAGTTTCATACCCATGGGGATAAACAATACTATTTGGGAAATTTGGGTAGCCCAATTGTAATTTTAGTTATATGAAACCCCATGATGGTTTATTATAATGTGATATTAGATCCTAGGTTCCCAAAGGGACCTCAATTTTAGAATTCCCTCTTTATATTTTTGTTTTTGGTAGTTTGGAGATAATGTTGTCGGGACCTAGGAGGTAGGTGTAGGTAGAGTGAAAAAAAAACTCTTTTTTACCTTGTAAATTAGTATTTCTAGAGAATTTGGTATTTTTTCCATGATTCTACCTTATCATTTAATGGATTTGTTGGATTATGGTATGATTCCTATGGTAGTAGTGATTTACCCTTAATGGAATGGCTTGCATTTTCTTAGGGGATTTTGTTTGATATTTATGATATATATGAAAAAGTTAAACCAAATTCTGAATTTGGATTGTATTGTAATACCATAATGTTTTATAAAGATACTATTATCAATAGCTTTCTTAGCATATAACATTAATATTTAATAGAATTGTGATATATTGATAAAATATTATTTTTTAAAATGTGAGAGTTATAAAGAACCCATTAAATTAGAAGTTTTTCATAATATTCAATGAGTTATGATATATATATATATAAGATCACAATTAATAAAAATTTATTGATTAATTTTTAGGAAATAATCACTCTATATTTTTATAAAGTCATTTATTCATAAAAAATAAGTTTTCGTAAATAATAGTTATTATTTATTTGTATGAGAGAATATTATAATTAATTAATGGAAATTTTATAAATTTTACTTGATAAAAGGGATATAATCTTTGAAATTATAATATCATAATTATCCTAGAGATAATTTTTTTGGATTTTTTCTAAAAAGGATTCTTTTCTATTGAATTACGAAAAATACTGATTTTTTTTTTGAAAAATGTTTTTTATATTATTGTATTTACAAAATAAAATTCTATTTTAAATCAGTTTAAAATTTTAGTTAGTTAATTTTTATTATAAATATTCTATTTATATAATTTTTAATTAATTTTTTTCTTAAATTTGTTATAAAAATAATTTTTTACAAGGAAATCATTTTTATGAAAAGCTATTTTTCATTTTGTTTTATGTTTTAATCATAAATTAATTCCATTAACTTCTTAAAATTTAATATTGGGAAATTTATTTCTTATTTGGAATTAGGAGGTCCAAATTTGGAAAAGTGGTTACTTTTTGTATCATTATGAAGAGTATCCACAATTAATAAGTGTCCCTAGGGTAAGGGTAAATCAGGTAATTAATATTAAAAATAATACAATAAGGACTAAAAAATGACCATAAAACATTCAATTATTCTATTATAAAATTTTAGTCTAAAATTTCCATCCAATTCTTGAAAATATGGTAACTTTATGTCTTATTATTTTGATTTTTACATTTATATTTTTTTATTTAAAAAAGTCAAAAAAAGTCATTCTATTTTTTTATTAAATCTTAATTTTGGTGAAATTGATAAAATTAGAATATTTTTAGATATAAATGATCATTTTATAGAATAAGTATCTTTTCATGTTATTTATTTGTAATTTTTAGTAATTAAATAATTTCCTCAAATGTTTACAAAATTCTAACTTAGTATCTATTCAATTAAAAAAATATAATAAATGATATTTAAAATACTAAAATTAATATAATTTGAAAAAAATATTGTGTTAAGAAAATTATATAAATATAATATGTTATTGATATGTGAAATTACAATATTCTAATTCTTTTTCTATCATGTTGTTTTTAAAGTCAAATTAAATGAATAGTGTTACAAATGACATTAATGATAATTAATGTTAAATAATGTTTTGTCAAATTATTAAAAAGTAATAGAAATATTTAAAAAAGAAAATTTGGGTGTTAAGTTGTATAAAATTTCACCCATTTTACATTTATGATCCAATTTTCACCTTATAAGTAAAATTATAACCCTTTAATATTGAAAAAGACATTATAGTGGTTAAAGTTAAAATTGGATAATGTTTTGAAAAAGTACCTCAAGGTAACATTGCATCATTTTTGCCATTATGACGAGGTTCGCAAATGACATAGTTGAAGAGCATTGCAGCAGTGAAAAGCATTACAAGTGGAGCTTCGCGGAGAATGTGCGAAGTAAATTACGGAATGCTCCGCGATTACGACGAGCTCCGTGATCGAAAATTTGTCGTGGTGCTTCGTGATTTTGAGAGAATTTCGGTAGGAACTTCGGAGCTTTGCGATTTGAAATGAAGTGGCATTAACTTCATGAGGAAGGTTGGAGGGTCGGTGTAATCATGTGTAAATAGACCTTGAACCCCTCGGGAGGAGTAGAGAGTTTTCAGAGAACATATTTTTCTCTCGGTTTGCGAAGGTGGTTCGCAAAGTCAATGTACTTCGCCAAAGAAGAGCTTCTTTACGGCTAATCTAGCTCTGAGAAAGTTGCGAGATTTGTGTTGGCTTAGTGAGCTTTGTGAGAGAAGTCGCTCAGCGACGACATGAGCTTCACCAGAGTGCTTCATGAAAAGGTAGTAGCTTCACGAAGTCTTGTTTGAGATTTGTGAAATTGGGGGCATTGCCAAGTAGGGTGCTTTGTGAAGGTATTTCCAATGGAATTGCCCAGTGTTCAAGGGAAAAGGGGTATTCATCAGTGGATGAAAGTTTGACTTTAACATAGAATCTATCAATAGTTGAGGATGCATGTATTCGGAAAAAATGAAGGGACATACAAGTCGATAAACTATGGGCGGATCCCTTCTATGTGTAGTGAGGAAAGGAAGAGGAATAAGGTTATCCTTTCTACTGGTAGTGAGCCTGAGAGAGAGGAATAGGGAGTGACCCTTGGGAAAGCATTGAGTTGAACCGAAACTTTGTAAAGGTAGTGATCCTGATCATATAAGTTATCTAGACCAAACATTATTGGCAGTGAGCTTTAGTGGGTTTCGTATAGCGATATGTCGCCATTGTATGCTCCTTGGACATTTCCCAGTCGGGGTGAACCAAGTAAAAATCTCTGTGTCTACTTTCTTTCTTCCCTGCATTGCATTCAAATCATCATCATCATATATATATAAAAATAAGTGATCATAATAAACACACAATTTCAAAAAATGTGACCCTTGTAATAAAGAGGTCAAGAAACAGTGGGGAAAGAATAATTTAGAAGAGAATATCCATGCCCTGATCCCCCCCCTCTTAGGGTATATAAGCCCCTATTGGTCCTAAAAGATATCCAAGGAGGTTCATCCAAATGATAAGGTTTAAAATGATATAAAAACATTTACAAAATTTATTTAAATATAAAATTATTTAAATATATTCATCATATTCTAATAAATTTCATTTTTAACCATTTTACATTAGTTATAAATATATTATATTATAATATGTTGTGTACTTCTCAAAATTATGTAAATGATATTTCATAGTAAACAATTTTTTTAAATGATTTAAACTTACTAAAATTACTATATTAATTTAAGGGGTGGTTTTATGGTTTAAAATTTCAATCATGGCCCATTTATAGTCCAATATTTCTTTTATAGTAACTATCTTGACCCCTAAATAGTAAAAAACAATGTTATCACTTTAATTGTCTAAAGGGTTAAGAGAGGGTTGAAAAAAGACAACAGTGGAAACATCAACTAATCTTGTCCTATATTTATTTTATTATAATATATAGAACTATAATCATATTAAAGATTAATTATATCACCCCAAGATTTCATAGAACATTATTTCTTCAAAGTAATGCAATAACATGCACTACACGCAGCATTAAGTTCAAGCGCACCACGACTTACCAAACTAGATATTCAAAAGTGGTTATGAATAGTATTAACTGGATTTTAATCTTTATATAATCCTTATAATTTTAGAATCCATATTATGAGTTTCATAGACATAATGTAAGAACAAATTTATTTTCTTCATACAAAAAATTTATTTTTCAAAAAATGCAATTTTACCGGATTTTAATTGAAAACCCTTTAAAAATCAAATATTTGAAACATTTATATATTCAATTTTATAAAATAAACATCTTCTTTAGAATCGGGTCATAAGAATTTTGTTTTAATAAATTTTTGGTGTTTTTCTAATAACTAACATATTTTGGTGAATAGTGAAAAGTACGATATTTTAACTGAAAAAACTTTTTTATTCTAAATAATTCATATTTTTGAATTATAAATTTTAATGGTTTCAAAGTATAATTAGATTATATTTTTACCATTTAATCCAATGATGGTCATTGTAAGTAATTTCACTTTAAAAATGGACATAAACAACTGTCAATATTTTGATAGTAATTATTTCTTAAAAATATGCTTTTTGGTTTTAACAGTGGAAATAGTATGTGATGAGTGGATCCCGTTATAGCTCCTCGATGAATCGGTAGGTCTCATTAGACAAACTAGTGTCTTGGAACAAGTCCTTGACACAACTTTAATTTGTAGTCTTGGCACAAGGCCTGAATTATGTCGTAATGATGTCCGAGGTTAGGCATTCCCTCATTATGAAATTAGTTATTACATGTGATTATTAGACTAGTAGAATATATAACTGCATGTTTATATGGAAATATTTGATTTATTTTTTCCATATTATGTTCATTTTTATGTTTAAAAGGATATTTTTTTTATTACACATCATTCCTTAAATTTTTATAGCTTTCGCTAAATTATTTACCCTTACTGACCATCTGAGCACACCCCTTTATTATGTTTTATTTTCTCAGGATCCCAAGAAGTGATTTATGTTTGAGATGAAGGGTTAAACTAAAGGAACAATGGAATTCTCAAAGTATTTTTGTTGTTGTATGTTATAATGTGTAATTTAATGTTCATGTATGAAATCTACTTCCCAAGATTGCTAAACTGATAGGTCTTTCAAGACATGATTCCTTGTAATCATGCCAATGTATTAAAATAATTCTCTGACTCTGGGAATCAGGGGTTAGGGCATTACAGTTAGTATCAGAGGATGTTTAGGAACAACCTTTTAAACTTGATTTATATAAACTTTTATTAGATCACATTACCCTAATATATACTTTGAAAATTAGTATAGAAGAACTTCCTAGAATTTTGGTAATGTAGAGATTTTATGAGTTTTACATGTAATACATACCTCTTTGGATACGAGCAGATAGAGGTGGATCTATCACATATGTAACTAGTGTTAAAACCCGAAAACACCACATTGAGCTAGAGTCAAACAAGAACTAGTGCAAGACAACGGGCCTTGTTGCACTCTTTGTTACTACACACTTGTGGGATATTCTTAGGATAATTCTCATTTTCATTACAAACCATTATAAAGGCTTTATGAGTATATAATTCCTTAATGAAAACATTTTTTATGATTATGAATTTTATCCATAAACAGTTCAATATACATTAGGTATTTTATAAGTTTTTAATTATTTATTGCAATTCATAAACTCACCTAGTGTATTCCATTGTATAGAAATGGTGCCCAGTAGATGGAATGTGAACTCTAGAAATACATATGATTCAATGAGTAAGAAAGATCATATCATTCATGGTATTAATCCAACATTTATAAGGGAAATTATCTCCAATTTATTCTCAAAATATGAAGAAATAGTATCATGTGTTAATAATATAAGTAATGAATTCTCTGAGTCCTATGGATTTTAAGAGAAGAAAGTGAATAAAAGGATGGAACAGAGAAAGATGGATAAATGGAAGAGGGAAAATAAGGGTTTTCCCATATGTGATAAATGTGGAAATAATCACCTTGGTAAATTCTTGAAGGGAATGGGAGTTTGTTATATGTGTGGAGAAAAAGGACACCAAGTACGTGATTTCAAAGGTAAGAAAATGGTTTAAAATGTAATGTGATTCATCTGCAAGGCATTGGGACACCATGTGAATCAATATCCCGGTAATCAGAGTATACTACAAATGATTATATTAGATAATAATCAAGTTATGATACTACCTCAGATGAATATGAATGACTAGTGTTCTTATGTTGTTATTTTAGAATTATTTCATTTGACTGTTGTGTCAACAATATACTGGTTCTATGAATTATAAAGATAAATAAGTATTGTACTGCAATACTATTTTATTGAGGATTTGAGATTATATGGTTATAAGAAAAGTGACTTAATAGTAAGCTACACTTTTTTTAAAAAAATTCCTAAAGGAAAGCTAATCCTTAATATGGTCTTAATATTGAGGTAGTGATTTTGGATTAAGAGATGGTTGATTTGGATAAATTATATAAGATATTCTTGACTACCTTAAAACTGATTAATGATTTGTATATTCCATCATTGCTAGAGTTTACAAAATTTTGGGGTAGAAGGAGTATATCCAATATTGAATAAATAATAAGGGAGTATGAATGTAATCAATAAGGTTTTATGGTTATTTTGGATGTTGTAGTGTTTTAAAAGAATACATGATGAAGGCGTTCACATGTTATTACCTGAAAAAATGGATCTTAATTGTGATTAACTTCCTTATAAATCTTTCACTGAGAGTTTGGATTGAAGTATTTTGGATAAGTCTAAAGGTTGGGATGGATTATGATTGATATTAGATACTATTGTTAAGGTTATTTTTGGATTGTTATAAAAAAGACAACCCAGGGGTCGGGTGACAACAAGTCGCGCCCGACAAGGCCGCGAGACTTAAACCTGCAACCGAAGGGTGACAAGGGTGTATCACCTACCACTGGCCCACATGATGTCCTGGATTGAATAATGTAGTTTTTCTAAAAAGGACTGGTATATGAATTATAAATTCATTTTTTTGGAATGATATATGAATAGAATAAATAGAATATTTTTTTAGTTCTATTATCTTTTAGAGTGAAAGATGAGTTTGTGGTAGAAATTTGTTAAAGGATGGAACTCTACTTGTCAAGTATATATTTTTTTCTTCTCTTATTCTATGAAGAAATTAATTCGTAAACTTTAGATAAGGGATATTATAAGTAAAAATGTGTTATCCTAATACCTTATGTTTTTTTGAACATATGATATTTCAAATCATCATTGATTGATAGCTTTGAGGCCCTCAATTATACAATTTTTTGTGACTGATGACCTCAATCAGTCCTTATAAACAGTTACGTTTTCCCTCCAATTATGTGTTTTTAATTGACAACAATGTTCTCCTAATCAAGATCATAGCTTGGTGATGACTACTTCGTTCCCCTTTTTCTCTTATTAAGACTAAATTTTATTAAGCCAATTTCAGATGTGAGTTTACCAACAAAGGTATTTTCTATTTTCAACCTTTTATTTTAGAAGAACAATTTAAAATTGTGAGGATGCAGTTTATTAAAGGAGTAAATAATGTAACACCCCAAGATTTTGAAGTACGTTATTTCTTCAATGTAATTCAATAACATTCACTAGACACAACACTAAGTTAAAGCACACCATAACTTACCAAACTAGCTGTTCAAATGCAGTTATGAATAGTATTAAATGAATTTTGAACTTCATATAATCCTTATAATTTTAGAATCCATATTATGAGTTTCTTAGACATAATGTAAGAACAAATTCATTTTTTTCAGAGAAAAGAATTATTTTTCAAAAAATTCAATTTTACAGCCTTTTAATGGAGAAGCCTTTTTAAATCCAATATTTGAAACTTTTATATATTCTCTTTGACAGAATAAACTTCTTCTTTAGAATCAGGACATAAGAATTTAGTTTTAATGAATTTTTTGTGTTTTTCTGAGAACATACTTATTTGGGTGAATAGTGAAAAATGCTATATTTTAACTGAAAACAACTTTTTTAATCAAAATGATTTATAGTGTTGAATTATAAAATTTGATGGCTTGAATGTATAAGTAGATTATATTTTTACAATTTAATCCAATTATGGACATTGTAAGTAATTTCACTTTAAAATTGGACAGAAACAAGTGTTAATCTTTTGATAGATATTATTTCTTAAAAATACGCTTTTTGGTTTTGACAACAGGATTTAATTTTAAATTAATTAAGGAAACTTATATTTTTTGGATTTGGTAAAATAGACATCATTTTTGAATTCATAATATCAAAATTATCTTAGGTTCAAATTTTGGTATTTTTCTGAAAACTTTATATTTTTGATGAATAGTGAAAACACAAAGTTATAGTTTAAAACCAAATTTTTATTTTAATAATTATTTAATTAATTTAAATTTATTTTAGATAAAAATAGATACATAATACCTATATATGTTAAATATAATTCATTGGAGTCATTTTATAATAAGATTAGATACGTAAAAATTTTATCAAACTTTTTACCATCTTTTACCCACCTCCTAGGAGCATTTGAAAATTTGCGTGAAACATAATTTTACCACTTCTGTAAGTTTATTTTCAAAACTCTGAGAGACATGGTTGATATCAGTAAGTAAAACTTGGTTCAATAATATTAAAATAATTTTTGGTGAATATTAACTTTTTACTTTTATTTACCACTGTTAAAAGTAAATAGGGTAATTTAGGAGAAAAATGAAATTATTATTACCCAGCACATGTCCTAATTCTATTGGATAAGATTAATTCAAGAAAAAACAACCTTAGGACTAAAATATGATCCTTTAGGTCCGCTTGAATTAGATTAGGACATTTATTATTATTTAATTAAAAGAAGAGTTAAAAGAGTTAAAATCCAAGTTTAATAACTAATACATTTTTAATATAGGATTATACATAAGACAAATTCAACTATAAATATTCATTATAAATCTAAAAAGATTTCCTACGTAATGGTATTTTATTTTTAATTTTTACACATTGAATAAATAAATTTATTTATGACAAAATGATGATGAAGTAATTACCTTATTAGTAAATTGTTAAAATAATTGATATTATAAATACCCAAATAAATGTAATTTGAGACTTATGAGGAAATAAATTAATTTTATAGGTTACTATTACATGTTAGGGTTGATTCAATAAATTTTTTTCGAATTAATCATGCTGTTATGATTAAAAAAACAAATACCAAATAGTGTCAAAATTGACATAAAATATTTTTTAAAACAAATATTATATTATTAATTGATATAATAGCCCTAAAAATATAAGGTTCGGCCAAAAGAGTTATATAATAATATATATGAAATTAATGAACCAATTGGGGTTCTATTGGAATTTTATATTAAGTTTATTAACCATATAATATAAAAATAGAAAGAGACATGGTAAATGTCAAACTATTTAACTAAGAGTTAAATCTAAAAGTTGAGGTTAATTTAGTGACCTAATCCTATATAAAACATCTTGGTTGAGAGTTTTACGACCCATACCATCCTTATGATTTAAATAATTCATTCTGAAGCCATTAGAAACTGAAAAAGAATTTAATATAAAATAATATTTTAAGTTATTCTTGAGATGCCTCTCGCCCCTCTTATAAAAGGGCACTTTCTCTTCTCTCAAATTCACACATCCAAAGCCATTTGACTATGCAAAAACCTACCCAAATATCCTCCCAAAATTCCTAACATCATCCTAGATGCATTCCTTTGGACAGAAAACCAACCTATGAAGCCATTTTGATCAAATCAAAAGAAAGAACCCGAAGAAGAGGTAATGATTTCACCAACCTCTTTCAAGTTCTCATATTCTTCCACTTACTCTTTCATTGTTGTTTCCATTCTAAAATAATAACTCCATTATATTCTGTATATTATGAATTTATTGTAAATATGGCACAACTGTATTCATTATTTTATCCATCTTATGAATGATAATGTCACCATGCGTGCGGACGTACGACTTACCGTCTCCACGTCGTGGTGTAATTTTCTATTCAGCACTATGTTATTTGGATAGATATAATGATGAGTAATATGTATATAAATAATGAAAATAACATGATAATGTCTCTATAAAATTAATATACCATCCAATTCCACACCTTTATGGAAATGATATTTTCGCTCATGCTTACGTACGGATTACCGTCTCCACGACGCGATGAGATTCATTTCCACGTTCACCATTCATCTAAGATTATAAAAATATATATTAATAATAGGTATGTAATATAAGACATAATAATTCTTCTGGAAATATATATATATATGTACATACATATATATTATTCACTTAGTTCTGTTTAATACGATATGAAAATGCAAACAGCGTTTATGCGTACGTACGGACTACAGTCTCCATAAACGGTGTTTTCCATTTCATATTTATGTATATTATACATATTTATATTCTAAATATATATGATATATAAATCATTTTTTATATTTTTGATGTATCTAATGCATGATCTTTGTGATACAATCAAGAGTAACAAGTTAAAACATGTACAATAAAGAAAGCGATTATTACCCAAAATGATAATTTAACATGAAAATTATTATTAAATGGGTAGTATAAAGTCATAAATGAATATTGTATGATATAATAAATATTAATATGGTTCTGGTATAATTTAATAACATAATACTATCTTTATATTGGAGGTTAAACGTACCCTCGTCTAAAGGAAAGTGCAAGGTAAGGGTTGATTCTCAGTCTCATTATTATCTTAGATTGTTTATGTGTAAGTATTTACTCGGATATTTTTATCATCCATGTCCATTTTTCATAAAAATGATTTCAAAATAAATATTTTAAGGATTTTTGAAAGGTACTATTTTTCAAGATCATAATTTTAAATGTTTTAATGATTTATATTTCTAAATCATTTTAATTAATGTCTATATTTTCAAAATGTTTTTAAGTATATATTTATATGGACATGAATGTTTTGAAATAATAATTATTTTCAAAAGTTTCAAAGTGGTATGGGACACTTTGATTCAAAAATTTCTTTTAAATGACTTCCTTTATAAATTCTTTACATTTAAATGATTTCACAGAAAAAGATATTTTTCTCAAAGGTTTTTAATGATTATTTTCAACTATGTCAACATCCTTTTTGGATATTATTCTTGATTGAGGTTGATTTATTATAAATAAAATCTTCAATATTGTGTTGAATGAGATATGATATGTTTGACTGTGAATGTAATATTTTTATACCATTCATGGTTTATGGTTATTGTATTGACATTTCGTATGCTAGTTTTAATACGAATGTTTATGTTATGTTTCAACCTTTTCATATTAGGAATGCAGTGGACATAGTATGTGATGAGTGGATCCCGTTATAGCTCCTCGATGCATCGGTAGGTCTCATCATACAAACTAGTGTCTTGGAAAAAGTCCTTGACAAAACATTAATTTGTAGTCTTGGCACAAGACCTTAATTATGTGGTAATGATGTCCGGTGTTAGGCATTCCCTCATTATGAAATTAGTTATTACATGTGATTATTCGACTAGTAGAATATCCATGGGCATGATTATATGGTAATGTTTGATTTATTTTTTTCCATATTATGTTATAGATTATATTTAAAAGGCTATTGTTTTTATTACACATCTTTCCTTAAAAGATTATAGCTTCTGCTAAATTATTTACCCTTACTGAGAATCTGAGCTCAACACATTCTTATTTTTTATTTTCCCAGGATCCCAATAAGTGTTTTATGTTTGAGATAAAGGTTTAAGATAAAGGACTAATGGCATTCTCAAAGGATTTTTGTGTGTGTTATATGCTAGAAAGTGTAATATAATGTTCATGTATGCAATCTATTTTCCAAGACTGGTAAACTGATCGGTCTTTCGGGACTTGATTCCTTGAAATCATGACAATATATTAACATAATGCACCAACTCTGGAAATCTGGGGTTGGGGTGTTACAGTTTGTATCAGAGGAAGTTTAGAAATATCCTTAGAAACTAGATTTAGATAACTCTAATTAGAGACCATGACCATACGATAGACGTTGAAGATTAGTATAGAATAACTTCCTATAATTTTGGTAATATAGAGATTTTATGAGTTTTCCATGAAATACATCCCAGTCTGGATACGAGCAGGAAGAGGCGGCTCTGGCACAGATGTACCTAGGGGTAAAACCCGAAAACACCATTTTGAGCTAGACTTGAATAGGAATTGGTGCACGACAACGGGCCTTGTTGAACTCTTGGTTATGAAACTCTTAGGGGATATTCTTAGGATAATTATCATTTTCATTACAAACCATTATGAAGGGTTTATGAGTATATACTTCCTCAAAGAAAACATTTTTTATGATTATGGATTATATCCATAAACTGTTCAATCTACGTTAGGTATTTTACATGTTTGGAATTATTCATTGGAATTTATAAACTGGCCTATTTTACGCCATTGTATATAAATGGTGCCCAGTATAAGGAACGTGGACTCCCACAATACGTATGATCCAAAGAGAAAGAAGGATCATATCATTTACGGTATTAATCCAACATTTATAATGGAAATTGTCTCCCATTTATTCTCAACATATAAAGAAATATTATCATGTGTTAATGAGATATGTAAATAATTTTCTGAGTCATATGGATTTGAAGAGAAGCAAGAGAAGAAATGGATGGAGGAGAGAAATATGGATAAAGGGAAGAGGGAAAAAAAGGATTTTCCCATATGTGATAATTGTGGAAATAATCACCTTGGGAAATTCTTGAAGGGAATGTGAGTTTGTTATAAGTGTGGAGAAAAAGGACCCCAAGTACGTGATTTCAAAGGTAAGAAAAATGTTTCAAATGTAAAATGCTTTATCTACAAGGCATTGGGACACTACACGAATCAATTTACCAGTCATTAGAGTATACCGCAAATGATGCTATTGGATAATAATAAAGTTATGATACTACCTCAGATAAAGAGGAATGACTAGTTTTCTTATGTTGTTATTATAGAATTATTTCATTTGAGTGTTGTATCAGCAATATACTGGTTATATGAATTATGGAGATAAATAAGGATTTTACTCTAGTACTATTTTATTGATGATTTGAGATTATATGGTTCAAGGAAAAGTGACTTAATAGTAAGCTACGCTTTTTGGGAAATACATGGTTGAAGGAAAGGTAATCCTTAATATGGTCCTAATAACGAGGTAGTGATTTTGGAATAAGAGATAGTTGATTTGGATAAATTATAATGGATATTCTTGACTACCTTGAAACTGATTAATGATTTGTATATTCCATCATTGTTGGAGTTTAAAACATTTTTGGTTAGAAAGAGTATATCCAGTATTCTACAAGGAATAAGAGATCATGAATGTAATCAATAAGGTTTTATGGTAATTCAGGATGTTGCAGTGTTTTAAAAGAATACATGATGAAGGTGTTCACATGTTTTTACCTAGAAAAAAGGTTCTTCATTGTGTTTTACATTCTTATAAATTTTGGACTGAGAGTTTGGATGGAAATATTTTGTATAAGTCAAAAGGATGTAATGAATTATGTTTAGGATTTGATACTATTTTTAAGGTTATTTTTTGATTTAAATAAAAAGGATAACCCAGAGGACGGGCGACAACTAGTCTCGCCCGGTAAGGCCACGAGAATTGAACCCGCAACCGAAGGGTGACAAGGGTGTATCGCCTACCACTAGCCCAAGTGATGTCCTGAATTGAGTAATGTAGTTTTTAAAAAAAGGACTGGTAGATTAATTATAAATTCATTTTTTTTAAACCCTCTAAGAATAGGATAAATAGAATATTTTTTTATTCTATTATCTTTTAGAGTAAAAGATGAGTTTGTGGTAGAAATTAGTTAATTGATGGAACTCTACATGTCAAGTATATATATTTTTTCATCTTATTTTCTATGAAGAAATTAACTCTTAAACATTACTTAAGGGATCCTATAACTAAAAATGTGCTCTCCTAATACCTTTTGTTTTGTTGAACAGGTGATATTTTAAATCATCATTGATTGATGGATTTGAGGCCATCAATTCTACATTTTTTGTGACCGATGACCTAAATCACTCCTTATAAATATTTTCATTTCTCTTCCAATTATGTGTATCTAATTTCCACCAATTTTCTTCTAATCAAGATCATTATTTGGTGGTGACTTTTTCATTACCCTTTTCCTCATATTAAGACTAAATTTTATTAACCCAATTTTCGATGTGGGTTTTCCCACAAAGGTATTTTCTTTTTAAAACCATTTATTTTCGAAGAACAATTTCAAATTTAGAGGAAAAAATTTATTGAAGTAGGGAAGAATGTAACATGCCAAGATTTCATAGCACTTTATTTCTTCAATGTAATGCAATAACTTGCACTACACACAACACTAAGTTCAAGCGCACCACGACTTACCAAACTAGTTGTTCAAAATCAATTATGTTTAGTATTAACTGAATTTTGAACTTTATATAATCCTTATAATTTTATAATCCATATTATGAGTTTGTTTGACATAATGAAGAACAAATTCATTTTTTAAGATAAATGAATTATTTTTCAAAAAATACAATTTTACCACCTTTTAATGGCGAACCCTTTTTAAATCCAATATTTGAAACTATTATATATTCAATTTTACAAAATAAACTTATTCTTTATAATTAGGACCTAATAATTTAGTTTCAATAAATTTTTGGTGTTTTTCTGATAACTTACACATTTGGGTGAATAGTGAAAAATACTATATTTTAACTGAAAACCACTTTTTTAATCAAAATAATTTATAGTGTTGAATTGTACATTTTAATGGTTTGGAAAAATAATTAGTTTATATCTTTACCATTAATTCCAATGCTGGTCATTGTAAGTAATTTCACATTAAAATTGGACATAAACAAGTGTCAATCTTTTGATAGTTATTATTTTTTAAAAATACACTTTTTGGTTTTAACAACACGAATTAATTTTAAATTAATTAATCAAACATATATGTTTTGAATTTGGTAAAATACCGTTCATTTTTGAATTCATAATATCAAAATTATCTTAGGGTGAAATTTTTGTATTTTTCTGAAAACATTCAATTTTTTATGAATAGTGAAAACACTAAGTTATAGTTTAAACCCAAATTTTTATTTAAATAATTATTTATTTTATTTAAATTTATTTTATATCAAAATAGATACATAATACCTATATATGTAAAATATTATTCATTAGAGTCATATTAAAAAAAATTTAGATATATAAAAAGTTTATAGAAATTTTTACCGCCTTTTACCCACCTCCTGGGAGAATTTGCAAATTTGCATAATTCATAATTTTATCACTTCTATCAATTTAATTTCAAAAATCAGAGAGACACGGTTGATATCATTAAGTAAAATTTGGTTCAATAAGATGAAAATAATTTTTGATGAATAGTAAATTTTTTCTTTTATTTACCACGGTTAAAAGTTAATAGGGTAATTTAGGGTAAAAATGGTATTATTATTACTCTAGAACATGTCATAATTCTATTGGATACATGTAATTCGAGAAAAACCAACCTTAGGAATATAATATGATCCTTTAGATCCACTTGGATTATATTAGGACAATTATTATTATTTAATTCAAAGAAGAGTTAAAAGTGTTAAAATCATAGTTTAATAACTAAAACATTTTTAATATAGGGTTATATATAAGATAAATTCGACTATAAATATTAATTATAAAGATAAAAATATTTCCTACATAATGGTATTTTATTTATAAATTTTAGACATTTAATAAGTAAATTTATGTTTGAAACAATGATGATGGATTAATTACATTATTAATAAAAGCTTAAAATAATTGATATTATAAATACCCAAATAAATGTTATTTGAGACATATAAGGAATTAAACTAATTTTATAGGTTAATATGACTTTATAGGGTTGATTCAATCAATTTTATTCTAAGTAATCATGTTGTTATGATTTTAAAAATAACAAATACCAAATAGTGTCGAAATTGACATAAAATAGTTCGTAAAAAAATATTATATTGTTAATTGATATAATAGCCCTAAAAATCTAAGGTACGGCCAAAAGACTTATATAATAATATATATTACATTAATGAATTAACTAGGGTTATATTGGCATTTTATAGTACGTTTATTAACCATATAATATTAAAATACAAAGAGGCATGGTAAATGTCAAACTATTGAACATAGAGTTAAATCTAAAAGTTATGGTTAAGATGGTAACCTAACCCTATCGAAAACCTTTTGGTTTATATTTTGTCGACCCATTCCCTCCTTATATATTAAATAATTCATTTTTGAGCCATTATAAATCGAAAATAAATTTATTATAAAATAATATTTTATTTTTTCCCTAAGGTGCCCCTCACCCTCTTATAAAAGGGCACTCCCCCTTCTCTCAAATTCACACATCCAAAGACATTTGACTCTGCCAACCCCTACCCAAAAATCCTCCCACCTATCCTAAATTCATCCTAGAGGCATTTCTTTGGTCAGAAAGCCAACCTAAGTAGCCATTTTGATCAAATCAAATGAAAGAACCCAGAGATTAGGTGATGATTTCACCACCCTCTTTCAAGTTCTCTTATTCTTCCACTTACTCTTTCTTTGTTTTTTCCATTAAAAAATAATAAATCCATTACTTATATATAATATTATTTTATTATAAATATGGAACAACTATATTCATTATTATTTCCATCTTATGAATGATAATGTCACCATGCGTGCATACATACGGCTTATCGTCTCCACATCGTGCGGTAATTTGTTATTCAACACTATGTTATTTAGATGGATATAATGATGAGTAATATGTATATAAATAATGAAAATAACCTGATAATGTCTCTGTAAAATAAATATACCATTCAATTCCACACTTTTAAGGAAATGATATTGTCACTCGTGCGTACGTACAGATTACCGTCTCCACGACGAGATGGGATTCATTTCCACATTCACCATTCATCAATGATTACAAAAATATATATTACTAATAAGTATGTAATATAAGACATAATAATTCTTCTTGATATATATTTATATATATCTGCACTTACATATATATTATTCACTCAGTTCCGTTCAATATGATATGAAAACGGAAACATCGTTTATGCGTACGTACGGTCTACCGTATCCATAAACTGTGTTTTCCATTTCATATTTATGTGTATCATAAATATTTATATTCTAAATATATATGATATTTAAATCATTTTTTATATTCTGGAAGTATTTAAATATTGATCTATGTGATACAATCAAGAGTTATAAGTTAAAACATGTACGATAAAGAAAGTGATTATTACCCGAAATATTAATTTAACATGAAAATTATTATTAAATGGGTAGTATAAAGTCATAAATGAATCTTGTATGATATCATAAATATTAATAAGGTTAAGTTATAATTTAATAAAATACTACTATTTTTATATAGGAGGTTAAACTTACCCTCGACTAAAGGAAAGTGCAAGGTAATGGTTAATTCTCAATCTCATTATTATCCGAGATTGTTTATGTGTAGGTATTTACTGTGGATTTTTTATCATCCATGTCCATTTTTCATAAAAATTATTTCAAAATAAATATTTTAAGGATCTTAAAGTTACTCTTTATCAAGATCATAATTTTAAATGTTTTAATGAATTATCTTTCTAAATCATTTTAATTATTGTCCATGTTTTCAAAATGTTTTTAAGTATTTATTTATATAGACATAAATGTTTTGAAATAATAATTATATTCAAAAGTTTAAAATTGGTATGGGATACTTTGATTAAAAAATATCTTTTAAATGACTTCAATTATTAATGTGTTAAATTTAAATTATTTCACAAAAAATGATATTTTTCTCAAAGGGTTTTAATGATTATTTTCACCTATGTCAACATCCTTTTTCAATATTATTCTTAATTGAGGTTGATTTATTATAAATAAAATCTTTAATATTGTATTGAATGAGATATGATATGTTTGACTGTGAATGTGATATTTTTATACCATTCATGGTATATGGTTGTGTATTGACATTTCGTATGCTAGTTTTAATACAAATGTTTAATTTATGTTTCAACCTTTTCATATAAGGATTGCCGTGGACTTAGTAATTGACAGGTGGAGACCACTATAGATCCTTGATGCATCGGTAGGTCTCATGAGGTAAACTAGTGTCTTGGCACAAGGCCTTCCCACAGATATTATTGGTAGTATTGGCACAAAGCCTTAACTATGTGGTAATGATTTCTGGTGTTAGGCATTCCCTCATTATGACATTAGTTACTAAATTTTATTATTCGACTAGTAGAATATCCATGTGCATGTTTATATGGTAATGTTTGATTTTTTTTTTCCATATTATGTTCATTTTTATGTTTAAAAGGATATTGTTTTTATTACACATCTTTCCTTAAAAGTTTATAGCTTCCACTAAATTATTTACCCTTACTGAGAATTTGAGCTCAACCATTTCTTATGTTTTATTTTCCCAAGATCCCAGAATTGTTTTATGTTTGAGATGCAGGGTTAAGCTAAATGAAAAATGGCATTATCAAAGGATTTTTTGTGTGTTCTATGTTAGATAGTGTAATGTAATGTTCATGTATGAAATCTATTTTCCAAGACTGCTAAACTAATCGGTCATTCGGTACTTGATTCCTTGTAATCATGCCAATGTATTAAAATAATGCACTAACTCTGGGAATCTAGGGTCGGGGTGTTACATTTGGTATAAGAGGAACTTTAGAAATAACCTTAGAAACTAGATTTAGATAAACTCTGATTAGAGAACATTACCCTAAGATTGATTTTTTAGATTATTATAGAATGACTTCTTAGAAATTTAGTAATGTAGAAATTTTGTGATTTTTCCCAGAAATACATTCCTATCTGGATATAAGAAGGTTGAGAAGGCTCTGGCATAGATGTATCTTTGGGTAAAACACAAAAACACAGCTTTGAGCTAGAATCGAACGGGAACGGGTGCACGACAACGGGACTTGCTACACTCTTGGTTATGACACTCCCATGGGATATGGTTAGGATAATTATCATTTTCATTACAAAGGATTATGAAGTGCTTATGAGTATATACTTCCTCAAAGAAATATTTTTTTATGATTATGGATTATATCCCTAAACTGTTCAATCTACATTAGGTATTTTAGAAGATTGGAATTATTCATTGGAATTAATAAACTGAACTAGTGTACGCCATTGTATAGATATGGCACCTAATATATGAAATGCGAACTCCAGTAATACGTATGATATAATGAGAAAGAAGGATCATATCATTCATAGTATTAATCCAACATTTAGAAAAGGAAATTGTCTCCCATGTATTCTCAATATATGAAGATATAATATCGTGTGTTAATAAGATAACTAAAGAATTATTTGAGTCCCATGGATTTGAAGAGAAGAAAGAGAAGAAATGGATGGAAGAGAGAAATATGGATTATGGGAAGAGAGAAAAAAAGGATTTTCCTATATGTGATAAATGTGGAAACAATAACTTTGGTAAATGCTTGAATGGAATGGTAGTTTGTTATATGTGTGGAGAAAAAGGACACCATGTACGTGATTTCAAAGGTAAGAAAAAGGTTTCAAATGTAAAATTCTTCATCTGTAAGGCATTGGGACACTACGCAAATCAATGTCCCAGTCATCATAGTATACCCCAAATGATGTTATTGGATAATAATCAAGTAATGATACTACCTCAGATGAAGAGTAATTACTAGTGTTCTTATGTTTTCATTATAGAATTATTTCATTTGAGTGTTGTATCAACAATATACTGGTTATATGAATTATGGAGAAAAATATGGATTGTATTGCAGTACAATTCTTTTTAGGATTTGAGATTATATGGTTCTAAATAAATTGACTTAATAGTAAGCTACACTTTTTGGAAAATACATGGTTGAAGGAAAGGTAATCCTTAATATGGTCAAAATAATGAGGTACTGATTTTTGAATAAGAGATGGCTGATTTGGATAAGTTATAATCAATATTCTTGACTACATTGAAACTAGTTAATGATTTGTATATTCCATAATTGTTGGAGTATACAACATTTTTGGGTTGAAGGAGTATATCCAGTATTCTGTAAGGAATAAGGGATCATGAATGTAATCAATAAGGTTTTATTGTAATTCAGGATGTTGTAGTGTTTTAAAAGAATACATGATGAAGGCGTTCACATGTTATTATATGTTAAAAAGGATCTTTATTGAGTGTAAATTCCTTATAAATTTTTGGACTGAGAGTTTGGATATAAATATTATGGATAAGTCTAAAGGTTGGAATGGATTATGTTTGAGATTGGATACTATTGTTAAGGTTATTTTTGGATTTCTATTAAAAAAGGACATCTCAGAGGTCGTGTGTCAACTAGTCGCGCCTGGCAAGGCCACGAGACTTGAACATGCAACTGAAGGGTGACAAGGATGTATCACCTACCACTGGCCCACGTGATGTCCTGGATTGAATAATGTAGTTTTTAAAAAAAGCACTAGTAGATGAATTATAAATTCATTTTTTTGGAACCCTATATGAATAGGATAAATAGAATATTTTTTTAGTTCTATTATCTTGTAGAGTGAAAGACGACTTTGTGGTAGAAATCAGTTAAAGGATGGAACTTTACTTGATAAGTTTTTTTCTTCTCTTATTCTATGAAGAAATTAATTCTTAAACTTTATGTAAGGGATATTATAGCTAAAAATGTGTTATCCAAATACCTTATTTTTTTTTGAATAAATGATATTTTAAATCATCATTGATTGATGGCTTTGAGGCCCTAAATTCTATAATTGTTTGTGACCGATGGCCTTAATAAATCCTTGTAAATATTTAAATTTTTCCTAAAATTATGTGTCTCTAATTTCCATGAATTTTCTCTTAATCGAGATCATAATTTGGTGGTTATTTTTTCATTAACCTTTTCCTCTAATTAAGACTAAATTTTATTAACCCAATTTCTGATGTGGGTTTTCCAACAATGGTATTTTCTATTTTCAACCTTTTATTTTCGAAGAACAATTTCAAATTACTAGGATGCAATTTATTGAATGAGGAAAGAAGTAACTCCCCAATATTTCATAGTACGTTATTTCTTTAAAGTAATGCAATAACTTGTACTACATGCGATACTGAGTTCAAGCGCACCACGACTTACCGAACTAGTTGTTCAAAAGCGGTTATGAATAGTATTAACTAAATCTTCAACTTTATATAATCCTTATAATTTTAGAATCTATATTATGAGTTTTTTAGACAAAATGTAAGAACAAATTCATTTTTTTCGTATAAAAGAATTATTTTTCAAAAAATTCAATTTTACGGCATCTTAATGGTGAACCCTTTTTAAATCCAATATTTGAAAATTTTATATATTCAATTTTAAAAAATAAACTTCTTCTTTATAATTGGGACATAAATATTTAGTTTCAATAAATTTTCTGTTTTTTCTGATAACTTACACTTTTGGGTGAATAGTGAAAAATACTATATTTTAACTGAAAACAACTTTTTTTAATCAAAATAATTTATAGTGTTGAATTTTACATTTTAATGGTTTGGAAGTATAATTAGATTATATTTTTACCATTTAATCCAATGATGGTCATTGTAAGTAATTTCACTTTTAAATTGGTCATAAACAATTGTAAATCTTTTGATAGTTATAATTTGTTAAATATAAGCCTTTTGGGTTTAACAATGGGAATTAATTTTAAATTAATTATTGAAACTTATATGTTTTGAATTTGGTAAAATAGACTTCATTTTTGAATTCAAGAATATCAAAATTATCTTAGGGTGAAATTTAATTATTTTTCTGAAAACTTTCAATTTTTGATGAATAGTGGAAAATACTGCGTTATAGTTTAAAACCGAATTTTTATTAATATAATAATTTATTTAATTTAAATTTATTTTAGGTCAAAATAGATGTATAATAACTATATAAGTTAAATATTATTCATTGGAGTCATTTTATAATAAGTTTAGATATATAAAAATTTTATTGAACTTTTTACCGTCTTTTACCCACCCCCTAGGAGCATTTGCAAATTTTCATGAAACCTAATTTTACCTCTTCTGTGAATTTAATTTCAAAAATCCAAGAGACACGGTTGATATCAGTAAGTAAAATGTGGTTCAATAAGAAGAAAATAATTTTTTTATGAATAGTAATTGTTTACTTTAATTTACCATGGTTAAAAGTAAATAGGGTAATTTAGGCTAAAAATGCTATTATTATCACAATAAAACATGTTATTATTCTATTAGATATCTTTAATTTGAGCAAAAACATCCTTTTAAATAAAATATAAACCTTTAGGTCCACTTGTATTAGATTAGGACATTTATTATTATTTAATTCAAAGAAGAGTTAAAAGGGTTAAAATCAAATTTTAATAAATAAAACATTTTTAACATAGGGTTATACATATAATAAATTAGACTATAAATATTAATTAGAAAGATAAAATGATTTACTAAATAATTGTATTTTATTTTTAATTTTTATACATTGAATAATTAAATTCATTTATAACCCAAGGATGATGTTGTAATTACCTTATTAATAAAAGATTAAAATAATTGATATTATAAATACCCAAATAAATGTAATTTGAGACTTCAGATGAATTAAAATAATTTTATAGGTTAATATGACATTTTAGGGTTTCATCAATCAATTTTTTTTGAAATAATCATGCTGTTATCAGTTCAAAAAAATACCAAATTCTGTCAAAATTGACATAAAATAGTTTTAAAAACAAATATTATATTATTAATTGATATAATGGTCCTAAAAATATAAAGTTATGCCAAAAGACTTATATAATAATATATATGACATTAATGAACCAATGGGGGTTCTATTGGCATTTTATAGTAAGTTTATTAACCATATAATATAAAAATACAAAGAGACATGGTAAATGTCGAACTATTTAACTAAGAGTAAAATCAAAATGTTAAGGTTAATATGGTGACCTAAACCTATCTAAAACCTATTGGTTGAGATGTTTTAGACCCATCCCCAACTTAGCCTTTAAATAATTCATTTTTGAGACATTATAAACCGAAAATGAATTTATTATAAAATAATATTTGTAGTTTTTCCTAAGGTGGCCCTCACCCCTCTTATAAAAGGGAACTTCTCCTTCTCTCATATTCACACCTTCGAAGCTGTTTTACTCGGCCAAAGCCTGCCCCAATATCCTCCAAACTATCCTAGATTCATCCTAGAGGCCTTACATTGGTAATAAAGCCAACCTAAGGATCCATTTTTATCAAATCAAAAGGAAGAACCCAAAGAAAATGTAATGATTTCACCACCATCTTTTAAGATCTCTTATTCTTCCACTTACTATTTATTTGTTGTTTCCATTCTAAAATAATAACTCCACTATCTTCTATATACAGTGATTTTATTATAAAAATGGCACAACTATATTCATTATTCTATCCATATTATGAATGATAATTTCACCATGCGTGCGTACGTACAACTTATCGTCTCCACGCCGTGGTGTAATTTGTTATTCAACACTATGTTATTTGGATAGATATAATGATGAGTAATATGTGTATAAATAATGAAAAAATGATAATGTCTCTATAGAATTAAAATATCTTCCAATTTCACACCATTATGGAAATGATATTGTCGCTCATTCGTATGTATGGATTACCGTCTCCACAACGCGATGAGATTAATTTCCATGTTCACCATTCATTGAGGATTATAAAAATATATATTACAAATAAGTATGTAATATAAGTAATAATAATGCTACTATATATATATATACTTACATATATATTATTCACTTATTTCTGTTTAATACGATATGAAAATGGAAATAGCGTTTATGCGTACGTACGAACTGCCGTCTCCATAAACGGTGTTTTCCATTTCATATTTATGTCTATTATACAAATTTATATTCTAAATATATATGGTATATAAATAATGTTTTATATTCTGGAAGTATTTAAATCTTGATCTAAGTGATACAATCAAAAGTAACAAGTCAAAACACGTACAATAAAGAAAGCGATTATTTCCCGAAATGTTAATTTAACATGTAAATTATTATTAAATGGGTATTTTAAAGTCACAAATGAATCATGCATGATATCATAAATATTAATATGGTTCAGGTATAATTTATTAACATACTTCGATCTTTATGCAGGAGGTCAAACATACCCTGTACTAAAGGAATGTGCAAGATAAGGGTTAATTATCAATCTCATTATTATCCGAGATTGTTTATGTGTAAGTATTTACTGGGACATTTTTATCATCCATGTTAATTTTTTATAAAAATGATTTCAAAATAAATATTTTAAGGATTTGTGAAAGATACACTTTATCAAGATAATAATTTTAAATATTTTTAAGATTTATCTTTCTAAATCATTTAAATTAATGTCCATGTTTTAAAAATGGTTTTAAGTATTTATTTATATGGACATGAATGTTTTGAAATAATAATTATTTTTAAAAGTTTCAAAGTGGCATGAGACACTTTTATTCAAAAATTTCTTTTAATTTACTTCCTTTATAAATGTGTTACATTTAAATGATTTCAAAAAAAGGATATTTATCTCAATGGTTTTTAGTGATTATTTTCAACTATGTCAACATCATTTTTGGATATTATTCTTGATTGAGGTTGATTTACTATAAATAAAATATTAAATATTTTATTGAATAAAATATAATATGTTTGACTGTGAATGCGATATTTTTATACCATTCATGGTTTATGGTTATTGTATTGACATTTCTTACGCTAGTTTTAATACGAATGTTTATGTTATGTTTCAACCTTTCTATATGAGGAATGTGGTGGACTTAGTAAGTGACGGGTGGTGCCCTCTATAGCCTCATGATTCATCGGTAGGTATCATGAAACAAACTAGTGTCTTAGAACTATATCGTGACAAAAAAATTATTTGTAGTCTTGGCACAAGGCCTTGACTATGTGGTAATGATGTTCAGCGTTAGGCATTCCCTCATTATGAAATTAGTTATTACATGTGATTATTAGAGTAGAATAATATCAATGTGCATGTTTATATTGTAATGTTTGATTTAATTTTTCCATATTATGTTCAAGTTTATATTTAAAAGTATATTGTTTTTATTTCACATCTTGCCTTAAAAGTTTATAGCTTTTGCTAAATTATTTACCCTGTTTGAGCATCTGAGCTCACCCCTTTCTTATGTTTTATTTTCCCAAGATCCCAAGAATCATTTTATGTTTTAGATGAAGGGTTAAGTTAAACGAAAAATGGAATTATTAATGGATTTTTTGTGTGTTGTATTTTAGAAAGTGCAATGTAATGTTCATGTATGCAATCTACTTTCCAAGATTGATAAACTAATCGGTGTTTTGGGACTTGATTCCTTGTAATTATGCAAATGTATTAAAAAAATTACCGACTTTGGGAATCTGGGGTCGAGGAGTTACATTAATTATATTAATTTTGGTCCATTTTACTATGAAAATTAATTTACATTAATTTAATTATTTATGAAATTCTTATAGTACCCCTCACCTTATTATGAAAGGGAACATCCTCTCCTATTTTCATCACACATTAAAAGAAATTTAGTTCAGAAAATACCTATAAAAATCCATTATTATTATACATAAACATGTTTTACTTGTCTTAATTTTTTTATAATACAACCCTTATTGGGTTTTAGGTGTAATGAACAAGAAGTTGTCTAAAGAAGAGGTACAATCTTTAATAGAGTGTTTTAGTTTTATTTATTATTCTACCTCTATAAAATATTTTTTAAAACATGATTAAAATTTTAAAAAATTATGATAATTATAATGAGATGTTTCTAGGTAAATTTAATAACCTATTTCCATCTCTCCTCCCATAAAATAGTAAAAAAAACATCATTCTTGTGTATGATAGACGACAGCCTCATGAACAGATATAATTTGTTTTCCATCCAAGCCTCTCAAGACATGTTATAATGATAAGTTTAATGTAATTATACAATATTAATGACATATAATTAATTCTTAAAAATTATTATACCATATATTTCCTTACCATTCTATTCTTTGAAAAATGATAACGTTGTTTGTGAATACTTATGAATTAGCACCTCCATTAAGCGATGCGATTCATTTTTTCTCATCACATCACATGGATGGTACATAATAGTGTATTTAAATAAATAATATTTTATTTATGATATAATTAATATTATTTATAGATAAAATAAAATTCACCTTCTTTTTAAAATAATTTTTTAAAAACTAAAACGTCACTCTTGTGTGTGTACGACCTACCTTCTCCAAGATTATAACATAGGACATTTTTTGTAAACATCTTACATGATTGGTTTTAAATTTATAATATATATATATATAAATTATTATTATTTGATGATTATAATTCTGTATGTTATGTAATAATTACAATTTTAAAATGGTATGCCGACCCAAAGCATTTTGGACATACAATCCATAATATTATCAAAATGTTTGATTGAAATTAATTGATTCAGTAATTTTATATAACATGGTTATAATTGAAAAATAATAAATAATAAACATGAAATTTTTTCTTAAGAATTTAAATAATTTAAATAAAATTATTATTAAGGATGATAAGGAATACACATGATGAGTTGGGCTCAAGGTATGTGACACTTTACTTTATAAACTCATTTTAAATATTACAAACAATTTATTTTACAAATATTTCTCTATAAGTCCATTTTATTAAAATAAATTTATTTATATATATATATGGATATAAATTAATTATAATGTAAATTTTATATCCCTTTTTAATTTATTTTTAATGTTTTCAAAAGGAATATTTTTAAATATTTTATATGTAACATTTTGACTTTTCTTATAATGGACAAAAAATTTCAATTTTAATGTTTATGGAATCAATGGTTTTTTTCCATCACAACCATTACATTATGTTGATATTACTTAAAAATATTCTATATTTTATTCTATAAGAAACCCAAGTTACCTTTATTTATTTTTTTTTTAAAAAAATTGTTTTAAAAGAATAGGGAATTTTGGATATCTAGAAATGTTTGGCATTTGGGATTAATGGTTATCTCTAAACAAACCTTTTTTATTTTCGTTATACCCATTATCTCTCTAAATCACATTCTATATCTCCATCCTATGTTATTTAATTATATCTAAATTCAGTGTGAGTGTGTGTGTGTGTGTATCCCTTACATATAAACCAATCTCATTCTCCCTTCTGTTGATGGTTTAATACAATTTTTATTTTCATTTCTCAAATTCAATATTTAAAATCAAACCATATTAAGGGGTGCTTTTATATTCCATGATCCTTTTATATAGTGATTATTTAATGTTTCTATTACAAAAATTAACACCTTATACAGATACCTATTGTTGTTTACTTAGATATAAACATCCTAATATTTAATTCCTTCTTATATTTGTAATCATCATGAAATTTTCTTTGATTATGGAATGAATAAAGTTTATGAAATACATTTATTTTCATTGGAAAGTATTCTGATTATTCCATATGATTGATTTCCTTTCTTAACACACATAATAATGAACATTTCTGGATGTCTAAATCTATATATATCTCCAATGCACTGGGTAATTTTATTTTAATGGGATGTTACGTAAGAGATTAGGAAAAAAACCTAATCCACAAAAAGACTATGTCGACCATGTGATATTTTATTTGTAGTTATATAAAACATATTCTATTTTGGTTTTTTCTGTTTCTTTCATATTTACTACGTTAACATGACCCTATGATATTATGTACTATATGTTATTCTCTCATGTGATTACTCATGATCTTATATTTAACTGAAAGTATATGATACTTTATTAAGGTGATGTTTATAACTTTTTTTGAAAATGTTTTCTTATGTTTTTCCTGATTTCAAAGGAACCTTTATGTTTTTTATTTTTTGTTTAAGATTTATTAATAAATTATCTATGAAAATATCTAGGTAGAAAAGTTGATTTCCTGGGTAATAAAATGAAAATTTTGAGTTTAAGTATAAATTTTAAAAAAGGAAAATCATGTATAAGTAATCATAAACTGACAGGATGCTTTCTATTTTTTTATTTTTTCATTACAAATATTTTTTGTTCTTATAACACATTTTAAAATATTTTTCATAATGTTTTAAGGATGTTTAGGGAGAAAGATTATGTTAAGATGGAAATTTTTGATGATATTTCATGAAAACCAAATTTTCTATCATAAAAGATTTGTTTTTTTAGAAAAATATATACTATATGGAGGTGTACAATTTGTGATATGTTATATATGTAAGGGTGAGAGCCTAATTATCTAAAATTAAAAACTATAAAAGGTCTTTAGTTGTAAGTTAATGAATTATTGAGTTATTCTTCCTTATCATTTTTATTCTCTTAATGGGAATTTTAGATCACCACTTTTATCTATATATTCCCAAGGTTATCCCACACAATTTTAGGATATAAAAGGGATTTATGAGCTCATTATGGAGAGTAAAATAACAAAAATATTATTATTTATCTTTTATGTACCTTGTAATCAATAAATTCTAGGCCTCTTGGATATTTATGTCAAAAAAATATAAAAATGATTGGTACATAATAGTTGGTATAAAAGGAATGGTTTAGATGACTCTGTAGATTATTACGTTTTCATGTGATGTTAAATTTTAGTTTATGGATACCATAATAGTTTTATAATTTTATGGTTGATCAAATGTTTAATGGCATAGAAACCCATTTTTCTGTTTCATGTGATGGAATTATAGGATGATTAAATGTACTTTGGGAGAAATTTATGGGAATTAAACCTTCTCTTGTATATATGTTTTAATGAAAATTTATCTGGGGAATAATGCCTTTAAATTTTGGGGACATAAGTTTAATTGTATTAATAACCTTTAAGGTTTACATGATATTTGAAATTTAGGTAATTATGGGTTATTACAATTTGGGAACATAAGTTTTATTTTATTGATAACCATGGGATTGAATTATGAATTATTGGTTAAGTGAGTAATGTTATTTAATAATAAGATCACTACAAATTTGAGGAACATTATATGATTAAGGTAAATATAATATTTTGGGATTTTACATCAGTAATAGAGGTTGTATTATCTATTGGAAGAATATATTATTTTAATGTGTCTTTATAATGATTTAAGATATATTTTAAAATAAATTGAATGTTTTATAGATTATATGATTAGCTAATATACATTTTTAGATATATGACTTTTGGAGTGACTTAGGTTTCTTAGGGTTAAAGGTTAAATTAATCTCATAATATTTTTTTTATCAAATGCTTTTGTTTTTTGGGATTCAAACTTGTTCATGAATATTTTGATGAATTTTAAGGTTATTTATTTATCAAATGATCAATTTCGAACTTAGGGTGTTATTGTTGACCATTTAGTTATTGATGATGTATTTCCCAATATAATGGTTTATTCATTTTATAAATTATCTTAACTTGTTGTAACCATTTTGGTTTCAATTATTCTATAAAGAGTGGGGGAATATTTTTTTATACTTATTTGGATCTATGTGATACATTTGGAGTTGAGTTTTGTGATTAAATCATGAAAAATTCATCATTAATGCTCATTGTTTGAATAAAAAATGATATTGAGGTGGAAATCGGTTGAGGAATGAAATTCGACTTACAATGTATATATAATTATTTAATTTCTTAGTCATGATTAGAAAATAATGAATGAACTATAGTTAAAAGTATCTTGAAATAAGAATTTTATCCTAGTATATTCATTACCAATGTGAAAATATTCTTTTTATGACTCTTTTTGTTATATTTTTGTGGTTGTTATCTTTATACTGATTATTCACGTACTTGTGATTAATGATCTCTCTCACTATCCATAATTATTTGAATATTAAACTTTTCTTCCATGTCAATGTTTTCACTTCCCACTATTTTTATCCTATTTGAAAACCTATTATTTGTTATTCCAAAAGATCTTTATACTTTTTTTTATTTTTGATGGGATCTATTATCAATCGTTCTTATAATGTGAGATTTAAATAAATGAATTTTTAGATGTCAGAAACATTATTACCAAGATCAAGTTAAATTAGAGAGGATTTAATTTATTTAAGGGGGTAATGTAAAACCCTAGATTTGGAAAATCATAATATACTCAATAGCTTTCTTAACATGAAAAACCAAGCATTATGCAAATTTGGATACATTATGAAAATATTATTATTTAATTTTTATTATTATAACATAGATGCTGAATATGTGGGTATCAATTGGATTAACTATAATATATATATATATATATATATTAATCAATAAATAATCATTTAATTATTTTTATGGAATAAATAATCAACTTTTAGTAAAGACATTTTATTCTTCAAAAATACATTTTCCTCAAAAATATTTTTTAGGGATTTTTGAGAGTGAATATTATAAGTAATATAATTAAATTTTAGAAATTTCATTTCATAAAATATATATTAATTTTTAAATCATCATGTAAAAATTTTCTTGCAATGGATTAATATGATTTTTCTGAAAATGTTTGAATTTTTAGTGAATAGTGAAAAATAATGATTTTTATTTAAAAAATGTATTTATTTTTAATGAATTTATAATTTAAAAAACTTTTTGAGTTATTTTTAATACTAATTTAGTTTCTAGTTATGAATAAAAATCTTATTATAATCTTTGAAATGTATTTTATTGTTAAATTGGTTATGAAAACATTTTTATACATAAAATGCCTTTTTTGAAATCCTATTATTTGTTTTTTTTTTCTGTTTTAATTTTAAATCAATTTAGGACACTTGTAAAAATTGAATATTGAAATAAAATTCCACATTTATAATTTTTAGGTCCAAATTTGGTAAAATAGCCCTTTTATGTTTTTCATTATAAATAATTACCATGGTAATTAATTATCACTAAGGTAAGGGTATATGTGGTAATTCGGGTTAATAATATTATGATAAAGACTAAAATATGACCATACCACTTAACTTTATAATATTTTATGAGTGTAATTTGACTATTTCCATCTTGGTTTCAATAATATGGAAACTTTGTTCCATATTTCATTGTTTTTTACATTTATTTTATTTTATTTAAAGAATTGTAAAAAAATTATTTCTATTTATTTTAATAAATAAATTTCTTTACATTGGGATAAATATATGAAATGTTAAATTTTAAATGGTCTTTTGGGATATAAATAATTTTTTATCATGATAATTTATTTATAATTTTTAGTAATGGAATAATAAATTCAATGTTTTATAGAACATGGAAACAATATTTATTCAGTTAATAGAATACTAAAATAAATGATTTTAAAAATATTAAAATTTTTACACTATGAATGAATTGTTATGCTCCAAAAAATTTGATAAATATTACATGTTAGTGATATGTGGAAGAATTATATTCAAATTCCCATTCTGTCATATTATTTTCAATGTCAAATTAATGTAATATTGTTAAAAATGAAAATAATGATATTTTTTGTTGAATAATATATTATAAAATTATTTAAAATTCATTAAAATGTTAAATAAAAATTACGGTGATAAATATCCAAAAAAGTACTATTTTTTCCATTTATTATCCAATTTAAACCATAATTATAAATTTTTATCCTGTTAATTTTTAGAAATTCATTATCACGATTAAGGTTAGAATTGGTAACTAAGAGGTTAATCCAAAATATAAGCTCTAAAATTATATTAAAACATATAAAAATATTATTTTATGATTATATTAATAACTTATAATCCATTTAATTTAATTAATTATATTTTATATAGTGGTAAAAATATGAACAATGTTAACGGTGAAAATATGAATAGTATTACATTTGAACTCTAATTTTTCTTTTATAGTAATTATCATGACCCATAAAAACTACAAAATTTTTTTATCATTGTAATTAAAAAAATGTTAGTAGAAGGTTAAAAAAACGTTAACGGTGAAAACATTACATATTCTTATCCAATGGTTATTGGATGAGATTATATATAATAATAATCATATTATATTTTAATTATATAAATTTATATCCATTTTAATATGAATATTTATTTATATTAATTTAATTCATTAATAAATTCCAAGAATACCCCTACCCTCATTATAAAAGACACCTCCTCTCCTCTTCTATTCAAACCTCCAATTATTTTTTTTCATTCGAAACCTAAATAAATAATGTCTTCACATCCCTCCACATGTTATAGATATATGTTTTTTGGAATAATACCACCCTTATGGGGTAAAAGGTATATGGAAAAGGAAATTTTTGGAAGAAGAGGTGTAGTCTTTAACTGAATGTTTTAGTTTTATTCCAAAATCTACATCATTCAAATATTATTTAAACATGATGAAATAAAAACAAATGTTTTTTTATTTATACTAATATACCATTATTTTAATGTAAAAACCTATATATATCTTCTCTTCAATTAAATGGTAAACAAAATCCACATTCATGTGTTTGGAGGACTACCGCCTTGTGAACTGATGGAATTCGTTTCCCAACACCACCTCTCATAGATTGTTATAATAATTTATTTAATATATATATACATGATTCTAACAAAATACTTATAAATATTTAAAATTAATACAGAATATATTTTTCTTAACTTTTCATTCATTAAAAAATTATAACATCATTCGTGTGTATATGTGGATTACCACCTCCATGAAGCAAAGTGAATCATTTTTCATCACCTCATAAAATGGATTATATATAGAAGTGTATTTAATGAAATAATATTATATTTCTCATATAATTTTAATTTTATAAATTTAAATTAATACTTTCTTTATTTCTATATTTATCATTAAAAAATGGAAGCGTTATTCATTCCCATGTATTTCCTACCATCTCCAAGATTGTAACGTAGTTCATTTTACCTAACCAAATTTTAGGATTTTATTTTAAAATATAGATGATGTATAAAATATTTAATTATATAATTATTACTATTTATTACATTAATGAATAGTTAAACACTTCACAATATTCAACCTACCAACATCATTTTAGACAAACAATCCAAAATATCATCAAAATGACTGATAAGATATTAATTGATTAAATACTGATATATAAATTTTTAATAATTGAAATAAAATGAATAATAAAAAATAAATATTTATTAAGAAAGTAAATAATTAACATAATTATATTACTCGGTATGATAAGGAATGCACATAATGAGTTGGGATCAAGGTATATGACACCTTACTTTAAAAACCTCATTTTAAATGGTTTAAAATTTTATTTTATAAATATTTATAATCCATATCCATATTTTTAAGATTATTATTTTGATTTATTTATATGTAAATAAATTAATTATAAATTAAATTTTAGTTCAGGTATATATTTAATTCAATTATTTATAAATTGAATCTTTTTATGTATTTTATACCGAATTCTTTGAATTTTTTTACAAAAGACAAAAATAATTTTTAATTTTGAGATATACAGTGTCAATAGTTTTTCCCACCACCAAAACCATTAATTGAATTTTTGGATCCTTGATAATATTAAAATTTTAATTAATTAAAAAATCTAATTTACATGTTTTGAATTACTATTAAATATTGTTTTAAATGGAATGATTTTTCTAAATCTAGAAATGTTTTGCTTAAGGGTGTAAGTGATCTATCAAAACCATGCTTTTTTATTATGGTTGTGACAATTATCTGACTAAAAAACTATATATCTCATTTTTATGTTATTTATTGATTATAAATTATTTATATATAACCCTTAAATGTATACCTTACTCATTCTACCATATTTTAATGTGGTAATACAAACCCTAAGTTCATTTCTCAAATTCATTATTTAAAATCAAACCTAATTAAGGGGAACGTTCAAATTTGTTAAAACTTAATGTAACACTTATTTTATGTTTTTATTCCCAAACAAAAATCTTTTTTTGAGACTTATTATTATTTAACTTTATATGAACATCCATAATATTTAATTCATACTTCTATTTAGAATCCTCATAAAATTCCATTGGGTTATGATATGAGGCGGGATTATGAAACCAATTTCATTCCATGGGTAATTTTTTTATTATGGTTTATGATTAGTTTTATTTTTTATAGTACACGTTATCATGAATATGGTATGATGTTTTTACCTTGATAGTGCTTCAATGTAATGGGTAATGTTTCTGTCTCATTGGGTGTTCTGAATGAGATTAGGGAGTAAACCTAACCCATGATAGGACTCTGTCCACTATGTGATGTTGACTTTGAAGTTAGAACATACTTATTATTATGTCATTTTTTGTGTTTCTACAACATTTCCTATGATTTAACCATTTTAAAGGATTAATTATGAGTTTTATTTTTAATTTTTTATTTATTATTGAATATTTTTTTTGAATATTTTGGGGTAGAAAAGTCGATTTCTTAGGTAATAAAACGTTTATTTTGATCCCAAAGATTAATTTTGAAAAAGAGAAATCTTATTTAAGTATTCATGAACTAAAAATGTTTATTTATTTTTATATATATCTTACTGATATTTTTGTGCTCATATACATTTTAAATGTTTTTCATAGGGTTATGTTGATATGGAAGTGCATGTATGAGGTAAAGATAAAATTTCTAAAGATGTGATATAAAAATAAAACTTCTTATATCGTAAAAGTTTTTTTCCATGTAAAATATTGATAATAAGTAGATGTTTACAAATTGTGATGTAATATTTATTTAATGTTTCAATCCTAATTCTCTAAAACTATAACACATAAAATATACTAAATTGTAAGAAAAAGAATTGTTGACTAAATCTTTATATTTTATACATCTTAGGGACCAATGAATGATTTAAATATTGATATCATCTATTTTTTCAAGTCATGAATGGTTCAACATAACACTTTGTTTTTATAGATAGACATATTTAACCATAAATTGACCTTCATGATAGAGAAACCGAAAAATAGTCATTGTTAGTCTTGAGATGTGTTGAAATTATTGTATTTATCTTTGGTTGAGGATCTTGTCATGTATTTTTTATGATATTTTTCTTATGATGTGAAATTCTATCTGTTTGTGAAAAACAGGTTTGATGATAAAATGATTTATATTTTAAAACAAGGCCTATGATATTTTTTTAAATGGGTTATTATTTTTAATTTCTTTAGTGGTTGAGTTCATTTGGAAATTTGGAATATGTTTTAAGTGTAAATTGTTTTTTTGATCAAGTCAACATATGTTATAAAATATATGAGTTTCCAATTTTAATGTAAATTGATTATTTCTAAACTATATTTTGGGTCATGTTTGGGTTTTTACCCTTAACATGTGTAAAAGAAATGGGAGAAAATATTTCAATCTATTTAACACAAAAGTCATTTATTTTAATAGTATACATAGATAATCATATTTATTTAAAAAAATTATGGTAGTTTTAAAATCATTTCATTAATGTTTAAAATTATCCAAGTTAAGTGTAATATTTGGGTTTGAATTTTAAAATGATTTCCATATACATTTTCATAAAAAGGATATATTTTTATAGTTCTGTGGTTTTAAAAGTATGATTTTGGGGTAGTTTGTTGTGTTTTATGGACATGACCACTTAAGGTTCTATGTCCCATGTTGTTTAATGTAATTATCCAAGGATTGACTAGTGTGAATTAAGAATGGTTATCTTAAGAGTATTTCCTATCTGTATTTAATACTGCATAGGCCCCTAATTGAGTGGCAGGTGTTGTGTTCACAAACTAGTAATGTTCCGTATATTTATTTATTTTTTGAGCCTTGTTGTAATGGTTAGACTAATGAGGGACAATTTTGCTTAGAGATACAAGCATGTTGGTTTATGATATTTCCATGGTTTATATTGTAAGCGTTTTAGGTTTTATGGGTGAGTTCCCAAAATTTAGTGAAACCATCATGATTTTTGTTGTGTCTCTTTTAGATAATTAACCTTTTGGGTATTTACACTCATGGATTTTAATGTAGTGTTTCCTTGTAGATGTATTGTCTTATTATATTCTTGGGAACATACTTGGTTTCCTGTTGGATTAATTGCTTGTTTTGGTATTGTTCATGCCCCATTATTAATTTTTCCCTTGGGTGGGGTAGGCCATGGGTTAGTTTTTTCTTATTATTTAGATATAAAAACAACATAGTATGAATTCATTGATATTTAGTGGAATAGTTTGGTTTTCATTTGTTATGTGGATACCACAATGTAGTGTTTTATATCAGAATTTATGTATGATAGTTTTCCATGGATTTTGATCTAAACACAGTCAAAACCATGATGTGACCCATAGGTTAGAGCTTTGTAATTTCTTAATAGGGCATATATTTCATTTTTCTATCTTTTTTGGTTGTAGTGTTTCGGTAATTCAGTTTTGTAAACATTTAGGATATCACTTGGATTAGTTCTATCCATGGGGTTTTGGACAACATTTTTTTGGTCTATTATAGCTTGTGGGGTTTTATAATATCTCTTGAGAGATTCTTGTAATTTTGGTTGTTGTCTTATTTTAGATCAATTCAAAATGGTGGGGAGACCAATGCATGATCTAAATATATTTAGAGATTATAATTTTCCTACAGTTGATTAGTTCTTGATAATTTTTTCTTGATAACACTTTGTGTTTTTTGACGATTCATCTGGTAGTTTGAGGACCCATCAATTTTCTTTAGGGTTTATTTTATAATTTATTATCATTAAATGTATACTTTCACTTAAGAATTTTTTCTGGTATAAAGTGGAATGTTGCGATATTTTTTAATCCCACTATGCCATTATAGAGTTTAGTTTAATCATTTTTTTGTGTTTTAGTATATTTTAAGTTCCCAAGGAGTTTCAACTCGAAACATGAAACATTTAGAGTTTTTTTGAGGTGAATGATTAGGAGTAAACAATAAGGATACCCTTATGAAATTTAATTTTTAGTTAATTTATTTCTACACATGATTTTTTCAGAATGTGTGGTGCATTATTATGTGAAAACAATGTAGATTTTGGAGAAACATTGTAGGAGATTTAGTGAGTCCAAGTCAATGTTCCTGACTTTTTTATGGTAAAACCATGTAGAAATGTGTGTGATTCCCTATGTTTTTCGATAGTTCCAATTGTTATAGTTGGATTATGGTTTCTCTAACAGTGTGACATACTAGGGTGAACCGTAAGAGTGCATCTTGGCTAAGAAGTGGATAATGAAAAATTCATGCATGGTTTAGAAAATTATAACAACTAACCAAATTCATTAAAAGGGTAATTAGCTATATTTACCTTCATTAAATTTAATCCTATACCCATTTTTATATCCCCCTCTTACTTGAACATAATATGATCCTCCCCCTCCTTAGGATTCTTATCATTATTCCATCAATTTTGGTTGCCATATCCATTAGATTCAAGTGGTTCTCTTTATGGTAAGTCTTTATAAACTTGATAATATATTTGATTCCTTCTTTCAATTTTTTATTGTTCCTCCCATTAAACCTATTCTATTTTAATATTATTTTTGGGTAAATATTGGTCTAAATCATGGTGATTTTCTTGTTTAGGGGTTTTAGGGAATTAAGTTTCTTATGGGATTACCCACCATCATAAGAAACAACTTCCTACATGATCCTCATTGAACCGTGGTGGGTTTTTCCTTATTATAACTTTCTATTACATTGCTTCAAATTATTTATTGTTTTAATATATTTATTAATTTAATTTATACTTATATATATGACCCTAGAGGGGCCAAGAGAATTTTAAATTATTATTAATCCTTAGCATGGAATGATATTTCATGAAAAGTGTTTACGAAAATTTCTAAATATAAGCTAAAGAATTATTTTTTGTTTTAAAAATAGTGAAGGGAAATAAAATTATGTTTTTAGTAGTTTTATTAAGTTGATTGTATTTAAAACCATGTTTTTGGGTGTTTTGGAAATGTTTAAATGTTTCTAATGGGTTGTTTGATCCATAGTGGTTTTTATATCATAGGTTTTAGGTGTTTAAATAATTAAAAATAATAATAGGGGGTTGGTTGGTTTCAAAGGGGTTTTATCCCATATAAATTGTATTTTAAACTCCTTAGTGACTTTGAATGTTTTAAAAGGCGTTTTAATGTTGTTATTGAGTTCCCATTGAGTTTTAAATGTGTTTTCATATAAATGGTCACACAAGTATATAGAGATTACATTATAAATAATGAGCTTCCCTAGCATTCCGAGCATACATTAAATATGATGGTCCATTTGGAATTTTATGAAGAATAAATTTTCATAGGTGTTATGAAACCCTATTGTACCCCTTATGAATCTTGAATGTTATCTGGCTTATGATACCATGAAGGATATTTATTTTGGATTGAATTGTATATTTTTTTTATTTTTGATGTATATAGAGAAACTCCATGCCTGGTGTGGGAGGTGATTCATGAGTTATTTTTGAATTTCATATGCTTGAGTTATGTAATGATTGATTGTCCTCACCTCCATTTGATATTCACAGAATTTCTTTGTAGATAGTTAGTGCCCTTTGTGAGGGAAATCCATAGTAGATAAATTGTGATGACTAGGGACCATTTGATGACTAATTTGAGATGGTATGACTGAAATTAGTATTTATACCATATTCTAGAAAAGTATTTTCTATTATAACATGGTTGAAGGTGTAGAAAAGACTTTACCTTTATTGATAGAATAGAAAAATGATTTCCATGGATGATATATTCCATTATACTATATACAAAGGTGTTTATGAACAATATATCTAGGTATTATGATGGGACTTTTGAGGATGTGGACAAGTTCAGTACTTCCATACTAGGTTCTTTGTCACCAGTTCAAGTCCATTATTACTAGACTCATAGGACGATGGCATTGAAACTATGATCTTCTTTAGGATAATTTATGGGATTTATCATTATGATTTTATTATATACCCAACTGATTATATTATTTTTTATTAATTATATTTTTGTCATTTGATTCGACTTATTATGTGACTTGACATAGTGGTGTCTGGCTGTGTGGCTTCTTTCTTCTTTATGTGGCTTACATTTTCAATATTTGAAAACATATATGGAAATATTTCCAAGGAAAATTTAATGCATTATTTTAAATCCTATTTAAAATATTTTGATAAGGATTTTAAAAAGTGTGATAAAATAAGAAAAGAGAAAATGGATTATTTTTTAAACAATAAGACTGTGTTGGTTTTGAAACATGGTTTTTGGCCAATGTTCCTTGTTTTCAGTAAACGTTAGTTTTAAATGATATTTTGGTAACACATTATAAAATTTGGATCCTCTTTTAAGGGGATGATATATAAATTTAATTTTTTTTTCAAGGATTGATTTTAGGGTGGGACATTAAAATGGTGGTTTAGAAAAGCGATATAGGCCATTGGAAAATATTTTCCAAGTGATTGTTTAACATTAATACAAATCATTGAAAATATTTTTATCACAATTTGAATGTATTTTTTCATTTTAAATACTCATGTAAAATGTTTATTTTTTCTATTGTATTATAAACTAGCATTTTTTGGTTGTATTTGAAAGGAAATGCTTAGATTCGGTGGGTTTTGGTATTCCATAGATACATTTAGATCACACCTATATTATAATGTTTCAGGTCTATCCTAGCTAGTTTGGAAGGTGAATTTGGGTCACATAGAGGCTCTTCCGAGATTTTTTTTGGGGTTTCTTCATTTTTTAGTTTTTTATTGGTTATTTGGCACATTTTATGTTATATTATAGATTATTTATATTTATTCCCACTATTCTTTTTTACTTATTTGTTGTTTCCTATTTTTATGTTCAGTTCTCTTTATCTTTTGTTGGATGTATGTTTATTTTATTTCCACATCTTATTTATATTTTTTTGACGTTTAAATCATTCTCAAGTATCCTTCTATGTAACAACCTAATATTTTATGATATATTTATATTTAAATAGATTTAATTTCTTCAATAACTTGCAATATATGGAACCCCAAGTCTAAAAGAATATTAATAAAGTATACACATATTTCTTATATGTTGGATTCATGGGTATGAATAAGAATAGAGAAATTATAAAGAATATGTGTATTAAACATGTTTAAAATGAATTAATTTGTTGTAAATATATTATAAATTAAAATAAAAATCTATTTAAAGTAAAATATATATTTTTTAAACAACTTTTTTTATTTGCGCAATGTGTTTTTATAATAATAAATTAAATTGATAACCACTGGTGAATGGCTTTAATAATATTTATAGATTATAAATTAAATAAAAAAAATAATATTCATCTATTATTTTTTCTTGGAATGGTATAAGATTATATATAAAGTTTTTTTCTTGACACTGAATTTTCAAAAAATTGTTTTTGTCAGGTTTTTAACAGTTATTCTAAAATTATTTTCTTTTGATTATAGAAATTGAATCTTAAAAAATTTATTATATATTTTTTATTTTGAGGATAATTTTTTTTAAATATACCCTTTTATTTTTGGTTGATGTGAATAGTAACCATAGTAAATTTTTTTCACCTCGATGAGGGTAAAACATGTAAAATAGGGTTAAAAATTTGGGATAAGGTTTTAAAATACAATTAAAAAATTCCTTTATCCTATTGGATTGATTTAATTCTAATATTTCCATAAAAAATTGAATTTATATCGATTAGGTTCCATTATATTTTATTATTACATTTATATTAATTTAACAAAAGAATAAATACAAAATTTCAAACTCCTGACTTTAATGACTCTAAATTTATTAAAAAAGGAGAAAAAGAGGATATGTTCAGTATAAATTATAATTTTAAATATAATTTATGATTTTTAAAATGGGTGATTTATTTTTAATTCCTACTTATTTAACAATAATATTAAATTTTTATGTAACATCAACATAGTATTTTATCATTTAATATAAAAATAAAATAAATGATTTCAAATTATGTGTGGCAGTTTTATATTCTATATTCACTTATTTAATTTTTTTTCGTAGTAACATTATGTAAATATTTATTAAAATTTCATTAATAGTATTTTATTAAAAAAAATATTATATTAAATATTTTAAAACTCATAACAATATTAAAATAAAGAAATTATGATTATAAGGGGTATAAAAGGACAACCTTTTTCATTTATGAAAATATTTTACATTATAAGAAAAATTACAATCCTTTAAGGTTAAAAAATCATTACTATAGTTATGATTAGAATTTGTTAACCAAGTGGATAAAACAAAAGATAAGTTTTGAAATGACATCAGACCCTATATAAATTTCATTTTATGATTATATTTCAAGATTATACTATTTTTATTCGTTTAGGTTTTATTATTTTTAATCATATTTTTAGAATAAATTAATTATATTTTTATCTTTTTTGTAATTCTAAGTGTATCATTTTCCTCCAATATAAAATTATATCCCCTATATCTTTAATTTATGGCACCTTTTTCAATCTATATCAGCCAATACATGATCTAATATCACCATAGATTCATTAAACACATCCTAGTTATTATTTTCTTTAAATAATAATTTCCCATTATGGATTAAGGTGTAATATAAAAGTGGTTTCTCAATGAAGAGGGATAACTCTTAAGTGAGCATTTTCAATTTTATTTATTATTCTACCTTCTCTAGATGTATGATATGCATTATGAAATAATTCTCATATATAATAAATATATTTATATTTTATAATTAATATTTTTCAAAAACATTCCACCTATTTTTCATCTTGTAGAAAATGAAAACATCGCCCATGCATAAGTATGACTTATAATCTCTAGGTAGCAATGTAATTCATTTTTCATCACCATATTTCATGAATGGTTATTATTATGAATTTAGCATGTATATATTATATTTATGAAAGAATTATTCTTCTATAATTATAATATATTATCTATATTATTACCTTTCCATCTATTGGAAAACGATAACTATGATTGTGTGTATGTGTGGACTACCACCTCTATGAAGTGATGTCATCCTTTTTTCAATTAATTTTAACACAGAAGGTCATAAAGTTAAATTTAATGAATAATATATATATATATGTTATTTCAATTATTCTTCAACTATGAATTATTATTTTCCTTTCCTTCATTCTATCTGTTGAAAAAATGTAAACATCATCCAAGAGTACGTATGACCTACCGTGTCCATGTACAATGTAACTATTTTTAATATCCCTAAATTTTATGGATGAATATATATATATATATATATGGAATATAAATGATATTTATATCATTATTAACATTATATAAATTCTGTAACCATGATTAATATACAAGGACTGGGACTTCTAAAGCGAAACATGCATAAAAAATGAAGCAGTTGTCACCACCAGTAGTGACTTTAATAATGAATTATTAATAAATGTGTGATAATATGAATTAATTAAACAATAAATGTTACAATGTATATAATTAAGATTATATAGTTAAATTATAATAAATCCATGTTTATTATATATGTTCTTTTAATTCGTAAGAATAAATATGTGACTTGAGGTGAGGGATTTATGTTTCAATCCTATTTTTACTGGGATTGATTATGATTGAATTTAAATTGATGAAATTATCTTATGATTATTTGATAAAGGATTTTTATTTTATTCTGGTATTTCTATTTATATGTAATATTTATATTAATTTAATTTTCCTCAATTTAAGTACAAAATAGATCGAAATAATGAATAAGGAAAACCGACATTGTTTTGCTATTCAGTTGAAAATCCTTTTTCATTGAGGTCCGGGTTCTCTCTAAAATTTATTAATATTATCCTTTGATTTTTTAAAATTTATATTACCTATTTTTGAATTTTTATTTAAATATTTTAATGGAATATTCCAGTCATTTTTCAAATGAGGTACTATTTAAAATTTTACAAAAGTGTGAAAGGAATGTTTTATTTTAACTTCTATGGTGTGAATAAAATTTCACACCATCATTATTTATCAATGATTTGAAGAATAGTTTACATTTTTTGAATATTTTCAAAGAAATTTTTTTAATATTTTTTTAAATTTTAAATTTTAACTAAGTGATTTAAAAATGGAAAGGGTATTTTTCCCATGAAATATTCAAGTGACTCTTTTAACGAAATTTTTATGTATGATAACATACATTGATGTTAATTATGTTTTATTGGCTATGTGATCCAATGGTATCATCCTTATCCTTTTTTTGTATATTTTAGGGTTTTAATTATTATATTTTTACAAAACCCATTTATTTTTCCTACGTTATGTTATCATAAAATTATAAAATTTTTATGAAACCTATTTTCATTGCATGGGATATGATGTGATTATATAATTAAAGTTTTATAATAATGTGAACAAATGTATATGGTTTTCATTATGTGATGTGTTCGAATTAAATTATATATCACTCTAATTAATTAGTTAAATTTTGATATCTCATGAGATAATTATGAGAAATTAGTTGATGTTCTTGATCCCCTATGGAAGTAAAGTCTACGTGCTTGATACATTAAGGGAAACAACTAACTGTTATTGATACACTATGAAAAATAAGTATATATTTCTAATCGAATATGTATAATAGGTGATTATACTCTATCCACTATTATTTAATGGTGTCTGTAGTTATTCCTGACATATGAAATGGTGTCTATACCAATTATGGTTCCCAAATTCTATGACATGAACATGTGTTTCATGAATGACATATAATGATTTATCACTTTTCTAAATCATGTATTTTGAAATAATAATGTTTTATCCTTGAATCGTGTTTAAGAAACATGATATATTTAGTATGAAATTTTTATGTTATGTTAATTAACTTGTACCCTTATTCTTATCATATGATTTTATATAATCACCAATTGATATTGTTGAAATTCACCCTTATAGAGAATCTGATATATCCTTTACTTATGTTTAATTTCCCCAGGTTATGAAGAAATTTTTAAGTAGTTTATGTCAATAAGAGTATTATTTAGGATGATATTTATGGGGGATGTTTAATATCCTTCATGAAATAATAATTTTGTGTATCTAGTGTCCAAATACACTAAACCATTATGGTTCATAATTGTGTATTTGTGAAATTTATTGAATATTCATATTAAACAATGTAATATTTATATATAAAAATATTGGGTATCTATATTTGGTATCATAGTGAAGGTTTAGTTAATATTTAATGATTAATATGAGAAAACATGGGTGAAACCCTAGGGATAATTATAATTATAGGATAACATACTAAATTGTTAGTAATGACCATGAATAACCAAGATTAAGCCTAAGGTTACACAGATTGATAAGGTATCCTTATTTAGATTTCATATAAATGATATTTCAAGATTATTTTATATCTCACTCTAATTATTATAGTATGATTCTTATTGTTTTGTTTTAGTTTCTAGTAAATGTATGGAACTAGAATACATCATGATATCGATTAATGTCATGGAATGTGAAATAAGTTTCGACCAGTGAAACCAAATGTTTAAGATGTTGGAATGAATATTATTTCTTATTTTCTCATAAAACATTATCATACCATGAATCATGTTGAGATTCCAAAATATCACAGGAGTAAACAACGTATTGTTGAGTCATTCATGAAATAACATCCACCTTATTTTAGTGGATCATATGATCCTTTAGTGTCTGAGTGATGGACCAAAATCATTTAGAAAAATATTTTCTATTATTTAGTGCTAAAAACATGAAAATGTTTTCATCTTTGTTTAATATTTAGAATAAAAAGAAGATCAATCATGGAACCTTATTAATAATATAAGATAATTGGAGTAAATTGAATCTATGGAATGTGGTGAGATTAAAATTATATTTATCAATATGTACTTACATTTTTTCTATATAAAAATATTTATAAGGAATTACTTAACCTTTAGAAAAAGTGTGTGGATATATTTGTACTTATGAGGAAAATTTTTCAAGACATGAAAAGTATAATTCTCATTTAATATTCATCCCTAAAAGAAAAATGCATTGATTCTATAGTGTTTTAAATAAAAGTCTTCAAAAGGTGTTATCTATATGTTACTTTTGTATCCATGAATAAATAAATCGACTTGCACTCAATGTAGAAATTTAAATTGGATATTTCCATGATTCCCATGGTTTTGATAAGAAGAAGGAAGATCAAATCACAGGAAAAATCAATTAAATAAAATGGTGGAAAGAAATTATATCCATTTAGATTCCATAAATATGGGAAGAGATGTCAAGAAAATTTCATGAATGGAATGGAGAGGTTATTTAAATATAAAAAGAAGAGTAAAAAAACTCATGAATATCCTTAGTCAATGAATATTCTAGTTAAAAAAATGGTGGAAAATAAGTCATCAACTAATGCACCACCCACACTAAAATGCTTTAATTACAAGTTGAATGGTCATTATGCCAATGAGTGAATGAATATGAAGTTTTATGATGATGGTCAACATCAAAAACATATAAATAACAAATAAAAATGGGAATCACATGTGATCACGACTTCTAAAGTAGGTTATGAGAATGAAATGGTGATAGCTACACTTATAATTCCCTATAAAATAGTTAATTTCACATTTCATTATAAATCTACCCACTATTTTAAATATAATAAATTCATAAATGGTATCAAATTACAAGTTCCATTATTATATGTCAATTTAGTAGTAAAAACTCTTAATGTTTCAATGGTTACATCTCGACTCTATAGTCCCTCTCCGATTGATGTTTGTGGAAAATTACTTCCTATAATATTAGGATAATCCATTTAGATGAATTTTATGTGATTATAAGAATTATTTAGATTTATTTGTATGAATACAAAATCAATTTCAGAGGATGAGTAATCATATTATTATTCCAAAAGAACCTATGGCCATTTATGGTTGTGAGGATGAATACGAACATCTAATGGAAATTACTTTTATCATGTTATTTTTAATTTCTATCCATAAAGGCAATTTATCTCAAATGGTTAGAGATAAAATTAACGTTAATGATAAACCTATTTTGGGATATTTTTTATGTTTTTATTGAATCATTTTCTAGTCTTCCTCTAAAGCATGAAGTTCATTTTTCAATAAAACTCATTATTGGTGAAACACATATTTAAAAAAACTCTTTAAAGAGTGGACCCAATTGAGTTGCAGGAATTGGAGAGAAAACTCCAGGCGAATCATGATAAGGGATTCATAAACCCTAGTGCATCACAATGGAGTGAATCCATTATTTTTTGTTAATAATGAATGTGGATAGTTGTGTATTTTCATTTATTATATTTAACTAAACAACATCACTATAAAGAATGAGTATCATCTACCCTGTATCAATGGTTTTTTGATCAACTATGACGATCTCAATAATTTTATATGATTTAAAATCATTCATGATATAAATTATTGATGGTTAATAATGAAAATATTCCCATGAAAATATTTTTTACAAGGTATGAGAATTATGAATTTATAGTGATTAAATTTAGACATACCAATTACCGTACTATATTAATAGATTTAATGAACTGATTCATTAAATATTACCTTTATTAGTTTATTTTAGTATATATAAATAATGTTATTATATATTTGAGGTTCAATTAAGAGTATGAATATCATTTTAGAATGTGATGAAGTCCCCTCGGAAGAAGAAGATTTAGGAAAAAAATCATGTGTCAATTTTTTCTTTAGAAAGATTCATTCATGCATCATATGAACTCATTTGAGGTTTTTCATGGGATTATTAAAAGAACAAAGTTATTGATAAATGGCCCAAACAAACCATGTTTAATAATAATTGATGTTTTATTTGGATGGATTTATATTACCAATTCGTTTTGAGAGATTTATTAGGACTATCTAATATAATCACCATGTTGAATCAGAAGGGATTTAAGTTATTATGGGTAGATGAATGTGAATAGAATTTCAAAGAACTAAATGAAATTTTTTTAAGTGAACATGTGTTTAGAATTAATTATAGATGAGAGAGGTTTTTTGTCTATAGTTATGCATCAAATAATCTAATGAGATGTTTCCTTATGTAGAATTTTATGTAGATATAATACGACTCCCACTAATTGAAAATACAATAGAAATTATACTTGAATCAATATTTGGAGCAGGAAGTGATAATATTCACATGGAAGATATAGAGGCATAATAATTATAGAGATTAGTGTGAAATATACATAGATCATAAAAGATTAAAGTATATATTTAAATAGATATATTTGAATATGTTCTAGATAATATGGTTCTATTTGACTAAAGATTATGATTGTTCAGTATATAACCACCCTGGGAATCTAAAAAAGCATAATGATGCTTGTAGTTAGAAAAACCATAATATTTTTTTCCTAAAGAGTATTGAAAGAGATATTATGCTTATAGATTTTTAGAAGGTAGAACTTGAAATGATGGGGAAAGGAGACAAATCCTATCTTTCTCAGAGGAATATTCATCCATGCCTCCATGTGAAGATTAAAGAGGGATAGTTGGAAGATGAAGAACTGTAGAAAATAAGTAAGTAATATTCCTATGTTCAAAAAAATAATGATGCAATTAAAATGTTAATTAATATATTTTATGTACCATTAAGACTATATTTATGAAATGAAATTTAGGTGAATCTCATAGTTTGTTCTTCCCAATAAATTCTAGAATTGTTAATATGCATAGAGATCTGAATGAAAATTTCTATTTGCAAAATGTTAAAAAGTGATATTGTAGTTTATTTGTCACAATTCCTAGTATTTTAGTATGTTTAAAATAGGAGATATAATTATTAGGGGATTTCTATCCATTACCTATACCAGAATGTAAAGGGGGAAACATTAATATGGATTTCAACATCATACTCACCAAAATATTAAATGGGAATAATGTTATTTGGGTCATAATTTATCACCTTATGAATTCAACACACCTCATTACCATAAAATATAATTTCCCTGAAGATCATATTTCTATTTTATTCATTAGTGAAGTGGTGAGATTGTATGGAGTACCACATTCTATTGTATTTGATCGAAATATAAGGCATACCACGAAGTTTTGGTCATGTCTTCAGGGAAATTTTTATATGGAGTTACATTTCATCATTACTTGTCATCATTAGATAGATGTACATTCTAAGAAAACCATTCAAACCCCATAGGATATGTTGATATTATTTTTTCTAGAATTCAAAGTCATTAGGTATTAACACCTCCCTCTATTTGATTTTTCTTACAATAATATCTTTCACTCAAGCATTCAGATAGATCCTTTTAAAAACCTCGTTGATAGGAGGTGCATAACACCTACATACTGGGATAAAGTTGGAAAAATAAATATATTAGTACCTAAATTATCTAAGGATATAGAAGAGAAAGTCAGATCAATTTATTGGCATATAAGAGCAACTCAATTTTAATTGAAAAGTTATGATGAAATTTATCGATGAGATCTGATGTTTGAAGTTGATGAAACGGTACTGCAATTATTTTATCCTTTAAACATGGTTGTGAAATTCAAAAATAAGAGAATGATGATCCCTATTTATATTACTCACTTTGAAATTTTTGAATTTATTGGGATGGTGTCTTATTATTTGTCACTTCTACTTATTCCCTGTCAATTTCGTGATGGGTTTTATATATCTCTCTCAAGTTAGTGCATACCTGATCCTTCAAATGTATTGAAATCAAATTCCATACCTATGGATATGGATCACTCTTATGAGAAACAACTAGTTGATGTTATGGATCATGTATAGAAACTACAATGAAACAATACTCTTTACCTATTCAAAGTTTTATTGTGAAACCTTTAATTATAGGAACCTACATGGGGAAAAAAAGATGTGGTGAAAAAGAGATATACTCAATTTTTTATTGAACATATCTAATTTTGTGGGATAAATTAATTTAAATATGGGTATAATGTAGAACATCAATATTTTATGATATATTTCTCTTCAAAAAAAATTAATTTCTTCAATAGTTTATAATACATGCAACCCTGAGCCTATATGAACTGTAATGAAGTACACAATTATCCCCTAGCTATTATATTGGATGGTATGAAAATTAATAAACCAATTATGAAAATATATAGTGTATACATGTGTAAAAGTAATTCATCATTTTTGAATTTATTTGAAATAAGAATAAAAATCACTTGAAAGTAAAATATATTTTCTTTTTGAAAAAAACGTTTTTATGCGTTCAATGTGTTTTTATAATAATATATTCTATTGATCACTATTGGTGAATGATTTTAATGAAATTTTTCTATTATATATTCAATAAATTATTTTATCATTCATAAAATTATTTTTATATGCAAGGGATATGAACATATTTACTGTTTTATGCTTAAAAATATATATTTCTAAAAAACTTTTATCCACACATTTGGAAAACTAATTTAAAAAAGTACTTATACTACTTATAAAAATGGAATCCTTAGAAATAGATTAAATATTTTTAATAATGAGGATAAAATTTTTTATATAGTTAAATTTAATTTTTGGTTGATGTGAATTGTAACCATAGTTAATTTGTTTTTACTTCAGTAAGGGTAAACGGGTAAAATAGTGTTAAAACTTTGGGATAGGCTGTTACAATTCCCATGACACTTAAATTTATCCTATTTTATGAATTTAGTTTGACTTATTACATATATTTATTGATGATATGGCCACTTCATTAAGAACCCGGTTTTTTCTATAAAGGACTTTGGAATATTCTTGATGTTATTCCAGAGCAGCGCCTTCAGATGGCGTACGATTCTGAGCCCCGGTGTGGCCGGAATTAAATTTTCATTGCCTTCACACTGGGCAAACCGAATAAAAAGAATAACTCCTAAATGGTAACTCATATCAGAAAACTGAGGTAACCTTTGAGTCTAGAGTGTGCCGTTTACCCTAGGAGGGGTGTAACTTTTGCGGGCACGGGCCTTCTGTGAAAAATTCCATCTTGGGAGTTTTCTTAATTTAGTGGCATCGGGCATTAAATTTTGTAAATTCTGAACAGAGTCTTGGATTAAAACTTTCAAGATTTCCGTTTTGCTCAGGAGGTGGTGTTTACCCTAGAGGAGGCTTAACCTCGACCCCATCGAGTGTTTCGGATGCGGGTCAATTTGGGGGTTTAAATTAATTAAGCTTCTTAATTAATTTTGATTTACATAAGCCAACACCCTCCCCTCCTTCTCTATTGTTATCTGGTGGAATAAGTTATCAACAAAGGAGACCTCCCATATTTCAAGTTCCTCTCCCTTCGTCAAGAATTAGGTTGATGATCCGGTGGATCCCTCGTGAAGCGACGGGCTATGCCAAAAGAGGTAGGAACATTTGTTTCCCTTTTATTTTCCCGCATAATTTGAGTTAAATTTTTTTGTGTTGAATTGCTATATAATCATCGAACGAATTCAATATTCATGTAGGAATCATTCTTGGATTTCCAACGAATGTTTTGGTTTCAATTTTTGAGTCTCGGGGTGCCCGGGGTGGCCCTGTGAAGTTTTCTAGCCAAACACCCTTTTTCCGATGGTTTTCAGGGTTGACTGGCGGTCTCCGGGCGGCAGTCCGAAGCGGAAGCGGTAGCAGGGATCTCCAGCAGCAGTCTGTGTGAGCTCCGGGCGGTAGTGGTCTTTAGTGGTGAGGCGGCGTGGGAAAGGAGAGGTGGTGAGCGGCCGGGCGAGCTCGTCGGGGCGTGATGACAGCGGCCGGACCTCATGGACAGCCGGTGCTTCGTGGACCCAGGTTCCACGGCTGGGCCACACGGCTGAGCAGTGGGCCAACACAACGAGCCGGTTCGGCCGACGTGGGCCGGCCCAGACCGGCTAGACCGACCGGACCAGGCCGGTCCCGCCCAAGGGGTTCGCCCGCTCCGACATCAGCCACCCGTAATTTTCGCTACGGGTGTCAGTTTTGACTGTCGTCTATAGAAGTGCATTTCTAGTGTCAAGATAAAGCTTTTGAGATGGTTTCAGGGGCTTTTAATTCCCGAAATGGGGGGCCTCAGTGGCGCGACACACCTTTTAGTGGATTGACGTTATTCCGTGGGTTCTTGTTTTGGGTGGCACAGACACATCCAGAGTCCGTTTTGAGTGCCGTCAGTAGCGTTGAGACCCTGGCGCCGAGTCTTAGTTTTCCAGGGTGGTTTCATGCATTGAAACCTGTGTCAAGGCATGGGTCCCATGGCCTTTTTTTTAAGTTGTGAGGAGCGGTTATCAACTTTTTCATTGGACGCCCGTACAGGGCAAGCGAGCAGTCGATTCTAGGTGTTTTTCAGAGGGCATTGCGATGGCGCAATCCGCCCGCTTTAATTCCGCACGGTGGTGTGGGACCCATGAGGGCCATTATGGGAGTTGGCGGTGATTTCTAACTTCTTCACCGGGTGTCCATTTTGGACAAGTGTTTAGTCAATCTTGTGTACTTTTTCGAGAGGATCGCAACAGTGCAATCCATTCGTAGCACTTTGGGGCCGGGATGTGGGTCCCATGAACCACCGCTCATGTACGGTACAACGAAATGCATATTTTTCTCTAGATATCCATTCCACACAAGTTAACAGTCAATTTGATGTGTTATCCCGAGGGGATCAAAATGGTGAGAGGTGCCCGACTATTTTCGGGGACAAGGCTTGGGATCACGGGACTCTGTTTGGGCGTAAAGTGGTGTTGGATACTTTTATGTTGAATATTCGTCATAGGATAGTAAATAGTCGATCTCGCATGTTTTTCAGTGAGTATTACTATTGTATGATCCGTTTGGCTGTGCAGAGTATCATTTGAGATCTCATTAAATATGGAAGCATGAAAGGTGCTTCGATGGCGGTTCATCTTGTTGTGTTTGGAATCGAACCCATGGCCTATGATTGTGTTCACTCCCATGTGAGTGATGTTGGGGTTTTAAGAGATATGGATGGCCGTGCTAGGGTCGTGGTGGAAGGAGGTTGGAGAAATTGTTTTTTGACCCTTCACGTTGACGTTGGGTGCTGTGTGCATGACAGCCTTAGGCTGGAAATGTGGTATACTCTGGGAGTGTATGATAATTCTTGGAGGTACATGTTGTAGTTTTTACCTGAGAACGTTTGTGATCTTGGTTTAGAGATGAGTTTGGGCCACACATCATGTGGGACCCTTGTTGGTGTTGTGTTCTTCTTTACGTACCTTTCATCTCTCACGACGTAGAGGGTCCCTTTGTTCACGATGGTTTAGACCAGTAGAGTTGAGTGGTTTCCCCTAGTTCTGTTCTTGACAGTTTGATCAATAGAGTTGTTTGGGTTCCCCTTTTCCCTTTAGTCATGTGGTCTTTCAGTATCACATCCCTTCGTGTTCCCTAGTAGAGTTTTTGTGGATTCAGTGTAACCAATGCTTTACGTGGGCACTGATCCTCTACCTAGGAGGTTGTTTTCAGTAGGGTGAGGAGCCTAGTGAGCACTGGGCATGGAATCACTAGCCAAGTATCGAGATCATATCGTCCTTCCATGATATACGGTGACATGTTTCCCTAAGCAGAGCTCCAGGTATCGGTGTGACCCACACTACACGGGTCCTGAACCTCTACTAGGTAAATTGTTCAGGAGTTTGGTGGTTTCGTGATTCCCAATCCATGTTCTGTTGGCCAGTGTTGTACCATCTAGTAGGGATGACCAGAGTAGTTTCAGGATTACCCTCCAGTGGGTCTGGGCAGTGGGTTGCTCATAGACTTCTTTGGGTTTACCCTTCAGTGGGGCAGGGTAGTAGGTTTCTTATCATCTTCTTCAGTTTTACCCTCCAACGGGGCTGGGTAGTGGGTTGCTTATCAACTTCTTCGGGCTTACCCTCCAGTGGGGCTAGGCAGTGGGTTTCTCATTGACGTCTTAGGGTTTACCCTTGAGCAGAGACTGGGCAGTGGGTTACCCGATGACCTCTTAGGGTTTACCCTCTAGGAGAGACTGGGCAGTGGGTTACCCGACAACCTCTTAGGGTTTACCCTCCAGTAGAGACTGGGCAGTGGGTTACTCAACGACCTATTAGGGTTTACCCTCCAGTAGAGACTAGGTAGTGGGTTACCTGATGACCTCTTAGGGTTTACCCTCCAGCGGGTCCGGTCAGTGGGTTACCCGACGACTTCTTTCAGACTCAGTCCTTTATACTAGGCTAGTCTGTGGCTTTTCACTGTGACTACCAGAGTGGGACCCCTGGTTGTACGGGTCAGTGATGTGACAACTTTGACATTGAGTGGACCTCTCGACTGTGTGACAATGAAGAAGTGTGATTTGACTTTCCCAAGAACTCTCAAGTACGAGGGGCGTTTTCCCCACCAAGACACGTCCTTGAGACATGACCTAAAACTGTGTGAGTGAGTCAGTGCCTCCCAAAGACTATTGTGTCAAGTTGCGGTGATTTTATCCCCTTGAGTTGCAGTTCAGGGCAGACGTGTGGGATGTTGGGCATCGATTGTGTTTACTTCTAGGACTGTTGGCGACTCACTTTCTTGGGCTGAGCTATGATATGGATATCCCATTATGATCTTGTTTGGGTTTCTTGATTGAGCATATGGATATGTATATACCTTGTTCCAGTACCCACTTCTTGGTTTTTGGTTACTATCCTTCTAGGAGAGGAGAAGACGCAAGGGGTATTTAACGTGCTTTCCATGTATAGCTTATCGTGGTTGGACGAGTATACTCTCTAGCTCTAAGTATCAAAGACTCGATGAGAAGTTCATCTTATCACCATTTCAAGCTCCTTGTGTTTAGACTAGTCTACTTCCTTACTCTTGTTGGGTTGAGCTGTACTCTTTAATGAACTCTCTGTTGTACTCCTTTACTTTTCCCTATTCAATCTATTGCTCAGCTATTCAATACCTCTTTTTTTGTTCCCTCGAGCCTTCGGGGCATCCTACTAATAATTTATATACTCACCCCTACTTGGGCCTTTCCCGCACTTGATGTGCCCTTGAAAACAACAGACATGTTGGTCGTGACTTCAACGGAGCTTAGGAGTTCGGGAGCTTGGACCGTGTACAGTGGTCGTAGTCGGGTTCCAGGTGTGGGAATCTCCTAACTGTTTACTTCTGTTTACATGATATCGGGTTGTGTCACTTTTCTAGTTGGGTGCATGTTTCCCCCTTTTCTTTTCAGTTTACCTTCAGCACTTACTTTGTACTGTTTAGAGGCCACTGCACCTTTTGTGGTCTGTTTATAGCAGTTGGAACTTTACCTTAATTTTCTTTTCTTTTTTACTCTACACTTTTGTAATGAGTGGCCTGCGTGTGTGTCTACATGTACTCAGGAAAAGGCCTCCCTTAGTTGTTTAGCCTTCGGCGCTTGTCTCCATCCCTTGGCCTATGGAGGCGGGATTGGGGTAGTTGCGGCTCGAGCCCGCGTAGGTTCGGGTCGTGACAACTTCTTCCATTTTTATTGGACTATTTCTTTTATATTAATTTAAGAAAATAATAAATACAAAATTCCACTCTCTTGACTTCAATATCTCTAAATTTTTTACTAAATGGATAAAAAAGGATATTTTTTGTTAAAAAGTTTCATTTGAAAGTTAAATTAATTTTTTTGATAATATTAATTGATTGTTAACTTTTTTTATTGAATAATTACTTTAAATTCTTATGAAAAACAGACACAGTATTTGGTTAATTAATAGAAAAAGATAAGAAATTATTTTAAAAATATTAAAATTAATATAATTTTGGTGAATAATTATGTTATAATAATTTTATAGATTAATACAAAATATTATAAATGTGGGAAAGTTTTATATTATAATTCCATTACTATCATGTTTTTTTCAAAGTCAAATTATGTGAATAGTTCTTAAAATGAAATTAATTGTATTGTTTCATAAAAAATAATTCATTAAAATATTTAAAAATTATAAAAATATTAAAATTAAAAAATTAGAATTTTAATGGTTTTAAAATGTCATCTCATATTCAATTATGATTTAAATTTTACCATATAAGTAAAATTACAATGATTTAATGTTAAAAAAGTCATTACCACAGTTAAGATTAAAATTTATTAACTAAGGGTTAAACCAAAATGTATAATTTAAGAAGAAACCAACACCCATATAAGTTTCATTTTATTATTATATTAGGACATTATTTTTTAAAATATTAATATTTTTCCATTTTGAATCATTTTTCTTGAGGATGATTTAATTATATTCTTATATTTTTTGTAATTCCATGTATGTCATTTCCCTCCTATATAAAAGCACATTGTTTCTCTATTTTTTTATACCACTTTGAGCTATCAATATAATCTATGTTAAACAATAATATAACCCTATCTCACTTAACCAAATTAAGATATCATGTTACTTTAAAAGATCATACCTTCAAGGGTTAAGTTGTAATATAAAAAAGGTTTCTCAATGAAGTTACATAACTCTTAACTGGTCATTTCCAATTTTATTTCTTCTTCTACATCTACTATATTTATGGTACCCTTTAAAAAATGAATCAAGTGTCAAAAAATTATAAAAACAAAATTTATGATGATGGGATGACATTTTTTATCCTCTTATATATCCTATGGAAAATGAAAACAATGCTTGTATGTTTGTACAACTTACCATCTCCAGATAATGGTTAAATTTTATTTTCACCACCATATTTCATGGATCATTACTATTATGGATTTAATATTTATGTATTATTTTTATGAAATAATTTTGGTAATGTAATTATAATTTATTATCTACCTTATCCCCTTCCCATCCTTTGTAAAATGATAATGTTGCTTTTACAAACGTGTGGAAAACCACCTAAATGAAGCGATGTGATTAATTTTTTATTTTATTTTAAAATATACTCTAATAAAGATATATTTGACTAATATAAATGATATATATTATATAATAATGATTTTTAGTGGTTAAAAATTAATTATCTTTCTTTTTTTTCATTCTTTTTATAAAATGAAACAACATTCTAGCATACATACGACATACCATCTCTATTAATAGTGTAATTAACCTTTCTATAGATACCTTTTATGGATGATACTAAATATATATTATAACATCCTAGGTACTTATTCAATAATAAATTTTCATATGATTTTATATTTTTGAATTTAATATAAATTTTAGTTTAAAGGGGAAACTTCATATGATAGCGTACCTGACAAGAAATAGTGGGTTTCTCCAAAATCTTACATTTCACACAACACTAAGTTATACTGAAAAATATTACAATAATAATATTTTTATTTTAAATGGAAGTTAATGCATAGTCTTTTTATTGGAGGGAATGAAAAAAATTTACTATATTATGATTTTACATATTTTTTTAATTTCTTTTACATTTATCCAATTAATTTTAGAGGCTTAAAATTAGAATGAATCCAATTTTAAGCATTAAATACTCTAATATTTTTTAAAAGGTTCTTCTTTTTCCTTTTGATAGAGAACCATTTTTAAATATAGTTTTTGTCACTTTTATGTGTTTTATTTGACCAAATATATATCTTATATATAATCTAGACATAAAAATTTACTTTGGATAATGTTTTGATAAAGTTAATTTTTTAATAAATAGTGAAAAATACTATATTTTAAGTCAAAATGGCCTTTTCATCTAATTTATTAATATAGTTATGTTATCTTTATTGATGGTTTTAAAGTTTAATGGTATTATGTTTTTATAAGTAATTAAAATTTTGTTCATTTTTTAAAATTTCACTTTTAAATTGGACAAAAACACATGTCAATCCTTTGATAGTTTTTATTTATTAAAAACCAATTTTCTGGTTTTGACAAGGGGAATTAATTTGAAATTAATTAATGAATTTTTTTTGTTTTGAATTTGGAAAAATGGATTACATATTTTTAATCATAAGGTCTAAATTATGTAAATAGGTACCTTTTTTGGATATTTTTAATAGTAATTTCAGTGATTATTTTTATTTATCATAGTGAAAAGGTAAATTCGGTAAATAAGTTTAAAAATAATATTATAATTATATAAAACAACAATAAAATGTGTCTTAATCTTATTATATGATTCAGGAGTTACCGAAAAAATACTTAGAACAAACTTTTGGAATTTAGGAGCTACTTGAGTTTGAAAATGACATGTTCTAATAATTAGCTTAAAATAAAGGGAAATATTACATAAACATATATCTTTTTTCTAAAACCATTTTAAGGTGGGATTTTATAAGTGATATCTTAGAATAAAAAATTTAATTATAAAGATAAAAATATTTCATATATCATGTTATTTTATTTATAATTTATAACGATTAAAAAAATAAATTTAATAATTACACAATGATGATGTATTGATTGCTTCATTAATAAAGGATTCAAATAAATTAAATTATAAATATTTTAATAAATATTATTATACATAATTTAGGTCATACACAAATTTTATAGATGAATATGATATTTAATTAATTAGATAAAGGGTTTGGTATGATGTTATATCTCTTTTTTGATTTTATTTAAATTCAATAAAGTGAATAGTGTAAAAATTTACATAATTGATGTTTTATAAAAATAATAATTTATTAAATTATTCAATAATATTAAAAATACTTTAAAATGACAAATTTATTATGATTTGTTCTAAAAGATAATTAAGTGTAAAATTATGGAAAATTGACATGATATAAGTAAAATTAATGGCGCCGTAACAATTAAAATGTTGTTACCCCTTTTAAAATTAAAAGAGAAAAATTAAGGGTGAACCCAAAAGATAATTTTTAAAATAAAATAAATACAGGTCAAAAAACCTTTGGATGAGAATATTTAGATCTATCATTGTAAGAACCCGGATCTTCTTTTCAGGTAAGTTTTCCCTTTTTCTGGAGTTTTTAAGAAAAATGAATTTTTCTGGAAATTTTCAAAGTACACACCATGTACTTTCTGAGTACACGCCATGTACTCTTTTCCGGATCGAAGCCATGTTTTGGCTATGTCCGTGCCACAAACATTGTTTGTAAGGCTGAGGTGGAGGCCGGTTACTTTGGAGTACCGAAAAATTGATGTACATGTTGTGTACTCAAGAAGTACTTGCCGTGTACTTTTTTTCATTAAACGGATTGGGGTCACGCCTAACCCCCAAAATCATCTTCTTCTCCAGATTCTGTCCGTCCTGAAGTGACCATACAGCCGAATCTTCTCTAAGCTCCTGCCTCACCGTCCGTTCTCCGATTTGAGTACGGTTGATTGCGTTGGAATCACAGCGGTGAGTTCTTCCTTATGCTTTATCCTTGTTTCTTGATTCCTCCTCATTTCCAAGTTATTGTGGGATAAACGTTTTGTGTGTTTTTTCAGATCTATGTTGTTCTAAGAGGAATCGGTCGTCGTGGTTCACATATATCGATCTTCTCAGATCGAGGTAGGTGGTTTGTGCCTTTCTGTAGAAAGTTGAAGAATATTATGTGAAAATTCCACCAATACCTATGAACGGGGTATCGCGTGTTTCTTGTTTTTACCCTGCTGTTTGCCTGCTTTTCTTTTATTCTTTAGTAGAGGTTATTGCTTGTGAGTAGAGTAATTTATTTTGTGCTCAGATTGCTTTTCCGTGTTTGTTTTTCCTATTGGTCGTTTTTTCAGTTTCCATGCCTAGTTGTAGGATAGAGAAACTGTTGTTTTGTTATTGCAGTTGAGCCGTAGAATGGTATCCAAGTAGTTCATGAGGTTTACTTGGATTATATACACCCATTGAGAATTTTTATTTATACTCAGGACAGTGAGAACCTAGAGTAATAGACCAAAGGGAGAATTGATGGAAGGGCTTCTCCAGAGTGTCTTTTAATTACGATGTGAGACTATAGGGGGAATTGAAGTTGAGTGCTTCCCCAGAGATTCTGTAGATCCTCGACGCGGGCCACAGGGGGAATTGAGGTTGAGTACTTCCCCAGAGAGCCTTTAGCACAATAGGAGACTAAGGGGGAATTAACGGTGAGTGCTTCCCCAGAGAGTCTGCATAATTACATAGCTGAACCAGAGAGGTGAGACTGTGTGTGCCTCCCAGAGGGTTGTTAGTACTATAGGTTGAACTATAGGGGTTAGGTTGGGAGAGCTACCCAGAGGGTTACCTGTTTTCTTTTTGTTGCTGACTTCTTACTTGTGTGCTTTACTGGTTAGATCTATGGATTGTAGCAGCTTGTACTTTCATGTTTACTGCCTCTTGTTTATTTACTTCCATGTATTCATTTGACTTTAAGGCACAAATATTTGGGTGATTGCCTACTGGGATTGTATCTCACACCATGTTTGGGCCATGCTTTTGGGCACAAGAAGTCTATGTTACTGCAGGTATAGATAAGGGAAAGCGCCCTTCTACTTTAGGATCTTGATTGCACTAGGAGCTGGGGAGCATCGGACCGAGCCGTGGCTCGCGATGCTGAGGAGCTTACTTTGTTTTCTTTTCCACTTGGTTTTAGTTGTATTTCAGCGTGTTGTTGTGTTTTCTATTTTCCTTAGATACTTGTACATGGTTCATCATTGTCATCATATTTTTATATCTACATTGCTTCCGCTGTTTGGTTTCTGTTGTTATGCATGTTGTTTACTGCTTCCACTGTTTATTGTTGTTTTCTTACCTTGTATACCTTACCGAATGAGGGTATAGTTTCCCAACCGACTCACCAATGCCCTCGCTGCTAGTCGGCAGCCTTTGGCTTTCAGGGAAACGTGCTTGAGGTCATGTGGCGAACCGGGCACAGGGCACCAGTGGAGGGGCTCCGGACTCAGGTCGTTACAAAGTGGTATCAGAGGGGTTCTTTTCTCTTGCCTTACTGTTTGGAGACTTTAGCTAGGGATAGGATGGATTCAGAACTTGGTATTAAGTTGTGCCCGGGAGTAGCTAACCCGTGTACAAGGAAAATCCATACTACCTCGTTAATTGCAGTTTTATGGTTTTGAGATTTTATGGTTCGTATGTTTTCACCTAGAGTGATTCGTACGACTAGTGCGGTTATTGTTTTGATATTTCGGTTCTATTTCTGTCGCAACCCAATGAGATGAGGGTATTCCATCTCATGCATCATATAGGAACTTGTCAAAATCAAATGTCATGCATTCTTTCCATGCCATCTAGGGTGAATTAGAAATTGCATGCTATTGTGATAAGATCTATGTAGATTACACATGCTGTTGTGATAGATGCTAGATAGATTCTCTTCTATTGTGTTAAAAAACTGTTGTTTTGTTACTTGCTTAAAATGAACGCCAAATTTTGGTTCTTGAGGTGTTATGGCCCCTCCCGGATCGGAATTTGGCATCTTTTCCCTTGTTTTTAGTGTTTCTGGAATTCTGCGCAGATTCTGAGATACTACCCAGAAAAACCTAGAATATGCGGCGTGTACTTTTCGGGAACACGCCGTGTAGTTTTTATGTCGTGTCACTGACCGTGTGAGTAGAACACGGTGTTGTAAAAGTAACTTTGGGAACACGTCGTGAACGGTAGCTACACACCGTGTAAGTTCGGAGCCGTGTACATGGTCATGTCACTAACAACATAGGTCGGGGAAGCTCGGGTAGCACACGCCGTGTCCTTATGGAACACGCTGTGTAGTCCTGTCCAGGTACCCAGCCATGTCACGAACAACACGGGTCGGTGTTACCTTCCATTCCACACGTCGTGTTTGTTCGGAACACGCCGTGTAGTCTTTCCTAGGTACCCGACAGTGTCACGAACAACAGGGGACGGTGTTGCCTTCGCCTATACACGCCGTGCTTGTTTGGAGCACGTCGTGTAAGGTCCAGCCGTGTAGACAGCCGTGTACTCAACAACATGGACTGTCGAATCCTTTTCTAGTGCACACCGTGTTTGTTTCGAACATGCCATGTAGTCTCAGGTTGAGTCAGACCGTGTGGGTTAGCCGTGTAAGGATACTCGGGCAGGGGAATAGTTTTCAAGTACCCGCCATGTAGTTTGAAGTGTACATGACTTATAGGGCATGAGTACATGCCCAAGTCAGTGGTTTAAGAAGACATGCCATGTAGTTTTATACACGCCGTGTAGTCATGTTTTGCAATCTTGTGTGTTTTCTTACCCTGTTTCCGTTTAAGTACTCTTGTGTCCTCTGTCCTTGTTTTCCGGATCTAAGGTGTTCTTTTGATCTTTTAGAGATATGCCTCCGAGACATCCTTCGGTCATACGTCTTTCATTAGGCAGTGATCAGAAACCAGAAAAGGCCGATCAGGGACTTCTTTCCAATCCTCCTGTCGCGGGAGGGCTTCATGAAGATTATGCATGCCTTCTAGGGAGCACCGCCTCCGGCCTCGTCTATGCAGACCTGATGCGGGTTTTCTAGCAGCAGAATCCTCCCAAGTTCTCAGGGGAGGGAGGACCTCAGGCTGCAGAGTCATGGCTGGAAGCCATGATGACAATCATCAAGCATCTGGAGACGCCTCCAGAGAGGCGAGTCAAGCTCTCCACCTACATGCTTTGAGACTCTTCCAAGAGGTGGTGGGACATGGTCTCACAAGCGGGTCAATAGCAGGCTATGACTTTGGAGGAGTTCCAGCACGTGTTCTACGACTACCTCTACTAGGAGACCCTAAGGGCCGATCGAGCCCGGGAGTTCATGGTCTTAGAGTAGGGTACTCTATCTGTCATGGAGTATTAATCTCATTTCATTGAGCTGTAGCATTTTACACCCCTTCGGGATGGGAGTGGGGTGTTCATGGAAAGGAAGTTTGAGGATGGACTCAGGTGGGAGATCCGCTCACAGGTGAACATCTTCTAGCTGACTTCAATTACTTCCATCATCAAACAGGCACTGATTACAGAGCGCAATCTGAGAGACTCTAGAGCTGTGATTCAGGGTGGTTCTGCTTCCAAAGCTAGCTTTCCTCCAGATGACAGCAAGAAGCATTGTAGGGAGCCTACACGCAGTGATTCAAGGAAGCGAGACGCATCATCAAGCATTCAAGTGACGTGATATCAGTGTGGCCGGACAGGGAACACGAGGCCGCAGTGCTAGAGGGAGCCCATGGAGTGTCGATCTTGCGGCAAGATGGGTCACCTTCAGCATTTCTGTCAGGTTTTCTCACCAGCAGCTGGTGACCGGGGTTCTTCCATAACTCCATGTTCAGGAGAATCCCCACCAGTTTCCCACCAGTCAGGAAACTGGAGTTCTTCCGGCCGTTTGGCCTGAGGTGGAGGTCGAGGCCATGGAAGTCAACCACCAGTTCCTCAGCACCAGCAGGGAGGTTCAGCTCAGAGTGGTCATCCAGGGGCGCAAGGCTGTGGCATGGGCCAGTCTTTCGTCGTGGAGCAGACTACTCATGAGTAGGAACCCGGTCCTTCTACTGTTCGAGGTACGATTTTAGTAGCCTCAGTTTTGTCTTCATCCCTTTTCGATACTGGTGCTATGCATAGCTTTATCTCTGTTTCTATCGTGGAGAGCCTTGGGCTCTGCATCTTTTTTTCTTCAGACTCATTGAAACTAGACACACCATTAAGAACTAGGACATCTAGTGTGCGCCAGTGTAGAGATTTCTCTCTCAAGGTGGCAGGGTATCACTTCTTATGAGATCTATATGTCCTAGAGATGACATAAAATGATGTCATTCTCTAAATGGACTGGTTGATTCCCTTCTAGGAAGTCGTTGACCGTTATCAATGCAGAGTCAGTTTCATCTCACCAGAGGGTGAATCTTTTATTTATAGAGTCTAATGTGACGTTTGGGAGAGTCGGGCGGGACTCGACCATCTTGGGCTAGGAGGGGTGACAACCGAGATTGCTAGTCTCTATCTGGATGATCAGGGGACTCCACAGTTGGACATTCCTCCAGTAGTGGATTGCTTCAGGGATGTCTTTCCAGAGGAATTTTCAGGTTTGCCTCCGAAACGTGAGGTAGACTTCTCTATTGAGCTCATGCGAGGAGCGACATCGGTGTCCATTCCTCCCTATTGGATGGCCACACCTGAGTTGAAAGAGCTCAAGAAGTAGTTGGAGAAGCTATAGGCTAAGGGTTTCATTCGACCCAGTACTTCTCCTTGGGGTTCGCCTGTTCTGTTTTCGAAGAAGGCAGACGGTACCCTTAGGATTTGTGTGGATTATCAGAATTTGAACCAGTTGGCGGTCAAGAACCGATATCCCTTACCGCAGATTGATTACCTTTTCGATCATCTTTGAGGATACCAGGTATTCTAAAAGATCCAATTGAGGTCCGGTTATCATCAGTTGTGTGTTAGACCATCAGATATACCTTTGACAGCCTTCAGGAGCAGGTACGGTCTTTAAAATTATACAGTCATGCCCTTCGGACTCACGAACGCACCTGCAGTTTTCATGGCACTGATGAACCAAGTGTTCCATCCTTACTTGGACTCCTTCTTCATGGTCTTCGTGGATGATATCTTGGTGTACTCTCACACTCAACACGACCATGCTACCCATCTTGAGATAGTTCTGAGTACACTGAGAGAGCATCGGCTTTTGCTAAACACTCGAAGTGCTACTTCTGGATGGATCAGATTCACTTCTTGGGCCACGTCATCTCAGAGGCAGGAGTACCTGTGGACCCAGAGAAAGTAAGAGATGTAATTTCCTGGGAGCAGATGAAGAATGTCTTTGAGGTACGATGTTTCTTAGGGCTGGCTGGATACTACAGATGCTTCATTTGGGACTTTTCACGTCTAGCAGCACCTTTGACTGGTCTAACCAAGAAGGGGGAAAAGTTCTTATGGTCAGATTATTGTGAGTCAGCCTTTCAGGAGCTAAAAGGGAGGTGGACGTCAGCACCGATACATGTCTTTCCAGAGCCAGGCAAGAGCTACACTGTTTACTATGATGCTTCGGGTATCGGGCTTGGAGATGTGCTTATGCGGGGAGAGGGAGTCGTTGCGTACGAGTCTCGGCAGTTGAGGCCACATGAGAGCAACTACCCTACACAAGATCTGGAGTTGGCAGCTGTTATTTATGACTTGCACTGTTGGAGACACTATCTTCTGGGAGATCACTTTGTGGTCTTCACTGACTAGAAGAGTCTCAAATATATCTTCACACAGCGTGATATGAATCTGTGGCAGCGCAGTTGGGTTGAGTATCATCAGTCTTTTGACTTCGAGCCTGCCTATACGCCGGGAAAGGGAAACACCATGGCAGATGCATTGAGCACATGAACTCAGATTCAGGTAGTTGAGGAGGCTAGTAGTGAGTGGAAGCTGATGGCTCTGTTCTCTGAGATGCATCTGGAGGTGCACAACAGACGGGGAGAGACTTTTCTATCTTCTGTAGCTGTTAGCTCTGTAACACCCGAGATTTTTATGAGTAATATTTTGTTTTTATATATCATCAAAGGAATCTTTCACTACATACTAGCTTGGCTTACTTTACACGCAATCGCGACCTTCCTCGATAGCTTGCGTCGTACGCAATACTGAGTTTCACTAAACAACGATATGCTATTAAAATATTATTAAAACTAGCTGTTATGAATAGTAAAAACCAGTTTTTGAAATTTTATAAATTTTATTTTTCAAAATGGACTTCATTTTTGGATTCGGAATACCGAAATTAGCCTAGGGTGAAATTTTGTTATTTTTCTGAAAACTTTCAATTTTTGATGAATAGTGAAATCACTAAGTGGTAGGTTAAAAACTGAATTTTGCATAAAACTTAATTTTACCGATTCTGTGAATGGAATTTCAAAAATCCGACAGACACGGTTGATATCAGTAAGTAAAATGTGGTTCAATGAGATAAAAATAATTTTTTTGGTGAATAGTAACTTTTTACTTTTTTTTACCGCGGTTAATAGTAAATAGGGTAAATAAGGGTAAATATGATATTACTACTACCCTAACACATGTCCTAATTCTATTGGATAAGTTTAATTTGACCAAAAACAAACTTAGGAATAAAATATTACCATTTAGGCCCACTTGGATTAGATTAGGACATTTATTATTAATTTATTTAAAGGAGGGTTAAAATAGTTAAAATCAAAGTTTAATAAGTAAATCATTTTTAATATGGGGTTATACATAAGATAAGTTCGACTATAAATATTCATTATAAATCTATAAATATTTCCTACATAATGGTATTTTATTTATAATTTTTAGACATTAAATAATTTAATTTATTTATGACACAATGATGATGCAGTAATTATCTTATTAATGAAATATTGACATAATTGATGTTATAAACACCAAAATAAATGTAATTTGAGACTTTTTATGAATTCCACTAATTTTATAGGTTACTATGATATATTAGGGTTGATTTAATCAACTTGTTTTTAACATATAATTCTGTTATGACTTTCACAAAAATCATATATCAAATAGTGTCAAAATTGACACAAAATAGTTTTTAAATAAAATATTATATTATTAATTGTTATTTTATTCTAAAAATCTAAGGTTCGGAAAACTGACTTAGATAAGGATATATATATTAAAAATAAACAATTTGGGGTTCTTTTAGCATGTTATATTAAGTGTGTTATCCATATAGTGTAAGAAAACAAAAAGAAATGGTAAAAGTTAAATTATTTAACTTAGAGTTAAATCTAATTGATAAGGTTAAAATAATAACCTAAACTTGTCTAAATCCTATTGGTTGATAGTATTTAGACCCATCCCCACTTTATCTTCGAAATAAGACCCTTTGGAACCATTATAAACCGAATTTGACTTTAATATAAAATAATATTTTGAGATATTCCTAAGGTGCCCCTCTCCTCCCTTATAAAAGGGCACCTCCTCCCCCTCCTCCTCACACCAATTTGAGCACTCAAGCTCGGCCAAACCCTGCCAAAATCCCTTCTCCACTTCCCTAGAATAATCCTAGAGGTACTGGTCTTCTTCAAAGACCACTCTTAGTTCTCTAAGTGGAGGATTCAAAGAGGCGTTCCAAAGAAGAGGTAATATCCATTACCTATCTTTTCAATTTCTTACTTCTTCAACTTATTCTTCTTTAGTTATTTCGTGATAAAGTAAAAACATCATTATTAATTACATACTGATATGTTATTATAAATATGAAACAACCCTAATTCACCTTCTACCCATCCTACGGAAAAATGAAATCACTGCACGTGCGTACGTATGGAATACCGTCTCCACGTCGTGGTGTAATCTATTTTCCACCATCACCTTACAAGGATGGGTATAATGGTGTAATGAGTAAATATTTATGATTATTATAAAGTAATATTGATACTGAAATAAAATATATATACTCCAATACAATTCCACGATCATAGGAATGATATCATCACTCGTGCGTATGTACGGAATACCGTCTCCACGATGTGATGCGACTCGTTCTACATGATCTTCACTTCATAATGATTATATAAATGAATTAAATGAATGAATATAATATATAATACAATAATACCATTCCAAAAATGAGGTATCTATAACCTAAAGATAAGAATAAGAACTTATTCGACAAAACACGTATAAGAACAAAAAGTTATAAACACCCGAATAACAAGTAGCAATGAAATATTACTACTAAGAAGCTAAGAATATGACCATATATGATATCATAAAAACAAGTATGATTCTGGAATAAGTCAATAACATTATTTAAATCATTATACATGTGGTTCGGACACTTACAAAGCAAGTCGGACCTATGGTAAGGGGAAAATATCACAATCTCATTTTTATCCGAGATTGTTTTTACTTTGGCATTTACTGGGGTGTATTTTATCATCCACATCCATGTTCCCTAAATATTTAACATTGTTTCCATCCACTTACAATAGTTTAAATCCAATATTACCCTTTGGTGAGTTTTTAGTAAAGAATATGAAAGGAATCTTTTGTCGTTTTTCGTACGAGGTACTTTTTGACTTTTTCGACAAAAGTACGAAGAATGATTTTTTTTAACTTATACGGCATGAATATTCCTTTACAAGTTTTCAAGTTTATTTTTAATCAAATTATTTATGTTTATAATTTTATGACATGTTAAGAAAAGAAAAGTGTTTTTGAAGAAGAAATGATATTTTCCTCAAGAATGGAGTTCAACTGTTTTATCAAAATTATTTTCCATCTAAGATAATAACGGGTTCTGTTTTTATCCCTATTATTACATTTATTTGATTATGTTGTGAGGAAATTATTTTTATGAAGTCATTTACCTTATATGATTTGTTTTATGATGTCATGATGTTTCAAGAATCCCATTTTTGTTACATGTGTTATGCGATGATTTATGATTTATGATTATGTGGCACACATAAGAAAGGATTCATTATAAGATGGGTGGGACATATATCCCCCTCCAATGCATTGGTTAAATATTTATATCTCATGAGATAGACATGGCTGGAACAGAAGGTTATTTCGGTTCAGTGATACAGGACTGAAACGAGGAGTGAACTCGGTTCAGAAATGGACTTTGTCCGATAAGATAGTCTTGGCAATGAGTCTTGACTAACAAGAAATGATTTTCCATGATTATGTGTGCATGCCACAAAGTTTCAAGTTTTATGTTATGATTATGGGGATCTCATTTTCACTTCTATGATTTATTCAATGTTAAGATATTATGATCTCTTTTGCAGGTTATGATTTTCAAAAAGATATGATATGATTTTTATTTCCTTTATTTGCCCTTGCTGAGCATTTGAGATCACCCTTTTATGTTTTCTTTTCCCCAGGTCAGGAAGATGGATATTAAGTAGAATATGCTAAAAGGGACCCTAGATATGATGAAATAAATGGGAGACACTGTAGAAGATTTATGAACCAGTTGTTTATGTTTCCCAGTTTCTAAAGACAGTATACCTATACGGTCCTTTGTGGTTTTGTCATATGTTGTAATAAGTGTGATTCAATTTTGAAGTATTAACAATGTATGTAAAGTATGGGTCGTTATAGTTGGTATCAAAGGGAGATTATACAAAAGATGGCTTTCCGTACAAGGTATGGACACTATGAATTTATAGTGATGCCATTTGGTCTTACTAATACCCCTACTATCTTCATGGATCTAATGAATAGAGTCTTTAGAGACTATCTTGTTCAATTTCTGGTAGTCTTTATAGACGATAATCTTGTCTATTCAAAGAGAAAGGAAGATAATGAAGATCACTTGAGAATTATATTGAAGACCCTGAGAATGGAGAAGCTTTATGCCAAATTTTCCAATTGTGAATTTTGGCTTCAAAAAGTTGCATTTTTGGGTCACATAATCTCAAAAGAGGGGATATCTGTGGATCCAGCAAAAACAGAGGTTATCAAAAGATGGTCGAGACCAACAACAATAACTGAGATCTGAAGTTTTCTTGGTTTGGCTGGATATTATCGACGTTTTGTAAAATATTTTTCACGATTATCTAATCCACTCACCAAGTTGACTCGGAAAGGAGTTAAGTTTGTTTGGACAGAGGAATGTGAAGAGAATTTCAAGGAGTTGAAAAGAAGGTTATCCAGTGCACCTGTGCTCACACTGCCTTGTAGTGGAGAAAGGTTTCTGATCTACAGTGATGTATCCAAGAAGGGATTAGGGTGTGTTCTTATGAAAAATGATATGGTGATAGATTATGCCTCACGACAGTTGAAAATCCATGAGAAAAATTACCCAACACATGATTTGGAGTTGGCTGCGGTAATCTTTGCATTAAAGATTTGGAGGCATTACCTTTATGGTGAAAGGTGTGATATTTATACTGATCATAAAAGTTTAAAGTATATTTTCACACAAAAGGAGCTGAATATGCGTCAAAGAAGATGGTTGGAGCTGATTAAGGATTATGACTGCTCAATCCATTACCACCCTGGGAAAGAAAACAAGGTGGAAGATGCATTAAGTCGATAAGACCATGCTAGTTTATCCATGATGAGGATCACAAAAGATCCAATATTTATGGATTTACAAAGGATGGATCTTGGAATTATAAGGGAAGGGGAAAAATCTTATCTTTCTCAAATGAATGTTCAACCATCTATACATGTGAAGATTAAAGAGGCATAGAAAGAAGATGTCGAGTTACAAAAGAAGGTGAGAAATGTTCCTGAATTCAACATTGATTGTGATGGGATAATAAAGTTCAAGAATCGGGTTTGTGTTCCTCCCATCCCTGAATTAAAGAAGGAGCTGCTGGATGAGGCTCATAGTTCTTCATTCTCTATTCATCCTTGAAGCACGAAGATGTATAGGTACCTGAAAGAGTAATTCTGGTGGGATGGCATGAAAAGAGATGTTGCTGAATATGTCTCTCGATGCTTGGTTTGTCAACAAGTTAAAGCTGAGAGACAGAAGTCTAAGGGGATGTTACAACCATTACCCATACCCGAATGGAAATGGTAAAACATCACTATGGACTTTGTCACAGGACTTCCTAAAACATCCAAAGGCAATAATGCTATCTGGGTCATAGTTGATCGTCTTACAAAGTCTGCACACATCATTGCTATTAGAGAGGATTTCTCTCTAGATCAGCTTGCCAGGATATATGTAAAGGAAGTGGTAAGATTTCATGAAGTACCACTTTCTATTATATCTGATCGGGATCCGAGATTTACCTCTAAGTTCTGGCGAAGACTTCAGCATACTCTGGATACAGAGTTGAGTTTCAGCACTGCTTATCATCCCCAGACAGACGGTCAGTATGAGAGAACAATTCAAACCCTAAAAGAAATGTTGAGAGCTTGCTCTATGGATTCCAAATGAGGTTGGGATCAACACCTACCATTGGTGGAATTTTCTTATAATAATAGCTTTCACTCCAGTATTCATATGGCTCTTTATGAATCTCTCTATGAAAAGAAATGCAGGACTCCTACTTGCTGGGATGAAGTTGGGGAAAGAAAGCTATTAGGACCTGATCTTGTTGATGAAATGGCAAAAAAGGTCAGATCTATTCAACAACACATAAGAGTAGCTCAGAGTCGACAGAAAAGTTATGCCGAAAACCGAAGAAAAGACCTAGAGTTTGAAGTGGGTGATAAAGTGTTCTTACGAATATCTCCCTGGAAGAAGGTTATGAGATTTGGAAAGAAGGGGAAGTTGAGCCCTAGATATGTCGGTCCTTTCGAAATACTGGATCGTGTTGGAAAGGTAACTTACCGATTGGCGCTTCCACCGAATCTCTCTCAAGTTCATGATGTGTTCCATGTATCTCTCCTCAGAAAGTACATACCTGATCCTTCACATGTACTCAGCTCAGAAGTTGTACCACTGGAGCAAGATCTTTCTTATGAAGAACAACCGATAGAGATTTTGGATCGTAGCGAAAAATTCCTACGAAACAAGACCACTCGATTGGTGAAATTTTTATTGAGGAACCACCAACTTGAAGAAGCTATATGGGAGCTTGAGGATATGATGATGGAAGAGTATCCTCATCTGTTTGTTACAAAGTGACGAATTTCGAGGGTGAAATTCTTTTTAAGAGGGGTAGAATGTAACACCCGTTATTTTTATGAGTAATATTTTGTTTTTATTTATCATCAAAGGAATCTTTCACTACATACTAGCTTGGATTACTTTACACGCAATCGCGACCTTCCTCGATAGCTTGCGTCGTACGCAATATTGAGTTTCACTAAACAACGATATGATATTAAAATATTATTAAAACTAGCCGTTATGAATAGTAATAACCACTTTTTGAAATTTTATAAATTTTATTTTTCAAAATGGACTTCATTTTTGGATTCGGAATACCGAAATTAGCCTAGGGTGAAATTTTGGTATTTTTCTGAAAACTTTCAATTTTTGATGAATAGTGAAACCACTAAGTGGTAGGTTAAAAACTGAATTTTGCATAAAACATAATTTTACCGCTTCTGTGAATGGAATTTCGAAAATTCGACAGACACGGTTGATATCAGTAAGTAAAATTTGGTTCAATGAGATAAAAATAATTTTTTGGTGAATAGTAACTTTTTACGTTTTTTTACCGCGGTTAATAGTAAATAGGATAAAAAAGGGTAAATATGATATTACTATTACCCTAACACATGTCCTAATTCTATTGGATAAGTTTAATTCGACCAAAAAAAACTTAGGAATAAAATATGACCATTTAGGCCCACTTGGATTAGATTAGGACATTTATTATTAACTTATTTAAAGAAGGGCTTAAATAGTTAAAATCAAAGTTTAATAAGTAAATCATTTTTAATATGGGGTTATACATAAGATAAATTCGACTATAAATATTCATTAGCAATATAAAAAGATTTCCTACATAATGGTATTTTATTTATAATTTTTAGACATTAAATAATTTAATTTATTTATGACACAATGATGATGCAGTAATTATCTTATTAATGAAATATTGACATAATTGATGTTATAAACACCAAAATAAATGTAATTTGAGACTTTTTATTATTACAATAATTTTCTAGGTTACTATGATATATTATTGTTGATTTAATAAACTTGGTTCGAACATATAATTCTTTTATGACTTTCACAAAAATCATATATCAAATAGTGTCAAAATTGACACAAAATAGTTTTCAAATAAAATATTATATTATTAATTGTTATTTTATTCCTAAAAATCTAAGGTTTGGCCAAATGACTTAGATAAGGATATATATATTAATAATAAACAATTTGGGGTTCGTTTGGCATGTTATAGTAAGTGTATTAACCATATAGTGTAAGAAAACAAAAAGACACGGTAAAAGATAAATTATTTAACTTAGAGTTAAATCTAATTGATAAGGTTAAAATAATAACCTAAACTTGTCTAAATCCTATTGGTTGATAGGATTTCGACCCATACCCACTTTAGCTTCGAAATATGACCCTTTGGAACCATTATAAACCGATTTTGACTTTAATATAAAATAATATTTTGAGATATTCCTAATGTGCCCCTCTCCTCCCTTATAAAAGGGCACCTCCTCCCCCTCCTCCTCACACCAATTTGAGAACTAAATCTCGGCCAACCCCTGCAAAAATCCATTCTCCACTTCCCTAGAATAATCCTAGAGGTCCTGGTCTTCTTCCAAGACCAATCGTAGTTCCCTAAGTGGAGGATTCAAAGAGGCGTTCCTAAGAAGAGGTAATATCCATTACCGATCTTTTCAATTTCATTCTTCTTCAACTTATTCTTCTTTAGTTGTTTCATGATAAAGTAATAACATCAGTATTACTTACATACTAATATGTTATTATTAATATGAAACAACCCTAATTCACCTTCTACCCATCCTACGGAAAAATGAAATCACCGCGCGTGCGTACGTACGGAATACCGTCTCCACGCCGTGGTGTAATCTATTTTCCACCATCACCTTACAAGGATGGGTATAATGGTGTAATGAGTAAATATTTATGATTACTATAAAGTAATATTGATACTGAAATAATATATATATACTCCAATACAATTCCATGATCATAGGAACGATATCATCACTCGTGCGTACGTACCGAATACCGTCTCCACGATGTGATGGGACTCGTTCTACATGATCTTCACTTCATAATGATTATATAAATGAATTGAATGAATTAATATGATATATAATACACTAATACCATTCTGGAAATGAGGTACCTATAACCTAAAGATAAGAATATGAACTTATTCGAAAAAACACGTATAAGAACAAAAAGTTATAAACACCCGAATAACAAGTAGCAATGAAATATTACTACTAAGAAGCTAAGAATATGACCATATATGATATCATAAAAATAAGTATGATTCTGGAATAAGTCAATAACATTATTTAAATCATTATACAGGAGGTTCGGACACTTACAAAGCAAGTCGGACCTAAGGTAAGCGGAAAATATCACAATCTCATTTTTATCTGAGATTGTTTTTACTTTGGCATTTACTGTGGTGTATTTTATCATCCACATCCATGTTCCCTAAATATGTAATATTGTTTCCATCCACTTACAATAGTTTAAATCCAATTTTACCCTTCGGTGAGTTTTTAGTAAAGAATATGAAAGGAATCTTTTGTCGTTTTTCATACGATGTACTTTTTGACTTTTTCGACAAAAGTACGAAGAATGTTTTTTTTAACTTATACGGCATGAATATTCCTTTACAAGTTTTCATGTTTATTTTTAATCAAATTCTTTAAGTTTATAATTGTATGACATGTTAAGAAAAGAAAAGTGTTTTTGAAGAAGAAAGGATATTTTCCTCAAGAATGGAGTTCAAGTGTTTTATCAAAATTATTTTCCATCTAAGATAATAAAGGGTTCTGTTTTTATCCCTATTATTACATTCATTTGATTATGTTGTGAGGGAATTATTTTTATGAAGTCATTTACCTTATATGATTTGTTTTATGATGTCATGATGTTTCAAGAATCCCATTTTTGTTACATGTGTTATGCGATGATGTATGATTTATGATTATGTGGCACACATAAGAAAGGATTCATTATAAGATGGGTGGGACCTATATCTCCCTCCAATGCATTGGGTAAAGATTTATATCTCCTGAGATAGACATGGCTGGAACGGAAGGTTATTTCGGTTCAGTGATACATGACTGAAACGAGGAGTGAACTCGGTTCAGAAATGGACTTTGTCCGCTAAGATAGTCTTGGAAATGAGTCATGACTAACAATAAATGATTTTCCATGATTATGTGTGCATGCCACAAAGTTTCAAGTTTTATGTTATGATTATGGGGATCTCATTTTCACTTCTATGATTTATTCCATGTTAAGATATTATGATCTCTTTTGCAGGTTATGATTTTCAAAAAGATATGATATGATTTTTATTTCCTTTATTTGCCCTTTTTGAGCATTTGAGCTCACCCTTTTATGTTTTCTTTTCCCCAGGTCAGGAAGATGTATATTAAGTAGAATATGCTAAAAGGGACCCTAGATATGATGAAATAAATGAAAGACACTATAGAATATTTATGAACCAGTTGTTTATGTTTCCCAGTTTCTAAAGACACTATACCTATACGGTCCGTTGTGGTTTTGTCATATGTTGTAATAAGTGTGCTTCAATTTTGAAGTATTAACAATGTATGTAAAGTATGGGTCGTTATAACCTCCATGCTACTTGATCGGGTACAGATGAGGCAGCTCTCAGACTCAGAAGGCTTAGTCTTGCGGGAGAGTTTTTCAGGAGAGGACCATATTCCTAGATGGGTAGTGGGCAAGGATGATGTCTTACGTTTCCAGGGACATGTATGGGTGCCAGCAGACATACGCGAGGAGCTGATGTGGGATTTCCATTCCTCTGTTTGGGAAGTTCATCCTGGCATCACCAAGATGTATCCGGACCTTCATCGCCAGTACTGGTGTCCAAGTATGAAGAAGGATGTTGCTGGTTTTTTCATATGATGTTCTACTTGTCTGCAGGTGAAAGCAGAGCATCAATGACCAGCATTCCTTCTACAGCAGCTACCCATTACGGAGTTGAAGTGGAACGATGTTGCGATGGAATTCGTGATAGGGTTTCTGAGGTCTCCACGAGGAAACAATGTAGTTTGGGTTGTCGTCGACAGGCTTACGAAGGTTGCCCACTTGTTACCGATCAAGGAGACCATCAGCGTCGGTGATCTGGGACGACTTTACATCAGAGAGATCGTTCATCTGCATGGAATTCCATGCTCTATTGTTTCAGATAGAGATGCGCGCTTTACCTCTCGGTTCTGGTAGGGACTTCAAAAGGCCTTGGATACATAGGTACTTTTGAGTACATCATACCATCCCCAGACTGATGGCCAGTCTGAGCGCACGATCCAGGTGCTTGAGGATATGCTCCGAGCTTGCAATCTAAGCATTGGCGTTTCATGGGAGAATCATATCCCTTTGGTGGATTTCGCCTAGAATAATAGTTTCTAGGATACCATTCAGATGGCGCCATATGAGGGTTTGTACGGTAGGCCATGCCCATCACCCTTATGCTGGCTGGAGGTAGGAGAGGTAGCTTTTTGGGGACCTCGTCTTATTCAGGAGACTTCAGAGCAGATAGAGCTGATTCGGAAGAGGATGGCTACAGCACAGTCTCGACAGCAGTCTTAAGCTGATCAGCGGAGATGACCTCTGGATTTTGAGGTCGGTGATCAGGTTTTCTTGCGTGTCACACCGAGGTTGGGACACGAGAAGATTCAGAGACAGGGTAAGCTTTCACCATGGTATGTCGGGCCATTTGAGGTCTTGGAGGGAGTTGGGTCGGTCGCCTATCGGTTGTAGCTACCTCAGAGGTATCGGGACATGCACAACGTCTTCCACGTCTCACAACTCTGACATTACTTTTCAGACCCGTCTCACGTCTTTCAGCCTGAGGAAGTCAAGATTGAAGCGGGTGCATCATTCGAGGAGCATCTTATATGGATTATCAATCATTGTACGAAGGATCTCCACAGGCGGTCTGTTCCTCTGGTATGGGTGCTATGGCAGCACGGGCGAGTACAGGACAAGACCTGGGAGAGGGAGGCCGATGTACGATCGCAATGGCCGGAGCTGTTTGGGGTTTCTTCTTCTCTATCTCGTTAGGGAAATTTGAGGACAAATTTCATTAAGGGGGGATGTTTTTAAGAACCCGAATCTTCTTTTCAGGTACGTTTTCCATTTTTCTAGATTTTTTATGAAAAATGACTTTTTCTAGAAATTTTCAAAGTACACACCGTCTACTTTATGATTACATGCCGTGTACTCTTTTCCGGCTCAAATCCATGTGTTGGTCGTGTCCGGGCCACACACACGGTGAGTAAGGATAAGGTGGAGGCCGGTTAATTCTGAGTACGGAAAAATTGAAGTACACGCTGTGTACTCAAGAAGTAAACGCAGTGTACTTTCTTTTTTTTCATTAAATGGACCGGGGTCGTGGCTAACCCCCAAAATCATCTTCTTCTCCAGATTTCATCCGCCTGGAAGAGACTGTACAGCCAAATCCTCTCCGGCCTCTCGCATCGCCGTCTGTTCTCTGATTTGAGCATGGTCGATTGCGTTGGAATCGCAGCGGTGAGTTCTTCCTTCATCTTTATCCTTGTTTCTTAATTCTTCCTCATTTCCCAGTTATCATGGGATGAATGTTTTGTGCGTTTTCTCAGATCTATGTTGTTCTAGGAGGAATCTGTCGTCGTGGTTCACATATATCGATCTTCCCAGATCGAGGTAGGTGGTTTGTGCCTTTCTGTAGAAAGTTGATGAATATTATTTGCAAATTCCACCAATACCCATGAACGGGGTATTGTGTGTTTCCTATTTTTCCCCTGTTGTTTTCTTGCTTTTCTTGTTTGCTTTAGTAGAGGATATTGCTTGTGAGTAGATTAATTTATTTTGTGCTCAGAATGTTTTTCCATGATTTTTTTTCCTATTTGGCGTTTTCCCAGTTTCCATGCCTAGTTGTACGATAGCGGAACTGCTATTTTGTTATTTCTGTCGTGCCGTAGAATTATAGAAAAGTATTTCTTGAGGTTTACTTGGACTATATACACACTCTTTTCATGTTTAGTTATACTCAAGACTGTGAGAACCTAGTGTAGTAGACCAAAGGAATAATTGATGGAAGGGTTTCTCCAGAGTGTCTTTTAATTATAATGCGAGAATATAGGGGGAATTGACGTTGAGTGCTTCCCCAGAGAGTCTGTAGATCCTCGACGTGGGCCATAGGGGGAATTGATGTTGAGTGCTTCCCAAGAGAGCCTTTAGCACGATACGAGACTACAAGGGGAATTGATGGTGAGTGCTTCCCCAGAGACTGCTTAATTATGTAGCTGAACCAGAGGGGTGAGACTGTGTGTGCCTCATAGAAGGTTTCTAGTACTATAGGTTGAACTATAGGGGTTAGGTTGTGAGAGCTACCCAGAGGGTTACATATTTTCTTCTTATTGCTAACTGCTTACTTGTGTGCTTTACTTGTTAGAACTGTGGATTGTAGCTGCTTGTGCATTCCTATTTTCTGCCTCTTGTTTATTTACTGTCATGTATTCATTTGACTGTAAGGCATATATATTTGGGTGATTTCCTACTGGGATTGTATCTCACACCCTGTTTGGGCCATGCTTTTGGGCCCAAGCAGACTATGTTGCTGTAGGTATAGACAAGGGCAAGCGCCCTTCTACTTCAGGATCTTGATTGCACCAGGAGCTGGGGAGAATGGGACCGATCTGTGGATCGCGATGCTGAGGAGCATACTTTGTTTTCTTTTTCACTTGGTTTCAGTTGTATTTTAGCATGTTGTTGTGTTTGCTATTTTCCTTAGATACTTGTACCTACTACATCATTGTCATCATAGTTATATATCTGCATTGCTTCCGTTGTTTGGTTTCTGTTGTTATGCATGCTGTTTTCTGCTTCCACTATTTATTGTTGTTTTCTTACCGTGTATTCCTTACCGAATGAGGGCATAGTTTCCACACTGACTCACCAAGTCCCTCACTGCTAGTCGGAAGCCTCTGGCGTTCGGGGAAACACACTTGAGGTCATGTGGTGAACCGGGCACGAGGCACTAGTGGAGGGGCTCCAGACTCGGGTCGTTACAATTTTCGTATTTTCTTTACCATATCTTGTTTTAGAGCTACATGGATTAAAAAAATTAACTTATGTTAATTTAAAATTTCAATAATTTCCAAGGGCATTTGTCCCCTCTTCTATAAAAAAGCCACCCGTACCTCTCTATTACTCACAGTTAAAAAGACTTTTAGTTCATCCAAAATCTATCCAAAAAAATTCCTAGAATCCCTCCCCATATAATTAAAGCCTTATTTTATGTAGAAACCCCTTTTTAGAGGTGTTTAGATGTTCTTCAAATGAGATCAACTGAAGAATAGGTATTGTTTTCTTTAAGTGTTTCTATTTGGTTTCTTCTTAGACACACTCAAATCTCATCCAACCAGGAAGAGATAATAAATATAGTATCCTCAATATACTGAGTTGTTATTATGTTAATATCTTCCCCTAAATCAATCTATACTTCCATCAAATTGGAAATAAATTAATAATTCGTGTGTACGTGTAAATTATAACCTCCAAAGCCCGATTTAGTTTTTTTTCCATTACCATATATTAATATTGGTTTTAATGATATAAATAATAATAATTTGTGATATTAATAAAATATTAACCATTATAATGTAATAATATATCAATTAAATTCCTACTTCAATGTGAATAAAAATGATTACGTCATTCATGCGTACGTGTGAACTATCACCTCTATGAAGCGGTGTGACCCATTTTTATTAATTATATCACTTTTATGATATATATAAGTATATGTAAATTAATATGATGATTATAATAATACCATGATAATTTTATAAATATAAAATTGTAATTAACTTATTTCCATAGTGATCAATTAGAAATGGAAATGTTACTCACGTGTACATAAGACCAACCATCTATATGATTATAACATTTTTCATTTCTCATAAACATATTTAATGGTTTAAATTAAACAATATGAGTTATGTGTAAAAGTAGTGAATATTTCATGAATACTATTATAGAGATGGTGGAATTATAACCACATGGACTAGCGATATCATACTATTTTCATTTTCAACTCATGAACGGATTATCGACAAAACATGAGACATGAACTGAAATAATTAACTAATTATTATAACATGCTCAAAAGTGACGTAATGGGAATGAAAAACATGAAAAATGTTAAAAATCATCTAGAAATAAAAAAAAATTATTATTCAAGGATATAAGAAACAAACAAGAAAAGTCGGACTCATGGTAAGGGACTTCGCCTCAATCTCCTTTCATTGAGGCATATTTTGATTTATATACAACCTTCTTTTATACGATGTATAATCAACCACATTGAATTTAAATTTCATTCAATGAGTTTCAAAATGATTATTTTTTATAAATCATTTTACTAAATGAGAAAAGCAATGTTTCTTTTTAACGTATGCAGCGACAATGACCTTTCTAGCACCATGTGAATTATTTTATATTTGGATTTCTTTACAAACCGTAATTTCATTAAAAAGAAAAGTAAATACCATATAGTTTTTTAGGTATTTTGGAATTTAAAATGGTTTTGATAATGGATTCATTATATCGATATCTTGAAATGTTGTCTTACGATTGTAATTTGGAAATGTTATTTTTCTTTTCTACTTATTCATGTGTAATGAGTTTGTTATGGTTCTTTGACATTATATATGTATACAGGTGTTTCTATGATAAACCAAGCGTGAGTGAGCCCGAGAAAGCTCTCTAATGCATTGGGTATTGTGATGGAGGTAAACATTAAGGTTTCTTCTATAAGATTTAGGGAATATACTTTGATCAATATTCCAAACTTAACTATGAGGGTTACTCCATATATAGCTATAAAAGCTACAATGTAAGTATTTTATGGATTTCACAAGTTACCTTTATGATTTATGATTTCTATGAGTTATTCATAAATCTTATGATTTCATGAGGTATGTTAAAAAGCTTATGTTTTATGAGTGAAAAGAATGATTTCATTTATTTGTTTGTATTCATGGTCTAATGTTTTATTCCCTTTTTTATCCCTTATTGTGATTTTAATTCTCATCCCATGTTTTTGAAATGTTTTTACTAGGTAAAAGGAAGGTTAAGAAAAATAAATAATTCAAGAAGATTTTTATCAAGAAAATAATTACAATTTTATTTATAGTTTTTTATTATTGTGAAAACAATTTGATAGAGTATAAATGTCTACATTGTAATATTTGAGATGTAATGTATTAATAATTTTGTAATCCTTTAAAACTAAAAACCTTAAAAGATACTCGATGTGAATAGAAGTAAAATTATTGTCTTATTTCAATATTATGAAATGTTTTAATGTTGGCACCTTATAGTTGGTATTAGAGGCCTTTTTAGATAAATTTAAGGGATATGATATTGTTAATAGAATATTCAAAAATTAATTTTACATTATGGTCAAATTGAAATATCATTTGAGGATTACCATGTCTCTTCATCTATGATATGTCTGTTCAGAATGGTTTTTTTGTAGAGGAAACATGGCAGCTGTGCAAGGATGACATCCATAGGAAAAAAAACCATCCAAATTAGCAACCAAAGATGGTCAAAATCATAACTGAACAGTTTGTTATAGTGATGGAATAGTTGACTCAGATTATAAATAGCGGTTGTATCCATGCATGATATAAGACATATCAACCACTACAAAACATGTTTGTAGTGGATCATTTCATGAGGCAACATCCCCCATCATTCATAGGTTCATCTGACCTTGCTCTAGTTGAAGGTTAGATTATGTCACGACCCGTCCTCGGGGCCCGTGTCGTGACTACCCCAAGCCCGCCTTCCATAGGCCAGGGGCTGGCGACTAGCACCAAGGCGTAAATCCCGGTAAAAAGAGAAGGCATTCACCTTGTAAAGTAAACAAAAAACACCACAGAGCAAGAAGGCGGAAGTAAACACTAAGTAAAAACTGGTACAACAGTAAGTGCAGAAAAGTAAGTGGGCCAGAATACAAACCCAAACTGAATGTAAAGTATAACTCGAAAGGGAAAACAACAACTGAAAGGTAAAGCAGCAACATCGAGCGGTCCTCTAGAATTCCCACCTAAAGGGTGGGTACAGATAGCCTCCACTGCTCCTCGGGTCCAGCCGTCCACTCTGAGGACGTTCCTCCCAGTGGTCCACCTCCAGGTACCGTCCTGCTCCGCAAGCCTCAACCACGATCAGCGTTGTCTGTCATCTGCAACCAACACAACGTAGTGCGGGCATAGCCCGTGCAGGGGTGAGTATAAGCTACTCAGTAGGGACCCCGAGACCCCCGAAGGTCTCCCATAATCCACAAAGGATAAACCACAAGGGAAACATACAATCATGAAGTAACATCCGACCCAGCTTAGGTATATGCCCATACATATACCTAAGTCATCAATTCTCTTTCGGCTCCAACATCCGAGCCCAAGTACAACCCAGTCCACACATGAAAGAAAAATGTAACTCCACACAGGATAGCACAACACAATCCACATAGGAAAGAAAAACGTAAATCCACACAGGATAGCACAACACAATCCACATAGGAAAGAAAAGCAGGATTCAGCTCACACTAGAATACTTCTTGAATGACGATAGAGATGATCAGATGTAGCCACTAATTCATCCAAGCCGTCGGACCCACAAAGGATCAGTAGGTACTACCCCCCCCCCCCCCCCACACACACAATGACCCACACAGGATCAATCATGAAGTTGAATCCATAGATATTGGGAAACTCCTTCTCCACAAAGTACAGTGGTTATGCCACTACAACCAAGTGCTTCCCTCTAACCTTGGACTGCTGTAGTACTCCACCTATCGAGTACTGTGGGCCTGCTGCTACAACCAAGCGCTTCCCACCATGGGTCTGCCGCTACAACCACGTGCTCCCCCTCATAGCCTCTAGAGTTACTCCTTCTGTTGAGTACCATGGGTCAGCCGCTACAACCAAGTGCTCCTCCATCGTGGGTCTGCCGCTATAACAAAGCGCTCCCCCGTGCTGCTACAACCAAGCACTCCTCCGTCGTGGTTCTGACGCTACAACCAAGAGCTCCCCCGTGCTGCTACAAATAATCGCTCCTTAGTCGTGGGTCTGCCGCTACAAACAAGCGCTCCCCCTCATATCCTCCAGAGTACTCCTTTTGTGGAGTATCGCGGGTCTGCCACTACAACCAAGCGCTTCCCACTAGACTATCTGTAAGACACCAAGTCGTTCGATCAGCAGTCATCAAGTCTCAACTGGCTCTAAGGTTTCTGCACACAACATGCTCGTTCCGGGAGGGTCCACTCCACGGGACAAGAGGTCGATGCATCAACTGACACATAGTCTGGAGTTGATGTATCCTAAAAGTACCGTAGTGGTCACTACCGAACCCACAGAGGATTCTCGTACTGTCTTCATTATCGTCGCAGACGCAGCCAGCTCTAGGGTTCCCGCACACAGCAAGCTCGCTAGGGAGGGTCCGCTCCATGAGCCGAGCGGTTGATACATCAACTGACACATAGTCCAGATTTGATGTATCCAAAAGTTCCATATCGCCAATAGGAACTCAATGTTGCAGACGGCACGTCTAACAGATGCCTGGTCTGAGAGTTATTGGCTTTTTCGTCCTAGGGGCCCGGTTGATTTTTAAGGAAAAACCAACCCGACCGTACTCCACCTGTGTCCAAACCTCGGGCGGAGTAAGCCGAATGGTCCGTCTCACTTAGAGGAATCCACCAAAGTTGATGGCGCGTCAATCGGACGTCCGGAGCTCAAGATACGAGCGTTTACGCTCCGAGGGCCCGGTTGGTTTCGTGTACGAACCAACCCGGCCGAACCCAAAGTATTCCAAAAATTTGAGTGTGATATATCGAAACGACCGTATCGATCCAAGGATCGCATTTCCACTAATGGTGTGTCATTTGGAGGCCCGTATCTCATGTTATGAGCAAAAGACCGAAAAGGTCCTGGAACGGGGGGTCTGGGCCCGGACCCACCCGGCCCAACCCCCCATGGGTCGGCCCGAACCGAGTCAACCCGACCCGGGTCCTACCCGTCCGGCGCGGCCCGGTCTGGCCCGGCCTGGGCGCGACCCGGCCCGGCCCGGCCTGGGCGCGACCCGGCCCGACCGTCGTGGGCGCGGCCCGGTCGCCTGGCTGCTCGGCCGTGATGGTCGAGCGGGTGCAAGGGGGTGCCGCCCCCCTTGAAGGTTCCGCGGCCCCACGTGGGGGGCCGCGTCTCGCCAACGGATGCGGCAAGGCCGCGTCTTTCCTCCGTGGTCACGCGTGGCCGTGGGACCGGCTAGCGCCGCCGCAGCTTTCAGCCGCGGAAGGTCTTCCTGGAAGCGCGCCGGGCGCCGCCGCATCCTAGCGGCCGGGCGCTGCCAGCCGCCGGCGGAGACTTCCGCAGACCACCGGACGCGCTCCGGTGGTCTGATTCGCCTGTGGTCTTCGCCAGTGATCGTCTCGGGACCCAACCTTCGCTGCAAAGCCTTCAAAACGCCCGAGCAGTTTGTTTTGTCATCATCCGAACATCAAGAATGAAAGGCGGTGGGTTCGGAATTGTTCGTTGTTCCGCACCCACCGCATTATCGGTTTGAAGCAACACCATAATTTCCAGCAATTGATAAACCACGACCGACAATAATAATCCGCAGACCAACTTGTTAATTGTTTGGTCTGCGTTATTGCCTTGGAGGAAAACAAACATGGGTATTGCCAATTTCAAAATGACCCCTACCTCAACGTCGTCGTCGGACGCGAGTTCGTCGCGGAATTGACCGTCACTATAGAAGATGATCGTCGTGTCACGGAAGGGCATCACGTCGTCGCGGAAGGGTGTCGCGTCATCGATATCTGAGGTTTAAAGAAAACACACGGATTTAATTTCATGAATTAAATCCATGTTAAGGATAAAATCCACAAAGGAATTAAAGATTCGAAATCTCCTACCTCAAGCAGTTGATGATCGGAGATTACTGCGGGGAAGAACGTCGCAGAAGAAGCATCGTGGAAGGGGAAATCATCGGCTTCGTGGAACACGGCGTCGTGTCGTCGATCCCCGAGGGTGACGGTGTTCTTCAGGTTCTTCACGTTCTTCGCGTTCTTCGCGAAGGAGGATGAAGGACTTAATGTTTTTCTCAAATCCTCTCAACGAACAATTTTCAAGAAGACATGTGTTGGTCTTATTCCATTACATTCCCACAAACGAAAATTAAAGATAAGTAATGAACAAATTAGTTCAGAGAATTAATTGCAACGAACTAACCTCCCAAATAATAGGGGCGTTAAGAAATTAGAAAACGCATCAGTTGACTTTCATTAAAAAGGGTTTTCGCAGGTGCGTTACTTATAGGGAAAATAAACGGTGGGGCTCGTGTGGGCCCCACCTCACAAATATCTTGCACCCTATCCACTTCAACTCACATTAAGTAGCTTTAAGTGGATTTTAAGTGGATTTAAGTGGAATAAAAATAAAGTTCTTGTACGACTTTATTTTATTTCTTAACTTAACCCCAAAAATTTAAAAACCACACCCAAGAAAACGCATCCCCGGAAGAGGCGTTTCTAAGAGAATATCGGCGCTGCGATTCCATCGGTGCCCTCAAAATTCGATTCTGAGCACCGGTTCAAAATTTAGAAAACCCCGCTCGTTCGTTCACTGAACGTACCAATCCAATCTTCCAAAAATGATTCCGGGAACACCGGGCCTCGGAATCTGGTGCCGTCAGAAACTGCGTTCATGTGTAATTCAAAAAAAAAATAAAGAAAAAAAATTTCCTTGAAATTTATTGGTCTTTACATCACTCCCACCTCAGGGCTTTACGTCCCCGTAAAGATACATCATAAACTAGGGAAACAAAAGTGGGTACTGAGCACGCATCTGAGCCTCCCGCTCTCAAGTGCTCTCCTGGAGGTTCCCGTGCTTCCATCTGATGCGCACTAGAGGAATCGACCGTCCATCTAGGACCCGCTCCTGTCGATCCTCGATCTTGACCGGGACCCCCGCAATAGTCACCCTATCATCAATGTCTAGCTATCCATGGTCAAATATTTGCGTCGGGTCGTGCATGTATCTCCTCAGCTAGGATACTTGGAAGACGTCGTGCACCCAGTGCAACTGAGGTGGTAGAGACAGGCGATAAGCCACCTCGCCAATCCTGCTAAGGACCTGGAATGGTCTGATGAAGTGTGGAGACAACTTGCCGCCTCGACCAAATCTCTGTAACTCACGTCGAGGTGTGACCCGTAAGGAAACATGGTCTCCATCCTCGAACTCTAGTGGTCTCCGCCTCCTGTCAGCACAAGACTTTTTCCGGCTCTGAGCTGTCCTCATCCGCTCTTGGATGACTTGGACCTTTCTGGTCCTACTCGAGCTGCTGAGATTTCTTCCTTGATGAGAAGAGAAATCTGGTCTCATCCCCTGGATGAACCACATTCTTCGCCTAATAAATTAAATGCCATCATGGATGATACAAACCATAGAAAGGATGACGTCATAAGGCCTTGACGCTGATACCAAGAGATCCAACCGTTACTCTCGCCTCTAAGGGTTTAGTCACACTGTCGGCATCAGTGTGTAGTCACTGGGTCTCCTCCAGTAGGTATCTCAAAGTGAAGGTCAAGTCAATGGTTTTTAAACCAGAACCTCTTAATAACAACACAAAGAGAGGACAGGAAGGTAAACGCCAAAATAAAGGTGTCTTTTATTACTACATCTCAAAGTACAAAGACACAAAACACCTACAAAAAATATCAACAATGCTAAAAGAAGAATAAACAAAAAGTCTCCAGGTCTAGAGCTAGTCCCGCTCCTCTCCATCTTCTCCCGAAGCTCCATGATCGTAGGCCTCAGCTGCCTGAAGCCGAGCTCTCCCATGTCCACCAGCTCCCTGTAGTCGGGTTGGACCTCTTGGTGGTGGTGGTGGTAGAGCCTCAAAGCGTCGCTCACCACCTGCTGCTCAGCCAGCTCCTCTGCCTCATCCGTCTTCTCCCTGCGGACTGCCACGGTCGACCCTTTGCCTCTGCATGGGTGGCTCCTCAACTGTCTGCTGCTCCTCGGAAAGGCAGGTCGGGCAGTCATGAGCCATGTGACCAACCCCGCCGCATGAGTAACACTGTCCGGTCATGGGAAGTCGTTGTCCACCCTGGGTGCCTCTCACAAATGATCATGTGTCACGCGGTCAACCACCGGTAGGTCTAGTCCTCTTGGACCCCTGCATCATTTGTCTACTACCAGCTGTAGAAGACTCTGCCGCATGCCGGCTAGTGGTGGGTCCTACTGTTTGTGACTGCTCAGCAAGGAAACTCTCCACTATGAGAGATCTCTCCAAAACCCCTATCTGTGTCGGAATGATGTGAGAAACAACTAAAGATATGATCTCTCACCTGAGCCCCTGATCGAAGTTTCGGGCAGTAAAGAATGGGTCCCGTACCATGTCCGTGGAATAGCGCGAGAGATCGGTAAACCTTGCCACGTACTGGGCTACTGTCAGGCTGCCCTGCCGCAGCTGTAGTATCTCCTGAATGCGCATCGCTCGGAGGGTGGCTAGGATGAACTCTGAGTGAAAAAGGCTCTCAAAGTCCGTCCAAAGGAGTGATGCCTCATCGTGCACCTGGAGCATCAAGCTCCAACATCTTCCTGCTACCGCGTGCAGTAGGGTCACTGCGAGGATCACCATGAGGTATGCTGGTGTCCTCACTAACCGGAAAACTCGCACCACTGCCTCCAGCCAGTCCTCGGCTGCCTGGGGGTCCGTCTCCCCGCAGAACCTGGGCGGTCACTGGCACTGAAATTCATGCAGCGCACTGAGGCGACGTGCATCGTCAGTGACTGGTGCTGGATGCATCGGTGGCTCGGCAGGTAAAGGTACTACCGATACCTCAGCTGTCAAAGCACCCTGCACAGAGGCCTCATCACTCGGTGGGATGTCGTCACGCTCAACAATCGGAACCCTAGCTGGTTGCCGTCGTGGGGCCATCCTTAAAAGGAAACATGTGTGTCACGGTCAGAACAATATACCTGGTGAGCTGATACAAAGTAATCACAATGAAAACTTGAAACACACACGCAATCATTGTTTTCGTGCAATAAGTCGGAAATCAGAAGTCAGGGTCCTGGTGTACGGATACATCGGCCGCCACACCAACACTGGACTCCCTGGACTGATAACCACACCCAATACGCTTAACACTATTTCTTCACATAGAAAAAGATCAGAGTCTGCGGTAGAAACGAACTCCTTTGATACCAATTTTCACGACCCATCCTTGGGGACTGTGCTGTGACTACCCCAAGCCCGCCTTCCATAGGCCAGGGGCTGGCGACTAGCACCAAGGCATAAATCCCGGTAAAAATGGAAGGCATTGCCTTTGTAAATTAAACCAAAAACACCACAGAGAAAGCATGAGGAAGTAAACACTAAGTAAAAACGGGTACAACAGTAGGTGCGGAAAAGTATGTGGGCCAGAATACAATCCCAAACTGAAAGTAAAGTACAACTCGAAAGGGAAAACAACAACTAAAAGATAAAGTCGCAGCGTCGAGCCATCCACTGGAAGTCCACCTGAAGGGTGGGTACAGATATCCTCCACTGCTCCTCGGGTCCAGCCGTCCACTCCGAGTACGTTCCTCCCAGGGGTCCACTTCCAGGTACCGTCCTGCTCCACAAGCCTCAACAACGATCAGCGATGTCCGTCGTCTGCAACCAACACAACGTAGTACGGGCATAGCCCGTGCAGGGGTGAGTATAATCTACTCAGTAGGGACCCTGAGACCCCCGAAGGTCTCCCAGAATTCACAAAGGATAAACCACAAGGGAAAGATACAATCATGAAGTAACATCCGACAAAGCTTATGTATATGCCCATACATATACCAAAGTCATCAATTCTCGTTCGGCTCCAACATCCGAGCCCAAGTACAACCCAGTCCACACAGGAAAGAAAAATGTAAATCCACACAGGATAGCACAACACAATCCACATAGGAAAGAAAAACATAAATCCACATAGGATAGCACAACACAATCCACATAGGAAAGAAAAACATAAATCCACACAGGATAGCACAACACAATCCACATAGGAAAGCAAAACAGGATTCAGATCACACCGAAATACTTCTTGAATGACGATATAGATGATCAGATGTAGCAACTGATTCATCTAAGTCGTCGGACCCACAAAGGATCGGTAGGTACTACCCCCCCCCCACCGCAATGACCCACACAGGATCGATCATGAAGTTGAAACCATAGATATTGGGAAACTCCTTCTCCATCAAGTACAGTGGTTATGCGGCTACAACCAAGAACTTCCCTCTAACTTTGGACTGCTGTACTACTCCACCTATCGAGTACTGTGGGCCTGCTGCTACAACCAAGTGCTTCCCACCAAGGTTCTGCCGCTACAACCAAGCGCTCCCACTCATAGCCTCTAGAGGTACTCCTTCTATTGAGTACCACGGGTCAACCGCTACAACCAAGCACTCCTCCGCCAGGGGTCTGCCTCTACAACCAAGCGCTCCCTCATGCTGCTACAATGAAGCGCTCCTCCTTTGTGGGTATGCCGCTACAACCAAGCGCTCCCCCGTGCTGCTACAACTAAGCGCTCCTCCCGTCGTGGGTCTGCCGCTACAACCATACGCTCCCCCTCAGAGCCTCCGGAGGTACTCCTTTTGTTGAGTACCGCGGGTCTGCCGCTACAACCAAGCTCTTCCCATTGGACTATCCGTAACACACTGAGTCGTTCGATCAGCAGTCGTCAAGTCTCAACCGGCTCTAGGGTTTCCGCACATAGCATGATCGTTCCGGGAGGGTCCACTCCACGAGCCAAGAGGTCGATGCATCAACTGATGCATAGTCCAGAGTTGATGTATCCCAAAAGTAGCGTAGTGGTCACTACCGAACCCACAGAGGATTCCTGTAATGTCTTCATTGTCGTCGCAGACGCAGCCAGCTCTAGGGTTCCCGCACACAGCAAGCTCACTCGGGAGGGTCCGCTCCACGAGCTGAGGGGCTGATACATCAACTGACACATAGTCGAGAGTTGATGTATCCAAAAGTACCGTATCGCCAATAGGAACTCAACGTCGTAGCCGGCGCGACAAACAGACGCCCGGTCTGAGAGGTATTGGCTTTTTCGTCCCAGGGGGCCGGTTGGTTTTTAAGGCAAAACCAACCAGACCGTACTCCACCTGTATCCAAAACTCGGGCGGAGTAAGCCAAAAGATCCGTCTCATTTAGAGTAATCCACCAAAGTCGAAGGCACGTCAATCGGACGTCCGGAGCTCAAGATACGAGCGTTTCTACTTCGAGGGCCCGGTTGGTTTCGTGTACGAACCGACTCGGCCGAACCCAAAGTATTCCAAAACCTTGAGTTTCATATACCAAAACGACCGTATCGAACCATGGATCGAATCTCCACTGACGGTGCGTCGTTCAGAGACCCGTAGCTCAAGTTATGAGCAGAATACCGAAAAGATCCCGGAACAGGGGGTCTGGGCCCGGACCGACCCGGCCCGGCCAGGGTGGCCCGGGCCGGCCTGGGTGCGACCCAGCCCGACCGGCACGGGCGCGGCCCGGTCGCCTGGTGGCTCGGCCGTGATGGCCGAGAAAGTGCAAGGGGGCGCTGCCCCCTTGAAGGTTCCGCGACCCCGCATGGGGGGCCGCCTCTCGCCAACGGATGCGGCAAGGCCGCGTCCTTCCTCCGCGGTCCTGCGCGCCCGCGGGACCGGCCAGCACCGCCGCTGCTTTCAGCCGCCACTACTGGAAAGATGATCTTTCCCAACACTTCTATACCAACGGTTTGTAAAAACCGTTGGTATAGCTACCCTTTCCCAATGGTTCACCAAAACCGTTGGGAAAGGGTCCCTTTTCCCTCCCCTTTCTCAACGGTTCACTAAAACCGTTGGGAAAGGGTCCTCTTTCCCAACGGTTCACCAAAACCGTTGGGAAAGGGTCCTCTTTCCCTCCCTTTTCCCAACGGTTCATCAAAACCGTTGGGAAAGAGTCCTCTTTCCCAATAGTTCACCAAAACCGTTGGGAAAGGGTCCTCTTTCTCTCCTCTTTCCCAACGGTTCACCAAAACCGTTGGGAAAGAGAGGGGATAATTTCAACCTTCGGCCAACAAAAGTTCAACCCACCCAAACCTATCCCAATGGTTTGGAAAACCGTTGGGATAGATTCTTTAATTTTTTTCCAGGACTTCTATCCAAGAACATTATATAAATAAAATTTTTAAATAATTATGATAATACATATATATATTTATGAAATTATGTTTACAAAGTGATGTTAGGTTAGTGGTTAAGTTGTTCGATTATAAACGAGGGGTCCTGGGATCAAATCCCAACGGATGTTTTATTTTTTGGAATTTATATACCAACGGTTCCATTACCGTTGGTATAGATTTCATATTACCTATACCAACGGTTTACTTGGCTACGGTTCTCCAAACCGTTGGTATAGGCTATACCAATGGTTTGGAGGCCTATACCAACGGTTCCAAACCGTTGGTAAAGTTTAGTTTTCCAGTAGTGTGCGGTGGGTCTTCCCAGAGGCGTGCCGGCGAAGACTTCCGCGGACCACCGGACGCGCTCCGGTGGTCCGATTCGCCTATGGTCTTCGCCAATGATCATCTCGGGACCCGACCTTCACTGCAAAGCCTTCGAAACGCCTCATCGGCTTTTTTTTCATCGTCCGCAGTCCGCACACCAAGAACGAAAGGCGGTGGGTTCAGACTTGTTCTTTGGTCCGCACCCACCGCGTTAGCGGTTTGAAGCAACACCATAATTTCCACCAATTGATAAACCGCGACCTGTAATAATAATCTGCGGACCAACTTGTTAATTGGTTGGTCTGTGTTCTTGTCTTTGTGGAAATAAAACATGGGTATTGTCATTTTCAAAACAACCCCTACCTCAACGTCGTCGTCAGATGCGAGTTCGTCACGGAATTGACCGTCGTAGTAGAATATGATCGTCACATCGCAGAAGGGCGTCGCGTCGTCGCAGAAGGGCATCGCGTCGTCGATCTCCGAGGTTTAAAGAAAACACATGGATTTAATTTCATGAATTAAATCCATGTTTATGATAAAATCCACAAAGGAATTAAAGATGTTAAATCTCCTACCTCAAGCAGTTGATGATCGGTGATTTCTGCGGGGAAGAACGTCACAGAAGAAGCGTCGTGGAAGGGGAAATCGTCGGTGTCGCGGAACATGGCGTCGCGTCATCGATCCTCGAGGGTGACGGTGTTCTTCACGTTCTTCGCATTCTTCGTGAAAGAGGATTAATGACTTAAAGTTTCTGTCAAATCCTCTCAACGAACAATCCTCAAGAAGACATGTGTTGGTCTTATTTCATTACATGCCAACAAACAAAAATTAAAGATAAGTAACGAACAAATTAATTCCCAGAATTAATTGCAACGAACTAACCGCCCAAATAATAGGGGTGTTAAGAAATTTGAAAACGTGTCAGTTGACTTTCATTAAAAAGGGTTTTTGCGGGTGCATTACTTAGGGGAATAGAAACGGTGGCGCTTGTGCGGGCCCCACCTCACAAATATCCTACCAAGAGGGTAGGATATTTTCAATTGCACCCTATCTACTTCAACTCATCTTAAGCAGCTTTAAGTGGCTTTTAAGTGGATTTAAGTGGAATAAAAATAAAGTTGTCATATGACTTTATTTTATTTCTTAACTTAACCCCAAAAATTTAAAAACCACACCCGATCAAAAGAAACCCCGGAAGAGGCGTTTCTAAGTGAATACCGGCACTGTGATTCCATCGGTGCCCTCGAAATTCGATTCTGAGCACCGGTTCAAATTTTAGAAAACTCTGCTTGTTTGTTCACTGAACGTAGTGAGACAATTTTCCAAAAATGATTTCGAGCACACCGGGCCTCGGAATCAGGTGCCATCAGAAACTGCATTCATGTATAATTCCAAAGAAAATTAAGAAAACAAATTTCCTTGAAATTTAAAGGTCTTTATAGATTAACTCAAAGTAAAAGCTTTTCAATGTCATTGGGAACTTATAACATCAAAATGTTAGTCTTGATATTTACCGATTTTAAGGTGAAGCCGATCAGTGGTGGTTGATGGTTAAAAATATCAGGGGCATTGAGGATATTGATGCAATTGATTGGGAGGAATTAAAATGTATGTTAGTTAGGAAGTATTTTCTTAATGCGGTTGGGCATAAAATGGAAAACAATTCATGGAATTGATGAATGAGGATGACTCAGTGGCTTCTTATAATGAAAAATCAACTTTAGTGGCATGATATGCTCCAAATTTCATAAGGGATGTAGATAGTAAAATCAATGGTTTTTTACTTCCGATTAAATCCAAAGCATCGAGGTTAATTAGATTCTCGTGAGTTGAAAAGATATGAAAAACATGTTCGATGTACAGAGAAGGTTGAAATGGAGTTTTTCATAAATCAAGTATTCATTTACAAACAACAGAATAAGAGGTTTAGGTGGCAGATGAAAGGGAAGAACTCTTTAAAAAACATTGATGGTAAGAAACATAAGTTTATAGTTTGTTAAAAGTGTGGTAAAAATCACATTGGGGAATGCCTTTTGAGTTCTGGTAAGTGCTTCCAATGTTGTAAAATGGGATATTAGGCTCAAAATTTCACTAAAAAAGTTTAGGGTAGTGGTAATAAAAAATATGATTTACAATTTGCAAAATATTTTAAGTGCAATAAGATGGGCCATCGTGAAAATGAGTGTCTGGTGAAGAACTAAAATGATGGATAGTATATGGACTACAAGCAAAAAAAGGGGTGGTGAAATCCTTTGCAACTACTTCATCAGATATTGGTCCATCAAATGAAGTAGTATCTGGTACGTTGTTTTTTTTCAAATAATACAGGTTTATTGTTTTATTCTGGGTTTACAAATTAATTGATTTCTGAGAATGTTTATAGTAATTTCAAAATTCTATCTCAATAAATAAATCCTGAACTTGTAGTAAAAACACTTAGAGTAAATATTGAGACAAAAAGAAATTATAATAATCTTCTTATACTTACCTGTGGAAATAATTTACCTAAGAACCTTGTCGTTTTGAATCTAGTAGTGTTTGATGTTGTTTTTGGTATGAATTTTCTTCCTGTTAATCATTCTAATATTGATTGTAGATATAAAGAGGTTTATTTTAAGAAAAAAGTTTATTTTGTGTACAAGAATGAACCCTTACTACTGATAACATATCAGGAAGCTGAGCAAATAGTAAAATATGAAAATGAATATTACCTTGAACATCTTATTGAAAACAAAGGAATTGTTCAGATTAATGATGTGCCAGTGGTAAATGAGTATCTTGGTGTTTTTCTGGATGAGTTTTCAGGTATAATGCCTGATCGAGAAGTTGAATTTATTTTTGACTTGGTTCATGATGTAAAAAATGATTCAAAACCCCCTTATAGAAAGTATGAAATTAAAATTTTAGAGTTAATGAAACATTGTAGGAATTATTGGATAAAGATTTCATTAGACCTAGCACTTCACCATGGGGTTCTCCTGTATTATTTTCTTAAATGAAAGATTGTTCAGTTATACTTTTCACTGATTATAGATACTTGAATATCAACACTATTAAAAACAAATATCATTTTCCTCCTATCGATGATTTCTGTGATCTTCCCTAGGGAACTGAGTATTTTCAAAGGTTAACTTTAGGTCGAGTTACCAATTATTGAAAGTAATGGAAACAGACACTCTTAAGTATGAGTTTTGTACTAGATATGATCATTATGAATTTTTAGTTATGCCTTTTGGGTTAACCAATGCACCTATTGTATTTATTGATCTTAGGAATAGAATTTTCTGGGAGTTCGTGGATAAGTTGGTGGTTGTGTTTATTGATGATATTTTGGTATATTATAAAAGTAAAGAAGATAATTAAAGTCATTTAAGTGTTGTATAGAAAACCTTAAAATAAAATAAATTGTATAGTAAATTCAGAAAGTTTATGTTTTGGTTAAAAAATTTCATTCCTTGGTTACATTGTTTCTAAAGATGGCATAAACGTTGATCATGATAAAATAGAAGTCATTGAATAATGGATAAGACCCAAAATATAATCAAGATCCATAGTTTTCATGGTTTAGTAGTTTATTACCTAATTTTTTTTTGAAAATTATTCATGGTTATGAATCCAACTGATTAAGATAAATTGAAAAGGAGTTATGTTCATCTAGAAAACATAATGTGATGAATTTTTTAGTAATTGAAATGAAAATTGGTGAATGATCCAGTTTTTGCACAACCTTCTTGAAATGGTGAATTTTTTATCTAAATTGATGCTTCATTGAAAGGAATTTGGTTGTGTAATAATGAAGAATGATCAGGTAATTACTTATGTTTCACATCACTTGAAAACTCATGAATTAAACTACCCAACACATGATTTGGAATTAGCTGCAGTAGTTTTTTATTTAAAAAGTTGGAGACACCATCTGTATGGAGTAAAATTTGATATATATACTAACCATAAAATTTTTAAGTATATTTTAATTGAGAAAGAATCAAAAAATAGATAGAGAATATGGTTACAACTAATCAAGTATTGTGATTGGACAATTCATTACCATCCTAGAAAAGAAAATAAAGTGGTTGATGATTTGATTCAGAAAATTAAATCTGTATTAACCCTGTTACATGCAGAATGTGATACTTTGGTTAATTATTAGATGAAATTTGACTTAAAATTTTTTGGTGCAGAAAATTCCTCTATTTTGTTTCATGTTTCAATAAAATCATCTCTAGAAGATAGAAAAAAGAAACCACTGATCGAAAATACAGAGTTGCAATAAAAGGTAGAAATGGTTTAGAATGTTATGTTTTCCGGATTTAACGTTGGTAAAGATTGTGTTTTAAGGATTCGAAAGAGATTATCTGTGCTTTTTGATTCATAGTTAAAGAAAGAGTTATTGTGTGAAGCTCATAGTTCTTCATTTTCAGTTCATTCTAGAAGTACTAAGATGTACAAAGATCTTTAGGAGTATTATTGGTGGGATGGAATGAAAATATATATTTCCTACTTTACTATGAACTGTTTGACTTGTCAGTAGGTGAAACAAGAACCTCAATTTCCAAAGTGGATGCTTAATAATTTTCTAGTACCAGAGTGGAAATGGTAAAATATATCTATGGACTTCATTGTGGGATACCGAATACATCTCATGGTAGTAACACAATCTAGGTTATTGTTGATTGATTGACTAAATATTCTCATTTTCTTCCTATTCTAGATACATGGTATCTATATCAATTTTATCAATTATATATTAAAATGATGGTTAAGTTACATGGAGTTCTCCTCTCCATTGTATCTGATTGTGATCCCCTGTTCACTATTATCTTTTGGAAATGCCCTTAGAAGTCATCGGGAACTGAATTAAATTTCAGTATATCTTTTCATCATCAATAAAATTGGAAATCAAAATGAGAAATTTAGATCATAGAGGATATTATACACACTTTTTTAATGAATTACCAAGGAAGTTGGGATCATAACTTTCTTTGGTTGAGTTATCTTATAATAACAATTTTCATTCTAGTATACAGATGTCACCATTTGAACAATTATATAGGAAGAGGTGTTGAGATCATTATTTTGGATAGATTCAGTGAAAGGATGTTAATGAGACTTGAATTGGTATTAAAGATGGCCATAAAAGTACAGTTGATTCAGAAGCACATGAGGACAGCTCAAAGCATGAAAAAAAGTAATGCAGATAACCAGAGTAAGAATTATTTATTCTAGGAAGGTGATCATGTTTTTCTCAAAGTTTCTTCATGGAAAAGTGTAATTAATTTTGGTATGAAGGGAAAGCTAAGTTTGCTGTTCATTGGACCCTATGGAATCTTGAATAAAGTTGGAACAGTTTCCTACAGAGTGGGAATTTCTCCATGTTTATCCTAGGTATACAATATTTTTCCCATTTCAATGATGAGAATGTATTTTATGAATCCATATCATGTTATGAGTCACGAGGTTGTTCAGTTGTAAGAGAATCCTTCTTATGACGAACAACCAGTCTGAATTCATGACCACTAAGAACAAGTGTTTTTGAATATGGTGATTCATCAAGTTAAGGTTTTTTTGAAAAATCATATTGTTGAATATGAAACATGGGAATCATAAAATGATATGAGGGATAAATACCCCCACTTATTTGATAAGTTAGTAAAATTTTGATGATGCAATTTCCAAAAGGGGGGAATGACGTAACATCTTAGGTATTTATAGAATAATAAAATTTCATATCTATTAATATTTTTTAATTTAATATAATTTTATTTTAAGTGAGATACTATGTATGATTACATACCCGACACACAATAATTGGTTTCTCTGAAATCTTCTCTTCCAGAAAACAGTAAGTTATATTGAATTATAATACAATAATAATATTTTTATTTTAGATGGTAGTTAACCCCTAAACATTGTATTGGAATGAATTAATAAAATTAACTATATTATGATTTTAAATATATTTTAAATGTTTTTTACGTTTATCCAATTAATTTTATAGGCTTAAAAGGATAATGAATCTAATTTTAAGCATAAAATACTCAAATATTTTTTTTAAAGGTCGTTTTACGGCCTTTTGATGGAGAAACCTTGTTAAATATAGTTGTTCGATTTTATGTATTATTATTTACAAGATAATATTTTCCCATAGAATTGTGACTTAAAAATTTAAGTTGGATATATTTTTGGAAATTTTCTGATAAAGTTCATTTTTTAATGAATAGTTAAGAATACCGCATTTTAAGTCAAAACTACATTTTAATTTGATTTATTAATATAGTTATATTATTTATATTATTGGTTTTAACGTATAATTGCATTATTTTTTTTATCATTTAAGACAATTTTGGTTATTTAATGTAATTTTACATTTAAATTGGACATAAACACATGTCAATCTTTTAACAGTTTTTATTTCTTAAAAACCCTATTTCTGGTTTTAATAAGAATTAATTTTAAATTAGTTAATAAAGCATCGGCATTATGAATTTTGAAAAATTGATTCCATATTTTGAATAATAAGCTCTAAATTATGTGAATATGTACTTTTTTATATTGTGAATAGTGGAATCATTAGTTAATTTTGTTTACCATGGTAGGAGGGTAAATTAAGTAAATAATGGTAAAAAATAATTTTATAACAACATTAAACTACCTTAACACATGTATTAATTTTATTGGATGAGTCATGGGAAGAAAAAAAAACATTAGGTCTAACATTTGGCATTTTGGAGCCACTTGGGTGAGAAAATGACTTGTTATAATAATTAATTTAATGTAAATGGAAATACGTCATAAACTCATATCTTTTTAATAAAACAATTTAAATGTGGGGTTAAATAAGAAATATATTAGTATATAAATAGTAATTATAAATATAATAATATTTCTTACATCATGTTATTTTGTTAATAATTTTTATAGATTATATAAATAAATTTAGTAATGACATAATAATGATGTAGTGACTGCTTCATTAATAAAGGATTAAAATAAATGATATTATAAATATTAAAATCAACATTATTCGGTATAATTTATGACATCCATGAATTTTCTAGACTAAAATGACATGTTATTATACTATTAAATGGTTTTTAAAGTAATGTATCAGGTTTGGATTGTATTTAAATTCAATAATTTGAATATTGTAAAAATTGACATAAATTATGTTTTATAAAACTAATAAATTATTAAATTATATATAAATCCTAAAAATATTTTAATATCACAAAGTGATTATTATATGTTATTAATGTTCATTAAGTTTTCAATTATGGGAAATTGACCTCATATAAGTAATATTAATATCTTTTTAACTATTAAAATGTTGTTACTACTTTTAAAATTAAAAGTAAATAATTAGGGGTAAACTGAACAAATAAGGTTTAAAATTAACTCAATATATATAAAAACTATTGGATGGGAAGATTTTGAACTATCCATATATTATATTTCTTATATCTCATGTTTTATCCACGTGGACTAAAAAAATAATTCATATTAATTGAATATTTTAATACATTCCATGGGTGCACCTCCACTCTCCAATAAGAAAGAACCCATCCCTCTCTATTACGAACACATCCAATGACTTTTAGTCTGTCCAAGATCTATCAAATACTCTTACTATTATCCCTCCTTGCTTGATTTAAGCCTTAGTTGTGGAAGAAAACCCTTTCTTAGATGTGTCTAGATTATCTTCAATGGCGATCAACCGAAGAAGAGGTATATTTTTTTGTAAGTGTTTCAATTTTGTTTCTTCATACCCTTCCCCAAATATCATCCAACTATGATGTGATAATAACTCTATTATCCTCAAAATACGGATATGTAATTATGTTAATATCATCCCCTAAATCCATTTCTACTTCCATAAAATGGTAACGGAATTAATCGTTCTTGTGTACGTGTGAATTATCACCTCCACAGACCGATTTAGTTCGTTTTCCATTACCATCTATTAAAATTGGTTATAATGATATAATTAATATTAATATTTGATATTCTTGAAATATTAATAATAATAAGACAATAATATATGTATATATATATATTAAATTCTTATTTCCACGTGCATAAAATTGATAACGACGTTCGTGCATACGTGTGAACTATCACCTCCACGAATCGATATAACTCATTTTTATTCATTACATCACATGTATGATATATATAAGTAAATTAAAATTATTATTATGATATTATTAATATCATGATAATTATGGAAATATAAAATGATAATTACCTTATTTTTTTAGTGATCAATGAAAAATGGAAATGTTACTCATGTGTACGTAAGGCATACTGTCTCCATGATTATAACATCGTTCATTTTTCAAAACAATATTTAATTTCTTAATTTAAACAATATGATTTCTGTGTAAAAGTGATGAATATTTTATGTATACTAATATGAAGATGATGTACTTATGACCACATTGACAAGTTATATCATACCATGTTCATTTTTGACTCAAGAAACGATTATCAATATAACGTCCGACGTGAACTTGAATAGTGAAATAATTATTATAACATGGTCATAAGTGATGTAATGGGAATAATAAACCTGAAAATGGTTCTTAGTCAAGTATAAATTAACCTATGTTTATTATTAAGGAAGATAAATAACAAAAAATATAAGTCTAACTCTATGTAACGGACTTTGTCTCAATCTTCTTTTCATTGGGGTATATTTTGATTTATATACGACCTTATTTGATACAGTGTATAATCCACCTTTTGGACTTTTAATTTCACTCAAAAATTATCAAAATGAATCTTTTTTAAGAATAGTTTTACTAAATTAAAAGAGAATTGTTTCTTTTTAACCTACACCGCAATAATGGCCTTTCCGCCACCACAAGAATTATTTGATATTTGGCTTCCTTTACCAACTGTATTGTTTTTTTGAAAGAAAAGTAAATACCATAATATTTTTTAGGTATTTTGGAATTTAAAGTGGTATTAATAATGAATGTGATATATAAATATCTTGAAATTATGTCTTATTGTTTCAATGTTTAAATGTTATTTTTAATTTATGCTTGTTCATATGTTATGATTATGTTATAGTTCATGGGCATTGTTTCGGTATATGGGTGGTTCCATGATAAATCAAGGGTAGGTATGCCCAAAATAGCTCTCTAATTCATTGGGTAATGTGATTGAGGTAAAAATTATGGTTTATCCTCAGATAGTTGGGGAATATATTTTGATGTTTAGTCCAAACATAATGATGAAGTTTACTCCATATGTAGTTGTGAAAGATATAATGTTAGTATGTTACGGCTGGCACAAGTTACATTTACGATTAATTATTTCTATGAGTGATTCATAAATCTTATGATTTCAAGGGGTATGTTAAAGAGCTTATGTTTTATGAATGAAAAGTATGATTTCATTTATTTATATGTATTTATGGACTAATGTATTCATTCCTTATTTTTTAACCCTTACTGATCTTTTTATGATCATCCCAAGTTTTTAAATATTTTTCACAGGGTATAAAGAAGGGTAAGAGAAAGGAAGAATTCATGAATATTATTATCAACAAAATAATTCTTGTTTTATTTAAGGAGTTTTATTATTGTGTTAAAGTGGCATATAGTTGAAGTGTCTACTCTTTAATATTTTATATGTAATGTATTAATAATGGACTAATTATTTTAAACTCTAAACCTAAAAAAGAACCTCGATGTGAATTAAAGTCAAATTATTGACTTTTCTCAAGATTATGAAATGTTCTAAGCATGGGGGCTTATATATATATAATGAATAAATATGATATTTATATCAGTATTAATATTATTTAAATGATGTATCCATGATCCAAGTAGAAGGATCCAATCCACTAAACCAAAACATCCATAAAAAATGATGGTGTTATCACTCAAAAGAATTCTTTTAATAACAAATTGGTAAAAAATGGATGATAATATGTAATAAGTAAATAATAAATGGTCTAATATATATATTTTGGGTTATATAATAAATTTATAATAAATATATATTTATTATCTATTAATTTTAAATGAATATGAAGAATGATGATACTTGAGGTACGAGATTTCTGTTTCATTTTTATTTTAATGAGGATTATTTAGGATTAAATTTTCATTGAAAAAATTATATGATCCATATCTAATAAATCCCATTAATTGTATTATAATATATTAATTGATAGGTAATATGTGTTTTCCTTTCATTTTCCTCTCATTAATTACTTAATATATTCAAATAATTTTTTTAATGAAAACTAACCATGTTTTTCTATTCAGTTGAAAATCCATTTTCATTCACATCCATGATTCCTCTAAAATTAGTTCAAACGTTTTTTACTATTATCCTATGATTTATAATGTAATATTTACCCATGTTTGAATATATATGATTTTTTTCATAAGAATCTTCCTATCATTTTTCTGAAAGAGGTACTATTTGACTTTTTAAAAAAAAGTGTGAATAGATAGTTTTCTTTTTTTACACATATGTCATGAATAGAGTTTCCTTCTTTGATGACTGCTCAATTCTTTATTGCATCATTTAAAAGTTTCCATGGTTTTTAAAAATTAAATATTTTCCATAATATTTTAAAAAATAGATCTTAAAAAAATATTTCAAAATAAAATTTTATTTTCCTCATGAAATATTCCAAGGAATATTTTAATGGAATTTTCATCTCTCATAACATCTTTAATGTTAATTAAGTTTTAATGGGGATATGATCTAGTGACACTATAATTATCCATTCTCAATATATTTTACTATTATTATGATTATATTTTTATAAAAACTTTTAATTTTTAATGTGTTATGTTATGATGAAATTATGAAATGATTGTGAAACCGATTTTCTTTGCATGGGTGATATTTCGATGATGTGATGTATTTTTTTTATTAAATTATGGAAAACATATTTACAGGTTTTATTATGTGATGGGTGGAAAAAATTATATATCCCATAAATTAATTGGAAACTTCTTTTATATATGAAGAGATAATATGTGAAAACAATCCAATGTGCTTGAACTCTATGGGAAACAAGATGATGTTCTTGATCTACAATGGAAAAGCAAGTCGATGTTCTTGATCTACTATCAGAAATAGGTAGGGGTTCTTAACCAATAATATAAAATAGGTGATGATCACTTATTCAATATGATTTTATGGCCTTGGTAGTTTACATTTACATATTAATTGTCTTCTATACCAATGATGGTTCAATATGTTTATAACATGAATTTAGGTTTCATGATTGATTTATGATGATTTATCACTATTTTGGTTCATATATTTTGAAATGATATATTTTTATTCCATTGATCATTTTTATGATCCATGATAGATTGGTTATGAACACTGTAAGTTATATTCATAATCTCAAACCTTTATAATTATATTATGATTTCATGTGTTCATCAATTGATATCTCTCATGTTTACCTTTACTAATAATATTAGCATAACCATAGTTATATTTACTATCCCAAAGTTTTAAAGAAATTATTATTTAGGGTATTTATATGAATATTACTATTTGGGAAGATATTTTTTGGAGATATTGAATAACATTCCTGAAATAAGAACATTTTGTATATGGTCTCCAAAAACACTAAAACATTACGATAATCATGTGTTTATTTGTTAAATGTATTTAATACCTTTATAAAAATATATAATATTAATTTATAAAAATATTAGGTAACTATTTTATATAAATATTAGGAACTATATGTCAGCCCATGGGGATCATAAATGCATCATCGGTTGTATGGTGGAGCGGGTCGAGAGCCGAGTTAAATGGTTCATTGGGCTATTTTATTACATTTATTCTAAGAATTCCTTCCTTTAGCTCCCATTCCCTAGACACATTGAAGGAATTGGGCTCATGATTTATGTAAATATATCAGTAATTCATGTTATTAAAAATTTTAGCCTTTTTTGGTCTCTTAGAATATCCATCCCCCATTATAAGTCAATAGTGAAGATCACTCCCATACCTCTTTACTTAGTGCCTCTCTCTAGTAGATCTATGAAACTGGCTAGGTGGTTGTGCTTCTTATGACACAAAAGCTTATAGATATTTATCATCTATGTTTTTTTATTGGGCTTCCATTGTCCTTGAGCTCTTTGGTATTTCAAGACTTAAAAACACCATCAAAACTTGTATTGTTTTTGAAATTCCTCAGAGTGGTATGGTGCTTTTGGTACAATCATGATTCTAAAAATCTCAATAATATTTAGAACTTCTAGATTTCCATTTAGTTTAATTTTATCATATAATGATACTTTGATATAATAAAACATTTATGATATGTTCTTATAATTACACCTAATATTTTATTAAGGATTAATTTTTTACTCCAAACCACCCTATTCAGGTTGTTGTCTTAGAGTTGAAAACCAAACTCGTTATCACCATATCCCACAGAGCAACATACTCATGACATAGTGTCAAAATTTTTCTTCTATGTGAAAAGAATGTGGGTATAGGAATGTCTACATAATACTTTAATATGATTTAATTCTGTCTTCCTTCAATACAAATTAAATTTTTATAGTTCCATCCCCTGTAGAGAAAAATGACTCATATTGTTTAGGTATGTCGCACAATTCAATTTTCCCACTCAAAACACCTTAGGGATCCTCAAAAGAAATATTATACTTATTTATTTTTCTATTAATTTATGGTTTATCCTCTTCGTGACTCAATTATATTCCATAGTACCAAGTATGGTCATCAAAAATCTTATAACCTTCCTCCATTAGAATCATTGAATTAATATTCTTCCATACACGGTACCATTATCAGACCCAAAAAACCTTCAACTTGTCTCCCTTTACATCATTGATCCCCATATATTGAAAATTTTGAATAATGTGTATTGTTTTGACAAAAATCTGAATTATTAATTATTTTAATATTAATTTTGAGTTTATCCTCTTCATGAATCCTTTATATATTAGTGTTCCTTGTATGGTATTCACATATCATATGCTCTTCCTCTTGTAAAATCTTTGAAACTATATTCTTCCACACTCCCCATAATTATCAGAACTAATGAAGATGAAATTGGTCTCTTTTTCCAGTATAAATTCCCATCAAATAGAGACAATGCATAACTTGAACTTCTGCATGAGAAAAAAAAATCTAACACATTCTATATTGCATCGTCAATGAAATTTAAGGAGTAGAGTGATACTTTATTGAAATAAATGAGGGTTGGTTACCATGTGTCAGTATAAAAGAACTATAAATTCAACTTCCTTGGTATTATACCATCTATTTGAATGGACACTATTCATTATTTCCCCAAAATACATTCCTAGAATATTTTATATTTTATGCTCCAGAACATGAGTATCCCTTTAACAAACAAGACTTTAATCCATTTCTCACTAATGTGACCTAGATATTCATTCCACATCTTTATAAAATTTAATTTTCTACCATGTATCACACCTTCACACACTCCCATTAAGTATTTATTCTTTATTTTCCCACATTTTTCTAAAACTGTCTATCTATATAAAATCATCCACACACCATCCATAAATAAAATTTAGAAACATGTGTTATCTAACTTTCCAATGGAAATTCAGTTCTTACTTAATCTTGAGATGTTTCAAACTACTTGACAGTTCAAAAATCTTCCACACCTTATCCATATGGAAATATATCTCATAAAAATACAGTGGTATATTTTTCCTCAACTAGATTTTCAATGCATAATATTGAAGACATATTTTTCTTCATATTTCCTCTCTTAGATATTGAGAGAAATGAATCTCCAGAGACTATCACCCAAGACTCAGGTAAACAATTTAAATTTAAGAGTAATCCACTCTTATATTCCTTTATATTATTTTGAGATATGAATTTTGAATATTATATCTAGGAATTAACTATATCACCATTACAATATTTCTTGAGGTGACCTTTATTCCCACAGTGATTGCACATGGGACCAACTTCCACTACGCTAATTCAGCATCATATTATCATTCATTATCATTTCCTTTAACCTTTCTATTACATAATACGTCCTATTCGTTCAACACTATAGGAATTTATTAATGATTTAGGGATCTATATCTGATGAATCTCCTTAATCAAAGACATATATCTGATTTCAGAAAACCCAAACTCCACCTTTCCACTTGTTTTACTCTTGATAGTGACCATCCTAACCCAATATTTTGGGATCAATGAGAGTAACATCAATTCCTACATTAGATATCTTAATATCACCTATAATGGATCCCAAAAAAATTTAATTATATAGAATTTATTAAAATGATTAGTGGTAGACTTACATTTTACCACCTCATTCCAAAAAACATCCTAAAAAAGATATCCTTATTTATTATGGCCATGTTACCATACATGTTAGTCAGCATATTCATAAGTTATGATTCAAATTTCAATTCCCAGATATTATGATCTGAATTTTGAGATAATGAAATATATAACAACCCCAATTCTTGCTTATACATTCTCTCCCATTCAACTATCTTCATCGATTTTATCTTGGTTACTACCAACAAAATATCTTAGTCTTGCATAGTAAATATTCCTCCATCAAGATTCTATAGAACCAAAAATTCATATCCTAAAACTTCTATACTAAAACATTACCCTCATAAAATTAAATTACCCTAGAAATTTTCAACTATCATTATATTATGATCATTGTAAAAAGGATTAGAAACTACTTGCAGAAAACCCTATTATAAGGAAAATGGTTGAATTATTATAAAAAACTACGTTATAAGTCACATTCACTAGGTATAACCATATGAAGATCCACTAACTGAAGATTTGATACCACTTTTTGGATCATAAATATATTCAGGTATACCAACAGAATTAAAACCATTATATTTGACAAAATCTAAAACCAAAATACCGAAAATGAGCTCGTTCTACGATATCTACAACATAGAAGACACCACACATAAATCACTGCATAAAAATAAAAAAACCACTTCAAACACACCAAAATAAAAATTATTTAATATAATGACCCAAATAATTTAGGAAAAATAACAACACTACTTTATGTGGTTCTTACATTCATCCCAATCTGCTTGTGGAAAATTGTTACACTATTTATTCAAGGTAATCAAAATATTAATATAATCAATCATGCATACTCAGTGTACATATCTTAATGAATACAACAACAAGTAACCTACCCTAATATTTATATTAATATCCATACATTGTGTTTATAATTCACTTCAATATGATTTTTTTGGGGGGGGAGTCCACCAAGGCCGATATCCACATGTTTCCACCCATTTGGTCTTCGAGTTCCACCATCTCAACTCCTGAACTTATTAAATGGTGTTATCATCTAATATTGTCAAATTTTCCCCTTTGAGTTTTCCACACTTCTTCTATGAGAATATATTAATGGGTAACTAAAGATCACATTTTCTAACTATAACATGTTATATCATCATCCAAGTGCACCGTCTAATCTGCATTGTCAAGTTTTATCATATTATTAACATTTTTTGGTTAACTGGTCTGCAAAATGCTCAATATACCATCGTCGTGACAACTTGACCTTGGTCACTTATTCCTCACCGTCATCATCTAAAACCACTGGAAAAGAGGAACCTAAAAGTTCTCCTTTCAGTAGACTAACAATTTTGTTATAAAATAGTTTTTATATGAAATACTATCACACAACATAATCATTAATTTTTAAACTTGTTTAGTTTTATATAGTAATAAGTTTCTTTGATTCTATCCAACTACTCACACCTTTCACTTAGGTATTAAAAATAGACAAAAAAATATTTTAAAAATAACATTATAATCACTCTAAAATAATTCAACAGTATAAACTGATGTTGTATATAATCTCCTCGGTTTTTGTTTTCTTTTACTATGTTCTTCTTTGGTGGAAATGGTTATAGACATCATAATCCTACTAATTTTCTCCCCTATTATGGCTCTATAATTTATATTATTCCTTTTTTAGGTCTTGTTAATTTTCTATCCTTTGTTTTCTATTAACATGGAGGTTACATAGGTTAGCCATTTAGTGTAGAAACCTATAATTGGAACTCCCTGGGCCTCAATTCATTTTGATTCCAAACCATAGTTGTAATTTCTTCTCATATAATCCTAGTTTCTTATCTTTAGTTATGTATATTGTTTTTTTGAGTTAATATTTTAGGCCCGAGTCGAATTAATATAACTTATCACTCCCTTATATGTATGGATTATGTTATATTTTTCTCGAGAGGATTGAGTTTGTGGTTACATAATTTGGAAGATTAAATAAATGAGGATAATAAGGGGTTGACATACCGTGATGGTGGAAGTGGGTCGGGTTGATCAAGAATTTAGTCAATTCTCAATAATTATGTTATGGGTGTTTCATTCTTTCTATTAGTGGCGATGCATATTTATGGTGATCATGGTTATTGAATGTTTTTTCTCTTATCTAATGGTGTACTGAGGTTTTGTCCTACTCTTGTTTGGGTATTGATGAGGTGATAATTGGTTTTGGTAAGATTGGTTCAATTCATTAGTGGTTTCTTGGTGTTTTTTAGTTATTGGTGATGGTAATTGATGAAAATAGTGGGAATAATTATTCATGGATGGTTTTTTTCTAGTTTACATAGTTGAGTGGTGAAGTGGTGATTTTTTTTGTTGATTCAAATTGTGTTTTCACATCCATCAAATGGATAGAGGAGTGAAACAATTGGCTTCTACAATAATAAATATGAGACCAAACTCATTGTTTGAGCACTTTACCAACATGATGCTCAAGGAAGTATTACTAACTTGATGTGTTAAACCTATCTGTGTATATTTTGTTTTTAATTTTAAATTTTTCATCTAATTGGTTGTAGGTTTTTTTGGTATTGATTTTGTTCTATGGTTTTATATTTCTATGTTCAGTGTATCAGCCTAGTTTATTTGACATGTACCTGGTTCATATTTAATCTAAAAGTGTGTTTATTGAAAATACCAGAAAAATTATTTTGGGGGATAATAAACTTGTAACTCATAGTGTAGAATAAATTCAAAAATAGAAGGAGGAAGTGTAAGATGGGAATTCATCCCAGTTATAATATTCCTCATTATATCTACATATATATATTATACTTTTGATCTAATTTTCACTTCCATCAAGCTATCCATATCTCTACTATGATCCTTTACGAGATTTTTTACCTTTATTAAATCCTTGCTCAATTTACTACTATGATACCTAAAAACGTTTATAATACTAATACCTACCTCATATCCTCTTAGATTATCCATTTTTTCTTTGTTTCTTAAATCATTCATAAAAATTTATATTCAATCTTCAAAGATGAATGAAACCTATATTTATTTCTCCTTAAGGATATATAAATGTTTAATATTTCAACATTATGTTACTTTAATGAATTTTGAAAAATTATATTTAAAACTAATAATTAGTAATCTCTTAAAATCATATCAGTTGTGCCCTTTAATTTATTAATATGATACTTCCCTTTTTATCATTCTCCCATTTTTTATTTCATAGTCAATGAGGGGATAATGAGGAATGAACTGAAACACAATAGAGTTACATAATTTTTCTATTAATTCCTTAATCTTTTCACTAATCATTTTCACATGCAATAACATATACCATCTACATAGAAAATTATGAGGGTATATTTTTTTACCTGGACCTATGTGTGAGATATCCTACATACTAATAAAATAATAATAAATGAATAATTAAATATGTAATGACCAAATAAAGATATAAATTAATTTTATCAATAATAATTATTATATTTGAAATGAATCCTCATTTTGTCTAGTGACCAACTTATCCTATATATCTTCATCTAAAACCCAAATTTAATGCACGATTTTTTATTCATCATCTTCTCAAAAATGAAATTCATTTTAAATTTTGATTTAAAATAACTCTATAATGTTGCCAAAAAATAAAACCTCCACTTTCTAATCACATTATATCTAGTATGTAAATTCTCAATTTTAATTAAATAGATAAGATGTTTGTGATATGCCATATATAATATTTGAACCATTAAAAAGATATAGAATAAACATCATATAGAGTTACATTGTATACTCCTATAAATGAGATCATATTATCTTGTCAAAACAACTCCAATATAGATATAGAATAATAATATTACCTCTGCTGTATAATGATAATAAAATACAAAACTACTTTGCATTTTGTCCTATTAGTTTAGTGTTATCCTCGAACTCAACTGGAAATATATACCTATTCACATGACAAAGTGAATTTTTGTAAGACATATACTCCCATGTCTATAAAAATTAGATATATTTTACTTTGAATAAGAAGAATACATATAAGTATTATGCCCCTGAAAAATAAGTTTTGTAGTTCTATAACTAATTTCCAAAAACATAATTTAAATATAATTATTTAATTTATTAATGACTTGTATATCTATATTAAGAGACATGTGCATACCATAGTAGATGTTCCTTTATCTACATGTCTATTAGTTGAATAAATTAATTCTAATTTAATGAAATTATTTATACATGTATTTGAATATAAATAAATTATTGTCGGAATTGGTGATTATTCAAAATGAAAGGAAAAATACTAACATTTTCCCATAAAAAATATGTTAAAGAAACAAATGTGTATAAGAAAATGAATAATATAAATACATTTTTAAAAAATTATGATTTTAGTCCTCTTCAAAAAAAATATAACTACATATAATTAATAAAAAAATTAAAATAAACATGGAGGAATAGATTAACATCTATACATATGAATATTAAACTATAAAATTAAAGTGTTCCTGTAAGTTCAATTTTCACTAAAGTACATATAAAATATTGATATTTACCTGAATTATTAATAGAGTAGTCCATCTATTCTACCATATTCCTTTAATGTAATCATTTCAAATGGAATTGACCATGTCATCGTCACAGTTGTCATTATCCTTGGGTAATCATCTAAAAGATGGTGGGATATCTTATATGTCAACAACATCATCAATATTCTCATCACATGAATATATTTTTTCCTTTCAAAAAAATGGATAAACAATAATTTGATGGATAACAAACATAAAATATTTGTTCCACATGCATCTCTATAATAAATGTTACTTATTTACAAATAAATCTTTTCAAATGAACAAGTGTAAATAAAAAATTATATTATTTTACACCAATCTTATCATAAACCCATTAACCCATAAACACTTATAATAGAAATTTAATATAATTACATTTTTATATATATTCATAAATTATAAAATATGTAATTGATAAATAAATTGTTGTTTTATTTTCTTCATGAAATGTTAATTGCTTTAGGGACAACCATTACTCCATTATTTCGAAAGATAATCTTTTTTCCAGACTTTTGTAAAAAAGTGTAATGATTAATTTCATAACTAGCTCATTTTTTCACATTATGTGATCATCCCTTAGGTAACCATTTTAAAGCTTTTGCTGTTGGTGAGTTGGTATTTTAATTATACATTACAATCTAATTTCTCCATATAATCATTTATCCAACATTTATTTTTCAGCAGTTTTAACACCTATATCATATATTAATTCATCAATATATTATGATGTATCATATGGAATATCTTAATTATTGTTAGATCTGGAATTCTATGTTTTTTTACCATGACAGTTACAATTTCAATAACTAATATTAAAACTATATGAAATCATATGATCTTTAATTTCACTAGAAAATAATTTTTTCATTTTCAAGGACATCACACAATGAAGGTATACCGTGTCCCTATTTTCAACATCTGACATAACAAATTAAAAAGAAATTTTCAATTTCTTTATCATATTGTTCACATGTTATTTATGAATTTCTTTAATTATGATCCACTAATTATCTAAAAAATAATAATTAAGAATACATTTACTAACTTTTGATATCAATTTAATTTTTTGGTTTTTTGTATTTCTAAAATAAAAAATATTATAATAATATTACATTTATTTTTAATAATAAATTATAAAATCAAAAAATGTATAAAACTTACACACATATATACATATATACCATATATTATTTTATATAATTATATTTAATACAAATATTATATATATATTGTATAATATGTAAGTACATTTGTATGTATGTATGTTTGAATATTTTATATTTTATAAACATAGAAACATATATAAATATATAAATATATATAAATAAATGTATGATCAAATATGAACATATATAAATGAATAAAGATATATTAAATATGTAAAAATTTAAGCATATATATCTAAAAATATCAATATATGTGTGCGTGTGTGTGTTTATAAGTTAAGATTTATATTATTACATGTTTATATATAAATCTATTTATATATATTTGTGTGTGTAGGTTTAATACTATAACTACACATTAAACTATTTAAACAATTAATTTTATAAAAATAGATAATAAAAAATTAAAAAAAAATCACATAAATATAAATATATAGAAAATTATATCATAATAAACAAATCAAATTAAAATATATAAATAAAATAAATCCAATAATAATTTAGACGTAAAATATAATGATTTATAAAAAATATTATGAATCATAAAAATATCAATGTTCAAAATGAAAAAATGTATAAAAACAACGAATATAGTGATATGGTAAATATAATACAGGGATGGATATTGAAAGGAATACGATCACCAATATAGCTAAGAAAAATGATAAAATGGTGTTGGATTAGTGATGGAATGGTTATTGAAAGGTTGCAGAAAAAAATAGTGGGATGGAAAGAAAATATAGAAGGTGTTTTCCAAGATCTTTGATTATAGTTTCAAATTAAAGCGTTAAAAAATGGGGGGAAGTCGATATTATTTTGATTTAATATTTATAAAAGTATTTTAACATTGATTTTTATAGAAACCATCAATATAAACAAAAATTTTATTTTTATTTTATAAAAAATATTATAAAAACACCCCACATCTGAGTTTCTAATGCTAGATTTCATATAACTAATTATAAAGGATTCTCAATATTAGCTATTAATTAATTAATGCAAACCAAACCCTCCATAAATTTCATTTCTTTTACTAGTGAATATTCATTAATTTATTAAATTTGTTTCTCGTGTTAGAAGAAAATTAGCTCTATATTTTGGGATAAATGTAACTAAATCACCTAATACATGTATATTTCATGGTTGTCTTTTTTAACCATATTCTTATATATAAATTTAAATAGGATTGAATTTTTTTATTGAAAATGGGAACAAAACATTGAAAATAGTTGAATATTTTATAAACTAATCGAGAATAATGTTTTTTGGTAATTTTTTATTGAATTTTTTTGTGGGTAATCAAAATATATTTTCTAAATCAACCCACACTTATACATTTATCCATGTGTCTTTTTTATGGGGTATGTGAACATTTCTATATAATTAATCATTATCTTTCAAACTATCTTGTGTATTTATTTATTTTATATATTTATATATAGATTTTTTAATTAAATAATATACAATATTTTTCATAGATAAATTAATTTATATGAAACTTAATATTTCCTATTTTTAGGTTTTTTAGTGTTCCAAAGTAATATTATACTTTAATAAGGGATTGAAATACATTGGTATATTTGTAAATCCGGATGAGAAAATCATGGTGTAATAAAATTTCATTATGTCATGAATAATTATAAAATACAATAAATCAAAGCATATTGCATTGAAATGTTCTTATTTTAGGAATTAAAATATAAATCTAATGACTATTCCTCATAAGAACATCATAGTGTGACAAGATGTTTTGTGGTTTGATCATTCCTCAAGTTCCATGATTGCGAAGAATATGAGGTAGACAAGGCTAAAATTTTGTTCCACTAATCATATGAAAAACTCTAATATCATAATAAAATTTTTAATATATTTATATATATAATTTCATATCATGGATGATATTTTCATAGCTGACGTGTGATTTATCAATGATATAGTTATTACAGTGTGATGAAAACACATTATTCCATGATAGAAGTGGAGATAATCAAATCATGTCACAAAAATCATCATTAAATCATGATTAAGATGATTATTATATAAATTAAGATACAATTGATACCTAATGGATAGATTATATTTATGTAAATTGGATACTCCCATTATAAAATGATATAGGATATAGTAACAAGGTTTTAATGAGGATTGAATATCTATGGATGAAAAAATAATGTTTTTCATTTTTCAAAAAAAATATTTAAGATATTTAGGACCATACTTTTTTTACATTGGTATATGGTTTCGATTTTTGTTTATTCAATGTTATATTGATGGATTTATGGATATTTCTAGTGGTTTATGGGGTGTAATCACTCCACAAAAACAACTTATAATTTTTCCCCACCTTTTCCTACACTGTCATAGCGTAATGATTTGTTTCATAAAATGAGACACATAAAACATTTATAAGATATAAAATATCATAGATGTGTGGGTAAACTCTTATCTATGAGGGGTGACATGTGGTAGACCTTAGATGGATTCTCTAGACTATTTTAAGATGGATTTGTCCATCATTAATGGAAAATTATATACATAATTATCTTTATTTTTATGATAGATATAATGATATATAAGATATAAATTTCTCTATAAAAGGATTTCCTTTTATATGTAATTTAATTGAACTCATCACCAATAAGAGGGAGGAATTTTTATGGAGGTTACAAGGTGTTTAGGGTTGAGGTTAGCAATTATTTTTATGTTTTCCATTCACTCTTTCATGTCTGTTTGGGATCCATTTCATTGTTCACATGAAATAATAAGGGGATAAACATTATTATTCTTGGTTTTTAATTATGTTTTATTTAGTACTAATGTTTTTATATTCGTAGTTTGTGTTTCATTTTTTAATTAAATCATTCATTCATTTCTTTTCATCAATCTTTAAGCTTGACCATGTTATCTTTAATTGAATAATTTATTTTTTAATGCATTAAATAGTGTTTGGTATCTTTATTTTCCATAAAAGAGATTAAAATATATATTTAAATACAGTTTTGGATCACTAGATTATTAAATAAACTTGTGTAATTGACCATAAGAAATGGGGATTGTTTTATTTGATGGTGAGTTCCAATACCAATTGTTTTCTTAGATTAAATAATCACAATGACATGACTATCCATTACATCTTTCTATGATTCAATATCTCATGATCCTATATGTATAATAACGTGGTGTGATCATTGTTAATATAATTCTTGTTTGGTTTTGGATGTTATATTTAGTTAATAAAATTGATCATCTAATCTTACTAACATCGGTTTTCATGACACATATCATTTGTCTTTATGGGTTTGACCTCAAAGAAAATTTATAATAAATTCTTTTTGTTTAAATTTTATGAAATTACATATATATATATATATATATATTATAAAATTGATTCCCATTTGGAATTAACGACACCTCACAAGCAAATTTTTTTTTTTGGAATCATTTTTTAGGACTTGTGAACTTAGTATATACCTAGGTTAAATAGATTAGTACAAGTCTATTCCTCCCATATTTTTATTTTCATTATTATGTTTGGTTTTATTGTGATTATATTTTTATGTTATATCTCATTTATTAATGGGTACTCAAAATTAATATAATTTTTAAAAATCTAGATAATATCTTTATAAATGTTATCCTGTGACAGAGAAGAACATTATGGTAAACAAAATGGAAGGAAATATGGATGGAGTTGACCGAGTCCATGTTGTGGATCAATTTTTGCAGGGAATAAAACTGAGGTAGAGGAAATTAATGGAGAATAAATTGTATTCAAATGTATGAGTAAAAATTAGAAACTTTATTCCCCTAGATTCTATGAATCACCTTTAGATAAATCCCCCAATCATACAAATGATCCAAAAATCAATTCAATTTTATGCGATATAACGTGGATATATAGATTCACACTTTAGAAGTTTTTTAGAGCTTTATGACACTTTTTAGTTTAATAATGTTCCTACTAATGTGATTACCCTTTTTTTGTTTAAATTTTCTTTAGAAGACAAATTAAGAGATTGGATCCGTGTTTTGGAAATAAATTAAATCACTAAAAGGGAATATATAAAAATAAAATTACTTACATGGTACTTTTCATTCTCAAAATCTATGAAAATACACATTTATATTTTAAATTTCAATACATTGGATGAAGAATAACTTTTTGATGCATTAGAGAGGTTTAATGACTAATTAATAATGTTTTACCTTAAATGTTTAGATATTTTGTTTCTAATTCACAAAATTTATAAGGTTATTTATCAATGAAATTGGTCATTTTTTTGATCTCACTTTTGTAGGTTTGTTGATGAAGAAACTTCTGGGAGAAATATACAACTTGATGGATAAAATTTCTCGGAACAGTTTTCTAAGGAAAATATATGGAGTTCAATCGAAGGTATTTCACCTAGTAGATACAAATTAATGTATAACCACAAAAATATAATCCTTGGAAAATAAGTTAGAAGTGATGTTGGCTATACACCAACCCCAATGAATATGCACCAAAGATACTAAGTATATTGATTTTAATCATCAAAATAATTCTTAAGGTTAAAGGAAAAACAATGGATTTCAACCAAGAGGAGGATAAACATAATTAAAAAAATAATAAGAACCAATAATTAAAAGTTAAATAAATATATTTTATGGAACATTATCAAACATCATGACAACTAATAAGGCTTCTATTAATGAGTTTAAACTGGATTCTAAGTGTCAAAAAGAATACCATGGGAACTTTGGAGTTGAAAGTTTTCCCAATTGAAAATAAACTCAATGAGAGACCAAAATAAGTACTTCTTGGCGACACATATATCATCCCAAGTTGATAATTTATGCCCATCACCCCATAGAGTGTAAAAACTAATGTGAACCAATCTTTGGATTCATGTATATACTCTAATTTCATAAAATTATTCATTGCAACCCTCAATAATACACACCCTAGAACTATAAAGGTTTAGTTTCTTTGGAGACTAGATATATAATCACATTATTAATAAAAATATTAAATATCACAAAAAATTTCATCTCATGTGGAACCCTTCAAAGATATATCGTACTTAATAAACACCTTCATAAACTAGGGAAATGGAAAGAAAAGAAAGAGTGATCTCAAAATATCAGAAATAGTATCCATGGGAGATAACAATAAATGATCATAAGTGATCATAATATATAAATAATTGTATTATAACATGACCATAAATTATGAAAATATACCCAACATGTCATAAACTATTTATTAGTTGTCATGTAATGATGCTTTAACATAGTAAAATACATGAGTTGTAAGGGTGTGGAGTCATCAATAATCAATAAAAATCCATGAGAACATATCACAATATTAAATAATATGTATTTTTAGATTTACATAATCACATAAAATCATTTTAATAGTCATTTATATGTATCTATATCATCATCATATAGTTTAATTATTCCTATAGTTGATTGGGTTCACACCCCATTCCCATAAACATAGTGTACAGATCCTAACGTGGATTGGGTTCACTCTCTATTACCTTTAATATTATCTCATGAGTTATCAGGATTTACCTATTTCATTTGAGTGATATATAATTATTTTCCCACACATTACATAATTAAAACCATATATATAATTTCCACGAGAACCTGAAAACATTCATATTTGAACATTGCTTAACTAACCCGTAGAAAGGGATTGGTTTCATGAAATTCAACATAGAAAATTTCAAAAAACAATCCACCAAAATAAGGTTAAGGGTGTAATAATTAAAAATCCTTTAAATAATAACAAGTGATATTGAAATAGATGAGAAAACAACCATTTAAAATTATTAAATAAATCAATTTTAAAAAACAAGAAGAATTATCCATTTTTTGAAAATATTTACTAATTAAAAAAATTAAAAACATTTTAAAAAATTGAAATGAATCTTTTTAATTATGAATGCTTATGATATATAATGAATTTTTTCACTTATAAGTTGATTCAAAGAGATAATTTTTTCAAAAAAATGTGTGGAGAATGTTAACTTATCCAAAATTTTGAAATGAAATTAAAAATATTATAAAACAAAATCAATTAATTATAGTATAATAGACATGGACATAAATAATGTGAATATGGAAATATTAAGGGATGAATCTAGAATAAACAGAACAGGTTGGGTCAGTTACACTTACAAGAATCACATTAGGTAAATTATTTACCCATGGAAATGAAATTTACGGTGAGTATATTAAATCCAAATAATAACCATAAGAGAATATTTTTTTTGGTTTTTTAGAGATAATGTATAGAGACACTATTTTTTTCCTTATAATACATTGAAATATATTAAGGAATATTTTTAGAACTAGGTGTTCAGACGACGCAAGATTATGTGGTCGGATGAACATAGAATTAATTTTATAAAAATATTTAATATATTTTATATCACGCTTACATAGTTTAATAGAAATAATATAATTTACCTCAAATGGTATATTGAATCATAAATCAGAGACCCTTGTTGAATCCAGAGCATAGGGTTTACCAATTGCACAACCTAATGTTGGACGACACCAAACATTCAGATGAGGCTTCCATTGGTGGGTATGTTAAGAGGATTAATTAGTTAATTCATTTAATTCCCATGACCTATTTCCCTCTATAAATAACCTATTATTGAAAATATCTATGGTTAGTTACATAACTCTTATTCTGTTGAGAGGAGGTTCCATATTTCATCTTTGGTAGATCAATATCAGATGACGATTGGTGATGGGATTGAGGTGAATCAATAGGAAGTAGATGTAACAAATCATACTCATCAATAGATAACATGCTCTTTACCAATTATTAATCCAATAATGAGGAATGACTCGTCTTTTGTGGTTTATTCCATCATGATTAAATTTTCAAATAATGATTTTGATATGTTTATCTCTTATTGGTGATTACACACCCTTCACTTGATCCCATTGTCAAAATAAATTATTGTATTCAATTTATAAATTCTTATACCATGATCTAACTTTGGATTCGATGCATCAAAATCATTGGCCACAAATTTTGGGCCAATAATGTTTATCACTATTGTCATGGAGATTTCACCCCATTGTTCTTCTCATTCTTTGCTATAGCCCTATAGGTTTGTGGATTGACTTTTTCAGGTTGGGTTCTGGAGTGATAATACCCCAAATATTTTGGTAGTTGTGTAAATTATGATCGGGATTTTTATTTTTAAATGAATTAGGTTTCATTTCCCGATATGGGCAATTATCCTCATAGGTTAAGGATACAATACCAAATGGCGGTGACTAGAGGAGTGATGTGCATGTGTAGCCTTCTTCATAATGGATTAAATCTATTTATCAATGATAATACTCCAGTAAATGATGGTTGGAGGTGACCCCACTAATTTTTCATGGTCAACCAGTGGAAATCAAGGCAAATATGGTGGATCTAGGATCCATAGAAAATATCAGAATTTCCTTAAAAACCCAACTGCATGACATGTACAGGGATAAACAGAAGATGTGTACTACCCTGAATGAAGCAATTAGGGTTTCCGGGTGAAGATAATAGTCACATGCCATGTGGGACCCTCACATTATCTATAATCCAATGTGGGAGGATCGGTGTGTACTCAAAGAGTACACACACATAGACACAACTAGGTAGATGGGATTAGAAAAGGATTTGTACTTGGGTTGGGACATATCCATGTACAAGTCTAGGTACACATCCAGATACATGACATGAACTGACAAACACAAGCATGTCTAGGAGCACAAGAAAGTTAATGGGTAGTTACATCATGTGTTCTTCATACACTTTGTGCATAGTAACATGTACACTAATCCATGTTTATAGGAGGCATGGATAGGTAATGATGTGGGGACACACACTATGGTAACCCCCATATATGTTGTGTAGTTCCCTCTGTTTCTTTATTCTATTGTATATTAATTATTTGGACATGGATTTTGGACTACCAGTTTCATATATTGCTTTTTTCTCAATGTAGAATGCAATGGTGGACTTACTATTGAATTTTGAGATATGATGTTAAATGCATCAAGAATAAAACTTCTTTAGGTGACACTCTATGAAGAAATTGATTACTGTGGATCATTAGAGAGAGGATAGGGTTTGAAACCACCCTATCGTACATAGGTGTGGGTCCCCCATACTCTTCAAACTAGTTTTATTATCTCCACTTGAAGGACTAGGTCATGGTTCCTCTACTTCATGGGTGTCCCCCTAGAAGAATAGGGTTTAGTTCCTCTACCTTTTAAGTGGCACCCCCAGGACAAAATAGGGTATGGGTCCTCTACCTATTCAATGAAACCCCATTATATAATATGGAATTCGTCCTCCACCTACTGAGTTGAACCCCCTGATATACTTGGGTGTGGTCACCATATATATTGAGTGGTCCCCCCGTGATGGACTAGGGTATGAGTCATTTAACTTCTGTTCAGCACCACTAATATAATAGGGCATGGTTCCTCTAGCTATTGATTGGATACCCCTAATAGACTATGGATTGAGTCATCGACCTACTGAGTGGAACCCCGCTAATGGATTGTGAGATGGGTCCTCTGCCTACTGAGTGAAAACCCCGGGTGTAATAGAGAATGGGTCCTCTACCTATTGAGTTTCACCCTATAACACACTAGATAATTGTTCATATATTTATCTACTAAGTGGAAATCCATTATCATTAAAAGGGTGGGTAATCTACATAAATATTTCACCTCCTCGATTATGCTACATACTAGAGATTTGTGGGTTCTTAGCATGCTTACTTTATCAGACAGACATGTAAGATGTTGGGAATCAACTAAAATCCTTTGGAACTATAGGAAAACTCATTATCTTGGGATGGGTTGTGAGATACAGATCTTCTTTCCCTTATTTTTTGGATTCTTATATGAGTATATATCTATTTTGGTGTGTTTCATCCCCCTCTTTATTTGGGTTGAACTCGATACTTTTATCATATCTTATATTTATTCTCCTACTATTTTTAGGGAATCCTATTGGTTACATATATACTTACCCCTTCATGGTATTTTCTTACATATTTCATGTCTTATGTAGAGAACAGAAATATTGGTGGTCTCATTATTGGAGCTTAGGGATACTCAGGTGCATAGACCACGTATGGTGGTCAGGCATGGAGATCTGGATTCAGGCTCTCTCAGCATATCATTTCCAGTTTTTTAAGTTGGGATATATTTTTTGGGTGGGCATGTATTTTTTTATTTCATTTTTTTTACTCTGTCTCACTCTTTTTGTTTCTTAGAGGCTATTACATTCATGGTATTTTCCTCTAGAGGTTATTATATTTTATTATTATTCCTCTTCACTTCAGTGTAGATATGCTTGGGTGTGTTCATGTTGGACCATTAGGAAAATGACCCCTATTTTAGTTATGACTTCTCGGTTCTTGTATCCATCCCTTGGCCTATGGAGGCAGGCTTAGGGATTTTATGGCCATGTCTTCCACCGGCCATGTTGGAATCGGTGGTCTAGGTTGTTAAATATTTATATCATATGTGGTTTAACATCAGGATGGTGTTTTCCATTTTTTACCCTAATGGGGTTTGAATGGGAATTTAGGGTAACACATTCAATGTTTCTAGAGTGAATAGTTTTTGATAAGAAACCCTTGGTTGTTGTGGTGGCCAATATATCCATTCACTAGCATTATAATTTCCTACTTGTTGACATCGTATATAGAGAAATTGGTTGTAGAAAACATTAATATATACAACATATACTATTGATTCATTTGTTTGTCCTTCTTGAGTTAGATCCCGATATATACATTTTTATCTAACCATGAAATATATTGATTAATTTTTAGGATGCCTCTACGAAGACAGTCAGTCAGGTTACTAATTCAAGATCAGGATGATGATTTGATGAGTGATGATCCTTCAGTTCAAGGGCAATCTCCTGAAATATTCCCTTTAGGCATGGAAGAACCCCCACCTATAAAGTACTAGATTATACTAATAGATTATATTGAGGATACATTATAGATTTTCATAGATTGATAGTTCTAACACCATATGCCACTGAGGTCCCATGCTGAGCCAGATCCCGAGGAAACAGAGGATTGACATGACTTAGTGATCCATGTATTTGTACTTTTATAGAACCCAACTAATCAGATGGTTGCACTAGTAGTCAATATTTTCTTGGATCAGTTAGGCACTGGTGGATTCTAGTCACACAGATACATGATGAGTTGGAACATTCATAGACTAACTTCAATCAATTATTTTTGTAGAAATACTACCCCTCTTCCATGTACTAATTTCATATTCAAGAGATTTTGGAGTTTTAGCAGTGAGGGATGACATTTGTTGAGTATTAAGTGAATTTCACTAACCTTACACATTACACCCTCAACATGATTTTGGATGGTTAGATCTTGGTGAGAAAGTTTTAGGTCTTTATCCACAGATACATCCATGCCAATGTGGTACCCCTATGCATTCCCAAATATAATGGAGTGCTAGAATAGGTGATTGGGATATATAGATTCTAATCTATGGGACACCATATAGTTGGATCTAGCAGTTGGCATCAAGGGGCTGAGTCGTCTGCATCAGCTCCCAGGTGCCAGTTGATAGGGTCTTCTCATAAGAGACCTACTCATGGATAGTCTCAAAAAAAATTTCATGTGCAATAGGGACTACATAAATTTTCGGGCTATCCAAGATAGTGGCGATGTTATGCATGTGATATGCAAGTTCACATGGAAAATTATTGTTAGAGACGACTTGCTGAGGTGGGTTGGATAATAGTGGATGGACCTCTACGGAAGAGACAGTGTTGTGATCATGGTTCTTTGGTTCTTGGCTAGGGTGGCGCCTAGGGAGGCAAAGCAAGAAGTGGATTAGGTGTGTATTAAAAAGGAGGAGCTTCAAGTGGTGGACAATTTCATGATCTCCTTCCACCACCACCACCACCACTACGAGGTCAACTTTAGGCTTTGGGAGATAGTTGTTAGGGGCATGAGAAGTTGGAAGCTATGGAGGATTATGACCCGACAACTCATGATATAATTAGAGGTATGATATTTGTTTATTATACTCTTCATTCAGTACTATAATACATGAGTGTGATTCATTAATTTATCTCCATAGTCATGGGGTGAGATCCAGATCTAAAAATTGATATTGAGCCCAACATTTTTGGCTTGAGGATCCTACGAGGAATGCTTATTTAATCTCACATATCTACTAACAGGGAATGTTATTGATTTGTGGATAGAGTTTCTCATGGGTACAATTAGTTTTCACAGTGAGTTCATATGAAATCATAATTGTTACAGAATGGTTTCCTATGGTATGAGGCTAGATTGACTGTCACTCCAGATGATTCAGATGCCATTAGAACAAAGGGATGAGATTATCCTTTTTGGGTAACAAATATATCTTGGCCGAGAAAGTGGGAATTTTGAGTAGGATAAAAAACCCCATCACCCATAACTTGGTGAGTTTATCCCTTAGCATAATGGGATATTCAAGCATCTAGGTTCTTTCAATCATGGATGATTATATAGAGGTCTTCCCCGAGGATGTTATGGGACTACCACAAAGGTGAGAGATGGAGTTTTCTATTGTATTTTACCGAAGGATAGTGTTTATATATTCAGATACATATAATATCACTCCTTCTGTGATCTGGGATTAGAGGATGTAGTTGGAGAACCTTTGAAAAAAGTGTTTTATCTAAACTAGTGTGTCCCACTAGGAATCTCTAGTTTTGTTTGTGAAAAATTATGGACTAGAGCATGTGGATTTGTGCTGATTATTATTGGCTAAACAAGTCCATGATAAATAATATGTAACCATTTTGAGGATTCAGGACCAATTTTATTAGTTTTGAATCATGTGATTATTCTTAAATATCAACCTCAAGTGTGGCTACCACCAATTAAGTGATCAAGATACTGATATTATAAAGAAAGAATTCAAATGTTTATATTAACACTGTGAATTTATAGGCATACCTTTTAATTTTAATAATGACATTGATGTGATTATGACTACGATTAACCAGATCGTTCATCCGTACTTGGGCCGATTTGTGGACTTCTTCACTGATGACATACTTATCTACTCTTCATCAATGAAAGAGCATGCATAGAACTTAAAGGTGGTCCAAAAATTTCTTCATGAAAAATAAATTTATGGAAATATATAAATGTTCTAGTTACGGATCCATGAGGTTATCTTTATAGGGACTATCATTTCCATGAATGAATTATATGTGAACCCAGTGAAGATTGATGTAGTTCTTTCATGGGAGGCACCCAATAGTTTATTATAGATGTAGAGTTTTCTTGTCTTGTAAGGGTACTAAAAGGGGTTCAAGGAGGAATTCTCTTGGATTTCATACCATTTGACACTTCCGTCATAGAGAAAGATGTTGTTTACCTATAATGAGTAGTTTGAGAGAGACTTTGAGTAGTTGAGGCTAAAGATGACTAATTCTTCTGCATTGAGACTACTAAAAAGGGCATGGAGTACGTGATGTATTACACTACCTCTAAATATGGGATCAATTATGTTTTGATGTAGATGTATGTAGTGAACACATATGGGTTGAGGATGTTGAGATCCCACAAGAATGACTACACAACTCATGACCTTTATTTGGAAGCAGTAGTCTTCACTTTGAGAATACAGAAGAACTATCTTTTGGGAAGTATTTTTTTGTTTACTTATACCACCAATTCCTCAGGTGTGTCTTCACTTAGAGAGATATGAACCTAATATAGATGTATTGGTTCTATTTTCTATAGATATGTGACTTTGAGAAAGTATATACTCATGTGAAGGGTATTGTGCTGGATGATTCCCTCAGCAAGAAGTCACATTATGATTTGGTAGTGGTGGCATCTGATCAGTTGGATTCTTTTTTACTAACCCTGGTGGAGGAGATGGGTTCAACATATCTTTATTCAATGGAGTTAAATCATCATAGTATTCATCATGTGAGGGATTCTCAGTTAGGATACATCGAATATAAGGTCTTAGATGACCATATTTCTTCATGAGATTCACCATATGGATTATTTAAAGGAGGAAATCATGTCCTCTTTTTCTAGGGATGGATGGTGGTTATGGTCATGTTTAAGATGATTTAATGGTGTAGTTTCACCCTTATACATTTACTATACATCCTAGTGTGTGGAATATATATATTGACCTTTAGCAGTAGTTTTGGTGGGTTGGTGTGCATGAGGTTTTGTCTAGTTCATCTCTTAGTGTCGGACATGTTAGAAGGGTAAGGTCAAACACCATGTTTTGGTGGGATTTCTACAAACTCTTGAGATCCCAGAGTGAAAATGATATGATATATCCAAGTAATTTGTGATAGGGATTCCATGTATAGTGAGATTCTATGATGCAATCGGCGTGATAGCTGACCGACATACTATGTTGACACACTTCCTTTTTACTAGGGATCATAGCTAAGTAAAGAGTTTTGGGAAGTTGATTGTGTGGAAGATTATACACCTTAATGGGGTGCCTTCTTTGATTGTCTCTAAATGTGATTCATGGTTTGCATCCTGGTTGTGGAGAGAAATGTATGGGGGAATTTGGGACCCAATAGAGGATGAATACATATTTTCACCCATAGACGGATGGGCTAACTATGAACACTATCTATGTTTTTAAGGATATGCTGATGGATTTCATGTTAGACTTCATATGGAGCTGGGTGGATCACTTAATTTTCTTTATGTTCACTAATAATAATAGTTATCACTCCAATATTAGTATAGAACCCTTTTAGGACCTATATGGGAGACCCTGTAGGTCACCCTTAAGCAGAACTGTGATCGGTAAAACAACTCTTATAGGGTAATAGTTGGTATAGGTGATGACATTGAAGGTATTTGGGATCTATGGGAAAAATTGGACCACACATAGAGGGCATAAATCTTATTTAGATCAATGACATTGGCCGTTGGGGTTTGATTAAAGAGGACACATTTTCCTTAGACCTCCCCGTGATAAAGATTATTGAGATTTTTCATGTGAGCCAAGTCATCCTTGTGGTTAATTAATACTTTTTAGATCCTGAAGAGGGTTTAAAAGGATTATTACTCCTAACCTTACCCCTAATATTTTAGTGGATTCCTGACATTTTCCATTTATCAGAGTTAAAGAGATATATGCATGATCTAATGCATGTTATTAACTAGTGTGATCTGGACATCAGGGATAGTTACACCATTCCAATGTATCTTGTGGTGATCGAGGAATGTTAGTATTGGGTCCTATGAAGATTTAACATTCCTTTGGTCTCTCTATTATGCTGGTATGGGAGAATGTAAGAGAGTTACTAAGAGTCGAGGTTCTAGATGTGTTCCATATATAATCACCATTTTTCTTAGTTTTTGTTTTTAAAGGAAAAATATATTTCAAGGAAAGAATAATGTAGAGACTCTTTTTTCCGTGTTAGATATTGAAATAAATTAAGGAATATTTTTAGTGCTAGGGGTTGGGATGGTTTGATATTCTGAGGCCCACTGAGACCAAAATTAGTTTTATAAAAATATTAAAAATATTTTATTTCACATGAACATAATTTATTAAATATAATTAAATATCCCTCAAATGGAGTCTTTAAATGTTAATATGAGACCATGATTGAATTCGAAGCATGGGTTATATCCCAGACACTACCTAAAGATGGTCGGTGCTGAATTTTGAGATAAAAAAGATATTGGCGAGTACGTTAAATATATTAATTTATTATTATATTTAATTCATTCATTTAATACCCAAAAACTATTTCCCTATATAAATATAATGTTATATAAATTCTTTATGGTTAGCACCATAAATATGGGATCATTTAGAGGAGGTTCCATCATTCTTCTTTGGTTGATCGAGGTTTGGCCCTGACCAGTGATCAGATCAAGGTGAATCAACATGCAGCAAACACTAAAAATCATCTGTAACACTGGAGAACATTTTCATTACCAAAAAGTCATTTAATATTCAGGTAGAACCCTTCAATTTTGGTTTCCATCCTCTTGATTAAAATTTTAAAGCATGAATTTGATGTGATTATCTCTTATTCCTGATTGAAATCCCTTAACCTGAACCCATTTTCAAAATAAATTATTTTATTCAATTTACTATTTCTAATACCATGATCTCACCCTGGATTCCTTTATTTGCAATAATTGGTTGATAACATTTTCCAATGTTTTTTATCACCTTTTTTATGGTTCTTTTCATCCATAATTTTTCAGTTCTTCAGTGTAAGCCTATAGGTTCTTTGTTTGACTTTGCCAGGATATGTTTCAGTATGATAAAACCCTATAATTCTTGATAGTTGTGTGAATGATGATCAGGAAGGTGATTTTTTGAGGGATCAAGTTCCATTGTGGGATTTGGGTGATGAATACTATTGATCTAGGATCCAAGACCGAGTGGTGGTGACTGAATGAATGGTGTGTGTGTGTGGGATTCTTGTGAATGAAAATATTTCATTTGTCAGCCATCGAAGGCCAGGAAATGGTGGTTGGAGGTAGCCCCATTGATGTTATGTGGTCAAACGGTGGAAATCGAGGTAGAAATGGAAGATCTATGATCTACAGAAAATATATTAATTTCATTGAAAATCATGACTACACATCATGTACTTGGATGAACGCAACCAATTTATTCCCCTAAATACAGTGGATAGGGTTTCCAAGTGGAGAAACGTATCAAAATCTATGTGTGATCTAGTGCATGAATCTTGGTGTGTTCTTCGGGGGGACGTGGTCATGGACATGGCTGGACACACATACACAGAAAGGTAAATGGTATGGGACATGGCCAGGTACCCAGGAAAGGAAATGGTCATGTATATGGATAGGTACACTTCTTGGTGCCTGATGTGTCTTGAATGATACAGTCACAACCAAGAGCACATGGGTAGGCCCTACGTGGACAATACATGATGTTTGGTCTCTGTACATGCTGTGTATAGTGACATGGGAACTGATCCTTGTTCATTGAAAACATGTATAGGCAATGTGGTAGGATCACACTCCATGTCAACCACTATAAATTTCTTTCACTTCCCCTACAGATTCTTTCTTTAGACTCTTTTTTGTTTGTAAATTTATTTTAGCCAGTGAATATCATATTTGAAGTATTTCTCTATGTATAAAATGATAGTGAATTTATAGTTAATTCTTAGATACAATTTGAGATATTAAATTAATTTTTCTTGTTTAGGAGACACTCGATAATGGAAGTCATCGGGCCTGATCATCATAGAGAAACTAGGGTTAAAACCCCCTATCATACCAGATTTTGGGTCCCCCATAAACCTCACACTCATTTGATTGGAACCCCTTGACAGACTAGGGCATGGGTTCTCTACCTCTTTAGTGGGACCCCCCCCCCTAAGAGACTAATGAATGGATCATATACCTCTTGAGTTGAATCCCACTAACAAAATAGGGTTTGGATCACCTACCTCGTGAGTCACACCCATGACAAGATAAGATGTGGGTACTCTACCTATCGAGTAGAACCCCATGATAAACTAGGGTGTGGGTAATTACCTAATAAGTTTCACCCATTCATATATTTTGGTAATGAGTCCTCTACCTACTGAGTGGAACCCCCTGACAGACAAATGCATGGGTCCTCTACTAATTCAATGACCTCCCTCCCCCCTTAATGCACTACGACATGGGTAATCTATCCATCTACTGAGTGGAACCTCTTACCATACATAGGTGTGGGTCCTATAATATTAAAAAATTTCCCCTAATCATTGATTAACAATGGATAGGTGTGGTTCCTCCATTTGGGTATTTATTGGATAGACACAGAAGATGTTGGGCATCAATTATTGACCATTGGAGCTGCTTGCAAACTCATTGTTCTGGGTCGGGCTGCAATATGAAGATCCCCTTTCCCTCTAATCTAGTATTATTATATGACCATATATATATATATATTAGAGTTTATTTTCCTTCTTACTTTGGGATGATTTGACTACTTTTATCATGTTACCTATTTCTCTATCTTCTATTTTTTGGGTGTCCTACTGGGTATTTATATACTCACCCCATCATGGGTTTTTCTTATATGTGTCATGTATTATGAAAATGAAAAATAAGGTCAACAGTGGAATTCATGCTTCTTAGGGATACTCAAGTGCATAGACCTCATATGGTGGTTGGGATTGGAGATCTATAGTTGGGTTCTTGCAGCATATCTTCTCATGTTTTTGTCAGATTGGGACATTTTTTGGGTTGGGTGTGTATGTTTCCTTTTCCATTTTGGGTTGACTCTATCACATTTTTTGTATTATATAGAGGTTATTTCATGCATGCATTTTACTCTATAAGATATTTTTATTTATTATTATTCCCCTACACCTCTATATGTATATGGTTGTGTGTGTTAATATAGGTACGTTAAGAAAATGGAACCCATCTTTGTTAGGCCTTTTGAGAACATGTAGCCTTCCCCTGGCCTATAGATGTGGGCTTGGGGTTGTGGTGGCCTGGTATTCCACTAGCTAGGTGATATCTGGTGGGTTTGGAGGTTATATAAAGATAAAAAATTCCTGGATTGAAATTCAATCATAACACTCTAAATTTGAAAATTGGATTGGAAGAAAACCCTTACTTTTCCCTCCCAAATTTCATGAATCTATTTAATATAATATAAAATAGACAAAAAAATATTAATCACTAATTTACTGAACTTATTAATATATATTATTTTTTATATTCTTAAATTATAATCATTTACTGCAAAAAATATTAGAATTTTTATGTTTATTTTGATCATTGGATGTAAGTAATTTCAATTGTTTCATGCAATGTTTGTAATAGAGATGTTGAAAACCATTATTTGATACGAAGTTCATAAATACCATAATATAAAAGATATATAATTAATTTATTTTAATTATTTATTCATCCACATGTTTAATTGGTTTATATTTTGGGAATGGTTTGTGAGAATGAGATTAAAAATGAACTTATTTCTGGTAATTTATGATATTAACAAATTACTTTATAAGGATTGGAATATTTTTATCATACATTCAAAAAAATATTCCTGTAATATATTTAACATTAATAATATATCTATTTATCAAATATATTTTATAACCATCCTTTTAATTTACTTATAAAAAATAGAACATATCTCTCCATAGAGGTGGTGGCCCATATATACGCATAGATGATGTTTATTTTATATAGAGTGAAAGGACAGTTTACATTTATTTTTATATATTTTTTTTAATTTTAATAATGTCATAAATATTATATTTATTCATTGAATACCCCATTTAAACTAGTAATGTATGGATTTTATGAAAAAATTAACATGTCGTTCTTGGAGGCAGAATTCTGCACGTAACACATGTGAGATTTTCATTTATGAAATGATTGGGAGAAAGATAGATATTTGTTGGTCCATTAATATAATTAAATTTTAATATAATAATGATACTAATTTATTTATATTAGAATATTTTGAAATTTTTTGGAAGATAATGGATGAGAATGATAGAAAATATAATGTTAAGGAGTGGGTAAAACTCACATTATGAGTTTGAACCATCTCTTAAAGGATTCTATAGAAATTGAAGACTTATAGATTATTGTTGGAATAATGGATTCCAAATGTGTAAGAGGATATCAAGAGTGGTAAAATTATCATTGGTTTATAAACATTCAAACGATATGTGTTTCTTGAAATGGAAGAAGTAAAATCTACCTATATGAGAAAAAGAGGGGCACTGACTTGGAAGTGAATATAATGTAAGGTGTATGAATGTAATTGAATGTGGTATAGGTATGTTATGAAAGGAATGTTTGGTGAGACATGTGGGTTTGAATTTACAACAAATATAATTTCTCCTATAAGGTTTATGTTTCTTATAAAATATACAAAATTCATGCCAATTCTGTTACCCATTTACCCATATTGACCTTGATTAAATTTTTACCAAGGTAATTATTTTTTTAGTAATGATGGAAGATAAACATTAACAATAAAAATTTGATTCTATAGAGAATGAAATTTTATGCATGAGATTTTATTCTTATTATTTTTTATAAATTAATAATTAAATTATTTATTATATATTATTCATATAAACAGTATATTGTATCATCATTTAACCATAGTATATTTAGTTTCATAAAATAAAAATTAGTAACTCTTAAAAACATAATTTTTAGAAAAAATACATAATATGATCTTATTAGTTATCAACTACACTAATTGTATTTGATCAATGAATTAGTATTAAAAAATTCCATTATATTTTTTTATAAATATTTTCTAATGAGAATAGGATTTTTTTCTCTTTTCCAACTCAACCGTTATATTATACTGATAGTATCATGATTTTTTGTGGATTAGTATTTCAAGAGGAAAAATTTATTGAACAAATCGAATCTATTTAATAGAAATATATTTCTAGAATATTGGGTTGTTATATTCTCAACCCTTATTAAAAATTTATCCACATAAATTTCATTATTCTAATAGAAATTGTTGAGGATATTTATTTCTCAATACATCCTTAGGTTCCCATGTACCTTATTCCAATTTATGGTTTCAAAAAAACATAACCAGGCATATTCTTTTGTTCCATAACACTTTATCTTTTTTGATTTAGAATCTGAAATATTTATTACTCATAGGAAATATCATGCTTCAACTATTTATTATATAAACTCAAAATATATTAAGAATTAGGTATGTACTTTATCAAAAGTAATACATGGAATACATAATGAACATAGGGGAGGTTTTGGGGGCAGTTCCAAGAAATAAGCTACCACATTGATATGATAAAGGATATCAAAGGGAATACAATATATAGGGGTTATGTTTCCATTCATTCCAAATTTAAAAACATTATTATATAGATACATTTACAGCAATACCTTATCACCAACATTGACCACTGGATCTCATCTACATTTATAAGAACAGTTCTCTTATCAACTCTGAGCTGCCTAATGGGATATTTAATGGATCTAACTTTTTCTATCACTTCCTTAAATATAATTGTTCAAAACATCTTAAATTCTATGCCATTCTCCCACCATGTTTTATATATGATGTAAAGACCTGTAAATTTCAAGGAATTTTTTTTCTTTATTTCTTCGGAATTTTACGAGTCTATGGCTTTTGAAGGCACCTGATTCCGAGGCCCGGTGTGCTTGGAATCATTTTCTGAAATTTAGCTCGGGTACGTTTAGTGAATAAACGAGTGGGTTTTTCTAAATTTTGATCCAGTTCTCGGAATCGAAATCTAAGGGAACCATTGAACTCACAGCGCCGGTTTGTGCTTAAGAGGACTTTCACCTCGATGGAAGATGATTGGGTTTGAGAGTTGGTTTTTGGGTTTCATGTGGATTAAAAAAAATAAAATAAATGAAAACTTACTTTATCTTTGCTGAACCCACACCATGTGGATAGTGTTGGTTAAAATCTCCACATGGGAGTTGGTGGTGGGACCGCCACACCCTAACCTCCCATGGGAGGATAATTAGGGTGGGGACCACCCGAGCAGCATAACCTCCCACGAGAGGTTATGACATGGGGTCCACACGGGGCTTAACCCCCTCATTTAATGGGAGGGGAGGAAAACACTCAATTGTCCCCCATTAATGAGGGAGAGCCTCTTGGACTCTAATTCCCCTCTTAATGTAGGAGAATAAAACCTCCTCAAAACCCCCCATTTAATGGGAGGAAAGTCCTAGAACCTCCCCTTGTTAATTAGGTGGGGACCACCCAGGCCCCTAAAACCCCCTCGAAACTCCCCAAATTAATTTTGTCATCCACTCAGGAAATTAATTTTTCGGAGCCTCTACACATTTTGAATTTTGAATTGTGCCAACTATCATGAAATTAATTAAGTGGGGACCACTTAATTAATTTCTGCCACCAAGAATAATAGATTATATTCTATTATTTTGGAACGTTCTTTGGCCTTTTGGGAGAGATCTTGAGAGAACTTCTTTCTCCAGAAAAGAACATGAAGAATGCCGACGACGCTTCTTCCCCAACCTTCTTCGGCCTTTCTTCCTCAGAGCCCCACATTTTTGACATGGTGCTTCTCCGAAGACCCTCCTTCCTCCCTCCTCATCATCAACACACCGACGCACGAACTCGGAAGTGGAAGCGTGCGGTGAGAGACGTCATCATCTTCCCCCACAACGAATGTGCGTCCCGATGAATCAAAGGTAGGGGTTGGAATTTTGTCTGTGAAAGTTCCTTTTCTGTTCTACATCTTTTATATTGGGCCGCTTGTTATCGTAATAACAGGAGGAGGTTGGACCGCACGAACATGGCCGACCCTCCTCCCCCTTTGATGATTGAACTTGTTGCGACACGAGCAAAAATAGCGCGGTGTCGTTGCACCGCGTGGAAAAATGAAGAATAGGAAAAGATGCACGGCGCCATTGCGCGGCGCCATCGCGCTGCGCCGTTGAGGACAAATGAACCCACTGCCGGAGTCGGGCCGCGGTGGAGCAAGGGAGGGCGGCTGGACCGCCGGCTGCCGGTGCGCTGGAGGGCGGGAACAACCGGTACCGCAGTGAGTTGGCCGGCCATTACGGCCATCCAATTTCTGGAAAAAACTGGGGGTTTGACCCCCAGTCAAAGCGACAGGGCGGACCCCCGCAGGTCCGCCGCTTGGTCTGAAGGGGTGGTGGTTCCCCCCTTCCGTGCTCACGTGGCGCGCGCGGCGCCCGTGCCGGCCTGGACCGGTCTCGCCGTCTGGACTGGACGCACAGGGCCAGGCTTCCCATGCTAGGTCAGGTCGCGCCCAAGTGGGCCAGACCCGGACCCGGGTCGGGTCAACCCGGTTCGGGCCGACCCAGGGGGTTGGTTCGGGCCGGGCCGGGCCCAGACCCCCATTTTTGTATCACTTCCGGTCTTTTCCCATATCTTGGGCTGCAGACCTCCGATCGACGTACCGTCAGTTGAGATGATATCCTTGGATCGAGAAGTTCGTCTGGGTATATTACACTCAGGGTTTCGGAGAACTTTGTGTATGGCCAGGTTGGTTCGAAACCGAAACCAATCGGGCCCTCGGAGAAGAAACGCTTATAACTAGAGCTCTGGACGTCCGATTGATGTGTTGTCGACTTTGTTGGATTCCTCTTGGTAATAAGGAACTTTTGGAATAATTCTCCTAAGTTTTGGACGCAGTTGGATAGTGTCCGGGTTGGATTGTACCTGAAATCCAACCAGGCCCCTGGAACGGAAAGGCCGATAACCTCTAGACTGGACGTCCGTCGGACGAACCGTCAACGGCGTTGGTGATCACATTGAGAAACAGTCCCTATGAGTATACCCTATGAGAGTTTGGGGTATGGTTGAGATACGTCCGGGTTGGTTTTCACATGAAACCAACCGGGCCCCTGTGACGAAAAGGCTAATAACTCACAGACCGGGCACCCGATTGGCGCGCCGTCTGTTGCGTTGAGACCCATATGACAAGGCAGTCCTTTGAGATACTTTTCATGGGGCTTGTGATACGTGGAGTATCGACCATTACCTCATGGAGAGGACCCTCTCAGAGTCCAGCTAGCAGAGTGTAGAGACCTAGTAGCTGACTGAGACTAGACAACTGCTGATCGATCGACTCGGTGTGTTTCGGATAACCCAGTGGGGAGCGCTTGGTTGTAGTGGTAGATCCATGGTGGAGGAGCTCTTGGTTGTAGCGGCAGACCCACGGTACTCAACAGAATGAGTACCTATGGAGGCTTTGGGGGGAAGCTCTTGGTTGTAGAGGCAGACCCATGGTGGGAAGCGCTTGGTTGTAGCAGCAGGCCCACAGTACTCAACAGGTGGAGTACTTCAGCAGTCCAAGGTTAATGGGAAGCGCTTGGTTGTAGCGGCAGGCCCACAGTACTTGATAGGTGGGGTACTTAAGCAGTCCAAAGTTAGTGGGACGCGCTTGGTTGTAGCGGCAGGCCCACTGTACTCGACATAGGAGGAGTTCTCCAGCAGCCTTGGTTTCGATATCGTGAATAAAATCTTGGTTTGAGCTGAGTCTATGACCTTTGGGTTTACCTCATGATTGAGATGGGTCACATGATAACTTAGGTATATGTATGGGCATATACCTAAGTTGGGGTTATCCATTGATTTCAACACCTTTGTTTTTCTTCATGATTGAGATGGGTTACTTGATAACTTAGGTATAAGTACGAGATTATATCTAAGTAAGGGTTATCTGTTGTGTTTTGGATTTTTTGTTATCCTTGTTGTATTTAGAGAGACCTTGAGGGTCTCAGGGTCCCTACTGATTATCATTCTACTCACCCCTTCACGGGCTATGCACGCACCTCGTTGTGTTGGTTGCAGACGACGGGCAGTGTTGACGGAGGCCGAGTGTTCGAGGACTGGACGATACCCGGAGGTGGACCTCATGACGAGTCAGTATCCAGAGGTGGAATTCATGACGAGAAGATACTCAGAGGAGGTTGATGGGAAAGAGCGTTGTGGAGGCTATCTGTACCTACCCTTCAGGTAGGATCTGTGGCAGACGATCCAAGAGCCGGGCTATCTGTACCTACCGTTCAGGTAGGATCTGTGGCAGACGATCCAGGAGTTGCGCTATCTGTACCTACGCTTCAGGTAGGATCTGAGGTGGATGACCGGGGAGCTGCTTCTTTTCTTCCAGCTCTTTTTCTTTTCTTTTTTACTTTCGTTTAGTTATAGATGTACTTTCAGTTGGGTTTGTATTCTGGCCCACTTACTATTAAGAACTATCTTTTGTACTTAGTGTATTACTTCCGCTTGTACTCTGTGGTTTTTTGTTTACTTTTATAAAGGCAATGCCTTCCCAGTTATCGGGATTTACGCTTTTGGTGCTAGTCTCCAGCCCCTGGCCTATGGAAGGCGGGCTTGGGGTAGTCACGGCAAGGGCCCCAAGAACGGGTCGTGACAAATTGGTATCAGAGGAGTCAGTTCTACCGCAGGACTTATAACTCTGATATTTTCTTTTCTGTGAAGGAATATTGTTAAGGGTACCGAGTGTGGTCTTCAGTTCAGGGAGTCCAGTGTTGGTGCGGCGGCCGACGTATCCGTACACCAGGACCCTAACTACTGATTTCCAACTTTGTGCATGAAAACACTGATTGCGTGTGTGTTTCCAAAAGTTTTAAAGTTAGCTCAAACCAGGTCAGCTCACCAGGTATAAATCGTTGACCATGTCACATCTGTTCAGGATGTCTCCACGCAGACAGTCAGTTGGTGTTCCGAGAGAGTACTTGATGACGGCTCACCGAGCGATGAGGCTCCGGTGCAGGGCCCTTTTTACTATGTTGGCACCCTCGGGTGGTGTACCAGAAGCACCACCACCTGTTGGGCAGCAGATTCCACCATCCATACTAGCGAACTGTTCACGCTTTAAGTGCGCGTTGCACGAGTTCCAGTAGTAGAGGCCTCCGAGGATACAAGGCGAGGAAAATTCCTAGACAACAGAGGACAGGCTGGAGGCGATTTCTAGTGTTTTCAGCCGAGTTGAGACACTAGTAGAGTGGATAGTAGACTTGGATACTAGTGTTTTACAGTGAGTGACCATTAGGATGGTCCGCATAGTGATGAGGCTTCGGTATGTGGACAGATTCCTGAGATAGTGCCTTCAGGTAGTGTGCCAGCTATACATCACTACCTGTTGGTCAACAGTTACAACTGGAGGTACTGGTATGTGACCCATGTAGACTTACTGCCTTACACGTGTTCCAACATCAGATACCCTCAAGTTACGAGGTGATCCCGACTCACAGGTAGCTGGGGACTGGCTTGAGGAGGTGGTTGAGAGTTTTCTAGAGCTTATACAGCTTCGGCAGGATGACATTTTGGTAGCTAAGAATTCATCGGGGCGTACCAAACCATTCTAGGGACTCGATGAATGTGATGTGATCGGTGCTTTAGGGCTCGGACATCCGAGCCAGCACTTTTTCTCTATGAATTCCTACTTATGCTAGGGTTCTAGAAAGAACCTTTGTGGTTGAGATTTCTTTTGCTGAATGGATGCAGTCAGTGAAGGTTAGCAATGGGAAAGCTGGAAACTGGCTCCAGTCTCAGAGACTTGGGCATGTAAAATGTTTCAAGAAGAAGAAATGTTAAGGATAGATAACTCTGCAGAGCAGCAGACATTGAAGCAGAGTTTGGAGAGCAGCATGGGGTGGCGTACTTTTCGACATGTTACAATCACCCGCCTTTGTAGTCCCCGCCAGGCTCAGGGAGCTGGAGGTCAAGGGAAGAGAGTAGCTGCATGCGGTCAAGGAGTGTGACTGAAAGTCTCTAAGGATGATTTGAAGTACGGATGATGTCTTCTACTAGCTATCGTAACAACAATACATTGATACGAATCATTCCTTCCTTCCACGAATCATGTCCCAAGCCTGGAGTTTTCGGTAAGCCATAGACTTCACACTCACGTCTGGAGATACCTTTGGGAGGAGACTCAATAATCACACTTATGCCGATAGTGTGATCTGACACACGAGGCAAGAGTTTCGGTTGGAATCTCTTGGTGGCAGCGTCGAGGCCTTACGATGTTGGTATGAGTATGGATTGGATCCACAGTTCATACACAGATTGACTATATTAGGAAAAAAGGTTGTGGTTTATCTACAACGTTAGGATGTGGTTTTCCTTGGTCGGTGAAAAGGAAAACCCTGGCAGCACAGGTTGGAATCATGTATAGGAAGGTGTAGCGGATCACTCTTGAGTTAGCCAACTTCACCCTCATGGCAACATGAGTTTTGAGTTTCAGTTCAAATAAAAAAAGGTAGACCTCTAGAGTTTGAGGAAGATGACCACGTCCTTATACGGGTCTCACCTCGACGAGGTTTATGGAGATGTAGCCGAGGCACCGAGATATCTCCGCGTTTCAGTGGACCTTTCTAGGTCCTCAGCAGGCTAGGCGAGGTGGTTTACCGCTTAACCTTTCCACCTCAGTTGCACCAGGTGCATAATATCATCCATGTACCTCAGTTGAAGAGATATGTGCATGATCCTTCACACGTCATCGCTCCCAGGGATTTAGACATCGATGATTGGACGACATCCACAGGGATCCAGTAGGGGTTGAGGATCGACAACAGTGGGTCCTACAGGGATGGTCGATTCCTCTTGTGTGCCTTCCCTGGTAGCACGAGAATTCCTAGGTGAGAACATGGGAGATGAATGCTCAGATGCGTGCTCAGTACCACTTTTGTATCCCTAGATTGTGTTGAAGCTTTACGGGGGCATAAATCCCTGAGGTGGGAGTAATGTAAAGACCTGGAAATTTCATGGAATTTTTTTTCTTAATTTCTTTGGAATTTTATGAGTTTGTGTCTTCTGACGGCACCTGATTCCGAGGCCCGGTGTGCCCGGAATCATTTTCTGAATTTAGCTTCGGTACGTTCCGTGAACGAACAAGCCGGTTTTTCTAACTTTTGACCCGGTGCTCGGAATCGAAATCTAATGGCACCATTGAACTCGTATCGCCGGTTTCTGCTTAAGAGGACTTTCACCTCGATGGCAGATGATCGGGTTTGAGAGTTGGTTATTGGGTTTCACGTGGATTAATAAAATAAAATAAATGACAACTTATTTTAATTTTGTTGAACCCATGCCATGTGGATAGTGTTGGTTAAAAGCTTCTCATGGGAGTTGGTGGTGGGACCGCCACACCCTATCCTCCCATGGGAGGATAATTTGGGTGGGGACCACCCGAGTAGATTAACCTCCCACGAGAGGTTATGACATGGGGTCCACACGGGGCTTATCCCCCTCATTTAATGGGAGGGGAGGAAATCTCTCAATTGCCCCCCATTAATGAGGGAGAGCCTCTTGGACTCTAACTCCCCTCTTAATGGAGGAGAATAAAACCTGCTCAAACTCCCCCCCATTTAATGGTAGGAAACTCCTTGACCCTCTCCTTGTTAATTAGGTGGGGACCACCCGGGCCCCTAAAACCCCCTCGAAACTCCCCAAATTAATTATGTCATCCACTCGGGCAATTAATTTGGCAGCGCCTCTACACTTTTTTTAATTTTTAATTGTGCCAACTATCGTGAACTTATTTAAGTGGGGCCCACTTAATTAATTTCCACCACCAAGAATAATCGATTATATTCTATTATTTTGGCATGTTCTTGCACCTTTTGGGGGAGAGCTTGAGAGAACTTCTTTCTCCAGCGAAGAACGCGAAGAACGCCGACGACGCTTCTTCCCCGACTTTCTTTGGCCTTTCTTCCTCGGAGCCCCCCCCCCTTTCTGACATGGTGCTTCTCCGATGACCCTCCTTCCTCCCTCCTCGTCTTCAACACACCGACGCACGAACTCAGATGTGGAAGCGTGTGGTGAGCGATGTCATCATCTTCCCCCGCGACGAACGCGCGCCCCGATGAATCAAAGGTAGGGGTTGGAATTTTGTTTGTGAAAGTTCATTTTCCGTTATACGTCTTTTATATTGGGCCTCCTGTTATTGTAATGATGGGAGGAGGTCAAACCACACGAACTCGGCCGACCCTCCTCCCCCTTTGATGATTGAATTTGTTGCATCACAAGCAAAGGCAGCGCGGTGCCGTTGCACCGCGCATTAACAATGAAGAACATGCAAAGATGTGCGGCACCGTCGCGCCGCGCCGTTGAGGTAAAATGAACCTGTGGATGGAGTCAGGCCGTGGTGGAGGGGTGTGGCGCTGTCGCGCTGCGCCGGTCGGACCAAGGCCTTGGCGGAGCAAGGGAGGGCGGCCAGACCGCTGGCCGCCAGTGCGCTGGAGGGCGGGACCAACCGGTCCCGTGGTGAGCTGGACGGCAATTACGGCCAGCCAAATTCTGGAAAAAACCTGGGGTTTGACCCCCGGTCAAAGATACAGGGCGAACCCCCGCGGGTCCGCCGCTTAGTCTGAAAGGGTGGCGGCTCCCCCCTTCCGTGCTCACGCGGCGCCCGTGCCGGCCAGGACCGGCCACGCCGGCTGAACCGGCCGCACCGGGCCGGGCCGCCCGCGCCGGGTGGGGCCACGCAAACCGGGCCGAGCCGCGCCCTAGTGGGCCAAACCCGGACTCGGGTCGGGTCAACCCGGTTCGGGCTGACCCAGGGGGTTGGGTCGGGCCGGGCCGGGCCCATACCCCCCATTATCCGATCACCTCAGTTCTTTTGCCCATATCTTGGGATTCAGACCTCTAATCGACCCACCATTAGTTGCGATGCGATCCTCGGATCGGGACGGTCGTTTCGGTATATTACACTAATGGTTTCGGAGAACAATGTGTACAACCGGGTTGGTTCGAAACTGAAACCAATCGGGTCCTCGGAGCGGAAACGATTATAACTTGAGCTCCGGACGTCTGATTGACGTGTCGTCAACTTTGTTGGATTCCTCTTGATGAGGCCAAACTTTTGGAATATTTCATCTAATATTTGGACGTAGTTGGATAGTGGCCGAGTTGGATTGTACCTGAAATCCAACCGGAGCCCTAGAACGGAAAGGCCGAAAACCTCCAGACCAGACATCCGTTTGACGAACTGTCAGTGGAATTGGCGATCACGTTGAGAAACGGTCCCTATGAGTACAACCTATGAGTGTTCGGGGTATGGTTGAGATATGGCCGGGTTGGTTCGCACATGAAAACAACCGGGCCCCTGGGACGAAAATGCTAATAACTCACAGACCGGACACCCGATTAACGCACCGTCTGTTGCGTTGAGACCCCTATGAAGAGGAGGTCCTTTGAGATACTTCTATTGGGGCTTGTGATACTTAGAGTATCGACCAGTAGCTCGTGGATCGGACCCTCCCGGAGACGAGCTAGAAGAGTGCAGAGACCTAGTAGCTGACTGAGACTTGACAACTGTTGATCGATCGACTCGGTGTGTTTTGGATAGCCCAGTGGGGAGCGCATGGTTGTAGCGGTAGACCCACGGTGGAGGAGCATTTGGCTGTAGCGGAAGACCCACAGTACTCAATAGAAGGAGTACATCTGGAGGCTATGGGGGGAGTTCTTGGTTGTAGCAGCAGACCCATGGTGGGAAGCGCTTGGTTGTAGCAGTAGGCCCACAGTACTCAACAGGCGGAGTACTTCAAAAGTCCAAGGTTAATGGGAAGCACTTGGTTGTAGCGGCCGGCCCAAAGTACTCAAAAAGTGGAGTACTTCAGAAGTCCAAGGTTAGTGGGACACATTTGGTTGTAGTGTCAGGCCCACTGTACTCGACAGAGAAGGAGTTCTCCTGCAGCCGTGGTTTTGATATCGTGAATAAAATCCCGGTTTGAGCTGAGTCTATGACCTTTGTGTTTACCTCATGATTGAGATGGGTCACTTGATAACTTAGGTATATATTTGGGAATATACCTAAGTAGTGGTTATCCATTTATTTCATAACCTTTGTGTTTCCTCATGATTCAGATGGGTTACTTGATAACTTAGGTATAAGTATGGGATTATACCTATGTAAGGGTTATCTGTTGTGTTTTGTCTTTGCGGTTATCTTTGTTGGATTTAGAGAGACCTTGAGGGTCTCAGGGTCCCTACTAAGTATCGTTATACTCATCCCTACACAGGCTATACCCGCACATCGTTGTGTTGGTTACAGACGACGAGCAGTGCTGACGGAGGCCGAGTGTTCGAGGACTGGACGATACCCGGAGGTGGACCTCACGAAGAGTCAGTATCTGGAGGTGCACTTCACGATGAGACGATACTCAGAGGAGGTTGATGGGAAGGAGCATTGTGGAGGCTATCTGTACCTACCCTTCAGGTAGGATCTGTGGTGGACAATCTAGGAGATGAGCTATCTGTACCTACCCTACAGGTAGGATCCGTGGTGGATGATCCAGGAGCTGTACTATATGTACCTACCCTTTAGGTAAGATCCGAGGTGGACGACCGAGGAGTTGCTTCTTTTCTTCTAGATGTTTGTCTTTTCTGTTGTACTTTCGTTCAATTGTAGTTGTACTTTCAATTGGGTTTGTAATCTGGCCCACTTACTATTCAGCACATTCTTTTGTACTTAGTGTATTATTTCCTTTTGTACTCTGTGGTGTTTTGTTTACTTTTATAAAGGCAATGCCTTCTCAGTTATCGGGATTTACGCCTTTGGTGCTAGTCGCCAGCCCCTGTCCTATGGAAGGTGGGCTTGGTGTAGTCACGACACGGGCCCTGAGGACGGGTCGTGACATATGAACTTCTTTCAATATAAGTATTTATAAATTTTCATATGAATGCTCGAGTGAAATCTATTTTTGTATGGAAATTTAACTAAATAAAGGTGTTATTCCAACTACCATTTAAATCCATAAAAACTTCTAAGAATATGTTTTAGGTTTTGTATGGTTATCTCAAACATGTTATCTATCTAAGGATGATATGTTGTGTTATAGTTTAACTCTTTGTACAATTCTTGTTGAATACATCTCTATAATTTTGAGGGTATGTTGTGGTGAAATTTTTATGTTTTTTTGAAACTTTTCTAGGGATTTAGGGTTACCTGCATCGTTTGGGAAACCAAACTATTGAAACTACTCTACCTAGGACATTTTGGGTAGTTTTAATCACATGGTCACCACATGGATTGGTAAACATTTTGAGAAAACCATATGATTCTCTCAGTTTTTGAGTATTCTTTTTATTTCTTGTTTTTTTATTTGGGGTCTCCCCCTTTGGCTTCCCTATTTCATTTCCCCTAACCTAAGCACCACTCAAGGGCCTCCATTATTCTTCAAATCACCTCCATAGTGTTATTAGAGTGATTTTTTGTGGTTTTTTCATCAAATCAAAAAGTAAATAATTCCATATAATACCCTAGTATTTTAAGATATAGTTCTATAAATGAAATTTAATTTCGTCGATAGCTTACGTCACACACAACACCGTGTTTAAACGAACAATGATATACTATTAAAATATTATTATTTAATGTGATAGTTATCACCCTGCTGTTGGATTGTCAGGTATTGATATGTCTAACTGAATTATTAAAAATTTATGGTTTAAAAATTTTCAAAAGGAATTAATTGGTTTTCAGTTAATTATAATTTAAAATAAAAACTTTTGACAATAAAGAAGTTGTTTTTTCTGAGAAACTGTTTTTATACATGCAATGTGTTTTTATCAAAATAAATTATATAAATCAGTATACGTAAATTATTTCAATGAAATGTATATATTATAATTTTAATAAATTAGTTTAAAATTCATCTAATTTTCTTCTAGGTATGGGATAATAATAAATCTAACATTATGATTAGAACAGTATTTTTCTAAGAAGAAGTTTCATCTTATTTTATGCACTTATTATAAAATTAAATTCTTCAACTTATAGAAATTAAATATTGAAAAAATTATTTCATATTTTGAACCATGAGTTCAAAATTTGGTAAGTTATTTCCCCTTATTTTAGGCATTATTAATAGTAACTATGATAAGATTTATCATCTTGGTAAAGATTAAATCAGGTTAACCAAGATTAAAGCTAAGTGTGAAGGCCACTATTTTTCATATTAATTTTTATTGGATAACTTTAACTTAACTCTTATCACATTATGATCTAAATGTAATTATTTAAGGTAAACGTTTCCATGAAAATGAACTATATATTATTTAAAGCAAATAAAAATAAAAAATATCACACTTTATCTTTTAAATATATTTTATCTGTTCACATGTGCAAAAAAGAAATTTCAGAATGAATATAAATTTTTATTTTAAGAATAATGTAATTATTTTCGTGATGGTAATTTATTTATAATTTTTAGTGATTATATAATTAACTTAAATTTTCACCCAACACCGACATAATATTTCTTCAATTAATAGAAAAATAAAATAATTGACATTAAAAATATTAAAAGCAATATAATTAGAGTGATTTATAAAGATAAAAAAATTATAAGAATATAACATATTTTTTATGGGTTGAATAATTTTATTCTAGTTCTATCTTTTTATTGAATTTTTTAAGATCAAATTAAATGAATAGGATTCGAAATGACATTATTGATATTTTGTGGAAATAATATGTTATTAAATTATGTAAAGATCCTAAAAATCATGAAATAATCCAAGGGGGATAATATATGGTGTAAAATTTCATATCTTTCCATTTGTGGCCCTATTTTTAAATTATAAGTATAATTATAAACCATTATGATTTAAAAATTTGTTAACATGGTTAATTTTAAAATAGATTAAATACGTGGCTCAACCAAATGATAAGATTTAGAACCACATTAAAACTATTTTTTTTTATTTTTTGATGATATTTAAACCATATCCAACCTTATATTCAAATATTTGACAATTTTTATGAATTTATCTTCAGAATGACTATGATATAATTGAATCTTTTTTATAACTACAACTCATTCATTTCCCTCCCTAATAAAAGGATACCCACTCCATATATTCTATAAAGAATATTTCAAATACTATACTAAAAAATACTAACCTATATCTCATAAAAATATATCATGAAACATTATATAGGTTCTGATATTACAAAAACTCCAACCTTATGGTCCATAAGAGGACCTATAAAGGACTTCATTCAAAGAATAGGTAATCATCCAAACCGATCACTTCCTTTTTTAATTCTTTTCTGCCACCTATAAATATGTGGTATTTATCATTAAATAATTTCATATTTATCCTAAATATACTTAATTTTTATTAGGATTATGAAATCACCATTATACAACATCCTTCCAACAAATTAATAATGATAATGTCGATTGTGTGTATGTGTGGACTATCACCTCAACAAAACGATGTGATTCATTTTTTTTACGATTTACATGGATGGTAATAAGGGTATAGAAAATAATTATATTTGATATATAGTATGTAATAATTATTTTCTAAGGGATAATAATTATTTTACATTCTTTTTTTCATCATTCAATATTGAAAAAACATTCATGCATATGTATGACATACCGTCTCTATGAACGGTGTAATGCATTTTCCCATATCTAAATTTTATGGATTACATTAAATACATATATAATAAATATATATTATATTTATATAATAATTAATATTTTAAATATGATGGAAGCATGACCAATTTAAATGGACTGAAACTATTGAACTAAGATATGCATGTAAAACAAACCAATTACCCTCCAGAACTAGGATTTTAACAAAGAATTATTAATAAAAAGGTTTTAAAAGAGTATATAAATAAATAATATATGGTATGATATACATGATTTTGGCTATTTAATTGATTTATATTAAATATATATTTTTTATTTAGGATTTTTGAACATATATGAGAGATGTTGGGCCTAAGGATATGGTTTATTTAATAATCTCAACGTTTTTTGGGATTTTTAATGTTTATGAATCCACTAGGGGAATTATTCTATATTTATATATTAAAATAAAACTATTTTCTTTCATATAAATTTGTTAATATAAATTAAAATTTTTCCTTCCTTTTTCTCTTTTTAGGTACTCAAGGTATATAAATAATGTTTTCAAGGAAAATTGATCTTTTTTCAACCCAGTCAGGAATCATTCTTTTATATGTCTATATTTCCATGACATATATAAAAAATGTTTTTAATATTATACAATAATTTATTAAATACATTTTTAATCGGGTTTTAATTTTTATTAAATGGTTTAAAAGGAATATTCATGTCATTTTCCCAATGAGGTATTTTTTGACCTTTTTAAAAAAGTGTGAAATGAATGTTTTTTAATATATACGGCATGAACTGAATTTCCCATGAAGATAACCACTAATTTATTAGAATATTACTTTACATTCTAAAAGTATATTTTTGAAAAAATATCTATTAGTATTTGGGTAAATTATCGATTTTAAATAAGTTATTTGAAATTGAAAAATTTTATTTTCTTCAAAAAATTTCTAGATATATTTGGAAAGTATTTTCATCTATGTCAACATGTTTTATTGAATATTAAGTTGAGAATATACTCTATTAATACAACCCAAAATATTTATCTGCATGAATTATGATTAGTTTGACTGGGAAAAGTATTGATATTCTACAGGAATGTTCTTTCAATATTAAAAGTTATTGATTCTTAAGACATGTTGATTTAGTTGTATTTAAATTCATATATTGATTGAACTAGACATATTAAGTGATGGATAGGGCCCATAATTATAAATACCACTATTCATAGGTAGGTATAATGAGATAAAATAAATTGGGTAATTTTAATAGGCCTTACCCATTTATGTAAGATGTCTTGGTTCAAGCCCTTGAAAGTATGTTCTATAATTATTAACATAAGGCCTCAACAATATGTTTCCGATTTTCGGTGTCAGGAATTTCATCATTTTGAAATTATTTAGTGATGACTATGTGATAATTTGAATTTTTATTATATCCAAGGGTAATTTTCTAGCTCATTTTAATACTTATATAGAATTATTTTATTATCATTTATTCCTTCCATGTTATTTTTTTCATATTAGTTTATTTTGTATACATGCCCTTACTGAGCATATAAGATCACTCTATATTTATATTTCCATTTCTGAGGGTTACAATAATTTTATTATGATTGATATGATGGTATATTCTAATAGGAATAATGGGGTTCTCAAATAAATTACTATGTTGTATTTTATGTTCTCAAATATAATGTCATACTCAATCATTTATCAAATTTTCCATGAAAAATAATCTATTTGGTCATCAACGATGCAATTTATTTTATCAAGTGCCAATGTAATGATTTTTTTAAAGGTTTGAGATGAAGCCTCATTTTATTATTAAATAGAGACCTCTTTTGAATAGGTAGAGGGAGACCCATTACATAGCCTAAAGGCTCAAGGCCTTCTGGCATGAATTATAGGCTTGAAAGCCCATTTTTTGGCCCAAAGGACCCTTCGGTGAATAGTAATTATACAGTAACTATGCTTCTACAGTACCTGTTATAGCACCGCCACCACTACAGTTCCTGCTACAGTACCGTTGATGCTACAGTGTCCCACTGCAATAGTTTCATCACTACTATTGTTCCATGCTACAGTTCTTCTACACTACATTTGGGATATCAGGTCGATGTAGTTATAGTTGGAATCAGTGGAAGTTTAATAGAAAATGTGGAATCTATATTTATAAAAACATATATTATGTTATATAACTCTATGAATGACATTGTGGATAAATCTAAGTATAGGATAACTTCCTAATGTTTTGGTAAGGTGGATATTAATTAGATTTCCTGGAAGTAAATCTGTATCTAGATACTACAATTGGATTTGGATTTGGAATAGATTTATCTAATGTTAATAACCCTAAAAAGACTTTGTCATGTAAATCATGGTCATCATTTGAGTACATGGTGAGTGTAAACTTACTATGCGCTTGGTTTGAAACTATTTAAGGATATGATTGGATTAACTCAAATTTTATTTACAAACCTTTATAAAAAATTTTAATTTGTTTTTATGGTATGAGAATATTATCAATGAAACCATTTTGGTGATTATAAGATTATTTATGCATAAATTTTTAATTTATGATATGTGTTTCACGAGTTTGAAGATTATAAATTATTTTTCATAATGTTACGATTTAATATAGTATATTATTTTATTTATAAATGAAATATTTTTGATGTAATGGGAACAATATAAATTGATATAAATCATATATGGATTTTTCTCTTGGTGAGGATAATAATGTTGGAGATGAAAAAATTATAACTCTATTTAGGAAACTGAATCAGATTATGATCAACACCTTATTCATATGGAATATCCTACTGATCCAAAATATGGTGCTACAATGTTAGACTGGTTCACGGTTCAGAAAACTCTATCATTAAATGGAACTAAAAATCCATTTGTATCTAAGAAATGGATACAATCTTTATAGATCAAATTTCTCAGTTTTGGAAGTAATGAAATGGAGAAGGTTTTCAAAGTAGTTAATCTTATCTTAGGGGATGTGGATCCATGGTGGTCTTTAATTAAAAACACTAAGGAGGATGATTTAATATAGATAATAGAATTGAGATATTTTAAATACCCTTTCTAGGAAAAATATTTTCCATGTGATCAATGAGATGATATGGAGTAAAAATTAATTATTCTGAGACAAAAGGTAGAGGAAAATGTTTTTATGTATTTTGAAAACATTAAAATTTGATTAAAGAGTATAGAGGACTGCATACATTATCCAAAGATTAATATTGACTATTTTTTGATGGGTTAAATCAATTACATAAAAGGGAACCAGAATCCCAAACATTTTCATCACATTTGGATATATAATCATGTGCTATTAAGATAGATAAATAGAAATCCAAGTCACATGTATTCGAAGGAAAACAATAGAATAACAAGACAGTAATGTAAAAAAATGAAATATTGGAAGAAGAGAGAGTAATTTTCCAACATTTGATAGTTTGGAAGGAAACACATTAGATCATGAATAAAAGGAAATGAACTTTTCATAATGTGTGGAGAAAATTTCATTTTTCTAATGAATGGAATTGTAACAGAGAATCCAAAAAAGTATGGTGATTTGACTATAAGGGGATGGGGTATTATTCCAACCAATTCACAAAATGTTAAGGGAACATACCAAAAAAATATCCAAATGGATAAGTCAATGAATATGTAATTACTAAAGAAGATTTGGAAGTTCCAAGAAATATAGTGAAAGGTACTCTAATCCTCTACTCCAGGATTAAAAATATTTTTTTTATTCCAGTTATACCCACACTTTTATATATGAATAATTTTCTAATTCTATCACATCACAACCTCAATAATTAGATAGTTTTTATTGGTGAAATCTTATAAAGGTAGGATGAACACATCACAAGTATAAACAACTGATTAAATATAAGTTTGTGAGATTTTTATTCAATCTAACTTGTTATTTTTCTTATTTTTCAATTTTATGTTTTTTTAGTATGAATTGGATATCTCATTGTAGATCCCATATCGATTTATTATAATGGAATGTTACATTTGATATTCTAAACCAACCTTTAATCTTTTATTTCTGTGAGGTTGAACCTAAACACCCAGTGGGAATTACTTTTATTATTTGAGTTAATATACTTATTTATATCACCCTGAGATTTTATGAAATATTTTTTTAGAAATGATTAATTTCCTTGAAAGATTTCATTACAAAAAACATTGGGTTTTAATGAAGGGTAATATTCTTTTAATATTATTTAAACATGACCATTATACGTTATCTATTAAATTTAGTTGTCTGAGTAGAAATAAATAAAATAAAATAATATATAATGGTATTATATAGTGAAGAAATATTGATAAATAGATAATTTAATTTGTTAAACTGATTTATATGCTTCGAAAATATATTTTTCTCAAAAAATGTTTTTCAATGCCTTTTTTGAAAAAAATATAAAAATTAATTATTTCAAATGTTAGAAAAATTATTTAAGAAATTTAATTATTTTTTTTAAATTCAAAATGTTATATTTATCTTTGATTTAATTTTTTATAATTTTTTGAAGAGATTAATTTTTTTATGAATAGTGAAAAATATTGGTTTTTTATTAGAAACATCATTTTAATTTAATGATTTTACAAGTTATATATTATTTTATGGTTGTTTTAAATTTATAATTACTTAAATTATTATTTTTTTGATTAATAAAATTTAGTTCATTGGAATTAACTTCATAATGAATCTTGATATTAGAACATTCTATAATTATGAAAACATTTTCTTGGGAGAAGAACTATTTCATCACATTTTCAAGATTAATTTAAAATTATAATCTACCACTATTGTAAATTAATTTTTGTATAATGGATTCTGTATTTTAAATAATAATAATTATTATTATATAATAATACCATCTTATTTTTTTCATAATTAATAATAAAAGTAGTATGAATTATATATCACATTTAAGGTTAAAATGGGTTTACCGAGGGGTAAAATAAAAATATATGGTGCAAATTAACTATAAACGTATCCAAATCCTATTGGATGGAAATATTTATACATTATATTATATAAGTTAAAAATGAGGAATTTTGGATTCTTTTGGGTTGTGTAAAATGTGGGTAAACATTTTTCTTTTCAAAAAATCCCAAGTGTTCCCTCTACCCCACTTATAAAAGTGAAATCCCTCCCATATCCACTTCACACTTACAAATACTTTTGGTTAAACCACTACATAAACAAATATATTTCTTAATTCCCTATCTATTTCCTTGAGGCATAATTTTTATTATGAAACTCTCCTATAAAGGATTTATTTGTAAACTTAATGGGGTTCTCTGAAAAATAGGAGGTCTGAACGTGTACAGAGAAAGTCGACACGTGACGTAATATATTCCATGTCACTTTTAGTTTTGAGGAAACATGAAGTATACACCAATTTTTTATTTTATGTGTAATATATATATTTTAAATTATTTTTTTATGAATATTATCATTAAAATAATGAGATATAGATATCTATCTATGGTAATTTCATTTTTGGGGATTATCATTTAAAAGATACTAAAGTGGTAAAAGTTTTAATTTTTAATCTCATTATTTGTCAGGGTTGTTTATGATTATGTTTATAATGATGGAATATTATGATATACCTTTGAAGAAACTCATTTATTTTGTTTCCTTTTGTTATTTCTAGAGAATAAATTTTTCCATTCATCTTTTCCTCTTTATGAAATAAATATACCTAAAGAATGTTTTTAAGAAAAAATACTTTATTTCACGCTTCCATCAAGAATAATTTTTATTGAAAGTATTATGTTTCTAAAAATTATTTGAAGGATTTTATTACTATTCGATAATGATTTCTTAAATAAAATTTTTCCCATGTTTGAATTTTTACAAAATGAATTAAAATTAATATTAATTCCATTTTCCATACGATGCAGTTTTGAATTTTTATCGAAAATGTTAAAGGAATCTATGATTTAATGTGTACTACATGAACGAAATTTTGCACCATTATGACATCTCAATTATTTGAATCTTCCTTTAAATGTTTTCAGGGTTCTTTTCAGGGATATTTTTTCTATAATATTGTAAAAAAATTTATGTTTTTAAGAATTTATTTCTAAATGGAATGGATATTTTCCAAAATAATATTTTTATGATATTTTTATTGAATTTATATTTATAATAGATGAAAACCTTTGGTTTTTCTTATGATATACAATGTATATGATTCAATTTAACCATCCTTATTCATTTATTTGAATGGTTTAGGTTTACGATTTTTATGTAGATATGTTTATAAAACTCGTTTCATTCCCATAGGTTATACTAGGATGAAATGCTTATGAATCCTATTTCCTTTTCACAGGTTATGATATGATGAATATTTTATGATCTCGTGGAATACAAATATATGGATTATATGATGGGTGGTTCCGATATCTCTCTCTAATTCATTATTAAATGATTAATGTTCTTTAAACTCACTCGGTGAAAAAATGATATCCCAAGCCCTAAATAGGTTACACAGGAGGTTATCCCAAGACCGATAAATAGGGTACATGGGAGTTAATCTCATTCCCTAAATAATAGGGTATAAAATATGGTATCATAATACAAAATGAGGGTACACAAGATGTTATCACAAGCCTGAAGTAGGTAAATGGGTGTTTCTCCGAAGATTAACATGTTATGAATATCATTTTTGGTGGCCTTGAAATAATATTATATATTCTTATGTGTATTCCAAATATCTATGTCTCATGACAATATTGTGGTCTTAAGGATCAGGTACATTTATTCCTTTATGATTCATGACATATAAACTACCAAAAATTATTCCATGACTCTGGTTTATGATCCCCGATATACAGGTTATGGTTTTAAAATATTATTATCATGTTCTCAAACCCTTATGATCATGTTATGTTGATATATCCATTGATTACCCTTACTCAACAATTGATATCACTCTTTTCTTTTGTTTCCATTTCCATGATTATGATGAAAATTATTTTGTATGATATGTCTAAGAAGGGTTCCAATTATGGAAGACTTACTAGGAGATGATTTAGTTCACTTCTGAAACATTTTTTATGTTTCTATGTTTTCAAAGTCATCATACCTTTACAGTCCTCATGCATGCCTTTGAATAGTGAAATGTATATTCATCTATTAAGATTTAATATCTATGTATGAAAAGTACAAGTCTATATACTATTCATGAGGGATATTTTTTGAAATGGTTAGGGGAAAAATAAACTTGAAAAATATTCCTATTATTCGAGAATATGTTGATGTACTTCTTGAAGAATTTATTAGTATTCCCATATATCACAAATTTTATTTTTTAATATATTTCATCTCTAGTGTTATGCCTATTTCAAAGACTCTATAGAGAATTTCCCAATTTTAGTTATAGGAATTAATGAGGAAACTCTAGGAGAATCTAGATATGTAATTAATTTAACCTAGTGTTTCACTATGGGGTTTACTTGTTCTTTTTGTTAAGAATAAATATGGTTCAATGCATCTTTCCAACGATTATTGAGAATAAAACAAGATCTTTACTAAGAACATGTATCCACTACTCTGTATCTCTGATATATTTGATCGGTTATGAGGATATTTATATTTTTCTAATATTGAACTTTTATCAAGATTTCATCATCTAAGGATTATAAAGCAGTATATAACCATGACAACATTCTGTTTGAGGTATGATCATTATGAATTCATAGTGATTCCATTTTTTCTTACGAATTCTCCTTCTATATTTTTGGATTTAATGATTAAATTAATTATATATATCCTTGATCGGTTTGTGATTGTCATTATAGATTATATTTTTTTATTCAATTAAAAAGGATGAACAAGAAAAAAAATTTAGAATTGTGTGGAAGAACCTAAGGAAGGATGTGTTGTATGCTAAATTTACTATGAGTGAATTTATTCCTCATGGAGTTTCATTATTCAGTCATATAATCTCAAGTAAGGGTATATCATTGGATCCTTCAAAGATGAAATTTATTAAACAATATATGAGACCAATAAAGGTAACCAAAAACCATAGTTTTCTTAGGCTGGATATATGTTAATATTTTTTTTTTGAGAAATTTTCCATGACTTTCTCATCCACTGACCATGTAGACTCAGAATGAGGTTTTGATCTTATGGATAAACGAATGTGTTGAGAGTTTTAAATAACTTAATAGATTGTTGTTTTGTGTTCATGTAAGTACACTACCATTTAGTAGAGAAGGGTTTATGATCTATAGTAATTCGTCAAATAAGGGACTGAGTTGTATTCTCGTGTAGAATGATATGGTGATAGCCTATTCCTTTTTCCAAATGATTGTACATGATAAAAATTACCTGACATGTGATTTGGTGTTATTACTGGTAATTTATACAATGAAAATATAGAAGTATTATCTATATGGTAAAATTTTGATATATATAATGATCTTAAAATCCAATAGTATCTATTAGGGATAAAGAGTTGAATATTTTCCAAATAATATGGTCATATTTTATCAATGATTATGATAGATAAATACATTACCAAATTAGTAAAGTAAAAAATGTTATAGATTCTATGAGTTGAACATATCATTCTTTCTTATCTATGATGAGGATAAGAAAATCAAATATTTCAAAATTTTAAAAGAATGTATGTATAAGTCATTAAGGTAGAGAATAAATATTGTCTTGATCAAATGAGTGTTCAAACATTTATCCATCTGAGGATTAAAGAGGTTTAGAAGCAATATGTGGAACTATAAAATATGGTAAATATATTATTAAGTTCAACCGATATTGTAATGGAATGATAAGATTCAAAAACATGTAAGTGTCCCATTGATAATATACTTGAATAACGAACTATTGGATGAATCTCATAGTTCATTCTATATTCATCAATGATGTACAGATATGTATAAAGATCTGAAAACATATTTTTTTAGGACCACAAGGAGAGAGATATCATAGATTATGTACATAAATAATTATTATTTCATTAATATAAGGCCTAGATATATATATAAGGGTATGTTGAAACCATTACCCATACTATAATGAAAATGAGAAAACATCACCATGGATCTTGTCGTTAGACTCACCAAAATTTCAAAATTTCATAACATTATTTGGGTTGCAATTTATTTCCATACAAAGTTGGCACACTTCATTACTATGAAATAATATTTCTATCTTGATCATATTTCCAAAATATACATTAAATAAAGTGTTATGTTTTTTTGGAGTACCATATTACGTTGTATCTAATCAGGATTCGATGTTTACATTATTGTTTTGATGAAGTCTTCAACAGAATCTAGATACAGGCATAAGTCATTGTACTGCATATTATCCATACATTGATGGTCCATTTTAGACAACAATTATAACCCTATAAGATATATTGAGATCTTATTCTATGTGGAATAGGACTACTCAACAGGTTAAAATTCAATAGAGGAATACAAAATTTCGAAAAGCTACTTAGGAACCTAAGGATGTAATGAAATAGTGATATCCTATTTTTTGTATCAGGGTAATATAATTTGAAGGGAAAAATTAATTTTAAGAGGTGTAGAATGTAAAACACTATGATTTTTAGAATTAATTTTATAAATAAAATTTAATTTTTTCAATAACTCGTGTTACACGCAACACCCAGTTTAAATGAATCATGATCTACAATTAAAATAATATTATTTAATGTGAAAGTTATCACCTAGCCATTAGATTAGGGGTATGAATTGGAAATTATAAATTAAAAAAAAATATGTTTTTCATATATATAAAATAAATTCATTGGTTATCAATTAATAATAATTTAAAATAAAAATTATTTGAAATTAATGGAGTTATTTTTCTAAGATACCATTTTTTATGTGCCCAATGTATTTTTATCCTAATAAATTAAATTAATTATTATTGATGTGTAATTTTTTTTAAATTTATATATTATATAGTTATTAACATGTTTTAAATTTAATATAATGTTTTTCTAGGAATGAGATAGAAATTGATCATGTTTTATTCTTATAAGAGTATTTTCCTAGAAATCATGTTCGTCTTGTTTGGGGAACTTATTTTAAAATTAATTTCTTCTAATTATAAAAATAAAATCTTGAAATTTGGATTATATATTTGGAATTATGAAGTCCACATTTTTTAAATAAGTGGTAAAATTTATTACATTAGTATAGGGTAAATTGGTTTAACCTAGGTTATAACGTAGTGTTATGGGAATTTTTTCTCATATTAATTCTTATTTTATGAATGGGATTTAAATTGTATTACCTTAAGATTTAAATATTTTTTTAAGAGAAAATTGTTTATAAAAATGACCATTATAATATTATAAGAATAGAAAAATAAAAATTATCAATCTCTTATATTTGAATATCTATTTTTGTGTTCACAAAAGGAAAAAAGAAAGTTTTTAATAAATGTAAATGGTTATTTTGAAATTAATTAAATTTTTCTCATTTTGGATTTTTTTTAATTTTTAGTGATTATATAATTATCTTAAATGATTCCACAATTCCAACATAACATTTTTTTCATTTAATAAAAATATATAACAACTGATTTACCTAAAATAAAATTAATATAATTTTTGTGTGTTGTAGTGTTTTAAATACCTCAATCCCAGTAACCTAGAGTCTGTACATTACTCTACTACTTTGGAACAAAGTAAAACTGATAATATCCTATAGGATAGAATATTTTATTAGCTTTAGAAAACTAGATACATATATAATTTTTACATTACAACTTGAAATAAAATACTATATAGTAACTCCCTTGGAGACACCCCTACTATCCTTGGTAATCCCTGCATGCTAATCTTAATGTACATTTTTGAATCCTACGGAAAAATAAAACATGAGAAAGGGGTAACCTCATATTCTTAGTAAGGGTAAGAATATAGAGAAATCTATCATAAATAACCATAAATAATAAGGCTAGGTTAATAACTAAAAATTTATTCCATTAAAACATTATCTTCATCATAATATTGAAGGAATATAGTATAACGAAATAAATCCATATAAACAATCACATGATAATTAAACATAACCATGGATATTCTACAAGTTGAATAATCACATGTAATATCAATAACTAATCTTATAATTTGGTAATTCATAATTCGGTCAATCATAAACTTATTATCAAGGCCTTAACCAATAATTCTATATAAATGGGTAAGCCCATGGAAAAAAACCTATTTAGTTTTTCTCATGAGAACTACCGATGCATCGAGGAGATATAATAGGTCATTCCCAACACTTTAAAAGTATAATTCATTCCTCTATGAATGGGGTGTAAAATAATAATCATATACCTTCATATTCAAAGTAGAATTTGAAATTCTAATAACTTTCCTCAAATAATAAACATAATCATAAACAATCTAGTGCAATATGACGAGTGCTATAAAAAAAATTAATTCCACAGTCATACCTATAATAAAAAATTAAATAAAAGATTTTATATAGTATCTTAAGAGGTCAACCTAAATTAATCATAAGATCCAACAATAATTTTTAATAAAGATTCAAATTCTATAATAAAATTATTGAGAAATTATTGAGATAAATACCAATTTACTTTGAAATCATTTTTTAAAAAATTTGAAAATATATAAATGGAACAATTTTATTTGAAAATAAACATTTAATAGAAACAAAAAAAATTAATGAATGTGGAAAACTCTTATCATGGTTTTTAAGTTAAAAAACATTTCTTTTAAATGTTGAAAAACTGAAACATTTAAAAGCGTGTTTTCAAAATAAAGTTTGAGCATTAACCAAATGAATAAATTATGTGTTATATTTAAAAATCCACATAAAACAAGCGTAAATAAAACTTAATGTAATAAAAATTCTTTTTATGCACAATCATCGATTGAAATAATAATTGGATTATATGTTTAACCTAATGTATTTAAATTGGGTTAAGAATTCTCTTACTACTATGTAAACAGTCGAATCATATACCCCATTAAATTAATGATAGTCAAATTAAACATATAGTACCATGAATATAAAGAGATAAATTATATTATATATCAAATTTAAGTATAAACACACCACACACAAGAAATAAGTCGTGAATAAGTCATATCCCACAGAAAAAAATGAGATTATAAACCCTTTGCCTTATGTCTAAAAGTGGACTGCACATGTACTTAATATCCTAGATAATAATATTATATTCATTAATTAATTAATTCAGAAATAATTCCACTTATATTTTATTTACTATAATTTTATTAAGTTCATTTATAGACATTTTGATGAGTTTTAATGTCTAAATTATTGTTTCAGGAGTTTTTGTTCATTTGTTATATAGTCAGTTCCTGTGAGTATAAAAATGGTAGTTCTTATCAAATGGGAATAGCTTCTACATAAGTGAAATTATTTGTTATTAATGAACTTAAAAAAATTTAAATTGTCTAATATTTTATTTCTTGATTATGAGGTTGATTCAATATAAACAATGTTGATGAAAATGTATTAATTTATTTTGATGGTTTTTACGACCATCACACACTTATGCCATTTTATTTAACATTATTTTTACATATATTTTTTATAGAATAATGATATAACTTTAAATATTAATATTAAAATTTTATTTCACTATAATAATGGTTTTATGGCCATCCTTGAAGGCGGTAATAGAAAATGAAAATTCTCTATCTATAAAGGTAGTGGATCAATACATCATAGATGATGTTTTCATTTTTAGTATAAAAGGATAAGAGAAGAGAATTTGTGATCGATATTCTATTAACAGAATAAAATTCCAATATATATGTTATATTATAGTGACTATGTTTTTTTGGAAAGGGAATGTGATGGGAGGATACTAAATGATAATAAACTAAGATATAAATAATGAGGATTTTACATATTTACTGTCATCTCATTGAGAAACTTCTTATGTCACTTGGGTTTGGACTTTGGTGAGACCATCAGGACCAGAAATTGGGAAACATGGTTGGGATTGAAATTAGGAATAATATAAGGAAGCTCAAAATCTTATAAGGAGGGAGAAAAATAAGTGTAGAGGGTTGGTATTTATAGTAAAGGAGAGGGGTGTTATTTAGTACTTTATTCAATTGTTTGTTATTTGGGATCATGACTCTCAATAATGGTTATTATAATGAAAATGTATAGTAATTAAAGCATGAGAGTTATATATAATGGTTCTTCCATCATCCACACACTAACCATGACTCAAATATTCATGTACCTAGCTTCTAAATATAAATATAAAAAATTATCATATTTCACTACTCATTAAAAAATCAACTATTTAAGAAAAATAAAAAAATTCACCCGTACCATTTTTTGAAGTTTTGTATTTAAAAAATGAATTCCATTTTATGAAAATAATTTTCTAAACATTAGGGTTTTAATTTTTAAATAAAACATTCATTTATTCAAAACATACCTAAGTTAATATAGTAATCTATTTTAGAACATTTTGAAAAAAATTAGGATATCATGAAATTATATTATAATTATAGTGTAAAAAAATATTAATTTATGAATCTATTTTATTAAAATAAATTTTATTTTAAATTATTATATTAATTATAAAAATATAAATAAACATTTATGTATCATAAAAACCCCAACACTTAATTTTTTATTTCAAAAAAAATATTTACTTAATACATGATATAAATATGTCATCTTTTCATTTACGAGATACCTAAATTTTATTTACACACTCATAGGTGAGGTTATTATTCTTATGTTTAGAGTACTATTTAAAAAGGTCACGTCACCATTCTAATAGTTATTTTAATATTTAATTTTATATTATGTTTCTCTTAACTTCAATGTTTCATGAAACGTAAGCTATCGAAGATGATAAATTTAAAAGTTACATACTATAAAATATTTGTTCATTACATTACTCCCTAATTAAATAAATTGTTTCCCCAGAATTTATTCTTTTAACAGTTAATCACGGAGTTGTCATTTTAATATACCCTTGTGGAAATACCACATTATCTATAGGGTTAATAAAATATCCTCTTAAATAGAGGGAATGTACAATGGGATATTCACCACAAAACTAAGTTTCTCTATAGGAGGAAATTAGTGGGAAGTGAAAACATGGTCATGTAAAAGAATTTTAAATATAATTTTCTAATGGGGTGTGATTGAGAACATATTCATTATGAATTATACCATCCCAAAACCATCAATCTATGATCGGTTAAAAGACTGTTGATTTCTTAGTAAGAAGAGTAAATGGATAATGTTTTTATTCCATAATCCATTTCCTATATTTGAGTGATTCTTTTAATATTTATATTTTAATTTGAGAAAAAAAACATACAAGATATATTTCTAGGTTATAAGATTAATCTCATAATTTTTTTATTCTTATATCCATCTCCAATTCATTTTTTTAAATGGATATTCAAGATGAATATTTATTCTTGAAGTAGTTTTATCAAATGATACATAAGTCATTCCTTTGGTAATTTAAAAATTTAACAAAATAAAAATAGTTAGAACATGTTATCCAATATGATAAATTATACATTATCCAAATTTAAACTTAATCCATTGAAAAATTACATATCGTAAGTCTCATTTAAAAGACATGTTTAAGGAATAAAAATTTAGAAAGAAGGTCAAAGGATTTCAAAAATAAACATAACATAATATTTACCCAAATAATTTAACTCTTATTTTCACATACCAAATATATGAATACATTAATCTCCTTTAAATCATTATAAAACATGCTTTCTTCCAAGAGTAAAATCTTATGTTTTTTAATATATTCCTTAAATCCAAGCATCTAATAATTCTCACATAACATAAACTATCAAATCACTAACCACCTTCATGGTCACTTGTAATATCCCCTAAACGTAAATTTATTATTATATAAATATAAAGAACATATTTGGGTTTATATTTCTAAACATAGGTGTTTTTTATAGAATAAAATATATTGATTACTGGTGATATTCATCGGATGCTACTGATTCCTTAATGAAGAAGTTTTACAGTACAATATTTATATATCTCATTTATAAAATACATTCAAAAAATAATTCTTTAATCTAAAAACATAAATACATTAATTATTCCACTTGGATTGTATAAACAACATAATCTTAAAATTTATCCCTTTTCTTTTTCTGATTTATATTCCCTTGAAATTTGAGAAATTCATTTACATAGTTCCCCATATTTATAGAGTTGAGGCTTTGGAAGGATTATTTAATTCCATTGCAATCAAAATCCTAATTGTCATTCTCTCCATAATTGTGGAAAACTCACATTCCCTTTAATTAAGAACTAGTGTATTTACTTCCACAATTATCACATGTGGTAAAATCCTTCTATCCCTTATTTCTTTTATCCATAATTTTCTATTCATTCTTATTATTCTCTTGAATCCTTTTAAAGACATCAGAAATGGATAATTCTTTCTCTGTCATTATAACACATGATACAGTAGCCTCATATGTATAGAATGTTAGGTAGACTAGTTACCTTCAATGTATTGGCTTAATCCCATCAAAGATATATTTAATCATAATATTTGGATTATGTATAAATTATGTAGCATACCTTTCTATCCTTGTAAATTTATCTTTATACGTAGAAATATTTTATTCTTCCATTTTTCTAAGACATAAAAATTGCCTCCCCATATCTTTTTCTTGTTCCCTAGGATAATATTGTTCCAAGAAAAGTTCTTTAAAATAATTTTATTGGAAGTTGGTAATTTATTCTATCTCATTACTATTTTTAATAAATGACCATTATTGATCTTCATCACTGGAGATATGATAAACTACTATGATAACCTTCTCCCTTTCATTACTTCCCAAAGTGATAAATATATTCACTATAAAAATTATCCATTATGTGGATTAAAATGGATTTGTAGTCCCATTAAATAATGGAATATTTTGTCGCATTGAACGGTTTAACATTATGGATATGAATAATCCATATGGGTAAGGTTATTTATCACAACTTGAGTTAGTTTTCCTAGTACTGTTTTATTTTCTTCAGATAATTCTATAGTTCTAACTTCATAATTGTTATCATTCATAAGAGGGGAATCCCTTCAAGGTTTGTGGGAATTGATAATTTTTCCATTAATTAAACTATGATCCATTTCTAAAAAATGGAATACACATGATTAAATCAAAACAGTATGAAATATAATGAATAATTTTAAACTAGAAAAATACTTAACATAATTTGAAAATTTAGGCATATATAATCTCTAAATCATAAGTTTGGTTACTTTGTATACATTATCAATGTATGTTCTATGGTTATGTTTAACTAATATATGTTTTATAAATCTAGTTTATAATGTTTCTACTAAAATTTCTCTAATACCAGCTGTAAATACCCCAGACCCAGTTGCATGGATCTGGTGCCATAATTTATTACATGGTACTATGTACAAGCAATCCCATACTGAATGATTGAATACTTTATTAGATCTATAAGTCTAGATACAAACATAATTTTTACATTCCAACTTTAAATGAAATACATCACATTAACTTCATTTGAGACACCCATATTTTCATAGATTATACATTTATGTCAAGAATAATATACATGTTTGCATCTTAGGGAAAAATAAAACATAATAAAGGGGTGAGTTTAGATTCTCTGTAAGGGTAATCATACAGAGGTAGATGTTATAAATAATCATAAACAATAATTAATGTTTAATACCAAAAATTTATTTCCATTAAAACATAATCCTGAGCATAATATGAAAAGAGTAAAACCTGACCAAATAACACCACATAAATAATCACTTGAGAATGAAACTTAACCATGGATAATATATATGCTGAATAATCACATGTATTATTAATAACTAATTTTATAATGAGGTAATGCATAATTTTTTTCATCATAAACATACCATCAATGCCTTGGTCAATAAGTCTAGATAAATGCGTAAGGCCATGGAAAAAACATGGAAAAGTTTGTCTCATGAGGCCAATAAATGCATCAAGGATTTATAGAAGACCCCTCCTAACACTTACTAAGTCCAATTCATCTTACATATGAAATGTTTAAAACATAATTAACATATAAAATCATATTGGAACTGTCATATGAAATTTTTAAAACATTCCCCAAACAGTTAACATAATCACAAACCATTTTGTGTAATATGTTGAATTGTATCCAAATTGAACATCCACATTTAAACTGGTCATAAAAAATAAAAATAAATATGGTAGATGGTTTCATTACAGATCAAAATTAATTAATAATAATATCCAAAAAAATTTGTTCATAGTTTTTAAAATTATATAATGAAATCCTTGATAAGTTTTTTAGAGAAATACCACTTTACTGTGAAATAATTTATTTAAAAAGATGAACAATTATAAACGAAAAACTTTTATTTGAAAATAAAATTTTAAAATTCTTAAGGGATAATCAAATAAATAATGTGTCTTCAAATTAAGAAAATATTCTCATGTATTATAAGTTTTAAAAAAACATTCTTTTTGAATTTTGAGAAAATAATATATTAAATGAGTATTTTTAAAAGAAAGTGTGATTATTAACAAAATAAATAAATTATCTACATAAAATAAAAATAATGATAAAAAAATTTAAATCAAAAGTAATAAAATCAAACATTATTTTACACATAATCATTTCATGACATAATCAGTGAGTATATGTTTGACCCAAAGATTAGAAAATAGGATATGAATACCCTTAACACTGTGAAAACAGTCGAACTGTATGCCCCATAAATTTAATGATCATAAAATGAAACATTTGAAACCAATAAGATGAATATATTCAGGATATTTTATAACAAATTGATTTATTTATACCCCACACACAATAAATAAGTGGTTAATAAGTCATATCTCAATGAAATAAATGTGTGATGAGAAAACCCTTACCTTATGACTGAAAGCATTCTATACTTGTATTTAGTATCGTAGATAATCAAATAATATTCATTAATTACTTAATTAATAAACTATTAAACATATATATTATTTATCATAATCTTATTATTTTTATTTATGTACATTTCAATGATTTATAATGTTCAATTCATTATTCTCGAAGCCTTCATTTTATGGTTTTAAGGTCGTATCCTTTAAGTATAAATATTGGAGTTCTTGTAAAAAGGGAATAAATTCACCAATCATGAAATAATTTGGTATTAATTAAATTGAATAATTTTAAATGGTCTCATATATCATTTGGTTTTATGGTATTAGAGAGAAACTTTAGATATAATGTTGATGAAAATGTCTTAATTTATTTTGAAGGTTTTGACGACCATCACAAACTTTGTTAATTTTATTTAATATTATACATATATTATAATAATTATAGAAATTATTATATTAATATTAAAATATAATTTTACCATAAAATGGTTTCATGACTAACCTTGAAGGTGGTAATGGAAAATAAAAACTTGTTGTCCATGAAGCCGGTGAATCAACATATCATGGTTGATGTTTTCATTTTTAAAATAAAAGGAGAATAGAAGAGAAATTAGGATGTATATTAAATTAATAGAACATAATTATATAATATATTTGATATAATAGTTATCTTACTATTTATGGAAGGGTATTAGAGGGGAGTATGATAAATGAAAATAAATTAAAAGAGAAAGAAAGAGAATTTTACCTCTTGAATGTTGTCTCCTTGAGAACCTCCTTAAAGAACAAGGGATGGTATTTTTGAGAGAAAATGAAGACAAAGACATGGATAATATTTTTGAAGGAAGAATTGGGCATAACATAATAATGATAAAAATCTTATATGGTGTGAGAAGAATATGTGGTGTGGGTGGTATTTATAGTGTAGGAGAGGGATGTTTTTTGATTATTTCATTCATTTGATTATTATTTTAGTTCAAGAATATCAATAATGTTTATTATTATGAATAAGTACAGTATATATTACGTTTGTGTTTTAAATAATTAATTTTACATCATCTATACACAATTCATGACTCAAAAATTCATTTATATGGCTTATAGTTTTAAATACCATAAATTGCAATATTTCAATATTCGTTAAAAATTCAATTATTTTAAATAGAATCCAAATAATTATCTTTAATCCTTTTATAATGTGTATATTTTAAAAAATGGAATTATGTTTAATGATAATAATTTTCTAAATATGAGAAATCATTTTTTTAAATAAAATCATCTCTTATTCAAAAAAATTAATAATTTTAATATTATTACCAATTTTATGACACATTGAAAAATTAATTAATGTATCATAAAATTATCTTATAAATATAATGAAAATAAATATTAGTATATGAATATATATTATGAAAATCAATTTTCTTTTGTATTATTATATTAATTATAAAATTTTAAATTAGTCTTTATTTTTCATAAAAACACCAACACTTAATTTATCATTTTAAAAACATTTATTTGCATTTCATGATATAAATTTATCATATTTTCATTTATGACACACCAAAATTATTTTTATAATCTCACATGAGAGGATATTAATAGAATTTATATATTAATATTTCTTATGATCACATCACTATTCCAATGATTATGTTAATATTTAGTAGTATATCATGTTTAGTTTAGGCCCGTTGTTGCATACAACGTAAGATATCAAATATGTTAAATTTAAAAGAGACATACTATAAAATATTGGGGTGTTAAAAGTGTTACATGTGTTCTATAGATGTATATAACATATTATTGATGTTTTAAATGAATAGATTCAAATTACATCATTTTCTTGAAGTTTATAATTCCAAATTAAAGGAATATTGTAACAAATGACATTAATGATATTTTACAAGAAAAAAATATTTTATTAAAATATTTAAAAATGATAAAAAAAAAATTAAAATGGGATAGGAGGAGTAATATTTGGATTCTAAATTCATCAATTTTTATTTTTTTTTATTTTTTTCATTATAAGTAAAATTATAAACCTTTATGATTGAAAAGAACTTACCATGGTTATGCATAAAATAGGTTAACTAAGGATCTAAAACAAATCATAACTTTCAAATTATCATTTAAACCTATAAAATTTTCATTTTTTGATGATATTAATACCATATCTTACCTTAGCTAAAATTATTTTTCCTTTTGTAATCATGTTTCCATTGAATGACAATGTTAATTGATAATATTTTTTGTAATTCCAAGTGTGTCCTTTACCTTCCTTATAAAAGGACTCTCCTCCCCAATCTTATTTACACCAATTTTTGAAATTTATAACTTATAATACTTTAAAATTTCCCTTCCATAATTCCCTAGACACTTTCTATTGGTACTTTGCTTCCCAAAATATCAATGCTAGGGTCCATAAGAGGAGATCTAAAGGAGTTCTTTCCAATAATAGGAAATACACTAAATCAATCACTTCCTTTTTTTACTTCTTCATTTACCTCCGAAAAAAATCAATATTATTTATAATAAAATAATTAATTCAATATAATAAATATACTTAAATTTGGTAGTTACATTTAAACTGTCACAACCCGTCCCCTAGGGCCCATGTCGTGACTACCCCAAGCCCGCCTTCAATAGGCCATGGGATAGTGACTAGAACCAAATGTGTAATTCCTAAAAATGGGAAGGCATTTACATTATAACCTATAAACACACACACAAGAAAGCACACATCTGGAAAAAACACGAAGTAAACTATATAAAAAAGAGTGATAAGTATTTAGAAATAAACCCCTACATTTATAAATGAGTTGAGGTTTTTCTCCCAATAAAAGGGTGTTTCAAGGGGATTTAATCCCGGGTGGTACCCACCACCATAACCTCTCATGGGAAGTTTAGATCGGGTAGTCCCCACCACAATAACCTCTCATTGGAGGTTAAGGTCTGGTGGACCCCACCAGTAACTTCTACAAGGAGGTTGGTTACAAAAAAATAAAATAAAACGTGTGTTTATTTTATTTTATTATTTGCACAAAAACCCCATAAACTAACATTCACCCTTGACCAACTTTCGTTGAGGTGAAAGTATCTTTAAGCGAATACCGCCACTACGAGTTCAACAGTGCCCTCAGATTTCAATTCCAAGCACCTGTTCCAAATTATGAAAAAAACCCGCTCACACATTTACTAAATATACCCGAAAAATAGTTCAGAAATTCATTCCAGGCACTTCGGTCCTTGGAATCATGCGCCGTCAATTTTTGGAGACTCATAAAATTCCCATTTAATTAAAAAAAAATTACATAGAAATTCCCAGACATTACATTCTCCCCACCTCAGGATTTACATCCTCATAATCCACAACTCAAACTAAGAAAACAAGTGGGAGTACTGAGAACGCATCTGAGCCTCCCGCTCCCATGTGATCTCCTGGAGATTCCCGTGCTACCAAAAAATGTGCACCAGAGGTATCGACCATCCATGAAGGACCACTCCCATCGATCCTCAATCTCTACAGGAACCTCCGTAAAAGTATCCCCATCATTGACGTCCAGCTCGCCATGGTCGATGATGTGATAAGGTTCATGCATGTGTCTCCTTATCTAGGATACGTGGAAGACGTCATGCACCTGGTGCAACTGAGGTGGAAAATCTAAGCGGTATGCCACCTCACCAACTCTACTAAGGACCTAAAAAGGTCCAATGAAACTCGTAGATAACTTGCTGCCTCGACCAGATCTCTGTAGACCTTGTCGGGATGACACCCTTATAACGACGTGGTCGCAATCATCGAACTCCAGAGGTCTCCATCTACTATTGGCATATGACTTCTTCATTCTCTCTGCAGTCTTCATCTACTCCTGGATGATCTCCAACTTATCTATGGTAGCCCATACCATCTCTTGTCCCTCTAGTTCTCACTCCCATGGGTTAGTACAGTACAAAGGTGATTTGTAGGGTCGCTCGTACAACGCTTCGAAAGGTGACATCCCAATGGTAGAGTGCTAGCTGTTGTTGTAAGAAAACTCCACCAAAGGTAAGTGATTCTCCCAACTGCGACCAAATTCAATGACCCAAGGGTGGAGCATGTCCTCGAGGTTTTGAATAGTCCGATTAGTCTGGCCATCCTTATGAGGATGGAAGGTGGTGCTCAAATGAAGTTGTGTCCCAAAAGCCTCCTAAAACCCCTTCCAAAGTCCAGAAGTAAAATGTGCATCAAGATCAGAGACAATAATCGAAGGTAATCCATGTAGCCGCAAAATCTCAGGTACCTATAGGTGTCCCAATCTCTCTACTTAACACTTCTCTCTGATCAGTAGGAAGTGGACTGACATGGTGATTCGGTCGATGATCACCTAAATCAAGTCATGTCCCTTGGATGTACGTGGAATTCCTATCATGAAGTCCATGGATATCCTATCCCACTTCCACTATGGGACCTCTAAATTTTGAACCAAGCCTTCTGGTACCTAATGATCCGCCTTCAATTACTAGCATGTGAGGCACTAAGAAACAAACTATGCAACTAATTTCTTCATTCCCAACCACCAGTATTGTCATCGGATATCCTGGTACAACTTCGCCACTCCTAGATGTACCAATATAGGGGATGTGTGGAACTCTCTCAACACTTCTTCCTGACGTGACACTGGTACCATGGTACATCCTCTGAAGAGGATAACGTGCTCCCCACCTTCAGAAAATCCCTTAGGTGCATGTCCTGTGGTTTTCTGAGCATGTCGTGCCTCGGACATAGCGTCCCCACACTGTGCCTCCCTGATTCACTGAAGGAGTGGGGAGTGACTGTAAGATACTGTAGAAAAGTTTCCCCATCATGTTCCATGAAGGATATCTGCAAAGCAGAGAGATTCTCAGTCTCTTCACCTTGTAGTTGTATACCATACCTCCCACTGAGTGCATCTGTTACAACATTCCCCTTCCTAAGAGTATAGAATATCTCAAAGTCATAGTCTTGGAGGAACTCAATCCAACGTCATTGTCTTAGGTTCAGTTCCTTATGAGTGAAGATATACCTGAGACTCTTGTGATCAGAGTACATTGTAAAACACTCGCCTATCAGATAGTGTCGCCACATATTTAAGGCGAAGACCACTGCTGCTAACTCCAAGTTATGGGTAGAGTTGTACTGCCCGTGCTATCTTAGCTATCGAGAACCATATGCGATCAATTATTACTCATTCATCGTAACACATCTGATCCATGTCCCTAATTTGTATTAGTATACTACATACCCTATGCCCTACTCTGGTAGCCGCAAGATGGGGGCAATAGTTAGCCTCTTCCTCAACTCCTAAAAACTCTACTGGCATCTCTCTGAACACATAAAGGGTTGCCCTTTAATCATCAAGGCTGATAGTGGGGCTGAAACTTTGGAGAAATCTGGCACAAACATCGGGTAATATCTGGCCAAACCCAGGAAACTCCATACCTACGTCACACTCCTTGGTGGCTCCCAAGAAAGTACTGCATCAATATTCACTGGATCTACTGTAACTCCAGCCTCCGATATGAAATTCCATAGAAAGTGAAACTATTGGATCCACAACTAGCACTCGGTGAGATTACCATAAATCTAGTGCTCTCTGAGTGTGTCCAGTAATACCTGTTTAGGATAGACATTATCCTCTTTAGTAGCCAAGTAGATCAGAATGTCGTCGATGAAGACCACTACAAAGCGATCAAGGTATGGCTGAAAGATCTTTTCCATGAGTACCATGAACATTGTTGGAGTGTTGGTCACACCGAATGGCATAACCAAGAACATGTAATGGTCATACCGACATCTAAAGGAAATCTTCTTCACATCCTCGTCTCGTACTCTGAGCAGGTGATAGCCTGATCTGAGGTCTATCTTTGAGAACCACCGTTCTCCCTTCAGTTGATCAAAGAGGTCTTCAATACTTTGGAATGGGTGCTTGTTCTTCACGGCCGCCTAGTTCAGGCACCAATAGTAAACAAAAATCCTCAAGATACAATCCACCTTCTAGGAAAATAGAATTGGGGCTACCCGTGGAGAGACACTGGGCCAGATGAATCCCTTCCCCTGAAAGTCCACTAACTATACCCGCAGCTCACGAAGCTTCGTGAGAGCCATCTAATACATTGGTGTAGATATCAATGTCATCCCAGAGTACAAGTCAATGTAATATTCCACCTCTCTATGACGAGGTAGACTCAGAACATCTCAGGGAAAACATCTGCATACTGATCCACCATTACATGATAGCTCAGACTCTCCACATCAATAGCTTCGAGGGAAAGGCTAGCCAACTGATGAGTGATCGGTTGCACTCTACTCTAGGTAAGTCCATCCTGCACTACAAAGGCTCCCTTCTCACCGGTGAAGGTAAACCTAGTCCCATTAGTGTGGACACACCGCACCTTGTGCCTAATACAGTCTATCTAAGAATTGACTGTAGAAAACCAGTCCATATCCAAGATGTCATCGTAAGGCCTAAACGTCGCAACTAGGAGATCCCTACCGAAGCTATCACCTCCTAGAGTAAGATCACACTTCTGGAACCATTGCATAATCATCGAATCTGCTTCTGTATGAGTATCCATCCATAAGTATAAAGCCAACAGCTCCCTCGAAATCTTCGAGCTCTGAACGAGGGAAGTGGCAATAAAAGAATGACTAGTACATGTGTCTATAAGTAATGTGTCTATGGTGGAGTAGACATAGATCGTACCTCGTTTCATATCTAGAGTGCCATGATCCTAAGTCTCAGCTGGTTGGAACTGAGCTCTACCTATCCACCTGCTCCCTGTGGTTGGGATGGACCTCCTGGTGGTGGTGGCGGTAACACCTCAAATTGTCACCCACCGCCAACTGCGCAACCATCTCCTCTGCCAGGTTGGCCTAATCCCTACGGACCTCCTCGATCAAACCTCTATCTCTGCCTGGTTAGTCCTTCGAAAATCTATTTATCATCTGAACGACGGGTTGGACAGTCACAAACCAAGTGACCATGCCCGCCGAATTCATAACACTACCCACTACAGGCATGACTATCTCCTCTTCAGGTTCCCCGCACAACTAATCATGAGTCATGCTGTCATCCAACTCTAGGTCTAGTCCTCTTGGACCTCGGTGAAATTTGTCTATTTCCAGCTGTATAAGAATCCACTACATGATGATTGTTAGTGGGTCTTGTCGTTGGTGACTGCTCATCAAGGAATCTCTCCACCAAGAGGGATTTCTCTAACACCCCTGCCTGCGTCGGAATTCTGAGTGAGATCACTGAAGCCCTCATCTACCGCCTGAGCCCCTGCTCGACAATTCGGGCCCTAAAGAATGGGTCCCACACCATATCTGTGGAGTAACGTGAGAGGTCAGTGAACCTCGCTGAGTACTGAGCTACATTCACACTACCCTACTTCAGATGAAGAAGATCATGTATGCACAATGTGCGAAGAGTCACTGGGACAAACTCTTCCCGAAATAGGCTCTTGAAGTCTACCCAGAGAAGCGTCCCCTCATCGTAAACCTGGAGCATCATGCTCCACCATCTTCCTACTACTGCCTGTAGAAGGCTGCTGACAAGGATCACCGTGAGATCAGCTAATGTCCCTACAAGTTGGAAGAGTCTCACCACAGCCTCTAGCTAATCCTCAGCCGCCTGTGGGTCCATCTTTCCCTGAACCTGGGTGGCCTCTGGCACTGGAACTCATCTAACGCGGTCAAGTAGCATGCACCATCTATTGTTGGGGCTGGTGGCATCGGTGGCCCAACGGGGTGTGGTACCACTGGTGCCTCTGCTGGTGCATCTATAGAAAAAGGGTCATTCCCCAAGGCCCCATCGTTCGGTGGGCTATCAGTGCATAAAACTCTCGAAACTATAGCTGGCTGTCTGTGTGGAGGCATCCAGAATAGTAACAAGAGTGCCACAGTAAAAAGTTATACCTAGTGAGATGAAAGTTATACCTGGTGAGATGAATCAAAATATCACAATGAAAACTTTTGAAAACACACACGCAATCAGTGTTTTCATGCACTGAGTCGGAAATTAGAAGTCAGGGTTCTGGAGTATGGATATGGCGGCTGCCACCATCTAAGACGAGTCGTACTCCCATTCGAGCTGAGTCGTGCCACCATCTACCGACCCGCGATGTCGTCTGAGTCGAGCCGCACCGCCATCTGCCGAGCTGCACCACCCTCTGAGCCGAGCTGTGCCACCACTGAGTTGGGCTGCATCGCCGAGCCGAGCCGCTCCGCCCTCCTGACTGAACTGTTGCCGAATCATGGACGGTCCGTCGACCCATGGCCGGTCTGCGCTCCACGTAGCCGTTTTGTGCCCCTCGTGGCCGGTCTGTTCCCTCGCAGGCTAGGATGGATCCAACGGGCTTGGTTGACCTGAGTCGGGTCATTCCGACAGGGTCGGACCGGACTCGGACCCACTACGACCTAGTTACATTCCATTGGCCATAAATTTGTCACCAGATGTCTGTTTGACGAACCGTCAGTGGAACTGGAAATCTTGTAGTGAGATGGTCCCTTTGAGTAATACCCTACTATGTTTTGGATTGAGACGGGGAATGGTCCGGTTGGATCGAGCATGAATCCAACCATGCCCCCAGGACAAAAGGGCTAATAACTCATAGAACAGGCGTCTGATTTACGTGTTGTCTGTTACGTTGAGACCCTTATGATGAGGAAGACCTTTTAAATACCTGTTCATGGGACTTTTTGGAAGTTGGAGTATCCACCAGTAGCTTGTGAAGTGGATCCTCCTGGAGACGAGTGAGCATAGCATGACAGACCCACGATACTCGAGAGGAGAAGTACCTCAGCATGCCTGTAGGGGGAGCGCCTCTGTGTGACACAACAGACCCACAGTGTGGAGCGCCTCTGTGTGATGTGGTAGACCCATGGTACTTGACAGGAGGAGTACCTCAGCTGTCCAATGTTAGTGAGAAACACCTCTGTGTGACACCGTAGGCCCACAATACTCGATAGAGGAGGATTTATCCAGCATCCGAGGTGTTCGACGTTGTGTTTGGAATGTTACATGATACTACCCCTAGAATAAATCCATCTATGAGATGAGTCAGAACTTTTGTGTTTTCCTCATGATTGAGATGGATTACTTGATAACATAGGTATATGTATGGGTATATACCTAAGTAAGGATATCTATTGATTTCGTACCTAGTGTTTTATCCTTTATGGACAATGTGAGACCTAGAGAGTCTCAGGATCTCTACTGAGTATTTTTAAACTCACCCCTGCACGGGCTATGATCGCACCTTGTTGTGTTGGATGGAGACGACGAACAATGCTGAGTGAGTTCGAGAGTACTAGGACTATATGGTACTTAGAGGTGGACCATACGATGAGTTAGTACATGGAAGAGATAGACAAACGTGGAGTGTTGCAGAGGCTATCTGTATCTACCCTTCTGGTAGGAATTTGGGAGGATGACCCAGCGGCTGACTTTCTCTTCTCTTCAGATGAATTGTTTCACATTTTTATTTGTACATTCTAGTTGGTTTTGTATTCTGGCCCCTTTTACTTTCAGCAGTCTTTTGTTATATAGTTTACTTGGTGTTTCATCCAGCTGTGTGCTTGCCTGTGTGTGTGTTTACAGGTTATAAAGGCAATGCCTTCCATGTTTTGGGTAATTACACCTTTGGTGCTAGTCACCAGCCCTAGCCTATGGAATTCAGGATTGGTTTAGTCACAGCACGGGCCCCAAGGATTAAATTCCTCTTTGATTAGCTGAAGAGAGCACGGTTGTTTTCGAAGATAGACCTCATATCAGGTAATCACCAGCTTAGAGTATGATATGAGGATGTGAAGAATACGGCCTTTAGATGTAGTTATTTCCATTAAGAGTTCTTGGTTATTCCATTAGGCGTGACCAATGCTCTAGCAATGCTCATGGGACTCATGAACAAGATCATTCAGTTGTACCTTGATCGCTTTGTAGTGGTTTTCATCGATGACATTCTGATCTACTCGGCTACTGAGGAGGGTAATTCCTCTCATTTATAAGTAGTACTGGACACACTCAGAGAGCACCATCTTTATGGTAAGCTCTCGAAGTGCCAGTTCTAGATTCATGAGGTTATCTTTCTGGGACATTTCATATCGGAGGCTGGAGTTGTAGTAGATCCAGCGAAGATTAAGGCAGTACTTTCTTGGGAGCTACCTAGGTGTGTGATGGAGGTACGGAGTTTCAAGGGTTTGGCCTGTTATTACCGTAAGTTTGTTCCAGACTTCTATATAGTTGCAACACTAATATCAGCCTTGATAAATAAGGGGCAACCCTTCGTGTGGTCAGAGAGATGCCAACAGAGTTTCCAGGAGCTAAGGCAGAGGATGACTAGTGCGCCTATCTTGAGGCTTCCAGATGAAGGAGTAGGGTACGTAGTCTACTACGACACATCAGAGACTGGGCTCAAATGTGTCCTGATGTAGGAGTGAGTAGTTATCACATATGGTTCTCAGCAGTTGAGACAACATTAGAAAAACTACGCTACCCATGACTAAGAGTTAACTTCAGTGGTCTTCTCCTTGATAATGTGGGGACACTATCTGATAGTCGATCATTATACCATGTACTCTGATCACAAGTTTCTGAGGTATATCTTCTCCTTGAAGGACCTAAAACTGAGAAAGCAATGTTGGAATGGGTTACTCAAGGAATATGACTTCGAGATAGTCTATACTTCTGGGAAGGGTAACATTGCAGTATATTCACTTAGAAGGAGTTCTGTTATACAGCTAATAGAAGAGGCGATGGAGCAGTTGGCTGATTTACAGATATCCTTTGTGGATCCAGATGGAGCTGCTTTCCATATGTTTCTTAGAGTCACTTTCCCACTTCTTCAGCGATTCAGGGAGGTGTTGTGTTGGAACGCTGACTGCGAGGCCCGATGTGCTAAGATATCCACAGGGCAGGCACCAAATAGATTTTATGAAGGTGGGGAGCATGTCATCCTCTTCAGAGGATGAACCATAGTACCAATGTCACTTCAGGAGGAAGTGTTGAGGGAGTACCACACATCCCCTCTAGCGGTACATCCATTAGTGGCGAAGATGTACCAGGATATCCGATGAAAGAACTGCTGGCCGGGAATGAAGAAAGAAGTAGCAGAGTTCGTCTCTCGTTGCCTCACTTTTCAGCAAGTGAAGGCAGAGCATCAGGTACCAGCAGGCTAGGTCCAGCCTTTAGTTGTCCCAGAGTGGAAGTAGGATAGGATATCCATGGACATCATTAAAGGAAATCCACGTACATCTAGAGTTCATGTCTCGATTTGGGTGACCGTCGATCGAATCGCCAAGTCGGCTCACTTCCTTCCGATTAGAGAGCAGGGTTCAGCAGATTTATTGAGACGCCTCTATATGCAAGAGATTGTGCGGCTACATGGAGTACCCTCGATGACTGTCTCCGATCATGACACATGTTTTACTTCCTGGGTATGGAAGGGGTTGTAGGGGGATTTTGGGATACAACTTCATTTGACCACTACCTTCCATCCTCAAGTGGATGGCCAAACTGAGCAGACTATTAAGACCCTCCAGGACATGCTCCTTCAATGTGCCCTCTACTTCGGTCATAGCTGGGAGGATTACTTAATTTCGGTGTAGTCTGTATACCACAACAACTATCACTCAACCATTGGGATGGAACCTTTTGAGGCGTTGTACTGGCGACTATACAAATCCCCTTTGTGCTGGACTGACCTAGGGGAGTCAGCACTCTTGGGACACGAAATGGTATGGGCTACCACAGAGAAGTTTCAGATCATCCAGGAGAAGATGAAGACTACACAGAGTAGGCAGAAGTCATTTGCTGACAAGATACAGAGACCTCTGGAGTTCGAGGATGACGACCACATCTTTCTATGGGTCTCACCCTGATGAGGTCTGCGGAGATTTGGCCGGGGTGGAAAGTTATCTTCGAGGTTCATCAGACCTTTTCAGGTCCTCAGCAGAGGTGGTGTGGTGGCATACTTCTTAGCTCTTCTACCTCATTTGCACCAGGTGCATGATGTCTTCCACATATCCCATATGAGGAGATATGTCCACGACCCTTCTCACATCATCGACCATGGCGACCTGGATGTCGATGATGGGGAGACTTTTATGGAGGTTCTTGTAGATATTGAGGATCGATAGGAGTGGGTCCTTCATGGACTGTTGATACCTCTGGTGCATGTTCTTTGGCAGATTGGGAACCTCCGGGAGAGAACATGGGAGTGGGAGGCTCATATGCGTGCTCAGTCCCCCCACTTGTTCCCTTAGTTTGAGTAGAGCCATACCAGGACGTAAATACTAAGTTGGGGAGAATGTAAAGACCCTTAATTTCAAAGTATATATATTTTTTAATTAAATGAGAATTTTATGAGTTTTTGAAAATTGACGGAGCGTGATTCCGAGGCCCGGAGTGCCTGAAATGAATTTTTGAACTTTTTTTGGGTGTATTCAGTAAACGTACAAGCGGGTTTCTGTTACTTTTAAACTGGTGCTCAGAATTGAAATCTGAGGACACCGTTGAACTCACAGTGCTGTTATTCGCTTAAGAAGACTTTCACCTCGATGATAGCTGGTCGAGGGTGAAATTTAGTTTTTGTGTTTTTCATGAAAGAATAAAATAAAAATAAAAATTTTTAACATTTTTATTTTTTGAGACCTCCCACTTGTTATTAAAGAGGTGGGGACCACCTAAACTAAAACCCCTTTTTTCGAATTCATGGTGATGGGGACCACTTGAACCCCTCTTAAATGTGGGGAAGTCCGTTGGAATCCTCCCAATTAATTACACCAACATAAATTAATTGGAATGAACCTTTTTAAATACTAAGTAACAGCATCGTTGGATTTTAGAAAGGTTCCTAATAAATGAATCATAATAAATTCCATGATCGTTAATTACCCCCCCCCCCTCTCCTATTTATATGGAGCTTGGGAGCTGGATTTGGGATGACTTCACCAAATGACGAAGTGCTGGTAATGTAACACCCCAAGATTTTATGAGAAATAATCTTGTTAATTTCATTTTTGTCTTGTGTTATACGCTACACCAAGATTATCTTTCGGTATATGCAACAATATACTTGGCTTGAGTTACACGCAAGAGCGACCGTCCTCGATAGCTTGCGTGGTAAACAATACCAAGTTTCACTAAACAATGATATATTATAATATTATAATTAACTTAATATTATGAATATTGATAACTACATTTTGAATTTTAAAACATTATAATTCATCTTTCACATTTTCTAGAACATGTTATGAGAACAAAATTAATTTTTCAGATACAAGAAGTATTTTTAAAAAAATGCAGTTTTGTCGCCTTTTGAAGGCATGCCCATTTTATATCTAGTTTTGACAAGTTTATAAGTTAAATTGGAAAAATGAAACTCATTCTTTTGAATCAGGATAGAAAAATTTTGTTGGATAAAATTTTGACAATATTCTGATAACCTTCATTTTTTGATGAATAGTAAAAATACGCTAAATTTTAATTAAAAACAACTTTTTTCATCGAGATAATTTATATGTTTAAATTATAATAAAGAATGGTAATAAAGTATAAATAGAATATATATTTACCATTTAATATAATATAAGTCATTATCATTAATTTTATATTGAATTAATAGGTAAAAACATTTCAATATTTTGCAATGTTTTAACTTTTAAAACTCATTTTCTCAACAATGGGATTAATTTTAAATTAAGTACAACAAATTATGTATATTGAATTTGGAAAAATGGATTCCATATTAGGAATTATTAGGTCCAAATTATGTTAATAAGATACTTTTTATTTTTGGGCACTATGAATAGTAACTACGGTAAATTTTATTTACCATAGTTAAAGGTAAATCGGGCAATTCAGAATAACAATAACATTATAAAATTACCCTAACAGTTGTCTTCATATAATTGGATGATTATATTTCGTCCTAAAATATACTTGGGTTGAAATTTAATCTTTTGGAACCAACTTGGATGAGATTAAGACCTTTAATTTATTTTATTTAAAGGAATGTGAAATATGTCTCACTCAAACTCAAATAATTAAATTATTTTTAAAATAAGATTATACAGAATACAAATTATATTATAAATAATCATTTTAAAGCTAACTGTTTTTATTTATCATGGTAATTTATTTGTAATTTTTAAGAAATATATAATTACTTTAATAGCTTATACATTAATGATAAAGAAATTGTTTATTTACTGAAAAATTCATAATATAGTTTTTATTAAAATAATAATACCCATGAAAAACCCAAACACTTGACCAAAACTTATTTGTAGAGTATATCTTCACAATAATCATCCATGTGTCAACTTTTGGACCATTTGGATCCTTATAAAATAGATTAGGACATTTATATTATTTTATTTTAACTGATGTCAAAGTTGACACCTTCATAATTTAATGAATATAACAATTTAAATGTTTTGATTTTAAGATTATAAATTTGATTAAAAGTATTATTATAAAATTTATAAGATTTATATTCATCATAGTATTTTATTTTTAATTTTTATGAAACCAATAAGTATATTAAAAAATTATACAAAAATGTTACAGTAATTATTTTATTAATATGAATATCAAATAAATGGTTTTAAAAATATTAAAATAAATATTATATCAAAAAATTAATGTTCTAAATGATTTTTTAGATGCATATGAAAAGTTAGGAATCTATTAAATAAATTTTTTCGAATATATCTTCTCTTGGATTTTATTTAAATTAAAATAACTGAATAGCGTCAAAATTGACACTATTGATATTTTATAAATATAACATATTATTAAATTGTTTAAAAATCAAAAATATATTTAAAAATTTCTAATATAAAATTATTTTTTAGAAAATGTAATAATGTATATATTTATGGAAAATTAAAAACACATAAGTATGTATTTATAACAATTTAAAAATTAGAATATTATTACCGCAAATAAAATTAAATAGATTAAATAAGGATAAATCAAAATGATAAGGTTTATAATAAAATTAAAACAAGTCTAAAATTTATTTTTTGGGGATATGACCACCCTATATCATCTCATATTTTAATTGAGTGATTTTTGGAGGTTTTTAGGCGGGGGGTTTATTTTATTATTAATTAATATTTTTGAGGTTTCCAAAAGTTCCTCTCTCATCTCCTATAAAAGGGAACCTCCTTCCTTCTCCTCTTCACTCAATTGTGAGCTATCAAGCTCAAACAACCCCTACTAATTACACTTCTCAACCTATCTAGTTATATTTTAGAGGTTCAGGTCTTCTCAAAATACCAACTCTAGTTCCCTGAGAGAATGTATAAAAGAGGCACGTCGAAGAAGAGGTAATCTCTTCTACCCATTCTTTCAAGTTTCTTTCTTCCTCTACTTTCTCTTATTTAGTTTTTTCATTATAAAGTAATAAAATCCATATCACTCATATACTGAAATATTATTATTAATATGAAACAACCCTATTTCACCTTTTATCCATCCTACAAAAAATGAAATCACCGCGCGTGTGTACGTATGGAATATTGTCTCCACGCTGTGGTGGAATCTATTTTTCCACCACCACCTTACTAGGATGGGTATAATGGTGGAAATAATAACTATATATGATTAAAAAACATGATACTAATTATTCTTTATTATATCTTCCACTCTAATTCCATTCAATAATTATGGGAATTATATCATCGCTCGTGCGTATGTACGGATTACTATCTCCGTGACGTGATAAGATTCATTCTCCATGTTAACCATTCAAGAATTTTTATAAAGTATATATAATGAATAATAATGAGATATATGACATAATAATGCTACTGGATTTATGTATATATATATATACATATATCATCTGCTTACTTCCATTCAAGTCAATAAGGAAAGGAAAATAGTGTTCATGCGTACGTACGACCTACTGTCTCCATGAACAATGTATTTCATTTCATTTATCTATCAATATATATAAACTGAATATATATATGATATATAAATCTTTTTTTACATTCTAGAAGTAATTAATCAATAATATAAGTACTAATATCAAGAAAAACAAGTCCAGACACGTACGAAAAAAGAAATTATTATTAACCAAAACGTTGCTTCAATATGGAATTTACAAATGAACGGGTAATATAAAGTCTTAAATGAATCATATATGATATCATAAAAATGAATATGATTCCTGAATAAGTCGATGACATTATTTAAACCATTATACAGGAGGTTTGGACACATACAGAATAAATTGTACCAAGGTAAGGGATTATTTCGTCTCACCTTTATTTCTGTGAGACATATGCCTTAATCACTATCTATTTCTTTTGTATGGTGTTTATGCTTCCCATGAATGTTTTATGATTTTTATTATGAAGGATATGATATTTACATATGCATTAAATTTTCTTTATTTTATGACATATATGATTTCAGCGATCATAAATGGTAAGGGATAATTATTCCAATCTCATTCTTATATGAGATTGTTTATTCGTAAGTATTTACTGGGGATATATTTATCATCCATATCCATGTTTTATAAAAAAAGTACTCATAATGTTTTTACTATTCTTCCATGTATTTTTAAAGTCGTATTTAGTTCTTTTTGACTTTCACTATGTGGTATGGAACAAATCTTTCTTTTGTTTACCATATGAGGTACTTTTTGACTTTTCTAGAAAAAGTATGAGAAGTATGTTTTTTTAACATATATAGCATTAATTTATTTTTACAATTTCATAATGGATTATTTCCATGAAGCTTCCTCTACAATATTTCATGATTATTTTCAACCAAATCCTTTTCTTTTACAATTGAAAGAAATTTTCAGAAAAGAAAATGATTTTGAAGAAGAAAGGATATTTTCCTCAATAATTCATTTCAAGTTTTTTATCAAAACAATTTTTCATCGAAGGTGACATTATTTAATATGTTTATGATTCAAGTATAATATCTCTATTATTTAAATGGTTCCACTTTTATTATGATGAAATGATATTCATTTATTTCATATGGATTATGTTATGATGGGATGATGTATATGAAACCCAGATTATTCATTCGGATATGATGAATGATTTATTTTTATTTTTTAGCACACAAAAGAATGATTTCATTATGAGACGGGTGGGACCTATATCTCCATCCAATGAATTGGGAAAATATTTATATCTCATGATATTGACATGGATGGAACAGAAATTGAATCTGGTTCAGTAATACAGGGCTGGAACGACAAATAAACCATGTTCAGTAATGGACTTTGTCCACTATGATGGTCTTGGAAGCAATGCCTTGGAAACTTTGGAGGTCATAAAATGTGCTTAATGGATGCCAGAACTACATGTTTTATTCCCATGCTATTTTATTATGATTAATGTTCCTTTATGATCTATGCCGTACGTACTACCAGGATTTATTTCATAACTCAAGATTTTGATTTTTAAACATTATGTTCATGTTTTTAAGTTCAAATGTATATGGTTTGTTTTATTTTCTCCATGCTTACCCTTACTGAGAATTTGAGCTCACCCTTTTTATTTTATCTTATCTCCAGGATATAAAGAATGGTTTTAGGTAAGAAAACAAAAGGGAAAGAACTTTATGGGAGATGTTGAAGATCTTTCACCATGATTAAGAGATTGTAATCCATGTTTCCAAAGCCACTAAACTATTATAGTACTTGGGTGTCTGTGTTTTATTATCTATGAAGTATTCCACAAAAGTAATGTAATGTCCATGTTCATCAAGCTTGGGTCTCTATAGTTTGTATTAGAGGAAAGTTTTAGTTAACCTTTTGAAACTAGGATGTGAAAACGTTAGAGAGCTCCCTAGATAAATTTCTAAGGTATGTCTAGTGATGTCCCTAAGGTTATGTATAAGTATAGGTTATAATCCAAGAATTACGGTAACAATCATAGAATTAAACCGAAGATGTTAGATATTGAAGGTACTCTCTGTAACGGCCCGAAATTTTGAATAAATCTTGTTTCCTAATTTCATGTGTTATTTTATTTTATTTTTATACTCAAAAAAAATGTTTTATTTGATAAACATGATTATAATTAAAATGAGACCATTGGGTTCTGACTATTATATGACTATCGGTCAATATGACCGTTGTGAACAAAATGTTTTTATTATTGTCTCTAAATACAAGTAATCTTGGTTAATTATTATAGAAAGAAGATTCGATGGCCTCACCTAGTAGTCTTGGACCAATCGAAGCCCATCTAACAGAACTTGGGAAGGAGGTAGCACCATTGGGCTTTGCCCTGGACCAAACCCAAGTCGAACTTCATCGTGTGAAGCTAGAACGGAATCGCCTTCGCGAGAAGTTCAAACTGGTTGAAATTACTACTCGGGCAATGTTGGCCGAGCCTCCCTCAGACACTCTCACTTTAGCACACCTTACACTTAGGTCATATGCTGGTGTGATAAGAGACTATGTAAGGAGACCGTAACTACCTTGTGTAATCCTTTGTTTTAAATAAAAATTGGGATTTCTTCTTATGATGAAGTTTATGAATTTTCAAATGACCAGATAAATATAGTATGCATATTTTTGATGAATTTTAGAAAAAGGATATTTTAAAAATGTTTATGTAAACCTTAAATAATTAAAAATGTGTAATGATTTTCAAAAAATGGTCTTCTACAATTATGTTCAGTACAAAATTTAGAGTCTAATAAGATCAACTTGATTTTTGATGAATAGTAAATTATGAATAGTGATTTTATGATTAGGATTAGTAATGTGTCCAAATGGATTATTAATCTCACTTAAAGAAAGTATTAATATAATCTAGGAACCTTGATTAAGTAATGTGATTCCATAAAATGGTTAAATAACGGTTTCATAAATTATTTTTCAAGTATTAGTTTTTTCGAGTGAAGAGTTTTTTTTAATTAAAAATTTAATTAAAAATATTTAGAAAATTATTTTTATAAAATGGATTTCATTTTTGAACTCAGAGCATCGTTATTATGTTATGGTAATTTTTGGGGATTTTTTCTGAAAAAATGAATTTTCGGTGAATAGTGTATTTATTTAAAAATTAAATTAAAAATATTTAAAAAATTATTTTTATAAAATGGAGATCATTTTTGAAATCAGAGCATTGATATTTGGTTAAGGTGAAATTTTGGGATTATTCTGAATAAGTTGAATTTTCGATGAATAGTGAAAATATAGTTTTTAAGTTACGGGTGTTTAATGACATCATTAAATGATGTATTAAGTATATATTCAATATGGTCGAATTATGAATAGTAAGATAAGGTATTAGGTGTCCCAAGTGGCCAATACCATGGGTAAATACCATGGTCAAGCCCATGGTTTTTCCAAAACCACTAATGAGGTGTCCCTTGGCCATTAATGCCTTGTCCCCTCACTTTCCCTATAAATACCAAGCCCTCCTCTCATCCATTCGACTCCCCACTCTTCCCCAACGAATTTATGGTCTCATTACCTCCCAAGGAGTCCTCCCAAGGTGCTTCAAAGCCCTCAAGGTCCCAACCTTTGAGGTTTAAGAGTTACATTTTAAGGTAAGGGATCTGACCCCTCTCTTTCTTTTCAAGTGATCTCTTCTATGTCATTCCTTTTATGCTCCATGTTCTTATGTTGGAGGATGTTCTTTTATACTCCTATTACTGCCCTTTTTATGTTCATATGATGAGATACCCCCTCTTACTCTCATCATTTCGTTTTAAGAATGTTTAAGTGGCGTCGTTAGGCTGCCGAATTTTCAAGGGATTCATTCACCTTTCTCTTTTTCAAAGTTCTACTTTCATGTCAAGTCTTCCAAGTTCATTTTAATTATGTTGGGGTATTATCTCTATATTTATCATACTGATATTTTATGATCATATGATTAGAGACCCCATTTTATCTCTTCAATTTATTATTTTGAAGTTTTAAGTGGCGTCGTTAGGCTGCCGAATTTTTAAGTTGTTCCTCACCCTTCTCGTTTTGAAGTTCTACTTTCATGTCAATTCTTTCAAGTTCCTTTATATTATGTTGGGGTATGATCTATATATCTATCATACTGGACTCTTATTTCCATATGATGAGGGAACCTATTTGACCTTGTCAAATCAATTTTTTTGAAGTTTAAGTGACGCTGTTAGAATGCCGAATTTTCACAAGAGAAATCTTGTTTTTTCTTCCTTTCATGTTCTTCATTTCATATGGTATATTTTTAAATTTCATTACCATGTTCTTAAATCCCTTATATTTTTTTCCTCTTCTATTTTATGGGTCTTTTATGAATGTTTGACCCATGTCCCCTCTCTTCTCAAAGTTTTTTAAAACCTTGTAACATAGCCGTTATGCTGCAGAATTTTCGTCTCAAAGCACCTCTCTCTCTTTTCTAAAAATTATTTTATGTTATAAAGTGAATACTCAAAGCTCTTATTTCTATAGGGGTATTCACATATATATCAAAATTTTCTATTTTAAATTCTGGGATATACATACATGAAACCCTCTTTCCCTTTCCGTGGGTTTAAAGTGACGTAAAGATCATGTCTTTAAAGCAGTTTTTAAAACGTTATGATTATGAAATGAAACCCATTTATTTTATGCTATGTGGGTTATTTATGAAATGTTTGAAGATGATATATGTGGCTCACATGATAATAAAGGAAAATTTAAGGGTGCGCCCTGATAGCGCTCCAATGCATTGGGTACTGATTTAACCACTAGAGATTACAATTTTCACGATACCTTGGTGAATAACCTCGGTAATTTTCAAATGACACCTTGGGGATAGACCTTGGTGATATGTTCATGATTGTCTATGTTAAATGATGTATCCAAATCTTAAAGTTATGAAAAATGTTACTTTTATTATGATATATCCCATGATTTCTTTCGCATGCCTTAAAGTGCTTTTCATGACCTTATTGAAGTATCTCAAGTTCACATGTAAAATGTTTCTCTTGTTTTCCTTACTGGGCCTTCTGCTCACCCTTTCCTTTGATGTATGTCCCCAGGTTCTGAGATGCAGAAATGAACCTAGGATGAACATAAGGAGAATCCTTTCAAGTGTTTAAGAAGAATGTTTTTTTTTTGTTGTTTCATGTTTTAAGTTCCTGGTTTCCATGACACTAAACCTTAAAGATCCTCGATTTTGTAAAATGTAAATGAAAGTTTATGTGATAAAAAGGCGGGATGCTATAGTTGGTATCAAAGGATGGTTTAGTTATTTGTGGAAATTAGGATATGAAAACTTTAGGAAGAATCCTATAGAAAAGTTAAAATATAGGAAATCTTCCTGGTATTTTGGTGTGTATTGAGTAAGGGGTTGCCAAGAAAATACATCCCTGTCTGGATACGAGCAGGTAGAGGTGGCTCTGGCACAGATGTACATAGGGGTAAAACCCGAAAACACCGCTTTGAGCTAGACTCGAACGGGAACTGGTACACGACAATGGGCCTTGCTGCACTCTTGGTTACGACACTCCCGGGGGATATGCTTTGGTAAATTCATAAGCTTAGTGTGAACCATTATTAAAGGAACAAAGATAAAATAAAATGAAGATTCACATAAGAATATATGATCATGGATAACCTAGATGGGAACCTAGGGGATCACAATTTAGGGTATACTTTTCAACTACAAGTTATCCTTATATGCTTTAAGTTTCTTTTCAGGATTATTGGCTAAGTATTTAAGCCCCTAATTATAGTTTATTTTCTTAGTTAATGGCGGGAAATGGAAGAGCATGTCTCAACAACCAATGTGATAGGAAATGCTACGATTTCCGTACTAATATGACAAAGATGATTAGGGTATTAAAATATGATTTTTATTTTGGAAGACGTTCACTATTTTGGGGACCCTATATGATTGAGGTAAATAGATTACAACAGTATTTCCATTGAGGAGTAAGGTTGACTTATATTTGAAGAATCGATGAATTTAAGGTGGAATTATAGTAATTTAGGTTACTTATGGGAATGACTAACCTATCTTGGGTTAAATATGTTTAGGTTAGATACTTTTGTTATAAGATGTTAGGAGTGGTTGATGTTGTTTGGAGATGAACAATGATGTTTATTTTGGAAGACTATGTTATCAAATCCTTCTTTTATTTGGGTTTCAATCTTAGTTTGGTTTATTTTGAGGAATTTTAAGGACCGTTATTTATGGAATGGACTATGATGAACTTTGGGTAGTACCATGGAACTTTGAAGATTTAAAAGTAGGTTCCATTCCAATGGGATTCTTTCTTTTTTGAAGAGTTGTTTTACCTTACCCTTCCGGTTTTTGGGATAATGTTTAAAGATAAAAGAAATAGATAGTTAATCTTTTTTGGATTATGTGATTCTATAGAAGATGATTCTTGTGTTTTGATGAGACCAAGTAGTTTTTAATTCTCATAGTTTAGAGAAAAGATTAGTTTTGGGTAGAAACATATTAAAGGATGAAACTCTACATGAAGGTAGATATATTTCCTTATGTTTTTGTTATATGTTGTAAATGAATTCCTTAAAGTTATGAAAAGGAACGTAAAACAAAAACGTGTTTGGTTTACGTTTCCTACAAGGTAATCAAAGAACGCTTGCACACATCATAATTTTGGGATTTTCTGGTGGTTAACTTCCTCCTAATCATGTTTTCTATCACTCTCCTTTAGGATTTGACCCTTTGTTTTCTCCTCCATGTCCATGTTTCCTACATGGAATCCTAGTATGAGTAAACTCGGGTGGCCTTTGTACTTCCTTTTCTTTCTTTTAAAGTAATGGTGTCACAGACTCTTTTTCCGATGTGGGACTTTCAATGAAATTTCAAAACCCAATTTTTTAAAATTGCAAGGAAGCAATTTCTTAAAGGGGGAAGATTGTAACGGCCCCAAATTTTGAATAAATCTTGTTTCCTAATTTCATGTGTTATTTTATTTTATTTTTATACTCAAAAAAATGTTTTATTTGATAAACATGATTATAATTAAAATGGGACCATTGGGTTCTGACTATTATATGACCATCGGTCAATATGACCGTTGTGAACAAAATGTTTTGATTATTGTCTCTAAATACAAGTAATCTTGGTTAATTATTATAGAAAGAATATTCAATGGCCTCACCTAGTAGTCTTGGACCGATCGAAGCCCATCTAACAGAACTTGGGAAGGAGGTAGCACCATTGGGCTTTGCTCTGGACCAAACCCAAGACGAACTTCATCGTGTGAAGCTAGAACGGAATCACCTTCGCGAGAAGTTCAAACTGATTGAAATTACTACTCGGGCAATGTTGGCCGAGCCTCCCTCAGACTCTCTCACCTTAGCACACCTTACACTTAGGTCCTACGCTGGTGTGATAAGAGGCTATGTAAGGAGACCGTAACTACCTTGTGTAATCCTTTGTTTTAAATAAAAATTGGGATTTCTTCTTATGATGAAGTTTATGAATTTTCAAATGACCAGATAAATATAGTATGCATATTTTTGATGAATTTTAGAAAAAGGATATTTTAAAAATGTTTATGTAAACCTTAAATAATTAAAAATGTGTAATGATTTTCAAAAAATGGTCTTCTACAATTATGTTCAGTACGAAATTTAGAGTCTAATAAGATCAACTTGATTTTTGATGAATAGTAAATTATGAATAGTGATTTTATGATTGGGATTAGGAATGTGTCCAAATGGATTAGTAATCTCACTTAAAGAAAGTATTAATATAATCTAGGAACCTTGATTAAGTAATGTGATTCCATAAAATGGTTAAATAACAGTTTCATAAATTATTATTCAAGTATTAGTTTCTTCGGGTGAATAGTATTTTTTAATTAAAAATTTATTTAAAAGTATTTAGAAAATTATTTTTATAAAATGGATTTCATTTTTGAACTCAGAGCATTGATATTATGTTATGGTAATTTTTGGGGATTTTTTCTGAAAAAATGAATTTTCGGTGAATAGTGTATTTATTTAAAAATTAAATTAAAAATATTTAAAAAATTATTTTTATAAAATGGAGTTCATTTTTGAAATCAGAGCATTGATATTTGGTTAAGGTGAAATTTTGGGATTATTCTGAGAAAGTTGAATTTTCGATGAATAGTGAAAATATAGTTTTTAAGTTACGGGTGTTTAATAACATCATTAAATGATGTATTAAGTATATATTCAATATGTTCGAATTATGAATAGTAAGATAAGGTATGAGGTGTCCCAAGTGGCCAATACCATGGGCAAATACCATGGGCAAGCCCATGGTTTTGCCAAAACCACTAATGAGGTGTCCCTTGGCCATTAATGCCTTGTCCCCTCACTTTCCCTATAAATACCAAGCCCTCATCTCATCCATTCGACTCCCCACTCTTCCCCAACGAAGTTCTGGTCTCATTACCTCCCAAGGAGTCCTCCCAAGGTGCCCCCAATCCTTCAAGGTCCCAACCTTTGAGGTTTAAGAGTTACATTTTAAGGTAAGGGATCTGACCCCTCTCTTTCTTTTCAAGTGATCTCTTTTATGTCATTCCTTTTATGCTCCATGTTCTTATGTTGGAGGATGTTCTTTTATACTCCTCTTACTGCACTTTTTATGTTCATATGATGAGAGACCCCCTCTTACTCTCATCATTTCGTTTTAAGAATGTTTAAGTGGCGCCGTTAGGCTGTCGAATTTTCAAGGGATTCATTCACCTTTCTCTTTTTCAAAGTTCTACTTTCATGTCAAGTCTTCCAAGTTCATTTTAATTATGTTGGGGTATGATCTCTATATTTATCTTACTGATCATTTATGATCATATGATGATAGAACCCATTTGATCTCTTAAATTCAGTATTTTGAAGTTTTAAGTGGCGCCGTTAGGCTGCCGAATTTTTAAGTGGTTCTTCACCCTTCTCGTTTTGAAGTTCTACTTTCATGTCAATTATTTCAAGTTCCTTTATATTATGTTGGGGTATGATCTCTATATCTATCATACTGTACTCTTATGTCCATATTATGAGAGACCCTATTTGACCTTTTCAATTCAATTTTGTTGAAGTTTAAGTGACGTCGTTAGGCTGCCGAATTTTTACAAGAGAAATCTTGTTTTTTTCTTCCTTTCATGTTCTTCATTTCATATGGTATATTTTTAAATTTCATTACCATGTTCTTAAATCCCTTATATTTTGTCCCTCTTATGTTTTATGGGTCTTTTATGAATGATTGACCCATGTCCCCTCTCTTCTCAATGTTTTCTAAAACCTTGTAACATAGCCGTTATGCTGCAGAATTTTCGTCTCAAAGCGCCTCTCTCTCTTTTCTAAAAATTATTTTATGTTATAAAGTGAATACTCAAAGCTCTTATTTCTATAGGAGTATTCACATATATATCAAAAGGTTCTATTTTAAATTCTGGGATATACATACATGAAACCCTCTTTCCCTTTCTGTGGGTTTAAAGTGACGTAAAGATCATGTCTTTAAAGCAGTTTTTAAAACATTGTGATTATGAAATGAACCCCATTTATTTTATGCTATGTGGGTTATTTTTGAAATTTTTGATGATGATATATGTGGCTCACATGATAATAAAGGCAAATTTAAGGTTGCGCCCTGATAGCGCTCCAATGCATTGGGTAATGATGTAACCACTAGAGATTACAATTTTCACGATACCTTGGTGAATAACCTTGGTAATTTTCAAATGACACCTTGGGGATGGACCTTGGTGATATGTTCATTATTGTCTATATTAAATGATGTAGCCACATCTTCAAGTTATGAAAAATGTTACTTTTATTATGATATATCTCATGATTTCTTTCTCATGCCTTAATGTTCTTTTCATGACCTTATTGAAGTATCTCAAGTTCACATGTAAAATGTTTCTCTTGTTTTCCTTACTGGGCCTTCTGCTCACCCTTTCCTTTGATGTATGTCCCCAGGTTCTGAGATGCAAAAATGAACCTAGGATGAACATAAGGAGAAGCCTTTCAAGTGTTTAAGAAGAATGTTTTTTTTGTTTCATGTTTTAAGTTCCTGGTTTCCAAGACACTAAACCTTAAAGATCCTCGATTTTGTAAAATGTAAATGAAAGTTTATGTGATAAAAAGGCCGGATGCTATACTCTCCCTTTATTATACTGTTTTCCTAGCATGATTTTTTCCTCTCACACTATTCTTTTTGGGTTTTAGACGATGGTTGGAACCCAAAGGAACCGTGTTGATCAATGTAATGGGAAATGCAATGATTTTCCTCCTAAACAACCAAATGTTATAGGAAATGGAGTGGAAAATCTTATTTCTATACTTACAGAAGCTATGAATCATTCTGGAATTTAGAATGAGCAGATAAGGGAAGAATATTATATTGAGTCCTTAATGAGGCAATGCCCACCTTCTTTCAGTGGGTCTTCTGATCCACTTATTGCTGAACAATGGATCTGTACCTTTGAAAAGATATTTTCCATACTTCTCCATTCAGAACATGAAAAAGAATTTCTGGATATTTACTATTTAGAAGGTGAAGCAGACAAGTGGTGGACTCTAATTAAGAATACAAGGCCCTAAGATGAAATTGAATCCATGGAATGGGATGAGTTCAAGAACATATTTTTCAATAAGTTCCTTCCTCGTATTCTTCAAACGAAGAAGGAAAATGAGTTCCTTGAGCTTAGGCAAACAGATGATGAATCTATTGGTATATACGAAGCTAATTTTATAAGGCTTACATGGTATGCATCTGGATTTATCATCCAACCTGAATGTAAAGTTGATCGATTCTTCAGTGGCTTAAAACCAAGTCTTCAAAATGCATTAGCTATAAGAGACTTCCAGTAGATATGAAGAGATTGTGAGTTGTGTAATCAAGGTAGAACTGGAAGTTGGTGTTTCGTATCCATCTCATGCGTTTTACAAGAAAAAAAGATGGAGTTCAAGGAAAAATCTCAAAACTATGGTGAAATGAAGAAAAATGTTTATTTATGCTCAAAGTGTGGAAAGAATCATGGTGGAGACTGTCTTATAGGGACTAGAAAACGTTTTAAGTGTGGAAAAGATGGTCATCGAGTAGTTTAGTGCTGAAGTAATGAGAAAATGGTTTCTAATGATGTGAATATAGAATAGACTACATAGAATGCACCACTTACACTTCAATGCTACAAGTGCAGGGAAATGGGGCATTATGTTAACCAATTCCCTAATCCAAGGGTTAATGATGACCGACATCAACAACCACTTAAGGAAAAGGACAGAGGGAAGTAACATGAGATCATTATTGGCAATGTTTATTGTGAAAACGAAGTGGTGGAATGATTAAGTGTTAATGTAACAAGATTCCAAAATAGTGTTGTGGAATCTCATTTATAGTATCATGGAATATTGGAATATCTATGTATTGGTTTGTTGTGGTTTTCAATAATTATATGGTACCAGTAACCATGAAAAGTGATTGAAATTTTTTAGAAAGCACCTAATATGCGCATAATAAAGGGATAAGGAGATAATGAATTGTTTGATAGTATTAATGAGCTCATGACTGATATAAGGACAATGTGAAATCATGGTTTGAGTATATTGAAATTTTGGTGTTTTGGTATGTTGAAAGAGTTAACATTTGACAGAATTCATGTTTTCATAAAGATTATATAGTAATTCATTTTTCTAGAGAATACATGATTAAGTAATTCACATGTTTGGAATGTAACCAACAAGATATATCTTTTGATATACAGTGGACAAATGATGGTATTCACATTCTTGGTAGATGACCTCTCTACTAATCGTTTTCTTTATACTATGATATTGGACCGAACTATTTTCGATAAGCCTAAAGGTTGTAATAGATTAAGTTGGACATTAGATAGTATTGTTTAAGGCTAAAACATTTTTCTAGAATGTTATAAGAGTATATTTTTAGAAAAAGGACAACATGCAGGATGGGTGATAACCTGTCGCATCAGAAAACGTTGAAGGAATCGAACCCACAACTGAAGTGTGACAGGCCTTTATTGTCTACCATTGTCCTACATGAAGTCCCTGGTTAGTAGAAATTAGGTCTATTTTATTAAGTGGTATGATAGATGAAGTATAAGTCCATTTTTGGAATCATATATGGTTAATCTCACCATAGATTGGCTTATGTATATTTAATAACTTCTGTTAACCTTTTGTGTGAGACAGATGGAATGACTCATCATTCTATCACATGATCTACTAACACATCATGAATGAAAAATTCAACTTAATTTCATTAAATAAGAGATGAAGTGGAAATTGTTCATGGAATGACCAACAATGATTTTTCACTGAAATCTGGTAAGTATTTATCCTTATGCAAAAAAATAATCAACTATAGGGAAATGATCTTGAAAACCAAAAATGTTGTCCAAGTACCCTCATATCTGATGAATCAAATGGTTACATAGATCATACAAAATTTATGCCTTTGTGATTTTTGGATTTTTCATAGCTATGTTCTCTACCACTCTTCTTCTGAACACAATGGTTAGATTTCTTTTCCATATCCATATTTTCACTTATATTCTTTTATGTGGAAACCTAGTGTTCAGTTACTTTGGGTGACCATTATGTTTCTTACTTTCCTTTTTAAAATTATGTTTTAGTATTCCTTTTTACAATGTGGGTTTCTATGAAAGAAACATTCAAGTAGTTAATGAATTATAACCCCGAAGAATTTCGAAGGCGAAATTCATTTTAAGTGGGGTAGAATGTAACACTCCAAAATTTTAAAAGAAATAATCCTTTTAATTTATTTGAGGTCTTTTGTTGTATGCTATATCAATATTTTTTGCGGTATATGATACAATATACTTGGCTTGTGTTATACGCCAGAGGGACCATCCTCGATAGCTTGTGTGGTACACAATACCAAGCTTCACTAAACAATGATATATTATAATATTATTATGAACTAGTAGTTATGAATAGTATTAACTGAATATTGATTTTTATAACATTATAATTAATTTTACATATTTTCGAGAACACGGTATGAGGGGAAAATTAATTTTTTGGATATAGGATTTATTTTTCAAAAAATGCAGTTTTGTGTTCTTTTGATTGCGGGCCAATTTTAAATATTATTTTTGACAAGTTTATAAGTTATATTTGAAAATTAAACTTCTTATTTTGAATCAGGATATAAAAATTTACCTTCGATAACTTTTTGACAATATTCTGATAACCTTCATATATTGATGAATAGTAAAAATACGCTAAATTTTAATTAAAAACAACTTTTTCAATCTAGATAATTTATATCGTTATATTGTAATATTTAAGGGTTTTAAAGTATAAATAGAATATATTTTTACTATTTAATATAATATAAGCCATTATCATTAATTTTACATAGAATTCATAGGTAAAAACATTTCAATCTTTTTCAATGTTTTAACTTTTAAAACTCATTTTCTCAATAGCGGGATTAATTTTAAATTAAATACGGAAACTTCTGTGTATTGAATTTGAAAAAATTAATTCAATATTTATAATTATTTGGTCCAAATTATGTTAATAGGCTAATTTTTATTTTTGGGAATTAGGAATAGTAAGTACGGTAAATTTTGTTTACCACAGTTAAACGTAAATAGGGTAATTAAGGGTAAAAATAATATTATAAAATTACCCTAACAATTGTATTAATATAATTGGATGATTATATTTAGTCCTAAAATATACTTGGGTGGAAATTTTATCTTTTAGAACCCACTTGGATGAGATTAAGACCTTTAATTTATTTTATTTAAAGGAAAGTGAAATATGTCTCACTCAAACTCTAATAATTAAATTATTTTTAATATAAGATTATAAAGAATATAAATTCGATTATAAATACTCATTTGAAATATAAAAATAATTTCTTTATCGTGGAAATTTATTTGTAATTTTTAAGAAATATTTAATTACCTTAATAGCTTATACATTAATGATGTAGAAATAATTTATTTAGTGAAAAATCAATAATATAGTTTTTATTAAAATAATAATACCCATAAAAGTCCCCAAAACTTGACCATAACTTATTGGTCGAGTATAAATACAGCATAATCATCCATGTGTCGACTTGTGGACTATTTTGATTTTTATAAAACATATTATGACATTTATATTATTTTATTTTAAATGATGTCAAAGTTGTCACCTTCATAATTTAATGAATATAACAATTTAAATTTTGTTATTTTATCATGAAAAATTATATTAAAAGTATTATTATAAATTTTATTATATTTATCTTCGTCATAGTATTTAATTTTTAATTTTTATGGAACAAATAATTATATTAAGTAATTATACAAAAATGTTGTATGAATTATTTTATTAAAGAAAATTTCAAATAAATTGTTTTAAAAATATTAAAAAAAATATTATAGGAACAAATTAATATGATACATAAATATTTTAGATGAATATGACATGTTATGAATCTATTAAATATATTTTTCGAATATATCTTCTGTGGGGATTTTATTTAAATTCAAATAAGTGAATATTATCAAAATTGACACTATAGATATTTTATAAAAATAACATATTATTAAATTGTTCAAAAATCACAAAAATATTTAAAAATTACTAATTTACAATCATATGGTTTAAATGTAATAACTCATATAATTATAGAAAATTCACAACACATAATTAAGTATATATAACAATTTAAAAATTAGAATATTATTACTGCAAATAAAATTAAATAGATTAAATATCGATAAATAAAAATGATAATGTTTAAAATAAACTTATAACAGGTCTAAATTTTAATGGTGGATTATATTACCCCCCAATATCATCTCAACTTATAATTGAGTGATTTTTTGTGGTTTTTAAGTTGGTTTTGATTTTATTATTAATTAATATTTTTGAGGTTTCCAAAAGTGCCCCTCTCCTCTCCTATATAAGGGAACCTCCATCCCTCTCGTATTTACTCAATTTTGAACCTTCAAGATTGGCCAACCCCTGCCAATTCCTCTTATCAAACTCTCTATTTATATAATAGTGGATTGGGTCATCTCAAAAGACCAACTCTAATGCCCTTAGAGTAAATTTAAAAGAGGCGCGTCAAGGAAGAGATAATCTCTTCTACCCATTCTTTCAAATTTCATTCTTCTTCTACTTCCTCTTATTTAGTTGTTTCATTATAATGTAATAAAATTACTATCACTAATATACTTATATTTTATTATAAATATGAAACAAACATATATCACCTTTTATCCATCCTATGAAAAATTAAATCATCACGCGTGCGTCCGTATGGAATACCGTCTCCACGCTGTGGTGTAATCTATTTTTCCACGACCACCTTATTTGGATGGGTATAATGGTGGAAATAATAACTATATATTATTATTATAACATTATACTAATTATGAGATACTATATCATCCACTCCAATTCCATTCAATAATTATGGGAAAGATATCATCGCTCGTGCATACGTACGGATTACTGTCTCCACGATGCGATGAGATTCATTCTCCATGTTAACCATTAAAGAATGATTATAAAGTATATATAATGAATAATATTGATATATATGACTTAATAATGCTTCTAAATATATATATATATATATATATATCATATAATTACTTCCATTCACGTCAATAAGGAAAGAAAAACAGCATTCATGCGCACGTAAGGCCTACCGTCTCCTTGAACGATGTACTTCATTTCAATTATCTATCTATATATATATTCACTGAATATATAAATGGTATATAAATATTGTTTTAAATTCTGGAAAGTAATTAAATAATGATATAAGTAATAATATCAAGAACAAAAAGTCCAAACATGTACGATAAATGAAACTATTTTTACACAAAACGTTGCTTCAACATGGAATTTCAAATTGGACGGGTAATATGAAGTCGTAAGTGAATCATGTATATGAAAACCCTGATCCTTTATTTCAAAAAAAACATAATTTATTACATAAACTTCATTTGATACAATATAGAATATTGAAATGTCTAGTGTCTTTGGGGCTTAGGATCATTACATAACAACTTAAAAAATTAAAAACAAAATCTTTATTGAAAATAACCTTTACATGACCACTAAAATCCCTCGTACTTAGCATTGCATAGGACAACCAGAGGACATGAATAAAAAAGTGTGAGCTATATAGCCCAGTAAGGGATTAATCATATAATAACTTGAGGAATACTATACATTTTAGAAAATAGGAATATCAATAGAGAACAAGAGAAGAATAAACATAAAGTCTTGATAAATCATGATAATCATAACCTAGAAACGTTGAAACAACACTTAACATGGAATTAGCCTGAGCTAAGGCTCATTGCACATGGAGCATGAGTAAATCCTCATTGCACATGAAGCATGATTAAACCCTCATTTCAGTTGAATTAGAATGAGTAAACACCCATTTCACATGATGTATCATTATACTATACTTTACCCAATGCATTAGAGCACTATCAGGGCGCACCCTTCTTAAACATTTCATTTCATGCATAAGTGTGCCACATGGATCATAAAATATTGAATCATTCAACATAATCATTTATTCCATGATAAAAAATGTGGAATACATACATGAAACTCTTTGAACAATAATTAAATGTTCATAATGGTGAATACACTTGATAGAGAAATGGGTATGGTATTCTCTATATAATGACTTTGGCTTGGAAAAGCATGGTGCAATTTCGGCAGCATAACAGAATGACATATAAACTCATAAAAATGGATGATGAGAGAGAAAGGGGTGTCTCATCATATTTACATTACATGGATAGTGAGGTGGTCATATAGATACATGTCTCAATAAAGATAATTTAATTTAGATTCATGATACAAAATAATTGCTTGAATGTAAATGAGGAGAGAGAAATTCCATTCAGAATTTCGGCATAGTAACGGCTGTACATGGGAGAAATTTAATGAGAGATAAACGGGTCTCCCATCATTCAAACATAAATAGTGCAGTATGGGGGAGGTGAAAAATCATACCCCAACTTTTATAATTGAAATTAAAATGGCATAACAACTTAAAGAATATTGGACAAAAATGAGAAAGGAAGAAAGAACATTACTTGGAAGTGTGCTTCCAAAGGCTTGAGAGAGTCTTGAGAGGTGCTTCGTGGGAGCATGGGGAATCATGGGAGGATTATAGAGAGATGAGGGGAAAGTTAATACAAACTAAAAAGGCTTTGAGTGAGGTGTAAGTGGGATCTTGGGTGGGTTTATGTAGGAACGGTGAGGGAATTCTTTATTATTTAGGTTTGGGACACCTCACATTAAACTAATACAAACCACAAAACATACCATGGAATTTGCCCATGATTTTTGGTAGAGTGAATTGGAAAAAAAATATTTTATAAGACCAAAGCCCTAACTTCTTAAAATAATGGGGCTGCTTATGTGGAGGGGAGTCACACTCACAGGGAAAACAATTTAAAATGGAAAAATGTTTAATAAGTCTTGAAGGGTCCACTAAATCTTTGTAAAATATATCAAATAAAGAAAATCACATTATTTTAATGATAAAACATATATTATACTAACATAAAGTTTATAGTATTTTATTACATCACTATTGGGTAATTATGATGTCATGAAACACATTATATATTTAAACGGTATTTACTTTTTACCCAAAAATTTGACTGTCTCAGAAAATTATGAAAAATTCACCATTTGATATTTTCGACATCCTGATTCCAGAAATAAGACTCATTTTATCTAAATAATATTTTAAATATGTTAATTTTTACTTTTAAAATAAAAACCGTCATTTATAAAAAATTCACAGGTTTTGAAAAAAATGAATTTCAAACCTAAATAAAAATTACAATTGCATTCCTAAAATTATAAAGATCATTTATATTTAATAAAAATTAATTTAATAACAATAATATCACTTTATTAAAATATTATTTAATTCAAAAATCCATAAATTCATCCAAATAGATTTCTTAGTTGAACATTAACTAAAAATATTATTTATGCTTTAAAAACTATTTATAATGTAACAATAATAAAATTAAAGTATATTCATTATTATATAAAAAAAATGTACACAACCATAGTTATAGGTTCAAATTAAATAACCCCTTATAACATCCACATAAGACCGAAGGGTGAGGTGTGTGATGGTGACAAACTCATGGGGTGGCTCGGATAACATTGCTCGGGTGGTAATCTCTATCAACTTCCACTTCTCCCGTAGGCAGTTACGCTCAAGATTAACTTGTTCAATCTCGGCTTGAGCTTGGTCAAGAGAAAAGCCCAATGATGCCATCTCCTTTTCTTGCTCTTACAAATGAGCTTCATATGGGTCACGTCTACTGGATAAGGCCATCGCTTCCTTTCTCTGAGTAAATTGGATTTGTTAAAACCCTATATTTATACTAATCATGTGATCACTGTTCAACAGCTATATTAGCAATAGTCAAAATTCATAACATAAAACAAAATAATTTTACCTTTTATATAAACATTTTACATAAATATACATTTAATTAAATCAAGAGGGATTTCTATTAATGAAATTTTGGGTCGTTACAATCATCCACATTATGAAATTTCACCCTCCAAATTTTCTTTTCCCACACTAAAATAGATGTGGGTAACTCTGATTCATTATTTCCTCTGATTCACATGTCACTTATTTAATCATGTGGTTTCTCCACAACACCTTGACGAGGGGCATTGTCTTATTGCATAGAACTTTTTCTCTATGATATAATATCTTCACTAGTTTCTCCTCATAATATAGATTATCCTCTAACTGTACCAACTCTAAAGAGAGTACATTTGAAGGGTCCGGTATGTACTTCCTTAAGAGGGATACATGAAAGATATCATGTACTTTTTCCATGGTAGGTAGAAGTGCTAGTCGATAGGAGACAACCCCGACATGATATAGAATCTCGAAGGGGATGATGTACCTGGGACTTAACTTCCCTCTGTTTCCAAACCCCATGACCTTCTTCAATGGAGATATTTGTAGAAATACCATGTCACCAACTTTAAACTCAAGGTCTCATCGACGGTTATCTGTATAACTCTTCTGTCGATTCTAGGCTGCCTTGATATGCTACTGAATTTTTTTCACCTTCTCCAACATTTCTTCGACCATTTATAGTCCAAGAATATTACAATCACCGACCTCATCCCAACACGCTGGTGTTCTACACCTTTTCTCATAAAGGGCTTCATATGGTGAAATTTTGATGCTCTACTGGAAACTGCTATTATAATAGAATTCAACCAGAGAAAGATGTTGATCCCATCCTCTATTAAAGTCCATTGAGCATGCTCTCAACATGTCCCCAAGTGTTTGGATAGTTTACTCCGATTGGCCATCAGTTTGAGGATGACAGGCTATAATGATGTTCAGTTTAGTATTCAGAGCATGTTGAAGACTCTTCCAAAATGTAGAGGTGAATATTGGATCTCGATCGGATACAATAGATAGTGGTACTCCATGAAGACTTACCACTTACATGATATATATCTGTGCCAGTTTATCCAATGAGAAATCCTCCTGAATTGCAATGAACTATGCAGCCTTTGTAAGACGATCCACAACAACCCAGATTGAATTGTTGCCTTTGGATGTCTTCAGAAGTCCTGGGACAAATTCGATGGTGATGTTCTCCCATTTCCATTCTGGTATGGGCAATGGTTTCATCAACCATTTAGACTTATGCCCCTTTTCATTCAATTTCTGAAACACCAGGCACTTTGATGTATATTCAGTTGTCTCTTTCTTCATATTATCCCACCAATAATGCTCTTGTAGATCTCGATACATCTTTGTGTTTCCTGGGTGAATAGAGAAATTCAAACTATGTGCATCATCCAAATGTTCCTTCTTCAGCTCCAGACTAGTTAGAACAAAAATTCTATTCCCAAATCCCACAATTACATATTAATTAACATTAAACTCTGAGGATTTCCCTTTTCTGATATCTTTTAAATTTTCCTGAATTCCCACAGCATCATTTAGAGCATCCTTTAACCTTTCCAATAGTGATAGTTGAGAAATCATTTGTGTAATGATTTATGATGTTCCCTTCTTCATTATTCCCATTTCCATCATTATCAAATCTAGTAATATTGGATCTTTTTTCAATTCTCATCAATAATATAATTGTTGGGTCCTTTCTACATAGGTAATCTACCACCTTCTTCGCTTTCCCAGGGTGGTAATAGATTGAGCAGTTATAGTATTTGATCATCTCAAACCATCTTCGTTGGATCATTTTCAACTCTTTCTGTGTGAATATATACTTGGGGATTTTGTGGTCCATATATATTTCATACTTCTCCATAAGGAGATAATGACGCCAAATTTTCAAAGCAAAGATCACTACAGGAAACTCAAGGTCATGTGTTGGACAGTTCTGTTTATGAACTTTCAATTGCCTTGAAGCATAGCCAATGACGTTGTCATTTTTCATCAACACACATCCTGGACCCTTCTCTGAAGCATCACAGAATTCTACAAAAATTTCTCCACTTGTGGGTAAAGTGAGAATGGGTGCAGTGATAAGCCTCCTTTTCAACTCCTTAGGTCTTTATTCGCATCCATCACTTCAATAAAACTTCACTCCCTTCCGAGTTATCTTGGTAAGAGGGTTGGAAAATCTTGAGAAATTTTTCAAAAATCAGTGATAATATCCAGATAACCCCAAGAAGCTATGGATATCCATTACCAATATTGGCCTTATCCATCCCTCAATTGCATCTATTTTGGAGGGATCCGTAGATATCCCATTGCGTGTGATGATATGGCCTAGTAATGAGACTTCCTTCAACCAGAACTCACACTTGATGTACTTTGCATAGAGATTCTCCTTTCACAAGGTCTATAGTACAGTTATCAAATGCTCCTCATGACCCTCTTTGGTTTTGGAGTATATCAGAATATCATCTATAAAGACTACCCCAAATTTGTCGAGGTAGTCTCTAAATAATATATTCATCATGTCCATGAATATTTCTAGAGAATTAGTGAGTCTGAAGGGAATTACTATGAATTCATATTGCCCATATCTTGTATGAAAAGTAGTCTTGGTGATATATTCCTTCTTCACCCTTACGTGATAATATCATGACCGAAAATCCACCTTGGAGAATTATTTTTCTCCAAGAAGCTAATCAAACAAGTCATAAATTCGTGGGATAGGATACATGTACTTTATAGTGATTTTTTAAGCTCATGGTAATCGATGAAAAGGCTCATTGACCCATCCTTCTTCAGGAAGAAGAGGACTTGTGAACCCTATGGTGAAGCACTTGGGCGTATAAACCCTTTATCCAGATTCTCTTGTAGTTGTTTCTTCAGCTCCTCAAGATCCACAACATCCATTATATAATGATTATTGGATATTGGCAATGCCCCAGGTATAAGGTCAATTGAGAATTCAACATCTCTTTTAGGAGGAAGACCTGAAAATTCCTCGGGAAACACTTCAGCGAATTCCCTCACAATAGGCATTTCGTCTAGGATGGTTGCCTCCTTAGACTCAATCATTTGAGCCAGATATGTGTGCTCATAGGGCAGTAATATCCATGCTTGAGATGATGGATCTAAAGAAGATTCATTTTACTCCTTGTACTTTTAGTGAATCGGGGGTCGATTCTCCACATGGAGAGTGATTTCCCTCTCATGGAAATTTATGCTAGCTAAATATAAAGAAAACCAATCCATGCCAAGAATTGCATCAAATTCCACCAGAGGGAGTATGAAGAGGTTCTCCAAGAAGTTAAATCCACAAATTATGATAGGGGAAGAGTTATATTCATGGGATGCAATGATTGCCTCATTTGTTGTACTCACCGACATCTTCACTTACATGATTTGTGGTGGTGGTGGTATTGTTCTAATAAACCTTCGAGATATAAACGAATGTGTAGAACCTAAATGAAAAATTACATTCTCTATTATTGAATGGATAAATATAATACCTGTAACCACTTCATTTTCAGGGATCACTTCGGTAGTAGTTATTCAAAAAGCTTTCCCTTGCTGCCTTGGAGGTTGTTGGTTGCCTCAAAAAACCCTTGGATTAGGGAACTTATTTTCAAGATGCCCTGGTTCTTTGCAGTTTTAGTAATGAACCATGCGTTGAGATTCGAATGGAGAATTCCTATCCTCTGTCGCAGCTGTGGGTCTCTCTTGCCAATAGTAAATATCCATGTGCCCCTCTCTTCCACACATAAAGCATTTCCACATCCCTTGAGGAAATTTCTGGGGTGCTTCTTTCTACACCATTAGCAAATGGGGTTTTGAATATTCTTAGCACCGTTGGATTTATCCATCAAACCTCCAGAATTGAAGTACACCTTACGCTTCTTATCCCCATGATACCCCTGAGATTCTACGATCTCTATTTCATCCTTGAGGGAATATTGGACAATTTCCTCATAACTGTCGAAGTCACGGATCACTAACGCTTTCCATAGGCTAGGTTTCAGCCCACCAATGAAAAATTTAGCCTTTCATTTGGGGGTAATGACAAAGCTGAAGGCTTATCGTGAAATCTTTGTGAAGTTTTCCTCGTACCTTCCAACAGATTCTTCGACTTTTTTATTTAAGTAAAGGATGTCCCTTTCCATCTTAATCTAGAGGGTGTGAGGAAAGTATTTATCAAAAAACATATTCCGGAACTCCTTCCATTCCAACACCTCAGTCTCCTCCTTAGGCTACATATTTTTGATCAACGTCCACCATTGATCAGCTTCACCCTCCATACGATAAGCAGCAAGGAGAACCTTCTCTTATTCAGAACATTGAAGGATGGAGAAGATCTTTTCAATGGAGTTGATCCATTGTTCAATGATTGTGGGATCAGATGATCCATTAAAATTATGTGGTCTTCATCTCATGGATCTCTCGACAGTGACTTGTTCTTTCTTAGGGGGGTTGAACGTTCCTCTTGACACATGTTTCAATTTAAATATTGAGTTATCTGAGAGATAAGCATGGTAATGTTCATGATTCCTGCTCCCATTGGATTGGGCATCTCATTAGTACAGTCATCACACTGATCTCCACATCAGTTTTTAGCCAGATTCCTCCTATTACCGGCCACTATTTGGTATAAAAGGGATGTTAGGGGTAACACAAAATGGGTAATACAATGAAAAAAACTGATGACATATAAATAACTTGTATTTCCTTAATATATGAATATATTTTCTTCAGTCTATGTTATCCATGATCTACTTTCTAACATATATTGTTAGGGAATTTCTTTAGTCCCTTAATAATGGTTCATTCTAAGCTTGTGAATATACCAAAGAATATCCACTAGGAGTGTTATAACCAAGAGTGTAGCAAGGCCCATTGTTGTGCCCCAGTTCCCGTTCGAGTCTAGCTCAAAGCGGTGTTTTCGGGTTTTACCCCTAGGATATATCAGTTCCAGAGCCACCTCTAGCTGCTCTGATCCAGACAGAGATGTATTTTCTTGATAAACCACTTACTCAATACTCATCCAAACATAGGGATGTTTTTATTATATGTAGTCTTATCTCTAATTATTTACTAGGATTTTCTAATCCTAATCGCAAAAATAACTAAACCTATCCTATGATTCCAACTTTGACAACCCTGATATTTTATTTCACAATTAGACATAATTTATTACATAAAATTCGTTTGATAAAACATTGAAGATCGAGAGGTCTAGTGTATTTTGGGCTTAGGATCATTACATAATAACTTAAAACATGAAAAAAACATCGTTACTGAAATCTTCCTTTACATGACCACTACATTCCCTCACACCTAGCATTGCATGGGATAACCTGAGGATATACATAAAAAAGGGTGATCTATAAAGCCTAGTAAGGGATTAATCATTGAATAAAATGAGGAATACAATACATGTTAGATAATAAGAATATCAATAGAGCACAAGATAAGCGTAAACATAAAGTTATGATAAATTATGATAATCATAACACGAAAATGTGGCAACAACACTTAACACGGAATTAGCATGAGATAAGGCTCATTGCACATGGAGCATGAGTAAATCCTCATTTTACATGAAGCATATGTAAACTCTTGTTTCTATAGAATTATCACGACTAAACAGACATTACACATGATGTATCATGATACTGTGCTTTACCCAATGCATTGGATCGCTATTAGGGTACACCCTTCTTAAACATTTTATTTCATGCATTAGTGTGCCACATGGATCATAAATCATTGAATCATTCAACATAATAATTTATTCCACAATAAAAAAATGTGGAAAACATACATTAAACTCTTTAAAAAATAAGTAAATGTTCATAAAGGTTAATACTCTTTATAGAGAAACAGACATGGTATTCACTACATAATGACTTTGCATGGAAAAGTGCAGTGCGATTTTGGCAGCATAACGGTGTGACATAAGAACTCATAAAAATGGTTGATGAGAGAGAAAGGGGTGTCTCATCATATTTACATGACATGGAAAATAAGGGGTAATATAGATACATGTCTCAACAAATTTAATGGAATTTAGATTAATGATACAAAATAATTGCTTGAATGTAAATGAGGAGAGAGAAATTCCTTTTAGAATTTCAGCATAGTAACGGGTGTACATGAGAGGCATTTAATGAGAGATAAAGGGGTCACATATCATTAAAAAATAAATAGGAAAATATGTGGGTGGTGAGAAACCATACCTAAACATTTATAATTGATATTAAAAGGTCATAACAACTTATATAATATTGGACAAAAATGAGAAAGTAAGAAAAACCCTTACTTGGAAGTGTGCTTCCAAAGGCTTGATAGAGGCTTGAGAGAGGCTTCTTGGGAGATTGGGACACCTTGGGAGGATTATAGAGAAAGGAGGGAAGAGTTTGGACTAAATATAAAGTCTTTGAGTGAAAATAATGTGAGATCTTGGGTGGGCTTATATTGGAAAGGTGAGGGAATTTTTTTTATTTAGGTTTGGGACACCTCACATTAAACTAATCCAAACCAAAAACCAGCCCATAATTTTTGCCCATGGTTTTTTGGAAACATGAAGTGGAGAAAAAATCTTTTATAAGGCCAGAGTATGAACTTTTTAAAATAATGGGGTTGTTTATGTGGAGGTGGGCATACTCCCAAGGAAAACAATTTTAAATACAAAATGTTCAATAAGTCATGAAGGGTCCACTAAAGCTTTGTAAAATAAATAATACAAATCCAAAATCACATTAATTTAATTTTAAAACATATATTTTCCTAACATAAAGTTTATAGTATTTTATTACATCAATATTTCGTCATTATGATGTCATAAAACACATTATATATTTAAACTGTATTTATTTTTTACCCAAAAATTTGAATGTCTCAGAAAATTATGAAAAATTCACCATTGGATAATTTTGACGTCTTAATAATTGAAATAATATTCATTTTATCTAAATTATTTTCTAAATATGTTAATTTTAACTTTTAAAATAAAAACCAACATTTATTGAAAATTCACTGGTTTTGACAAAAATGGATTTCAAACCTAAATAAAAATTACAATTGAATTCATAAAATTATTTGATCATTTATACATTATAAAAATTAATTTAATAATAATAATAATAATATTTTATTAAAAAATTATTTAATTCAAAAAATCCATAAATTCATCAAAATAGATTTCATAGTTGAACATTAACTAAAAATTACATTTGTGCTTTAAAAACTATTTACAAGGTAACTATAATAAAATGAAAGTATATTCATTATTGTATAAAAAAACTGTATATAACCATAGTACTATGGTCTTGTTGAATAACCCCTTAAGACTCCCACATAAGACCCAATGGTGAGGTGTGCGATGGTGACAGACTCTTAGGTGGCTCGGATAACATCACTCAGGTAGTAATCTGTATTAACTTCCACTTTTCCCGTAGGTAGTTCTGCTCAAGTTTAACGTGTTCATGCTCAGCTTGATCTTGGTCAAGAGAGAAGCCCAATGACACCACCTCCTTTCTGAGCTCTGGAAAATGGGCTTCGTATGGGGCTTGTCTACTGGATGAGGCCATTGTTTCCTTTGAATGAGTAAATTGGATTTGTTAAAACCCTATATTTATACTAATCATGTGATCACTGTTCAATAGATATATTACAAATAGTAACAATTCTTAACATAAAACCAAAGAATTTGATATTTTATATAAACATTTTACATAAAGAGACATTTAATTAAATCAAGAGGAATTTCCATTAATGAATGTTTTGGTTGTTACAATATATGATTTCATAAAAATGACTATGATTCTTGAATAAGTAGATGACATTATTTAAATCATTATATAGGAGGTTCGGACACGTACGTATGAAATTGGACCTAGGGTAAGGGATTATATCCTCTAACTTTTATTTCTATGGGACATATTCCTTAATCACTATCTATTTCTTTTGAATGGTGTTTATGCTTCCCATTAATGTTTTATGATTTTTATTATAAATGATATTATATTTACATATACATGTAATTTTCTTTATTTTATGACACATATGATTTTACCGATCATAAATGGTAAGGGATAATTATTCCAATCTCGTTATTATTCGAGATTTTTTATTCATAAGTATTTACTGAGGTTATATTTATCATCCATGTCTATGTTTTATAAAAAATGTTTTCATAAAGTTTTTACTACTCTTCCATGTATGTTTGATGTCGTGTTTACCTCTTTTTGACTTTTACTATGTTGTATGGAACAAATATTTCTTTTGTTTAGTATATGAGGTACTTTTTGACTTTTCCATAAAAAGTACGAGAATTGTGTTTTTTTAACTTATACAGCATGAATGGATTTTTACTATTTCATAACGCCATATTTTTCATGAAGATTCCTCTACATGGTTTCATGATTATTTTCTACAAAATCCTTTACATTGTAAATTAAATGTCATTTTGAGAAAAGAAAATGATTTTGAAGAAGAAGGGATATTTTCTTCAAGAATTCATTTCAAGTGTCTTATCAAAACTATTTTCCATCTATGGTGACATTATTTTATATGATTATGTTTCAATTATAATGTATCTATTATTTACATAGTTCCATTTTTCTTATGATGAAATGATATCTATTTATTCTATATGGATGATGATTATGAAACCAATTTTATTCATTGGGTTATGATGAATGATTTATGTTTATTTTCTGGAACATGAATAAATGATTTCATTATGAGATGGTTGGGACCTATATCTACCTCCAATGCATTGGGTAAAGATTTATATATCATGAGATAGACATGGAAGGAACGACAAGTGAATCCGGTTCAGTAAAACAGGGCTGGAATGGCAAGTAAACCTAGTTCAGTAATGAACTTTGTCCACTATGATGGTCTTGGAAACAATGTCTTGACTACTATGGAAATCATAACACGTGCTTAGTGGATTCCACAATTAAAAGTTTTATTCCCATACTATTTTATCATGATTAATGTTCCTTTGTGATCTATACCATACGTACTGCCAAGATTTATTTCACAACTCAAGATTTCGGTGTTTAAACATTATGTTCTTGTTTTTAAGTTCATGTGCATATGTTCTATTTTATTTTCTCCATGTTTTCCCTTACTGAGAATTTGAGTTCACACTTTTTATGTTCTCCTTTCCCTTAGTTATAAAGAAAGGTTTTAGGTAAGAAAACAAAAGATAAAGATCTTTATGGGACATGTTGAAGATATTTAACCATTATTAGAAGATTGTGTTCCATGTTTCCAAAGACAGTGTACTATTATGGTTCTTAGGTGTCTGTTTTTGTTATGTAATATGTATTCCGCAAAAGTAATGTAATGTCCATGTATGTCAAGCATGGTTCCCTACAGGTATTGTGTCGTGATTCCCAACACCTGGAGAAACATTATGCTTTTCCAATGAATATCTTCTTCAATGAAGAACACACTCCATAATTGAGAAATGAGGATGATGTTCGAACCAAGTTTGGAAGAATTATTGCGGAAGAGATGATTGTTGGCATCCTCTTCGCCTACACCGATTCCATCTCACGACCTTTTTCAACAAACCTTTGAGGTAGGGGTTTATTCCTAAATTTTTATCACTCCCAATATACTCCTGTATTTTCTTGTGCAGGTTGGGTACAAACTTTGTGGAAGATTAAGGTTTCACGTTCATGCTTCATTCTTTGGGAACCACTTGCTACCACTCTAAATGCAGAGGGTGTGACCCAAACAAACACGGCCCGACCCCTCCGCCGTTCTTCTTTGGTGTATTATTGAAAATGGAGGAAGGCAACGAAGATGAAAAATCCAACGACACCACCAACTGCATCCTCACCATGCCGCCCCGACCGACCTGCGGCAACGTTGCACGGCCGCAGCTGACCGGCGGCCTCACTGAGTCACATCGCCATCCATTGAGTCGTCCTGCCGTACGAGCCGAGTCGCGGTGCCGAGCAGAGCCACGGTGCCATCCGCCGATCCATGCCGCCGTCCAAGCCGAGCTGCGTCGTCTTCTTCCGAGCCACCCTACCTTCCATGGAAAGTTGCACCAACGCTGAGCCGAGCCGCACCGTTGAGCTGTGCCGCTCCACCCTCCTAACTGAACTGCCATCGAACCGCAGCTTGTCTGTCGACCCATGGCTGATCTGTGCTCCTCGTGGTTGATACATGCCCCTCATGGTCGGTCCATGCCCTCACTTCTGGTCTATGCCCTCACGGCCGATCTGTGCCCTCACGGTCGTTCCATGCCCTCTCGGTCGTTCCACGCCCTGGTGGCCGGTCCGCGCCCTCGCAGCTGGTACACGCCCTTGCGGTCGGGTCTGCTGCCCTCGCGGTACCCCTCGGCCGAGCCGCCCCCGTGGAACCCTCGTGGCCCTCACGTGTTGGGTCGACCAGAACCGGGTCGGTCTGACCGGGTCAGACCGGACCCAGGCCCACTATGACCCAGTTACTTTACTTTGGCCAAAACATTGGCACCGGACGTTCGTTTGACGAACCATCAGCGGTGCTGAAAATCTTAGAGCGAGATGATCCTTTTGAGTATACACCATTGGAGTTTTAGATTATAGTGGGGTACAGTCAGGTTGGAACGAGTACGAATCCAACTGGGCCCCCAGGGACTAAAAGGCTAATAACTCCCCGATCGGTCATCCGATTGATGCACTTTCTGTTGTGTTGAGACCCATATGACATGCCGAACCTTTGAGGTATTTATTCGTCTTTTGCGTGGATTTTTCTATATATAAATATTATGGATTAGTGTAAATTAATATATAATTAATATTTATTATACTTATATCGTTATTAACATTTTTTAGATGATTTTACAATTATCAAATTACAATGACCAAAACTACCAAATCAAAACATACATGAAAAATAAAGTCTTTATCACCCAAAAATATAATTTTAACAATGAATTATTAATAAAAATATGATAAAATGCTATAAGTAAATCATATATTTCATTATATATATTATTATGTGTCTATAATATATTTATGATAATATATATTTATTATATAGGAGGTTTGAACACATATGAAGGAAGATATACCTAAGGTAACGATTTATTTCACAATCAAATGATTATTCTGGATTACTTATGTTTAAGTCTCATATATGGGAATTATTTGATATTTCTATCATAAACCCAATATATTTTTGTCTTATATGTTTATTTATCTATATTTAATTTTTTTCATTTTCATCTAATGAAGTACTCAAGAAATGAAAATAATTATTTTTATGAAAACTGACCTTATTTTTCTACTCGATCAGGAATATTTATCTTCAATATCCATATTTTCCTCAAAATATATAAAATAATGTTTTAAATATTCTAAAATGATTTACTATTGGAAATTTTATCCACATTTGTTTTCAAAATTGATTATGATAATTCTTTTTATAATTTTCTTAACAAGGTACTTTTTGACCTTTTTACAAAACTATGATATGAATGTTTTTAATGTATAGGACATGAATTAAATTACTCACTATAAACACCACTAGTTTATTTGAATATTAATTTACAATATGAAAATTTAATTTTCAATTAAAAATTCTAGATTTTAAATTCGTGATTTCAATGTTAAGAAAGCGTATTTTCATTAAGATTTTTTATAGTGATATATTGAATGTATGCCAATCTTTGTAAACATATTTTATTGATTATTATTATGATGAGATAATATAAAAATATAATTAAAATTATTTATCTCTATGGTTTATTATTAGTTTGACTGGGAAAATTATTGTCAATTCATATGCAAATTTTTTCAATATGGGAAGTTATTGATTTTTAAGGTATGATAATTTAGATGTATTATTCATTAATATAATAATTTCACTTGAAATATTAAGTGATAGGTGGGGTCCAAGTTTACATATCCTCCAGATTCATTGTTAGGTCTTATTATTCAAACTATATTACGTATTTATTTGAGGCATTTCCATTTATATAATATGTATTTCTATATGGTCTCGAAGGTTTGTTTTAAATGTCTGTTCATGCTGCCTTAATGGTAAGTTTCAGATGTTCAACATTACGTATTCCAATATTATGATATTTATTGATTAAAATTATGTTATTTTAATAGTTTTTATATCCATTTATAACTGTATATCTCATGTGAATATTTATATGAAATTATTCAGTAATCATTTCTTCTTTCCATATTATTCATGCCTTATTACCTTCTGATGTATGCATACCCTTACAGATCATCTATGATCACTCTTTTTTTACTTTCCCTAGGATTCCATTAATTGTATTATTATTTCTATTAAATTATATTATAATTTTAATAATGGTGTTCTCGAAGAAAATATTTTTTTGTTTTTATGTTTTTCAAATGTAATGTTAGATTCAGTCATGTATCTATTTTTTGAAGACTGATAAATTATTTTTCTATTTGGGATGTTGTATCATGTATCAAGTGACAATTTAATTAAGTAACCATTTACTCTAGGCCTATAGGGTCAAATTAATTATATTTTTTATTATTGAAAGTTTCGTAGACACCTTGAGAACTAGATTTGGGAAAACATAGATTAGGGAATATAACCCTATGACAGAATTTTATGAGATGTATAAGTAAAGGATAATAACCTAAAGTTTTTTAAGGAATATATTATGTGGATTTAATAGAAATAAAACAATATATAGATAATATAAGAGGACATCATTTTGAATATATGTATCAAGGGGTAGTAATTGTGAATGTATTTTGTCGAGTATATCATGGACATCATTCTGGTGTACGTGTGTGTTAGCTTACTACACACCTGGTTTGAAACCCCTATGGATATTATTATATTAAATTTTATTTTATTTACAATCCTCTTTTTAATATTTATAATTATTTTTATTAATTGAAAACATTCACAAAGAAACCATGTTTATGATTCTGATATTAGTTTAATCATAAATTTTCAATTTTTTCTATGAGTTTCATTAGTTTCAAAATTATAAGTTATGTTTCATAATGTTATGATATAACGTTGTGTATGAAATTATTTAAAAGTGATTCGTATTAGAATGAATGATAGATACATCCGTGCATATAATCTATATAGGGATTTTCCTCCTAGGAATGATAATGAATCCGGAGTTGGATTTGCAGTTGGGGATGAAAGATTTATAACTATATTGAGGGAATTGAATGGTATTATGACCAATAACCTTGCTCATATGTAATATAATTTTTATCCACAATGTGGTGTAACAATGTTAGACTACTTCATGTGTTATCAACCTCTATCATTCAATTGGACTAAAAATCCATTTGTAGTCGAGAAATGGATTAGTTTCATAGATAATATATTTCACACATTGGGATGTAATGAAAGGGAAAAGGTTTTAATGGATGTTTATCATCTCTCAAAGGATTTTGATCAATGGGGTTCATTTATTCAAAACAAAAATTATGAGGAGTAATTAACTAGCATAAAATGGTAGGATTTTAAAGAACATTTCTTTTAAAAATATTTTCCTCACAAATAATAAGTAGATATGGATTAATAATTAGTGTGTCTAATACAAAAGGAAAAGAAAAATATTGATAACTTTGATGATAAAATTACATGGTTACCAAGGAAAATTTTAGGCTATGTACGTAATCTAATAAGTAAGATTAATCATTATATAATATTTTTAAGTTAATCATTAAAATGTTACTAGTCCCTTAAACATTCTCATGATATGAGGATTTAATATCATGTGATATCAATTTATAAAAAGAATTTTCCAATTCAAATAGATTCTAATGAAATTAAGAGATAAATGGTATGATATACAAAACATGGAGAAGGAAATGAATATAAAGTGTAATTTTCCATCTTTTTAAACTTGTAGAAGAAAACACCTTGGTACATTCTTAAAAAGAAAATGTATCTTTCATTAAGTGTGGAGAAAAATACCATCATGCCCATTAATGTTAGGGTAATGGAAAATCTATAAAACAATAAAGATGAGTCACTATCCTAACTAATTCCCTAAAAATTAAGTAACTATACAGTAATATAAGGCAAATAGAGAAGGACAAGCTTATGCAATTACTATAGAAAAAGTAGTATTTATTAGTGATGTGTTAAAAGGTAAACTTATCAACCACTCTCATATTATGAATGTTTTATTTGATTCATGTTATATCCAATATTTTATATAGGAATAATTTTCTATGGGTATCACATCACAACATCAATGACAAGATATTTATTTGGTCCTGAAAACTCTTAATGGTAGGATGACTACATCACAAGTCTATATCTCCACTCTGATGGAAATTTGTGGGAATTTTATTCTTATGAATCAATTTTTGAGGAAGGGAAGTTACATTTTTTATTCAAAATAAACCTTTAATCAACTATTACTGTTAGGATAAACTTGAACACTAAATGGAAATTAATTCCATCATATGGGTTTTTCTACCTATTAATGTAGGACATTTATCTAAAATGGAATCCGAGAAACTCAACATAAAAAATATGGATATTGTTCAAAAATATGACGATGTATTTATCGAGTAATTTCTTAATCATACCCCATAATATTAATTTGAGTTTTTAATATAACTGATATGTAGTGATACACCTAATTTAAATACATCATATTTAATGTCCCTATGGATTGTTTCACCATAGGTAGATTCCCTTCTTCTTGTGGTGACAATGGCAGAAATAGAGCTAGTCCCTCCCCACCCACCCCATGGTGGGGTATGGATATTTGATGTCCAATAAGAATGTAGATCCCTCTTTCCACCCCTTCACAAACCTTTATTTCCTTCTTCCCTTTCTGAAAGCCTCATTATGCCCTAAAGTATTGGATCTAATCGTCTGTTTCCCTAATCTGTAGATTTTGAATTCCGAGTTCACTAAAACCTCAAAACTCTTGAATCTCACCTTAGTTTCTATTTTTAATCAATAGAGAGCTTCAGATTATTCCCATGATAGGTTCTTCTTCAATTCATGGGATCTTTAATATATAGAAATAGTGGGATTAAATTGCAACCATAAAATTATGGTTTGATTTTCATTGAATGAGTTCCTCATCAACTCCTTATCGAGTGCCCCCCTAAGAATCAATGGGGTTTGATTTTTCCTATTTTGTAGGTCGTTCGATTTATACATGAAGCATGATTCTTCTTCAACTGCAGTATGGGATAGTTTTATAAAAATTCCTTTACCGTTTCAAAATCCGTCAGTTATTAGTATACATAGAAATATCATCGGTATATTTTCATGTTCAAATAGTTGCAAGGAGTCGGTATGCCACCTGGTCAATCCGTGGGTTTTTTTTGAACTGGATGTGTTTGAAGATCCATTTGATTATGTCTAGGTATCAATTAGTGACTAGTATAAGTTCTAGAAGCATGTGATTATAAAAAACTGGATTGACACATGTTCTACCTGCATGTGGTTGGGGAACACTTAAAATATTTGTTGTTGGGGTTCTGGGATGCTGGTGGGTAGGGGAATTGTCAAGGATTGTTGTTCTTTATGAAAGCGGTCAGTTCACCTGCTAGAGATTTATCAATGGGGATATAAGGTTACAATGAGGAGGGAAAAAAAGCAGTAGTGGTGAGGCTTGAGAGTTACGAGAGGAGGTTGGCTTGGAACAGATAGAAATAGGCATGGGGGGTAGAGGTTAGAGACCTCATTCATTTTAGTCGATGGAGGAGGAGCGACGAGATAGTGCCGACTATAATGTGATTATTATGATCGCTCCTGGTGAGGATATGGGGAAGAAGGATATGGTGCCTCTGGCTAACCCAAAGGTGTCTGAGGTACTTAACAAGCTAAGATAGGACATGGATTGTCCATCAATGTGTAGTGTGTGTAATGGTGATGGTGTAGTCTAGAAGGAGGCATATAGAGTGGAAAACCAGAGGAATGGGGGTGAAGAGGGCATGGAACAGATGGTAGATGATGATTATGTAGTTTCTGATGCTTTATTTTCCGAAGTGTTAGGTTCGGGTAGTGTTGATGGGTGTAAGGGGAAGAAGGGGTCTGTTATTGATACGGGTGGTCTAACTAGGGTTGGGAGAACATGAGGTTCGAATTCTTTGATTTGGAACCCAATACACATGGGTAATTGTTTCAAAGGAATTGGAGAGGTTGGTTTGGGATCTGTTCCAGCAAACCTGGTTAATGGAGATGTGGTCTGCGTGAAGGATCTGAATGGAAGTGATCCCATCCACTTGGAAAATGAATATTAAATCCCAAAGAGTAACAGGAGTTTTGGGAATCGAAATGGGAGGATGTATTACTCCTATTTACCTACTCTTTTGGAGACTCGCTCTACATATAAGGTTATTATCAAGAAGATAGTCTCGAGGAACTTGATTCAGTAGGGACCAGGGGATCAGGGTGATATACCCATGGATTTCATATTATTTTTCTGAATATGAAGTGATCATACAGGTATTTTTTATCAATGAAATAGAAGAGGAAGAATCTATAATGATGGGAAATCCTATAAGAGTGACCCACAATGTGAATCAATACTGGTCAATTTAAAAACAATAACTAATTTTTGTTATGGGCCTCAATAATTAGAAGATCGATAATGTGGAGTACATACAATCATGGGATTAACTAGATTATGAGATTGAAAATCTAATAATTGAGGTATCAACAACCTAGGTTTCCCCCTTTATCCTAATAATTGTTTAGAAAAGTGGATTCTTGGAATATAAGGTCACTTTTTAATGTCCCTATATAAGTTGGTAGTCTGAGTTGGTTGGTTTGAGAAGAATTCTAGTACGTTCAGTGTTTGTGTTTTTTCTAATATTTGTTTGGTTTTTTGAAAAATTTTTGTGTTACGGAACCATAACTCTAATTGGATCTACATAAGATGGGGATCAGAGCATAACGTCTTATTTGAAGCATACCTTTTGGATTTGGACGCTCAGAGGGTAAAGATTTTCCATTGGTTATGTGCATGTGCACTTTTGGACGAAACTTCTTCTTGAAGGGTCACTCTTTGGTGATGTATTGTTGTCTTGGTGTAATGGATGGGGAGGAGTTGATCATGTAGTGTGTTCAGGGTTACATTCTATTATGGTTTTTTTTGGTTTTTTATGGACATCTTGGTTTTCACTTTTCCCTTAAAATGTTTTGATAATAAAAAAGTTATTTTCCAGTCATATATAATGGACCTGATATTGTTTCCTGAATTCAAGAAGTAACTCTAATTTTATCAAGATAAATGATTTATTTTTCATGTTGTTTCATGATTAGGTACACTAATTCTTTTTGTTATTAATAATAAATTATCAGTGTGTCTTTTCATTTATTATTGAAAACATAAAATGATCATTATTAAAAAAACTATCCTATACCCTATATTAATAATTTTTTGAATCAATTATAATGAGTTCTATATTTTTCTAGGATTGACCATCGATCCAAATATCATCATTTAAGGATAAGTAGGACGATATTCCCAAGATAACCTCCCATATTATGTATGGTCATTATGAATTCATAGAATATAATTTGGTCTTACTAATGATCATCTTGTCATTATGGATTTAATGAATAACGTATTTATAGATTACCTCAATCAGTTGGTGGTAGTATATATTGATGATATTCATATATTTTCAAAGAGAAAATAATATCATGAATAACATTAGAGAATTGGGTTGAATACCCAGTGTAAGGTGAAGTTGTATGGATAATTTTCCAATAATTAATTATGGATTCAAAAAATTTCATTCATTGGTCATATAATCTTATGTGATAATATATTAGTGGATCCTTCAATGATGGAAGTTATTGAGAAATTGATGAGAAAAATAATAGAAACTAAAATTAATATTTTTCTTATGTTGGATGGATACAATCGATGATTTTTGAGACATTTATCATGATTATCTAATCTATTGACCATGTTGACTCAAACGGGGGATAAATTCTAACAGAAAGATGATTGTGATAAGAGTTTCAAATAACTGAAGATAAGGTTAGTCAGTGAAAATATACTTACACTACCAAATAGTGGAGAAGGGTTTTTAAACTATAGTGATACATCAATAAATGTTCTAGGATTCAACCTCATACATAATGATAATGTGATAACTTATGACTAACACAAGTATAATATTCCGGAGAAAAATTACTTGACTCATGATTTGGAGTTGGATGTAGTATTTTTTGCATTGAAATTATTATTAAATTATCTATTTGGTGAAACATGTGATATATATACTGATCATAAAATCATGAATTATGTATTTACTTGGAAAGAGTTGTATATGTTCCAGAGACGACGGTCAGATTTGATCAATGATTATGATTACTCAATACATTACCACCTTGGGAATGAGAACAAGGTCGTTTGTGCTTTGAGTCAAAAGGACTATGCTATCATCTATTTTAGTTGGATTACAAATTATCTAATATATATTGATTTAGGAAGAATAAATTTTTAAATCTTGAAGTAAGGGGAGAAATTATATCTTGAAAAAAATGAGTGTACAATCATCTATACATGTGAGGATTAAAGAGGAATATAAGGAAGATGTAGAACTATAGAAGATGGTTAAACATATTCAAAGGTTGTACCTATATTGTGTTATAATGATAAGGTTTAAGAACCATGTATGTTTCCCATTAATATTATAATTGAAGAAGAATTTTTTGGATGAAGCTCATTGTTTATCATTATTTATTCATCATGGAATTATTAAGATATAAAGAGATCTAAAAGAAAATTTCTAAGGGAACAACATGAAGAGGGATATTATAGATTATGTGCCTTTGTGCTTGGTATATCATCATGTTAAGGCTAAGAGATTTAAATCTAAGTAAATGTTACAACCATTACCCATAAAATAATTGAAATAGGAAAACATCTTTATTGATTTTTTCATCAGTCTCCTGAGAAAATCAAAAGGCCATATTTTTATTTGGGTTATAGTTTACTTCTTTACAAAGTATGCACACTTAATTTCTATCAAAGAATATTTCACTTTTAATCAAATTTCCATAATATATATTATTAAAGTGTTAAATTTGCATGGATTTCCACATTGTATTATATCTGATTAGGATCTGAGATTTACCTTGATGTTATGGTGAAGTCCTCTGTTAGCTCTAGATACAGATTTAATTTTCATTACTTCTTATCATCTTCAAATAGATATTTAGTTTTAGATGACTATTAAAACCCAAGAGGATATTCTATGATCTTATTCTATGGATTTCAAAGGTTGTAGGGATAAACTCCTTCCTCTGGTTGATTTTTCTTACAACAATAGCTTTCACTAGAGCATTCAGATGGATATTTATGAATACCATTATGGAAAAAATTGTATAACACCAATGTTCTAGAATATTGTTAGACAAATAAATCTAATGGGACCTAGTCTAGCTAATAAAATGAAAGATAAATCCAAATCCATTCAATACTACATCAAGGCATCTTAGAGTTAATTTAAAATTTATACTCACAATTGTCAGTTGGTTCTGAAGTTCAAAGTTGGTGAGAATGTGTTTCTATGAATTTATATATCAGATAAGGTTATGAGGTTTATAAATAAGAAAAATCTAAGCCCTAGGTATATTTTCCCCTATGATATTCTTAATTGAGGGGGGATGGTATCTTGTCCCCAGGTGCTACCACTGAACCTCTCTCAATTTCAAGATGTGTTCTATGTATCTCTCCTAAGTAAGTACATATATAATCTATCAAAATTACTAAAATAAGAGGTATTACCACTATAGATTTTTTTTATTAAGTATAAATTGATAAAATATTACATTGAGTACATTAATTTCTACAAAAAAAGTGTACTCATGTAGTTAAATTTTCCTAGAGTAATAGAAAATTCAATAAAGCTAGATGGGAATTTGAGGATATAATGAAAAAGAGATATCATAATTTTTTATCAATGTAATGGAATTTTAGATGATCAATACATCTTAAATAGGGTATAATGTAATGCTGTGATATTTTGAGATATATTTCTATAAATAAAATTTATTTCTTTAATATATAGTGCCACATGCAATACTGAGTTTAAAGGAACCACAACCTACTACTAAAATATTATTATTTAACAATACATTTATCACCTAACCATTGGATTAATGGGTATTAATAGGACTAAATAAATTTTTAAAATTCATGATTTAGATATCTGTAAAATTAATTCCTTGGTTATCAATTAATTATAAATGAAAATCAAAATAATTTGAAAATAAAGGATATGTTTTTCTAAAAAACCATTTTTATGTTCCTAATATTTCTAACCAATAAATTAAAGTAATCACTTTTGGTTAATGATTTTAAGAAAATGTATACATTATATATTCAATAAAATTCTTTAATATTCAACTAATTTTTTTCTTGTCATGGGAAAATAATAAATCATTGTTTATGCTTAAAAATATATTTTTCTAAAAAAATATTTCACCATGGAATGGACACTAATATAAAAATTAGTTTCTTATAAATATAAAAATTTAATGTTTAAAAAATTGATTCAATATTTTTAATTTAGAGTTCCAGATTTGGAAAATAATTATATTTTAATTTTAGGCACTATTACTAGTCATCGTGGTAAAATCTATCACCATGGTAAAGGGTAAATTTTGTTAACCTAGGATAAAGCATTGTGTTAAGGTCACTAGTTTTTATATTAATTATTATTAAATGAATTTAATTTAACTCTTATCACCTTATGCATAAAATTTAATAATATGAGGGACATAGGTCCTTGAAAACAACATATATAATATTTAAAGAAAAGAAAAATAAAAAATGTCACTCTATTATTTTTAAATTTCTTTTATAAGTTCAAATAGGGACAAAAGAAAGTTTTCAAGAAATAAAAATTATTATATTTAGTATAAAATATTATTCTAATGGTGGTAATTTATTCATAATTTTTAGAGATTTTATAATTATCTTAAATTCTTAAAAAATGCAAACATATTACTTTTTCAATTAATAGAAAAATTTAATAAGTTAATTAAATTAAAAACTAATGTAATATATTTTGGGTGAGTTATAGTGTTCTAAAAATTTTATAGTTCCAAAGGATTATATGAGAATTAAATAATTTTATTGATTTTTTTAAATTCTAATTAAATGAATAGTGTTAAAAATGACATTAAAAATATTTTATTGAAATTATATTACCTTATATTATTTAGAAATAAAAAAATCTTGAAAGAGGAAAAGGGGCATAATATAAGTTAAAAAAATATCATCCCTCTTCCATTAAATAAAAAAATTACATTATAATTTAAATTATAATCCTTTATGCATGAAAAATTCATTAGCATAGTTATGTTTAAAATATGTTAACAAAGGGGTTAAAAAAAGAAATTTCTTAAATGAAAACTTATACCTTTTCAAAATTTAATTTTTGGATGATATTTCAACCATATCATACCTTATATTTTAATATATATCCATTTGGTTTCGTTTTTCTTGGGAATAAATTAGTCATATTTTAATATGTTTAGTAATTATATGTGTCTCATTTCCCGCTATTGTAAAAGGAAACCCTTTCACTCACTTCTTTACATCAGTTTGAGCAAACTCGATTGACCATCCCAACCACTTTATCTTACAAAAAAACAATCCTCATTATATATTTTATTTTATTACCAAAAACAATATCCATAGGTTCCTTAAGAGGATATCTAAAGTATTTATTTCAAAGAAGAGGTAATCACCTAAACTGATCACTTCCTTTTTTACGTCTTCTTTTACCTCCTCTAAATCTTTGATACCTATCATAAAATAAAAATTTAATTGTCCTCAATGATGTGATTTATTTTCATTTATGCTTTAAATTGATGATAATAAGAGAATATTCAATAAATATAAAATATATATATATATATAAGATTTCAAAATTATTCTATAAATGTTAATTTTTTTACCTTTATTTCATTCATTCATCAAAAAGTGAAAATATCATTCATGCATACGTACGACCTACCATATCCATGAACCGTATAGTTCATTATTCTACATGTAACTTATATGAATTATAATAAATAAATATATAATTATTATATATTAAATTTATATCATGATTAAAAAAATTATATGATGTTACCATGATCAAATTACAAGGACTAAAACTACCGAATCGAAACATACATGAAAAATGAAGTAGTTATCAGCCAGAACTGTTATTTTAACAAAGAATTGTAAATAAATAAGTAGTAAAATATTATAAGTAAATAAAATATGGTATGACATACGTGATTATATTTCTATAATATATTTATAATAAATATTTATTTATTATACATGAGGTTCAAACACATACGAAGGAAGTCGAATCAGAGGTAAGAGTTTATTTAACAATCACATCATTATTCAAGATTGTTTTTGCTTAAGTATTTATTAAAACAATTTTATGATATCTCTATATTAAACACTGTATATTTTATTATTATGTTTTTAATTATATAAATTAAAAAATTTAATTCATTTTAATATCTTTAAGTAGTCATGATTCCAAAATAATGTTTTTAAGGAAAACTGATATTGCTTATCTACTTGATCAGAAATATTTATATTTCATGTACATATTTTCATTAAAATATATAAAATATTTTATTTTATATTATCAATTAATTTATTAATTAAAATTTTATCCCTGTTTAAATTTTACAAAAATGGGTTAAAATAAATCATCTAGTCATTTCTGAATGAGGTACTTTCATTTTTTATGAAATGGTAAAATAATTTTTTTTAACTTATACAACGAGAATAGAATTTACCACAATCTAGACCACTCAGTGATTTGAAGAATAAATTATAATTTTTTTATGTTTATTTTCAATAAAAAAAATTCTTCATTGATATTCTAGAAATTTTTAGATTAGAAATAAGTGATTTCAAACTGGAATAGGTTATTTTTCTCATGAAAATTTCTAGAGATATTTTGAATGTATTTTCGTCTATGTTAACTTCTTTTGTTGAATATTATATAGAGGATATGATTTAATGATATCATAAAAGGTATTTATTCGAGTATTTCATGAGTATTTTAACTGGGGAAAGTATTTATATTTCATTTAATAGTTCTTACAAAATAGAAAATTACTGATTGTAAAGGCATATTGTTTTAGTTTTATTATCTACTAATATAAGGAATGAATTATAATTATTAAGTGATGGGTATAGTCTAGAATTAATTATCCCCTAGAAGAATTGATAGGTCTCATATGACAAACAAAATTTAGTATTTTCCAAAGGCTTTACCCATTTATATAAGATATCTTGGCATGAATCCTTGAGGTTATGTGTTAGATGTCTTTTCACAGAGCCTTGATAGTATGTTTTAGATGTCTTTCATTATACACTACAACATTATGAAATCAGTTATTATATTCCTTGTCATTATTTAATATTTATAATACCCATGGATGTGTTTACACCTCATTTGATTATTTATTTAGAATTATTTGTTTATTATTTTTTCCTACCATATTATTCATGTCTTGTTATATTTCATTGTATGAATACCCTTATTGAGAATATAAGATCACCCTTTTCTTATGATTCCTTCCCATAGGACACCAGGATGAGTATTATGATTGATATATAGGGATATGATAAAGATAAAAATTGTGTTATAAAATAAAACATCATGTTTTATTTTATGTTTTAAAATTTATTTTGGGATTCAAGAAGGTGTCTAGTTTTCCTAGACTACTAAACTATTAAGTTCTTTTGGATTTCATCACTTGTATCATGTACCAATGTAATGAAGTAACAACCAACTTTGGGCTATTAGAGTTAGGGTATTTGATTTTACCTTATTATTATATTGGGTTTTCTCCATGTTAATCTCTTTTACTCTAACCCTATTTTCCATGTCTGTCAACAGTCATGGTTTTGGTTGTCAGATAATTTGGGGTTTTAGTCTCTAGAGGTTTTTATCCATATTATTAGAGAAATAATTGATGTTTCTATTAAAGGTGACATGGTTTCACATCTTAAGGTTGGTCTTTTATTACATTTATTTTTATTAAATATTTTCTATGATTATTTATGATCTAAAAGTGTTTTTAACTATATTAATATAGTATGTGATCACTAGTTTTATGTAATTAATGGTTTTCAATGATTTATTGGTTTTTATTTAGTGAAAATGATGAATTTCATATAATTTTCATAATTTAGATAGTCTTATTCACAACATTATGTTTAAACCAATAGTTTCATGTTTCATAAGATATTGAAGAGATTGAATTTATCTAAAAATTAATATACCATAATATCTCAGGGTGTTATATTTTCTTCTAAGCTTGGTTTTTTTTCATATATGTTATTGGACATGATGTTCCTTTTTTAAAATATTGAGGAGCTGTATTTTACCCATCTTAAATAAAGTGTGCCCTCAAAATTATATTTTGGTCATAAAAGGTCTAACATTTATTGAAAACCCACATACAAAAAGGGTTAAAAATAACATACACTTAAAATTAGAAAAGGGTATTATAAAGGTCATCTGGATTACTAACACATAACTAGGTTTCCAATTAGGAAAACATTAGCGGGAATTGAAAATATAGACATAGAGTAAAAGAGTAAATATATATGGAGAGTGATAGATATCATTGATCCAAAGAATGTGGATGATATAGAATGATGACAACCACAAATCCAAAAATCTATTATATAAATCAAGTTAATAGGATAAAATTATCTTTTCAAGACTGTTTTCCTAAAATTTAGGAATTCATTTACCATGTAGACTATAAACATAATAAAAAATATTTACTTGATATCATTCTATGTAATAGAAATAATTTCATCTTTTTTCATGCTACGATCTGTTAACACTTATTTTTATTATTGTAATAAGTGGATATCCAAGATGAAATTTTTATGCGTGAAGCACAAAAATTAACTATTAATGGATCATAATATCCATAAAAGAGTAACAAGTTATTACTATTAAATTTACTAAAACCTAATTGGTTATCACAAGTTATAAAATATAATACATTGATCTATAATAACTTAATTTTAACTCCAAAAATTCAACATTATCTATTTCATTAATGGTTAGCCTTAATACTCATCAAAAATATGTCTAATAAAATTCAATGTACAAAAATTTAAATTGAAGTTCATTAAATAAACAATATATTCTTCAAAAAATATAAATAAGATCTTAATGTAACATTTAAATTTTGTGAATACCTAGATCGCCATAAAACCTGAATGAAAAATCCCATGATTCAAAAAATTATTTTTCTATTTACTCTATAAATAAAATCTTAAATTTTTTATTTTACTTCATAATTATTAAAATATAGTAAACTCCAAAAAATATAACCTAAACCAACAAATCACTCGCCAATTTCAAGGTCACTTATACAATCTAAGAAAACTCTTTATCATTATTATATAAAAATAGATAACATATTAAGGGTTATCTTCCCTCAATCGTGTGGTTTCTTAAGAGATAAACTTTTCACTAAATCACTAGTCTTGGTACCATTCCACATGTGTCTTCAAACCCATATATAAAATCTACTATAGTATAATAATTATACAGTTTATGATTCTTATAATTAGAACATCATTTATAAAATAATTCCATTATAAAATTATTGAACCAAAATACCCAAGAAATTTAACCATTGCACTTCATTCATAAACCATTAACAATACTTCATCATATTATTCCTTAATATTTCCATTAATATGCCATTTTTAGTCTCCTAATCATAATAAGTAATAAAATTACTCATATAAACTTGTTTGTTCCCATTATGAGATTTCCCTGTAGGTCATCGATTCGTATAATTCTCATACTTCCCACATTTGAAACATGTAACTATTTATGATACCCTAGGAATACCATTATCCTCATATATTGTGTTAATAGAACTTTTAATTTTTTTAACAAAATTTACATACATTATGAAAACATTTTCCCCATTGTAAACATATTCACATTTATCTAATACATTTACATGGTTGTTTATTACAACATTCTCAACATATAGGAAATAGACTCTTCTTTCTTCTATTATCTCCACCAGATGACTTCTTAGTGAACTATGTCCTTTTCTTCTGTGCTAAGTCTACGAGTTAGTCAAAGTGTAAGTTTTAAATGTTATATAATGATATATTATTAGGAATAATCACAATATACTTCACCCCAATCATAATCCCATTTAATTTCTCCTCAACACATTGTTTATGACATTTAATGTTAACCAAGTTACTTCTAGTAAACACCACTGAATTAAAAAAATTCATAGTGTAAGAACCAATAATCATTGTGGGAAACCATATAATAATGAAAAATTATTCATAGGGTGTTTAAATCATTAAACCTTGTATCCAATATAATACACCTTAGATTTAATCATGGGTCATTCATGGACATTATCTATTCAAATACTTTACAATGTTTTATAAATAAAATGTGAAATAATTTTATATTATCCCCTGGGAGTGTTAAACAAGGTGTATTGTAGGGATCATTTTCATGTACTAGGTAATGATCTAGTTAATCCCAACATGACTTTTTCAAAATTATTACCCCTAGTTATATCTATTCTAGAATAAAATCCACTTGTATTATCCACCCATGGATGTATTTATAGGTAAACCACATTATCTCTTACTAATGAATTTTTTTCATATTCTTCTATACCTATCCACAAATTAAATAATAGTTTTATGTTTATGAATCAATGTTTTTGAAAATATTGTTCCTAAGGTGTCTACTTAACTTCCTTGGATACTAACTGTAAAAAAATCTGACCCTAGTTCCCTAGAGTCAGTGGTTACTTTGTTACATTAGAATATGATATAAGGATTGGCATACTGAAGGGCCTAATATTTTATTAATATTGGTAAACTAGAAACACACATGAATTTCATATATATATGAAGAAATAAAATAAAACCATGTATTATTATTGATTTCATATTTATTCCCTCTACCATGTCCCTACATATGAATCATAATACATTCCCTTGAATCCTAGGGAAAGAAAACATTAGAGATGGGTGATCTATAATGCTCAGTAAGGGTGTGATTATAAATGATGCTATTAATAATGAAATAATAATAAACACAAATAGGTAAATAACAGAAGAAATGTCATTTAATCAATTACTTGGGCATAATAAGGAAGGAATAAATAATGATCAAATAAAAAAATATAAAAAATCACGTGAGCTTAAAACTTTTCCTTGGATATTATAACTAGTAAAATAATCTCCATGAAAACAATGAATAATATAATAATTAGGTAATTAATAATTATAAACATTATAAATATATCATCAATTTCAGGTTCTAATATATATTTCATAAATGAGCTAGGCCTCGGCCAAATAACAAAGATAGTTTTTCTCATCAGACCTATTGTTGCATAAAGGGGTTATAGTAGGCCCTCCTTTCACTTAATAATTAAGATGCATTACTCATATAAAATGGTTGAAACATAATCAATATAAACATCTATATTGAAAAAACTGAAAATGAAAAGTTAATAATTACCCCCATCAATAAACATAACCATAAACTATAGAGAGTAATATGGTGAATGGTGATAAAATTGTACATCCTTAGTCCAACCAATTATAAATAATCCAAAATAATAATAACAATGATATATACACAATATATCACCAATGTGTCACTGGTAAAATAAAGGATTTATTTCATTGATGAATATATTTACCATAAAAGGTAATTAAAAATATTATAGAGGAAAATACCCTTTTCCCATTGATTTTTGTAAAAAAATTAATGTTCAAAAAATAATTTTTAAATTATCTTCTATGAAAATAATCTCCAAAACATATAATCAAGGCTTTAAAATATTTAGTGTCCATGATGGTAGGAAATTCCTTACATGTCATACACATGAAAACAATGATTAATTTCACATTTTCAGTAAAAGACAAATGAGACATGTTTTGAAAATGAAATGAATATTCATTTCAAAAAAAAATTTAAAAGATAAACATGGGTACAAAAATATTTAATAAATCCTTTTTATAATGAAATAAATTTTTTTGAAGAAAAAATTATAAAATATTGTGTGGGCAGAAAATGGGTTTTTCAAAAAAGTGGGGAATAAATTCAAATTTTATTAAAAAACATTTTCTGAATAACATTAATTATGAAATAGTGGAATATAATACTATTAATTTAAAACAACTTAAATAACCATTGTATAATAAAATTAAATGGTTTTATCATACAATGATCAAATAATTTCCTTCAATGAAAATTCATTTATAAATAATCCCTATTAAAATGATATTGAAACATTAATCTCTTACCTCATTGGTAACATTTTAATCATAAGACCTGTTAAAGTAATAACATAAAATGAAACATGAAATACCATGAATATAAATGGATTCATGATATAACATATACAAATTTGTAGTATCTACACCACACCAAAGGGATAATTGGTGAATATGGCATATGTCTCATAGAAGTAAAAGTCAGACAAGAAGCCATGGCCTTAGGCTCGACATCCTTCATACATTTTAGATCCTCCTATAAAATAAATATTGATTATATATATATATATTATATCCATAATCAATTAAATAATACCATATCTTATTTACTTTTTTTATTTTATCACCAATTTATTAACAATTCTTTGTTCAAATCACTACTTCAGGGGATAATTGGTTTGTTTTTCATGTATGTTTTCATTTGATAATTTCTATATTTTAATATTGACAATAGTTAAATAATATAAAAAGTTTATATAACGATACAAATATCATATATATTCATTATAAATGAATTTATAATAAGCATTAAAGGTTAGATATAGGAAAAGGATTATACAGTTAATAGAGGCAGTAGGTCATACGTATGCATGAATGTTATTTCCATTTTTTTCAAGAAGGACAGAAATAAAGTAAAATAAATATTAATTAACTTTATAAGAATAATTATTATATTATATATAATTTATTTAAATATAATCCATCATTTTTACCAAAAAATTTAAAAAATTAAATCCATTTCACATTGCTATGTGGAGATGGTAGTCCACACGTATGCATGAAAAAAATTATTTTTTACAAAAGTTTTTAAGGTAAGAATTTTAGTGTGATGTTATTTATAAATAAGTAATTTAATGTAATAAATATTACATATATTCCGTAAATTAATCTATAATACCTTCCATTAAAAGTGTTACTGAGAAACAAGTCACATCACTTCACGGGGCAATTTCTCGTCGTACACACGGGTAACATTATCGTATACCCTCACGGAATGGTAAGTTGAAAGAAATATGTTTTATAATAATTACTGAAGTATAATAATTTAATAAATATCTTATAAATATTTTAAATCTATAATTATATATATATACTTTAAATTTGGTGATTGAAAACAAATTACATCACTTCGCAAGGTGATAATCCACCGTACACACGATCAAGGGTATCATTTCCCAACTGATGGAAGTAGAGATGGATCTAGGTTATTCCATTAACATGATAACATCTCATTATATATTTTATGTATTTTATATATTTTATATAATATTATCATAGTTTAATATTATTTTAGGAATATGAAAAAAGAAATAAAATAAATATGCACATTTATGAATTTTACATCTTCTTCGAGAGCCACTTTAGGTTTATAACTATAGAATTATTTTGAGGGATTACTAATAAAAATAATTCCTCTAGAATGTGTTGATAAAAGTAAATCAAATATTCTGGTAGGTATTTTACAAATAAAAGGGTTTTGTAAGTATGAATATGAGAGGATAGGAGATGTCCTTTTATAAGAGGGTGAGAGGACACACATGGAATTTTTGAAAAGGTAAAGTGATTCCAAAGTTTTTCTCATACAAAAAGACTCAAAAATAAGTTTTTATATAACCTTAAGTGTTATAAGGTATAAATAATTACATAAAAGTGGTTATAGATATGTTTATAGGAAATTGTTAACTGTTACCATTTAAGTTTAACCCTTTGGTTAATTCATTTTCACCTAAACTAGAATAATTAATTTTTAATATATTCACTATTATTCATGGTAGAAAATTAATTTGACATATTATATAATTTAAATTATTATTATTAAAAATAATTAATCCATTTTTTAAAATTAAATTTTTATAATTTTTATAATTTAATTTCTAATTAACCCCACAGACATGGAAAAAAACTGGGTTTTCCAAAGAAAACATTTTAAAACATCAAAAAACATATATCAGAATTCAAAATTAAATTGATTATAATGAAATAAATTATTTAAATTATAACATAATTTAACTAATTTTAATTTAACACCAATTAGATATATAATTTAACTTTTTAATTAACTTAAACTAAAAGGAAGATTTCATAAAAATTCAGTATTTTTCACTATTCACCAAAAATTTAATCATTATAGAAAATTCTAACATATTCCCCAAAAAATAATATTGATATGTATATTTAAATAATTAATTTTATTTTTTAAAATATATTTTATAAAGGTGGTACAAATTAATTTTAAATTATCATCATAAATCACAACTAAACCACGTTTTAGAAAAATACAATTTTTATGAAAACGTTTCCTCTCAATTCAAATGATTCTTATTTTATTTATAATAAAAAGATATCTATTGAATATATTTTATAAATGTGTTAAACATACCATTTTATTAATTTATTTAGTCTCATTCATACCTAATAAGTTAATTTCTAGGTTATATTTGTCATGTTTAAATAATAATATTTTAATATAGTGTCATGTTTTGTTTAATCCGATTGTTGTATGAATCACAAGCTATCAGAGAGATTTAATTTATTTAAAATGATATATATATATATATAAGTATTAGTGTGTAACATTTTCTTATAATTTTGGTGTTTATTTTTATATACATTATCAAACATTTCCTTCCACTTTTAAATTGTCAGGATGTTATGGTTATGACCTGGTCAGGGAATGTGTCACCAAGGAGGTTAGAAGGAGCAATTGAGATGACATGTTGTTATAATGTTAAATTATTGGTAGTTTGTTAAACCTATGCATGTTAACAACTGATCCAATTAGTCCATATGGTTTACCTCATGATATGTATCTTATGTATGCTTCTTTATTGTATATTAGCATGTGTTTTTCTTATCTCTTGAATTGATAAAACATTGATGTGTTAGTTATTTATGATGAAACATTATTTTTGTATGGATTACCTAATGCAATTACTATCATGAATTTATTTTCTTTTTTGGATTTTTATTCTATTATGATTTATCATGTTATCATACTTATATTTAATGGGTGGGTGTATTAAACCTTTAAAGGTACATAGTTAGTAGTTTTAATTTTTAATCCCTTCTAAAATTTCTTTGAAAATGTTTCAAGTCTATATGATTGATTTTTTTAAATAGGGGATGTTTTAAATATAAATTAAATTTTTAACTCAATTAATTTAAAGGTGAGTTTTTTTAAGGTAAATATTTTATTTCGAAATAGATTTACCATAAAATATACCTCTTGAAGTATGTTTTTATAAATAATATTCCTTAATAATATTATACAGATCATTCCATCTATTTCAATATGTTGTTAAGGAAATGAAAATTTATTTTCTACTGATTTTAAACTAGTGGACTTGGTTTCATTATGAAATAAATGGAATTTTGTCATAATGGTATCTTAATATCCTTTTTCCCACACCTTATATACTCATATTGGTGGTAATATAGACTTTATTTTTTATGTAGGGTTTTTTTAGGTCATGTCTAGCTTTTTTGGACCACTTCCACTCTCGGATGTGAATCAAGTATTGTGAAGATATGTTGGTGAAAAAACAGTCACATTGTGATAGTTATATTTATCTTCAGAGTTTATTGGACCAATTTTGATTGGGTTGTGTATCAGTCTCTCCGACCTCATACTTCTAGTTAAACTTTGTTTCTTATATTAGATTGTAAAATATTTGTATAAAATTCTTTTTCTGTGAGAAAAAATGTCCTGCTAAAAACCATTAGTATATTATTATTGTTATTCCATGTTTGGATTCAGTTTTTGTTTGTCTATTCTTATTTACATTGGGATTGATGTTCAATACTTAGAGACCTAATATCAGGTTCATAGTCGGGTATAATTGTTGATAATGGATTTCTAGAGGGTAAAATCATTCCCTTGCTTTCAGTTCTGATAACCAAGTGATTTTCACTAGCCCAGTGTGGTTAAGAACATGCCTTGGGCCCTGTGGTATGTCGGTCTAGGAGATGTGTTAGGTCATCATAGGCTTGTTCATTTCAAAATTTTATAAAAGCCTGTTGTTAATTAGGGGTTGATATGATATGGGAGTTACAACCATCTAAGAACAAGTGGTTGGTGTAGAGGAGATATTTTCCATATCTTCCCTATGTTAGACCATTAGTTTCCATGCATGGGGGAGAGTTGCCTTTTGACATTGGAATTTATAGTTATTTATTGATGAGATATTTTGAAATTTTTTATACTATTCTAGGTTTTAGGAAGAAAATGGGAGACTTCTCAAAAAACCCTAAGATTTGGATTGAAATTGGAGGAATTAAAAGGTTCACACAGTTAAAGAACGAGATATGTCAACACTGTGTGGGTTTTATAAACAATTATGTAGAATTTTTAGTGAAACATACATTGTTAGTGCATAGTATAACAACCTGCGTTTCCAAACAATTCATATTGAATAATGTTTAGAATTTTTTCACTCTATGATGATTTAAACCCATATTATAATTTATTGTGATTGTTTTTGAGTGATTTAGTGAATTTTTTTTATGGTTTTGAAGTTTTTTTATTAAATTTTAAAGCAATTTATTTTGATTTGATGATTGAGTTTGTTTTAGAAAACATGTTTTTGGTGTCTTTATTTTCCTATTAATTTTTTTTTGAATTTTGGCATGAGTGATTTAAGAAGATAAATTGATTTCATGTTTTAACAACTCTTATGGAAATAATTTCATGGGTTTTAAGTATGGTGGAACTCTTGAAATGGTTTTGGGGTTATGATAATTTCAAATTGTTGAATTATTTTATAAAAGAGCATATGATTTTAGTGTGTGTCATCTGAAAGGGAAAATTTGTTTTTAAGAAGTGTGTTCCTTATTATTACGGGGCTGGAGATGTATTAACCCTTTTTAAAATGGAACCTTAAATGGGGGTTTTATGAACTTTTGTGTTTTTTTTTTGAAATGGAAAGAAGGTTGTGTTAGGTGTTGCAACCCAGAACATCACTCCCAAATATGGTTCCATAAACACATTATTTATATACTATCAATGATAACAACTGTATATTCTAAGACAAAAATATACCATATTTATATGAATTAAATAAAATATTGCATTATATATTTTCCCAATACCATTAAGTTTATAGATTTAGGGAATTAGGAATAATCATAAACTAATAAATCCAATGACTTTTCTGACTAACAGAATATGTTTCCAACTATAATAAACTACTTAATCAATAAAAAGACTTCCATGGCACCCAAACATTCTATACACAAGCTATCTTGTTATATATGTCCGGTGTAATAATTTTCTTCATAACCTGAGTAAATTGAAACATAATAATCGGTGTGATAAAATTTTCAGTAATGGAAAAATATACTGAATCTGTCAAAAATATAATCATGACATATAGAATATGATATGAATAATTTATATAAATAATTAAATATTCAACTCAAAATAATATAATGCTATATCCATGAAGATAAATTTAAACATGGATAAAATAATTACTAATATCATGTAGATGGAATGAATAATTCCATGATCAACTAAAACTAAAGGCATGTAATAGACATATAAATAATTTAAAACCTGGATATTAATAATATAGATTTCATACAAATGGAATGCATAATGTAAATCTATAATGACATATCATTAAGGCCACATTATAATAAAATATACTTATATGGGGATAGGTATACACCAAAACCCAAGTTGTTTTATCTCATGATTCATGTTGATGTATCAAGGGGATATATAATTATGTACCCCACCCATCTCTTGATTAAGTCAGATACATTCACTATAAGAGTAAACAGTGTATTTCATACCATTCCCTAAGTAAGAATTGGCTGAATAAAATCATGGTTTTTTATATAATTAAAATTTTCAATACCTAATCAAATTGTGTTAGAAGTAATTAATAATGAATAATATCAATACTTCCCCAAAAAAATAAATAATTTCTCTTTCTAGGTGAACATCTCCCAATTAGAGTTTTATAAAATGATAAGTTCACACTCTATAGGGTAATGAGTACATGGTTTGGAAAATACTAAAATAACATGATCATAATCTATCCAGAGAAGGATTATTGATGTTCATAAATAACATAACCCTATTTATACAATGTAAACTAATATATATAGTTACATAAATAAAAACCACCATCATAATAATTATTTTTTCCAACAGTATCACAAAATAAGGTATCTAGAATCGAATTTGTTTATATCACGAGTTCAATCACAAATATGATAAATACATATTAGAGTAAAAATCATGAGACATAAATCCCATGTGGGTAAATATAATTGAATATAAAAATTAATATATAAGTGAAACCATTAAAGAGATTGCAAAAAATATTTTTAACATTGAGGTAATATACAAAATTACATGTCACTTCCAAATTCAAATTCTCAAAAAGGTGATGTGAAGGATTTTGAAAAAAATTAATTTTAAAAACAATATATATTATTTTATCCTGGAAAATACATAAATTTTATCTAGAATAAATTAGAAGAGGAAGACAAAACATATGAAATTGAATGGGAAAAAACTTTTTATTATTTTCAAAATGCCTTTGTTCAAAACTAACATTGTAAAAAGTGTAAAAAATAATTAATTTCTATAAAAATATATTGTTCCAAATATATTCATAAATATTAACTCATAATTAATTTTTTTATAGAACCAAATAACGGACTAAAAAATTCTATGTTGAGATAATATAACTCAAGTATGTGATACTTGATTTATCAATACCACCTGTGGGAAACAAACTCCTTGAAGTTAGAAATATTTCAAAAGGGGGTTTTATGTTGTGTAAGTGTAATTAAAAAAACCAAATTATATAATAAAATTTTATAATTTAACCTACTTATATGAAATAAGTATAAGATAAATTATCACAATTCAATGGATGGAAATTGAGTTACCAAAAAGCCTTAAAACTGGGGTAAAAACGGAGTCATAATCCATTTGATGAAAAGGAACTGATTTATATTTGTATTTTACAAGAATAAAAAACACATGATAAAGATATATCCATGGGAATTTAAGACATAAATCAAAGTGAAATTTTTTTTGTAATATAAATATATTTTATGGAAATAAATATTGAGATAAATAACCCTTACCGCTTGAGTAACATTTTAATCAAAAGACCTGGAAAGATAAAGCCTATAATTGAACATAATATTAAATTATTACAATTTAATCAATGTTATCATTTACCAAAAATTTCATTAAATACATTACTTAAATGAAATTAGGTTCATAATACAAAATATATCTCAAAGTGTGGAATTTGAGATGGAAACACTTTCCTTGGTCATTATTCTTTTCAGTCATAAACCAAACATCATGAATAATTAAATTAAGTTAATCAAATATATACCCATTATCCATATCCATAAATATAACAATTTATACACTTCATTTATTTTCATTCTATAAATATATATTAGATAGTTTTTACCTTTTTCCAAAATTGGGTGTAAGTAATCATTAGCACATTGAATTAGTTTTGTAAAAGTAGTGTTGGTATATTTTAATTTCTAAATTATATAAATATTATATAACCTAACATTCAATAATATATTTTAAATTTTATTTTATAAATATATAATTTCATTTTAATTAATTTTGTGTTATAATTCACGATGATGAAATCGATAATGGGCATGATTCAAAGATTCTTAATGAACAAAGAGAAATTTATAATTTAATGAGTTAAATGTTGATATAAATATACCAAACCAAAAACAACAACATTATTACACTTTAATATCATATTATACCTATAATGTTTTTCTCAAATTCATACATGATATAAATTTATTGTACCATTCAATTGGGTTATTAAACCAACCCAAACATGAACCAACCCGGATTAATAAATGATTGGTTGGTGGTTTAGTTGTAATATATTTATACTAAAAGCATAATTATATTATTTAGGGTTTATTAGTTTGATATATCATTAATTTAAAGAATTATAAATAGAATTTAATTCATATAAATTCATTACTGGGAAATAATATTTCATTTTCCACTTAGTACACTCGTTTTAAATGATTTAATTTATGATAATCATTAAATGATCGTATATTTAATAGCTTCTAAAAAATTTAATTTCATAATACTAATGATATCATAAATAATCAATGTTACCTTTAAAAATATTTAATTGATGATAATAATTTATTGATCGTATATTTAATTGGTTCTAAATCATTTATTGATCATATATTTACTTGTGAGTTGGTTTAGTTGTAATTTATTTATACTAGAATAATAATGATATTATTTAGTTTTCATTAGTTTGATATTTCATAATTGTAAATAATTATAAATATAATATAATTTATATAAATTAATTTCATAGAAATAATGATCATTTTCCCCTTAGTACACTCTTTTAGATGATTGAATTGATGATAATCATTTATTGATCATATATTTACTTGGTTCTAAAATTTTTAATTTCATAGAATTAATGATATCCTAAAAATAATATGTTGAATTTAATCCCTTTCTTAGATTCATCCATGGAAGGAAGTAATGAACAAAATATATCATGTCATGGAGGTGGTATTTCGCACATATTCATGAATGATAATTTTGTTTTCAAATAATGGGTAAATGATAAATATAGTTTATTTTTTCAGAATAATTAACAGGATATAAATATAATAATAATTTATTTAATTCTACCTTTATAAAATCCTTTTTAAGAGGTGAAATAAAAACAAAACATTACATCATGGAGGCAGTAGTCCACACATATGCCAATTTAACACTTTTATTTTAATTAATGGAAAAGGGAAAGGTGGTTAATGATTGTACCTACATTATAATAGAATATAAGTATATCAACGATGATGATGTTATAATTTTAATATTTTTTAATGTAATTTGGGGAATAATAAGTAAATAAAACTAAATATAAATGAGAAAGGATTGGTTTGAATGTTATACCTCATTATATGGATTATCTCTATTGAAATGTGAGTTAAGACTTTGGGGGATGGCCTTTGAGGAATACCATAAGCTCTTGAAGGTGTATAGGAATGTAAAGAAGAGTGGTAGGTGGATTTTTTTCTTGAATAAATGGGTTGTTTTGTGATAGTAAGTGAGAATAGAAGAGCCCATTTTATAAGTGAAAAGGGTTGACATTTTTTAAAATACCAATAAACGTTTTATAATAGGATGTCACTCTCACAGAACATGTAATGACCCAGATCTCCACCAGGACATTCCTTTATGAAAATAATTTTCTTTTTGTGTTCATGGAGGTTATAGTAGTTTTCTTCGGGAGTATGAAAAAAATATGGTTTCACCAAACTATTTCTTCAAATTGGTGGCACTGTAACAGTGGCACTATGACGGTGGCACACTAAAAAGTGGAACCATAATAGTCACACACCAAAATGGTGGCAGCGAAATGGTGTGACCGTAAAGGTGGCACCATAACACGGTCACACTGTAATGGCCATACATCGAAATGGTGGCACACCAAATGGTGTTTCACCCTTTTATAAATTTCCAATTTCAAAAGTTTTTCATGTTTATCCTCTGTTACATTTTGTTTAACGTAAAATGAGTTTAAAGGCTTATTTTGATAATTTTAAGGTAATTTCATAGCATATTGAGTATATGTTTGATATCATAATGATATTGAGACTTTTAAATATTCAAACCATGTGATCATGACCATGATCCCACATTAATGGATTTTGAAATCGTTCTTCCTTTAATATAGGATCTGGCTCTTCAAATTTGTGATATTCCCTTCCCAGTTTGTTTTTTGTTCCCTCTTGGTGCTCTTAAAGTTTTCTTCTCTAGACTACTCATGGTCTTCTTCTAGATCCCCCTCCTCAAGTTTCTTGGAGTTTCTCGCTGCTCATGTGATCCCTTGTTCATGGCGCATGGAGGGGTCTTGGTCGCCTATTGTTTTAGAATGTATTCTTATGCCTTTCCTTAATTTTTCATCATTCAGGGAGGGTGTACTAATGATTCTTGTGAATAATGGGTGAATAATTTCTTAAAATGAGTAATAAATAACGTGTATATGATGATTAGAAGATAATAGGTGTCAATGAAATAATGCGCTAGGAGTGGATTGATGTTGATCGCCAGTTTTATTTTCTATCCTTTTTGATGATCTGATTAGTTGTTACTATATGGCCTTCTAAAAATCATGTGTATTGTTTTTTTTTCATGGGTGATTCTTCATAACTATAGTTGTTTTCTTATAAATAATTGGTGTAAATACTAATCCTCCTAATCACATATACCTAGTTAAATGAAATGGATGCCCTATGATGAAAAATCTTTTGTGATCACCCTTGTTTAATAAGGTGGGTTAAAGAATAGAGGTCACCCAATCTGAATACATATTTTTTGTTGGTTTATTTGTGTGTTGTGATTTTTTGGGTTCTGTGACATTGTGTGGGTTGAGTGTTGCTATTGTTGGGAGCGTAGTTATTGGTACATGGGTGGTAAGGGGACTTGGTTCTGTGATAAGGGTGTGTTATGCGTCTGTAGTGAGGTTATGGTTTAATGGTACTTATTGTGGTCTTTGTGTGTGTGGTAGTACAGGTGGGGTGTTTGAATCTTAGGTTGACAAACTGATTGATTTTAGAATGGATGGATTTAGAGGAAGTGGAAATGCCCATGTTTGTGTTGTGTCTATAAAGCGGTGTTTGGCAGTGGGACTGCAATGTGGTTATGGACTTGTTATGTAGTAGGACAACATTTGGGAAAATTTTGGGCTGTGGGACTATAGGTTTGGGTTCTGTTGTGACTTTATGTTAATAGGTGTGTCGGATGTGGTGTTTTTGTGCTGTAGGGCTTCCAATTTTGGTTGTGAGGGCAAGATTGTGGGGTATAACATTAAATAATGATAGTTGGCAGTGGTTGAATGGGTGTTTATGGAAAAAGTGAGTGTGCAGTGGGACATTAGGTTGGACGTTATTTATTGTTTTATGAATGGGTGTTAAAATGGAAATATTTTACCTTGGACCCTCTGCCCCTGATCAATGATGACAGTACCAAATAACTATGTGGGTTAGATGACAAAGTGATTAGTTAATTAGGCTCATCAACTTTGAGAACGGTTGTAGATGTTGTTCATGGTAGTTCGCTAGGTTGTGATGGAATAAATTAAATTGAACCCTTAATAAAAACAATGGTAGATGGTTGGATGAAAAAAGTTGTTGGGATATGCTTTGGTAGTGGCTATTTGTGTGGTTGTCCATATAGGGGTAGTAACAAATGTGGTTCTATGTGGGCTGGTTGTTCGTTTTGGGACCCATAGTTTGGGATAAGTATTTTCTCACTTATATCAATAAATTGTAGTTCCTTGTGATTTTTAAATGAAACCTTCCCTTGTTGAGGACCATTTTCCGAACACCCCCATTTCATGGATGATGGTTTCTCTCCCAACATCCCGGTGGGAGGATAGATGGGGGGTTATTGAATTTCTTCCTCACACCCTCTTCTTGGTTCTTACTACTTGAGTGTATCCTGTCAGGCTATAATGGCTTGAGGATTACCATTTTCCAAGATCCTTTGGTCAGTTTTGTTGTGGACAAGGGGCCTAGGTTTTTATGGGAAATGATTTTTTTCTTAAGCATCTTTGGGATAATGACCAAGCGTTTTTGGGAGAGAGGCATGGTTGTTGTGGGCCAGGTGTCTCTAAGAAATATGCATGGTGTGGTTGTGTCCTAGGAGTCTATAGGTAGGGTTGGTGTGTGGTTTGAGACCCAGGTGCATGTGGGTAGGTTATCGAAGTGGGAATGTGTTTTTTAAGAGTGGTAGTTTCAAGACATTATCCATTTGGAATGAGAAGTTTACTTGTGGGAAAGTGGTGTAGGGTACCCAAATGTCGATGAACATATAATAAATTTACTAGAAATGTGTTATTTGGTGAGTGTACCTTGTTGAGTCTAGGATGGTATGTACTCATTGGTAGGTTCTTTGTGGTTCTAATATTTTCTCATAGGGGTATTAGTATATTCCCCCACTTGTGCAAGAGTGGATTTTGATTTCCTACTAGGTATGCTTGTATACTCACCCTACGTTTGTAAAACAAGTTTCAGGTTTCCATGAGAAATTTGAGGACCGTTCTGGACCTTACTGGCCCAAGCATTAGGATAATTGATATGTTTCAACTTAGTCTCTTATTATTGGTACATGTTTTGTAGCTTCGGTTGTACTTCTTCATAGTTTTCATTTAAATCATTCATGGTTTGGATTTTTCTTTCGTTTATATAAATGTTTAGTGTTTTTTGGTATTTTTCACATCTTATTTCCCAATCTCTTTTACATTAAAAAGGCTAATTCCTTCCCTTTTGTGTGATATTCTATACCCATGGTGATATTCGCCACTCCGTGGACTTTGAAGTCCAAACTTGGGGTGTCATTATCTCTCATTCAACATGATGAACGAAGAGTTTGGCACATTGTTTCCCCTTCCCTTCACTTGAGGAAGACAGATCGAGACCGAATGGTATTAGATCCTGATGGTTGAGAGATATGATGGATTTAGGAGTTAGGAACAATGAAAATCACATGAGATAGTTGGTAAATGGTATTTGGTGATCTTGTTGCATGATGTAGGTCAGGGAAGACCTGCTAGTACAGTAGATTTTAAGGACTCCCATGATCTGATACAAGGAATATTGACCTATTGAATAACCAAGTGAGGCTACATTGATTATAGGGTAGAGACCCTAGGAAAGGTACATGCATCATAATGACTTGTGTTCTTGTATTTCTTGGATTATTTTAGTATTTAAAATAAATGATGAGTTAAAATGAATTTAAAAGAAAATTTTAAAACTATCTAAGCATTGGAGTTATTTTTTTCCTTTTTCATCTATGTAATCCAGATGTCACCCTCATGTGGTATGATTAGTTGAGGCCCAGTAGGCTAACCTGGTCGATCAGTGAAGGACTGGTCAAGAGGGGGAAGATTATTTATGGAAACAGACCCTTCGTGCTTTCTAGTGGAAAACCCTGGGAAGGTACGAAGGCAACGTTTCATATTTAGATACAAATATCTAGCTTGAGTAGCTGACAATCACCTTTTACATTGATCTGTGATCTGAGGGAGTATTGGGTTCCTATAGTAGTGAACCAGATGTGAGGAGAGGTGCGTCAGTGGTGAATGAGTTACCACTGGAAGATTAAAAAGACCGATCTCTCATGGGATGACTTTGAAAATGAGTTTTGGGTAGAGATACTTTTCTCGATGATGAAGGTCGAGAATAGTCAGGAGATACTCTCCCTCTAAGAGGGGAGTGTGTCTATTAGGTAACTGGGGATCATGTTCAACGATCTCTAATTCTTTTCTCCAAATCTTTTTTCAGATGGCGAATCGCGAGAGATACTCTTTGTGGAGGCACTTTGACCTTCTCTTTAGTATGTCATCACTCTCTTTACCCTACTGACATACTAAGAATTTCATAAGAAAAAAATAGGTAATAGAGATGATGAACTCATAAGGAGGTGTGCCACGATAGGGGAGCGAGATGAGTTTGTTCAAGGGGAAGGCAGTCAGCAGCAGGTCTCTAGCGTCCGGGCCTTCTAGGTTTCAGCTAGTGGGAAGTAGGCCTCCGTAGTTTCAATTTTGATCTCCTTGTCCTAAACCTTATCCCATGGTCCTGGGACCGAGGTTCTTCATCTATGGAGGTGATGGAAATATTTAGAACCAATTCCCATTTCAAGCTCAGTATGGTGGGGGTGGGCATGTTTTGCGCCCACCTTGACAGTAGTTGTTTCCATTCAGACCTTTCTAGGACCAGGGGTACTGGGATCCTTCTCCACTAATGGTAGATTGCATTGGAGGAGGCCTAACTCATGGTGATCTTCATGGACCTCAACTAGGGTGTGGTCGGGGAGGTGGTTGATAACTGAGGGATGGAGGAGCTGGGTATGGGCAGTTACACGCCACTGAGGTTGGAGTTCCTATGGAACTAGAAATTGTTTGGGGAACAATTAGTCTGTTGAGTACCCTTGCATGTTCTTTGTTTGATTTAGGATCTTCACACTATTTTGTTTCACCTAGTCTAACGAATTACTTGGGACTATAAGTAGAGATAATTTCCCTGACCCCAGTGATGAGCATGCCAGTTGGAGGTCACACCAATTTGTTTGATGTTTTCTGGGGACATAGATGGACTTTTGGGTCGTATCAGTCTTGTGGGGATATTCTTATACTATATATGCTATTATACAATATTATCATATGAATTGAATGGTTTTTTTCAGTTCACATTGTTATCGACTTCTTCTGGATAAGTTTCATGTTTTTAGGTGTGGATGGCCAGTGTGTAGTTTTTTTTGTGAGTGGAGATATCAGGTGGGCAGTCAGTGTGAGGATTCTATTGTCTCCTTTTCATCCAAGCTATCAATGGGATTAGAAGACACTGAGATGGTTGAGGTTATGATATTTTTTAGGTGTTTCTGAGATTTCTTCACAAAATTGGTTGCGAGTATACACCATCAATATGAAATTGAGTTTAGAATAGAATTATAACCTGGTGCTCATTCGATTTCGATGGATCCTTATCGGATGGAGCCTTCTGAGTTGTGGGACATGAATATTCAGGTTGAAAACCTAATGAAAAAGGGTATTATCTAGTTGAGTGTGTCACCATGGGGGTCTCAAGTCTTATTTATAAAGAAGGAATATGATGGTATAAGGCTATTCATAGACTATCAGAGACTGAATTAGGTAAAGGACAAGAACTATTACCCTCTTCTGAGAATAGAAGGTCTTTTCAACTAGATATGGGGAGAAAGTTGGGTTTCTATGATCGATATGTTTTCTGAATATCCCCAGTTGAGGTTGAAGGCGGCTAACATCACGTAAATTACTTTAAATTATAGGTATGGCCTCCTTGATTTTGTGTTCATGTCATTCTGTGTTATGAGTGCACCACTTGTGTTCATGGGGATCATTAATTATATCTTATGCAAGTTCCTAGATCAGTTCATCGTTTTTTCCATAAAAGATACTTTGATTTACTCAAAGTCATATGAGGTGTCTGCTGAGCACCTCAAGACAGTCATGGGGGTCCCATAAAACCATTAGCTCTATGGTAAGTTGTCCAAGTTCAAGTTCATGATGCAAGAGGTGCACTTCCTTGGATGTGTCTTGTGTTATCAAGGGTTAGTTGTGGACCCATCAAAGGTCGAGGTAGTTGTTTCTTCATAATCACTGAAGAACATGGTAGAACTTTTCAGCTTCACAGGTTTAGAGTTCTATTACATGAGTTTTGTTCCCAACATCTCTCGAGTTGCAGCTCCATTAAGAGATTTTACCAAAACATATTAGGCCTTAGTGTGGAGTGACCAGTGTCAGGTAGGTTTCAGCTATATGGATTGGATTTAGTCAGTTATCCAGTGCTCAATTTTCCAGAGTAAGGGGTATTGTTCAAGGTGTTATGTGATGCTTCTGGTCTAGGATTGGGATGTGTGCTGATTCAGTAGTGGGTAGTTCTCTCTAATGGGTCTAGGAAGTTACGTCTACATGAACGTATCTATTTGACCCATGATCTAGAGCATGTGGTGGTCATTTTCACACTAAATAATGGGCGACATTACCTCATCAGGGAGAAATTTTTGGTCTTCATGGATCACAATAGCCTGAGGTATATCTTCTCCCAGTGTGACCTAAACTTCCGGTGGTGAAGCTGGATGGAGTTTATCCAGGACTACAACGTCAATATCTCTTACAGCTATGAGAAGGGTAACATGTTGTTCAATGACTTATGATGTAAGTCACAAAAGTTGGTAGTTCCGGAATCCACAGATTCTAGGATGCCAATGGATGGGTTGGTTGCATTGAATTTGGATGCGATAGTAGATGGTGGTAGAGGGTGTTGGTTTTAGATGATTGTAGAGTCTTCCTTGGTATGGTAGGTGGAGGAGTCTTAGTTGGGAGACCCAAATACTAATGTGTTTCATGATCTATTTGTCTAGGGTGGTGTTCTAGTTGTAAGGTCGGAGGATAGTCATAATCGGATTTTGTTCCATGCGAAGCTATTTGTCCTAGTAGTAATGCATGAGGAAGGTATCTCCAAGTTCCATTGCTCAATTCTGATGGTTTATCCATGAGTTTCAAAGATGTAGTAAGGCTTGATGGGACAATTTTGGTGTCCCATTGTGAGGTGGTAAGTCACGGAGTTTGTGGAAAGGTGCCTAGTGTGTTAGTAGGTAAAGGAAAAGAAATGTCTTCATGATGGTCTGTTTTATACCATAGACATTCTTGAGTGGAAGTGGGATGAAATCTCGATATATTTCATAACAATAATACCCAGTAATCAGGGGTTGTGATTCTATTTGGGTAGTAGTGGATCAGTTGAAACAGTCATCTCACTTTTTAGTGATCAAGGATTCGAGTGTAGGGGATGCCTTAGCACAAAGGTATGTGGACGAGGTGGTGCAGTTGGATGGAGTTCCAAGATCCATTGTATCAAATCAAGATACATTTTTAAATCATTAGTCTGGATGGTATTGCATCATGTATTTCTTACTTAGTTACACCTCATCACAAGTTTCCATTCTCATATAGATGGACAGACAGAGAGGACCATCCAGATGCTGGAGTGACATCTCTCTGATAGATGGATTCAGAAGAAAGGTTCAAGGGATGGATGACTCATGGAGTGACCAGTAAAAATTGAGGATCATGAAGATAAGGTGCATTATGTATGGACCATTACCTTTGTTTGTGTGCATGGAGGCATGGTGGCCTCGAGACGAGTACATGGAGCGAGAGGCCTACTGTGTTCCAAGTGCTCGAAGATGTTCTGAGTTTTTTTTACATCAATTCATAATTTTATGATGTATTGCTTAACCTCGATTGTTTTGAGACGCATTATTCCCTTGTTCTCATTTTATTGTGGATAGTACTGCCAGTGGGAAGGGGAGGATATGATCCCTAATCAAGATGCATTAGTATGGATGTGATTGAACCTATGTGGGAGAGTCAGTGCCACCCAAATAAAATAGTATCTTGACATGGAGATATGGATTCCCTAATCCATATGTCCAGGTAGTGGGGCCTTAGTGTTTCTGTAGTTGTTCAGGAGATGGATATCAAGAATTGTTTCTTCGATGTTGGGGTTTTCACTCCATCTTTCTGACAAAACAAGGTAGTTTGTCCCATTGAGGTATCTGAAGGGGTGGTTGTTCGGACCTCTATTTTCCTGTGATTGGTATTAAATTATCATGGACATGAATAGTTTGATAGGTATATGATATAATGACTTGACTATCTTTGGTCCATTACTCTATTCAAATCTAGTGTGTGTGGAGTTATTGGGGGTCAGAGTGGTTTTCTTTGGGAGTTTTCCAAAAATCCAGTTTCACCGAATGGTTTCACCAAAATGGTGTCACCATAATGGTGGCACCCTGAAGGTGGCACACTGAAATGGTTGAACCATAATGGTGGCATCATAATAGTCTCACGCTGAAAGGGTGAAAACTATATAATGTCTCACCCTTTTCCAAATTTCCATTTTTTGGTGTTTTTCGATTTTCACCCATCTTACATTTTGTTCGACGTTAACCAAGTTTAAAGCCTTGTTTGGGTTTTTTTAAGGGAGTTTGAAAGGATATTAAGTATATACTTAGTAACCTAACACTCAGGGGACATTGATGTATTTAAAATACGTCATCTTGACCATAATCCCATGTTAATGGCATTTGAAACCGTGCTTCCTTTAATATAGGATCTAGATCTTCAAATTCAGGATCTTTCCTTACTAATGTGTTTTTTGTTCCCTCTTAGTGAGCCTAGTGTATTCCTCTCTAGAAGAGTTGTGCACCTCTGATAGAGCCCCCTGCTACATAGTTTTCATGGAGTTTCATGCTGCTCATGTGATCCCCTTTTCTTAGTGTAAGGAGGAGTCTTGGTCACTTGTTGATTCAGTATGGACTCGTCTTCCCCACTTTAATTGTGCATCATGCAGGGTGGGTGTACTAATGATTTTTTATAAAGAATGGGTGAATAATTTCATATAATGAGTACTAAATAAAAGTGTATATGATGATCAGAAGACAACATGGGTCAATGAAATAATAGGATGATAGGGGATTGATGTTTTTTCTCTTGTTTTCTTTATTATACTTATTGATTATGTGATATATTGTGGCTGTAAGGCCTTTTTAAAATCATTATAATTGGTGGAATTTTTCTATGCATGGTTGACACTTTATAACTATTGTTGTTTCCTTATAAATAATTTTCTAAATTCTAATCATCTTAATAATGTATATAATATTAAATGAAATGGATTCCCCAGGATGAAAACCCTATGTGATCACCCCTATTTTTCAAAGTGGGATAATTAATATTGTTTCCCAAATATGAATACATTCTATTTGATAGGTGTGGATGTGTGTTATGTTCAGTTGGGTTTTTTGGCATTGTGTGTGTTGTGTGGTGCTGCTGTTTGGATCACAGTTATGGGTACAGGGGTGGGCATGAGAGTTTGTTCTATGATAAGGGTGTGGTATGTGTGTGTAGCAGGGTTGCGTTTTAATGGTAGTTGATGAGGGATTTGTGTGTGGGGTGGTACGGGTGGTGTGTTGGAATATCAAGTTGAGAGACAGATTGATTTTGTAATGGATAGACTTATAATGAGTGGGACTACCTCATCTTATGATGTAGCCATTAAGAGATGTTGGGCAGTGGGACTGCAATGTGGTTATATACTTGTTATACAGTGGGATTAAATCATGGAAATGTGTGGGAAGTAGGGTTTTATTTTTGGGTTGTGTCATGACCTCATGTTAATAGGTGTGTCAGGTGTAGTTTTATTTTGTACCAGGGTTACTGGGTTTGGTTTTGAGGGAACGATTGTGCAGTATAACATTGAAGAATGACAATAGGCCATGGATGAAAGGGTGTCTATAGAAAAGGGGGTGCGCAATGGGACTTTAGGTTGGTTTTTTTCGGTTTTTTTTTAATTGGTGTTAAAATGGATATTTTTTACCTTGGTCTCTCTTCCCTTGTTCAATGTTGGAAGTATCGAATAACGAAGTGGGTTGGTTCACTGTGTGATTAGCTAATCAGTCTCTTCACCTTCTAATAACTATTTCAGATGTTGTGCTTATTAGTTTCTTTAGGTGGTTCTGGTTTAAATTAAAGTGAACAATTAATAAATAAATTAAAAATTGTTGGATGAAAAATGGGTTGGAATATTCTTTGGAAGTGGTTGTTTGTGCGGTTGTGAATATAGGGGTATCAGCAAATGTGGTTCTCTATGGGTTGGTAGTTTGTTTTAGGACCCATAGGTTTGGATGATTGTTTTCTTATCTAAATGTATAAATTGTATTTCCTTGTGATTTATATACCCACCCAACCCCTATTGATCACCAAGTTCTGAACGCCCCCATTCCATGGGGGAGGATGTCTTTCCTAACATCCTAGTAGGAGAATGGATGGATAATTACTGACTTTCTTCCTCGCACCCTCTTCCGAGTTCTTACAGCTCGAGTTTATCTGGGTAGGCTATAATAACTTGATGCTTACCAGCATCCAAGATCCTTTGGGAAGGTTTATTATAGACAAGGGGACCAGTTTTTGCAGACAATGATTATTTTACCAAGGGTATTTGGGATGAGGCCCATGTGTCTTCGGGCAAGAGGCGTAGTTGTTGTGGCCCAAGTGTCTGCGGGTGAGATGTGTGGTGTGGATGTGGCCTAGGTGTCTACGAGTGGGGTTTGTGTGTGGTTTGAGGTCTAGGTATGTGTGGAAAGTTTGGGTAAGTGGGACAACATTTTGTAAGTGTGGTAGCATCAAGAGATTAGGTGTTTGGAATGAGTCGTTAACTAGTGGGAAAGTGGTGAGGGGTACCCAAGTGTAGATGTTCTTATAATAATTTATTTGACTTGTGTTATTTATTGAGTGTACCTTAGTGGGGTTGGGCTGGTTTGTACTCCTTAGTATGTGTTTCTTTATTCTATTATTTTCTCATAGGTGCATTAGTATGTTCCCACACTTATGCATAGGTGGATTTAATTTTCTTACAGGTTAATATTGTATATTGACCCTAAGTTTGTAAAACTATTTTAAGGTTTCAAAGAGGGAATTGAAGACCATTATAGACTTTACTAGATCGAGCGTCGGGATAGTTGATGTGTTTCTTCTTTGTCTCTTTCTTTTGGTACTTTTTTTGGTACTTTGGTTTTACTTTTGTCACATTTTATATTTAAATCCTACAAGGGTTTCATTTTGGTTTCTTTTATTAACATTTTTGGTGTTGTTTGGGATTTTTACCATCTTATATCCCGATCCTATTTACATTAAAAAGAGTAATTCCTTCCATTTGGTGTGAGATTCAATATCTGTGGTGCTTGTCTCCACTAAAGGGCCTACAAAGGCGGGACTCAGGGGTCATTATCTCTCCATCATCTTGAAGAAGGAAGGGCATGAAACATTATAGCCCCTTCCATTATCTTGAGGAAGGCAGGTCATCACAAAACGTGTATCCAAAATCAAAAAATTATGGAGTGGGAAAGAGATAAGGTTGATACACACCCCATCCAATCAAATATATACAATTTATTATATTGTTTCAATCCCTTTACCTCTTGAATTATTACTTTTAAAATATGAACTTTTACTATGGTGTTTAGTTGTTAGCTAAGGAAATTTTTATTTAAGAATCAAAAATAAAATGATCATTAAGACATAATTTGGTCCAAAAAATTAAAAAATTTAAATAAATTTTATTTTATTCAATTTCTAATAGTGATAGAAATTAATTTTTAAAAATAATTGTATAATATATAAAAATAATTTTTTGAAAACTATAATTTTAGTTCTAAAATATAAAATATGGGTTCATAAATTAAAACCAACATTTTTCAAATTATAATTTCACTTATAAAGTAAATATTTGATCTTAAAAATTTTAATGAATTTATAATTCATACTTGTATAATGAAAATGTCATAAAATTCATGTTATTTGTATAAATGTTTTTTTGAATTATTCACCTAAAACTAAATATTTTTTTAAAAACCCCAAAAAAAATCACATGAAAATATTAGTATGATGAATCCAAAAATAATTTTTATTTTTTCAAATTATAATTATATAATATATAAATTTAACTTCAAAATAAATAGATGAGATATAATGAAATCTTTTTTATAGGAAAATTTCTATTTATAATATTAACCATTAACTTTCAAATTTAATATAATTTAATAATTAAATTACTATGAACTAATTGTTCATATAAAATATATTTTATCATACCTAATCATAATTTTCTTTAAATATATATTCATGTCACTTAAAAATGAAATATTTCGTAAAAATTCATTTTGAAGAATACAATGATAGTATTAGTAATTTTAGATATACAAATTAAATTTCATTCATATTAAATGTAGTCTTTATTTTAGTTATTTAAATATTTCATAAATTGGTTACTAATATTCATTAAATCTAATTAAAATGGATTGTTTTTAATGGTCTAAACATATCATTTTTTCATAATACTTTTGTGTTTTATGTGGAGACATTTGTGAAACATATTGTATATTTATAGAAAATATGTAGTTAACTCTTAAGTTATTACATTCTACCCCATTAATAAATTATTTTCTTGCAATATTAATTATTACTTATTGAAGAAAGTAAGTAATTGTATTATTATCATATTCATAATTTTGGTTATAACCTCTAATATGAAATCTACCTTACACTCTTTGGTTATATCTTGTTACTTATCATTCCTCTAACACCCTTATCCATTCATACGATCATATCCCCATGTATGTATATTCACTAATAATATATTTTTCATAAAATAATTTTCCCAAAACCATTTTAATACTTAAGACATTAAACCATAGATAAACCATAAATCCTTTCAGAAATTAAAATTTTCTTTAACACTTAAATTGAATTGAATCAAACACCATCAATTAGATACCACAATCCAAAAAATTAACATCTCAGGTAACTAAAAAATAATTTGTTTTTTTGTTGGAATTAAATACTTAAATACCTTATAAAATTATAATGAAATAAGTGATATTTATATAAATTAAGGAATATATAAAAATAGAATAATAACCTAATATATGAAACTATAAATTAAACTCATGGATATTAAAAGTAAAAATATGATATATTTATTTCATGGAATTATTAAATGATTTTTTTGAGAATGATAACTAAATTGTTTGTATTTTTGTGAAACATAAATGTTTATTTATTTTTTAATTAAATAATTTAATGAATTAACATAAATTTTATTTTCATAAAATATTTTAATAAATTACTATTTTATTTTCTTGTTATTATAAGATACTTTTATAATACCTTTATTAGGTTTTTAGGGTGTTATAAAATCAGTTATAGTTTTAAAATGTGTATTTTTTGAATATATTATCGTTTTAATTAAAAATTATTTTTCTCAAATTTAGAAAAATAATTTCATAAATTTAGTTTAATTTTTTAATTATTCACATCAACAAATGTTAAGGGTAAAAAAAATTTATTTTCAAAAATACTTGAATTTTTTTTAATAGTGAAATATGGTAATTTACGATATTTAACAAATTTAAGAATTATTGAGTCATTGATGTTATATGGCAGTTGTTAAGAATAATATATCAAACTATAATTATTAATATATATATATTTGGTGATAATTCTATAACTATTCATGTTCTTGAGAAAAAATAATATACTAATTTCTATAATAATGAGAAAACACCCCTCTGATCGGCTATAAATACCAACGCTCACCTCCTCTTCCCCTCAAACTTAAAATACATGTAGAATGATTAATTTCTAGCCAATTCTCTTACCAAAACACTTCCCAATGTACAAGACCTTATTTTCTGACGCAAATTCCAAAAACAGTTCCTTAAGAAGATTCTCAAGGAGGAGAATTCAAGACATACAATCCTCTATCTGTTTCTTTTATTTTATTTTCAATTTCAATTATTTTCTTATTCTCTCCGAACCTCCACTTCTCAAAGTGGAATGAAAACTCAAATATATAATATATACTATAAATTTACCATGGTTATGGAAAAATTCATCATAAAACCCCTTCTCCTCTACCTTTTATTCTAAAAATAAAAACATCATATGTAATGTGTCGATTTACCCATATTGTGGATGATGTGTTTTCATTTTACTTTACCACCATCAAGTATGGTCATAAAACCATTAATATGATTAAATAGTATTTTTTTTACTCATTATATGTTACATTATGTTCTAGATCCATTTTTTATAAATAATATTAATTAATAAAACAAAAAGTGGTTCATAATGATCAATATTCACCAAAATCAAATAATGTTATCAGTAATGTTTTATCTAATGATTCATTCTCATGAAATATAACCAAAATGATATATAATAACATTTAATATTCTATAGTTTCATTAATATCATTTAATTTCAATTCTGGATAACTACTCTTATTTTATATTATTTTCCACACATGTATACAAGTAAACCCATCATGAAAACAAAGGAAATGAACACCCCCAAACGATAAAATTGTATCTTATAACTCATAAAAAAGGCCATAAATTGAAATATTAAAATTATAATAAATAAATTACATGTGTAAAAGTTTCTAAATCAATTATTTAATTGATTTAACTTGATTATCCCGAAAATTAAGTTCAAGTGCAGAACACATTTGGACAGAAGTTAGGGGATTCTACCTGAACTCCCAATTTTCCATTAGGTTACTCTTTATCTCTCCTTACTCCAATATACTAATTCCTTTTTTAATTATTATATATGATATTTATGTTCCAAACTCATTTATCTAGATCATGTTTTATTTATTTGATAGGTAAATACATGTTTTAAAAAAAACATTCTCAATTCTTCCAGATAAGAAAGCCAGATTTAAGGGAACATCCAGATTTCTCACCCACTTTCAACTGAACTCTGTAATATGCTTTAATACAAAATTATTTTAAAATAATAACTCATTACGAACAATATATTTTAAATTTTTGTGTTTTTATCCATTCATAAAAGAAAATCCACAATGAACTGACCATGGAATCATTGAAATAAATGCACATGAAACAAAGAAAATAACAATATATTATTAATAAATGTGTGGAATATTGTAATAATAAGATAGTGTAACTAATTATAAATATTAATATTTTTCTATAATATATTAATATCACAATTTAAACCATTAAAAATTATGTTTGAATATGTTTGATGTAAGATGAACCAAAGGCAAGGGACTTTCTTTCTAAAATCCTCCTTAATGACTATTTATAAAATTTCAAAAGGAATATTTTTATGATGAAAGTATTCGTGTTTTATGATTATTTTTTGGTTCTTGGTATGTTTTTATAAAGAAGGGTGTGACCTATATATCCCTTCAATGCATTTGTTATGTTTATATTGGAGGCCAACCGCATGGTTACTCCAAGTGTAATTGTGACGTTTATATCATAAGGTAGTCATCAGGGTTACATTGTATGGTAGTCATGAGGGTTACAAATCATATAGTTTCTGAGAGGGTTACAATATGAATGAACTAATTACCTATTTTAATTTTATGGTTTTATTTATGTTTTCTATGTTTTATGGAAATATATTACTTTCACAAACTAATCTAAATGATACATTTGGGTTAGAAGTATGTCTTTTTGAAAAAAAAATTCATATGTTTTTAAGTATTCATGTATTAGTGTATTGTTTATTTATTTTTATTACTGAGTTTATTGTTCTCATCCCATGTTTCAAAATATTTTCCACATTTTTTAAGGATAGATAAGAGAAATTAAGAAACAAAGATAAATGTTGTGAAGAATTCATGTTTTATTAGAAACATTTTTATTTCGGAATAAATGGATATTGTTTTAGTGATATAAACTTTTTATGATTATGTGTTTTCCTAATAAAATTCTTTAAAACTCTAAACTGAAAAGATATTTTTTTAATATAATAAGTGTATTCTAGTTGACTAAACTAGATTATGTAATGTTTATGGTCGGGTCCTTATAGTTAGTATCAGAGCATGGTTTAGATAAATTTAAGGGTTAAGATTATGATAAAATGACACCATATATGATTTTACCATTTTTATATATTTAAATAATTTATTATTTTAAGATTACAAATTTTCTTCATCTAAGATATCTCTTTTTAGCATGGTTTTCCAATGAAGAAATAGGGAAGCTAATATTAGAAGGAACTGAGAGGCTAATATCTTTCTAAATCTACCAACTTTAATGGTAGGTATTGGAACTGAGAAGTTTGTGAATGTAATGGCACAACTAATACTGTAAATAAATGTAGGTGTCATCCATGCAAGAGAATAACCAAAAATTCCACAAATAAAATTTTTTATAGTGGAACATTTTATGATGAAATACCCTATGACTTATAATGGATCTTCTAACCTAGTGGTCACTGAAGGGTGGATTAAATACCTTGAAAAAGTATTTAATTCTATGGGGTGTTCAAATAACCAAAATTTTAGTCTTCTTATTTAATTTTTTAAGGTAAAACTGACTAATTGTGTTCAATGGCAACGAATATCATGAATTGTGGTGAGTTCGAAGCTTACAAATGGGATGAATTTAATAATGTTTTCTTTGAATAATATTTTCCTTAGGTGATTAAACGTAGTTTAGAAAATATATATCAATTTAATCAAAAAGGGGAAGCATTCGTGGCCATTTATGAAGAAAGAATCACTTGATTGGCAAGGTATGCTTCAGAACTTATTCAATATCTTGATAGTAAAATAAATCAGTTCTACTCAGGATTAAATCCTTGATATTAAATAGAATTTCCGTTCCATGAATTAAAATTTTGTGAGAAACAATTATAATGTGTTGAGAGGGTAGAAAAAGAGTTTTCTGAGGATAATGTGAACTTTAACAACAATTGGAAGAAAAGGACTAGATGGTAGGTAGTATGTAGAAAATAACCAAAAAAAATATGAAGGTATGAAAGTCGAGTTTCTGATTTGGGAATAGTTTGGTAAAAACACCCCGGGGAATTCTTTATCAAAATTTGGAATTGTTTTTATATGGTAAGTTTGGAAATATGGCTGGATATTTCCATTAAAATGATCTTAATATTATTTCTAATAAGAAAAATCTAAAGTTATTTAAATGTGGTGGGATGGGGCATTATAAAAATGCATACCCAAAGAAAGAACTGAATGATATAATGAAACTAGATTATAAGTATAATTGTTTAGTTAAATCCTTTGTAACTACATTAGAAGATGTTAGGCCATCCAACGAAGTGGTATCAGGTAATTTGTTTGTTCACTTAGATTTTTCTAATGTTTTGATTAATATGAGGTCTACACATTCCTTTATTTCTGAACAATTTTTTGTTAAATTGGAAATTTAACATCAAGAAATTAATCAGTAATTATGGTTAAAAAACTAGGAGGAATATTTAGGAAAAATAACTATAATAATTTTCATGTTGTTGTATGTAGAATGAAATTAACTACAAACATTGTTGTTCTTCCCATAATTGAAGTTTTATGTTATTTTGTGTATGGATTGGAATTCTGTTTATCATGATAAGATTGATTATAGATATAAAGAAGTTTTTTTTCAGAAAGAGTTTTAGTTTTTATACAAGAATGAACACATACCATTGATAACATATCAAGAAGCTGAGAAACTATAAAAATATTGAAATAAAAATTATCTTGAACATATTTTTTAAAACAAGGGAACTTTTCATTTTAATGTTGTGTCATTGATAAAATAATAAAAAGATATATTTCTCGATGAGTTTCATAGTGTTATACCTAATTTGGAAGTTGAATTTACCATTAATTTATTTCCTAATACTAAGAAAATTTCAAAACCTCGTTTATTAATCGCTCAAGTTAATATTCTTGAATTAAAAAGCAGTTACAGGAGTTTCTTGATAAAGGCATCATTCATCCTTGCACTTCACTATGGGGTAATCATATTTTTTCGATTAAAAATAAATATGGTTCTATGAGGATTTTCACTGACTATATAGATTTGAATACCTTACAAGTAAGAATAATTATCCACTAAATCATATTGATGAGTTGTTTGATCAGCTCCAGGGAGTCTAATATTTTTCCAAGATTGACTTCAGATCCAGGTAATATTAGTTGAAGGTGAAGAAGGATGACATTCCAGAAATATCATTCCATAATAGATATGATCATTATGAGTTTATTATTATGCCGTTTGGTTTAAAACATTATCATGTTGTGTTTTTGGATCATATGGATAGAATTTTCTAGGAATATTTGGACAAGTATGTTGTTTCTTTTATTGAAGATATTTTGTTGTTTTACAAAATTTATAAAGATCCATAAAATTATTTATTTATTGTCCTAAACACTCTCAAATAAAATAATTTATACGGAAAATTTAGAAAATGTTATTATTTTTAATGAAATATTTCTTTTCATGGGAACATTTTAAATAATAATGGCATAATATTTTATCTCCCCAAAACAAAAGTGGTTGATGAATGGAAAAGACCTACAAAGGCTTCCAAGATTCATAGTTTTCATTGATTATTCCGCTATTACAAATGGTTTTTTAAATACATTTCATGGTTATCTAGTCTTCTAAAAAAGTTAACATGAAAGGGGGATATGTTTATTTACATATAAGACTATGATGATTGTTATTATGAAATGAAAAGAAGATTGTTGAATGCTCCAGTTTTGGATCTGCCTTCTAGAAATGGTTGTTTTTTCATCTACCATGATTATCCATTAAAGGGACTTCTATGTGTTCTAATGAATAATGTTTTGGTAATTTCTTATTCTTCAATACAACTAAAACCTAAGGAGTTAAATTATACCATGAATGATTATGAATTATTATCTCTGGATTTCACCTTGCAAATTTGGAGGCATCATTTATATGGATGAAAATGTGAAATATATACTGGACATATATTTTTAGTTATATATTTACTAAAAATGAATTGAACATGAGGAAAATTAGATTCCTTGAATTGATAAAATATTATTATTGCACAATAATTTAACATCTAGGAAAGGAAAACAAATTGGTCGATTCCTTGATTTGAAAACATCATGGTACATTAAGAATGTTATGTATGTAATATGTCCCCTTGATTAATTAATTGATTAATTTTGGATTAGAAGTTATTGGTAAACAAAATTCCTCTTTTTTGAGTTTCAATGCAGTGATCTCTATCAGAATGAATTAAGAAAGCATTGAATGAAGACCATGAGTAGTATAAAAAGGTATAATTGTTTAAAAAGAGTAATTTTCCAAAATTTAAATTTCATAAATATTGTGTATTGAGATTTGGAAATATATTATTTGTTCGTTGTGATATCTAGATAAAGAAATAATTGTTATGTAAAACTCATAGTTCTCCATTTTTAGTTCATCCTGGAAGCACTATGCCATACATATAACTTTAGGAGTATTACTAGTGGTATAGAATTTAAATAGATATTGCATATTTTAAAATGAAAGGTTTGACTTTTCAATAGGTTAAAGAAGATTGAGAGCTACTAAAGGGTATGATTTACAATATCCCAGTACCATAGTACAAATGACAAAATATAGCCATGGAATTCCTAGTGGAACTACAAAAGACATCTTGAGGAAGAAATTTGTTTTGGGTTATTGTTGACTGAATAACTAATTCTACACATTTCCATCCTATTCGATATACTATAACTTGGAACCATCTTTCTCGAATATAACTCAAAGAGATTATCATGTTACATGGAGTTACTCTCTGTATTGTAACTGATCGTGATACCAGGTTCACTTATCTATTTTAGAAATTGTTTCAGAAGTCATTGGGAACTAAATTAATTTCCACCATATTCTTTCATCCTCAATAAAATGGATATATGTAACAAAAAATTCAAAAATTGGAGGATATTATTTGATCATGTTCAATGGATTACTAGGAATGTTGGGATCATCATATTTCTTTAGTTGAGTTTTCTTATAATAATAGTTTTCATTCAACAATACAAATGGAAAATTTTGAGGCATTATATGGAAAGATGTGTCAAACTCTAATATTTGGGATGAATGGGATAAAATAAAGGTGATGGGACTAGAATTATTAGACAAAGTGTATGAGAAAGTGATGATGATCTAGCATCACATGAGGACATCTCAGAGCAGGCAGAAAAGTTATACAGAAAACATAAGAAAAGACATTTATTTTAAAGTAGGTGATCATGTTCTCCTTAAAATCACTCCTTGGAAAAGTGTTATGTGATTTTATAAGAAAGGAAATCTAACCCCATTGTTCATTGGGTCTTAAAAAATATTGGAGAAAGTTGAACCAATTTCCTACCGAGTAGCTTCACCACCAAGTTTATCTCAGGCACACAATTTTTTTCATGTTTTGATGTTATCAATGTATGTTCCAGATTCATCTCATGTTTTGATCCTGTAATTGGTTCAGTTAGAAGATAACATATCTTATGAAGAGAAACATGATCATATTGTTGATCTTAAAGAGCAAGAATTGGGGAATATGGTAATTCACTAGGTTAAGGTTTTGTGGAGAAACCACATAGTTAATGATGGAATATGTGAATCAAAAAATGCTATATGGGAAAGGTTTCCTCACTTTTTATTAGGTAAATAAAAATTTTGAGTATGGAATTTCTTTAAGGTGTGGAGAATTTAATTACTCAGTTACTTATAAAAAAAATATGTTTTCATCCGAGAATTAAATAGTAAAATTCATTATAAATTTATAATGAAATGAGTAATATTTAAAAAAATTATGGAATATATACAAATAGAATAGTACCATTACCAATGAAATTATAAATAAAATCCATTTATCTTAATAGTGGAAATAGAATATATTTATATCTTGTAATAAGTAAATAAATGTTTTGAAAATGATAAATTATATGTTGGTGTTTTTGTGAAACATAAATGTTCATTTATTATTTTATAATTAATTTAATGATTTAAAAAAATTATTTTTATAAAATAGATTCATAAATTATTATTTTATGATCTTATGATTATGATATTACTTTATGAGGCCATGATTAATTTTTCATGATGTTATAAAATCAATTATAGTTTAAAAATAGGTATTTTTTGAATAAAATTATGATTTTAATTAAAAGAAAATTTTATCATATTTATAAAATCATTTACATAAAATTGAATTCATTTTTTAATTCCTTACATTGAAAAATGGTTGAGGTAAATTTTTTGATTTTTCTAAAATACTTGAATATTTTGTGAATAGTGAAATACGATAATTTACTGTATTTATCAAATTCATGAATTATTGAGTCATAGATGATATAAGAATGATGTAAGCCCAAAATATAAAACTCTCCTCATTATTTTAGTTTATATAGTGATAATATTCACACTATTCATAGTGTTGATCGAGAATAATAAATTAATGAATATAATAATAAGAAAACAAATCTCTCATCCTCTATAGATGCCACCCCTCACCAACTATTCTCCTCACACATAAAAATATTTTATTTTATTTAATTTCTACCCAATTCTCTCCCCAAGAAACATCCACTCTCCAAGACATTATGGCCTCACCAAAAGTCTAAAACCATGTACCTTAAGGAGATTCTCAACGAAGATAATTCAAGAGGTAAATTCCTCATTCTTTTTCTTTTATCTTCTTTTCAATTTTATTTATTTTTTTATTATCTCTACTAATACCATTATCACAGTGAAATTAAATCAAAAATATATTATATATCCAAAAATGTTATCATGTTGATGGAAAAATTCATCATTAAAACTCATCTCCTCTACAGTTTATTCTAAAAATAAAAACATAGTCATTGGGGTGTCAATTTATAGACATCATAGACGATGTCTTTTAATTTTCTTTTACCACATTCAAGGCTGGTCATAAATCCATTGTTATGGTTAAATTATATTTTATTGTATATATTATATCTTATATTATATTCTAGAACTATTTTTATACATAATACTAATTATTAATACAAAAGTGGTTTTTAATGAACAAAATTCACAAAAATATACTAACGTTCATCACTAATGTTTTATATAATGATTCATCCAAATAACATATAACAAAAAATATATATAAGACCATTTAATAATATTTATGTTCATTAAAAAAAATTAATTTCAATTTTGGACAACTATTCTCATTTTATATGATTTTTCATACATGTATACCAGTAAACCGATCATAAAAACCCCAGAAATGAACACTCGAAAATGAAATGATTGTATATTATAACATAGGAAAATTCCTATAAATAAACTTAATAAAATTATATTAAAATAAATACAAGTATAAAAGGTTCTGAATTAATCAATTAATTAATTCAACTTGATTTTCCTTGAATTTAAGTTCAATTGCTTAACTCTTTGGGAAATAAGTTATCGGATTCTACCCTAACTCCCATTTTTCTTTTGGGTTACTTTTTCTCTCTATTTACTCCAATTTAATAATTATTTATTTTTATGTAACTCTTATATATTATTTTTATATATTCGAAACTTTTTTATCCAGAGTATTTCATTTTTATTTGATGGGTAAATACTTGTTTTAAAAAACTTTCTTTTCTCAATAATTACCAATAAATAAACCAAATATAAGTGAACTTTCCGATTTCTCATCCATTTTCAAGTGAACTCCATAATATATTTTAATATGCCATTATTTTTATAAAATAAATCATTACAAATATCTTGTTCTAATTCTATATTTATTATCCCTTTCGACAATAAAATCCATAATGATCCAAACATGGAAACAATGAAATAAATGCACCTGAATCAATAAAAATAAAAACATATTATTAATAAATGTGTGTAATGTTGTTATAATGAGGTCATATATGTAATTATAAATATGAATATGGTTTTAAAATATAAGAATAACACTAATTAAACCATTATATAGGAGGATTGAATATGTTATAATTAAGACTATTCTGAGGTAAGAGACTTTCCTTTTAAAATACTCTTTAATGTGTCTTTAAAAAAATTTAAAAGGAGTGTTTATATGATGAAATTATTCGTGTTTTATGATTTTGTTTCATGGTAATTTTTTATGATGATGGGTGGTGCATATATATCCCCCAAATTCATTGGGTATGTTTAGGGTGGAGGTTAGTCGTATGGTTACTTCAAGTGTAACTTCGATGGTTACATCGTAAGGTAATCGTGAGGGTGATATTGTAAGGTAGGCATGCCGGTTATAAATAATATGTTGTTTTAGAGGTTAAAATATTATGTAAGTAATTCCCTAAGTTACAATTATGGTTTAATTTATGTTTTATCTGTTTTATGGAAATATCATTTTTTTTATAATGTAATATTTATGATACTTATGGATAAAAAGTATGTCTTTGTGAAAATGATTCCATAAGTTTGTAAGTATTCATGGAATAATAGTTGATTCACTTTTTAAAATTTTCCATAATAATATTTTTTCCCTCATCCCCAGTTTTAAAATTTTTTTCATAGGTTTTATGATGGGTAAGAGAAAAGAAGAATCAAAGATAAATGTTGTGAATAATACTTTTTTTATTAAAAACATTTGTGTTTTGGAAAAATTGGATACTATTTTAGTGGTACCCATTTTGTATTAATGGATATATTATTGACCTAATTATATAAATCTATAAATTTAAAAGATCATTGGGAATAAAGTAAGTGTATTCTAGTTGAATCAACCAGATTATATAATGTTTAGGGAAGGGTCCTTATAGTTGGTATCAGAGCACAGTTTAGATAAATTTAGGTTTTGGGATGATATTAATAGAATACCATAAATTATTTTTGCCATATGTTTATATTTAATTGATATATCATTTTAAGATTAAAATATTTATTTATCTATGATATGATTGTTTAGAATGGTTTTCCTCTGAAGAAACAGTGAATCTGGTGTTAGAAAAAACCGCGAGACTGATATATTTCCAAAACCACAACCTAGAAAGTTAGGGATTGGAACCAAGTAGTTTGTGATACTAATACCTCATTTATAATAGGATATAAATTTTGGGGAAATCTATGACATATGATAAATATAAGTACCACAAAGGAACATGATGATAGTGGAACATTTTATGAGGTATCACCCTCTGACGTTTAGTAGATCTTCTATCCCAGTGGTGGCTAAAGTGTATATTAAAGCCCCTGAAATGAAATTAGATGTTATGGGGTGTTAACATAATCAAAATAATGGTCTTACTATTTAAAATTTTAAATGTAAATTATATTAGTGTTGGTCAATGGTAAATAATATTAGAAATAGAAAAGATATTGAATCCTTGAAATGGGATAAAATTAAGAATGTTTTCCTTGAAAACTATTTCCTTTGGTGGTTTGAATTGGGATTGAAAAGAAATTACATTAATTGAAACTAAAGGAGGATGATTTAATAGCTGTGTATGAAGAAAAATTCATCCCATTGGCAAGGTATGCAGAAAATATTATTCAATATATTGAGAGTAAAATCTGTTATTTTTACTCAAGATTGAATCCAATATATCAAAGGTAATTGGCCTCCTGTGATTTCAAAAGTTATGAAAAACATGTCTGATGTGTTTTGAGGGTAGAAATGGAGTTTACAAATGATCATGTACACTTTGAAAAAAATCATAAGAAAATTTCCAAATGGGAAGCAATGGGTAAGAATCAATCAAAGAAATATGAAGGTAAAAAAATCATATTTCCAGTTTGTAATAAGGGTGATAAAAAGAATTGTGGTAAATGCCTTGACAAAACTAGTAAGTTTATTCTATGTCATATGTTTGGACATATGGATTGAAATTTCAATGAAAATGATCTTATGATTAATTCTTAAACTAAAACTGCTAAATTTTTTAAATTTTGTTAGATGGGTAATTAGGAAAATACCTACCCAATGAAATAAATGAATGATAGAAAACAACCAAATTTTAAGGAGAAAGGTGTAGTGAAGTCTTTTGAAACTATATTAAGAGATGTTGGTATATTTAATATAGTGGTGTCAGGTACTTTGTTTTCTTACTCATATTTTTCTTATGTTTTATTTTCTATGGGGTATATATATTCCTTTATTTCTAAGAAATGTTTCGGTAAATTAGAAATTTCAACTTAAGAAATGAAATAAGATCTTATGGTATAAAAAATGGAAATACTATGGAAAAGTCTCTAAAAGAACATTCTTGTTGTTTTCTGTGAAAATATAATACCTGAAATCCTTTTGTTCTTCCCTTTACAGAGTTAGATGTTATTATGGGTATGTATTAACTTTATATTTATCATGCTATGATTTATTTTAGATCTAAAGAAGTTTTTTTCATAAATCATTTCAGTTTATATAAATGAATAAACTGAGAACATTGATAATATATCACGAAGATGAGAAGCTATTAAAAGACAGAAATTAAAGTTATCTGGCACATATTGTAGGACATAAGGGAACTATTCCAATAATGTATGTTCCAGTGGTAAATCAATACCCAGATTTTTTTTCTCAATGAGTTGCTAGGTCTCATACTTGATTGGGAAGTTTAATTTACCATTGATTTAGTTCCTCTTTTAAAACAAATTTCAAAACCCATTATCGAATGGCTCAATTTGATCAATTTAAATTGAAAAGGTAGTTGTAAGAGATTATTTATAATAGCTTCATTAATCATAGTGCTTCACTATGGGGTGAACTTATTTTATTTGATAAAAATAAGTAGTGTTCTATGAGGCTTTTCACTAATTATAGTGCTATGAATGACATTAAAATTAAGAATAATTATCTTCTACCTCATATTGATGAATTTATTGATCAAATATAGGGAGATTAGTAATTTTTTCATGATTGTCATGATATCTAGTTACGACCAGCTAAATCTGAAAAAAATATGTCATTCAATAAACATAATTTTTTACTATATATGGGCATTATGTAAGGACCTGACCCAAGTTCCCCGGATCCGATGCCTTATTGTATTACATTGGCATATATACAAGGAAAATATATCCCAAAGGACAAATTATTTTAGTTTATTTTGGAAATAAGATATATATATAAGTTTAAAATTACATCTGGAAGGGAAATATAATACAAATTTATTCCATTAAAAACATCCATGCCTCCTAGATTATGCCTAAAAGTCACTCGTACTAACTTATTCATATACTGGGAAAATGAAATATAGTAAAGTTTGATCTCAAATTCTTAGTAAGAGTAAGCAATACAGTGGATGATAACATAAACATAAACATTTTTAAAGGTGAAAATTTGAAAACACACACCTTTATAAATAAAAAACATGAAAGCATTATGGAAGGAATATGAGCTGTGTAAATAATGCCATAATAAAACAAAATCATTGGTATTATACTAGTTGAATATCTGCATAAAGTTTCAATTAATAGCTTCATAATGAGGAAGTTTCCTATGTCGGACATTCCGAAACATTTTTCAAGTCCTCTTCCACGACATCTAAAAATGATTAAGGCCTCAGCCAAAACCATATATATAATTGGGAAAGGCCTCAACCAATTCCATGTCTATTTGGCTCATTAGACCTACCAATGCATCGAGGGGATATAGTGGGCCCCACCCATCGGATAATAAGTAAAATTATTTACTCATATGATCGGGGATAAATGTAAACAACATATACATTCATATTGAAACTATCAGAGGAAATGTAACTAACTTTCCCCAATCCTTAAACATAAAACACTAACCATTCCGAATAATTTGTGAATGGTTTTAGGATAGATCATCCACAATAAAATTATTCATAAACCATTCAATAAAATATGGTATATGACATAATAAATTATTAACCCCAATAATACATAAGTATCAATAAGAGTTTTGAATTAGATGAAAATACTTTTATAAAATCATTAAGCAATTCTTGAGATAAATACTATTTTATTTTGAAAAGAAGAGTTCATTTGGAAAAATATTTTTATAAAACTAGAAGTGAAGTAAGATATTATTTTAATAATAAAATTAGTGATTTTATATATATAATGGTTTCTGAAAAAACATATTATAGAGTTCCCTTGAAAATAGTTAAGAATTTGAGAAATTCGCTTGAATCGGGCTTGTATTTTGGAATCAATTTTGATTGTTCCTTTTTAAATGTGTAACTATACATAAAGAGGGAAATTTATGGTTGGTAAACATATATATAAAACTCAAACATATTTTATGAGTATTATATAATAATAAAAAATAATTTCATTGAGTTAATTATACAGTAAAAGTAACACGAATGAAAATGGCAGTTCAGGTGAGAAAACCCTTACCTTAAGTCTGAATGTGTTCCCCTCTTGAACTAATGTTGTTAGAATATGAAATTATTATCATTAATAAATTAACTCAGAACCTATTAAAACTTTATTTAGTTTATCATAAATCTATTTAGTTCATTTATGTCTTTATTGATAAGTTATAATGTCGAATTTTGTGGTTTGGGAGTGTTTGTTTTCTTGATTTTCATAATCGTTTCACTTGTTTTTAAGTAATGGAGTTCATGTGTAATGGTTTTAAATATAAATAATTGATATTTAATATTATATTACAAACATTTAGAATTTTTAATGTTCATTTCTATCATTTGGTAACCTGGAATGAGGATGAATCATTAGATGGCAACCACATTGATTATTTGGTGGTATTTGGATTATTATGAACTAGTTTGTCATATATATTAATTATATGTACATATACTGGTTCCTGGATATTTATTTGGTTATAATAAATATATTATAGTCTTTCTAAACCATAAAAATGGTTTCATGACTAGTAATGAAGGATAAATGCATGAATGAATCTTCGTCCTCCCCAAAGGTTGTTAATTGGAACCTCGTGGCTGTTGATTTCATTTATAAAAATAAAATGGAGGGAGTAAGAATATTGATGATGGTTCCTAAATTAAAATGATATAATTTTATTATATATATGATTCTATAGTCATAATGGTAATTTGGATAAAAGAGGTGAGGAGAGGATAACAAAATAAGATAAATTTAAATGAAACTAAATGAAAAAGATGGGTACATAACCTCTTGAAATAATCTCATTGAGAACCTCCTTATGGGATGGGGTTTTGGTCTTTTGGAAAGACCAATAGCTTAATGGACGTAGAGAGTTTCTTGGGAAGGGTAATTGGGTTGAGATTTTAGGTGCTTCAAGTCTTAGAGGAGCGAATAGAAGACGTAGTGAGGGGGGTTTTATAGTGGAGGAGAGGGGTAAATTTTGAATATTTTATTCATTATTTTATTATTTCTATCAAGACAACCAATATTGATGTTTCATATGAACCATAACAGTAATAAGTGCATGTTATTTCTAAAAAAGTGGACTTACATCACTTACAATTTCATAAATAGTGTGTTTAAGTGATAATTTGAATATACAGTATTTTACCGTATTTCACTATTGAATAAAAATTCAAGAATTTCAGAAAAATACAAAAACATCACCCCTACAATTTTTTGACGTGTTGAATTAAAAAATGAACACCATTTTTGAAAAATAATTTTTTAAATATTGTTAATTTATGTTTTAAATAAAATCATATTTAATTTGAAAAATAAAAATTTTAAGGGTATAATTACTTTTATATCACATTGAAAAATTAATTAAGATCTCATTATCTTATTACCTTAAGAAAATAAAATATTATCATTTTTTACTATACATAAGGGTCATATTAAGATTCATATTACTATTCATATTGGTATGTTACTATTCACCAAATATCATGTTTGTTTTTATCAAACTCCAAATGAATTACTGTTCACAACTCTAGATGATTGTTTTTTGAAATTCAAAACATAATAGAGGAAAATTTGTGTTTAGTGGATATATTATAAAATGAATTCAATATTTATTTTCAAAACCTCGTGGGGTTACATTCTCCCCTCCTTACAAAAATATATTCCTCGAAAGTCACAAAATGTTACCAAAAAAGGTTCGGGGATGTCTTCAACATAATCTCCTTAGGCTCCCATGTTGCTTCCTCCATCTTATGGTTCCTCCAAAAAACCTTTTATAGAAGAGTCGTCCGATATCTCAGTACTAGTTCTCTGGTATCAAGAATCTTGATAGGCTCTTCACAATAAGACATATTGAGATGATGTTCTACTTCATCTTTTTTGAGTACATGTGTTGGGTATGGCATGTATTTCATTAAAATTGACATGTAAAACACATTGTGGGCATTGGAGAGACTCAGAGGAATTTCCAAATGGTAAGTTACGGATTCAATTTGTTCAAGATTTTAAAAGGGACCAATGTACCTGGGACTTAATTTTCTCTTCTTATTGAATCATATAATACCCTTCTATTGATATATCATTAAGAAAAAATTTTCCCTTTCTTGAAATTCTTAATCTCTGCTTCGGTTATCAACATCGCTCTTTTTCCTACTTCGAGCTATTTTTATATAGGTTTGAATAATATTCGCATTTTCTGTTGTTTCCTCAACATGTTCTGGGCCTATGATCTTTCCTTCACCGACATCATCCCATCAAGTTGGTGGATGAAATCTGTTTCTATATAACGCTTCATATGGTTCCATCTGAATACTTTAATGAAAGCATTTTTTACAGGAAAATTCTATGAGAGGTAAATAATTATCCCACACACCTTGAAAGTAAAGTGAACAAGACCTCACTATGTCTTTCAATATTTGAATAATCCGTTCTGATTTTCCATCAATCTGTGGGTGGTAGGCAGTGCTCAAATGAAGATCAATATCTAGGGCCTTCGGAAGAATTTTGTAGAATTGTGATGTAAAATGGGGATCAAGATCAGAAAGAATTGATAAGGTTACACCATGAAGTTTTACAACTTCTTTAACATATGGTATTCCTAAACGTTCAAATGGTAAACCGTCTCTTATAACAAGAAAATTTTCTGATTTTGTATGTTGGTTAATAATGACCCATATCGCATCATTCTTTCTTGGATTTTTGGTAACCCCATGTCAAAGTCCCTTATAATATCAGCCCATTTCCACATAGTAATAGGACGGGGTTTCATGAATCCTCCAGGATGATGTCTTTTAGCCTTCACCTGTTGACAAACCAAGCATCTCGAAACATAATCAGCAATCTCCCTCTTCATGTTTTCCCACAAAAAGTTATTTTATATCTCTATACATATTTGTGCTACCTGGGTGTATAGATAAATTAGAGCTATGAGAATCATTTTATAGTTCTCTTGTTAGCCCAGGAATAGTGGGAATACAAAGCCTCTTTCTGAATTTCAAACTATCTCCTTCATATACAAAGTCAATCAACATCCCATCATTTATAGCTTTAATTTTCTTTTGAAACTCCTCATCATCTACCTGAGAACTTTTTATCCTTTCCAGTAAAGAAGGATTGGAAACCATTTGAACAAGTAGTGATGTGTTACCTTCTTTTATAATTCCCATGTCCATATTTACTAGATCCATGAACAAAGGGTCCCTTTCAACTCTCATCTTGTTAATAATTTTGTGGTCCTTTCTACTCAAATCATCTGCCACCTTATTTTCCTTCCACAGGTGGTTGTGTATTGTGAAATCATAATACTTGAGTAGCTCAATCCATCTACTTTGTCTCAAGTTGAGTTCCTTCTATGTGAAAATATATTTCAAACTCTTATGATCTGTATATATCTAACATTTTTCACCATAGAGGTATTGTCTCCAAATATTCAGGGAAAATATTTCCGCTGCTAACTCATGACCATGAGTTGAATAGTTTTTTTCATGAATGTTTAGCTTCCTAGATTCATAGGAAATTACTTTATCATTATTCATAAGGAAACAACCATGTCCTTTATTTGATTCATCACTAAAGATCACCAATCCATTATTCCCTGATGGTAGAGTAAAGATTGGATAATTCACTTATCTTCTCTTCAATACTTTAAAACATTCTTCAAATTCCATTTTCCATATGAACTTAACCCCTTTTTGTGTACGCTTGGTCATTGTGTTGGCTAAAAAAGTGAAGTTCTGAACAAAACGCCTATAATAACCTATTAAACTAATAAAACTATGTACCTCAGTTATGTTCGTTAGAGTTGTCCCTTCTTCACATCCTTTGTCTTTGTAGGATCTACATATATTTCATCCTTATAGAAAATGTGGCCTAGAAACAAAACTGATTGAATACAAAAGTCACACAAGCTAAACTTCCCATATTATTTATTTCTTCTAGGAGTCTTCAGAATAGTGCACAAGTGATTTTCATGATCTTCATAGCTTTTAGAGTATACCACGATATCATCAATAAACACCACCACAAAATCATCAAGTTATCCTCAAAAAATCTATTCATTAGATCCATGAAAATAGATGGTGAATTAGTACATATGAAAGGAATTACTGTGAACTTATAATTCTCGTACATGGTTTGGAATGTTGTTTTTGGAATGTCTTCCTTCCCCACAAGAAACTGATGATATCCAGATCTAAGATCAATCTTTGAAATATATTGACCTCCATTAAGTTGATCAAATAAATCATCAATGCAATGTAGGGGATAATTTTTCTTTATTGTTATAGCATTGATCTCACTGTAGTCAATGTACAACCTCATAAACCCATCTTTCTTCTTAATGAGTATAATAGGGGCTCCTCATAGAGAAAATCTATGGAGAATAAATCCTTTATCACTCAATTCCTCTTATTTTTTATTTAGTTCCACTAACTCCACAGTTGAAATTCAAAAAGGGGTCTTTGATATGGGACTTGAACTAGGAATTAAGTAAATGGAAAACTCAATTTTCTACTCTGGAGGATGTCCATGTAAATCCTCTAGAAATTCATCAATATATTCTTGATCAATAGGCATATATTCTATTTGAACATTCTTTTCCCCACCCATAGTTATTATATTCCCTTACTCCCCAATAATTGAATTCAGTGGAGCTACTAGGGGTGGATATATATGAGAATCACATGGAGAGGTTTCTTCACTAAAGATAAGGGACTCTGCACCATTATCAAAAATTGTAACTTCCTTTTTCTTGAAATAGATCTTCCCAATATAATTTGATAGCCAATTCAATATGAGAATTATACCGAAGTGAATCATTTGTATGATGCTAAGGTTAGAAACTAAAGAATGTTTATGTTACATGAGGTGGACTGATTGACCCACATTTTTTGCAATGATACATACACTAGGAGTTTTCACTGATAACACCTTTATTAAATCAAATTAGACATGACTAATTTTCATGGAAAACTAGGAAGACATAAATGAATGCAATGATCCAAAATAAAATAAAGCCTTAGATAAGTTTGATGAAACGATTAATGTATATTCCACCACTTCATTAGGAACTTCAATATCAGTGGTTTTGATCACATAAGCGTGTATGTTCTCCCTTGGTCTTCTCTGTTTCATGTTTCCTTGATTAATTGGACAATCATTAGAATAGTGTCCCATATCCCAAAAAATATAGCATTAAATTTTAATGGATTATTTCTTCCCCTTTCAATCAACAACAATATGGACTTTCTGTCTACATTTTTAGAATACACCTTTTCCATTTAAGCAGGTACTAGGGTGTTTCTTCCCACAATTATCGCAGGGTGTAAATTCAACTCTTCCTTTCTTCCCTATTTTCTTATCTCCTTTTCTAGAGTTTTCAGCAGCCCTTTTCTTCTCTTGCTATACCTTAATTAATAAGACTAGGAAAATTCATTATCCATCTTGATATAACATTAAACTATATATTAATATGATTATAAACACTAGGAGACCAAATCCCACTGTAGGAATGGATTTAGTCTACCAAAGAATCGATCAATAATGCTTCTCAGATTTCGTATGTAGTCCACAACAGGCCTTGTTAACATTGTGAAGTTAGATTCATATTTTTAAACGTTATTATCTTCCTTTTTATTTAAATTTAGAATCCTCTTTTTCATATCCTCTCTTTGTTCATGATGAAAGTATTTCTCTATGAATATTTCCTTAAAGTCCCTCCATTCCATCTCTTCTATCTTTTCCCCCTACTTTGTGTTTTGGATTAAAAACCCCCACTGATTAGAATATCCTTATAAAACTTAAACTACCATGATGACCATATCTCCTTAGTTACATCCAATAGCGAGAAATATCCTCTCTAGGGAACATATCCACTGTTCAGAAACAAATGGGTTCACAGTCCTATTGAATGAAGGAGGTTTTTGTTTCATAATGCAATCTAACAAAGCTCATACCTGTGGAGGACTCAGATGCTCCATATGGGTAAGGATATTGTTCATAACCTAAGTGACTTGTCCCAGTATAGTTATAAGAGGTTTTCACCAGTCACAGCATCATAACCTACATCATTATCTTGCATCAGAGGTCAATCCCTACATGGGATACACGTGTTTTTGTGGTTTCCATTTCTTCCCCTAGAAGCCATTTTTAGATGATGTAATACACTATATTAGGTTATGAATCATAATGTATAATCTTAACATAAGAAAATACTTATCATAAATTGAGATCTTACACCTGGCTAATCCCATAGTCAAAAAAATGGTTTATTTGAATAAAAATGTACATTTAAATACTGTATAGTGGCTTCTAAATAAAATGTGAATTATCCTCAGTATATCCCCCGAGAGTTTCCATACCAAGAGTGCATCATGTCCCATTGTCATGTACCAGGATACCCTTGGTCAAGCCCAAAACTCCTTGTCGGATTTTTCACTCCTAGGTACATCTGTTCTAGATCCACCTCTACCTTTTTGTTTCCAGACAGAGATGTATTTTCCAGAAATATCCACATAATCAATTCCTTAACAAAATACGAGGATGTTATTATACTCTTTTCCTCATAGATTATCTTAGCGATTTGTTCCATAATAAACATTTTCTATATCTAGTTTCGGTGTTTTCTACTAATATTCCTTTGATACCAACTGTAAGGACCTGACCACAGTTTCTAAGAGCCAGAATATAATCAAGGAATATGTATCTAGAAGTACCTAGTTGTTTAGTAGCTCTTGGTAACAAGATACATATATAGGTTTAACATTACATCATGAAGGGAAATACAACACTAATTTATTCCATTAAAAATATCCATGCCTCCTAGATTATTCTTGCAATCCACTCATAACTAACTTCTCCATATCATGGTAAAATGAAACATATGAAATGGGTGAGCTCAAATGCTCAGTAATATTAAGAAATATAGTGGAATATAACATAAATATAAATATTATTCAAGGTGAATAATTGAAAACACATGCCTTTATAAATCATAAACATGAACACATTATGGCAGGAAGATAAGTAGAGTAAATAATACCATATTAAAACATAATCATAGGTATTCTACTAGTCGAATAACCACATGAACTTTAAATTACTAACTTAAAAATTAGGTAAGTTCATATCTTGGACATTCTAAAACATTTTTTAAGACCTCATCCAAGATGTCTAAAATTGATTAAGGCCTCGGCCAAAACCATATATAAAAGTGGGAAAGGCCTCAGCCAATTCCACGACTATTTGTCTAATGAGACCTACCGATGCATCAAGGAGCAATATAGGGACCCACACATCACATAATAATTCCAATTAATTCTTCATATGAGAGGGGATTAATATAAAAAACATATACATTCATATTGAAACTATCATATGAAATTTTACTAACTTTCCCATATTATGAAACATAAAACACTAACCATTACGAGTAATATGTGAATAGATTTAGGATAGATCATCCAAAATAAATAAATTCATAAACCATTAATACAAATGTGGTAGAAGAAATAATAAATTATTAAACCCAATAATATACAATAATCAATGGGAGTGTTCAATCAGATGAAAATACTCTTGTAAAATCATTAAGTAATTCTTAAGATAAATACACTTTTATTTTGAAAAGAAGTGTTATTTAGGAAAAATATTTTAATAAAACTATAAGTTAATAAAGATAGTATTTTCATAAATGAGTTATTTTATAAATATAATGGTTTCCAAAAAAATAGATTATAGAGTTCCCTTGAAAATAGGTAAGAATGTGAAAAATTCAAATGAATCAGGCTTGTATTTTGGAAACAATTTTGAAAGTTCCTTTTAAAACATGTAACTATCCATAAAATAAGGTTTTTTTCGAGATGGTAAATATAAATAGAAAACTCACATAGTTTTATGATGATTATATAATAATATGAAAAAATTTCATTGAGGTAATTATACAATAAATGTAACCTGAATGAAAATAGAGGTTCTGGTGAGAAAACCCTTAACTTCAGTTCGAATGTGTTCCCCTATTGAACCTGAGGTCCTAGAATATTAAATTATGATCATTAATAACCTAATTAATAACCTATTATACATGTATTTATTTATCATAAATATTTTTAGTTCATTTATGTTCTTATTGATAAGTTATAATATCAAATTTTGTTGTTTCGGAGAGTTTGTTTTCATGATTTTCATAATCGGTTCACTTGTTTTTAAATAATGGAGTTCATGTGGAATGGTTGTAAATATATAGAATTTAAATTTCATATTATTTATGACCATAAAAAATTTTAAATAGTCATTTATATCATTTTTTTGCATTCAATGATGATGAATCATTAGATGACAACCACTTCAATTATTTGGCAGTATTTGGATTATTATGAACTAGTTTATCCGAAAAATTACTAATATGTACATATACTGGTTCATGAATAATAATTAGGATATAATTCACATATAATAGTTTATTTCAACCATAAAAAAATTTTCATGGGAATTAATTAAGGAGAAAATGAATAATGAATCTTCGTCGTCCATGAAGGTTATAAATTTAAACCTCATGAGCATTGATTTCGTTTATAAAAATAAAAGGGAGGGAGTAAGAATATGGATCATGGTTCTTCAATTCACATGATATAATTCTATTATAATATTATAATGAAGTTATCATGGTCATTTTGATAGAGAAGGTGAGGATAGGATAACAAAATAGGATAAATTAAAATACAACTAAATGAAAAAGAAGGGTGCTTAACCTCTGGAAATAACCTCCTTGAGAACCTCTTTGAGGGAAAGAGTTTTGGTATTTCGGAAAGACCAAGAGCTTATTTCACATGGTCAGTGACTAGGGAAGGGTAATTGCACAGATATTTTGCGAGCTTCAAGCCTTAGTGGAGTGAAGAGAAGAGGGAGTGAGGGGGGTTATAGTGGAGTCGAGGGGTAAATTTTTTATATTTTATTCATTATTTTATTATTTCCATCAAGACAACCAATAGTATTGTTTCATGTGACCCATAATAATAATAAGTGAATTTTAGTTAAAAAAATTGTTCTTACATCACTTATGATGTCATAAATAGTGTATTTGACTGATAATTTGAATATATATTATTTTACCGTATTTCACTATTCAACAAAAATTCAAGAATTTCAGAAAAATCCAAAAAATTCACCCCTACATTTTTTCGATGTGTAGAATTAAAAAACGAACTCCATTTTTCAAAAATAGTTTTTCATATATTATTAATTTAGTTTTTATATAAAATCATAGTTAATTTGAAAAATTATAATTTTAATGGTATAATTAGTTTTATATCACATTGAAAAATTAATTAGGATCTCATTATCTTATTAACTTATAAAAATAAATTAATATCATTGTTTATTATTCATAGGGATCATATTACTATTCATAAGGGTATGTTACTATTCACCAAAAACCAAGTTTGTTTTATCAAACTAAAAATGACTTACTGATCACTACTCAAGATGACTGTTTTTCGAAATTCAAAACATAGTAGAGGAAAAGATGTTTTTAATAGAGAGATTATAAAATTAATTCAATATTTATTTTCAAAACCTTGGGGTGTTTCACACTGTGAGTTTATTTTAATAACCTTTGGGTTGATAAATTCTCCTATTATATTTATGGATCCTATGAATAGACTTTTTAGTGAATATTTGGATAAGTTTGTTGTTGTTTCTATTGATGATATTTTGGTGTTCTCCGAAATTTATAACGATCATGAAAAACATTTAAGTATTTTTCTGTAAAATCTTAAAAAAATTTATATGGGAAATTGAGAAAATGTGGTTTTTGTGTTGCAACTGATTTCTTTTTTTGGCACATTGTAAATAAGGATGGAATAAAAATTGATCCCACAAAAACAAAAGTTTTTGATGAATGGGAAAGTCCAAAAAAGGATATAGAGATTCACATTTTTCATGGATTAAATGGCTATTACTGAAGGTTTGTTAAAAAATCGGCACGGTTGTCTAGCCCACTAATTAAGTTAACACAAAAAGGGGTTAACATTATTTGGAGATAAGAAATTGATTTTTTTTTGAACTGAAAATAAGATTGGTGAGTGCCCATATTTTGGAACTACTGTTCAAAAAGGAGTGATTTTTTCATCTATAGTGATGGTTCTTTGAAGGTACTTGGTTGTGTTATGATGTAGAATGATCAAGTAATTGGTTATGCTTCAAGGAAACTAAACCCCATGAGTTAAATTATCCCATACATGATTTGGAATTACAAGTTTTGGTTCTTGAATTTAAAATTTGGAGGCATCACTTATATGCATCCAAATGTAAAATATATACTGACCGTAAAAGTTTCAAGTATATATATACTCAAAAAGAATTAAAAATGAGGCAAAGAAGATTGTAAAAACTAATAAAAGATTATGTTGTCCCAATCAATTACTATCCATTAAAAGTGAACAAAGTGGTAGATACCTTGAATCAAAAACATCCTGCTAAATTAACCATGTAAAATTTGAAACATTGCCCAAGATTAATTATTTGATGAATTTTGGATTTCAAGTTGTTGCTGCAGGAAATTCCTATTTTTTGTTTCAGGTGTCCTTTCAGTGGTCTATGCCTGATAGAATTAATCAAGCACATAAAGAAGACCTTGGGTTGAAAAAAAATATTGAATTGGTTAAAAAGGGTATGTTTATAGAATTTAACTTTTATAAATATTTTGTATTAATATTTTTGAAAAGAGACTATGTGTGACTTATGGTCCCTATACAAAGAAATAATTGTTATGTGAAGCTCACAGTTCTTTATTATCAATTTTTCCTAGGAGCACTAAGATGTACAGAGACCTTTGGGGTATTACTAGTGGGATGGAATGAAAATAGATATTTATGATTTTACAATGAAATATTTGAATTTCAAGGAGGTTAAAACAAAGAAAATCTACCAAAAGGGATGTTTCATCCTTTGTCAATGCTATTGTGGAAATGGGAAAATATCTCCTTGGAATTCATTATTGGATTACGAAATACTTCTCGAGGTAACAATTTGATTTTGGTAACTGTTGAACGATTGACTAAATCTTCACATTTCATTCCAATTAAAAATATTATGTCTTTGGATCATCTTTCCCGAATATACTTCAATGATATAGTGAGGTTACATGGAGTTTCTCTATATATTTAATCTGACTATGATCCAGGGTTCACTAATAAATTTTGGAAATGCCTTCATAAGTCATTGGGAACTAAATTATACTTCAGCTTAGCCTTTCATCCTTAATCTTATAGAATGTCAGAATGAAAAATTTAGACATTGGAGTATATTATTCGAGCTTGTTCAATGGATTGAAGGACCCCGGGACACCTTGAGAGGGGAGGGGTGAATCAGGGTGACCACTTTTTCTTTTAATGTGATGGATCTTGTTCCCACGTTGGTAGGAACTTGTTGAACCTGTATAATGATTATGATCAGAATGAAAACATTCACATGCATAGAGAAGACACATCCATTTTTACTTGGTTCACCACTAAGGGCTACGTCCAAGGAGCATACGCCGATAGGTTGTCGGTCGTACCAAAATCCACTATGCTTCACCAGCTGTAGATTACAAAAGTTCGGGTACAGACACTCTGTCCCAGGCTCACTGCCTTTACAATTGGTTCAAGGATAGCTCACTGCTTCCCTCGGGTCACTACCGTTGACTCCCCCTGGCTCACTGCCGTTGGTGAAGTCCCACTCAGTTTATAGACATGAAGGTCTCTTCATAATTTGCATAAGAGTGCATCCTTTGTTGTATGTAGATTCTCTATTGAAGTCTGATTCTCACTAGAAGAAGAATATCACTTTTCCTCGAATGTATCGGGTAGTCTCTCGGCTTTCGTGCAGCTCCAAACAGGTCGGTGGGCTTCAGAAAAACCAGGTGCGCTTCTCCAAGACAGTCGCGCAAGTCCCACTACGGCGCACAAGTCCAAACTGGCGCGCAAGTGTCATCAACAAACCTATGCGACGCTTCCTTCCCCGACTTCAAACTTGCGCGGTCCACTTTCTTTCTCTTCCAAACTGCCTTGGGCGTACAGCCAACAACCGGCGCGCAAGCTCTACTTGCGCGACAAAACAACCACCTGCGCGACTCAACCACCTGCGCGACGAGAGCTCGAACAATCTCGATGTATTGAGCTCTGTTTCAAATGAGGAGGGGTGGTCCAGTATTTATAGGCAAACTGGAACCCCTGTACGGCGGCGTGCAAGTCCCTCGACGGCGCGCAAGTCTTGTCTCCAGATCCTTTGTCGCGTAACTCACTTGCGTGACCCAACCAATACTTGCGCGACCTTCTTTCTTTAGCCAAATTTGGATGTTTTGATCCTCAAAAACATATGGCGTGCAAGTCTTTTGTCCTCCAAGAGCACAGCGCGCAAGTACCTTTACCAAAAACACTTTACTTTATTGGCCGATTTTTAGGCCCAAAAATTTGGCAAACACTGGGAAACAGTGCCACCTTCACTACTGTTTTCTGCTTGAACGGTATGATAGCTTTGTTGGTACACACCCTGAACTTCCACTGAGGATTGACAACAAACACAAACCATACACCAAATCATGCTTTGAAGACCCTGGTTCCAACATGGATTACTAGGGAATTTGTGATTAACATATTTCTTTAGTTGAGTTTTTTTATAATTAGAGTTTTCATTCTAGTATACAGATGGGACCTTTTGAGGCATTATATGGAAAGTGATGTCGAAATCCGGCATTCTGGGATGAATATTGGGAAACATTTCATGGGACCAGAATTAGTCGAGGAAGTGGCTAAAAAGTGAATATGATCTAGCAGGACATGAGTATAGCTTAGAGTAGGCCAATAAGTTATGTATATATCTGAAGAGAAGACTTTTCTTTTGAGGTAGGAGGTCATTTTTTCCATAAAATATTTTCTTGGAAAAGAAATATAAGTTTTTGATAGAATGAAAATCTAACTCCATGGTTCATTGGGTCCTATAAAATCCTGGTGAAAGATGGATTAGTTTTCTACCGAGTAGCTTTTTCTCCGAGTTTATCTCAGTTACACTTTTTTTTCATGTTTCAATCATAAGAATGTATATTCAAGATTCAACTCACGTTTTAATCCCAGAAGTGCTACAACTAGAAGAGAATATCTATTATGAGGAGAAACCTATTTAGATTCTTGATTATAGAGAGAAATATTTATAGATTAAGATAATTCACTAGGTTTGGGTTTTGGGGAGAAACCAAATGGTTGAAGAAACAACATGGAAATCTGAAAATGTTATGAGAGAAATTTATCCTCACATTTATTTTATGTAAATAAAAATTGTGAGGATGCAATTTCTAGAATGTGGGGAGAATTTAATGACCTGGGTAGTAATAAAATAATTTTTCCCATTCTGGAATTAAATAATTATATTCGTCATAAATTTATTATGAAATAAGTGATATTTATAAAAATTAAAGAATCATTACAAAAAAAATAATAGCATTACATATGAAAGTATTAATAAAATTCATGTATCTTAAAAGTAAAAAATAAGACATATTTATATAATGGAATAATTAAATAAATATTCTAAAATGATAAATTAATTGTTGTAATTTTTAGGAAACATAAGTCTTTATTTATAATTTTATAATTAATTTAGAGATTTAAAAGAAAATTTATTTTCATAAAATAGATTCATAAATTAATATTTTATTATCCTATTATTATAAGATAATTTTATGGGACATTGATTACTTTTTCAAGGTGATATAAAATCAGTTATAGTTTTAAATATGTATTTTTTGAATAAAGTGTGATTTTAATTTAATTTAAAATTAAGAAAATTTAGAAAATGATACTCCTAAAATTGAGATCATTCTTAAATTCTACACATCGAAAAATGGTTGGGGTGAATTTTTGGGATTTGTTTAAAATACTTGAATTTTTGTGAATAGTGAAATGCGGTTATTTATGGAATTTAACAAATTCATGAATTATTCAGTCATTGATGATATAAGGCAGATGTAAGCCCAAAATCACAAACTCTCCTAAATTATTTTAATATATTTCTTAATAATTTTTAACTATTCATTGTATGGAGCTAAAATAAAAAACTAATGAATATAATAATGAGAAAACACTCATCTCCCCCACTATAAATACCACCTCTTATCCTCATACTTAAATGCCTTGTAGAGTGTTTAATTTCTAGTCAACTCCCTTCCGAAGATACTTCCCCACATCCATGGCCTTCTAGTCTCACCAAAAAACCAAAACCAAGTGCCATATGAAAATTCTCACGGAGGATAATTCAAGAGGTAAAATCATCTTTCATTTTCTTTTTTCCATTTCATTTCTTTTCTTATTCTCTCCTCGTATCCCCTTATGCAAGGGACATGAAACCTCCAATATATTATATATACTTTAATTTTACCACGTTGCACTATGAGAAATAGAGATATTTGTGACGTGCTATTAGTGGCGGGACCCACTGACCATCGTAAATAAGTAGTTATTTGTGATGAGAATTTGGTCCCCATCGCAAAATGTTTGGCACGGGTTGCGCACCAAACCGTGGGAAGGGTATTTGCGAAAAGTTTTTGTACCCGTCGCAAAAACTCATTAGTGTTTGTTATTATTTTTTGACCGGAGTTAACCCTCGTTGCAAATACTATGGCGTTAGGTTGGTATTTGTGACAATACCAATCACAAATATCATCTTAATCGCCACCCATAATTAATAGGGGTTAGTATTTCAGACGGTGAACCTGTCGCAAATACTCCTGTTGCAAATAATCTAACCTATATATTCCTCCATCCGATTTTTTGTCATTCACTCTATTCTCTACCCCTATCTCCCTCTCTACTTACATTGTCCCTCTCAAAATAATTCAAATATTAAGATTCTACATCATATCAATATTTGAGTCATACATCCTACGAAAGATTTAGTTTAAAGGTATTTAACTTTCTCTTTTCTTTTATAGTTAATTTATTTTATTTTATATTTGATAAATTACTAATAATTTGATGCAATGAAATTAAATAATTAGATTTTTTTATTTTCATTATTTATTATTGAAAATAATTACCTGTGATTAGTATTAATTAGTTTTAATCAATAGTTATTATATTAATTATTTTTAATTAGTAGTCTTTGGTATTAATTAGAAAATTTATTAATAATTATTCATAATTTGGAATAATTTGGAATAATTAGAAAAACTTAGCGTAAATAAGTTGTAAATTGAAATAAATATTTATAAATATTAATAAATATTATTAATTAATAATAATTAGTAATAATTAGTGATAATTAGAAATAATTAATAATAATTTGTGGGAATAAGTAATAATTAGTGTTAATTTGTAATCAACTGTAGTAATTAGAAATAATTAGTAATAAATTAGTAATAAATTGTAATAATTAGTCATAATTAGTAATAATTAGCAATAATTAGTAATAATTAGTAATAAAAATGAATAATTAGTTATAAATATGAATAATTAGTAATAAATATGAATAATTAGTAATAAATATGAATAATTAGTAATAAATATGAATAATTAGTAATAAATATAAATAATTAGTAATAAATATGAATAATTAGAAATAATTAGTAATACTTAGTAATAGTTAGGAACATTTAGTAATAATTTCGAATAATTAAGAATAATTAGGAATAATTATGAATAAATATGAATAATTAGGAAAAAATGTGAATAATTAAAAATAAATATTAATAATTTGGAATAAATATAAATAATTAGTAATAACTTTTAATAATTAGTAATATTTAGTAATATTTTTTAATAATTAGTATTAATTTGAAATAATTAATAATAATTAGTAATAATTAGAAATAAATATGAATAATTAGTAATAATTATTAATAAATATGAATAACTAGTAATAGATATGAATCATTAGTAATAATTAGGAATAATAAGTAATAAATACGAATAATTAGAAATAAATAATAATAAATAAAAATAATTAGTAATAAATAGTTAGATATAGTAATAATTAGGAATAATTTGAAATAATTAGTAATAATTAATAATAATTAGTAATAATTAGTAATAATTAGTAATAAATAGTAATAAATAGTAATCAGTATGATTAATTAGTAATAAATACGATTAATACATAATAAATAGTACTAATTAGTAATAATTATTAATAATCATTATAATTTGTAATAATTAGTAATAATTAGTGATAATTAGCAATAAATAGTAATGAATAGTAATAATTTGTAATAAATTGTTATAAATAGTCATAATTTGTAACAATAAGTAATACTTAATAATAAATAGAAATAAATAGTTATAATTATTAATAATTAGTAATAATTAGTAATAAATAGTAATAAATAGTAGTAAACAGTAATAAATAGTAATAATTAGACATAAATATTAATAATTAGTGATAAATAGTAAAATTTTGTATTAAATAGTAAAAATTATTAATAAATTGTAATAATTAGTAATAATTAGTAATAAATAATTATAAAGGGTAATAAAGAGTAATAATTAGTAATAATTAGTAATAATTAGTAACAATTAGTAATAATTAGTAAGTATTAGTAATAATTAGTAATAATTAGTCATAAACAGTAATATATAGTAATAAATAGTAGTAAATAGTGGTATTTAGTAATAATAAGTAATAATTAGTAATAAATAATAGTAATTAGTAATAATTAGTAATAATTTGTAATAATTGGTAATAATTAGTAATAATTAGCAATAATTATTAATAATTAGCAATAATTAGTAATAATTAGTAATAATTAGTAATAATTAGTAATAATTAGTAATAACTAGTAATCACCTGTGTGTTCACACAGAAATACGGTTCAATGCTTATTTTCAAGAAGACAGATCTATATTTCAAAGTTAGTAAAGAACATGAATATAGAATATATTGAAAAAAATTAGTGATACTTAATATTATTATAAAATTGTACAAAATATAGATATGTCATTACGAAGGTAGATAACATTTAGGATAAATACATTTGAAATCATCTAAGAGAATATATAAGGATTAAGAAATTATTTTCAGCATTGAGAATTGAAATACATGAATGAAAAGAGTATTTAAATGGAAATTTGAAATTAAAAATATACATCATAAGTATTAATGTTTTTATTTGTATATCTATATCAACCATTGAATGTAAGTTGAATTTGTTGGATGTCACCCAGAAATTCTGTAACACTATACAAATATCCATTTTCAAAAGCGTGGAATAGAATTTTCTCCATAGAAAAAAATGTTTAAAATAAGAATACATAAATTTTCAAAATCAGAAAAATTAATGTTAACCTAAATGAAATAATAAGAAAAGTAAAAAAATATAATGTCAACATTATATACACCATGATATTCATATAGATTTTATGTTTTAATCTTTGAAAATAGAATATGTGATTTTTTCCACATAAATCCATGACAGAATGGTTTATGATCGAATTGATCAGACTTGGGTTTCACCCCCCCCCCCCCCCCCACTAACCTACTAAGTGTAAGCCTAGTATACCACACTATAATACTTAGACATGAAAATTTAAACCTTGACTTTAATTAAAATAGGTATTCTACATGTTGTGAAGCAAATAGGTCTATGACATGTTATAAAGACACATGAGAATAAAAACCCATAAAAACTTCCATTTTAGAGAAATTAAATTCCTATTGTAAATGCATTTTTTTATGCATATGTAATAAATTGTATGTATTTTTGCAAAAGAAAAATAAGTGTGAATTTAAAAAAGAATTAATATTAAATAGAAAAGTTAAATCTGCATATATAATGGAATATATTCTAAATGCTAAAGTGGTATCTCACAACATGTTGAGATGCTCTATAAAAATGGAAATATAGAAACCTGTTTAGGGAAGAAGAATGTTGTAAAAACCAAAAATGTATTTCAGTTGATGGAAAAACTGATTTTCATATAACTATCAAATGCATTCACAAAATGATAAAACTATTGAAAATTGAGTTATATAATAGTAATAAAGGGAACCTGTTTTTGAAAGTAGAGTATGAAACCTATTGAAAAATGAATAACATTTCATCAACAAACTTATCATTAAACATCACTTTTCAAAGAATGACAATCAAAATCAATATCACATGGAGATGAAGATTCATCAAGAAACTGTAGAAGATATTAACCTATTAAAAAATTAAATAACATCATCAAAAGATAAATCATGATATGATTGGAAATTTCATGTTATAATATATGAAAATGAAACACACTATTTTTGGCGCATAATTTGGAAAATGTAACCTTTAGAAACTTATACTCAATGAATTTCATGAAGTTTAATGGAATATATTTCTATCTACTAAATCCTCCCCATTAGAATTACGTAATACATTTACCTCCCCTTTATTCAGATCTTTGATGTGCTCTTCTATGATGTCATCTTTTAGAACCATTATATATATGTAGTTCTATTAGTCATCCATACTGAAGTTGACTTCAAATTAATTCTATATAGGTAACACAACTGATGAAGGGGTAATTCATACCAAATTTGAATACTCTAATAAGATGGGAACAAGTTCTAGGTATGGCCTACAATAACAGAAGATTAACACCCTAAAAATCAACATTATATATATTAAAAATATGTTATCTTCATTAAAAAATAAAAAATAAATTATTAATTATTTAAAAACATGGAACTGTAAACATATTCTCTCGTAGAAAACCATTTAAATATATTACACAATGGTGTAGGATATTTTTTCAATGTTTTATATCTTTTTTTCTATTATTTGATCCATCATACATTGTTGACCATGGATCATATTGTTGTGGAATTATTAATAAAGAAGAAGAAAAAGAATTTTTATTAGTCTAAAATCTAATGGATTCCTATAGTAAATTTAAATACAACCTGCCATTAATAGATAGAGGTGATAATGGCATGTGTGTGACTCTCTGTGTGATTCCATTTGTTGATTATGGTTTACTTATTGGAATACAATACATATTGGTTGATGTCATCAAAAAATTTACAATATATGTCAACACTATTATTGTGGCATTTTTAATGAATACAAATAATAAAAGAATGATAATAAGTAAATCGACTTAAAATGACTACAATAGAGAACTCACAATGTTTTTTCATTCCTTATTTAGTAGTCTCTTTTAAAACCTTTCATCTCTTGAGTTTTATGGGATATGCATATATTTATTGGTTTTCAATATATTTAATTTTCAATGACTGTAAGGAAACTGTATTATGAAAAGTTTATACTAAAATAATGGAAATATAAATGTATAGTTCAATCACCATATTGGCTTAAATTGCAATTGCACAGTTTTATACTATCAGTAATGACAAATAAATTAATTCTGGAACATTAAAACATTTAATTCTATGTATCGAATAAAATAAGATAGGCATACACATGTTATACAATATAATGTGGTGAAAAAGAAAGTTGTCAGTTCTACTATTGAACTAATTGTAGTTCACTGTTTTCGCTAGAATCTTTATATGGTAAACACAATAGAAGATTTATGGGATGTGTAATGAGACTATGATTCATGAAAGTTATAGTAAATTTATAATTGTCTAAGAATACTAGATTAATTTGAATAGTGGATTAATGTATTAATATTTAACTATTTCAATATTTTGGAATGAACAGTCCATCATGATATCATAGAACTGTGTATATCCTAGATAAGTAGAAGATACCTTTTAAGCTAATCTGGCCTAAAGAGGTCCTTGAAGCTCGGTTTGGTAGAGACTGATCTGTATTGAATAATATAATTTATTAAAGAATGTAATGGGAATGATGCGGCTAACGAATCTTGAGATACTACTAATGTCGACCTCAAGGGAGTTGAAAATAATTGAACGAGTATGTTGGAATATGAGCATAGGGAATAGTAGGAGGAGATGAGGGATTCTGGGAGTGGGGTTTAGGTATTCTAACATGTAGGGTTATGATAATCATTGAATGGAGTTTCCTGAGGAAATGTATTTTCAGAGTATTACCACATCTAAAAGTAGATGTTTGGGGACGTTGGGGTTCAAGCGAAGTGCAAGACAATGAATACCTCTAGGGAGATTGGGCATCGTAGTGTGAGGATTAAAGAAATCTAGAGTGCATGATGAAGGAAATCTAGAGTGGAGGAAGAAATAAATTAGAAGTAATGGGATCAGGAGGAATGGGATTAGGAGGATGATAGAAATTGGGAGTCGTAGCCAGAGTTTTGTGATAGGTTAAGGAGGAATCAATGAAAATATTCAGCTGAAAACCTAGGTTTCTTGGTAGAACGAGAGTGGGAATGAGATGTGATGGGAGGAGGGATGAATGTAATTGTGTGGTTGTGAGACATGGAAGTCAAAGTGGGTGAAACATGTTTCTAGAGGTACCCAGGTTTAGTATATATAATAGATTATTAACAAATAAATAAATTTTCGACAAATAAATAGTGTAAGTTATGTATTGAAAAAAATTAAGATAGACATTCCACTTTGTATTATATGATGTGGTGTAAAATAAAACTAGCAGTTCTGGAATTTGAAGTAGTTATAAAAACAGTTTGATTGTAGATCAAAGATTTTGTATGAGTCAAAGTATTGAAAATATAGTAGAAGCTATCTGGAAACTTAAATGAGAAAGTTACTGATTGAGATAACTGTATTTTCAGAATAGTCTGGTAACAGGTGATTTAGAGGGTAGACTACCTCACTGCCTGAAGATATACCTATTACAATTATATCGAACTAATAGGTGAGTGTGAATTCATGTAATTGTGAAATTACTAGACAATAATATGATTCCATGTCAAGTAAAATTGGTAATGTAGGTCCAGAAAGATGGAATCTATATAGACAGTAATATCTGTCTGGAAACTCAAATGACATAGTTACTGAATAAGAAAATAATATTTTCAAAATAGTCTTGTAAAATGAAATTCAAAAGTATACTACCTTACTGCAAGGAGAAATACCTATCACAATAATCTTGTATTAACAAGTGAGTGTTGATTATGATAATAGTGGATTTTTGAATACATGCATCATGAGAAGTTTGAGATCCATGAACATGAAATCCACCATCAATGAGTTATATAAGATCAAACTGTAAACTTCTTCATTGATAAAAATAGGATTAATGCACTGGTATGGAAATAAAATTGACTATTCTAGTATTGTACATTATATCGAACATGTCATGAAACATCCCATAAATCATATAAATTATTAATAGTACCTAAATCATATGGGTATTTAAATTGAAGGGAACATAGCCTACATGATGAGATGTTTCATGAAGAATAATTGAATGCATGGTGAAAGCTTTGAGGCATGAAGATCACCCAAGAGAAATGGGTTTTTTAAAATGAGAAAATCTAATAATCCAAGAGATCATTAAAATAACTTGTGACCTATTTCCTTGTTGAATTGTATAAAAAATATTTACCATAGAAACAAGGCATTACATTATAAATGACTATTCCAGTATTGTACATGATTCTGACCATATCATTGCAATTACTTCTGATATATTTCTTCACTACACGGTATAAAAAAAGAGTTACGATTCAAACATGAAGTTCAAATAAAATGGAAAATTATGGGATTAAACAGTATACGAAAACAAGAAATGTAATAATAAGATGTAGAAAACAAGAAATATAAAATTTTCATTTATTGGATAGAAAAAACATGTCTGCTCCATAAACATGTACGTACAACACCTAAATATTGACCAGAATAAAATTTCAAATAAGGTCTGTGCACTCTGCATAATGTAATACACATTTTTTGCAGACAGGAATTCATAAAATAGATATGAAAATAATGTAAACACTCAAAATGTATTAATACAATAAATGTATTAATAGGTGATTGTGAATTCCTCCCTTGTCAATTGCAATGGGTAACCCAGGTCATAGAAGCTGTGATCTGCAAAGACAGTTGTGTAATGTAGGTTGTAATGTTTGTTTCAAAGTAACAAGAATGTTACTAGTATGGTAGGATATCCTGACGCCAATATCTTCCAAAACTAAGATGGAAATTATGGGAGCAAACTCCCATAGTTTATAACAGTGATTGAGAATGGGAGATTATTATAGTAGTTTAGGGTTTCTTAAATAATATTCTAGTATTATAGTAAGTAGGGTTACCTAGAAAGGATTTTGAGCATAGCTACACAGTGGGTATGAGGTAGCTACCGTCAGAGGTAACCCATGTAGATGGGGACCAAAACCGTGAATGGTAGATGGTGGACTTGTGGGAGTAAACTGGGTGTTGTGGACTGTGTTTTTGGAGGCCCAAAAGTAGTCATAGGCGGAGACCAAGGCGAAGTTGGAGGTCGAGCGGGAAGATAAAATGATTGAGACGAAAGTTGATGATGACTCTCTGCTATGGGAACCCTAGTTTGACTGTGTGAGTTGGAGGAGAAACTGAGGGTAACTTCTATGTGAAGTTGGTTGGAGCGACTATAGAGGGGAATTCGATGGCCAAGTAGGAGGAGAAACTGATTGAGACAAAGTTATACGACTCTATATTGTGATAACCAAGTTCAACAGTGTGAGTGAGAGGAGAAAGTGAGGGTCATGTCGTGACGAAGAGGGGTGGATTGACAGTAGAGGATTTAGAAGGATAGTATACATGGAAGAGAGGCCACGTAGTAGCGGGGATGGATGTAGGAAGGAAACGTGGAATGACATGTGAGGTATGATTAGTATAGTTAGTAGATTCATAACAATTATTAATAATTAGTAATAATTATTAATAAATAGTAATAAATATTTATAATTATTATAATTAGTAATAATAAGTAATAAATAGTAATAAATAGTAATAATTAGCAATAATTAGTAACAATTAGCAATAAATAGTCATAAATTGTCATAATTAGTGATATTTACTGACAATTTGTCATAATTAGTCATAATTAGCTGTAACTATTAGAAATTTAGAACAATTAGTAGTAATTAGCTGGAATAAGTAATAATTAGCGGTAATTAGTAATAAGTAGCAATAAATTTTAATAATTATTCATTATTAGTAAAAATTATTCATTATTAGTACTAATTAGTAATAATTAGTAAAAAATGAGTAATTATTTATTAATATGAATAATTAGTAATAAATATGAATAATTAGTAATAAATATGAATAATTAGTAATAAATATGAATAATTATCAATAAATTCGAATAATTAGTTATAAATATGAATAATTAGAAATAAATATGAATAATTAGTAAAATTTTTGATTAATTAGTAATAAATTTGAATAATTAGTAATAAATTGTAAGAATTATTAGTAATTATTAATAATTCGGAATAATTAAGAATAATTAGGAATAATTAGTAATAATTAGAAATTATTGTGATTAATTGTGAATTAATATAAATAATTGAGAATAAATTTGAGTAATTAAGAATAAATTTCAATATTTAGGATAAAATATGAATAATTTGTAATAATTTGAAATAATTAGTAATAATTTGAAAAAATTTGTAATAAATATGAATAATTAGAAATAAATAATAGTAAGTATGAATAATTTGTAATAATTTTTAATAATTTGTAATAAATAGTAATAGTTAGTAATAATTCGGAATAATAATGAATAATTAGAAATAATTAGTAATAATTAGTAATAATGATTAATAATTTGTAATAACAATTAATAAATAGTACTAAATATGATTAATTAGTAATAAAAGTGACTAATTAGTAATAATTAATAATAATTGGTAATAATTAGTAATAATTAGTAATAATTAGTAGTGGTTAGTAATATTTCATAATGATTAGTAATAATTAGTAATACATGGTAATAATTATTAATAATTTGTAATAATTAGTAATAATTAGTAATAAATACAAATAAATAGTAATACATAGTAATATATAGTAATAATTTGTAATAAATAGTAATAATTTTTAATAATTAGAAATATTTAAAAATATTTAGTAATAATTATTCATAATTAGCCATAATAAGTAATAATTTGTAATAATTTCGAATAATTAGAAATAATTTGGAATAAATAAGAATAACTAGGAATAATTATGAATAATTTGAATAACTAGAATAATTAGTATAATTAGAATAACTAGAATAATATTACTAATTGGAATAAGTATAATAAATTATACAAATTTCTAGTGGGGTAATAATTATTAATAAATTAGCTTAATTTCAAGTGGATTGGCGGAAGATCTTTTCCTGATAACTCATCTCCTTAAAACATTCTGCCACAAAAATCATGATAATTAATCTGGTCCTGTGTATGGATATCCATTTTTGTATGTACGAGAACGGAGAGCATTGTGGTGAGGCCTCCCTGATCTCCATTTTTGTTCATAAGAAAATGGAAATCTTTACATCAGAGTAGATTTTTCATAGTGATTTCAGTCGGAGAATGTTGCAAGGAGTTGAGTCATTGGGAAAAAGATCTTCTTTTAATCCACTGGAAATTGTGCCACTCATAATTAGAAGTAATTAGTATAAATTATTTGTAATTCACACCCCCAAGGCATCTTTATTTCCCTTTAGTTCTATAGAAAAAACAATTATAACACCAAAACAATGATACAAAATTAAAATGTAGTATAAGGAACATTCAGGTATCGAGCCCACATAGATGGAGGGTTTGTCTTAAAATCATTATGAAATAGAAATTGAAATTGTTTGATTTGTTAGGATAAAAAGTAAATAATAGCAGCAAAGGTTGGAGTTATGAATCAATATGGAAGGCATGACAGGTTCTATGATTTTTAGGTGCATTGGTTATCGATCTTCTTGAAAGTGTATTTATTTAGTTTTGTTGTCGAAATTGGGTCAACAAGGATCCTTGGTTTCAGTATCCAAGCCTAGGCCTATGATTAAACTTTTGGAATGGTCATCAACTTAGAAAAATAATAGAAATAGGTGACTCGAAACCATGATTAAACACAACTAACCTATGTTTCACAATTTTCATGGGAATAATTGGCTAATTAATTGATGAAATGAAATGAACCACTTCAAATCATACCCAATGGACATGAAATATAAAAAGTAGATGAATTGTAATTTAAATAATGAGTTATAGCATTCTAAAATCATGAATAATGTAAATAAATAATCCTTATGCACACATCCCCCTATGATCACATCACCTGACACTAGAAAGACTACTCTCTCATGGTGAGGCGAGCATCTTGGATACATGAAGAATAATGGCGGAAAAAAGGGACCTTGGATCATCACTCCATTATCTGGAGGCCTTCCCATGGTTCTTCTTGACGTCCTATGCCTCTGAGATATTTGAAATGGTGGCTGGAGGCCTCCTAATATAAGAAACTCTCATCCAAACTTGCAGCCCATGTCTCCTGTTTTTCTTTGTGAATCGACATCGTCACAACATGTACTCAGGGTACACGAAGTTTACCTCTAATCAAGTTTTTCCACCATTGCGTTGAAATCATGAAAATAGTGTACCATGGTTTTACTGTCATTATGACGTGTACTTGTGTCTCATGCGCTGTATGCTCATCATGACTTGTCTTGCGGAAATAATAGAAATTATTATAAAATTATAGAAAATATAAATAAATTTTCTTCTCTTTTTTGGATAATGTTTCTTTTATATAAAAATATTCAATAAGATTATTTTAAAATTTTTAGAGATATATGAAAAAAGGAATACAACAACTGTCATTATTAGATGATCACACCAGGATAAATCAGTGGAGAAATAAAATCATTTCTGGTAGAAATCATGTATATATAGAGGGTGTCGAAGATTTCTTATCTTTTTCATCATCAAAACCATATTTTATTTTTGAAGGTATAATTATCTTTCCTTGTAAAAAAATTTCTCTAAGGATGTTTGATATATTTGAAAACATTGGGGGTTATCTATTGCATTTTTATTTTCAACCAGATTATGTTTTCAAGTGTCAACATGGTGAACGCAGTTCTAGAGAAGATGCTAAAAATTTGGTTCTAGATCCATCGCAGTTTCAAAATTTATTATATGATGTGGGAGGTCCATATTTTCAACAAACTAAATCTCAAGATAACATTTATTTAACTCTTGATTTTGAACTATCCAAATTTTATGAGTTTTTGAGGTCTGCTGAGGATTCTTTATATCATGGTTGCAAGATAGTCAAATTTGAAGTGGTTGAAAAAGTTGTGGATATATTATAGGAGATAATGGATTGTCAAATATCTATTCTGATGGGATATTCTGTTTTGTTAAAACACTATTACATGAAGGAAATGTGTTTCCTATAAATTTATATGAGAGAAAGAGGATGGTTCATAATCTAGGTCTTGGTTAATAGAAGATTCATGCATGTTCACAGGGTTGCATATTATATTATAGTGAAAATGAGTCATTAGATAGTTTTCCCACAAGTAGAAAATCAAGGTATAAATTTTCTCAACTAGGGAATACTAGAATTATTCCTTTAAAACAGTTGATATATTTTCCCCTTACACCATGATTGAAATGTTTATTTATGTCTCAAAACATAGAGGCATTGATTTCATGGAACAAAACCAATATTTCAACTAGTAAAATCTTAATGAATCCATCTTATAGTGATTCATGGAAAATTTCTAACCATGTGCATTTGAATTTTGTTTTAGAAGCCTGAAACGTTTGATTGAGTCTTTCCACTGATGGTTTCTATCCATTTGGTTTTTACGGTAGTCAGTATTCATGTTGTCCTGTCTTTATAACTCCCTAAAATTTACTTCCTTGGATGATGATGAAGGTGTCATGTATCCTTTGGACCTTATTAATTATAGGACATCCTAAAATGATTATTGATTTTTAATTTAAACCATTGATTGATGTGTTAAATTCATTGTGGAGTAATGGTGTTTCTAGGTATGATTTTGTTGTGAATCCATATTTTCTACTCAAATCTACATTTATGTGAACAATTAGTAACCTCCTAGAATATGACATGTTATCTAGATAGAGTAACCATGATCCAAAATCATGTATATATTATATGAGACACAAAAAAGTGTTTATACTCATTCAACTATCATCGTAGATTCCATCCAATAGATCATCATTTTTTAGAGGAACAAATATAATTTAAGAAAAGAATAAACTAAAAGAGATGGACCTCCAAAAATGATCTCAGGTATAGAGTTAAAATCAATTGTTTATTCATTACCTCCCACCACATTTGGACCAATAATAAAGAAACAAGAAAATTGATGGCTTTTGGAAAGAGCACAATTGGATATAATGAACCATTTTTTGGGATCTGTTATGTTTCTCTAATTTGTTGGTCCCTCACATGTTCGATTTCATTCATATTGAGATGAACTATTTTGATAATTTATTTCATATAGTTGGGATACACCAGGTAAGATCAAAGATAATGAAAAGGAATGATTGGATCTTTCCCAAATATGTAGGCGACTAGAACATGAAATATTTGAAAATGTTAGAACATAAATGTTAATGAAGCCAAAAGTATCTTATATACTATCCAATGAAAAAATATTATTATTTTGTAATTGGATTGCTAATTTGAGACTTTTATATGGTGATGCTTCCAATTTGGAAATATGTGTCAGAAATGGTCAAATTACCGGATTAAAAATTCATTACCATCGTGTTAAAATGGAAATACTTATGCCTATTGAATTAAGAGGTTTGTCAAATTCTATGATTTTGGATGAGATAAAAGACGTATCATATTTTTTCTAAATCATTTGTGCGGTGACAACAGACTATAATGCACTAAGAAGACTATAAAAAATATGTTGTTTTAATTTTTTGTAAACTGGAACAAATATTCCCACCATATTTCTTTGACTCAATGGAACATTTGATATTACATTTTTCATATTATGAAAAATATGGAAGTCTAGCATAGCTCGGATTAATAGACCCATTCGAGTGATGCATGTGGAAATTGAATAAAAATGTACATAACAATGCATCGGTTGCAGGATCAATTACAGAAGCTTATTTATCGGAGGAAATTTATTTTTTCTGATATCATTATTTCCAATCTAAATAACCCTAAAAAACAAAAACATGGGCCTTAATGAGGGAAACATTGAAGATGAAACAGGAAATCAATTATCAGTATTTAATCATCCTGAGCTTAGATTCAATGGAGTTCATTAATAATTGAATTCAGATGATGAACATCACAGAGCTCATACATATATTCTTCTCAACTACGAATAAATGAAACCATTCCTTTTATGAGTGATCATATCACTTATTATATAATATTTATTATAGTAAACTAATATTATTTTACTTATTGGTTATATGATAATTATATCAAGAAAGAGCATCCAAATATTACAGCAGCTACACTTGAAGAACATCAGCAAAATAATTTTTTCTTATAGGATTCAAAAATTGGTAACATAAATTATTTATGGTTTAACATATAAAATTAATTTACTACTTATTACAGTGATAATTGTTTTACAAAAATTCAGGTATTTCAACAAGCTGATAAAATTAATAATCGATTGTGTGTATTGAGTAACCCACCATCCAAAATGGTTAAATATTATAATATATATGTGGTAAATAGTTTGTTATTTTAAACATGTGCATATGGGTAATCCAAAAAATAATTAATAGTGGTGTTTTTATGAAAAAGATCTCATCACAGAGAAACTTAAGTTGACTTTTACGACATGCTGGAAGAAATTATTGAACTGATTTATCTGGGACAAAATTACATAATGATGATTAAATTTCAATGGTTGGATACTGAGAGAGGCTTTCATATTCATCCAAGAAATGGAATTTTCGATATTAAATATAAAATTCATCTTGCAGTAAATGAACCATTTTTATTAGAACATTAGGAAGATAAAATTAAGTATGAAAATTACAATGATACTTCAAGAGAGTAGGATGATTAGTGGATCATAATAAAAATAAAATCTCAAAAAAAAATTAATTTACTCAAACTGAATGTGGTTCCACTAATGTTAAATAAATTTAAATTTTTCATTCTACTGCTTCAAATCCATATTTTTCATGAAGATACACGAATATCGATGGTGATGCCCCACATGTAAAGGTCAATGGTGAAATTTTTTTAATGATGTTACAAATGAATTTTAAATGTCAAGAGATGATGAAACTAAAAATCATATGCAAATTGATCATACTAAGGAGGAATATGAAGACATTGACAACATTAGATATGAAGATGAGGATGAAGATAAAGATTAGCACAGTTAAATACTGGCCTAAATGGCTTGAATTCCTTTTTTATTGATTTTGATAACCCCATTTCAAGGGATAAGGGGGAACCCTTACAAGTCTCATTGGCTTAGAGATTACATGACCTATAGGTATATAGGAAATATACAGACCATACATGGAACTGCTCCTACACATCTTCTTCTTTGTGATATCAGCTCTCTACCTTCACATGGATTGTTCATTTAGGCTTCTCATGCATGCACAGGCTGGTCCCATTGGAAAATGCAATACCCTATCTTTTTTGACAATTCCACTTAGCTTCTACTCTGGTGAATGTTCATTCCTTGAATCCCCATCTAGAGTATACTTCTTGTAGAGTCTCTGGTAATTTAAGCAAAATTTCAGGTGGCATGATGTCCTTGCGGTGGCCCGAAGGCCTTGAGGTTGCCCGAAGGACTTACTGATCTAAAAGCCTTGGGTGAATTGAAGGCATTAAAGGACCCGAGGCCCAAACTAGTAACCTCAAATCCCAAACTGATGAATAGTTCTGGCTGCTACAGTACAAAATAGTGTTTACTTCAGTACCTACTATAGTATCTGCTATAGCACTACTACAGTACTTCTACAGTAACATGAAAATTATGTCTCTGTCTTATTTTAAACTTGGGTCTCTTGGATGCACTTGTCGAGTCCTTTTCTATCAATAGTCATTTTTTTCAGATGGACAGGGATCTATTTTGTTAGTTGTAAGAGGATTATATATCTGATGATGAGTAGGTTGTTGGATCATCTAACCCTCAGACTACGGATGATTTAGGGAGGACTCCGAGGGGATGTGGACTTTCACGATTGATGATTTCTTACTCTATCCCCGAGTGATGTTCTCATCTTGACATCGATATATGCATATAGACATATGTTTACATGTGTATTTTAGTTAGTTTTTTTAATTATCATTACTAATTTTATATACTAATTGTTTAATTATTTTTTTCTTTTTTATCATAGCTTTACGCATATAGAAATTGGATAATTTAGTGCTATATTAAAAATTATTTTTCTGAGGTATGGGTTATATGGGATCAGATTCACATAAATGTTCAACACCACTTGTTTATCATTAATTAGTATGTAAATAAATAATATTTATTATGAAATTTATTTAATTAATAACGTGATATTATTAATTTTTTTTAGGGTTTATGGTATCTCATCGATGAGATCATGCAAGACTCTACTTGGCGAGCATGGGACGGTTGTATGCGTGATCATTACCGTCAGTTTTTGCATAATTTGAGAAGAAAAACAATGAGTAAAGTAGGATTCCTAGAGTTTTTTCAGTCCTATTGTGGCCACTAACCTTAATATATTTATTCTTATGTTTGGTATGGACTATGTTCACACTAGATGGGTTGTAATTTTAGAGAATATCATCAGTAGGTCAACAAAACTGGGGGAGATAGGTGGTGATACATCGAGCTGGTAGTCGTACCTTAAGTACACATTGGGAACATATGGTACATAAATTTTTTTAATTAATTTATAAAACATTAAATGTAAACTGTTTAATTTATATTTATATAGGTATTAAAATAACACAATATTACAAAGTTTGATGTTTATAGAGGATATTCAATGATCCTATAACTTGGGAGATTAGAGGTGATCACCAACGTTAGATTATGATCTGTATAAATTTTTTGAGTATTAATATTACAAAAAATAATATTCCAACTATATTAATTTTAAGTTACAATCTAAGGAGTCATATGATGTCGTGATGTCTCAGACACAAACTGAGAGTCCAGACTAGACCGATGGTAAAAGCAATACACCCAGATTTTATGAGATGTGATGGATCCAGGTGACCTAGTATGCCTTTGAGAAAAGATGAGGTGTTGGTATTGGATCTCGATTGATGACTAGGAGTTATTATAGTACTGATGTAATGTCGATGTTAATCTCAAGAGGTGCTTATGGATAGTATTCTTCATCTACTACACAGTATCAGAAGCAGCTGTGAGCTTAGGGTAAACTTATAGAGAGTATGCGTAGGGAGAAGGAAGAGCTTCAGCGACAACAGCAGTAGCGGCAGGAAGAGCTCCAACAATAAGAGAAGTAGCAAGAGGAGATGTGTCGATGGAAATAGTAGTAGCATCATGAGTAGACGATGGAATACATGTGATATCTGACTTATGGTTTAGGGATGCAGTTCTCTCCACCATTTCTTCCAGATCCACCAGAAGATCCTCCCCTAAGTGATGCATTTATTTTTTATTAAAAAACATTTCAATGTATTTTTTCTAAAATGAACTATTTATTTTTCTATATAGTGTGTTTTTATATTATTTGGAATAGTTTGTGTTTAAATAATAATTAAATTTCGTATTATTTTATTACTTTATTTATTTATTTTATTATTTTATTATTTATTATTATTTATTATTTTTTTATTATTTTTTTATATTTTTGTGAAAATTGAGTTTTTTATTATTTTATAATTTTTTATTATTTTACTAATATGAATATTATTATTTCATTAATAATAATAATAATATCATTATTATATTATAAATATTAGTTTATTATTATTATTATATTAATATTATTATTAATAAAATTAATTTTTTACTAATATGAATATTATTATTTCATTAATAATAATAATATTATTATTATATACAATTTTTTGAATCTATTTGGGAAGATTGGGCCATCACAAATAGAATTTGCATCGAGCCATCATAATAAGGTTTTTAAAATAAATTGGGAATATTATTTGCGATGGACCAGATTCCCATCATAAATAGTATTTATGACAGGCCATCATAATAGATTTTTATAACAAAACCACTCTGATTCAATTTGTGATGTCCCATCGTAAAAAAATCTATTTGTGATGGGGTACCATCTTAAAAGGTCATTTGCGACGGTACCCCATCACAGATGCCCTCTCACAAATCAACCAGTTTCCAGTAATGTTGATGGGAAATTCATCATCAAACTCCTCCTCCTATAACATTTATTCTAAAAATAAAAACATCGTCTGTGATGTATCGATTTACAGACAACATAGATAATGTGTCTTCATGTTCTTTTATTACATTCACGACATGTCATAAAACCATTATTAGGGTTAAATAATATTTTATTTTACATATTATGTGTCATATTATGTTTTGGAACTATGGTTTATACATAATATTAATTAATAAAAAAGGAATTCAAAATGATCAAAATTCACCAAAATAAAATAACATTCATCACTAATGCTTTATCTAATGAATAATCCTCATAACATATCTCAAAAATAATATATAAGAACATTTAATATTATAAAAGTTAATTAATAATGTTTATTTTCAATTTTGGAAAAATATTCTCATTTTACATGATTTTTCATACATGTATACAAGTAAACCGATCATGAAAACCAAGCAAACGAACACTCCCAAAAGATAAAATTGTATCTTATAACTAATAAAAAAATAAAAAAATAAAACTAATAGAATTATAATAAATAAAATAATAGTATAAAAATTTATTAATTAATTAATATATTGATTTAACTTGATTATATATGAAATTAAATTCAAGTGCGGAACACATTCAGACATAAGTTAAGGGATTCTATCTAAACTACCATTTTTCCTCCAAGTTACAATTTCTCTAAATTTACTCCAATTTTATGATTCCTTATTTTTGTTAACATATTATAGATTCTATTAATATTCTCTAAACTCAATTATCTAGATCATTTTATATTTCTTTGATGGGTGAATACATTTTTTTTTTAAAAATCCTTCTCAATTATTCCCGATAAGCAAGCCCAATTTAATGGAACATCCCAATTTCTCACCTGTTTTCAAGTGCACTCCATAATATTTTTTAAAACACCATGATATTTAAAAAATAACTCATTAAAAATATCTCAGCAGAATTCATGTGTTTTTCTCCCTTCCAAAAAGAAAATTCATAATGTACCAACCATGGAAATCATGAAATAAATTCAACTAAAATAATGAAAAGAATGACATATTAAAAATAAAAGGGGGAATGTTGTTATAATAAGAGAATATAAGTAATTATAAAAAATAATATGTTTCTATAATATATTAACAACACTATTTAAACCATTATAAAGTATGTTTGAACATGTTTGAACTAAGACAAACTTGAGGTAAGGGACTTTCCTTTTAAAATACTGTTTAATATTTATTTACAAAATTTCAAAAGGAATGTTTTTATGATGCAAGTATTCGTGTTTTAATATATTTTTTAGTTATGGATCATTTTTTATGATGAAGGGTGGGGAATATATCTTCCTCTAATTCATTGTGTATGTTTTTGGTGGAGGTAATCCATATGGTTACTCTAAGTGTAACTGTGATAACTACATCATAAGGTAGTTATGAGGGTTACATTGTAAGGCATCCATGTGGGTTTAAAAAAATATGGTATATGTGTGTGTAAAAATCTTAATTAATTAAATCCCCATGTTACCATAAGGATTTTATCTATGTTTTATATGTTTTATGGACATATCTTGTTTTCAAAAAGTAATATTTATGATACTTATTGGTGAGAAGTATATCTTTGTGAAAACAATTTCATATGTTAATAAGTATTTGTAGACTTATTGTTTATTTCCATTTTCATATGTTCATTACTTATCTTTTTGTTCTCACCCCATGTTTAGAAACTTTTTCACCGGTTTTAAGTATGGGTAAGATAAAATAATAACTAAAGATGAATATGGTGAAGAATTCATGCTTTGTTAAAAAAATTGTATTTTAGAAGAAATGGGTATATTTTCTGTTGTATCCACATTATATGATTGTGTGTTTTCTTGAACTAAATCTCTAAAACTCAAATTGAAATGCCCTTTAGGAATTTAATAATTTTATTCTAGTTGAATCAACAATATTATTTAATTTTTAGGTTCGGTTCTATATGTAAAAGTTCAATGAACTTCACCAAAAATATCATGAATCAATTATCAAACTCATAGTCAATAATACCACGTAAATTAAGATTTAAACATTTATAAACCCTTAATTATTTATTAATAAATAATATATTAATCTTAGGAGTTTTTCATCCATCAATCGTGTATTCTCCAATAATTATCCAAAAAATATAACCATGTCAAAAATTAATATTCAAGGTTAATAATAGAATTTTATATATGATTCTAATCCTCTAAAAAATTTATGGAATGTTCCTTATATGATTATTATAATTCTCATAACATTTAGAATATATATTAATATCATCAATAGATATCTGTCATAGGTAAAAATAGATAAAAGTATAAAGATTAATTTCAATTATGATATCATCCTCGCTATATTAGTTATGACTAAGATACTCATATTTTATATCATAACAGTAATATACTAATATTTTCAACTATTTAATTATACAACATTATTTGGTTATAATAAATAGTGGTTTCTAGATACATACCTTTACCAAAAAAATTTCTTTATCCTATCTCAAAAATATAAAAAACCAAAATCACTCGGATAATATCTAATAAAATCAATTTAAATGAATATATGAATATAAAAATTTAATATTATATAAAAACTCGTTTATTTTATCATTTTACACTTTCATTTCAATCTACTTTTCTTTAAATTAGGTCTTTTGTACTTGTTAACATAAAATATTAAGGAAATTAAGAATTAAATCATTTATAATGGTTTGTAAAATGAATGTAATTGAATAATGTATATCTATTGGGGGTGATAAACCATGTATATAGTTAGGAATAATTTTCCTACACCATATTATTATTCAATTAATACCCAATCATCCATTTTTAGGGTTATTACCTCTTTTCACATTTGTGGCAGAGCCTACATCCACTTGTTTATCATGATAGGGATGTAATTTCTAGAAGAACCACACAATATCTACCTTACCAAAACTTCCAGAATTTATCCTATACATATTTTCACCACTTATAATTATACCTAGGGATTTCACTAAAGTTATTTTATCCTAGTCCATAAAATATATAATATTACTTCAAAAAACATAAAGGGTTATACATACCTTTGAAATTATAATCAACCTTAACTAATCAATATTTGATAACATTTCTAACTCCAATATTATTCTTGATTTATAGCATCGTAATCTCTAAATTTATTTAAACCCAACTCTAATACGAATTCTTGTTCCCCAGACCCTCACTCGCAAATCTGATTCCATAAACATATACTTTACATATTGGCTTTGGTACCAAATATATATTTCAAAAAAAATAATTATCCCTAATTACACTACATAGAGAAAATATTTCATTACATACATTCTTAAATCCTTTTAGGTATGAATCATTATAGAATTATAAAAAATCATAAAATAATAAAGCACATGTCCTTCTCAACTAAATGACTTTTTCCCACTATAAGAAACTACTTAATCAATAATAAGTATTCGATATCTCCCACAAATTCTCTATAAAATAAATCTTGTTGGACATATAATGTGTAACTATTTTCTTCAAAACTTGGGGAAATATAAACATAAGAATGGGTGAGCTATAACTTTAATTAAGTGAGAATATACAAAAAAATCTATAAAAAACATAAGTATGGAATACATATTAGGAAAGGAATAAATAATATGAACAATGACATATTCAATTGAAACTATGAGCATGTTATATCCATGTAAAAAAATTGAAAACATAGATAATAATAATTATTGATATCAAATTTATGGGATTAATAATTTTATTATCAATAAAAATAAAAGGCATAATATATCCATAAAAATTAATTAAAACATTGATATCAAAACTTTTGACCACATACACATAGAATTCATAATACTAGAGTATAATAACATATTGGCAGGGCCTTGTACTAAGAAAATATATTGATATGTGGGGGATTTATACCCAAGAACCCAAGATGTATCATCTTATGAGACTTGTAAGTTCATTTAGGGTTCATATAATCTTGCACCCATTAGTCACTTGGTTACGTCAAATAAATTTACCATAAAAGAACAAATGAAATTTAATACCGTTCCCTAAGAAACTTATGGCTGAATAAGAAAATCAAAGATCATATAATGAAAAGTACTAAAATTAAATACAAAACCATCCTATGTTAACAGTCAATAATCATTAATAATGTTAATACTTCCCCAACCAATAAATAATATTTCATTCTATTATAACATCAATCAATCTGAACTTTGTAAAATGATATGACCACGTCATATGGGATCATTAGTATTTGGTTAATTAAATATTAGAATCCTTCAAGAGAAAGAAGTTATATTTTTTCTAAAGAACGTGTCCTCAGTTTAACAAAGTAAATATATATGAATGTTTTCATAAATTAATTATAATCTCGATAAAACAATTCATCGAACAGTATCACCAAAGAAGGGATCAAGAATTAAATTGTTTGATAATGTTAATTCAATCCCTGAAATTAAAAATATATATTATATTATATATCCTAAAATAGAAATATTAGGAGGTAAAATTATTTTTAATATTTAAATGAAAGAGGAAGTGAAAATTTAAAAAAAATGAAAATATTTTTTGACATTGAGGTAAAATAAAAGCTTACATGTCACTTCCAAATATAACTTCTCCAAAAAGTGGTGTGAAAGGATATGAAAATAATTAATTTTAAAAAGAATCCCCACTAATGGATCCTTGAAAATAAATAAATTTTATCTTTTATAAATTAGGATATGAAGAAAAAAACATATTAAATTGAAACAAAATTTTTTTTTTATTATTTTGGAAATATCTTTATTCAAAACTTACACACTAAAAAGAGTAAAACATATTCCATTATATAAATATATATTTTCCCCATAGAATTATAGAGATTAACATATAATGAAATAATATGGTGGAAAACCTGAAGAATGAAAGAAATAATTTCAGGATGAAACAATATAACTCATGGAAAAAAGACTTGAGTTATCAATATCCCTTATGGGAAACATAATCCTTGAAAAAGAAATATTTAAAAAGGGGTATCTTTGTGGTATTATTGTAAATAATGAAAATAAAACATAATGAAATTAAATTGAATATTGAAACCAACTTATATGAAGTAATTATATGAGAAATGGTCATAACTTAATGAATGAAAATTCAGTTAACAAAAATCCCTTCAATAGTGGTACAAACAATGTCAAAAGCGATTTGATGAAAAAAAAAATTATTTTTATGGGTGTTTAACATGAATAACAAAAATATATGATAAAGATGCATCTATTGGAAATGAATATAAAATTAAAAGGAAAACATGGTTCATAATATAAATATATCTCAATGAATTAATGTTTAAGATAAAGAACCTTTCTGGCTTGAGTAACATTTCAATCAATTCCTATTAATATATCAGTATTGTCACTAAACATAAAATTCAATTACTAAAAGATAATTCTTGATATGACATCTATAATAGGTATAATATACACCGCATAAAATAAATTAGGTCCACAATACCAAAAATGTCTCAAATAGTGTAATTTGAGGTGAAAACCCATAACTTGGTCCTGATTCACTCTACACTTTCACGAATTATTCTAAATAATTAATTACAGTTCTTTAAATAAAAATAAAATGAGACTATTTATAACTATTATTACACCATATGGGTCACAGGTAAGTGTTTTTTAGATTATTTTATCAATTTTGATATTCTAAAGGATTTATTGTGTTGGGGGGTCAAAATTTTAGAGTTTTGGGGTACAACAGTATTGGTTTATGGTTTAGGTGAACAGTTTGTTTGACAATGCATTAACCATGAAATATGAATTTTTTTATCTAGTGGAAATTTTTAAACTTTGATCATGGTTTGTATAATAATGTGGGTCACCAATTAAACATTGTTTATGAATGGTTTTGGGTCCAAAGGCTGTCACACATCTTTCAAATAGTATTTCTAACAATGTGATTATAACTAAGTAACTGTGCATTTAATTTTTAAGGGAAATTAGCTACTGTATGGTTAGAAAATTATTTTTCTAACTGTGAGGCTGGAAAAAATGATACATTTGACATTATTAAAGATATAAAATTATCATTACACCATTGGTTTTTTATCTCTAATATCCTCTTATTCTCTAGTAATCTCAAACCGTCCACTCCCTTATGCTCTAGAGGAATCTCCCCTAGATTCCTTGGTGATTTTTGACCATATTTTGTGTATTTATTAAAAATATATTTAGATATAATATTTATTTATCTATTTTTCTCTAGACCTCGACTTGATACTTATTCACCTTAATCTATTAGAACACTAGTGTGATATGACATCCAGTTCTATAGGGTTTTATGGAGAATTAATGTTATTGCCTTTAGATATAGGATTTTTATATTTGGATCTATTCCGTTCAAATCTCTGTATTTGAAGGCGATAAGGTTTTCCTAGTTGGAAAGGTAATTGTATCTATAAAATTGTTTTTTCTCTTGATTAAACTCATGTTCTTATAAATTCCTTTGTTTGGGTTTACTTAATTGATTAAATTGATATAAAATAGATTTTTTTGAAATTTTACTTTATATGGAATAATAAAGAGTTTTATAGGGGTTTTCTTTAGAAATAGTTTTTTCACTCAATGTGTTTGATGAAATACATCAAATATGGCTCTGATTCAAAAATGTATTTTTAATTATGTGAGAGGTTCTGTTACACTTGTGAAATTAATTTATAAAATTTTTATCATGGATTACATAATTTTTTTAAGAAAACATGTAACTTTGGGAACCTTGGGTGCATCCAATTATAGAAATGTAAAAACTATAGTGTGTGTGATACCACTAGGGTTTAGGTATGAATTAGGTTGTGGAAGATTCTGGATAGTAATAGTACAAAAAAACTATGGTAGGACTCAATATTGGAATTAGTCACATTATTATGGATTAGTATTCCTTTGCACAATATAGTATATATTCTCAGTAGGATAGATTCCAATTTATTCCTAGGTTTATAAACTATATTAATTTTACATGTTGGATTTCTCATGTGTTTATCTTGTGGGTTTTCCATAGTTGGTTTTGATCATTTACCTAAATATATCTCTTGAATAAATTTTCATATAATTTGTTTATTTGAATGTGCCGTGATTAAAAGAAAACCAAAGGATGATTTGTGAAGATGTTTTTTCAAATGAATTGGCCTTATGGAAAAAAATAGTTTAAATATAGAACTAATGGTTCCAAGGTGACAAACATTATATTGATTCATGATGGTATTATACTTGGTTTTTTCCCACACAACCTAAATATTATTTTCGGCATATGAAAATTTGGGTTTTTAGGACACATGTTAAGGAAAGGGTGTCAAGTATCTTACCTCATTGAATTATTTTATGTCCTCTCTATAGTGACATGGGTTTATGGTGATAAAAAGGTAACACAGTGATTACCTTTGGCCATGGTTTTGTCTCTTTTATTAGTTTATCCTTTTGGATTTTCTTTTATATGGTTCATGGTTTTGTTTCTTTTTTTATGTTGTGATCTATTTGTTATCTCTTTTTTATTATGCATGAGACATGTTTCATATTCTTGTTGATCTTCACATTGTGTTCATCAATCTAGTTTGAAATTTCTTATCGACCCAGGTTGATTTGTTATGAAATGTCATTATCATCAATACCCATCCTAAAATGTGATGAAACATCCCATGTCTAATTTGAGGATTATGGTAGACTGTAGTGAGATATTTATAACATGGGTGGTAAGTGCAGAATGGTTCTTGGAAAGATAAATTTAATTTCAAATGTAGGGATACCGAGGGTGGTTGGGTATTCTTCATCAAAATATTATTTGTGTTAATTTAGATGAACATAATTTGGTGTTTTTTAAGATAAAACTTATATTATATTATAATTTTTTCTAATAAATTTATCTCTTATTTTTTGAATTCATTAGTAAAAAAATATCTTATTGTTTATGGGATTTAATATGGATTCTTAATATTCATCTTTAAATTTAGAGTTGTGCTTATAAGGTAATATGGTGTCATATATTGTAATTAATAGATAATTCACCTGATAATAGAGATTTTTAATCTATGAGAGGAAGATTCAAGACACGTTTTGTTGTAAAATATTTTAGTGGACCCTTAATTAGTAGAAGTAGTTTTATACAAAATCAAGACTCCAAGTCGGATGGGTGTTGTTAACCAAAACCAATGGTTTTCCATGATTCAGAATTTTTCAAAAACAATATACCTATATATTATAGTGATAACAGACTCCAAGACCATGAAGAGTTTCATGAACAGATTGATAAGGTTTTACACTTCTTGAAGACACTAGAGGACTCGATGGTGGATTTTTTCATTTATATACTCGAAGGAAATTAAATAAAATGATGGGATATATTTTACAATCTATGTTTCATGAGAATATTACCTAGAACACAATTAATTAGTCTTGAAATTAATAGTTTCATCTTGAAACATTATACATAGAGAAGACTAATTATTTTTTTTCCTTAGATAATGTGGAATGGTCAGTTATGGATTATGTTACTCATTTCACAGAGTAATTTCACATATCACTTAAGACTATAATCTAATCACTCTCTCAATTATCAGTGGTTTTATATGTGTTCGAGGGTAATATTTTTTGTATTATTAACCTCTTATTCCTTCCAATATTTTTTGAAGAGTTTGATAATGTAACTATAACTGAGGCAGAATTAGCATCTGAGATGAGTTTAGTTGGATATTTGGTCACAACAAGGGGTAGATGAAGTGTTCTATTTTTCTATAAAAATAAACACAATATGGGCACTAAGATAACATATGGAGCTTCTATAAAGGTTTTAACATGTTAGCACTAGGTGGTTCGTTACCAGTGTGCAAGAAGTAGGCATATGAATCCTGACTATATGGTAGCACCTAGGACATACCGTCATTGTAGATAATCTGGTCATCTGAAGCATATGTTCTAAAAAATGTCCCAAGTAAGTAGAGTATGATATAGTATTAATAAATGCCATTAGGGTCATTTTGATGTAGTAAATTGTGGTGGTTATCATTAAAATTAAATTAGTTTTTCCCACGTAGTTATTAAATATCAAATAAGAGTTGAGGTCGAACGTCATTATGCAGTGGAGTATGCACCAAATGAATATAAAGCTGTGCCTGTTAATATAAGAAGTACAATGTTCAGTTAATACTCTATAGTCCTAAATTTATTTTATATAGGTGAATCTCATTATTTTATATCATCTAAAAAGAATGATGTGCTGATTTTATACTCGTAGATTATTTTATTTATGGAAGATCCTTCCACTCTATTGAGAAGAACGAAGAGAACAATTTTCAAATTCTAAGAGTGCCATGTCATGATCACAGAAAATGAGGTCATTTTTAATTTTATAGTTCTTCATCTCCAAATATTTAATATATTTCATTGACATGTATTGGATGATTCCAAATAAATTGTCATTATTTTCAGTTTAAATTTATATCATCTAATTGGAGTGCTCATGTTTTTTAGGGCGAGTGGTATCTTAGATCTCGAAGAGTGTGTCTATTTATTATAAAGGCCTTAATGATTTCATTATAATTGTTAGAGATGCTTCAAAAAAATAATTGACTAGTTTTATACTAGTTCACTTCATATTTTGGTGGATGATTAACCTGAGGTTTTTCTTGTAGATTTTTGTAGACCACTAGACTAAATCGATGTCGAGTTTTCTATTGATTCACTTTCTAGGATCAGTCTATTCTCCTTGTCATCTTATCATAAAGATCCTACTGATCTAAAAGAGAATAATTTAAAGATTGAGGTTTATGAGGATAAATGAGTTATTATTTCAAGGATGTAAACATGGGATTCACCTATTCTATTTTCAAATAATTAAATTGAAGCCTCCAAATTTATGTTTATTAAACAAAGATTAACCATGTGACAATTAAGAACCAATATCATTTACCCAAGATTGATGACTTTTTTTGAAAAGCTTGATGACTTATTTGATAAACATAGTGGATTCGTCTTGTTTTCTTAATTGACATGTGATTGGGGTAATATTAGTTGATAATCCCAGAAGAGGAAAAACCTAAGATTGTGATTGATATCTGGTGTGGTCATTTTGTGTTAATAGTAATTCCATCTATTATTAATTTAACTACTATGGTATTTTTGGATTCTATGAGTCAGATATTTCATTGATTCTTGGAATATTTTGTAGTTAACTTTATAAATGAAATTTTGATGCATTCTAATTCAATTTAATAACATAGGGGTCATCTTTATAACTTTATCAGGACTCTAAAAGAGATTTATTTGTATATGAAACTATATAGGTGTTCTTTTTGTATCAAAGAAGTGAATATTCTTGGTCATTTCATATCTCATAGGGGAATATCAGTGGATAAAAATATTGTTCTTTTAAAAAACCAAGATTAAAATAACATAAATAGTATAATAATCTCATGATTTAAATAGTACAACTCATAATATTTGCATAATCCAAGGCCCAAAAAGTTTAATTTCTTTAATATTATCTACAATAACATCTTATTTTATTACACTTAAGAAAATTTATCTATAATCATGATCCACGACAACCTTTTCTAAATATCATACATGATATAATAATCATCATCTCTAGAGGATTTGAATCAAAAGAAATAGATCAACTCATATGATCATTAAGGAAAAAATATATCATAACATTAAGGAAAACATGAGAAATACCTAAATATCAAAATTAATAATCAAAAGACCTAATATAAGAATAGAAAACATATTATAGTACCATAAATCTAAAAAAATATCATTAAAAATGAATATAAGATATTAAATAGATATAAACACTTCTCAATAGTCATATAACATGTGATCATGACATAAGAATATATAATGCTTTAAAAATAAGGTATAATCATGAAAAAGTGGAATTTTATATAAATGAAATGAATCTTGATAATTTATCATAACTTGATGAAAAAAAGACAATTTGGAATATCTATAAGCATAGTAAAACCTATTTGTGAAAACTCATTATGCACTCACTTATGTGAACAAGTTCATTATGTCTGCATTTGAAAATCTGACCAAAACCATCATGCCAATTCCAATGTAAAAAATCTCATTTTTTTCAAGATTTACTATCAAATGAGAGATAAACTTAAACCAGTGAAATGGAGTAAATATTGGACCACACCCTTTATCATCCAAATATATGTGTGCCACTTAAAATTAATCATCATCATGTCTTAAAGAAACCATGAAAAAATAATGGGTTTCTTAAAAATCAAAAAAAGTAAACCATTAAATTTTAATAGATAACCCATGGAAATAAAATGGGTTTCATAAAAAATCCAAATGTCATAAAATAATAGCAAGAATTAAATCATTTGATACTAAAAAATTAATCACACAAAATAATATCTTTGTAAAAAACATATAGGGTGAAAAAAAGAAACATAAATACATTAGATATAGATCATTTTTAATGAAGAGAGTAAAAAAACCAAATCAAAAAATATATTTCATGAAAACATTTTGAAATCATTTATTAAAGAGTAATATTTATGAGTCTCTTTTAAAAAAATATCCTTTTTTATTAAAAACTAGTTAAAGAAAAATAATTAATGAGACTTTATTTGAATAAAAAACACTTTTTCACTAGAAATAAATATATTACAACATTAAAAATTAAATCCTTGATAAGTTAGATCAATAAAAATTTTTATTACTCAAAAAGGAGTATTAGTTAACATGCTTCTCACAATTACCCTTTATTTCCATGAAAATCATTTAACTTTATGTATTATAAAGGAAAATATCTTAATTAAAAATATAATAACTTTATTATTATATATATATTTAGGCTCTTTATTAATAATAATTATCTTCATGTATAAGATTTATGTAGTTTCTTTTCAACATCGCTTGTTCATAATATTTAATGTTTTGAACTAGGTTCATAAAATCTGGGTGGATATTCCTTTTTTTCTCTAATATAACTATTTAAAACCCATTAAATATTATATAATTGATGTTTTGCAAAGGCTTATAATTTTATAATTTTTTACGTTGTATTTTAAGTCATGTTTCTTGGAAACGGAAATGGTGATGAACTAATTTAGGGTTATTTACCAATATCGATGGATTACCTTATAACGATCATTAATTTTTGTGTTATTAAAATAGAACCATATTAATGATATATATTAATTAAAAATATCATATATAATTATCAAATATAAACTAAATTCAGAAAGTTTTTTAACTAAAGGAAAATGAAACATGTTTACCTGTGGAGGCGATACTATGCACAACAAACCATTCACAATTTCATTTTTCTTTTTGGAAAAGGGAGGGTGGTTTATTATTTTACCATAATTATAATAATATAAAATTATAATAATGATATTTATGTTATAATTTATTACTGTGAAATTAAATTTGAAGAAGAAGAAAATAAAATAATGAAATATATTAAAGAAAGAGAGGTTACAAACTTATACCTCACTTATTAGTTTATATCTTTTAAGAAATGTATTAAACCATTAATATATAATGTTTTGAGATTACAAAAACTTATTTAAGGTGTATAGGAGTGTGTACAATAGGTTTGGAAAGAATTTTTTATTATCTTAATTGGTTTTTTAGTGAGGGTAAGTGAGGAGAGGAGTTCCCCTTTTATTTGTGAAAAGGAGTAGGTTTTTTTAAAATAGCCAAAATTTTCCAATAATGGGAAGTAACTCTCTAGTAAAGTGTCTCAGAAATTTATAAATAATGGAGTGGATATAACATAATATTAATTTATACTTCCTCCATTCAAATAGAAACATTTTAGTTCATTTACCTCTATAGTTACTCAATTTTAGGATATTAATTTTCACAACGATATCTAGTTTTTACATTGGTAATTTATCCTTTAAGACCAAAAAATAGTAAATATTATATAATTTGGATTTAATGATTAAAAATTAAAAATTCATTTTTAATTCAAATTTTAAAGGTGATAATAATTAATTTCAAAATACTAAATATATAATATATTAAAATTAAAGTTTTGAAAATAAATTCTAAAATGAAAAATGTTGGTTAATAATTAAAAAATATTTATTAAATTATAAATTCCCATATAAAATACATATTTGGTATTATAAAAAGCATTCAAAAATTTTTAATTATTAATTATTATCTAATAATTTCATAAAGTCATGTTATTTATATAAATAGTATATTACGATATTCACCTAAAAAAATCATTTATAAAAATAAAAAAATTATCTTAAGGTTGAAATCATTAATAAATAAAAAATGATATTTCTTAAAATTAACAACATAAAATTTATAAAAATAATATAAAACATAAAATTTTGTAATCAAGAAAAAATAAATACATCTTTTATACATTAGTAATTAATATGCTATTAATATAAATTATTATTATTCATTCAAGATAAACATAGATCCTTGAAATAAAAATAATTTGTAAAAAATACATTTTAATCATAAAGTGTATTAAACAACAGAGACTTTTCAAAAAGTATATAAATTCATGATATATCTATACATATAAATATTTTATTACATCTATTTATAATAATAATTTATACTTACATAACTCATTATGATATTCACATAATACATATGCATTACATAATACTTGGTTGGAGTTTTGGGTAGTAGTTCAGCTTCCATGGATCTTGTGGAAATCTCTATGAGCTTAAACTTATCCCATGAGACCCTCACTTAACATACATTAATATTAATTCATTATATAGAATACTTAAAATATTACACATAGAGATTCCAAAACATCATATTAGTTTAGTTAATTTGGAAAGATAAGAATATAACCACTTGTACATAACTGAGTTGTATTATCTCTCATTAGGTTCCTCATGACTAGAACCCTTGTTGGACATGTAAAAAATAATTTGTATCTTTATAACCTAAGTAAACAAATCATAATAAAGGGTGAAATCATATAATTAGTAATGGTAAATAAGGGAGATATTTAAGAATAATCATGAACTTAAGGGTATGATAACATGAAAATAACATTATAATATCATACCCTATATATAAAATATTATATACATGACTATTGTAAAAAATATTGGCAGTTCATAAGACATGAATTATGATGGAACCATGATCATAATCTATTAATTCTTAAAATAGGAAAAAGACATGGAATTTTGGAAGACACATAAATGTGTAATATCATTCCAGATAATTCAAGGAGTATTACCCAAACTTATCAGCACACTTAATGGAGACTACACTAACTAATAGGGGCACACCACCATCCCTATCCACAGACCTTTCCTTATAAGGGATCGGGTTTCCCCTTCTTCCCATAGTGGATCTATTTTACCCTTATTCCCATAGTGGATCAAGTTTTCCCTTCTTCCCATAGTGGCTTGGGTTTCCTCTTCTTTCCATAGTGGATCATGTTTTTCGAATTATTTCTCATCATTATCTCATGAGATATAGATCTTGGTCCCACCCATTTCATAATCAAATAGTACATACATGTGACACAACATCTTAAAAAATTATATCGTGACCCATGAAATGAAATGGAAACCATAAATATGTAATCATATCATAAACTATGGAAAATAGATAGGTTTCATAATCATTTCATCAAAAAATAACCCATGAAAAAATGGGTTTTAATGTCATATAACCCATGAAAGAGAAATGGTTTTCATAACGTTATGTTATAAAAATATTAACCATTCAAATAAATAATATAAATGGAACCCTAGGATAATATCCCTAGAAATTCATGAGTAACACCAATTTATTTTTTCTTATATGGATCATAATTTTGACAAATCTTTTAAAAACATTTCTTATGTAAAATATCATATTTTCTTTAAAAAAACCTTTTTTAAACATAAACCATTTTGGAAAACCGTTTTATTTGAAAATATCTTTTAAAAACATAAAATATTTTTAAATTGAATATTCCTTGAAAATTATCTTAAAATAAAATTTAATCAAAACATTTTTGAAATCTTTTTTGAAAACATGGTTTTTTGAATAAAACATATTTATTACCGAAGAGATAAATAAGGGAAAATTTTCTTAAAAACATTTCCTTATTTATCTTAAGTACCAAAAGTATAATAATGGCACCATTACACAATTATATCATGAATAAAAATCGTAAAATAAAATAATTCAAAGTTATTTAGAGATGGATAATAATATTTCATCAACAGAAGCGTAATAATAGACAACTCAGATAAATGATGATATTGTGAAAAAAACTTATTACAACTTTGATAAATTTAAATCATAATACCCATGAGAAAATAAAATTAGAGAGAGATTAAAATATAATGTACATAATAATATTAATTATATAACATTTAAATGGGATAGCATATACATCACATAAAAATTATAGGTGCATAATAATACATGTGTCTTCAAGAAGGAAAATTGTTCAAAAATTACCCTACCGATTTGGTATCTTTTGAACCATAAAACCCATGAAAGAGAGATCATAAAATGGATCTGAAAATATTTATAAATTGAATGATAAAACTAATATAATAAATTCATGGGCATTATATACATCACAAAAAATGACCGCTTTGTTTTTCTTGTGTTATGATTTGTTATATTTCTTGTCCTATTGCTTATATAATTATTTAATCATGTACAGAATGATAACCATGATATATATATAATACATATTAAGTATATATTTATTTATAATAATCTATGAAATATATAAATAGAAAATTAAATACACCATTCATGGAGAAGGTATGTCATATGTACGAATGAACGTTGCTTCCATTTTCATTCCATGTTCAAAGAATGATGGTAAATGACATATATTTGAATAAATATATTTATAATATCATTATATTATAATTATTATGACATATATATCATTTATTTTCACTAAAAAAATGCTTAATACATTCCATATAAAGTGTGAATGAATCATATCGCTTTGGGGATAAGGTAGTTCACACATCCAAAAATGAAGTTATCATATTTACAAAAAATGGAAATCATGAAAGTATGAGTTATATAATTATTAAATAAGTATAAATACATCATATATATCATATATATCATATAAAAACATAAATTATATCATTATTCCCAACCTATAATGGTGGAAATGTAAGAACGAACGACATCATTTCATGATGCGGTAGTATGTCATACACATGAAAGATGATTTCATATCACATTTGATAGAAGTGTGTGTGAGTGTAGGTCATACCATTATCATAAAATTATTTCAGTATAATTAGTATAATATGTTTATTATATAATCATGTAATAATAATATTTTAGGGGGTGGAGAAAAAAAATTAAACAAAAGTTCTTGTTGAAGGGTGTTACCTCTTTTTTGTGTAACTCTTTTTGGTTTTCAGCAAAGGGGATCCTTGGTTGGATTTATTCCCAAAGATATAATTCAATAATTAAGGTAGATAAGTTTTTGTGGAGACTTTTTAAAGTTCTTTCCTATCCAAATGGATCAAATGGAGTGATGACAGGGGGGATATATGTCTTCTTATAATTGGGGAAAAGGACAGATTAAGTATTCTTGAAAATATTGGAGTGATCCTCACAAGTTACTTGTCCCGTAAAGGGTTATAAATGGACCATTATATATAATTATAATTTTAATGATCTAAATATGGTAATAAAATAAGTATTATACATGTTTAGGGTCATTTGTACACCATAAATTATATGTTTAGTCATTCATTTAGGATATACTACCTTAATAGTTGTGATTAATTTGAATTACATTCACTAATATTTTGGGAAAACACTAATTTGAAATTATTAAAAATTAAAAATTATTTTGATTATAAATATGGAATCTATTTTAGAAAAATATAATCACAAAATATGCAAAATTTAATTTAAAATTCAACTTGTGGATGGGATAAGATGACAAGTTTAAAATGTGAAAGTGTCCAAAAGATTGAAATGTTTTTATATCCAATTTCAATATTAAATTGGTTATAATGAAATAAATTGGATTAAAGGATGCCTAATTTTTATAATTATTATTTAAAACAAAATTTAAATATAATTTAACAATATAAATAAATTAAATGAAAAAGAAATTTTGAATTAAAATTCAGTATTTTTCACTATTCATCAAAAAATGGTGTTTTTTCAAAAAAAAACACTAAAATTCACTCTATGATAATTTTGAAATTATAAATTAAAAATTTAAGTTTATTTTATCAAATTATATTTCTAAAATTTACTAAAATTAAATTTATTATTGTTCACATAAGTACAAAAAAAGTTGTTCTTTTAAGATATTAATATTTTAAAACATAAATTGACTTTTCCATAAATTGTATTTTTTGTTATCAATATGTTTTATTTATATAAAATAATTGAGAATATTTTTTAAAAATTATGTAAAAAATTTTTTATAACTAATATTAATTGATATGTTATAACAATCTTGTTGATATAGATATAATAATAAAACATTGTTTTATAGAAACTCAGTGTTGCGTATAAGTAAAGATAAGTTGATGTTGTATATAGTGCATGGTTAACATGGTGTTGTGTTTAATGAAAGTTTTAATTAGTGTAGTGTTCAATTAAAGACTTTAAAAAAACTAATTTATCTTCAAAAAAAGGTTCACAAAAACTTGGGGTGTTACATACTACCCACCTTAAAATTAATTTCCCCCTCAAAATTCACCGTTATGATACAAAAAATTGGAATAATTATGACTCATAATATCCTTAAGTTCCCATGTAGCTTCCTCTAACTGGTTATTTCTCCATAAAAAAATTTACTAGGTGAGTGGTATTGTTTCCTAGAACTTTCTATGTACGATCCATAATTTCAACTGGTTGTTCCTCGTAAGAAAGATACCACTCCCAAAGTAGGACATCTATGTTTAGTAAATGTGAATAGTCAGTAATGTACACCATCAAAACTAATACATGGAACACATCATGTACTTGAGAGAGGTTTTTTGGATGTTCCAAGAAATTGGATACCATCACAATAAGATAAAGAATCTCAAAGGGGCTGATATACCTATGGCATAGTTTCCCTTTCCTTCGGAATATCATAAACTTATTCTGTGGATAAATTCGTAGAAAATTTTTCTCTCTAACTTCAAATTCCTTAACACTCAATCTGTTATCATCATAACTTTTTTCTAACTTTTATATTCTATTATATGTTATTTAATGTTTCTAACCTTATCTTCCATTTCTTCAGCGATATCAGGTCCCAATAGATTTCTTTATCCAAATTCATTCCATCACGTTGGATCTATAAATTTATTTCCATAGAGGGATTCATAAAGATCCATATGAGTGATTGAGTGAAATATATTATTTTAAGAAAAATCAACTTGAGGTAGGTATTGATCCTAGCCACATTTCAAACCCAAATAAAAGGATCTCAACATATCCTCTTGGTTTTGAATTGCTCCTTCAGATCAACTATCCATCTAAGGATAATAATCAGTGATGAAACTCAATTTTTTATCAAGGGATTTCTAAATAATATTCTAAAACCTTGAGGTAAACATCATATCAAGATCTAATTGAATGGAATGGGGTACTCCATAAAACCTTATAAAATCATTAATTTATATTCTAGAAATATGATCCAAAGAGATGTATTATCTAATATAGATGAAGTGTGTGGTGTTTTTAAGGTGATAAACTACGACCATATAGAATTAAACCCTTTAGAGGTTTTGGGGGTCCAACAACAAAATCCATATTGATATTCTCCCATTTCCATTCTCATATGTGTAATGGATGAAACACCCCTTATACTTTTCTCTTTCATCCTTAAAATGATGGCATATGAATCACCGAGATAAAAACTCTATGATATCCCTCTTCATGACATCCAACCATAAATATTAATTCAAATCTCTATACATCTTCATACTTATAGGATTAATATAGAAAGAATAGTTGTGAGATTCCTCTAAAAGATCCTTTAAATCTATTATGTAAGGAACACATACATGGTTCCTAAACCTTATCATTCCATAATAATCAAGGTTAAACTCAGGAAGATTTATAACCTTATTTTTTAATATCAACACCTTATTTATTAAACTATTTAATCATCACATGGATAGAGGGCTGAACATTCAATTGAGCAAGATAATATTTTACACCTTCTTCAGAATTTCTAGATCCATCCTTTAAAAATATAGATATATTTAATATTTTTTATCCTCTTCATGAATAAGGAAGCAAGATCCTTTTGACTCAATGCATCAAACACCTTGTTCACTTTCCCATGTTGGTAATGTATTGAGAATTTGTATTCCTTTATAATCTCTAACCATATTCTTTGGCACATGTTCAACTAATTCTATGTGAATATATATTTCAAACATTTATGATTGGTATAAATACCACACCATTCTCCATTAATATAATTACACCTTATCTTTAATGAAAAAGTTTCTGTTGTTAACTACAAATCATGATTTGGGAAATTTTGCTCATGGATCTTTAATTGTCCAAAAGAATAAGTAATGAAAATGTTATTCAATATAAGAACACATGATAGTCCCTACTTCGAAAATTTTCTATAGATTAAAAAACCTTCTCCCCTACAAGGTAATGTAAACACAGCTATATTGACCAACCATCTATTTAGTTCCTATAAATTTTCCTCACATTCATCTATTTGGAGGAAGTTTCCTTTCGACATAACTTGGTCCTAGTATTATATAGTCATGAGAAATTATTTAAAACCCATTGATAATATCCAGATAAACCAAGAAATATATGGATTTCTATCACCATGGTTGGTTTAGGCTTGTATTCAATAGCTTATATCTTTGATGGATCTACAATTATACCATCTCTTGAGATTATGTGACCCACAAATGAAACTCTTTTCTGCCAAAATTCACACTTTGTAAATGTTACATAAATTTTATACTTTCTTAGGGTACTTAGTATAATTATCATGTGGTCTCCATTATCTTACTTTCTATTTGAGTAAATAATAATATCATCTATAAAGACTACCCCAAATTGATCAAGGTAATATTTAAAGAATCTATTCATCAAATCCATCAATACAGAAGAGGAATTAATAAGGGTGAAAGGCATAACTATATACTAATAGTGTCCCTACATTGTATGGAATGTCTTCTTGGGTATATACACCTTCTTAACTCTCAATTGATAATATCCATAATGATGTAAAATCATGGAAAAATATTGAGCTCTATGTAGTTGATCAACCAAGTCATTAAGACAGGGAATATGATTTTTTCCTTGATCATTATCTTATTAAAATCCTGATAATCAATGTTGAGTTACATTGATCCATCTTTCTTTTTCAAAAAAAAGAATGGGTGCACTCCAAGGTTATAGACTTGGATAAATGAATACTTTATCAATTTTTTCTTATAGTTTCTTCTTCAATTATAGAATCTCGATTAAATCCACTCTATAGGGAGTCTTTGATATTGGTGTGTAACCATGTATGAGTTCTATACAGAACTCAACATTAAGTTTTGGTGGAAGGTAAGGAAAATATTTTGTAAATACATCCAAAAAATCCCAAACAATAAGAATATCATTATTGTCATGTTTCTCCCCAACTATTTGAAACAAACACTCCTTCTTAATAGGTATTAATACCCATATATTTTATGTAATTTTCATATGATGTTCATAATTTTTATCATATTGATAGACTGTCATTAGTCAGCTTGAAATATCATATGTAACATCCTTCATCGACAATTGATGGGGATTTATATAATGAAATATAATCCTTGACTAAGATAACATCAAAATCAACCAAGGAGTACTGATTATATTTACAGGAAGAACATCCCATAAATGTCAATAAGAGAGGAATCATATACTTGAGATGCAACCATCATACTGTTAGTGGTTTTCACTGATAATTACACATCTAATAATTTGGGTGGAATCTTAATACCCTTTGAAATTTTTTTAAATATGAAAGAGTGGGTAGATAAAGAATAAAATAATACATTATCAGTTCTATAGTGGATGGTAAATGTACGTTTCACCACATCATTAATACACCCCATATCTAAAATAGTGATCACATGATATTTTCCCTTTTCCCTTGACTTAAGAGGTTAATGACACTAATCATCATAAATAAACCTTCGTTTTGGGAACTGTTTTTCATAATTCCAATTCTCATTAATCATGAAGAATTGATGTGTGGGATGTTCATTCTGTATAGCTTTCCCTTTATTTTCCTAATTATCCAACTTCTTTCCATTACTCTAGAAATCAATTGCTCCATGGAATTCCCTTACAAACCTAAAAACATATATTAGACACTATAACACAATTTCCTCCATGCTTATTTCAACACTTAGAGCATAAAGTAAGGATCATCTTCATTTATCCATCATTTTTTATATTTTCATTTTAACACCATCTTCCTTTTATTTTTAAAATAATGAGATTGATACATAACTCTAACCTCTATTTGAACCATAATCACACAACGCATGATCTCTTCATAGATAATAAAGTATCTTATGACTAACACCCTTATAAGACATTGATTTAAGCCACTGAATAATCGGTCAACCGTAATTTATAGTTGGATGATAATACCCAAAGCATACCTCTCCAGCCTTATAAAATTAACCATGTAGGTACCAACTGATTTAACACCTTTTTGCTTTAATTTAACGAAGTCCTTTTCCATCTTCGTACAAAGAACACGGGGAAAGAAATTATTCATGAATAAGTTCTTGAACATGATAAATCCCTGGATTCAATTTCATTTTTCTTCTTATTATTCTTGATTAGAGTCCACTATTGGTATAATTCACCACTTAAATGATAAAAATATAGAATGAATAATTTTTTGGAACATTGGAGGTTGGAAAATATATTTTTAGTGGTACTGATCCATTTTTAGCCAAAGTGGTTTAGAATGACCCAGGAATGAAGGTGTACACAACCTCTTGAAGGACTCAAAATAAATTTTTCCAAACTTTTACAATTTTTAATTCTATCCTGATTCATATCTTGAGATATTTTCAAGATCATAACAATGATATTTTTCATTCCACCTCCCATAGCCTTAAAATGCGCCGCAAAATAATATTATTATTGACTATCACAATCTCTATTAACATGGTTCCTTTGGTGTCCATCCATTGACTAAAACCAAAAAACAGAGTAAGAAACAATTATCATTGTGTGGAACCACATAATCATGAAAACGACATTATAGGAGGGATAAATTAAGACACCTTATTTAATCAATGACACCTTGGGTTTATCCAAGGTAATTCATAGGAAACATATATTTAAATCCTTCATGATGGTTTGTGAAGAGCTTATGAATTCCCAAAGCATATTCCCATAGAAGGTCAATCCTGGTGTATATCAAGCCCCATTTTCATGCACCTGTTCCCAACTGATTCTAGATTAATACCATCTATTCAAGGTTCTTATCCCTACTTACATATGTTCCAGATCCAAGCCAACCTAAAGTATCAATATGTGTATTTATTTCTTGGAAACCACTCATTGTATCCTTTTCCAAAATTATAGGACATTTTCTAATACTTTTCCCCATTCATAGACTTATCCTTATACTTGTCCTTAGGTTTCTCACTAATGTTTTATCATCCTTTTTTCTATAGGATAACTAAATTTTTTCTCTGATACCAACTATAGAGACTCTCTCTTAACATATATTAACATTACATAATTATTTGCAGAATAATTAATACATTACATAGAAATATGCCCAAAGACCATATTAGTTTAGTACCTGTGAAAACATGGGGGAAATAGTGGTATATAAGTGAGATACATTATCTCCCACTAGTTTATCTGTGACTAGAACCCTTCTTAGACACATCATTAATAATTCATATCTTTATAACCTGTAGAAAGTAAACATAATAAATGTTAATGTCAAATTCTCAGTAAGGGTAAAAAATATAAATATTTAAGTATAATCATGAACATAAGGGTATGAGAGAATGAGAAGAACATTATAAGATCATACCCTTCTTAAGAAAGATAACATTCATGAGTCATGGCATAAATATTGGGAGTTTATAATACATGAATCTTAAGGCAATCAAGAGAATAATCCATGAAATCATAACATAAGAATAAGCTATAGATTGGTGGAATAAACATAAACATGTAATATCATTCCCTATATGTCAAGGCCAATTTCGAAAAGTTATTTGGGAACTTTATTGATACTTCACCTATAGGGTTGGTCACACCACCATCCCTTGTAATAGTATTTTCCTTAGAAGGGATCATGTTCCCCTTATTCTCATAGTGGATTGGGATTCCCACTACTACCAAACATGCATTTAACAGAGTATAATCATCCTTTATCAGTGCTAGAAAAGAAATGACTACCATAGCATGGCTAAAATTCAATGGATTTTATCATCGCTAAAAGGTGATAAATGTTAGATTTATCTGTCAAAAAAATCGTAGATAAAAGACCCCATTTATGAGTACTGATAAATATCCCCTTTTTCAATACATTTATTTGTGATGATAAAAGTACTATTTATCTGTGGTTTTCAAGTCGATGATAAATTGAATATTTATAAACACCTCTAAATGTGCTAATAAATCATACTTTTATTAGTGAATTTATTAGTATTGATAAATCATACTTTTATCGTCACATTTATTAGCACTAATAAAGATGAAAACTGCAGTGCGATGCTACAGGACACTACACCATCAGAAATAGGTGCATTGTGCAGAAATAATATAATGCATCAGTAGAAACAATATAAAAAATTACCAAAAAATAATAGAAATACTGAATTTAAATGGAATAAAATTTCTAACAATAATACAAGAAAAATAAAATAATATTATAGAGTATGTAGGTAGTTTTTTTCTAAAATTAATGTATATTTGGAAAAAAAGGTGCACTTGGAGTCATACCGATCACACTGTGAGTTGAATTATGTTTTGACTAATTCCTACATGTCACAAATGACTTATGGATCATTTTCCTAAAGTTCAAAATAATCTGAATGTTTTTTCCCAATTTTGAGTATGAATATTGTTTTTTTATTAAAATTAATGTCATATTTTTAATAAAAAGACACAATTGGAGCCATACCTATCACACCATGTGTCATATTGAGGTTTGGATGATACCTATATGTAACAAGTGACTTATATATCATTTTCTTGAAGTTCCAAAACAATCTGAATGCGTTTGCTCAGTTTTGAGTATGTGAAATGTTTTTTTCACTAAATTGATGTCACTTTTGAATAAAAAGATAATCTTTGGCACATAAATGTCACAAAATGTGTTGAATAGACTTTTTAATGAATTCTACACGTTATAAATGACCACTGGATAGTTTTTAGAAAGTATTAAAATAATCAGAATGCATTTCCTTGGTTTTGAGGATGCTACGTTTATTTTTTAGTAAAATGTCATTTTAAACTGGAAACAATCACTTTGATCCATATAGGTGACATCTTGTGTGGGTTTTACATTAGACTAATTCATATACATCCCAAATGAATTATGAATCATTATCCCAAATTATCATGATAATCCGAGCATGTTTTCTCATTTTTCAGTGAGTGACACTTTTTGTATTAAAATGTAAATTTTTAACTGATAACGAACACTTGGAGTCATATCGGTCACACTGTGAATCCAATTGAGGAGTGTAATATCTCTACACATCACAATATACATATATATAGTTTTCCAAGATTACCAAAATATTCTAAATATGTTCAGTTTTGAGTTTGTTAGTTTTTTTCTTATTAAAATTAATGTATGTTTTGAATAAAAAGATGCATTGTGAGTGGTAGTTTGAAAATTAATGTCACTTTTAAATTTCTAAAAGTGTTTAAAATTAATTTTATTAATTTTTATAGAAGTACATAAAAATAAATTCATTTATGAGAAAAAATTAAAACATATAAATTATTTACCAAAAATTATTTATTTCTTTTTAAATATTTTTTATTTATATAAAACCTTTGTAAGTAATATTTAAATATCACTTACTTATGTTAATATTACTAAGATTGACATCTATGTTATAAATATATCATTTAAATAATTTAAAAAAAAAAATTTGTTTCGTAGAAACTCAATGTGGCAGATAACGAAAGCTAAGTTTGTGCTTCATGTATACAAGATTAACATGGTCTAGGGTATAATGAAACTTCACTTAGTTTTGTGTAAAATCAATGACATCAAATATTCTCAATTTCATTGAAAAAAATGTTCATGAAAACTTTTTGTTTTACATCTGTCGTATATAGTTTCTCTCAAACCATAATTTCTTTAGTTCAGTTATGCCTTCATCAAGATAACACCCAAGCAAAGATACCTCCATTTCAAGTTAAGAACAGTTGGAATCATAATGAATAATTCCACTTCAATATGCCATTTTTTATTGATTTTAGGATTGGGATGAATCATGTTATTCCATCTAATTTAATGAAAAATTTTTAATTGTCATTGTTAATATTAAAAATATATCATGGTTTTAATTTTGGTTTGGGTTAGAGCATGAAAAATGATATTGAAAAAATATTTATTCAAGGATAATATATATTGGAATATTGTGTCGTTACATTCTCCCCCATCCTAAATAAATTATGTTTGTAAAACTGTAATTATCTCTTACTAGAAAATTTTGATAAAAGTACTAATACGATGAAATGAGATTAAATTTTATAATGATGTATTAATCACATATATTTACATATAATGAGAATAATCCCAATATTCTATTTATTCTTAACCATCTCAGTGAAATACTTAACATAGTTTAGTGTTAAGGATAATTTTAATTTCCTTTTACTTTATAATTAATACCTATAGTGAAAAATGATCATAAATTGGTTTAAGGATTGAAATTTCATTCCCTATTTTCATAATATCTACAACACTAACACCTATCTATAATCTTAGATGATTTTTAACTAGGAGGTGGTAAAAAATTTTGATTTTGAATGATAAATTCGATGAAGAATTTACCTCTTCCCAATAAGGAATATTGAGATCCATGTTCAAACCCCTCACGACCCTTTTTGTGGTAACCATCTCCAAATCATCATTATTTTCCCACTTTTTCTTTTCTATCACATTTTCTTCTATATTTTAAAAAAACATTAATATCTTTAGCCACTTTTAGTACTAGTCCATGGTTTTTCCACTTCGTAAAACCCTCTCAACTAAAGGTTGTTTGGGGATGGATCACTTTCCATGTCTACTCCATGTGTATTTTCATGTTTCCAAACATGTCATTCCAAGACCCAAATTATTTCCCACACATGTAGAATGGGATTGAGTACTCTCGTGTATTAAACATGATTCTTGAACTACTCTGAACACTAAGGTTACTAGATGGCCTCCTTTTTTCAGATTATCATGTCTTGTGGTACTAGTGGTAGTGGAGGGGGTTTCGTCTATATAAATCATTTTCATGATAATTTCAACTTCTCAAGAAATATTGAGGCCTACAAATAGTGATTTTTCATTGATGGATGAAAAAAAGGATAATTATTTGGTCTCATATGGGGTTTCATTGATGTTAATTACTCTCTACGGTGGCTAGTGATTGTTATTTCTACCCCTTCCATTTTTAATAGTGATGATGTTGCAGGAAATCATAACATGATCAATGAATATGGATATATGTTGGAATAGTAAATCCATTATATAAAATCCATCTAAAAGACCCATACAAATATTTATATTATCATAAAAATAAATTTTCAAAAAAAACATTCATAAAACTAGATATTTTATTTGATAAAAAAACATTAGTGTGGTACACATAGATAAAATTCAAGGTAATATATAGTGTCTATAATAAATATCCTATATACATAATTCAATAGTGAAGGATTTAGTTATCACAATCCTCCTCATTATAATTCATTGAACTGGATCCACCTTATTCCCTTTCGTGTGTTTTTGGTTCATGACTTTAAATCTTATCCTCCTATGATTTATGAAAATATAATTAGATAATTTCCATGTTTTCCACACTTAAGGAATCACACTGTTAGTTCTTCTTTTGGAATTATGGTTTCCAATCCCATCATGCTAACCAACCTATTAATTTTCCTACAACATTTTGATAGTTGATGAACATATATTCCATAAATAATTTATAGTAACCCATAATTTTCATATATAGATATCACATCTTGTTAAGTGGTTATATAATTCATTAAATTACAATCTACGCCAAAATTGTAAAGGTTTAGCATCTATGGAAACATTGATAAATAAATAATTGGTTCATAAATAAACTACATCATCTCTCGCTATGATCTTCAAAACTAGGACCCTTATTAGACATATCATATTTAAAACCTTTTTTCAAAATATATGAAAATTAAATATAATAAAGGGTGATATTTAATGATCAATAAGTTTAAAAAATAAAGATATCAAAGATCACTTAAACATAATCTAGTGACAAGGGTATGTGAACATGATCGTAACTTTTGGAAACCATACCATGAATATCACAGATTATAACCATGAGTCATGAAATAAAGCATTGTACTTCCTAATACAAGAACCATAAAGGAATAGAAGTTCATGAGCCAAAAGATTATAACATTCTCATAATACATACATTTTTGACATACACATAAATATGGGAAATCATATTCACAGTCAAGCCTCACTTTCAAGATTATCATAGTGTACTAGGTTCACACCCAATTCCAATGTATCATTATTAAAGGTTAACATCCAATACTATCATAGTGGAATAAGTCCCATACCAAACTAGATTCAATCCTCATTCCAGTTCTTATTATCAAATGAGACAGCTATATTTACCAAATGCATTAGAGGGCCATATAATTTCATGATCACCCATCACATAACAAAAATCATACATATATGTTCCATAAGATCATAAAAATCATAATCTTATAATCCATGGAAATAAAATCAGTTTCATAAAAATTTCATCTTTTCATCACAACATAACCAATGAAAAATAAATGGGTATCATAACTTTATTAACACATAGGTAATAAATGGGTTTCATAGAATCATCCAAAAATAATCATCATCATAAGCCACACAAATTATTAAACTAGATGGTATCATTGGATCCTAACCCCAAAAAATCATAACTACCCTCAAATTATTTCATCCTAGATTAAAATTCCTTGAACATAACACATTGAACTTTTCAATAGGAAAATACACTTTTCAAATTCAAATTCCTTATTTAAAATATAAAAATATACTAAATATTAAGGGAAAAATTTTCATTAAAAACAACCATATATTCTTGAGAATTAATTTCAAATTATTAAGTGGTCATGGTAGTGGAAAATTATATTCATTTTTTATATATAAAAAATATTACATTCACTATTTTTGATAAAAATAGAAAAGTACCTCATTTGAAAAATGATAAAAATATTACTTTGAAAAAAATATAAAAAAATATATCATTTTTTAAAATTACATTAAAATATATTGGAAAATAAAAAAAAATCGTTAAACCATTATTATAAAAGATTAACATAGAAGAAATAGCATTTTGACCGAGGATAGAAATAAAAGCAGTTTTCCATAAAAACATTATTTTGGTACCTTGAGTACTAAAGAGAGGAAAATGAAAGGAAAAAATGTATTGAATATTAATAAACAAAGTATATGAAAATCCATGTGTTTATTGAGAGATAATACATAAAATTTCATCATTGGAATCAAATTTATAAATAATCATGAAAAAAATATTTATTGTAACATAAATTTCCTACCAGAAGTTTGACTTTCCGAAAATACACTCTAACCACATGTATAATAAATATAAATTTATTATAAATATATAAAAGAGATATTTACATACTTATAATATTATATATGATCCACTTATAACATTTTAACACTTATTAATTAATAATTCCTTATTAAAATCATCATTTTTGAGTGTCAGCTATTTCATTTTACATGATAATTTTGATTCAATGGTTCTGATCCTTTTATTGTGATCATGGTTACATAATATTCTGAATTGTAATCATGAAATAAATGTATAATATATATTAATTATATATATATATATAGTAATATATAAATTATAGAGACAAAAAAATTAATTACACCATTAATAGAGAAGGAAGATTGTACATACGCATGGATGTTATTTTCACTTTTTCACGGATGGAATAAAAGAAAGGTAAACAAAAATTAACCTTTATAGGATAATATTTATATCATATATATATCTTATATATTAATCAATTAGATACTTATTACCATCTATATAAATAAAAAATGTAAAATGATTCATGTCGCTTCATGAAGGTGGTAGTCCACATATACACACAAGCACTGTTATCATTTTCCAATGGATAGGAAGAAAGAGGATAATGGCTTCTCAATCATAATAATGAAAATTAAGTAAATTTAACCTAATAAATCTATTATTTTAGAATGATCTCTAGGGATTCAGAGTTGGTATAAGAATATAAAAAGTTAAGAACACTTGGTTAAAAGTAATACCTCTTTATTGAGAAATCATCTTTCACTTACACATTAATCCTTGAAAGGATGGAATTTTGGAAAGAAAAGAAGATATAGGTTGTGTTAAATGAATATAAGAAAATATTATGGTAGGTATTGAATAATATATAAGGATCAAATATTTTGAATAATAATAGAGGGGAGGTTCCCTTTTATAAGTGAGGGGAGGGGCACTCTTGGAATTACCTAAAGAATTAAATTAATATAAATTAATTATAATTGAAAAATGACTCAAAATTAATATAATTCAAAAATATTATGATTATAATTTTAAATACTTGAATATACATAATTTTAACAAGGTTAGGATATGTTTTCACCCTTATCTTTTGGTTTTACCCCCCCCCCCCACATTAACCCTTTTTAGAATTACCACAAATCCAAAGTATTTTACTATTTAAGTGTCAATAATATTACCATAAAAAACCAAGTGACCTAGAAATGGACCATGGTTGATATTTCAAACCATATTCCAGTCACTTGTCTAATGATAAAATTTTCATGAATTGTAAATCATTTAATTAAATATTATTTATTATAAAATATCATTAATGTTATTTTTTGAACTATTAATTTAATTTTCCATTGAAAACAACTTGAATGAAAATTAATTTGTATATAAACCATTAAAATTTCTCTAAAAAGTTATATTGATCCAGAAAATTCTTGGAACATATTAATTTATCCAATTTTTTTAAATTTTCATATTTTTAATATCATTTATTTTATTTTTCCATTAACTGTATAAATATTGTTTTTGTTTTGTATAAGGATATATGATTTTTTCAATAAATAAAACTAAAACATAAATTAACATGATAAAAAAAATTAACTCAGATCTCAAAAAAAAATTATAACTGAGATTTTCCAATTTTATCCTTTGGTAAAAATTTTATAGACATTAAATTCAACAGAGTGACATTTTGTATATATTATTTTATTAAATCAATATAAATTTTATAATAAAAGAAAAATGAAACAAAGTAGAATTGTATTTTGGAATTGGGGAGAAATATAAAAAATACACTCATAAAATATGATCAAGGAAAGTGTTATATAAATTTTTATGCCTCATCCTAATTTTTTTACCATGTTTTTCCCATTTAACCCTTTTCAAGGTGATAAAATTTTACCAAGGTTTGATTTCACGAAAAATAAAAATAATATGGAACCATTTACAAAATTTTAATCTCATATTTCGAAATATAGGATCCATTTTTCAAGATTCAATTTCTTTTGGTTGATGAAATTCATTTTAAAATAAGTTCTCAAAAAGTGATTAAAACCATTTTTTATAAAAATGCATTTTTAAGCATAAAATATAATTTATTCTTGTCCTAAAAAAATTAAAAAAAAATTATATAAATGCTAAAAAATTATTGAAAACATAACATATAAATTTCATTAAAATAATTCACCAATAGTTATGAATTTAATTTACTTAGATAAAGACATGTTACGTTTATAAAAATAGTTTTTATAAAAACATCTATTTTCCATTGAAATGATTTTAATTTTCATTTCTAATCAATTTATAACTAATGAATTAATTTTATAAATGTGTAAACAAAAATATTTTCACTTGTTAGTTATTCCTATTAATAACATATGTTATAATATATATGTGGTAAGTTTCTCATTAAATAATAATATTTCCATAGTATATCACAGTTTGTTTAAACTCAGTATTTTGTGTATCATAATTTATCAAAGAAATTGAAATTATTTAAAAATAAATATATCATAAAATCTTACGGCATTAAATTGTATGCCCCTTAAAATTAATTTTCCCTCATGATTCTATCACTTCTATTAAAAAAAATTAATATGTCACTATTTAATCACATCCTGAGGTTCCTAAGTATATTATTTAAATTTATGATTCCCCAAGAGAACTTTATCTTGGTGAGTGTTCTTGCTCTGTATAACATTATCTCTATGATCCAGGTTTCCTACTAGTTGTTCTTTTTATGAAATATCAGTATCTAGTGGTATAACCTCTTAGTTCATTATATGTGAAGTATAATGTATGTAACTCTTCAAGAGAGATACATGGAACACTTTATAAACTTGATATAGGTTTAATGGATGCTCCAAGCAATAAACTACCATCCATACTCAATGTATAATCTCAAAGGGTCCAATATACCTAGGTCTCATGGTTCCATTCTTATCCAAAACTCATAACCTTCTTCCATATAGATGTTTGTAGATATATATTCTCACCCACTTCAAATTATATATTTCTTTGATGATTATTATCATATATTATTTATTGACTTTGATCTTACTTGATATGTTGTTAAATGGATTTGACAATTTATTCTATTTCCATAGCTATATTAGGTCCCAATATATTTATTTTTATAACATAATCCTAGAACATTGGATTTATACACTTCTTTCCATAGAGGGATTCCTAAGGATCCATCTGAATGATTGAGTGAAATATGTTTTTTTATGAAAAATAATCTAGAGGAATGTGTAAATCCCAAACACCATTGAAATCCATAAAACAAGATCTCAGCATATCCTCTAGGATTTTAGTGGTTATCTCAAACTATTTTTCTGAGGATGAAAAGTCGTAATTAAACTCAACTATGAATCCATATGATGCTGAAGACTTTAATATAACTTCATGTAAAACTTTAAATACTAATCAGATATAATATAATGTGGTGCTTCATGAAACCTGGCCACTTCATTAATGTTTATTATAAAATCATTATCAAAAAATAAATATTCTCTTGTAGTAATTAAGTGTGCTAAATTTGTAATGTTATTGACTAATACCCAAATCTAATTAATAACTTTATATATTTTGGGTTGTTGTAGTGGAACGTGAGTGGTAAAACCTTGTAACCCTACATCCAAAACACCCAGATTCAAAACTGGGTAGGGGAGATCTTCTGAGTTACTATAAAATATACAATATCATCATAAATATTCACCTGATTTGGGCTATCGGGCCATAGGTACTTTGGTCCATAAAGCAGTTAGGTTATACCATATAGGATTTGGCCCTAGAATAGGAATCAGGGAAGGTATTATCTGCTAAATCATAACTAACAATATTGGATAGGATGATATGGTATAAAAACTGCCATCAGTACCAAGAACCATGCAGATTTTCATGGGTAAATGATATTCAATTATCCATGTATGTTGGGGATCCAGGTGTCATTAGTGATGAATATTTTGGGGAGGGGAAGTTCGAGTGTAGTCAGGACTTTAAGACTTTGGTTCATATAGTTAGACTTGGTAATATGGGACTGAAAGTTATGTAATGTTTCCATATTAATTTATTTAAAAAGGTTATTATCAAAAAAAATAAAAATATTACTCCTTCGGGCCATTCATCCAGACATTATACATTTTTGAGTGTCTAGAAAAAAAATACATGGTGATGTTCTCTAATATCCATTACAGTATAGGTGACATTTTTAATATCCCCTTAGTCTTCTATCTCTCACCATTAACTTTCTATCATAGAAAGTATCGAGATGCATTCTCTAAAATATCACTCTTCATGTTGTCCCATTATAATTTAAATTTTAGATTATTATACATCTTTGTACTTCCAGAATGAATAGATATTGATTAACTATGAGCCCCATCAAATAAATCCTTCTTCAAATATGGTATGGAAGGAACACATACATGGTTCCTAAAAATTATCAATCTATTAAGATCATGGTTTAACTAAGGAGAATTTCTAACCATCTTAAGTAGTCCCAAATCTTCATTTTATGCCTCTTTAATATTCACATGGATAAATATTTGAACACTCATTTGAGAAAGAAAAGATATATCCCCTTCCTTAAATGTTTCAAGATCCATCCATTTAATGTCCTGAAATATTATATATTTTTTGATCATCACCATAGATAAGCTAGAATGATCCTTTTGACACAAAGCATTGGACACCGTTTTCACTTTCCATGGGTGGTAATTAATTGATTAGTCATAATATTCTATCAAATCCAACCATCTTATCTGGAAAACATTCATCACTTTTTGAGGGAATATATACATTAAACATTTATGATCAGTATATATATCAAAAATTTATAAAAAAATATAATTCATTCATATTTATAATGAAAACCATACCATAGATAAATCCAAATCTTGAGTTAGGTAATGTTTTCCATGAACATACAATTTTCATGAATCATAAGCTATCACAAAATCATTATGGATGAGGACACAAACCAATCCCTTCTTTTATGTATCACTAATTTTCACAAACCCTTCTCTACTATAGGGTAGTATAAGTACATTCTAGTTTAATAACCCTGTCTTGAGTTCCTCAAAAAATTTCTCGTCTTCATTCTACCAAAGTAACTTACCTTAGTTTTGAGTTATCTTATTGAGTGGATCAAACCGCTTAAAGAAATTTTCTAAAAAATATCCACAATATCTTGAAAAATAAAGAAAAATATGGATATATGTCATCATGGTTAGTCTAGGAAACTTTTAATAACTCTATACTTTGATTGATCCACCGATATGCCCACTCTTTAGATTATATGACCCAAAAAATAAAATTTTTATATCCAAAATTGACACTTAGAAATAATTTTAACCAAATTATCCATCCATATATTCTTTTGTATATTCCTCAAGTGAAATTCATGATTTTACATGATCTTTGAATATATAGGAATTTCATCTATAAAGACTATAAAAAATGATCAATGTAATCTCTGAAGGCACAATTCATTAAATCCATAACGATAGTGGTGGAATTAGTAATACCATAGAGCATCATTATAAATTCATAATATACATACCATGTATAGAATATTTTCATGGATGTATCCTCCTTATTAACCTTAAATTGAAGATACCTAGAATTAATGTTAATCTTGGAAAGGTATTTTGGTCCACACAATTTATCAAACAAGTCATCAATACAGAACAGATAATTTTTTTTCTTGACTATGATATTGTTAAAATATTGATAATATATATAGAGTCTCATTGATCAATTTTTCTTTTTAACAAAATAATCGGTTCACCATAATTTCATGCACTTGGCTGAAATAATCCCTTGTCAAGATTCTTCTAGACTTTTTACTTCAATTCATGCAACTCAATCAATGCCACACTTTATATAGTTTGAAAAATTTGTAGCACCAAGTATGAGTTCTCTTGACAAATCAACATCATTATTTGGATTAAAACTAATTAACTATTCAATAAAAACATAAAAAAACTCGTTCACAATGGGAAAATAACTGAATTTTAATTTCTCTCCAACCATCTAAGATAAAAACCCTCCTTTTAATAAGAATCATAATCCATATAACTGATGTTTTTCCCTTAGAAGTTCATATTTATCATCCCAATAATTAATGATCATAGGTTGGTTCAAAATATCAAAATTTAATTAACTTACTCAATAATTGACTTGGGATTTTTGTATATAAATAAAATCCATTTCTAAGAAAACATCAAATTCAAGTCACATGAGAATAACAATATTTATATGAATTAAATTCCGAAAAACTTTAACTAGAGAAGAATCATACACATGAGATGTGAGCATCATACCATTAGGGGTTTTCACTACTAATTCAACATTTAATTAATGAGTTTTTATTGTGATGCCCTTAGAAAATTATTAATATATAAAATATTGGGTAGATCCATAATCAAATAATTGATTACAAGTTCAAGAGTGAATTTTAGGTGTACCTTTCACCATGTCATTGGTATACCCCTCATCCTCAATAGTGATCGCTGGATATTTCCCTTTGTCTCCAGGCATAAGAGGTTTCTTACATCGATCATCAATAAAAAAATTCATGTTTAATAAGTGGATAGTATTATTATTAACTAATATTGATTACCACTCAACCCAGCACTGGAACCAATTCTTTATAAGGACTAATCTGTGTTCCTGATCCCCACGGGTAGGAAACAAGTGCATGGGCATCACAGGAATCTATTTGGGAATGGATTCACCCAAATTAGAGATACTGGAAATGGAATAATAATAAAATAATGTTCTATAATAAATAAACATTCCAAATATGTCATATCCAACTACTATGATATAAACCATTTGCATTTACAAGATCAATATCCCCAAAAAGAGAGATACAGATAGGAAGGAAAAATAAAAAACTGACAAAAAAACAAAATTGACTTGAGCCAAGCCAAAACCATCTCCATAAAACATCCAGTTTTTCAGTACCACCCAACTCACCCCATATCAACCATTATGAACACAGAGGATCAAACTAAGAACCTGGGACATGAAATATATAGGGTTGTGCTAAAATTTATTTTATGTCACCACAACCCACAGAAACTAGGAAATATATTTTATGAGGAAGTTCATTGATGATAGTTTGATATTAAACTACAAAACATGAATTTACAAATATAACATATAAGAATGATCAAACATGTCCATGATCACTGTATGAAACATTTCTATTTTTAAAAAAACCAATGTACGCATGTTTAAAACAAATCTGTAGGCCTATTCCATTTCCAAAATACACACACACTTGTTTTCATTTCTTAAAAATCAAATAAATTGATTTATTAAAAAAATAGATACCATTTCTGAAAATGAATCTAGTCAGAGACCTTATCAAATACAAAAACCCTATTTAAATTATTTTTAACTCACTTACACAAAAGTGACTTCAAAAACCAAAACATGTTTTTAGAACATCTTTTAAAACATGTTTTCAAAGGAGAGAAATTGAACACCCACATAGATCAAACACAACATGTAGGCATTATACATAACAATAATATAAAAATGAAATATAATCAAGGAAGGTTCCACAATAATGAAATTAGGGGATATGAAACAACCTGTAATTTCTTAGACCCTCCAAGTCCATTACTCAACCTAATCCTGATATTTGAGGTATCCTGGGGACCATCGGTGACTCATTGGGGAGTTTTCCAAAATTCAGGTTGAATGAACTGTGGCATTGATGGGCATTAGTGGAACTGATTAGTGTTAATGGAATAGATCAGACATTGTTGGCACATATCATCATCAGTTCCACACTGACTAGTGATAGGGAATTGATGTTAGGGTATTGGTGACTCACCCAATGGTGAGTCATTCCCATCCTCTCCCAAGACTTTTCAATTTTACTCCAGTAATGCATCTTTAGATGTAAAAGTGTTTTAATACCCCTTTTAAATTGATTTAAGGCCCATAAAATATATTTCAAATCCCCTATGTTTTGGGTGACCCTTGAATTTTCAAAATCATATGGATTTTGTATTATTTTCACACCCTTTGTTGCATTTTCCATTCTCCCATGTTTTCTAGTTAGGCCCATGCTACATGTTTTTCTCTTTTTAAAGGAAATATATCAACTAACAGCCATTCATTGGACTATCTCCACCATTTCCAAGGGGAATTATTAAATATGAATTAATTATAACATGTGAAACAGTCGAGTCGTGTGGTCTATCCATGATCCAATCTTTATGTACTTCGAAATTTTCTCCATAATTTTATGATCATGCCTCTTCTTAATCTTTGATCCTCTCTTCCTTCTTTTTTTTCGTTTTCTTTTTTCACCTAGAGTATTCCTCCCAAGAAGAGTTGTACTCCCATGTGGGAGCCCTTTCTACTTATCCTTGGAGTTTCTTATTCCTACAACTCACATCATCCCCTATTATTGGTGAAAAAGAGAGAGAAAACTTTGATCATTGATCATCCATGTAGGGGTTCTTCCTTCATCTCTCTTTACTGTGAATCATGTGGGGATGGTATAATGATGTTCACTTAGGAAACAGATGAAACAAACCTTAATACAGATAATAAATGGACTTTTAAATAATTAAGGGGTGGGTAAGATTAATACGTTATTGAATTTTAACTTCCCTTTTATGTTGTGAATTTTATGGGCTCATGTCCACTGAAAATCGTGGCCATTGGTGGTCCTTATTATGCATTAATGAAGCTCTTTTTTCTGGATGATCTTGTGATCGAATACCTATAACATGGAAACTAATTTATCACATAAACATGGTTGATTAAATGCATTCCTGATGATTAAAAACCCTTTTTTATCACCATGGTTAACCAAATGGAAAAAATGAACATAATGAATGGTGTTGGCTAAATTTGAAAACATACTTTCTTTATTATTGTGATATGCATGGTTGTTCTATTTGATGTTATTAGGGTGATGTATAGAGGAATGGAATCTATAGTTGAGATGTTATGGTTTTTGAATCTGAGGCTATGTGGAGCTGGTGCTAAATGTCTAGACCCGGTATATAGGGGATTTTTTTTGTTCTAGTACTTCAAGGGATCTCACGAGATCCCATTTAAATGTTTTTATTTACAAGAGAACTGGGAGTGACTTATTAAATTCTTTCTTGGTTGTTTTATTTCAGTTGATGTTTTTTCTTGAGGTTATGAATTTTAGTATCCCGATAGTAAAGGCATATTTAAATGGAATCACTTGAAAATGATAATGAGAATGTGTAAAATGGGGAACTTATTTCTAGAAATGGATTGTTCTCTTGTTGTGGTTATTTTGTACTTGTGCATGTAGGGGTAACAACAAGAGTGGTTGTGTCCAATCTAATTGTCAATTTTGGAACAAGTAAGTTGGGATGAGTGCTTGATTATCTATACGTATAAAATTTAGTTCTTGTGTTTCTTATATGCACCCTAGACATCATAATAAATTCATGATGAATAACCCCATTCCATGGGGAAGGGTGTTTTTTCCAACATTCCTATAATTGGATGGTTATTAGCTCCTTTCTGCCTCCCTCACCCTGGTATCCCAAGAATATTATGGCAGGCTATGATGGCCTGATGTTCGTTATATCCCAAAACTCTTCAAGAAGAGTGTGTTGTGGTTGGTTGGCCTAGGTGTGTGTGGGAAGGTTTGTTTCCCATGTTTCTCTTTGATGAGGTCGAAGTGTCTATGGTTAAGAAGTGAGGTTGTGTTGTCCCAGGTGTCTATGGGAGGGATTTGTGGTTATGGTGGCCTAGTTGTTTGCAGGAAGGATAAACATGCTGTTGGGATAGCCCATATGGCTTTTATTGGGGTAGCAGTGGCACTGTAGTGGGATCTATGGGGGAGGTCTAATGTCTAGGATGTTCTAAATAACCAATGGGAAAGAGGTGTGGGGTACCCAAATAATGATGATCTATTTCTATTATTTTACCTAACTTATGTTTTTTGGGTAGTGTTACTTAGTGAGGCTGGGTGGATAGTTTTTCATGCTATGTGTTTTGATTACCTCTATTTTTTACAGGGCATTAGAATGTCTCCCCCACTTGTGCACGAGAGCTTTTGATTTCCCTACTGAGTATACATGTAAACTCACCCTACGTATATAAAAGTACTTTTATGTTTCAAGGAGGACTTTTATTACCGTGATGGAAATTACTAGCTTAGGCATTGGGATATTTGGCATTGCTGCTTTTCTTCTTTTGGTACATTCCTTCAGAGTTTTTCTTGTACTTATACCAGTTTATTTTGAACAAGCATATGGGAAAAAGATTTTTGGATTTACTTTTACATTCAGTATTTGGATTAATTTTGGATTTACTATCTTATATCATGATCTTATTCTATAAAAATGTGAATGACTTCCAGATTACATGAGATTCTATACCCGTGGTGCTAGTTTCCACTCTAGGTCCAATAGAAGGCGGGACTTAGGGAGTCGTTATCTCTCTTAAAACATGGTGAAATAAGGTTCTGCTAGTTTTGTGTCCCTTCCATCATCTCATATAAGTTGGGTTATGACATAATGGTATCAGAGGCTGATCGTTGTAAGATTGGATGGAGTTCGGGGTCAAAACAGTGAGGATTTCAGGGGATCGTAGGGAAATAGTGTTAGGAAATCTTGGGGCATGAAATAGGTTAGGGAAGATAGTCTAGGACACAGGATTTTAGAACCCTAGGGATATTATGCAAGGAATCTAGACCCACCAAACGACTAAGTGAGGCTACAATGATTATAGGTAAGAAACCCTAGGAATGGTGTATGCATCACAATGGCTTGTGTTCTGGAGTTTTTGGGGTGTTTTGGTAATTTAAAATGACTAAAAAGTTTAAACAAAATTTAGAATGAACCTTCTACACTACAAGGGCTTTTGAATTCATTAATTCTCCTTTCAGCTATGACACTCGGACGTTGTCCATGAGTGGTTAGGGCAGTCGACTCATAGTAGTTTGATCTGTTTGATCTGCAGAGGATGATCGAGGGGAGGAGGATGACTAGTGGAAGAAGATGTTATGTGCCTTCCAATGACATAATCTGGAAAAGTATGTGGGAAGATTCTTGTACATGGAGGCAGAGAGCTGGATCAAGGATTTTGTGATTGCTTTCACAATGATCTAGGCTCTAACAGAGTAATGGCTTCCTCGGGATGTGAGCTAGATGTGATGATATGCAAATTAGTGGTGGATGCTCTGTCTCGGGGAGAAGAAGGATGTTTAGGTTCCCTGGGATGACATTGAGAAAGAGTTTTGGGATGAATTCCTTTCTTCCATGATGAAGGCCGAAAAGAGGCAGGAGATGCTCTCCCTTAAGGATGGGAGTTTGTCGGTGAGGGAGTCGGGGATCAAGTTCATGTATCTCATTCGTTTTTCTCTGGACATATTTTTGGATGAGTAGTCATGGGAAAGACACTTAGAGGTGGACCTCTATCCCTCTATTCAGTATGTTTTTACTCCCTTCACTCTACCAACATACTTAGAGGTTCAGAAAAAGGTTGTGGTAGTAGAGAGGATGCACATGATGGCAGGTGTGCCATGAGAGGGGATCCAATTGGGTTCCTCAAAGAGGAAGGACATTAGTAGTAGGCCTCAAGCATCAGGGCCTTCCAGGTTATGGATGGTGGGGAGTTGGTCCTAACGGATCAAGTTCTGATCTCCCAGTCCTCTCCCTTTCACCATGGGCCTAGGACTGAGGTGATTTTCTCATGGAGGATTTGGAAACATCTAAAGTTGGTGCCTAGTTTGAGATCAGTATAGTGGCAATAGTCAAGTTCCACGCCCATATACATATCACCAATTTCAATTCAGACCTTTTCAGCAACAACAGCAGGCCCCTTCCCACCTAAGAGTAGATGTTTCAGGTGGAGGCCGACCTCAGGGCACTCTTCATAGACCTCAACCAGGGCGTAGTTGGGGAGGTGGCCAATAGATAAGGGTCAGAGGATTTGGGCATGGGCAGTTAAACGCCGCTGATGTAGTAGTTCCCATAGAGCCAGAAGTCATTTCATGTATGATCAGTCTATTTAGTATTCTTTCCTTTTCCTTATTTGATTCTAGAGCTTCTTTCTACTTTGTTTCACCTAGTATAGCCCATTCTTTGGTCTAGACATAGAGCGACATTCCATTCCCCTAGTTTTGAGTATGCTAGATGGAGGAAAGAATATCTTGTTTGATGTTTGTCGAGGATGCATACTAATTTTGGGGCCACATCAGTCCAGTGGGGATCTTCTTATATTACAAATATAGTCGTACGACGTCATCCTTGGCATCTACTAGCTTTTTTCTATGCACACCGTTATCGACTACTTCTAAATAAGGGTCATGTTCTCATATATGGGTGGCCATCATGTTGATTTCATGGGATATTGGGATTTCCAGGAGGGCAGTCATCTTGTAGAGACCCTTTTTTCTTTATTAGCTGAGCTATCATTGGAATCAGTAGACTCAGAGATGGTAGATGTTATAGGGATTTCCAGCAAGTTCCTTTTCGCTTTTCTTGAAGAGGTTGTGACTCTACCCCCTCAATGTGATATTTAGTTCTAAATAGACTTATAACCTAGTGCCCATCTGATTTTGATATCTCCCTATCCGATGGGGCCTTCTGAGTTACGGGATTTGTGGATTCCGGTTGATGACCTAAATAAGAAGGGTTTTATCCGACAAAGTGCATTTACATGGGTTGCTCCAGTCTTGTTCCCAGAGAAATCATATTATGATATCAGGATATGCATAGACTACTGAAGACTAAATTACGTAACGGTTAAGAACTATTACCACCTCCTGAAGATCAATGACCTTTTTGACCAGTTTAATGAAGAAGTTTGGTTCTCTAATATTGACCTACAGTCAGGATATCACCAGTTGAGGGTGAAGGAGGGTGACATTCCAAATACTTATTTCAAGTTCATTTATGGGCACTATGAGTTTATGGTCATGTGGTTCGGCATTAATAATTCACTAACTGTGTTCATGGAAATCATTAACGCTATTTTTAGAGAGTATCTTGACTGGATAATGGTCATGCTCATATATGACATCCTGATCTAATAAATATCATATAAGGATCATGTAGAGCATCTAAGGACAGTTTTGGAGGTCCGCTGACACCACAATCTCAACAAGAAGTTGTGTAAGTGAAATTTCTAGACACGAGAGGTTCATTTCCTTGGACATGTGGTGTTCTAGTAGTGGATAACAGTGGACTCTTCAATATTCGAAGGGGTTGTTTCTTTTGAATCACCCAAGAATGTGGTAGAGGTTTGTAGTTTTCTGGGATTGGAAGGTTACTACCGGAGGTTTGTACCTAACTTCTCTTGTCCTGCAGCACTATTGAAAACTTTGACCAAGAAATACCAGGCTTTCTTATGAAGCGAGCAGTGCTAGGCATCTTTCACACATCTGAATGGGAATCTGTTTAGTTCCCCAACAGTGAGGTTTCCAAAGGAAGGGATAACGTTTGAAGTATTCTTTGATGCTTCAGGTCTAGGATTGGGGTGTGTGTTGATACAACAAATAAGAGTGATCTCTTATGGTTTTGGGTAGTTACACCCTCACGAATGTAACTATTCCACCCCTAACCTAGAGATTATAGTAGTGGTGGTCATGCTAAATCTATGGTAGAATTACCTCATCGTTGAATGCTTCGTGGTCTTCATGCATCATAAAATCTTGAGGTACATCTACTCCCAGTGATAAAAGAACTTGTGACATTGAATGTGGATGGAGTTTCTTCATGACTATGACTTCAAGCTCTCTTACACCATAGGAAAGGGGAACGTGGTAGCTAATTCCTTATGTAGGAAGTCACAGGAGGATTTCTTTTGGGAGTCATTTGATGCTGGGAAAGCAATGGAGGAGTTGGTTACTTTGCATCTGGGGAGGAGAGTGGAGGATGATAGAGGATTTCTAATTCAGATGATAGTGAAAAATTCCTTGGTGTGGCCATTGGTGGAGTCTCAATGAGGAGACTCAGAGGTTGAATAGACGTGTGATCGTATTATCTAGGGTGATAATCTGAAAGGATGGTCGGAGGATAGTAAGAATTGGATTTTGTTCTGAGAGAAGCTATTTGTTCAAGTGGAAATGTATGAGGGAGTTCTTGGTGAATTCTATAATTCACCCCTGGTAGAACATCCAGGATTCTCTAAGATGTAATGGGGCTTGAGAGGTCAATTTGGGTGGCCCAGAGTGAAGTAGGTAGTGATAGAGTTTGTGGCCAAGTGCCTCATGTGTCGGTAGGTGAAGGATAAACACCATGTTCTCGGAGGTCTATTGCAGCCCTTAGACATTCCCAAGTGGATGTGATATGATATCTCTATGGATGTCGTCACAGGACTACCAAAAGCTGAGGGAGGGTGTGATGCTATCTAGGTAGTCGTAAACTGATTGACGAAATAGACTCACTTCATAGCGGTCAAGGAGTCAAGTGTAGTGGATGCCTTAGCACAGAGGTTTGTGGTTGAAGTTGTATTGATTCATAGAGTTCCCATATCCATTGGTTTTTATCAAGATAAACTATTTATTCAAGAGTCTGAAAGGAATTAAAATATTCTTTTGGCACCCAATTATTACTTAGGACTTCCTTCTACCCTCACACAGATGGGCAGACAGAGAGGACCATCTAGACATTGGATGATATGTTTTGAGCATGTGTTTTGGACTTCGAAGGATCATGGGTATTCCACTTTCCCCAAGTGGAGTTTTCCTTCAAAAATATCTATCACTATACCAATCGCATGAAACTGTTTGAATCCTTGTATGGGAGACCATGTCATTTTCATGTGTTTTGGACATAGGTTAGGGAGGTAGGTTTTCTTGGCCCATAGGTAGTGCAGAGCACAACAGAGAAGTTTCAGATTCTGTGTGAGAGCATAAAGTCAACTCAGGACCAGCATAAGTCGCGTGCTTATCATAGGAGGAGACCCTAGGAGTTCAAGGTTAGGGACCATGTGTTTCTAAAGGTCTCCCCTCGGTGTGGACAATGGAGGTTTGTAAGGAGGAGTAAGCTTTCTCCCAAGTCCATTAGATCCTTCTAGGTGTTGAAATGAGTTGGATAGGTAGCATATAAGTTGGAATTACCACCGTGGTATTAGAGGATGCACAATGGATTTCATGTATCTCAGCTCTATCAGTATCTATATGATGACTCACATGTCCTTGGCTAGGGAGAGTTGGATATTGAGGATGATGTGACATTCGTCCAACGAATGAAGATAATTGAGGATCGTAAGGCTAAGGTTCTCATGGATAGACCATTCACTTGGTTTGTGTGTTATGGAGGTATGGTGGCCTGGAAGAGAGTACTTGGGAACAGGATACACAAATGCATCCCCAATCCCCAGAGATGTTCAGAGTTTTTCTCTTTTGTTTTCTCTGTTTCTTACTTATGATGTAATGTTTTACCTCAATTTATATATGATTAATTTTTTTCCATGGTCTCTAATCATGATTCATTAATGTGGATGCGATTAAACACTTGTGGGAAAGTTAGTTCTGCCCAAAGTGGGTAGTATCTTGACATGGAGAAAGAAAATCCCTAGTTCATATGTTTGGATCATGTGACATTTTTTGTTTGTGTGGTTACTTAGTGTTTCTACAATTTTCCAAGAGATAGATGAGAGAGGTGTTCCAGTATTTCGGGGTTTTATTCCATCTTTGGAACAACTATAGCGTAGTTTTCCCCCAAGGGTTGTATTACGAGGAGGTTGTTCGGACCCCTCTCTTTTTATTGGATTTACTATTGAATTATTGATGGAGAGAATAGTTTGAGGGTATTTGATGTAATGGACCAGACCCTCTTGGTCCCATACTTTTCCAAATAATGATGGTTGAGGTATCGTGGGGACAATCGGCGACTCATTGTGGAGTTTTTCAAATTTCAGGTTGAATGACCGGTGGCATTGATCAGCCATCAGTGGCATCGATCGGCATCGGTGTCACACCGACCAGTGCTAGGGTGTTAGTGAATCCCCCAATGATGATTCATTCCCTACCACTCCTAATAATTTTCATTTTCTCTCCAGTAACATCTCTTATGATGTAAATGTGTTTTAATACCCATATTAAAGTGATTTAAGGCCCTGAGAAGACATTTTAAATCCCCAAAGCGTTGGGTGACCCTTGATTTACCAAAACGTGTGGCCTTTTTATTGGTGTCACTCCCTTTTCTCCATTTTCTAGTCCCTTTTTTTCCAGTTAGGCCCATGTTATGTGTTTTTATCTTTTTAAAGGTAGTATATCAACTCACAGCCGTCTGTTGGTCTATCTCCACTATTTCTTAGGAAAATTATTAAATCTAAAATAATTCTAACATGTGAAACTGCTGAGCCATGTGCTTAATCTATGATTTGACCTTTAAGTAATTTTAAATGGTCCCCCTGATTTTATAATATATCCTCTTCTTAAGCTAAGATCCTTTATTCCTTCTTCCTTTCCATTTTCTTGGTACACTTAGAGACTTCCTCCCAAGACGAGTCGTACGCCTGTGCTAGAGCCCTTTCTGCTCAGCCTTGGAGTTTTTTCCCTGATAAGTCTCACCATCCCTTGTTATTGGCTTAAGAAGAAAACTTTGATCTTTGATCATCCATGTTGGGTTTCTTCCTTCTTCTCTCATTACTGTGCATCATAAGGGGTGGGTATGATGATGTTCCCTTGGGACACAGATGAAACCATATTTAACTAATATAATAAACGGACACTTAAAGAATTAATGGTTAGGGAAGATAATGATGGTGTTGCATTTTATCTTCATTTTTATGTTGTGAATTTTATGGTCTCATGTCCACTCAATATCGTGGCCATTGGTGGTCCTTCTTGCACACTAATGAAGCTATGTTTTCTGGATGATCTTGTGATTGAATAACTATAACATGGAAACTAATTAATCACCTAAACTTGGATGATTAAATGGATGACTAATTAATTAGAACCCTTGTGTGATCACCCTGGATAACCAAACAGAAATAAGGATGTTAATGAATGGTGTTGGATAGATTTTAAAACATCTCGGATCTGTTTTGGTGATATTCAATGTTTTTCTATTTGATGTTTTTGGGGTGACGTAAATAGGAATTGAATATATATTTGAGAGTTTTTTGGTTTGTGAAAATGAGGTCATTTGGAGTTTGTGGTAAATTTCCAATAACTGATAAGTTGGGTCTTTTTTTGGTTCCATTACTTCAAGGGATCTTATAGGGACTCATTTCGATGTTGTTATTTATAAGAGAACAAGGAGTGAATTCTTAAAAACATGCTGGATGGTTTTCATTCAGTTTTTGGTTTGGATTATGGTTATGCATGTTAGTTTCCTGATAATAAAAGAATATTTAATGGGAATAACTTGAAAATTATAATGAGAATGGGTACAATGAGGAATTTTTTTTTAGAAATGGTTTGTGCTATGTTTTTTGTTCTTGTGTACTTGTGCATGTAGGGGTAGCAACAAGATTGGTTGTGTGCAAGATGGTTGATGATTTTGGGACCCTTAGGTTGGGATGAGTTCTTGATTTTCTTTATGAAATAATTCAGTTATTGTGTTTATTATATGCACCCCACCCATATTGAGAACTTCATGTCAAACAGCCCCATTCCATGGGGGAGGGTGTTTTTTAAACATTACTATGAGTTGATGTTTATTAGATCCTTTCTGCTCCATCTCCCAGGTAGCCCAACACTCTTTGGGAAGGCTGTGATGGCCTGATGGTCATTATATCCTAAGACTCTTCAGGAAGGGTGTGTTGTTTGGGGTTGGCCCAGGTGTGTGTGGGCAAGTTTGTTTCCCAGGTTTCTTTGGGATGAGGCCTAGGTGTCTGCGGGTAGGAAGTGTGGTTGTGGTGGCCCTAGTTTTTATATATTGGATTTTTGGTTGTGGTGGCCTACTTGTTTGTGGTACGGATAAACATATTGTTGGGATAGACGATATGGTTGTTGTTGGGGGCCGTAGTGGAACTATAGTTGGATCTGTGGGAGAGGTCTGATACGCAGGATATTCTAAATAACTAGTGGGAAAGCAGTTCAGGGAACCCAAATATCGATGTGCCCTTACTTTAATTTTACTTGACTTGATTTATTTGGGGAGTGTTCCTTGGTGAGGATGGGTAGATAGTTTTCCTTGCTAAGTGTTTTGGTTACCTCTATTTATCACGGAGCATTATAATGTATCCACACATGTGCACAAGAGCTTTGGGTTTCTTGTATATGTATACCTGTATACTCCCCCTACGTATATAAAACTACATTTAGGTTTCCATGAGGACATTTAGGACCATTTCAGACCTTACTATCTCGGGAGTCAGGACAGTTGTCATTACTGATTTTCATCTTTTGGTACTTTTTTAGAGTTTTTCTTGTACATGTACCGGTTTATTTTGAACATGCATATGGGAAAAGGGTTTTGGGGGTTACTTTTAATTTTGTTATTTAGAGTCATTTGGGATTTATTGTATTATATCATAATCTTATTCAATAAAAAGGGTAATTAATTCTTTATTACCTGAGATTTCATAACCTTGGTGATAGTTTCCAATTTGGGGAATATTAAAGGTGGAACTTAGGGGTCATTATCTTTACTTCAACTTGAAGAAGGAGGGGTTTGGCAGTTTTTTGTATGTTCTATCATCTCGGAGAAGGAGGGTTATGATGCAACCAGTAACTAGATCAAACTATCCTCAATCACTAAACCACCAAGAAATTGAGTGAAACATAGACCCTACCAAGGGAATCCTAGCTTGCAATGAATCTAACAATATAGTGGTATAACCACCTGAACTAGAAACCAACATGTATTAAGTCCATATTTTCATCCAACGGGCCCACACAAGCATCACAGTGATAAAGAACCTTGTCTATCCCTTATTCCTATCACAAATTGTGGAAAACTGGTGGCATGCGAACCAACTAGAGGAACACTCTATATCTTCTACTAAGTAAAGAGCATCCCATGAGCAATATCAATGTGAGGAATAGAACCAAACAATCCAAGGCTAACACACAAGTCATTAATATAGATGACCTCACCCCTATCACCCAATGATGAAATCCCCGTATATAAAATTTATTCATGTCATAACAAGAACATTTTCACACAAGGGGATCAAACAAGGAGGGGTAAATCAATGGGATACATCCACATAAACCATTTAAAAAAAATTCCATACAAGCCTTTAACAAAAAAGCACAACTCATAATGACAAGCCCTTCTCATTCCATAAAATGATTTCTAAAAACCCATTTATAAAATGATGGAAAACACATAAGAATTTAAAATAATTTAATGTAACCCTAACACAAGTGCACTTCTTCAAATGCACCACTTTACTTCAAAATGTTTTAAAACTACAATTTAACATGGGTGTTTCAATTTAAAAACTAAACAAGGATAAATGGAGGCTATTTATATCAAACCATTTAAATAATACACTATGTAACTTCACAAAGAGTAAAACACAAACACATTTAAAATCACCATTTTAAATCCATAACAAATCCCTTTTTCAAGACATTTTGAGTTCATTACGACAATTCAAAACCAAAGTCCATTTAAAACATTTTTTTTCACTTACAAAAAAACCCAAACCAGGTAAAAACCCATTTCAAATTTCCCATGGGAATTTCATAAAATCTTATCATTATAAAATAGTCCATTTCATACATGGAAACATTGAATTTATATACTAAACCAAATATTACTATGTCAAATAACCATGAAATCATTTTAAATCCCCAATTATAGATCACATATATTTCTACATTCATAAAAAGGAAATTTAAGAGGAAAAGGAACAATATAATTCCAAAATGAAACAAGTTCATAGTAACACAAACCTCAAATAGATAAAAAAACAAGTTAAAACCCCTCAAAACATGTCAACTCGGATAGAGACCATGCCCACACGTATAAAAATGTTGTCTACAACCCTTAGACATAAAAATTCCAATAATAATTCCACTCATAAAACAAAAATTGAACAACATGAATCCTTGGGTTCATGGGGGGAAACCAAAACCAAGTTAAAATAGAGGTAAAAGGGAAGAAGAGTAAAATAGAAGAAAAATCACCCCAAACTATCTTAAAAAACACCAAATGAAGATAAAAAATCAAAATTGGTGGTGTTGGAAGTCCTCCAAGATCCCCCAGGAGGGTTGGCTGATGTGAAGGGTAAGAATAGGTAGTGAAAACCCATAAAATTAAAAGGTAAATTTGGAGAAAACACCAAAATTTTAAACACTTATAAAGGGTGCATAGTTCATCCTCATGGTTTTCCAAACCATATGGAAATCTTGTTTTGGATACAACCTAGGCAAGGAAACCCCTCACACTATTAACCCTAGGAAGCACACTACTGAGAAAACTGTCCACAAATTGTGCAACTCAACATTGTCAAAAATGTTATAGCCCATAGTATTCTTTCCTCATGTTTTCTTTAATAGTTAACCACACCAAATATACATCAAATACCCTAAACTATTTCTTCTTGGGGATGAACATTCTAGAACTAAATGTGTGCATCTCATGTTGAGAAATCATGTATAGTCCAAAATGAATAAAAAAGGATCCTTATGAAGGGGGTCTCAAGGCTACCCTCTAAGAATTCTCCCAAACCACGTACAATATGAAAACCTCAAAAAATTTCATGTTATGAGAAATAAATCCATGTAATTGAAACCTAGACCTCCACTTCTCAAACGAACACCATAAGAACAACATTGTGACATTGGGGGTGTCACAAGATCCCCACCATTCCACATTCTACACCCAGAAATTCCAAGATTAAAATTAAAGGAAAGGAATATGTGATATCTCAAAAGGGATCTAACCAACAAACCACTATACATGGATTAACCTCGAATCCAACCAATGAGATCCTCCAAATGATAAAACCAATCAACCCTAAGATACCAAATGTCTCCAAATAGAACTATAATATAAACCACAAAATGGAATTCTTACAAAACAAGTTAGGCCTAACATGTTCTCCCCGCCATTTAGAATATTTCAAACACGGTATCACCACTATTTAGAGTTAGTATAGCATGGTATCACGAAATAACTGCTACAAAGAACACATCCGCAAACAATTGGGAAACCATGGGAGGAACAAAATCTTAACAACAATCACTTTCAACCCTAATAAAAGTAAGAAATATTACAATATTATAAAAATAATGACAATATCACTCAACTCGGGTCATAAAGTATGCAGATAACCTATGGTCACACACAAGACACCCCTCACAAGGTACATCCCATGGAATGATAACAACCAAACATTGGTTAGTATCCCACACTCAACTAGTATATCACCCACCCTATTTAGCCCATATTACACTCGATGTGTCTATCAATTCCAAGCATTGAACACCTCAAGTCTCAACCAAAATAAAGGGTAGGACCAAAAATCTCTAGCTTGGTCCTTCCAATAAATGAGGCTCCACAAACCGCACTCATAGCCAAGGAAAAAAACACCCAATAGGGTGAGGGATGGGAGGAATTATACCACTAAAACAAATCATTCCAATACCAAAACATTCAAATTACCCATCAAAACATACCAAAAGGGAACCATATACAAAAAACATCCAAAAAAAGTAAAACCATTCCCAAAAATCCAACCACAATAACCAAAGTCCCAGCAATAAGGAAAGATCCCAATGTAATGAAACCCACATTAAAATGATCAACCACAAGAACATTCCAAAAATTGAGCACACAATACTTATAATGAAGAACCAAAGGAAACAATAGAGGAAAACAATAGGATACTCAAAAATATTCCTCTTTTTATAACCTCTATAAAGAACCACTAGGTGAATGACACACTAAAAGATGTTAGAAAAACCTCATGCAACATAGGAGGGACAAAAAACTCACTAAAACTCAAAAGAAAATTAATAAGATCTCTAAATACCTCACTTGAGAATCTTATAATGCCCTAATATATATTAGTATCACTCTATTCTTGTCTAACAACCTCTTTTCGTTCAAAATCAATGAAGGTTCTACATCCACCACTCGACGTGGATTTTCGGTAGGCACCATAAATAGATAAATTGTCTTGATGATTCTGGAGTAGAAAAACAAAAAATAAATAATTTTATTCCATTAATGTCCCAAAAAAGAAACCAAAAGACTCCACCCTAATGTGCTAAAGAATGACACCACAAAAAGCCCTCAAGTGAGGCACACTGAAATCCCATAAAAAAATATTTTCTTTTTGAAACAACTATTTCACCAAAGAATTTTTACAACTCCTTCCCCCAATGCGTTCATTAATAAGAAAATACAACATAAGATTTAAGAAATGAACCTCAAAATAAATAACACATTCACTAAACAAGCCAGGTCACAAAATTCTTTTCGAATTTCCATTTCAATTTGAAAACTACCAATCCAAAATTCTTATCAAATCCCATTTCATATTTTTCATAAAAATTTCCAAACTTGTTTCAAAACCAAAATCACTCATTTTGAAAAATCTAATTTTACCAATAACCCAAAGGTAAATAAAAAAATTTCACACAAATTTCCATAAAAAAATAAAAAATATATATTTTCATCAAACCCCTTTTAATTTAAAAAAAAGTTTTAAAACAATCCATGTGAAAAAAAAATCTATAAAAACGAATCCCAGCAAGGATAAAAAGAACCACATCTCCAAAAAGAGAATAAAAACTCTCATTATTCCACCTCTAATAAGTGAGAATCACTATTGGATAAATCCATAATATAGTGGGTTCCAGTAGGATAACCGGAGAGAAAAATGTTATACATACCTTGACCAACACGGTTTGGTTGGTCGAGGGTCAACATTGAAACACACCCTATAAAGGAGGATAACTAATCATATGAGCAACATAAGTTTTCCCAGACCATGTTAGACAACTTTGCAATGATAGTTTCTTTCAACATCACCCCCAAACCAAAAAAAAGTCCCTAATCTCACATACATAATCATGGGGGATATAAGAAACATCAATAAAAACACATAAAAACCATTCAATATACATAAATGCAACCTAAAATTTACAATTTATATCACAACCACCCCTATAATCTTCAGGATCATGATAAGTGAGAGATAGCTATAATATCCCCACTCTTACCTCTTAAGCTTTGATAACCTAAACCTCCTATCTACTAGGACATCCCCAAAAAAAAGGGTTGATAAAGAATCTTAGGTTCATAATAAATAAAAACCCCAACCCCTGGTAACATTTTTTCACAGATGAACCTTGGTTTACAATGAACCTAACACCCAACCTGATTCACCAAAAGGCCTGAAGGGCATTCCCAATCCCCACATGATGGAAATAGGTGTCTAGGCATCACAAGAATCCCCTTGGGAAATTTTTTTCCCAAATCAGAGATAAATATAGTGGAATAAATAAGTTATAGATCTAGAATAAATAAACATGACAAATAGGTCATAACCAACTGCCATGATCCAACCCATTTTCATATACAAGATCATCATCATCCATGAACTAAGTGATATAGATAGCAATAGAATAAACAAAATAACCAAAACCAAAACATAAAAACCCGACTTGATCTGATGCTCAACCATCTCCATGCAACCAATTGTTGTGAACCACTTCCTAAATAACCCCACATCATCCACAATTAACAATAAAGATCCAACTAATAACCTTGGACTTGAAATATATAGGATTGATCTAAAAATCCCAATAGATTCCCACAACCCATTATAACTATGAAATATTTTTCATAAAGAAATTCCTTAATGCTAGTTTGAAAATAAAATACAAAATAGACTTTCTAAATATAAAAAATGATAAAAAAACATCTATAAGATCTATGTATAAAACATTAATCTTGTTTTCCAAATCAAAAGTACACATTTGGAAAACTAATCCACCAGCTTAATCTATTTCAAAAATTCACACACACATGTTCCCTTTCCTTTAAAAATAAAATTTCTTTATTAAAATTAATCAAATTCCATTTTATAATCTGAAATTATATTGATTCAATTCTGTATATGAACACTCATTTTAAAATCCTTTTTTTAGTCACTCATACATATGAGACTTTAAAATCCAAAACTGGTTTTTAGAAAAAATTTCAAAACTCGTTTCCAAGGGAAATAAACCCAACACGAACACAGGTCAAACATAACAAGTTGGATCTATACATCACATGCTTCTAATAGTTAAATATAAACAAAAAAGTTTCCAAAAAAATAAAACCAAGGGAAATGGAACAAAAAATCACTAGATAAATCTCCTCTTAATAACTAACCAAAAATGTAATTGAGTTCATCTTGGGATCTACCCAAGGAATCCTAATGTTTAAAGTGTCTAAACATATAAGAGTATAACAACCCAAACTAAATACCAAAATTTACAATGTCCATACTATCATCTCACTATCCCACACATGCATCGCATCAATAATGGACACCCATATAGCCCTTGTTCCTAACACAAATAGTGGAAAACTAGTAGCGTGTGAACCAACTAGAGGAAAAAATCTAAATCATACACTTAGAACCAAGTACTCCATAACCAATAAGTAAGTGAGGCATAGAACCAAGAATGTAACGTATAAAACACAAGACATAAATGTAGCTACCCTCACCCCTAACACCCAATGACTAAATCCCCATATATAAAATACATTATATTCTTATCAAGAACATTCCCATGTAGGGGGAGAAAACAATTGAGGACCAGTCAGGGGGTTCCATCCACAGACACCATTTATAACCAAAGAGTTAAAAGGTAATTTAAAAACAAAAAAATAGATCATAATTCAATGATATTTTTCATTCCAGAAAATACATTCTAAAACACCATTAGGAAAATAATTGAAACACACCAGCATTTAAAACATTTCAATTTCACCTTTACAAAAGGGATCTCTTTAAAAGAAACTCCTTTAATTAAAAATGTTTCAATGCTACCCTTCCAAAAGGGTATTTCTCATTAAAATCAAAACATTTCTAGAAGTATAACCATTTCCATCAAACCATTTAAACAATCCAACATAGAATTTCACACAAAGTAAACCACACACACACATTTCAAATCACAATTTTAAATCCCTAAGAAAACCACTTTTTCAAGACATTTGATGTCATCGCCTTAATTAAAAACCAAATTACCTTTAAATCATTTTTCTCACTTATTGAATACCCAAACCAGTTCCAAACTCATTTCACATCATGAAAATTATTTCAAAGAACACCACAAGAATTTCACAAATGGTTAGAATTATAAAACATTCTATTTAAAACATGGAAACAATGAATTTAAATTAAAAACCATATATTCCAACCTCAAATCATTGAGAGGTGGTTTTAAATCACCAAGGAGATATCACATATATTTATAATTTCAAAAACAAGTAAATTTAAAAGTAGAATGAACATTATAATTCCAATATTAATTAATTACATAGTAACACCTACCTCAAAGATATGAGAAACAAACTAAAACCCCACAAAACATTTCACCCCCAATGAAGACCACAACCAAGAAAATAGAAATGGTGTCTAAAACCCCTAGACATAAAAACCTGAAATAATAAGTCCACTTATAACACAGAAAATAAGCCACTTAATGCCAACTGATTGTGGGGGGACCAAAATCAAGAGAAAAGATATGGATAATGGAATAAGAGGGAAAGAGATGATGAATAACATCAACATATCTTGAAGACCCCCATGATCAAGATTTAATGGTGGAGGATGTGTAACTCTTATAAGAGTTTCAAATAGGGTCGGTCGATATGAAGTGGTAAAATAGGCGATTAAACACCTTGAAAATTAAGAGCATCATTTTTTGAAAAACCCCATAATTTTAAACACCTATAAAGGGTATATAGTTTGGCTACACCGTTTCCCAAACCATGTGATAAATATGTTATAGAAACTACCTAGGCCAAGAAAACCCTAAAAGGGTTAAACCTAGGTACTTCATTGTTGATAAAATCATGCTCAAACCACACCATAGGGTACTTTTAGAAACCAAAAATCCCACCGCAAACTTTTCGAATGGTTTCTTTAACAGTGGGAAGGCTGTGAACCACCCTCCAAACACATTAAAGTCGTTGGTTGGTTTCTCTTAGGGGATGAATGGTACAGACATAACCATGAACATTCCATGTTAAAAAAACTATTCAATGTTAAAAATGAACTAAAATGGATACTTATGGTTGGAGTTCACATGGCTTCCCTCTAACTGTGTAACGTAATTGTACACAGTGTAAAAACTTCAAAAATTTCAATGTTTTGAATCACAACTCCATTGAAATGAATCTCAGACCTATAATTCAAAAAGTAACCCCAAAAGAAAAACACTATTACATGGGGTTTTCATAATAATAATTCCTATAAACCTTCAATTAGAAAAATTAATGTTTGGGTGGTGGATTTTTTGATGCTTTTTCTCCATCATAAGCTTACTTATTCCCATTAATTTGGTAATCTATTGCCCAATGACCTTATTTTCCACACATAAAATATTTTACATTTCTAGTTAGAGAATTTAATCCATGATTCCTTAAAAAATTATATTATAAAATAAATATTATATTCCTATCTCCATGGTTTTTATAATTTACTTTGAATTCTATGTTTCTTTTCTTATAAAATCCAAGAGATTTATCACAAAATGAAATATCCATTTCCCCCATAAGAGTCTATTGAGAAATATATTTATAGAAAATTAATTCTATTATAGGTAACACCATTCTAATACTTGGTCTAAACCACTAAATAATTCATGAACCTTACTTTCAGGTTGGATGATAATACTAGAACTTTACCTCACAAGTCTTGTAAATTGTTCCTCATAGAAACTAACATATTCATCACCATTATATTTATGATCAAGGAATTAATTCATTATTTTCATATAAATAATATGAGGAATATACTTATTGAAAAATATGATCTTAAACTCATCTCATTCCATTGAGTGAATTTCTTCATGTTGCCTAATTTTATAAATAAGTATCCACTATTTTTTTAATTTTCCTTCCAAATGATAAAGAGTTAAAATAACATTTTCAAGTTTTGAACATGAGAGAATGGAAAATATATTTTTAGTGGTATTAAAACTTTTCTTAGAAACTAGTGTATCAACATACCCACTAAAATATGGTGAATATTTCCTCATAAAGGAATAAATAAAAAATTATTCTCTCCTTTTTTAATTTGGAATATCAGTAAGATTCTTATCTTGAGAAAGTTATATAATAATCATAATAATATTTTGTATTTAATATCACATAAAATTTTTCATCTCAAGAGTAAAATCATTACATTATTCATCACATTCATCATTTACATGGTTCCTTCAGTTTTCATCCATTGACTAAAACTAAAATGAATAGTGTTAGAAAAAGTAATCAAAGTAGGATACCACATAATCTTGAAAATTCATTTATAGTATTTCTAAATGATGACACCTTTTTTCGTCCTATATCACATTAAGTTTAATCTAGGATATAAATGGTCATAATATATTCAAATTATTCATAATTTTTCTTAATTAAAACTTCTATTTATCTAATAATATCTCTTAGGGGTATCAAAATAGGTGTGCAGTGAGGAAACACTTACCATTGACCAGATTAATGACTGAGATATACTCAAACAACTCTTTTGGGGGATATTACCACTATATGAATCAATTCCAAAACCATTTACACTTATAGTATCAATAAAGGGATGTTTTTCTAGGGAAACCACACTCATTTTGTTACCATAACTTAGGATGTTCTCTTATATATAGGATTACCTTGTGGGTTCTAAATAAAGTTTTATCATCTTAGTATCCAAATTTTTCTAATCCTTTATATGATACCCACTATATAAAACTATATTTTTTAAGTATTGATATCACATCTTATTAGATAATTATTCATTACATTACACTATGATCAATAGAAGAACCATAAAGGTTTGTTATCTTTAGAAATGTGGATACAAAAACAACTCGTTCATAAGTGAACTAAAACTTATCCCACTATTCTCTTCATAACCAGAAACCATATTATACATTTCATACTTAAAACCTTTAGTTATAACTTGCGGGAAGGGAACATAAGAAAGGGTCAGATCGAATGATCAATAAGGGTGCACAAGGGAGATATTAATAATAACTTAAACATAACTTCAGTATAAGGTTATGAGAAAAAAACCATAACATTCCAAAACTATAGCCTACATATAGGAGATCATAAAATTGAGTCATGTCATATTGATTTTCATCTCATAAGACATGAACCATAAGGGAATAAAAAAACTTGATCAATGAGAATATAACATTGGAAAACATAATTTTGTGGCATAAAAATAAGAATGGAAGATCATTTAATTGGTCAAGGATTACTGCCAAGACCATTATATTAGATTGATTTATATCCTGATTCAATTTTATCTTCAGTAATTTTTCACTCTCAAGACTATAATAGTGTCTAAATTCACTTACTAAACTGGGTTCACTACCCATTTTAGTATTTATTATCACATGACATATAAATCTCCACCCAATGCATTGAAGGGTTATATAATTCTAGGCACACCCATCACATAATTAAATAATAAATATTTGTTCCACAATATCATAAAACATTAATCATATCACAATTTAGGAAAAGGTAATGGGATTTATAAACATTTAATCATTTCAACATGGTAGAACCAGTTTAAACAAAATTTGTTTCATAAGATAATTAACCCATGGGAGAGAAACATATTTCATAGGCTTTCCCATAAATAACCATAACCATAATCTATTAAAAGAATTTATTTTGATGGTATAACTGATTCATTACCCCATTAAGTAAAAATTAATACTAAATTATTTCATCATAGATGAAAATTCCTTTAAAAAATCACATGGACTATTTCATAAGTAAAATACCATTTTCTCATTGAAATAACTTATTTAAAATATAAAAAATTTCCAAGATATCAGGGAAAATATTTTATTTGAAAGGAATATTGGAACTATTTATTGGGATTTTCATATCAAAGAGAATCCCTTATAATGAGAAATTATGTTAATGTTATGTATATAAAAATAAAGTTTCCCTTCACATTTTTATATAAATTCAAAATTACCTCATTCAGAAAACTAAAAAAGGATTCATTATAAAAAAATTGTAAAAAATAAATAATGGCTAAAAATTTCATTAAAAAATATTGTAATAAAATTTAAACATTCTTAAAAACATTTTTAGAAAACATGAACATTGAAGAAAAAAGATTTTTGACCAAAGAGATAAACAAATTCAATTTTCTTTAAAACAATTTATTAGTCTTTTTAGTTCATAAAGAGAGGAAAATAAAAGAAAAATTAAAATATAAATAAATAACCATTGTATAAGAAACATAAAGGGTTTTCTTAGAGATAATTCATAAAATTTCAGCATTGGAATCATAATCATAAAAAATATTGAAAATCCCTGAGATTGTAACAAAAATACCTTACCTCGAGTTCAAATTTATTCAAACCTGATCTAAACTCATATATAATTAATTAAAATTTATTATAATTATATACTAGAGTAATTTAAATACTATTAATATCATAAATGATTCAGTTATAACATTTAAACACCCATTTATTAATGATTTTTTATTAAAATTTTCATTTATGGGCTTTAAATGTTTCATTATTCATTATAATTTGGGTTTGGTAGTTCCAATACTTGTAATTTGATAATGGTTCTACCATATATATATTCTAAATCATGATATAAATATCATATATATTCTATATATATATATATATTCATATAAAAATTATATAAATTGAAAAATGAATTATATCATTCATGGAGACGGTAGGTTGTATGATTTCGTAAACAAGGATTTCACTTTTCAATGAATGAAATAAAACAATGAAAAACAATCATTCACCATTATATGATCATTTTTATATCATATATATATATTATATTTTCATTAAATATATCCTTTTTACCAGCCATGAAAATCATAAATTAAATATGAATCTCATCACTTCGCGGAGGTGGTAATCCACATGTACAAACGAGTGACATTATTGTTTTCCAATTAACGTGAAGAAGATGGATAATTGTTGTTATATAATCATAATAATTAAAATATAATGAAGATACTGAAGTCATTATTTTATAATTTATATAATGGATTTATAGGATATATACTAATAAATTGATTTGAAAGTGCTCGGTTAATAGTTAAACCTCTTCATTTAGAATCATTCTTTGACTTACACCATAATCCTAGAAATAATGGCATTTGGGAATGAAAAAAATCTATAGAATGTGTCAAAAAAACTAGGAAGTTATTATTTTAATGATTATCTAACATATAAGGCTCTAAAATTATGAATAATTAAGGAGAGTATGTTCCTTTTTATAAGTAAGGGATGGGTAACTCTTGGAATTACATAAAGTAATAAATTGATATAAATTAATTTTCATTGAAAATTTTATAAAAATTCATATAATTAAAATATAATTTGAAAATTATTCTAAATTCATGCATATAAACAAATTAACAATATTTGGTGACTTTTTCACCATTATCTTCTTGTTTTAAACCCTTGTTAACCCTATTGAAAATTTCCACAAAAAAATGTTTTTTATTATTTAAGGGAAAAAAATTTAACCTTGAAAGTAAAAATGACCCATAAATATAATATGGTTCATAATTCCAACCATATCCCATTATATTCACTGAATATAATATTTTCATTAATTTTAAATCTTTTAATAAAATATAATTTATTATAAAAAATTATTAATATCATTTTTTGGAAATATTCTTTTAATTGGACTTTGAAAACCACTTGACAACTAAATAATTCAAATATAAATCTTAAAAAAATTTATAAAATTTTATATTAATCTAAATGATTCATAAAACACAATAATTCATCCAAATTTTATTAATTTTAATATTTTTAATATTAATAATTTTGTTTATCTATTAATTAAATTAAGATTATGTCAGTGTTGCATAAGAATTTATGATAATTATTGAATCAACAAAAATTAAAAAAACAACCAAGATAAAAAATTAATTCATACTTCAAAAAAACATAGAATTGGACATATCTACTTTTTATCCATATGTAAAAATATTAGAGATATTGAATTCATGAAAATAAAATTTTCTATTTATTTTTTCATAAATTAATATAAAGGTAATAATCACATAAAATGGAACCCAGTGGACCTATAATCAATAATTAATTGTAATTTTCTGAACTTCACTCAATTTGTAGGATAAATTCATGTGTTATATAATTTTTAAATCCTTATCCCAAATTTTTAACATTATTTTACCCATTTTACCCTTATTGGGGTGACAAAATTTACAAGGTTTCTATTCATAATGGAAAAAGGGACCTATTTTCCAAATTTTAATCTCTTATATCCAAATATGAGATCCATTATATAAGATTAAATTTATCTAAGTGATATAAATGCATTTTAAAATAAGTGTGCAAAAAGCAACGAAAAATATTTTTCAAAACAATGCCTTTTTAAGCATAAAATTGAAATTATTCTTCTCATGCCTAGAAAAGGAATTAGATGAACTTTAAAACACATTATTGAATATATAATATATAAACTTTGTTAAAATCATTCATCAGTAGTAATTAATTTAATTTATTAATATAATAACACACTAAAGCATATAAATAGCTTTTCAAAAAAGCATTTCGTTTACATTAAAATGGATTTTATTTTTATTTATAATAAATTAATAATTAATGAATTAGTTTTTATAAATTTTTAAACCAAAAATATTTTATAATTTAGTTTGTCCTATTCAAACCATCCAGTTTAACGGATAGGTAGTAATTATCTCAATAAATAGAAATATTTCAATTATATATCGCAATTTCTTTAAAATCAGTTTCACGCATATCACAAGCTATCGAATAAATTTAATTTATATAAAAGTAAATATATAGTAAAATATAATTATTTTACATAAATAGTCTTCGAAACCTATTGATGAAATTCCTTAGGTGATTCTTCAATCATTTTTGACATATAGGTAACTGAACATTCTTTCCTTCTTCATCTTTATCACTTTCTCTTTCATGAGACTATATATTTATATTTTTTTGTGTGTGTTTAGGACGTAAACTATAATAAAATTATAAATAATATTTTTTTGAAATCTAGTTTTTCCTAATCATAATGTTTCTAACACTATTTCCCATTTTGATGGGTTAACGTTTAAGTTAATCTTCATGTTTTCATTCACACCCATGGTTCCTTCTAGTTAGAGATATTTCTTAAAAAAAGTATTGAAATGATTGAAAACAATTAACAATACAAAGTAATTATAAAAATAATAAAATTAATTAAACCTTAAAACACCTTATTATTTTAGATTTTCATGTTTTCTGGTAGTTCTTTATATTTAACCTATATCAGTCCTATTTTGACCAAGGATACTTTAAGTTGTATTATGTCACAATTCTAAATGTAATTATTTAAATTAACTAGGTAATCATTCATTCATAGAGGTTTTTAGAGAATATATGATCATCTAAATAATATCACATTGGTGTGTCAAATAAGATCTGTAGTTATGCCTATTTTCATGCACCAAGTGATGATTTAGTTAAAACCTAATACATCATTTTCAGGGTTATTACCCCTATGTACATATATTATTGATCCTAAATACACTTTTAATATCTATATAGAGATCCATTTCTAGGAAAAACTATATAATCATAGATTTACCAATATTTTATTATTACATCCTACACTTTGACTCATCTCTAGGGTTTTCATTCTAGTTTTATAACCCTAACACTGATGTTAACTAATTTAATCTCTAAAAAACTAAATCCTTCTATAATACCAACAATAGAGATCCGATCTAAAAAAAATTAAATTGTAATATAATTTCATGATATAAATAATATATCTCACAACAGTCACATAATCAAATTATTGAAAGGTTTAGTGTCTTTTAGATTAGCTACATGAACATCTTAATTTATTACAATTGAAAACATTTCACCATAATCATTCTACTCTAGAAAAGTTTTCAAATTTATGACATGATATAATCATCCTCATAATCTGGGGATTATGAACATAATAAAGGGTTAATATAAATTGGTTATTAAGAGAACAATATATCATAACCTAAATAAAATCATTAGGAATGAATGATTATCATAACAAATTATCAAAGTACCTTTTTTGATTATCATGAATCATGTTACAGTAACTTAAATTTTTAAAAATATAATTAAGGAAGAACAAATTATATGACCTTGATTAAGACAGATATTAAAAATAATAGAACATGCGATCATGACATAAAAGTTCAGAATGCATTAAAATAATAACAATCATGAAAATGTCGCATTTCATTGAAATGAAATACATCTTGAAAATTTTCAATGACATGATAAACAACTTTTAAAAGTCCAGATACATAAGGATTGGAAGAACTATGTGAAACAATTCAGTCTACCCAATATTATTTGAATTACATCATTATTTTCATACCTAAAAATGTGACCAAAATCATCATTCCCATGCCAATTTAAACAATCTCATTATTTCCATGCTTGATTATCACATGAGATATAAACTTAACACAATGAATTGTGTGAAAATATAAGACCCCTCCCATCAATATATGTAAATAAGTGTTCCCCATAAAATCCATAATCGTCATATATTAAAAACCCTATGGAAAAAAGAATTGGTTTCAAAGAGATATAAAAAGAAATCATTCAATTTTAATAGATAACCCATGGAAATAAAATTGGTTTCATAAATCATCCAATGGTTTTAAAATAACATAATGAATTTAATTATTTGACAGAAAAAACATAATCACTCAAATTAATCACATTATAAAAAAATATAGTGTGAAACACGAAATGTAACTTCTTTGGAGATATTACATTTTGAATATAGATATTTAAACTGAAACTAAATCAAATAATATATTTCTTAAAAAAAATTGAATAATTGTTGTAAAATTCATAGTTATGAGTCTCTTTTCAAAAAGACGCATTTGATTTCATAAAAAAAGAAAAAAAATTAATGAAAGTTGATTTAATTAAAAAAAAATTCCCCAAAATTAAAAATAACACATAATTCTAATTGAAATTGTTGTAAAATGTTGTTTATTAATAATTTTTATAACATAAAGAAAGGAGTTTTAGTTAATGAGTCTCTTATCCTTACCTTTGATTTCCATGAAAATGATTTAACCTCTTGTATCATAAAGAAAAAATTTTAATTTCCTATTTTAGAACATTAATATTATATATTACATTTTTTACTCCCAATTAATAATAATTCTCTTAATGAATAACATTGTGATAATCACTTTTCAACTTTGGTAATTAATAATAATAACCATTTTCAACAAGGTTTGTAAATTAAGTTTTAATCATCTAGATTATCTCAAATATCATCGTTTTAAGACCATTAATGTTCTTGAGTTATTTGTTTATAAATAATTATAATGTTATAATTCCAACACATGGGAGTTTTATTGGTGTATTTTGGAAATAAAGATAAAGAGGAACTAGTGTTGGGTTATTTATTGATATCAATGAATTACCATATAATGATCATTACATTTCATTATTTTCAAAAATAACCCTATTAAAAATTTTTATTAATTAAACACAAAATATATATTTATAACAAATAAAAAACATCCATTTTTTTCTATGAATGAAAATGAAACATGTTTATTTGTGGAGGTGGTAGTTCACACAACGCATGATTCATGTTTTTATTTTTCTTAAAGGAAAACAGTAGGGTGGTTAATGTGTGTACCATCATTATAATAACATACCAGTATGACAATGATACTTATGTTATCATTTCATGATGGTGAAATGAAATTTTAGAAAGAATAAAATCATATGAAGAAATAAAATAAATATATGTTAGAAACTTATACCTCATTTCGTAGATTATCTCCTTTATAAAGAAGATTAAACCTTTAAGGGGTGGTCTTTCAAGATGATCTAAACGTTTTCAAGATGAATGTGATATATTTTGATATTTTTTGGCATATTTTGGGATGAAATTAAGATATTTCAGTTTTAGGGGAAGTGATAAGAGGATTTCCCCACTTATAAGTGAAAGGGAGTGTCATTTTTTTAAATACGCAAAATTATTCAATATTGGGAACTCATTCTCAAGGAAATTGGATAAACAATTATTAAATTATGGAATTTATAAAATATAAGGTCTTTCCACAACTCAAACATTAAAATATAAAAAAAAATTAATCATTTTAAGTCATTTACTTCTATGGTTTCTCACTTTTACATTATATTTTTCACCACGGTAACTAGTTTTTCCTAAAATAATTTATCCTTTGTGCCCTAAAATAAAATGGTAATTATTATATAATATCAAGATAATGATCCCAAATTTTAAATCCATTTTGATAGATTCAATTTTTAAAATTAATAAAAATTAATTTTAAAATACTAAATATATATTGTATTAAAACCAGAATATTAAAAAAAATAACATGAATTGTAAAATGAAAAATATGGCACTATAAATTAAAAAAACATTTTTATATTTATAAATTATCTCATAAAATATGTATATGGTCTTAGAAAAAGGTTTCACAAAATTATATTTCATAATTATATACTAATAATTTAATTAATCCATGTTATTTATTGAAATGGTATTTTACAACATTAACCTAAATATAAATATTTTTAGAAAAATATTAAAATTATTATTAAGATAATATGGTCATAATAAACCCAATTTTTTTTTTAATTATTTGTAAAATTCAAATCAAAAAAATTATAAAAAATAATAATTTAAAACATGAAATATTGAAAAAACAATTTTTATAGAAAAACGAATTTTGGTGTATTAAATATATTTTTTGTAAATTAATGATTAATCTAGTAAAAATATGTCTTTTTATCATTAAATAAATATAACCTTAGTTCCTTGAAATAAATTTCCAATTTCAATAAATATATATTTTAAGCATAAAGTAAATTTTGAAAAAATGGATTTCTGAAAAGTATAAATATTCTTGATATATCTACACATATAAATATTTTATTACATTTATATATAATCAAGATTTATTCTTACATAAGTACTTATGATCTCTCTGTAAGACCTAAGCATCAGATATGTTTTTATCTTAGTTTTGAGTGGCAGTTCAACTAGCAAGGACCCTTTCCCAATCTCCCAGAGAATTAAATTGTCTTATATATAATTTTGATCAGTCAGTAATTGCCTGTGTATGGCTTGGGATTGATTAAGGTAAGATCCCAGTGAAGCTACCTCCCGTTACGAGTTCAGAAAAATGGGCATCATAAGGAATAATTCCTCTTCCAAATTCCTTTTCTACTACTTTATTAATTTTTTGATATTGTTACTTTAATTTATACCAGTTAATTTAACAGTTATGTTTTAATGATCATATTTTATATTCAAAATATATTAATGTTTCTCATTTTTGTTTTGTTTTTTATATGGAAGACAATATTAATAAAATATTTATTCAAGGATAATATATAGTGAAATCTCAGTTCATTACAATTTGAGTAGTTACGTCTTGGAAACTTCCTGGAAACATATTTAATATCAAAAGATTCTTGGGTTTATTAAATCTATTATAGATTTTTTTTAGGACTACTCCAAGCTTTCTTCTCTTATAATAGAGTTAACTAATAAGGGAAAGAAGCTCATTTAGAATGAGTTGTTCCAAAGACCTTTTGATGAGAATAAAGTAATATTTACATTAAATCTAGTTTTGATTCTTCTTGAGCTAGGTTTGATCTATGAGGTTTATTATAAAGAATTGGGTATAGGGTTGTGGTGTGTCTTGATATAGAAAATGAAGGTGGTGTCTAGTGGAACTCTCTAATTATTCCCACATGTGAAAAATCATCCTACCCATAACCTTTATTTGGTAGTCATAATGCATTTTATTAATTTCTAGCACCAAAATCTATTTATTGATTGGTTTATGGAATATTTAGGACATAAGATCCTAATGTATATTTTTTCTCATAGTGATTTGAACTTATGATAGAGTCATGGGTTTGAGTATCCTTATATATTTGATTTCTATATTACATATACACCAAGAAAAAATAATGTGGTTTCTGACACATTAATAAAGTATCTACAAACATAATACAAGAAAAAATCATTTTAAGAGTGGCCTTTGATGTGTATATTTACTATGATGATCATGGTGGTGGTGAAGGATGATTGACTGGTGCTGTTATCTTGTGGGACCAATGATTCTTCATTTGATGATCAGATTCATCTTGGGAAATTAATATACATATTGGTATAATCATATATAGTAGGGAGACCTCTAATAGCCTGATTTTGTCTCCTGATGGCATATTTTGATTCAAAGATTGATTGTTCATTCTGATATTTATGAGGTAATATTTGATGAATAATGGTATTGGTATAGTCGGCCCTTGTACATAGAGGCTACTGATATGTATCTTGATTTGAGACATTATTTTTGGAGGATAGTAATGATGTAGCAAATATTATACTTAGTGTCATGTTGTGTTACTTGATAGAATAATAATGTGGAGTACAATAGACCTGTCTATTTGTTTCATCCCTTATCTATTCCAGTTTGTAAATGGGATGAGATATCTAAATATTCTTTTTTTAATTACCATATACTCCTAGTGTGAATGATGATATTTGTTTTATCATTGATCAACTAATGAAATCATTTCATTTACTTTATATTGAGGATATGATGAATGTGGAAGATATCTGGATCTAGGATGTTCAAGATATTGAGAAGCTCTATGGAGTTATTTGTATGTTGTTTTCTCACAAGGATCAATAGTTTATATCTAGGTTTTTAAATAAATTTGAGTGATGAAGTGTTTCTATCCTTATTTTGATATAATTAATGATATAAAGAGAGATACAACTGATTCATAGCTTACATCATCATTAAATTATAAAATGGGGTGAGTTAGAAAGAAACTTTCTAACCCATTTCTACCCTACAAAAAAATAAATGAACACCCATGTTGATATTTTAAATATAAACTAATTAAATAATGAATCACCTTATCATTATTTTGAGAGCTTTAAATATTTAATTATAAAATTCCCACATCATGGGATTGAGATATCAATTTTATAGTAGGAGACTCAGTGATTAAGAATTCATCAAAAGAGAGATATAATGGGTTTTATGAAATGGTTTAAAATAGCTTCCAGTGGTGGCCATAAGAAGGGGATGGAATAGGAGTGAAAAAATTTGACAATAACAAATAGATTCTATATTAAATAGGAATCTTTACTAATAAGACTAATTCCATGATGTCCCAACACCAACTAAAAGGTAGTTATATTAAAGAGGTGAATTATACTAATTATAATCCTCAAAATAAATTTCAGGGTGTGTAGATAAAAAACAATAAGGTCTATGATATCAAACAAGGGGTTGGGATATCAATCACCGTAAGTGATATCACTTCAAATCCAAATAATCAGAGTAGATGAGACCTTGTCCACATTCATGACAACAACTAGGGCTTACATAAAGGAACTGAAGGATGACTCCACAGATAAAAATGATGCCCTAAGAAATATAGAATTTTTGGTTTTATATGTTGATAAATAACTCAAGTATAGGACTATAGTAGTATTTTGAGGTGAAATGGAGGTCATCCCATGATGGAAGTGAACATCATAACCTTTATAATCATAAAAACTACTATAAATAATCCATAAAAATCATAAGATAACATTAAAAATAAGAAGAAAAATAAATAAAGTGAAAATAAAAAAGGAAGAATAATTTTAGAAGCTTGCTGGTGAAATTTAATGGATTGTTATAGAATTTGAATAAATACAACCAACATTTGAAGACAACGAAGAGACTTTTCATGTTTGGATAGTTCATGAGTTACTTATCCAACACTCAAATTGTCTAAATTTAGTGTTTTCCCTCTATAAATTATAAATCTAATTTTAGAAAGAAATTTTAGGAAGAAACAAGAGAAGAACTACCACATCCATACAAACCAAGATTACCGTTTCTAAGGAAGCATAATAAATGGATACAAGAAGCGCAATGTGGTAAATTTCTTTAATAATTTAAAATGTCAAAAATTAACACCCACTTAGTAGAATTTTTCAAAAACATGAAAACATATGTAAAATTCATGAATTTGTTTAATAATGAGGTGAATTGTGAGGAGATTGTAACCATATCATTCAAAAGGGAAAACTCTAGTAGAGTATTCAAATTTTTATCCAAAAAACAACAAAACCAAGGTTGTTTTTCAATTACTATAAATATAAGGTCTAATTTTTTAAAAATCATTATGTTTCTTTGTTAAAGTGTGATAATTATATCATTCACCACATTTAATAGCCCTAGACTTGAAAAGATGAAGAAAAAAAGGGATTCACTCATGATGGTAGATTTTATAGTGAAGTACCATCATGGTATGATTGATGATATTTTGGTTAAAGTAAATAGATCTATCTTCCCAGTAGATTTATTAGTTCTTGGAATGGAATAAAATTCAACAAACCTCATCTTAGGAATACCATTCCTAGATTAAAAAATAATATTGATTGATTTAAAATAGTTAGATATATTTTAGAATTAATGCAGATAATGTGAACTCCAATATACAATAGTTTGTAAATAATATATCTTAACATGATGATGAACTAGATGAATACATTAAGAAAAAGGGATAAGATTATACTATAATTTATAAAAGAAAAATATAAAACTATTTTAATTAAATAGAAATAAAAATTATAATCTCTCTAGAATAATGATAATTCCAAAATGATGAAAACAAAGGATTTTTTAATAAATAATTAAAGATACTTGAAGAAATTATGTCCCAACTAATATTGAAGAAGGTCATAATGTTTGGATAGTACGTAACCTAAATTATATTTTTATATTTCAAATAAATAACTAGTGGATCCGATCAATGGATGTGAAGAAATAGTAACCACATGGGAGAGTATAATCATTTTCATAAAAATGACATGGAAAAATATATGTTGAAAAATCATAGCTAATACTATTCATAAATCTAGACTGAGAAAGTTCTTTGCAATATTATATCAGATGAACTGAAATAAGGTATGTTTGATCCAAGGACCCAAAAAATGTTCTTATATGAGTCAAATTGTGTTTTTTTAATTTTTCATATGATTATAATTTTATGATTTAGGATAAAGACACCCTTTCTATATCTATATTTATCTTTAAAGTAAATGGCCCACACAATAACTTATTTATTTTTATTTTTCATGTCCACAAAGTCAAAAAAGAATAATAAGAGGGGGATGAGGAGGAGAAAATGGATGAAAAAAATACTCATTTAAATAGTATTATGATTTTGAATTATTTACTAATTGTTACTCCCGTAATTTTTATAAATTATTTTGAGTTTTAAATTGAAAAATCCATGCCCCAATTTAGCTTGGGAAATTTTTTAAACTATGAGACATAATTCACTAAGGATAAGCATAAATAAATGTTTCTAATATATTTTTAATAAATTTTAATGAGGGAAACGGTAAAAGGAATTATTAAATATGAGCATGTGAAATATTATTTGAAAATTCATGGTTTAAGGAAACTGGTTGATTTATAAAAATTAAATTATTCTTAAATTTTTTATGCTTTGAATTTATGAAATTTGTGTCAAATTATTTTTTTAGTATAAATTTCCATGAGTAATTCTCTCATTATTTTTTCCAATTCAATATAGATTTCAAAAAAAATTCCATTTTTTCATGATCATATTTCCTTAGAGACTCTAGTATTTTTTCTTCTAGAACAATTTTTACATTTTATCAAATATGTTATTATAAACAAATTACTTTTAAACTGATGGGGATAATTTTATTGAAAGGAAAATTATCCTTAATACCGCATTATATATTTATCTTTATTTTTTCCATATAAATTATTAATTCACTTTTTTATTAATGATCCACTATACACCTCTATTTTTATCCTTTATTGGCATATTATTTGTATTTTTAATGATATACATTAATTCAAGTTTGGGGAAGAGGTTTTTGATGGGTGAATAGAAGTGTTAAATTTTAAATAATATGTGGGTATTTTAATTTTTGTAACACACCAATATTTAAAATTATATCATTATGTTATATATTTCATACTACAGACAACACTGAGATTAAATAACTTGTGAAATATATTATTTAAATATAATAGTTATAACCTATCCATTGAATTGGAGGGTAAAGATTAGAATAACTACATTATGATATATATATATACATATATATATATGGTTTCTAAGAAATAAAAATTCATTGATTAATACTTATTAAATAAGCACATAAATTTCAGTAATGTAATTTTATGTATCAGAAATACATTTTCATCAAAAATGATTTCTAATAGTTTTTACATAAAGATAATATAATTAATTTATAAAAAAATTATTGATGAGTATTTAATTTTTAAAACTAGTATATTATAATTATATTATGTTTAAATTTTTATATTTTTAAAAAAATATTTGTTTTCAATGAATGGTGAAAAATATCAATTTTTGTAAAACTAACATTTCTTTTCATTAAATTAAGTGATTTTATGTATAATTATATTTTTGGATTTAGTAAAAAAGTTACATGTTATCCATTTTATTTATAATAATATAATTAATTTCATTTGAATCATAAATTTTCAATATTTTGGTATAAATCTATTTTTTTTCTTAAAAACATTTTTTTGAAAACTGTTTTTATGTGCATAAAGTTTTTCAAATTTTATTTATTAAAAATAACCCCTAATTAGAAAAATTTTAAATTAAATTTATAAAATATTTATCAATATATATGAATTTAAATTCATATAATTAATATTAATATTTATAGATTTATTGTAAAATCATCATTCCCTTGAAAAATTGCATTTTTCTAAAAACCTATTTCTCTTCAATATTTGTGAGTTTAATTTTAAATTAAACTTTACAAATTATATGAATTTAATCTTGAAAAATGGATTCTATATTTTTATTAATTATGTGCAAATTTATTAAATAGAACCTTTTATTTTTATTCATTATTAATAGTAACTATATTAAATAATTACCCCCACAATAAGGGTAAATCAGATAATTATGGTTAAAAATAATATGATAAGGAATAAAAAATATCATTAAACATTCATTAATTTTATTGGATGAGAATATTTATTCCATAACCATCCAAAATTATAATATAGAACATTTTTTCCATTTTTCCATGATTTTGACCTTTATATTATATTATATAAAGAAAAGACATAAATGACACTTTCATGCTTTAAATTTCTATAATATTTTTTGAAAAGTATAGATACTTCCTTTTTTTGTTTATAAATTAATATTTTAAAGATAAATTATAATTTATCATGCTAATTTACTTTACATTTTTTTGGATGAAATAATTACCTTAAATTTTGATGAAACTCCAACATAGTATTTATTTAATTAATAGAAAAATAAAATAAATGATATTATAATTGTAAAAAGTAATATAATTTGAATTAATTATTTTGTTAAAATGATTTCACAGAAAAATATAGTATGTTATATATGTTTTGATTTATTATATATTAATTCCATTTCTATATTTATATTAATAAATAAAAAGTAAATGAATACTTCCAAAATAAAATTAATGATATTAGAGTAGTTGAAAAAACGAGTTAACATGGAAAAAAATATTAACATAACAGCCTACTCTCATATTTTATTCACACTTTAGAAACCCATTTTTATTTAAAGATATTATTTAGTATTGATCTCATCTTTTATTCTAATATGAGTTAATGTGGCTTAAAAAATGATAAACATAAAAACCTATGCTAAATATGTCCAAATTTTATTTAAAGATATTATTTAGACCCAAAATTATTAAATATTCTAATTATATAAATTTTTATCTAATTTAATTTGAAAATAAATTTATATTAATTTAATACTTTAAGAAATTATAAAAGTTACCCTCCCCTCACTTATAAAATGGCACCTAGTCTCTTATTTTCTCTACACTTTTGTGAACCATTTTTTTAGTTAATAGGTATCTGAATCAATAAATTACTTCCATAAAAACATTATAGAATTTATTTTTATTATAAAACCCTCCTGGTAATGCTTTTGGAAAGACATAATGAGATTGTCTGAAGAATAGGTATTGTTTCTAACCCAGAGGATTAATTTTATTCCATATTCACAATCCTTAAAATATTGTTCAACCATGCTGATATTATAAAATAATTATATCAAATGTAATGATATTATATATGTTAACTAATTACCTTATATCCATATCCTCTACCAAAAAATGAGAAATGAAACCATCAGTTGTGTGCATGGTGAACTACCGCATCGTGAACCAAGAAAATTCATTTTCTTTTACCACCATTCACATAAAGTTTTAATGATATATTTAATATATAAATATGATATTAATAGGGTATTTATAATTATATAAATTCTATATATCCTATAATTTATTACCTTTACAATCACTTAAAAATGATAATGTTGTTCGTGCATACGTGTAGATTACCACCTCCATGAAGCGATGTGATTTTTGTTTCATAACAACATCACATGAAATATGAATATAAGTGTATTTAAATAAATTATATGATATTTATGTTATAATTATAATTATAAAAAGATAAAACAATACTTATGTTCTTTCTGTTATGATCATTGCAAAATGGGAATGTTACTCATCCGTACCTATGACTTATCATCTTCATGATTGTAACGTAGTTTATTTTTTCAAAATATACTTCATGGTTGGTTTAAAAAGTATAATTGGTGTATAAAATTGATACTTTTTTCATTATAATTATTTTTTATATGATGGAACAATGGAATATTTTACCATAATCAAACCATTGAAGTCATTTTGAAAAAATAACTCAATATCATCAAAGCATCCAATGTGAACATAATTGATTAAGTAATTAAATATAAAATGGTATTATAAAAATAAATAGAATAACAAAAAAGAAAATTTTTATTAATAAATTAAATAATTAACATATTTTTATTGTTTTGGAGGAAAAATAAAATATGTGATAAGTCAGACCTGAGGTAAGGGGTTTCATAACTCAATTTCTTTTCGTTGGACTATATTAATTCTTCATTGTCAATGATATTATAATATTATCAGTCTAATTAATTTTGATAATTTTATATTTTATATACACTTTTTATATGGATTTAAATTTGATACACAAAGTCAATAACTTTTCGAATTCTCACTTCAATGGTATGTTCTTTGTAAAGGATTTCATCTCAATTTCAATTCCATTGAGATATATTTGATATTATGAACCAATTTTCTTTTATATGGTGTATATAGTACCCCTTAGATATATTTAATTTGGATAAATATTTAATAATAATTATTAATGTTTCAATTTATGTTTATTCCTTCATGGAATTATAATTTAAATGTTACCAAAGAGAAAAGGAATTATTTTTAAATCTCATCTTTTTGGGATTTCCTTAATTTTAATTAAAGGAATATTATAATCCATCATTAATTTAATACATAAAATTTTTAATCCTATATATATTTAATGAATTCCCCTATTTTATTCCAACCTTTAACCTCTTTTTCACCTGAATTAATTAAATAAATATTTAAAATAAAGTTTGATCTTATTTATCATTTTGATTATAGATGTTTTTCTTACATGTCTATAATTTTCAAACAAAATTACAAATGTCCTCTTATTTAAATGAAAAATTTATTAGGTAAATTTTAGGTTATTTTCAACCATTTAAATGTTTGAATGGAATTTTCCAAATTTTTCCAAAAAGGGTCATTTATATTTTTCTTTATAAAAATTCAAAATAAATGTTTTTAACATATAAGAAATTAAAATAATTCCCCTATACCATAACCATTTTATGATATTTATCTTCTTCTATGAGTTTTCAATGGTTTTACAAACAATAATCATTAAAAAATATTATTTTAATACTTCACTTACATATTATTTATTTTTGGAAAGGATATAATTTTATTACAAAACTTATATTTCTGATAAATCGATGGTCATATGTTATCTCTTATTTATTTTGGGTTAGTTAAATTTCTCTTGAAACATTCACTTTATTGTGATCAATATACATTACATTTATCTTAAATATCCAATTTAATTTTTATCATCTATATGATAGCTTCCTAAATAAAGTGCCATTTTTACATACGGTGTTTTACAATGAATGTTATTTGATTGAAGATGGTAAATCTTTATTAATCTATATTATTTACTCAATATGGATACCTATTGATAAGGAATATTGTTTATTAATTTAATTGATCATTGAATATATGTATTGTAAATGGTGTAATGGATGGGATCCTAGTTATAGATAGACCATTGAAGCATCAATAGGTATCATGAGACAAATTAGTAATCTAACATTAAAAGGTTTTATAGTGTATACCTACCAATCAATTAAACTATCTTGGTGTAATTTCGTGCTGGTTTTAATATCTTGAGGTCAGAGATCATGACATCCAATATTATGAATTTCATTTATTCAGAATTCAGTTATTATAATTTAGGAAATTTCTATATTATTATTATCCATGGATTCACTTCTTGTTAATATTATTGATTAAATGGAATGTCATTTCAATTATTTGTATTTTCATATTTATTATTCCTCATTTATTAATGATTGATTACACTAAATGTAACCCTTACTGAGCATCTAAGATCACCCTTATTTTTTTCTTTTCCACAATATATGAAGAAGGAATCTTCAAAAGAGTTCATGGAACTGGAATATTTACTTTCACTACATTTTTTATTTTATAGTTTCACATTGAATGTGAAATTAATGTATGTCTCTAGTTTACCAAGAAAAATATACTATTTGGAAATTACATATACGATCATTGTATCTTATGAAATTTTAATAAAGTAACCATCATCGCTGGGCTACTTGGGTTGGGGACTTTACAGTTGGAATCAAATAAAGTTTAGTAGAAACCTTGAGAACTATATTTAGAAAAAAATTGAATAGGGAACATAACACTATGAAAGAATTAGAGGATATTTATATATATAGGATAACATCTTGAATTATTTTAAGGTATAGATTATGTGGTTTCTAAGAAATGAAACTCTATTAGGATATTACAAGTGGACATGGTTTTGGTACAGATCCATCTAGTGGTAATAACCCCAAATGAACTGATAAAGTATATATTAACCGTATTTATTGTTCATAATTAATGTTTCATGACTACACACCTGGTCTAAAACTCATGGGGGATATTATTTGGTTAATTCACATTTTCATTACAAACCAATAATATGGATTTGAAAGTGTGCAGATGACCTAGAAAAATGATTCAATGGTAGAGTGATATTTTTTGTAAAATGCATGATTATAGGAAAGATAAACCTTAATATGTGTCTGATGTTGTGGTAATAATGGTTTTTCTGGATATAGATATTATTAATATTGGTGAAGTAAATCAGATAGTAATAGTGAGCATGAAAATGATTCTTCATTTGGTTACGAATAAATTTATGATAGATTTTACAACATTTTTTAATTTATGGAATATATTTAATAATCTATGATTTTATTTAAAGAATATAGATATAGTTAATTTTGGAAGTAGTTATCTTTTAATTGAGGTTTTATAGTGATAAAGATATTATAATATTTGATATGTGACATTTAGTGTTACCTTATAATGTTTGGGGCATTAATTTTTAGTTCCTTTTAGAAAGTTAGTGACATTTTTATAAATTTTTAAATTTTGAATTTTTGTCAAATGTATTTTAGATGGTTTTTGAGGATAAATAATTATGTAATGAATTAATTTGATCTTCGGGTTTTAATATTAAGGTTTTAGAAATATTTGTATCATATTGTATAACTTGTCCAAACCATTTTGGTTTTGGATAATATTTAGAGATATAAAAAATGAATTTTAACTCTTTAGTAGATTTTATGATCTATTAAAAGTTAATTTTAGTGTTTTAATCATAAAAAATCACCTTTTATATTCATTTCATGGAGTAAAAAATGAATTTGAAATTGATTGAAGCATAACCAAATGATGAAATTGTTCTTATAAAATAAAAATATATAAATTATATTTTATATTTTTATCTATCTTGATAATAACTAAATACCTAAAATGTAAGAACATTGTCTTGAAATAAAAATTTTATATATTTACCTTAATTTCTGAAGAATTAATGGTCTTTTTACCATTCCCATATTTATGCCTTTGGGGTCAATAAGTTTTTTCTAAACATATTATCTATTACTCTATATTAGTACTTTGACATTAGTTTTCTTCTCCATGTTTATATTTTCACCTCCAAATAATGTTATTATATTTGGAAAAATGGGTTTCATTTATTCTATATAAACTTCGTATTTCCCTTTCCCTCTTTTTAAGAGAATATTTTGTTAACCCTGTTACGATGTGGGTTCTCCAAAATATAATTTTTCAAATTTATAACCCATGATTTCCAAGTGAAAGTTCAAATTGAGAGGCTAAAATTTATTGAAAGTTGTGGGAATGTAACACCATGATATTTTAAAAGAATAAAATTATTCTCAAAATCGTATATGACATAAAATATATAGATTAAATAATCTACGAAATATATTATTTAAATATGACCAATATAACCTTTATATTGAATTGGTGGATAAAAATGGTATTACATGTATTATAATATATATATATATATATATCTCTTATTAAATATAAATATATTTATTAATTCTTAAGAAACAGGCACACAATTTTCAGTAAATCCATTTTATGCTTCAAAAATACATTTTATAAAAAAATGTTATTTTCTGTACACAGATAATATAATTAATTTCTTAGAATTTTATTTCTATGTATTTCATTTATGAAATAATAATATAAAATTATTTTAGGGTGAAAGTTTCATATTTTTATGGAAAGATTTGTTTTTCAGTGAATAGAAAAAAATAACAATTTTTTGTAAAAATGTCATTTATTTTCATTAAATTATGTAATTTAAAGTATATTTATATTTTGGATGTGGTATTAAAGTGAAATTATATTCATTTGATTTATAATTATCTAATTAATAACATTTTAAAAAAAATCATGATTTTGGTATAAAATCAATTTTTATGCTTAAAATGCATTTTTTTGAAATATGTTCTAATTGCATGATGTTTTTTCTATTTTAATTAATTAGAATAACACCTAATGAGGAATTATTTACATTAAATTTGTAGATTATATATCTATATATATATGAGTTTAAATTCATAGAATTAATAATATTATAGTTAGATTTAATGTAAAACTATTTTTTCCATGAAAAATACATTTTTTTCAGAATTACCTCTTTTCATCATGCTTTGATAGTTTAATTTTAAATTACATTATGCCAATTATATAAATTGAATATTTAAAATGGATTCCCTATATTGAATAAGGTGATAAAAATTCATAAATAGGCCTATTTTTATTTTTATTAATTATGAATAGTTATTATAGTAAATAATTATGACCACAATAATGGTAAATCGAGTAATTAGGGTTAAAAATAACATGATAAAGACTAATAAATGACCATAACACATATCCCAATTTTATTTAATTATTATATTTCATTTATAACCGTCAAAACATCTAATATATTCCCTTTTGTGTAGATACTTATTTTTCTCTATGACATATTATTGAATATTTCTTAGAATATTTCTAATGTCAGGTATAGAGTTGGTGTAGGAATCTAAGGGATAGTGAACCTCTATGCAGTGATTTTAAAATATTAAATATATTTTATCACCCATGTGCATTTTCACTTGAAACATGAATAAATCTTGATAGGAGTCTCAAACCAGATTTTTGAGACCACGGTTGAGTTCATAACATTACATTTACCCTAGGAACAATATAAACTTTCTCGATGTTAGGTGTCGGGTCGGAGGTGAGTCGGACCGGGGTGTTCAGTGGATATTTGTTTTAATAAACTTAAAACAAATACCCCTCTCCCTCTTCTCCCCTTGGTACACACATATGAGGCCGAAGACTCCTCTTCCCCTCTTCTTCTCCCTTTGAACGGTGGATGAACCATGGTGAGGAGGTACCGCCAGATCCTGTTTTTGATGTTTATTGACACTATATCTAGAATTAGTGCGTCCAACGCATTGTTTTGGACCAGAAGCTTTGGAATTTCTCTGTTGAGGTATAGGGTTTTGATTTTACTCTTGATCCCCCTTTTAATGCATCGTTTAAAGTTTTTAGATCCCTTATAAGCTCTCTAAAAACTTCTTGAGGGTTGATCTATGTTTTCTGGGGTAACTAGGGGTGATCTAGGCCTTTTTTAGGGAAATACCATCAAATTTTCCTTTCAACACAGTGTACAAACCAGTAATAGAGGTCATGTTTTTTTTCCATTCAGGTAAGAAGAAGTTTAAATGTTTACACGTCATGTATAGGAGGTTACACACCTTGTATTAACCCTTATCTTTTGGTCGTAGAAATGGATAGTGTAGCCATGTAATCGTGCATGGCCGTGTAAAAGAACATGACCAAAGTACACAGACACGGGGTTTGGTATATGGGTTCGGGCAAACCACCTGGTTAGGTGGCCATATAACCCAAACACGTTGTGTAGTATGGGATGCACGGCATGTAAGGGACATGTATTTCTGGACCATGTGAAGGAGAAACACAACCATGGTTTGGGTGAAGTGGTACATGGCATGCACTATCTCTATACACTGTGTATGCCCACATGGGTTGGAAAACCATGTATAAGGTTGAACGAACAGGTGTTCATCTAGGTTCAAATGTCATGTGTACCCCTTTACATGTCGTTTAGTCCTTGAGGGTCTTATTGACATCTTATGCCTCCCATATCTCCACTTTCTTACCTCGAATTCAAGATTGTGATTTGCTTATCCTAAGCAATTTTCCATGAAGAACATGATGGTGGCCACAGTTTGATTCTATGAGGCATGGTCTTCAAGAGTAATTGTGTGGGTCATTTGGGTTAGTGATGCCTTGACCAATAGGTTTGAGTGGGTCCCTTGGGTCCTTGTTCATTTCATTATAACTGGAAGGGTTGAGTGGGTCCCCTTGGTCTTTATTAGAAACATTTAGATTGGCAGGTTTGGTTGGGTCCCCTTGGTCTCTCTGGGTGATGTTTCAATAGGTAAAGTTGAGTTGGTCCTCCTAGTCATTTTTCTTTGAGCTTTTTCAATATCATGTCCCATTCACCATACGGTGACCCCTCTTCGATTAATTTTCAAAAAAGTAGTGTCGGTGTTTCCCAGTTTTTAGAGTGAGTCTTCTAAATCTGATTCAATAGAAGACTCAGTGGATTTGAATCATATGTATCCACGAGAGTACCAACATGATATTCACATCCCTTCTTATTTCTTTGTAAGGGTTATTAGAATTTATATAACCATTGTTTACCCATGCATAAATCATATACATATTATGGATGTTTTATTAGGGTAAACATCCCCCATTGAGCCCTAGTAGCAGCCTCTATATTTTGGTATCAAGATGAAATTATTCCTTCTATGATCTATCATGCCGTTTTCCTCAGCAAAGTTCTCAGAATTTTCATGACCACCTCTACACAAGCCTTGATCCTATCCTAGGTGATTTGTTTAGTTTTTCAAGGATTGGGTTGTTTTTTGATACCCTTTCTATGACTGGTGTTCTAGAAAGGATTCTTAGTGTCCCCCAGCGAACCCTAGTGGGATCACCTACCTAAGTAGTTGGAGAAATTTCTGTCACTGGGTGACTTCTTCTATGGAACTATATGTTAACAATTCCCCCATGGTTTGGTATCATAGGGTTAGGGTGGGTTGTGTCATTAGTTCTATTTCCCAATATAGTGGTATCTTTCAGTTGAGTGCCATTAGGATAGATAGGTTGGCTCATCAACTACAAATTTCCAATGCTTTTCCCCACTTACTTTATATGTCATTAGGAATGGGAATCTTCTTAGTGTGTGTGATATGAGTTAGTATTCTACCTTCTCCTTGAGTAGGATCCTTATTCTATCTATGAGGCTGGAATCTCATGAGACCGTAGAGAGTGTTTCCATGGAATCTTGAGTGGGTTTTTACGAGTAGTCCATGGTCCTGACCATGAGACTTAGAGTCAGAGCTAAGTACATTCAAGTATGTTCTTCGAGTCTATGTGGTGTGTATGATTTTTTTACATGTATGGGTTGTTGATATGACTAGTCATGTATAGTCAGAGATGGCCTTGAGATGGAGTTTGTCTCTTGTTTGGGTTCTCTATGGCCGATTCAAGTTTACAGAAGCCTGTCAGTTACTCCCTTTTTTTGGATTTTGGGGTGCCTATTGAGTTTTTTTATAATCACCCCTACATGGGTTTTCCCATATGTGTTGTATCTTGTATAGACCATAGGTCCTTCAAGGGAGTCCTAGTTGGATCAATAGCAGTTATATCATATTATATGGAACAACCATGGTTTTCTAGATTACTGTCGCAAATCCTTCTAGTGGGTGTTTGTTAGTGATCCCCTCCATCTTAGCGGTTTGGTACTTTTGTAGTTTCCTTTTGTTGGGAATGTATTTTCCATTTTTTTCTTTTCTTTTTCTCGGGTTTAATATAGATGCATGTATGAATTTGAGTTTTTATTTATCTTTATATATATCTTTTCACTGTTTCATAGAGGTTTATATGGGTTTGTGAGTGTGTGTGTCTAGGTACAATAGGCTAAGGCCTCCCAAATGTGTGATAGCCTACTCAGCACTAGTCACCAAACCCAGGACTATTTGAGGCGGTCTTGGGGAGTCATTCCTCATGCCCCATTGGGTCGGGTCGTGATATTTTGGTCTCATAGTGGGTTCTACTTTGGGAACGGAGTGTCATGAGCTTGGTTTTTGTTGCATAGAGGCAATTTTGGGATGTTTTGAGTTTGGATTTTAGGATAGGGACTCATTGTGTGTATAGGTGGATAGTGTATCCATTCACTATGGCTCCAATAACCTGCCTTCAGACACAGTACCTTAGGTACTTGGTCATATGGAAATAATCGTACATGTGTCATATTAGGTTGGTTTTTGGGTTTTTCTTATCTGTCATAAGTCATTTCCCAAGATATACTCTTGATTATGGTTCATCTTGACTTTTTTTCAAGACGCTTCCATGATGAAAACCTCTGAGGTTTCCACCAACGATTTAGGAGTATGACCTAATGAGTGATAAGGTCACCTTTTATGGGCCTAGACATGAGGAATGTCCTTTTCTATCTATGTAGCTAGTAGATCCACCACCCATCAAGTAGTGTGTAAACCCTCCTTTGAGTGTTCATCTGGATGTAGCTTATCAGACTGAGTTGTGGATGGCTATGTTGGTGTTGTATGACAGTGCATTGGGGTTGTGCACGTACCATGAGCATTAAATATATTGCTCTCTTGAGGTATAGTTAGATTAGTAACATCAGTTAGCACTAATCAAATGTAGGAGGCACCTACATTTTTTGAGGCATGCCCTCTCCCCTGACTCTGGATCCTCACCCAGTTTCTGGTCAGCTGTGGGAAAGGGGATAATATTCTTGTGACAACCGAGGACATCTTCTGTGTGAGATTTTCTAACCCGTTGTGCTATTGAGGGAGGACCAGTTGGTGGACTACCTTGGCAGTGGCTGTAGTTTCATCGTTGTTGTTTGAGTAACAGATGATACATCAGAGCTGGAGTGTCAGGAGGTTGTTAGCAAACGAATCCATTACCACCACCACCCCAAGTGGTCCAGCCCAAGATTAGTGACCTAGGGGGAAGGTACATGGGATTTTACAGGCATTGGAGTGTATTAAACCATAGGATCTAGAGGAATGATGGTATAATTTGTGTCCTTACTACTTTATGTAGTAGGATTGATAGACACTAATGGGAGGTGCTCTTTCCTTTATGTCTCTTGCTATTGGATTTTCTTGGGGAAGATGTAGGGTGTCGGTGGAGCCCTATGTCAGTTAATCTTTTGGTCTCTTTGAATGCACGAGGAAGAGAGATATTTTCCCGAACAAGATGCGTTTTCATTATGAAATGAAAATTGTGTAGGTGAGACAGTGCCACCCAAAGTGGACTATGTAAAGGTTTGGTGGATGAGTCGCTTATAATTTTGTGTTTAGATCGTTTTCATGAGGTAAGTTGGTACTCAGGCTTCTCGGTAAATCCTAGAGTGAGTTTTTGGGAATGCATTTATTGTTTTTTCATACCCTCACATGCTAGGTGTCATATTTTATGCAGGACATTTGAGGAGATTATGGTGTGTTTCATCATGTCTTTAAATTAATAGGAATTATGGTGGCTTTCCTCACTAAGATTCATCCTTGGGACGTGATAAAAAACCATATGGGTGAGTTAGTGCCACCCAAAAGGGATAATGTCGAGGTGTAGTGGATAAGTTCCATTGACCTCGGAGTTTGAGGTCAGTTTCATGTGTTCTTGGTAGTTTTTAAGGGATCTTAAGACCCAGTTTTTATACTCAGTCAACTCTTTTTGTTTTCTTAGTGGTGGAATTGGTCATATTGATGTTTTTTGTGATGTCTCACGTGATGAGATATCCAATGGGCTTGTTCCTGATGGATTTTATGTCAGGTGGGGATTGAATCAACATTCTGAGGTTTTGATTCATTACCAGTGACATGGTGATATTGGGTTCTAAGGTGGACTTTTCCTTAGCTTCGTGTAGGTATTGGAATAGACCCTTCAGAGCTGGTTGAGGTTTGTTGGGGCTCATTCAGGGTAGTTGTATATAGATGAAGGTGTCCCTAGGTGTTTGACGATGAGGTATTCTGTTTGGTTGGATCTCTTAAAGGGTTTAGATTGTTATCTAGGGCAAAAAGTTGTCTTTGAGGTTGATAAACCCTCTTCCTCTTTGTGGGTGTTTGGTTTTTTCCACCTGTTGCAGTCGAGGAAACACATGTCGCTTGTTGCATGATGTTAACCTAGTGGTATCTGGGTGGTGTGTGGTTGCTCTTGAAGGTTCCCCTACGTGTGTGATTGTGAGTAGCATGAGAACCCTTGGCTATCTTTGAGGTGTTCTTTGGTGTTTTGGTTTCCCTTGGTGCAAGTTTGTTACAACAAAAGAACCTCTGGTGATCTCGTTGGTGTGGGAGTCCCAGTAGAGAGCTCAGATCCTTTCCCTTGTTCCTTGGATTTCACTTTTCGAGCATGAAAATCCTTATGTTTGGTAGGATGTAGAAACTTGGGTTTTTTCCCTATCAAACTTTAGAATATTTATAAAGATATTTTTGAATCTAGGCACTGATTCAGCATAGGAATTTGAGGGCTGGTGAGCCTCCGTGAGATGATTTTAAAATATAAAATATTTTTTATCATACATGAATAGATTCACTTGAAACATGATTAACTCTAAAGAGTATTCTAAAATAGGATTTCTAAGAATAAATTGTAGTTTATAACATCACATTTACCCTAAGTGTGATATAATCATTGTTGGTGTTGTGTGTCTGGTCGAAGGTGATTCTGGTTGGGGTGTTAAGTGGATATTTGTATTAATAAAATTAAAAAATATATCCCTATCCACATTCTCCCCTTAGTACTGATTTAGGAGGCCAAATAAACCTCTTCCCTTCTTCCTCTCCCTTCTACTGGAGGATTAACCAAGGTGAGGAGGTGCCACCAAATCTCATTTTTCATGCTGATCATCACCAAATCATGAATCAGCATGTTCTGAATGATGTTTTTTACCCGAAGCCTCATTGTTTCTCCCTTGAGGTAGGTGGTTTTGGGTTTTAGTCCCAAAACCCCTTTTGATGCATTTTTTTAATGTTTTAGATACCTTAGATGCTTTTTAGGGACCCCTTTAGGTCCAATCATTTTGTTTTGGGGTAAATAGTGGTGATGTGGGGTATTTTCAGGGAAATCCCATTGGGTTTTCCCGTCAACACGATGTGTAAAATAGTACTACATGTCGTGTGCTCTTTCCATTTAAGGAAGATTATGTTTCTGGGTATACATGCTCGTTAAAGTGGGTTTCACATTATATAGAGACCATTTTTGTGTGGATGAGGTAAATAGCCAGCATAGCCATGTAATTGTACATGGCTATAAAAAGAACACAGACAGAGTACATAGACACGACGTCTGGTACATGGGATTAGGAAAACCACATAGCCAGGTGTCTCTATAACTAGAAAATGACATGTAGTGTGGAACGCCGGCCATGAAAGGGACAAGACTATCGAAGACGTGAGATGGAGAAACACGACCAGGGGCCTAGTGAAGCAGGACACATCATGTACTATATCTACACGTCATATATGTCAAAATGGGTTGTAATACCATGTATAAGGGATTCACGACCAAGTGTTTGGGTGGGTTCACATGATGTGTGGACCCCTTATATGTTTGTTACTCTTTGTAGGTATTCTTAGGATCATAGGCCTCCCGTATCTCCCCCTTGTTATCTCAGATTCAAGACTGTGAGTCACCCATGCTGAGTTGTCTTGTGTGTATAAAACTATAGTGGACCCAGTTTGGTTCGAGGAGGTTTGGTGTGTTGGAGAAGTTTTTTTAGGTCGTTTGGGTTAGTGATGCCTATACTGGAAGGGTGGATTGGGTCCCCCTGGTCCTTATTTTTGTCGTTCTGACTGGAAGGGTTGATTGGGTCCCCCTGGTCTCTGTTAGTGATGTTTAGACTAGTAGTGTTGCGTGGGACCCCCTTATATATATATATATATATTATGTCTCGATCGGCATTGTTGTGTGGGTTCCCTGGTCATTTTGCTTAGAGGGTTTTTTGTTTCAAATCCCCATTACAGGATTGCGACCCCTCGTCGGCTGCTTTCCATACGTGAAACATGGGTTTTTCCCACTTTGTGTAGTGAGTTGTCTTAATCTTCTTTGATAGAAAACTCAACAGATTTAGAGCATGTGTCACTCTAAGAGGCCCGATGCGATCATCACGTACTTTCGTGTTTCCTAAGTAGGTTTCTTGGAATCGATGTGAATAATATTTACTCAGACATCAATCCTCTACCCAAGATGATTGTTTCTATAGGGGACAGAGCCCCTAGTGAGCCCTAAGAGAATACCCTCTCTTTTTTTATTGAGATGATATTTGTTCATCAAAGAAATATCAGGATGTTTTCCATAGTAGTGTTCTTGTAATTGGAATTACCACCTCTACATAGGTATTGATTCTCTTCTAGAGGAGTTGATCTAGAGTTGTTTTATTGCATGATACAGTTCTATGATCGGTTCTCTACCTAGGGTTCATAGTGTCCCCTAATAGACCCTGGGTGGGATCCCCTACCTAAGGAGCTGGAGATAGTTGTGTTTCTAGGTGACTTCTTTTATGGTGATTTCTATGGAGTGTTCCCTCTCAGACATGTATCACGAGGGTTGGATGGTTTGTGTCCTAAGTTCACTTTCCCAACAGAGTGGCATATCTCAATTGAGTACATTTGGGATGGTGAGGTTGGGTCATTTACTATGATCTATCGATGCTTGTGCCCTCTGGTTCTACGTGCCATCAGGAAAAGAAAGAATCTTGGTGTGTGTGATCTAAGGAAGGATTCAACATTTGTGTTGAGTGGGATCCCATTTAAATCTATTCGGTTAGAACCTCAGGAGACTGTTGTGGGTGTTTCATTGGAATCTTGAGTGGGTTTTCTCATGTATTTTATGGTTGGGACCATGAGACTTGGATTCAGAGCTGAGTATATCCGGGTATGATCTAGGACTCTCTGTGGTGTGTATCATTTCAATTACAAGTTAGAGATGTTGAGTTGGATAGTCATTTATTTTTTGGGATGGTCATGAGATGGATTTTCTCTCCCATTTGGGTTTCCTATGGCTGGGTCGAGTTGACTGATGCCTATCAGCTTCTCCCTTTTTGGTTTGGGATTTTGGGGAGCCTACTGATCATTTTTATACTCAACCCTGCACGGGCTTTTCTTGCATGTGTTGTGTACTGGGTAGACTACAGGCCCTTCGATGAAGTCCCAGTTGGATCTGGAGAAGGTATATTGTAGTTTCGGGACCAACCAAGGATTACCGAAGTAGTACAGTAGAGCTCTTTGGTGGGTGTTTATCAGTTATCCCATCCTTTTGAGCAAGTTGGATTCTTTTGCAGTTTCCTTTTAGTTGGAATGTATTTTCCCTTTTTCTTTTTTTATACTCTAGTTTGGGATATATTTATGCATGCATTTGAGTTTCCATATTTCTTTAAATATATCTATGTACTATTTCATGGAGGTGTATGTGGGTGTGGGTGTGTGTGTGCATAGGTACGATAGGCTAAGGCCTCCCATATGTGTGGTAGCTTACTCGGTGAACGTCTTGAGCCCCTGGCCTATCACAAGCAGTCTTGGGGAGTTGTATCTTGAATCTCGTTTGGTCGAGTAGTGACATTTTGTTTATATTTGGCCAGGATTTTTACCTTTATATTATTTTATATAAAGAAAACACAAAAATGTCACTCTATTTTATTTATTTTAAATAATATTTTTTGATGGGGATAAATAATAAAATTTTTATTATAAATACTTTTTAAAGATAAATTATAATTTTTATCATGAAAATTTAATTAAAATTTTTATGGATAAAATAATTAACGTTAATTCTTATGCAACGCTGACACGGTATTTATTCAATTAATAAAAAAATAAAATAAATTACAATAAAATTTATAAAATTCATATCATAAGAATGAATTATTTTGTTCCATGAATGTTTTGGATAAATATAAAATTTTAGTGAATTTTTAATGGATTATGTTCAAATTTCATTTCATTATTGATATTTTTAAGGTAAAAGTAAATGAATAGTTCCAAAAATGAAATTAGTTGTATTTTATAATATAAAAAAAATTAAAAGATTTAAAATTTTTGAAAACCTATATTAATCCAATTGATTATAATACAGTTCAAAATATCAACCATGGTAAATTTATTGGCACTTTTAATTTTATGGTAACTACCTTGAACACTAAAGAGTAATAACATTGTGATAATAGTTGTTGTCAAAAAGGGTTAACATGGAATAAAATAAAGAGATAAGGGGAAAAACGTACTCTAAAATTGTCAAAAAAAAATTGGGTGATATTATTTAGACCCACAATCATCATATATTGTAATTATATCAGTTTTAACTATTTTAAGATGAAAATTAAGTGATATTAATTTAATAATTTATGAAATTTCAAAATTGTACTTCCCCTCACTTATTAAAGGTCACATTATCTTCAATTTTATTCACATTTAAAGAAGAATTTATTTCAACCATTTCCTTACCAGATACCTTCATTAATTAATTTTCCACATTATATAGGCCTTTTTTATTATAAAACCCTCCTAGGAAATATTTTGGATTTAACTTAAAGAGGATGTTCAAAGAAGAGGTATCGTTCTTAACTGATTATTTTTGTTTTTTTATTTTTTCAACTCATTCAAGTATTATTAAAACATGAGGATATAATAAAAATGTTATATCTCATATAATGATATTTTTATGTTAATTTATTACCCTATATCCATCTCCTCTTTCATTAAATGTGAAACGAATCCACCATTCATGTGTATGGAGGACTACTACCTTGAGAACCAATGTAATTCATTTTCCATCACCAATAATCATAGATGTTTTTAAAAATGGATTTAATATATAAATATTATATTAATGAAATATTTATAATTTTATAATGATAATTTATCATAGATTTTTTTTACCATTTCATTCATTTTAAAATGATAATGGTGTTTGTGTGTGTGTGTGTGGATTACCACCTCCACGAATCGATGTGATTCATTTTTCAGAACCACCTCACACAAAATATATATATAAGATTATATAAAGAAATAATATGACATTTATATTATCGTTATAATTACATAAAGACAAAATAATACTTATTTTATTTCTATCATGATCATTGAGAAATGGAAATGTTACTCATGTACACATACGTATTATCATCTCCATGAATTTACTGTAGTTCATTTTTTAGAACCATACATAATAGTTGGTTTAAAAGTATAATTTATGTATAAATATTATAATTATTTCATTATTATTACTTTTTTATATAATGTAAAAATGACCTCTTTTACCATAATCAATGCACTGAAGTCATTTTGGACATAAGAACTGAATATCATCAAAATGTAAGACATGAACTTAATTGATTTAGTAATTAAATATAAAATTGTATTAAATAAAATAAAAGGAATGATAAACTAGAAAATATTTCCTAATAAATTAAAAAATTAACACAAGTTTATTATTTAGTTATATAAAAACAGAAGTGATGAGTCAGACCTAAGGTAAGGGGGTTCATAACTTAATTTCATTTCATTGGGTTATATTAATTCATCATTGTCTTTGAAATTCTAATATTATGTGTGAAATTACATCTGATTATTTTATGTATTATTTCCACTTTTTCATTTTATACATATAATCAATTCATTTATTTATTCTTACTTCAACGGTATGATCATTGTATGATATTTCACCTCAATTTTCATTCTATTGATACATATTCGATGAAATGTACCAATTTAATTTTATATGGTTTATTTATTACCATATTGATGTATTTAAAATAAATACTTATTTAATCATGATGATTAATGTTTCAATTTAAGTTCATTCTTTCAATGTGTTACAATTTAACAGTTACCAAATTGGTAAGGATTTATTTTAAAATCTTATCTTTTTTGGATTGCCGTAATTTTTATTGAAGGAATATTATAATAAATCGTTCATAAAATATATATATTTTCTTATCCTATAGATATTTAAGGATTTTCTATATTTTTTTCTAAATTTTCCACTTTTTAATTTGAATCAAGAAAAGAAATGTTTGAACTAAAATTTGATATTACTTCTTTTTTGATTGGGTATATTTTTCTCTCATGTCTATATTTTTCCAAAATGATTTAAAAAAGTACTTTTATTTAATAGATTTATTTATTAAAAACAATTTAATTCATACTTGTAATTTTAAAAGGTTTTAAAGTAATATTCATAATTTTTTCTGAAAGGTTCATTTTCTTCTTCCTTTACAAAAAGGCTAATTGATTTTTTTTAACATATACAATGTTAATATATTTTTCCATCACCATATATATTTTATGATATTTATCTTATTCTACATGTTTTAAATTATTTTAAAAATGGAACACTTTAATGAAGTATTATTTTAATACATCACTTCCTTTTTTTAAAAGGACATGATTTTATTACAAAACATATATTTCCGATGAACTAATTGACTTCTCATATCTCTAATTTATTTTTGTGTTCATTACCTTTATCTAGAAACAATAACACTCAAGTGATCATTGGAAATTAAATTTATATTAAATAAAAATATTATTTATATCATTGATATTACTATTTTCTAAATTTTATTCCACTTTTAAATATGGTGTTTTACTATGAATGTTATTTGATTGATTGAGAAAAATCTTGGGAACCTTATATTATTTACTCAATATGGATATTTATTGGTAAAGAATATTTTTTACAAATTGAATCAATCATTAAATATATTAAGAATTTATTATACATGTAGAAATGGGTGGGAACCAGTAATAGATAGCCCCTCGATGCATCGATGCATCTTATGAGACAAATCAATAAGCTAGTGTTAAATATTTTTCTAATGTATACCAATCCATCAATTAAACTTTATTTGAATAAGTTATATATGGTATAGATACCATCATTTTCAATATTATTCATTTCTTTTGTTGATAAAATATTTATTATTATCTATGAGATTACTACATTGATATTATCTATATATGAATTTTGTGCTCAAGTTGTTGATTAATTTTCATGTGTTTGTAATTATTTACCTTTTCTTATTGGTTATTCCTTATTTATTCGTGATGGATTATGTTTTGTGAAACCCTTTTTGAGAATATGAGATTACCATTATTATTTTTCCATTACCCAATATATGAATAAGGAATATCTAAATGAGTTCAAAGATAAAAAAAAATTAATTTCACTATGTTTTTTATCATCTTATGTTTTTAAATGTAATGTGAGATTATAAGGCCCCGACCTGAATCATTACATAATCTTGAGTTCAGTCAACAATTTAAATTTCTTTCACATTGAGGATCTTTTCATATTTTCATTTATAGAGAATAATTCCATTACTATTAAATAAAAACCCATAGAAATATAAAGTGGAAACTTCCAATAGTATCTATTTTTTATATAAAAAAAATTTTAAAATGAAATGTGGTTTTTTTTCATGGTTAATCATCATAAATTTTCCCTAATAATATACTTGACTATATTCTCCATAAATATTTTGAAAAATATTTCAAAAACATGGTATGAGCACAAAAATATCATTAATGGATATAACATAACAAATGAAACATTTAGTCTATGAATATTTTAAAATCATGAAAACATTTTCACAAAATCATAATTTTCACCCATAAAACATAAACTCTTTATCTTACCTCATGAAATAATAATATTCTTATAAAACATAATTTAAACCATAAAACATAACGGTAATTTTTGGCATCCATATGATACTTACATTGTATCTTTCTTAGCTATGTAGGAAGTAACCTTCCTGATTATGTTTCGAATATCCATCATAGTATATTCCCTAAATATCCTAGGAGAAACCTTATTATTTAACTATTCCTCATTACCCAATACATTGTAGAAAAATCAAGGTCTCACCTTACCATGATTTATTATATAACCACCCATATAATTAAACAATCCCATGAACCATAATGTTATCAAAACAAAAAAAACATGCATAAGGTAAAATAATATTTTCCCTTTGAAATCACATTTTATTTTTACAAGTTGCACTCTCAAAAATGAAAAACATGTTTTAAAATAAAATGGTAAACATGTAAAGTAAAAAATAAATACATTTTAGTGACATGACTTTAAGAAATTCCATTCATTGATTATATTTTATACAACTATCCATGCTTTTGAAATAATCAATCCATTTTTTAAAACACAATTAAAACATTTAAAAAGAAGGTTTTTGTATCAAAGTGTCCCATAACACTTTGAAACATTTGAGAGGAATTAAAATTGTAAAAAATTTATATCCATATTAATAAACCCTTAAAACCATTTTGAAAATATGTAAATTAAATAGAAATATTTATAAGAAAATATCATCAAAACATTAAAATGAGGTTTTTAGTAAAAAAGTCACTTACCTTGAGTCTGAATCATCACGTACAATATTAATTATCATGAATAATAAACATGGGTTAATTTATACTTTATTTAGAACCTTTTTCATGTTTATTATTCTTTTTATATCACTTATTACCATGTTATTACAATTACATATTTATTTAAGTTCATATCGGACGTTTTTTTCATTCTTCAATACTTGAGTCGAAAACGAACTTGGTAGAATATCAATAGTCTAAGTGGTCATAAATCCAACATCTCTAGAATAATATTCATGAAATAATAATCACATTAATACACCAATTATAATTTTTAAATAAAACCATTAATTTATGGTATGAAAAATGAACAATGTTATAACCATAGAGATGGTATGCCGTACGTAAGTATGAGTAACATCCTCATTTTTTATTGATCTCTATGGAAAAAAGGTAATTACTATATTATATTTAAAGAAAGATAATAACATAATTAATATTATATTAATCATTTAAATATACTTATATATATCATACAAGTGATGTAGTGAATAAAAATGAATCACGTCGCTTCATAGAGGTGATAGTTCACATGTACACATGAACGGCGTTATCATTTTTATGTGCACAGAATGTATGAGAATAATTAATATATTTTATATTATAATTAATAATATGTCATGAATATCACATATGATAATTAATTATATAATTATAATCAGTCCTGATATACAGTTATGGAAAACAAATTGATCGGTTCGTGGAGGTGATAGTTCACACGTATAAATGAACGATTAATTCCTTTATTATTTAATGAAAGAGTAAATGGATTTAGGTTATTATATTAATATAATAACATATTAGTATCTTTATTATACTATTTTTTTATTTAATCATGTTTGGATGATATTTGAAGGATGTGTAAGAAGAAATAAAATATTAATACTTAAAGAAAAAATGATATGTCTTCTTCGGTTGATCACCTTTGAAGAACACCTTAACACCTCTAAGGAGGGTGTTATGACTAAAATAAGTACTCAAGAATATGGTAAGGAATTATATTAATGGGTTTGGGTAGATATTTTCTAAACAAAAAATGTTTTTGAATTGTGTGTAATAGATAGAAATGAGTTCCATTTTATAGGATATGGGAGGGATCCCCTTGGAATTATTAAAAGTATTGAATTAATATAATTTCAATTTTGATTTCAAAGGGTCCCAAAATAAATTATTTAAAATATAATTTTATTTTAGGTCAAATACACATTAGTAAATTTAAATTATACACGGTTAGAATATTTTTTAATCCTTAATTTTTGTTTTAACTCTTATTTTACCTTTTTTAATCATACTATGATATCTTGTTATTTACAATTTGTGGGTTAATGTAATTAACATAACATTTCAAAAGAACAAAAAAATGTCTTTAATGAAATATTATTACTTATCCTAACCATTTTAGAAAATCATATATTTTTATAAGTTTTATTAGAATTAATAAACTATTTTATATTTTAAAATACCAATAGTGTCAATTCAGACACTATTCAATAGTAGACTTTTAAAAAAAATCATAATAGCAAGATAAGTTCAATAAAAATACTTTAAATCCTAACCAACATCTTAAATATATCCAAAAATCTCTTGGATGGCATAAATTATGTCATATAATATTCATTTTAATATTTATAATATCAATTATTTTATTCTTTCATTAATTAAGAAATTACTATATCATATTTGTGCCATAATTAAATTTAATTATATAATTTCTAAAAATTATAAATAAAATTACATTATATAGGTAATATTTTTATCTTTCCAATTACTATTTATAGTCGAAGAGAACCCTTGTACAGCTCCATATTGAAATAGTTTACTTTTTAAAAATAAGGAATATCATCATCAGAATACACTCATACAATTAAATAAGGATAAGTGTTAGGGTTGTTTTATATTTTTATAATATTATTTTTAACTTTAATTACCTGATTTACCTTTAACCGTGGTAAGAAAATTTATTAATATAGTTACTATTTATAATTTCCAAAAATAAAAGCAACCTATTTACATAATATGGACCTTATGATTCCAAATATTGAATAAATTTTTTAAATTTCAAAACACATAAATTACAGTAATTAATTTAAAAATAATTTTTGTGGTCAAAACGAGAAAATGATCTTCTTAAAAGAAAAAAACCTCAAAATATAGACATGCATTTATATTTAATTTTAAAGTAAAATTACTTCCAATAATAGAATTTGGATTTAATTATGAAAACGTAATTTATTTATTCTTTAAAACTAATTAAAAAGATAATCTAAGAATATAAATAAATTAGATGAAAAGGTAGTTTTGAATTAAAATGTGGTATTTTCACTATTCATTAAAATATGAATTTTTTGAGAAAAATACCAAAAATTTAAACCTAGGTAAATTTTTATGTCTTAATTAAAAATAATAAGTTTATTTTTTCAAATAGAATATATAAAAGTGTCAAAAAACTATATTTTAAATGGGTTCACCATTAAAAGGTAGTAAAACTATATTTTAAAAAAACACACATTTTATCTGTAAAATTGTATTTATTATTATATAATATCTAGAAAACACATAATATGAGTTTTAAAAATTAAATTGAATTAATATTTCATTAATATAATCAAAAAAGGGTGATTTTATTATTTTATATACAAAATTATTCTCATTTAAAAGGTTTTTCATAAAAATAATCATTTATATTCAAATGGTTTTTAGTTTCATTTCAGGTTAATTTGGTATCCAAGGAATAATTATTTAAACTTGTGTAAACCATATTTTTATAATTCAGTTCACATTGTTCATTCCTTGTATTCTAAGGTCTATTTGGTAACTACCATATTAAATAATAATATTTAGTTGTTAATTTAAGCTCGATGTGGTGTATCATATACGCTATCGAACATTGGGTCTCCTTTTAAAAACTAGAGATATTGCATTATCCCCAATCCTTTGGAAATTTTATCCTCCCAATTTGAATTTGGGGTCGGTAACTAAGGTATGACTCATCAAAATGCCTTTATTTCATTCTCACAACAGAAAAAAGATTAAAAAAACTTCTACTTTGGAATAAAGAAAGGACAGTACGAAGGTAACCTATGATAACACATACATGGATTCCTTGTAGAAAAACATATATATGTAATCAAAACTATCCATCATATTCTGATGTATATTTGTAGAAAAATTTGTCAGGAAAAAATTAAACAATCACAAACCTATAAATTTGTGGTGGGTTAAACAGTATTTGACATAATTGTAGGAAAAGTAAATAGAAAATGTATTTATTTTAAAATCCTTTTCATAAAGTTGAGAAATTTTTATACTTCCTTGACTAAGAACATAAGGAATCATACTTACTCGATAAGTAGAGTTTCATCCTTTAAAAAACTTCCCCCACGAACTCATCTCTTTCTCGAAATTATCAGTATTTAATATGAATCAAATTCGATAGAATCACATAATCCATAAAAGATTAACTATATATTCTTCATGTCTTGAAACATTAACCAAAACCATAAGATAAAAATAATATAATTCCCAAAATATAATAATCCTTTATAAGAATAAAGACTACTATTAAACACCAAAATTCAATAGTAATACCCAATGTTCCAAATATACCATTCAACCAATAACTATCATTAAAATTACACAAAATAATCCAAACTAAGATTAAAACTCAAAATTTAGAATTATTTGAGCACATAGTCTTCTTGGATAAATTTAAACAATTATCTCCAAATAACATCATTAACTCCTAATGTTTCATACCAAAAAGTAATTTTTAAATCACATATTCTCCATGATAGGTTAATAATTTCCATAAATAAACAAAATTGACATAAGACCATAATAAAACATATATTTTTTCAAAATAAAATTCAACCCTTACTATTCAAATAAAATCACAGTATTCTATTTTCCTTAGGCATATAGGGTTCCCAAAATAATGAACATCTTCCAAAATAACATTTATCACTCAATCCCCAAATCATTTTCCAATATCAAGTATTTTTGTTTGATAAAACATAAGTTACCAAAATCATCTTATTCTTATTCGATCAAATTGTTTAACTAAAGAAAATTAAGTTATTCTAAATAGGGACTTTGCATAGGCAAGTAGTAGAAGATGCACCCTTGTCTCCATTTGGTTGTGGATTTTATCCCCACGACTTTTCCAGATGCAATAGGTTTTTACCCATCCTCTAGGTTTTCCTTTTTCTAATACTATATCATTCTTATAAAATACACCTAATATGAGATAAATCATCAAAAATAACAATAATATATTTTAATCTTAAATTTTATCTTATACCTATCATCTAAATCCCAACTCATAATGACCAAAACATTTTGATTCATGAAGTCTTATATATACTAAAAATGTTACACCTATAAATGATTTAATAAAACTATTCCCCAAAGAAAGAACAGCATACCTTGATCATGGTGTCCACTAGGTTTCATCGTCATTTTGTTCATGTATATAAAAGGTCAATGTATTGGAACAATGATTTAGAGATTCTTTAAAATCAATTTATTACTTTTTACAAATACACCTTGTACAACTTAAGTTTTATGGGTGTTCATAGAGAAATAGTTTTGTAAAATAATCTTGTATTTCATATAATTTCAAAACATCAGATAGGACTTGATTTTTATAAAACATTTGGACCGAGTTTTATTTGAATCTTGAAATAAATGGTCATTTTTAAATACCATAATTATGTTATGAAAGAGTATATTTTAAAAGAAAATATAAATATTTTGCGTAAGGGTCTCCGTCTTCAGTAGATTTTTTGAAATCATAATATGCTTCATAATCTTAAGATAACATAAAATATCTAAAAATTACTTTATAATATTTAACTTATTTAAAAATATTAGAATATTTAGAAAATAATATTTGATTAAAAACAACCCATGATCTAAAATGATATCGAGGTATATTGGAGGTGTTTTATATCTCAAACAACCACTTTCAAGTGAGTTTTATGATAGAAAAAGTTTCAGAATCATCTAAACATGAATTTGAAATAATTATTTCAAACAATTCATTATGAAGATATAGGAATATTGTTTGATATCCTCCTCCTTCCATTTTTTAAGAACTTTCCATGATTAGAAAAATTTATAGAACATGTATTTAACCAAATAAATAGAGATATAATGTTACCATATGTTTAACCAAAACTCCCAATCCTTAAAGTTTTATAAACATTTCCTATAACACCAACTATAACTCCTGGACTTAATCATTACAAAATCTTGAGTTAAGTCAGTTATTTCACATTATTTCACATTGAGGATATTTTCAGGTTTATATTTTTAGATAATTAGGAAATAAATATAACATAACAAAATCCTAGAAATATAAATTGGAAACTTAAAATAGTATCCATTTCTTCTATAAAATAGAAACTTTTAAAATAAAATGTGGTTTCTTTTCTTGATTAATCATCACAAATTTTCCCTGATCTCATACTTGAATCCATTCTCCCAAAAGTCCAGGGAAAAAAATTTAAAAACATAGGATGGGCACAAAAACCTCAATAAGAGAAATAAAATAATGAATGAAACCATTAGCCCATGAATATTTTAAAATCATGAAAACATTTTCACAAAATCAAAACATTCACCCATAAGACATAAAATATTTAGCACACCTCATGAAATCATAATATTATTATAAAACATAATATAAATAATAAAATATAAAGGTAACTTGTGGAATCTATATAATACTTATATTTTATCTTTCACAGCTTGATAGGGAGCAACATTCCTGGTTATGTTTGGAATACCCATCACATTATACTACCTAAATCTCTTAGGAGAAACCTTATTGTTTAACTTTGTTTCATTGCCCAATGACTTATAGAGATATCATGGGCTCATACACAATATATTTATCATTTTACCACATGTATAAATAAATAATTACCATGATATATAACATAATAATAACACATAAATCATGTACAAAGAAAAAAACATTTTCACTTTGAAATCACATTTCATCTTTTCAAGACGCACAATTATAAATAAAAACATATTTTTTAAAATAAAATTTTAAAATTTTAAATTAAACGTCATCAAATGACAGAGACATTAAAGAAAGAAATTACAATAATGGAGTTTATCTAAAAAACATTCCTAGTTATTGAAATAATAAATTATTTCTTAAAAACACAACCAAAACATTTAAAAAAAGATTTTTGAATCAAAGTGTCCCATACCACAATGAAACTTTTGAAAGGAATAAACATTTTAAAAAATTTATGTACATATAAATAATCCTTAAAACTATTTTTAATACATGGATATTAAATATAAATATTCATAAGAATAAATCATCAAAACATTAAAATGAGGTTTTGGGTTAAAAATTCTCTAACTTAGAGTTTGAATCAGAATGTACAATATTTATAATCCTGAATAATAAATTTAGGTTAGTTTATACTTACATTAGAACCTTTTTTATTTTTATTATTCCTGTTATATCACTTATTACCATGTTATAACAATTATATATTTATTTAAGTTCATATAGGTGGTTTTGTCGTTATATGGTACTTGAGTTGAAAATGAACTTGGTATGATATCAATAGTCCATGTGGTCAAACTTCCATAATCTCAGGAAAAAAATCATGAAATAAGAATCACTTTATACATAAATTATACTTTATAAATCAAACTATTCATTTATGGTATGAAAAATGAACAATGGTATAATCATGGAGACGTTAGGTTGAACGTACTCATGATTAATGTATTTATTTTTCATTGATCATTATGGAATGAAGGTAAGTACTATTTCATATTTACCAAATTATAATAACATAATTAATATCATATTAATCATTTAAATATACTTATATATGTCATAAACTTGATGTAGCGAATAAAAACGAATCACATTGCTTCGTGGGGGTGATAGTTCACACGTACACACGAACAACGTTATCATTTTTATGTGTATGGAAAGTAAGAACATAGTTGATATATTATTATCTTATAAGGATTAATATATCATGAATATCTTAATTCCCTTATTATAACCAGTAATGAGATATGTTTATGGAAAATGAATTTTATTGGTTCGTGGAGGTGATAGTTCCCACGTACACACGAACGATTAATTCCTTTCCCATTTAATGGAAGTGGATATGGATTGAGGTTATAATATTAAGAAAATAACATCTAAGTATCTTTATTATACTGTTTTTATTATTTTTCCATTTTTGGATGATATTTCAAGGATTTGTATGAATAAATAAAATATATTTACTTAAAGAAAACGATAACACTCTTTCGGTTGATCACCTATGAAGAACACCTTAGCACCTCTAAGGAGGGTGTTATACCTAAAATAAGTCATCAAGAATGTGTGTAGATATTATATTAAGGGTTTTGGAAGATATTTACTTTACCAAAATGTTTTGGAAGTGTGAGTTATAGAGAGAATGGGTGCCTTTTATAGGAGAGGAGAGAGGCACCCTTGGAATAATTAAAATAATTATGTTAATAAAATTTCAATTTCAATTAAAAATGGCCTCAAACTAATTTATATTAAATATAACAATATTTTGGGTCTAATAAAAACCATAAAATTAAAATTATACATGTTTTGAATATTTTTTAATCCTTGTATTTTTGTTTTATCCCTTATTTTACCCTTTTTAATCTTACCATGATATCATATTATTTACACTTTGTGAGTTAATTTAATTAACATAACATGTCAAACGTCCAAAAATATGTGTCAATTATTATATATTAGGACTTATACTGATTATTTTTCCAAATATTAGATATTTAGGAATTTTATAACATTTAATACACTATTTTATATTTTAAAAACCAATAGTGTCAATTTTGACACTATTCATTAGTTGACTTTTAAAAAATATCATAAAGGAAAGATAAGTTGTAAAAAACTCCTTTAAATAATCACTAAAATGTCAAATATATCAATAAAATTTATTTTAGGGGATAAATTATGTCAAATAATATTTATTTTAAAATTTAAAATATCATTTATTTAATACTTTCATTAATTTTGAAATTACAACCTCATCTTTGTGTCATAATTAAATTTAATTATTTTATATCTAAAAATTATAAATAAATTAGCATAATGTAGGTAATATTAATATCCTTTCAATGACTATTTATAGTTGAAAATATCCCATATATTACTCCATATTAAAATACTTTTTTTTTTAAGAAAAGTGTAACAAAAATGACTATTTATTTAATATAATATTATGAATGCATTAAAGTCATCCAACTTGCTATAAAATCATCCCAAGTATGACTCTATTAGGAATAGACTCATAAATCTAAATTAGGAAAAGTGTTAAGGTGGTTTTACATTATTATAATATTATTTTTACCTTCAATTACTCAATTTACCTTTAATCGTGATAATAAAAATTATTCCTAAAGTTACTATTCATAATGTCCAAAAATAATAGGGAATTATTAACATAATTTGGACCTTATGATTCCTAATATGGAATCCATTTTTTCCAATTGAAAAACATAAGCTTTAGTAATTGATTTAAAAATAATCCTCATTCTCAAAATGAGAAAACTGATTTTTTTAAATTAAAAACAATTAAATGATTGATGTATTCTTATATAAAATTTCAACGTGAAATTAATTTAAATGAAAAAAATTGGTTTAAATGATAAAAAATAATCTAATGATACTTTAAAACCAATTTAAAATATAATTTTCCAATATAAATAAATTAGATGAAAAGGCAGTTTGAATTAAAATGCGGTATTTTCAATTTTCATTAAAATATGAATTTTTTCAAAAAAATAATGAAAATTCAAAAAAAGTAAATTTTTATGACCTGATTCCAAATAAGAAGTTTATTTTTTCCAAAAAGTATGTGTAAAAGTATAAAAAAATAGATTTAAAATGGGTTCTTCAACAAAATGTGGTAAAACTATATTTTTAGAAAAACATTCATCTTATTTGTTAAATTTTATTTGTTATTATATAATGTTTAGAAAATAAATAAAATGATTTTTAAACATTATGTTGAATTAATATTTCATTAATATAATCCAAAAAGAGTGATTTTATTATTTTATAAACATAATTATTCACATTTAAATATTTTTTCATAAAAATATATCCTTTATATTTATTTAGTTTTTAGTTTCATTTCAAGTTAATTTAGTTACAAATGAATCATTATATAAGAATCTTTAGACCATATTTTCATAATTCAATTAACACGGTTTATTCCTTGTATTCTAATAGCTGGGTGATAACAACCATATTATATAATAATATTTAGTTTTTCATTTAATATCGATGTGGTGTTTCATGTATGCTATCAAGAATTGTGTTTCATTTTAAAAACATAGGATGTTACAGAGATTCATATATGTATCTAGTTAATCATGACTAAAATAATATTTATTCCTTTAGTATATGATCTATTTTATCATATTCCAGTGTTAAAATGTAACCACTGAATCTAGGATACTACAGTCGAGGTCATTACACATTAGTTTTTGAGGAGAGCCCATGATTATTTCATTCATTGTATTTTGTTTTTACCCCTTGAAATTTTGAAAAAAGTAAAATTGGAAAATAAAAAATGAAAACAATGGATTGTGACTTTTAAAGGTGAAAATTCATCATTACATAACTAGTTATTTGATTATAAATATTGAAGTTAGCAACATGGGTATATTTTTTGTGGTTGGGTTATGGATGTGAGATTTTTCCTAGGAATATCTTTTGAAAAAAGAAAAACAAAAAACAAACCAAAGAGTGTGTATCATTCATTTTTATTAATTTTTATTTATAAAATTACTTTTGAGTTGGTAAAGTAGGGAGAATCCACTTTTTAGAGGGATAATTTTCATTTAATTATTCTTTCTTATCATGCAATATGCTTTAATATTTTGACCTCATTTTTATGTTTTAATGATTTTTATATTATTATATATATACCTAAAGCCTAATAATCATATAAAACATAATTAAAATTCATCCCAATTATCTATTTTTTTATCTATGGTGTTTACATTCCAGATAAATTTAAACCCTTTATTAAGGATAATTATTTAGGGTATGATCAAAAATACATTTTAATTTTTTACCGTGAATTATGAGAGATAATAATTTCAAAGTGAGATAAATTTTAATTAGCATAAAAACTAATGGTAAATTGAAAAATATGAATGGAGTTTATAAGAATCACTTTAAATTCAAAATAAGAAAATTAAAAAACATTTACAATTCGTTTCTTTGAGTTGGAAAAAAAATTAATTGTGGTTCTTGAAAATTTATTCTATATTGATAATCATTTAATTTTTTTAGATTTATATTTTAATATTGGTGGTGTGGTGTTTCTTTTTTAGTAAATTAAGATTAAATACTTTTTTAAAATCATAACATTATGTGTGGGGGTAATTTAGATAGATTATATTTTAATTAATTTTATATTATATTTCAAGGGTCGAAATCCCACTATTTTTTAATTTAAGGGGTATTGTTAAATTTTTTATTATATGAATAAATTGGTTAAAATTTTTAAATAGATTAATTATTAGTTTAACATTTTTTATACATATTTGGTATTTATTGGTAAATGTGTTATTTTTATATAATAATTTAATCGGAATTGTTAATTGGAGCACAAATTTATGAAACTGCATTAAAATTCTAGTTTTTCATTTTAAATTTCACTTCAGTATTTTTTTCATAAAATATTATATATAGTGAATCCTTATTTTAAATTTAGTGAAATGACTATAAATATATTGGGAGGAATAATTATTTTTTATACCCAGTGTTGGATCGGATTTTTTAATTAGAGAAAGCAATCCCAAAATTCAAAGTTGTAATGGATTTGTCAATCTAGACATTACTACAATTATCAGACCATAAAATTTTCCAAGTTTAGATGAATTAGATGAAATTTTAAAATATTATATAAGTATTAATGAAATATTTAGTTTAACTAGAACCATGACTATATCAATCCTTTTAATGTTCAACCGTGTGGTAGAGAAATAAGGAAAGTTTTTTACTCTATTTTTCAAACATTCCAATTTGTAAGGTTTGACCCAATTAGCCCCATGAACTTGGTCAGTATATTATTTTTGAGAGATAATTATGAATAAAATTTAATATATATGTTTTTGGGTGTGTGGGTGTGTGTGTGTGTGTTCCTATTTAAAGGAGGGGGCCACTGTGAAAGGGGAGAATTGAACCTGTTGAAGACTAGCTGGACTGTTGTTGTTATTGGGTGATGCTTCTAGATGATTAGAATGTGATTTTTATTTTCATACCCCCGAATTTCTATTATTAGGGGTTATAAAATACTAAAAGATAATTTAATTAACGTTAATTGGAGAAATTTTTGTTTTCTATTTTTTAATGGAAATGCATATGGATATTTTTTCATCATTCGTCATTTTTTTCACTCTCCCTCACACTATAAGCATAAACATTGTTTGGTCAGTGTTGGTAGTATCTTTTTAATGCATGAACTAGTGAGTTATTATTTATAATTCTATATACATAAGTATCTAATTACATGACATAAATAAAATATTTCATTACAACACATTTCCAATACAATTTAGGTTTATATTTTTAAATAATTGAGACAAAAAATTAACTAACAAAACACATATATTTTTTAACTAATAGAAATTTTTAAAAATATATTGGAAACTTATTGATATATAACATGTATTCAATATCTCCCCAAATAATAAACATAATATAACCTTATAGACATTTAATATTTATCTTATCTTCATATCCAATGGAAACAAAAAGATGAGAAAGGGGTGATCTCAAATTCCCCATAAGTGAAAATATAAGTTCTAAAAGTCAAAGATCATATGTGATCATAAAATGAGAGTATGGTTAAAATCAAGATACATAATAAAATTATACCCAAAAAATCATAGATTATAAATTTTTTAATAATATAAGAATATATTATGAAAATTTCATATGTCATAAAAACAAGGCATACTTTATATTTTTGAAATATCCATAAGAATAAAAAAAGGACATTGTGCATTACATATCACAGCCTCTTTCCATTACAGATTTAGTCTCCACTAACCTATATTCTTTAGTGGATCAATCTTTACTCACAAATTTCTCATGGTGGATAAGGTATCACAACCTATTTCTCATTTTGGATTGAGAATCACCACTCATTTCACCATTACCTCAAGAGATATAAATAATTACACATTGCATTAGAGGGATATATATGTTCATCTAATTAAAAAATGATTAAATAAACACATGTGTTTTATAGGAAATAAATTTACCATAACATCATTAAAAACTAGGAATAGGAATGGGTTTTATAAACAATTATAATTAAAATCATTCTCTTTTATAGCATAAAGAATATATAGAATGAAAATGAGTTCTATAAAACATACCATAAAGAAACCATGGGAGAAATGAATTCTATATCCTTTTAAAATTTATTAACATAATTATTACATTCATAATAACATTAATAATCATTATTGGATAACTATGTGGAAAATAAATGGGTATCAAAGGAAATAAAGTAACATTCTAGGTAAATACCATTCAATCAAGATTATAAATATTATGGTGTTTACACTGTATAGATAAATTTTAATAGTTAATAAAATACATATTCTAAATCTTTGGATTTATCTAATCTTGGTGAGAATATTTAATTAAATGGAATCAAAAATATTTTATTCATAGAGAAAATCATTTGAAGAAAAATTATGACTACACACCAAAAATGATTAGGAAATACAATGGTAGTGATGGATAATTGTTTTCAAAATGGAAGTATGTTACATAATATATCCAAATAAATAAGGTGGATGGTTAAAATTTAAAAACATTCTCAATAGAGAATAATATATGTTAATAGATAATGACATAGATAAAAAATACTTTTAAGGGGTTCTGGAAAAATAATATTATAAATAATAAATATCATTGAACATTAGAAATCATTTTAAAATAAATATTTTATAAAACTAGGAGAAGAATAATTTTTTTAGAAACCATGAAAGTTTAGAGATAAATTTTGACTTAAAATTAAAGTGGAATTAGAAATATTTCCTAACATTGAAAATGTTAAAGGATAGGTTTAGAAAGAATTTTAAACATGTTTGTAAAATGATAAAGTTATGAATCACTTTTAAAAGTTATTTTCAAAAGGGTGAAGTGAGAAATTCAAAAAATGTTACCTTTGAAAAATAAAATTCATTAAATTATTACTCAAAAATTATTAATTATTATCAAAGATATATAGATTTCATGATAAAACATTTGGTTTTTAATGGATGGAAACACCATTTTTAAAATATTTTTAAATACCATTGTTTGAAAACCCACATCATAAAAAAGATTATTAAATTTTATATTTAAAAGGGGGAAATTAAAATTATGATAATCATAGAAAAAACACATTTTATCATTCCCAAAAATATTGGAGGGCTTTGATGGGAAGTAAAATATGCATATTGAAGAAAATATTCATTGGAAATAATGGGAGTTATTATTACCAACGTTATTCTTTTATTTATTAAAACTTTTAATAAAAGAAGTGGTTATTTATGATTGTATATAATTTTCCTATAGAATAAAATGAAATAAAATATATAATAGGGGAATGGTAGGTCTAAATAAATCTTGAAAATTACACTCATGTAAGAAATACAATGACTTAATGAATCATAAATTGAGTTGATGAAACTCTTACCAAATTTGTAACATAATAATCAAAGGTGATTGATAAGCATATCATAAAATGGAAATTAAAATATCATGAAATGGAATGTTGATTTATATGTAAAATTAATTGAAAATTGAATAAATCATATAAAACATATATTCCATAATATCATAAAATATACCATGGAGTTAAAATTATGAAAAGAAATAATTATATTCATTACCCTCTTAGTTGAATTCACTCTAATTTCCTATATAAAAAAATATCTTAATATTCTATTTAAAAACATTTTTAATAGATATAAATTTTTATAAACTTAATTTATAACTTGCCACTAAATTTATATTAGTTATTTATTATATATTTTGAATATCTTGTGTGTGTAATCTTATTTTTTCTTGAACTAGTTTCGTAATCACTGTGTTGTTATTCATTATTCTAAAAATACAATCATTAAAATATAATAAAATGTACTTTAATTTATTATTATTTTCTATTTATAATTTTATAATTTCATTTCATATGTATTTTAGTAATTATTCATGATGATGAATTCTGTAACGAGCTCGTTTCGGAAATTTATAACGAACGAGTGAGGTTGTGTTGATTAATAAGTTAATTTTTTGTATTGAAATTATAGAAAACAATTACTAATTAGTAAAAATTATTGAGTTTAAATATATTTTTTATATAAATTTAGAGTACTGTTCATATAGGTGGTTAAAAAATCCAACAACAACATACTACAATCCATGTGTGAGTGTGGCTATAGAAGAGATAATTTTGTTATAATATTATAATTAAAAACATATAATGAAATTAGTTATATTTTATTAAGAAGATAAATTTGAATTTTAATGATTTATAAGAAGAACTTAATTTAAAAAAATAATTTTTCACTGATAAATAAATTGCTTTTCTTCTTCTTATGTTCATTTTAGGTAGTTATTTTTACAATTATATATTATTTCTAATATTAATTATTAAATTACTAATTTATATTTTAAAAATATAAATATTGTAAAAATAACTTATATATTCAATAAAACCATAAATATTACCATTATTAAATGTTAGTGAAGGAAAAATAAAATATGGCATTCAGGGAGGCGGTAGTCTACACACAAGTTTGAGGAATGTTATCATTTTTTTATTTAATTGAAGAAGAATAATGGTTATAAAATCAATATAATAATATTTAAATATATTATTTACACTTTTTTAATTCTATATATGTATCTAATATATTTTTTAGGATATTTTATGAAAGATATAATAAAAGAAAGTAAAAGGGTAAGTAATTATTATGTTGAATATTTAATTCACCTCTTGAAGTATCTTTTGGAAATGAAGTACTTGAGGCACATTGATGAGGATATGGGATTCCAAAAGTGTATATATACTTTACATAAAGTAAATTTCTAATATTTTTGTGGCAAGTTTTGACTATAGGTGTCACTTGAATTGTGATAAAGTGATCTCCTTTTAACATTGAAAAAGAGGGACACATATTAAGAGTGGAATGGTTGATAAAAGGTAAGAATAGAATTAAATAAGAGTTATGTGATTGGAGTGGTGAAATTTTTGTGACACATTTATGAATGAATATAAAACCTAATAATCGTATTCCTTAATTTATATGTGTCAAATTAACTTAGTAAAATTTAATTCACATTAGATTATCCATTTTAACACTTGTTAATCACGATTAAATATTAATCATGGTTTTTATTTTATCACTAAAAAATATAGGATGACCCACATTAAAAAATATAGATGTGATAAATCCAAAAATGGATACTTTTTAGTCTAATTTAATTTATAAATAAAATTATCCTTTAAATTTAATCATATAATGTGTTTAATAAATGGTTTTTTTCAAAAAAAAATATCTTTTAATCGTTGAGTGTTCTTATTCTTATTTAAAATTGATTTAAAATTAAATATTTTATTAATTTTTTATATATATGTTTAAAAATTATATTGGAATATTAATTTAAAATATACCCATTAAATTTTAAAAATTAGACAATATTCCTAAAAGTACAATTCTTTGAAAAATTATTATTTCACCATCGTAACTAATATTTAACTTGGTAACATAACTTTATTATTAAAATGAAATTAACCTTACTAAATTATATGTACATTTTTATATAAAATATGAAAACCATTTTATAATTTCAAAGGGTTAGAAAAGTGAATTTTAATATTATCACTCAAAATGAACAGAATTCATTTTTATAACAAAAAGTTTGTTTTTAATATAAAAATTTATGTGTAATAAAAATTTATAAATTTCATTGACATCCATTGTATAAATTGGTATATTATAAATCTAAAAATAGTTTTTTAGATTCTGAGTCAATCCAAATCAAAACATTAACAATAAAATGTAAAATTATATGAAAATATTGAATACAATTTCTAAATTATAAAAAAATTGTTACTAATGTTTTAAAATATTCAACATAGTTTTTCTAAGTTCAAAATAATATTTTAAAACGCATATTTTCACTCCTAATGTAAATAATTAGTCAATCAAAATGTTTAATAAACTTATAGGTCTTTCTTGTATATTAATAAAGTTCTAAAAATTACATTTATCCCAAAAAATATAATTTTCAATATTAATTTAAAAATTAATTATTATAGAAAAAGAAAAAAATCATCATGGGGTAATTTTGATATGATAAATTAAAAAATTAAGTTCATTTTACAAATTTAAAAATATAAAAATTTTAAATTTATCTTTTATTTGAAAATACAATATATAAAGAAAAAAATACTTTTATTTAAAATTACCATTTCTAAACTTTAGGTGTTCTTAATCCTATTTTTTATAAATTTAAAATTGATTAAAATATTCTTCATTTACTAAAGGTTTTATTATTCTTATATTTTCTTAATAATAACTATATAATATGTCACAACTCATTTTTTTTAGTGTTGTGTGTGAATAAAGCTATTGAACACAATCTTATTTAATGAAAATAAATATTGAAATCTGGGGTCGTTACATATTCTCCCCATGACCATTGGGTTAATTTTTCACTATATTTAAATATGGATTTGAGTCACCAGTCCTTTTAATAACCCAAAATACATGAACATTATAAAATCTAAATTTTTGTGATAGATATTGTTCACCGTGAACATTGGATTCACTTAGATTCGATTCTGATAACTCAGTATTACTAATTTGTCATTTATTTCCTTGATAATTTATGAACTTGGATTTATAATTTCCTAGAACATTTTCATATTTCTCAAAATTATAAATTATCAATATTCTCTCTTCCAATTTCCAAGATGTATTATTAATTTTTATCCATAATTTTGGAATTTATTATTAAATTATTCTATTATTGTCCCATATCTTCATGGGAACTACTATTATGACCCGTCCCAATTGGGCCCGTGTCGTGACTCCCCAAGCCTGCCTCTAATAAGCCAGGGGCTGGTGACTAGCACTGAGTAGGCATATTACTAACATGGGAGGCATTGCCTAAGCACCTGTACACACACACACATATCTAAGCCCACAAATGCTGAAATGTAAAATCACAAAGGAACAAAAAAATGCATGCATATGACTAATCCCAACCAACAGAGTACGAAAGAAGTTAAAGTAATGAAAGTAAACTGGGCCAGAATATAAGCCCTCCAAAACAGTAGTCTCAAACTGCAAAGTCCAACCTGTAAACACAAAAGGTACTAGGACTGCTACTCATAGTCGTAGGAATGCCTCATCCTGTAGGGAACTCAAAAAGCTCGATCTCGTCCTGGTCTGCCCGAGACTCTATCAAAAGAATACTCGTCTGCACAAGACACGACACATGTGGAAAAATCCCGTGCATGTGTGAGTATAACAATACTCAGTAGAGGACCCTGAAAACCACAAAGTAGTACACAAAGTATAGGTACACTCATCTATGTGCTGTATATGTCTATAGAACATATATAAAGAGAAACAAAAACTAGATATAGTCAAAAACCAGACTCGTAGTCTTGAGACAAGTCACACAACTGTATACCCTCATCTAGGGATTCAGCTCGAATGTTTCCACTAAGAACTCATTCTGAGAGAACACACTCCATGAGTCTTATAGCTCTGATGAAGTCAGTCCAAGAAGTATTGTTCCTCACGAGAGGTAGTTACACTCATCATGGGAGACACACTCCTTAGTAATAAGGTTATGATAGATAGATACACTCATTATGGGATACACACTCCTCAGTGGGAAAGATCTCGATACACAGATGAGGATCACTGCCAGGGCCATGGTGGATACCATGACTCATCTAGAATTCACCTGCTAGGTAGAGGATCAACGCCCTGTGGATTTTTTCACGTCGATGTCGGACTCTACCTAGGGTCAAGAATGGATAGAGGATCTCGATCTGGGCCTCTCGGATGGATGCCTAACTCTATCACAGAAAGTCCTACTGAAGGGATCATACTTGTGTAGAAGGAAACAATGCCTGGCCTTTAGGGGAACGAGAAGAAGGGGTACTAACACAAATGAAAGATGTCCAAGATACGGTGAACAAGAGGACCATTCCATTTTCCAAAATGTACACAGCGTGTAGAAAAGTTACATGCCGGGTTGTCTGATCCCAGGTACTGCCCATGTACAACGGATTGTGTCGTGAGGTAGGTCCTATAGAAAACTGAGTACACGGTGTGTAGTATGGTGCACATGCCATTTCCAATTGACTGGGGTTATATCTGTGTACGCTGGACATGTTCCCGTACATGGTCATCAACATGTGTACTTTGACCCATGTAATCGGTACACGAGGTGACCCGCGTTACTCACCTCCCCTGGTCGTGTGGTGGAGTACACAGTCGCGTACTCCATCCCGTGTCCATGTATCCCATGGATACATGCCGAGTCCCACATAGTCTCCTTTGCCTTTCTGTACACGTCATGTTCTGAAGCCGTGTAGATCATCCCATGTCATTTTACTTCCCAAAATACAAGCTGAGCTTTGGGGAAAGCCCAACACACCATTGACCAGTGTCACACTCCATATGATTCCTCTCTGACCCCTGAAACCCTAGCCACCACCGCCATAACTATAGGGGGTGTTCTTTGGAAGTACGCGTTGTGTATTCTGGAAATTTCCAGAAACGCGGACCTTCGCTATCGCACTTCTGGTGATTCTCCATTGATTGATCTGATCATCCGATCACCTCGAAACTCCCGATTTTTTCTCTCCCCGACGCTGCGAAGCTTCTTCTGGTGTTTCCAGACCTCTGATCGGCCCCGAAAACTTGTTTTGATCTTCCCACGTGAAGAACGCTTGAAAAATGGCCTCTTTCAATCCAAGATGATTCATCGTCCTTAATGGAAGTCGCACCTTCATAGAGTCATTACGATGTTGGATCTTCAGTTTGGGATCATTGCGTTGCAAGATGGGTGTGCAACGATCTGTTGTTCGTCGCCCCACGAAGAACGCGAAGAACATGTGAGAAGAAAATGGGGGAAGGAAAACCCATCAAACAAATTGAGGAGAGAACCTCCGCCATCATTATTCAGGGTGTTTATCATCTCCCGTTAATAGGATTAAATAGAGCATAAATAAAAAATAACAAAATCAACATGGATTATTTCCCCCATAATCACCCCAAAGAAATCCCTCCTGCAAGAGCGTACGAATCCGCGGATCAACTTGTTCGTGGTTGATCCGCATTCTTAATTTAAATCAAAAGCGGCGGAAAGAAAATTAAATAACAAACCCCTAACTTTAAGGAAGTATTGGTCGTTGAAAAAATGGTTTTTCTATCATCGTCGTCAAGATCCGTCAACTTCGTTGGCGCTGCGATTCGCAGCTTCGATCCGTCGTCGTTCGTCGCTGAGAATTTACTCCAACGATCCGTGGATTCTCGAGAGATTTTTCTCAATCATAGCCAATGATAAAAATAAATTATCCTAATAAAAAGGGGAAGGTATTTGACATCCTATAATACTACGACATTAAAGAGTCAGTGTTTTTATTTCTGAGACATTATGACATGACATTAATGACTGAAACAGCTGCCTCGTCGCTTCGTTGTAGCGGATGTTTCCATAAAAGAAATAAAATAAACTTGCGAATTTATTTTATTTTATTTTACTTAAAATTTCTGAAAATTAACTTTTTCCCTCGACCCGCACTGGTCAAGGTTAGGCTCATTCTTAGGTAAAGTCTTCGTCCCGGACGCAATGGTGCCCTCAATTTTTTAATCCAGACAACCGTTTGGAAACTGTCACTACTGTGCACAAGTGCTGACTCACTTAACTTAAAAAAAAGTTCAAACCACCCTTCCGAGCTCACTGGGCCTTATAATGATGTGTCATCTTCATGCCCGATCTCGAAAAAATTCCATATAATATTAAAAAAATTATACATGAAAGAATCTGAGATATTACATTCTCCCCACCTTGGGGCTTTACATCCCCGAAAATCCAAAAAAAGGCTACTCAAAAAGATGTGGGAAATGGGAACGGATCAGGGCCTCCTGCTTCCACGTGCTCTTCTAAAGATTATCGTGCTGCCACCGGATGCGTACCAAGGGAATCGATCGCCTACGAAGGATCCTCTCTTGCCGATCCCCGATCTCCACAAGGTACTCAGCAAAGGTCGCTCCATCCTCGATGTCCAGCTTTCCCCAATTGATGACGTGTGATGGGTCATGAATGTACCTCCTTAGCTGCGACACGTGGAAGACATCATGTACCCAATGCAACTGTGGTGGTAGATCTAGGTGGTACACCACCTCTCCAACTCTGCACAATATCTGGAAAGGTCTGATGAACCTCGGAGGTAGCTTGCCGCCTCAGCCAAATCTCTATAACCCTCGTCGTGGTGAGACCTGCAGAAAGATGTGGTCTCCCTCTTTGAACTCAAGAGGTCTCCATAGTCTATCAGCATAGGACTCATGCCGGCTCTGTACAGTCTTCATTCTCTCTCGATTGATCTGCACCTTCTCGGTGGTAGCTCGCACCAACTCTGGACCCATGAGTGATGACTTTTTGGGGTCAGTCCATCAAAGCGGTGACCGGCAGGGTCTCCCATACAGGGCCCCGAATGGTGCCATACCAATGGTGGAGTGGTATCTATTGTTTTATGAAAACTCCAATAGCAGTAGGCGGTCCTCTCAACTGCGACCAAAGTCCAAGACACAGGCTCGCAACATATCCTCCAGAACATGAATGGGCCTCTTATTCTGACCATCTGTATGGGGATGAAATGTTGTGCTCAAGCGTAACTGAGTCCCAAAAGCCTCCTGCAATACCTTCCACAACCGGGATGTGAAACGGGCTTCTCGATCCGGGATTATTGTCGAGGGGACTTCATGAATCCGAACTATCTCCTGCATGTAGAGGCATCTCAAGCTCCCTACAGAACTCTTCTCCCTGATAGCTAGGAATTGGACTGACTTGGTGAGTTGTTCAACAATCACACAGATGGAATCATGCCCCTTGGACATCTGTGGAAAGACTATCACGAAGTCCATCAATATTCCATCCCACTTCCACTTTGGAACTTCCAGGGGATGATCTAATCCTTCTAGAACCCGGTGGTCAGCCTTCACCTGCTGGCATATAAGGCATTGAGAAACAAATTCTGCTACTGCCTTCTTCATGCCTGACCACCAGAACTGCCGTCGGAGATCCTGGTACATCTTTTCCACTCCAGGATGTACCGCCAAGGGGGTATGTATGAAACCCCCTCAGGACCTCCTCCTTCAATGCCACTGGTATGACAGTGCATCCTCTGAAAATAAGTATGTTCTCCACACCTTTAGAATATCCATTAGAAACATTTCTTATGGATAACTGAGCACGTAAGGCCACATAGTTGACATCTCTTAGTTGGGCCTCCCTAACCCACTGTAAGAGTGGAGGGGCGACAACCATCAACTGTAGTTAAGTTGTATCCTCACTATCTACGAAGGATAACTGCAACGCGGCTAACTACTCTGTCGCCTCACTCAACAGATGTGAGTTCAACCTTCTACTAAGATCATCTTCCACCTTGTTCCCCTTCCCATGAGTATAGATTATCTTGAAATCATAATCCTAGAGGAACTCTAGCCAATGCCTCTGCCTCATATTCAGATCCTTCTGTGAGAAGATATACATGAGGCTCTTGTGGTTAGAGTAGACGGTAAACCACTCGCCCATGAGGTAGTGTTGCCACATCTTCCATGTGAAGACTACCGCTGCCTACTCGAGATCATAGGTCTCATAGTTCTACTCATGTGGTCTAAGCTATTGAAAACCATAAGAAATCACTGCCTACCTCTGCATCAAGACATAGCCAAGCCCGGTCCCTTAGGAGTCGCAGAAAACTATATACTGAACACCCTCCTCGGGCAATCTCAAGACTAGGGTTCTTTTCAAACTCTGTCTCAACTACTCGAAAGCCTACTGGCACTTCTCTGTCCACATGAAGGGTTTCCCCTTCATGGTCATGGCTTTCATCGGTGATAATATCTGGGAGAATTTAGGAATGAATCTCTGGTAATATCCTTCCAACCCAAGGAATCTTTGTACCTCTGTCACGCTCTAAGGTGGATCCCAGGCTAACACAGCCTCCTCCGTGGCTGGGTCTACATCTACTACATTTGCTGAGATGACATGTCCCAGAAAGTGGACCTCTTGAATCTAGAACTTGCACTTTTAGAGCTTCCCATAAATTTAGTGCTCCCGAAGTACGTCTAGAACCACCCATAGATATCTCGATTGCTTCTCTTTTGACATCAACTACACAAGGATGTCGTCGATGAAGACCACTATGAACCGGTCCAAGTACGGTTGGAAGATCCGGTGCATCATTCCCATGAAAACTGTAGGGGCGTTCATGTAACATCCCAGGTAAATAAAGAATAAAACATTTTCATATTTATTAATATTTACGAATTAAATAATAATTTTACTTCAAAGGGGTTTCTATGTTCGATAGCGTACCCGATACGCAACAAGGAGTTTCATTGAAATCTTAAGTTGCACACTAGTAGTAAAATAATATTATTTTAAAAGGTAGTTAACACGTAGTCGTTGTATTGGCGGGAATGAATAGAAATAACTAAAATATGATTATATATGTTTGTTAAATGTTTCTACATTTATCCAATAAAATATTAAGGCTTAAAATATGAAAAGAATTCAATTTTAGGCATATATACTCTAATTTTCACTAAAGGTCCACTTATCACCTTTTGATGGCGAACCGTCATTAGATATAGTTTTGGTCACTCTTATACATTTTATTGGACCGAATATAACTCTTCTTTAGAATCGGGACATCAAAATTTACATTGTGTAAATTTTTGGTATTTTTTCTATAAAGTTCATTTTCTTAATGAATAGTGAAAAAAGTTGTATTTTAATTCAAAACCTCTTTTTAATCTCATTTATTTATATGATTAGATTATCTTTTGAATTGGTTTTAAAGTGAAATTAGAATATATTTTTACCATTTAATCCAATGGTGGTCATTGGAATTAATTTCACTTTGAAATTGGACTTGAACTAGTGTCAATCTTTTGATAGTTATTGTTTCATAAAAACACGCTATTTGCCATTACAGCGGGAATTAATTATTAAATTAATTAATGTAACATATATGTTTTGAATTTTGTAAAATAGAAATCAATTTTTAATTAGTAATATCAAATATATCTAAGGGTGAAGTTTTGGTATTTTTCTGAAAAACTTCAATTTTTGATGAATAGTGAAACCACTAAGTGGTACTTAAAAAAATGATTTTTCGTTTAAATGAAATTCTATCACCTCTGTGTTTTGAATTTCAAAAATCTAACATACATGGTTGTTATTAGGAAGTAAAATTTGGTTCAATGGGATTAAAATACTTTTTTGGTGAATAGTAACTTTTAAGTTTATTAATCGCGATTAGAAGTAATTAGTTTAGTTTAAGGTAAAAATAATGTTTTAATAATATGAAATGACCTAGACACATGTCCTACCCTTATTGGATGTGTCATGTCCGACCAAGACAATACATGGGTAAACGTGGGGACCCGATGGAGCCACTTTGGTAGGAAAATGACATTAATAACTTTTTATTTAATGTTAAAATAAAAATGTCACAAAATGAAAAGTTTTACTAAAAAAAGTTTTAAATTGGGTTATACAAGTCATAATTTTGACTATAAATATTCATTATAAATCTAAAAATATTTCCTACATCATGATATTTTTTTATAATTTTTAGACATTAAATAAATTAATGTATTTATGACACCATGATGATGCAGCGATTACCTCATTATTTAACGATTTAAATAAAATGAGATGATAATGTAAAATCTAAGATCTAAACTTGTCAAAAACCTATTGTATGGGTTGATTTCGAACCCTTATCACATTATCCTCTAAATTTATAATTGTGGGACCCTTTTTATCCCAAAATCATTTTATAATAAAGTATCTTTTCTTAACCTTCCAAGAGTGCCCCTCCTCTCCTCTTATAAAAGGCCCCCACCTCTACCTCCTTACCCACACCTCTCAAGCCTTTGGCTCGGAAAACCCATTCCCATTTTATCTCTCCACATCCCTCTCCTCATCTTAGAAGCCTCACTTTGGGAAGAAGTCTTCCCAAGGAATCCCTTGAGCTCAAATTAAAAAGAGTTACCCATTTTAAAGGTAGTGTTTTCTCTTGTGTTCTAATGTTTTATTTTGCTTATCCAACCCCCTAAACTATTTTTATTCCTTTATTTTGCAACAAAACCAGTATCTTAAATATACTAGGATGTTTTTATGTGAAGTATTAGAGCTACACTTACACACATACATCTAATGGTTAAAGAACATACTGTTTCTGTGGATGGCGAATTTCTGCCTCACGAAACGATGATTGTTCAACACTCATATAACACCTTCAAAGGTGGCCATTAAGATGTCACTATATTTATATATGATATATAATATTTTTATGTTTTACTTAAGCTTCTGTATTTTTCATTTATGGAATAACTTTTTGGTTTCCATTATGGGTAAACGCGATATCTTCATTTTAGGAAGTGCGGACTACCGCCCCCTCAAAGTGATTTGATTCGTTAATGCCATATGTGGGACGTATACAAGATGGAGTTGAAGTTATTATATATGATGTTATACTAGAATTATAATATACCTTTATATCATTATAATTTCTTTCCATTAAAGTATGAGATAGAAATGAAAGTAGCGTTCATGCGTACGTACGGCTTACCATCTCCATGAACGGTGCATTTCATTGCTTATCCCCAAATGTAATGTACTATTATAAGTACATATATATAATGGATATATATGATGTATGTTACATCTAAATTATGAATATAATTATGGAATTAAAATATACATATCTCTCATTTAGTTTTAATTCCATTAATATGACATAGAAATGAAAGTAGTGTTCATGCGTATGTACGGCTTACCGTCTCCATGAACGGTGCATTTCATTTCTTAACTCTAAATGATTATGTAATATTATAAATGCATGTATATACTAGATATATATGGTATATATGATATCTACATCATGAATATAATTCCTGATATAATGGATATTTTACCACATGAACAACTTGTAGTTATAAAGAGTTTATTCTTGACTCAAGTACCAATGATCGACAAAACGACCATTATTAACTTAAATAATTACATATTGTTCATAACATGGTAATAAGTGATATAAAAGGAATAATGAACTTGAAAAAGGTTATTAAGCAAGTATAAATTAACTCAAGTTTATTATTCATGATGTTAAAGAACGATCGAGTCAAGTCGGACCCGAGGTATGGGAATTCGTCTCAATCTCCTTTCATTGAGGCATATTTTGTTTTATACACAACTTTATTTTATATGGTGTATAATCACCTTTGACTTTTAATTTTATAAAAAAGGAATCTTTTTCTACGAATCTTTTTACAAAACGACAAAAAGTAATGTTTATTTTAATGTACGCGGTGACAACGACCTTTTCCGCTGCCGCAGGTATTGTTTGTTCTTTGGCTTCCTCAACAAGCCGTAATGTTTTTAAAAGTAAACAAAAAATCATATACTATTTTATGTATTTTGGTATTGAAAATGATTTTTATAATGGATTTTTCATGTCAATATAATTTATTGATATATTGTGATCGAAATGTGGAAATTTTTTCTTGACATTATATTTTATTTATGTCTTATGATTTTATAATGGTACTTGGACATTTGATGGGTGGTTACATGATAAACCATATGACGTGTGGTGTCGTGAATACCATGACGGGTGGTTACGTTATAACCTCCAATGCATTGGGTATGGAAGTCTGTCGTATGGCTATTCCATAAAGTGATATGTATGGAAGTCATTCGTATGGCTATTCCATTAAGTGATATGTGTGGAAGTAGACCGTATGGTTATTCCATTTAAGTATGTTTATATCCCAAGTTACCTTTATATGTTATATGTTATTTATATGGGTTTTATGGTAATATTTTGGTTACAAAATGGTAAGTATTGATATTTTATTCAATGAAGATTATTTACTACTCCATAAAGGTGAAAAGTATTACTTTGATAAAGTATTGATGGTTTACTTATTGTTTTGAAAAACTAACAGTTTTTCTTTCTTTGTGTATCCCTTACTGAGCTTTTTATGCTCACCAAAAGTTTTTTTTTGAAATGTTTTTCATAGGAAATAGTGTGGAATAGGGTCAAGGATGGGATCAAGGGAAAGTCATGCTATATAAAACATGGAACTAGACATGTTTCTTTTTAAGAGTTTTTAATTTTATGGAAACTTAGTAGAAGTGTCTACTTTGTAATCTTTTGAGATGTAATAGTTAAGATCTAATTCTCTAAAACTCTAAACCTGAAAAGATCCTCAATGGAAATTATTCTTTTAATTCAATGTTAAGTAATGTTTAAGGCTAGGGCCTTATAGTTGGTATCAATGGTCGGTTTAGACAACTTTAGGAGTTAGAAAATTGTTAAATTATAAATTAATTTTTGGTATGATTGAAATGATATAGCATTTAAAGGTTACCATGTTGCTTCGACTAAGATATTTCTATGTTAAGAATTATTTTTCATAAAGGAAACAGAGTAGCTTTTCTGAGACAGAATACAGAGTAGAATGACTTTCCGAATCAGCAACTAGAGATTTTCGGAATCAGAATTTAGCAGTTTATTGCAGTGATGACTCAGTTGAATCAGGTGATAAATGGTGGTTGTGTTTATTGATGATATTTTGGTGTTTTCTAAAAAGTAAAGAGGAGCATGAAATTCATTTAAGGGTTATTTTGAAAACCTTAAAAGAAAATAAATTGTATGGGAAATTCAGGAAGTGTGAGTTTTTGTTGCAACAAATTTCTTTCCTTGGTCATATTGTTTCTAAAGATGGGATAACTATTGATCCTGCAAAAACAAAGGTTTTTGAAGAATGGACAAGACCCACAAATGTAACTGAGATCCGTAATTTCCTTGGTTTGGCAGGCTATTACTGAAGGTTTGTTAGAAATTTTCAACGGTTATCTAGTCCAATGACTAAGCTAACTCGGAAGGGTGTTAAGTTTATCTGGACAAAAGAATGTGATGATTGTTTTTAGGAACTGAAAAGAAGATTGTTTAATGCTCCAGTTTTGGAACTACCTTCTAGGAATGGAGAGTTAGTTATCTAAAATGATTCTTCATTGAAAGGACTTGGTTGCGTCCTAATGCAGAATGATCAGGTAATTTCCTATGCTTCACGACAGTTTAAAACTCATGAGGTAAATTACCCTACACATGATTGGGAATTAGCTGCTGTTGTTTTTTCTTTAAAAATGTGGAGGCATCATTTGTATGGAGTAAAGTGTGAATTATATACCGATCAAAAAGGCTTAAAGTATATATTCACTCAGAAATAATTGAACATGAGACAGAGGAGATGGCTAGAATTAATCGAGGATTATGATTTTACAATTCATTACCATCCGGGAAAAGAAAATAAAGTGGATGATGCTTTGAGTCGAAAAAATTAATGCTTTATTAACCATGCTACGTTTGGAACGAGACCCTTTGGTTAAGGATTTGATGAACTTTGGCATAGAAGTTGTTGGTACAGGATTTCCTTCTATTTTGTTTTAGGTATCAGTGAAATTTTCTCTATCAGACAGAATTAAGCAAGAACAGAAGCAAGACAGCAAGTTACAGAAAAAGGTAGAACTGGTTCAGAAAGGTAAGTTGCCTGAATTCAACATTGATAATGACTGTGTTTTGAGATTTGGGAAGAGATTGTGTGTGCCTTGTGATTCACAGTTGAATAGAGAGTTGTTATGTGAAGCTCATAGTTCTCCTTTTTCAATTCATCCAGGAAGTAATAAGATGTATAGAGATCTTCGGGAGTATTACTGGTGGGACAGAATGAAAAGGGATATTGCTGATTTTACTGTGAAGTGTTTGACTTGTCAACAGGTTAAAGCAGAGCGGCAGTTACCGAAAGGGATGATTCAGACTTTACCAGTGCCGGAGTGGAAATAGGAAAAAATATCCATGGACTTTGTAGTGGGATTACCAAGGACATCTCGAGGTAACAATGCAATCTGGGTTATTGTTGATCTCTTGACTAAATCTGCTCATTTCCTTCCTATTCGAGATACTTTCTCTCTAGATCAACTTTCTCGATTGTATCTTAAAGAGATAGTCAGGTTAAATGGAGTCCCTCTCTCTATTGCATCTGACTGTGATCCCAGGTTTACTTCTAACTTTTGGAAGGGCCTTTAGAAGTCGTTGGGTACTGAATTAAATTTTAGTACAACTTTTCATCCTCAATCAGATGGGCAGTCAGAATGAACAATTCAGACCTTGGAGGATATGCTATGTGCTTTTTCAATGGATTATCAGGTAAGTTGGGACCAACATCTCTCTTTGGTTGAATTTTCATATAATAACAGTTTTCATTCCAGTATAAAGATGGATCTGTTTGAAGCATTATATGGGAAGCGGTGTCGAACTCCAGCTTTTTGGGATGAAGTAGGTGAAAGGAAGCTTATGGGACCAGAATTGGTAGAAGAGATGGCATAAAAAGTTCAGTTGATTCAGAAACACATGAGAACAACTCATAGCAGACAGAAAAGTTATGCAGATAATCAGAGGAAGGATCTATCTTTCGAGGTAGGTGATCATGTTTTTCTCAAAGTTTCACCATGGAAAAGTGTGATGCGATTTGTTAAGAAAGGAAAACTGAGTCCAAGGTTCATTGGACCATATGAAATTCTATAGAAAGTTGGATCAGTTGCTTATAGAGTGGACTTACCTCCGATTTTATCTCAGGTACACAATTTTTTTCATGTTTCTATGTTGAGAAAGTATATGCCAGATCCATCTCATGTTTTGAGCCCAGAGGTAGTTCAGTTGGAAGAGAATCTCTCTTATGAAGAACAACCATTCCAGATTCATGACCAAAGAGGGAAAGTGTTGTGAAATAAGGTAATTCACCAGGTAAAGGTTTTGTTGAAAAACCATATGGTTGAAGAGGCAACATGGTAATCTGAAAATTCTATGAGGGATAAATACCCCCACTTATTTTGATAAGTGAATAAAATTGCGAGGACGCACTTCCCAAAAGGGGGGAAGGATATAACATCCCAGGTAAATAAAGAATAAAACATTTTTATATTTATTAATATTTACAAATTAAATATTAATTTTAATTTAAAGGGGTCGCTATGTTCGATAGCGTACCCGATACGCAACAAAGAGTTTCTTTGAAATATTACGTTGCACACTAGTAGTAAAATAGCATTATTTTAAATAGTAGTTAACACGTAGCTGTTGTATTGGCGGGAATGAATATAAATAACTAAAATATGATTATATATGTTTTTAAATGTTTTTACATTTATCCAATAAAATATTAAGGCTTAAAATATGAAAAGAATTCAATTTTAGGCATATATACTCTAATTTTCACTAAAGGTCCACTTATCGCCTTTTGATGGAAAACCGTCATTAAATATAGTTTTGTTCACCCTTATACATTCTATTGGATCAAATAAAACTCTTCTTTAGAATCGGGACATCAAAATTTACTTTGTGTAATTTTTTTGTATTTTTCCGATAAAGTTCATTTTTTAATGAATAGTGAAAAATGTTGTATTTTAATTCAAAACATCTTTTTAATCTAATTTATTTATATGATTAGATTATCTTTTTAATTGGTTTTAAAGTGAAATTAGAATATATTTTTACCATTTTATCCAATGGTGGTCATTGGAATTAATTTCACTTTGAAATTGGACTTGAACTAGCGTCAATCTTTTGATACTTATTGTTTCATAAAAACATGCTATTTGCCATGAAAGCGGGAATTAATTATTAAATTAATTAATGTAACATATATGTTTTGAATTTTGTAAAATATACATCACTTTTGAATTCTGAATATCAAATATAGATTAGGGTGATGTTTTGGTATTTTTCTAAAAAACTTCAATTTTTGTTGAATAGTGAAACCACTAAGTAGTACTTAAAAACTGATTTTTTGTTTAAATGAAATTTTACCACCTCTGTGTTTTGAATTTCAAAAATCTGACATACATGTTTGTCATTAGGAATTAAAATGTGGTTCAATGGGATTAAAATAATTTTTTGGTGAATAGTAACTTTTAAGTTTATTAATCGCGATTAGAGGTAATTAGTGTAGTTTAAGGTAAAAATAATGTTTTAATAATATGAAATGACCTAGACACATTTCATACCCTTATTTTATGTGTCATGGAAGACTAAGAAAATCCATGGGTCAACTTGGGTACCCCATGGAGCCACTTCGGTAGGAAAATGACATTAATAACTTTTTATTTAATGTTTAAAATAAAAATGTCACAAACATGAGTTGTTTTACTAAAAAAATTAAGTGGGGTTATACAAGTCATAAGTGTGACTATAAATATTCATTAGAAAGATAAAAATATTTTCTACATCATGATATTTTTTTATAATTTTTAGACATTAAAAAAATACAATTATTTATGACACCATGATGATGCAGCGATTACCTCATTATTTAACGATTTAAATAAAATGAGACGATAATGTAAACTTTAAGACCAACACTGCTCAAAAACCTATTGGATGGGTGGATTTCGAATCCTTATCACATTATCCTCTAAATTTATAATTTTGGGACCCTTTTATCAGAAAATCATCTTATAATAAAGTATCTTTTCTTAACTTTCCATGAGTGCCCCTCCTCTCCTCTTATAAAAGACCCCCACCTCTACCTCTTTACCCACACCTCTCAAGCCTTTGTCTCAGCCAACCCCTGCCCATTTTATCTCTCCACATCCCTCTCCTCATCCTAAAATCCTCACTTTGGGAAAAAGTCTTCCCAAGGATTCCTTTGAGCTAAAATCAAAAAGAGTTACCCGTTTTAAAGGTTCGGTTTTCTCTTGTGTTCTAATGTTTTATTTTGCTTCTCCATCCCCCTAAACTCTTTTTATTACTTTATTTTGAAACAAAAACAGTATCATCAATATACTAGAATGTTTTTATGTAAAGGATTCAAGCTACACTTACACACACCAACATCTAATGGTTAAAGAAAATACTGTTTCTGTGGATGGTGAATTTGTGCCTCACGAAACGATGACTGTTCAACACTTATATAACACCTTAAAAGGTGTCCATTAAGATGTCACTATATTTATATATGATATATAATATTTTTATGTTTTAATTAAGCTCCTGTATTTTTCATTTATGGAATACCTTTATGGTTTCCATTATGGGTAAACGTGATATCTTCATTTTAGGAAGTGCGGACTACCGCCCCCTCAAAGTGATTTGATTCGTTAATGCCATATGTGGGACGTATAAAGGATGGAGTTAAAGTTATTATATATGATGTTATACTGGAATTATAATATACATTTATATCATTATTATTTCTTTCCATTAAAGTATGAGATATAAATGAAAGTAGCGTTCATGCGTACGTACGACTTACCGTCTCCATGAACGGTGCATTTCATTTCTTATCCCCAAATGTAATGTACTATTATAATTACATATATATAAGGGATATATATGATTTATGTTACATCTAAATGATGAATATAATTCTGTAATTAAAATATACATATCTCTCATTTTGTTTTAATTCCATTAATATGATATAGAAATGAAAGTAGCGTTCATTCGTATGTACGGCTTACCGTCTCCATGAACGGTGCATTTCATTTCTTACCTCTAAATGATTATGTAATATTATAAATTTATTTATATAATGGATATATATTATATATATTATATCTAAATCATGAATATAATTCTTTATATAATGGATATTTTACCACATGAACAACTTTTAGTTATAAAGAGTTTATATTTGACTCAAGTACCAATGATCGACAAAACGACTATTATTAACTTAAATAATTACATAGTGTCCATAACATGGTAACAAGTGATATAAAAGGAATAATTAACTTTAAAAAGGTTCTTAAGAAAGTAGAAATTAACTCAAGTTTATTATTCAGGACGTTAAAGAACGATCGAGTCAAGTCGGAACCTAGGTATGGGACTTCGTCTCAATCTCCTTTCATTGAGGCATATTTTGTTTTATACACAACTTTATTTTATACAATGTATAATCACCTTTGACTTTTAATTTTATACAAAAGGAATATTTTTCTATGAAGAGTTTTACAAAATGACAAAAAGAAATGTTTATTTTAACGTACTCGGTGACAATAACCTTTTCCACTACCGCGAGTATTATTTGGTCTTTGGATTCCTCAACAAGCCGTAATGTTTTTAAAAGTAAATAAAAAACCATATACTGTTTTATGTATTTTGGTATTGAAAATTATTTTTATAATGGATTTGTCATGTCAATATATTTTAGTGATATATTGTGATTGAAATGTGGAAATGTTTTCTTTCCATTATATTTGTTTTATGTCTTATGATTTTATAATGGTACTTAGACATTTGACGGGTGGTTATGTGATAAACTATATGACGGGTGGTGTCGTGAATACCAGGATGGGTGGTTATGTTATAACCTCCAATGCATTGGGTATAGAATTCGGTCGTATGGATATTCCATTAAGTGATATGTATGGAAGTCGACTGTATGGCTATTCCATTAAGTGATATGTGTGGAAGTCGACCATATGGTTATTTCATTTAAGTATGTTTATGTCCCAAGTTACCTTTATATGTTATGTGTTCTTTATACGAGTATTATGGTAATATTTTGGTTACAAATAGGTAATTATTGATATTTTATTCAGTGAAGAGTATTTACTACTCCATAAAGGTGAAAAGTATTACTTTGATAAAGTATTCATGGTTTACTTATTGTTTTGAAAAACTAACAGTTTTTCTTTCTTTGTGTATCCGTTACTAAGCTTTTTATGCTCACCCCAAGTTTTTTTTTGAAATGTTTTTCACAGGACATATTGTGGAATAGGGTCAAGGATGGGATCAAGGGAAAGTCATGCTATATAAAACATGGAACTAGACATGTTTTTTTAAGAGTTTTTAATTTTATGGGAACTTAGTAGAAGTGTCTACTTTGTAATCTTTTGAGATTTAATAGTCAAGATCTAATTCTCTAAAACTCTAAACCTGAAAAGATCCTCAATGGGAATTATTCTTTTAATTCAATGTTAAGTAATGTTTATGGTTGGGGCCTTATAGTTCATCACGCCGAAAGGCATCACAAAGTACTCATAGTGATTGTAGCGGCATCTGAAAGTTGTCTTCGGTATATCCTCATCCCGCACTCGTAGCTGGTGATAGCCTGATCGAAGTTCAACCTTCGAAAACCACAACGCCCCTCTTAGCTGATTGAAGAGGTCATCGATCCTAGTCTATAGATACTTGTTCTTCACCATCACCTAGTTCAGGCATCGGTAATCCATGCACAACCTCAAACTCCCGTCTGCCTTTTTGGAAAACAAGACTGTGGCCGCCCAGGGTGAAACACTGGGTCTCACAAAACCCTTACTCTGCAATTCCTCCAACTGAACCCTCAACTCACGAAGCTCTGTGAGAGCCATCTGATATGCTGATGAGGAAATCGGTGTCATCTCGGGGTGTAAGTCGATGGAGAAGTCGATTTCCCGGTGGGGAGGTAATTCTATAACATCTTCAGGAAAGACGTCTTTATACTCTGCCACTACTACTGGGAACTAGGAGATCAATGCTTTGAGTGAAAGGCTACCCAACTCATGACCAATTGGTTGCACCCTACTATGCATAAGTCCAATCTTCATTTCCTGGGTTTCCCTTTCTCTGACAAAGAAAAACCTTGTTCCACCATGGAGGACACACCGCACTCTTCGCCTAAAATAGTCAATCTGGGAATGGACTGAAGATAACCAATCCATACCGAGAATGACGTCGTAAGGCCTCAACTGTAGAGACCCAAATCTTGACGTACATGGAAATTACATTACATTTTCAGAATACTTAATACATAACAAAAACCAATGCTCAAGGACTGTAATAGTTTAGTGTCTTTGGAAACTCGGAAAAAATAATCATCTAATCGTGGTGAAATATCTTCAACATCTCCCATAAAGATCTTCCCCTTTTTTTTATTACCTAAAACCTTTCTTTATATCGTGGGGGAAATAAAACATATAAAAAGTGAGCTCAAATGCTCAGTAAGGGTAATCATGGATAAAATAAAACAAATCATATACATTTGAACTTAAAAAAATGAACATAATGTTTAAACATCAAAATCTTGAGCAATGACATAAAACATGGAAGTACATAAGGCATAGATCATAAATAAACATTAATCATGATAAAATAGCATGGTAATAAAACATGTAATTGTGGAAAAACATTAAGCACGTGATATTATTTACATAGTATCCAAGGCATTGCTGTCAAGACCATCTTAGTGGACAAAGTCCCTTACTGAACCGGGTTTACTTGTTGTTCCAGCCCTGTATTACTGAACCTAATTTACTTGTTGTTCCAGCCTTGTCTATTTCATGAGATATAAATCTTTACCCAATGCATTGGAAGGATATATAGGTCCCACTCATCTCATAATGAAATCATTCTTACTTGTGCCACAAAATAAACATACATCATTCATAATAACCCAATAAATAAAATGGGTTTCATAAACAGCATCCCATCATCACATAATCCATATAAAAGAAATGTATATCATTTCATAATAAAAAAATTGAAACCATGTAAATCATATATACATTATACTTGAAACATACACATATGAAATAATCTCATCTTAGATGGAAAAAATGGTTTTGATAAAACACTTGAAATGAATTCTTGAGGAGAATATCATTTCTTCTACAAAATCAATTTCTTTTCACAAACATCATGCAATTTTAGAAGAAAAATATTTTGTTGAAAATAGTCATGAAATATTTTGGAATAAGCTTCATGAAAATAAGGCTTTATAAAACCATAAAAATCCGTTCATTCTGTATAAGTTAAAAATAACATTCTTCTCGTACTTTTTTCTAAAAAGTCAAAAAGTACCTCGTATGGTAAACAAAAGAAATATTCCTTCAATACGATGTGGTAAAAGTAGAAAAGCGTAAAAATGACTTTAAACATACATGGAAGAAAATTAAACATTTTATGAAAACATTTTGAGAATATATGGACATGGATAATAATCATAACCCCAGCAAATACTTACAAATAAACAATCTCGGATAAGAATGAGATTGGAATAATTATCCCTTACCTTAGGTCCGATATGCTTCATACGTATCCGAACCTCCTGTATAATGATTTAAATAATTTCATTGACTTATTAAAGAATCATATTCATTGTTATGATATCATATATGGTTTACTTATGACTTTATATTACCCGTTCTTTTGAAAATCCCATGTTAAAGCAACGTTTTGGGTAAAATCATCTTATTTAGCGTACGTGTTTGGACTTGTTGTTCTTGTTGTTATTATTACTTATATCATGATTTAATTACTTATAGAATGTAAATCATGATTTATATAACATATATATTCATTATATATCCATCATGTACATTTATTTATAATATTACATAACATATGGAGGTAAGAAATGAAATGCACCGTTCATGGAGACGGTAAGCCGTACGTACACATGAACGCTACTTTCATTTATATTTTTTATTTTAATGGAATTAAAACATAATGATACATAGTTATATTATAATTCCAGTATAATATCATATATAATATCATTAAATACATCCTTTATAAATCCCACGTAAGGCATTAACGAATCACATCACTTTGAGGGGGCGGTATTCCGCACTTCCTCAGATGAGATTATCGTATTTACTAACTATATAAACCATAAAGGCTTGACATAATTGGGAATTAAAGAAGAATAAGGAAATAATAAACATAATATATATCATATATGAATACAGTTCCATCATAATGGCCACCATGAGAGGCGGTAGGAGAAAATAGAACAATCATCGTTTCGTGAGGCATTATTTTGTCATCCGCAGAAACATTATGTTCCTCATCCATTAGATGGAGGTGTGTGTAAGTATAGTTCTAATCCTTCTCATAACAAAATCCTAGTATTTTGAGGATACTCGTTTTGTCACAAAAGAAAGGATTAAAACGAGTTCAGGGGTTGGAGAAGTAGAATAAAAGAAAACAACTTAAGAGAAACTATTACCTTTAATTTGGGTAACTTCCTTTTGATTGAACCAAAAGGACTTATTAGAGTGTCTTATGCCTAATGTAAGGCTTAAAGGGGGTATAGGGATGTATAGAGATTAATTGGGCAGATTTTGGGTGAGCCAAATGGCTTGAGAGGTGTGTGGAATTTAATAGAAGTGGTCTCCTTTTATAATGGAGAGGAGGGGCTCTTTAGCAAAGTGTGAAAACATTATTTTATTATAAAATTATCTTTAGTTTCAAGAGGTCCAAAACACATTAATGTAGAAGATAAGATGACTCATATTTGAAATAAAATCATCCAATAAGAATTGGATAGGTTTTGGATAATATTTTAATCATTATAATCATATTTATTTAAATCATTTATTAATGAGGTAAATACTGCATCATTATTGTGTTATAAATAATTTAATTTATTTGATGTCTAAAAATTATAAAAAAATACCAACATGTAGGAAATATTTTTAGCTTTCCAATGAATTTTTATAGTCTAAGGGATAATTTATATAGCCCCTTATAAAAATTAATCACTAAAGAATTTTTGTTAATGCCAATTTTGTCTTTACATTGAATTAAGTAATCTAATGTGTCATTTTCTTTCATAAGTGGCTCCATCAGGTCCCAAAATCGACTCAAGGATGCCCATTTTCGGCCATTACTTATACAATAAGGTTTGGACAAGTGTTAAGGTAATTTGGAATTATTATAATATTCTTTTAACCTTGAATTACCCTATTTACTTTTAACCGTGGTAAATAAAAATAAAATGTTACTATTCACCAAAAATTATTTTTACCTAATTTAACCACATTTTACTCCTTGATATTAACTGTGTCTCTTGTATTTTATAAATTCAACTCACAAAAGCGGTAAAATTAAGTTTTATGAACAATTGCAAAAGCTCCTAGGAGGTGGGTAAAAGACGGTGAAAAGTTCAATACAATTTTTATAAATCTAAAATTATTATAAAATGATTCCAATGAATTTCATTGAACTTATATAAGTATTATGTATCTATTTTGACATAAAATAAATTTGAATCAAATAAATGATTATTTAGAAAAAAGTCGGTTTTAACCAAAAACTCTGTGTTTTCACTATTCATCAAAAATTGATGTTTTTCAGAAAAATACCAAAAATTTAGTCTAAGATATATTTGATATTCCTAAATCAAAAATGATGTCTATTTTTCCAAATTCAAAAAATAGAAGTGGAATTAATTAATTTTAAAAGTAATTCCCGTTATCAAAACAAATAACGTGTTTTTAAGAAACAATAAATATCAAAAGATCTTCACTTGTTTATGTCCAATTTCAAAGTGAAATTAATTCAATGACCTACATTGGATTAAATAGTAAAAATATATTTTAATTACACTTTAAAAACAATTAATAATATAATATTTCCATATAAATTATTGCGATGAAAAAAGTTGTTTTTAATTAAAATATAGCGTGTTTTTACTATTCATCAAAATATGAAAGTTATAAGAATAATATGAAAAATTTATCCAAAATATATTTTTATATCCTGATTCTAAGGAAGAATTTTATTTTTTCGAATTGAACTTATAAACATGTCAAAAACTAGATTTAAAGTGGGTGTGCCATCAAAAGGCGGCAAAACTGCATTTTTCGAAAAATACTTATTTTACCCGAAAAATTTATTTTGTTCTCATACCATGTTCTAGAAAATATGTAAGATGAATAATAATTTTATAAAATTCAAAATGTAGTTAATATTATTCATAACGGATAGTCCATAATAATATTATAAGAATATATCGTTGTTTAGTGAAACCCGGTATTGCGTACTGCACACGCTATCGAGGAAGGTCGTGATTGCGTGTAATGCAAGCCAAGTCACGGTGGCATGTAGTGTAAGACTCCTTTGTTGTTTCATATAACAAAATACAACCATATTTCATTTATAAATTAAACAAAGTCTATACTTAATGTTGCATAGAATACTTTCTACAAAACGAACTTCAAATTGTGTGTAACACGAGCCAAGAATAGTATTGCATATACTGCAAGCTAATACGGTGTTGCGTATAGTGCAAGATAATCTTGGTGTAGCATACAACACAAGACATCTATGAAATTAAAAAGAATAATTCTCATAAAATCTTGGGTTGTTACATTCTACCCCCCTTAAAATGAATTTTTCCCTCAAAATTCATTAGGGTTAAAAATGGTTTGTTACTTGAGAATTTCTTTCATAGAAACCCGCATCATAAAAAGGATTTCTAAATCTAAATTTTAGAAAGTGAAGTATGACACATAATGGTTACCCAAATTAACTCATCACTAGGTTTCCATATAGGATATCATAGGTGAAAATATGGATATAGAGGAGAAATCTAACCATCAAGTTCTGATGAAGAGTGGTAGAGAACATGGATATGAAAAATCCATCAATCACAAACCCATAAATTTGTAATGATCTAAGGTACCATCTAATTCATCAGATATGAGGGCACTAGGACAACATTTTTGGTTTTCAAGATCATTTCCCTAATGTTGAAGAATTTTGGAATTAAAAGAAATTCTTACTTGATTTTGGTACAATCTCATTTTTGTTCATGTCTTGAACAATTTCCACTTCATCTCTTAAAGAAATGAAGTTGAATTTGTTTTCCATGAAGTGTTATCAGATCATGCGATATAATGATAGGTCATTCCATCGGTCTCAAACATAAGGCTAGAAAAAGTTATATACATAAGTCCATCTATGGTGAGATTAATCATATATGGTTGCTAAAATGGACTTATACTTCAGCTATCATGGCGCTTAATAAAATAAAACTAGTTTCTACTAACTAGGGACTTCCTGTAGGCCAGTGGTAGGTGATAAAGGCATGTCGCACTTCGATTGTGGGTTCGATTCCCACATCCTTGTCCGACGCGACGGGTTGTTGCTCATCCTGCAGGTTGTCCTTTTTCTAAAATTACATCATTATGACATTCCATCAATAATATCAAAAATAGTTCTAGCCTTAAAGAATACTAACTTATGTCCAACATAATCCATTTTAAATCTTTAGGCTTATCCAAAATACTTATGTCCAAGCTTATTGTATAAAGAAAACAATTACTAGAAATGTTATCTACCGAGCAAGTGAATACCATCATTTATCCCCGATATATCTTGTTGATCACATTCCAATCATGTGAATACCTTAATCGTGTATTCTCTTGAAAAATGAATACCCATTTAACCTTAGTGAAAACATGAATAATGTCAAAAGTTAACTCTTTACACATACCAAAATACAAAAATTCTATATACTCAAACAATGATATAACTTTGTCCTTATATCAGTCATGTGCTCATTTCATTTTATCTTTATCCCTTCATTATGCGCGTATCATCTGGTTTCCAAAAATATTTCAATCACTTTTCATGGTTACTGGTACCATAAATTTATTGGAAACCACAATAGACCAATACATAAATATTCCAACATTCCACAGTACTATATATAACATTATTTTGGAATCCTATTACATGAACACTAAATCATTCTACCACATCGTTTTCATATTCAACATTTCCAATAGTGATCACATGTGACTTCCCTTTATCCTTTTCCTTAAGTGGTTGCACATATTGATCATCATTAACCCTTGGATTAGGTCATTGATTAGCATAATGCCCCATTTCCTTCCACTTGAAGCATTGAAGTGTTGGTGGATCGTTCTCTGTTGTCTTTTCTCTATTCACATCATTAGAAACCTTTTTCCCTTTACTTAGACAATAAACTGCTCTATGACCTTCTTTTCCACACTTAAAATATTTTCTAGTACCTTTTAGGAAATCTCCACCATGCTTCTTTCCACACTTTGAGCATAAAGAAACATTCATCTTCTTTTCACCATTGTTCTGAGATTTCTCCTTGAACATCATCTTTTGTTTCTTATCAAAACCATGAGATGGATATGTAACACTAACTTCTATTTCTACCTTGATAGCACAACGTAAAATTTCTTCATAGCTACTGAAGTCTCTTATAGCTAATGCCCTTTGAATACTTGGTTTTAAGCCACTGAAGAATTGATCAACTTTACTTTCAGGTTGGATGATAAAGCCAGATGCATACCTTATAAGCCTTGTAAAATTCTCATTGTATATACTAACAGATTCATCATCCTTTTGCTTAATCTCAAGGAACTCATTTTCCATCTTTTTTCAAAGAATAAGAGGGAAGTACTTATTGAAAAATAATTTCTTGAACTCATCCCATTTCATGGAGTAAATTTCACCTTGGGGCCTTGTATTCTTAATTAAAGTCCACCATTTATCTGATTCACCTTCTAATCAGTAAATAGCCAGAATTATTTTTTCATGTTCCGAACATCGAAGTATGGAAAATATCTTTTCAATGGTACTGATCCATTTTTCAGCAACAAGTGGATTAGAAGACCCACTGAAAGAAGGGAGATGTTGCCTCATGAAGGACTCAATAGAATATTATTCCCTTATCTGCTCATTTGGAAGTCCATAATGATTCATAGCTAGTGAAAGTATAGCAATAAGATTTTTTACTCCATATCCCATCACATTTGGTTGTTCAATAGGACAATCATTGCATTGTCCATTACATTTATCAACACGGTTCCTTCGGGTTCTAGTGATAGTCTAAAACCCAAAAAGAATTGTGTGAGAGGAAAAAATCATGCTAGGGAAAACAACATAATAAAAGGGGAGTACCTTCAATATATAACATCTTAAGTTTAATTATATGACCGTTACCATAATCCTAGGACTATAACCTATAATTATACTTAACCTTAGGGACATCCCTAGACATACCTTAGAAATATCTCTAGGGATCTCACTAATGTTTTCGCATCCTAGTTTCCAAAGGTTAACTAAACCTTTCCTCTAATACCAACTGTAGAGACCCGAATCTTGACGTACATGGAAATTACATTACTTTTGAGGAATACTTAATACATAAAAAAACCAATACTCAAGGACTGTAATAGTTTAGTGTCTTTGGAAACTCGGAAAAATAATATTCTAATTGTGGTGAAAGATCTTCAACATCTCCCATAATGATCTTCCCCTTTTGTTTTCTTACCTAAAACCTTTCTTTATATCCTGGGGAAAATAAAACATATAAAGGGTGATCTCAAATGCTCAGTAAGGGTATAAATGGATGAAATAAAACAAATCATATACATTTGAAGTTAAAAACATGAACATAATGTTTAAACATCAAATTCTTGAGCAATGACATAAAACATGGCAGTACATAAGGCATAGATCATAAAGAAACCTTAATCATGATAAAATATCATGGGAATAAAACATGTAATTGTGGAAAAACATTAAGCGCGTGATATGATTTCCATAGTATCCAAGGCATTGCTTCCAATACCATCTTAGTGGACAAAGTCCCTTACTGAACCGGGTTTACTTGTTGTTCCAGCCCTGTATTACTGAACCGGATTTAGTTGTCATTCCAGCCATGTCTATCTCATGAGATATAAATCTTTCCCCAATGCATTGTAGGGAGATATAGGTCTCACCCATCTCATAATTAAATCATTCTTACTTGTGCCACAAAATAAACATACATCATTCATAATAACCCAACGAATAAAATGGGTTTCATAAACATCATCCCATCATCACATAACCCATATAAAAGAAATGGATATCATTTCATAATAAGAAAAGTGAAACCATGTAAATCATAGAGAAATTATACTTGAAACATAAACATATTAAATAATTTCATCTTAGATGGAAAATGGTTTTGATAAAACACTTGAAATGAATTATTGAGTAAAATATCCTTTCTTCTTCAAAATAAATTTCTTTCCACAAACATCATGCAATTTTAAAAGAAAAATATTTTGTTGAAAATAGTCATGAAATATTTTAGAGTAAGATTCATTAAAATAAGTCTTTATAAAATAATAAAAATCTATTCACTCCGTATAAGTTAAAAATAACATTCTTCTCGTACTTTTGACGGAAAAGTCAAAAATTACCCTGTATGGTTAACAAAAGAAAGATTCCTTCCATACGATGTGGTAAAAGTAGAAAAGGGTAAAAATGACTTCAAACATATATGGAAGAAAACTAAACATTTTTTGAAAAAAATTTGAGAACATATGGACATGGATAATAATCATAACCCCGGTAAATACTTACAAATAAACAATCTCGGATTAGAATGAGATTAGAATAATTAACCCTTACCTTAGGTCCGATATGCTTCGTGCGTATCCGAACCTCCTGTATAATTATTTAAATAGTGTCATTGACTTATTAAAGAATCATATTCATTATTATGATATCATATATGGTTTACTTATGACATTATATTACCTGTTCTTTTGCAAATCCCATGTTAAAGCAACGTTTTGGGTAAAATCATCTTATTTATCGTACGTGTTTGGACTTGTTGTTCTTGATGTTATTATTACTTAAATCATGATTTACTTACTTCCAGAATGTAAATAATGATTTTTATATCATATATATTCATTATATATCCAGAATATGCATGTATTTATAATATTACATAACATATGGAGGTAAGAAATGAAATGCACCGTTCATGGAGACGGTAAGCCGTAGGTACACATGAACGCTACTTTCATTTCTATTTTTTATTTTAATGGAATTAAAACATAATGATACATAGGTATATTATAATTCCAGTATAATATCATATATAATATCATTAACTGCATCCTTTATACATCCCACATATGTCATTAACGAATCACATCACTTTGAGGGGGCGGTAGTCCGCACTTCCTCAAATGAGATTATCGTATTTACCAACTATGGAAACCATAAAGACTTGATATAGTTGGTAAGTAAAGAAGTATAAGTAAATCTTAAAAATAATATATATCATATATGAATATAGTGCCATAATAATGGCCACCATAAGAGGCGGTAGGAGAAAATCGAACAATCATCGTTTAGCGAGGCGTTAGTTTTCCATCCACAGAAACATTATGTTTTTCATCCATTAGATGGAGGTGTGTGTAAGTTTAGTTCTAATACTTCTCAAAACAACATCCTAGTATTTTCAGGATACTGTAGTTGTAACAAAAGAAAGGATTAAAAAGACTTCAGGGGTTGGAGAAGTAAAATAAAAGAAAACAACTTAAGAGAAACTATTACCTTTAATTTGGGTAACTTTCTTTGGATTGAACCAAAAGGACTTATTGGAGTGTTATCTGTATAATGTAAGGCTTCAAGGGGGAGGATAGGGATGTAGGGAGCTTAATTGGGCAGATTTTGGATGAGCCAAATGGCTTGAGAGTTGTGTGGAATTGCATAGAAGTGGTCTCCTTTTATAATGGAGAGGAGGGGATCTTTAGGAAAGTGTGAAAACATTATTTTATTATAAACATATTTTCGGTTTCAAGAGGTCCGAAACACATTAATTTCGAATATAAGATGACTCATATTCGAAATAAAATCATCCAATAGGAATTGGAAAGGTTTTGGATAATATTTTAATCATTATAATCTTATTTATTTAAATCATTTATTAATGAGGTAAATACTGCATCATTATTGTGTCATATATAATTTAATTTTTTTGATGTCTAAAAATTATAAAAAAATACCAACATTTAGGTAATATTTTTATCTTTCCGATGAATATTTATAGTCGAAAAGATAATTTATATATCCCCTTATAAAAATTAATTACTAAAGGATTTTTGTTAATGCCAATTTTGTCTTTACATTAAATTAATTAATCTAATGTGTCATTGTCTTTCATTAGTGGCTCCATTGGGTCCCAAAATAGACCCAAGGATTCCCATGGTCGGCCATTACTCATCTAATAAGGTTTGGACAAGTGTTAACGTAATTGTCAATTATTATAATATTTTTTTAACCTTGAATTACCCTATTTACTTTTAACTGTGGTAAATAAAAGTAAAAAGTTACTATTCACCAAAAATTATTTTTACCTAATTGAACCACATTTTACTCCTTGATATTAACCGTCTCTCTCAGATTTTTGAAATTCAACTCACAAAAGTGGTAAAAGTATGTTTTATGAACAATTGCAAAAGCTCCTAGGAGGTGGGTAAAAGACGGTGAAAAGTTCAATACAATTTTTATAAATCTAAAATTATTATAAAATGATTCCAATGAATTTCATTGAACTTATATAAGTATTATTTAACTATTTTTACCTAAAATAAATTTAAATCAAATAAATGATTATTTAAATAAAAAGTCGGTTTTAACCAAAAACTCAGTGTTTTCACTATTCATCAAAAATTGAAGTTTTTCAGAAAAATACCAAAAATTCAGCCTAAGCTATATTTGATATTCCAAATTAAAAAATGATGTCTATTTTTTCAAATTCAAAACATAGAAGTGGCATTAATTAATTTTAAATGTAATTCCCTTTATCAAAACAAACAACGTGTTTTTACGAAACAATAACTATCAAAAGATCTTCACTTGTTTATGTCCAATTTCAAAGTGAAATTAATTCCAATGACCAAAATTGGATTAAATGGTAAAAATATATTCTAATTTCACTTTAAAACCAATTAAAAAGATAATCTATCCATATAAATTATTGCGATGAAAAAAAGTTTCTTTTAATTAAAATATAGCGTGTTTTTACTATTCATCAAAATGTGAAAGTTATCAGAATAATATGAAAATTTTATCCAAATTAAATTTTTATATCCTGATTCCAAGGAAGAATTTTATTTTCTCAAATTAAACTTATAAGCATGTCAAAAACTAGATTTAAATTGGGTGCGCCATCAAAAGGCGGCAAAACTGCATTTTCTGAAAAATAATTATTTTACCTGAAAATTTTATTTTTTTCTCATACCATGTTCTAGAAAATATTTAAGATGAATAATAATGTTATAAAATTCAAAATGTAGTTAATAATATTCATAACGGCTAGTCCATAATAATATTATAACAATATATCGTTGTTTAGTGAAACCCGGTATTGCGTACTGCACACGCTATTGAGGAAGGTCACGATTGTGTGTAATGCAATCCAAGTTAGGGTGGCGTGTAGTGAAAGACTCCTTTGTTGTTGCATATAACAACATACAACCATATTTCATTTATACATTAAACAAATTCTATACTTAATGTTGCGTAGAATAATTTCTACAAAATGAACTTGAAATAGTGTGGAACACGAGCCAAGAATAGTGTTGTGCATACTGTAAGCTAATACGGTGTTGCGTATAGCGCAAGATAATCTTGGTGTAGATTACAACACAAGATATCAATGAAATTTAAAAGAATAATTCTCATAAAATCTTGGGTTGTTACATCGACGCTACAACCAAGAGGTTCCAACCGAAACTCTCGCCTCCAAGGGTAAGATCACACTGTCTGTAAAGGTATGTGATCATCGAGTCTCCTCCCGTAGGTGTCTCCAAGTTTAAGGATCGATTCAACAGTTCTACCAAAATCTCAAGGTTTCATATAAGACATGTGGATATGAAGGAATGACTATCACCTATGTCTATAAGTACGGCAGCTAAGATAGAAAAGACCCAGATCGTACCTCGAATCATCCTCAGAGCCCCAGGGTCGTATCCTTTGACAGCATGTAGTTGTCCCTGTCCCTATCCCCCAACTCCCTATGCCTAGTGCGAACCTCCTGGGGGTGGTGGTGGAAGTAATTTAAAGCGTTTTCCACCACCCGCAGCTCTCCCTGCTGCTCTACCACATCCTCCACCTGGCGGGTCTGTCTTCTCCACTCTCTTCCTCTGCCTCGATGGTCCGTCCATCGCTTCCCTGTCAGCAGCTCAACAGGTCATACAATCTCTAGTGAGATGTCCCCTACAGTCGCACGCATAGCATTGCTTCTCCCTCCCTGGATTGTCTATCCTCTATCCTGGGTCCTCCTAGGATGCTTCCCACATCCAGATCTCTGTGCCTGATGCTGGCACCCTACTATCGGGGTCTCCACACTTGTCTGCCTGCTGCTGACTACCGTCGGCTGTCTCTACTCATCCAAGAATCTATCGATCACCAAGGCCCGCTTGAGCACTCCAGCATAACTCTAAATGCATAGAGGCATGACACTAGCTCGGATTTCTTGCCATAGACATCGCTCGAAGGTATTATCCCTGATGTACTGATCCCTGACCATATCCATCGAGTACCGGGTGAGGTTGGTGAACCACGAGGAATAGTCATCTACTATCATACTACCCTCCTAGAGCTGAAGAAGCTCTTGGATGCGTACATCTCTCAGCGTAACTGGAGATAACTCCTCCCTGAAGAGTCTCTCAAACTTCGTCCATGAAAGAGTCTCCTCATTGTGAGTCTTTGTGGTTAGAATCCACCATCATCCCACCGAACCCTGAAGAAGGCTCGCTCCTATGATCACCATCTGGTTTGCTGGTGTCCTCACTAGATGGAAAATTCTAGTCACCACCTCATTCCAGTCCTAAGCCTCCTAAGGTTCGGGATCACCTCAGAACTTGAGTGGTCTCTGTATCTGGAACTCATGGAGCGCATTCAATCAACGCTCCTCATCGGTTGGTACTGCGGGTACCACGGTTTGCACCAATGGTGGTGCTATAGAAGGTGAACCACCTGGTGGTAATGCCTGGGGAACTGGTCCCTGTATCGAAACCTCATCACTAAGGGGGTATTCCTCATGATCTTGCTGTTGTATCCTAGTGGGTATGCGTCACGGTGGCATCTTGTAAGGAAACAATATATACCATGGTCAACGAGTATATCTGGATAGATGACACAAAGGACATGGAAAACACAACCCATTCCTATATGATTCATGTACCATTATTTTACTTCCCGCAACTAGTGTTTCCATTTATCAAGTCGAAAAGAAGGTTATCAAATTCCTAGTGTATGGATATGTTGGCCGCTGCACAAACACTGGTGTCCCTGGCCTGAAAGTAGAACTCGAAACACTTAACACTTTTTCCCCAAACCAATCTCATGGACTCTTGGTACTTAGGTAGAATTAGACTCCTCTGATACCACTCTGTCATGACCCGTCCTAATGGGGCCCGTGCCATGACTCCCCAAACCTGCCTCCAATAGACCAGGGGCTGGTGACTAGCACCTAGTAGGCATAGTACTAACATGGGAGGCATTTCCTAATCACCTGTACACACACACACATCTCCAATCCCACAAATGCTGTAATGTAAAACCAAAAAGGAACAAAAAAAATGAATGCATACGTCTAATCCCAACCAAATGAGTTTGACAGAAGTTAATGTACTGAAAGTAAACTGGTCCAGAATACAATCCCACCAAAACAAGAGTCTGAAACTACAAAGTCCAACCTGTAAACACAAAAGGTACTGGGACTGCTACTCATAGCCATAGGAACACCTCGTCCTGTAGGGAACTTAGAAAGCTCGGTCCTCTCTTGGTCCGCCCTGGACTCTGTCAAAAGGTTGCTCTTCTGCATAAGACACGACACATGCGAGCAATGCCCATGTAGGGGTGAGTATAACAATACTCAGTAGAGGACCCCAAAAACCACAAAGCATTACACAAAGTAAAGGAACAGTCAGCTATATACATTATATGTCTACCGAACATATATAAAGATAAACACAAACTAGATATACTCAAAACACAAACCCGTAGTCTAGAGACAAGTCACACAACCGCATACCCCCGTCTAGGGATTCAGCTTGAAGGTTTCCACGAAGCACTCGTTCCGGGAGAACAAACTCTATGATTCTTATAGCTCTGATGATGTTCGTCCGAGAAGTATTGTTAGTCATGAGAGTTAGTTACACTCATTACAGGAGACACACTCCTAAGTGAGAAGGTTATGATAGATAGATTCACTCATTACGGGAGATACACTCATGAGTGGGAAATTTCTCGATGCACAAATGAGGATCACTGCTAGGTCCATGGCAGATACTGAAAATCATCTGTAATTCACCTTCTATGTAGAGGATCGATACTCGGTGGAGTTGTTCACGTCGATCTAGGACTCTACCTAGGGTTAAGAATGGATAGAGGATCTCGATCCGGGCCTCTTGGATGGATGCCTGACTCTATCACAGAAGGTCCTACTGAAGGGATCATACTCTTGTAGAAGGAAATGATGCCTGACATTCAGAGGAACAAGAAGAAGGGGCACTAACCCAAACAAAATATGTCCAAGATACGGTGAACAAGAGGACCATATCGTTTTCCAAAAATTACACGGCGTGTAGAAAAGTTACACACTGTGTTGTCTGACCCTAGGTATTGCCCGTATACAACGGCCCATGTTGTAAGGTCGGTCATGTAGAAAACTGAGTACATGACATGTAGTATGGTGCACACGCCATGTCCGAGTGACTGGGGTTGGCTCCGTGTACGCTGGCCATGTGCCTGTACATGGTCATCAACTTGTGTACTCTGACCCATGTAATTGGTACATGGGGTGACCCACATTACTGGCCACGCCTGGCCGTGGGATAGAGTACACGGTCCCATACTCCATCTCATGTCTGTGTATCCCCTAGATACACGCTGAGTCCCACGTAGCCGCCTCTTCCATGTTGTACACACCGTGTTCTGAAGTCGTGTAGATCATCCTGTGTCAGTGTACTTCCCAAAATACACACAGAGCTTCGGGGAAAGTCCAAAACGTCATGTGACCAGGATCACATGTGTCAGTTTCCTCTCTGACCCCTGAAACCCTAGATGTCACCACTAGTACTACACGACATGTTCTTCGGAAGTACACTCTGTGTATTCTATAAATTTCAAGAAATGCAGACCTTCATCATCGTACTTCTGGTGATACTCTGTTCATCAATCTGACCATCTGATCGCCACAAAACTCTCAGGTTTTGTTCACCCCGATGTCGCGAAGCTGCTTCTGGTGTTTCTAGACCTCCGATCAGCCCTGAAAACATGTTTTGATCTTCTCGCACAAAGAACACTCAAATAACGGCGTCTTCTGATCTAAGATGATTCATCGTCTGTCCTGGCCATCACACCTTCGTAGGGTCATTGCAATTTCAGATCTCTAGTTTGGGATCATTTCGTTGCAAGATGGGTGTGAAACGATCCTTTGTTCGTCTCCCCATGAAGAATGCGAAGAACGAGAAGAACGTGTGAGAAGAAAAAGTGGGAAGGAAAACCAATCAAACAAATTGAGGAAAGAACCTCCGTCGTCATTCATCATGGCATTTATCTGCTCCCGCAAGAGCGTACGATTCCACATTTGTCATTTAAGTCAAAAATAGGGGGAATGAAAATTAAATAACAAACCCCTACCTTTAAGGAAGGATCAATCATTGAATAAAGGGTCGCACTGTCATTGTCGTTGAGATCCTTCAACTTAGTTGGTTCCACGATTCGTAGCTTCGATCCATCGTCATTTGTCACTGGGAATTTATTCCAATGCTCTGTGGATTCTCCAGATATTTTTGTCAATCATCTCCAATGAAAAAAATCGATTATCCTAATATGAAGGGAAAGGAATTTGACATCCCATCACATTGTGGCATTAATGAGTCAGAATTAATGTTTCTAAGTCATTATGACATGACATTAATGACTGAAAGAATTGCACCATCACCACAGTGGAGCGGATGTTTCCATAAAAGAAATAAAATAAACTTGATAATTTTTTTTATTTTATTTTATTTTATTTTACTTAAAACGTCTGAAAATTAACTTTTTTCCTCTACCCGTGCCAGTTGAGGTTAGGCTCATTCTTAGGTAAGGTCATCGCCCTGGACACAATGGTGCCCTCATATTTTTAAACTGGGCATCTGTTTGGAAACTGCCACTACCACGCACAAGTGCTGACTCACTTAACTTAAAAAAAAGTTCAAACCACCCTTCTGGGTTCACTGGGGCTCAGAATGATGTGTTGTCTTCACGCATTCTCTCAAAATAATTCCATATAATATCAAGAAAAATAATACACAGAAAAATCTGAGAAATTACAACTACCTTATAATTACATGATCTTATACTACATAACTATATATTTAGTGATTAGTGGTTAATTCAATTTATAAAATCTAAATTTATTCCAACCTAGAGGAACTCACAGTGCTTTCTTAATGTATCAGTATACTCAAGCGACCACCTACCTTAATCGAATCCATTTCCTTTTTAGAATATCCCAATTACTCTCTCTCAATCTTTTCCAAGTCCAATCAGACATCACCCATTATTACAAGGCCACATCTCACACCAAGAAAATTAAATTAAGTATTTAGAATCAATTAATAATTTATTAGAGTCATGTAACAATTAATTAAATAATTTATAATTTATTTTACAATTTAATTTGATTTGGAATAAACACATAATAACTCATATGGAATAATTGTTAAACTGAAACTATGAATAAACAATAATAGATGGTTAATGGAATACCCTAAACACCATCCCAAGTCAAATCCCCATCACATGACATCTTTTTAATAATAAATTTAATTTAATTTCAATAATATTCCTAAAAAAATTATTTAGTGATGTACCTTCATTGAAACAATACCAGAAACATACAAAAAACATTTCATGAATTTTTCTAGATATACCATATGAATGATCCATCAAAATAGGATGATTAAACTATGCTCAGGTTGAATTGATACTCAAATCCCTAGCCAAGACAACTGAAATCCAAAGGTGAACAAAGAAGAGGAAGAACATACGAGGAGGATAGGAATATTGCTTTAATTTTCATAAAAATGAAAAAAAAAAATAAACCCCAAACCAAGGAGGAATGAATGGGTAAGAGGGACAGAGGAACCCTTGCCATCAAAAAAGGTGAGGAGAAGAAGGGGTGTTTGAGATTAAAACCAAATAGTGTAAAAATGAAAAAATACCATTTTTAAAAAATGTGGAAACATTGATGATTACTGTAGGGTTTATAAGACATTGTTCTAACCATGTGGTTACAATTGTCTCAAGATATCACCCCTCACATCGTTTGTACACATGGTTTTCCAAAAAAATGCACTATCAATTAAAATAATCTTTGTAACTAGAATATAGTTTTTACATGTTTTATCTATAACTATGTTCCAACCATGAAACAAGCCCCTAAACAACCCCAAGAAATACTATTTTCCAACATGATTTATCCTAACTATTAGTTAATGATGCACTATACAAAAATATTTAAAACATTATGTTTTCAGAGCTCAAAAATTTGGACACTCACCTAAGATGTAACTCTTGAGCCTCAAACCACATCCAAAAATATCTCCTCAGGATGCAAAAATTATCAGAATTTTGATATGAATATTGATTTTTAAAATGTACACAACTATATAAATTAAGAAAAAATACTACAAAAATCCAATATATAGAGGATTCATTCATTAAAATAGTCAAAAAACATGATTTACATACCTACCCATGAAATCATATCCTATGAATATACCCATTCTCTATTCTATCTCTCAAATTGAATATCTTATACATCTTTTTCATAACTCTCCCCCATTGGTATTCCACTTGGTCTAATAGTAAATATGTGTATGTCCCCTCAATCTCACCTCCAATAGACCACTGGTTGGAAACTAACACCAAGGGTATAAAATATATGAAAATGGGAGGAATTAATCTCAATATATACCCATAATAATAAAATATACACCAAAAAACTCCATATACATATAAACTTCCCAAACCCATACCAGAAATATAAAACAATATATAAACAATGGAAAATTCAAAATAACCATGAACTACTCCAATAAAAGTGACCACAAAATCTAGAAACTCATAGAAAACCTCCATGAGGTAGAATATTGGGTTCGATCACAATCTCACACTTTCAGACCTAAAAATAATTTTTATATATAGGGGTGAGAATAAAAGTATACTCAATGGGATGCTAGCCAAAACCTCTCATGAAAATTTGTAAAAAACATACTAGATCCCCATTAGATAAACAGGTAAACCAACTCACAATCAAGATAGCTAAACTATATTTCAAACCACATAGAGTCTCACTCACCACGTATCTCATAAGAGTAAGTGACATAATAATGACATATGAATACAAGAAAGGTACCATATATCCACTTTCCTGGTAATACAGTCACCCTAAACCCTAATTGATCACATATTGGTGCTCACATCCCCATCATATATCATATTTCACATCTTTTAAAATATTTCAAATTCACAACATCTCATCTTACATCTTATGTGACTTATCCCAACAACATCATCATCACATCCCCACATGTATAAACCACAATCCATCATAGAACTTTATAAAAATAATCTATACGTTAAGCCATTATTTCTTGTTCATAATTACACAATACAAGTATATTTTATTACATTAAGTGGACATAGCTTACACATACATATATGAAATAACCAAGAGTTATTATAACTTGTATGATCACATACCTAATAACAATAATCAACCAGAACCCAAATATTTCTACATTAAAAATCTGCATCTAGAGGAATGGTGGGATGGATGGAGCAGATATCCATTTGTATCCTTGATGACATAGATATTAGAAAAATACCCAAAACCCAAGGAGAAATATGGGTATTATACACCATGACTAACTCAGGTGATGGTGTATAATAAATCATAAATTAATGTATCATAAATATCGCCATCTCTATTCGTATCAATTTATTTTTTATTTCATTATCATTCCCTAATCTTGGGTATTACAAAATTTTACCCAAACAATCTCAAGTGAGAGATATACCCAAACAAAACAATAATTTTATATAAGTAAGAAATAAAGCACAATAACAGGAACAAAAATGGGAAAGTTCATCTCTTAACTCTTGAAAACTGTCCTGACCTCAACCTCATCACAATGGATAGTCAAACAGAAAAGAACATACATCATATTGTTCTATTCATTCCAATATTTTCCACCTCAACAACTATCACAACTAATTAAAACCCAGCCACCCATTACCTATAATTCCAACCATAATAAGTCTAATAAAATTTTTAAAAAGGGTGTTCCATAAATTTAAAATACATAAAGACTAATTTTCATCATAAGAAACTAAAGGGGAAACCAAGGCCATAATATTAAGTATAATCACTCATAGAAAACAAAACAAGGATTTTAAAAAACCCCAAACATGTATTTATAATAATTATAATTTTTTATTACCATCTAGAAATAACTTATTATTTATTCATATCATACAAAAACAAGAATCCCAATTAATAAATAGATAATTGAAACTATAATAATCCAATATAAATACCAAAAAGGACAATTTATCATGATCATAAATTCAATTATTATTTATAAAATATTGAAAATGAATCATTTATCATATTCCTTGTCTCACCATCATAATTTTATCAATTATTCATAAATGGATTTAAAAAACCATGAGAAACGTTATAACAGTGATATGAAGCCTTAATAATATAATAAATATGCTTGAAAAGTGTGTATCCTTCGAATAAATTTATGAATGTATGGTAAAAACAATATGTTCTTATATTTCCCATTATTCTGAAATAATTTTTTTACCCAATTTAAACCATGAAAGATATGTGATGTAACACATTATGGGAGTATGAAAATAAATCCGCAGTAACTAGAAAATAAAAAATAAATAGTATAAAAAATATCACATACATGCACAACCCTTGAAAAATATTCTATAATTTTTTAAATTACAATCATTACCTTAAATGGTTGATCATTAATATATATCTACAAGAATATGAAATATAATTAATCCATACTTTCTCTTAATTAATGGATAATTTATAGATTCCCTACCTAAATTAAAATCTACAACTAAGAAGGAATGATAAGTTTATTTGATCCTTGAAAGAAAGTTATTGTGCAAGTACTGGGTGAAGTAGAATTATATACAAGGAATTTAACTCTAAAGGATACTAAATATGAGAGCCCATTCTTATAAATGCACTCAATATGATTCTTGGTTCGTCCAAAATGTTCATTGTTCAAAGGAAAAGGGGAAAACAAAAATATGATAGGTACCCTAAGAATAGAATGTTGGTAATGGATATGCTCATGAATCCCTCCAAATTTGATAAAATCAAGGGGAAAAGTTGTGAATTCTAACACACTGCATCAAAAAATTTAATCCTAATAATTAATTTCACAAAATAAGAATGTGTGATGGGGATAAAATAATCAAATAGATACCCTAGAAGTAGATTGAGTTAGCCGCCTCCATGCTGTGTTGGCACCCAACAGGTCATGGTACCCTTTTGACTATGAAGGTCATAGGAAACCCACTATAGTGTGGTGTATATCTCCAAATATGTTTGCTCCACCATAGTTTATAGAACCCAAAATTTCCATTTACAACTCCCCAACACAAATAATCCTCAACTTGACCCATCACCACCATAGTGACGGAATTTCACCCCTCCCTATGTTGTATACATAAACTCATCAAACTCGTCCAGCCACTATAAACTTTATAATAAAATGGACCACAACATGGAGAACCCACCACATATAGGTTTCTACCCAAAAATGGGTGTTTTGGACCCCAAACACAACAAACACCCAAAACAAAAAAGACTCAAAACAATATCTTCAAAACACCCTCCACAAAAACTAAAACCTTGGGTATTTTACACTCTAGGTTCACCAAGAAACAAAAAAATATATATTCATGGCCATGGAACCAAAAATAACTAATTCACTAGGTACACCATGGGAATTTTGGCCCCCATTTATCCGAAACTCAACCTTACACCTCTAGAACACCTCCAAACTTCCACTCATCCCTACCAAGTCTTGAAAAAATACAATGAAAGGTTTTGGGAACACTTGTACCTTGAAAACTTCCATAGGATTCCATCAATATATGAATTAAATTCTAGTTCAATTGGAACAATATCAAGGTATTTATGTTCATTTTCATTCTATGTGGGGTGTCATCACACTACAACTATAGGCTCTAATTTTTTATCTCTTATATTCCATCCCTATCATGATATGATAAAGTTTTCTATTGCATGAAATGCCTAAAAATTAAATTTTAATGATATAAAATCTCTCATAAGTGTGGTGATACTCTTATTTTTTTGGTATGACATATGATAGAACTTATGTGAATTTTTAAGGCTATTTTTAGTGGGATTTGACAATAATTAATGGAAGATGAGATATAAAATAATTTTCCAAGTTTCAATATATATAATGAGAAATAATATATATATTTCTTTATAATAAGAGTGTTTTCGCTTGGGAATTGAAATAAACACATCACCAATAAAAGGGAGGATTTTTAATGGAGGTTCCAAGGGCTCGAAGTTTGTTCTTAAAAATTAGATTTAGGTTTTTCTTTTAATATTTCAAGTATATCATGGATCAATTATTTATTTAAAGTGAATATATGATGGTTGAACATCATTGTGAAGAGTTTTGTAGTAATAGGTTATTGGGTATTGAATTTAATTTTTTTCTAATGATATTTTTTCTGGTTTATTGAATTCAATCATTTTTTAAATATTTTTATATGTATTTGAGAATTTTATTTTTTACTATTTTGAAAAAATCACATTTTAATGCATTAACTACTATTTGGATTATTCCTTGAATATTAGAGAGTTTGAATTCTATGTTTAGTATGGTTTTGATCACCTAATTATTAGATCACAATGAAAAAAATATAATTAATATTGAATTTTTTATTTAATAAATACTTTAAAGTGCATATAAATTAACAATGATTCTTTACTAAAGCCATCATGGATACATATGTTATGTATTATTTTATGATACTTTTATAAACCCAAAATAAATAACTTCTTAATTCATTTTTAGAGGGGGTTTAATGATTTTAAATGGTTAGTTTTCATTTAGTTTTTCAATGAAAATAATAAAATTATATATGTAGGAGTGGTTTTGAAAAATTTTCCACATCATATATAGTATTAGATTTATTATTTAATAAAAATAATGGTTTTTTAAAAATATATTGGTGGTCAAAAAAACCATAGCTAATTAATTAGAGATAGTATTTTTTTTATTTTAAAAATATTTTTAATCAGGTCAGATAACTCAAATGACCCAATCCCACATTGGTTATAGCCCAACCAATCCAAGCCCATCACCAAGACCAACCAACCCACTACCTAGATTAATTCCATCATATATTAGACAGTTTTGGGATTTGGACCAACAACATATTCTTCATTTTCCAGTGAACATAACACTTACATAAGCTTCTAATGTGTTAATTTTAATGACATAGTAGTTAATATAGTTATATATACATAAAAACGAATTCAATAAATATATATATACATATATATATATAATATTATACACACACACATACACATAAATGTATATAAATATCTTTATATATACATAATTATATATAAATATATTTATATTTATATTTATATTTATATTTATATTTATATTTATATTTATATTTATATTTATATTTATATTTATATTTATATTTATATTTATATTTATATTTATATTAATGTGTATATTCTGTGTGTGGGTGTGTGTGTGTGTGTGTATAATTATATATATATATATATATATACCCCCATAATATACATGAGAATATATAAATATATATAAATATATATAAATATAAATGTATATAAATATATACAAATATAAATAAAGTTATAACATTATTTAAATACACACACACATATAATTATATATTTTTTTTTACCAAAATAGATAAGGCTGACAAACTACACTTCATAAGTGAATTTTAGTTTAAAACAACCTATAGTTTTCATCATACATGATTTCTAAAATTACTAGAAATTATGTTCTTATGATCAACCCAAAAATCAAAGTAAATAATATTTTAATAAATAAACCAATCTGTATTACAAATATTTAAACAAAAAAATAGTGTAGAAATCATAATGGAAATATAAGAACAAAACACAAAGTGGTAGTTAAAAAACCAAGCACTCCTATAAATTATATTATTAAATAATTTATTTTAAACCCAAATTAAAAGGAGGGACATAGATATAAACCAAGGTATCTAAGTTAAAATAACTTCTTAAACTAAACTTGTCAGAAGATATATTTCTTCCATATCTAAAGACCTGAACTATTGACCTTTCAGAAGGGGTTTTTCTACCAAACCATTGAAGTAATTGATTTTTGAATTGTTAGAAGGAATCAATGCCTTAACACTGGGAACTATGGATTCCTCCTTAAAATCAGTCGATTTATATGATCAGTATATCATTGTCTTTCCCATACATAATATGTAGATCACAAAGGATTTCATACATAAAATATAAAATAGATAATTCTAATATATTTACAATTAAATAACCACAATATTAACTATTATAAAAAACACTTATAAATAATTATTTTAAGGACCTAAATTTTTCGTAACAATAAGTAGTTTCATAAATATAGGATGATCAATGGAAACTCATTATTTTGAATGATCTGTATAAAATTCTCCCAGCACTCAAAGATTCAGTCTTATTTATAGATAATGATCTAATTCCACATTCAATGGGATCATCTACAACAGTATAAAAACATTCTTCCTTGTATTTCAGTGAATATAGCATAGCTCCTCATATTCTGATTAAGTAAACCCTACACTCCTACAATGATCCAACATCTCATATACGAACTATGTCATAAAACCGTAGTTCCTCATATCTTCTCTAAATTTTAACTCATGATACAATTTTTGTAAATATAATTACTATATTTTCATCATTCACAATAAGACACTTAGAGATAAAAAATATTACATTAAATTTAAATATGAGTGTGATGAGATTTTTAAAACAAGGGATAATTGGAGTCTTTTTCTGAATAATATATATATTTTTAACAAACATAAACACATAATTTAATATTATGTTTGAAATGAAATTTTGAAACAAAACTTTCATAAAAAATTACAAAATATCCCAACCAAAAAAACTTACATTTTGATTCATTTCTCCCACCTTTTCAATAAATACTTTCTCCCCTTTTTTAAAATTACTACTATAAGAAGTAATTCCTTATCATAAAAATCATTATAATTATCAAAAAATATGAAATTAATTTTAAAAAAACGTCTCCTGATACAAAATTAATTTTCTAAAAACATCTCCCAAAAAAATTATTTCTATAAGACTCCCCCCCCCCCTTTTAATTTTGAAAAAGAATCGAAAGGATAAAATAAATAGTGATAATCTTGGAAAAAAAATCCCCTTATCAAAAAAAACTAAAAATGAAATATTATTGTGGAACAATCAAGTAATATAATAAAGATTATAGTATTTTTCATTTAAATCCATTAAATTTATTTTGTACATAATATCCAAATGATAAAATTTTAACAAAGTATACATTTTGGAATTTATCTCTCAATTTCTATGAGTGATATTAATCTTTTGAATATGGTTCCAAAATAATTTTAAAATAATTTCGGTTATCTTATAAAAAATAAAACATAAAAAATATTTTGTGTTTTTTTAAATAAAGTGAAATTAAACTTCTAAGATTAAAATTATTGCAATATATCATAAAATATATAAGAGTGAAATGTTTTTAATTTTATTTAAATAATGATAGGAAAGTAATACCTTTGGAAGTATATTTAACAATATACTTATAAAGTGGGGTAACTTACAATGATGTAGTTTCTTTTAAGTGATCATAAAATAAGACAATATAATTTCTGATAACCTTAATCAAAATTAAGTTTAACCTGTAAAGAAAATTTATTAAAATTACTAAAAAAATGTTCTCCTCATTTACCAAGGAATTTTTTTATGTGAGGAGATATATGAAAAAAAAAGTAGAATTTATTATCATTTGATTTTTATTGTACCTAACATCTATTTAATGTATTAAAATCTGTCAGAATTCTATGGTTTAGTAAACATGTCAGCAAGATGGTTTTTAGTCCCAATAAGCTTAAAAAGAATATCTATCTTTTTATGTGATATCTAATAAAGTGGTTTCTTATATCTTTATGTATCAGATATGAATGATTTTATTGGTTATTATAAAGATAAATAACACTTTTTTATCATAAATAATCAAACATTTTGTAAAACTCAAGACAAAATATGTGAGTGTGTTTTTCATCCACAACACTTGATAAAAACAATTTTTGGTTACCAAATATTCAACTACAGAAGTGGAAAGTGAAATTGAGTTTTGTTTATAACTAGAGGATGAAACTAAAGATTCATATAAGAAATGAATATTTATGAAATTACTCTTCCAATTCATTATAAATCTATAAAATTTAGTATTTTAATAGATTTTAAATATAATTTCTATTTTGGAAGAATGAAATTGTCCAATTTCTGAAGTACCTTTTAGGTAAAGGAAAATGAGTTTAACCTCATTGAAGAGTAATTCTTTCAGATTAACAGGAAATATAAGACACAATAATACAGAGCATATAATATCGTTTCAAATTATATTCACGTATAGAAAAATTATGATCATTCCTTTGTATATTTTTTGATCTACCAGTTTCCCAGATTCACTAAGATCTAATTTATAAGAGGTACCATCTGGTATACTCGTACTTGAAGGATTATCAAAACTAAATAATTTAAATAAGTCTCTTATGTACATATATTAATTTAAAATATTTCCTTTTATTTTTTAGATATTTGAAAACCATGAAAAATGTTTGGTTCACCCATCATGATTATTTGAAACTTAGTCAACAAAAGTTTTGAGAAACTATTTTCAAGAGATTCTTTAGTTGAACCAAATATGATTTTATAAAAATAAATTTGAATAATTATTATATCTATATAAATATAATTCTTATAAAAATTTTATGATATTATTTTCCTTTAATAAAATTGATTTTAAATAAAAATACTGATAAACATCAATACCAAGATATTGGGGATTTCTCAAGTCCATAGTGTTCTTCGGTAAGTTTAGAATTATGTTCTAAAACTGTATATTTTTTATGAAAGGTGGATAATCTACATAGAACTCCTCCAGTACGTATCCATTAAGTAAGTCACTTTTAACATATAATGATAAATAATAAAGTTGAAATGGGGTGAAAATTATAATAATATTTGGATGGATTTGAGTATATCTATTGGTGAATTTTTTTTACCATAATATATGACCTATTATTTAATATAACCCTTCGCAAAAAAATCTGACTTTATTAAAAAAACAATAACACCATTTTCAAAAAAATAATTTTTAAATACCCATTTTACTCTAATTATTAAATGATATTTAGTCATATTAAACAAATTCCAAACACTTTTCCTCTTAAATTGATTGAGTTTATCTTTCATTAAAATTATATATTCTTCAACACCTAATGATTTACATACCATTTTAGGATCCAAATTAGATATAAATAAAATTCATTTCCAATCATTTCTCAAGGATCTATGAGTTATAACTAGTTGAGTTGTATCACCAATGATATTATAACTAAGATGATTCCTTAAGAATGAAAAATACTTAGAAAAAAACAACGTTCTTCTTCCACTAATAAATTTAATTACATTAAACTTACTAGGATAATATTAACTTCTGTTTTATTAATTAGGATATTTCAATATCCATTGGTTGAAGACCACCTTTCTAAAAAATAATTTTTTCTAAATAATAGTTTTAGGGTGTAATTTACAAATGTTTTAAAAAGAATAAAGAATAGTTTCACCTAATTGATTATTTATAAATTATTTAATATAATCAGTTCTTTTATTAAAAACTCTATAATACATAACATTTATATAATATCCTAAGAAAAATAGTTCATTATCTTTTGAATCAAATTTATTTACATTATCATTATTATTCAAGATAAATACATTAAATCCAAAAACTATGCTATAATAAAAATTTTTATTACTATTAGTATATAATTCTTAAGATATTTTATTCCTCTTATTTTAAATTAAAATAAGAATTATTATGTAGAAATAGGTATTAATCACTTATTCCAAAAAATACATAGCCACTTAACACTCATTCAATATAGAACATGTAATATCCTGAAGTGTTTTATTTTTTCATTCAACCACACCATTTTGTTAAGGATTTTTTGAATATAAAAATTGGGATTAATCTATATATAATTACAAAAAAAATTGAAATTAAAGTTTTGAAATTATCTACCTCTACTATTTTTAATAGTAACAATATATAGGTTTTTCAAATTTTTAATTAAAGGAATAAATTTTTTGAAAGTAGAGTATTTTGGATTTAAAAATTATAAAATAATCACAAATAAATATAGTGTAATCATCAAATAAAACCTAAAAATAGTGTTTACTACCATTACAACTAGTGCGGCTGCACACATATCCCAATCATGTTCCAAATTTTTGCACACACACCTGAGCTTAGTGTTACCATAATTTGTGTAACTTTATGTCCAAACCCATTCACTTTTTATAGTGGTACTTCACATACACTTCCCATTGATAGTGGTCCTACAAACCCATTATCCATTATTTCTAAACCATGATTAACCCTGTAATCCCACCCTCATTCCAAAAACAACCATCAAGTCACCAAAAACAATTCAATTTATAAATTCTAAATCATAATCACATGACAATCAAATAATTTCCACGTCATATAACAATAATTTTTCAATAATCCTTCCAAGGAAACAGTTTCCATATAAGAATCCCTTTAATACAAAACCCTTCAATAAAATACCATTCATTGAAAATAAAATTATTCCATATCCATGACCAATATCATTTCTATAACCCCCCCACCACCACCACTTTATTTAAAACCATTTTTGTAACTCATTTTCTATAAAAAAACAACTCGTTGATTTTAAAATCGCCATTTTAGAATCTAACACAATAATATTGCACAACGCAACCCCTTTTTCCCTAAATCCACAAAGAAACAAAAAATATATTCTAAGAATGCATCAATATCATATTCACAATCAATTTCATGTAAAACTAATTAATTTGAAACTAAATAATTCTAGTTCTATCAAAATAGGGATGATAGTGAAGCCACCTAACATAGGGTTTCATCAAAATCTACCAAGGCCCAACCACACAACAAATCTGAGTGAACTCTCCACCAAAACTACCTTACATCTCTTTTCCTAACATCAAAAATACCAAATCTCGTCATCTAAGGAAAAAATAACCCTAGATCTTTGTGAAATAGATGTAGATCTAGAAAACTAAGAGAGAGAGAGAGAGAGAATTATATCTATAGAAAAACAATAAACAACCAAGAGAGGATACTTACTTGAGGATAATAGTGATTACCTCACTAATAAAACCCTTCTATTAACTTACAAAATGAGTGCAAGAGGTTCCCTAACCCTTGAGAAGATAATATTTTGTGTTGGGTTCGATTGGGGGAGAAATGGGTGCTTTAGGGTAAAACTTGAGTGATCCTGTCTTTAAAAATCCTATTTTTAATGTTGTGCATAGTTATCTCACATGGTTAGACCAATCATACACTAATTGTGTGATTAATACTATCCAAAGGGTGTCTCACACGGTTAGATAAATTGTTCCCCAACTGTGTATAATCCCACTTTATCAAGTAGCATGGTTTACCTCAGATGGCCACATGTTTTTTCAATTGTGCGCCTTAACCATGTGCCCACCCATTTTCTTCTTTCTCATTGTGCATAGTTATTTGGAGGTTCTTCACGATTTACACTAACCATACTCAAACTGTGCACCCTTATAAAAGCCTCTAAACATTTACAAAACCCTTATAAACTCTCCCAAAATTTACATATCCATGTTTTATAAATAAAAATACATAAATAATGGTTACATACCTTAAAATAGGGGAAATACATTCTCCCCATAATTGGGCTTTATGTCCTCAAAAATTATAGAACCATATCTTTGCCAAAAGAGTTTGGTCCATTTCTAATCACCCACTTTCTCCTGCTCCCAAGTCTCCACCTAAATCTGAACATGTTTCCACAAAACCGAAACAAGATAAAGGCATTTTACATGAAATAATTTCCCTTTCCTATCCACAATATGCACTAGTACATGCACTAATGAAGCATCCGAAACTTTCTTGACATGATCCCAATGAATCACATTGTCATGATCCGGATGATACTTTTTCAACTGAGACACATGAAATACATTTTTCCCCACACTGAATGGTGTTGGAAAGGCTAATCAATAATCCACCTCTCCAACCCACTCAAGTATCTCAAAAATCACAATATACCTCATAGATAACATTTCATTCTCTCCAAACTAATGATGTACCAACCTCAGAGATATTCTCAAGAACACATCATTTCCCACCTCAAATGAAAATGGTTGTCGATGGTGGTCGACATACATTTTCTGATGATGCTGAGCCATCTCTATTCTCTTCCGGATCAACATAATCTTCTTCATCATATCTTGTTGAAGGCTCATCCCAACCATTGATGTATCACCTATTTCCACCCAACATAGTGAAAAATGACATGGATTCCCATATTATGCTTTAAATAGAGCCATATATATGGAGGGTTGATAACGGTTATTGTAAGAGAAATCCACCAACAGAAAGTGAACCACCCCTAAGCCTCCAAAATACATCAAATATGCATGTAACATATCTTAAAATGTTTGTATCATCTTGTTGGATTTCCCATCCCTCTAAGGATGATACTCCATGCTCATCGTCAAATGATTCTCATGGTATTATTATAAAGATTTTTATAAATGAGACATAAACCATGGATCTCTATCTAATACAATAGAAACTAGTACACCATGCCTCTTTACTACCTCCAAGATATAGATTTTGGATAGATCCTCCACCATATGAGATTCATTAATAGGGATCAAATGGGATGACTTGGTGATCCAATCCACTGTCACCTAGATGGTGTCATGCTTCTTGACTATTATTGGGAGACCTGTAACAAAATCCATTACTATCTGATCTCATTTCCACATTGGGATAGGTAAAGACTACTATATACTTATTGCTTGTTGAATCTCGGCCTTAACTTTTTGACAAGTCAATCATATTCATACAAACTCAACCATGTTCCTTTTCAAACCTAACAACCAAAACTGTTCTTTCAATGACTTATAAATTTTCTAGATTCCATGATGAACATGTCGTCTTGAAATATGGTAAGCATTGAAGAGTTTTTCTAGTCAAGACACCGGTAAAACTATTAAATTCCATTATCACAACACTGAATTATTATCTATTTTTCAGACTCAATGGTCTCCCCACCATTGAGTTTCGAACACATAACAACACACTATGAATCATAAATCTTCTCTTCTTTAACTAAACAAAATATGTCAAAAACGAATGAGATTTGAAATAAAAAATATACCTCACCCTACTCTTCACATTCAAACCTCTTTTCAGCTATAACTTACATCTACTTCCATTGATATGATGCATTTTTCACTACATTATAAAATTAATTTCTACTTAATGCATCCACACCAAAATTTCCCTTTCCCAGTGTGTACATCAATTCAAAGTCAAAAAAAGATACTTAATCCTTATCCTCAGCCTCAAATTCAAATATCTTTGTGAGAAGATTTGTTTCATGCTCTAATGATCAGTATACAACATGAATTTATCACAAAGAGAGACAATGAAACCACTTTTTCAAAGCATGTACCACTGTCACCAACTCCAAATCATGTGTCCAGTATTTCTTCTCATGAAGCCTCAACTGATGTGCCCCATACGCAACCAAATGATATCCTTTCTTAATAACACTACCAAAACCTAATCTCGACATGTCACAGTACACCATGTACCCTTTCCCTGGTTTTGGTAAAACCAAGATTGGTGCTGATTTAAGATGATACATAATATCTTCAAAATATTTTGGGCACTAATAGTTCCATTGAAATGAAAAATTATTTCTTGTAACAGCTTTCATCGTTGAATCTAATCGTGAAAATTCATGAACAGAGAACCAATAATACCAAACTAGACTAATGAAGCTCTAAATCTAAAAATCATCCTCTTACAGTTTCCAAGATATAATGGCCCTTATCTTTTCTAGGTCCACTTAAATGTCTCTCTTAGAAATAACATGGACCAAAAAATGTACCTATTGTATCCAAAATTCCCACTTTTAATATTTGACATATGACCGATGGTCTATCAATATTCCCAATACTAATGCCAGGTATTTCTCAGGAACCACCATTGTCCTTGAATACACCAGTATATCATCCATGAATACCACCACTAAAGAATCCATATATCACCGAAATATCTGATTAATTAATTCCATAAACACCACTAGTGAATTACTAAGACCAAATGGAATAACCACATACTCATAATGGACATATCTACTTGGAAAATCTATTTTGGGAATATCTTCCTTCTGCACACACAACTGATGATTTCCTGATTGCAAGTCAAACATGGTGAACCACTAAGCTCCCCTTAATTGATTAAATAGGTCATAAATGAGTGGAAGTGGATATTTATTCTTTATCATAACTCAGTTAAGATTACGATAATCAAAAATAACATAATATTTCTATACAAATTTTTAACAAATAGAACTGGTGTTGCCCATAGAAACTTGCTTGTCCGGATGAACCCTTTGTTTTCTAGCTCCTCCAACTACACTTTCAATACTATAAATTCTACTAGTTCCATCCAGTAAGATGGAAGTGAGATAGTATTGTTCTATGGAAGGATATAAATAGTAAACTACACATCACTCATGGGTGGAAACCCTAAGAATTATTCAGGAAATACATCCATGAACTGGTCAACCACTACCAGAAAATGCCTTCTTCTAACTACTTCCATTGATGCCAAAGACAATTCTACTAATTAATATGATATCATCCCAAATGATGGTTCAAACAAGCCCATTAAACCCACCTTCACATTTTTATCTCCACTATAGAGATTCCCAACACTGTCACCCATCATAAAACTAACTATTCATGCATAACAGTCAGTTTGGGCCTTTAACATAACCTACCAATGAATACCTAAGATTGTATCATATGTATCCATATCAGGCATTGAGAAGTCTCACATTAACTCAACATCATTCACAACTGTACCACATGCTCTATAGAGGATGGTTCAAAATTCTCTTTGGCCCGGAGGATTTTAATGTTTTAAAATAGAAGGCATAATTTCCACATGAAAACCCAACAAATCAAGAACATAAGAGGAAATGAAATAATAAGAATAAACTATATCAAACAACACTTTCATAAAGGTATAATTCAAAATAATTGTACCTCTCACCTTGGATTGTCCTGACCGATCATCCACCATAACATGCACATCTCCAAACAGCTTTTTACTTTCCACACTCATCTTTTTATTACGCTGATGAAACTTCCCTTGCTAAGGAGTCATGGTATTCCTAGAATCACCATAACTAACTCATCTCTTCTGATCAAGAGTATGTTACCGCCCCCATCCTATCGAGGCATAGGATAAATTAAACCCTTGAGGAGTGTCACAGACACCCGACCAAAAAAGCATTATGATAATAAGGCTGAAGATTCCCCATCTTCTTACAGTTACGACATGCTCGGGGTTGTTTCATACAATCCATCTTCAAGTGGACTGTATAACCACACTGAAAACATACAATCTTACTCTAAGATTTATATTAAATATTCACTGATCCTACCATCATGATCCTTGCCATATTCCCACCCTATAAATAAGTTTCCCTACTCCTCTTGATCCCTTTGTTAGAGTTCCCACTGTTCCCCATGGGTACCAAAAATTATTCCCCTTCTTGTATCCCCCATGATTTCCCTTTCATACACTAATTCTCCATTCACAATTTCTTTATATTCACGTATACATAGCACCATAATTTTGGAATGAATTCCTTACCTCAAGCCTAGTTCAAAGATCTGTGCCTTTAAAGATGTACTAGTCGCCACCTCGAGGGAAAACTGCACTAGGTTCATAAAAGTAGCTTCATATTTCATCATTGATAGGTTCTCCAACCTCAAAGTGAATAAATCAATTGTTTACTGAATTTTGAATGAGTGCAGGTAGAATTAATTGTTAAAAAATTCCATAAAACCCTCCCATGTAATAATTTAGTTTGTTCCCACATGGACCACCAACTCCCACCACTGCTATAAAAGACCTTCCATCATGTACCTAGAAAAATTCAATTTTAAAACTTCTGATATACCTAGAAAATTGAATATTATATTCATCCAGTTTACCCACTATTTTCAGCTTTCTGTATCTGAATCACCCCTAAAAAATTGGTAGATTTTCTTTTTAAACTAAACTGAGTGATCCACATGCCTCAGCGAATAACTTCTATTCCCACATTCCACAAATTGGAAAGCTTTCACTATGCTATGAACTAGATATTTGTTCACATGGGTCTCTGGTGCAACCACATTTCCATGATCACTTACCATTGATGTTGGTCCTTCACGCCCATAATCAATCCTTTCCCAACCATTCTTAACCCGATAAGACAACCCCCATGCCCACAAAATCCACTAAGTCACAACAACAATCCAATTTATAAATTTAGAATCATAATAACATGTTAAAAAAATTTACACATCATATAGCCATAATGTTTCAATAATAATGCCAAGAAAATAATTTCCAACCCAAAAACCCTTTAAATCAAAACCCTTCAATAAAATCCCTTTTATTGAAAATGACATTATACCACATCCATGCCCAATGTCATTTCAATAAAACCACTAATTTATTAAAAACCATTTTTGCAACTCATTTTCCATAAAACAAACCAACCCATTGATTTTAAAGTCACTATTTTAAAATTGAACACAAGAATATTGCACAATGAAACCCCTATTTCCCCAAATCCACAAATCAGCACAAAATGTGTTCTTAGAAAGATTTGAACATCATAATCAAAACAAATTTCATGTAAAACCAATTAATTTGAAACTAAATCCTTTTATATCCATAAAAATGGATATGGGAGTGAAGCCACCTACCTCAGGGTTCTAGAGAAATTGACCAATTCCCAACCACACCACAAATCCATGTGAACTCTCCAACAAAATTTCATTAGATCTCTTTTCATAACATCAAAATTACCAACTCTAATAATTTTAGGAAAAAAAACCCTAGATCTATATGGGATGGATATAGATCTAGAAAACCCAGAGAAAGAGAGAGAACTTGATCTAGATAAAACCATAAAACAACCAAGATATGAGACTTACTAGAGGAGAATTTCCTTTAACACACCATGAAAACCCTTCAATTCGCTTCCAAAATGAGTGGAAGAGGTTCCATAACCCTTGAGAAGATAAAATCCCAAGTTGGTTTGGAGTTGGAGTAAAAATGGGTGATTTGGGGTTAAAATTGAGTCATAAAATTTTTAAGAAAACACCATTTTTAATTCTATGTGTGGTTAACTCACATGGTTAGACAAACCATGCACTAACCATGTGGAAGATACTGTCTGAAAGGTGCGCCACACAGTTTTCCCTCATGGTTAGACAAACCGTTCATCAACTATGCATAAACACATAGTGTCAAATAGAATGGTTTACTTGGGATGGCCGCACAATTTTTAAACCATGCACCCACCCCTTTTCCATTACCTCACTATGAATGGTGACTTGTAGTTTCTGTACGCTTTCTACTAAGCATGCTCAAACCGTGAACCCCAAGAGAATCATCCAAACATTTCTAAAAACCATTCAAACTCTTCCAAACATTACCCAACCACCTTACATATAGAAAAAATACATAAAACATGGTCACATACCTCAAATAGGGGGTACTAAATTACCATTTTATAATCTAACACGAGAATATTGCACAACAAAACCCCATTTTTTTCAAATCCCCAAAGCAGCACAAAATGGGTTCCAAGAAAGCTTTGCAACACATAATCCCATCCAATTTCATGTAAACTAAATAAATTTAAAACTAAAGACTTATTGTTTTATAAAAATGGAGATGAGAGTTAAGCTACGAACATTAGAGTTCCACCAAAATAGAAGAATGCCTAACTGCACCACAAATACTAGTGAACTCTCCTCCAAAACATCCTTACATCACTTTGACTACCATCAAAAAGCCCTGCTCTCATCATTTTAGAAAAAAACCCTATATATACATGAAACAGATGTATATCTATAAAATTTATAGATAGATTGAGATTGAGATGTTTATAAAACCAAGAAACAACCAAGAGAGGAAACGTACCATAGGTGAATCGCATTTAACGCATCAAAAAAACCCTTCAATTCACTTCTAAAACTAGAGGGATAGGTTCTCTAACCCCTAAGAATAGAAAATCCTAAGTTGGGTTAGAGAGGGAGTAGAAGTGGGTTATTTTGGATAAAAAAGGGATCCCATTTTTAGGAACCCTTAATTTTTAATGTCTCGCATGGTTAGCTTGCATGGTAAGAAAAGTCGTGAGCTAACCATGCGACTACTACTATCTGAATGGTTCCCCACATGGTTTCCTTGTATGGTTTGACAAAATATGTTCCAACTATGAATAATCCCATTTTCTCAAGTATCATGGTTTACCTAGGCTAGTCGTATATTTGTTAAATTGTTTTCCTTAACCATGTGCACATCCCTTTGCCTCTACCACATCGTGACTTGAAGGTTCTGCATGGTTTCTAGTAACTGGGTTCAAAATGTACACCCCTAGAAAAGCCTCTAAACATTCCAAAACCCTTCCAAACTCTCCCAAACATTACCCAACCACTTTATATACATAAAAATACATCAAACATGGTTACATAACTTAAATTAGGGTTAATAAATTTCCCATTTATATTGGTTTTAAATTTTTATAGCAGGAAAATAAATATTTTAGACTTTAGAATTGTTTGGTTGATTTTTGAAGAAAAGAAGAATAATTAGGTTAAACTTTAATGATTCTGGAAAACACCCTTAAGGACTAGTTTATTTCCAAGGAATGTTTAGAAGAAGGTATAATAGTGAATCCATCCCCAATAAATAATCTTAGGTGATCATGAAAGTATAAGCTATCCAATCATCAACTAAGGCATTGAACTTGGGTGATATCAAGAGGTGGTAAAAATAATTTCATGAATTAGTTTAAGAGAATAGTTATATACTAGAGGAAGGACCGATGTAAGTATGCATTGGTTGGGAGAACCAACACTAGGAGGGTCCAGTGTTTCTCATCTGGTGGCATCTCTCCATGTCTTGGGTAATCAATGATGTGACTCACCCTTCAAAACATTGATGTGGCATGGAAACACTTAGGGGACCAATTCATTATTTGAAATAGAATATGGGAACCATTTAAAAATTTTCATTTGGAATTTATCCTTCACCCTTTATAGTATTTTCTCACACAAGCATCATAGCTCACCATTATTCAATGAAAATCATTGGTCCACCATTGAAGGAAACATAGAATTGGTGAATTAATGGATACACATGAACCACATCCATAAGATTACATTTAAGAACATACCACGTAAAGGATTATAATGAATTCATGGAAACTTTTGAGTTTCATCTTGCCACTCTACACTGTGTAAGGTGTTACCATAACCACTTCATGGATCTTGATTGATTATGCATTGCACCTGGTGGGTGATAGATAGGGGTGGTGCGTCATCATTTACCATATGAATAATATCATAGGTTTCATTAATAATCTTTGAAACATGGATGTGTTCTTATATCATCATTTTGTATAATGAGAATAACAAGATTTTGAGAGATGGAGGTTATGTCGAAAGTGTTTTCTTGCAATGTGAATAGTCTCAATATGATTGTGGCTCAAGGTTTAGTGGCTTGTGAAAATTGAAAATATAGAATATTTTTTGAAATCTAGTAAATGGATAAGTAAATATATGTATGGGATATTACAACATGACATACTTAGTTTTACTATAAATAAGGAAGATGGAAAATGATAATTTCCCTAGAATATGGAGTTCTGGCATAGGGTTTGGCTATACAGTGAAGGTCCCATATATGGAACTCTTTCAAACTATTGTATTAATGAGTATATACCAATTTTTTTTTGGATACTCCATATCTTAGGGCTATTATTATAATATAATTAGAGTGAGGATGAGATTTATGGGAAGAATTATAAGTTATTTATGAGATTTAATGGTTTTCAAAAGGAAGATTTAAGATTATAGAATGTGAATCTATTGTGGACTAGATATTGTATTGATGTAAAGTGAATTGAACCATAATGGTCCTTATAGAATTAGTGTCAAGGAATATTTTTTCAAGATAAAAAAAATTTTAATTTTGGTTCTTTGGAACACTCTATAGAAATAAACATGTTAATAAGAATTCAAATTCAAATTCAAATCCTTAAAAGTTTTGAAGATCATTTATTGGAGGACATGACTTGGATATAAGGAGGATATAGTGATTAATTTACCCCTATGAATAAGTGAGGAATAAAATAACAAAAAACATGAATTTTAAAGATTGTATGCATAATTTTTTTATAAGGGATAGTGGATAAACCAGCTAATGTAGTTGCATATATTTTTTTTTCCTTTTAGTTTCTCACTATATATTCTTAAAAGTAATATGTTGGTTTTCAGCAATAATGCAATTAAGTATTCTATTATTTATTAACACTTTTATTTTAGTTCACTATCATTTTCCTTCTTTTATGATTATTAGTTCGTTCATGGAAGAAGAATAATCGATCATGAGTGATTGGTGTCATATATGTGAGTGGTTTCAATTAAAAGTGTTGTGTGCATAATAATCATGTTTATAATGTCCCAAACTAGTAACCACAAAATGGTTCCATGATATGGTGGGTTAAATGACCCCAAGGGTTCCTCCCTATATACTATAGGCTACCGACTAGCAGTGAGGGTCCAATGTGGTACATTGGGGAGACTATACCCCTATAATCAAAATAACATAGTGGTGTAATAAATTTGTTATAATAGAAGTTAAAAAAATGAGAACTAGAAAAATGGAAGTGAAACATCTATAAGATAATTAAAAACAATCCATCAATAGAAATACCTAAAACCGTATAAAAAATGATTCAATTTCATGTCTACAAACCAAATGAAATAGGAAAACATGGAAATAGGCACACTTACATATAGGTATATAAAAATGACCAAAAGTCCAAAAATACTATCTCTAGACAGTATCACAATACATAACTATGTCCTCTACTTCCCTACTCTCAAGCTATACTCAATCAAGCATCAGAAATTGGGTTTTTCTAATTTCCCTACATACATCCATGAAGTCAGTATGGGTACCAATTGGTAGCCTGAACAAGGTGTGAGATATAATCAGTAGACCAAAACCAACAGTGTCTATAAAAAATTCAACCTCTGAATATAAACCACAATTGTGTGAAACTATAATAGGTAATCAATAATGTAAGATATATATAACAAGTCCATGGAACAATATCTAAAAATAAGAAACATATAGTAGATGATAATTAATATATATATATATATAGTTTCATTAGCAAGTAGTTACCAGCTCAGCATGATCCACAAATGATTAGAGTAACAAACCAATATGGGCTAGTTCCCAAGGCACACAACCAAGAAGATCTATATCCTGAGATGTAAATGTATGTGGAAGTCTTAGGTACCATACCTCAATCCTCCTCAATGGTTTCATAACATATATAATCATACCTTGGGGTTGCAGGTGCCATACCATGATCCTCCTCAATTGTTTCATAACATATATAAACATACCTAGGGATCATAGGTTTCATAACTAGATACCCTATCTAGTTCCATACCATAATTTCATATGTACCATACCTACATAAAAAGTTTTTTTCACACTGATATGTAATAGGTGTCATACCTTTATAATTATTTGGTTATATATGGAGAAGTAATAGGTTCCATACCTTTATAAAAAGTTGGTTCCATACAAAGAGGTAACAGGTTCCATACGTTTATAATAATTTACTACCATATTGAGATGTACAAAATCAATCAATTTGAATAATAATAATAATATTTCAATGTTAGTGTCCATACCTAGTCATTTTTCCCAAAAGATAAGGTACACTCCCAGAGGAATATCTATCTCATTCCACATTCCACATATTCTAATAATTTAACCATTTTAATAGCATTTAATAACAAGGAAACTAGGGAATAATCCTCTCTAATTATATATTTTAATATAAAATGGATCCCACAATAGGAATGGTGAGATAACATTCCCAATGGGGTGGTTTAATGTAGGAAAGATACAAGAACAAGCCTTGAAGGTGGATCAGGTTGAGGTTGATAACCTCTAACCACATCTAGGTGAAAAAAGGCATCACAATTAAGGTGAAAAAAATTAATTTATGGATTTTTATTTAATTTGGGAATAAAAAATGGAATGTACGACATGAGGCACAATGGAGATAGTTTAAATAATGAAAAAATATTAAAGAAAAAGGTATATACCACATACCTTAAGTTTGTAGAGTAATACCCATGTAGTATTATCCCTTGGTTCAGTCTAAATCAGAAGAATATGAAAAAACATGAAAACACCAAAGAAATAAGGCATATGATCTTGTACCAAAATAACTCCACAAACATGAAGTAGAACAACAAAGGGATATAAATAAATATAAATCTTATAGGTGGCTATCCAATGCGAGAGACGAAACATGAATTGAAGTTTGGGCAGATAAAAAGGATCAAATCCTAGCTTGTGGCTGAGGAGAAGCTACTATAGATGAGATCCAGTCTAAGAGAGAAGATTTAGTATAGGATGAAAATAAAATAAAGTGGTTCCACCCCTTAAAAACCACCCATGTAATTTACACGGTGTGTATATTATTTACACATCGTGTAATGCTTGGGTTTTCCCCTTCTCTAAAAAACCGTTTACGCATCGTGAATTGGCATGGAAAAACCAATATACATCATTTATTGAATACACATTGTGTATTTAAATACATATCTTGTATTTAGTACACATCATGAATTTTTCATACATCCCAGTTCCATCCCTCTTATACCTTCCCTCCAAAGACAAACCAATTGGTAGAATGGTGTGGTTTCTGGGTAGAAGACAAAAGAAAAATACAACAAGGGTTTAACTAAAAATTAAAGGAATAACTCCTCAATTAAAAAAGATTGTATCTTACTACCACCCCCCGCCCTTAAAGTAAATTATCTTCAATTTTCCCTTCCATGTGTTGTAAAGAATCATCTGAGAATAATTTTGGCCACTAAGAACATATATCAGCCTCCCACTCATAGGTATCCTCCAATACATGTTTGTGATTCCATAGAACTCGTAGTAAGGTAACTAACCTTCCTCGATCTTCCTTCATGGTCTAGTCTATAATATAAATAGGGTGATCCTCAAAAGAAGAATCAATATCATGTTCCACCTCAATAGGCTGGAAAAATTGAGACAGGTCAAAATAGAGACAATGTAACTGAGTAACATGAAAAATGGCATGCATAGCCTAGTATCTATCATAAAGTTATTCCTAATATGTAATGGGTCCAACCCTTTCCAAAACATTAAATGGTTCAACAAATTGGGGTGATAGTTTACTTTGTGGCCTAAATAATCGACACCCCTACCTAGCTGATATACGTAAGAATACCCAATCCCCAACCTCAAAATCTAGATTTTATAAGTGATAGTCAGTATATGATTTCTTATTATACTAATATATATAAATTCAATTCAAAATAAATTTAACATTCCCTAAGGTATCCTAAATAGGATGAGATCCAGGTAATGTTACCTCACCTACCTCTAATGAGCACAAAGTTGAATGGAGAATCCTTATATATAGAACCTAATAAGGATACATCTCAATTGTATATTAGAATTTTTTATTATAATTGAATTCATATAAGGTTATATCTTTCTCCCAAGAACATCTGGAATCAAGGATTCATGCTCGAAGTAGGTCCCCTTTTACTAGTATTGTCTGTTCTGACTAACTTTCAGTATAAGGTTGAAAGGTTTTCTTCAAAAGCACCTATGTACCCAAATATTTCTTTAACCCCTTCTAAAACCTCAACATGAAATGATCTCCCCTATCAGAAACAATAGTACAAGGGTCCCCATGTAACTGTATAATCTCATAGACATATAGTCTTCTAAGATCACTTACTGAGATGGTCTCTCTGATAGGTAAGAAGTGAGTGACCTTTGTGTTCTTATCAACGATCACCCACACTGCATCACTACCTTGGGGGGATCTTAGTAACCCAAGGATGAAATACATAGTGACATCATCCCATTTCCACTCAGGATTGGGAAATTGTTGTATAATCGCTTCTAGACACTTCTGTTCTACCTTCACCCACTGGCCAGTAGAACACTGAGTAACAAAAATTACTATCTCCCTTTTCATACCATGCCACCAATATTAGTGATGTAAGTCACGATACATCTTGGTAAGATCGAGATGAAATTACAATAAAAATTCATGATAATCTTGCATCAATTCCTCTTGGATGTTTGTAGGTACCTAGACACATCCTTGAATGAGCGGGGTCTCATCCTCATCCACCAACCATCATAACAGTGGATCCTCACCTGAACCACTTTCTCTTTGTACTAGGCCCTTGGAATCTAATTCATGTCTCATAAAAACTCTCTCATTAAGTGAAGAAGTCACTACCAAATCAATAAGGATAGTTTTTTCATGATTCTTCTATACCTCTACACACATCTTAGAAAATATGTCCATAAGCGTTCATTCACTACTAGACTCCAAAACTTTCAGTGTTTGAGTCCTTCAGCTTAGAGAATCTTCTACAACGTTTCCTTTCCCTAGAATATATGAAAGATCAAAATTAACATAATTTAGGTATTCAAACCACCCTCTATTCCTAAGAATCAATTCATGCTATGTGAATATATATCTAAAAATTTTGTATTCTGTAAACACCAAAAACGATCTATATATAGGTAATTACTCCAAAAACACAAAGAGTGAACTGGGGATACCAAATTGAGATCGTACATTGAGTAATTTCTCCCATGAGGTCTCAAATTCTAGAACCCATATGCAATGACTCAGTCTTCCTACATTAGAATTTCTCTTAGACCGATACATGATGCATCATAATAGATTGTATATATTCTGACTGGCACTTGTAGAATAAGGATTTGTGGGAAATCCAGTCTCCCTTTAATCTCCTGAAAGTCTATCTCATAAGATTTTGATGATATAAGCATCACACCCCTTTTAATTAATCCCATAAGATGTGTTTATAGGCATGAAAAGTCCTTATTAAAGTACTTAAAATATCTAGTTATCCCCAAGAAACTACGTATTCCAAAAATGTTCTTGGGATTATCCTTGGTAAATATAGCTCTAATCTTCTATGGTTAAACCAATACTTATGAATTTGAGGAGATGTGTCCCAAGAAGTGCACCTTATCAATCTAAAAGTGGAATTTTATTAACTTATCAAACAGCTAGTGGTATCTCAGTGTACTCAGAATTTTTCCAAGATGTTTTACATGTTCATGTCGACTATGAGAATACACCAATATGTAATCTATGAAGAACACAAAAAGAAATCCAAAAGATGTGGAGAACAAATTCATCAAATCAATGAAAACATTCAATTCATTTTGTGACCGAAAAACATAACCATATACTCTTAAAGACCATACCAGTTACAGAAATAAATTTGAGGTATTTCTAAATGTATGGAACGTACCTCGAGATATCTTGACAGTAAATAAATATTCTAGAAAACCTAAGATCTTCAGATATGATCACAATTATCTTTAATACGAGGTAGAGGATACCATTTCTTTATAGTAAGCTGATTCAACTTCTAATAATACACAAAAAGTATGAGGATTCCATTTTCCTTCTTGAAGAAATGATTGGTGAACCCCAAAGAGAAGTAATGGTCCATATGAAACCCTTAGCTTTTAAGTAGTCTAGTTATCTATTGAGCTCCTGAAACTTATTAGTGGCCATCCTATAAGAAGGAATAGATACTAATTCATCTCATAGAACAAACTCAATAGAGAACTCCACCTCCCACATATAAGGTAAACTAGAAAATTCATCTAGAAATGCATTCCTAAAATGATATATTACATGAGGTAAGTCATCCTGATGTATTACCTAGTCATCCATATAAACACTAGCAATCTGGGTTGACACTCCACCAAACTCATGATGGTCTGATCGATCTATACCTTCCTATACATTCCAATCAACCTTGTAAAGATATTTTTGGATCTATGGTGATGTAAATGATACCCTATGGTGATAGCATTCCATATAGGCATGATAATAAACTAACCTATCTAACCCAAGAATAATTTCAAAACTATACATGTCAATTATTAAGAGGTTCTATAGAAAATTATAAGCACAAATCTCAAGGGGGGACTCACTACATTGGTTTACACTCTCAGAACATATACCCAAATAGGTATCAAGGGTAATCACCCCACATAAGTACTGAATTTCAAGTATAAGGATTTCAACAATAGGCACATAAATAAAATAAATCAAATACCATTTTTGAAAAAAAAAATATACCAAGGTAGATTCAACAAAAATAATACCTAAAACTATAGAAGGTCCAGGACTATGTGCCCACAACACATGCTATACTAAAAAACCTGTCATGTTTTGTAGCCCTGAGATACAACATGAATGACTTGAGATGGACCTCTATACTGATGTTGTCCTACTGGTTTCTAGATTCCATAGCCATGAACACCTCCTCAACCTGACTAGATGGTAGTACTCCATCTCCCTACTTGATGGGGATATAATGATCTCACTTCAAGACCTAGAGTCAGTGTTGATCTTCTCTCACTAATCACTGGAGGAAACTTTCTACAAAACCACTGTAAATGATCTATTCATCAGTACAATCAGCAATCATTTGGGTCCCTCTCACACTAAGGTTTCATATTCCTAGATTCCCACATTGATGATAGGCTACAATACTTCCAATACATCCTCTCAAACTGGTAATTTTCTCATGCGAGGTCTTAAATCAATGCTTCCATCCACAAGATACTACACTACTATATTAAGAGGTTTTTCTAATCTGATCCAGACCTCCATAATCCTTCATGTTACATTCATTAATATGATTCTAATTTACTATATCAGTTGTGGTTGTAAATTGTAAAAAATTTACTTGATAATGAATAGATTCCTGGTTCCATCCTTAAATTGTCTCACTTTTTTTTCTCATTAGTTGTATAGATAGCCAAAAATCATATAAAATATTTAAAATGATCTGATTAATCCACACCAGACATAGAACCATGTTTTAGGTTTATGAACTACCTAGATTGATCATTTATCAAGGTATCAAGGAAAAAAGGAGCCTTATAAGCTATATTATAGATCCTACAAATCACTGAATATCCCACCAATTTCTAGTGGATCCTTGAATAATACATATATCAAGCTTCATTCTCATCTCAAGATTTGTATCAAGGTGCTAAAAGATAGATAATATAGTCTCAATCCATAACTCTATTGCTTGGGGGACACCATCCCTTGAAATATTAGGTGGATGTTGTTGCGAAAACATTGATTTCAACTCTCCCATATAAGAGACGGGTCATAGAGAACCCTATATAGTCTGCATGATCTGCATAAATTCCTCTAAAAACTAGGGATCATCACCCACATTTGGGATATAAGGAGGTTTCGTATGTGGTACTATTGGGGTAATACTTTTAGCTTAGGGCCCACTACCTCTGAAGCATGGTCTTTACCACCCTCGAGGCACACGAATTAAGGACATCATGGTGGAATAGATCTACAAATTATAATCAAACACCTCATATAGGATTTGATAATAGTAATATTTCATTTATAATAATAGGACAAGTTCAATCCTTCCTACATAAAATTAACACCCCCATTAATTCTTAGTGATCCAATTATAGGTGATAGGAATGATCATAAAGAATATGAGAGATAATGTATACTACCCACTACTAAGTCCGAGTCTAGTTAAAGCACTATGTTTCACTGTAAGGGTCCCGGTATATAGACTACTAATTGGAATTTATAGTGAAAAACACCCTTTAATTTCCAATTGGAATCCCCATTTAACATCGGGAATATTTGGATTAAATATTTAAAAATTATTTCATTTAGATAGTAGACCAGTTAACTAAAATACCATTCACAATTTATACAATTATATTCTTTGTAAATTGAAATTGATAGTTCATATAACTACATACAAACCTTTATATTAAATATGTCATGACCTGTCCTCGGGGCCTGTGTCGTGACTACCCCAGGCCCGCCTTCCATAGGCCAGGGCCTGGCGACTAGCACCAAAGGCGAAATCCCAATAAAAGGGAAGGAATTTCCTTTAAACCTGTAACACACAAGACTGAAAACAAGCTGTAGAATAAATAAGTACTAAATATAGAAAGGAAAAGTGTGTTGAAAGTAAGTGGGCCAGAATACAAACCCAACCGAACAACAAGTACAAGTACAAGTAAAAAAGGGAAAACAGCTCCTGGATCTTCCACTGGGGAATCCTACCTGATGGGTAGGTATAGAACTTGAAAAAATCATTAGGAACATAGAGTATCAGGCTCCACTATATGATTTTTTCTTCATGTATGAGCCTCGCAGAAAGGATCACCATGAGGTCGGTTGGTGTCCCTATCAATCTGAAAACTCTCACGACAGCCTCCTGCCAATCCTCAGCTACATGTGGGTCTGTCTCTCCCTGGAACCTAGGCAGCCTCTGGCTCTAGAACTCGTGAAATACACTCAGAAGGTGTGCACTCTCTACTTCTGGAGCTAGTGGTATCAGTGACCTAGAAGGGTAGTCGTACCACTGGTACCTCCACTGTGAAGGGGCCCTACACCGAGGCCTCATCGGTCGGTGGGCTACCATCTTGTACGAAACTTGGAACCCTAGCTAGCTGCCTTCGTGGGGTCATCCTGAAAATAAACAGGTGTGACATGGTTAAAACTGTATACCTAGTGAGATAACACAAATAAATCACAAAGAAAACATTTTTCAAATGAAACACACATGCAATCAGGGTTTTCGTGCACTGAATCGGAAATCAGAAGTCATAGTCCTACTGTATGGATACGTCGACCACTGCACCAACACTGGTTTCCTTAAACTGATTACCACACCCAAAACACTTAACAATATTTCCATTAAAAGAATCAGAGTCCAAGTTATGATGTAGAACCAACTCCTCTGATACTAATTTGTCACGACCCATCCTCGGGGCCCATGCCGTGACTACCCCAAGCTAGCCTTTTATAGGCCAGGGGCTGGCGACTAGAACCAAAGGTGAAATCCAGACAAAAGGGAAGGCATTGCCTTTAAACCTGTAACACACAAGACTGAACATAAGTTGTAGAAGTAACAAGTACTAAATATAGAAAAGAAAAGTGTGCTGAAAGTAAGTGGTCCAGAATACAAACTCAATCGAACAACAAGTACAAGTACAAGTAAAAAAGGGAAAATAGCTCCTGGATCATCCATCAGGGAATCCTACTTGAAGGGTCGGTACAGAACTCGAACAAATCATCCCTAATGTGCAACCCATCTAGTCCAGCTCGAAGCAGCCTCCTGTCCGTCACCCACGACCTCGATCACTGCTGACCGTCGTCTGCCAAGAACACAACAAGGTGGGGGAGAAGCCCATGTAGGGGTGATTATAACAATACTCAGTAGGGGACCCCGAGACCCCCGAAGGTCTCCCAGAATCCACTAAGGATAAACCACAGAAGGAAGATACAATCACAAAGTATCAACCAACTCTACTTGGGTATATGCCCATACATATACGTAAGTTATCAATCACAGTCTGGATCCAACTCTCGAGCCCAAGCATAACCCAGTCTACAAAGGAATTAAAGTCAATAACCTTGATGATAATGGTTGGAAGACCTGACTCATATCACACAGGTATACATCTTTTCTAGAGTGATAGAGATGATCAGATGTAGTCACTAATTCATCTAAGTTGTTGAAACCACATAGGATATTGGACCAACTAAGCGGTCAGACCCACACAGGATATAGGACCAACTATGATTCATCTGAGCTGTCGGACCCACACAGGATACAGGACCAGCTAAGTTGTCGGACCCACACAGGATACAGGACCCACTATTCTTTCAGACCCACACATGATACAGGAATAGAAGTCAGAACTGTCGGACCCATGAAGGATCTCGGTATAGTAGTCATCGTTGTTGAACCCACTGAGGATTCGGGTATAGTAGTCATCGATGTCAAACCCACGGAGGATTCCGGTACAGTAGTCATCGCTGCCAACCCTAGGGTTCCCGCACACAGCACGCTCGATTCAGGGAGGTTCCACACCTCGAGCCAAGTATCAATACATAAACTATCACAAATTCCTGAGTTGATGTATCTCATAGTTCCGTCTCATCATAAGGAACCAAACGTGATAGACGGTGCGTAAATCGGATGTCTGGTCTGTGAGTTATTGGCATTTTCGTTCTAGGGGCCCGGTTGGTTTATAGGCTCAAACCAACCTGATCGTACCCCAACTACATCCAAACCTAAAGTGTAGTATGACAAAATAATCGTCTCGATCCAAGAATTCCATTGTCGTAGGCGGTTCTTTAATCGGACACCTGAATCCCAAGATAGGGGTGAAAGGTGAAATTGGCCATAGCGGGTCTGGCATAGTCCTTTGGTGGAAAAAAATTAAAACAGGCCATCCTTTGTCATTTTGGGGGTTGGAATAATCCTTTGGAAAGATTGAGAGAGAATAGATCTATCCTTCCAATGAAGAACTCCATTCTTTCCATGAAGAACATAATGATCGCTCCTCATCTCCGAAGAATGTGAAGCATCATCTTCTTCCTTCTTCAACTGGAGCAAAGATGAGAAGCACTACTGCCCACGAAGTATACCGAGGGTGTCGTCTCGACTCGTCTTCACCGAGCTCTACCTTATCCGATGTTGACGGAACGATGTCTGTCTTCTGCGATGTCCGTCTTCTACAATTCATCAAATTACAACGACAAATACGAGGTAGGGGGATTTGATTATTTTAATGTATGAATATACCCTCATTCCTCATTGTTTATTTTGGTTCGACAATGGCCTTTTTTTATCACCTAATGTGGAGGGTGTGGGCTGAACAAACACGGCCTGACAACCCTCCATTGGATTTTTGTTTGGTTGACGATGGAGGAAGAGCCGGAACGGCGCGGAGCCATCGCACCGCACCGGAGGAAGGGGGTCACGGCCATGCGGGCCACGACGGATGGAAGAGGCGTGGCGCCATCGCGCCGCGCCAAGGAAGCCTGTCGGCCGGGCCGCCCCTCAGCCGGGCCGCCCCTCGGTCGAGCCTCCCCTCGGCCGGGCAGCCCCACGGTCAGGCCACCATGGCCGGGCAGCCCCACAATCGGGCCGCCCCTCAGCCAGGCATCCCCACGGCCAGGCCACCATGGCCAGGCAGCCCCACAGCCGGGTCGCAACGGTCGGTCAACCCCACGGCCAGGCCTCCCCTCAACCGGGCCACCATGGCCGGGCTGCTCCACGGCCAGGAAGCCCAACAACCGGGCCGCCCCTTGGCCGGGCTGCCATGGCCAGGCCGCCCCACAGCCGGGCTGCCCCTCGATCGGGCCGCCATAGGCCGGACTGCCCTCAGTTCGGGCCATGCCCTCAGGTGGGGTCACACCTTCGGGTCATTTCATGCCTTGGGGTCGGGCGGCACCTTCAGGCCAGGCCAACCACTCGGGTCAAGCCTCACCCGCAGACTGGGTCAGACCTTGGTTCGAACAGGGTCTGTCCGACTAGGTCGGACCAGACCCGGACCCGCTATGGCCATTTTCACCATTCACCCCTATCATGGGCTTCAGGTGTCTGATTGATGAACCACATACAGCGATGGGATTCTTGGAGTGATACAATTATTTTGGCATACTCCACTTGAGGTTCGTACACTGTTGGGCTATGGTCGGGTTGGTTTGAGCCTAAAAACCAACCGGGGCCATGGAACAGAAATGCCAATAACTCACAAACCAGGCGTCTGATTGACACACCGTCTGTCACATTGGGTTCCTTATGATGAGACGGAACTACAGGATACATCATCTCTGGACTTTATGATAGTTTATGTATCAACACTTGGATTGAGGAGCAGACAGTCCCGGAATCGAGCGTGCTCTTTGTGGAAAACCTAGGGCTGGCAGCGATGACTACTATATCGGAATCCTTCGTGAGTTCGACAATGATGACTACTGTACCAGAATCCTCTGTGGGTTGGATAGCGATGACTACTATACCAGGATCCTCCATGGGTCTGACAGTTCTGACTTCTTTTTCTGTATCCTGTGTGGGTCCGACAGAATAACGGTTCTTGTATCCTGTGTGGGTCCGACAACTTAGTTGGTCTTGTATCCTTTGTGGGTCCGACAGGTCGGATGAATCATAACTAGTCATGTATCCTGTGTGGGTATGACAACTTAGCTAGTCCTGTATCCTTTGTGAGACTAATAGCTTAGATAAATCAATGACTACATTTGATCATCTATATCACTCCACAAAAGATGTATACATGTGTGAGCTGATTCATGTCTTTGAACCATTAACATCGAGGTGATTGAATTTACTTACTTTGTGGAATGGGTTGTGCTTGGGCTTGAGAGTTGGATACGGACTATGATTGATAACTTAAGTATATGTATGGGAATATACCTAAGTAGAGTTGGTTGATACTTCGTGATTGTATCATTCTTCTATGGTTTATCCTTAGTGAATTCTGGGAGACCTTCGAGGGTCTCAGGGTCCCCTACTGAGTATTTTTATACTCATCCCTACATGGGCTTCTCCCGCACCTTGTTGTGTTCTGTGCAGACGATGGTCAGCAGTAATCAAGGTTGTGGGTGATGGATGGGAGGCTGCTCGGATCTGGACTAGATGGGACGCACTTCAGGGTTGAGTTGTTCGAGTTCTGTACCTACCCTTCAGGTATGATTCCCCGGTGGACGATCCAGGAGATATTTTCCCTTTTTACTTTTACTTGTACCTGTTGTTAGGTTGGGTTTGTATTCTGGCCCACTTACTTTCATCACACTTTTCTTTTCTATATTTAGTACTTGTTTCTTCTACAGCTGGTGTTCAGTCTTGTGTGTTAGAGGTTTAAAGGAAATGACTTCTCTTTTATCTGGATTTCACCTTTGGTGCTAGTTGCCAGCCCCTGGCCTATGGAAGGCGGGCATGGGGTAGTCACGGTACGGGCCCCAAGGATGGGTCATGACAAAATAAAAGAACGAAATGGGTAATATAAGATCATTTGACTAGATGAATTTACATTCCCAATTTATAGTGGTACATGAAATCTCTAAATTAAAAATTACATTCATGTATTCAAAATCAACTAATGTACCACTCTATGTAACCTTAGTAACATAACTCAAACATGTGATAATTGATTAGTTAAGGAGGAATCAGTAACCTATACAATGAAACACCATTTAGGTTGATTCAAACACTTTAACAATGAAATATTTTATCCCCTTTTCCTATAGAAATGTTAGTTGTGTAATTGATATATCACTCGAGAACATGCAACAAGTATCATGCAGTTAGGTAATGAAACCTACATGTAATTGAATAATTCATAACATATTAATTAGCTAAGTGATTATAAAGATTCATGATCAATGATTCCATTCCATACTAGTCCAATGAAAAAATATAATCCAGTAACATTATAACAATATCATCACATATCATGTGTGTCACCCAATGGTGGAATAAAATAAACTATAATAGGAATAAACCATAACATCAAGCCTCATTCCAAGATATTTGGATTCTCTCCCATATGTCGTTTAGATGCTCCTAGTGTAGGCTTATTACCAAATTCCTACACTTCCTAGTCTCATTTTTACTATCCCAAAATTGTATGTCAATGAAAAGAAGCCTATAATACCAATTTGTAATGTCCTGACCCATTATCCAAAAAATGATGCCTCAATCTAGTGGTTTACACGGCCTCAATCACACATCCATGTTTGCTAGAGGTAGCTAACAAGTAGTGAGGGTCGAAGGTGTAATAGTGGGGAGACTACACACTCATAATCAGAGTAACATAATGGTGTGATAAATAGGTAATAAGGGAATCATAATAAATGAAAACCAGAATAGTGGAGGTAAAAAAAATCAAAATGATAATAACAAACAAGCCATCAATACCAATATCTAGTACCATATACAAAATGGTGTAATGTCATGTCTTTAAAAAAATGAAATAGAAAAACACGACATTAGGAACACTTACATATGGGTATATAAAAAAGACCAAAAATACCAAAAAACTATCTCTAGATAGAATCATGATCCATAGATCATTCATGTGCTTCCTCACTCATAAGATATAATAAATCAAGCATCTTCAATCATGCACTTTCCTCTTTCCCAACATGTATCCATGAAGTCCACTGGGGTACCAATCAGAGGACCAAATTGGGTGTCATATATACATAGTAGACCACCACCAATGTTGTCTATAACAAATCCATCCATTATATATAAACCATGACCATGTAAAGGTACAATAGGCAAGTAATAATGTAAGAAAAATATAACAATTCTGTGGCACAAGATATTGAATAAGTAGGCTATAATATATGTACATTGATATATCTATTTATATATATATGTATAAAGTATCATTAGTTGGTATTAAATAGCTCAATATGAGCCACATATGTAAGAGTAATAGACCTACATGATCTAGGTCCTAAGGTGTACAACCACGGCAACCTATATTTGGGGATGTAAATGTATACGAAAGTTATTGGTTCCGTACCTCGATCCTCCCCAATGGTGCCATACCATATAAAATCATACATGGGCCGAAGGTTCCATACCTTGATACCCTAGCCGGTGTCATACCTTAATTTCATAGAAACCATAACTTCATAATACTTACATTCTATTTCAAGATATAACATGTTTCGTACCTTTATAATGATTTGGTTCACACTAAGAGGTAATAGGTTCTATACCATTATAATATTTTGGTTCCATACTGAGAGGTAATAGGTTGCATAACTTTATAATAAGTGGGTTCCATACTATGATGTCCAACATCAATCAAGTAGAATAATAAAAAATTCAGGGGATATGTTAGTTTCCATAGCCATTCTAGTTTCTTAAATAAATAGTTACAAGCCCAAAGAAATATCAATCTCATTCCATGTTCCACTAATTCCAATCATTAAATAATTATAATAGAATTTAATATCATGTAAAAGGACACATAATCCTATCAAATTTTCTATTTCAATATAAAATGGATCCCAATACAATTACGGTGAGCTCACACACCCAAGAGGGTGGTTTAACATTTATAATATACAAGGACACACCCTAAACATAGTTCAGGTTGAGGTTGACAACCTCCAACCACATATAGGTGAAAATGGGTTTCACAATTAAGGTGAAATAATTAATTTATTTCTCATCATTTAATTTATGAGTAATGACCATAAGGTCTGGTGTGTGACACAATGGTGATAGTTTAAATAGCAATGAAACCTTTGGGAGAAGTTATATACCACCTACCGTAAGGTGATATAGGATTGATTGTCCATTATCTTACCTTGGTTCATCCCATATCATAAGAAAATGAAAAAATTGAAAAGCACCACATAAATAGGGAATATTATCTCATATAAAAATAACTCCTTTGGTAAGAAGAAGAATGATTAATGGGGGGAAAGGGAATGGAGATCTTACCAGTGGAAATCTAATGAGATAGACGACACTTAAAACAGAGTCTGGAAAGAGAGATGGGATCAAATCCTAGATTTAGGCCAAGGATGAGATCCTCTTTTAGAGAGAAGAGTAGATAGGGGACTAAAAGAAAATAAAGGGGATCTACCCCTTTAAAAAATAAATGGTATTTACAAAGTGTGTAAATGATTTAGATGTCGTGTAATTATCAGGCTTTCTCTTTCTGTAAAAAAAATTACATGGTGTAAATTAGCCTAGCCAGACCAATACATATCTTCTATTTAATACACATTGTATATTTAAATATACACTATTTCTTTATTAAATATTGTTAATTTTTCCTAGATATAAACGATAGATCTCTTCTACCTTCCATAAAAAGAAAAACCAACCAACCTAAAGGTGTGTTCTCTAGGTTATACAATAAGGGTTTAACAAAAAATTAAAGGAACAATACCTCAAAGTAAAAATTGGTATATCACAAAGTTTTTATTCAATAAAGAATTATTCTTATCAATTTTTAGTACACTATACTTAATTTTTACCATATCCTTTATTTTCATCGTGAGAGGGATAAAAATTAGGGGATGATGCCTAATGTAATAGAGGGGGGTAGAGAGAGATATTCTATTTAAATCAAGCTCTATCATTTGATATTAAGTTTAATGCACCGAGGTTTGTTAGGTTTCCTTGGACAAAGGGATTAATGGGAATACATAGTTTTATTTTTCATCAACAAAACAACACTAATTACCCCAATAAGTCTCTGAAATTTTATTTTCATGAATTTTACAAGTATAGTTTATTGTTTTTACCAAAGAAAACCCATCCCCATAAATTTTTCCGCACATTAATTTTTAATTTATTAACTAACTAGTTAATAAAATTATTTTTTTAGTTACTATAGTTTAATTTCATAATCAGGTATAAAATTATGATGACCTAACAACAGTATTGAATATTTTTAGGGGGATAACTTGTTCTCGATGGGATCATCCTCATACATACACATCACAAAACTCTTAGGTTTATTATTAGTTTTGGTATATATTAAATCTAAAATTTGGTACCCTATTCGAAATAATGAAATTTTTAGGTTCTATCACTTTTGTGTAACCGTATCTATGAAATCTTGGAAACCAGAAATGTTTAAAAACTGATTACTTAGGCTAAGTCTTTCCTCATCCCTTTTCTTTTTTCTAATATTAGCTTAATGTATAATTTTTTTTTATTTTTGTTCCTTTTTATATGATAGGGTATATTTGGGATTTTGGGTACATATTTTCAAGATGAATAGATATATCCAAATGGTGATCAAATTGGATATTATCATAAAACAAATTTTAATTATCAAAAGGTTGATTGAAATTAAAATCATGTATCCACATTCACAACACACTAGTATCACTATACATAGCTCTAGAATTGTAAAATAATCCCTCATAGTAGTGAGAGACTATAGTGGAGTTAAATAACATTCTAGTTAAGTACCATTCAATCAAGATAAAAAATCATATGGTATTTACACCATATAGATAAATGGTATATGTTTAATATAATAAGTTTCCCTAATCTATCGATATATGGCATCAAGGTGAAGATCCTTCAATCAAAGGAATCAAAAAATTGTTCTTTCATAGAGGAAAGTTATTAGAAGAAAAAAATAAATTATAAACTAAAAATAATTATGAAAGGAAGAGGTATTGATGGATAATTTTACAAAATAAAAGTATATTACATGATCAATTATTGATTCCATCCAAATAAGAATCATAAAAATCACAAAGGAAGAAACACCTAAACATGGGTTTTACCTTCCCCAACAAATTAAAGGAAGAAGAGGATAGTCTGGACTCACAGATCACATGCGCCTCTAAAGTCCTCACAGTTGTGTGACCATTTCAAGGTCATGTGATGTCTCCACATGTAGCATATAACCATAAGTGATTCCCTTCGTGCCCCTTTGATTAACCTTCATGCTCTTGCGAAGTCCCTATAAACAAAAAGGGTCTTCAGTGACAACTAAATGGTTTTTTATTGGAAATTTCATGATAAAGCATGAAAAATCCTTTGAAAATAAGAGGGATGATACAAAAAGGTAGAGACCCCCAGTGGTCATAAAGATCATGTATTATATCCCTGATGGGAAGGATAAATTTCCTTGATAATACCCAAGAAAACTAATGAGACCCCTAAACCATTGTAGGATCCAATAAAGGAGATAAAGGATATGAGGTTAGAGGTGTTCCCAGTTGATTAAGGACATGTGATGTGCTCCTGAAGATTCACAAGATGCCCCAAGACCCGGGTGATATGTCCAAATCACCTTACGAAAGACCTTTAGCTTGTTAACATCACCACATTCAAGTCCTCGGGTGTGTCTAGGAAAATATATGACACTCTAAGAATGGAAAAATAAATTCGTCCAACAAAATGCTAGTGCACCCCCATATAACCCATATTGCTCATGCGATGCATCACCCAAAAATAGATTAATTGTCATTGATGTCACTCATGAAACCTCATATGAATCACAACCTTTGTAAAATAAAACAAAGGAAATAAAAAGAGGGAGGAAGCATAAGGTACTCATGGTCGTAAAACACTTGCGATGTGCTAAGTAATTCCACAGTATTGTCCAGTGATATCTCTAGAAAAATGATCCTTGCCTCGCGAAAATCCCCCGAAAAGTCACCAAGAATATCGTGGATGCCTTTCAACATGCACTTGGATCTTATGATGGCCATTAGACATGTCAACATGACAATAATAAATTTCTTCGACACATCTTTATGATCAAACAATTCCCCATTAATTGGATATAATCCGATAAAAGGATTATTGATGTGTGGGACTCACAACCACTGGAAATTAGATGATGCCATTGGAGTGGCCATGGTAGAGACTCATGAAGCCATGAACTACCAATCCCCTTTGCAGACTCTAGACTGACTCATGATAGATATGTTGTATAAAGCACCATAAAATTGGGGTGGAGATGCCTATAAATTCCCCACTACAATATGAAAAACAATTTGGATTCTGAGACTCTATATACTTGGACTATATATGAATTGACTCTCACTTTCAAGGGATTTCTCATAGAAATCGATCATGTGATAATAAACTTTCCCTCAGGTAATATACTAGAAGATAGTTGAAGAAATCATGTGCCACACATAAGATTCTTTTTGTGATCATTTATAGATCATGTGAAGGACCTCTTGCAAGACATTGGAAGAACATATCACATTTATTTTAGATCACATGAGAATCAAAGGAAATGGTATTAAATAAACTTAAGGCCTTTGCAACACAAGGCTTAGAACCAAGATTAAAAGTGGAAGACTTAAGTGGAATACATTCTTGTTGGCCCTCATGTTCTCCATACGAGTAACCCAAAGACACAATATATCACAAAGACATGTTGCCCAAATCTCATGAAACTCCTACAATATGCTATCTGGGACACACAAAATCCTCCGGAAATTTCAAAAAAAGTTGCATGGTCCTCTCATAGATACCACTTTGGTCTCGTGAAACCCTATGGGTCTATCATCCAAAAAATTTAACATCCTTCTGATATACTTCCTGGATCATATAAGAGTGTTCAATCATATCAGTCATGTCTTGTAGATGTATCTAGGTATAACAACACAGTTCTCGTGACACCCTTTGGGAAATTCAGTTAAGACTCACAATTCCCTCCAAACATGTCAGCCATGATATGTGATGGCCTATGGAGGGAACCATCTAGATCTTCTGATGTCCCCCAGACAAGTCGACTGGGTCATGTGAAACCCTTTAGAAAAGAATGTCAGGTCAAAAGGGTATCCCAAAACATGATAACATTGATTGTCCTCAGCATGAAATCCCCGATCAATAGGGAATCCTCAGTTTTTAATCCTTGACATAAAGGGAAATACAATGACTTTGATTCCTGCCATATTCAGGATATATAGGCTACATATCCCCAAGGTTTGAGCTCCATATTTATCATCCATAGTAATCTCATCATCTAAGTCCCTTATATGAAGTAATGTAATTGATCATTTTATTACCATTGTTTCTCAAAATGATCATGGATCATGTGGGCTTAAGGAATTACATTGATCATTCCATCTTCACTATAAACCTCAATAATGGAATAGGGAAGGGTCAGTGTGTAATCTCCGATATAAACTGAACTATGGTGACTCTGATTCCTACGATAAGAATGATGTATTGGAAATATCCTCAAGACACGAGATCAAATATTCAGTGTCTCAGTACCCAAACACATTTCCTCTATGCATGATGTTAAATTGCACAGGTCAAACGAACTATGGGGGTTTTGATTCCTAAAACAACTTGGACACGTAGGATGCCAAATAATGTCTTGATCACCTCCTCAGAATATTAACTTCCTCCTTATATGGTAGCACTTTCCGAAGCACTTGGTTATATGGATTCATTATATAAGAAGCCACCCATTAACTAAAAATAATGGATAACCTCATATACATACAGATGTACTAGATAAAAAGATCTCAATCTTGTTTATATAAAATATAGTTAACCCATAATAATTTTCTTGGTTAATCGATCCTTTATCAAGGTTAGTGTGAGATTCATGAACAAATCTAAAATCTATAAGAGAGTCTCATATTAGGATACAATTCCCCCAAAAAGGGTGTGATGATCCTAACCTCCTATCCTCTTGACCAATGAGAGCCCCCAAGAGTCATTGGGCCAGAAAACCTAGATAACCACTAGCCTTTGGAATGAAGGTATGTACCCATCTATAGATAGGGGAACCATTTGGAATTTCTTTGAAAATTAACAATGGTAGCCTGACAAGAAAAACTCTTTGCACGCTATAAAAACCTAAAGAAACTGAAATGGTGAACCTAATATGAATCTCTCTAATAACATAATGATCAGTTAACCATGTGTCTGGACACTTTTTTTGCAATCACTATACAAAAAAATCATAATAATGGCATGATCTTATTGATGATCCTTGGTAATCAGGGTTCTTATGAAATAAGACCATCCTCATTTTGACAAGTCCTAATGAGAAGAATGGAAGAATTAGGGAATATCAGAACAATCATGTTAACCATTCATATCAGGTTGAGAAAATTATTCCTATGATATTTCACCAATTGGTAATCTTATTCCTTGTTTCTTTCATGGCAGCAGATATTGAGAAAATAATGATTCGAGACTATGTCTTCATCATGCAGCATTCACTCTAATAAATCATATGCTATTGTGAACAATGTGGGTCATCAAGTGACCTCACTTTCTCAACATCTCCAATAACATGTGGAGAATATTATGGTTCAGGAATACCACCATCACATTACAATATGAATCATTCAATATTCTCATGAGATTTTTTAAACACAGTAGTTGGTAAGTCCGCATCACCCAGAAAAGGCTATTACTAAGCCAGTATCCCTTGTTGCTCTAACCAACCACATCAGGAGATTATCCCTAGGGTGTGACAAATTCCACCATCCATATCTGATGAAGGTAGAGCAGTAAGATGAATATGGCCCCCTTCTTTTTTAGGTGCCACCAAGGAGGGAACTTTTCAATCATTGTCACCAACATCATCCCACTGATAACCATCAGTCGCCTGTTAGGGTACCATCTGACACACAACAACCTCTGATTCCCACTCATGGTCTACAAAGAAGACTCATCACAGGAGTAAGGATTTGGATATCTAGGAGAGGTATCATATCCTCTATCTATAATGATTCCTACTGGTATATTCTAGAAGGAACCATAAAGCATGATCATATCCCTACTGGCTTAGAATAGGCTTGTAGTCATATTCCCACAAAATCATAGGGGAGGCTCATATTCACACCCTCATGCATGTAGCCCATTAGCATAACCCAATGTCACAAGGAGGAAAGAACTGGGAGAATATCCCCACTTCAATTGAATATGTCTTCCAATAGAAAATAGAGACAAAACATTTAAAGGCTTATATCCCTAAAAACACTTTTCTAAAATGTCAATATAGTTTAGAAACATTTGAAGAACTCTGATGGCACATTCCACCACTATTGAAGATAAAGGGAAAGGCTTATATTCCTATCTCTACATCCAAGATAGTTCAACACCTTGATCATCACAAACAAGTGGTTGTACCATAGAAAACACACTCTCTTGCTACCGATAGGGAGGATTATCATCATATTCCGATGAAGGGTGAGGCATCAAACCGGGAACTTACTCCCATTCCAACCAGGGCTCACTAAGTCAGAGTGGAACATTCCTTGGGTCAGGGGCACATGCCTATCAAAAATGTATAGTGGCATATTCCAAAGTCCAAGGATCGAGATCATATCCCCATTCTTTCCAGGGATCACCAAGTGAGAGGGTCATAATCCATGGGACAGGCTCATATTCCTGTTGAATAAGTCTAGAGACATACTCTAAAGGCCTAGGATAAGGAATATATCACCATCCTGGTCGAGGCAGACCATGTGAGAATGGAAAAATCCTCAGGGAAGACTCATATTTATATCATTGGATCATCCTAATGTATTACAGTAGATCATATAAGAAAGGCATGTATTTATACATCCGTCAATGAATGACTACACCATCATCATTCCATGTAAATAGATGAGGAGGCTCATATTCCTTCTCCCATTCTATAGGTATATTGGCCTATTTTAGTAAGGAATTAATTTTCAAACTAGGCTCATATTCATATTCCAACCAAGTTTCACCAAGTGATAGTAGCACATGCCTTAGGGAAGGCTCATACTCATACCAAGAAAGATAACTAGCATATCTTAAAGGCTCAAGATTGGGCTCATACTCTCATCTTGACTGAGGCTCACCAAGTGAGAATAGAACATGCCTCAGGACATGATCATATCCCTATCAATAATGTGATAATGTATTGGAATATTCCAACAACTTATTATTAGTGGTATCATGTTACCATAACACTAGAAATTTATATACATGTTTTGACACTCGTCACATAGTAGGCTCATATCCCTACATAATCACAAAAGGAAGGTCGACATATCCCAACCATGATGCAGAACGTGGACCGTATTCCGAATTTGTTCAATGTTAGTGTCCTTAATTATTTTTGAGACATTTTCTAAATGCCCCACGGGTCTATCGACTCTTCTATCGACGTGGAAGTATAATTCATTCATTACCATGATATTTCATCTCGTGGTAGTATGGAGATGTATCGTAGGGACTCTAATCTTGACATCCACCTTGGTCAACCTCCCCAACAAGATATCTCCTATGGGAAAGAAAATAATCCCTTTTTCCAAGACACCTCCATATAGAGAGGTGAACCAAACCCCAAAACCATCATATAGAGAGGTTCTTGAAACACTGGGGTCAATTGTATGCAGTTCCCCCATCAACTTCCAACAACATTCCACTCCCATCAGTAGGCCAACATCAAATCCATATTCTACAGTTTGACTGGATGTATTAATGTATGTCTAATGGTGAGGATTACAAAATTGACATATGTAGAGAGTAATCAATAAAAAACCTCCCCATAATGTTTGAGACCCTCTCTACTTCCATCTATGAGATCCCTGATGAGCTAGAAAATTAGTGCATTCCTTACCTATGATAGAATATGTGGGATACTCATTAGTGACTGAGTGATTGGTGTCACCCTTATATAGGTTAAGAGTTTAACCTTCATAAAATTAGAATACACTATTGTTATCTCAACCTAGCTGCACTCTACATGGTCTAAGATTCAAAATTGGAAATGAACAGTGCAAATCTACAACACGCTTGTCGTCATTGCCTCATTACACTTCAGCAGCTAATCTTAGAATCCACATAATTCATCCATATATGAGGATGGGGAATATATGGAGCATTATAATTTTTTGATCCCTTAGAAAAATATAACCCCTCAGATATGGAATCCTACAAGGTTATAGCCTCCAGTGAAATTTGGGGACCGGGTAATGCCTAGGCTAGTTGGTTACTACAACAGAATTCCCCTTCTTCAAGGGTTCTCACACACCACGTACGGGGAGATAGGATAGAAAAAAAGATTTCAAAAAAGTCTTCTAAAGATGACAGTTGGACATTACAATCACAGATATCGAATTAATTATCCCTCATACAATATCTCGTAAGGAATGGTTCTCACCATGGTCTTCCATCGCACACAGCTCCCACGTGAACACAACTATGCCGCATCACGCAAGCCATAGTAGCTGCTTTCGTAGCATCCGTACATGAGAGGACTCGTCCCCCTACTCTATGTGAATATATACCACCTCTTCCACCAATCAGATCATCAATTCCTAATAGGATTCAAGACTTACTCTCGACTACCGCAAGTGAACACCAGCCCACCAGGCTGGGAAAATTTATTTTTTAATCACCATCGCTAGGTTCATCATCCCCTGATAGGATCGTGGAGAAATCATTGGTGGTTCTAGATCACCCCTACCCCACTAGGATGGATATATTTATATCTTTATTTTTATCCCAATAATCATCGAGTCCCCGACTGGAGTCATTAGATCCTCAACAATAGGACCAATCCATGACAATGGCGACCCCAAATGACCCCCACCCCACAAGTCTGGGGGCATTTTCATCATCATCATCACCACAGAAGGAATTAGTATTCTCTAGGTGGGAAGGGAGAAATTAATGATTGGTTTCTCACATATTCATCCCACCATATGAAAAACCTCTATTGGTTGGGGCTCACTCAAAACAACTATCGGAAACCCACTCAAAGTCATTATTATTTGGATGATATGGGAGGAGCATACGCCAAAGGTAATCATACCCCACTGGGGTCACAATCCAAAAATCCCAACATGGTAAAGGTTTTGAATAGTGAACCTTATGGAAGATGTGAAGAATAAGCTTGTTTCTTAGAAAGAAATGAAACAACCACCATTTCCCAATATAACTTTGTGAATGACTTCACCATCTACATGGCCGACATCGATCAAGACACAAATACAGAAGGATGGAAAATCAAAAAATTACACTAGGAGGAGGATTATTTGGATGCACCAAATGTTTTTGTGCACACCCGGAACCAAATGAGGATTCAAAATTTAGAACTATTGAATAATGAGATTTTACCTCCTCAATAGAATAATTGTAATGATAATGGGAATCAGGTGACTAAATATTAGTTTCCAACAAACATAGGAACTGTTGTCACAATATGAAAGCGAGATATGAGATATTTTGATACTCAATGAGGAGATACTCGAGAGAAATATTCATTATAGGTATCATCTCTAGCCAGAGATGAATATACTCCATCCCACTGATAAACTGGAAAGGGAAGTATCTAAATATCAGTTTTCATCTAGATCTAGATAGCCATTCTACATGAATGAGGAAGTTGAAAATGATTAGGGCATCCCTATATTGCATTCAAAGCCACTTCCTCTCCTAGGAAATCATTCTGTCATAGGAAGAATCAAGTATTTGCGGGATATGAAAGTGGGACCACTTGATCAGCCATCACCCACTGCATGTGGATGGGAGGCAGCTCAGGTACCAATTCCCTTTGAGTTACTCAATGTCATTGAATCCCTGGCTACTCAAATAGAATCCATGTAAGGGATACATTCATGTATGAAGCTTAAAATAAATGATTATCCCAAATGTGTGGATGATACTCCACCTCCACCCAACTTCGAAAACTCCACCTTTTCTACCTTTGACGGTGTAGGTGACCCTGAAAAACATTTCACACACTTCGTATCCCGATGTTGGCTGATGATGGGCCCTAAAGATCAATATGAGGCAAAAAAACTAAGGTATTTAATACATACACAGATAAGGACAGCCTATATTTAGTACTAAAGTCTTCCAATGGGATCTACTGCAAGATGGGAAGACCTTCATTGTCAGTTCCTTTATCAGTTTAGTTCAACACTGCAGAAAAACTAACGGTCAACCAACCGAAGTCCAAGAAATGCAAGAATGATAGGGTGTCTGATTTCATATTAAGGTGGAAAGGTTTAACCTATTCCCACAGCATCCCCCTCTCATAGGAGAAACTGATGGAACAATATGTCAAAAATCTCAGGGATGAGTTGAAGACACCCATAATACCCATGAAATATCTAGGCAGGTTTTGAGAGTTCTATGAAATAGAACAATGTCTTGAATAGTCCATTCAGTGAACCCGATCCATGTCTCGAATCATGACCGAAGCACATGAAAAGAAGCTATAAAGAGTATAATTTGCAGCTATCGCTCTCAATACCATAATAGTGCCCATCAAGGTACCTAGGAAAACTTTGAACCACCCATCACCTCCAACTGAGGGACAGAATCCATAGAATCACCATAAGAAAGAAGTATTGAGAAACCAGGGTCACCTGGGATTTGGGGAATGGAAGAAAAAATTATACTCTTTTTGAAATGAAAAAGTCCTCAGTTATTTCTTGGCATCCATTGATAATAATATTCTCACACTCCCACAACCTAGAAGGCCTGAAGAAGTCAACCTCACTAACCATCTTGACTATTTCCCTTTCCATGGAAGGTTGGGTCATAATTTCCAGAATTTATTCTTCTTCAAGGATGTCCTTCAAGGCATGGTCGACTCTATATAGGTGATGCTATAAAATTACCTAGAGTAGGTTACTTGGATAAACATAACCCAATCAGAATAAGAGGATGGTTGGTATAAATTTCAAGCCAGACGAGTTCAAAAGTTTGACAACTAGATGACTCGAAAAACAGTTTATCAATCGCACATATCTCAAAAGTCACATTTTTGTGAACACATGGTAGATCCACAACCAAATAAAGATACTTCAGATGTTCATCCCATAGGTGGGAATAGCCACTAGAATTAGTAAGAAATTGAGGATGAAGAGTCATATTTCACTCCAACATAATCCCTAACTCTTGGATATTTCTTCCCTACAGCATCTACAGTGTGTGAACCTCCCCACCAAATGGAATCGTCATAATATGAAGAGTACATATTTGGTCTTTTAAACATAATATACTTGAAAAATCCCTTCTTTGATGATGAGAATGCCCTAGAATATGGTTTTCCAATATATAACTGGGGAATGAGAGGTCATTTACATTGGAACCGAGGATATAGGGGACAACACAGCCATAGTTGGACTCAATATTCAAGTCATATCCCCCTGGAAGACATATATTCAGTCATGACTCATGGGAAAGTTCTCTGGTAGGCTCAGAGAAGACTTGGAGGAGCCTTATAGCCCTCCAATAGTTTACAACACCCAATTGTATTGCATAACCACTTAGTGGGGGGTCCAATTCGATCAACCTAAGAAATAGGGAAGGTCGTTTTAACCTACACCACTGAAAGCTGATACTCCGTAAACCTATACACAAACTATTGTTCTATCTACATCAGATGCTCCAGCTCCAGATCTTCAAGCCCAAGATCAGCCCCATATCAGGAAGCGCTGACCTCGGGAAAAAAATTTCATTGTTCTGAAACAGGTTGCTGCAGTCCTAGCCAAGCTCTCAATCCCTGATGCACTCTATATTTCAAAATAACTCATGGATGCACTCTATGAATCCCTCTAGAGTCCACATGAATTCTAAATAGACTTCATTGCTATTGTGGTCTATCGAGTGGAGACCATGTCCTTAGGATTTCATGTCGCAATCTCATTCACTGATCAACATCAAGAAGAGGTCATCCAAGGGCACATCGGGCCCTTATATGTGTCAGGAAAACACAATAATGTCAATTTCCCAAGGGTGCTGATTGATAACAGATTTTGGATCAATTTTGTCCCAGTTTTAACTCTTCGATGTTTGGGGTATAGTGAAGAGAACTTATCCCCTACAAAGTTGATCATTCAATGATTTGATATTAATGAGAAAATACCCCTTGGGAAGATTAGACTCAAGGCCCAATTTAGGGAACTAACATATTATGATGAGTTAATGGTAATATAGTAAGACATTGCAAATAATTCCCTACTTGGAAGTCTCTGGCTTCATAGACACTTGGTGGTACCATCAATATTCCATCAATGTCTAAAGTACCCCATCAATGGAAATGTCATAATATTACATGGTGACATCACCCCCTTAGAGACTTGCGAAGCCACATATGCTGAAGTAAATTTCTATAAGAAGGGAGGTAAGAAATCAATGTAAGATGATTATATATAGGTTGTAGCATCCAAGGGATTGGGGACAGCTCCTTTGAATCTATTGAGCATGCTTGATAATGATTATATGATACCCATAAACATGGTCGAAGTAGAAGATATAATCCCAAAGTTCCAAGCCCCTCCTGTCCTTAGTGATAATGTAAAAGATAATCAGCTCTGTCATCTCTCTATAATGACTCAGGTAGAAAGGGATGGTGATGTCCCTTTTAATAGCATCCCTCACCATAACAGTAACTAAGAGGCCCCCAAATTTAAATCTTCACCTGAATATGTTTCAACTGACTTAGAAATGGAAGGGGATGAGGATGATCTCACTAAGGGACCTCCATAATTCAAGGAAGGTGTCTCCACCACCATAGATGAGAACAGGAAGATAAATATCAGAATATAAGAAGAATCATGTCCTACACTGATTAATGCCTTCATTAACCTTGAAGAGTAAGACATGTACATTGAATTTATAAAGAAGCACCTATATGTGTATTCATGGAACTATACAGAAATTTTTAGACTGAATCAAGATGTGGATATGCACCATCTTGGACTGTCAGGTGAGCATCAAGGCTTCAAGTTGGTATCTAAGAGGATGCACCCCTCACATTCCACCAATATAGAGGTGAAGGTTGACAAATTCATAAACGAAAACCTTGTATGAGAAGTTCAATACCCAATATGGATTGACAACATCATCCCTATAATGAAGAAGAATAGGCATATTAGGGTCTGTATTGACTTTAGAGACCTTAATCGACATTTCCAAAAGGAAAAATTCCCATTTCAAATCATAGAAATCTTGATCGATACCACTGTTGTCTTACAATACATTTTCTTTCATGGATGGGTATTTAGGGTAAAATCAGTTTAAGAAGGCCCCTGAGGATGAAGAATCCACCACTTTAAAATTCCCTCAAAGAATCTTCTTCTATCATGGCATTCCCTTCAGATTAATGAATGTTGGATCCACATATCATTGCACCATGTATCGCATCTTTAATCCATTTTTGGGAAGGATAGTCAAGTGTAATGTCGATGACCTAGTCATTATATCCCAATGGTGATGTGATCATTTCACAGATCACCATGAAATCATAGAAAATTGGATTTGGCACCATCTAAAGTTAAATTCTCTAAAGTGTTCTTTTGGGGTAACATCAGGAAAGTTTCTTGGATTTTATGTATGCTTCCATCGCATTGAGGTTGATCCATAAAATACTAGTGTTATGTGAGAAATTTCACCCACATAAATCAAAAATAACTGAAAGTACTCTAAGAGAACCTCGCTTACATTAGGAATTTTATATCCAACCTATCCAGTAAAGATATCTCCTTCACCAGGCTAACGAAGAAGGGATTACCCTACTAATGTGATAATGAATGTCAAAGATCCTTCAAAATTCTCAAGAATTACATGTTTTACCCACCAGTTTTGATGCCTCTAGTGGAAGGGAGTCCACTCATCTTATATTTGGTTGACATGGAATGCTCACTAGGATCCCTCCTCACACAAAAAATGATTTGTGGAACAAGAATAGTCTCTATTACGTCAGCCTAACTATTGATAGGAAATGAGACCAAATACTCTAATGTAGAGAAGAAGTTCCTTGCACTAATCTTCACAATGAAAAGTCTGAGGCATTACGTGTAGCACCGTGAAGTCCACCTAGTCTCTCGTATTAACCCACTCAAATACATCATGGGCCGCCCAATGTTGATGGGGGGATTGGATCGATGGGTTTCATTCTATTATAATATGAAATTAAGTTCATATCACAGAAGTTAGTGAAAGGGAAATCCTGAACTGATTTCCACACAGCACATCCTGCCACAAAAAATAAATTGAATGACACCTAACTCTTTGATGAAGATGTTTTTTATTCCCATGAAACTCCATGAACATGGGATATGAACTTTTATGGTTCCCCCTGAATTCCTTTGGGTATAATAATGGAATTCCTGAAGCGCAACCAGGTTATTCTAGGAATTTTATTCGTTTCTCTTGACAAAAAAAATTTCCTTATCTTTCTCACTGTCTGAAGGCTACACAAATGATGAGTATGAGTACCAACCCCTCATCGTTGGATTAGAACTATCCCTAAAGTTTCACATAGCCATCTAGAATATCAAAGGGGACTCAGAAATAGTGATAAATCATATCAATAGAGAATATTCCCTCAAAAAGGAGGAATTGGATCCTCTCATAAGCTATGTTAGGGTATTGATGGCTAAGTTCCCGTTTGATCCCACATTTCATTATGTCCCTCGATCACAGAATCCTCATGCCGATACACTATAAAATGTAACTTCCATCTTGTTCGACCATGATCAGGAGGAAGTAACCTTTTATATTACACATCGAAGAATAGTCTCAACAACAATTGTCTTTGATATGGAAGAGAACAATCATGTCAACACTACCCCCTAGGGTGATGCACCAATAGTCACCCCTTGATGGATGGTTCCCATAATCAGATATCTATAAAATGGGAATCTCCTAATGGATAGATCTAGTAGGGAATGTAATCGATGTCGTGCAACGAACTTCACCCTGAAATATAGACCAAATGAGAAGAAAACCCTCTATAAGTGTGCCTTCGATGGGATCCTTCTTATATTCATAGCAGAAGGATATATTCCTTTCATCGTGAAACAAGTCCATGTGGAGTATTATGGAACCCATCAATCTAGGATCAGGCTCTCCCACTAGATCTAGAGGTTAGGATATTACTAGTAAACCATGATATAGGACTACGTGGAATTCAACAAAAAAATGTCATGTGTTCCAAATACAAATAAACTTCATCTATAAACCTCTAGAATTTCTACATATAGCTAAATATTTGAAGTAATTCATTGTTTTTTGGATGGATGTTGTGGGGCCATATCCCCTATCCACAACTAATCAGTTCATGTAAATTCTTACTTCTACTGACTTATTTTACAAATGGGATCAGGTCATACCCCTCAAGGAGGTTAGGATGAAGATTATCATCAACTTCATGAAGTACCATATCATCACCATGTTTAGAGTCCCTCACACAATATTTATAGAAAACGGCACCAACTTCTATTCTACGTAGTTGAAGAACCATTACCATCATAGTCCACTATCATGTGGTGGAAATTTGATAGATAGAGGCCTTCAATAAAACTCTATTGAATATACTCCATAAGATGGTGAACAGGGATAAGAAGGCTTGATCAGAAAAACTCCTCCATGATTTATGGGCCTACCATACTACCATACATACTTCTACACAAGAAATGCCTTACTCATTAGTGTACAGGACTGAGGTAGTGTTACCCATATAAGTACAGCTTCCCTAACTCCCAATAGCCATTTTCATAAGGCTTTTTTATGATGAAAAATCACAAAATATACTATATGAGTTAGAATGGTTTGATGAGAAGAGGGTGTGCACACTAAAAATCCTTGAAATTCACCAAAATCATATTGTAGGATCCTTTAATAAAAAGGATTTAAACTTCTAATTCCTTCAAGGAAAACTAATGTTGTCTCTCAAGAACCTAATGATATCGGGGAAGAAGCCCCCAAAATTGGAACCCAAGTGGGAAGCACAATACATCATACATAAGGTATATCATAATAGAGCATGTTCACTGGCCACCATGGATGGGGATCATGTCACACCACCCACCAATGTGAGATTTATTAAGAAATACTTTTCATTGCTATCAGCAATTGGGTGTCCACATTAGAGTATGTCTCCTCATTCATCTTTTCCATAAGATGTTAATTAGCATAGTTTCTAAGAAATATGCATGGCTTGATTCCATCCATCACAGGATACAAACCAATGACCAAACCTCTATTCGTGGCTCCAACCATGGAATTATTTTCCTTTCATGATAGGTGATCCAATGTTTTTACCACATGATGTAAAACTACACAGAACTAGAACTTCCCCCTTCACATTGGGTGACCCAATGTCCTTACTACATGACATAAAACTGCCTAGAACTAGGATATTTGTCCCTATTAACATTGAGTTTCCTATATCCTTTCCATGTGATGTTAAACAGACTGGTTTTCTAAGAACTATGCATGGTTTTATTCCCTCTATCATAGGATACTTATGGACACCTCGATCCTATATCTTGGTCTAGCCACTACATGACAACAAATTCTCTGGTTGTACCCCCCTTATGTCTCTGTGTTGTAGGGAGACCTATGTCATTCCTTATTTCTCACACTAAGTATAGCTCATGTGAGCTTAGGAATTTCAATAGTGGCTTACCCTCACAAGTTACACTCCTGAATGCAATAACATAAAAGGCATACCCCAAGTCTTGAAAACATGATGTTAAAATATATGGTTGATGTTTTTATTGCATGATGTTAAACTATACAGTTCTCAAAGAACAACATGTGGTTTGATTCTCATCCTCATGAGATATATAGTGACACCCAGACATCCACTCTTGGGCCTAACCATAATGTTCCCACTAATCCACTCTGGTTTTCATTCTTCATCTCTACATAATGTTAAATATTTTAGAATGTAAAAAACTATGTGTGGCTTGATTGTCTTCCACATGATATACATAGTGACTCCTAGATCTCCATTCTTGGTCCCATCTGTAGTAGTCAATGGAAATAATTCACACATCTGTGTATGGGTCATACCTGTGTAGATTATTTTATATTCATGAACATTGTGTGTCTTGATTCTCATCCTTATGAGAATGTGGTAACTCCAAAGCCTCCATATTTTTTCCTAACCACAACATTTTGAATTTTTTACATCGGTTCCCACATCCTTGTCACACTATGTTAGACTGCACAGAAGTACGTACTTACCAAATGATGTTAAACTTCATGAAATTAATCTCTTACTGCATGACATTAAACTTCATAGAAGTACATCCTTACCTCAAGAATTTAAATTTTAGGGAAGTATGTACATACTATATAATGTTAAAATACATGGATGTACGTCATTATAGAATTATGTTAAAGAGCACATAAGTATATCCTTACTGCATGATGATAAACTGAATGGAAAATTTCCTTACCATGTGAAATTAAACTAAATGGAATAACATCACAAATAAATGACAATAAACTATGTAAACTATATCCCATTTTTTATTTCTTATCAAAGGACCATAAGAGACTTACCTCATCCAACCAGAGTATGGGGTGCTCCCACCGTCTTTCAACAGCACCTCAAATCCATATACCACACTTCATGTTTTGAGCATCTCAGTTCTACATAACCATCCATAGACCTTGTAAAGGATATCCAACTTCAAGGTTCCTTTTAAGGACTATGAATACATACCCATGGCTCCGTCATATGTGCCTATTTCTGCTAACAAAATGCATCACTCTAAAAAAGTATATTCTAATTATCGTGAGCCCTGACACCATAGTAGTAGAACTAAACACCTTAGGGTGTATGAACTACTCTCATTCTGATTGTCACATGTCATTTATTGTGATCCGAGGAACTTGAGCTGTGATTTAGAACATTTCCACCACCTTCTCATAAGGAATTTGGAGTACTATGAACCCTAGATATCATAATTTGGCTCCTATGTATCATCCTTCATATTAGGTCCATGCGAGTCGTGACCCTAAACTATCTAATATTTTATAAAATATATAAGACCTAAAATTATAGCACATAATGGTCTAAAGACCTAAAACTACTAATGAAAGAGACACAAGACTTATCAGGCTGAAAACCCACAAAGGGAGACCTGAGCAAAAGTTGAGTCTCCTCCTGCTAAAATCTTTATTCTCAGAGTTTATGAAAAAATTAGAGTGAAAAAAAATAAGGCATAAAGTTCATAGGGGCTATTTTTTCCCTAGTAAAACCCAATATTTTTTCATTGGAACCACTAGTCTAGAAGTTAGTTAGAGAAATTTTTTCCATGTCTCTCTGCCGCAAGAATATGCCCATTGGGTGGTGGAACAACTTTTAGGGTAATCAAACCCTACATGGATTTTACACCTTCCATAGATCACACATCATGATTTGGGGTGTCTTGAATCACCATAATCTTCCATATCCTTCATAAAGGATATCCAGCTTCAAGGACCATTTTCTTGACTATGAATACATGCCCATGGCTCCTGTATATGTGCCTATGTCCATCAACCAAATGTGTCACTCTAAAAAAATTACATTCCAAAACTCATGATACCTAACATAATTATAGAAGCACTCAACACCTAAGAATGTTTGAACCACTCCTTTTATGATAGTACCATATCATTCTCCTGACTCTATCACTCTGGATCATGATTTACAATCTCCATACCAAACTATCAAAGAGGATTTGATATCCTTGGAATTAAATCACTGTGTTTTGTACCCTTTCTCAAGGTTAGAATTTAGTATTCCATTCTCAAAACATTTTTGACCCACACCTTGTGGTTCAAAGCCATAGGTTGTGGGGATCGAGCTTCACATTAGAAGATAAATTTCCCTAGGACTCCAGAACCCTACCAGGATAGCCTCCTTTCCATACCCAACTTCATTATTTTGTCGTTTGAGTCTTAAAAAATCTTATATAGCCCTCATAAATAAGTGGAGATCATATTTCTCTTAGCGTGACAGCAATGCATATTGTTCTTAACCTGCCAACTAAAGGCATATACTTCTTTTTAGAAAAGAGATTCAGCCCTTTCTATAATTAGAAAACCCACAGCAGAACCTAGTATTTCAAAATATCTTGGGACATACCTGGCATATCTTCACCATCCCATATACATAGACTCAAAATTTAAGGTTATTATTTACATCATCCATATTTCAACTACCCAAGAAGTCCTAGTATCCCTATTATTTAATTCTAACTAACATTACCTCCATAAATATTTCATGTCCCTTGCAAAGGATACCCATATTTAAGAGACCCTTCACTTCACTATGCAAACATGCCCATGGATCCTGCATATGAGACTATGGTCGTAAAACAAATGTGTCACTCTATAAAAAGGGTGTTTCTAACCACATGATTCTCAGAAACAACATGGAAGAACCCAACACCTCAGGGTGTTTTAGGTCATTCCTATCATATCTAAAGCATATCCCATGATCATATAGAAGGTTAAAGCAAAAAATATCATAAACTAAATAAACATAAGGTATGAGATAAAAGAAACTAAACTAAAGAAACATAAGTTTTGAGATAAAATACCCTAAACTAAAACAGTAGAAGTTCCCAGGTAAAGGACGCTAAACTAAAGAAACAGAAGTTATGAGCTAAAATACCCTAAACTATAGCAAAAGAAGGTCTGAGCTGAAAGACCCTAAACCAAAGCAACATAAGTTCCAAGATAAAATAACATAAACTAAATAAACATAAGGTCTGAGCTAAAAAATCCTAAATAAAATAAACATAAGGCCCCAGCTAAAAGACCCTAAACTAAAGCAACATAAAGTCAAAGATAAAAGACCGTAAACTAAATCAACAAATGGTTTTATCTAAAAGACCCTAAACTAAATCTGTAGAAGGTTCAAGATAAAATAACCCAAACTAAAGAAACATAAGTTATTAGATAAAAGAAACTAAACTAAATAAACATAAGGTCTGGGCTAAAATACCCTACACTAAAGCAACATAAGGTCCGATCTAAAAGATCCTAAACTAAATCACAACTGTAATTCAGTCTACAGAATCTTATAAGGCTCACCATATGGCCTTATCAACATCATGATATGCTCACCAGGACTATTATATTTTGTAAATAACAGGGTACTCACTCTTTAGGATACATAATCTACCCATTGATCCCTGTGTAGATAAGGTGATATCAATATAACTGGTATAGATTTCAAACATAGAATCTCATGTGGTTGGGCATCATGAGAATCTCTAAAAGTGAATCTGTTAGAATTCCAAAATTTAATTTTGGTAATTCAAGTTAGAAAGGGATGAATATAATTGGAAATTCACATAATATCAGAATAAAGAAATATCATACACATCATGAAATATGGTTATCAGTGCATGTAATATTGGAAAGAGTTTGGTGAGAAGCATTAATTGAGCATTAGAGTGCCTATTTCACTTCATATTCCACTTATTCCCCCAGATAGAGAGCTCCATTTAGAGTGGTAAACTCTTACACCCTCCTCTGAGTAGTTTACAATGAGTTGGATGAGGCCAAAAGTTTGGACCTTAGATGAAAAAACATATCTTCATACCTCTATACTTGTGCAGTCCAAGAATCCATCTGCCCTAATAGTTCAGATAGTAATTGGTGATCATATTCCAATGCCTCCACCATTTCCCTAATTTGGTAAATGTCGGATTCCTCACTATCCAAATTGTGTAGATCCTTTTCATTCATGGTAAAGACTCATTTAGCCTAGATGATTTACTACATGAATTCAGACAAAGGCTATTGATTGAAGTCGTCTTCCCCCAATTCATGAAATAATAGATGGAGGTGTTCCCCTTGGTTGTTGAATATTTCTAAGGGGGTCTATGTAATCCATGTATGAATCCTTTCCCAGATCATTCTATAATGTGATTGATCCTCTACATCCCATAGGATAGATGTGGAATAAGTATAACCAACCAGTCATATCAATGATGAAATGGGATAAGAAGCATCGTAGGATCTTCCCTCAGTAGGAACATCATCTTTAGCTTATGTTGGAGGATTAGATTCCTTAGTCAAATTAGTTTCACCATATGAGTGATCATTTTATGAACTTGGTCTATTTAATGATTCTTTACCTTAGTGTTCAATAAATTTCATTGATGCCATAGATAGACACATTGGTGACGCAAGAGGCATGTCTACATGACATACCAGCTGACCTAAAAACCAATTAGGATAAGTTGTTACCTAAGCCTCGGCATAATCCTGGGTAAAGAGTATAGAAGAATAATTTGTAGGAAGAAGCAAAATCTCATCCTTAGTGTATTCACATGTCTTCATCCTCAGAAATTGGTGGATAACCTCGGGATATTTCTCTCATCGAACGTTGACCAAGGGTATGGTAGAAACTATATGAATATAGACAAACTATTGAGTGAATCGATACAGCGTGTAAAACTCATAGATGACTATCTCTTCCACCATGGATGTTAGAACCCCATACCAAGGTAGATCATATAAGATATTACAATAAGAGATCTATTTCCATCATTAATAATTGGACCACTAGGTGCATGGAAGGTAGTGATGTCAAAACTATCAGGCTAACACAGTTCACATTCGATCTCATCAGGGCTTAGGAACATAGCCTCAACCCCATAAATATACAGAAATCTAGGATAGGATATGGTTTCTGGGATCCCAGAAGTAATATAGTACTCATAACAATAGAAGTTCCCACCTATCCATCCAAATAGGAACTATAATGGATCATTGATCCTGTAAGGGGTACTACTTTATTGAATGTTACCCAGTATGTGATAAAGTCATGAAAGGACCATTACATCCATGCTAATCCACCACCCTTCTAAAAGTCACACTACCATCACTAGTGTGCTGACATGAATTTCTAAACATGTGTACCCATCTGGGAAAAGCGACCCATTTAGGATCATAGCATTAAATCCTTCCAAACTAAGGTCTGAAGAAACATTGGGGTTCACCCAATATCCCCATGAGGTGTAATCCCCAGATTCCAAGGTGGCCCAATATGAACCATCACTATCCCGAACTTGCTCATAGGGGAACCTATGAGGTCAGATAGTCATTGTCCTGACTCTACTGCTATAAAGTAAGATATTAATCCAATCGTTGAAAGAGATAAGTGAGTGGATTTTCAACTATTTCATCAATTTCATCCTTAAAATAATAAAAATATCCCTTGCAAAACTGTGGTCTACGGAGGGTCATCCCAGACGTCCACAGCTGGGAGGAATTAATGATACATTTCTCCAAGGGGAAGAATTATGCCATATAGATAGATGTCTCATTGTTTGATGCCCAATTCACCATGGTGCAAGTGAAACATGTTGGTACCAGGGCCCCAATAGTTGATCATCTCACAAAGGAGGTCAAGATAGTGATAAATGATGAATTGAGAAATCCATACTACCTCATAAATGTGAAGCCTATATAGATCATCAGTGAACACCAAGAAATTTTGTCTAACCCAGAAAGGTCACTCCCACTCATCGGATAAAATTACTCCAAGGAAAAGATCCCATTTCTAATACCATCCACTATAATGATTATCAAAATAAAAAGTGAATATACTCAAATAGCTCTAAGTGATGGCTTTTTGGGAGAAATCATGGCCATCTGGGCCCAGAGGAGAGTTTTCTAACATATAAGAAAAACCCTAGGATCATGTTGTAACTAGACAATCATCCCTAGTAATTTTCATCAGATCACAGTCAAGAGAACCAAACACCCAGTGGGATAACAGATTTAAATATGGAGGGTTAATGGTAGCATCATACAATAAACCAAACCCGTATAGAGGAAGTTGATGAAATAAGGGAAAAAAATTTATGTCAGGATAAAGGAACCTTTTTAGGGTCTCTTTATTAGTATACACATGATAGTGGGGAACAACATTATGGTTTCTTGTGATCATAGACCTTTTATTTCCATATATAATGAACCTTGATAAGAACCAGAACCCTTCTGAAAACTAGTTGGTAGAAAAGTTTAGATGAATATAATAAATATAGTTAAATCATTATGAGGTTCTAGTGGTGTCATACACATCTCATGACTCATCAAGAGATTCATGAACCACATATGGAGTTTTCATATAACCTAACCTCCCAAGGAATCATATGGTGCATATCCCTCTTTAGTTTATCACGTGAACTACATGACCCCCTCCCTGGAAACCCATGATCATGTGACCTGAACAAGGTCATGTGAGTCAGAAACACTAGAGTAATCGAGCCACCAGATCTTTTTATGTTATCAGGAAAACCATGACTCTCATGGTTGACGTCTAAAATATTACTAAAGTGCAGTTCACAACCAGCTCAAATGAACACTTGGGAAATAATAGTCTCGCGAAAGAGTTCTTGAAGAATAGACTCACAGTGTAGACTTGGAAATGGGACTCATGTTTGGGGTTCGTGAAACGGTCTTTGGGTGAAGAAAAAGGTGAGATCACTATGTAGAAGAGGTGTTTAGTAGAATGAGTTAATCTCCACCACCCCTATATATAGAAAATTTCTCATAATTTCAAACATCACCCAGTAGATCAAACATCTCCTAAGGAACCAGTTTGCGGCACCACGAAGGACTCCATTGAGCATTTTATTTCCTCAGAACTGATTCCTCATCCACTCAGACGTCTCTCCTGAGAATCCATTTGTTAACACCTACCAAATGAACATCACAAAATCACAGTGTAAGAAACACATGAATATGGTTATTACCTTCCCTATCAATGTAAAGGTAGAAGAGTATGGTTGGAACTCACAGATCGCATGATCCTCTAAGGGACTCATAGTCATGTAACCATTTCAAGGTCATGTGATGTCTCTACACATAGAATATAACTCACGGAATGTCCCCATGGATCCCCCTTTGATGAACCTTTATGATCTTTTGAAGGCCCTCCTAACAACCAGGGTCCTCAGTGATAACCAAATGATTATCCCCAGTCAACATGGTTTTTCATTGTCATGTTCCTGACAAACCATCCAAATTTCTTTGAAAATAAAGAGGGATCATACCAAAAGGTAGATACCCCCAGTGGTCATAATTCTCATGCTCTAAATCACTGACGGTAATTATATATCTCCTTGATAATATCCAAGAAAACACATAATACCCCTTAATATTTGTAGGATCAAACAAATGAGATAAATAGGAGGAGGTGAGAGGTGTTTTCGGTCACTAAACGACATGTGACGCGCCCCTGATGATCCATAGGATACCACGAGTCCTCGGTGACATGATCAACTCCCCTCACGCAAGCCCTTTAACTTATCAGCCTCTTCACACAGAAGTCCTTGGGTATGTACAAGAAACTTAGGGGAACTCTAAGGATAGATGAATGGATTTTTCTAATGAAATGATCGTGTACCCCTATATGACCCATATTGTTCACATGACGCATCACCAAAAAATGGAGTAATTTTCCTTGACGTTACACATGAAATCTCTCATGACTCCCAACCTTTGTAAAATAAAACAAATAAAATACAAAATGGAGGAGGTGGAAGGTACTCATGGTTGTAAAACATTTTCAACATGCAAAGTAAGTCCACAATGTGGTCTCGGGAGACTCCTGGATAAATCAACCTTCTCTCATGGAAATCCCTAGACAAGTCACCATGCATATAGTGGACACCTCTAAACAGCCACTTGGATATTGTGAAGGCCTTTAGACATGTCTACATGAAAATAAGGTAGTCCTTTTACATGTACTCATGATCAAATGAGTCCCCATTAATTGGATATAATCTAATAAATGGAGCATTGATGAGAGGGACTCACACCTACTAGAAATCAGGTGACGCCCTCAGAGTAGTCCACAATAGAGACTCAAGAAATCATTCATTGGTAGGCCCCTTATCTAACTCTATCCAAGACACATAATAGATACACCACATAAATCTATGGACAACCGGGGAGGTGATGCCTAAAAATTCCCAACTCCAACATGATAAAATGTTTGATTCTGAGACTCTCGATGCTTTGAATTTGGATGATTAGACTCTCAACGTCTGAAAATTTCTTAGAGAAACCACTCATGTGACCAAAAACATTACATCATGTAATATAACAATGGATAGATGAAGAAATCATGCACCACAAGTAAGGTTTTTTGCTTGATCATTTGTAGATCACGCAAAGGACTTATGGTAAGACTTGCGAAGAATATATTTCATGTCTTCCAAATCATGTGATACTCAATGGAACTGGTACTGAATAAACCTAAGGCTTTCATAATGAAAAGGTTATAACCAAGATTAAAAGTGGAATAATTAAGAGAAATACATTCTTTATGTCCCTTTTGTGCTCTGTGTGAGCCATCCAAATACATGTGACAACACCAAGACAAGTCTCTTAGATCTCGCAACACTCATCCAACATGCTATATGGGACACATGAAATCCTCTGGACCTGTCAGAGCAAGTCACAAGGTCCTTCTATGGATACCACATTGTTCTCATGAAACCCTCAGGGTTTATCATTTGAGACTTGAAACATCCTTCAGATATACTACCTTACTCATATAATGGAATTCACTCATACTATTCACGTCACACAGATGTATCTAGGTATGAAAACCAAGTTCTTGTGACACCCTTTGGGATAGTCATTCAAGACTCATGATTCCCTCCAGTCATGTTAGACAATACATGATATTTCCTCGAGAGGGAACCTTATAGATCTTGTGATGTCCCCCAAACAAGTATACTAGGTCATGTGAAACCCTCTAGATAAGCAGTTCAGGTTAAAAGGGAATCTCAATATTTGATAACATTGTATGTCCTCTACGTGTAAGCCATGATCATTAGAGTAGCCTAAGTGTGTAAGCCCCAACAAAAAGGGAACTATAGAGACTATAATTCCTATCATATTTAGGATATGTAGGCTACCACTCCTAAAAGTTCAAGCTCCATTTTGATCATCCAGGTAAATCTCAACATCTAATTCCGTTATCTAAAGCAATGGAATTGATCATTTTCTGAATGTTGTTTCGCTCAATGAGCATGGATCATGTGGGACTATGGAATTGTACAGATCATTCCACTTGCACTATAAACCTATAAAATGGTATAAGGAAGCCTTAGTGTGTAATCCCCAATATTAACTAAAATATGATTACTCTAATTACAGCCATAACTAGGATACATATGACATCTCTTCAAGACCCAAGCTCAAATATTTGGTGTCTCAATACCCTCACATATGTTCTCTCCACATGACGTTAAACTACATGACTCAAATGAACTACAGGGGTTTTGATTTCTGTAATAACCAGAATATGTAGTAAGCCTCATAATGCCTTGATCCCCTCCTCAGAATGTTAATAGCCTATTTATATGTTAGCATGTTTTGAAGCACTTGGTTATATGGATTCATCATATAACCAGAGTCCCATTACCGGAAAATGATGGATAACCTTAAATATGTATAGATGGATTCACTAAGGAGATCCTAATCTTTTTTTATATAAAATAGAGTTAACCCATAATTTTTTTTTACGGTAATCAGTCTTGTATCGGGGTTAAGAATAGATTCACAAACATACCTTAAATCTATAAGAAACTCCTAGAGTAGAAAAAATTCCCCCCAAAAGGGTGCAATGATCCCGACCTCCCATCATCTAGACCAATGCAATTACCCAAGAGTCGTAAGGCCTAAAAACCCAAATGACTATCAGCCTTTGGAATATAGGTCTATACCCAGCTACAGATGGGGGAATCATTAGAAGTTTCTAGGAAAATTTAAAAGGGTAGCCCGATAAGGGAAACCCATTCCACGCCATAGAAACCCAATGAAACATCCATATAGTGAAAGAAGTTTTATTTTTTATTTTGAAAGACATATTAAATCAAGCTTAAGATAAGTCAATAGACAATGAATTGGATAAAAAATACTTTTAAGGAGTTTTAGAAAAATCAATTTGGAAATAAGAAATATCCTTGATATTGTGAAATCATTTTAAAAAAATATTTTATAAATATATAAGAAAGATAATTTATTTTGGGAGCCCTAAAAACATATATATAATGTTTCATATAAATTAAAAAATTCCATATAAATATATTCTCATATAGAAAACAATAAAAGAGATTATTAGAAGATATTTTCAACATATTTGTAAAATGAAAAATGTAGTGGTCCCTTTAAAAAGTAATTTTCAAAAAGGTTAATAGAAAATATTGGAAAAATTTTACATTTGAAAAACATAATTCAATAAATAATTCCTTAAAAATTCAAAATTATTATCAAATAAAAGTGATGTGGAAGATAAAACATTTTATTTTTAAAGTATTAAAGATCCTTTTCTTTAATATTTTTAAAAACCATCATTCAAAAACAAAATCTTATGAAGAGTATTAAATCTTAATTCTTAAAAGGGGTGATCATAATTATGTGGATAATGGAAAATAATCTAAATTATCTTCACCAAAAATAGAGGAAAACATTATTGGGATGAAAATTATGGAGATGGAGAAAATATTTATTAGTAAGAGTGGGAGTTATTCTTATCAACATTATACTTTTATTTTGAAAAAAAAAATTATTCAAAGAAGTTGATATTGATGATGTGAAGTAATTTATTTATATATAAAAAATAAATACCATATAAAATTGTGGAATGGTATTATGAAATAAAGCTTTAAATGTATAATAAATTAAGAAATATTGTGACCAAATGAATTGAAAATTGAGTCAGTTAAAATCTTACAAAATTGGTAACTTAGAAATCAATGGTGATTGGGAGGAAGATCATGAAATTTATATTAAAATATAATTAAATGGAAAGTATTTTCATATGTGAAATAAATTGGTTAGTGAATACAACATAAAAATGAAATAATGGTCTATAATATGAAACATGTACCATAATGTTAAAAATTATACAAATAAACCCTTTCCTTGTTTCCCAACTTAGTTGAATGCAATATAAGATCTTATATAACAACCATAAATATCTTAATCACAAATTTAATAACATTTTTTATATAAATAATATTTTATGAAATTCATTTATAATTATTCTCTACATGTATATTAGTGAGTTATTATCTGTTTTCAATATTGGGTGTGAGTAATCTTGATCATTTTGAACTAGTTTCATAATTACGGTTTCATTATTAATTCTTCTCTAGAAGTTCATCATTACCAGGTCAAAAAATGTACTAAATTTATTCCTTATAACTATTTATAATGTTATAATTTAATTTCTTCCATATTTTATTTATTATTCATGACAATGAAGTTGGTTATGAGCTTGTTTCTCTAATTTATAATAAATAGATGATATTTCCTTAATTAATGAGTAAAGTGTTTATATTTCCATTAAATAATGAAAAAATAATTAATTACTATTTAGTATGAAATATTAAGTTTCCAAATTCATCCTCGATATATATTTATAGTATTTTTCATGTGGGTTGTTAAACTGGCCCAACAAAAACATGATATAATCTATGTGTGATCATATATATAGAAGATATTCATTTATTGTAATATCATGTTCCCAAAAGTATAATGAAATTATTTATATTTTATTAAGATAATTAATCAAAATTAGAATGATTTATAAGAATAAGGTAATTTAAAAATGATTTGTCATTTATAAATAAATCATTTTTCCTCTTGGTAAGTTTGTTTCCAGCAGTCATTTTTACAGTGAACACTTATTTATAATAATAATTATAGAATGTTTAATTTATATTTATAGAATTAATAATTTTTATTTATAGAATATAAATCATGACATAAATAAAATATCTACTCACTAAACCCATTTCTATAAGAAACCTTGATATGTTATGATGAAAAATGAAATGTGTCCTTTATGGAGGCGGTAGTCCGCACACACAGATGAATAACATTTTCATTTTTTTATTGAATGGGGGAGGAATAGATAATGGATATAACATAAATATTATAAAATTTAAGTATATAATTTATATTTATTTCATTATATAAATATGGTTATAATGGTTTGGAGTAGGGTGTATGGGAAGGTCAAAGAAAAAAATTAAAAGGTTAAATAATGCTTATGATGAGAATTTAGATCTTCTCTTTAAGTTTCCTTAAGAAATAAGGGACTTGAGGAACTTTATTGATGATATGGGATTCCAAATATGTGTAGTTTCTCTAGAATAGTAAAATTGGAATGATTTTTATGTAATTTTGAACTGTAGTTGTTACATTAAGTGGGAGGAAGTGAGCTCATTTTATAATTGAAAAAGACGGATAGTTCATAGGAAAAGAACGGTAGGTGGGGGATAAGAATGGAATTGTAGGAACGTTTGGTGAGTTATGTGGTAAAATACTAGTGATACATATAGGTATAAATTTTCAATCAAAAAAGGTATTTTATAATTTCTAAGTGTCAAATTTACTTAGTGTAATTCAAGCCACATTAGATTACCCATTTTAACGCATATTAATCTTGATTAAATATTAATCATGGATAATATTTTATCACTAAAAATATAATAATACCATTAATAACATATATAATCATGATTAATACAAATAATTACTTCATTTAATATAATTCAATTTCTAAATATGATAAAATTAACTATTAAATTTAAATTTTTAATAAGTTGAAATTTTGATTTGTAAAAACATATTGCTTTAATCACAAAGTGTTTAAATATTATTTTACATTTATTACCAATTAAATTAGTATTTAATTTATTTTTTATATATTTTTAAACATTTTATTATAATAATAATTAAAAATATATCCATTTAATTTAAAAAATCCAAAATATTTAGAAAAGTATCATTGTTTGAAAAATAATTTTTTTACCATGGTAACTAATATTTACCTTGGTAACATAATTTTATACCAAAAAATGAAAATCAAATTATTAAATAATGTAAAAAAATTTAGCTAAAATATGAAAATAATTTTAAATTTATAATGGTTAAAAAATTTAATAATAATTTTACCACACGTAACATATAAAAATAGTTTCCAAAAAAGTTTCTTTTTAAGATTAAAATTTATGTGTAGTATATATTTATCAATGTAACTGAAATTCATGATATAAATTGGTTAATTATAAAATAAATAATATTTATTTTTCTTCCATATCAATCCAAATCTGAAAATTACCATTAAAATAATAAATTAAATGAAAAGACTTAAGAAATTTTTTAAATTATAATAAAATATTTCTTATGTTCTAAAATGTTGAACTTGGGTATTCTATGGTCAAAATGTTATTTTAAAACACTTATTTTCACTCCATAAATAAATATTTAGTCAATTTAAAAGTTTTATAAACTTCTAGGTCTTTCTCATATATATAAACTCATAAAATTTACAATTCGGATAAAAATTGTAATTTCCACTATTCACCTAAAAATTAATTATTTTAAAAAAATCTCAAAAATTCATCTTATGATAATTAAGGTCTAATAAATTCAAAATTAAAATTAATTTTTCCAATTTAAAATTCTAAAATTTTTAAATATATATTTTAAATAAATAATATACAAAGAAAAATTGATTTTATTAAAAACACTCTTTTAAAACTTTAAGTGTTCTTAGTCCCATATTGTATGAACTTCTAACTGATTATGATATTTTTATTTACTATAAGTTTTATTTTTTTTATATTTTCTGAATAATATTGATATAATATGTAGCATCATATTTTAGATCAGTGATCCATGTGTACCAAACTATCTAACAGAGTATTTATTTATGGAAAATACATAGTGAGATCTCATGTCGTTACATTATACCCCTTAAATAAATTATTTCCTCACAATTATAATTATTAATAATTGATGAAATTTGGTGGGGTTAATTGTAAAATATCCATAATTTATGAAATAACATATAATATTAGATCTACCTTACTCTCTTAATCTATATCAAGTTACTTACCCTTCCTAAAAAAATATAGATCTTTCACACAATCATATATCACAGTATATGTATACCTAGATCATATATTTTCCATAACATTCCATTCCCAAAACCATTTTAATATCTAGGTTATTAACCCACCATAAATTCATATATACCTCCAGAGAATAACTCTATCTATAATCCTTGAACAATACTAAACACTAGATCATAAAGCCACACACTAGTCAATATATATATGTATATATATATCATAATATGAAAAATGAGGTAGAATTCCCCAAAAATATCATGCATGGTTTTTTATGAAATATATAATCAATTATGTGGTTATCAATACTATCTAAATCACTTTTCTAAAAATCAAACTACCCTTGAAACCTAAGAGTTATATATCCCTCATTCATGTGTTCTTCAATAGTTATCCCCAAAAAATATGACCTTTTAATAAAACCAATTTTCATGTTTATTGATAAAATTTAATATATGTTTCCAAATCATTAAAGTGATACTATTGTATAACAAAAATTAGATGTCTCACATATTTCTCATAACTTTAAGAATATATTGGAATATCATTGATAAATATCACTCTCTAATGAAAATATAAACAAGTATCTAGAGTAAATTTATTTTAAGGTATCATCCTCGCTACCTTAGGAAGACTAAGATACTCACTTTTCTATCATAAGAGGGATATATTAAGATTATAAACCATTTAACTATGTAGTGTTATTTGGTTATAAGACATGGAGGTTTCTAGATACATACCTTTCTCATTTTAATGTATATAATCCAATTTCAATACAATACTAAAACCAAAATGATTAGGATAATATCCAATGGAATTAGATTAAATGGTCATATGAATATGAAAGATCGATCTTAATATGTCTTCTACAAATAAACCTCTGTTTAAACCTATATTACTTTCTTTTCAACTATGTCACACTTGGTTCATACTATAACTCTATTTGTTCTACCAACATTAATTTAAGTTATCTAATCTCAAAATTCTTATCTTGATCCATTAATTTAATTAGGGAAAAAATACTTTCTAATTTCTTGTAAATAGAATGTTATTAAACAATAGATATCCCCCATGAGTGTCAAATATGATTTATATTAAGGAAAAATTGTCCTGCATCAGGTGAAGATTGAGTTAATATCCAACACAACCTTTTTTGGTTATTACCCATAGGTACATCAATGTCAAATCCTACATCCACTTGTAGTATCCAGACATCGATGTTATTTTTTGGAAACTACACAATATCTCCATCACCAATACTTCAGAATGTTATCTTATACTTATAATTATCCCTTAGAATTAACCCTTTGTATTTTACTAAATTTCTCTTATCCTAATTTAAAAAATATTCAATATCACCTCCAGTAACCTAAAGTTTTATTTATAAATTTGAAGTTTGGATAAAAAATAACCTATCAAAATTTGATAACATTTATTACACCCAAATTATCTTCAAACGATAACTTTCTAATATCTAAATTTATCTAAACCCTATTCCAAAACTAATTATAGTGGCCTAAAGACATTACAATCTAGTTAATCGACATAAAGAAAGCATTTAATTAATATACTTTCCCAAGACCTTTTAGGTTAACAGTTTCAAAGAATTAGGATAAATAATTTACTAATAAAATTCATATATTTTTCAACTAATGTATATTTTTCTCACTATATAAGAAAATTATTTATCCATAATAAGTCTTAAAAATATCCAACAAATCTCACCTATAAGATACTCTTCTTTACATTTCATACTTTTCATATCCTCATAAGTAGGGGAAATGAAAACACAAGAAAGGGGTGAGCTCAACTCCTGGATAAGGGTAAATATAAGTGATAAAAATAAAATATCAAAAGTGATCATAATATAAGAATATGGGTTTTATTAGGATACATAATAAATTTATACCCAAAAAATCATAGATTAAAAATGAGGCAACAAAATAAGAATACATCATAAAATCTAGAATATGATAGAAACAACTGATAATTGATATTTGTGGCACATCCATAATTATAGAAATCCTAAAATAGTGGATCAGGTATCACAACCTAGTACTTTATGATTCAAACACCAATTTCCTAGAGTAGATTAGGAATCCAAACCTATTTCCCATTTTAGATCAAGAATCAATAATAATTTCACCATTATCTCATGTGATGTATGTTGGGACCAAGTTGGTTGAATCTTTTATTTGAAATATTTTTTCTAGTGGAATAGTATCTTGTTGTCTTTTTGAAAAATAACCTCACTTGGAAAATATAGTTATTAGATGTAGAGGATCAAACTCAGAGGTTCAGGCATAGAAGATCATTCATTGTTTTCATAACAAATTCCATCAGTTGTTTTTGAACTGCATGTTTTATCGAGAACTATTCTCTAGACATAACTTTCAAGACAAAGATTATTGTATTTAATTTTTTAAATTTAGTTAGATGATGCTAAGTAAATATAAAAAATCTTAACATAATGGAAAATATCATGAAACTTTCTTTATAAATATGATAATTTCAGGTTATTTTATTACAAAATATCTAGATGTAGTTTTCTAGATGTAGTTTTTTAGATTTATTTTTTCTATGAAAATTATGGAAATAATTTTCTATTATGAAAGTATCCAAAATCATTAATTATTAAGATTTAATAATCCAAGAAATTTTTTAGATAAGGGGATAAAATTTTTGGTATATAAATGGTTTATAATATGTTTTTCTAAGAAAGAATATCATATAGAGGTTTCCAAATAGAAAACCAGATAGTGGTTTCCAAAAAGAGGTTACCAGAAAAAAAGACTAAAAAGAGATCCGGTTAAAGAATTAGAGTCTTTAAAATTTGGATGTTTTAGAATGTTGATGGGTTTTTTATCAGGTGGAAATGGTACTCGTTTTCAGTTAGGATCCAAGCGAATAGTTTTAATATCTTTGTAAACATAAAAAAGGAATATCATCAGATTTACAGAAATATAATTTTTGAAAGATTCTTACTAAATCTTATTTAATCCTTAGATAAAATTTTGAGTAGATGAATAATTTTCTGAAATACATAAGAGTTCATGTTTTTTTATGTACTCAGTTTTCCAGACTAACAAGACTGAATTTAGATGAGCGAACTTAGTTTACAAACAGAGTAATCATATGAGGATTTTCTGGACAAACATTTTCTATAAAATATTCTTCCTGAAAAATTTCTTTATGATAAATAAATTAATAGGACCCAGCCTTAAAATGTTACTTAATATTGATTTTTACACAATACCATACATTATTACACATTGAGGATCTTTTCAGGTTTATATTTTTAAATAATTAGGATACTTTACATACATAACATACCACATTCATACAAGAGGATACAACTAAAAACAGTTTAAATGTTTTTCAAAATATAAAACATTAATGCATAAAACATGTTTCTTTGATAACCTTATACATCATTCATCTTGACTCCCTTATTTCTCTTAACCATCCTTATATCCTATGAAAAACTTTTTAAAAACATGGGATGGGTATAAAACTCAGTAAGGGATATAAATAAAGAAAGTGTTAGTTTGGTGATAATATAAAAACCAATAAAACTCATAATCATAAAAAACTCATATGAATAGAAACATCATGTAGTTTCATTAGGAAATATTTACCATATCACTCTTACATTCACCCTTTCTCATGGAATAACCTTTTGGTCAACTTCCATATCTAGAGTACCCAATGCATTGGAAATCTATAATGAGGCTCACTTGTTATATATTGAGCCATAGTGGGCTCAACACAACAAGTCTTGAGTTATAATGGGCTCAAACCAACATATATTTAGCTATAATGGGATTAAACCATCATAAATAATGTCCAAGTAATATATCATGGAAATAAAATATCTTGAAAATAAAAAAAACCACCCATTCCATATACATATAAGAAAACAATCCTTTTGAAATTTATTAAAGAGAGTTTTAAAAAAAATCTTTTAAAATACAATTGGAGTGAAAATTAATAGAATGGAATGGAATATGTATATAAACTGTAAATAAACATAATTAAACATAATATAATCAAAATTCATCACACCAATAATCTTAATACCATATAATTAATAAATAAGAAGGATAACCCAAAGAATGTAAATTGGGTTGAGAATTCCCTTACCTCAGGTTCTTGTAATTTAAAAAGTGCTTAAACCTTCTTTATAATGATGAAAACAGTGTTATTAATATCTTAAAGAGATATATTCATGTTTATAACACCTTATATGATCATTTAATAACATCATGTCACCCTTTAATTATTAGTATTTTGTTCCTTCCATTGTTTGGGTGCTTTCATTACATGTTTTCTATGATCGGTTCATGATGGATGATCTTGTCGATTGGAAGTGAAAATACAGAATTGGAATGGAATGGTAGTTACATGTTTCCATAAACATAAATTATTCCATTTATCTTTTGAATTCTGAAATGAGGATGATTCATAAGTTAAAACATTAATGATGTCCATTTAGATTATTTTAGTGGTTTATTGCTAATAACGACCTCATTTAGTTTTATAAATTAAAAACATGTGTACAAAAAAATTCCAGAACCATGGGTGAGACATAATACATATATTTTAACTTGTTTCAACCATAAAAATTGTTTCATGATTATACCTGAAAGAATTAAAGCAAATTGAAATCACATCGTCCATGATGTCGGTAATTCAACACATCACGGGCAATGTTTTTATTCCTTGAATAAGTGGGAGATATATGAATAATTATGATGAATTTTCCATGAAAATGAGAATATCCAGAATTTAAATGATTTTGGGATCTTTCATGCCTATTGTATAAGAGGTGGTGAAGAGATGATAATAAAAGAAAATGAATGGAAAGTAAAACACATCAAAAAGGAAGAGGATTTCTTACCTCTTGATCTCCTCTCCTTGAGATCCTTCTTAAGGGCTTTGGTTTTGGTATTTTGGTGATACTAGAATCTATAGGTCGTGGGGTAGAAGATTGGGGAGTGAATTTTGAAGAAATTAGACAATTATCAAGGATTCAGAGGTGTGGGAGGAAGAGTGGAATGAGGGTGGTATTTATAGTGGAGGAGGGGAGGTATTTTACATTATTTTAATCATTTTTATAATCTTTTGCTCAATAATATGAATAATCTCAATTCATGTGACCCCAAATAGTAATAATGGCATGTGAGTTTGAACCAAGTGGTCTTACATCACTTATGATTTCATAAATAGTGTATTTAACTGATAATTTGAATATACGGTATTTTACTATATTTCACTATTCATCAAAAAGTCAATAATTTCAAAAAAAATCCCAAAAAATTCAACCTAACCATTTTTCAATGTGCATAATTAAAAAATGAACTCTATTTTTTGAAAATAAATTTCTAAATATTATTAATTAAAATTTTAAATAAAATCATAATTAATTAAAAAATTAACAATTTTAAAACTAAAAATTCTTTTATATCACATTCAAAAATTAATCAAGATGTCATTATCTTAAATAATTAAGAAAATAAAATAATAATACAATTTAATATTTATTAGGGTCATATTAATATTCATATTTCTATTCCTAAGGGTATGTTACTATTTACAAAAAATTAAGTTGGTTCTATTAAACTCCAAATTACATACTGAACACAATTACATATGACCGTTTTTTGAAATTCAAAACATAGAAGAAACAAAATTATGTTTAAATAATAGTTATAAATATCTACATAAAACAAAGTTTCATTGATTTAATTTATTTTTCTAAAACCATGGGGTGTTACATTATCCCCACCTACTATAAATTATGTCCTCACAATTTTATTTACTCATTAAACAAGTGAGGGTACCTTTCCTTCATAGAATTTTCAGACTCCCGTGTTTCTTCTTCTACCATGTGGTTTCTCCACAAAACCTTTAGCTGGTGTATTAACTTATTCTGCAATACATGTTCCCTTTAATCATGAATCTGTACCTGTTTCTCTTCATATGAAAGGTTCTCTTCCAGCGGAACTGCTTCTGGGCTCAAGACAAGAGTTGAATCTTGCACATACTTCCTCAACATCGAAACGTAAAACATATTGGGTACCTAAGACAAACTTGAAGGAAAAGCTACTCGATATGAATCTCTGTAACATTTTTAGGTCTCTCACATTCATCAACCACTTTTGTTTTGGTAGGATCAGTTGTTATTCCATTATTATTTACAATGTTACCAGAAAAGAAATATGTTGCAACCAAAAATCATACTTTCTGAATTTTACATATAGTTTCTTTTATTTTAAGGTTTTCAAAACAACCCTTAGTTGTTTTTAATTATCTTATTTACTTCTAGAATATACCATAATTTCATCAATAAACACAACCACAAACATATCCAAGAACTCCTGAAATATTCTATTCATAAGATTATTGTATACAGCAGGTGCATTAGTTACCCCTAATGGAATAACTAAAAATTTATAATGACCATATCTAGTACAGAATGCAGTCTTTAGGTTATCTTCATCCTTTAATTTAAACTAATGGTACCCCGACCTCAGATCGACCTTCGAAAAATACTGTGCTCCCTGGTGATGATCAATCAAATCATCATTATGAGGAAAAGGATACTTGTTTTTAATTTTAATGTTATTCAAGGCTCTATCATCGATGAAAAGTATCATTGAGCCATCTTTTTTCTTAAAAACAAGACAGGAACACACCATGGTGAAGTCCTAGGTCAAATTAAGTATTTATCTAATAATTCTTGCAAGTAATTTTTTAATTCCATAAGTTCCATTTGGGCCATTCAATAAGAATGTTTAAAAAATTTCTTAGAATCCAGAACTGAGTCAATAGTAAAATCAGCCTCTAAATTAGGAATAACACCATGAAAATCATCTAAAAAACATCTAGGTATTCATTTACCACTGTTACATCATTAATCTGGATAGTTCCATTATCTTCAAAAATATGATTAAGAAAACTTTCATTTCCATACTTTAGCAGTTTCATATCTTCTTGATATGTTATTTGTAGTATGGGTTCATTCTTGTAAAAAAACTGCAATTATTTCTAAAAAACAAATTATTTTTTTTTGAAATCTATCTTAGCATGATAAAACAAAATGTTAGTACATACCCAGAATAACATCAAACTCTACTAGAGGCAAAAAAAACAAGGTTTTTAGGTAGACTCTTTCCATAGACAATGATATAAATATTCTTATAATTTCTTTCTTCCGGAATATTTCCTCCAGGTTATTTTACCATGAGATCTGGTTTCATTTCATGAGGTTGATTTCCCTATTTTTCTGAAAATTTCTCATAAATGATGGAATGTGTAGACCCTGAATCAAACAAAACATTTGAGAAATTTATAAAAACAAGTAATGTACCGGATACCGCCTCATTTTATAGCACAACATCTAATGAAGTGGTTGAAAATTATTTTACCAAACCCTTCTTCTTCCAATCTTACTGATCCCCTGCTTGAGTATCTAGCTTCGAATAAACATTAGAAAAATGACCCAATTCATTATAGTTAAAGAATATCACAATCTATTTCTCGTTAATTTTCCGATCATTTTCCTTAAACTCACAAGACATGTTTCCAAACATCCCACATCATTATCATTTCCCAAAATTTACAATACATTCACCAGGATTCCTTTTATCACAGTTTTCATAAGAAGGGAAATTCATTTTTTACCTCCAAACTTATTTGATGAGTTCTTCCCTATTTCATGACAACATGAACACTTCTTCTTCTTGTCATCACAGGGCACATGTGATTCAGTAAACACCATATCAACATTTTTATCACAACTAACAAACTTCTCATATCTTTTAAACTCTCATGAGGCCAATGATCTTCCCAAAAACGATTTCAAACAAGAGTAAAATCTATAAATTTTACTTACAAAATCCCTAGTAAAATCTAGTACATACCTGTAAAGTCTTGTAAAAATGGATTCATATTTTTCTTTAGAATCATCATCTTTCTGCTTCAGTTCCAAGAATTGTTTCTCCATTCAGATTCAAACCATTTTGGGAAAATATTTTTCCAGAAAGAGACTCTTAAAATCATCCCATTCCAGACTATCGAAAACATATCTTTCTCTTATATTCTTAACCAATGACCACCATGGGTCATCTTCACCTTCCAAATGATAAATTTCTAGTATTGCATTTTTATGTTCCGAACATCCCATGACATCAAATATCTTTTCTAGATCATCGATCCATCCTTCAATTATCACTGGATCTATAGTTCCACTGAATGCTGGAGGATGTTGCCTCATAAAATTCTCTACAAAAGACAAGTTTCTTCATGGTAGATCATATTACCCTCTATCATAGATACCACCACCATTTATTTCTTGAGTCAAATGATCCATTGCTGTCATAAACTGCTCGGTTCTGATTCCCACCATTTCAGGCTACAAATTCGAATAGACATCATCCTCTTGGTGCCTTTCTATTTATACTTCCTTGTTTATTCTAAAAACAACCATTCTGAACAAACATAACATATATGAATCAACATGGTAATCCTTAAATTCTATAACATTTCAAATTAATTATAGAGTAAAAGTCAGTTGTTTTATTCTATAAATATCATCCAAACACCTAAAGTTAGCTAAACCATCCTCTGATAGAAACTTTTAGGACATGTCCATAAAATGTTACTTAATCTTGAATTTTACACAAGACCATAAATTATTACACATTGAGGATCTTTTGGGTTTATAGTTTTAAATAATTAGGATTCCTTACATACATAACATACCACATTCATATAAGAGGATACTACTAAAAACAGTTTCCATTTTTTTCAAAATATAAAACATTAAATCTTAAAACATGATTTCATTGAAAAACCTCTACATCATTCATCAATACTCTCTTATTTCTCTTAGCCATCCTTATATCATGTGAAAAAAATTAAAAACTTTGTATGATTATAAAACTCATTAAGGGATATAAATAAAGAAAGTGTTAGTCTAGTGATAACATAAAAACAAATAAAACTCATAATCATAAAAACTCATATGCATAGAAACATCATTTAGTTTACTTGGGACATATTTACCATGTCACTCTTATATTCACCCTTTTATATGGAATAATATTTTTTTCAACTTCCATCTCTGGAGTACCCAATGCATTGGAGATCTGCAATAGGGATCACCCATCATATCTTGAGCTATAATGGGGTAAACCCAACATATCTTGATCTATAATGGGATAAACCCAAAATATAATGAGCTATAATGGGATCAACCCATCATAAATAATGTCCAAGTAATATATCATCGAAATAAATTATCTTGAAAATCAGAAGAAAACACTCATGCCATATACATATAAAAAACAATCTATTTAAAATTTATTAAAGATAGTTTTAAAAAAAGTCCCTTAAAATATAATTGGAGTGATAATTAATATAATGTAATGTAATATGTATATAAATTGTAAATACACATAATTAAGCATAATATAAACAAAATTAATAACACTAATATTCTTAATACCACATAATGAATAAAGAAGACGGCTAACCCAAAGACTAGAAATTGGGGTAAGAATTCCCTTACCTCAGGTTCTTCTTACTTAAAAATTATTTAAAACTCTTGTATAATGGTTAAAATAGTTTTATTAATATCTTAAATAAACATATTAATGTTTATAACACATTATATGATCATTTCATAACATCATTTTACACTTTAATTCTTAGTATTTTGTTCATTCAATTGTTTTGGGTGATTTCTTTACATGTTTTCCATGATCGGTTCATGATGGATGATCTTGTTGATTGGAAGTTAAACTTAAAAATTTAAATGGATGGTATTTACATATTTCTAAAACCATAAATTATTACAATTATCATTTTGAATTCTGAAATGAGTATGATTCATAAGTTAAAACAATAGTGATGTTTGGTTAGATCATTTTACTGTATCTTTGATAATAACAAACTCATTTTGTTTTATAAATTCAAACCATGTGTAAAAAAGAATTAAAGAACAATGGATGAGATATAATACATATAATATAACCTGGTTTAACCATAAAAATTGTTTCATGACCAGACCTGATATAATTAAAGCAAATTGAAATCACATCATCCACAATGTCGGTAATCCGACATATCGCGGACAATGTTTTATTCCTTGAAAAGGTGGGAGAGGAGAAGAAGAATGATGATGAATTTTCCATGAAAATGAGAAAATATAGAATATACATGATTTTTTGAGCTCTCATGTCTCTTGGAAAGATGAGGGGAAGATACTATAATAAAAGAAAAAGAAATAAAATGAAAACACATGAAAAAGGAAGAGGATTTCTTACCTATTGATCTCTTTTCCCTAAGATCCTCCCTAAGGGATTTAGTTTTAGGTTTTATTAGATCTTTATTTGGTCAATTTAGGATATAGGTTTTGGATCAATATCTCATAATTTGTTTTTCAATTGAATGATCTCCTTCAATTTAGGTATTTTCATTTTCATGTGTCCATCAACGATCTTGAGGTAGGTGGTCTAGACTGGAAATCTCATAGTATTTATTTAATTATTTTTAAATAATTTTGAAATCCCAATTTACATGATTGGTAAATTGCATCCTAAATTGAAATGATTAAATTAAATTTCCATGTGATAATGAATTGGGTTGAATTGAGTAAATTTAAATTCATTGACTCATGATTTTGAAATTGATGGGATAACGGGGTTATGGAATGGATCAATTGATGGGATTATGTAATTTATTGAATAATTTAATGTTTTATTGGTTAATTAATTGGAATAAAGGTATGTTTGGATTAACCTTGGGGTAAATGAATTATTTTATTAAATGTTGCTAGTTGGTTTAATAGTGAATTTTTCTTATTATTCCTAGTGACTGAAATAATGAATTATCATTGTTATGATAAATTGAAAAGGTTCACTTTAATGAGAATGTTTGATAAGAAAGTTAATGACTCATAACCTTGATGTTTATGTAATTTTTATTTGTATGATATTGTGACATTTTTTATATATGTTACATTGAGGTGTGGGATAAGGAATGAGGCTCCAAATACCCGTATGTGTTAGTTGGTGTGGGAAAGGGATTGAGGGTCCAAGTACCAATATGTGACATTGAGGTGTGGGATAGGGACTGAAGCTATGAATACCCTTATGTGATAAAATTTTTGGGACAGGGACTGAGGATCCAAATACACATATAACATTGGGATATGGGAAAGGGTTAGGGGATACAAATACCCAGAGGGTGTTAGACATGATGTGTTACACCCATAAGACTGGTGCTGGAATAAGTTTTCAATTGGTCAAGATATTAATTAAAAATGAAATTATCAATGATAAACACCATATTTTTATTTTTATATCCCTTGGGGATAGTTAAAACTCTGGCATGGGTTGAAAGAAGTATTGATAGTATAGGTGTCATCGTGAACTGAGGATTTATGTGGTTAATTAAAGAATAATTTAATTTGATAATTGTTCACATTATGAATTGTAATTTACTATTCATACAATGGAGTACACTTTTATTGATTGGATATTGTTTTATACGTCATTGGTAGTGGATTTTTTGTTTTACTCACAGCCTACTTGGGATGTCATAGTAGTACTCGAATAGAATCCATGTTGGCATAGTAAGATAAGGGAAAGAACCATCTGTTACATGGATGAGTTAGGAAGGAAAATGGATGAGGGAACCAGATGTAGTGTTAGGATATTCTTAGAGGAGTTTTTAGTGCCTTAATTTTGGGTTTTCATTTTGAAACATGACACATATTTGGAATGAAATATCTACTATTTAATTATGGATATTTTTTCAGTTTTGATTCATCATGTGATATTGGTGTTTCCTGGTTATTGGTTATATAATTTTTTTATTATTATTTATTAAGATGTTTTTATATGTTGATATAGATTTTATAGTCTTCATATGTTTTAAATTTGACTCTCACTGCTAATCTGTATCCTCTAGCATACAAGTAGGCATGCATGAGGTCATGTAACTAGCCATCTCGGGGTGCTGGAGTGGGGAACCTGGGTCAGGATGTTACAAAGTTGTATCAGCGCATGGATTTATTTTATTTTATTTTATTATTATTTTGGAATGGTATATAGGATATTGGGAGGATTAAATCCTTGTTAATGATCTAATTCATGGTAGTTAATAACCCATGTATAGGGGAAAACCCAAGAACCCATGGTTGGATTGTTGTTATTGATGTTTTTTGTTATAGTTGGAAGATATTTCACCTCGAGTAATGAACTTGTTGTGTGATGTGATTATTTTTTTTCATATTGTATAATATTTTAATCATGGATAGGTATGTATTGAGAGTTGTAAATGAATGTATCATTCTAGGCATTCAAGAATTACTATGACATGCATCATTTTTTAGGCATGCACAAAAAATCAGGTTTTGGGTAAGTTGTTGAAATTGAAATTTTTTAATTTTATTATATAATTTAACTTAAAAAATTTAATAATATGAAATTAAAAGTTTTAAAATGATTCAAAATGTGAATAAATGGGTGTCTAATGAGAAACTGGGTTAATCAGAATGTATTTACCCTTGTTAACCATGACCTAGAAGTTGGATGGTTAAGGTAGTGATAGTGCCTATGTTTTTATTGTGTGGTATAAATGGGGATGAATCATTGTGGATTTATGTGGATCCATATTAAATAATTTTTTTAATGTTTTATTGTGTTTCCTAAGATATGTGTTTGGCATTGTAGACATATGCCTCCATGATGATTCTTTTTGATATGATGAAATTAGGTTATGTTTGGAAATGATCCTCAAGTTGTGGAACCTGAGGCACTGATAGTACCAGGTGAAGGAGCTAGAGATAATTACCATAAGAACATTGATATATTATTATTTTTTTATGGATAGTGACCCAAATTGGGTTTTCAAGTGTATATCTGACCTGGCCTGGGAGTTTCGGTTACAACACCCTCCGATTTTCACCAGATAGGGTGGACCATAGGTAGTTGAGTTATAGATTGATTCCATCAAGACTATACTTTATCATTTATATACTCCTTAAAATTATATTTTCAGTTTGTATAATTATATGTTATGAGTATCAGTGAGGCACTAGGGGGATGTTCAGTCTCAGACTAGCTAATAATATTGTATGAAATGGAAATAATTTTTAAGGAAGTTCCTGGATCAATTTGATCCAGATTATAAGGACCCAACCTTGTTAAATTACTTAATCTTGATTTTAGACAAGAAATCACTTCTTTTACAATTAGGATCTTTTCATGTTTTTATCTTTAGAGAATTGGGACATAATACATTCATAACCTTACACATTGTTACAAAGTGGATACCATAAAAATAGTTTCCATTTTTTTCAAAATATAAAACATTAATGCTTAAAACATGATTTCTTTGAAAATTCTTTAATCATTTAACTTGTCTTACTTATTTGTCTTACACATCCTTATGACCTGTGGAAATAATTTAAAATAAACTTTGGAAGAGCACAACAAGCTTAGTAAGGGATGTAAAAGAAAGAAAGAGCACATTAGTCCATGAATACTTGTAACGTATGAAAACATTTTCAAAAGACATGCTTGTCACCCATATATACTTACTTTATGAAACATGATATTTACAAAAGATCCAAAAAATACATGACAACATAAATATAATCATAAATTTATCATGGGGAATTACTTACATAATCTTGTAACCTTCTCGGTTACCTTGTAATTTGTAACCCTCACCTCTACCTTACAATTTGTGTAACCATCGCAGTTACACTTGGAGTAACCATATGGATGACCTCAAAATTACACTTACCCAATAAATTTGATGGAAATATAGGTCCCACCATTAATTATAAAAAATTCTCATGAACTATAACATAATAAAACATCATGAATAATTACCTAAAAACATTACTTTTGAATTTTGTAAAATAGAATTTTAAAAGAGGGTTTTTAATGAAAAGTCCCTTATAAATATCATATAATTGAAGTGAGACTTAATATAGTGGATGGAATATGTATATACTCTGTAAATAAACATAATTCAACATATTATAATCAGAATTCATCACACAAAAAATTTAAATACCACATAAATAATGAAGAATAAGGTTAAGCCAAAGAATGGAAATTGGGTTAAGAATTCCATTACCTCAGGTTCCTCTTACATGAAACTCATTTAAACCTCTTATATAATAGTTAAAATAGTGTTAATAATATATTAAATAATTATATCCTAATTTATCAAAACTTATATTATCATTTCATTACATCATTTCACCCTTTAACTGTTAGTATTTTGTTCCTTCCACTGTTTTGGGTTAGTTCTTTACATGAATTTCATGATCGGTTCATGATGGATTGTTCTTGTCAATTGGAAGTGAAAATAGAGAATGGTAATGGATTAGTATTTAATTATTTACAGAACCATAACTTATACCATTTATCATTTTTAATTCATACATGATGATGATTCATAAGTTAAAACATTAGTGATGTTCATTTAGATCATTTTAGTGGTTCTTTGATAATAATGATCTCATTTTGTTTTATAAATTAAATCCATGTGTAAAAAATAATTACAGAACCATGAATGAGAAATAATACACATATTATAACATGTTTCATCCATAAAATGTTTTCATGACCAGACATGAAATAATTAATTCAAAATTGAAATCACATTGTCCATGATGTCGGTAATTCAACACATCACAGACAATGTTTTTATTCCTTGAATAAGTGGGAGAGGAGAAGAAGAATGATGATGAATTTTACATGAAAAGGATAAAATTAATAATATACCTTATTTATGGAGTTTTAATTCCTTTTGGGTAAGACGATATGAGAAAATACTAAGTAAAGAAAGGAACTCAAAATAAAATAATAATTGATAAATCCCTTACAAAAATTCGACAGCCTAGCATCTATGCAACATGACTTTAGAAAATATTAAAAAGAGAGGGGATAAGGGTAAACCATACATAAATGAACCATAATACATGATAAATCATGAATAATTATTAAATAAGAACCTTTTATGGAAACCTTAAAGTTATACCACATAAGAGAGAACTTGAATGGAAAAAGAAAGAAATTGAGAATTTTCTTACCTTGTTGAGTAACTCCTATAACTTGAATGTTGGGACCATGGGGGATTGAAGAAAACTTGGTAGGACTACTATGGAGGTAAGGAGGCTAGAGGTTTTTTGATGAAGAATTTATAATGAAGTTATTGAGAGAATGGGTTGGTATTTATAGCAAAAGTGGGGGCTTATTTTAATAATTTCCAAGGGACACCTCATTAGTGGTATTTGAAAAACCAAGGGATTGCCCATGGTATTTGACCATGGTATTAGAAACTTGGGAAACCTCACATATTATTTAACAGTAAAAAAGTCTACAAGATTTATTAAATCATTATTACATCATTAATGATATCATTAACACACTGAAACTCAAAACTGTATTTTTTACTATTCACCTAAAAATCAACTGTTTTAGAAAAATACCAAAAACTCATCCTAACCATTTTTCAACATGTAGAATTAAAAAATTAAATCCATTTTTCTAAAATAATTTTATAAGTATTATTAATTTAATTTTTAAATAAAATCAAACTTTATTAAAAAATTAACAATTTTAAAACTATAACAGCTTTTATATCACTATGAAAAATTAACCAAGATATTATTATCTTAAATACTTAAGAAAATAAATTAATAGTACACTTTAATATTTATTAGGGTCACATTACTATTAATATTAATATTCATAAAGGTATGTTACTATTCACCAAAAAAACAAGTTAGTTCCATCAGACTCTAAATAACATACTGAACACAATTATAGATGACATTTTTTCAAAACTCAAAACATAGAAGCTGCTAAATTAAGTTTAAAGGATGGTTATAATTATCTATTTAAAAAAATGTTTCAAGGATTTAATTTATTTTTAAAACCATGGGGTGTAACATAGATACACTAAGATAGGAGAGGGAAGCTGAGTTCATGAGGTTGAACCAAAAGAGTATGTTCATGATGGACTATTCTAGTCGCTTTACTGACTTACATTGTTTTTCTCTATAATTTGAAGGGGATAAGATAGCTACAAAAAGGAATTTCCAGGATGGATGTAAATGAGAGATTAATTTCCAAATTCAAATCTTTTAATTAATTTTTGTTTAAGTGGTGAATCGTGCTCTCGTATCTAAGGGGAACCTAAAAGAGTCTTCTAGTGTAGGATAGGTGGTTTCTTCTAGACAATCAAAAGCTATATATTCTAAGATTTGGATGTGTATATATGATAATGTTGACCAAGGTAGTGGAAAAAATAGTGACCAGGGGTAAGGATCAGTTACTCAAGATCTTACCGAAGTTCTTTTCCAACAGTGTGGTAGACCATGACACTTTCATAGACATTTTCCTCGACCACCAATAGAGTGTCGAGCTTATGGTGTTATGGGATATCTATAGTTGTTCTACTAGAACCCACAACAGATGAGTGGAAATGGGTTAGTTAAAAATAATTAGAGTGATGAAAGGATTTATTCTACAAAATATCAGTTTGGAAGTTGGAGTTCCACTGGTCAAGGAAGTAGAGGTAGTGGATGTGGTAATTTTGGGAAATAATGCCCATATCAACAGAGTGGCACAACTTAGGAGACTCAAACTGCATCACATAAATGTTGGATAGGATGGTTACATTTATTTAAACCTACACTTGTTGGTGGTGAGGCTATTCCATTGATAGTTAAAGATACTATTCTTATAGCTTAAACTCTTTATGGTGCCTTATTTGATATTGTTTCCTATCATTATTTATATCTACACAACTTGTGAATAGTTTGAGCCTGGAAGCAGAGTTTGTGAGTGAGGTTATGATGATTGATACACCTTTGGGAGTGTGGTGGAGATATATTTGTTCATGAAAAGGGTTTTCTCTAATGTTTGTGGAGTTTTGTTTCTTTTGGGATCTTTGCATTCTATATATAAGATAATTCGACCTAATTATGGTAATGGAATGGTTAGTGGAGTTCCAATCCCACATAGATTGTTACTATAGGAGGCTGACTTTTACATCTCCTCAGGGTTAAAATTATATTCACTATGGAGATTGGGATATCTAGGAAGTCCATACAGGGCTAGTTCTTCAACAATTACGTGTGCTCACCACCCAGTTTTCTAGTCTATTGTTGGATGATGGGGATATATTGAATGATATATTTCCACCCATAGTGGAATGGTTCCAGGACATGTTTACTAAGTAATTATTAGGTATAACACCTGAGAGAGATGTGGAATTTATAATTTATCTCATTCTAGGGGTTGAGATAGTTTCTATTCCATCTAAAAGAATGGAACCAACAGAGCTTCAATATCTTATGAATCAACTGGATGATAGGGTTTTATCCATCTAAGTACGTCTCATTAGGTTTCTCTGGTATTGTTTACAAAGAAGGATATTGGGACCTTACCCTTGTTTGTTTCTTATCAAAATTTGAATCAGATGAATGTGAAAACTTGTATCATCTTCTACATATCGATGGTCTTTTCGACCAGTTCAGAGGAGCTTGTGTTTTATCCCTGGTCGACTTGAGATCAAGGTATCATCAGTTAAGATTCTAACCTTTTAATATACATCAGACTGATTTTAGAAGCAATTATGACCTTTATTAGTTTTTCTTGATGTCATTTGTGTTGACAGACGCACTATTACTATTTATGGACATGTTGAACCAAATATTCCAACCATACCTAGATTAGTTTTTAGTCATATTTTTTGATGACATATTGGTGTACTCTAAGACTCATGACAATCATGACCAACATCTTGTCATTGTCCTGAGTACACTAAGAGAGAATCGACTATATTCCAAGCCATCTAAGTTCCAATTCTGGATCGATGAAGTATATTTATTGGGTCACATCATCTCAAATAAACATGTTTCAATGAACTCATATAAATTTGATGTATTTTTTTCTTTGGGCAAGCCCTAGAATGTCTTTGATATCCATAGTTTTCTGGGATTAGTGAGTTATTATCGACGTTTCATCTAAGACTTTTTCTATTTGTAGCACCCCTTTGGGGATTATTGAAGATGGGAGTTAAGTTTTAATGTTCTTGATCACGTGATAAATATTTCGATGATTTGAAGAATCATTTGACTATAACACTGATCTTAATCCCAATCAATATATGGGAGGAGTATATAGTGTTTTTTGATACATTTGGGATTGGTATTGGAGTAGTATTGATATAGGAGGATCATGTTATGGTGTATGGGTCACAATAGTTTTGGAATTATGAATTATATATTTTATTAATGATATTTGTATCTCCAGCAATGAATATGGGTTGATTATATGCAGTCATTTAATTTTGAGCTATCATATACACATGGGAAGGGAAATAGATTTCCTGACATTCTGAGTAGGAAAATATAGAATTAGGTAGTTCATGAGTCTAGCTCTAAGTGAAATATGATGTATTTACTAACTTAGATGAATATTTTAGTTTAGGAGGGAGAGTAGTAGATGACACGTATATAAATTTCAAAGGATTCTACACTTTTTTTCCAGATCAAGGAGGGGAAGTATGAGGATGGAGAATGTATGGATTTCAAAGAAATCATTAATGGTAGGGAGTCACATTTAAACTATAATATATATGAGGATGATATTATCTATGTCAGGAATCAGGTTTTTGTGACTACGAGTATGTAAGAGGGGAAAATGCATGAATTTCTTACTTCAAAGTGGGTGGTGTATCCAAGTTTGACCAAAATGTACCCTGATCAATGTCAAGAGTACAAGCTTTCAGAAAATAAAAATGATATTGTAGTGTTTTTGACATGATTCTATACCATTCAATAGGTGGAGGTTGAACATCAATGACTTTGTGGTTTACTAGATCCATTTCCCATTCCATAATGGAAGTGGGATGACGTAACTATGGAAATTGTAGTTTTTATCTCAATAATTTCTCAGAATAATAACCCTATTTTGTTGATAGTAGATCGATTAATGAAATTAGTTCATTTTTTACCTATTAGGAAGAATTTTTTAGTGGATCAGTTGGGGGACTTATATGTTCTGGAGATAGGTCGTCTGCATAGGGTTCCATGGAGTATAGCTTAAAAACATTACTTATGTTTCACTTCGATATTCTATAAGGGATTATAAAAGGTGCTTAGTAAATATGTTTTTTTAGTATGGAATTCCACCCATAGATAGATGGGAAGTAAGAATGTACTATGCATATTTTTGAGGATATGATTCGGGCATGAATTCTTGACTTTGGTGGTTTATGGGAGAAGCAACTATAATTGGGGGAATTTTCCTATAATAATAGTTAATCGAAAACAATTCATATGGAATTATATGAATCACTTTATGGTAGTCCATGTAGTTCACCTCTATATTGGATAGAGGTAGGTGAGATAGAGTTGTTGATACTGACTCTTCTAAAGGAGACATTAGAATTGGTTTAGATAATTTAGAAGTACATGGATATAACTCAGAATAGGTAGAATTAATATGTTGATAGAACTAGACAAACCCTATAGTTTATAGAGGGTGATCGTGTGTTCTTTAGGGTATCTCCTATATTGGTTAATTGTAGGATTTAGCAGTAAAGAAATTAGGAACCTAGGTTTTTTGATTTATTTGAGGTTGTGGAGTGAATTAGGCTGGTGGAATATAGATTGGATCTTCCACTGAGGTATAGTTCTATAAAAGATGTTTTACATGTGTCACGACTTTAGTGGTATCACCCAGACCCTTCTCATGTGATCAATGTGGATGATGTTGAGAAAGAGACTGATGCATCCTTTGAAAATCATCTGATACATGTGTTGGATCACATTGAGAAAGTGTTTAAGGGGATGACCATGATGATAGTTCATGTATTATAGAAAATGGTCATTTTTAGGAGGAAAAATGGGATAGAGAAGCGGATATGAAGGCTCAATAGCCTAATCATTTTACCTTGGAATCTTAATTATGTTTGGGATTACATCTTGAAGATAAGCTGTTATAAATTGAAGAGATTGTAAGATCCAAACCTTTTTTAGAGATATCACAAGATAATTTATAGGCGCTCTTTTACCCTTATTTTAGTTTATTTTGGTTAGGTTTTACATTGGGGTGTATTGGGTGAACTTGGAGAATTTTTTAAGGAAGATGGTAGTGCATGGTTAGCGCATGGTTTTCCCAAACCATGTGCCTAGGATATCAAACCATGTCAACCCAAACATAGATAATTTTCATAGTTGGCACATGGTTTTCCAAACCATGTTCCCTCCTATTAGTAATTGCACGACCCTTGGGAGGAGGCCCACGGTTAGGCACACGATTAGATAAAATGGTGTTCCCCTGCCTAGGAAATTGTGAATGTGGGTTTAATTATTCTGAAAAATTATTCTAAAATTCCATGACCCCAATCTCTCTCCCACATTTTATCTTATTTATCCTAGGTTGATTTATAATTATTTTAGAGGCTTATTGATGGATTCCAAGGGATTTTGAACTCCATTCATGATGAATCAAAGACTGGATTGAAGAATGTTCACCTATCCCAATAATAGATTCTTATTCGGATTGGTTTCATCCCTATTTATTGTATTTCTCTCATCTTTTGAAGGGATTTTTTTTTCTTTCATTGGTAAAGGATATAGATCTAGCTTTTATTATATCTTAATCTGTTGAATTTTGGTTCTAGGTTTTGTATCTAGATCTCATTCTTGATTGTGTAATTGAGTATTCTACATCAATTTGGGGATTTATTTTGGTGATAATTTGTTAAAGGTCATGAGGTGCGTGGTCTAAATTCCAAATCCCATAATGTTGATTTAATTACATGTATGTGATTGTGAAATTATAATTTCCATTATTGGGAAATTGAATCTGAAATTGAATTGATTAAATTAAATTTACACGTGTTAATTAATTGGTTTCAATTGAGGAAATTGAAATTTGTTGACATGTGATTATGAAATTGATGGGATAATAGAGTTATGAAATTGGTAAATTAATGTTATTGTGGAATTGACTGATTAACTGAATGTTGAATTGGTTAATTAATGTGAATAAATGAATTTTTTTCTTGAACTTCAAGGTTAAATGAATTATTTGATTAAATATTGATAATTTTTTTAATAGTGAATTTCCCATATTATTCCTTATGATTGAAATAATGAATTATTATTTTTCTGATAAATTTAAATGGTTCAATTTAATGAGAATGTTTTTTATAAGATTAATGATTTATAACCTTGATGTTTATGTAATTGTGATTTGTGTGATTTTGTGATATTTGTGATAAATTTGACATTGATTTGTGGTGCGGGGAATGAGGATCCAAATACCCATATGTGTTAGTGAGCGTAGTATAGGGACTGAGGCACCTAATACCCATATATGACATTGAGTTGTGGGATAGGGACCGAGGATCTAAATACCTATATGTGATAGCATGTGTGGGATAGGGAATGAGCCTCCAAATACCCATGTGACATTGAGGTGTGGGATAAAGACCAGGGCTCTAAATATCCCTGGGGAATTAAACCTGACATTTTATACCCATGATATTGGAATTGGACTCTGGTTCCAATTGGTTGTGATATTAATCCAAATGAAATGGTAAATAATAACCATATTATTTTGATTTGTGATGTCCCTTGTGGATGGTTCATACTCTAACATGAGCCAAAGCAGGTATTGATAGTATGGGTGTTATCATGAACCCGCGAATTTGTGTGGTTAATTAATGAATAATGAAATATTATAATTATTTTCTTTATGCCCTTTACATTATTCTTTATATAGATAAATACAATGTTTTTTACTGGATATTGTTTTAGAATATGTTTGGGGCGGCTTACTGAGTTGTACCCACAATCTACTCAGGATTCTTAATCAGTACCTGAATAGACTACATGTTTACAGGACATGATTATGGAAGCAGCCATATGGTAGACGGATGAGTTAGGATGGAGTGTGGATGATGGAACCCGACTCGGTGTTGGGAATCTATTGGGAAACTTTTTAGTTTCATTATTTTGGGTTTACATTTTGACACTTGATACTTATTGGGCATGATATATGTAGTGTTTAGTTATGGATATTGTTTTCAATTTTTTTTTATCATGTAATAATGGTTTTTTCTTGTTATTGGTTATATCATTTGGTAGTTATAATTTATTTCTAATATTGTGATGCTTTGATAAAGAGGGTATAGTCTCCCCATGTTTTAAATTTGACCCTCGATACTAGTCGGTATTGTCTAGCATACGGGGAGGTGTTCTTAATGTTACGAAACTGACCAGCTCGGGGCACCAATGGGTTGCACATGATTTTGGACATTACATTGTGAATGTCTAAAATTAAAAACTATTTGAGTGGAAGTTTTAAATTTTATTTTCTCATTAAATAATAAAATAAATTAGAGTTCCCAACTTTTTAATTTTTATCACACCTATATAAAGGGTGAAAATGAGAGTATGGAACAGTGACTGCTTATGTGTGTGAAAAACTTGAAGTGATGTAGAAATTTTTTCATAGGTATCTTATATGAATTAAATTTATGAGATAATATTGGATAGAGTTTTGAGAAGGTCATTTACAACCAATGAATCTCTTAGTTTATGTGAAGAATAAGTTTTTAGTGAACATAAACTTTATGGTCAATGTTTACTAGACAAACATTCCAAAAAATCCCCAGATGGATAGGATTGTATAGAAGAATTAAAGAAATGGATTATAGATAAAGAGAGAAAAATTAAAAAGGAGGTTTCTTATTTGTTGCAAAAAAAACAGATGGACTATTTTCTAGATAGAATGATTTACAAAAGGATGAAATAAACAATGGTAGGTGTATAGGAGAATCTGAAAAAGTGATTGGACTGGTTTTTATAAAAAAATTTGAGACAATGTTCCTACCTACCAATGCATAAGAAATTGAAGAAGATGTTTTTTAAGAATAAAAATTTGAATTTTAATGAATCGGCATAGTTACAATGTTTTGAACCAGTTGGTGAAAGTTTCTATAATTTTTTTGAAATGATATTTATATATATTGTGCTTAATAAACACTTGCACTATTGTATTTATCATAGTTCTATTCAAGGTGAAGGTTATTTCCTACTTTTTCTAACCACATAAAAGGATTGTTTTATAGTGGATTTTAAGGTTTTGGATTATTTCCAAACCATGCCAAGGACTGTAAAATATTGTTGACCAGTGAACCTTATAAATTATTATGTTCATTTGGTTTTGTTTGTGATTTTTTATTTCAATAAAATTAAAAATATTTAACAAGATGTGAAGGTTTTTTATAAGAAAGAAAACCTAAAAGAAAACAATATCACCAATTCACCCCCCACATCCTCAATGGTCTCATAGATCCTTCTTATTATTTTAAATTAGTATTAGAGTATGTTCCCTTCATTCAATTTTTTCTGAATTTGGAAGAAAATATAATTTACTATGGATGTTCATAATTCTATAAATAGTAAGGTGATTCCAATTTTTTATGGAAATAGCTGCCATATCTTGAAATATTCATTGTTTCCATGTCTTATATATATTTTTTATTATGATCATGAAGTTTTGACCGATGTTTTTCAAACTCATTTTTATAATGTTCCTCCAACTGCTACTGATAAGAAAAATTTAGAGAATGATGGGTAAACAAGAAATGATATACTTTCCTGACTCTATAAAAGTGAGTTTTTTATATTTCAAGGAGTTGGTATGCCTAAAGGTGAATAGTAAATGTTGAAGAATATCTATGATGTATATACAAAAGATTATAAAATTAAGTTAAAAATATTGAGGATGAAGGGGGGAGATCTTGAAATTGTTGATTATGAATATGTTAGTGACTTCTTTACAATGGTGAATGATATAGTAAGCACCAAAATTTATCTTGGTAAGAAGCTAGAAGATTCAACAATTTTTGAAATTATCTTATGAAATATTCTTGATATGTTTGATGCTAATGTTTTACCATTGGAAGATAGATATCTTGAAACTCTATCTCTAGATGATGTACATAAAACTCTTATCACATATGAAATGAGAAGATAAAAAGTTATTAAAATAAAAAAATTAATCAAGAAATTTCCTTTAAAGCTTCAAAGTAAGTGAAATCTAATAAATTTCTCAAAGTCGATAAAGATAGTGACTCCATAAATAAATACGAGGTTAGTAACAGTTTTGGAGAATGTATTCTGGTGTTTTCTAAATATGTGAAAAGTGGAACATGAAAGTATAGAGGTAAGTTACCACTTAAATTATTTTTATAAGGATATATAAAGAATTTTTTGTGAATTCTCCTCGAATAAATTAAGTTAAATAATGTGATGAAGATGACATAAATTTAAGAAGTTCTTTAATAAAAATATTGAAAAATCAAAATCATATTTTAAGGAAAAGGATAAGAGTTTATCTAAATACAAAAAGATAATATTTTCATCTATAATGAAGAAGTTAATAACATTGAAGTTGAATCTAAATACTCAAGTGATAAAACTACTAAAAATATTTTTTTTGAAAAATTGAATGATGAAAGTAGTAGTTCTGATTAAAAAGAGACTCAGTTGGATTTGAAAAGTAAACTAAAACAATGTCTTCAAAATATTGTATGACTTGGAAGAGATACTAAGAAATTGAAAAGGTAAAGTTCAGAATAAAATAATAAAGAATATTTTTTAGAAGAAAAATCATTGTTTCTGGAAAAAAATGGTCATTTGAATAAATATATTGAAAATGTGAGGAACCTCAATATTTATCTTAAAGTAAAGTTAAAAGTTAATGATGATGAATTAAAACTCTTCTAACAAATAGTTTCTAAAATTTATCAAAGATTTACAAATTTCCAAAACTCAATTACATAGGCTTATAAAATTTATAAGAAGTGTGAACCTAGGAAATATCAAAAAAAAATTATCTTCAAGGGATGAAAACAAGAATTAATATGTTTAAAAGGATAAGAAATTTGAGAAAACCATGTTTGAACCCAAAAAAACAGAGTTAAAAATCTAAAAGTTTCTGAAATTTTTAATTCAGAATAAAATGTTGCTACTATTGGTGATTCTATTGAAGATGAGAATAATTTAAAATTAAATAATATAACATTTAAATATTACAAAAAAATTGAGAACAATAATTTTTCAGAGTAGAAAGTAAAAAAGATGATGAATAGCAAGTTTACAACTCCATAAAGTATGGAAGTTAAAGAGGTAAATGTTCCTTCTATGGATTCCACTAGTATTTCAGTGTATTTTTTTCTATAAAAAATATGTATTGGTTTAATAAATAACAATAAAATAATCCTAGAAATTGGAAAAAAATTTTGATGGGGATTCAACCCACTCAAAGAAAGAAAACCTAAGAAATTTTATGTCGAAATTGTAAATAGTTTCTAACCAATGGGAACTGTTTTTGAAAAATGTGAACATCCTGGACACCAAGAAAAGGGATATATTGTTTTTTACTAGAATAATAAAATACTTATAAAAATTCTCAAAAAACCCGATGTTAAGGAAGATAAATGAAAGGAAAAAAGATATTTTTGTTGATTCTTCTCTCAAATATATAAAAAGAGAATGACCTTGTATTTTGGATAGTGTTTTCTCTTCAAATGTGATTGGAGATTTGAAGTTGTTGAATAATTTGAAAGATTTTAAATATGGCACATTGAATTTTGGGAATGATGATTCACTCAAAATAAAAGGTTTTGTATCACTTATAATTGGGGAAGAAAAATTGAAATTTAGATGAGTCTTGATTTTTATGGGCTAAAACACAAAGTATTAAGTCTTCTTCATCTTTTTGAATATATTAATATTTTTTTTTTCAGAAAATATTTTTTTAGAGTAGAATATATAAAATTTATTATGAGATTCCAAAAAATAAAGGTAAAATTTTCCCAAGTTGGTGATGTAAAAAATTCATGCTATCTGATAATGATTGAAGAAAATAATTTGTGGCATAAAAATATTGGTACATATGTGTCAGATTAATATTAGAATGTTATCAAAGTGAGATAGTATTTGTGATATTCCCAATATGGTAAGAATAAGACATTTATGTTTTTCCATTTTATATAAATGGAATATTATAAATTCAGTTCATAAGAAAGATGATATTTTTTCAACTCATCCCTTGGATCTAATTCGTTATGATATTTTTGGGTTGATGTGTAAACAATAAACCAATAGATATAAGTTCTTCATTTCTTTCATTGGTGATTTAACTTTAATTACATGTATTGTGTATTTAAAATAAAAATTATATTATCTGAAAATGTTAATGAGTTTCTGGAGAAGTGTTAAAAAGGAATTTGGATATTTTGTGAAGAAGTTATAAACTAACAACAATGGTGAATAAAAAATGAAGATTTTAAATATTGTCTTGAAATACATGTAATTCACCATGATATCAGTTCTAATTAAACAATATATAAAAATATAGTTTCTAGAATAAAAAATAAAAGTTTGGCAGAGATGGGATATACAATATTGGCCGAGCATGATACTTATCATTATTTTTAATGTAGGGGGATGATTATAGTGATTTACATTTCGAAATGATGTTTCTATAGACAAGGTTCTGATATGACTCATCACAAGATTTTTTATAATTAAACTCCAAGATTGAAACACCTAAGGGTTTTTAGTCCATACATCATAAAAGTAAAATGTGGAAATCATTGAAAATTTTATCCGAGTGGTGTTAATGGAATAATTATTGGTTATGCTATTAATGGTAGAGGATATAAATGTTTTAAAAAATAAATAATAAAAATAGTTATTCAATAGATGTAAATATTCATGAAAAGGTAGAAGATAAATTTTCACAAACACATAAATATAATAAAGATGGGGAAGATGATATTGTTTTTGTTGAGAAACTTTTATATTTTTCTAGCAATGGAGATAGAGCACAGAAATGAGGATCCTGACTTAGCTATTTAATGTAATGAGGAATAACTTCTTACAACTCATCCTAGGATGAGAAAATAGGTGGATACTAAAGACATTATTATTGATCATATATAATAGGTTCAAATGATATGAATTTCAAGTTTAGTTACACATACTTCCTTATACTCAAAATTTGAGTGAAAATATATAAATGAATATTTAGAGAATTAGGTGTGGATTGATGTTATAAATTAAGAGTTGGACCAGATTGAGAAGAATGATACTTAGGAACTTGTACCGAAACCAAATGATAAAAATGTTATTGGTAAAAATTGGATTTTCTAAAATAAGATAAATGATGATGGTGAAGTGGAAGGAGACAAATAATGATTAGTTTAGAAATTTTACTCACAAATTGATGGTAATGATTTTTATGAGAATTTTTATATAGTGGAAATAATAGAAACTATAATAAAATTTATTTCTATTTTTTCACAATGATGTTATAAAATTTATATTCATATTTTATTAATGTATATCTTGATGAAGATGTATATATTCAATAACCATGTGTATTCTTTATTGGAAAAGATAGAAGTCATGTGAATAAGTTGAAAAAATATTTGTATGGGTTAGTATTCCAAATTGTAAACCTAATTAAGGAAGTTGATCTTTAAGAAAGGAATATTTTTTAGTAATATCTACATAAAATAAAATTATAAGGTTTCAATAAATGTGATATTTTATGTTTATGATGTTATCTTTTCTTAGAATGATGATGAAAAATGTGAACTTTTCTTTGAAAAAATGAATAATTTGTTTAAAATGTCTATGCTAGGATAAATTAAATACATTATAGGATTAAAAATATCACAAAATAGAAATTATATTTTCCTAACTCAAGAAAAGCATTCGAATAAACTTCTTAATAAATTTTTCATGGAAGATTCAAACCCATTTTCCACACCAATTTCAGTGGGAACTAACTTTTTTAATGATGGAGAAGGTAAAGAAGTGGATCCTTAAGAGTTTAAGAAATTAGTTAGAATTTTCTTATATAGGATGGCTTCAAGATCATATATTGTATACACTATTACTTTGTATTTAAGATTTTAAATTGATCTTAAAGAATCTCATTTATTGATAGGAAAATTAATTCCCAGATATATCAAAGTAATAAAGTATTTTCATATAAAATATGATAACTCAGAAAGGATTGATATTTTTAGTTATAAAGATACTGATTGGGTAGGAAGTTTTGATGATTTAAGATCCACTTCTAGTGAAGTTTTTTTATATGGGAAATTTGTGTGATTTAACACATTAAAAATTAAAATTATGTAACTCTTAGCATAGCTAAAGCTAAATATGTTATTTCCACTCATGTTGCAACATAACTTATGTGGATAAACACTGATTTAGAATATTTTTTAGTTGAAGTGATGTTTCCCCTTATCTTGGTTTCTTATAATCAAAGTGTTGTAGATCTGAATAAAATTTAGTGAAACATTCTCAATAAAGTTACATTCACATAAAATATGACTTCATCAAATATCTTGTGGAGAAGAATAAAATGAACTTGGAGTATGTCCAAAAAATTGAATAAGTTTAAAATATAATCACAAATTCTTTACTGGATGAAACATTTTTACAAATTGAGTTTGAATATGGTTTTAAAACCTCTTTCACTCCAAGGTTGAGGTATATGTTTTCCCCTATCTCATCTTGTTTTTGGATAGTGATTTAATGGGAAATAATAATGATGTTTCATAAATCTATCCATTGGTATTTTATAAAACGTTTAAGGAAAGAATTTATTTAAGAGAGTTATTTAAAGGGGTAAGTTGTGATTTCATCATGTGTGAATTATTTTAATAGTTTGTTGAAAAATATTTAAGAAGCATTGTTATTAAATGTTTTTGTGGAAAAGTTTAAAAGTTCAAAGAAAACATTTCTGTATAGGTATTTGAGAAAGAATAAGTTTCTTAAGTCAATATTTATAGACAAAATATATTTTATTAAATGATTCTTCTATCCTATATTGAGATCACTTGCATAGGAATATAATTTATAGAAAATTGATTCATTTCATAATTTAAGAAATATTTGGTGACTTATGATCCTTGGTTGAAAATAAAATCCAAATGGGTGATTATTGGGAATAATTTGGTTGAATTTATTATTTAAAATAAGTTTGGTGGAGGAATTTTATTTTGTTTTATTTTAGAAAAATCACCTTTCTTGTTAAATATAGTGATTGTATGTAGAGGATCGTATATAGAGGTTCATATATATAATATCATAAAAAATCATAACAAAGTCCATCAGTTGTTTTTGTTCTAAATTTCTTATTAAGAACTAGTTTTTATATATACATTTCTGTAAAAATATTATCAGATAGAATGTTCAATATTTAGTCATAATTTTCTATATAGATCTAAAAAATCATAGAATCGTAGAAAATATTAGGATTATTTCTTTTGATGAAAAGGGTAAGTTGAAGTTTTTTTGTTGAAAAATTTTAGGATATAGTTTTCAGACAATTTTTTTTGGATAATGTTTTTGTGATAAAACAAATATGGTATTTCTCTGATTCTATAAAAGTTTCTTACATCATGGATTTTTAATATTACATGATCTAAGTGTTTTTTATATTGGGGTAGAAAATAATTCTTATATAAAAATTTTATACAATGTGTTTCTAATAAATAATTCTATAATGAGGTTTCACTATAGAAGACTGGACAACGGTTTTCAGACAGAAGATCATAAACATGTATCTAGATAGATGATTGAATACAGATATGGATAAATAATTATGTAGTCTTTTAAGTTGAGAAGTTTTTGAATGTTTTTATATTTATTATCAGGTTAAAATGTTAGTGGTTTTCATTTGGGACACAAGAGTACAGTTTTAAAATCTATGAAAACATAAAAAGGGAGATCATTAGATTTCTAGAAATAAACTTTCAGATAGATACTTACTAATTATTCTTGAAGATTAAAAGAGTAAAATGATTATATGAAGAAGTTTATAAAATATATAAGAGATCATGTCTGTTTTGGGACTCAGTTTTCTAAATAGATTATACCTAACACAATTGAGAAGACTTAGTTTCCATAAAAAGGATTATTGCATAAATTTTTCAGATAAATGTTTTTTGAAAAATCGTTTTCTAGATGAAGTTCATGATAATAATTGAAGAAATTTATAATAATTTTAAATTTATCAAAATGTTATAATTATAATTTGGTATTTTATTTTTCCAAAAATCATGAATGAAAATCATAATTTTTACTAACTTTTAAAGAATTTTGAATGAATGTTTTTAATTCACAAATTACAAATTATTTGAGTGGGAGTTTCATTTTTTATATTTTCATGGAAGTGGGATAATAAATTAGTGTTCCCAAGTTTTCTATTTTGAGTGCACCTATATAAATGGTGAAAGTGAGATTATTGAGTATTGACTGTTCAAAATTGTGTATAATTCGAAGTGTTGTAGAATTGGATTCATATAGGTATATCAAATGAACTCATCAGAAAAACATCTATTCACCAGATTTTTGAGAAGGTTATTTACAACCAAGGATATCTTGGTTGAGGTGAAGAAGATGTTTGTATTGAATATAGAAGTTGTGATCAGGGATTAATCGTTAACATTTCTATATAAACTCTTTAGATGGGAAGGATTGGATAGATGAATCAGACAGACAAATTATAGATGAAGAAATAATAAACAAATAGAATTGTTCTTATTTTCTCTAGAAAAACCAGATTGAAAATTTTCTATATGGAATCAATTATAGATAGATGAAATGAACTGTGGTAAATGGAAAGAGTAATCAAATAGAGTGATCATACATAGTTTTTTAAAAAATTTGAAGACGAATTTCTTACCTGAAGCTGTGTAAGAAAGTGAATAATAGGTATTCCAAGAGTAACAAAATTGATGTTTAAAGAAGCATCATGGTGAAAAGGTTTTAAAGCTATTTTAGAAGGTTTATAATCTTTTTAGAAAATCATATTTACATATTATGTTATTGAGAAGTATGTGCACTATTTTATGGATCATAGTTCCATGAAAGTGAAAGGGTAATTCTTACTTTTTTTAACCACTTAAATGGATTATTTTTTATTGTATTATGTGGTAATGTATTATTTCCAAGACATGATAAGGACTACCTACTCTTGTTGAGTAGAGAACCTTGTAAATTATTGTATTTTTGTGGATTATCTTGTGATTTTTTATATAAGTTACAAATATTTAACTGGATATAATGTTTGATTCATAATAAAGAAATCAGAAACTAAAAACAAATCATTTATTCACCTCCCCCCAATGATGACATGGATCCTACATATTATTTTCAATGCAAATCTATTCCCAATACATTAGAGGGCTATATAGGGACCACCCATCACTTAAAGATTAACCATATAAGTGTGTTACATAAGAAAACATATAACCATCACATCATTAAAATCTAGAAATAAAAACTGGTTTCATAATACTTTCTAATGAAAATCATTCCATTTTTATAGAATAAAGAACCCATGGAAATAAAATAGGTTTCATTAAACACGTTATAATGAACCCATATAAATAAAATGGGTTTCATATCATTTTCAAATGGATTCACATAAGTATATCATTCATAATTCCATCAATAATAATAACATGATAAACCCATGGGAAACTATTCGGCATCAAATGACATCAAGTAATGTTATAGGTTAATACCATTCAATTAAGAAAATAAGTCATATTGTATTTATACTATATAGATAAAGGGTATACGGTTAGGAAAATAATTTCCCCCAATGAATTTATGTATGTCATCTAGGTGAAGAACCTTCAACAAAAGAAATAAAAAAATAGTCTATTCACATTGGAACGACATTAGAAGAATAATTATGGTAATATACCAAAATAAATTAGGCAATATAAATGTAGTGATGGATCATTTTTTTCAAAATAGAAGGATATTATATATGAAATATATATAAAGAAAGTATTTTATTACATTTAAAAAACATCCTCAATAAATAATAACATATGAAAAATTATAATGACATATATGATAATTAATTTTAAGGAGTTTTAGAAAAATCAACTTGGAAAAAATATCATTGATCTTTTAAAATAATTTTAAAAGAAATATTTTAAAAAAATAGAAAAAAAACATTCTTTTATAAACCAATAAAATAAAGAGATAATGTTTCATATAAATGAAAATTTCCACATAATTTTTTACCCACATAGAAAATGTTAAAATATATTTTTAGTATACATTTTGAATATATTTGTAAAATTAAAAAGTTACAGGTCACTTTGAAAAGTTCATTTAAAAAAGGTGAAGTGAAGAATTTGGAAAAAATCACCTTTAAAAACTATTCATAAATAAATTATTACTTGAAAGTTTACAATTAATATCAAATAAATGTGGGATTGAAGATAAGATATTTTATTTTGAAAGTATTTAAATCTTGTTTTTTAAAATATTTTGAAATAAATTTATTTGAAAAAACTCGTTATAAAAAATTATTGAATTTTCCTTTCAAAAAAACATAAAGATAATTATGATAATAATAGAAAATAATCCATATTATTTTTATGAAAAATAGTGTATAACATTGTTTGGAAGGAAAATATGGACAAGGAAGAAAAGATTCATTGGTAATAATGGGAGTTATTATTTCCAATGTTATACTTTTTTTTGGAAAACATTTTATCAATGAAGTGGATATTGATTAAGAGAAGTAATTTCCATATAGAACAAAATGAAATAACATATAAAATATGGGAATTGAAGGATAAAATAAATCTTGAAAATTGTATTCCATTAATAAATTCTATGACCTAATAAATTGGAAATTCAGTTACCAAAACTCTTATGGAATTTATAACATGATAATAAAATGATATTGAGAGAAATATCATGAAGTGGGAATAAAAATAAAATTTAATAGATGATATTTTTATTTTCAGAATAAATTGGGTAGAAAATACACCATATAAAATAAATTTTGTGCATAATATAAAACATGTACCAAGGATTTATAAATACGACAAAGAAACACTTACCTTGTTTCCCCACTTAGTCGAATTCACTCCAAGCTCTTGTAAGAAAAATATAAATATCTTAATCACCTATTTTAGAAATAAACATATAAATTACCTTTTAATAACTTAATTTATAATTATATATATCCAATATAAACATAACATAAATAATATATTAATTTCATGATATAGAAAAAACATCTGACAAACAGTCGCACAACCCAAGGACCAAAAGGTTTAGTGTCTTGAAGATTTTTTATAAAGTAATAATAATATATAACAATCTATCCATAATTTAAGTCCACTATACTCCCTTATATACTTTACATATGTTATAATTATCTTCATAACTTGGTGAATGGTAAACATGAGAATGGGGTGAGCTCAAACACTCAATAATGGAAAGCTTATCACCATGTCCTCAATGGTTTAATAATAAGCATATGATAAAACTTAGGTAGGGGAATTTATTATTAAAATAATGGTGGAATAAAAATTGTTTTACATAATTCATGATATAAGGACATGTAATATCAAATGAAAAAATATATACCACAGAAAATTTGTACGGAATCATGAGAAATTTACCATTAGATAAGGAGAATAATTATAGACATGAAATTATAACATAAGAGTGTGGCATAAACATAATCATATAAACCATATTTCAAGGCTACCAACCAAGAAATTATTCATATACTAAGATTTTTCTAATAACCTATGTACCTTCATAATATTGGGATAATCCTCCCATATACCATTGGGCTTGGGATAAAACCATTCATGTACCCCATTAGCTTGGGATAAATACTTATTTTTACACCATGGATTTGGAAAAATACTCAAATGTACCCTTTGTCTTAGGATAAAACCTATCATTTACCCCTTGGGTTGGAGATAAAACCTACCATGTACCCATTTTGTCTGGGATTAATCCACCCATATATCCCTTAGCTTGGGATAAATACTCATGTGTACCTTTACCTTGAGATAAAACCTCTTGTGTGCCCCTTGGATTGGGATAAATCATCTCGTCTACCTTTGGCTTAGGATAGATCCTCCCATGTACCCTTTTGATCTCATGAGGCATAAACATAAACCAATTAATTAGAGAGTGATATAGGAACCCACCTATCAAAATCCATATATATGATTGACACTTAAAATCAAATCATTCATCTTATTAAAAATAACCCATGAAAAGATAATGGGTTTCATAAATTTTAAAAAAAGTATCATAACAAAAAAATTATCATTTGATATAAAAACATAATTTACAAAGGATTATTTAATAATAGAACATGTAGGGTGATTTAGGATCCATGATCCCAATGGATAAGAATCATTTGAAAATGTAATACTAGTCACAAAATAGTTTTTTATAAAAACATTTCATAATATCTTCTTAAAATGATTTGATTTCTAATTTACATTCTAAAGACCATTTTTCTTGAAGATTAATAAGAAAATTATTAAAAAATTTCTTTAAAAATCCATAAACGATAACATGATAAGAAATTAAACATATGTCAAGATTTGGAGTAAAATGGAAGAATATAATATCATGGTAAGGAAAAGCCTTTTCAAATATTTTGAAACCCATTTAATAGAAACTTAGGTAATTAAAAGGATAATGAACCCACTATTTTAAAATGGGTGAAGAGGGATTAAATTATCATTAGAGATAATTAAATTTTGATTTACCACTAGAAAAAATAGATCATTGGTAGGAATTAAAAAACATGGATATGGATAAAAATCCATTAAAAGGGTTTTGAATTATTCTAAAAAACTTCATTTTTTATGAAACAATAGATCCATCAAGGAAGAATGATTCTATTTGAAACATGAATTCTCTATAAAATAATATTTAACAGTAACATAACATAATAATAGGTTATGTAAGATCAAACTTGAAATTTTTTAGACAAAGGGGAGTGATTATGACATAAGGAAAGGATTTGAGTCATGAAAACCACATTCAATTTGAAGAGAATTTAAATCAAAACCACTTGAAATAGATTGAAACTTAAATTGAAATTCAATTACCATGTATAATGTTTATTAAAATGTATAAAATCTAATTTTGAAAATATATATACCACTTAAATTAATTAGGTTCATAATAAAAAAATATGCCTCAAAGAGAAGGATTTGAGATCAAAACAACCCTTACATATTTTATAAATTTTTAGTCAAAACCCCATGAGAGAAAAAACTTGGAATTAAACACTAAATATAATAAAATATAATATAATCAAGAAAAAAAATACTAAAGGCAAATTAGATACAAAATCCCAAATAAAACATGTTTTATAATAAGTAATATGTCTCAAGGGGTGGAAATTTGAGATGAGAAACCCTTAACTTGTATTACTACTTACTAGATCGGGATATAGCCTCTAATATAATAAACATAAATTTATTAATAACTTATATAGTAACCTTAATATTGACATACTAACCTTTTATAGTTATTTTATAACCATATATTACAAATATATTAACTGATTATAGTTTATATTCATTATCGGGTGTTAGAACTTTTGGTTGTTTGTTTCATACAAACTTTCTGAATACAGGATTGATTGTACCTAAGTGGTTTCAACTTAATCAGTCCTATATAATTAAATATATAGTAGTAACTTTTTTTATTTATTAATTCAGTCCAATTTTTATTAGTTTAAAGACATGAATATGGCTTCTTAAAATGAAAATCGTGATGAACTAGTTTCCGATGTGTTCATCATTTGAAAGGTGATATATTAATTAATATTTTAAATATTAAGAAAAACTTTACATAATCATTAATATATATTAAATATATAATTATTATATTATATTACAATTAAATGGTGACCCATAATCATTTAGGACATAATATTTATAACAAAATTTATGTAGGAAGATAAATCAACCCAAAAAGGTCGTGTCTTATAATAATTTTACAGGTTAGGGGAAGTATTAAGAAAATTATATTGCGATGTATACAGAATATTGAAAATTTCATAAGATTCATATATCCACATTAAATACTTTTTTTGATCCATAAATTATGGATGGTGGTGAGAAATGAAATTCCTCATTTGTAGAGGTGGTAGTCTGCACATATGCATAACTAACGATCCCATTTCTTGATGAATGGATGGTATGATGGAATATGAAAATTGAATATTTAATAATTTTTTTTAAAAAAATATATATTTATTTATAAAATTCATCCTTTATACCATCCTTAATATCCGGTGATGAAAAACAAGGCTCATCGCGTCATGGAGGAGATAGTCTACACGTAACATGATTGATGTTTTTATCTCTCTTAGTAAATGGAAAATAATGAATAATTGGTGTTAAATTAATATAATGAAATATAATTATAACAATGATACTAACTTTATTATATAATTATGGTTATAAATACTTTAGTAAATATTATAGTAAAATATAAGAGTAAGTGAAAGTAATACTCACATTAGAAGCTTTAGTTTCCTCTTGGAAAAATCCTTGGATATAAAGGCCTAAAGAAAACTAAAGGTGACCAGAATAATATGCAAGTGAGAGAGGGTTATGGGAGTTAAACATTCTAATATTTTAACTAATAAATTTTAAGGATATGTGAGTCTTTAAGGGTTTGACAGTGTTACAATTTTTTAAGTGAAAAGAATGGTACTTTTGGAAGTAACCATTACATTTCAATAATGTAAATTTACTATTCAAGGGTCAATGGAAATAAAAAAAGAAAAAAGAGGTGTTTTAGGTGATTTTGGGTTGAGAGTCACCACAACCACTCATTTTAGAGAGGACCATGAGTGTTTTATAGATTTTAATTTTAACTTTTTAGCTTTTATATTATTTTACTCTTACCTTAGAAATTAATTTTTATCCTTACTAATTAATTTCATTGAAAAAATTAATACTGACCGTTTTACCTAATTTTAACGTTATGGTTTAAAATTATTAAATAATTTTATCACATAGAATTTCCAAGGGTTTGAAAAGTAATGTTTAATATAAGTGCAATAACACATAAAAATAGTTTCTCAAAAAATTGTATTATTAAGCTTAAAATTCATGTGTAATCCATAATTATTAAAAATATAAATTCCCAAGTAAAAATAAATTATTATAAAAAAATCATAGGTGTGACGATTTCATGTAAATCCAGCACTAAATATCACCTTAAAATACATTATTTAAAGATGACTAAAAGGAGTTTTTATTAAACAAGAATTTTAACTAACTTATAAAAATGTTGTACACATGATTTATAAGCTTACAGAATATATTAAAATTCATAATTTATTCCTTAAAGAAATATTATAATAATAATATATTTTATAAAGTTATAATTCAATAATATCTTATAATGGGTCATAAAAATTACAGTTTTAAGAAAATCGGTTTTTTCACTCTTCATCTAAAAATCAATTATCTCATAAAAATTTAAAAATTTAATCATAATATTATATTATAATTATTAATACAAAAAATATATTCTTTTTTTCAAATAAAATTTCTAAAATTTTAGAATTTAAAATTAAAATAAAATCCCAAAATATAGTGGAAAACTATTCATATCGGAATATATCTTTTTAAAATGTTATTCATTCATTTTTATTATTTCCTACCAATTAATAATTTATTTATCAATAAATAAATATTCATATTATTAATATATTTTTTTATTATTTAATCATAATGTACTTAGTTTCTTGAAATAAATCACCAATTTTTGAAAAAAATATATTTTAAACATAAAAAGTTTTTCTTAGTTATTTTAGGAATACTAGATTAATTGCATGATTATTAAAATTAGATTTTATTTCCATTATAACCATATTTTATAATTTTTTTCCTCATATTCATACCCACTAATTCAATAGACTGGTTTTAATGGTTATATTTAAAACTTATATTTTTTATCTAAAGGTATGGTGGTTCTATTTTATGTTCAACTTTTCTTGAGGATTAAGATATGAAACATGTTATTTATTTAATGAAAATATATAGTGAAATCTTAGGTTGTAAAAAATATTATTTTCTATATTTATATTATTTATTTATTATATATTTTCAATATTTGGTGTGAGTAATCTTGATTGTTTTTAACTAGTTTTATAATCATGGTATTTTTATTCATTCTTGTCCCAAATTTCAACTTTAGTAGATCAAAAAAGGTAATAGAATTAATGATTTTTAACTATTTATATTGTTATAATTTCATTTCATATGTTTTTTAGTCATTATTCATCATGACTAAGTCAATGATGAGATTGTTTCAATAAATTATAGTGAACATATGGTGTTATCTTAATTAATGAGTTAAATATTAATGTTATCATTACATAACAAAAAATAATTATTTACTGATTTATATACAATAATAATTTTTTAAATCTATCCTTGTCATACATTTATAGTATTCTTTATGTAGGTGGTTAAATCCACCAAATAATAAAATGCTATAATCTATGTGTGAGTATGGCTACGGAAGAGATTATTTTATTATAATATCATTTTCCAGAAAGTATAATGAAATTTTTTATATTTTATTAAGGTGATAAATTAGAATTGAGATTATTTATAAGAATAAGATAATTTAAAAATAATATTTCACTTATAAATAAATCAATTTTCACCTAGTATGTTCATTTTAAGTGGTTATCTTTACAATGACCGCTTATTTTTAATATTAATAATAGAATGATTAATTTATATTCATAAAAATATAAATAATGATATAAATAATATATCTTTTCAAAAACCCATGTCTATAAAAAACATTAAAATTTGGGGATAAAAACTGAAATATGTCATTCATGGAGGTGGTAGTCCACACAAACACATAAGCAGCATTTTCATTTTTTATTGAATGGGAGGGGAATAGATAATATTTATACCATAAATATAATAAAATTTTATTATATTATTTATAATTATATAATTATATAATTATGGTTATAATGGTTTGTAGGAGGGAGGATAGATAATATTTATAACATAAATAAAATAAAATTTTATTATATTATTTATAATGATTTAATTATAAAATTATGGTTATAATGGTTTGTAGTAGGGAGGATTAGAATAACAAAGAAAGAAAGAAAAAGTGTAAGTGATACTGACATTGAGAATTTGGATCTTCTCTAGAAATATCCTTTGGAAATTAATGAATTGAAAAAAAAATTGAGCCTAGGGGATTGAAAAAATGCATAGGGACTCTAAAATAATTAAATTGGGTATATTTTCATGGTAATTTCATCCAAGAGGTGTGAATTGAAGTGGGATAAAGTGAGATCCTTTTCGATTTGAAAAGGAGGGACAAATCATTGGAAAATAATGTTAGGTAAGGGATAAGAAAGAAATTGCATGAGATTTAGGTGAATTATTTATGAAAATTATGGTGATAAAGCTATGTATTAGTTTCCAACATCAAAAATACATTTTAGAAGCTTTAGGTGTTAAATTAATTTAGTAAAATTTAAGACACATTAGATTAACCATTTTAACACTTATTAATCTTGAATAAATATTAATCTTGGTTATTATTTTAACAATAAAAATATAATGTGAGACTTTTTACCAAATATAAAAATTATAAATCCATGTTTGGACTCCATTTAATCTAATTCAATTATAAATGTGAAGAAAATTACTTTTAAATTAAAACATATAATGTGTTGAAAAACTATTTCTATCTAAAAAATGTTGTTTTAATCAACAAGTGTTCTTGATTTTATTTAACATTTATAACAAATAAAATTAGTGTTTAATTTATTTTTATATATGTTTGAAAATTATAAAATAGTTTTAATTTAAAATAGATCCATTTAATTTTAAAAAAAATAAAAAATATTTAGAAAACTATCATTCTTTGAAAAATAATTCTTTTTGTGTAGAAAATAATATTTTCCTTGGTAACTTGGTATTATACCTAAAATTAAATTTAAATTATTAAATAATTTAAATTTGTTTGTATAAAATCTTAAAATCATTTTAAAATTTATAAAATTTATAAAATTTAAACGTAATATTGGCGCACATAATGCATAAATACTATTTTTAGAAAGACATGTGTTTTAAGTTTAAAATATATGTGTAGTATAAATTTAGAAATTTAATTGACATTCATGTTATAAATTGGTTTATTATAACACAATTATGGGTTATTTGGATTCCAAATCAACCCAAAACTAAAAATTACCATTAAAATTGTTAATTAAATAAAAAGACTCAAAATATTTTTTTTATTAGAAATTTTTTTACTTATGTTCTAAAATTTCAAATATTGGTTTTATAAGTTTAAAATTATATATTAAAATAAATAGTTTCTATAAATATATAAATATTAGTCAATTAAAAAGTTTTATAAACTATTAGGTCTTTCCCATATATTTATTAAGTTAAAAAATTTCCAAGTTTTGTAAAAACTTTAATTTTAACTGTTCACATGAAAATCAATTATTTTAGAAAAATCACAAAAAATAATCTGAGGAGAAATTTGATATAATACATTGAGAGATGAAATCAACATAAAAATTTTAAATTTATAAAATAAATAAATTTATCTTTTAGATAAAAATACAATATATAAAGAAAAACTAATTTTATTGAAATATGCCCTTTTAAAACTTTAAGTGTTCTTGATCCTATTTTTTATGAATTTCAAATTTATTATAATATTTTTATTTAAAATAGGTTTCCTTATTCTCAAATTTTATTAATAATATTCATCTAATATGTCACATATCATTTTAATTTGGTGTTTTGTGTGAATAAAACTATCAAACACAATATTTATTTAAGGAAAATACATAGTGAAATCTTGAGTAATTATATTCCATCCCACTTAAATAAATTGTGTCTTCCGAATTTTAATTACCAATCACTGATGAAATTATGTGAGACTATTCATAAAAAAATCATTATGTGGGATATAAGCTATAATGTGACATCTACCTTACTCTCTTATGTTGTATCATGTTACTTATCCTTCCTCAAACAGCATTAATGTTACATACAATAATATATCAAGTATGTGTATACTATAATCATATATTTTCCATTAAATACCTTTCCCAAAACCGTTTGAATCTCCATGAAATTAAACCAGAGTGAAATCATATATTCCCCTAAAAATTAACTGTATCATTAATCCTCAAATAGTATTAACCATTAGATCATAAAGTCACACACTAGTAAATATATGTATTATAATCCAAAGAATGAGATAAAATTGAAAAAAATATAATGGATAAATTTTTCATTAAATAAATAATCAATTTTATGGTTATCGATATTATCTAAATCACTCTTATGAAAATTAAAAAATCATTTAAAGATAATAGTTATTCATCCCTCATTCATGTTCTTCAATGTTTACACCCAATAATATAAAATAAAAATTAAATTAAATTTAAATTTTATTGAAAACATTTAATATAGGTTTCAAAAACATTAAAGTAGGTCTACAGAATTAAAATCCTTATATCTCTCACATAATCCTCATAACTTTTAGAATATACTATAATATCATTGATAAATATCACTCACTAATGAAAATAAAAAAACAATCAATAGTTATTTTCAATTAAGTTATGATCCTCACTAACATGGGTAAAACTTGGATACTCACTTGTTTTATAATAATAGGAATATATTAAGAATTTAAGACATTGAAGTATTCCATTTTATTCAGTTATAAGACATGGAAGTTTCTAAATACCTACCTTTCTCTGCATAATTTTTATAATTCTATTTCAACCAAATATAAAAACCAAAATTATTAAAATAATATAAAATATAATCAGAGTAAATGATCATAAGAATAATAAATATTTTTCTAAAGGTTTCTTCTCTAATGACACCTTTATTTCAACTTATGAAACTTTATTTTCAGCAATCTCACACTTGGTTCATCCTATAACATTCTTTGTTATTCCATGGTTGATTTAAGTAGTTTTATCTCATAATTCTTATACTAATACCTTAAATTTATTATGAAATAAATTCCTTATAATGGCTTGTAATGACATTTTTATTGACCAATATATATCCCCAGGGAATGTAAAAACAAATCTGTTGTTAGGCCTCTATCGTGCACAAGGTAATGATTGAGTTAATACTCAATATGCCTTTTTTCAGGTTATTACCCTTAATTAACAAATTTTAAAAGCCCTTAACCATTTTTTGTATTAATATATGGAAGTTGTTTCTAATAGAACCGCACAATATCTACCTTACTAATATTTTTGGATGTTATCTTATAGTTAGACCGATCCCTTTTCACTAAAGTTCCCTTATGTTAATTCCAAAAATATTAAATATAACATCATCTAACCAAAAGGGTTATTTATAAATTTTTAACTAGGATAATCCTTAACTTATCAAATATTTATGACATTTATTACTTTTAAATTATCCTCAGTTCATAATATCCTAATATCCAAACTTATCTAAACTTTTTTTTGATACCAACTATAGAGGATCAAGGATATGGATGTCTAATTACATGATGTAAATAAAATATCTCATTATAATACATTTATAATATATTTTAGGTTTATATTTTTGGATAATTAAGAAAAAACATTAACTAGAAGAACTCATGCCTTTTTCAACTAATGGAAATTTTTCTCACTATATAACTGACTGGTTAATCAATAACAAATATTTAACATCTCGTAATAATTTTCCATGTAAGATACTCTTCTAAACCTTTCATAATTTTCTTATCTTAATAATCTTGGTAAATTAAAACACAATAATGGGTTGAGATCATATGATTTTTAAGGGTATTCGTAAGTGATACAGATAAAAGATTATAAGTGAGGATAAGATGATTGTATGAGTATAATCAGAATATATAAGAAATTTATTTTAATGGCCCAAACTCTGTATCCCAGAGCTAGTGGTTAATTTATTACATTGGCATAATATTCAAAAGATATAATCCAAAATGATATAAATGTTTATTATTATTGATGAACTAGATACATACATTATTCCTATTTATACATTTGAAATAAAATATAAAACATAGTAATAGAAAACCTTATGAATCCTTGAACTTATTCAAAGATCCATTCTTCACATCTTGGGGAAATGAAAAAAATTAAAGGGAGTGATCTTGTTTCCATTAAGGGTTATGTATAGTAGAATCTATCATGAGTAAATATGGAATAATAAATATCTAATGGTAACTAATTGAAAACACATAACATTTAATCAATAAATTTATCATGAAATACATCTGTATATAATATCAATGAAGTAATCTCATGGATAATGATAAATGAATTATAAATGAAGAAAATGCATAATGTTATATGTCATGATCTAGGATATCATGATATATTTACCATTGAGTACTTTTTTCAAGACAGTTTAATCGATAAATAGGTATATACATAACATTTCATAAGTTTTTCTAACTATTTTGTCTCGTGAGACCTCTCGATGCATCAAGGGGCTATATAATTGTGGGGCCCACCCATTACAACAATTCCAATGCATTACTCATATATTTAATGATCAGTTTAATTCATAAACAATATGAATTATCAAAAAATATTTTTATTGACTAAATAATACATAATATCAGGATTTCCATAGTCAATCAAATAACGTTAACATTAAAATACAGTATATTGAAATGGTATACAGTTTGGGAAATAAGCATATCCATGATTCAAATAATATGGATATTAAATAAAAATTTAATGTCCAATGAAATATTATCAAAAAAAATTGAATTTTTCAATATAAATTTAATTATAAAAAAATTAATAAGTAATCAAATATAACCATCAATACATTTAAAATATAGTTTTCAAAATAAACTCATGTATTTTGAATAAAAACTCAAAATGGTATAAAAAATAAAAATAATTTTTTATTAATTTTTTTTTAATTTTAAAACCATTTAAAACTATATAATTATTTAAATATCATAAAATAATTATTCCATATAGAAATTATATTAATTATGTATGTGTTAACCAGAAAACATTTTTTTTATTTTATAAATAAAGTCAAAAATGAACAATTAAAAAAATTATAAAGATTTTTTTAAAACATTGTAAAAATTCAATGATAACTTTAAATGCTCTTAATAATTTATTTTATTAAATTAAAAGGAATTTATAAAAATAATTTTGAAAACAATCGGTATGGAAGAAAAATATACCCAATTAAAAATAAAAATAAGATCATTTTAACTTTAAAAATATATTTTTTTTATTTAAGTTCCAAAGAGATAAAAATTTAGAAACAAATAGGGAAAATACTTAAATATATAGAGGATAATAAAATAGAATATATTTATTAAGGTTATATTATATTTTTCCTTAAATGAAAAATATAAGTAATCCTAAAAAATGAGATTGTAAAAAACATTATTAGATCTTTGGTAAATTTTAAATTATGACCCCTTGAAAGAGTAAACTGTAATTGAAAATTTAATCATCACGAATAAATATATATTTATTTTAAATACATAAAATGGGTAGTATATACACCACATTAAAGTAAATAGGTGCATAATACTAAATATGCCTCAATAGAGTGTAAACTGAGACCAAACCCCTTACAGTGATCTTAACATTGAAGTCAGAATTAATCACTGAATAAATTATTTTTATCATATTTAATTCCAAATAAAAAAAGTTGAAATAAAACTTAAAATAAAAAAATTTAATTACACAAAAATCATAACATACCAAAGACAATAAATAAGTAATATAACCCAAAGATATAAAATTGTGTTCTTCCACTTTATTGAAAATTATTTAACCTCATTTTTAATGGTTTTAAAATTGTTATTAATTGATTTAAAAAACCATATTCATATTTATAATATCATATATGATCCAATTATAATACCTTATCACCATAAATTTTATTATTATTATTGTTTAGGGTGTTAATTGGTTATTTTTATCATGTATGTTTCATTAAAAATGTTATGGTTCTTATACATAGGTTATAGTTTAATCATATATATAATTATATTAATGTTATAAATATAAAATTTATTTATTTGATAAATCTTTTGAATCATTATTTAAATTTTTATGGAAAATGAATCACATCTCTTTGTAGAGACGGTAATTCGTATGCACACACGTGTGATGTTATCATTTTTAAGTGGGTGAAAAGGTAGGGAACTAGATGATATATTAAATTTATAGAATAAATATTATGTAATAATTATCATATATATTAACTAGTTCCATAATTATTATTATCCATGTGAGGTTGTGATGGAAAACAAATTAAATCTATTCACGAGGTGGTAGTCCTTTGTATACACAAACGATGGTTTTGTTTCCCGTTTGATGGAGAAAGAGATAGATAAAAGTTATTTCATAAAAATAATAGAATATAAGTATATTTTAGAAAAAATTATTATATTGAATTTTTTATGACATAATATAATGTGTTAAAAGAAGAATTAAAAAAATAAAGTGCTTCATTAAGAGGATTACCATCTCTTAGAGAAACCTCCTTTGGATCTATTCTTAAGGGCACTAGGTATAGTATTTTAGGAATACAAAAAGCTCTATAATGTGCCTAAGAATGTTGGGTATAGATTTTAGTAGGGTTTTTTTAGAAGAATTTTTCAATATGTGTGAAGAAATGCGGGGAGTATGTTTCCTTTTATAATTGAGATGAGTGGCACACTTGTAATTTTTCAAAGTTTTAAAAAATTATTTTCTCACTTTCCTTGAAAAATATCTCCAAAATGACTCATTAAAATATTATAAGCTTATGTATGAAATAAATCCAACCAATTAGATTTAATAATGTTTTTATTTCATTTAAAATCTTATCGTTTTAGATTAACCCAATGTAACCTTGTTTTGACCTTAATTGTTGTAAAAAATTTCAATATTAATGGGTTATAATTTAACTTATAAGGTAAAAATTAGATCATAAATCAAAAAAGGGTGAAATTTTAGACCATTTATCATCATAATACTCCAATTTTAAAATTTTTAATTTTTTCAAATAATTTAATAAATTATTATTTTTCATAAAATATCATTAATTTTATTTTTGACATTATTCAATAAATTTGACTTTAAAATCATAAGGATAACAAATTAATTAGAATATAAATTGTTTTTACATAAATTATATCGTAATATTAACCAAAAAAATTATGTTCCAATATAATTAAAACAAAAAATAATAATTTGAAAGTTTTTAAAATCATTTACATTGATTTTTATACTACGTACACAGGCATTGTGTGAACGTCATACAAGATTTTAAGGTAATTATTCAACTAATAAAAATATAAAATAAATTATAAACACAAAAATAAATTAATCATGTTGAAAATAAACTTTTATATTCATTCATAAAATATTTTTATCCCTATGTGAACATATAAAATAAATTAAAATCAAGATGGTGGCATTTTGGAATTTTAAACACTTAAAATAATATAAATGTCATTATCAATGAAAAATGGAAAAAAATATCATATATCCAAATTTTAGATTGATAGAGTAGAATTTATCCAATAAAATTAAATAATTTCAAGTGTTGGGGGTTTTTTGGTGACATTATTTCATATTTTTTACCATCACTTTCCCATCTCACCCTTACTGAGGTGAAAAATATTTACCACAATTACTATTCAAAATGAACAAAAATAAAAGGGATATATATACCAAATTTGAACCTAATGATTCAAAATATTCTATCTGTTTGGAAATATTCAATATATATAATTTTTGAAAATCAATTTTAATTTAAATTCATAAAACATAATGATAAAATAATTTTTAGAAAAATATGATTTTGAGCATAAAAATTAACTTATCTCAAAATCAAGAATATTTCTAATTAAAATTTAATTAATTAGATTATTATAAATCAATTTTATCTTATATAAATTTAATAAAAACTTAAAAATATAATGGAAAACTTAAATTACATTATTTAATAAAAATAAATTGCAGTATTTGAAAAAAAAATATTTTTGTAACTATTTACCAAAAAATCAGTCATTTCAGAAAACATTAAAAAATTAAACCTATTTTTATTTTGATATGATTATTTTAAAAATTATTATTATTCTATAAACTAAAATTTATAAAATTGGTGGAAATTAATTTTAATTTCTACACATAAAATCAAATAAAATATCTTTTTAGTAAAAAATCACTTTTAAAGCATAAAATGACTTCACTAAAAATGAGTTCTTATTTGATAAGAATTAATAAATAATTTCGTTTTCAGTAGGACCATTATAAATTTATATTAACAATTAATTTAATCATATTCATAAACTCAAATATAATAACTAGGTTATAATATTTATATTAAAATGATAATATTTTTATAGTTTTTCAGAATTCTCTAAAAGCATGGTGTTGTGTGTTAAGAAATATATAGAGATTATTATTATTTTAAACTAAATTTTAATGGTGTTACATTTTACCCCCGTAAATAAATTTCACACTAGAAATTTTTACCTCTACCATCAAAGGGTAAATATTTAAAAATACATTTCTTACAAACCTATATCATGTAGACGAATAAAACTCATTTAAAAAGGGAAGTGGGAAGAATAAATGTTACCAAAAATAATACATAATAAGGCTACTAGATACGAAGAACATTAGTGAGAAGTTAAATTATATAAATATAGGATCAAAAATAACATCTAAGGATAATATAGAATGATAGATAACATGGTCATGAGAAATTTTATGACCACAAAACCATAAATTAGTGAGGGGTGAAAAGACCAGAAATTCATCGAAAATGATGGTAAAAGAATAATTTTTTTATTTCAAGATCCATCTTCCTAGTTTTATGGGATTATTTTACTGTCAGTGTAGATAACATGATAAAATACACTTAATTAAGGACTTCCAATCTTATATGAAAAAATTTCATCTTTAGGTTGTGCTTCTACGAATTTCCACTTCATCGCTTATTCCATGAAATGAATATTCATGATGAATTTTTTGTTCCAAAAGCACTGAAATTTAATTTTAATGCATCATATGATCCATAAAATAATTTCAATCATTCTTTATTTCTATAAATATTTAAAAAAACTAAAATTTTTAAAAACAATTATCTAATATCCATATATATAATACATTAATCTCTAATACATAAACAATAACCCCCAAAGTTCAACTTAATCCATTCCACAATTAGTTAACCTTAAAACTCCTCAAAAATATTTCTGACCAAAATCAAAACCTCAAAATCAAGAATATTTAGTCACATATTCTTTAGAAATAAATTTAACATTTATATCTAAGAAAAATTAATCAATCATATATTCATATACCAAAAATGTAAATGCCCTATCATATAATCTCCAGAATATGATAATATATCCAATAAATAACCTGAATCACTAAAAACCCACAATAAAATCATGTATGCTACCAAACATAACCCAACATTTATTAGTCACATAAAATCACATACTATTGATTATATTCCATAAATCCAAAAATGTGATAATCTTCATCAAATATGACATAAATTACTTTATCATTCAATCACTATCTAATTTCATGGTTACCAATACTATTCCATTTTCTTCGTAAATATCAATCATCTATTTATCCCAAATTGTCATTATTAATTCAACATCATACACACATTAAGGTTTGTATTTCCCTTATTCATGTGTTCTCCAAAAATATCATTTTACCACTAAATCACTTTTCTTTTTTATTGGTACCATTCAACATATGTTCTAAATTCCTTAATGAAAAACTATTTTAGAACAATTTTTAGATGTTTCATGATTATAATAACCATATTATCATTGGTATAATTATAAAACATAATTATAAAATACTAATATATAAACACTTAAATCCTTTCACTTCAATGATTGGAATATCATAGGTCCTTCCTTAGTCTAGAAGTTAGCCCTTGGAATAGTTTATTGAATTGAATAATTCCCATGTTCTTCCCCACATAAAAAAATTAAATATAAATGATAACTTAGGATAAAGTTAATATCCTTCCACTAAAATCGTTGTTTTACCTTGATAATTCATCAACGTATTCCCTTATTTTACACACATAACACTTTTTCCAATTACTTAGAGACATTCTCTGGGGTGTTTATTTTCACATTTTTTGACATTGAGTAAATTTATTCTTTTATCCTCCATGGTATCCATCACTAAAGATATTAGTGAAATTTCTTCCTCTCTTCTTTCATGAGTTTTAAAAGTTGGTTAAGGTGTAGGTTTTTAATCATATATCATGAAAACTAGTCAATAATAATCACAGTATCTTTAATTCTAGTCATTGTCTAATTTGGTTTCTCATAATCACTACATTGTCCATCACATTTAGTGTTAACATGATTCCTCCTTGTTAAAACCATTGTGTAAAACAAAAAAACATTGTATGGGAAACAATAATCATCGTGGTAAACCACATAATCATGAAAATTATTTATAGGATATATAAATCATGAAACATACTTTTAAATCTTAGATACCTTATGTTTAACCTAATTCATTAATAGTCATAAATTATTTAAATAATTCATAATGGTTCATAAGTAAAATGTTAATTTACTTAATACTATCCTATATGGGTCAAAATAGATGTAAAGTAAGGGAACAGTCACCGTGCATCAAGATTATGGCCATGATATATTCAACCAACTATTTTTTGGGTTATTTACCCTAGATGCATCTATGCCAAAACCATGTCAAATTATTGTATCCATAAATAGATGTATTATTTTGTAAACCACCTAATATATACCTTATAAAAACTTTAAGAATGAGTCCCATACTTAGAATTATCCTTAAATTCTATCATAGGGTTATTTTCCCTAATCTATATTTCCTATATCTAGTTCCCAAGGTTTATAATAAACATCCTCTAATGCTAACTATAGAAACCTTAAATACACAATTCCAGATCCGGTGGTTAATTCATTACATTTTAATAAGATAAAAGTGATCATATCCCAAAGTACTAAACATTTAAGCAGTCTAGATGAACTAGATACATACATGATTCTATTTTTTACATTGGAATTATAATATAAAATAGAAAAATAGAAAACATTTTTCATCCTTAAACTCATTCAAATATTCCTTCTCCAAATCATGGGGAAAAGAAAACAAATAATATTTACATAAAATACTCATTAACGGTTACATAAATCTGAATATATATGAGTAAATAAGGAATAATCAATATAGAAAGGTAAATAACTAAAAACATATTCCATTTAATCAATAAATTGAGTATGAAATTCTTATATGGATAATATCAATGTACTAATATCATGGATAATGATAATTGAATTCTCAAAGAAGGAATTGTATAATGTTTTACATCACGATCTCATCCATAGTGATATATTTAACATCAAGTTCTTTTTCTATGGAAGTTTAATCGATGGGTAAGTATACCCAAAATTCCATTTGATAATTTTGTCCAAATTTTTATATCATGATACCAGTTAATGCATCAAGGGGCTATATAAATTAAAGACCCACCCATAATTTCATGTCCAATTCATTTTTCATATATTTAATGATAAATTTAATTCATAAAAAATATTCCTTATCAATAAATATTCATATTGAGTAGATAATATGGATTATCAAGATTTCCCTAGTCATTCAAATAACTTTTACTATAAAATACCATATAGAAAAATGGTATACATTTTAGGAAATAAGTATATCTATGATACAAAAAATATATATATTAAAGAGAAATAAAATATCCAAAGAAATATGATCACAATAAAGTGAATGTTTCAAGAGAAAATTAATGAACACTAAATTAATAAGTGATAAAAGATGACCATAAATTCATTAGAAATATATGTTTTATAATACATTCATGTATTTTAGAGAAAAATAAAACGGAAGAAAAATATTGAAATAATTTTTCATTAATGAGTTTTATTTTTAAACCATTAAAACCATGTAAAATAATATAAATATCATAAAAGAGATTTATTATTGGTAAAGTACCTTAATGTATTTACTCGGGTTTGGACTGTAATAGTTAGGAATATTTATGAGTATTTTTGACACCAGACACTGAGATTCCATGAGATTCTGAGGTCTAGTGTTCCGATAATAAATTTTTGAAATATATTAAATATATAAAATAGAATACACATGTATTTTTTCATAAGAAAGAGGAATAACTCTTGAATGGGGTCCTAGATCATAAATCCAAGGGCATCATTGAATTCATAATTTATTTTTTACCCTAGGTGTAACATAAAGTTATCCACACCAAGAATTTTAGTTAGAGGTGAGTTAGAAGGGCATTATATAGGGGAATTAATAATTAAATGAAAATTTAAAAAATAAAATATAATTTAATTCCCCCCTCCCCATCATGTTTGGATCACAATAAAATTATAGCTTCTTTTATCATCTTCCCATTTTGTGATAGATGGAAATCGATTCAAATCAAAGCGATGAGGTGTTGTTAATATCTGTTTTTGATGTAGATCATTATTATATCAAGGAATAGTAAGATCTGGGTGTCTTTCTACACCTAAAGATTTAGTTGTTCACCCTCTAGGTAGGTGGTTTGGAATTTTGGTCTCTATCCCCATTGTTATTATTTATTATAATGTTTTAGATCCTTATTACAATTTCTAGTGATCCCTACTAGGTTAATTTCGTGGTCTTGGTTTAAACTGGGGTGACATGGGGTGTCGGTAGAACCAAGTGTTGGTTTTTATAGATATATATTCAAATCCATTAGAAATGTGGGTCCTTACCCCACTAAGATGAATTTTTTTGATGTGAGAAAAACTGTTTGGGTAAGTCAGTGCCACCCAAAGTGGATAGTTTCGAGGTATGGTGGATGCGTCCCTCTGACTTCTGTGTTCGTGTTATTGGTAACATGTTGGATGTTTTGTAAATAGAGGGATAATTAAGACCCAATGTGATCATTAGGGTATCCCTTTTTTGTTTTATTATACCCTTATTTACTTGGTGTCATCCTTTTATATGATATTATCAACGAGGAAGTGGCACGGTTTGGCATAGCTTTGGACTCATAAGAAAAAGGGATTTTTTTCCCCACTAATATGTGTTTTTTAGGCGATCAAAACCATGTAAGAGAGTCAGTGATACCCAAAGAGAAAAGTTTCAAGGTGTGTAGGATGTTTTCCTTAGACTTGTGTGTTCATGGATATGTTGAGAATGGGAGTTTTATATTAGTTTAAAGCCTTACTAGTGGAGTCCCTCATCTCGAGTCCTTTTGGTTAGGCATCCCTGGTAGAGGGAGAGCCTTTCTTAGTTCTATTATATAAAGGAATATTTATAACCTACAATGTTCCCACAATGGGAATTAGTTTCCTAGAATCCATACTCAGTTGGGATGCCACTAGTTAGTGTGGTGGTGTTTCTATTTTATCGAACTATGTTACAGATGGAGGTTCACAGATGAAGGGACAGGTAAGTCCCAATCTTTTCACTTCATAGGACTTGTTTTGTTTCATTGGTACCCTCATGTGCTTAGTGTCAACCCTAAAAACAACATTATTTAGTAGTTTTTAGTGTAGTTCATCCAAGAATGGATGTAAATTTTTGGGTTATATCAGTATCTATGTCAGGTTAGCGACGTGGTGTACCGCTAAACCCTTTGGCTATAGATGGAACTTGGTGCTCAGTGTTTCCCCACATATTGTGTCTAAGGAGACATGTGCCAAAATGTTGCATGATGTTGTCTTGGTTGGAGATAGATTTAACTGTGGTTTTGTATGGGTGGTTCCCCTGAGTGAATTCTTTGAAGCAGTAGAGGAATTCCTAGTGATCTCCCTAGTGTGAGAGTTCTAGTGGACAGCTAAGTTTCTTCCTTCGTGCCTCGAATTTATCTTTTCTAGGATGAAAAGACTTAAATATGGGGATTTTATTTACATGGGTTTGTACTATAATAATTTTCAATATTTCTAAGAATATTTTTGACACCTGGTACTGAGATGGCTTGTGATCTCGAGGCTTGTTCGGCAAATAATAAATGTTTGAAATATATTAAATATTTTAAATGGCACATGCGCATAGTTTTCCTGAAAAAATAGAATAAATATGAATAGGGGCCGGATCAAAAATCATAGGGCTCTATTGAGTTAAAAACATTATTTTTACCCTAGGAACTACATAAATTTTTTCTCCCAAGTAGTTTTAGTCAAAGGTGAGTTCGTAGGGAATTATGTGGTGGAATTATTAATTAAATGTAAAATTAATTAATAAAATCTAACCTAATTTCTAATCCCCCACACGTTGGGTTCACAGTGAAAGGTGATCTTCTCATCTCCTCTTACCCTTTGGAAATTGATAGAAAATAAGATAAATTAAATTAATGAAGCACTACTGATCTCCATTTTTTATGCTGATCATCATCAGATCAAGTAGCAGCATGATCCTGGTATCATTATACACCCTAAGCTCCAGTGTTTCACCCTCTATGTAGGAATTTTTTATTTTTGGTCTTGATCCCTATTTTTTTATTTTTTTTTATGGTTTTATAGCCCTATTACAATTGATAGTGATCCCTACTAGGATGATCTGTTAGTTTTTAGGTAAACTAGGGAAAATATGACATTTTTTAAGGTAATTACAAACTAGAATTATCATCTACATTGTGTTTAGTCCAATGATACACATTGTGTATCTCTTCTTATTTGAGGAAGAGGACTTTTAGGGACTACACACTGTGTACCAGGCTTACACACCATATAGTAGCCACATGTTTTGTGTCCATATGACATGTCCACAGAATCTGTGAGATAGTACATGGTCATGTAAAAGTACATAGACACAGGGTGACATACATGGTCATGGGAAAACCACATGGAAAATTGACCATTTATTCCAAATATTCCATATATTATGGGATTTATGGACTGTTAGGGACACATCTAACCAGACCGTGTTGGAGAATAACACATCCAGAGGCAGGGTTAAAAGGAACACACCACGTATGTGTTGTACATACCATGTACCCCTACATGGCATAGAAAACCATGTAAACAGGATTCACACACAATTTATTGTGTGGTTTAACACACTTTGTAGACCCTAGTGAATGTCTTGTACTCCTTTGATATCTTCTTGAGATATTCCGCCTTATATATATCCTTAACTAGAACTCGGATCCAATATTTCAAGTACCCTATCCTGAGCAATTTTCCATGTAAAATATGATGGTGGCATCTATTTCATCCTAAGAGATATTGGGCTGAATGTTTCAAGAATTACTCTTGTTTAGTGATTCTTAACCTTGGTTAGTGATCAGGGTGGGTCATTGGGTTGACATCAGGGTCAGTATTTATCCCTATCACCTGAGGATGTGGGTCCCCTAGACTCTTCATGCCATTAGAGTGGTGATCAACTATTGTATTAGGGTGTGGGTCCCTTACCCATGGTAGTTTTGCGATGCAAGGTATAATAAGAATGACACTCCTTTTAATGGTTCTTTACTGATGCTATAGATTGGTGTGGTTCGTAAAGAGAGACATTTTAATGAGTACACCTGTGTGGAATCAGGGTGCAGTTTTCCCTTACCTCTTTTCTTTAGTTGATATGGGACTCCTCACATCATGGGTGTTGTTTCTATACATATGGGGTATTTTATCGAGGTTGGTACTCCCTAATTGGACTAGGGAATGGGTTCCCCATATCATTCGTGTAGTTGGAGATAGCACTCCCCTTCCTTTCTGGGGTCTGGGACCTTCACACATGTTGAATAGATAGAGTAGTTACTCCCTTGTTGGATCAAGTTGTAGGTCCTATATCCATGGAGTTGGTACTCCCCTTCTATGTCAGGTCACAGGTCCTCTAGACAAGACGTATAGATAGAGTGGGTACTCCCCCCCCCCATATCATATTAGAGTGTGATTACTCTATCCTTGAAGTCAGAATACCCCTATCATAATAGGGTCTGGGTCCTCCATAAGTGTTGTTCGTGTAAATTTGGTACTCCCATGTCATACCGGGGAGCAGGTCCTCTAGCCTGGGGTTGGTACTCCCTTATCATGTCAGGTTTTAGGTCCCCCATAGTAATCAAGCTGGTAGAGTGGTACTACTCTTTCGTACTAGGGTGCAGGTCCTTTATCCCTAGAGTGGTACTCCTCTATCATTCCAAGGTGTGGGTCACTATCTTCTGAGCAGTACTCCCATGTTGTACTGGGGTCTGGATCCTCACATATGGAGTAGTACTCCACCATCTTCAAGTATCATTAGGGAGAGGGTCCTCAATTGGAGTTAGTTCTACCTCATCTATTGAGTATAATTATGAGGAGAGGGTCTCTCTATTAGTTACGTGTGATACCTAGTTAGTATTTAGTGCTCCCTCGATGGGTTGAGGTGTGTGAAACTCCATGCAGAAGGGGAATAGGTTTCATGATTTATTTAGGTGCTATTACTCCCTCAATGGAATGGAAGTGCTATGGTGTGGGTCCCTTAATTATCTCTAAGAAGAGAAGATGTATGTTGTACATATTCTGGAGTAGTTCTCATTCAACTGTTTGTAGTGGTAAGAGGTTGGAATCTCCACTTGGGTTAGTATAACATTGCACATGGTGCAGGTTATAGATGGAAGGATATCTGGTGATGGACACTATAGAAAGACAAAGTGTGTTTTTTCCGATGGATTGTATCACCTAGACGGGTTCCATTTTGGATATTTTAATTCATGGATTGTGTTCTCCTAGTTGTATGTTACCGTCGATCCTTTGAGTAGAAACTTGTTTTTGGATATTATGTCAAAACCTCATGTGACTCAGAGTTTAGGATGAGTATATATAAGTGATTTTTGGAATCCTTGTGGTGTTTTTATGTGAATGGGTCGATAACCCTTATGGACTGATATGACTAGCCATTTATATCCATAGATGGTTCGAGATGGAGTTTCTCTCTCAATTAGGTTCCATATGGATAGGTCAATCAAACAGTTTCCATTTATTTTCTCCCTTTTATTTTGGGTACTTGGGGAACCTACTGAGTATTTTTATACTCACCACTATACAAGATTTTACCGCACTTATTGTGCATTGTACAAATCTCATGCCTTTCGATAGAGTCCCTGGAGGACCCGAGGCAAGCAAAGCTTAGTAAGATAGACTGACTGAGGTGTTTACCAGAGCTGGGCTAAGAAGCATTGCGAAAATGGAATTTTATTGAATTCCCCTCCTGAGTAGGTTGGATGCTTTTATAGTTTTCTTTTGTTGGGTTCATTTTTTTTCTTTTTACACTTTTAGTAATTCTATTTTACTCTAGTTTGGGATAATTGTATGCATGCATTTGGTTTCTATATTTTTATATCTCTTCACTACTACATCAAGGTGTTTGGGAGTGAGTGTGTACACCTTAGGAAAAGGCATCCCATTTTTTTGATATCCCTACTCGATGCTAGTCACCATCCCATTTTCTATTTGTGGATAGATTTGGGAGTTATAGGCTAGACCTTATTAGGTCGGGTCCTGACACTTAACTTCATATACTTTAAAAATAAAATTTTATTTTTGACTTTTATAAGTTGAAAAAGAACCTTTCAGAAATATTATAATTATTCCTCTAAAACCTTTTAAAAATTCATGGATGACTTAAAACGTCCATAATGAATCATTTGAGTAAAAATTTACTTTTTAAAATAATTTTTAAAAATATGGAAATGGAAGATAAATATTTCTGATCAAAAATAGAAGTAAGATCAATTTTTATTTTGAAATTTTATTTTCTTAACTTAAGTTCCAAAGAGAGGAAAATTTGGAATAAAATAGGTAAACTCCATAAATATACATAGGATAAGAAAATAAAGAATTACTTTTAGGATATACTATAATATTCCTTCAATGAAAAATATAAGCAATCCTAGAAAATGATATTGTTAAATTAATTCTCACCCCTTTCGTAACTTTTAAATTATAACCCCTTGAAAGAGTAAACTATAATTCAAACCTTACTTATGATGAATAAATATAAATTTATGTTAAATAAATCATAATTATAGTATATATACCATATAAATGTAAATTGTGTATAATACCAAATATGTATCAATGGAGTGGAAATTGAAATGAAATCCCTCACAATAATCATAACATTGAAGTGAGAATTGATCAATGAAGTGATTATGTGTATCAAATGTAAATCCATATAAAAAGTTTTAAATATAATATAAAATAATCAAATGATATTACACACATAATCTTATCATATAAAATATAATAAATAATTAAAATAAACTAATGAAAAGAGATTGAGTTATGAAATACCTTACCATACACTTCCACTTTATTAAACAATAATTACCCATAAGAATAATGGTTTTAAACTTTTTATTAATTTATACCAAAAACATATTCATATTTATAATATCATTTATTATTATCTTATAATATCTTATCACTAGTTTATTTTATTATTATTTTTTCAGGTGTTAAATGCTTAGTTTTCCCATGTGTTTTTTATCGTGGATGTTCAAGATATTTTACATAGGTTATATTTTCAATATTTATAGAATTATATTAATTTTATAATATCAAATTTATTTACTATATACATTTTTATAATAATTTTTAAAATTTGTACATGGAAAATAAATCACATCTCTTTATAGAGATGGAAAGCCGTATATATAAATGAGTGATGTTATCATTTTTAAGTGGTTGAAAGGGAAATTAAGTTGATGATATATTAAATTTAAATAATAAATATTATTTCATAATTATCATATATATTCACTAGTTCCATTATTATGACTATCCCTATGAGGTGGTAATGGAAAACAAATATCATTGATTCATGTGGCGGTGGCCCGCCGTACACATGAGTGATGGTTTTGTTTATCATTTTAAGGAGAAGAGGATGGATCACTATTATGTAATCAACATATTAAAATAAAATCATATGGTTGATTCTTATGTCACTATATTGTAATTTTTAGGAAATAATTCAAGGTGGTAAAAGAAAAAGTAAAAAAGAAACTTCTTTGTTGAAAACTTGCCTTCTCTTAGAGAAAACTCGTTTGGATCTCTTATTAAGGACCCAAGGGTTATTATTTTAGATGACCATAATCTATATAACGTGTATAAGTATGTTTTTGAGATAATTTTATATTTTTTAATCAAGATAAATGGTCTAATAGGTGTGAATAAGTGAGGGGGAGGTTCCCTTTTATAATGGTGGTGAGTTGCACATTTGTAATTTTTAAAATTTATAAAAACTTATTAAGATAATTTCTTGGAAAAATAGTTCCAAAATGCCTCAAATTTTAAATTGATAATTTTAAATTATAAATCCATCCAACCAATTAGGTTTAATAAGGTTTTATGTAATTTTGACACTTTCCTTTTTAGATTAACCCCTAGTAAACTTGGTTTGACCTTAACTACGGTAAAAAAATAAATATTAATGGGATATAATTTTACATATAAGGTATAAATTGGTTAGTAAATGAAAAAGGGGTGATATTTGCGATATTTTATAGTTCTAATTTTCCTCTTTCTATATTTTATTATTTTTAGATAATTTAATAATATATTATTTTTCATAAAATATCATTAATTTATTTTTTTAAAATATTCATTTAATTTTTCTTTAAAGATGGAAAGGTAACTCATAAAATCAAATATAAAATATTTAACCATAAAATATACAATATAATTAATGTTACACCATAATTCAGCTAAAAAATATACTTTTGATGTTTTAAAAATCACTTTGATTTTTTTACTAATTTCACAAGCACTATGTCAACATCGTGCAAGATTTTAAGGTAATTATACCATTAGTAAAAATTTAGTTAAAGTTGCAATAATGAAAAATAATTAATAACGTTAAAAATAAACTTTATATTAATTAATTACATTTTTTTATCCCTATGTAAACATATAAAAGAAACTAAAAGTCAGAGAGTGACATTTTGGAATTTTATTTACTTAAAATAATATAAATGTCAGTATCATGGGAATTTTGTACAATCCATAACCCCAGTAGCCAAAATCCAGTTTTTGATTTATTACATTATCACTATATATAAGTTATCACATCCCAAAGGACCAAATAGTTTATTAGTATTCATAAACTATATACAAACATGATTCAAATATTATATTTTAAAATACAATTACAACATTTTTTTATAATATCATTATTACCTTTAGTATATCCTTGCATGTCATTGATATTAATCTTCTTGGATTCCTAGGAAAGAGAAAAAATAATGGTGAGATCAAATTCTCTGAAAGGGTTGTGTAAAGAGGAATCTATCATAGGTAAATGAAGTATAATCATTATGGAATAATCAATATATTAAGGTAAATATTTAAACACGCATTCCATTTAATAAATAATTTGACTATCATGATTAGATAAGGAATAATAAATATGGAAAGGTAAATAACTGAACACATAATCAATTTAATTGAATTCACATTCATGAATATATCAGGCATAATAAATATGGCAAGGTAAATTTCTAAAAACACACTATATTTAATCAATAATTGAAGATGAAATTCTTTAATAGATTATATCATTGTGAAAATCTCATGGATAATAATAACTGAATTATTAATGAAGGAAATTATTAATTATTGGGTTTCAGGACCTCAAACATCATAATACCTCTACTACCAAGTCCTTTCATAAGATAGTTTAAAACTATGGTAAAAACTTCATTTAATGCTAGCATGTTTATTTTCCTCATGAGATTATAAGTGAATGAAGGGGATATATAATTCTATTCTCAACCATCAATGCATATAAAAATCATTCCTCATATATTGAATATTCTTTTAATTCATGAACAATATGTCTTACTAATAAATATATGTATTGGGTAAAGAATACAGATTTATTAATATTTCCCCAGATAAGAAAATAATTTTAAATACATAACATCATATGTATAGATGATAAATGTTTAAGAAATAAATATATCCATGATAAATAATATAGTTATTTAGGTAAAATTTAATGTCAAATGATCACATGAAAATAAATATTTCATGGTAAGGTTAATGACTACAAAAACGAATTAATAATGTGAATATAAATAATTTACTTGGTAAAAATGATCATAAACCATCTATGTAATAAATAATTATGGTATCAATACAATATATCACTAATTGAGTATAATTAAAATAAAGGTTTTTTTTATGATAAATATAATTACAAAAAATATTTCATTAAAACATTCTTGAGAAAAATATAACTTTTTACATTGAAAATATTTTTTAAAAATATCACAAAATATTAAGAAAAAAATTATATTGAAAACAACCTCTTAAAATTATAACGTAATGTTTAAAACATTGAGTTTTTATAATTTTAGGATATTTTGTACATGTATTATATGTTAAAAATATATTCATTTCACATTTTCAAAAAAAATACAAATAATATTTGTTTGGTAAATAATAAAAAGGTTCCTTTAAAAAGAATTATAAAAAGTCAAACATGGGAAAAATGCCTTTAATAAATCATTTTTATAATATTAAAAATATTTTTAAAATGTTTTTAGAAAATATTGATTTTGAAGAAGAATTATTTTTGACCGAAGAGATAAATGAAATCATATTTGATTAAAAAAATTATAAATTATTTTAAGTACCAAAAAGTGGGAAAATCGTACTGTTATTTGAAAAAATAATGAATAAATAGAAGATAATAAAATCAAATTATTTTTTTAGTCAATGATGAAATAATTTCTTTTAATAGAAATTCAAGTATAAATAATCCGGGTTAAAATGAGATTATAAAGTAAACTCTTGAAAATACCATAAAGTTTAAGTGAAAATTAAATAATGAATAGATTGTGTGTATCAAATGTAAATAAACATAAATTTTTTGGATATATAATATAATATATTAAAAATTAAATACACACATAATCATATAATATCAAAGACAATGAAGAAGTAATATAACCAAGTGAAATGAAATTGAGTTATAAAATTCAACAAAAATTGGTAAGTTTCTAGTAAAATTCCCTTGGGTGAAAAAAAACAAATTCAAAATTAAAATACCATGAATTATTAATTAATAATTATATTAAATATAAAATGGGTATTATATACACCATATAAAATAAATTAGTTGCATACCATTTCAATATGTCTCAATGAAGGGAAATTTAGGTGAAGTCCCTTACCTTACACTTGATTTTGGATGAACATTATCTAACCTCGTGTATAATGGTTTTAATTATGCCATTAATATATAAAAAAACCATATTCATATTTATAATATCTTATGTGATCCCCTTACAACATTTTACCACCCTTTTGTTAATAATATTTCATTATTTTCATTATTTTGTGTATAAATTACCTTGTTTTATCATGGGTGTTTTGTCATGAAATTTATGGTTCTTACACATATTATATAGTTACATCATCTCTAAAAGTATATTAGTGTTATAAATACAATTTTTTCTTTATATAAATTTTTATAATCATTATTGAAATTTTGACATGGAAAATGGATTTCATCGCTTTGTGGAGATGGTAGGTCAAACGTATGCATGAGTGACATTATCATTTACTTAGTGGGTGAAAGGGTAAGATAGTGTGTGATATATTAATTTTCTATAATAAATATAATTTCATATATATCACATATATTCACTAAATTTATATTTATTACCTTCCATGTAAATCTTAAGTGAAAAATGAATCGCATCACTTTATAAGGCGGTAGTCCTCTGTATACATGTGCAACGTCATCATATTTTAAACGAAATTGAAATTAACAAGGTATATTTGATATTTTGATTACATAATTATAATAATATAAAAGATATCATATAAAATTTTTAAATCCATAATTATTTAAATCCTTTAAAGGTGATTATGGAAAACAAATTATATCGGTTAACGAGGAAGTAGTTCTCTGTACACTTGACCAACTGTATTGTTTTCCATTTGATTGAATAAAAGATGGATATAGGTCATTCCATTGACAAAAAAACATCATTATATTTAATATATTTATTTTATTATATAGTAATGGTTTAATAATATTTTAATGTGGAGTAAGAAGAAACAAAATAAAAATGTTGGTTTAAGAACGTTACCTCTTCTTGAGAAAACTTCTGTAGGTTTGCAACAAAGACATCTCAGGTTGGATTTTTCATAAAAAAATAGATCTAAGATGTTGGTATGGGATTAATGAATTTAGTTTTTTAGTTTTTTTTGAACCAAATTTCTTTGTAAGGGTTAAGAGGGTAGGAGAGGGGGTGGTCTTTTATAAGTGGGGGAGGGGAAACACATGAAATTTTTGAAAAGATTCAATTACACCCACATTTTTATCATTCCAAAAGCCTCACGAATGGGTCATTAAAGAAAATTATGAGTTATAAGGTCTAAATTTTTAAATAAAATAGTTTTTGGACAAGTTTTAGGTCATTTTTAACCATTATATTCTTAGTTTAACCCCAAGTAGACATATTTTTACCATAACCACAATAATTATTTTTTATTGTTTTCACTATTCATTATGGTAAAAAATTCAGTTGAAATTATTATAAAATATAAATTTTACTAATTAAAAATATGGAATCTTTTTTTTCAAATTCATTTCAAAGAAGTTTCATAATCCAATTTAAAACAAAACCTGTAGAAGTAATGAAAAAGTGAGTTTCCAAATAGAAAATTCTAATAAGTATATAATGTTTTATTATAAAAATTTTATATTAAATTGATTCCAAAGACCTAAATTATTTCAATTTTAATATAATTTAAATAATTTAACATTAAAACTAATTTTAAATATAATTTATCCTTGTAAAGTATTTTAATGAAAAAGTAATTCTCAATAAATATTTTTATTTTCACTAATTATTGAAAAAAGAATCTTTTCAAAAAAAATACCAAAAAATAACATGAATATAATATTGATTTGATGATTTCAAAAATTAATTTGGTTTTTCGAAATAATTATTCTAAAATTGGTGAAATTAATTTTAAATTATTTGTGCAAAGCGTGACTAAACCATTTTTTTGAAAAATATAGTTTTTCAAAAAACATTTCCTTTTATTTTAAATGATTATTATTTTATTTATAAAAAATATATAAACATAATTTTAATAATTTAGTATGTAATATTCATACCTAAAAATTTAATAGCAAGTTTATAATATTATACTATATTTTGGTTCATTTGGGCTTGGGGTGGAATGTTCTGCAAGCTATCAAAGAGATGAAATTTAAAAAAATGGTTATTTAAGATTAGTGTTTCATATCAAATAATATATAGAATATAATATTATTGTCTTAGAATGTTTTGGTGTTACATTCTACCCACCTTAAATAAATTGTGTCTTCACAATTTAAACATGTGATTGGAAGATCAAGGGATTGCTATTTGAAATTTCCTTTTTCAAAAACTCACATCGTAAAAGTGTTAATAAAATATCCTCTTACTAAGAGAGAATGGGAAGTAAAAAATGGTAATATGGAATAACACAAAACTTTGTTTCTAAGTAGGATAACATTGGTGTGAATTGAATATATTTACCTGGAAGAAAATAATAAATAATTATAAAGACTCATAGTGATCATTGATCACAAAAATGTGAACAATAAATTTAAAGTTTAGGACCTAAAAAACCATAAATATATAATGATTTAAAAGACCATTTAATTCGTCATATATGAATATAATAGGATAAAAATTTTGTTTCAAGATCCCTTTTTCTAAAAATGAGGAAGCCTTTTAATGTCTAAGAATATAAAGAAATATAATTACTTGATATATTTCCGTTTCATTAGAAACATTTCATCCTTTTCTTGTGCTTTAATCAAATTCCATTTTATCTCTTCCTCCAAGAAATTAATATAAAAAAATTATTTTTTATTCTTAATGAAATAAATTTCACTTTTAATTGATCATGATACCTATCAAGAACTAAAAATTATTTCAATCTATCTTTAACTAATTTCTAAAACTAATATAGTTAAAAAAAAATTTCCAATATAATACATTAATCAATAAACCTAAAAATCTACATTATTGATTCATAATTAATATTTATTCATAAAATCATTTAAGTAAAAACAATTACATATTAACTATAATGTCACATAGTCTAGTGGTAGGAGCTAAACCCTTACCATCCTTTAGTTGTGAGTTCAAGTCTCATGGACTTCTCCAGATGTAACGAGATATCCTTTTTCCAAAACTATATTAATATTATTCCTATAACATTCCCAAATTTGGATAACCTATAATTAATTAAAAATAAAGATAATATAAACCCTAAAGTATACTAATTACTTCAAACATATTCCCAAAAAATGTAAGGTAATTCATCCCTAAATAACTTTTTCACTAAAATATATACTAAACCAATGGGTTTTATTACCATAAATATTTTCCAAGAATATAATTAATCATGCTATAATTCAACCCAAAAAAATTAAAAAAGGGAATTTAATAATTTGAACTTTTGATCAGCCTTAAATTAATAATTACATGAAGGTTTCTGTAACTCTTAATTTGATGAAGACATGTAGGTTTATAAAATTTAACAAAATCCTTAAATTTTTCATGATTCTTATAACCAAAATACCACAGGTAAGAAAAACTTCTATCATATAATTATGGAATCCCAAAAAATATTTTAATTATTTTATTTCAACATAGGTCCTTCCTTATTATAGTAATTAACCTTTATAAGAGGGAATTGACTCATATAATCCCCTTATTTTCTACATTTAAGACAAAAACTATAAATGTAACTCTAAGATGAAATTTATTTCCTTTCATCATACTTTTTATTTTACCTCGAAAATTTATTAATTTATTCCCTTAATTTATACACATAAAAAAATTTCTCATTCCTTTACGACACCCTCTTATCAATATAAGACACCTTTAGTTTATCTTTGATCAATCATTTTCAAAATATATTCAAATCCTTCATAATGGTTTGTAAAAAAATGTGAATTATTTAAATAATATCCCCTAGGAGTGTCAAACAAGGTGTGTAGTAAGGCCCTTTTTTTGTACCACGTAACACTTGAGTCAATTATAAGATGAATTTTTTTAGACCTATTACTTCTAGGTACACCTATTCTAGAACAACTTTCACTTGTATTATCCAGATTGGGATTTATTGTTAGAAAATACCACATAATTTCTACCCTAACATAACATTAGGGTATTCTTCTATACTTATCCCAAATAGCCCAAAGGCCTTCATTTTTATTTATTTTTGATAACCCCCCTTTCAACGGATTAGGGGGAACCCTTACAAGGCCCGTAGGCTCAAATATTACAAGGCCAGTAGGCTTAGGAGATTACATGACCCGAAGGTCTTAGAGAATTCAACCAGACTATCTACAAGGAACTGCCCCTCCCCAGCATCTGTGTCATGAATGTTTCTCTCCACCTTTGTAAGGCCGTCTAGTTGGGGTTCCCGTGAAAGCACAGGCTGGTCCCGATGGAATAGCCATATCCTCTCATTCTGATAAATCCATTTGGCTCTACTTTGGTTAATGCACCTGCTCTGAATCCTCTTCTAGGGCTGCTCGTTTTTTGTAGTGTGTCTGGGGAAACTGCATGTGGCCCGAAGGCCTTGGGGAGGCCCTAGGTCCTTAAAGGTGGCTCGAAATCCTTACTGACCCGAAGGCCTGGGTGGCCTGAAAGCCTTAAGGACTCTAAGCCCAAACCAGTGGCCCAAGGTGAATATTTCTAGCTGCTACAGTACTGAACAGTACCTGCAACAGTAACTGCTATAGTGCCTGCACAGTGTACAGTTCTGCACAGTACATGTACAGTGTAGAGTTTTGCTATAGTATCCGCACAGTGTATATTGCCTGCTACAATGCTGCTACAGTAACCCAGAAATATGCCTCTGCCTGGTTTTTACTAAACTTTCTCTAATACAAACTATAATAACCCCAACCCCAGTATCCTAAATTCATTTTTTTTCTTTATAACATTGGCACTAGATACACAATATTGCATCCTAAAGGAGAAAATAGTTTAGTGTCTTGGTATACTAGATACATACCTAATTCCCATATTACATTTGATTATTCAAATTATAACATAATTTTTTTCCAAGAATATTATTATTTCATCCAGAAAATCCTAACATATCATTCATAGTTACTTCTTGCATTCTTAAGAATGGAAAAAAAATAAGGGTGAGCTCAAATACTCAATAAGGGTTATGTAAAGTGTAAGTTATCATCATTAAATAAAGAATCATCAATATAAAAAGGTAAATGTCAAAAAAAAAATCCATTTATTCAATAACTTGACTATAATGACTATAGAAGGAAAAATCAATATATAAATATTAATAACTAAGAACACATTCTATTTAAATAACTTTACAATCAAGAATAAATAACGTATAATCAAAATGGATAGGGAAATATCTAAAAACATATGTAATTTAATTAATAACTGATAATAAAATGCATCAAAATATAATATCATTGATAGAATATCTTGGAAAATAATAATTTTATTCTTAATGAAGTAAATGTTTAATTACTGGACATCATGATCTCATGCCTCATGATACCTCTATTGTCAAGATCGTTCAAAGGAAATTTTAAAGAAATGGGTAAAAACCTATTTAATTCTAGATTATTGGTTTGCCTCATGATATTACCGATGCATTGATGGGATGTATAATTTTAGGACCCACCCATCACTTTATGTCCAAAGAATTACTTATATATCAAATAATTGATTTAATTCATAAACAATGCCTCTTGTAATCAAATATTAATATTGAGTAAAGAATATAGATTTATCAATATTTCCCCAGACAAACAAGTAATTTTAAATATAAAATACTATATTTATAAATGATATATTGTTTGACCAATAAAAATATCCATGATAAATAAAATAAATATTTGGGGAAATTAAATTTTCAATGATCATAGGAAAGTGATTATTTCAAAATAAATATAATGACTACAAAAATGAATAAAGAAAGTGAATTTCAATACTTTAATTGGTTAAAATTACCATAAACCATACATATAATAAATAATAATGGTATAAATACAACATATACCTAGTTTAGTATAAGTAAAATTAAGGGATTTTGTTGTTAACTAATATAAATACCATAAAAATGTCATTAAAAAAATTCTTAAGGAAAATATCCTTTTTTACTTTGAAGATATTTTTAAAAAATTTCAAAAATTATTTTTAAAAAAAAATTATTTAAAAATAACCTTTGAAACATATGAATGATGGTTTAAAACATTTATTGGTCATGAAAGTATGGAATTATGTACATTTTTTACCCATTAAAATAAATATTATGTTCATGTTTTTAGTAAAATCCAAACAAAGCTTGTTTGGAAAATGACATGAAAATTACTTTTAAAATAATTTTTAAAAAAATAAAAAAAAATTAAATTTGTATTTAATAAATAATTTTTATAATTTTAAGAGCATTTTTTAAGTCATTTTTATAAAACATAGTTTTAGAAGAAGAAGGTTTTTTGATCGATGAGTTAAATGAATTTTAATTTTATTAAAAAAATATCAGTCATTTTAATTACCAAATAGTGGGAAATATTACTATTAATTGAAAACATAATGAATAATCGGATGAGAATAAAATTAAAGGGTTTTATTATCCAAAGATCAAATTATTTCCTTCAATGTAAATTCAAGCATAAACAATACCGATTAAAATGATATTGTGAAATAAAACCTTACAAAGATTATAACATTGAGTTAAGAATTAACCAATGAATACATTATGTGTATCAAATGTAAATACATAAAAATCAAATGGATATAAAACATAATATATTCAAAGATAAAAATAAGTAGTCATATAATACTGAAGATAGTGAAGAAGTAATATAACATAATGAAAAGAAATTGAGTTATGAAATTCATTACCAATTTATAACATTTAATTAAATCCCCTTGGATGAAATAATTCAAATTGAAATTTGAAATACCATAAATTATTAATAAATAATCATATAATATATCAAATGGAAATTATATACACCGCATAAAAGAAATTATGTGTATAACATTTCAATATGCCTCAACAAATGAAAATTGAGATGAAGTCTCTTACCTTACGCTTCCTTTTGGTTAAACATTTTTAAAATAATTTATAATGATTTTAATCATGTAATTAATTTATATGATAACCATATTCATATTTATAATTTCATATATGAACCCCTTATAACATTTTACCATCCTTTTATTAATAATATTTCATTTTTTTCATTTTTTTATATGTTAATTGTCTAGTTTTCCCATGTGTGTTTTTTCATGAGAGTTTTTATTATTGAACATATTATATCATTTGATAATATCAATAATTGTATTAATTTTATCAATTTTTTTCATTATTTAAATTTTTATAATCATTATTTAAATTGGAACATGGAGAATGCATCACATCGCTTCGTGGAGATGGTAGGTCATACGTATGCTTGAGCGACATTATCATTTTCTTAATGGGTGAAAGAGTAAGGAAGAGTCTGAAATATTAATTTTTAAAAATAAATAGAGTTTTATATATATCAAATGTATTCACTAAATTTATACCAATTACCTTCTATGTAAAGAATAATTTATAAATGAATCACATTGCTCTGTGAGGCGGTAGTCCGTTGTACACACGAGTGATGTTATAGTATTTTAAAAATCCTAGAAACTATAAAGGTATATGTGAAATTATAATTCAAGAATTATAATAATATCATAAATATCATATAAATATGTTAAATTCATAATTATATCCATACTTTTAAGGTGGTGGTGGAAAACAAATTACATTTGTTCACAAGGTGTTAGTCCACAATACACACGATCAACGATTTCATTTCCCATTTGATGGAATACGAGATGGATATAGGGAATTAATTTCATATAATGACATCCTAGTATATATAATATATTATGGTTATTTTATAATCATGGTTTAATAATATTTTAAGGAGTTATAAGAAGAAATAAAATAAAAATTATTGTTTAAGAATGTCACCTCTTCATCGGAAAACTTCTTTTGGTTTGCACCAAAATCCATCCTTGGTTGGATTTCTGAACAAAAAAATGGCTATGGGATATTATTAATAGATAAAGTAAGTTATTTGTTAATTAATTTTTTTGGATTAACCAAATTTATTTATAATTTGGAAGACGGTAGTAGAAGGGGTATCCATTTATAAGTGGGGGATATGAAACACATGGAATTTTTGAAGAGATTCATTTACACCAACTAATCTATCATTCCAAAAACCTCAAATATTGGTCATTATTTAACAATAGAGGGTATATGTTTTAAATATTGTCCTAAAATGAGTTTTTTAAATGTTTTATTCCATTTTAACCCTTTTCTTATTAGTTTAACACCTCAAAAACCCATTTTTTACCTTAAGTGCGGTAATTAATTTTTTACTATTTTCACAATCCATTCTGTTAAAAAATTATGTTTAAATTATTATATAATTTAAATTAAGATCATTATAAAAAATATGGAATCTATTTTTATAAATTCAATTCTTTTGATTATAATAATCCAGTTTGAAATTATACCCACACACGCGATGAAAAATAGGGTTTCTAAAGGGAACATTTCCGTAGGTATATATGGTCTTAATATAAATATTTAATATGAAATTTATTAAAATGAAGTAAATTGGTTAAATTTTAATATAATTTAACAAATTTTTCTTTAAAACTAATTTAAAATATAATTTAACCTTGTAAATTATTTAAACGAAAAGGCAGTTTTCAATCAACATTATTGTTTTTCACTATTCATCAAAAAACTGAAACTTTATAGAAAAATCCCAAAAATTCTCCCGAATATTATTTTGGTATTATAATTTCAAAAATAAATTTAAATATCTAAAATAATTTTTATAAAACTTTAAAAATTAATTTTAAATTATTTTCGCATAGTAGGACTAAACTTTTTTTTTAGAAAAATATTATTTTTCTGATAACATTAGTTTTTATTTTAAATGATTATTATCTTATTTCTAATCAATAGATAACCATAATTTTCATAATTTATTTTTTTTAATTATTACCCTCTAATTTAAGGTCTAGGTTATAATGGTATGCTATATTACAGTTCATTTGGGCTTTGGGTTACGTATTCTATAAGATATCAAAGAGAATGAATTTAAAGAAATATATACTATGGCTTGTTTAAACTTCTTGTTGTCTTTCAAATACACTATTTGATACAATATTAATATTTTTTAATTTTTTTGGTGTTATAAAAATGGAACCAAAATTCCATATATTCAAATATATAATGGATATGGTCGCATTTCTCTCATTCAATGAAATAGTGGCAAGTGTTGGGTTTATTTTGAGACCTTATTTCATAATTTTAACCTTATTTTACCCACTTCACATTTACCAAGGTAAAAAATATTTTCTATAGATACTATTTATAATGACCAAAAATAAAATGGATTTATTTACCAAATTTGAACCTCATGATTCTAATTGTAGTCACTATTTACAAAGAATAAAATTAATTCACTAAAATTAGTTCTTATTTCCTAAGAATTAATCAATACTTTATTATTGTATAGGACCATTATAGATTTCTTTATAAATCATTTACTCATATTCATACACTCTGATTTAACGACTATATTATAACGGTCACATTTAAATATTAATATCTTTTATATTATATCACAATTAACATAAAGCTCAATGTTGCGTATTAAGGAAGCTATCAAGATTATTAATATCTTAAACTAAATTTTTATGGTGTTAAATTTTTACCAAATAAATAATAGATCATAATTCATGGAATAATATAATAATTAATTATGAAAATTTTTTATATCATAGAAACAAGTTATACTAAGATTTATGGAACATCTATAAAAATGGAAATCATAACATTTTAGATCAGGTATCACAACCTATTTTCTTTAGTGGTGTAGGATTTAATCACCTATTTTCGACACCATATCAAGAATCACAACCATTTTCCTATTTTGGATTGATCATAACTACTCATTTCACCATTATCTCATATGATGTAAATCTTTACCTAAATCATTGGAGGGATATATAGGTCCCGCCCATAATATAAATATTAATCATACACATGTGTGCTATAAAAAAACATGTATCTATAACATTTGTAAAAATTAAAAATATGAATGGGTTTCATAAAAATTTATAATTAAAATCATTCAGTTTTTATAGAATAAATAAAACATATAAATAAAATGGTTTTCATTTCCTTTTAAAATTGATTGACATAAAGATATCATTTATAATTACACCAATTATCATAACCAAATAAACCCATAGAAAATAAATTTTTATCCAACAATATCAAGTAACTTTCTATGTAAATACCACTCGATCAGGATAATAAAGCCTATACATTGGTATAGATTTGTCTTAATTATCCATAATCCGTCAATAGGACACATAAAATTTACTATAGATAATTCAAAGAGTTATAAAATGAAATAATCGCAAGATAAAATCTTATAAAAACACTACGAAATTAATATTATAAGGATTAGAAGTTCTTATAATAATAAATAGCTTCAAAACTACAAAAGGGTCAATGGAAAATCATTATTTTTAATTCTCAATATAACATTCTTCTAGTACTTTAAATAGTATTCTTATTTATAGAAAATGATCAAATTCTACAATATTTTGGATCAAATATAACTGTGTAAAAAGATTCTCCATCATCTTACGATGAACATATCATAACTCCTCATATTCCTATGAATTCAAACCTACACTACTATTGTGATCCATCATCTCGTATAAGAACTCTAAAATATAAAATTATTTCTCTAAATTTTCACTAAACCTCGACTCATGATACTATTTCTGGAAATACAATTACCATATTTTCATTCTACACAACATGACACTTAAATATAAAAATGTTAAATTAAATTCAAATATGAGTGTTTTGATTTTCAAAACCAAGGATAAAATGAGTATTTGGCTTAAAAATCACCCCCTTTCTAAAAAACCAAACAAATAATGGAATATTATGTTTGAAATGAAATTAAAAAATAAAATATTCTCAAGAATTTAAAAACTCTACAAAATAATACATTTCGTCCCATTTGACTAATTTATGCACCCTTTTCAGACTTTCACTTATCCACATTTTTCAAATAACTATTATAATAAATAATTATCAAGAACAAAAATCATTATAAGTAATTAAAATTAACAAAAAATTAATTTTTAACAAACTTCTCATGATACAAAATAAATTTCCTAAAAAATTATCCCAAAACTAAATTATTTTTCTGAAACTTTCTACCACTTTTTTATTATCAAAAATAATCCAATAGATAAAATAAATAATTTATTATACAATAAATATACTCCCCCTATCAAAAAAATAGTAAGGAAATACTACTATAGAACAATCAATTAAGAAGATAAAGATCATAGTATCTTTTGGTGAAATACATTAAATTTCTTTTTTAGATAATATATATTTGATGAAATTTTAACAACGTATAAATTTTGAAATCTGTCTCTCAATTCTTATGAGTGATATTATACTTTTTAATATGGTTCCAAAATAATTTTAAAAAATTCTCTTATCTTTTAGAAAAAAATAATACATAAAAAATATTTTATTTTTTTAAAGAAAATTAATGTAAGTATAAAAGATGAAAGTTAGATCATTATATCATAAAATATCTGAGAATGATAAATTTTTAATTTTCATGGAATAATGATAAGAAAATAATATCGTCATAATTACATTTACTAATGGACATAGAAAGTGGGGTAACTTAAAATTATTTAGTTTATGTTAAGTGATAAAAAATATTACCATATTATATAAGATAACCTTAATCAAAATTATGTGTATCTTGTAAAGAAAAGTTAGTACAATTTCTAAACAAATATACACCAATTTTATCAAGGAATTTTTCAATTTAATTAGACATATGGATCATAAATTAGAAATTATGATCATTTTATGTTGATCATACCAAAATTGTGTTCAAGGTATTCAAATCTCTCATAACTAAAAGCATTAGTAAAAATGATATAAAAATGTTTTTTAGTTCAAATAAACGTGAGAATAATTTCTTCTTTTTATGTGATCCATAAGGAAGTGGTGTATGATATCAATGTTCATCACATGTGATCTATGTTCTTGATTGTTTGAAATAGAAATAACACTTTTTCTATCACAAATAATTAAAAAATTTGTAAAACTTAAGCCAAAATCTGTGAGTGTGTGTTGCATCCAAAACAGTTGATCACAGCAATTTTTTGTTGCCATATATTCTACTTCAGCAGCAAAAAGTGAAATTTAGTGTTATTTCTGTAACATCCCCAAATGATAAAGGGTTAAATGACTAAATGATATGACTCATGTCAACAAGGTGCACCTTCCTTTTTGGGAGCCTACCTGATTAGAACTCCACAGTTAAGCGTGTTTGGCCTGGAGTAGTGATCAGGATGGGTGACCTCCTGAGAAGTTTCCCAGGGTGTGTGTGAGTGAGGAAAAAACACACTGGAAAGGACATGTGTTGGCCTGTGGGGACAATCATTAGTCAGATGACCCGTTCAGTCATGTGGGTGGACCCTAGGGTGGGCCCCACGTGTCTGCGAGGCAACCGGTGGTACCTGGTGGGCCAGGACCCGACGGCCATGTTAAGGCGGGGTGGATGTGCTATCACCGGGACCCGGTTGTCACATTTGGTATCAGAGGTGGTACCCAGCCTTAAGTGCGGTGCACTGCCTGGGTTGAGATATAGGGCCCACGACGAGGGCGTTGTGCTCTAAAGGGGGGTGATTGTAACATCTCCAAATGATAAAGGGTTAAATGACTAAATGATATGACTCATGTCAACAAGATTCACCTTCCTTTTCAGGAGCCTACCTGATTAGAACTCCACAGTTAAGCGTGCTTGGCCTGGAGTAGTGATCAGGATGGGTGACCTCCTGCGAAGTTTTCCAGGGTGTGTGTGAGTGAGGACAAAACACACTGGAAAGGACATGTGTTGGCATGTGGGGACAATCATTAGTCAGATGACCCGTTCAGTCATGTGGGTGGACCCTAGGGTGGGCCCCATGTGTCTGCGGGGCAACCGGTGGTACCTAGTGGGCCAGGACCCGACGACCATGTTAAGGCGGGGTGGCTGTGCTGTCACCGGGACCCGGTTGTCCCAATTTCTTACTGGATGATGAAAATAAATAATCACTTAATATAAAACAATTTATGAAATTAATCTTCAAATCTATTATACATCTATTAAATTTAGTATTTAAATAGTTTTTAAGTGAAAAAAAATTATAAGAATAAAATAATCCAAGTTCTGAAGTACCTTTAGAATAACAAAAAATGTGTTTAACCACTTTGAGGTGTAATTATTTCATATTATCTTTGAATATAAATAACAAAAATATATATTACATAATATCTTATCAAATTATAGTCAAGTATATTAAAATTATGATCATCCCTCTATAAAGTTTTTGATCAACCAGTTTCCCAGATTCATCAAGATATAATTTTTAGGATTTACCAACTAGTATAAATCAAAAAAAAAAATAATCACTTAATATAAAACAATTTATGAAATTAATATTCCAATCTATTATACATCTATTAAATTTAGTATTTAAATAGTTTTTAAGTGAAAAAAAATTATAAGAATAAAATAATCCAATTTCTGAAGTACCTTTAGAATAACAAAAAATGTGTTTAACCACTTTGAGGTGTAATTATTTCATATTATCTTGGAATATAAATCACAAAAATATATATTACATAATATCTTATCAAATTATAGTCAAGTATATTAAAATTATGATCATCCCTCTATAAAGTTTTTGATCAACCAGTTTCCCAGATTCATCAAGATATAATTTTTAAGAGTTACCAACTGGTATAATTACACTAGAATAATTATCAGAACCAAATAATTTAATTAAGCATCATATTTTCTTATATTTAATAAAAATATTTCCTTTCTATTTTTGAGAAATTTTAAAACCAATACAAAATTTAAGTACACCCATCATGCTCATTTGAAACTCACTCAACATAAGTTCTGAGAAACTATCTACAAGAGTTTTTTGAGTTGAACAAAATATGATTTCATAAACATTAATTTGAGTAATTATGATGTCCTTATAAATATTTTCTTATAAAATGATTCAAATATTATATTCCTTTAATAAAATTTATTTTAATTAAAAATATGTATAAACATCTATACCAAGATATTGGAGATTTATTATTTCCATTGAGTGCTTTGGTATGTTTAAAAACAAGTTCTAGAAAATGTATATTTTCTAAGAAAGTTTGATAGTCTACATAGGCCTCATATTTTACATATACATTATAGAATTTACTTCTAACATATATTTGATAATGAGTATGTTAAAATGTGCTGAATAGTCTAATAATATTTGGGTGGATTTGAGTATAACTACCAGAGAAATTTTTTACCATAATCTATGACTTATTCTTGATTATATCCCTTTGAAATAAGTATCAACTTATTTTAAACAAGAACTCCATTTTCATCACATTTATTTTTAAAGACCCATTTTACTTATATTATCATAAGATCTTTAGTCCTCTCAACCAAATTCAGAACATTGTTCATTTCAAATTGATAGGGTTCATATTTCATAGAAACTATATAGAATTCAAAAACTAATGATTTATATACCATTTTATGTTCTAGATATAATATAAATAAAAGGTGTTCACACTCATTTCTCAAGTAACTCTAGGTTCTAACTGGTTGAGTTACATCACCAATTATAGTATTAATAAGATGATTATTTAAGATCGATGAATAATCAAAAAAATAAATGTTTTTATTTTAACAATATATTTATTCCATAAAAATAAATTCTATAAAATTAACTTATGTTGGACTAATTTATTATATGTCAATATTTATTGTATGAATACTAGTTTTAGGAAAAATAAATTTTTCAGAATCATAGTTCAAGGGTGAAATTTCTAAATTTATTAAAAACATGTAAAGTTATGTTTCACCAAATTTAATATTTATATATTATTTTAGATAATTATTTATTTTATTAAAATCAATATAAGACTTATTATTTTTGGAATAACCTACGAATACTAGTTCATTAGTTTTTGAATCAAATTTATTGAGATTATAATTAGTATTCAAGACAAACACTTTAAATCCCAAAACACTAATATAAGAAACATTAGGTTTTCTATCATTATATAATTTATAAGGGGTTTTAATCAAAAGAGGATGAAGTAAAACATGATTTATAATGTATAAATAGGTATTAGCCACTTCTCAAAAATATTTATCCACCAAATATTCATTCAATATAGATCGTTTAATTTCTTGAAGTTTTAATTTTTTACATTGAACCACGCCATTTATATGAGGTATTATTGGTTCATAAAAATTTTGAATAATACATATTTAATTTAATTTTTTTTTGAAATTATAATTTAGAAATTATTCAACTCTATCACTTTTAATTGTAATAATATATAGGTTTTTCTAATTTTGAATGAAAGAAAAACAAATTGAAAGAATAGAGTGATTTGTATTTAAACATTAGAAAATATGCCCAAATAAATAGTATAATAATCAAATAAAACATACACATAATGTTTACTCCCATTATTTAGGTTTTTATAAATCCAAAATGATCCATTTCCACTAAATGTAAAGAACCAAAAGTTTATAATTCACAAGTCAGTTTATAAAGTGACTTATATTACTTTCCATATTGACAAGGATCATAGACAGGTGAGCATAATATATATGTTAACTTTTATCATTAGTTCCACTATTTTACATGGTTATTATTACCCACTTAAATTGGTTTTATATGTTAATGGTGATAAAATTAATATTTTTGACCTTAGAATAATTTTTTTGAATTTTGAACAAGATAAGAATAATTTTTCAAATGGAGAATGATTTTGGAAAAGTCCCTTAAGGACTAGTTTTTTGAAAAGGAAAATTAAGAAGAAGGTATAACAATTAAGCTAATCCAAATATAAAAACTCAATTGGTCATGCCAGTATAGACTATCCAATCATCAACTATGGTGTCAGCCATAGGAAAAATCAAGAGGTGGGGAAAAGCCTTGAATGAATTGTGTAAGAGAATAGGTAGAGACTAGAGGAAGGCCCGACCTAAGTGGGAAATGTGTAGGAGAACTAGCACTAGGAGGGGATTGTGATGATCATATATTGGCCTCTCTCAATGTCCACGGTAATTAATGAGGTGCCTCCCCCATCAAGACTTTGATATGTCATGGCTGCACTCAAGGTAACTATTCACACATTGAAATAGTATATTGGAACTATATAGATGATGTAGTTTGGATCATTAACTCCACCTGTGATAGGGTTTTCTCACACCTACATCATAGCTCACCACTCTTTGTTGTAAATCATTGGTCCACCATTGAAGGAAACTCACCATCGTTGACTTATTGGATAGGCTTGCTCCATAGGTATAAGAGTGCATTAAATCACCTACAACATGAATAATGATCATGAATTCATGGAATATTTAGATTCATATATTTCTATCCCACATCATGTAAGATTACCATAACCTCGGCATAGAGCTCTAGTGAGCATTAATGGCACCTAGTGTGTCATGAATAGGGGTGTTTCACCATCATTTACCATATGGATAATCTCAGAGGCTTCATGAAGAAGCCTTTGAATATGGATTTGTTCTTATATCATTGTTGTGTACAATGAGAAGAAAAAAAATTGAGAGATTGAGGTTGTGATGAATGTTTTTTCTTGCACCATGGAGATTTTTCAAAAAAAATAGGGTAATTGGAAGAGGTTTTTCATTTGGAAGGGGTTATAACCCATGCTAAAATATTTATCATCGGTTACCTATAACTACTTCTAAAGTGGCCGCCTACTCTTTTGAGAGACAGTTCTGGGAAAGTGCAGTTAGAAGGAGCTTGTATTTAGTGGTGACTAGATTAGAATAGGTTTTAACCTCCTCTAATTTCACCCAAAGTTCTCCATAAACAGATCAATTAGGGGATCATTCTAATTTCGCTGAATTTAATTATCAATTAAGGGGTAGTTAGAACTACCCATAAATGACATCCCAATTTCATGTTTAGGGGCAGTTTTAGTCTAACCACCCCTAAACTACCTTTTTTATTTTTTATTTTCCCACCCCTGGACAACCCCTGACGCCCCACACCCCACCGAGAAAACCCACCCACACCCCCTGGAGAAACAACCCCAAAACACCCAAAACCCCATGGACAACCCATCCCCACACACCCCAACACCCCTGGACAGCCCTCCCAATGGTCGTGGAAAACCATCCTAACACACCCCAAATGCCCCGACCCCTTGGACAACCCCACCCTCAGATGCCTCGGAACCCCCTGGACAACCCTCCTGACACACACCATGCACCCCGACATACCCCTGGACCCTGACCCCCATGGATAACTCCCCAATCCCAGGCATAGGCCCCTATCTGGACAACAATTTGCGGGCCCTCCCACAACACACACAGCACGCTTTTCACCAATGAGAAAGGGATAAAAATACCCACACTAAGAATCAAATAAAGAATCATCTGGAACCCAACAAATGCATCTACCACTCTGGTTGAATGTGTTTCATTTAATATATACAATAAAGTATACTTATTTAGATACAGAAATTTTGGATTATATATATATACAAATATTTGTATATAGAAATAAAAATAATATAATATATTTGTGTATATATAATATATATTGTATATAATATATAATATAATTATTTATAATATCTGTATAATATATATATATATATATATATTCTCTAAGTATATAAAATATATATATATAATAATATTTACAATATAAATATCTATTTATATATAAATTTATAAATATATTTATATTTGCATGTGTGTGTGTTTATGTATTTATATAATATTTATAGATATAATATAATTATAACATATTTATATTTATATAATTATTTTTATACTCTTATATATATGTGTGTCTATGTGTAATAGTAATATTATGAATTATTATTATTATTACAGCTATTTTTTAAACTATATATGTTTGTTTTATAAATACTACAAATTTATAAATTTTATGGTTTATATTGTACATTTATATTATATATTTATGTATGTAATTTTATACGTTTATATTATATCATATATACACATATATATATACACATGAAGTTAAATACATTCATATAATTTAAAATATATATAAAATAATTAAATGATATATATATTTAATAGATTAATTTTTAATTAATATGGTATAGTAAAATATATATAAAATAATTATATAATATATTTAAACTTATATGTAATAAAATATTTATAATATATATATATATAATATGTAATATATAATATTTATATTTAATTTTATATTTAATTTTTTCAATATTATATATTTATGTATACATAATATAATATAAATATACTTATATATAAATATATAATAAAAATGTATTTAATATAATATATGTATAATATAAATCACAATATAAATGTATAGTATTTATAAAACCATATATAAATTTTATATATTTGAATTAATATGTTCATAATTACATTTATATTATATATCCCAATATTAATAAATGTATACATTTTTTTGTATATATACAAGTATTTATTTAAATTATTTATATAATGACCTTATATATCTATGTGTGTGTGTGTTTATAATTCTTTTAAATACATTTATATAATGAATTTATGTAACATATATATATAAAGGTGTTTAAGAAAACCCTCTAATAAAATTAAGTAGTGGTGGTTCATTATATCCATACCCATCCCCCAGGGCACGTATCGTGACTACCTCAAACCTGCCTTCCATAGGCTAGGGTCTGGTAACTAGCACCAAAGGATTAAATCCCTAAAACTGGGAAGGCATTGCCTTTATAACTGTAAACAAACACAACCAGAAAATATGCGGAAGCAAACACTAAGTAAAAACTCTGTAACAAGTATGCTGAAAATAAAGGGGCCAGAAATACAAGCCCAAAAGTAAAGTACAAGGAAAGGAAAATAGGTACAACTAAAAAGACAAATAGCTGGAAGGTGTCTAAAAGCTTTAGGATCATCCACCACGGATCCTACATGAAGGGTAGGTACAGATAGCCTCCTTAGTGCTCTGCGTCAGTCTGCCTCCTTCGGGTACCGACTCATCGTGAGCTCCACCTCCGGGTACCGTTCAGTCCTCGTACACTCCGCCTCGCTCAGCACTGTCCGTCGTCTGCATCCAACACAACGAGGTGCGGGCATAGCCCGTGTAGGGGTGAGTATAATGATACTCAGTAGGGACCCTGAGACCCTTAAGGTCTCAAAAAATCCAACAAGGATAAAACACAAAGTATGATTTCAATGGATAACCATTACTTAGTTATATGCCCATACATATACCTAAGCTATCAAGTAACCCATCTCAATCATGAGAAAAACGCAAAGGTCATTGACTCAGCTCAAACCAGGATTTTCCTTATCGAAACCATGGCCGTTGGAGAACTCCTTCTCTATCGAGCATAGTGGTTCTGTCACGTCACCAAGGTGTTTCCCACTAACCTTGGACTGCTGAGGTAATCCTCCTGTTGAGTACCGTGGGTCTGCTGCCAAACTAGGCACTCCGTCCGCTGTGGGTCTGCCACTAAATACCAGGTGCTCCCCCTATAGCCTATAGAGGTACTCCTCCTATCGAATACTGTGGGTCTGCTGCCAAATCAGGCGCTCCATCAGCCATGGGTCTGCCGCCAAATACTGGGTGCTTCGTCCACTGGGCTAGTCGAATCACTCTAAGTCGAATTGGTCAAGCAGTTGTCAGGTCTATAGCTACTAGGTCTTCGCACTCTGCCTTCTCATCACAGGAAGGATCTGCTCCACGAGCTACTGGTCGATACTCCAAGTGTCATGAAGTCTCACGTGGAAGTATCTCAAAGTACCTCCACGTCATAGAGGTCTGAACGCAACAGACGACGCATCAATCGAACGCCCAGTATGTGAGTTATTATAATTTTAATCCTAGGGGCCCGGTTGGATTCGTGTACAAACTAACCTGACCATGACTCAACTATACCCCGAACTCCAGTGGGATATACTCAAAGGGATGACTATGCTCGAAGAATACCGGTGCTGCTGATGGTTTGTCAAATGGATGTCTGTTGCCAAAGATATGGCCCAAGAAGGTAAAGGGTCAGTAATGGGCTCAAGTCCGGTCCGACCTGGTCTGGTTCGACCCGATCAGACTCGTTGGGTCTGACCCAGCCCATTGGGCGGGTCAGCCCGCTCAGTCTTGACCCGGTTCGTTGGGCCCAGGCCAGTGGACCGCAAGGCCGGTTCGGCCGGGTAGTTGCCACGTAGGCGGCTCGGTGACTTGGACCGGGAGTCCGGGATGGTTCGGCCAGCGACACCGCGAGGGAAACCATGGGTGGCTCGGAGAGCCGGTGGCCAGGAGGCCAACGGGCAGGCCGCGTGGGGCGCGGCAAGCCGGCTGGGCACCGGGCAGGCCATGGGTGCACCAGGCAGGGCCCAGGGCACCGGGAAGCACACCGGGCCTTGGGCGTTGGCGCGAGCAGCGTTCCGGGGCGATGGGTAGGCTGCACCAGGGGCCGTGGGCACCAGGAAGGGTGCTAGGGTGCTGGACAGCGCAACAGGGGGTCGCGAGGGTGCTGGGCAGCATGGCAGGGGGCACGGGACGCCGGGCATTGCGCGAGGGTGTCAGGAAGTGTGGCAGGGGGCCATGGGGGCATCGGGAAGTGTGCCAGGGTGCCAGGCAGCGTGGCAAGGGGCTGTGGGGGTGCTGGGCAGTGGGCCCAGGTAGCGAGCAGTAGGGCAGGGGGACGCGGGGGCACCGAGCAGGGCGTCGGGGCGCCGGGCAGGCCGCCGGCAGGGCGTGGGGGCACCGGGCAGGCCGCCGGCAGGGTGTGGGGAACGCACCGGGGCATCGCGGGGGCGGAACGGTTTGTGGAGGCCACGTGTAGCATGGCCTTTGTTCATCGTCTTCATTGTCATCGCCTCTTTGCCGCGTGTACCACCTCTGTCATCATCGAACAAGAACCAACAAAAGGGGAGGGTCGAGTCGTGTTCATGCAGTCTGAACCCTCCTCGTTGCAGTGATATCATTAAGTTCTCAAAGCACACAACCTATGACGGGGTAAGGAGGGTAATATTCAAATGTAAATAACACCTACCTCGAATTTGGTGATCGAAGACGGAGTCGTGGAAGGTGGTCGTCGTTCCGTCAAAGTTGGAGGAAGAATATCTTGAAGAAGACGAGTCAAGATGACGTCGTCGGCATTCCTCGTGGGTGGCAGTGCTTCCCTTTCTTGACCCGGTTGAAGAAGGATGAAGACGACATTCATCATTCTTTATTCTTCATGGGCGATGGCTCTTTTTTGGAGGAATAATTCTCCAAGGGTTGGGCGTCGCGTCTTTTTTTCAACGTTTCGCTACTTGAAGAAGTCATCCCAAAACCTTCCCCCAAGCTTCCTTTATATAGGAGAGGGAGGGTTTTGTCTAAAATCACATTGGCACATAATTTCAAAAAGAATAATTAATAACACGCACCGCTAATTAAAACATTAGAGGTGTCGTATTAAATTTAGGAGGATGCCAAGAGGTTTCCTAAATAAAACACAAGAGTTGGTGCAACAATTAATTAGGGGGGGTTTGGAACATTAAGGAGGGGGAAAGTGGTCAAGAAGTTTCTCCCCATTTAATGGGGAGATGAGGAAATCAAGATCCCCCCCCCCGTCATTAATGTAGGGAGTTGGGGAAGTTTTCCTCTCCTCCCATTATTAGAAGGTTAGGCCCCGTGTGGTCCCCACCTTATTTATTCTCCCATGGGTGGTTGAATTTGGGTGGGCCCCACCACCTTAACCTTACATGGGAGGTTATGGTGTGGTGGCCCCCACCACTAACTTCCCTTTAGAGGTTATAACTACCACTAAATAAAAATATGGCTAACACAATATTTTTATTTAATTAAATTAAAAACCCCAAAATCTATCTTCCAAACTCGATAAAACACAACTGTGGTGAAGGTCTCGCTAAGAAATCACTGACACTGCGAGTTCAACGGTGCCCTCAGATTTCAGTTCTGATCACTGGTTCAAAAGTTATAAAATTATGAATGTACATTTACTAAACGTACCCTAAAAAAACATAAAAATTTGATTCCGGGCACACCGGGACTTGGAATCGAGCGCCGTCAGAAACTACGGACTCATTAAATTCCCTTGTATTTAAAAAAAGTTCCATGGGAATTATGGGTCTTTACATTCTCCCCACCTCAGGTATTTACATCCCCATAAGCTACAACTTGAACTAAGGGAACAAAAGGGGGTACTGAACATGCATCTGAGCCTCCCGCTCCCATGTACTCTCCTGGAGGTTTTTGTGCTACCAAGGAATACGCACCAGAGGTATCAACTGTCCACACAAGACCCACTCATGTCGATCCTAAATCTCCACTAGAACCTCTATGAAAGTCTCCCCATCATCAATGTCCATCTCCCCGTGGTTGATGATGTGGGATGGGTCGTGCACGTATCTCCTCAGCTGGGATACGTGGAAGACGTCGTGCACCGGTGCAACTGAGGTGGAAGAGCTAAGAGGTAAGCCACCTCGCCTACTCTACTGAGGACCTAGAAAGGTCTGATGAAATGTGGAGACAACTTTCCGCCTCGTCCAAATCTCCGTAGACCTCGTTGAGGTGAGACCCATAGAAAGATGTGGTCACCATCCTCAAACTCTAGAGGCCTCCGCCTCATGTCCGCATATAACTTCTATCTTCTTTGTGCAGTCTTCATCTGCTCCTGGATGATCTGCACCTTCTCTATGGTAACTGATACAATCTCTGGTCCCACTAGTGTTGAATCCCCTGGGTCTGTCCAGCATAGTGGCGATCTGTAAGGTCGACCATACAAGGCCTCAAAGGGTTTCATACCGATGGTGGAGTGAAATTTGTTCTTGTAGGTGAACTCCACCAAAGGTAAGTGGTCCTCCCAGCTATGACTGAATTCTAGGATGCATGCATCGAGCATGTGCCAAAGGGTCTGGATGGTCCTCTGGGTCTACCCATTTTTTTGAGAATGGAAGGTGGTGCTCAAGCGAAGCTGTGTCCGGAAAGTTTCCTGCAACCCCTTCCATAGTCGGGAAGTAAAACGTGTGTCATGGTCGGAGACAATAGAAGAAGGCACTCCATGAAAACGCAAAATCTCCTACACATAGAGGCACTAAATCTCTCTACTGAGCCCTTCTCTCTGATCGGAAGGAAGTGGGATGATATGGTGAGTCGATCAAAGATAACCCATATTGAGGCGTGACTCCTGGATGTACAAGGAAGACCTGTCACGAAGTCCATGGATATCCCATCCCACTTCCACTCTGAGACCTCTAAGGGCTGAACCAAGACTTCTAGTACCTGGTGCTACGCCTTCACTTTCTAACAAGTTTGGCACCATGAGACAAACTCTGCTACTGCCTTCTTCATACCTGGCCACCAGTGTTGTTGTCGAAGGTCTTGGAACATCTTCACCACACCTGGATTTACTGCTAGAGGGGAAGTGTGGAACTCCCTCAACACCTCCTCCTAAAGTGCAACTGGTACCATGGTACGTCCTCTAAATAGAACGACGTGATCCCCACCTTCATAAAATCCATCAGGTGCCTGCCCTATGGATATCTGAGCACATCATGTCTCGTAGTCAGTGTCTCCACACTGCGCCTCCCTGACTCACTAAAGAAGTGGAGGAGTGACTATAAGAGATTGAAGATAGGATACTCTATCCCTATCCACAAAGGATATCTGTAAGGTAGCTAGATGCTCTGTCGACTCTCCTAGCAGCTGAATTCCTAATCTCCTACTGAGATCATCCGCAACCACATTCCCCTTCCTAGGAGTATAGACTATCTCGAAGTCATAGTCCTAGAGGAACTCAATCCATCACCGATGTCTCAAGTTTAGGTCCTTTTGAGAGAAGATATACCTGAGAATCTTGTGATCAGAGTACACGATAAAACATTCGCCCATAAAATAGTGCTGCCACATCTTCAAGGCAAAGACCACTGCTGCTAACTCCGGGTCATGGGTCGTGTAGTTCTTCTCGTGTTATCTCAGCTACCGAGAACCATATGCGATCACTACTCATTCCTATATTAGGACACACCTGAGTCTATTCCATGATGTGTCGCAGTAGACTACGTACCCTATGCCTTCCTCTGGAAGCCTCAAGATGGGGGCACTAGTCAGCCTCTGCCTCTTCTCCTGAAAGCTCTGCTGGCTTCTATCTGACCACATGAAGGGTTGACCCTTCTTTTTCAAGGATGATAGTGGTGTTGCAACTCTGGAGAAGTCTGGAACGAATCCTCGGTAGTACCCAACCAAGCCAAGGAAACTCCGAACCTCCGTCACAATCCTGGGTGGCTCCCAAGCAAGTAATGCCTCAATATTCGCTGGATCCACTGCAACTCTATCCTCTCAGAGGACGTGTCCCAATAAGTGAACTTCAAAAATCCAAAACTAGCATTTTGAGAGCTTACCATAAAGATGGTGCTCTCAGAGTGTATCCAGTACTACCTGCAAATGGTAGGCTTGCTCTTCCTCAGTTGCCAAGTAGATCAGTATGTCGTCGATGAAGACTACGACAAAGAGATCGAGTTAAGGCTAGAATATCATGTTCATGAGACTCATGAACACTTGTAGAGTGTTGGTTATGCCGAAGGGCATAACCAAGAACTCTTAGTGGTCGTAACGACACCTGAAGGTCGTCTTCTGCACATCCTTTTCTCGAACTCTGAGTTGGTGATAGCCTGATCTGAGGTCTATCTTCGAGAACCATCGTGCTTACTTGAGCTGAACAAATAGGTCTTCAATCCATAGGAGTGGGTACTTGTTCCTCATGGTCACCTGGTTCAAGTGAAGGTAGTCGACACAAATCCTCAAGCTCCCATCCACCTTTTTGGGGAACAGAATCGGGGCTGCCCAGGGAGAAACACTTAGCCAGATGAATCTCTTCCCCTGTAAGTCCTCTATCTATACTCGCAGCTCACGAAGCTCAGCGGGAGCCATCCGATATTCTGGAGTATATATCGGTGCCATCCCGGTTTATAGATCAATGTAGAAGTCCACCTATCTATGAAGAGGTAATCCCGGGACATGATCGGGGAAAACATTAGTGTACTGGTCCACCACTACCAGATAATTCGGACTCTCCACATAAATTGCTCTAAGGGTAAGGAAAGCCAACTGGTGAGTGATCGGTCTCACCCTCCTCCGAGTAAGTTTGTACTGCACTGCAAAGGTTCCCTTCTTGTCGGTGAAGGTGAACCTGGTCCCATCTATACGGACACATCGCACTTTGTGCCTAATACAGTCAATATGAGCATGGACTGTAGATAACCAGTCCATACCCTAGATGACATCACAAGGCCTCAACGCCGCTATGAGGAGATCCCAACCAAAGCTCTCGCCTCCTAGAGTAAGCTCACACTACCGGCACCAGTGCGTAATCGTTGAGTCTGCTCCCGTAAGAGTCTCTAGCCATAAGGATCGAACCAACATTTCCATCAGAATATCTGAGCTCCAAACGAGGGATATGGCAATGAAAGAGTGACTGGAACCTATGTCTATATGAACTGCAGCTGAGGTGGAGTAGACACAAATCGTACCTCAAATCATATCTGGAGCGTCGTGATCATAGTTCTCAGCTACCCGAAGTTGTTCTCTACCCTATCCACCTGCTACCTGTGGTCGGGGTGGACCTCCTGGTGGTGGTGGCAGTAGCACCTCATATCGTCGACCACCATGAGATTCTCGACCAGCTCCTCTGCCATGTCCGCCTGCTCCCTGCAGACCGCCTCGATCGAACCTCTACCTCTACCTGGGAGGTCCCTCAACTGACTGATGATCATCAGTACGGTGGGTCGGACAGTCACGTTCCATGTGACCAAGCCTGTCATAGGAGTAACATTACCCGCTCCTGGCATGTCTAGCTCTGTCTCCACTCTGGGTGCCCCGCACAACTGATCCTGAGTCATGCAGTCGAACACCTGTGGGTCTGGTCCTCTTGGACCTCTATATCATCTGTCTACTGCCAGATGAAAAATACTCCGTTGCAAGTCGACTAGTGGTGGGTCTCGCTGATGGGGACTGCTCAGCAAGGAAACTCTTCACTAAGAGGGCTCTCTCCAACACTCCCGCCTACGTCGGGATGCTGTGGGAGATAACTGAAGCTCTGATATCTTTCCTGAGTCCCTGCTCAAAGGTCTGGGCCCTGAAGAACGGGTCCCGTATCATATCAGTGGAGTAGCGCGAGAGGTCGGTGAACCTCGATAAGTACTGACCTACACTCATGTTGCCTTGCTACAGATGAAGTATCTCCTATATCTACACTGCTCGAAGGGTGGCTGGTACAAACTCTTCTCGAAAGAGGCTCTTTAATTTTTCCCATAGAAGTGTCTCCTTGTCGTGTACATGGTGAATCAGGCTCCAACATCTTCATGCTGCTACCTGAAGGAGGTTGGTGGCAAGGATCACCATGAAGTCGGATGGTGTCCCTACTAGCCTGAAAAGTCTCACCACAGCCTCCAGCCAATCCTCAGCCGCTTGTGGGTTTGTCTCTCCCCGGAACCTAGGTGGCCTCTTGTGCTGGAACTCGTTCAACGTGGTCAAGCGGCGTGCATCATCTGCTGCTAGGGCTGGTGGAATCAGTGGCCCAACAGGTGGTGGTACCGCTGGTACCTCCACTGGTGCCTCAACTGTAAAGGGGCCCTGTAACGAAGCCTCGTCGCTCGGCAGGATGTCAGTGCGTACAACTCTCGGGGCTCTAACTAGTCATCCATGGGGAGGAATCCTGAATGAAATAGATGTGAAACAGTCAAAACTATATCTGGTGAGCTGACCTGGTTTGAGATGACTTAAATAAAACTTTTGTAAACACACACGCAATCAGTGTTTTCTTGAACTAAGTTGGAAATAAGTAGTCAGGGTCCTGGTGTATGGATATGTTGGCTGCCGCACCAACACTGAGTCGGAAATAAGTAGTCAGAGTCCTAAGTTCTATGGTAGAATTGACTCCTCTGATACCAATTTTCACGAACCGTCCCCCAGGGCCCATATCGTGACTACCCCAAGCCCGACTTCCATAGGCCAGGAGCTGGCAACTAGCACCAAAGGCATAAATCCATAAAACAGGGAAGGCATTGACTTTATAACTATAAACAAGTACAAACAGAGTACATGCGGAAGCAAACACTAAGTAAAAACTATGTACAAGTATACTGAAAATAAAGGGGCCGGAAATACAAGCCCAACAGTAAAGTACAAGGAAAGGACAAACAGGTACAACTAAAAAGACAAATAGCTAGAAGGTGTCTAACAGCTCCTGGATCGTCCACCAAGGATCCTACCTGAATGGAAGGTACAGATATCCTCCTCAGCAGTCCACGTCCGTCTGCCTCCTCCGGGTACTGACTCATTGTGAGGTCCACCTCGGGGTACCGTCCAGTCCTCTTACACTCTACCTCGGTCAGCACTATCTGTCATCTGCATCCAACATAACGAGGGCGGGCATAGCCCGTGTAGGGATGAGTATAATGATACTCAGTAGGGACCCCAAGACCCTCAAGGTCTCACAAAATCCAACAAGGATAAACCACAAAGTATTATTTCAATGAATAACCATTACACAGGTTTATGCCCATACATATACCTAAGTTATCAAGTAACCCATCTCAATCATGAGGAAAACACAAATGTCATTGACTCAACTCCAACAAGGATTTTCATTATCGAAACCATGGCTACTGAAGAACTCCTCCTCTATCGAGAAAAATGGGCTTGTCGCGACACTAATGTGCTTCTCACTAACCTTGGACGGCTGAGGTACTCCTCTTGTCGAGTACCGCGGGTCTGCTGTCAAACTGAGGGCTCTGTCCGCTGTGGGTCTGCCACCAAATACTGGGCACTCCCCCTATAGCCTATTGAGGTACTCCTCCCGTCGAATACCATGAGTCTACTTCCAAACCAGGCACTCTGTCTTCCATGGTTCTGCCGCCAAATACCGAGCGCTCTATCCACTGGTCTAGTTGAATCACTCCGAGTCGAATCGGTCAAGGAGTCATCAGGTCTATAGCTACTAGGTCTCCACACTCTGCCTGCTCATCACCGGAAGGATTTGCTCCACGAGCTACTGGTCCAAACTCCAAGTGTCACAAAGTCTCACATGGAAGTATCTCAAAGGACTTACACATCATAGAGGTCTCAATGCAACAGACGGCGCGTCAATCGGATGCTCGGTCTGTGAGTTATTAGCATTTTAGTCCCGAGGGCCCGGTTGGATTTCTGTACGAACCAACCTGACTGTGACTCAACTATACCCTGAACTCCAGTGGGGTAAACTCAAAGGGACGGTTATGCTCCAAGAATACCGGCGCTGCTGACGGTTCTTCAAACGAACGTCTGGTGACAAAGATATGGGCCAAGAAGGTAAAGGGTCCGTAATGGGCCTGGATTTGGTCTGACTCGGTCGAACCGAATCGGCCCAACCCAGTCTGGGCCGACCCGGTCTGGGTCGACCCAATCAGACTCGCTGGGTCTGACCCTGCCCATTGAGCGGGACAGCCCGCTAAGTCTTGACCCGGTCCGCTGGGCCCGGCCCAGTGGACCGTGAGGGCGGTTCAGCCTGGTACTCGCCACATAGGCGGCTCGGTGACTCGGCCTGGGAGTCTGGGCTGATTCGGACAGTGACACCACGGGGGACACCATGGGTCGGCTCGAAAGACCGGTGGCCGGTAGGCTGTGCTGGGCGTGGGTCGGCCTGCTGGTCACCAGGCAGGCCACGGGTGTAACGGGTAGGGCGCCAGGGCACCGGGTAGCGCGCTTGGGCGCAGGCAGTGCGCTAGGGCTCCGGGCAGGTCGCGGTAGAGACTGCGGGCACCGTAAAGTGCGGAAGGGGGGCGTGGGGGGAGCCGGGCAGGGTGCTAGGGTGCCGGGCAGTGCGGAAGGGGGCTGCGGTGGCGCCGGTCAGCGCGCCAGGTAGCGCGGCACGGGGCCGCGTGGGCGCCAAGCAGCGCGCCAGGGTAGCGAGCAGCCCGGAAGGGGGCCATGGGGGCGTTGAGCTGGGTGCCGGGCAGACTCCCGGCAGGGGCTGGGAAGGCCGCCGGTAGGGCATGGGGGCGCCGGGCAGGCCGCCAGTAGGGCATGGGGGCACCGGGCAGGCCGCCGGTAGGGCGCGGGTAGTGCCCCGGGGCAACACGGTTCACGGAGGTCGCGGGTAGCGCGGCCTCTGTTTTCCGCCTTCGTTATTGTCGCCTCTTTGCCACGTGTACCACCTCTGTCGTCATCAAAAAAGAACCAACAAAAGGGGAGGGTCGGGCCATGTTCATGTGGTATGAACCCTCCTCGTTACGGTGATATCATTCGATTCTCAAAGCACACAACATACGATGGGGTACTGAGGGTAATATTCAAACGTAAATAACCCCTACGTCGAATTTGGTGATCGACGATGGAGTCGCGGAAGGCGGTCATCATTCCGTCAAAGTTGGAGGAAGAAGATCTCAAAGAAGACGAGTCTAGATGACATCATCGACATTCCTCGTGGGTGGCAGTGCTTCCCTTTCTTGCCCTGGTTTATGAAGGATGAAGACGGAGTTCGTCGTTCTTCGTTCTTCGTGGGCGATGGTTCTTCGTTGTAGGAATAATTCTCCAAGGGTTGGGCGTCGCATCTCTTTGCCAGCGTTTTGCCGCTTGAATAAGTCATCCCAAAACCTTTCCCCAAGCTTCCTTTATATAGGAGAGGGAGGGTTTTGTCTAAAATCACATTGTCACGTAATTTCAAAAAGAATAATTAATAACCTGTACCCCTAATTAAAACATGAGAGGTGTCATATTAGATTTTGGAGGATGCCAAGAGGCTTCCTAAATAAAACACAAGAGTTGGCGCAACAATTAATTGGGGGGGGGGGGGGGGGGGTTGGCACATTAATGTGGGGGAAAGTGGTCAGCAAGTTTCTCCCCATTTAATGGGTAGTTGAGGAAATCAAGAGGGCTCCCCCCACATTAATGAGGGGAGTTGTGGAAGTTTTCCTCTCCTCCCATTATTAGGGGGTTAGGCCCCGTGTGGTCCCCACCTTATTTATTCTCCCATGGGTGGTTGAATTTGGGTGGGACCCACCACCTTAACCTCACTTGGGAGGTTATGGTGTGGTGGCCCCCACCACTAACTTCCCTTTGGAGGTTCTAACTACCACTAAATAAAAATATGGCTAAGACAATATTTTTATTTAATTAAATTAGAAACCCCAAAATCTATCTTCCAAACTCGATAAAACGCAACTATGGTGAAGGTCTCGCTAATCAATCATCGACGCTGTGAGTTCAACGGTGCCCTTAGATTTCAGTTTCGAGCACCGGTTCAATATTTATAAAATTATGAACGTATGTTTACCAAACATACCTGAACAAAACTTCAGAATTTGATTCTGGGCACACCGGGCCTCGGAATCAAGCGCCGTCAGAAACTTTAGACTCGTAAAATTCTCATGTATTTAATAAAATTCCACAGGAATTCCATGTCTTTACACATTAACACCCACTAATTTCATGAATTAGAGGGGGTTGATAACCCCCTCTAATGTCATCAATTAGAGAGGGTTCACAACCCCCTCTAACTTCTTAAAATAGAGGGGGTTCACAACCCCCTATAATTTCTTAAATTAGAGTGTGTTCCCTACCCCTTCTAATGTCATTAAATAGAGGGGATTTAAAAACACCTCTAATTTCTTAAATTAGAGTGGGGTTTAAAATGATTAGAGACGGTTCATAAACCCTCTCAAATTTCTTAAATTAAAGGGAGTTGTGAACCCCCACTATTTCTATTTAAAAAATCAATTATAAATATATCATCTAATATCCAATATATATATATATACATATACTGCCTCTAAAATCTAATCGAATGTATACTTCAACTAGTTATTAAACTACCGGTGATTTTGACATAACCGCCTCTAAAATCTAACCAAATATTAAAAAATAATGATGAAAATTTTAGAGAGGGTTTTGAACCCCCTCTAAATTTTATGATCAGTGGGGGTTGTATAGAACCCCCTCTAAAATTAATTTAGTGGGGTTTGTGCATATCCACCTCTAAAAACCACTACTAATGTACCGTTTTTATTTGTAGTGAGAGTCTTAATGTGGTAGTGGATCAAGGTTTATTGGATCATGAGTATTGATTATATTTTATATAGAATATTTATTACACTGTTGAAAAATAGATAAGTAAATATATGTATGTGAGATTATATCATTAAGTATTTAGTTTCACTATAAATGACAAATATTGAAAAATGATAACTTCCATGGAAAAAGGATTTTCGATGCAGGTTTTTCCAATACAGTGGAGGTCCTGGATATGGCATTGGCTATGACTATTGGAATCAAGAGGCTACACTTAAGAGGTTTAGGCTACACCATATCCTAGGTCTATGAGTAAGATAGGATGTGAGTGAGGCTAAGATATATGGGAAGAAGGATAGGATAGTTGTGTGATTTCAAGGTTTTCCAAGGGAAGATTTGTCATTATAGCATGGGGATATGTTGTGGAATGGATGTTACAATATAGTAGTGTGAATTTCACTATAATGGTCCTCATAGAATCATCATGAAGCAATATTTTTTCAAAAAAACAAAATAGATTTCATTGTGATTATTTGGGATATGCCATATAAATAGACAATTCTATGGGGATTAAAATTCAACTTCTAATATTTTAGAACTTTTGATGGTTATTTACAAGAGTAATTAACTCAAAATTGAGGTTTATTTTGGGAATAATGTATCCCTGGGAATAATACAAGAATAAAACAAGAAACTAACATCAATTTGAAGTATTGTATGAACAATTTTTTGATAAGTCAAATTGGATCGACCATCAGAAGTAACCACATAGATAGGTTTTGTTTTCCTTTTAGTTTTTCACTGTATATTCATAAAATTTATATGTTTGTTTTAAATATAAATTTGAGTAATTATTTCATTATTTATCCACAATTTTATTTCATTTTAGTATTATAACCCTTCTTCTTTTATTCTTAGTTTGTTCATGGTGTATAAACAATCGATCATGAGTGGATAATGTCATAGAAGGGGGTAGTTCTAATTAAAAGTGATGCGTACATCATGATTGGAATTATTCTTAAATAATGAATTATTATTATTATTGATTTGAAGTGCATTGTGATTAATATTTTATATATCACTTAGTTTTCTCATGATATCGATGATAATTAGGGGATAAAACCCAATGTAATAGAAGTGAGTGGAAAGCCAGATTCGACTTAACTCCACCTCTCAATTTTGAGATTGAGTTTAGAGCACCAAGGTTTTTTATGTTTCCTCAACCAAAGGGATTTATAGGAATATTTATTTTTAATTGTTAACAATAGTGTTACCCTAATTACCCTAATAATTCACACATATATTGGTTTAATGAATTTCGCAATTATAGTTGAAGCTTTTTACTAAAGCTAAACCATCCCTATAAATTATTTCCCCTCTCTTAATCCACCTATTAACATTTAATTTATTAAGTTTGTAGTTTATATATTATGTGTTTAGTTAGTCTAATTTAATTTCATAATTAGTTATAAAATTAGGATGACCTAACAATTGGATAGAATTTTTTTTGTGTGATTTCATGTTCTTGATGGGATTGACCCCATATTTCCACCATAATACATCTTTAGGTTTAGTGTCAATTTTAGGACATATATTCTAATATTTGTTAGCCTATCAAAAATAACAAAAATTTTGGGATCTATCAATTTTTTGACACTGTTTTCAAGAAATCCTGAAAACTAGTAATGGTTGGGAAACCAGTTTCTTAGGCTAATTCTTTCACCATCCCTTTTTCTTTTTTCTAATTTTTTAATTAGAATTTTGATTTTCCTTTTATTTTTATTCCTTTTTATATGATTGTTTGTATTTGTGTTTGTGGGTAAAAAATTTCAACATAAACGCCAAAATCCAATTGGTGATAAAATTAGATATCCTCATAAAATAAATTCACAATCTCAAAAAGAGGATTGAATATTAGAGCTAGTATCCACATTCATACCACACTAGAATCACTGGACATGGTCCAATAATTAAGGAAGAAACCCTCATAGATATGTTTGAACTTTTATAATATTTTTATTGAATATTATAGAATTCTAAAAAGGATTTAGCTAAATTAAGGGATTCTTCTGAAAATAATGTTGAATTTATGGTTAAGCCATGAGTGAGAGCCAGTACTGAAACTGAGTTAAAGAATGAATCTGAGGAGACTTTCAATGACTAAACTAATATTTTAATAGAACCTATAGAGTATTTATTACTTAAAATTAATGATATTTAGTAATAGAGAGTTTTAGAAGAAGAATCCATGAAATAAATTGAGGTAGAAGAATAAGGGAGGAAAACTATTGATGCAATTAGGGATATTTTGGAGAATCTATAAGGGTATATTAAAGAAGAATAAAAGGAATAAGAATTGATAATAGCTACTGAAACTAAAGGTAATAGTATAGAAGTAGAAAAATTAAATCCAAAAGAAGAATAAAAATATGAGTGACACTAAATTTGGATAGTTGATGTTATCTTTATACAGTCATTAGAATTGTCTTGATTTTAGGATCCTCCAAAAAAAATTGAGAAGTTCACGATGAGGAGGAGAAAAAGAGATATAGAAAATGAACTAATATATCTATCACAGATAAATATGGACTGAGTAACTCTATATCACACTCTTATTATGTGAGAAAAATAGGTAAGTTAAACCTAATGACCTTAATCAAAATCATTTTATGGGATGAAACCCAAGTTTTTTTTACTCTCTAGGATTTTTTGAATAAATTTTTTGGGACACTATTTTAGGATCTTATTTCAATTTACTACCTTTTTTATATTGAAGGAATATATATTGTACTTTCATGAGATGATTTTATTTTTTTTTGGCCCATGATGAATCCAAAAAGATAAATAATAAGGAGAGGATGAAGGGGTTTCACTAGGAAATGGGAGTAACGTTTTATTGCTTTATTTATTTGCATCCCCTTCATTTTAATTTATGTTTGTGTAGTTTAAAGAGAAAAATACATACCCCACCTTACACTTTGTATTTATTTTTAATATTTTATACAAAATATTTCTTATTAATCCTATGATGAATTTCTTTTATTATATTGTAAATAAAATGGATTGAGTAATATAGGGGATGAATGATTAAAGATAAGCATAAGGGAATGGATTTAATTATTCATAATTTTTAGAGAATATTTAATTCATGTAGTTGAAATTACTAATATATTTTCCATGATTTTATTTTCTAAAATTTTTGTTGATTATTTTTTTATAAATATGTATTCCATAAGTGATTATCTGAAATCATATGTTCTCATTCCCAAGAGGATTTTAGACCTAATTTTTAATATCTTTCTTATAAATTTTTTAAAATAAACTTGGTGATTGATTTCTTTCTATAGATTAAATTACATGTAATACCAAGAAAATTTATTTTAAAATAACAATAATCTCAAAATCTTGATTAACACACAACACTAACCTTTAATAGAATTGAGGTATATTATAAAAATATTATTATTTAAATTTTACTATTATAACCTAATTATTTAATTAGGTGGTATAAATATGAGTAACCAAATTTTAAAATATATCTACAATGGTAATACTCAATACAAATGTATTTATTTAAAATTAGGAAATAATCACTCATTTTTTGTGCAGTCATTTGATTCTTCAAAAAATAATTTTCTTGAGAAATGTTTTTTACTGCATTTTGTGCATGGAAATTATAATTAAATTTAAAAACTTTTAAAAAATTATTTTATAAAATGAATATAATTTTTAAAATAAAAATATAAAAATTAACTTAGGGTGTAATTTTGGTATTTTTCTGAAATGATTTATTTTTTAGTGAATAATGAAGAATACTGGTTTTTCAAATACTGTCATTTCTTTTCGTTACACATAATTATTTGAAAGCCTCATTATATTTTGGACTTGGTATTAAAGTAAATATGATCCATTTTATTTATAATAATATAATTAATTACATTTTAATTATCAATATTCATGATTTTTATATACATTAATTTTTATGCTTAAAACGTTTTTTTTTTTGAATAAATGTTTTTCTTTACGTTTTACACATTTATATAAATATTGATTTATACCACTTATAGAGATTTTATATTGAAAAATGGATACCATATTTTGAATTAGGAGGTTAAATTTTTTTAAATATTTCATTTTTATTTTTTCATTATGAATAGTAACAGTGGTAAATATTTTTCACTTTAGTAAGGGTGAAATGGGTAAAATTAGGTTAAAACTATGATATAAGGTTTCAAATTCAACCCAAAACATATATTTATTTTAATTTTATGATATAAATTAGACCACATACATATTAAATTAAAATATAGGTTAATTTTTGTCCATTTTATTTGACAATGACATTTATATTATTTATAATGACATTTATAATATTTTAAGTAAAGAAATTCCAAAAATATCACTCTCCTACTTTTAATTTCAATTATATGTTAACATAGGGATAAAAATTTATTATGAATGAACCTAAAAAATTTGTTTTTAACATTATTAATTTATTTTTATGATTTCATTTATTTTTAATTATTAGATATTGTATAATTACCTTAAATTCTTTCATAATTCTAACACAGTGCTTGTGCATGCAGTGGAAAAATCAAATCAAATGATTTTGAAAACATAAAAAGTAATTTTTTTGGTTTATATATGGTTTCAAATGAATTTTATAGTTAATTATAGAGTATAATTTATTGTTAAAGAGTTTATATTTTAATCAATACATGTCTTGGTAATTTTAAAGTCAAAATATGTGAATAGTTAGTAAAGATACTTTAATGGTATTTTATATTAAATAATATATTATTAAACAATTTAAAATTCCTAAAAATATTTATGAGGGAAAGGGGATGTGAAATCATCTAAAATTTTATCCCTTTTACATTTTAGAGATAATTTTTACCTTAGAATAAATTTATTACCCATAATGATTGAAAAAATCTATTATTGTGATTAAGGATAAAAAGGGTTAACATGGGGTTAAACTAAATAGATAAGGATTAAAATGACCTAAAGGCTTTTCTAAATCCTAATTTTCTGAGTTTATTTTTATCCTATATCTTCTTGAATTATAAATTAATCCTATTTGGAACCAATTTTCCATAAATAAGATTTTATAATATTTTAAAAAATTTGAAAAATTGATAGAGTTACCCTTCCCTCTCTTATAAAATGACTCCCCTCTTTTATCTTCTTTACACCACTTTGAGCCATTTATCTCGACCAATCCTAGAACAATTCTCTTCCCAACTTACCTATCCATGAATTACATGTTTTTTCTTTCTTAAAATACCATTCCTACAGTCCCTAATAAGGGAAGTTCAACCAAAGAAGAGGATGTTTGAATGCATACAAAATAAGACAAAACTTGAGCTAAGTTTTTATTATAACAAATTTTTTCTTTAGGTCATATATTATGTTATGAATATTTATTATTTTATAAGGTGTATATATATACCTTTTGATATGTTATATCATTAATCTTCTTATGTTCATGATATTTAAATTTTCATTTGAATTTATTCTTTCATGGGGCTTATGATTCAAAAGTTACCAAAGAAGTAATGGGTTTAAGTTTCAATCCAATTTTAGTCTAAATTATTTATGCTTGAATTTACATTGAGGAAATTATATCACCCTTATTTTATAAACCTATTTCATTTTTCTTCTCCTATTCTAATTTCTATAATTTTTAATTTTTAGCACCATTTTCTTCTCTTTGGTACTCAAAATGGTTCTGAATTTCTTTTAAGAAACTCTAACTTTATTTTTCCTATTTCAGTCGAAAAATATTTTTCTTCTATACCCATTTTTTTAAAATGTTTTCAGTATTTTTTTTTGGAAATTCTTCAATAATTTTTCAAATTCAATTTTACCCATGTTTTAATTTTTACAAACATGTTTAAAAATAATCTTATTAATGTTTTCTTAATGAGGAACTGTTTACCGAAGGTGTGAATAAAATATTTGTTTTGAATATTATGACATGAATATAATATTTATTATGATGATTATTGTATAAACTGAATTTATCATCATCATGACCACTCAATTATTTGAATATTCCTTTACATGTTTCCAAGGATCTTATCAAATAAATTTTTTCCCTTAATATTTTGCAATTATTTGGATTTTAAATAAGTTATTTTAAAATGAAAAGTTTATTTTACTAAAAATATATTAAAATGATATTTTAAATAAGTTTTTCATCTATAATATCATCCTTTTATTTTTATTATTATATACCTGGGAAATGATCCAATTATACCATACTTATTCTCTCTCTAGATGGTTTATGACTATGATGATGAGATTTTTATGAAACCATTTTATTTTCCATAGGTTATTCTATCAAGAAATGATAAAATAAATTATAAAATAAATTTCTTTTCAATGGGTTATGATATGATGTTATGATGATTTTTTATGTACTATGCAAACATATGTATGGTTTTCATTATGTGATGGGTGGGGTAATGCCCTAACCCTAGAAGCTCAGAGGTAGTGCATTATTTTAATACATTGTCATGATTAAAAGGAATAAAATCATGAAGGGCCAATCAATTTAGTAGTCTTGGTAAATAGATTACATATATGAACTTTACATTACGATTAAAAACATAAAATGAATCATAGAAAATTATTTGAGAAAGCCATTATTATCCTACCTTAACCCTGCATATAAATCCTCATACACTTCTAGGAATCCTAGAAAAATAAAACATAAGAAAGGGGTGATCCTAGATGCTCAGTAAGGATAAACAATATAAAGGAATCTATCATAAATAAGTTTAAACTTTTAAGGTAAGGTATAAAACTGAAACACAAGCCTTTTAAACATAATCGTTAGAATACTATTTGCAAGAATAAATCAAATAATTCCATTTAAAAATTCACGTGTATATTCTAAAAGTTGAATAATCACATGAAATATCAATAAATAATCTTATAATGAGGAAATAAATAATTTTAGACATCGTAACCATAACATCAAGACATCATTACAAGACCATTACCATACCATCAACGCCTCATTCCAAGACTATTACCATACCATCAAGGCCTTGTACCAAGATACTAGTTTGTATCAAGAGACCTACTGGTGCATCGAGGGGATATAACAGGCCCCGCCCATAACTTAATAAGTCTAATTCATTCTCCATATGAAAAGGATGAAACATAATATAAACATTCATATTAAAACGAGCATAAAAATGATAATACTTTTACCATAAACTATGAATGATATAAAAATAGAACATTCATAGTCAAACATAACATAAAACCTTCAATAAAATATAGAATATTTTATCATAACAAATAAACCTTAGTCAAGAAAAAAAATCCAACAACATATGTTGACATAGATGAAAATACTCTAATAAATTTATTAAAACTCTTTGAGAGAAATGTCCATTTTTTACTTTGAAATCATTTAAAAGACATGAAATTATAAAAGAAACATTTATTTTAAAAATAAACTTGTTGGATCGTAAGGTAATCCTAAAATTTTAAGGTGACATAATGTCAGAAAATGATTTTGGCATTGTATATGTTAAAAAATCATCTTTTCCTTAATTTGTCGAAAAGGTCAAAAAATACCTTGTTTGGAAAACAACTGAAAAATTCAATTACAAAAGTTTTATAAAAATTAAAAAATGGGTATAAATGACTTTAAAAATTTATATAGAGATATTAAAAATATATTTGAATTTATTTTTATGAAACATGTACATGTATAATAAAAATGGCCCAGTAAATACTTACGTATAAACAACCTCGGGTAATAATGAGATTGTGAAATTAACCCTTACCATAAACATTCCTTTATTTGAGGGTGATTTATACTATTATATATTGGTTACAACATGTTATTAAATTATACTAGGACCATATCCATATTTAGGATATCATATATGATCCTCTTATATCCTTTTGTTAATATTATTTCAGTATTACTATTTTTTTGAGTGTTAACTGCTTCATTTTCCCATTCCGGTTTTGTCATGTAAGTCATGTTTCTTATGAATAGAAAGTATTTAATTTATATCTATAATAATATTAAGCTCATAATTATCATTTTTAATCATTCTATAAATTTTATAATCATTCTTTAATGGTTAATGTAGAGAATGGATCTCATCGCGTCTTGGAGACGGTAGGCCGTACGTACGCAGGAGCGATGGTATCATTCCCTTGATGGTAAGATGGTATGGAATTGGTTGTATTATTAATTATAAAGATTCATTATAATGTTATATTATTTATTTATATCTATTATACTCATCATAATATCCATTACTATAATGTAGTGTTGAATTTCAAATTATACCATGGTGTGGAGCCGGTAAGCCGTACGTACGCACGCATGGTGATATTGTTATTCGCATGATGTAAAAAATGAGTAATATAGTCATCCCATGATTATAATAACATCTCAGTATATGTATTATAAAAAAATTATTATTTTTATATAGAAAAAACATAAAAATAGGAAGTATAATAATAAAATAACTTTGAAAGATGTGATAAAACAATTATCTCTCTTTCAGGTATCTCTTTTTGGTTTTCACAAAAGGACTCCTTTGAATGGATTTCTAGCCAAAGTATGGACTCTAGGATTAATTTAGGGAAGTTGGGAGGACAATTGGCTTGGTTTTTTCCGATCAAAATAGATTTTTTGTTGTGAATTAAATATAAGGAGAAGTGCCTTTTTATAATAGAGGTGAGGGGCACCTTTGAAAAGTATTAAAATATTAAATTAATATAAAATAATTATTAAATCCAAATAGCTAAAAAGATTATTATTATAAATAAAATATGATGATGATTTTAAATACTCTCATCCAATAAAACTTAGACAAGTTTTTATTTTATTTTATACCTTGTCATTTTGATTTATACTTATTTAATCTTTTTAATTTTAATTATGGAAATAATATTATAAATATTAAATGGTTATAAATATTTACTTATGTGGCATCAATTTTACATAATTAGAAACTTTATGACATTTTAGATGTTATAATTTTCACTTTTTAATTTTTAAATATTTTTATTATTTTAAAATAATTTAATAAAATGTTTTATTTATAAAATATCAAAAGTGTCTGTTTTGACACTATTCATTTATTTGTCCTTCAATAAAATCCCATGATAAGATAACTTCAAACAAGAAAATTTAATATACTTCCAACATATCATATACACCTATAAAATTATTATATCACCTTAACTAATTCAAATTATATTTATTTTAATATTTTTAAAACCATTTATTTTATATTTCTATTAATAAAATAATTTTTGCCTCACTATTGTGTCATCATTAATGGTAATTATTTAATCTCTAAAAATTATAAACAAATTTCTATTATGTAGGTAATTTTTTTTAAATTTCCAGATGATACATATAGTCTATATTATCTCTTGGATATCCATATATTAAAATTAATATGCTTATATAAAATGAGAGTGTGACATTTTGTCACATTCGTTAATTTTTATTATATTCATGTCATATGCATGGAAATGAGTCCATTAAGTTATTTAATTTCGAACAAAATATGATAAGGGTTGAATTTAGTCATCAAATAGTATTTTTATAGGTTTTAAGGTAATTTTATAATATTATTTTAACCTCTAAAAACCTGATGTACCCTTAACCATGTTAACAAAAAAATTACTAAAGTTACTATTCATAATGCCCAAAAATAAAATAATCCTATTTACATAATTAGGACACACTGATTCCAAATATTTAACCCATTTTAAAAAATTAAAAACACAAAAGTTGTAGTGAATAATTTAAAAATTAATCTCATTGTCAGAATGATAAATGAGTTTTTAAAAGTTAAAACATTGCAAAAGAATGGAATATTCTTACATCAAAATTCATGGTAAACTTATATTCAATGACAAAAATTATATTAAAAGATAAAAATATATTATATTTCTACTTTAAAACCATTCAATAATATAATTTATCTAGGAAAATTATTTCAAATAAAAAAGTTGCTTTTAATTAAAATTTAGTATATTTTTACTATTTATCAAAATTTAAACATTATAAAAAAATATCAAAAATTCCACCAAAGTAAATTTCAATATCCCAATTAAAAAGAAGAAATTTATTTTGTTAAATATAATATATTAAAGTATCAAAAACTTGAATTAAAATGGGTATTTCATTAAAATGTGGAAAACTGTATTTTTGAAAAATACATCTTTAATTTGAAAATCTTGAATTTGTTAATATATCATGTCTAGAAAATAAATAAGATGAATGTTAAAGATATATAAAATATATAAAATTAAAAATGTGGTTAATAGTGTTCATAAGTGCTAATAATATTTTATTAATATATTGTTGTATGGTAAAAATGGGTCTTTCATGTAACATAAGCCAACTCCTTGTTGTGTGTAGTGTAGACTTAACATGGTGTCGCATAAAAAAACATGAAAAAAATTAAATTTATTTGTAAATGTAAATGTTATAAAGTATCGAGGTGGTACATTCTCCCCTCCTTCTATAAATTGTGTCCTATAAATTAAAACTCGAGATTGAAAATTAGGTGTTTGTCATTTCAAAATATGATTATGGAAATCCCACATCAGAAAATGGATTAATGATACCTCCATTTTAAAATAATGATAAGTATGAAGGATACTAGAAATAACAAATATTTGGGTTCCATGTTGAAAAATAAGGACATGAAAGAAAATTTAACCATCAAGTTCTGATGGAGAGTGATATAGAAAATTATTAGGAGAAAGTTAATAACCAAAAAGATATAAATCTGCATTGATCTAAGGGATTATTTGATTCATCACAAAATAAACTGCTAAGAATTTTTTTTTGGTTTGATGATCCATTCCCCAACTTTTTATAATTAATTTACTTTATATACTAAGAACATAAGGAAGTATACTTAATTGACATGTAGAGTTTCATCCTTTAACTAATTCCTACCAAAACTCATCATTCTCTTCAAAAGATAATAAAACTCAAAAATATTCTATTTATCATAGTCATATAAGGTTAAAAATATAAAATTATAACATTTAAATAAATAAAACTATGTTATACTAACCAGGGACTTCCTGTAGTCCAATGGTAGGTGATAAAGCCTTGTCGCACTTCGGTTGTGGGTTTGATTCCCACAGCCTTGTCCAACACGACGGGTTGTTTCCTGACCTGTGGGTTGTCCTTTTTCTCAAACTATATTATTATGAAATTATAGAAATAACCATAAGAAATGTTTTAACCTCAAAAATACTATCCAATGTATAAATTAATCCATTCCAACCCTAATATTTTTTCTAAATACTTCTGTCCAAATTTACAGTCTAAAAAGATCTCAATCGTAACATCAGATTCCCTAAACAACATAATGTATCTATTATTGAAAAATACCATTATAACCAAAAAATATTTAATAAAATAATTCATGATTACAAATCATTAAAGAAAAATTATTTTATTACAATCCAAAAAATAATAATATAATTCTTTAATCTGAAAATATAAATACATTTATTATTCTACTTCGACTGTAGTAACAGCATAAGCTTGACCTTTATCCGTTTTCATCTTCTAATTCATATTTACTTGAAACTTTGAACAATAATTTTAATAATGTAACATCTCTATACAATTATATCATTTCACATTTATAGCTTCTTTCTCTCCCTTACAATCACAATCCTGGTGATCTTTTTCTCCATACTTGTAACAAACTCTCATTCCTTTTAAGAAAGTACCAGAGTGTTTCTTCCCACAATTATCATATAAGGGAAAATCCTTCTTTACCATTTTACCTTTATCCATATCTTTCTTTATCGTTCTCTTCTTTTCTTTATTTACATTAATGTCATAAGACTTAGAGAATTATTTTTCCATCTTGATAGTACACGAGACTATATCTTCGTATAATGAGAGAGATTATAAGACTAGTTCCTGTCAGATGAATAGTTTTAACTCATAAAATAATTAGTAAATATTACTTCTGGGGTTACATATGTAGTCTACAGAATGCCTCTCTAACCTTGTAAATTTAGCTTCATACTTTCCAATATTCTCATCTTCCTTCTGCCTCAGACTCAAAAATTTCTTCTCCATATCTGCTCGTAGATCATGAGGAAAGTATTTTTCTAAGAAGAGTTCTTTAAATTCCTTAAATTCCATATTTTCTACCTATTCATCATCCTTCATGTTTTGAATTAATGACCACCATTGATCTACATCTCCTTATAGGTGATAAACTTCCATAACAACCTTTTCCATTTTGTTACTCCCAAAAGTAAGAAATATTTTCTCTAAAAAACTTATTACAACTCAGTTACAAAATGATTTGTAGTCCCATTGAATGTTGGGGGTTTTTTCCTCATGAAGCAGTCTAACATTGGTCCTCTGCATTGTGGATTTTGTTGCCCTATATGGGTAAGGTTATTATTCATAACCTAAGTGAGTTGTCTCGGTATGGTTATAAGTTGTTCAACGCTAGTTGTATCACCTGATCCACTATAGTTATCTTGTATATGAGGAAATCCCTACATGGCCTACATGTGTTGATATGGTTTCCATTACTTCCACTAGGTTCTATTTCTAAAAAATGAAATCTAGTAGATTAGGTTATGTATCATAATTCATAATTCCAAAATAGAAAAATACTTAACATAAATTTAAAATTTTATGCATATATATAATACATAATCATAAACATGGTTTCATTGAGGAAATATTTAATCATAAATCCTTCATAATGGTTTGTAAAGAAAATATGAATTATCCTAAGCATATCCCCTAGGAGTGTCAAATCTGGTGTACAGTAAGGCTCATTGTCGTGTACCAGGTTACCCTGAGTCAAGCCTGGAACACCTTATCAAAGTTATTACTCCAAGATAAATTTGTACCAGAACCACATCCACTTGTAGTATCCATATCGGGAAGTATTTTCTAGTAATACCCACATAATATCTACATTACCAAAATTTTAGTATTTTCCTCTATACGTATTCCTAAAGTCTGTATTAGGGTTATGATCCCTAATCTATGTTTTATAAATCTATTTTTAATGTTGTTGGTAAACTTCATCTGATATCAATTATAACACTTTGGCCCTAGAAGCTTGGAGCCAGTGCATTATTTTAATACATTGGAATGATTACAAATAAATCAAATCCTAAAGTACCAATCATTTTAAGAGTCTTAGAAAATAGATTGCATACATGAACTCTACATTATAAATCAAAACATAAAATGAAACATAGATAATTATTTGAGAGATCCATTATACTCAGTGCTTAACCCTTAATATAAATCATAATACACTTCTTAGAATCCTTGAAAAATAAAACATAAGAAAGTGGTGAGCTCAGATTCTCAGTAAGGATAAACAATATAGAGGAAGCTATCATAAATAAGCATAAACTTTTAAGGCAAGGAATAAAACTGAAACACAAGCCTTTTAAACATAATATTTAACATAATATGGAAAGAATAAATAAAATATTTTCATTTAAACATTCACATTGATATTATACTAGTCTAATAATCACATGAAATATCAATAACTAATCTTATAATGAGTAAATTCATAATGTCAGACATCATAACCATATCTTCAAGGCCTCATTCCAAGACAAATACCATACTATCAAGGCCTTGTTCCAAGACACTTTTTTGTCTCATGAGACCTACTGATTCATCGAGGGGATATAGAGGGATCTTCCTGTCACTTACTATGTCAAATTCATTCCTCATATGAAAAGGGTTAAACAAAACATAAAAAAATTTATTAAAACTAGCATAAAAATGTTAATAATTTAACCAAAAACCATAAATGGTATAAAAATAGAACATCCACAGTAAAACATATCAGAAAACCTTCAATACAGTATAGAATATTGTATCATAATAAATAAAACTCAGTCAAGCATAAAATCCAATAAAGGATGTTGACATAGATGAAAATAATCTAATAAATTCATTAAAACTCTTTGAGAGAAATATCCATTTTTTACTTTAAAATCATTTAAAATCCATGCAGTTATAAAAGAAAACATTTTTTTGAAAATATCCTTGTAATATTGTAAGGGAAAATTAAAAATGTTAAGGTGACATAACAGCAGAAAAAATCCACTCATCTCATATAAGTTAAAAAATCATTCTTTCCTTAATTTATCGAAAAGGTCACAATATAGCTTGTTTGGAAAACAACAAAAATATTCCTTTCAAAACGTTTTATAAAAAGTAAAACATGGGTATAAATGACTTTAAAAAAATTTAGTGAGACATTAAAAATATTTTGAAATGTATTTTTACAAAACATGGACATCGATAATAAATATGTCTCAATTAATATTTATGTATAAACAACCTTGAGTAATAATGAGATTGTGAAATTAACCCTTAACTTAAACTTTCCTTTAGTGAAGGGTGATTTAACCTCTTTTATAATGGTCAAAAAATGTTATTAAATTATAACTGAACCATATCCATATTTATTATATCATATACGATCCTCTTATATCATTTTCTTAATATTAATTTAGTATTAGCATTGTTTTAAGTGTTAACTACTTCATTTTCCCATTCCATTTTTGTTAGGTAAGTCATGTTTATTATGAATATGATGTATTTAAATTATATATATAATTATATTGAGCACATTATTATTATTTTTACTCATCATATAAATTTTATAAACATTCTTTAATGGTTAACGTAGAGAATGCATCTCATCGCATCGTGAATACAGTAGGTCGTACGCACATGCAAGCGATGATATCATTCCCTTGATGATTGAATGGTATAGAATTGGATAGTATATTAATTTTAAATAATAATTATCATGTTATATTCATTATTTATATCCATTATACTCATCATCATATCCATAACAATAACATAGTGTTGAATAAACAATTACACCATAGTGTGGAGATGGTAATCCCTACATATGCACGCATGGTGATATTGTTATTTGTATGATGTATAAAATGAGATATATGGTTGTCCCATGATTATAAAAAAAATATCAGTATATGTATGATACTGATGTTATTATTTTTATATAGAAACAACATAGAAAGAGGAGGTAGAAGAAGAAAAGAACTTTGAAAGAGGTGATAAAACAATTACCTCTTTTTCATGTATCTCCTTTTGGTTTGAACAAAAGGACTCCATATAATGGATTTATTCCTAATGTATGGACTCTAGGATGAAGTGTGAAAAAAAATTAGGATAATTGGGTAGGTTTTGGACGAGCTAAAGGTCTTTAAAGGTGTTAATTAAAGAGAAGTATGTGTGCCTTTTATAAGATAGGTGAGGGGAACCTTTATAAAGTATTAAAATATTAAATTAATATAAATTAATTTTTAAATCCAAATGGATTTAGAGAGTATTATTTATAAGATATGATGATTATGAGTCTAAATCCTCTCAAACAATAAAATTTTTATGTGTTTTGATTTTATTTTAAACCTTATCGTTTTGATTTATCCTTATTTAATCTATATAAATTTAATTGTGGTAATGATATTTTAAATATTAAATGGATATAAATATTTACTTATGTGGTATAAATTTTTTATATTTGGGAACTATATGAAATTTTAGACCCTATAATTTTCACTTTGTAATTATTTAATATTTTTATTATTTTTAAATAATTTAATAAAATGTTATTTTTATAAAATATCAAAAGTGTCCATTTTGACACTATTCATTTGTTTGAATTTAAATAAAATGAAAACAAAATATAAATTTGAAGAAAAATATTGAATATACTATAAAAATGTCATAGTCACCTATAAAATTTGTGTAAAACCATAATTAATTCAAATTATATTTCTTTTAATATTTTTAAAACCATTTATTTGATATTTTGATTAATAAAATAATGTCGGCAGCCCTATTGTGTCATCATTAATGGTAATTATTTAATCTCTAAAAATAAATAAATTTCTATGATGTCAGTAATTTTTTTTTTTGATTTCCAAATTCTACATATAGTCTATGTTATCTCTTGGTTAACCATATATTAAAATTAATATACTTATATAAAATTAGAGTGTGACATTTTGTCACATTCATTAATTTTTATTATATTCATGGGAAAGTGGTCATTAAGTGATTACATTTAAAACCATAGATGATAAGGTTCTAATATATTCATCCAATAGTATTTTTAAAGGTTTCAAGGTAATTTTATAATATTATTTTTACCTTTAATTACTCGACTGACCTTTAACCATGGTAATAAAAATAATTACTAAAGTTACTATTCATAATGCCCAAAAATAAAAAAACAATATTTACATAATTTAGACCCACTAATTAAAAATATGGAATATATTTTAAAAAATTCAAAATAAAAGTTTTAGTAATTAATTTAAAAATTAATCTCATTGTTAGAATCATAAAGGGGTACTTAAGAGTAAAAATATTATAATAGAATGAAATGTTTTTACATAAAAATTCATGGTATTAATACCAATGGAAAACATTATATTAAATGATAAAAATATATTATATTTTTACTTTAAAATAATTTAATAATATAATTTACCCAAAAAATTATTTTGATGAAAAAAGTTGTTTTTAATTAAAATTTTTTATATTTTTACTATTCATAAAAATATAAACTTATCAGAAAAATATCAAAAATTCATCCAAAGTAAATTTTCATATCTTGCTTCAAAATAATAAATTTATTTTTTAAAATATAATATATTAATTTGTCAAAAACATGATTTAAAATGGGTGTGCCATCAAAAGGCGGCAAAACTACATTTTGGAAAAATACTTCTTTTATCCAAAAAAATTGAATTTTTTCCTATATTATGTTTACAAAATACATAAAATGAATATTAATGTTATATGTAATATATAAAATTTAAAATGTGGCTAATACTGCTAATAATATTTTAATAATATATTATTGTTTGGTAAAACTGGGTCTTGCATGTAACGCAAGCCAACTCCTTGTTGTGTGTATTGTAAGATTAACATGGTGTCGCATAAAAAACATGAAAAAAATTTAATTTATTTAGAAATGATAATATTATAAAGTCTCGGGGTGTTACAGGTGGGACTAGAATTATAAATCCCTCAAATGCATTGGATAAAATGGATATCTCATGAGATAATAAGAACTGGAATAGGGAGTTAACCCAATTGAGTAACAGATTATGTCCACTATAATGGTCTAGAGAGTTAACCAAGACTAAGGATATAATGGAATGGGGAGTAAACCTAATCCATTCTGATATTCTTGGAAGTGATACTTAACTAAGAAAATGATTTTCTACTCTTATTTTTATGTCAAGAACTTATGTCTTATACTTATGATATATTATCATGGCTCATGGTTTATTATTTATGATTTCACACATTTATGACTTATGTATTTTGTTATGAAAAATCCTTATACCGTGATTTATGATTAATGAGAATTATATTATTATGTATGATTATTGTAAGTTATGATCATTTTCTTATACCCTTATTCTTATATTATATTCACTTATAATCATTGATTGATATCTCTAATATTTATACTTATTAATCATCTGAGATTAGGCTTTCTTATGTTTCATTTCCCTATGTTATGAAAAAGGTATAAATTATGTTAGGTCTAAGAAGTTTATGTGTGAGAATATCTTTGTGGGAGACATTAAAGATCTTTCATGAAATAATAGGATTATGTATCTAGTCTAAAAATACACTAAACCTTTACAGTTCTGGCATGGATCATAATGTTATGTAATGGATATTCGTATAATAAGATGTAATATTTATGTACGAAAAATATCATCCACTATAGATTTTATCAAAGTAGGGTTTATTTAATCCTTAGAGAATAAGATTATATAACTTTATTTAAACCCTAGGGATAAGCCTCGGTGTAGGATAACATCCTAATGTTTTGGTAAGTTATATATTATGTGGTTCTCATAGAAATACACCCCTAGTTAGACACTACAAGTGGGTGTGGTTTTGATATAAATGAATTTAATGGTAATAACCCCAAAAAGAGTTAGTCGAGTATATCTCAGCCATAATTCACTATAAAAAAACAATAGATTAGTAGTGTCTATTTAGAGGGGGTTATGCACAACCCCCTAAAAATTCATTTTTAGTATAAATTAAAGGGGGTTATGCACATCCTCCACTAGTAATTGAATTAATAGGGGGTTCACAAACACCTATAAATTTTTTTATCATTATTTTGTTAATATTTGGTTCGATTTTAGAGACTGTTATGCCAAAACCATAGCTAATTTAATAATTAGTTGTTTTATATATTGTTTTATAGGTTATATATATTCAGTTGGATTTTAGAGGTACTAGGTATATAAATTATGGAATTTTTTTTTTAAGAAAATAGTGGGAGTTCATAACCCTCTCAGATCTCTTAAATTAGATGGGGTTTTGAACCCCCTCCAATATAATAGATCAGAGGGCTTGTGAACTGCCACTATTTTCATAATAAAAATTAATATAATATAATATAATATATTATATTATATTATATTATATTATATTATATTATATTATATTATATTATATTATATTATATTATATTATATTATATTATATTATATTATATTATATTATATTATATTATATTATATTATATTATATTATATTATATTATATTATATTATATTATAATATATATAATTTAAACATAATATATATATATATATGTATTTAAATATATTAAAACATATTATATAAATATATATAAATTATTTATATGATTGTATTTAATTGTATTTATATGTATACATAAATATAATTGTATAATGTGTATAAACATTAATATATAGTTATTTATATAAAATTGTATTTCATATAATATTTTTTATAATATTAAAGAATACATATACTGTATAAATATACCCATAAATATAATTTATTTAAAAAATAATATAAAAACACTTATAGTTTTCATAATAATAATGATATATATATTATAAAGATATACACACACATGCATATAATTAGAGGAGGGTTTATAAATGTTGATAATTTTAAAGTATATAAGGGGTTTTAACCCCCTCTAATATTTTTTTACTCTTAAAAATATATCAAATTATAGAATGTGTCTGTATGTGTCTCATAAAGACAATATATAAATGTATTTAAATACATTATAAACTTATTATATCAAAAATTATATAAATACATTAAATAAATACGAATATGTATAAAAACATAAATTTAAGTATATACAAATAAATATATAAATATATATATTATATTACATATATATTATATATATGCTATTATTAAATATATAAACATATTATATAGATATATATAAATAATTATATACAAATAATTAAATTTATATTAATATACAGATAAGTATTTTGTTTGATATATTAAATATATATCTGTATACATGATATAACAATATATATAAATATAAATATACGTATAGATGTATAAATATTCATAAAAGTTTATCTGTTTATAAATATTATATTATATTATATGTATAATATAAATATTATATCTATATAATATATATATATATACATATAAATGTATTTATAAAATATATATATATATACATATAAATGTATTTATAAAATATATTATATATTATATTCATATGAATATGTAATATATTTATATATATATATATATTTTAATTGTGTACGTATAAATATAATATATATTTATATATATATAATATTTGGGTAATATATAAACATATAATATATATAATATATATGTGTATGAAAATAGGTATAAATATTTAGAAATACACATTTGTGTTTGTGTGTGAGTTTGATATAAATGTATTTATAAATACATACATACATAATTTTATTTAAATATATGTAAATATATAATTTATAGAGGTGTGTAGAATATATATACATATATATATGTGTGTGTGTTTATGTTTATATTAATATACATATATATATTTAAATATATATATTAATACAAATGTACATATATAATTTATGAAAATGTACATATAGGTTATATATTTAATGTATGTAAATATATTATGAAAATAATATTTATATTAATAAACATACAAATATATATAAAGATACACTAATATGAATAATATAGACATAAAATGATTTACCTGAGTGAATCAGATATATAACCAAATATCCAGGGAACCGAGGATTGAATCTCACAAGGTTCAACATTAAAAAGGCATGTTATGGGTTTCGGTGGGCTGGATATATGGGTGGAGGTGGTGGGCCATGTGTGGGCACAGTATAGGAGAAGAGGGGGTTGCACACAAACATGGGGGAACTGAATGGGGAGGGTGGAACTAAACATATAAAAAAGAAAAATGTGGGGGGATGGGCATAGGATGGGGGAGTAGGGGGGATAGGAGATAGTGGGGCACTCGTGGAACCAGATATGAAAAGTTCAGGGAGGGGGATGGTGGGGATCTATGGATAAAAACAAAGAAAATATTTGGGGTAGTAGAAAAACCACCCCTAAAATGGGTCATCCATTAAGGTTGGTTGAAACTGCCCCAAATTTTGTGTTCAAACTCTCAATTAAGGGTGGTTGGTACCACCCATAATTCATCTACTATTGGATAAATTGGGGAGAAATTAGAGGGGGTTAAACCTCCTTTAGAATAAATGCCACTAAATTATCAACAGTTTACAATTGGTTAACCAAAACAGCCCCTAACAATATAGGGCAGCCGCATTTGCAATGATTTTTTATAATTACTGCAAATGTGTTTAGAAGGGTTTATAACCCCAACTAAACTCAAAAATAACCTCCTCTAATAGGATCATTTTATTATAGTGATTATATTACCTAGAGAATGGTCCTTTATTGTATACCTAGTTTGACACTCTTGGGGGATATACTTGGGTTAATATACACTTTATTTAAAACCCATTATCAAGGATTTCAATAGATAATAATAATGGATGGAATAGGTTACACCAAAGGTTTCATAGATTGAAAATAAGGTGAATTGATTTAGAAATCCTATGAATTATTTTTCTTGATTATATGGTTTCTCACTATGATTTTTATTTCTCACACTATGCTTTTTGGTTTTAGATAATGGATATAACCTAAAAGAATTATGTAAATGATGAATGTGATGGATAATGGAATGATTAACCTCATGAGAAAACAACTGAAATGGGAGATAAAATATAAAATATGGTGATTATTCCTAATAATATATCTCATTTTATGATTAAGAACCTCAACTTGGGTGTGATTCATAACATGTCTAACAATGGAAAATAGTGTTTCAGGGAATTTAAATGTATGAATGCCATAAAAGAAAGAAGATTTAGCTTTCTACATATCGAGAATGTGGGAAGAAATACTCAATGTAATTTATTAAAGGAATGAGAAGATTTTTTCATTGTGGAAATTAAGGTCATAGAGAAATGAATTCCCTTTTAATTTTTTGTATTATATGTGTTGAATTTTGAATTATCTGAGTCAATTCCCTATTCTAATGGTTAGCTTCTAGACCAAGGGCCTAGGTTATGGAAATCGTTAAAGTGTAATGATTGATGTGTTTATGTATTTAGATTTAATAATTACGTTATAGAAGTGTTTTATAAATGATATTATGGTCATAAGAAATGTGAAACATCAGAGGTTTTATTGCAATATTTTTTATTTGAGGATCTTAAAGCATATGTTGAATGGTGTTGATAACCTAGAAAAGTGATTTAGTGGTAAGTGGATATTGTTTGGAAAACACGTGACTGAGGGGTAGATATCCCATAATATATTCATGATGTTGAGATAAAAATGTTTAGTTTGGATAAAGAAATAATTGATTTTAATAAAGTAAATTTGAAAGTATTGGTATCCTTTAAAATGATTAGTGATTCATTGAAAAAGTGATATATGATTAATTTTATTTCATTTTTTTATTTATGGAATATATTTAATAGTCTAATATTTTATTTTAGGAATAGGCATATTGTTATTTTTTTGAAGAATTTATTTTTTTACTAAGGTTTTATGGTGATTTAAATTATTTTGAGAAATGATTAGGATATTTTATGATAATATATGATTAATGTATTCACATGTTTGGTATGTGATAATATATAATGATTCATGTTATATGTGGATAAATGTCAAAGTTGATCTTGAAAAAATATATCTGATCAAATCTTTCATATATTTGGGTCATTAATTTGGACATATATATCTTGGATTTGTCTTGGGTTCCTCCATTTTAGTTGCCTCCTACCCTCTTCTAGTGTGATCGTGAGACACGATGATGTCCTCCTTTGGATCTCAGCGTGGTGCATCATCGGCTCAGGCATTTCATTCCACTGGTGGTGTCTATAGATTTGGGATTTCTAGATCTCAACTAGATCGTGGGTAGAGCGGCTCGATGAAGGATTCGGTGTCTGGCGGTGTCTCTGTCTTTGGGAAATATGGATCTCGGCTAGCCTAGGGGTGGAGAAGATTGAGAAAGGCTTCAGTGTCTTCTGGTGTGGTTCGACATCGACTTCGGAGTGGATTGGAGGGGATAGGTATTCTGGATCTAGTTCTTTTATGGAATTTTGGATATTGGGATTTGTTCTCATCAGCATCTTGTTCAGATTCAGGTTGTTTTCTTATTAGTATGTCTACGTTTGATCTTTTAGTGTCAATGGTGCCCACATTTCTCTACTCCCGGTTCTTCCTGCTTCCCCTCACTCTCATTTTCAGTGAGTTCTTTTGACTCGGAATTCAGTGAGGGTTCTTCCTCTGTCTATATTTACCTGGTTTCAGCCCAGAGCGGCACTTCTAGTCTAGGTCGACTTGGTTCCACTCCCCGGTGGCACTCCATTTAAGCGTTTGCTGGGTATTCTAACCCTTGGTGGTGTTTTCCTGACATCTCACATCTTGGATCACCTACCCCTTAGTGTTGCTTATTACTATAGAGTCTAATGGTGGCTCATGGGATTGATGTGGCAGGGTAATTTATAGCATTGGCAGGCATCCAAGATGAGATCTTCAGTGGTGATGAGTTTTCTAATGGTGATCATGATATGGTGGTGAATGGTTTTATGGTGATTCCGCTAGCTTGTACTCGACCACATGGAATAGGCCCCAGAGGAGGATCCAGAGTTGGCGACTCATCTTTGCAGAGCTTTAAAAATTTGGATGTTTGAGAGGGAATGGAGTTAGCAATCAGATCAATCCTATGCTTTGAAATAGGACACTTTCTTTCTGAGCAGCCTTGCATCGGTGGAGAGCTTCATCATGATCAAATGCTAGGGAGGGGTAGCTCAATGTTGTCAGTCTGATTTTTCTGTCTAAGAGCTTCGGGTTGGGGTATGTCTTAATTTTGTGAAGTCTGTTTGGGTTCCCCCCTTCTTCCCTTAAAATGGTGTTATATTATAATAATAAAAATTGAAGGCCTTTTGGGTTGTTGGATAGATGGAGATTAATCTATTATATATATCCATATTGGATAACCTATTCTAACCATTTTAATTTTGGTAAATATTTATGTATATATGGAATGATTTTCATTATTTTTTTGGATATTATAATACATTAAAATTTATTTTTACTACCTCGGTCATGAAAAATTCATCTTGAATATTTATTTCTTATAGTAAGATATGAAGTGGAAATTGATCGAAGCACAACCAAATGATGAAATATCACCTATTAAATAGAAAGAAATAATGTAATTATATTTTCTCATGTTCTATATCTTTCATAATAAAATTTTCTATAAAATCTTGTAAATGGATCATAAAATAAAAATTTTATTCTTTCACCTTCACTTCTAATGAATTGGTTGTTGTTTCACCCCTCACTGAATCATGGTTTTTTGGCCGATAAATTTTCCTTGACCATGTTCTCTATCACTATCTATTAGTACTTGGAAAATATTTTTATCCCCTATATATATATATATTTTAACTTCCCAGCAATGTTATAATTATATATTAACCCAATTATGTGTTATTTTAGGTAACCTTTATTTTTCCCAATTTTCCTTTTGAAAATAAGTTCTATTATCCCTCTCTATAATGTGGGTTTTTAAAAAAGGTATTTTTAAATATGAAACCTTTGATGCATGAGATAAAATTGTGAGGGTGTGAATTATTTAACGGGGATAATGTTATACATTTAAAATTTAGTTTATAAAAATAATAATCATAAAATATTTCTTAATACACAACACTAATCTTTATGAAAATTAAGATATATAATCAAAATATTATTATTTAAATGTGACCATTATAACCTAGATGTGGAATTGGATAGTATAAATATGAGTAAAAATATTTCTAAATATATTTATAATGTTCCTAATCAATAATAATTTATTGATTAATTCTTATAAAACAGGCACTCATTTTTAGTGAATTCATTTTATGGTTCAAAAATGCAATTTGAAATAAAATTATTTTTACTCTATTTTGTGGATGGAAACTATAATTAATTTTTGTAAATTTTAGAAATTTAATTTTATAAAATGAAAATAGTTTTATAATTCAACATATCTAAATTAATGTAGGGTAAAATTTTGGTATTTTTCTAAAATTTTTGATTTTTCAATAAATAGTAAAAAAATTTGATTTTTCAAATACAGTCATTTATTTTCATTAAATAAAGTTATTTAATTATCCCATTATGTTTTTTATTTTGTGATTAAGTTAAATATTATAAATTTTATTTATAATAATCCAATTAATTTCATTTTAATTATTAATATTCATGATTTTAATATAAGTTAATTTTTATGCTTAGAAACACATTTTTTTAAAAACTATTTTCATTGTGTTTTACGCATTTATATTAAAATTGATTTCAGAAAATTCTATATATTTAATATTTAAAAATTGATACCATATTTGGAATTATATCTTTCAATTTTTTTAAATATTTCCTTATAATGTTTTGTGATTATGAATAGTAATTGTGGTAAATATTTGTCAGCATGATAAGGGTAAAATTAGTAAAATAAGGTTAAAACTATGAGATAAGTTCTAGAAATCGACTAAAAATTTAATTTATTTAATTGGAAAAGATTAATTCAACCATATACATCAAAAATTTGGATATATTTAATTTTTTTATTTTCCATTAATAATGACATTTAGATTATTTTAATTAAAGAAAATTCCAAAAATTCTTTTTCTTTTAATTTATATTATATGTTCAAAATGGTATAAGAATATGTTATGAATAAACATAAAATTTTATCTTCAGTATGATTAATTCATTTCTATTATGGTTATTTATTTTTAATTTTTAGTTGAGGTATAATTATAGTAAATTCTTACATATTGCTAACACATTTTTTGTGCAAGTAGTAGAAAAATCAAAGTAAATGATTTTTAAAAAATAAAAAGTAAAAAAAATTGAATGAATTATGGTGTCACATGGATTTTATTGTTAATGATAATTTATAATTGATTTTTATAGATTTTATATTTGAATTCAATACATGTGTTGATATATTTAAATTCAAAATATGTGAATAGTTCTTAAAATGACTTCAATTGTATTTTATGTTAAATAATATATTATTAAATGATTTCAAAATTATAAAAATATTTAATGAGGATACTGGGGATGATATATGGTCTAATATTTCAATCTATATCAATTTGGGATCTAATTTTAACATTATAGGTAAATTTATAATACTTATTGACTGAAAAATGCGTTATTATAATTAAGGATATAAAAAGGGATAATAGGGGTTAAACTAAAGAGGTAAGGGTTAAAATTATGTAAAAAGTTTTTAAATCCTGTTAGATTATTTTATTTAAATCATATATCATATTTAATTTTAAATTAAGACAATTTTGAACCACTTTTCTATGAAGATGACCTTATAACATTTTAATTTTTTTTAAAATATAAGGCTTCCCCTTCCCACCCTTATAAATGGAAAACCATCATTTATCTTCTTTACACGACATTGAGCCATCTAGATTGACCAAAACCTACCCATTTTTCTAATAAACTTTTATACCCATTCATTATGTTTTTTTATTCTTATAATACTATTCCAATGGTCCATAAGAATATGTTTATTGAAGAAGATGAGGTTAGAACATGTATGAAATAAGACATGTCTTAAGGTAAGTGTTTATCATCCCGAATTTTATTATTTTGGATATATGTTATTTTATAAACCTGTATTCTTTTATGAGATATATATAAAACCAATTTTACATTGTATATCATGAATCGTCTTTTGTTTTTTATCTTTAATTTTTCAACTGAAGTTATTTTTGAATGGGGCTTATAATTAATTATTTTTTATTGTGGTAAGGGATTTATGTTTCATTACCAATTTAATTATGATTGTTTATGAATTATTTTTAATTGAAGAAATCATATTATCCTTATATTATAAACTCATTTAATTTTTCTTCTCCTCTTATTATTTCTAAAATTTGCAAGTTTTTGTACAATTTTCTTCTCTTTGCTACTCAAAATGGTTCTCTTTTTTTAAGAAAATCCAGCATCATTTAACCTATTTTAATCAAAAAACATACTTCTTCCATATCGCTATTTTCAAAAAAAATAATGTTTTTTAATATTATTCAATTATTTTATAATGTCAATTTTACCCATGTTTTACATTTTAGAAAAAGGTCTAATTTTTTTTCTAAGTGAGAGACTTTTTACAGAATGTATGAACAAAATCTTTGTTTTGATAATTATAAAATGAAGGGAATTTCTAACCATAATGTGCCCTCAATTTTTTAACAATTACTTTATAATTTTCCATGCATATTTTCAAATAAAATTTTTTCCTTAATATTTTGAAAATATTTTCATTTTAAATAAGTGATTTCAAAATGAAAAGTGTATTTTCCTCAAAAAAATATTCCAATGATATTTTTAAAAAAATTAATCTATGATAACATCCTTTGATGTTAATTATTCTTTACTGGGCATATGATCTAATGATACTATCATTATTCTTTCTATGGATGGTTTTTGACTAAGATGATGTGATGTTTATGAAACTCATTAATTTTATATGGGTTATGCTATGATGAAATGATGAGATGTTTATGTAACCTATTTCCTTTCCATAGTTTATGATATGTTGATATGATAAATTTTTTATGATATTATAGCATAAATATTTATGGTTTTTCATTATGTGATGGGAGGGCATAAAATTATATATCCCTCCAAATCATTGGGTAAATATGATATCTCATGAGATAATAAAAACTAGAATGTGGAGTGAACCCAGTTCATTAAGGGGATCTATCCACTATAATTTTCTTGGGAGTGAACTATGACTAAGTATATAATGAAATATGGAGTGAACCAAATCCACTATTGTAGTCTTGGTAGTGATACTTGAATAAAGAAATGATTTTTTAGGCTAACATGTTTTCCAAAAAACTTATGTATTATTCTTATGATATGTTATCATGTCCCCTAATTCTTTATTAATAATTTTGCACACTTATGACTTATGTATATTGTTATGAAAAATTCTTATTCTATGATTTATGATTTATGATCTTTGACTTATTTTTTATGGTTATTTTAATTTGTGATCATGTTCTCATACCCTTACACTTATATTATCCAAACTTATGATCATTTATTGTTGTATCTTATGTTTACCCTTACTATGAATTTATGACCACTCTTTATTATGTTTCCTTTCCCCAAGTTATGATGAAAGGTTTTAATTCGGGAATGTATAAGAAGTTTTTTATGTGATAATATATTTTTGGGTGGAATAGAAAAGCTTTCATGGAATGTGTAGATAATATATTTGTTCTCTAACTATACTAAATATTTATGGTTATGGAATGGGTAGTTATTTTATGTAATTTGTATTCATATAATAAGATGTAATATTAATTTATGAAAATTATGGGTCAATGTATTACATCTTGTAGAAACCATGAAGGTACAAAGTCACATTTAAAATTATTGATATATATTTATTTTTAAGACCTTATCCTTAAGACCTACATTTTCATTTATATCTTTCTTTATGCTTGTAAAATACCTGAATGACATTGTCAGGGAAGGGTCCCATTAAAATCCAAACATATCCCTCCCACCCTTAATTTTTTTGTTTTCATGATATTCAGTAGTTAATGAGTAGGGAATATGTTGTACATGGTGTAAGGGTTTATACATTATTGAGGATAAAATGTTTGGGTGTGGGAATGGTTTATTATTATCATTTACGTTTTTTTATTTATATCCCTCTTGAAAAGAAACAAACTATAAAATAAAATGAAAAATAAAAGAAGAAGAAAATAGAAAATTTAAGGGAAAATGGGTTATGACTTGGGTAAGTCAAAAATCACACTTAGCTCAACCTATGGTCTTCCTATAACTATTAAAATTATTGGAATGATGATATAAAGAGCAGGGTGGTTGAGAAGTGTGAGATTTTTTCCAAGTGAAACTTTTCAAAAAATGGAAAGGCAGATAAAGAAAAAAACAATATGGTATCCTTTCATTTTTTTCATGTAGTTCATGAGCCTAATTTGAGTTCATAAAGTTGGGTGATGTCATTTGAAGAGTATTTTTTCATTGAGATTTACTTTTATATACCATGCATTGTGCTTAAGAGTTCAAACTCTTTTTTGAGCCTTAATTGTTTCACATAATTTACCTACCTACCCTAAAAATCATGTTATCTATAATTTGAAGCCCTCATTACATATTGTGATATTTATATTTATGGGGTGAATATTTGATATTATGTTCAAGATTATGGCTAGGATAATGTACTTTAGGTATGAGAATAACTCTATTTATATTGTTACCTTGAGTGATGAGGAGAATAATTAAATTGAGGTATATCACAAAGTGGGACGCTTAGTGATAATATGTTAAGATCCTTTAATAGAGGTTAAGATAAGTTTCATTAATTTCAAAATAGAAAAATTAAAATACATGATTAATTGGTTTTCTTGAAAAACAGAATATTTGAAAATATATCCTTTCATGAATCGTGATGGTTTTTTCTCCAATGATAATTATTTAATTTTTTTGAAAATGGAATTTTAATATTTGAAGCATAAATTTCTTTTTTGGTTATATGGAGATTTATACCTGAGGAAAAGGGTAGTTTAAGTGTGGGAAATTTGGTACCTCTATTTTATGCATAAAATTTTTAAATTTAAATTCATTAATTCTATTAATTATTTAACTATTTTTACCAATTAATAATTTTTTATTTATTTTATGGGTAAAAAAATTTCTAAAATAATTTTGTAAAAATAAAATATATTTATTAATTTTTTATTGAGGAAATATTTTATGTTTTATAGGTGAAAAAGGGAAGCCTAATTTTTAAAAAAATGGTCTGCATGCATGGGTTAATGGTTGAACAAAGGAGGTAGAGCCCAAGTTTAGGTTGATGTAGTGCTGGGTGAGATAGTATCAAGTGGACAAAATCACCTAGTGTGAGGAGGTGTTGCACAGGTGCAGGGTGACACATGTCGAGGAATTCATGGCATAGGCCGATACCAAAGTTTATTTTGAGTGGCTCATGCCATGTAATTTCTTATGATGTGAATCTCTCTTGGTATGTAGTATGATGTAGAATGACTTCATTTTTTTGTATTTTATACACTTATATATGTAGTATCAAATTGGTACCAATACCCACATCTTCTTCCTCGGTCGCATATTTTTAATCACCATCATCCCGCTTATGTCGTAATCTACCATGGAAACTCATGGAGAATCCTAACCCCACTACATTGAAGGAGATGCTACACCATAGGCCACTATATTCCACCATGGATTGTTATTGACATCAGGATGATCTTGAACTAGTTTCACCATATCCCATCATTTATTTTTCACTTTGTATGCATAGAGGATATTTGAGGGATGCCAAGAGTAATTGAGGCACAATGCTTTTCTTGCACTATATAGGGTCTTAAAGAGGAAGGAGTGGGTAGGTTTTAGTTATAGGTGATTATTTCATGACATGTTTGATTATAATATAGGATTGGATGTGAATGAATAGAATTTGAGTCTTACATGGATGGTTATGGCCTTGTGTTTCAGTGATGTTCTATGATCAAGGAGGAGACTTATGAGGAGATTGTTGTGGCATGAGGGTTTTGTTTTCACCAGAGGATAGAATATAGATAATTTTTTTCTAAGAGTTTGTATTTTTTTAGCATAAGGTTTTCATTATTCTAGGGGAGTTTTTTTAAATGGGTTTTACAATTTTAAAAAATAGGGGATAGGGTTGATAGTAATTTATAAAATGGGTCAAAGGAGGTGTGAACATAGTTCATGCCTCCAATGTCTTCGAAAAAGCATGAATGGGGTTCCCGCTTCTATGGGGTAGTAGGGAAGCATGAACCTCATTCATGCTTCCTTTCTAAAGTTTTAAAAGGATATGTGAATGGGGTTTTTGCCTCCCACTAAGAAATTTTATAAAAGGAGGGGCTCCTACCTCCCTCCGTTAAATTTACTCCCACTCTATAATTTGCAATGAGGCTCTATAAGATTTATTTCTCAACAAATATCTTCATTCTTTAGGTAGGTAAAATTTCTATTTAAAAATTTTAATTGTATAATTTATATATCTATTTTTTTATGATTTATTTATTTAAAATTTTTTGGTTGTATGAATGTATGAATTAATGTGCATTGTTTGATTTGATTTCTATACGAATTAATATTTTTTGTATGATTTAATTTATATTTAATTATTTATCAAATTTATGGTGTTTTCATAATTTAAATTATATAAAATAATATAATTTATATTTACTGAAAAAAAAACTTTATGTATATAATTGTAATCTAAATTGTGAATAATTATAGTTAAATATATTTATATGTATATATTTGTCACGATCCATCCCAGTGGGGCCCGAGCCGCAACTCCCCAAGCCCGCCTCCAATAGGCCAGGGGCTGGTGACTAGCACTGAGTAGGCATGCTACTAACATGGGAGGCATTTCCTATAAACTTGTACACATGCACACACATCTCTAAGCCCACATAGCTAAAAAGTAAAACTACCAAAAGGAAAAGATTTATGCATACACTAAAACCCAACCACAGAGTACGACAGTAAAGTAAAGTACAAGAAAGTAAAACCCAGGGCCAAAAGTACAAGCCCACCAAAAAGAAAGTCTGTAAAAAAGTCCAACTTGTAAGGAAAGGTACTGGTACTACAATCTGTAGCCGTAGGAACACACCTCGGCCCGCCTGATCTCACTGACCACCATCTGGTCTTGGTCCACCTAGAATCCTATCAAAATCTCACTCGTCTGCGCAAGACACGACACGTGCGGCCAAAGCCCGTGTAGGGTTCAGTATAACAATACCCAGTAGGACATCCTGAAACCAAAAAGGAAATAAAACAAGGGAAACACCACAATTGAAAGATACAGTCAGCTCCACACAGTATATGTCTATAGAACATATAACAAGAATATCCAGATATACTCATACACAAACGACCATCGCGATACCGCCACTAGGATCCAGCTCGAATATTCCACTAAGCATGAAACTGGGAGAACACACTCCTAGGTCCGAAGAGAGAAATATGAAGTACTTGTTCCAGGAGAACACACTCCACAAGTACTTTGATAACACGATGCTCAGATGAGGATCACAGCCAAGTCATGGGGTGATACCAACAACTCAGTCTGAGCTAATCCGCTAAGCAGAGGATCGGCGCCTGGGTAAAGTTGGTCACATAGATACTAATAACTCTACCTAGGGTTCCAGGAATGAATAGAGGATCCGACTCTAAGTCTCACAGAGGGGATTCCAACAACTCTATTCAGGAAGTTCTGCTGAAGGGATCATACTCCTAAGTAAAGGAAATGATACCAGAACCTTCAGGGGAAAACCAAGGGTACGAACCCTAAGAACTAGTCCAAGTCACAAGAAGACAAGTGGGTCAATCCATGAAGAAAATGTTACACGGCATGTAGTATGGTTACACATCATGTTCCTTGACCCCGGGTACTGCCCGTGTAAATGGACCGTGTCATTCGTTCAAGCCGTATAAAACCAAACTACAAGGCGTGTCGAAAAAGTACACACCGTGTTCCTTGACCCCGAGTACTGCCCGTGTAACCAGACCGTGTCATTCGGCTTGTCTGATAGAAAGCAACTACACGACATGTAGAATAATCACACGTCGTGTCCGAGCACCAGGGGCTCGCTCCGTGTATGCTGTCCATGTGCCCGTACATGGTCTCTGCTCATGTCCGTGTACCTTCCTGTGTACCAGTACACGGGGTATCCCGTGTATCTGGCCGGGTTTGGCTGGGGAGGGGTATACATGTCATGTCTTTGGCCGTGTACTCTTCCCGTGTCCGTGTACTCCCAAAGTACACTCCAGGTAAATCCACCGAAGAACACACGCCGTGTAGCCCATACTACACGGCGTGTAGTTGGGAAATTTCCAGAAGTGTCGTCTTCCTCCGCGCGCCTCGGCTGATCCTCCGGATCCTGATCCAACCATCCGATCATCACGAAACTCTAGATATGGGGTCATCCCGCTCCTAAGAAACTGATTCCGTCGGTTTTGGGCTCTCGATCGGCCTTTATGGCGTGTCTCGATCCGTCCGCATGAAAATGCTCGAAGAATGGAAATTCTGAACCACATTGATTTGTCCACTGCCATCGTCGTTGCACCTCCAATAAGTCGTCTCGAGGTTGGATCTTTGATTTCAGATTGTTGCACCAACAAACGAATGTGCAATGATCGATTCCCTCCAAGAACGCATAGAACGCACACGAAGAACGTGTAGGAATCGGGAGAGAAAAACACAAAAATCGAGAGGGATGAACCTCGATCGATGTTCGTGTCGATCTTGGTTCGTCACCATTAGAAGGTTGAATGAAAACTAAAATAAATCCAAGAATAAAATCCCCACGATTCCCAAAAAATCCCATCCCGCAAAAATGATCGATCTGTAGGCTAATCTGTTCGTGGATTAGTCCGCGTTCGTCATGGAAATAAAAAATAGGGAAGAAATCACAAACAAACATCCTACCTGGATCTACGGCGTTCGTTGACGATGATCTGGTCATTGTGTCATCGTCGACGGTGAAAATTGTCAAGAATCGTCGTCGTCGCGTCGGGAGGTCTTCTTCAGAGCTCTCCAGAGAAAATCAGAGTTATGGGAATTGTAACCCTAACCCTACCTGCAAAATATCTATTTAAAAGAATAAAATATTTCGTTTAAACAAGGATAAAAATATTTTAATTAAATATTTTATTACGGTTATGTCTAAAAGACAGATTTCACCACCGACCTGTGCCGGCCAAAGTTAGGTCTCGCCTAAGGTAAAATCATTGCTCCGAACGCAACGGTGCCCTCGGATTTCTGATCTGAGCACCCATCCGGTAGTTATTCCACTTTTTTAGGAAAACCGCACGCGTGCGCAATTTAATTATTAAATTAAATTCAAACATTTTTTCCGGGCTCACCGGGCCTCGGAACTGCACGCCGTCTCAAAGCCTAGTCTAGAATTAATTCCCATATAATATTAAAATAATACATGGAAAAATCTGGGACGTTACATCACACCCACTGCAGGGCTTTTACGTCCCCGAAAATCCAAAACAATGGCTACTCAAAAATATGTGGGTAATGCACGCGAATCTGAGCCTCCTACTCCCACGTGCTCTTCTGGAGATTCTTGTGCTGCCACTGGACACACACCAAGGGAATAGCTAACCCATGAAGGATCTTCTCCTACCGATCCTCGATCTCTACTGGGTACTCTGCAAAGGTCGCCCCATCATCAATGTCCAGCTCTCCCCAGTCGATGACATGTGATGGATCATGCATGTACCTCTGTAGCTGCGACACATGGAAGACATTGTGTACCCGGTCCATCTAAGGAGGTAGAGCCAAGCGATATCCCACCTTGCCAACTCTACTCAAAATCTAAAAAGGGACCACGAACCTCGGAGATATCTTGTCGCCTCGGCCAAATCTCTACAATCCCCTTCGAGGTGAGACCCAAAGGAACACATGGTTTCCTTCCTCGAACTCCAGGGGCCTCCGCCTCCTATCGGCATAAGACTTTTTCCAACTCTATGCAGTCCTCATCCACTCTTGGATGACCTGAACCTTTTCTGTAGTAGCTCTCACCATCTCTAGGCCCATGAGTGCTGACTCTCCCAGATCAGTCCAGAAAAGTGGCGACCTGTAGTGTCACCCTTATAGAGCCTCGAATGGTTCCATACCAATAGTGGAATGATAACTATTGTTATAAGAAAATTACACCAGTGGTAGGTGATCCTCCCAGCTTTGACTGAAGTCAAGTATGCAAGCTCGAAGCATATCCTCCAGAACCTAGATGGTCCGCTCTGTCTGACCATCAGTCTGAGGATGAAACGCTGTGCTCAAGCGTAACTGAGTCCCAAAAGCTTCCTGTAATCCCTTCCACAGCTAGGATGTGAAACGAGCATCACGATCTGAGACTATCTTGTATGTCACTCCATGAATTCGAACTATTTCTTTCACTTAGAGGCGTCCCAAGCTCTCTACTGAACTCTTCTCCCCTATGGCTTGGAAGTGGGCCGACATGGTGAGTCGATCAACGATCACCTAGATGGCATCGTGTCCCCTGGACATACGTGGTAAACCCGTCATGAAGTCCATGGATATCCTGTCCCACTTCCACTATGGCACCTCAAGGGGATGAGTCAAACCTACTAGAACCTGGTTCTCAGCCTTTACTTGCTGACAAGTAAGGCACCGAGAGACAAACTCTACCAAGCCCTTCTTCATTCCAGGCCACCAGAACTAACATCGAAGGTCCTGATACATCTTTGATACGCCTGGATGCACCGCCAAAGGGGTTGTATGGAACTCCCTCAGAACCTCCTCCCGCAACGTTGCTGGTACTACCGTGCGCCCTCTGAAAAGAACAACGTGCTCCCCACCTTCTGAATATCCATCAGCAACATCGCTTGTGTAAATTTAAGCATTTAGAGTCTCACAGCTTGCATCCTCGTGATGTACTTCTCTGACTCGTTGTAAGAGTGGAGGGGTAACAACCATCAACGGAAGGTAAGCTCCCTAATCTCCATCCACGAACGATAACTGCTAGGAGGCCAACTGCCTCACCGCCTAATCCAGCAACTGCGAACTGGATTTACTACTGAGAGAATCGTCAACTACATTCCCCTTCCTAGGAGTATAAACGATCTCAAAGTCGTAATCCTGGAGAAACTCAAGCCATCGCCTCTGTCTCAAATTCAGATCCTTTTGAGAAAAGATATATCTGAGACTCTTGTGATCAGAGTAGAGGATAAACCGCTCGCCCATCAGGTAGTTCCGCCACATCTTCAACGTGAAGACTAACGCTGCCAACTGAAGATCATGGGTCACTTAGTTCTACTCGTGTGGCCTCAACTGACGTGTGCCATAGGCAATCACCTCTTGCCTCTACATCAGGACACAACCAAGCCCGGTTCCTGATGTGTCGCAGAACACTACGTACTCAACACCCTCCTACGGTAATCTCAAGATCGGGGTGCTCATCAAACTCTGTCTCAACTACTAGAAAGCCTGCTGGCATATCTCAGTCCACACGAAAGGATGCCCCTTTCGGGTCAAAGCTATCATGGGTGCTGCAATCCTGGAGAAATCAAGGATGAATCTCCGATAGTATCCTTCCAACCCAAGGAAACTTCGCACCTCCGTCACACTCCGGGGTGGCTCCCATGCTAGCACTGCCTCCACCTTGGCTGGGTCCACTGCTACACCATCTGTCGAGATAACGTGTCCTAGAAAATGGACCTCCTGTAACCAGAACTGACACATCGAGAGTTTCCCATACAACTGGTGCTCTCGAAGTGTGTCCAGAACCATCCTAAGGTTTCACGTGTGCTCCTCCTCGGATGCAGAGTACACAAGGATATCATCTATGAAGACCACTACAAACTGGTCTAGGTAGGGCTGAAGGATCGGTTCATGAGTCCCATGAACACTGTCGGGGAGTTCGTCATGACGAAGGGCATCACCAAGTACTCATAGTGACCGTAGCGACATCTGAAAGTCGTCTTCGGTATATCCTCTTCCCGTACTAGCAACTGGTGATAGCCTGATCATAGATCAACCTTCGAGAACCACCATGCCCCTCTCAACTGGTCAAAGATTTCATCGATCCTCGTTATTGGATACCGGTTCTTTACAGTCACCTGATTCAAGCGCCGGTAATCCACACATAGCCTCAATCTCCCATCTGCCTTCTTGGAAAACAGCACTAGGGCTACCTAGGGTGAAACACTGGGTCTCACAAAGCCCTTCTTCTGCATGTCTTCCAGCTGCACCCTCAGCTCACGAAGATCTGCAGGAGCCATCCGATATGCTGAAGCTGATATCGGTGTCGTCCTGGGTTGCAACTCAATACAGAAATCTATCTCTCGACGGGGAGGTAGCCCGGGGACATCCTCCAGAAAGATGTCCTCGTACTCAGCCACCACCGATGGAAACTGGAAACTCGTAACATCTGCTGCGCCAAGGGCTAGGCTAGCCAACTGATGTGAAATTGGTTGTGCCCTCCTATGCACGAGTCCATCCTGCGCTGCCTGGGTCTCTCTTTCACTGACAAAAGAGAACCTCGTTCCATCACTAAGGACACACCGCACCCTTCGCCTAAAACAGTCGATCTGGGCATGAATTGTGGATAGCCAATCCATACCAAGAATGACATCGTAAGGCCTCGACGCTACCACCAAGAGGTTCTAACCGAAACTCTCACCTCCAAGGGTCAGGTCACACTGTCTATAAAGGTGTGTGATCTCTGAATCTTCTGCAGTCGGTGTTTCTAACCGTAAGGGTCAAGTCAACGGCACAACTGGAATCTCAAGGTCTCGAACAAGATAAGCATCCATAAAAAAATGACTAGCACCTATGTCTATCAATAAGGCAGCCAAAGTAGAAAAGACACAGATAGTACCTCTAATCATTCCGGGAGTACCAGGGTCATAAGCCTCTGCTGCATGTAGTTGTCCCTGCCTCTGTCCACCAGCTCCCTAAGCCTGGGGTGGACCACCTGGGTGTGGTGGTGGTAAAAGATCAAAACGTCAACCACCTCCAGCTACTCTCCCAGCTCCCCTACCACGTTCGCCACCTCGTGTATCTATCTTCTCCACACGTTGCCTCTACCTCGGTGGTCCATCCACTACTCCCGTGTCAGTAGTACGGTGGGTTGTACAATCTTGAGTGAGATGTCCCCTGCCATCACATGAGTAGAATCGCCTCTCTCGAGGATGGCTGGATGCACCCTACGAACCATGTACGGCATATCCCTTGTCCTAGGATCTCCTCTGAAAACGTCTCCCACACCTGGGTCCCTAACATCGGCTCCCTGCTGCCGAGGTCTTTGCTCCAGCTTGCCTACTACTGACATCTGTCGGCTGTCTCTCCTCTGCCAAGAAGGTCTTGACCACCAGAGCCCATTCGAGCACCCCAGTATAAGTAGGAATTCTCATAGGGATGATGCTAGCTCAGATATCTCTGCTCAAGCCTCACTCAAAAGTCTGAGCTCTAAAGTACTGATCTCTGACCATATCCATAGAGTACCACGAGAGGTCGGTAAACCTCGATGAATAGTCAGCCACCATCATGGTTTCCTGATGGAGCTAAAGAAGCTCCTGTATACGTAATGTTCTTAGGGTAACCGGTGAAAACTCATCTCTGAAGAGATGCTCAAACTCTGACCATGAAAGAGTCACCTCGTCGTGGGTCTAGATAACCAAACTCCACCATCGTCCTGTCGAGCCCTGTAGAAGGCTTGTTGCCAGGATCACCATCTGGTTTGCTGGTGCCCTGACCAAATGGAAGACTCTGGTCACTTCCTCAAGCCAGTCCTCTACTGCTTGAGGGTCAGGCTCACCTCGAAACCTGAGGGGTGTATGTCTCTGAAACTCATGGAGTGCGCTCAGCCTACGCTCCTCCTCCACTGGTACTGCAGGCACTAAACACTGCTCCACAGGTGGCAGGATAACTGGCACACCAACTGGTGGTAAAAGTGGGGGATCTGGTCCCTGTATCGAGGCTTCATCACTGAGGGGGTCATCCTCGTGATCAAGCTGCTGGATCCTAGCGGGTGCGCGTCGCGAAGGCATCCTGTTAAAGAAACAAGATGTATCTTAGTTAGTGAGTATATCTGGAGAGCTGACTCAAAAAGGACATGGAAACCACAAACCATTACTATATGATGCATGTACCATTATTTTCCCCTGCAACTAGTGTTCTCGTGTTCCAAGTCGAAAAGAAAGTTATCAGAGTCCTGGTGTATGGATACGTCAGCCACCCGCACCAACACTAGGGTCCCTGGCCTGAAAGGAGAACTCGAAACACTTAACAATGCTTCCCTAAACCAATTAATAGACTCTCGGTCCTAATCTAGAACCGACCACCTCTGATACCACTCTGTCACAACCCATCCCAGTGGGGCCCAAGCGGCAACTCCCCAAGCCTGCCTCCAATAGGCTAGGGGCTGGTGACTAGCACCGAGTACGCATGCTACTAACATGGGAGGCATTGTCTATAAACCTGTACACACGCACACACATCTCCATGCCCACAGAGTTGAAAAGTAAAACTACCAAAAGGAAAAGATGCATGCATACACTAAAACCCAACCACAGAGTATGACAGGAAAGTAAAGTAAAAGAATGTAAAACCTTGGGCCAAAAGTACAAGCCCACCAAAAAGAAAGTCTATAACAAAGTCCAACCTATAAGTAAAGGTACTGGGACTGTAATCTGTAGCTGTAGGAAAACACCTTGGCCCGCCTGATCTCACTGAGCACCGTCCGGTCCTGGTCCACCTAGAATCCTGTCAAAAGCTCACTCGTCTGCACAAGACACGGCACGTGTGGGAAAAGCCCGTGTAGGGGTCAGTATAACAACACCCAGTAGGACACCCCGAAACCACAAAGGAAATACAACAAGGGAAACACCACAAAGGAAACATACAGTCAGCTCCACACAGTATATGTCTATAGAACATATCAAAACAATATCCAGATATACTCATACACAAATGACCATCGCGATACTGCCACTAGGATCCAGCTCGAAGATTCCACTAAGTATGCAACTGGGAGAACACACTCCTAGGTCCGAAGAGAGAGATACGAAGTACTCATTTCGGGAGAACGCAATCCACAAGTACTTTGAGAACACGATGCTCAGATGAGAATCACAGCCAAGTCATGGGGTGATACCGACAACTCAGTCTGAGCTAATCTGCTATGCAGAGGATCGGTGCCCGGGTAAAGTTGTTCACATCGATACCAAGAACTCTACCTAGGGTTCCAGAAATAAATAGAGGATCCGGCTCTAAGTCTCACAGAGGGGATTCCAAAAACTCTCTTCAGGAAGTTCTACTGAAGGGATAATACTCCTGAGTAAAGGCAATGATACCAAAACCTTTATGGGAAAACCAAGGGTATGAACCCTAAGAACTAGTCCAATTCACAGAAGACAAGTGGCTCAAGCCATGAAGAAAATGTTACACGGCGTGTAGTATGGTTACACGTCATGTTCCTTGACCCCGGGTACTGCCCGTGTAAATGGCCTGTGTCATTCGTTCAAGCTGTATAAAACCAAACTACACGGTGTGTAGAAAAAGTACACGTCGTGTTCTTTGACCCCGGGTACTTCCCTTGTAACCGGCCCATGTCATTCGGCTTGTCGGATAGAAAGAAACTACACGGCATGTAGAATAATCACACACCATGTCCGAGCACATGGGGCTCGCTCCGTGTACGCAGGCCATGTGCCCGTACACGGTCTTTGCCCGTGTCCGTGTACCTGCTCGTGTACTAGTACACGAGGAATCCCATGTATCTGGCTGGGTCTGGCCAGGGAGGGGTATACACGGCGTGTCTTTGGCCGTGTACTCTGCCCGTGTCCGTGTACTCCTGAAGTACATGCCATGTAAATCTGCCGATGAACACACGCCGTGTAGCCCATACTACACAGCGTGTAGTCATGAAATTTCCAGAAGTGTCCTCTTCCTCCGCGTGCCTCGGTTAATCCTCCGGATCTTGATCCAACTGTCCGATCATCAAGAAACTCTGGATTTGGGGTCGTCCCGCTCCTACAAAACCAATTTTGTCAATTTCGGGCTCCCGATCGGCCTTGATGGCATGTCTCGATCCATCCACATGAAAATTCTCGAAGAAAAGATATTCCAAACAACAACGATTTGTTTTCCGCCATCGTCGTCGCACCTCCAATAGGTCGTATCAAGGTTGGATCTTTGATTTCAGATCGTTGCGCCAAAAAACGAATGTGCAACGATCGAATACCTCCAAGAACACGTAGAATGCACACAAAGAATGCGTAGGAATCGGGAGAGAAAAACACAACAATGGGGAGGGAATAATCTCGATCGATGTTTGTGTTGATCTTGGTTCATCACCTTTATAAGGTTGAATGAAAACCAAAATAAATCCAAGAATCAAATCCCCACGATTCTCGCAAAATCTCATCCCATAAGAACGATCGATCCACGGGCTAATATGTTCATGGATTAGTCTGCTTTCGTTGTGGAAATCAAAAACGGAGAATAAATCACAAAAAAACATCCTACCTGGATCTGCGGCGTTCTTTGGCGATGATCCGGTCGCCACGTCGTCATCGCCGGTGAAAATCGTCAAGAATCGTCGTGTCGCGTCGGGTGGTCTTCTCCAGAGCTCTCCAGAGAAAATCAGAGTTATGGGAATTGTAACCCTACCCCTCCATGTGAAATCCCTATTTAAAAGAATAAAACATTTCGTTGCAACAAGGATAAAAATATTTTAATTAAATATTTTATTACGGTTACGTCCAAAAGCCAGATTACACCACCAACCTACGCCGGCCGAAGTTAGGTCTCACATAAGGTAAAATCGTTGTTCTGAACGCAACGGTGCCCTCAGATTTCTGATCTGAGCACCCATCCGAGAGTTATTCCACTTTTTCAGGAAAACTGCACGCACGCGTAATTTAATTATTAAATTAAATTCAAACATTTGTTCCGGGCTCACCGGGCCTCGGAACTGCACGCAGTCTCAGAGCCTGGTCTTGAATTAATGCTCATATAATATTAAAATAATACATGGAAAAATATAGAACATTACAATATTATTATATATTATATCTAAATAAAAATAAATTTAAATTATAATATTCTATGCACATAGGTAAATAAAGTGAATCTACTTAAATATTTTATAAAAAGTATCTTATGGATGATTATTTATAAAAAAAATACAAGTTAAATTATGAATCATATTTAAATTTTTTAAAATATAAAACATATTGTTTGATATATATACATAAATAATATTATTTTTGTTAATAGTGCTAAAATTTATTACTATTATTAGTAATTTTAAATTATATTAATTATAAATAATTATTATTCCAATTAATTATGTATAAAATATGATTATTTATGTTTTGGAAGGTATAAATACTTATAAAATTGTATATATAAATATGTAATTTTATTGGATTTAAAGTAACATAAGTTTACAATATTTTAATGCCTATATAAATGTAAATTATATTAATTTTTGTTAATTAAATTTAAAAAATTTACTATTAATAGAATTTTTGGTAGTTACGTATAAATTAATAATGTTTTTATTTAGGAAACTATAGTTTTTTATAGAATTATAGATAATTATATTTTAAAGTAATAAAAAATAAGGTTGAATATATTCAAATGTTTATATATATATATGTTATATTATTAGAATAAAATATTTCAAAATGTATATATTTGTAATTTAAATTTTGAATAATTAAATTTGAATATATTTATATATATATATATTATTATTATTATATATCATTATATATTATATTTAATGAAAATTAATTAAATTATAATATTAGATACACATCGGTAAATAATACAAATATATCTAAATATATATTTACAAATTGAAAAGATTAAATTTTGGAAAGTGGGTAATATAAATAGATGGATATATATTTCAATATTTATTATGTAGTAAATACTGTTATAGGTAAAATTATTATATGTAGAACATGATAATTTTCCCAAAAAAACATGTTCATAGTATTGTGTGATAACTTGTCTTTAAATGACAAACCAATGTATGATTGAAATTGCATGTATTTTTTTGTATGTGGTAAAATAATTTGTAATAATTTTAGTTTATTTTCATCATTGATGACCTACGTGTAATCGCGCTTTCTAAGTATGTAAGTACCTTTGTGTTCATGTAAAAAAAAATTGTATCCAAACCCCTAAACCCCCTTACTTGCATATGAGTAAAATTTTAATAAAAGGGTGTTCGATAAGAGGTGTTGTTGTTTAAAGCTGGATATTTACACCATTACTAAATGGATACTAATGGTTGCTAAAATCTGATAAAATATAGGATTTAGGAGTTCCCCCCATGGTTTTGGTTAGTTTATCAAATAATGATAAACCAATCCTTATAAAAAGTCTCAAGATCAAGTCATAGTTATTTAATCATAACTAATTAAAACACGTTAAATATATGATGATATAGTATAAATATATATTATGTTTTATTAAATTTTATTTCTAAGTAATCATGTTTATGTAAAAATACTACAATATTGAGGTAATTTATACTGATTAGGGTTTTAGATATGTTTTTCTACCTATAATAGTGTAAAATATTCATGAAATTTTGAATATAAATAGGTGTGTATATATAATATATATTAAATATAGTTATAGGTACAGCTAAAATATGTAGAACATTATAAATATCTTAATCAAACATGTTATCAGTATTGAATGATGACTGATATTGAGATGACCCTCTAATGTATGATTCAAATTTCATGTTGTATTTTTTCTATTAGATTGTTTAATTTGTAATAATTGAATAATCTTGTGATGACCAATCAATTTATGATTGAAGTTTAAAGTTGTGTTTTTTATGGTTATATAATTTGTAATTATTTCAATTTATTTTCCTTATTGATAACCTATGTGTTATCCCTCTCTCTAAGTAAGGAAATTTGTTTCCATGTAAAAAATGTTATGTATCACAAACCCGAAGACCCCCTTACTTGCATGAGAATAACATTGTAATTAAAGGTTGTTCGACAAGAGGCGTTGTTGTTTGAAGCTAGATTTTTACACCATGACTGAAAAGATACTGATGGTTGTTGAAATCTAATATAATAGAGGCTCCATGAGTTCCCCCATATATTTTGGTTGATTTATCAAATAATGATAAACCAATCCATAGAAAAAATCTCAAGATCAATACATGGTTATTTAATCATAACCCATTAAAAAATTTTAAACATTTGATGATGTGGTATATAAAATTTTATTAATAATATTTCCTAGGTAATCATATGTGTCAATATACTATAATGGTGGGGTAATTTATATTGATTAGAGTTTTAGATATAGTTTTCCAATTATAAGAGTATAAAATCTTCTTAAATGTGTAAAATTGGATGAAGTTTGTAAGAAGATTCATATTCACTTAAAACAGAGGGTTTTTCAATCAATAACTTATATTAAATATCAACATCTTCAATATCCTAAACGTCTATAGCACATTTATTATCCCATTCTTGATTATTATGATTTTATGGATGCATCATAATTGTCTAGGAAACAATTCAATTATGGTTTAATGGATTTATATGTGGTAATTTTAGATATTGATGAGGTGAAACAAACTACTATAGAACCATTTTATGGGAGATCTATTGAAGTTGGTACTTTATAAAACTCTCATTTATTTCTTTCTCATAAGAATCTATTAATAGAAACAAATTATGAATAAGATGATAAAAATATAGAAAGAACTATAGGGTATATCCACATTTATACACCTATTTTAATGAATGATACTTTATCTTATAAGGAAGTATATGAAAATGAATCAGTAGATAATACAGGTAAGGATGATGTGAGGAATGAACCTTCATATGTTATTTTGATAGATAGTAAACAACTAGTTAGTTATAATCATCCTACATTATTGACTTCCTTAGTTGAAGTAATATTGTCTGCTTGTCATTTTGAATGGGATTCATGAAACTAGATACTAAATTCCATGTCATTATAGGTAATAGATTGGCATCGAATGATAACACCATATATATTGAGAAGGAGTTTGAAAGTAAAATTACCTTGAAAATGTGATAAATAAATACCACATAGAGTGACATTTTTCATTTATCATTGATGATTCCAAGAAGTAAATGTCACAAACCAACCCGGGTCGACCCTGAACCGGTCACCTGAGCCAATCTGTGGCATGGACCAAGAGTCATTCCTGATCCTCCCGAGCTGGTTATAAGTTCTAGGGCATCAAAAGAGAAATAATGGGAATAATTTCACCCAAATAAAATAAATAAAGCTGCAAACAAAGGTGGAATAATGCAAAGTAAATAAACGACATGAAAAAATATAACAACCAACAACACCACACTAACCTTACCATGACCAAAACTCTTCGTGACCTTGAGATTCACTCTCCAATACACCACCAACTCTCACCCATGGTGAACAAGCTCGAGTTGAACCTGCAACAAAAACTAAAAATAAGAAAACACTATATGTTTGAGTATTAAAAGTTAGTAGGCATGCCCAAAAAACTATTCCAAAATCACTAACTTTAAATAAATAATTTACTAATTCCATGTTTGAACTAAATTATATAAAATATAGGTTTTCACATGAAAATTTCATTTCAAAAACAAGTAACATCCCATTTCCCTTTTTAATTTAAAATAAAGTTTAAAGTTTGTAGGAAAAATTCGCATTAAATTTTAAAATCATTTCTAAGAACAATTTAAAATCCAATTTTTAGTTGTTAAACTAGAAGAAAACCATACGCACACATAACACATAGTAAGGGAAATGGAAAAGGTGGTACATGGGGGCCAGAAACCAAACAAAGAACCTCAATCATCTACCACATACAAATAAGTGCTAAAGGAAACATGGTTGAACCTAGGAGCTCGTGAACAATCCAGAACGTACTATAAAAGTGACTCATCCTGAAGGCATTCCCTAATCAATGAAATCATAACACCCCAATGCCCAGTCTTCGCCCTACCTATCCTGGTCAAGGGACCCAATCCCATAGAAATAATAATAATATAGTGTCCCCTACTATTTGCCACTAGCCAGTGCATAATCTAAACTAGTGCAGCAATTATTCACAAAAAATCCACTTACTATGCGTGGCTCCCAGTCAACACATGTAACAAAAAGGGTGAACCAATCGATGCCAAATGAGCATCAAATCACATTCATAATTATAATATTAATTCAAACAATAGGAATCACCCAAGTCACCACATGGAATAACTTCTTGCCTTTTTAACCATTCAACCCCAAGGGAGCCACTTAGCATGGTCCTCCCACCAAATTCAAAGTAACCAATGCAAGATAATTATCCTTGAAGAGTTTTTTGTTCAACCATTTATTTTTAAAGTTCCAAACAGGCTTTAAACACTCTTCAAAAAACCACCCCTTTTTAAAAGTAACCAACACCTTTTCATTACAAGTAAAACCATTTTCAAATATCCAAACTCACCCCACTTTCATCTAGATCTAAAGGGGCCTTAAATAACATTTATTAAAAATACTATTTCTTAAGAGAAACAAAAACATTTTCTCATGTGTCGGAAGAAAACATTTCACATCAAACTAGAACCACACTTACAAATTCAGGAATTGAGTTCAAAGGCCAAACGATAATTTTTCACCATTAGCAACAATCCATCCAAAAAATATTTCTAGTGCAATGCAATGAAATAAACAGTTTCATTTCTAGAAAATCACTATTCTAAAAATAATTATTTAATATTATTTCACATTTAACAAAAATGAATGAAATTACAAGAAATTAATAAATTCAAAATTCAAAAGAAAGTGTAGGGGACTTACCTCAACTCGCAGCTCGAACATGATGACATAAAATACCTCGCACAGGTGCACAAGCATGTGCATACCTGTGATAGAAGTATTGCATAAATTCCTTGACAACACGTTGGAACCAAAAAAATAACTAAAAACACATAAACATTGATTTAAATAATCCTAATGAATAAACAGTGCAAAAACGACCTCTACTTGTCTTCAAAACATAATTTGCACCAAATGAACTCTTCAAAAAAACATGCCAAAATCAATAATGTAGGTGAAACAATTAACCAAACAAAAATTATCTAGAATACCATATAATTTATTCTAAAATAAATATTCTTGAAATTAAAACCAATTAATTAATATTTAATTAATGTAATTCATGAAAGAATTCAAGTACCTTTATATTTAAATGGGGATTGTAAAGGGTTCATACCTTAATTGATGAAGGACACAAAAAATTTGGTGTGAAACACCAAACATACCTCAAACGCACCTGTGTGAAGTTGAACCTAACCTTAAGAAACCAAAACGAACCCATATCCAAGGGATCTAATGAAACAAAATGACCCCCAATGATTGGGGTTTAAGCAAAATCAAACCCCTCGAAGGAAACCCAGACCAAACACTTACCGAAGGGAAAAACCATGGTCGAAGGGGGGTTTGTGGTTCTAGTGTGTGTTCCCTAGAAAGGGTAGTCACCAAAAAAAGGGTGGTGGCACCAGTAGGAGGAGTAGATGGCTGGATCGAGGCTAGTAGGAGAATTCATTGGATAGAAAAGAGGTCGGAGGGGGGAGAGGGTCACCGGTAAGAAAGGCCTACCAGAGGGCCAGTCGGAGAAGGCCGCACTAAAGATGGTCCCTGGCGGCAAAGAGGGGAGCATCCAGTCAGGGGTTCACCGAAACTGGGTGCGGCCGGGAGGTGGTTCGGCAGCTAGAAAGCATGTTGATATGAGGCAAAGGTGGTCAGAGGGTGCAGGTAGGAGGTCAGCGTCGAGGGAGGCACGGTCGCGACCGAGGGAGGTGGGCCAAGGGAGGCAACAGCTGCCTGATCGGCCAGTGTAGGGAAAGAGGTGGAGGGGTGGGGGATGGCCAGGGGGTTTGCTCACTCTGAGGGAAGTTAGGGGAGAGGGAGCCATAATGCAAGAGGAATATGGAGGTGTGCGGGAGGGAGAGTAGAAGGGTGAGACTAGTGCGTAGGGACAAGGAGCCGCGTAGGGTTAGGGGAAAGGAAAAGAAATATTGAAAAAAAAGAGAAGAAAAAAAATAAAAAAAATTGAAAATAAAACAAATAAAAATACTAAAACGTTAATCTATAATAATAATAATTATTACAATTATAATAATAATAATAAAAATCATAATAATAATAAAACAAATATAAAAATTATAAAAATAATAATCTTAACAAAAAAATTATTTAATAATAACAATATAATATTAAAATTATTTATTAGTGATTGCTTCATTCTTAATGATAATAAAATTAATAAAATTTTAATAATTATGACAATGTTACTGAAATTTTTTAATAATAATAATAATAATAGTCAAAATGATAAAAATAAAAAATGATAAAAATATACATTCCATTTTAATAATAATTATAAAATTATTAACCACAATAAAATTTTAAATAACACAATAAATTTCAAAATTTACTGATTTTAATTTTTTGAAGTTAGGAAGATCATGAAATTTCCTTGGCGAAGCCACGTGGGGATTCCAAAACACGCCCCACCTATGCGCCCAATGACATCTACTCAAAAACGCACCCTTCTGAATAAAACTCAAAAATATCATTCAGGATTCAACACAAACTTCAACAACAAAAATTAAAATCCAGAGAGATAATAAAATAAAATAATTAGATAGGTTAGGGTGTGACAATTCTCCCCACCATAACTCTTTTCACCCTCAAAAAGCAACAACAAGATCTAGACCCAAAGATAAAACTTATTAAGTGTCACCCACCTCCAAAAGTTTAAGCACCTCTATCTGGTCAATCCAAATAGACACCGAAAATACCATGAGTTACAACTCATACTAAAAACAAAAACACCTTAAACACTACCAAATAGAACCCAGAACATCCATTTCAACCAAGGAATGAAAGAACTAAACCACCTCTGACACTTATTCCCATAATCTTAGTTCAACAGAATCGTTGGGTGTACTCCAATCCCAACGTTTACTCAAAAGGGAGAACTTAGGATTAGGTGGTTCTGCATGAGACCACCCACCACCTAAAACGATACTCGAAACAAAACTCTGATATTGACATGGGGAGGAATGAACTAACTCCCCACCATAAGGATCGGGCTAACACTAAATTTATTCATGTGTAACTCTATGAGACCCACCTTGGGTCTCCCCACCATAAGAAATGACAAGATTAACCGAACTTGAAAACTTCCCACATAGACTGAAAACCCCCCATAATGAGGGGGAAAAAGGGAAGAGTAAAACTAATATAGCATCAAAACTACCTCCATCACTATGTCAAAAATATCACACCCTTAAAAAACACAAACCATTCCACGCTAAGAACAAGGATTAAACCAATGCCCTTTTACACTTCTTGGATTCTACTGACTACGTGTCAGCTTTACTCTGAGACCTATAGCTAGAGAACTGATGATTGAAGAATCTCCTACCACACAGTCTGGCTTCAGAAATTCACAAACATAATACACAAACTAGAATTCCACCAAAAACACTTCTAATAAAATAAAGGATTCAAAGAGTTTCAATAATAACTATTCTTACAACTAATGGAAAAAAAAGAAACACCAAAGAATGATATAATAGATGACCATTATATCTAGAGAACATAATACAGAGAAAACCCCAAACTGATCACAAACATTTTCATGATCCTTCTGACGGGCTGAGGTGACCTTTGATAATCCAGTTCTGGGTTCAACGTGCTTCTTGGAAACACCTTGAAAAAATTGTTTCAAGTGACCTAAACATCCACAGGTGTGGAAAGGTCTCGAATCACTCGAGAATGTCATCTTCTTGTGAACCTGCCTACCACACTGGTGATAGATCATGAAATTATGCTCTGAAGAAATTGACTGGAGGAATGAAGGCCTTTTAATTCACCTACTGGTACCATCAGCATTAGGTCGCTTCCCATTCTTCATATCATTATCATCTACACTGCTTCCCGATGCCAGGGGAGGATAATCCACCTCAGGACCTCCTACTAACTCAGCTTCAGCAAGAAATTATTTCCCAACAACATTTGAGAAGGTGGTTAGGTTAATCTCTTCCACTTTCGACTGTATCTCAGGTTGAAGCCCGAGCACAAAATGCCGAGCTTTCATGAGATCATTTCCAACATACCCTGGTTCATATGAAGCTAGGTCTAAGAAACGATAAAATAATTCCAACATTGATCCAACGACTTGATGAATACCACACAACTCTATCCTCTTCTTCACATTTTTCACCTCAGAGAAATATTATTGGATGAACGATGACTTAAAGAACTCCCAAGGGAGATATTTTCAAGGCTTACTTCATGACATGGACTTCCACTATTCTCAGGTTAGGCCTTCAAGCATAAACATAGCCAACTTCACCTTCAATAACATAGTAAACACGAGAAAATTGAAGTTCCTCTAAATATTCCACAACCACTCCTCTACCTCAATAGGATCTTCTTGTCCATAAAAGAGAGGAGGCTTCAATTTCTAAAACTTGAGGACATAGTTTATGGGCTGATCAACTGGAGGATTTTCTAAGGGCGCACCACCCAAAGCTATACCTTGGGCATTCATCAAACCTTCATGGGGGAAAACAATATGTAACATAGAAACAAATAACTTAATCAAAACATGGTCATTGTCATTTAAAATTCAAATTTTCACAACCTCTAAAATAAACATTACAAATAGTTTTCAAAATTAAAGAATACCCAAATGATTCACTAAAGGAAACTAGTGTCGATGAGTTACTCGGACATATGGTTGGAGGCCATACACCAGTCATGCCACTATCACAGAGAGTAGTCTAGGAAAATTTCTCCAGCTCCATGTGTATTTCTAGGCCCTATGAGCTCACGGGGCTACTTTCCCAACTCCATTTTCATTTCCCAACATAAAAAAAATTCACTAGAATCAAAGGACTCAAACAGGCCCGTACATCCCATGGTAACCTGAGGTTCGGAAGGATAAAGGGTTCATGAATTCCTTCCCTTCACTATTCTTCGAGTCCCAACAATCCTACTCCTTTTACCATGACAACCCAAAATAGAGAAGGACGCTCTGAAAATCTAGGTATGCTAAGAATTGACCTGCTCTAATACAATTTTTTCACAAACCAACCCAGGTCTACTTTGAACAGGTCACCCGATTAGATCTGCAGTATAGCCCGAGAGGCATTCCCGATCCTCCCTGGCTGGTGACAAGTGTCATGGAATCATCAAAGAATTAATGGTAATGATTTGACCCAATGAAAATAAATAAAACAACAAACAAAGGTGTAACAATGCAAAGTAAATAAATGACACGAAAAAGAAATAACAACCAACAAAAACACACTTACCTAACCACGACCAAAACTCCTCATGACCTCGAGAGTCACTATCCAATCCACCAACAACTCTTTCCCGCAGTAAAAAATCTCAAGTTGAACCTACAATAGAAACTAAAAACAAGAAAACACTATAGGCATGAGTATTAAAACTTAGTAGGCATGCCCAACAAACTATTCCCAAAGCACTACCTTTAAATAAAGAATTTAATAATTCCATGTTTGAACTGCATCATATAAAATATGGGTTTTAACACACACATTTCATTTATAAAGAAAGTAATAGCACATTTCCCTCTTTAATTTAAAATCAAGTTAAAAGTTTGAAGGAAAATGTTTCATTGCATTTTAAAAAAAAATTCCACAGACAATTTAAAATCCAATTTTTAGTTGTTAAACTAGAGGAAAACCATACGCATATACAACACACAGAAAGGGAAATGGAAGACGTGGAACACAAGGTCCAGAAACCAAACTAAGAACCTCAATTTTGCTCCACATATAAATAATCACTAAAGAAAATGTGGGTCGAACCTAGGAGCTCGTGAACAATCCAAAACATACTATTCATGTAACTCATCCTAAAGGCATTTCCTACTCAATGGCATCATAATGCCCAAACTCCTAATCATCTCCCTACCTACCCTAGTCAAGAGGCCCAATCCCATAGCAATAATAATAACAAAGTATCCCCTGCTATGGGCCACTAGCCAGTGTATAATCTGAACTAGTGCAGCAATCGTTCACAGAAAATTCACTTATTATTCTAGGTTCCTATGTCAACATGTGTAACACAAAGGGTGATCTAACTGATGCCAACTGAGCATCAAATCACATTCATAATTATAATAATAATTCATACAATAGGCATCACCTGAGTCACCACATGGAATAGCTTCTTTCCTTTCTAACCATTCAAACACAAGGGAGACACTTATCATGGGCCTCCTTCCACATTCAATGTAACCAAGTAAAGAGCATTATCCTTGAAGAGTTTTCCTCACAAACATTTATTTTTAAAGTTCCAAACAGGCCTTAAACACACTTCGAAAAAACACCCCTTTTTAAAAGAAACCAACACCTTTTAATTACAAGTAAAACCATTTTTAAATATCCAAACGCACCCCACTTTCATCAACATCCAAACAGGCCTTAAATAACATTTAAAAGAAACACTATTTCTCAAGAGAAACCAAAACATTTGCTCAAGAATCGGAAGAAAACATTTAATATCAAAACAGAACCACACTTAAAAATTCATAAATTAATTTAAAAGTCCAAATGGGTATTTTTCACCATTAGAAACAATGAATCCAGAAATTATTTCTAATGAAATGAAAAGAAATAAACAGTTTCATTTCTAGTAAATCACTATTCTAAAAATAATTATTTAATATTATTTCACATTTAATGAAAATAAATTAAATGAAAAGAAATAAATAAATTCTAAATTCAAAGGAAAGTGCAGTGGGGGACCAGCCTCGACTCGTATCTTGAACACAATGATGTGACATGCCTTGCACGGGCGCACAAGCATGCACAAGACGATGACCGCATTTTTTTGGAAACCTGCAAAAAAGTTGCAACCACAAAAATAAATGAAAACACCTAAACATTGATTTAAAATAATCCAAATGAATAAACAGCGCAAAAAACCACCTCAACATGTTTTAGAAACACAATTTTCACAAAACTAACTCTTCAAAAAACACGCCAAAATCAATAATGTAAGTGAAATAATTAACCAAACAAAAATTATCTACAATACCACATAATTTATTCTAAAATAAATATTCTCGAAATTAAAAATAATTAATTATTATTAAATGAATGTAAGTCATGAAATAATTCAAGTACCTCTAAATTTAAAGTGGCGGTGGAAAGGGATCTTACCCCAATCGATGAAGGACACTCGAAAATCGGTGTGAAACACTGAGCACACCTCAAATGCACCCATGGGAACTTGAACCTAACCTGAAGCAACTAAAACGAACCCATAACTAAGGGATTTAACTCAATAAAAATGACCCCCAATGACTATGGTTTTAGAAACCTAAAACCCCTTAAAGTAAACCCACACAAAACCCTTACTGATGGGAAAACCCATGTTCAGAGGGGGGGGTTTCGGTTCGAGTGGGTGTGCGTCGGTAAGGGTAGTCGCCGGAAAAAGGGTGGCAGTACTAGTACGATGAGTCACTGGCCAGAATGAGGCCAACAGGAGAAGTAGCTGGCTAGAAAAGAGGCCAGTAGGGGAGAGTTCTGCCGGTAGGGTGAGGCCAGATAGAGGGCTGGTCGGATAAGGCCGCACTAGAGCTGGTCGCCGGCAGGGAAGAGGGGTGTGGCCAGGCAGGGGGATCACAAGACCTGGGTGTAATAAGAAGGTGGTGTGGTGGTCGGACGGCATTCTGATATGAAGTTGAGGTGGCCGAAGGGTGCGGGTAGGAGTCAGGTGTCTAAGGAGGTATGGTCGCGGTCAAGGGAGACAGACCGTGGGAGGCGTGGGTGGCTTTCTCAGCTGGTGCAGGGAAGGAGGCTGGGGGTGGGGGAGCGCTCAACTGGGCGAGTTGTAGAATAAGGGGGATGGACAGGGGGTATGCTCGTGCCAAGGGAAGAGAGTGGATAGGGAGCCACAGTGCAAGAAGGAGATGGTGGTGTGTGGGAGGGAGAGGAGAGTGGTGCGGCCAGTGCGTGGGGAGAAAGATCTGCATAGGTTTAAGGGAATGGAAGAGAGAGAGAAATAAAAAGAAAAGAAGAAAATAAAAGAAAATAAAAGAAAATAAAACAAATAAAAATACTAAAACTTTAATCTATAATAATAATAATATTGACAATTGTAATATTAATAATGCTCATAATAATAATAAAACTAATATAAAAATGATAAAAACAATAATCTTAGAAAAAACAAATATTTAATAACAATAATAAAAAATTAAAATTATTTATTAACAATTGATTAATTCTTAATGATAATAACGTTAATAACATTTTCAATAATTATGAAAATATTAATGAAACTTTTTTATAATAATAATAATAATCGTAATGATAAAAATAAAAAGTGATAAAAATATTTATTTCATTTGAATAATAATTATAAAATTATTAACAACAATAAAAATTTTAAATAACATAATAAATTACAAACTTTACCCAAATAAAGGCAGATCACACAATTTATCTAGGCCAAGATGCACAGGGTTTCCATAACGCTCTCTGCTCATGTGACCAACGACGTCTACTCAAAAGTGTACACTTTTTGACAAAACTAAAAAATATCATTTGAGATTCAATCCAAACTTCAACAAAAAAAATTGAAATCCAAAGTGATCATAAAATAAAATAATTAGATAGGTTGAGGTGTGAGAGTAAAAATATTTTATTCGGTGTGAAAAATAGGGTCCAGAATATAAATTTTGAATTCATGTAATATTTAATACATTTTTTCATGTTGTAAGATAACCAATTTTGAATTCCCCACTAGTGGAAAAAACATTTAACACATCAGTATTTTTCATGTCGGTTCTATTTAACTAACGTGAAAATCTATAAAAATCAATTTATCATGTCATTTATACAATAACAGACGTGATAAATTGATGATAATCAATTTTTTACGTTAATAATTTTATAACCGAATTAATAAAAACTAAGATTAGCTTTATCACATCGGTTATTTTATAACCGACGTGACATATCAAATCCAGGCACTTTATCACGTCGATTCTTTTATAACTGACGTGATAAAGAAAATCTTGGCAATTTATCACGTCATTTATATAATAACTGACATGATAAAGAACTATTTATAAAGTCAGTTATAAAATAACCGACGTTATAAATAATTTTCTATGTCAGTTATTAAATATCCCATTTTATAAACATAAAAAAATATTTTATCACACTGGTTATTAAATAACCGATGTGATAAAGATTTTAAATGATTTATGGAACCCTGTATTAAGTCATTCTGTTTTCTTTGATTGGGAGACCTGCAACTCATCTCTCTCACATGAAAAACCTAGAAAGTATTCTTTGAAGTCGTTCCCTCCAGCATCATTTTTCCAACATCATTCATTATCCTTATTATCACTAGATCTATCAGGTCGACTCCCAACACTCAAGTTATCCTTACATGGCTCGGTTTCATTTTTTATTTTTCGTGATGCCCTAAACTAATTTTTTGAGATGTTATTTTTCTATATTTTTTCTTGCTATCATGGTAAGTTTCATAGTGTTAATTTATACCATGAAAAATTCTTTTCTCATAAAATAAACCCTAGAAGTGATATCATGCAAGTTTATGATTTTTGTGTGCTCTATCATGTGTGTGTGTGCGTACAGGGGGTGGGGGATGTCTAAGTGGGTGGGGGTGTCCAGGGGATGGGAGGTTGTCCAGGGGGTGTCAAAGGGGGTGGGCTGGTGTCCAGGGGGTGAGGGGGCTATCCAAGGGGGTGGGCGTGGTGTCCAAGGGGTGAGGGGGGTGTCCAAGGGGGTATGGGTTGTCTAGGGGGTGGGGGTGGTGTACAAGGGGGTGAGTGGGCTATCCAAGGGGGTTTGGGGTGTCTAGGTGGGTGGGGTGTCCAGGGAGGGTGGGGTTTTTCCAAAGGGGTGGGGGATATATTGGGGTGGGGCTATCCAGAGGGGTGGGGGTTGTCCAGGGGTGGGGACAGTCCAAAGGGTTGGGGGGCTGTCCAGTGGGTGGGGGGCTATCCAGAGGGGTTAGGTGATTTCCAATGGGGTATTGGTGTCCAGAGGGTGTCCAAGGGGGTGGGGGTGGTGTTCAGGGGGTGAGGGGTGAGGGAACTTTCCAAGGGGGTAGGGGTGTTCAGGGGGTGGGGTGGTGTCGATGGAGGTGTTTAGGGGGGTGCCCAAGGGGGTGCAGTGGGGCTGGTGTCTAGGGGTGGGGGTTGTCTAGGGGGTGGGGGTGGTGTTCAGAGGGTGAGAGGGTTGACCAAGGGGGTATGGGGTATCCAGGGGGTGGGGGTGTCCAGGGGTGGGGGGCATTCTATAGGGGTTGGGGGGCTGTCCAGGGGGTGGGGTCGGTCTAAGGGGTGGTGGTGTCCAGGGGGGTTACAAGGGGGTGGGGGTGGTTTTTAGGGGTGGGGGATTTCCAAGGGGTGGGTGTCTAGGGGGTGGGGGATATCCAGAGGGGTTGGGGGTTGTCCAGGGGTGGGTGGTTGTCTAAAGGGGTGGTAGAGTCTAGGGGTGTCTAAGGGGGTGGAGGTTGTGTCCAGGGGGGTTGAGGGGGCTTTCGAAGGGGGTGGGGGTATCCAAGGGGTGGGTGGTGTCTAGGGGTGAGGGGGGTGTCCAGAGGGTGGGGGTGTACAGGGGGTGTGGGGGTGTCTAGGGGATGTACAATGGGGTAAGGGGTGTTGGGTGGTGTCCAGGGGGTGAGGGGGCTTTCCAAGGGGGTAGGGTGTGGGGTTTAGGTGGTGAGGGGGTTGTCCGGGGGGGTGGGGGTGTCCAGGGGGTGTCCAAGGGGGTCGGGGTGGGGGTGGTGTCCAGGGGTTGGGGGTGTCCAGAGGGTGGGGGTGGTGTCCAGGGCATGACTGGGTTGTCTAAGGGGGTATAGGGAATCTAGGGGGTGGGGGTGTCTAGGGGTGGGGGTGTCCAGAGGGGTGGGGTTCTATTTAGAGGGTGGGGGTGTCCAGGGGGTGGTGGTATCCAGGGGGTGTCCAAGGGGGTGGGGGTGCTGTCTAATGGGGTGGGTGGCTGGACAGCCCCCTCACCCCCCTAGACAACACTCCCCCCCCCCCCGTACACCCCCCACCCACATGGACACCCCACCCCCTGGATAGGCCCCCACCCACTAGACACCCCCTACCCCCTTAGACACCCAGGACAGCCCCTACCCCCGTGGATAGCCCCTACCCCCTTGCACTGCCCCCACCACCCCACCCTACCCCCCTGGACAGCCCCCTACCCCCTTAGACACCCCCTTGGTATATATATATCCCAACATTTTCATTGTAACTGTTGTCATATTTTAACTTTAGGTTGTCTATTCCAATGGTTCCTGTAGAATTGTTGTTATAGGTTTATTTCAACTACTATCATGTCAATGGTGTGTGAAACCATTGGGGTATTCTATCCCAATTGTTTTAGGGGATATTCCAATGGTTTCAAATCATTAGGATATGTGTAATTTTCAGTAGTGAATGTATACATATTTTAATATTTATACTTCATATTTATTTTTTACGGAAGGGCGAATTTGGTATCTAGTTGCACCAGGATGTATTCTTTGGGAACCTTAAGAAGAAAGGATCCAAGATAAATTTAAAACTATTATATCTATCTATATTTTCTTTTTAAAATCATTTTCATGCATATATTTTTCAAATAAAAATTGATTTGTTTTATATTTCAAAATTGTTTTACATTCAAATTATGATATTTTTCATATAAATATATGTTTGTCTTATCTTAACAAGATGTATAATTTTGATATTTTTTATAGGTAATAATGATTTGAAGTTATATTATAGTACATTAAATGAGTAATGAATATGAGGAAGGTGTTGATGACTTTTTGAAATTCTCTAAATGAAATGTTCCAAGAAGTGACATTTTTTTATGTCCATGTCTAAAATGTTTGAATATGAAGAAGTTGAAAAGTAGAGAGATCAAAGATCATCTGATTTGTCATGTTTTTAATCCTAGTTACAACCCTTGGATTTGGCATGGTGAAACTGGACAGAATTTCAGATCTACTGATGATGATGATTTGCAAGATGGTAACTCTTATGGAATCGATAAAATGATTTGTGATATTGCAGCAGAACAAATTGAGATAGAACCAACAGTTTCACGTCTATATGGTGATACTGAAAACCCATTGTATCTTGGTTGTATGGATTTTACAGTTTTTTAAGTGGTGTTAAGATTCGTTAACATAAAGGATAAACATCTATGGAGTAACAGAAGTTTTACATAGCTACTACAATTATTGAAATACATTCTTCCAAAAGACAATGATCTTCCAGATTCACATTATAAGGCCAAGAAAATATTATGGCCGATGGGATTAGGATACAAGAAAATACATGCCTATCTGAATGACTATATGATATATAGGAAGGAATATAAATTTCTGTTAGAGTGTCCTAAATGTGGGACATCATGGTATAAGTTGAAAGAAAAATTGCAGGCTGATGAAGATATTACAAAGATCCCTTACAAGGTATTTTGGTATCTTCCTATAATTTATCGTTTGAAACTTTTATTTGCTAATTCACATGATGCAAAAAGGTTAATATGGCATGCTGATGAGCATATATGTGATGGAAAAATACGTCATCGAGCTGTTTTCCACAATGGAAGAAAATTGATGAGTAGTATCCTACATTTGGAAATGAAATTAGAAATCACAGACTAGGGTTGTGCACAGATGGAATGAATCCATGTCTAACCCTCAATAGCACACATAGTTCATGGCTAGTTTTATTGGTAATTTACAACCTATCTTCTGAAATTTGTATGAAGCACAAATATTTCATGTTGAGTATAATGATCTTTGGTCCGAAGTAACCCATAAATGATATTGATTTTCTCTTGTCACCATTGATTGATGATTTGAAAATTTTATGGGAGGACGGTATTAGGGTGTATGATTCTTATAAAATGGAATATTTTCAACTGCATGCAGTGCTTATGTTCACTATAAATTACTTCCCATCATATGGAAATTTGTCTAGATATAGTGTTAAGGGGCATAAAGCATGTCCAGTTTTCAAACAATAGAATTCATATTGTCAATTTCATCATGGGAGGAAATCAGTATACATGGGTCATCCAAAGTTTTTTCCTATGGTTCAATCTTATAGAATACTAAAAAAAGTCATTAAATGGATCACAAGAATTTGATATTTCTCCAAAACCTTTATCCCCTGATTTTTATTTTGCAAGGGTTGAAAACCTTGTTGTGACATTAGGAAAGACACAGAAATCTGGTAATGATAGACATATTTGGAAGAAAAGTTCAATATTTTTTGAGATACCATATTGTAGATATCATGAAGTGAAACATAATATTGATGTCATGAACGTGGAGAAGAATGTCTGCAACAGTTTGATTGGAACATTATTAGATATTAAAGTAAAGACAAAATATGGGTTGAATTCAATATTAGACTTACTATCAATGGGAATATGTTTGGAGTTATCTCCCACTCCTAATGGAAGATGAACATTTCTTCCCTCAGCTTGTCATATATTATCCAAGAGGCAGAAAAATATCTTTTTTCAGTGTCTTCATGATATCAAAGTGCCTCAAGGTTATTCTTAAAATTTAAAAAAGTTTGTATATTTAAAGGATTTGAATTTGAAAGGTATAAAATCTCATGATTGTCACGTCATGATGCAACAACATCTACCAGTTGCATTTTGTGGAATATTTCCCATCCATGTCAGAAAGGCTATAATGAAGTTGTGTTATTTTTTCAATTCAATTTTTAATAAGGTTATTGATGTGAATGCTATGAAAATTTTGGAAAAGGATGAAATTTCTATACTTTTTCAATTGGAAATGTATTTTCCTCCATATTTTTTTGATATAATGGTGCATTTATTGATTGATCTGGTTCGAGAAATAAAGCTTTCTGGACCTGTATATCTTTGTTGGGTGTATCCTTTTGAAAGGTATATGAAAATATTTAAGGGGTATGTTAAGAGTCCATATCAACTTTAAGCCTCAATTATTGAAAAGTATATTTCTGAGGAGGTTGTAGAGTTTTTTACGAGATAATTGGTTGCGGCGGAGCACATAGGTTTGCCTCTATCTCTCCATGAATTAATTAATAATAAGGGAAAGGGGATTCGTGTCTTGAAAGTCAAATAATTTTCAGCTGAACAGATGAATAATTTATAATTATATATCTTGAATAACATAGCTGATGCTCAACCATATATCACATTGAATATTAATGGGTTGAAACAATTTCACCCAATTAAGAAAGAAATGTGGATTTTAAATGAGCACAACAAAACATTTTTGTCATTGTTTAAAAAGACCATGCTTGGTAAATCAAATGTATTAGGGACATTAATATGGTCAGTGGGTGGTCTAAGTTTAAATGTGATAACATTGTCAGGGTATGACCTTAATGGCTATACATTTCATATGAAATCTCAGGACAACAGAATTGCAATTCAGAATAGTGGTGTATTGGTGTTTGCAGAAGAAATTCATTTTTAGAATTCTAAATAAAAAACGAATTTATACATAAAGTGTATATTATGGATTCATTGAATAAATATGGTAGGTTTATTACATTAAAATTAAAGTCCTTGTTTTTAACTAAAAAAGGTTTATCATTAACAATAGTGTCAGACACGATAAGTTTGGAATGACAGTTGTTAATCTAAATAGATTGGAAAACACAACAAATTCTTTTATTATGGAAACACATGAAAAACAGATTTTCTATGTAGTTGATCAATTAGATATGTAGTGGTCTATTGTTTTACAAGGGAAAAACATTATGTTGGTGAGGATGAACTTGATGAAGATGCTGATTTATGTTCGATCCCTACTTCCATTGAAAGATTAGTAGAACATAATGATGAGCATGTTGAAGACATGGTTTGTTCCATAAGGAATGATCATGATAAAGGAATTTGGGAAAACAATCCAGTTTTACATTCCTAATATTATAGGTAACATTTGTTTATTTCTTGTTTAAATTTATGATTTTCATAAAATTCTAGATATTGTAATTTTTTTTATTAAAATGCATATTAAAACCAATAAGTAGAAGTTTTTGTTTATTTAATTTTTTTTAGTTTATTTTATCATGTTTACCATTACATAAATTATATATCTATTATTTTTTTTGAATGACAATTACTTTACCATGTTTACCATGTTTACCATTTTTACCATGTTTACCATGTTTACCATGTTTACCATGTATACCATGTTTACCATGTCTACTATGCTTACCATGTCTACCATGTTTACCAAGTTAACCATGTTTACCATGTTTACCTTGTTTATCATGTTTACCATGTTTACTATGTTTACCATGTTTACCATAGTTTACCATAGTTTACCTTTACGTAACTTATATATTTATTTATTTTGTTGAATGAAAATTACACTACCATGTTTACCTTGTTTACCATATTTACCATTGTTTAACATTCTTATCATATTAACCATGTTTACTATTACGTAACTTAGTTAAGTTTTCCATTTTATGTTTACATTGGTATTGTAATATTTTAATTTGTATATTTGTGAACTAATGTTTGTTTTTTTATTTGAAGGATAATGACAGATCAATTAGTTGATCAACCACATGATTCTAGAGATGAGCATAATGATCATACCTCTAGGTAGTAACATTCACATGCTCTTCTTGATGTTCTCCAATCTTTCTCGTGTGCTCCCATAATGAAAAAGAAGATCTCAATAGTTGGTAAACATGGGTGCACATGTTTAAAAAAATTATCACTTGCCTGTATGCAGAACCAGAGGAAACTCGTTGAGTTTGATGAGAATGATATTCCTAGAGGCCCAAATGAAAAAGATTTTAAGAGTTTTGTATCAACTCAGGGTTAGAGAAAAGTAATTGTTTTGTATGATGATTGGAGAAGTATGGACAAAGCGATAATATCTCAATTATACGAGATGATTTTGGTAAGATATTTTTATACTTTTTTTCAAATTCTGTAAATGTTTCTAGTATAATATGTTTTACCTCTTCTTTATCATATGACATTTGATATTCCTGACACTGGAAGAGTCAGGAAGAAATGCTTATCGATGGATGCTAGGTGATGGAGTGATTTCAAATCAACCCCCACATTTGATTTTATTTTTTCTCATATGATTCATTACAATCCTTGTCATATATATCCTTTTATAGATGAAGACACATGGAGATAATTTGTTGAAAGTAGAAGAAAAGATTGATTTTTGGTGAGAGAAATGTAAAATTTTATAAGATTTGTTATATAAATGATCTTATTAAGGTTTTTTAATGATTTTTTATTCTTAATTTACATAAAACAAGGACATATCATCAGGAGATCCAATATAAAAATTTATACCCTCATAGTTTATATAGGGGAGGGTATACATTATTGGAAGAAAAAATGATGGTGGAAAAATTACAAAAAAACTGATAGCTTAGTCTTCAAGATCTGGAGAGTTTTCCCCTCCATCCCCTCCATCTAGACATGAAAAAGGAAGAGAGATCGGATGGTGAAAAAGGGGAAATATCTTTCAGAAGAATCAAGAATCGTAGCTGAGAGGATTATAAGATATTTATTTTATTTATTTAAGTTAACTATATTCTTTATATAATTTGAATCATTACAGAAATGTTCAATTAATTAATACTAGATTATCATGAGAAGTAGAGCTCCCAAGGGGTATTTACAAATGCTAAGAGGCAAGATATTTTATCTGTAGCATTGGGAAAGCCCGAACATCCTACTCATGTACGAGGATATCCAATGGGTGTATCGATAAGAAAAGTGTTTCCACACTCTTCAACTTATTCCATTGGGGGTGTTTATAAAAAAATAGAATCCTTGGAGGATGAAGTTCAAAATATTAATGCGATGATGGAGGAAAAGATTAGAGTGTTGGTAAAATCTATGTTTACAGACATGAAAAGACAATTTTAGACTACAGCTCCCACTCCTCCACCTACCCCTAAAGACCCCATTAATTATCCTCCACCTCTACTAGTATATCCCACGCCCCCACCTTATCCTGTGGACCCCATTTTTTATCCTACCTTTCCACTACAACTTCCTATTTATTGTGAGTTGTATGTTGATGATCCCCAACATCATATAGTTGCATATGGGATGGAATATTGTATAGGAGATACATTTCATCATCAACAGTTAGAGTTAGAGCATTATAGGGTCACTGTACATGATATTATAGACATATCTGCTCGAGTACCATTACCTACAGATGAGGTGACAACAGTTGGACATAGTATCGGCCATTTTTTTATTAGCCCATCCAGACTTCTGTGACTAATTACTATAGAGGTATGTATGTTATATCTTATATTTTATTTTTTTATTAAAGTTGTTTCAACATTTTAAAACTAATATATTTTTCTATTTATTTTTACAGGAATACTTCAAAGGTAAAGAAATATTGTATAGACAAACAAAAATACAAATGGTTATGACATCATATACATAATCTAGTAGTCTTGAAAGATTGTTAAGATATTCAGATTTTTTGGCAGATCATTATGAGTTTCCAATAGAATCTTGTTATTGAGGATGTGCTATAAATGTGGGGATAGTGAAAAATGATATCATGGAGCTTGTTTCTACAGATAAGTTGGGCATCAAAATGGTGAAAAAAAATTCTATATAAGTATTAACACCTTTTACCCGCGTTATATTTATTAAAAATGTATACTTATGTCTGTTTTTTATTAGTTATATTTATAAAATGTGTGAGAATAATGAGCAGACAGATGCATATGGATTCATGGACCCGAATTTGATTTCCCCTGAAGCATGTTTATTGGATGAGGAACAAAGAATTCTTTATATTGATGAAAGATTTGAACAGAATATAATCCCACAATGTTGGATGATTCCTTTTTGTGAGAGGTATGAAACATATCTCTAGCAAAGAGTTCACTATCTTTTAACATAAAAACCCACTAACCTTAAATTTTCTTTTATCAGTGATCATTGGATGTTAGGTTTTTCTTTCCCAAGGGAGAAAACACTTTATTGGATATGCTCTGTCCATGGAGATGTGTGGGAAAGTATTAATAATATGTTGGAAAAGTAAGTTTCAATTTCTAAATAGTTTTATATATTATAATCAATTTTAAATTTATCCCATTTGTATTATTTTCAAACAAGGGATGGGTCTAATTTCGAAAAAAAACACAAAGAAAAGGAGTGACAAGATCAAATATGTAAAAGTAAAGGTAAATATCCATTTATACTTTGTACTTTTTGATGTATTACATAAAAATTATATTTTGAATTTACACTCAATTAAACAGAATTGTCATGAACAACAAGGCATTGTCGAATGTGGATATTATATGTTAAGATTTATGTATGAAATAATTACAACTAGAACACTTGTGAACTTTAACCTGGTAAGATTTCCTTTTAAATTTTACCATAATATTTCATTTGATTTATTAATTATACATGTTAACTATTATCCTTTAATTTGTAGCTATTTGATGACCCTCAACCCTATAGTGCTCAAGAGGTAAAACACTTACAAGTGGAATGGTTAAATTATTTTACAGGTCTCAGTGGATTTTAATTTTTTTGTAGTGTAAAATGTAATTTTGGATATTGTCATTATAATTGTGTATCTGTTAGTCATTTGGGTTGGATTTAGGTTTTTTTTAGTTGACATTGTAAGTTTTAAATGTTATATATGTGAATGTTTAATTTTTCTCTGCTTCTTGTTTTGGTCTAGTTATAATGGTTTTTCTGGTATGGATTCTGGTCTTGGGGGGGTATCCAAGGGTGTGGGGGTGTCTATTGGGGGGGTCCATGGGTGTGGGAGGGATGTCCAGTGGGGTGGGGGTGTCCAGGGTATCCATGGGGGTGGGAGGGTGTCCAGGAGGGTGGGTGGGTTGTCATGGGGGTGGGGCTATCCCGGAGGGTGGGGGCTATCCAGGGGGTATCCAGGGATGTGGGGTGTGTCTAGTGGGGTGGAGTTTCTAGGGGTGTGGGAGGGTTGTCCAGTGGAGTGGGGGTGTCTAGGGTATCCATGGGGGTGGGAGGGTGTCTAGGAGGGTAGAAGGGCTGTCCGGGGGAGTGGGGGCTGTCCAGGAGGGTGGGGGATGTCTAGGGGTATCTAGGGTTGTGGGGGTGTCCAGTGGGGTGGGGGGTTTCCAAGGGTGTGGGAGGGTTGTCTAGTGGGGTGGGGTGTCTAGGGTGTCCATGGGGGTGGGATGGTGTTCAGGAGGGTGGGAGGGTTGTCCAGGGGGTGGGGGCTATTCAGGAGGGTGGGGACTATCCAGGGGGTGTCCAGGGGTGTGGGAGGGTGTCCAACGAGGTGGGGGTTTCCATGGGTGTGGGAGGGATGTACAGTGGGATGGGGGTGTCCATGGGGGTGGGAGGGTGTCCAGGAGGGTGGGAGGGATTTCTAGGGGAGTGGGGGATGTCTATAAGGGTGGGGGCTATCCAGGGGGTATCTAGGGCTGTAGGAGGGCAGTCTAGTGGGGTGGGGGTGTTCGGGGTGTCCATGGGGGTGTGAGGGTGTCCATGATGGTGGGAGGGCTATCCAGGGGGTGAGGCTATCTAGGAAGGCGGGGGCTGTCCATGGGGTGTATAAGGGTGTGGGGGTGTCCAGTGGGGTGGGGTTTTCAGGGGTGTGGGAGGGCTATTCAGTGGGGTGGGGGTGTATGCAGGGTTTTCATGGGGATGGGAGGGTGTCTAGGAGGGTGGGGGATGTCCCGGGGTTATCCAGGGGTGTGGGGAGTATCCATTGGGGTAGGGGTTTCCAAGGGTGTGGGAGGGTTTTCTAGTGGGGTGGGGCTGTCCAGGGTGTCCATGGGGGTGGGATGGTGTCCAAGAGGGTGGGAGGGATATCCAGGTGAGTGGGGGGTTGTCCAGGACGGTGGGGGATGTCCAGGGGGTATCCAGGGGTGTGTGGGTGTCCAAGGTCTCCATGGGGGTGGGAGGGTGTCCAGGAGGGTGGGAGGGCTGTCCAGGGGGATGGGGTTGTCCAGGAGGGTGGGGGTTGTCCAAGGGGTGTCCAGGGGTGTGGGGGTGTCCAATTGGGTGGGGGTTTCTAGGGGTGTGGGAGGGATTTCTAGTGGGGTGGGGGTATCCAGGGTGTCCATGGGTAGGAGGGTGTCTAGGAGGGTGGGAGGGATATCCAGGGGTGGGGGCTGTCCATGAGGGTGGGGGCTATCTAGGGGGTTTCCATGGGTGTGGGGGTGTCCAGTGGGGTGGGGTGGTTTTCAAGGGTGTGGGAGGGTTGCCCAGTGGGGTGGGGGTGTCTAGGGTGTCCATGGGGTGGGAGGGTGTCCAGGAGGGTGGGAGGGCTGTCCAGGGGAGTGGGGGGCTATCTAGGAGGGTGGGGGCTGTCCAGGGGGTTTCCAGCAGGGTGGGGGTATCCAGGGTTGGGGGTTTCCAGGGGTGTGGGAGGGCTTTCCTGTGGGGTGGGGTGTCCAAGGTGTCCAGGGGGTGAGAGGGTTTCCAGGAGGGTGGGTGGGTTGTCCAAGGGGTGGGGGTGTCCAGGAGGGTGGGGGGTTGTCCAAGGGGTGTCCAGGGGTGTGGAGGGAGTTCAGTGGGGTGGGGGTTTATAGGGGTGTGATAGGGATATCTAGTGGGGTGGGGTGTACATGGTGTCCATGGGGTGGGAGGGTGTCTAGGAGGGTGGTAGGGCTATCCAGGGGAGTGTGGGTTGTCCAGGCGGGTGGGGGTTGTCTAGGGGGTGTCCAGGGGGTGGGGGTTTCCAGGGGTGTGGGAGGGTTGTCCAGTGTGGTGGGGGTGTGCCCAAGGTGTCCATGGGGGTGGAAGGGTGTCCAGGAGGGTGGGAGGGTTGTCCAGAGGGGGGGGGGCTATCCCGGAGGGTGGGGCTCTCTAGGGGTTGTCCAGGGGTGTGGGGGTATCTAGTAGGGTGGGGGTTTCCAGGGGTGTGGGAGGGTTGTCCAATGGGTTGGGAGGTTTTGGTCTGGTTTCGGTCTGGTTTTGGTCTATTTTTTTCTGTTTCAAGTCTTCTTTGGAAGGTCATATTTGTGGTTGAATGGTTTTATTAAAAAAAATTGGTTTTTACATCCGTTATTTTATAACTGACATAAAAATTCATGGGAATGGGCTTTAACATCGGTTATTTGAAAATCAACGTAACAAATGCAAGGGAATGGTTTTTTACATCGGTTATTTGAAAATTGACGTAATAAATGGAATGGAATAGTTTTTTACATCGGTTATTTATAACCGACGTAGTATATGTGTTTTCAAGCCAGTTATTATTTAACTGACATGAAAAAACACTTGGCAAACTGGTTTATCACATCGGTAAGGAAAATAACCGATGTGATAAATGCTTTGGAGGTATATTTTATTACGTTGGATATATAATAACTGATGTAACAAATTATATACCATGTCGGTTATTTAAAAACCATCGTAATAAATCACAACTCTGAAGCGTTTTCTAAGTTGGTTTTTTGGGACCGATGTAAAAAATGCTTCTGATTTTTGGTTTTTACATCGAATTTAAAATAACCAATGTAAAAAACAATATTTATAACGTCTCATGTAATAATTTTCGAAAAAATCCAACATAAAAAATAAAAAATAACCACCGTAAAAAATGTTTTCTACAATAGTTACCACATTCTTTTGAACATCCAAGATTTTCATAGTATCAATCTTCACTGGATGCAGATTTTATATCAACAATTATTATAGAGATGATATGAACATATAAAGATGTTTTTGTGTCTATTTTCCAAAAAATTAATACAACAGTTTTTTAAATACAAGATATCCTACAAAAAAATTTGGAATCCAGAATAAAAGGAAATTTTTAAAGTCTATGGTGATTGGGATGAATCATATTCAGTTTTACAAAAACTAATGGTATTTTTTCCTCTAAAAAATCATGTTATTTATCATTTGTACATTTTTTTTGTCTTCCCAGATCTCCAAGTTGATCAAACAAAGGTAAATTTAAATATGTTTTCTTGGGAATTCAGGACAAGTATCATTTCACCTAATTAGTATAAAAAATTCATTCATGTTAATGGAAATTTTCTTTATTGTAAGTATATAGTTGTTAAACTTATTGTTACTATGCTAGATAGTAATTATGATCCTCTAACACTTGCATTTTCTATTATTTAAAAACAAAATTTAGAATCATGGAGTTGGTTTTTGTATTTTATACGCATCCATGTTACAAAAAATATAGGGATTTTGTCTGATATTTTATTACCATTAAGATATTATAGAGGCTATTAATATTAATTAAGTTTCATGGTGAGAACCGGATGCTTATCATCAATATTTCATTATATATTTTTCTATTAATGTTCATAAACATTCCAGAGTTGAGGCAATAAAAAAGGTGATCCTCAAGTTGGGTATGTTTTCTTAAACATATATTTTTGTAAAAAATCAATATCCTTTTAAATAAATTTTTATCTTCTAGTTTCAGCATATTATCCACAAAAAGGAATTTTTGATCAATGACTTTAAGAAATATGAATGGAAAATCAAGATGAATATATTTATATGATGTCAATTTTGAAGAAAAAATGGTCATTATCATATTATGGTGGAATGAGATATGGTCGTATGACCACTAATATTTGGGAGTGCATTAATGGGGTCTTCAAGGGTGTTTGTAAACCACCAATCATTGGGTTACTATATGAGACATTTTATAGATTTTTGGAGTATTTTATTGAACAGTCTGAGTAGGCCTGCTATAGGATGCAAGATGGAATGCATTTTATTCAAAATTTCAAAAGATACATTGATATGATACTGAAAGACGCATCAATGTATCATGTATAAAACTTTGATTGGGTAGATATCCACTTTTTAGGCAATAGAGTTCCTCAACCTTCTCATCAAAAAGATTGGTTGAGTGTTGGTTTTCATATTGGAAATAAGGTACTATGATCATGATTCTTTCCAGACATTGAGATATCTCTATGTACATTTCATTGTAGCTTTTTCATCAATAAACATATCATAGGAACCTTGTATTGACCTAGTGCATCATGTGAGAAATTTGGTTGACTATTATCGTGAACCTTGGATGCCTTTGGGGATTTTCATACTATTACCTTACCTTCTAATTATCCAACTATGGTCACTTATATTATTAGGTTTCTCATTCTTTCTTCTTTAGTTTTGGATTATTGTATTTCTAAATTTTTTCATTTATGAATTTTTATAGTGCCTCCTAATATTACCAGGTTTCACCATCAAGGGTGATCAAAGTCTACTCATATGTGAAATAAGATGGAATAACCTTGAGAATAGGGATTGGGACTATGATGTAGCACTTTTTACACATAAGAGAATACTCATAAGATATATATCCAATTGGAAGGAAAGGGGTCTATTTCACACCATATTTGATCAAGTTTATGTGTTTTATGATGAATTTTTATATATTTTTTTAGGCTTTTTCATTTATAGATACTTTTATTTATGTATTGTTTCATTTCAGGAATATTTCATCTTTGGATCGTTCCATTTATGGTTTAAATCATAAATAATTTATTGATATTTTAACTATTAATAAATTAAATAGATAGAATAAATGAATAAAAATACGTTCAACCTCTAAAATAAATTTATTTAAATTTGTCCTTTAAATCACACAACTAGTTGAATATATCATGAAATCTCTTGTACTATGTGGGATTTTCATCATGGTTGATATACACAAAATTATTTATAATTAAATTAAACATGATTATAGATCACTAAAATAAGAAATTTATGGAATATTCCAACAATATTAGTCACATATATTTTGACACTATTTTTCATCATAATGATTACTTAATAAGACTAATTGTCAGCCTCGTTTTTCTTCATTAGTTTTTTAAAACATATTTTACAAATTGTATTAAATTGACTATAAAAAAATAGTAATGATATAAAATATAGATATGGAGGGCCCTCCATTTCTCAAATTCCATGACAGACATGTTTCATATCTAGTTATAGTGGGATGTTCAGTTCCTACTTTGAGTGTATGAAGGTCTCATAATTTCCATCATGTTTCACCACCTCCTACCAAAATACCTCTTCTTCATCGTTCTGGGTTATATGGAATAGCAATGTGTAGCTTCACATTCATCGATCATTAGTTCATTTCTACCCTAGTGTCGATATGGAGGCCAGAGACACATACATTTCATTTTCCAGAGGGAGAGATAACTATTACACTTAAGGATGCATACATTATTTTGGACATCCCCATTGACAATGTGGTTGTGATAGAATGAGTCGATGTGGATTAGTTTAATATAGTTTACAAAATATTGGTAATTGGGGTCTGGGAAGATAGTGGGTCTATAATCAAGATTCAATTTTTCATGTCATGGATAAACGAAAAGTTTACCTATAACGAACCATACTTTGCATACATTGTTAATACTTCAAAATTGAATCACACTTATTACAACATATGACAAAACCACAAAGGACCGTATAGGTATAGTGTCTTTAGAAACTGGGAAACATAAACAACTGGTTCATAAATCTTCTACAGTGTCTCCCATTTATTTCATCATATCTAGGGTCCTTTTTAGCATATTCTAATTATATCCATCTTCCTGACCTGGGGAAAAGAAAACATAAAAGGGTGAGCTCAAATGCTCATCAAGGGAAAATAAAGGAAATAAAAATCATATCATATCTTTTTGAAAATCATAACCTGAAAAAGAGATCATAATATCTTAACCTGGAATAAATCATAGAAGTGAAAATGAGATCCCCATAATCATAACATAAAACTTGAAACTTTGTGGCATGCACACATAAACATGGAAAATCATTTCTTGTTATTCATGACTCATTGCCAAGACTATCTTAGCGGACAAAGTCCATTTCTGAACTGAGTTCACTCCTCGTTTCAGTCCTGTATCACTGAACCGAAATAACCTTTTGTTCCATCCATTTCTATCTCATGAGATATAAATCTTTACCCAATTCATTGGAGGGAGATATAGGTCCCACCCATCTTATAATTAATCCTTTCTTATGTGTGCCACATAATCATAAATCATACATCATCGCATAACACATGTAACAAAAATGGGATTCTTGAAACATCATGACATCATAAAACAAATCATATAAGGTAAATGACTTCATAAAAATAATTCCCTCACAACATAATCAAATCAATGTAATAATAGGGATAAAAACAGAACCCTTTATTATCTTAGATGGAAAATAATTTTGATAAAACACTTGAACTCCATTCTTGAGGAAAATATCCTTTCTTCTTCAAAAACATTTTTCTTTTCTTAACATGTCATACAATTATAAACTTAAATAATTTGATTAAAAATAAACTTGAAAACTTGTAAAGGAATATCCATGCCATATAAGTTAAAAAAAACATTCTTCGTACTTTTTTCAGAAAAGTCAAAAGGTACCTCGTACGAAAAACGACAAAAGATTCCTTTCATATTCTTTACTAAAAACTCACCGAAGGGTAAAATTTTATTTAAACTATTGTAAGTGGATGGAAACAATATTAAATATTTAGGGAACATGGATGTGGATGATAAAATACACCCCAGTAAATGCCAAAGTAAAAACAATCTCGGATAAAAATGAGATTGTGATATTTTCCCCTTACCTTAGGTCCGACTTGCTTTGTAAGTGTCCGAACCTCCTTTATAATGATTTAAATAATGTTATTGACTTATTCCAGAATCATACTTATTTTTATGATATCATATATGGTCATATTCTTCGCTTCTTAGTAGTAATATTTCATTGCTACTTGTTATTCGGGTGTTTATAACTTTTTGTTCTTATACGTGTTTTGTTGAATAAGTTCTTATTATTATATTTAGGTTATAGATACCTCATTTCCAGAATGGTATTAGTGTATTATATATCATATTCATTCATTCAATTCATTTATATAATCATTATGAAGTGAATATCATGTAGAACGAGTCACATCACATCGTGGAGACGGTATTCCGTACGTACGCACGAGTGATGATATCGTTCCTATGATCGTGGAATTGTATTGGAGTATATATATATTATTTCAGTATCAATATTACTTTATAATAATCATAAATATTTACTCATTACACCATTATACCCATCCTTGTAAGGTGATGGTGGAAAATAGATTACACCACGGCGTGGAGACGGTATTCCGTACGTACGCACGCGCGGTGATTTCATTTTTCCATAGGATGGGTAGAAGGTGAATTAGGGTTGTTTCATATTTATAATAACATATCAGTATGTAAGTAATACTGATGTTATTACTTTATCATGAAACAACTAAAGAAGAAGAAGTTGAAGAAGAGAGAAATTGAAAAGATCGGTAATGGATATTACCTCTTCTTTGGAACGCCTCTTTGAATCCTCCACTTAGGGAACTAAGATTAGTCTTTGAAGAAGACCAGGACCTCTAGGATTATTCTAGGGAAGTGGAGAAGGGATTTTGGCAGGGGTTGGCCGAGATTGAGTGCTCAAATTTGTGTGAGGAGGAGGGGAGGAGGTGCCTTTTTATAAGGGAGGAGAGGGGCACCTTAGGAATATCTCAAAATATTATTTTATATTAAAGTCAAAATCGGTTTATAATGGTTCCAAAGGGTCTTATTTCGAAGCTAAAGTGGGGATGGGTCTACATCCTATCATCCAATAGGATTTATACAAGTTTAGGTTATTATTTTAACCTTATCAATTAGATTTAACTCTAAGTTAAATAATTTAACTTTTACCGTGTCTTTTTGTTTTCTTACACTATATGGTTAATAAACTTACTATAACATGCCAAACGAACCCCAAATTGTTTATTATTAATATATATATCCTTATCTAAGTTATTTGGCCGAACCTTAGATTTTTAGGAATAAAATAAAAATTAATAATATAATATTTGATTTAAAAACTATTTTGTATCAATTTTGACACTATTTGATATATGATTTTTGTGAAAGTCATAACAGAATTATATGTTCGAACCAAGTTGATTAAATCAACACTAATATATCATAGTAACCTTTAAAATTAGTGGAATTCATAAAAAGTCTCAAATTACATTTATTTTGGTGTTTATAACATCAATTATGTCAATATTTCATTAATAAGATAATTACTACATCATCACTGTGTCATAAATAAATTAAATTATTTAATGTCTAAAAATTATAAATAAAATACCATTATGTAGGAAATCTTTTTATATTTATAATTAATATTTATAGTCGAATTTATCTTATGTATAACCCCATATTAAAAATGATTTACTTATTAAACTTTGATTTTAACTATTTTAACCCTTCTTTAAATAAATTAATAATAAATGTCCTAATCTAATCCAAGTGGGCCTAAATAGTCATATTTTATTCCTAAGTTTTTTTTTGGTCGAATTAAACTTATACAATAGAATTAGGACATGTGTTAGGGTAATAGTAATATCATATTTACCCTTAGTTACCCTATTTACTATTAACCGCGGTAAAAAAAAGTAAAAAGTTACTATTTACCAAAAAAATTATTTTTATCTCATTGAACCACATTTTACTTACTGATATCAACTGTGTCTATAGTATTTTCGAAATTCCATTCACAGAAGTGGTAAAATTAAGTTTTATGCAAAATTCAGTTTTTAACCTACCACTTAGTGGTTTCACTATTCATCAAAAATTGAAAGTTTTCAGAAAAATACCAAAATTTCACCCTAGGCTAATTTCGGTATTCCGAATCCAAAAATGAAGTCCATTTTAAAAAATAAAATTTATAAAATTTCAAAAAGTGGTTATTACTATTCATAACAGCTAGTTTTAATAATATTTTAATAGCATATCGTTGTTTAGTGAAACTCAGTATTGTGTACGATGCAAGCTATCGGGGAAGGTCGTGATTGCGTTTAAAGTAAGCCAAGCTAGTATGTAGTGAAAGATTACTTTGATGATATATAAAAACAAAATATTACTCATAAAAATCTCGGGTGTTACATTCTACCCCCCTTAAAAAGAATTTCTCCCTTGAAATTCGTCACTTTGTAACAAACAGATGAGGATACTTCTCCCTCATCATATCCTAAAGCTCCCATGTAGCTTCTTCAAGTTGGTGGTTCCTCCATAAAACTTTCACCAATCGAGTGGTATTGTTTCGTAGGAATTTTTCGCTACGATCCAGAATATCTATCGGTTGTTCTTCATAAGAAAGATCTTGCTCCAGCGGTACAGCTTCTGAGCTGAGTACATGTGAAGGATCAGGTATGTACTTTCTCAGGAGAGATACATGGAACACATCGTGAACTTGAGAGAGATTCGGTGGAAGCTCCAATTGGTACGCTACCTTTCCAACACGATCCAGTATTTCGAAAGGACCGATATATCTAGGGCTCAACTTTCCCTTCTTTCCAAATCTCATAACCTTCTTCCAGGGAGATATTCGTAAGAACACTTTATCACCCACTTCAAACTCTAGGTCTTTTTTTCGGTTGTCAGCATAACTTTTCTGTCGACTCTGAGCAGCTCTTATGTGTTGTTGAATAGATCTGACCTTTTCTGCCATTTCATCAACAAGATCAGGTCCTAATAGCTTTCTTTCCCCAACTTCATCCCAGCAAGTAGGAGTCCAGCATTTCTTTCCATAGAGAGCTTCATAAGGAGCCATCTAAATACTGGAGTGAAAGCTATTATTATAAGAAAATTCCACCAAAGGTAGGTGTTGATCCCAACCTCCTTTGGAATCCATAGAGAAAGCTCTCAACATATCTTCTAGGGTTTGAATTGTTCTCTCAGACTGACTGTCTGTCTGGGGATGATAAGCAGTGCTGAAACTCAACTCTGTATCCAGAGTATGCTGAAGACTTCGCCAGAACATCGAGGTAAATCTCGGATCTCGATCAGATATAATAGAAAGTGGTACTCCATGCAAGCTTACCACTTCCTTTACATATATCCTGGCAAGCTGATCTAGAGATAAATCCTCTCTAATAGCAATGAAGTGTGCAGACTTTGTAAGACGATCAACTATGACCCAGATAGCATTATTGCCTTTGGATGTTTTAGGAAGTCCTGTGAAAAAGTCCATAGTGATGTTTTCCCATTTCCATTCGGGTATGGGTAATGGTTGTAACATCCCCTTAGACTTCTATCTCTCAGCTTTAACTTGTTGACAAACCAAGCATCGAGAGACATATTCCGCAACATCTCTTTTCATGCCATCCCACCAAAAGTACTCTTTCAGGTCCCTATACATCTTCATGCTTCCAGGATGAATAGAGAATGAAGAACTATGAGCCTCATCCAGCAGCTCCTTCTTTAATTCGGGGATGGGAGGAACACAAACCCGATTCCTGAACTATATTATCCCATCACAATCAAGGTTGAATTCCGGAACATTTCTCACCTTCTTTTGTAACTCGACATCTTCTTTCTGTGCCTCTTTAATCTTCACATGTATATATGGTTGAACATTCATTTGAGAAAGATAAGATTTTTCCCCTTCCATTATAATTCCAAGATCCATCCTTTGTAAATCCATAAATATTGGATCTTTTGTGATCCTCATCATGGATAAACTAGCATGGTCTTGTCGACTTAATGCATCTGCCACCTTGTTTGCTTTCCCAGGGTGGTAATGGATTGAGTAGTCATAATCCTTAATCAGCTCCAACCATCTTCTTTGACGCATATTCATCTCCTTTTGTGTGAAAATATACTTTAAACTTTTATGATCAGTATAAATATCACACCTTTCACCATAAAGGTAATGCCTCCAAATCTTTAATGCAAATATTACCACAGCCAACTCCAAATCATGTGTTGGGTAATTTTGCTCATGGATTTTCAACTGTCGTGAGTCATAAGCTATCACCATATCATTTTTCATAAGAACACACCCCAATCCCTTCTTGGATGCATCACTGTAGATCACAAACCTTTCTCCACTACAAGGCAGTGTGAGCACAGGTGCACTGGATAACCATCTTTTCAACTCCTTGAAATTCTCTTCACATTCCTCTGTCCAAACAAACTTAACTCCTTTTCGAGTCAACTTGGTGAGTGGATTATATAATCGTGAAAAATCTTTTACAAAACGTCGATAATATCCATCCAAACCAAGAAAACTTCAGATCTCAGTTACTGTTGTTGGTCTCGACCATCTTTCGATAACCTCTGTTTTTGCTGGATCCACAGATATCCCCTCTTTTGAGATTATGTGACCCAAAAATTCAACTTTTTGAAGCCAAAATTCACACTTGGTAAATTTGGCATAAATCTTATCCTTTCTCAGGGTCTTCAATATAATTCTCAAGTGATCTTCAAGCTCTTCCTTTCTCTTTGAATAGACAAGAATATCATCTATAAAGACTACCACAAATTGATCAAGATAGTCTCTAAAGACTCTATTCATTAGATCCATGAAGATAGCAGGGGCATTAGTAAGACCAAATGGTATCACTATAAATTCATAGTGTCCATACCTTGTACGGAAAGCCGTCTTTGGTATATCCTCCCTTTTGACCCTTAATTGATGATACCCTGAACGAAGATCGATCTTGGAAAAGTATTGAGCTCCGCGTAGTTGGTCAAATAAGTCATCAATGCATGGGAGAGGATATTTTTTCTTGATAGTGATCTTGTTAAGTTCTTGATAATCAATGCAGAGTCTCATTGATCCATCTTTCTTCTTAACAAATAGAACAGGTGCTCCCCAAGGTGACGCACTAGGGTGTATGAATCCCTTATCAAGATTCTCTTGGAGTTGCTTCTTCAATTCCTGCAACTCAATTGGGGCCATTCTATAAGGTGTCTTTGAAATAGGAAAAGCACCTGGTACGAGTTCTATTGAAAACTCAACTTCACGATTTGGTGGAAGACCCGGTAATTCCTCCGAAAAGACATCATAAAACTCCCGTACGATGGGCATATTCTTAATCGTGAGTTTCTCACCAACCATTTGAGATAAATAACCTTCATTTAGTGGAATCAAGACCCATAAGATGGAAGGAATTTCCACTGGAAGGTTATATTCATCCTTGCATCGATAGACGATCGTAGATTGATCTGGAATATGAAGTGTGACTTCCCTTATTTGGAAATTAATATGATCTCCATGTAGAGAAAGACAATTCATGCCAAGAATCACATCAAATTCAACTATAGGAAGGATCACAAGATTTGCAGGAAGCACTTTCCCACAAACTTCAATTGGAGAAGAATTATAAACTTTTGATGCGACTGTTGTGCCATTAGGTGTTGTCATAGCTAACTCAACATCTAATTGTTGAGGTAATACGGTGATACCCTTAGAAAATTCTTTAGAAATAAAAGAGTGGGTGGATCCAGAATCAAATAAAACATTTTCTACTTTAGAGTGGATGGTAATTGTACCTTTCACCACTTCGTTATCGTACTCCACATTGCTGATAGAAATTGCATGTGACTTTCCTTTGTCTTTAGACTTAAGATTTTGTTGACGTCGACCATCATCATCAACCCTTGGATTTGGGCATTGATTGGCATAATGCCCCATCTTCTTGCACTTGAAACATTGAAGTATAGTAGGTTCATTCTGTGTATCCCTTCCTTTGTTTGCATCATTAGACATATTCTTCCCATTATCGCGGCATTCAAATGCCCGATGACCTTCCTTTCCACATTTGAAACATTTACTTATCCCTTTAAGACAACTCCCTCCATGTTTCTTTCCACACTTTGAGCATAAGGGAAAGATCATCTTCTTTTCAGTGTGCTCTTTAGATTTTCCTTTGAATTCCATCTTCCTCTTCTTATCAAACCCATTTGACTGATGGGTTACTCCAATCTCCATCTCGACTTTGAGAGCACATCGAACGATTTCCTCGTAGCTATTGAAGTCCCTTATGGCGAACGCCCTTCGAAGACTTGGTTTTAAGCCACTAAAGAATCGATCGATCTTACTCTCAGGTTGGATAATAATACTAGAAGCGTACCTTGCAAGTCTTGTAAAATTTGCTTCATAGGTACCAACAGATTCATCATCCCTTTGCTTCAGATCAAGAAACTCTTTATCCATCTTTGTTCGGAGAATACGAGGGAAGTACTTATTGAAAAATAAGTTCTTGAACTCATCCCATTCCATGGACTCGATTTCATCCCTTTGCCTCGTATTCTTAATAAGATTCCACCATTGATCAGCATCTCCTTCCAAATGATACACTGCTAGGATGACTTTATCATGTTCAGAACATTGAAGAACTGAAAATATCTTTTCAGTAGTACTAATCCATTGTTCAACAACTAATGGATCAGTAGACCCGCTGAAAGAAGGTGGACGCTGCCTCATGAAGGATTCAACAGAATTTTTCTCCTTCCTTTGCTCGTTTGGAAGTCCTGCATGATTCATAGCTTGAGAAAGTTGTGTGAGCATGGCTACAAGATTTTTCATTCCAGCTCCCATATCGTTTGGTTTCTCAGGGGGACAATCATTGCATTGCCAATCACATTCCGCATTAACACGGTTCCTTCAGGTTCCAGTCATTGACTAAAACCAAGAAGAATAGTGTGAGCAACACTAATTATAATAGGAAAATCACATAATTCAAGAATAAAATTTTCATGCTTAAGGTCTTATCCTAGGTTATTCATGGCCATTTCTAAAACACTAAGATTTTGTTCTATGCTTAGACTTATCCTTAGGGTTCTTACTAAGGCTTTCACATCCTAGTTTCCAAAGGTTGACTATACCTTTCCTCTGATACCAACTATAACGACCCATACTTTACATACATTGTTAATACTTCAAAATTGAAGCACACTTATTACAACATATGACAAAACCACAAAGGACCGTATAGGTATAGTGCCTTTAGAAACTGGGAAACATAAACAAATGGTTCATAAATATTCTACAGTGTCTCCCATTTATTTCATCATATCTAGGGTCCCTTTTATCATATTCTACTTAATATCCATATTCCTGACCTGGGGAAAAGAAAACATAAAAGGGTGAGCTCAAATGCTCAGCAAGGGCAAATAAAGGAAATAAAAATCATATCATATCTTTTTGAAAATCATAACCTGCAAAAGAGATCATAATATCTCAACATGGAATAAATCATAGAAGTGAAAATGAGATCCCCATAATCATAACATAAAACTTGAAACTTTGTGGCATGCACACATAATCATGGAAAATCATTTCTTTTTAGTCATGACTCATTGCCAAGACTATCTTAGTGGACAAAGTCCATTTCTGAACCGAGTTCACTCCTCTTTTCAGTCCTGTATCACTGAACCGAAATAACCTTCCCTTCCAGCCATGTCTATCTCATGAGATATAAATCTTTACCCAATGCATTGGAGGGAGATATAGGTCCCACCCATCTTATAATGAATCCTTTCTTATGTGTGCCACATAATCATAAATCATACATCATCGCATAACACATGTAACAAAAATGGGATTCTTGAAACATCATGACATCATAAAACAAATCATATAAGGTAAATGACTTCATAAAAATAATTCCCTCACAACATAATCAAATCAATGTAATAATAGGGATAAAAACAGAACCCTTTATTAACTTAGATGGAAAATAATTTTGATAAAACACTTGAACTCCATTCTTGAGGAAAATATCCTTTCTTCTTCAAAAACACTTTTCTTTTCTTAACATGTCATACAATTATAAACTTAAATAATTTGATTAAAAATAAACTTGAAAACTTGTAAAGGAATATTCATTCCGTATAATTTAAAAAAAAATTCTTCGTACTTTTGTCGGAAATGTCAAAAAGTACCTCGTACGAAAAACGACAAAAGATTCCTTTCATATTCTTTACTAAAAACTCACCGAAGGGTAAAATTGGATTTAAACTATTGTAAGTGGATGGAAAAAATATTACATATTTAGGTAACATGGATGTGGATGATAAAATACACCCCAGTAAATGCCAAAGTAAAAACAATCTCGGATAAAAATGAGATTGTGATATTTTCCCCTTACCTTAGGTCCGACTTGCTTTGTAAGTGTCTGAACCTCATGTATAATGATTTAAATAATGTTATTGACTTGTTCCAGAATCATACTTATTTTTATGATATCATATATGGTCATATTCTTAGCTTCTTAGTAGTAATATTTCATTGCTACTTGTTATTCGGGTGTTTATAACTTTTTGTTCTTATACGTGTTTTGTCAAATAAGTTCTTATTCTTACCTTTAGTTTATATATACCTCATTTCCAGAATGGTATTAGTGTAGTATATATCATATTAATTCATTCAATTCATTTATATAATCATTATGAAGTGAAGATCATGTAGAACGAGTCGCATCACATCGTGGAGACGGTATTCCGTACGTACGCACGAGTGATGATATCGTTCCTATGATCGTGGAATTGTATTGGAGTATATATATATTATTTTAGTATCAATATTACTTTATAATAATCATAAATATTTACTCATTACACCAGTATACCCATCCTTGTAAGGTGATTGTGGAAAATAGATTACACCACGGCGTGGAGACGGTATTCCGTACGTACGCACGCGTGGTGATTTCATTTTTCCGTAGGATGGGTAGAAGGTGAATTAGGGTTGTTTCATATTTATAATAACATATCAGTATGTAAGTAATACTGATTTTATTACTTTATCATGAAACAACTAAAGAAGAAGAAGTTTAAGAAGAAAGAAATTGAAAAGATCGGTAATGGATATTACCTCTTCTTTGGAACGCCTCTTTGAATCCTCCACTTAGGGAACTAAGATTGGTCTTTGAAGAAGACCAGGACCTCTAGGATTATTCTAGGGAAGTGGATAAGGGATTTTGGAAGGGGTTGGCCGAGCTTGATTTCTCAAATTGGTGTGAGGAGGAGGGGGAGGAGGTGCCCTTTTATAAGGGATGAGAGGGGCACCTTAGGAATATCTCAAAATATTATTTTATATTAAAGTCAAAATCGGTTTATAATGGTTCCAAAGGGTCTTATTTTAAAGCTAAAGTGGCGATGGGTCGAAATCCTATCAACCAATAGTATTTAGGAAAGTTTATGTTATTATTTTAACCTTATCAATTAGATTTAACTCTAAGTTAAATAATTTAACTTTTACCGTGTCTTTTTGTTTTCTTACACTATATGGTTAATACACTTACTATAACATGCCAAACGAACCCCAAATTGTTTATTATTAATATATATATCCTTATCTAAGTCATTTGTCCGAACCTTATATTTTTAGGAATAAAATAACAATTAATAATATAATATTTTATTTAAAAACTATTTTGTGTCAATTTTGACACTATTTGATATATGATTTTTGTGAAAGTCATAACAGAATTATATGTTCAAACCAAGTTGATTAAATCAACACTAATATATCATAGTAGCCTATAAAATTAGTGTAATTCATAAAAAGTCTCAAATTACATTTGTTTTAGTGTTTATAACATCAATTATGTCAATATTTCATTAATAAGATAATTACTGCATCATCATTGTGTCATAAATAAATTAAATTATTTAATGTCTAAAAATTATAAATAAAATTCCATTATGTAGGAAATCTTTTTATCTTTCTAATGAATATTTATAGTTGAATTTATCTTGTGTATAACCCCATATTAAAAATTATTTACTTATTAAACTTTGATTTTAACTATTTTAACCCTTCTTTAAATAAATTAATAATAAATGTCCTAATCTAATCCAAGTGGGCCTAAATGGTCATATTTTATTCCTAAGTTTGTTTTTGGTCGAATTAAACTTATCCAATAGAATTAGGACATGTGTTATGTTAATAGTAATATCATATTTACCCTTAGTTACCCTATTTACTATTAACCGCGGTAAAAAAAAGTAAAAAGTTACTATTCACCAAAAAATTATTTTTATCTCATTGAACCACATTTTACTTACTGATATCAACCGTGTCTGTCGGATTTTCGAAATTTCATTCACAGAAGCGGTAAAATTAAGTTTTATGCAAAATTCAGTTTTTAACCTACCACTTAGTGGTTTCACTATTCATCAAAAATTGAAAGTTTTCAGAAAAATACCAAAATTTCACCCTAGGCTAATTTTGGTATTCCGAATCCAAAAATGAAGTCCATTTTGAAAAATAAAATTTATAAAATTTCAAAAAGTGGTTATTACTATTCATAACGGCTAGTTTTAATAATATTTTAATATCATATCATTGTTTAGTGAAACTCAGTATTGCGTACGATGCAAGCTATCGAGGAAGGTCGCGATTGCGTGTAAAGTAAGACAAGCTAGTATGTAGTGAAATATTCCTTTGATGATATATAAAAACAAAATATTACTCATAAAAATCTCGGGTGTTACATTACCTATCTAGCCAATGATGCTGATGAGATCACAGTGCTGAGATTTTCATAGGAATTCATTATGGGACTTATTAGAAATATGATCTTCATCGATCATTATACTACATTTTTCTATTTGATGTATTTACTATTACTAGAGGACTGAGACCATACAAGGAGGTATAGTTGGGGGTCTTCATGTCTTTCATATACCTATAGAGTGATATGAAATTCATTTTATATAAATGAGATAAAGATTGATAGATGTGTTATTCTTTTCTTGATATGGATATGGAAATAGATCCATTTATTATCTCAACCTGCCCACACACCACTACTATCCAATATTTTATGGTTTTCCTTGCATTGATGATGGTATATCTTTCCTTCCTTATTATATGAAAATCAAATGTATAAGTTTTGATTATGAAATATAAGTATAAAAATGTTTATCTATAGGTGGAGTAAGGCACATTGATATTTAGATACTTCCAAATTTTATCTCTATTATCACAGACTTATACTGGATAGTATTAAACTGTATGACATACGTCATCATCATCAAAGTTACTTTTTTATTAAGAAAGAGACAAGACATCCAATACAAGAATCAGAAGCCAAGAAGTCTAAGGAGGTCTAAAGTGGTGAAGGTCAAGGGAATCCAATCTAATCAGATTGACCACTTTGGGTTTCAAATAGAGGATATCATGTATACAACCCAGATCATTACCAGGGATTTCCAATGATGCCATACAAGAATCAGAAGCCAATAAGTTTAAGGAGGTATGAAGTGGTGAAGGCCGAGGGATCCCCTCTAATGAGATTGACCCATTCAGGTTTCAAAGAGAGGATATCATTTATACAACCCGGATCAATACCTGGTATTTCCAATGACACCAGGTAATCCGTCACTTGGTTACACTCATGCCAGGAATGCATTACTTTGATGTTGTTGTTGATCATTCTTTTTCACTTTTGGGTAATATATATGATAGACCATGTAGGAGGGAAAATATCATTCAGGACATCATGTAGAATATTTGATTCCATTTCAACTTCTGATAAGTTTAAACCCTACTAGTGGCAAAGATTCATACCCATGAGCATGGACTTGGCATCGTCCTGAAGAGAGGAACCATGGCCTAAGAAGGAGGAGAAATCCAAGCAGACTGATCCCCTAGATTTATGGACATCCCCACCCCCGGGCAATACTTCCATCCTGCAAGAACCTTCAGTGTTGAGTTTTAGGCCCCTAGAGTGTGGATTCCATCGCACCTAGAGGTCATGGGAGATTTTTTCAACTACATGGACATCACGTGAACCAGATTTCATCCACCATAAAAAGGGGGAATCCCTCCAGCTTCTAGTGAGCCGGGACAAATCAAGGAGGGTTTTCTTAGTCCTAGTGATGATGGAATTTCTACTAGAATATACCCCCTCATGTCTAAACTTATTTCTGGATTTCCAAATAGACCAGCACCCCGCCAGAAGGATCACCGTGTGCGCCATCTTCTCCGGTCCTCTATCTCCTGACCCATAAAACCACTTATCCAAGAAGGTTAGCTCCAACAGGTTATTGTCATGAAGTCCTATGAAATCCCTAAAGGCTCTCCACAAATCACACGCCCATCCACCCTATAATAATAGGTGATCATCACTTTCCTCCTTGAAGTCATTACATCAGGGACACCAAGAAGCAAGAGGGATGCCACAACGTTTAATATTTTTGTCCATGGGGATGTCCTGATACCTAATCCACCATATCAGAAAGTTTTGTTTGGACTGAATCACCTTGGGCCAAAGTATTTCATTATATCTAACTTTATCCTCTGTGATAACCCTAGACGGACGATAATCCCAAGTGGTGAAATCCCCCGATGAAGATGGAGTGAAGACAAAAAGGTCAGGTTCCTACGACAAATCAATGATATTGAAGAAATCATTTTGGTCATCATCCAAAACAGCCTTAATGAATCATTGTTTCATACTGTCCTCCCTTAAAGAAATGGTGGGAGTAGGGAACCCCGGGAAAATGAGCACTGTCCCTGCCCAATTGAGGTTCCAGAAAAAAAATTCCCCCATCCTGATGATCCACTAAGAGTGAAAACTAATCTCTAAAAACATGTTACAAAAAGTAGACCGTAATGGAGAAACTCGTCCCTCCATCGGGGAGTGATTACAACATAGAGGATGCATAATTTTCCCCTACAATGTTCTCTGTTCTAGCGCTTCCCAAGCCAACCTTCCATGCATGAAATTGAGGGTGTAATTCAAGCTATGTACATTAATGCCTCCTTCCATAGTAGGCCTCACAACCTTACCCCATAATGCTTAGTTATTTTTTCTTTTCGCAATAGGATCCCAGATAAAACCGGCTAGGATCTTATCAATACTGGAAATGACACCCTTTGGCACCTTCACTATAGAGAGATCATGGATAGGAGTTTCCAACAGAATGATATTGATGAGAGAAATGTGACCTCCAAAATACAGAAAACTATTTTTTCAGTTTGGGATGTGCTCCGAAATCTTTCTTGAAAGAAATTCTAAGTCTCATATCCATAGTCTGCCAGGGGTGATGGGTTCCCCAAGGTATTTCATGGAAAAACATCCCCTTTACATGGAAAGGGTGATCTGAAACTCAGAAGACCTGCTGGGGGAGCAGTTTTTAGGGTTGAATAATAGGATCTTCTCTTTATTGATAAGTTGGCCACTCTAGTGGCAGTAATCCTCTAAAAGGTTGTCTAGGCCTCGGATAGATTCCCCCCCTATTGATAAAGACCAGGGTGTCATCCATGAACATTAAGTGATATATGGTCATGTCCCTCATGCTCCTATGATAGGGTAGAATATCTCTATTATTGATTCTCTTATGAATGAGCCGACTGAGAACCTCTTGTGTTATGATGAAAATACTAGGGTACAAAGGGGCACCCTATCTTATCCCATGAATGGCTTTGAATAACCCAAAGGACTTTCCCAGGAATGAGACCACCATCCACGGGGAGCTGAAACAATTGAAAACAAGGTCACTAGTCTAGTAATAAAAACCCATACCTTCTGTAACCTTGATGTTTAAAACCCATTCCTCTCGATCGTAAGATTTATTCATGTCCATATTTAGGGCCACATTAGAGTCACGGGTTTTTAAGTTCATATATCTAATCATATCTTGTGCAAGAGAAATATCACCTTAGATGGACCAACCCCTCACAAAACCATGATGCTCCATGGAGATCCACCTTGGAAGATTTATAGACAGCCTGGAATTAATAAAACTTGCAAGCACTTTACAAAGAATTTTTCACATAGACACTAGTCTATAGTGCATGATAGATGAGGGGTTCCTATTTTTGGGAATGAGAATCATAGTAGTGGCGCATGCAATCCGCAGAAAACTACCACCCCTGAAGAAGTCCTCGATGGCCAAAATGACGTCCCCCTTCCCCACATCCAAAGATGTTCTATAGAAGGAGCCCAAGAAATGATCCGGTACCAATGCACTTTTAGAGTAAAGATTCATCATGGAATTATTAATCTATTTTTCCTCTGGAAGAGAGATGAAACCATCATTGTCCTTATCAGAGACACAATGGGTAATAACCTTGAAAATACCTTTATCATTTCTTATATAACCAGTGGGCATACGAATGTTGGGACCAGTCAGCAAATCCTTAAAATATGAGGGGGCTATACCTCCCATGGTATCCCTATCATCTATGTAAGAGCCATCATCTAGAAGAATGTTCGATTTGATTGGTCTCTTCCTCTCTTTAATACATCCATGAAAACATCATGTGTTTATATCACCCTCTCAAATCCATTTGATTATTGAAGAGTTATTAGCCAGACACTTCTAAGACAATATCATAACAGCTAGTGCTTCCTTTCTGATAGAAAGATGCTCAAAAGAATGGTCTTCCCACTCCTCTTACAGCCGAGCTTCGAGCCACTCAACCTCTTGCATGGCATTGTTGATCTCACTTTCAACTAGAGGGTGTTCTTTCACCCATGAATGGAGTTGAGACTTGAGGAGACACAATTTATCATGAATGGGAACCCACAGGACACTCTGTCTAGAAGAATATCAAATACCACAAACCACATCCTAATATCCCGGTTTACTGACCCATTGTTGGAGGAAATGAAAATTGCCCTAATGATCCTACTCGGGTGAAAACAAAACCAGCATAGGGGAGTGATCAGATATGTCATGAACCAGGTGACTCACCTTAGAGTTGGAGAACATGGAGATGGATTCTATATTGGCCAGACATCTATCCAATATTTTCCACGAATGGTGATGGCCCGTTCAGTTGTTGCACCATATAAATCAGTCTCCTAAGAACCCCAAATCAATGAGGACACTCCCAGCAATGAACTGTGTAAACTCCCTATTTGACCTCCTCTAAAAAGGCCCACGACCTTTCCTTTATCTGGATTGGCGATGATATTAAAATCCCCACCGACAAACCATGGATGATTTCCTAGGAGAAAAGCATTAAGATCACTCCAAATCATAGTCTGTTGGAGGAGATCACAGCTCCCATACACAAAGGTCATGAAATTAGGGACATCACCAATACTCATTTAAGTAGTGATTAATTGGTCACCTACTTGGATAAGCTCCACAGAGGTACTCTTGTTCCAAAATATCTAGATATGGCTATTAGAAGGTTCATCATGCAAGGATCAATGCATCTTAAACTTCCAAGTGAATTTCCTAATTCTGGCAGGGGACTGCTTGTGATTGATGATGGCATCAATAGCAGCCTTGTGTTTTCTTAAGGCAAAGGAGATTAAATGTAATTTAACCCGAGAACCAAGACCACAGGAGTTCTAGATGAGTGTTGAAATCATTGGAAGGATAGGCCTCTAGCATTGTCCCTAGAGCTAATAACCACCTTGAAATGGGAGAGTGATCCCTCCTTATGGTTCCTTTATTTTGAGAGAGTGAAAACACCCTCCCAAATAGTCACATTTCTACCAGATGAAGAAATGAGCATTGTAGTGCAGATATTTGATGAGCCTCGAGCCTTGAGGATAGGTGGGGTAGTGCTATCTGAATCCATGTGGATAGAAAATAGGGGTACAATCTGTAACTCATGACAAAAACCAAGGGGGGTGGATCAGGATGTACATCATTTGTGGAAAGATTCATTCTAGAGGAGACACCCTGAGGCTTGGGGGTGAAATCTAGTAGGCCAAGGGGTGGGTGTGGTAGGTCTAGAAGGTCTGAAGAGAAGGGCCTTAGCCCATAAAAACACGCTTCCATGCACACATCCCTTAGAAAAGATTAAAGGAGAGGGGGAAAATCCATACCATCCTAAATATTAGGGTCACATTTTGGAATGAAAGGAACTACCGCCTTGCACTACACTGATCCTTCTTAGAGAAAGAATCCTAAATAAAAAAATGGATCTAAATCCTGATAGGGAAGATCCTACATTGGAATTTCCTTAGAGGCCAGGGATTCCCACGGCAGAACCTCAATACGGGAGAAAATGGTAGAAGCTGCCAGCCTGCCCCTGCTGGACGAGGCCTTGGGAGGATGGCTCCCTTCTCCTTGTCGTCGTCTTCGACATACCTAGAGGCAGTTCCCTTGCAGGAGGTAATGAGATAAGAAATTGGGAAACACAGGGAATAGAACCTCCTGGTTTCAGTAAAAACATCCATCACACAAAGAGATAACTTTTTTGGTGGGGGAAGAGACGTGTTCATCTCCACACAAATATATGCCATCGAAACATCCCCCCCCCCCCCCCCCCGCTAGAAGTCCTGACATCTGATAACAGAAATACACCTAGATCATCGCCAATCACTTTTAGAAAAACTTCATTCTGGAAGGGAAGACGAAGACCCAAGAGGTGAATCCACACAGCAGCAAGGGGGTTCTCTTTACCCCTGTGGACATCAAGAGAACATCGAGAATGGTTGAAAATCTAACGACCGAAGTCCCAAGGGGCCCTACACAAAACATGCAAGTAATCTTCTATTGAGGAAAAAACAAGGTAGCAGGAGGTCATGTGGAAATCTGAGATCTGTACGGGAGAATGAAGGCCCCAGGAGTGGAAAAATGTTGAAACACAGCTAAGGCGGGTTTTTCATATCCAAAATGCACAACTAGTATCCATTTCAGAGTCTCTCACATTACTATACAGTGATGATTGTTGTCAACTCATGCATTGTACCTAGGATTCATTATCATATTGTTGAGTGGAATCATTTTTATAGAGTTATGAGGTTGTCTGGATTCTATCATCCCATTCCTACACCACCCAGTCAGTTGCCTCCACTTCATTCTCTAAAGAAGTTAGGGAAGTGATACTTCGATTGGATGCAATATCATGCATGATATATTGAGATGTTGGATATATGACATGAGTTCTAATTATGAGGGGTCATCACAATATGTATGAATCTATCAAATAAGAAAGATTTTATTCCCTAGTACGGCATGTCCCCAATGAGATATCTTATGCAACAAAGATGGGGCTATCATGAGTTAGTAATAATTCTTCCTTCCACTGTTTAACAGTTTATTATTATTATTATTTTTTGCAGGATGCTCGTATCGCCCAACTGATGCACATATTTGATCTTGTATAGGGAGGTTTCTTTGACCATTACTATTTTTATAAATTATTGATAGATCTTCTTTTTCCCATGGACAAGATTTATCATGGGATTGTTTATGATGTGCTAAGGGATGGTGAGGGTGTTGATCCTGATATAGATGTGTTAGGGGTGACAAGTCTATTATGGATATTGATGTGGAACATGAGTAGGGTTTTCATCATGATCAACTAGATGATACTACATTTCTTATTGCATATGATTCACATCCACAACTAGAGGCACAAACATAGACACTGCGATAGCCAAAGGCACAGTCTGTTGGTGAATCAGATTTTCCGGTAACAATAGAGGAAGAATGGTCGGTGTTTCATTATTTATTATCCTCTAATTCATATATATATTCTACACAATAGTCTTATTCTTTATGTATTGTGGAGAGTTCCAGTCAGCAACCACTATCCTTGGATTTAGGACACGGTAAAGGCAGGGCGATTGTAGATCCACTACCTGTCACACAGGATGATGTGTAGGTAAGTATAAGAGAATCTACATAGGAGTTTCATATTCTAAAGCCTAGAAATAAATAGACACAACATGAATTCATTATATATACACCTATCTATGCCATGAAGGAGCATTTGGGACACTGATGTAGATTAGACTGATATATGTTATATGTTTTATAAATCATTATTTTTACATTATTCAAAAAAATTGTAATATATTATATTTTGTTGCATAGAACAAAAAAATAATATAATAGGAAATTTATTCAAATATTTTTGAACGATTAAGAATTATTAATATTAATAACAATATTGGTAATAATAGTAATTAATATTTGTTATTTATATTAATACGTCTTGTTATTATTATTATCTATATTATGTATAATAAATAATTAAATTAAATATATTAATAAATATTAATATTATTATTATTATTAATTCTTTAAATATTAGAAATATTAATAATAAATATTATTTTATTTATTATATATGTATCTAATTAATAATATGCTATAATATATTAAGAATAATATAATTATTAACTAGTAAATATTTTTGTAATACTTAATATATAATAAATATTTGTTATAATACTTTTAATTATATTAATAACATAATAATATATTATTAACTAATAATAAATAATTCAATTGATAATTTATAAATATACTACTTATTAATAAATTACTAATAATTATATCAAAAAAATTCACAATGATTTATAAATAAAATTTTATAAATATTATTTGTTATACTATTTATTAATTAATAAAATAATAATATCATATTAATTAATAATAAATAATAAAATTAATAATTTATAAATATATTTCTTATTAATAAATTACTAATATTTTATATCAATAAATATTTCAAAAATATTTATAAATAATAATTCTCTAAATATTATTAATATTAATAATAAATACTATATTATTAATTATGTAAATAAATAATTAATAATGTATTATAATATATTAAAAATAACATAATTATTAACTAGTAAATATATTTTTCAATAAAAAATATTTTATTTATATTATTAAACAATAAATAATAGTTATAGTATTATTAATTATATTAATAACATGATAATATATTATTAATTAATAATAAATAATAAAATTAATAATTAATAAATATATTACTTATTAATAAATTACTAATAATTATATAAAAGAAGTTTATAATAATTTATTAACATAATTATAAATATTACTTATTAACTAATATTAATATATATATATATATATATATATATATGTATTTATATAAAGAGGTGTGAATAGGGTTCATGCCTCTTTGGTCATGGCCAAGAATTGTGAACCTCATTCACACTTCTTTCTCAAATGGATAAGTGTGAATAGGGTTCAAGCTTCCCCAGACCTAATTTTAAAAATATTTACAACCCTATGATGATTTGTTTTAATCATCAATCCCATTAAAAAACCCATGTTATGGAGGTAAATAATTTGGAAGTGGCTCTAAGTTAGCATGGGAGGAGTGTTATGTTACAACCCTTATTCCACATTGTCACATTGGTTAAAGGGGTTTGGGTTGCACATAATCATGGATTACGCTATAAAGTTTGTATCTGTGTGGATATAAAGGCTCAATATTTTCTATTCATACACACCCTTTTACATATAATATTGGGTATATTTAATGGAGTTTTCATGAGGTTTTTACACTGAATATCTAAGGAGTTGATTTTGGACAACATATGGGATAGATACAAGATAATTCAGATATATACTTATATTTGTAAGATATATACATCGGATAGATAATATATACTTAGAGAATATCATGTTTATAAATAATAGGAGTTGTGCACACTTAAAGGGGATGATAACAAAGGCTAACATAGAAGGTTAAGTGGAAGTTTGATGTCCAAAACCTAAAGTGAGAGTGAAAGAGGAGGATCTTCATCAACCATGGACCTATACAATTAAGATTTCTTTTCTATTTTAGCTTTCATTGTGTATGGTGGAACTCATGTGATAGTTTTCAAAAAAAAATAAAGTGCTTCATATTTATTCAACATATTTATTTTTTTCAAATTGATATATCCCCCTCTTTGATGTATAGTTTTTTCAATGTTTATGAACACTAAATCATGAATGGATAAGTGTTATAAAAGAGGGTTTAATTGATGAAGAGTATGTGTACCACATTATTAGTAATTCTTGTATTCTAGTGATTTTTTCATATTCATTAGTATTTAATTACAATAATTATAAATCATATCCCATACTTTCCTAGTTAGTGTGATAGTAAGAAGGGGATGAAATCCAATGGGATAAAGGGGAGTGGGAGTGAGAGCCAACTTAAATATGCCTTTCACTTTTGTGATCAAACTTAATGTGTCTAAGTTTGTTATGTTACCTTATTGAAAGTAATATGTGGTCTTAGGTAGTACTAGTTTTTACCAACTAAGTCAAACTAGTTTCCCTAATAGGTCTCAGGGAAATTGGTTTATTTTATTTCATAATTGGAGTTGAGTTGTCTTGAATAAGGAAAACCCATAATTGGTTATCAATTTCCCTCTCTTTATTATTCATGACCTATTTTAAGTATAGTTAAGTTTAGTTTATGTTTAGTTAATTTAGTTGGTTTAGTATATTTCATAATTTAGTGATGATAATATGAATAATTAAAAACATATTGAATGTTTTTATTTGGATTATTTATTCAATATGGTTTCAACCTTATACTTTCACCATCCTATTATTTTATGGTTAGTGATAGTTTTAAGAAAAAAATAAAAATTCTAGCCTTTTTCTACCTTGGGAAATTAATGATGCCCTGAGGCTGACCATGTTTTTGGTGTCATTTATAGAGAAAAATGGAAACTAGTGACAATCAATGAACCATTTTCTTAGATCAACACTTTTCCTTCCACCCTTTTGTTTTCTAATTTTTTTTAAATATTTTTCTTTTATTTCTATTTTCTTTTTTATTTTATTTTTACAAGATTGTCTTATTCATGATAGTGTTTATTTATGCATTACATGATGTAGGGATATTTCACACCAGCATTAAAGTACACATATTTTTAATATGATTTAACCTCATGGGTAGAACCTAATTCAAAATGTGGGGTCAAAACACAAAATTAGTTGGAATAATTCATACTCTTCTAGTTATGATGAATTCTAACACCAGTAGTGGAGTGTCGTAAATGACTACTCCTATAAGGTAGATTCTATTTATTATAATTACCAAGATGAACATTGTGTGTAGCTTTACAATCAAGAAGCACCCACATTTAAAATGCCTAAAAAGTGGATTTCATGAGAGAGTTTTATGGACACACTCTTGGAATTCACAGCCAAAACTGGGAGGTCACTAAAAGGAAATGAGACACATCTCAAGGAACATGAAAAAAATCTCAATAAATAGGAGGATATTTCATATAATATGGACAATAATGGTAAAATTTTATAGTCCATTTCAAATAATACTCTTTTATACCATACTAAATGGAATGAAAAGAAATATTGAGCAATTAAAGTTCATTTTTGTCAAAAATTGAATGGAAATTATGTTCACTAAAGTTACTATAATTTTTAGAGAATATCAATTAATTGAATATAAGGAAAACATATAATAAGAATGGAATTACATCCTCCACCTAATAGAATAATATATGAAGGCTGTTATGGATCTCGTTGATAAAATGGTGGAGGATAAAAATAAATTGATGGGTGATAAAGGAATAACTAGGTTTAAAGGTGTTCTACAATTAGGAGTGGAATGAGAGTTTTATTTCAGTGATTATGTTAAAATTTTTGTATAAAAACAAGATAATATACTTCTAAAAATGTATAAATCACCACTAAAAATAAAATATCTATCATATAATTATAATAGCAAGCACAAATAGAGGTTATTAATGAGGAGTGTTAGGTATTTATTATGATCTTTATAGGGAACCTCCATTATTTGATAAATATAAAGATAAAGACAATATGAAAGGATTAAAAAATTTAAAAATTCCTTAGGAGTTTGTGGAAAAGATCAATCTCATTTATTTTATTTATATTTTCAAGGAATCCTACCCTCTATAACCTAAGAAAGAAGAGAAAGGTGTTAAAATTCATACATTCAATATAGAATTTAAGTATGAGGAAAAGGATGAGAATAAAGGGTTAGGATGAATTCCAATAGCATACTAAAAAAAATTATGAAGTAATGCCACAAACACCTAGTGAAGGGGTGGACTGTTATACACTTTCATGTATTGTGGTAATGGAGGGAACTCCAACACCTAAAAATGAGTAGTAGGTAAATAAAATTCAAAAAATCATAAAAAAATTAAATATAAAAAATGGATTCAATGGTATAAGAATTATATTAAAAAATATATTCAAATATTTAATTTCTAGTTCTTTCATTGAAGCTACCCACAATCTAAAATCCACCACCTATCAGTGTTAAGGATCAACAACTTAATAAGAGGATAAAAATAACACCAGTTGAGTATAATTTCAAATAAATTAACTAATTGGACTAGGAAACATTGTTATATACTCTAATTACATGACAAAAAAGGTTAAGTTCTATCTTAAAGGCCTTAGAAAAAGAAATTTTGGGAGGATACTTGAGTTTTTACTACTTTCTTATAACTTATTTTGAATTTAAATTTAAATTGTATTTTAGGATTTCTCTCAATAGTTGATGTTTTCTCCCCTCCCCTTATCATTATTTTTGAACTTTAATAAATGGAAATGTGTACTTTCACTTATTTAATATGTTTTTATATTTATAATAATTGGGAGAAATTTTAAAAATATGAGAGAAATAAAAAGTTAGAAGCAACAAAAATTACAACATCAATTCTGATTATCTCGTTATAGTGATCAATAATTTGAATCAACTTTAATAGGAAATAAATTATGTTTATCTTATTTCTTTAAATTCATTATTGTGTTACACCTAATTTCAAAATCTCCATTCCCCAAACTTGGTTGAACATTATAGATAGTTTTTAGTTTGAGTGTGGGTGAGGAATCTATGGATATCCTATATTTTGATTTATTTTACCCTTTTAAATGATCTTGGAGAAATCATAACTTAGTAAATATTTTTATTATTGTTTGAAATTTTTTGATTCATCATATTCATAAATGAAATAAATATAGGTGGAAATTTATGAAATTAATATCCTCATTCAAATTTGGAGTTATTATAAATTGATTGTTGATATAATTTATTTTCTTGATATTGATTATTAGATGATTTTATTTACTAGACCAATTGTTAGTGTTCATGTCATGTCTTGATTAATGAATATATTTTCCCACATTATTGAGTGGTTTATAATCCTATTTTAAATTTTATTTATTTATCAAGAAAAAGAAGGATATTAATAACTAGTATAACTTTCTTTTTTTCTAATCAAAATATGATGATTTTAAACTTTATTAAAATGATTTAGGTCATAAATTTATTATATTTTATCCCGTTTAAATTAATACCTACACTACATCTAATATTTTATGAATCCATTATAAACCATGGAATACCTTGATAGGAAACTACATTAAAAGACAATATATCCTTCCTACCCTTATTTATTTGACTAGAAAGGCATGATCATTCATTTGAGCTTTCAAAGGGGAGTTAGGTGTTTTCATATAGCTTCTGAAGTTATTGTGTTGAAATAAAAAATAAGGTTTGTTATCTTGATTAATAGATACATGGTTCTCAAATTTTGGGTGATTGAGATTACATTTCATCCTCCACATTTTACAAAAAAAATTAAAAAGAAGAAAATAAATGTAAGAATATGGGATACCTAGGATTGACCTATATCTATAAAAACCTTCAGCCTTCATTTACTAACTATTATAATTAGTTTTAGTAGGAGATTTATTGTGGGTATTGAGGTGCTGGTGGTTTTTATATCTAAGTTTATGAGACCTTACCCTTACATATATTTCACAAAAAAATATGATAAATGAATAAAAAAGTATTATCATCACTATTTTTCATGCTTATAATGTGGACCTTACTTGAGAAAATGGGAAGGAAATGAAAAAATTTTATTTTGAAAGGAAGTTTAAGAAGGAGTTCATTTCATTGATAATTACTTGAATATAGTGATTTTTTATTTTCAGAATCTTACCCTCCTTTTTAACCATTGAATTTAATTTTTCACATCATTATCCATCCACCTTTAACCTCTGAGACATTAAAATAATTATGAAAAATTCATCATTATTTTTTTGATTTAAATTCTAAGTTGATATTGAGAAAACTTGAAAGATTATGGATAGAGTGTACATACATGATATTGAGCATAAATTCATATCATATTATCTCAAGTTATTATTGAAATGTAATTCTGGTGAGACAAATCATAATTGGCATGAAAATTAACAAATTGTTGAACAATTTGAGTGGAAAATAAAAATTTTGTTGAATTTGAAATTTTAAATGAATAATTATTTGGTAATTGTTTTTAGATAAATTTTGGTAATTTAAAATATTCAATTACAACTTCATTTTTATGAAATGATAAATTGAGTGTTTACCTTATTGAGGTATGGATCTCCTTGTGAATTGGATGTTGAGGTTTTATTTGGAGATAAAAATAATTTAAGTGTGGGAGAGTTTAATTACCATAAAATATATTTATATTTTCATCGTTAATTCCATTTTTTTTATGGCTATTATTACCCATTTATATCGGTATTATATGTTAATTGGGGGGGAAATGAATATTATGGTATTTTTAATTGTTTGGATGATTTTTTAAGAAAAAAATAATAATTTGTAAAAATAATAATTATTTTGGAAAAGGCCCTTGATTTTTGGTTTTTATAAAAAGAAATTTAAGAATGAGGTATAAAAAATAATCTTGCATAAAGTTGGAAACATAGTAGATTAGGCCAGTAGGAGTTAGCTAATCATCAACCAAGGCACTAGACATAGATGGCATTAAGAAGAAATAAATATCCATGTGTGGGTCAATGTAGGAGATCAGGAAAAAACCTTATGAAGGTCTGATGTGGGTTGGTGCTGGGAAAGAGGACCAACATAGTGAGGGAGCAATCAATATGATAGAATTTTTATCATCGGCTTCACTCACGGTAGGGTTTTCCCATGCATGCACCACAACCAATCATTGTACTACAGCTCACCGCACTTCATTGAAAACCATTTGGCCACCATTAAAAGAATATTGATATTTCTACCATGATGTATATGCTTGTACCATAGCTGGGAGATTACACTACAAAACCTACCATGTGAAGAATTCCCATGCATGCATGGAAGATTTTTCATTCTAGCATGTCCCCTTGCACCATGGTTTATACTCTGTATAAAGCTCGAGTGAGAATGAATGGAACCTTATATGCCACAAAAAAAATTTGTTTCACTATCATTTATGGTATGATGAAGGTTAGAGGTTTTATAAATAGTCCTTGCAGCATGGATGTGTTTTTATGTCATGGATATATAGAGAAAAAAATGAAGAATATTTTAAGAAATAGTGGTTATATTGCATGTGTTTTATTATAAAATGGATAGTATCAATATTGTAGTGGATTGAGGTTTGGTGGCTTTTGAATATTGAATTCATAGTAGATTCCTTTCACTATATAAAAATAGAGAAGGATGTATGTCAATGAGAGCTTACAACATGAAGTATTTGGCTTCACTGTAAATGTGGAAGATTGAAAATCATAAATTTCAAGGAATATAGAGTTGAGAATTAAGGTTTTTCTATGTGATGTATGTAATGGATATGAAAATGGATCATAATATTGACTTTAAAAGGCTATAATAAAGGATTTTAGGTTACATTGTAGCCTATGTTTGGGAGGAAGATAGAAGTAAAGTGAGGTTGAGATAAGTGAGAAGAATCATAGATTTGTTTCTATATTTTAGGGTTTTTAAAAGGAATATTTATCTACATATATTATGGATATATTTTGGACTATATGTTTCACCAAAATAGTGTGAATTTCACTATAATGGTCCTCAAAGAATAAATATAGAGAAAGATTTTGGATAGATAAATAAAAATATAACAATGTGGTGTTTTGGGATACATCGCAGAAATAGATATTTCATTAAATATTATAGTTCAAAATCCTATATTTTCATAGTTTTGAGGGTAATTTTAGGAGGAATTGACCCAGATTTTAGTAGGATTTGTGGAAAAATTTACCCCAAAGAATAATAGAAGAATAAAAGAAAAAGAAACAAAAATTGGGAGGATTGGTTGCACAATGCTTTTAGAAGTGAGAGTGGATCAACCACCATGAGAATCTATGTCGATAGGTTTCATTTCCATTTTAGTTTAGAATTGTGTAATATTGGAATTAATATACTTTATTTAAATAGAAATTTAAGTTATTATTTAATTTTTTATCAACACTTTTTATATATTTTAGTATTATATTCATTATTCTATGATTCTTATTTCATTTAAGGATGATGAATAATATATCATGAGTGGATATTGTCACATATTTTGGTGGTTCTGATTAAAATGGATGTGTTTATAATTATTTACATTATTCTCCACTGATAAATTATTCTTATCAATTTTTTTACATTGTGATTAATTTTTACCATATCCCTTAAAATCCTAGTGAGAAAGATGATAGTTTGGCGACAAAACCAAATGTAATCGAGGGGAGTAGAGATAAATTGATCACTTAAATCTACCTCTTAATTATAATATTGATTTTAATGAATGTAGTTTTTTAGGTTTCCTAAACCAATGATATTGATAGGATTATGTGGTTTTAGTTTGAACTAACCAAGAAGAACTAATTACCACAATAAGTCTCATGTCTTTTGGTTTGATTAATTTCAAGAGTATAATTAAATTTTTTCACCCAAGAAAACTCGTCCCTAGTTAGTTCCCCTATCTTCATCCTCTAATTAAATTTTATTTTGTTAACCCTCATTTTTATTAAAGTATTTCGGTTTAGTTAGTTTGGTTTAATTTCACAATTAGTGGAACAATTATGAATACCTAACAATCAGATTGAAGGTTGTCACTAGGATTCCTAGTTCACTATAATAGTGACCCCATACTTTTACTACACTATGATTTTAGGATTAGTGTTAGTTTTTAGGAATGTAAATTTTTAAACATTTGTGTCCTGTCAGAAATAAATACACCATTATGGATTATCACAGACCCAATTTGAATTGAACTTAAGTTCTAATAACTCCATAATAATTCCTTCCATGTAAATATTATATATGATCCTAAAGTTTTAGTAACCTATTAATCTACATAAAATCCATTAAGAATCTTTAATTTCACTTAAACAAGGTAAATGTTTTACTATAGAGTTCTTATATGTTTAAAATGAAAGCATTTTCTTTCCTACCAAAAGATAAAATGTGAACTCCTTTTGAATTTTCAATGGTAAATTTATTATTCTAGAAATTCATAGAGTGAACTTCATCACATAATTCACTTATGTTAATTAGATTTTTCATTATTCCTAATAAAAATAAAACATTAGAAATAAGTGTTTTTCTAAGAAACACAATATCACATATTCATACTATCTGACCTTGAGTACTGTCTCCAAAAGTGACTCATCCTCCCTTCATGTTTTGTAAGCTCTAGAAATTAGACATATCTCGCATCATATTTTGAGAATATATGTAATATATATGCCAAAACTTATGCTAGCTGTAATTTAATTAATTTTAATAAAAATAAAAATAAAAGAGTTTGGTACCAATATTTTCTTGGGTCGATAAATTCTAGCAAAAAAGTAATTTAGGAACCCACATATATCCGACTCTTTTATGTTTTACATCATATAATTCATTTTAAATTTAATATTTATGAAATAAAAAATATTGACTGTTACTCAAATAATATAGTCCATGCAAGTGCATTCCTCTTTGAAATCTGGTGAAAAAAGGATCACTTTTTGGAAAAAAGTAATTTTACAAAAAATGTGACTTATAGAAACTAAAACCTACTTGATAAGATATTATATTTGGTTTTAAATATTTAAGAAGTTTATAAAAATTATCCCTATTAGAATTAAAGTTTGAAAATAATTTCTTAAAACTAGATACTTCAATTTAATGATTAAATTTTGATCATCATTATTCAAGATTGAACTAAATTTTTCACTTAGATTGAAAGTTCAATTCTTAATTTCTAATGTTAATTTAGAAACCCTTTCACCGGCTTGATATATATTAGTTTTAGATGAATTAATTTATATTTTTATATTTTAATTATTTCTTTAATGAAGAGATATATACTTTATCATTTCTTTAATTTATGGAATATCTTCCTCATATTATGATAAACTTGAACTATTTTTATCATTGGATTTAAAATTAAAATTATCATCAATAAATACTTCACCAATATTTTTGGTACATATCTTTCCCATCAAAAAAATATAATTCCATGTAATATTATAATAAATACCAATGATCTTCCCACAACCATAACTATTAGATTCACTATTGTTATCAGAGTATGGAACCTTGTGAAAGCTCATATTGTCATTAGTAGCACGAAAGGAATTATTTTCCTTATTATTAATTTTTTCATATATATTATTATTTTCAATTTAAAATAATTATATTTTATATTTATCATATTCCTATATCCATAATAATTTGTCTCATAAGAATCCTTCTTCTCAAAATTCTCTTTTATATCATTCCTTTTACCATAATGGATGTACTTTATTTCAAAGATTCTATTCATATGTTATTCAAACTATGAAAGATCTCCTTCACCACATTTTGAATGAATAAAATTTGACAAATGTTTATAATTTCTCTTTATATTATCAGACTTAGAATTTTGAGGTCAAGAAATTGAAGTATCATAAGTTGAAGTGAAAGGATCTATATTCTTTCTTTTCTCGTTATCATAAAATCTCTTCAACTGGTTGTCATATTGAATTAAATTACCAATAATATTTTCAAGACTCGACTTACTTAAATGCTTAGTGTCATCAATAGCATTTCTTTTTTATTACCATTCCTTACATAAGAATGTCAATAATTGTTCCTATAATTTTTCAGTCTATTAATTATTTCTCACCTAGATATTTTAATCCATTGACTATGGTCATGAACCATTGATTCATTTGTGTTATAGCTTCACCAAGTAAAAAACTAAAAAGATTCTTAATCATCACGTAACATTTCCCTTCGAGTTTCAATAACTTTAGTAGTTCCAAAATGAGTAACTTCTAAATTTTTTAATATTCCATTATCAGTCTCACAAGAAGATATCTGGATATAAATTTTTCTAGTCATCGAACATGAAAAAGTATTCTAACCCTTATGATTCTCCTGATATTCATGTTTTTCTTCACATGTAAAATGAATAACCACCTTATCCGAAACATTACATCCATTGGATATCATAAGAAAGTTATCCACATAATTATTTATAACAATTATTTATTCTATAATTATAGTACTCATAATCCTATCTATAAAAAATAGGTGGTATTATAGGATTTAGGTTATCAATCATTCCAATTGAAAATCCTACCATAAAAATAATTTTTCACTACTATGTGATTAGTGTAAGGAAACTAAGATATGAAATTATGATAAAACAACCAAAAATAAAGAAATAATAATTGATATGGTCTCAAAAATAGATTCCTACTTTGATACCATGCATTTTCCCAAATAGATAAGGCATTCACACTATAAAAGGGGGTGAATTTTAGTTTAAAACAACTTACAGTTTAAATCCTCATAGTGTAAAAAAATACTAGAAGATATGGTCTTATAATAAAAACAAAAATTAAATTAAATAAAATTATCAGAAATATACCAATTGATATGACCTATATTCACACAACATAAATAAAAAAACTACAGATATTAGCAAGCATAGAAGAAATATTAAAACCAAACACAAAGTGCTGGTTAAAAACCCAATAACTCATATAAAGGATATTATTGAAGCTATACTTTTAACCCAAATTAAAAGAAGTGTCATAGATATTATTTAAGGTATATAAGTTCAAAGACATTTTTTGACTAAATTTTTCAAATGATATCTATCATCCACACTAGAAGAACTTGAATATTGACTTGCCAGAAGGTTTTTATCTTCCAAACCCTGTAAGACCTTGATTTTTAACCCATCGAAAGGTATCAGTATCTACACCCTGAACACATTGTATCCCTCCTTAGAATACCTTGATCTGGATTATTAAGATAGCCTTATCATCCTCATCTATAATCCTTTGATCATGAAGGATCAAACACACAAAAGTTACAATAGAGGATACAAAGAGATTTACAATAAAAGCCTCACAATATGAACTCTTATAAAAACACTCAAAAGTAAAGATTGAAAATATTAGAATAAATCATATAAATAATAAGTTTCAAAACTTAAAAATTATTTAATAAAGCTATTTATTTCAAATCTTATAGGTAAATTTCTTTCAGTATTTGAAGTTGTGGACCTATTTATAAATAACGGTTAGATTCTACATTCTTTAGGATCAGTTGAAATAGCATCAAAATATTATTCATAATATTCCAATGAACATAACATAGATCCTCATCTTTTGATAAATTCATACCAAAACTGATAGAGTGATCCATCATCTGATAGACAAACTATAGCACAAAACCTTAGTTATTTATATTTTCACTAAACTTTAGCTCATGATAGAATATATGGAAATAAAATTAATGGATTTTTAGCTGGAACAACATGAAAAAAAATACAATAATATTAATTTAAATTCAACCATTACTGTGTTGTGATTTTCAAAACTATGGATAAAATGATTATTTATCTCAACATACACACACACACACATAAATAAATATTTGTGTGTGTGTTTGTGTGTATACCCACATAATTTATAAAAATAAAAATACATATAAATTTACAATATATATATATATATACATATAAATACCTATAAATAAATATAAATATAAATACATATAAACATATATATATAAGTATTGAGATGCATGGGCCCAAATATAGGTGGAGGAAGGATTTCCAGATGGGGGAAGTATTTACATTGATACAATAGCAGTACTATAACAGTGGTTCTATTCACCAAATTTAGGATTTCAGGCATTGGATTTGGAACTTCAATCCATGAATCCACTGATCCACCAAATTCCTTTAGTCCATAGGGCCTATAATCCATAATAAATTTTAAAAAGTTGTCATGTTGGGACTAATAAAATGGCATGGTGCAATAGGTAGGAAATGCAGCATAGAAACACACATGTGTCACTATTTGGGAGGCCTCAAAAGAGGGATGGGCATGTTAACGCCTATCAATCGGTCTCTTTTCCTCATGAATTTTTTATGTGAAATATAGGGGTTCTCTACCACATGATAATCTACACTGGGGGACTAGTCTAATGACATGATACAATAGGTAAGAAATACATAGAGGAACAATGACCGTATTGTTGGGTGGCCATATTTAAAGAGATATGGGTGTACTGGAACATATCATTTGTTCCTATTCCCACATTGATTTACAATGTTGGATAGAGGGTTATCATAACATGTTTCATCAGAGTGAATTATGATGCAATGACTCATAGAAGGGGAAACATGTCATTTATAATAGTAATGTTATATAGTGACTACTAACAAGGGGGAAATTTGTTATAAGACCAGTGACATGGTATGATGCAGGCTACTCATTTGTTCCTTTGGGTCATCTCCTTTAGGTAACTTTAAGACACATTTATATAGGCCTTAGGGTTATCAAGAACTTGGGATTTAAATATATATATATTTAATAAAATAGGTTTAGTGGGTATTTTTCAATCCCTATGGAGAGGGATTATGTAACAACATGACCATGACCATTGTCTTGGAAAGAGTCAAGGTGCCACTAACCTAAAGTGATATCCCAGATACACCAAAAGTTTTCAATAAATATCATGGGATTACTAAATTTTTGGGGGGTGATTTTACATTTTAAACATAGAAAACCTGTCATGATAATAATAAAAACAACCAAGCTAAAGAAATATTATGCATGAAATGTAAACAATATAACTCAAAACCCAAAACTAAACAAAATCAGAGTAGAAAAAAAATTAATGAAACACCCAAAAAAATTAAAAGAAATCCTAACATAGAAACACTAATTTGGAATCACTCCAACCATTCCACATGAGTATTTCCATGCTCTAACCACCATCTTGATAATATGGAATCATGATTCTCCACTAAATAAGTAAGATACTTTTCCATTACATTTTCCATGATAAACAATATCTCCAAACACAATAAGGTTAATATGAAGGGTGTGAGTATAAAACCTATTAGATAATCCCCAAGGGACTTACCAACTCACTCTACTAAGACAAGAACAAGTTAACTCATAGTTTGAAATAATATTAAAACAAAAAAAGGAAAATCTAATAATTTTACAAAATTAATTCAATTAAACATAAGAAGAAGAACTAGTTCATTTATTATTCCCACTTGTAATACCCATTCCACATTATCACACACACATTCATGCATACCATGATAGTATCAATACTTATGAGTGGTAACTCGTTCATCCACCAAGACGGTTATTAGTGATAATCCTTTGTGTTCCCCAAGTGCCACTGAATACCATGTTTGGACCAATAAGGCCCCGACCAATGCAAATGAATAGTCACCATTCTATATATTTTAATTTATCATTCTAATAATATCAGTTAAGGATAATAATTATTTAAGTTATTCTATCAAATACCTTACATGCATCAATTAAATAATATAATTTAATTCATGAAAAAAAATGGGTTTTTCCAAAACCTTCAAAGAAAATCATGGTTCATCGAATCATGAAACAAAGAGGTATTTTTTAAAAAGAAATTTTTATTTGTTTTATTTGAAAATCATGAGAAACCATTTAAAAAAATAAGAATTAATGTCCTAGAATGAGTGGATAAAAGATAAAATCAACCTATCTATTATGGTCATCAGAAAAAACTAAGAAGGAAGGCATGTCTGTAGAACTAATCACACAATGGATATTGGATGAAGAAGATTCATCAGAGGGAGAATTTCATCTAGAATCACCTTCAAAAATCCTTTAATCAAGAGAAATGTCAGGGATGAATATATTGAACATTAATCTAGGGTAAAAATGGACTAAAATTAAATTTAATACCCCCACAATATCACACACGATCACCCTTAAAATCCCCTAACTACCTCCTCCAAATTCAGCACTTGAATTGGCCATTTGAAAAAATAGTTTTGACTAACACCATGATGTGGTGTTTACACCTTGTTCATGGTAATCTATGATCTAATCTTACCACTATGACCTCACTAAGACATGTTGCAAAAAGCCAAGTTATTTTCAACCCAACACACCTTGTACCATGGAATGTTTATGTCTCTTTTCATGTGTTCCACAAGAAGACCCCCAACATGCTACGCCCAAATCCACTGATAAACCATGGCCTCCCTTGGGAATTTTAGCCATCGCATGTTGCACATGCCCACTCCCAATAGAACATTTCATCTGCCATGGCATGTTGCTACCTATGTTGCACCTAGAAAATCCCAAACACTCTCAACTTCTCTGAACAACTTACCAAATCCCCCCAAACCCAAAAAATGATAATAAGTTTTTAAAATACTTAGGATAACATATAAATTATCTCAAACCAAGGGGGTTTCATTCTTTATGTCATCGGTCCTTCCATCCTCAAGAAGCTAGAGGTTGGTGGTGATCTTGAAGAGTTATGACCTTTTCTCCATCATGAATTTATCTAGTTTCTATGTCTCTTTTTTAATATGACCATGCTACTATAACACTCATAAAAATGAAATATATATCACATGCAATGAATTTTCTTGTCTATCCATAATCTAAATTGATTTATGGACAAATAACACATTAGGTTCAAGAGTAACTTGATCCTAGATAATCACATGACTTGGATCTAGATGGTACTTCTTCAATTTAGAGATATTGAAAATATTATCAATATCACTGAATATCATTGGTAAATATAATTGATATAAAATGTTTTAAATACATTAAAAAACCTTAAATGGTACCAAAGATTGAGGAGAAAATTTAACTTGAATTATCAAATAATTATGAACCAATTGCGGTGAAAATTTCAAAAAAAAAATGGGCACCTACATCAAAATATAATGGGAGAAGAAGATGATCTGCATATTATTTTTATCGGCTCTAGTAAATAGCCATCCGCTTCCATGTCATCTAAATAGTTTTTATAGACTCTTAGACAAGACTATCTAATTAGTGAATTTTATCTCATTTCCACCCAACACAGTTTAGAATGACAAGGATGGACATACAATGCCTCAAAAAAATCCATTTATATCATTTCTTGATAACTAGTATTATACAAGAACTTTACTAAAGGTATATAATCTTCCCATGAGATGCTAAAGTGCATGACACAAGCTATACGCATTTTTTCCAATGTTTGAATCTTACATTCTAACTACCCATTCTTTTGAGAATGATATACCATGATCACAATCAATTGGTTTCCAAGAGGTTGTTGTAAATAGAAAAAAATGATATTTAAATCTAAGATCTCTTTTAGAGACAATAGATGTTATTACTCAATGAAACTTATCAACTTTATGAATATATAACTTTTCTAGATCCCTTACCATATTGGATTATAAAATTGTGAGATATTTTGTCAAATTTTTAATTCAATCCACATTTACCCAAATATAATCATGATTTTGAAGAATCCACAATATAACTATGACAAATTTCATATAGTAACCCAACCTGGTTCTCTACTAAAATCATGCTCCGAGTTGGTTGGCCACTGGGCCTTGGGCGCACCTCCCCATACATCAATGGATTACTACCAGTAGTGAGGGTCTGATTGGGTGATATTGGGGAGACTATACCCTTATGTGGTGCTAATAATAATCTTCTATATTTTTATAACATAGAAAAATAGGACCATTACACAGTAGAATAAATAAAAAACTCAACATAATAATAATAAACAGTAGTAGTAAAACAATTCAATTTGTAAATAAGACATGTCATAAATGTTCATACAAAATAGTCAACAAGCAGGGTCACTCATGGACAACCATCTATGTATATATATATAAATCATGAAAAATATAAAAAGAAAATTAATCTCAATGTAGTGAAATCAGTTGGGCCACCTCCATTTATTCCATGTAAAAGGTACAACTATGATCACTAAGGTCCAACTCTTGAGCTCAATCCCTTACCTAATCTCAAAGACATTAAGTCTACACACATCCTGAGGGTCCCTTTTAGGGTGTGTGTATGAACTCAGAAGGCCACCGCCAATATTTTATTGTCTTATAACCATAATTATATAGGTGTATGAAAAATATAAATATAAATAATTTTACACATATTTAATAAATAAATTACTTCCCTTGTTCTCTATAGCCATAAGGAAGTGTTCACATACTTCTCCCATCACTGGTTTATCTATAAACATGTTCCCTAAAATATGTATATGGCATGAATCACATTTATATATGTAAATATATATATGTATATATATATATATATTGTGGAGAGGAATCATGGATTAATGCCTAAGGTGGCCCCTAAAGAATAGCCATGCTAGGTGAAACCTTATGTTCTACCTATAAAAACATCACCTCACACCTCATTATTTATAACACCTCTCGTGTCATTAATCGATTACCCGATGTCCAAATAGAACACCCAATCAATAAGTCCCTCAGACCTCACCTAGAATTTTCTCATTAGCTCAGCATCCTAACATACTAATGCACAATGATATCCATTCTCCAATATAAATCACCAACGGATCAACAGCTGGAGTCCTATAGAATGTAAATATCCTTCCTTGCATAATCCTAGTCCATGGAATCAAGTATAATAGTGAGGCTCAGTCCCCAATTGATGGTCACAATTCCATAGACCAATGGTCCATCAGTATCTATGTGGATTTCTATGGTGAGCACCCCCAATATATCTGATGGTCAACACCATCCCCTAAGCCACATAATTTATGAGTTCCTCTACCCACAATGAGTGGTCAACACCAACTCAACTCTGTCTTATCTGTGTTCACGTGACTCCAACAATTCATCATCCAACAAGGGTGAGCGGCAATCACAAAACAACATAAGCCACATCATCTGGAACCTCATTCCTCTAAGACCATATCTCTAAGTCCTTATAGTCATACCATCCCAAATCACACAGGCCTTTCCCTCATCCTGATGACCTTTTCTCCTCAATCTAATGACTATATCACCTCAACCTAGTGATCATCAACACCCTATATATCTTGGGATATTCCCTTAGCCTGACAAACCACATCGACTCAATCCAGGTGATCAAAATAACCTCAATACTCAGGTTATGAACATCACATTCTAATAGAACCCATCATATAAATTTAAAAAAATTAATTAATTTGAAAAAAACACCCGAAATAAACTACCCATGTGGTCCAAATATCCTTACTATGCTTATAATATTAAATTCAACTAGGTCACACATAATGGAATCCCATGGAATCACTTTATTAATTTAAAAAAGAATCAATTTATTTATTTTGTGTGTCACATGGTCATACACCATAATCATATTTATAGCACATTTATAATGCATGTAAGATTAAGTAGAATACTAGGAACTGCCTAACTTAGGCCGGTAGGTTCCCTCTCATCTAATATCAGCCTCTAAATTGAGCTGAAATGAGATAAATCATCCTTTTAAACGAACAACCTGAAAATAGGCCAAAAGGGATCACATAAATTTAATGCTCTGTATGGATATATAAAAGAAGAAGATAATAAATAGGAGTGAATCTCTTACCAATATGCTTCTAATGAGACCAAATAATCAAGAATCAGAGTCTCGTTTGAGGAGGTAGGCCAAAGCCTAGGTGGAGAAGTAAAGGAGAGCTCCCCTCTATGCTGAGAGAGAAATGGTGGTGAAAGGTGGGGGAGTGAAGGAAATATAAGGGAGGTTTAAATCCATAATTTGACCTAAATAAATGTCCCACAAGGTTTTTCAACAAAATTTGTCTAATATTGCACTAACCATGTCGTTCTCACTATCCAAGAACCACACGCTCATGGGCTAGGCACACAGTTTTCTAAACCATTTGCAAACCATGTGGATTCCCTATGTTAAAAAATTCATAGGTGTCTCATGGTCATGTTCCCCCACCTTAATTATTTTTAAAACTATGTCCAATGCGCATGGTGGGCCATACAGTTTATCCTAGGAGGTCTATTGGTAAAATCTAAATATGAACATCTATCCTCACTTTCTCGAAACTGAGTTTCCAGGCCCCTATGCACCCAAAACTCAACCAAAATCCCAAGGAACTTATCATAGATTAAAATCCATTTAAAAATAAATCCTTGGGTTAATAAAACTCCTAGAATTAGGTTATGAATCCCATGAGAATGGTTGGTCTGGCCACCAAACACAAAGATTTAAAAAGGTTGAGGAAAATCAGACCCACTCAAAAACTTAGAATGTTACAGTCTCCCCACCTTATAATAGGTCATCCTCAAGCTATCAATATTTTCCTAGATATTGTACCAAACATACCCATCTCATAAAAAATAATTTTTTCTACCCTAGTTAATCAATCATAGGTCAGCTTCCCTCAAGGCACTCCCCACCTTAGGAGTTATCTACCCAATTTCTCCCCGACCCAAAATTAAACATTTTTTATGGTCAACCGACCATCCCTGGGCATAAAAGTCATCCCATGATGCATCATCATTACTATACTTCATAAGATTCTCAAATCATACCTATGTCATAATTGGAACCCATATGGTTAGGCATCTCAACATATTCTTATATTACCTTTGTCATACATGAAACTCATAAAAAACTACATCTCATCATATGCCCAAGAACCTACATCTTAAAAGATTCTCAAGAAAGCCTGCATTATATATACATATTCATGCCCATAAAAATCATGATTCTTATGCACCTCATATAAAACATGTATCACATCAATACAAAAATTCCTACACACCTCATATATATATATATGTATGTATGTATGTATATATATATATTACACATCATGACCGATTCTAACATACTAATCAGTATCTATTTAGTCCAAAAAAATACTTGTGCACCTTGTGTACTACAAATTGCCAAATACTAAAACAAAAGAAAACCTCATCACACCCATTGTGTACCTCTAAAAATCATAATATCCTCATACTACTCAAAATATGGTAGCTCAACAGTATGTACCTAGCCTGAATCCTGACTACTCGAGGTCTTGCCTCCCTATGGAGTTATACTAACTAGCATCCATTAACCCCACTGATGGGTCTCTCTATCTTTTCCAGGACCTATATGTGTATCTAAATCCCATATAATATATCCTAGTTCCACTCCCAATCCTACCTCATATCTCTAAGTCTAACTCGGTCACTAGCTCCTAACTGTTCAAGAAGGATTCCTGCAAAACCTCTCAAGATGGTCCATCTGGCTACACACCCAACACTCCTTTAGAACCCAATCACACTGGGTTCGAACATGCCTAGGATTATTATACTATAATCACATAACTGAAGACCCACTCCTTATTGGTCTACCTAAGTATCTTTCCAAAATACCCTAATGATACTCTTCATGGTCCCACTTCCTTCTATGTGAAGTTTCACCGCTCAACTCACCTAATGTCGTCACCCGGCTCGAATATGACTATTCTATCAAATTTCCCTTAGTCATCAGTTCCTAATTAACCACCATTGAAAATGAGGTCATCCTGAATATGTATACCTATTTCCTAATGGAATTCTATAAACTATGCTCAAAACGTCATACCTAGGAAACGTCATCGCCTTCCATAGCAGGAGAAAAATGGGACAGGTATGTAATGTTTTCTACATAATCCTTGAAAACGTATCTCCTTACTGGAGGTTTATGAATTCATAGGCTTGGTCCACCCTCATCATATCTAGAAAGAAGTTCTTGAAGAACCTGGACTCAAAATCCTTAAGACTATCCCTCATGTCTGTTTACTTGAACCTATACATCCCAATAGCGCTTTTCTAGTACTCTAAGCATGTACTTCACCAGTGTCACCCTATGACTTGGGGGAGTCTCTAGTTGGTCAAAAATAGTCTAAAACCAATTGATCTAATTATTCTCTGCATGTAGTCCATAATCACTCAGAAATAAAGGTGGGTTATAATACTAGAACTCATGAGTCAGGTATGCCATATATGGCTCAACTCCTTGATCTCCCTGGTCGATGCCATGTATAACCCAAGCCAAGCTCACCCAAAGCTTCTTGTTAAGACATGGCCCAAATTCTACCATCTGTTATGGTTTTCCCAATTATACCTGAACTAATACATATGGATCATGATCATATTGACCCTCCAAGGCCTTATCCTTACCCTCAATGGCCTCATCCTGTGCATGCTCATGCGACACAAAACCTCCACCTCCCTGATACTTCACTGGAATCAATCTAGGTGTAGTAACATTAAATACCAATCATGATGGTCAAACAAACATAACTATATATATATCACATATAGAGAATGATTTAATAGGAAGTGTGTCCCACAAACCTTACACTCCCCTACTGTACCCATATCACAAGACATCCAGCCTCATAGCCACTTACCAATCCATATCAGAGTTAGATATCAAGTATCATCCAGCCTCATGTCCCCCTTCCTACCCACATAGAAGTTGGGCATCACATATAATCTAGCCTCATGGCTCATTTACTACCCACATTAGATTTAAAAATCACATATCACATATCAATCTGGAATAGTTGAGTAGAATTACACCAAGGAGGATATACAAGAAAAAACTATTTAGATTATTTGTTGACACATTAAATAAAACATCCCCTTTTATTATCCATGGCTACCCTTATCAGGGTTATACCCATATGTACATTATATATATAACATCACATCATATCTCATCAATAACCACATACCTAGGATTGCTGAGTAGAATACCACCAAAAAGGCTAAGTAGGGAAATGTTGTTTGGCATCTTTGTTGACACTTTACACAACCCAACACCTATTAGCACATTCCAAGTTCCCAATGAAAATCACAAGAAAATCACACATCATATGATCCTAAGTTCCTATCATGATTCATGATCAATCTTCTCTTTCCATACCAGGCTAAGGTTCAAATCACACAATAGATAAACATCAAACCCAATTATGCCACTAGAGGTAGAAATCAATCAACTGTAAAAGTGAAAATCAAAAAATCAATTTCCCACCCATGGAAACTTGGTATATCCCCCATGAATGGGGTTGAAAGCACCTAAATAAGAGATATTTACCCAGTTATGACTACATCCTAGTCTTCAGTCTACTAGATCCCAAATAGTAAGACCAAGTAGGGGAAGAAATCATTCATATCATTTGTAACTACCTGAAAACGATTACCATTTTGATACCCAAGATTTGTGATATTGTAACGAAACAAAAATAATGAACCTAATCTAATACCATTTTTAGTTCCCCAATCCAGATCTTCACTCAAACCATGCTCCAAGCTAGTTGTCCATTGGGCCTTAGGCAAACCTTCCCATATGCCAAAGGCTTTTGACAACGATGAGGGTCAGATTAGGTTATAGTGGAGATACTATACCCTCATATGGTGATAATAATAATGTTCCATATGTATATAACACACTATAACATAGTATAAGAAATAATAAACTCAGAAGAATCATAATAAATAGAAGCATTAAAATAATACCAATTATAGATAACACATGTCATAACATGTCATACAACAAAGTTAACAATAAGGGTCTCTTTTGGTCAACCTTCTAAGTACTTATATATAAATAATGAAAAAAATAAAAGGAAACTTTAGCTCAATTTATCAGAACTTCCTATTCTATGATCATAAATTCCATGAAAAATTTATACCTCTGGTCACTAAGGTCCAACTCATGAGGTCGATCCCTTACTTGATCTTAAATAGACAATTTCAACACGTGCCCTAAGGGGCCCATGTAGGGTGTGAGTATTAAATGAGTAGTCCACCACCAATATGTGTCCCTATTACATCCATAATTATGCAGGTGTATTCAAAATATAAATAAAAGTTATTTCATAGACATTTAAAAAATAAACTATTTCCCTTATGCTCAACAACCATAAGGGAGCGTTCACCTACTTCAGCCATCACCAGCATATCTCTAAACATGTTCCAATATATATATATATATAATAGCGTATGTTTTTATATATATTTTTTCAGTGTCAAGGAATCATGGATTAATTCCCAAGGTGTCCCCTAAAGGATAGCCATACCAAGGGAACCCTCAGTTTCCACCAATAAAAACATTACTCGGAATTTCTTTCCATCTGACACCTCCCATGTCATCAATTGAGTACTTATGATCCAAACATCATTCCCAGCCAATAAGTCCCTAGTCACTTACACCTCACATAGAAAGTACACATTGATTCAGTAGCCATACATCCTAAGGCAGGATGATATCCATCCTCCAATATGAATCATTATCATCTCAACAGTTGATGACCTGAGGCAGGGTGATATATGTCCTCCTATAATCTTGTCCCATCAACTCAAGTATAACAAAAATCCTTATCCGCCAACTGATTATATCAACACCATCAACCAATGGTCCATCACTATCCACATGGCTTACTACGGTGAGCAATGCCAACATATCTACAGGTCAACACCATCCCCTAATCCACATAATCTACAGAGGCCTCCACCCACAACGAATGATCAACACCACCTCAACTAATTCATATCTATGTGTACACAACTCTAATAGAAATTTTTCTAACAATGGTGAGTAGTAATCAACAAGAAACCAAAGCCACATCATCTGGAAACACATGCCCCTATGACCATGTCACTAAATCCCAATGGTCAACACCATCCCAAATCCCATGGGCCTTTCCCTCATCCTGAAGACCTCATCACCTCAATCCAATAACAATGTCACCTCAACCTGGTGATAATCATCACTCCATGTATCATGGGACACTCCCTTAGCCTGAAAACCCACATCACCTCAATCTAGATGGTCAGCATCACCTCAATCCATGGTCTGTGACAATCACATTCCTAGATAACCCATCATATCAATAAAAAAATTTAATTAATTTAAAAATACACACCCAACCTAAACTACCCAAGTGATCCAAAGCCCCTTACTAGGATTATCATGTAAAATTAAACTAGGGAATACCCAATGGAATCCCATGGAATCACTTTATTAATTTAAAATCATCAATTTAATTATTAGGCTCTCACATGGTCACACACACCAAGCGTATTTTGGTCACACGTATAATGCATATAAAATCAAGAATAAATCTAGGAACCACCTACCTTAGGCTGGTAGGTACTCTATCCTATAATATTGACCTCTAACTTGAGAGTAAATGAGATAAATTATCATTTATATGAACACCCTAAAATTAGGGAAAAGGGTTTACATGGATTTATCACTCTGTATGGAAAGATAGGTGAAGAAGAGAAGAAAGATGAGTGAATATCTTACTGATATGATTCCAATAAGACCAATGGATCAAGAATCAGAGTCTGGTTAGAGGAGGTAGGCCAAATACTAGGTGGAGAAGGAAAGGAGATATTACCCTTTGATGCATGAGAAATGGTGGAGAAAGTAGGAGGAAGGAATGAAATAGGGGGGATGGGAAATCCATAATTTTACCCCAATAAATTACCGGCATAGTTTGCCTGCATGATTTGGCTAACCATGTTCCAACCATGCTCCAATTGTATGATTCTCACTATCCAAGCACCACAAGTGCATGGGATAGGCACATGGTTTGAAAACCCATGCAAAAAAACATGCATATTCCCTCTGTTAAAAAAATTAGATGTGTCACATGACTGTGCACCCCAACCTAAATGATTTTTAAAGTTGTGTCCTTTACACATGGTTTCTCCTAATAGGTTTCATGGTTAAATATAACATTGTGCCTTGGTCTGTGCTTTCCCATAACTAAGTTTCTAGGTCCCTACACACCTAAAACTCAACTGAAACCCCAAGACACTTTCCAAGCCTTAAACCCCATTTAAAAACAAGTCCCCGGATCAATAAAACTCCCCAAATTAGGTTCCAAATCCCAAGAGAAAGTTTAGTTTGACTACCAAACACAAATATTTAAAAAGTTTGAGAAAAATATACCCACTCAAAAACTCAATACGTTACAGTCCATGGAAATTTTATCTCATTTACAAATAAGAATTTTCATAGATTTCATAATATTAACTGGATGTTTATTCTTAACCATGACTTCATGAAAATTGATACATTTCACAAAATATACAACAATATTTATTTTCAAATATGGCCACCAAAAATGTGCTTTCATTTCCTTGTACATTTTATAAGTATCTGGGTAAATAGCCCATCTTGAATAGTAGTATGCCGAAAGAATATATTCCTAAAAAGATTAGGGTATCCCAATCTAATTCTAAAAACACAACTCTGAGTTTTCATCCTCTATATAACCATCCATACTCTCTCTAAGATTTATGTTTGAGTTAATGATGATTCAATAAGGATCTAATCATTTCGCCGCTTTGAATAAATCCATAAATTCAAGAATAAGAGTGACCTAGAAGAAAAATTAATTTTCATTCTATTATAAATAGTCTAGATGCATGTTAGTAATAACACTCATCAACTTTAATTGGTCATAAGCCTCCCTAATGACTTTATTATAGGATTTTTGACTTAATGCATCAGCCACATTATTCCCTTTCCCAGGTGTACACATGTGGTCTAAGTCAAACATATTGATATACTTCATACAATGTCATTACCCTTAAGTTTAGGTCTCTCTGATAGAAAATAAATCTCAAACTTTTATAATCATTGAAGATAGTAAAATTCTCACCAAAGTGATAATGATGCCTTGTTTTCAAAGCATGATCCACCAAAGCCACTTATAAGTCATGGGTCCGATAATTCCTTTTATGAATTCACAATTGGCATTATCCATAAGAGATGAAATTATCTCATTGCTTGAGTACATAGCTGATTCCATACCCAGACACATTATAGTATCCCACATAACATTTCCCCGGTTCTAGAATGATAAGAATTGGTGTCAAAATGGTTTTGAACTTAAACACAAAAAATAATTTTTAACAATCATAACTCTATTTTAATAGAGTTCCCTTTCTTTTTAGCATTTTCATAGGAGATGAAAGATGTGATAACTCATGAATGAAGTGGAAAAAGTAACCTGCTAAGCTTATAAAGTTGTGTATCTCAAAGATGTTCTTCAGCATTGGAAAAAAGACAAAAATGGATATTTTTTAGGTTCTATTGATATTCCATTATTAGAATTGAAATTTCCAAGAAAGAAAAATTCATGTATCCAAAAATAACATTTGGTTAATTTTTCATAAAATCAATACTCTCACAAGGTGCTAAACACAATCTATAAATGTTTTCCATGGTCTTTGTGAGTTTAAGAATAAATCATAATGTCATCCAAAAATACCAAAACAAAGGATTCTAGTTACATTTGGAATTAATGATTAATAAATACAATGAAAACACCTAGTGAATTTATAAGACCAAAGGGAATGATCATATACTCATAATGAGTATAGCATCTTATAAAATTTGTATTTGGAATTTTCTCTCTCCTAACCTAGATTTGGTGACATCCAGACTATAGATCAATCTTAGAGAACCATTAGGATCCTTTAAATTGACCAAAAAGATAATAAATTCAAAAAAGATGATATTTATTCTTTATCATAACCTAATTCAGTTAATGATAATCAACATATAGTAATAGTGAACCATATGTCTTCTTTACAAAGAGAATCGGAGTAGCCCAAGGCAATGTATTTTCTCTTATGAAACATTTAATTCCTAATTCCTCCAACTAAACCTTAAATTTCCTAAATATTTTTGGTTTTATTCTATACGATAGAAGTAAACTAGGATTTTTCCATTGAATCAAATCAATGAAAAATTCCACTTACCTTTTGGTTGGAAAATAGGATAAATTTTCTGGAAATGTGTCAGGATACCAATAATAAATGGTAGAAAAGTTTTTACATTCAATTATATTATTAGTTATCAAAGAGACTATGAAAAATTGATGAGAAATTATTCCAACCATTAGTACTAAAGGTCTGGCTCTTCTATTATTCACATCTCAACCTCCTTTAAAGAGATGTACTACTCCATCCATTGATATAAAATTTACTTTTCATGAAAAACAATCGATATCATTCGTGAAAGAAGCTATTTAATACATTCCTAGTAATAAATCAAATATATCAATTTATAGAATAGAAAAGTCCCAAATAAACTTGACTCCGTCAATGGTTATAAAATAATATACACACGTAAATCCTTTACACTCCATCTTCTTGAGAGGTGTTTGGATATACATCTAATGTGAAACCATCTTGATATGAAATGCCATTTGAATAATGACACATAAAGCAATAAAAGATTAAGATTAACTGGTATCAAATAAAACATGAATAAGAATTTAGTTAAGAGGAATGGTACAACGTACAGTTGAAGGACCCAATTGATCCTTTGTGATTATTTTCTCAACACCATATAACTACTTACTAATTCCTCTATTTTCCATGCTTCCCTGTTGCGGTTGTCACACCCCGACCCATGTGTTTGGTCTTTTTAATTATTTTCTTTGGCTTCTAAAATTTTTGTGTTGAGGTTCGGGTTGAATACTGAAAAATGCTTCTGAGTTATGTTAAAAAACATGCATTTTTGAGTTGACGTCCCTGGCCGCACGGGCGGAGTGTGTTTTGAAAACCCTACATGGCTCCGCCCAGGCATCAGCACGATCCGCCTGCCTTCAGAAAATTAAGATGGGTAAAGTTTCTGACATATTGTGTTATTTAAAATTATTAAAAATGTTGCCAATATTATTTTTATTAAAAATGGAATAATTGTCCTTATTTTCACCATTTAAAATGATTATCAATCTCGTGGATCAACTGCATAGTTTCCTGACATCTAAAATGAAGTGAAGCAAATAATGATGAAAAGAATATTATTACTATTTCATATGATAATATTATTACTGTTATTAATTTGTTATTATTATTCTTATTTTAAATTGTTATGTGTATTGTTTTTATTATATATTAATGTCTTGTTTTGTTTTATTTATTTTATTTTCTTTTTTGTTTTTTTGTTGATTTTTATTTTTATTTTTTTCCCTAATCCAAACCCTAATCATGCGCCTCCTTTTTTTCCTCTCACGCCTCCACCCCCCACCCTTCTCTCCTCGCACAGCGCTCCTGTCGACTCCCTGCATAGTGGCTATCCCACGCCCCTCCTGTTTTTCTAGCCGGCTGCAGCCCTCGGATCCCTCCTGCTCCGCCTTCTGCGTGCCGTCCAGCCAGCCGTACCACCCAGCCAGCGCGTTCCGACCCCAGGCCCCCTACCCTGCTCTGGCCGCGCCTCCCACACCTCGGACCAGCAGCCCTCTGCCTCCTCTCTTTATCCCGGCGCACCTCCCCCTACCAGAAGTGCGCCCCAGACTCCTCCCGCTTGAACCCGCAACGCCACTATTGTTGCGCACCCCTACTGCCAGTACGACCTCTGGCCTCCGACCGGCCTTTTTCCGGTGACCACCAGCCTCGCCCCTCCGGCCACACTCCCTCCATCTTAAATGCTCATTGTTGTAGATCAATATTGGAGATGGTTTGAATTTTCTTTCTCATGTGGTGCTAATAATCTGGTTTTTTGGGATTCTGTCATTCATGTGATGCTGCTACTTCTGCGGAAGACTGGTGCTGGTTTGAGCTGTTCTTTGGCTACAATCAAGGGATTTAAACTTTGCATAGGTGTTGTTTCATGATGGACCACCATATCAGTATTTTTATTTAAATTTTCAGCTCAAAGAAACTTTGATTTTGAGTGGGTTTGTTGCCGGTGTGTTAGATTCCATTAATTATTTGGTCCGAGCATGGAAACATATCAGGTTCTTGGTTCTTTGTTACCTTTTTCGTGCGAAGCTACCAGTTTATGCTGGAATGGGTCTGATATTTAATCTTTATAGATTTGGATTTTTTTGAAATGGAGTTGTTGTTGGGTGATTTAATTCAATGTTGCGTCTATGCTTTCTTGGAGTCTCCTGCTTATTATGTTGAAGGTTGGAGTTTTTAGCTTGTGGTTATCCTTTGGGGATGCCACATTTTAGGCTTCTGACCAATTTCCAAGTTGAATCTAGATTCTAATTTGGTGTGCTGCCTGGAAGACCTGGAGGATTCATGTACCGGAGTTTAGGTGAGTTTTGTGCTTTTGTTCGCATGGATTATGTTAAGTCTATGATTTTGTGTTTTAGTTGTTTTTGTGACTGGTGTGGCATGTTGGCAGATAATTTTCTTGATACCATGGTCAGAATCTTATGCATACTTGTGCGCAAGTGTGAGACATTCCACGTCATCGTAATCGAACTGCAAGTCAAGGTAGGTCCCCCACTACACTCACCTTTAAATTCATAATTTATTAATTGCTTGATATTTTATTAATTTTAATAAATAAGAAATAGTATTAGATAATCAATTTTTAAATGATCACCTGATTTAAAAAGAGCTGTTTATTTTATACACGACACTTGAAATATTTCCTGATGAATAGACACCTAGTAGGGAAAGAATTCCCAGTTGGATTTTAAACATAATTCATGGAATTTAAAATGTAGTTCTGGTTTATTGATAAATGATTTATTTTGAAGTGTGAACATGTGTTTTGGTTCTCTTGAAAAATGAGGATTTTCTTTAAATTGGTGAAGGCCCGTTTGGAACTTTAATAAAATAAATTATTTTGGAAAACTATCTTTAGGGTGACTCAGGGTTAATATTTGGTGTACGTTGACTGCATGATTTATGTGTGATTCTTGTGCTACTTGATTGAATTTGTTGACTCACCCCTTTCATTTTTATTATATGTGTTGACATGGGAACCTGGCATAGTAAGTGAATCTTCTGAGAACGATTGCTGCACTAGTTTAGATCATGCACTAGCTAGTGGCCCCTAGTACGGATTATACTTTGCTAAGGGATTGGGCCCCTGGGTTAGGCCATGTAGGGAAACACCGGGCGATAGGGCGTTATGACATCATCGAGAGTAGTCATGCCTTTAGGATGAGTCACATGTATGGTACGTTCTGGATTGTTCACAAGCTCCTAGGTTCGACCCATGTTTCCTTGAGTGTTTATTTGTATGTGGCGGATGATAGAGAGGTCTAGTTCAGTTGTTGACCCCTGTGTGACACTTTTTCCATCTCCCTTAGTGTGTGTTGTGTGTTGTGTGTGGTTTTCCTTTTTACTAACAACTGAAATTCAGATTTCTAAATTGTTCGCAAAAAAGTCTTAAAATGCAATGCACCAGTTTCTTTCAAACATTAAACTCATTTTTAAATTAAATATCGCAATGGACCCTTACTTGTTTTAGAAACGAAAGTGTGTGTGTGGAAAGCCATACTTTATATAATTTAGTTCAAACCTGGAATTAGTAAATTTCTTTATTTAAAGGTAGTGCATTGGGAATAGTTTATTGGGCACGCCTACTAAGTTTTAATACTCACACCTATAGTGTTTTCATGTTTTTAGTTTATGTTGCATGTTGACATGAGATTGCTCACTGTGCGCAAGAGTTGTTTGTGGTTTGGTGAGCGACTCTCGGAGTCATGAGGAGTTTTGGTCATGTTGATGTTATTTGGTTGTTTTTGGTCGTTCATTCTTTTCGTGTTGTTTATTTACTTTGTTTTATTCTACTTTCTTCTAATTTATTTATTTTCACTGGGCGAAATCATTCCCAATTGTTGCCAGCCCGGGAGGATCGGGAATGCCTCTCAGACCATGTTGTGGAACAACTTGGGTGATCGGTTCAGGGTCGACCCGGGTTGGTTCGTGACAAAATAGTATCAGAACGAGGTTGGATTCTGAGTGGACCTTGTTTTTTTGAGCGCCCATCGTTATTTGGAGTTGCCATGGTAGAAGGAGTAGAATTGTCAGGACTCAAGGTGTACAGATGAGAAGGACGTCATGAACCCTTGCTTGTTTCGAACCTCGGGTTACCATGGGATGTTCGGGTTGTTGGTGTCTTTTGGTTCTTTTGAATTGTTTTATGTTGGGAAATGAATTGGAAGCCAAGAAAGTGACCTTCGTGAGATCGCATGGTCTGGAAAGCCATGTGGAGCTGGAGACATTACCCTATAGTGCTCCTTGTAACAGTGGCATGGCTAGCATATGGCCTCCAACCATATGTCTGGGTCACCCATCGATGCTAGTTTCTCCTTGTGGATAGTTTGGGGTTTTCTTTATTTCTAAGATTTGTTTTGAAAAGTTTTATTTTGGAAATTGTGAAAAGTTAAATTTGAAATGGCAATGACCATGTTTTGATCATGCTCCTTGTTTTCTTGTTCCTTAGTGTTCGCCCCCATGAAGGTTCGATGGATGCACAAGGTGCAGCTTCAGGTGGTGCATCCTTAGGAAATCCTCCAGTTGATCAACCTATAGACTATGTTCTAGAATTCCGGAAGTTGAACCCTCCCCTGTTTTATGGTCAAGAAGATCCAATTGAGGCGGAGTTGTTACAGAATATTGAGAGGAACTTTAGTTTCATTGGGATGCATGAGTTGTTAAAGGTGAAGTTAGATACCTTTATGCTTGATGGTCTAACCTGGAAATGGTGGAAGTCTGTGTCTCGAAGCAAGCTTTGAGAAGATCTCACATGGGATTTATTCAAGACTTCATTTATCCAACAATATTTCTCTGAGTTGATAAAGCTGAGGAAGAGGATGAAGTTGTGTTGTCTTCAACAAGGAGTTGAATCGGAATTATAATTCTATCGACATTTCATAGACCTAGTTTCGTATGACCAATGGTTTGTTGCAAATGATCCTAGGAAGACATGACAATTTGACTCTGGACTCCGACTTGAACTGCGATCTAAAGTGGTAGAGCTCAACTTAAACACCTTCTCGGATGTTTTGGGGAAATCCTTTCTGGATGAAGCTGATTTAGCAGGAGGACATGAGGTGGTGAATCCCCTCTCGGCCTTGGAAATCAGTGTAGAGGATAGCGAGAGAAATAATGGGAATATCCCGGATTCTGGTGGGTATACTAGAGGAATTAAGAGGCCTTCGGACCTACAATCAACACCTTTGGAGCGTAACATCGTGATCTATCACCAGTGTAGTAGGCAGGGTCACTAGAGGCCAACATGCCTGAGTGATCCGAGACCCTGCCATACCTGTGGACGTCTGGGTCACTTGCAGCGATTCTGCCGTGGTGTTTCCAAGAAGCACGCAGAAGATAGACCTAGCTCGTTGAAGGTCACCTCGCCCTTCAACAGAAGTAGGGTGATGTTTGGGGACCATTTTGAGGTTTTCTCTTTGTAGTGTTCATTGGATATAGTAATCGTCTCTTGTAGGGTTTTTCGGTATTTCTTTTCTTTCAGTTGTAAGAATGGTTGTGGTTGAACCTCTTTGAAACTTTTATTTTATTGGAAGTGTGTTTGGTGAAATTTTGGTTTGGGTGTTATGTTTGGAAATTTCTTAAGCCTAACTATGAGGTAGGAGATGCTTCAATCATCAGTTCTCCAGCCATAGGCCCTGAAGTGAAGCTGGCATGTAGTCAGGTGATCCCCAACGGTGGAAAAAAGGGCATTGGTTTAATCTTGGTCTTTAGTGCGTCATGGTTCATGCTCTTCCGAGAGTGTGAAGTTGTTAGGGTAGCGATGACAATATTTTTGATACTCTATCAGTTGGGCCCTTCTTTTCCTTCCCCTAACCTTATGGTGGAGTTTTTGATCTGTGCAGAAAGCTTTCAAGTTCGTTTAATCTCGTCAGTTCTCATGGTGGGGAGACCCACAGTGGGTCTCACAGAGTTACACCTAAAGTAATTTAGAGTTAGCCTAATCCTTATGGTGGGGAGTCCGTTCAGGCCTCCCTGTGTAAGTATTAGAGTTCCTTTTCAAGTATTGTTTTGGTGGCGGGTGGTCTTGTGTGGAACCAACTAATCCTAAGTTCTTCCTCTTAAGAAAACGTTGGAATTGGAGTACATCCAGCGGTTTCATTGGACTAGTATTATAAGAATAAGTGTCGGAGGTAGTTTAAGTTTGTTTTTTCCCTGGTTGAGATGGATGGTTTGGGTTCTTCTTGGTGACGGTTAAAGTGATCATATTTTAAGGATGAGTTGTGTGCCATGGGTTTTCAGTGTATGTTTGGATCGATCAACTAGAGACTCTTAAACTTTTATAGGTGGGTGACACTTGATAAGTTTTATCTTTGGGTCCAGATCGTGTTGTAGCTTTCCGAGGATAGAAAGCGTTATGGTGGGGAGAATTGTCACACCTCCACCCGTGTGTTTGGTCTTTTTAATTATTTTCTTTGGCTTATAAAATTTTTGTGTCGAGGTTTGGGTTGAATGCCAAACAATGCTTCAAAATTATGTTAAAAAACACGCGTTTTTGAGTTGACGTCGTTGGCCACACGGGCGGAGTGCGTTTTGAAAACCCCGTATGGCTCCACCCAGGCATCAGCATGATCCACCTGCATTCGAAAAATTAAGATGGGTAAATTTTCTGACTTATTGTGTTATTTAAAATTATTAAAAATGTTACCAATATTATTTTTATTAAAAATGGAATAACTGTCCTTATTTTCACCATTTAAAATGATTATCAATCGTGTGGATCAACCGCGTGGTTGCCTGACATCTAAAATGAAGTGAATCAATTAACGATGAAAAGAATATTATTAGTGTTTCATATGATAATATTATTACTATTATTAATATTTTAATTATTATTCTTATTATAAATTATTATGTGTATTGTTTTTATTATATATTAATTTTTTGTTTTGTTTTATTTATTTTATTTTATTTTTTGTTTTTATTGTTGATTTTTATTTTTTTATTTTTCCCCTAATCCTAACCCTAATCATGCACCTCATTTTTTTCTCTCACGCCGTCGCCACCCCCCCCCCCCCTCCACCCTTCTCTCCTTATCCTCGCACAACACCCACCTCCGCCTGCTCAACCACATGTCCGACCACACTCAACCTCCTGTCCAGCTACGCTCCTCATCCTGTCTGGCAGTGCTCCACCTCCAGCTTCAGCCGCAACACCGCACAACGCGACCCCCCCTATAGCCCGATTTTTTCCTCCTGATGACTCCCTGCACAACGGTTGTCCCACGCCCCTCCTATTTTTCCAGCCACCTGCAGCCCCCGAATCCCTCCTGCTCTGCCTCCTGTGTGTCATCTAGCCAGCCACGCCACCCACCCAGCGTGTTCTGACCCCAGCCCCCTGCCCTACTCTGGTCGCGCCACCCACGACTCAGACTAGCATCCCGCTGCCTCCTCTCTTTATCTCGGCGCACCTCCCCTCTACCAGTAGCGTACCCCGGACTCCTCCCGCTTAAACCCACAACGCCCCTCTTGTTGAGTACCCATGCTGCCAGCACGACCTCTGGCCTCCGACCAACCTTCTGTCGGCAGTCACCGGCCTCACCCCTCCAACCACACTCCCTCCATCTTAAATGCTCATCACATGAGATCAAGATTAAATATGGTTCGAATTTTCTTGCTCATGTGGTGCAGATAATCTAGTTTTTTTTTGGATTATGTCATTCATGTGATGCTGCTCCTTCTGTCGAAGACTAGTGTTGGTCCAAGTTGTTCTTCGGCTGCAATCAAGGGATTTGAACTTTTCAAAGGTGTTGTTTCATGTTGGACTGTCATATCAATGTTGCTATTGAAATTTTCAGCTCAAAGCAACTTTGATTTTGAGTGGGGCTGTTGCCGATGTGTTAGAGTCCATTAATGATTTGTTCCAAGCAAGGAAATGTATCAGGTGCTTTGTTAATTGTTACCTTGTTCATGCGAAGCTACTAGTTTATGTTGGAATGGGTCTGAGATTGAATCTTTATAGATTTGGATTTTTTTTAAATGGATTTGTTGTTGGGTGATTTAATTCAGTGTTGCGTCTATGCTTTCTTGGAGTCTCCTGCTTATTATGTAGAAGGTTGGAGTTTTTAGCTTGTGGTTATCCTGTGGGGATGCCACATTTTAGGTTTCTGACCAATTTCCAAGTTGAATCTGGATGCTGATATGGTGTGCTATATGGAAAACCTAGAGGATTCATGTACCAGGGTTTAGGTGAGTTTTTTTCTTTTGTTCGCTTGGATTATGATAAGTCTATGCTTTTGTGTTTTTGTTGTTTTTGTGACTGTTTTGGCATGTTGGAAGATAAAGTCAGTGATACCATGGTCAGCAGCTTGTGCGTACTTGTGTGCAAGTGTGAGACATTCCACGTCGACGTAATCGAGCTATAAGTCAAGGTAGGTCCCCCACTGCACTCTCCTTTAAATTCAGAATTTATTAATTGCTTGATATTTTATTAATTTTAATAAATAATAAATAGTATTAGATAATAAATTTTTAAATTATCACCCAATGTAAAAAAGAGACGTTTATTTTATACACGACACTTGAAATATTTTCCCGATGAACAGACACCTAGTAGTGAAAGAATGCCTGTTTGGCTTTTAAACATAATTCATAGAATTTTAAATGTAGTTCCGTTTTATTGATAAATGATTTATTTTGAAGCATGAACAAGTTTTTTGGTTCTCTTGAGAAATTAGGATTTTCTTTAAATTGGTGAAGGCTCGTTTGGCACTTTAATAAAATAAATTATTTTGTAAAACTCTCATTGGGGTGACTCAGGGGTGATATTTGGTGTACGTTGACTACATGATTTTTGTGTGATACTTATGATACTTGATTTACTTTGTTGACTCACCCCTTTCCTGTTTATAATATGTGTTGACATGGGAACCTGGCATAGTAAGTGAATCTTCTGAGAACGATTGCTGCACTAGTTTAGATTATGCACTGGCGAGTGGCCCCTAGAATGGATTATACTCTTCTAGGGGATTAGGCCCCTTGGTTAGGCCATGTAGGGAAACACTGTGCGATGGGGCGTTATGACTTCATCGAGAGTAGGCATGCCTTTAGGATGAGTCACATGTATGGTACATTCTAGATTGTTCACGATCTCCTAGGTTCAACCCATGTTTCCTTGAGTGTTTGTTTGTATGTGGCGGACGATTGAGAGGTCTAGTTCTGTTGCTGACCCATGTGTGCCACTTTTTCCATTTCCCTTAGTGTGTGTTATGTGTTGTGTGTGGTTTTACTTTTTACTAACAATTGAAATTCATATTTCTAAATTGTTCGCAAAAATTTCTTAAAATGAAATTCACCTGTTTCTTTCAAACATTAAAATCGTTTTTAAATTAAATAGGGAAATGGACCATTACTTGTTTTAGAAATGAAAGTGTGTGTGTGGAAACCCATACTTTATATAATTTAGTTCAAACCTGGAATTAGTAAATTTCTTTATTTAAAGGTAGTGCATTGGGAATAGTTTGTTGGGCACGCCTACTGAGTTTTAATACTCACGCCTATAGTGTTTTCCTGTTTTTAGTTTCTGTTGCAGTTTGACTCAAGCTTGCTCGCCGTGGGTGAGAGTTGTTTGTGGTTTGGTGAGTGACTCTCGCAGTCGCGAGGAGTTTTGGTCGTGGTCAAGTTAGTTAGTTTTTGTTGGTCGTTCTTTCTTTTCGTTTTGTTCATTTACTTTATGGTATTCTACTTTCCACTACTTTATTTATTTTCACTAGGCAAAATCATTTTGAATTTTTCTCTATTGATGCCCTGGTGCTTTCCACCAGCCCGGGAGGATCGGGAACACCTCTTGGGCCATGTCGTGGACTGTCTTGGGTGATCGGTTCAGGGTCAACCTGGGTTGGTTCATGATAGTGGTTGCATGTTCGAAGAGTTGAGGTGTTTCTAGAATCTCCATGGATCACTCGGTTTTGAGGATAAAATATATTTTGATTTAATCATCCAGTTAGATCATAAGATTTCTATGACACGTGATAGTTATTCTAAATAATCAAATTTATAGCATTAAGGAAAAAATGTCGAATATGTCCCATCTGATTACAATTATGGCACCCTTTGGGTGGTGTTGTATAGTTCTGCTTCTTATGCTCAGTAAAAACACATTTAAAACATAATATCTTATTACTAGGGAATAGAGAAAAGGTAATTGATCCATTGTACTGATTCTATAATGATCTACCTCCCTAGAAGTAGGTGTCCCTCTTCTGCTTGTTCCTATCATTAGAGTTCCCACCTATACCCGTATAGATGAATGTGCTTACTCTAGTAGGATTCCTAATAAGATACCATTATACAACTTTTTCTATATTAATCTATCTATATAATCACTATTGTGGAGCATAGATATCTTAAAATGAATTTATTTTTATAGTCCATACTCAAATATACATGTCTTCAGGGACTCATTAGAACCCATTTCAAGAGTAAAATGAACTAAGTTCATGAACTTGGATACATATTTTATCACTAATACATTTTATTAATTAATAATAAATAAATCCATCATTTTGGATTTCTTGAAGGTGTGTATATATAATTTCCTATTTAAATATTCTTTGAATATCTCCCATGTAATACCATGGTTGAGTTTAGCTTGGATAGCTAAATCCCATCATTTATGTGCGAGATCACCCAACATGTATAATGCTAGCATTAAATTTATATTATTTAGGGTTACAAGAAAATTTAATATTCAATTCATTCTTATAATACAAGATTATACATTTTCATGTCCTGAATCCCCTAAAGATTGGTGGATTTTATTTATAAAACTGTATAGAATGATTCACATGTCATATGGTTTTTCATTTTTGATTCCCTTTATCAATAAATTGAAATGATTGCATAATTATTTGAAAAAAATGGTTCACCTATGGTTAAAGTGCAACCACATTATCTACAGCCTCATCTTACATGTTTTGAGGCCATCTTACCAGTTCCATTTCTCTATCATCATAACAAAATCACCACTTAGTCACCACTTAACTAGTAAACTAAAGGCTTAGTATATTCCAAATAATCAAAAACAACAATCATTCTAACAAGTTTCTAAGAAGAATTAAACATAATATGTGTAATTCAGTCCTAGTGGGATGTCTCATTAATAATGCATGATACACTACACTCATTAGCTGAACCCATGACGATTAGGTGAAAATACTCCTATAGGTGTCTAAAAATACATTTTTTGTACACAGAACAACTTGGTAACTTGAGGTTCAGCTTAAAGAGGTTATTTATGTATTTTTATTCTATAAAACCCAAGTTATAACATGTATTATATCATTTTTACCATCCCAATATGATACACTGACCAAAATGATATCATTTGTAACAAGCCGACCCAAACCATTAGCATGGAAAGAGCTGAAGTACCCCTAACTTTAGGTGATATCCCTTAGACACCAAAGGCTAAGAACAAATTCCAATTGCTTAATAAATCATTGGAGTATGATTTTACCTTTTAAACATACAATGATTTTTTAGAAAATAATAAAAACAACCAAACCAAAGCTATATCATGCATGAAATGTAAACAATACACCTCAGAATCCAAAACCAAACAAAATTAGTGTAGTGGGAAAAAAAGAAATGAAACACCCAACAAAAACAAAAATACATCCTAACATAGAAACATTGATTTCTAATCACTCAAACCACTCCACATGATCATATATAAGATCCAACCACCATCCTGTGAATGTGGAATCATGATTCTCCCCTGGATAAGTAAGAGACTTTTCATTTACTAGTGTCATGATAAGTAACATAAGTACATTCACCAAGGTTCATATGCAGGGGGTGAGTATATAACCCAGTAGACAATCCCCAAGAGATTATCCAACTCATGCCACTAGGAAAAGAACAAGTTAACTCATGATTCAAAATAATAATAAAATAATGGAAGGAAATATAATAATTTTAACAAATTAATTCAATTAAACATACACAACAAAAATGGTTCATTCATTATTTCCACTTGACATACCCATTCCACATTCACACACACACACACATAAGTATTCCATGAAAATACCAATACTCATGAGGGGTAACTCATCCATCCACCATGTTAGTCATTGTTGATAATCCTCTATGTGCCCCAAGTACCATCGGGTTCCAAGTTTGAATCAACATGGCCCAATACAATGAAAATGAACACATGTCATTTTGTATATGCCAAGTTCTCATTCCAGTAAACCCTTTTTTAGGATAACAATTTTTTTAATTATTTTATCAAACATGTTACATGTGTTAATTCAAGTATAAAATTTATATGATGGAACTAAAGGTTTTTTCCTACAACCTTCAAAAAAACTACAGTTCATTAAATCATGAAAAATAATAGGTTTTTATAAAAAGAAATTATAATGGGTTGTATTTGAAAAGAACAAAAATATATTTAGAAACATAATCCTTAAAGTTATAGAGTGACTTGAAAAAATAAATAATTCACCTACCTTTTACAATTGACAAAAAAATTAAGAAGGAATGCTAATTTTTGGCACCGACCATGCAACTAAGTTTGAATGAAGAAGCTTCATAAGAGGGGGAATGTTCGTCCAAAATCAAGTTCAAAAATCCATGAATCGAGAACCAAGTTGAATTGAAAATAAATAACATTAATCTAGGGTAAAATTTGATTGAAAATAAAATTTAATACACCCTCCCTTCAAATCACATAACTCTATCCCCCAAAATCTATGCTTGAATCGTTCTTTTGAAAAAAATATTTTTGATCAACACCACAATGTGGTGTGTCCATAATGCCTATGGTGCTCTTCAATCCAAGCTCACAACAAAGACTACACTATGGCATGTTACAAAACCAAAAGTAATTTTGGACCCACCATTCTTTATACCATTTCATGGTTATACCTAAATCCATAGGGCAACCATTAACTCTCTTAGGTGTTTTGGCATGCATGTGTTTCATAGGTGCACTCTCAATACACCAGGCCCTCCACCACGACATGTTGTTTCCCATGTTGTACCCATAAAATCCCAAACACTCCCAACCTCTCCAAGAAACCTATCAATTATCCTCAAATAAAAAAAACATAAAAATTATTTAAAATAATTAAGATAACATAGAAAGTACCATAAACTAGGGATGTCACCGATTAGGATTAATCTGCCTAAGTGTGTGTGATGTTTGTGGTTTGTAATCCCCTTCACCTAAGACACACACACACAATTAAATATAATTATATATAAATATATCCATAAAAACATATAAATATATGTAAATATAAATATACACACCAACATAATATATATAAATATAAATAAATTTACATAAATGTAGATATATATATATAATTAAATAAAAATATATATAAATACACACACACGTAGATATATATATAAACATTCTTAAATATATATATATACACCCACATTATATATATATATATATAAATGCATAAATGCATATAAATATCTATAAATGTATATAATGATAAATAAATTTACATCAATGTATATAAATATATACATATATATATATAATTATATATATACGTATATATATATACCCACATTATATATGTAAATATAAATACATAAAAATTTATATAATATAGATAAATACATATAAACATACATAGATATATGTAAATAGAAATACATATAAATTTATCTAAATATACATAAATACATATTAATATACAAAAATATAAAAACGTATAAATATAAATAAATTTACATAAATATATATATATATATATATATACATATATATATCCACATAAAAATATATATAAAGTATATATAAATATAAATAAAATTTCATTAATGTATATAAATACATATATATAAATATAATTATATATAAAAATATAAATACAAGTATGTATATATATACCAATATAATATAAATATATATATATATATATGTATATACATATATAAATACATATAAATACAAATGAAAATAAATATTTAAAAATATATATAAATATAAATAAATTTATATATTTATAAAATTAAATGTAATTTTATATACATAAACAAATATTAATATATGTAGATACACACACATATAAAAATATATATAAATATAAATACATATAAATATACATAATTGTTTATAAATACACATAAACATACAAGTGTAATGAATCTGCACTCAGGACTCCCAAGCTTCCAACTTGGGTTCTCCATTTAGTTAAGTCCTTTAATTAGGCTAAAGAAATTGCCCAAAAGACCTAGCTGACACTCTTTAGCCTGAATCAACCCACTTCCTAGTCGCATCAAAAGGAACCATGATACTCCTAGATGCACAACCTTAAAAGGCACCATGATTGCCCTTATTATATGACCTTAAACGGCACATCATTGGTCATCAATACACGACCTTAAAAGGCACCATAATGGTCCTTGTCAGAGGATGGTTATTTTGGAACTTAGCTCTTATTTTCTATATAAGGACCCACTACCCCCCCCATACACACACTTTCACGACCAAGTGAAAAGAGTGGAGGAGAAAATATCAACAAAATATGAGTGCAATGAATCTACACCTGGACCTCCCAAGATTCCCACCTAGGCACCCCATTTGATCTGGTCCTTTAATTGGACCAAAGAAATTTCTCAAAAGATATAGCTGACACTCTTTTTCTAAAATCATCCCACTACTAAATTTCATCTAAGTAAACCGTGATGGTTCTGCACATAAGATCATTAAAGGAACCCTAATAGTCCATGTCACACAACCTTAGAAGGAGCATCATTTATCAGGGCTGAATGACCTTAAAAGGCACCACAATAGTCTTTTTCACATGATGAATATTTGGTAACCCAACTTCAATTACCTATATAAGGACCCTCAAACCCCACCCCCCATTTTTAGGATCAATTATGAAGTGTTGATGAGAATGAATCTACAAAATATGAGCACAATAAATCCATTCCCAGGACTCCTAAGCTTTCCACCTAGGTGTCCCATCTACTCAGGTGGTTTAATTGGTCTAAAGAAATTATCCAAAAAACCAATCCAACAAACTTTATCATGAATAAACCAAATATTGATTCACATAAAAAGGAATTGTGATGGTCTTTAATGCACAATCTTAAAAGGTACCACGATGATCCTTATCACACAACCATAAAAGGCACATCATTGGTTTTTATTGCATGACTTTAAAAGGCACCACATTGGTACTTATCAAAGGGAGTTTTTTCTAGATTGTCATAACCCATACCAGAGGGGCCCTTTCCATGACTCCCCAATCCCACCTCGGATAGGACTGGGGCTGGAGACTCGTATCAAGTAGGCATATCACTAACATAGGAGGAATTATCCTAAGTACTTTTACACATTCACACATCTCCAAGACTATACATTGCTAAAATGTAAAAAACCAACTAAAAAACCATTCATGCATATATCTAAATCTCATAACCAGAGTAAAATAAGAAATAAAGGAAAGTAAAGAGGGCAAAATAATTTCCCACCATGAAGAGTCTACAAACACAAGTCCATCTTAAAAGTAGGTATTGGGGACTGCTGTAAAAAATTTGTAGGAACGCACCACAGTCTTTACAGTCTCACACATCACTATATAGTCCTAGTCCATCTATGACTCTATCGAATGGTTGATCATTTTCACAAGACATGCCACATGTGATAAAATACCATACAGGGGTGAGTATAACAATACTTAGTAGGAAACCAAAAAACCAAAAATCATACAAAAAATAAAATAATTCATCTCTACATAGGTATATTTCTATAATACATCTAATAAGAATTTTTGGATATACTCAAAAAAGACACAAATTCAAAAGGTAAGTCACCATCGTAGTATACTAGCCTAGGATTCCAACTCGAAGATTCCAAAAAAGCACTTGTCTAGGAGAACACACTCCTGAGTTTGATAAAACTTATGGAATTCATCAGAGGGGTGGCACTCGTTGAGTATCTCTATTATAAGTTTACGCTGAAGGTCTGAAGAGATATGATACATAGATGAGGATCACTCCCAAGGCTGTGGGATGAAACCAACAACTCGATCTGGATTAACCCTCTAAGTATAGGATCGACACTTGCATATTGTTGGTCATAATTATACCAAGAACTCCATCTAGGGAATGAATATGAATAGAGGATCTCACTCCATGCCTCTCAAAGGAATTCTAATGACTATATCTAAGAATTACTATTAAAGGGATTGCAGTCCTAGAAGTAGGAAATGATTCCATACCAACCCTCAAGGAAAGGATATAGGGAACACACCCTAACAAAACTTTTCCAAGATATATAGGAAAAGGTCTCCAATCCATGTTTAATAAAGTACACAATGTATAGAAGGGTCACACACTGTTTCCTCTTAACCTAGGTCCTTCCCATGTAAATGGATCATGTCTCTTGATCAAGTCCATGTACAAGTACATGATGTTTAATCTTCCCATGTATTCTACCCATGTTCCAATACAGGGCTTTATCCTATGTAAAAGTTCTCGTGTAGCAGTACACAGCATAGCCCATGTATTGTAGTCTAGGTCATGTCTGTGTAGGGGAGTACATGACGTGCTCCACCCCATATACTCTAACCCATGTCTGTTTACCCTCTTTGGTACATGTCGAGTCATTGGGTAGAGTTCACATGACATGAGACCTAGTAACACACCATGTGATACTTAAGTATCCCTTGAAACCTTATCCATTGCATAAGGGGTCCCACATGACATGTGGCTCCACACTATAGGTTGTGTATTGCGGGTTTTTTCAGATTCCCATATCTAGTTTCCACACTAAAATTCTTTTATTTGATCTTTGATCTAGTGACTATATTTACATCATGAATCAAGGCTTGATGAACCTTACCATCACCAAACAACAAGATTCGGCCATTTGATCTACTCATAAAATGGATTTATACATCGTTCTTTATTGCATGATGAAGAATGTAAAATCAGGTATCTACACTGTCGAATACACTACCTATACCACTGTTTCACCTATTTCATGTCATTACAATCTTAGATCTATGATTTTGGATCATTGTTCCAAGAAATGGTTGTGCAATGATTTATTCATCAGGATATGTCGAACTGTGGTCCAAATGAAGAACGCCCGTGATGAATAGAGAATCGGGGGGAAAACACAAAAACATTCAAAAGGAATAGACCTCAATCAATGTTTTTGTTGATCTTAGTTTTTTTGCATTAGAATAAAAATTGAAGAATCAATAGTCATAAATAATTATCATGATAAAATCCTTGTAATGAAACCAATCCCACAATACTCACGATCCCCAAATCAGTATGTTCTTCAATTGATTTGCATTCTTCTTAGAAAATAAAATTAGGGATGAAAAATCAAAATAAAAAATTCCCTACCTAGATTTGGATCGATCGCTAAAGAATAATAAAGGGTTATCACCATGACCATTGGTGAGATCCTTTGAATCTATTGCATGTCGATCATTGATCCATGATCTGGTCACCATTCGCCTGAGAGAAATCCTCCAACTCTCTATCCAAATGCTCTCCAAAGGTTATAGAGTTATGCAGTTAACCCTAAAATTATAATATAATAGTCTATATAAATATTCTATAGTCATTTAATCAATGAAAAGAATTAAAATAATTTATTTTATTATTTTTTTCATTTTTTTCATTTTCATGCCCATAATGACTTCTATGAAAATGACCCATGCCAACCAATGTTAAGTCATTACTAGAGTTAAAACACATGTTTTGAACTCAACTATGCCCTCATATTTATGATTTGGGTATTCGTTTATAATCTATTCCACTTTGTTAGGAAAACTGTGTGCACGTGCTATTTAATATATTTCAAAAATTTATTTCGGGCACATCGGTCCTCAAAATTGCATACCATCTCAGCGCATAGTCACTAAAAAATGTATAGAATATCCAAAAATAATACATAGAAAATATTTTTCATTACATTCTCCCTACCTTGGTCTTTTACATCCCCAAAAATCCAAAATAATGGCTACAGAAAAAGATGTGGGTATTGAGTACAAATCTAAGCCTCATGCTCCATGTGATCTCCTAAAGATTAACATGCTACTACCAAACACATACTAAAGGAATATCTCTCCCATGTAGGATCCTCTACTTCAATACTCGATCTCTACTGGGTACTTAGAAAATGTAGATCCATTCTCAATGTCTAGATCACCCCAGTCGATAATGTGTGATGGGTCATGTGTTTACCTCCTTAGTTGTGACACATGGAAGATGTCATGTAATCGGTCTAACTATGGAGGAAGGTCTAATTGGTATGTCACCTCATCAACTCTACACGTTATCTAAAAAGGTAAAATGAATCTCAAAGATAGCTTGTCGCCTCATCCAAATCTCTATAGTCCACGTTGAGGTAAAACCTCTAGAAACACACGGTCTCTCTCCTCAAACTCCAAAGGTCTCTTTCATCTGTTTTCATAATACTTCTAATGACTATGTGTAGTATTCATTTACTCCTAGATGATCTGCACCTTCTTAGTAGTATCTCGCACCAACTCTTGGCCCATGAGTTATGAATCTCATGGTTCAATCCAATAAAGTGTTGACCTATAGGGTCACCCATAAAAATCCTTGAATGGTGCCATACCAATTTTGGAATGGTAGCTATTGTTTTATATGAACTCCACCAGTGGTAGGTGATCCTCCCAAATATGGCCAAATTCTAGCATGCAAACTCATATCATGTCCTCCTGAACCTAAATGCTTCACTCAGACTGGACATCACTTTGGGGGTGAAATGCTATGATCAATTATAACTAACTCCCAAAAAACTCCTTTAATTCCTTCCACAACCGGGATGTGAATCAAGTATCACTGTTAGAAATGATAATCGATGTAACTCCTTGTAGTTAAACTCTATCATATACATAGAGGCATCCCAATATATCTACGGAACTCTACTCCTAAATTTCTAAGAACTGGGCTGACCTGGTGATTCGGCCTTTGATTACCCAAATGGAATCATGCCCCCTAGACATAAATGGTAAGACCTCCATGAATTCCATGGATATCCCATCCTAAATCCATTTTGGAACCTCAATAGATTTAGCTAAACCCACTGGAACTTGGTTCTTAGCCATCACTTGTTGACAACTAAGCCTTCAAGAGACAAACTCTGCAACTCCTTTCTTTATCCTTGGAAACCAAAATTGACATTGGAGGTCCTGGTATATATTTTTCCACACCTATATGTAACACCAAAGTATATGTATGAAAATATCTCAAAACATCCTCCCGCAATGTTACAGGTACCATCATGCGTCCTTTTTAAATAAAAACATTATCCCCACCTTTAGAAAACCCATTATGAGCATGTCTAGTGGATATCTGATTATGTTGGGTCTCACAATCAACATCCCCAAGATGTTCCTCCTTTACTTGCTGTAAGAGAAGAGGGGTGAAACCATCAATTTTAGGTAATTTTATCCACCACTATCCACAGAGTATAACTGCAATGATGCCAACTACTCTGATGCATCATTTGAGAACTGCGAACATGACCTCCTACTGAGAGCATTTTCTACCACATTACCCTTCCTAGGAGTATAGAAAATATTGAATTCATAATCTTTGATGAGCTCTAGCCATCACCTTTTTCTCAATTTAAGATCCCTCTGATACTACTCTATCACAACTCGTCCCAGAGGGTCCCATTCCATGACTCCCCATGCCCACCTCTAATAGGCCAAGGGATGGCGAATAGCACTGAGTAGGAATATCACTGGAATGGGAGGCCTTATCCTAAGTACATATACACACGCATACATCTCCAACCCTATAAAATGCTGAAATGTAAAAAAACAACAAAACAACCATGCATGCATATATCTAAATCCCACAATCAAAGTATGGTAGGAAGTAAAGGAAATTAATCAGGGCCAAATACAATCCTACCACAATGATTATAAAAACACAAGTCTAATATGAAAGTAGATACTAGGGAATATTTTCAAAAAGTCACAGGAAAATACCTCGGTCTGTCTGGTTTCACTAAGCATCATCTAGTCCTGGTCCATCTAGGAATCTATTAAAAGGATGATCATCTACACAAGACATGACATATATAGGAAAATCCCGTTCATGGGTGAGTATAACAATATTCATTAGGACATGAAGAAACCACAAATAGTACAAGGAAATATAGTCTACTCTATATAGGTATATTTCTACATCTTATATAACAATAATATCCAAATATACTCAAGAAAGATACATAGTAAAAAAAGGTAATTCACAGTAATAGTATAGCATCCTAGGATTCAAGCTTGAAGATTCAACAAAGAACTCATCTGAAAGAACACACTCTAGAGTCAAATAACACTGATGACATCTATATAATAGGTAGCATTCATCAATTATCTCCATTAGAAGTGCATGCTAACAGTCTGAAGAGATACGATTCATAGATGAGGATCGCCCCCAGGGCCATTGGTTGATACCAAAAACTCAGTCTAGGTTAACCTGTTAAGTAGAGGATCATCATCCATAGAGTTTTCGCCACAATTATACCAATAACTCCACCTAGGTTATGAATATAAACAGAGGATATCACTTCATACCTCTTGGAGGGATTCTAGCAATTCTATCCAATAAGTCATGCTGAAGGTATCATAATCCTAGGAGTATGAGATTATTTCATACCAACCCTTAGGAAAAGGATAACGGGAACACACCCTAATGAAACTTTCCCAAGATATAGATTAAAAGGGCTGAAAAACATGTTTAATAAATTACATGTCATGTATAAGGGTTACACATTGTTCCCCTTAACCCTGGGTCCTGCCCATGCAAACGGCTCATGTCTCTTTCCTATGTATGTGTAGAAGTACATGGTGTATGGGATACCCATGTATTATACCCATATGCAAGTATACATAGTTATCCTATGTACATGTTCCTATGTACCAGTACACAACATATCCCATGTACTGTGGTCCAGGCCATGTCCTTATAGGGTGTATATGGCATGCTCCAACACGTGTACTCCAACCCGTGTATGTGTACCCTCTAAGGTACATTCCAAGTCTCTAGGGAGAGTTCACATGTCATGTGACCTAGTCACATGTCATGTGACCTAGTCACATATCATGTGATACTTAAGTATCTTCAAAAACTCTAGCTTCCAAATGGGGGCACATGAAGTGTGGCTTCGCACTACACACCGCGTATCATGGGTTTTTCTAGATTCTCAAATCTGGTTTCCACACTATCGTCCCTTCGTTCATTCTTACACCTAGTGAAAACCTTTCCAAAAAAATAGGAATCAAGGCCTGATGAACCTTTACATCACCTGAAAATAATATTTGGCCCTTTAATCTACTCAGAAAATATATTTATACATCATTCCTTGTTTCATTACAATGAATGTGAAATTGGGTATATACTTCATTTGATATTCTGCTACTACCACCATCACACCTCTGTCATGTCATTTTGATCCTAGATCTATGATTTCAGATCACTATGTCATAAAACGGGTGTTCAATGATTGATTCATCGGGATATGTCAAACTGAGGGCTGAAAGAAGAATGCTCCTAATGAATAGAGAATTGGGAGAGAAAAGCACAAGAACAATCAAGATGAATAGACCACTATCAATGTTTGTGTTGATCTTAGTTAATTTTTTTTATAATTACAATAGAATAATCAACAATCACAATTAATTCTCCCTATAAAATCCCTATAATAAAATCCATCCCACAATACATGTGATCTAAAAATCAATTTGTTCATCAATTGATTTAATATCATCATAGAAAATAAGAACATGGAAGAAAAATCCAAATATACAATGCCATACCTCAATTTGGATGAATTTTGGATTAATAACGAGGTAGCTCCATGATCATTGGTGATATCCTTTGAATGCATTGTGTGTTAATCATTGATCCATGATCCGGTCATTGTTCGTCGAAGATAAATCCTCCAACTCTCTCTCTCATGGCTCTACAATGGTTCTAGGGTTATTTGGATAACCCTGGAATTCTAAAATAACAGTCTATTTAAATATTCTATAATATTTTCATCAAAAAAAATAATTAAAATAATTTATTTTATTATTTTATTCATTTATGCACTTATGATGACTTTTTTTGTAAATAACCCACGCTAACCAATGTTAAGTCACACCTAGGGTAAAACACTCATTTGGAACACAATAGTTCCCTTAGATTTTTGATCTAGGAATCTATTTATAAGTATTCCACATTTTCAGTAAAACTACACATTCATGTTATTTAATATATTTAGTATATTTTAAACATTTATTCTGGAAACATCAGGCTTCATAATCGTACTCCATCTCAGCACCTAGTCTCAAAAATAATCCATAAAATATCTAAAAATAATACATGGAGAATATGAGTCATTACACGGATATTGTCTCACATTTCCTATATAAGGACCCCCAAATCCCTCAATTTTAATAACCAAATACAATGTTCTAAGGATAAATCATCATAATCATCTAAGCATAGGGAATTTCCACCCAAGCATCCTAAGATTCACACTTGGGCCCCTTTTTTACTTAGGACCTTTAATCGGGCTAAATAAATTTCCAAAAAGAGATTTACAATACTCTTTACATCGAATCATACCACTAAAAAGTCAAATATAAAGGAACAAATATGGTCCTTGACACACTACCATAAAAATCACCAGGAATGTAATTGTCACATGACTATAGTATAACAAATTAATAAAGGAAAGATGGAGAACCCCCAAAACCACAATTTTTTGGACTAATTATGAAGTGGGGAGGAGAAATACCTGATAATATATAAGCATAATGAATCCATTCTCATGCATCCCAATTTTCCCACATGGGTAACTTGATCACTCAGGTTATTTAATTGGGAAAACTAAATTTCCCAAAAGACTTTTCTAACACTCTTTGTACCAAATAAACCAGTTATTGAGTTGTGTAAAAATCCATCATGATGGTCCTAGATGCATGATATTAAAATGTACCATGATGGTCCTTGCAACATGACCATAAAAGGTGTGTCATTATTCATGGTCACACAATCTAAAAAGGAACCAAAATGTTACTTGTCACACAATAGTTATTTGGGTAACCATCTCCTATTGCCTATATAAGTACCCCATGACCCCCATTTTCAGGACCAAGTATGAAGTGTAGAGGTAAAATAATTGGTAATTTGTGTATAAGGAATATATGTCCAAGACTCCCAAGCTTCGCACCTAGGCACTGTGTTCTTTTATGTCCTTTAACTGGGATAAATACATTTTTGAAAGAAATTTTCTTGCACTCTTTAGCCTAAATAAACCTATTACTAAGTTGCGTATAATGACACCATGGTGGTCTAGGATTCATGATCTTATGAGGTGCCATGATTTTCTTTTCTGCACAACCATAGTATAATCAATTAATAAGGGAAATATGGAGAACCTCTAGACCCCCTATTTTTAGTACTAATTATGAAGTGCAGAGGAGAAATCCCTAATAATATTTGAGTATAAGGAATCCATTCCCTATCCTCTAAAGATTCCCACCTAGGTATCCCATTTTCTCGGTCTCATTAACAAGGATAATTAAATTGTCCAAAAGACCTTGTTAACAATATTTATGCCAAATCAACTTGCTATAGAGTTGTGTCTATCTAGACCTCCTACTAGGTGCAACACTAACCATATCCTACCTTCTCAATAGATCGGAGATAAATATCAGGGGCCTCCTACAAGTGTAATCCTTGACCATATCCTTGTTGATGATCTGATCCTTATGCCCAATAATTGAGTCATAAACACCATGGGCCTCCAACTATTAATAGAATACCCTTTTAAATGAAGTAGAAACACCATAAAAAGATCTATAATTCCTCAACATAGAACTTAGTTTTATAGATCTTTCAAACCTTTATTGACCAAGAAAAAATAGGGTATGGGGCCCCCTATACTAATTAATATTCAGTAATTAATAGTTAAGAATTAGTAAATATTTAACAATTACTAGATAATAAATATTTGATAATTATTATTTAATTTAATTTTTAAATAATTAATAAATAATAATTATAAATAATAAATGACTAAAAATTAATAATTAATTATAATTTTAAATAATAAATATATATATTAAATAATTATTATTAAAAATTAATTACTTAGTTATTTATTTTCATGGCAGCTTTGAAAAAATTCATCTCTAAAATTCAAAAAAAAAACAAAACAAATAAAAAAATGTATATTTATTAGAAGGTTCTACATAAAGCATTGTAAATCAAAGGCAAATTATTATAACCACTACTAAAAAATAAAATAAAACATTTAGTAATAGTTATAAAAACCACAATAAATGAAACACTACTAAATTAATTATTTCCTATATTGAATAAACTAAAGTACTTGACCATGATAAATGATAAATTTATCCATTATAGAGTGAATGTAAAAAATATGGTTTTTTCTATATCCAGTTCTGATAATGACATGACTATCCATTATATCTTTTTATGCTTTAATATCTTATGATCCTGGACTAATAAATACTCGGTGTGATCATTATTCATATTCTTATTATTAAGTTTTGAATTTACTTTTTAGTTATTAAAATTGAGTGTATTAGCTTTTAAACAAGGGTCTTCTTGCTTGGTATCACTAGTCCTTGTGGGTTTGAACTCAAATTTAAGATATAATATGTTGCTATAGTTTTAGTTTAAATTAAGAGTACATATAAATTATAAACTTGATTCCCACTTGGAATTAATGAGGCATCATTAGAGGTTATATGTATTATAATAAAATTTAAACATATATTGAATTTGAAATAGAAAATATCATGTTGGTTTTTCAAAGAATATTTCATATAGTTTTAAAAAGTACAAAGGATCAAATATTATGTGGATTTACATGAAATTTTTCTAAGGAAATAGTTAATTATTCATTCTTATTTTTTATTATTCCTAACCATTAGATATAATGTTTTATTATGGGGTAACATAGAAACAAATTGAAAAATATCCTTTTTATATATCTAAGCTATCAAATCTATGTTCTATAAATGAAAATTCACTCAATGATGTTCTTCCTGGTTTGTGAATAGTTTGAAAGTGAATTCCATATTTTTTTATATTTAATACCATACATATCATGTTTTATTGAATCATATTTATTCGATCTACTATGGTAAGTTGTTAAAAAAGATTTTTTGTTTCAATTTAATTAATAAAATGCCTAATTTTATTTTTATTTTCATTATATAGGCCACATAATGGATTTATATTTATTTTTGTTATTTTTATTGAAACTGATTTAGTTAATTGGTTTGTTAGTTGTGATTTATTTACACATAGATATAAGGGATACTAAAAAGGGGATATATTTATTTAGGAATAATAACTAATGTTGAGGAATTGAGAGCTGTGTGTGAGAGAACAAAATAGATCTATCAATATTCTATGAGGGAGGTATTTAGTTTAAATAAATAGGAGAGATGGAAAATAGAAGAGTGATTAACAGTCCAAGGAATAATAGTAAGGATGGAATGAGTAGGAATAATGAGGAACTCATAGTAGGATCAATTTAAGTATATAGGAAGGAAAAGGATCTCATTTGAACAAGAAGTCTCAAGTATTTATGAGATATTTCTTATTTTCTTCTTGATTTATTTATTAATTTATGGTCAGTATATAATTATGGGTTTTATATATGGATTGGGTTGTTTTGAATTGAGGTAGGAGTGAAGTTTAATTGAATATTTATTATAATTTATTTTTTGATAAAATTACTAATTAAATATTTGTAAGTTCATTGTCACTGGGGACATAGGATCAATATATATTTGAACCACATTAAAAATGTTTTGGTTTCATGTGTTTGAATTTTTTTCTTTTTTATGATAATATTATAACTATATTAAATTTGATATCAAAAATAATCATAGAATTAATTTCAACAAGACTAAATTAAATATAAAGGATTTGATTTATGAGGTTTTTCCATATTTTTTACCATTTTCTCCAATGACATGTGATATAAAAAATAACGTGCTCCTTGATCTAAAAATTATCCCCCTACTTGTTTACTAAAATCTTTAGGTGTAGAGAAAAAAAATGTTTTTGAAGGGGTAAAAGATAACCTTAATCTTATTATTGTATTTATCCATCACTAGAATCAAAATATTCTTATATCAAAGCACATTACTACTTTCAATATTTAGATTTACCTTGTAATCATACAAAGAAATTTAATTAAAATCCAATTTTTGAGTTATGTTGTAAAACCCCTAGTTTTAGGTACTTTACACTTTTATTATGTATTTTTGAGTTATATAATACATGGGTTGAGTTTGTGGAACTTTTGGATGGTTTTGGAGTGTCTTGGAAGGGTTTTTATGGATGAATAGTTTGGTCATGGTTAGTGGAAATCATGAACTATATCCAAAAAATAGTATAAGATGATACTAGAAGTCACTGGGCAGGAAACATAGTTTGGATAATCTATGCAGGTTCTGGAGAGACATCATGTGATATGGGAGCTTTTTTATAGTGGTTGATGTATAGTTGGTGCACATTTTACTAAATTTTGTGGCATGACTAGGAGGATCTCCTATTGATGTCTAGTAGCATGAAAATTGTTGACACATGGTTTTCCAAAATTTGAAACATAACCATGTGACTCACTGGTTTAGAGATAATATCAGGTTCCTAATTGGCACACAGTTTTACAAATTGTTCTGTCTAATAGTGTGATGTGCACTAAAAGCTATGAAAATTATATTTTAACTCAAATTAAGGCCCCAAAACTCACATTTGTCTCATATTCTACTAGTAACTCTAACTCCACTCTTTTCATAGGAATACTTGGTGATTTCCTTTGATCTGGAGATCAATTTTAATGAATCAATGTGTATTGGATCCCCAAAATCAACAGTAAGTATCTTTTCTCTCTCTTTATTCTTAGATATTCTCACCTTATCTCACCTATAATGTTAGATCTAATTAATTATGGATGGATCTATGGTATTTTTTTTTATAATATATTTTTTAGATATATTTAAGGGAATAGTTTTCAAGGTCATATCTAGAGGTTTCATGTGTTGTTCTTTGTTTTCTTCAACCATTCAGAGGTGGATTCTCACTCTTATCCACTTCTTCAAGAACTGGAAGTCTTAGTGTTTAATAAATTCTTTTCTTTGTTTTTCAAAGGAAACATTGAATTATTTCTTAAATAGAGTCCTTTTGGTTTATAATTTTTAAAATGATGGATTTTAAAATTATTATTTTGTGAATATGGGAATTTGAATGGAATTTGGAAAACCCCTTAGTTTTTTAATTTTAAATTATGGGTTTAAAATTATTGTTTTGGTTCAACATAATAAATTTATTCATTGAAATGTTTTAAAGAGAAAAATGGATTATGTGGAATTATTTTCAATTGGATTTTGGCATACATGTTTCACATGAGTTCATTTTTATTAGACATGACCATGAATAAGGGGTGTGTGTTATTAGGGAACCTAGGGATTGGTCACTTTTTGATGACTTGGTGGATCAATAAGAAACTACTCATGAGTATGGAACATTCACCTAGCATGGATTTTCATGTGTGTGAGAAACATGGAATGGGCCTGCCAATTTGAAATAAATAATGGACAAATTCATTTAGTTTAATTGTTTTTCTAAAACTTTTTTATTATGGTTAAATTATTCTACATTAAATTTAAACTATTTTAAATTGAATAACTATTTTTATGTTTCTATTTTGATAATATTTATTCTTTAAACTTATAGATTACATGTTATTGTCCTAGTGAAATGTGTTGGTAAGTCTTTGGCGATTACCTACTAATTTTAATACTCACCCCATGCTTGGGAACCTTGGTGCATTTGTAGTTGTTGTCTATTGAGATAAAGGTAAAGGAAAGGTTTCATATTTCTCTAGTTATGTATCATGATAATTCTTCCTTAGTATGATGTTTTGATATTTTATCTCTCTTAAAGTATTTGGAGTGATTCCACATCGATGTTACTATGTTGGGATATCCCTTGGTTTTTTTTTCTTCTTTTATTACTTTATTACTACTGCTCTCATGTTATTGTTTATTTAGTTCCATTTTGAGTTATATCATTATTAATCATAAATAATATGATTGGAATTTATGTTTGTGTATTATCTTGTCTAGTTGTTTTTTTAGGTAAAATAATCCTCTAACATTTTATTAAGCCCTTGGAATTTATTTTTGACTTTTTGTGTCATAGGGATGTCACCTATGTTTAGTAGAACCTCCAACATGGTCCAATCCAATAGGTTGGGTGGGGATGTTGGAAATGGTATCAGTCTTGGTCAACTTATTATCTTGGGATATTATCAAGGAAATAGGAATGTAGAAACATGAAATGTGTATCATAAAAAGATGTAGCTAACCTTTTTGTGTTGAACTTTAAGTTAACTAGGTATTCTGGGTACAAGATTGTTCTAAGATACTTCTAGGTGTGTTTTATCTCATTATTGTGGGTTTAGCCAATGAGTGTAACATATCATGCTTTAGTAGTGAGACTTACCACTAGGACAACATTTTTCATCTTATGTTTGATGATTTTTTTAAATGGTTAAAATTGTATATTTTTTAAATATTGGTATAATGATTATTTCTTGTGGTGATTTGGAATATTATAAGATTTCAGTTTCTAGTGAGGGATGACTAAGTGTTTTCTATTATGGTTATATAAAATGGCATCAGTTTGATGTCATAGAAATCTACAAGAAGTGGTTGCAAAGAATGTGGTTTCACCTAATCCATAGGTGATCTGAAAACTTATTCAAATAATTATGCTTTGTTTTCAAGTTTTTATAAGGGAAATGGAAATGATGAACCTTAAAAATTGGATCATTCCTTGCTGTTTTAAAAATAGAATCCACCTACATTTTGGGGGGAATAAAAACTTTAAAAGGATGAAGTTTGGATCAATAGAATGAATTTTATATTCAATTTCATTGGTACCTCAGTTGAGATAAAGGTCAGATTATCAATATACATGTCGAAGGATCATGCATTCCAATGGTGGGATTTAGATGTCTAAGCTGAAGTCGACCAAGGCCTTATGTGAGAGGACTTTGAAGAATTTTACAATAAAAAATATTATCCTCACACCTTCAATATCATCCTAATGATGTATTTATTCAGTATAAAGAGAGATAATCTATCATTGAAATAATATGCTACTAAATTTATGAACATATTTCATTTTGATCTAGAAGTTGCTACTAGTTCATCCTTGAAGGAATGCATCTTTTAGTTAGGACTAAAACCAGAAATACAATCAAATATTATTGTTCTATGTACTATTTATTATATAGAGATGATGAATAGAGAAATATTGGAGGAATGGGATATCATTAGAAATTATATTTTAGGAAGTACATTTTCCTCTATGGGTTAGCTAGGAACTCTAACACTAGGAATAAGTGCAAGACAGACACTTATTCTCAAGGAGGTGGAGAACCTCAAAATCAAACCAATAGATCAGATTGTTTTCTTCTATAACCAAAAAGAAAGTTGTGATATTACCCATGTGGATATTATTATCATATCAAGTGGGAATTCATGATTCCTATATGTGAATGTTACAATTCTAGAAAGCTAGGGCATCAGAAATGTTATTGTATGATGACTCTGGGGATGACTAATGGAAATGGATCAAAGATATCTTGGGATTATTATGGTCATATGGGTATATAGAGATGAAATTATAATCATAACTAGAACCTAGAAACCCATGGTGACTCTCATGTCACACTAACACCTCAGTAGTTGTCACAGTTATAACAAAGTAATAAATAATCTTCTAACACACCTAGTTAGAATCTATATGGTGTCTAGAAGATGATCATGGTGGATAAATCTGGTATTTCTATGGTGTGGGGTAATATTATTTTTAAATTATAATATCATTCATGTTTTGTTAGATACTAGAATGTTCCACTATTTTATTTCTACTCAGGTTGTGAATCTTATGGCTTGCATGTTGAAATTATGCCTCAAGTCTTGAAACTTTATACACTACTCAACCAAGGTGAGTGTTAAGACTTTATGTGCATGTTTTTCTATATAAATATCAATGGGGCTAAATTTTTTGGGATTTATTTTTTCATTAGATGGACACCTTTAAATTGATTTTGGGTATGGATTGGTAGAAAACCTTCAAGGCCCACATCGACTGATTTTCCCAAAAATTTTGCTTCATATCTTCAAATATTGTTCAACATCTCTTTAAAGGGAAATTAGGATGTAAATTCAAGAATAGTATGACATTTGGTATTGAGGGTTTGGAATATCTCTTACTAATTAACAATAGATACATTGGAAACTATTAATGAAACTAAACATAGATATTTTACAACCATCATGGATCAATTTCTCAATGACTTTCCCAGAAATTTATCTAGGTTACCACTTGAAAGAGAAGTGGAATTTATAATTGATATCCAACCAGGGACCAATACTATTTGACTTCCATCCTATATGATGGAACCAACATAATTAATGGAATTGATCGTCTGGCTGGGAGATTTTGAAATTGAAATTTTTATTCGGACTAGTACTTCTTTATGGGAAGCACTAGTTATTTTTATAAAGAAATAAGAAGGAAATATTAATCTTTGTGTGGATTATCATAAGATCAACCTAGTTATGATAAATATTTGATATTTTATTCCAAGAATTGATGATCATTTTGATCAATTTATGGGATCGAAATAGTTCTCTAAGATTGATGTCTGTTCATGGTATCACCAATATAATGTTTGGAAGAAGGATATTCTAAAGATAGATTTATGGAGTCATTATAGTCATTATTAATATGTGGTTTTACCATTTGGTCCTATGAATTCACCAGCAATGTTTATAGAATTAATGAATCAGATCTTTCAAATGTATCTTGACTCCTTTATAGTGATATTCGTCAATGATATTATGGTGTATTCTACGACTAAGGCAGATCATGAACAACACTTGGACATGGTGTTGGGCATCTTGCAAGAACATCACCTCTATTCTAAGATTTCAAAGTGTGATTTTAGGATATAAGAGGTACTTTTATTTAGTTGTGTCATTTATAAAATATTATTTTTCATATACCATGAAAATATTTGAGTTTTTATCTCATGGAAATTACAAAGGAACATCTTAGTGAAATGTAGTTTCTTAGGCTTAGCATGGTATTACCAATTCTTTGTTAGTGAATTTTCATTACTTTACACTCTTATGATTTATTTGATAAATAAATTTGTTCCTTTCCAATGGAATGATTCTTTTCATAATCCTTTTAAATAAATTAAGGTTAAAATTATATCCACACTTATCCTTACATTGACAAAGTTAGAGAGATGTTATGTGCTTTATTATGATGTACCCAGATCTAGTTTGGTCTGTGTTCTCATATAGGGTGATCATGTTGTATATTATGGCTCATGACAAGTATGGGTGAATGAGAATAATTGCCTGAAACATGATTTTGAGTTAGAGGATATAGTGCATGCCTTGAAAACTTGGTGTCATTATCTCTCTAGTGAGAATTTTAGAATTCTCGAAACACATCTTCTCATATTGATATTTAAATATAAGGTAGAAAATATGGGTGGAATAACTTCACATGTTTGATTTTGACTTAATGTACACACTAGGTAAAGGGAACTCAGTAGATGATGCGTTGAGTAGAAAGTCACATAGTCAGTTTTCTAAAAAGGCTATGCATCAATGGTAGTTGATGACAGTCATAGACGATATGCATCTAGATTGTACTGAGTAAGGTGATGTTGTGGTTTTCTTTCCAGTATATATTATTCAAGATTTTATTGAGTGGGTTAAAGGTTCTCAAACATCTGATCTTGGAAATCTAAACATGAGGTAAAAATTAAATGGTGGGGATACCTTTTAGGGATGTACTCTAGATGAGAGATTTCGGTTTCATTTTAGAGATAGTGTTGTGGTTCTTCCAACTTCTTAAAAAAATATCATTTATTCCTTGCACCACTCGATATGGGTTATTCATACGAGCATTCAAAATATGTATACGGAAAATAAAACATAGTCTGGTAGGTTTTAATTAAAAGGAGCATGGAAGAGTATGTACCAAGATGCCTTACCTGTTAGTAGTTCAAGGCGGAGCCCCAACTTCTATCTAGTATGTTTCAATATTTACTTATACCCGTGTAGAAATGAGATTATATAGCAATGTATTTTTTCATAGGTCTACCAAAAATGGTTTGAAAACATGATTCCATATGGTTGATTTTGGATTGGATCATAAAGTCTTATCACTTAATCCCTCTTCATGAATCCAATATGGTGGAATACTTTCAAAACCATAAATCTTGGAAGTTGTAAAATTTCACAATGTACCAGCCTCAATTGTGTATAATCAAGACCCTGAGTTTATATCTCAATTTTGGATATCCTTTTATAAATCCTTCATAACCCAATTGACCATTACCATATATTATCATCCTCAAATGGACAGACAATTTGAATGGACAATACAAATATTATAATATGTGATTAGAGATTCTGTTATGGATTATGGAGGCTCATGGGTGGATCATATATCATTAGTGGAGTTATCATATGATAACATTTATTAGACATTGATATATATGGATCCTTTAGAATCCTTTTATGTTTTTACTTGTTGTTGTAAACTTTGTTGGGTGGAAACAAGTGATACTTTACTTATCAGGCCTAGCCTTATATATGAGACAATGTAGAAGATCCAGATTTTTTTTTAAAGTTAATACTTTGGTCAAAGACCAAAGAACAATTTATTAATAAAAAAGGTTACAAGAGTCGGAAAGACGGGATTTTTTTACAATATCTATCAAAAAATAAGATAAATCAGCTGGAAGAGTGTCCAGCCAAGTCATGCTCTGATGAACTCCTTTGTTAGCAAGAGCATCAGCAACGGCATTCGCTTCACGGTAGGCATGAGTAGCAATGTAATCAATCCCATGGAGCGTCTTCAAGCAATTAATCCAGCGTGTAGTGAGCGTCCAGGCCAAATGAATGATTCCATTCCAGATGGCATGAATGATGGTGGTAGAATCGCTTTCAATACAAAGCTTTCTCCAACCTCTTTGAAGCGAAAAATCAACAGCGTGAATGACTCCAAGCATTTCCACCTCCAGAGATGAAGAGTGACCACATCCAACATAGAAGCAACCCTAACACTGGCTAGCTGAGTATCTGAAGATGGCACCACAACTGGAAGGGACTGGATTGCCTTTAGAAGCACCATCAACGTTCACTTTGATCCATCCCGGCATCGGAGATTTCCAGAATACTTCAAAGGAGCGTTTTGGCTTAGGTTAGATTCCAGGAACATGGAGATGATGAAGGATCTCAAAGTCACCAACCGAGTTGTTGCAACAGTCTTTTTGAATTGAGGCGGATTCATGAATCACAATAAGAATCCGAGATTTTCCTGCATTGAGACTAAATGAGTGATTATTATGAATAAGATCATTTCTAACATACCAGATCTCATGCAGGAGTTTTTCCACTGCCGCAAGAAAGATATTTTTAACCTGTAAAGAAGCTTCATGTCTAATACAATTTTTTAAAAACAAATAAATAGAGTCAGTTAAGATCCATCTGCAATTGAATAATTCAAAAACATAATTCCATAAGGAAAAGGCCATTGCACAAGATAGAAAAAGATGATCAGCGTCCTCCCTGTGTTGATTACACAAGCGACATTTAGAACAAAGTTGAATGCCAAATTTTTGCAGAGTAATTTTAGTAGGCAATCTATTATGTGCAATGAGCCAAATAATATTCGGACTACCATAGATATTTTCTATCATTTTATGTGGGCGATCATGTTTTCTTGAGAGTCTATCTGAGGCTAGGGCTTTGTTTTTTAAGTAAACAAGATAAACTGAATCCTTGGTATATTGTTCCTTTTGAGATACTAGAATAAATTGGTGATATGGATTATTGGTTGTCTTTATCGCCAAACTTTAGCTCAGTTTACAATTTATTTCATGTATCTAAATTGAATAAATACTAACTTAATTCTGATTATATCATTTGATGGAACCATGTTGATCTCAATCTATATTATACATTGATTTACATGATGATATGGATCATGAATCGACAAAATAAGTTTTTTTGTGGAAAGAGTATCAGTTTGGTATAGGTTTTATGGTATCATGGTTGGATTTGATAAGAAACATTGGAACGTGAGAAGGAAATGTTGGAGAAATGTCCTGAACAATTCCATATCATAGAAAAACCCCAAATTTATAAGGATGGAAAGACTAATGGTGAGGATAATATAACACTAACCATTTTGATTAATTTACCATTTTACTATAAATTTTTGAGTTATATAATACTTTGAGTGAGTTTCATGAATTTGGGATGGTTTTGGATCATTTTAGAAGGGCTGTTAAGGGTTCATGATTTGAGAATGGTTAGAGGAAACTGTGCACTATATCTATAAAATGTTCAAAAGAGATGTTTGGATTCACTTGGAAAGTGAAATGTTGGAAAATAATTTATAAAAATCATGCTATTTCCTAGGATAAACCATGTGAGATGGGATATTTTTAATGATGGCATGTGCACGGTTGAATAATGGTTTGTCAAACCATGAGGTATATCCATTCTTCTTTTCTATTGATTTTTAGTATAATGTTCATGGTTGGTGTATGGTTTTCTAAAATGTGTAAAAAAAACTTGAAACTTACTAGTTTAGAGACAATATCATGCAAATGGTGTTGGAAATAGTGTCCTAGGATCTAGTATTTATACAAGGATTACAAGTACATTCGTTGATTTTAATATTAATAAAATATCTTATTACATGTTTTTTTATCTTTTTACATTAATTTAATGTAATAATATCCTAGATTATCTGTCACATTGATAAGGTTATATCAATTCCCCACTATGAGGAGAACCTTGAAATGCCACGATGATATTCTTAAATATAATTCTATGGTCAGATAACATTCTATGATGGGACAAATATAACATGAATGTCATGAGTGGGTACTCATAAGTGAATGAGACATATTTCTCGAATTTTTCACTTGGTAATCTCCAAGATGGGAGATTAGGATAATAGACCCACTTGAAGGAATTCCACATGTTTTGATGTCAACTGATATTGATATCCTAACTAGGTAAAATACCCTAATAGGGGGTGAATCAGGGTATGATAGATTAAAACTACATCTCCTTCAAATATTTTTTCATCATTAAAAAAACACTCTTCTCTCACTTTCTTGGAGAAATGTATTAGAATAATTTAAAACATGAATGAGACATGGAAATTTTACTTGGTTCACCCTCACTGGGATAACTACAAGGAAAATACATAGGCAATGTGCCTATGTACCAAATCCACAAAAGTTCACTTCTGTTGCAAAGTTTGGAGTGGAATCACTATCCCACTTGGTTTACAGCCAATCAAAATTTTAAAGATCACTACTCTCTCAACTAAAGTGTGATCACTTCTCCTTCATATGATTATTATTTTGATCACTTGAATCAATATTTTTTACACCTCATTTGGTGTATCATTAAGTTCCACTTTCATCCACTTGATGAATACAATCTTAACAAAAATTTAATGGGAAATCCCTTCTCAAAACATTCATGATGCTCACTATTTTTTCGGATCTCACACATCCTTTGTGAAACTTCCCAATTCTTCAAAAGAATATTATGCTTTCATGAACCCCACAAATTTCATGAAGTGTTCCTATTTTGAAAATATCACTTAGCCTTCATGAGGAAACCACCTTTCATGAATCTCACTGAGCCTTTGTGAAGAGACATCATTTCACAATGCTTAATTATCCTTCACGAAGCTCAATAATTTATAAATGCTTACAGATTTTAGTTAGCACACATAGCCTTTATGAACTTCCTTTCTTAAATATATTTTTATAAATAATAACCTTCATGAATCACCTTCACGAATTCATAGCCTTTGGATTTTAGTTAAGGATTTCTCTAGTCTTATGTGTGGGTAGAGGCCTATTTATAGGTATTTCCTCCCTTTTATGAATTATTCATCATGTTCATCACATTTTTGTGAATCTATGCATTATTGTTCACAAACCTCTTTGTCTTTTCAAATATCAAAGGAATTTTCTATTCATAAAGCTCCTCATAGTCATGAAGATTTACCGTCTTTTCATCTCTCATTCACGAAGCTTAAAACCTTCATGAAACTAACTACCTTTGTGAATCTCAACATCTTCATGAAACTTCAATATTCACAAAACTCATGAATTTTATATATTTTTATGAGGAAATAATATAAATCCAACTTTCATGAAGCTTGATTCATCCTCCAAATATTGGGCCCAAAAAAATTGTAAAACACTAAGAAATGGGTCCACCTTGTATATGCATTTTTTGTACCACCTCTAGAGAATCCATTCATTTTTATTAGATATTTTTCAACATAACTTGTAAAAAATATCTCTAGAATTCCACAACTAACCTTGTGCACCTACTTTTTCAAAAAACAAAATCAACCCAAAAACACCTCCAAGTTACATTGATTGATTTTTTCCCAAAAATTTCACCCTTTGGGTTTGTTAAAACTATTCACATCTTGATACCATGTTAAAGATTCTTCCATATTCTACCAAAATTTTCTTCTTTAGATTAAAATAGAGATTAAATATTTGTTGAACACACAATCTAAGACAACATGATCCATGCTCGGCTTGAGAAACAAGAATATCATGCCAAGTTCATCAATCAAAACCTTCATTCCTAAACCAATCAACTACTTTCATCACAACCTCCATCTGTTGTGATATATAACATTTGATTGATAATATTTAGCATAATTAGAATTAAAACTCCCTCTACTTCACCGATTCCCCTATCATATTCTCTCCTATCTTGATTAAAACATTTAACCCACTTTTATAGCCATAAATTATCCCCTTTTGTCAATGAACTCGAAGGTCACTCTTTTTTGGTCTATAACAGGGTGAAAACACAAACCAGCACATTTAAGGAAAAACATGACATACCTTAGGTAGAGGGGGTCCCACATCCACACTATTTTAACTGTGGAGAGTCTATTGAACTCTGAGATCTAGTATATGTGGCTCAAAATCATATTTGGGTAATTCCTTCATTAGAATTTTTGCAACTTGTAGTTCTATAGGTACATAATCCAACTTCACAAGCTCATGCTCCACCTTCTCCTTGATAAAATGATACCTGATTTTAATGTGATTTTCCCTTGAGTGGTGAGTTAGATTTTTTCTAAGGTTTATAGAACTTGAATTTTTAAAAGGGATTATGATCTAAGACTTCAGATCAACTCCCAATCCATCATGTTGTTGCTTTATCCACAATAACTACATGCAATCATGAGTAGCTGCAATATATTAAAATTTTGCAGTGCTAAAAAAAAATCAATCTTGTTTAATATTTATCCAAGAAATACATAATATTCCAAGATAGAATGAACCACCAAATGTTTATTTTCTATCATCTTCTAAGTTATCCCAATTTGTATCTGTATAGACTAATAACTCTTACTGAGATTTATTATTATAAAGAAAACTGAAATCTACCATTCCCTTGATGTACTAAAGTATTTTTTTCACTATAAGGGTCTTTACATGGGATTACATTTATATTATGTTACTTGACATATGGAAAAAACAATATCAGGTCTTATTGTCATCAAGTACAAAATACTTCCAATTATTTCCATGTATTCCATGACATTAACCACTTTGACTTCATCATCTCATGAAAGTTTAATCCGAGTAGCCACAAAAAATCATCATCTACTTGAAATTATCCATACCAAATCTTCTCAAAACATTCTTGCCATATTTTTATTAAGAAATAAATGTTTCATTACTTCCTTGTGTCACTTGTAAACCAAGGAAAAAAGTTAATTTCACCAATCATTAATCCCCAGGGCGTTAGTCGAGTGGTTCACCGATTGGTCCATTTCGCTGTCTGGGGGAACTGGCACAAGTTCGAGTCCCACCAGGCTCAGACACTGTACGTATTATGAATAGGGCTATTAAACTCCAATTCTTAGCTGGGGAACATGTATCTACCTGGGTTGGTGGACCCACCATATGCGTAAAGAGGGGGACTTAATTGACAACCACGTTTTTTCCCCAGGGCGTTAGTCGAGTGGTTCACCAGTTGGACCATTTTTCTATCTGGTGGAACTGGCATAGGCTCGAGTCCCACTAGGTTTGGACACTGTTCGTATTATGAACAAGGCTATTCAACTCCATTTCTTAGCTGGGGAACATGTATCTCCATGGTTTGGCAGACCCACCATATGGGTAAATAGGGGGACTTAATTGACAATTACGTTTTTCACATGAGCCTCATCCTGGTTGGTGAGGACTCGGTAGGTGCATCCATGAGACCCGAGATCAAATTTGGGTGGAGGTTTATTTTCGTGTTCTGTAGCAGTAATGTAGCAGGCACTGTAGCAGGTATTGTAGCAGGTACTGTAGTAGGTATTGTTCAGTTTTGTAGTAGTCAGAAGTATTCATCAATTTGGGCATTTGGGCCACCGGTTTTGGCCTCAGGTCCTGCAAGGCTTTCGGGCCACCCAAGGCCTTAGGGCCAGTTGATTCTCAAGGCCTTCGGTCTACCTTAAGGACTTAGGGCCACCCCAAGGCCTTCAGGACACTTGATTTCAGATGTACCGGTTTGACTACAAGGAATAAGGCTTCAGATGAGGATTCAGGGTAGGCACATCCACTAGAGCAGAGCTAACCAGATTTGGAAGAATGAGAGGGTATGGCTTTCCCATCGGTACTAGGCCTGTGTAGCTTTTCATAGGATAGCTAGCCGACCAGCCCTACGAAGGTGGAGTGCTGATATCATGACATATGCTGGGGAGGAGCAGTTCCAAGTTCTCATGTCTAGGTGATTCCCTCTAAGACTTACGGGCCATGTAATTGTCTCTAAGCCTTCGGGCCTTATAAGGGTTCTACCTCACCCCTTGAAAGGTGGATTATCAAAAATAATAAAAAAAAATTAAGGCCTTTGGTCCATTCTATCACCGTCGACCAATCATTAACATTTCAAACTCACTTTTCATGAATTATGTGAATTTTTCTCACTTTTCTTTATCTGATCTGAAAAATATTATGTCATCAACATACACTAGAACCATCATCCATTGATTACTTCCATTTTTTACATTGAGATTGTAATCAACTCCACCACACTAAAAATTGAGCTTTTTTAGAAAATGATCTAGTCTAGAATACCAATCTCTCAGTGCTTGATTCAACATGTATAGTTCCTTCCTCAGTAAAAAAACTCTATTCTAGTATTAATGAATGAGAAACTGTATGTATTCTCAATATATACTTCTTATTAATGTACCCCATTAAAAAAAATTGACTTGATGTCCATCTAGAAAACTTTGAACCTTCTTTTCACTACTATGGAAAAGAATAATTTGATTGTATATAGCCTTCCAATAGGTGAAAATGTTTCATCAACATCAATACCCTCTATTCGGTAGTACCCTTTACACACTAATTGTGATTTTTTTAGATCATTTTACTATCTTTATTTATATTATTGTGAAATACCCATTTGGTCCTGATGAAATTCTTATCTATTGGTCTCAAAATAATTTATCATGTCTGATTCTTATCAATTTGGTCAAGATCTTCATTCATAGCCTGATCTCACTTGTCATCTCCAGCTACTTTCACAAAATATTTAGGATCTACTTGAGATAAGAAATATTTCTTCTCTAAAAACATTATTCTCCATGTTTGAACATGTGTTTCCTGATCACTAATGACATTTTTACTGAAAATTTCTACTCAACTCTTCATCTTCCATATAGATACATATTTGAATTCATCTTTATCATTATTGGTATCTTCTTTTGAACTAGAATTTTCCACTTTTAATCCCCCTGAGTTTCTTACCTCCTCATCACTATCATTAAGGAATTTTTACTATGTTTTTGAAGATTATGTTCATTCTCTACTATAGTGACATCATTACTTTCAACTACACTTCCCTACCTCCTATTGAAATATTTATATTATTTAATTTTTCCTGAATATCCAAGGAATACCCATCATCTCCATGAGATTCAAATTTATTATGTTTCTTCTTATTAATAATAAAAAACTTAATTCCAAAGATTCAAAAGTATTTCAATGTTGTATTTTTATATACCATGGCTCGTGTGAAGTATTTTATTTCTTCAAACACAATAGAACCCTATTAGATATATAGCTTGATTTCAATACTACTTCCTTCTATAATTTCTCTCATAAGTCTGTTTCAATAAGCATTGTTCTGACCAGGTTTTTTATGATCATATTCCTCCTCTCAACCACTCCATTTTTTAGGAGTTTGTACTACCGAAACATGATGCCTTATCCCGTGTTTCTCAAGATAATATTACACTTTTATATCTATTAATTATGTACCATTATCTGTATGAAACTTCAAAATCTTCTATCCAAGAATCCATTCACATTCCCTCCAATATTGTTTTATGAAACTAAATATGTTGGTCTTGTGGTAACTAAAAAATACTAAAGCCATCCTACTGAATTCATCAATGAAAAAAACATAATACCACTTTCAATTAATGGATTTTGGGGAGATAGGTCCACACACATATACATGAACCAATTCAAGTACTCTAGTTAAATTTTGTTATTTTCCTTGTATAGATTTTTGATAATCTTCCCTTCATGAAAAGCGTCGCACATGTGAGTAAAATCACGTGATAGCTTTGGGAGATCTCGATATACATCAAATTTATCCAGATCTTATAGGGATGTTTGACATAGATGGAAAATACATTTATGCCATAACCTATTTTCCTGCTCTCCTGATAGAAAACATATATCTTCTTCTCTGGTCACAAGGTAGAGATTACCCTTTGTGCTCTTTCCCTATAAAAAATTGTAACATTTTTTCCCATGATAGTACGTGAATTCTTGGTAAATCTTATAGAATTTACCAAGTCACATAGTTCACTATCACTTGGCAAGTTTTTACTGAGACCTTAGACAACCAATACATCCACACGCCTCATATATTTTCCCCCAAAATGTGGATTTTCTTGATTCAACAATATTTAGGCCTTCATTATCTCCAAATTTGACAACACCCTCCTTTTCATAGTTGATTTCTATAACCATATCCTTATTTCCAATCATATGGTATGTGCATTCGCTATCAAGGATCCATACACTAGAATTATATAATGCTTTAACGACAATATATTTGACCACTTCTTACACATTTGTTTTTCTTTTTGATCCATGTCTTTGACTTTGTACCCATTATGGATTGATAATAATGTTATTCCTCAAAGTATGAGTGGACAGATTTATCTTGCAAAGATACAAATTGATTTTCATTTTTAACTCATTCATTTCTAAATTGAGTTGTTGTTTATGACTAATTCCAGTCTGCTTTGACACATTCCTCTAATTTTGACGAGTAATATCTGACCATGTGTCTAAATCCTCAAAACCAAAAACAGTGACCATAAAAACCATTCCCATAATATTGAAATCTTTGTGGATACATTTTTTTCACTTGTTTCTTTTGTTATCATCTGTCTATGGAAATAAATTTTCAGAATGTCCCATTATTCCACAACAACAACACCTAATATGAGGTATGTTTCTACACATTATTATTATATTGGTTCATTATTGGGTTCTTTGATTATTTTGATTCTGATTTATACCCAAGTAAATTTTCAATCTTGGAGTGGGTATTTGTGGTCTGGCATCAATCACCACAACTTTTTATTTGAGATCAATCCCCATACCATCCTTGTCATTTGGATTTAAATGTTGCTTCTATTTTTCTAGACTTTTATGATCCACTTCCATATTGTCTATTTCTAACGTAATCTTATTTATAGATGTCATATAAAGAGTCAAGAGTCTCTCTGTATCTTCTAATTTTATTTATAGGTTGAAAACTTTCTCTTTAAGTTCTTTGATAAATTTGATTTGATCTTTTCTGTGATAGTCAAACCATCGATCACTCCTTTCTATTCTTCAACTTTGAGCTTGTACTCAAAAACCTTTTTTGAGTTCTTTATAATTGAATAATTAATCTTTTCAATTACTTACATTAGCTTAGACTTATAATCTTCCTACTATTGCATATAGAGTTTGGAATCATGGAACACTCTATTGGATTTCTTTGTTTTGGCTCCCCAAACATCTATATCTTCAAGAGAATATTCTAATTCATCCTTGAGATCAAATATTACTTTTACTTATTCTTTATCATTTTCAATTTCTTATTTTGTATGGGAGTTACCTACAAATACCACCATAGCATTTTATCCATGACATTTTTAGTTTTATATCTCATTAACCTCAGATTCTTCTGAATATTCATTTTCTTGTGAAAGAATATTATTTTTTTCTTTTAGAAAGGGAATCCAATGGAGTGGACTATTATAACCCTCCACACCAGGGAACCCCCTCCCCATTAAGAGGTCACTCCAAAGATATCCCCAACTAAGAAGGACCCATTGTCAGCCGATATGTCAAAGCATCCCATGGGGTGATAACCTGAGCGATGATGGTTCGACACAGAAATCCATTAGCATAGGTGGGTTGTGCCCTTCTACCCTCCCAGTTCAGAACCATGTGACTTGGTAAGATGAGAAGATATAGGGGAAGGAGAAATTCTCTCAATGTTGGGCTCCCAAGAATTGAACCCTGCACCTCCTAAAGAGCAGTGTGTTTTGTACCACCCTCCTTTGCCATTGCACTACTGCCGAAGTGGCTGTGAAAAAAATATTCTTCTTTATAAATAAGTTTCTCTTAAAATATTTCTTACCTTTCACATTGGATGAATAATTCTTCATTGTAATTTAATCTTTATCTTCATCAACATATTGAAACTTATTTGGTAACCTTGCTCCAAGATGTCCAACCTTTCTACATTAAATTGAAAGTTAGTGGAAGTTTCCCTTTGAACTTTCCTTTTCCTCATTGTAAATTTGATGAAAGGAATGACATGAATTCATCTATTTCATCTTATTCTTATCCATCTTCAATAGTGAGTATCTTTATGGCCTTGAATTCCACTTATTTGGACTTCCCTTTTTCTATAGACTCATTGTCATCATTTATCATCTCATATGAAACAAGAGTATTGTGAAAGTTGTCCAATGTCATATACTTTGGATATTTATCTTCCAAAATATAAACTTTCATATTAAACCGAGGTGGGAGTATTATAAATATGTAATTAAAAATATTTACATCTTTAATAATTTCTCTGAGACTATGCAAGTCATCCACAACAACGTTCAACCCATAAAATAATACATCAACAGACTCATTAGAGTGAATTCTCAGATCCTTGTACTTGTCCCACATAACCTGCATATTTTCTTATCTAACTTTTGAGGTACCCTCATAAATATTTAGAAACTTTTCAAACATAAAATGTGATTTCATACATGAAATCACCATCATATAGATTTAATTGGATAGTTCTCTCCCTAAAGCATTGATTCCTTTGGTGTGAGTATCCAATTCCCCTCTACCAACTTCTAATAAAGCATCATTGTCCATATTGGCTGATATACCATGTATCACTATTGTAAAGACATCCATTCCTAAAGATAAAAATCATTATTTCATCTAATTATTTCATAATTGAATTTTTTTAAATCAAAGATAAGAATACCTTTATGATTGACAACATCCATTGAAACCACTTAGAGATAAACACTAAATTTAACCTTTGACTCTGATACCAATTGTTAGCCCAACTAGGTTAAATACCTAAATAGGGGGTAAATTAGGGTATGAAAGATTAAAACTACTATCTCTTAGGATCTTTCTTCATCATTAAACAAAACACTCTTCTCTACCTTTCCCATAGAAATGTATGATCAGAATTAAAAACATGCATGAGACACATAATTTTTACTTGGTTCACCCTCACTAGGATACTTCCAAGCAGGATATATAGAAAATGTGCCTATGTACCAAATCCACTAAATATCGCTACTATTATAATGTTTGGGATGGACTCGTTGGCCCTCCAGGTTTACAAAAAATCATAATTTGAAATCTCATTTCTCTCTAAACAAAAGTGTGCTCACTTATACTTCAGATGATTATTCTTTTGATCAATTGAATCAATATTTTTTACACCTTGTTTAGTGTAACATTAAGTTCCACTTTCATCCAACTGATGAATACAATATTACCATAGATTTACTAGGCCATCCCTTCTCAACACTTTCATAATTCTCATTTCTTTCATGAAGCTCACATAGCCTTCAAAAAACTACCCAATTCTTCAAAAGAATATTCTGATTTTATAAACCCCACAACTTTCAAAAATATCACCTCTTTCTCAAATCTCACTTAGCCTTCATAAATAAATATCTTTTTGTGAAGCTCGTTTATCCTTTGTGGAGCTCAATTATCCTTCACAAAGCTCAATAATTTTTTGATGATTACAAATTTCTGTTAGCATGCATATCCTTTATATGCTTCCTTTCTTCGTGAACTTTTTCACAAGAAAAACCTTCATGAATCACCTTTGAGAATTCAGAGCCTTTGGATTTTTGTTAAGGATTTATCTACTCTTATGAGGGTGTAGTGGCCTATTTGTAGGCGTTGCCTCCCTTTTATGAAGAATTCATCCTCATCATCACAATTTTGATCAGATATATATTCTTATTCATGAACATCCCTTCCTTTGGAAATCTCCAGGTAATTTTTACATTCATGAATCTTCTCGTAGTCATAGAGATTTACTATATTTCCTTCATGCATTCACGAACCTTCAAACCTTCATGACACCATCTACCTTCATGAACCTCAACTTCTTCATGAAACTCTAACCTTTGAGAAATTATTTCATTTTCCATGTTTTTATGAGTCATTTATGGAAATATAACTTTCTCAAATCTTGATTCATCCTCTAGATTTTGGACCCCAAAAATTTGGTAAAAAACTGGGAAACAACGCAACCTTGTATAAGAAAGTTTCTTTACTAACTCCAAATCATCCATTCCTTTGTCTGAGATATTTTTCAACGTAACTTGTTAACAATGTCTATGGAACTCAACATCTGACCTTGTTCACTTTCTTTCTTAGCAAACACAATCAACCTAAAAAATACTGCTAATTTACCTTGGGGTATTTTTTCCAATAGATATTTCTATATGTGAGCATGTGTAATGGTCCTTAGACTTTAATATTATCATTAATGCATTTCATGACCCACTCACTTAGATTTACTGACCAAAATTATGATTACATATTTTTTTGGGAAGTATTATATATTGGGTGCTCCACAAATGATATTTTATTAATGTATAAGTTGAGGAATTATTTTTCCCTTCCATCTTTATTAAATTTGATAACTTATCCTTCTGACTGGAATAAAACCATCACATTAAATTCTATGTCCATGATTAAATGACTTATTTATTTGATCTAGTAAAAGAAAGAAATATAAAACATATAGGTTGGTGATACTGATTTATGCACGCCTGTCATAGGGTGTGGAAAAGGAAATTTATTTTCCTAATACAACATAGTGGCTGACAAGGGTCGTCACACTTGAGGAGCATTTGTAGTCGGTTAAATCACTGATTCTTGTTCACCTATTTTAATTATTTTTGTTTGTTTTTATAATTTACTAAAAATGATGGTTTTAGGGGTTTTTAAAAATATTGAAATTAAAATAATGAAATGAAAACATTAAATCTAAATGTAGATGCAAATGCTGACAGAATAAAATTTGGGAAGAAAGGTCTTGGTCTAAGGGTTGGATAACACGGGTTCGTTCATTATTTATTTATTGTTTAAATTCAATTTGATAATTCATTTTATTAAACCTCATTAATGAATTACATTCCTTTGATTTATTATGTGTGTGATTTTAGCATGTGTCTGGCACACCAAACCACACCTCCTCCAGTAATCAAGTAGGGTAACACCTCAACCGAGAATGTTATTCCTGCAAGACCCGGCTCCACCGTATGTCATTTCATCCCTTATAGAAACCCCAAATCCACCGTATGAAGGTTTTTCCTAAGATAAGAGAGGTAAAATGATTAATTAATGAAAATAAATGGATTTGAAAATAGTGTCGTGGAGGATGACCGCCGCACCCGTGCAATATTCCCGCTTCCACCACAAATAGAATAAAAACATTTTGAATTGAAGCACAATAATAAAGAACACCATGAAATCTCCCCTACGTCAAATACTCAAGTTATTTACTTTCCATGGAAAAGTTCATAGAGATCACGATGGAAATATGGAAGAGAGAAAATGAGATTGAGATTGGAAGAGAAAATGGGTGGAAGAAGAAAATGGGAAACACATTAATATAAAAAATATGAATGCATTACATGAGAAAAATAAAACTAAAATAAAACTCAAATAAAGAATAAAAATCTAAATGTCCCTTGGCCTCCTCTCCTTGGTGCCCTGAATGGTTTTGGTAATGATTGGAATGATTTAGAGGTAGAGAGCTCCTCTCTTTTTATAGGTAGATTTATGTGCTCCGAAAGTTGTCGCGTTTTCGAACCATTAATTGGCCGCTTCACATGTGTAACCATTCATGAACGTTGTACATTAATTTTTTGGCCATCCACCCTCCAAATTACAGCTCATTTAGCCACTGGTTATAGGATTTATGATTTTTTCTTTGTCGGTTGTTGATTCTGGATGAAGCATCCATGCAGCTTCCTTTAAGAATATGTCGTTCAATAGCTGCCTTAATGGATTTAAAAATCCAGGTAATTTATTTTGTAAACTTATATTTGAGTCTTATTTCATCCCAAAGTAGAATAACCGTATTTGGATGGGTGTAGAGAGAAATTTTCTTCTGTTACATAGGTGGGTACCACGCTATCCGCCTGGAAAAATATTCAACTTCATTGATTTTTTATGGCCTCTAGATGATTGATTCAGCCCCTGGTCCAGAAGACAAAAATGAATGAAATAAAATAAGGATTATAAAAAAAATTCAATCAGAAAATTTGGAATTATATTTTTCAGGAAATGAACAAAATACCCTTGACGTAAAAATCTATCAAAAATCCATAATTAAGCACTTTTCATAATTTAGCTTATTTTTATTCTATGATCCAAATTGCCCATTATTTTAATAAAACATTTAAATACATGGGTTTTATCATTTAAAAACATCAAAAATTCATTATTATTATTATATTAATAATATTCACATAAATTTGCTCTGTCAAATACCCCCACACTTAAACTATTCTTGTCCTCAAGCATAAAATCTCAACATGGAATTCAGAGGACACCAATATTACCAATTTTCAAATTTCAAAGTAATAAAATCAAAAAAAATCAATGTCAAATCAAATTTCCAAAAATCCACATAAAATATGAATTTAATTTCCCAATTTTTAATGAAACAATTAATTCATATATTTTACTTTTCCCCATTGAAAAAAATGATGGAACTTATTCTTTAATTCATTCAAGCTTCTCAATTCATTATTATTAAACATGCCACATCATGATTTAACTCAAATTTTAATTTTAACTCTCATATCTCATGATACAATTCAAGTATAGTTATTCTCATATCATGAGAACATGTACCTTATCCATAAGATTGTAAAAGAACTACTTTATCCACTTTGTAAAGACAAAACGCACATAAAATCATGAGGACTTGCAATAAAGGTTTAAATAAATTTGTGGCTTAGGGTTGGTGGGTAAATTATTGAAATAATTTAAGGCCAGAAATCAGAGGTTTGACTCTTAAGTAAAATTCATGATTAATCAAGTGAAAACACAGGATGAACCTCACTCAAATCCCTTTGATAATGTGAAACACAACACCACCCCCCTTTTAATGATATGGGACATGAGTCATTAAATGATTACAAAGAATTATATCATCCAAGTTCTCCCTCTTTTTAAATAATCTCTAGAAAGGCACATCTTTATTTATCTTTTTTTTTTGAATTTTTTTTGTAAAGCTCCAGAAAGGAACAGCTTTATTTTCAATTTTTTTCACTTTTTTTTAAGGAGAACCGGATGGAATGAAAGAAGCATAATGAAATGATGACTCATGCCCAATTTTCTAATAATAAATTTCCCAAAATGATAACACACACCTCACACCACCCAAAAAATGATACACATCCCAATTAATGCACACGAAAGGCCCTTCCCCCACACTTAAACTTGAATAATCCATAAAAAATACTAAAAGAGTGGGAAGGTAAGGAAAAATCGACTTGTAATGTGTCTTAAACCTATAAGGAAATTCATGGATTCTATGGTCTAATGAAGGATAAATGTAAGGGTGGGTCTCAGGTAAATATGTGGCAATCTAATGTAGTGCCTCAATCATTTTAAATGTGTTTTTGTACAGTCATAGCTTTGACAAGTTTCAATACAAGTTCTGGTATGTGGCATGTCCCAAGATCACTCAAGAAATATGCTCAAGATAAAATAGGAAATATTTTGTCTAGAAATACTCTCGGGAATGGGAATATAACATTGGACAACCAATAATGGCATGACTAATAATAACAAATCAATTCACATGAACTTCTGAAATTCAAGCATAAAAGATGGTAGGGAAATTTAATTTACATGAATCAGTTAATTCATTCAAATCATGAGTCATAATTTCAATATCTATGCTTCATATTTAAAAATTAAATTCTACATTTCAATCATTTAATCATATAAACATTGAAATCTTAAACATGGCATCACTGGTTTCCTAAGAAACTCATGTCTCCTAGATAAGTCGAGTAAAACATGAATTCAAGTGTGGGCATGCAATTTTATCTTTAAAGTTCAAAACATGTTTTGGACCAAAATGTGGAGAGTTTAAAAGATAAATCACTAAAATTGAACTCCCTTTTTTCATGAAACTTATCCCTTCCCCTTCACTGTCTGGGGATCGCTTCCACCATTATGAACCTACAAAAGAGAATTACTCATTTAAGAACAAGGATCATGTCATTAAATCTCAAAAAGATAAGAGGGAGTGGGCCACATTATATAATTATTCCTAATACTGAATTTGAAATTTAAATTCCTAATGTTTAAAATGAAAGTACTAAAAATAAAGTAAAGGATAAATCTTGGTATGATCCCCCAAGTGGGCCCTGAATTTTTACTTCCTTCAGAGGGTAGTACCAGTTGTTATCCAAAATCAGAGTGTGGATGAAGCTTCTTTGATTTGAACCACCACATGTGGATTTTCCCAAAATCCATGTATGTGTTATTATTTAGGAGTACTCCGTGGATAGAGTACACCAAATCCTCCCCCTTCGCATTGTGGTACAGCTTACATGGCGAGGGGTAGGATGAAGTATGGAGCATCCTCTTCATTGGTTTCTACTTGTGCAACCTTCTTCTTCTCTTATTGTACTCCCTCTACTGAATATTCAATATCTTTAGGGAGCATCAAGTGTTCCTCAAATCGGATTGAATGAAATCAGAAAAGGTAGAGTTCATGGAAGGATCATCTCCCTGAGTTAATTCTGGTTCAATCAATTATTCAATTGAAAGTGCCTCTTGGAGTTGATTATCACTAGATGGAGGTAGGTAGTTGGTCGCCTCCATATTGACTTCAAATTCCACCAATTGGGTGGGGTCTTCTTTTAGTGGTGCTGGCTCTTCTTCTTTGCAAGGCTTGGGGAGATCAAGCAGCTCCTTACATTCATTCCAGAATTTATCCAATTCTTATTTATCTCCCATATTTGGCTCAGCAGGAAATTAATCCTCCTTTTCATATATATCAGGAAGAATTGGTTGAGTGAGGATGAATGAGTCTTCAAGTACCCTGATATTTACCTCCTCTGGTTCTTCAATGATTAGTGGTGAAATTTCTTCCACCACTATCTCAGGTTCTTGCTCTAGTTTAGGGTCAGGTTGCTCCATCCTTACACAAACATAGTTCAATGCCCATTCCATTTTCCTCCCCAAATCATCCATATTATTACTAATCCTTTCAACCCAGTCATTTAGATCAAGATAATCAATTTTTGGTTCTTGATATTACACCTACGAGTAATCTTCCCATGCATAAAAATTTGAATTTGAATACATCTTGGAAAAAAGAAAAAAAATTAAAGATTTTTCTTAATGAAAAAAATAAAATATTTACAAAAATGTGAATTTTGAAAAAGTGATCGAAATAACTACTTAGATCCCCAGAAATGGCGCCAGTTTTGATGCACGCCTGTCATAGGGTGTGGAAAAAGCAATTTATTTTCATAATACAGCATAGTGGCTGACCAGGGTTGTCTCACTTGAGGAGCATTTGTAGTCAGTTAAATCATTGATTCTTGTTCACATATTCTAATTATTTTTGTTTGTTTTTATGATTTACTATGATGGTTTTAGGGGTTTTTTAAAAAAGTGAAATTAAAATAATGAAAGGAAAACTTTAAATCTAAATATAGATGCAAATGTTGACAGAATGAAATTAGGGAAGAAAGGTCTTTGTCCCAAGATTGGATAACACGGGTTCATTCATTATTTATTTATTGTTTAAATTCAATTTGATAATTCATTTTATGAAACCTCAGTAATGAATTATTTTCCTTTGATTTATTATGTGTATGATTTTAGCATGCATCTGGCACACCAAACCACACCTCCTCCAGTAATCAAGTAGGGTAACACCTCAACTGAGAATGTTATTCCTACAAGACCCTGCTCCACCGTATGTCATTTAATCCCTTATAGCAACCCCAAATCCACCGTATGAATGTTTTTTCTAAGATAAAATAGTGAAAATTATTCATCAATGAAAAAAATGGATTTGGAAAAGTGTCATGGTGGACGACCGTCGCACCCGTGCAATATTCCTGTTTCCACCACAAATAGAATAAATTATTTTGAATTGAATCGCAATAACAAAGAAAACCATGAAATCTCCCCAGTGTCCAAGCCTCGAGTTATTCACTTTCCATGGAGAATTTCATAGAGATCACGATGGAAATATGGAAGAGAGAAAATGAGATTGAGATTAGAAGAGAAAATGGGTGGAAGAAGAAATGGGAAACACTTTCATATAAAAAATATGAATGCATTACATGAGAAAAAGAAAACTAAAATAAAACTAAAATAAAGAATAAAAAATATAAATGGCCCTTATCCTCCTCTCCTTGGTGCCCCGAATGGTTTTGGGAAGGATTGGAATGATTTGAGAGGTAGAGAGCTCCTCTCTTTTTATAGGCAGATTTCTATGCTCCGAATGTTTTCGCGTTTTTTACCCCTTAATTGGCCTCTTCACGCATGGACCCCTTCATGAAAGTTATACATTAATTCGTTTTCCGTACACCCTCAAAATTTCGGCTTATGTAGCCACATTTTTTAGGAGTTATGATTTTTTCATTGTCGTTTTTGGATTCTGGATGAAGCATCCAGGCAGCTTCCTTTAAGAATATGTCATTCAATAGCCGCCTTAATGGATTAAAAACTCCAGGTGATTTATTTTTTGAACGCTTATTTGAGTATTATTTCATCCCAAAGTGGAATCACCGCATTTTGATGGGTTTATAGTGAAATGTTCTTCTGTTACATAGGTGGGGTTCATGCTGTCTGCTCAGAAAAATATTCAACTTCATTGATTTTTTATGGCCTCTAGATGATTGATTTAGACTGTGGTCCAGAAGACAAAAATTAAGGAGGTAAAATAAGGATTCTAAAAAAAATTGAATCAGAAATTCTGGAATTAAATTTTTCAGGAAATGACCAAAATACCCTTGATGTAAAAATCTCTCAAAAATCCAGAATTAAGCACTTTTCACAATTTAGCTCATTTTTATTATATAATACAAATTGCCCATTATTTTAAAAAAAACATTAAAATACATGTGTTTTATCATTTAAAAAAATCAACAATTCATTATTATTATATTAAAAATATACACAAAAATTTTCTCTGTCACCGATGTTTAACCTTATTTATTTGATATTGTAACCAATAGATTATATTACACAGTGAGCATTTATATGTGGTTATCAATGTTGCGATATTAAGTTATTTCTGTTAGGTTACTTGGCCCATTTCTATAGATTAATCTTAGAATTTATAAAATCCCTCCTAATTCCAATGAGAAATAATCCTATTGGGTCACACGCTAAGTGTTTGCATTGATCTTTATTAAATATTTTTTGAATTTAGTTTATGAAATAAATATTATTCTCAAGACCGATGAATAATTTTATCCATGTGTTTTTATCCTAAATATTTATTTATAAATGGAATAATTAATTAATTAATTATTTGGGTATTCAATAATTTTTTAGGGGTTCCAACAGATCAAGGCCTTGTGTGATGATAAATTGTAATTTACAAGCTGGTAGAATATTTTTTATTATTATTAAAATTAGCATGTGATCCATAAAATAATAATATTATTATTATGTGGAATGTGGTTTGAAAAATATTTTAATATTATTTAAGTACTGGTATGTAATTAAATAATATTTTAACCTAAAACCTAGCTCTATAAATAGATGGTTATGTCTATTACATAGGGTTAATTGAGATTTGAGAATCTTTCTTCACAATAGAATTCTATCTCCATTTCTCATTCTATCTTTCCCTTAAGAACAAGAAGTGCTAGAAATAATACTTCAAGATCAAAGGAACTAAAAGCAATCAACATGAAAAATTAAAGAAAATTGATTCTTTTATCTATCACTTGGAAATTAATTGGTCTCACTCAGAGATTAAAGTAGTGTGTGTAGATCACCGCTAGAGAGATTCTACACTTGGAAACTTATAGTGCAGTGAAGGTACTCTAGAAAAGGGGTTTTTTGAAGTTCAACATCATCATAAAAGAAATTTCCTAAGATAAGGTAATATTTTATTCTAATCTTAAATAAATTAATTATAAATTTAACATGAAAATATCCTCTCTGGGTTCTGGGTTTTTCACTATGTCGATATTCAGTAGAAAATTTTTGGTGGTCATGACGTTCACGTCATTAACAATATTTCGAATGATCCATTGAATCAAAAAAATCCTTTATAGTTATTCTCTCACCCCAACACTTCTACTATGCCCAGAACCATTAATTGGTATAATAAGGGTCACATTTTAAATTTAAAATTATTTTTTTGATTATTAATATATATGTGCAATAGTGGTAAGATTTTCATTTCAATAATTATTCGTTATATAATTTTTTTCAAAAATATTCCCTTGAATTTTTAATTATCATTGTTTATGATATCATTTTCTTAAAATATTAAGAACAAATGAAGAATTAATAGATATTCCATTGGGAAGTTCCTGAAATTTTGGCTGATAAAACTAGGTTACATGGCATGCATCCAGTGTACACGTTGTGTACCCATGTGTACTATATCTATCCATGTCACGGGATACACAACACACCAAGAAGAAATTACACATAGTGCATTTATTTCACATCATGTGTAGACTAATCCAGTCTAATACAAGACTTTTTGGATTACACAGCTTGTAGATGGCATGCACTTCATGTAGTCTATATGGTTTAGTGGTGAAATCCATGCATACCATGTGGTTAAATATATGGCTAAACCATGCAACCCCAATATCCTAGAGAAATGATGATAAACACAGCATTGATCCTATTAGGTCGGAATGGGTAATGATATATGGTCTATAGGGGGTGAATAGACCATATTAAAAAAATTAATTAAATAAATTTATTATTTATACTAATTATTAAAGTTAATTAAGAGAGTTAATTTATAGCAGAAATAAATAGATGAACATAAGTATTTCCATACTGGTTTATTCCAAAGTAGAACTAGTATAGTCTTATACCTCTCTACTCAGTGATAAATACATTATGCACTACCATATTTTTAAAGGGGAATCATAACCTAATTACATAATCCTTTTCCACATAGCGAAGGGATAACCATGATGCACTGACTTTTGTATGGGAAGTCACGACCCAAATATAACACTAACTTTAGACTTTTGGATTCAAAACCTAAATAGTCTTAACTTTAGAATTCAAGAGTCACAACCTAAAGATAGAAAATTCTATTATATGTAAAAAAATAGAAAAATAGAGTGTGCATTAAATAATGAAAGAAGTGTTACATACTAAAGAAACCATATGAAATATATAGAAGAAGAATAAAAAAAGTATTGGTTCTTGAGTGTTTGATCATATTGATTGTCTCATCAAGTTAGTAGAATTTGAAGGCATTTTTGTTCATCCCTTAAAGGTTCATCCAACGATAGTAAAAACTGTTTACAGGATCACTTGAAGCTTCGTAGAGTGTGAACACATTTTATCTCTTTAATACATATGATCTCATCATTTCATAATTTTATATCTCTTTCAAAATTCCACTATTTTTCATATATACATATTCTGAAAATCTATAACAACTAAATAGGTCTCGTTCAAATATTTAGAAACATTTAAAATTCAAAGAGAATAATATTGGATTATCAGAGAGATATAGAATGGTATTAACATTGCATAAATATTTCTCAAATCACGAGAAAACATTAAAATAATAAATATTGATTCAAAAAAATTTGAAATCATCTGATAAATAATTAAAATGGTGTTTATAATAATAGTAAAAAGATAAATCCCATGAAAATATAAAGTTTGATTTTGAAAATAAGAAATTTAAAAACATTATATTTATTATGAGAAGTAAATATCTAGATAAATAAAAAAACTTAATAACACCACATTAAAAATATTTAAATGGGTTTGAAAGAGTTTAATATCATCTAATATTAATTTAGAAACAATAAAATTGAAGAAAACAACTTAAAATAACAAAAATGATTTCTGAGACTTTATGTAACACCCAAAGGATTTACAAATAAATATAATGTATAATGTAATGAACACAACACTGAGTCTCTATGAAACAACACTTTGTTATAATAATTATTTAAATAGAATAATCATAACTTATCCGTGAAACATAATTTTGCAACTTCTATGTTTTGAATTTCAAAAAACGGACATACACGGTTGCAATCAGTTTAAAATTTAGAGTCTGATAGGATCAACTTACTTTTTGGTGAATAATAACATAGACCCTTTTAAATAGTAATTTTACCCTTATTAATAGTAATATGGCCCTTAAGAATAGTAATGTCACCCATGAAAGTATAAATAAAATTTATCCATCTTATAAATTAAATTATGATATAATTATATCATAGTTTAAGTGAATAAATATTTCAAAAATTAATATTTAAGTGTTGGTATTTTTGTAAGTCATAAATATATAATTAAAATATTATAATGATTTAAAATTAAATTAATTTTCATAAAAAATATTCATAAATCAATATTTTTTTCTTATTATTTTAGGATAATGTTATGAGACCTTGGTTAATTTTTTAAAGTGTTGCAAAATAAGTTATAAATATAAAACTGTATTTTTTGAGTAAATAATGATTTTAGTTAAAAATTAAATTTATCATGTTTATAAAATTATTTTCATAAAATTTAGTTTATTTTTTAATTATATACATTGAAAAATGGTTAGTATTACTTTTTGGGATTTCTCTAAAATACTTGAAGTTTTAGTGAAGAGTAAAATACGATAATTTACAATATAAAGACATTATAAGCTAAACATACTATTACTTGAGTAATGGATGATTTAAGTGACATTGGTTTGAACTAACATGAACTTATTAATTTATTTTGTAACAATAATCAATAGTATATCTTGTTTTGAGAAAAATAATAAAATAATGAATAAAATAATGAGAAATCACCCCTCTCTTTCACTATAAAAACAACCCCTCATCCCCTCTTCCCCTCACACCTATAAGCCTTAAATCCTGTCAAAATTATTCCCAAATCCTCTTTACTAGTCTCTCCCCATGTCTAGGATCTATTTTTCTTTCCATAATTCTAAAACCCATTCCCTTAATGAGGTTATCAAGGAGGAGTATTAAAGTGGTAAAATCCTCTTCCTTTTCCTTTTAATTTCTTTTCATGTTCTTTTCTTTTATTATTATATCCTAAACTTCTCCATACAAATGATCATGATAACTTTATTATCATCTATATACTGTAATAATATCATGTTAATGGAACATCCATCATCAACCTCCTTACTCTCTCTCTCTTTTATTTTAAAAATGAAATCATCATCTGGGAGGTGCCGATTCACAACCTTCGTGGATGAAAAACTTTTGTTCTTTAATTTTTCCTACAAGTATGGTCATGAAACAATTTTTATAGTTGAAATAGATTATAAAATATTTATTATATCTTATTTAAGGTTATAGATCATTTTATATATATGATATTAAATAATATAAAAAAACTAATTCATTGTGATCGAAAAACAATTAAAATTAAGCTAAATGGTTATCATTAATGATTCATCCTCATATATGGAAAAAATAAATAAGACCAATTAAACTTATTTTTGTTCATAAATATCATATAAATTCAATTCTGGAGAATTATACTCATTCCACATGAACATCCATACTCATATATTAGTATACCAATTGTGAAAATCAAGAAAATGAACGCTCTCAAGCAATAAAATTGTATCTTATAACTCATAAAAAAGGACATAAATGAACTTAATAAAACTATAATAAATCAAATAAATATATATAAGTTTCTGAATTAATTAATTAATGGATTTAATTTGATTATTAGGTACATTAAGGTCAAGTGTAGAACACATTCGGACATAAGGTAAGGGTTTTCTACCTGAACCTCCAATTTCTTTCGGGTTACTCTTTTTTCTCTCTTTACCCCAATGAAATTATTAATTATTTTAATTTACTCTTTATAAATTATTTTTTAATGTTCTATATATATGTACCAATCAGAATACTTCATTGTTTTATAGGTATTTACATGTTTTAAAAGGATCTTTCTCAAATTATTCCCAATAAATAAGCCCAATTCAATGGAACTTATCGAATTCTTACCTACCAGAAAAGCTCAGCCAGGGGATAACCCCCTGACCATTTATTAAAGTAAAATAAAAGTGCAGTAGACAAGCAACAAAAGGCAAAAATAAAGGAGCTTACATGTCACACAGCCCATACCCATCTCCATAATCCTCCTCCACTGTGGTTGTTTCCCATTATGAGCTTTCGTAATGCCTCAGAACCTTAGCATATTTTCTTCGCAGATTCATCCGCTCCAAGGATAAGAGCTCCTCGTTGCCACCAAAGCTCCTAGTGACTAATGGCTTTGGCAAATAGGAGTAATATTTCTTTGACCTGCGTCGTGGAGGGGCAGTCAAGACTTCTTGAGCCTCGCTCACCTTCGCCTTCCCGCCTTGGACCACATCACTAAAAGAAGGCTTGATCGTACCTCCATAATTTTCTTGATCACTCTCATAGCAATCCCCCAACTTTCCATGGATAATGACCTGCTGAAAATTATCATTCCCCCCACGATGCTACTATAATTGACCGTTGGTGTCAATCACAGCAAGGCACCGTGGCTGTTCTGGGGACTCCAGATGAACTAAAGTCCCCTGTAGCACATACTTTGACCCATTGCCTCCCTCCTGTGAAGGATCCTCACGCTGAATCTCAATCATGGACGTTCCCTCCTCTACCAACTCCTTTTCCAACTCCTAGAACCGATTGGAAGTAGCAATTGTGAATCCCATCTCCCCATCAATCACAGCCCTACCTTGCACCCCATTACTGCCATCTGAAACCTTCATCGTATCACAGCCTCTGCCAACATCATCCTGCACTCCATTTACCACAGTCACTACTTCCTTGCACCAATTGCTCGCCATTTCAGTAGGTGTAGACACACACACCTCATGATGCAACTCCCTCACATCAATGTTTACACCTGCAGTACCTCCCCCTTGACCAGAACCGGAGGCCTCCTTGGTATTCGCGTGAATCACCCCATCACCCAACTGCAGATCATGTCGAAGCCTGCTGAACACAGCAGATACATTAGGATTCGAAGGGGCCTCTGCGTAGCTCCTCAAAGGCACTGACGACCGATTCTCCTCCATAGTTCCAGGTGCCACACCCCCAGCAGACACCAATATCAGCTTGGATGAATCATCCACCCTCCCCTTCCGGTTATAGGACCTTCTGTTCAGCACCTCAGAGTGACAGTTCAATTCCATATGCCCCAGAAGATAGTAGTTGTTACAGTATCCTACCCAAGATTTGAAAATCACGGGCTGCCTCCATCTGAATTCCTCACCAACAGTGATCCATACCCAATTGACCACGGGCCTTGCAACGTCCACCTCCACACAGAGACGAGGATTCACCAGATGACTTACAGTGGACGTACAAACATCAGAACAGAGAAAGCTCCCCACTATATTACCAATCATGCGAATAATTGCAGGATTTTGAAACGGAAGAGGGAGCTGTGGAAGACTAACCCATGCCGCAGTGGTTGATGGATCACAATTCATGTATAAATAAAACGACCAGCGAAGGAGGAAGAAACGACATCCATTGCATCTACGAGGGGCACTAGACCAGGCACGGATCAAATCATCCTCCGAGGAAAAGAGAATCATGAATTGGCGACTGTCGAGAAGCCCAACAACAGCGCGCTCTTGCAAATCCCACTTTCCGAAGATGAAACGGTCGAAGTCATCGACTGAGGTCCTTCTCCGATCAAAGCGTGCTACCAGCGTTAAATCCAAGTGACTCGAAGCTTCAAAGAACTCGGATGGAGAGATCAGTAGCTGAGGATCACCCTGATGAAGATCAGGAACTTTCGGGCATAAAGAAATCGACAGGAAATCCAAAAGGTAGCTAGGGTTTGAGAAAGGAATGAAAGGCTTCCGCGGTGTTGGAGGCTGTGAGACCCGGTCCTTCACCTCCCTCCCACCTCCTGGAAGGTGAGGGAAGTCATCCCCAAGCTTCATCTAGGGTTTCAAATGCCATTTCCAAGCCGCAGGTCACCGTGAGTCACCGTCGCCATCTCCGCGAGACGCCATCCTGGAAGGAATATCTCGAATTCTTACCTATTTTGAAGTACAATCTATAATATGTTTTAATCCACCATTATTTTTCTAAAATCACCCATTTTATTATTAAAAAAATATATTAGTTAACTTTTTTTTATACAAATATTTTTCCAAAAGAACTCTTCTTTGCAAAGTAAAATAGTATTTCTCTCAAGTATTACTTGATGATTTTATAAGATTATTTCCATCTATTTGAACACTCTTGTTGATTATTATTTTTAATTAGAATTAATATTTTATGATATTATCTACCATATTTTATTGAATGGTTTATGATTAGTTTTACTGTGGATGTTCTATCTTGATACCATTCACCAAATTACTTTTAATGGTTAGTGTTTATGTTTACTGATTGGGGAAAATTATTTACATTTCATATGTTAGTTTCAATATGAATGTATATGATGATTATGTTTATCCCCTTTCATATGAGTAATGTATTGGACTTAGTAAGTGATGGGTGGGGTCCTCTATAGCCCATCGATGCATCAATAGTCCTTATGAGAGAAACTAGCTAGGTTTTTACCCATTATGTATGGTGTCTTGGCAAAGGTCTTGGAAGTATGATTATGATGTCTGACATTATTCATTTTCTCATTATGAAACTCGTAATTGATAGTCCATGTGGTTATTTGAATAGTATAATATTCATGGTTATGTTTTATTATGTCATTATTTATACATATTTTATTCCTGCCATATTATCCTCAAGATTTTGTTTTAATAACACGTGTTCTTTAGTTATTAATCATGCCTTATTATTTATGATTCTGATGTATTACTTACCCTTAATGAGAATCTGATATCATCCCTTTATTATGTTTATTTTCCTTAGGATTCCAAGATAAATTTTATGAATAACATGCAAATATAATCTAGAAGAATAAGTGTGTTTCCAAAGGAGTTTCTTTGATTTATTTCACTTAAAGTTGTAATATTGAACTTATGTATGTATCTAGTTTTCAAATTCTACTAAACTATTCATTCCTTCAGGATATGACTTCCTTTTTTATATTCCAATTTAGTAAAATAAGGCTCTGGGAAACTGGGTTCAGGGGTCTTACAGTTCTTATTGGAATAATTTTAGTAGAAACCTTAGAAACTATATTTAGAAAACATTGATTATGGAACATAACCCTAATATAGACATTGAAGATAAGAATATAATAACATAATAGATTTTTGGTAAGGAATATATTATGTTGGTATTCCTATAAATACATCTCTATCCGGATACTACAAGTTGATGTGATTTTGGAATAGATGTACCTAGGAGTAACAACTCCAATAAGGTGTTCTGGTCCTGACTTGGGGTAACCTGGTACATGCCAACGGACATTACTACACACCTAGTTTGAAAATCCCAAGGTATACTCTTAGGATAATTCAAATTTTATTTAAAACCCATTATGATGGATTTAAAAGTAAATATATCCCCAAAGAAACCATGTTTATGATTATGTTTATAACTATGAATATAATTTCAATTCATGTTAAGTGTTTTGATAGTATTGATATTATACATTATGATTCAAAACATAGTCTAGTGTATGCCATTATCTAGAAATAGAACCTAGTGGAAGTAATGTAAACTGCATTAATTCATGTATCCCATGTAAGTATTTCCCTCCAATGAAAGATAATGGTATTGGTTATGGAGCTGCGACTGGTGCTAAGAAACATATAACTATACTGGGATAGCTAAATTAGGTTATGTATAATAACCTTACCCATATGGATCATCCTAATCCACAACATGGAAGATAAATGTTATATTTCTTTATGTGAAAACAACCTCCATCATTCAATGTGACTAAAAACTCAATTGTAGTTGAGCAGTGGATAAGTTTCTTAGAGAAGATATTTCTCACTTTGGGAAGTAACCAAAGGGTGAAGGTTGTTGTGGTAGTTTATCGTCTATCGAGATATGTGGATCAATGGTGGTCACTTATCAAAAACAAAAAGGAGTAGAAAGAAACTAAAAGTATATAATGGAGGGATTTTTATGAAATTTTCTGAGAAAAATATTTTCCTCATGAACAAAAAATGAATATGGAAAGGAAATTCTTGAATCTGAGGGAATAGGAGAATGAGAATGTCTCCAAGTATGAATCTAACTTTACAAGGTTAATAAGGCATGTCACAGACTACATACATAATAGAAGTAGCAAGATTGATCGATTTTTTGATGGTTTAAAACCACTACACTGAAGGGAACTAATCTCCCAAAATTTCATATCATATGAAGATGTATTCTCATGTGTTATCAAGACAAAAAAAATTATCTAAGTCATATTATTTCAAAGTAAGGAAATGGATGAAGAGGTCTACTGAACACTTTGGAAAAGGAAGTAAGAAAAAGGGTAATAAGGGAATAGTTGATTTTCCATCCTGTAATAATTGTGTGAAGAAACATCCCAACACTTTCCTAAAGGGTATGGGTATTTGTTACAAGTTTGGATAAAATGGCCACCAAGACCGTGATTGCAAGGGAAAGAAAAAATCTACCAATGTTCAATGCTAAAATTACAAAGATATGGGACATTATGAAAATTATTGTCCTAGGTTTCAAGGAAACTTTACCAAAATAAGTCCAAGGGAGAAAGGTCAACCTTATGTGGTCAAAACTATTGAGGTTGAAGTTTCTAATGATGTGGTGGCAGGTACTTTAATCATTTCATCAAACTTAGCAAATGCTTTATTTGATTCTGGGTCATCGCATTCTTTTATATCTTCCCGGTTTTCAAATAAAATTATACATTTCCAATTTTATTTAATAAAGTATTTTTCAGTAAAAACTCCCAAGGTAAGTATCATTGCAATAAAGATGTGTCAATCAATCCTCATAATGACACATAAATGTACTTTAGTTTTTGACCTTATCATCATACTTATGATTTACTTTGATATAATTCTTGATATGGATTGGATTTAAAATTATGATACAAAAAACTATTTCAAGAAGAAGGAAGTTGCAATTTTTGAGAATAATGTAGAGTCCCTTATCTTTAGAGTATAAACCTCACTGTCTGATTCTTATCTAGATCCACCCCCAATAACTCTTCTGAATGTAATTCTTATGAAGGAATATAAAACAATATCTAGGGGTGAGGAAATAAATCTTCAAATTTAGGATGTACCTATTGTGTAAGAATATCTTGATGTATTTTTAGAGGATTTACCTGGATATCCTACGGAGTGGGAAAATGATTTTTCTATTGATTTAATTCCTGGTGAAAGGCCTATATCGAAGAATCTGAATAGAATGGCCAGAGTGTAATTAGTGGAGATAAAGAAACAACTAGAGGAATTGAGTGATAAAGGATTTATTCACCCTGGTGTTTCTATATGGGGATCCCATGTTCTCTTTGTAAAGAAGAAAGATAAGTCTATTAGGTTGTGTATTAACTATAGGGAAATCAATGTTGTTACAATAAAGAATAAGTATCCTATTTCTCACATTGATTATTTATTTGATCAACTTCATGGGGCCTAATATTTTTCAAAGATTTACCTTTAATATAGATATCATTAGCTATGGGTGAGGAAGAAATATATTTCATAGAAATCATTTTGAACCAGGTATGGGCATTACGAGTTTACAGTAATGCCTTTTGGACTGACTAATACACCCTCTATTCTTATGGATCTAATGAGTAGAGTTTTCAAGGAATATCTTGATGAATTTTTGTGGTATTTATTTATGATATCTTGGTATACTCAAAAAGATATTAAGATTATGAGAATAACTTGTGCATTTTTCTAAATACTTTTAGAAGAAATTGATTATATTGGAAGTTTAGAAAGTGTGAATTTTGGATTCAAATATTTTCTTTTATAGGCCATATTGTCTCTAAGGATGGAATCTTAGTTGATCTTATGAATAAAAAGGTAGTTTATAAAGGTAATACACCAATGAAAATAACTTAGGTATATTGTTTTATTGGTTTTGTAGGTTTTCATTGGAATTTCATTTAGAACTTTGCCCGATTAGCTAACCCATTAACTAAGATTACTCATAAAGGAATTATGTTCTTATGGAGAAATGAATGTGATGAATGTTTTCAATAATTAAATAATAGGTTAGTGAATTATCAAATATTTAATCTACCATCAGGAAATGGTGGATTTTTTATTTATAGTGATGCATCAAAGAAAGGACTTGGTTATGTCCTTATGCAGAATGATAAAGTTATTTTCTATAAATCAAGGCTGTTAAAAACAAATGAACAAAACTATCCAACTCATAATCTTGAGTTAGAAACTATAATCTTTTCTATGAAGATATGGAGACATTATATCTATGGTGAAATATGTGAGATGTATATAGATCATAAGAGATTAAAATATGTCTTCTCACAGAAATAACTCAACATGAGGAAAAGGAAATGGATCAAGTTTCTTAAGGATTATAATTTTTCAATACATTATAACACAGAAAAGGAAAATAAGTTATCTGATGCATTGAGAAGGAAGGATCATGGAGTTATGAACAAAATGATAACTGAAAAGGATCATGTGTATATGGATCTAGAAATTATGGATATGTAAATTATCAAAGAAGATGAAACATCACTACTTTTCAATTAGTTTCCCAGCCATCATTATTAGAAAGGACTAAAAGTCTCAACCTGATAATGAGAATCTTTTAAAGAAAATTAAAACTGTGAATGGTGGGAAGTTGGAAGACTTCATGTATGAATATAGAATTATGAAATTTTGAAGGAGGATATGTGTTCCCTCTTTCCTTGATCTAAAAAGGGAGTTATTAGATGATTCTCATAGCTCGAATTTCTCTATACACCCCAGTATCACTAATATGTATAGAGATCTGAAGGAACATTTCTGGTGGGATAATATAAAGCAGTAAATTGATAATTATGTATCAATATATTTAGTCTATCAATATGTTAAGGTTGAAAGACAATATCCTAAAGTATTATAGAAAACTCTTCCTATTCATATATGTAAATGGGATGACATCACTATGGATTTTTTCATTAGATTACTCAAAAATCCAAGAAAGAATGATGCAATATGGGTAATTGTTGATTGACTTACCAAATCTGCACATTTCCTCACTATAACGGAAGATTTTCAAATGGAGTTCCTTGCAAGACTTTATATCAATGAAGTTGTAAGCCTTCATGGAGAACCTCTCTCAATTGTGTCTGATCGTGACCCATGATTTACATCAAAAATTCTAGAAAATTCTTTATAATTCTTTAGATACTAAGCTTTATTTGAATACTGCTTATCACCCTCAAATTGAGAGGTAGTCAGAAAGGATGATCCAAGATTTAGAATACATGTTGAGATCATGATCACTTGATTTTCAAGATATGTGGGATCAGTATTCACCTTTGGTAGAGTTTTCCTATAACAATAGTTTCCATTCAAGCATTCAAATGGAACCATATGAAGTATTATATGGAAAGCGATATCGTAAACCAACATATTGGAATGGAGTTGGTGGAAGGAAGCTTGTAGGCCCAAAGATTTTAGAGGAAATAATTACCAATGTAAAGACTATTCAAACCCATATCAAAGCATCTCAATGTTGGAAAAAGTTCTATGTCGATAATCAAAGGAATGATTTGGAATTTCAAGTTGGTGATCACATTTACTTGAAATTATCTCCATAGAAGGGTGTTATAATATTTGGGAAGATAGGGAAACTAATCCCTAGGTACATTGGTCCTTTTAAAATCCTGGAGAGATTTGGAGTTGTGGATGATCATTTGGATATGCCTCCTAACAGTTCTAAAGTACACAATGTGTTCCACATCTCATTGTTAAGAAAGTACATTCTAGATCCAACGCATGTCCTCACTTATAAAGGAATAGATCCAGAACCTGATTTATCTTACTGTAAAGATCATATCCGAATTTTAGACACTAAATAACAGGTGTTGAGGAATCATACTACTTGGCTGGTAAAGTTACTTTAGAAAAATCATAAAAGTAAAGAGGTGACTTTGGTTCCTGAGGAACTTATGATGAATAACTACCCAAATACTTTTATGTGGTAACATTCTAGAATTTTTAGGATCAAATTTTTGAAGGAGGTGAGAATGTAACACCCTAAGTATTTACAAATAAATTTAATATAGAATGTAATGCACACAACACTAAGCCTATACAAAACAACACTTTGTTATTATAATTATTTAAACAAGATAATTATAACATATCCATGAAACATAATTTTTCCACTTCTATGTTTTGAATTTCAAAAAATTGATATACATGGTTGTGATCAGTGTAAAATTTAGATTCTGATAAGATCAACTTATTTCTTAGAGAATAGTAGTTTGACCCTTTTGAATAGTAATGTTACCCTTATGAATAGTAATATGACTCTTATTAATAGTAAAATTACCCATTAAAGTATAAATAAAAATTTTCCATCTTATAAATGAAATTATTATATAATTGTATCATAGTGTAAGTAAATGAATATTTTAAAAAATAATTTTTAAGTGTAGGTATTTTTTTAAGTCAAAAATATTTAATTACAATATTATAATGATTTAAAATAAAATTCATTTTCAGAAAAATTATTCATAAATCAATTTTTTTTTCTTATGATTTTTGGATAATTTTATGAGACCTTAGTTAATTTTTGAAAGTGTTATAAAATCAATTATAAATTTAAAACTATATTTTTTGACTAAATAATGATTTTAATTAAAAATTAAATTTCTCATTTTTAGAAAATTATTTTCATAAAAATGAGTTTATTTTTTAATTCTATAGTTTTAAAAATGGTTTGGGTGAATTTTTGGTATTTTTCTGAAATACTTGAATTTTTAGTGAATACTAAAATACGGTAATTTATAGTATAAATACAATATAAGCTAAACACACTATTCCATGAGTCATGTCTAATGTATGAAACCTTAGTTCTAACTCACATTAACTTATTAATTTATTTATTCACAAGAATCAATACTATTGCTTGTCTTGATAAAAATAATAAAATAATGAATAAAATAATGATAAACCACTCCTCTCCTCCACTATAAAAACAACCCCTCGCCCTCTCTTCTCATCACACCTCTAAGCCTTGAATATTTTCAAAATTATACCCAAGTACTCTTCCATATTCTCTCCTAATTTCCATGATCTCTTGGTCTTTCCAAAAGATCAAAACCCCTTCCCTTAAGGAGGTTCTCAAGGAGGAGTATTCAAGAGGTAAAATCCTCTTCCTTTCCTTTTAATTACTTTTCAAGTTATTTTATTTTATTATTATCTCTTCACCTAGTCTGTCAAAATGATAATTATAACCCTATTATAATCCTTATACTATAATTATATCGTGTTAATGTAAGATCCATCATCAATCTCTTTACTCACTCCCTCCCTCTTTTATTTTAAAAATGAAATCATTATCCAGGAGGTGCCGATTTTAAAACCTTCATGGACAATGAACATTATTTCTTTAATTTATCCTTAAATTATGGTCATGAAACCATTTTTATGGTTGAAATAGATTATAAAATATTTATTATATCTTATTTAATGTTTTGGAACCATTTTATATGTAAGATATTAAAGAATAGAACAAAACAAGCTCATTGTGATTGAAAACCTGTTAAAATTAAGTTAAAAATTATCATTAATGATTAAACCTCATATATGAAAAAATAAATAATACTAATTAAACATTTGGTTGTTCCTAAATATCATATAAATTCAATTCTATAGAATTATACCCATTCCACATTGACTTCCATACTCATATATAATTATATCGATCATGAAAACTAAGGAAACGAACACTCTCGAGCAATAAAATTGTATCTTATAACTCATCAAAAAGGCCATAAATGAACTTAATAAAATTATAATATATAAAATAAATTTAGATAATATTATGAATCAATTAATAAATGGAATTAATTTTATAATTCTGGATTTTAAAGACAAGTATAGAACACATTCAGACATAAGGTAAGGGTTTTCTACCCAAACCTCCAATTTCTTTCAGGTTACTCTTTTTTCTATCTTTAACATAATGAAATTATTAATTATTCTGATTTACTCCACATAAATTATTTTTTAATGTTCTATATATATGTACTAATCATAATACTTCTTTATTTTATGGGGAGACACATGTTTTAGAAGGATCTTTCTCAAATTCTTCCCGATAAACAAGCCCGATTCAAGGGAACATCTCAAATTCTTACCTATTTTCAAGTACAATCTATAATATATTTCAAGAAACCATTATTTTTATAAAATAAATAATTTTATTATTAATTAAATTTATAATTTATCAAGAATAACCTTAGTAGGATATATAAAAATCCATTTATAATTAAAAAATGGAAGTAAAATATTTTTTAAGAACAACAAAAACCAAACTAAAAATATATAGTGAATTGAGGCCTAATATCATACATGATAAAGATAAATTGAGAAGTTTATGTGTTCTAATTAAATGTATTAAATATTAAAATCTTTATAAAAAATAATATTTCCATTTGGGGTATTGTATCTCATGTTATAAATTAAATAAAAAGTGAAATTAAAACTAGAAAATCAGCTGCATGGATTTAAGAATTGGCTACGTGGTTAAGAAATTGGCTATGTGGTGTGTAGTACTTTTTCTATATGGGAACATTATAAAACATATATAAATTTTATTTAAAGATCAAAAATTACTTATTTATCCTAGAAACTCAAAATAAAAGTTGTAGAACATGGAATGAAAATTCAAAACATAAAATCTAAATAACTTTTTTGGTGAATTCACTAGTATCTCCCTACAGGAGATTTGGGTTTTATCTTTTCTAGATCATTGGTTTTATGGTGTAGGGTTAGCTGGGGCTAAGATAAAGGTTAGGGTTAGGATTTTACTTGCCGTATGATGGATCATATGGAAGGCCAAGAACTCAGCCTACAGGGATGGGATTATTAGCTCAGGTAAAGCTCTTGTCTCCTACACTAGGTCTCTTTTGGTCGATTTGTTCTGTCTATATAAGAACTGGGACAATGCACCCACCATCAAGTCGATCTAGGTTAGCACTTCTCCTATTCAGTTGAACATCGGTCACAAATAGGGCAACTGGGTGTTCTATTACCCCATTTTTATGGGTATAAACTTAATACTGATGGATCATGTAACTTGGATGTCATCTAAGGAGGAAGTGTGGTTCAAGATGTCATGGGCACTTTCATTCTATCCTTTTCAGTGCACTTTAGATATATTCAACCCCTCTAGGCTGAAGTCATGGAAATGTTAAGAGGTCTTCAACTCTACAGGTGGAGGAATATTAGTCTATTGGTAGTGGAAATGGATTCCAATATCTTATAAGATTCCCTACATGGAACAAGTAACATTCCATGGGTTATATCTTATATTATCAGAATATGAAAGAAGTTCATCAATAATGATATGCATGTCCTACAAACTTGGCATGAGGGAAATAAGGGCATGGATTACTTAGATTCCATGGTTGTCCAATATTACACTACTACTTGATTAAATAGTTTAACCTCATTTCCTTATGAGGGGTGAACCTCGTTAGAGGGGACACACTTGGTCTAAACTATTTTAGGCCTCTATGACTCTTGTTTCTAGCTGTCTTTTGGTTTTTATGTTTGAACTTTTCACTCTATTTCAAATAAATAAATAAAGTGTGATAATGATGATAAAAATTTGATAATATTAAGAAATAATGAGAGGATTTGTAATCAATAAAAACAAAAAAAATATGTGAAATCACATTCACAAAAAATCTCTCTCTTTTTGTTTGATTAAAAATACAAACATTAATAACCAAAATAATTCTCCCCATTTTTATAAAAAAACAATATTTTAATCATATAGCAGAGATCCATGATAATGCCATCCACTTTTAAAACAGAAAATTAAATTCAGTGAGCAAAATTTGTAAAAAAAATATTTGGAAAAAAATAATGATAATTCTTTTACAAAATAATATTTTTTGAAAATTGAAGGTTTAAATTTTAATTTAACATCATATAGGATGCATAATAATTTTTAAAATATTTATATAATGAACAAATATGTATAGAAGCTAAACATAAGTAATCTAAAAAATATATTCCATATTTTATAGATTTCTTGTAAATCTGAAATCTTTTAGGTGGAAAAAATACACAAACTCCCCCTAAATTTATGAAAACATAAAAAATATTAAGATTACAACAATCAAAGCACAAATTGAAGTTTTAAAAACATAGAAAATTGAAAAGGATTATTGAAAATATCTATAAATTTATTTTCTATAGGGATAAACTATAAAAAAATATCCCCCTTATTCACATAATCTCTAATAAAATTAAATCTAACATTGATATAATTTGTTCTAGAATACTATAAAGGATTTATAGAAATATATTATTTGTGGATTTATTATCACAATAAATAGTAAATTTATCAATATGAGTACTAAATTCACATAAATTTTTCTTAATCCATAAACTTTGAGCACAAAAACTAGTAATAGAAATATACTCAACTTCTACAGAAGATAGAGCAACAGATAATTGCTTCTTAGAAACCCAATAAATTAAACATTTTTTAATAAAATGAAACATACATGAAGTGATTTATCTATCAATTTGATAGCCTCAAAAATCAGAATCACAATAGTTTATTAACTCAAAATAATTATACTTAGAATAAAAGAACCCAAAATTAATTGTTACTTTAACATATCTAATTATTCTTTTCATGCCTTTAAAATGACTTTATTTAGGATCAACTTGAAATATAATACATTAACAAAAAATAAAAATGATTTCATGTATATATTAAATTAAATAAATCAATATACCTATCACGACTCTAAAAAATTTTATATTAATAGATTTACTAAATGCGTTAACATCTAATTTACAATAAGTAATCATAGAAGTTTTCATAGATTTATAATAATTAAGACCAAAACTTTTAACCAACTCTTTATCATACTTAGATTGATTAATAAAAATTATATCTTTCCTTTTAGAAATTTGAAATCTAAGAAAGAACTTTAATTATCCCATTAATCTCATGTAAAATTCCGATGACATTAAAGTAGAAAAATAATTACAAATCATTTCACTAAAAGAATAAAAAACTATATCATCTACATAAATCTGTATAGTTAAAATATCATTAGAAATTATTTTAATAAATATTTTAGGATCCACATTACCTTTCTTAAAACCAATTTTTAATAGAAAAAAATAAATCCTTTCATACGAAGCATGGGGTTTATATTTGAGACCATAAAAAACTTTAGATAATTTAAAAATAAGATTAAGAAAATTTTCAATTTAAAAACCAAGGGGTTGATTAGAATAAACTTCTTCACTTTTAAAAACAATTAAGAATGAAAATTTTACATCCATTTGATATAATTTAAAACCATGAATATAAAAAGAAGTTAACAAGATTATAATAGCCCCTAACCTAGCAAGAGGTGAAATGAATCTTCAAATCCTATATCTTCTTCTTGAGAGTATCATTGGGAGACATGTATGGATTTATTTTTTATAATATTTCTAGGTTCATCAATCTTATTTCTAAAGATCTATTTAGTTCTAATTTAGCTGATAATCCTCAAGGAATTCTACTACCAAACATTATTTATAACAAACTGATTAAGCTCATATTTCATATAAAAAATCCAGTTAACATTTTTTAAAGCATCATTAACATTATTAGGAGTAAAATAAGAAATAAATTAAGAAATGGAAAAATCATAATTTCTATTTTTAATACCATAATAAATATTACCAATAAAATTTTTATTGAGATGATATTTATGAATCTTCCATGATATTGGATCAGGTATAGAAGGATTATGCTCTCTATCAATTGATTCAGTATTATCTTGAGTTTTTTCTTCGCTAAAATTAAATTCTATAGAATCATCAAAAAATCATTATAATTAGAAATTAATTTCACATTATTTTCATCAAAAATAACATGACTAGATTATTCAATAACCATAGTTATGTTATTAAAAACTCTATAAGATTTACTATTATTGTAATAACCAAGAAAAATAACTTCATCATGTTTAGCATCAAATTTATCTAAATTATCTTTGAAATTTGAAATAAAAACTTTATGACCAAAAACTCTAAAATGAACAAATATTTTTTTGTTTACATTTAAAAAATTTATAAGAAGTTTTATTTAATAAAGGTATAAAAATAATTCAATTTTAAATATAAAAATACGAAAAAATGGCCTTATCCCAAAAATATATAGGTAAATTATATTCACTTAATATAGTTTTTGTCATTTTATTAGAGTTATATTTTTATTCTACAAAAAAAAATTGTTGTGGTGTTCTAGGAGTGGAGAAATTATGAAAATAACCATTATTTTAAAAAAATAAAAATCTAAATTATGAAATTAACCTACTTTATCACTTTGTATAGAAATAATTATATAGACCTTTTCATTTTGAACTAAATTAAAAAAACCATAAATATCGATAAATTGTCAATTTTATAATCAAGAAATAAAACCCATGTAAATATATTATAGTCATAAATAATAACTAAAGTGTATTTCCTTCCTCTAAGACTAGAAACTTGAGTAGAACCAAATATATAAATATTTACTAACTATAAATTTCTATTAGTATTAATCTGATTAAAAGTTCTGAAATAAATTTTAAATTGTTTCCCTTTCATGCAAAGATCACAAGCATGAATTTGTTTTTTCTTCAAGGAAGGTAATTGTAACACATTATCATGTCTATAGATCTTATGTAACATTTTTTAATTAAAATTACCTAAACATTGATACCGAAGAATGATATCACTCTGCACAAAATTCAAACACTTAACATTTTGAACAGTTAGTTCATAAAAATTTGTATTATAAATTTTTTAGTTTCAATTAACATAAAATAATAAAGGATTGTCTTTAATAACTAAAAATTTTCATTTTTAAATTTCACTTCGATTAAATCATCCCATGATTGATATATAATAATTAAATTCTATTTTAATCCTTGAAAAAATAAAACTTTATAAATAAAAGTAGAACTAGAAATACCACCTTTACTAAATCCTATTACTTTGCCTTTATAATTATCTCCAAATGTAATAGTGTCTCCATCAAAAGTATTAAAATTTCATGTTTCTATGGTCATATTCCTATATAATCCACTGTACATGTACCATTTTTCATTCTTGAGACTTCCAAGGCATTTTTTCTACAAAAATCAATTACATGACAATTCTGGTTCTCAAGATACTTTGGGTCCAATCAGATTAGTGATATATTTTTTAGGTACCCATACATAATTTAAACAAGTATTGTATGGTACGCTATATAAAAAAGTTTTATAAATATAAGTATTTTTAAATCCCAAAGACACTTTGAATCAAAGTGAAAATTCATTTTCATAGTGACCTTTCATGCCACATGGCAAACATGTAATAGTAAAAGTACAACCATTTTTTACTTTTAACAAAATGATTTCTATAAATTTGAGGTAGTATTATTTCATATACAATACCATATTTAATTTTATTTATTTTATTCAAATACATCATATTATAATATTTTTCATGACTATGAATAAAAGTAGATAAAGTTTATTTAAGAATCTCAACTTCCTTTTTCAATTTTTCATTCATATATCGAGAAGATTTTAAATTATAATAAAATGTACAATGAGAAGGAATGGTATTGTTTCTTTATTTTTCATTATATTATAAAATAAATTTGTTTATAAAAAAAAGTTTCACATGATTTTCTTTAAGATTATTATATAAATTAGAAGCTTTGAAATCATATTTTCTGAATATTTTAATTTTATCATTTAATTCAAAAATATTCAAATTTTCATAATCATAGTCAAAATAAAAACATCTAGAATAAAAACTATAGTCATTAACCTTATCCAAAGAAGTTATAAAGAACAATTTAGAAGATTATTTCTCATTTCCATATTTTTTATTGGAATTAGACTCTTAAGTACAACTCTAACTAGTTTTCAAAGCCTTTTTTTCTTTCTTTTTATATTTGTCATTATTTTTTAGTTTTAGATAGCGAGGCTTGATATGACCTTTACTTATGCACTAAAAACAAGTGACATATGAGGAATTGTAATTCATACTATATTTCTTATCTAAATTTTGTTTTTTTCTTTTGAAGGTTTCTTTTAAGTCGGTTCTTGAATCCTTTATTTATCATTCGTTTATAGACTTCACCCACAATCTGAGCCATATCTTATTTCTCAATATCCTGTAGATTATAATTAGACGTGTTAGTAGAAACAAAATTTTCATATTTTAATTCTACATCTTTTTTTTCTACTCTTCAGCAATGTTTTTTAGTTCTAGTTCATATTCTAAAAGTGATCCAATCAATTAACGATGAGTGTATTCTTTGAAGTTCTTGCTTTATTCAATGGAATCCTTCTTTTCTTTACATTTCTTTAATAATTCTCATAGGACTAGTTCAATAAGTACTGGGTTTTCCAGATCTTCTTCAAGAGAATTCATTCCATTCTTAATGCTTGTAAATCAATGGAACATTTGGTTTACTATCTCATCTTCACCCAACTTAAAGTCCTGGTACTCAGCTCTAAGTATTCCAATATTTTTTTGAATTAATTTTTCTGATCTAAGGTGAGTGACTTGAAGAATCTTAAAAACCTTGTGGGCTATCTTACAAGATGATACATGACTAAAATGCTTATATTAATATCACAGTATAAGATATTCATAACTTTTTATTTTAAGACATATTTAATAGCATCATTTAAGGTAAGTGTATCTGGTTTAGATTCTAGTAGTGTGTAAAATTTTTCCATGATCGACCAATGTTCAATGATCAATTATTTGAGGTATGCCTCCATTCAGGATCTCCAGTAGCCATAATTTTTTTCATCAAAGTTTTGTGGCTTCTGAGGAATCCAAGCATCATTTGTATTCATTCCTTTCATTTTAAATGTATTTTCCTTAGAATGTTAAGTCTAGGAATATGTTATTAAAATTAAATATAAATAAAAAACTCTATAGAATTATTGGATAAATACAAAAGGAATAATACATAATACCAATTTTTTGGTATCAAGAAAAAGAATAATTGAGAAAAACTATCCTCAAGTAAGGTTAACCTCTGATACAAATTATTAGGACAGAATGGGTAGTGGTAAATAGTCTATAGGGGGTTGAATAAACCAGATCAAAAAATTTAATCTAATAAATTGATTATTTATATTAATTGTTAAATTTAATTAAAATAGTTAATTTTATGAAAAAATAAAAGAATGAACACAATAATTTTTGTACTGGTTTAGTCCAAAGTGGAACTAGTCTAGTATTTTACCTCTCTACTTTGTGAGATATATGTTTTGAACTACCTGATTTTTAAAGGGGAATCATAACCCAATTACAAAATCCTTTTCTACTGAGTGGCGGGATAACCATGAAACACTGAATTTTATATCTGGAGTCACAACTGAAATACAACACTGAATTTATAATTTGGTAGTCACAACCTAAACAGTCCTAAATTTAGAATATATGATTCACAATTCATATATAGAAAAAAAAATTGTATGTAAAAGCATAAAAAATAAAAATAGAGTGTATATGAAATATGGGAAGAACTGTTACAGACTCAAAAAACTAAAAAAATAGATAGAAAAAGAATAAAATATAGGTATTTTTTCTTGATTGTTTGATCAACTTGATCATATTTTCATGGTAGTAGAAGTCAAAGAAGATTTTGGTCATCCCTTAATAGATCGTCCAGTAGTATTAAAAATAGTGTACAAGATCACTTAAAAGGTTCACAAAGTATAAACACTTTTTATATCATTAATTCATATGTACTCATAATGTAATAATTGTATATATATTAAAAAATTCCTTTTAGTACTATATATATTTTTTTAAAGCTACAAAAACAAAATAGGTCTCGTGAAAATAGTTAGAAAATTTTAAAATTGAAATAGAATAATCCTGGATTATCATAGAGATATGTATATATTATCATTGCATAAATATTGCTAAAATCATGACCAAACTTTAAAAAAATAAATATCTATTCAAACCAATTTGAAATAATCTAATAAATAATTGAAACATTCTCCATCATAATAGGTTAAATATAAATCCCATGAAAATAGAAAGTTTGAATTTGAAAATATGAAATTCAAAAACATTATGTTTAAGATGAGTAGTAAATATGCACATAAATTAAAAACATAATAACACCATATTAAAAATATTAAAAAAAATTAAGTAGTTAAATATCATCTAATATTAATTTAGAAACAATAAAATAGAATAAAACAACTTAAAATAACAGAATTTGTTTTGAGTTTTCATGCTATATGTTTCATGGATGAAACTAAAACACTCTTTGATATTAAAAAAACATGTTTAAAAAAATTGAAAAAACTTCACAAAGGTTATATATAATTAATATGAATTTATGAAGTCTTTGTAATAATTTAAATATAACACAAGAACAGGTAGAAAATTGGAATATAAAATAAAATGTAAAACATAGCATTATTTTCTATAGGAATTTCAATAAGTAACATAGCCAAATTCACATATCTATTTTTGAAATAATAATTTTTCTCTATGTATTCAAATTAATCACATAGGAAAATTGACATAATGGATTCACTATGTAGGAATTTTATATATGTAAATCACGTAAGTGATTCACTTTGTAAGGGAATCACATATTTGAATTGCTCGCATAAGTGATTTACTATGTAAGGGAATAAATGTTGGTAAATCATGTATGGTATTCACATAGGTAATTATATGTAGGTTATTCAATTAATTGATTCATCATGTAATTTATTTTCTCATGTATTCACATTTATCATGTAACTAATTTATATAAGGGAATTCTTGAAAACTGGGAATAGATATCCTTTTCAAATTTTAGTGCTAAAACGGATATTGGTAAAGGCATAATTATATTTGGTTCCTATTTAAATATATTGATAAAATTTTATTATCTTTCTAAATAATCAAGAATAACCTTTATCAGATATATAAAATTCAATTTATGATTAAAAAATGGAATAAAAACAGTTCATAAGAATTACAAAAATGTGACTAATAATTTTTAGTAACTTAAAACCTAATTTTAGACCTGATAAATATCAATTCAGAAGTGTATGTGTTCTATTAAAATATAGGATATATTATTATATTTAAAAAATTAACCATTCTATTTTTAGTTTTGTATCTCAAGTTATAGTCAAAATACATATAGGAACCAAAACTAGAAAATCAGATCCATGGATTTAAGAATTGGCTGCATGAATAACTATTTGGAAACATGGTTAAGGAACTGGCTATGTGGTGTTAAGTAATTTTTCTATATGGGAATAGTATGAAACATATATAAATGATATTTAAAAGTCCCAAATGACTTATTTATCCAAGTAACTAAAAATAAAACTTGTATAACATTAAATGAAAGATCAAAACATGAAATATAAATAACTTTTAAGTAAAGAAATATTATGATATGATCATAGTTAAACATAATTTAATCAATATAAAATTAAAATATATAAGAAATATAACAATCTTAAGACATTTAATTGAACAAAATTAATCATTTAAACATTTAATAATATTAAGCATGCATGATATGAGTTTTAATCAATCAAAACAAAAAATACATGCAATCACATGCACAAACATAGCTATCATACAAAGTATGTACTTCATTATTTCCTACATCCTAAGTACATGTTGATCAATTTGGATAGTCAAGTAGACACATTTCTAGTGGAACACATGATTTTTATATGGATTACATGTCGTGTGGTCCTATGTTTAAAGAACACGTCGAGTACTTCGGTGAGTTTCACAAACATATGGTAAGATAGATACCCAACGTATAGTAAGATAGTACACACTGTGTGGTCCAGATAAGGTATATAACGAAGCCCCATGTGTGTATCCCAGATACACAGAATTTGAGATACATGGTGTGTAGCTCGTAAGCACATGTTGTATAGTCTCCCAATAATGTAAAGAATTGAATTACATTAAATTACTAATTTCAAAATTAAAACCTTATTATTTTTATTGTAACCTATTGTGTTTGATGATTTAATGATGGTTTTAAAGAATTATTAAATGATCAATTAATTTATTGTAATAATAAATTATTATTGGTTATATTGTTTATTCTTCATGAATGAATTTAATGATGGTTATCTCCAAGATAATTCAAATGGTCATTAAGATAAAAGGGGATTAATTAATTAATTAATAAAAACATTTTTATCTTAATAATAAAGAATGAATAGAAATGAATGTTACCCAGTGTAATTTTGTGTAACTATTGAATGTGTGACTGATCATGAGTTTGACCAATACCTATTTATGTGTTGGCATAATTTAATTTAATTTATTATATGGTTTTTTAATTATTTAATTATTAAATTAAATATGATGGCATGTGAGTCATCCCTCCCTCCATTATTATATAATTCATGTGTTTCCAAGATTATTTATATAACCCCCCTTGAAAAGTCCTTTTGTTCCCCTCACCTTTGTGTGAGTTATAAATACTTGTAATAAATGAAGTCTCCCAAGGTGTGTGGAGGTGGTTTAACATGTAACCAAGATGATACCAACCCAGCTGATACACAAGTGGACATGTGGAACGTTGTAACTTGTGTCAAGACTAGCCCAAGGAGTTTTCCCCTAGGTCATTGTTTTATTTATTGTATCCTTAATAAATCAATAGTTAGATGATATCATGGTTAGATCATTTATTTATTTATTTATTTATGTTTTTATTACACATTATTTATTTTATGGATGCAAGGTTGTGATTGCCTAAATAAATGAATTAATGTGCAAATAGAAAATTTAAATAACTGGATTATGCATAAATGTTTTATCAAAAAACATGCTTAATCACTTATGTAAAATCCACCTAATATTAATAAGTCCTATAAAAGATAAAATAAGAAAAAAATTACACATAACAAATTAAAATCACTCAAATACATATTAAGTCAGACTTGGATTTACATTACTTAATTATGAATGAAACCAATAGAACTAAGTGTTTGACCAACTCTTATTGGGACACTTACTTTTATAAGGGTATTTCTTATGAAATTTTTTGGTTTGCTTAACCATTTTACATGAATAGAAGTATCCCTTTATAGACTTGGTGTAACTTGGATGCAAGTGTTGAGGAAATCACACTTATGATTTTAGGATTGGGGGATCCACTCAATAGATCAAGGAGTTGTAAGCTCACAGTTGGTAAAGACCTACCTACCTAAATACCTTCAATTAGCTTGATCATCCCATGTTGGGGTTATGCAAAGGGGTATTTGGATCCTTTCCACTAGAATATCCTAGAAACTAACCATTCCAATTTGAATGGTGTGGGCTATTGGGACTATATAAAATATTGGGAGACTTAATAATATTAATTATTATTTCTCACATAATTTTTAATCAAGTGAAGTATTAATAATCTACTCTTTTTTAATTTTGAAATAATGGAAATTTCATCATCCACATTATCCTTGTAATCTATACTAAAGAAATATCGTCTCCTCACTGGTAGTAACTTCCAAGATTGGTTCAGTAACCTTCGGGTTGTATTGTTCCATGAATGGAAATCTTGTGTGCTATAATATTCATTACCTAAGTAACCTGCTAAGTAGGTAAGTGATAGAGAGTTACATATCTATTAAAAACATTTTAATGACATATTCAATGTTCATTGTTTAATTCTAACATCTATATCTAGTGAGATCATGAAGTCACACAAAAACATGGATGCCTATAGAATACTATATAATCTCTATGGTCTTTACTAGGAGAGAGATAGATAGGAATGGTTTGAGATCTACACATATATTTTTTAAAGAAAGCATGGAAAGGGTGCAACAGCTAGGCCTCACATAGTCAAGCTCATTTGCTACATTGAGCTCCTAGAGGTTCTAGGGTTTATAATACCTAATGAACTATGAACCAATGTCATTACCACATCCCTACTTTATAAATTCTCCATCTTTGTTGTAAATTTTATTATAAAAAACATTGAGAAGTTGCTCCCAGATCTGATCACTCTTCTTCTCCAAGTAGATAAGGAGATGAAGCATGAAAATCCTTCAGTCTTTATGGTGAAAAAAATGAAAAGGCCAATTAAAGATGTCTAAGCCCAAATATTCTTCACAATTCCCTTATAATAATATAAATATAAAGGGGAAATAAATGGAATAGTATTTTATCAATTTTTCATGTGGAAATATGGAACACTCGAAGAAAAAACTACACTCATCCAAAGAAGCAAGGGAAAGCTTTAGGTGTGTTTATTATCGAGTGCAATTTATCTATTTCTATAAATTGGGTATTATTATAGATTTTTTTGCTCACGTATGTATTCAAATAGAGAAACTAATTATATTTAGAAATATTTACCAAGGATAGGTAGATCTATGAGCATCCAATGGATCCAAACCTGTTGTTGTGGCTATCATGGACTACCACCTCATATTTCCAACTAGAATGATATTGGTTTTGAAATATTATTATTATATTCCATCCACTACCAAAAACATTATTTATGTATCTAGACATGATAAAAATGGATTTATTTTCAAATTTGGGAATAAATGTTGATTATTTCATAAAGATAGAATTTTTTATGGTAAGGCACATTTAAATTATGATATTTATGTGTGGGATCACACAAACCAAGTAAGGTAAATTGATAACAAAACTACATCACATGACTCATACCATACCCAACTATGGAATCATTTTCTAGGTCATGTAAATGAAAAATGATTGACTAAATTAAACCAAGATGGATATTTATATTCCTTTGAAATAAAACCACTTAGAGTATGTCACTTGTGTTTACAAAGAAAAATGATCAAATCCACATTTAGTTTAAAAGGTGAAGGGGGTAGAGATCTTATAGAATTAATTCATAATGATGTTTGTGGACGATTTCTTATTAAAGAAAGGGGTGGGTGCTCATAGTTCTTAGATTTTACTGATGATTTTAATAGATATGGATATGTCTACCTGACGAGGTACAAGTCTTATTGCTTTGATAGATTCATGGAATACAAGAATGAAGTTGAGAACCATCTTGGTAAGAATATTAAGAAACTCCACTCCGACCATGGTAGATAGTATCTTAATTGAGACTTCATTGATTATTTATGGGAGTTTGGGATTCTATCCCAACTCACTCTTCCTTATAATCCTCAATGTAATGGTGTAATTGAAAGGAGTAAATGCACCCTGTTAGATATGATGACATCAATAATGAGTCATAAAGGTCTCCCATTATCATTTTAGGGACCCATGTTACTGAAAAATACACATATACTAAACCAATTTCCAACTAAATATATAAATTATAATCCATATGATCTCTGGTATAAAAGAAAAAACATGCTGTAAAATTTATATATGTGTGGTTAAAAAATATTTTTAGGGCCTCTTCACGTAATAAACTTTCACCCCAAGGTACAAAGTGTGCGTTTATAGGATACCCTAAGGAAACAATGGGATATTACCTATATGACCCATTAGACAAAAAGATAATAGTGGCAATACATGTCATATTCCTTGAGAGAAAAACATATTTAAAAGAGATAGTGGGAGTTATATAGACTTTGATTAAGATTGGGATCAAGGTACGCAATAGTTGTCAAAAGAATATATTCCACAAACCCGAGTGGAGGAAAATGTTTTAGAAGCATTATAGGGTCTAGAAAATTCAGAAAATGGAAGGAAAATACTCCCAAAAGGTTGGTAAAGAATATGGATGCATGTTTCATTAAAAATTTGAGGAGAAAATGAAGAAATCAAATTTTTAAAAGGGATTTGGCCCGACTATGTACCATCACTGGGAAAGGTTTGCGGACCACCTGAATCGTGAACTACTAGGTACGCAGAATGATCTACGAGTCACTGTCCCACTGAGCGATGGCCAAATAACAATGTGTACTGTGAACTACTTTGCCGAAGGACTCATGCACGTAAAGCCCATCTGTGTACCATTCTGTGAACTTATCAATTCGTAGATGAAGCGAACTAGTAGGGTTCTTCAAACCATTATCATGAATTGAAGCCTATGCAAACCCCAGATTGACTGAGTCTTCCATGGGTCAATATATCTCTACATGGGCCTTCGCAAATGGTGTCACGTGCCCAATAGATACAATTTCCCTAATGCTCTATAAAAGTAACACATTAGGAAGTATGAGTAGATGGATGAAAAAAGCTTTAAGGGGACTCAGATTTTGGAAGAAAGAGTTTGGAGAAGATTCCGGCTTCAGTATTGATTCATCAGCAAAGAAATAATTGCAAACCACTATCTCTGTAGGTACAGCCGGCTGCGAACCATAAAATGAGGGAATTTAATAATAATAATTAAACCACAAACCTAATTGGTGAACTGCCAATTACATACTTCTTGCGGATTAATTCCCTATGAAAGATAATCCCCCACACCCTCATTAAATATGGTGCTCTGTGGAATGTACCACTATGTGGATTGAACCTGGTGATGTGTACTGCATCAGTATGCGGATGAAACCCAAAGCGGTCTGATGGGCCATGTACCACTATAGTACGCGGTGATCTATACCCATGCCTACATACCACATCAGTACGTGAATGACCTCTCTTCCTGTATACCACTATGGTATGTGAAGCCTCCCCCATCCCGCATAAGAAATCAGTACGTAGAATGGGGTGTTTTGGGGTATTATTTGCTCTAGTTCCAACCTCACCCCTCCATTACCGTCCAATCCTCCATAATCCCTCTGCTAACCAGTCCTTCAGCATCAGGCCAAAGCCTCCTCCAAAGCCACCAAACCCATATGATCAGACCATAGGGTGCATCAGCATGCCCCTTTGAGTATAAATACCCATGGTAATTGGAGTCACGAAGTCTCTCCCCACAATGGATCGGGTATTGGGAATGCACGTGGTTCTATATTCCAATGGTAACCCGGAGTCCAACCTCGGGATGCTGACATGAACCTCCCTATTCTAGAGATTAAGGGTGATCACTTGATTTTCCATTCAATGAGGAATAGTTATCAGTCTAAGGGGTTATGTTCGCTCCCCCTTTGGTGGGGATGAAACTCCTCCCCTTACTAGGACATATTATGGGGCACTCTCACTGAGTTAAGTCCCCAATTTTCTGAGGTCGAGCCATATGACTTTCAATGTCATTTCACATTTAAATTTTCATCACTTTGCACCCTCACCCATGGTCTCCTGGGCCTCGTCCACCATGGGATCTTCATATCCCATCAACAGAAGAAGAAGCATGTGCTATATTGAATCTTTCACATCCTCTTGTTTCTCACACCAATTATGACTCACATGGTCTTAGAGTTTCATGATGATTACAACTTCCACACAAATATAAACTATGAGAAATCTGATTTCTGATCAAACCAGGATATGTAGGATGCCTACCCAAAGGCCTGAGCTCAAAAGGGTGCCCTCCCATAAAGGGTCCACCCAATCATGTCTCCTCAATGGGAAGCTTCTATGTGTAATCCCCAACAATTCTGAACTACAAGAACTTTGATTCCTGATTAAACTAGGATACATAGGACACCTACCTAAAGGCTCAAGCTCAAAAGGTTGCCCATCCAAAAGGGTTCACCCAATCATGTTTCCCTCAAATGGGCAGCTTCCATGCATAATCCCCATATAATCCAAACTACGTGGGTTCTGATTCCTCTCTCGAGGATACGTAGGAAACCCATATTATGTGTCTGATCCCAACATCAAGTCACCTTCTGTCTCCCTAGATGAAAATAAACTCCAAAGTTCCTTATTATGTGTCTTAAGTTAGTAGTCCCTCCATAGCATCAAATATATATATTTCTATGATGATCTTGAAACCCAAGGGTAGCCCATGGACACACTCTTCAGGAATGAAACAAGAATTCATGAACATATGAACATGACTTAAATCTATAAGAGAGTCCCATAACAGGAACTAATGTTCCCCTGGAAGGGTGTAGTGAACTTGACTACCCATCCTCTCGACCAATGGAGTCCTTAAGTGTCATTGGATGAATCATCAATCAACGAGTGTCTGCCTTTGGAAATCAGGTCCATGAATCCTAGATACCAGGGCCATTGAGAGTTATTGGCTCCATGAATAAACCCATTGGAGATCATCTGAGTAAGTTATATCTAAGGAGGACTGATTGTACAAGTACTTGACCCCACACAATCACCCATTGGGACTATTTAACTGTGGAAACTCATTCTCAATGTGATAGGGGTGAACTGCCCAGTCCTCTCAAGGTTAATCCAACCTTTTTTAAATGATAATGATGTATAATGGGTCGGAAAAAAAAAGAAATGTTGAATTTGACTAAAAATTATCTCTGGAAAAAGATACATGTGATGATATTCATCGGACCATTTTTGCACCACCTGAAACATGCCACCTCGGAGGCGGAACAAAAATGTTGAGCCCGATGTGAATCCTTAACCAAGGTGGTGGTTCTACCCCAATGATAAAGGACAAAAGGACATTGCACATCGGACCTTTTTTTCTCCCTGGTACGTGCGAAACGTGCCACCTTAGAGGCGGAACAAAAATGGTGAACCTGATGTGAATCCTTAACCAAGGTGGCGGTTCTACCCCACTTAAGCCCCTTATCCCTGTAGTAAAAGAAAAGGGGAAGGGGGCCAAGGTGAATCACTAAATATGCATATGTTTGAAAGAATTCTACTTTGACTAGGTTTTGTGGTATGTATGTCATATATGTATGTCCCAAGTTCCCACAGAGCAACCTTCGATCCAAATGACATCCTCACGACCAATATAGACACACGCATCAGCGATCGCGTAGGAGGTTGGGGCCCCAACGAAGAATAGGACCTCCTCACCTACACATCATCTTTAACCCTGGGTATCCAACATGCTGATTAGGGAGTACCACCGAAATGTTGCTCTCCCCATGCTAGAGGCTGCGAGACAAGCCCTCCGGTCTGCAAAGGTTTTCCAACTGCCTCCTCAGCTGCGGTCGGCACCCCAGCATAAGTCGGCCTTGGTGATCATCTCAAACCATTTCAAGAGCCTATCCTCAGAATGTGATAGAAAATGAGTACCTCCCTTATCTTAGGGAGTCAGATGAAGTCAATGATGACAACTTCATCTCAACTGCATAGGGTTCCTACTCACAGGCCCCTACTAGAGAGCGTTGCTGCCAACACCGGACAACCAAAACTCCTCCCACCGAAGTGGACCTTATGCTGAGGGAACCTACTAAAGTCTAGGAGACACGGTCCCCTCAGGATACTCACCAAGGGCATAGAATATATAACCAAGAACACTCTATCACCCTAGTTCCTGAAGAGAAACTCTGGCATACTAACGCATTGGCATTCAACAGGCAGACATACAATTCTACCCCCTCCATTCAATCCCACCACATAAATAGGGTGGAACAATATGAGCACATTCATGTTCCTACTAGTGCTTGTCAGTCCCACCATGTAGAGAGAGCATCAAAATATAGGTAGATGAAAATATCTTCTAATGCACAATAATCCCGCCATCCAAATAGGGAAGCACTCAGCTACATGCAGGCACAAATACCTGATGATGCATTCCAATCCCATCAAAAAAATAGGGCAGCACTCAGCTACATGCAGGCTAAAATATATGTTGATGCATATCAAGCCCTCCATCCAAATAGGGTGGTAAAAAATATGAGAAGAGTCAAATTCATGCGGATACATAAAAATCCTGTGAGAAAAATATAGTGGAAAGAGAGCAGATGAAAATCCCTGCTCATGAATATGAAGACCACCAGTCCAATACGGTGGCACATGTAGAAGAAAACTGGTGGTAGACTTGTTCCTCTATCTCGGCATAGAATAACTTCCAGTATCTATTGGAAACTCATGGAGGACCGGAGTAGGAAAAACTCTTGCTCTGACATTGGAATGGGCCTTTATACTCGTTCCAGCCAAAGATGTATCGCAGCACATCCTGGAAATGATGGAATATTAGAAGTTGATTTCAGACCATATCCTCTGAACATGCCAAGATATCATTGCATCGGCGGAAAAAGCGATAAACTAGGCCCATGACCCAGTTTTCTCAAATGGAATGACTCGCTTGAAAAATCAGTTAGTCAATTCAGAGGAGTTATGCATCCCTACTTTAGTCTAGGAGGTTAAATGGAAATATCCCATGATATACGGACAACCGGATCAGGAAAAACTACCCGTTCCAATTGGGGGATGCCGGTCCAATGTGGTGGCCACTCCAGGGAAGGCATATATTCCTTCCAAAACTCAAGATGCCCATCAGTGTATCCCAACAACATCACAGGACCCAACAATATAGGGACCCATACATGAAGGTCGTTACCAACAACAGGAGGCCCTGGATTCCCGCAATAGAGCACTCAAAAATGAAATGCGCCAAAGGAAACTAAAAAATGAAGAGAACATACATGATCATGCTCCTCTGGAAGCTTAGGTTATTAATGCCCTCAAAAATATTTCAATAAAGGCTCAAGACCTAGTCATTCCATTACCAAATTATGGAAGTGGATTTAGCAGTTGAAAAGGCCCTCCCCGCAATGTCACTACCAGTATCTCTGAAGGTCCTCCACATAGCACCCATGGGGGTTCACTCCGTGGGCTAGGAATAATCAATCACGAGAGCCTATCTCCTGATGTGCGTTAAGATAGCCCTCCCATCAACCTGAAGATCATACGGAAAGAAGGTCCTCCCCTTTCTATCATCTTCTCTGATGATCCTCCCTAGGGTATACACTATAGATATGCTTCTCCTAGTAGTTGGACTTCAAGTCATGATGGTAGTCCTCGTCATGATGAAGGTCATTGCGAAGGCCCTCTCTGCAATGGTCGTTGTTGTGAAGGACCTCCCCATAATAACACCAAGCAACGAGAAGGTCCTCCCCTCATTATAGTACATCCTGAATGCCCTACCTAGGATGTTCAAAACAGAAATTCTCCCTACATCTAGATATCAAGTCATGATGGTAGTCCTCGCCATGATAACGGTCATTGCAAAGTCCCTCCCTACAATGGCAGTTGCTGTAAAGATCCTCTCCTTAGTAACATCAAGCAGCAAGAAGGTCCTACCCTTGTTGTAGCCCACCCTGAAGGTCCTACCCAGGGTATACGCTGTAAATACACTTCCCATGGCCAGGAATCAGTTTGCAATAGTATCCATCATCATTTCAGCACCAATTACGAAGGTCTTCCCCACAACCAAAATTCATATTAGCGAGTAGGTCCTCCTCTTGCTGGAACAAATATGAGAAATCCCTCCTATAATGAGGTGCTCATAAAGATGGAATCAGACACATCGGGCACTCCGTCTATAACAAGTGATATCATTTCACAACCAGATAATGGGCAAGGACCATGCTCATCTTCTGATCCACCCCCGTGCCGTCTGCAAATCAATAAGGCTCCCACCAGCCCGATTTCTTGGAATAAAATTATTCAGAAGAAGTCGAGTTGGGAATATCAAGTAGATGAGCCTTCGGAAGAACAACAGTAGGATATGTTGCTTGTGATAAGACAACTAGCTAAGGATAATATACTAGTGATGTATTGGCCTACAGCCACTTCTCACTTCGACATACCAGGACAGTTGTCTGGGGAATGTACAAATGAAATTTTCCTAAATAAATATATGGATAACCCTTCACCACATGAAAGAGAAATTACTACCCTATGAAGGGTATGTGGACCATGTCAACACATTAGGGGAGCTTCGCCATGTAATCAACATGGAATCCCTCCCGTCCGCATAGCAGCCACAATCAGAAAGGTGAAAAAAAAACTTGAACTAGCTTGCCTCCATGCACTGCATAAGGTGTGTCGCCTCATTGGAAACGACCCAGATAGAGTTCACATTCGAGGATGGGGAGAAAATGGGGCTCTACACTTCACCCCATGTCCCATCCAACAAATTCCATTAGAAATGAAATCCTATTATGTCATCACCCAAAGGCAATAATCAAATGAAACCCCTACTCAGGAAAGATGGGATACTCAACAAAAACCAGCCCAGAGTAAGTCTCAAAAGAATCAGGACCAAAGAGATAAAGCCATAGAAAAACTTCTGAGTTAGGAAACCAAGAACATCCAGCAGGCTTCCCGCCTAAGGGGTTCCAACTAGCAATTGGTGCTCATGTCTTCAAAATACCATAGACTCCATACAGGCCCAATTCCATACTCAACTCACACCCATGCAGGAGTATGTGAAATTGAAAAGGTGGAAATAACGGCGGCTACTGCTGTAATATGGGAACAACCCCATCCCACGGGGATGGGGGAATTTTTATATCAAAATTCCTACGTAAGATCGAAAAATCCAGGCTGTAGTGCATCAACAGAAGAACAGTAACAACCCCAGCCCACAGGGCTGGGGGCATTTTTACCTCAAGTCCCCATGCATTGGATTTCTGTCTTCCACCATCTAGGAAGAATGATGGACAAAGTAGTTACATGTTCCACCCCTTCTCATGGTTCGCACCTTCCGAGACAAAGGCACATTACGAGGTCATACTAGGGCTCCCTTTGGGTCAACCTTTGCCAAGAAACCCAAAGAATACCACAGAATGGAAAAATAAATTCCAAAAAAGGATGCAGAAATCCTTCATACCATTCAACACCGGGTACACCACCCCCAATGTGGTATGCCTCGGTGAACGTGGTGAGTGTAAACTCTATGGATCTCATAGGAAATGACACATAGGGAGAGGATGCAAATGAATATGGTTCTCTCCTAGAGTCATCCCACACCGAGCCTGATGGTGTGCATACCCAGAACCAGAGAGCGGTCCTAAATCTAGGCACCCCCTTGGTTAATCTGACACTACCTCTCGTGTGAAACCCCAAAAAGAAGAAGAATAAATACAAGGTCCTCTATAAACTACCTTCTCGTACCCATGTAAATTTTTCACACACTCTTGAGGAAAGGTTTGCCAAGAATGAGTAAAAAATGAAAGAGATCATGTGAATTAATGCTGAGCTACTTCGAGGGAGCTACCTTTTTGGATATGTTCCCCCCACAGAATGTCAACAGGTGCTCCCAAAAGAGGTTCTCATACCACAAGAACTTATCCTGGTGAATGAATACAAGCTCAGAGGACCATTCAACCCAGACCCAGAAGGACATCAAGACTCCCCCCCCATTGGGAAGGCAGCCAGAATATATTCAAGTAAACCCACAAATGATACCTCTGACTGGGTACCAACCACAAATTCTAGCAGTGTCGGCACACCCAGTATTGGCCACTACTGCACTAGCCCAAGCTCAAGCCCGATAGGATATGCATCAAGGACACTTTAATACCATTGATCAATTAACATATTGACTAAAATCCATGGAGGGTTGGCACGCTCTGATATAGCTAGAGTACAAACCCCACCCTGATTGGGTGAGCAATGTTCTGCCACTGCCAAACTTCGGGAACCCCGTATTCCCAGTTTTTAATGGCTTGAGGGACCTAGAACAACACTTGATGCACTACGACTCTTATTATGACCCCATGATAGGAAATCTGGAGTAGCAAGAAGCAGTAAAACTAAGGTTCTTTGTATGAACCCTATAGGGCTCAGCTTTCATATGGTATACTAGCCTGCTAGCTAACTCAATAACCAGCTGGGAGGACCTCCAGTAATAGTTTCTCTTCCAGTTCAATTCAACATTGCCTAAGACAATGGTCAGTAATTTAATGAACTATAAATTGAGGTAGAATGAAAGAGTCTTAGACTTCATTGTGAGATAGAAAGGCCTAACTTATTCCCTGAACCGGCTGCTCCCCTAGGATAAAATGCTCGTTATGTGCATCGATAACTTCTATTATGAATTGTAAAAACCGCTCATCATGGTGAAGTACATAAGTGGGTTTAGATATTTCTATTCCATTTTCCAAATAATAGAGTAATCCTTTCAACAAACCAATATTAAGTCCCGAGTGGCCCCATTAACCCCTGGGAAAAGGATGGGAAAATATTGATCGGATTCTATCACACTTAAGCCATCCCCCAGCACCAAATCCAATTGTGAGGCCCCCACTGAACCGCGCAGGACCCCCTGGACACCAATAACCACCCCCACCTCGGCAAGATGAGTGACAGGGTTATAAAATAAATCAGTTCAAATAAATAAGAAATAAAATTTACTTATTCCTAGATGACCAGGTCCGCGGTTATTTCATAGCCGCCATGAATTGCAAATTTCTCCTACTACAAGAGCCAAAGCGAGCCGATGAAGTGGGTCTTGATGACCATCCAAATTATTGTCCTTATCACCAGATACTAGGACACACTATTTAGGAATTATTTTTTTTCAAGGATCTCCTACAAAATATGGGGGATTCTTGGCAAGTCAAGTTGGGCCTGCCACCAGCAAAAGTAGTGTATGTTTCCACCACAGACTCAAGAGAGGAAGAGGCATGAAAAACAGTCACCAGTAATGAGAAAAATTTTGAAAATTTGATGAATAGGAATACTGTAAATTGAGTTCATGGAATCCTCCAAGCATAGTTGAAACAACCAACCATACCCCCAAAATCTCCTGATACAACACAGTCATCCTCCTCGGGCCCATAGCCCTCTAAAGTCCAAAAGGGTATAAAGTAGGAGGAAGAAGATGGGATGACACCAAAGTAGAATTCAGTGTTGAAACTTTCAGAATTCATACTAGCAGACTTGGAACAATGGGCACCACCCCACCAAATGGTACAATGGGAATCTTCCTTCCAAACAGAACAACAGGAAATACCCCTCAAAATGGTATAATGGGCACCGCCCCACCAAATGGTATTATCATAAGGATACTGTCAGACAAAAACAGTGTCAAATCAAGAACTGATCTACAGCTCCATTAATGTCATTCACTTGATGGACCCCTTCTCATATGGAGACTATGGCCATGAACCTAAATCCCACGCACCCAACTGGAGAGTTAGAGGAAGAGGTCGTAGATTCCAGAGGATTCCTAGAAGGCACGATCATGGAAGGAGTCAAATTCTCAACCACACCATAAATCAGAACGTTAACATCACAAAAACTCATTGAAGGACCCTCTGGTAGACACAAAAAGGACTGGAATGCTCCTCTGCCCCCATCAGAAGAAATCCACGTCCAGTTATCTTGGAATATCCATCAGGGGAAGAACAAATATCAAATCACCCAAGGAATGTAGGCGGACTAGTTTGGCCAAACCCAGAAAGGATCGCAACACCACCAGCCCTAGTCACAGAGGCCAAACCCTCTACATCCAAAGCCCAATCCCCTAAAGTTGTTGTGAAAGAGAAACCCCGAGCTGGGAAGTTCCAACCTTTAGAGAAAAAGTATGATATTCTAAAGTATTTAGATTTAGTACCAACAAAACTATCAATCCTAGATGCATTAAGAATATCTATAGATCTCATGGAGGCACTCATCGAAGCCTTACTAAGCCCCCAGGAGTTTGAGGCTAAAGTAGAAATAGCTTAAGTCTATCGGACGGAGACCAGTCCTGAAGAATGGCATGTCGTCATCACCTTCTTAGATATGGATGAAGACACAATCATGTATGGGAACATCAAACCCTTATATGTGTTTGTAAAGATAAATGGAATTGATTTCCGAAGGATCTTCATCGGAAAAGGATCTAGAGTTAACCTCCTCCCACTGTGAATGCTTCTTCGTCTAGGTTATGATGAAGACAGCTTGACACCTTGCACTACAACTCTACTGGGATATGACAAAAGTGAGCATAAACCATTGGGAAGAATCAAGCTTCAAACTCAGCTTAGAGACCTCATGTCGGATTCTGAGTTCCTATCAATATGACAAATTACGACCTTAAATGTCCTGTTAGGGAGGCCTTGGATGCATCATCACGCTACAATTCCGTCATCATACCATCAGTGCATCAAATATTGCACTAATGGGAAAAATGGGTCATTTTACATCTATAAATCCCCATTTGAGTCCTATAAATTGCATTATATTGACATAGGGTTCTATGATTCGAAAGAAAAACATCTTTCTTCCAACTACATTGATTGGATTACTTCCCCAAATGGATTATAAATGGCTCCCGCTGACCCCCTCCAGCAGCTTGGGGAAGAGTATGTATTACCCATCAACCAAGTTGAATGCACGAGTGCAAGTCCAGATGCAGACTCAATCGTTTTCATGGTCTCTATTATGGTCACCAAGTCCAAAGACATGGAAAAAGCAGGCTAACTCCCATGATTTCAGTAAAATACCTATCAAAGATACTCCCAATCCGTCCACGAGACCTCAAACTACCCCTACCTCACACCCTAAGGAAAACTACAATTTCTCTCCCAACATTGGAGAGTTCGTCTCAAAAATATCATCTCCATCAGAATAGGGAGAAGATGAAGAAGATGAAGAAGAAGATGATGAGGAAGAAGACCTCAAAGATTTCCCTCCTTCATTTGAAGAAGGTTTCTCCACCATAATCGATGAACTTAGGGAGATAATCCTGGGCACTGAAGACGACCCAAGACCCACTCTGATTAGTGTGGCTATGCCTGTTGAGGATAAGGAATCATACACATCTTTACTAAAGAATAATTGAGATGTGTTTACCTGGAACTACACAGAAATACCAAGCCTTGATCCTATGGTCACCACTCATCATCTATGCTTACCAGAAGATCACCGGGGCTATAAGATGGAATCTGGAAGGACCCACCCGAAACATGCTACCAAAATAAAGGCTGAGGTTGATAAGCTGGTCAAAGAAAGATTTATATGGGAGGTCCAATATCCGATCTAGCTGGAAAACAAAGTCCCTATCAAGAATAAGAATGGATATATTAGGATTTATGTTGACTTTAGGGATCTTAATCGGCATTTCCCAAAAGCGACTTCTCAATCCCGATCACAAAATTGTTGATCGATGCAACAACCAGATATGATTTTCTCTCTTTCATGGAAGGATATTCCGGATACAACCAGATCTGGATTTCCCAAGGAGATGAAGAATCTACTGATTTTAGGGGCCCTCAGGAAGTGTTTTGTTATAAGGTGATGCCCTTTGGTCTAAATAATGTCAGCGCAACATATCAGCATGTCAGGCATCATATCTTTATGTCCTTATTGGGAAAGTTAGTTCAGTGTTATGTTGATGATCTAGTGGTTAAATAACAACAGTCCTCAAACCACCTATCCAATCTTGAAACTATCTTCAAAAAATTGTGACAGCACAGTTTAAAGATGAATCCCTTAAAATGCACCTTTGGCATTTCTTCAGAAAAATTTCTTGTCTTAGTTGTACGCCATCGCGACATCAAAGTTGACCCCTAGAAGACAAAATACATCCTTGGAATTTCCCCACCTTACAACCTCACCAAGTTGAGAGGTATCTAGGGGCACCTCACCTACATTCGGATCTTCATAGACAACCTGGAAGGTAAATGTTCACCTTTCACCAAGATAATTAAGAAAATAGTTACATATGAGTGGGATAAGTATTTCCAAGAATAATTTGAAAATCTAAAAATATATCTCTTAATCCCACCAGTGCTGATGCCGCCAATTGAGGGGAGACCGTTCATTTTGTACGTAACCACCCTGGAATGGTCATTAGGCGCCTTCCTCATATATAAAAATGATGTCTGCAGCAAGAACAACCTCTATTACCTTATTTGAACAATGATTGACGTTTAAACTCAGTATTTAAAAATCGAAAAGAACTGTATGGACCTAATATTCACAGTTCAAAAATGAAAGAATTACCTATAGCACCATGAGGTCCACCTGGTCTCCTGTTTCCACCTGCTCAAATACATCCTCAACTGTCCTATACTAAATGGGAACCTATCATGATGGTCGGTCATCCTACAATAGTTTGACATATAGTACATGCCCTAGAAATACATCAAAGGCTAGGTGTTAGCAGACTTCTTGGTTGAAAACCCCTCAGAGGAAACAACACCGTTGGATGCCGAAATTCTAGATGAATAAGTGTTCTCTGTCTAGGAGGACCCCCAGATGTGGGAAATGTACTTCGATGGTTCCTCTTGAATCCTGACAAGGAAAAGGATGGAAGATCCCAATCTCAAAAAAGTGGGGCTGGGAATTATAGTTGTATCCCCCAAAAAGGTTGTCCTGCCTTACTCTTTCCTGCTTTTGAAAGGGTGTAAAAATAATGAAGTGGAATATCATGCCCTCATTGCAGGCCTGGAATTGGCACTTCATGTATAAGAAAAACACCTAAAAATAAAGTGTGATTCTGAGATATTCATTAAATAGGTCAGTGGTGACTATTCCATTAAGAAAGAAGTATTAGTTCCCTTGATAACTATGTTCGAGAACTGATGGAAGAATTCCCATCAGAACAAATGTTGAACTATGTCCCCTGGTCACAAAATTCTTAAGTCGATGCTTTGGAAAATTCATCCATAGCCTTGTATGATCTAGAATTGGGTGAAACATTAATTAGCATTATCCACTGCTAGATGGTCTTTCTATTCATCCAGAGCAGTATAGAGGAGATTTATGAAATTAGCCCTATTTATGAGCCTTATGGTCACACCACCAACTGGATGACACCCATTTCAAATTACCTTTGGAATGGGGAACTCCCACTAGATAGGGCTGGAAGGGAAAATGTTTGAATACGGGTAATCAATTTTTCCATATACAATGCGGTAAAACAAGAAAAGGTTCTCTACAAATGAGGCTTTGACAGAGTCCTTCTCAGGTGCATTGATGGATAAGAGACTACTACCGTCATGAAATAAGTGCACTCCAGATCTTGTGGAGTGCACCAATCAGCAACCAATCTCTCTTACCAAATCCGAAGTCTTGGGTATTACTCACCCACTATGATACATGATTGTTCCATATTCACCAAGAAGTGCCATTTCTGCCGTTTTCATGCCATTTTCATACAATGATCCCCAGAGTTACTTCATACAGCTAAGTACTTTTGGCCCCTTTCCACCTGGGGGATGGATGTTGTGGGACCATATCCTCCCACCATAGCCAGATAATTCAAGTTCATACTCACATCAACCAAATTCTTTTTCAAATGGGCCGAAGCCATACCCCTTAAATAAGTCAGGGTGAAAATCATCGTTAGCTTTGTAAAGGCCAATATCATTACCAGGTTTGGTGTCCCTCATACAATACTGATGGACAATGACACCAACTTCTGCTCTATTGAGTTGGACAAGTTATACTAGGAGTATGGAATCAAAGTCAATTGTTCATCCTGCTACCATGTGGCGGCCAATGGGCAGATAGAGGATTTTAACAAGACTTTTTCCAACATACTCCAAAATATGGTTGATAAGGATAATAAATCATGGCTATAAAATCTCCTTCAGGCTTTGTGGGCTTACCGAACCAAGACCCTCACTACCACTCGGGAAACCCCGTGCTCAATAGTATACGGTTCAGAGGCGGTTTTGCCTATCAAAATCCAAGTTCCATCACTTTGTGGGACCATTTGTGATCAACTATCCATGGATGAGCAATCCCAGAGATGGTTTGATGAATTGGAGTAGCTGAAAAAAAAAGGCTTCACACTCTGCACCATTTATAAATCTACCAAAATCAGATTGCCTAAGCCTTTAACAAAAAGGTATTCCTTCAATCTTTCCTCGAAGGAGAAATGGTGTTAGTCCTCAGAACCCTAATGATACTCAGAAAGAAGACCCCAAATATTTAACCAAAGTGGGAAGGACCATATGTCATACATAAGGTCTATTCCAATGGAGCATACGCCCTAATATCAATGGACGGACAGCTCATCATGGCTCCCACAAATGCAAATTACTTGAAGAAGTACTTCATGTAGTAGAATCACCCCATGTTAAGGTCCAAGCTCTATGACCCTAAACTATGAGTTATAATACAATGAAGCCAAGTTCCAAACTCTAAAACCCCAAACTATGAGTTGTTGTCCTGACCACATGACATTAAACTATATTATATTATTCCATACAACATGACATTGAACCATGACACCAAGGTCCAAGATCTATGACCCTAAACTATGCGTTATAATACCATGACGCTAAGTTCCAAACTCTAATACCCTAAACTATGAGTTGTTGTCCTGACCACATGATATTAAACTGTATGATATTATTCCATGCAACATAAAATTGAACCATGACACCAAGGTCCAAGATCTATGACCCTAAACTATGAGTTATAATACCATGACACTAAGGTCCAAGATCTATGACCCTAAACTATGAGTTATAATACCATGAAACCAAGGTCTAAACTCTAAGACCCTAAACTATGAGTTGTTTCCCTTTCCACATGATGTTAAAATATAAGGAAATCATCCCTAAAACATGACATTAAATTGTGACTCATGTCCTTGTTGTAAGACGTTAAACTACATGGAAAAAAGAATCCTAATTTCATGACAATAAACTACATGATCCCTTACAGAACTAAATATGGATTGATTCCCACTCATTAGTAGGATACATAGAGACACCTCAAACTGTGATCTTGGCCCATCACCCACAAAAAAAATGCCTCCATCATGCCCTCTATCTCCCCACAATTATAAGGGAAACCCTTATCACTCCTTGTTTTTCACATCGAGTGTAACTCACATGAGATTAGGATCAGTGGTAGGGATTCTCTTATGAAAGAAAACTAAAGAGTAACATGGTAGACCTAGAAACCATGATAGAGAGAACAAAAATTCCTTTACCCCTATGGACCAAGCCAGATCGGTACATGGGACTTTCAGAACTACATATGGCTTGATTCCTACCCTCGTAGGATATGTATTTATGACCAAATTTGGAATCCCATGTCATCTATCATCATCAAAAAAAATCCCTCACGTGTTCTTACACATCGAGTGAACATTTGTAGGGAACATTCAGAACTACATGTGGCTTGATTCCTGCCTTTGTAGGGTATATAGTGATGCCATGATTTGGCATCCCGGACCATCCACCATCAAAAAATTCCCCTTTCCTCATGCGTAGGTCAGAATTATATGGGGATTCCATGAAAGGTCTCAATCGCTTGACAATAAACTGTGAAATTCTTCAAGAGTTATGTGCGGCCTAGTCCTCGGTGTAACGAGATCCCACACATGCCCCCCACTCATGAGAAGTAAAAAGATCCTACCTCCACCTATACATATGAGCCATACCTATATGGAAGCTCTAGTGGTTCACAGTTAATCATGTTCTGGGTATTCTTTATATTCCCAGGCACATCTTTCCTATTTTTCAAACTCCATACCCCGAGAAAACTTGGATCCCCAAAATCATTCAAAGCCATATGAGATAGAAGGACAGTGTCCTATGGACACCTTTTCTTGACTATGAAAATCATTCCTCGAAGGCTCTGCATATGTTTCCCAAAAAAAATTCCATCAAACAAAGGCAAATTCTTTCCCAAGAGAGTCCTCTCCTATATCAGTACACCCAATGGATTCAAAGCCCCATTTCATTCCTCCTGATTCAAGTTGCCCCTCGGACTATGGTTTACACCTTCTATCATCACTCACATCTAGGAAACTCCAGAGAATCCTGATTGTGATTGACTCAAAACTATTAAGGATCTTTATGACATCATAATAGTACTCACCACATGACTCTAACCTACACAACATCATGTCCTCAGCGCACGACATTAAACTGCATGGCCAAAATCTCACTTACTGTATGATGTTAAACTGCATAAAAATGGTTTAAGCCCAAAGTTCCCTCTGATTTTAATTTTTCTATTCTTAGGGAATGACCTAGAATCCTCGTATTCCCTTTTTTATCACACTGAGCATAGCTCACGTGATCTTAGGGATCTTAGTGAGAGATCCACTGTGACATTATGAAAAAATAGTCTAAGAATTTAGTCCTAGAAGCATGACCCTAAAAGGCATGTCACGGTTCCCTTCCATAAGAGGAACCCCATGTCCCATCCATATGATGTTGAATGACCAAGTACCCCAAAGATGGAATAGATGCCTCACCCTGCGTACAAGTCAGATCTACGCAAGGGATACCTAATTCCCTGAGTAAATCGTATCCCAAATGTCCTCAATATGTCCGGAAGTACTCCTTACATATCTCAAACTCTATGCTCTGAGTGATCTTGAATCCCCATAACCCTCCAAGGCCATCTAAGATGGAAGAACAGTGTCCTATTGACACCTTTATGTGACTATTCACATCATGCCCTGTTGGCTCTGCATATGATTCCCACAAAAATAGCCATCAAACCAAGGAAAATTCATCCCCAGGAGAGTCCTCTCTTATCTTAGTATGCCCAATGGATTCCAAGCATCATTCCATCCCTCCTAATTCAAGGGCACTAAAATTCATGGTTTACATTTTCCTCCCTACACATATTCTAAATATATCATAACATGCATGCTTGATTCATATCTGGATCCTTTTGAGGTTTCTAAAGATACCCCATCCATATGCGTGAAGTTGATTTGAATACAAAAGAAGAGTTCCCCCACTCATTTCCAGGTTTCCCCCAAATAATTTCAGTTAAAATTCCCCTTCTCATGTTTAGGATCTCCCTTTTGTCGAAGGTCACATACCATATTCAAAAAGTTCCCAATATTCATAATCTACAGTCGCCATCAAAGATGGAAGGCCAGTTTCTGGAAGACACCTTTGATTGACTATGCACATCATGCCCTGGAGGCTCTACATATGTTTCCCACAAAAATTTCCATCAATAAAAGGAAAATTCATTCTCAGGAGAGTCCTTTCCAGTCTCTGTACTCTCAAATGACATTTATTTCTTGTCATACCCCCATATTTGGAAAACATATGGATAACGGATTACATACCTTTTTCTTTCCTAATTCCCCTGACATAAAAAAGACTTCTAACTTAACTGACCATTCACTAAATCTCCCCCACGCAAGTAAGAACCATGTGGGAATAGTCCCACTCCCCCCCCCCTTAAAGCTGACATGAATGTCCCTAATTTTTTCAGACACCACTACTCAGGCCAGACACCCACTATGGCTCCCAACATCAAAATAAATTCAAAATGTTGCATAACCCCACTAGGCCATTGGAGATGGAAGTCCAGTTTCCTTCAGACACCTTTGATTGATTATGCACATCATTCCCCGAAGGCTCTTTATATGTTTCCCACAAAATGGTCATCAATCAAAGGAAAATTTGTCCCTAGCAGATTCCTCTCCTACTTTTTTATGCCTAAAACAACTCCTAAGCCTCTCACATGTTCAAAATCACAAATATAGTGTCAAGAAAAATCTATAATCCATGTCTGAAGGATATTAGAACATTCTCGGCCAATGGTCCCAAATTGGTGCCCCTGCCCCATTAAGTTTGGTCAAAGATGTTCGACCTAAAACATCAGTAATATATTTGATCGGAAGGACTATGAACTGACAGTGAAAAAGATTCCATACTTACCAGAGTGAAAATCCGCAGAAGGAATCTCTGGGTAAAATTTGAGTTTTGGTTCTTTAAAAAAAAATTGAGCCATCAAAAATTGAATAAACCTTGTTAGGTCGAAATCCCAAAAAGAGCGTCCTAAGAAGAAGTCAAGTTATGCCCACTAAGCCCGTGTTAAGAAGGCTTAGAAAATAATAGGGGTAATAATGAAAAAGACATTAAAGTTCATGAGGTGTTCCATAAACCCTCAGTAATAGTCTAACTATGCTTGTTGAGTCCCTTGGATTATGAAAAAATTAGAGCATTATTTGATCATTCAAGTCGGGACCGCTTCTACATCGGAATAGCCTCCTCTTCATTTTGATCGGACCCCATTCCAATGGGGGTAATTTTTAGGGTCCTACAAATTCCACAAAGGGAATGAAAATACTCCCAAAAGTTTGGTAAAGAAGATGGATGTAGGTTTCATTAAAAATTTGAGGAGAAAAGTGAAGAAATAAAATGTTGCGAAGGGATTTTTCCTGACTGTGTACCATCACCGGGAAAGATTCTCGGACCACCTGGATCACGAACCACTAGGTACATGGAACGATCCGCAAGTCACTGGACCACAGAGTGATGGACAGTGAACAAGGCGTACCGCGAACCGCAACACCAAAGGACTCATGCGCGTGAAGCCCATCCGCGTACCGTGCTGCGAACTTATCAGTTCATGGATGAAGCAAACTAGTAGGTTTCCACGAACCATTATCATGAATCAAAGCCACCTCAAACCCCAGATTGACCGATTCTTCTATGGGTAAGGATATCTCTTCATGGGCCTTTTTAAATGGTGTTGTGTGCCCAATAGATACAATTTCTCTAATGCTCTATAAAAGGAGAACAGTATGAAGGATGAGGGGATGAACTATGAAAGCCTAAAGGGGACTCAGAGCTTAGAAGAAAGAGTTTGGAGAAGATTCCAGCTTTAGTAATGATTTATCGATGAAGCACGAATTGGGAACCACTCTTTCCATAGGTACAGCCGACCACAAACCATAAAATAGAAGAATTGAATAATAATAATTGAACTACAAACCTAATTGGTGAAATGAAAACCACATACTTCTCATGGATGAATTCCCCATAAACGATAATTCCCCAGACCCTCCTTCAATATGGTTCTCTACATAGTGTACCGCTACATGGATTGAACTCGATGTCGCGTACTGCATCAGTACATGGATGAAACCCAAAGCAGTGTGATGGGCCGCATACCACTATGGTATGTGGTGATCTATACCCATGCTCTCGTACTACATCAGTACGTGGATGTCCCCTCTTCCCGCATACCACTATGGTATGCGGAGCCTCCCTCATCCCACATAAGAAACTAGTACGTAGAATGCCATGTTTTTAGGTATTATTTCCTCCAGTTACAACCTCACCCCTCCATTACCATCATGTCCTCCATAATCCCTCTGTTAACCAGTCCTTTGGAAGAAGGCCAAAGCCTCCTCCAAAGACACCATACTCGAATGATCAGACCATAGTGTGCATCAGTGCTCCCCTTTGAGTCTACATACCCATGGTAAGAAGAGTCATAATAGCTCTCCCCACAATGGTTCGGGCTTCGGGAATTCCTGTGGGTCTACATTCCCATGTTAACCTGGAGTCCAACCTTAGGATGCTGACGTAAACCTCCCCATTCTAGGGATTAAGGGTGATCACTTGTTTTTTCATTCAATGAGGAATAGTGATCAGTTTAAGGGGTTATGTTTACTCCTCCCTTTGGTGAGGACGAAACTCCTCCCTTTACCATGATGTATTTTGGGGCCCTCCCACTGAAGTAAGTCCCCAATTTGTCGAGGCCGAGCCGCATGACTTTAAATTTCATTTCACATTGAAAGTTTCATCACTTCTCACCCTCAACCATGGTCTCCCCAGCCTTTTCCTGTGTGGGATATCCCTCTCCCACCAATAAGAGAGGAAGCATGTGCTTTTTTGAATCTTTCACGTCCACTTGTTTCTAACACTGAGCATGACTCACGTAGGCTTAGAGGTTCATGAAGATTACAACATCCACACAATTCTAAACTATAAGAACTCTAATTCCTTATCAAACCAGGATACGTAGGATGCATACCCAAAGGCCCTATCTCAAAAGGGTTCCCTCCCATAAAGGGTCTACCCAATCATGTCACCTCAAATGGCCAGCTTCTATGCGTAAGCCCCAAAAATTCTGAACTATGAGAACTCTGATTCCTGATCAAAATAGGATACATAGGATGCCTACCTGAAGGCCCAAGCTCAAAAGGGTACTCATCCAAAAGGGTTCACCCAATCATGTTTCCCTCAGATGGGAAGATTCCATGCGTAAGCCCCATACAATCCGAACTATGTGGGTTCTGATTCCTCTCTAGAGGATACATAGGAAACCCATGTTATGGGTCCGATCCCAACATCAAGTCACCTTCTATCCCCTCTAGATGATGATAAACTCCAGAGCACCTTATTATGTGTCTTAAGTCAGTAGTCCCTCTGTAGCATCGAATATATGCATGCCTACGATGATCTTGTAAACCAAGGGTAGCTCGTGGACGCACTATTCAGGAATGAACCAAGGATTCATGGACATATGAATATGACTTAAATCTATAATAGAGTCATGTAATAGGAAATAATCTTCCCCCAGAAGGGTGTAGTGATCCTAACTTCCCATCATCTCAACCAATGGAGTCCTTAAGTATTGTTGGCTGAATCATCAATCAAGGAGTGCCTACCTTTGGAATGCAGGTCCATGATTCATGGATACTAAGGCCGTTGGGCATTTCTGGATCCATGAATAAACCCATTAGAGACCATATGATGAAGTTATATCTGAGGAGGACCGATTTCACAAGTACTTGACCCCACGTAATCACCCAATGGGACCATTTAACTGTGGAATCTCATTTGCAATGCAAAAGGGGTGAATTGACCAGTTCTCGCGGGGTTAATTCAACCTTCTATAAAGGATAATGACACAGAACGAGTAGAAACAAAATAAATTCTGAATTTGACAGGAAACTTTCTCTGGAAAAAGAGACAGGTGATGATCCTCATCAGACCATTTCCTCACCGCTTGAAGCATGGCACCTCAGAGGCGGAATAGGTATAACTACTACATAAGAGTACAAGAGATGTTATAGAACCAGAACGCTATAGTTTTCTAGTCACTGAGGATGGTGAATCATTATTAGTTGATAATAATGATCCTCTAACCTACAAGGAAGTAGTATGTGGAATAGATGTTTCCAAGTGGAAAGAATCCATGAATTCTGAAATAGATTTCATATAACAAAACCAAGTCTGGATTTTCCTCTAGTATATGTAAAGCTCATTGGTTATAAATTGGTATTAAAGAAGAAACTAGAAATGGATGGGGAATTAAATACATATAAGGCATGATTATTTGAAAAGGAGTTTAAATATTGTCAATTCATTGACTATAAAGAAACCTTTTCACAAGTTTCAATACTAAAATACATCAAAATTCTATTTTCCATTACAGTTTACCATGACTATGAGATTTAGAAAATGGATGTCAAAATATATTTCCTTAATGGGAACCTTATAAATATTTATATATGACCCAACCTAATGGTTTTATGACTCCAAAGGATTCCAACAAGGTATGAAAGTTGTAAATATCTATTTATGGGTGAAATAAAGAATCTAGTTCATAGAACAATCGGTTTGATGAATCCATAATAAAATTTAGTTTCATAAAAAATGAATATGATCCTTGTGTTTATAAATGATTTAGTGGGAGTTAAGCTATTTTATTAATAGTATATGTTGATGAAATATTACAAATTGTAAATGAAATAATATTATTATAGTTTGTTAAGTCCTTGTTGAATGAATTCTTCTCATTGAAGGACTTATAAAAAGAAATATACATTTTTGGGATCAAGATCCATCATGATAGATCTAAGAGGATACTCGACATAAGTCAAGTTACATATTTTTAAAAGATACTAAAGAGATTTAGTATTTAAAAATCCAATAGTGGATTGTTTCTAGTGTTGTTGAAATAGTGGCTACCCTAGATTCAGCTTAAATAGAACTTTTCGATTACCATATCATGTATATAGGTAGTTATTCATTATATACACTTACCATAATAGTGTTGATATTTCTATGTCCACTATTTATGTAAGATCTTGTATTTTTTAGGTATGACCCAGTTGATTTTTGGTTTAACCTCTTTTAGTTGGGTTTTCTTTATTCTTAAAACCTTGGTGGTAGGACCTTTTATTAGGGGGTGGAGAGATTTTTCTAGAAGAAATAACCTAATGTTCAGGGATGTAGGTTCTTTTGAATTAATGGAGTCTCGGTATAAATGTTTCAAAGGGATTATAATATTTATATTTAGGTTTAGAAGGCTTAAAAGGTGGTTTGGGTTCTTTTTATAAGATTTGGGATAAAATTTTTCTACTGGAAACTTTCACTTCATGAACAGTTTACACAATGTTAACATGTTGATAGGAACAAGTTGTGAACTAGTTTAGAGAATGAAACATTTACACTCCATAAAACTAGTTCACATCATGAAATGATTGATTTTGTTTATTTTAACTTGAGGAAACATGTTTTCCAATATATCTTATAAATTGATAAATTCACATTGTAAAAGGGGTTCACATCATGAATATCTTGGGACCTGTGGTTTTAAACCGCATTGTGCATATGATTTATTTTTTATCCATCGTAAAGCCTTCTTTATCAAACCCTATAGAGACTCCATGATATTTTGGAGTGATTCCTTCCCTTATACACATCTCGGTCTAGAGTTTAATCTCTAGTTAGTTCCTTAAATTCAGGTTTCCCCTTTATTCCACTATCCTATGTTATAGTGGTGGACCTCTTGACTACCATCAAATTGGGTATTGATCTTGATTTTTGTGTGGTCTAGGTTTTCCTTGTGATCATCATCCCTATAGATCTTTGTTGGATTTACCTATTTAAGTAATTTACTTGATATCCATATAAAGTTAGGTGTGATAGAACAAATCCCTATGGTCTATTTATATTTGTTTAAGTATGATAAATATTATGTGATTGTGATAACACAATATGTATATTAACTAGAATGATAAGGGATGATTATAATCACATGTTTGGGATATTACTTGGATTCATTTGGATCAAATAGTGTTGATACCTGGCTTTTGGATACCAGTAGGGTGATCCTACCCTTGAATAATAATGAACTAGATAATAGCTTGAAGTATGGTTTAGCATGACATGAGACCTCGGGTGACTGCTTGTGATAGATTCACCATGGAAAATGGATTACTTGTTTATTGAAATTACTGGTGATAATTTTGTTATAAGATGGGTGTATACACTATAATGATAATGTATTAAGATATAGTTTTATGAATGAAAGGGTAATTGAAAGACAAATATTTTTTAGTTGAATTGACCATTGTGGATTATGATGTTATGTTGTGTTATTCTTGTCATTATAAATTGTATTGTGATTCATATTGTAATGATTATAGGTATTGGTCTAGTTTTGCTGTAATTCATATAGGTCTTGTCCTAGTTATGTTATAATTCTTACAGGGCTTGTCCTAGTTATGATGAAATTATTATATGGGGGGATTGGCCTAGATATTTTGTAATGCTTATAGGACTTGGACCAGTTATACTAAAATGATTATATAGATGGATTTTCTAGGTTATTTAATTATTCCATGAATGTATGGTTGTGGTTGGAATAGTTATTCTACATGCTTAGAGATATCTCGGCATGTTGTCGAAGAAGGTTGATTATTGTATTGTATTAATTTATTAATTAATACTCATGTTTATCACATTATTACATGCACTTATTATCATACTAACTTTATTTATACATGGTGGTTTCGACCTAATAAGTTTTACTCACACCCTATTTGGGCAGCCATTTGGTACCTAAGAAGATTACATAGATGCAGATTTGAATAAGGGAAAGGGGTATTTTTTGTTGTTTCTTATTAGATGGGTTGGATCTTGGAGAAGGGACCAACATTGGGTTTAGGACTGGGGTATTTTGAATTTATCTTTTTCATCTTGGTATTTTATTTGTATGACTCTTAGAAGTACATTTATTTTCATTCCATACTATCATTAAATTATTCTCTTATTATCATTGGATTGTTTATTTGACATTTATGGATTGGTTTATCTATTATTTTCTATTATTTCAGCTATTTCTATCACTTTGGTATTTGTTTATTTATACTCTATTGCAAATCTATACCAAGGGGTATAGTCTCCCAATTATGTTCTCTACACTCTTACTTTTAGTTAGAATCCTCTGGTGTATGGGAAGGCATGATTGAGGTCTAGTGACTAACCTAGTTAGGCTATGTGAGAGAGTACTAGATCAGGGGATATTACAAAGTGGTATTAGAGAAGCAGGTTTCTAATCTATTTCTTTACTATTTGCGAAAGGTAGAATGGAGATTAGGATGTTTCAAGACTTGAAAATGATCTTGTTCATGGGATTAGATTACCCATGAATGGGGGGGAATATGAATTACTAGGGATGGTATTTTTGTTCTTATTGTCCACTTGTTGCGGTTGATATTATTTCACCTTGGGTGATTCATGTGTTGTGTGATGTTATTTTTTATTAAGATTTATACTTGAGGCCTGGTATGGAGCGATATGGGTATTCATGCATCATGGTAGGAATATAAGGATATATATTGACATGTATTGTTCATGATAGGGACATATTTATTACATGTGATATATTTTCCTATATGAACTATGAAATTAGGTCCCTATTATATATGATAAATGAAATGAAAGAACTATTAGGTCATGTCAATTAACATATTAATCCATGTTTAGAGAGAACATGAGCCAATGATTCTTTGTTTTTTTTCAACTTTTGAGTTTTACCTTGTTAATATCTAGTATTCTAAGGAGTGTGTATGTCATGTAGAAAAAATGAGTCATCATCGTCTTTGAATAGAGCATCTGGAGAGCGATAATCAGAACACTCATAATATAGTTGTACCGAATATTTTTATAGCTCCTGAGGATCAAATGGATGTTCATCATCATGAAAAAAACCTGAGGGTCATGAAATCCATGTAAAGGAATATTTTTCACATTAGACCTTCAATTTCTAAGTTTATGAGAGATTTCCAACTACAGAACCCACCAACGTTCACTGGGGAGGGAGGCCATCAGGAAACTGAGTTCTAGATTGAGTCATTCTAGATGATATTCAATAATCTCAAGACACCTATATATTGGAGGGTGAATATTTCTACAAACCTACTTTATGGACCATCTAAGCAGTGGTGGGACACTTTAGAGTAATTTGGGAAGCATGAGCAGTTAGCCTAGAAGGACTTTGAGGAAAAGTTTTTGATCCACTTCTATCTAGATATATTGAGGGATGAGAAGGCTTGTGAATTCATGAACCTAATGCTGGAGGGAATTTTATTAATGCACTATGAATGAATTTTCACTATCTTTCAGCACTTTGCGCTATATTTGGAAGTTGATGAGATAGCCAGGGTGAGGCATTTCTAGAATGGGATTTTCTTTGATATTAGGTCATGGGTGAATTTTTTTTCACTTTAGTAGCATTTCAAATGTGATAAATAAGGATCTCATCATGAAATAGAATCTAAGAGAGTCTCTGAATAGTGTTTAGGCTGTTTCTATAGGGTGAATAGGGAGTTCTTCTTCTAGTGGAAAGAAGCACCGCTATAACAGTTATCACCAAGGAAACAATGGGAAAATAAATCAGGGCAGTGGACATCCATATCAAAACTATGTTCTATTGTAGTGCTATCAATGTGGTAAGTTTGACCTTAATTAGCCTTAGTGTTCATAACCTGCTTTGGAATTTCATTCTTGTGGTAGGTTGGGCCACCCGTAGAGGTTTTATAGGGCATGCAACAGCAGAGTAGTGGTAGGGGATCAGGATAGGTACTAGATTATGGGAAGGACTCAGATACCCCTTAACAAACTGGTGGTTGGATTTCCACTATACATTCAAGTCGAGGTAGTGGATATGGTACCCCCGTGCAGGAGCGATAGTACCAAGAAGAGGTAACAGTTCTAGGGAGTCAAACTGGAGCCCAAGGAAAAGGGTAAATTCATCTACATTCTATTCAGTCTACTCTATCTAGTTTGGATGTAGTAATTTCTACTAATAGAGGTACAATTTTTTGTATCAACTACATTAACTAGTGTTTTTTGATATAGGATCATCGTATTCCATTACATATTCTCTTTTTCAAATGGTTTGGGATTGATTGTGGAAACCTTGTATGGTTCCTTGACCATCGATACAGCATTGGGAGTGTGGTTAGAGAATATCAAATGTTACAAGGAATATTCTCTAGAAATTGGGGGTTACCATTTCTTTTGGGAAGTGTTCATTCTATAAATGGTAAGTTTTAATTTTATTCTAGGTAGGTATTGGTTAGTTTTTTATGAGGTGCACATCAACTATTACCGTAGGATAGTTTTCTTTTTATCTCCAGAAGGAGGTAGCTATTTTCACCAGGTTTAGTGTGATCTTCATGATTGTTGTGCATGACCAATTCAACGCAGATTGGACTATCTCATGGATCATATGGTAGGTCTTTCTCAAAATATTTTTAATGTCATAGATTTTTTGTGTATTATTTTTGAATATTATATGGACTATTTTCGAGACTAGGTGCTGATACATCGTACAATTCTGAGCCCCAGTGTGCCCGAAATAAATGTTTAAAATATAATAAATATCATTCACACATGTTTTTCTTGAAAAATTGAAATAACTCCTAAATAGGTTCCCGAATCAGAAATATGAGGGCACCATTGAGTTCAAAATGGTAGTTTCACCCTATGTGTGACATAACATTGGTCGGCGTGGGTTGTTTATAAAAAAGTAGTCACAGGCATAAAATGAATAAAATTATTTAATAAAAATTATTTTAATATATTGTGTTAATGCAGAGACATTTTTCATTAAATGTATCATATTTTAGAATTCTAAGGTTAGCCGCATAACCCTATAAATACTCTAGAGACTCATTAGAGATAGATCAGGAGAATCCTTCCTAATGAATGATGGCAGATCGTAGATCGATGATCAAGACACATTGATTTTCAATGAATCTTGCCTACGACAACAACGTAGTGATCGTTCTTCATCAGTGACCAATCCAAATTGAGGTAGTTCATTTATTTTATGTGGATTATTCCTCATTATCCATTTATATGACAAACATGAATCAATCGCTGAACGGATTGATTCACATACCGTGCGTATTTTGGGATGGGATTTATATTGCAGGGATTTATGGGAGAAATTATTTGATTTAATTTGGTGGTGGATTATTTTACCATTATAATGTAAATGAACTAATATCGACATGAACATCAATTGAGGTTCATTCCTCTTGATTGATTGTTCTTTTGTCCCCCAATTCTATGTTTCACCATGGGTGTTCTTCGTTGTATGAGGGTTCAACACATCCCAATAAATCGATCATTATGAACCATATTTTTGGTGCAATAATCCAATATCATAGATATGGGACTGTAATGACATGAAAGAGGTGGAATAGTGGTTTCGGTAGATAATTGAATGACAAACGATTCCCAAAATCATGTTCTTCAGCGTTCTTCGGTGTGAGACAAAGAACTGTGTTTTAATCTGATTTGTGAGCATATCTAGTGAAGAAACATGTTGTTTGGATATGGCACGGCTTGGATAAGTATCATACCCCAACCAAAATTAACAATACCTCATTTAGGCTTCCATTAAGAATATCAACATAATCAATAAGGGATCTACATTATCACACAATAACCTAGAACTTACTTAGCTAATTCTAGGTACGGAAAGTATAGGTGCACCCCATGGATGGCCTTAAATGGGTTAAATCATTCTCGATGCATCCCTTGGGGACCATTATGGTTCCTAATTATTATTTAGACACCCAAGTTTCTAAACCTCACCAAAGGAGTCAAAATCGCAACAAGAGGTGACAAATAACAAGGTCATACATGCACAAATCTACAACGAAACTATGGGATATAACTTGTAGAACACTTACCTCAAATGAATTGGAGAACACGCTCCCAAATGTGGCCTTCGATCCAAATTCAAGCACCACTTAAATCTTTAACCTGGAGCTTTGATATGAAGTCGATGGTGCTCCAAACAGCCTAGAGATGAAGGAGATTCATCCTTGGAATATCTTGGGAGCTCTTGTTCATCACTAGAGTTTAGGGGAGGAGAAAGAAGAAAAATCCCAAGTGAGTCTTTAAAATCCTAGAGTGTAAATTTTGTAAATTTCTCAAATTTACTAGGTTTCATGGTTAACACGCATGGTTTTCCAAACCATGCACAAACCATGCGTGAGACACTATCCCAAAATCACCCATTTGCATGATTTCTTGGGAATTCCACACGGTTAGCTTAACTGTGCGATAACCATGCACAATCCTTTGTCCAAGGCTACATGGTTACCTAGGATGCTCTATATGGTTTTCACTAACTATGTGAAAATTGTGAAACATTCCCATAAAACTCCTTTTTTCTTGTCTTTCATGCCTCGAATCCCTTAAACACCCTTGAGCCTTCTCATGAACAAGGGGAAACACTTATTTAACCAAAAAAGGGACATAAACTGAAACATAAACAAATATACCTTATGAAGAATTTGGGATCTTATTCAAGACAAGACCAAATAAAAAGGATATTAAAACAAAGGGTAAAAAGTACCTAAAAACAAATATGAGACATTTCATAAAAGGTTAGGATCTTACAATCTCCCCACCTTATAACAGCTCTTCCTCAAGCTATACTCCCAAGAATCACTAAGACTTTAAGGTAAAAAGGTTTGGCCATTGGGCCAACATATCTGCTTACCTCTCCCAAGTTTCCTCATAAACATGGCCATGTTACCATGGAACTCAGACTATCATCACGGTCTTTCCCTATAAAATTTTCCCACTACAATCCACAACATGAATCCAATGCTCCTCAAAGAATGTATCAGCCTCAAGATTAACATCATCAACATTGATCATATGATAAGGGTCAGGGTGATAATTCCAAATTTGTAACATATAAAAAACATTGTGTATAGCACTATGCATCCACATAAGAGCCAATTGATATGCCATCAGTCATATTCATTCCACAACCTCAAATAGTCCAACAAACCTAGGTTCCAACCTACCCTACCTCCATATCTGATGCTAACCCAATCTGAATGACCCCCAAAGGAATACACAGTCACCCACCGTAAACTCAATTGGTCAACAAAATAGATCATCATAGGACTTTTATCTACATTTCACTATAACCATATGTTTCTAAATTAATTGTACCTATTATGATGTCTCTGGTACAAGACTCAGTCCCAAAAACTCTGACTCGCCCACCTCTATCTAACATAAAGGTGATCTATATAGCTTACCATATAGTGCCTCATATGTTTCCATCTAAATAGTTTCCTAATAACTATTTTTATAAGTGAACTCATCCAGATCTAAGGGATTCTCTCAAGATCCACCAAAGTCTAGGATGCATTCCCTTAGCATGTACTCTAGCACCCAGATAGTGCGTTCTAATTTCTCGTCTATTTGTGGGTGAAAATCCATACTTAGAAACACCTGATTACCAAGTACCTTATTCACGCCTTGCTAGAATCATGAAATAAAATGTGGATCGTGATCTAAAACTACACTTTATAGAACCTCATGCAAATGTACTATCTTCTAAGAATATATATCACCCAACTAATCAACTGTGAAAGTTTCTTGGATTAGAAATGAATGGGATACTTTCATCAACTTGTCCAAAATCACCCATATCACGTCATTTTTCTAAGTCATCCTCAGGATGCCTACCATAAAATCCATGGTAACGTCTTCCCACTTTCATTCCAGAATAGGAAACTATTGTAACAGAACATCAGGTCATTGATGCTCATCCTTCACTTTCTAAAAGGTGTGGCATCATGTCACAAAACCTGTGATCTATTTATTCATTCCAATCCACCAATATTTCCTATGAATTTTACGGTACATTTTTTTCAAACTAGGATTCACTTCCTACTTTGAGGCATGGAACTTATGCATCATCTCCTTTCACATAAAAGTAGGTACAAAAACATGACCACTAACTTAGATTATATCATCCTCATATACAATTCAATCGGTATATATCTCCCCACCTTTAAAATTATCCATCAATGTCAAAAACTCTGGATCCTCATACTACCTCTCCTTGATCCAACTCAAAATTGTGAACTCCACCGATAAGGATATGAGGTTCATCTACTCCAGGACCTCCTGAACCTATATACGAATCTTAGAGAACAAGGCCATCATCTTCCACTCTGAGTTAGACTCCTAGACTACCTAAGTCTATGTCTTCTGGATCAAAGAATTAGCAACACCATTCCCCTTACTAGGTGTATAGGATAACTCAAATTCAAAAAATTATATATACTCAAACCATCTTCGTTTCTAGTGATTTAAATCTTACTGTGAAAATATATACTTTAAAATTTTGTGGTCGGTATACACAATAAACCTTTCTTCCTATAGGTAATGTCGCCGACACTTTAAGGCATAAACCACTATAGCTAAATCAATATTTTTCATAGGGTAATTTTGTTCATGTGACCTTAACTATTGTGACCCATATGCCATGACCCGATCTCCCTACATCAACACTTCTCTATGTATGATCCCAGATGCATCACAAAATAAAGTATACACCTCACCTGGCTTGGGTAGGATCAAAATTGGTGCAGTGTGCAAACACTTATTTTTAACTCCTGGAATGCATTCTAACATGATCCAGACCATTCAAACATGATACCCTTTTGGTCAATCCTAAAATTGGTTCTTACAAATGAGAAAATTTGTTGATGAATATCCGATAATACCCCATCAAACCCAGAAATCTTTGGATATAAAAAAACATTCTTGGGATACTCCCAATAGAAAAATTCTTAGACCTTTTTGGGGTCCAATGATACCACTTCCTTTGAGATGATATGGACTAAGAAATATACCTTGTTGATTTAGAAACTACACTTAGATAGCTTGGTGTATATCCTATGCACTCTCGGTGTACTCAGAACGGTGTCAAGATGTTGGGAATGATCGTCATGAGTCTTGGAGTACACCAAGATGTCATCCACAAAAAAACTACAAACTCATCAAGGTATGGGTGAAATATTTGGTTCATCAAGACCATAAACACAGCCAGAGTGTTAGTTAGTCCAAATGACATCATGAAGAACTCATATGATCCATACCTACTTTTAAAAGCATTATGTGGTATATCAGAAGGTCTCACTCTCAGCTGATGATACCCTAACCTCAAATCGATCTTTGAGAACACACAAGAACCCCTTAACCAGTCAAAGAGATCATTGATGCATGGAAGAGGATACCTATTCTTAAATTGCATTCAATTTAACTTCCATTAATTGACACATAAATTCAACATTTTATTATCCTTATTGGAAAAACACTAAAGAACCCCAAGGTGATGTACTCAAAAGAATAAATATCTTATCCATAAATTCTTCCATATAATTCTTAAGCTTCTAAAGTTCCAAAAGTTCTACTCTATAAGGTGGAATGGAAACTGGTTCATCTCTAGGAATTATCTCAATTCTAAACTCGAAATCTCTCTGAGGTGGTATCCCTAAGAAGTAATCAGGAAACATGTCCTGAAACTGGACCACTATGGGAGGAAGGACATCATGCTTCACACCCCCATCATCCAACAAAATACTCATAACCTGGGCAGTGATCTTCCCTAGTTGTTGATGAATTGGTCATGCATGGCCTGCCTAAATATTTCATTTTCCACAATGAACATACCTATCACCCTTAGGAGACGTGAAGGTTATTCTCCTATGGTAAAAATCAATGTGGGATCAATATGATACTAACCAATCCATACCAAAAAATCAAGTCAAAAACCTGACATCTCAAGTATATATGGATCCCAAAGGAAATGATACTCACCAACCTCAATGGAACGCCCTTTTCATAGAAAATTTTCCTTTGATCATACACCCAGTGGTGTGTCAATTGTCATAAACCCACACAAAAAATCCACAGTCAAACTCAAACTATTCATGATTTGAGAATATATAAAATAATTTAAGGCCCATGTATCAAATAAAGTGATAGAAAATATAGAATCTACAATAATTGTACCACTAACTATCGATGGTCCAGCCTCTTTATCAGCAAGTTCAGCCTCAACTACGTACAACTAAATTGTCCCTCTTCCCTATGCTTCGGTTTGAATCCCCTATGATGGACATATCTACTGATATTGGAACTCTTTCCCTAAAGTACCACATCTGTCTCCCTGACCAGCACACCCGGTAAAACTGCAACTTCCAAAATGGTAAGGGGTAGAAGGCCCCCTTCAAATACTCTAGTTCATACTAATTTCTCCATCACTACTCATCTATCATGGGTTACTGCAGTACCTATATAAGTGTCCCATCCTACAAAAATATCATCACTCCACCATTTGTTGGGGAAACTAACTATGAATTTGACCCAGTCTACCGAACTAATGGAAAAACACTTGATTACTTCCCTGAGTAACTAATACTTCCCCTTGGTTACTTTGTTTTCCACTACTTTGGTGAACGTTCTCATAATGATTCTTCTTACCCCTAGAAGATGTACCTCCTTGTCATCCAACAAAAACCACCCATCCTACACTAGAAGCCTTCTCTAGGTTCCCCTTAGAAATGAGATCCTGATTCACTACCTCAGCAAACTTCTTCGAGAGAAAGATATTAACCTAAGAGTTAATCTCACATTTAAGTACATTTTGAAAATATCTCACCACAACTGCCTCATCACCTACCAACACTAGGGAAAAGTGCTGCAAGTTGGTGAAGCAGCCCACATAGTCCATCACTAACATACTTCCCTGGGTCAACTATATAAAATCTATCTCCATCTCCTATCTTAGTGTCTCTAGATAAGAGTGTTATAGGAAATTATCATAAAATTATTTCCATACCATTCTCTCCAACTTCTCCTCCTAATCCTGGATATCACACTAATGCTTCACTGGTCCTTACAGAATATAGGTTTCTAATTTTACTCTTTTATCTAAATGAGTCTATAAATTATCTAGGATTGTCAGGATAACTCAATCCAAAACTTAGTTGCCTCAATTCCACCCTCTCTGATAAACATAAAAGGGTGTTGTAGCTAGAACTCCTGGGTCAGATCATACATATTCTACATAGCTCTCCTTGGGTCTCTTTCTATAAACTAGATAAAATGAGTGAAGTTCTCACAGAACTGATCTTCCACCCCTTCACCCAAAACTATCGAGACCTCTTGTCCCGCTGCTGGAGACACATTTCCAAAAATTTCCTCCTATCTTCCAACTAAAAAACATCATCATGGAGGCATGTCTCTATAATTCCAAGAACATGTCTTAGGAAACATAGTGAAATAGAGATTCACATAAACCCATAACAAATTATCTCACATCCACTACCCCATGGTCAATACTGAGGCACTATCACTACCCTAAACCATCATTAACCTAGGCCATGGCTAACATAGGGTGAAAAACTTTCATAATTATATTTTTTCCATTATATATCCATTTTTAACCATTTAAAATTACAATATTTAACATCTTTTAACCATTATTAATTCATTATTAGGCACCATTATTTAAAATTACTCAAATAAAGAAAATAATTTTCATTTCACATAACCCACTCATTACTTGATTTTTCATGTGTTACTAATATGATGCATGTCACATAAATTCATGAGTCCCTAAAATGATGCATTCATACTCAACTCTCATTCTATAATGGTCTATGAGTAAAATCTCATAAAATAATAACTTTACACAACAAGTGAATCACCCAAGGTGAAATAAAATTCAACCATAACAGAAAACATCAAGAACAACAATCCCACCCTAGGAACTTGGGTTTCCCCCATACATGGGTTAGGTACTCCCTTGCACGAGCTCATGACCAAGGTCTGACTCATTCAAGTCTCTTGTCTACCTTTCCAAAATAATAAGATATTTGAAAAGAAAATAAAAGGATTTTAATACCACTTTGTGACATACCAACCTAGGTGACACATTTTGGTGATCTGGTCTGGTTCATTACATGACCTCAAGCATGCCTCCCCATATGCTAAAGGTTGATGACTAGTAGTGAAGGTCTAATAAGGATTGTGGGGAGACTATACTCTCTTTATAAATTGATAAAATAGTGTAAATAAATATATAAATATACAATGTAATAATAAAAAATAACCAATAAAGACCAATATCACATGATAATCCCAAAGCATAGATAATGACCAAAACCAAAGCAGTAAATATGTCATGCCATATAATTTTCAAGTGTTAAATGAAACCCAAAATAAAGACCCTGAAAACTCCCAAGTGGGTATCGACATCATGTATGGTTCCATAGTCCATTATCTATCCAGAATCCCTACTCATCCCTCCAACATGGGTCTCTTTCCCTTATCCTGTCTTGAAAACACGAAGTCTACTATGGTAACAATTGGCGGCCTGATTAGGGTGTGATTACAACTTAGTAGGCCACCACCAATGGTGTCTATAGTAATATCTAGTCTAATACAGTTTATGTAGTTGTATAAAGAATAAAAGAAAAAATAATGAAATTAAATAGGTTTCACATTTATTATTATTTAATTAACCACCTTATCCCTTGGGTTCACGGTAACACCCAGGCCAATCATACTTGAATCATCCCATGCTAGAGTCTAATCCATACACATAGGGATATTACAATTTATTCTTTCAAGGGATTTCATTATTTAGATTAATTTCAATTTCATTTTGATGCCCTGGAGCATTAGTCCGGGTACCATTATCACAAATACTTGGAGAATCAATCTAGAATTATTATCTCAGGTACTTGTAGTGTCATTCCAGCACCAATATCATGGGTACTTAGAGCATTAGTCTAGCACAAAAATCATAGGTACTTGGAGCATCAGTCTAGCACCAATTCACATGCATGCATAGAGGGCCAAAGACATTAGTCTGGAACCACATGGACGAGGAGAATCAGTTCAACACCCCCTCCACATTGTTTTCATTTACATATATATATATCATGGTTTCACATTAATAACTCGTTTATCAATCATTCTCAACATAGTGTACCATTTCATTTATAATAGATCCATTAAACCCAATTACCAACATTCATCTCATATCTCATTAACACTTACATGTTAATCCAAACAACCATTTATAACAAGTTAACATGAAAACACATTCATAATTATTCTAATTTTATAAACTCATTAATTCATATTTTTCATTCCATATTATAAATTTAAAATAAATTAGATCACCCCATGGGTTTCCATCATGCTCGGTCTCTTAATCTTCAATGGATCTAACGAGATCCGAGAAGGGTATCACAATTTCATGGGAATTAAATTCACTTATCCAATTTAAAATCAATTGAACAACATGTCAAGGAAATGATAAAATTATAAACACAATATCATTATCAATAATCTAGGAATTATCATATAGAACACCTACCTTAGGATTGTTGATGAACACTCACCCAACCTTATCCCTTAATTCAATGTAGAACAACCGAGAATGAAGAACAGCACTACGATCCTCAAGATCTAGGCTCAGATCTTCTTTCCTTCAATAGTTACAACCATAAAACATCACAATTCCCATTAAGAAACATGGATCTATCCATAACATATTAGATCTAAGGTTCCTGTAAAAAGAAAAAGAAGAGAACTGGTAATAATAGCCAGTAAAAAAGACTTAATGGTGAATCTGGATCTCCAAAAGGATTTGAATTGCCTAAAACTAACTCCCATATCAAATTTAAATGCCTCTCAATCCTTGAGAGAAAAAGGAGTTTGGAAAACTAAGTGATTAAGGGAAAAAAATAGTTCTCTAGATCTTAATTCAGATTAGATTCGTGAATTTCAGGCCGCCAACTGTACATCGCATGGTTAGGACACATAATTTTGAAAACCATAAACCAACCATGTGGTGATTAATGTATCAATCCAACCCTCACATGGTTGGCTCACACGGTTAGAAAAAACCATGTGCTAACCATGCATTTCCCCTCTATTCAGCATTTCATGGTTTCTCCTAAGCAACCGTATAATTTGAACAAACTATTTACTAGACTAGTTCCCACCATATATCCTTTCATGGTTTCCTGGAGGAGGCCACATGATTTGGGAAAATCATGTTTCAACTTTGAACTATCCAAAATCCCCCCCCCCCAAACCTACAAAACTCACCCGAACACACCCAAGACAAGCCCAAAAAAAGAGATTAAAAAAAGGTAAAAAGTACCTAAAAAATACGAGGTGTCTCACGAAAGGTAGGGATCTTACAAGATATCCCAAGGAAACAAAGGAATACTACATATACAATCCTTTAGATAAAAATTTAGTGGTTGAAAAATGTCCCACATTCCTTGAAAAGGATCATATCTAAAAAATAGATAGTGGGAGTGAGATAGACATTGATAAAGTCTAGGATCAAGATACACATGAATTGGTGTAGGAAAATATTCTACAAATCCTCATAGAAGAAGATATTCCAGAGACACAAGTATTTCATTGTATTACAAGAGAGGTTAGAGGATTATAATGGTATAGTTTTCTAGTCGCTGAGGATAGTGAATCATTATTAGTTGATAATAATGATCCTATAACCAATAAAGAAGAAGTAAGTGGCATGAATGTTTCTAAGTGGGAAGAATCCATGAATTATAAAATGGATTTCATATACAATAACAAAGTTTGTATTCTGGTAGATCCTCTATTGTATGTAAATCATGTTTTATATAAATGGTTATTTAAGAAGAAACTGGACATGGATGGGAAAGTTTATTTCTATAAGGAATGATTGGTTAAAAAAGGGTTTAAACAGTGTTAAGGCATTAACTACGATGAAACATTTTCACCAGTTTCAATGTTGAAATACATAAAAATTCTAATTTCCATTATGGCCTTCCATGACTATGATATTTTTCAAATGGATGTCAAAACAGTCTTCCTTAATGGGAACCTTCAAGAAGATGTCTATATGATACAATCTAAAGGGTTTATGACTCAAAAGGATTCCAAAAAAGTTTTCAAATTGAAATAATCCATTTAGGGATTAGATAAATAATCCAGGTCATGGAACATTCATTTTTATGAGGCTATAATAGAATTTTGTTTCATAAAAAATAAATTTGAGCCTTGTGTATTCAAGAGGATTAGTGGGAGTGCAGTGGTTTTTATAATATTTTATGTTTATGATATATTACTTATTGGAAATGAGATACCATTCTTACAGTCTATTAAGGATTGGCTGAATAATTTATTCTCCATGAATGACTTAGGCGAGGAAGTATATATTCTTATGATCAAGATCCATCGTGATAGATCCAAGAGGTTGTTCGACCTCAGTCAATGTATATTTATTGACAAGATACAGAAGATATTCAGTATAGAACAATGAAAAAGGGTATTTTTTCCAATGTTACATGACAGTAATATTTCTAGAAAAATGTTTCCTTAGGAACATTAGGAAAGTAAAAGAATGGAAAGGATTTTATACATGTAGGTGATTGGATTAGTCATGTATATTATGCTATGTACTATGCTAGATGTCACCTACTCCTTAAGTTTAGTAAGAATATATCATGATGACCTAGGTGACCACCATTGGATAGAAGTCAAGACTATCCTTAAGTATCTAATATGTACTAAGGATATTTTCCTACTCTATGGAGGAGATGAGGAACTAGTCATTAGAGTATATGCATATTCTAGTTTAAAAAAAATAAAAATGATCTGAAATCATAGAAGAGATACATCTTTACTTTGAATGGAGGTTCTGTGAGCTGGAAGAGTTCAAAGTATGCTTTGGTTGAAGATTCTACTGTAGATTTAAAGTATATTGCGACTTTTGAGGTAGCTAAAGAAGTGGTTTTGATATGAAACTTCATCCAATATCTTGATGTGGTACCTAAAAGAAAAGATCCTATCACACTCTATTGTGATAATACTGTAGTGGTGGACCTTTCCAAATATCTATGTTCAAATCAGAAGATGAATCACATACTTTGGAAGTATCATCTTTTAAAGTTTTTTTCTCAAATAGGTGAAGTCACTGTGAGAAAAATTTCCATGGAATACAGAATGTCAATCCCCTTGACTAAATCCTTGACTCAGTAGAAACATGAATATCATGTGAGGTTTAATGGATTGAAAGTCGTAGGTAGATGGATCTAGTACAGGTGGGGGTTTTTTAGAGTTGGTGTCCTAGGACCAACTGTTTATACTTTGATTACATGTATATTTGATGATTTGAATATTAATAAAATATATTGTTACATATTGTTCATTGTTCTGTATAATATTAATGTAATAATGTATTAGGGTATCTTTCATATTGATAAGTTCATAACAGCTCCCCATTATGATGATAACCTTGAAGTGTCATGACAATATTCATAAATATAGTTCTACAGTCAGATAATATTCTATGATGGGACACATAGAATGTGACTATCAAGTGTGAGTACTCATAAGCGAATGAGAGTTATTCTTAGGAAGTTTTCACTTGGTAATCTCCAAGATGAGAGATTATGGGAACTGACCTGCCAATAGGAATTTTTCATTTTTTGGTGTCATCAGATATTCCTATTTGTGAGCTTGTGTTATGGTACTTAGACTTTAATATTATTATTAATGTTTGTTACAACTTGCACACTTAGATTTATTTCTTAAACCATGATGATAACGGTTCATGTAAAAGTTGGATACATTGGGTGTGTTAGGAGTGATAAGTTATTAATGGATAATCTGATGAAGTATTTGTCCCTTACAACTTTATGTAAGTTAATATTTGGACCCTTTTATTAGAGTAGAAATATTGTATTAAATTCCATGGTCATGGTGCAATGACGTGTTTATTTCAGATAGTTAAAGAAAGACGTATCAAGCACATAGGTTGATGACACTAATGTGAAACTTTATTAATGATATATTGAGACAAAGGGGTCATATTTTATAGTGAGAGTTTTTATATAGTTATAGTCATTGTGACATTAAGTTTTTTCTCTTGGGTGTCTTAACTCATTGCTAGAAAGTAATCTTGGAATTTAGGCATGTCTACCTAATGGAAATGAGAAATAATACTATAGGGTCACACACTAAGTGGTTATATTGATCTTGATTAAATTTTAATTGAATTTAATTAATGGAATAAACATTATTATCTAGACTGAGGAACAATTTTATTCAAGTTTTATTAATATCTAATATTTTCAAGGTAATAAATATTTTACTACATGAATATTTGATAAATATTTATTCACTGGATTATGAATAAAATATTTATTTTATTTATTTATGAATAAAATATTTAATTAAATATTTATTCGGGTACTCAATTAATGTCGAGGAATTGGAGCGAACGAAGATCGTTTCTAGTGATGAATATTTATTGCAAGCTGGTAAATAATATTTGTCATTACATGAGTTGGTGCATGCCTTAAAATAATAATATTATTATTACTATTATATAGAATGGGGTTTAAAAATTATTATTATATTATTTAAGGGTCGATACATAGATAAATAATATTTTAACATAAACCCTAGCTTTATAAATAGATAGTTATTTCTATTGTATAGGGTTAATCAAGATTTGAGAATTGTTGTGCACAATGGAATTCTCTCTCCATTACTCCTATCCTCCTCTCAAGAATAAGAAGTGATAGAAAGAGACCTTCAAGCTCAAAGGAACTGCATGCGATCAATGCGAACAACGCAAGACGATCGATTCTCTGTTATAGCACCCAGAGATCAATCGGTGTCATTTAGAGATCAAAGGAGCATGTGTGGATCACTTCTAGAGGGATTCTATACTTGGATCCTTATAGTTCAATAAAGGTAATCTGAAATGGGTGCTTTGGAAGATGAACAACATCATCGAAGAATGGATCCTAAGTCAATGTAATTCATTTTTTCAGATTTAAATAAATTAACTGTAAATTCAACATGTAATATCCTCTATTGGGGTTTCAATAAACTCTGAGTAAAAATAATTTTGATTTATAACCCACCACCGGCGATTCTATTGTTCCCATAACCTTCAAAAATTATGTTGGTTATAGCAGTCACGTCATTGAAAATATTGCAAATGATCCATTGAACCGACAAAACCTTTCTGTTTATTCGCCCACCTCAATGTTTCTGCTGAACCTGGAACCATCGCATGATTGGCACACAGTTTAAAAAATTGTGTAGCGTGCATTAAATTCTTTGAAAATTAGATTTTAACTCAAATTAAGGCCCCAAAACTCTCATTTTTATCCTATTCTCCCATACTCGCTAACTCATCTCCTCTCCTAGGAATCCTTTGTGATTCCCTTTGATTTTGAGGGAAATTTTGATTAATCAAAGTTCATTGGATCCTCAGAATCAATAGTAAGTCTCTCATTTCTCACTTTCTTCTTAGATCTTCTCATCTTCTCTCACCTGGAACATTGGATCAAATCTGTTATGGATGGATCTATGTTCTATGATGTTTTTTGATGAGATCTTGATTGGATCTATTTAAGGGAAGAGGTTTCAAGGTCGGATCTAGAGGTTTTGTGTGTCATTCTCCATTTTCTTCAGTCGTTGAGTGGTAGGTGGCTTCTCTCACTTCTCTACTTATTATAAAACTGGAAGGCTTAGTTCTTATTGAATGTTTTGATTGGTTTTGCAAAGGAAATTTTGAATGATTTATTAAAGGGAATCCTTTTGGTTTATAATTTTAAAAGATGGATTTTAAAATTGTAGTTTTGGGAATATAGGAATTTGAATGACATTTGGAAAACCCATTTGTTTTATAATTTCAAATGGTGGGTTTAAAATTATGGTTTTGGTTCAATGCAAGTAAGTTGTTATTTAAAATGTTTAAAATAGAATAAATGGTTTATGTGGAATGATTTGACATGGGATTTGGGCATACATGGTTGTAGTGAGTTCACTTGCATTGGACGTGATCTTGAATAAAGGGTGTGTGCTATTAGGGAACCTAGAGATTGGTCACCATGTGAGAACTTGGTGGATCGATGAGAAACCACTCATGAGTATGAAATTGTCACCTGGCATGCATGTGTGTGTGTGTGTGTGAGAGAGAGAGAGAGAGAGACATGGAATGGGTATGCAAAGTGGAAAGAAAAAATGGAAAAAATGATTAATTCAATTGTTTTGCTTAAACTATTTTCTTATGGATAAATCGTTCTACTTTCAATTTAAACATTATTAAATAAAATAACTGTTTTGATTCTTCCCTTTTGATAAAAGCTATGTTTTTTACTGTGAGCTAATGGGTTCTTGTCCTAGCGGCGTGTGTTGGGAAGTCTTTGGGGATTACTTACTGAGTTTTATACACACCCCTTACCTGGGCACTTTGGTGCTTTTGCAAGTGTTGTGTATCAAGATATAGGTAAAGGCAATGTGATGCATTTCTCTAGTGATGCATCATGATATTTGTTTGGAGCTTGGAGTCCTCTCTTGGAGAGTTTGGAGTGTTGCCATAATAGTGTTACTCCATTGGGATGTCCCTTGGTTTCTTTGTGTCATCTTTTATTACTTTGTCGTTGTTATTCTAATGATACTATTTATTTAGTTCCCTTTTGAATTGTATCGTTATTACCCATTTATCATATAGTTAGATTGGATTTTTGTGTTTTATCGTGTTTTGTTGTGTTTGTTCTTCAGGGAAAATCACCCCTCAATGTTTTACTAAGCCCTTGGCATTTATTGTCGACTTTTGGTATCTTGGGGGTGTTACCTAAGGTTAGTAGCACCTATGACTTGGACTAAACCAATGGGTTGGGTAGGGGATGTTTCATATGCCTTCTAGGGGAGTATTTTCTATCAATGTAGATTCCACTTTTCATTTCAGTATTTTTCAAATTTCTTTAATGGTTAGAGATTCTAAAGGTGACATTATCGACGCTCCTTTAATTTTGTTCATTTCTAAATCTCTTGCTAATGTTCAACTGGTAGGTTGTATCACTTCTTTTCATTGGGTAAAGAATTGAAATCCTTGAAGATCTCATATTGAGATTGACTCCATTTATATTGTTAACTTTTTGCATCACTCTATATAGGTGCCCTATAACATGAGAAAAAATCTCTAAGAGGCCTCTTATGTCATTATTTTTTTGTAGGGGGCTTCAATTTAAATACAGTGCCCGTCGTGAAAACAACATAGTTGATTCTCTTGCTCAAAGTGATCATATTTCTTAAGAATGGTTGGATAGAAGCTTGTGGAACTCTATGTGTCAACAGGTATGTGTGATATTGCTTCTAAACAGAAGAGTTGTCCCTTCAATTCACATATGCTACACCAACATGTAAGAATTTGTTAAAAAATTTGTTGTTGCTCATGGGTTCCTTGGTTTTTCATAGATGTGTGTGGCTTTTGTGTTTGTGGCCTTCATGTTTGTATCATTTTCTTTTGCGGTTGATCAAGTACCATAAGTGGAGATACTCGATTGTTTGATTTTGTGGATATTAGGTTTGTGTCTAATTTTGTCAATAGATTTTCATGGATTTTACTTTTGAGGATATTGTGTTCAGGGTTGTTGTGTTTGGTGCCTTTTTGTGATAGCTCATAGTTCGTTGTTTTGGAGTTTTTCTAGCATGAAGGTTGTTGTTGTGTTTTGTGAGGGTTTGTGGTGGGTTGTGGTTGTTTGGGGCTACTCGGGTATGAAGATGGGTGACAGTCATTTCCTTCAACCTTATTATGTCTCGTCCACAGGTAAACTTAAGTTTGTTTTCTCTTTATTTTTGGCATGTTTTGGGTGCTTGGATCAGTGTATGTTCATATCAATGTTTGTTGCATTGTTTTTTTATGGTTTCTCAGATATTTTACCTTCTCTCTTTTTAGATAATCTTGAATTTTGTAAAGCATCCCTTCATGTATGTCTTTATGTTTGCAAATTTAACCACATTTTATTCACCTCCATTCACAAATGATAGCATTAATAAAATTGATCAAAACTCACATGCGCTCATTATTTATATATGTTGGGGCCACTCCCATTTGTGGGATTATTCAAATGGAGGAAGTCCATGGTCGACAACAGCTCCAACAGACAGTTTCTTCTTTGGTTTGGCAGCCCACCCAGGCGGCACCTACCGTTGAAGCAGCCAGCAGCGTGGAAGTTTTCTAGGGTTGATGAACCACTCCAAACCAAATGGACTACATCTTTTTCTTCTTCTTTAAAACAGGAATCAATCCCATATTTTTGTAATCTGTAACCAGTGATGATCCTCCAACGAACTTATCCGGAGAGAAATAGAACGACTCCCCCCCCCCTCCCGTGGACGTAGGCATCACTGCCGAACCACGTAAATCTCGTTGTTGATCCGTTTTCTTCTTTTGTCTGTTTATTTATTTACCACGAACCTCCGTTGCCCCAATAATATATATATATATATATATATATATATATATATATCTGTTTTATATCTATGTGTTATATTTATGTTTTATCTAGCTTGGCTCTTCAAAACGCATCCCAGACCTGCGGTTGATACCTTCTTCCGTGAAAAAATGGTTACGTCGCAAAGAGCATGCATAAAAAAAAAAAAAAAATTATACTCGATTTTATATATGTTGGGTGTTTTGTGAAGGTGGTTTTCCAGCTTTGTGGGTGTGTTTTATAAAATTTAAGCGAAATAATTAAGAAATTATTCTCTTCAAAGTAATCAAAATTGAAATTTTATAATTGGAAAAAAAATTAAAATTCATAAGAAATTCATTTCCAATTTTTCTATTTTGGAATATAATAGTCAATTGTAGATCGAACGAAAAAAAAAGACTTTGTCGTGAGTCTAAAAGAAAAAAAATTGGATTGAATTATGCAAGTGAATCAAATTTTGAATTTATACGTGATTATTATTTAAAGATATAATAGGTCATATATATATATATAATATAAAAACCTGTAAATCACAGCATCTTCGATCATTAAGATTCCGTGGATGGTGGGGTGTCCCAGCCAAAAATACAGTTTAAAAAACTAAAAAACGGATCACTCCACTAAAAAAAACTGTTTTTAAAAATATGTTATTATTAAAAAAAAATACACTGTTTAAAGAAACAATTTATTATAAAATACACTGTTTTTATTATAAAATGCACGGTTTTTATAAGTTATACACAGTTTTTATTATAAAATTCACAGTTTTAAAAACTATTTTTAAAAATAAGTAATTACAAAATAGACAGTTTTTATTAAAAAAAATACTTTTAAAAATAAGCTATTATTAAATTTCATACAAATTTAATCGTTTAAATACAAAATATTTTAATATTTAAATGCTTAAAAATGTTTCACTCAACTAAAAAAAAAATACTAGACACATAATACATGTACAAAACAATGATAAAAAAAAGACATTAAACGGAATATATGTTATGCGGTTTGAAGTCAATGAAATATAAAATATAAATCAAAATTATGATTATGAATTAGATATATATATATATATATATATAATACATATCCCATCCCATGGAACGAGGGATGACGACGTACCCATCAATCGATTAAGCAGGATTATGGAAATGGTTAATTTAGTTTTTATAGAGTTAAGGTAGTAAATTAAAAACCAGATTAATATTAAGGTAGTGCTCGGGTTGTATATTTAGGGTACCCAGGCCCGATTAAATTAATTATAATTAATTTATCTACTATTTTTTTTAAATGATAGTAAATTTATAAAATTTATTTATTCATTTTGAGTTCAGTTAATATTATATTTATAAATTAATTTTAAATTTGAATATGATTAAATTAATTATTATCAATTCATCAAATGTATATTTTAAAATGCTAATAATATAATAGATTTTTTTATTTAATTTGATATCCACTTATTTTAAATTTATAATTGAAATTTGAAATTTAAAAATTATAAATAAGTATTTAAATTGGTTACGGAAGTTAAACAGGAGGGTTCATGTATTTTAAATTTCAAAGGCACCCGATCTCTTGCAATCCTTACCTGAAGCATAAAAAAGAAAGAAAAAAATCTACAAAATGTTAAATATTTTGTATACATAATAATCGGATCACACATAAAATATGTTTTTTGCCGAAATATTTATATATGTTTTGCAAATATTTATATATGATATATATATCCACATGACATTTATATAAAAAATATCCACGAAATATTTAAAAAAAATATAAAAAATGTTTTTTAACACATGTTTCATGGGTAATTTATTAAAAAAGCATCCACAAAACGTTTATAAAAAAGTTAATAATAAGTTCTCACTATATGTTATTAAGAGAATTTATTAATAAACTACCCACAAAACATTTATAAATAAGTTAACAAGTAGGTTTTAATATACGTCCCAAGTATAATTTATTAATAAACTGTGCACATGACATCTATAAAAAATCAATACACAATTTTTAATATATGCTTTGTGGACAATTTATTAATATATCATCCACAAAAGCATTTTAAAAAACATATTTTTTTTAATATTTGTTGTCAATTGAAAAACAGAATGGAAGCTCCGATTGAAACCACAAAATATTTCAAAATCGAAATGTGAAGCCGAGATAGATGGAATTCGATTTAAATTTCATATGAAAAGTGTTAGATGATCGTAGATCTAGTGCAAAGGCGGCGGGGTGCGCAAACAAACACAAACATGATGCTAATGTCAAAATGATCAAAGAGATAAAAAGTTTAAGACCACCTAAGAATAAAGAGCCCTCATGATTTGAATTGACAAAGGTGGAGTTATAAAGTCCACAATTGAGACTTAGTCAACATGGTATTGATCTTTACATCAAGAGTTGGAGTATTCTCAAAAATATTATTTTATCCAATGGTGTGGTATTTAGATAACTCTAATATTGAGAGAATACCATGATCAGTTTTTTGAGATGATCATTCACGAGACTTGATGGTGATTTCGGGTTATATTTATTGTCAACATGCTTGTGAGTTGATAGGAGATTATTTAGAGATGATGTAAGGAATGAAATGATTCTATGGATGATAGAACCACAACGTTGCAGAGGCATAAAACACCATGGCAGTGAAAGATTTGTGAAAAAAATATGACATACCTAAAAACTACATCATGGTGTTTGTGAGAAAATGTTGTGTTTTACGTATTAGGGAAAAAAACCTAGTGAAAAAATGCCCATGGTTCATGAAGATCTTGGTTAATGGAGATTGAAAGGTATAGTTGTAAGTTTACCATGAGGAGAAGAAAACATCATGGTTTTCAAAAAACACAATGTAGTTGATGCAAAAGTAGTGTTTTGGTCATCAAGGTTTTGGAAAAATCCTCTGCCACTATGCTTAGAGAAAACATGTCTTGGTTCAAAGCGACTATGGTGTGGTTAAAAGTGAAAACACTTACAATAGACTGATCATAGAACTGTGATTATGAAACCACGCCATGGTCCATATCAACCACATCCTAGTCATGGTTAAAGATACATTTTGGAGAAAAAATGACCTCTGAGACTTGAGGAAGTATGAGATTTTCATTCTTGCTTTTCAGGTCTGTCTTTGAGCATAAAAACCATGTCATGGTTCATTGCAATATGTTGTGGTTTTGGATGAACTTAAATAAAAAAGGAGATTTATTTTGCATGATATGACAAAACATAGAGATAACCACCTGCATCGTCTTAGGAATAATCCAACGACTATTGGGGCCATGTTTGAGAGAAGAAGAAGGTTCACACATTGTCCATTTGTTAGAGGCACTTGAGGAAGGTGGAGGAAGATTATTAAATATTATCAACGCTCTTTGTTGATATTATTCCTTTGTATTGCATCTTTTATACTTGCGGGAGTCTAGGGACATCTTCTTTCTCTAATCGCTAAGTTATTTATTGACAATAAAACAGGAAAGTGTGATGGTGGATCACAACCATTAAACACCAAGGACTTCCAACTTGATAAAAATAGATAGCGAACCTTGAAAAGAAATATCTTGTTCCCGTGTACTTTTCTATCTCTCTCTCTCTCTCGATCATTCATCATCTTTCTCTACTTTGTTATTTTGAGATCATACACAATAATTGGCATGACGAAATTCATGAGAATTATAGGTAAGTATTTGGTTGCACTTATTCACCCCCTCTCAGCGCTTCTCGCTTTGCTTTCCTGAGGCCCTTTAATTGGTACAAGAGCATGGTTATTCTCATGGATCTTAATCTTTATTCTCCACTTTTTAGATACTGTGACGTCCCGACCTAGGAGCCACTAAACGGTGCCCCGAGCTGGTGGGTCACAGGGCCTCAAGCACGTCTTCTCGTATGCCAGAGGCTGCTAGCTAGCAGCGAGAGTTTGTGATGATATGATGGGGAGACTATACCCTCATAATCAGAGTAACACAAAAATACCCTAAATGAATACAAAATGGAATCATAATATAAACCAACAACAGAAGATAAATCATACAGACAACAATAATAATAATCAAAGGCAAAGGCAACATCATATACAAAATGACGTGTATGTCATGGAGCTATACAAAAGACATGTGATACATGATAACATGAATCCAGTACAATACATGTATCAAAAGCACAAAAAGACCAACAAGAAGCTATCTCCAGACAACATCACGAGCCATAGATCAGTCATGTGCTCCCCTACTTCTATGCATAATCAATCAAGCACTATCAAGAGGGTGCTTGCCCCTATCCCTACTCGCATCCATGAAGTCTGTCTGGGTACCCAATGGTGGCCCAAACAGGGTGTGAGATAACACTAAGTAGGCCACCACGAACAGTGTCTATAACAAGTCTAGTCTATGCATATAAGCTGGAGATGTGTGCAAACATAATAGGATTACAAGTAATAATAATAGAAGTGATACTGCCTAGTCTATCAAGTCTCACTATGATCAAGTAACTTAATGACAAGGGCTATTTGCAAAGCAGGTTAAGCATCATCAACAACCTTTGCCATGCAATCATGTATCAGGCCTACATGGGCTGGGATTCAAGGAGTAGAAATGTCCAAGGCATCCAAGTAAGCTAAGTAAAACAAGTAAATCAGATCCAAGGAGTAGAAATGTGCAAGACATCAGTAGGTTGGATCCAAGGAGTAGAAATGTATAAGGCATCCTAATGGGTCGATTAAACTGGATCTAAGGAGTAGAAATGTCCAATTCATCCTAATAGATCATCAAATCCAAGGAGTAGAAATGTCCAAGGTATCCTAAGAAAGTCAAGTAAACTTGATCCAAGGAGTAGAAATGTCCAAGACATCCAAGTAAGCCTGATCCACATAGTAGAAATGTCCATGACATCCAAGTGGGTCGTCAGATCCAAGAAGTAGAAATAACCAAGACATCCTAACCAATTCATTCACCATTTCATTTAATCATTTCATTAATCCCTTCATAATCATATTCAATCCAATTTATTATCCATTTCATACCATTCATATACAAATGAAAAGGTTCTATAAGGTGATTACAACCTTTAACAATACACTTAAGTACCATAATTAATTCTCAATAATGTAAAGTGAGCTCAACACACCCCATGGGTGGTATATTCACAGTCAAGGGAAGAACCCATCCCATGGGTAGTTTAGGTTGAGGTCAACAACCTCCAACCTTAAATAAAGGTGTCACGACATGTCTTACACATGAATTTAACATTTAACTCAAGGGTTTATTAATTTAGGAAGTAATGCCCGGAAATTCCGGCTTGAGGAACAACAAAAACAACATATAAACAGCCAAATTTTGAGGGAAAAGGTATAAAACACCTATCTTAAGCCTGTAAAGGAACACTCATCTAGTCTCAGCCTCTGATTTGATCTAGATTAGAAGAAAACTAAAGAACAGACAGATTCTCTAATAACAGGGCATAAATCCTGCACCAAAGTAGCATTGGTAATGATGAGATAAATGAAAGTAAGAAGGTAACATACTAGAGATATTACTGGTGGCGATCCAACGTGATAGACAAAATTTGAATCATAGGTCAAATGAAGAAACGATATCAAAGCCTAAGTTAGGCTTAAGGGAGATCTCCTACGGTGGACATCCTATGTGTGAGAGAAGAGATGCGAGGGATTCTATAAAAAATAAGAGGTCCTTCCTCTTTTTTAAAAAAAATAACCCAGGGCATTTTTATGGAATGTAAAATTTACACGCCATGTAATGTTTGGCTTTTCCCCTCCATGGAAAAATCATTACACACCATGAAAAGGGTCTGGATAGACCAATAAACATCATGTATTGAATACACGTTGTGTATTCTAAATACACTTTGTGTATTTAGTTTGTATACAACCTTTATCACCCTTCTTCCTTATTTCCAAAAACATACCAACCAAACTAAAGACTCATCTTCCAAGTCTAATCCAAAAAGAGTTTCAACAAGGGTTTACCAAAGGTTAAAAGGATCCACACCTCACATGAAAAGATACGATGTTATAGTCTATCCTTTTTAAAACAACTCATCCTTGAGTTTCCATTACAAGGGTGGTAAAACATCATTTGATAATAAATCCAGCCACTATGCATGTATGTTGGCTTTTCATACCCATGTCTCGTCCTGTATACGGTTATGTCGCCATAACACCCACGCTAGAGGATCTGACCGGCCTCAAAGAACCTTCATGTCACAATCAATAACATAGACATGATGCTCCTCAAAGGATACATCAACCTCCAAATCAAACTCCCTAGGATAAATAATACACGACAAATCAGAATGATATCAACAAAGCTGAGATACATGGTATACGTCATGCATAATCAACACAGGGGTGAATGAAATGACCTACTATAAAGGGCCTCATAAGGATCCATCTGTATGGTTGTCTGGAATCTATTATTATAAGTGAACATGATGAGAGGTAAATGTTTCTTCCAAGAACCTCTGAAATCAAGGACATATGATCAGTTCATGTCCTCCAAAACCTATATCATACGCTCATACTAACCGTCATTCTGTAGGTAATAGGCTGTACTCAGCAGTACCTATAAACCCAGTGCCCTCTGCAACCCATTCTAGAATTCCAATGTGAATCGATCATCTCTGTCTGATATGATAGAACATGGAACCCCATGGATGAATATGATCCCATGAATGTTGAGCCTCCTAAGCTTATCCATCGATAAGGTATCCCAAATAGGTAAAAAGTGGGTGAACTTTTTCAACCTTTCTTAAATCACCCATACAACGTCACTGCCCCAAGGTGATCTAGGTAATCCCATCACAAAATTCATGGTGACTTCATCCCATTTCCATTCTGAAATAAGTAATGGAATTAAAAGCTCATCTGGCCACTGGTATTCTTACTTCACCTACCGATAGGTGTAACACTGAGTAACAGACCCAATTATCTCTCTTTTCATCTATAGACACCAGTATTGATATAATAGGTCACGATACATATTGGTAAGACTGGGATGCACAAACCATATCAAGGAATGAGACTCTCACATTAACTCCTCTTGGAAATATGTAAGAACTCAAATGTGTTCATGAATATTCAATATGTCATTCTCATTAATGACCCAACCACATAACAAGTCATCTCTTACAATAATTTCTCGTAGGACCATGGCCTTAAAATCTGATAACCATCTCATCTTCACTCTCTCTAGAAGTGAAGAGGTACCTGATAATGATACAAGTATAGGATTCCCATGATTTTCTGGAACCTCCACATGCATCTTAGAAAATAAAGCCATAATCTTCCATTAATTACTGGACACCAGAACTACCTGTGTCTGAATCATTTTTCTTGTAGAATCGAAAACTACATTTCCCTTTCGAGTCATATAACCAAGTTCAAAGTAAAAATAATTTAGTTATTCAACCCACCTTCATTTCCTAATATTAAATTCATGTTGTGTAAAGATATACTTGAGGCTTTTGTGATTCGTATACACTATAAAATGCTTTCTTAGTAAGTAATTCATCGAATAGTGCAAGGCATGAACAATAACAGCTAACTCGGGATCATGCATTAGGTAGTTCCTCTCATGTGGCCTTAATTGATGAGACCTGTACACCATGACTCGCTCCTCTTGCATCAGAACTTCTCCTAGCCCGATAACTGGTGCATCAAAATACACTATATAACTTCTTTCTAGATCTTGAAGAATCAGGATCAATGTTGAAGTTGGTCTCCCTTTTAGCTCCCAGAAGGCTATCTCGTAGGCTTCATACCATGAGAAAATTATACCCTTATTAGTAAAGACCGTAATAGGTGTTGCTAAGTGTGAGAATTTATGTATGAAATGACTATAATAACCAGATAACCCCAAGAAACTTTGTATATAAAATACGTTCTCAGGATGCTCTTGGGGAACTATAACTCTCACCTTCTCTAAGTCAACTCATACTCTTATCTCTGAGATAATATGACCTAGGAAGTGGATTTTATCCATCACAAAGTTTCACTTTATGAGCTTAGTATATAACTGATTCTCTCTCAGTGTATCCAATATAATCTCAAGATGTTTGGCATAGTCGTGTTGAGTATGAGAATACACCAAGATTTCTTCCACAAACACCACTATAAACAAATCCAGATAAGAATGGAAAACTTCGTTCACCAGTGCCATGAAAATTTCTGGCTCATTCATGAGACTGAATAACATGACCAAATAATTATACAAGCCAATATCTACTGCATAATTTTTTATGTGGTATAGATGTTGGTATAACACACACCTTATGATAACCCAATCTTAGATCAATCTTCAAGAACACTCTAGATATTGGGATCAGATCGAAGAGATTATCTATTTGGGGAAAATGATAACAATTATTAACCATAAAATGGTTAAATTTCTAGTAATACATACATAAATGAAGGGTTCCATTTGCCTTCTTGAAAAAAAGGACTGGTGAAACCCATAGAGAAGTACTAGGTCGTACAAAACACTTTGCTTCCAAGTCCTCTAGACACCTCTTGAGCTCCTTCAACTTAGTAGTAGCCATCCTATAAGTAGGAGTGGATATTAGTGTAGCACCTGACACTAATTAGATGGAAAACTCTACCTCTCTCTTGGGAGGTATCACTGATTTTTTTGGAGAAAACGTCCCCAAAATGATCTAACACTAGAGGGAAATACGTCTGACGTTTTCCTTGATCATCCAAATATAATATAACAATCTATATTGTTATCTCACTCATCCTGAGATGCTCAGGTCTAGCTTATCTTGCCTAGACATCCCATTCACCCTTGTGAATAAAAACCCCACCCTCTGGTGATGTGAAGGTCACCCTTTACCAATAAAAGTCAACATAAGCATGATAGGAAACCAATCAGTCCATCCTAAGAATGATGTCAAACCCCATCATCTTGAGAAAAAAAGGTACCATATGAAGAGACACCCACCTATCTCAAGGGGGAACTCCCTAAACTAGCATACACTCTCCGATAAAAGCCCCAAAAGAGTATAAAGTTTCATCACACCACCAAAGAATTGAACATTGAGATCAATACTCTTCACAACATGAATAGATATGAAGGAATGAGATGTAACTGTATTGAAAAGAGCACATACTAACGTAAAGGCTACCAGAATAGTACGTATCACTATAAATGATCCAAATATATTCTCTTCAGGTATCAATTGCAATACATACATTTATCCTGATATGCGACCTTGAGATATAGCCTGACTACCTTGAGTAGTTATGCTCTATTGGAATTGTAAGTCTAGTGTCTGGATACCTCAACCATGAAAACCACCTCAGCCTGACTGAATTATCACACTCCAACTCCCTACCTAAAGTGAAGCTATTAAACCTGCTCCTGTACATGGATTCAGTGTTGACCCTCTCTCACTGGATACTAGAGGAAATGTCCTAAATAAGATTCCCCATCCTACCTCAGGCTCGGCACTCAACTGGGTTTCTATAACACTAGCTCCTCATGTGTCCCTGTCTCCTGCATTGGTGTTAGAAAATAGAACTAAAAGCACTCATGATCTGGTTGGTATTACCCTAATGAGAGTTCTCAAAACGTCACTTCCTTCCTCCTGACACCGCACCACTGGGTCGAGAAGCTGAACTACCCTGCTCTACACCCCCAGATTCCCTCAGGATACATTTAGTAATAAGCATCTAATTTACTATTTTAGTTATGGTTGCAAGACAAAAGACATTCACCCGTGATCAGATGTCATACATGAGACTATACTCAAATCACCTAGCTTTAGATAACTCATCACCTAGAAAAATAGGTGTGAAAATTTGGAGCTCCATGAAATGGGTAGAATAGTTCATGACTCATAATGTGCCCTACTACAAGTGCATAAACTCGCTAGCTCTATCAGACCTTAACATCTCAGGATAAAAATAATCATAGAAGTTCATATGAAAATCTATCCAAGCCATATAATGATGATGATTCATTTGAGTAATAAAATTACACCATCTTTTGGTGGACTCCCATATCATATATGTAGTGAGATTCACTCTCCTCTTGAGAGGTGTCTCAAGATGATCGAAAATTGATGGCATGACCTCTAGACATGAATCTACAACCTATGTTCCGCCATCCCCTACAAACATGGGAAGGTTATGCTATTGAAACTCACACATAAACTCTTCTATAGTTGTGGTAGGTCATGGGGATCCCTGATTAGTCTTCATAAATCATAGGAAACCCTCTCAGAACTAGGAATCAACACACATATTAGGCATAATAGGAGATGCTGTAAGTGAAACTATGGGAGGTTCTACAGGTAGCCTAGGGCTCACCAACTGTAGAGCATGGTCTCAACCACCCTCCTGGTGAACCACTAGAGGCCATCGTGGTGGAATGTATCTAAAAATTCCAAGCACACACATCATAAAATATTTGGTAATGACAGGATCACAAATATACAAGTAGGATAGACACAAGCCTTTCTAAACACAAGTCACACCCCTATGAATTCCCCCAAATCCAAGTCTAGGTGACATATATATCATAATATAAGAAAAATAAACTTTCTAATTCCCACTACCATGGTTGGTTCAGGGTAATGTTCCCTGCTATAAGTCCATGTTCTTGGTATACAGAGTTTCAATTGCAATCTATAGAGAAAACACCCTTTAAATTGCAATTGGAATCCCCATTTAGCAGTGGCCATTAATTTTAGAATTAAGTTTCATTTAAATTCATTCCCATTTATATAGAAATTATCTTAAATGGTTTAATTATATGGATCACCACCTCCAATTTATAAGGCACCATACACCATATAAATTGAAGTGTAACATCCATTTAATGACAACTAATTATTTACCAAGACCCTGCATTAAACATTAGCATAATATCATGGACAGAGCAATAAAGTCATGAAAACATGCTACAAAAAATTCATGTAGTAAGTAAATGTGGCATGGAATAATGCATAAAATATAAGTCCTCAAGTTCCTATCATGATGCATAGTGTATTATGTCCTTTCTGTATCAGCCAAGGGTAAAAATCCATAGTCACAAAGAACATGAAATATCATGCACATCACCCAATGATGAAATCAAGGAAACTATAACAAGAAAAAACCATAACATCATATGCCATCCTAGGAAATTTGGATTTTACCTATACATGGGTTAGATACTCCCATTCACTACTCATTACAAAACTCCGACCCATTTCTAATCTCATGTCTAATATTCCCAAACTATAAGACAAAAGAAAATAAATTCCTTTCATACCACTTTGAGATGTCCCGACCAGGGATCCACTAAATGGTTCCCCAAGCCGATGGTTCACAAGGACTCAAGTGTGCCTCCCCATATGCTAGAGACTTACATCTAACAATGGGGGTATGTGATGACATGGTGGGGAGACTATACCCTTATAATTAGAGTAACACAGTAGTACCATAAATTAATACAAAGTGAAAGCATAATATAAAACAACAACAAAAGAAAAATAATCCAAACAATAGTAATAATAATAAAATACAAAGGAAACATCATATACAAAATGATGTTTATGTCATGGAGCTATAAAAAATATAGGAGATACATGGAAATAGGCATCCAGTACAATACATGTATGAAAAGTACAAAAAGACCAAAACAAAACTATCTACAAAAAACATAACAAGCCATAGATCGGTCCTATTCTCCCCTTATCCTATGAAAAATCAATAAAGCATTGTCAAGTGGGTGATTTTCCTTATCCCTACCTACATACATGAAGTTTGTTCGAGTACCCAATGGCGGCATGAACTGGGAGTGAGAAAAGACTCAGTAGGCCACCACCAATAGTGTCTATAACAAGTCTAGTGTGTGAATATAAGCTAAATAAGTGTTCAAATATAATAGGAGTATATGTAATAATAATATAAGTGATACTATCAATTCTATCAAGTATCACTATGATCAATAAACTAAATCATAAGTGATATTTATAAAGCATGGTAAGCATCATCGATGGACTACGATGTGTAATCATGTATAAAGACTATAGGGGCCAGGATCCAAGGAGTAGAAATGTACAAGACATCCAAGTAATCTATTTAAAATAAGTAAATCAGATCCAAGGAGTAGAAATTTCCAAGGCATCCTAGCAAGTTGGATCCAAGGAGTAGAAATGTCCAATACATCCTAATGGGTTGAGTAAACTAGATACAACGAGTAGAAATGTTCAAGGTATCCTAATAGGTCATCAAATAAAAGGAGTAGAATTGCCCACAACATCCTAATTAATTCAAGTAAACCAGATCCAAGGAGTATATTTGTACACACACATCAAGGTTCCCATGTAGGGGTGAGTATAAACCTAGTAGCACACCACCAATTTTTCCTTAAAATAAAGTGAAAATTCATATAAAGGTATATTAAAGGATAGAAATTAAATGAAAAAACAATCAACCTATCATATGTTGGAATATTGTGTGCTAACCACGCGACCAAGAGCCTCAACTATACCTTCTTTGACTCTATTCCAGAAGGAATGTATCATACATTGCCACATATCATGTGACGTCATGGACCTAGTTCACTCAGAAGTAATTGAATCCAATTGTCCACATGACCTAAAGTGCACCTCCCCATATTCTAGAGGCTTTTGAATAGTAGAAAGGGTCCATTATAGAACAATAGAGAGATTATACCCTCATGGACAGAGTGTAGAAAAAAAGTATAATCATATCAATCAATAGCGGAATCATGAAATATAACTGAATATTAGAAGAGTAACCATCCATCATATAAATAACCAAGTAAATAACATACATCAGTGTCATATATAAAAATGATGATCATGGAATGATATGCAAAAACAAAATACAAGGGAATCAGGGAAACAGACATATACAACATGTTTTACAAAAATGAACAAAATACACAAGGCTATCTCCAGTATCATCTCAAGAATAGGCTAGGTACCACCCCCCGTACACCATCATAGCATGATAATAAATCATAAAAACATGTCTCTTACATTTTCCCTACCTGCATTCATGAATTATGTATGGGTACCCAATGGTACCCCGAACAGGGTGTGAGATATACTCAGCAGGGAACCAAAAATGGTGTCTAATCCCATTCAGTTTGTGTGTATATAATAATCAGTGTGAAGGTAACAATAATATTAGTAAATGAAATTAAGTAAATAAATAACCCACATAGGTTTTAGTTTCCATGGAACATCCATCCTCTACAACCTGCTTCGACCAAATATGGAAGATCTATGAGTAAACAATCAATCATGATTAATATATAATTAAGTCTCATGACCCATATCATATCCAAGGAATCCACCATGATTTATAACTAAGAACATTATGTATAATAATCCCATCATAAAATGAAAGGATTCTTCCAAATCCATGCCTTTTCATTAGACTGGAAGCCACGTTATGTAATTAATTCATACTAAATTTTATGGAAACCTGAGGTCATCCTTGGTGTTATTAATTTGAATCCCAAGTATTTCTCCAAGAATAACATGAACCCATCACCTTAAAATCCCATAATAGTAATTCCTCATAGGAACCCAGGTATCACTCTAGGTGTGGTATAAAATCACCACCCTTTGAGTCTGTCCTTGGCAGTCCATAATGGGATACCAAGTGTCACTCGTGGTGTATGTAATGATCAACCCCTAGATTATGCCCTTGGTAGTCCACATCATGAGTCTAAGTATCACTCAGGTGTATATAATATATCCACCAAGTGAGTCTATACACGACATTCATATGATAACCCATGTGTCACCCACGACACATGATAGTTTCATTTACAATTATTTTATAAAATAATCCTGATGAGTATGTTTATGGTGTTTTGAGTCAGAACTCATGTTTCAATATCGGCATGAAATATGAATGGTCATGGGACCAAAGTATAACCATACCATTTAAGTTCACATTTAATTCAATTGACTATCACATTTATATATGCAATTAAATCACCTTATAAGGTGTCTAAAATCATATCCTAGTCTTAGAAGTCTTAGCATCACATGAATCCTCCCATTCATCTTAATTGGTAAATTTGGTTTTAAAGACCATCTCAAGCCTAAGAAAGAAGAGACAATGGACAAGGGAAAGGGGACATGGTCTTCCATTCCATCTTTCATTTAATACAATTCACATGTCAATTATTTCATTTAACATCCAAAAAACAAGGGTCAAAATAACACACCTTAAAAGTTTAATAAAATTAAAAGGCCACAATTGGTAGTTTTTTCGACAAACTAGGCCTGAATACCCTCTAAAAGTGGTACTCGACCTGAATTTCCACATACCCTAAGGGAATTTATAATCCCCATGAGCTCATGACTAGTAACTAGTCATCAAACAAAAATTAGAGGGAACAATTTTTCCCAACCTAAAGAAACAACATGACATATATATACAATAGAGATAATAACTGAACAGATGATATATATGTCATAACTGAAAGAAAACTGAAAAAAATAAAACATCTAAAAATAATATAGAAACACCTCTAAGTGAAAATTCCAACAACAAATAACTACCAAAATAGGAAAACAAACACTCCATGTGATAGTGTGGGTAAAATCCCACTATCTCACCACCAGCTACTAAACTCAAACGAAAAAACAAACTCGCTACCTCACCATGGTCCATTGCCTTTCCCTGAATTAAAAGACATAATAAGGTCTAAACACCATCAAAGATGTGTGAATGGTGTGATTTAACAATATCAGTAGGATCCCACCCAGGTGTTCCATAACAAGTCTCTATACAAATAATACAAACAAGCCTGTTGGGAAAAAATTCCTCAAGGTAACATTGCAGTATTTTTGAGTTGGTTGTGTTTGTTGAAAAAAAAGGTTTTCTTGGTGAATTTTCAAGTACCAAAGATTTTGTTGACAATCTATATTGACAAAAAACCATGAAAAAGTAATGGACGATCTGGACGCGGTACAAAAGAACAGATACAAGGTGGTGCTGTTTTCCAGTATTTTCAAAATTTTTGGGATACAAAATTTGAAGTTTGGTGAGAATCACAAAAAGTGGATTTCCTTGAAGATATAATAAAAATATAGAAAATTCATGAGTTTCGTGAAGATGGGCTTCTTTAAGTGGATTTCACAGAGATTGGAAGAATTTTGATGGTGAGCTCTGTGATTACGACGAGCTTTGCAAATGACAAAGATAAAGAGCATTGCGAGGGAGCATTACAGCAGTGACACAAAGGAATTGATGGAATGCTCTGTGATTACGACGATATCTGTGATCTGAAAATTTCTGTGGGGCTTCCCGATTTAGAGAGAATTTCAGAAGAAATTTCAGAGCTTTTCGATTTGAGTTGACGTGGTGCTAACCATGCATGTAAGGTTCTCAATTCAGTGGAATCGTCTATAAATAGACCTTGACCCCATAAAGAAAAGTAGAGAGATCAAATGAAAAACCTTAAGCTATCAAATTGCGAAGGAGATTCGTGGAGTAGGGAGTTTTGTGAAATAAAAGGGAATTCACAAAGTTAGTTGAGCTCTGTGATGGGAAGGCACACTACGAAGGCTATTCTGGATTTGTGGAGGACGTGCGCTTCACGAAGGCTTATCTAGCTTTGAAAAATTACAAAGACCAGTGTGAGATATGTGAAGAAGTGAGCTATATGATCTAGAGAGCTCTGCAATCTACTGGGCTTTGTGAACCTATTATATTTTCAAACCTGTGAGCTTCACGAAGAGGTTGGAGAATTGCGAAGTCTTGTTTGAGCTTTGCAAAAGTGGGAGCTTCTCGAAGGTGGTGTGATTTGCGAAAGAGTTTCAAAAGGGATTTCCCAGTGTTCAGTGGAAAAGTGGTATTTATCTGTGGATGAAAGTGGAACTTCAAGAGAGCATCTATCTACAGTTTAGGATGCATGTATTCATGAAAATTAAGAGACCTATAGGTCTATAAACTATGAGTGGTTCCTTTCTAGAGTAGTGAGCAAAGGAAGAGGAATAAGGTGATCATTTCTATTGGAAGTGAGCCAGAGAGAGAGGAATAAGGAGTGACCCTTGGGAAGCAGTGAGCTAACCCTAAACATTGTAAAGGTAGTGATCCTTGGCATAGAAGTGATCTAGCCCAAACATTATTTTTAGTGAGCTTTAGTGGATTTGGTACAACGGTACATCATCATTGTATACTCCTTGGATGTAGCCCAGTGAGGGTGAACTAAGTAAACATCTCTGTGTCTTCCTGCTTTCTTCCCTACATTTCATCCAAAGCATCATCATCAAATAAATAAGGAAATAAAAAGATCAACGTTAACACATAAGTGAAAACAAAGTGACCCTTATAATATTGAGGTCAAGATCCAGTGGGGCATGAAGAATTTTGAAATAGAATATCCATACCCTAATTCACCCCTCTATCAGGGTATCAAGACCCCTTTTGGTCCTAACAAATCCCAACTTTAAAGAAAACATGGAATGGTAAAAAGTTTATAGTTTTTATATTGAAAGCATGAAAAACATTTAATTTTCCCCTTTTCCACATTTCCAAAATAAACTTGGTAAAACAATTTCAATGAATTTCATATACATCATCAATTATATGAAATCAAACTAAATCATGTATTACATATCACATCATATCCATGGAATTATAATATAAATAGTAAAAGGAAAAACAAGATAAATCACATGTAACATCACACCAAGGATCACACTAAGTCATAATGACTAGGACACTCGTACCCCCAACATAGACAATCATGCGCACTAAGCCCCCAGATATATGCATTGAATCTAGGTAGCATAGGAACACCATAGAAAGTGAACCCTACCAATAATATATATCAATTACATAGAAAAATTAGTCTAGGGAGAAGATGAAATCCCTACGAGCAACCCCCAATAATATCAACAGATGAGGCCGATTGCCACATCTTCCACCTAAGTACCCAAGACTTCCCATGTGCTCTATTTTCCAAACCATTTCATTCAAACCATTATTTAAAAATCATTTTATAAAACCATTTCATTATGCTTTGAAAATAAATTTCTTTCATCAAAATAAGGTAAATACCATCTTTTATAAAAACCCATTTTCTATACACACAATTCAAAAAAAATCATGACATTTTTTTATAAAATACTAGAACAATAAAGTTCATATGAAATAGGCTAGAAATGGAACCACCTACCTCAAAATTAGGGTTTCACACACTCGAAAAGGGATCCACCAATAAGGAGGATCACAAAAACGAAAAAGGAGGCACTAGAATCAATCTAGACACCTCAAAATTGATTCAACTAAACCAAATAGTTGATAGTGAAGGTAATTCACAACACAACTCAAAGAACAAACACCAACTGCACCACAAACAACAAAGGAATGACCCCCAAAGGAAGACCGCACAACACATCAAGAAGAAAACACCAAGAATCAACACCATAGATCAACGGTTTTGATAACATAATGAAATGGTGCTAACATGATCAAATCAACAAAAAAGAATAAATGATCTCTTAATTGGAGAGATGAAATGCAACCACCCTGATAACCCAACACCGAATGAATCAATCTGGAATGAAAATAGGTCACCAAAATCACCATAGAATGATTTTAGGTTGAGAGGGAAGAGAACTGTAGAATAATGAATGAAAAATCATCTGAACAACATCCTAAAATCCAAACATGTGACATTCACATGGTGTGTAATCCTTTTACATGCCATGTAGTCCATGGGTTCTATATACACCAAAAAACCCATCAAATTTTTATTAGAACCCTGATTAAACCATTTAAATGACATGTAAATGTTACTCAGTGTGTAATCCTCCACATTGTGTATTCAACTCATAAAATCTTCCTGGCGATCATTGAACAGTGTGCATTCATTTTACACGGTGTGTAATAGTCCAACAGAGTGCAGAAACTCTAGTTTTCTAGTAGAAAACACTATAAAAAACACTAATTAGGGATGTTTTAAAATGTTTCTAATTCATTTAACGAGGTTTCTAGAAAACTTCACTAAATGAAGTGTCTCCAATTTAGTGACACCTCATTTACTGATGTTTTTTAGAAACATTGGTAAATAAAAGTTACTAAATTAACGACGTTTATAAACATCGCTATTTAGCGACACCTTATTTACCGAAGAAATGTTGGTAAATAAACATCAAGAAATTATATATGTTTATAAATGTCACAATTTAGTGGTACCTAATTTAACGACATTTTTTAGAACTGTTGGTAAATGAAACCTCATTTATCGACGTTTCTAAAAAATTTCAGTACTTTTTTTTTTAATTTAAAATTTTTGGTATTTTTTTCTGAAATTTATAGTTTTTTTAATTAAAATAAAAAATCCCACCAGTCCCATACCTCTTTTCCGGACCCAAACCCTGCCCCCACCCTCCCATCCGTCCCATTCCTTTGACCAACCCCAACTTAATACACGCAGCACGCCCGTCCCATCCCGTCCAGCATCCCATTCCACCCTCCCATCCCATTCCTCTGCCCGAGCCCAACCCTCCAATACATGTAGCACGCCCATCCTATTCCTATGACCTACCCCAACACCCCTCCAGTACACGCAACACTCTAACTCCACACAACATGCCCTAGACATAGACAACAAAAATTACTATAAGGCCCCAGCCTTAAACCTTACTTAATCTTGAGTTATTACAAGATTACACATTGAGGATCTTTTCGGGTTTAGAGTTTTAGAGAATTAGACCATAAAACTTGCATTACATTCCACATATAAACAAAGTGGTTACATAACGATAGTATTATTCATTCCCATCAATGGAAACACATTTAAAATAAAACATGGATTATTTCTTGACACATCCTTGACTCTATCATCTTATCATGTACCTTTCCCTTGGCCTGTGAAAAACATTTCAAAAACATGGGATGAGCATAAAAACTCAGTATGGGTTATAAAAAAAACATGGAAAGGAAACATGAGTTCATATATACATAAGAATGAAATCATACTTTACCCATAAAACATAGGCACTTTAACATACCTCATAAAATCATGAATAAATCATAGAAATCATAATACGTAAAGGTAACTTGAGGCATCCATAACATTCTTACGTAGGGAGTAACCCTCTTGGTTACGTTTGGAATACCCATCACAGTATATTCTCTAAATCTCTTCGGAGAAACCTTAACGTTTCACTCCTTCGCGTTACCTAATGCATTGGAGAGCTATAACGGGCTCCCCGCCCTTAGTTTATCACGGAACCACCCGTCTTCATAATAATGCCCAAGAACCATAACATAATCATATCACATAAAACATGCATAAAGGAAACATAAAATTTCCACATTTCAATCACGAGATATCAATACAACACATTGATATAAAAACATTATGAAAACCATTTTCAATACCAAAATAACAGAAAAGTAAAACATGGTATTTATTTTTCTTTTAAAAAAGAAGGTATGGCTTGTAGAGGAAGCCGAAACTCAAATAACGGTCACGACGGCGGAGAAGTCGTTGTCCCTGCATACGTACGACAAAAACATTCCCTTTTGTCATTTAGTAAATGCTTTGTATAAAAAAGATTCCTTTTGAATAAACGTAAAAGTCAAAGGGGTTTATACACCGTATAAAAGAAAGTTGTGTATAAAATAAAATATGCCTCAATGAAAGGAGATTGAGACGAAGTCCCATACCTCGTATCCGACTTGACCCGACCGTTCTTTAATCTCCTGAATAATAAACTTGAGTTAATCTCTACTTGCTTATGAATCTTTTTCAAGTTCATTATTCCTTTTATACCATGTTATGAACATCATGTAATCATTTAAGTTAATAATGTTCATTTTGTCGGTATTTGGTTCTTAAGTCAAAAATAGACTTCTTACACTTACATGTTGTTAATTTGGTCATAGGTTCGTTATATCCAGAATGGTATTCATGATGTAGATATCATATATGTCATATATATCCAGTACATACATGCATTTATAATATTACATCACATTTAGAGGTAAGAAATGAAATGCACCGTTCATGGAGACGGTAAGCCGTACGTACGCATGAACGCTACTTTCATTTCTATTTCGTATTTTATAGAATGGAATCATAATGATATAAAGGTATATTATAATTCCAGTATAATATCATATATAATATCATAGTTCCATCCTTTATATGTCCCACATATGGTATTAACGAATCAAATCACTTTTAGGGGGCGGTAGTCCGCACTTCCTAAAATGAAGATATCGTGTTTACCCATAATGGAAACCATAAAGGTATGCCCAAAATGAAAAAAACAGAAGCTTAAGGAAAACATAAACATATTATATATCATATATAAAAATAGTGACATCATAATGGCCACCTTTGAAGGTGTTAAATGAGTATTGAACAATCATCGTTTCGGGAGGCAGAATTTCGCCATCCACGGAAACCGTATGTTCTTTAACCATTTGATGTAGTTGTGTGAGAGTGTAGCTCAAATATATCTTATAAAAACATCCTAGTATATTGAATATACTGTTGTTGTTACAAAAGGAATAAATAAAAAGAGTTTAGGGGGTTGGAGAAGCAAAATAAAACAAATGAACATGAGAGAATGAATTACCTTTAAAAGTGTAACTCCTTTTGATTTGAGCCTAAAGGCTTCCTTTGAAAGGATTCTGCCCAAAGGGAATCCTCTAGGATGAGTAGAGGGATGTGGAGAGAGTAAATGGGCAGGTTTTGGCCAAGCCAAAGGCTTGTGGAGTGTGTGAAATGAGGTAGAGGTGGGGGCCTTTTATAAGAGGAGAGGAGGGGCACTTTTGGAAAGTAAAGAAATATTACTTTATTTGAAAATGTGTTTCGGTTTTAAAAGGTCCCACATTGATATAATTCGTGGATAAGTTGATAAGGGTTCGAAATCCACTCATCCAATTGGTTTTGGCCATGTGTAGTTCATAGATTTTACATTATCTTTCCATTTTATTTAAATCGTCAAATAATGATGTCATCGCTGCATCATTATTATGTCATAAATAATTTAATTTATTTAATGTCTAAAAATCATAAAAAAATACTATGATGTAGGAAATATTTTTAGCTTTCCAATTACTATTTATAATCAAATATCTGATCTTTATAACCCCATGTGAAAATTGTTTTCGTAAAACATCTCTTGTTTGTGTCATTTTTACTTTAACATTTAATAAAAAGTTATTTATGCCATTTCCAAACCAAAGTGTCTCCATGGGGTCCCCAAGTTGACCCATGGCTTGTCTTGGTCGGCCATGACACAACCAATAAGGTTGGGACATGTGTCTAGGTCATTTCCTATTATTAAAGCATTATTTATACCTTAAACTACCCTAATTACCACTAATCGCGATTAAGAACTTAATAAGTTACTATTCACCAAAAAATTATTTTAATCTCATTGAACCACATTTTACTTCTTAATGACAACCATGTATGTCGGATTTTCAAAATTCAATACACATTAGTGGTAAACTTTCATTTAACTGAAAAATCAGTTTGCTTGATTACCACTTAGTGGTTTCACTATTCATCAAAAATTGAAGTTTTTCAGAAAATTACCAAAAATTCACCCTAAGCTATATTTGATATTCCGAATTCAAAAATGAAGTCTATTTTACAAAATTCAAATCATATAAGTCACATTAATTAATTTAATAATTAATTCCCGCTGCCAGAGAAAATAGCGTGTTTTTACAAAACAATAAGTATCAAAAGATTGACACCAGTTTAAGTCTAATTTCAAAGTGAAATTGATTCCAATGACCACCATTGGATAAAATGGTAAAAAATATTATAATTTCACTTCAAAACCAATTCAAAACATAATCTAATCATCTAAATAAATTAGATTAAAAAGCAGTTTTGATGTAAAATGCAGTATTTTTCACTATTCATTAAAAAATGAACATTGTCTGAAAAATACCAAAAATTCACACAAGGTAAATTTTGATGTCCCAATCATAAAGAATAAGTTTATTTTGACAAACATAGTTTATAAAATTTTCAAAAGATAGATTCAAAAATGGTTTGCCATCAAAAGGCAGTAAAACAATCTTTTAAGAATATTAGTTTATTCCATGCATAAGATTGTATTTATTTTCATTTTAAGCCTCTAAAACACTATATTAATCATTAATAGACATGGATAAAAATATCTATTATTCATTACTTACTTGGGATGTTACATCCTTCCCCCCTTTAGAAAATTGCGTCCCCGCAATTTATTTACTTATCGAATAAATGGGGGTACTTATCCCTCATTGCATTTTCAGATTCCCATGTTGCCTCTTCAATCATGTGGTTTTTCCACAAAACCTTTACCTGCTTAATCACCTTATTCCGTAACACTTGCTCCCTGTGGTCAAGAATCTGGACCGGTTGTTCCTCATAAGATAGGTTCTCTTCCATCTGAACTACCTCTGGACTCAAAACATGAGATGGATCTGGCATATACTTTCTCAACATTGAAACGTGAAAAACATTGTGTACCTGAGATAAACTCGGAGGTAAAGCCACTCGGTATGCAACTGATCCAACTCTCTCCAGAATTTCGTATGGTCCAACAAACCTTGGACTCAACTTTCCTTTCTTACCAAATCTCATCACGCTTTTCCAAGGAGAAACCTTGAGAAAAACATGATCACCTACCTCGAAAGATAGATCCTTCCTCCGGTTATCCGCATAACTCTTCTGCCTGCTCTGAGCTGTTCTCATGTGTTTCTGAATCAGCTGAACTTTTTCTGCCATCTCTTCTACCAATTCTGGTCCCATCAACTTTCTTTCACCCACTTCATCCCAGAAAGCTTGAGTTCGACACCGCTTCCCATATAATGCCTGAAATGGTGCCATCTGTATACTGGAATGAAAACTGTTATTATATGAAAACTCAACCAAAGAAAGATGTTTGTCCCAACTTCCCTGATAATCCATAGAACAAGCTCGTAGCATATCGTCCAATGTCTGAATTGTTCATTCTGACTGCCCATCTGATTGAGGATGAAAAGCTGTACTAAAATTTAATTCAGTACCCAACGACTTCTGAAGGCCTTTCCAAAAGTTAGAAGTAAACCTGGGATCACGATCCGATACAATGGAGAGAGGAACTCCATGTAACCTGACTATCTCTTTAAGATACAAACGGGAAAGTTGATCAAGAGAGAAAGTATCTCGTATAGCAAGGAAATGAGCAGATTTGGTCAAGCGATCAACAATAACCCAGATTGCATTATTACCTCGAGATGTCTTCGGTAATCCAACAACAAAGTCCATGGATATATTCTCCCATTTCCACTCTGGCACTGGTAAAGGTTGAAGCATCCCTTTCGGTAACTGCCGCTCTGCTTTAACCTGCTGACAAGTCAAACACTTCACAGTAAAATCAGCAATGTCTCTTTTCATTCCATCCCACCAGTAATACTCCCGCAGATCTCTATACATCTTAGTACTGCCCGGATGAACTGAAAACAGAGAACTATGAGCTTCACATAACAAATCTCTCTTCAACTGTGAATCACAAGGCACACACAATCTCTTCCCAAATCTCAAAACGCAATCATTATCAATGTTGAATTCAGGCAACTTACCTTTCTGAACTAGCTCTACCCTTTTCTGCAACTCACTGTCTTGCTTCTGTGCTTGCTTGATTCTATCTGATAGAGACGATCTCACTGATACCTGAAACAAAACAGAAGGACTTCCTGCACCAACAACTTCTATGCAAAAGTTCATCAAATCTTTAACCAAAGTATCACGTTCCAAATGCAACATTGTTAATGAAGCATTACTTTTTCGACTCAAAGCATCAGCCACTTTATTTGCTTTTCCCGGATGGTAATGAATTGTACAATCATAATCTTTGATTAATTCCAGCCATCTCCTTTGTCTCATGTTTAACTCTTTCTGAGTGAATATATACTTTAAACTTTTGTGATCGGTATATATTTCACACTTTACTCCATACAAATGATGCCTCCAAATTTTTAAAGCAAAAACAACAGCAGCTAGTTCCAAATCATGTGTAGGGTAATTTACCTCATGAGTTTTCAACTGTCATGAAGCATAAGCAATTACCTGATCATTCTGCATTAGGACGCAACCAATTCCTTTCAATGAAGCATCACTGTATATAACAAACTCACCATTCCTGGAAGGTAGTGCCAAAACTGGAGCATTCACCAATCTTCTTTTCAATTCCTGAAAACAATCATCACATTCTTTTGTCCAGATAAACTTAACACCCTTCCGAGTTAGCTTATTCATTGGACTAGATAACCGTGAAAAATTTCTAACAAACCTTCAGTAATAGCCCGCCAAACCAAGGAAGCTACGAATCTCGGTTACATTTGTGGGTCTTGTCCATTCTTCCACAACTTTTGTTTTTGCAGGATCAACAGTTATTCCATCTTTAGAAACAATGTGACCAAGGAAAGAAATTTGTTGCAACCAAAACTCACACTTGCTGAATTTTCCATACAGTTTCTTTTCTTTTAAGGTTTGCAAGATAACCCTTAAATGTATTTCATGCTCCTCTTTGCTTTTAGAAAACACCAAAATATCATCAATGAAAACCACCACAAACTTATCCAAGAACTCATGGAAAATTCTATTCATTAAGTCCATGAATACAGCAGGTGCATTGGTTATCCCAAAAGGCATTACTACAAATTCATAATGGCCATATCTCGTACGGAACGTGGTCTTCGGAATATCTGCCTCCTTTACCTTCAGCTGATGGTACCCCGATCTCAAGTCAATCTTTGAAAAAAACTGATCTCCCTGGAGCTGATCAAACAAATCATCGATATGAGGCAAAGGATATTTGTTCTTAACAGTTATATTATTCATGGCTCTATAATCAATGCAAAGTCTCATAGAACCATCTTTCTTTTTAACAAATAAAACAGGAGCACCCCATGGTGAAGTGCTAGGTCTAATGAAACTTTTCTCTAATAAATCTTGCAATTGCTCCTTCAACTCTAAAAGTTCAATTTGTGCCATTCGATAAGGGGGTTTTGAAATTGGCTTAGCATCAGGAACTAAGTCAACAATAAACTCAACTTCCTGATCTGGTATTATTCCAGGCAACTCATCAGGAAAATATCAGGATACTCATTTACCACTGGCACATCATTAATCTGAACAGTTCCTTTATTTTCAACGACGTGTGCAAGGTAACATTCATTTCCATCTTTCTTAAGTTTCTCGGCCTCTTGATATGTTATCAAAAGTAAGGGTTCATTCTTGTAAAAAAACTGAAAGTCTTTCTGAAAAGAAACTTCTTTAGCTCTACAGTCAATCATAGCATGGTAAATAGAGAGCCAATCCATACCCAGGATAACATCAAACTCTACTAGAGGTAGAACAATAAGGTTTGCAAGTAGGTTCTTTCCACAGATAAGGATAAGAAGATTCTTATAAATTCTTTTTTCCTCAACATTCCCCCCAGGTGTTTTTACCAAAAGTTCAGGAGTCATTTCTTGAGATGGTATTCCCATTTTACTAGAAAAGGTTTCAGAGATGAAAGAATGTGTAGACCCCGAATCAAACAACACACTGGCATAATCTGAAAAAACAAACAAAGTACCTGATACAACTTCATTTGATGGCCCGACATCTGCTGAAGTTGTTGCAAAGGATTTCACCACCCCTTTCTGCTTGTAGTCTAACTGCTTCCCATCACTCAAGCTCCTTGTCGGACACTCGTTTGCATAGTGACCCATCTCATTGCACTTATAACATTTCACTAACTGTAAATCAAATTTGTTCTTACCTTCACCTTGATCCTTTTCAGTGCAATCACGAGCCTTATGTCCCATCTTACCACATCGGTAGCACTTCCCAGAATTCAGAAGACATTCCCCATCATGCCTTTTGCCACATTTATCACAAACTGGAAACTTAGTTCTCTTACCATCAGACTTTTTTGAAGAATTCTTACCTTTCTCCTGCCACCTCGGTCTCTTCTTCTGCTGGTTGTTATAGAACACTTGGTCATCGGCAAACTCTATTTCCACCTTCTCAGCACATCGAACAAGCTTTTCATAACTTTTAAACTCACGAGAAGCTAATGCCCTTCGATATTTTGGCTTTAATCCTGAGTAAAAATGATTGATTTTACTATCAAGGTCCCGGATAAAATTTGGAGCATACCTTGCCAATCGAGTGAACCTTTCTTCATAGGCAGCCACTAAGTATTCCTCTTGCCTCAATTCCAAGAATTGATTTTCCATCCTAAGTCGAACAGCCTTAGGAAAATACTTCTCAAGAAACATACCTTTGAATTCATCCCAGTCAAGAGCATCAATCTCATCGGCGTCCCTGATATTTTTAACCATAGACCACCACTGATCTGCTTCACCCTCCAAACGGTAAATAGCAAGACTAACCTTTTGATTGTCTGAACACCCCATGACATCAAAAATCTTCTCCAGTGCTTTAACCCACCCTTCAGCTAGAACAGGGTCAGATGATCCTCTGAATGATGGTGGATGTTGCCTCATGAAATGTTCCACCACTGACATGTTCCTCTGCGGTTGGTCTGGCTGATCTCGTGTATGGATACCACCGCCATTTATCGCTTGAGTCAACTGCGCCATTACTGCAACAAACTGTTCAGTTCCAATTCCGACCATTTCTTGATGCTGATTCGGAAGGTTATTTCCTTCTGTATTCCTTCCTAGCACTGCTTCCCTGTTTCCTCTGCAGAAAACCATTCTGAACAAACATGTCTTATATGAAGCAACATGGTAATCTTTAAATGCTATATCATTTCGAAAAAAAAATATTTTTGGATAATCATTTAATAGAATTCTAACTCCTAAAGTTATCTAAACCGACCTCTGATACCAACTATAAGGCCCCAGCCTTAAACCTTACTTAATCTTGAGTTATTACAAGATTACACATTGAGGATCTTTTCGGGTTTAGAGTTTTAGAGAATTAGATCATAAAACTTGCATTACATTCCACGTATAAACAAAGTGGTTACATAACGATAGTATTCTTCATTCCCATCAATGGAAAAACATTTAAAATAAAACATGGATTATTTCTTGACACATCCTTAACTCTATCATCTTATCATGTACCTTTCCCTTGGCCTGTGAAAAACATTTCAAAAACTTGGGATGAGCATAAAAACTCAGTATGGGTTATAAAAAAAACATGGAAAGGAAACATGAGTTCATATATACATAAGAATGAAATCATACTTTACCCATAAAACATAGGCACTTTAACATACCTCATAAAATCATGAATAAATCATAGAAATCATAATACGTAAAGGTAACTTGAGGCATCCATAACATTCTTACGTAGGGAGTAACCCTCTTGGTTACGTTTGGAATACCCATCACAGTATATTCCCTAAATCTCTTCGGAGAAACCTTAACGTTTCACTCCTTCGCGTTACCCAATGCATTGGAGAGCTATAACGGGCTCACCCGCCCTTAGTTTATCACAGAACCACCCGTCTTCATAATAATGCCCAAGAACCATAACATAATCATATCACATAAAACATGCATAAAGGAAACATAAAATTTCCACATTTCAATCACGAGATATCAATACAACACATTGATATAAAAACATTATGAAAACCATTTTCAATACCAAAATAACAGAAAAGTAAAACATGGTATTTATTTTTCTTTTAAAAAAGAAGGTATGGCTTGTAGAGGAAGCCGAAACTCAAATAACGGTCACGATGGCGGAGAAGTCATTGTCGCTGCATACGTACGACAAAAACATTCCCTTTTGTCGTTTAGTAAACGCTTTGTATAAAAAAGATTCCTTTTGAATAAACGTAAAAGTCAAAGGGGTTTATACACCGTATAAAAGAAAGTTGTGTATAAAATAAAATATGCCTCAACGAAAGGAGATTGAGACGAAGTCCCATACCTCGTATCCGACTTGACCCGACCGTTCTTTAATCTCCTGAATAATAAACTTGAGTTAATCTCTAATTGCTTATGAATCTTTTTCAAGTTCATTATTCCTTTTATACCATGTTATGAACATCATGTAATCATTTAAGTTAATAATGTTCATTTTGTCGGTATTTGGTTCTTAAGTCAAAAATAGACTTCTTACACTTACATGTTGTTAATTTGGTCATAGGTTCGTTATATCCAGAATGGTATTCATGATGTAGATATCATATATGTCATATATATCCAGTACATACATGCATTTATAATATTACATCACATTTAGAGGTAAGAAATGAAATGCACCGTTCATGGAGACGGTAAGCCGTACGTACGCATGAACACTACTTTCATTTCTATTTCGTATTTTATAGAATGGAATCATAATGATATAAAGGTATATTATAATTCCAGTATAATATCATATATAATATCATAGTTCCATCCTTTATATGTCCCACATATGGTATTAACGAATCAAATCACTTTTAGGGGGCGGTAGTCCGCACTTCCTAAAATGAAGATATCGTGTTTACCCATAATGGAAACCATAAAGGTATTCCCAAAATGAAAAAAACAGAAGCTTAAGGAAAACATAAACATATTATATATCATATATAAAAATAGTGACATCATAATGGCCACCTTTGAAGGTGTTAAATGAGTATTGAACAATCATCGTTTCGGGAGGCAGAATTTCGCCATCCACGGAAACCGTATGTTCTTTAACCATTTGATGTAGTTGTGTGAGAGTGTAGCTCAAATATATCTTATAACAACATCCTAGTATATTGAATATACTGTTTTTGTTACAAAAGGAATAAATAAAAAGAGTTTAGGGGGTTGGAGAAGCAAAATAAAACAAATGAACATGAGAGAATGAATTACCTTTAAAAGTGTAACTCCTTTTGATTTGAGCCTAAAGGCTTCCTTTGAAAGGATTATGCCCAAAGGAAATCCTCTAGGATGAGGAGAGGGATGTGGAGAGAGTAAATGGGCAGGGTTTGGCCAAGCCAAAGTCTTGTGGAGTGTGTGAAATGAGGTAGAGGTGGGGGCCTTTTATAAGAGGAGAGGAGGGGCACTTTTGGAAAGTAAAGAAATATTACTTTATTTGAAAATGTGTTTCGGTTTTAAAAGGTCCCACATTGATATAATTCGTGGATAAGGTGATAAGGGTTCTAAATCCACTCATCCAATTGGTTTTGGCCATGTGTAGTTCATAAATTTTACATTATCTTTCCATTTTATTTAAATCGTCAAATAATGATGTCATCGCTGCATCATTATTATGTCATAAATAATTTAATTTCTTTAATGTCTAAAAATCATAAACAAAATACTATGATGTAGGAAATATTTTTAGCTTTCCAATTACTATTTATAATCAAATATCTGATCTTTATAACCCCATGTGAAAATTGTTTTCGTAAAACATCTCTTGTTTGTGTCATTTTTACTTTTACATTTAATAAAAAGTTATTTATGCCATTTCCAAACCAAAGTGTCTCCATGGGGTCCCCAAGTTGACCCATGGCTTGTCTTGGTCGGCCATGACACAACCAATAAGGTTGGGACATGTGTCTAGGTCATTTCCTATTATTAAAGCATTATTTATACCTTAAACTACCCTAATTACCACTAATCGCGGTTAAGAACTTAATAAGTTACTATTCACCAAAAAATTATTTTAATCTCATTGAACCACATTTTACTTCTTAATGACAACCATGTATGTCGGATTTTCAAAATTCAATACACATTAGTGGTAAACTTTCATTTAACTGAAAAATCAGTTTGCTTGATTACCACTTAGTGGTTTCACTATTCATCAAAAATTGAAGTTTTTCAGAAAATTACCAAAAATTCACCCTAAGCTATATTTGATATTCCGAATTCAAAAATGAAGTCTATTTTACAAAATTCAAATCATATAAGTCACATTAATTAATTTAATAATTAATTCCCGCTGCCAGAGAAAATAGCGTGTTTTTACAAAACAATAAGTATCAAAAGATTGACACCAGTTTAAGTCTAATTTCAAAGTGAAATTGATTCTAATGACCACCATTGGATAAAATGGTAAAAATATATTCTAATTTCACTTCAAAACCAATTCAAAACATAATCTAATCATCTAAATAAATTAGATTAAAAAGCAGTTTTGATGTAAAATGCAGTATTTTTCACTATTCATTAAAAAATGAACATTGCCAGAAAAATACCAAAAATTCACACAAGGTAAATTTTGATGTCCCAATCATAAAGAATAAGTTTATTTTGACAAACATAGTTTATAAAATTGTCAAAAGATAGATTCAAAAATGGTTTGCCATCAAAAGGCAGTAAAACAATCTTTTAAGAATATTAGTTTATTCCATGCATAAGATTGTATTTATTTTCATTTTAAGCCTCTAAAACACTATATTAATCATTAATAGACATGGATAAAAATATCTATTATTCATTACTTACTTGGGATGTTACATCCTTCCCCCCTTTAGAAAATTGCGTCCCCGCAATTTATTTACTTATCGAATAAATGGGGGTACTTATCCCTCATTGCATTTTCAGATTCCCATGTTGCCTCTTCAATCATGTGGTTTTTCCACAAAACCTTTACCTGCTTAATCACCTTATTCCGTAACACTTGCTCCCTGTGGTCAAGAATCTGGACCAGTTGTTCCTCATAAGATAGGTTCTCTTCCAGCTGAACTACCTCTGGACTCAAAACATGAGATGGATCTGGCATATACTTTCTCAACATTGAAACGTGAAAAACATTGTGTACCTGAGATAAACTCGGAGGTAAAGCCACTCGGTATGCAACTGATCCAACTCTCTCCAGAATTTCGTATGGTCCAACAAACCTTGGACTCAACTTTCCTTTCTTACCAAATCTCATCACGCTTTTCCAAGGAGAAACCTTGAGAAAAACATGATCACCTACCTCGAAATATAGATCCTTCCTCCGGTTATCCGCATAACTCTTCTGCCTGCTCTGAGCTGTTCTCATGTGTTTCTGAATCAGCTGAACTTTTTCTGCCATCTCTTCTACCAATTCTGGTCCCATCAACTTTCTTTCACCCACTTCATCCCAGAAAGCTGGAGTTCGACACCGCTTCCCATATAATGCCTGAAATGGTGCCATCTGTATACTGGAATGAAAACTGTTATTATATGAAAACTCAACCAAAGAAAGATGTTTGTCCCAACTTCCCTGATAATCCATAGAACAAGCTCGTAGCATATCCTCCAATGTCTGAATTGTTCACTCTGACTGCCCATCTGATTGAGGATGAAAAGCTGTACTAAAATTTAATTCAGTACCCAACGACTTCTAAAGGCCTTTCCAAAAGTTAGAAGTAAACCTGGGATCACGATCCGATACAATGGAGAGAGGAACTCCATGTAACCTGACTATCTCTTTAAGATACAAATGGGAAAGTTGATCAAGAGAGAAAGTATCTCGTATAGCAAGGAAATGAGCAGATTTGGTCAAGCGATCAACAATAACCCAGATTGCATTATTACCTCGAGATGTCTTCGGTAATCCAACAACAAAGTCCATGGATATATTCTCCCATTTCCACTCTGGCACTGGTAAAGGTTGAAGCATCCCTTTCGGTAACTGCCGCTCTGCTTTAACCTGCCGACAAGTCAAACACTTCACAGTAAAATCAGCAATGTCTCTTTTCATTCCATCCCACCAGTAATACTCCCGCAGATCTCTATACATCTTAGTACTGCCCGGATGAACTGAAAACGGAGAACTATGAGATTCACATAACAAATCTCTCTTCAACTGTGAATCACAAGGCACACACAATCTCTTCCCAAATCTCAAAACGCAATCATTATCAATGTTGAATTCAGGCAACTTACCTTTCTGAACCAGCTCTACCCTTTTCTGCAACTCACTGTCTTGCTTCTGTGCTTGCTTGATTCTATCTGATAGAGATGATCTCACAGATACCTGAAACAAAACATAAGGACTTCCTGCACCAACAACTTCTATGCCAAAGTTCATCAAATATTTAACCAAAGTATCACGTTCCAAGCACAACATTGTTAATGAAGCATTACTTTTTCGACTCAAAGCATCAGCCACTTTATTTGCTTTTCCCGGATGGTAATGAATTGTACAATAATAATCTTTGATTAATTCCAGCCATCTCCTTTGTCTCATGTTTAACTCTTTCTGAGTGAATATATACTTTAAACTTTTGTGATCGGTATATATTTCACACTTTACTCCATACAAATGATGCCTCCAAATTTTTAAAGCAAAAACAACAGCAGCTAGTTCCAAATCATGTGTAGGGTAATTTACCTCATGAGTTTTCAACTGTCATGAAGCATAAGCAATTACCTGATCATTCTGCATTAGGACGCAACCAAGTCCTTTCAATGAAGCATCACTGTATATAACAAACTCACCATTCCTGGAAGGTAGTGCCAAAACTGGAGCATTCACCAATCTTCTTTTCAATTCCTGAAAACAATCATCACATTCTTTTGTCCAGATAAACTTAACACCCTTCCGAGTTAGCTTAGTCATTGGACTAGATAACCGTGAAAAATTTCTAACAAACCTTCGGTAATAGACCGCCAAACCAAGGAAGCTACGAATCTCGATTACATTTGTGGGTCTTGTCCATTCTTCCACAACTTTTGTTTTTGCAGGATCAACAGTTATTCCATCTTTAGAAACAATGTGACCAAGGAAAGAAATTTGTTGCAACCAAAACTCACACTTGCTGAATTTTCCATACAGTTTCTTTTCTTTTAAGGTTTGCAAGATAACCCTTAAATGTATTTCATGCTCCTCTTTGCTTTTAGAAAACACCAAAATATCATCAATGAAAACCACCACAAACTTATCCAAGAACTCATGGAAAATTCTATTCATTAAGTCCATGAATACAGCAGGTGCATTGGTTATCCCAAAAGGCATTACTACAAATTCATAATGGCCATATCTCGTACGGAACATGGTCTTCGGAATATCTGCCTCCTTTACCTTCAGCTGATGGTACCCCGATCTCAAGTCAATCTTTGAAAAAAACTGATCTCCCTGGAGCTGATCAAACAAATCATCGATATGAGGCAAAAGATATTTGTTCTTAACAGTGATATTATTCAAGGCTCTATAATCAATGAAAAGTCTCAAAGAACCATCTTTCTTTTTAACAAATAAAACAGGAGCACCCCATGGTGAAGTTCTAGGTCTAATGAAACCTTTCTCTAATAAATCTTGCAATTGCTCCTTCAACTCTAAAAGTTCAATTTTTGCCATTCGATAAGGGGGTTTTGAAATTGGCTTAGCATCAGGAACTAAGTCAACAGTAAACTCAACTTCCTGATCTGGTATTATTCCAGGCAACTCATCAGGAAAAACATCAGGATACTCATTTACCACTGGCACATCATTAATCTGAACAGTTCCTTTATTTTCAACGACGTGTGCAAGGTAACATTCATTTCCATCTTTCACAAGTTTCTCGGCCTCTTGATATGTTATCAAAAGTAATGGTTCATTCTTGTAAACAAACTGAAAGTCTTTCTGAAAAGAAACTTCTTTAGCTCTACAGTCAATCTTAGCATGGTAAATAGAGAGCCAATCCATACCCAGGATAACATCAAACTCTACTAGAGGTAGAACAATAAGGTTTTCAAGTAGGTTCTTTCCACATATAAGGATAGGAAGATTCTTATAAATTCTTTTTGCCTCAACATTCCCCCCAGGTGTTTTTACCAAAAGTTCAGGAGTCATTTCTTGAGATGGTATTCCCATTTTACTAGAAAAGGTTTCAGAGATGAAAGAATGTGTAGACCCCGAATCAAACAACACACTGGCATAATCTGAAAAAACAAAAAAAGTACCTGATACAACTTCATTTGATGGCCCGACATCTGCTGAAGTAGTTGCAAAGGATTTAACCACCCCTTTCTGCTTGTAGTCTAACTGCTTCCCATCACTCAAGCTCCTTGTCGGACACTCGTTTGCATAGTGACCCATCTCATTGCACTTATAACGTTTCACTAACTGTAAATCAAATTTGTTCTTACCTTCACCTTGATCCTTTTCAGTGAAATCACGAGCCTTATGTCCCATCTTACCACATCGGTAGCACTTCCCAGAATTCAGAAGACATTCCCCAGCATGCCTTTTGCCACATTTATCACAAACTGGAAACTTAGTTCTCTTACCATCAGACTTTTTTGAAGAATTCTTACCTTTCTCCTGCCACCTCGGTCTCTTCTTCTGCTGGTTGTTATAGAACACTTGGTCATCGGCAAACTCCATTTCCACCTTCTCAGCACATCGAACAAGCTTTTCATAACTTTTAAACTCACGAGAAGCTAATGCCCTTCGATATTTTGGCTTTAATCCTGAGTAAAAACGATTGATTTTACTATCAAGGTCCCGGATAAAATTTGGAGCATACCTTGCCAATCGAGTGAACCTTTCTTCATAGGCAGCCATTGAGTATTCCTCTTGCCTCAATTCCAAGAATTGCTTTTCCATCCTAAGTCGAACAGCCTTAGGAAAATACTTCTCAAGAAACATACCTTTGAATTCATCCCAGTCAAGAGCATCAATCTCATCGGCGTCCCTGATATTTTTAACCATATACCACCACTGATCTGCTTCACCCTCCAAACGGTAAATAGCAAGACTAACCTTTTGATTGTCTGAACACCCCATGACATCAAAAATCTTCTCCAGTGCTTTAATCAACCCTTCAGCTAGCACAGGGTCAGATGATCCTCTGAATGATGGTGGATGTTGCCTCATGAAATGTTCCACCACTGACATGTTCCTCTGCGGTTGGTCTGGCTGATCTCGTGTATGGATACCACCGCCATTTATCGCTTGAGTCAACTGCGCCATTACTGCAACAAACTGTTCAGTTCCAATTCCGACCATTTCTGGATGCTGATTCGGAAGGTTATTTCCTTCTGTATGCCTTCCTAGCACTGCTTCCCTGTTTCCTCTGCGGAAAACCATTCTGAACAAACATGTCTTATATGAAGCAACATGGTAATCTTTAAATGCTATATCATTTCGAAAAAAAATATTTTTGGATAATCATTTAATAGAATTCTAACTCCTAAAGTTATCTAAACCGACCTATGATACCAACTATAAGGCCCCAGCCCTAAACCTTACTTAATCTTGAGTTATTACAAGATTACACATTGAGGATCTTTTCGGGTTCAGAGTTTTAGAGAATTAGATCATAAAACTTGCATTACATTCCACGTATAAACAAAGTGGTTACATAACGATAGTATTCTTCATTCCCATCAATGGAAACACATTTAAAATAAAACATGGATTATTTCTTGACAAATCCTTGACTCTATCATCTTATCATGTACCTTTCCCTTGGCCTGTGAAAAACATTTCAAAAACTTGGGATGAGCATAAAAACTCAGTATGGGTTATAAAAAAAACATGGAAAGGAAACATGAGTTCATATATACATAAGAATGAAATCATACTTTACCCATAAAACATAGGCACTTTAACATACCTCATAAAATCATGAATAAATCATAGAAATCATAATACGTAAAGGTAACTTGAGGCATCCATAACATTCTTACGTAGGGAGTAACCCTCTTGGTTACGTTTGGAATACCCATCACAGTATATTCCCTAAATCTCTTCGGAGAAACCTTAACGTTTCACTCCTTCGCGTTACCCAATGCATTGGAGAGCTATAACGAGCTCACCCGCCCTTAGTTTATCACGGAACCACCCGTCTTCATAATAATGCCCAAGAACCATAACATAATCATATCACATAAAACATGCATAAAGGAAACATAAAATTTCCACATTTCAATCACGAGATATCAATACAACACATTGATATAAAAACATTATGAAAACCATTTTCAATACCAAAATAACAGAAAAGTAAAACATGGTATTTATTTTTCTTTTAAAAAAGAAGGTATGGCTTGTAGAGGAAGCCGAAACTCAAATAACGGTCACGACGGCGGAGAAGTCGTTGTCGCTGCATACGTACGACAAAAACATTCCCTTTTGTCGTTTAGTAAACGCTTTGTATAAAAAATATTCCTTTTGAATAAACGTAAAAGTTAAAGGGGTTTATACACCGTATAAAAGAAAGTTGTGTATAAAATAAAATATGCCTCAACGAAAGGAGATTGAGACGAAGTCCCATACCTCGTATCCGACTTGACCCGACCGTTCTTTAATCTCCTGAATAATAAACTTGAGTTAATCTCTACTTGCTTATGAATCTTTTTCAAGTTCATTATTCCTTTTATACCATGTTATGAACATCATGTAATCATTTAAGTTAATAATGTTCAGTTTGTCGGTATTTGGTTCTTAAGTCAAAAATAGACTTCTTACACTGACATGTTGTTAATTTGGTCATTGGTTCGTTATATCCAGAATGGTATTCATGATGTAGATATCATATATGTCATATATATCCAGTACATACATGCATTTATAATATTACATCACATTTAGAGGTAAGAAATGAAATGCACCGTTCATGGAGACGGTAAGCCGTACGTACGCATGAACGCTACTTTCATTTCTATTTCGTATTTTATAGAATGGAATCATAATGATATAAAGGTATATTATAATTCCAGTATAATATCATATATAATATCATAGTTCCATCCTTTATATGTCCCACATATGGTATTAACGAATCAAATCACTTTTAGGGTGCGGTAGTCCGCACTTCCTAAAATGAAGATATCGTGTTTACCCATAATGGAAACCATAAAGGTATGCCCAAAATGAAAAAAACAGAAGCTTAAGGAAAACATAAACATATTATATATCATATATAAAAATAGTGACATCATAATGGCCACCTTTGAAGGTGTTAAATGAGTATTGAACAATCATCGTTTCGGGATGCAGAATTTCGCCATCCACGGAAACTGTATGTTCTTTAACCATTTGATGTAGTTGTGTGAGAGTGTAGCTCAAATATATCTTATAACAACATCCTAGTATATTGAATATACTGTTGTTGTTACAAAAAGAATAAATAAAAAGAGTTTAGGGGGTTGGAGAAGCAAAATAAAACAAATGAACATGAGAGAATGAATTACCTTTAAAAGTGTAACTCCTTTTGATTTGAGCCTAAAGGCTTCCTTTGAAAGGATTCTGCCCAAAGGGAATCCTCTAGGATGAGGAGAGGGATGTGGAGAGAGTAAATGGGCAGGGGTTGGCCAAGCCAAAGGCTTGTGGAGTGTGTGAAATGAGGTAGAGGTGGGGGCCTTTTATAAGAGGAGAGGAGGGGCACTTTTGGAAAGTAAAGAAATATTACTTTATTTGAAAATGTGTTTCGGTTTTAAAAGGTCCCACATTGATATAATTAGTGGATAAGGTGATAAGGGTTCTAAATCCACTCATCCAATTGGTTTTGGCCATGTGTAGGTCATAGATTTTACATTATCTTTCCATTTTATTTAAATCGTCAAATAATGATGTCATCGCTGCATCATTATTATGTCATAAATAATTTAATTTATTTAATGTCTAAAAATCATAAAAAAAATACTATGATGTAGGAAATCTTTTTATATTTCCAATGACTATTTATAATAAAATATCTGATCTTTATAACCCCATGTGAAAATTGTTTTCGTAAAACATCTCTTGTTTGTGTCATTTTTACTTTAACATTTAATAAAAAGTTATTTATGTCATTTCCAAACCAAAGTGTCTCCATGGGGTCCCCAAGTTTACCCATGGCTTGTCTTGGTCGGCCATGACACAACCAATAAGGTTGGGACATGTGTCTAGGTCATTTCCTATTATTAAAGCATTATTTATACCTTAAACTACCCTAATTACCACTAATCACGATTAAGAACTTAATAAGTTACTATTCACCAAAAAATTATTTTAATCTCATTGAACCACATTTTACTTCTTAATGACAACCATGTATGTCGGATTTTCAAAATTCAATACACATTAGTGGTAAACTTTCATTTAACTGAAAAATCAGTTTGCTTGATTACCACTTAGTGGTTTCACTATTCATCAAAAATTGAAGTTTTTCAGAAAATTACCAAACATTCACCCTAAGCTATATTTGATATTCCGAATTCAAAAATGAAGTCTATTTTACAAAATTCAAATCATATAAGTCACATTAATTAATTTAATAATTAATTCCCGCTGCCAGAGAAAATAGCGTGTTTTTACAAAACAATAAGTATCAAAAGATTGACACCAGTTTAAGTCTAATTTCAAAGTGAAATTGATTCCAATGACCACCATTGGATAAAATGGTAAAAATATATTCTAATTTAACTTCAAAACCAATTCAAAACATAATCTAATCATATAAATAAATTAGATTAAAAAGCAGTTTTGATGTAAAATGCAGTATTTTTCACTATTCATTAAAAAATGAACATTGTCAGAAAAATACCAAAAATTCACACAAGGTAAATTTTGATGTCCCAATCATAAAGAATAAGTTTATTTTGACAAACATAGTTTATAAAATTGTCAAAAGATAGATTCAAAAATGGTTTGCCATCAAAAGGCAGTAAAACAATCTTTTAAGAATATTAGTTTATTCCATGCATAAGATTGTATTTATTTTCATTTTAAGCCTCTAAAACACTATCTTAATCATTAATAGACATGGATAAAAATATCTATTATTCATTACTTACTTGGGATGTTACAATTACTAAGGAGTAAGGCCGAAATTTTCCCTCTGAAAGGATTAGAACGTCAGACATCTACCTTCACACTTGAAGAACCAACCAACCCACCCATGAGTATTTTTTTTGTATTTAATTGTATTATTTTTTATTTATACATATAAATACATTTCAGTATTTAAAAAATTAATATACATATACATATATTAATATATGTATATATATGTATATATTTTATATTTTATATTTTATATTTTATATTTTATGTTTATAATATATTATATATATGTTTATATTTTATATTGTACACATATATATAAGTTTATATTATACATATGTTTATTTTTTATATTATATTATATATATACGTTTATATTATATATATATTATAAGTTTATATTAATATATATATGTTTATATATATGTGTGTGTGTGTGTGTGTGTCTAAATATATATATGTGTATGTATACATATATATAATTATATATAATTAGTCATGTTTTAAAACACTGATAAAAATGTCACAAAAATAACCACGTTTTCTTAAAAATGTGACTAAATTTAAAATATATATTTGTTTTCATATATATATATATATTTATATGCATGTGTATGTTTATATATATATATATTAATATATATGTTTATATATATATGTTTATATATACGTGTCTGTGTTTATATATATTAATATATATATACATATCTAAATATATATGTTTGTGTTTATATATGTTTATATATACATGTTAGTATTTAAAAAATTAATTATATATATATATATAATTTTATATGTTAATATATATATATATTAATATATATATGTTTATATTTTATATTATATATATATGTTTATTGTAACACCCCAAACTTCCACGATATGTTTCCCTTTGAATAATTCAATAGCGTGTGTTGTACGCAACTTCGAGTTCTAACACACACCACAACCAATCAAACTAGCCGTTATGAATAGTAATACAAACTTTTTGAAATATTATAAATTTTATCTTTCAAAATGGACTTCATTTTTGGATTCGGAATATCGAAATTAGCTTAGGGTGAATTTTTGGTATTTTTCTGAAAACTTTCGATTTTTGATTAATAGTGAAAAAACACTGAGTTATAGTTTAAAAACGAATTTTTATTTAAATAATAATTTATTTTATTTAAATTTAATTAAGGTCAAAATATATACATAATACCTATATAAGTTCAATTTAATTCATTGGAGTTAGTTTAGAATAATTTTAGATATATAAAAATTTTATGGAAGTTTTCACCGTCTTTTACTCACCTCTTAGGAGAATTTGGAAATTCATGTAAAACTTAATTTTACCGCTTCTGTGAGTGGAATTTCAAAACTCTAAGATAAATGGTTAATATCAAGGATTAAAATGTGGCTTAATAAGATAAAAATAATTTTTGATGAATAGTAACTTTTTACTTTTATTTACCACGGTTAAAAGTAAATAGGGAAATTAAGGGTAAAAATGATATTAATATTACCCTAACACATGTCCTAATTCTATTGGAAAGGTTTATCTCGACCAAAAACAATCCTAGGAATAAAATATTATCATTTAGGTCCACTTGGATTAGATTAGGACATTTATTATTATTTAATTCAAAGAAGAGTTAAAAGAGTTAAAATCAAAGTTTAATTACTAAAACATCTTTAATATATGGTTATACATAAGATAAATTCGATTGTAAATATTAATTAGAAATATAAAAATATTTCCTATATAATGATATTTTATTTATAATTTTTAGACATTAAATAATTTAATTTATTTATGACAAAATGGTGATGCAGTAATTACCGAATTAATGAAATATTAAAATAATTGATATTATAAATATCCAAATAAATGTAATTTGAGACTTTTTATGAATTAAAATAATTTTCTAGGTTAATATGACATATTATTATTGGTTATATGAATTTTATTTGAAGTAATAATGCTGTAATGAATTTATCAAAAACAAAATACCCAATAGTGTCAAAATTGACATAAAAGAGTTTTTAAAACAAATATTATATTATTAATTGATATTATATTCCTAAAAATATAATTTTCAGCCAAAGGACTTATATAATGATATGTGTATCATTAATGGACCACTTGGGGGTCACTTGGAAGTATATAGTAAGTTTATTAACTATATAATATAAAAATACAAAGAGACATGGTAAATGTCAAACTATTTAACTAAGAGTTAAATCTAAAAGATAAGGTTACTATAGTGACCCAAACCTGTCTAAAATCTATTGGTTGGGTGGTTTTTGACGTATAACCACCTTATAAATTGAATAATCCACTTTGGATCCATTAGAAACCGAATATGAATTTATTATAAATTAATACTTTAAGTTTTTCCTAAAGAGCCCCTCCTCCCCCTTATAAAAGGACATCACTTGTAACCAATTCCTCACACCTATAAAGCCTTTTGTCTCGGCCAAAATATGCCCAAATATCCTCCCAAATTCCCTAAATTCAACCTAGAGGCCTTAGATTGATCATAAAACGAACCTAAGGATCCCTTTTGATCAAATCAAAAGAAAGAACCCGAAGAAGAGGTAACATTTTCACCACCCTCTTTCAAGTTCCTTTCTTCTTCAACTTCTTCTTTCTTTATTATTTCCATTATAAAATAATAACTCAAGTATCTTCTATATAATGTGATGTTATTATAAATATGGTACAACCATATTCAGTATTCTATCCATCCTTTGAATGACATGTCACCATACGTGCGTATGTACATCTTACCGTCTCCACGTCGTGGTGTAATTGTTATTCAAAACATTATTATTTATATGGGTATAATAATGATGTGTAATTCATGTAAATAATAAATATAACATGATAATGATTATGTATATGTGATATACCATCCAATTATATATGATTTTAATATCATAAAATAAGATTATCGCTCGTGCGTACGTACGGACTACCGTCTCCACGAACGCGATGAGATTCATTTCCCATTGTATCCATACAAGTTTAATTCTCATTTTGTGATTAAAAATAATATTTAAGGACTTAATATAATTCTGTATATGAATAATATACAACCTATCCATAACAAACACGACTTATGTAACAAAACATATAAAAGAAAATGAGTAAGTTAACACCCGAAACGATGATAATACTATGATATTATTAACAAAGCAATGTTAAAAGATCATATATGATATCATATTAATGTATATGATTATTTTATAATTCAATAAAAATTAATTCAACATTATAAAGGAGGATAACCTACCCTTGACCAAGGAAAAATTACAAATTAAGGGGTTTCTTATCTCACTTTTAATTCCACGAGATTTACATTTTTCGCCACTTATTTATTGCATGTGGTGTGTATACAGCTCATGATTATATTCATTGTGTAGTATATTTTAATTTATGGATATTTAAATCATCATTGTATGATCCTTATTTCATGGGTTTATGTTTCGTAAGTTACCAAATTGATAAGGGGATTTGAAATTTCAATTTCCACTCATTCGGCTTTACACATACTTCATTGATTATTTTACTCCAAGATTATGTGTGGAATCACTATTAATTTGATTATGTCATAATTTCCACTCCCCATTCTGTGGATATACTTTTTATACACATAATCAATCCATTGATAAATTCTCAAGTCATCGGTATGAACTTGATAAGAGTAATTTTTACTCAATCTCGATTTGTTGAGTTAAACATCCAATTCATTGGTGTTGTTTTTACAAGAATATGTGTGAAAGTCCTTTGATTGTTTTACACTGAATATCCAATAATATTGAGTGTATTTATATTTTTCACACATAATTATGTCTTTGATTTATCCTTAACCTAAGGATACATACTTTATGAGAGATTTCATCTCAATTTACATTCCATTGAGACTCATTTGTTGTTATACACCAAATCACTTTTATATGGTGTATATAATGTACTTTGACATAATATATCATGAATACCTATATTATCATGATATTAAAAAGTTTTTATTAGCTCAATTATTTGTATTCATGTGTCTCTCTTTTGGTTAGGAACTCTAAATAAAATATCATTTTAAATGTTTTAAAGATTTATTATTCTAAATCTTTCTCATTAATGTCCATGTTTTAAAAATTGTTTCAGGGATTTATTTATATGGACATTAAAGTTTTCAAATGAAAATTCCTTTTAAAAGTTTCAAAGTGGTATGGGACACTTTGATTCAAAAATCTATTTTAAATGGCTTTTTGACAAATAGTGTGACTTTTAAATGTTTTCAAGAAAAAAGGGGATATTTCTCTCAAATAGTTTTGATGATTATTTTCATCTATGTCAATATACTTCATTATTCTCGATTGAGGTTAATCTATTACAATAAAATCTTACACATTGTATTGAATGAGTTATGTTTGACTGTGGATGTGATATTTTTATACCATTCATGTTTTATGGATAAATTATTGACATTTCAAATGATAGTTTTAATATGAATGTTTATGATATGTTTGAAACTTTTCATATGAGGAATGTATTGGACTTAGTAAGTGACAGGTGGAGCCCGCTATAGCTCCTCGATTCATCGATAGGTCTCATGAGACAAACTAGTGTCTTGGCACAAGGCCTTGACAAAATATTATTTTTAGTCTTGGCACGAGGCCTTGACTATGTGGTTATGATATTTTGGAATTATGAATTCCATCATTATGAAAATGGTTATTGATATTGAATGTGGTTATTTGACTAGTATAATATCCATGTGAATAAGTAAATGTCATTATTTCATTTTATCTTTTCCATAATATGCTGAATTTCAAGTTTAAAAGGCTTTTGTTTTAGTTATACATTGCCATAAATGTTTATGCTTATCTATGAAAGTTTCCGCTATATTGTTATCCTTACTGAGCATCTGAGATCACCCATTTAAATGTTTTATTTTTCCCAGGATGTGAAGAATTAATTTATGAATGACCTGTAGGGATAGTATGAGGGGATATGAAGACAAGATGTTGTTGTCGTTTTTTTACTTTATGATGTAATGTAAGACTTATAAATATATCTAGTGTTTCCAAGACTACTAAACTAATCGATATTTCAAGACTTGATCTTTTGTGATCATGCCATTGTTATGTAATAATGCACCGAATCTGGGTAACTGGGGTCGGGGCATTACAGTTGGTATCAGAGGAAGTTTAGTACAAACCTTGGAAGATAGATTTAGATAAACTCTGATTAGATCACATAGACCTAAGAAAGAATTTGAGGATTAGTATAGAAGAACTTCCTAGAATTTTGGTATTGTATAGATTTTGCGAGTTTTCCAAGAAATACATCCCTATCTAGATACGATCAGGTAGAGACAGCTCTGGAACAGATGTAACTAGGGGTAAAACCCGAAAACACTGCTTTGAGCTAGACTCGAACGGGAACTGGTGCACGACAACGGGCCTTGCTTCACTCTTGGTTACGAAACTCCCGAGGGATATGCTTAGGATAATTTAAATTTTCTTTACAAACTGATTTGAAGTAATATGAGATTAAATGACCTTGGTTAATCCTAATGTGTTTCAAATTGAGAATATGGTGACATGATATTCTCTAAATGATTTTATGACTACTGTTACTCACACAATGCTTTCTGGTTTTAGTCAATGGCTGGATTCCAAGGAAGTCATAGTGACTTTGAGAATGATGTACAAGGTGGGAACAATGGTGGAAATGAGCAACAAAATGGAATGTTGATAGGCGTAAAAGATATCGTCTTCATGCCAAATCAATTTTCCAAAAATATGATCAACAATATATATATTAACCAAATCCCGTACTCAAAAAAGAAGAGAAAGGTGATGAATGATAAGAGCTCCAGCAGTGGAAACCATGGAGAAAAGAATCCTCAATTTCCATCATGCAGGAAATGTGGAAGGAGACACCCAGGAAAGTGTCTCAATGGAACAAAGAAATTCTTTACGTATGGGAAGGAAGGATATAAAGTGAAGAATTACATAGGAAAAATGAAGAGTAATATGGAATAAAATAAAAATGGTCCCAAGATTCCAATTACGGTCATTTTTCCTAAATATAAGGGACCTTGGCATCACCCAAGTCAATTCCCTATTCTATAGGATAACGTCTCGGTCAAGGAAGAACCTATGTGGAAATAAATGGATGGAAAAATATTTAAAGGTATTAGTGCTCCTTGTTGTTGAGATTACTTTGGGTGAATTTACTCTTATATGTGTAACCCTGCAATATATCATGTGAGAATGATATTTGAGGAAGACTTGTCCTTTATCTTGTGGATATAGTTATAAATAACAATTTGGTTTTATATGATCATTGGGTTTGAGGCAATTACAAGTTATTGTATTTTGTGATGAAAATTCAAGGCATGAGATAAAATTTGTGGTTAAATTATGTTATGGTTATTTTGAGGAATTTATCTCATTTTGGTAATGTTATAAAATATATTTTTTGAAAAAGGACAACACGCAGACCGTGTGACAACCCGTCGCGTCAGACAAAGCTGTGGGAATCAAACCCACAACCAAAGTGCGATAGGGATTTATCGCCTACCACTAGACTACATGAAGTCTCTGGTTAGTGTGACTAATTATTTTTAGTTAAATGATTTTATTGATCAATAATAAGTTGATTTGGGATCTTATGTCTTATGAAGTGAATACCCTTAGTATGGGAAAATGATTTGGTGATTAAGTGAAAAATGTTATTTTGGAAGATGTTCTCTTTGTTGGTTACACTATATACCCAAGGAAAATATAATACTATGGGATTTCATTTGAGGATTAATGGCGGATTGTTATCTATGTTCTTATTATGGATTTATAGTGATTTGGGTTATTTATGGAAATGATTATCCTATAATAGAGAATATGTGATTAGGTTAATTACTTTTAAGTATGTGACTTTAAGAGTAGTTGATGTCATTTGAAGATACAATTTAACATGGAAGACTACATAAAAAAATTATTCTAAGTTTTGGGTTTCAATATTAGTTTGGATTATATTGAAGGATTTTAAGGAAAATTGTTTATTGAATGGTATTTATTTATATTTGGGGTATTGTTGGTTTAATTTTAGAAATTAAGATTAGTGTTTTTTTCTATAATGGAATATCCTTTTGGGGGATCATCAGATCTTATACTAACCATTTTGGTTTTGATTAATCTCTAAAGACAAGGTAAATATATAGTTTATCCTTCATGGATCATGTGATTCTATAAGAAGTTTATACTATCTCTTCCAGTGTGACCAAGTCTTCTTGAATACTCATTGTTTAAAAATGAGTTAGTAGTAAGAATTTATTAAAGAATGAAACTTTACTAAAAAATTATGTATATCTCTTTATGTTCTTATTCAATCTCAGAAATGAAATCCTCATCTTTATGTAATGTAACTGAAAACAGAAAAAAATGTTGTCCGTTTACTTTTCCTACTGGGAAAATAATGACCATTTGTCCCATCACAAGTTTGTGGTTTTATTGTTGTTAAATTTCTCCTGATGATGTTCTCTATCCTTCTCCATCAGAACTTGACACTTATTTTATCATCCATATCCATGTTTTTCTACATGGAATCCTAGTATAGGTTATCTCGGGTGACCTTTTTACTTCTCTTTCTCTGTTTTAAAGTGATAGTTTTATTTACTCTTTTTCTGATGTGGGATTTTCCATTATATTCCCAAGCCCAATTTTAAAAATTGCGAGGACACAATTTATTGAAGGAGGAGAGAATTTAACACCCCAAGCTTCCACGGTACGTTTCCCTTTGAATAATGCAATAGCGTGTGTTGTACACAACTTCGAGTTCTAACACACACCACAACCAATCAAACTAGCCGTTATGAATAGTAATACCCACTTTTTGAAATATTATAAATTTTATCTTTCAAAATGGACTTTCTTTTTTGGATTCGGAATATCGAAATTAGCTTAGGGTGAATTTTTGGTATTTTTCTGAAAACTTTCAATTTTTGATGAATAGTGAAAAAACACTGAGTTATTGTTTAAAAACGAATTTTTATTTAAATAATTATTTATTTTATTTAAATTTAATTTAGGTCAAAATAGATACATAATACCTATATAAGTTCAATGTAATTCATTGGATTTAGTTTAGAATAATTTTAGATATATAAAAATTTTATGGAACTTTTCACCGTCTTTTACCCACCTCCTAGGAGAATTTGGAAATTCACGTAAAACTTAATTTTATCTCTTCTGTGAGTGGAATTTCGAAAATCCAAGAAAAACGGTTAATATCAAGGAGTGAAATGTGGTTCAATAAGATAAAAATAATTTTTGGTGAATAGTACCTTTTTACTTTCATTTACCACGGTTAAAAGTAAATAGGGTAATTAAGGGTAAAAATGATATTAATATTACCCTAACACATGTAATAATTCTATTGGACAAGTGTATATCAACCAGAAACAACCTTAGGAATAAAATATTATCATTTAGGTCCACTTGGATTAGATTAGGACATTTATTATTATTTAATTCAAAGAAGAGTTAAAAGAGTTAAAATCAAAGTTTAATTACTAAAACATTTTTAATATAAGGTTATACATATGATAAATTAGATTTTAAATATTCATTATAAAGGTAAAAAGATTTCCTACATAATGGTATTTTATTTATAATTTTTAGACATTAAATAATTTAATTTATTTATGACAAAATGGTGATGCAGTAATTACCGAATTAATGAAATATTAAAATAATTGATATTATAAATATCCAAATAAATGTAATTTTATACTTTTTATGAATTAAAATAATTTTCTAGGTTACTATGACATATTATTATTGGTTATATGAATTTTATTCGAAGTCATAATGCTGTAATGAATTTATCAAAAACAAAATACCCAATAGTTTCAAAATTGACATAAAAGAGTTTTTAAAACAAATATTATATTATTAATTGATATTATATTCCTAAAAATATAAGGTTCGGCCAAAGGACTTATATAATGATAGGTGTATCATTAATGAACCACTTGGGTCTCTCTTAGAAGTATATATTAAGTTTATTAACTATATAATATAAAAATACAAAGAGACATGGTAAATGTCAAACTATTTAACTAAGAGTTAAATCTAAAAGATAAGGATACTATAGTGACCCAAACCTGTCTAAAATCTATTTATTGGGTGGTTTTAGACCCATACCCACATTATAAATTTAATAATCCACTTTTGAGCCATTAGAAACCTAATATTAATTTATTATAAATTAATACTTTAAGTTTATCCTAAAGAGCCCCTCCTCCCCCTTATAAAAGGACACCACTTATAACCAATTTCTCACACCTCTCAAGCATTTTGGATCGGCCAAACTATTCCCAAATATCCTCCCAACTTCCCTAAATTCAACCTAGAGTCCTTAGTTTGATCATAAAGCCAACCTAAGGATCCCTTTTGATCAAATCAAAAGGAAGAACCCGAAGAAGAGGTAACGTTTTCACCACACTCTTTCAAGTTCCTTTCTTCTTCAACTTATTCTTTCTTTGTTATTTCCATTATAAAATAATAAATCCAATATAATCTATATAATTTGATTTTATTATAAATATGGTACAACCATATTCAGTATTCTATCCATCCTTTTAATGACATGTCACCATACGTGCGTACGTACGGCTTACTGTCTCCACGTCGTGGTGTAATTGTTATTCAAAACATTATTATTTATATGGGTATAATAATGATGTGTAATTCATTTAAATAATAAATATAACATGATAATGATTCTTTATATATGATATACCATCCAATTATATATGATTTTAATATCAAAATAATGATATTATCGCTCGTGGGTACGTACGAACTACCGTCTCCACGAACGCGATGAGATTCATTCCCCATCGTATCCATACAAGTATAATTCTCACTTTATGATTAAAAATAATGTTTAAGGAATTAATATAATTCTTTATATGAATAAGATACAACCTATCCATAAAAAACACAACTTATGCAACAAAACATATAAAAGAAAACGAGTAAGTTAACACCCGAAACGATGATAATACTAAGATATTATTAACAAAGCAATGTTAAAAGATCATATATGATATCATATTAATGTATATTATTCATTTATAATTAAATAAAAATTAATTAAACATTATACAGGAGGCTAACCTACCCTCGACCAAGGAAAAAGTACAAATTAAGGGTTTCTTATCTCACTTTTAATTCCGTGTGATTTCCATTTTTCGCCACTTATTTATTGCATGTGGTGTGTGTACTGCCCATGATTGTATTAATTGTGAAATATATTTTAATTTATGGACATTTAAATCATCATTGTATGATCCTTCTTTCATGGGTGTATGTTTTGTAAGTTACCAAATTGATAAGGGAATTTGAAATTTCAATTTCCACTCATTCGGCTTTACACAAACTTCATTGATTATTTTACTCCAAGATTATGTGTGGAATCACTATTAATTTGATTATATCATAATTTCCACTCCCCATTATGTGGATATACTTTTGATACAAATAATAACTCCATTGATAAATTCTCAAGTCATCGTTTTGAACTTGATAAGAGTAATTTTTACTCAATCTCGATTTGTTGGGTTAAACATCCAATTCATTGGTGTTGTTTTTACAAGAATATGTGCGAATGTCCTTTGATTGTTTTAAACTGAATATCCAATAATATTGAGTGTATTTATATTTGTCACACATAATTATGTCTTTGATTTATCCTTAGCCTAAGGATAGAGACTTTATGAGAGATTTCATCTCAATTTACATTCCATTGAGACTCCTTTGTTGTTATACACCAAATCAGTTTTATATGGTGTATAAAAAGTACTTTGACATAGTATATCATGAATCCCTATATTCTCATGATATTAAACAGTTTTGATTACCTCAATTATTTGTATTCATGTGTCTCTCTTTTGTTTAGGAACTCTAACTAAAATATCATTTTAAATGTTTTAAAGATTTATTATTGTAAATCTTTATCATTATTGTCCATGTTTTAAAAATTGTTTCAGGGATTTATTTATATGGACATTAAAGTTTTCAAATCAAAATTCCTTTTAAAATTTTCAAAGTGGAATGAGACACTTTGATTCAAAAATCTATTTTTAAATGGCTTCTTGACAAATAGTGTGACTTTTAAATGTTTTCAAGAAAAAGGGGATATTTCTCTAAAATAGTTTTGATGATTATTTTCATCTATGTCAATATACTTCATTATTATCGATTGAGGTAAATCTATTACAATACAATCTTCCACATTGTATTGAATGAGTTATGTTTGACTATGGATGTGCTATTTTTATACCATTCATGTTTTGTGGATAAAGTATTGACATTTCATATGCTAGTTTTAATACGAATGTTTATGATATGTTTAAACCTTTTCATAGGAGGAATGTATTGGACTTAGTAAGTGACGGGTGGAGCCCTCTATATCTCCTCGATGAATCAGTAGGTCTCATGAGACAAACTAGTGTCTTGGCACAAGTCCTTGACAAAATCTTATTTGTAGTCTTGGCAGGAGGCCTTGACTATGTGGTTATGATAGTTTGGAATTATGCATTCTATCATTATGAAAGTGGTTATTGATATTGCATGTGGTTATTAGACTAGTATAATATCCATGTGAATAAGTAAATGGAATTATTTCATTTTATCTTTTCCATATTATGTTGAAGTTCAAGTTTAAAAGTCTTTTGTTTTAGTTATACATTTCCTTAAATGTTTATGATTATCTATGAAATTTTCCACTATATTGTTATCCTTACTGAGCATTTGAGCTCACCCCTTTCAATGTTTTATTTTTCCCAGGATGTGAAGAAGTAATTTATGAATGTCCTGCAGGGATAGTATGAGGGGATATGAAGACAAGATGTTGTTGTAGTTTTTTTTACTTTATGATGTAATGTAAGACTTATAAATATATCTAGTGTTTCCAAGACTACTAAACTAATTGGTCTTTCGAGACATGATCTTTTGTGATCATACCAATGTTATGTAATAATGAACCGACTCTGGGTAACTAGGGTCGGGGCGTTACAGTTTGTATGAGAGGAATTTTAGTACAAACCTTAGAAGATAGATTTAGATAAACTCTGATTAGAGCACATAGACCTAAGAAAGACTTTGAGGATTAGTATAGAAGAACTTTCTAGAATTTTGGTATTGTATAGATTTTGTGAGTTTTCCAAGAAGTACATCCCTGTATGGATACGAGTAGGTAGAGACGGTTCTGGTAGAGATGTACCTAGGGGTAAAACCCGAAAACACCACTTTGAGCTAGACTCGAACAGGAACTGGTGCACGACAATGGGCCTTGCTGCACTCTTGGTTACGACACTCCCCGGGGATATGCTTAGGATAATTTACATTTTCTTTACAATCCGATTTTACGTATTATGCGAGTAAATGACCTTGGTTAATCCTAATGTGTTTCAAATTGAGAATATGGTGACATGATATTCTCTAAATGATTTTATGACTACTGTTACTCACACAATGCTTTCTGGTTTTAGTCAATGGTTGGATTCCAAGGAAGTCATAGTGACTTTGAGAATGATGTACAAGGTGGGAATAGTGGTGGAAATGAGAAACAAAATAGAATGTTGATAGGCGTAAAAGATAACTTCTTCATTCCAAATCAATTTTCCAAAAATATGATCAACAATATATATATTAACCAATTCCCAGACTCAACAAATAAGATAAAGGTGATAAATGATAAGAGCTCCAGCAGTGGAGACCATGGAGAAAAGAATCCTCAATTTATGTCATGCAAGAAATGTGGAAGGAGACACCCAGGAAAGTGTCTTAATGGAATAAAGAAATGCTTTATGTATGGGTTGGAAGGACATAAAGTGAAAAATTGCCGAGAACAAATGAAGAGTACTATGGAATAAAATAAAAATGGTCCCAAGATTCCAATTACGGTCATTTTTTGTAAATGTAAGGGACCTTGGCATCACCCAAGTCAATGCCCTATTCTATAGGATAACCTCTTGGTCAAGGAAGAACCTATGTGGAAATAAATGGATGGAAAAATATTTAGAGGTATTAGTTCTCCTTGTTGTTGAGATTACTTTGGATTAATTTTATCTTATATGTGTAACCCTGCAATTCATCATGTGAGAATGATATTTGAGGAAGACTTGTTCTTTCTCTTGTGGATATAGTTATAAATAACCATTTGGTTTTATGTGATCATTGGGTTTGAGGCAATTACAAGTTATTATATTTTGTGATGAAAATTCAAGGCATGAGATAACATTTGTGGTTAAATTATGTTATTGTTATTTGGAGGAATTTCTCTCATTTTGGTAATGTTATAAAATATAGTTTTCTAAAAAGGACAACACGCAGACCGTGTGACAAACCGTCGTGTCAGACAAAGATTTTGGGAATCAAACCCACAAGCAAAGTGTGATAGGGATTTATCCCCTACCACTGGACTACGTGAAGTCCCTGGTTAGTGTGACTAATTATTTTTAGTTAAATGATTTTATTGATCAATAATAATTTGATTTTTGATCTTATGTCTTATCAAGTGAATACCCTTAGTATAGGAAAATGATAAGGTGATTAAGTGATAAATGTTATTTTGGAAGATGTTTGCTTTTTCGGGAACAGTATATCCCCAAGGAAAATAGAATACTATGGGATTTAATTTGAGGAGTAATGGTGTATTTTTATCTTTGTTTTTATTGTGGATTTATAGTGATTTGGGTTATTTATGGAAATGATTATCCTATAATAGAGAATATGTGATTATGTTAATTACTTTTAAGTATGTGACTTTAAGAGTAGTTTATGTCATTTGGAGATACAATTTAACATGGAAGACTACATAACCAAATTATTCTATGTTTTGGGTTTCAATATTAGTTTGGATTATATTGAAGGATTTTAAGGACAATTGTTTATTGAATGGTATTTATTTATCTTTGGGGTATTGTTGGTTTAATTTTAGAAATTAAGATTAGTGTTTTTTTCTCTAATGGAATATCCTTTTGGGGAATCATCAGATCTTATACTAACCATTTTGGTTTTGATTAATCTCTAAATACAAGGTAAATATATAGTTTATCCTTTTTGGATCATGTGATTCTATAAGAAGTTTATTCTATCTCTTCCAGTGTGACCAAGTCTTCTTGAATACTCCTCATTTAAAAATGAGTTAGTAGTAGGAATTTATTAAAGAATGAAACTTTACTAAAAAGTATGTATATCTATTTATGTTCTTAGTCAATCTCAGAAATGAATTCCTTGTCTTTTTGTAATGTAACTTAAAACAGAAAAAAACTTTGTCCATTTACTTTTCCTACCGGGAAACTAATGACCATTTGTCCCATCACAAGTTTGTGGTTTTATTGTTGTTAACTTTCTCCTGATCATGTTCCCTATCCCTCTCCATCAGAACTTGACACTTAGTTTATCATCCATATCCATGTTTTTCTACATGGAATCCTATTATAGGTTATCTCGGGTGACCTTTTTACTTCTCTTTCTTTCTTTTAAAGTGATAGTTTTATTGACTCTTTTTCCGATGTGGGAATTTCCATTATATTCCCAAGCCAAATTTTAAAAATTTCGAGGACGAAATTTATTGAAGGAGGGGAGAATGTAACACCCCAAGCTTCCATGATACGTTTCCCTTCGAATAATGCAATAGTGTGTGTTGTACGCAACTTCGAGTTCTAACACACACCACAACCAATCAAACTAGCCGTTATGAATAGTAATACCCAATTTTTGAAATATTATAAATTTTATCTTTCAAAATGGACTTCATTTTTGGATTCAGAATATCGAAATTAGCTTAGGGTGAATTTTTGGTATTTTTCTGAAATCTTTCAATTTTTGATGAATAGTGAAAAAACACCGAGTTATAGTTTAAAAACGAATTTTTATTTAAATAAGTATTTATTTTATTTAAATTTAATTAAGGTCAAAATAGATACATAATACCTATATAAGTTCAATTTAATTCATTGGGGTTAGTTTAGAATAATTTTAGATCTATAAAAAATTTATGGAACTTTTCACCGTCTTTTACCCACCTCCTAGGAGAATTTGGAAATTCACGTAAAACATAATTTTACCGCTTTTATGAGTGGAATTTCTAAAATCCTATCGACACAGTTAATATCAAGGAGTAAAATGTGGTTCAATAAGATAAAAATAATTTTTGGTGAATAGTAACTTTTTACTTTTATTTACCACGGTTAAAAGTAAATAGGGTAATTAAGGGTAAAAACGATATTAATATTATCCTAACACATGTACTAATTCTATTGGAAAAGTGTATCTCGACTAAAAACAACCTTTGGAAAAAAAATATTATCATTTAGGTCCACTTGGATTAGATTAGGACATTTATTATTATTTAATTCAAACAAGAGTTAAAAGAGTTAAAATCAAAGTTTAATTACTAAAACATTTAATATATATACTTATAAATAAGATAAATTAGATTTTAAATATTAATTATAAGGCTAAAAAGATTTCCTACATAATGGTATTTTATTTATAAATGTTAGACATTAAATAATTTAATTTATTTATGAAAAAATGGTGATGCAGTAATTACCGAATTAATGAAATATTAAAATAATTGATATTATAAATATCCAAATAAATGTAATTTGAGAATTTTTATGAATTAAAATAATTTTCTAGGTTAATATGAAATATTATTATTGGTTATATGAATTTTATTCGTAGTAATAACACTGTAATGAATTTATCAAAAACAAAATACCCAATAGTGTCAAAATTGATATAAAAGAGTTTTTAAAACAAATTTTATATTATTAATTGATATTATATTCTTAAAAATATAAGGTTCGGCCAAAGGACTTATATAAGGATAGTTGTATCATTAATGGACCACTTGGGGGTCTCTTGTAAGTATATAGTAAGTTTATTAACTATATAATATAAAAATACAAAGAGACATGGTAAATGTCAAACTATTTAACTAAGAGTTAAATCTAAAAGATAAGGTTACTATAGTGACCCAAAACTGTCTAAAATCTATTGGTTTTGTGGTTTTCGACCCATACCCACCTTAAAAATTGAATAATCCACTTTTGAGCCATTAGAGACCAAATATGAATTTATTATAAATTAATACTTGAAGTTTTTCCTAAAGAGCCCCTCCTCCCCCTTATAAAAGGACACAACTTCTAACTAATTCCTCACACCTCTCAAGCCTTTTGGATTGGAAAAAATATGCCCAAATATCCTCCCAACTTCCCTAAATTCAACATAGAGGCCTTAGTTTGATCATAAAGTCAACCTAAGGAGCCCTTTTGATCAAATCAAAAGGAAGAACCCGAAGAAGAGGTAACATTTTCACCACCCTCTTTCAAGTTCCTTTCTTCTTCAAATTATTATTTCTTTGTTATTTCCATTATAAAATAATAACTCCAGTATCTTCTATATACTTTGATATTATTATAAATATGGTACAACCATATTCAGTATTCTATCCATCCTTTGAATGACATGTCACCATACGTGCGTACGTATGGATTCCCGTCTCCACGTCGTGGTGTAATTGTTATTCAAAACATTATTATTTATATGGGTATAATAATGATGTGTAATTCATGTAAATAATAAATATAAAATTATAATGATTCTGTATATGTGATATAACATCCAATTATATATGATTTTAATATCATAAAATGAGATTATCGCTCGTGCGTACGTACAGACTACTGTCTCTACGAACGCGATGAGATTCATTCCCCATCGTATCCATACAAGTATAATTCTCATTTTATGATTAAAAATAATGTTTAAGGACTTAATATAATTATGTATATGAATAAGATACAACCTATCCATAACAAACATGACTTATGTAACAAAACATATAAAAGAAAACGAGTAAGTTAACACCCGAAACGACGATAATACTAAGATATTATTAACAAAGCAATGTTAAAAGATCATATATGATATCATATTAATCTATATGATTCTTGTATAATTCAATAAAAATTACTTCAACATTATACAGGAGGATAACCTACCCTCGCCCCTGGAAAAAGTACAAATTAATGGGTTTCTTATCTAACTTTTAATTCCGCGAGATTTCCATTTTTCGCCACTTATTTATTGCATGTGGTGTGTGTACTTCTCATGATTGTATTAATTGTGTAGTATATTTTAATTTATGGATATTTAAATCATCATTGTATGATCCTTATTTCATGGGTTTTTGTTTCGTAAGTTACCAAATTGATAAGGGAATTTGAAATTTCAATTTCCACTCATTCGGCTTTACACATACTTCATTGATTATTTTACTCAAAGATTATGTGTGGAATCACTATTCATTTGATTATGTCATAATTTCCACTCCCCATTCTGTGGATATACTTTTTATACACATAATCACTCCATTGATAAATTCTCAAGTCATCGGTATGAACTGGATAAGAGTAATTTTTACTCAATCTCGATTTGTTGAGTTAAACATCCAATTCATTGGTGTTGTTTTTACAAGAATATGTCTGAAAGTCCTTCGATTGTTTTAAACTGAATATCCAATCATATTGAGTGTATTTATATTTTTCACACATAATTATGTCTTTGATTTATCCTTAACCTAAGGATACAGACTTTATGAGAGATTTCATCTCAATTTACATTCCATTGATACTCCTTTGTTGTTATACACCAAATCACTTTTATATGGTGTATATAATGTACTTTGACATAGTATATCATGAATCCCTATATTCTCATGATATTAAAAAGTTTTTATTACCTCAATTATTTGTATTCATGTGTCTCTCTTTTGGTGAGGAACTCTAACTAAAATATCATTTTAAATGTTTTAATGATTTATTATTCTAAATCTTTCTCATTAATGTCCAAGTTTTAAAAATTGTTTCAGGGATTTGTTTATATAGACATTAAAGTTTTCAAATCAAAATTCCTTTTAAAAGTTTCAAAGTGGTATGGGACACTTTTATTCAAAAATCTATTTTAAATGGATTCTTGACAAATAGTGTGACTTTTAAATGTTTTCAAGAAAAAGGGGATATTTCTCTCAAATAGTTTTGATGATTATTTTCATCTATGTCAATATACTTAATTATTCTCTATTGAGGTTAATATATTACAATACAATCTTACACATTGTATTGAATGAGTTATGTTTGACTGTGGATGTGTTATTTGTATACCATTCATGTTTTGTGGATAAAGTATTGATATTTCATTTGATAGTTTTAATATGAATGTTTATGATATATTTAAACATTTTCATATGAGGAATGTATTGGACTTAGTAAGTGACGGGTGGATCCCGCTATAGCTCCTCGATGCATCGGTAGGTCTCATGAGACAAACTAGTGTCTTGGCACAAGGCCTTGACAAAATCTTATTTGTAGTCTTGGCACGAGGCCTTGACTATGTGGTTATGATAGTTTGGCATTATGCATTCCATCATTATGAAAGTGGTTATTGATATTGTATGTGGTTATTCGACTTGTAGAATATCCATGTGAATAAGTAAATGTAATTATTTCATTTTATCTTTGCCATATTATGCTGAAGTTCAAGTTTAAAAGGATTTTGTTTTAGTTATACATTGCCTTAAATGTTTATGCTTATCTATGAAAGTTTTCGCTATATTGTTATCCTTACTGAGCATCTGAGCTCACCCCTTTCAATGTTTTATTTTTCCCAGGATGTGAAGAAGTAATTTATGAATGAACTGCAGGGATAGTATGAGTGGATATGAAGACAAGGTGTTGTTGTAGTTTTTTTTACTTTATGATGTAATGTAAGACTTATAAATATATCTAGTGTTTCCAAGAGTACTAAACTAATCGGTATTTCGAGAATTGATCTTTTGTGATCATGCCAATGTTATGTAATAATGCACCACCTCTGGGTAACTGGGGTCAGGGCGTTACAGTTGGTATCAAATAAAGTTTAGTACAAACCTTGGAAGCTAGATTTAGATAAACTCTGATTAGAGCACACAGACCTAAGAAAGAATTTGAGGATTAGTATAGAAGAATTTCCTAGAATTTTGGTATTATATAGATTTTTTGAGTTTTCCAAGCAATACATCCCCGTCTGGATACGAGTAGGTAGAGACGGCTCTGGCATAGATGTACCTAGGGGTAAAACCCGAAAACACCTCTTTGAGCTAGACTCGAAGAGGAACTGGTGCACGACAACGATCCTTGCTGCACTCTTGGTTACGACACTCCTGGAGGATATGTTTAGGATAATTTACATTTTCTTTACAAACTGATTTAAAGTACTATGGGAGTAAATGACCTTGGTTAATCCTAATGTGTTTGAAATTGAGAATATGGTGACATGATATTCTCTAAATGATTTTATGACTACTGTTACTCACACAATGCTTTCTGGTTTTAGTCAATGGATGGATTCCAAGTAAGTCATAGTGACTTTGAGAATGATGTACAAGGTGAGAACGGTGGTGGAAACGAGAAACAAAATGGAATGTTGATAGGCTTAAAAGATACCATATTCATGCCAAATCAATTTTCCAAAAATATGATCAACAATATATATATTAACCAATTCCCGAACTCAACAAAGAAGAGAAAGGTGATTAATGATAAGAGCTCCAGTAGTGGAGACCATGGAGAAAAGAATCCTCAATTTCCATCATGCCGGAAATGTGGAAGGAGACACCCTGGATAGTGTCTCAATAGAACAAATAAATGCTTTACGTATGGGAAGTAAGGACATAAACTGAAGAATTGCCGAAGAAAAATGAAGATTACTATGGAAGAAAATAAAAATGGTCCCAAGATTCCAATTACGGTCATTTGTCGTAAATGTAAGGGACCTTGGAATCACCCAAGTCAATGCCCTATTCTATAGGATAACCTCTTGGTCAAGGAAGAACCTATGTGGAAATAAATGGATGGCAAAATATTTAAAGGTATTAGTGCTCCTTGTTGTTGAGATTACTTTGGGTGAATTTTCTCTTATATGCGTAATCCTACAATTTATCATGTGAGAATGTTTTTTGAGGAAGACTTGTCCTTTCTATTGTGGATATAGTTATAAATAACCATTTGGTTTTATATGATCATTGGGTTTGAGGCAATTACAAGTTATTATATTTTGTGATGAAAATTCAAGGTATGAGATAACATTTGTGGTTAAATTATGTTATGGTTATTTTGAGGAATTTATCTCATTTTGGTAATGTTATAAAATATAGTTTTTGAAAAAGGACAACACGCAGACCGTGTGACAACCCGTCGCATCAGACAAAGCTGTGGGAGTCGAACCCACAACCAAAGTGCGATAGGGATTTATCGCCTACCACTGGACTACGTGAAGTCCCTGGTTAGTGTGACTAATTATTTTTATTTAAATGATTTTATTGATCAATAATAAGTTGATTTGGGATCTTATGTCTTATCAAGTGAATACCCTTAGTATAGGAAAATGATTTGGTGATTAAGTGATAAATGTTATTTTGGAAGATTTTCGCTTTGTGGGGAACACTATATGCCCAAGGAAAATAGAATACTATGGGATTTCATTTGAGGAGTAATGGTGGATTGTTATCTAGGTTTTTATTGTGGATTTATAGTGATTTGGGTTATTTATGGAAATGATTATCCTATAATAGAGAATATGTGATTAGGTTAATTACTTTTAAGTATGTGACTTTAAGAGTAATTGATGTCATTTGGAGATAAAATTTAACATGGAAGACTACATAACCAAATTCTTCTACGTTTTGGGTTTCAATATTAGTTTGGATTATATTGAAGTATTTTAAGGACAATTGTTTATTGAATGGTATTTATTTATCTTTGTGGTATTGTTGGTTTAATTTTAGAAATTAAGATTAGTGTTTTTTTCTATAATGGAATATCCTTTTGGGGGATCATTATATATTATAATAACCATTTTGGTTTTTATTAATCTCTAAACACAAGGTAAATATATAGTTTATCCTTCGTAGATCATGTGATTCTATAAGAAGTTTATTCGATCTCTTCCAGTGTGACCAAGTATTCTTGAATACTCGTCGTTTGAAAATGAGTTAGTAGTTGGAATTTATTAAAGAATGAAACTTTACTCAAAAAGTATGTATATCTCTTTATATTCTTAGTCAATATCAGAAATGAATTCCTCATCTTTATGTAATGTAACTTAAAACAAAAAAAATGTTGTTCCTTTACTTTTCCTACTGGGAAACTAATGACCATTTGTCCCATCACAAGTTTGTGGTTTTCTTGTTTTTAACTTTCTCCTGATCATGTTCTCTATCCATCTCCATCAGAACTTGACACTTAGTTTATCATCCATATCCATGTTTTTCTACATGGAATCCTAGTATAGGTTATCTTGGGTGACCTTTTTACTTCTCTTTCTTTCTCTTAAAGTGATAGTTTTATTGACTATTTTTCCGATGTGGGACTTTCCATTATATTCCCAAGCCCAATTTTAAAAATTGCGAGGACGCAATTTATTGAAGGAGGGGAGAATTTAACACCCCAAGCTTCCACGGTACGTTTCCCTTTTAATAATGCAATAGCGTGTGTTGTACGCAACTTCGAGTTCTAACAGACACCACAACCAATCAAACTAGCCGTTATGAATAGTAATACCCACTTTTTGAAATATTATAAATTTTATCTTTCAAAATGGACTTAATTTTTGGATTCAGAATATCGAAATTAGATTGGGGTGAATTTTTGGTATTTTTCTAAAAACTTTCAATTTTTGATGAATAGTGAAAAAACACTGAGTTATAGTTTAAAAACAAATTTTTATTTAAATAATTATTTATTTTAATTTAATTTAATTAAGGTCAAAATAGATACATAATACCTATATATGTTCAATGTAATTCATTGGAGTTATTTTAGAATAATTTTAGATATATAAAAATTTTATGAAAATTTTCACCGTCTTTTACCCACCTCCTAGGAGAATTTGGAAATTCACGTAAAACTTAATTTTACCGCTTCTGTGAGTGTAATTTTGAAAATCTAAAAGACACGGTTAATATCAAGGATTAAAATGTGGTTCAATAAGATAAAAATAATTTTTGGTGAATAGTAACTTTTTACTTTTATTTGCCACGGTTAAAAGTAAATAGGGTAATTAGGGGTAAAAATGATATTAATATTACCCTAACACATGTCCCAATTCTATTGGACAATTTTATCTTGACCAAAAACAACCTTAGGAATAAAATATTTTCATTTAGGTCCACTTGGATTAGATTAGGACATTTATTATTATTTAATTCAAAGAAGAGTTAAAAGAGTTAAAATCAAAGTTTAATTACTAAAACATTTTTAATATTTGGTTATACATAAGATAAATTCGATTGTAAATATTCATTAGAAAGATAAAAAGATTTCCTACATAATTGTATTTTATTTATAATTTTTAGACATTAAATAAGTTAATTTATTTATGACACAATGGTGATGCAGTAGTTACCGAATTAATGAAATATTAAAATAATGGATATTATAAATATAAAAATAAATGTAATTTGAGACATTTTATGAATTAAAATAATTTTATAGATTAATATGAAATATTATTATTGGTTATATGAATTTTATTCGAAGTATTAATGCTGTAATAAATTTATCAAAAACAAAATACCCAATAGTGTCAAAATTGACATAAAAGAGTTTTTAAAACAAATATTATATTATTAATTGATATTATATTCCTAAAAATCTAAGGTTCTGCCAAAGGACTTATATAATGATATTTGTATCATTAATTGACCACTTGGGGGTATCTTGGAAGTATATAGTAATTTTATTAACTATATAATATAAAAATACAAAGAGACATGGTAAATGTCAAACTATTTAACTAAGAGTTAAATCTAAAATATAAGGTTACTATAGTGACCCAAACCTGTCTAAAATATATTGGTTGGGTGGTTTTAGACCCATAACCACCTTAGAAATTTAATAATCCACTTTTTGAGCCATTATAAACTGAATATGAATTTATTATATATTAATACTTTAGGTTTTTCCTAAAGAGCCCCTCCTCCCCCTTATAAAAGGACACCACTTATATCCAATTCCTCACACCTATAAAGCCTTTTGGCTCAGAAAAACTCTACCCAAATATCCTCCCAACTTCCCTAAATTCAACCTAGAGGTGTTAGTTTGATCATAAAGCCAACCTGAGGAGCCCTTTTGATCAAATCAAAAGGAAGAACCCGAAGAAGAGGTAACGTTTTCACCACCCTCTTTCAAGTTCCTTTCTTCTTCAACTTCTTCTTTCTTTGTTATTTCCATTATAAAATAATAACTCCAGTATATTATATATACTATGATGTTATTATAAATATGGTACAACCATATTCAGTATTCTATCCATCCTTTGAATGACATGTCACCATACGTGCGTACGTACGGCTTACCGTCTCCACGTTGTGGTGTAATTGTTATTCAAAACATTATTATTTATATGGGTATAATAATGATGTTAAATTCATGTAAATAATAAATATAACATGATAATTATTCTTTTTATATGATATACCATCCAATTATATATGATTTTAATATCAAAAGAATGATATTATCGCTCGTGCGTACGTACGGACTACAGTCTCCACGAATGCGATGAGATTCATTCCCCATCGTATCCATACAAGTATAATTATCATTTTATGATTAAAAATAATGTTTAAGGACTTAATATAATTCTTTATATTAATAATATAAAACCTATCCATAACAAACACGACTTATGTAATAAAACATATAAAAGAAAACGAGTAAGTTAACACCTGAAACAACGATAATACTAAGATATTATTAACAAAGCAATGTTAAAAGATCATATACGATATCATATTAATGTATATGATTCTTTTATAATTCAATAACAATTAATTCAACATTATACAGGAGTATAACCTACCCTTGACCATGGAAAAAGTACAAATTAAGGGGTTTCTTATCTCACTTTTAATTCCGTGAGATTTCCATTTTTCACCACTTATTTATTGCATGTGGTGTGTGTACTGCCCATGATTGTATTAATTGTGTAATATATTTTAATTTATGGATATTTAAATCATCATTTTATGATCCTTCTTTAATGGGTGTATGTTTCTTAAGGTACCAAATTGATAAGGGAATTTGAAATTTCAATTTCCACTCATTCGGCTTTACGCATACTTCATTGATTATTTTACTCCAAGATTATGTGTGGAATCACTATTAATTTTATTATGTCATAATTTCCACTCCCCATTCTGTGGATATACTTTTGATACACATAATCACTCCATTGATAAATTCTCAAGTCGTCGGTATGAACTTGATAAGAGTAATTTTTACTCAATCTCGATTTGTTGAGTTAAACATCCAATTCATTGGTGTTGTTTTTACAAGAATATATGTGAATGTACTTTGATTGTTTTACACTAAATATCCAATCATATTGAGTGTATTTATATTTTTCACACATAATTATGTTTTTGATTTATCCTTAACCTAAAGATGCGACCTTTATGAGTGATTTCATCTCAATTTACATTACATTGAGACTCCTTTGTTGTTATACACCAAATCACTTTTATATGGTGTATATAATGTACTTTGACATAGTATATCATGAATCCCTATATTCTCATGATATTAAAAAGTTTTTATTACCTCAATTATTTGTATTCATGTGTCTCTCTTTTGGTTAGGAACTCTAACTAAAATATCATTTTAAATGTTTTAAAGATTTACTAGGAAAGCGTAGACCGAGGTAGAACCCCTGACCATTTATTAAAATAAAAGAAAAAATAGGAAACAAGAATTGCAGACCCAACACAGTCACTAAAAATCCTCAAAATCACACCCCTCACCACCTCCATGATAAACAAACTCTTCCTCAGTCACCGTTTCCCATACCAAACTCTCATAGTGCTTCAGAACCTTAGCATACTTCCTCATGAGGTTCAACCGCTCCAGCTCAAGAAACTCATTTGGAGATTTCATACTTCTGATAGTAGATCTGGTAGGCATCAGCTTTGTCAAATGGGAGTAATCCTTCCTCATCCTTCCTCGCAGAGAGGCAATCACCCTGTCCTGGATCACCGACAGCGCCTTGTTCCCCACTTGGACAATCTCACTGTATGATGGCCTAATCATGTCCCCATGATTCTCCTTATCACTGTTATCAAGATCCCCCCATTTCCCATGGTATTGCATCTCTTGATACTTCACTAACTGGTTTTGCTAAAGCTGGCCATTCATATCAATCATGGCCAAACAGTGAGGTTGTTCCACCATTGAATGTTCAACATCAATCCCACCTTTACACTTTACTGCATCCTCCTTTAGCTCATTATGTATGCTGCCACTACCACATAATTTCATCCCCAGTTTCTGTGCCTAACTCTTGAAAACGATTCCCCGTGGGTACGATGATCATCACACCACTAACAGCATTACTCGGACCGCTGTAGCTGCCAACAAGATCCATAATTATGTTATCCTTAAATACAGCAGACTTCATCTCCTCTACAGCAGGAGAAAACCCCTGCATGTGATCCATTTCAGAAATTGAAACAGACCCCTGCTTGCCCTTACACTCAACACCACTGCTACTACCCTTCCTCTGAACATCCGCACCAGCATCAGACCGACTGATTTGAACATGGACTTCCCTCTCCGGCACAACATAGGCCTCAGTCACCTGATGAAGGTCTGCAGTCGTGTGTTCATCCGAAGGGCATGCCACACTACCACCATCAGCACCCTTGGAATCGGATTCCTTCAGGTCAGTCCCCCTATTCAGATCCTGCCTGAGCCGCGTGAACACAGTAGACACCAACGGGTTTGGAGGAGCACCCGTGGATGTGTCAACAGACAATGTGCCCCGAGGACCTAGATTTCTTGTCCCAGCATCAACCACATCAGATCTCCTATTCTATGTGAATGAGCTTGGTTCCTGTGGCCTCCTACTCTGTCTTCCAGCATGACATCTCAAACAGGAGTGGCCCAATCTCTTGCAGCTTGTGCAATAATCAACCCAGGATTCATAGATAACAGATTGCTTCCATCAAAATTCCTCCCCAACTGAGATCCAAACCCATTCCACCGGTGGTCTAGAAACATCCACCTCAACACAGCACCGGGGATTAATCGGGTGACTCAGGGTAGACGTATGCACATCGGAGCATAAGAAAGGACCTATCATGTTCCCAAGCATACAAACAATCGCTGGGTTTTGAAAGGGTAAAGGAAAATTGGGAAGACTTACCCAAATCGAAATGGAAGTAGGGTCCCGGTTCATACAACAGTCAGTCGTCCACCAAAATAGAAAAAATTTACAACCGTTGCAGCGTCGAGGAGCGCTGGACCAAGCACAAACCATGTCTTCATTGGAGGCAAATCAGATCATTAAATGATGATTATCAAGGAGACCAACCACTGATCGATCCCACAAGTCCCATTTGTCAAAGATGAACCGATCAAAGTCATCAACAGATGGCCTTCATGAGCTGAAATGATCCACCAGGGTCAGATCAAGGTGATTCATCGCTTCAGAGAATTCCAACACCGAGAGTGGAAGATGAGGATTTCCAAGATGAAGATCAGGCACCTTCGGATTTAAGGCGATCGACGGAAAATCTGGAAGATAGTTAGAGTTAGTAAAAGGCACAAAGGGAATCCGTGGACATTAAAGTTTTCAAATCAAAATTCCTTTTGAAAGTTTCAAAGTGGTATGAGACACTTTGATTCAAAAATATATTTTTAAATGGATTCTTGAAAAATAGTGTGACTTTTAAATGTTTTCAAGAAAAAGGGGATATTTCTCTCAAATAGTTTTGATGATTATTTTCATCTATGTCAATATCCATCATTATTCTTGATTGAGGTTAATCTATTACAATACAATCTTCCACATTGTATTGAATGAGTTATGCTTGACTGTGGATGTGCAATTTTTATACCATTCACGTTTTTTGGATAAAGTATTGACATTTCATGTGCTAGTTTTAATATGAATGTTTATGATATGTTTAAACCTTTTCATATGAGGAATGTATTTGACTTAGTAAGTGATGGGTGGAGCCCTCTATAGCTCCTCGATGAATCAGTAGGTCTCATGAGACAAACTAGTGTCTTGGCACAAGGCCTTGACAAAATCTTATTTGTAGTCTTGGCACGAGGCCTTGACTATCTGGTTATGATAGTCAGGAATTATGCATTCCATCATTATGAAAGTGGTTATTGATATTGCATGTGGTTATTTGACTAGTAGAATATCCATGTGAATAGGTAAATGACATTATTTCATTTTATCTTTTCCATATTATGCTGAAGTTCAAGTTTAAAAGGCTTTTGTTTTAGTTATACATTGCCTTAAATATTTATGCTTATCTATGAAAGTTTCCGCTATATTGTTATCCTTACTAATCATCTGATCTCACCCCTTTCAATGTTTTATTTTTCCCAGGATGTGAAGAAGTAATTTATGAATGACTTGTAGGGATAGTATGAGGGGATATGAAGACAAGATGTTGTTGTAGTTTTTTTTTTACTTTATGATGTAATGTAAGACTTATGAATATATCTAGTGTTTCCAAGACTACTAAACTAATCGTTCTTTTGAGAATTGATCTTTTGTGATCATGCCAATGTTATGTAATAATGCACCGACTCTAGGTAACTGGGGTCGAGGCGTTAAATTTATATTTTATGTTTATATATATATGTTTATATTATATTATATATATATATGTTTACATTTTATTTTAATATTTTTTGTTTATATATATGTTTATATTATATATATATGTTCATATTATATATATATATATATTATATGTTTAGATTTTATATACATCATATGTTTATATTAATATATATATGTTTATATCACATATATATACGTGTGTGTGTTTATAATTATATATATATATATATAAATATAATTAGCCACGTTTTAAAACACAAGTAAAAATGTCACTAAAATAACCACATTTTCTTAATAATGTGTCTAAATTTAAAATATATACGTGTTTATATATATGTGTGTGTGTGTGTGTGTGTTTATATATACGTGTTTAGGTTTATGTATATATATATATATTTACATTAATGCGGGTAAATGAGATATATAAATAAATAAATATAAATATAAATATATATATAGTGAAGTTTCATGAAAAATATTGCTAAATTTTAAAATTATCGACATTTTTAAAAAATGATGTTAAAAAATGTCGCTAAATTACATTTTTTGTTGTTGTGAAACTGCAAACAAACCTGGGTGTTTCTCCAAACTCGGGGAGAACCCCATAAATCTGTTTACAAATTTATACCTAGAATCTATTAATTCAAATAAACATACACCCCCTAGAATTTATGTCACTTTCCTCCACAAATGATCTCTATCCTCTAGAGTCCCAAGATGCACCCAATTAAAGTAGAAAACAAGTAACGAGAAGGAAAATACCTGACGGATGGTAGTAGGATGTTACAAACTCCCCACCATAAGATTTTCCATCACTAAGAGGTCATGTGAAAGTACGAAGTTCGGTCAATAGGTGAGACCACTACTCCCTCATCAATGACTTGCGCTCCCAAGTTTCATGAGAATCCGATCCGTGTTGCCATAGAACACTACCCAATGGAATAGACTTCCCATGTAATACTTTCACCAGAGAGTCCATGATCTCAACTGGTTGCTTCACAACAGAAACATATGGATCTATCTCAATCTCATCCCAAATCAGAACATGAGAGGGGTCAATGATCTCAAATGGTCCAATATATATTGGATCCAATTTCCCTATTTTCCAAGTTGACAGTAACCCAACTGAGGAGAAAATTTCAAGAAAACGTGGTTACCTAAAAAAATCTCCAATGGATGATACTGCGATCCACATAATATTTCTATCGACTCTGAGGTATAAATAGATGACAACATATATCTGAAATCCATGTGGATGTCTCCTGAACCAAACTCAATCCCACCAAAGAGGCCTCACCCACCTCTTGACAACAAAGAGGTGATTTTCATAGGCGACCATACAAAGCCACTAAAGTAGCCATTTTGATTTACAATTGAGAACTTTTATTATAAGAAAACTCAAATAGTCCCAGATAACTATCCCATGATCCACCAAAACACAAGACACAAGCACATAGCATAACCTACAATATTTAAATAGTATGCTCCATTTTACCATCTATCTATGGATGGTAAGCTATAATCAACCTGACCTAAGTCCCCATATCCTCCTAGAGACCCCTCAAGAACCTTAAAGTAAACATAGAATCCCTATCTGAAACAATGACAAAAGGAACCCCATGTAACCTCACAATATCCTACATATACAACCTACCTATATCTTCAACTTTCATGGTGTCCCTGATCAGAATAAAATAAGATGAATTTTTCAACTAATCAATCACCACCTAGATATCATTTCTCCCTCAGGGATTCCATGGTAATCCAAAAAAATTCCATTGATACATCATCCCATTTCCAAAAATGGCACCAGAATAGGCTGAAAAAGACCATAAGGTTTCAGATGCTCTAAATTTATCTATTGGAAGGTGTAATAGCATGACAAATAATCAACAATGTCATACTTCATACCCGACCACTAGAATCGTCGTCTCATTTCATAATACATCTTCATAGTGACCAAATGAATATATCATGGAGAACCATGATAATAAAATAAAACTAAGATCCACACTAATGCTGGATAGAACCATAATACACCACATGATCATTCTGTATGAGAACACAACCCAAACCAGTTTCATAATTATTACAGAAAACTACATACCCACTACCGGGCTTAGGTAAGATCAAAATAGGAGCATATGTTAGAAATATTTTCAGCTCATAAAAAGAAGAATGAAACTTTTCATCCCATGTGAATTTTACCCCTTTCCTAGTAAGAGTAGTCAAAGGTGAAACAAAATTAGAGAAATCATTGACGAACTGACAATAATATACAACAAGACCAAGGAAGCTCCGAATCTCAAAGACATTCCATGGTTCTCCCCATGAAAAAATAGCCTTCAACTTCTCAGGATCAATTGATAAGTCATGATAAAAAATTACATGCCCCAATAAATGCACTTATTGAGTCTAGAAATTTAATTTTAAAATATTTCCATATAAATAGTGATTCCATAGGATTTAAAAAAATAAACTCAAATAGTGACCGTGTTTATGCTCGAATCTTGAGTAAACCAAAATATCATCTACGAACACTTCCAAAAAAGTGTCAAGGTAATGATGGAATATCCGATTCATCAAATCTATAAAAACTATAGGAGTGTTAGTTAGGACAAATGGAATCCAAAGATATTCATAATAGTTATACCTACTCTTGAAATTCGTCTTCAACATATCACACTCTTAAAATTTGAGCAGATGATAACCCAACTGAAGGTCAATTTTAGAAAACCACTTTGTCCCCTTTAATTGATAAAAAAAATAATCCAAATTAAGTAAAAAATACCTGTTATGAACAATTAACTAGTTTAGATTCCAGTAATACACACACAATCAAAGTGAACCATCTTCCTTCTTAGTAAAGAGCACTAGGTCTTCCCAAGGTGAAACACTAGGCCTTTCTCTATCAGGCCATTCATGTAACATCCTAGGTAAATAATGAGTAAGACATTTTCATATTTATTAATATTTCTGAATCAAATATTAATTTAACTTTAATGGGGATGCTATGTTATATGGTGTACCTAATACACAACAACATGTTTCTTTGAAATCTTACGTTGCACACAACATTGAGTTATACTGAAAAATAATAATATAATATTATTATTTTAAATGGTTGTTAACACCTGGCCATTGTAATGGAGAGAATGAACAGAAATAATTACAAAATGATTATACATGTTTGTTAAATGTTTTTACATTTATCCAATAAAATTTAGGGGCTTAAAATATGAATGAATCTAATTTTAAGCATGAATACTCTAATATTCAGTAAAAGGTCGATTTACCGCCTTTTGATGGCGAACCCTATTTAAATCTAGTTTTGGTCATTTTTATATGTTATATTTGAAAAAATAAAATTCTTCTTTAGATTCAGGACATCAAAATTTACTTTGGGTAAATTTTTGGTATTTTTCTGATACAGTTCATTTTTTGATGAATAGTGAAAAATACTATATTTTAATTCAAAAGTGCCTTTTAATATAATTTATTTATATGGTTATATTATATTTTTAATTGTTTTTAAGGTTTAATTAGAATATAATTTTACCATTTAATACAATTTTGGTCATTTTAATTAATTTTATTTTGAAATTAGACATAAACAAGTATCAATATTTTGATAGTTATTGTTTCTTAAAAACACGCTATTTGTTTTGACAACGAGAATTAATTTTAAATTAATTAATGAAACTTCTATGTTTTAAATTTAGTAAAATAGACATAATTTTTTAATTCAGAATATCAAATATATCTTAGGCTGAATTTTTGGTATTTTTCTGAAAAACATCAATTTTTGATGAATAGTGAAACCACTTAGTAGTAGTTAAAAAACTGACTTTTTCATTTAAATGAAATTTTACCCCTTCTGTGAATTGAATTTTGAAAATAAGACATACATGGTTGTTATTAGTAAGTAAAATGTGGTTCAATAAGATGAAAATAATTTTTTATGAATAGTAACTTTTGACTTTTATTTACAGCGCTTAAAGGTAAATAAGGCAATTCAAGGTAAAAAAAATATCATAATAATACAAAATTTCCTTAACAGTTGTCCTAAACTTATTGGACGAGTCATGGACATCCATGATCATCTTTGGATCTATTTTGGGACCCCATGGATCTACTTAAAAGTGATAATGACACTTTAGATTAATTAATTTAATATAAATGCAAAAATGACACAAAAAAAAATCTTTTAGTAAATTAATTTTTAAATAGGTTTATATAAATTATTTTTTCGATTATAAATATTCATTGGAACGATAAAAATATTTACTACATCATGGTATTTTTTTATAATTTTTATACATCAAATAAATTAAATTATTTATGACACAATAATGATGCAGTATTTAACTCATTAATAAATGATTTAAATAAATAAGATTATAAATATTAAAATAACATCCAAAACCTGTCCAATTATTAGTGGATGATTTTATTTCAACCATGAGTCATCTTATATTCTACTTTAATTAGTTTTTGACCTTTAGAAACCGAATATCAATATATAATAAAATAATATTTTCACACTTTCCTAAAGAGCCCCTCCCCCCCTTATAAAAGGACACAACTTCTAACCAATTACTCACACCTATCAAGCCTTTTGAATCATTCAAACTCTACCCAATTAAGCTCCCTAAATCCCTCTCCTCCTCATAGAAGCCTTACCTTAGGCAGAAGACACTTCAAGAAGTCATTTTGGTTCAAACAAAAGGAAGTTACCCAAATTAAAGGTAATAGCTCCTCTTAAGTTCATTTCTTTTATTTTACTTCTCCAACCCCTAAAATCTTTTTATTCCTTTATTTTATAACAAAAAAAGTATCTTAAACATACTAGTATGTTGTTATGAGAAGTATTATAACCACACTTACACACCCCTCCATCTAATGGGTGAATAACATAATGTTTCTGTGGATGGAAAACTAACACCTCACGAAACGATGATTGTTCAATTATCTCCCACCGCCTCTCATGGTGGCCATTAAGAAGGAAATGTATTTATATATGATATATATATATTTTATTTTTTCTCTATGCTTATATAATTTTTATTTACAACCATACCTTTATGCTTTCCAATATGTGTAAACACGATAATTTCATTTGAGGAAGTGTGGACTACCACCCCCTCAAAGTGATATGACTCGTTCATACCATACGTGGGACGTATAAAGGATGAATTTAGTGAGATTATATATATTATATTATACTGGAATTATAATATACCTATGTATCATTATGTTTTCATTCTATTAAATATGAAATAGAAATGAAAGTAGCGTTCATGCGTACGTATGACTTACTGTCTCCATGAACGGTGCATTTCATTTTTTACCTCCAAATGTTATGTACTATTATAAATACATGTATATACTGGATATATATGATATATATGATATATAAATCATGAATATAATTCTGGATATAATGAACTTTTTACCATGTGAACAACTTTTAATTATAAGAAGTCCATTTTGACTTAAGTACCAAATATTGACAAAACGACCATTATTAACTTAAATTATTACACATTGTTTATAACACAGTAATAAGTGATATAAAAGGAGTAATAAACTTTAAAAATGTTTCTTAATCAAGTATAAATTAACTTAAGTTTATTATTCAAGAAGAACAAGGAACAAACAAGTCAAGTCGGACACGAGGTAAGAGATTTCTTATCTCACTTTCAATTTCATGAGATTTCCATTGTTCGCCACTTATTTATTTCATGTGGTGTATTGTGTACTTAAATTTGATATATATTATCATGATTATATTTATATTCATGGTATTATATGATTCATTTGGTGGTTATTAACTTTTGGTCATACGACTCGATTGATTACAACGAAGTAAGGGTTTTTCATCTCACTTTCTATTCCCGTGAGATTCTTGCTATATTGGCCACTATTTACTTTTGTGTGGTGTATGTAATATCAATTATTGTATTCATTGTGTAATATACTATAATTTTTGGGTATTTAAATCTTCATTGAATTATCCTTATTTCATGTGGTGTATCTTTCATATGTTACTCAATCAGTAAGGGAACCTTTCACCCTCCTCTTTTTAAAAGACTTATTTTTGTTATGTATTTTAATTTACATATTATTATGTTGTGATATATTCTTATATATAATTATTGATGTAAATTTTATGTCCAAGTGATGAGATACATTTTTTATCTCATCAAATCTTTTTTTTAAATTTTAAAGTGACAGCGTTAGACTGTCAAGTTTCTATAAGGGAACTTCTTCACCCAATTTCAATTATTTGGGTTAAACTTCTACTTATTCATTATGTTGTCATATGAATATCTGTGAATTATATCTGATTGTTTTAAACATAATATCCACTTATATTGGGCGTATTCATATTTTTCACACATAATTATGTGATTGATTTATCCTTAATTTAAGGATACCATCTTTATAAGGGATTTCATCTCAATTTACTTTTCCATTGATACTTCATTGTTGTTATGCACCAATTCACTATTATATGGTGTATATACTGTCCTTTGGAATATTATATCATGAATCCATTTATTATAATGATATTATAATGTTTTTATTCAATGTTATTCCTCAATTATTTGTATTCAAGAGTCTCTCATTTTGTTAAAAACTCTTTAACTAAAATATCATTTTAAATGTTTTAATGATTTATTCTTATAAATATTTATCATTAATTTACATGTTTTAAAAATAGTTTTAAGGATTTATTTATATGGTCATTAATGTTTTCAAAAGATAATTTATTTAAAAGCTTCAAAGTGGTATGGGACACTTTGATTAAAAAATATCTTTATTAAATTTTTTAAATGGTTTTGAAAATGATTTGATAAAGCATTGTTTATTTAAATATCTTGATTTGATATATTGTGATTGGATTGTGGAAATGTTATATTTAATTTATTATTGTATTATGTGTTATGAATATGTTATGGTTATTGGGCATTGTTTACGTATACAGGTGGTTCCGTGATAAACCTAGGGCGGGTGAGCCCGAGATAGCTCTCCAATGCATTGGGTAATGTGATAGAGGTAAACATTAATGTTTCTCCTAATAGATTTAGGGAATATACTATGATGGGTATTCCAAATGTGACTCCCTATATAGCTGTGATAGCTATAATGTAATTATGTTATGTTTTCCACAAGTTACCTTTATGATTTATGATTTCTCTGTGTTATTCATAAATGTTTGATTTCATAAGGTATGTTATGATTGAAAAGTATGGTTTCATTGATTTGTATTTATTGATGTGATAATGTTTTATTTCATTATTTTATAATCCTTACTGAGCTTTTTATGATCATCCTAAGTTTTTGAAATGTTTTTCACAGGGTATAAGGAAGGGTTAGAGAACAGAAGTATTCAAGAAGATTTATATCAAGAAAAGAACTCTTGTTTTATTTAAAGAGTTTCATTTTTTTGAAACATTGGATAAAGTAAAAGTTTCTTTTTTTTTGTAATTTTTGAGATGTAATGTAAAAGTTATGGCCTAATTGTCTAAAACTATAAACCTGAAAAGATCCTCAATGTGAATTATCCATTTAATTCAATAATATGTAATGTTTTAGGCCAAGTCCTTATAGTTGGTATCAGAGGTCGGTTTAGATAACTTTAGAGGTTAGGGTGTAATTTAAGCATAAGTGACATAACCATAATGGTTAACATAATAGAAAGAGTCATAGTTATTTTATAAGTGATAAATGGTTATTACATTTTGGGGTGCAAAATGAAAGGTATTAGATAACCTTTGAGGATAAATTATGTTATGGTTATTTTTGAGGAATTTGTCTCTTTTTTTGGAATGTTATGAAATTGTAAAGTTTTTGAAAAAGGGAAACACGCAGACCATGTGACAACCCATCACATCGGACAAAGCTGCGGGAATCGAACCCACAACCAAAGTGCGATTGAGACTTATCGCCTACCACCAGACTACATGAAGTCCCTGGTTAGTATGACTAATTATTTTTAGTTAAATGATTTTAATGATTAAAAATAAGTTTATTTGGGATTATATGTTTTATCAAATGGTCATTCATATTATAAGAAAATGATTTAGTGATTAAGTGATAAAGGTTATTTTGGAAGAAATTCTCTCTTTTGGGAACACTATATGCTTAAGGAAAATAAAATACCTTGGGATTTAAATTGTGGATTAATGGTTGAAATATTATTTTGGAAGAATATATGTAGATTTGGGTTATTTATGGAAATGATTAACCTATAATAGAGAATATGTGATTAGGTTAATTACACTTTAGTATGAGACTTTAAGAGTAGTCGATGTTTTTGGGGATAAATATTAAGATTTACTGTGGAAGACTATGGGATTAAATCCTTCTGAGTTTTGGGTTTCAATATTAGTTTGGATTATTTTGAAGAATTTTATGGAAAACTATTTATTGAATGGTATTTGTTTAACTTTGGGTATTGTTAGACAAATTTTGGAGATTAAGAGTAGTTTTTATTTATGTAAAAGTTTATCATTTTTGGGGATTATATGATCTTGTACTAAACGTTTTTTGGTTTTGGTTAATATCTAAAGACTAGGGAAATATATAGTTCATCTTTTGTGGATTATGTGATTCTCTCTAAGTTGATTATAACACTTTTAATGTGAACAATTCATCTTTAATACTCATGTTTTGGAGGATATATGAGTTTGTGTTAGAAATCTAGTAAAGGATGGAAGTCTACATGACAAGTAAGTATGTTTCCTTATGTTTTTAGTTAAGCCCATAAATAGATTCCTCAATGAAAAATAACTTAAAAGAAAAAACGTTGTCTGCTAACTTTTCCTACTGGGGAATCAAAGACTGTTAACCCATCACAAGTTTGTGATTTTCTGGTGGTTAACATTCTCCTAATCATGTTTTCTATCACTCTCCATCAGAACTTGATGGTTTGTCTTCTCTTCCGTATCCATGTTTTCATGGAATCCTAGTATCTGTTATCTCGAGTGACCTTTGTACTTATCTTTATTTCTTTTAAAGTGATATATTTATTGACTCTTTTTCCAATGTGGGACATTCAATTAAGTTTCCAAGCCCAATTTTAAAATTGTGAGGATACAATTTCCAAAAGGGGGGAAGGATGTAACATCCTAGGTAAATAACGAGTAAGATATTTTCATATTTATTAATATCTGTGAATTAAATATTAATTTTAATTTAATGGGGATGCTATGTATGATGGAGTACCCGATACACAACAACATGTTTCTTTGAAATCTTATGTTGCACACAACATTGAGTTATACTGAAAATAATAATATAATATTATTATTTTAAATGGTAGTTAACGCCTAACCATTGTAATGGCAGGAATGAATAGAACTAACTAAAAAATTATTATACATATTTGTTAAATGATTTTACATTTATCCAATAAAAGTTAGGGGCTTAAAATATGAATGAATCTATTTTTAAGAATGAATACCCTAATATTCAGTAAAAGGTCGATTTACCGCCTTTTGATGGCGAACCCTATTTAAATCTAGTTTTGGTCATTTGTATATGTTATATTTGAAAAAATAAAATTCTTCTTTAGATTCGAGACATCAAAATTTACTTTGGGTAATCTTTTGGTATTTTTCTGATAAAGTTCATATTTTGATGAATAGTGAAAAATACTATATTTTAATTCAAAAGTTCCTTTTAATATAATTTATTTATATGGTTATATTATATTTTTAATTGGTTTTAAAGTGTAATTAGAATATATTTTTACCATTTAATACAATTTTGTTCATTTTAATTAATTTCACTTTGAAATTGGACATAAACAAGTATCAATCTTTTGATAGTTATTGTTTCTTAAAAACACGCTATTTGTTTTGACAACAGGAAATAATTTTAAATTAATTAATGCGACTTCTATGTTTTGAATTTGGTAAAATAGAAATAATTTTTGAATTCGGAATATCAAATATATCTTAGGCTGAATTTTTGGTATTTTTCTGAAAAACTTCAATTTTTGATGAATAGTGAAACCACTTAGTCGTAGTTAAAAAACTGAATTTTTCATTTAAATGAAGTTTTACTACTTATGTTAATTAAATTTAGAAAATCCAACATACATGGTTGTTATTAGTAAGTAAAATTTGGTTCAATAAGAAGAAAATAATTTTTGGTGAATTGTAACTTTTGACTTTTATTTACCGCGGTTAAAGGTAAATATGGTAATTCAAGGTAAAAATAATATCATAATAATACAAAATTACCTTAACACTTGTCCTAAACTTACTGGATGAGTCATATCCGACCATGAGAATCTTTGGGTCGATTTTGGGACCCCATGGAGCCACATAAGAGTGATAATGACACTTTAGATTAATTAATTTAATGTAAATACAAAAATGACACAAACAAATATCTTTTAGTAAATTACTTTTTTCAAAGGGTTATATAAATTATTTTTTCAACTATAAATATTCATTGGAAATATAAAACGATTTAATACATCATGGTATTTTTTTTATAATTTTTAGACATCAAATAAATTAAATTATTTATGACACAATAATGATGCAGTATTTACCTCATTAATAAATGATTTAAATAAATAAGATTATAAATTTTAAAATAACATCCAAAACCTGTAAAATTCTTATTTTATGATTTTATTTCGACCATGAGTCATATTATCTTCTACTTTAATTAGTTTTGGACCTTTAGAAACTGAATATCATTATATAATAAAATAACATTTTCACACTTTCCTAAAGAGCCCCTCCTCCCCCTTATAAAAGGACACCACTTATAAACAATTCCTCACACCTCTCAAGCATTTTGGATTGTCCAAAATATGCCCAATTAAGCTCCCTAAATCCCTCTACTCCTCCTAGATGTCTTACCTTAGGCATAAGGCACTTCAAAAAGTCCTTTTGGTTCAAACCAAAGGAAGTTACCCAAATTAAAGGTAACGGTTCCTATTAACTTATTTTATTTTATTTTATTTCTCAAACCCCTAAACTTTTCTTATTCCTTTATTTTATAAAAAAAGTATCCTAAATATACTAGGATGTTGTAATGAGAAGTATTCTAACTACACTTACACACATCTCCATCTAATGGGTGAAGAACATAATGTTTCTGTGGATGGAAAACTAACGCCTCACAAAATAATGATTGTTCAATTATCTCCTACCGCCTCTCATGGTGGACATTAAGATGGTACTATATTTATAAATGATATATATTATGTTTATGTTTTTTATATGCTTCGGTAATTTTTATTAACAAACATACCTTTATGCTTTCCAATATGTGTAAACATGATAATTTCATTTGAGGAAGTGCAGACTACCGCCCCCTCAAAGTGATATGACTCGTTCATACCATACGTGGGATGTATAAAGGATGGATTTACTGAGATTATATATATTATATTATACTGTAATTATAATATAGCTATGTATCATTATGTTTTAAATCCATTAAATATGGAATAGAAATGAAAGTAGCGTTCATGCGTACGTACGGATTACCGTCTCCATGAACGGTGCATTTCATTTCTTACCTCCAAATGTTATGTACTATTATAAATACATGTATATACTGGATATATATGATATATATGATATCTAAATCATGAATATAATTATGGATATAATGAAAATTTGACTGTGCGAACAACTTGTAATTATAAGAAGTCCATTTTTGACTCAAGTACCAAATATCGACAAAACGACCATTATTAACTTAAATTATTACATATTGTTTATAACACAGTAATAAGTGATATAAAAGGAGTAATAAACTTTAAAAATGGTTCTTAATCAAGTATAAATTAACTTAAGTTTATTATTCAGGAAGAACAAGGAACAAACAAGTCAAGTCGGACATGAGGTAAGGGATTTCTTATCTCACTTTCAATTCCGTGAGATTTCCATTTTTCGCAACTTATTTATTGCATGTGGTGTATTGTGTACTGAAATTTGATATATATTATCTTGATTATATTTATATTCATGGTATTCTATGATTCATTTGGTGGTTATTAACTTTTGGTCATACGACTCGATTGATTACAACGAAGTAAGGGTTTTTCATCTCACTTTTTATTCCCGTAAGATTCATGCTATATTGGCCACTATTTCCTTTTGTGTGGCGTATGTACTTTCCATGATTGTATTCATTTTGTAATATAATATAATTTTTGTGTATTTAAATCTTTATTTAATGATCCTTCTTTCATGTGTTGTATCTTTCGTATGTTACCCAATCAGTAAGGGAACCTTTCACCCTCCTCTTTTTAAAAGACTTCTTTTTGTTAAGTATTTTAATTTACAAATTATTATGTTGGGATATGTTCTTATATATCCTTATTGATGTAAATTTTATGTCCAAGTGATGAGATACCCTTTTTATCTCATCAAATATTTTTCTGAATTTTAAAGTGACGCCGTTAGACTGTCAAGTTTCTGTAAGGGAACTTCTTCACCCAATTTCAATTCTTTGGGTTAAACTTCAACTTATTCATTATGTCATCCTATGAATATGTTTGAATGAACTCTGAATGTTTTACACATAATATCCAATTATATTTTGTGTATTTATATTTTTCACACATAATTATGTGATTGATTTTTCATTAATTTAAGGATATCATCTTTGTAAGGGATTTCATCTCAATTTACTTTTCCATTGAGTCTTCATTGTTCTTATGCACCGATTCACTCTTATATGGTGTATATAATGTCCTTTGTCATATTATATCATGAATCTATTTATTGTCATGATATTATAATGTTTTTATTCAATGTTATTCCTTAATTATTTTTATTCAAGAGTCTCTCATTTTGTTAAAAACTCTTTAACTAAAATATCATTTTAAATGTTTTAAAGATTTATTCTTCTAAATATTTATCATTAATTTCCATGTTTTAAAAATGGTTTTAAGGATTTATTTATATGGTCATTAATGTTTTCAAATGATAATTTATTTAAAATATTCAAATTGGTATGGGAAACTTTGATTAAAAAATCGCTTTGTTGAATGTTTTAAATGGTTTTGAAAATGATTTGATAAAGCATTGTTTATTTCAATATTTTGATTTGATATATTTTTATTGGATTGTGGAAATGTTATATTTAACTTATGCTTGTATTATGTGTTATGAATATGTTATGGTTATCGGGCAGTGTTAATATATATGGGTGGTTCCTTGATAAACCTAGGGCGGGTGAGCCCGAGATATCTCTCCAATGCATTGGGTAACATGATGGAGGTAAACGTTAATGTTTCTCCTACGAGATTTAGGGAATATACTGTGATGGGTATTCCAAATGTGACTCCCTATGTAGCTGTGATAACTACAATGTAAGTATGTCATGTATGCCACAAGTTACCTTTATGATTTATGATTTCTCTGTTTTATTCATAAATATTTGATTTCATAAGGTATGTTATGATTGAAAAGTATGGTTTCATTGATTTATGTTTATTGATGGGATAATTTTTTATTTCCTTATTTTATAACCCTTACTGATCTTTTTATGCTCATTCCAAGATTTTGAAATGTTTTTCATAGGGTATAAGTAAGGGTAAGAGAACAGAAGTATTAAAGAAGATTTATATCAAGAAAAGAACTCTTGTTTTTTTAAGGAGTTTTATTTTTGTGAAACATTGGATAAAGTAGAAGTGTCTTTTTTTGATTTTTGAGATGTAATGTAAAATTTATGGCCTAATTATCTAAAACTATAAACCTGAAAAGATCCTCAATGTGAATTATCCATTTAATTCAAGAATATGTAATGTTTAAGGCCAGGTCCTTATAATTCAGCTGAATCTTGAGCTCTTTCAACTCTGCTGGTTATATATGATAGGAAGTTATGGAAATCAGCTACGTACCTGGCACCAGGTTAGTCATAAAATATACCTCCCTCTTTAGAGGAAGACCAAATAAATCATCTAGGAAAACATTAGAAAAATAATAAACAATAGTGGTAAGATCAAAAATAAAATAAATATCATCGATCTTAACATATATAATAGAAAAAAAACTCTTAAGCTCTAGGTGGGGAGGTCCCACGCATCCATACATCAGATCCCACCCTCCCTAAAACAGCCATGATCTCCCATAGACTGTAATAAATGAGACATACCAATGATAAAAATCAACATTAGAATGATTAGAAATAATAAAATCCATCCTGATGATGAAATAAAAAAATATAGATCAAGAACAAGAAAATCCTAGAACAACTCTATATTAGCTATTTGTAACGAACAAGGACAAAAAAATCCCTACTCTTTCCTCTTCCAAGAGGTATCACTAACTCCAAAACAAAGACATGAGAACCATTGAAATTTTAAGAATATTTACCAAATTACTAGATATAAATGATTGGGTAGGACTAATATTAAATAGTGTAATCTCTTTCGAGGATGAAATAAATATGGTACCTTTGACTATCACTAGACCTGTATCCACCTCTGCTGAAAACTCATCTACTGTGTGAAGGTGCTTCACTCCTGAGGCTTGTGGATGGATCCCTATAGTATTTGAAGCATCTGACTATGATGAATTATCCTTTGGAGCTGATGATCCATGACCATATCAAGGTGTAGACATATCCTGACATGAGCACTATAGATGACCATAATACCCACAACTATCACACATCTTCACAGGTGAAGGAAAAAGCATGCTAGCTATGATTGAACTTTCCATACTGATAGAAATTCATAGGCACACTATTATCTATAATCGAAGGTGTTGAGGAGGCCTTCCACTAAGGACCACCTCCACCACTTCTATGATGATCTTTCCACTTCCTATTCTTCCCTAACATGCCATTGAATTTTCTAACAAGTGAAAGAGAATAAGAAGAATCACTAACCCTACTTATCAAGTTCATTTATTCCATTATATCCCTATAAAATATCTCTTAATAGGTCAAAAGATTTAGTATAAATACCTATTATATGATATCTGGTCACAAACCCTGAAGGTACTTCTGAGCCTTTAGTTGATCATTATTTACAACCTCTAGTGAAAAACAAACCATCTCCACAAACCGATTAGTGTATCCAACACTGCACACTCTCCCTACTATAAAGAGAGGAACTATATAGGCTTATCCATCATTAGTGAATTTTGAAAAAACTTTTTAAATAATAGAGTCTTGAAACCCTTACAGTCCAAGACCACATGTTTATTAACTTGTACCATAGAATCCCACCATCACTTGTTAGGAACATTAATTTAGAATTCCACACATTTTGACTTGATACTCTTAGGTGTATCTAGGAATTAAAAGATCTGATTGATATTTTATAGCCATTCCTCTACCTCTTAAGGTTTATTAGTATGTTTAAAGGATGATGGCTTCTCATACAAGAACTTGTGTGACCGATCCATTTCTCTTCCAGCTCATGACTGTACCTCAACAACTATATTCTGAACTTGCAGCACATTCTAATAAATATTATGAACTTCCTGAATGATCACATTGATAAGATTATGATCTATAGGCTAATTTACTTGAGAAGAATCCACTACATCCTCCCGAGGAAATCATGGAACACATCTTGGAGGCATACTTATGCACACCTAAATAGAAGAAATGATCATCCAATAGAATAATCTTAGTTCAAAATAGATAACCATGATCTAAACAAAGATTAATATAAAAACTCAAAAAAAATACGCACACCCCAACATCCCCTAGTAACTTGAGTATCTTCATGACAAGAGCTAGTCAGGAACTCACCGTAACCAACTCCTCAAGTCCCCAAAATACTATCTCCAATCTACCAAAACGTCCCAAGATAATGAATCTTGAAGAAATACCCCCTCTGATACAAAACTATTATGAAATCAACCCATATACCCTCTCGAACTGGTACTCAACTTAATCCATCGCATACTCAAAGGGAATTCCCAATCCCCATGGACTGGCGACTAGCACCCGGGCATCATACCACAAACAGAGAGAACAATTTCTCCTAACCTAAATAAACAACACGAAACATATATACAATAGAGAAAATATCAAAATAGATAATATATATTCCATAACTGAAAGTAAATAGTGGAAACTAAAACATCTAAAAATAAGACAAAAAAAATATTCAAGTGACAAGTCCAACTACAAAGGACTACTAAAAAAGGAAAGAAAAACTCCATGTTACAGTGTGGAAAGACTCCCACTATCTTACCACCAGATACCAAACTCATTCGTCAAAAAAACTTCACTACCTCACTACGATGCCTTTCCTTTCCCTACATGGAAATACATAACAAGGTCTACGCACCACCGAAGAGGTGTGGAAGGTGTGAGATAACATGAACAATAGGACCCCACATAGGTGTTACATAAGGAGTCTCTATACAAATAATTTGAACAATAAAAACTTTAAGGAAAACATGGAATGATAAGAAGTTTATAGTTTTTATATCAAAAGAATGAAAAACATTTAATTTTCTTATTTTCCACATTTCCAAAATAAACCAAGTAAAAAAATTTCAAAAAATTTCATATACATAAAAAATTATATGAAATAAAACTAAGTCATGTATCAAATATCACATCATATCCATGGAAGTACAAAAAAAAAGTACAATCCAAAACAAGAAGCACATCTAACATAATGAAAAAGATCACACTAGGTCAGGATAACTAGGACACTCGTACCCCCAACATAGACAATCATGCACACTAATACCCAAGATATATACATAAAATCTAGGAAATAAAGGAACAAACCATAAAGTGAACAACCTAATAATATCTATCAAGTTCCTAGAATAATAGACCATGTGAGTAGAGGAGAGCCCCTTGAGCAAACCCCCCAACAATATCAATGGACGAGGCCTATTACCAAACCTTCCACCTAAGTACCCAAGGATTCCTATGCACTCTATTTTCCAAAGAATTTCATTTAAACCATGCTTTAAAAACCATTTTATAAAACCATTTAATTATTCTTTGAAAACACCTTTATTTCATAAAAACAAGGTAAAAACCATCTTTTATAAAAACCCATATTTTACACATACAATTCCCAAAAAATCATGACATTTTCATTTATAAATTTTTTTCTAAAATACCATAACAATATATTTCATTAGATATAGGATTGAAATATAACCACCTACCTCAAACTCAAGGCCGCACATGCCTGCAAAGGGATCCACAAACAAGGAAGAACACAATAATGACAACGAAGGCCATAAAATCAATATACACACCTCAAAATTGATTCAATTAAACCAAAAAGTTGTCAGATAAGGTAAATCACAACATAAATTGAAGAAATCACACTTGATTCACCACAACCAACAATTGAATGACCCCTAGAGGAAGATCACACAATAGATATAGAAGAAAACACCAATAATCAACACCACAGATCAATGGTTTTGAAAATGCAACAAAACAAATCTATCATGATCAAAGTAATGAATAAGTAGAAAGTATATCTTACTCTGATATATGCAACAGAACCAACCTGATGATCCAACACCAAACAAATCAATCCAGAATGAACAGAGGTCACCAAAAGCACCAAAGAATGCTTCTAGGTCGAGAGGAAAGAGGGATATATAAGAATTAATGAAAAATCAGTTGTACAACACCCTGAAATCCAAACTTGTGACATTTACATATCTTTTAATACCTTTACATGATTTTTAGTCCATGGGTTTCATATACTCCAAAAAACTCATATCCTTTTTATTAAGACTCCGATTAAAAAATTTATATATAGTGTAAATGTTACATGGAGTGTAATCCTACATGCAATGTATTTAGCTCATGAAATCTTTCTGATGATCATTACATGGATTTTACTCCTTTTACATTACATGTAATAGTTCAATAGAATGAAAAAACTCTAGTTTTCTAGCATAAAACTACAAAAAAACTTCGAAATTTCTCTGAACTTGAGGAGAACCCATAAATCCATTTACACACTTATACCCAGAATCCATTAATTAAAACAAACATAAACCCTAGAACTTTAGACCATTTTCCTCTAAAATTCTCTCCATCCTTGGGAGTCCTAAGATTCACCTAATTAAATAGGAAAACAAGTAAAGAGAAGGAAAATTCTATAAGGATGATTGTAAGATGTTATAGTTTTATTAAATTTAGAAGAACACCCAAGCGATGGTTTAACTCAAGTTCCTTAACCTCCTTTAATACATAAACGGGTCCCATGAATTTCATAGGTCATGCCTATCTATTTAATTGAAGGAAAATTCTATTTAACAAGCATTACTTAAAAAATACTGCGCATAAAACAATTATGTAATACATAACACCAATAAATTGAGGGAAAAACATAATACCACCTACCTTAGCTTGGTAGTCAACTCCTCATCCGTTGATGGCCTCTAATTTGGGATAGAATGGAAGAAATCAATTAAATAGAAAAATTCCCTAAAAATAGGGCATTTTATCTCACAATAAAATAACTTTTTCAACAATAAGATAAATGATTAAAGGTGTAAGAAGAATGAAGATATTAACAGAAAAAATACAACAAGACAAACAATGGATCGATCAAAGTCTAGATGGAGGAGATACCCCAATACCTAGTTTTATGTGGAAGGAGATATCCCAATGACTGAAGGGATGCTATGCATGGAAGAGGTAGAAAAATAGAGGTGTAGTTAATAAGGAATATGGTAAAAACATCATTTCACCCTTTAAAAGGGGTCTCATGGTTTGGCCACACAATTGGCCAAATGGTGCGCCAAACATGCACCAATAAATTACTCAAGACACACATGGTTTTACTAATCATGAACAACCCATGAAAATCACCTCTATAAATAGGTATGAAGCACTTTCATAACCATGTTTCATGGGCTGCATGGTTAGAAAAAACCATTCGGCCCTAGGAAGAGCACTGGACCCTACACAGTTTAAAAAAATGTGTGGACTGGGTGGCATGGTTTCTACTAACCATTCAACCCACCCACTTATTCCAAAAGTTGGGGCTATAGGCTCTAAACAATCCTTAGATACCCCCATAACCCCTATGATCTCATTCGACACTTCCATTAGGGTAAAACTAAAGAATTAAACTAAAAATTAAAATTTTCCATACCTCATAGATAAGATGGGTCTAAGATCCTAGGTTTTTCCTTGAGGTACAAATCTTTTAAATTTTAGTTTATTTACTTGGTTTTGGCCTAATTTGAATGCCTAATGAGGTTAGAGGAGTTTTAGGGGTGTCTAGGGCTTATTCAAATCCCATAGGCTTGGTTTTTGGAAAATGAAGATGGGTTAAATAGTTAGTAGAAACTGTGATGCCCAAGATGAATGATCTCTCCTAATCATTCTAGGTGGTTTAGGGATCTGTCCAGGGCCGCACGCTTTGATGAAACCATAAATCTAGGTCTATATTCCCATGTGAGAAACCTAAAATTTTTAGAAGAGGCTAAATGCACAGTTGGTGCATAGTTTTTCTAGCCATGTTCCATGATCGTGCAACCCAGTTAAAAAGGGTGAAATTAATATTTTCCCCTGGTTCCTTAAATGTTCAAACCCACTTTAGTTTTTATTATTTCCATCATACAGGGGAGGATTTCATCTCATGTTGTTCTCCTTAATCCCAAAGAAAGGATATGGTGTAACTCCCAAATACTAACTTCACTTCTTCCACGGTCAATCTCATTGGATATCCATTGGGGAGTTATCCATTCATCTCACGCCTTTCTTCATTTTCCTTTGTATCAAAAGAGTTATTTGTGTACAATATAGTATTCCTTATTTCTAGGCTATTCGTTAATTATTCCTTTTTCTTCCAATCCAGGTTGAGTTAGGAGTCGATACTGGATGAGTGTTCTACCACGAACTTATGGTAGGTGGTCTATACCTTTTCCTATAAAGTTTAGTTGTTTTATACCCTATTTCCGTTGTGACACATTTTAGGCCTTTTAGAATTTATCCTAAATTAATTTAATGATTTGATTAAATTATTGGAACCTTTATAGGTTTCCCAATTAGTACCATGAGATAGTTATGAATTTTCAACCTCAACTCAGACCACCAGTGAGGTGTATTTGTTTATATGACACATGTTATACCACCCCGTTGGGTGTGTGTGAGCTCTTCTTTATTAGAGGGAACCTTTAATGAATTAAATAAATATTAGGAGAGAGATATTTTCTCCTTTTACATGTTGTGAAATTCTTTAAAATGGATAAATGGATTAAATGAAAAATGTGGAATGAGTAGGATGAACTCATGGATTTCACATTATTATGAAATGGTTATGATCACTTTGGATGATTAGGAAATTTATAATCCTTGGATCCATCCTATGGGGTCTGATATTGGATACCATGGGATTTTATACTCTATGAATCCAAATTACTTTTAATTTCATGTATATTTATACTCCTTGGATTCGTCTTGCTTAGAAAACTTTGGACATGCTCCGTGAACTTGGTCCTTAGGCTCCACCCAAGTATTTATCGAGTTTTCTATGAACATAATCCATGGAATTGATGAGGATGCCTTGGCCATTTTATAGCTTCGATCCATCCCATATAGTCTTGAGACTTGATTACATGGCATAAGCTATTGGGGATGCCTTGGTAATTTATACCTTAGATCCATACCTTATAGGCCTGACACTGGATTAATCAACATAGGTCATAGTGGATGTTTTACCACGATTTATAGATATCCCTTATTATGATTGCTTATTTATAGTGTACTTTGGTAGGTTGAAAAATATCACATTTACATGTATCACTCCATATTTATTTATAAAACTATTATATATTATATACTACTTATTCTTATATACACATAATGGATTGATTATAGACACTATTGGTGGTGGACTACTGAGTGTCATCTCACACCCTGTTTGGTCCACCATTAGGTACTTGAAAAAACTTCATGGATTAAAGTAGGGATTGGGGAAAGCTCTCTCTTTACGATGATTGATTGATTATTCTTAGGAGCAGGGGAGCACATGATCAAGCTATGCTCATGATGCTATCTAGAGATAGTTCTTCTAGGTCTTTTTCAATTTTGATACATGTGTTATATCAAATGTATATTTACATGTATTGACTACCATTTTATATAGATACATTACATACTCATTTTTTATATGATACCACCTTTTATTATTTTATCATCATTATTATGATCTTCTAGATATTTTATCTTATACTTCCAGTCATCTGATATGCTTCCACTATTGATTAATGAGATTAAACCACTATGATACAATATGATTATAAGGGTATAGTCTCCACATTTTACCATCTTAGACCCTTTTTTATAGTTGGTAGCCTCTGAAATACGGGGAGGTTCACTTGAGGCCATGCGACCCATCGGCTAGAGGCACCATTTGGTGGCTCCCAGGCCGGGATGTTACAAAGTGGTTTTAGATTAGCTTTTATTTTCTTTTGCTTTTTAAACTTACTATTTAGGATGGTAGAAAATATTAACAAGAATGTTTTGGAATTTGGTAATGAGATATGCCTAAGAGTAGCTAACCCACATATAGGGAAAATCCAAATTACTTGGGATGGAAATTATTATTCCATATTTTTACAATTATAGTTGATTTGATTCCACCATTGGGTAATTCACATGATATGTGATGTTATTATTACTATGATTGAGGAATTTCATTTTTTACTTGGCATAATATGGAAAGGAATTTTGGATCATGTATCATTTTAGGAACCTTACAAGATTCACATGCCATGCATATTCCATGCCATATAGGATATATTGCTTGATTGAATGTAATTACTATGTGTGCCTTGCATGATATATTTTTTTTTTCAAGGGATTGAGAAACATAATTGGTGCTTAAAGTACCTTACATAACCTAAATAGTGTTTTCCCAATAGACACCTTAGGCATTCAATTATGGCACGTTAAGTCATGGGACATTAGTCTCATGGACTGGAACATGTTATGGTTTGTATTAAATTGACATCACACTTCAATATATAAGGTGTATAGGCCCTTATAAACTGGAATTGGTGATCTTTATGATTCAACCATTTAATATAAGTGTTAAATAAATAAAAATTAACTTAAAATAAATTTAATTATAAAATAGAAAGGCCATAACTAAATGTATTTCCAATTGAAAATGATAGTCCATATACCGAGACTTATGTTGTGAAATAGAGAGCTTGACCTTGAACCAACTCTAGTAGTGAGAAGTAGGAAGTGTCTCTTGTGTTCTTTACAATTGTTCCTATTACCCATTCCTGGATTTAAGAGCATACATAAGGGTGTGAATTATCTATAGGAAGGGTTGTACCTATCCTATGTTTATATCTATGATCTGGTTGTTACCGAATATTTTATAAGAAGTGTGATTGGCATTTTCAGAGATATTAAACCATAAATAACTCTATTAGTACACTAGGAGGGTGGAAAAGACCATGCTATGGAGGTGGTTGGCCTTGATACTCTAGTATATCCTCCAGTAGTTCCACTTGCGGCACTACCTATTGATCCTGATATGGGTTTTGATTCTCAGTTTCGTGAGGGTTTCCTACACTTAATGTAGACCATTTTGGGAGCCTCACAACCCTCCTTGTCTATGGAAGAGATAAAATGTGTGTTCCAACAACATCCTACCACATTTTTGGGGGATGGTGGTCCATAGGCTGCCAAGATATGTCTTGATACTATTTTGTCTATGTTCAATCACTGGGAGACTCCTCTAGATTAGAGATTCAATCTTGTGATGTATATGGTTTGGAGAGTCTCTAAGTACTGGTGGGATGTCTTGAACTGGGATGATAGGATTTGATATATGGTTTAGAGGGATTTCCAATATACCTTTTATGACTATTTATTTCATGAGACTTTGAGAGCTGAATGGGCTAGTGAGTTAGTGCATTTGGAGTAGGGTGAGATGAACATTACAGAGTATTTATATCACGTTACAGAGCTTCAATGATTTATGCCTATGTATCTTAATGATGATCCATCTAGGGATAGATTCTTCAAGGAAGGTATCAATCATGCCATTTGATCACAGGTGAATGTGTTTCAGTTGACTAAAATAACTGAGATAGAGAATTAGGTGTTGATTACTGAATGTAATTTCAGAGAAGATAGGGTCCCAGAGTAGGGTAGTGCATATTTTTGACTCAATGGTTCAGGGATAGCTGGTAAGAAGCAATGTTTTGTGACTTCTCATGAGGGTAATACCAGCCAGAGTGTGAGTGCTGGTTGTTCTGTCTTATATCATCAGTGCGGAAGGAGGGGACATATGAGTAACCAGTGTGATAGAGACCCAATCAAGTGTTGAGCATGTGGTAGGATGGTCTATATACAATGGTTCTATAGGACATTTATTCTAGTGGGTAGTGAGATAGGGTCTTCAATAACTCCACATTCAGGAGTTATATTCATAGATCCATGCTAGGATGAGAGTTGGAGTACTACTGGTTGTTTAGGTCAAGAAGGTGGTCGTGGTCATGGGATCTAGACACCAGTTTCACCTCGACAATAGAGTGGACCTACTCAGGGTAGTCAGGACATTTCTCAGGGACACAGTTTAGGACAGATATATTTAGTACAACCTATACCCAATGAGCAGAGCGCTGGGCTGTCTATAGTGAGAGGTATGATCTTTGTAGATTCTAATATAGTGTATACAATTTTTGATACAGGTGCTTCACATTCTTTCATATATGTGGCTATTATAGGGAGCATTGGTCATAATGTGAAGTTTTATGATGAAATGATGACACTTGATACTCAGTTGGGAATCAGACTAGAGATTTTACATTAGTCAAAAGAGTTCCCCTTGAGTCAAGAAAGTATCACCATATATTGGACCTTTTCATCCTCAAGATTATAAGGTTTTATGTAATACTCAGGATGGATTGTTTTGTTCCTTATCATCTCTATGTCTATTTCTATCACCAGAGGGTGAATTTCACATCACCATAGGGTGGGGTTTTATTCACAGGGGTTAATGGGATGTCCAAGAAGGTAGAGTTGGAATAGAACATCTTGGGCTGGGTGGGATGATAACCTGGATTTCTAGTTTATATTTGGATTATCGGGAATATGATAGGCTTAATTCCCTTTAGTACTAGATCATTTCAAGGATTCCTTCTCAGATGAATTTTATAGTTTACCTCCTATGATAGAGGTATATTTTTCCATCGAGCTAGTGCATGGAGCTACATCAGTATGTATTCCTCCTTATAGGATGGCTACTACTGACTTGCAGGATCTCAAAAGGTAGCTAGAGTAATTGGAAGAAAATGGGTTTATATGACCCAATACTTCTTCATGGGGTTTATTGGTCCTTTTTTCCAAGAAGGTGGACCAAATCCTTAGGCTATATGTGTATTACCAAAAGTTGAACCATTTGAAATTTAAGAACTGATATCCTTTGCCTCATATGGATGATTTCTTTGACCAACTCATAGGATTTCAGATGTTCTTGAAGATTGATATGATATTAGGTTATCACCAGGTGTATTTTTAACCTACAAACATACCTCATAAAAATTTTCATAGTAGGTATGATCTATATGAGTGTCTATTTATTCCTTTCGGTCTCATGAACGTGCCAATGGTTATCATAGATATGATGAATTGGGTTTTCCACCCATATGTAGACTCTTTAGTGGTTGTTTTTGTGGATGGAATCCTGGTATATTCTTAGACTCTACACAATCATGCCAAAAACCTTTAAATTATTCTAAATACATTAAGAGATAATTGGTTGTATTCCAAGATCAAAAAATGTTAGTTTTGGATAGATAAAGTTCACTTCTTAGGTCACATCACATCAGAGACATGAGTATCTATGGAACCAAATAAGGTGAGTACTATGGTTTCTTGATAGAATCCCATGAATGTATTTGATATATAGTGTTTCTTTGGATTGAATGGATATTATAAGCATTTGATAAAATACTTATCATTATTATAAGTGACTATGATGAGCTTGAATAATAAATGTGTGAAGTTTTTGTGCATAGATACCTACGAGACTACCTTTCAAGAGACTAAAGGGAGAATGAATTCCGTTCCGATCATGATTTTTCTAGATATGGGAAGGATCTATATTGTGTATTATGATGAACTAGGAAATGGTCTAGGATTAGTTCTAATGCAGGGGGAGAAAGTTGTGGCATATGGGTCTTTTCATTTGAGGTCACATGAGAGTAACTACCCGACAGATGTTCTTGAGTTATCCACTATGGTTCATGCTTTTCATTATTGTAGGAACTATTTATTGGGAGAGCATTGTTTGGTGCACACAGACCACAAAAACCTCAATTACATATTTACACATTTTGAATTGAATCTGAGGCAATGAGGGTGGGTTGAGTATCTCCAGTCATTTGATTTTGAGCTTACCTATATGACCGGGTAGGGAAATGAAATTTTTGATTAACTGATTAGGAAGAATTAGATATAGGAAGTTCATGAGGCTAGTAGTGAGTGATAACTTATAAACTTGTTTTCAGAGATGCACTTGGAGGTGCAAGATAGTTATAGGTAAAATTTTCTCTCTTATGTGGTAGTGAATTATAGTCTTATAGATAGGGTAAGGATGAGACATATTTTAGATTCAAAGGGATTATTCCAGTGGGAGAGCATGGTAGGCAAGGACCCGCCTCATGGTTGGATCATTAGGGAGGATGAAATTCTATGTAAAGAGGGGTGTGTCAGGGTTTCAGTATACATATGAGAGGAGATGATGTGGAAATTTCATGCCTCATTTTGGGCAGTACATCCTGAAATTACCAAGATGTATTGTGATCTATGTTACTAGTATTGGTGGTTGGGTATGAAATGAGAGGTAGTTGGTTTTGTCATGAGGTGCTCAGTAGGTGAAAGCAGAACACTAGTGACCAAATGGTATTTTATAGTAGCTGTCTATCCCTGAGTGGAAATAGGATGATGTTGCAATGGATTTCATGACTAGGTTTCCGAGGTCACCTCATGGTAGTAATGCTATATGGGTTTTTGTGGATAGTCTCATGAAGGCCACCCATTTCCTACTGATCAGGGATAACATCTCAGTAGATGATCTTGGGAGGCTTTATATCCTTGAGATTTTTCACCTTCATGGGGTTCCTCATACCATTGTATCATATAGGGATACTCGGTTTACATCTCATATTTGTAAAATCTTACAGAGGGCATTGGGTATATAGGTTATTTTGAGCATGGAATACCACCCTCAGATTGATGGCTAGTAAGAGTGCACAATATAAGTTCTAGAGGACATTATTAGGTTATACATCCTTGATTTTGGGGGATCTTTAGAGAGGAATATACCCCTAGTTTATTTTTCCTAAAAAATAACTATCTGACGACTATACATATGTCACCTTATGAGAATTTTCACGGTAGGAAATTTTGGTCACCACTATGCTAGTTAGAGGCAGGTGAGGCAATACTGCTTGGACCACATCTCATTATGTAGATTTTATAATAGGTTTATCTGATTCAGAAGTGGATGAATACTTCATAGTATAGAAAAAAATTCTATGCCGATCAACATCAATGAGATCTAGAGTTCGAGGTTAGGGATTAGGTCCTTTTACGTATCTCACCATGGATGGGGGACATACGTATTTAGAGATAGAGTAAGATTTCTCCATGATATATTGGGCCTTTCAAGATTCTATAGAGAGTCAAGATAGAATCCTATTATTTGTAGCTACCTCATAGGTACTGATCCATGCACAATGTATTCCATATACCTTAGATACATTAATATCACTCAGGACCGTCTCACACTCTCCATCTAGATGAGGTCGAGTTATAGGTAGATACATCCTTCGAGGAGCATCCAATATGTAGTGTTGATTATAGAAATAAGTATCTCTAAGGTAAATATGTCCCTCTATTATGGGTTATATGGAAGCAAAATCATGTACATGATGAGTCTTGGGAGTGGCAGGACAATGTACGTGCTCAGCGACTGGAACTATTTTAAGATACTTTACCACCCTCAGAAGAGAAACTTAGGGACAATTTGTCTTAAGAGGGGGATATTGTAAGATCATAGGATTTACTTTAAGTACATATCTTTTGAATTTTAGTTTAGTTACTTGGTTTTGTCCTAATGTGAATGTCTAATGAGGTTATAGGAGTTTCAGGGGGTATTTTAGGATTGTTCAGAGCCTAGGGGCTCAATTTTTGGAAAAGGTATTTGGGAATAATGGTTAGTATAAATTGTGTAACCCAGGATGCATGGTTTTTTCTAATCATGTGGGGGTGGTCTAGAGCTCTGCCTAGGGATGAACGGTTTGATGAAACTATGCATCCAAGGCCACACACCTATGCAAGACACCTGTAATATTTAACAGTGGATAAATACATTTCTAATTTATGATTTTTCTAACCATGTTCCATGACGATGAGAGGGGGGTTTAGAGATAGAGAAGGGAACATGATTGGTGCATAGTTTGGAAAACCATGTGGCCAAACTATGAGAAACAGTTAAAAAATGGAAATAACTATTTTACCATTGTTTGTTAAATGTTTAAACCCCCTTTCTTTTTTATTGTTTTTAGCAAACAAGGGAGGATTTATTCTCCCATTGATCTCATCAAGCCTAAAGCTAGGCTATGGTGTAACTCTCTAATCTATATTCCATTACATATGATGTTATTCATGTTGGATAACCATCAGTGATTTATCTATTCATCATTCACCTCTATTCATTTTCCTTTATATCAATAGAGTTTTTTTAGTGAAATATAATATGACCTATTTCTTAGGTATTCATCTATTCTTGATTTTTCTTCCAATCTGGGTCGAGTTAGTAGTCGACACTAGATTAGTTTTAAACCACAAACTTATGATAGGTGGTCTATACCTTTTATCAAAAAGTCTAGTTTTTTTCTACCTTGTTTCCATTGTGTCACATGATGAACCTTCTAGGGTTACTCCTAAATTAATTGAATACCATGATTAAATTATTATAACCTTGATAAGTTTCCCACTCAGTACCATGTGATGGATAGGGGTTGTCAACCTCAACCTGGACCAACCATGAGGTGTAATTTTGTATCTATCCCATGTTATACCACCCCATTGGGTGAATGTGAGATAAACTTTATTAGATATATCCATTAATTAATTAAATAATATATTAATAGATGTTTCTTTCATCCTTTGATATGCTGTGAAATGATTTAAAATGGATAAATGGATTAAATTGAAAACATGGAATGAGTTGGATAAACTCACGGCTTGCACATGATTATAAAATTGGTTAATAAAATGGTTATGATCACTTTGAATGCTAAGGACATTTCCACTCCTTGTATATAGCCCATGGGATATGACATTTGCTACCATGTTCATTTTGAATCTATGGATCCATATTACTTTGTATGCTAAATAAATTACTACTCCTTGGATTTGGCTTGCTTAGACTACCTTGGAAATGCTCTGTGGACTTTCCCCTTGGGCCCTGTGATGGCCCAGACCCTCACGGTCCATCCCATTGCCAAAATCTAGATCCTAAGGGTGGTGTCTCAGTGGGTGTGACCGATCGGCGTGCGACCGATCAGTGTGTGACCGATCGGCGTGCGACCGATAGGCGTGCGACCCATCGGCGTGCGACCGATCGGTGTGCGACCGATCTGTGTGCGACCGATCAGTTTGACCGATCGGTGTGCGACCGATCAGTGTGACCGATCGGTGTGCGACACGATCGGTGCCACCCGTCCTAGTTGGTTTTTTATTCTGCAGTTTCTCACGTAACACCACTTTTAGCCCTTTTAAACTTTTTTAAGTGGTTCAAGGGCGTTTTCCTTTTGCCCATAGTCAATGTTTAAAATTCCTAAGGGTGGGGTGACCCTCAACAGACCCAGCTGTGTGTCCGCGTAACATGCCCCTCTGTTTTTATAAAATCCTTAAAGTCACAACTGTTACGACCTTTTCCAATGGGAATCATTAAATAACAATTAATTAAAATGTGTGTAACCACCCAACCGCATGGTGAAACCACGATCCGACTTTAAAGCCGTTCAAATCCCCATATCCCGTAACAATGAGATCTTATCTATATATCGCACGGGAATTTCTTCTTATTTTTCTTCCTTTTTGGATGGTCTCCTTTTCTTCCCAGTGCGTTTGGAGTCTCCCTTCCCGAGACAAGAGGTGCACCAGTGCCGGAACCTTTCTACTCACCCTTGGAGTCCCCGAAGTTCTTGGCGCGTGGAGAAGAACTTCGTTCATTGATCATCCAAGTAGGGTTTTTCCTTCTCCTCTCCTTACTGTGCATCATGCGGGGTGGGTATGATATTGTTTCTGTGGGGATTGATGGAACCAAACTTAATGAAGATAATGAACGGAACTTTAAAGAATGAAGGGGGTGTGATTGATGTTCTGCTATTTTATATTGATATGTGTTGTGAACTGTATGGGCTCGTGCTCACTGAAAATCATGGCCATTGGTGGTCTTTCTTTGCGTCCTAATGAACCCTTGACTTTTGAGATAACTATATAACTACAACATGGAATTGGTTAGTCACCTAAACTCAGTTTGGTTTAAATGGATGTTCAGTAAAACAATAATCCATGTGTGATCACCCCGGTTAACAAATAGAAAGAAGAACCTAATGAATAATGTTCTTGAACCTGGAAGTTTCCCACTTTGTTTTGGTAGTAGGTGTGTTGTTCTGTTTGATGCTTGAGGGATGATGTGGGTGAGGATGGGATCCTCTGCTGTAGTACGATTGTTGGTTGTGAATTTGAAATGGTGTGGGGCTATATTTCGAGGCTTGGTTTGCTTCTAGTACTTCGAGGGATCTCACTTATACCTTTTTTGTTGTGACTTCACAAGAGAACCGGTTTGAATGCTTAAATTGTTGTCTGGCTGTTTCTCTTTTCTTGGCTTTTGGTTATGCCTGTTAGTTGCCCAGTAGTGAAGAATTTAATTAAATGAGGTCACTTGAACATGAAATAGAGAATGTGTTAAATGGGTAATTAGTTTTGGGAATGATTTGTGACTTGACCGTGAGTGTTGTGGCTTCTTTTATGAATGAATAGTAACAAGGGTGTTATTATTGGGTTGGCTTAGGGAACCCTAGGTTGGGATGAGTGCTTGTTAACTATACATATACCTATAGTTTTTATGTTTTTCTTATTCGTGCCCCACCCAAGTTGAGCACTTAGTACCGAACACCCCCATTTCATGGGGGAGGGTGTTTTCCCAACACTCCTCTGAGTGGCTGGTTATTAGCTCATTTTCTCCTCCCTTTCTCGAATAGCCCAAGACTCTTCGGGCAGGATTTGACGGTCTGAGGTCCATTATTAGCCCAAGAATCTTTGGGCTGAGTAGTGTGGTGGTTGGCCCAGGTGTTTGCGGGCAAGTTGTTTCCCAAGTGTCTTCGGGATGAGGCCCAGGTGTCTTCGGGCGTGACGGTAGCTTTCTGGCCTAGGTGTCTTCAGGCGTGGCAGTGGTTGTTCTAGCCTAGGTGTTTGCGGGCATGGTTACGTGTGGTTTTTGTGGCCCAGGTGTCTGCGGGAAGGATGGCGGTTGTGGCCCAGGTGTTTGCGGGCGGGATGTGTGGTTGTGGCCCAGGTGTGTGCGGGCGGGGTTTGGTAATGGGACTGCGGTGAGAATGGCGGGACTGGTTCGATGTGTAGGGTGTCTTCAATAACCAGTGGGAAAGTGGTGCGGGGTACCCAAACATCGATGTGCTATTACTATACATTACTTGACTTGCATTATTTGGGGAGTGTGCCTTGGTGAGGCTTGGGTGGATAGATTTCCTTGCTAGGTGCTTGGTTGTCTCTTTTCTCATAGGGAATTAGAATGCCTCCCCACTTGCGCACGAGAGTCTTTGGTTTTCCCTACTGATTATACTCGTATTCTCATCCTAAGTATATGAAACTGCTTTCAAGTTTCTAGGAGGACTTCAGGGATCATGCAGGGCCGTACTAGCTCGGGTGTTGGGGCAGTTGCATTTGCTGTTTTTCTTTCTTTTGGTACTTTACCTTGTTGTCCCCTTGTACTTTTTGGTATTTACTTTTGTAACATGAATATGGGAATGGTTTCTTCGTCTTTAATTTTGCCTCAGTCTTGGTGTTGTTGGGTTTTACTATCTTATCTCCCGATCCTATTAAAGAAAAAGGGTAATGCCTTCCATCTTGTGTGTGTGATTCTATACCATTGGTGGTTGTCGCCACTCCGGGACCTATCGAAGGCGGGTCTCGGGGGTCATTATCTCCCCTTCAACATAAAGAAGGAGGGGTCTGGGAATTTTCTATCCCTTCTCTCCTATTTGGTGAAGGCAGATCATGACAAAATGGTATCAGAGGCCAGAGGTTGAGAGATAAGATGGAGTCTAGAGTTAGGCACAGTGAGGATTTCATAGGATGGTAGGGAAACAGTGTTGGGTGATCTTGGTGCGTGAAATAGGCCAGGTAAGACTGGCTAGGACATGGGATTGTCGTGATCCGATGTAAGGACTCTGGACCTACCAAACGACCAAGTGAGGCTACACTGATTGTAGGGTAGAGACCCTAGGAAAGGTACATGTATCATAATGACTTGTGTTCTCGTGTTTCTGGGGTGTTTTGGGGATTTAAAATGAATAAGAAGTCTAATAAGAATTTAAGAACAATATTCTGCGCTACTCGGGTTTAGGCATTCCTTGTTTACCTTGCAGCTATGGCACTTGGGAGACGACCACGAGTAGTACGGGCGATCAAGGCCCAGGAGGTTGACTTGTCTGATTTACAGAGGATGGACTGAGAGGAGGAGGATGATCTGTGGAAGAAGACTCTTCGTTCCATTCAGCGGAAGACCCTCAGGAAGTATGAGGGCAGCATCTCTGACGTGGAGATAGAGAGCTGGCTAGAGGATTTGGTAATAACTTTCGGCTTGATTCAGGCTTCGATAGAGTACTGGATTCCTTTGACCGTCAGCCAGATGCAGGGAGCAGTGCGTCAATGGTGGATGCTTTACCTCAGGGAAAAGAAGGAGGTTGAGGTTGTGTGGGACGACTTCGAGAGGGAGTTCTAGGTGGAATTCCTCTCTTCCACGATGAAGGCTAAAAATAGGCAGGAGATGCTCTCCCTCCAGAAGGGGAGCATTTCAGTAAGAGAGTTGGGGATCAAGTTCAAGGATCTCCTTCGTTTTACTTCGGACCTCTTTCCGGATGAGGAGTCTCGGGCAAGATGTTTGGAGGAGGCGCTTCGACCTTCTCTCTAGTATGCTGTTACTCCCTTCACCCTACCGACGTACTTGGAAGTCCAGAAAAAGGCTGAAGTGGTGGAGAGGATTCACACGCTGGGAGGTGTATCGTGAGAGGGAATCCAGTTGGGTTCGTCGAAAGGGAAAACTATTGGCTGTAGGCCTCCAGCGTCAGGACCCTCTAGGTTTCGACCAGCAGGAAGTAGGCCTCAGTAGTTCCAGTTCCGATCCCCTAGTGTTCGCCCTTTCTTTTTTGACACAGGGCTGAGATGCTTCATCTGTGGAAGCCATGGGAACCTTCAGAATCAGTTCCCAGACCGAGTACAATACGGCGGGGGTGGGAAGGTTCAGCACCCACCTCAGCAGTAGCAGTTTTCAGATAGGCCCTTTCAGTAGCAGTAGTAGGGGCAGCGAGCTCCCGCTCCTCTGAGGGCAGGCGTCACAGGAGGAGGCCGACCTCAGGGCACTCCTCAGGGACCTCGACCATGGCATGGTCAGGGAGGCGACCGATAGCCGAGAGGTAGGGGAGCTGGGCATGGACAGCTGCATGCCGCGGAGGCCGCAGGTCCAGCAGGGCCAGAGGTTGTTCGAGGTACGATCAGCTTGTTTAGTACTCTTTCCTATGCCTTTTTAGATACAGGATCTTCGCACTCCTTTGTTACACCCAGTCTGGCCCGTTCTCTAGGTTTAGACGCTGAGAGACATCCAGTGCCCCTGGTGTTGAGTACACCAGTCAGAGGTCAGACTGAATTGTCTTATGTTTTCCGAGGGTGTAAACTGATGATAGGGCCACATTAGTCCATCAGGGATCTTCTACTATTGCAGATACATCCATACGATGTCATCCAAGGCATTGACTGGATGTTCTATGTATGTGCCTTCATCGACTGCTTCCGAGGAAGGGTCGTGTTTTCAGACTTGGGAGGCTGCCGTGTAACTTTCATCGGCGAGCGGGGTTTCCAGAAAACACACAGGTGAGAGGAACTCCTCCTCTCCTTGTTAGCCGAGCTATTAGTGGAGTCAGTGGATGCAGAGAAGATGGAAGTTCCAGAGGTCATCAGTGAGTTTATGGATGTCTTCCCTGAGGAGGTGACAACTCTACCCCCTCGACGTGATATCGAGTTTGGGATAGACTTGCAACCTGGTGATCGTCCGATTTCGATGGATCCCTATCGGATGGCACCTTCAGAACTACGGAAGTTGAAAATTCAGATTGATGATCTGATGAAGAAGGGTTCTGTTCGACCAAGTTCATCGCCATAGGGTGCTCTAGTCTTGTTCGCAAATAAGGAGGATAGTGGTCTCAGGCTATGCGTAGACTACAGGAGACTGAATCAGGTGACAGTCAAGAATCGCTACCCTCTTCCAAGGATAGACGATCTCTCTGACCAGTTTAAGGGGGAAGGATGGTTCTCTAAGATCGATCTGCGGTCTGGATATCACCAGTTGAGGGTAAAGGAGGACAACATCTCTAAGACTGCCTTCAGGTGAAGATATGGGCACTTTTAGTTTGTGGTCATGACGTCCGGCATTACGAATTCTCTAGCTATATTCATGGGGCTCATGAATTCCGTCTTTCGGGAGTATCTGAACCAGTTCGTAGTTGTGTTTATTGACGACATCCTGATCTACTCAAGATCAGAGGAGGATCATGCTGAGCACCTGATAACGGTTTTAGAGGTCCTCTGGCAGAACTAACTCTATGGGAAGTTGTCCAAGTGCAAGTTCTGGATGTGAGAAGTACACTTCCTTGGGCACATGGTGTCCGAGCGGGGGATAGCGGTGGACCCATCGAAGGTTGAGTCAGTTGTTTCTTACGCATCACCCAAGAACATGGCAGAGGTTCAAAGTTTTCTTGGACTGGCAGGTTACTATCGGAGATTCGTGTTCAACTTCTCTCGAGTTGCGGCACCTTTGACAGCTTTGACCAAGAAAAACCAGGCTTTCATGTGGAATGTGCAGCGCCAGGTATCCTTTAGATAGCTGAAGGATAAGTTTGTTAGTACCCTAGTGTTGAGATTTCCAGAAGAAGGGGCAGAGTATGAGGTGTTCTGTGATGCTTCAGGGCAAGGCCTCGGGTGTGTGCTGATGCAACGACAAGGGGTGATCTCTTATGGGTCTAGGCAATTACGCCCTCATGAGCGTAATTATGCCACCCACAATCTGGAGCTTGCGGTGGTCATTTTCGCACTAAAGTTTTGGCGGCATTACCTCTTCGGGGAGCACTTCATGGTCTTCACCGATCACAAAAGATTGAAGTATATATTCTCCCAGTGGGACCTGAACTCGTGGAAATGTAGGTGGGTGGAGTTCCTTCAGGACTACGACTTCGAGATTTCCTACACCTCAGGAAAGGGGAATGTAGTGGCTGATGCCTTGAGCAGGAAGTCGCAGAAGGATGCGGTTCGAGAGTCGGCAGATGCTTGGAAGGAGATGGAGGATTTGGCTGCCCTGCACCTGGATGCAAGGATGGATGGTGGTAGAGGTTGCCTGTATCAGATGATTGTGCAGTCTTGTCTACTACGACAGGTGGAGGAGTCCCAGTGGGGAGACTCAGAAAGTGAAGTGATGCATGATCGGGTTAACTAAGGTGATGCTCCGGAAGGATGGACAGAGGATGGTCAGAACCATATGCTTTTTCGAGGGAAGTTTTTTGTTCCAGAGTCGATGCGTGATAGATTTCTTAGTGAGTTCCACAACTTACCCCTAGCTGTGCACCTGAGAGTTTCCAAGATGTATCGGGGTTTGAAGGTCCAGTTCTGGTGGCCCAGGGTAAAGCGGGCAGTGGCAGAGTTCATGGCCAGATGCCTAGTGTGTTAGCAGGTGAAGGCTGAACATCGTGTTACAGGTGTCTTGTTGTAGCCTTTGGATGTCCCCGAGTGGAAGTGGGATGAAATCTCAATGGATTTCATCACAGGGCTACCCAAGGTTCAAGGAGGCTACGACGCTATCTGGGTAGTGGTGGACCGGTTGACGAAATCAGCTCACTTTCTGGCGATCAAGGAATCAGGAATAGTGGATGCCTTATCACAGAGGTATGTGGATGAGGTGGTTCGGTTTAATGGAGTTCCGAGATCCATAGTCTCGGATAGGGATGCACGGTTTACCTCACGAGCCTGGAGGGGATTGCAGCATGCTTTTGACACCCAACTACGTATTAGAACTACTTTCCATCCCTAGACAGATGGACAGACAGAGCGCGCCATCCAGACCTTATGGATATGCTGTGGGCATGTATAATGGGTTTTGGGGGATCGTGGGTGCGACACTTTCCTCTGGTATAGTTTGCCTACAATAATATCTATCACTCTACCATTAGCATGGCTCCGTTCGAATCCTTGTACGGAAGGCCATGTCGCTCACCCATGTGTTGGACTGAGGTTGGGGAAACAAGTGTTCTTGGCCCAGAGGTGGTACAGAGCACGACAGAGAAGGTTCAGCTTATACGGGAGAGGATGAAGGCGGATCATGACCGTCAGAAGTCATATGCCGATAACAGGAGGATACCCTTGGAGTTCGAGGTCAGGGACCACGTGTTCTTTAAGGTATCTCCTCGGCATGGGCAGCGGAGATTCAGAAGGGGAAGTAAGATTTCTCCCAGTTTCATCGGACCCTTCGAGGTGTTGTGGTGGGTCGGCGAGGTGGCTTATCAACTGGCACTGCCACCACAGCTGCAAAGGGTGCATGATGTCTTCCATGTGTCCCAGCTCCGTCGGTATCTGCACGACGATTCCCATGTCGTCGACTGGGGAGAGATAGATATCAGGGATGATGCAATGTTCATGGAGTGACCAGTGAGGATCGAGGATCGTGAAGAGAAGGTGCTTCATGGACGAACCATTCCTTTGGTTTGTGTGTTGTGGAGACACGGTGGTCTTGAGGAAAGTACCTGGGAATGGGAGATGCAGATGCGTGCCCAATACCCGGAGCTGTTTTGAGTTTTGTCCCATTTTTTTTGTACTTGTTTGTGATGGAATAATTTACCTTGTTAACTTTGGAATGTATGGTTTTCCTTATTCTCTAGATGCATGTGATAAGTCCTGATTGTGGGGAGGGGAGGACCCGATCCCTAATCAAGAAGCATTAAGGTGGATGCGATTAAACCCGTGCGGGCGAGTCAGTGCCGCACAAATTGGATAGTATCTTGACAAGGAGGAAGAAACTCCCTAACCCATATAACTGAACAGCTTGACCCTTTAATGTTGCATGGTTTCTTGGGGGTAGAGGTGTTTCTTGATGTCGGAGTGGTTCACTCATGAGAGGTATCTTTCGAGGTGGTTGTTCGGACCCTCTCCTTTTTATTCTGGCTTGGTTTTAATTCTCGAGGGTGAGAATAGTTTGAGAGGTATTTGATGTGATGGACCAGACCCTCATGGTCCATCCCTTTTCCAAAATCTGGATCCTAAGGGTGGCGTCTTAGTGGGTGAGACCGATCGGCGTGCGACCGATCGGCGAGCGACTGATCGGCATGCGACCGATTGGTGTGCAACCGATCGACGTGCGAATGATCGGCGTGCGACCGATCGGCGTGCGACCGATCGGCATGCGACCGATCGGTGTGTGATCGGGGTGTGGTACGATCGGTGCCACCTGGCCTAGTCAGGTTTTTATTCTATAGTTTCTCCCGTAACACCACTTTTATCCCTTTTAACCTTTTTAAGTGGTTCAAGGGCGTTTTCATTTAGCCCATAGTTAATGTTTAAAATTCCTAAGGGTGGGGAGACCCTCAAAGGACCCAGCTATGTGCCCACGTAATGTGCCCCTCTATTTTTATAAAATCCCTAAAGTCACAGCTGTTAATACCTTTTCCAATGGGAATCATTAAATAACAATTAATTCAATTGTGTGTAACCACCCAACTGCAAGGTGAAACCACGATCTGACTTTAAAGCCGTTCAAATCCCCATATCCCGTAACAACGGGATCTTATCTATATATCGCACAAGAATTTCTTCTTCTTCTTCTTCCTTTTTGGCCGACCTCCTTTTCTTCCCAGTGCATTTGGAGTCTCCCTTCCCGAGAAAAGAGGTGCACCAGTGCTGGAACCTTTCTGCTCACCCTTGGAGTCCCCGACGTTCTTGGCGCGTGGAGAAGAACTTCGATCATTGATCATCCAAGTAGGGTTTTTCCTTCGCCTCTCCTTATTGTGTATCATGCGGGGTGGGTATGATATTGTTTCTGTGGGGATTGATGGAACCAAACTTAATGAAGATAATGAACGGACCTTTAAAGAATGAAGGGGGTGTGATCGATGTTCTTCTCTTTTATGTTGATATGTGTTGTGAACTGTATGGGCTCGTGCTCACTGAAAATCATGGTCGTTGGTGGTCTTTCCTTGCGTCCTAATGAACCCTTTTCTTTTGAGATGACTATATAACTATATCATGGAATTGGTTAGTCACCTAAACTCAGTTTGGTATAAATGGATGTTCAGTAAAATAAGAATCCCTGTGTGATCACCCCGGTTAACAAACAGGAAGAAGAACCTAATGAATAATGTTCTTGAACCTCGAAGTTTCCCACTCTGTTTTGGTAGTAGGTGTGTTGTTCTATTTGATGCTTGAGGGATGATGTGGGTGAGGATGGAATCCTCTGTTGTGGCACGATTGTTGGTTGTGAATCTGAAATGGCGTGAGGTTTTATTTTGAGGCTTGGTTTGGTTCCAGTACTTTGAGGGATCTCACTTATCCCTTTGTTGTTGTGACTTCACAAGAGAACTGGGTGTGAGTGCTTAAATTGATGTCTGGATGTTTCTCTTTTCCTGGCCTGTGGTTATGCCCGTTAGTTGACCAGTAGTGAAGAATTTACTTAAATGAGGTCACTTGAACATGAAACTGAGAATGGGTTAAATGGGGAATTAGTTTTGGGAATGAGTTGTGACTTTCCCGTGAGTGCTGTGGCTTCTTTTATGAATGAATAGTAATAAGGGTGTTATGCTTGGGTTTTCTTAGGGAACCCTAGGTTGGGATGAGTTCTTGTTAAATATACATATACCTATAGTTTTTATGTTTTTCTTATTCGCGCCCCACCCAAGTTGAGCACTTAGTGCCGAACACCCCCATTTCACGGGGGAGGGTGTTTTCCCAACACTCCTCTGAGTGGCTGGTTATTAGCTCCTTTTCTGCTCCCTTTCCCGAATAGCCCAAGACTCTTTAGGCAGGCTTTGACGGTCTGAGGTCCATTATTAGCCCAAGAATCTTCGGGCAGAGTAGTGTGGTGGTTGGCCCAGGTGTTTGCGGGCAGGTTGTTTCCCAAGTGTCTTCGAGATGAGGCCCAGGTGTCTTCGGGCGTGACGGTAGCTTTCTGGCCCAGGTGTCTTCAGGCATGGCAGTGGTTGTTCTAGCCTAGGTGTTTGCGGGCATGGTTATGTGTGGTGTTTGTGGCCCAGGTGTCTGCGGGCAGGATGGAGGTTGTGGCCCAGGTGTTTGCGGGCGGGATGTGTGGTTATAGACCAGGTGTGTGCGGGTGGGGTGTGGCAGTGGGACTGCAGTGAGAATGGAGGGATTGGTTCGATGCATAGGATGTCTTCAATAACCAGTGGGAAAGTGTCACGGGGTACGCAAACATCGATGTGATATTACTATACATTACTTGACTTGCGTTATTTGGGGAGTGTGCCTTGGTGAGGCTTGGGTGGATAGTTTTCCTTGCTAGGTGCTTGGTTGTCTCTTTTCTCACAGGTCATTAGAATGCCTCCCCACTTGTGCATGAGAGTCTTTTGTTTTCCCTACTGAATATACTCGTATGCTCACCCTTTGTATATAAAACTGCTTTCAGGTTTCCAGGAGGACTTCAAGGATCGTGCAGGGCCGTACTAGCTCGAGTGTTGGGGCATTTGCAGTTGCTGTTTTTCTTTCTTTTGGTACTTTACCTTTGTAGTCCCCTTGTACTTTGTGGTATTTACTTTGTAACATGCATATGGGAATGGTTTATTTGGATTTACTTTTTCCTCAGTCTTGGTGTTGTTGGGTTTTACTATCTTATCTCCCGGTCCTATTAAAGAAAAGGGTAATGCCTTCAATCTTATGTGTGTGATTCTAAACCCTTGGTGCTTGTCGCCACTCCAGGACCCATCGAAGGTGGGTCTTGGGGGTCATTATCTCTCCTTCAACTTAAAGAAGTAAGGGTCTAGAAATCTGCTGTCCCTTCTCTCCTTTTTGGTGAAGGCAGGTCGTGATAGGCTCCACCTAATTATTTATTGAGTTTACTATGGAAATTATCCATGGAATCGATGAGGATTCCTTATTCATTTTATACCTTAGATATATCCCATGTAGGACTGATACTTTATTACAAGGCATATGCTATTGTGGATATCTGTTTCGTTTATACCTTGGATCTGGCCCTTGTAGTCTTGATATAGGATTACTCAGCATAGGCCATAGTGTATTTTCTACCATGCGTTATAGACGACCCTTATTTTGATTTCTTATTTACAGTGATCCTTGGTAGGCTGTAGAGTATATTATTTACATGTATCACTCTTGCTTATTCATTTATATTACTGTTATATATTTCATACTACTTATGATTATATACATAGAATGGATTTGTTATAGACACCATTGGTGGTGGCATATTTAGTGTTATCTCACACCCAATTTGGGCCACTGTTGGCTACCTAGGAAGACTTAATGGATGAAGGTTGGGAATAAGGAAAACACAAACTTTATGATGATTTATTGATAATTCTTAGGAGCAGGGGAGCATAGGATTAGGTTATGCTCATGATGATATCCGGAGATAGTTCTTTTAGATCCTTTTTAATTTTGATACATGTGTTGTATTGGATTCCTTTTTCCATGTATTTACTACTATTTTTTATAGAGACATGACATAGTCCTTTTGTATATGATACCACCTTGGCTTGGTTTATCATTTGTATTATGGTATTATGGATGTTTTATATTCTTATTCTAGTCATGTGATATTATTCCTCTATTGATTGATGTGACTAAATCACTATTCTACACTCTGATTATGAGAGTATAGTATCCCCACTATACCAACTTAGAACCTCACTGTATGTTGGTAGTCTCTGGCATACATGGAGGTGAACTTGAGGAAATGCGACCTATTGGTTCGTGGCACTGTTTAGTGGCTCCTGGTTCAAGATGTTGCACTAGGTTCTTTCAATATCCCCCCATTATAACAACTCATCCCAAATATTACATTCCAAGGGTGGTAAAGTATTATTTGAGAATAACTCCATCCATTGGGAATTTACGTTGGCCTACCACTCCCAAGTCTCATCTTGCACATGACTGAGCTTCCATAATAACCATACTAAAGGAACTGACTGACCTTAAAGATCATGCCACAATCAACAATACAGATAGTGTGATCATCAAAGAATGTATTAACCTCCAATTAAACCTCTTCGGGATAAATAATATGAGATGTATATGAATGATATTAGTGTAGATGAGGTAAATATAAGACTTCATGCATGACCCAGTGCCTCTAAGGAAATTGCAACCAATAGGCCACCAACCCGACTCTATCCAAAATATAAAATGGTCCAACATTATGATGTGAAAACTTCCCTTGTTTCCGAACCTATTTATTCCATAATCTAGGTGAAACATGTAAGAAAAATCAAATCCCCACCTTGATCTAAAGTGGTCGATGGTGACAATCAGTGTCTGAATTCTACCTATATTGAGATGTAGACATTCACTTTCTAATAAGTTGAACGTACTCTGAAGTCTACTAAATGAGACAAGTACCTATTAGTGATTCCTCTCTTACCTCTAACCAACATAAGGGTAAACAAAATGACTTTCTATATAGTGCCTCATAAGGATCCATCTGTATGGTCTCTTGGAAGGTGTTATTGTTATTGAATTTGACAATAGGTAAGTGTTTCTCTCAAGATCCTATGAAATCAAGGAAACATTCTTAGATCATTTACTTCCAAACTTGTATCATATGCTTGGACTTACCATTGGTATATGGGTGATAGGATGTACTCATACGTACCTGTAAACCCAATTCCCTCTGCAACCCCTTCTAGAAACATGAAGTAAAGTGAGTGTATCTATACGATATGATAGAATATGAAACTTTATGGAGGAATATGATTACATGAATGTAAATCCTCCCAATATCATCCAATTAAAAGACCTCCTGAATTGGTTGGAAATGGGTGACCTTGTTTAATCTGTCTACAATCACCCATATGAAGTAAGTTCCATGAGGTGATCTGGGAAATCTTTTCATGAAATCCATGGTGACATCATCCCACTTCCACTATAGAATAAATAATGGTTTTAAGAGTACCATTGGTCATTGTTGTTCTATCTTCACCTACTAACATGTGGAACACTGAGTAAAAAACCAAACTATCTCCCTTTTTCATCCATCTCCACTAGTATTGGTTTCATATGTTATGATACATCTTGGTAAGAATTTCATGTAATGCCCACACAAAGGCATGATACTCTCGAATCAAATCCTCTCAGACATCTATAGAAAACTAAACACTTCCCTGAATGTGTAATATCTCATCCACATCAATGAACCAACCAGGAACCATGGAATCACCTTTAACACTCTCTCATTAGACTATGACCTTGAAGTTTGATAACTATATCACCTTCACTCTCTATATAAGTGAAGAGGTCACTGATAACAATGCAACTACAGACTATCCATGATAGTCCTAAACCTCCAAGTGCATCTAAAAAAAATTCCATAAGCTTCCACTAGCTACTGGCCTCCTAAATTTCCTATGTTCAAGTATTCTTACTCAGATAATCAACCACTTCATTGCCTTTACTAGGCGTATAACTGAGATTTAAGTTGAAAGACTATGGGTATTCAACCCACCTTTGTTTCTCAAGATTAAAGTCACACTATTTAAATATGTACTTGAGTATTTTGGGGTCTGTATACACCAAAAAATGCTCTCCTAGTAAGTAATGACTCCAATAGCACAAGGCATGAACAATAGAGACTAACTCGAGATCATTCATTCGGTAGTTCCATTCATGAGGCCTCAACTGATGAGACTTATACACCATGAATCACTCATACTACATCAAAACTACACCAAACCTGATGAATCATGCCTCTTAAAAAACCATATAGCTTCTACCTAGCTCTGGAAGAATTAGGATCAAAACTGAATTCATTCCCCCTTTTAGCTCCTGAAAGTATTTCTTACAGACTTCTGACCATATGATCTTTACACCCTTCTTAGTAAAGATTTTAAGAGGTGATACTAGGTAGGAAAATTAATGAATTAAGAACCTATAATAACTAGATAGCCCTAATAAACTCCACATATAAAATAAGTTATTGGGATACTCCTAGGAAACTAATTATCTCACATTCTATGGGCAAACTAATACTCTTTCCTCTTATATAATGTGACCTAGGAAGTGAACTTTATCAATCTAAAAGTGAAACTTTATGATCTTAGAATATAAATGATGCTATATCAGTGCCTTCAATATGATATCAAGATGTTTTTCATGGTTGTTTCAAGTGTGAAAATACAACAAGATATCATCAACGAATACCATTAAAAAAATCCATATATGGGTGGAAAAACTGTTTTATCACTACCTAAAAACTGCTAGCACATTCATGAGATCAAACATCATGACCAAATACTCGTACAATCCATATCTACTACAAAGGGTTTTATGTGGTATATCTAATGTTATAATATGCATAAGATGATAAAATAACCTTAGATCAATATTATAGAAAACCCTTACTTCTTGGATATGGTCAAAGATGCTGTCTATATGAGGCAACTGATACTTTTTCCTAACCATAAGTAGGTTTAACCAACAATAATATATGCAAATCCTGAGGGAACCATTAAACTTCTTGGAGAAAAGGACTAGGGTAACTCATGGTGAAGAACTTAGTTGTATAAAAACCTTAGATTCCAAACCCTCTATCTTCCTCTTAAGCTCTTGCAACGTATTAGTAGCTATCCTATAAGGAGGAATGGACACCAGTGAAACTCTTGGAACTATATCAATAGGAAACTAAAACTTTCTCTTGAGAGGTAGTCCTATAATGTTGTATGAGAAAACATACCTGAAATGATATACCACTAGAGGTAAATCTATTTGATGTATTCCCTGATCATCCAGATAAAATATAGTAATCTAGGCTGTCATCCCACCCAGTCCATGATGATCGGGTCTATCTCGATTTTCCTGGACATCCCATTCACCCTTGTGAATAAAATTCCCATGCTATGGTGATGTGAAATTCACCCTTCATTGATAGAAGTTAACATAATCATGATAAGGAACCAACTAGTACTTCATGATAATGATGTCAAACCCTATCATCTTGAGAATAAAGATATCCCATACAAAGCGATACACAAATATATCAAGGGGTAACTTCCTGAACTAGCTTACAATCTCTGATCAAATTCCTAATAGAGTATCAAGTGTCATCCCTCCATAGGAAAACTAAACATCAATCCCAAGGATATCCAAGAAAGTCACATATACGAAGGAATGGGAATTAACTATATTGAAAAGAGTAGATACTAATGTGGAGGCTACAAGAATAGTACCTCACACTATAGAAGGTATGACATTCTGTTTCTTAGGTATCAACTGTATTGCATATATATAGCCTGATCCATGGACTTGAGATATTTCTTGGATACCTGGAATAGGTCCACTCTATTAGTTTTATAATTATGGTGTTTAGCTACCCCATCCACAACCAAAACCTCATCCCGATCATCCAGTCACACTCCATCTCCCTACCTAATGAGAAGCCACCAACTTCGATCCTAAATGTGTAGTCAGTGTAGACCCTCTATCACTGGATATTGAAGGAAAATATTTTAAAAATTTATGAAGATGACCCATCTTGCCACAAGACCAACATTTAACTAGGTCCCTGGTACACTTTGGTTTTGTATGTACTGACCTATAATACTGATGGAACCTCACTTGGCTACTTGAGTACGCACTCTGAATACTAACACCCCCAGCCTATATTAGGTTACTCTTAGTGATATGAACCTAGTTCACCATCCCAGATATGGTAGTAATATGAAAGACATTCACCTATGATTTAATGTAATACTTGACACCATCCTCAAATCGCCTAGATTTAGATAACTCGTCACATAACAGAATATGTGAGAAGTGATGGAGCTCCTTGAAATATTCAGAATAGTCCATGACTAATAAAGCACCCTGCTTCAAGTGGATAAACTCTTTGGATCTATCGGCTTTCAACATCTTGGGATAGGAATGATCATATAAGGATGTATATAATCCATTCAATCCATATCATGATGATGATATATCTAGGTAATAACATCCCACCATCTATTATTGAATCCCAAAGAATATAAATAGTGGGATTAAATCTCATCTTAGTAGGTGTCTCAAGATTCTCAAAAATTTACAACATGGCCTCTAGCTATGACTCCACTTCCCATGGACCACCATCCCCTAAAAACATGGTTCAATTATACCACTGAAACTCATGCGTCAACTATTCAATATTTGGGGTAGGTTGTGGGGTTCCCTAAAAAGTTTGTATAAAGAATATGAAACCTTCTCAAAATTGAGCATCAACACCCATATCTGGTATAATTGGTAGTTCCATAAGTGGCACCACTGGAGGTTCTACTGGCGGCCCATAGTTCACCACCTTCAGAGCATGGTTTTCACCACCCTCCTAGTGAATGAATTGAGTCCATCATAGTGTTATGTCTCTAAAAATTCTAAACATACACTTCAATAAAATATTTGATAACTACTAGAATCATAGATATAAGAATGAGATAAGTACAATCCTTCCTATATAAGAGCCACACCCCTCTTCCTACTCCTAAATCTAGGTATCGATGATGTTAGGATCATAAAAACTACAAGATAAACTATCTAATTACCATTATTGAGGTTGGTTCAAGATAAATTTCTCTTCTATATTTCAATGGTACCGATATACATAATGTCAATTTTAAGTTATAGAGGAAAACACCCTTTAAGCTTCAATTGGAATACCCATTTAAAAGTGACCATTTCATTTTAGAATTCAATTTATTTTATGTTTTTACCCATTTTTATTGAAAATATTTTTAAAAGGTTGAGTTACATAGATCACCATTTCTAATTTATAAAGGACTATAAAATTTATAAATTTAAATATGGTTTCTATTTAATCAATAAAAATTATTTATCTAATCCCTATTTAAAATGTTAACACTATTTCATAGACATAACAATAAAAGTACCAAAAAATGATGTAATGCACGCTGTAATATAAAAATGGCATGAAGTATGAAGGAAATATACACCCTTTAGTGACTATAATGATTCATGAAGCAATACTTCTTTTCCATATCAACCAAGGGTAAAAAAACATATTCATAAGGAACATCAAAATTTAAGTGCACCATCCAATGGTGAAGTCAAGATAAATGTAATAATCAAAATTCAGAACAACATGTCCCATCCTAGGTAATTTGGATTTTCACTGTATATTGGTCATCTACTCATAGACATAAGCTCATGACCAAATCTGTACATGTCCTATTTTTTCCTTTCTATCATTCCAATTAGTAAGGGAAGAAAATAAAATACAATAAATTGATTTGGTACCACTTTGTGACATCACAGACCTAGTTCACTCAAAAGTAAGCAAATCTGGTTGGCCACATGACCTCAAGAATGCCTACCCGTATGCTAGAGGCTTCTGTCTAGCAGCGAGGGTCCATGGTATAACTATGGGGATAATATATCTTCATGATCAGAGTGTATCACAATAGTATAATCATATCAATCAATTTTGGAAGAAAAAAAGATAAAAAAAAATGGAATGGAAATCATCGATCATATAAATAACCAATTAAATCACATCCATCAATTTCATATACAAAAATGAAGATCATGGAATGCTATACAAAAAGAAAATATAAGATAATTAGGGAAAAAAGAACACACAATATGTTGTAAAAAAATTAACAATACCTAAGGCTATATATAATAGCATATTGAGCATAGTATCAGTACATTCCCCCTGTAAACCATCCTAGCATGGTAATCAAGAATCAAAAATATATTTTTTCCCTTATCCCTACCTGCATCCTTGAATTCTATCTGAGTAACCAACAATGGCCCAAACTGGGTTTGAGATATGCTTATTAGGTCACCACCAATGGTGTCTATTTATATCTAGTCCACGTGTATATAATAATCAATGTGCAAGTAATAGTAAGAGATGAAAATGAAATGTGGTAAATAAATAACCCATATAGGTTTGGGTTCCCATAGAGCGCCCATCCTCTACTACATGCTTTATACTAATATGGAATATATATGAGTAAATAGTTAATCATGATTTAATTTATAATTAAGTCTCGGGATCCATTTCATATCTAATTCATCCCCATGTTTCATAACTAAGAAATATATGTATAATAAGACCATTATAAAATGAAAGTCTATGAATGAAGCTAATATTTTTCTTTGGCTTAGAAGCCGCATTTTGTAATTAATTCATTACTTAATTTGAAGGAAACCTAAAACCACCCTTGTAATTACTAATTTGAAACCCAGGTATATTTCTAGGAATAACATGAGCCCATCATCTTACAAGAACATCCTAGTCATTCCTTATAGGAACCCTAATATCACTCTAGGTGTGGCATAAAATCACCATCCTCTGAGTCTGTCCTTTTTAATCCACAAAGGGATCCCAAGTGTCATTTATGGAATATATAATTATTGGACCTTGGATTCTTCTTCACAGTCCTCAAAGGGATTCCAAGTATCACTCGGGCATATATAATAAAGCTTCCAAGAGATTTCACCCATGGAATTCATATGAGAATGCATGTGTCACCCATGATTCATGATAGTTTAATTGAAAAGTATTTTATCAAATAACCTCGATGAGTCCATTTATGGAATTCCAAGTCAGAACCCATGTTTCACTCTCAACATGTAATATGAATGGTCATGGGCCTAGAGTCTAACTATACCATTTAAATTCACATTTAATTAAAATTTCCATCACATATATATATAAAATTTACTCTTCTTAGATGGTGTATGAAATAATATCCTAGGCTTAGAAGGCATAAAATCCCATGAATCCTCCCATTCATATTAATTGGGAATTTTGGTTTTAAATACCACCTCGATCTTAAGCGATAAGAGATGATAAAAAAGGGAATATGGAAATCATCTTCCATTCCCTCTTTCATTTAATCCAATTCACATGTCAATGATTTCATTTAACATCCCAAAAATAAGGGGTAAAATAACACACCTTAAAAGGTTAATCAAATTCACAGTACACCCTTGGACGATTTACTAAATTTAGCAACACACCCAAGGGGTGGTTCAATTAAAGTTACTTAACCTCCTTTAAGACATAAATGGGTCCCATGGATTTCATAATTCATGACTATTTATTTAATTTAAGGATAATTCCATTTAACTATCATCGCTTGGAAAATATGGTGTGTGGGACAATGACATAATAAATAACACCAAGACTTTGATGGAAAATCACAAGACTGCCAACATTAACTTGGTAATTGACTCCTCATCTGCTATTGGCCTCTAATATGGGATATAATGGAAGAAATTGAGTAAATAAAAAAATGTGCTAAAAATAGGGCATATTATCTTGAATCAAAATAACTCCATCAATAGTGAGATAAATGAATAAAGATGCAAGAAGAATGAAGAGATTACTAATACAAATCCAATGAGATAGACGGTGGCCCGATCAAAGTCTCTATGGGGTAGATACCTCAATGCCTAGCTTGAGGTGGAAGGAGAGATCCCAATAGATGGAGGGATGATGTTCATGGAAGAGGAATAAAAAATAAGGTACGATTTAATAAGGAAGGATTGGAAAAACTTCATATCACCCTTTAAAAATGGTTTCATGGTTTGGCCACACAATTGGCCAAACCTTGCACCAATCGTGCGCTAAGCACTACTCCAAGACACTGCTCAATCGGGTTAGGAACATGGTTTGAATAACTGTGTGCAACCCATGAAAAACACATCTGTAAAGAGGTATTACCCACTCACATTTCCATGTGTCATCAACTTCACCATTAGGAAAAATCATGTGGCCCTAGGAATAGCACTGGACCACCCCGTATAGTTTAACCAAACTGTGTAGACTGGGAAGCACGATTTTTACTAATCGTGTGTCCCACCCATTTATTCAAAAAATCAGGGATCTAAGATCTGAAACAATCCCCATACACCTTTTAAACCCCTATGACCCAATTATAAAGTTCAATTAGGGTAAAATTAAAGAATTAAACTAAAAATTAAAAATTTCTATACCTCATAGAAAAATTGGGTTCTTACATATCAAATCAATCACAAGGCCAATACATATCTTAGATCAAGGCCCATGTCCAAAAAACTCCCCCAGATAGGACACATGGACATTGTACTCTTGGATCATCCTTAGGTCATACCATAAGGTTGTTGTTACCCTGTCTCTATCAGGTTGGGCTACAAGGCCATCACACCCCATACCATGTCTCGGGTCAGGACACAAGGTTGTCATATCCCATCCTCTATCTTGGGTCAGGACACAAGGATGTACTACTACAATCCAATCTCCAGGTCCCATCATCTTCATCACAATATATCACACTATAACATTTCCCCCTCCAGGGGATAATCAAGAAATGACAATCCCACCTATCGATTTTATGTCAGATACAAACCTTAATAGGCCAAGCATTCAAACAAAACATGGAATGACACAAAAGGGAACAATAATAACATATAATGAATAGGTCTCATGGTCCATGAAGACACACCATATAAAAATTACAATAATAAAAAATCACACAATGGTTCTCATCGATACACACATAAGAACACACATGCCAATTAAATTTATACGAAGATTATATATGGTAAGTACTTTCTACCTCAGGTGTATTGATTCTAATTCCCAAGAACCATCACCGAATCATTCATGTGCACCAAAGATCCCTAGAACCACTCCCAATTCATCAAAAATGAGATTATAGAATAAAAATTCAATAATGTAAACATAACATTGTCTTAAAGGTGGATCAACTTACCCAACGAGATCCGCCCCCAACGATAGATCTAGATCTGTTCAAGGTAAAGAAGGAAATTATCTAGATTTGAAGTATATCCATAAATCCACCAATAATTATCTATTATATTGTGATGGTATCCATAGATATACCCAAAATAATTATATCTATTATCCAGATCAAGAGAAGTAGAGTATTTGTGCTATAATTGATGAAACTTACCATTTAAGATCCAATAGATTGATCCAATCATGAATCACTAAAGATAAGGGAAAGAGAGAGATGAATTCATCAAAAATAGATATCCTAGGGTTATTATGGTTGAATAAGGGTTAAAAATGGTGAAGGTATATGAAAAAAGTTTCATTATCAAAAAATTACAATGGTTCTCTTAATTATCGGCCCATATGGGCAGCACCGGCTGACTGGTGGCCTCCAATTGGATGGCTGATAGCTCCAGGTAAAATCCTGAGATACTACTTCAGCCACTAATTAGCTGGTGTATTTTTACCATCTAAATGGTGTCACCTAGTTTTATCTTGGGCTTCTTCCACCTCTATCATATAGCCAGTGTATTTATACCATCTAGCTTGTGGCACACCAACAAATCTAAGATTCTGGTTGGCGCCCTCAACTCCTTTTATTTTGAATCCCAATTTATAAAATCCTCCAAAATTCCTCAAAACACATAAAAATACATGAAATATTTGCTAAAAATTAAACTTAAGGCACCTCGAAATTATGAGGATGTTATAAATATCCCCCTATAATGACATATTTTCACTAAGAAGTTTCTTTAGATCTATTGCTCCAAAAACTCGGGCCATTGCACATGGATATCCAATTCTCACACCCAAGTATCCTATTGAATTCCTACATGATTCCATATAACTCAAACATGTGGTACCTTATCCCCCGTCAACATGTTCTCACTCTATTCTAGAATCCTTTTTAGTTTCTCCATCAACAATTCATCTAGCTTTAATTCAACTTCCTCACCATTGGTCACGGGCGTAGGTTCGGGTTCATACCACCAAAGTTGAGATACATGGAACAAATTATTCATACCATGATATAGTGGAGGGATGTACAGTTGGTAGAAAATTATTCCAATACAATTGATGATATCAAATGATCATATAAACCATATATCCAACATAACTTATTTCCACAATCACCAATTCCCCAATTGAGGTGATACCCATATGAAAACTCAGCCACCCATACTGAACTCCAAGGTCTACTACCTCTGTTCAGCATAAAAATGATTCCTTCTTTGAGTTTCCACCAACCTCTTTCAAATCAACTATACCCAATCAGAGGTCTTCTTTACCATACTTGGGTTGATAATAAATGCCTCACCTACTACATGCCAATACAACAATGAATGAAACAAATGAACATTAAGAGACTTAAAAAATACTATCTGAATTAAAGAATGGTAACTATTATTTTATGTAAAATATTCTAAGTTTATCTAATGATCCCATGATCCATATAAATCTAGTATAAATTCTTAAAGTATATACTCTAAAATAAATATCATCCTCTTGAACTGTCCATTGGTTTGTGGATGATACACTGTACTCATCTTCAATTGAGTTCCCATCACCTTCTATAAGCTTCTCCAAAACTATGACATGAAACCCTCATCCTAGTATGATACTATTCCCATATTTACTCCATACAGTCATATAATCTCCCACAAACTGATCTTTCATAACTCATCGATTGAATTATCCTCTAAAATCGATAAGAAATATTCTACCTTCATCATATAATCAACCACAACCCACACAACATCTAGACCCATTAGGTCCTATGAAACCTTTTAAAAAAGTCCATCATCACCTCATACCACTTCCACATGGGAATGAGAAGAGTTTTAAGCAACCCAATTGGTTACTGATGCTCGACCTTAATCCTCTGATAGGTAAGATACCAAGAGATAAAAATGAAAATATCCTTCTTTATACTTGGACACTAGAACTGTCTTGTGATATCATGATATATATTCATCAATACTAGGTATACTACTCACTATAAATCATGAGAGTACCTCATAAACTCTTACTTTAATAAATAAAGAACCAGAAATCTCCCATGAATTTAAATCACATAATCTCAATTTAAAGACTATCCTAGAACTAGGTCATTCCCCGCCAACCATTCTTAGATTTATCAACACTTATATTTCAACTACTAGATAGATTTTACCTACTCTACCAAGGTATATGTGATAAATAAGGTGGAATATTCCATTACCCCTTAATCCTTAGATTCAACCACCAACCATTCATCCAAAAATCTCATCACCTTATACCATTTTTTGAAATGAGTCACCATCCATGAGACTTCCTCCTATCATGATATTACCTACACCTATTTTTCAAAAACCCTTAAACTTGGTTTTAGCATTTAATGGTGTTAATATCACATAAGATTTGTCTAGTAACCCAAAATCCTCGAACCAAGGTGCTAAATTATAAGTCTTACTTCATCAATGTCTTAACTCCCCACACTTTATCCGGATGATCCTCAACCATCATTATTGTACAAATACACCAACCACTGAAAAAAAATAACTCCATCCATAGAGACAAAGTGAACCAATAGAACAGTATTCAATGGATAAAATACACACCCCAAGTCTCACAACATTTCACCACGGTCCACTCACAAAAAATTGGCATGAATTACCATCATCCAAGTATACATCCATTAATAACTTATCCTTAATCCATATTTAACAGAGGAAACTTATCTAAAAGATGAACCCACTTCATTTATAAATCATTTCTGCAACTGTTTCAATTTAATAAATCTAAACCACTTGACTAAGTATTTATCAGTAAACATCATAGTTTTCCAAAAATTGTTAATGAATCTGGAACAAGTTAAATGGGAACCAAATGGTATAATTTTATATTACTCTACAAAACACACTAAGAAGACCTCTAGAGACTCAATACATGCCCACTCTTAGGTTAGTTTAAAAAGGAGCTACTCATTTGAGACACTAAAAACTACACTTAACATTCTTGAAGAAAATACCTAACAGTATTGCATTCCAACATTAACCACTCAACTGAAAGAAAATATTTAACAATACATTTGAAAACCCAAGGTTCCTAAAACCTTGAAAATCCAAAATTCAAAGTCATTCTGGTATGATTGTCTAATCACACTATATTTTATGGTTATTGAAGACCACCATGACTCTCATGGTATTTTTAATTCCAAGGAACAACCAATGGTCTCACGTCACTCCAAGGACCAAATTAGTTTTCCAAGATGAAATGAAAATATAAAACATCTTAAGAAGCCTTATAGGGACCCTTTCATGGCCTTAATTCTTGGTTCACTTCATAAACCACTATTTGAAGTATCACTTCAACTGCTAGTTGGTATAATTTACCAAAAATAATCTTCAAACTACCCCTAGGAAATAAATAACTCATTGAGATCATGTTATGTAATGCTAAAGCACCACCAAGAAATTTATATGGTTGGTCTCATACTGATTGATCATCCACAATTAAGGGTCTCACACCCAGGACATACACTACTACACAGTAGGAACCATCAACCCAGATCACCTATGACTCAAGGCAAGAAAAAAAGTTTATTCTCACACCTTCCAAGGATTATGAAACCTAGTTATTCCATTAACCAATAGAGATCTAGTGGGTTTTTAATGAACCATTATCCTTATATTTTTATAAGTCCAAATCTTAAACTTAGAGGTAAATATCAATGGTCTAGGGTGACATCACACCTCAACCCATATAACCTATGAGTCTTTACCCAAAACAACACCCCACTAGCTCAATCAATGAAGGGGTTTACATATCCATCAAAGTTTATATAGGAATATACATCCCAATAGACTTCTATACTCACTTTAGAGAGGGTAACATAATCATTACACAATAAATCACAACTCAACCACCCCTTTTAAGGATCCACTGCTAGCATAATGTCTAAGCTAAACTGGTCGACCACTTCCAAGCCCATTCCCTAAGGAAAAATTACCTTAATATATAATTCACATCTAGAAAAAAAATAAGTGGTCTTTAAGAGATTCTAGAAATCATATTATTAAAAAATAGTTTAAAATTTCAAAATGGGCCTAAAAAATCCCGATTTGTTGCACCGAGCCACTTATAACATTTAAAATTTTATTTTAAGTCACATTTTTGAAAATTTGTTTTATGAAAACACTTTTAAACCATTTAAATTCTTGAAACCCCCTTTTAAATTCATAATAAATTGAAAACCACCCATTTTTTTCACCCAAGTTTGGGACCCAATGAGATTAAATACCCTTTTAAAATCCCAATTACCTTTTCTTTTAAACACATTGAGAAAATCAAACTAATTTTCTTATTTTTAATCCACTCTATGAAAACCCAAAACTTTACTAAATTCATGGACCAAGAGAGGCCAAATTATCTTTAGAAACAAAAATCCTTTGAAAAACAATTAATGCATTTTATTCCAATTGAATTTTCTCCTTTAAAATTGATTAAAAATGATCAAAAAACACAATAAATTCCAAGGGAAAAGTACACATAATACTTACCACCCATTAATGGCTAAATTTTATGCCATAAATTCCTATATGTTAGTCATAACCACATATAAATATATCAAAGTATAACATTTCCAGTTCAATTAATTAAAATGTCAATATAAATATATCACAGAAGCACCAATCATAGATTACAAATGATATTTAATTAATAGAATTAATATGAATAAAAAGTGATAATATGCATGAAATTTGAACCTATATGCATATTTATGATGCATTAATGCACCAAAATACCATAAAATATACCTATATAATAGTAACCAGGATCAACATGAAACTGTTATAGTAAAAATGGTAAAAACAATCCCATCAAAAAAAAATCGGAGATCCGTTACATAAGAGCTGGCTAAGAACTTACGTGACTCACCTACTGGAGTTATATACAAGCTATATCCTTTATAACTTACCCTAAACATAGTTAATAATAAAATAAGAGAAAAAACACATTTGATACCACTTTGTAACACCCCAACTTAAATCACTCAGTCTAGGCCAGAGTGCTATATGACCTCATGTGCACCTCTCTGTATGTAATAGGTTTATGACTAGTGGTGAGGGTCCAAATGGTGTTGTGGGGAGACTATACCCTTGTTAAAAATAAGCACAACTAAAATTAAAACTTTTATACACAAATATTCTAGATAAGAACAATGTAATCTAAAAGTATAGAATCATGAGTTAATAAATTGAATAAAAGTCATACAATATAAACCAAAAGACTCCCAATGTGGTTAGTTAACTAGCACATGATAACCCAAGAAAATAAACTAAAACATTAAATTGATAGTTTTAATTTTTTCTTAGCATCACATCCATTATATATGCTCCACCTACTAAGAACCTTGATGTAGGTCCCTTTACCTTAGATAGATCCTTATGAAATCTTCATACACATCGAGATACCAAATAAGGGTGTGAGTATAATCCTAGTAGGAAAACTCTAATAATTACTCGACATAAAGTGAAAACATATATAAAGGTGTATTTTATGATTTAAAGTAAATACACAAACAATAAAACTATCATATATTGGTTGATCATGTGCTAAATAGTATTCCATGATCCCTGACCACTCCTTATTTGGATTCATGTTGGTAGGAATGTATCATATGTCATCAAATATCAAATAATACATAAGGACAACACATGTGTCAGATCAAGGAAAATAGCCAAACAAGCCATGGGTTAGGCCATAAGGCTATCAAAACCTTGTCTCAAATTCGGGCCAGACCATAAGTCCACCATTCTCCTACCCCAACTGGTTCGAGCCACAAGGACATATCACCCCATAAATAGTCCTAAGTCAGGTCACAAGGCCACCATACCCCATCCTTTATCTCAGACTAGGACACAAGTTCTTCATACCCCTACCTTGTCACTAGGTCCCACCATCATCATCATCTACTTTTTCATTAGAACATTCTCCCATATAGGGTTTAACCAAGACATTATGATCCCACTAGTCACTTTGATTCTAGATAAAAACCTCCATAGGCCAAGCATTGATAGAAAACATGAAATAACACAAAAGGGAACAATCATAGAACATAATACATAGGTCTCATGGTCCATGCATGAACAACATATGAAAATAACAAGAACAACATATCACATAATGGTTCTCATGGATATGAACACACACACACACACACAAATTCCAATCATGCCAATAAACTTTATATAAAGGCCCTATGTGGTAAAGACTTCATACCTCAGGTTTTTCGATGATAATTTCCAATATCCATCACCAAATCACTCCTATGAACCAACAATCCCTAGAAAAAAAATCCCAATTCATCAAATATAGGATTCTAGAATCAATATCTTGGAAGGTAAACTTAACATGGGCTCAGATATGGATTGACTTACCCAATGTGATCTACTGCCATTGGTAGATCTTTATCTATTCAAGCGAAGGATGAAAATTCTCCAGATCCCATGACTATCCATGAATAAACTAATAATTATCCATTAGATCATGATATGATCCATATATATGGACAACATGACTTAGATATGTGATTCATCTCAAAATAAATAGAGTATTATATCTAGAATAGATGAAACTTACCATTTAGAATCCAATAGATTGATCCATGCTTGAAACATTGAATAGAGAATAAGGAGAGGTAAAAATAAATTAAAAGAGATATCATAGGATTATTATGGAGAAATAAAGGACAAACTAGGAAAGGGAATGTCAAAAAGATGTGTTAGAGAAAAATTATGAAGACACCCTTAATGAATGGGCTGTTTGGGAACCACCGACTAATGGTTTCCAGTCAATTGGTTGGTAGCTCCAGGAAGAAGCCTAGGCTACTGAATCAACCATAAAATTTCTAGTGGATTAATAATGGATAGTTGGTGGCACTTAGTTTCATCCTGTTCTTTTTCCACCACCACCAGCTAGTTGATGGCTCTGTACTAGATAGTTGTGGAACACCAGTAACTGAACGACACTAGTTGGTGCCCCCAAGTTCCTTAAATTATAATTATTGACTATAAAAATACTATAACATGACTCAAAACATAGAACAAAATACATAAGAGACACCAAAACTCAAACTTAACATACCATTAAATTCAAAGGATGTCATAGAAGTATTTTACAAATGATGTTGTTCTGGGGGTGGATGTTCTGTAAGAAGATTCATAAAAGTAATTCATAAGAGGAACTATGTATATTATTAAAATATAAGTCCATAAGTTATTTAGGAAGTTATAAGATTTATTTTAGAGTTATTGAAAAAATTCCAAAGTCATGGGGTTCACAGTTACATTTAAAAGTGTCCATGAAAATGCATAAGATTTATCTAAAATTAAAAGTTTAGAAGAAAATAAAAAAGGAAAATGTCACCTTGTATACATAAGAGTAAGTTCTATAAGTGGTATAGAGGATGAAAAATTCTCAGAGTTACTTGTATATTCAAGGTTCATTTATACCCATATATTGAAGATGAAACAAAGTTATAGAGATTTCCTAAATATGTAAGAGTATTTTCTATGATAGAGGGGAGATGTATAAGGGTACTATAGACTATGAGAAATGGAAAATTCTATGACATAGGGGAGAGTATTTAAGAGTCATCCAATAGAGATATGTGAGATTAATATGAAGTGCATAAATAATTGTACGATATTAAACTAAAGTTCCCTCAAAATTTGTAAGAATGAATTACATAGGAATTAACTGGCCCATGGATGAATAAAGAGCTCCCACATTAGATTAATTTATGTTTTATTAACTTATATATCTTGAAGCTATGTAAGAATAAAATGAATAAAAGTTAACTTGAGATTAATTTAGTTTTTTATATATATTTATAAGAATTAATTGAAACTTTCATGAGATTAAATACAAAGGCCTTCGATTCATGTGAGATTTTTATATATTCTAGGATGATATTAATGGGATTAATTTGAGAGAATTATATGAAGGTTATCACTAAGAATTAAATGAAGGTTTATTCAATGATTATAAATGAGTTAAATATAAGTTATCAATAAAATTTATGGATCAATTTGTTAACTAATAATCATACTATAATGCATGGAATCATGCTATGATATAGATGAGGAAAGAGAATGACATGCTGCAAAAGGAAGTGTCATGTCATGGAGGTTCCTATGGAGGTAGAAAAATGGATTAGTGGTCTTAGTAGGATATGAGCATCATGTTGTTATGATAGTTGTCATGCTGTGAAGAAAATGAGTTAATAAGTTTTTATATATCAAATATCCTACCATCCAATAGGGAAATCATGGAATTCAAGGAATGAATTTGACTCCGTTTTAAGGAAGAGTATTAGATAGTTTTTCCCATCATATTCATGGTAAATTAAAGGGAAATTTGTATAATATATCTAGGTATATAGAAATATAAGTTATATAATTATAGATATATATATCTCTATAAATGATAGAGTTTGTTATAGTTTGGAAATAGGAGGAAATACCTAGATAACATTATTGATATATCCAATACTGTGAGAGAGTCATTCTAAAAAGAATAAGGGATATAATATTGAAGAATTTATTAAAAATATTTGTAGATATTACCAAATAAGAAGGTGGATTTTCTATGAAAACTCAAGTAAAAGTGATTTTGTTAATCATGAAGGTGTTCACAACCTATTTTTTAATGTTCAATAAGTGGAGTTCAATGATAACCTTCAATAATAGTGATATTTTTTTGTCTTTCACATGAAGGTGTTTTCCTTTCTTAAAGTAATGAGAAAGAGAGAGGAGTTAAGGGGATTTCCCTTGGGAGGAAGTTAACCATCCATAAAATTTATACGGGGAGTGACCCTAGGCCTAAGAGTTCCCTATCCTAGAACCACCACTAAACATTTAATTTAGTAGAATATGGTGCATCAACATATTGTCATTGTATTATCCTTGGATTAGCCCAATGTGGATGAAAAAAAGTAAAATTCCTATATATTGTGTACATTATTTACTTTTATTCCATAAGACATAATTGGTGATTGAGGGTTAATGAATCATTTATCAAATATGATTAAGGGATAAAGACAAGAAAGATAAAAATTAGATCATCATTGGTAGTGGAACTAAATTTTTACCCTACTAACTATGAGGTTAAGATCAATTAGGGTTGATAGATTTTGAGTAATAAGTGTTTATATTGGAAAGAGTTTCATAACTTTGTTCACCCCCCTCTCTAGTTACCTTTCATTTAATACCCACATGATCTTAAAATTTATTATAAAATATTATGCCCATTTCTTTATATTTGTTTTGTTCTGAATCGATCTGATTGGTTATTAGAGTTCAATTTTATTCCACCCTTAAATTCTATTTGTAACATAGAAAAGGGAAATTGTCTAGAGAATAATCATAACTCTAAGGGAAATCCATAAAATTGAATATTTTTTGGAAAAATTGTGATTTAGATAAAATATTTTGGAATCTTTTTAAATAATGGTATAAATAATTTTTATTGTGAATTTATTGATTCATTCAATAATTCTAAAAGATTAATTGATAAGCTATAATTCCCAAGTGAATTAAAAACTATTGATGATGATGAGATCTCAAGAAATCCAAAGGTGTAAGTTTCCACTAATCAGAGGATCTAGATCATGAGTTGCAAGAGAAGAAAATTAAGTTGAAAGAGGAGAATAAGCCTCATGATATCCATGTTAGAGTAATGAAGATTGAGGTTGAAAAATTAAAAATCATAAACAAGAGACTAGTTAAATTGTCTACTAATAAAAGTGAAAATAATTTATATTAGATTTATGAATTAAAGGAAATGTATTCAATAGCGTAGAATCATAAAGTTGGTTCCAAGGAAAAGAGATTTAACTAAAAGGAAGTTCAGAACATGAAGGGCAAAAATGGTAAACTTGCTTCACACATTGCATAATTAGTCAAGGAGAAATAAATCGCACAATAAGAAAAGGTAATCCTCAAAAATTAATTTTCTCAAATGAATACGAAGATGATAGAATAAAGTGAGATACTAGATTATATTTCCCATAAATTAGAAGATGAAATGTCTAAAATGAAGATTCTTAAAGAAGGCATGAATTCTCAACATGTGAAAAAATTCCAATAACTTGAAAAAGAATTAATATTGGGTGAATATAAAGTAGAATAATAAAATAATAAGGGTAATACATTCTAAAATATGATTTACATCTATTATTTGATTATATTTCAGCATGATATAGTTAGTTAAAGAGAAAGTATAATATATTAGAGAATAATTTTAAAATAATTGTTATGTCACAATGTAAATGTTCCAAAAAAAAACCCAACCTTGGCCGTGATAGAACCCCTATGAAGCAGGATATAAAGATAACCATGGGAATTACCAAGAAAAGGAAAACTAGTGAAGGTAATGGAAACAAATTAAAGAATTCCTCTATAAGATATAAGGATAAACATCTGAGTTTCAAAAGAAGGCATGAAGACATGTGCTTTTACTATGTAATGAATGAATATATTTCCAGTTTTTTCTATGTATATTTGGAATATATTTCTTTTTATAAATTTTATATATCTTTTAAAAATAGATTTATAACCACAAAAAAGGAGGTATCAATATTATATCAATAATTACTATGATAATCATGTTTCTAAAAGATATATTAGAAAAATTTTAGTTAATAATAAAATGAGAAAACTGGTATGAATTAAATAAAAAATATATTCAACCAATAAATAGAATTTAGGGGCTTGTTGAAGAATATCACCATATTGAAAGTAATTTTAATAATATTTCCAAACCTTTTAGTGAATAAAAATTTCTTGGAAACATAACAAAAAATATATGGAAAAGATAAAGGATTTCACATGATGATAAATCTAATATGAAATAAGTATCCAAGGGTAAGGTATGTGTTTAAAAACCTAATGATTCTTTTAGAGATAAATAAGGTAGTAAAAAGGTTTGAAAAAGGAGATTCCAAATAGAGGTGTTTCAAGAGATATTTATTGGTTGGAGTACCCAAGTAAGGAGAGATTTTGAATTGGGATATGAAGATAATAAAATACACAAGGAAGTTGAAGAGAAGTTGTGTTCTATCAAAACCATTTAAAATTTGAATATGGATTCCAAATTAATGGATACAGGGAAAATGGTGGTCTATAGTGACACACCATCATCCTTAACTTGAAGAAGTATAAGTTCCCCTATCCCCATATAATTAAGTTCTTTAACTATTGTTGAAGTAATGAATATTTTTGGGGATATATTATCCATGGGGATATCACATATAAATATTAAAGTGGTATAATTTTTTTATCTAAAGTTATAATTGATATTTTAGTAGTACAAGTTTTATCTCATTGAATATGGAATTTTAAGTACTTGAGAACAAAAAGAAGCATTGGAAAAATTGAAAGTGGTATCTTAGTTTTCATCAAGCTTCTATTTAAGTGTTGGTATCAAAATAAAATATTATCCATTAGAATCAGACCTTAAATATAAATGAAGACACTTTGATGGATAAGTAAAAAAATGATTTTTATGATTTATTTTTTTTGATCTTACAAGAGGTATAACATATGATATCATCTGATTATTCTTAGGATATAAAAATATTTTAAATATTAATTAATCTAATTCTAAATATAAATTCTATATATGGTGATAAAGTTTATAAAGTTAGGGTGGATTTGGTTACAAATACCTAAAAGTTGGTTTCTTCATCAACCAAGGAATGAAACTCAGTAGATAAAATAAGAAATATAGTTTATAATAATTGGTATCAAATTACTATCTAGTGTTGATATTTAAATATTAAATATGGTATATATCACACACTATGTACTTCATAGTTTATTCACTAATGATTTTGTGAAACCAAAATTATTATCAAAAGATGATTTCCATTGTAAAATGTTTGATGCTATTCTTAGTTGAATCTTATGGAAGTAGGTGAGTGTAATAGACAAAAAATTTTTATTATCTTAATCTCTTATTTCCCATATAGAGTCATAACTAACTTATTATTATATTTTTTTGATGGATCATTTATAATTGGTAAGTTTACTTATGAAAAATCATTGATAATGAAACCATATTTAAAGCGATTTTAAACTCGAAATTCAAATATGAAATTATGGTCAATAAGTGGTTAATAAGTGAAGAAAAAGATAAAAATTACAAGAGTCTTGAAGTTTATAGAAAAATTGGGAGCTTGGTATCAATAATTTTATGAATGGACAATATTTATAAAATTAAGAGAATATTTACTAAAAATATCCCTATTCATAGATAAAGGAGAAGAATTTCACGAAAATAGTGGTATTGAAATTTTTTGGGAACACTTGGAATAATTAAAAAATTATATCATTTGATGATTTTATTATCCTAATAAGTGGTATTAAGTGTTTCTACCAATAACCTTATAAGCGGTATCAAGGTTTGGATCTTATGTTTTTTGACATCAAAAGGAAAAGGGGAGAATAAAATAGCATCTGATGTAACACCCTTGTTTCCTAAAGTAAAATATTTTTCAAAAATTATATATATATTACTTCTATAAGAGTATTTTTTTTGTATTTTATATCAAAGGGGAGTATGAATCATCATTGATTCATGAATCTACCCCTCCCTCAAGGTGGTGGGGGGGGGGGGTAAGAAACATCACGATCACATGATATAGGGGATTATTGTATTCATGATAGAGTTTCCAACAAATACAAAAGGGGATATTGTTATAATCTAATTTAGTTTTGGTTTTTATGTTGGATTTATCATCAAAAGGGTGATTGTTGTTGTTTTAGCCAAAGTAATGATATTCTAGAAGTTTTTTAGAAGTTCTATTGTTCTAGAAGAAAATTTTAAATATATAAGTTATTATAGAAGTATATATTTATGAATTAATTTTAAAATTAGATATTTTTAAGGGTATTTGATGTTTATTTGGAAGATAATATGGTTTGGAAGTTAGTTTAGAAGATGAGATGAAGGTGTTATGAAATTTATTCTTGAAGAGGAGATGAATAGGATTCCATTTTTTTTCAAAATATTAGATTAGGATGGTATACAATTTATCCATAAGAGTAGAATTTTTCATAAGAAGATATGAAGGTATTATATGAATTATTTTGTTATTAGGGTGGATGTTTTTAAAGAATAAGTTTAGAAGTTATCTAGAAGAGGAGTTGTGGATGTTCTATAAATAATATTCTAGAAGTTATTTTGAAAATTATGAGATATATTCTAGATTTCCTAGAAAAATTATAAAGTTATAGAGTTCACAATGATATGTAAAAGTATCTAGTACAACATGTAAGAGTAATCTAAAATTAAGAGTTCACAAGAAAATGACAAAGGAAAAAATTCACCTGGTATATGTAAGATAAAGTTATAAAAGAGATAGAGAAAATAAAAAAGGAATGGATTTCCCTATATATGTAAGGGTTATTTCAACTAGTTTTTTTAAAGATGTGGAAAAGTTATGGAGCTTAATTTAATATATAAAATTATTTCTCATGGTATATGGGTGAAATGTAAGGGTCATATACCAATAGAAAAATATAAATGTCTATAACACATGGGAGTATATGTAAGAAATATTCCATGGGGTACATGGATTAATTTAAAGAGTATGAAGAACTAGGTGATATTGAACTAAATACAGCTCATTCACATACAAATTAATCAAATAGAAATTAATTGTTTCAAATATGAATAAAGGAATCCCATGATAGATTAATTTTCATGCCGTTAACTCGTAGATTTTGAATCTATATAAGAATAGAATAAATAGATTCTCACATAATATTAACTCTATTTTTGTAATATCTACATTATAATTATCTAAATATATCATGAGATTAAATCCAAAGGATCATAGTTCATGTGAGATTTATCCTTATTCTAGGATCATATTTATGGGAGTGATTTGAGATAATTAAAATAAGGTTCTCATGGAGAATTAAATTGAGGATCAAAATAGGATATTAAAGGATCCATTTAATTATTAGTAATAACATTGAAATTAATAGAATAATGTTGTGATATATATAAAGAATGTGAATGAAATTCTATAAAGGTAATTTTCATCTAATGGAGGTGTTAGTAGAGTTAGATGATTGGATTCAAATTCACAATAGGAGATGAGAATCACACCATGCTGATAGTTCTCAAACTATGAAGATGTAAAGTTAGTAGGTTTTTATATTTCAAATATCATATCTTTCAGGAGGGAAGCTTGTGAATTTAATGAATCAATTTAACTCAATTTTAAAGTAGATTTTTGGATATATTTTTCCATCATATTCATGTATAATTGAAGGTAAATGTGGATAATTTATTAAGATATATAGAAATGAAAATTTATGGAATTATAGAGAAATATATATTTATAAATGATGGATTATATTGATAGGTGAAAATATGAGAAAACACATAGATAATAAAATTGATATATCCAACACTTTGAGAGAGTAATTCTAGAAAGAACAAGGGAGAGAAGATTGAATAAATTATTGACACTATTTATAGACCTTTACAAAGAAGATTGTGGAGTTTATATGAAAACCCATGTAAATGTGATGATTCTAATCATGGAGGATATTATAACCAGCCTATTAAAGAGAAAAAAGTGGATATCAATGAGCACCTATTTACATCTGGTTCATATACCACAATGGTGATATTGTTTTGTATTTTATTCTAAGGTGTTTTCCTTTCTTGAAGTAGTGAAAAAGAGATAGGAGTGAAGGGGATAACCTTTATGAGGTAGTGTATCATCCATAGACCTTTTAATGGTATAACCCCTAGTCCTAGGAGTTCCCTAGCCTAAAACTACTAGAAAACAAGGAGTTTATTATATTATGGTATGCCATCACATTATCGTTATATTTTCCTTGGATTATCCCAATGTTGGTGAACCAAGTAAAATACACGTGTCTTGTGTGCATGATTTATTTTTATTATGAAATACATAATATGTTAGTGAGGGTTAACCAATATTTGATTATATCTAATTAAGATCTAAAAACAAGGGATATAAAAATAAAATCATCATTGAAAGATGAACTAAAGTTGTACAATGCTAATAATGTGGTCAAGATCAATTAGGATTGTGAGAGTTTGAGGAATAAATGTTTATATTGGAATAATATTCATACCTTAAGTCACCCCCTCTCAGGTTAACTCTCAATAAATACCCTTTTTTCCCTAAAAACAACAATTTATATGTCAAAAAAGATTACATAACTCACTCATTATGATTGTTTATGTCAAAATAATATTTTTTATCAAGAGAAATGTGAAGAGTTATAAAGTATTGTTTGGATAATTGAAAAACCACTTTCAAATTTTAGTAATTCATGATATGTCATTCTATTTAGGATTTTAAGCTATGAATACAAAAAATTTCACATTTCTTTCATAAGAAAAATGTGATCATGATTTATTGATGAGGGTTGGAATAAAATATTCAAGATAAGTTTCAAATCCTATTTCAATTATGTATAAATATACCATGGATGAATAAGGAAATAGTTTTAATAAAAACAATTTTCTAAGGATAATTGTGAGCTTACATACTTGAAAATTTAAAGTTCATACATTGTGTTTCTAGTTACACTTTTTATCGATTCAAAATCAACTTGAAGGAGTTAAATCACATGGAAGTAAAATTGGTCTTATATTATGTAAAAGGAACTATTGATTATTGTTTAAGGTGTTATAAAGACAAATAAATCCAACTTTAAGGTTTTTTGATATCCATTGGGAATGTGAAATGGGATATTTCAAGTCAAACTATAGAGTATAATTATTTATTAGAGAAAGGTGTGCTTCTTGAAATTGTAAGAAGTAAAATTCTATCACTCTAAGTACACAAAAGCTAATTATATTATGAAATCAAAATCCAAAACTCAAATGATGTAGATGAAGTAAAAAATTGAATACATGAGGGTAAAATTCACATATCAATTTATGAATGAGCATGATTGTGAGGTTTAGCCCTATAAAAACCATTTTCAGATAGCGATTAGTTCTTTAAAAAAAATTTATTCTAGAAGTCCATTTTTTGATTCTATAATGAGATAGCAGAGTGGTATGACTAGAGTTAAGATGTTTGGAAGTAGAGAAATAAAAATATGAGTCTAAAAGGTGGAAATGTAGAGATGAAAAAGACTTGCATAAGATTCATTATAAAGTTATGTAAGAATCACTAGGATTTCAAAAATGTTACCTAAGTGTTTTTAGATGATACATAAGGGTAAAATCATGGAGTGTTTGAATGCATGCACCATTCACCAGATAAGTCAATTGTGGGTGTGGAACTTAGTTAGTGTTTTCACTTGGATAAACCCAAACCTATTGGTATATGGTGGTTCTAGTTACATTATATGGATCCTAATTATATAATCATATGGAATCATATTTTTTGATTATTGTTCAACATTGTAAAAATCTTACATTCATTAATTTCCTCATGGTATAGCTCAGTGGAAGTTTACCTTGTGGGTATCAGTGAGGTCTGAAGTTCAAGTCTCACCAAGTCCTTCCCAAAATTTTTATATTGCATTATTTTCATTGTAATTCATCCCCTTTATCCACGTTGATGTAAATATTATAGTCATTAATAAAATATTTATATCATTTCCCCTATGGAGTTGAACTTAGTTTAAACCTTTTAAAATGATTATGTTATTCTTTTACTTTGTTTATTTCAATAATTTTCTTCTAGAAGTTCATTTTTAGTCACGTATAGAAATTTGTGTTATAGTGAAGTGAATTAGGTTTAGTTTTTATTATATGTTAAATTACATCATATATGTGGGATAATTTTGGTTTTTAATGTTATGAGACTTTGTTTCTATTGAAAAAGTTCTAGAGGATTGCTACTAGTGATTATAGTTTTTTGGATTGACCCCAAAAAGTGGTATTAGAGCTTAATTGCAGAGATAAAACATACCCTATATGAGGTGTTTCAGTTATCAGTTTAGTAGCATAATTATATCCTTGAACTTTTAGGATAATTATAGTAATTATTTACTGATCCATCTGATGTGTTTTATAATTTAGTGGGAGTTGATTACTTTTGGCCAAATAGTGCAGGATAAGGGTAAGGTTTTGGAAAAGAATATTGACGGGATGAATTTTTCATTCTAGGAAATGAAGATATATGGTTTTCTACTATATAAGGATCTTAATTTTTCATTTATAGTTAATAAAATGGATGTTATAGATAAGGATGATTGGGAATGTTTGGATAATAAAGCATTGGGGTTGATTTAGATGTCACTAGCCCGAGATGTAGCCTATAAAATCCATAATATTAGAATGGAATCAAAACTTATGAAGACATTTTAAAATATGTATAAGAATATGACAATAATGAATTAGGTGTTACGATTATTAAGTCTATTCAACATGAGAATATTGGATGTAATGTAAATGACAAATTATTTCAATAACTTAAACATGATTTAGAGTAAATTGGAATCAGTAAAGGTTTTGTTTGTATATCAAGAGTGGGATTTTGATGCTTTCATCACTCCCAAAATCATGGGATAAAATGGTTACCACGGTGATTAATTTAATAGGTGATATACACATAGTGTTTACAGATGTTTAGTACTTGATTTTGAATGAGGTGATTCTTCGAAAGGAGATATAAGAATCTACTAAGAATTTAAATAGTACAGAAGGTGGGGGGTGTTTCATTTCACAAAGGGTTATAATAAAGAAAAAATAAAAATAATTAGAATCCATAGAATCTCAATGGAATGTGGAAAAGGAAAAATCAGAAGTAGAGGTAGCTTAGTGGAATGTAGTCCAATGTATTGGAATTGTTAGAGGAAGGATGTCTAAATAAAATTTTCACAAGTGAAGAGTCAATTATGAAATATATAATTCTATAAGTTCATATATAAATATTTTTTTAGAATATGAGAGTGAGTTTTTTTGAGTTTCACCAGTTCACATGAGTCTTGGATTATAGGACTTAGATCTTGTTTTCACTTTACATTCGAGATAAGAAGTATGAGAAATTATACTTTAAAAAATTCCAATATGGTGAAACTTATGGATGATGAAACTATCAATATTATGGGAAATTGTGATGTTTCCACCCATAAATAGAATGAAATGTTACTATAATTTTAAGAAGCATGACACATATCAAAGTTAAGGAAGAATTTTATTTTAGTAGGATATCTAGATGATGCGGGTTTTTGTATATCCTTTGTGGGTGGAGGATGGAAAATCACATGTGGTACTATTGTGGTGGATAAATAAGTAAAGGATGTAACATTGTGCCTAATGGGAGTTTTTAAAGGTGTAATGAAAGATGGATAAAAAACATTCAATTATTTTTAGAATAATTATATTAGTTACTTAAATGAAAAGAGGATGAGATTCCTTTCTTATAAAGGAATATTGAAGATTAAAAGTATGGAGTATGGAACATGTGAATATTTGATGACGTGACATAGATATTTCGGGTGATCATTATCATGAAAAATGTTTCACTTTTTTGAACCTTCATCTGGTGGAGATCCATGGTGGAAAAGAATATTGGAAGTACACTAAAATGTTTGAGGACTGACAATAGTAGGGAATATAGAGGAATGTACTTTCTGAGGTTCTTTTGGTGAAAGGATATATAGTTTGAGAAGACTATACTAAAAAAAATACAAAAAAATGGATTCATAGAGAGGATGAATTAGAATTTGGTAGAGGAGGTTGGAAGAATGATAATTCACACTAGTTTCCTTAATGAAATTAGGGTAGAGGCTCTAAATTATGCTTTCTACTTAGAAAACAGAAGTATATCATCTCTATTGGGTTAGGAACATCCAAAAATATGTTGGTTTTAAAGGAATATTGAAATTTAATGTCTTAATGTTTTTAGTTTACTCATATATGGACACATTAATTCCATGTAAAGGGAAAAGTTGGAGGCTAAGTACTAAGTATATTTTTTATAGGTTATGGTGAAGGAGACTTTGAATTTTGGAGCTAGAATTATAACTTATGGATGTTTTTTGAAATATAAAATTTGATATTCAATTAGGATATTTTGTGGAAGGATCAAAACCAAATGGAAGTTGTATATGATATCAAAGAATCATCACAAACTGAGGTTCATATAAATATATGTTCGAAAGTTATAAGTGTTATAGAAATTTTAGGGAGTATGGAAGTTCTAGAAACATTAGAATTTCCTAAAGGAGTTTAATATGGAAGTTATTTTCTAATAGTGTTACCAAGTTTGGAAGTAAAAATATTTAGGATTGTATAAGATTACCGAAGAACTATAAAATTTAATGTTATGAAAGTAGTGGGTTTGGAAGGGGTTGATCTGTAGGGTCAGTTTTAAATATTTTCTGGGATTGAGTGCTATGTGAAAATTTAAAGAAGTGACCCAAACTAATTTCTTCTCATAGATGTCAGAGAACCTAAAATTTAAGAAGAGGACACAAATTTTACTGACTCAAGTTAGTGAGAGTTATCCATATGGGATAAAATGGATTCCTTATATGTTTTAGGACATGGGTGTTGAGATAATTACCTACCAGAAGGAAGAGTAATTTAAAATTAATAGTTTTATCAGCCGAAGGAGGAATAATATATGAAAAGAAGGTACACTATAAGGCTTGTTGTGAAGGGTTTTCAAAAAATATAAGGTATTTAATTTTTCAAGATATTTTTTATGATTATTAATTAAAAGATGATTTTAATGGTACTCAGAAAGGTTTCCATGGAACAGTTTCATCTAGACTATCTATATACTAAAACTACCTTCCCCTATAGATTGTTGGAGGAGAAGATCTACCTAGAGAATCTAGTGGGTTTCTTGGATAAATGGATCTTGGAACTTGTATGAAAACTAAAACTAATCCTTTATAGGTTTAAGCAAGAACCAAGGTAGTAGAACTATAGTTTTAATTACTTTATAGTCGAACAAAAGTTTTTCCATAGGAATACATATCATTTATATTACCAAAATTTTTATAATGATAGAAGTTTCATAATTTTAATTCTCTATGTTTTTAACATGCTTATTACCAGAACTATAAAGGAAAGGATTATTGGGATGAAGGATAAATTGTTATGAAGTTTCAAGATGAAGGATCTCAGTGAAATAAAGTGGATTTTAGAGATATAGATCATAAGGGACTTAAAGTTTGAAACTTTTTTCCTGAATTATTCTAACTATATATGAAAGGTGGTGGAATATTTTAAAATGATCAAGGAAAAATTGGTTACCACTCCATAAGATAGACATTTCAAGTTGAGAAAGGAGAGGGAACCAAGGATGGAAGAAGATTATGAGTAAATTTTAAATGTTCCATTGGAATAAATAGTCAAAATCTTGATGTATTCCAAGGTTTTTATAAAACCAAAAATTGTACATGTAGTGGTAGTCACTAGATAATTCAAGGATAGCCTTAGAAGATAAATATGGGGGTGATTAAGTGGATCCGTCAATATCTCAAAGGTTTTGAAATTTTGTCTCTTTATTTTAGATTGGATGAACCAATATAAGGGTTTTCATATTTGAACTTTGGGGGTGATAAAAACACTTTTAGAATAAATATAGGTTATGAGTTCACTTTTTGAGGAATAACTATGAGTTGTATGTTTAATATTCAATTTGTAGTTACAATTTTAATAGAAAAGATATATTATGTTTCATTAATGGAAGCCGAGATTGATTTGACCAAGTTTAAGGGGTTGTTAGAGGATCTTGGAAGATGGAATGAGTTTGTGATGCTGTTCTATGATTTAAAAATTATGATCCACTTAGCCATCAATATGATGTTTCCCTTAGGATAAATCATTTTCAGATAAAGTATCACTTTATATAATTTTTTTGAGGAAAAAGTACCAGATATATGGAAGTTTGATGGAGTTAGAAATTTATAACATATACTGACCAAGGTTATAGTATAAGATATGATGGAGTGGTTTTTTCACCTCAGTCATGCTGGGATGATAAAATTCATGTTGGGGGAACCATGAGGATACAAATAAATGTTGATATTGGAAGTCATTTATGAATTATAATAGTGTAAACAGTGGCGAATCTTGAAAATTATTCTCAAGTGGGAGATTTTAAGGTTCAACCTTGTGAAAATCATTTTTGTCTTAGTCATTTGAACTTCCAAAAGAGTGATTCTAAAAGTCTAGTTTCTGATTTTGGATAGAGATGGTGGAGTGACATGAATATAGGTTGTAAGTTTGAAAATATATCAATTGAAAGATGTGTATTAAAGGTGGAAGTATTGAGATTCAAAGGACTTACATAATAATCATTAAGAAGTTATATAAGAATTACTATTATTTTATGTAGTCTACACAAGGTTTATTTTTTTAATACATAAAGGTAAATTCATAGAGTTTTTGGAAGCATGTACTTTTCACTAGATGAGTTAGTTAAGGTGATGACACTCATTTGATGTTTTCTCTTTGGTGGATGATCACCCCCAACTATTGGAAGAAGGTTGTAAAAGTTATAATCCTTAGAACCAAATGTAAATAATAGGACAAAATCATATTTTATGATTAATTTTTTACATTGTAATCATATTTTATTTTTTAATAAAATATTTTTATCATTCCTCAGTGGATTTAAACTTAGTCTGAATCACTTAAATTAATTTTTTGTTCTTTTCCTTTGTTTTTTCAATTGTTATATTCCATAAGTTCTCATTTGGTCATGTATCAAAGTGTGCATTGTAGTTTAATAACTAGGGGTGTAGTTTTAGTTCTATGTTTTGGTACATTATATACATCATTCCATTCTAGTTTTGGGTGTTCTATGATTTATTATGATAAAGAAGTTACATAGATTTTCTTTCAATGATTAGATATTTTGGCTTGATCCCAATTGAGATATCTAATGGATTTTCAATTTTTGAAATAATCTAACAAACAATTTAAGGTAAAAGAATATTTATATAAAATACCACTTTATTAAGAAGTTTGTGTAATGTGGTGAGATTAACTTTGAGTATATTTCAATAAAGAAGAAATTAATGGACATCTTCTTCCTTACCATCCATGGATTTCATGGGTTTCCTCTGATGCCTCCAATTTTGATCTTACCCCTCACATTGTTTTTGGTTTGGCTATTCCTTTCTCCATTTTGGTGTGTTTTATTTTCACTTGGTCTCATTTTTATTTAGTAGTGATGGTTTGTTTGCTATGGCTTCTTTTGGTGGTTCTTCATTCATGGAGGTGAAATGACAGGTGCGATGCTCATTTGTTGGAAGCTTAAAGAAATGTCATTATGGCCTTGGTGAAGGTCAACTCTTCCTATTGAAACACTAATCTTATCAGACTCAGCTCTGGATTCATTTTTGTACACTCCTATCTCTATTTATTCAAGTACAATGCTTACTAAAAGGTTTTAGGATTTTATATTCAAGCAGTCGATGGTGTTCTAGGTTGTAAATACTTTTCAGAATCACTCCTTCTCTTGGGTTCCTACCGGTAAATATTTTCATGGTGGATACTGGTGCTTTGATTCTTTTTGGTTCTATTGTTTTCAAGGTAATATAGTTTTAGTGAGTTGAATAATGGTGGTTTATTTTAAATGATCATTGGTGGAGATAGGTTTGGGTTCTCTTTCTCTATTATTACAATTAAATATCATTTCATGTGATGATGATTCATGTTGGTCTAAATATTTAGATGTTAGTTTTTCATCTTTAGTGATTATGGGTATCTTCATTTTCATATCTATGCAATGTGGGAGGTTATTCTTGACGATGGATAGATTTTGGGTTTTCTAGGTGCCTTCATTTTTAGTGTTTTGGTTTGATGAAGGCTTGTCTGGATTTCAGTGGTTTTCAAATGATGATGTGGGTGATGATGATAGTATTTCTCATCAAGGTGTGCAGATTGAGTTGGTGGAATTTCTAAAGGAAGGTGACAGTGGTCCAATCAAAGATTGTGGCTCACTGCCAAAGCCTAGATTGCTTCAAACTATACCTTGGATTATTTTTCCTTTCTCCTATACCATATCAACCTTGTGAAATATTTTTTATGGAAGATTTGGGAGGTGATTCTAGAGTTTTTGGTGATTTTCTAAGGGTTTCAACCAACACATGATTCTCTCCTTCCATTAGGGTGCTTTTTGAGTTGTTCTTTCTTCTTCCTAGTGTTTGTTGAAGTTTTGTTTCCATCATTATTTTTTTATACATTTGTAAGAACATATGGTGTATGTTTTGAGGTTACTTTTAGAAATGTTCATATCATGGTTTCTATGGTAAATTTTCATTATATTTCTAGTTTGGGAGTGTTTATTCATGTTTCACTCCTGATGAAAATGATAACCTAAGGCTAACCCCAATAGAATTAAATGGTTTTCAATTTATGATAATTATGATGAATTTTTGTTTTGGTATATTATGATTGTTAGTGATGTGAATGATGATGATGGGTTGATTATGCATCATGGCATAAATATTGTGGTGGATCGTGTCTTAAGGTGGCGTGATGCATGTTTTTTGAATTATGAATTTTTAATTTATAAGATCATACCGTGGGTTTCTGTTTCATTTTTAAATTGGGTATTTTAGGTAATTTGAGTGTCCCCGATGTAACTCAGAGGAATTTATATAGTATTTCACTGGTTATATATATATTTTGTGATAATATTTGTTTGATGGTTTATACCAGTTCCCACTCAATCTTACACATGTTATCTGAAAATTAAAAAAAATTAAATTTGGATGAAGGATGCCTATGAATACTTGAGAGTGCTTTTAGGAGTGAATTATCTCCTAAAACAACTATAAGTTAATTTTTTATTTTATATATTCAATTTATTTGAATTTATTAAAAAATATATATAATATATTAGGATTTTAATTGATAAGGAGAATCCCTAATAATTAAAGGTAAAGGAAAAAGGGGGATAAGATGCTAATGGAGAGTTTTCGTTTAGGGGGATACATGAGTTTTTATTGGTAACTGAAGTTATGAAAAGAGATAAAAGGATAATTTATAACATGTTTCCAACAAATATAAAGGGAGATATTGAATAACCCTTGGATAAAAAAGAACCCTCATAATGTGAATTAATAAAGGGGGATTTTTGAAATCCTCAATTGACACTCGATCAATATAGTATTTATCTTTACACCAAGAGTTGGGGTATTTTCAAAAAAGTATTATTTATATTGGTGTGGTGTTTGGATAACTCTCATATTGAAATAATACCATGTATAGTTTATTGAGATGATCATTTAAGAGTCCTATAAGTGATTTCAGGTTGTATTTATCATCAACATACTCATGTATTGATATAAAATCATTTTGAGATGAATATATTGAAAATGATTGAAAATAATTTAACGATAATAGAATAAAAAAATAATAGTAATAAAATTATATTATTGTGATACATTCGTGAAGAAATATGACATACATGAAAAAAAATTATGGTGTTGATAATAAATTTCATGTTGTGTGTATTAGATAAAATGACATGTTAAAAACCCCATGGTTTATAGAGACCATGGTTATTAGATATTAAAGGGTGGATTTATAAGTTTACCCTGATAATAAGAAAACATAATGTCTTTCAGTACCATAATGTAGTTAATGAAAAATGAGTATTTTGGTTGTGATGGATTTTGAAAAAATCCCTGGTGTCTATATACAATGAAAATAGGTCATGATTTAGAGAGAATATGGAATGGTTAGATGTGAAAATGATCATAGAAGGATGACTATGGATCTTGGACTAAGAAATCATTTCATGGTCTTGTTCAATGATATATTTTGGGTAGAAAAATGGACATCGAGTTTTGAGGTAATATGATATTTTCATCCATGATTTTCATATCTTCCTTTGACCAGAAAAACTATGCCACAATTAATTACAAGGCATCATTGTTTTGGTTACCCTTAAATAAAAGTGGTGTTTCATTTTTCAAGTTTTGATAATGTAAATTGATATTTTACCACATCATATTTGGAGTAATATTGTGAATATTGGGGTTATGTTTAAGAGAAAAATAAGGTACCCACACAATCTATTTGTTGGAGGAACTTGATGGGGGAGAAGGAAGATCATTAAATACTGTTGATGCTTCTTATTGATATGATTAATTTTTATTTCATCTTTCATACTTATAAGAGTCCCTAAATATATTCATGATCTATTTTCCTAGTTCTTTGTTTATATTAAAATAAAAACAAATGATATAGGATCACAATCACTAATCAATAAGGACTATATACTTGATAAAAAGTATTGGTTAACTATATAAAAAATATTTTATGCTTGACTAATTCTCTGTCTATCACCATATTTCATAATAATTATTTAATTTTTTATTTTGATATCCTATGTTTGAATTATAGTAGTGCTTTTGGTTGAATTAATTAATCCCCTCAATCAATTCTTATCACTTTACTTTCTAGGTACCATTTTAAAATTAAATAAGAATATTTAAATCAATTGTCTTAATATCCATTATCTTATTGATATATATATGATATATTTGAATAAAATAAACGATATAGATGAATATGTGTTCTCTAATAAATATATAATGGTTATAATTAATTATATGAGGTAAATATTTGGAAATTAATGAACATTATTATTTTCACCTATAAGGATGAAACCTAATATAATCAATTCCCATGGAAATGGTTACATCCATAACAATTATATTACTTTATAACACTCCCCCTTGTATATCATAAATTTCATGAAACAAACCTATAGGAAAATATTAGTGAATCTAAAATAATTGAATTACATGTTTAATTTTAAATTTTATTATTAAAAAAATCATCAGGAAAATTCTATAGGGGAAACCTAATAAAGTGAAAAGGAGTTCAATATTTTCAACTACCCCCAGATTAAATCATGATATAAATTGTAGTTTTTTAACCATAATTTAAAAAATTAAATTCTTAAGTTATAATTGGTAATTACTTTATGAATAAATCTTAAAGATTACCACATGATGTAATATAAAAGATATATATATCATCATTATTTATAATCTCATTGGTAAAAAATAATTTTGGTGAGATATATTTTATTATATCATATTTGATATAAAAAATCTTCAATTGAGTTATAAAATATGTTTTTCCCTATAAATTAGGGAGCATATTATTTATAGTTTATTTAAAACCATTTTTGAGATGTTAAATAATTGATCTTAGTCAAGCACATTCTCAAATTTACTCATGAATTATAATCAAATTATCATGATTTGAAAAAGTCACTAAAATGGTTTATTTTTTAAAACTCCATAAAATGGAATTTATATTATATTTGTGTAAACATCTAGTTAAAGATCTTATTTTACATGGATCAAAAAAAATATCCTACATCAACATAGGCACCAAATTTTAGTTATAAAATTTGGAATAAGTAATCATGTATACCATTTAATAATTAGAAGTGATCATTAAATTACATAAAATTTATTGTAATAAGTATTCATATTATTTCCAAGGTATATATCAAATTTATGCACATATCCTATAGGATTTATTTCAATATTCCATGAGGCTACCCCTGATCTGGGACGAGTATGTATGAGTTGGTCAAAACTAAGAGTATGGGAGGTCGATTCATCCCATAGAGGAGGTTTTTATTTAATATGAGACTCTCTTATAGATATAAGAATATTCATAAAATCACCCCCCAAATGGCTCGAAGGCCTTATTTTTATTGATTATTTAGAATCCCCCTTTCAAGGGATGAGGGGGAATCCTTAAAAGGACCGTAGGCTTTGAGATTACATGACCCGAAGGTTGTAGATGAAATATCCAGACTATAACTACTTGGAACTAGTCTTACCTAGCTTCTATATTATGATGTCATCTCTCCATCTTCACATGGATGTTCATCTAGGCTTCCCATGCATGCATAGACTGGTCCCGATGGAAAATTCCATACCATATATTTCTTCCAAATATATTAGCTTCTACTCTAGTGAATGCACCTGCTCTGAATCCTCATCTGAAGTCTACTCTTTATAGAGTCTAACAGGTCGATTAAGCATAATTTTAGGTGGCATAAAAGCCTTGAGGTGGCACAAAGGCCTTAAGGTGATCCGAAGGCCTTGAGGTGGCCTGAAATACTTACTGGCTCAAAGGCCTTGGGTGGCCCGAAGCCCTTGAAGTACTCGAGGACCAAACCAGTGGCCCGAAATCCCAAATGGATAAATAGTTCTGGCTACTACAGTAACAAATAGTACCTGCTACAGTACTGATACAGTAACCTGAAAATTATGTCTCTGCCCAGATTTGAACTTGGGTCTCTTGGATGCACTTTTCAAGTATTTACCAACTAGGCTGAGGATCTTGTTCTTCATAAAATAATTCTTAATAATAATACATGTCACCTATTTAATGAAATTGATTCATTGAAACTAATTCATTCATAATAACACTACACAAAGAATATTATTATCCCATATTTTTTATGAAGGGATTTGGTGATTTTTAGTTAGACTACAGTTTAAATTTATATAGAAAAGAACTATAAAGATTAATTCCACCTAATAAAGTGAATTATTTTATAAATAGGTGGAAGATTCCACTATGTTTGAATTTATCCTGCAAAGGTGTTCCACTAACCCCCTATATATTTCAATGTCACAATTTAAATTATTATTTCAATAATTAGAAATAAATCTTGAAAATTATATCATAACAAGAAGGCATACCATACTATTTAAAGCTATATAATCAAGGTATTAAAATCATATTTAGGGATGATTCATATTGTTTAAGTCCATATAAACAAGAATTTTATAAAATTTAACAACATTAATGGATGATGATTTCCATGAATTTTAAGGCCATGTAATTATGACTAATGTTATACCTTTTAAGGTTGTGAAACTAGGAATGATATTATGTATTTTAAGGTCCTGCAACTGGGACCAATTTTTCCTATTTTAAGTTTATATAACTAAGACTGATGCAAATTGTATTTTATTGTCATATGACTAGGAACACTTGGTTAAAGGTGTCTATAAATGGATTAAATTTTGGGTTTACACATAATCTTCCCTAATAGTTCACACTAGTAGATGAGCTTATTTATTGTGTGGGGATTATGCCAAGTAGGTGGCCCATAATGAAGAAATATTAACATTGGATATGGTTGATGAAATTGGGAATTATACTAGGGGCAGAACCTAATGAAAAAATACTTGAAAATAGTATAAATATAATCAAGGGGAATGGTGTGGGACTTACTATGAGGTAGAAAATCAAAAATATTTAATTCTATTAGTATCCATATAGGTATTTAGATATGGGAGGTATTCCATGGTCTCTCTAAGATAAATGATCCTTATTATAAAGGGGGTATGTGATTGACCACACCTTGATTACCTATGTTATGTAGAAGGACACCATGTGAGATATATTCCATAGTATGCAATATTCCCATTATCAAAGGGGTACTTGATCTTATAAGATATAAAAATGTTAAAAATAGTATAGTAATTGAAGTGGAGTTATAGAGGGTAGGGTCTAGGTGAAACGAACCCCTTAGGGAAAGGACCTAGGTTAAATGGTTCCATTAAGGTAAAAAGGCATTTTAGGTGGAATTAAAGGATTTCATTAAGGTAGGTGATTGTGAAAAGGGTTGAAGCCTTAGAAAATCATGGAGGTTATGTGAAACATACTTAGATTTAAAGGGGAATTGTGTCAATGACCTTCAACCACCCTACCAAAAAATATTCATTAAGGGTAACCATTACCCAAGTCAATATTCACAACCTTAGAAAAGTGATATTTCATGAATTCATCATGTATAAAACATTTAGATAAATCATATTCTACCATATCCTTACTTCTCCCTTAAGTTTTGATTTTAAAAGCAACCAAAAAATTTCATAGATGTTGGGCACACAAAGAATAGATTCTCTCTCTCTATTATTCACCACACTTGTCCTTTGTCTCTTATTTCTTGAATATGGGATTCAAAGGGTATATTTATAGGAAAAGGAATCATGGTCACTTATCATTCAACTTAGTGCCCACCCTACCTTGAGAATAGTGCACACTCAACATCCTTAGAATTCACCTAGAGTTAGACATTAAATGAAATAAACCTTTCTATAAGTGTGCATTCATACTTACACATGAATAATGGGAATCCGTGATTAGGGGATATAATAATCCTTGAATAGGGATGACCAATTTTTCTTCTATGAAAAACTATTAAAAATTTCCATGGTCATTAAATAATTGTGTTAAACAATTTTTGAGAGACTATAAATTCCCCCCTTATAATTAAAAATTTTAATAATGAAAAATATTAAATTCTAGGGAAAAAAGAATGACTTGGGTTCATTTTTACCATTTCACACTAAAATGGTAGATGAAAGTTTATTTTTCTCCCTATAAATGGGGTGAACAATATCAGAGTATCCTCTTACTCACCTTGATGAATTATTTAAATCACATTCTCTAATTTGGTCTAGGTTTTCCCATTATATAATCATTTTTTCATGTAATTCTAGGAAAGACCTCCTTCACTAAGACCTTGGTGAATAGGGTTAATTGCATGAAATTTTGACTTTGCCATTTTTTTTTGTTTTTTCCTCCATCCCACTATTTTTGTTTTTTAATAAATATTTTCCCATTTTTTAAAGTTTAATTAATTATTTTATGTGTTATTTGAAAAAATATTATTTAATACTTTGTAATCCGCTCATATTGATGTGAAATAGGAATAAATCAAAGTATTGATTAGTGATATCAAGCTTGAGAAAATTCATTATTCTAACCTTAGATTTAGTATATTGCACAATAATTTCCCTAAAAACTTAAAAACTTTCCTCTATAAAATCATATTCCATTATACGACTTTAGAATGCTCACTAATTCACCATTCCACCACCATAGAAGAACCTTCCATTATGATGGGCTTTTCATGCATCATGGATAGAGTATGAAAACATTTTAATGTCTGGGTAATATATCAAAGAGACCCATGTAAAATCTATGTATCTCATATAGTATATAACTTACTCCTTAGAATACCATTTTAAAGTGTTAGAGCCAAATAGAAATAGTTATTAATCCATTTATAACCTATCACCAATTGACCAACTTCAAGGTTGGTTAATGAGTTGAGATTTTTTTCTTGGGGGGAGATTAAAGTGTGCTTGGATGTGGGAATACTAGGTGAGACAAACCTATGATGAGTTCAAATAAAAACTAAAGGGTGTAGGAATTTATGAAGTTGTATAGATCTTTTAGATACATGTATACAATCCCTCTAATTTCATTCATGATGTCCAACATAAATAGAGACCCCAAATGGGAATATTATATATATTACAAAGGGAAGTGAAAATATCTTTATAGGACATTTAAATTTTTTTTTGGACCTCTATCATAAGAGGTATATATGGTGAATTTATTTAACCAGTGGATTCTTGGGATGAAGTTAAACAAATTCCTTTGTTAGTATAGACTTTATTGAGAGAAACAAAAAATGATACAAGGAGTGAAATCTAAATAATAACTTACATCAACTTTGAAGTGTGGTTGAATATATTTTTATGAATTCATGGAGGGGGGATAATTTTTATTTGGGATATAGGATGCCCAAATATACATAGAAGATGGTTGATTGAATAAAATGGCCTTACTTGAAAAATGGTTAATATGAGAACCAAGGCTAGTAAATTAACTCTATGATGAACCCCTAGATAAATTTGGTAAGATTCCTAGATATGTGGTTAATTTTATACCTCTTACCAATTAATAATTCACATATAGTTTATAAGTCGATATCCTTCATGATGACAAAAAACCGGCACAAGTAAATCTAATTAATATTGAATTACAAGCAGTGACCAAAATTTATATGTATTTATTACATGTTTATCAAGTTAAATCCCTATTATATAGTTATAGACCATTTAAAGTACCATGGGGGTGGATTTATAACAAATTTAGGATTTTTTAATTTCAAAATATTCTAGAAATTCCCTTGTACCAATTTAGTAAATATATTAAGAGAATCTATGGATTTAGGTCATTATCAACATATAGTTAGGATACCATCTAATAATTATGGATGTATTACTAGATGAATTTAATTCTATATTCCAAATTACTAACTAGGATGATCTTATAAAATGGATATTAAAACTATGAAGAGTAATAATTTAAGTTATAACCAAGGGATGATATCTTGGTTGTATAGATTGAATGTTATTTGATTTGTGTAATGTATGCACTTTATCTATTTTTTCATTAACTCTAATGTATTAAACATTAAATAATGAGATAATTTTCTAAATAAAGGTGGATAGACATCCAATTATGGATCAATAACTATGATATATTATGATACAAGAGGATGTTCATGTCTGAATTATACTACCATTAGTGGATACTGACATCAGATTATGCTTTGATTTTTCTGAGGCACGATTTAACAATTATCTAGTGGATTTTTTGATTAAATTGTTAGTCTGAGTTGAAGTCCTTATAATTATGGAAAAGTTAATGTATGTAACCAATAATAAGTTTAAATAAAGAACTACTGTGTAGGTGTCTCTTCTCCATAGCCACTGACATAAATATCATTTCTCTTCAGTAATAATTAAGGAATCAAATTGAAATAAAATTATAGTAAGGAGATGAATAAGAAATGAAAAATTATGGTGGAAACCATGAGATAAATTCAACGTAGGATTTTTAAGCCTAATTATTCTACCAATTATATTGGGAAATAAAATTCACATCCATATGTTCATCCACATTCCTTGTACCCTGAGGTTCAATGCTTTAGGGAAAACTGGGAAATAGAAATAATGATAGATGTTGTGTGCTGTATCCTTCAATCAAAAATATATATTCCATGAATTAGTAATTTTAGGGAATATATTAATGAAAATTTTGATGATAATACCACTAAAATTGGAACCATTGTTTGTTAATTAGAAATTATAAGCTATATTATTAACAAAAAAACCCCTTTACATGAAAGATAACACAACTCATAAATCTTGGTGGCTAAGAGGTCATGTCTAGAAAAGTGTCCAAATATGTGTGGTGTGAATATTTCAATGCTATCGATGTATAATAAGAACCTATAGAGTATTCATTTATATAAATTTTCTATAACAATCATGTTTGATATTGGTCTTTATACCGAGAATAAATACTATACGTACTTTAACATTATCTCCCAATATATATAGTTGGGTAATCAAATTAGGGAAAAATCATAGTTAGATACTCTAATAGATTATAACTCATCACTGATAGATATAGTATAACCAAAAATAGTGACAACCAAACTATTAGGAATTTTCCTCATTCCATTTATAAAGACATTAATATAAAAGTATAAACTCTACCTTTTGAACACTAGTGTTGATGGAATACTAAAAATAATGTACATTTTATGGGAAATATGGATTTTATATTTAAATTAATCCTCCAATTTCATTAAAGGGTGTATATTGACACCATGTTTTTTAATTTTTTATGACTATAGTGCTTTTGTAAATAAGTTTATTTGAAATTGGTGTAAATAATAATGAGGTAGATCAATCAAATATCATGACTCAATTAAGAACTAGGATATAAAAGCTAACTATTTTATGGAATTTCACGGTATCTTAGGTGAAATACTATACTATCATCATTGAAGATCTGTTCTCTTGGGTTGATCCCCTAGTTATCGATAAAAATAATTCAATATACAAGGAATAATATTATAATATTTCATCTATGGAAGAGCTCAAATATTTTTCTTTAGATTCTGTAGGATTTGAGTAAAATTTAAAAGTTTCTTTTTCGATTTTTTTTCACATATTTATACTAATAAAAGTAATTTATTTTTTTAGCCTTGGAACTAGATAATGTTTGTAAAAGTTTTAGGGAATGAGAATCTGTGATGTAAACTTATTCATAAGTTTATTTTTCTCTTATCCAAAGCCTAATATATGAAGTGAACTGAAAAATATTATCAATAGAAGTATTTAAGAGTTCATAGGGGGAGTTATATAAATAATCTATCCTAAGTAAGACAACTATTGAGGTGAAGGTAATAGAGAAAGTCTATATTCTAATAGGATGGCATGTATCATTAACACCCTTTATCAATTCTTTAGGTATCCTCTAATTTAAATATGTTTCTATCATTGGATGAAATAATATTTACATAGAATATATGGTGTAAATTATATGAGACAATTATTTTAATATCATAAGTTTTAAAGCTAGTTAAGGATATCCCTATTCTACATCAAGTTTTTCTTAAATGAATTTCATTAGGCCATGTCATTATGAGCCCAATTTCTATAAATTAATTGGGTTATAAGTATATTCTAGTTGTATAAATTGATATAGATCATACCTAAAGGTTTACAAATTCAATCAAGTTAATTTAAAGAAGGCATTTCAATGCATTTAGAATCTGATCATTTAGATCCCTTTGAATAAATTGATTTGGAAACTTCTTTATCTTCATAATTTGTTCATAAATATAGTATTTGGAATATTTAATTAATATATAATCCACATTATTTTTAATGACATAATTGATAAAAGGGAATAATAAACAGTTCAATCATCTATAATAGCATAATCTAAACCTGTGCAACTTTGGGATTTGGTACTCCATGTGAAATATTACTATGCAACAGTGGTGACTGAACACAAAAAATTAGTTGATGAAGGGATAACCATTTAAAATCACCCACATAAAAATTTAATATAAATTGAGTAAAATATATAATTAAATATGAAGTTTTCATAAGAATCGCCAAAAATGGTAGTAGGACATTATAATAAGGTACAATAATCTATCTCCTAATGTAAAAGCTGAAGATACAAGGTTGGTTGAATTTTTAAAAATATTTCATTACTCAAAGAAATATTTTATTCTACTTCAATATTGAATTGGATATGATTTTTTTTAATATCCATGCCAACCTATATTTTTCTTATACCATTGTAATTTCTATGGATAGGTTCTAAGTTATTGATATTCCCTTATTTATGATTAATTAATGAAATGATCTTTATTCGAAACAATTTCAATCTCTTTTCATAATTGTGTACACTCATGAACTTCACAAGAGTGTGATATATCATGAGAGTATAGATGAAATGATATATCTACCATTTATATTATTGTAAAGAAACCAATCATTCCTAAAATCAATTCACTATGTATTTAACAAGTCACTTGAACCAATATATTTAAGAAAAAATAAGGTTATCTAATTTTTTTTCTATATATTTAGACCTAAAAATAATATATTTGACTTTTTATATGGATAAATGTCGGTCACCACAATATTTTTTTTATTTTGATATTATAATTTTTTCTAATCTATGAAATGGTTCAATATTTGTGATAAAATATGATTTTTTCCTAACCACCCTTTTCAAATTTTTGATTTAAAAAGTTATTATGTATTTTTATTTTAGTTATCTAAATTTTATCTAAGTCATAAAGGTCCAAGATTAGTGAGTGAATATTGAATTTTCCTCAGACCACCCTTTGTGAGTTTTCAACTTGAAATGTTCTTGCATCTTTTTCTTTTTTAGTTCAGGGTTCTAAAATTTGTTCTAAATTTGGTTCTTAAAGTCTAAGGTTATATTTCTTATACCAATTGCGTACTTGAAGTTTAAGATCAGATAACATTGACCAAATTGTGTTCTTAAAGTTTAATATCATAAAAATTTAACCAAAATTGTTACTTAAAATTAAAGGTCATATATATTTGACAAAAGTGGCATGTAGTTTTTTCTCACAGAATATGAAATATAATTTTAAATAGTGGGTTTCATTCATATAGAAAATATAAAATTATACTGGATTGAATAGTGAATCATCATGTTATAAATGAACTTGAAAAAAATATAAAATGAATTAGATTATAATTTATTTCAATAATTTTCAAACTATATAAAGTAATAAAATAAAAGAATATTTTCAATCCACTGAACATAGAAATATTGGATGGTGTAGGATAGACCTCTCTAATTAGTTTAATTACATAAATGATAGACCATAAAAAGAGTTTAGGGTCATATATAATTGATCACCCCAAATAGTTTAGGGTCTTATAGAATAGACCGCTCTATCCAGTTTAGTGTCATGCATGATGGACTAAAAAACATGTTGTTTAAACTCATATGATATGGATTATTAAGAATATAATTTAAGGTCTTGTTGTAAAGGCATTTTAAAATTATGAAAAATTTTAGGAAAATTATTTCTTGAAGAACCTATCATTAGTGGGAGGAATGATAGACTCTTTTTCATTGGTGATTAGAGAGTATAATCTATTAGTGTGAAACATATAAATAATTTAAGGTCCTTCAAAGTTTAGTAATGGTTATGGGAGTTTCTTACCTTATATCATTATTTAGCTTAATTAAAACACTAATTCTTCCTAAAAAAACAAATAGAGGAAATATTTGTTGTTGAACACTTAGGCCACATAGTTTTAGTGATCCTTTAAAATGTGCATTGAACATATCATTTTTTCATCAAGATATTATAACTCATACAACTAAATTTTTAACCACCCATACTTAGTTAATTGATCATATATTACTATAAAAAGTTAAAGAAACAGATCCTCAATAGGTAATTTCACTTTGGTCCCATATAATAGTGAATATGAGGTTTATTTTCTAAGAGTATGTGTAATGGTGCAACAGGCCCCAAAAGTAATTAGGATTTTATTTGGAAAAAGATTCCTACTATTATACAACCTATTTTGTTGAATATTTAATAAATTATTATTTAAATATTATATATATATATATTTATAAATTTATGTTAGTTAAAATAGTTATTGTACTAGATGTTTTATTTTAAACACAACCTTTTCAACTCTGATACACAAAACTTTATTCCATTATCCCACATGATTTATGAGGAACTCAAAATTCAGTAATGATACTGTATTTCACAAAATTGATCAAAAATTTATTCTAAACTCTATTAATGGTTCAAAATGAGCCAATTTGAAAAATAAATTAGGGGAAGTGATGATGAAATTGAACTACCTATTTGTTTCAAAAGGATACAGACTCATGAAATCTACCCACTATATAATAAATAATAAGGAACAATTTATATTTTTTGAAACACTAGTGGTTAATTAATGTAGTTGGTTTGAACATAGAATTCATGATAATTATTTGTGAATACTATGAAATTATGAACCATTTTTGAAAAAATCATCAATGTCTCTTGATTTGGTGATAGAGTTTGGTTATTATATAATGTAAAATGCATGTTCCAATATAAATTCTGTCCCAATAGGAAGGATTTATTCTCATTCAATGCATTTGAAAAGGAACCCATCAAAGCCTTATTTATAAAGGATTTTCTAAAAGTTCAGGTTATCATAGAGGATGAAATTTTTTACCCATTAGTGAATCTATTCATTATAATCTCAATAATAGGGAATAACTTTTTTTTAAATACAATCAACTACTAGAGTCATCCAACCAACTACTTGATCATTTTTTGGGGATTAGAACCTAACTTGATCCAATGGTATAATAATATTTTATACCACTTTTATATCTTTATTTATAAACGGAATAAACACTCCTATAATTTTAAAATATATGATTATTTTATCTTGATTTGGGATGGAAATAGAAATGTAAATATTTTCAAATACCTTTTCTTAAGAACTATACAAGTGTTTGATGTATGATAGAACTATATTGTAGGAAAATTGTGCCATTATATATCACACGAGGTTAAGAAAAGGCATCAACTCCTCCTTTTTGATACTATATTCTCCATTGATCTATTTAATCACCAATTCAAAATCACCCTTGAAATTTATCTAGGTTATTATAATTTATAAGGATAAATCTAGTCCTATGATAAGGAATTAGTATTTTGAATATTTATTAATTCATTTTTCTAAGTTAATGAAAGAGTATGAGAATAGTAAATTTATTGGTGTAACAAAAATTACTCCCAAACTAACTCAGTTGAGTTTCAAATATTCTACCATTTTCTTGATTGGGATTTGGAAAGCACCATTAGGGTACATCTACCATATTTTATAGGTTTCAATAATGTATAATAATTCCTCTTTAAAAAGATCTATATATATAGGAAATTTATTTAGGGTATGTTGTGATGCCAACAAATCTTCCAACTCCTATCATTTAGTTGACTTGTGAGAAATAAAAAAAATTAAAACTATTAGAGAATAAAAAATTATTTTGTTAATCATCCATTCAACATGGAGTAATTAAAGTCGTATTTTAAGAATCAATGTGTGAAATTTTATATACATTGTGATGTTACAAGAAATGATGTATCTTTTTCACTATAAAGATCAATTTTAGGTAATTTTTCTCAATAATTTTAGATCATATCTTATCCTTTAACATAATTTGGCTAAGATAATATAGTTTTTTTTCTTTCCAATAATATTATTTTTAGTAAGAATGGAACCAAGGGACCATTATGAGGTTTCAATATAGAGGATTATTATATCTTTATCCATTAAAGGAATTAATATAATATGGGATAACAAGTACTTCCAATGGCCTGAAGGCCTTCATTTTTTATTGATTTTTGGTAATCCACCTTTCAAGGGGTGAGGTGGAACCCTTACAAGGCCCTTAGGCATAAGTATTACATGGACCGTAGGCCTTAGAGGAATTCATTGTCTGTAGGGGGAATGTCAAGTATTAACTTAGTTTTCTCATGGTTGAAATCAATACCATGATGATAGATCATGAAACCAAGTACTTTCCTATAATTCACTCCAAATAAAAACTTCAATGGGTTTATCCTTAAATAATGTGATCAAATATTATAGAACACCACATTTATATCAGTGAAGTGGACCAAACAGTGACATGATTTGATGAATTAATCATCCATATAAAATTCCATAGTTTTTACTAGGAGGGGATTAAAAATATTGTTTATAAAAATTAGATATGTGAGTCCAAAATTATTCATACTGAAAGGAATCACTCTATAACATTATACTACTTTGGTTACCCTAAAGTTAGGAAATATTATCATCTTTAGGGGATAATTATATTGGGTTATAGTTATAATAAACATATATTAAAGTGAGTTATTTAATACAAGATATTGTATCAATAAAAAATTCTATGACTTCTATAAGAAAATAATTACTTGTAAATAATGGTTATGGTTCTTAAAATTAATGTAGACTTTAATTTATTATATCTATATTCTTAATGTGGAAAATATTGTCTTATCTATAACTTCTACCATGAAACTATGATTTGAATGTATCTTTATCACCACCGATTAATAACCATGCTGGTTAGCTAGTAATCCCAAGTAATGGATGACTACTTGAGGACCCAATACTAATATTTTAGTGAAAATCCTTGAAAATACAACTCTATGTATCTTAAGTAATGAAATATGCTACTATCTCTCATTGTGAGTCATGGATGTGCTAATTGAAATATGTCATATGCCTTTTTTAGTTCCTGAATTCACCTATTTGAAATGATTAATAATTATGGATTAAACTTTATTTAAAGGAAGGTGGGTAATCTCTAAGGTCCTCCTCATCAACATCAATAATAGAGGATAAATCAAACACTGATGTTCTAAATGATTGCATGATAGTTTCATTATCTTTGATAAAATCACACTTAATAGAAATAGATATAAATTATTTGGATACTGCTAATATCATGTGAATGGTGATAGATTTTCCTAATAATTTTGTTTTATACTGGAGATATATCCTTATTTCATTAATATTTCTTAGCTATATTGTCTGAGTATCAATTATGCCTACATTTTGATAAATATTCTCTAAAATAGGATCAATGTGCATGGGTAACACAAGAATATTATTCATTTATTTCATAGATAGGTATGGTTCAAGGAATGAATCTTCTTTCCCTTTTAAATAAAACATGTTAATGAGACACCCTAGACCCACACTTCTAGATATAGTGTTAATACATACATACCTTTTAATACATCATAGTAATTATAAAAAATACCTAGGTGAAAAGTTTTTTGTCTTTAAGAAAAAGGTATATATCCATATAAAATCATATTATATTACACATTTATTTTAAAAATATTCTTCACACATGTAATTATATTATATGTATCCCTTTGATCACAATTCATAGGGAAATGGGGAAACATAAGAAAGAGTGAGAACAAATGATCAGTAAGGTTAAATGTAAGAGATATAAATCAAAGATCATAAATGAGCATAAGATAAATATGTGGGTATGATAAAATAATTAAGGTTAATTGAAAAAACATAATATAATCTTACCTATAAAAATATATATCATAAAACATGAGTTATGGAATAAGAATTTTAATATAACATAATACATGAGTCAATAATAATGAGCTATGACAAAAAAATATAGAGACACTGTATAACATTAGAATGTGGAATCAAAATAAACATAAAAATCCTAACATATCTCAAGCATAACCACAAATACATTCAAAATATACTGGTCTAGGATACAAGATTCCCAAAAAATAGTGGACTTTATCCACCCACATCCCTTAATATAGTGGACTTGGCCTAACCACCCTTATCCTATCCTGATCTCCCAAGATATAAAGATTTACCTAATGCAATGGAATTATATTAGGGATCTCCCTAAAAAATTATAATATGTATACATATATGTGTTCCACATAATATAATTATATATAAATCCATTAACAACCATAACATGATAAGCTAGTGGAAATGAAATGCGTATCCAATGAGATTAAGTAACACTCTATATAAATACCCTTCAATAAAAGTAATGAACTATAAGTTATTTAAACCATATAAAATCAAGGGTATATTAATTATTCAATAATTCCATATTCAATAAAATTCTTTTATCCAAGTTAATACCCTTAATTTGAGGATCAAAGGAAGAATTCATGATGGAAATTAATTTGAAGAAAAGTTATACTTATCCAAAATTGATGGTGAGTAAATACAAAGAAAAAAATGGATCATTATTTATATAGATTTAATTTCAAACATTACACATGAAAATGGGAAATATACATGGAGTAGGAATGTAAAATCCATGAGAAATATGGAGAGTGATAGAGAATAAAATCATCAATTAAAAATTTATTGGGAAATATTCCCCTTTAAAGAATTACTATGGCTATCTAGGTGAATATCCATTAATAAAAATTAAAAACTATAGAATATTAATAATTAAATGGATTATACCCATATTTAATAAAGGATAAAAAATAATAAATTATGGTGAATTTATTATTTTAAGGTTTTTCTCAAATCATATATTCCAATCCTTCATTATGGCTTGTAAAGAGTATGATAATTATCCAAAGAAAATCCCATGGGAGTGTCAAACCTATTGTGAAGTTAGGATTATTTATCATGAAATAGGTAATGATATATTTAATAAAAAATAAAACATTTTGGGGTTATTACCCCTAATTACATCTATGAGAAATCCAATATCTACTTGTTTGTATCTAGAATATTTTTTTTCACTAGGAAAACCACAGACACTTTTCTTTACCAAATCTAGGATGGTTTTATGGATACAATTTTTTTTCATTAAAATAGCTTATGAAGGTAGTATAATGATATGTAATGGTGATATATCATTGATATCATAGTAATAAAATTATAAAAATGATGCATAATAACATTTCCCATTGAAATGAATAGAAATTTAAAAAGGTCTGCAAACGTAATAGGAAACAAGGGGGTGAGGAACCCTTGTGTCAACATTGTAATGAATTTTTAAAAGGATATAATGTGAGGGAATAAATAAAATCTCATTATCAATATAATAATTTTAATATAATACTATGGAATAAAAAACATGACAGTATATGAAAATGTATTTTAATATAAAATATAACAAAATTAATGGACTTGAAAAGGGAAGAGGAGGATTGTGGAAACCCATATATTGCTTAGGGGATTATTACAGATTTATAGGTATGAATTATAATAATATAAAAACCTTTAAGAGACTATTTAGAGGGGGTATTAGAGAGTATTCATTATCAATGGATTTGGAGTGGAGAGTGAGGGGTGAATGGGTGGGTATTTATACATGGAGAAGATTGTATTTAAGGGTTAAAATATTGTTTGGAATTAATTATAATATGTTTTATGGATAATTAATGTTAAAAAGATCAATTTTGGACTATTTAATCTAGTCCAAACCTAAATTTAGCTTCTAATCACCTTATTTAATGCATAGAATCCAAAAATAATTTTTTATTAATGAAAAATCTAATTAAGGTTCCAAAATTTCAAGTATAAATTTATAAATTAATTTTTTTTAAATTTACTACTAAACTCATTAAATTTATTTCTTATTGAATTAAATATTTTATAAATTTTTATCTAATGATTATATCATAATTATATCTTCAAAATCATCATACCAATAAAACTGTAATTTTTACTTTTTAACCAAAAAATCAATTTTTTCAAAAAAATTCAAAAAATTTACCCTAATATAATTTCTATATTTTGAGTAAAAAAATAAATTCCTTTTATTAAAAATAATTCTGTATATAAGGAAAATTTAAAAATATTTATGTATTTCAAAATCGAGTATTCAGTGCATAAAATTTGAAAACTCTACTTTTAGAAAATCTAATTTCATTATGAGATAGGTTTGTATCCGTGTTACTAGTGAATATTTGTTATAAATTATATTATTATAAAATTAATTTATTAATTTTATGAGATTATTATTTTAATTAATTGGAATATAGTTTCTAAATATGCAATCGAGAGGAAAGAGTTTTAGTTTAACAACCTTTATATTTCATAATTACAAAGACATGTCAATGACCATTTTACTTTTATAAAAAATAATTTAACAAAGCAGAATAATGTTTCTTTGATAACAAAAATCTATTATTTACATAAAAATAATATATATATCATATATTTTATGAAACATTTTACTCATAATTTTTAAATGGAAATTTCAGTGTAATAACACATGTAACTAAATTTGATAAAAAACTATTTAGAAATTGAATAAACTAAAATGTAATTAAAAATGTATGATTAGTAATTATTTTAGTGTAAAAAGTAATATTTAATCATTATATTTTAATAACTTAATTATCATGAAAATAATACTGTTAATAAAATTAATATAGTTATTAGATAAAACAATATATGTAAAAAGAATAATCAATATAGTAACAATGATATAATAATATATATATATTACATGGAATATGAAAATATGAGAGTATATAGGCTTAGATTAGGTAGTATTTCCTTATTTACCATCAGTCATGTGTTTGAGCCTCATGGCCTCTATAGATGTGATGGGTTATTGCTTGTCCTGTGAACTCCCCTTTTCTTAAAACCATTTTAATTAAAAAATTCATTATATTTGAAAAAAATATGTAAATAAATAACTTAGGTGATAAATATTTGGATAAATATTTTATTTATTTAAAGAAAGGAATTCATTTATCATTTACATTTATATTTCTAAAAGGAAATTTTAAAAAAACATTCATTGAAAATATGGTATGTTACATTCTACCCCTTAAAAAAATTGCATCCTTGCATTTTACCCATTGATAAACACTTATTAAACCCAATTATTCAATTAAATGTTATCTATAGTAATGAAACATTGTAAATACCTAGGAGATTTCAATCACACTGGGTTATACTAGTTTAACATATTCCTATAGAGAAAATATTATCTATATATGACTCTATACCAAAATATTCTAAATCTAATTCCAAAAAATAATCAAACTCTTATCTGATAACAAATAAGAAACCCTAGATCATTAATTATTGATTTTATTCTATAATATACATACTCTTTAATACATAAAAATAATTTAAATAAATTCCCAAGATCAAAAGTTTGATGCCTTTAGGAACTAGGTATATATCCATGTAAAATCATACCACAATATACATTTCTTCCATAAAGATTATCCACACATGAAATTCTCTTTTATGTATCCCTTTGATTTAAATTCCTGGGGAAATGGGGAAACATAATAAAGGGTGAGATCAAATGATCTTAAAGGGTAAATATAAGAGATATCACTCAAATATCATAAGTGAGCATAAGATAAGAAATTGGGTATGAGAAAAAAATCAAGGTTTATAGAAAAAACATAATAGAATCATACCTAATAGAAAAATATCATAAAATACGAGTCATGGCATAAGGAGTTTTTAAAAACATAATACATAAGTCATAAGAGAGTGGAAACATGAGTTAATAATCAAAATCCATGACAACATAACATAAGTACATTGCATAACATAAAAACGTGGAACAAACAGAAGCATAAAAATTGTAACATCTAGAAAGGATTATAACCAGGATATTCACATCATAATAGGATAGACTAAAAAACTTCTCATAACATAGTAGAAATGGTTTAACCACCAACATTCCTTAACATAGTGGACTTGGGATAACTTTCTTTATGCAATCCCATTCTTAAGAGATATAAAAATTTTCCCAATGCATTGTACCACTATCAGGGTTCACCCTTCACATTCATTACATGTACATGCATATGCATTCTACATAATTGATTCATTCATAAATCCACCAATAATCATAACCTGATAAACTCATGTAAATGAAACATGTATCCAATGAGATCAAGTAACACTTTGTAAATACCCTTTAATCAAAGTTACCAACTATAAGGCATTTACACCTTATAGAATCAAGGGTATATGGATTATTAAATAAATAATCGGTCAATCAAATTATTGGAATATATGTGAATACCATTCAATTTGAATATTAAACTAAGAGTATTCATAATGGAAAGGAATATGAATAAAAGTTATAATTATCTATAACTGTTGGTGAAGAAAGAAAAAGGTAGTGATAGATCATTATTCATAGAGTTTCATTTTAACCATACCACATGTACATCAGAACATGGACATGGATTAGGAAGGTAAAATCCAAAATAAAGACGATGAGTGAGATATAATACAATCATTAGTTATAAAATTAGGGGAAATAATCCCCTTCAAAGAATTATTGTGTCTATATAGGTGAATATTCATCAATAAACTTTAGAAAATATAGTATATTCATAATTCAATGGGTTTTACCCATATTGAAGTAAGATTAAAAAATAGTAAAGGAATGTATATTCATTAGTTTAAAGTGTATCTAAAAATATATTTTCTAATCCTACATTTTGGATTATAATGAGTATGTGAATCATCCAAATAAAATTCCCTTGGAGTATCAAACCATGTGTGTAGTTAGACCTCTTTATTTTTCACTATGTAAAGATCAAGTTAATACCCAATAAAAACTTTTCAAAGTTATAAACCCTAAGTAAATATACTCCAGATCCTATATACACTTATTTGTATCTATAAAGATACGTCATCGCTAATAAAACCATATAAACTTTTCTTTTACATATTTAAGATGGTTTTATGGCTATGGGAAAGATTTAACATTATAAAAATTTATGAAGGTAATATAATGATAGGGAATAACATTATATAATTTATAAAATAGTAAATAAATTATAAAAATGATTCATAAAAACATTTCATATTAAAATAAGAATAAATTTATAAATACACACAAAAGTTATGAGAAAGGATGGGGGAGGAACCCTTGTTTTGGTATAGTAACATATTAGGAAAAGGATATAATGAGAAGGAATAAATAAATTCTCATTATGAATATACTAATAATAAGATAATATAATGCAATATAAATCATGTTAATATATGAAAAAGTATTTTAACTGACAATATAACAAAATTAATGGACATGAAAAGGAATGAGGAGGATTGGGGAACACTTACATTGCCATGGAGATTCTTAAACCTTGAGAGGTACAACTTAGAACCATATAAATACCCTGGAGAGACTATTGATATGGGGAATGAGATAATATTCATGCTCAATGGATTTGTAGGGGAGATTCAATGGAGAATGGTTGGGTATTTATACTTGGGGATGGAGGTATTTATGGGTTTAAATATTGTTTACTTTAATATTTAAGCCAACCACTTGTGGGTGAAATTAATTAAATTAAATTTAATGGATAATTAATTATAAAAGGAGATTTAGTTGACCATTTAAGAATGATAATACTAAAATTAAACTTCCAAACACCTTATTTAATGAATAAAATCTAAAAATATTTTTATTAATGAAAAAAATAATTAAGGTTAGAAAATTTAAAGTATAAATTTATAAATTCAAATTAATATTTTTAAATTAATTATTATACTCTTTAAAATATTTTTTTATTTAATAAAATGTTTCATAAATTTTTATTCAATGTTTACATCATAATGATATCATTAAAATCATTGTACCCATAAAACACTACATTTCACCCTTTCACAAAAAATCAACATTTTTAGAAAAATATAAAAATTAATCTAATATAATTTTAATGCAATGAGTCTAAAAATAATTTCCTTTTAATAAAAATAATTATATATCTATTTTAAATTTTAAAATACTTATGCATTTCAAAATTTCTCATTTTGTGGGTAAAATTCCAAAACTATATTTTATAAAATCTAATTTCATTTTGAGATAGGTGTGTATCCATGTAACTATTGAATTTTTTTTATACATTGTATTAATATAAAATTATGTTTCACCATAGATGATATTGGCCACTATCTCTAACTATAATAGTTTTAATTACATAAATCATTCCATATATTAACATATATCTTACCTTATGTTAAAGATTCTAAGTTATATCACAACATTATCTTGAATATTAGATCATTTCAATAATATAACTATTTTTGTGTTTTTAAGTATTTTCAAGATTATAACTGATTATATATGTGTTTATGAGTTTTAACACTCTCTGACGTTGCTTAAATGAAAGACAGATAGAACATATAAAATTATCTAAGTATGAGTCACTGATACCGACAGTCAGGTCACTCATCGACAGGCACATGAATCACTGATATATAGATCAAACATGTATATATTATAAGTATGTGAAGCTGAAACTGTTGGAAAGAATCACCATTCAACATGACACTGACAGACAGACGACTCACCATTTCATATGACTCACCGATGAAAACAACCTACCGTAGGTCCAAGTGACCTACCGTTTTATGATACTACCGAAACAAGGACTCACCATTATTTGAAATGTCTCACTGATAGTTCAACTATATCACTAACATAAGGAAGAACCCACTATTGAAACAAGTCACTGATGAACTAAGAAACTGATAGAATAAGACACTGATGAAATGAGACACCGACAGAAGGAGACACCGATAGAAATAAACACTGATATAAGGATACACTGATAGAAAGACACACTGATAGAAGGAGACACCAACAGAATGAGACACCGATAGAAGGAGACACCGATAGAAGGAGACACCAATATAAGGAGACACCGATAGAAGGAGACACAGATATAAGGATACCCCCACAGATGAGTCATCGATAGACTGTTTAAATCTGCATTTATTAATATTATTTCTAATGGTCATATTTTTGTTTTTTAATGACTCTGACATAATTAATGTTTACTTACAGACTTGACAGCAGATAATACGATGTACGATGTATCTCCACATGAAAATTATTGTGCTAACAAGTTTAAAGAGGAAAACAAGCACGTGAGAATAAAGAAGAGAAGTGTGGTGTACTAGAATCAGTGCATGCATGTATAAAGAGATCAATAACTAAAGAACATAAACTCTCATGAAACTACTGTGAACCCAAGAACTCAAAAGGAAGAATATACGGGGAGATCAAGAAATCAAGATAAACCTGCTAATATGACCTTGAACATATTTCGAACAAGAAGTTGAACATATTATACTTCTAGAAGCCAGAACACAGTGGCTACGATACCCTATTTTGGAGTCAACTTTCTGAAGAGGACTTGAACTTCAAATACACTACATCAAACGAGTCCAGAGCTTCACTGTATAACAGACAGATCCTTTTAAACCTAACTCTACATCTTTAAGATCTGTTGTGTTCATTTATTTACATTTCTAAGTAGTCTGTGTATTTGTTTGTTACACACACACAGACTCCTGTGCCTAACTAGAGAATAAATGATATCCTCAAACTCACATTCTATTTATCCTTTTGTATCCTATATAGAACTGTGGAAGAGTTCAAGTGTGACTTGTTTTCTGTTTTCCCACAAATAACTATGGTAGAGGTGAAGTGTGACCTGGAAATCCCTATGTGCTGTTGTGAACCCCAATCTAGTGCGTGGAGAAAACTGGTCATTAATTTAAACTACTTGGTGGAAGGTGATCACCAAGTGTAGAGGACTAAGTCTCAACTTGAGACTAAACCTCTTATTAATTTCCACTATGTTTTTACTCTTTAGTTTTACTCTGTTTTATCATGTATTTTATAAAACTAAATTGAACACTCATAGTTAGTTTTTCATTTGGTTATAACTATTTTGAACCAGTAGGTTAGTTTCAAAATTCATATTAATATTTATATTAGTATATCTGATAACTAATCAGTATTTTGAGAAATTAATTGAACATTCAAGACTCTTATAAATTCACTACAAAATAGCTTATGTTAAATATTTAATTGGGGGAATTTTTTAAAGAACCAAATTTTAATAATAAATTTTTATAGATACTCAATTCACCCCCTTTTGAGTAATCTACTCCAACTAACATTTGGTATCAAAGGGTTTTGGATTTTTTAGTTTTCAAAATATTTCTCAATCTTTTTCAACTGAGATTTTAGTTGGATTTCAAAGATATTAAAATTTCTATCAATACTAAATTTTTATCTCTTTAAATTCTTGTTCTAAATTTTTTATTATAAATAATAGACTGGAAGCTGCTGCTACCAAAAAACCTCCATTCTTTAATGGAACCAATTATGCACAATGGAAAAATAAAATGATAATGCACTTAGAAAGCATGGGTTTTGAAATTTGGTCTTATATCATAGATGAGTATAGGATTACTGCTACTATTGGAACTACTTGGGATGACCCAACCAAGATTTCTTATAACAATAATTGTAAAGCCATTAATGCCTCATACTTCTCTTTAGGAGATGAGTAATTTAACATAATTTCTTCATTTAAAACAACCCATGAAATTTGGGATACTTTGTCTGTTTCACATGAAGGAACTTCTAGTGTTAAAAAAATATGACTTAACACATATACTATTAAATATTATAACTTTAAGATGAATCCTGATAAGCCTATTTTTGACATTTATCTTAGGTTTAATGAAATAGTGAACATTATGATCTCTCTAGGAAGATATGCTACTACCAAAGAACAAATCATGAGGATTCTCAGATGATTAACTGATAGATGGAGAGGAACTTCTATCTCTATTAGTGAATTGTGTGACATCAGCAAATTACCTGTAAAAGAACTCATTGGAAAACTGACGATTTATGAAGAAGAGATGAAATTGAACAAAGAGGAGGAGGATGAACCTAAGAGAAAATATGTAGCTTTAAAGACTAGTACCTCTAAGAATAAGGAAAATGATAAGGTACTAGACTCTATTGAAACCTCTAGTAATGATGAATCAATATCTAGTAGCGATGAAGTGATGGCTAAGCTAGCTAGAAGATTCAAGAAATTTTATATAAAGAAGAAGTTTTTCAGGAAGTCTAATTATAAAGTAATATATGATAATAAAGGCAACTAAAAAAAGAACTAGAAAAGAAACGACAAATCAGAGGAGATTGTTTACTATGAATGAAAGAGGAGAGGACATTTCAAAGATGGCTGTCCAAAGTTAAAATACAAAAAGAAGTATGAAAACAAAGACAAGAAGTATAAGAAAGCTATGAAGGTCATCTGGAGTGTTTTCTAGGATAGCTACAGTGAATTAGCATCATCTCATGATGAGAAAGATGACATGGAAAATAGATGTTTTATGACAAACACATCTGAGGTAACTTTATATTCCCCTACACACTATTCTTATTATTCTGAAAATGAAAGTGAGTCTAAGAATACAACAAGCGATGAACTATTTGAATACTATAACATGCTGGAAGAGACTTGTAATGAACTAAAAGATAAATATAAATATTTAAAGAAAAAAAATTCTCCCACTATAAAAATTAAATATGAACTTACTACTGAAATGTTAAATAATTCTCAACTACTCAAAGAAAACAATGAATTAAAAATGTATAATGAGCAATTGAAGAAAGATTTAGAAAATTTTACCAATGTAAAAGATGTTCTCACTCAAATTATTGGAAAAAAGATAGATCCTAAGTACACTTCTAGTATTGGATATCATCCTGGATAGAGAAACTTATCTAAAACACATTTTGTAACTAAATATAGAAAATATGTTCTTTTACTTAAAAATAAAAACTCTACTACTAGTACAAGTTATGAAAAATATTTTACTACCTCTAGTTTTTCTAGACCAAATAGAGTTAATTTTCAAACATGTTGCATAATGCTTATAGGAAACCCATAAGGAATATGTGGGTACCTAAAGCATTTATTACTAATGTCGTTGGACCAAAACAAGTTTAGGTACCAAAATATGTTTTTGTTTGATTATTATATAGGAAAGCTGTTTGAAGAGCTCCTGTAAGAGTCAATGGTACTTGTACAGTGAATGTTCAAGACTCATGATAGGGGATTATTCAAGCTTCAAGAACCTAATCTATATTTATGGTGGATATGTCACCTTTTTTGAAAATGATAAAGTAAAAATAATTTTCTTAGGCCGGATTGGTAACTCTAACCCAGTTTTAATTTCTAAATTATTTTTTGTTGATGAATTGAAATATAATTTTCTTAGTATTTCACAATTATGTGACGATGGATTTCATGTTAAATTTGAAATTGATGCTTGAAATGTTTTTAAATCTAAAAATAAATTAGTATTTTATAATTTTAGATATGAAAATGTATATTATGTTAACTTATATTATTTAGTTTCTCAAAATGTTTCTTGTTTAAGTTCCATTCATAAAGAGTCTTGGATTTAGCATAGAATATCAGGCCATTTTAATTTACACCCTCTTAGAAATCTTACTATAAAAGGACTAGTCAAGGATCTACCCAAAATTGAATTTAAAAATAAAAAAGTCTGTAATACTTTTCAAAAGAGTAAACAGTGCAAGATATATTTCAAATAAAAGAAATATGTTTCAAATTCTCAACCTCTAGAGTTGGTTCACATGGATTTGTTTGGACCATCTCGGTTATCTAGTTTAAATTGGAAGCACTATGTCTATGTTCTTCTAAATGACTATTCTAGGTATACTTGGACTTATTTCTTAGCTCACAAGAGTGAAGAATGTACTTACTTCACCAACTATGCTAAAATAGTGGAAAATATTAGTGGACTTAGAATTAAATCATTAAGAATTGACCATGGCTGTGAGTTTAAAAAACAAGACTTTGAATCATTTTTCTCACACAATGGCTATATTCATAACTTCTATTCTACTAGGATACCTCAATAAAATGGAGTTGTATAAAGAAGAAATAGAACCTTACAAGAGATAGCCCGAACAATGATTAATAAATATGATATACCTATTCACTTTTGGGATGAGGCTATGAATACAACTTGCTACATAATTAACAAAGTATTAATTATACGTATCCTCAAGAAGACTCCTTATGAGTTGTAGAACAATAGAAAACCCAAAGTTAATTATTTCAAGGTTTTGTTGTTGCAAAGTCTATATTATTAATACAAAGGATAATATTGACAAATTATTATCCAAGAGTGATGAAGGAATATTCCTTGGTAACTCCACCTCTAGTAAAGCCTATAGAGACCGTAATAATAGAACCAAGTGTGTGGAAGAATCTATGCATATCAAATTTTATGAAACAGATCCATATGAACCTAATATCTCTCTAAAAAACCTTGAATATGATATTTCAAACCTGGACATAAATGCAAAATCATCTAATCCGCTTGTCAAGCAATACGTTAAATCAAACAGTTCTTGAAATTATTTAGAATATGAACATGATGAACCCGAACCTATAGATGAACCTGAAGTTACTAGACCCTCCTTTTCTAGATCAACTAGAACTATTAATAAATATCCTTTAGAAACTATTTTTGGAGACTTAGAAAAATGGACACAAACTAGAGTTTCTCTTAGAAATCAGGTCGAACATCAATCCTTCTTGTCACATCTAGAGCTTAAAAACATCAATAACGAAATTAAAGATGAATTTTGGGTGATGGATATGCAAGAAGAACTTAATCAAATTGAAAGAAATAAAGTCTAGAAACTTGTGGATAGACCCAAGGACACTTTGACCATAAGAACTAAGTGGTTGTTTAGGAATAAAGTAGATGAATCTAGTAATATTTTTAGAAATAAATCTAGATTAATTGAACATGGTTATAGTCAAGAAGAAGGAATTTACTATGAAGAAACTTTTTCAACTATTTCTAGACTTGATGCCATCAGAATCCTGCTTGCTTATACTGCACATATTAATTTCAAACTTTATCAAATAGATGTCAAAAGTGCATTCCTAAATGGATATATAGTTGAGGATGTTTTTGTTGAACAACCCCTGGTTTTACAAACCCTCATTTTCAAAATCACATTTTTAAACTAACAAAATCTTTATATGGTTTAAAACAAGATCCAAGAGATTAGTATGATAGATTAAGTAATTTTCTTATTTAAAAAGATTTTAATAAAGGAATTGATGATCCTACTCTTTTTATAAAGAGAATTTATAGAGAAGTTTTAGTAGTTCAAATATATGTTGATGATATTATTTTTGGATCTTCAATATATTCTTTATGTATTGAATTTTCAAATATGATGCAAAATGAATTTGAAATGAGTTAGTGGGTGAACTCAACTTTTTTCTTGGATTTCATATTTTTAAAAATAAATAAGGTATCATTTTAAATAAAAGTAAATATACAAAATATCTTTTAAAAATATTTGGATTTGATAACATTAAAAGTAGTGAAACTCCAATGAGTACTACTTGTAAGTTGGATATTGATGAAGATGGTAAATATGTTGATCAAACTACTTACAAAGGAATGATTGGAAGATTTCTCTACTTGAATGCTGGTAGGATAGATATAATGTTTAGTGTGTGTATGTGTGCCTGTTTTCAAGCCAATCCCAAAGAAGCTTACTTGAATTCTGTTAAAAGAATATTCAAATACCTAAAACATACTATCAATTTAGGTTTGTTTTAACCCAAAGGAAAATCACTTGATATAGTAAGTTATTCTGATGCTGATTTTGGTGGATGCATGTTAGATAGAAAGAGCACCTCTAGGACATGTCACGTTTTGGGAAAGTTTTTGGTTTCACGGTGTAGTAAGAAACAAAATTTTGTTTCATTATCCACTGATGAAGCTGAATACATTGTTACTGGTAGCTATTGTGCTCAAATTTTGTTAATGAAACACACTATTCTAGACTATAGATATCAATTTAGACATCTACTTATAAAATATGACAACACAAGTGCTATTAACATTTCTAAGAACCCAGTTTCTCACTCTAGAAAAAAAAATATTGATGTAAGGCATCACTTTTTGAGATATCATTATCAAAAGGGTGATATCAATTTTGAATTTATGGTAACTAAATATCATCTTGATGAAATATTCACTAAGACATTAAACGCTGAAAGAATAAATTATATCAGACATGATTTAGGATTGATCAATCAGTAAGACCCTGTGTTTGCCTTTACTTTAATCTTTTTCAGTGAGGTTTTAATGCCGACACAATTATCATGCTGACACCATTGTCATGATGACACCATTGTCATGCTGACACCATTATCATGCCGACCCTGTTAGTATTTTGTAGAGTCTATCATGACGATACCAATGACTCATTGTTTTTATACTTGTTATGTTTTTATCAAAATAACACTGTTTCATTAATTCCAGTGAACCCGGTTCAAGATTTCACAATTGTAAAATTTCAAAATACCTAAATGATATATATTTGAATCAATACACTCTACTCCCTTTACCATTACTCTCTCTCTCTCTCACCCGAGACTATGTTTCTTTACTTCTAAACTTTCACCTTCTAACCTCCCGACTGAACTGATCATAATGGGATAAGTGAAGTGAGCTCTGGAGGAGGGTGAGTCTCATGCATCCAAGAAATAAAAATGTTAATTGATAAAACCTTTAAGTGCTGTAAATCATAATCTGGTAAATCGTGTAGTAACCTTAGAGAAATAAGTTTTGGTGGAATGTATCTTGGAAAGAAAGTCTTTGTTGTTTAAAGTGATGCAAGATCAAGGATGACTTGAATGGTTCTCAAACAATGATAAAGTATTTTATCCAAAGCTGGTATATGAATTCTACATGAATATGGAACTCTTTCTAGATGGAAGTGATGTTTCTTGGGTGAAGTTGATTGTGAAAGGGAAGAGAATCTCTTTCTCTTCAAGTCATTGGGAAGAGTGTCTTAAGGTACCTCATGAAGGAAAGTTTGATGATTACCAAGGTACTTCTCCACTTGAAAGTGATTTATTTTTATATTATAAAGATCTAAAAGAGATAATTGTAAATGAGGAACACAAGAGACCCATTGCCTCAAAATTGAATGGTGAATGCAGAATTTTATTCAAGTTTATTCAGCACCGGATTTTTCCCAAGAAAGGGGACTTTTCTTCACTCAAGTATCAGGATGTATACTTAGTGTATTTTATATAGGAAAGAGTAAAATAGAATCTGTGTATATATATTATGGTTCACATTAATGAGATGATAAAATATATTTTTAAGTCAAATTCTCTTTTATATTCCAAAATGATTTTAGCTATGCTAAAGGAAAAATGGTGTGTAAGTGAAGTTGGTGATATTGTAGTGGTTTCTATTTATGTTCTGACATCTGTAAGAGAATGAAAATTAATTGGAACCCATAGAGAAAGGAATGGGTTAGTGATGAAGATATATTATATAAGAAGTTTAATTATTGATTATCTAGTTAGACCAAGGGATTTAGTGGATCCCAGCCTCAGTACAGATGAACAAGTAACCTATTCTTAAGATGAGGAATAATATCCTACTACTCATATTAGAGATGTGGGATCACCAATTGATGATAGAAGTTACCCATACACTACTGGACCAAAAAAAGGATCTCTATTAGACTTGCAAGTCCACCTCTGGGCTTACCTTCTCATGAACCTATTCTCAAATCTACTGGAAGTGAAGAAACAAAAGTTGAGGGCATTATAGAGTATGTTTGTGAATCCAATGGAGAAGAAGATGAAGAAGAAGATGATAAAGTAGATGATGAAGCTAGATATAGAAAGAATGAAGATAATGATAATGAATAAAGTAGTGAAATTGGTAGTGATAGTTAATACAATCATCCTGAGGAGAATCCAGATGCTGTTAGTATGAAAGTTATTGAAGCTAATACTGATGTATCTGTTGAGGGTGTTGTTCAAGAAGAAAATGTTGCTCTAGATGAACCTGTTTCTCAAGTTGTTTATACTAGGAAAATAACTCTATATTAATAAAATAAACCTATCCAGGTAGCCTTGACTAAGGGGAATCAATCATCCCTAAAATCTGACACTAAGGGGGAGCCTCAAGGACCAGTTTCTCAAGATGATGAATAACAACAAATAGGAAGAGTAAGGTTTGATACTCTTAATCCTTGAGATTTTGATATTATTGCTAAATGGGTAAGGAATACTAGTTATGTAGACATGGGATTCTATTATAAAGATTTTGATGATGAAGTTTTTTCAATTTCTGCAAGGAAACTAGTGGATGAGACCACTTCTAGTGACTATGTCACTAAGGTAGATTTTGAACAAGTCAAGAAAGAGATATGTGCCTCCATAAGACACACAATAAAATATTATATGAGGTATGATATTGATGAATCTAGGAGAGAGAATAGTGAGTTGACTGATAATTTGAGAGCTATCTGATCTATAGCTAATGGTGCAAAGAAAGCTGGAGCCTCCAGTTCTACTTCTGCCTCAACTAGTCTGTCTCAAGCTGATGGATTTTCAGTTTCAAATATGGTGATTAAATAAATTCATCCAAATATAATCACAACTATAGAAAAAATTGTGACAATAAACACAAAGCTCGGGAATGATATGAAGAATTTAACCATTGGAATCAATGCCTTGAAAACCAAGTACATAAATAAAATGGAAACTATCATGAAAGGACTTGAAAATCTTTTTTCTCATTTTAAATCTCTTGAGTTTGCTAAGCTAAGAAAAGAAGTTCTGGAACTTACCTCCTCTGCCTTTTCTTCACCCTCTTCTCCACCTGATCAGTTTTCCCAATCTAAAGATATTTATACTATTAGTTTACTATTGAAAGAGGAGATGCAAGATTTGATTACAAGTATGGCTAAAGTTGAGGAAAATTTAGATAAGGTTCATTATCATGTGAAATATTATACTAGGAGTACTTCAGAGACTCAGGAAGAGCTGACCAAAAGGATTAATGAGTTTTTCTAAAAAATCATTACAAAGCATTAAATGAACATATTGTTTAATTATTTGTCCACAAATCTTACTCTTCCTCTAGTAAAAAAGGCCTTTAAGTATCAGATTCAGAAGCTCAGAGAATATGCTCTATTGTTGGAAAAGTTTATAGAAAACAAAGATGATTTTAAAAAGGTTATGAAATATAGTGCAGAGATCATTGAAGAGTTCATTAAGCTGTTAAAACCATATCTTTATGTCTAATGTGAAGCCATTGTGGTACCTCTTGCCGCACCACTTATAAGGACCCAGACTTAAACATTACATAATCTTGAATTATGCCAAGAATTCACATTGGGGATCTTTTTACGTTTAGAGTTTTAGAGAATTAGGCCATAACTATTACATAACAACTTGAATATTACATGTAGACACTACTACTCAATATCCATTTTTTCATAAAATAAAAACATAAAAAGAAACATGTATAGATCTATGTTTTAGACAACATGACTTTTCCTTGATCCCATCCTTGATCATATTCATATTTAATTCCTGTGGAAAACATTTCAAAAACTTGGGATGAGCATAAACAGATTAGTAAGGGTTATAAAATAAGGAAGGAAAATATTAGACCATCAATAAATACAAATCAATGAAACTATACTTTTCAATCATTACATACCTTACGAAATAATAAGATTTATGAATAAAACAAACAAATCATAAATCATAAAGGTAACTTATGGCATATATAAAATACTTACATTGTAGCTATCACAGCTATGTAGGGAGTTACATTGGAATACCCATCACAGTATATTCCCTAAATCTCTTAGGAGAAACATTAACATTTACCTAGGTCACGTTATCCAATGTATTGGAGAGCTATCTCAGGCTCAACCACCCTAGGTTTATCACAGAACCACCCGTATACATAAAACATTCCCAATAAACATAACATAATCATTACAAATAACACAAGTATAAAAGAAAGATAACATTTCCACATTCCAATATATCAAATCAAGATATTGAAATAAATAATTCTTTATCAAACCATTTTCAAAACCATTTAAAACATTTAATAAATAGATTTTTGAATCAAAGTGTCCCATACCACTTTGAAGCTTTTAAAGGAATTAAAATTTTTAAACATTAATGTCTATACAAATAAATACTAAAAACCATTTTGAAAACATGGAAATTAATGAAAATGATTTAGAAGAATAAATATTTAAAACAGTATTTTAATTAAAGAGTTCTTAACCAAATGAGATATTCTTGGATAAAAATAATTGAGGGAAAAAATTCTATAAAAACTTTATAATATCACAAGAATAAATGGATTCATGATATAATATGAAAAAAGATAGTATATACACCATATAAAAGTGAATTGGTGCATAACAATAATGAAGTCTCAATGGAATGTAAATTGAGACGAAATACCTTATAAGAACTATATCCTTACATTAAGGACAAATAAATTACATAATAATGTGTGAAAAATATAAATACACTCAATATGATTGGATATTCAGTGTAAATCAATCATAGGAAACTCACACATGTTCTTTTTAATACAAAACCAATGACTTGGATGTTTAACTCAATGAATGAAAATTGAGTTAAAATTACTCTTATCAAGTTCATATCGATGACTTGAGAATTTATCAATGGAGTGATTGTGTGTATCAAAAGTATATCCAAAAAAATGGGAGTGAAAATTACAACATAAATAAATAAATATTGAATCCACACATAATCATAGCATGACATAATTAAGAATTAGAAGATTAACCCAAGGAATGGAAATTGTGTTAAAAGGTTCCCTTACTTATTTGGTAACTTAAGAAACATAAAACCCATGAAATAAGGGTCATAAAATGAAGATATAAATACCAATAAATTTAAGTATATTACACAATGAATACAATCAAGGGTAGTACATACACCACACAAAAGGAAATAGTGGCAAATATAGCATGAATCTCACGGGAATAAAAAGTGAGATGGAAATCCATTACCACGTTGTAATCAATCGAGTCATATGACAAAAAGTTAATACCCACAAAATGATTCACATAATAACATAAATATAAATAGTATCATGATAATATATATCAAATGGCAGTAAAAAATACACCACATGCAATAAATTAGTGGTGAACAATAGAAATCTCACAGAATTAAAAGTGAGATACGAAACCCCTTACCTCGTGTCCGACTTGACGTGTTTTTTCCTTATTCTTCCTAAATAATAAACTTAAGTTAATTTATAATTGATTAAGAACCACTTTTAAAGTTTATTGTTCCTTTTATATCACTTATTACCATGTTATAAATGCTATGTAATCATTTAAGTTAATAATGGTCATTTTGTCGATATTTGGTACTTGAGTCAAAATTGAACATCTTATAATTACAAGATGTCCATGTGGTCAAGATTACATTATCTCCAGAATTATATTAATGATTTATATATCGTATATATCATATATATCAAGTATATATATGTATTTATAATAGTACATAACATTTGGAGATAAGAAATGAAATGCACCGTTCATGGAGACGGTAAGCCGTACGTATGCATGAACGCTACTTTCATTTCTATTTCGTATTTTAATTAAATGAAAAATTAATAATAAATTGTTATATTATAATTCGAGTATAATATCATATATAATTTCACTAAATCCATCCTTTATACATCCCATGTATGGTATGAACAAGTCATATCACTTTGAGGGGGCAGTAGTCCACACTTCCTCAAATGAAATTATCGCATTTACCCATAATGGAAACCATAAAGTTATGATATAAATGAAAAATACATAAACATAAATAAAAAATAAACATAATATATATCATATATAAATACAGTGTCATCATAATGGCCACCATAAGAGGCAGTAGGAGATAATTGAACAATCATCGTTTCGTGAGGCGTTAGTTTTCCATCCACAGAAACAGAATGTTCTTTACCCATTAGATAGAGGTGTGTGTAAGTGTAGTTAAAATAATTCTCATAAAAACAACATAGTATATTTAGTATACTTTTTTTATAATATAAAGGAATAAAAAGAGTTTAGGGGGTTGGATAAGGAAAATAAAATAAAAGAACTTAAGAGAAGATGTTACCTTTAAATCAGGTAACTCCCTTTGGTTTGAACCAAAAGGGTTTCTTGATGTGACTTTTGACTAAGTTAAGGCTTCTAGGTGTAAGAGAGGGATCTTTAGAGCTTATTTGGGAAGGGTTTGGATGAGCCAAGGGTATTGAGAGGTGTGAGGAATGGGTTATAAGTGAGGGATTTTTATAAGGGGGAGGGGATCTTTAGGAAAGTGTGAATATATTAATTTATTATATAATGATTTTCAGTTTATAAAGGTCCAAAACATATTAAAGTCAAAGATAAGATGACTCATGGTCGAACTAAAATCGTCCAATAATAATTGGATAGTTTTTAGATATTGTTTTAATATTTATAATATTATTAATTTAAATCATTTATTAATGAGGTAAACACTGCATCATTATTGTGTCATAAATAATTTTATTTATTTAATGTCTAAAAATTATAAAAAAAATACCACGATGTAGGAAATATTTTTATATTTCCAAATAATATTTATAGTCTATGACATAACTTAAATAAACCTATGTAAAAATTTATTTACGAAAAGATATTTGTTTATGTCATTTTTGTCTTTACTTTAAATTTATTAATATAAAGTGTCATTATCACTCTTGAGTGGATCCATGGGGTCCCAAAATGGACCCAATGATGACCATGGTCGGATATGCATCAAAAAAATAGGATTAGAACACATGTTAGGGTAATTTTATATTATTATAATAATATCTGTTTACCCTTATTTACCAGATTTACCCTTTAACCATAGTAAAAAAATATTTACTAAAGTTAATATTCATAATGTCTAAAAATAAAACTTAAATATTTACACAATTTGGAACTCATGATTATAAATATGGAATCCTTTTTTCCAAATTCAAAACACAAAAGTGGCATAAATTAATTCAAAATTAATTCCCGTAGTCAAAACAAAATACATGTTTTTTAGAAATAATAACTATCAAAAGATTGACACTGGTTTATGTCTAATTTAAAATTGAAATTACTTAAAATAACCAAAATTGGATTAAATGGTAAAAAAATTATATAGTTAAACTTTAAAACCAATTAAAAAGATAATCTAGTCATATAAATAAATTAGATTAAAAGTCATTTTTGAATTAAAATACAGTTTTTTCAACTATTTATCAAAAATTGAATTTTATCAGAAAAATACCAAAATTTTACCAAAAGTGAATTTTGATGTCCCAATTCTAAATAATAATTTTATTTGGTCAAATGTAACATATAAAATGACCAAAAATAGATTTAAAGAGGGTTCTCCATTAAAATGCAGAAAATCAACCTTTTAAAGTAAATATGCTTAAAATTTGATTCATTCACATTTTAAGCCACTAACTTTTATTGGATAAATGTAAAAACATTTAACAAACATGTATAAACATATTTTAGTTAGTTATGTTCATTCCCACAAATACAACATCTAGGTGTTAACTACCATTTAAAATAATAATATTATATTATTATTAAGCAACGTAAGATTCCAAAGAAACCTGTTGTTATGTATCAGGTATTCCATTGAACATAACATCCCCTTTAAATTAAAATTATTAATTAATTTAAAAATATTATTAATATGAAAATGTCATATTCTTTATTTACTTGGGATATTACACCACTTTGTTCTGATGGTTCTGTGCGTGCTCAACCTCAAATATCAGTTTCTCAGGATTTATATCACACCAGACCAGTCATTATAGAAACTATTTAGCCTCAAATTATTTCTTAGAATAGACCTAATCTAGATTCTATAGTTCCTGAAGGATTGCCTCTACCTCTACTCAAAATCCATTTTGACCCTCCTACTTCTTAGCCTAATCCTCCTGATGAACCTTCTATTTGTCCTTCTGATAAGGGGAAGGAACCCCTTGATCCTACCCTGTAGTGTGGAGTGATTTTTTTGATAGGGATGACTCATTGTACTTTATATTTTTCAATGTACTCTATTTATGAATTCTATTTCATTGTCTATTTTTCTGTTTTTAGTGTTCTTTTCACATTATACTTTTTGCTAATCCCAAAATGGGGAGAATTTTATTAAGAATTATTACGAGTTTACACATTATTATGTGTTTATGGTTCATTGATACATTATTTTAATCTTCTCTATGATATGTTATTATTCTATAATGGTACTTAATAAGGCCATGATTTGTGATTATAAAAAAGGGGGACATTGTTATCCCATAGATACTGTTGGCCACTATCTCTAACTATAATGGTTTTAATTATCACAAATCATGTCATATATTAACATATATCTTACCTTATGTTAAATATTATAAGTTATGGAACAACATTATCTTGAATATCAGATCATTTCAATAATATAATTATTTATGTGTTTTTAAGTCTTTTCAAGCTTATAACTGATAATATATGTTTTTATGAGTTCTTACACTCTCTGAATTTGCTAAAATGAAAGACAGACAGAACATCTAAAATTTTGTTAGTATGAGTCACTAACACCGACAGACAGGTGACTCACCGAAAATCATATGACTCACTAAAAGACAGATCAAACATGCATATATTATTAGTATGTGAAACTTCCACCATTGGAAGGACTCACCATTGGACATGACACCAACGGACATAAGGCTCACCATTGCATATGACTCACTGATGCAGACGACCTACCATTCGTCCAAGTGACCTACCATTGCATGATGCTACTAATGTAAGGACTCACCGTTAGTAAAAATGTCTCACCGATAGTTTAAATGTCTCACTAATAGAACGAATTAATCACTGTTGAAACAAGTCACTGATGAAATGAGACACCGACATAATAAAACGCAGATGCAATAAGACACCGACAGAAGGATACACCTATTTAAAGACACACTGATAGAAGGAGACACTGATAGAAAGACACACTAATAGAAGGAGAAAATGACAGAATGAGACAATGATAGAAGGAGGCACCGATATAAAGACATGTCGATAGAAGGAGACACCGATAGAAGGAGACACCAATAGACAAGTCACTGATAGACTGTTTAAATTTTCATTTATTAATATTATTTCTAAGAGTCATATTTATGTTATTTAATAAATCTGACATAATTAATGCCTACTTTCAAACTTGATGACAGAAAATAAGAAGTACGAGGTATCTCCACATGCACATTGTCAGGATAAAAAGTTTAAGGAGTCAAACAAGCAAGTGAGAATCAAGAATAAAAGTGTGGTGGAATAGAAGTAGTACATGTTGTGTGCAAAGAGAGGAATAACTGAAAAACATAAACTCTCATGAAACTACTATGAACACAAGAACTAAAAAGGAAGAACATACAGAGAGATCAAGAAATCAAGCTAAACCTGCTGATCTGACCTTGAACATATTTCGAATAAGAATATGAACATCTCATACTCCAGAAAGCTAGAACACAGAGGCTACAACACTCTATTTTGGAGTCAAATTCCTGAAGAGGACTCTAACTTCAAATACACTAAATCAAACGAGTCCATATCTTCAATTCATAAAACACAAATCCTTATAAACCTAACTATACATCTTTAATCTCTATTGTGTTCATTTATTTACATTTTTGAGTAGTGTGTGTATCTGTCTATTACACACACACTGACTCCTGTGCATAACTAGAGGATACCTAATATCCTCAAACTCACATTCTATTTATCCTTTTGTATCCCACATAGAACTGTGGAAGAGCTAAAGTGTGACAGATTTTCTATTTTCCCATGAAGAACTGTGGTAGAGGTCTAGTGTGACCTGGACAACCCTGTGTGCTATTGTGAACCCCGATCTAGGGAGTGGATCAAACTGTTTATTAATTTAAACTTCTGGGTGGTAGGTGATCACCAAGCGGAGAGGACTAAGTCTCATCTTGAGACTGAACCTCTTGTTTATTTCTAATATGGTTTTACACTTTAGGTTTACTCTATTTTATCACATATTTCATAATACTAAATTAAACTCTGATAGTTAGTTTAACAAGTGGTTGTAACTATTTTGAACCAGTAGGTTAGTTTCAAAAGTCATATTAATATTTATATTAGTATAACTGATAAGTAATCAATATTTTGAGAAATTTATTGAACATTTAGGACTCTTATAAATTCACTATAAAATGGCTTAAATTATATTTGTAATTGGGGGATGTTTTCAAAGAACCAACTTTTAAATAGAAATTTTTATAGATACTCAATTCACCCTCTATTGAGTAATATACTCCAACCAAAAAATTATTTTATGAAATTATTATTATAATTAAGTGGATTTGTTTTTATAAATAATTATTCAAGAAAAATAGGTTTTAGTATAACGACCTTTAAATTTCATAATTACAATGATATATCAATGACCGTTTTACCTTTCTAAAAATTATATTAAAAAAACAATATTTTTTTTGATAATAATTAACTATTAGTTTTATAAAATTAATTCATATTTCATAATTTTAATGAATCATGTTACTTATCATATTTAAAAGGAAATTTTAGAGTAATAAAACATATAATAAAATTTAATAAAAACTATTTAGAAATTGAATGGACCAAAAATATAATTTAAAATGTATGATAATTTGGTATTTTTATTTAAAGAATAGATTTAACTATTAGCTTTTTTTAACTTAATTATCATAAAAATAGAACTTTTAGTCTAGTTAATGTACTTATCTAATAAAACTATATATATAAAACGAATCATAAATATAGTATCAGTGATATAAGAATATTTATGAAAATTATTAGAGATAAAAATTGGAAATAACATAGGATAGTGGTAGATAATATACCATTTTCACCCTTTGGTCATGGGTTTGAGCCTTGTGACCATGCCAAATGCGACTAGTTATAACTCAACATATGAGGTGACCTTTTTATAAACCCATTTTAATAAATAAATTTCCATTATAAATGGAAAAATATGTAAATGAATAACTTAGGTGAAAAACACCTGTACAAAACTTTGGTTTATTTAAAGAAAGAAATTCATTTAGAATTTAAATTTATATTAATGAAAGAAAATTTATAAAATTATTCATTGGAAGTCTGGGATGTTATAGTTAATTTGTGTATTTTCCCTTTTGGTTGAAAAGGAATGGTGATTTCTTATATATAGTATTATTACATTAATATGATGAATAGGGAGAAAGAAAATCGATTTTACATTGTTCCATGAAATGATAACAGTGATCTACAAACCATTAATGGTTTCCAATTATATTTTATCTTCTATCTACAACTACTTCCCCTCCCCTTTATAGTATCCCATATCAATATATCATGCCTGATAGGGGTCAAAGGAAAAAATATCACCATAATTCCCTCTTATTTTTCCATTGATATAATACATTGATCATTGATGACACTAAGAGGGAACTACAAAATATAAATGAACATGTGAAATTATTAACAGGGCATTGAATATGATATCTTGATGAATCAAATTGAACTTAAAGTGAGACACTAGATCCCCAAATTGGGATTTTAATATGATATTCCCCAAGGGGTTTTGTTCACTCATGTTGTAACCCTAAATTTTTAAATCATAGGGATCCAAATTAGCTTCCATGTATAATAAACGACTAAGGGTTTGGGTTCAAATAAGGTTGATTCTTAAACCATTGTCTAATAAGGATCAATTAATGTTGAAATCATTGAGTTTACTAGATACATATATGTGTATTATATACCCTTGGATAGATGTTTCTATGTATTATACTTAAAAGAAATGTATTTGTGGAATTTAGGGAAATCTTTTCTCATCCTGATAAATTTCACTGGTAACCACTTTGGTTTTAAACTCTTATATTTTTTTTAGGCTTTAATGATGCCTCTCTGATCTCCTTAGAAAATTAAATGGAATCCAAGACCGAGAGTTATAAAAATATGATAGATAGGCATTTAAAAACATAATATTTCCAGGATAAGGGACAATGATTTATACCATACACCAACTATGGTTCTTGAGTCATAGATAATTAATAAAACCATTAATACAAAACTCTTATTTTTTTTGGGTTAGAATGATTATATATTACCATATTTTAATATTGACTAGTTTTTTTTCTTTCAGCTTATCGATCTTCTACCCATAGAGGAGTAGGTAAGAAAATAAAGGAAATTAAATTAGACTGATACTCTTATTAGGATCATTGAATTTCCTTTAATTAGGCTTTAGTGGCATGTATTATAAAATAAAGGATGACTCCTAGAGTCATGGATGTACCATGGGTTTGTATTCCTCCACCCCAGATACTTCTATGAAAGTTTTAAAATGATCACACTTCACTAATATCCTCTTAATCTGCATACCTATGCATCAATCAAATTAAGTTGATGTTAGTATTTGAAATTTGTTTTTAATACTTTAAAAATTTTCTTTTTATATATTTTTTTAAATTACTATTTCATCCCATTTAATTAAATTCAATATCTTTAATATTTTATTGTTTAATAATAATAATTTATAAATGTTAAATTTTTATATTTTTCTACACCAATTATATGAGTACATGTGTTAATATAGTTTTTATGATTTTATGTGATCATTTATTATCCATATATTTTAATCTTAAAAATATGATATTGATCACATACATAAATTATATATATATATATATATATTTTTTTTGTGTCTATTAACTTTTCTATAGGTTTAAATTATATATTCTATAACTTATTGGTTTTTTATTTCATTTTATATACATGGTTATATATTTATATATACTTATCCATTTATATATATATGTATTTATATATATAAATCAATTATATTCTTATTTTTATAATCGCATATAAGTATTATTTACACTATAAATCCATACACATGAATCGATTTTTTGAAAACGAATCTTGTTCAACCTAAAACATCATCAGAGTGTTCTAACACTAGTGCAACAAGATCTATTCATATGATCCTATATTTCTAGGAACATCACCATGAGGTACCTCATCTTCCAAGATTCACTACATTAAGAGCTTAACCAGATCTCCCTTCCTGATTGTGACCTCTTCTGGTGGCTTGACTGCACCTCTAGTCTTCATAATCGGTATCCATATCTAGCTCCTTCATCCTATTACACTCCATTCACCTTTGTATTTCTTCCAACTATGTGACATTTTGTGTTTACAACATATAGTGCCTCACGTATGGTTCGAAAGTTCTACTGGCACCCACTTCTTCAATTCAGTGTCTGAAAGTGGCTTGTACTAGGATTTTAAATCATGAATCAACTTCAATATCTGTAAAAATAAATCCATCCTCTGTAATTTATCTTTCTTTGCACTGAATGAGCTCAAGACACCAGCAAAAGCATCTCATGCACAACCTCTCTCTTTGTTCACAACTTTCATGCAACACCTATGATGGATATGAAGTTATTGTATGTGCAGAACATGATAATTCATATTACCATGACACAATAACTTTCCTTACTATGAAGCATGAACAATAAACATGGTAATTCACCTTACCATGAAGGTGGAATTCTTATTACTATGAGTATTCTTAATTTTCTATTTACCGCAAATATTTTTTTTCTTAAAAAAATCTAATTTACTGTTAATTGATTTTTTAGAATTTATACTTTATATTAATTTTTTTTTTATTTTTTACTGAACTCATATTCAATTATACATACAACTTGTGAAAAAAATGTTCACATGGTTAGTAGACTGACTGCATGACCATTTGAGTCACACGATCAGCATACCCGGCCATGTGAACATGGTAAGTGTACTTACTGTATGCGAGCGCACAATGAGCATACAAACCACAAGGATTGTGCTTCACACAGTTAGTATAATACTTAGTTTATTTGTAGTTAAAATGTATATTTTTTATGACACTCTTTTTCAGTTATATTATTGTAAAAAAAATTTACTATAAATTTATTCATAATTTTTTAACTATTTGATTTATTTCTAAAATCAATAAATATTATGATGATAATATTATAATATATTGAATTAAAATTATGATCAAAATTTTCATGAAAATAATAATTTTATGTTATTCAATTTATGATATATTTTAATTATTTTTATTTTTTTGAAAGTTTGTCAGATAAATTTTAATTATTTTAATTTCTTGAAATCAAATCATTTATTTTAAAGATTATATTAGAATTTTTTAATCTATATAATACAGAAATGTAAGTCATTCAATTTTATTATTGATAAGGTATGAGGTGTTAATTGGTAATGATATTTTTTATCATTTTAAATATTTTTAACTATTATATGGCGGTGATAAGCTTAGGAAGCCTCAGTGTGAATAAAACAGAAGTGAAAATTGTTTTTTGTTGATAAAAAGTGATCAAGGTATACAATACAAACACTTTTTTGACTCTTTTCTTCGAATCTAAATAAATTTTTGATTTCTTATGAAAATAATGATCCTCTTGATAATTAAAAAATTTCTCTTCTATGAATTATATTTTCCCTACCGAGATCACGAAGTGACTCCAACTATACAATCTGCCTTTGTTGTTATGGTCAAGATCATCGAAATAAATCTTCCACATCAAATTGATTATCTATTAGTTTCCTTGTATTTATTTTTCTTCATGATATCTTTTATTTATGTATTTTTTTGTATTTATTCGTGTATGGTTTATATTTTTTTCCAATCAAAATCATGTCTTGCATTGTCTAGTTATTCCACCACCAAAAAAGAAGTTTGGTTTGTAAATCCTGATAAAATGTTAGGTCACAGCCTAAGGTTTGGTATCCTAAAAAGACTAGGATATTACTCCAAGTTCCTATAAAAGGTAGTGTTTGTAATAGGTCCTCAAACCTTTAAAAGTGAGGTTCTTAGTGAGTAAAGATCTTATTATAGAGTATAGAAGGTTGAGGAGTGGAATATGATATTTGTGATATAAACCACTAAAAATATTTTTGTTCTTTCATTTTATTTCCACTATAACTCATATCAAGAACACAAAACTCACTTTAAATATTTATTATATAAACTCAGATTGTTTTGTCTTTAATTTTCTAAAACAACTATTCACTCCCCCTCAAGTATTTATTTCCACCACAATCGATACAACAATTGGTATCAAAGAACAAGACCTTACTTAAAGGATAATTATCCTCTATGATTATTATTTTTGTTTATTTTTAACTCTGTGATAATCTGATATCCAAGGCTTAATAGTATAAGAAACAAAATAAAAGGTTTTTTTATAATGGAATGTGTAATTGAAAACTATTGATGTATTCCAAAAAATCCCCCCATTATTCAATAAAAGTGACTATGGTTACTGGAAATATTGAATGGAATCCTACTCAAAATATTTAAGTTAGGATCACTAGACTATCATGGATAATCCATATGAGCTTCCAAAAGATGATCTGAAGTTACTTGTAGGTAATTACATGGTAAAATATTTTTTGAATTATAAAGTTAAAAATATTTTGTACTATGATATAAGTAGAAGTGTATATATCCATGTTTAATCTTGTAAGATAACTCACTATATATGGAGAATACTTCAAGTGACTCATTATGGAATAGGCAAGCTTAAGAGAACAAAGCTAGGAATCCTACGATTAGAATACCGTGACTTCAAGATGGATGATGAAGAATTAGTAAACAAGATGTTCCATTAGTTTACCAGTATTAATAGTGGTATGATTGGTCTTGGATTTGTGTTTGAAAATAAAGATGAAGTGGAAATATTTCTGGGATCTCTTCTAAAATGATGGAATATAAAGAAGGTGTCTATAAATGAGAGTAATAATTTTAAATAATATACCTTAGAAGAACTAACAAGATATCTATTGTAGTATGAATTAGAATTGAAAAATAGCGCGGATAAGGATTCTTTAAAGATATAATTAACTTCATTTAAATCTAATGTTATGGATACTTATAATTCCTCTGAATTTGAGTTCTATAAAAGTGATAAGGAGATGAATTACTTTAGTAATAATTTTTTCATGTTCGTGAAGAAAAAAGGTGGAAAGAAGCAGTTCAAGAGGACACCCAAAAAGGAATATAAGAAATATAACACCAGTAATAATAATGTTGTTTCAGAATTAACATTTTATGAATGTATAAATAAAGGTTAAATAAGGCATGGATTCCCTAAAATCAAATATACAAATAAATACAAAGTGAAAAAAGAAAAGAAGAGCAGGCTTTGTTTGGAGTTTGGAACTGCTCAAATAGTTCTGACTCTAGTAGTAATTCTAGAAGTGAATAGGATACATGGAATCTTTCCTTGATGGGTATAAAATGTGAGGTAAATGATTCCCTCTTTATTTAGTTAATAAATTCTATAAATTTTTATTATAATTCTATTTATGATGATGAAAATGATTCAGATTCAAGTTTTTATTATGATTCATTAAATTCCAAATCTAAATAACTGCTTATAAATAATGAAGAATTAAAAAATGATGGAGTCAATGTAATTAATATTATACTGATATGAACATCAAAAATAATAATTTTATTAAATAAAATGAGAAAATAAAAAAATAACGTGACAATATGAATTTTTTTTCCAAAAATGATAAATCTAAAGAGAATTATTATTCAGAGTTGTTAAAACTAAAAGTGGAAAATGAAAAAGTTAAAAAATCTCTTGAATGGAATGATAAAAATCAGTAAATAATATTCAATTTATTTTTGGATGATTTATCTAAAGTTGAAAATGATTGTAATAATCTTAGGAAATAAAATAATAAATTAAGAAACAAAACTTCTAGATCCAATGAGAAAGTTTTTACAGATTTATAAACTATTCAGTAAGAGAATTTGGATTTTAAAAATGATTTTTCTAATATTAAATAGAATTTATATAATTTTATTAAAGGTAAATAAAAATATGATAAAATGTTATCTTCAATGAAACTAAAAAAATAAGAATGGTTTTGGATATAACAGTTTAACAAAAAGTTTAAACAAGACTAACTTTGTTCAAATATCAAAAGAAAGTATTTCAACTGTAACATATTTTAAAGGTAGAATAAAATGGAATTATTCCAATTACTATTCACTGATATTTACTCAATCATTTGGGCATAATATAAATTTCAGTACTAGAGATTTGTTTTTAATCAACCCACTAATAAATGCTTTAAATTAATTTTAGTGCAAAAAATTTCTATTACTAATCCAATTAAATCCATGTTAGTATGGGTACCATAACAATATATTTGATATTTTAATTTGAGGAAATATTCCATAGTTTTCTCAATGTCTCATGGTATTTAGACAATGGATACTCTAGGAACACAAAAGGAGATATTTAAAATTTTATATCGTTTAATTCATGTGATGGTGGCCTTGTCACATTTGGAGGAAACTATAAATGTTAGGTCAAAGATATTAGTGAAGATTTTCTTTATAAAACAATTTATTATTTTAAAAGTATTATAGGTACTTGGGTTAAAACATAATTTTATAAGTATATCCTAATTGTGTGATGATATATTAAATGTTATTTTTGAAAATAATAAATGTAATGTTCTAAAAAAAAATTTATTTTATTTTCTACAAATAGAAAATAAAATGTATACACTATTGATTTCTATGATATAACCAAACAAAAGGTTAAGTTTTTGAATACTATAGAAGAAGATGACATTTTTGAATAGTAGGCTTGGGCATGAAAAATTCATAATTTGTATAAACTATCAAAACATGAACATGTTTTTCAAATGCCCATGTTATATAAAAGTAAGTACTTCAGGTGTGATTCCTATTTAAAAGGTAAGAAATACAAATAATTATTTAAATATATAAATGATGTTAGTGCTGATAAATGTTTACAACTATTACATCTTTACTTGTTTGGACCAATAAAAATTGTTAGTTTTTGTGGTAAGAAGTTTTTATTTTTAATTGTATATAATTATAGTAGATTCTTATGGATTTATTAATTTTTAATAAAAATAAAACTTTAACCAAATTTTTTTATTTATATAATCTTATTAAAAAACATAAAAAATAAATAAATCATTCTATCAGAAGTGATATAGTTGGTAAATTTGTTATTTTATAATTTGATAAAATTTGTAAAGAAAATAGATATAATTTTTTTTTTCGCCCCTAGAACACCACAACAAAATGGTGCGGTAGAAAGAAATAGATTTATTCAAGAAATGTCTAGGTCCATGCTAATGTAATTTAGTATACCAAAATACTTTTGGGAAGAATCTATAAATAAATATTTCCATGTTTCAAATAGAGTTTATATTATAAATTTACTAAATAAGACCCGTTATGGACTTTTTAAAGGGTTTAAACCTAAATTTGTATATTTTAGTGCATTTGGACGTAAAGTATACATATTAAATAAAAAAGATAATTTAGAAAAAATCAATTCTAAATAAGTTTAAGAGGCATTTTAGGGTATTCCAATTCTAAAAGATATTTTAAAATTTTCAAAAAGAAAAATTTATTTTTTAGAGAATATATTCATGTTAAGTTTAATGAAAACAATTATAATAATTAGGATTTTAAATCTAAAAAATAAAATGATGGATTTAGAGAATTTAATTTTGGTGAAGATAATGACCAAGATAATGATAATTCATCACTTTAGGGGAGCATATCTTTTCTCAAAGTGATTATTAGGAATAAAAAACTCTAAAAGTTCATTATATTTATTTTTTTTGGAAATGTAGAATTTGGTATTCAAATATGAAAATATATTTTACTTTACTGCGCAAAATCTTCTTTTGTTGCAGATTTTTTTTCCTATTAGTATTGGTAATGATTTAATTTATTCAAATTGGATTAATTATATGCAAGATGAATTAAATAAATTTTAAATGAATACCATGTGGGATTTTGTTTCTTTTCTAAAAGATAAACCTGTTATAGGAACTAAATGGATTTTTAATAATAAACTTGATGAAGTGGGATACATAGTTAAAAATAAATCAATAATAGAAACACTAGTTATTATTAGGAAGAGGGGATTTACTTTGAAGATGATTTTGATCCCATTTCTAGGATGGTAGTAATTATAAATCTATTAGCTTATGTTAGTTTTAAAAACATAAAATTATTTCAAATGGATGAAAAAAGTGTCTTTTTAAATGGAATTATTTCAGAGGAAGTCTATTTTAAACAACCCCTTGGATATGAAAATGATAAGTTTCCAAATAATGTTTTTGACCTTAATAAAGCCTTATATGATCTTAAAAAAGATCCAAGAGCTTTGTATGAAAGAATAACATTGTTTTTATTGAGAAATTATTTTGTTAAAGGTAAGGTTGATCTATACTTATTTATAAAAATAGTTTCAATTAATAAATTGATTATATAGATTTATATTGATGATATATTATTTGATTCAAAAAATGATTCACTATATAATGATTTTTCTAAACTAATGACAAGTGAATTTGAAATGAGCTTATTGGGAGAAATAAAATTTTTCCTTTGTTTAAAAATTAATTAAATGAAAGATGGTATTTTCTTAAATCAGGATAATTATGCTAAAGAACTTGTAAAAAAGGGTTCATCTTGATTCTAGTAGGACTATGAAAACACCAATGAGTAATAATTCTAAACTAGATTTGATAAATCTAGAAAGTTATTTGATATTAAACTGTATATAGGAATGCTAGGAAGTCTACTGTATCTCAATGAATCTTGACCAGACATAATTTTCTCATTTTGTTTATGTTCTATATTTCCATCAAAACCTAAAGAAAGTCATATTAAATCTGTTTAGAGAGTAATTACTTATATCAAGGGTACTATTTGTTCTAGATTATTATAATCTAATGAGATTTTTTTTGATTAATTATCTTAATTCGATTAAGATTTTGGAGGATTTAGATTTGATCAGAAAAGTATAATAGGTATGAGTTATTTTTTAAAAAAAAGTTTAATTTCATTGAGTTATAAGAAACAGTTACCTGTAGCATTATCAATATCCAATGATGAATATATTTTTTCTTCTATTTTTTGTTCTAAAAGTAAATGGATTAAAAAAAATTGTATGAATTTAATATCATTTTTTATAAATTTTTATTTACTATGATAAACCTAGTGCTATTTAAATTTCTAAAAACCTACTACAACACTCTATAAAAAACACATAGATTTTAGATTCCATTTTTTTGAGATGAGGCAAATATAGGTCATATTTATTTATAATTTATTCCTACTAATAAAAAATTATTTAATATTTTCACTAAACATTTATATTCTGTCAAATTCTAGAAAATGAAGTTTGAATTGGGTATGTTAGAATCTTAAAATTTCTGTTTAATATAGTTATTTCCTTGATAAAATTACATTCTTCTTTACATATGTACTATAAATAAATGATATTTTATCTAAAATATTTCTTTTTTGAGAACTCTTAGTAGTTTATACTATTTAAAAGGAAGAATATTTTAAGGATTTTTTAATTTTTTTTTAAAAAATTTCAAAAAAGGGGATAAACTTTTTGAAAATTTAATAATTGTTCTATTTTGTAATTTATAAAAAAGAGAGATTGTTAGTATTTGAAATTGGGTTTTAATACTTTAACAATTTTTATTTTTATAATTGTTTTTATATATTAATATTTTACCCCATTTAATTAAATTCAATATGTTCAATCTTTAATTGTTTAATAATAATATTTGATAAATGCTAATTTTTTTAATTTTTTTACACTATTTATATAAGTAGACATGTTAATATGATTTTTTATGATTTAATGTGATATTTTACTACACATGTGTTTTAATCTTAAAAACATGATAATGATCACATGTATAGATTTGTATACATCTTTTTCTATCTATTAACTTTATTATTATTTTAAATTATATATTATATAACTTCTGTATTCTTTATTTTATTTTATATACATGGTTATATATTTATATATACTTATTCATATGATTATATATATAAATAAATAAGTTATATTCTTATTTCTATAATCATTTATAAGTATTATTTACAATATTAATCCATACCCATGCATCAATTCTTCAAAAATCTACCTTCATTAACCTAAAACATTATTGGAGAGTTCTAATGCTAGTGCATCAAGATCTTGTCATCAAATCCTATCTTTCTAGCCACATCACCATGAAGTGACTCATTTTCCAAGCTTCACTACAACATAAGCTTAAGTTGATCTCCCTTTATTATCATGGCCACTTCTGGTGCCTCAACTGTACCTCCAGTCTTTGTGATCGACATCCATGTTTAGTACCTTCAGCCTGAACAACTACAGTCTCCTTCGATGTTCTTCTAGTAGTGTAACACTATGTTTTTAAAACATCTAGTGCCTCACACATGGCTCCACAGTTCAATCAACACCTGCTTCTTCACTTTAGTGTCCTGTAGTGGCTCTTACTCAACTTTTTTATAATTGGTATCACCTTCAAAATCTCTCGGCATAAATGCATCCTCTCTACTGCATCACAATTTTCTCTAAATGAGCTCGAGACACCAGAAAAAGAAGATTTCATGAAGACTCTCCCTTTGTTCGTAGCTTTCAGGCAGGACCACTTATGGATATGAAGTTAATGTATGTGAGAAACATGGTAATTCACCTTACTGTGACATAGTAAGTCACTTTACCATGACATGGTAAGTTTCCTTACATTGAAGAGTGATTGAAAAAAATGGTAAGTCACCTTACCATGAAGGTGGTATTCTTATTATTTTGAGCATTCTTAATTTTTAGTTAAGTGTAATTTTTTTCTTAAAAAAATATCATTTACAATTAATTGAAATATTTTTTTACATGTTTTATTTTATATTAATTGAAAATGTTTTTTTACTGACCTCATATTCACTTATACTGACCGCATATGAATTTCTTTTACACGGTCTGTAGACTAACCACAAAACAATTTGGGTCACACAACCAGTATACCAACCATGTGCTCATGGTAAGCATACTTACTGCATGTGAGTGCATAGTGAGCATACCAACCGCGAGGCTTGTTCTTTGAACAATTAGTATAATACATAGTTTTTTTAGTTTTACTTTATATTTTTTTCAATAATCTATTTTAGTGTTATTATTGTAAAAAATGTTTACATCAACTTTATTCAGAATGTTTTAAATGTTTTACTTATTTTTAAAATCGGTAAATATTATAATGAATTTATTATAATAAGTTGAATTAAAATTATCATTGAAATTAGTATGTTAATAATAATTTTATGTTATTCACTTTATGCTATATTTTTATTACATTTGAATTATTAGTTTCCTGAAGGTTTATCAGAGCAGTTTTAATTATTTTAATTACTTGAAATAATATCATTTATGTTATCGATTATATTTGAAATTTTTTTAATCAGTTTAATTCAAAAATTAAAGTGAGTAGATGTTATTATTTATCATGTGTGAGGAACTAACTAGTAATGACATGTTTCATTATTTTAAATGTTTCTAACCATTGTTTGGTAGTGATAATCATAATAATCCCCCATGTGAAGAAAACAAAAGTGACCATTGATTTTGTTTTGATAAAAAGAGATCAAGGCCTACAGTATAAAATATTTTTTGACTCTCTACATTGATTATCAATTAATTTTTGATTTCTTACAATAAGATCGATCTTCTTGATAAGAAAAAAAGTACTTTTGTGACTTCTATTTTCCTTACTGAGATAACAAAGAGACTTAAAATATATAATTCTCCTTCGCTGTTGTAATCAAGATCATCGAAGTAAATTATCCTCATCAAATTGATCTTCTGTTGGTTTCCTTGTATTTGTTTTTATTAATGTAACCTTTTATTTCTTCTATTTGTATTTATTCACATCTTTTTTATAATTTTTTCCAATAATAAGAAAGTATGGAATTGTCTGGTTATTGCACCACCAAAAAAGAAGTTTGGGTTGTGACTCCTGATCAAAATTCAGGCCACAGACTAAGGTTTGATATATTGTAAAAGACATGGTTGTTCCTTCAGGTTCTTATAAAATGCAGTTTCTATAACATGTCATCACACCTTTAAAAGTGAGGTTCTTAGTGGGAGATAATATTTTAATTAAGTATAGAAGGTTTATGAGTGGACTATGATATTTGTTATCTGAGCCACTATAAATATTTGTGTTTGTTCATTTTATTTCCACTTCACATCATATCAATAATACAACAATCTCTTTAAATTTTATTTCATAATCTATGATTGTTTTTTATTTAATTTTTTTAATGCACATTCACCCCTATTCATTATTTCTAGGACTATCAATCCAACAATTGATAGAGGGAAAATGTTTATCTTCATCAGAGGAGGATTATGTTTAAAAGGACTGTGTTTGTCCTTCCAATACTGAGGGAATAAATTATATATGAGTTTGTAATATTTTATGAACCTATATAGTTTATTATTTACACTATTAATCATTTAGATATATTTTATTTCATATTCCATAAGATCATGGAATAATAGGTGTCACTTCTTGGGTTTTTAAAGGAATTAGGGTTATGAATAGATGATTCAATCATTCCTTTTTTAATATATGCATGTGATTCATTGATGTTCTAACTTATTTGGATAACAAACTTATATAAATTATTATTTATCAATCCATGCCATTATTTTTTATTATTCATTTCAATAGTATATACATAAGTCACATGTTTCTTAGGACCATCTAATACTACTCATCCTTCATCAACCATCTTTTGAAGTATGTTTTGAAACCAAAGTGATCTTAAATTATGTGTCCCAATATTATATGATAATTTAAATAACTAGGCTGATAATATATCCCTTCTCAATCAAATTTTTTTACATATGGAAATATGATCAAATTATTTTCTTGGATAGAAATTAAATTCTCTAGAATTTAATCATTTTGGAAATAATAGCCTTTATTTTCCCTACTTTTGAAATAATGACACCACCAATCATTTTCCATATATTGCGAGTTTGGATTAGGGTAGGAAAATTCTTTTATATTGAAGTTTAAAAGGTGGAAATTCATCCAACTGAACCATATTAGAGGTTAGAGTATGTAAAATTTTTGAGTTAAGAGTGAATATGCCTACCTATTCTTTCCTAGACCTCCTTATTTGTGATGGAGGCACTTACCAGGAAATTTACTTGGTATGATGGGTAAAATCATATAAATTTTTTGTTTTTAAATTTTTTAAAATATATTAGTTTATTTTTAAGGTATAAACATGATAAATGTCTCTTGAAATAAGTTACTCACAAAAATATCCAAGAGATTCACCTTGTGAAGTGATTAGTAGATCATGTAGGGACACTAAGGTTGGGAGGGGGTGAATTACTGTACCCAACTTTTATCAAGTTTGAATTTATTTCTTTAGTTATCTCCAATTGATACTCAAAACACCACACTGGTTATAATATATAGTTATTTTGATGTGGTCTCGACCCTGAACTCTATATGTAATGTATAAATAGATTAAAACAACACCTAAGGTTTTAGAGGGTTCAACTCCAGTTAAAAACCCACTCCTTAATGTATTCAAACCCCATTGATACATAGATTATCACTATTATATTGTAGCAATTACAAGTAATTTATAATCCTTACACAAGGGGTTGGGAAGGTATTATCCACACTCCCTATGGTAGGTATCATCCACACCCTAAATATTTATAGTAGATACATATGATGATATATTTATATAGTTTCCATCATTCTTCATCCTCCCACTGGAATTAAATTGTATATGCTGACATAACCATTTCTTCAATATTCTTTCAAATAAACCCATGTGTAGGAATTTGACTAATTTAAACTTTCGGTGTAGTAGTGCATTTACCTTAAACTTTTCCTTAATCTACTTCAACAGATTTCTCAATGAATAGGTCTTCAAGCACTAATCATATGATATGTAACATTTCATGAAGGCTTTCCTCGTTCTTTATCCTGGTCTCACTATGATCTTCAAACAAAGTGGATATTTAATCTTCATGAGTGTCACACCCCGACCATTTTAATTATTTTATTTTATTATTTATTGTCTTTGGTCAGCCTTTCCAAGCTGAGGGGCAAGTGATAGTATATTTTTGTTGAAGTTTAATAATAATTGAAGGGTTTTGGACTGGTGTGTGGGAACTGCACGGTTAGCGGTAACTGTGCAGTCAGCCTGAGTGCCCATACGACCCGTCTTCTTAAAATAATAAAATTTCATCAAAATAAAATGGGCTAAATATTTAAACATGATAATAATATTATTATTATTATAGAGATAATAATAATATTATTATTAAAGTATTAATATTATTAAAATTGTTATTGGTGTTGTAAAAATGAAGAGTGAAATGAGTAATATTGTGATTATAATAATTATATAAATGTTTTATAAATGATTTATAATTAAAAAAAAATATTTATTAATAAGAATGTTTTAAAAATGTATTACTATTATTATTGATATTATTGATATAATATTTATAACTTTTATTTTGTTTTACTTTTGTTTTACTTTTTTTTTTAGTTTTTTTAGAGAGGAACCATAGGGGGCGCCAAACCCCCATCTCCTTCCTCCAAATCATGACCAAGCTGCACCCCCATGGAGTTCTCCAAATGTGGAAACCCCTCCCCCATCCTATTCTAACCACCCATTGTGCCGACATCTCATGTCCCATTTTCCCTCCATGCCGACACCCTATTCTCTAGCTTCCCTCCATGCCAGAACCCCATGCTCCAGATTCCCTCTATGATGGCATCCTATGTCCTGGCCACCCACTATGCCAGCATCCCATATCATGGTATCCCTCTATGTCGGCACCCCCTACTCTAGCCATCCTCCGTGCCGACACCCCAGACTCTAGCTTCCCTCCACCTCTGCACCTGGTGCTCCGGCTGCCCTCCGTGCCGGCACCCCACATCCGACCACTTCCTCTGACCGTCCGACCAGCTCCCCCTTCTGGCACGACTTTCCTCCCAATGCCTGTGACTCCTCCCGCCAACTACACTGGTGTGCGTGGCTCCTTTGGAATCCACTATTCTTATCAGTAGGGCCTCACCAGTAGTCAGAAGTCCCCCCTTACATGGCACAGTTCCTTCACAGAATCCTTGATTGTGTGCGACCAGTCCAGTGGCCTATTCTCCGACATGCAGCTCCCCTGCGGGTGTGAAAAGTGACCACAAAGCTCGATTTATCCTTTTTCTAAATCATCATTGCGTTTGAACAAGTTTTGGTAGGAGTATCAATTCCCTTGCTCCTTTTTTTTAAATTCATTTAATGCTTTTGTGAATCAGGGTATGTTTTGGATATAAATCCTTTTGGTAATTATTGGTTGTGTTTTATGACTTCTGCATTTGGTTTATGTGAGTCTATGGTACATTTTTTGGTTGTGTGTTGGTCCTTGCTGCACTAATTTTTGGGTGTCGGTTAATTGTTTTAGGGTGTTGGGAACAATTCCTAGTACGCGTGCTTTTTTCAAAGTGTGTGCACGTGAGCAAGCTGTGTTTTGAGTTAGAAATCATGGATTGAACATTGTTTGAGGTGGGTTTTTCCATACTTTACATTTTCTAGAGCTTTCCATAGGAACTTGTATGATTTCATTTAATTTATAAATATTATTTTCACCTTTATAAATATGATATTTAATTCATTATAGTGTTTTTATGAAAGTTATAATTGCTAATTTTTTTTGAAACAGTCACTTGATTATGTGTTGGTATTTTCCAAGTATTACTTTCCTAAGGCATTACTTTGATGCTTCAATTTTTAATTAAATTTATAAAATTGGTTTGCACCTCTATAAAACCCATGTTTAACTTGGTATACCATTTTGAAGTTGGTTCAGTTTATCAAAAATAGGTTTTCAAACCAATTTTTGTGAAATTTATAGGTTTAGAGCACATTGAATAATACTTTAAATGTTCTTGCTCTTTGAAGTGAAATTTTGTATTTTTAAGCAATGTTTAGTTTTAATTTAGACTATAATTACAATTGTTTGTTTGTGAAATTTCGTTACTTCATGAGATGCCTAGAAATTATATTGATGTGATAAGGCTGTTTAGTTGTGAAGTTGGTTTGGTGTGTGTAACTTGGTAAAAGTGTGGTTTTAAAATGTGTTAAAATGATTAGAAAACTTTTTTTTTGTTTCAAGGGAGTGGTTTTGGGTTTTTAGAATAATGTGGTTGGTTGGATTTGATTTCAAAAGTAATGGTTCATCTTATATAAATGGTTTTGGAATGTACTCTTGGATATTGGTTTGTCATTAGATGTTGACGCATCCATGGGTGCACTAGGTGTACACATGAATGTGCCCTTAAATGAAAGTGACGCATTGAGGTGATATTTTTTTTAAACTGTGTTGTTTTTCCCAAAATGGTTCCTTCATTATTGAGTGACTAATTTTTGTGACTTCTAAAGGATATCTTGAATTGAAAACTCAAAAGAGTGTTCCTGGTTGGATTTTGGTGTATGTTATAGCATGAGTTTGGTTTTAAGGCCTGTTTGGAACTTCTAACATTATTGTAACATTTGTGTCGACTCTTTGAGAGGGTTTTGTTTAAAAATCATGTGCCAACTTGGAAACCTTATTTTTTTTTGAAATGTTTCAAATTTTTGGATATTGTGAAGTCCCATTTGGTATTTTGTTTAATGTGAAATTATTGAATATATATATGGTACGCTCCTATCTAGGTTAACCATTTATGGGTGAATGCATAAGAAGCATCCGTGTTTGGGGTAGGCAAGTGTGGTGATGGAATGATAAGGTGAGTCATGCATACACGGGTCTCCTACTTACAAAATATTATTATTATAACCATAATGGGTTCCTGGGTATATTTTAGTTGATCGAGTGATGGTTTCTTATTAGGCTCGATTAGAGGGTTGGTACCCACTGGTTGGTATAGGGGCCAGAAGGGGAGTGCCACTGGTTTCTTTTTTCCATGAGGGAAGCCTGTTGATTATAGACTTAAGACCTTCACCATACAACAGTAGGTGGTTCCAAAATGAGTACATCTAGGGTTCTTCTAAGGATGTTTAGGATCACCCATTTTTACTTAATTATTTACATTTCTTGTTTAATTTCAGTTATACCTGTTAGTTTATTTCGAGTTTTTATTATTTATTTATCTCTTTTAGCACAAACTTGGTCTTCATGTATTGGTTTTGTTATAAAATGGTAAATGGTTTTTGAAATGGAATGTATCATGTGTTGGGTTTTCTTTTAAATGAGAAAGACATGTTGGTTATATTTAAATGTAAAACCCCATTTTATAGTTGTATTTCAAACTAGTGTTTATGGAATTCTTCATAAAAGAGAACTTTTGGATTCAGTGTTTTATTCTGGGAACTCCTACAGAGAATCTCAGTACTCACACCAATTATATCTTTCCAGTTGCAGGTTCAATTTCTTTTTCAGGTTCCGGTTTAGCTGCTCAATATTAGAGCATGATTGGTTCTGAGTGGTTTGTGACCTAGAAGGTCACAAGGAGGTATGTGAAATTTTCTCTCTTTATACTGCTAGTTTTACTTTTTATCATTAGTTTTTTTACTTAACTATTTATCTTTTGTTCTTATAAAAAATAATTACCAGTGGTTAAAATTTGATGCTCGACACTAGTTTCCATCCCGGAGGGATCATGAAAGCTCTTCGGGACATGTCACAGACCATCTCGAGTGACCGGTTCTTGGTCGACCTGGGTTGGTTCCTAACACTGAGTCTTGATAGAAATTTTAATGAGCATCAACAATAGTTTTTCTGTTTCTCTCAATTAGAATTAATGATATTGATATATCACAGTCTTTTTATTCTCCTTCTTCTCCTTATTCTTCAATGAATAGATAATTTTTTTTTTCTGAATACAGTCAACTAAATCCTACTTTGATACATAGGTGATCATTAATGCATTAAATCTATCAATGTTTCTTTCTTTGATACATTTTTATCATCTCCATTGAGAATAGTATCATGTTTTATCCACAATTTTCTTCTTAAACTTCTATATATATATATATTCATTGAATATCTTTTAAAAATTGTTTTTATATGAAAATATGTAATCCCCTTGAATTTTTATGGTTGGTAATATATTCATTAAAAACTGGTGGATATTTTTTAATTTGAATCAAATTAAAATCAGACTAGAATAATTAGTTAAAATCCTTATTTAAAACACTAAAGGACTTGGGATATTTCCTTTCTTTAAAAGATCTAAAAATAAATGACTTTTATTTAATTTTAAATCCTCTTCCACATATGTATGGCCTTATTTATCAATATTTGAAAAAAACTCTTTTTAGTATGGGCATTATCTCTGTTCCCAAAATTATCTCCATCTTGATTATTTTTCTCAATTTGAATCATAATTTAGTTTAGTAATTATGATGTTTGATTAGTAAATAAAAGATAATAATTAATTGTCTAAGTTAAATTTCATTTCTCAAAATATTTCTTTATATATTATCTTTTATTTCATTATGATATTTTCCATTTCCTTCTGATCATAACCTTATGAAGTTACTTTATAATTCAATATTATCTTCAAAAGTTTTGTTGAATTTTATGGTTTTTGTATGGTTAGTTGATTATTATGAAGTTTTCATATACCTTATGAAGTCCATCAATGAAATTTGGTAAGGCCCATCAACCTTATGATGATTCCCAGTTACCTTATAATGATTGGGAATATAAAAAGTTCAACCATATCATATTTATGATTATTTTTTTCACAAAGTGTTTAACCTTATAAACATTGTGATCCTTACAAAGATAATATTACAACCTTACAAAGTACTATTTCTAACCATATGAAGTTGGAATCCTTATGAAGTTCCCATGATCAACCTTAATAAATTTTATTTTTTATGATTTATACCGAAGTATTGAGACTTATGAAGATGACAGAAAACCTTATGAATTACTAGTTATCCTTATGAACTTGGAATCATCCTTATAAAGTAGTAAAATCAACCTTATTAAGGGGACATGTAATACCTATAAAATGAATCGTATGATTATTAAATTCATTAATTTTGGACTACATGACTAATTATAATATTAAATGATTCTTACATAGTTCGAAATAAATCTTATAGAGTTCAATGATTCTTATAATAATAAAAAATGTATTCTATAGAGTTCAATGATTTTTATAAAAATTCCATGCCTGTTCTAAAAAATCACTCTAGAGTTATAGTGAATCTTTTGGAAATTATAATGATTTATTATTGAAATTCATATCATTATTACAAATATTACAAGTCTTCTCCCTTTTCAATTTTTAGTCCTCACATCATAGGATTTAAATGAATCTTATAGAATTCAAATTTAACTGTATTTTTATTACAATATGAATATCTCAAAATTATTCCAACCCATCTTAGACTTTAATAGAACGTTCTTAAACACTTCAAATCACCTAAAAACACCGTCAAAGATTTATCCTTAAATATATATATTATTGTTCATGTTTAGGGATCTATGGATGGATCCTCAAACATCTAGTTAACTTTTTCTTCATTAATACACTTCTTCTATTTCCCTCATCACCTAATTGCTTAACTTACACTAGAAAACTATTGTGTATAAAAAAATTTCTTAGTCACCATTACTTGTAATTATTTTATGAAGACCATATATTTAATAATCACATGTATATTTTCCACTAATAAATAATGTCACCATCTTTAAATTTCCTTCTTAGATCATTCAACACATATTGATAGTTATATCACAATTAAAGTATTCCTTTTTGAAAAAAATACAATCTATTCTTGGGATATTTAATCTCCCCCTTTGCGTTTATTTTCAACATCTATAAATTTTAATGTTAATATGTGTGGTTTTTTCTTATCCCCCTTATTGATAATAAATGAAATGCAAAAATAAGGGAAGGAAATCTCTTATATTTATCCACTTTCAATATTTTTCCAACATAACTTCTTCTCACACTTTTTATTTAAATCCTAACTTTCTCTAATATTTTGAGAGAAGGATGATATCACATGTGTCTTAGAAATGATCCATTATCCATTAAAATTTAAGTCTACATGGGATAACCCAATGTAGAAAACAACAGTGAATTGAATTAGACATAAAATATATCCATTAATTTTTTTAGTGTATGATATCATTCATATTTCTCATTTTGGTGCCTATAATGTTAAATTTATCAAGAATTTTCACTGTCCACTCATCTTTAATAAATTAATTTGAATGATTCAAGTGTAAGACATATAACTCCCAGTTTATTACTTAATATCTTATCTTTCTTGATAGAAATTTTTAAATAATTTAAAATAAGCATTTGAGAGTGATTTTTTACCTTAACCTTTATTTTTCTTTTGATCTATCCATAATTGATTTCAGACAAATTTACTTATATGATTCACCTCAATGGATGTACTTCTAAACCATGGATGTTAATTATTTTCTTGATGGAGAACTTGATAAGTTGTATAAATGCTAAACCATTCAACTTCCACACTTTAATTTATTTTCTTAAATTTTAGTCATGTTATTAAAAAAAACAAATAAGAGAATAATTTTGGGGTTATCTAATCATATTCTTAGTAGAATCAATAGGATAGAGACTTGAATTTCATCCTAGAACATATTTTTTTTGTTTCTACACTTTATTGAGAACTCTTAATTCTTGTTTCATTTTGAGTTTCCTATTTTTTCTTTGTTGGAAAACTATATTCTTTAGATTTATTTTATTGTGAAACTTTCTTCTCCAAATTGGCTAGAAATGAAAATATGTCATTTGGTGATTTCTTCATTTTTTTCAGAAATTATTATTGAGTTAGTTGAATAGTCATTCTCCCTTTTTCAACATGTTTAAGATTCTTAAAATATTTACATATATTATTTTTAATAACTCCTAGGACATCATTATTGGATAAACTATCATGAAATTTGACTTTATTATTCAAGTGATTTTTTTCCATTTTTCACTTGAACTTGATTATGATTTATCCACCTGCTTAGCCACTTCCAATTATGATGACAAGATAGTTTGACACAACTTCCTAAAATTCTAAGTTTTCTTAGAGTTTTCACATGGATTATTTATAAATTTTTTGTTTTATTTATTGGTAAACCCCTTAAACTATTCTTCTAAGGTGTATTCTATTACTCAAATATTATTATTTTTCTCTTGGATTGATTCCCATATTGTATTAATATTTCTTATTTTAATTTGGATTTATATAGCCTATTTATATTGGTCCATAGTGTTTCTATTACTATTATAGTATAATCACCTCCACCTGTGTTTTAGAATATTTTTATCATTATTATTTGACTTATTAAGAGTGGATTTATCAACTCTTTTATTTTTCTAAACACTTCCATTGACTTTATTTTATCCCAAGAAAAATTCTTATTTCTTTATAACCCACTTTTATATCTGTTGTGGATTTATTTTTCCACCAATATATAATATGTTCTTGGTTGGTATATACCGACACTCATCATAATTGTGGCCACTAATTTTGGAGTAATTATAGAAATTTTCCAAGCCTTAAAAATGAATAGATCTCCAATTTAGGATTTTTTGGTCACTACTCCCTAAAAACATACATTTTAAATTTTATTTTCAACTAATGAAAACCTTTCACTAAAAAACGAAGTTAATTTTTACTATGCTTCCATAAGTTCTATGAGAGTAATCAACTTTGAAAACTTCTCAAATAATGTATTATCTATTTCCTTAAATTATTATTCTAGTTAAGTATTTTCATTAATAATTACCTTGATGAAACTAAGTATATACGCGACTACTTCAGTAGGAACTTTCTTTTAATACTATTAAACTTGATATTAGAAGTATTCAACTTTTTAGATAGAATCATCCTCTTAATACCCTCTATAGATTGAGATATTTTATTCAAAAAGATTATTTTACCTAGACGTGATAGACAAAAACCTACCACTATAATTATCCTAAAGTAGTTTTTGATCCCTATTTTTCGTTGACATAATTTTATACTTATTTACCTTTATTTTCCTCCAATACTTTCAGATTTTACTTGAAACTATCATACTATCATCAATAAAAGGAACTTAATTTTTCTCTATATAAGGAATTTCAAAAATTTCATGAAATATATTATTTTTCTAGGTTATTAAAAAAATTGGGAAAATTAAATAAATATAATGAGAGTAAAACTTGGATTAAATTTTATATTGGTTAAACTGCCCGGTAGATCATGCAGAGACTCTAGGGGGAGGGTGAATTAATGAACCCAAGTTTTATGAAGTTTCACTTTGCTTCTTTGTTTATCCCATCTTGATACTCAAGTCATTATTCTAGTTATAAAATATAGATCTTTGATGATACCTCAACCCTCACCTCAATATTACATGTATAAATTGATAGGAATAATAACACACAATGTTTTTACAAGGTTCAACTCCAATGTGGAAACCTAATAATTTTCATGTTTTACTCCATTTTATACATGACTTATCACTATTATAATATATTTATTTTAAGTATATTATAATTAGGACACTTGGGGTATTATCCATACTTCCTAAGGAAGGTATCATCCACATCATTAATCTTCATAATGGATACATGTGAAGATATATTTATATTATATCCAAGATTCATAATCCTATTATTATTATGACATTGTTTATATTGAAACCAACAATTATTCAAGATTCCTTCCAAAAAACCCTTGAGTAAGAATTAAAATACTTATAAATTATTATGTAAAAATATGTTATCCTTGATCTTCTCAATAATAGGATCCAATAGATTTATTAATATCTAGGTCTTCAACCACCATGAATATGATCATCACTATTATATATAGGTCAACCTTTCTCTTCATCTCAATTTTACTATGATATTCAAACACACTTCCTCTTAAATCTTCTCGAGTCTTGAAAAAAATTATAAGAAACATCAATAATTTTTGATCTTGTTCTCTCAATCACCATCTACAATCCTGACATATTATAGAATTATTTTTCCTTATCTACTAAATCTTCTTATATTCATAGTTAATTGTTTTTTAATGTAGTAGAATAAATCATTCTTTGATACATTGGTGATTTTAAATATAGTATTAGTATTTATGTTTCTTTCTTCAATTGTTTTGATATTATTTATTGAGAATATTTTAAGATTCTATCTAAAATTTTCTTCTTCTCCTCCTAAGCTTTTTATATATATTCATAGAATATCTCTTGAATATTTTTTGAATATTCAAATATGGAATCCCCATTAATCTTCATGGAAGATAATCTCTATATTCAAAACTAGGGTATATTTTCAAGTTTGAATCTCATTCAAATATCTCTTGAATACTATGTCAAAATACTCATTTAAATATCTAAATGACTCAAGATATTTAATTACTTAAAAATATTTAAAAAAATCATAAATATTATTAACTTTTAAATATTTTTCCATTTGTGCATAGCCTCATTCATCATGATGTGGTAAAATCCTTTACAGTGTGAGAATTATCTCTATTTATAGAATCAACCTCTACTTGATTATTTTTCTATGATTTAATAATAATTTATTTGAGTAATAATGTTATTTGATCAATGAAGGCCTGGTCACAAAAATCTTCTAAATTAAATTTCATTCATTAGAATATTTTTTTTCTAAAATTTATTTTATTTATTTTTTATATTCTTCATTTCATTTCTATATAAACCTTACAATTTTTATTCAACATTATATTTTATAGTAATAAGGTTTTCTAAATTTTATAATTTTTTAAAGTTAATTGAACCTTATAAAGTATTCATATACCTTACAAAGCACTATAGTGCGACCTTATGAAGATTATTGACCTTTTAATGATTCTAATTTACCTTAAAATGAACAGCAAACTAACTAAGTTTGGATATCTAATCCTTATAATGATTTTTTTCTTAAATTGTTTAACCTTACAAAAATTTAGAACCTTATTAATATTGCAGTCCAGCCTTACAAAGTACCTTTTCAAACCTTATCAAGTCAGTATCCTAATGAAGTTTCAATGATTAACCATACAATGTTTTATTCTTTCTGATTTCTTTAAAATAATTGAATCTGACCTATATTTAAGAATACCTTATAAAGTCATGGTCATCCTAAAAAACTTGGAACAATCCTTATTAAGTATAAAAACCATCTTACGAAGTGGAAAATTAATCCATATGAAATTAATCTTATGATTATTTACTTCATCAATTTTTTGCTGCATGCCTTATTTTAAGAGTGAATGATTCTTATGAAGTTAAAAATGGATCTTATAGAGCTAAATTATTCTTATGAAAATCCTAAATTACTCTTAAAGAGTTCAATTATTCTAATTAAAATTCCATCACATTTCTAAAACTTCACTCTATAATTGAAATGAATCTCAGAAATTGAAATGATTCTTATAGAAATTTAGATTATATTTATTGAAACCACTAGTCTTCCCCGTTACCAAATTTAATCTATAAATTCATAAGAATAAATTAATCTTAAATAATTAATACTTAGCTAAATATTTACCACAAAATGAATATACTATAATTATTCCAAATCATCTTAGAATTTTAGAAAACCTTATTTAGCACTTTAAATATCCTAAAAAACTATCAAAGAGTTCTCCTTTACCTAATATAATAGTGTCAATGTTCAGGTATCCTTGGATGGATTCTCTAAATTATGACTAGAATTTTATTCCTCTATACAATTCTTTAATTTCCCCCACTTTTTGATTGTTGAAATTAAACTTGAAAATGGTTATAGTTAGTACCACTTCTCATTCACCAGTACTTTTTGTTACTCCCTAAAGATCATCTCTTTAATTATCACATAATATTTTCCACTAAGTAATAATGGTAGAAACTTCTTCCTTTATTATGAGATCATTCAAAACATATTGATTGTATTATCATAATGAAAATATTTCTTAATGAGGTGTGATGTAACTCTTAGTGTGATCTTCCTCATGGGTATCTAGAGTTTCCACCACTACTATGAAAACCCTCCTCCCCTTATCTTTTATAAGTTATCCTAGACCCTTATTTCCCCTATATTTCTATATTTTGGAATCATATCATTTTTTATCTATTTCGATGAATATTCTCCTATTCATTATCCTTATCTAATGGTGTTTAGGACCTCCATCATTTATTCTCTAAGATCCTATAATTTCTTTGATGTTAGTCCCTTTAGTGACATGTGCATGGTTGTAAATGTTTTATCCCATTACCTATCAAGGGTGGTATCTTCATAATGTCTCACTTTCCCTTCGTAGTCTTTAAATTTTTTTCCCTATGGCGTGTGTTTCATCAGAAACTAATGTTTTATGTGATGGTGTTTGGGGTGACTCAACCTTGCTGCAATGTCTAATTCACATCACCAAATTTGCTGTAGTGTTTGAATGAATGTCTAAGATTTATGTATAATTACCTCTTCTATTTTCTTTAGTCATGGTTATATAATGGGTTTCCATTTTTATAAGGTCTAAATTGAGGTTTAGTAATTTTAGTTTTTATTTTTTCTGGATTTTTTTATCTTGATTCCATGATTCCATAGAAATATTGATGAAAATATAATTTTTAGGTTTTGTCCAGTGCTTAATTCACTTTATTTCATTTAATTTATTCTCCTACTATCTATTTCATCTTTCTTGAACCCATCTTGGACAATAATTATGTGGTATTTGTTGATTTGGGATTGTGATGACGGTTTATATAGTGAAGGAACTTGATGATGCATCTTGGTGTATTGGGATGGGAGCACAAGATCATACTATATAAGGTTATGTTTTCTTCCCCTGAGTGTTTCATTATATTTATAAAGAATATTCTTCCCTATGGTTGTAAATATATTTTCAAAACTCTATGTCAGTAATGGTGTATCTTCCTGGTTGATTTAGTGGCGTGGTTTTGAGTTTCTGGTCCTAGGTGGTAACAGAATTGGTTTATAAGAAGCTTCCGACACAAGTATTTTGGTAATATTTGTTTCTTCCCTGGATTGAACACCCTCAGGGTTCATGCCGTGAGCCTACATGATCTATAAGTTGATTCTTATCATGGTTGAATTCTTATATTCATATTTTAGTGAAAATCAAGTTAGAATATTCTAGTTGCCATGTGCCTCTTTGGGCTTGGTATTGTGGGGATCATGTTTGTGAGTTTGTGACCTCCCTGTTGTTTTTCATCTAAACCTGTTATAGTTCCCAAATAACCTCAAAGAGGGATATTTTAAATAAAAAATGAATTTAAATTAAGGAAAATATTTTTTATTGAAAAAAATAAAATCCATACATGGTCTTTTAACCTATCTAACTTGAATCTTTAGGGAATATGTAAGATCATTTTATCTGTAAATAAAATTGAAAAACCTCTCATTATACTATTTCTTGTAATTATAGAGGAAATATATTCTTTTATTTCTTAACATGGAAAAAAATTATTAAAATAATTTTCAATATAGTTACATCCATCTAGTGATAAATCCAATCAAAATTTTATTATATAAGAGTAATGTAGGTTATTTTAATGTTTTCACAAAACATCTGATCTTCACTACCACTTTTTGTTCAATGGTTCCCAAAATTGAGACACATCAGGAAGAAAAATGAGTAAGATGAATTTATAGGTCGCCCATTCTATTGAATGATGAGAATTTGGTATTGTTATAGTTTGGAGGTAGAGGAATTAGGTTCACCCATTATGGGTTTATCTTCATCTACAGTTGTACTAGTGAATAGAGGGATTCAATAACTTCAAACTTAGTAGAAATGACATCATGTATATGTGATTGTGACATTATTTATTTAAATATTTATATAAAATATTTGAATATTACTTAAGTATAAGTTGGTGTTAGTGTATCCTTAATCCCAATCCTAATATTACATCAGTGACACCGTAGCATTGTTGCATGTGATGCAACCTGAGATTATGTTTCACCCAACATACGCTATGAATTCAGTTTTCACTAACTCCACATCACTACCACATGATTTACATTGGTTAATAATAAATTATATATATTATTTAATGCACATATAACTTTATTGAATCAACCAATTAATAATAACCCAATGATAAATAATATATTATATTTCAGTAGACACTCTTCATTTGGTAATGTATATTAGAAACCTACTATATAAAGGGATGGAGTTACCCTCATTCATGTTATGTGAATGATTAATATTTTCATGAAAATATTACATAATGTTTCTTATATATGGTATTCCATTCATAACTTTATAGTAAAGGTTATAACACCCCTTCATTACAGTAGGTTTGGGGGTGGGGGTTTAAGGGAATGAAATTGAAGACATAGAGGTTGAAACCAGGATCTCCTAAACTCATTACCACATGTAAAACTATAGAGGAACCACTAAAATTAACCTCATGGGGATTTTAGAGCCCCTCCATGTGTATGTGAATCCTAATGAAGAATTATGGGATTCTTTAGCTAGTGGATTACCTATATAGTTAGAAAACATTGTTTATTACTTCGATAATCATCATCATGAATGATCCATCAAGATGGAGGCTACTACTTCAAGAATACTAGTACATTATGTTATTTGTTTCTGCATGAAAATTTATTCTTGAAGATATATCAGGCTATGTTTGGATTTTATTTTACTTCGACCACTCATTATATGATCCCCTCAAACCCATTAGCGGTATCAAATCCATCATTATCGGTGGATCAATGTGTTTATTTCATTATTAAATGAATAGTAGTTAAAAATATATATTTTATAATTTCCTAATTGATATTTTGTTAAATGATAATGTAATTTATAGTTCATAATCTTGAAATTATATTCATAAATCAATGTAATATAAATTAGAACCTAAAAATACATTAAGAGGTTAATGTAATGTTGGGTATGAGGTGGAATGTGTGTTATAAGGATAACTTAGACTATGTCACATCCTCAGGAAAATAGAGCATAACTTTTTATAACATTGATATTACGTTGAGTGTCAATATAATATTAGGTGTGGTCTGGACATTGTGTTTTGATACAAAACAATGTTGAGTATGGATTTTAGAATAATTTTTTAATTATAGAAACATCCACTACTAAGGGAATATCACATCAGACTTTAACTTGGTAGTGCTTCTTTTCATTACCATAGGTTCCCTATAGGGTCCATTGAATTCCTATACAACTGCCTCATTGCATGACCACTACTTCCGTTCTGTCTCTCATAGTGGCTCTCCTGCCCTAGCATTGCCCTATGATATTCCTTCCAGTTCCACATGCATGTAACTTTTATATTGTGAAATTACTTTAAGGGTTAACACAATTTCAATAGATAATATAAAAAACTATTTTTTATATTTAGTTTATTTTGTTTATAGTTTGCAATTTTTTTATAAATTATAAGTGTTAGGCTTAATAAAATGTGTTTCTAAAAGCCCAATTTAAATATGAAAGGTTTATATTTGTTTCTCATGTTAAATAAAGTGTTATTTTTTTTTATTCTTTTATGTTATTCATGTTCATAAATGGTTTATAGAATATGAATAAAGAGTAGGCATATATTTATGTGATAAATTTATTTTATGATATAGATCCCTTTATTAAATGCTAGGTTAGATTTCATAAGATTTATTTTTTCATTTACCTAGACCTTGGTTTGTTATTTGAATTATGAACTTGAGAGTATTTGTGTTATATATTTTGTGGATAGTACATTTAATAGATATCATTGGAATGACCCATATTTTTTCCAAGGTATGGATCTTTTGTTTTTCAGTTTAATTTTTTTAATGTTGGTAAATGTGAACTACATCCTAAAGAAGGTTTTAGGAGTGTGGGGCTTGTTCGGAGTCGAGAGGTCTGAGTTTTGGTAAAATAGGGTAGGAAACAAGGTTATATCATGGTTATTACTAGCTATGTAGGGTAATTGTGTGGGGATCTCAAGGGATTATAGGAGGCCACACAGTTGTTTGAAACCATTCGGTCCTGGGTTCACAACTATGCAATTTGTATCAAAAATATTTTAGAGAAAATTTGCATGGGATGTGTGCCTAGCTCATGAGGGTCATCCTTGGGAATTAGTGTGGTTCATGGTTGGAGCATGGTTTTTCCAATCATGTGATCAAACCATGTGACCTTGTCAGTTCGGGTGAATTTATGATTTCTCTCTTAATGAAATTAAAACCTTAACACACCTTTCCACTTTAGTTCTAGCATATGAGACTCCTCTATATTCTTATATAAGCTCTCCTAAATAATATTACAGGTTCTTTGATATATACTAGATCTGTAATCCTAATAGCAATCCATTAGAAGCATTGGATTCTTCTTATTAATCCCTAAAATCCTCTTGCTTCCTATTTTTGTTTCTCTTTCTATCTTTTGCTCTATTTGGGTGTAATCCCTTATGGCCTATTTTTTTTGGGTGTTAGAACATTCTTCTAATTTATTCTAATCTAATTTATATATAAATATATTATTTGATAAGGAGTTTTCTAAGGACCTAAGGTAGGTGGTCTAGTTGTTTTCCCTCAAAGATGAGTATTTTTGTTGCCCCTCTATTCTGTCGCATGTTGTCCTTTTCCATGTGTTTTCTTAAAATGTGTTATATCTATTTAAATTGTTATATGCATGTATTTATACTCCGTAGTATTATTTCTAAGTATTTAGATGATTCCAACCTCAATCATAGCCACCCCTGGGGTTTGATGGCTTGAAATTCCCTTTTATAATTAATTTATTAAATGATCGGAACACCTTCTAAGTTTACATCTTGGATTATAAATAGAGTTTCCTATTATTATATAATTTTATAATTGACTAAAGCACCTCCTAACTTATTGGATTATATAAAATATAATTTCCTTTCCTTGGTTAATTAAATGGATTTCTCATATAGAATGTCAAGCTTCCAAATGGGTTTCTTTGCTTAAATTAATTAAATGGATTAATTAAAATGAATGATACTAGAAGTTAAGGAATTTTCAATTGATGCATGGCTTATTATATAGATATTATGCATCATGAAACCCATTTATATATGGGGATTGATGAAAATTATGCTAAGTGGTGAACCTACATGATATTATTTTGTTATTATGATTACACCAATGACATTGGTTATGGAATGATGGATAAGGGACTTATTGAGCATGATGCTTCACTATCCCTTACATCGAGTGCTGAACATGACATCTCTCACTATTATATTGTTATTTGGATTATGGTAATGACGTTCCATGTTACTATATATTGGGTGTTGGTCATGATGTCTCACCCCACCTATCTTGAGTGTTTAGCATGATATAGCTCATTCATTATGAGATATATGGAATGTACCCTTTTCCCAAGACTATAGTTTGTTATACTGGTTACAGATGCTTGAGTTATAGCCTAGGTCCATCCAAAACCTAGTATCAAGGATTATGAATACTTAAATTATCAGGTAATTAGTGTATATAAGTGGATAAAATATTTAACTATATTATATTTTTTATTACTATATATATGTATGGTTACTAATTAGACTCTCAATCCGGCCTATGCTAAACCAGGTGGAGACACTAGGTGACCTATAGAAACCCAATTTAGCTAGTATTTATTCATTCATCATTGGTTATTATTATTATTACCCATGTACACTACTTGGATTACTTCTAGACACCATTGGTGGTGGCCTACTGGTATTTTATGTCACCCTACTCAGGCCGCCTTTGGTACCCGAGTAGATTAATTATCTATAGGTATGGATAAGGGGAATTTACCTTATATATATGTATGATTATTTTTTACATATATAATGGATCATGAGAGTATATGACCATGCATATGATCAAGATTCTATTGGATCAACCTTTTGTTTTTTTCTATTTTTGTATATCAAGTTGTATATGCATGTCCCATATTTCTTTTTTTTGTATATCATCATGACATGAAATATTTTTATATGACTCTGACTTTGGTATTTTGATATTATTAATGTTTATTGGTTATTTACGCTTCCATAATTTATCATATTTGTTTTCACTGTGCCTTTTTATTTTCATATCATGCTTCTGCTACGGTGGGTTATTGGTTCAGTCATTATTGTGTCTCTTTAAATATGCTTCCATTGTTGTCTTATTATTTCTTTATCAACCATTATACTCTAATATGAGGGTATAATCTCCCCACTGTACTACTTTATACTGTATATACAAGTCTATTGCCTCTGGTATACAAGGAGGTGCACTTGAGGCCATGTGACCCATCAGCTCGGGTAATAGGTTAAGTGGATTATTGGTCAGGATGTTATAATAATGAATTGAATTATCTCTTAATTAAAGTCTTCCAAGGGAGAAGGACTTGGGGTGGGACTACTCACCACCTTGGAGTCTTATAAATTGTACTGGAAAGGTGAGGGGTTAGTTATCTATCACTTTGGGCTTACTCATGTGGATATTAATGATCTCATATAACTATATTCTATTACATGATAATCTCATGAACATTATACATAGGATTAATTATGATATATATTAATATACTCGGATTCAATTTTTGGGTGATTAACATAGAATTGTGGGTTGTGTAAAGAGTTATAAATTAATTTATTATGAACACGTTAAATTGGTGGATATCATATAGATTAAAAAACTAAATTGTTATAATCATTCATATATATTATAATAATACATCATAATATAAATATTTCATGGGATAAAATATTTATGTACTTAATATATGTATGATGTGTATTAAATTGGTGATACTTTGAAATAAAACCACTTAAATACTAAGTTTTATATATTTTTTACAATAAGGTACTTATCAAGACCTCGATAATAGAACTGGGTAGGTAATACCCTAGATGGGTGCCCTTGGATTACCATATATTAGGAGAGAAACTAATATGTGGTACTAATAGGAATGAATTTGGTTACAATAGCTGGGAGAACCTAATAGGTTTAGTTTATTGGAGGAATAGAGTTGAGTATTATCTATATGATGGGTATGGACAACGAGTTTCCCACTCAAATATCTAATAATTAAAACTATTGTGATTGGAATGATTCCATACCTAAATAACTAGTTGTTGAGAGGAATTACAAATAGAACTAATTTATTAGTGGAATATGGACATCGTATTATAAAATAGATGTGATGTTTGGGGATATCATTTTTAGTGGGATAAATTTCACTAAATTTACTCAATGAAAAGATATAAAAAATGATAATAACCTACCGATATTCCTCTATTATAGATTATGGAACACTTCATGATATTCATATTTAGATCTTTAATAGGAAAGACCTATAAAATAGTTAGTGATTATTATTTAGGATTGAGAGGTGTTATAAAGGGGAATCATTTAGAGCATTTGAATATTCTTGTTATAGAAGTCAATTTCACACACTCTTACTGTGGGGTATTAGATATCAGGTGTGTGTCACACATTTTTTCTATAAAAAATAGATTCATAGATAAAATATAATTGGAAAAGGGTGAATTATATATTTATATTGGTAATGGAGTAATATTTTATACATTAATGGTTGTAACTTATGATATGGTTTTACCAAGTGGACTTATACTAGAATTAGAAAACTATTTTTATATATTAGCCATAAAAAAATTGATTTTTGTATCTTATTTGGACAATATGGGGTTTTATTCACTATTATGAACAAGAGTTGTTTTATATATAATAATGAATTGTTTTATGACACTGATAATATGGTAAATGGTTTATACATTATAGATATATATAATCCTATTTCTAACATTTTGAATAAGATGTTTCATGTTTATTATAATCCCACTTATCATTAGCATTGTCACCTTGGACATATAAATGATAAATGCATATAAAGACTCCATAAATAGGGATTATTGGAAACATTCAATTATGAATATTTGGATACATGGGAATCTTTCTTATTAGGAAATATGAATAAAAAACCCTTCAATAAAAAAGGTGAAATTGATAGTGTACTATTGTATATAAAACAAAAAAATGTATGTATAGTAATGACAACTCAAAAATGTGGTGATTTTAGGTATTTATTAATCTTTACTAATGAATTTATTTAGTATGGATATGTATTTTTGATGGGAAACATGTATGAAACTATTAAAAAGTTCAAATAGTTTCTGAATAAAGTAACAAATCAACTAGGTGAGAGTATTAAGATTCTTTAATTATATCATGATGATGAATAATTAATCTAATAATTTATTGATCATCTGAGATATTTTGAAATTTTTCCTCAACTCACTCCTCTTGAAACACCATAATGAAATGGAATGTCTTAAAAAAGACATCATACCCTATTGTACATGGTTTAATTGATGAAAATTATGTTTGAACTTACTATTACATTTTGGGGTTATTCTTAAGAAACTTGATCATTCTTACTAAACCAAATTTCATCTAAAATAGTCAAAAGGACAATGTATGAGATATGGTATGGGAAATGTAGTAGTTTGTCTTTTATGAATATTTAGAGTTTTAAAACAATTTTATGATGATTGGATTATAATAATATTATCCTAAAGTTAAATAAATTATTATTTATTAGTTTTCCCATGTAAAATAAGGGATATTATTCCTATAATTATACCAAACATAAAGTGTTTGTGGATTGGACTGGTGTTTTCCTTGTGAATGGATATATAAGTTGAATATTTATTGGGATGAAAGTTAAAATTAAAGAAGTTAATGACTAATAAACTAGAATTGTTCCTAATATAAAAGTTGAGATGGTTATATAAAAGGTTTTGGAATAAGAACTGACTCATGTTATATAATAACCTCTAAGGTTTAGTAGGATTCAATAATATCACATAAGATATGATTTTTTGAGAAAGTGATGATGAATTAACATTAATAAGAGATGAACCGTCCACCTACCGAGTGTACATTGAGAGATATAATTCTAAGGAATGGTTAAAATTACTAGAATCTAAAAATGACTTCATGTACACTAATCATGTTTAGAACTTGGATGATTCATGTAAATGGGTGAGATCCATAGATTTCAAGTGAGTTTCTTAAAATAAAACCGACATGGATGGTAGAGTGTATACTTATAAAGGAATTTTAGTAGTGAAAGTTTATAATCAAATTCATGGTATTGACTATTAATAAGCCTTTCCACCTATTGTGATAATACATTTTATTCATTTATTTCATGAAATAACAACTTATTTTGATTATGATATATATCAAATTATTATCAAAACTCATTTTCTTGAAAATCATTTATTTAGGGATGTGTATATGATACAAACTTAAGGTTTTTAAGTGCCAAATGATATTTATAAGGAATGAAAGTTACAATGATAAATTTATAGATTGAATAAATATTATCAATGTTTAAATATCTGGTTTGATGATGAAATAAAATAGTATGGTTATTTAAAAAACTTAGATGATTCCTATGTATATAAGTGAATTAGTGGGAGCATAGTGGTGTTTCTTATTTTGCATATATATGAAATACTAAAACTAAAACTGATATCATAAATATTCACTCCATGAATATGTGTTTAGGTTAATACTTCCCGATGAAAGACCTGGGTAAATATACCTACATACTAGGTATGAATTTAATTTTTGGTCATTATGAATAGTAACCATGGTAAAACTTAGTCACTATGGAAAGGGTTAAAATGATTAACATGGGGTTAAAATTAGATATTAGAGATGAAATATCTCTAAAAATTAGCAATATTTTAATGTTTCAATGAATTTAATCCACCTTTATCATATCTTTGAATTTGGGTTTCTTTGGAACTGCTCTTACTTGAATACAACTTTATTATATTTTAATGTTTTAAGTATTTATAAGAGTCCCACCCACCACACTTATAAAAGGGAATCCCATCCATTAACTATTCACAAACACTAATACCAACATTTTAACCAATACCTCCCCACTTCCTAGAGCTTTTTTTCCCCTAAAAAGACCAAAATTTGAAGGATTAAGGTGTAAGACAAATGAGAAGAAGAGGTAATTGTCTTTACTGATCTATTTCATGTTTATTTATTCCTTAAACTAGTATTAATATTCTATAACCGTACGCACATGATTAAATTAGTATCATTACTATAATTATTGTTTTCATGTTAATGGTACATCTATTTTATACCTTCTTTCCATCCTATGAGAAATTATAACTCCGTTCATGCATCCTTGTGGACTACTACCTCCATAAAACAACACTTTTTTTTCATGACCTCTATATATGACTGGATATATTGATATATTTAAGATATTTATATGATGTTTATGATACTATTATGATTATGAAAATATAGATTATTATTTACCATTATTTCTTTCCATGCATTGTTAAATAAAAACATTACTTGTGCATAGATACGAACTACCGTCTCTATGAAGTGTTTTAATACATTTTTCATCACCATATTATAAGAATTATTTTAAAAGTTTATATAATGAATTAATATGGTACTTATGAAATGATTATTATTTTATAGGCGATGAAACCATAAACAATGTGCAAATACCAAAATGTTTGAACCAAAACTTGCATGGGAAATTGAATTGTTGACACCCCAAATGTTGATTTTAATAAAGAATTGTTAATAAATAGAAAATTAGAAATTATAAGGTAATTTTATATTATAATGTATATATATATTAAAATGGTCATGTTATATATTTATAATAAATATAAATTTATTATACTAGAACATAAGAGTGTGTCTAATGAAATTCCGGAACTAAGTTAAGGGTTTATGTTGCAGTCTCTTATTTAATTCGGATTGTTTATACTTGAATCTCATTTGAGTAAATTATATAATATTTATTTCTTAAAACCCATATATTTTCTTATAATTGTTTTATTTATGGGATTTCTATTTTTCTATTCATTCTCATTTTTTTATTTAAAACGGTTGATATTGTTTTACAAAAATTTAACATTAGTTTCTATTTAGTTGATGAAAATTTTCTTCCATTTCCATTTTCTTTAATTTGTTTTCAAGAATATTATTTTTGATGATCTAATTATTCTTTAAATTAATTAGAAACTATACATTAATTTATTTGTAAGGTACTAACAAGTAATTTTTATAGTATTTTTTTCTAAACTTGGTATTTATGAGTTTTTACAAAAGGTGTGATAGTAATATTTGTTTTAAAGTTTACCAATTGAATGGATTTTCCAACCATAATGACCATTCATGTATTTGAATATTCCTTTAAAATTTCCATGGTTATTTTCAATTAAATATTTTCTCAATATTCTGAGAATTTTTATTTAAAATATCATTAAAATAAAAGGATATTTTTTTTCATGTTTTCAACGAATGGTTCAAATTGTATTTTAAAGGTTTATTATATACAAAACATAATTTTATATTTCTTTTAATTTATTAGGGATATGATCTTATGATACCATATAATTTTTTTCCGTAAATGGACCATAATGATCATGTTTTAACGATGATTCGATGAAACTAATTTCTTTCCCATGGGTTAATTATGCCATGATGGAATGATGATTGTGTTGATGATGTAGTGGCACACATATATATAGTTTTGATTATGTGATGGGTGTTTTGAATCATATATCTCCCCAATGAATTAGTTAATGAATAAGGTCTCATGTTATAATATTAATAGGATGGTGAATGAACCCATTACAGGGATGAAAAGTGGCTGAGGTGTCAATCCAATCCATTCTGAGTCCATCTCAACTATGTGATGATGGTTTTGGAAGTGAGGCTGGACTCATGAAATGATTTTTTATACTTATGATTATAAAAAAATCCCTATTAAATATTCTTATGCTTATGATATGATCACATGGATCATGATTGATTAATGATAATTCCTTACTCTTATGACTCATGTGTTGTGAAATTCTAAGGCTTTATGAAATGAATCATGATTTATGACTTAGGAATAATTGAGTATGAACATTTTATGTTATGATCATGATCTCATACACTTATTCTTATCTTATGATTGCATATGTTAATCGATTGATATCTCTCAATTTTACCCTTATTGATCATTTGATCTCACCCTTTCTTATGTTTTTATTTTCCCTAAGATATGAAGAAATGTTTTAAGTAGTGTAGGTATAATAAGGGTACTATGAGAGAAAATATTTGTGAGATATATGGAATATATTTCATAAAATATATTTATTATGTATATAGTCTCCAAATAAACTAAACCTTTATGGTCCTAGGGTGTTAAATATTGTTTAATATATTAGATTTTCATAAAAAAACGATTTAATATTTATATATAATTTTCTCGGGTTTCCTTAAATATGTTGTGCTCATCTGCAAGATGAATGACATGTGATGTATTTATCGAATTGGTCAGCACTTTTTTGAGAATCAAGAAAATATGAGATGACCAATACTATATTAACATTGTTTTATATATAATGGTACCTTTATATCATATAAAGTTGGATTATATAGGTATATAATTAATATGTTTGATAGAGATCAGACCATAAAAATTAGTATATTGAGTAGCATCGATGATTTACTAGAGGAATTTCTTTTCTTTAATCTATGAAATTAGGATTTGGTATTTTTTATCAATGTTACTATGGATTATAGGTTCAAACATTTAGTCTTAAATATAAGGATTAATTTTTGAACAATGTTTTTTTTTATAAATTGAAGATATATTGATAATAACATATCCAAAAGGAGTTTTGTATGGATTCGTAAAGAGTTGTAAATTTTTTCATAATGTATTTATAGATTTTAGTGTAAGTGGGAGATTATTGGATGTATGCTTAAAATACATTCATATTATGAATACTAATTAAGGATACATTGATTCATATTACCCAAGGATATGTTGGTGCCAACATATCCTTAATCCTAATCCAAATATTACATTGGTTTCCACATATACTTGTTACATTTGATGCAACTTGAGACTATGTTACACCCAAAATAAGCTATGAATTTTGATTTAACTACCACCATATCACTACAACACAGTTAACTTTGGTTACTAATCCATGAGATGAATTATTAAATGCATGAATATTTTCATTGAAGTGTTCAATGAAGAGCACCCCAATGGGTAGTTATGTATGATGTTATTAAAAATAATCTTTATTTAGTGAAGAGTGTAGGATACGGTCTATATAAAGGGAAGAAGTTCCATTCATTAGTGGGGTGTGATTGATAATCAGTATCATGAAAATATTATATAAGCTTTGTTATCTATAGTATGCTATTCATCACTTCACATTGAAGGTGTTAGAACCCCTTACTATATACAGGAATCCTCAAGATGCATTTTGGGATCCTTTGGTCAGTAGATTAATTATAGAGGTAGGAAACATTATGTGTTTCTTTAGTGATCATCATAAAGCCTTATCCATCAATGTGTATGATAATTCCATAGGAATATTATTATTCCATGTTATTTATTTCCTCATGCACCTTGATTCTTAAAAATTGACCAGTCTATGTTTGAGTTTACTTCTATTTCCATTGATCATTAGATTACCCCACAAACCCATAAATTTCTTTTAATGATGTTCATTTTAGATGAATTTAATAATCCTATGATTGATGGTGGTTTAATAGAGGAAAATATTATTAATATATATTTTTAGTGATTAACTTGATGGGTGAATGTGGTATTGGGTTCATTTGATAATCCGCTCATACTCTTATGGGTTATGCTACTTTTTCATACTGAAAGCGATCAACCAATGTAGGTATGGATTTAGTTTATAAATCGTGATTAAAGGGTAAATTTTCAAAGATATACTCAAGTTTAAATTGTTTAAGTTTCTATAATATTTCCTTAAACTTGGAAATTTTTTCCTGAATAGAAATAACTTCAATGGTTTTAGAAGGTTACTGGGTAGAAGTTTCCTTTGTAAATGACACATCATACATTTGGTAAAGGAATATTAGGTGAGGTAAAATAATTCTTGGGAACATTTACATGTATCCAGCCTTCCTTATGTATCGTTATATGAGTTAGATTCTCAATTAATGCCTCTTTATCAGCTAGTTCACTATCAATATCTTATTTTTGGGGATCAATATGTCTAATGGTTATAAAAATAACTTTAATGAAAAATTCATCATCTTTATTTTTAAATAACAGGACTCTATTAGTTTCAGACTAACCATTGAAGGATTGGTCATAGTTAGATCTATCCATTGACCTTTGAAGTGACTTATGGATTTTCACACTCGAAACATTTTTATTTATCATTTTTATACTTTAGTAAAGATGACGTATAAGATTACCTATGATTAATGATCCTATGGATTTTATTTAAACACCACTAATCATGATCCTAGTGGAAAAGTAGACTCATTAGTTATCCATGAATCTACCACTAGCCTTATGAGTACTTACTTTTTTGGAGGAGAAACTATAGTGATCAAAGTATTATTTTGATTTATTACTGATATAGGGGTGATTTTGTGGTTAAAAATTACCCTATCCCACATTCTAGGGGTACCCTTGTGATGTTTTAGCTATTTTTGTAGCTCTTATTTCCTTTCATACTCACATTCTTATGAGTTTTGGATGATGTGTATCCTTTTTAATTCTATCTGACAGGTTTCCACCATGAATTATAGTATTGAAATTATGAGTTTTGATTAATTTATGTATGATACCTCTTTCACATTATTATAAAATTAATGAAGGAGAATATTAATTTATCAACCCTAGTGGGTATGTATCCTTTATGATTTATTAATAGTATGGTATCATCAAACCAATCATATAGTACTACCATTCTTCAAATTTTGGGTATGACTTGTAATGATAACATTTTAAACCACTTTTAAAGAATAATATTATTGATATACGAGGGGAAAAAATGTAATGCATTGAATTCCCCAAACCACTGATTCATACATATAAGTAACACTCCTTAATTATTTGGAGAAGTGCTCTAATTATATTCTGGTAGGTCTATTAGAGGCGCTCCCATTGATTACTGGATTTGGGGTTCTATACTATTGGGAGGTAATCTCGGTCAACTAAGAATAATTGATCATCTAATGTATTTATATGATAAAAATCCATTATTAGGAATGTTCCTTTATTTTAATCGATTAAAATACACATATAGTTTGTTATAGGGACGTGATATGTATCTTTATAACTTTATCTCAAGACTTTCATTATAATATTATCCATGGGAATGATACATGAATAATATTTTTTGAACAACCAATTCCTTTCATAGAGTATTTAAATCATCCTCACATTTAATGGATGTATCACCGAGTTGTTCTAAACAAAAAAATAAAATTTCATTGATTTTTTCAAGTGGGATTGGGTCATTTTGGGAATATTTAACTCTGAAAAGTTTAAATGGTATAATATTAGGTCCAATAATGATAGTTTTCTTGGTATAATCACAGAATTTAAGGAATCATTTTCTGTTGATTATGGGGCGCTAGATGAAACTAGTTTTGATTTCACAAGTATCTCTTAATAAGATATTAACTTTGGAATGAATATTTCATAGGAAGGACCTATGTGGTGGTTTTATATTTTTTCATAGGTATGACCTCTAAAATGGGTACCATGGTGAGGAACATGATGGTTGTTAGATTCTTGATTTCCATGGGAATGAATCCATGTTGAGTGGATATTTATTTATAGGGAGGACTTCATGATTGGTATTATGTGGTAGACTTCTATAATGGATTACATATTTCTTGATATTGATTCCTAGTATATCCTAGATGTTGTCTCTCATCCACCCCACTTGTGGATGCATATTCACAAAATCATTATGGTGAATTGTATATTAATTTCCATCAATTCCATTTATATCTTGGATATTGGATATAATCCACCCAACATGTTAATGGTATTGAAAAATAAGAAAAATATCATGAAAGTAATAATATCCCCTCACTTTAATTCAAATATTTATTTCCCTATCATTCACCCCTGATACACCATCCTAATATTTTGGAGGAATATACATCTCTACCGATCTCATACTAGAGATTCTAGAGGAATACACATGTCCACCAATATTCTATTAAATATACAATATTCCTTAACCCAACGTTGTTGGTGAAGATCAGTAAATACTCAGTGTATCATTTTCCTCCTTGATCCAAAATAAGTGGGAGATAAATAGAGTTAAAAACCTAGATAATTATCTTCCATTCAAATTTCATGCATTGTAAGCAATCTACAAACCCAATACTATGAGTACATGGGGACAAATACACGTATAGGTTATTTCCAGTCCCTTCATAGAGTACTGGGTCAAAAATTTCGCTGTTACTATCTCACTATAACCCAAGTCAAAGGGTGAGTATAAGAGAAAACACATTAGTCCACCATTTACAAAAACATATGACACTCACTTGACCACACCACTTGTCAAAAGTATGAGTAAACAAATATGTCACATCCAAAAATCTATGATCATACATGGAAGTCACTGAGAAATTTCTACTCAATAATTTATATCAAATCATTTTCTATGAATTTATATATATATATCATTAGGACCCAATAACTTTTAAATGATAGCTATTGGAGTATTCAACACATCACATTATCCATTATGTCATGAGATTTCTAAAGTATTAACACATTATTCCTCTTACACCCTTATTAATTTAAACCTCTATATAAAGGGATACACCACTTGAATTTATTAGGATCATGTCATCATTATTCATAATTATTCAATGAATTACCAATACTTTATTAAATACTTATAATTACTTCAAAAAGGTACTTTAACATTATGAGGATATTCCTTATCATGACTAAGATCATTATTTTATTTCTTTCACAATATCAATAATCTTTATACCTTTCCATAACACGACTTTGTATTTTTCATTTATTTATTTCAATAAATTCCATACTTATAAATAATCATTTTTTAATGAGTACTCCATTAAAATCCTTGCATAATGACTCAATTAATATCTAAAGGTATTATTTAATAATTATCAATAATTTGGTAATTAACTCATGTTCCATATGATAATAAATACCATCATTCTTAATGTCAACCTATATTATTCTACTTTCCAACACAATAATAATATAAAGTATTAAAGGAAATTTATTTGTGGTGTTTATATAAACCACTAAAATTCAATATATATAAAAACATGTTTGGATTAATGGTAATTTTGTTAAACAACCACTTAACTTTAAAGTAAATATTTTCTATATATTTTTTGGTGGGTTATTTTCAAGAAATTATATATTTTTTTAGAAAACCTAAAAACTACCCCCACTATTCATTCATACCTTTTGTTCATGGATTACCCAGTTTCCCCTCTCCCCTTGCACCAACACATGCTGAATACCCTTCAATCACCAGTGCCAGTCAGTATTGGAAAGATCCTAATCTTTTTTGACTTTACCTACTCATCATAGACCCACTTCACATCCACATAATGATACATTGTGCACTAAGTTTTTATTCCACCCACTCTATTCATTGTCCGCCAACTCCTATTAACTATTTGTTTTATTTTATTCTATATTAATATTTGATATAAAGGATTTAATTTTATTATTATAAATATTTTTCACCAATATTTTATATCTATGAATATATCCAAATACATATAATTATTTAAAGATTGTGTTGATACATTCTATTTTTATGAACCCATATAATAAAATATTATATATTTACATGTACTTTATGTTATTGTAATATTTATCAATCCATTTATTCCTTTGATTTTATAATAATTGTTTGTAATATTAATACTATATTTTTATGGACATTATTTTACATGTGCTTCTTGATTATGATGTTTGAAATTATTTTCAAATGAAAGTTCAAAATTTAAATAAAAAATAACAAATAAAATATTTTTTATTTCCACTAATAAATTATTAGTGCCAATTTAATTAATTTGATATATAGGTAATATATTATTGATTCTAAATGTATAATATTTTATTATGAGTGTTTTTAAATCATAGGAAATGGTTTTATTGTTTTATATTTTTTGGAATCCTCATGCTTTAATCATTTTTTAATGATCCCAAATTTTTACTCCTATTTAATATATCTCATATCATGTGTAAATGTGCTTGGTTTATTTATGCTTTATATAAATTCTCTCAAGATCTTGATTCCTATAAATAATGACTAATTATTATAAACTATATTTAACTTTGCCCTATAATGATTTATTTTATGAATGATTTAGTATAATTCATTCTATGAATATTACTGCTTAAGTCTATATACAAATATTTGGAAAAGTCTGAGAAACCGTGAGTCTGCCACTGGTTTTGGTTTTCTAGAAAAGGACCCTAAGTCTGAGAAACTGTAAGTCTGCCACCAGTTCTAGTTTTCTGGAAAAGGACCCTGGCACCATGACCAGACAACGTGACCCAAACACCGTGACCCAGAAACTGTGACCAGACACTATGACCCAAACACCATGACCCAGACACTATGACCCAAACACCATGACCAGACACTGTGACCGAGACACTGTGACCCAGACACCATGACCAGACACCTTGATCCTAACACTGCATCTGTGATATCAATTCTTGATCTCTATAAAACTATGCCATCATACCAATCTCACCACTCAAAGGCAAATAAAAAGACACCATTTCGTGGTGACACCATTTCCAGACAGACTGTGACACTGTTCTTTAATCTATTTTTCCTTTTTAATTTAATTTCTAACGGTCATATTTGAGTCTTTTAAATGCACTGAGATAATTAATATATCTTTTAAGACATGTCACCTGATAGTACATGGTATGAGGTGCAGAATACAAGAATCCTATCAGCTTCAACACATGCAATCCAAGAATAAAAATAAAATCATGGACCTGAAACAAAAAGGTGGTAGAGCAGCAAAATCATGATAATTATTGAGAAAAGAACCAACACATGCAACAAGATACATATTAATAACTCAAGAATAATTCCCAAATCCAAAATCTGGGATACCATAGATCAGAGTTAAGAACATATTCATAATACAAACTCCATAAAGAACACGATCCAGATCTAACTGGAAACCAGAGCAGCAGATTTGCGATACTCTGTTTCTCACAAGAGGACTCAATACTTTCATTTTCTTCATCCTATAAGTATAGAGTTTCATATAATAACACTCATATAACTTATAACCTTATCTCATAATCTTTTCTCTATTATGTATTATTTTTAGCTTTCGAGCAGTGTGTGTGTGTATGTATTAAAACACACATTGTCTCCCGCACCAAAATGAAGGATACAAGATATACTTTATCTTATATCTTTTTACACTTGTTTACTCCCACAGATAAGTGTGGAAGAGGTCCCTGTGTGACCTGGTAGTTTATACCCATGAAGAATTGTGGAAGAGTTCATGTGACCTGGACAATCCTGTGTACTGTTTTTTACCCTAATCTAGGGTGTGGATCAAGTTTAATAATATAAAATGCTTGGTGGAAGGTGATCACCAAGTGGAGTGGATTAGTTCTCGACTTGAGACTGAACCACTTGTTTTATATCCACTATTTTGTTTAATTTAATTTTCTCTGTTTTACTGTATAATTCAAAAATCACTAGATTTACTTTGATAGTTAATCTTAGATTGAAGTTATAATTGTTTTTCCATATTAGAATAGCTTCAAAAGTAATATTAATAACTGATATTGAGATTACTGAGAATTAATCAATCTTCTGAGAAGTTATTTGAATATCCAAACATTCATAACTGTATTACCTTGATTAACTGCGCTGTATATTTTTTTTGGTGAACCTTTTAAGAAAAATTTTCAAATAGAAATTTTTATAGATATTAAATTTACTCCCCTCTTGATTAATCTACTCCGAACAACATTTGGTATCAAAGGAGAGTTTTTATTCTTGTTAATACTCTGTTTTTGAAACTATTGAATTGCGATTTTAGTTGTACTTTAAAGATCTATAAATTTTTGTTAATTATAAATTTCTAGATCTTTAAAAGTATTTATTTATTAGGGATAATAGGCTAGAAGGTGCTGCAACAAACATACCACCATTCTTTAATGGAAATAATTATTCCCAATGGAAAATGAAAATGAAAATGCATTTAGAAAGTATGGGTTTTGAAATTTGATATTTAATTATATATGAGTATAATATTCATGCTACTAATAGAATCACTTGGTATCACCCAACCAAGTCTTTGTACAATAACAATTGAAAATCCATGAATTATCTATATTTATCTTTAGGATTTGAGGAATTTAACAGAATTTATATATGTAAAATAGCCTATGAAATTTTGGATACTTTGTCTCTTTAACATGATGGAACATATAGTGTGAAAGAAATGAGACTTAATAATTACACTATTAAATATGATAACTTTAAAATGAAACCTGATGAGAATATTTTTGACATGTATCTTAAGTTCAATGAAATTGTCAACTCAATGATTTCTCTTGGAAGAGAAGTTACTACCAAAGAACAAATCATGAGGATTATCAAATGCCTACCTGATAGATGGAAAAGATGCTCTATATCTATTAGAGAGTCATGGACATCAGTAAGTTACCTGTAAAAAAACTCATTGGGAATCAAATGTGATATGAAGAGGAGCTGAAAGTCCACAAGGAAGAGGAGGATGGACCCCAAAGAAAATCTGTTGAATTTAAGACCACCACCACTAAAAACAAAGAAAAAGGGAAATTGGAAGTCTCTGTAGAAAGTTACAGTAGTGAACAATCATCATCTAATAGTGATGAGGATATGGTTTAATTATCCAGAAGTTTTAAGAGATTTTAAAAGAAGAATAAATTTTTTAAAAATCATAACTTCAAAGGAAGATATGATCAAAAGGGAAGCTGGAAGAAAGATTGGAAAAGAAGTGAAAATTATGATGAGATAGTATTTTATAAATTTAAGAGAAAGGGACATGTAAAGACTGACTATACCAAGCTCAAGTACAAAAAGAAATATGAGGAAAATGATAGAAAGTATAAAAAGGAAATGAATGCAATGTGGAGTGGTTCTGAGGATAGTTCCAGTGACTTAGAATTTTCACATGATGAACAGGCTAACAAATCTAATATGTGTTTTATGACAAACACATTTGAGGTAACACTAGAATCCCATGTACCTAATTCCTATTATTCTGGAGATGAAAGTGATTCTAAGAATATTTCTAAAGAATAAATGTTTGAGTATTGTAATATGCTTGAAGAGACATGTAATGAACTAAAAGATAAATACAAGTCTTTGAAGAAACATTATGATCTTACCTCAACTGTTAAATCTAAACTTACTGTAGAAAGAGAGAAAAATGTTCAATTACTCAAAGAAAACAATAAACTGAAGCTATCTAATGAGAAATTGAAAAAGGACCATGAAAGGTTTACTAATGGTAAAGATACTTTGGTACAAATGATAGGTAAACAGATTGCACCTAAATATACTACTAATATTGGATATCAACCTGGTAAAATAAATTTTGGAAAAACCAGTTTTGTTTCTAAGTATAAGACGTACTTCTTTACTCATAGTTCTGGAAAACATTCAGCTAGTTCAAATTATGATACACTCTCTACTGTTTCAAGATTTTCTGGACCCAATAGAGTTTATTTCTCAACCAATTTACATAATTCTTATAGAAAACCTATGAGGCATATGTGCATTCCAAAATCACTATTCACTAATATTTCTGGACCAAAACGAATATGGGTACCAAATTCTGTTTTTATTTTACTATTTTGTAATAAAATTGATTAAAGAGCTCATATAAAAGCTTATGCTACATGAACAGTGGGTGTTCAAGACACATGATAGGAGACTATTCATTCTTCAAGAACTTAATACAAATTGATGGTGTACATTTCATTTTTGGTGAAAATGCCAAAGGAAAAATCATTGGCCTTGGCCAAATCGGTAACTCTAACTCAGTTTTACTTTCTAAATTACTTTTTGTTGATGGATTGAAATATAACTTACTTAGTATTTCAGAACTATTTGATGATTTATTTCATGTTAAATTTGAAAATGATGCTTGAAATGTTTTTAATTCTAAAAATGAATTAGTGTTTTCTTCATTGATAAATGAAAATGTATAATTTGTTTACTTAGATTCTTTAGTTTCTCAAAATGCCTCATGTTTAAGTGTATTTCAAAAAGAGTCTTGGATTTGGTATAGGAGACTAGGACACTGTAATATTCACTCCCTTTGAAAGCTAACTAGAAAAATATTAGTCAAATATCTAACCAAACTTGAGTTTCCAAATGACAAAGTGTGTAATCTTTACCAAAAGGGAAAGAAACAAAAAATTTCCTTCAAACCAAAGAATGAAGTGTCAACTTCTAAACCTCTCAATTTGGTTCACGTAGATTTTTTTGGACCATCTAGAGTTACTAGTTTAAATGGGAAGAACTATGTTTATGTTCTTGTAGATGAATTTTCCATATATACTTGGATTTTCTTTTTGGCTCACAAATGTGAAGCCTGCTCTCATTTCATCAAATATGCTAAAACTGTAGAACATATTAGTGGACTTAGAATTAAATCCTTAAGAAGTGATCATGGGCGTGAGTTTAAAAATCAATATTTTTAATCCTTTTTCTCACAAAATGGGTATAGTCATAATTTCTATTCCCCTAGAACACCTCAAAAAAATAGAGTTATAGAAAGAAGAAATAGAACCTTGCAAGAGATTGCAAGAACCATGCTTAGTGAATATGAATTACCTATTTATTTTTGGGATGATTCTATAAATATGACATGCTATATTATTAATAGAGTGTTGATTAGACCCATTCTTAAAAGAACTCCATATGAGTTATGGAACAATAGAAAACCCAAAGAAAGCTACTTCAATGTTTTTGGTTTCAAAATATATATCCTTAATACTAAGAACAATATTGAAAAATTTGAATGCAAGAGTGATGATGGAATATTTCTAGGATATTCAATCTCGATTAAATCCTATAGAGTGTTTAACAAAAGAACTAAATGTGTGGAAGAATATGTCCATGTCATGTTTGATGAGAGAGATCCACATGAGCCTAAGACCAATCTAGAGAACTTGGAGGATGATGTGTCAAATCTAGACATCAATTCAAAATCCCCTAACCATACTATAAAGTAATATGTGAAAACTTCCAGTTTTGGAAATTCTTCAGATTAAAGTCATAATGAACCCGAACCTACTAATGAACCTGAAATCACCAGTCCCTCTTTTTCTAGAGCTGTTAGAACCCTTAAGAACCATAATTTACATGTTGTTGTTGGAGATTTAGATAAAGGAACTCAAACTACAGTTTTTCTTAGAAATCAGGTTGAAAATTAAGTTTTCTTGTCAAAACTTGAACCTAAAAATATTAATGATGTTATCAATGATGAATTTTGGGTGATGGATATGCAAGAAGAACTTAATTAGTTTGAAAGGAACAAAGTTTGTAAGCTTGTTGATAGAACCAAAGACACATTTACCATAGGCACTAAGTGGGTGTTTAGAAATAAGGTAGATGAAGCTAGTAACATAGTTAGAAACTAGACTAGATTGGTTGCACCAGGCTGTAGTTAAGAAAAAGGAATTCACTATGAGGAAACCTTTGCACCAGTAGCTAGACTTGAAGCCATCAGAATTCTGATAGCTTATGGTAAAAATCCTAATTTAAACATATATCAAATGGATGTTAAGAGTGCATTCTTAAATGGGTATATAGCCGAGGATGTCTTTGTTGATAAACCCCCTGGTTTTACAAATCCTCACTTTCCAAATCATGTTTTTAAATTATCAAAAGCATTATATGGTTTAAAACAAGCACCAAGAGCTTGGTATGATAGATTAAGTACTTTTCTTATTTTCAAAGATTTTATAAAAGGAATAGTTGATACTACCCTTTTTATAAAAAGAATTTATAATGATGTTTTAGTAGTTCAAATTTATGTATATGACATTATCTTCGTATCTTTAAAAAATTCTTTATGTATTGAATTTTCTAAAATGATGAAAAAAAATTTAAATGAGTTTAATGATTGAACTAAAATTCTTTCTTGGATTTCAAATCTTTCAAAATAATTATGGTATTATTTTAAATAAAATAAAATATACTAGAGACCTTCTAAAACATTTTGTCTTGGATAGAACTAAAAGTAGTGAAAATCTAATGAGTACTACTTGTAAGTTGGATCTTGATGAAGATGGAAAATATGTTGATCAATACACTTATAGAGGAATGATTATAAGCTTACTCTACTTAACTGCTAACCGACCTGACTTTATGTTTAGTGTATGTATGTGTGCTCGTTTTTAAGAAAATCCTAAGGAATCTCTTTTAAATACCGTTAAGATAATTTTCAAATACCTCAAGAATACAACCAATCTAGGATTGTTATATCCAATAGGACAATAATTTGAGTTAATTATCTATTCTAATGATGATTTTGGTGGTTTTAATTTAGATAGAAAGATCACCTCTAGAACATGCCGCTTTTTTGGAAAGTCACTAGTATCATGGTGTAGTAAGAAAAAAAATATGTTTCATGATCTACTGCCGAAGCTGATTACATAGATACTGGTAGTTGTTGTGCACAAATTTTTTGGACGAAGAACACATTTATTGATTATGGATATCAATTAAGGAATGTACCTATAAACCGTGACAATACAAGTGATATTAAAATCTCAAAAAATCCTGTTTCACACTCTAGGACAAAACATATTGATATAAGACATCACTTTTTGAGAGACCAATATAAAAAAGGTGATATCACTTTGGAATTAATTATAACTGAATATCATCTTGTCGATATATTCACCAAACCATTAAATTATGAAATAATAGATTACATCATACATGAAATTAGGAATGATAAATCTTAAGTAGTAAGTGTACTTTTTCATAACTTATTGTTTCACATTTTATAGTTTTACAAGTCACTGTCTTAATATTACTATTTAACTCTTACAGTTCTATAGTTTACTGTCTTAATGTTTCTGTCACAGGTTTATGATCTCACTGTGAAAACCTGATATGATCTCACTGTGAAAACCTATTATGGTCTCACCATGAAAGTCAGTTTTGGTCTCACTGTAAAGACACTTTTTCATTTTATTTACATATTATAAATTGTATCACTGTAATTAATTATTTTATTATTTGTCTTTCCGTACTTTTGAATTTGCGATGCTCGATATCCCTAAATGATAAAAACAAAAAAAGTTTCACTATTTTGTTTACCCGACCTCTCTTCTATGAAAATGTAATCCCTCCATCGACACTTAAGCTCTCTTTCTCTCACTTTCTCTCAAACCTTTGTTGAATTCACAGGATGAAGTTAACATCTTCTTTGACTCCTTAGAAGCAAATATCTCTAAATAAAATGAAAATAGCACTGAAGATAGCACCCAAAGGTCCTCTGAATCCGAACCTTGTTGATAGAATAGTGGTACTAGAAAAGGAAATATTCCCTAAGTGGCTTCTTTTAAGTAAGTATATAGTGTTGAAAGTAATGAAAGAGTAGGGATGGACGGATTGGTTCACAAAGGATATAAGGCCAATTTACCCAAAGATATTTTCTTAGTTTTAATCTGTTCATTAATTTATCATTTGATACATAAGATGTTTTTGTTGTAAGAAGATGGATCAATGGAAAAAGATGTACCTTTTCATCAAGGTTATGGGCTACTTTTCTAAGGATACCTCATGATGGAATTTTTGAGGACTACCCAAGAGGTCCTCCTCCTCCAAGTGAGCTATTTGTTTTAGAAGAAGCCTTGGGAAGCTTGATTGGAAATAAAAAAAGAGAAGAGCTATTACTGCTGAGCTAGATGGTGAAACCATATTATTGTTTAAGTTTGTTCATAACCTGATTAGTCCTATAAAAAGAGATTTTTCTACACTCAAGTATCAAGATGCATTTTTGATACATCTTATGAATAATGGAAACAAGATTAACCTATGTAAGTATGTTATACATCATATGTGTGAGTTGATAAAGACAACCTCAAAGACAACCTCCTTGTTCTACTTAAGGCTAATCTTTGCTATTCTTCATGCTAAATGGTTTTTTAGACTAGATGAAGAAGTGATCAAGGAATATGAATTTTTTATCTCCAAGGTTAGAGTCAAAAGAATGAAAATTAGTTGGAATCCGTGGAGAAAAGCATGGGTGGAGGATAATGATAGGGTTTATGAAAAGATCAACCTGGTTGATCATTCTTCACGACCTAAGTATATCTCTAATCCTAGTTTGGAACTAGATGAAATTTTTGAATATACTTTTGAAGAAGAATAGGAGGAAGTATTTGAACCTATAGGGGAAACTATCAAGGATAAGGAAGACAGTGGACCTGTTCCTCAAGTAATAGCTAAGAAGGAAGTACTTGTTACTAAAAGAATGATTGTTTTTGAAGAAGAACCATCTTCTATAGAAGTGTTTGTTGTTAATATAAAGGAAAAGTCTATTCTATAAGGACATATATAAGCAGATATTTCTCTTGAGAAAGATGATTCTTTTGAGGAACACTTAGAGGAATAAGCTATTCCTAATATTATCCCATATTCTAAGGAAAGAATGGAGAAATACATTAAGTTGGATAGAAAAGAAATGGGTGAAGCTATTGGGGATGAAATTTTGTAAATAAATCAAACAACTAAATATCTTAGTCCTGTGAGAGATGCAATTGTTGAGGGGGAGAAACACCCTAATCTGGAAAGTGTTGAAATTCCTAATCTAGTTGATCAAAGCACTGTGGATACATGGTATAAATTCTCTACCTACTTTGATGTGAATGATTCCCAAGAAGCCTCAGTTAAAGGTATAAATCTGTCTACTGTGTTTCAATTGAAAACAATATCTACTCTTGAAGTTATCTCTACAAAGGAACCTGACCCTGTCTCAGATCCTATTCCTAAACCTTCACAAGAACCTTCTACCTTAGTGAGTAAGGATGATTTGAAATCCTTTGGAGATACTTTATTGGTTGGAGTTGAAAAGCTCATGGACACTAAACCTTCTCCTATAACAAACCTAATGGAAAGAGAGGATTCCCTATTATAAGAAAATATCATATGGTAGATTCATCCAAAAATGCTTCATGAAATTCAAGAGGTCAGAATTGAGAACAAACAAATGAGTGATAAACTGAAGTCTCTCAGAGCTATGGTTGAAGATATGTAGAGAGTGTTGAAATCAAGACTAGATATTATTTCTCATATTGTTGAGGATGTTAGTGGTCAGATTCCACATGAAGTTTTCTCTCTAATTCAACCTAACCTAACTTCTTTAGATGACAAGGTCGATGAAATAAACAAGAAAATAGTTCACGAAATGTGTGAGATTGTTATTGGAATCAATAAATTGACTAATGAGTATAAGGGATGTCTAAAAAAAGTTTTGAATCAACTAAAGTCCTTTACTTCAGCTGTTACATCTTCTGGTACCTCTGGACAGTCATCTCAACCCTCCTTTAACAGTGATCTGCTCAGAACGGTTGTTATGAAAGAACTTCAATAAGTGCTAAGTGGATTTGACAAAGAGTCTCTGTATGTGGTTGTCAAGAATAGTGACATAATTCTTTATTTGGTAAGAATCCATTACAAGTGTTTTAATGATTCTTAGGAAGAAATTACTAAGAGGGTGGATTTATACTTCAATAGGATTTTCTCTAAGCATGATATGACAAACAATTTCAAGTACATTGTAGAGAATCTAAAAATCCCTTTTGTCACTCAAGCTATCAAAACTCAAGTTCAAAAGCTGAAATATTTCAATCTTTTATTGGATAAGTTCATAGATAAAAAAGATGACTTTGAGAAAGCAATGCAATATGGTGGTGCGATTATTGCTGACTTCATTAATTTATTAATTCCTTATCTTCATGTGTAGAGCACTGCTATTGTGGTTCCTACAACTACACCCTTTTGTCCTGGATTTCCTCCTTCCTCATTCACTTACTTTTCCTCTACCTCTATGTTTGTCTCTCAGGTGCTGAGTTAGATCATACATGTTATCCTTGAACAACAATAACCTCAGTCTTCCACCAAACCTACCTTAGACCCTTCCATTTTTTAAGAACTCCCTCTTCCTTCTATGATAGTTGGTTCACTCCCTTCTTTAACTTCTACCTCTTATCCTATGGCTTCTCCTAATGCTGAAGCCAAGGGTAAAGAGAAGACAACCAGTTCTGAAGAATAGTGAACACTATCTTTTGAGAGGGATATTTTTTTTTATTTTTTTTCTTACAATTTATAATGACACATCTTTCTCCATCTAATGAACTATGAAATTTTATTGTCTATTATATTATTTACTTTTGTACTATTTTTGATAATCCCAAAAGTGAGAGAGACATGTACACCAAAAGACACATATCACACTAAGAACAAATATCTCACTCATATAATTTATGATCCTCAAAAGGGGATATTTTTGGACTCCTCATGTTTTAATCATGTTATAATGATAAAAAATTGTTACTCCTATTTAATCTATCTCATATCATGTGTAGATGTGCTTGGTTTCTTCATGATTCAAATAAATTCTCTCAAGATCTTGATTCCTATAAGTCATGACTGATTATTATAAACTATATTTAACTTTGGTCTATAATGATTTATTTTATGAATGATTATGTCTAATTAATTCTGGGAATATTACTGCTTAAGTGTATATACATATATTTGGCTAAGTCTGAGAAATTGTGAGTTTACCACTGGTTCTGGTTTTCAGGAAATGGACCCTAAGTCTGAGAATCCATGAGTCTGCCATCAGTTTTGGTTTTCTAGAAAAGGGCCCAGACACCGTGAATAGACACCGTGACCCAGACACTGGGACCAGACACCATGACCCAAACATCGTGACCCAGACACCGTGACAAGATACAGTGACCCAGACACCATGACCCATACACCATGACTAGACACCGTGTTCCCAACACCGCATATATGCTACCAGTTCTTGATCTCTATAAAACTATTCCATCATAACAATCTCACCACTCAAAGGAAAAGGAGAATACACCGTTTCATGGTGACACTGTTTCCAAGTGACACCATTTCTAGATAGACTGTGACACCATTCTTTAATCTATTTTTGTCATTTTTAATTTAATTTCTAACGGTCATATTTGAGTCTTTTAAATGCACTGAAATAATTAATATTTCTTTGTAGACATGTCACCTGACAGTATGAGGTACGAGGTGTTGAATACATGCATCCTGTCGGCTTCAACACATGCACTACAGGAATAAAAAGAAAAGTATTTCCCTGAAACAAAAAGGTGGTGGAGCAGCAGAAGTGTGAGCATTCTTGAGAAAATATCTGGCACATGCAACAAGATAAATCTAAAGAACTCACGAAGTATTAACAAATCCAAAATCTGGGATACCATAGATCAGAGTCAAGAACATCTTCATAGTACAAACTCCACAAAGAACACGAGCCAGATCTAACTGGAAACCAGAGCACCAGACTTGCGATACTCTGTTTCTCACAAGAGGACTTGATACTTGCATATGATTCATCCAAGAAGTCTAGATCTATATTGAATAACACTTAGATAACTTCTAAACTTATTTTACCATCTTTGATCTATTGTGTATTATTCTTAGCTTTCGAGCAGTGTGTTTGTGTCTGTGTTACAACACACACTATCTCTTGCACTAAACTGATAGATACAAGATATCCTTTCTCTTATATCTCTTTACACTTTTTTACTCACATGGATAAGTTTGGAACAGGTCCCTCTGTGACCTGGTAGTTTATACGCATGAAGAACGATGGAAGAGGTCGTGTGACCTGGAAAGTCCTGTGCATTGTTGTTTACCCCAATCCAGGGTGTGGATAATGTTTTTTAATAAAAACTTCTTGGTGGAAGGTGTTCACCAAGTGGAGTGGATTAGGTCTCTTCTTGAAATGGAACTACATATTTTATATGTGCTATGTTGTTTAGTTTAGTTTTCTCTATTTTACTGTATAATTCACAAATCAATAGATTTACTTTGATAGTTAATATTAGACATATGTTATAATTGTTTTTCCTTTATCAGAATTGATTCAAAAGTAATATCAATAACTGATATTGATATTACTGAGAATTAATCAATCTTCTGAGAAGTTATTTTAATAGTCAAACTTTCATTATCATATTATCTTGATTAACTGGTCTGTATTTATTTTTATTGGGGAACCTTTTAAGGAAAATTTTCAAACTGAATTTTTTATATATACTATATTCACCCCCCTCTTGAGTACTCTACTCCGACCAACAATATTTTTATGATAACTGGGTTTTTTAATATGTAATTTTATGATATAGTTAAGTTACTTTATAAAAAATTTTCTAAGATGGTATCCATTGAAATAGATGGTGAAACTACTTTTTCATTTGATTCTTTATAAAAACCTAGAAAATATGATATTGAAACTAAAAAGTGATTTTTATATTAAATTGTGGAATATGTTTTTGAAATTAGGACAAGATTATAGGATTTATGTAATAAAATTAAGAGATTCATTTTTAAAATTAATTAATGAAATGGTTATCTTGGAATTTAAATATTGCTTTGAAATTTATTATGAAGTTTTATTTTTAAATCTAAGATTAAAAACTAAGAACGATATGAATTTAAAATAGATTTTTGATTTTTAATTGGGTTTCAACAAGGATTTTATAATTGAGTGTTATGTATGAAAATTTAAATATGGTGTAAAATGAATAGAGAAAAATCTACAATTAGATTTTGTATTTCAGTGTCAGGGAACATGGCTCATGGTGGGTCGCAGTCCAGGATATCATGAACCGAGGTGATTAGTTGTTTTTGGGATTGATATGTGTTTTCAAATTTTGAACTTGGGGTTTTAGTTTATGATCATTTGAATTTGAATTTAAATTTTTAAATGTTGGGTTTTGGTTTTTGAATTTTGGAATGTAAGGTTACCACTTAACCTTAAAGTGTCTTTTAGAAAATAAAAAAAATGGATTTGGAGTTGTGTTAATATTTTTTTGAGTGTGGTAAGAATTTTGATGGTGGTTGTTAAGACATAAAATTGTTAAAATGATAAGGTGTTTTCATATAAATTTTAACATTTTGAAATATTAACACGTTTAGAGTGCATTTGAGGGAAGAAAATAGTTGAAATAAATCATAAATACTACAACCAATGGATATGAAAATTGTTATCCAAATTTTAAAGAATTATAAAAATATAACTCATGAGTTTTTAATGTCATTATTTTTATTGGGGTTTATTGATTTTTTATGTTATATTTTTGTTATTATAAAGTTGTGATTAGTCTTCATGTGATTTTATTTGTTATAGGGATACTGAAAACTAAGGATTTGAGAGATTCTAGGGGTTCAGTATCACAAGATACATGGGAGATGACATAGAGTTCACTTGCATCATTACAAATAACAACTATGTCATCAAAAAGTATAACAATAGTATAATTGAGTATATTAATGAAACAACTTATTAAATTGGTATTATTTTTGAATAAATTAGCATAATAACTTACTACACTGGTTGGAAAGGACACCCCTTCGACCCCTGTGGTATCATGTGGGTTAACAGATGTGATCTCGACCTCTTCTACTATTGTTATTGAATTATTTTATTATATTACCTCTATCCTTATGTATGAGAAAGGATTATCTTCCTTCATGAATACTAGGGGAGATTCATCCTTAAATAGTTAAATGATTATTAAATTTATTGGTTAAAAAGATAAAAGTAGTAATATAATGTAGAGAAACACTAACACTAAAAATGTTTGGAGTTTCATTGACAAGAATGTAATTGACCCATTTGATGTATTTGATTTTCCCATCGAGGATGCTGTGGACCTTTATAGGCATATTCTAGGACACATATCTTGTGAGAAAGAATCCATTTCCATAAATTTTTCAAATTAAAGGTATATTCCATTTTATTTGAATAATGGATTGTTTAATAAGTAAATAAATATATAATAGTGATTATAAATTCAAATGTAATAAAATTTAATAATGTTAATTATTTATTAAAATTATAATGAATTTAATATATATATATATTTTATTTTATTCCGTTTTAAAATTATTGATGTGATTTCATGACCATGTGTGTTGAATATGTTGAGAAATAAATGGAAAAATTTTATATCATGATTATGGAATGAATTTAATGAAACCAATTTGAGATTCAAAAAAAATGTATGAGAAGGTCCTTGAATGCATCCCAATGGACCAGTGAAAGATATTTTTTCACCACCAAAACACCGAATCACATAAGGAATTTTATGAAATTCTATTTTATTAATATTATTCGCTTAATAAATTTTGATGTTTTACTGATGTATGCATTTTTTAAGAGAAACATTAAAAAAAATGAAAATTCAATGGAAGTAAATAATTATGCACACATAAGGTCTAAAGAGTTTTGAGGAATATATTTGGAATGATACAATTTCATTTCATTCTATATTAATTTATAGGACTTATAATCATTTTATTTTACATGACTTGACCCACTGGGGCCCTTCCATGGTCAACAGTAATCCAGATGTGCCATCGTAATCCCACCTTCATCAAACCAGTGGATTATGTCCAACACTTGATAGGAATGTCACAAAAATTAGTGGCCTTTAATTAATACACATATACACAATTAAATACTCCAATCATACAATAATAAATAATAAGAATATAAATAAACCAAATGATGAGTAAAAATGCATACAAAAACCTCTACAATCCAGAAAAGTGAAAAATAATACATATCCAAGTATGAGAGGGTAAAAATATACACCCAAAAATAAAATGGAAACCCAAACTAACAACTAGTGAGGATATGGGATCACTTCTCATGATCTCCAATCCAACAACTGACTTCAATCATCACCACCAAGCACTACTACACTCCACTGACACCAGGAACACTATAGTTATCATTTAATGACATGTTATCTGCATAAGACACACCATGTGTGAGAAATACACCAATTAATGGGTGATTATATACATACCTAGTAAGACACGTCAAAAACCAAAATGAAAATGAAAAAACAATATTCATCTCAACCAAAAAAAATAAAGGGGTGAAAGGAGATCTAAAAGACAGATATGCTCATAAAAAGATCCAATTCATAGAGAAAGGTATCAATTTCCAAATCTAGCTAAAGGTGATGAGTTTTCCCATAGATCCATGAATTAGTGCTATATAAAGCCAATAACTCAACACAACCTCTCCAGATCAGAAATGGGGGCCCATGCTTCACTGAGAGAATATCACCATTGATGAAATACTAACCCCATTGGGGGACCCACACCCCACTAGAGGTCTTGGAGAGGGGGATACCAACTATACATATAGTGGTCCCAAAACTTGGGTGAGTATAGGGATCCATTTACCATATATGTACCATGGAATTTTGTGACACATACCCTAATATAACCCTCCCATTAGGGGGATACTGAACCTGATTTCAGCCTATATATGATGCATAAACTTTTTTGTCACCTAATCCATTGATGAATGGAGAAACTTTCATGCACTATCTTGCACCACATATTTTTTATCTAACCAAATTCCACCATCACACCCCATAGATAATTATACTTAGAAATAAATACTTTTAAGTCCTAATCTAAGCTTGAGGATATGGATATAGTTAGTGGATGCTTCTTAGAAAAGGTCATGGCATGTCCTTTAAGGTAAAAAATGTACGACTAAGTAAAATCCCTATACATATACTACCATCTTAGACTACATAAAATGATTCATATTCACTATGTGTATGTTTTGGAACACAACTTGTAGGACTATAAGTAGAACATTATTGTAGACGCCGAAAATCGCTCAAGGGCTGAAGGAGGTTTTGACAGGACAAAGAGAAGACATATTTTGACCCGGTGATCCATTCTGGGGGGCCCGGAAGGGCTGCATGAGAAATTCACAGTTTTGTGCGAAAAAATATATCATACACAGAAAATCGTGGGATCTGAGGAAGTTTTCCGCGTAGGTGCGGAAACTTCCACACCACCGACCGCGGGAGAGAATCATTGCACACGGCCACCCCCGTGCGGGGGAACTTTCGCGCTACCAACCGTGGGCATGGAAAATTGCGCATGGCTTCCCCCACATGGGAGAACTTTCGTGCTGCCGACCCCGAGCGCAGAAATTTGTGCGTGACCATCCCCACATAGTGGAACTTTCGTGCTGCCAACACAGGCGCACCATCTTTCGCATGGACTGGTTGCTGCGTGGATCCAATGACCTTAAGCACCTATAAATAGAAGGGTGCCCCTTCAACTTCCGAAGGCTGAAGAATCTGAACTGTCTCCCCTACATGAAATCCACCTATTATTCACACAAAATATGACTTTTAGGTATGGGATTTTTCATGATAGGTCGCCCAGGGGTCCACCTTCGCACGAGCCCACTCGGGATTAACCATCATCTGAATCCCTTCGAGTCCCATCCCATGCGCGAAATCCCTTCCAATTGCGCACAATCAATTATGATTGCATGAAATACCTTCTAATTACGTGCAAACCTTATTCCTTGTGTGTAATCCATTCCAATTGTGCAGAACTTTTATTCCTTGCATGCAATCTCTTCCAATTGAATGCAAAACCGCAGCCCAAATTTGCACGCCAATCCTCTCTAATTGCGCGTCGACCCAGTATTTTCCACACAAGTGTCTCAATTTCATGCCGACCCAGCATTTTCAGCACAAATGTTCCATTTTGCGCACAAGACTCCCTTTTTGTGTGCACATGTTCGATGTATCTCTTCCAGATATCATTTTCGAGTGCCTCCCATGCCCAAAACATCTACGGCACACACCGTTTTCCCATACAACCTTATAGGCTTGTACGATGTAACTTTACAGTCCATTACGTGGTGTTTCACATTGCGTTGCTTCACCTCATGTTTCTTCGCATAGGCATGCTAACAACTATTGTTTCTTCACGTAGCCACACTAACATGGACCCCCAATGGGATGACCTCTCGACACCCCCCATCCACGGAATTATATATTCCTTCTTTCCCTAAAGGGAGGGAGAGTATTGGTTATGTATGTCCTAGGGGTGGGGAGTGAACCCGCCTCATCCGAGCTACAAGACATTAAACTGTCAGGAACCATCGTCCTTAGCACATGATGTTAAAATGTGACCATGCCCCGTGTGTCAGACGTAGGGTTCCCCCACCTTAGACATTATTCATTCCCATTGGTCTCTACAAGAGTGAGATCATTCCTCACATGGAATGAGATCCTCTTTATCAGAGCGGATTATGTCCACGGGGAAAGGGAAACCACCTTGGTGTAAGCCCCTATCTTTTCTTGCAGGAGGTAGCACCCCTGCTCCTCCTATCTTCCTGGGTGCCAAGTCCCTCTCCCACTGGGCTTTGTCACCATCCATGACTCTATCATAGAGTAAGTCCCAATCTCCATCACCTCGGGCTGCTAACTAGGTGTAAGCCTTTATTTCCTCTTTGGGACGCTAATCGTGTGTAAGCCCCTATTCCACTTCCCACAGACGCACCTTCCATGACATGATCGTCAGGTCTTTGATGTCTCTTGTTTTTCACACCGAGAATGACTCACATGGGCTTAGAGCAAGCATCGACCATGACATCCTCTCTGGGCAGCCTAGAGTGTATGTCCCACACACCCCACCTAAACTACAAGGTCTTTGATCCTTGCCAAGGCAAGGTATGTAGGAAGCCTCCCTAAGGTTCAATCCCACCACCCATTGTTCGCTCCGACCCCCTTCACGTCGTTTTGTCCACGTCTTCCCAAACTATGTGGACTTTGTTCCTTGCCAAGGCAAGGCACATAGGAAGCTTCCATGAAGTTCAATCCCAACACCCAATGATCCCTACCATCTTCACATCAGTTCACCCATTCCATCCCAAACTACGTGGACTTTGATCCTTTCCAAGAAAAGGTACATAGGAATCCTCCCTGAGGTTAAGCCCAACACCCAGCAGTCCCATCCATCTTCACATCGGTTCCCACTCCATCTCGAACTACGTGGACTTTGATCCTTGCCATGGAAAGGTACTTAGGAAGCCTTTCTGAGGTTCAAGACCAACACCCAGTAGTCCCGACCATGTTCATGTCGATTCCCACTCCATCATGAACTACGTGGGATTTGATCTTTGTCTCCTAGACATGGTACGTATGAAGCCTCCATGAGGTTCAACCACATCCAATGGTAAGCCATTGTCAACCCCATTCGACAGTAATCCATTGTCAGGTGAACTATAAGGACTTTGATTCCCTACCACAAGGATACGTAGAAGGTCTCTTCAAGACTCAAGCCCAATATCACCATCGTCCTCAAGTCTACTCCATATTATTCTCCACCCACTTCACTTAACCATCCATCATTCATTTTGGTTCTTAACCGGGCCACCACATCCCGGTGGGATCCTGAAACCCCATTCCCCATTCACATCAACAATGATCTGGTAGCTAACCACGCGTTAGACCCAACATCAGTGTTCCCTCTGGGGGTTGCACTCACCTGATCCACTCTAGTCAGTGTTCCAATCAGTCCAATCCATCTCCTCTAGATGTTAAACCGATGACATACCCTGTGTTAAACATAGGAAGCTGAGGAAAACCTCAGATACATGCCGATGGGATAAAATTCCCAGCATTCGACGTGGGATGCCTCAGTCTTATGCACCCTCAAGAATCCCTATAATAAGGGGAAGAAACCCAGATGCCCCAGTGTTCCAGTGTCCAGACATGCCAGTGATGTTCAACATGACTACTCCACTGACCGAAGGTTGCTGCCCAGACCAGACCCCTTGGAATGTCTTGACAGAATTAGTGTAATTAATTGGTGTCCATGATGATATGGCATTAGGAAGAGTTTCATGAACAACATCATAAGTCTATAAGGGGGATTTGGATTAGGTGATGAGTTCTGAGGAGGAATCCATGGAAGGAAGAACTGACATACCATCATCCCGTTTCGATCAATAAGCAAACTTTCCTGAACAAGGAACAGATGTCGCCCACCTTTGGAAAGCGGAAATGCAGGGTAACAAAACCGCACCTTTCGTCCTCGAACAGACGGACGCACGTGCCCCGATGAAAGCGTTGGAAATATAAATGGTGAACCTGATGTGAAACTCTTCTCCTAAATATGGAGATTAGTAGCATTCAAGACATCAATGGATTAGCATGTCACTGGATCCAGTAATCTAGCACTAGGTCCCGCCAAGAAAATAGCAAGCCTGGTGTGAAACTCACTAGAAGTTGGGGCTGTCGAAACGTTGGGATTCCCAATCTGTGATGTTGTCAGCGTGGATCCCTCTTAACAGTCATGGAAGATAGAATAACGCTGGGGAAATTGTCGTCGATTACCTTTTTTTCATTCATCACTGATGCGTTAATCACCCATGCTTTTAGGAACCAAGCTACTGCACCCGGAGCTCGATCACCACCTGCCCACCGACGCAGGGGTAGAGGCCGTATCAACATGGAAGTCCCGCATGGTTCCACCTCTTCTATGACGGTCTCAACCGCCATGACTAATGGGAGCCTCTGCCCCATATCTCTCTCAGATTTTATCCAATGAAGGGTGATTAATGACCTTGTACGCTGGTACGAGGAGGAGGGTATTATCCCGACTCGGGATATGGCCCACCTGGATTTAGAGACATTTGTGCCTCATCATCAACGCTGCCCCCGAGGGATGTGAAGGGAGCCACTGCTCCACATGCCAACATATAACTGTTTCAGGAGCCTCTCCCTAGAACGTCTCGATGACTCCTTTCCCTATGCCGACGAGGTAGGGGATCTTCGGGTCATCCTATCCAGGATCCCATTCCAGGGGATCCCAACAAGGGCTCCCAACAGGCCGCATTAGCACTTCCATCCAGTCTTACTAGATGAAAAGCAGGTAAGCCATGTACCTATTCCACTAGCTTCGGTCCGTCTATCCCAACGCCAGCGTCAGGCACAAGCCAAAGAGGACGTCCGCTAAGGGGCATCAACATTAGCGACTAATGTGGCTCGAGCTACTGCTGACGCATATCCCCAACTCCCTGTGTACGCTGAACATGGACATTCATATGCCCGACTGGGATCGAGGCCCCAACCGCCCCATGGGAAGGCTGGGTCAACTCTCTTGGTCACCGACACATGCAGTGGCCGCCGTGGACTAACCCGAAACGATTCCACCTAGTAAGAAGGTCCTCCCCGTACCTCTACCATGGAGAACACAGGCCTTCCCTGCTTCCATTCTTGACATGGAGGTCCACACCATGCCACCTTCAATCGAAATGAGGATCCTCCCCGCGGTAGTGACACTCAGTATGGAAGTCTCTCCCGTGCCCACTACACTGGATATGGAGTCATTATTCCTGCCATAGACCGTTGGTATGGGGAAATTTCACATATGGTCACTCTTCACCGTGGGGACCGTCCCCGTGTCCTCATAGTAGCTGGTGAAGGTCCTCCTCACCTCAGCAACCAGAGGGGTGAAGGCCAGCCTCGCCTCACCAGTACCCATCACAGAGGTCATACCTGTGTTCAGCTAGACCAGTACAAGGAACCTCCTCATACTGATGTCACCAGGGGAAACAATCAGGGAGGTCCTCCCCATACTCCTAATAGCTCCAGTATAGGTCTTAATCACTCCAGTACTACCCACGAAGGTCCTCTCCATGTCCCATTTGACATCTGTCATGGTGGTCCGCGCACCCTGGCTTGCTCAGGCAGAAACACTCTTCGCCCCAGAACCATTATGGCTGAAAGAACTCCTTATGTCAGAAATCTTACCAGTCCAGAAGATCCATCCAGGGGCAGGAAGGTAGGTCATCACCACCATGAGAATAATTCTGGGAAGGTTCGGATAGATATCAAACAAGTCTGCTTCTCAAAATCTGAAGCAGAATACGACTCATTGTGGGAACCCTCCCCTCGCTCATCCGAGTCAAGGGATGGGGCATGAACAAGGAACATCAGCCTAGTACTTCCAGAATGCGAGTTCTATCGGATTCCTGCCACCCCCCATAAGTATATCCAGGAGGATGAAAATTTGGAAACCCCACAGGTTACGATCATGAAATCACCACCGTCATCACCAGAAGCACTCTCTACCTCGACTAGAGATCACGAAGAGCTTTTTTGAGGACTAATGGTGGGCAAGTAGCAGTGCGGCCTATCTCCAGTATCCCTAGCCCCTATGCCAGGAACTGCGGCTATTAGTCCAACCTACGATGATGTGGTGGCTAAGTCGTTACAATCTTCGGAGGACAGCTCAAGATGTGGCAGTTTGTCAGCTCGCTCGCCGTACTCTCCACCAGTCAGCCTACCGTCCTAGCGGCCTGCTTCGGTACCGCTACCCGTTTCTTCATCCGCCCCCGGTTAATGTATGGGTTAATGAAGGGACAGACCCTGATTCTGATCCAAGGAGCTTATGTAATATCCTCATAGCATACCACTTCCCTAAGATGTTTTGGCCCATGGCGGCGCCGAATTTTTGCGCACCATAATCCCTCACCCCAGAGGACCTTGAGTGTTTCTAGCAAACCCTCTGGGTGATGCAATTTCACCTTCATCATCAGCAAGTGGTTTATCCTAGGAGCTAAGAGAATTTTGAAGAAATTGGTGAGAAATGTCGTCTAGTTGATTTGGCCGCACTCCCTATGGCCCAGCACCCCGATTCACCAGACCACTGTAAGTCCCTCCAACAATAATGCATTAATATTTTCAAGGTACTCCACAAGATTATGAAGGAGTATTCCCCCCATGTGCAAATCTGTGGATGGGGACAATATACTACCCTCCTCTTACGTCCTATATGACAAAAGTCCGACTTTCTAGGTGATATTGAGGACATTCCCCCAAGAAGGGTCACAATCAACATGGCCAACATATTGGATGAGGAGAACGAGCTGGAGCTTCTTGATGGGGACTTACCCCCTAAGGGCGTTCCACCACTAATGGATCCATTGGGAAGAGTTACTCACCAATTGGGTAATCTACTATGTCTCCCTGCACCCATCGAGGCATTGGTTTTTAGTCGGAATCTCAGTAAGGGTAAAGAGCACCTCAGAGATACCAAACACTCTGACTTGTCCGCCTCAGTGCAGAAGATGGAGGAGGACCTTGAGAAGGCCTCATTACGCCAACGACTTTCCAAACCGAAAAAGTTGGCTGATGACCTCCAAGATGAATGAAATATAGAACAAAATCCAAATTACGGGGATCCACGACCATTATAGCAGGGGCAGGAACAAATTACCCTTGATGAGCTGCCTCCAGGTGACCCTGACCATCCTGCCCCCATAGATAGGGTTGAAGACAGAACTTACGGAAAGAGGGTGTGGTATGTCTCACCAAACCCACTGGAACGACGCAAAAATACAAGGAACCTATCTCGAATTCCCCTATTTTCCCCTCAGGTCGCTCCACCGGCTGCTCTGTAACACCCCAAGATTTCATAGTACATTATTTTTTCAAAGTAATGCAATAACGTACACTATACGCAACACTGAGTTCAAGCACACCACGACTTACCAAACCAGCAGTTCAAAAGCGGTTATGAATAGAATTAACTGAATTTTGAACTTTATATAATCCTTATAATTTTAGAATCCATATCATGAGCTTCTTAGACACAATTTAAGAACAAATTCATTTTTTTCAGATAAAAGAATTATTTTTCAAAAAAATGAAATTTTACAGCCTTTTAATGGGGAACCCTTTTTAAATCCAATATTTGAAACTTCTACATATTAAATATGAAAAAATAAAATTCTTCTTTAGAATCAAGACATAAGAATTTAGTTTCAATAAATTTTTGGTGTTTTTCTGATAACTTTCATATTTGGGTGAATAGTGAAAAATACTATATTTTAACTGAAAACAACTTTTTTAATCAAAATAATTTATAGTGCTGAATTATACATTTTAATGGTTTGGAAGTATAATTAGATTACATTTTTACCATTTAATCCAATGATTGTCATTTTAAGCAATTTCACTTTAAAATTGGACATAAACAAGTGTCAATCTTTTGAAAGTTATTATTTCTAAAAAATACGCTTTTTTGGTTTTGACAACGGGAATTAATTTTAAATTAATTAATGAAACTTATATGTTTTTAAATTGGTAAAATTGAATTCATTTTTGAATTCGGAATATCAAAATTATCTTAGGGTAAATTTTTCATATTTTTCTGAATATTTTCAATTCTTGATGAATAGTGAAAAACACTGAGTTATATTTTAAAACCGAATTTTTTATTTAAATAATTTTTTATTTTATTTAAATTTATTTTATGTAAAAATAGATACATTATACCTATATAAGTTTAATTTAATTCATTGGAGTCAGTTTATAATAATTTTAGATATATAAATTTTTTTTGAGCTTTTTACCGTCTTTTACCCACATCCTAGGAGCATTTGCAAATTCACATAAAACTTAATTTTATCGCTTTTGTGAGTTGAATTTAAAAAATATTAGAGCCACAGTTGATATCAGTAAGTAAAATATGGTTTAATAAGATGAAAATATTTTTTTGGTGAATATTAACTTTTTAATTTTATTTACCACAGTTAAAAGTAAATCTGGTAATTAAGGGTAAAAATGATATTATTATTACCCTAACACATGTACTAATTCTATTGGATAAGTATAATTAGACCAAAAACAACCTTATAAATAAAATATGAACCTCTTTGGTCCACTTGTTTTAGATTAGGTCATTTATTATTCTTTAATTCAAAGAAAAGTTAAAAGAGTTAAAATCAAAGTTTAATAACTAAACCATTTTTAATATAGGGTTACAAATAAGATAAATTAGACTATAAATATTATTTTAAAAGATAAAAATATTTCCTACATAATTTTATTTTATTTATATTTTTCAGACATTAAATAATTAAATTTATTTATGACACAATGATGATGCCGAAATTACCGTAATAATGAGAGATTAAAATAATTGATATTATAAATATCTAAATAAATGTAATTTGAGACTTTTTAGGAATTAAAATAATTTTATAGATTAATATGACATATTAGGGTTGGTTAGATGAATTTTGTTTGAAGTAATAATGCTTTTTGGAATTTATCAAAAACAAAATACCAAATAGTGTCAAAATTGACATAAAAGAGTTTTTAAAACAAATATTATATTATTAATTGATATTCTATTTCTAAAAATATATGGTTCGAACAAAAGACTTATATAATGATAGGTGTATCCTTAATGAACCACTTGAGGTTTTCTTGGAAGTATATAGTAATTTTATGAACCATATAATATAAAAATACAAAGAGACATGGTAAATGTCAAACTATTTAACTAAGAGTTAAATAAAAAAGATAAAGTTAATATAGTGACCCAAACCTATCTAAAACCTATTGGTTGAGTGGTTTTCAACCCATACCCACCTTATCCTTTAAATAATCTATTTTTTAGCCATTATAAACCGAAAATTATTTTATTATAAAATAATATTTCTAGCTTTTCCAAAGGTGCCCCCACCCCTCTTATAAAAGGGCACTCCCCCTTCTCTCTAATTCACACATTCAAAGCCATTTGTCTCAGCCAAACCCTACCCAAATACCCTCTCAACTGTCCTACCTTAATCCTAGAGGCCTTCCTTTAGTTACAAATCCAACCTAAGGAGCCATTTGGATCAAATCAAAAGGAAGAACCCGAAAGAAGAGGTAAATATTTCATCACCTCTTTCAAGTTCCTTTCTTCTTCCACTTCCTTTTTCTTTATTGTTTCCATTATAAAATAATAACTCCTATATATTTTATATATTGTGATGTTATTATAAATATGGTACAATCAAATTCATTATTCTATCCATCCTTTGAATGACATGTCACCATACGTACATACATATGACTTACCGTCTCCACGTCGTGGTGTAATTGTTATTCAATACATTATTATTTGGATGGTTATAATAATGACATGTAATTGATGTAAATAATAAATATAAAATGATAATGATTCTTTATATATGATATTCCATCCAATTATATATTATTTTAATATCAAAAGAATGATATTGTTGCTCGTGCGTACGTACGTATTACCGTCTCCAAGAACGCGACGAGATTCATATCCCATCACATCCATTCAAGAATAATTTTAATTAGATGATTAAAAATAATGTTTAATGACTTAATATAATTCTGAATATGAATAATATACATCCTATCCATAACAAACATTATCTACGTAACAAATTATATAAAGGAAAACGAATCAGTTAACACCCGAAATGACGATAATACTCGAAAGAGCATTATTGTGGGCGCCCTCAAATTATTAGTGGTTTTTGGATACTTAGGTGAAACAGAGTGGCTGACTAAGGTTGTCTCTCAAAGGAGGAAGAAAATTAAAACAACTTCTTAAAGGTATTCTAAATGTAAAATAGAATAGAATTAAAAAACTACTTCAAAGGATGGAGGTGGTTGTTTATTGTTTATAAAACATAAAGAAGTTTGTTGGAATAAGATTGCATTTTTTTGTTTTAATTTTGAAATTAAGTTTGATTAAAAAGACACAACAAGAAGATGTTTTTTTAGAAAATATTTTAAAAGGCATAATAAATCTAAATCTAACTATTCATTTACTTATTAATCATTATCATTTAAATCAATATCCACTTAATTATGGTCCCGTAATTTGTTAACCCTTTAACCCTACGAGAGTTAACTTAACCACAAAGAATAAATTACTTAAACCTTAGGCTAGCTTCGGAACACGCAATCACATCACCCTGCTTTGATTATTGTTCTAAGGTTAGATTATGGTCAGTGGTTAATTAGATAACATATCCATTCTATAAATTATGATTAATTGTGTTTATGGATTATATTTTAACCCTACAAATTTATCTCGTGTGGTCTTGTATTACTAATTAAGATCGCGCTCTCACAATTTACACAAAATCACAACCTCGCGTGTTTTTGTGTTAATTGTTCAATTGATTTATTGGTTTCTTATAATTTAAAAACACAATTCATGGATCATATTAAGTGAATTACAGTAGCTCAATGATTCAAAATAATTAAATGAAGAAGGTAGAAGATAGATCGATCACTAAAAAAAACTACTCTTCCATGGGTAGTGTGGTCATCGTGGAGACGTTTTGCATGAGAAAAGGATTGAAAGGGTATAACCCAATCTAATATCTACTCTTGATTCCAAAACAATTAAGAAGACTAAGAAAATAAGAAAAGGTAAGAACACAAAAGATTATTTGAAGAAAAATTCAAGATAAAAACATGAAAGAAAAGAAATACAAAGAGGAGGTGGAAGAGGAGAGCCTTATTGGAAGAGAGGTTTGCACAAAGATTTACTTCTTCCAAGAGTTGAGAGGGGCTCCCAAGAGACAACTTTTTGAAAAAACCTTCCCAATTCCTCGACCATCCCTCCCAAATAGTGAAAACCCCCTTTAAATAGAGTTTGCGAGGGCTAGGGTTACATAACTTTTTAAGTGTGAAATGAAAACTCGGCCAAATATTTTATTCCACGTTGAACCGCATAGTTGACCTAAAAAAACGTGAATTGTCCATCCTTATAGAAGGATGATTTGTTCCAAATGATGTCCTCAAGATGTTATTAAAATTTGGGCTCAATCCAATCCCAGATGAAGAATATACGGCCCAAATGGTAAAGTGATATCCAATCTGGATAGTTCAGTCTAGATTTGTCTTTATGGCCCATTTAATCACGTCATATGCACAATAAAGATCTCAAGTATTGAATAGAATTTTTATCCCATTAATTCAGGAACATAGTTACAAAATTTTAAGTTAAAATAATTTATTGAAAAATATTTATGCCCGAAATACTAAAGTGAATTTTAAAAGGGTAAAACTGGAATTTTCATCAAATTTGTAAATGAATGATCTAATCCCAAATATTCCATAATTGAACATATCTAGAATAATGGGAGGAAATTATATCATTTATTATCAATAAAATATTCAAAAAATAGTGTTTTATCTACTCTCCCACACTTACCCTTTTGCACTCCTGGGAAAAACCTAATATCAAGTAAACATCAATATCAAATCAAAACAAATTTTAAAACACATATAATTGAGATCCATCAATTCCACAACAAGAATAAAAAGATATCACGCCTCATTAAAAAACTTATTTCAAGTTTTCCATTTATATCATTCAATATATTTCAACTTCATTTATCATCTCATGCAAAAAACACCTTCCTCGCTTGAATTTTCTCTTATCACACAAATATCAAATTTTCTTGCAATGTCTTTCTCATCCAAACTCATACAAGGGTCACCATAGGCTTGATGAATTCCTACATTTCCACATGATGTGAGTCAAGTACATATGTTTATCATGAGAACTTTTTAGGGTTCTTCTGTGGCTTTCGATTGGTAGGATTTAGACGTGAGAAACTCTGAGGCTGAAAGAGGAGGGATTGACTCTTTTTGAAGCAAAATTGCATTAATCTAATTTTCACTTAATTATAGTCTCCTCATTAATCCCAATAATATCAATTAAGCTCCATCATCATGAAAATTCATGGAAATTTTACACCATTCAACATTCAGAAACTAAAATTCCAATCTTCTCAAACACGATTTTCTTGAAAGCTCTAGATTGGCACAACTTTCTACCTCAGTTAGAAGATCAAGAAAAGGCACAAATTCACTTATCATGAAAGCTCCAGAAAAGGCACATCTTTCAATATAATGATTTTCTTCAGCATCAAACACATCTCTTCATAATTTAATTTCCCACCCAAAGTATCATAGAATGTGGTAGCACAACACAAGATAGCTTCCCACACACTTATGTTCAACTAGATTATGCAATTTCACTTGAAGAGTTGGTTGGATAGGGAAAATTGGCTTGTAATATGGCTAACCTAACAGGTTTTTCATGGATTATAAGGGATAAAAGGATTAAATGTTCATGGTAGCCCATTATAAAAAAGGATTCTTTAAAATATGGGCTTTAATACCAAACAAATTCCTCAATAATTTAAACATAAGTACCCCAAACCCTCAAGTTTTGACAAAAATAAATCAAATTCTGGTTAAATCAAGCATGGTTTGGTTCTCTCAAGAAGTGAGGTGATTGTAAAGAATATGAAAATAACGGTTCAGAAACCTCACAGAAAATTGATTTCAAATATAAGGATAGTGAGATGTGGCATGGGATTCAAAATTCATTGTACTTTTCATGAAACTACTAAATATTTGAACTTGAAAAAAATTCATTTCAGCATTCATTTTAGCTTAGTTTCAAAGGATAAATTGTTTCACTTATTTATATGGATTTAAAAATGGTTTTTGAGAATCATTTCATCTCAAAATTTCCAAAAACACACAGAAAATTGAAAAATAAACACACAAAATTTGAAAAACACACAATTTTTTTAAAACAGGAAAACAATTGAAATTACTAAACTAAAAGGTTCCCTCCCCCACACTTAAAATATTTAATTGTCCTCAATGTGAACCCATGAGATGATATATTCACATTAAATGTATAATTTTAAATAGTACAAAGATTAACAAAGTTAAAGGGTTAGGAACAGCCTGATGTGCTCAAGTGATGATGGGGTCATGCAGTGTGATAAAATACACTGCATCTATAGGAAGTCCCTCAATGTATCTCTTAAAACATTTCCCATTGACTATAAAGATCCTTCTTGTGTACTATTGTGTGATCTCCACTGCACCATAAAGAAAAACATTAGTCATAACATAAGGACCAAACCACATGGAACACAACTTACCAGGCATCAGCTTCAGTCATGCACTGTAGATAAGGACTTTCTCTCCAACATGAAACTTATTTTGTTGGATCATTATATCATGAGATGCTTTTGATTTTTCCTTGTAGAGCCTTGAGTTATCATATGAAGACAATATAATCTCCTCAAGCTCTTGAATTTGTAGCTTACTTTGGATTCAATCTTGGGCCAAGTCCATGTTGCATTTCTTTATAGCCCAATAAGCACTACTACGAAAATGGTTTTTATCAACGCTCAAAACGAGCTTTATTAGTGCTAAAAAAGCGCTGTAAAGATCAGTACTGATAAATGGGGGTACCCTTTACCAACTCTTACTGAGCGCTGATAAAGGGGTACTTTATCAGCGCTAAAAAAGCATTGATAAAGGAAACCTTTATCAGCACTAAAAACACGCTGATAAAGGTGGAATTTATCAGCGCTAAAAAAGAACTGATAAAACAACCCTTTATCAGCTCTAAAAGGGTGCTAATAAATGTGTGTTTTATTAGCAATCCTTTAGCGCTGATAAAAGCTCCATTTATCAGCGCTATAAAAGCACTGATAAATGCCCTGTGTGCTGCTATGAAAAAATCTGCAGCAGCACACCCGAACACCTGTAAAACAATTCACCATCTTAATAAGCTAATTAGAGCAATTATAACCATAAAAAATTAACACATAAATCATAAGCTAATTAGGCCAAGTAGACCCATACAACATCTATACCCGTACACCATTAACACATAATTCATAAGTTAATTAAGTACATAAAGAATTCAATTCAGAATTCAGGGGGTTGGGGGCTGTTCAAGGGTTTGGGGTGGCTGTCCAAGGGGGGGTAGGGGGTGTCCAGGGGGATGGGGGTGTCTGGGGGGGATTTCCAGGGGGGTTGGATAGTGTCCAGGGTGTCGGGGGGGGGGGGGGGGGCTTTACAGGGGTGGGGGGGGGGGGTGCCCAGAGGGGTGGGGGTGTCCAGGGAGTGGGTTGGTGTCCAGGGGGTGGGGGCAGTCAAGTGGGTTAGTGGGGTTGACACGTACACATCACAAAGGACTCATGGATCATTCTTATAAAAGATAAATACAATCCCAATGCATTTGGTTGGATTTCCATAGGTCAGTTGTTGTTTTCACTTAAAATTGTGTCCATTTTAAACCAAAGGGAGACCCTTTGAGTTCTACTGGCCACACTGTGCCTCATATTGAGGTAGAGATGACTCGTACACATCACAAAGGACTTGTGAATCGTTATACTAAAGGATCAACACAATCTGAATGTGTTTGGTCAGATTTCCATAGGCCAGTTGTTGTTTTCACTTAAAATTGTGTCCATTTTAAACAAAAGAGAGACACTTTGAGTGGTACCGGCCACACCGTGCCTCGTATTGAGGTGGGGATGACTTTTACACATCATAAAGTACCCATGGATGGTTCTTATAAAATATCAAGACAATCCGAGAGCGTTTGGTAGGATTTTCATAGGTCAGTTGTTGTTTTCAATTAAAATTGTGTCCATTTTAAACAAAAGAGAGACCCTTTGAGTGATAGCGGCCACATCGTGCCTCGGATTGAGGAGGAGATAACTCATACACATCAAAAACGACCCGCGTATCATTCTCATAAAGGATCAACACAATCCGAATGCGTTTGGTTGAATTTCTGTAAGTCAGTTGTTGTTTTCACTTAAAATTGTGTCCATTTTAAACAAAATAGAGGCCCTTTGAGTGGTACCGGCCACACCATGCCTCTAATTGAGGAAGGTTGACTCTTATACTTCACTAAGGACCCTTGGATCTTTCTTATAAAATATCAAGGAAATCCCAAAGTGTTTGGTCAGATTTTCATAGGTTAGTTGTTGTTTTCAATAAAAATTGTGTCCATTTTAATCAAAAGAGTGACCCTTTGAGTGGTACCAGCCACACCGTGCCTCGGATTGAGGCGGGGTTGACTCTTACAAGTCACCAAGGACCCTTGTATCATTATTATAAAATATCATGGAAATCCGAATGCGTTTGGTCGGATTTTCATAGGTCAGTTGTTGATTTCAATTAAAATTGTTTCCATTTTAAACAAAAGAGAGACCCTTTGAGTGGTACCGGCCACACCGTGCCTCATATTGAGGCGAAGGTGCCTTTTACACATCACCAAGGACCCTTGTATAGTTATTATAAAAGATCAAGGCAATCCGAATGTGTTTGGTCAGATTTTCATAGGTCAGTTGTTGTTTTCAATTAAAATTGTGTCCATTTTAAACAAAAGAGAGACCCTTTGAGTGATAGCGGTCACACCGTGGCTTGGATTGAGGAGGGGTTGACTCGTACATGTCAAAAAGGACCCTTGGATCGTTTTCCTAAAGGATTAACACAATCCGAATGCATTTGGTCAGATTTCCATTGGTTAGTTGTTGTTTTCACTTAAAATTGTGTCCATTTTAAACAAAATAGAGACCCTTTGAGTGATACCAGCCACAATGTGCCTCAGATTGAGGTGGGGTTGAATCTTAAATTTCAAAATGTACCGATGGATCGTTATCCTAAAGGATCAACACAATCCGAATTCGTTTGGTTGGATTTCCGTAGGTCAGTTGTTGTTTTCACTTAAAATTGTGTCCATTTTAAACAAAATAGAGACCCTTTGAGTGATACTGGCCACACCGTGCCTCGGATTGAGATGGTTTTGACTCTTACACATCACTAAGGACAGTTGGATCGTTCTTAGAAAAGATCAAGGCAATATGAATGCGTTTGGTCAGATTTTCATAGGACAGTTGTTGTTTTCAATTAAAATTGTGTCCATTTTAAACAAAAGAGAGACCCTTTGAGTGCTACCAGTCACAACATCCCTCAGATTGAGAAGGGTATGACTTTTACATGTCAAAATGACCCTTTAATCGTTATCCTGAAGTATCAACACAATCTAAATGGGTTTGGTTGGATTTCTGTAGGGCAGTTGTTGTTTTCACTTAAAATTGTGTCCATTTTAAAGAAAAGAGAGACCCTTTGAGTGCTACCAGCCACACCATGCCTCATATTGAGGCAGAGATTACTATTAAAAGACTAAAAGGACCCGTGGATTGTTATAATAAAGGATAAACACAATCCGAATGGGTTTGGTCGGATTTTCGTAGGTCAGTTGTCGTTTTCACTTAAAATTGTGTCCATTTTAAACAAAAGAGAGAAACTTTGAGTGGTACCGGCCACACCATGCCTTATATTGAGGTGGGGATGACTTGTACACATCAAAAAGTACCCGTGGATAGTTATACTAAAAGATAAACACAATATGAATGTGTTTGGTTAGAATTCTATAGGTCAGTTGCTGTTTTCACTTAAAATTGTGTCCATTTTAAACAAAAGAGAGACCCTTTGAGTGGTACCGGCCACACCGTGCCTTGTATTGAGGTGGGGTTTACTCTTAAACGTCAAAAACGTACCTATGGATCATTATTATAAAATATCAAGACAATCCGAATGCATTTGGTCATATTTTTGTAGGTCAGTTGTTGTTTTCACTTAAAATTGTGTCCATTTTAAACCAAAGAGAGACCCTTTGAGTGCTACCGCCCACACCGTGCCTTATATTGAGGTGGGGATAACTCATACACGTCATAAAGGATCCGTGGATCATTCTACTAAAGGATAAATACAATCCGAATGTGTTTGGTCGGATTTCCATAGGTCAGTTGTTGTTTTCACTTAAAATTGTGTTCATTTTAAACAAAAGAGAGACCCTTTGAGTGGTACCGGCCACACCGTGCATCTTATTAAGGCAGAGTTGACTCGTACATGTCAAAAAATACCAATGTATCATTCTTATAAAATATCAAGACAATCCGAATGCGTTTGGTCTGATTTTCGTAGGTCAGTTGTTGTTTTCACTTAAAATTGTGTCCATTTTAAACCAAAGAGAGACCCTTTGAGTGGTACCAGCCACACTGTGTCTCAGATTGATGTGGATATCACTCGTACACGTTACAAAGGACCCGTGGATAATTATCCAAAAGGAACAACCCAATCAGAATGCGTTTGGTCGGATTTCCGTAGGTTAGTTGTTGTTTTCACATAAAATTGTGTCCATTTTAAACAAAAGAGAGACCCTTTGAGTGGTACCGGCCACACCGTGACTCAATTTGAGGTGGGTATGACTCTTACACATTAAAAAGGACCTGTGTATCATTATTGTAAAATCTCAATACAATCCGAATGTGTTTGGTCAGATTTTCATAGGTCAGTTTTTGTTTTCAACTAAAATTGTGTCCATTTTAAACAAAAGAGAAACCCTTTGAGTGATAGCGGTCCCACCGTGCCTCAGATTGAGGAGGGGATGACTCGTACACGTCAAAAAGAACCTATGGATCATTCTCCTAATGGATCAACACAATACAAATGCGTTTGGTTGGATTTTTGTACGTCAGTTGTTGTTTTCACTTAAAATTGTGTCCATTTTAAACAAAAGAGACACCGTTTGAGTGGTTTATCATTTTTGTGGTCTCCTCTAACATGAAAAACATAATCTACATTGGGACAGTCCGAAATTATTGCGATGTACCACTGAAAGGATCGTCCTCAACTGAATTTCCATCAAAACCTTCAGTAGTTTTGGATGATAACGGAACAATCGACCACTTTCAGTTTGCGGGATATGGAACATAAAAAACTTGTACCACTTGTGATTCCATTATAAACTGTTCATTTTTGTACCCTTCTTTACTAAAATCAACTTTCACAAATCCCCATTCATCTATTTTAATACCACTGTTGTTATCAAACCATTTTCTTTGAAAAATCAGCAATTGGAATGTTGTATAATCCAACTCCCATATTAGTTTGATAATGCCAAAGTATGACATATTTGCATAAATTGGATTTTTTCCTTACTACTAGAAACATGAATCACTTCAGCAACTAGTGTAACTCCTCTATTTTTCATGGTACTATCTTCATAATGTTTATCTGTATAGAATGTATAACCATTAATTACATAACCACTGTAAGATAATACATACACACTTGGTCCAGCGGCTAGCCATCGAAGTCGTTCTAAAATTGAATTCATATTTTCATCCAACAGCTTAAAAATATGGTCCTAAAACCATCCTATAAACTGGTGATTATGTGTATTTGATAACCATATTTTAGCCCTTAATGGATCCAAATTCCTAAGAATTTCTTTGTGAGTTTCAATATATGGAGCAACCTCCCAACTGTTATGCAAAACATAAAGATGGGCCTGCTCCCGATCTGTAATACTGATTGTCACAACTTCTCCTCCAGAAATCCCCTCACGCTCAATGCGTCCAGTGTGATGAGATTTCGGGAGACCAATGCTTTCCACATTAGATAGGTATATTTGGTACAAAATTCAATGGCTTCCTCAACAATATATCGCTCCACTGTACAACCCTCTGGCCGACTGGGATTTTTGACATACCCTTTCAAAATATTCATATACCGTTCAACAGGATACATCCATCTATAGTGCACAGGACCACAAAGTCGAATCTCTCTCACCAAGTGAATCATCAAATGAACCATCATATCAAAGAATGTTTGCGGGAAGAACGTTTCTAATTCACATAATATGATGACAATTTCTTTTTCCATAGCTGGAAATTTCGCCGGGTCTAAAACTTTTCTACATATAGCTTTGGAAAAGAAACAAAGTTTGGTTAACATATGACGGACATTCTTGAAAAAATGCAATGTAAAGCTATACAAATTAGATCTTGAATCAAAAAATGGAAATCATGTGATTTCAAACCTTTTAACTTCAAATCATTCATTGATACAATGTTCTTGATATTTGATGAATACACCTCTGGAACCTTTACATCATTGAAGAAGTATCAAAACTGATATCTCTCCTCCCTAGAATGAGTATAAGCAGCTGGAGGAAGAAACATTCTATTTTCACCCTTCACGGGAGACAACTCTTCTCATATTACCATGTCAACCATATCCAACCTTGACTTAATTCCATCTTTTGTTTTTCCAGGGGCATTTAGCAATGTTTTGATAACACTGTCACATACATTTTTTTCCACATGCATCACATCAAGAAAATGTCTGACGTACAAACAATTCCAGTATGGTAATTCAAAAAAACTGATCTCTTTTTCCAACCGATTTTTGTAAGGTTTTTCGAAAATGGTTTACCAAAAATAGTATTCATATCTTTTACTTTCTCAAACAACTGATCACCTGTTAGTGGAGACGGTGCTGTGCATTGTTCTGAACTTCCATTGAATGATGTCGTCCAAGCTCAGTACTTATGATGACAAGGTAGAAATCTACGATGTCCTAGAAAAATAGATTTCGATGAATGTTTCAACCTAATTGATTATGTATCTTCTTCACACATGGGACACCCTTGAGTTACATTAATGCTATAGCCTGAAAAATTTCCATAAGCAGGGAAATCATTTATTGTCCCATACAACATCGCTCTCAATGTGAAGTATTCACTTTTATAAGCATCATAAAACATAACACCTGAATCCCACAATAACTTCAAATCCTCGATCAAAGGATCCAGATAAACATCAATATCGTTACCTGGTTGTTTTGAACCTGATATAATCATAGATAACATGATGAATTTCCGATTCATGCATAACCAGGGTGGCAAGTTATAATTTACCAATATAACAGGCCATGTACTAGGAGTGCTGGTTTGAAAACCAAAAGGATTCACTCCATCTATAGGTAACACAAGATGAAGGTTTCTTGGATCTTTTCCAAATTCAGGATACTCATGATCAATTTTCTTCCATTGAGGAGAGTCGGCCGAATGATGTAATTTCCCATCTTTATTTCTTTTATCTGCATGCCATGACAATTGTCTTGTAGTTTCTTCACTACCATATAGACGTCGAAACCTTGGAATGATTGGAAAGTACCACACAAATTTTGAAGGATTGGATTTATCTTTCTTGTATCGAGAAGCACCACACTTTGGGACGTCTGTAAGTGATTTATTCTCCTTTTGAAAAAATATACAGTCTTTCGGGATGGCATGTATTATTTCAGAAATCGTACCCATCGAGCGTAGAATTCATCTAGCTTCATATGTCCAGCTTGGGAGCTCATTATCTTCCAGGATCATGTTATTCAAGAGAGCAAGTAGTTCTGTAAAACTGGCATCACTCCATCCATTTCCTACTTTCAATTTATACAACTTCAGTACAGCTGACAATGTTGTATACTTAGTGAAACCAGTATACAATGGAGTTTTTTCACAACTCTTTAACATCTCGAACAATTTTGGGCAATCACAGAGTTCATCTTCAATTGTATTTGTCATTTCCTCAATACGATCTTCATCATCATTGAAATCTGTAATCACATCCTCCATACGGTTTTCTTCATTTTCCATATTTGTATTCATATCTGATGATCCATAAAATGCAGTTTTCCAGTAGCTACATTCACATTTTCTCCTTGTTTATTCCAACATTTATAACTCCGATCTATTCCGTGACATATCAAATGTTCTTCCAACTCGTTTGGAGTAATTATTCTAGAATAACAACAACGTAAACACAAAAAAAGGATTTGAGAAGGATCCTTTGTGTGATCCTTTGCAAACTTGATGAACTCTTTCACTCCGTTCTCGTATTCTATTATCAAATGATAAGCATACATCCAATATTTATTCATCTTCATCCTATTTGAATATCAAATATTAGTATTTTTGGTTCAATTACACAAAACAAGACTTCCAAATATAGTATAAGAGAACCAATTCCTTATAAAAATAGAAATTAATAGAGCCTAACCATTAGTATTTATTCATCTTCATTAAATAATATTACTTTAGATTCATTATAGTTTCCTCAAATCACCCCAGACTAAACACAAGAATAATCAAGAATGATAAATCTACCACTCCTAGGTCTCTTCCCTACATTCAATATCATCATGCCTAAATACCCAAATATCCACACATACAAATGTCACAAACACATAAAAAACCATATCCACATTAGAAACAAAGTACCAATATGGATTTCAATCAGGTTACTCGACTCAAGTGGTGGTTTGTAAGAAATAATAAGAAAATATAATAAGTATATAGTCACACATAAATCTCAAACTGGTGTTAATAATCCAATAAACCCAAGGTATCATTCCATCTATCAAAATACTCTGAAGGAACCCATATGAGATAGTAGTCCCAGGTGGTGAAGGTTCCTGAGGAGGAAGGGGTGAACACGAACCTATCAGGTTTCAAGGTGAGGTCACTGAGGTTGAAGGTGGCCCGGTACTCCTACAAGGGTTCATTCCATATTTCAAAAACCATGTACTGGTACCCTAGGATGTTAACCAACTGCTAGTGGAAGTGAAACCATTCCTGATGATCATGCCAAGAAGAAATGGAAACCAAGAGTGGGGAGTGAATCAAAATACCTCAAGAAAGATGAAAAAACATGGTATTTTAGAATAGGTTAGTGTCTTTCATGTTGGATAGAAACCTATCCAATAGACTCCACAAGTAGTGATGGCCCCTACAGTTATTTCACCAGGTGAAACTGTCACCTGAGAAGCTGAGATCAATGAGGCCCTTCCCAGCCATGAACTGAAAAAACTCCATGATGGACTTCCTCTAGAATGGGATTCTACCTTTCCTTTATTTTGGGTTGGAAATGACAGTAAAGTCACCCCCAAAAAACAATGGATGGTGGCCGGGATCGAAGGTATTTTGTTCACTCCAAAGAGATTCCCTTTGAAGAGGGTCATAGCTTCAAAAAACAAAAGTCATAAGGAGGTGTCACCATTGGACACCTTGGTAGTGATGAATTGATTACAATCTTGAACAGTCTCAATAACATATTTATTGTTCCAAAATACCCATTTGTGTCTATTGGAGGGGTCATAGTGTATAAATCCATGCAAATTAACCTTCGAGGAGAATTCTATGATTATTATAGGGTTTTTTCTATTATTTGACAACAACAACAATGAAATTATACTTTTTTATTTTTATAGTGAGGAAGTCTGATTTAACATGGGCACTAAGACCATGAGCATTACATATTAAGATTATAATGATGGGTAGGATAGGTCTATGGCATTGTATCTAGAGCTAGTAGCCTTATTGAAGTGGGAGGATGATCTCTCATTGAGGTCCCTTGATTTTGAACATGTTCATAATCCCTTCTGCTTAGTAAGATTAATATGATTGGGAGATGAGGATCAAAAGGGGCAGGGGAAGGATGGGTAATGAAACTTGGGGGCTAGTGAGGGAGTTCCCTCTGGATCAATAAGTATTTGGAGCTGCATGACAGGCTCAGAGCCAAGGGAGACAGAACAAACACTGCTAGAAAGGGGCCTGGCCACTACAGTGAAGCAGTCAGTAACCTCAGCGAGGGAGAAGGATAGAGATGGAGGTAGGGGTGGCAAGGATAGAAAGCTTGGTGGTCTGGGAATTATGCCATAAAAGTGCACTGCCAGACAAAGTCACTTAGATATCATGAATGAAATAAGGGGGGAACCCCTTGAATAAAATAGGGTTCAAGCATTGGATGACCTAGAAATGCATCAGAACCGGGTGGTGTTGTCCTTAAAGAAAAAGGTTATCCTTCATTCCTTACTTTATGGTGACATGGTGTTGGATCTAAGGGAATCGATGATACCTAGGAGGAATCAATTGAAACTGGAATCCTAGTGTGAAGGACCTTAAATTTTTCATAAATTTCACTCTGATAGTGTAAACTCATTGATCTCCATTGATGATGAGCACATCAATCTTTCCACCAATACTAGGTTTCTCAAGAGATATTTTACATGAATAAACCATACCTTTAGTTTGAGATATATGGATTTTAACTAAAAATCCAACATCCTAGTTATATGTTGTTTCGTGTGGTGTTGAACCGCCACAAGCCCCTTCTCACATCATGTCGTTATTCTTGTATGACACGCCAAAATTTTTGGGACACACCCCCTTTGGTCCATGAATCATGAACATAAACCCTTTTCATCCTCTACGCATATTTCACATGGTGTAGGGACTCTATGGATGGAAAATTCACCTCACCCTCACTATATGTTCTAGTTGGATGATATGAAACCATGTGAAATTTTGGTAAAATATATTCAACCTTAAAATACATTATCATAATACTAATAACAAGATATTAAAATGTGTGTCCAATGTTATCATTGCATGAAGTTAAAAAACATGGTTCATGTCGCTATTGTATGATATAAAACATTGAAATGAATTTATCCTTCAACCGAGAGGGCTCCCTCTTTCTGATGTCGATCACTTACCGCACCATGTTGAAGAACTAAATAAGGATTTATTCCCATTTAATATCATGGGATATCAAGAGATTGAAAAATTATATATCATTGGCTTAGCTCACTTATTGAACTACCTCAACACTTCCATCAATGAAAAAAAGTTTTTCTATCACTCACGGATGCACTCCATCTATTAAAAAATTGTATTCAATCTATTAAAAAAACAAAACATTATGGTCAACCATTTTTTAAAATGTATATTTTTTTTTATAAATGAAAAAATTCACAAGGAATTCTATTTTCCAAACTTAATCTACTTTTATAAAAAGAACAACACACATATTAAAAAATCCGTTTTAAAGAAAATCAACCCATGTCAAACATTCCCCAAAGATTCCATATTTTGATTTATAGTAAAAAAACCATACTAATAGAAAATCCTATAATAATGGAGTAATGATAAAAGAAAAAATAAATAATCAAGGTAAGATAAAAACTAAACTGTAGAAAAAGAAAATAATAAAGGTAATCAATGGGAGTAACTCATAATCACAAAATCATACATTAAAATAATTATGGGAAAGAAACTAATTTTAATTGGAGAAACATAGGATGGTATCTAACCTATAGGTTCTAATGGAAATTGAATCACTCACGGAACACCACTTGGTTATGTTACTAGAAAATCAATATAAATGAGGCCTCTTGGGGACATCAAAAATAGAATCAAGTGATGACCTCAAGGCTAACTAGAGTATAACCCATTTGATTACTCACAAATATAAGGTCTCCCATATACCAACTACCAAACATAAAGCAAATTATTCATCACAATCATCAATAGTAAAATCCCAAAATCAAAAAATGATTTGGAAAACATGCCTTAAACATATCATTAACTTATTTCAGGTATATCTAGAACCTTGTTTTGGTCTCCTTATATTTGGAGATTATATGAAGATGTTTTGAGTGAATTTTGAGAAATTTTGGTGGTTTTGGGGGGGTTTTCATGGTTTGATCATTGTTAGGGAAAATCATGTCATTGGGACAAATAAACAATTCATCCTATGATTAGCCACTACAAGGGGGTTCATAGATTTTTCAGACCGTGCAAAGTGAAGCTGGAAGGGCAGCGGAGGTCCGGCACGTGAAGCTCAGCGGGCGGCGGAGGACTGGAAACATGAAGCTTGAGGGTGGAAGAGGTCCGAAAACGCGAAGCTCAGTGGGCGATGGAGGTCCAGCAAAGTAAAGATCGAGGGCAGTGGAGGTACGGAAACACGAAGCTCAACAGGCGGTGGAGGTCCGATAATGAGAAGCTCGAGGGCGGTGGAGGTCCGACAAAGTGAAGCTCAGATGGTAGCGGAGGGGAGTCGCAGGGTTCCAATACCGCGAGAGCTTTAGGTCGTGATGAAACGAGGGCACTGTGTGACCGAATTTATAAAACAATGGACTATGGTTTTATCAGCACTAATAAAGCGCTGCTAAATCCTTCCTGTATCAGCACTAACATTTTAGCGCTGATAAAGGGACCCTTTATCAGTGCTTTTCTAGTGCTGATAAAGGGTCATTTTATCAGCGCTAAAATTTTAGAGCTGATAAAGGGAGTCTTTATCAGCACTTTTCTAGCACTGATAGAAGGTCGCTTTATCAACGCTAAAATTTTAGGGCTGATACATGGGTTCTTTATCAGCGCTAAAATTTTAGTGCTGATAAAGGGTATCTTTATCAGCGGTTTTTTCTTAGCGCAGATATAAAGTGGCGCTTCCCTTGCCTGTTTTTATAGTAGTGAAGCCCGATGCTCAACCTCAATGCGGAGATGACATGATTTCCCAAAAAACAATCCAAAATGGGGACATACCAATGGGTTACTTGTATGCTATCCTATAAGCCAACAATGCATCATCCAAGTGCTTGCTCCAATATTTTCTATTTGGCTGCACAGTTTTCTCCAAAATTTGTTTCAATTCCCTATTTGAAACCTCAGCCTGGCCATTTGATTGAGGGTGGTATGGTGTTGATGTTTTGTGTGTGACCCCATACTTCTGAAGAAGGGAATAAAAATTCAGATTGAAGAAGTGTGTCCCTTGTTCACTAATGATGGCCTTTGGTACTACAAACCAGCAAAAAATCTGTGCTTTGAAAAATTCCACAACAACATGATAATCATCAGTCCTAGTGGCCTTAGCCTCCACCCATTTACTCACATAATCAACAGCAACCAAAATATATAAAAATCCAAATGAACTAGGAAAATGACCCATAAAATCAATTCCCCATATATAAAAAATCTCAAAGAATAGTATGGTTTGTTGGGGCATCTCATGTCTCCTAGAAATGTTCCAAGTGTGTTGGCAACAAGAGCATGACTTACAAAACACATGGACATCATGGAATAAGCTAGGCCAATATAATACAGAGTCCAAAACTTTCCTATCTGTCCGTTGGGGTCCAAAGTGTCCACCATAATCAAGTGTATGACAAAAATGTAAAACAAACTCCAACTCATGATTAGGAAGACACCTCCTAATAACTTAGTCACTATACATACGCCAGAGGTATGGATCATCCCAAAAATAATACTGAGACTCACTTTTTAATTTTTGGACTTGATGTTTCTTTAAATTTGCAGGGATTTTAGAGGAAACAAGGTAGTTAACTAAATTTTCATACCAAGGATGTGTACCTGAGATGGAATAAAGATGCTCATCGGGGAAAGTGTCCCGAAGTGGTACCTAGTCCAAGGTGTCATCCCCTAGTGCATGAGTAAGCCTACTCATGTGTTCCATCACCAAGTTTTCTGACCCCTTTTTGTCCTTTATTTCAATATCAAATTCCTGAAGAAAGAGCATCCATCAGATCGGCCTGGGCTTTGCATCTGGCTTCTTCAAGGGGTACCTTAGAGCTGCATGGTCATAAAAAAACTACTTTAGAGCCAAATAAATATGAACAAAATTTATCTAAAGAAAATATGAAATCCAGAAACTCATTTTACATGGTTGTGTGGTTTAATTGGGCTGAATATGGTGTCCTCGATGCATAGGAAATAACATGTGAATGTCCCTCCACCCTCTGAGATAAGACAGCTCCAACCATGAATTTGGAGGCGTCACACATAATCTCAAAAGGAATCTCCCACTATGGGGGCTATATGATAGGTGGAGTGGTCAGACACTTCTTTAGCTCATCAAAGGAAGTCCTGCAAGAACTATCAAAAACAAAATCATAATCCTTTTGAAGTAATCGCGATATAGGAAGAGAAATCTTACTAAAATATTTGATGAAGTGCTAATAAAATCCTGCATGCACTAGGAAGGATATAACATCACACACACATGAAGGATATGGTAATTATGAAATAATGTCTATATTAGATCTATCAACCTCTATCCCATGTTTTGACACTACCTGCCCTAAGAAAATTCTATGCTCTACCATGAAATGACACTTTTCAAAGTTCAGGACTAGATTCTTCTCAATACAATGATTCAACACCTTTACCAAACTACTTATAAATTCATCAAATGAAGACCCATACACTATAAAATCATCCATGAATACCTCCATGCAAGTCTCAATAAAATCAGAAAAAATACTCACCATGCATCGCTGGAAGGTACCTGGGGAATTGCAAAGTCAAAATGGCATCCTTTGGTAAGAAAACGTACTGAAAGGACATGTGAATGTTGTTTTATCCTGATCCTCTAGAGTAATAGGAACCTAAAAATATCTAGAAAATCCATCCAAGAAATAATAATGTGTTTTCCCAGCAAGTCTATCAAGCATCTGATGAATAAATGGGAGGGGAAATGGTCCTTGCGACTAGATTGATTTAGTTTCCTATAATCAATACACACACGCCAACTATTTTGCACCCTCATTGGAACTAACTCATCTTTCTCATTTTTAACAACAGAAACTCCATTTTTCTTAAGCATAACCTGAATAGGACTTACCCACTGGGAATCTGAAATGGGATAGATTATACCTACCTCGAGCAATTTTTCAACTTATTTTTTAACAACCTCCAAAAGTGTAGGATTGAGTCTCCTTTGTGGCTGCCTAACCGGTTTAGCCCTATCCTCCAAAATAATCATATTCATGAAAATGGAGGGGATAATACCTGATATGTTAGCCAAGGTCCACCCAATTGTCCTAATGTTCTCCCTCAAAAGATTCAAAGGTTTTTCTTCATGTTCAAAAGAGAGATTGTTAGCAATGATAATAGGTAATTTCTCACCACTCAACAAGTATGAATATTTGAGATTTGGTGGAAATGGCTTGAGTTCCAGTGTAGGGGGTGGTGTAAGGATGGAGACATAGAAGGAACTGAAATATTTTCAAAAATAACATCAATATCATAATATACATCATCAAAATCAGAAAATAAAGCATCAAACCCATCAACATACTCTATAGCCATGTCATAATTAGAGTTCACATGATCAAAATAAGAATATGATTATATTTAAAAATCAATTCTAAGAGAGTATTTTGCATTAGAAATAGGTGTGGAAGTACTCTCAGACATCAAACTAGAACCAATACTCATAATCTCCCTAAGAATAGGACAATCAAAATCCATGTGGTTTTTACTTGGTGGTTCAAAATGGGAGATAACAAATGCAAAATGATCCTCTGAGGGGTACTTCATGGAATCCATAACCTTAAATATCAAAACTTCATCCCCAAATTCTACGGAAATTGTACCCTCATTGACATTTATGATAGTTTTTGTAGTTTTGAGGAAGGGTCTACCTAAGATAATGGGGGGATGAGAACTTACTTGATCATCCTCCATGTTAAGCATGTATAAATATGCTAGAAAGATCATGTCTCTTACACAGACAAGTACATACTCAAAGACTCCCGCTGGATATGTCGTAGCTCTATTTTCCAACTGCACCACTACTCTCATTGGTTTTAGCTCACCAACCTGCAAAGAAGATAATACAGGGTGAGGCATCACATTTATGGAAGATCCCAAATCACAAAGTGCGTCATAATAGTGCAACTCCCCTATGGTGCAAGGGATGGTGAATGTACTTGGATCCCTTCACTTTGTTGGCATTTCTAGAGTTGGTGTAATGAGTGCTAACACATTCCTTCCAAGATTGATCCTTTTATTTCCCAGGATCCCTCTTCAATTGGCACAAAGTTCTTTTAATAATTTCAAATACCTTGGAATTTTCTTTAATGGATTAAAGTAGAGGAATGTTGATCTCCACACACTTGAATGTGTCCAAAACCTCCTTTTTCATTGCTTCTTCAGCCATATTCTTGGTTTGAACAACCCTGTTTGGAAAAGGAAGGGGTTTAGGAGGAACATCATTAATATTTTGCTTACCATTATCTCTCTCCTTGGGTTTCTCATCAGTTGATGCAAAATTGGGATTTTTTGGAGTTGAGGTGAATCCTGGTGGAATGGTGGGTGGAGAAGAATCAATTTTTTTCTTCCCACTTCTCAATGTGATGGCACTGACATTCCCCTTTGGATTTAGAGTGGGTTGGGAAGGTAGATTTCCAGAATTCGTACTTATAAGTTCATGGAGGGTGGTGGAAATATAGCTCACTTGAGTCTTCAACTCCCTCAGCTTCTAACCTTGACTCTTTAGTTCATTATATTGATTAAGAATAATTTTATTTAAAAGGGCATCAGTGTTAGAATCTACCTTTGGTGGGGGATTCCCTTGTTGCTGGCTTGTTGATGCTTGGGCTTCAAATATCCTTTGGGGTTGTTGGAAACCCTGCTGGTAAGGCAAAGGTTGCTGGAAGTTTTGTATAAAGGGTGACATTTTTTGTTCTCCAGAGCCATACCTAATGTCCAATTTATCCTTACACCCTTGGTTTTATATTGGTTCAAAGGAATCAAGCTTCTTTTGGGGATATGGTTGTTGCTACTGATAAGGTCACCCAGGAAACACTACTGCACAATCTTCTGTTTTTTGTAGTTGGGGGAAACATTCAGTTGGGTGTCTTATCTCAGTGTAAATGCCACAAGTCCTTGAAGAAGGGGGTTTGGATGTATTTTGGGACAAATAAATCTGCCTCAACATAGTTTTCAATTCTTCTAACTTGGTATCAATTAAATTACTTTCAAGAGAAAATGAAGTTACCTGATGTACTTCCTTGACATGTGGTGTACCTCGATCACCAAATTTTTGCGAGTTTTGTTCCATTTTTTCAATCAATGCATGTGAATATACCGTTTTCCTGTCCACCAATGCTCCTCCAATTGCAACATCCACCATGCTTCTCTCTATAGGTGTGATTCCTTCATAGAAGTATTGTATGAGGAGTTGCTCACTGATTTGGTGTTGTGGGCAGCTTTCACACAACTTCTTGAATCGTTCCCAGTACTCATACATTGACTCCCCTTGGGCTTGCTTGATCCCGGAGATCTCCTTCCGAATGGATGTGGCCCTTGATGCTGGAAAAAATCTCTGCAAGAAAAGACATTTTAAATCATTCCAACAAGTTACATATTCAGGTTGTAAATAATACATCCAGTCTTTCGCAGCTCCATCAAGTGACAATGGGAAGGCTCTTAGTTTGATTTGATCTTCTGAAACATTTCTTGGTTTTAAGGTTGATCAAACCACATTAAATTCTCTAAGGTGTTTATTGAGATCCTCACCAGAGAGGCCGTGAAATTTTGGAAGCAGGTGAATTAATCCAGATTTCAGTTCAAAGTCCGATTTGAGATTTGGATATGCAATGCAATTTTTTTGATAATTAATATCGAGTTTATCCAATTATCGAATGGTTCTATTAAGTTTATTTCCATTATTTTCAGCCATTGGTTCTTTTTTTATGGTTGAATTTGAATTGATTTCACTTTCAATGTTATGATATTGGAGTAATTCTACAACTGGTTGAATGTTGAAACTTCCCGTAGACTGAGAATGTTTCATTCACACCCTAAGGCTGTGTTCAATCTCAGGGTCAAGATCTAATAGATCTTCAGGATTATTTCATGTCATAAATCAATGAAAGATGAAAATAAAATAAAGAAAAGTGGACAATAATAAAAAGAAAATAAGTTTGAGTTGGTCCGATAAAAATAAAAGAAGAGAGTAAGAGAAAAAAAACATGAGAAAGGGGAATGAAGAAAGAAAGAGGAGAAGAAAAGAATGAAATAAAAAATAAAATAAATACCTAAATTGGTTTAATAAATTACTTGCCTCCCTTGAAACAACGCCAATTTTAAAGAGCGCTATTGTAGGCACCCTCAAATGATTAGTGGTTTTTTGGTACATAGGTGAAGCAGAGTGGCTGGCCAAGGTCGTATCTCAAAAGAGGAAGTAAATTAAAACAACTTCTTAAAGGTATTCTAAAAGTAAAAAATAATAGAACTAAAACACTACTTGAAAGGATGGAGGTGGTTTTTTATATTTTATAAAACTTAAAGAAGTTTTCTGCAAGAAGATTGCATTTTTTTGTTTTTAATTTTGAAATGATGTTTGATTAAAAAGACAAAACAAGAAGATGTTTTTTAGAAAATATTTTAAAAGGAGAAATAGATAAAACTCTACCTCTTCATTTAATTATTAATCATTATCATTTAAATCAATATCCACTTAATTATGATCCCCATATTTGTTAACCCTTGAACCCTATGAGAGTTAACTTAACCATAATGATGAAATTACTTAAACTCTAGGCTAGCTTCGGAACACGCAATCGCAGCACCCTGATTTGATTGTTGTTATAAGGTTAGCTTATGGTCAGTGGTTAATTAGAGAACATATCCATTTTGGAAATGATGATTAATTGTGTTTAGATATTATATTTTAACTCTACAAATTTATCCCATGTGGTCTTGTATTACCGATTAAGATCGCGCTCTTACAATTTATACAAAATCTCGACCTCACATGTTTTTGTGTTAATTGTTCAATTTCTTGCTTAGTTTCTTATAATTTAAAAACAAAATTCATGGATCAGATTAAGTGAATTACAGTAGCTCAATGATTCAAAATAATTAAATGAAGAATGTAGAAGATAGATCGATCACTAAAAAAACTACTCTTCCATGGGCAGTGTGGTCATCATGGAGACATTTTTCTTGAGCAAAGGATTGAAAGGGTAGAACCAAATCTCGTCTCCACTCTTGATTCCAACCAAATTAGGAAGATTAATAGAAGAATAAAAGCAAATAATACATAAGATTATTTGAATAAAAATTCAAGATACAAACATGAAAGAAAATAAATACAATGAGGAGGTGGGAGAGGAGAGGCTTTTTAGAAGAGAGGTTTGCACAAAGACTTTCTTATTCCAAGAGTTTTGAGGGGCTCCAAAGAGACCCCCTTTCGGCCAAACCTTCCAAAATCTTCGACCATCCCTCACATAGACTAAAAACCCCCTTTAAATAGATTTTGTGAGGGATAGGGTTACATAACCTTTTAAGTATGAAATGAAAACTTGGCCAAATATTTTATTCCAAGTTGAAACGCATAGTTGACCTCCAAATCTCGTGAATTGGCAGTCCTTATAGAAGTATTATTTGTTCCAAATCATGTCCTCGATAGTTTTTCAAAAGTTGGGCTCCATCCAAACCTAGATGAAGAAGATACCGCCCAAATGGTGAAGTGATGTCCAATCTAGATAGTTCAGTCCAACTTTGTCTTCATGGCCCATTTAATCCACCCATATGCATGATCCAGCTCTCATGTCCTGAATAGAATTTGTAGTTCATTAAGTCATAAACACAGTTACAAAATTTTATGTCAAAATAATTTATTTAAAAATATTTATGCCCGAAATACTACGGTGAATTTTAAAAGGGTAAAACTGGAATTTCCATCAAATTTGCAAATGAATGATCTAATCCCAAATATTCCATAATTGAACATATCTAGCATAATGGGAGGAAATTATATCATTTATTATCAATAAAATATTCAACAAAATAGTGTTTTATCAATACTAAGATATTTTTAACAAATAAATATTAAAAGATCATATATGATATCATATTAATGTATATGATTCTTGTATAATTTAATAAGAATTATTTCACCATTATACAGGAGGTTAACCTAACCTCGACCAAGTAAAATTACAAGGTAAAGGGTTTCTTATATCACTTTTAATTTTGTGAGATTTCCGTTGTTCACCAATTATTTATTAAATGTGGTGTATTGTGTACTGTCATTTGATATATATATTGTCATGATTCTCTTTATATTCATGGTATTCTGGGATTCATTTGGTTGTTTTTAACTTTTGGCCATATGACTTGATTTATTACAATGAATTAAGGGTTTTCATCTCACTTCCTATTTCCGTGAGATTCATGCCATACTGCCACTATTTCCTTTTGTGTGGTGTATGTACTACCCAATGATTGTATTCTTTGTGTAATATACTTTAATTTATGTGTAATTACATATTCATTTTATAATCCATATTTCATGGGATGTATGTTTTATAAGTTACCAAATTGGTAAGGGAATTTCAAATTTCAATTTTCACTCATTCAGCTTTACGCATACTTCATTGATTATTTTACTCCATGATTATGTGTGGAATCACTATTTATTATTTTTGTAGTAATTTCCACTCCCCTTTATATGGATATACTTTTGATACACATAATCACACCATTGATAAATTCAAAATTCATTGATATGAACCAGATAAGAGTAATTTTAACTCAATCTCTATTCATTGAGTTAAACATCCAATTCATTGGTGTTGTTTTTACAAGAATATGTGTGAATGTTCTTTGATTGATTTACACTAAATATAAAATAATATTGAGTGTATTTATATTTTCCACACATAATTATTTCATTGATTTATCCTTAACCTAAGGATACAGTCTTTATAAGAGATTTCATCTCAACTTACAATCCATTGAGTATTCTCTGTTGTTATGCGCCAATTCACTTTTATTTGGTGTATATACTGTACTTTGACATAGTATATCATGAATCCCTTTATTCTCATGATATTATAAATTTTGGTTACCTCAATTATTTTAATTCAAGTTTCTCTCATTTGGTTAGGAACTCTAACTAAAATATCATTTTAAATGTTTTAAAGATTTATTCTTCTAAATAATTGTCATTAATGTCCATGTTTTAAAAATGGTTTTAAGGATTTATTTATATGGTAATTAAAGTTTTAAAATTAAATTTCCATTTAAAAGTTTCAAATTGGTATGTGACACTTTGACTCAAAAATCTATTTTAAACGGATTCTTGATAAATAGTGAGACTTTTAAATATTTTCAAGAAAAAGGGGGATATTTCTCTCAAATATTTTTGATGATTATTTTAATCTATGTCAATATCATTAATTATTCTATATTGAGGTTGATCTATTAAAATAAAATCTTCCATATTGTATTGAATGAGTTATGTTTGACTATGGATGTGTAATTTTTATACCATTCATGGTTTGTGATTAAAATATTGACATTTCTTATGCTAATTTTAATATGAATGTTTAGATTATGTTTCAAACTTTTCATATAAGGAATGCATTGGACTTAATAAGTGATAGGTGGAGCCCTCTATAGCTCCTCGATGCATCGGTAGGTCTCATGAGACAAAATAGTGTCTTGGAACAAGGCCTTGACAAAATCTTATTTGTAGTCTTGGCACAAGGCCTTGACTATGTGGTTATGAAAGTCTGGAATTATGCATTCCATCATTATGAGAGTGGCTATTGATATTGCATGTGATTATTTGAATAGCAGAATATCCATGTGAATAAGTAAATTAAATTATTTGATTTTATCTTTTCCATATTATGCTGAATTATAAGTTTAAAAGGCTTTTGTTTTAGTCTTATACATTGACTTAAATGTTTATGCTTATTTATGAAAGTTTTCGCTATATTTTTATCTTTACTGAGAATCTAAGCTCACCCCTTTCTATGTTTTATTTTTCCTAGGATGTGAAGAAGTATATTATGACTTACCTACATGGATAGACAATGGGATCTCAGTGTTGTCTATGGAAACAATGTTATTGTAGTTTTCCATTTCATGATGTAATGTAAACCTTTTGAATGTGTCTAGCACTTCCAAGGCTACTAAACTAATCAATATTTCAAGACTTGATCTTTTATGATCATGCCAATGATACGTAATAATGAACCGACTCTGGGCTTATGGGGTCGGGGCGTTATAGTTGGTATCAGAGGAAGTTTAGTACAGACCTTGGAAACTAGATTTAGATAAACTCTAATTAGAGCACATATCCCTAAGATAAAATTTGATGATTAGTATAGAAGAACTTCCTAGAATTTTGGTAATGTAGATATTTTGTGAGTTTTCCAAGAAATACATCCCTATCTGGATACAAGCAGGTAGGGGCAGATCTGGTACAGATGTACCTAGGGTTAAAACTCGAAAACACCACTTTGAGCTAGACTCGAACAGGAACTAGTGCATGACAACGGGGCTTGCTGCAGTCTTGGTTACGACACTCCCGTGGGATATGATTAGGATAATTCTCATTTTATTTAAAAATAATTATGATGGATTTATGAGTATACACCTCCTCAAAGAAAATATTTTTATGATTATGGATTATATCCATAAACTGTTGAATTTACGTTAGGTATTTTACAAGTTTGGAATTATTCATAGCAATTCATAAATTGACCTAGTGTATGCCATTGTATAAAAATGGCCACCAGTAGAAGGAATGTGAACTCCAGCAATACGTATGATCCAAAGAGTAAGAAGGATCATATATTTCACGGTATTAAGCCAACATTTAGAAGGGAAATAGTCTCCCATGTATTCTCAACATATGAAGAAATAGTATTATGTGTTAATAAAATAAGTAAATAATTCTCTGAATCCTATGGATTTGAAGAGAAGCAAGATAATAAAATGATGGAAGAGAGAAAGATGGATAAATGGAAGAGGGAAAAGAAGGATTTTCCCATATGTGATAACTGTGGAAAGAATCACGTTGGTAAATTCTTGAAGGGATTGAGAGTTTGTTATAAGTGTGGAGAAAAAGGACACCAAGAACATGATTTCAAGGGTAAGAAAAAGGTTTCAAATGTAAAATGATTCATCTTCAAGGTGTTGGGACACTACGTGAATCAATATCCTAGTCATTAGAGTATACCTAAAATGATGCTATTAGATAATAATCAAGTTATGATTCTACCTTAGATGAAGAGGAATGACTAGTGTTCTTATGTTGTTATTTTATAATTATTTCATTTGAGTGTTGTATCAGCAATATACTGGTTATATGAATTATGGGGATAAATAAGGATTGTACTACAATACTATTTTATTATATGGTTCTAAGAAAAGGTTCTTAATAGTAAGCTACACTTTTTGGAAAATACATGGTTGAAGGAAAGGTAATCCTTAATATGGTCCCGATAATGAGCTAGTGATTTTGGAATAAGAGATGGTTGATTTGGATAACTTATATTGGATATTCTTGAATAACTTGAAACTGATTAATAATTTTTATATTCCATCATTTTTGTAGTTTACAGAATTTTTGGATAAAAAGATTGTATCCAATATTCTATAAGAAATAAGGGAGCATGAATTTAATCAATAAGGTTTTATGATAATTCATGATGTTGTAATGTTTTAAAAGAATACATGATGAAGGTGTTCAAATGTTATTACATTGAAAAAAGGATCTTCATTTTGTTTACCTTCTAAATTTTGGACTGATTTTAGACAGAAGTATTTTGGATAATTCTAGTTTGAGATTATTTTTGGATTGCCATAAAAGGACAACTCGGAGGTCGGGCGACAACCAGTCATGTTTGGCAAGGCCGTGAGACTTGAATACGCAACTGAAGGGCGACAAGGGTGTATCACCTACCATAGGCCCACGTGATGTCCTGGATTGAATAATGTAGTTTTTTAAAGGTCTGGTAGATGAATTATAAATTCATTTTTTCGGAACCCAATATGAATAGGATAAATAGAATATTTTTTTAAGTTCTATTATCTTTTAGAGTGAAAGATGAGTTTGTGGTAGAAATTAGTTAAAGGATAGAACTCTACTTGTGAAGTATATATTTTTATTCTCCTCTTATTATATGAATAAATTAATTCTTAAACTTTAGGTAAGGGAACTTAAAACTAAAAATGTGTTATCCTAATACCTTATGTTTTGTTGAACAGATGATATTTTATATCATCATAGATTGATGGATTTGAGGCCCTCGATTATTCAATTATTTGTGAGTGATGACCTCAATAACTCCCTATAAATATTTATGTTCTTCCTCCAATTATGTGTCTCTAGTTTCCACCTATGTTCTCCTAATCGAGATCATAATTTGGTAGTGAATTTTTCATTCCCCTTTCCCTCTTATTAAGACTAAATTTTATTAACCCAAATTCTGATGTGGGTTTTCCCACACAGGTATTTTCTATTTTCAACCTTTTATTTTCGAAGAACAATTTCAAATTGCGAGGACACAATTGATTAAAGGAGTTAAGAATGTAATACCCCAAGATTTCATAGTACGTTATTTCTTCAAAGTAATGCAATAACTTGCACTACACGCAACACTGAGTTCAAGTGCATCACGACTTACCAAACTAGCCGTTCAAAAGCGGTTATGAATAGTATTAACTAAATTTTGAACTTTATATTATCCTTATAATTTTAGAGTCCATATTATGATTTTCTTAGACATAATGTAAGAACAAATTCATTTTTTTCAGATAAAAGAAATACTTTTTAAAAAATGCAATTTTATCGGATTTTAATGGCGAACCCTTTTTAAATCCAATATTTTAAACTTTTATATATTCCATTTGAAAAAAATAAAATTCTTCTTTAGAATAGGGACATAAGAATATAGTTTCAATAAATTTTATATGTTTTTCTGATAACTTTCATATTTGGGTGAATAGTGAAAAATACTATATTTTAACTGAATTTTTTTTAATAAAAATAATTTATAGTGTTTAATTATTCATTTTAATGTTTTGGAAGTATAATTAGATTATATTTTTACCATTTAATCCAATTATGGTCTTTTTAAGTAATCTCACTTTAAAATTGTTCATAAATAAGTGTCAATCTTTTGATAGTTATTATTTCTAAAAAATACGCTTTTTGGTTTTGACAACGGGAATTAATTTTAAATTAATTAATGAAAATTATATGTTTTTAAATTGGTAAAATAGAATTATTTTTTAATTTGGAATATCAAAATTATCTTAGGGTGAATATTTGGTATTTTTCTGAAAACTTTCCATTCTTGATGAATAGTGAAAAACACTGAGTTATAGTTTAAAACCGAATTTTTTATTTAAGTAATTTTTTATTTTATTTAAATTTATTTTAGGTCAAAATAGATACATAATACCTATATAATTTCAATTTAATTCAATGGATTCAGTTTATAATAATTTAGATATATAAAAATTTTATTGAGCCTTTTACCATCTTTTATCCACCTCATAGGAGCATTTGCAAATTCACATAAAACTTAATTTTACCGCTTCTGTGAGTTGAATTTCAAAAATCTGAGAGACACAGTTGATATCAGTAAGTAAAATTTGGTTCAATAAGATGAAAATAATTTTTGGTGAATAATAACTTTTTACTTTTATTTACCATAGTTAAAATTAAATAGGGTAATTAAGGGTAAAAATGATATTATTATTACCCTAACACATGTACTAATTCTATTGGATAAGTATAATTCAACCAGAAACAATCTTTGGAATAAAATATGAACCTCTTTGGTCCACTTGGTTTAGATTAGGAGATTTATTATTATTTAATTCAAAGAAGAGTTAAAAGAGTTAAAATCAAAGTTTAATAACTAAGACATTTTTAATATAGGGTTACACATAAGATAAATTAGACTATAAATATTAATTATAAATATAAAAATATTTCATACATATTGGTATTTTAATTTTATTTTTCAGACATTAAATAATTAAATTTATTTATGAGACAATGATGATGCAGAAATTACGGTATTAAAGAATGATTAAAATAATTGATATTATAAATATCCAAATAAATGTAATTCGAGAATTTTTATGAATTACAATAATTTTCTAGGTTAATATGACATATTAAGGTGGTTTAGATGATTTTTTTCGAATTAATAATGCTGTTATGAATTTAGAAAAAACAAAATACAAAATAGTGTCAAAATTGACATAAAAGAGTTTTTAAAACAAATATTATATTATTAATTGATATTATATTCCTAAAAATCTAAGGTTCGGAAAAAGAACTTATGTATTGATAGGTGTATCATTAATTAAGCACTTGGGGTTCTCTTGGATGTATATAGTAAGTTTATTAACCATATAATATAAAAATACAAAGAGACATGGTAAATGTCAAACTATTTAACTAAGAGTTAAATGTAAAAGATAAAGTTAATATAGTGACCCAAACCTGTCTAAAAATTATTGGTTGAGTGGTTTTATACCCATCCCCACATTAGACTTTAAATAATCTATTTTGGAGCCATTATAAACCGAAAATGATTTTATTATGAAATAATATTTCTAGTTTTCCATAAGGTGCCCCTCACCCCTCTTATAAAAGGACACTCTCACTTATCTCTAATTCACACATTCAAATCCATTTGGCTCTGCCAAACCCTACCTAAATAACCTATAAACTTTCCTCCTTTCATCCTAGATTCCTGCCTTTAGTTATAAAGCCAACCTAATGTGCCCTTTTGATCAAATCAAAAGGAAGAACCTGAAGAAGAGGTAAATATTTTATCACCTCTTTCAAGTTCCTTTCTTCTTCCACTTCCTTTTTCCTTATTGTTTCCATTATAAAATAATAAATACAGTATCTTCTATATAATTTTATGTTTTTATAAATATGGTACAACCAAATTCATTATTCTATCCATCCCTTGAATGACATGTCACCATACGTGCGTAAGTACGACTTACCGTCTCCACGTCATGGTGTAATTGTTATTCAATACATTATTATTTGGATGGGTATAATAATGATGTGTAATTGATGTAAATAATAAATATAACATGATAATGATTCATTATATATGATATAACATCCAATTATATATTATTTTAATATCAAAACAATGATATTGTCACTCGTGCGTATGTACGGATTACCGTCTCCACGAACGCGATGAGATTCTTTCCCCATCGTATCCATTCAAGACTAATTTTAATTAGATGATTAAAAATAATGTTTAAAGACTTAATATAATTCTGAATAATAATAAGATACATTCTATATATAACAAACATTATTTACGTAACAAAGCATATAAATGAAAACGAATCAGTTAACTCCCAAAATGAAGATAATACTAAGATATTATTAACAAAACAATATTAAAAGATCATATATGATATCATATTATTGTATATGATTCTTTTATAATTTAATAACAATTAGTTCACCATTATACATGAGGTTAACCTACCCTTGACCAAGGAAAAGTACAAGCTAAGGTGTTTCTTATCTCACTTTTAATTCCGTGAGATTTCCATTCTTCGCCACTTATTTATAAAATGTGGTGTATTGTGTACTTTCATTTAATATAAATATTATCATTATTCTCTTTATATTCATGGTATTCTGTGATTAATTTGGTTATTATTAACTTTTGGCCATACGACTTGATTGATTACAATGAAGTAAGAGTTTTCATCTCACTTCCTATTTCCATGAGATTCATGTCACACTGCCACTATTTCCTTTTGTGTGATGTATGTACTACCCAATGATTGTATTCTTTGTATAATATAATTTAATTTATGAGTAATTACATCTTTATTTTATGATCCATATTTCACGGGATTTATGTTTCATAAGTTACCAAATTGGTAAGGGAATTTCAAATTTCAATTTCCCCTCATTCGGCTTTACGCATACTTCATTGATTATTTTACTCCATGATTATTTGTGGAATCACTATTTATTATTTGTGTAGTAATTTCCACTCCACTTTCTGTGGATATACTTTTGATACACATAATCACTCCATTGATAAATTCTCAAGTCATCGATATGAACCCGATAAGAGTAATTTTAACTCAATCTCTATTCATTGAGTTAAACATCCAATTCATTGGTGTTGTTTTTACAAGAATATGTGTGAATGTTCTATGATTGATTTACACTAAATATACAATCATATTGAGTGTATTTTTATTTTTCACACATAATTATGTTATTGATTTATCCTTAATGTAAGAATACAGTCTTTATAAGGGGTTTCATCTCAACTGACATTCCATTGAGTCTTCTTTGTTGTTATGCACCGATTCAATTTTATTTGGTGTATATAATGTACCTTGACATAGTATATAATTAATACCTTTATTCTTATGATATTATAAATTTTTTATTACCTATAATTATTTTTATTCAAGTGTCTCTCATTTGGTTTGGAATTCTAACTAAAATATCATTTTAAATGTTTTAAAGATTTATTCTTCTAAATCTTTCTCATTAATGTCCATGTTTTAAAAATGGTTTTAAGGATTTATTTTTATCAAAATTAATGTTTTAAAATTAAAATTCCTTTTAAAAGTTTCAAATTGGTATGAGACACTTTGATTCAAAAATCTATTTTAAACGACTTCTTGTTAAATAGTGAGACTTTTAAATGTTTTCAAGAAAAGGGGGATATTTCTCTCAAATAGTTTTGATGATTATTTTCATCTATGTCAATATCATTCATTATTATCTATTGAGGTTGATCTATTATAATAAAATCTTCCATATTGTATTGAATGAGTTATGTTCTACTGTGGATGTTCTATTTTTATACCATTCATGGTTTGTGGTTAAAATAATGACAATTCCTATATTAGTTTTAATATGAATGTTCAGATTATGTTTCAACCTTTTCATATAAGGAATGAATTGGACTTAGTAAGTGACGGGTGGAGCCCGCTATAGCTCCTCGATGCATCAGTAGGTCTCATGAGACAAACTAGTGTCTTGGAACAAGGCCTTGAAAAAATATTATTTGTAGTCTTGGCACAAGGCCTTGACTATGTGGTTATGAAAGTCTGGCATTATGAATTCCATCACTATGAAAGTGGCTATTGATATTGCATGTGATTATTCAACTAGTAGTATATCCATGTGAATAAGTAAATGGAATTATTTTATTTTATCTCTTCCATATTATGCATAATTTCATGTTTAAAAGGCTTTTGTTTTAGTCTTATACATTGCCTTAAATTTTTATTCTTATTTATGAAATTTTCCACTATATTTCCATCCTTACTGAGCATCTGAGCTCACCCCTTTCTATGTTTTATTTTCCCCAGGATGTGAAGAAGTATATTATGACTGACCTTCAGGGATAGTCTATGGGATCTCAGTGTTTTTTATGGAAACAATGTTGTTGCAGTTTTCCATTTCATGATGTAATGTAAACCTTATGAATGTATCTAGCACTTCTAAGGCTACTAAACTAATCTATATTTCAAGAGTTTATCTTTTGTGATCATGCCAATGATATGTAATAATGCACCGACTCTGAGATTCTGGGGTAAGGGAATTACACGCTCCAAGAGACACTGAGCTACCTTATCATGTTGAAGAACCCTCCAACACACTCGTGGTTAGGGATCCCCGTCAAGACAGGGACCCCCACCCAAATGATCCTATGGAGGAACTCCTTGCCAGCCTTGAGGCATTGAAAATGCGACAGGTGGAACTCCCACCTAATGGAAATCCATATCCAGCATGGGTGTATGATATGCCGGCACCTTTGGGTTTCAGGAATCCCACCTTCTCCCCCTTTAATGGGACAGGGGACCCACCACATCACCTGGCCCACTTTACCTCAAGGTGTGGCCCAATGTTGGGAACTCCATCACAAAAAGAAGCCTCCAAACTCTGATGTTTTGTAAAGAAATTGGAAGGGAATGCATTCATCTGGTATAGCTAGCTCCCCATCAGATCGATAACCAGCTAGGAGGACCTCTATAGGAAGTTCATCTACCAATTCAGTTCCACCATGCAGAAGATGAGTATCGGAGACCTCTTCAAGTGCAAGAAGAGGCCTGATGAGCGTGTCGCTAACTTTGTTGCCCGATGGAAAGGACTCACACACTCTTTTGACATTCCACTGACTCAAGAGAAATTACTGACGATGTGTTTGGGAAATGTTAAGACGGAACTGGTTCCCTCTCTGATCACCTAGAACTACCCTGGAGGATTCTAAGACTTCTTTGATAAGGCCCAACACCTGGAATAATCCCTACAATAGGCCAGAAAAGCACGTCTGTTGCCTCCTATAATTCCCGTGAGGAGGGCTTCCAGAACCGATCCAGCCGCAGTGGCCCAAATAGAGGCCCCCAGACTACTGGAATTATTACCAGTGGAGCCGCATCCGCAACCTCGTAGAGGACCGTCACCATAGGCGCAGTCTCTAGCCCAGCTGCAGCCTTCTCAAAATCGGCAGGTGCCCCCACGTAATGCACTTCCATAGCCTAGGAGAGATAATCTGGCCCCGCCTCCTCGACAGGATCCTCCAACCCCTCATCAAGGTCAAGTTCCAAGGCCCCACTTTTCATACAGAAGAAACCGGACTTACTCATTTAATGAGAATCAGGATCCCAACTATTTCCAAAGTGCCTTGGAATAAGGTATTGTGCGTTTTCCTGAGTGCAGAAGGCCAGAAGAGGTGAACCTCATTGATCGCCCCAACTAGTTCCCCTATCATCAGATCCTGGGGAACACCCTCAAATAGTTCTTTGTGTTCAAATAATGGATCCAAGACCAGTTTGACAACAACATTGTTAGGTTGGGCCCAACCCCGGCACAAGTGGCATGTGTCTTCGTAAGGCCAGATAGAAACAACGATGGTGAAGATGAGTGGCAGCAGGTTTCTAACCGTGGTTCCTAGAATTATGATGACTGGATGGCTTGAAAAATGGGTTTTTGTGCCCATGGTATCATCCATGCATGCCTAAATCAGTCAGAGCCTTCAGAATATACATCTACTACTTCTGCATCGTCGTCTCAGCCATCCCCTTCCCAGAGGAGCAAGCATCGGCATCACAAGGGAAAGCAATGTGCCCTGCCAATGCCATTGTCATCCTATAATATCGGTGACTTCATGCCTTCGAAGATGGGGATTCCTCCCAGAATTCACCCAGTAGTGGATGAATCTTTGAGTGATAGTCAAGGGTACGCTTCGGTTAACACCGTGGAGCAAGTAAACCCCTACATGACTCTCGATGACTGGGAGCACCGGGCGGATATCCCCAATGTCCCTAGCCGACACCAATGTCCATGAAGCCATGACCATATAGGTCATAAAGGAACATCAATTGGCACATACATCCAGGCCGTGCATGCTGTTGAGACCAGACAATAGGCCCAGCACAGAGCTCAGCATGCACATCCACCTCATCCGGTGTCATCAGGCCCGCCTCTACCACCGTTTGTGCTACTGGACCAAGATGAGCCACCTAGGCCTCACTGTGATCAGCCAAAATCCACCCAGATTGGTCCCAGTCAGCTATCCCCTATACGATAGGTACCACACATGATTTGAATGGTGAGAAATAAGACATTCCAAGCACCAGTCAGCCGTTGGTCCAGCCGGCAAGGGCCACCGTACCTCCTATCATAGAGTGGCCTATTGTAAGTATAAGTTCACACCTGGCATGGAAGTAAGATGTTCTTAAGCACCTTGATAGCATCCTAGAAAGGATTTCCATCCTTGAGGCCCCTCTCCTGTTGTCAGATATGCGTTAGGCCCTTGCTGAGGCTTTAAGAATCCCCCTTCAGTTTGAGATGAAAGTAGAACCCGCAGAAGCCTTTCATGCTGAAGCGGTCGAGAATCTTGAATGTCAGGCCATTATCTCATTCTCTAGAGAAGATAAAGGCTCTCCCATATAGGGACACATTCTCACACTGTACATCACCATAAAATTTAATGGCGTGGAAGTTTGCCGCTGTCTTGTTGACATAGGCTCCAGGATTAACCTTATCCTGACACGGACATTGTGGAAACTGGGATTGTCTTAAGATGTATTGACTCCCTATGACCTAAAAATACATGGATATGATAAGATAGAGTATACCCCAGTCAGCAAGATCCATTTGAAGACCCAGTTTTGGGGCCTAGTTTCTAGCACCGAGTTTATGGTTGTCTACCAAGACACCACGTACAATGCATTGATGGGAAGACCATGGATCCACCTTTACACGGTGGTTCCCTCATTGTATCACCAGTGCCTCAATTACTCCCTCAATGGTCGAGTGGTCATGCTTCAAAGTGACACATCTCCTTTTTCCTCTTGTGAATCCCACTACCTATATGCCTACTATTACAAGATCAAGGAAAAGTAGATTCAGACTAATGAGGTCGAGCATTCCACGGTTGCAAATGACCCCTGGGTAGGTCTGGATGACACCTACGTCTTCTCGATCCATCTATTGGAGGCCACAACCCCTGATATGGGGCAATGTTTTGTTGTCTCTGGTACAAGGGGAAAGAATATTCTCAGGTCCAAGAAACATCGGAAGATCACTTCGTATTCTTATATGATTCTAGCCTCGGTGATCCCTGATCCCCTTACTCCCAAAAGGAATCAAGATGTCCGCCCCATGGAAACGACAATACATCATACTTTCTTGTTCCACCAGGATGGAATTTACCATCTCAAGACAACGCTCCACTATTTCTTTGATATCATCAAGTGTGGCCCCTTGGGCCGAAGACGGATCAGGCTAAAAACCTTCATTGTTATGGTTTCGACAGCACTGGAATCTCCCGATGTAGTGACCATTGCCGCTTAGGCTGGTACCAGCCTCTCCTCAGGGTCTATCAACTTAGAGAAATATCCTCTTATTGGGGATCCCTCCTCTACAAGTGAAGAAGAGCATTTGAAGGATGCTCCCCTGCCTTTGAGGAGGGCGTCTCTACCATGGTCGATGAACTGGTACAGGTGAACCTCGGTAGTGAGGCAGAACCAAGACCCATGTTGATTAGTGCTGCTAGGCCCCTAGAGAAGCAGAGGCAGTACATAGACTTTTTGAAACAACACCGTGATGTATTTTACTGGAGTTATGAAAAGATTCCATGACTAGATCTTTAGGTATCCATCCACCTCCTCGGTCTCCCTGCAAATCATCATGGGTTCAAGCGGCCTCCCAAAAAGATGCACCCTTCTCACGGTGCCATGGTAGAGGCAGAAGTTGATAAGCTCATCAGGGCCAATTTCATCATTGAGGTCCAGTACCCCAAATGGCAAGACATCTTTGTGCCAGTCAGGATGAAGAATAGACAGATCATAGTCTGAATCGACTTCCAGGATCTCAAATATCACTGTCTGAAGGATGATTTCCCCCTTCCTATGATGGAGTTGTTTATTGACACTACAATTGGATTCCAAGCCCTCTCCTTCATGTATGGGTACTCCGGGTACAACCAGATTCGAATGGCCCATGAGGATGATGAGTTCACATCCTTTAGGGCACCGCGAGGTACTTTCTACTACCAAGTCATGCCCTTCGGTTTAAAGAACACAGGTGCCACCTATCAGTGGGATATGCATCGCATATTCAAGATGATCCTCATAACATTGGTGGAATGCTACGTGGATGATCTGGTGGCCAAATATTGTCAGTTCCAGGACCATCTCAAATACCCTGAGAAATTGTTCGTCTTCCTCCGTTCTCGCCACTTGAAGATGAATCCATTGAAATGTGCCTTCAGGGTCACCTCTGAGAAGTTCCTCAGCATTGTTTTTAGATACCAAGGTATCGATATTGACCCTGATAAGATTAAGGGCATCAACTAGATGTCTCCCCTGATTAATATTCGGGAGCTTCGAGGTTTTCAAGGCCACTTAGCCTACATACACCGATTTGTTGTGAATCTAGCTGGAAAATGTAAGACTTTTTATCCACTCCTGAAGAAAGGAACTGATTACGAATGGGATGAAGAGTTCCAGACCACATTCATAGAAATAAATAAGTATTTTCTCTATCCTCCAGTTTTGATGCCACCCGTCTCCAGAAAGCCACTAGTCCTTTCTGTGACTGCCCTGGAATGATATATTGGTGCCTTTCTCACCCAGAAGAACAATGAAGGGATAGAGAACAACCGTTACTACCTCAGCCGCATGCTCCTCAATACGGATGCTAGATACTCCCCAATCGAAAAGAGGTGCCTTCATATTCACAGTACATAAGTTGTGACATTACCTGAAGCACCACAAGGTACAACTGGTATCCCAGGTAAACCCACTGATATAAATTCTAAATCGTCCCATGTTGACAGGCCATCTAGCTTGGTGGGCAGTGATTCTCTAGTAGTTCGATATTAGGTTTGTCCCTCAGGAAGCTATTACGGGGCAAGCATTCACATACTTCCTTGTTGTCCAGCTATATCTTCAAGCCGTGGTGTCCCTCGGGTGATGCCAGCTGTCTGACACTTATGAGATGGGGAGATCCAAATCCTACTCTTTGTTTCTTACACCGAGCATTGATAATGTGGGCTTAGATGCTATGATGTGGAAATTCACACATGAGAGGCCATATGGATATAGTTGGCTGGGGTGCCCAGTCTCAGGTCCCTTGACCCCTTCGGCTGCCTAGCCCGAGTTCTCATTTAGGATTGTGTGGCACACTATAGACTCACGTACTCATTTACGTCAGGCTATTTCGCCACACCCCACATATCCCCTTGAGGCATCCAGCCCTTCATTTATGGTCCATCCCACAAGTACAGGACCATCCATGCTTCGCGAGTCCCATCATTTGGGCTTTCATCACCCTCTATATCCAAAAGAGCCCCCGAATGACATGGATGCTCAGCCTAAGGGCTCTCCTACCATTACGGACTAATGTCCTAGAGGATTGCGAGCGAAAAATTGATAAAATTCCCGTATTGGGAATATGATCAATGGTCGACGATCAATTTATTTCCCCCTTCTGGTCACATAAGGGTGGATACTGTGTTGTGAACCTGTTCAACAGTGGTCCTCTATCATCGTCTCCATTTTTTGGTATTCTATAGGCACTATGATCCACCCCTCTATCCCATGCATATGTAATTAGACTAGGCATATACAATCCGAGTTATATGACCCTAAACTAAGATCACCTTCATCCTCAATACTAGATGTTAAACTGAAAACTGGCCGGGACTTTCCTTACATAGCCTGGCCTCAGGCCCCTTGGCATTTTTGGCCCCCTCGCCCAAATTATCACTTAGAGTTGTATGGTGTGGTGTGGGATTATTTCCCCATTCACGCTGGGTTACTCGCCGTTCCGTAAACATCCCCAGAAAGGGTTCCTTACCCCTACCTCCATCCTCACTACAAGACGTTAAACTGTAAGCTGGACATGACATTCTGGCCATTGTCCAGCCTCAGGCCCCTCGGCCTTTCCGGGCCCCTGGCCCATGGTCTCACTTAGGATGGTACAATGTGGTGTGGGATTAAGTCCTCATTCACATCGGGTTACTCTCCCTACCATACATGACCCTTATTGAGATACCTTGACCATGCTTTCCTTCCTTTCCACAAGATGTTAAACTGCACGACATCTTCAAGAACTACATGTGGCTTGATTTCCATACTCATGGGATACGTAGGAACGCCCATACATTTCATATGTTGGCCCAATCCCATCTCATAGAGATCTCCCTGTTATCTAGTCCCCTTGGAATACATTCTTCCATGAGATGGATATATGGTGTGGTATGGGATTATGTCCTCATTCACTTCGGGTTTGTAATAACCATGCCATGTATGTCTTTCTCCTGAGAGTTCTCCGCCTGTTTGTTCTATACTCATCTTTTCAAATTGGATTCTCTCAAGTTGATCCCCTTGACCCTCTATGGTGGTTCAACAATGTGCCCAAGAGTACTCTGGTTTAGAGCCTGAAGTGTTAGATTCTACGTGGACATGCTTTCACCCATTTTTCAGGCTTCGTGTTCCCATTCATTTGGGCTTCCATAATCTTTCATGCCCAAAGGGACCCCCAAATGGAATGGATGCTAGGCCTAAGGGATCTCCTACCATTATGGGACAACCTCCTCAAGGGTTTTAGACATCAAATCGATACAAGTCCTGTGTTGCGAATATGGTCAGCGGTTGACATTAATTTGTTGTTCCCATTTTAGGCCACACGATATGGATGTTGTGTTTCAAACACAGCCAACAGTTATCCTCCATCGTCACTCCATACCCTTTAATAATTGAATGTTGGTTACATGATTCACATTATTTTCCACCCCATCATGTCCAAATGGAATTTCGACACTCCTGGCACTATCCCTCAGTGCACATCTGCATGTTAGGAGGACAAACCCATGGTTAGGGCATCATTTGGGGCTCCTCACTGAATTCCCTTTTACGTGCATTATAGGTATTGAAAAACTTCTTCCGCCCCTGTTTCCCACATCGAGCTTGAATCACGCGGGCTTGGGGATTGGGTTGAGGTCCACACTTGGAAGAATTACGCTTCTCCCTAGTCTAAGATCTAAGACCGTAAACTAAGATCTCTTTTAGAACTATGTGTGGATTGATTCCCATCCTCATGGGATACGTAAGAACACCCGGACATCTCATATTTGGGTCCAGTTCAATTTCCCCCAATTTACTTCTTCTATTATGTTTTTTGGGCTCTGAATCTTATAGGACTGCGTAGCATGACACATGTGGTCTTGTTCCCTCGTTCACATCGAGTTTGAAATTGCCACACCATGTCTGCCCCTTTCTAGGAGTTGTCCCCTTACTTCCTGTCCCACATGACATTAAACTGTATATTGTCCTGTACGACGTTAAAAGGATCCTTCAAGAACTATGGGTGGATTGATTCCCATCCTCATGGGATACGTAGGAATGCCCAGGCATCTAATCTCAGGGTCTAGCTCAATAGGGTGCTAACCTCTACTATCCCATATCCTTTAACCTTTTCAGCCCCCATGTCCAAAGATTTCCTTCTCAGAATCACGCATGGTATGATGTGGACCTCATCCTCATTCACGTCGGGTATGCTTTATCACCCTGTGAACATTCCCTCTGGAACCTCATCTCTCCCATTTCATGTCTAATCCATATGACTTTAAATATTCTACCTGGTCCCACATGAATTTAAACTTTTGCATCTATATTGCACGACGTTAAAATGCATGGTTGGCCCCATCACATGACCCTAAACTATGACATTATCATCCTGGACACACGACGAAAAATGGAACTGCACCGTGATATCCTCACTCGTGGGGGCATCATGTTTGGTATCAGTCACACCCCGTACCATTTTTCAACTCTTAATATGGTTTGATTACTATGGAGATGCCTGGACTTCCTATCCTAGGTCCATCAATTCAAAAAAAAATACACACATTAATCCTAAAGGACAAAAAAGATCTATCAAATACCGCTTCTTTTGGTGCATGGGATAGACCCACACGACCTCATCATCCCTGGCATGAGTTCATTACAATGCCAACCCAAGAACTACATGTGGCTTGATTCCCATCCTCATGGGATACATAGGAACTCCTATGCACTTTGCATCCAACCCAACCTAAATTTTGTTTTCGGTCCCTCGACCTAAAACTTCCCCAAGGAACACATGGTGATCTGGACTCCAAATCCTCATTCACATCGGGTTACATAATTACCTCACCATGTTTCTCCTATGTTCCCTACCATCTAGTCCGAGCTATATGACCATAAAATAAGATTACTTTCCGTCCTTACCGTAAGACATTAAACTGCACAACATCTTTAAGAACTATGTGTGGCTTGATTCCCATCCTCATGGGATACGTAGAAACACCCATACATCTTGTCTCTGGGTCCAGCCCTAGGAATCTGAAATCCTGTCCCCCCTCTTTCAGCCCCTCATCCAGAACTCTTTTGGGGGTACGTGGTGTGATCTGGACTCCAAGTCCTCATTCACGTCGAGTTTATAGCTACCACACCACATAATCCATTCCTGGGATGTCCCCTTTCACCATTTTTTCTATCATATGACGTTAAACTGCATGAGTCCTTATATCCTCAGCGCATAACACTAAACCCCAATTCTACCCTGAACAAGTTCAGGATGCCCCATGTTAATCATGGGATTCACCATATCCCTTGTCAGAGAGGTACTGTTTAGAATTAGGAATGATCCATGATCAGACCGATACACCCACCTAATGTGTTTCTATCACGGTGGAGTAAATTCAAGAGTGTTGGACTCTATTCAAACAAACCACTACTCCACCTTCCACGCTTTGCATGCCCTTTATTTGGACCCTCGTCCTCTTTCACTTCTAAAGGACCCCCCTAATAGTATGGTTGCTCAGCTTATGTCTCTCCTACTATTCTAGGCCAACATTACAGAAGACTAATGGATGAAATTCTAAGTCATGACCCATGTTTCGAACATAGTCAGTGGTTGTACCTCATTTTTCATCCCCATTTTAGGCTAATACAATATGGATAATGTGTTTTGAACATGGTCAGCAGTTATCCTTTGTTTTCATGCCATCCCCACAGTGTTCCGAATTTGGGGTATTGTGATTCACACTTTCCACTCCCTTATGTTCATGTTGATTTTAAACGCCCCTAGCGTTACCCCGCTCATGCACTAGAGCACATTGAGAAGATGATACATCGATTGTTTTGAGGTCCTCATCCTCTAATCGGGCCCCTCCCTACTCTTCTCGGAAATCCGGATTGGTTATTCAAATCTCAGATTCCCAAAGCTTGGTTATCACTCCTACATTCAAATGAAGGAATAGTACCATCATCCCTTATTTCTCACATCAAGTACGACCCACATGCGCTTAAGAATGGATGGATATTTATTTCAGGATTATGGTTGAATGCATTAAACAAAAAAAACAAGTAAATAATTCTATCCATACATGAAGTTCAGAACAAGAGGCAGTAAGGAGAAATGAGTCTATGAGTTCAACCAAAACAAGGCCCTTAAGGGTCAGCATCTCAGATAGATCGTTCCAGGGACACTACCTTTTGGCTTGTGACCTCAATGATTGCTTCCTGCCCCCTAATAACCCTATCTTCATTAGTGGCCATAGAGTGCAGTGCACTTGCCCTAGCCTGTGCTTTCACCTGTTCAGTTTGATGTTCTGTCATTTGGTGACACGCTTCCATGAGCTGCTCTTCAGTGTCCGCCAGTTGGGCCCTCAATTTCTCCACAAGCTCGGAAAAGTTTGAAATGAATATCTCTTTTTTCTTTCATCTATTCTTCAAGGCGTCAGACCTCTTGTTCCTCCTTCAGGAATTCTTGGTTAGTCCTCGAATCTTTCTGACAATAGGAAATGTCTGAGAATCGGGTGCTCTCGCATAGCTTCTCGGCCATGTAGTCATAGACTATCGAATGGAGACGATGCGCATCCACCCCTCCAGCATATAGAAAGAACATATAGGTGTGGAGAGATACCATCTGTTTTTGAAATTATATTTGAGGCTGACCAAGAAAGTGCTTGATTCACTTCCACCCTTTACGCTGCGTCATACAGCTCTCATCATCCACCTCCAAATCAGAATCATCTATCTCCTCAGGATCTGCAGACCGATAGTCGGGGAAAGTAGCCAAGAGTCTAGCAGCAGGGTCTTCATTGGGTATTCCTCCCAAGGGGTTGGACTCTTCAACACCTAGGCAACCTTCTTCTCTTGACTCGGTCTCAGTAGCTTCTTCTCCAACTTCTGGCTCCGCCCCGATGTTAATATCGCTGATATCCACATCCCTTTTCTCACCGAGTGCCAGTGCCGGCTCGGTTTGGGAAGCGTGCTTTGAATGGGACGAAAATTTTTCCATTGAATCAATCACGTATGACCTGGATTCGATATCCCAACAAGCTTCTAAGGATGTGATTACTGCAAAAACAATGAAAACCCTGATCAATTGAGCTTTCTGATGGTAAATACCGGTATTGAAGTAATGAACATACAAGAGCCCAAAGCATCAGCCTCTGGTGTTCTAGCTGCTACAGGGCTGTCATTGTAGGGGATCCCTCAACACTCTTTAGCTCAATAATTGGCATCGACTCCCCGCCTTGTTATATTTGTGCCTCCCCCCTTTATATGGAGCCTCTTGGTCGACGCTAATAAGACCCAGAGCAGAATAAAGAGATCTGATTGAGGGTTACAAAGAAATAAAAAAGGGGTGAAGGATAGATAAGGGTCGATACAAACCTCAAGTAGCTCAGTTATGTCTACATCAGATCCAATGATCTCACCACTCTCCCGAAGACCCCCTTGGTGGGACGTCCCCTGAGACCCTATACCTTCAAGTTCCTCTTCTCCTTCACCCCCTCCTTCACCTTCTCTCTCTGCCTCCCCCTCTTCCATCTCGCTACCCTCTGGCTCATCATTGCTGTCATCATCCTCGGGTGGCATTTTTTCAGGATCATGCTCCTGGCTGAGCATTACCTTTACCTAGAGGGGTGGTTCCTCATGCCGACCTCGTTGGCATGCATACACATCCATGGATGTCATGTACGTGTACCGACGATGGAAGTTTACCATGTCATGAACTCGGATGAGTCTGACCTCTAGCATCTAGATTTCGTCTCATATTATCTTTTTCCAGAGGGATTCTGTACCCATTTACTGCCACAGGGTCAACCAGGATGACCGAAAAGACATGAAAGTGCATCATCTGAAGGTAGAAGCAGATACTTTATCTGCTTCCTGAGAAGTTCCCTGACCGCTCTATGAGCCCCTCTCCCCCTGGGTGAAGAAGGCGTGACCATGCCATGCGACATTCCTACTACTATAGTCTCGGCCTGTGCTAGCCTAGTTGCCTGACTTGCTTCAATCTTTCCTCCCCAGTAGCACCCTGTCTACTCTCTCACCACCCAGGTTCTACACTGGCTACCTTGAGCTGCCAAACTCGCTTATTCAAAAGTTCCTCAGGGTATGCCACGACCCAATGTTTGGAATATTCTATCGAGAGGCCAACATAAAATCCAGTTGGGGGAAAGGTAATGACGCCTCTAGAGCCATGGGTTGTGAACATCAACCACATTTGGCAAAGAACACAGTGATTCCTCTCCTCCCGAAAATCTGTATACAATTTCTTCAGTATCCGCTGGAGGCATCCAAATTTCCTGGAAAATCTTGACAGCACGTAGGGCTCACAAAAGATCTTCCCATCAACCCGGGTGACAAGCACCCCAACTCTGGTGCTCTAGAAGTATTCTATTTTCTCTAGTGATCCTTTCCCGTTGTCTATCATTTGGACAGTCAGAGTGGAGAATGGGATAAAAGTGAAGTTGGCATGATTGTCGATTCTGATTCTTACCCCCTCCTCGTTGAGCGTCAATGACATGACCCCGACAATGTTTAGCAAGGAAGGTCGCAGACTGTTACCTGGAGGAAAAATGACATTTGGAAATGTATATCCACAAAAATGAGCCACGACCCAGCCATGAAGGATCTTGAGGGGACCACAGATCCTCCTTGGTGAACCCCCTCTCGAAATGCGCCCCAGAATGGCATACAAATGGGCTAACAGGGGGACTCCCAGATTAAACCTTTGATTTGCGGCCACGATGCCAACCATCATCAATGTCGCTGGACAAACTCCCATACTTGTGTCCCTCACTGGTATAAGCCACCAACTTAGGAAGGTTTCTAGAAATATGGAATACCAGACGTTCGGGTCCTGACTCTCATTTATACTGAATCCCCATGATTGATATTCCCCCACCTCTAGGATCCTCCAGTACGGTCCGCTTTTTATCCTCTATGCCGTAGTCAGACACCGCCTTCCTTGATCTGACATCTTGACTTTCAGATCTCTTTGCAGAAACAAGATAAACCATTCTTTATAGGCGATGTCCTTAAAAAATTCCTTGACCCCCAGCCTCTCCTTAGCTTGCTCTAATAGATGCCATTTTAGGATAGGAGTTCGTGATTTGTCTCCCTAGATGTTCCTTGTCGGAAGGAATTAATAATAATTATGCCCATCCAAAGGGATACCCCTGATAAAATGAATGTCCCAAAGGCTGATACCAACTTCCCCATGGTGAAGATGGAAGTTATTGGTATCCGGGGACCATCAGGTAAGCAGCTCTGGCCCGAGTTCAGGCTAACGGTAGAAATGAAACTGCGACGTCCACACCACCTCGAACAAACCGATGTGCCATAGTTTGGCCCCAAACTGGACACACGTATGACGTACCCAATATTCCTAGTCCCATTCACTTGTGAAATTTCCCCTAGACCATAGGTCCCAATCTTGTAGCCAGCCTTTAGTTTCGTTGGTAACACTCTGGCGGAAAGTACTTGAGTAATGGGATGGAGAATCATCTGCGATTGGGTCACTTCCCGAAATAGATATGGTCTTGGAATTTAGGATGTAAACATCCATATGTATGGTTTCTCTAGTAGGATGACCATTTTTAGTGATATTATACAGAGGTAGGTCATCCTCATGAGTCACCCATGACCACGGTGTGTCGACTTCAAGTCCTGGCATGGGTACCTCCTCCAAAATAGTGAAGTCCCATATCGGCAAGTTGTCGGAAAATGAATACTCCTTCTGGGATGGGGTCAACTTGCTGAAGAGGGTATGGTTGCTGGATATAATCTTTCGGGCACCATAAACCTCAGGGTTGGTAACCATCTCAGCCCTTCAAGCGGCGAACACAACTTCTCTCTCAACATCAGCCCGATTATTAGCCATCTTCTTCCAATGAGGTCTGAACGAGTCAGTGTGAAAAGGATTCTATGACATGAAAAAATCAAGAGGCGGCATGAAAAATCAGGAGTTGGCATGAAAAAAGAGGCAGCCGCGTGAAAAACCCCAGGTCTGCGCGTAAAACGATGGCTGAATTCAGGGAATTATACACAACCGAAGCAGTTTTTCGCTCAAGACATGGGATGTTTTTCGTGCGCAAGAGATTAAGGAATATCACGTGAGAAAAATCTGTATAGACTGAGGGACCCGTGGGATTTTTTATAGGCACGAAGAAGGACTTTCATGCATGTCAAAAGTGATTTGCGTGCCACATCCCAGTTTTCCACGCATACGCGGGTTTTGGCGTGTGCCGACTCCAGGATGTTACGCGTCTCTACATTTCCCTCATAATCCGACCTTTGTGGCCACTCGCTGATCTGATTTCAAGGGGGGAATTTATAGATGCCAAAAAATGATCAAGGGATGAAGTAGGATTCAGCGGGACTACGCAAAGACATATTTTGACCCGGTGATCCATTCCGGGGGGGGGGGGGGGCAGGAAGGGCCTCGCAAAAAATTCTCAGTGGTGCGTGAAAAAAATATCTCCCACATGGAAAACTATATAATCCAAGGAAGTTTTCCATGAAAGCACAGAAAATTACATGCCATTTACCTTGGGTGCGGAACTTTGTGTGTGGCCGCCCCCGTGTGGGGGAACGTTCGCACTACCGACCGTGGGCGTCACCCTCGCGTGGGGGAACTTTCGCGCTACTGACCGCGGGGATGGAAATTTGCACACAGCCACCCCCGTGCAGTGGAACTTTCCAACTATCGATATGGGCAAACAATATTTTGCGCGGACCAGTTTCCGCGCAGATCTGACGACCCCGAGCGCCTATAAATAGAAGGGCACCCCTTCAACTTCCTGCGGCTGAAGAATCCGAACCGTCTCCCCTGCATGAAATCTACCTCTTTTGTGCACAAAATATGGGTTTAAGGTATGATATTTTTTGTGACAGGTTTCCCAGGGGTCTTCCTTCGTGCGAGACTACTCGGGCTTTACCCTCATCTGAATCCCTTCGAGTCCCATCCCCTGCATGAAATCTATTCCAATTGCGTGCAATCCATTCCGATTGCATGAAATCCCTTCCAATTATGCACAACCCTTATTACTTGCGTGAAATCCCTTCCAATTGCGTGAAACCTCTATTCCTTGCATGAAATATCTTCTAATTTTTCACAAAATGATGACCCCCCCTTTGCGCACCAAACCGACCCAATTGCACGCTGACCCGGTCTTTTCCACGCAAGTGTCTTAATTACGCGCCGACCCAGATTTTCCGCACAACTGCTTTGTTTTTCATGCGGGCCTCCCTCCTTGTGCGCACGTGTTCGATGTCCCTCTTTCAGACATCATTTTCGGGTGCCTCCCATGCCCAAAACATCTACGACACACAACATTTTCTAGTATTACCTTCTAGGCTCGTACAAAGTAACTTTAAAGTACCTTGGGTGGTGTTTCACATTTCATTGCTTCACCTAATGCTTCTTCTCATAGGCACGCTAACGTCTATTACTTCTTCGTATAGCCACGCTAATGTGGACCCCCAATGGGATCACCTATCAACACCCCCCATCCACGGAATTACCGATGCCTTCCTTCCTTCAAGTGCATGCATGTATCAATTATGTAAGTCCTAGGGGTGCGGAGTGAACCTTCCTCGTCTGAGCTGCTTGACGATAAATTTCCAAGCGCCATCGTCCTCAGCACATGACGTTAAACTATGGCCACGCCCCGTGTGTCAGACGTAGGGTTCCTCCACCTTGGACTTTCTACATGCCCACTGGTCTCCATGGGAGTTAGATCATTCCTCACATGGAATGAGATCATCTTTATCAGAGTGGCGTCTGTCTACAGGGAAAGGAAAATAACCCTGGTGTAAGCCCCTAGCTTTTCTTACAGGAGGTAGCACCCCTGCTCCTCCTCTCTTCCTGGGTGCCATGTCCCTCTCCCGCTGGGCTTTATCAACATCTATGCCTCCATCCTAGAGTAAGTCCCAATCTCCATCACGTCGGGATGCTAACCGGGAATAAGCCCCTATTTCCTCTTTGTGCCGGTAACTGTGGGTAAGCCCATATTCCACTTCCCACAGACGCACTTTCCACGACGTGATCATCCGGTCTTTGTTGTCTCTTATTTCTCACACTGAGCATGACTTATGTGGGCTTAGAGAAAACATCGACCATGAAATCCTCTCTGGGCAGCCTAGAGTGTAATTCCCACACACACCACCTAAACTATGAGGTCTTTGATCCCTGACAAGGCAAGGTACGTAGAAATCCTCCCTGATGTTCAAGCCCACCACACTTTGTTCGCTCCGACCCCCTTCACGTCGGTTCATCCACACCTTCCTGAACTATGTGGACTTTGATCCTTTCCAAGTCAAGGTATGTAGGAAGCCTCCCTGAAGTTCAAGCCCAACACCCAGTGGTCCTGACCATCTTCACGTCGGTTCACCCATTCCATCCTGAACTACATAGACTTTGATCCTTTCCAAGGCAAGATATGTATAAAGCCTCCCTGAGGTTCAAGGCCAAAAACCAACAGTCCTTTCCATCTTCATATTGGTTCCCACTCCATCCTTAACAACGTGGAATTTGATCCTTACCAAGGAAAGGTAAGTAGGAATCCTCCTTGAGGTTTAATCCCAACACCCAGTAGTCTTGGTCATCTTCATGTTGGTTCCCACTCCATCCTGAACTACATGGTATTTGATCCTTGTCTCCAAGACAAGATACGTAGGAATCCTTCATGAGGTTCAACACCATCTAGCGGTAAGCCGTTGTGACCCCATCCAGTGGTAAGACGTTGTGACCCCATCTAGTGGTAAGCCGTTGTGACCCCATCTAGTGGTAAGCCATTGTGACCCCATCTAGCGGTAAGCCATTTTCAACCCCATTCGACAGTAATCCGTTGTCAGGTGAACTATGAGGTCTTTGATTCCCTTCCATAGGGATATGTAGGAGGTCTCTTCGAGACTCAATCCCCACATCATCTTCGTACTCGAGTCCACTCCATATTATTCTCCACCCACTTAACTTAACCATCTATCATCCATTTTTGTTCTTACCCGGTCCGTCACATCTCGGTGGGATCATGCCACCCCATTCCCCATTCACTTCAACAATGATCGGGTAGCTAACCACGCGTTATCCCCAACATTGGTTTCCCTCCCAGGGTTGCACTCACACTACAGGAAAACCGCCTCTTACCGGCAGTTTTTTTCCATATAGCAGCGGTTTACAGAAACCGCCGCTAAACTTGGCGTTGGAAATCTATTAGCGGCGGTTTTATGCATTTAATGGCGGTAAAACAAAAGCGTCGTAGTAACTCATTTCGCGGCAGTTTTTGGTAAATTTAGCGGCGGTTTTAAGGGCTATTTAATTAGCGGCGGCTATAATCGCCGCAAAACTCAGGCGTTCCAGTCGCCTTCTTAGTGGCGGTTAAAACCGCCGCAATTTCCGACGTGATTTTGCGGCGGTTCTAACCGCCGCTAAACAGTCTTCCGAATACATTTAGCAGTGGTTTAAACTGCCGCTAAATGTATAAGTGGTAAAGCATTAGCGGTGGTTAAAACCGCCGTGAAATGATGACCCAGAAAAAAAAATTTATTTCTGGTTATACTCCACTACTGCCCTGGAAAACAAACCAAACAACACATACAACATATATATAATAAGGAAAAAATTTATGCACCACCTACGCAATATTCATAAACACCCTTTCATTTAATGTTGATCAAAAAGTTGATCCAATTCAATAAGAATACCTAAAGAATACAAAATACCTAAAATTATGGATTTAGAATGAAACACAAGATAACATCAAATGAAACAAGAGATTGGGGGTCACATGGATTTATACTTATAGTTTACAGATGATCAAAATTGAAAATATTTGATTCCATAAAAGTATCCCAATGTTCCAAATGATAATTGAAATCCAGTTAAGTAACATGAATACTATTTGAATTGGTAAGGTCCAGTTTAGTCTCGAAAGTTATTCTTGTATCCTAAAAACTATAATATATATGTAGTGCGAGAAAAAAAGATATAATCATCTAGGTCTTAATGAAGTCTTCAATTTTAGGTGAAAATGGTGTGTTAATGTGCTGGCCATCAAATAGAATAAACCATATAACCCCATACATTTCATCTAAATAATCCTTTGTACACCATGGATTACTCATCAAATAATTGATCCAATATTATCATATGGAACTATGTTCAAAAAAAAAATTAATGTAACCCCACTATAGATTAGACGTTAATTTTCCACTCTCACAACCTTATATCTAATTAGCAATGCTCCCATCCCATCCAAACAAAACACGTCACATCACATCAAATCCTTCCCGTATACAAATGGGTTATCACATCACACAACATCCCAACAACAGTCACCTAGGCCATCACATCACATCACATACCACCAGTAGACACATAGTCCATCACTTCACAATAAATCATACTTGTAGACAAATACACTACCACCTAACATCTCTTCCCACCCACGGACACATATTTTGTCAAATGGAATCCAAACTAGAACAAGAGTCTTAAGGTATCATGAATGTGATGGACATAATCATTGTCCCCTCCTCCTACCATCAATTACCCCACAATATATCACATAGAAACACATAACTTATCACTCATAGAAATTGGGTCTAATAGATTAATTCCCACCGGAAGGCACCATGGACATGACATCGTTTCTATGAATTCTCCAACACCCACATGTGTCACTAATTCTGAATGAAGTGAGAGGATGTGTGTGAACCCATGCCTAAATTTCACCACCATCATATTTATTGGTGAAAATACCTAAAACTCTAAACCTTTGAGTAGTGGTAATTTTATATAAATTATGCTTGGTGTATAAAATAATAGAAACATTCATGGTATATAGATATCCCACAATACCAAACCTATGTGTCCACATAAACTACACTTGAGCTTATTAGATCACCACACCATAACACAAATTAATAATCACAACCAATTAAATCACTATTTGAATCACCCAAGACAATCACAACACTCTTAACACAACATTCCACTTTCCACATACATGTTTCACCACCTTTATTTTTTATCCATTACAATTCACATAACACTTTACATTTTCATTTTATTAATTTATAACATATCTATTTGCAATAAATATTTTTTATTTACTAACCTAGATCATTTACATTATCAATATAGTTCATCTCATGGATAACTGAGAAACTGACATATCCACTCCATGCTACAACTAATTCAACTCACAAAACTATCTCCACAACACCACACATCCACCATTGTTTCCACACCACATTTCCCAACCCATATCACAAAATCAAATACTCCTTAAAACCATCATGAAACTCTATCACCACATACCAAATCAACGAATCTGCTACAAAAACATTATTCTACAACCACTACACCACATCCATTACCCCATAACCATGTACCACAACCTTTTCATAGCACATTTCACTACTACCAAAATCACATACATGAAAATCGACCATAGAATCACATCCCCCTGTACTACACAACCAATCTGGTCAATAACATCACCATACAACTTCCTAAACCATATAGTGAAACACAATAAGATGTATTATCCACAACATCAAAGATAACGACTTCAATGAATATTCATGGGAATTATCACATATCATTTTTACTAATCGTGGTTATCCCCACACAAAAAAATACATCAATGGGACACCAATTACTATCCAAAAATATATTCCTTTTATTTTTATTCAGGGAGAAATTACATTACAACATTGAAAGTGTCCTCAAAACATTACAACTATATTACAAATAGGGTCCCAATAGTAATTATATTTGGAATTGAATGTAATCATGCATAGATATCTCAAAAACATATAATAATGCAGTAAGGCATGAGAAAATTACCCATTATCATAAATTTATATTTTTCATGAATTATTTTATTATTAAAAAACCCTTAATATTTACTTGAAAGAGAGAAAGAACTTGATTATACCACACATATAATATAGAAGACTGAGAATGGGTATCCTCTACCACATGGAAGCAGTCACTTCTAACTCTTCACTGTAGGATGAAGAAAAATAAACTCAAAAACCACAACCACACATGGAAACCATGCATGAAACTACACCTAAACAAGGTTAGCCACTGAAGCTCCTCCAAGACCAATGGGTTTTTAAAGGTTCCATACACCACACATGTTATATATACAAACCAACCTTTACCATATTTTTTCAACACATCAACAATACTACTCATGGTCCGATGATGCATCGTCACCCTCTCCACCTCCATCTCCTGCTGCCACCTGTAGGAACATTATATTGAAAATTAAATATTGTTGCATATTTATAATTAAACTTAAAACCAATAAAAGTTTGAAAACTAAATGATTGTGATTTTTTGTGATTCACCTGGTCACCACCACTCGGTGCACTACCACTGGGGGCATATCTTCTCATCTGCTGAGATAAATCAGTCAACACTTTCTGCATAGTGGATATCTGAGCCCCTTGGTCTTGAACTGTGGCTCGTAGAGAAGAAATCTCCCTCTGAGCATCTTCAGGTATGGTCTGACCATAACCAGGAGTAGATGCGGCTAGAATCCCTGATGGCCTGCTAAAGACCTCAGATGGTACGGGTCCCAAACCTATCCCGCGCACTCTACCAGGATGCTCTTTCCCAAGGACTTGAGCAATCAGGTCATCCTGGGAGACTGAGTAGGACTACCCAGGATTGGCATCCCATAGTTCTTTAATTTTTACCTATAAATAAAATATCAATACATATTAACATAGTAAAAACTGATAATAAGTTAAAAATTTGACTTCATACCCCAAATTCTTTGGTAGGCTCATTAACAAAAGAGGCATCTGATTTTCTGTGAACATCCAACAACAGTTCAGTCCGGGAGGCTTCATACCCTAAATTCTGTGACTGCATTAAGCAAAGATAAATCAAAAATTCAATATATTAAATAGATAATATTGTATTATAAATATTTCAACTATTTAAAATATTACCAATGACATTCGGCTTCTAGAAAAGCTTTTTGAGCCCACCGTGTGAGGGATGACTTGCTTCGCCCTGTTTGATGCATTCTGTCGTGAAAGATCCTGAAATAAATAAAATGAAATTTAACAGTAATGTATCCAATGTCATATCCTCTTAATATACATGTAATAATGTAAAATGAGGGTAATATAATAATATATATTTCAATACCATCCGCTTCTCATCACGATGTCTTTCAACAAAAACTTTCCACTGTTCTTTCGGTACCCCACTGGGTAGCTTGTCGTACATTTGTTTCAAGGTCAACGAAGTATCGTTGAAATCACACCACAATATCCATTTGAAATCTTTCCATTTTTTACCAAGATTTTTCAAAGTCCACTTCCGTGCTATCACATCAGCAACTGTGAAGTGGAAGAACATATGTATACAGAAATTCATTTTGAACATATTAGTAACATGGCATTCAATTAAACCATAATGTAATAAAATTACCTTTATTTGAGAATCGAAAACTTCATTTTTTCTAGTTTGGAGGCATATGTCTCCAATCATCATATGAAATGGGAAGGGAAATGGGCTCCGCTGCCAACTGACCTATAATCTGGCCAAGTAACCCCGCGACATCATCCGTAGGGACCCCATAAGAATCAAATGGCACGACTATCTTTTCTCCATTAAAGTTCCAAACATCTAAGCTTTTTAAGTGTTTCTCCACAGTTTTATTTTTGTCATCTTCAATGAGCAAAGAATTAGTATAAAAAAATTCAATAAATTTATTTAATTAAAATTTATACCTATGACTGTGACCCTCCAGTGTGTCCGGGACGAACTGGAAGGGGTCTGTCGCCACCCAACTGATGACGCACCTGTAGGGGGAGTTGACCACTCAGCCTCTAATGGGAGGCTCTCTGATGGTGTGAGAGATGGTGCAGGGGGAGATGGTGCGGGGGTGTAGGCAGCTGGTGCCTCAGATGTCGTGGAGAGTGACCCAGATGGGTCGGCATCCGTCGCAGGACTAGAAGAAATAGTATACCACTTCCTCCTTGGCATTCCTGTGATTTAATCAAATAAAATTAAGTTCAGAATATATATTTCAAAAAAATTATGCAGAAAAAAAATTAAAAATGATAATAGATGCCCAGTACTAACAAAACAAATATATATAACAATGATAATGAATGACTGCAGAAATGAAACAAGTGGTTGCTGCATGAATGAATAATTGTACATACAATCATTTTCCCCTTCAATAATGTTGGTTTCCTGCTCCATTTATTCATCCACTTCATTCATCCTTGCAAGACTAATATTTTCAACATCATGATGGAAAAATAATTCTGCTTCCTTTTGTTGATGACATTCAACTTCAGATGTCAAATCTTCCACTTCATCACCCATTCATACAAATCTCTTTGTATTACGTGAGTAACTACACTCCACCCTTCATTCACAACAACATTCACATAATATACCATTTTTTCTTGCGATGCTAAGATATATGGATCATGCATTTCACGATCACCAACATCCATCAAGCGAGAGAAGTTCACAGAAGTAAATTGCCATGAATCTCTTTTAACACCTCTGATAATATCGACCCATTTGCATTTGAATAAAACAACAGAAAAATGTCCATGGTAGTTTAATTCAATAACATCATGCAGCTTTACATAGTATTCCACTTCAGAAAATGTAAATATACAACTATTTTGTGTTTTCAAACCCACTTCTCGATCAACTATACGAAATCTAAAGCCATTCACATTATAAGCGTCGAACTTTCTAACTTTCTTTATAGGACCTCTAGCAAGAAACTTCAAATCTTCTGACAAGTCTGCTCGAGTATCAGTGTTCATGATCTAAAAAAAGAAATATAATTTAATAGATTTACAAATTTTATGTGTCAAACTAATATTCTTATTTATTGCAATATTTATGAACTTACATGTCGTGGAAACCATTCTACAAGCTCTTTATTCACAGATTTCGTTATATCTTTCTCATTTCGTGTTTGGCCTCTCATTCGTCTCTTTGTTTGTATCCTCAACTCTTCAATAAATGGATCTGCAATTTCACTCTTCAGCAGCACATATCTATGTGCCTGTAATAATTCTAATTCTGTCAGTATCACATTTGAGGTCCTCCCAACTGATCGGCCAATAGCAGGAAATATTTTTGATTTCTGATGCATTTGAGATTGAGTTGATGTGTCGTCAACACGTACAACTCGATTAAATCTTGTCTCAATATCATCTAAATACCTGGAACAAAAGGTAATACATTCCTCGGCCAAATAGCCCTCAGCAATAGAACCTTCTGGTTGAGCTTTATTTCTCACGTATGATTTCAAATGCCCAAGATATCTGTGAAATAAAATAATAATATTATGCATTTATTTAAATGTCAAAAATTGTTTACTTAACTGGAAAACATATAATAAAATACCTCTCAATTGGATACATCCATCGATAATGAACGGGGCCTCCTAATTTAGCTTCTTCAACCAAATGCACAGTTAAATGCATCATGATAGTAAAAAACGATGGAAAAAAGATCATCTCCATTGCACAAAGAGTCAATACAAACCTCTCCTGGAGGTTGTCAAGCTGAAATGGATGTACAAATTTCTCACATAATTGCCTGAAAAATGTGCAGAATTGGATTACAACAGCAGTAACTTTTTCAGGTAATAATGTACGCAATGCCAATGGTAGTAACTACTGTAACGAAATATGCGAATTGTGACTTTTCAATCCATGTAACTTACGATTATTCAAGTCAACACACCTCGAGATGTTACTCGAATACCCATCAGATACCTTCAAATTCTTTAAAATTCGAAGGAACGTATATTTATCCCTATTTTTCATTGCGAAAATGGCCGGAGCATACTTTTCATTCTCATCTGGCCAGAGATCGCGTTTTATGTTCATTACTCGTAAGTCTTTGCGAGCATTAAGATGATCCTTCGACTTTCCATGCTCCTTAAGTAATGTGAAAATCAAATTATCACATACATTCTTCTCAATATGCATCACATAAAGATTGTGGCGTAACAAATTAAATTCCCAATACGAAAGTTTAAAGAATATACTTTTTTTCTTCCATTGTTGCATTCTGATTCACTTGACGATGCACTTCAGACCCGTTTTCCGCTATCATTCAAATTATGAACCTTCCCAAATTCTGTTTCAACATTTTCAAGCTGTGTCAATATTTCACAACCGGTTAACAACTTTGGTGGTGGTCTACGATCAATGAAACCATTAAATTTTGATTTGTTCAGCCGGAATCTTTGAGATGCATCGAGAAATCTTCGATGGCATAAGAAGCACCATTTTCTACTGTGAGGTAGCCGTTTGGGCTCAAAATAAAAGTTACAAACGGGACAAGCCAAACCCACATAAGTGTTCCATCTAGATAAATTCCCAAGCCCAGGGAAGTCACTAATGGTCCACAGTAAAGCAGCATGCATTTTGAACATTGTTTTAGAACAAACATCAAATGTCTCAACACCGTTACTCCATAACTCCTGCAATTCTTCAATCAAAGGCTGCAAGTATACATCAATATCATTTCTAGGCATTTGTTTTCTAGGAATAGTCATTGAAATGATAAAAGATGATTATTGCATACACATCCACAGAGGTAGATTATAAGGGATCAAAAAAACTGGCCAAATGCTATAACTTGTACTCAAAGTCCCAAATGGGTTGAATCCATCAGCAGCCAATCCCAATCGAACATTCCTAGGATCAGCTAAGAAATCTGGATGTAATGAATCAAATGTCTTCCATGATTGGGAATCTCGTGGATGTCTCATTAACCCATCATTGTTATTATCTACAGAATTCCACTTCATGTGTTCGGCGGTTTTTGATGACATGAATAATCTTTACAATTGCGGCTTCAAAGGAAAGTAACGCAAAACCTTTGTAGGTGTGTTAATTTTCTTCTTCTTCATGAAATTATGTTCAGTCAGACTTCCAACATCACCCTTTGACTGCCATCTAGAAGAAGAACATTTCTTGCAATTCTGTTTACTTGAATCCTCTCCCCAATAAAGCATACAATGATTGGGACACACATGTATTTTTATATAATTCAGACCAAGCTTGTTAACAACTTTTTTCATATCATAAAAAGATTCTGGGATTTTTGCTCCAGGAAATGCATCACGAATCAATTCCAATATCATGGACATTGCCTTATTTGTAATTCCACATAGACATTTGATATGGTACAACTTCAGCAGAAATGAAAGCTTTGAATATTTCAAACACCCACTATACAACTCTTGATTTCCATCGCCAACTAAATTATGAAACAAATTTTTATCAGTGAAGTTTTCCGTTACATTTGTCTCTACAAAATCAAGAGGAGGATCCAATGATATGTTCCAATCTTGATCTACTTGTGTTACAGTCTCAAAAACATCACTTGTCACGTTTCAATTTGTAGAACCCTCTTCTGGTTGTTCTAATATGTTTTGATGCTGATAGTGGTGTCTTGCAGTGCCGAATGCATCATTTATGAGGTTTTTCATTTCATTTTCCATTGTTGACGAACTTGGGACCTCATTCTGTGGATTAACATAAGTGCTCAATCTTTCTGTATTGTTCGATTCTCCATGCCAATTCCAACACAAATATTGACCAGGGAATTGCTTCAGTATTAAATGTTCATAAACTTCATCTCTCTTCAACCATGTTCTAAATTTACATTTAGGACATGGACATCTTATTCTCCCTTCAACGGATCGATTAGAAATCGCAAAATCTAAAAACTCATTCAAACCCTTAACATACTGAGGTGTGTTCCTCGGTAATGTGATCCAGCTTTTATCCATGTATATCACAATGTTCCTACACAAAATATACGATAGTGTAAGATTGCAGAATCATAATATAATAAAGATGACCAATTGATCATAAAGTATTCATAATATAATAAATATGATTCATTGATCACATTTACCACTTACTTAGCATGCCCAGACAAACCAAACAAGTCTGGTCCTTAGGAGATAGCGTGAAAAACTCATTGAGGAGCAGTAAGAATATCGGGATACACAATTATCATAACACTGTCAATCACACAATTATGTTATCTCAAACAATTTCTATCCCCACTACATTAATGAGATACATTGGTCAACTCAGATTACTTCCACACCCTCACAAAAAATACTACAACTTTCCTGAACATCTCATGTACTCACATGCTTGGTCATCTCAATTAAATATTTTATTTTATTTTCCATATCTAGAAATGGGATACCGGTCGGTATTTATAACACTATTGATCACACATTTATGTTGCCTCAAACAACACCCCATTGATGTGTGATCGAAACTGATCATAATGCATTTTAAACCTGAGATATTATGTGATTTTTTAGGCTTGACCTTAGATGTCCTCCAAGAGTAATGATGTTTCTCAATGGTTTCATACACAACCAACCATATCAAAGTCGTATTTCCTATGACAAAGAAGACTATCTGGGTACCAATCCATGTACTGAATATGGTGTGAGGTAAATTAAGTAGGCCACCACTAATGGTTTCTAATACATAATCTAGTACATGAATATAAAACAAACAATAGTGTGCAGGTATATCAAAATTAAGTGTCTCTATAAATATAAATCCATGTCACACTCAGGTTTCTTAGGAGACACTTGGCACAATCTCAAACCTTAGAGATTTCATGTAAACATTGGTAATAATATCCACTTTTAAATGCACCAACCTAGAAAAGTTAGTGGAATACACTATAATAATACATTCCCATTTCTATAATGTTAGAAAGTATCAGTTCTTTTCCACATGTAACATTTTAGGATAAAACTATAGTTTATATATTTTCTTGAAGGATTCCCACATAAGATCCTCATGAAATATAGCATGCACAACTGAGTCTCACCATTTCCTTCCCAATCCATCAAGAGTGTATGTTGACCCCCACCCCTTAGATTCTTTGGGAATCTTTAGAATTTTAAATCTCCTACTAATCTACTCAATTCTCTCCTCATATTTCTAGATTCCATTATCACCATGAAAGATAGGTGGGTTCTTGTTAGTAAATTATGAGTCATGATCCACTACTCCTCTTGGATTTTTAATACCTTCATAACCAAAGTATGAATAGTGCATATTATAACTTCCACTAAAGAAGATACCACTAAGGGATTCTCCTATTAAACCCGTCTCACAAATCCATCACTTAGATTCATAAGACCTCTTCTAGTACGAATCGTCTAACAAATACAAGATGAAAACCCCTTTAGTCATGAGAAAATTCCTAAATCATAGAAAAACTTCCATAATCCATATTAATGATTTAAAATAATAATTTTATGAATTTATTAATTCTATTAATGAAATATAAAACATAAGAAAGGAATAGTTTTTTTTAAATAGACACCAAATATAGTTTATTCAATCAACCACAAAGACCAAGTGATAATATTATCAAAAATAACTAACCACCCATAGTAACTTGAATTCATACATGGAGGTGAGATGTCTAGGCACCATCCCACACATATTAACTAAATTTTAGTGCTACTAAATCTAGTCTACCAATGACACTAAACCAAAACTATGAATTTTCGTAACATTCCAGGCTCAATATTCCTTTTGATATCAATTTATAATGAACCGACTAGGGAAAACTAGGCAAGTATCCCAAGAGGGTCTTATACATGGAGATGTGTAATAAAGAGACATGAAAGTGGTATCTTGTTTTAGAAAATAAAGTTATGAAACCAAATTAAAATAAAAAATAAAGATAAACATCCATTAGTATAAAAAATTCAATCTAAATAGGCCAAACCATAAAGATAAAATAGACAATACTATCATCTCCCTATGTGACCATCTATCACCACCAAACCATCTTTATACAAAGATAGTAAACAAAAAGAGAAAATTACAAGTTCTAATATCAAAAATTCAATATCTCTATCTTTAAAATAAATCCAGTTTACATATATTTTTCATAAAATAAAACAATTTTTTAAAATAATCCTTAGATTTTCATAAAAAAACCATATACAAAAAATCTAGGAATATGTTAAGAATAAAATAAATCAGGTAGTCATAGAAAAACCCAACCATAGATACACTATAATATAACTGTGTGAGCAAGTAACCATGAAAATACCATCATGTGATAAACAAATCATCAATGAAAAAACCCACCATTTGGGATCCAAACTATGGGTTTACGTTCTAGACATGAAATAGAATCCCCAATCCAAGATTAAGGTGGATTCAACTAATATAACCTCTAGTGGAATTACACACTAAAAAGTTTCATAAAACCTCTTGTGGAATTACATAAAAAAAGAGTGAGAAGTATATTTCCAATGCATACAAGGACACCTAATGTTCCATGTTTTTCAAAATCTTTTTAGAAACCATGATCACATATAATAAAACAATTTTAATAATAAATCCTTTCGATTTCAAGCTTGAAAACCCATTTTAAAAACAAATCCACCCTTTAAAGAATTTAGTCCACCACTTTTCGTGAGAAAAACCATTTTTGAAGAAAGACCTCTTTTAAAAACAAGTATATTTTCCATAAAATCCATTTAAATCCATCAATTTCATGAAACAAGCCAAAGAAATTAATAAGAATATAAGTAAATTTTAAATTAGAACAACTTGTATAGATACACCTACCTTATAAACATAAGGAACCTAAGATCCTTCGACAACATAAATTGGAAACAAGCAGATAATCCTCAAATAGAAAAGGAATGAGGGAAAACCACAATGGATTGATTGATAACACATATTATTTATGAAACCATAAAAACCATATCACACAACACTACGAAACCAAGAACATAAATGATAAAGAGAGTGAATGATATTACACGTACCCAAAGGAAGACAACCCACCACACTAGTGATCAAATGCCCTAAGCAAAGAAATCTGGTAGAGGAAGATACCCAATATTATATAAAATCTTTCTAGGATTTATGAGGGAGGTATTAACATTGAATGGAAGAAGAGTAATATGTAAATCATGATAAAAACCGTTGGTACTAAATAATTCATGTCATGAACCCCTTTCATGGTGTGAATTCCATGATTTATAAAAATACCCAAAAAAGTATCCTTAGTTTGAATTAATCCTAATCAACCCATTAAAAACGTGAAAATGTTTTATGACTTATAATTCTTCAAGCTCTAAACCAAACCCATAGTATCTACCCTGCAGTAGATTTACATTGTGTAACAAAGTCATGATTCGAATCAAAGAACCAAGAAATAACTAAAATTTACCAAAATCGTAGGGGGTTGCGGGGGGCCCTGGGGGGGTGCGGGGGTCACCGGAGGCCGCAGGGGGTGCGGGGGTCGCCGGAGGGCGTGGGGGGCATGGGGGGCGCTGGGGTCGCCGGGGGTCGAGGGGGGTGCAGGGGTTCGCCGGAGGGCGCGGGGGGCGCGGGGGGCGTGGGGGGCGCAGGGGGTGCGGGGGTCGCCGGAGGGCGTGGGTGTCGCTAGGGCCGGGGGGGGGGGGGATCGGGGAAGAGGGGCGAGGGTTTGTGGGGTAAGCATGATAGGGGTGGGGGAAAGGGTCGCGGTTTTTTTTAAAAAAAAGGGTTTCGCGGCGGTTTATTAAAAACCACCAAGAAACCTTTCACGGAAAACGTTTAGCGGCAGTTTTGTGAACCGCCGCCACAAAACCGCCGCTAAACCCTATTTGTGTTGTAGTGTCACTTGATCTACTCTAGTCAGTGTTCCGATCAGTCTGTTCCATCTCTACTAGACGTTAAACCCGCGAGATACCCTTTGTTAAACATAGGAAGCTAAATAAAACCTCAGATACATGCCTATAGAATAAAATTCCTCGCATTCAATGTGGTATGCCTCAGGCTTCTGCACCCTCGAGAAGCCCTATAATAATGGGAATAAACCCAGACGCGCCAGTGTTCCAGTGTCCAGACACAGTAGTGATGTCCAACGTGACTACTCCCCCAACCGATGGTTTCTGCCCTGACCGGACCCCTTGGAATGTCCCAAAAAAAACAGTGTAATTAACTAGTGTCCATTAAGATATAGCATTGGGAAGAGTTTCATAAACAACATCTTAAGTCTATAAGGGAGACACAGATTAGGTGATGAGTTTCGAAGAGGAATCCACAAAAGGAAGAACCAACATCCCATCATCTCGTTTTGATCAAGGAGAAAACATCCCTGAACAAGGAATGAATGCCGCCCGCCTTTGGAAAGTGGTAATACGGGAAACAAAACCACTCCTTTCATCCTCGAACAGATGGATGCATGCGCCTTGGAGAAAGCATCAGAAACAATTATGTTTACCACACATCCTGTTTCATGTCCCACTAAGGACACATGACATGTGATATTGGAAAACAAAACATGTTAGGACACTCAATTTACTAGGTGTGTACTCCATATAAACTCCAATTTAGAGAACTAATGAAACATGATGTTTAGGGTAGGGTACACAACATGTGATATTTTTCTCCACCCAAAACCCGATCTACTGCAGCACTTAGGTTACATGGGCTATGTTCTTATGAACTACAAATTGTGTAATTAGATTTTCCAAATTAGAATTTTATATTATTCCAAATTCATATAGTTTACATCAATCTCACTACTGTTCATGTCTGAATCTTTATCCAATGACCCTATCTCGAAGGTAACATCACTGATCACTAAATTCTATCCATTGGTCACCAAAAAAGGAATCCTCCCTTAAAGAACTATCGATCATGACTATGGTATAGGAAATGAACCTAATGAGTGGTTTTAAATGATCTTATACTCTCTATAATTACCCTAATGTGTCATCACCTCACATATTGATAGAAAAACCCAAATAGAGGTCCAAAGTTCAATAATAATTCAAACCAGACTGATTATTTTATAATTGTCCTATTATAGGTGAGAAATGAATTCATGAATAATTATTTAATAATTCCCACAACCAATCATAGTGATAATTACCAACGGTTATATCAAATATGGCCATTGATAAAAAATGTATAATAAAAAGGATAACAAAAAAGAGTCGTAATAAATAATCTCAGGGGAAATAGAAAAATAAGAATTTGATACGGCTATGCATTGTGGAAAATATAGGAATACATGTAAATAAATAATCCATGATCAAAATCATAAATAAGAAGGTAATAATCCACGCGTAATGAATCTAGACCTTGTTAATAGGTTGATAATTTGGTAAGAAGGAATCCACATTAAATTCATTGGTGATTCCATCTTAAGTTATTCATCGATCCATAAATTCTCATAAATCATCTATTGAAGAATTTCCATAGGGTGACATCTCTCTAATATGTCAAGGATATGTAGATAAACCTAGATATATTCCATATAGACGATTAAATAGGGAATAATCTAGTTCAAATAGTTAATTAACCATTTAATTAATTATTTAATTCATCTTTTTTAAATCCACCCATGACTGCGAACTCTGTGGGACCCTATGTGAATGAAACTTACATCCTTAATAGGGTTCGCCCCATGTTCTAGATCCAAATTATGTCTCAATTTCCCATCCAAGACTTTATTTGGAAGAAAAAAAAATCAATTTTTAAATAATTCACGTGCAGAGTAATAATATTTTTTAAAATTTTAATGTATCAAAATTAGGGATCTATGACCCTTGAAACTATATATTAACTCTGTTAATAGCTCTGAAAATATAATTTAAAATATTATAATGGCCCAATAACAAAAAATCAAGTTGTTACACCCACTCCATCTTCATGTATTTTTCCCCAAAAAGCACAACTACTTTAAAAGGTGAGGGTACTGAGCTAGTATCTGGCTCTCTCATCCCCATAATATCTTATAGAGGTTTCTAAGTTTCCAAATACTCATTATAGTGTAATGGATATACCATGAAGGATAATCTCTCATTTATCCTCAATATCTTTTAGATACTTCAAAAATGTGGCTAGGTCCTAGATGTCTATCTCTCCCTAGTAAATAATGTGAAAAGATCATGCAAGTTCTCCCATCCAAATATCAACAAACCCAATTTTGATGATACTTTAAATAATACATAATGTTTCTACATGAGCTCTAAGGGTCTTAAACACCAATACATGTAATATTTATGTTCTCTCTAAGTAGTCCTCATTTTATCCATGATCACCTAAAATTTATCCCTTATCTCCTATACAAGTTCTAGATCCATGTGTGATGAATCACCTATATTTTTATAGTATAGGGGTGACCCACATTGTATCCAATATATTGCCTCAAATGGTTTCATTTTAATGGTGGAGTGATATATATTATTAAAAGTGAACTCGACTAAGGTAAAGTGATCGTAAAAACTCTAGATGAAGTCCAAAATAAAATATCTCAATATGTACCCCATAATCTGTTTGTTTTATTTTGTCTATCCATCTATCTAAGTATAAAATATTGGGATTATATGTAACTAGGTCCCGATAGCCTCCTAAAAACCTCTTCAAAACTGGGATGTGAACCAAGAATCTCACTCATTTAAAATAATCAAAGGCACCAAATGAAGCCAAAATATCTCTTACACAAACATGCATACCAATTTTTAAATCAAACTCTATTACTAAATAGTAACTAAGTGATATGAATTAGTAAACTAGTCAATAAACGCTTAGACAGTGTCATGTTCTATCACTATCCATGGATGTATAGTAAAAAAATCCATATATATACTATCCCAATTTTATTCTATAACATCAAAAGGTTGATCCAAGATTATTTGTGCTTGATGATATAACTTAACCTACTAACAATTGAGTCATCGATAACCAAAATCAATAACACTTCACATCATACCTACACACCAAAACTATTACCAATGGTCCTAGTACATATTTTTCACCCTTTGATGTACTTCTAAGGGGGAGGTATGGAACTCTCTTAGCTCCTCCTCACACAACATGACTAGTACTACTATCTATCCTCATAATATAATTTCATGCTCCCTACCTTTAGAAAATTCATTTGGTATATCTTCTAAAGATATTTAGTCATAAAAAACCTCATAATCGATGTCTCCCAATTGAGACTCTATTACATGTTGATGAAGTAGTGGATTTAGCACCATCAATCAAAGTTAAGAGGTTTCTATATCATCCACCAAGTTCAGCTCCAATGATACCAATTACACCATCACCTACCCTACCACATGAGAATATGACTTCCTATTAAGGAAATCTACCGCCATATTTCCCTTTTCTAGAGTAAAGACTATCTTATAGTCGTAATCCAATAGGAAATGTAATTAACATCTCTACCTTGAGTTGAGATCTATATAAAAAAACATATACATAAAACTCTGGTGGTTTAAGTAAAATAAAAAACAAATTTCCCAAAACAAATTCCCCCACATATTTAAAGAGAACACCACCATTGGAAGCTCCAAGTCACGAGTTTCATAGTTATTCTTGTGGGGGTATCAACTACCTAGACTTATAATTAATCTATACCTGGAAGTACATTAATACAAATAAAATAACAACTCTAGAGGAATCATAGAAAAAAACATAATCAACTTCATCCTATTATAGTATTAAATTGGGAGAATTGGTTAACTCACAAATCTGCTCCTCAATGTTTCTTAAACACCACCAAATCCACACAAAATAAGGGATGGTAGTTATGTGAATGTGCCTACATAATAAATAGGATTAAAAAATTATAATTATTAATTTTTTTCTTATGTTAATTTATAATTTACTATTATTAAATTTTTAGCTTAAATTTAAAGAGGAATGGGATTCCAACTCTTCATAGTTAACATTGATATTTTTAAGGGATTCCATTTCATGAATTTTAGGGAAGGATATTTTTTGTTGTGTGAGAGGGATGGGTTATTGACCATCCCTAACAAGGTCAATCTATAGTGGTGGTAGTCTTAATGGTGATCCTATATCATAAAAGTGAATCCATAGTTTAAATAATCCTATGAAATATCAACAGTCATATATTAAAAGAAAAAGTTTTAGGGTGCCAACTTTAGGGAATAATTTAATAATTAAGTTTTATAAGATGACAGGTAGTATTTCTAAAGGAATTTTATCTCTGATATGATTTTCAACCCTTATAATTTTTATAAAATTATATATATATTTTTTAAATGTATCCATTTACATGCATATGTATTATTATTTCCACTAAATTTATTGTTTACGTGTATAAATAATTGAATTATTGAGGAAAATAATTTAATTATATGATAAGGGATTTAATGTAATATTATTTTTCATGTTTTCACAAAACTTTTCATACCATTTTTTGATCATTGGGTGTTAATATAAATCATTATTTCTTAATTCTTGTATTTTGTGGCTTTGGTATCAAAAAATGATTTTCATAACATAAATGGATGAAATAAGTGTTTCTATAATTTAAATTTAAATATATATTTTATCTATGTTTGAAATTTCCAAATTAAATATATATAACAATTATTATATAATTTATAATTTAATAATACACATTCTATAGGATTTATATTGAACTATTCAATGCTTTTTAATTGAAATAAATTGTTGGATGAATTTGACTAAATTGTAGAGTGAATATTATATTAAATAATTAGTCCATGAGATATATTTTCATGTTCAAATTCTTTTGAATATGATCATTTCTTATTGGAATAAGATTTTTATAGAAATAATTTGAATGTAGGTAGGGGATACTGGTAGTATGCAAGGAGTTTATGGCCATCACTCATCAGAGGGTGAATGTGATATTATCTTAGAGAGTTGTTGATAGGAAATGCTTCTCATTATTATAATATACAGGGAAAAAACTTTATGATGACTAAACCATGACTATAATATTATAATATTTAATATATATATATATATATTATCTTATATTTTATGGAATGAAATTTATTTGATTGATTTTTTATATGTTTTTTGGTTATGATTTGCAAAGATGAAAGATAATTTACAATTCTGTTTGTTATAGAAAAAATATTTATCATTTATCTTAACCAATTCAAATATAGAAAGTACTTATAAAAGTTTAAGTTTAAACCACCACATATTTTTTTTGAGGTTTCGATTAATGGAGGTATTAGCAACCACAAATTTCTATTTATTCCAAGAAAAACCATCACTAATAACATTAAAACTATTTATAATTTACAGAATTTTCATGATTACATGTGAATAACTATAAATTTTAAAAACCACTATAGTTTTATCATCATCATATATATCTGCAATAAAATAAAACAGATCACGAAATAAGTAGTCACAATTTAAAGTAAATGTAACAAAAAAACCATAAATAACTAGCCTTTTTTATGTAGTGCATGTATTAAATACCATCACATTAATCTCATTTTATTATAATTAATTCATAACCTAATTTTAATGTCATAAAATCCATATAGAAAATAATTAATGTCTTAATGATGTTTCCTCATTATTTCCATTTATAATAAGTTATCATCAAGAAATTTATAATAATTAGTATATTTTTTTATTTAATAATTCCACATACACAATCAATTAAATTTACCCCAAATTATTCTTCACCATTATTCTCATTCCTTAGTATTGTTATATAATATCCAATTATCACTTTAAATTTTATTACTATTAGCTTATTAATAACAATTCATTTAATTATCATCGAAATATTTATAAAATACAATAATGATTGACATACACCCCACTTGGATAAGTTCACATTTATTATTAAGTTTTAATTCTAAAATAATCTAAACCATCTCGATAAAATTATTTACTTTTCATTTATTCAATATTTCAAAATTTAAAATTATTATTAGTAATTTTATTATATATTTTAAATTATAATTAATATGGTCCTTAAAACTTCTCCAAAAATAAAAAAAATGAGTCTATTGTGGTTTTTGTGAAAATAAAATAAAATAGACTATTTGGTTGTATAAAACAGACACTAGATAAATATTTTGTATTTATTTGAAAATTAGACAAAAGTAATGTGGTCGGCTTAGGGGCTTGGTCTATATTTTATAATTACCTATCACATATTGGAATTATATTATTTATGTCAATATGATGGTATTAATTCCATATATAGAACATAAAACCAAATATTCATGGAAAAGTTATCAATAAAATTGTATTAGTAATTAAATATAACTTTCCATATGGAAAGGGAAAAGTATTTATATGATAGGTACAATTAACTTGGTTAAAAAAATTGTCTCCAAGTTAGTATATTCTTATATAATTTATAATTGGACTTTTTATTTGATAAAAAATTTGATTTTTTTTAAAATTTTATATGTTCTAGAAGTATTTCTTAAAGAAAAATGACCATCCCTTTGAAAAAATATTGCAATCCATGTGATGATGGAGTCTTGATAATAATGTTTTTCCCACTTTAATGATTCATAGTAAGATTATTTTATTTGATGGCATTAATGATAAATATGATTTGAAAATATTCATCAAGAGTAAATTCTATAAAAATATCATAGTTGTAAACCTTTGTTACCTAGACTCCCTAGTTTAACCCTCTAGAAAAAAAGTTTCTAAAATCATGATTTAATCCAAATTGTTGGTGTAAAAAAATTCTAATTTAAAATTTTAGTTATGATAATTACCCTGGATCTATAATTTTTAATCTCATAAAGGTGTCTAATTTAAATATTTATATGCCTATAATAGAGGTCCATACTTTTCTTGAGTCGTTCACTAGCATTTTGGGGGGTTGTTGTCTTAAGAAAATTTTCAAACTTGAAAATATTTTTTTTAAAAATTGTGTTGTAATTTATAAAGTAATTTTTATTTTTTAAAATTTTATTTTGGATGTTAATACTGATTTTCTGAAGTGATTTAATTGTTTTAGAATTATTTTTTCATTTTTATAAATGATAATACATGGATTTTCAAATTCTTTATAAGTTTATGTAAGTGGAATTTAAATATTTTTAAAATTATCCGTAATATTACATAAGTCCTTATAGTTTCATAAGGACATGATGTTTTCTAAACTATGTTTAAGTAAAAATCTCATGTTTCATGTTGGTAAGTGTAAACTCTTTGGAATTGTGTAAAGGTAACCTTCCTCACTTATGGGTCATCCAACATGTGTATGGGTCATGTTGAGATGGTTGTGTGAGGGTATCATAATGTGAGGGTATAGATATGTGTTGGTCATTTGGGGTCTCTTATGTGTAGGTCATCTCATATAAGGGTCCAGTTTCATAACTATGTAAAGGTAGATAACACTACCTTTACACTTTACATGCATATCATGTATTAGTATTGTTTTATGTTGAAAATTAATTTTTCTCATCTAAAATAAATCCAAAACACCTTTCATGATTTTTACTGGATTTAAAGATTGATAATCATGAATTTAGTATATATATTTTTTTAATTGAGTAAATATTTGATAAATTTTATAATATTTAAATGATACTTTCATGGGAATTAAACTTTAATTATATTAAATAAGAATTAAAATCATAATCCTTGATGGTTTTTTGGAACTCTTTAGAGGGAAGAACTTTATCAGAAAATTTGAATACCATATTTTCCTCATTTTTGTATTTCCTTATTTCTCTCAAGTATTTATAATTAAAAATTATCCTTAATGTTTTGTGAGTAATCTACCATCGACCCGAGTCCCTTCTATGTGATTTCCTGGTTGTGTTAAACTTGTTTTCCTTCTGCTATACTTGATTATACAACATGTGAGGCTTCTTGAAGTAGGGGATATGAATTCTATTTTTTTATAAGTTTTTATTTATCACGCTTTATATTCCTCTCGATGAATTAGTATGATTGAAAATCAAAAGATAACAATATGGAAATTTTACAAGAGAGATGAAGGTCCATTGTATGATACATTATTATTTCGAAACCTCTAAATTTTAAAGAAAGTTGAATGAAAAATTATCATATGTAAATCATTTTTCTTATTATTAATTGATAACATTAGAATTTAGAGGTGATGGTTATTATTTCTTAAAATTTATTATTATCATTATTATTTTTAAATTATGGTAATTGGAGAATTTTTATACAATAATTATTCAATGAAGTGGATTAGTTTCATTATTTCTAATTTGAAAGTAATATGTGGTAAATTAATACTATTTTTTTTAAAAATAGAAATTAAATGCATTAAATAACATTTTTCCACTACTCTAAAAATTTAAAAAATGAAGAGTAAACAATTATAACTTATATGGAATTTTATTATTATTATATGAATTTAAATAAAAGGATTTATAGGGTAAAAGGATTCTTACATGTAGTGAATAAAATTTAGTAATTCAATATTCTAGAAATCAATTTTCAAATTACAATTTTCTATTCTAGAAATTTATTAAAGAAATAATAATTTTATATTGTGTAATTTAAATAATGTTTGATTAACGAGGAATCACATTTTATTAGATTTGTTTTTTGAAATTATGTATTCTCTAGAATAACTATATAATTGTAAGAATTATTTAATAATGAGATAAAAATATCCACATGCATAATATAGAAGATTTAAATTAGAGTATGGTAATTAGATCATCACATGATGTAGTTTGATCTATTTAATATTTTATGATCATAATTATAGTTATAATTTTTGATAATAAAGAATTGAAATGGTAAAATTATGAAACATTAAAGATAATTGATATTTCATGTTTTGGAGATTAAATAAATGATTTTTGGATACTATGACAACATGTGTTTATCGATATGCTGATATTTCCACTTGTTATTTACTAAATGGTGTGTTATATACTTGGATTTTGATTTTTATTGTTAATAATGGTTTAAATTATTGAAATGGATACAAAATGTAAATCTAGAAGATATTATAATTTAAATTAATGAGGGATGAGTAGAATAAATATTTAGATTCTTGGATTTAATTAAACAAGGAAATAATGATGGAAGTATTTTCATGTTTTTTATAGATTTAATTAGATACTACCTATAGGCTTCTTGATGTGGAAAACCTATACATAATGAACCAGTTAATTTAATATGGAATTAAAATGACGATTTTTAAAGAATAAATGTTTGTGAAAAAACAATCCCATTCTTGATTTTCTGAGGCTTGATAGACTCAATTCTATAGACTTAGTGCCTTTTCTTGTGTATAGAAATAAAAAATTAAAAATGTATTTATGATCTTGGATTTTTTTTAAAATGTTGGGTCCGAAGCCTCATTTTTTATTTAAATCAAAGACCTCTTTAGACTGGGAAGAGGGAGACCCATTACATAGCTCGAAGCCCCCAGGCCAAGTTGCCTGAATACTAGGCTTGAAAGCCTATTTTTTGGCCCAAAGAGCCCCACGGTGAATAGTACTACTACAGTACCCGACCTGCTCCAGTATCTGCTACAGTACCACCACCACTACAGATCCTGCTACAGTGCCTCCGCCACTACAGTGTCACCACTACTACAGTACTGCTATAGTGCCCTGCTGTAGTGTGTTATAGTACCCCGACAATTAGTCCCTGCCCGAATTTGATCCTAGGTCTTTTGGATGCCAAGCAGGAGCCTGTACCACTAGGGTAAAGGCTCATTGGCTTTATGATCTTGGATGATTAGAGGCATATTGTGGTTTAATTTTAACCTTTATGGGGATTTTGATAAACTTGAATATTCGAAAATTGTGGTGAGAAATGGGATAGAGGCCTAGGGATATATTAATAATTGGTTATATGTTGAGCAATGGGATAAGATCCCATAGATAGAGTGATGGTTGATGATAGTGATTGAGGGATAGATTTCACTATAGAAAATGGCATGGTAAGGACATCGAGGAGGTCTTGATGAGTTTAGAATGGGGATTACTCATTAACATATTTAATCTTGCTTGATGGATGAGTTTATGACTATTTTTATATGATTTTTGTCGAATTTCTTGATGTAGTTTGGCCTTATGCATGATAATTTCATCTTAATGTGGTAACATAGGATGAGTCCAAGAGTTCCCAGATGTTTAAGAAATGATAAACGGATTAATGAAAGAATTTGACTGGTTCTTAGATTCTAAATAATAATTAAATACCTAAAAATATAATAATTAGAGTTATAGTGCCAAAGAAACTAGCTTAAAGTATTATAGTGTTAATCATGGAAATGAATATGGAATAATATTAATTAATGTTGAATTTAATTTTTGTATGAATGTTTGAGATCTATTCTTTAGTGATGGAAACTGGGTGTCTTATGTGATGATAGCAGTAGATGGTTCTTATTATAGGTAGTTTTTCTTAGTGTGGATGTGAGTGATATTATTATATATATTTTTTAATTTGATATGAAACCCCTTCTTAGTCAATATGGAAAATCACACCCAAATGTTTTTTTGGGAGTTTTCTACAATATTCAGAATGGTGAGGAAATGTATGGATCACTCCCCCTTCTCCCACTCCCCCTTTTATGTAGCTGGCATAGGTTTATTGTAAGCAATAAAGGCTTTCATTATAGGGTGAATTCTGACCCAAGGTAAGATGGATATTTTTTTACTACACATTTATGTTTGGGATATAATGTATTGAGGTATAAAACATACTTATTTCTAGTTTTAGTTGGTATAACTTTCCATGGGTCTTATTTTATACAATTTTATGACTTAAGGGACTACTACCTAGTTAATATCGAGGTGGTTTCATAAGGAACATGATGGGATGATGTGATGGATATACATGCTAATGAAAACATGAGATGTTGGGCCCTGTGTAGGAATAAGGTAGGTATGGATGAGTTCCAAATAATACCATGGATAACTTAACTTATGGAAGGGATGAATATAAGATGTAGTTACTATGGTGTGAGAGAAACAAACTAGTTGTGAAGTGGAAGTAGGGTACCTTAATTTATATATATTCTTTTGAAATATAATGAATTACTTTTTACATAGTGAGTGATACATGGTGAGTATTCGAAAATATAGTACTACCTATATAGGTGATAAGAAAGCTTCATTTATTTATTCATTAGGATTTAGTATGAATCTTTCTCATTTTTCATGGGATGTTTTTGGGAGGATCATATTAAGTATAAATGTAATTCTCACCCAAAATATATATAAATTGTTAATAAGATCCACAAGTATCAGTAAGTGATTAAGATGAACATTAATAGTTTGATTTTTTTTCAGGAGATATTGTAGCTTCATGGTCAATGCCAAATAATTTTTTTACTTTCTTTTATTTTATTTTATGTATGAAATTCCATTAATTTATTGGGATCTATTCATTTTTTACGTATGTGATTTGGTTGGAGGTTTTCATATCTTATCTCTTATTCCTTAAAATTATATTGAGGGTAATCCCTCATATATATATATATATATATGAATTTCATACCCTCTTTGTAGTTTTCCAACCCATATCCTATTATAGGTAGGCTTCAAGGTTCAATATATCCTTTTATTAAATGACCTTAGAGGGGTACCTTTGGTGAGATGAGGTCATGACAATGTAATGACCCGAAATATTATAAGTGGAATTTCCCTTTTGATTTAATTAAATGTCTTATTTTGTAAAATGGATATAGAAAGAACATGAAATCCATTTATTTTATTATATACAATTGGATTTAAATGACCATTAAGTATCATTATTGTTGATAATATAACCATTGAATAGTGATCACATGACTAGTATAAATATAATGTTTTAATGAATCCTTTTGAAATAGACAAATGAGGTGATAGACTCAACTAGTAGGATCATTCCCTATGATTCCCATTTATTTGATCTTCTTAGGGAGCTAACATTTTTTTCTTTACCCAAGACCAAGCCCAAGCGAAGATCTAACAACTTTAGCATGAGCGAATCCGTTTACGGGAGAAGTTCAAGATCATCGAAATTATGAACTAAACCATGTTCACCGAATGACCCCATGTAAGAAACACCATAAAAAACCTTACTATTAGTGAATATAATGGTGTAATAAATGTATATGTATCAAGGCCGTATCATTATGATTATTTACATTATTTTTTATAGAATAATGAATTTACTTTTTATTTTATTCTTGTTTTTAAAGCACAAATATTATTTTGGGTAATTATTCAAATTGAATTAGGAAATAAATTTTGATTAATTAATAAATAATATTTTATTAAAATATTATTATTAAATTACTTTTATTAAATATAAATTATCATATAATTTTTATGAGGCCAAATGTAATTTTTATTAAGGTTTAAAACTGTTTTTGTCAAAACTCGTCAATTTTCAATAAATGTAGTTTTTTTTATTTTAAAAAAAATTGAAATATTTAAAAAATTATTTTGATAAAATGAATATTATTTTTGTAATCAGGATGTCAAAAGTATACAATAGTGATTTTTTCATAATATTCTGAGACAATCGAATTTTTCGTTAAAAATTAAATACCATATAAATATATAGTGTATTTTATGACATCATAATGGCCTAACAGTGATGTAATAAACACTATAAAAAGGATATTCGTCCAAAAATAAGTTTTAACATAATTTTATTATATATATTTTTTACTTATTTTATAAAGCCTTAGTGGATCATTCAAAATGTATAATATATTTTATGATTTTAAGTTCATTTCTTTAATAATGTGACTCACCTACAAATAATCAAGGATAATATTTTAATGTCTTGGGCCCATGGACTTATAAAATATTTTTTTAAAATACTATTTGGAAAAAAATATGGGAAAAAACCATTGGGAGGTTCATGGTTTTGAATATTTATTTATATAAATTTCAAAAACTAAATTTGTGAAATATTTAAGAATCCCACTCCCATTTCCTATATAAACCACCCAATTTACCACTTATCTTCAGTAAAAATACTTTTAGAACTTCCTTAATCTTTCCTCCCTTCTATATAATCTTACCAATTTGCCCCAAGCTCTCATGAAGCCCCTCTCCAAGCTTTTGAAGTCACACACTCAAGTAAGGGTTTCTTCTATTCTCATTTTTATCCAAGTTTCCTTATATTGTTACACCCTATTATTTTCATTTATAAATAATGAGGTATGTTTTTGAACCTCTCTAATAATTCCATTATTATTTTTGAATAATGATATAACCTTTATATCTCATTAATCCCTCCCATGTAAACCTGTTACCATGCCTAAATTTCATAAGAGCTATTCAATTTCACCTCTTTCTTCAAGTTTCTTTATTAAGTTATACATTTTATTTCCAAATTAATTATTTTTTGAAATGTATTTATATGAAAATATTAGATTAAATTAAATTTATATATTATTATGTACCTCTTTCACACTCATAAAACCTTTTTATGAATTATTATATCTTGCTGTTAGGCTGCAGAAATTGCTCCGTGAATCTCCATTGCAAAACAATTGTGTCAGTGAATACCACACCCATTCTCTATCAAGGGTTTTCACTTTTATAAAAATATACCTTTTTATTGAGGACTTACAGGAATTTATTCCACACCCCTTGATCATGGAATAAATTAATATGATGAATGAATCCATTCTTTATGATCTATGTGGCACACTTAAGCATGATAATGAAATAAAAGCAATGGGTGTGCCTGAAATTATATAGTACTCCAATGCATTAGGTAATGTTTAGTATCATAATAAGACACATTGGGATAGAGTTTTACCTAATTACTTTATGGAACTTTTTCCATTATGATGTCTTGGTAGTTTTTCCTTGACTTATGATTCAATGTTTTAAGTTGCTTCCACATTTCCATGTTATTATTATCATGCTATATCATGACTTTATGTTCATGCTTATTTTATTCTCCATTTATATTCCACTTTTCTAAATTTTTTGGTTTAACTCATGTTATCCTATTTTTATTCCGTTAATGGGCTTTATAGTGTACCCCTTTCTTATATTTGTCCTCAGGTTATCCCATGAAATGTTAAGTACAAAGGAATGTTGTGGCCATGTAAAGGTAGTTTTCAATAATGATGTAGTATTTCATATTTTAAGTTGTTATATAATGCTCCTAATTTCCCAATACACTATACTTATCTATCTTTTGGGTTGTATTAAGTGTAATTTTATATCATTAAATCATATATGAATATAATAAAAAGAATAGGGTTGTTGTAGACAATGTATTATTAGAGCTTATGGTTGAGAGATAAGATAGAATTTGGATTTAGGAATTGGTGAGTATGTATAAGATGATAAGGATATAATAACAAATGGTATTAATACATACTATAAAGAAAGGATACCAATTAAGATTTGATATTTTCATCCCCTCTGTGATCAGATGTAAGGAACTTCAAGTTTACTAAATTTACTAAATGAAGTGAAGCTATTTGCATGGTTAAAACCTAGTTAAGGATCATGAATCATGTTTTTATACACTTATGATCTCATTAGATAAACAATAAGAATTATGATAAATTTAACTAATTAATTAACCTTAAATATTCCTTGTCTTGTGGTAGGAGTCACTAATTTGTTTTCCTTTACATTAATGGATCCAGGTCGACATCCCTATTAGGTTCACACTATATATGTTTATAAAGATATTCCCATAAAAAATTATAGAGTGGAGTTTGAAAATGAAGATGATCGTGGGAGGTAACCCTAAGAGTTTCAATGCCATATCTTGTAGAAGCATGAATTCTCTATTTTGGATGTTGAGAAAGAGGAATATTTTGAGGAAGCAGACATAGTCCTCAGATAAATTTGTGCTTAGTAGAGGCACTAATTTTTATTGACTACGATGATGCTTAAAATAATATCTTGGTAATAGTGGTTTTGTTCCTCAAGGATTAAAATGAGTCAAATTTTTACTAGGAATGTTTATGAGACTATTTTCATATTGAGCTTCTTCCATTGAGCACAATGGTGGCTCGATAGTAGGAGATGATTTACCACCACTACGGTATCACTGAGTTCTTATCTTGATATGTTTTAGAACCTTATAAGCCCTTTTGGATCATTAATCAATCAATTGTAAGCCAATAGAATTGAATGAATTGAATTATCAACAATTTTTATATTATCATCGCTTAACAGCAATGATTTGTACTTACATCATTCTATTTAATTGAAAATAAGTTGTTTAATCCCATGATATAATTTCTTACAACACTTAAACCTTTTATAATAAAACCACATTAGAATTTCATTTAGATATGGTAATTATAACCCATTCCTGAAGATTAGTGTTGAGATAGAGATATGGTTTGGGGAAAGGGTTTATATAAACTTATTGATATAATTCCATAACTCTCTACTTGGGATCATAGTTGTGAAGATATAGTACAAGGTTAAGTGATTATTTTATTATATACATTCTATAACTTTTATTAGGCCCAACATGGTGTTGATTTAGTAAGGGGGAAGGGGTCCTTGTATGAATTATTTTATTTTAATCAATATACTCTTCTATTATTCCAAGTGTTATAAAACTTTGTCTTGAGGAAGGTGAAATTGTATGTTTTCTTATTTAAACTATTTTTACTTAATATTGGAATATTTTTCTCTATGTTGTGAGTTAAATTAATGTATTTAATGTCCTATACTTTTGACTCTATTTGTGATGTGGCTATGCTTTTATGTGTTTATAAATTTTTAATGGATATATCTTGTACGTGTAACATATGTTATAGATTTAATCATATGATAATAGAGGGGACATCACCCATAATGATGTTTTATTTTTCATGATGTCTTATAAAACTGTTTGGGTGAGTTAGGTCCACCTAAATTGGACCTTATCATGTTGTGGTGAATGGGTTACCTTTATTTTTAAACATGTAAATTATCTATTTATATTTTTCTTAGTGATTGAATTGGTTGAGGAATATTGTTGGTGTTAATTTAAATGTCTTTAAATTAATTAAATCCATAAATATTAATGATAAATAGAAACATTTAGTATTTTGTGGTATTAATTGGTGTGATATTAGTTATTAATTATTTATTAACAATCATGGAAGATACTAATCTAGATAAATAGGATTATATCAACTCCATCTATTGTTATTCATTTTGTGTGTTAATTTGGATTCTCTAGTTTTGATATTATGTGTGTTGATATTAATTTGATAAAGAACATGGTTTGAATTTATTCTTTGAATACAAATATTGTGAGGAAAACATCCCTTTTTTGTTTCTAAATATGCGATTTATTACAAAAAATATGTTAAATATGGAAGGATAGATATCATGCTTCTAATAATTTAAATTTATCAAAAATAACACACAGTTTAACATTAAACTTGTTAAATTTTTTATTATAGTAGTGGGTGTATTATTTAAATTATAAGATGCATGATATATAAATTTGGTTAATTTATAACTAGTTTCGTTTTTTAATTAATAATGAAATTTTTCCAAGAAAATATACAATGAGTATGTTATCTTTAGAAGTTCTATTTATGCCGTGTGATAATGTGTGTAGTAATATTTAGTGTGTTTAACTTCAAAAAAATTATTTTTGTGGTAACATGATTTGTTAAACAAATAAAAATGATAGTTATTCCATGAAAATTGTTTTTATTTTAAGAGATGTTTTTGAAAAATAAATTTGGACTATTTTTGTAGAAAACATGAAGAAACAGGATTTGTATGATTCCTCATTATGGAGAAGGATTAAAAATGGTTTTAGTTTAATGGTTTTCTAACTTTACTGATTTTAAAAGAAAATGTCACAATGAATGGTCCTTAGAAACATGGTCTATTTTTTTTAAATTATTTTAATTAATTTCAATTAATGTGTTAAACCAAATTTTAAAATATAATACCCAAAAAAAATTTAATACAATTAATTTTTTTTATGAATATCAAGTTTATGTTTTTAACTCCTTAACCCAAACAATATATTGATTTTTTTTGAGTATCTAGTCTAAATTTTTTAGTAACCTGTTATGTAGTCATGCTAAAATATATTCCGTGATAATTATCATTGATGTAATATTTAATTTGAATGGATATGTAAGAATTTCAACCAAATTTTTTCATGACATGTAAATCTTGATATGTTCTAAATAATATGAATTTAATTTTTAGTATGATTTATTATGCCATGATTTGATTATGTGATGAAATTAAAGCATGATAAGTCATTAATTAGAAAAGTAATAAGGGGAAAATATTATGTTGTTGGAATTGAAGAATAATACCCATGGATTAAAAAAGTTTATATTTTCATTCAATATAACTCCATAGTCAAATTGTTGATGTTCCAAATATGATAAATCCTTCTAAATGAATTTCTACACCTTTAATTAATAAGCATGTAGTGATTTCTTAATATTTGTATACTGTTGTGATTACAAGCTGTATTTTTTTTTGCAAATTGATACGAATTATGGTTTGTATTTATATAACTATATATGTTATTTTTTTTGGCAATTGTGTGACTTTAATTAGGAATGAGAGTTGCAGATACATGATCAACATCCAAATTTGTTTTAAGTTTTCTTTTTTTTTGTAATTTTTGATTTGAACCAATGATTTATGATATTAGTTATTGTCCGTGATTTGATATTTTATGGATGGAATTATTTCTCTTTTAGTGGTATTATACCTGGGATAGTGTTTTGAGATTGATTAATAATTTTCTTAGATATACAATTGTTCCTCTGGTGTGATGGAAGTGTTCTTGATATAGTGGAATCTTTTTGAGGTCTTTCATAGGGTTGTTTAATTACCCCTTCATTCCCAACCCCTTCTTATTTTTATTTTAAATTCTAAAAGATATGAATTGTTTGAGAGTTATTGAATGTAAAGTTCTATAATTTTCTCAATACATTCTTTTTCATTTTTGGGTGTTCAGTATTTTAGGTGATTTTTTTTTATTTTAAAAAGTTATTTAATTTTTTTTGTAATTTATAATGTAATTTAAATGGTTCAAAAGTTTATATTTTAAATTGATACATAATTTATAATGTTATTTATTTTTTTAGAAATATTTTTATGTTTTTGGAAATTATAATAGATTATTTTTCATATTATTTATAATTTTATGTAAGTGGAATTTAAATATTTTTTAAAATTATCCTTAACCATACAGAGGGGATTATCATTTCATAAGGGAAAGGAATTTTTAAAACTACACATAAGGGTATGTTTTATCTTTCATATAATTAAGAGAGAAAACTTTAGAGTTGTATAAAGTTAACCCACATCATGTATAGGTCATGGGGAGTCGGCTCTATGAGGGTAGCATCGTGCGTGGGTAGTGACGTGTATAGGTTAGGTGGGGTGTCTTTCATGCATGTCATTTTGCGTAAGGGTCCTCTTATGATGTTTTATAAGTTTAGATTAAAGAAATTAAATCTATACATTCATCTAACATATATTTTTTGTTTTATGTTAAAAATTCAGCTTTCCCTTCTAAAAATTGATTTGTAACTCATTTTATTGATTTTAACGGACTTACAGATTTAGAATCATGGATTTAATAAATTTTTTGACATAGAATAATCATTCTTAAATTTTATAAGATTTAAATGAGTCTTTCATGGGAATTAAAATCAAATTTGATTAAATAATAGTTAAAATATGAAGTATTGATGGGTTTATGGAAATACTTTAAGGAAAAAACCATATCTGCATATTTGAAAACAATATTTTCCTCATTTTATTTTTTATTCATTTATCTAAAGTATAAGAGATCAAAAATTACACTTTAAGTCTTGTGAAAAATCCTCCATAGAATTGAGTCCCTTTCACATGATTTCTAGGATGTTATCATCTTGTATTCTTTCAATTTTTCTTAATGATACAACAAGTTCAACCTCTTGAGGTTGGGGATCTGAATTATCGATTTTGTTTTTTAAAAGTACGAATTTATATGGATTTAGATTAATCTTGATGAATAGGTATGATTTACCATAATGAGATAATAATATAAAAGTTATCAAATTGAGAGGAAAGTGTATTACATATTACACTCTTGTTTTAGAACATAGAAATTTAAAATAAAGAAGAAGAAAAAAATCATCACTTGAGAATTATAATTCTTATTATGAATTGATAAATGAAGAATTTAGAGGAGAATGTTATTCTCACCTAATTATTATTATTATTACTATTTCCCCATTATTGAAATTAAATAATTTATATATAAAAATTATTAAATCCAATATATTTGTGTTATTATTTCAAAACTATAGGTAATATGTATTAGGTTATTTTTATTATTTCATAAACTAGAAATCACATTCATTTTAAATAACATATTCCATTACTCTAGAAATTTAAGAAGGAATAGGAAAGAATTATCACATGCATAAAATATAATTATTATTTCATGAATTTAAATAAAAGTATTTATAGGGGGAAATGATTCATACTTACATTAAATACATGTTTTCTATTCAATAATTTAGAAATCACATGAAGAATAACTATTGTATATTCTGTAAATCCATTAAATAAATAATAAGATTATTATATTTAATTTAAATAATGGTCGATAAACTGGGAATCACATTATGTTATATTTTTTTGAATTTATCACATGATGTGGAATAATTATATTATTTTAGGAACTATATAAGATAGATAAAACAAATAATCACATGAAGAATAAATAAAATTTAAATCATATTATGGTAATTAGATCATCGCATGATTTATTTTTATATATTTCATATTTTATAATCACAATTAAGATTATAATTATGGATACTAAAGTATTGAAATGGGAAATTATCACACATTGGAGATAACTGATATTACATGTTTTGAAGATTAAATAAAAGGTTTTGGGATATTGTGACTTTATATGTTTTATAATATATTGATACTACATCTTGTTTTTTAATAGAGAGTGTGATATCTGGTTGGATTTTTTTATTGTTGTTGTAAAGAGTAGTTTAATTACTCAAGAAAAATAAATAATGTAAATACATATGATGTTATAATTTAAATTAAAGAGGCTTGAGAAGAATAACTAATTATCATCTTAGAAATAATTAAACATGGAAATAATATTAGAAATATGTTTGTGTTGTTTTATAAATTTTATTAGCTACTGCCTGTAGGTTTCTTTTTACAGAGAACATATGAAAAAGAAACTAGTTATGTAAAAATGGAATTAAAATGATAATTTTCTAATGAATAGATGTATAGGGATAAACAAGCCTATTATTGATTATGGGAGGATCAATAAGATCTATGCCAAGTCCTTAGTGCCTTTTCTCATGTGGGGAAACATACAGTTAAAAATGCACGTATTCTCTTGGTTGATTAGATCATTGTTTTAGTTTGATGTGAAACTTGATGTGATTTTTGATAACCATATATGGTTAGAATATGTGATGAGTAATGGGTTGTAGTTGTAAGGCTATATTTACTGTTTTTATATATTGAGAAATGGATTGGGAGCCCGAGGCTACAATGATATTTGATGCTGGTAATGGTTGAACAAATTGTTTTATGCACAATGGTGTAAGAATAACATTGGGAAAATTGGGGATGAGTTCATAGTAGGGATTTATCATTGATATATTTCATATTTCTTTATGTTTTCTCAATGGATGAATGGAAAGATGTTATTTATATTATTGGTGAAAAAATTCTTGACATAGTTTAATATTATTCTCAATAAATCTTAGTGTGGTGGATTTGGAAAAGTCTTATAGTACCAGGAAGGTAAAGAAATGATAAATAGATTAATTGAAGAATAGATTTGGTTATTGTATTATAAACTATTTTGACATACTTGTGAATATAGGATAGTGTTATAAGGATGAAGGAAATTATTAAAATGATAAAAGTGTTAATCGTGGAAATGGATATGGAATATTATTAATTAATGGTTAATTAATGAATTACTGTTGAATTTGATGCTTGTATGCTTGTTTGAGATCTAGACCTTAGTGGTGATATTAAGGTTTCCTCTATGATTATAGTGGAAGATAATTCTAATACTAGGTATTTTCCCTTAGTGTGGATGTGTGTGACATTATTCTATATTTTTTTGATTCTATACGCTACCCCACCCACATCGGTGGGAAACTAACACTGAAATATGGGGGGGGGGGGTGTTTTCTCCAACATCTTAGATGGTGAGGGAACAAATGGATGAATTATCTCTCCCCCACTCTCCCTTCATCTATAGCTTTTGTAGACATATCTGAGGCTAAAATAATCTATTATTGTATAAGGTGAGTTCCTACACAGGCTGTGATGGGTGTCAATTTACTAATTTTTTTGTTGGATGTAATGGATTGAGCTATATTAGATAATTGTTTCTGGTCATGGTAGTTATGGATTCCCAGTGGTGTTCATACATCGAATGCGATGGGTTAAGATGTAATTCATTTATATTCGATATGGTGGCTTCCATACTATTACCTAGTAACCATTGATATGGTTGAATGAGATGAAGGATGGGATGATGAGATAAACATATGAACTAATGCCAACATGAGATGTTGGGCCATAGGTGGGACTAATTTATCTATGGCCAAGTCCCAACTCACATTGGGGATGGAAATACTTATAGAGGGTATTATTACATGATGTATCCATTACTTTAATGATTGTAATGGGTTTCCTCTTTTCGTAGTTTTTAAAAGAGGATTTCTATTTTATGTTTAATGAAGAGGTCTTGGCCCTCAACCTATCATTGATGTATCCATTAGTCCATGAGAGAGACAAAAAATGGGTAAGTAGAAGTGGTTTCCCTTATTTTATAAATATTATTTATAAATATAATGAGTTACTTTTATAAGTTACATGTTGATTGATCAATGTAGAGTATGTTAAGATATAACAATACCTTTTTTAGAGATGATTTATTTTACTTTATTTCTTCACTTGGATTTAATATAATTCTTTCAAATTTTTCACGAGAAGTTTAGAGGAGGATTATAAGGTCCTATATTTAAACATAACATAATCATGAATTAAGTTAATAATTCACATTGAGGATCTTTTCTGGTTTAGAGATTTAGAGAATTAGGTCATAACTTATACATAACTACTTTAATATTACAAGTATAAACTTCTTATCACTATCTATTTTTTTTCATAAAACAAAAACTCTTTAAAAAGATACATGTTTAGTTCCGTTATTTAAATAGCATGACTTTTCCTTGATCCCATCCTTGATCTGATTCATCTTTAAGTTTTGTGAAAAACATTTCAAAACCCGGGATGAACATAAAAAGTTTAGGAAGGGATACATAAATAAGGAAAAATCTGTGTTTTTCAAAACAATAAGTAAACCATGAATACTTAATCACAAATTAATACATTTCACATTTAAGAAGTAGCAAAAACACTTTACTAAATATAAGCTCATTTCTTACCCTTTTTTGTAACCGAAAGATCACCATAAATCCTATAGAAAGAAACATATAAAATATAAAGGTAACTTGGGAAATAAACACACTGAAATCGAATAACCATACGGTTTACTTCCACACATATCACTAAATATAATAGCCATATGGACTAATTCCATACCCAATGCATTAGAGGTTATAATATAACTAACGGTCCTTGGTTTATCATGGAACCACCCATCATTTGGTTTATCACATAACCACCCATCAGATGTCCAAGCACCATTATATAATCTTCACACATAAATGATTGAAAATATCAACATTTCAATCATTAAATTTTCATTTTCAATCACAAGAAATAATTTCAAGATATTGAAATATTAAATCCACATTCAAAACCATTTTCAATACCAAAAAAGGGTATATGGTATTTATTTTCCATTTAAAAACATCATGGATTGTTAAGGAATCCAAATATCAAATAGTGCTCGCGGTGGCAGAAAGGTCATTGTCACCATGTACGTTAAAAAGAAAAATTCCCTTTGTCATTTAGTAAAACGCTACATAAAAAAAATCCCTTTGAATTAAATTAAAATTCAAAGGGGTTTATACACCATCTAAAAGCGAGTTGTGTATAAATCAAAATATTCCCCAAATAAAGGAGATCGAGACGAAGTCCTTTACCTCATGTCTAACTTGACTCATTTGTTATTTAATTTCTTGAATAATAAACTTAATTTAATTTAAACTTAATTCAAAAACTTTTTCAAGTTTATTATATCACTTATTACTACTTTATAAAAATTACATAATTATTTAAGTTAATATTGGTCGTTTTGTCGATATTGAGTACTTCAGTCAACAATGATCTTGTTATAATTTCAATTTGTCCATGTGGTAAAAATTCCATTATATCTAGAATATTATTCAAACGCCCATATATATATCATATATATACAGTATATATGTATTTATAATACTCCATAACATCTGGAGATAAGAAATGAAATGCACTGTTCATGGAGATGGTAAGCCGTACGTACGCATGAACGTTACTTTCATTTATATTTCATATTCGATGGAATGAAAAATTAATGATGCATAGTTATATTATAATTATAGTATAATATCATATTTTTTATATGTAACATATGTTCATTAAATATATCCTTTATTCCTTCCATGTATGGAATGAACGAGTCATATCACTTTGAAGGGGAGGTAATCTGTGCTTCCTCAAATGAAATTATCGTGTTTACACATCATGAAAAGAATAAAGGTATGTTGTAAATAAAAATTATAGAATCATAAATAAAACATAAAAATAATATATATCATATAAATACAGTGCCATCACAATGGACACCATGAGAGGCGATTGGAGATAATTGAACAATCATCGTTTCGTGAGGCTGTAGTTCACCGTCCACAAGTACAGTATGTTTTAAATCCATCAGATGAAGTTGTGTGTAAGTGTCGTTTGAATATTTCTCATAAAAAAATCCTAGTATATTTAATACATTGGTTTTGTTATAAAATAATTTAATTAATAGAGTTTTGTGGGTTGGATAAGGGAAATAAATGTAAGAATCTTGAGAGAAGGCATTACCTCAAATCGGGAAACTCCTTTTGATATAAGCTAAAAGGCCTTCTTGAATTTCCTTCTGTCCAAGGTAAGGCCTATAAAAGGAAGAGAGGTATGTTGTAAGATTATTTGTATAGAGTTTGTATGATACAAGAGGCTTGAGATGTGTGAGTAAGGGTTAGAGGTGATACCCTTTTATAAGAGGAAGGAGGGGCACATTAGGAATGTCTTGAAAGATTATTTTATTATAAATTGAATTTCGATTTAAAAAGGTCACCACCTAATTTAATTCGAATACAAGGTGAGTATTATTCTAAATCCTCACAAAAAATTGTTTTGAGACGTGTTTTGGATTCAAATTTAACCTTATCATTTATCTTTAACCCATAGTTAACTTATTTGACTCTTACAATGTCTTCTTGTATATTCACACTATATGGTTAATAAAGTTACTATAAAATGCTAATAGAACCTAAAGTGGTTAATTAATGACAGTTAAAACATTATATAATTTATTTTTCCAAATCTTATATTTTTAGGACTATTATATCATTTAATAAAATATTTTTTCTTAAATCTCATTTATGTTAATTTTATAATATTCATATCATGATTTTTTAAAAATCCATAACAACTTTATTATTTAGAAATAACTTTATTAATTCAAATATAACAAGTCATAATCATCCATAAAATTTTTTTATTTCTTAAAAAGTTTGAAAAAAAATTTATTTTAATATCTATAATCTCATTTATTTAAATCTTTCATTAATAAGGTAATCTCTACATCACTATTATGTCATAAATAAATTTATTTATTTGATATCTAAAAAATATAAATAAAATAACATGATATAGGAAATATTTTTATATTTATAATAACAATTTATAGTCAAATATATAACATATATAACTCTATATAATTTTTTTTATTAAAAGATACATGTTTGGGTTATATTTTCCGCAACATTAAATAAAAAGTACTTAAATGTAATTTTCACACACAAGTGGCTCCATGGGGTCCTAAAATCTACCCAAGGATTACCATTATCAGAAATATCTCATAAAATAGGGTTATGACATCTGTTAGGGTAATTTAATATCATTATAATATTATTTTTTTACCCTTATTTACCAGATTTACCCTTTAACCATAGTAAATAAAATATTTGCTGAAGATACTATTCATAATGTCTAAAAATAAAACTACTTATTTAAAAAATTTGGACCTCCTAATTATAAATATGGAATATATTTTTCCAAATTAAAAACACATAATTTTAAGAAATTAATTTAAAATTAATTCCCGTTGTCAAAACCAAAAAGCGCATTTTTAAAAAGTAAAAACTACCAAAAGATTGATATGTGTTTATGTCCAATTTCAAAGTAAAATTATTCTAAATAACAAAAATTTAATTAAATTATAAAAATATAATCTAATTATTCTTTAAAAACAATTAAAATTACAATATAACTATATAAATAAATTAGATTAAATGGCAGATTTGAATTAAAATGCAGTATTTTCACTATTCATTAAAAAATGAACTTTATCAGAAAAATACCAAAATTTCATCCTAAGTAAATTTTGATGTTCCAATTATAAATAAGAAGTTTTTTTTTCAAAAAAAACATATAAAGGTTTCAAAAACTATATTTAAAAAGGGTTCTCCATCAAAAGGCGGTAAAAATGCATTTTTAGAAAAAATAATTCTTTTATCCAAAAAAATGAATTTATTATTATATCATATCTAGAAAAAATATAATATGAACTTAAAACATTACATTGAATATATATAATATACTGTTCATTAAATAAAAATCCATAAAGAGTGATATAAAAACACAATTATTCTCTTTTAAATAAGTTTTCATAAAAACACATCCATTTTATTCAATTGGTTTTTTATTTCCATTTTAAATAAATTTGTTAATAGATGAATCATAATTTAAACATGTGTAAACCGTATTTTAAAATTCAGTAAACACTATTCATTCCCACCATTCCAACGGTTAGGTGTTAACTACCATTTAAAATAATAATAATATTATTGTATTATTTTTCACAATTACTCAATGTTTTGTGCAATGTAAGATTTTGGAGAAGTCCATTGTTTGGTGTCGAGTACGCTATCAGAAAAAAAATCCCCTTTAACTTAAAACTAATATCGTATTAATATGTATTAGTATAAATCAAAAATTATTATTTGATAAATTTCTGGGTCGTTACATCCTTCCCCGTTTTTGGTAATTGCTTCCTTGCAATTTTAAAATTCGGCTCAAAAACATCATTGAAAGTCCGACATCACAAAAAGATTCAATAAAACTATCACTTTAAAATAAATAAAGAGAAGTAAAATGGTCACCCGAGATAACACATAATAGGATTCCATGAAAACATGGATATGGAAGAGAAAACTAACCATCATGTTTTGATGGAGAGTGATATAAAATATGATTAGGATAAAGTTAACTCCAAGAAAACCATAAACTTATAATAGGTTAAACAATATTTGATACCCTAGTAGAAAAGTAAACATACAACATTTTTTTAAGTTACTTTTCATAAATTTGAGGAATTATTTTCTACTTAGAATAAGAACATAAGGAAATATACTTACCTTTCAAGTAGAGTTTCATCCTTTAATAAATTTCTACCACAGAATCATATTTTCTCCAAATGACGAGTATTAAAGATGACTTGGCCATACATGACGCACTATAATCAAGTTCTAGTAAATAAAATAATACAAAAAAGATGAACTATATATTTACCCTATCTTTAGACATTAACCATAACCAAAATGGTTAGTACAAGATCAGATAATCCCCAAAAAGTACAATATTTTATTAAAAGAAATAATACTCTTAATATCCAAAATTGAACAAATAATACCAAAATTTCAACAAATATCATTCAATACACAATTACCCTTACAATTATTCAAATTAATCCAAACTAATATTGAAATCCAAAACTTAGAATAATTTTATCACATAGTCTTCCATGATAAATCATAACATTTATCTCCAAATAACATCGACTACTCTTAATGTCTCATACTGAAAATTAATTAACCTAATCAAATATTCTCTAAGATAGGTTAATCATTTCCATAAATATTCTAACTATCTATAAGTACAAAATAAAAACATAGATTCTTCCAAAATAAAATTTCACCATTACTCCTTAAATGAAATCCCATAATATTCTATTTTCCCTAGGCATATAGTGTTCCAAAAGAGAGAACATCTTCTAAAATAACATTTATCACTTAATAAAAAAATCATTTTCCTATACTAAGGATATCCATTTGATAAAAAATAAGTTCCAAAATCAACTTATTCTTGATCCATAAAACCATTTAACTAAAAATAATAAGTCATACTATCCAAGGACTTAATGTAGGTTAGTGGTAGGTGATAAATCCCAATCGCACCTTGTTTGTGGGTTCAATTACCACCGCTTTGTCTGACACGATGGGTTGTCACACAATATTCTTGTTGTACCTTTTCAAAAACTATATATTTTTATAAAATTCCCAAGAAAAAAGAGATAAATTCTTAAAAAATAACCAAAACAAATTTTAACCTCAAGTGTTATCTCATACCTTGTATTTGCATCCCAAAAAGTAATAACCCGTAATTATCTGAAATTCAGGGATCCTATAAACCCTAATGGTTCTTTATAACTATATCCACAAAAGAAAAGACAATTCTTCCTCAATTAACATGTTTATATTACAAACTTAAGGGTTAAAAATACTAGAAGTCTTCCAATGTAATCCCATAAGAAATACATTTTAAACATATCATCATCCGTAGGTCCAACATTACTCTTCAATTTTAATAATTGAAAATTTTCATGATCCTTTATCCATGTTTTTTCATATTATTCTTTTATACTTATTTCCTACAAAAAAAATCATGAATAATGTCCTTAGATTTCAATAATTTAAAAACATGAGCTAATAAATAATCCATACCTTTCATTGGTCATTTGCAGTTTCCTCATCTTCAATTAGAATGGAACTATGTATTAGTAAGCATATATTTGTATGATCCTGCTAATCCCATTACCAAAACTTATTCGTAGGACATTTATTTGTATAATGACCATGCACACCACATTTAAAACATTTAATTGATCCTTTATGAAGAACTTCTTTTCCTTTCCTAGAGTCAACTGGACACTTCCTTTTTTCCATGGAAGGATATTTTATTATGGCCTTCATTACCACATCTAAAACATCTTCCCATACCTTTGCAGAATTTTAGAAGGTTTTTCTTTCCACATCCTTGAAATATAGGTTTTTGAATATACTTTCTTTTATGGTTTTTACATGAACTTCCATTGGGATTTGTTTCCTATATATATGATGCCTTATAAAAATCACCATGATTCAAGTGTTCAATCATGAATTCAGATAGTTGGTTAAGAATAACCATAGGAGTTCTCATTGTAGCTCCCATTTCATTTGGTTTCTCATTCATAAAACCACCAAAGTTTCCTTTATATCGATTTTTACTTTGGTTCCTGCTAGATCTAGCCATTTAATAAAACCAAAAATCTCAGTATGAATATATCAGTAAAATCATCATATAATATCTTATGAGGAGGGTAAACACTAAGACATACTTATTAATGTTATCTTAAAATTATTAAATTTATCTAAAATAACTATGACTCTTTATAATATGGTAACCATTATTGTTATATCACTTTTGCTTAAATAACACCCTAACCTCTAAAGTTATCTAAACCGACCTTTGATACCAACTGTATGGCCCTACCATTAAACATTACATAATCATGAATTAAGTTAATAATTTACATTTAATATATTTTTAGGTTTATATATTTAGATAATTGGGTTATAAATTATACATAACAACTTGAATATTACAAGTAAACACTTCTACTCAGTATCCTTTTTTTTCATACAGCAAAAATAATTTAAAAAGAGACATGTTTAGTTATATGATTTAAACATCATAACTTTTCTATGATACCATACTTGACCCTATTCATCTTTAAGTCCTATGAAAAACATTTCAAAACTTGGGATGAGAATAAAAATATCAATAAGGGATACAGAAAGAAGGAAAACTGTTAGTTTTTCAAAACAACAATTAAACCATGACTACTTAATCATAAAGTAATACCTTTCAACATTAAGAAGTATTAAAAACACTTTATTAAATATAAGATCATTGATTACCCTTTTTTGTAACCTAAATATAACCATAAATCCCATACAAATAAACATATAGCAAATAAATGGTAACTTGGAACATAAACATACGGAAATGGAATAACCATATGGTAAACTTACACAAATATCAATAAATTTTATATCCATATGACCGACTTACATCCACAATGCAATAGAGGTTATAATTTAACCACCCATCCTTGGTTTATCACAAAACCACCCATCATTTGGTTTATCATGTAACCACTCGTCAAATTTCCAAGCACCATTATATAATCATCACACATAAAAGATTTCAAATTCAACATTTCAATCATAAAAATTTCATTTGCAATCACAAGAAATAATTTCAAGACATTGAAATAGTAAATACAATTTCAAAACAATTTTCAATACCAAAAAATGGTATATGGTATTTATTTTCCATTTAAAAACATCATGGCTTATTAAGGAATCCAAATATCAAATAATGCTCGTAGTGGCAGAAAGGTTGTTGTCACGACGTATATTAAAAAGAAACATTCCATTTTTAATTTGGTAAAAATATACATTGAAAAATATTCCCTTTGAATGAAATTAAAAGTAAAAGGGTTTTATACATTGTATAAAAGTGATTCACGTATATATCAAAATTTCCCTCAAAGAAAGAAGATTGAGACAAAGTCCCTTACCTCGTGTTCTACTTAAATCGTTTGTTCTTTAATTTGATGAATAATAAACTTAAGATATTTTCGACTTACTTCAGAACATTTTTCAAGTTTATTATATCACTTATTAACACTTTATAAAAATTAAATAATTATTTATGTTAATATCGGTCGTTTTTTCGATATTGGATACTTTAGTAAAAATGATGTTGTTATAATTACAATTTTTTCATGTGGTAAAAAGTCCATTATCTCTAAAATATTATTCATATATATATCATATATATATATATTATATTTATTTATAATATTCCATAACATTTGGATATAAGAAATGAAATGCACCATACATGGAGATGGTAAGCTGCACGTACGCATTAACGCTACTTTCATTTCTATTTCATATTTGATGAAATGAAAACTAAATGATACATAGTTATATTAAAATCAAATTATAATATCATATTTTATATATGTTACATAATTTTATTAACTCCATCCTTTATACATTCCATGTATGTCATGAATGAGTCATATCACTTTGAGGTGGCGGTAATCTGCACTTCCTCAAATGAAATTATCGTGTTTACATATCATGAAAATCATAAAGGTATGTTGTAAATAAAAATTAAAGAATAATAAATACAATATAGAGAAAATATATATCATATAAATAGAGTGACATCATAATGGCCACAATGAGAGGCGATAAGAGATAATTGAATAATCCTCGTTTCATTAAGTAGTAGTTCGCTGTCCACAGAAACAGTATGTTCTAAATCCATTAGATGGAGGTGTGTGTAAGTTTATTTTGAATAATTCTAGTATAAATATCCTAATATATTTAATATGTTGTTGTTATTATAAAACAATTGAATAAATAGAGTTTAGGGGGTTGGAGAAGGAAAATAAATTGAAGAAGCTTGAGAGAAGACATTACCTCAAATCAGGTAACTCCTTTGGATTTAAGATAAAGGGCTATCTTTAATTGCCTTATTCACAAGGTAAGGATTATAGGAGTAAAATAGAGATGTTGGGATATTATTTGGGTAGATTTTGGATGAGGCAAGTGGAATTGACTGGTGTGATTACGGGTTAGAGGTGATTCCCTTTTATGAGAGGAAGGAGGGGTACTTTAGAAATGTCTTGAAAGATTATTTTATCATAACTGAGTATTGATTTTAAAATTCCATAAACTCATTAAAATAGAATATAAGGTGAGTATTATTTTAAATCCCTTAAAACATTAGTTTTTATACAAGTTTGTTTTTCAAATTTAACCATATCATTTAGTTTTAACCCTTAGTTAAATTATTTGACTCTTACAATGTATTCTTGTATATTCATACTATATGGTTTATATAGTTACTATAAAATTACAATAGAAAAAAAATTTGTTAATTAATTTCATTTAAAACATTATCTAATTAATTTGGCAGAATATTATATTTTTAGGACTATTATATCATTTATTAAAATTGAATTTTATTTAAAAACTTATTTATGTCAATTTTTATACTATTCATATCATGACTTTTTAAAAATACATAAAAAATCAATTATTTCAAAAAAAATTATTAATTCCAATATAAAAAGTCATAAGAATACATAAAATTATTCTATGGAATAAAAAGTTTCAAAATAAATTTATTTTAATACTTATAATCTCATTTATTTAAATCTTTCATTAATAAGGTAATCACTACATCATCATTGTGTCATTAATAAATTTATTAATTTGAAGTCTAAAAATTATATGTAAAATACCATGATGTATGAAATATTTTTAGATTTATAATTAATATTTATAGTCTAATATATCACTTATATAAATCCATATAAAAATTGTTTTAATAAAAGATACATGTTTAGGTTATATTTTTCTTAACATTAAATTAATAGTATTTAAATGTCATTGTCACACACAAGTGGCTCCATGGGGTCCTAAAATCGACCCAATGATTCCCATGTTAGGAATCATATTATAAAATATGTTTAGGACATGTTTTAGGGTAATTTAATATTATTATAATATTATTTTTTACCCTTATTTACCAGATTTACCTTTTAACCATGGAAAATTAAATATTTACAGAAGTTACTATTCATAATGTCTAAAAATAAAAGTACCTATTTAAAAAATTTTACCTCCTGATTCAAAATATAAAATCCAGTTTTTCAAATTCAAAACATATAATTTGAAGAAATTAATCTGAAATTAATTCCGGTTGTCAAAACCAAAAAGTGTATTTTTAAGAAGTAAAAACCACAAAAAAGATTGACATGTGTTAATGTCCATTTTCAAAGTGAAATTACTTACAATGAACAAAATTGGATTAAATTATAAAAATATAATCTAATTAAACTTTAAAAACAATTAAAATTATAATATAACTATATAAATAAATCATATGAAAAGGTAGTTTTCAAATTAAAATGCAGTATTTTTTCACTATTCATTAAAAAATGAACTTTATCCGAAAAATACCAAAATTTATTCCAAAGTAAATTTTGATATTCAAATTCTAAATAATAAGTTTATTTTTTTAAATAAATCATATAAACGTGTCAAAAACTAGATTTAAATGGGGTTCTCCATCAAAAGGTGGTAAAGCTGCATTTTTAGAAAAAAATCTTCTTTTATCTGTAAAAATGAATTTATTTTTATATCATATCTAGAAAACATATAATTTGAACTTAAAACATTATATTGAAGATATATCATATATTTATAATTAAATATAAATCCATAAAGAGTGATATGAAAACATAATTATTCTCTTTTAAATAGGTTTTCATGAAAACACATCCATTATATTCAATTGGTTTTTTATTTTCATTTGTAATAAATTTGTTAATAAATGAATCATCATTTAAACATATGTAAACCATATTTCAAAATTCAGTTGATACTATTCATTCCTTACATTCCAACATCTTGGTGTTAAGTACCATTTAAAATAATAATAATATTATTGTATTATTTTTCAGTATAATTCAATGTTGTGTGCAATGTAAGATTTCAGAGAAGCCCATTGATGCATGTTGAGTATGCTATCATAAAAAGTTTCCCCTTTAACTTAAAATTAATATATTATTCTTAAGTATTAATAGAAATAAAAAAGTATTATTCTATAAATACATGGGTCATTATAAGGATTCTATTAAGTATACATGTTATACTTAGCCTATATATATATAAACCGTTTTCAGGTCCTTAAGATCTAGTTAGTGATTAAGATAGACATTTATAGTTGTAGGAGTTGTTCAAGAGATTTGGGAGGTTCATGGTTTCCACTAAGAAAATTTTAGTACATTCTGTTGTTTCGGTTTGTGTATTACATCACATTATTGTATAAGGATATCATATTTATTTATTTTTGGGATATATTCTTTATTCATGTATTGGGATATCTTATTTATTTATGTATAATATTAGATTCATGCATTGACATTACTATTCTCCAACCTATGTCCAATTATATGCAATCCTCTGGGGTAATTATCTCCCTTTCTTTATTAATAATCTTCATAGGGTTACCTTTAGAGGGAGGGGGTCATGAAACCCATAAAAAATAGACTAAAATTATAAGATCATATTCCTACTAATATGAATAAATTAATTGATTATTTTATCTTCCTAATTTACATGGATATCATTATTTCAAAACCATTATATGATGATATTATAAATTATGTAATTTACCATATTTATTATTGAAATTAATGATGAGAAGTTTTACTAGCTCTCATATTTTAAAAAAGTTATGGATTACACATTAATACTACATTCTTATTTGGAAAAATTTCATATAATAGGATCTCAACATAGGTTTTCATCATGAATTTTTGCATACACTTATGAATTATCATATCCTATTGTAAAAGGGTGATAAATCATTATATCACCTCTTTATCATGTTTAATCTCTTTTATCTTCCTCATAGTTTTTATGATAATACTATTAGTTAATTGAAATTATAAATGGTATTTTCACTCCTAAATTAGTTAAAGTACCTCTTCCCTTTTTTTTCTCATGATATGTTTTATGTGTTTTCATGGATTCAAAACATTTCCATTTTTTATTAAAATTAAATCCTCTTAAAGGATATTATATTTCATATTCTCTCTACTATAAGGAGTGCTAATAAAATTCAACATGGATATGCTGATAATTATTTACATAATATATTTGTTTGATGAATAATTTGTGTTGTTGGAAAATTTAAATCAGACAAGGATCCACTAAATATTTTTTGGATGGAAACATTGGTTAGATAACATAAGGTTAACACTGATTGCTCTATTAAAGATCAGATAATAAGTTGAGGTGGAGTCGTTAGAGATTTGAATGGTATACAGATTGGATGAATTCACAGCTATCTAGAAAACTTAATGTTATTTATGTAGAACTATATTCCATGATACTAGAACTCGACTTTTAAAGGTACCAAGGATAAAGGCACATATGGTTGGAGATGGAATCAATGGTTGTAGTATATGTTTCAAGAAAGTGATTTATAATTCACTGAGGTTCTAATAAAATGGATTCACTATATAAATTTTATATTTTATTTTACATTTTTTGTTTTACATGTCTTTTATGAGGACAATTAGATTTCTAATTCCCTTGAATATATAGTCATCTCTAACATTTATTTTACTTGGTTTGATGATTTTTATTAGAATTATTTAGAATTATAGAGAGAGAAATATGTAAATATCTGTTATTTTAGTTTTATTTCTGATATGGGTCTATGATGTTACATGATTTTACACTTTGTTGTTGATGATCATTAATAATAATATATAATTTATAAATAAAAAATAATCTTATAATCTGGATTCCCATTAAATAAAATTTACCTTTTTCCTTAAAAAATTTAGAAACATTTTTTTTAACATTTATCCCTGTTTTTTTTAGTTTTTTCAATACAAAATGATATTACCACCACCAATATTTTTTCCCTTTAAATGTTATTAAGATTCTCTAATTTTTATACACATATGTTTTTTTATTATTTTTAAATAAAAAAATATATGTTTTAAAAATTAATGAACCTAGAAAATTATAAAATTTTAAGGATAAATTCATATTTATTTGAACAACCAATTTCTTTTCCAAATAATGTCTAAAATATCATTGGAATGAAAGATAATCACGGTGAAAGTTATTTATTTATAAAATTTGATTATAAAACTATAATGAACCTCCAGTCTAATCGGTTGAAACCATATATCATAGGATTCAACTCATTGAGATCATCATTTTGATAGGTATTATATCACATGATTCATATTTAATCAAAAATTTTAAAAGTACAATCATAAAAAATTTAAAAACACATAACCAAGGAATATATAATATTAAAATAAAACATAATAATGAAAAATTAATTTAAAAAATAAATTAATTCATTACATTGAGATGATATATTTTATATATAATAATAGATGTAAACTTATTTGAGTTGTATGAGATATATTTCTATATATAAATGATATAATTAACACATATAAGAACTAAAATTTGGTAAAAATTAAATAATAACAGTCATTTTCTTATTTATTCCTGACTTCTGATGATTCTTAATAATTTCTAGTGATCTCCTCCAAATCCAATGTTCTCCTCTTTCTTTTATTAATTTATTTTTGAGAGAATATTAAAATGTTTTCCGATTATGTCAAAATCATCTAAAATTAGGTATTTATTGTGGAAAAATTAGTTTAAAGTGAATCCTTTAATGAAATAATAATATTTTATTAAAATATTTATTCCAAAGTATGACTATTATTCACTAGGTGACTCTTATTGATGATAGATGTATGAAACTTTAGAAATTAATAAAAGGGTTATAAGGGTGAGAATATGCATTATATAGATTAAGTATTTTATTATACGGTTCAATGTTTTTTTTATTTTACATAATTTGAGAAAAATTATCATTAACTATACTGATAAAAGACTTATTGATATCTATAATATATTTCATGAGAACGAGATTGAGATATTTTCAAGAATAAAATGATATTTTTTTTCTAATATAGGGGTGTTATAGATTATATTAGTGGTTTCCATGGAGAGTTGATATAGAGGAAACAAATGATATATTATGGAATATATTGAGATAAAAATTTCTAGAATACATAAAAAAGAATCAGATATTGTTATTTGTATGTGGTGGTATTAATTTATTATGAAAATATAGAGAAATTAATTTATGTGGTTTTGATTTCTCTATTCTATTCTATCAATTAGGTAAAATTATAAATTCTTCATTTTTATGAAATTGGTAACACAAGGAACTTCCATGTGAAGTTTAAAGTAGGTGAAACTATGTTTCACCTATTAAAGATCCACTTATGGTCAGTTATGAATGATGACCATTTCATGATTAGAGTTCCTTGTGGAAGTGTGGTGATGTTTTTTTTATAAACTAATGATATATGGTAGAATAAATTGGGAGATTTTCTCCTAATTGAATTAAACATGGTTAATAGACCTGTGAAATTATTTAAAGGGGATGTAAGTAGTAATTTTCTTTTGGTAGTTGCTAAATTAGGGGACACTACATGGGATGTTCTATGATGATTCTCCTTTAAGATAAGACTTTATAATAATTTAGCATCCCAGGGCCATTGGGAGTTCATTATGAAGATTAATTCCATTGTAATTTCCTCATTTTAATTCACCTAAACCATGGAAAAATTGGGTCAATACACAAATCAAGCATCAATTCCTATATGCTAGAGGCTTCTGACAAGCAATGAGAGCCAACTTATGATATACTGAGAGAATATACTATCAAGTATAGATAACTAAAAATACCATATGTATTTTTGATGTGGATGATTGTATTTTTTGGAATATATATTAAGGAATAAATTTCTATTTATTATGATGTCCATTGTGATATGTGATTAATCATAGAAATATAAAGATGTAATGAATCTCAGAAACATCAAATATGGTTGGTGACAATTCTTAGAGAATTTTTCTGGATTCATTGGATATCAGTTGGTAACAAAATTATCCATGTGAAGTTTAATGATTATTGAACTAATATTAAGTTCAAATACATGTTCCAATTTCACTAGGAGAGTGCACATTGTCTACAATATTTAAAAATGTGAATACCATGAAAAGACTTATTTTCATGAAGAACATGATTAGACAAAGGAATGAAATACCATTATTATTGTATGAATACTTTGAATAATTGGAATTACAAGGTCATGACAAATCTATTTTGCATAATTAATTCAAGTTTTAGAAGAGGTATTATTGAATTCCATGTAATAATAAATATATTGCATGAATGATTTAAATAAGGCCATGAAAAATAAATTATAAATGTCTTTTTCATGAAGTGGAATTTGGTTATCAGTATATAGAATGGAATTAAATATTTGGTAACTATTTTTATTATAATTTATTAAAAACAAGTCTAGAAATCTTGATAGATGAGGGACCCATGTGCATCCACTACTCAGGTGAGAACTAGGATTTACCCCGGTTTAGAAGGAAGTGTAAGAGGGATGATTGAGAACACACTATAACGACCCATACTTTACATACATTTTTAATACTTCAAAAATTGAAGCACACTTATTACAACATATGATAAAACCACAAAGGACCGTATAGGTATAGTGTCTTTAGAAACTGGGAAACATAAACAACTGGTTCATAAATCTTCTACAGTGTCTCCCATTTATTTCATCATATCTAGGGTCCCTTTTAGCATATTCTACTTAATATCCATCTTCCTGACCTGGGGAAAAGAAAACATAAAAGGGTGAGCTCAAATGCTCAGCAAGGGAAAATAGAGGAAATAAAAATCATATCATATCTTTTTGAAAATCAAAACCTGCAAAAGAGATCATAATATCTTAACATGGAATAAATCATAGAAGTGGAAATGAGATCCCCATAATCATAACATAAAACATGAAACTTTGTGGCATGCACACATAATCATGGAAAATCATTTCTTGTTAGTCATGACTCATTGCCAAGACTATCTTAGTGGACAAAGTCCCTTTCTAAACCGAGTTCACTCCTCGTTTCAGTCCTGTATCACTGAACCGAAATAACCTTCCGTTCCAGCCATGTCTATCTCATGAGATATAAAATCTTTACCCAATGCATTGGAGGGAGATATAGGTCCCACCCATCTTATAATGAATCCTTTCTTATGTGTGCCACATAATCATAAACCATACATCATAACGTAACCCATGTAATAAAAATGGGATTCTTAAACAACATGACATCATAAAACAATTCATATAAGATAAAGGAATTAATAAACATAATTCCATCACAACATAGTCAAATCAATGTAAAAATATGGATAGAAACAGAACCCTTTATTATCTTAGATGGAAAATAATTTTGTTAAAACACTTGAATTGAATTCTTGAGGAAAATATCCTTTCTTCTTCAAAATCAATTTCTTTTCACAAACCATCATGCAATTTTAAAAGAAAGAGATTTTATTGAAAATAGTCATGAAATATTTTAGAGTAAGCTTCATGAAAATAAGGCTTTATAAAACAGTAGAAATCCGTTCGTGCCGTATAAGTTAAAAAAAACATTCTTCGTACTTTTGTCGGAAAAGTCAAAAAGTACCTCGTACGGAAAAACGACAAAAGATTCCTTTCATATTCTTTACTAAAAACTCACCTAAGGGTAAAATTGGATTTAAACTATTGCAAGTGGATGGAAACAATATTATATATTGAGGGAACATGGATGTGGATGATAAAATACACCCCAGTAAATACTTACGAATAAACAATCTCGGATAAAAATGAGATTGTGATATTTCCCTTACCTTAGGTCCGATTTGCTTTGTTCGTGTCCGAAGCTCCTGTATAATGGTTTAAATAATGTTATTGACTTATTCCAGAATCATACATATTGATATGATATCATATATGGTCATATTATTAGCTTCTTGTTAGTAATATTTCATTGTTACTTGTTACTCGGGTCTTTATAACTTTTTGTTCTTATGCGTGTTTTGTCGAATAAATTCTTATTATTATCTTTAGGTTATAGATAATTCATTTACAGAATGGTATTATTGTAGTATATACCATATTCATTCATTCAATTCATTTATATAATCATTATGAAATGAAGATCATGTAGAACGAGTCGCATCACATCGTGGAGACGGTATTCCGTACGTACGCACGAGTGATGATATCGTTCCTATGATCGTGGAATTGTATTGGAGTATATATATATATATTATTTCAGTATCAATATTACTTCATAATAATCATATATAGTTACTCATTACACCATTATACCCATCCTTGTAAGGTGATGGTGGAAAAATAGATTACACCACGGCGTGGAGACGGTATTCCGTACGTACGCACGCGCGGTGATTTCATTTTTCCGTAGGATGGATAGAAGGTGAATTAGGATTGTTTCATATTTATAATAACATATCAGTATGTAAGTAATACTGATGTTATTACTTTATCATGAAACAACTAAAGAAGAAGAAGTTGAAGAAGAAAGAAATTGAAAAGATCGGTAATGGATATTACCTCTTCTTTGGAACGCCTCTTTGAATCCTCCACTTAAAGAACTAAGATTGGTCTTTGGAGAAGACCAGGACCTCTAGGATTATTCTAGGGAAGTGGAGAGGAGAAAATTGCAGGGTTTGGCCGAGCTTGAGTGCTCAAATTGGTGTGAGGAGGAGGGGGAGGAGGTTCCCTTTTATAAGGGAGGAGAGGGGCACCTTAGGAATATCTCAAAATATTATTTTATATTAAAGTCAAAATCGGTTTATAATGGTTCCAAAGGGTCTTATTTCGAAGATAAAGTGGGGATGGGTCGAAATCCTATCAACCAATAGGATTTAAACAAGTTTAGGGTATTATTTTAACCTTATCAATTAGATTTAACTCTATGTTAATTAATTTAACTTTTACCGTGTCTTTTTGTTTTCTTTCACTATATGGTTAATACACTTACTATAACATGCCAAACGAACCCCAAATTGTTTATTATTAATATATATATCCTTATCTAAGTCATTTGGACGAACCTTATATTTTTAGGAATAAAATAACAATTAATAATATAATATTTGATTTAAAAACTATTTTGTGTCAATTTTGACACTATTTGTTATATGATTTTTGTGAAAGTCATAACAGAATTATATGTTCGAACCAAGTTGATTAAATCAACATTAATATATCATAGTAACCTAGAAAATTAGTGTAATTCATAAAAAGTATCAAATTACATTTATTTTGGTGTTTATAACATCAATTATGTCAATATTTCATTAATAAGATAATTACTGCATCATCATTGTGTCATAAATAAATTAAATTATTTAATGTCTAAAAATTACAAATAAAATACCCTTATGTAGGAAATCTTTTTAGCTTTCTAATGAATATTTATAATCGAATTTATCTTATGTATAACCCCATATTAAAAATGATTTACTTATTAAACTTTGATTTTAACTATTTTAACCCTTCTTTAAATAAATTAATAATAAATGTCCCAATCTAATCCAAGTGGGCCTAAATGGTCTTATTTTATTCCTAAGTTTGTTTTTGGTCGAATTAAACTTGTCCAATAGAATTAGGACATGTGTTAGGGTAATATTAATATCATATTTACCCTTAGTTACCCTATTTACTATTAACCGCGGTAAAAATAGTAAAAAGTTACTATTCACCAAAAAATTATTTTCATCTCATTGAACCACATTTTAGTCCTTGATATTAACCGTGTCTCTCGGATTTTTGAAATTCCATTCACAGAAGCGGTAAAATTAAGTTTTATGCAAAATTCAGTTTTTAACCTACCACTTAGTGGTTTCACTATTCATCAAAAATTGAAAGTTTTCAGAAAAATACCAAAATTTCACCCTAGGCTAATTTCGACATTCTGAGTCCAAAAATGAAGTCCATTTTGAAAAATAAAATTTCAAAAAGTGTTTATTACTATTCATAACGGCTAGTTTTAATAGCATATTGTTGTTTAGTGAAACTTGGTATTGCGTACGACACAAGCTATCGAGGAAGGTCGCGATTGCGTGTAAAGCAAGCCAAGCAAGTGTTGAGTAGAAAAATATTCATTTGATGATTTATATAACATAAAAGTCTCGGGTGTTACACACACAAAATGGTGCATGGGAATAGAGTGATGGTGCCACCATGTGTGGAGGAATGGAGGTGGAGAGAGCTGACATGGGTTGGTGCCAGTAAAGGTTTGAGAGCAGACCCCAATACTCATATTTTTCCAGTTATAGAGATGCGTTTATATATATAGAAGCGATAATATGTAGGAGAAACCTTTGTGGGACCACTATATGAGAAACACAACAATGCATTTTTAAAACACAAATAAAACATGGTCTATCAGATCTTTCAATCAAAGCTATTCAATTATGGTGAATTTTGTTTTCCTCCACCCACATTCAAGGTTGTTCATAGGATGTGGGTTTTCTTCCATTGACAAGTCACAATAATAATTCCAATCCCTCACCTTTTAACCGCATTCTTCTTCCAAATTTAAGAAGTTCATAATGACCTCCGAAATTTATGGTTAGTCTGAATAACACATCACATAATATTTTATTCCATCTGCTATGAAGGAATAGAAGAAACCCTAGAATGATGTATCCTGTTATGGAGCCGATCTCTCTAATGAAACATAATCTTATAAATGAAGAGTAAGCTCAAAGGTAAATACACATGCATGTAGTTAATCATTTCATTCCCATTGGATCGAATAACAATATTAAGATAAATGGTTCTGCATGAAAACTAGTTTCAATAGGCTATTTTATCATATGGTATACCTAGATTTTTTAGGACTATAAAAGTGATGAGTTCTGTTTGAATCCTACAACATGAAGAAGCCATCATTTCTGGAATCACATGAATATAAAGAAACTCATGTTTAGAGGATTAAAAGAAATAAATAGAACTTAAAAAGTTTTAAAACATCACTGACATGGAATTTAACTCAGATCCTTAACATGATTTATTTCTTAGAGTATTATGGTAGTGTATGGAAGTAAACCACACCTATAAATACCGATCATCTGAGATTGAGAGGGTTGCAGGAAATTAAGATATAGATCTATAATTTCAAAGAAATAGTGCATCCACATGACTCTTATTTCATGGTGAGAGGGTCCTATGAATCACTCTTCTTGTGAAAATAATAAGGACTTCCATGAGCCTTATTTGATTTTATGAAGGAGAGGATACATGATGAGATTTCTATTTTTGTGAATAGATATAAAAGATGAGTACACATTATTTTATATAAACTTCAGTCTTGTTTCTACAAAACTTTTCAAGCTTTCAAAAAGAATATTATTTGAATTTTTTTTACTATTTTATGATGATGAAGCCTTGCACACTTGAAGAAAGGCACAATTATCATGCTTGAGGAAGAGAGATCCCAAGATTATTAATTACATAAAGAAGACAAATTTTGTTGCATGTAAGACTTTCATTTATGATATACAATTTGGGTGAATGTATTAAAATAGTATATCACATGCATTCATTCAAAAATGAATAATCCCTTGGGAAGATAGACAAAAAAAAACATCGAGATAACACATAAAATAATCAGGTAATATTTTATGTGCTAGGGTTTGATGTATTTGAGTTAATAATTCAAGATGAATAATTTGAGATTGTGGAAGATTACTTTTAATAAAATAACAAATAAGAAAATGTGTGGGTCACCTTTACACATCTGATTGAGGCTATGAACTTCATTGATATGATTATTTTCCTAAGAATTTTAAAATCAAGGAAGAAGACAACCTACAGTGTGTTACAGATTCTTATTTTGATCATTCTGATAATGTAGTGAGTTGTAGTCAAAGTTTTATCTTCCATTTATTGATGAATACTAGGATTACATGTAAAATATTGTTGGTATATTAGTGATCGAAGACCCTCTATTGTGGAATAATGTTACTAAATTTATTAATAGACATCATGTGTAATAGATAGATCTTGATCATAAGTTTTTTGAATATCCTTGAAGAAATGGTGGTGCTAATATAAAAAATGGCATTGAAGAACTAGATATACTAGTATAAAGAATACCACTCAATTAGGAATATTGATAATTTCTTACATGAACATTGGATGCCTATTGTAGGATTTTTTAACCACTGTAAATCTATAGTGATAAGAAAATCTGTGAAACAACTAAAGGTCAATCATGACAAGGAGCAGGTCCTCAAATCGAGACCGAACATTGTCAAAATATCTATGTGATATTATTTCATTCTTTAGATTTACTTCATGTGTATTTTATAGTTTATAGAACACAACATATCAATACCTCTTAACTGGGTTATAGGTTTGAGAGTAAGAGGGGCTAATTGAAAAGGAAATTACAACTCGGTAAAAGTTTGGTATGCTAATTTACACCCTTTCAGTGTATCTAAACTTTCTATTTGGGTGATAAAAGTGGTAAAATTCATATTTATGCCTCTAATTGAATCAAATTTTACAAGTCATATATTAAGTATATATTTGATGTTTATTTTTAAGTATATTAGGTGAAATACTAAGTCTCCACCCGTGTTTAAGAAGACATGAAAGGTATTCCTCTAATTGGATCAAAGTTTTTACATGGAGTATATAAAGTGTATATTGGATGTTGATTATGAATTATATTAGGAGGAAGACTTAGTATCCACCCCTATTGAAGAATACATGAAATTATCTACTACGACTATATGAAACAAGAAGAAGATGGATTGAAAGAGATGGACAAAAATAATAGAGAACGAAAAGAAGGATCAATGCACTCTTATAAAATTATTTAACAATGATCCTTTTGAAAAAACTAGCTCAAGATGTGGAGAGTATGTGGAATATGAGTATATAAAAACTATTTAAGTCTTATACTCTTAATTTGAAAGATATATGAATAATTTTTCTAAATATGTTATTTCATATATATTTTTTGTTTTCAAGGAGCTTCTTGATGAAAAATCATAGTTTGAAGAGGAAATTAATAAATTAGAGGATGAAATTGGTAATAAATTTAAAAAGTGAAATGTTGTCATATAACTTATTAAAGAAAAGGATGAATATACGACTCATTGCAGTGAAAATATCTCAACAATCGAAGAATTATTTTACTATAATTTTTATGATATAATTGTGATTAAACATGTTTCTAGGGAAATAATCCACGAACTAAAAACATTTTTCAATGTTTCCATGAATGTCTAAGATGCTCATATTGAAGATAAATTTTATAAGGTAAATGAACTTGACATGCTAGTGGATTAAAAGACCATGTTTCATGAAGAGTATATTTAGAATATCTATGCTCTAGAAGAATCAAATAAAGGTATAAGTGTCCTGAAATCCTAACTTGAATTTAAAGTAAGATGAAAAGTCAAACATACAAACAAAAACGTAATAAATATAGTTATATTGGTACAAAAAGGGAAAAAATTAATTTTTTTGGATAATATTAGTGATTTTTTATGTTTGGGAATTAGGATACTAAGTATTGGAATAATATGATAATGTTTGAAGACTATATAACTCCAACATTCAGGGGGAGTAAAAGTGATGAATTGAAAAAACCTTATAAAGAGAATAATATTCCATAGATGAGAATGAATCTATACCCTAGAAATATATTTAAATGTCTTGAATAATTATGTGTGTACAAAAACATATGTGGTAATATAGAAGAAAAGTGATGGTATGTACCTATGAATTTCATCTTCTTTGATAATGTGAATAGAAAACCACAACCCTGACAGAATAAGATAAAAAAGAAAGGAGAACTATCTACCTTGGGAGATAAATAAATTATGTAAGATTATCAATAAATTAAAATACCTAAAAAACACTCAAAATAAGATTAAGAATATGAATTCCAAGAATTTTATCTCAACCAAGAAAAGATTATTGTAATGTGAAAAGAGAGGTCATATCATGGACCAATGAAAATAGGCCATATAAATTAATGGAAGCAAGATAAAATCCAGAATATAATAAATATAGGGGAGAAACAAGAAGATATGATTGATTGAATACTTTCTTGAAGAATAATTGTATAAGTTACCTTATAAAGGTAACTCAAAAACATTAAAAAATCCACACAGAAGCTCAAAACTAGAATATTTCAAGGGATGCATAAAAAGTTTTCCCACTCAAGTGTAAGATTATAGAGAAATGAAAAAAATTTGAAGATGAATCACTATATACAGAAAATTCAAAAGGAAAACAGGTTGTTACACATGAATAAGATTTTTAATTTCATGATAGGTTATCAAAAAATGAAAAATCAAGTGTCTCACCAAAATTGTTTGGAAGGTGAAAGTATAATGTAAATAATGAAAATAACTATATAACTATTGTAGATACTCAAAAGGATATGTTTAAGATAGGAAAATAAGCATCAAGAGAATCTATTTCACTACCGGTATATGTTAAGAAAAATAATATACATAAGATGATGGTGAATGAAAGAAAAGTGTCCATAGAGTTAAATAAATGTTAGAATGTAAAATTTAGAGAAGACACACGCATGAAGAGTATAGAAAACGTTTGATATATAAGGAAAAGTGTCTTTGGGTTGAGAGAAAATACTTAAACATGTTACACTTATTGAGAATCTCATAAATTTTCCATTATATTATCTTAATTTTTGTTAAATATTTGTGTGATTACATTATTGGGAATTGATTGTGAATTTTATTCCTAAGAGGAAAATTGAGTGAATAAGGTGGAATAAAAAAATTTGGAATGATTATTCAAGATTTGATAAAAACTTTAATTATTACACAATGGTGTATCATTGATATACACATCTTGAATACTATTTGATGAAACTATCCACTGGTGTAATGAAGGGAGTATAACCCTTGAGGGTATCAAATATAAAGGGGGTTATATCAAATTCTATTCCTTGAATATCTATAAGTCAAGGTAATATCTATAAAAATTGAAAATATAGGTAACCTAATTTCACTTATTTTTCTTATCTTGATTATATGTCCATTTTATGCCTTTATCAAACATGTTATTCGTAAAAATAAGCATTTTCATGTTATTTTCCTTATTAAATTTTTTTAACAATGTGAACTCTCATAATGAAATTGGAACATTTCTTAAAATTTAAGAACAATTCCACAATCTTCAAACTTCACATGGAAAATTGTCTTACTAACTGATATCCAATCAATCCTTAATAATTATACAAGAATCATCACCAACCTTGTTTGGGAGTTTGGAAATATACTTGAAAAGAAATTAAACCAGGAGCTTTGAAATAGATTTATTCTTTTAGGATTAAGGTATTTCAAGGCAGTAGACCTATTCAATAAATACCGATTCTCTTAGACTAAGAGGGTTATAACTAATTAAGTATGAGATATCTCATTTCAGAGTAATATAGCATCAATGTTAGTCATATTTTATGAATAGAGGGTTCCATGAATCACTATTATTACATGAATTAGAAGTAATCCCATGAGCCTTATTTAGTTTCAGAAAGGATAGGAGATATAGTGTGCTTCTTATTCTCATTATTTTTTTAAGTTCCACAAACATAATGTCTTACGTGAAGTTCATTCAAGTTTTAATGAATCTTTTTAATGTTTCATGAAAAAGAATATACTTGAAATTGTTTACTATTAGATGAATAAAAATCCTCACACACTTGATGAATACACAAGTAGTGTGCTTGAGGAAGGTTGATCCTCCCCTTATCACTTTTATGAAAAATACATGTGATGTTTCATGTAATATACAAGAATGCATGCTATAAAATGTGGGAACAAACATTAAAATTTTCTAGAACATGCATGCATGTATAAATGAATAAAACCCTAAGAATATAACTGACCTGACTTGAAAATTATTTTTTATTATAAATAAAGGCACTTTTTAGGTCAAAGTGAGAAACCATAAGTTCCAACAAGCACCCAACAACGACAAACATAAGATCAGAAACAACCTCATCCAAGCCAAATCAGCGACCGCTAACTCTAAAGAAGGACCACTCGATGATCCCATGCAAGCATGGTCCCTCCCAATGGCAAGCCATCCCTCCGTATCCACCACATCCCAAATGGCCTGTAGAGGAAGAAGCAGCACACTCTAGCCCATCTGAGCCGAACTGACCCTTCCACATTCCTCACACAACAAGATTGGTAACTCAACAAGGCATAAGCTAGGAAATAAGTAAAATAGAGTCATTGAAAACCAGTTGAATCCTACCAGAGTAAGAGTCTCTAACCAGCCTCCAGGATAAATTAGACACCTGCAGAAGAGGATCCCCCCTTATCATGTCTTCAAAGGAAGAAGTCAGTTTGTTACAGACCTGCATATACTCTTCAAGTCCGATCAACCCCTTATTGAAGCCTCCAACCAGGATCGTGTCCTGTTTATCAACCCAAATATATTGTTCCTCATTAAGCTCCACTTCAATATTCCTACCTATCATCTTGGCTGCATCCTCTTCTAAGGCGTTGAGGAATAACACCTGCTCTGTCACCACATCACCCGTACTTAAGACCAAATCCGGGGAAGGGCCAAGCTGTCCAGGTGACTTTAGACTGATCTTTTTGTCCAGCTTCTCAACCAAGATATTCTTTTTAGACTGGGTCTTCATAGGAGGAGGTAAGGAGGAGTAATCCTTCCTACCCCTCCTCCCTCTCTTCCTCCTGATACCCCTCAGACCGACTTCTGCTTCTGAGAAACTTCTACAGACCATGCACCGATCAGATTCCCTTCCACCATCTTCACCCTCTTCCACATCCAGGGCAGCTGAATCAGTTCTGCGTTCCTCCTCGGCCAGCCTCTCGTACCTGTTACTCAAGAATACAGGATTTCGGACAGAAGAAACAACCTCTGGCAGGAAGGAAGACCCCGACCCCCTGCATCTCCAAGGCTGGTCTAGGCCTGCACCTCCGAACCATTCCCTATCATTTGGCTAGGGGCGGTACCCAGATCAGTCCCCACCCCACTGGTCCCTTCCTTCCCCAAGACACAATCTTCCCCAACTCCTGATCCCTCTAGAAAAACAGGTTAGTCAAAACCCCTGCCCATATATTGGAGCTGGAGATTCTGAACCTCCGAGCCCCTGTCCAGAACAAATATGGCCTCCCTTCTGGTAGTCTCACCTGTAGGTAGGGAGAGCCTCTCCGAAGCCCCATCCGCTAGACCCCACACCTCATTCCCCATGCTGCTAAATGCCCGGGAAACACCCAAGTCCTTCTTGGGACCTTCTACAACCGCCTCCACCTGAGGTTCCAAAACTTTCAATCTCTCCTTCACCACTGTACCTGCAGAACCCGCTCTCCCCGAGTCAGTATGAACCACTGTCGATGCATTAGCAGAACTGGGAAACCCCACCCCAGATTAGCCAGGAGAACCCTGGTCCTGGACACCCCGAAGTGCCTCAATATGTTCACTAGTATCCGAAGGCACCTCTTGTGACCTCAGTGTGTGCGCAACAGGTTCATTGCCATTGCCAGGACTGGCTCCCTTGCCCTCGGCCTGACCTGAGTCACCCTTGCTCACCGAGGAAGTGCCAGCCACAACCGCTGAAGTTTTTTTGCGGCACTCATCGACGCGGTGGCCCTGTCGATGGCAGAAGTCACAGAACAAAGACCAGGATTCATAGTAGATGCTTTGCACGTACCTGTATTTTCCTTCGATCACAACCCATACCTTGTCAGGTGGAGGACGGGATAACTCCATTTCAATACAAATTCGCGCAATAATTGGGTGCACCAAGGAATCGGTCTTCCAATCTACACAGAGGAAATGACCTATAGAATTACCTATTGATCGGAGGAGCGCTGGATTCTGAAAGGGAAGCGGTAACCCCGTGAGTTGAATCCTGACTGCCGACGATGAAGAGTCGCGATTCGATGTAAAAAGAAAGAAAAACCTCTCATGGACCTTCTTGTATGAGACCAGGCCCGTGCCAAGTCATCTTCATCCGCAATACAAACAAGAATTTGGCGTGGTACAGGGAGTCCGACCACCGCACGGTGACCTAAACCCCATTCCTGGTTCACATACCTCTCGAACATCTCAACTGGAGGTCGACGCCGAGTGAACTTTGCAACCAGGGCCGTATAAAGAAGTGACGAAGCTTCAGCAAATTCTTTGGCTGAAACCAGGACAACTGGATGTCCGTTGCAGATTCCAGGTACCCTTGGAGAGACGTCGATGTTGGGGAGGAGAGGGCTTCTCTTGGGTACAACCTACCGAGAAGGAAGATCCTGCCCCTCCCCCCGAAGGGGAGGGGCCGTCGCCACCGCCATGAATCTAAGTCATCGCCGTCGAAAGGTTACAGAGCGCCTGTTCCTGGTTTCAATGGGAAAGATAAAGAGAATATAACTAAAAATTAACAAAAACAAAAATATAGAACACAAAATAATAAGGTAATTATAATGACCCTAATTTTTCTAACATGACTATTACATCATTTTAATGAAAAACAACATAATAGTTAAACATTCGAGGATCAAAAAGTTTCAGTATCATATGAAAATTAGGATCATACACCACATATACATAATAAATCATAAACATTTATTTAAATCAATATTCTTTATACTTTTAAAAACTCATGTTATCCTTAGTACATGTATTCACATGAGGATATACATCAAAGAAATGGGTGAGCTAAAAGTCCAATAATTGGAAGAATAAGGGACATGAATCAATATAACGGGGTGACCATAATAATAATCCTCAAATCAAAATAATTGGATCATCATCATAATAATGAGGGTAACATTTGATAAATTAATAGAATGTGGAAATGCATAAAAATTAAACATCATGTCATAGTTTTCAAATACAACACAAAGTTGTATAAAAAGCCAGTATCATGCTCATGTATAACATATGTGCAATATCATAACATAATAATTGTGAGAAAAGATAGCAACAGATTCATGAATAATACACATTATTTCATGATATAAATAAAATTACTCAATGCATTTGAGTGATACATAATTTCGAACCCACCCCTCAAATTATAATATTTATATAATCATACATACCACATAGAACATACAAAAATTGTAGTCCTGAAACAACCCTTGGAAAGGAATGAGTTTCATAAGGATTTCATCAATAAAGATTTCATGAATAAAATTGGTGTTACCAAATTAATAAGTTAAAACTTATTTTTCATAAACATCATCATCCTTGAGTGATGAAGAAACAACTTAAGAAGAGTAAAAATGTGTTTTGGAAAGATATATATTTTTGTAAAATCATTGTATATAGATTATAAATAAATGTGATAACATGTATATCCCTAAAAGAAAATATAATAATAGTGATAGGATATTTAAGAAACATTAGAATAATATAAATACTAAAATTTGTGTGAAATAGGGTTAACCTAAACAAAGGGAGTTCATTTAGAGAATCTTCTTACCATAAATCCTGATTTATTTTGTTTCTTTTTTTCCTCATGAAAAATTAAATTAGGATTATTAATTTTTTTATATAATTTAATTATGTTCATTTTAAAAATATTTATACTTTATAATTTTCAGATTAAAATTTTTAAGACTCTTTATTAAATTTGAATTGCTTTGATATCATGATTTTATTAATTTTTCTCGTTTTGTTTCGATGTCACCAATTTTATTTAAGTTCATTTATACATCAATATAATTAATTAAAGAATATTAAAAAAATTATTTATACCTTTATATATTATAATTAATCTATTTTTACCAACTAGTGGTTTCTTTATAAAAAAAGGATTATAAAAGTACTCTTTAGCGACTAAGTGACCATTGACAGGACATTATTGAACGAGTGAGAAAGGGAATATTGAAATTTACATATTTCATGATTATGATAATTATAATAGGTTAAAATCATTAATATAGTGTTAAAATAATACCAAATTAATTTTATAATATTTTTTTAAATTAATTTGTAAAAATAAGTAGAATAATAAAAATAAAGAAGAGTTGATATAAACTTACTATTTTCTCAATGTATATTCTCTTGTATGGAACTAAAAATACCTTGATGTTTGGAGTTGGTTTTCTCCATAAAATACCTAGTCATGATAAGGGTCATTAGAGGTAGGATTTGGGAAATAATTTGTCCCTTTAAATTGAGGGATTATTAGTTTTACAAGGGTATGGAGATGGGTTATTTATACTTTAGGATATGGGTATTTATAAAATAAGATATTAAATAAAATATTATATTAATGGTAAAACTTTTGATAGTGAATTTATGACAATATAAATCATATATAAAAATAATAGGATATTTTAGTACTTGAAAACCATTTTAAATCCAATTAACATAGTTTATTAAACTGGAAAGTTAAAGAGAGGAAAAATTGTTATTTTAGGGGATCAATTTTGAATTTAGTTTTTAAAAAATGTTTTTAGGTTTAGAAATTAATTTTATTTTATTTCAATATATTATTTATGAAATAAAATATATTTTTTCTGAACCTAAAGTTCTATAAATTATTGGTTCGTTATTACACCAGGAATGATGTAATTTAAGATACACCGGTTACATGAAAAACTATATTTTTACTATTCTCCTAAAAGATGAAGTGTTTCAAACAATTGAAAAAAATAACCATTGGGAAAGATTGATACAATTATTTAAAAAAATATATTCATTTTATAAAAATAATTTTCTAACATTGGTAATTTTAATTTTTAATATAAAAAATTATGATTTTAGTAAAATACTTTAAAATAAAGTTTATTAAAAATGTGCCTATATTTTTTTTGAATTTTTTATTCATAATATTTATTTTTTAGAATTATAATATATATATTTACTTATATTAGTCATTATAAATATTATTTATATCATAATTTATTATTTTGAGGTTAAATTACCATTCTAACGTTTACGTTACTATTCATAATGGTAAGGTTACTATTCCTAATGACCAAGTTACTATTACAATGTTTAAATTACTATTACAATGGTAACATTATCTCATATAAATAACACTTAATTATTTCAATCAATATTCATTACAATTCCTCCAAATTTTATATATTTTCATTTTTTAAGATGTTGATTGGTTCACTACTATTTTGTTTCTTTTCTATAATGTTGTTCATGGGAGGGATGATCTTAGAAGATTGGAATGATCCATATTTTCTTAGTTTAGTTTTTAAATTTTTTATTTTTCCCCCTTTTAATATTTTAAATTTTAACGGGCTCAGTCTTTGAATAATATAAAAATTTTCATTAGTGAAATAATGTTTTTTTGGTTTCTCTATGTGTTGTATGTGTATAATATTGAATAATATAATATAATAAAAATTTATTTCATGAAATAAATATTATTTATAAACTATGTGTTGTAACATTATTCCACACTTTAAAAAAAAATTCCCCAAAATTTCAACTCATATTCTCAGTTGAGAATAAATGAGGTTACTTTCTTTTCATTATTTCTTATGGATACAATGTCGTCTCTTCATACTTATTATTATACCAATGAAATTTGACATGTTGAGTTATCTTGTTGTATATAAATTTTACTCTATGATCCAATATCTTCATTAGATGATCTTCATATGAGATTTCATTGTGTAGTTGTACCACCTCCAGATTCAATAAATGTGAGGGGTCAGGTATGTACTTTATTAGGAGTGATACATGGAATACATCCTAAATTTGATCCATATTTTATGTAAGTACAAGTTAATATACCACTAATCCTATGTGATCAAGGATATCAAAGGGGATAATGTACCCAGGGATAAGAATCCCCTTCTTTCTAAATTGTGTGAATCTATTCCATGGTGATATTTGAATGAAAAATTTATCTCCAACTTCAAACTCGAAGTCTCTTTTACCATTTTTGGTATAGATATTATGCTGAATCTGAGAAACTTATATATATTGTTAGATATATTGAATCTTCTCTTTCATATCTTGAACAATATCATGTCCATGTATAATTCATTCTCTAAATTCATCCAAATAAGTAGGAGTTATACATCACTTACCATATTGAGCTTCATATGGACCATTTTGAATATTTTAGTGGAATCAATTTTTATATGGGAACTCAATTAATTGGTGATATTGATCTTATCTTAATCTAAAATCTATTGATCAGGCTCTCAATATGTCCTCAAGCATCTGTATAGTCCTTTTATATTGGACATCGGTTTAGGGGTGGTGGTTCATACTAAAATTACATTTATTTTTAGAGAATGTTGAAGTATTATCTAGAATTTACAAGTTAACATTGGATCATGATTAGAGATGATTGAAAGTGGAACCCCATGAAACCTCACCAATTTCTTGATGTATATATTTTAATGTTATTCTAGATAAAAATCTTCTAGAATGGAAATGAATTGATCAGTCTTGGTGAGTCTACCCACCACAACACATATCATATTATTTACTTTGGATGTATTTGAGAGACTAGTAAAGAAGTATATAGTGACATTATCCCATTTACATGTGTCTATAGGCAATGGCCTCATCATCCCTTTTGACCTTTTTCAATTTTCTTTAACTTACTGACACACCAAGAACCTTGAGATATACTTCAAATATCCTTCTTCATTTTTTCCCACTAGAAGTGATATCAAAGATCAAAATACATCATTGTAGTTCTAGGATGGATAAAGAAATATGGCCTATTCAAATTATCCATTAGATCTTTATTTATCTGATGTGATAAAGGAAAACAAATCCTAGTTCAAATAGAATCACACCATCATCATCGACATAGAATTCTTGAATCATCCCTTCTTTTGCCTTTTTTTCAATATCCAATTAATCCCTTTGCGCATCCTTGATATTCTGTTGGATATATGGTTGGGAAATAATTTTTTAAAGTTAGGATGTGTTCATTGCCACTGTGATGTCCAAATCTATCCTTTGTATATCCATGAAGATAGATTCTTTATCAATCCGCATCATGGAAAGAGTACTGGGTTATTTTATTCTAAGATCATAAAATACCTTGTTCTCCTTTTTTGGATGGTAGTTAATAGAGAAATCATAATCCTTGATTATCTCTAACTATCATATTTGATGCATTTTGATATCCTTATATGTGAATATATAATTTAGACTCATGTGATCAATATATATGTCACACTTATCCCTATAGAGGTAGTGAAACCATATTTTAAAGAAAAATATCACAACTAATAACTCCAGATCATGAATGTGGTAGTTTTTCTCATAGAACTTCAACTATCATGAGGAATATGCTATCACTTTATCATTCTACATGAGTAAACAACCCAAGTCTTTCTTTGAAGAATCACTATATATCAAAAAATCTTCTCCAATTATTAGTAGTGTGATTATTGGTTCTTTGATTATCCATTTATTGATATATTTAAATATTTCCTCACATTATTCTATCCAAACACACTTTAACCATTTCCAAGTTAACTGAGTTAGTAGGCTAGAAAACTGTGATAATTTCTCAACAAACATCAGTAGTACCCTACTAATCCATGAAAACTACGGATTTCTATGATAATAGTGGGTTTGGTCCCTTCCTCAATTGCCTTTGTATTTTAAGGATCCCTAAAAATTACAACACTTTTGATAATGTTCCCTAATAACACAACTTACTATATCCAAAATTCACATTGACTGAACATATCGTACATTTTCTCCATTCTTAATGTCACCAGCACAATCCTTAGATTATCTTTATGTTCCTCCTTAATCATGAAGTAAATTAAAATATATTCAATAAAAACAACCACAAAATTTTCAAAGTAGTCTATAAATATAAAATCCCTGAAGATTTCATGGGAATTAGTAAGTCTTAAGGGAATAACTTTGAAATGATAGTGTCCATACCTTGTACAAAATACATTATTCTAAATATCTTCCTTCTTTGCCTTCATCAGATGATATCTGGAATAAAGATCCACCTTCAAAAAGTATTCATCTTCTCATAGTTGATAAAAAATTCATAATTAGTTTATAAAGGATACTTGTTCTTTATGGTGATTTTTTGAGCTCTTGGTAATTGATTCAAAACTCATTTGATCCAACCTTCTTCTTAACAAAGAGCACCGGTGCACCCTAGAGAGATGCACTAGGGATTATGAATAATTTGTCCAAATTCTATTTCAACTGCCTCTTTAACTCCTCCCTTTCAATTGGGCCCATCCTATTTGTGAATTTAGATATAGTAGTGTCTCAAGGTATAAGTTTTTTTTGAGATCTCTACCTCAATATCTTGGTAAGTTTGAGTAACTATTTGGGAAATAAAATAGTGTATTACATCATAATGGGAGGTTTCTCCTAGATGATACCCTACTTTGACTAAAACATTTTGGAAAGGTATTATTTATCATAGGGTTTCAACACCCACATCTTTGAAAGATTTTAAAAAGGAGATTCATGATATTCCTTTCATTTATAGAGGATCATGGGATGGTTCAAAATAAGAAAATAGATTTCTTTTTACTAACAATTGATGTGTGCTATATATAACCTGAACCAATCGAAGACTAGTATAGTGTCTAATTATAGGAAGTGAAGGATTATGTTATTAATTGGAATAATATCCACACATACTCTAATAGGATAAGAATACAACACTTGGGTTGCAATGATTTCACCACTAGGTGTTTTTATAGATATCTCTATTTCAAGGTTTTGGGGCTTCGATTCAATAGTTCTATAAACATTTTAGGATATAAAGTTAGGTGTAGAACCATAATGAAATAAAAAATATTACATTATTGAGTTAATAGAAAGTGTTGCTTTTACGAATTCATTTTCATGCTCCATTTTTGGAGTAGTAATGGCATAAGAATTCCCTTGGTACTTTGGATTTGGTAGTTTCTATAATGATTACCCTCAAGGACCCGTGGTTCAGTGAACAGTCTTGAATAATTACCTTGCTTACTAAATTTTGAATCATTGAACCATGAGTGGTTCATTATGACATTACTTTTATTACTCTATCATGTTGGATGGATTATTCATGTATCTATTAAATTCTGGAGCTTGGTGGCCTTATATCCCACACTCGATATAATATCCCACATTTTGTCACATAAACTTTCATTACAATATACAAAACCGAGGATCTTTAAGGTTTAGTGTCTTGGAAACCAGGAACTTATTACATGAGAAAAAAACATTCTTCTTAAACACTTGAAAGGGTTCTTCATTTGTTCATCCTAAGTTCATTACAGCATCTCATAACCTGGGAGCATACATCAAAGGAAAGGGTGAGAAATAGGCCCAGTAAGGGAAACATGGAAACATTTTACATGAGAACTTGAGATACATCAAAAGTCATGAAAAATAACTTTAAGGCATGAGAAAGAGATCATGAGGAATATCATAATAAAAATAAAGTATTTCATAACTTGAAGATGTGTCTAAAACATTTAACTTAGACAATCATTTCTGTTTCACCAAGGTCCATCCCCAAGGTGTTATTAAAAATTACCAAGGTTATTCACGAAGGTATCAGTCAAAATGGTCATCTTTAGAGATTAAGTCTTTACCCAATGCATTAGAGTGCTATCAGGGCACACCCTAAAATTTTCCTTTATTATCATGTGATCCACATATATCATCATAAATCATTTCATAAAAAACCCATATAGTATAAATAATTGGGTTTCATTTCATAGTCATCACATTTTAAAAACTGCTTTAAAGACGTGATCTTTATGTCACTTTAAACCCACGAAAAAGTAAAGTGGGTTTCATGTATGTAAATACCAGAATTTAAAATAGTAAATTTTGATATATATGTGAATAAACATGTATAAGAAAGAGTTTTGAGTATTCACTTAACAAAATAAAATAATTTGAGAAAAAGAGAGGGGTATTTTGAGATGAAAATTCTGCAACATAACAGCTCTGTTACAGGGTTTTAGAAGACATTGAAAAGAGAGGGGACATGGGTAACCCACACATAAATGATCCATAAAATAGTAGGAGAAAATAATATAAAGGATTTGAGAACATGGTAATGAATTTTGAAAGATATACCATATTAAATGAAGAACATGAAAGGAAGACAGAAAAATAAGATTTCTCTTATGAAAATTCGACAGCCTAACGACGCCACTTAAAACTTAAAAATACTTAATCGAAGAGATAAAATAGGGTCTATCATCATATGAACATAAAAGATCAGTATGATAGATATAGAGATAATACCCCAACATAATAAAAAGGAATATGAAAGACTTTTCAGGAAAATAGATCTTGAAAATGAGAAGGGTGAAAGAATCCCTTAAAAATTCGGCAGCCTAACGGCGCCACTTAAAACTTCAAAATATGAATTGACGAGATCAAATAGTGTCTCTAATCATATGAACATAAAAGATAAGTATGATAGATATAGAGATAATAACCCAACATAATAAAAAGGAACTTGAAAGACTTGACATGAAAGTAGAACTTTGAAAAATGAGAAGGGTGAAAGAATCCCTTAAAAATTCGGCAGCCTAACGGCGCCACTTAAAACTTCAAAATACTGAATTAAAGAGATAAAATAGGGTCTCTAATCATATGAACATAAAACATCAGTATTATAGATTAAGAGATCATACCCCAACATAATAAAAAGGAACTTGAAATACTTGACATGAAAATAGAATTTGAAAACGAGAAAGGTGAAAGAATCCCTTAAAAATTCGGTAGCCTAACGACGCCACTTAAACATTCATAAAATGAATTGATGATAGAAAGAGGGGGTCTCTCATCATATGAAAATGAAAGGGAAAGTAGGATAAATATAAAATAACATCCTACAACATAAGAACATGGAGCATAAAAGATATGACATAAAAGAGAGTACTTGAAAAGAAAGAGAGAGGTAGGATCCCTTTCCTTAAAACGTATCTCTTAAAACCTAAAGGTTGGGACCTTGAGGGCTTGTGGGCACCTTGAGAGGACTCCTTGCGAGGTAATGAGACTAGAGCTTCATTGGGGGAGATTTGGGAGTGAAAAATAAAGGAGGAAAGGGTGGGAGTTTATAGGGAATGTGAGAGGGCAAGGCATTAATGGCCAAGGGACACCTCACAAGTGGTTTTCTCAAAACCATGGGCTCTCCCATGGTATTTCCCATGGAGTTAGGCAACATGGGGCCCCCATAAAATAATTCATCACCTTTGGTCGGCCAACCCTTAAAATATCTCATGACATCATCATGACACAGTTATGATGTCATTAAACATACTGAAACCCTAAAACTGTATTTTTACTATTCACTGAAAATTCAACTTTCTCAGAAAAATCCCAAAATTTTACCTTAACCAAATATCAATGCTCTGATTTCAAAAATGAACTCCATTTTATAAAAATAATTTTCTAAATATTTTTAATTTAATTTTTAAACAACTACACTTTTCACCGAAAATTCATTTTTTTCAGAAAAATCCCCAAAAATTACCTTAACATAATATCATTGCTCTCAGTTCAAAAATGAAATCCATTTTATAAAAATAATTTTCTAAATATTTTTAATTTAATTTTTAATTAAAAAATACCATTCACCTGAAAAAACTAATACTTGAATAATAAATTCTGAAATAGTTATTTACCTGTTTTATTGAATCTCATTACTTAATCAAGGTGCCTAGATTATATTAATACTTTCTTTAAGTGAGATTACTAATCCATTTGGTCACATTACTAATCCTAAGCATAAAATCACTATTCATAATTTACTATTCATAAAAAATTAAGTTGATCTTATTAGATTCTAAATTTCGTACTGAACATAATTGTAGAAGACCATTTTTTGAAAATCATTACACATTTTTAATTATTTAAGGATTACATAAACATTTTTAAAATATCCCTTTTCTAAAATTCATCAAAAATATGCATACTATATTTATCCGGACATTTAAAAATTCACAAACTTCACCATAAGAAGAGAAAACAATTTTATTCATAAAAAAGGATTACACAAGGCAGTTATGGTCTCGTTATATAGCCATTTATAACACCAACATAGGATCTAAGAGTAAGGTGTGCTAGGGTGATAAAATCTAGGGGTGGCTCAGCCAACACTGCACGAGTAGTAATTTATATCAGTTTGAAGTTCTCGAAAAGGTGATTCTGTTCTAGCTTCACACGATGAAGTTCAGCTTGAGTTTAGTCCAGAGCAAAGCCTAGTGGTGCTACCTCTTTCCCAAGTTCCATTAGATGGGATTCGATTGTCCCGAGACTACTGGATGAGGCCATCAAATCTTCTTTCTATATTAATTAACCAATATCACTTGTATTTAGAGATAGTAATCGAAACATTTAGTTTCCAGCGGTCATATTGACCAACGGTCATATAATAGTCAAAACCCAATAGTCTCATTTTAATTATACTCAGGTTATCAAATGAAACAGTTTTTTTGAGTATAAAATAACACACAAAATTAGGAAACAATATTTATTCAAAATTTCGTGTCTTTACAATCTTCCCTCTTAAGAAATTATGTCCTCGCAATTTTTAAAACCAGGATTGGAAATTTATTTGAAAGTCCCACATCGGAAAAAGAGTCAGTAACACTATTAATTTAAAAGAAAGAAAGGGAAGTAAAAAGGTCACCCGAGTTAACCCATACTGGGATTCCATGTAGGAAAACATGGACATGGAGGAGAAAACAAAGGGTCACGTTCTGAGGGAGAGTGATAGAAAACATGATTAGGATTAAGTTAACAACAACAAAATCAAAAACTTATGATGGGTTAAACTATATTTGATTTCCCAGTAGGAAATGTTAATAGACAACATTTTTGTTTTATGTTCCTTTTCATAGTTTTGAGGAATTCATTTACTACATAGAATAAAACATAGGGAAATATACCTACCTTCAAGTAGAGTTTCATCCTTTAATAAGTTTCTACCAAAACTAATCTTTTCTCCAAACAACGAGCATTCAAAACTACATGGTCTCATCAAAGCACAAGAATCATATTTTTGAGAATCACATAATCCACCAAAGATTAACTATCTATTTCTTCTATTATCCCAAAAGTAGAAAGGGTAAGATAAAACAACTCTTAAAAAAAGAATCCCATAGGAAGGGAAAATTCTTTAAATCTTCAAAATTCCACTGTACTACCCAAAGTTTATCATAGAATATTCCATAAATAACTGTCCTTAAAATTCCTCAAAATAAACCAAACTAAGATTGAAGCCCAAATACAAGAAGGATTTGATAACATAGTCTTCCAAAATAAACTTCATCATTCATCTCCAAAAAACATCAACCACTCCTAACATCTTATAACAAAAGTAGCTAACCTAAACAAATTTTCCCCAATATAGGTTAATCATTTCCATAAGTAACCTAAATTACTATAAGTCCACCTTAAATTCATCGATTCTTCAAAATATAGGTCAAAATGTACTCCTCAATGAAAATACTGTAGTAATCTATTTACCTCTATCAATTAGGGTTCCCAAAATAGTGAACATCTTCCAAAATAATAATCATCTTTAAATCCCCTAATCAACTTTATCAGATGAACATCCGTGAGACTTCGTCTTCTTCTTCCTTGATGAATTTGGTCATTCATCTTGGTACAAATTATTAATTGTGATTTTTGATAGTTGGTTTGGAATAATCACAATATGTTCAACTTGATCTCTCGTCATCTCTGTCACATTAATAGAGAAATCATCACATTTCCAATCACATTGGTTGTTGGGACATGTTCTTCCATTTCCCTCCATTAACTAAGAAAATAAACTACAATTAGGGGCTTAAATACTTAGCCAATAATCATGAAAAGGAACTTAAAGCATAGAAGGATAACTTGTAGAAGAAAAGTATACCCTAACTTGTGATCCCCTAGGTTCCAAACTAGGTTATCCATGATCATATATTCTTATGTGAATCTTTATTTTATTTTATCATTGTTCCTTTAATAATGGTTCATACTAAGCTTATGAATTTAACAAATCATATCCACCAGGAGTGTCATAACCAAGAGTGCTGCAAGGCCCATCGTTGTGTACCAGTTCTCATTCGAGTCTAGCTCAAAGCGGTGTTATTGGGTTTTACCCCTATGTACATCTGTACTAGAGCCACCTCTACCTGCTCATATCCAGACAGGGATGTATTTGCTTGGCAACCCCTTACTCAATACTCACCAAAATACCAGGAAGATTTCCCATATATAAAATTTTCTATAGGATTCTTCCTAAAGTTTTCATATCCTAATTTCCACAAATAAATAAACCATAAATTGATACCAACTATAACATCCCACCTTTTTATCACATAAACTTTCATTACATTATACAAAATCGAGGATCTTTAAGGTTCTGTGCCTTGGAAACCAGGAACTTATTACATGAGAAAAAAAACATTATTCTTAAACACTTGAAAGGCTTATTCATTTGTAAATCCTAAGTTCATTACAGCATCTCATAACCTGGGAGCATACATCAAAGGAAAGGGTGATCAAAAGTCCCAGTAAGGGAAACAAGGGAAACATTTTACATGAGAACTTGAGATACATCAAAAGTCATGAAAAATAACTTTAAGGCATGAGAAAGAGATCATGAGGAATATCATAATAAAAATAACATATTTCATAACTTGAAGATGTGGCTACAACATTTAACTTAGACAATCATTTCCATTTCACCAAGGTCCATCCCCAAGGTGTCATTAAAAATTACAAAGGTTATTCACCAAGGTATCAATCAAAATGGTCATCTCTAGAGATTAAGTCTTCACCCAATGGATTGAAGCGCTATCAGGGAGCACCCTTAAATTTTACTTTATTATCATGTGAGCCATATATATCATCATAAATCATTTCATAAAAAACACATATAGCATAAAAGAAATGGGTTTCATTTCATAGTCATCACATTTTAAAAACTGCTTTAAAGACGTGATCTTTATGTCACTTAAAACCCACGAAAAAGGAAAGCGGGTTTCGTGTATGTAAATACCAGAATTTAAAATAGTAAATTTTGATATATATGTGAATACCCCTTTATAAGAAAGAGTTTTGAGTATTCACTTAATAAAATAAAATAATTTGAGAAAAAGAGAGGGGTATTTTGAGACGAAAATTCTGCAGCATAACAGCTATGTTACAGGGTTTTAGAAGACATTAAAAAGAGAGGGGACATGGGTAACCCACTAATAAATGATCCATAAAACAGTAGGGGGACATAATATAAAGGATTTAAGAACATGGTAATGAATTTTGAAAGATATACCATATGAAATGAAGAACATTAAAGGAAGACAAAAAAATAAGATTTCTCTTATGAAAATTCGGCAGCCTAACGACGCCACTTAAAACTTCAAAATACTTAATTGAAGAGATAAAATAGTGTCTATAATCATATTAACATAAAATATCAGTATTATAGATATAGATATCATACCCCAATATAATAAAAAAGAACATGAAAGACTTTTCATGAAAATAGATTTTGAAAATGAGAAGGGTGAAAGAATCCCTTAAAAATTCGGCAGCCTAACGGCGCCACTTAAAACATAAAAATATGAATTGAAGAGATAAAATAGGGTCTCTCATAATATGAACATAAAATATCAGTATGATAGATATATATATCATACCCCAACATAATAAAAAAGAACTTTAAAGACTTTACATGAAAGTAGAACTTTGAAAATTGAGAAGGGTGAAAGAATACCTTAAAAATTTGGCAGCCTAACGGCGCCACTTAAAACTTCAAAATACTGAATTGAAGAGATCAAATAGGGTTTATCATCATATGAAAATAAAATATAAGTATGATAAATTTAGAGATCATACCCCAAAATAATGAAAAGTAACTTGAAATACTTGACATGAAAATAGAATTTGAAAACGAGAAGGGTGAAAGAATCCCTTAAAAATTCGGTAGCCTAACGGCGCCACTTAAACATTCCTAAAATGGATTGATGAGAGAAATAGGGGGTCTATAATCATATGAAAATAAATGGGACAGTAGGATAAATATAAAATAACATCCTACAACATAAGAACATGGAGCATAAAAGATATGACATAAAAGAGAGTACTTGGAAAGAAAGAGATAGGTAGGATCCCTTACCTTAAAACGTATCTCTTAAAACTCAAAGGTTGGGTCCTTGAGGGCTTGGGAGAACCTTTAGAGGACTAATTGGGAAGTAATGAGACCAGAGCTTAGTTGGGGGAGAGTTTTGAGTGAAAACTAAAGGAGGAAAGCTTGGTTATTTATAGGGAATGTGAGGGGATAAGGCATTAATGGCCAAGGGACACCTCACAAGTGGTTTTCTCAAAACCATGGGCTCTCCCATGGTATTTCACATGGAGTTAGGCCACATTGGGAACCCCATACAATAATTCCTCACCTTTGGTCGGCCAACCCTTAAAATACCTCATGACATCATCATGACACAGTTATGATGTCATTAAACATACCGAAACCCTAAAACTGTATTTTTACTATTCACTGAAAATTCAACATTCTCAGAAAAATCCCAAAATTTCACCTTAACCAAATATCAATTCTCTGATTTCAAAAATTAACTCCATTTTATAAAAATAATTTTCTAAATATTTTTAATTTAATTTTTAAATAAATACACAATTCACCGAAAATTCTTTTTTTTTCAGAAAAAATCTCCAAAAATTACCTTAACATAATATCAATTCTCTGAGTTCAAAAATGAAATCCATTTTATAAAAATAATTTTCTAAATATTTTTAATTTAATTTTTAATTTAAAAATACTATTCACCTGAAAAAACTAATACTTGACTAATAATTTTGGAAACAGTTATTTACCAATTTTATTGAATCTCATTACATAATCAAGGTGCCTAGATTATATTAATACTTTCTTTAAGTGAGATTACTAATCCATTTGGTCACATTACTAATCCTAAGCATAAAATCACTATTCATAATTTACTATTCATCAAAAATTAAGTTGATCTTATTAGATTCTAAATTTCGTACTGAACATAATTGTAGAAGACCATTTTTTGAAAATCATTACACATTTTTAATTATTTAAGGTTTACATGAACATTTTTAAAATATCCTTTTCTAAAATTCATCAAAAATATGCATACTGTATTTATCCGGACATTTGAAAATTCACAAACCTCACCATAAGAAGAGAACACAATTTTATTTATAACAAAGGATTACACAAGGAAGTTATGGTCTCATTACATAGCCCCTTATAACACCAGCATAGGACCTAAGAGTAAGGTGTGCTAGGGTGATAGAATCTTGGGGTGGCTTGGCCAACATTGCACGAGTAATAATTTCTATTAGTTCGAACTTCTCACGAAGGAAATTCCATTCTAGCTTCACACGATGAAGTTCGGATTGTGTTGGGTCTAGAGAAAAGCCCAGTGGTGCTACCTCTTTCCCATGTTCCATTATATGGGCTTCGATTGGCCCGAGACTACTGTATGAGGCCATCAAATATTGTTTCTATATTAATTAACCTAGATCACATGTATTTATAGATAGTAATCGAAATGTTTAGTTTCGAGCGGTCATATTGACCAACGATCATATAACAGTCAAAACCCAATAGTCTCATTTTAATTATACTCATGTTATCAAATGAAACAGTTTTTTTGGGTATAAAATAGCACACAAAATTAAGAAACAATATTTATTCAAAATTTCGGGTCGTTACACTCGAAGCATTTCCTCATCCCTCTGATAAAATTATCATGTTTTTTATTCCTATATTTTTTATACGTATCTGTTTGGATCCTTTTTACTACTTGATCATCTGGCCCACTAACTTGAAACTCTATTCTTCTCCCCTTATCCCCATGTCCAAAGTTCTAATATCCATGATCTATCTCTACTTTGAGCACATGAAACAACTTAATCATAACTCCCAAAGTATCAAACAGCTAGATCTTTTCAATGGTGTGGTTTTAAACCACTAAAGAATAAATATATTTTTATATAATTTTTGGTAAAAAACCCCAACGAATATATAAAAATCATTGTGAAGTTTTCTTCATAATCGATGATTGATTCACCTTCATTTTTATTTATCTCTATGAATTTTACATCCAGATTTGTTCAAAGAGATCGTGGGGAATACTTGATAAGAAATATTTTATTAACGTCTTCCCACTCCATATCATCCATTCCATCCTTTCGTTTTTTGTTCTTTATCAACTAATACCATTTATTAGCTTCTCTATTTAAATGATAATCGTCCAGAGTCACCTCATCCTTCTCAGAATAGTGGAGCACTAAAAAAATATTCTCCATTGAGTTAATACAGTATTCCGTGACAAGTGGATCAGAATATCCACTAATTTTTGGTGTTCATTACCACATAAATGACATGATATCTATATGATCCTTATTAGGTCAAAGAATATGTTTCATGAGGATTAGGTTATTATTGGTATATTGAGACATCTGGGTAATAATTTTCATAATGTTTTGAACTCCACCTCCCAAGAAACTAGGGATTTCATTGGGACAATCATTGTATTATCCCTAACATGTGCTTTTGGATTGGTTTATCCTCGTTCCCACTATTTTCTAAAATAGAAATGGTTTGAATAATACATAAGTCAAAAAAGAATGAATAATTTATTTCTATGTGAAAAATTCCAAAAACATATCTAATGGGATCCCATTGTTCTGAATTATTCTAAGACAAAGATTCTTGGATGATTACCTATACTTAGACTTATCCTAAGTGTTTTCACTAAAGTTCTATAATCCTAATTCCCAAATTAACTAGACTATACCTATGATATCAACTATAGAGACCCTAATTTTTATTACATTATTATTAAATCAATTATAGATAAAGAACATAATAATTATACATTTTATGGTTAAAAGGTTTAGTATGTTGGGAAAATTAAGATCATAAATAAATTATACATAATAAATAATAAAAAATTTATTTAAATACATATTATTTATCCTTATAAAATCTCATTTTGTCATTATTAAATTTTTTCAAATGAGGATATACATAAAATAAATGGGTGAGAAAAAAGCCTAGTAAGAGGAGGAATAATGGGAATGAATCAATATTACATGGGTGAGAATAAAAATAATCATCACATCATAATTATAGGATCATCATAATAATCATGAGTGAAACCTTTCATAAAGTCCTGGAATTTGTAAATGTATAGAAATGAAATATCATATCATAGTGGTCAAATACCACACATAGTTTTGTACAAATCTAGAATGATGTTCACACATAACATATGTTCATAATCATAACACCACCATTGTAAAAAACGATAGAATCATGTTTACACATAACATATGTTCATAATCATAAAATCACCATTGTGAAAGATGATAGAATCATGTTTACACATAATACAAACTATATCAATATATACATAAAATTACCCAATTAAATGAAGTGATATATAATTCTAGGTCCATCCATCACATCATAATATTTAAATAATTAAGCATTCCACATAGAATATATACCAATCATAGTCATAAAATAACCCATCGGAAGAAATGGGTTTCATAAGGATTTTATCAAGAATAATTTCATGAATAAATTTGGGGATTGAAAATTAATAAGAGAAAGAATATTTGGCATAAAAAACATCATCCTTGAGTGAAGAAACAACTAAAGGGAAGTAAAAGACGTGTTTTGGAAAGAGAAGTCTGTTTGGAAAATATTTTCATTTGGACTACAAATCAAGGTTGTAACATTTATATCCCCAAAATTAAATGGTTGAATAGTGAAACTATATTTATTAAAAATTATTGGAATATCCATACTAAAATTGATGTGAAATATGGATAACCCAAAGAAAGTGAGTTGGGTTCGAGAATCCCCTTACCTTAAATCATTCTTTATTTCATCTCTTTTCTACCTCCTAAATAATAAACACAGTATTATTAAAACATAGTTAAATAAGTGAATTATGTTAATTTTTTTCCACTATTTATCTATTATAATTATTATATTCTAAATTATAACACTCTTTGTTAAATGTGATCTATTTTGATATCATGTTTTCATTAATTTTTCACGTTTTGTTTCGATGTTGCTATTTTTGTTCCAAATCATTTATACATTAGTATAATTAATTATCTAATTTAAAAAAACATATATTTATACCTTTCAATATAATAAATAATTTCTTTTTAACAAAAATAGGATTGGTGATAATAAAATTATTAGTAATTTTCTCATTAGCGATCAATAGACCGTTGACGGGACATTCTCAAACGAGTAGGAAATGGAAGATTGAAATTTATATATGCCATTATTATGATACATCCAATAGGTTAACATATTTAATAATGTTTTAACATATTTATTAATTAATTTTATAATATTTGGTTTTTAAATGAATTGGAAAAAATAAGGATAAAAAGAAAAAGAGAGAAGAGTTGATAAAAAATTACACTTTCCTCAGTGTACCTTCTCTTATACGACACTAAAATATCTTGATGTTTGGAGTTAGTTTACTCTATAATGTACTAGGGTATTTTAAGGGTATTTATAGGAAGTATTTGGGAATAAATGGTTATTTTAAAAGTGAGGGAGGAGTTTTTTTCACTTGGGAGGGAGAGGGGAAATTTATACTTGAGGAAATGAGTATTTTTAGAATAAAATATTATATTAAAGTTAAAAACTATGATAGTATTTTTTGACAATATAAATCATATATAAATATAATAGAATGGGTTTAGGACTTTAAAACCCTTTATAATGAAAATTAACTTAGTTAATTAAAAAGTAAAAATGAAAAAAATTAAAAATTGTTATTTTAAGGGATCACTTTTCAATTTAGGTTTTGGAAAATGATTTTTTGGTTTAGAAATTATGTTTATTTTATTTTAATGAATTATTTTTGAAATTATATATTTTATTTTCTAAACTCAATTTATAGAAATTATTGGGTCATAATTATATCCTGAATAATGAAATTTAAGATATACCAGTTATGTGAAAAACAATATTTTAACTATTCATAAAAAAATTAAAGTATTTTAGAAAATTACCAAAAAACAAGAATTTTAAAATTTCAATGTGCTAATTTCAAAAATGATATTAATTTTATCAAAAAAAATCAAAAAATAGGAAATTTTAATTTTTAATATAAAAAATTATGTTTTATATGAAATACTTCAAAATACAGTTTGTTAAAAATGTGTCTAGATTTTCATTTATTTTTAAAATAATGATATTTATTTTTAAGCATTATTGTTGGGAAAAAACTCCTCAAGGCATAATCAATTTTTTTTATTGATTTTGTTTGTTTGTTAAAAAAGCATGTTTTTGAGGTATGTTATAGAGTTACAAATATATTATTGAAAAGGTATGTTGACAATGATCCAAGACAAAGGAATGGATTCCCTGGAAGTGGTACATAAATTTTTTTATAGTAGTTGATTCCATTTCTGAATGTTTTCCAATTTTTTTTGTGTCCAAAATTTAGAGGATTACTAGAATAATGAAATATAAATTTCCTTGTATGCTTAGTAAAAATATGGAAAGGGTGTGAGTTTCAAAAATAATGGGTTTTATAAAGGAGGTTTCATTAAGGTATGTTTCATCATGGTTGAATATCATGAGTGTGCGATTATTTGAAAGTAATCTCCATGACTATGAGAAGATTCATGGATAGAAAATTACCCTAGTTCTTCATAAATACATGGAGCATCGTGAACCAAATGGGAGAGCATCGCGAAACGGTGATGAGGTGGATAGAATCTTCTATAATGGGAGGAAAAATATATAAATAGGCCTCTACCCCCTTCATTAAAGTAACATGACTTAACAAAGATTCTAACTCTTCAAATTCGTGAACATAATTCTTGAAAAAAAGTTCATGATAAAAGGAAGTTCAGAAAGGCTATAAATGCCAACCAAAAATTGTGATCATCATGAAATTCTATAATTTCTGCAAGGATATAAAATCTAGCAAAAATTTGTGAGCTTCGTGAAGGATAGTTGAGCTTCACAAAATGTGGTTACTTTGAAAAGGATATTTGAGCTTCGTAAAAGAGGTGTGCTTCGAAAAGGCATTGAGCATTGTAAATGTTCATAAAAGGTGTTTCCCAATAAACCTAAGTTAAAGAGATATTCATCAACTAGATTAAAGTAGAACTTCAATAGATCATCTATCTAAAATTAAGGATACATTCATTATTTATAATGATGCAACCTATATGTCCATAAACATTGTGTGAATCCATTCAAAAAGCAGTGAGAAAAGGAATAGTAATAAGGTGATACTTTCCACCGGTAGTGATCCGGAGAAAGATAATTAGGGAGTGACCCTTGAGAAAGTAGTGAGATGACCATAAAACTTGTAAACGTAGTGATTCTAGGCATATAATTGATATATTGTAAAAATAATTTTGGCTGTGAGCCTTTGTATATTTGGTAAATCAGTACATTACTGTTGTATCCTCCTTAGACATAGGCCCTTGAGGGTGAATCAAGTAAAATCTGCATGTCCTTGTGCTTTCTTTTTTGTTTTACTTTCTGTGCATCATCATCAAATAAAGAAGGAAAGAATAAGATCATCATAAACACTTAAGATAAAATAAAGTGACCCTCATAATAAAGAAGTCAAGATCTATTGGAGTAGGAATATTTTTGAAAATAATATCCATACCCTGATTCGGCCCCCCTTTTTGGGTATCTAGGCCCCTTTTGGACCTAACAATTGGTATGAGAGCTTTTGTTACTTTTTTTTATTTGATTTCCCAAAAATGGTTTACTCTACTATTTGAATTGAAGTTTAAGTTTTCTATTATCTCAATTTTCCATGGAAAATTAAATAACTACAAAGAAGAATCACAAGTCAGGTGATATTCCTCAATATTGAAGTGTCTACATGAAAAATGTGATTTAGTTTAAGAAAACCAACAGGGAAATGAATAATGGTTTGGATGAATCATATTTTGAATATATTAACTCCTTTAATGATGCTTCTGGAATCGGTGAAGAACCCAAAATTCCAAGTGATGTTGGAACTATTTATGATAAAGAAATTACAAGAAGACCAAATGTGACAGTTTTCCATAAAAAAATGAAATGGATTAGAAACGGGATGAAGAAAATAAATAGAATGTTTTCCGAATAGAAATGTAGGAAAGTGATGTAAATAATTTTAAACGTTTAAATAAAATAATTCTAGAAGTGTACATAGAACTAAGGGATAATAATGATTTCAATTCTAAAGAACTGAAAAATATGACTACACATATAGGAAAACTCAAAGCTGATGGAAAGGGGAAGAATATGAAATTAGAAGAAATCATGAATATGAAAGCCGAAAATTATGATCTTTCTACATAGCTTTTTAAACTGGTTCAAGATAATAAAAGGATACATCAATAGAATTCATGTTATAAGAATTATATTACTCATAAAAATTATAAAATATAGGAGAAATCTTCCATGATAGGTAGGATATCCCAACGACTAGAAGATTAGATAACTAGTGGGAAGTCTCTAATAAGAGTGCATAATGCTCAACTTTAGTCTAGGGATAAGAAGTTTCAAAAATTGTTAGGAGAGATATAATCATTCATAAAAGTAGTGAAGCAATCAAATGCCAAAAGAAATCCAAAATTAAAGGATTCTTTGCACATACTATATGACTATCCTGTTGTAGGTGATAATGAAATGAAAAGTGATTATGTTATTTCATAAGAGAAACGTGAAAGGATTATATCATAAAAAAGGCCATCCAATTTCAGAAAAACTATTATTGTATACAATAATCCCTCTCTCATGGATGGTAGTAAGAGAGTTGTGAATAGTTCTAGAAATAGGAAAAGTCATTTAGATGCAAAGACAGACCTAAAAAGGCTTTTACATGAAGTAATGACACCATGTGCTATGTTTTTTGGGATAAATGGTCATACTTCATGTTTTTTTCAGGATACTTGGACTATATTTTAAGTATTAAAGGCATAAATATTTATATATCTAATAAGAAGAAGAATATTATTGAAAATTTTGAAAGTAATCTTAGAAAAAAACATCCATTATATTGAATTGTTGTGGAAGTTGACACACTATGAGAATTTATCAAGAAGCCTAAGTAATTAATTCCAGATAAAGAAGAACTCTAGATGCATCAACATCTCAACCAAGAAATGATGACACATGGTATGTTTTTAATGAAATATTTTTTATATGTTCTAATCATGGGAATTTAGAAAGATATTATAGCTGGAAGAAAGAAGGGAAAGAAAAATAACTAGAAATGAGATCCTTGAATCCAGTGGCATATAATGAGAAACCATATACTTGAAGATAAAGTTATAAGTTCCAAAATATGTTTAAAGTATCAGAGGAAACACAAGGGGATCAGTGAAAGGCATATCGATAACCTCCTTTGTTACACTCACAACAACTCTCTTTGAAATAATGTGAACAAACTTGGAAGAAAAAGGGAGGAGCTACTATAATTGTAAGTAATAATAATGTACGATCAGTGAAGGACCCACCACTTTCATGAAATAGTGTGGTGGCTTAGATAACTGATAAATGAAAAATAAATAAAAATTCCATGAAAAATTCAAATGTCATTCCTCATGTTGAGAAGTGAAAGAAAGAGGAAGATCCATCCAATGGGGAAAGAAGTAAGAGAAAAAGGAAAAGTGGAAAGATTATTGCTCGAAGAAAGAGTCCTGAAAAATGGAATATTGGTGGAGCATCAAAGAAGGAAATCCATACTAATCTATGTAAACCCCAAATTTTAAAAAACAATAAGCTGAAAGAACCTAAATATTAAAATAAGACTCAATATGTTGGTAAAGAATTCTTATCCATATGGACAGAATAGTTGAAGTTGGATGGATAGTTATAACAAGCACAAAAATAGTACAATGATTTTTTAGAAAGTATAAAAGGGTTGAACCATCAGGATTGACCAATATACTCTTCTTTTGGATTCCAAAGGTACCCCTCTCTATATGCATTAAATGTTTCTTATATTTACTGGAAGTTGTACATAAATAAGGGGAGATATAATCCATGGGGTGTGTGTGATAAAATGGAATGAGTTAATTATTTTAATAGATATACATGTGAATAGAATAATGTGAAAAATTAAAATTCACAAATAATATTAGATTCAACAATTTTTGTTACACAACAGTTGTATTTTTTAATTCTATATCTGAAGGTTTGGTGCTATGGAAAAAGGATATTATATGATGAAGAGTCTGGTTTGAAACTGAAGAGATATCAAAGATATAATTATATGATCTAGTGGTTATAAGACTCATTTAATATTCATCCATTAGAATCATGCCTCAGTTTGAGTGTTATTTTGTTCACCGATGAAGACAAATTGCAAAAGAAGTAGCAACATTCACGTGTTTCATGGTTATCCATTTTTTCTTTCTAAAAATATGGTATTTGATGAATATTTTAAGTATACTAATAATATATGAGATAATATCAATAATGTTTCAATAATAAACTGGGAAAATTAGTTGAACGTAATAATTTCACAATAATAGAGAATAGATAGAATCTTCAACAACATAGTGGCTGATTTTCTGATGAATGTGATGGGGAGGTAAGAAATTAAGGGGGAGTAGAAGTGAAAAATGATGATTCAAAATAAGATACTTTTGATTAACAAGAGGTGGTAAAATCTATATAAGCACATAAGCAAAATATCTGAGCTGAAATAGATATAAAAAACGTCAACGGTGATCATGTTGCACCAGTGAAGACATGGTGGATAGAGACTCTACAATGAACATCATTATTATCACATGTAGAGCCTAAATGTTTTTAGGATGTAGATAGAGATAACAATTGGGTCCATGCTATGAATGAAGATCTTGAGGAAATTGAGCAGAATCAGATATGATAGATTGTTTCAAGGCCAACAGATAAGAATTTCATCGAGATTAAATGAGTCTTTTGCAACAAGACGAATGAATGTGGTGCAGTTATTTGAAACAAATAATGAATAGTGTGCAATGGGTACTCCTAAATAGAGGGTGTCAATGTTGATAAAACATTTACACCTATTGTGAGGCTTGAGATAATCAGGTTATACTTAGCCATAGTAGTGTGAAGAAGGTTCAATGTTTTTTAGATGGACATCAGATCAATGTTTCTGAATGGGGTTCTAGAAGAAGAAAATTTTTCAAGAAGCCAGATGGTTTTCTCATTCATGAAGATGCAAATATAGTTTTTTGGTTAAATAAGGCACTATATGGGTTAAATAAAATACTAATAGCATGTTCTTCAAGAATCGATTAGTTATTTAAGAATCTCAGTTTTCATCGTGGTGGACCTGATTAAAATATGTATGTAAGAAATGATAGTAATAAAAGGATTCTAGTGCTGATATATGTTGATGAAATAATATTTGGTGGATTAGATTAATTATACTATAGACAGTTTATAGAATTCATTAAAAGTGAATTCAAAATTTCAATGATTGGTGAACTGATGTTTTTTCCTTGGTTTATTGGTAACATAAGGAAATAATGACACATTCATTTATCAATCCAAATATTCAAAGGAGGTTCTAAGAATATTTGGAATGGATAATTCCAAGGATATGAAGTCTCTAGTAGATACTCATATGGAACTGTCATAGGATGATGAAGGCAATGAAGTTAATGTTACAATGTACTGGAAAATCATTGGAAGTCTATTGTTATTTATAGTGAAATGACCTGATATTATTTTTTCCACATTCCAAGATTAAAGATATCAAAGTAATCACAAGGAAATCCACTTAATTGCAATGAAAATAATAATTTGGTATATCAAGGGTATGGTAGATTTTGGTTTTCTGTATAATGAAAAATATCAGTAAGAGTTATTGGGTGATACAAATACAGATTGGGTTAGTTTAGCAGATGATAAGAAATCAAAGTCTACCATTTTAGATTAAGCATCATCTTGATGATATGGGAGTTAAAGTAAAGTCTTCAATCATAATCCATTGTGATAATTCAAGTGTTATAAATATTAGAAAAAATCGATTTCATCAATCAAGGACAAAGCACATTGAAATTTAGTATCATTTTATTAAGGACAAAGCAGATCAAGTACTTTTGAATTTGAATTATGTGCCTACATAACTATAGGTTGACGAAATTCTATTGAAGGCCTTACCCAAAGTTGAATTTGTGATGAATTAACCACATATTGGAGTTTATTCGACTACCTGCACATGAAAAAGTGTTTATGTGGGACCCCCTATCTCTGAGGTATGGTGTGTTTTCCCTAATGTGTTGATTTTTATTCTTTACCCTATTGCAGTCAACAATGAGATTTCCTTTGGGTTTGTTTATAAATAGGGAGAAATTGTCGCTATTAATGGGGATAAATTGTCTTAATCAAGACATGGGGAGAAACTGATAGTGGGAGTAGTGATTTAGGGGGAGTCTCAACATTGTTATGGCTACAATATTTTGACAAACTATGTAATTCTTCTATAACATGACGATAATTAGATGTTATAAGGAAGTGGTTCATGGTTATCAGTGCTTAGCTTGGAAATATTTAAGCATTCTAAATCCTGAGATCCGAAGTAGTGAAGTAGGGGGTGTTTTAAATCCAATGTTGCTAAAAGTGATCGATCAAATGATATATATCATGATTGATGGAGTTTTTTATGTAATCAGTTTATTGGTTTTGGAATGAAGTGATTCATTGATGAACTTTTCATAATACTATTATTTCTCATACTGAGCATTGATCCTCTGAGATTAGAGTATGTGCTAAGTAAATATTTGATCACTATCTGAATCACAAGAAGAGAATGTTAGTAGAAGATAGAATAATATTTAACGAGGTATCAAAATGTGAATAATTGTCAACAAATCCAAAGAGGGATATTTTTGGAAAAAAATAACTCAAGGTATCATTGTAGTGTTTTTGGTTTGATTGTGTTTGTTTAAAAAATGATTTTCCAAGGTATGTTTTGAAGTTCCAAATATACTATTGATAATCCCATTTGAAAATATCCATGAAAAAGGAATGGATTTTCTAGAATAAGTATAGAAAATTTCATACACAAGGTGACACTGTTTCCACGTGTTTGCCAAATTTTTGGGGTCTAAAATTTGTAGGATGGCTAGGATTTCAAAATATGGATTTCCTTGAAGGCCTTGTAAAAATATAGAAAAGTCATGAGTTTGATGAAGAATGGTCTTCATGAAGGATGATTTCTGAAGGTATGGGTCATCGAAAATGAGCATCACGAATGTACAAGTATTTTAATGTAATCTCCATGACTACGAGAATAGTCCTGAATAGAAAATACCCACGGTGCTTCACGAAGATAAGAAGCATTGAGAATTAAATGGGAGGGCATCGTGAAATAGTGATGATTTATATGAAAGCCTATGGGATCATAGAAAAAGACTATAAATAAGCCTATACCACTTCCAAAAATTAGTGAGACTTAACTAATATTCTAAGGCTCCAGATTCACAAAGGTGGATCAAAAAGGTAGTTCTTGCAAAAAAGTTCTTGAAGAAAGGATGTTCATAAAGGCTATAAATGTCGATAAAAAATTGCGAGAATTATGAAAGTATTAAAGTTCATGAAGGATATAAAAGCTAGCCCAATTTTGTGGGCTTCATGAAGGATAGTTGAGCTTTGTGAAATAAGTGAGCTTTGAAAAAGGTGGTTTCTTCATTAAGGATTTCTGAGCTTCATGAAAGAGTTGTGCTTCATGAAGGTATGGATCTTTATGAAGGTTTTGAAAGGGTTTTTCCTAGTAAACCTATAGTAATGTGATATTACTCAACTGGATGAAAGTAGGAATTCAACATAGAATATATGTACAGCTGATTATGTTTTAATTATTGATAATAAATTGACCTACATGTCCAAAAACTGTGTTAATACCTTCCGAGTGAAGTGAGGAAAGGAAGAGGAAGAAGGTGAACCTTTCCACAGGTAGTGATCTAGAGAAAGAGACTTAGGGAGTGACCCTTGAGAATGTAATGATATGACCCTGAACCATTTAATCATATTGATCTTGGGTATAGAATTGATGTATCCCAAACAATATTTTGGTAGTGAGCCTTATGGGATTTGGTACATCAACACATTTCTATTGTATGCTCCTTAGATGTTGCCCAGTGAGGGTGAACCAAGTAATATATGTGTCCTTGTGCTTTCTTTCTTGTTTCACTTTTAGTGAATCATCATCAGATAAATAAAAAAATAATAAGATCATCATAAACACTTAAGAGAAAATAAATCGACCCTCATAATAAAGTGGTCAAGATCCATTGGGGATGAAATATTTTTGAAAAGAATATCCTTACCCAGATTCACCCCCTCTTAGGGAATCTAAGCCCCTTTTGACCTAACAATTATAATATTTATATTTACTTATATTACCCATGATCAACATTATTTATATCACACATTATTATTTTTAGGTCAAATTTCTATTTTCATAGGCAGGTTACTATTCCTAGTGGTCAGGTTACTATTCCCAATGGTCAGGTTACCATTCTGATGGTCACATTACTTTTCCAATGGTAAGAATACCTCATATCAATAACAATTAATTCTTTTTACTCATTATTCACTAAAATTACTCCCAAGGTTATATATTTTCATTTTCTTAGATGTTGATTGGAATACTAATATTTTATTTGTCATCTATATTGTTTTTTATGGGACGTGTAATTTAGGTAGATTAGGGTGATCCATATTTTCCCATTTTAGTTTTTATAATTTTTATTTTCCCCTTGTATTTTTTTTAATTTTAATGGACTTAGTATTTTTCTAATATAAATATTTTCATTAATGAAATAATGTGTTGTTGGATTCTCTATGTTTTTTATGTGTATAATATTGTATAATATAATATAATACACATTTATTCCAAGAAAAAAAATATTATTTATAAACTCTAGGTTATTATAGTAATATTTCATGTTCTAGGGTTTGGTGTATTTGAACTGATAATTCAATAAGAATAATTTGAGATTGTGCAATACTATTGTTGCATAAAATAATATTGAAGAAATTATGTGCTTCACTCGATCACATATGATTGAGGCTAGTAAATTCATTGATATAAGAAGTATCTTCCTAAGAATTTGAAAATTGAGGATGAAGGTAACTCACAGTTTGTTACATATTCTTTAGTTGATCATTCTGAAAAAGCTGTGAGTTAGAGTGGAAGTTGTATCTTCTACCTATTGAAGAGTATTGGGATAATGTGTATTTCTTCTGATATAGTAGTAGTCTTAGACCCTTATTTGAGGAACACAGTTATTCAGTTGATTTATATAAATCTATTATAGTAGAGAGATCATGTTGAGAATATTGTTGAATGTCCTTTAATAATTTGTGGTTCTTGTATAAACAATGCCATTGATGAACTAGTGGTGCCAATATAAAGAATTACAATCACTCAAGAATATTGATAATTTCTTTCTTAAACATTTTGTGCCAATTATAAGAATTTTTAATCACTACAAAGTTATTATGATAGAAAAATATATGAAATAAACCAAGGTTGATTAAGGTAAGGAGTAGTTTCTCATATCAAGAACAAACCTTGTAAAAATATATATGTTCCTCTATTTCATTTAATATCTATATTTAATGTGTATGAGATAGTTTAAATAACAGAATATATCCATTCCTCTTAAACAAAGAAGAGGTTCGAGAGTTATAGGGGTGTATTGAAAATGAAAATAAAATCTGGTAAAATTTGGGTACACTAATTTACCCCCTATGAGTGTGCTAACACAATCTATCTGGGCTCTATAATAACCATAAAACTAAGTGGAATAAATTTCAAAAATAAGTCAACAAAAAATAATAGAAACATAAATAATTAATAATATTGAATATCTACAATCATGTTATACCAGAATGAGAACGAATATATGTAATATGAGTCATATATTGTATATATGATATTTAACATGAATATCATGTACAATGATGTCCAAAATTAAATAATATCCAGAGATACATCCAAAAAATTGGTCCTGAGTCCTGGTTCAGTCCCATATCCCAACACTGACTCTGAATCCCAACCAAACCATCCAAATCCGAAGGGCCCTTTCCCTTACCAAGGTTATAAAACATAAATTCTAATTGTGTACTAGAGCGAATGAGTAGGGTGTGAGTAAATCTCAGTAGGACACCACCAATGGTTTCCCTAAATATTCCATCATAGACACAAATACACATGATATTCATCCCTAGTAATGAAAATGAATAAACAAAAAATAACCTCCTAGAGTGATCAATAGCCAAATCAAGAGTGACCATACCTACTTCATCTAGTGGAATAATGTGATGACACAACCATGGTATGAACATAACTTGAGGATGAATGAAATATACCTCATATCACAATCAAGGTGAATTATTTATCATCATCAAATATTTTAGGCGAATAATACATCACCCTCACATACCATCCATGTGTAAAATCCATCATTGTTACTAAGTAATGGGAGAATGATTCAGGTAATAATGAATTGGGATTCACTAATCGGATGTGTATGAAAAACCACCCTTACCCATGTTTAGGAAAATGATATAACACCATTAAAAAACTTAGGTTGATAATGGACCACCAATACAATATATCATAGGTAGAATACGGACAACCAGACACAAATATTCAGGTGGAAGATAAACCATTGTCATAAATTTCTAAGTGGATGATGTACTAATGTTACCATTGATAACATCCTTTGGGTGGATGATATACCACTAGTATTAGTCCCCAAGTGGGAAATTCCCCACTGAGAAAATTTTCATAGGTGGATGATATACTACTAACACCAATCCTTAGGTGGATAATACACCACCGTAAACAATCTCAAAGTGGATGATACACCCCCAAGGAAACCATTTAGGTGGAAGATATACCATCAAGATTACACCATAGGTTTGAAGTGGAACCACCCACTTAAAAAATCTTGGTGGCTAAGGTACCACTATGAAATCTCAACATTGAAAACTATATCATTTATAATAAATAACATAGTATTTTTTATTATTCAAAACATAAAAGGGATCATGTCCTCAATCCATTTATTTACTCAAGGTTTCACACCTAGGTTGGTCCACCCTTAACATAAACACATTCTAAATATATTTATTTTCTAGGAATATCCTTGAAAACTATATGTGGTTCCTAGAGGAAATTATCAAGTAAATAAACTTTTATGGGGTCCAAGGTTACACTACTGGAAAAAAGGCCTATACCCACGGTTCAAAACCGTGGGTATAGCCCCCAAAACCGTGGGTATAGGCTATACCCACGGTTTTGGGAACCGTGGGCTGGAATGCCGTCGGTATAGGTCCCCAGCCTATACCCACGGTTTTCCAAAACCGTGGGTATAGGTGTTCTGCCACCGTGTCAACAAAACATTCCCAATTGCCATGGTGTCAATGGCTTTTACCCACGGTTTCAAAACCGTGGGTATAGATCCTAAAATAAAGCCGCAGGCGAGTTTCGATCCCACGACCTCTTCGCTGCAAAGTACCGTGTCTACCACTACACCACTATCAATTATGTGTATATATATATATATATTTAGTTAAATATAGTTATATAAACCGTGGGTATAGAGGGAAGAACCGTAGGTATAGGACTCCTGCCAAAAAAAAATCTTTCCCGCAGAAAAAAAAAATTTCCCGCGCCCACATGGGAAACCTATACCCACGGTTTTTCAAAACCATGGGTATAGGTTTTTTATACTATACCTATCCCCACGGTTCTCCTCAAAACCGTGGGGATAGGTACCCCTATACCCACGGTTCTTGAAAACCGTGGGTATAGGTCAATTTTCAAGACCTATCCCCACGGTTTTGGAAAACCGTGGGGATAGACCCCCCTATGCCCACGGTTTTTGAAAACCGTGGTTACAGGTCTTGAAAATTGACCTATACCCACGGTTTTCCAAAACCCTGGGTATAGGGGGTACCTATCCCCACGGTTTTGAGGAAAACCGTGGGGATATGTCCATTTTCCAGTAGTGTTATGGTTTCACATTCCAACCCACATGGGGACATTGTGATCGGTGACCATGGTGTTGATTTACACCACTCAAGAGACCTACCATGGGTCTAAGAGGTTAAAATTAATACTATAGGTTGTGATTATTTCAATTTAAATTAATTTATGGGGAATGTGTAAAAAGTGGAACATTTAGTATATTACATGAAAATTTCGTGCATATAAATATAAAAAGTAAAGTAAGGGGACTCATTCATTGATCTAGAGGGGTCCTACTTAATATAAACCAATAGTTGATTCAACCACAATTTAATTTTTTTATAAATATATAAAAAAACTGGAATTATACATAAGAGAAGATTCATGGGAAAAAACAAATAGAAATGATGATTATAAGGAAGAGGGGTCATATCCTTACTGGTGAAGACCTATTACCAAAGGTGACCTATGAATTTAATGAGATATGATGGTAATGTGGCCTTTGTAAGAGGAGTAGAGAAAATAGGAGGAGCCAAGTGTGGTTACTGTATAATGGAAATAAGTGAAAATTATCATGGAAAAAGAATTATTAAAATTAATTAATTAATTTATAATTTTAAAAAAATAGGGAAATAACTAACTTAGTACCTTCTCTAGGGTCTAGAAACACCCGATAGCCCACCTGGAGATACTACATCCTTATCACCTCTATCGAGTACCTGATACCAGCCCATTGAGTAACTAGTGGAATCTTTAAATATACATATGCCCTAATAACTAGCATTTTCTCCTGAAATGGAATCCTAATCCCCTTCTAACACCTCAAACATTGAAATTTTACCAAAATAAATTTGTCTTAGTGAGAATTAGATCAAATTTATACTTTATAGGGATGTAGGGTGTTATAACCTACCTAATATATATCAATTCATATCTATATTTTTCATCCAAGAATTACTAATCCTTTTCATTGAAAATAACTGTCCAATGTACCTCTATATCAGACTTGGACTCTCATGTGTCCTATTAGATATGTCCATGATACCATTTCACCTATACTAGTGGGATTTTATTCCAAAATAGTGTTTTATTTGAATGATACATTAAATGAAACTTCAATTCATAAAAATATGTATTTATCTCTAGATCAACCTTTTTGGAATAGATCTTGTGAAAAGGGTCAGAATAGTATCTCCAAAGTTAAGACATGTGGAATAAATAATTCATAGAACTGTTTCTTTGAGAAATCATAATTGATAACCCATGACACTAATCTTATCAATAACCTAAAATGGCCATATTAACCTAGCTCCAAACTTTTCTTATCTTGGAATATGATAGTGTCCTAGATTAGGAAACACTCAATTAAATATTTGATCATTCAAATCTAACTCTAGAAAAAACATCACCCATTTTCTTAATATTTCTACTATCCATGAGTATTTTATGACCTCTTCATAATCAAATGTAGATGCCCTGAAATATCATGTATGAGACTCAACCTGTTAATAGCCGACACCCCTATCTCTAACTATTATATAGGCAATCGACATGGATTTTCATTCAACCCCTTAAATGGTTTCATCTTAATTGAATATTGATAACTATTGTTATAGGTGAACTATATATATACATGATTGTTTTCCCACGAACCAATAGAATCTAGGATATAAAATAAAAAAATTTCCCCAACATCTAGATGAAATGGTCATATTTCCCATTGATTTGAGGATCGAAAGGAGTTCTCAGGTATGCGTAGGCATTGAGATACTTCTACAACCATTACAATAAATGATATGTAAAATGAGAATCCTATTTAGAAATGATATTCCTTGGAACACCATAAAGATAAAATATCCTTAATATATATATCTTGATTGTCTTATTAATAGAATATGTCTCCTATATTGGTTATCAATGTGAAAAGTTCATCAGCCAATCCATGATAACCGATATCATTTCACTACCACAAGACAACCTATATAAACTCATCAGGAAATCTGTGGTCCCATCATCCCACTTAGTGATAGGTAAAAAACGATGAATAATTATGGTTTTTTATGCTCAACCTTCACTCACTCACATGTGAAGTATTGAGAAATTAGTCTTGATATGTACTCATTCATCTTAGGACACTAATACTGCCTCCAAATGTCATGATTGTAAATCCCCAATATTTTAATAGAGGGAAATCATGTTTGATAGTGTGTATGACACCCAATTCCTATATTAGTAGAGAATATAACACTTTGATACTTTATGATATATATTTCTAAATAAATTAAATCTATTTTATAGCTTTCAATATACATTACATGAGGTTTGAATAAAACACAATACTCTATTAAAATCTAATTATTTAAACATTATAATTATAACCTAGCTGTCAAGATGGAATGTATGAATATTAAAAAAAATTATGAAACATTTATTTTTTACAAATTTATAAAATAAATTAAATGGTTAAAAATTGATTATAAATAAAATAATAATGATTTTAAAGAGGAAGGAATGTTTTTTAAAAAACTATATTTTTCTAAAAGGTGGACGAGTTGTGAATTGTGAATATAATTTAAAATTAATTTGTTACCAATTTTTGAAGTTTTATTTGAAAAATTAAACTAGTTTTTTGAAATAATCATATGAAAATTATCTTAGGGTGAATTGTTTGGTTTAATGAAAATTTTCATTTTTTTGATGAATAATGAAAAATATTGAATTTTAACTGAAACTATATTTTCATTTAAATTATTTATAAAGTTGAATTATATTTTCAATTAATTTGAAAGTAAAATTAGTTCAATTATATATTAATTAATATAATTTATTTCATTGTGATGATTTTAATATTAAATTTTGATATAAAAACTTTACAAACTTCTGAACAATTTATCTTTGAAAACCCTCTTTCTCATCACCTATGTGAGATTAATTTAAAATTAAATTTTGCCACTTATGTGAATGAAATTTGGAAAAAATGATTCCAAATTTTTAATAATAATATTTTATATTATCTAATAAGTTCAAAATAGTTTTTTAACAAAATGAATAGTGAAAACAGCAAATATTAATTTTCAATGTTAAGGTAAAAATTGGTTTACCAGTGGGTTAAACTAAAAAACATAAGGATTAAAATGACCTAAAAACTTTTCGAAAATCTATTTTATGTACATATTTATAACATATAATGTATAATTATTTTGAATAATCCATTTTTTTCCATTTGGAATTTAAAAAATGAGGTTACACCTTTTTATTTTCAAACATTACAAGTGTGTCACTCACCTCACCTTTAAAAGGAAACCCCCTATCCTCTCATCTTTACACATTAAAACAATTTTATCATGGCTAATACCTATAAAAATAACATATAAAATTCCACAAACTCTTCTAAAAATCTTATTTTCTTCATAAATTCATTATAGGAATACATTCTATATCATCATAAAGAGGAGGTCTGGGAAGAGGCAAAATTCATAACTATACATTTTTCTTTTATTACTTATTGAACATCCTTAAAATATTATTAATTTATGATTATATAAAAAAATTATCTCCCATATACGAATATTTTTTTTATTTTAATTTCATTACATTTATCCATCTCATCTTCCCTCAAATGGGAAAGGATTTTGTCACTCATGTGTATAGAAAAATATCACCTCATGAATAGATGTGTCACATTTTCCATAAAAAAATATCATGGTTGTGAATGATAATGAATATAAAGTATATATTTGATTTTTATAACATAATTATACCTCTTAAATCTTTATATAATATATAAATTTCTTACTTTTCATTACATAGTGGATATGATAACATCGCTCGTGTGTATGGTAGACTACTGATTCACGAAGTGATGCGATTGGTTCTTCACTAACTATTTACATGGAAGGTAATAAGGATAAAGATAATAAATATATATTATATAAATGAAATAATTATGATATTCATGAAATATTTATCATTCTTAAATGATAATATTTATCATTTTGTTTTATGATAATGAAAAATGATAATGTTATTCGTGTATGTGTGGACCACCACCTTCATAAAGAGATGTGGGGATTTTTTCATCACAAAAAATGGATTATATATATAAGTATATTTAAAGAAATGTGATTTTTTACATGGTATCATTATCACTATGTAAATATATAATATTACTTACCTTTTTTCCATAATTATCATTAAAAAATGGAAACGTTATTCATGTGTACGTACGACCTACTGTCTCCATGATTGTAAAGTCGTTCATTTTTCATAACCATATTTAATGGTTGTTTTTGAAATTATAATATAAATATAAATATTATAATTATTTCATGATTATTATTATGGATATGTTTGAATAATGACCTATTTGTCTATATTCAACCTACCAAATTCATTTTTGATACATTATCAAAATTTCATTGAAACATATGACCTATACATAATTAATTAATTAATTATATACAATATGGTAATAAGTGAAATTAATGGAATAGTAAAATTTAAAAAGGTTATAAATCAATAAAATAATTTATCTAAGTTTAATTAGGAATATTAAAATCTTACATGACGAGTGAGACTCAAGGTAGTGGTTTCTCATCTCACTTTTACTTCTATGAGACACAAACCATTTTCACTACTTATTTATTTTTGGTGGTGTATATACAACCATTTTTAGGTTATATCTTGAATTAATTTATATTCATGATATTTAAAATTTCATTTAATTTTATTTAGTAAATGGGGATTATGATTCAAAAGTTACTATAGTGTTAAAGGTTTATTTCACAATCTCATCATTATTCGAGATTGTTTTTGTTTAAGTATCCCTTAGGGGAATTATTTCTTATTTTTATTTTAAAATAAATCTATTTTATTATCCTATTTTTAATAATTTAACTTTTCAAGTAATTGTACCATTTTTCCTCACTGAAGTACTTAAAATTATTAAGAATTTTTTTTAAGAAGAACCGAATTTATTTTTCTCTTCTGTTGAAAGTTATTTTTCTTCCAAAACCATATTTTATATTTTTTTTAATTTTTTTTACAATTCAAAAAATTATTTATTAAATAAAATTTTACCCATGTTTTAATTGTTAAAAAATGGTTTGAAAGTAATATTCATTTCATTTTCTGAATGAGGCACATTTCTAACCCTTTCACAATGAAAAAGGAATGTTTCTTTTAACTTATAAGACAAGTATGGAATTTCCCACCATGATGACCATCATTTCTTTGAAGATTTTTTTTAAAGTTTACAAAGTTATTTTTAAAGAAATATATTTTAATAATATTTTAAAAAATCATATTTTTTTATTTTTATTTCCAATGAAAATTATTTTGAAAATATTTTTTGAATTTTATAGTTTTAAAATAAAAAGGTTATTCTTTTGAGAAAGGTTATTTTCCTCATGAAATGTTACAAGTGATATATAAAAATAATTTTCCACATAAGAAGACATTATTTTATGCTACTTATGAATTAATGGGGATATAATCCAACGTTATCATCCTTATTATTTCTCTGGATGGTTTATGATCAGTTTGAGCAAGGATGTACCGGTTGATACCCTTCATTTTACTCCAAAAGGATTATAATTATTTTTATTTATTGAGGAAAGTATTTAAAATTTTATGAGAGTTTAAATATAAATGTTTATGTGAATTATTTTTCATTTACTTAATTTGAGGAATGAATTTGACTTAGTAAGTGATAGGCGAGGCCTGCTATATCCCCTAATGCAACAACAGGTCTCATGAAACAAACAAGATTGAGTCTTAACTCAGGCATTAACCATTTATATAGATTTATTATCACAATTCATTGATGGTGTTTAGATGTCTTGGCACATTTCCTTGATGATATTTAAGTATCTTATCCCAAGGCCTTGGCGGTATGTTTAGATGTTCCACATTATGCAATCGATCATTATAAATTTAGTTATTGATATTCTGTGTTATTATTTGATTAGTTATAATATCCATGGTTAAGTTTCAAGATAATGAGATTATTTATATGGAATTATTTTATCATCATTTATTCCTACCATATTATACTCAATTTAATGATTAAATGTCATTTTTTAGTTATTTACCATTCAAAATTTATTATGCCTTATTTATTCAAAGCTTCCACTATACACTTACACTTATTGAGTATATGAGATCACCCCTTTTTATGTTTTATTTTCAACTAGATACTAGGAAGTGTTTTATTATTAATATTAAGGGATATTATAAGGATAATAATGGTGTTATAAAATAAAATACTTTATATATTTTATGTTTACAGTTTTAATAATAATTTCAATTATGTATCTGGTTTAACAATACTACTAAACTGTTTGGTCTTTCAGGATGTTATTCATTCTATATAATGATAGTGTAACAAATTTCACACCATATCTAGGATACTGGGTTCATAGAACTACTTTTGGTATTAGAGAATGTTTTGTAGAAACATTAGGAATACATTTAGGAAAATATAGTTTAGGGAAAATAAACATATTTTAGACTATGAGGATAAGTATAGAAGAACATACTAAAGTTTTGGTAAGGAATATATTATATTATTTTCCAAGAAAATATATCAATGTATGGATACTAAAAGTGGAAGTGGTTCTGAACCAAATATACCTAGGGGTGATAAATCTAAAAAAGGGTCCATTGGACTTAACCTAATTGTCCCTTAATGTATAAAAATGGGCCTTACTGTGCATATGTTTTGACACTACTGAGTAATATCATTATATGAATTCATATTTTTTTAGAAACCATTATTAAGGATTTTTAATTTTTTTTATGATTTGAAAACATTCCCAAAGAATCCATGTTTATGATTGTGAGATTATCTATGTATAAAATTTTCAATTTATGGTTCACTAGTTTTGGGATTGTACATTATATTTCATAATGTTATGATATAATATATTGTATTACATTATTTAAAAATGGCGCCTAATAGAAGGAATGAAAACTATATAATTAATTGCATGTACTCTATGCATGCATTTCCATCTAGGAAAAGATAATTAAGATGGATATGGAGTCGTAGTATGAACAGATAAAATTATAACCATATTAAGGAATCTAACTTATGTTATGAGTAATAAAATGTCATGTATGGAGGATCCTACTGATCCACCATATGTTGTAATGATTTCAGTTCACTTCATGTGTTAGTAACCTCCATCATTCAAGGGGACTAAAAATCCATATTTAGCTGAGAAATAGATAAATTATTTAGAGAATATATTTATTTCTCTAGGAATTAATGAAATGAAGAAAGTTTTCAGGGAAGCTTATCATCTCTTAGAAGATGCAGATCAATGGTGGTCATTAATTCAAAAACATTGGATTAGGAGGAAATATAAAGAATAGAGTGGAATGATTTCAAGTTATTATTATTGGAAAAATATTTTCCTCATAAGAAATTATTGGATATTGAAATTCAGTTAATGAGTTTAAGAAATAGAGAATATGAAAATGTGACTAATTATGAAGTCAAATTTACAAGGTTAAAAATGCATTCAGAAAAATATGTACGTAATTCAAAGAGAATGTTTGACCATTTCTTTTATGGGATTAATACAATATTTTGATGAGCACTAGTCTCTAAAAAATTCTCATAATATGAGACGTAATTTAATGTGATATGAAGACATAAAAATAATTCTCAAAGTATTATGTATTCTAATGGAAGTAACAAAAGAATAGGATGAAAGAGAAAAAAATGGATAAAGGGAAGAAGGGAAAAAAGTATTTTCCATCATGTGATACTTGTATAATGTGACACCTAGGTAAATGATTCAAATGAAAATGGATTTTCTATAGTTTTGGAGAAAAATTCCACCATGCTAATGATTTCAAAGACAAGAAATAATCTACCAATGTGAAATGCTTCCATTGTAAGAAGAATCGGTACTATGAAAATTAATACCCTAATAATTAAGGAAATAAACCTAAAATAAGCAATGAGACCAAGTTTAGGATTATTATATTACTATAGATAAAGTTGAATGATTAATATGATTGTGTTTGGATTCATGAATTATATTATTGGTGTATTTTAATCAATACTATTATGGTGATAAGAATCATGAAATGAATAAGGATTTTACAATAGTACTATTTCATAAATTATTTGAAATCACATGTTGAATGAAATTTATGACCAAGAAAATTCATTTTGTGGAAATTTGAGTTTCTAATAAAATACATGATTGATTGAGGATAAAAATTAATATGTTCTCGATGTTGATATAACAATGATAAAGAATTTTTTATGATGTTATTGGTAAACTTTAAGGTTTAACTAATATTTTTTGTTGAGGAATTATTTGGCTATGAAAATTTCATAACATTAAAGAAATTATATGAATGTGATTTTAGAAAAAGTACATCCTGATTATTAGAAGGAAACTCATCATATCTGGAAAGGCCATGGGGTTTGAACCCATAATCCAAGAATGATAATATTTTAGCGCCTACCAGAGACCTACATGATGTACTAGTTAAAATGATATTGTTTTTTTAGACGATTTGATGGATAAATATTAATGTTGAACCAGTTATATTTTTTTAGGTTTAGATATTAATTTATTATATTGGATAACTTGTGAAAACAATATTTTGTTTGGAAAATATTTATAAATACACAAAAAAATATTTCACTCTTTTATAGATATCATGACTCGTTAAAAGTTAATTTTAGTAATTTAAGTATAAGAAAATTAATTTTGGATATTAATTTATTTTTGTAATAAATGATATGTAAAATAATAGAAGCAAAACCAAATGATGAAATTGTACCTATGAAATTGTAATATATCAAGTAAGTATATTTTAATATATTCTAAGTCTGTATGGTAAATGAATTCATCAAATTTAGGAAAAGGATTTGAATTTTTTTTATCATAATTCCTTAATTTCTATTTAAACGATGGTCATTTAAATCATCATATATTTATTTTTTTTGAATTCATTATCATTCAATTTCTTGTGATCAATGGACTCTATCACACTCTATAATTATTTACATTTTTCTTCTATGCCCATATATTCACTTTCCACCAATTTTCTCCTATATAGAAACTTATTTATGTGCTGTTCCATATGAACTTTGTACTCCCTTATATCTCTTATTAAAATTATGTTTTATTAAACCTTTTTATTATGTGGGTTTTCAATGATGTTATTTTTAAATTTCAAACCCTTGATTATCGATAACAAGATTAAATTGCAGAGACATAATTTATATAAGGAGGGTAGAATGTTACCCCTTCAGATTTAAAAAAAGGAAAATCATATTTGATAGTATCTATGAAATAAAAAAGAAATATTAGAAGAGAATATAACACCCTAAGACTTTAAGATATATTTATTTTTAAATAAACTCAACATCATCGATAGCGTGCAATGCACACAATACTGGTTTTGAATTAAACATGATACTCTATTAAAATATTTTTGTTCAAACATGACCATTATAACCTAGACATTAATGTGGAAGATATGAATAGTAATAATTAATGTATGACTATTTTATGTTTTACATGTGTATAAAATAATTTCAATGGTTATCTAATAATTATAAATAAAATATAATTATTTGAATGAGAAAGAAATGTTTTCTAGAAAACTGTATTTTTCTAAAAGGTGGATTAGTCATGCATTGTGAACAAATATAAAAATTAAAATTTACCACTTTTAGAAGATTAATTTTAAAAAATAAACTTATTTTTTGAATTTTTTGTATAAAAATTATCTTTGGTTTATTTTTTTTGTTTTTTTGAATAGTTTGATTTTTTGTTGAATAGTTAAAAATACTGAATTTTAATACAAAATTGCATTTTCGTTTACATTATATATAAATTAAAATTATATTTAAAGTAAAATTAATTAATTTATATATCTATAAATAAATTTTATCTAATTTTAATCATTTTACTATTAAAATTTTATATAAAAACATAGTAAACTTTCGAACATTTTCTCTTTGAAAATCCACTTTCTCCTCACGTCTATGGAATTAATTTTAAATTGAATTTTTCCTATTATGTAAATGGAATTTGGAAAAATGGATTTCATTTTTATAATGATAATAATTATTATTAAAAAATAATTTAAACTTAATTTTTGAAGAAAATGTGTAGTGAAAACAGTAAAAATTAATTTCCATGGTTAAGGTAAAAATAGTTTTACCAGGGTGGGGGGTTAAACTACAATGATAAGGGTTAAAATGATGTAATTGTTTTTCTAAAACCTATTATATGGACATATTTATACCTTATAATTACTAATAATCAATAATAATATATTTTTTACCCTTTTTTCATGTGGAGAACGTGGAAACAGCTTTTTCTTTTAAAAACATTCAAGTGTGGGACTCACCTCACCTATAAAAGGTCACCCCTCTCCTCTCTTTTTCTTGCCTTAAAACCATTTTTTAGCCAAGAAATTCTGAAATAATTTTCTATATTACATCCTATATTTACATAATCCTTATTTTGGTCATAAATCTATTCTAAAAATACATTACTTATAATCCCAAATAGGTGGTTCGAGAAGAGGTAAAATTCCTAAATTTGCATTTTTATTTTATTTCTTCTTCCACATCCATAAAATATTCTTAATTTAAGATTATATAATACCTGAAATATATCTATTATACTGATATTTTATTATTTTCAGGTCATTACCTATACCCATAACCCCTTTCCTCAAATTAGAATTGATAATGTTTCTTGTGTGTACGGTAGACTACGCCTCATGAACCCATGTGACACATTTTCCATCAAAACCTCTTACAGTTAGAAATGATAATGAACATAAAGTATATATAAATATATTATTTTTATCATAATTATATATATGGATATATTATATCATATATATATATTTTTTACTTTCCATTCCATAGGGCATATGATAATGTTTCTTGTGTGTATGCCCGGCTACCGCCTCACGAAGTGATGTGATCCGTTTTTGACTAACTCTTTACATGGAAGGTAATAAGGATAAATTTAATGAATATATGTTATAAAAATGACATAATTATTATACTAATTACACATTTATCATCTTGAAAAGATAATATATATCTTTTTATTTCTTACACTAAAACATTATAACATCTTTCATGTGCATGTGGACTACGGCCTTCACAAAGCGATGTAACTCTCTATTCCTCACCACACCACATGGATGATATATATAATTATATTTAAAGAAATAATATTGTATATATTATTTTTGATCAATATATTATGATAAAATATGACCTACCTTCTTTCCATAATGACCATTGAAAAATGGAAATATTAATCATGTATATGTATGACCCACCCACTCCATGATTGTAACATAGTTCATTTTTCATAACCATATTTTCTGATTTCTTTCAAAATTATAATTTATGTATAAATATGATAATTATATGAAAATAATTATTTTTTTTGTTTAAAAAATGACCACTTCAATCATAGTCAACTAACTAAAGTCATTTTTGGCACATAAATAAAATATCATCAAAACATATGACATAAAATTAATTGATTAGGTAATCATATATAAAATGGTAATAAGTGAAATAAAAGGAATAATAATCCTGAATTTTTTTTAATCAGGTTAATAATTGACATTATTTTATTATTTAGGAATATAAATAACATATGCGACAATTTAGACTCAAGTAAAGTGTTTCTCATCTCACATTTACTTCCGTGAGACATACGCAATATTCAACACTTATTTCTTTTGTGTGGTGCATATACTATGTATTTTTTATGTTATATAATAAATTAATTTATATTCATGATATTTAAAGTTTCATTTAAAGTTACTTATTTAATGAGGTTTATGCTTCAAAAGTTACCAAAGTGGTAAGGGTTTATTTCAAAATCTCATCATTATTTATATTTTTTAGTCTAAGTATGCATTTGGGGAATTATTTAATATTTATTTATTAAAATCAATATATTTTATTCTATTATGGTTATTCATGAATTTTTTCAAGAAATAGTACCATTTTTACACTCTTTGGTAATTAAAATTATAAAGAAAATGATTTTAAGAAAATATAACTTTATTTCTCTCTTTGGTTAAAAATTATCTTTCTTCCGAAACCATGTTTTATAAAAATGATTCCAATAATTTTTTATAACTATAAAAATGATTCATTAAAGAAAAATTTAACCATATTTTACATTAAAAAATTATTTTTAAAGGAATATTCTTGTTGTTTTTGAATGAGTAACTTTTATAATCTTTTTATAGGGAAGAATAATGTTCTTTTTATGTTATATGGAAAGCATGGAATTACCCTTTATCATGAAAGTCATTCCGTTGAAGAATCTTTTTCAAGTTTAAAAATTTATTTTTAAATAATTTTTTCCTAACATTGTATAAATTAATTGTTTTTAAAATTCATTTTCAATGAAAATTATTTTGAAAATATTTTATGAATTTTCTAGTTTTAAAATAAAAGGTTAATTTTCAAAGAAAGGTTATTTTCCTCAAGAAATATTCCGAGTGATCTTTAAAAATATTTTTCCAACTAAGAATAAATTATTTGATGTTACTTATGATTTAATGGGGATATAATCTAACATGGTTTATGATCAGTTTGATAAGGGTTGTACTGTGTTGATACCATTCATATTTATCAGGATGGTTTATGATTATGTTTATTTAATGGGGAAAATATTTATATTTTGTATTATAATTTAAATATGAATGTTTATGTGAATTATGTTTCATCCCTTTCATATTAGGAATGCATTGGATTTAATAAGTGATGGTTGTGGCCCACAAAAGGCCTTCTATGCATCAATAGGTATCATGAGTCAAAATAGATTGGGTATTGATTGAGGCCTTACCCATTTATATAGATGTATTGGAATAAGGATTCAATGGTATTTAGATATCTTAGTAAAATGACATTATGGGATTTAAATGTCTTGTGACATGGCCTCAAAAACATGTTTAGATTTCCAACATTATGCATCCAATTATTATGAATTCAGTTATCGATATTCCATGTGATTATTTAATTAGTTAGAATATCCATAGTTATGTTTTGATCTCATGTGATTATTTATATGTAATTATTTTATCATCATTTATTCCTTCCATATCATGCTCTAGTTATTGATTAAATGGAATGTGTTTTGATTATTTACCATACCATATTGATTACTCCTTATTTATTCATTGCTTCCTCTATATGCTTAACCTTACTGATCATTTTGAGATCAGACCATTATTATGTTTTATTTTCCCTAGGATAATAGGAAGTGTTTTATGATTGATATACAAGGATGAAATAAGGGGAATACGAGAATTATAAAATAAAATACTTTGTGTATTTTTAGTTTTCAGTTATAATAATAATTTCAAGTATGTATCTAGTTTAACAAAACTATTAAACTTTTCAGTCCTTCGAGGTAAAATTACTTATATATTATTAAAATTCAAAATATTATACACCAACTCTAGGATACCAGGGTTGGTTAACTACAATTATATATCAATGTAATCCTCGAGTGAATAACTAATATTATGGTGTGTGAATAATGGATTAACTCCTCACTCATGCTCATAGGGATTACCACATGAACTCATATATAAAGTATATCATCAAAATCTAGATAAAATCAAGAGTTGTATCCCCAAAATCTATATTTTCCCTCATCACTAGAAATTTTGAGTCAGATTATTGAATCTCTTTCACTATCTGAAGTAATGAGGATATAATACTTAGATATGTCAGGGTTTCTCTACCCTAATACTCCAGGATATCAAAATGAATATTAGATAATTTTCTCATCATATAAAACTCCTTACTAACCAAAAACACTTTCTATACATGATTATTTATACTCATCATGTAAATAACAAATTTCCCTATACAAAGGGTATATTTCACCACAAAATCACAGGATTATAGGTAATAAAACCCCTTACTCTACTAAAGGTTTAGGGCCCTCTGATAGAAAATATACCTGTGGATCTTATGGTTAGTATACACTATGAAACTAACACCCTAAAGGTAGTGACATGAATATATCAGAGATTCAACCACCCTATCTAGTTCTAGATCACAAATTAAATAGTTTCCACTAATGATTTCATAGCTTCTGAGACCCATAAATTACTAGTCACCTATCTTGTATAAAAAATTCTTTAAGCCTAACTCCTAAAGTATCACAATACATTGTATACTACTTACCCAAAATATGTAAGTTATCGATTAATGTAGATTCCAGACTATATTTAATCTCCTAAAAAGCTCTTTCATAATAGCACACAAAATTCACCCATTTCTTTGTCAAGTCCATCATTGGAACTTCAAAATAGGATGATTATAAGATAAATATTTGTTATTATCCTACCAAACCTAGGAATCTATAAATAATTAAAGTGATCCTGGGTTTCTTCTAATAAACTAAAACCTTGAGCATCTCTAGTCACATTGATACAATTTACTTTTATACCATCTACCTCATGAAGTACAACTAACTGATTAAAAATCAACACTTTTAGAGATTTGAATACATTATATTCAACAATAGTGTACTTGTAATGCTCTATAGAGGGAGAGAATAAATCTCCCTTTACTAAGAGTATGAAAAAATTTCATTAATAAAAACTAACCTAAGTGGATCCAAATAAAGAAGGAAGACCCTATTCATTTGATTCATGAACACTGTTAGCATGTTTTTCAAATCAAATGATATCATAATATATTCATATAGGTTGTACCTTATCTTAAAAGTATTATAAAAAATATAAGAGTTCCTCACTATAAAATAGAGATTGGATAACCTCAGGTTGATCTTAGAAAAACACTTGGACCCCATCAACTAATTGAACTGATCATCGATATGAGGAATAAGATACTAGTTCTTAACCATTACCTGGTTTAGGATTCTTTAATCTACACAAAACTAGGAAGATATTTTTTACTCATTTAAGAATAATATTTTAAAAACCCCAAAGGGATATTATTGGATAAATAAACACATGTATCTAAAAATCCACTAAATATTCTTTAAACTATAAAATCTCTATAAGATACATCCTATATGGCACAATGGATATTGGCATTGAGCTAGAAATAAGGTTGATTATAAACATTATTTTATAATTGGGAAGAAATCCTAAGAAATAGTCTAGAAATAAATATTAGAATTGACAAAAATAGAAGGAAGGATTGACTAGCATAGAACCTCATCTCTTAAAAAAATTCTAGTCACTGGGTTGTAATCACTCCAGCTATTAATAGATATGTACAAAATGGAAAACCCATGGAACCCATTCACCAATATATGTATAAAAATCAACCACTATGTATGTGAGAGATATATAGTAGTGGAAAAAATTGATAGGTTCTCATTATTAATTCATCCAATCCATAAGGATCACATTAAAACTAATCGTCTCTAACACGAAGAAATTACTGAGAAGCCTATATTTGCTGATCAATATAGTACACTATATATATCTTTGGATACTATTTTATTTCACCCCTATGGGGGTATAAATAAACATTGACCAAAATAAAAACATGATTATAATCTCCAGATCATTGAATAAATGAGTAGATATAAAAAAGTTCAATAAACTTGCATCAAATTTCACATAGGGTAGGGTTAAAGCCATATGATTCATACCTTAAACCATAAAAGTCTCCATGCCCTTCATGGTTGGAGTCTTCTTGATGGAATAAAGATAGATTTAATACAAATCCTAATCTCATATCATCCAACTCCCATGAAAGACACTAAACTACTGGCATTATTTCCCTTAACTATGGGTACTATGACCTCCTCTATGACCTAAGTGGTTAAAATATTCTAAACTAGTATATTTACAATGAACTAATATGATTTATACTAAACCCTAAGTCTAACTAGGACACTTCTCTCTAGAAATATGTGGTAAGATACCATAATACTTATAAAGGTTCCCCATATCCCCATAGGTGTATCACATTTTTTGCGATCTATTATAATCCGAATGAATATGGATATTCTTACTATACTGATTACACTCGATCAACGATTTCCATATCAGAAGAAGAGATTAATCCCTTACTTGGGTACTATACCTATATAATTTAAAAACCTAGATAATTTTAAGAAAAATATTTTTTATTTTTTATCAATATTAATTAATAATAATTTATATTTTTATATTCACTATAAGAATATCGTATAATTTTTTAGTCAAAAGGAGAAAGAATTATTTATAACAAAATTGGGTTTTCATACATTATATGGTTTTATTTAAAGGGTTTATTTTTTAAACTATAAACTTTTAACTTGAAATAATAAACTTAATTTTTTAATTCATCCTTTCAATATTAACTTAAGATGAATTTTTGATAATTTTTTATTTTTTTTATTTTTCATTGAATAGTGAAAAATACAGATTTTTATTGAAAACAATGTTTTCATTTCAAGAATATAAAAAGTTATATATTTTTTGAAATTGGTTTAAAAGAAAAATTATTTGAATTATATTATTAATAATCCAATTATGGTATTTTTAATGAATTTTATACATGAATTTGGTATAAAAATATATTTATACTTTAACGTCATTTTTCTAATTTTTTTTTTCACTTTTTGCAAGATTAATTTTAAATAAAATTACTCTAGTTCTATGAATGAAATTTGAAAAATTATATAAAATATTTTTAATTATAATAATTAATATTATTTAATAATTTAATCTTATTTTTTTATAATGAACTGTAAAATAGTATAAATATTTTAGCAAAGTTATGGTTAAAACATGATTAACAAGGGTTAAACCTAAGTGATAAGGTTTAAAATAACCTATAATCTTATATAAATTCTATTTTATTGAATTATTTTAACAATAATTCATATAAGATTCATAAATGGTCTATATTGGATCCATTTTTCTTGTGTAAGACTTTAATATATTTCATTATTTTTCAAAAAATCTAAGTGCGTCCTCTCTCCCTTTAATAAAATGACGTGCACTGTCTTCTCTTATACACACAAAAAAATTCTTTTGGTTTTTCTAGGACCTGAAAAAATAAATTCCTTAAATCCTCCCCCACATCCTAGTGTCCCTATTTTTATCATTAAACTTACCTATTAAGGATTATGTTATAAACCTAAAGAGGTTGTCCAAAGAAGAGGTATAGTTCCTAACGAAGAATTTTGGTTTTATATTTTTTCTACTTCCTTAAAATTTTATTCATCCATGATAAAATTATGAAACTAGTATATTAAATATATTACTATTTTTTATGTTACAGCATAAACTATATCCATATCATTCTTTTATAAAATGAGAAATGAAACCATCGTTCCTATGTACAACAAAATACCACCTCACAAATTGATGTAATTCGTTTTCCATAATCTTTTATCAAAACCAGTTAAAATGATGGATTTAATGTATATATATTGTATTAAAGATTTATTTATCATTATTTATGGATAATATATAATCTTATTTTTTTTAACTTTTCATCTTTTTAAAAATGAGAGCGTCGTTCAAGCATACTTGTAGATTACTACGTCCACGAAGCAATGTTATTTGTTTTTCATAACAACATGACATGGATGATATATATACGCATATTTAAATAAATTATATGATATTTATGATATTATAAAAATTATAAAAATATAAAATAATATTTACCATCTTTACCACATGTTTTTTGAAAAATTAAAATGGTATTCATGCGTACGCACGACCTACCGTCTCATTGATTGTAACGTAATTAATTTTCCATAACTATCATTCATGTTTTGTTTTAGAAGTATACTTTATATATAAAAACGATAAATATTTCATTATTATTATTCTAGATATGCTGGAATAATTATCTCTTTGACCATATAAAAATTACTAAAGTGATTTTGGATATATGAGCGAAATATGGTCAAAACATATGATGTGAACTTAATATGTAAATTAATTGTATATAAGATGGTAATAAATAAAATAAAAGGAATAATAAACATGTTTTTTTAAGAAAGTAAATAATTAACATAATTTTCTTATTTAGAATGTTAAAGAATGTACACGATGAGTTGAAATCAAGGTAAGGGACACTTTAACTTAAATCCTCATTTTAAATGTTTTAAAGATTTATCTTCTAAATCATTTTCTCCCACGAAAATATTCTTAAAAAAAATTAATGGGTGTATTATATGGATATAAATAAATCATAAAGGAATTATATTTAATCTTTTACTAATTTTCAATGGTTTTTAAAAGGAATATATTTACGTATTTTATATGGAATGTTTTGTTGAAAAGTAAAAATGAATGTTCGATTTTAATATATATGATGAAAATGGTTTTTACCACCACCATAACCATTATTTTAATTTTTTATTACTCTAAATATTTTATGCGTTCATCAAGAAAGACCCTTATTCCCTTTGTTTTGGGTATTTTTTAAAATGGTTTTAAATGGAATGGATATTTTGACATCTATAAATTTTTTTATTGTGGATAAAAAGAATATTTTTATGAGTTCAATGATAAAAATGAAATATTTAATGTGTTATAATTATGTTATAGTACTTGGGAAGTTTTTATGATGATGGGTGATTATGATAGAGATCATGATACTGGGTGATCATGATATATCTCATGATAATTCCTGTGTAACATAATGAGTTTCTATGAATTATTATTTTTCAACGAAATCAAATTTCTTTGATTTCTTATGTTATATGAAACACTAAGTTTTCCTTACATTACACACAACACATAGTTTTAATAGGACTATGATATATTATTAATATAATTATTTAAATGCGACCGTTATTACCTAACCATTAATAATAGATATTTGAAGAGTTACTACTAATTTTTAAATTTTAATTATAATGTTATTATATAAATTAAATATATTTATAATAAAATACATAATTTTCAATAAATTATTGTAATGTTATGGAAATACTACTTTCTCAAAAAAAGTTTTTTATGTATTTGTTTTAAATAATAACAAAATTAATTTTTTAAACTTTTAGAAAATTAATTTGATGAAATAAAATTATTTTTTAAATCATCATTTTGAAATTATCGTAGATTTATTTTTGGGACATTTTTTTTAAAATTTCTTTTTTTGATAAATAGTTAAAAATACTAAATTTTAATTAAAAATTTTCTTTTAATTTAAATTATTTATAAGGGGAGATTTTGTTATAAATTCGTTTTAAATTAATATAATTTCAATCATATATCTATCAATACATTTTAGGTCAATATAATGATTTTTTTTATTTTTTTATTAAAAATTTTCAAACTTTTGGACAATTTTCTCTTTGAAAACTCACTTTCTCATCACGTCTGTAGGATTAATTTTAAATTAAAATTTACCTCTTATATGAATAGAATTTGAAGAAATATATTCCATATTTTGAATAAAAATAATTTATATTATATAATAAGTTCAAATTATTTTTTAACGATGATGAATACTAATAATAGTAATTTTTTTACCACGGTTAAATTAGAAAATGAGTTTACAGGGGATTAAACTAAAAAATAAGGGTTAAGATGACCTAAAAACTTTCATAAAATATATTTTATGGAAATATTTATGCAATATAATATCTAAGGTTCTATACTGTTATATTTGGGAGCCTTTTGAAATGTGAAAAACATGGGTACACTTTTTTATTTCAAAAAATTACAAGTGTGCCACTCACCTCACTTATAAAAGGACACCCCTCTCTTATCATCTTCACAACATAAATCCCTTTTTTCTAGAAAATACCTTCCCAAATAATATCCAAAATTCACTCCTATCTTTATAAAATCCTTATTTCTGGTATAAATCCAACCTAGAAAGGCTTTTATTGCAAACCTAAGGAAGTTTCTCGAGGAAGAGGTAATGTTCTTCATTTAGCAGTTTTATTTTATTTATTCCTCCACATAATTTAAGTTTTATTAAACCGTGAGGATATAATTAAAATAGTATATTGAATATTCCAAGATGTTGTTATGTTAATTTCATTACCAAAAACCATCTCATCTTTCATCAAATGGGCTACGAAATCATTAATCATGTGTATAACATAATACCACCATGTGAACCGAAGTCATTCATCTTTATATCACTAACTCTCAAGACTAGTTATAACGATGAATTAAATGTTTATCTATAATATTTATTATATTATTTTTCTTCTATAATAATAATATCACATGTTCCTTTTTTATCATTCAATTATGTGAGAATAAGATAATGTCATTCATCTGCACGACAAACTACCTCCTCGCGAAGAAATGAGATTAGTTCATGCTTTAAACAGAAGGAAATAAGGCTTTTTTAATGATAATATGTGATATATATGAAATAAAAATGATTCTATAATTTTAATATTGTTTATTTCACTTTTTCTCTTTATTTTTTTGGTAAAATGGAAACAATGTTCATGCATGCATATATCCTACCATCTATATGAATAATGTATTTTTTTTCTATATCTAACTTTTATTGATCAATATAAATATATATACTAAATATATGTTATATTTATATAATTTTTTAAATTATTGATATTATGTAACCATGGTCAATTCAAAGGTACTGAAAATTAAAAATCAAAATATATAAAAAAACAATGCGGTTTTTACCTAAAACATGACTTTGACATGGAATTGTTAATAAAAGGGTAATAAACGGACATAAGCAAATAATATATGGTATGATATATATAAGTACGGTTATATATTAGATGTATAATAAAATTATATTTATTATATATGAGATTCGAATGTGTATGAATGTTGTCGAGACTTAAGGTAATTGATTTTTGTCACAATTTTCCTTCTTTGATACATCTGTTATGTTATGCACCTATATTCTTTTACGAGGTGTATACAGAGCCCCATTTACATGTAATTTCAAGGATTTATTTATACTCATTATATTTTATGTTTTATTTAATGATTTTCCTTGATGATTCTTTTGTTTTAAAGTTTCCCAAGTGTTAAATTTTTTATGTTATAATCTCATTGTTTATTGGTATTGTTTATAATTATGTTTCTAATGATGAAATTTCATGATACATATCTCAAAAAAATTATAACTTATCTTATCTAAAGGTTATTAATGATATAAATATTACAATTTTTCCACTCTTTGGTACATAAAATAATTGAAAAAATGTTTAAAAAAAATATGACTATGTTTCTATCTTTGGTTGAAAATATGTTTTCTTCCAAAACAAAATTTTATAATTTTTTTTATATTATATTTTTTGAAAAATAAAATTTTACCCATGTTTAATTTTTTTAAAAAAATTAAAATAACCTTCATGTAATTTTCCAAAAATTCTCTCTTGTATTTTTCTCAAAACATGAAAAGAATATTTGTTTTAACATGGGAAACATTTAGTAAATTTCATGTCTCCAGGACCCAAGTTTTCTTTAAAAATTCCTTTATAAGTTTTCAAAGTTTTTTTCAAATAAAATTATTTTCAAATTTTTTGATGTTTAATTTTTTTTAATTGGGAAGAATATTTTCCTCAATAAATGTTTTGAATGATCTATCAGAATCATTTTCCATATAAGATGATTTTTTTGATGTTACCTTTTCTTTACTGGAGATATGAACCAAGGATACCATTATTATTCCTTCTCTGAATGGTTTATTATGAAAATAATTTTATGAAATCCATTTGTCTTCCATGAGTTTTACCATGATAAAATCCTTATAAATCCTACTTCATTTTTATAGGTTATTCTTTGATGAAATGATTATGAAACCTGTCTCTTTTCCATATGTTATGATATGATGAAACGTTTATAAAACCCATTTCATTTCATGGTTTATTATATGATGAATATTTTATGATATTTTAAAATAAATAAATATGGTCTTCATTATGAGATTGGAGGGTCTTATATCTGCCTATATTGCATTGATTAAAGATTTATATCTCATTAGATAGACATGATTAGAATAGGGAGTGAAACTAGTTCAGTAAGGGAAATTGTCCACTATGATGGCATTGGGATTGAACCTTGACTACTATGATGATTTGGGGAGTGAAATCATTCCACTATGATATCCTGGGTAGTGAGCCTTGACTACTATGGAAAGGGTTTTTTATTCTTAAGTGCGTGCCACGAATCCATGTCTTATGCCAATGTTATGCTATCATGGCTCTTGTTATTAGATTATATTATGATTCATATCTTATGAACATAAAATATTTATTCCATGACTGAAAATTATGATCTTTGATATGTATGGTGTGGTTTTAAAATCTTATTCTTTGGTTCACATGCCCTTATATTCACATTATGCTTACGTATCTCAATTTTTTACCCTTACTGAGCATCTAATCTAACCCTTTTTTTTGTTTAATTTACCAAGGTGATGAAGAAATGTAATTTTTATGATACGTATAAAAAGGGTTCCAGATATGAAGGATTTATATGGAGATATTCTAGTTCACCTATGAACTAGTTTTTTATGTTTCCATGTTTCCAAAGGAACTATACCTTTACGATCCTAGGAAACGTGTTTTTGTAGTGTATTAAATGTTCATAAAAATGTTGTATTTTCTATGTATGATGATCTCAAGTCTCTATAATTTTTATTATAGTATATTTTTAGTTAACCTTTGGAAAATTGTATTAGAAAACTTTAGTGATATCCCTAAGGACATGTATCTATGGATAAGTCGAAGGTTACGTTAGAGGATGAGTCATTATATAAGAAAGTGCCTTGGAATTTTGGTAAAGGATATAGTGAGTGGTTTACAAGAAACTAAATCCATATCTAGATACTAAAAGTGTATGTGGATATAGAAAAGAGTTAACCTGGTGTTAGAACTCCAAAAGGATATGTTTTGTTGGACTTGATCGTCACCTAGTGCATGACAATGGGCATTTCTGCACTCCTTGTTTGATACTCCCAAGGGATATGATTTGGAAATTCAAAAATTATTTATAAACTATAATTAATGATTTAAATATAATATTACTATGAATTACCTAATATAAACATAATCTGTCATAGATTAGAAATATGGTGTCATGATTTAGACAACCAATAAGTGATTTTTCATGATTATATTATTCCCCACTATGATTATTGTTTCTTAAATTAAGATTTTTCATTTTATTACATGGATGAAACATAAAGTAACCATGATAATTATTTCTATGATGGACAATGAAATGATTCTTATGTTAATAATATAAACTTTATGGGAGTTGGAATGAAAGAAATTGTTGCTATGCTCATAAAACATTCTAAATCTATAAATAATGATGGAATTCCAAATGAAAAAATAAGGGAAAAATATTATGTTGAGTTTTTAATGAGGAAACATCCACCTTATTTTAGTGGAAATTCTAATCCACTAGTTTCTAAGAAATAAATCAATACCATTGAAAATAAATTTTTTATTCTATAGAGTTCAAAACAAGAAAAATTCATTTTTCCTATCTATATTTTATAAGGTGAAGTTGATAAATTGTGTAATCTTATCAATAATATGAGGAAACATAATGAAATTGACTCCATGGATTGGGATTTTCCAAAGAAATAATTTTTAAATAAGTACATTCCTTGTATTATTTATATGAATATGAAGAAAGAGTTACTTGATCTAAAGAAAAAGTATGATGAATCTGTTGGCACCTATGATAAAATTTTATATGACTTTTGAGGTAAGATTATGCTATTATCATCCAACCTGAAAGTATGGTTGATCTATTCTTTAATGACTTAAAACCAAGTATCCAAAGGGTGTTATCTATAAGAGACTTCATTAGCTATTAATAGATTGTTTGATGCAGTATCAAGGTGTAAATGGAGCATGGATTTATGTATCAATCTGTAGGTTTTGATAAGAAGAGAAAAAGAGAATTTATAAGAAAAACTAAGAACCTTGGAGAGAAGAAGAAAATCTTTCCCTTATGCTCAAATTGTGGGAAAAAGCAAGGAGGGAATTGTATTAAAGGGAATAGTAAATTATTTTAGTGTGGATATTACGGTTATAGAGAAATTGACTACCGAAGTGATGGGATTAAATTAGCCAACGATGAGAATAGAGAGAAAGCTACACAGAAAGATCCAACCCACACTCTCATGTTTCAAATAGAAGGAATATGTGAACTATGATAACCAGTTCCCAAATCTGAAGAGTAATGATGATAATCAATGCCATCAAACTTTTAAGATGAGTGACCAAGGGACATATCTTATGATCACTATTTATAACCAGGGGTGTGATTCCGACATGTTGAAAGGTTCAATTAGCATCCACTATAGAATTCATAACATATTATTTGACTATATATCTACCAATTCTTTCATATCTAAATAATATGACAAGAATATCAAGATTCCACCAATATTATTAGATGTATACTTACCAGGTAAAATCCCTAATGGTATGATGACTACATATCATGTGTATAATTAATCTCTATTTGAAATTGGTAGGAATTTTCTTCCTAAAAATATTATCATTCTTCATATGGTTTAATTTGATGTCAAATTAGGCATGTATAAACTTTATATACATAAATCCCATATAAATAATCAAGGAATAGAAGTCATGTTTGATATTCTAAACCAACATATGATCTTATATAAATGTGATGATAAGCACGAACTTCTGATGGAGATCACATCCATTGTATGAGTCTCAGTTCCCATTCAGAAGGGGTGTTTATCTCAGATGGTTAGGGATAAGCTAAACATTAATGGAATGACTATTGTGTGAATTTTCTTTATGTCATTCTAAAAGAGTTTCATATTATTCCCCCAAATCATGAATTATTTTTTCAATAGATCTCATACATGGTGCCACATCAATTTAAAAGACTCCCTATTGAATGGACTTGATTGAGTTAATGGAATTAGAGAAGAAACTCTTGGAGAAACTTGATAACATATTTATTTATCCAAGTGTGTAACCATGGGGTAAAAATTTTCTTTTTGTCAAAAATAAATATGGATTAATGCGACTCTTCATTGATTTTTGGGAGATGAACATGATCACAATCAAGAACAAGTATCATATTCCTTGTATTAATAACCTGTTTAATCAATTATGTGGAGCTCAATGCTTTTCCAAGATTGACCATCATTATGGATATCATCTGTTGAGGTTCAACAATAAGGATATGACCAATATTACATTTGGACACTATAAATATATAGTGATTCTTGTCATGCTAATTCCCCCACTATTTTATTATATTTACTGTATAGAGTCTTCAGATATTTCCTTGATCAGTTTATGGGAGTCTTTATAGATGATATTCTTATATATTCTAAGAGAAAGGAAGTGAATGAAGATCACATGAGAATTATAATAAGGTCCTTAAAGAAGGATAAAAAATATGGAAAATTTAAAAAGTGTGAATTTTGGCTGCAAAAGGTTTCATTTTTGGGTTATATAATCTCAAGAGAGGGTATATCAGTAGATCCATCAAGGATGAAGGCTATTAAGTTATGGTCTAGACAAACCATGGTGATTTAGATCCAAAATTATCTTGGTTTAGTAGGATAATATAAATGGTTTGGGGATTATTTCTCATGGATATATTATCCACTCACCAAGTTAACTTGGAAGGGAGCCAAGCTTCTTTGGATAGATTAATGTTGGGAAAATTTCAAGGAACTGAAGATAATATTAGTTAGTTCACCTATACTTACATTACCCTATAGTGAAGAAGGGCTTGTAAAATATAGTGATGTATCCAAGAAGGTATTGTGATGTGTTCTTATGTATAATGTCATGGTTATATCTTATTCATCACGACAATTGAAGATTCATGATCAAAATTACCCAACTCGTGATTTGGAGTTAGATGTGGTAAACTTTTCATTAAATATTTGTATACATTATCTTTACAGAGAAAAGTATAATATATATAGATATCATAAAAGTTTTAAGTATATATTCACACAGAAAAATTTTAATATGTACGAGAGAATATGGTTAGAGATTATTAAAGATTAGGACACCTCAAAACATTATTACCCTGGGAAAGAAAATAAGGTGGATAATGCTTTGAGTCAAAAGGATCATGATAGGTTATATAGGATGAGATTAAAAATAATCCAATATTCCTTGGTTTTCAAAGTATGAATATAGATATGTTAAATAAATAAGGGAAATATTACCATTCTCAATTGAATGTTCATCCATATTTACATGTGAAGATTAAAGAGGCACGTAAGGGAGATATAAAGATACTAAAGAAGGTTATAAATGTTCCTAAGTTTAACATTGATCATGACGAAATGATAAGGTTCATGAACTGAGTATGTGTTCCCTCCATAGTATATTTGAAGGAGTTGTTATAGGAGGCTCCTTGTTCTTTATTCTCTATTCATCCTGGAAGTATGAAGATGTATAGAGATTTGAATGAGTATTTATAGTGGGGTGTGATGAAGAGAGACATCACAAAGTTTTTTTATTAGTGCTTGATATTTCATAATGTTAAGGTAGAGATAAAAAATTATTAGGGGATGTTACATCTATTACCTATACCAAAATGAAAATAAGAAAACATCACCATGTATTTTTCCGTTGGATTCCCCAAAATATCTGAAGGGAATAATTCTACATGGGTTGTACTCGATCACCTTACAATGTCAGCACACCTCATCACTATATAAGAATAATTTTCTCTAGATAAACTTTCTAGGATATATATTACTGTATTTTAAAGGTTTTATAGTGTACCACATTCCACTTTGTATTATCGGGATATGAGGTTTACCACATAGTTCTGGTGATGTCTTTAGCATGATCTTGATATGGAGTTGAGTTTTCGTATTGTGTATTATCCTCAAATAGATAGTTAGTCTAAATGAACATATTTAAACCTAGAGGATATTTTGATAACTTTTTATTTTGATTTCAAAGGTGTTTTGGATCCATACATTCCTCTATTTGAGTTTTTAGACCATAATAGATTTCACTCGAGCATTTAGATGTCTCCTTACGAATCCCTCATTGGAAATAAGTGTATAGATTCAACATGATGGAATGAATTTAGATAAATAAATATATTATAACCCAAGATAGATAAATAAATGGTAGATAGTGATATATTTATTCATCAAGACATAAAGGCATATCAGATTCAACAAAATATTTATGCTGATATTCGTTGATGTGTTCTAGAATTTGAAGTTGGTGACAAGGTATTTATAATAATTTCTCCATGGAATAGGGTTATGAGATTAGAGAATAAATGGAAAATAATCCCTAGGAATATCATCCCTTTTGAAATTCTTGATTGCATTGGGATGGTTTCCTAATGGTTGGAACTTCCCCCAAACCTCTCTCATGTCTATGATATGTTCCATCTATCTCTCATGAGGAAGTACATATTTGACCCTTAACCTGTAATGAACTTATAGTTCATACCATTAGAGCCAAATATTCCTTCTAAATAATAATCAATGGATATTCTATATCATATAGATAATTCTCTATGAAATAATACCATTCACTTGGTTAATGTGTTGTGGTGAAACCACCAGTTTAAAGAAGCTATGTGGGAACTTTAGGATATGATGAGGTATACGTATCCTCATTTGTTTGTATTAGAGTGATTAATTTTGAGGGTGAAATTAACTTTATGGGGGGGAGACGGTAGAATATAACATCCATAGTTATTGTGAATTATTATTTTTCCAATAAATTAAATTTCTTTGATATATTGTGTTATATGCAACACCAAGTTTAGCTTGCGCTACATACAATAATGAGTTTTAACAAGATTGAGATATATTATTTATATAAATATTTAAATTCAAAAATTATTACCTAGACTTTAAAAATAACGATATTAATAGTAATAAAAAAATTTAAATATTAATTATAATGGTTTTATATGAATAACAGATATTGATAATAAGATATATAGTTTTTTGTAAAATATTTACATATTTTGAGAATACTACTTTCTAAATTTTTTATGTCTTTTTGTGAATAATAATAAAATTATGTTTTGAAAATTTTATAAATTAATTTCATAAAATAAAAATTATTTTTGAAATTATCCTGTAAAAATTATCTTAGAGTGATTTTTTTATATTTTTTTAATTTTTTTGATGACTAGTGAAAAATACTTAATTTTAAATAAAAATGGTCACTTAAATTAAAATATTTTTAGATTATATTTTAAATTTTTTTTAAAATAAAATTTTCTCAATAATATATATATATATCTCATTTAGGTCAATGCAATCAATTTGAGGATGAATTCTGAAATCAACACATTTCAAGCTTTTGAACATTTTTCTCCGGGAAAACTAGATTTCTCACCGCGTTTATAGGATTAATTTTAAATTAAAAATTTCCCCTTATATAAATGGAATTTGAAAAAATTTATTCCATATTTGGAATCAAAATAATTTATATTATCTATTATGGTCAAATTAATTTTTTACCATGATTAAAAGTAAAAATAGTAAAAATTGTTTACCATGGTTAAGTTAAAAATGGGTTTACCGGGGGTTAAACTAAAATAATAAGGGTTAAAAGGACAAAATATTGTATAAAATAAATTTTATGACCATATTAAAGTCTTATAAAGTCCAAAACATGATAATTTTCCATTTTTGATCAATTATTTTCGGAAAAAATGTGGGTACACCTTTTTCATTCAAAACATTACAAGTGTGCCACTCACATGACTTATAAATGTTCACCCATATACTCTATTATTCAAAACTTAAAACAATTCTGATACAAAAATTCCTTACCCAAATTACTTCCCAAATTTTCATCTCAATTTCTCAAAGCTTTATTTTAGACATAAATCCAACCTAGGAATGATTTTGGTGAAAACCATAGGAGGTTACCTGAAGAAGGGTTAACGTTCTCCGTTGAACATTTTTATTTTATTTCTTTCTACACCTCCTTTAATTATTAAGATATGATGATATACTAAAATATATATCTTAAATATGATGATATTTTTTTGTTAAGGTAATGACCTAGAACAATCTCTTCTTCCATCGAATGGGCTACGAAATCATCATTTGTGTGTACGATGGACTACCGCCTCAGGAACTGATGTCATTCATTTTTCCATTACCTCCTCCCACAATTGGTTATAATGATTGATACAATGATTATATATGTTATTAAAGATATTATTATTATTATAGAATAAAAATATCTTTTTTTTATTTTTTAATTTCCATTCTTCTGAAAGATGATAACGTCGTTCATGTGTACAGAGGACTCCCACCTCGTGAAGCGATATGATTTATTCACACTGTACAAGGAATGTAATAAGGATGATTTTAATTAACATATGTGATATATATGAAATAAAAATGATTATTTAATTTTAATATATTATTTATCTTTATTTATTTCATGCTATTAGGAAAATGAAGACAACATTCATGGAAATGTACGACCAATCGTCTCCCTGAATGTTGTATTTCATTTTCTATCTCAAACTTTTATGGAGAACTATAAATACATATATAATAAATATATGTGATATTTATATCATGTTTAAAATTATGGATATAATGTAACCATCAAAAAATTAAGAGGAACAAAAATAAAATTACTACAAAACACATCTTTAGTAGCATTAGAATATGCCTTTATCAGCACTAGAAAAGTTCTTACTACCTCAGTGTGGTTAAAAGGCCTAGGCTTTTATCAGGGAACGAAGAGCTATAATAAAGGTTTGATTTGTTAGAAAAAATAAAAGTGATGATAAAAGAAACCATTTGTCAGCTCATTTGTTTAGTTCTGATTAAGAGATAATTTATCTGCGCTTTCAGAAGCATAGATAAAGATTCCTTTATCTTCACTATAAAAATAATTGATAAAGGATTCCTTTTTCAGTCCTAAAATCACTGATTAAGGCTATATTTATTAGTTCTTTTAAATAATTGATAAATGGATCTTTATCAATGCTTTTATAATCACTGATAAAGGGATCCTTTATCAGTGCATTTAGTATCACTCATAAAGGGAAAAAATGCAGTGTGATGCTACAAAACACTTCAACACCAAAAAAGGGCATACAGTGTGTTGTGACTACCAAATTCCTCACAAAAAAGAATATAAATTTCCAAAATAAGATAAAAATACTGAATTTAAATGAAATAATTTTTTTAACACAAATACAAGACAAAAAATACGTTTATAGAGTATGTTTGTTTGTTTTAATAAAATTAATGTAAATTTTAAATAAAAAAGGAAAAATTGGAGTCATATCAGTCATACCTTGAGTATAATTCAGGTGTGACTGATTCTTAAACATCATAAATTACTTACAAATTATGTTCCTTATGTACCAAAAAAATTTGAACTCTTTTTCTTGATTTTGAGTATGTCCATTGTTTTTTTGATTACAATTACTGTCAATTATGAATAAAAAGACACACTTGAAGTAATATTGGTCAAAATATGTGTCGTATTGAGGTAAAACTGATTTATACACATCAAAAATGACTTATGGATCATTTTCCTAAAATAATAAAAGAATAAAAATACATTTTATCAGTTTTCAGTATGTTAGTTTTTTTCACAAAAATTAATGTCGATTTTGAATAAAATGACATACTTGGTGTCATACCAGTCACAACATGAATAAGATTTACGTGTAACTATTTCCTACATGTCCCAAATTACTTTTTTATCATTTTCCTAATGTATCAAAACAACCAGAATGCATTTCCTCAGTTTTGAGTACACAACTTGTGTTTTTTACTAAAATGTCATTTTGAACTGGAAACACGCACTTTGAGCCATAAAGGTGGAATCATCTGTGGGTTTTCAATTAAACTAATTCATAAAAATATAAAATTAATTATTAATTATTGTTCCAAATTATTAGGAAAATCTGAGTATCTTTTCTTGGTTTTCAGTGAGTGACACTTTTTTGTATTAAAATGTCAATTTTGAACTAATAACAGACACTTGGAGTCAAAATGGTCACCCCGTGCATTGGATTTAGGGTTGGATGATTCCTACACCTCAAAAATGACTAATGGATCATTATTATAAAGTACCAAAACTAATTTAATGCGTTTTATCTATTTTGAGTTTGTGAGTAGTTTTTTTCACTAAAATTAATTCTAATTTTGAATAAAAAGACATACTTGGATTTATACCAGTCACACCATGCATCAGATTCAAGTTTGTTTTATTCTTACTCATCCCAAATGACCTATGGATAATTTTACTAAAGTATTAAAACAATTTGAATGTGTTTTCTTGGTTTCGAGTACACCACTTGTGCTTTTTTAGTAAAATGTCATTTTTAACTAGAAACATACACTTTGATCCATACCTATGGAATAATGCATGGGTTTGACAGGATACTATTTATACATACCACAAATTAATTATGAATCATTATCCCAAATTATCAAGACAATCTGAGCAAGTTTTCTCAGTTTTCACATGACACTGATTTGTATTATAACATCAATTTTAAACTGATAACGGCCAGTTTGACTCCATCCCTCCTCGATGACCATGATATGTCAATACTGGTTTACCTTTAATAGTTCTTTCATACACATTATGAGTTAAATGGTTAATTAAAAACCTATTTTTTCAAACATTTATGTTGGATTATATACACGTTTGATGATTGAGAGTTATTTAAATGTTGATACAATAACACTAGTGGATAAATTGAAGCTTCCAAAACATAATGATCCTATAGGTGGATTACTACCCTATAGAAAATCACTTAAAAAAGTGGTTAAAAACATTATTTCAATAGGTCACCTGAAACACTTGCACAATGAATCTTATCTTAAGTGACAAGTATTGTGTTAACTTTTAAACAATTGTTGTCAAACACAATCAAGGTATTCTCCTCATTCTATATAATAGGCCCAAAATTTTATTGTTTTTAAGACAACACTTCCTATTCTCCTACACCTTGGTCTCCACCACAGTCATCACCTCTACCTTCTCCTACACATTGGTTTCCGACTTCAATTCTTCCTATGAATCTGCCTCTGCCTTCTCCTTCGCATTCACCTTCACCTACCACTCCACCCATGACTCTAGTTATGTGATTTCCCAACAATTTTCTTATTTGCAGTTCAAAACTACTATAAAAATTGATTTCCCCTATTATACTTCTCCTTGTGAAAGAGATAGGAAATTATATATAAACATTCTGACATTAATTATTCACAACCCAAATATATTTTGAAGGCCATAACTCATACAAGATCAAAAACATACAAGGTAATCACGTAATTTTTTTAGAATAAATTATGAAAAAGAGTATGCTACCCACTCATCTCTAAAGAAATTGATTTCTTTTTTGGAGTAATTAGGTTGTTTGAAATATTGATAATACTGAGAAAATTTATACAAAAAATGATAATGAAATATATTTAATGAAATTGTAATTACCTCTGGAATTTACCTATTGGGGGTTGATGGTCTTTTCATGATTTATGATTTCTATCATAAATTATAAAACATAATATCCACAATTCTTATTATTATCTTGTTTTGGAAACTGTAGAAACATTAACCAAAATAAGTAATTTTATTAAAAAACTTTGATTGTTAAATGTTTCTATATATACCTTTTTTTTCTATTTGTAGTAATCCACATGATTTATCCCTTCGGACACTGACTTCATTCCATGATCTATACTATGTTAAGTGACCACCCTATTATAAAAGAATTATTATTAAAACACAGAAGGAACATATAATTTGATGTTTATCTATAAAATTTTGATTTTAGTGTATTAAAGATTCACAATTTCACACCCCAACCTATGCATTTATTTTATTTTATTTTTTATTTGGCCTTAAATCAATTTTATTGGGGTCCAGGGTGAGTCCCAAACTAAATATCTGAGTTTTTGAAAAAAAGTTCGTGTCTTGGGTTCGACGTTGTTGGACGCATGGGCAGAGCACGACACCGTGCCTCTTTGCCTAGGAAAACATGTGGCCTTTTCGTCTTTAAATAATTAAAATATATAAATAAGTGTTAATTTATTGCATCATTTAAAATTTTTATGGTTATTATAGATTTTAATATTTTTATTTTAAATGAAAACTAAAATCATTAATTTTATTACTATTACAATGATATGAATTATTTTATTATTTTTATTTTATCATTAAGGTTATTATTATTATTTTAATTAATAATAATAATAATATAATTATTATGATATTCTAGTTATAGTTAGTTTTCATTTTTATTTTATTTTAGATTTTGTTTTTTTAGGGTTTGCTGTGCACCCTATTTTTTTCTCCTATGTGCGCAGCCCTTACACCCAACTACCACCCTTTGTAGCGGCTTCCCCTTGCTGCGCTCAAGCTGGCCGAGCAGCTGACCTCCGCCCTTCCTGTCACGCGCCAGCTACAGAACTCCTAACCTCCCTCCCTTGAAGAAGCCACCCCGCTCCTCTGACATGATCCCTTTGTCGTTTTCCCTGCGGTCCGGCGTGCTCCTGTCCCGCTCGACCGACCTCTTAGCCAGCTCCCTCAGTTTTTCCTTGCGGCGCACCCGGTTCCATCACCTGAGGCCAGCCGCCGCCGGAACTTGTCCTCTTACAACCTGTAACTCCATTCTTCCCTCCTCGTACTTCCCTACTCTAGCTGATTGGCCTTCGGAATTCCCCGTTGTAGTGCCACCTTGCACCACACCTTCCCGGTGCCCTAGCTCCTGCACGCTACCCACATGTTGGCCGTTGCTGACCGGATCACCCGCCATTGCCCACCACTGCCCGTCTCACCTGCACCTTTTCCCTGACCGACCAGCCTTCTCCCTTGCCAGAACACTCCCTCGACGACTCATACCCCACCGGCGCACCCTCTTCTCTCGAGCGCATTGACCCACCTTTCTGGCGCTGCCCTGTTTCGATGCCCGCACCCTACTGGCACTGCCCAACTAGCCCTCCGGCGGTCTGTTTCCAGTCGCGACCCCCCATTGGTACCCATTTCTTTTATGCTCCTTTGATATTTTTTATTTGATATATTTATATAAATATTAACTTGGTTGATTAGGATTTTTACAAATTAAATATTTTTTTGGGTCTGTTTGACTTTTTAGGACCCACACGAGGCATTCCCGAGTGAGTGCCATTGCTGCACTTTGTTTCCGAGCTTGCACCATCATCACATTTGGTCTTGAGGTAGGATCCCATTGTACTGCTTTTAAAATTTAAGTTGCATCTATTTCCTGCCTTTTGCACCCAATATATATATATATGCTATTTATTATTGTTCTATGTCTGGTTAATTTATCTATAAATCAAATTGGTAGTTAAATTCTGATTTTGTGAAAAAATAAGGTCATTTTATTACAATTACACACACTGTTTGATTAATTAAATGTCTCATTAGTTTTGCACATGTTTGAGTCTTATTTAGAAACTATTTTCGTAAATGTTGCATGTGTCACTGGTAAACTTCCCAGTTGGCTCTAATGGTTTACATGGGATAGAAAATTATTCACATTGTTTTTATAAAAATATTGCTAACATGCAAGTCGTATTTGAGGCTCCTTAAATGGTATCAAACTAATTTTTCTTTGTGAAAAAATGACATTTCTTAAATGGTTGTGAAAGTGTGTATTTGACTTATAAAGAGATTTGACATGTGATAATGGATTGTGGTTCGTCGGTGTTTTAATGAAAATGGATTTGGTTTTTAGACGATGTATAAGGGATTTAAATGGTCTATTTTATGAATGGTTATGAAATGTAAATGGTGTGTTTACACTTTTTTGGAATAGATTGTTCATTTCTCTTAAAAATGATGTTTTGTGGATAAAACATAAGGCTTGTTTGTCACCTTGGTAAGATTTGGGTAAAATATAAATTATGAAAACCATCGTTGGGTGATTTTCATGCCTCGACTGTATGCAATGGTTGGGAGGTCCTTATTGGGGATTCTCATAATCTAATGCTAGGGTTCTTTGGTTGGAACCCGTTATAATTGTTTTTTTTTGAGGCATGAGAAGAATCCAATGGGAGACTAGGGGTGAGACCTTTTGTGCGTTATTATAATATATATATATACTGTGATAGGATGATCAGATGGCATTAGTTGGCTCACTCCCTTTCTAAATACTTGAGACATGAGAATCTGGCATATTCAGAGAATATTCTAAGAATGAGTGTTGCACTGGTAGGCCATGGTACTGACCAGTGGCCCATATTAGGTGGATATATTGGGTATATTACTATGGGTTTTTTCCCTCGGACTGCCTGAGAAAGGATGGTTGAGCGTATTGAGTGTTTTGATTTCATCGTGTGTGACATGTCAATGAGTATGATATCTCATGTATTGGTGTCTTATGTATTATTCTTGATCCCCTAGGTTCACCCATGTCTGTTGAATTTTCAGTTACTTGTAGTGATGATTTGGTAATTGTATGTATTTCTACATTTCCCATGTTGTGTACTTACTTTTATTTCATTTTTGTATATTGTTTTCCTTGGAAAGTGATAAATTTGTTTTGACTTGGTTTCTATAAATGGTTTTCAAATGAAAGTGTTTAATCCTCTTTGTACAAATTTGAAAATATAAACATCACTTTTCCATTTCAAAATCCATAGACACTAATGAAATGAACCCAAATTTGGAAATGGTTAAGGGCAATGGTTCATACTTTTCTTTTAAGTAAACTATTTAAAAAACATACTTTTATAAAATGTAGTTCAAACTTGAAATGATGCTTCTTTTATTTTAAAGGTAGTTCATTGGGAATAGATATCGGGCTAGAATACTGAGTTTTAATACTCAGGCCTGTAGTTATTTTCTATTTTTAGTGTTTGTGCAGGCTACAACATGAGTTAACTCACTTTGGGTGACACTTGGTCGTTGATTCGGAGAGTGACCCACAGGGTCACATGGAGTTAGTTCGGACGTCAGGTTCAGTTAGCTTTATTTTCATTTTTTTCCTGATTATTTGTTTTGTTTAGTTTATTTATTCTGCGTTGCTTTGTATTATTTCTGCTGCTTTATTTATTTATATTTGGAGGAATCATTCCCATAGCCTCTATTGATTCCCTGGCACATGTCGCCAGCCCAGGAGGATCGGGAATGCCTCTCGGGTCATGTTGCGGACCTGCTCGTGTGACCAGTTCAGGGTCGACCTAGATTGGTTCGTGAGAAAATGGTATCAGAGGAGGTCATCTCTTAATGGAACTCGCTTGTCAGAGCACCCTTTGTTATTTGGGATGTCAAGGTAGACGGAGTATGATTTTCAGGAATTGAGGGGTAGGAGCGGGAAGAGCATCACAAACTCCTGCTCGTTCTGATCCTCAGGTTTCCATGGGAAGTCCAGTTTAATTTGTTTCTTTGGGTTTTTATAGAACATTAGGATATTGGGGCATGAAAAAGGGAGTTGGGATAATAGTCCTCCTAAGACGAACGGCCTGGAAAGCCATGTGGATCTAGGGGAATGGTCCTAAAATGATATTTGTGTCAGTGATGTGTTTGACATATAGCCGCCAACCATATGGTCAAGTCACTCACTGACACTAGTTCCCTATTGAGTTGTTTTCAGTCTCCTGTGATTTTTGAAAGTGGTTCGTATCTGAAAAAAAATGTTTTGAAAAATGGTTGTTTGAAATGACATATTTATTTTTGAGGATTTTTTTAAAGGAAATGGGATGAATGATTTGTTTTTGGAAAATAAAGTTGCTTTGTTTTGGCCTTGGTGTTCCTTGGGGTGCTCACATGCATAGTGGTATATTGGATTATGAGCAGATGTCTGGTATGATGGATGGATGCTCGGGGTGGCATAGATACTTTCATGTGAGTGAGACTCTAAGTAATACCAATAGAAAGGGTTTAACCCACCAATCTTTTTTTAAATTAAAGATGTTTTCAAAGAGAAAAGTTTTGATGTTATGATGACTTGTTTTCTCATGTTTTGAGCTTGTCACCTATGTAGTGTTTGATTTTGTGGATTTTATTCACTTATTGAGTTGGTATTGATTGGGTTATTGACTTTTCTTGTCCAGCGGTTATCCCCTTGAAGCTTAGATAGGAGATCATAGTACGGTTGATAAACTTGAGGATTTTATGCTTGAGTTTTGAAAGCTAGATCCACCTCTCTTTTATGGTCAATCAGAAACATCCGTAGCAGAGAAGTGGATGTGGATGATTGAAAGGGACTTTAACCTCATTGATTTTCCTGATTCATTAAAGGTCAAGTTTGTGACCTTCATGATTTAATGTTCACCGTGGATGTGGTGGAAGTCAGTGTCTCAGAACAAGCCCCGTCAAGAGCTTACTTGGGAGTTTTTCAAGGCCTTGTTCATTCGCCAGTAATTTTCTAAGGAAGAAAGGGTGAGAAATGGGATGGAGATGTGTTGTCTACAGCAGGGAAATAGATCCATGTTGGAATATTTCCTGCACTTTGTGGAGCTAGTCCCTTATGATTCAGGGTATGCCACAGATGACCCCATTAAGGCTCAACGCTTCATGGCAGGTCTCCGCCCTGTTCTACAGTCGAAGGTGTCAGATTCCAAGATAACTTATTTTGTCGATGTGGTGAGAAAATCTTTTCATGTCGAAGATGCGATGGTAGGAGTGCTCGAAGTAGTTCTCACTCCCTTAATCCCTATGATTAAAGGTGAAGATTCTGGGAAGGAGATGAGTTAGAAATTGAAATTGGATAGAGTAGGTCATGGAATCAAAAGGCCTCAGGATCATTCATCAACCTCCTCAGAGCGAGATATCCTCGTGTGTTATCAGTGTGGAAGTCTGGGTCACAGAAATACAACATGTACAAGTGCTCCGAAGCCCTTCCAGGCCTGTGGACGCCTAGGTCACTTGCGGCGATTCTGTCGAGGCATTTCTAGAAAGCTTCGCGGAAGAAGTTCTCAGGAGTAATGTGTTGTTGGGTTTTTGTTCAAAGTTTTTGATGTAAGTTTCCTATCAGTTTAAGGGATCTTTTATCATTTCAGTTGTACTGATGGTGTTTTGGGTTATGACATATATGTGATGCCGTGGGTCTTTTGATGAAATCTGGTCTTCAATGCTAGCATGTTTTTCCTTTTAAAATTTTTTCCTTTATTTTGTCAAATAAAAACACGTATGTATCTTATTGGGATTATCAGAACCTGACTGTGAGGCATGAGACACTTCATCTATCAAAGCTCCATCCAAAAGGCCTCGGAGTGAATCCGACGTGTAGTCAGGAACCCCATAGAATTTTAAAGTGTTTGGTTAAGGTTTTGCCTCTATCGTGAGGTGAAACAGTTTTGGTGTTTCTTCTCTTGTTTCTTCATCGTTGTAATTTTCATCTTGTTGTAAAGTGCGTGATAGACTTATCCGTCACAAAATTTTAGTAATTGTGACTTTTTGGATGTCAGTTGCTGATTATTAGCCTCGCATGGACCACCACTATGGATCAGTTGCGACTTTGGTGTGTGTCTATCCCAAAGTGAGGAGTCAGGAGTAGTTTTCTGTCATAGTTTCATTTTTCTAATCCTCGGGCCCTCCCTCCTTGCCCATGGGGTTAGGGTTTTTGTTTCACACAGAGTTTTTGGTCCAGTCCTCATCCCTATCAGACGAGAGTGAGTGGTGTGAATGTTATTACTATGTTTATTTTAGATTGAGCAAGTCCTGGTGGAGGTCTAAGTTGGATTTCTGGTTGGTTGAGAGTAGGTTGGTTCTTTAGGGTGGGGAGAGGCACTGTTTCGTTGGGTATTCTCTTAAGTCGTTATCGCATGCTAGTTGAGTTCTTTTGGTGGGGAGTCCGGTCATGCCTCCCCTCTACTAGTGATGTGTTTTAGACAATGAGGTTGAGTCCCGTCGGTGGTCGATGGAATGTCCATGTGTCAAGAGGCTGGATCGTGTTGTGCGGAATCCTTAGGTGTTGATCGATTGGTTGGATAGTGTTTTGTCTTTCTGAGGGTGGAAAGCGTTATGGTGGGGAGAATTTTCACACCACGACCTACAATTTTTTTTATTTTATTATTTATTTTGCCTTAAATCAATTTTTCTGGGGTCCGGGGTGAGTCCTAGACTAAATTTCCGAGTTTTTGATAAAAAGTTTGTTTCTTAGGTTCGACGTCGTTGGACACACGGGCAGAGCGCGATGTCGCGCGGCTTCACCCAGGCAATAGTGTGGCCTTTTCATCTTTAAATAATCAAAATATATAAATAAATGTTAATTTATTGCATCATTTAAAATTTTTATGGTTATTTAGGATTTTAATATTTTTATTTTAAATGAAAAATAAAAACATTAATTTTATTATTATTAAAATGATATAAATTCTTTTATTATTTTTATTTTATCATTAAGGTTATTATTATTATTTTAATTAATATCATTATTATTATTATTATGATATTAGAGTTATAGTTAGTTTTCATTTTTATTTTATTTCAGATTTAGTTTTTTTAGGGTTTGTTGCACACCCCTTTTTTTTCTCCTCTATGCACAGCCCTTGCACCCAGTCACCACCCTCTGTAGCAGCTTCTGCTTGCTGTGTTTGAGCTAGCCGAGGTACTGACCTCTGCCCTTCCTATCACATGCCGACTCCAGGACTTGTGACCTCCCTCCCTTGAAGTAGTCACCCCGCTCCTCCGGCCTGATCCCTTTGGTGCGGTCCCTGTGGTTTGGTACACTCTAATTCCGTGAGGCCGACCTCTTAACCAGCTCCCTCAGTTTTCCCTTGCGGCGCACCTGGTTCCGTCTCCTAAGGCCAGCCGCCATCGACGCTTGTCCTCTTGCAGCACAAAACTCCAGCCTTCCCTCCTCAGACCTCCCGGATCCAGCCGATTGGACTTCGACCTTCCCCCTTGTAGCGCCGCCTTGCATCGTACATGCTCGGTACCCCAGCACTCGCACGCTGCCCGCACGTTGGTCGTCGCTTCCCAGATCACCCACCGCTACCCGCCGCTGCCCGGCTCACCTGCACCTTTTCCCCAACTAGATAGCCTTCTCCCTTGCTGGAGCAGGGCCCTGACGGCTCATACCCCACTGGTGCACCCTCTTCTTATGAGCGTAGAAACCCGCCTTGCTGGTGCTGCCCTATTTCAACACCCACACCCTTCAGGCACTGCCCGACAAGCCCTCTGTCGGTCTGTTTCCAGTCGCGACCCCCCGTTGGTACCCATATGTTTTATGATACTTTGATATTTTTTATTTGATATATATATATATATTACCTTGGTTGATTAGGATTTTTACTAATTAAATATTGTTTTGGATTAGTTTGACTTTTTAGGACCCGTGCGGGGCATTCCTGAGTGAGTGCCATCGTTGCACTTTGTTTCCGAGCTTGTGCCGTCATCGTGCTTGGTCTTGATGTAGGTTCTCATTGCACTACTTTTAAAATTTAATTTGCATCTATTTCCTGCATTTTTCACCCAATATATATATTCTATTTATTATTGTTCAACATCTGGTTAATTCATCTATGATGCAAATTGGTAGTTAAATTATGATTTTGTGAAAAAAATAAGGTCATTTTATTACAATTATGCACAGTGTTTGTTTAATTAAATGTCTCATTAGTTTTTCAACTGGTTGAGTCTTATTTAGAAACTGTTTTTGTAAATTTTTCATGTGTTGTTGGTAAAATGCACGGTTGGATCTTATGGTTTACTTGGGATAGAAAATTATTCAATTTATTTTTATAAAAATATTGGCAACATGCAAGTAGTATTTGAGGCTCCTTAAATGGTTTCAAACTGATTTGGTTTTGTGAGGAAATGAGATTTCTTAAATGGTTTCAAAAGTGTGTATTTGACTTATAAAGTGATTTGACATGTGATAATGGATTGTGGTTCATTGATGTTTTAATAAAAATGGATTTGGTTTTTAGGCACTTAATGAGGGAATTAAATGGACTATTTTATGAATGGTTATGTAATTTAAATGGTGTGTTTACACTCTTTCAGAAAATATTGTTCTTTTCTCTTGAAAATGATGTTTTGAGGATAGAACTTGAGGCTTGTTTGGAACCGTGGTGAGATTTATGAAAAATATAAATTATGAAAACCCTCATTTGGTGCTTCTCGTACCTTGATTGCATGAAATGGGTCAGAGGTCTTTTTTGGGGATTCTCGAAATCTAATGGTAGGGTTCCTTGGTTGGAACCCATTATAATATTTTGGTTTTTGAGGAGTGAGAAGAATCCTAGGGGAGACTCAGGGTGAGACCTATTGTACGTTATTATTATATATATATACTGTGATTGGATGCTCAGCTAGCATCGGTTGGATCACCCGCTTTATAAATACTTGAGACAAGGGAATCTGGTATATTGAGAGAATATTCTGAGAATGAGTGCCGCACTGGTAGGTTATGGTACTGACTAGTGGCCCATAGTAGATGGATATATTGGGTTTATTACTATGGGATTTTTCCCTCAGCCTGCCTGAGAAAGGATGGTCGAGAATATTGAGCATTTTGATTTCATCATGTGTGACATGTGAACGAGGATGATATCTAATGTATTACTATATTATTGATTATTCTTGATCTCCTAGGTTTACCCATGTATGTTGACTTTTCAGTTACTTGCAGTGATGATTTGGTACTTGTATGTTTTTCTACATTTCCCTTGTTGTGAACTTACTTTTGTGCATTTTTGTATATCTTTTTCCTTGGAAAGTGATAAATTGTTTTTTATTTGGTTTCTAGAAATGGTTTTCAAATTAAAGTGTTTAATACTCTTTGTAAAAATTTGAAAATATAAACATCCCTTTCCCTTTCTAAAAAGCCATTAACACTAATGAAATGAACCCAAATTCAGAAATGGTTAAGGGAAATGGTTTGTACATTTCTTTTAAGTAAAATATTGAGAAAAATATACTTTTATAAATTTTAGTTCACACTTGAAATGATGTTTCTTTTATTTTAAAGGTAGTGCATTGGGAATAGATATCAGGCTAGCCTACTGAGTTTTAATACTCACGCCTATAGTTATTTTCTGTTTTTAGTGTCTGTGCAGGCTACAACTTGAGTGCCCTCACCTTGGGCGACACTTGATCGTTGAGTCAGAGAGTGACCCACGGGGTCACATTGAGTTAGTTCAGACGTCAGGTTCAGTTAGCTTTATTTTCTTTCATTCCAGATTATTCGTTTTGTTTGGTTTATTTATTCTGCGCCACTCTAGATTATTTTTTCTTATTTATTTATTTATATTGGGAGAAATTGTTCCCATAGCCTCTTTTGATTACCTAGCGCTTGTCGCTATCCCAGGAGGATCGGGAATGCCTCTCGGGTCATGTCACGGACTGGCTTGGGTGACCGGTTCAGGGTCGACCTGGATTGGTTCGTGACACACAATACATATCATGTGTGGTCGGTTGGTTGTATATACTAGATTATTATCCAAAAAATAAATATTCATAGTCTAGGTTGACTACTATCAATATCTTATGCATCATAAAAAACAAAAATAACTATGTAATGCAAAAATTAAAAATATATCTTACATTATTAGATTGAAGAGTTTTACCTTTTCATTGTAGAAATAAAAAAGTGTCTGTCGTTTATTGATTTTTTATTAAATTCTCTGAGTAACTCATCTTTTCTTCTGCATAATTTATTTCTTATCCAAGGTAATTTCTGGTTTAGAAAATATACATGGATTAAGGAATAAAAATCGTTCCCCACATGATATTACCTCTATATTGTTGTGATATAAATTCCTTTACAAAATTTGAACAATTATTAAATTTAATAAATATATTAGTACAGTATTTGGACAGAAATATTAGGAAAATTTACCTTATATATTTATTCACAACTAATATGCCCAACCATTCATTCTTGAGAATCTCATTTAGAGTCTCAAGACCAATTACTTCTCTAATGGAATATCCATATATTTATTCTTCATATTCAATGAATGACATAGTTTTATATTTAAATGCGGTCTCTTCTAGAAGTTTTAATGATAATAAATGTTTTTCTGGAACTGGAAGGGAGAAGGTACTCTTAGATTACCATTTTTTTGGCCGATTCACTAGATTTTCTTGATTCGACCTTCGATTTCTTCACCGCTTTATCAATACACACATGAAAAAGTTTATTAAATATGCACATTATATATAATTATAAGATTATATGGCCATGATATAAAATATCCAATAGAAGTTTAGATTGTTTTAATATCTGGACCGTCAAGTGGAACATGAAACTCAGTTGTCATCTCATATGCTTCCTCAATCCACAATATAATGTGATTTTTTGGGAGGTCTTGATTGCGTAGCTGGTCTCCTAGGATATTAAACCTTATACCTATCACGACCCATCCTAGAGGGGACCGTGACGTGACTACCCCAAGACCACCTCCGATAGGCCCAGGGATGGCGATTAGCACTGAGTAGGAATATCACACATATGGGAGGCATTTTTCTATGTACATGTACACACGCACAAATCTCCAAGACCCAATTGATGAAATGTAAAAACAATATCTAAACAAGCATGAATACCACTAAGATACCTATTACAGAGTACAACAATAGGAAAAATAGAAACTAAATAGGGCCAGAATACAGGCCCACCAAAAGTAAAGTCTACCAAAGTGTATACAGAAGTTCCTGAAACTCTTCTGAAGAAAACCCTACTTAAAGGGTAGGTAGATAAATAGTTGTTTGAAGTCGCTGAAGCACACCTCATCTATCATAACTCTCTCTAAGTACCACCTAGCCTCAGTTCACTGAGGACTCCATCAAAATGTCAATCATCTTCACAAGACATGACATATGTGGGAATAACTCGTACAGGTGTGAGTAAAACAATACTTAGTAGGGACCCCAAAACCAAAAAGCTAACACCACAAATAAATACATGAATTAAACCACAATGAAAACACATAAAGTACACCAAAAATTAACCACATGACATATAGCCTATACGGTCATCTCACACAGGTATAAGTATAAAGCATGAAGAGAAGGATTTCCAGTTTTTGTCCACAGATCTCCCAATCTTTATGACACTAAAAGTTTCAACGACACTTGGAGTGTCGGTGTACAAAGTGTCAATGGTGAAAAGATCGTTAGTGGTGGATGGAATGTAAATGGTGCATGGAACGTCTATGGTTCCCAGAGTAGTGATGGCACCTGGGACATTAATGGAACACAAAGCGTCGATGGCACATGGAGTGTCGATGGCGCATGGAGCATAAATGGACCATGAAATGTCGATGGCGTAATGAGTGTTGATAGAACATAGTGCATTGATGGAACACAAAGCATTGATAGAGCATGGAGTTTGAATGGTTCATGAAACCCCATGTCACATAGTCACCAATATTACATAGTCAAAATTCAACACATGATTCCACTCGTAGCACGCTTGTTTTGGGGGAACCAACTCCACAAGCCATTAGTTCGTAAAACAAATTCCACAAAAACTCACTTAGAGTATCTAAAAAGGACCACCTAATCACATGGGTCCTAATACTATAAATAGATCATCAAAAAGACTAATTGTTTGAAAGATATGACCAATTTAGTAAATAGGGTTCGGTCTGGTCAGTGTCTGACCAGACCAAAACTGGCCAGCCCGACCTGGTTCAGCCTAAATGACCAGACCCAGTCGGTCTTGTTCAGCCTAAACTGGACCAGTGCAATGGGCCACTAGACTACAGCCTACTCGGCTGCTAGGCAACAACCTACTATGCTGCTGGACCATGACCTGCTGGACCGCGGCTTGCTGGGCTGCCGGACTGTGGCCTGTTGGGCCACCAAACTGCAGTCTACTGGGCTGTCGGAGTATCCTGGTGCTCAATCAAGTCCCATGTTAAGAGGACCAACTGTGCTTTGCTAAATTATTCCCTCCATGGAAACCTCCCTCCGATCCACACATTCACCCAACCACTTGGCCAGCCGGCTCCCCCAATCAATGTGACACCTGATAACATTTTGTGCGATTTTCCCGCCTTCCTTGCCTGGTCCCACAACCTCACCGCCACCACCCGATCCCACTGACATGGCCTCTGATCCGGGTCCCACCGTAGTTGTCATTGCCTCTTTCGCCATGATACCTCCTCTGACGTAGTCCCGCTTGGACCACATCCAGCTATCGTCGCCCTTCCAGCAATCCATCAATGTTGCGCTCCCCTGACCTGGACATCCCTACTAGGTCATGCTGCCTCCGTCGACGGCCTCCCCCACCATCAGTGTAGAGACCAAATCATGACGTACATGGAAATTACATTAATTTTGCGGAATAATTAATACATAACAAAAATAGACACCCAAGGACCGTAATAATTTAGTGTCTTTGGAAACTCAGAACATAATCTTCTAATCATGGTGAAAGATCTTCAACATCTCCAATAAAGATATTCCCCTTTTGTTTTCTTACCTAAAACCTTTCTTTATATCCCGGGGAAAATAAAACATATAAAGGGTGAGCTAAAATGCTCAGTAAGGGTAAGCATGGATAAAATAAAACAAACCATATACATTTGAACTGAAAAGAAACATGAACATAAAGTTTAAACATCAAAATCTTGAGTTGTGAAATAAATCTTGGCAGTACGTAAGGCATTGATAAAAAAGGAACATTAATCATGATAAAATAGCATGGGAATAAAAAATATAATTGTGGTAAACCATTAATCACATGTTATGATTTCCATAGTAGCCAAGGCATTGTTTCCAAGACCATCATAGTGGACAGAGTCCATTGCTGAACCAGGTTTACTTTCTGTTCTAGCTCTGTATTAATGAACCGAATTCACTTTCCATTCGAGCCATATCTATCTCATGAGATATAATTATTTACTCAATGAATTAGAGGGAGATATAGGTCCCACCCATCTAATAATGAAATCATTCTTTCATGTGCCACAAATTAAACATAAATCATTCATCATAACCCAATGAATAAAATGGGTTTCATAAACATCATCCCATCATAACATAATCCATATAGAATAAATTGATATCATTTCATTATAAGAAAAATTAAACCTTTTAAATCATAGACATTATACATGAAACATAAACATTTTAAATAATTTCGCCTTAGATGGGAAATAGTTTTGATAAAACACTTGAAATGAATTCTTGAGGAAAATATCCTTTCTTCTTCAAAATCATTTTCCTTTCTTGAAAATCCATGAAATTTTAAAAGAAAAGGATTTTGTTGAAAATAATCATGAAATAGTGTATAAGATTCATGGAAATAAGGCATTATGAAACCGTAAAAATCCATTCATGCTGTATAAGTTAAAAAAAACATTCTCCTTGTACTTTTTCCGGAAAATCAAAAAGTAACTTGTATGGTAAACAAAAGAAAGATTTCTTTCATACTACATAGTAAAAGTAAAAAGGGGTAAACATGACTTTAAACATACGTGGAATAATAGTAAAAAATATATGAAAACATTTTTATAAAACACTAACATGGATGATAAATATAACCCTAGTAAATACTTACGTATAAGAAATCTCGGATAAAAATGAGATTGCAAAATTATCCCTTACCTTATGTCCAATTTCTTCCGTATGTGTCCAAGGCTCTTGTATAGTGGGTTTAAACATATTATTAACTTATAAAAGAACCATAAAAATATTTATGATATCATATATGATTCACTAATGATTTTATATTACCTTTCATTTGTTAATTCCATGTTAAAGAAACGTTTTGGGTAAAATCGTTTCATTTATCATACGGGTATTGACTTGTAATTATTAATATGATTACTTAGATCATGATTATTTACTTCCATAATGTAAAACATGATATATATATATATTCAGAATATATATATAATATATTTGATAAATGGAATGAAATACACCGTTCATGGAGACGGTAGGTCGTACATACGCATGAATGTTGTTTCCGTATCCTTATTGAATGGAAGTAAATGACATATATATATATACATAAATCCTGTAGCATTATTATGTTATATATTTCATGATTTCTTATTATATATACTTTATAATAATTCTTCAATGGTTAACATGGAGAATGAATCTCATCGGATCGTGGAGACGGTAATCCGTACATACGCACGAGCGATGATATCGTTCTCATAATTATTAAATGGAATTGGAGTGGATGATATAATATCTCAGAATTAGTATTATGTTATGATAATCATATTTAGTTATTATTTCCACCATTATACCCATCCAAGTAAGGTGGTGGTGGAAAAATAGATTACACCACGACGTGGAGAACGTAAGTCGTACGTACGCACACGCGGTGATTTCGTTTTCCGTAGGATGGATAGAAGGTGAAATGGGGTTGTTTCTTATTTATAATAATATATCAGTATATGAGTGATACTTATATTATTACTTTATAATGAAACAACTAAATAATAGTAAGTTGAAGAAAAAAATAAATTTGAAATAATCGGTAAAGGATATTACCTCTTCTTTGACGTGCCTCTTCTAAACCTCCCCTTAGGGCACTAAAGTTGGTCTTTGAAGAACACAATGACCTGTAGTATGTTTAAGGGAAATGGAGAAGATAAATTGATAGGTTTTGGACAATATTTATGGCTCAAAATGTTGTGAAGAGGAGAGGGAGGAGGTGACCTTTTATAAGAGAGGATATGGGCACTTTTGGAAACCTCTAAAATATTAATTTATAATAAACCCAAACCCCACATAAAAACTTCCAAAAAGACTCAAATTCAAAGATGAGATGAAAAAAGGTTTTAATCTCATCATACAAAAAAGTTTAGACATGTTGGGAATTTATTTTAAACCTTATAAACTTGATTTATCCTTATTTATCTATATAATTTTATTTGTAGTAATAATATTCTAAATTTTAAATTGTTATAAATAATTACTTACATATTGTGAATTGTACATAATTGGTTACTTTATGACATTTTAGATTATATAAATTTCAATTTATAGTTTTTAAATGTTTTTGTTATTTTTAAAAAATTTAATAATATGTTATTTTTATAAAATATCAATAGTGTCAATTTTGACACTATTCAATTATTTGAATTTAAATAAAATCCAAACAGAATATATATTCAAAAAAAAATATTTAATAGATCTATAACATGTAATATTAATCTTGAAAATCTGTGGATCACATTAAATAGTTCATATAATATTTATTTTAATATTTTTAAAACCATATATTTGATATTTCAATCAATAAAATAATTTCTACATCAAAATCACGTCACAATTAATGATAACTATTTTATCCCTAAATATTATAAATAAATTCACATTATGTAGATAATTTTATTAGAGTTCTGGTAACTATTTATGTTCAATGTTTTAGGAAGTTTATCACTAAATTAAAATTATTACACTTATAAGATATAAGAGAGTGACATGTTGTCACTTTCTTTGGGTTTAATAATAATTACATCATTTTCATGGTCAAAAGTACATACAATGAATCTATTCCAACCCTTATGTGATATGGGTCGACTTTTATTCATCCAATAGAATTTTGGAAGGTGTTAGTGTAACTCTATAATCTTATTTTTTCCCTTAATTACCCGATTTACCTTTAACTGTAGTAAATAAAATTTACCGTAGTTACAATTCATAATGTCTAAAAATAAAAAGTATCCAATTAACATAATTTATACCTAATGATTCCAAATATGGAATCCATTTTTCAAAATTCAAAACATATAAGTTGCAGTATTTAATTTAAAATTAATCCCACTGTTGAGAAAATGAGTTTTAAAAGTTAAGACATTGCAAAAGATTGAAATGTTTTTACCTATGAATTCATTGTAAAATTAATTATAATGACATACATAATATTAAATGGTAAAAATATATTCTATTTATAATTTAGAACCATTAAATATTATAATTTAACCATATAAATTATCTCGATGAAAAAAGTTTCTTTTAATTAAAATTTATTGTATTTTTACTATTCATCAAAATATGAAAGTTAACAGAAGAATATTAAAATATTATCCAAAGTTAATTTTTATATCCTTATTGAAATAAATAAGTTTATTTCATCAAATTTAAATTATAAACATGTTAAAAACTAGATTTAATGTGGGTGCGCCAACAAAAGGCGGCAAACCTGCATTTTTTGAAAAATACTTATTTTACCCGAAGCATTAATTTTGTTCTCATACCTTGTTCTAGAATATATGTAAGATGAATGATATTATTATAAAATACAAAATGTGGTTAATACTATTCATAACGGCTAGTTCCGAATAATTTTATAATAATAGATCGTTGTTTAGTGAAACTCGGTATTGCGTACAACACACGCTATTGAGGAAGGTCGCTCTTGCGTGCTACACAAGCCAAGAATAGTGTTTGCATATACTACAAGCTAATATCGTTTTGTGTATATCTCAAGATACTATAGGTGTAGCATACAACACAAGACATCAAAGTAATTAAAAATAATATTTCTCATAAAATCTCAGGGTGCTACATTCTACCCCCTTAAATTGAATTTCGCCCTCGAAATTCGTCAGGGTTATAAATTGTCTACTACTTAAAAGTTTCTTTCATATAAGCCCACAATGTAAAAAGTAATACTAAAACTTAATTTTAAAAAGTAAATTAAGAAACATAATGGTCACCCAAAGTAACTCAGCACAGGGTTTCCACATAGGAGAATATAGGTGAAAATATGGATATAGAAGAGAAATCTAACCATTATGTTCTGACAAAGAGTGGTAGAGAACATGGATATGAAAAGGAAAACAATAACAAAGCCATAAATTCGTGATGATCTAAGGTACCATATGATTCATCTGATATGTGGGTACTAGGACAACATTTTTGGTTTTCAAGATCATTTCCCTAAAGTTTAAAATTTTGAATTTGAAGAAATACTTACATGATTTTTGTACTGTCTCACCGTTGGTCGTTCCTTGAACAATTTCCACTTCATATATTTAAGAAATGAAGTTGAATTTTCCATTCATGAAGTGTTAGCAGATCATGTGATAGAATGATGGGTCATTCGGTCTATCTCAAACATAAGGTTAGCAAAAATTATTAAATATACATAAGTCCATCTGTGGTGAGATTAATCGTATATGGTTCCAAAAATGGACTTATAATTCATCTATCATACCAGTTAATAAAATAAAACTAGTTTCTACTAACCAGGGACTTCTTGTAGGCCAGTGGTTGGTGATAAAGGCCTATCACACTTCGGTTGTGGGTTCGATTCCCACAGCCTTGTCCGACACGACGAGTTTTTGCCCGTCCTACGAGTTGTCCTTTTTCTAAAACTATACTATTATAACATTTCAGAAATAATAATAAAAGTTTTAGACTTAAAAAATACTATCTAATGTCTAACATAATCCATTCTAATCTTTAGGCTCATCCAAGATACTTCTGTCCAATCTCATAATATAAAGAAAATAATTACTAAAAAGGAAGTCTATCAAGCATGTGAATACCATCATTTATCCCCCATATATCATATAATATATCTTGTTGTTGGTCACATTCCAAACATGTGAATACCTTAATCATGTATTCTCTTGAAAAATGAATACCCATTGAACCTTATTGAAAACATGAATGCTGTCAAAATTTAACTCTTTCCACATACCAAAATCCCAAAATTTCTATATATTCAAACCATGATGTCACTTTATCCTTATATCTGTCATGAGCTCATTAATACTATCAAACAAATTATTTTATCCTTATCCCTTCATTATGCGCATATCAACTTCTTTCCAAAAATATTTTAACCACTTTTCATGGTTATTGGTACCATATTATTATGGAAAACCACAATGGACCAATACATAGATATTTCAATAGACTATAAAAGTACCTCAACAACATTATTATTGAATTCCAATACACAAGCCTTTCAATCCATCCTCTTCAATGATTAGCATGGAATAGGTCCTTCCTTTATTTAGAAGTAACCTCTTAGGTCAGAGAATTTAGTTGGGTAATGCCCATGTTCTCCACATATAAGACATTGAACTCCATGACAGTCTATCACTCTATGACCCTTTTCCCACACAAATAAAATCTTCCCCTCCATTTGAGGTGTTCCTCAAGGTTCTTCTTCCCTTCCTTTTGATATGTATAAATATTAATCTTCCTTCATCTATGTTCCTCATCATGCGAACATGCATAAAATTCCATCTTCCTCTTATTTGATGACTTAGGAATACAACTAAAGTTCACCTTGTTAATCATATATCGTGATGACGGATTTGGCATAATCATAATATATTTCTCTCTAGGAATTACACAATTTTTTAGATCATAGTAACCAATTTTTCTATTGGAATCAATGTTTACTGAATTCCTTCTCGGTCCCTCCATTGACTAAAACTAGACACCATAGTGTATGAAATAGTTAAAATAACGTGGAACCACATAATCATAAAAAAGTCACTTATGGGACGTCTAACTTATCACACATTCTTTAATCAATGACACCTTAGGTTCACCCTAGGTTATCCATGATCTTCAACATAATTATAGGACTATAACCTATAGTTATACTAAACCTTAGGGACATCCCTAGACATACCTTAGAAATATCTCTAGGGATCTCACTAAATATTTCGCATCCTACTTTACAAAGGTTAACTAAACCATTCCTATGATACCAACTGTAGATACCCAAGCTTGAAGTACATGGACATTATATCACTTTTGCGGAATACTTAATACATAAAAAATACACACCCAAGGACCGTAATAGTTTAGTGTCCTTGGAAACTTGGAACATAATCTTCTAATCATAGTGAAAGATCTTCAACATCTCCCATAAAGATATTCCCCTTTTGTTTTCTTACCAAAAACCATTCTTTATATCCTGGGAAAAATAAAACATAGAAATGGTGATCTAAAATGCTCAGTAAGGGTAAGAATATAGAAAATAAAACAAACCATATACATTTGAACTTAAAAAAACATGAACATAAAGTTTAAACATCAAAATCTTGAGTTGTGTAATAAATATTGGCAGTACGTAAGGAATATATCAAAGAGGAACATTAATCATGATAAAATAGTATGGGAATAAAACATGTAATTGTGGAAAACCGTTAAGCACATGTTATGATTTTCATAGTAGCCAAGGCATTGCTGGCAAGACCATCATAGTGGACAAAGTCCATTTCTGAACCGGGTTTACTTTCCGTTCTAGCCCTATATTACTGAACCAGATTCACTTGTCGTTCTATCCATGTCAATTTCATGAGATATAAATCTTTACCCAATGCATTGGAGTGAGATATAGGTCCCGCCCATCTCATAATTAAATCATTCTTTCGTGTGACACAAATTAAACATAAATCATTCATCATAAGCCAATAAATAAAATCGGTTTCATAAACATCATCCCATCACAACATAATCCATATAGAATAAATGGATAACATTTCATCATAAGAAAAATGAAACCTTGTAAATCATAGAGAAATTATACTTGAAACATAAACATATTAAATAATGTTGCCTTAGATTGAAAATAATTTTGATAAAACAATTGAAATGAATTCTTGAGGAAAATATCCTTTCTTCTGCAAAATTATTTTTTTTTCATAAAATTCCATGCAATTTTAAAAGAAAAGGATTTTTTTGAAAATAATCATGAAATAGTGTGGTGTAAACATCATGTAAATAAGGCGTTATGAAACCGTAATAAAATTATTTGATATTTCAATCAATAAAATAATTTCTACATCACTATTTTGTCACCATTAATGATAATTATTTAATCCCTAAAAATTCTTTATAAATTCACATGATGTAGATAATTTTATTATATTTTTGTTAACAATTTATGTTTGATGTTTTAGGAAGTTTATCGCTAAATTTAAATTATTACACTTATAAGATATAAGAGAGTGACATGTTGTCACTTTCTTTGGTTTTAATAATAATTACATTTTTTTCATTGTCAAAAGACCATGAAATGAATCCATTCCGACCCTTAGGTGATATAGGTCTACTTTTATTCGTCCAATAGAAATTTGGAAGGTGTTAGGGTAATTTTATAATCTTATTTTTTCCCTTAATTACCCAATTTACCTTTAACTGTAGTAAATAAAATTTTCCGTAGTTATTATTAATAATGGATAAAAATAAAAAGTAGCCTATTAACATAATTTGGACCTACTGATTAAAAATATGGAATCCATTTTTCTAAATTCAAAACACATAAGTTGCAGTATTTAATTTAAAATTATTCCCGCTGTTTAGAAAATGAGTTTTAAAAGTTAAAACATTGCAAAAGATTGAAATGTTTTTACCTATGAATTCAATGTAAAATCAATGATAATGACATAAATAATATTAAATGGTAATAATATATTCTATTTATACATTAAAACAATTCAATATTATAATTTAACCATATAAATTATCTTGATGGAAAATATTGTTTTTAATTAAAATTTAGCGTATTTTTACTATTCATCAAAATATGAAAGTTAACAGAAAAATATTAAAAAATTATCCAAAGTTATTTTTTATATCCTTATTGAAATAAATAAGTTTATTTAATAAAATTGAACTTATGAACGTGTCAAAACTATATTTAAAGTGGGTGTGCCATCAAAAGGCGGCAAACCTGCATTTTTTGAAAAATACTAATTTTACTCGAATTTTTTTGGGTTCTCATACCATGTTATAGAATATGTGTAAGATGAATGATATTTTTATAAAATTAAATTTTATTTTTAATACTATTTCATAATGGATAGTTCATAATATTTTTATAAAAATATATCGTTGTTTAGTGAAACTCGGTATTGCGTACAACACACTCTATTGATGAAGGTCGCTCTTGCGTGATACACAAGCCAAGAATTGTGTTTGAATATACTAAAAGCTAATACAGTGTTGGGTATAGTGAAAGGTAATATAGGTGTAATGTACAACACAAGACATCAAAGTAATTAAAAATAATATTTATCACAAAATATCGGGGTGTTACAATCGGCCTTTCCCTACCGCACTTCGCCTATACCAGTTGCAGCCGCTGCCTCCAACCACCACCTTGTGCTACCGTTGCCTTGCGTTGATGCAAGATTAGATCCCCATATCGAATCGTTATTCATAAGGAATGCGTAACATTGGGGAAAAAGGCAAAGCACATGAATTCCAAAATTCATAGATATTGTCCTTGTTCATGTCGGTCTTGATCCATTTATATTAGAAGGTTTAAAGAAGAATAATCAAATGGTAATCCCCAGGATCCATCGTCCCTTTAATCCCCACAAATTTTATCCATCTCAAAAGAATGATCTAACCACAGATCAACTTGTTCGTCGATTAGTCCGTGTTCATCATTGAAACTAAGAAGTGAAAATAAATTAAAAAGAGATTGACACCCTACCTTGAGGTTCTATTAGTCGTTGACGAAGAATGGGGTTCTGTTTCATCGTCGATCCTTGATCCATTGACTTTCATCACCGAGAGAGAGATTCCTTCTCCTTGCCTCAGGGGAATACCAGGGTTAAGGAGTTAACCCCTAATCCCTCAAAAATGACTTATTAGATTGGGAAAATTCCTCTATATCAACACTTAACGTTCAATAACATATTTTTATTTGATATTTTAATGATTTCTACGTTTAAAATCTAAATTTCACCCTCGACCTGTGTCAATTGTGGTTAGGCCCCACCTAAGGTAATGTTTCTATTCTAGATGAAATGGTGCCCTCATATATCTAATACAGGTACCCATTTAGAAGTTATTCCCATTTAATGAAGAAACCATGTGCGCGCTTTATTAAAAATTTAACACTTTTCGACAATCCAGGAATACCAGGTCTTAGAATCTCACTCTGTCTCAGTGCTAGGTCTCAAAATTTTTCCAATTAATTTCTAAAAATGAATTTGGGAAAATCCAAGTCATTACATTCTCCCCACCTTAGGGATTTACGTTCCTGATAGCCAACAAAAAGGGATACTCATCAAAAAGATGAGGGTAATGATCAAAAATCTAAGCCTCCCAATACCAACTTATCTTTTGGAAATTCCAATTCTTCCACAGAACATGCACATAAGGAATGAACCACCCACAAAGGACTCACTCCTATCGATCCTCAATCTTCATAAGGTACTCTACAAAAGTTTCCCCATCGTCAATGTCCAGATTTCCCCATTTAATGAAGTGTGATGGATCAAGCAAGTACCTCCTTAGCCACGACACGTGGATGACATCATACACCTGATGCAACTGTGGGTAGAGCTAGGTAGTATTCCACCTCGCTAACTCTACTCAAAATCAGAAAAGGTCCAATGAATATCAAAGATAACTTAACACCCAGGACACATCTCCATAATCCACATTTAGGTGAGACCCAAAGAAACCCATGATCTCCCTCCTCCAACTCCAAAGGCCTCTTCAACCTATCAATATAATACTTATGAAAACTCTATATAGTCCTCATCCTCTCATGGATTACCTACACCTTTTCTTTGGTATCTCGTAACAACTTTGGACCCATGATTGCTGACTCTATTGGGTTAGTCTGGCATAGTAGTGGCCTAAAAGGTTTCCTGTACATGGCCTAGAACAATGACATACCAATGATGGAATGGTATTTGTTGTTGTACGTGAACTCCACCAGAGGTACACGTTCCTCCTAACTATAGCCAAAACCTAACATTCCATCTCGTAGCAGATTCTCTTGAGCATGAATGGCCCACTTAGTCTGGAGGTCCTCCTATGGATTGAACCACTATGATCAAGTGTAACTGAGTCCCAAAACCCCCCTATAATCCCTTCCACAACTAGGATGTAAATCATTCATATTGAATTGAAACATTCATCGATAGAAATCCATGTAGTTGAACTATCTCATGCACATAGAGGCATCCTAAGCTATCTACTAAACTATTCTCTCAGATAGTTAGGATATGGGATGACATGGTGAGTTGTTTAATGATCACCCGAATGGTATCATTCCCCCTATACATATGTTGTAAACCCATCACAAAGTCTATTTTTATCTAATACCACTTACATTACATCACCTCAAGGGGTTGAGTCAAACCCATTGGAACTCGATGCTCGGCCTTCACTTTTCCACAAGTAAGGCATCAAGACACAAAATCATCAACATCCTTCTTCATCCCTGGCCCCCATGCTGAAGTTAGAGGTCCTAGTACAAAACTTCCACACCTGAATATACTACTAAAGGGAATGCATGAAACTCCCTAAGAACTTACTCTTGCAATGCCACTATTATCATCGTGCATCCTATGAAAAGAAAAATATGCCGCCACTATTCAAATATCCATCAGTGGCATGACCTATAGACATCTAAGAACATGAACTCTCATAGTTGGTGTCTTCGAGATCTGCCTCCCTAACTCATTGTATGAATGGAGGGGTAAAAAACATTAGCTAGAGGTAATATATTCTATATCCATCTATAAATGATAACTGTAACACGTCCAACTGCTCCAATTCCTCACTCAACAACTGCAAGTTAGATCTCATGTTGTGAGCATCTGGCACCATGTTCCCCTTTCTATGAGAAAAAACAATCTCAAGGTCATAGTACTGGATGAAATCTATCCATCATATATGTCTCAAATTCAGATCCTTATTATATAAGACATAATTGATACCCTTGTGGTCATAGTAGACAATAATTCTTTCTCCCATCTGGTAGTATCACCACATCTTCAATTTGGCGACTACCGCTAGAAGCTCAAGATCATGGGTCACGTAGTTCTGATCATGATAACTCAACTGGCATGAACCCTATAAAACCACTACTTTCCCCTGTATCAGGACAAAACCAAGGATGGTTCCTGATGCGTCACAGAATACTACGTACGCAACACCCTCCTCTGGAAACATCAAGAGGGGTTCAGTAATCAAACTATGCATCAAACCTTGCTGGATCCATTGAAACTCCAGTCTCTGAGATGATGTGTCTTAGAAAAAAAGACCTCTCAAATCCATGACTAACACTTCAAGAGATTCACATTTAGATGGTGCTCTCTAATTATATCCAGGACCATCCTCAAGTGTCTCATGTGCTCCTTCTGGGATGCTGAGTACACCAGGATTTCATCAATGAATACCACAATGAATCCGTCTATGTATGGCTGAAATATACTATTCATGAGTGCCATGAACACTACTGGGGAGTTCATCACACCAAAAGAAATCACCATGTACTCTTAGTGGCTGTACCAACATCTGAAATTCGTCTTTGGGATTCCCCTATATGGTACTCAAAGCTGGCCATAGCCAGATCTGAGGTCTATCTTCGAGAACCACCTCACTCCCATTAGCCGATCGAAGAGGTCATCAATCTTTAATAGTGGATGATTATTCATCATGGAAAAATGATTCAGGAACCATAATTCCACACATAAACTCAAGCTCTAGTATACCTTCCTGAAAAAAAAACAAGGGCTGCTCAGTGTGAAACATTGGGTATTATGAAGCCCTTCATATGTAAGCCCTCTAACTATATCCTCAGTTCATGAAGCTCTATGAGAGCCATCCAATATGCAGGTGTAGATATCTGCATCATCTCGGGGTACAGATCAATGTAGAATTCTAGCTTCCTGAAAGTTGGTAATCCTATAACATCTTCTGGAAGGATTTCCACATACTCTACTGCCACTATAGAAAATCGAGGACTCATGTCATCTACTTTACTGAGGGTGAGGTTAGAAAATTGGTGAGTTCTTGGATACACAATCCAATGTGTGAGTCAGTCCAACGCTACATGTGTTTCCTTTTCATCAATAAAATAAAACCTAGTCCCATCTCCATGGACACACCGCACTCTGCGCCTAAAATAGTAAATCTGAACATGAACTGCTGATAACCAATCTCTATTGAGAATGACTTCGAAAGGCCTCGACATTACCACCAAGAGATCAAAATTGAAACTCTCACCCCAAGAGTATGGTAACACTGTCAACACCAGTTTTTGAACATCGAAATCCCACCGTAGGAGTCTCTAAGAATAGAGATTGAGTCAATGGTTCGAATGGATTCTACGAGTCTCAAACAAGGGTCATGGTGAGAAAAGAGTGACTGGAACCTATGTCTATAAAAAATGTAGATAGGGTGGAAAAGACATAGATTTTACCTATAATCATATCTGGAGTACTGGGGTTGTATGCCTCCATCACCTAATGCTTGCCTCATCCCTTTCCACTATCTCCCTAAGCCCATGGTGGACCACCTAGGGGTGGTGGGGGTAGTACTTTGAACCTACATCCACTGCTTTCTGGTCTACCTACTCCTATTCTATTCCCACCACCATACAGACCATCCTTCTCATGCATCCCCCTCTACCTTGATGGTCTCTCAACCATCTACTGATCATCTGTATGCTGATTCATACAATCTCGAGCCATGTGTCCCCGACCGCCGCACATGTAACACAACCTATCCTTAGGATGACTCGCTCTTCCTTAGGAGCCTTGCACCACCGAACCCATGTTATGGGGTTGTCCCCATAACTCTTAGAACTGATTGGATCCCTATATCTATTTTCAACTACCTTATTCTAAAGATTCAGCTACCTGGTGCCTAATGGTAGCTTCCACTACCGAAATTTTCTCCGCTAGAAATCTCTCCACAAGCAGAACTTTCTCTAGTACCCCAAAATATGTAGGGATGATAAGGTATATCATGGATTCCATAATCTCTCGGAGTATCCCCTACTCAAATTTTTGGGCCCTGAGGAACAGGCCCCGCACCATATCTAAGGAGTAGCAAGAAAGATCTGTAAATCACGTTGGGTACTCTACTACTATCCGACTGCCCTGATGTAGAGGAAGTAGATCCTATATACTCAAGGAGAATAATGTTACTAGAAATTACTCCTCCATGAAGAGGAACTCAAAGTATGTCCAAGTGAGGGTCATCTCCTCATGCGACTGGATAACTAAGCTCCACCATCTCACCACTGAGCCCTGAAGAAGACTCATGGCCAGGACTTCCACCTGGTCGAGAGGTGTTCTCACAAGGTGGGAGAGACTTGTTACCACCTCCAAACAATACTCAATTTTCTGGGGGTCGAGCTCACCCCTGAACTTGGGATGTCACTGCCTTTGGAACTCGTGAAATGAACTCAACCTCTATGAATCCTATACCGTTCATAATGGTTGTTACTGCTACTCTACAAATTGTGGTATCACTGATACACCACCTAGGGGTTCTATTTCTAGTACTGGTCCCTGTAATGATGGCTCATCACTTGGAGGATCATCCTCATGATCACGCATCAGAATCCTGGCTGAATTTATGTGGGGAGGAATCCTAAAATAGATCAAGATGAACCATGGTCAATAGAGTATAAATGGTGAGATGACACTGACTCAAGAAGGAAATGAGAACAAACTCAAGCATATATTATGAATATACCTTTATTTTACCTACAACCAGTGTTTTCAGGTACCGAGTCCGAAAGCAGAATTTTGAGTCCTAGTGTATGGATACGTTGGCGGCCACACCAACACTAGATTCCCTGACCTGAAATCCGAACTCGAAACAGTCGACACTATTTCCCCACTATAATCTCACAGACTCTTGGTTCGTTAAGTAGAACTGACCACCCTCTAATACCACTCTATCATGACCCATCCTACAGGGGTCCATGCTTTGACTACCCTAAGATCGCCTCCGATAGACCAGGGTTTTGTGAATATCACCGAATCGGCATATCCCCCAAATGGGAGACATTTTCCTAAGTACCTATACACACTCATGCATCTCCATTCCCAAAATGCTGAAATGTAAAAACACTAAGTAAAAATCATGGATAGCACTAAAATACCTAGAACAAAGTAAATGAATAGGAAAAATGTAAAGTAAAAAGGGCCAAAATACAAATACACAAAAACGTCTTCCAAACTGTATGCAAAAGTTCCTGAAACTCATCCGTAGAAAAACATACCTAAAGGATAGATACAAAAATAGATGTATAAGGTAGCTAAATCAAACCTCGCCTGTCATACCTCTTTCTATGTACCAATTAGCCCCAGTTCACCAAGGACTCTGTCAAAGCATCGATCATCTGCACAAGACACAACATGTACAAGAATAACCCATGTAAGAGTGAGTAAAACAATACTGAGTAGGAACCTTGAAACCAAAAGGTAAAAACAATAGGAAATACATGAAGTACACCACAAAAGAAACCCATGAAGTACACCACAAAGGAAACACATGAAGCACATTCAATACGGTGAACTTATACATGTATAAGTCTAAAGCATGAATAGAAGGATTTCCATTTTCCATAAAAAAATATACCAATATCTATGAAACAATAAGTTTTGAAGGAACAAAGAGCATCGATGAATAACAAATCATCAATGGTGGATGGAGAATCAGTGGTGGAAAGAGAGTCGAGGGCGAACAGAGTTTCAATGACACACAAAATGTCGATGGCACCCGAGGTAGTGATGATGCCTAGGATATCGATGGTGCAAAGAGCATCAATGGAACATAGCGCATCATTGTAACATGGAACATTGATGGCACATATATAGTCAATAGATCATGCATCCCCCAAGTCAAATAGTCACTAAGATCACATAGTTATAACTAGCCATAAGATTCCTCTCATAGTGTACTTGTTCCGGGAGAACCTACTCTTTAATCCATTAGGTAATAGAACATATTTTACAAAAACTCACTTAAAGTATTTAAATAGGACCATATTATCATGAGGGTTTCAACGCCACAAATGACTCATCAAATGGATACACAGTTTTAATTGTATAGACAATTTGGTAAAAAGGGTCGGGTTGAGTCCAGGTTCGACATGACCCAGTACGACCGACCTGACCTGACCTAGTGGGTCTGGCCCAACCTGATGGGAAGTGTGGTCTAGCCCAATAGGCTTCCAGAGTAACCTATTTCTCCATCTCGACCTACCATGGATACATCCCTTTGATCCATGTGGTCGCCCGACTAAGTGGGCAGCCGGCTCCCCCAGTAGACACGACACCAGACCATATTTCACCTGGACGAACTGCTTTTCCCACCTAGTCCTGTGGCCTCTCCACCTCCACAGGATCCTAAAAACGCATCCTTCGAGCTACGTCCCCCCACAGCTACTGCAATCTCCTACCACGACCCCCTCAACGGCTCCCGCGAACTCCGCCACCACTGAACCTCCTCTGATGCGGTCCCACCTAAACTACATCTAGCTGCCTCGATAGGTAGCTTATCTAGTTGGTGCTCCACCTAGCTAAGCCACCCCTAACTATCCATGCTTCCTCTATCGCTGGCGACCTCCACCAGTGTCCTTTCCCTGTCATGCTCTTCTTGTACCAACCAAAGTTTCCGCCTCCAACCGCCAACTTGTATTGTCTATGTCGTATGCCGCCATGGGTTCATATTCCCTTATCAAATCATAATTCACGAGGAATGAGAAACATTAAGGAAATGTAAAAAATCACATGAATGAAAAAATGGATAGATCTTGTCCTGGTTCATTTCGGCTTGAATTCGTTCATATTAGAAGGTTTATCAAAGAATAATCAATTGATAATCACCAAGATCTATCAACCCTTTAATACCTGCAAAGTTTATCTATCCCATAAGAATGATCGAACCACAGATCAACCTATTTGTGTGTTGGTCTGTAGTGTTCGTTGAAACTATGAAGGGAAAAGAAATCACAAAGATATTGACGTCCTACCTCGAGGATGGATTAGTCATTGATGAAGAATGGGGTTTTGTGTCGTCGTCGATCCACGATCTGCCATCCTTTATCACCAATAGAGAGCTCCATTCTCCTTGCCTCCAAGTAATTCTAGGTTTATGGAGATAACCTTTAATACCTCAAACATGTATTATTAATAAGGGAAACTTCTACTGCATCAATACCTAATATTTAATAAAATATTTTCATTAGATATTTTAATGAAATCTACGTACAAAACCCAACTTTCACCCTCAACCCATGCCAGTCAAGGTTAGACCCTCCCTAAGTTAGATTCATTGTTCTTGGTGCAATGATGCCCTTATAATTCTGATCCGAGAACCCATTTAGAAATTATTCCTATTAATAGAAGAAACTGCCCGCACAATTTATTTAAAACATAACATTATTCAACGAATCAATCTGAGCATACCGAGCCTTGTAATCTCACATCAGCTCAATGCGTTTTCTCAAAATTTTCCCAATTAACTTTTATAAATAAATTCAGGGAAATAAGAGTCATTAAAATACCCATCACAACCTAGTAGTATGTAGGTGGTGACAGATACAAATCACATACAACTGTATGCTTCATAAATTTAGTAATATAATGTTATCTGAAGTTTCTTGATTCAAATTTAAAATAAAGAGTTAAGAAAAAATTGATTACCCCAGGTAAGGTATGTAGTTGGGGGGGATGGCTAGCCTTAAATAAATTAGGATCATTAGGTTCATTTATGGTTCTTTTCACCACCGCTGTTCTGCATTGATCCTTTCTAATACCTTGGTTTTCCAAAGGAGACACCAAAATAATATCTTTTAGTGAGTCTATTTGTATCCAAAATATTCTCACCATATTATATGTATCTTCATGTGGTTTTATATTCTTGAAATATATCCAAGGAGAGACTCTAAAACCTAATCCTATAACACAACCATACTTTTTAGGCCACTTAAAAGCTATTGAAAGTATCTTTTCTTCTAGTACAGTCATTTATGATTCTTGTTTCTAAAATATATAAAACAATATGAACTTAAATATAAATATTTATGAAATATTTTTATAAATAATAACTAATTAAAATTATTTCATACCTACACTTGCTTCCCATACTATTTTTTTGCTTTCATCAACTAATTTACCCTCCTTATTTATAGGATCCTCATTCCATGACACATAACATAGGATGGAAGTGGATTTAGATCTTGATTCATTAATCTACATATTAATAAAGGAACATATTTTGTTTCATATCATTTAATAATTAAAATATTATTGTTAATTTAAACTATATACCAATTTTTTCTTTAATGAAGTGTACCCCATCCTTGCATTGTGATTGGGGTACATTGGTTTTGATGCATGTTATTTATTTTAAGAACACTTTTTCTATTTCAAAAATTAAAAAATTTCAATCAAGTTGGATAAAATAAATAATTTCATATAATATATTATCTACTACAATCCACCTGAAATGATTTCTCATTACGATGATTGATGAAAGTAGTCCATGTTTCCTACTTTATAATGTGTGTATAACTACGTTGTGGGTGGGGATTTTTTCCCCTTAGCATCTCTATGATGTAACTTATTAAGAAGAATCCAAAATCCTCTATGGGATTTTACAATGGCCATTAATAAAAATTTCTTTTGGAAATATTCTAATATAAACGAAGTTTACAAGGATTAATGAAAATTAAATCTGTGTTTCATTATATAAATCTTCACAAAAAATAGAGAAAGTATTTTGTAACATTACCATTATATATTTCCCAAATATTTCCTTCATTATAGGTTAGATGCAGCACCATTAATCAATATCAATATGCACATTAATCCTCATCATGATCAAAAGATAACTAATGAGTGTTGACCTGTTGGGGTCAATAGGTTGGGTATGTTGATTCCAACCAACCTAAAATTCTATACCCTAACTTCTTGACTAGATAACCTTATTCACTATTGTGATGCTTCATCATTGTTTTTTTCATCAACATGATGATTATCTACTAATAATTATATAGTTTCATCATTAACAGTCTATTCTTCCTTGAGATTGGAAACACCATCATGTGCAAAATACATTTTATGCATGAGTAGTTAAACATTTAATTTGTCTTGAATACCAACAATACAATATGATCCATGCATGAAGTACACATTTTTATACATATTTCATGAAAATTGTTACATTTTTGAAAAAATATATAATAATTCAATACTTCAGTACAACAAAACTTCACAAACTTTATTTAATCTGTCCTCAGACACTAATTTCCTTCCATCTCTTGATGATGGATTGGACTCCCTCTTTAAAAATCGCCTTCCTACCATCATTTTGGTTCCAAAGTTCCTTGATGACATTCCTACGAAAGTTTTATTTTATCATTTTGTTGTTTTATAATTATCTCCCATTTTTTTTGGACATCCACATATGTTTCTTGAACTACTCCAACCAAAATTCATCCCATACGGTGTACTGGTGATAAATTTGGAATACTACATCTCAGAGTAGTTCAAGCAACATATAAGAGATGGGGGATGAGTCTCCAACAAAAAAAATTAAATAATAACTCTTCATAAGATGAAATTAGAGTTTCTAATGAGGTTCAAAAATAACATAAATGCAATTTTAATTATGGATTTTAACAAATTAAATTACAAAAATGAAGGACTAAATATTCAAATCCACATTAATACCACTTGTAATCATTTACTTCCACTCACAAACTTGTATTGTTTACCAATTACCCTAAAATGTTTCTTTTTCTAATTAGTATTTATACGAGATACAAAATCGTGGTGGAATTAGTGTGAGGTGGATGGGAGAGATTGAAAACCAACACATTCTCCAAGCATCCAAGAGAAAGTATCCTGAAGATGATGCCAAAAACAAGTCTAGATAGCTATGATCATTTTGGGAGGAGTACCTCTGAGAGTCAGATTTAATGATTTTAAATTTATCTAGTTTTAAGGTGAATAGAATAAAAAGGTGTATTAGGCATGTTTTTTTTCACAAAAAATGAACAACATGAGTATTTTAAATATGTTTCTCATCGTAGTAGTATTCTCATTCAGGTATGCTTAACTGCAGAGTTCTGAGAGTATCCAATGTGACTGCACTCAAAATAAAAGTAATTTTTGATGAGGTATTGTCAAAAGTAACCAAGTTAGTATTATAAGAAAATCCATACCATGAAACAAAAAAACCATTCATTATGTTTTTATTAACTCTTTGTGTTCTCAGGAATTAATAAATAAGGAGTATTAATGGCTGAAAGAGTTGAAGAGTGAGTTGGGGGATGAGGTATTCAAAGCCATGTCTACAACATTGATGGATATTAGTGAATAAAATTAGAGTGGGAGGTATTTCATCATGGAAATATTGAACCACAGTGATGGGATGGATTCTAGTTTGAAAGAGGGATTCAAATCCATCATCAAGAGATAGAAGGAAATCAAGCATACAAGGACAAATTAAATAAATTAAGTGAAGGTTAGTTGTACTGTAGTATAGGATTATTAGGTCTCTGTTCAAGACAACAAAATTTTTTATAGAATATTCATGAAATTGTAGTCTTTTAGGAATGTAGTGTATTATATTTTATATATATATTATCAAAATGAATGCTTATCTACAAAACATTATTTTTAAAACCCGTGCTCCTTTTTTTTGAAATGTTATTTATGTTTCTTATAACTATTATGTGTTGTATGCTTATTTCACAATAACAGATGAAGATGTAGTTCACAGTGGTCTTGTATGAAATTGGAATGAGTTTATAGAGTAGGGGTGGAATTTTGTATGATTAGGTATGTGAGTGGGAGATAGATATTGCGGATCTCATGATTTTAAAAGATTTTGGTTTCCTTTTGGATCCCTAATGGTATTATGCATTGGGATTTATCAGCATAAAAATAGTCTGAAATATTCATGCCAACATCACAATAAATATTTTTGGATAATTTTCAACCCAAAAGGCATGATTATGTACTAATATGACCATATCATCTTCAAAACATGCTCAGGTCTAACTCATAGTTGATTATCCCCATTTCATAATTTGATATTTGAAAACCATTTTATTACATTCAATCGATCAAAAAAAATCACGAATTCTTGGAAAATGAAAGTATTCCATAATAGTTACTCTATCAAAAATTTGATGCTCTATATAAAAATTTATACATAAATCACTATTCATAGTAAAGAGGAATAGATCTCTCTATGGTGTGATACCGGTTCCAATGAATCCATTACAATTACTCTATTCCATCTATATTTTTATCTCTAAAAATTTAGAAATTCATCACTATTACTTTAATTTTTTTTTACCCTTATAATTAAAAAAAATCTATTCACTGAAATCCTAAATTTATTATTATGATATGTTACCATAAAATATTAGTGTAACCATAGATACTATATGTTCCTATCATTGAAAATTATAAAACATAGCTTGATGTAGATCTATAATTACTTTTAGGACATGAGGATCAGTATAAGTTCTAGAATACAGAGGATGTTCATTAGATCCTTCCTATGGTGATCATGGGGTTAGAGTGGTGACATATTAAATATTAATGTAGGGATTCAAAAAAAATCCTTTCTAAAAAAAAAATCTTTCATAAATAGCTGTAAAATAATCTATATTAAATGCGAACCCCCTACCCCTCTCTCTCGTTAATTTTATTTTTAATAAGTATTTTCAAAATTTAAATATAATTTAAAATATTTTAGATGAATTATTTTAAATATATGTATGAAACAACTAACTAATAATATCAATAAATGGGGTAACTAAATAAACTCAATTAACTAATAAGTTATATAAACCTAATCATCCCTAATAAGTAAATAAGAATACACTATTTATTTTTTATTCATGTTTCTACTAATATATATTTATAATTGATTATATAAAAAGAATTAAACAAAGACACATAAGAACATGAAATTTCATATATTCTGACTAATTCATACCTACCAACCCATAAATAAGAGGCATGACACTCGAGAAGACAGGCCAAGGAAAAAAAATAAACAAAAAACAACATAGACTTCATATGGTAACTAAAGTATCCAACATAATAATGATATTAATACATATTTATGGATTAATTATTATGCATAGAAAGTTTTTTATTTTTAATATAATTAATAAAAATATCCCTTGTTTCACTCTAAATTTATTTTGTAACATTTTTGACCTAGTATATCCAAATAGTTCCAAATTTTGGCCAGCACATCACCTTAGACTATAATGGATCAGGTATTTATAGAATAATGAATTTTTATATCTATTGATATTTATGAATAAGATATTAATTTTACATTAAAGGATAATTTTTTTCCAATATCATACTCAACACACAACAATATGTTTCTCCGGAATCTTACGTTGCACACAAGTTTGAGTGATAAAAAATATAATTCAATAATAATATTATTATTTTAAATGGTAGTTAACACCTAAACATTGGAATGAAAGGATTGAATAATATAAAATGAACCTTTAAATATTATTTAAACATGTTTAAATAATTATTCATTGGATACAAAATTTATTATAATGAAAATAAAAACTAATTGAATATAAAGGATGTGTTTTAATGAAAATGTATTTAAAAGAGAATAATTGTGTTTATAAAATCAAATAACTACGTATGTGTTTTTATTTAATGAAAAATATATTTTATATATTCAATATAATATTTTAATTTCATCTTATATTTTTTCTAGATATGATATAAGAACAAATTCAATTTTTTGAATAAAAGAAGTATTTTTCTAAAAATGCAGTTTTACCGCTTTTTGATGGAGAAAACCTTTTTAAATATAGTTTTTGTCACTTTTATATGTTCTATTTGAAAAAATAAATTTTTTATTAATAATAGGAACATAGAATATTACTTTGGATAAATTGTTGATATTTTTCTGATAACTATCATGTTTTGATGAATTGTAAAAATACAATAAATTTTAATTGAAAACAACATTTTAAATTGAGATAATTTTTATGGTTAAATAAGATTATATAATTTTTTTAAAGTAAAAATTGAATATAGTTTTATCATTTAATCTATTTTTTTCATTAAAATTAATTTCATATCAAAATTGTACATAAACACATGTCAATCATTTGGTAGTTTTTATTTTTTAAAAACACGCATTCTGGTTTTGACAATGAGAATTAATTTTAAATTAGTTAAAAAAATTTATGTGTTTTGAATTTTTAAAAATGGATTCTATATTTGGAATCATAAGGTCCAAATTGTGTAAATAGTTATCATTTATTTTTGGACATTATGAATAGTGAAATCAATAATTTTTTTATTTACCATGGTTAAAGGGAACATTGAGTAAATAAGGGTAAAACAAATAATATTATAATAATATAAAACTACCCTAAAATACATCTTAATCCTATTGGATGATATATATTCTACCATGATAATCATTAGGTCTAACTTTTGGCATTAAGGAGCCACTTGGGCATGCAAATGACATTTTATGATTTTTAATTTAAAGAAATGGGAAATATAACAAAAACATGTATCTTTTAATATATTTTTTGATATGGGGTTATATAAGTGATATATTAGAATATAAATATTTATTTGATATATAAACAGATTTAATAGATCATGATAGTTTTTTTTGTAATTTTTAGACATTAAATAAATACATTTAATTATGACACAATGATGATGCACTTATTACTTCATTAATAATGGATTCAAATAAATAATATTATAAATATTAAAAGGAATCCAATTTGATTATTTTGTTTCCAACCATGAATTTTATAAAATAATATGACATTTCATATTTTTATTAATGATTATTTAGAATGAATCAAGTTTTTATGGATTTTTAAAATGTCGTTATATGAATAGTGTCAAAATTGACATAATTCATATGTTCAAATATAAAATATTTTATTAAATGTTATAAAATTCCAAAAACTATAATATTCATCCAAATGGTTATTATAGGTCTAAAAGTTTATTAATGACTCTTTCATTGGAAATGTTTCATTTTTTGGTAACTATTTTGTTTCTCAAAGTGTTAAATGCTTGATAAAAAAGTAAGATTAAAAAATGGTTAAATAAAACAAATAAGGATTAAAAAAGTGTCTAAAACCTATTTAATTATAATTTGACGATTTTATTTAGACATATAGTTATCTTATCTTCTAATTAACTATATTTGGAATAATATTTAATCAAAATAGAATTTATAATAAATTAATATTTCAAGACTTTCCTAAAGTTCTCCTCCTCCCTCTTATAAAAGGCCACCACCTATACCCATTTACTCACATCTCTCAATCCCATTGGGCTGACCAAATTATGCTAAAATAATCTTTCAACATCCCTACCATCCTCATATAATCCTTTCCTTAGGCAGAAAAAAATTCATGAAATCCTTTTGGCTTAAATCAAAAGAAGTTACCTGATTTAGAGGTAACGTCTTCTGTCAAGTTCCTTTTCTTTATTTTTATTCTCCACTACCTATGATATTATTTTTAATTTATTACATAAAAAATCATCCTCAATATACTATGATGTTTTTATGATAATAATTCTAACTACACTTACATACACCTCCATTGAATGGATACGAACATACTGTTTCCGTGTACAACGAACTACTGCCCCACGAAATGATGATTGTTCAATTTTCTCCTACCACCTGTGATGGTGGAAATTATGATGGTAATTTATTTTTATATGATATATATTATATTTATATTGTCTCTATTCATCAATTATTTTTATATACAACATACCTTTATGCTTTTCATAATGTGTAAATATGATAATTTCATTTGAGGAAGTGCGAACTACCTCGCCCTCCAAGTGATATGACTCGTTCATGCCATACATGGAACGTATAAAGGATGAAGTTAATAAAAATATGTAACATTTTTAAAATATATATCATACTATAATTATAACATACCTATGCATCATTTATTTTTCATTCCATTAATTTGACAAAGAAATGAAAGTAGCATTCGTGCGTACATACAACCTACCGTCTCCATGAATGGTGCATTTCATTTCTTATCACCAAATGTTATAGACTATTATAAATAAATATATAATGGATACATATGATATTTAAACCTTTAATATCATTTTTTAGATGATGTAATTTTGAATACATGGACAATTTATATCAAAATAAGATCATTTTCAACTCAAATACCAAATATCAACAAAAGGACCGATATTAACATAAATAACTATATAATTTTTATGACATGGTAATAAGTAATATAAAAGTAATAATTAACTTTAATTTTTTTTAATCAAGTAGAAATTAACCTACGTTAATTATTCAGGAATATAAAGAATGAACAAGACAAGTCAGACTCAAGGTAAGGGAACTTCTTAACCCAATTTCCATTCTTTGGGATGATCTTCTACTTCTTGGTTACATTGTTATATGAATATTTGAGAAATTAATTTCGATATATTATCTAGTATTTATAATTGATTTATTTGGATTTATAGTGAATACACATAATCTATCTATTTCATAAAAAACGATCTTCGTAAGGGAATTTCTAAACTCAATTTCCACTCATTAGGTTTTTAGCATAATTCGTTTATTATACTATGCCAAGATTATGGGTGGAATCCATGTTTATTTATTTATGTTTTAATTTCCAATTCCCTATGTGTGGATATACTTTTACTACACATAATCACCCCATTTATAAATTCTTACCTCATTTATTCAAACTTTGTAAGGGAAATCTTTACTCAATTTCCATTCATTGTGTTAAATATCCAAGTCATTGGTTTAGTTTTTCCACGAATATGTGTTTACAACCTCTGATTCATTTACACTTAATATCCACTTATATTGGGTGTAATTATATTTGTCACACATAATTATCTCATTTATTTATCCTTAGTCTAATGACACGATCTTTGTAAGTGATTTCATCTCAATTTTCATTCTATTGAGACTTATTTGTTGTTATACACCAATTAATTTTTATATTGTGTATGTATTTCCCTTTAACATATTATATCATGAATATTCACACTCTCATGATATTATATGTTGTGATTAATTTTATTCCTTAATGATTTTTATTCATGTGTTTCTCAAGTGGTAAGGGACTCTTTAACCAAGACATCATTTTAAATGTTTTAATTATTTATTCACTTAAAACCTTTTATTTCATGTCAATGATTTTAAAATAATTTTTAAGAATTTATTAATATAGATATTAATGTTTTAAAATGATAATTTATTTAAAAAGTTTAAATTTGTTATGGGAAACTTTGATTCAAAGTCTCTTTATTTAATATTTTAAATGGGTTTACAAATGGGTTGAGTATTTCTATGATCTATTATGGTTGGAGTTTGGAAATTTTATTTTTTACTTTATGATTATTTTATATGTTATGATTATTAAATGGTACTTGGAAATTTGATGGGTGTTTACGTGATAAACCAATATGGGTGGTTACATGATAAACCAAAGATAAGTGGTTATATGATAAACCATGGATGGGTGATTAAGTTATAACCTCCAATGCATTGGGTATGGAAGTCGGTTGTATGACTATTCCATTTAGTGTTATGTGTGGATATAGACCATATGGTTATTCTATTAAAGTATGTTTATGTCCCAAGTTACCTTCATATATTTTATGCTGCTTTCTATGGGATTTATGATAATCTTTTGGTTAGAAAAAGGGAAATCAATGAGATTATATTCAGTGAAGTGTTTTTTCTAATTTCTAAAGGTGAAATGTATTACTTTAAAATAAAGTATTCATGGTTTACATGTTTTTGAAAAACTAATAGATTTCATTTTTTATGAATCCCTTACTGAGATTTTTATGCTCATCTTAAGGTTTTGAAATGTTTTTCATAGGGTTTAAGGAAGGATAAGGGAAAGGGAGAATTCAAGAATATATTTATTGAGGAAAGAATTATTGTTTTTAAGGAGTTTTATTGTTGTGAAAAAAATTGGATAGAGTATAAGTGTCTACTATGTAATATATTAGATGTAATGTAATATTTATTGCCTAATTTTTTAAAAATCTAAACCTAAAAAATACCCTTAATGTGAATTCTTGACTTAACTCAAGATTATGTAATGTTTAAGGTTGGGTCCTTATAGTTGGTATTAATGGTCCGTTTAGAAAAATTTAGGGATTATGATTTTTTATTAAGAGTTCGGGATATAATTATGGGTCTATAATTTTCTAGTTTATCATAAGATCAGTATACTATAAATCCTTTTAGAGGCTTATGTTATGAAATTTCAAGGTGATTAACGACATTTCTGGAGACATTCACTTTTAAGGAAATTATGGGTTATTAGTTTTGGGATGAAAAATGTGAGGTATAAAATAACCTTTGAGGTTAAAATATGTTATGGTCATTTTTGAGTATTTTATCTCATTTTGTTAATGTTATTAGAATTATAAAGTTTTTGAAAAAGAAAACACATAGACCATGTGAAAACTCATCGTGTCAGACAAAGCTATGAGAATCAAACTCACAACCAAGGTACGACTTTGATTTATTGACTACCGCTAGCCTATGTGAAGTCCCTAGTTAGTATGACCTATTATTTTTAGTGAAAATATTATATGGATCAAAGAATAAGTTGATTTTTGGAGCTCATGTTTTATCAAATTTATATCATTGTATAGAATAATGATTTTGTGATTAAGTTATAAATGTTATTTTGGAAGATGTTCACTATTTTGGGAACCCTATATGCCTAATAAAAATAGAATACTATGATATTTTATTCGAGGATTAATGGTTGAATTTTATTTTGAAAGAATATATGTTTTTATTATGGACTTATAGTGATTTGGGTTATTTATTGATGTGATTAACCTATTTTGGAGAATATGTAATTAGTTTAACATATTTTTAAGTATCAGACTTTAAGAGTAGAAGATCTTATTTGGAGATAAATGCTAAGATTTATCGTGGAAGACTATATGATCAAATCCTTCTAAATTTTAAGTTTTGATTTTTTAGTTTAGATTATTCTTTTTGAGGAATTATATGGACAATTATTTTTTTAATGGTATTTTTTGAAATTTGGGGTATTTTTTGTTGAATTTTGGATATTAAGATTAGTATTTCTTTTTATAAAGGATTATTCTTTTTGGGGGATTATCTGATATTGTACTAACCATTTTGGTTTTGGATAATGTATAAAGATAAGGAAAATATATGGTTCCTCTTTTATGGATCATTTGAATCTCTAGAATTTTATTCTAGCACTTCATGTGTCACCAGGTTATATGGAATAATCATTGTTTAGAGAAAATACGAGTTTGGGGTAGATATTTATTAAAGGATAAACTCTACTTTACAAGTAAGTATGTTCCCTTATATTATTAGAAAATAACATAAATAAATTCCTCATATTTATTAAAATGATCTTAAAACAAAAACATTTTCCATTTAATTTTCCAACTATTAAATCAAAGATCATTTAACCCATCATAGGTTTGTGTTTTTCTAGTTGTTAACTTTATCCTGATCATGTTTTCTTTCACTATCCATCAGAAATAGACACTTATTTTTTCTTCTATATCCATGTTTTCCTAAATGGAACTGAAGTATATGTTATCTAGGGTGACCTTTGTACTTATATTTCTGTCATTTTAAATTGATAGTTTTAATGACTATTTTTATGTGGGATTTTCAATGAAGTTTCTGAGCCAAAATTTAAAATTACGAGGACGAAATTTCCAAAAGGGGGACTGATATAATGACCCAAGTATTTATAAAATAATAAAATTTGATATCTATTAATATTTATTAATAAGATATTAATTTTATGTTAAAGTATACACTTTTCCTGATAGGTTAATTAACACACAACAATAGGTTTCTCCAAAATCTTACGTTGCTAACATGTTTAAGTTATACCGGAAAATAATACAATAATAATAATATTATTTTAAATGGTAGTTAATGCCTATCTATTGGAATGAAGGGAATGAATAATATCAACTTAATTTTTAAATATTATTTACACATGTTTAAATAATGATTCATTGGTTACACAATTTATCAAAAATGGAAACAAAAATGAATTGATTATAAAGGATGTGTTTTTAGGAAAACTTATTTAAAAGAGAATAATTGTGTTTATAAAATCATATCACTATTTATGGATTTTTATTTAATAAAAAATATATTTTTTGTATTCAATTTAATGTTTTGAATTCATCTTATATGTTTTTTAGATATGATATAAGAACAAATTCATTTTTTGGATAAAAGAAATATTTTTCTAAAAATGTTGTATTATAACCTTTTGATAGGGAACCCTTTTTAAATATAGTTTTTAACACTTTTATATGTTTTATTTGACAAAATAAATTTCTTCATTAGAAGAGTAATATAAAAATTTACTTTGGATGAATTTTTGATATTTTTCTGATAACATTCATATTTTGAGGAATAGTAAGAATATGCTAAATTCAATTGAAAACCACTTTTTCCATCAGGATAATTTTTATAGTTATATCTTATTATTTTATGGTTTTAAAGAAAAAATGGATTATATTTTTATCATTTAATCCATGTTTGGTCAAAATAAATAATTTCATATTGAAATTGGACATAAAAACATGTCAATCTTTTGGAAGTTTTTACTTCTTAAAAACACGCATTCTAGTTTTGACAATGTGAATTATTTTTAAATTAATTACTAAATTTTATGTGTTTTGAATTTGAAAAAATGGATTAAATATTTGGAATAATAAGGTCTGAATTTTTTAAATAGGTACCTTTTATTTTTGGACATTATGAATAGTAACTTCATCAATTATTTTTAATTACCATGGTTAAAGGGTAAATTAATTAAATAAGGGTAAAAAATAATATTATAATAATATAAAACTACCCTAAGACGTGTCATAATATTATTATATGATATATTTATAGCAATCAGAATCTGTAGGCTTAACATTTTGGATTTGGGATCCACTTGGGTGTGAAAATGACATTTTTTGATTTTTAATTTAAAGAAAAGGGAAATATAACATAAACATATATCTTTTAATGATTTTTTAATATGGGGTTATATAAGTGATATATTGAACTATAAATATTTATTGGGAATATAAAAATATTTCCTACTTCATGATAGTTGATTTATAATATTTAGACATTAAAATAATAAATTTAATAATGACACAATGATGATGCAATGTTTGTTTCATTAATAAAGGATTCAAATAAATGATATTATAAATATTAAAATAAATGTAATTTGATTATTTTTATTCTATCCACAAATTTTATGGATTAATATTATTTTATTTTGACTTATAATCATCTTATATTTTAACTAACTGAATGTTTACTCTTTTTTAATCAAAATTGAATTTATAATAAATTAATATTTCAATACTTTCCTAAAGTTTTCCTCCATCCTCTTATAAAAGTCCACCACCTCTACCCATTTACTCACACCTCTCAAGACCCTTGGATCATTCAACTTCTACTCAATTAATCTTCCAAAATCCATATCTTACTCCTTGAATCCTTACTTTGGGTAGAAGGAAGTTCAAGAAAGCCTTTTGGCTCAAATCAAAAGTAGTTACCCGATTTAGAGGTAACGTATTCTCTCAATTTCCTTTCCTTTATTTTTATTCTCCACTCCCTATAATCTTATTATTCATTGATTACATAACAAAAAAATATCATAAATATATTATAATGTTATTATGTGAATTATTTTAACTAAACTTACACACACCTCTATTTAATTGATACAAACATATTGTTTCTGTGTACGGAAAACTACTACCTCATGAAACGATGATTGTTCGATTTTCTCCTACCATCTCTCATGGTGGAAATTATGATGGAATTGTATTTATATATGATATATATTATATTTATATTATCTCTATTATTCTGTAATTTTTATTTACATCATACCTTTATTCTTTCCATAATGTGTAAATACAATAATTTCATTTGAGGAAGTGCAAACTACCACCCCCTCCAAGTGATATGACCCATTCATACCATAAATGGAAGGTTTAAATGATGGATTTAATGAAAATATGTAACATAAGTAAAATTTATATTATACTGGAAATATAACATACCTTTGAATCATTTATTTTTCAGTCCATTAATATAACAACAGAATGAAAGTAGTGTTCATGCGTATGTACGCCCTACCGTCTCCATGAACGGTGCACTTTATTTCTTATATCCAAATGTTATGAACAATTATAAATAAATATATAATGGATATATATTATATTTAAGTTATTAATATAATTATTGAGATGATTCAATTTTGATTACATGGACAATGTATATCAAAACCAGTTCATTTTCGACTCAAGTACCAAAAATCAACAAAACGACCGATATTAACTTAAATAATTATGTAATTTTTATAACATTGTAATACATAATATAAAAGGAATAATGAAATTTAAAATTTTCTGAATAAAGTAGAAATTAACCTATGTTTATTTTTCATCAACATTAATAAGGAATGAGACAAGTCAGACTCAAGGTAAGGGAACTTCTTAACTAAATTTCCAATCTTTTGGTTGATCTTCTACCTCTTGATTTTGTCGTTCTATGAATATGTGAGAAACAAATTTTTATATATTATCTAGTATTTATAATTTATTTATGTGTATTTATAGTGAATACAAAAAATCAATCTATTTGAAAAAAATGATCTTTGTAAGGGAATTTCAAAACTCAATTTCAACTCATTAGGTTTTACGCATACTTAGTTGATTATACTATGATAAGATTATGGGTGGAATACATGTTTATTTATTTGTGTTTTTATTTCAAATTCCCTTTGTCTGGATATACTTTCTCTACACATAATCATCCCATTGGTAAATTGTTACATCATTTATATGAATTTTGTATGGGAAATCTTAACTCAATTTGTATTCATTGAGTTAAATATACATGTCATTGGTTTTGTTCTTCCAAAAATATGTGTGAATGATATATGATTTTTTTACACTAAATATCCACATATTTTGGGTGTATTTATATTTTTCACAAATAATTATGCCATTAATTTATCCTTAATCTAAGGATACGATTTTTGTAAGGTATTTCATCTCAATTTAAATTTCCTTGAAACTTATTGGTTTTTATACACCAATTCATTTTTATATGGTGTATATAATGCCCTTGAAAATATTATATCATGAATCTTATTACTCTCATGATATTATATGTTTTTTAATTTTATTTCTTAATTATTTTTATTCATGTGTTTCTCAAGTGGTAAGGTTCTCTTTAACTAAAACATTATTTTAAATGTTTTAAAGATTTATTCATTTAAAACATTCTATTTCATGTCAGTGTTTTAAAAATAATTTTTAAGAATTTATTTACATGTATATGAATGTTTTAAAATGACAATTTATTTAAAAAGTTTCAAATTGTTATTGGACACTTTGATTAAAGTATCTTTATTAAATATTTTAAATGGTTTTAGAAATGGGTTGAATATTTTTTATGATCTATTGTGGTTGGAGTGTGGAAATGTTAATTTTCCTTTATGTTTGTTTTATGTGTTATTATTATTTAATAGTTCATAGAAATTTTATGGGTGGTTATGTGATAAACCAAGATGGGTGGTTACGTGATAAACCAAAGATGAGTGGTTCCAAGATAAACCAAGGATGGGTGGTTATGATATAACGAACAATGCATTGGGTATGGAAGTCAGCTGTATGGCTATTCCATTTAGTGATATGTTTGGAAGTCAACCGTATGGTCATTCTATTCAAGTATTTTAATTTTCCAAGTTAGCTTTATATGTTTTAATTGCTTTCTAGGGGATTTATGCTAATCTTTTGGTTACAAAAAGGGAATGAAATGGGCTTATATTTAGTGAAGTGTTTTTGCTACTTCATAAAGGTGAAATGTATTACATTATGATAAATTATTCATGGATTAATTTTTTTTTGAAAAACCAATTATTTTTGTTATTTATGTATCAATTACTGAGCTTTTTATGCTCATCCCAAGGGTTTGAAATGTTTTTCATAGGGTATAAGTAAGGATTAGAGAAAGTAAGGATTCAAGAAGATTTTTATCAAGAAAATAATTACAGTGTTCTAAATAGTTTTATTGTTGTGAAAATATTTGATAGATTAGAAGTGACTACTTTGTAATATTTGACTTGTATTGTAATATTTATGGCATAATTCTCTAAAACTCTATACCTGAAAAGATCCTCAATGTAAATTCTTGACTTAACTCGAGATTATGTAATGTTTAATGATGCGTCCTTATACAGACACACTTCCCAATCAATAAAGTAATATGTCAATGATAAGGGATATAGGTAACATGTTTGAGAAATGGTTTAGCCTCTTAAATTTTTAATTAAACTCAATTTGATCATGCTATAAATCTAGAATTACCTTTGCAGTAGAATGTGGTGCAAAATCTATTTTATTTATCCATATAGGCCCATGCACATATGTTTACTGAACATACCATAAGAATAAATCCTTCTATTTATTCGAAACCACTATCAATAGAAGAAAAATATAAAATAGAACCACTAGTTATATTTCATTGGAAAAGATATGAGATATATGGTTCTTCATTGTTAAGAATAGTGAAAAAAGAAAAAACAGAGAACCCAAAAAATCAAATAATGATAGAGTAATAGTAGAGAATGACATATATTGGATTTTATGCATGATTCATCTGTGGGAATATAGAGGATTCATTCTGGTAGCATTGGAGTTCCATGAGATATTGAGATTCAAGATTGACTGAGTTGCGGTTAGGGTTCTTTTAAATAGACTGGGGACACTTTTAATAGAGCTTTAATAAAAGCACTGATAATGATCCATTTTATTAGCTTTAAATTGATAAGCACTGAAAAAAGGGATATTTATCAGTGCTAAAAAATACTGATAAAAATAATCTTTATCAGCGTTAACATTTTAACACTGATAAATATTTCTTTTAACAACAATTTTTTAGTGCTGAAAAAGATTGATCTTTATTAGTGCTAAATAAGTACTCATAAATATTCCTTTTATTAGCGCTAAATCTTTAGCATTGATAAAGGATTTATAATTATAACCATTCAAATAAATTTATTATAATTTTAAAACTATTTAAATATATATAATTATTTATTTATAACTATGTAAATAGTAATTTATTTTTTTTATTTATTTTTTATAATTATAAATATATAAATTTATATGTAGTGACTCAGGTTTTTGGCCTTGTCAGACTTTGGAATATTTCTACGAATAATTCTAGAGCTAGGCGCGAAGATGACGTGCGATTCCGAGGCCCGGTGTGCCCGAAATTAATTTTATAAAAATATAAAGTATTTTTATACTATGAACATGGAAGAGGTGTGATATATCCTAAACAGTAGCTCAGAAAGAGAATCTGAGGGCATGGTTGTGTCCAGAATGTGCCGTTTACCCTAGGCGAGGTGTAAACATCGCGGGCGCTGGACTGCTGTGGAAAACGCCACCAGGGCCTTTTCGTAAATAAGTAGAAATGCTGGCTTACGAGCGTCGGCTCGAATAACTTTTGAATGGAGTCTCAGATGTAAATTCCGAGTCCGCCGTTGCGTTCAGAACGACGCGTTTACCCTAGGGGTGACCTTACCTTTGTTTGCATTGGGCGTCGGGTTCGAGGAGGGTGTGGCGCCGGCGGGCGACATATATTTTTCTAAAACAGAAATAAATATCAGCACCCCCCCCTTTCCTCATTCCTCTCGGCGTTCTTCGCCATTCTTCGTTGCCGAACCGCCGAATCGAGTAAACAAAGCGCCCACGAGCTCAGATTTCGACGGCGGACGTTCCAGGAGCGTGCGACAGAAGCTCTGGAGCACGGATCTAAGGCAGAACGTCAACGTTTCGCCCGCGAGGTAGGCAGTTTGAGTTTTGAAATCCCGGACCCCATTTATTTGTTGTTTTTCTTCAAAACGTTATAAGGGTGGTATAGTTTGGGTCCTGAGGTTTCCGAAACATGTTTCGGATCTGATTTTGGAGCACTGGGGTGCTCCAAGGGGTCCCCAGAAGTTTTCCGGCGGAAATCCCAGAATCCGGCGAGCCACGGCGGTGGTGCGGCGGTCACGCGGTGGTTTCTGGCGATGGCAGTGGCGGCACGGCGGAATCCGGCGGCGACGCGGTGGTTTCCGGCGAGGCTGGCGGTGGTCCGGTCAGGATTTTCTGGGGGTTCTTTAAACCCCTGTAACTCACAAACTGTAACTCTGATTTGCAATCCATTTAGGATGACGCATTCCTTGCATTGAGACAGACCTTTTGAACTCACTTTGAGAATTTTGTGCATCGGGATTTTGGCCCGGGAGCTTGAAACGTCGAATAAAATAATAATATTTTATTACTATTCGACTTGGGGCCGTTGTATCTTCTACCCGGAGCATCCGATTGATGCGCTGTCAGTGGCATTGAGGTTGTGATGGTACGATGGAATTTTCTTGTTGGTTTTCGGGTGTCGGGGCTGAGAATGGGGTGTGGGCCCCACGAGGCTGGGTTTTGGCATTTTCGGAGAAACACAACTTTTCCGCTGGGTGTCCGTTTTGGACGAGCGAGTAGTCGATCCTATGTGTTTTTCCAAGAGGATCGCAATGGTGTGATCTGTTCGATGTGTTTCAGGATCGAGGCATGGGACCCTCCCGATCTGGCCTTCGGTGAATAGTGTCGTTTTCAACGGGTGCCCGTTTCGGACGTGCGAGTAGTGGATCCTGTGTACTTTTCTGAGGGGATCGTCGTGGAGTGATCCGTTTGTTGATTTCCGGGATCATTGTGTGGGCCCCATATGGGCTAGTTGTGGTGAACAGTTCCTTTTCACCGGTTGTCCGTTTCGGGCGAGTAAACAGCCTATCCTACGTGTTTTTCCGCGTGAATCGCGATGGTGGCCTCAGTATCGGCGTTGGAGATGCGCGGTGTGGAGTTGTGGTGGGTCATTCGGGTTAGAAACGTTTTGACCAGCAGTTGTTGAGGGTACTCCCTTGGTTCATTCCTACGGGGGTTTGCACGGCATCACCACCCTAGTGTAGGCTTGTGATACTCTTGATGGGATGTTTAATCTGTTAGAGTTGTGGTATTCCTCCGGTGGGCCAGAGTGGGATCCTCTAGCATCGCTACCTTAGATCGGGTTCTTGGTATCGTTGGGACCGTTTATCCACGGGCGGTGATCCCCTATCTAGCTGGTTAACCTCGTAGGGTTATGGAATCATCGAGATTATGATCCCATACGTGGTGGTCCATACTCAATAGGGTTGTGGAATTTTCGGGTATACGATCCTCTACTCAGCATGAGGTGTATAATTGGGTTGTGGTATCGTTGGTTATGCGATCCCCTACTCAGCGCTTGGTTTTAGTAGGGTTGCAGCATCGTCGGTTCGATTCCATACATCGCGAGTTATATCAGATAGGGTTCTGGTATCATCATGACCACCTTTATATGGGTGATGATCCTCTATCTTAGTGATGTACTTCTGTCGAGATCCAGATCGGGTTGTGGTATCCCCCAGCGGATCTTGGGTGTGATCCCCTATCTATGAGAACTACGTATGCCAGATCGGGTCATGGTATCCCCTAGCGGACCCTCGGAGTGATCCCCTATCTGTGAGCTTCATATTCTAGAGTGCGTTCTGGTATCCCCTAGCAGACCCTAGGAGAGATCCCCTATCTGAGGGGTTTGGTGGTTATGTTGTTTCAGCGGGGTTTCCTTAGTGACGGTATCCGACGAGCGTGATCTCTCGGGTGAGCATCTGAGATGTTTGTGAGAAACTCGATGGAGTGTATCTCTCGGACGTCTGTCATCTGGGATGACAACGATTGTGGAGTGTGCTCTCCTGGTTGTGAACCGTTGGTGGTGAAGAGGTCGGTACCTCAGGTGACTTGTTGCGTGAGCTGAGTATATCTAGATTGTTCAAGGTGTATGTATGGGCATGCACCTGAGTTGAGCTGACTAGTTGTGTTTAGCCGAGGATGGTCACAAGATGGAGTTTCTCTCTTGTCTGGGTTCCCTATGGCTGGGGTGAGTGGACTGTTTCATTTCAGTTGCTCTCTTTTGTTTTGGCTTTTTGGGGTGCCTACTGAGTATGATTATACTCACTCATGCACGGGCTTTGACCGCACATGTTTGTGTCTTTTGAAGACCGCATGCCTTTCGACGGAGTCCCAGGAGGACCCAGGAAGGCAGAGCTTTGTGAGCAAGTCTGACCGGGGTGTTTACTGGAGCGGCGACGAGGGAGATTTCCGGTGGGTGTGTGGCAGCGTTCCCCTTCTTTAGAGCAGGTTGGACGCGCTTTGTGGTTTTCTTTTGGTGGGCCCTAATTTTCCCTTTTGAACTTTTGATGTACTCTGGTTGTGGGATAGTTGTTTTCATGCATTTTACTTTTCATTTTTACTTATCTCTACACTATTGCATGGAGATGTCTGTGGGTGTGTGTGTACAGGTACCTTAGGTTAATGACTCCCATGTGTGTGATAGCCTACTCAGCGCTAGTCGCCAGCCCCTGGACTATTGGTGGCGGGCTTGGGGAGTCGCGGCTCGAGCCCCGTTGTATCGGGTCGTGACAGAGTGGTATCAGAGCGGGTTCCACCTTTGATATCTCAGAGCGTAGCTGGTCTAGCTGTGAGTTTGGTTTGGGTTGCATAGTGGAAATGTTAGGGTGTTTCGAGCTCGGATTTCAGGCCAGAGACTTATGTGCTGGTGCGGATGCCGATGTATCCATACACTAGGACTCTAATAACCTGCCTTTCGACTCGGGACATTCGTACACTGGTCGCAGAGACTTAATGGTACAAGCATCATATAGGACTGGTTTTTTGGGTTTTTCCTTGTCCTACTTGAGTCAGCTCTCCAGATATACTCTTTGACTATGGAACATCTTGAATGTATTTTAGGATGCCTCCACGATGACATCCAGTGAGGGTTCTGCAATGGGATTTTGGTGATGATCCACCCAATGTAGAGGCTGTGGACCAGGCCGTAGGTTCTGAGGCTGGACCTCCAGGTGGTCCGCCAGTTGAGCCACCACCAGTCAAGCAGCTGGTTGTGCCGGTAGTGTAGGATGAGGTTGCGTGCAGGCTGAGTGCGCTGCACAAGTTCCAGAGGCAGTGACCTCTAAGGTTCCGAGGTGATCTAGACCCCCAGGAATCTAATGACTGGCTTGAGGCAGTCACTCGAGTTTTCCGCCTAGTGAGGACACCTCCAGATCAGATGGTGGTCCTAGCAGCGATCCTTCTGCATGGTTTGGCCGGGTGATGGTGGATTTTGGTGATGCAGTCCCATGGAGAGGGAATGCTCACATGGTCAGTGTTTGAGTGGCTCTTCCGGGAAGAGTTTTATCTGGTGATGCTAAGGTCAGTGCGGGTCCAGGAGCTTCTGCAGCTTCGACAGGAGGGCATGACCATGTCATTGTACTCAATGAGGTTTATATACCTGTCTCTCTATGCCCTGGATATGGTTCGAGACCCATTATTTAAGGCTCGGACCTTCGAGCAGGGCTTACGTAGGGACATCCGAGCAGGTGTGGTTTTCTTGTGCCTATGGACCTATGTTGGAGTGCTAGAGCAAGCATTAGTGGTGGAGAGCTTTCTGGCTGAGCAGATTCCCCCTATTTGTGTTGGACATGTGAGAGCTGATACGTTGGCATCTGGTAGCCGACAATAGGCTCAGGGGTCTGGACGTGGCCGATGTTTCAGGAGGTGACCCCAGGATGGAGGATCTGAGACTCAGGGCTCACAGGGCTCGCAGGCCAGTTTTGGTCAGCCGCAGGAGAGGCGGTGTTATGCTTGCGACGGTCGGGGAAATCTTGCTAGAGATTGTCCGACCTGTCGTGCTGCTGAGAAGGAGCCGGTCGATGGACCACCTTGGCAGAGGCATCGTCTCGAGAAAGGAGGTCTACAGGGCGATAGACATGGCAACGGAGCTGGTGCAGCAGGAGGCGGTGGTAGGCGGTATCAGATGCCACCACCCCCACCCCCTGGTGGTCCATGCCAAGCTCAGGGAGCTGGTGGCCGAGGGTGAGGAAAACTGCATGCCCTGGTGGCTGTTGACCCAGAGACTCCGCAGATGGATAGAGGTAAGCCTTGTGTCCTTTCTACTTTCTGCAGTTGTTTGATAAACACTATTTAGAAATACCCTTCCTTTCTGTTGCTTGCTTGATTTTTGTACAGGGCATTGGTAAGACCCTGGGTGGGTGTTGTTTGGCGTGCTTCGAATGCATAAGGAAGAGGGATCCTTCCCCCATCGAGACGCGTTTTTGTGACGCGATTCAAAACCATGCGGGCAAGTCAGTGCCACCCAAAGCGGATAGTATCAAGGTGTGGTGGATGAGTCCCTCTGACTTATGCGTTCGGGTAGAGGTGTTTATTGGTGAACTCGCTGGTGTAGGAGACCCAGTTGAGAGTCCAGTCGCTTTCCTTGTACTTAGGGCTTTTCAGGGATGAAAAGTTCTAAGGGGGGGAAGATGTAGCGACTCGGGTTTTTGGAACTTTCAGACTTTGGAATATTTCTACGAATAATTCCAGAGCTAGGAGCGAAGACGACGTGTGATTCCGAGGCCCGGTGTTCCCGGAATTAATTTATACTATGCACATGGTAAAGGTGTAATATCTCCTAAACGGTAGCTCAGAATGGGAATCTGAGGGCACGATTTCATTCAGAATGTGCCGTTTACCCTGGGCGAGGTGTAAACTTCGTGGGCGCTGGCCTGCTGTGGAAAACGCCACCAGGGGCATTTTCGTAAATAAGTGGAAAAGTTGTCTTACGAGCATCGGCTCGAATAACTAATGAACGGAGTCTCGAATGGAAATTTTGAGTCCGCCGTTGCATTCAGAACGACGCGTTTACCCTAGGGGTGACCTTACCTTTGTTTGCATTGGGCATCGGGTTTGAGGCAGGTTTGGCACCGGCGGGCGGCATATATTTTTCTAAAATAGAAATAAATATCAGCACCCCCCCCCTTTCCTCATCCCTCTTGGCATTCTTTGCCGTTCTTCGCCGCCGATCCGCCGAATCGAGCAAACGAAGCACCCACGAGCTCGGATTTCGACGGCGGACGTTCCAGGAGCGGGCGGCGGAAGCTCTGGAGCGCGGATCTAAGGCAGAACATCGGCGTTTCGCTCGTGAGGTAGGCAGTTTGAGTTTTGAAATCCTAGACCTCGTTTATTTGTTGTTTTTCTTCAAATATTTATAAGGGTTGTATAGTTCGGGTCCTGAGATTTCCGAAATATGTTTCAGATCTGATTTTGGAGCACCGGGGTGCTCCCGGGGGTCCCCGGAAGTTTTCCGGCGGAAATCCCGAAATCCGGCGGTGGCCATGGCGGAATCCGGTGAGGCGCAGCAGCGGCGCGGTGGTTTCCGGCGATGGCAGCGGCGGCGCGGTGGTTTCCGGCGAGGCCGGCGGTGGTCCGGCCAGGATTTTCCGGGGGTTCTTTAAACCCCCGTAACACACAAACCGTTACTCCAATTTGCGATCCGTTTGCGGCGACACATTCCTTGCATCGAGACGGACCTTTTGAACTCACTTTGAGAATTTTTTGAATCGGGATTTTGACCCGGGAGCTTGAAATGTTGAATAAAATAATAATATTTTATTATTATTCGACTTCGGGCCGTTGTATCTTCTACCCGGAGCGTCCGATTGATGTGCCGTCAGTGGCGTTAAGACCGTGATGGTATGACGTACTTTTCTTGTTGGTTTTAGGGTGTTGGGGCTGAGAATGGGGTGCGGGCCCCACGAGGCTGGGTTTTGGTGTTCGGAGAAACGCAACTTTTCCGCTGGGTGTTCGATTGGGACGAGTGAGTAGTCGATCCTGTGTGTTTTTCTGAGAGGATCGCAATGGTGCGATCCGTTAGATGTGTTTCAGGTACGAGGCATGGGCCCCACCCGAGCTGGCCTTCGGTGAATAGTGACTTTTTCACTGGTTGTCCGTTTCGGGCGTGTCAGTAGTGGATCCTGTGTACTTTTCTAAGGGGATCGTCATGGTATGATCTGTTTGCTGAGTTCCGAGATCGTTGTGTGGGCCCCACACGGGCTAGCTGCGATGAATAGTGACTTTTCACCGGTTGTCCGTTTCAGGCGAATAAACAAACTATCCTGCGTGTTTTTCCGCATGAATGGCGATTGTGGCCTCAGTATCGACCTTAGAGATGCGCAGTGTGGCGTTGTGGTGGGTCGCTCGGGTTAGCGACGTTTCGACCAGTAGTGGTTGAGGGCACTCCCTTGGTTCATTCCTATGAGGGTTTGCGCGACATCACCACCCTAGTGTAGGCTTGTGATCCTCTCGATGGGATGTTTAATCTGTTAGAGTTGTGGTATCCCTCCGGTGGGCCGGAGTGGGATCCTCTAGCATCGCTACCTTAGATCAGGTTCTTGGTATCGCTATGACCGTTTATCCACGGGCGGTGATCCCCTATCTAGCTGGTTAACCCCGTAGGGTTGTGGCATCGTCGGGAATATGATCCCCTATGCTATGGGCCGTACTCAGAAGGGTTGTGGCATCGTCGGGTATACGATCCCCAACTCAGCATGAGGTGTATAGTAGGGTTGTGATATCGTGGGTTATGCGATCCCCTACTTAGCGCTTGGTTTCGGTAGGGTTGCAACATCATCGGTTCGATCCCCTATATCCCGAGTTATACCAGATAGGGTTCCAGTATCATCGTGACCACCTTTATATGGGTGATGATCCTCTATCTGAGTGATGTGCTTCTGTCGAGAGCCAGATCTGGTTGTGGTATCCCCCAGCAGATCTTGGGTGTGATCCCCTATCTGTGAGAACTACGTATGCTAGATCGGGTCGTGGTATCCCGCAGCGGACCTTGGGAGTGATCCCCTATCTATGAGCTTCATATTCCGGAGTGGGTTCTGGTATCCCCTAGCGGACCCTAGGACCAATCCCCTATCCGAGGGGTTTGGTGGTTATATTGTTTTAGCGGGGGTTTCCTTAGTGATGGTATCCGACGAGCGTGATCTCTCGGGTGAGCATCTGAGATGTTTGTGAGAAACCCAATGGAGTGTATCTCTCGGACGTGTGTCATCTGGGATGACAATGATTGTGGAGTGTGCTCTCCTGGTTGTGAACCGTTGCTGGTGACGAGGTCGATACCTCAGGGGACTTGTTGCGTGAGCTGAGTATATCTGGATTGTTCAAGGGGTATGTATGGGCATGCACCTGAGTTAAGCTGACTAGATGTGTTTAGCTGAGCATGGTCTTGAGATGGATTTTCTCTCTCGTCTGGGTTCCCTCTGGCTGGGGTGAGCGGACTATTGCCTTTCAGTTGCTCTCTTTTGTTTTGGGTTTTTGGGGTGCCTACTGAGTATGATTATACTCACCCATGCACGGGCTTTGCCCGCACATGTTTGTGTCTTGTGAAGACCGCATGCCTTTTGACGGAGTCCCAGGAGGACCCGGGCAGGCGGAGCTTAGTGAGCGAGTCTGACCGGGGTGTTTACCGGAGCGGTGACGAGGGAGCTTTCCAGCGGGTGTGTGGTAGCGTTCCCCTTCTTCAGAGAAGGTTGGACATGCTTTGTGGTTTTCTTTTGGTGGGCCATGTTTTGCAATTTTGTACTTTTGTTGTACTCTGGTTGTGGGATAGTTGTATGCATGCATTTTACTTTTCAGTTTTTCTTATCTCTGCACTATTTCATGGAGATGTCTGTGGGTGCGTGTGTACATATACCTTAGGCTAATGTCTTCCATGTGTGTGATAGCCTACTCGACACTAGTCTCCAGCCCCTGGTCTATTGGAGGTGGGCTTGGGGAGTTGCGGATCGAGCCCCGTTGGGTCGGGTCATGACAGAGTGGTATCATAGCAGGTTCTACCTTTGGGATCTCAGAGCGTAGCTGGTCTAGCTGTGAGTTTGGTTTGGGTTGCATAGCGGCAAAGTTAGGGTGTTTCGAGCTCGGCTTTCAGGCCAGAGGCTCCAGTGTTGGTGCGGCGGCCGACGTATCCATACACCAGAACTCTAATAACCTGCCTTTCGACTCAGGACATTCGTACACTGGTCGTAGGGACATAACGGTACACGCAACATATAGGACTAGGTTTTTGGGGTTTTCCTTGTCCTTCTTGAGTCAGCTCTCGAGATATACTCTTTGACGGTGGTGTGTCTTGAATGTATTTCAAGATGCCTCCATGATGACTGCCAGCGAGGGTTCTGCAGCGGGATTGTGTTGATGATCCGCCCCATGTAGAGGTTGTGGACCAGGCCACAAGTTCTGAGGCTGGACCTCCAGGTGGTCCGCCAGTTGAGCCACCACCTGTCGAGCAGCTGGTTGTGCTGGAAGTGCAGGATGAGGTTGCGCGCAGGCTGAGTGCACTGCACGATTTCCATAGGCAGCAACCTCTAAGGTACCGGGGTGATCCAGACCCCCAGGCAGCTGATGACTGGCTTGAGGCAGTCACTCGAGTTTTCCGCCTAGTGAGGACACCTTTAGATCAGATGGTGGTCCTAGCGGTGAGCCTTCTGCATGGTTCAGCCAGGTGATGGTGGAGTTTGGTGACGCAGTCCCATGATGAGGAGATGCTCACATGGGCAGAGTTTGAGCATATCATCAGGGAGGAGTTCTATCCAGTGATGCTAAGGTTAGTGCGGATCCAGGAACTTCTGCAGCTTCGACTGGAGGGCATGACCTTGTCGGAGTAGTCAACGAGGTTTACAGACCTATCACGCTACGCCCTGGATATGGTTCGAGACCCATTTTTTAGGGCTCAGAACTTTGAGCAGGGGTTACGCAGGGACATCCGAGCAGGTGTGGTTTCCTTGTTCCTTCTAACCTATGCTGGAGTGCTGGAGTGAGCATTGGTGGTGGAGAGATTTTTGGCTGAGCAGATTCCCCCTGTTAGTGCTGGGCACGTGAGAGTTGATACGTTGGCATCTGGTAGCCAACGACAGGATCAGGGATCTGGACGTGGCCGACGTATTAGGAGGCAACCCCAGGATGGAGGATCTGAGACTCTGGGCTCACAATGCTCGCAGGCCGGTTTTGGTTAGCCACCGGAGAGGCGGTGTTATGCTTGCGACGGTCGGGGAAATCTTGCTAGAGATTTTCCGACCCGTCGTGCTGCTGAGAGGGAGCCGGTCGATGGACCACCTTGGCAGAGGCAGCGTCTCGAGCAAGGAGGTTTGCAGGGTGCCGGACGTGGCAATGAAGATGGTGCAACAGGAGGCGGTGGTAGGCGGTATGAGATGCCACCACCCCCACCCCCTGGTGGTCCACGCCAAGCTCAGGGAGCTGGTGGCCAAGGGTGAGGAAAACCGTATGCCCTGGAGGCTGTTGACCCCGATACTCCACGGATGGAGAGAGGTACTCCTTGTGTCCTTTCTACTTTCTACATTAGTTTGATAGACACTGTTTAGTGGTACCCTTCCTTTCTGTTGCTTGCTCGAGTTTTGTGCAGGGCATTGGTAAGACCATGGGTGGGTGATGTTTGGTGTGCTTCGAATGCATAAGGAAGAGGGATCCTTCCCCCACTAAGACACGTTTTTGTGACACGATTAAAAACGATACGGGCGAGTTAGTGCCACCCAAAGCGAATAGTATCGAGGTGTGGTGGATGAGTCCCTCTGACTTATGCGTTCGGGAAGGGGTGTTTGTTGGTGAACTCACTGCTGTGGGAGACCCAGTTGAGAGTCCAGTCGCTTTGCTTGTACATAGGGCTTTTTGGGGATGAAAAGTTCTGGGGGGGGGGAGGATTTAGCGACTCGGGTTTTTGGCCCTGTCAGACTTTGGAATATTTCTACGAATAATTACAGAGTTAGGCGCAAAGACAACGTGTGATTCAGAGGCCCGGTGTGCCTGGAATTAATTTATACTATGCACATGGCAGGGGTGTGATATCTCCTAAATGGTAGCTCAGAACGAGAATCCGAGGGCACGGTTGCGTTCGGAACGTGCCGTTTACCCTAGGCGAGGTGTAAACATTACGGGCGCTGGCCCGCTGGGGAAAATGCCACTAGGGGCGTTTTTGTAAATAAGTGGAAAAGTTGGCTTACGAGCATCGGCTCGAATAACTTCTGAACGGAGTCTCAAATGGCAATTCTGAGTCCACCGTTGCATTCAGAACAGCGCGTTTACCCTAGGGCAGACCTTACCTTTGTTTGCATTGGTTGTCGGGTTCGAGGTGGGTTTGGCGCCGACGGGTGATAGATATTTTTCTAAAACAGAAATAAATATTAGCACCCCCCTTTCCTCATTCCTCTTGGAATTCTTCGCCATTCTTCACCGCCGATCCGCCGAATCGAGCAAACGAAGCGCCCACGAGCTTGGATTTCGACGGCGGACGTTCCAGGAGCGTGTGGTGGAAGCTCTGGAGCGCGGATCTAAGGCAGAACGTCGACGATTCGCCTGCGAGATAGGTGGTTTGAGTTTTGAAATCCTGGACCCCGTTTAATTGTTGGTTTTCTTCAAATTGTTATAAGGGTTGTATGGTTTGGGTCTCGAGGTTTCGGAAACCTGTTTCAGATCTGATTTTGGATCACCGGGGTGCTCCCTGGGGTCCCCGGAAGTTTTCCGGTGGAAATCCCAGAATCCGGTGATGGCCATGGCAGAATCCGGTGAGGCGCGGCGGTGGCATGGTTGTTCCCGGCAACGGCGGCGGCGCGGTGGTTTCCGGCGAGGCTGACGGTGGTCCGACCAGGATTTTCCGGTGGTTCTTTAAACCCCCATAACTCGCAAACCGTCACTCTGATTTGCGAGCTGTTTGCGGAGACATATTCCTTGCATCGAGACGTACCTTTTGAACTCACTTTGAGAATTTTTTGAGGTGGGAATTTGGCCCGGGAGCTTGAAACGTCGAATAAAATATTAATACTTTATTATTATTCGACTTCGGGCTGTTGTATCTTCTACCCGGAGCATCCGATTGACGCGCTGTCAGTGGCGTTGAGGCCGTGATGGTACGACAGACTTTTCTTGTTGGTTTTTGGGTGTTGGGTTGAGAATGGGGTGTGGGCCCCATGAGGCCGGGTTTTGGTGTTCGGAGAAACACAACTTTTCCACTGGGTTTCTGTTTTGGACGAGCGAGTAGTTGATCCTCTGTGTTTTTCTGATAGGATCGTAATGGTTTGATCCATTCGATGTGTTTCAGGATCGAAGCGTGGGCCCCACCCGAGTTGGCCTTTGGTGAATAGTTCCTTTTTCACCGGGTGTCCATTTCGGACGTGCGAGTAGTGGATCTTGTGTACTTTTCTGAGGGGATCACCGTGGTATGATCCAATTGTTGAGTTCTAGGATCGTTGTGTGGGCCCCGCACGGGCTAGCTACGGTGAATAGTGCCTTTTCATTTGTTGTCAGTTTCGGGTGAGTAAACTGCCTATCCTGTGTGTTTTTCCACGTGAATCGTGATGGTGGCCTCGGTATCGACCTTGGAGATGTGTGGTGTGGCGTTGTGGTGGGTCGCTCGGGTTAGCGACGTTTGGACCAGCAGTGGTTGAGGGTACTCCCTTGGTTCGTTCCTAAGAGGGTTTGGGCGGCATCACCACCCTAGTGTAGGCTTGTGATCCTCTCGATGGGATGTTTAATCTGTTAGAGTTGTGGTATCCCTCTGGTGGGCCGGAGTGGGATCCTCTAGCATCGCTACCTTAGATTGGGTTCTTGGCATCGCTGTGACCATTTATCCATGGGTGGTGATCCCCTATCTAGCTGGTTAAACCTGTAGGGTTGTGGCATTGTCAAGATTATGATCCCCTATGCGGTGGGCCGTACTCAGTAGGGTTTTGGCATCATCGGGTATACGATCCCCTTCTCTATATGAGGTGTATAGTAGGGTTGAAGTATCATTGGTTATGCGATCCCCTACTCAGCGCTTGGTTTCGGTAGGGTTGCGACATCGTCAGTTAGATCCCCTACATCACGAGTTATACCAGATAGGGTTCTGGTATCATCGTGACCACCTTTATATGGGTGATGATCCTCTATCTGAGTGATGTTCTTCTGTCGAGCGCCAGATCGGGTTGTGGTATCCCACAACAGATCTTGGGGGTGATCCCATATCTGTGAGAACTACGTATGCCAGATCGGGTCATGGTATCCACCAGCGGACCTTGGGAGTGATCCCCTAACTGTGAGCTTTGTATTCCGGAGTGGGTTATGGTATCCCCTAGCAGACCCTAGGAGCGATCCCCTATCCGAGGGGTTTGGTGGTTATGTTTTTTTAGCGGGGTTTTCCTCAGTGACGGTATCCAACAAGTGTGATCTCTCGGGTGAGTGTCTGAGATGTTTGTGAGAAACCTTGATGGAGTGTATTTCTTGGACGTTTGTCATCTGGGATGACAATGATCGTGGAGTGTGCTCTCCTGGTTGTGAACCATTACTGGTGACGAGGTCGGTACCTCATGTGACTTGTTGCGTGAGCTGAGTATATCTGGATTGTTCAAGGTGTATGTATGGGCATGCACCTGAGTTGAGCTGACTAGTTTGTGTTTAGCCGAGGATGGTCATGAGATGGAGTTTCTCTCTCGTCCGGGTTCCCTCTGGCTAGGGTGAGCGAACTGTTTCCTTTCAGTTTCTCTCTTTTGTTTTGGGTTTTCGGGGTGCCTACTAAGTATGGTTATACTCACCCCTGCATGGGATTTTCCCGCACATGTTTGTGTCTTGTGCAGACCGCAGGCCTTTCGACGGAGTCTCAGGAGGACCCGGGTAGGCGGAGCATAGTGAGCGAGTTTGACCGGGGTGTTTACCGGAGCGGTGACAAGGGAGCTTTCTGGTGGGTGTGTGGCAGCGTTCCCTTTCTTCAGAGCAGGTTGGACGCGCTTTGTGGTTTTCTTTTGGTGGGTCCTGTTTTTCCCTTTTGTACTTTTGCTGTACACTGGTTGTGGGATAGTTTTATGCATGCATTTTACTTTTCAGTTTTACTTATCTCTGCATTGTTTCATGGAGATATATGTGGGTGCGTGTGTACAGGTACCTTAGGCCAATGCCTCCCATGTGTGTGATATCCTACTCGGCGCTAGTCACCAACCCTTGGACTATTGGAGGCCGGCTTGGGGAGTCACGGATCGAGCCCCGTTGGGTAGGGTCGTGACATTATAAATACAATAAACATAAAATTTTGAACATATTTATTTATAAATATTTATTTACAAACATATTTGTAACATCATTAGTGGATATATAATCTTAAAAACATGCATTTTTAAAGTGACTGATTTTGAATAATTCAAAATGAGTACACTTTAAAATCATTAAAAAAATGGATAAGGTTTACTAATTAAATATAAATTATTAAAAAAATATGGATATTTATATATATATGTTGATATAGATATGAATACATATTGAAAATACTAAAACATAGTAAATATATATATATATATAATAAAAAATGATCAAATTCAAAAATAATATAAAAAATAAAAAATATTAAAAACAATTACCCTAACTCTAATAACATTAAAAATAAATAAATAATATTTTTCGATTAAGAACATAATATATTAAATGTATCATGTCATAATGAAATTCAAAAACATATTAAAATTTGAATAAATTATATAAATATTAGGTGTATGTGTTTCTATATATTTCATAAATATATTTGTTTGTGGATTGTATATAAAAATACATTAATTACACATATATATATATATATATGTATGTATGTATGTATGTATGTATGTATGTATGTATGTGAAATCAATGTAACACGTGATGTTTGATATATATTAAATTTAAAAATCAAACATTAAAAATGAATAAGACATTAATATGTTTCTAATTAACATTATATTCATTTTATATATAATTATATTTAATATACATTATTTATTACTATTTATAATCAATTAATATATATATTATAATTATTCATTTTTATTAATAATTGTTTCATTAATAATTTTTTTAATAATATTGTAATTTATATATTTTTAATTTCTTTTTTTATTTATTATAATTTATTCATTTATATATCAATATTTAATATATATTATTTATTAAAATTTATAATATATATATATGTATTAAATTTATTTATTTATATCAATAATAATTTAATTTATAAAATGATTAATATTTTTCTTAATTTACTCTTGTTAATTTATTATTTGTTTAATTATTTTATTTTATTCATTTTACATGTTTATATATTTAATATGTACTATTTATTAATTTTTAAAATTGTTATATATCTATATATTCAAATTTTTTTTCATTTTTAACTATAATTATTTAATTAATGAGATTGTTAATTTTTTAATTTTTTTAAATTATTTTATTTTATCCCAGACCTTTATTTTTGCTAAAAAAGTTCTTATAAATTTTATGTTTGTTGGAACTAAAAATAAAGTGCTAATAAAGGGTAACTTTTGGTAATGCTAAAATAAAGCACTGATAAATGTTACCATTTATCATTGAAAAAATGCTAATAAAGGGCTCCCTTTATCAATGCTTATTTTAGTAATGATAGTGATCTAATTTATTAGAACAATTTGCTGGCACTGATAAATACCAGCACTGTTAAACGCATGCTTTATAGTTGTAAATCAAAACATATACGAAAAACAAAGTTGTTGTTACCCAAAATGTGACTTTAACATGTAGTTGTTAATAAATGGGTAAGAAAAGGTCATATGTAAATCATATATGGTATGATATATGTAATTATGTTTCTATAATAGATGTATAATAAAATTATAATTATTATATAGGTGGTTCAAACGTGTAAGAAGGAATTCAAAACTTAAGGGAATACATTCTTGTCTCAATTTTCCTTATTTGAGACATATGTTATGTTATGCACCAATATTTTTTCACGAGGTGTATATATAGTCCCATTGACCTATAATATCATGAATTTATTTAACCTAAAGATATTTTTAGTTTCATTTCATGATATTCATTCTTGGTGCTTGCAATTCAAAGTATCTAAATTGGTAACAATTTTTTGTTACAATCTCATTTTTATCAAGATAGTTTACGATTATATTTCCGATGATAAAATATTTGAACCCTATTTTAAGAAGTTTATTAATTTTACTATCCTATGGAAATTAATTATATTAATTGTAATATTTTTCCAATCATTGGTACATAAAATAATTTATAAAATACTTTTAAGATTATATGATTTTATTTATCTATTCGGTCAAAAATCCATCTTATTCTATAACCGTGATTTCTAAAATTGTTTTGAAAAATGATTTAATATTATCCTATGTTTTTTAAAATACATATATACCCATGATTATATTTTTAATTTTTTTTGAATGGAATCTTCATGTCATTTTCTAAACAATTCCCCTTTGAATTTTACCTAAAATTTTAAAGGAATCTTTGTTATAACATGTGTTGCAGGAACATAACATATTTCTATCATGAAAATTATCTAATTAGAATAATCATTTATAATATTTCAGGTTTATTTTTAAATATTTTTTTTTTTCAAAATGTGTTATTTTTTAAAAATTGTTTTTAAAGTAGAAACTATATTTTCCTCAAGAATTGTATTGAGTGATCTTTCAAAATAATTTTCCATATAAGATGACATCCATTGATATTAACTTTGATTTAATAGTGATATAAACCAATGATACCATTATTATTATTTATTTTAATGGTTTATTATTTAATGATTTTTTGAAACCCATTTCTATTCCATGGGTTATACCATGATAAAATTCTTATGAATCCCATTTCATTTTTCCATAGGTTATGCTATGATGAAATGATTATGAAACCCACATCTCTTCCTTAGGTTATGATATGAATAAATGTTTATGAAAGCCATTTAATTTCATATGTTGTGATATGATGAATATTTTATGATCTTGTGTAACACAAAAAACATGGTTTTCATTATGAGATGGGTGGGTCCGATATGCCCCCTCCAATGCATTGGGTAAATATTTATATCTAATGAGATAGAAATGACTGTAATGGGGAGTGAAACTGGTTCATTAAGGGAATTTTTCCACTATGATATTATTGGGATTGAACCTTGACTACTATGATGGTTTGAGGAGTGAACCCATTCTACTATAATATCCATGACAACGATCCTTACCAACTATAGAAATGATTTTCTATGCTTATGTGTATGCCAAAAATCCATATCTTCTGCCAATGTTATGCTATGATGGATTATGTTTTTTAATTATCTTATGACTCTTGTCTTATGAACTTCCAATATTTTTTCCATGACTCAAGGTTATGATCTTTGATATAAATGGTATGTTATTCAAATACTATGCTCGTGTTTTCTTACCTTAATGTTCAAGTTAGGATTACATATCTCCATTGTTTACCCTTATTGAGAAACCAAACTCACCCTTTCTTAGGTTTACTTTCCCTAATATTTGAAGAATTGTTTTTATCATATCACTAAAAATGGTGACATATATGAAATACCTAGTGGGAGATGATGTAGATCTCATATGAATAAGTTATTTATGCTTCAATGTTTCCAAAGGTAGTATACCTTTATAATCCCCAAGATTTTTTTTATTTAATGTTATAAATTTTTATAAAAAAAGATGAAATATATATGTATAGTAATCCTAGGTCACTCTAGGTTTATCCCAATATTTCTATCCAATGCATTGACTAAAGGGACAAATTTAACTAGTTAGGTTTCTCCTATAAGATTATTAGATTTTATATGGTAGGTTATTCCATTTATAAGAGTGATATTAAAATTATTTACAAAGTTACCTATATGATTTATATATTAATTATATAGTATTTCATAAAAAATTTATGATTTTACAAGTTAAGATAATGATATTATGTTTAAATGGATGTTTATTTTTTTTATATTTATCTTAATGATATTTTTGTAATCATCCATAACTTTAAAGTGTTTTTATGATATTTTTAAGTATCAGTAGTTACAAGTATAAGGTTAAGATAAAAATTTCAATGATATGTCATGAAAAGAATTTTTTTTATATTTTAAATGTTATGTATTTTAAAAAAAATGGATACCGAGTGGTAGTGTCCAATTTGTGATGAAATATTTATTTATTTAAGAGTGATTACCTAATTTCATAAAACAATAAACTTAAAATATCTCTGAGAATGAAAGTCAATGAATACTTTTCTAAAGAAAAAATTTTATGGATTATAGAATGCTAGGTCCTTAATGTTGGTTTCAAAGAAAAGGTTTAGATAATTTTATTTTATTGGATAATATAATTAAATACCATTAAGATATTTTAATTTATGGTTTTCATGATATTTAATTTGAATATTAATATTTTTATTCATCTAAAATATGTTTGTTTAGAATGGATTTCACACAGGAAACATGGAACTTGATATAGGATGGAAACAAAAGAACAATATCCTTCCAAATATGAGACCTGGAATGGTGAAAATTTAAATGAGTTTTTTTATATAATTGATCAATGTAAATAAGATATAAATGGTGGAATTATATATTCTTGATGGTAAAAAGATCTTCCATACAGGAATATGTTGTTAGTGGATAATTTTATGATACGACACCCTTTATAATTTTTCCAATCTTCTAAATTAGTCATATATGAAGGTTGGATTAAAGCTATATAAATGAAATTTAAAACCACGGGTTGTTCATATAATCAAAAGGAAACTCTTTATATTTACTATTTTTGAAGTTTAATATGATAAATAGTGGTCAATAGTTAATAATACTAGATAAAGAGAAGATATTAATTCCATGAAATGGGATACATTTAAAAATAGTTTCCTTGAGAATTATCTTCCAAAGGTTATTCAACTTAGGATTGAAAAAAATTCTCAAAATTAGGGAAAAAATAGAAAGATTCAATGTCCATGTATGAAGTAAAATTCACCATACTAGAAATGTATTCAAAAAATTATATTTAGGATATTGATAGTAAAATCAATCAATTTTACTCTAGATTAAATAAAAGATAGAGAAGATCTTTTCCTTATCATGAATTTAAAACTTATGAGAAAATTTTTCAGTACGATGAGATGGTTGAAATAATGTTTTCTAATGATTAGGTGATTTATAAAAACAAGAAAAAATAGTGTCTAGTTGGTAGAAAAAATGGAAATATTCCATCAAAGAAATATAAATGTAAGAAAAAAGAAATTCAGTTTATGCTAGTTGTGGTAAAAATCACCTTTGGAAATGTCTTATAAAATATGGAAACTGCTTCTGATATAGTATGTTTTAGAACATGGATCATGATTTCAAATAAAATTATCTTTTTATTGGTAAAAATATTTTTAATAATTTGTCATTAAGGTTATTTAAATGTAATGATATGGTTCATTATGTAGATACACATTTGAAGAAGTGTACACAATGGAAAGTAGCATGACTATGCGAAAAGTTGGTGTAGTGAAATCCTCTTTCACTACATGAACAGATGTTGGGCCATTGAATAAAGTTATAAAATATACATTAATTATTTATTTATATTATAATATTTTTTTTGGATTCAGGGTCTATATATTATTTTATTTCAATTAAATTTACTGGTAAAATGAAAATTTCACCTCAATAAATGAAGTCAGGACATTAGGTAGAAATACCCCGGGTTAATATTAAGGAAAATATAATTTACAAATATCTTTTTTTATCATATATGGAATTGTTTTCCATAATTTTTTTTATTTCCCAATATAGAATTTTATGTTTTTATGGGAATGGATTGTCTTTTATTTTATCATTCTAAGACAGATTACATAGAAAAATAAATTATTTTCTAAAATGAGTTGACTATTATATATAAGAATCAATTCATACCTTTGATAAAATATCACGAGGATAAAAAATTATTAAGATATGGAAATTAATGATACCTTTATAATGTTTTCAAAAAAGGGAATTGTTTATATTAATGATGTGCTACTATTAGAAGAATAGCTGGATGTGTTTTGTAAGGGGTTACTATGTATTATACACAATTAAGAAGTTGTATTTACTATTCACTTAGTTATTGATTCTTGGAAAATTTCCTAACCCCTTATCAAATGGATATTGTAGTACTTTGGTAATTGAAATAGAAATTACAGGAGTTTCTTGATAAAGGTCTCATTCATCCCATCACTTCGCTATGGGATTTTTCTGTTGTGTTTTTTAAAAATATAGATAGTGTCATTAGGATTTATATCGATTATATTGCATTGAATAACTTTACTACAAAGAATAATTATTCTTTTCCTCATATAGATGATTTTATTGACCACCTATAGGGAGATTAACATTTTTCAAAGGATGATATAAGTTTTGGGTACCATCAGATAAAGGTGAATAAAGATGGAATCCCTAAGGAATCATTTTATACTATGTATCAGAATTATAATTTTTTGGTTGTTCCCTTTTGGTTTATGAATTATCCAGCTATATTTATAGATATTATTATTATAGTTATCCATGAATATTTGGATAAGTTTATGGTTCTATTTATTAATGATATTTTGGTTTATTCAAAAATTTATAAGGATTATGAAACAAATATAAGGATTTTTATGAAAACCTTGAAAGAAAATAAGTTAAATGGAATATTTAGTAAATTTTATTTTTGGTTACAAAAAATTTCATTCCTTAAATATTTCATAAATTAATATGGAAAAAATATTGATCCCACTAAAATTAATGTTGTTCATTAATGATCAAGACCTAGAAATGTTACTAAGATTCATAGTTTTCTTGGATTAGTATTCTATTATTGGGGATTTTTTTAAAAAAATTTAATCTTTATCCAGCCCACTAACTATTGACAAGGATTTAGGTTTATCTAGAAAAATGAATATGATGAATGTTTCACAGTTTTGAAAATAGTAATAGTGAATGCACTAGTTTCAGATCTAATATCCATAAATGAAGACTTTGTAATCTAAAACAATGCCCAATTGAAGGGATTGAGTTATTTTTTAATATAAAATGGTGGGGAAATTTCTTATTCTTTACGTTAATTATAATATCAGGAGAAAAATTATCTTTCACAAGACCTTGAACTAGAACCCAAAGTGTTTGATTTAAATATTTAGAGACATCATTTATAGAGAGTGAAGTGTGAAATATTTACTGATAATAAAATCTTGAAGTATATATTCACAATGAATGAGTTGCATGAGACATAGGTGATGGCTGGAATTGATAAATCTTTACAACTTGATATATTATTCAATACTAGACAATACTAGATAATACTCATTTATTATATGTTAAAAGTAAAAATTTAGTAATATATTCCTAAAAATACCTACAAGATAGTTTAATATTTTATATACTAATTATGCGAATCACCTAATAAAATATTATTGTTTCCCTTACCACTCAACCTTTCCATTTTTATACCCAAACATCCTTATAATATTTGATTTTTTTATAATAGAATTCAAGGTGTCTTATATTATATAACACGATTTCAATAATTGTATATTAATTAAAATAATTTCAAATTTTATTATCATTATGAGGTATATTTGGGAACCAATATCTTGGTATAAAACCTTATATAATGAACCAATTAATATATATGTTTCATTTTTTTTATTTAATGAAATGAAATTATTTATTAATATAGTATATGAAATAAGAAAATTATATGATATTATCCTAATATATTAACTATTAATTCATTTTTTCGATATTTTATGAATGGAGAATTTATAATTGATCTTTTCCACTAGGATATGATGTATTGGATGACATTATTTTACAAATAATGTATTGGTTTTTATTCATAAAAATATAATTATGATGTAAACACTCACATATTTTATATATTTCTAAAATATCAACGCTTTAACTCATGATCTTGATAAATATATAATTAAATCAATGTTATACATTTAATTTTAATTAATTTAATTTTCTTAAATTAAATTCCGTTTTTGAATGAATAAATTCCTTATTAAATAATGTAGTTAAAGAAAAAACATGCACTATATTGGTTATTTTAGACCATTAAAAAATATATTATGTAATAATTAATATAACATTAAGAATCATATCCATTAATAATATATCCATTTTAAAAGAACCATTAATATTAGTAAATTAAGGGTTAGGATAAAGTCTGACTAACATATATGGAATAAGCGATGGCATCAACCGGTAGGATTGTACCTTATGAAGCCCATTTACTAGAGCATTCTAAGGAGATGACATCATTGGGATTTACCCTTGACCATGTCTAATTAGAGATTCAAAAAAATGAAAAATACAAACCATTTATATGAAAATTTTAAGCTAATAAAGTTCATTACCAAATCCATGTTCACCAAACCACATTTAGAAAGTACCACCGTTGCACACCATACTGTTAGTGTGAATGCTTACGTAACATGGGGTTATGTATCTAGGTCGTAGTATTATAAATTTTCATACTTAATATTTAATAAAATAATGATGATATTTATCTATTTTTCATTATAATATTTTATATACAATTATATTTCAATTGATGAATATTATATTTTGATATGAATATGACAAAATTGTATTTTTGGAAAATATATGTTTTTAATTAAAATAATATTTTTGAAAAATTCAAAAATTTTGAAATAATTTTTATTGACATATAATATTCAATTTAAATAATAATTATTTAATGGAAAATGATAATATAATTTAATTAACTCCAATATAATCATTATAAGGGTAAGAAAACTGTTATTATTGTAAAAAAAATCAGTATTTATCAATAAATTATGACTTTGATTTAAGAGAATAAATTATAATATTTATATTGTTATTTTTGTAAAATAAATATTATTTTATAAATTAGAACATAAAAGTTATCCAATGGTAAATTTTCATAATTTTTTGATAAATATCGATTTTTGATAAAAACATTAAATACTCTATAAATATGCGCTATGTATTAGGAAGTCAAAATGGCCCAAATGTAATTTAATAAGTGTTATTAAGGTAATAAATCACCAAAAAAATATATTTACCCTTTAAAATAATAATTTTTTGAAGCTATTTGATTATTTTTATAAAAAATTAATGAATTCTTAAAAGATTGTATTATATTTTGATGTTTTAACACCAATTATTTAGATAAATGACTCACTTCCATATCATCAATGATATTATTTTATAATTTTCAGTTATTAGAATTATAAAACATTTAACACAACTTCAATTTATTTGAAATGTTAGGAAAATCAATGATAATATTTTTAGTTTTTATTATTTTATCATATGGAGTCCAAAACCTAGGTTTGAGAATTAATGAATAATTCCCCTTTATTTGATGTGGACATCCTACCAACATCCCATTCCAATTAAATAAAAACAATTCTTCATAAAGTTCATCTCCCTATCCCTAACTAAAGCTGTACCTCGGGGTTTAAAAGATCATATGAAGTTACTCCCAATATTTTAGACGCACCCTCTCAAGTTAAGGGATTCCCTCCTCCTCTTTATTCAAGACAGTTCTTTGTATTAAGCCATTTATTTTTCAATTTCTAATTTTGGAATGAATTTTTACACATCCATTTTACTATAATTTTGATTTAAATTTAATTAGAGACCACCTTCCACTCTCATTAATCCCTTCCATGAATCATTATCTACACCCATTATGATGCCAAAATTATCCTATGATTTTTCAATTCCAACGCTTTCTATAGTGAAAACCCACACCCATTTCTAATCAAGGTTACTCTCATATATGTACCTATAATTAATTTATTTTATATATATTTATATGAAACCCACACTCCAAATTCATTAGACTAAAAGTGATGAAATATTTTCTTATGTTGTTTAATCTAGGAGGGACACTAACACATGTACATGATATAAATGTGATGGTTGGGACTGAAATTATATATCCCGCCAATGAATTGGATAATTTTTTATATCATGATATAAAATTTATGGTAAATGGGAGGTTATAATAATGAAATTATTTTTTTAATTCTTGGTATATTTCCTTGATCTATGTTTATGATGTTAGGTTTTATGTTGTTTCCACATTTCTAGGTTGCTTTGATATTATCATCATATATCATAATTTAAAGTTATTTTTTTTATTCACACCTTTTTTAAGTAAACTTGATATTTCTATTGACTCAAATTAATTAATTTCCCCATGTTATACTTTTTTGATTCTCTTACAGGGCTTTATATATCATCCCATTCTTATGTATGTCCCCATGATATCCCGTATAGTATTTCAATATCTATGGAATATAGGGGAATGTTTTGGTGTTTTAAATAATTTTTTTGTATCCCTATTACAATTTATGGTGTTATGTATCTAATTACCCAAATAAAATAGGCCTTTTCATGTTCTGGGATTATATTATGTGTGTTTTTATGTAATACATCAAGAGTTAAGATGTATTAAAGATATGGATAATCATTGTTGGTATAAGATAAAAGGTATAGTTATTTCTAGGGATTAGTATTATAAAACTTTGGAGAAATACTCAGGTAAAATACTGAATATTAGAAAATATCCCGAAATTATGGTAATTTAAAGAGAAAGTGGTTTCAAAGAAATAAAATCCATGTCTTGATACTATAAGTGGAAGTGGATCTGACATAGGTATACCTAGGGATAATAACCATGAAAAGGGAAAATTGGGAATTAACATGATCATTTCCTAGAGCATGATAAACATTCCTCTCTATAAACCTATTTTGACACTACTGGGGGATATGATTTGGTAAATTCAAAAGATATTTATGAGCCACGCTGAAGGGAACAACAATTCCTAATAAAATTTAGTTTATTAAATAGGCCATTGATAAGTTAGATTAAAATTAAAAAACCCATTAATTAAGAAATATATATCATTTATCTCTTATCTGTTCAATATTTATAGTTTCCCTCTTATATGTTTAATAGTTTTGAAATTATCATCCCTAAATCCATTTGGGAAAAAGTAAATTATTAAAATGAGAATCAAATAGTGAATAGAAGTCTTATCATCCATTCATGAACATAAAATTCACACAATGATTGTGGTTCTATGAATTCTTTTATTACCTGAAATTTTATTATAACTATTCAAAAACCTCAAAAAACATGGAATTTGAGCTTTATGTGAAAATGGAAAATGGGTACATTATTACAACCCATGTTTATAACTTCTCCCATATCCCTATTTGTGAGTTGAACTTCCCAAAAAACCTTGCGATACCAGCTTTAGTTGAATTTTAATCTATTTTGAGTATGGAATGACATTGATTTGATAGATAAAACATAAATTCATAGGAGAATTAAATGACCCTATGTATCCCAAATCACTTTCCTATTCTATACAGGTGTAAGGAGGTGGATGAATCTCTTTTTGAATCATCATCTCAAGCATGGATATTATTTTTTTATGAGCAAGAGTATATTAATCAGATGACCGAGACTAAGGAAAATACCATCCATGATAGCATGGCTATGGTAAGGTAATATGATAATTAGTTTCTCAAAGAATATCATGTCTCTCATTCTATCTAAAATATTGAGTAATTGATTAAAATTATACCCAAATATTTTCCAATATCAAATAATCCATATAGATTAAAAATCGTTGAAATTTATGATTTAAAGAAGAAACTACATGAGAATTTAGATAAAGGGTTTATATTCACAAGTTCTTCAACATGGGATTATCCCATCATTTTCATCAAGAAGAAGGATGGGACAATCCACCTCTATATTGATTATCATGATCTCGACATGATAATGATAAATAACACATATCCTCTACCACATATTGATGAATTATTAAATCAGATATATAGATCCAAATATTTATCTAAGGCAGTTCTTAGGTTGTGATATTTATAAATAAATGTGAAGAATAAGGATATCCCCAATACTAATATTTGTACAAGGTAATTTAACTAAAATTTCATATTGATTCCATTTGGACTTAGTAATTATCTACCTATCTTCATTGACTTAATTAAAATATTTTTTATGGAAGATGTAATAAAATATATGGTATTATTTATATATGATACAATTATCTAATATAAAATAAAGGAGGATCATGATTATCATTTTAATTATTTATTAAAGACATTTAAAAAGGAAAATTTATATGAAAAGTATAGTAAATGTGAATTTTGGATGGAGAAAGTGACATTCATGAGGAATGTTATCACCTAAAAAGGGATATATATAGATCCCTTATGAATAGAAGAAATTGACGGATATACTGAACCAATATCTAGGATATATATTTATAGTTTCCTTGATAATATGAGTACAATCATCGATTCGTTATAATATTTTCTTGATTGTAAAGACCACTAAAAAACTAAATTTGCAGGTAGTGATTTTTTAGACTAACGAATGTGAGGTGATGTTTAAAGAGTTAAAGATGAGGCTAATCACTACACCTATTCTCACATTACCCAACAATGAGGAATGTTTTGTGTTATACAATTATGTATCCAAAAAGGGATTGTGTTTTGTACTCATGTAAGATGAAAACGTGATATCCTATTTATCCCACGAATTAAATATCCATGAGTAAAACTACGTAACCTTGATATTGAGTTGGATATAGTTATCTATGCATTGAATATTTGGTGACATTATATCTATATGGATAAGTGTGGCATATATGTGGATCATCAAATCCTCAAGTATAAATTCACATAGAAGGAGCTCAATATTCACTAAGAAAGGTGGTTAGAGATGATCAAGGGTTATGATTATTCAATTCAACACCATCCTAGGAAGGTGAAAAAGTGGTAGATGAAATGAGTAGAAATGATCCCATATCCCTATCCATGATGACGACTTAAATTTATCATATATTCTTGGAGAAACAATGGATAAACATGGGAATCATAAAAGGGACTTCATATTGAATTTCTCAAATAATCTATTAACCATACATTATTGATAGGATCATAGAGTCCCAAAAATTTTATAAGGAGATATAGTGAAAGTAAGTGGATATTTTTTATTTAAAATTGTTTAAATATAGAGTTTTAATTTTTGGAACATAAATATGTGTCCCACAAAAATAGGAGTTGAAGAGGGAATTTATGTATTCTACACGAAGATCACCCTTATCTATTCATTTAAGAAGCACTGAATTTTATGGAGATAAAAACAAAGCTTACGGTAGGATAACATAAAGAGGAATATGGAAAAGGCTTTATCTTGGTTCTTGGAATGCAATCATGTCAAGGTAGAATTAAAGAAGTATAAGGGTATTATGCAAATATTTTATGTACTATTATGAAAATGGGAAATCACAACCATGTAATTTCATCAAAAGACACTCCAAAACATCTAAAGGTAATAACACTATATGGGTGTAATTTGATCGTCTTACCATGTTAGAAAATTTCACTCTTATCAATTAAGATTAATTTCTTGGCCAACATGATATGATATAAATATGGGAATTGGTAAGACTGTATGGAATACAAATATATATTATATTTTATCATGATCTTAGGTTTACCTCAAGGTTATGGATAATAATTTCATAATAATTTGATACAAATATGAATTTTAATACTCATTTTCACACCCATAAAGATGTTTAGTGTGGGATAACCATGAATGATATATACGTTATTTTGAAATCGTATTAAATGGATTTTTAATGATGTTTAGATTAGAAATTCTTATAGTGTTGCTCTCATATAAAAACACTTTCAATCCATGCATTCGAATGGGACCATATGATGCTCTATAAGGGAAGAGGTGTCCGAATCCAACATGCTGTGATGAATTTAGAGTGTAAAATATGTTGGGTCTTGGTATTATCTAAGAGAATACATAGAAGGTTAAATATATTCAACATCATATAAAATCCTAAAAAATTCAACAAAAAATAGAACCAATTTTTGATGAGATCTAGAGTTTGAGGTTATTGATAATGTGTCCATTTGTATATCAACATGGAATATAGTAATGAGGTTTGGGAAGAAGGTAAGGATTATTCAATGATACATAACCCCCTTTGAGATCTCTGAAATCATCATATCTATGGACTATAAATTATCACTACCACATAACCTATCCAAAGTAAATGATGTCTTCAATGTATATCACATGAGGAAGTACATACTTGATCCCTCACATGTACTAAATACAAATTTTTTACCTTTGTGGAATGATATTTCATATTAGGAGAATCTTGTGAAGATCCTTGATCATAAATTAAAAGTTCTACAAAACAAGACAACTCACCTAGTTAAAGTGTTGCAACATAATTGCATGTTTGAGGAAGTATAATGAGAACTAGAAGAACTGATGAACCAAAATTACCCCATCAATTTATGTTTATGAAATTAAATTTTTAGGGAGAAAATTATAAAGTGGGAAAAATTATAGTGACCTGAACTTTTATAAATTAAATCACATTTTTTAATGAAAAAATGCCTTAATAATTTAAATAGTTATTGAAAATACCTGATATTGTGTGGTTATTTTGGTATGTTGTAAAAAATAAATTGTTGGATTTAAAATACCATAAATCATTGTAACCAGTAATAATATATCCATTATTTAGTGACAAAAAATATTAGTATTTTAAGGGTTATAATAAAGTATAATTGACATAGAAGTAAGAAGGGATGACATTGACCAATTGGATTGTACCCTACAATACCCATTTATTGAATCCTTTATAGGAGATGGAATCACTGCAATTTTTCAATAACCAAGACGAAGCTAAGATTAAACATCTGAATCATAATATAGTCTATTTATAGGATATTTTCATGCATATAAATATCAAAACACAACCCATATTCGTGAAACCACCCCAAGAAAGTACCATCATCAAACACCTTTCTCTTAGGGTGTATGCTTGTGTAATAAGGGGTTATTTATCTAGACCCTAATAATAAGAATTTTCATACTTTATTTTTAATAACATAGTTATTATATTTATTATTTTTCATTATTAATTGATTTATACAATTATATATGAATCAATGAAAATTATATTTTTATATGAAGAAACAAAAATTGTTTTTTAGAAAATATATAGTTTTAATTAAAAAGATTATTTTGATAAATTCAAGGATATTGAAATAATTTTATTTTCATATAATATTATTATTTGATATTATATATTTATATATGAATGGTAATATAATATATTGAATCCCACTATAATATTGATAAGGTTCCAAGAACATTTCTTGTCATAAAAATAGTATTTTTAAATAAATAATGATTTTTATTTTAATGTTTAAATTATAATATTTAAATAATTTTTATTTATAAAATAAATATCTTTATTGTAATCAACAAATCAAAATTATCCAATGGTTATTTTTTCATAATTTCTTGAGAGAGAAAATTTTTTAGGTAAAAATTAAATAAATGTTAAATAAATTAAATGCATTATGACATCATAAAAGTCCAAAATTGATGTAATAATTATGGTTAAGGGAATAAAAGACCCAAAATATATTTAAACAATAAATTAATTTTTTTGTTAACTTATTTGAATAATTTTATAAATCATTAATGAATCCTCCAAAACCTATATTATATTTTAAGGTTTCAAAATCAATTCATTATGACCAGCACTCAGTTATAAAAATGAATGGTATAATTTTTATGAGCTTGTATCATATCCTTATAAATAATTTAAACCACTCCACATTTGTAGAAAGAATGAACAAAAATCACTTCACTTTGGTAGAAATCATGTTTACGTAATAATACACCCCGAGATACTAATGTTCTGATCTAGATCATCACATGATGTCAGGTATAATCATTGATAATTGTATATTAGAAATTATTTTTTACTATTAATGTTATCCATTGAGGTAAATATTTATATTTTTATTAATTTTCATAAAACCAAATATTTAAATGATCATAAATATATTTTATAATATATCATAATAATAATTTTAATGAACTTTATAACCCTCATATCATATATGAGATAGAAAATATCAATAATTTTATTACATAACATTCCATAAATCATAATTATCACATAGTAGAAATGAAATCAATCGCACTTAGTTCAATATATATAAAATAATAATAAATAATATTACAAATAATTAGACTCTAATCTACCAAAAAACAAACTCATTCTTTCCTTAAGTCTGCATTTCTAATCTCTACACCAACCTAACTCTCATATTCACTTACAAAAATCAACCCATTTACCTTAATTATATTATATAAAAATTATCTACTTGTATAAAAATATATAGATTTGGGGTCTCATTATAACATTTCCAATAGGATTAACCCACCTAATTCCAATACTATGCCATAATATAATCATGTATGCATGTGTTCATGCAGTGGAATACATGTTATATGATTGTTAAAAACTAACATGGAATAAACCATCAAAATAAGTAGATCAAATAAAATTAAATAACACATGTGTAATATATATTTTTAAAGTAAACACTCATGAATCATATTCCAACTATTCCATTAAATGAATGATTTTACTATCTTTGAGGATATCTAAATATAATCACTTTAAGGGAACATCCTCCTTGGATTTGTGTTGAATGAAAAGGATAAAGACACTCCTATTATGATTACATTCAATAGTTATTACAGAAAATTTCAAATTTATGATCATTATAGATCATTAAAAAATGAAAAAAATACAAAATGTAATTCTATTAATGATCTTCTTTGAGCATTGTATCAATCTGTTAAATCACATGAAAGGATAATTGGGTATTACCATCTGTTTCCATAATTAAAACCATGCCGTCACCAGTAGAAAACCACATGTCATGTCAGATATGAATATGGTGGTAAATTATATTTCAATATTGAAATTTGTTTTGAAAGAAAACATTATTATAAGAATTTTATCATTTATCACAAAATTGAAAAAAATAATCCTAGGTATAAATGCACCAAATGAATAAAAAAATGTAAATTGTATTGAAAAATTCATCAAATAGATCTTCACAACTAATAAATTTAATTTACGGTCACTAACATAAATAGTTCAATAGTGAATGATCAAAAATTATTTCATTTTAAATTAAAAAAATACTTGATCTTTTTTAACTAAAATTGATAACATATTTAATATCAACCAAATTTTTTTATATCATTTACACTGTTTTTTAAATTTTGGGCATAGTAGCTTCTCTATTGAGTCTCTTGGACCTCAGTATGATTAGAAATATCAGTCTAACCCATAAAATAATGAAAGGAAGATGATTGGGTGTCATGGTAACCTACCTCTAACAATAATGAATCCCATATAAATTAATCACCTACTAGAACAAGTAAAAAATGAGTAGATTAAAATAATATATAAAAGTAAATGAAGATAAGGGTTTCATTAAAACAAAAAATAGACTTTGTAAGAAATATAAAAGAAGTTATGTATTACTATAGATATAAATTTTATATTTCATTACAGTTTACATATAATTTATTTATTGAGAATCATAAGAGAACCTATGGGATAAATAGGGTACACAATGAGATAAAAATGGGAATGGGGTATGAAGAAATGTGAATAAGGACTATGATGTATAGTAAGGATTTTTATTGAGTTTATTTTAAAATTTTATAATTTACTATAAAAAATGGTTGATCCTACTACGTGATACCCAATAGATCACCATCAAGACTCTAGTGACCAACTAGCTTAGAGTGAAAAACCACTCAGTTCTCCTTGACCCACAATCTGTATCCCGGTGAGCTTCTTCTACCTCCTTTAAACCAAATCCTCACCAATTCTTATACATACCATATCATGATTTTCTTAAAAATACTTTTTAGTCTTATAATGGTCATAATATTTTTCACACGAAATAACATCCATAATGTCATGATAAATAAATTCCCCCACCCTTGGTATTATATTCCCTGAGATGATCCATTAAAGATCCTTAATGTGTTAACCCGACCAATTTGTTCTCATATCAACTTCCCATTCCTAGATCTTCTATTGAATCCATCCAAGATTCTATAACACAAGATTTATAAGAATTTAATTCCCTTATAGAACTTTCTATCAAAGATCAAAAACCACAATAATATTTTCTAAAAAATGTCTATCTATCTCCATATTTACCTCATCATAGCTAGTAACAAGAAATTTATTAGGATCTTATCATCAAATTTAAGGCACATGAGATATATCCCACATATCTTTGAATTGAGGGGAAGAACCACTTAGTAAGTTATCTCTTTGATGAATTATTAGATCCCAAATTAAACATGTTTTTCATAATACCAATTTTCATTAATAAAAAATTATTTTAGTGATACAATTGTGGTGAGACTTGGAAATAAACCTGATCTTAAAAACTCAAATACATAAGTTGATAATTTTAATCAGAGTTGGACTTCTTGAGACACTCTAAAATCCATAATCATTTACATATTAGTTTCATTATATTAATATCATAATGAACGTACATAGGTCCAACACATTATTTCTTATCACCCATCTTCAAACCCATTATAAGATCACATGATCTACTATATTAATAATCATGTATAACTATTTGAAATAATTCTTGATAAAATTTGTTATTTTAAAATTTTAATTAGGGGAAGTAGTAATCAAAGAACTATTAAAATAAGAAATATATGCCTGAATATTGAACTGTAGAGTGTGATAATAGATTTAGATAAAAATTTATCTATGGATTATAAAACATACCACGAATTAGTAATACAACTAGATTCTACTATAGTTTGGAGTAAAAATGATATGTAAATATTGGTTTCTAATTAAAAATTATAACCATTGAAACTACATGAAGGGTAACCAAATTCTATTTATATAATTTTGAAAACCAATCTATATGTATGGTCTCTTTGAGTGAATGAAATCTAGGTATCATATTTTTACCATATTAATCCATATATAATCTCATTCTCTAGTGGTTCTAAAAAATATGTTAGAAAATTACTTGGTGATATCATATAATTTAAAAACTAGGATGGGAGGGGGTTATAAAATCAAAATGGTCCACTAATATCATATATTTAGATATTGATAGGAAATACATCTCATTAAAAAATTCCTCATATCCCATTTCATTCAACTCCACCAAATTTAGTTGGTATATCATGACCCCTATTTCTACCATTAAGACAGAATACACCTATAGAAGAGTAAAAGTCCTTTAGAACTTATCTATACATGTTTATTAGTATGGAAAACCTCCCATGCATGTAGATAATTGAATACATGTCATGGTTGCTACCTATTAGTATCTATCAACCATCAAGATCCTCAAAAATCACAATACAACCATGATTTAATATCTTATGCACATATAATTATTATATTAGCAAAATTTAAAACTTATAAAATATAAAACCATACCTCTAAAGTATTATACCAACTATAAATATATATTGAAAAATAAACTCCTTAGTTACCATTCCTACTTTACTTTCCGTAAAACTATTTCTATTTATTTCTTTATATGTCCATCTTCTACTATGTTTCCCTTCCCAAGTGTATATTATAGTTTAAAATTAAATTATTATAGGTGTTGAACCTATATCTGTTGCCTAAGATCCATGGACCATTGTGTGTGTATATATGGGAATTTGTATGGTTAGTGTATACCACAAATATTATTTAAATAATTGATGGTATAAAATTTCTTGGTAATGAAAAATAATAATCCAATCAATATTATTCATAAATATTTCTTCCTATATTCCCTTAAATTTACATAAAAATAATCCATGAATTAGTTTTCCTGCATGACATACCAAAAGATTCCAACACTTGAAAAATTATAAAATACCACATAAATATTACATATATCTGGTAACATCAAGAAAAGTATTATCATGTGCTTCCCTTTTAGATGCTAGAAATATATCTCACAATAACTAGCCCATTAGAACTGTTCTACCTTACTATTTAGTTAAATATTAGTTTTAGAAACATATAATAATTATCTATTAAAGTGGAAATAATGATAATAATAAACTCAATAATATTATATTTTTTGATAAGATTCCAGATGGATCCCAAGAAATATATTTCTCCACATTCCCAAGACCAGGTAATACATATGTTTCTAATACCATTGTTCTGAGGAATGACACCTACAAAATTGAAAAATGGAACTTTGAGAATTTGGAAAATCAATTCAATTTCAATATCTCCAATAAAATATCTTCATGCCTCCCATTTTTATCTAGTTTTTGTTAGTCAATGAACATATCACTGAAGAATATTTCCATAATGGAGTTAAAATAAGGGAAAGAGTTTCAATTTATTATGGCCAAAATAACTATAAGGGAATTCATTAACCTAAATGGAATCCATGTATTCTTGAAATGGTTGTATGTACATTGAAATATAATCCTTAGTATATTCTTCTATCCCAAAAAATATAATCATAATCCTATACAAAATTTATCAAAGAGATCCACATTTTAAATTTGGATAATCAAATAAGTAATGATATTGATTTATAGGTTTTTAATTATCATGTTAATTTAAGAGATTTTATATTTATTGAAGTGTGTTTTGAAAATGAAAATTCCATTAAAGGATATAGATAGACGGGTTTTTAGGTAAAATTAAGGAAATAGTGGTCCTTCTAGATTTTTTTGGAGGATAATTTTATAAATTAGAACAGAGTTTTTTATAAAAATCATTCATTTTCCCTTTCCCTTGGTTGTGGGTGAACCAAAATATTTCCCACCAAAATATGTCCATATTCCTCAATATTTATAAAGATATTTACTTCTCAATACTTTAAAATTTTTTCCTATATTTTACATCCATCTCTGGGCATCAGGATTAACATAAGATACATATACCTTTTAAATTTCCATTTATTTTTCCCCAAGACAAAAATAATGCCCCTAATTATATCATTATTATATTTTATAAATAAAACTAATGATAAATTACAAATTAAAAATTTATTTATTAGGGAAATATTTATTTGGGATAATGGACAATGATCTATGCCATCTCTTATGAATAGAATTGTATTTCATGTGTGGATGTGTTTGTAGGGATTCAAAATTTGGCACAAGGAACCAAAATGGGTGGCTTGGGTGTTCAGATATTTATAAATAAATTACAATAAAATATTATAATCAATGGAAATATTCATATTATTGTATAATGATATTTGGATGAACCTGTGATGTAGTCACACATTATTTATTTAGAAGTAATTTTGGAGAAATGGTACCCAAATGGATGACCATTTTTGATTAGTATTTTTTGTATTTTAATTAAATTAAATGAAATAGAAAATGTATAAAAAATTTAAAAACAAATAGTCAGGTAAAATAATTGGAAAAAATAGTCAAGTTAGATCCATGAGTAGTTTTAATAGGTTGGGTCATAGATAAACTAGGATTAGTTAGGACAAAGAGATGTTTTGGCGGGTTGGGTTATATGACACAGATATGGTGCAGTAGGACATAGTAATATGGTATGTCTAAAAAATCTAGGATCTAGGTCAACCATTATAATAAATTCTTGATCCGGGGATACATATTTAAACCATATTAATACTAATATTGTTGGATGAAGTTTCTATTTCAACAGGATCAAACTTACACCATGGTAGATATTGATACACGATTAAAAAGAAACATTATCACAGAGTATAAAATCATAAGACGACTAAATAAAACACATAATAAATAATTTGATATAGAGAATTGATAGTAAAAATATGAATCAAGCTAGAAAAGATTAAAAATCAAAACTTAGTGTTATTATAGAAACATCGAGGGGATAACATAATAGAAAAAATACTGCAAAGGATGAGGTGCATATTTAAAAAAATAGTAGGAAGAACCACATGGGTGAAAATTAAAGTATAGAAAAGAAAAGAAAACATTGAAACCAACCATATACTATCTGACTCCATCAATGGTTTAACAAAAGATAAAAAATACATTTACATTGATTCCCACCACTAATGAGTATAAAAAGAATATTCCCCAACAAGAAAATTTTGGGTGCATTTCTGCATCAGGACATTAAGGGATACAATAAAAATTTGGGATCCTAGGGTTTAGCTTCACTACTGAAGGGTTAGGAGAGATTCTATTCTAATAAAATAACAGAGGAAACTCTTAAATGGATAACTTGACTCGATATTGTTTTTGAATAAATTCATGTACCATTTATTATAGAGAATAATTTTCCACCCAATAAAATTTTATTTAGATTACCTTGAGAATTACTTTATCATTGTTACAAAAACATCCACATAATTGAAATAAAATTTTTATTATTTTTAAAATAATTATTTAGATATATTTTTACTATTATTATTATTATTATATTATTATTATTATTATTATTATTTTATTTCATAAGGATTAACATGTAAATATGAGTAGTAAAAGGCATAACAACAAAAAAGTGAAATATATGCACAATGATATTATTTTATGAATAGAGAGTATAAAAATAAACATATACATTAAATTGTAGTGACATAAATGAAACTATACATACACCATATGCATACATGTTTGAATAATATATAATATTATCTACTGGAAGGATTTAAAAAATTTTGATGGCTTGAGAATTCATGTTAGGGATGCTAAACACTATTTATGTTGCTGTTGACATATTGAATGATAAAAAATATAGTAAATTATATTAATAATAAATTTTATTTTTTCAACATGAATGGTGTAAATTTATAGAATTGGATATTGTAGGTAGTCATTATATGATTGCAGAGGTACCCTCTATAAGATCATTTGAGATAGTTATTATATGATCTATGGGGTTAAGTGGTCATTAAGTTATAATATACATTATATAATCAATCATGTATTTCTGTTTAAATTAATTTAATTTCACTTAAAAATTATATATTATAAATAATTAATTTATAAATTTAATTATATATTTAGTTCAAGGAATAATATTTGTTTCATTTAATAGTTTAATACCGTCTCTTACCTCAATTTCTTATTTTTGGTGCATTTAAATAATTAAGTTAATTATTATTCTTATTATATAGGAATATATTTATATTTATAAATATATTTCATATTTTAATCAATACATAAAGATTTGGAAATATTTGAAGTATTAAATTTTTTTGTGTAAATTTTGAAATGTGTTGATAAATAAGTAGAATATATTTAAAACTGTATTATAAAATTTCTATATGAAAAAGAATAATGTTTTTATGAATCAAGAATGTTATATTATATTATTTTATAGTATATAATGTGATAGATATTTTAAAAATAAGTATTTTATTGGTGGTTTTACTATAGATATTATTTTAAAAAATTTCTTAAATTACAAACTCTTTTATTATGATGTATTGAATAAATAAATTTGAATATTTATGTGTTGAAAAGGATAAATATATAAATAATTAATAGTTATTAATAATATTATTTCTAATAGTAAACATTAAAAATATATCATATAATTATTACCCAAACTCTAACAGAATATTGACCCAATATATTTGAAATATAAGAAAAGTGGAAAATATTAATTTATACCATGTTTGAAATGATGAAAATATAAGTAAATAATATTTTTCATGTTTTAATGGTATAAGGATGATGAAAAAGAAATTATATAAATATTATCCTTGAACTCCAAAATTTTTAGGATATGTTTAAATAAAAATTTCATGGTTAACATTAATATATCTACAAATAGAGTTTTATCTCTCCTTTTTCAATACATCACTTAAAGTTACAATATATATTCAATTTAAATATCTTAACACTCTAATAGGTTCTCTCATTTAATTCATAATAGTATAATAAAACCATTTTTTACCATAACAACTCAATAAAAGTTGGAATCTTCAAAGAATGACGAAGGTATGTGTCATATATTATTTTAATTCAATTGGTTTGTTTATTTATTAAATTTTTGTTCAAAAAAAAATATTTTTAATATATGTTATGTCTATAAATATGGTTTATTACTTTCTATTTAATTCATAAAAAAATACATATTCACAATTATACTGTTAATATCTTTTTACTCTGCTTCATCTTGGGTTTTCTTTTCCTTTATACATTTTATATCTTTATTTTCATGTATAATAAACTTTTTAGAAATATATATAACTAAAGTATGTGGTACTTATATTTATTTACCATTCAATTAAGTCTATGTGGTATTGTCAATAATTTCCACTATGAATATAAATTAACATAAATACATATAAATATGGCTTCACTAAATATATGTGCAATAATCTTAAGAATCTATCATTTTTTAATTAAATAAATTATAATGGTTGAGAAATCCTTGCCCCTCGATAAATATCATATTTTAATAATTACATGTTAACTATAACTTGGTATTATTTCCATAGGGATCCATAAAATTACATATATATTCAAATGTATAAATATTGTATTTCCAAAATCATTAATTCTTGATTAAATAAGAACACGATTCTTTCATTTTAAAAATTAATTAAAAACAATAGGAATATGCTACATTGAACTGTATTTAAATGGAACCTCTAATATATTTAAAACCTCAAAATATATGTTAAATTAATTAATTTATTATTTTGTATTTGTTTTCAACAATTTATGAGATAATAATATAGATTGAGCATATTTAAAATGAATAAAGGGATAATAATGATCTCGAACATTATGATAATGGAAAGTGAATATGAATTCATGATGAAATGTTTTACTAAACATATGATATACGAGATGTAGAAGAATATGTTAATATGAAGAATTATGGTGTAAGTACCCAATTAGTAAGATCGATACTTTCTTCTATCAAATGAGAAGGAAATATATTATGTTGTGAATATAAAATTTAATCAAATTATAATAATATAAAATTTAATGAATTATTTTTATAAATAACATTTCAATGTAAATTTATTAATCTTTAAAATTTTAAGACTGTTTTAGTTATTTTAGTAAAGGTTGTAAAGTTTTTAGAAAAATCATGGGGGATATTAGATTGAAAGAAGATATAGTTTTATGAAAAATAAAAAAGTATGGAGTTGCATGAAGTTATAATTTCTTGGACTAACACCAATGGTATAAACAAAATCAATAAAACACATAACATCATTCACTTCCTCTAATCACTAGAGGGTAGTGATTGGTGTCCTGGGTATACCATTGCAGTGGCCTCAACTCATTTAATGTCCACCTATGACCTGACCAGAGGTGGCACAAGACCTTAACTGTGTCTCCCCATATGCCTGAAGCTTTTAATTAGTGGGAATGATCTAAGGGGTGATAATGGTGACACTATAGACTAATAAATATAGAAATATGACAATATAATAAGGAATAATGATCAACAAACACCATTTATTAACAATATAAGTAAGCATAACATACCATATCTTACAACATATGTGAACATATACAATGTAGTAAAAGACAAAAAAGTAATTAGATCATCTATAGGATGATCATATACAAACATATCCAAAATTTATTAAATAAAACTATTGTTCAGGATTGATTTTCTACCCAATCCATCTTTAAAATGGATCATTCGAAATCTCATACACATACACTAGAAAACTATCCACTATTATTTGGTAGATTTTTCCTTACTATTTCTAATATAATGATTTAGGAAGTCTACACACCTCTTAAAATGGTTGTTAAGTGTATGATTATGAACCTAGTGGGACATAAACAATGGTTTCCCTGGATAATTTAAATATTTATATGAGATTATATGAATTGTGTGGTATGATCACGAGAAAATAAAAAACCTTGAAACACCTTGTGCTTAACCTACCAAATGTGAGAAGTTTACTTAATTCACTCAGTGATTAAATGGGTTAATGCACTGACAGTCTAAACATGACTTGTGGGAGTATGATGAAACCCCCTTATCTCATAGACCTAAAAAACAACTCACTACTATGATTATAACCTTAGGGATAAAAAAAATCTTAAAAAAATGATCAACCAACCATTCTACACAATTCTAGACCCAACATCCTTGAATAATATCTTATATAAAGAGTATCTCACCCGAAAACTCCATCAACTTACAAAATCAAAACATCTACAACATATCACACCTTGTATATGATGATCAACATCATCACCATTAGTTTCCCATGTATATAACATCCTTCCAATAACACATTGGTTAACACCACCCTATCCTAATATCATGTGCACATGAATCCAATAGCACCCCAACACAATGGTGTATGAAAACAACAAAATTTTATGACCATGAAGATAGTGAAACTTGATAGCCATCTTATTCGAGAATTATATATAACTATTAATAAACAATGGTGAATCTTATCATTATTCAGATAGAATAATCAAGGCATTTACCAACATCTCCAATGATATACCAATAATCTTGTTTTAGTCATTCGTAGTACACATAACATTCCATGAAAACAATTAACCCAAAACACACCTACCCACTATAGATTACCCCATGAAAACCTCCCTAAATCACCTAGACTACTTATGATCCTATTCCCTATCATTCACACATCCCATATAATCTGTGCTTATGACATAGTGAAACCACACATATATAAAAATTTAAATATCTATTCACCACTTTCCTCTTAATAGTAAGATCATACTTGTTTGATTCCATGGTTTAATTAAACATGATGAAATGAAAACCAATAACATAATAAAACCAATAAATTCATGTATATCCAATAGATTCTAAGAGAACAAAAGGTAAAAATAGACAAAAGTTCATGGATAACTATAATAGTTCTCACTCCTTTCTATATATGGAATGAATAATAACCCATGGCTAGAGGAAATCCACTCTTTTGGAGGGAAAATGAAAGGTAGAGGGGGTCCAAATCAATATAGGTTGAATGAAATACCCCTTATTTTTAATTATAATTTAATTTATGTTTTAAAAACCCATTAGGAGCCTCCAAAAAATATGGAATCACCCATTGGTGCCCTATTTACCTACAACTAGGTTTTAGTATTAGGGATATTGAATATTACTTTCGCCACCAAATCACTTGTGGCCTCCCGAAAGGCTTCTGATGGGATTCTGCTCGATTATAGATTCCGCTATGACCAACCCACTACTTCAAACCCAACTCTAGGTCTCTTTCAACTACTCCAACACCCCAAATATATCTAAATACAAAATTATAGGACGATATTATCCCCAAAAACAATCATCTAAACACATAGGATGTTAGAGTCATAATAAATCGATAATGATTTTCCTAGAAAATACAAGTAACACCTCATACACTAATTTTAATTTAAATATTACACAAGGAATCCATATAATAGAAACCCACCTTGAAGAAAAGGAAAACCATCTAATTTAGTATTCAAAATCTCAACATGATGTATAAAATAAAAATATTATTTATATGTATTGAATATAGTCATATGTATTAATCAACAATGAACATAACACACTATTATTAAATAAACATACTAAATAATAATAATAATAATAATAATAATAATAATATATGACCATGGATAAATTATACATGCTTACTCCCACTAACCCACTCCCACAAATAATATACAATCAAATTAAAAATTCTATATAGTGACCATGATTAGAATAGAGTGGGATCTCAAGAACCAACTTGATATTATACTCTTTCATTAATTTTTCATGCATACACTATGATATATATATATAGATAGATATTACCTTTTTAGGATCATGAATCCTACATCTACTAGATATAGTAATTTCCATAGTTTTTTTTATTATATCAAAAGGTTACAAGAGTTCTCTATTATAATGAGAACATGAATATATCATGTCAAAAATCTTACACACATGTTTTATGTTCATGATAAATTAATATAATGAGTCATAATGATATTAGAGGATCAAGTGTTCGGGATCATAAGTGTTGATAAATATTATTTTAATTTTATTCTCGGTGATCTGTAATATGAAAATCATGAGGAGTGCCCTACCAAAAAGTATATCATATGATATAAGTTACAATGGATGTTTTTATTTATGTGCTTGTGTATTGTTTTATCAACTTGAGATCATTATCAATGCTTAATATGAATCAAATACTAAAATTCATGATGATAACCATACCCATTATTATTTATGGTGTGGTAGCTTACATCAAATTCCTTGTATGTGGTATCAAATTGGTTTGATAATGAAGATAGTTTTTCCTTTGCATGTGTTGGTAGAAGATATATTTAACCTTTTTATTTGGACAATAGTGTCTTTATTAAATCAATAGGAATGTTGGATAATGAAAAGTATACCCACAATAGGTAAAGAAAGATATATTAATCATGAAAATTAGATGAAATTAATTATGAATGCCACTTGATAAGATATTAGTTGAAAAATATATTATATTACATTTCACATGTTCATCAAATGGTGGTCGTTTCAGTGACATTTAGTTCTCACTTTAAGAACCATGATTTATTTCTAGATACCACTCTTGATATATAATTATGACTCACTACTACCACGATAAGGGCCTTGAGGGTTACAAAATAATAATAGAGTCAATTAGTCTTAGTTTAAATATCAACCAACTATTTCATGATACTTCCTTATTTTTAAAATAACAATCTATATCATCGACAATAATTATTTCATAGTGGTTTTGAAAACAGGTTACCAATTATTTTACCACATTTGTTTTAATTTTGTATAATAATACTTTTTTATTTTATTTATTTATTTATTTTTGTTATTCCTAGGCATGTTCCATGCCCTTCATCCCCATCCCACCCATCCTTGTCCCAACCCCCTGCCCAGCCATCCCACCCCCATTAAAATTCCAACCAACCCACACTAGGCCTTACCCGTACCCTCCGATCCCCAACCACACCTACATAACCCCTGTGTTACGTCCACAATGCTGAATACACTGTGGGGGGGGGGGGGGTGAATCAGGGTATGACTAATTAAAACTTAAATCTCGTTCTGATCTTGTTTCGCTGTTAAGCAAAACAATCTTCTCTCTCTTTCCTGTTGCACAATATAAATAGAAAGTAAAGCAAGCAGAGGACACATAAATTTTACTTGGTTCACCGCTAAGGGCTACGTCCAAGGAGCATACGCCGACAGGTTTCCGGTCGTACCAATTCCACTAAACTTCACTAGCTGTGGATTACAAGGTTCGGGCTAGATCACTTCTAAGACCAGGCTTACTCCCTTTACAAGTTTAGGGTCAACTCACTACTTTCCCAAGGGCCACCCCCTGTTTCTCTCTCTCTGGCTCACTGCCAATGGAGAGGATCACCTTCTTTCTCTTCCTTTGCTCACTGCTCTTGGAAAGAATCCACTCACACTTTATAGACCTGTAGGTCTCTTCATTTTAATGAAAGAATGCATCTTCTTCTGTATATAGATGCTCTGTTGAAGTTCAACTTTCACCCGTAGATGAATATCTCTTTGCACCGAAGGTATCGGGAAAAATTCCATCTTCCACGCATCCCGAAAATTACTGCTAGAAATAAACTTTACTTGGCACGCAAGTCAATCACGGCGCGCAAGTATCGGGGCGCAAGTCACAACGGGCGCGCAAGTCCACCTCAGACACTTGCGCGACACAATCTTACCCAACTCCAAACTTGCGCGACTCTTTTCCTTTTACGCCCAAACCAATATTGGCGCGCAACTGCCAACCGGCACACAACTTCTCACACTGGCTAACAACTTCAACCACTGGTGCGCAACTTCACTTACACGACCCACACACCACTGGCGCGACCACCACACCTGCGCGACGGGAGCTATGATTTCTCAAAGTATTGAACTCCGGTTGTGAATGAAGAGGGTTGGTCCCGTATTTATAGGAAAATTGACCACCCTGTGCGACGGCGCGCAAGTCACCTGTGTGACCCAGTCTCGACGCGCAAGTCTTCTGTCCTCCTAGAAACTTGCGCGACCAACTCCCAAACTTGCGCGAACCTGTTTCCTTTGCCATATTTTGATCTTCTTATCTTGAGAAACATATGGCACGCAAGTTTTCTATACTCCAAGTCATTGGTGCGCAAGTCCCTTTGCCAAAAATAGTTTTCTTCATTTGTCGATTTTCAGGCCCAAAAATTTGGCCAACACTGGAAAACGGCGCCACCTTGTATCTATTATTTTTGTACCGCCTCCAGATCATCCATTCCGTTATTGACGTTCTTGAATCAGTCATGGATCATTGACCACAACTCTTGAACTCGACATTCCACCATGAAACCCCCTTTTTCAACAAATTTGTATGTCATGGTTTTAATTTTCAACAATCACAACACAGACGTTCACTTTTTCAACAAACAAAATCACCTCAAAAATACTTCAATGGTGCCTTGAGGCATTTTTTCCCAACAATCTCCCCCTTTGGGTTTGTTGACTACTCTTTCATAAAAAGATGCATCGTTGATTTTTCAGCCACCATTCACCTTCTGTGATTTTAATAGCGATCAAGGATTTACTCAACACATACTCTAAGCCCACATGAGCAATGCTCGGCATCAGAAACAAGAGTAAATGAAAAGTTCATCAATGAATCACTTCATCTCTGACATCCACTGTTGACACCAAATTGATACTAATTTGTACTAAAATGGTACCAATTGTTGAAGGACATGTTGGAAGACCAATTTTTGTTTGGAAATATTTTTACCACATTCCAACACCACTCTACTGCTTTTATCATGATCCACAGCTGTTGTGATGTATAGTCTTTGATCGATCACTTCTAGCATCGTCAGATTTAATACACTCCCCCTTTCTTCTCACAGCTTCAACTCTTGTCAGCTTCAAAACCCCTTTAGCCTTATTTCCCGTGCTTTCCAAGCTATGATCTGGCTAATCACGTTCAAATAGATTCATCTCTTCCTATTTGGCTGATCTACCTCTATTCTTCTCCCCATATCATTCATGATTTATCAAATTTCCACACTGTCTCCCCCTTGAACAATCACTATTTTCTGCCCCTTTGTCAACGAACCCAAAGGTCACTCCTTTGCAGTATGTAACAGAGTAGAGAACACATATTATCACATTAGGGAAAAAATCATAACTCGGGGAGAGGGGGAGGTTCCACATCCACACTATTTGAAGTGCGGGGAATCGACTGAACTCCCAAAGCCTGTCGATGCCTCTCAAAAGCTTCCTTGGGTAAGGCCTTTGTTAGAATATCTGCAACCTATAACTCTGTAGGCACATACTCTAACTTCACAAGCCCTTGCTCCAATTTCTCCTTGATAAAATGACATTTGATTTCAATATGCTTTGTCCTCGAGTGATGAACTAGATTTTTGCTAAGATTGATAGCACTTGAGTTATCACACTGGATTCTGATCGGAGACTTCACTTCAACTCCCATATTATCAAGCTGCTATTTCATCCATAATAACTGTGTGCATGATTGAGTGGTCGCAATATACTCAGCTTCTGCGGTGCTTAATGAAATGCAATCCTGCTCCTTGCTTAACCAAGAAATACATAGTCCGCCAGGATAGAATGCACCTCGAGATGTTGATTTCCTGTCATCCACTGAACCGGCCTAGTCTGCATCTGTATATCCTAATAACTCTGTCTAAGATTTGTCGTTATATGTCAAGCCCAAATCCACTGTGCCCTGGATATAATGAAGTATTCTTTTCATTGAAATTATATGGCTTTCTTTGGGATTAATCTGATATCTCGCTGCTTGGCATGTGGAGAAAACAATATCAGGCATTGTTGGAGTAAAGTACAACAAAATTCCAATAATTTTCCTATATTCTGTGATATTAACTGCCTTGCCATCCTCATCTTTTGATAATTTCATCCGGGTAGCAACTAGAGTCTTCATCTCCTTGGAATTATCCATTCCAAACCTTCTCAGGACCTCCTTGGCATATTTAGATTGAGAAATGAATGTTCCATTCCTTCCTTGTGTCACCTGTAGACCAAGGAAAAACGTTAGCTCTCCAATCATTGACATTTCAAACTCATTTTTCATCAATTTGGAAAACTTTCTGCACTAAGCTTCATCTGATCCACCAAATATTATGTCATCGACATAGACCAACACCATTATCCTTTGATTACTATTGTTGTTGAAATAATGATTGTAATCAACTCCACCACGCTGGAAACCAAGCTTCTTCAAGTACTGATCAAGCCTTGATTACCATGCTCTTGGTGCTTATTTCAGCCCATACTATGCCTTCTTCAGCCTACAAACATTGTTCTCATACACATGAATAATAAAACCATATGGCTGCTCAATGTACACCTATTATTCCAGAAACCCATTTAGAAATGCAGATTTGATGTCCATCTGGGACACTTTGAACTTTCTTTGCACTGCTATAGCCAAAAATAATCTGATTGTCTCCAGCCTTGCAACCGGTGCAAATGTCTCATCTACATCTATTCCCTCTATCTGGGAGTATACCTTGCACACTAGCTGTGCTTTGTTTCGAATCACATTTCCTTGTTCATTCATCTTGTTGCAATAGACCCATTTAGTTCTAATGACATTTTTGTCTGCTGGCCTCAAAAAAATCTCCCATGTTTGGTTCTTGTCTATCTGATCAAGCTCTTCATTCATAGCCTGAACCAATTTTTCATCTTCAGCTGCATCGGAAAAACATTTCAGCTCCACCTGAGACAAAAACGATGTTTTCTATAATGATTTCATTCTTCGAGTCTGAACTGGAGCTGTCTGATCACCAATGATATTTTGCCTATCAATTTCATCTCGACTCTTTGGCTTCCATGCAGACACAGACTTGACACTTTCTTGTTCATCATCAGTATCTTCTCCTGAGTCAGCCTCTGCCACTTCTACTCCCCCTGTTTCACTTACCTCATCATCACATTCTTCCAAAAACTGTTCACTAGGTCATTGAGCATTCTGTTCATTTTCGACTATAGTGACATCATTGCTCTCAACAATTTTTCCCAGCCTTTTGTTGAAGCATTTATATGCTTTACTTTTCCCTGAGTATCCAAGGAATATCCCCTCATCTCTTCGTGCCTCAAACTTCCTATGATTTCTTTGTTGAGAATGAAACATTTACTTCCAAAGATTCGAAAGTATTTCAACGTTGGATTATTTCCATACCACAGTTCATACGAAGTATTCCCTTGCTTCGGACATAAAAGAGACCTATTCAAAACATAGACCGATGTCAAAACTGCTTCCTTCCAAAATTTCTCTGGTAGGTCTTTATCAATAAGCATCGTTCTGGCCATGTTGTTGATGATCCGATTTCTCCTTTCAACCACTCCATTCTGTTGTGGAGTTATCACTGATGAAACTTGATGCCTTATCCCGTGTTTCTCGAGATATTCTTCCACTTGACTGTTTGTGAATTCTGTACCGTTATCTGTAAGGAACTTCAAAATTTTCTACCCAAGCATCTTTTCTGATTCCCTCCTATACTGGTTTATGCAACTGAACACCTCTGTCTTATGGGTAACGAAAAATACCCATTCCATTATGCTATAATCATCAATTAAACGAACATAGTACCTTTTCCCATTTATATCTCATGGTGAGATAGGTCGACATACATCATCATGCACCAATTCCAGAACTCCAGGTTTTTTTTGTTCCTTTGGCCTGTATGTCTTTATAATGATCTTCCCTTGTTGACAAGCATCACACGTATGAGTGAGATCACGTGATAGTTTGAGAAGTTCTCTAGAAGCATCACACTTTACCAGATCTTCCATGGATGGTTGACATAGATGACCAAGTCGCTTATGCCACATATGGTTTTCTTCTTCTCTGGATAAAAAGCATGAATCTTCTTCCCCACCTACCAGGTAAAGATTTCCCTTTGTTCGTTTTCCCTGTAGAATAACTGGTCCATCTTTTACTTTAACGATGCACATCTTCTTGGTAAATCAGATAGAGTGCCCAGAGTCACATAGTTGACTGACACTAAGCAAGTTATGACTGAGACCCTCTACTACCAAGACATTAGCACGTCTCATTTCTTTTCCCCCAAACTTGGCTTTCCCTGAGCCAACAATCTTCAGGCCTTCATCGTTTCCAAATTTGACAACTCCTTCTTTGTCATATTTTATGCCTATAACAAGATCCTTATTACCCGTCATGTGAGATGTGCAACCACTATCAAGGATCCACACACCAGAGCGATATGATTCTTTAAGGGAAATCTCTACCACCACGGCCTTCTCAATTTTCTTCTTCTTGGTCAATACTTTTTCTTTCATACTCGGCATGGATTGAGACTTCTGTTCTTTCTCAGAGTATGATGGACCAGCTTCATCTTGCAAAGCCGCAAATCTATTCTGCATTTTTAACTCACTTGTTGGTTTATCGATCTGCTGCTTGCTAACGATTTGATTCTGCTTTGGCACATTTCTCTGAATTGTCGAAGTGCAGTACCCAGCCATGTGCCCAAATCCTCCGCACCAAAAACTGTGTCTTTCGAAATATGGTCTGGAAAACCGTTCTCTGTTTGGCTGCCATCTCTGTTCTTGTTTCCTTAGATATCTTTTGGCTATGGAACACACATACTATGAATGTCCCATATTTCCACAACAATAAATCCTAATATAAGGTGCATTACTTCGTGTTACTTCAGCACTACAGGTTTCCCCTTGGGATCTATGAATATTCTGATTATGCTTTGTGCCCAAATCCACCTTCAATCTCGGGACGGGTGCTTGCGGTCTGACTTCTACTGCCACAAATTTTTGTTTCTGATTAATCCATGAATCAACCTTAACTTCTGAGCTCAATTAGTGCTTATTTCCTGCTGAACTACTAGGATCTTCTTTCTTCTTTTCATTCTTCGTAACAACCGGCTTTCCAAAGAATGTGTTGGGATTCAAAGGTTTTTCCTAGTCTTTAACTTTTCTCCGTAGACCGATAACTTCCTCTTCAAGCTCTTCGATACGCTTGACGTGATCTTTCACTTTTCTATTCAAGCAATCGTTCTCCCTTTTCTGTTCTTCAATCTTGAGCTTATGCTCATCAACCTTTTCTGTGCGCTCTGGCCTGGAAGACTTAATATTTTCAATTTCATTCACTATCTCAGACTTCTCTTCTTCTTGCTGTTGCATATAGAGTTTGGCATCATGTACCACCTTGTTGGCTTTCATTGTTTTTTCTCTCCAAACTTCTATCTCTTCAAGAGCTAATTCTAATTCAGATTCCATGTCAACTCTCCCTTCAATTTCTTATTCTTCCTCATCAGTTTCAGTTTCTTTCTTTTCTTGAGCACTACTGACAATAGCCACCATTTCATTTTGTCCACGATCTTTGCAGTTTTCTATCTCTTCAATTTCTTCACCCTCAGACTCATCTGAACTGTCTATATCTTGTGAAAGAATATTCTTCTTCTTAAATAAATTTCTCTTGAATTTCTTCTTCCCTTTCACATAGGCTGAAGATTTTTTCTCGAGAATTTCGACTTCATCTTCATCGTTTTCTTCTTGAAACTTTTTGGGGAACATTGCAGCAAGATGACCAACTTTTCCACATCTAAAGCAAGCAAGTGGAAGCTTCCCTTTTAACTTTCCTTTTCCCATTTGAATATTTGAGGAGAGGAATGACATTACCTCATCTGTCTGTTCTTCTTCCGTAGAATATTCAATGGTAAGCTTCTTCATGGTCTTAAATTCCACCTCTTTGGACTTCCCCTTTTCCACAGCCTCATTATCATCATTTATCATTTCATATGCAACCAAGGTACTGTGCAAATTGTCCAGTGTCAGCTCTTTTGGATCTTTATCTTCTAGTACTGAAACTTTCGGATTGAACCGAGGTGGAAGTTTCCTCAAGATGCGCTTTACGATCTTTATTTCTTCAATGAATTATCCAAGACCTCGCATATCTTCCACAACAATGTTTACCCTATCAAAGAATGCATCAACAGACTCATTAGGGTTCATTTTCAGATCTTCATATTTGTTCCCCAACACCTTCAGCTTTGCCTCTCTGACCTTTGTATCCCCTTCATATATATTCAAAAGCTTTTCCCACATGGCATTTGAAATTTTGCATGACATCACCTTCGCGTAGATGGGATTGGAAAGGGCTCCCCCTAAGGCATTGATTACTTTGGAATTAGCATCCAACTCTCTATGCTCAGCTTCTGATAATGCACCACTATTAATATCAGCTGTGATATCATGCATAGATGTGGAAAAAACATCCATTCCTAAGGATTGGAAATAGTGTTGCATTCGATTCTTCCATATCTGAAAATTACATCTGTCGAAGATTGGAATCCCTTTATGATTAGTGACCTCCATTGAGAGAAGAAAAACTGTCAACCTTTCCCTTTGATACCATTAGTTAGGTCCACAAGGCTGAATACCCTGAGAGGGGGGGTGAATCAAGGTATGACTAATTTAAACATAAAGCTCGTTCTGATCTTGTTTCACTGTTAAGAAAAACACTATTCTCTCTCTTTCCTGTTGCACAATATAAAAAGAAAGTAAAGAAAGAACATGACACATCAATTTTACTTGGTTCACCACTAAGGGCTACGTCCAAGGAGCATACACCGACTGGTTTCCGGTCGTACCAATTCCACTAAACTTCACTAGCTGTGGATTACAAGGTTTGGTCTAGATCACTTCTAAGCCCAGGCTCACTACCTTTACAAGTTTAGGGTCAACTCACTACTTTCCCAAGGGCCACTCTCTATTTCTCTCTCTCTGGCTCACTACCAGTGGAGAGGATCACCTTCTTTCTCTTACTTTTCTCACTGCTCTTGGAAGGAATCCACTCACAGTTTATAGACCTATAGGTCTCTTCATTTTTGTGAAAGAATGCATCTTCTTCTGTATGTATATGCTCTATTGACGTTCAACTTTCACCATTAGATGAATATCTCTTTGCACTGATGATATCAGGCAAAATTATAGCTTCCATGTAGCCCGAAAATCACTGCTAGAAATAAACCCTACTTGGTGCGCAAGTCAACCACGACGCGCAAGTATCGACACGCAAGTCACAACGGGCGCGGAAGTCCACCTCAGACACTTGTGCGACACTATCTTCCCCAACTCCAAACTTGGGCGACTCTCTTCCTTTTATTCCCAAACCAATATTGGCGCGCAACTACGAACCGGCACACAACTTCTCACACTGGCGCACAACTTCAACCACTGGCGCGCAACTTCACTTGCGCGACCCACACACCACTGGCGCGACCACTACACCTGTGCGACGGGAGCTCTGATTTCTCAAAGTGTTGAACTCCGGTTGTGAATGAAGAGGGGGTGGTCCAGTATTTATAGGAAAATTGCCCACCCTGTGCGACGGCGCACAAGTCACCTGCGCGACCCAGTTTCGGCGTGCAAGTCTTCTGTCCTCCTAGAAACTTGCGCGACCAACTCCCAAACTTGCGCGAACCTCTTTCCTTTGCCATATTTTGATCTTCTGATATTTAAAAACATATGGCGCGCAAGTTTCCTATACTCCAAGTCCTCTGTGCGCATGTCCCTTTTCCAAAAATAGTTTTCTTCATTTGTCGATTTTCAGGCCCAAAAATTTTGCCAACACTAGAAAACGGCACCACCTTGTATCTGTTCTTTTTGTACCGACTCCATATCATCCATTCCATTATCGACGTTCTTGAATCAATCATGGATCATTGACCACAACTCTTGAACTCGAAATTCCACCATGAAACCCCCTTTGTCAACAAATTTGTATGTCATGGTTTGCATTGTCAACAATCACCACACAGATTTTCACTTTGTCAACAAACACAATCACCTCAAAAATACTTCAATGGTGCCATGAGGGATTTTTGCCCAACACCCTTCTTATGCAAAACCCCCTCCCCCACCCCAGGCCCAATCATCATCTCCTGAAAAAATAAACAAAATATTACAAAGGGTGATATTTAAACCCCTATCATACTTGTTCGAAGTCACAACCAAAATCACTAGCCTAATAATTGTTTATTGTCACATGTAACAACTTTATACGTAAATTATTTTTTATTTACTACTAATAATTTATATATATATAAGTTATATATATATTTATAATTATATATATATATAACTTATATATATATATATTTATTTATAAATATATATATATATATATATTTGGATTTATTTGTTAAAAAAATATAAACTCTTAATAAAAATATAAAAATTTGAATATAAATAAATTATATAAATATATAAATACAAAAAATTGAATGGGAGAATGAATTATAAAGAAACAAATAAAATTAATACCACACCCATGTAGAAAGCCATAAAGACTCGAACATGAGATCTTTCCAGAACCCCGTAGGACTTCTGCCACTATGCCTTGCCTGGAGGGTATAAATATGAAAATACAAATACAAATACAAATACAAATACAAATACAAATACAAATACAAATACAAATACAAATACAAAATAAAATGATTAATATATATATATATGCATATTAATATCTGAACACAAATTAATTGTAAACATATAAACATATAAACCTGTAAACATATAAATATATAAATATATTAATGTATAAATATACAAATATACAAATTATATATATAAATATCTAAATTATTTGTTAATATAAATATAAACATAAATATAAATATAAATATAATTATTAACATACACATATTTAATAATATAAATTTAAATATAAATATTCTTTTAATTTTTTAATATATAATATATATTACAAAATATAAATATATAAATATATAAACCAACACAAACCTGGAAATATATATATGTATATATATATATATTGATACATACATATATACATATACAAGTATATATATACATACATACATACATATATTTATATCTATATATAAATTACACATTATTTATCACTTATCAAATATATATTAACAATTAGTTAATACTTATCACACACACACACACACAGATATATATATATATATATATAAATTTATATACATACAAAAATTTATATTTAATTAGTAATAATAATATATAAATTATTAATACAGTTACAAATATATAAATTACTCATAAATATAAATATATAATTATGAATACATAATATAAAAATAAATTTAAATGAAATTATAAAAAAATATAAAAAAAAAGAAAAAAGAAAAAAATAAGCACATAATTTATTTATAAATATAAATTTATAAATTTAAATATTAATATTAATATTAATATTATTATAAATATCGTTAATATAATAAATATAGATATAAAAATTAGTTTAATTTATTTTATAATAAATTTTTAAAAAATTAATTCTTTTTAAGAAAATAAAAATAATATATAAAAAATTATAATGAAAACAAGTTTTAAACATGAAAACCATCACTAAGAAACCACCACTAAAAAGAATATTCCCCTAAATAAAAAAACCACTACAAAAAAATCCATTAAAAATCATATATTAAAAACAACCACTAAATTTCAAAAATACCATTAAAAACCACCATTATATACTATTTCTTATAATGTTTAATGGAGGTTTTAAAAACCAACACTAAAAATCCATTTCTAAAATACATTATATTTGTAGTGCTATAAACATAGTATATCTAGAATCCTAGTTTATAATGATAATGGGCCCACATTTGTTTGTTATTGATCATCCAAGTATGAATGATGAAAACTGTAATAAATAAATAAATAAAATAAATTAATTTTTTTAAATTTTAGAACAATTTTTATTGAATTTATTTCTCATTATATTCTCATGTTATATATGTTTATATAAGTGAATGTAATAAATTTTTCTCTAATACACATTATTTGTTCAATCTTCATTAAAATTACACATGAGGTAATCGACCATGTTATCGATAAATACTTCACCATGTGACACAATGAAGTATTATAAGTGATTGATAATGTTTGCATAATATTTTCATCAACTTAAACAAGTAAAAATATTATTTTTTTACATAACTGTTGGATATGTTTTTTTAGGGACTATATTGAAAATAAAATAATTAAAACATAGGCATAAATACATATTTAAGTCCAAAATTTACATAACATTCTAGTTTCAAGAATTTGAGATCTACCCCATCATTATTCATGTTATATAGTGACAAAGTAGAGATAAGATTAAAATCTATCTAAATTATCATTCTCAGATTGTTCTTATGACGTTAAAAAGTTAATATAGTTGTTTTAAAGTGCCCCATTCATCCATGATAGCATATGAGAATCTGATATTTATGAAATAGGGGCTTCATGATATATGTGGATGATTCTAGTGAGGTCCACACATATATACTTTTATCATTATTGAATAATGGTTGTTATAGTGTGAAATAATAATGTAATACAATGGATGAATTTATTTCTATATTTTTCACTGTGTTTTTTTCTTATTCACATATTTTAAGGGGAAATCTAGGCACCAGTATACATGATTTGGTGTTACAAGATAGACAAATTCATAAATTTTAAAAAATATAAGCACTAAATGGTTTTTTAAGATAAATTTCTTTCATTTTAATATCAGGGTATTAACTTCCAAAAAACCTATACATATCCCTTCCAATACAAAAAATATATATAATATGGTCTTCATTTATATTGAGGTATATAAGTTGTTAGTACAATTACTCAATATAATATCAGTACCTAAACCTATACATGTCACTTAATATCAGTTGACTTCATGTAAAACAATGTAATAATACTAAATCCCATTTATTTAATAAAATAAAACAAATAATCAATCAACTTGAGTCACTATGTGCTTACATATTTACCTTGTAACTCGACCATACTTGGTTCGACCCTTAATAGAAAAATATAATAGAAGACATCATTAACAAAGTATCCTATGTCTATACCATAAAATAGTCTACGATAGAACATTTTGACCATGGATTGACATATCTAATAGTAATACCCTAATTACTTAAAATAATAGTGTTTTTAAACACACTATACATCATTAACATAACATATCCAACATAAATTCCACAAGTACCTAATGATTTTTTTTTCTAAAAAAACAAAATCTTAAATCCAAGTTGATACATAGCCACTTGAAATTCCTTATGTCCAAAGGTGTAATATAAAAAATTTAAAAACCCAGAACCATGGTGCAACATAGATAAAGAAATATCTATTTCCATAGAAAAAGATGTCCACAAAAATCATGCTTATGCCTTATTACACTATAACCTGATCAATGCATGTCAAAATAAATTCAAAATGAAACCCAAATATACATTATAATCATTAATTATCAATACTTAATGTTACACAACCATAAAATACATACCAATAACTTATAAACCATATAATGATCATAAAAACATTAAACCATCTAAATTTTGATAAATTATTTTTATTCATGTTAAAAAATCATATAAAACATCCATATATGTATGTATTCTCATATTTTATTGGCTAACTATTATTAATATATGATAAAATATATAATAAATGAACTCATATACAATGAAATTTGGTTAATCCCTCTATGACCATTAGTTATTTTTTTTAAATTATAATTCATATACTAACATACTTATTTCACCCGATAGAAGAGAAACAAAATATATTTCCACATAACATAAGGAAAATTATATTTTATATAGAACACACATCATAAATTTAATTATTTTCATGTATTTGGTTGATTTAATTAACAAACCCTAGTTCACCATTTAAAGTTTACTCCAAAATTCCCCTATATTCATATTGAGAAGATAAGTCATCAAATGTAATAAATTATTTTTACACCATTCAGTATAAGAATTTTAGTTATTTGAATATATATTGATTTATTTACAATATTCAAAAAACATAAAATCCTTGTTTTTGTCCTTGATGTTAGATTTACAGTTCGTAAGCACACATGTCCACATAAATTAAATTTTTGTCATATAATATATTTAGTTTCACATAAAAAATGATATTACTCAGAAATGAAGATTTTTTTTATATTTAAATCACATTGCATAGTAGAATTCTAAAAAAAATTATATAACCCTTAAATTCTTCTTCTTTTTTCAACTAAATCAAGAAAATTTCAACTATACTAACAATAGTTTAAGGGGTTATATACACATCAGTATATGCGATATACTTCCTTTAATTGATCATTGAACTGATGCTAAAAAAATATAGAATCAAAGAATGATTGACAGGAAGAAAAAACCAAGAGGGAATCCACCTTTCTTGTTTGGCTAGTTCCTAAAAGAAATCTAGAAAAAGTTTTTTAAAATTTAGCCAAAAATGTAATAATTCCTATACATAAATTTCACTCATGCAAAACTATTAAAATTTTGATGGCACAAAATCATCCTTCTAGTGGACATTATGTTCTGATGGATTTACTGGATTTTTAGTGGATATAATTTTTAACCAAAAAACTCACATAACATAGATATATATCCCAATTCATCTTGAATTTTTTATTACATATTTATCTTTAAAATATTGAAAAAATTGAAATTAATCTTCAAAAATATATCCTCAAAATCTTATAAATGAGAGTCTTTATGGATCCCCATGCTTAAGTGTAATGAACCAATATAAGATGCCATCCGACCTAACACCTAACCTAGTCTGTGGCAAGGCCCGAAGGGTGTTCTTGATCCCCATGTGATGGAAAATAGTATTGGGAATAAAAAATAATCTAGAGAGAATGATTTAGCCTAAAGAATAACTAGGATAAAAAATAACCCAATAAAATGAGCATGTAGTAGTCTCCAAAAAATGATAAAAAATAAAAACAGTAACTAATCTCGGTACAAATACAACTGAACAAAGATGAAAATAAACAACTAAAAGATATAAAAATGGGACAACTAGAATGAAAATATCTATATCTCCGTATGACCTCAATGTCACCACCATCTACAATACTAAACAGCTCCAAGAGTGAACTCGAACCAGAAAACCTGCAAAAAATCTCGGGTTTACTGACAATGAATGGTATATGTAGTGTGTGAACTTCATAGCTCTATAGGCAACCACCATATAATCCCTATGTTTCCTTTCCTAAAAGAATCCATTAACACTATTTTAAAATACACATATAAAAATAGGTTTCACACTTTTTAATAAATAAAATAACTTTTACTTTTTAAAACATTACACATCACAACACTACTTTGGAAACAGTTTACCCTTATATAATGGAAAAAACAAACCAAAAAACATGTAAAAAATACCAAGATGTGATCAAATATAGATTGATAGATTATACAAGAAACAAAATACTGTAAACATAAAAAGGAAAGTATAAGTATTAATTAGTGGAATTTCTTAAACATCCCTACAACGATCCCAGGACGTACCCAAGTTGGACTGACCTTCCATCGTGTGGTGTAGCTTCATATTCTACAAATAACTGGATAATATAACCATTCCTCACTAGTGGAACAACCCACATATCCTCTAAGACATCCATGGGATAACAACCCGTCTAATCGGGGTTGATTAGAAACCACCACTTGAACTTCTAAAAGACGCATAAGAAATCCATGGTAATAATATTATATGTAATTATGAGGCCCTTGCACATGTCACTCACCTTACCTTCTACCACTTCACATTCATACCCAAACAATTACACCACCTATATGATAACCAATAAAGGAAAATCCTTAGTAGGAGTTCCCATCATATCACAAACCCATCAAAATTTCCAACCAAGACGTTACATCGCTTAATCATTCAAAACATTTCAAAAAGTACATTGAGTTCCGAAAAATAAATTTTCATTTTCAAAATCAAATTCATTTCCAAACATTATGATGTTATAACTGGGACTTCCAACATGTCTATTTTAAATACACATTCGAAATATTTCTCAATTATTTTCTAAATCAATACAAACAACCACTTCCATTTTTCCAATTCCAAACATGCCTTTACTTGTCAAAACCAATTCCATTTACAACACCATTTACAAAAATAAGATACAACATAAAAAATGTAAAAAATTTCCAAATGGTCTCTTACATAATTCAAGAATCAACCATCTTCCAGTGTACCACTTAAGAAACTAGGATTCAAGGAAAAACATTATTCCTAAAGTGCCATATTCATTTAAATGCACATCCATGTGTGTACCTTGTGAACCCATTAATGTTCCAACATCCAATTACAAATTCATTACAAACAAAAAGATAATAAAAATATAATTTTTGAAAAACCATCATTTACAGCTACCCTTACATAAACCTCATGCAATGAAGTCACCTTTTTTATCACACAACTTCCAATTTAATAATTAACCAAGTCACTAGAACATAACCATAATAAAAATCTATTCAAAACACCCCATTTTATTCCCAATGGCCGAATGAAATTTTATCAATCACCTTACTTGAATATACATATAAGGATTTCAAGAAAACCCCCTTTAATCCCAATTAACATTTCATCAGGTACAATATGTGTACAAATCTGCAATCACAATAAAAGAGACTCTTCAAATACCATTTTTACCTAATTTTACCAACATGAAATCATCATACAGAATTTACCAAATATATACCAATCATGAGAAACATGTTTATTAATTATTTATAACTCACAAGAATAAATGGATTATGATGGAAAGGAAAATAATGGAAAAACCTATCTCAATGGTGTGAGAATGCAACAAAAATCCCAGAGATGAAGAATGAAGATTAATCCCCACACCCTAAATGTAAGTAAAATCTAATCACACTGAAACCCAAAACCCTAGGCTTCTTCAAAGAGGGAAACCAAAGGATACTAAGAGAGGGAGGGATAATGAATATAAAACTAGCCAAACCCCTAGAAACATACCATAGAAACTTAAAGATAGATCCGTGGAGGGAGGAGAATCAAATGGATAGGGGTTTGGAGACACCTTCGTGTGAAAAATGATGAATAAGTAGGGTGACTTGATTTGGGTTGAAACATAAGAGGGGCATGATTGGAATTTTAATGTTTTAATAATATGGGAAGCTCATACGGTTTGGCCACACTGTTTACCAAACCGTGTGCCAACCGTGTGGTAGCTACTGTCCGAGTGGAGATCTATTGCATAAAAAACACACACGGGTTGACTTAAAATGATAAAAAATGCGGTATCTATTATCCAACTCCCAGAACTACCACACAGTTACGTGGGCTAGGCCGCATGGCTTCCCCTAACTTTGTGCTTCCTATGCATAGGTCATAATTTCACAAGAAACTCAAAAACTCGAAAGTTTAATTCTAGACTCAATTGAAACCTCAAACCAAGGATCAAAGAGGAGGAAAATAATAAAATAAAATAAAATCCTAGGTTGGGGTGTGACATTATCATCCTTAGGATGAATCACTGAGAATCACTAATAAAAATTCAATTCTCTTGGACCCTACACCTAATTCCCTTCCCCAAATCACTCTTACCCACACAACCAATAATATATCTCCTAGGTAATGATGATCCAATTAATAATAAATTAAATCATCATATGTTTCTTTTTTTCTTCAATACACAAACATTTCAAAAAAGTACCTCTCAAGATACATTTATGAATCCCACATTTTCTAAGAATAATTCCCATTCATTCAAGTTATCCTATAAATAAAAATCACACTCTCATTCTTATTTATGATCCCATGCTTCAGATAAGAATTTATATTGAGATCCACAATAACTTCACATAATTCATTCCAATTCCTTGATAGTGATCCTCAATATCATTGTGTTTTCATGACTATTTAATGAACAAAATCAACTTAATTTATATAAATAACCCTTGATTGTAAACTAATTCCCCAAGGAAACTATATCAAACTTTCAACTTATTAATTATGGACACAGACAATACTTATGATATGAGTAACAAATCCATCACTCTAACACAATACAACCATCCATAGATTGATTCTATGATCATAACACAACCCTGTTGAACCATACTATACACTTTGACTAAATATACCATTTTATCGATGAATCTTCTCAAACATACTGTATTGATGTGAAAACTATTATCCAACTGAATTGACATAGCCACTTACATATTCTTCCAAAAAAATAAACACATTCTACATAATTCTCGTTGTGGATGAATATACCAGAGATACTCCCCCTAAAAACCACTTCATCATACACTAATATTTTTCATGAGATTACCATCACAATATGATGTATTAACACATCAAACAATGAATAATTAAAAAATAATTATACTTATTGAATTAACCTTTTAACAATCACCAAAAGAAATTATGTAATCTAGAACACACCACTTATTCCCTATCTATAAGGCTTCCTTCACAAGAATTCCCCATTTCAGAATTTTATTCTTCTTATATAGTATAACCATATACTATAAACTATAGTGTTTTCATTAACCCTTAATAATAATCTCTCATTCTTGAAGTTAATTTACCAGTTTTAGTGATATCAAAGTCCTTGAAATTACCTTTTCAATTGATTATCAATCATATTTTGAAAATACATTTTCTAGATTCCAAAGTACTTTTATGATAGTTTATATGAATTTTCAATCATTTAACCACATTAATAGACAAAGAATCCAATATTAAATATAAAAAAAGAATTACTTTACCTAAAACATATAACTAGTTCACACTTCTCTCTCATTACACTAAACATCAATGATAGTGGCCCCCATCACATAGGTCCCACCAGATAACTTTTTATATGGATCCCCATCCATGGTTGTCAACTCAGTATCCATACCTATCAACTAATTAAATTTTATAAAACTAATAAATGTGTTAATTATATACTATCATCCATCATAATTATTATAAATCAAAATATTAATAAATAAGTAAAATAATATTTGAAAATCACACTTGTAATTTAATTTTCACATGTGGGTTCCCTTAAAGTAGACCTGCTTGGTCCTTAATGAAGAACTCATCATTGATTGGCTACTTAATTTATCATTAATATCTTATTAGTTATATTTATTCATAAAAAATTTTCCTTATTTTTTACTTCTTATCAATCTCTGATAATCAACTCCCAGGAAATTTTAAAATTAATTCTTCATTAAATATTAATTTATGAAAAAAAAATCAAAGACCATCGTCATTTATCATACAAGAAATCATATAATAATCATCATATATTATCAATAAAAATACATTAACATACAGTCGAAACAGATCATAACTATATCATCGAATAACATATCATCAAAGAATAACCATGCAAGATTATTCTCCATGTGTTAGAAATGTTACAACCAATATCACCAAACATTATCCATTATAAAAATAATAGAATTTATAAAATTAATTTCATAGAAATAACATGTTCTCAATTTACATATACTCTTAAAATTACATTAAATTGTTTTTAAAAACTAATAATTAAAATTTTAATTTACTTGGAACAATAAAAATTTATTTTCTCCTTTATATTTAGGGACTATAATTATATTTTCATGACCATTTTTAAAAAAACAATTTATCCATACATGTCATTTATTTATTTTATTATCATTTATTATATTTTTATTTTCTAAAAAATAATTAATTATTCAATTAATTAATTTTAGAAAATTTATATTAGACCTTACGTATCAACCCCAATACATTTTACTAAAACTTAATAATATTTGTAAATAATTTTACAAAAAAAATTTCCTATTAAAACATTATATTATCACCTTATGTATGAGACATTATTTAGTTTAATTTGGATATCTATTAGTTATTAGAATAAGATAACCAATCATCATGATTTTCCATACAAAAATAGAAAATACTTTCAATATATTAATATCACATGTATCAATGTTCATACCTGAATGGTCTCAAGGCCTTTCATTTTATTTTATTGTAAATAATCCCCCTTTTAAGGATTGAAGGCAAAACCTTACATGACCCGTAGGACCAAGGCACAAGGCCATACACGACCTGAAGGCCAATACATGACCTAAAGGCCCAAAGGCATACTATGCCAATTTCATGACCCATAGGCCCAACCCACTAGAACTGCCCCTCCCCTGCTTCTTCATCATTGATCGCCTAGATCCCCACCTTGCATTTCTGATTAGCTTGCATTTACCCATACAAAGGTTCATGGTGCCAGGTCCCGATGGTGGTTTCCATACCCTCCCATTCCTCCAATCTGGTTATCTTTGCATCTGGTGATTGCTACTCTTTTAACTGGCCCTCTTCTAGGGAATTCTCTATGTGAACTAGGTTACCCCATGGTCATTGTGGCCCGGAGGCCCTAAGGCCCAAATGGATTTGATGACCTAAAGGCCCTGATACCGGTAGACCCAAACTGGTGACCCGAAGGCCCAAATCGGGTGAATAGTTTCGACTACTATAGTATGGAACAATACTTGCTATAGTACTCAAAAATTCACCTCCACCAGGTTTTGAACTTGGGTCTCTTGGATTCCAAGTTGGAGCCCTTACCACTCGGGTAAGAGCTCACTGGCTATCAAAGTTTATGGAATCACATAATCACCCAAATCATCTCTATATATCACATTTCAAAAAATGTCAAACAATCTATTTTATACATTTAACATCATTCAAATTTAAAAATATAATAAAAATCTAACAACTCATCAATTATCATAGAAGAAAAATAATTAATAAAATCACTTGTTTTAATAATTTTATTACATCTCTTATCATAAAATTCTATTATATGAAACAATTTTTCTTATTTCTTCCTTGATTTTACAACAATCAGAACATATATGAGGTTTCTTAATTTATTTCATATTAATAATCATTTAAAATAACCAAATCACATGAACTTAATATTTAATAACTTTATAGTAGAAAAGAATATCATCATGTATTATAATTTAATAATTTAAATTCGAAATTCACATAAATTATATCTAAATTACTCACACCGTGAAAAAACTTTTATAGAGTGAAATAATTTCTCATACAATATTAATAATTATTTTAATATTTCAATATTAATAAGAACTATATCACCCAATAATCATATAAATATCATAAATGAATCTTTACATTAATAATTTATTATGTCAAAAATAATTTTGAGTTGAACTGAGCACACACACACACAAATATATATATATATATATATATTACGTTTTTAGTTCCAGTTAATTAAATATATTATAATCATTAATTATAAAATCATAAATAATTTATTTGTGATCATTAATTAATATTGAACTTGTATTATTTCAACCTCAATATTTTCCTATATAATTTTTTTTATATTTTATCAGAACTGTTAGACACATTTTCACATAGTCTTGTCAGAGTTGGTGCCCTAGAAATATCATTATTTGGAACTTTAGATGACCATTTAATTTATATATATTTATATTAATATGTATATAGGTGTTTTCATTCTCATAATATATTGTTTACTCTTCTGTGTGCCTTATGTAATAGTGCACTAATAATATTTTTTAAATCAATAGGCTATAATATTTATTTCTATTATGAGAATGTGTGAATTCAATAATAGGTTTACTAAAGTTGTTTCTTATGGTCTAGATAAATATATTTTAGAATATATTGATGATGTCTGACTTTTGGGTGTGGGTTAATCATTATAATTGAGACTTCTTCTCATGATGTTCATATATAGTGATCACCTGGATGAGGATTACATATGGATATAATATCTAGTAGGAAATCCATTTACATCAGTAAATTGTATATTCCTATTGATGAGTGTGTGTAATGGACCATAAACTTGATTTAATCATTCATTTATATCATGAATCACACAATTATATCATATGATGGAAGACTTGACATTTATTCTCTTAGAAATGTTTCATGCATTATGTACTTCACAAGTGGTATGATATTAATTGAATAATAAAGATAGAATTTATACCCATTATATTTTAGTAAATGTAACAACCCTCACCCCATTAGATCAGAGCTAGTGTTTTAATTTATTACATTGGCATAAGATACAAGAAATGACATAAAAAAGGACTGAACAGTTAAGTTGTATTGGTAAACTACATGCATATTTGAAATTCAAAATATATTTTAATCATAAAATTAATAAATAATTTCAATGATTCAACCATTATTACTCATTTTTAACCCTAAATATCATTCATAATAAACTCATTGGAAAACTAGAGGAAAACAAACATAAAAAAGTTGTTTTCTCAAAATCTTAGTAAGGGTAATCTACAAAAAAAGCTAACTTGAATCAATGAGCATAATTAAAACGGTATGATAGATAACTAAAATCATATTCTATTAAATAAAAAAAATTAGAATGAAATGAATCCATAGATTTTTTCATAGTGAAAATATCTTGGATAATAAAAGTTGAAATGAAGGAAACGTATTATGTCAGATGTCTTAACTATGAAGATATTTCCTCTAGATTGTTACTAACAAGATCAAAACTCTATCCAGTTTAATTTTGTGGGTAGAAAATAATATGAGTTTTTTGGAAACAAACAAGAAGGGTTTCATCAACCTGATTTCACCTCAAGAGGATACTGATACATTGAGGGGATTTCTTTATCTAGTCCCCAACCTATGTCCTGCATGTATAAATCATTCCTCATATATTGAATAATCTAATTAAATTGATATTTTTAAATCAAAGTGTCCAATAAAAATTTGATTTTTTTGAATCATAGACCCCATAATAGAAAATAATTATGAAATGAAAAATTGAATACCATAAAAATAAAGCGATTAATGATATGATATATCAAATGGGAACTACACCACCCAAAATAAATATGTGGTGAATAAGGCTTATATTACAAATATAAATGTTAGACAAAAATACCTTACCCTGTCATTTAATTTATATAAATGAGATTTTAACTCATGAATAATGATTTAAATAATGTTATTAATTTATAACAGAACCATATTCATATTTATTATAACATAAAATATCCTCTTATATCATCTTATCGTCCATTTGTTAATATTCATTCATTATTTTCACTAAATCGGGTGTTAATTGCCTCATTTTTTTAGCATTGGCTAACTTGTTATTTTTGGTTCCTCATACATAAATCATGATTTTATCACATCCTGAATGTAAAAAAATGATGTAAATATCATATATATTCATTATATTTGTTTTTAGAATAATTATTTATTGATGAACATGGAAAATTAATCGCATCATGTCATGGAGATGGTATGCCATACATACACAAGAGAGATGATATCATTCCATTAATGATGAATAGGAAATAAATTTTATGGTATAATAAATTTTATAGAATTAATATGATGTCATAATTATCAAATATATTCATTATTTACATCATTATACCCATCTAAGTAAATCGGGGAGGAAAAAAAGTTTACACCACGATGTAGAGATGGTAATTCTTATGTACGAATGTGCAATACTTTAATTTTTCATTGGATGGATATAAGGTGGAATATGATTGTCCCACAATATTAATAAAGTATCAGGATTTAAATGATAATTTATATATTAATTTATAATTTAAACAAACCATGAAGAGTATGTATAAGAGTAAAACACATGAAAGAGTCGATAAAGATGAATGCCTCTTCTTCATTGGGCTTGCTTTATAATTTCTATTAACAGACCTACGGTAGGTTATTTAGAAGTTAAAAAACATATAGAACATAAATAAGGATGGTTATAAGATAAATGGATAGTGTTTGGTCTAGATATATGACTAAAATTGGTTTTAGCAAGTGAGGGGGTGGTTTCCTTTTATAATTTAGGTGAGGGGAACTTTTGGAAATACTCAAAATATTAAAATATAATAGGGCTGTTCTGGAGGAAAATACTTAAAAATGACTTATAAATGAATTGGAAATGTAATTTTAGACCATATATTGTCACATTTGTGAGTGTTTACTTTTTTTTGAGATTTTAAATAATTTAATAAAATATCATTATTATAAAATTTGATACTATTCATTTAATTAGACTTCAAATACCTAAATACAGAGTGGGGATTTGAATATAAATATTTTAAACATATATAATATATCATATAGATCTATAAAAATAGTTAGGTACATTAAATATTCCCAAATATATCAAAAGTAATACTTTAAAAATAAATTATTTTATTTTTCTATTAATTAAATTAATTCTATAATACTATTACAAAAGAATTTAAGGTAAGAATATAATTTTTAAAAATAAAAAAATAAATTTTATAATGAAACTAATTTCATTTGTATCATAATAAAAATTTAAGATTGTGCATATCTTTAATTCTGTACTATGTGCACACTTAAATTATATTAAATAAAAAGAGAGTGTCATTTTGTAACTATCTTTGATTTTAAAAATATAAAAGCACATGAGCCTCAACGAAGTGGGTGAGTAATCGCTAGGTGCATCCATGAGACCCGAGATCTAATCCTGGTGTAGGCATATTTCCGGGGTACTGTATCAGTAATGTAACAGTACTGTAGAATACACTATTGTAGGCAATATAGCAGTACTATAGCAATTCTGTTTGGTACTGTAGCAGCCAGAACTATTCATCCATCTGGGCCTACGGGCCTCCGGTTTGGTCCTCGGGTCCAGCAAGGCTTTCGGGCCACCCAAGGCCTTCAAGATAATTGATTATCAAGGCCTTCGGGCCCCCTTAATGCCTTAGGGCCACCCCAAGTCCTTCGAGCCACATGAATGCATGCCCCAGACACACTACAAAAAAGGAGCATCCTTAGAAGAGGATTCAGAGCAGGTGCACTCACCAGAGAAGAGCCAAATGGATTGTAAGAATGAGAGGGTATGACTATGCCATCGGTACCATCATTTGCTTGCACGTGAAGCCTAGACATACGGTCATGCAAAGGTAGAGAGATACTATCAGGATGCAGATGATGGGGAGGGGCAGTTCCTTGTAGATAGTCTGGTTGAATTCCCTAAGACCATTGGGTCATGTAATATCTTTATCCTACGGGCCATGTAATCTATGAGCCTACGGGCCTTGTAAGTGTTACCCCCATCCCTTGAAAGGGGGGTTATCAAAAATCAATAAAAATGAAGGCCTTCGGGCTATTTAGGTCAATAATATAAAAGTTATTTTGATGGAAAAGGATCCATTAAAATACTCAAATTATATATTATTGTGATAAGGGTGGAATAATATTTATAAAATTATATTTAGACAAATTTATGTCCCATTCTTATTGTTATCTTTTAGTTTTAACTTATATTTAAAGTCTTTAACTCTTACTATATCCACATGTAGTTTTAATGTTTGAATGTTAATATAGATACTATAAAATAAAAACAGAACCATAAATAGATCATTGATGAAATGTTAAACTTTATCCCAATCATTTTCCAAACATTAGATTTTAATTAATTTTATATCATTTATAAAATATTATTTATTATAATAAAACATTAATGTCAATTTTGACACTATTTCTTAATTTGAATTTTAAAAAATCAATAAAATATGAAATCCTAAAAAAACTCTTTTAAAAACCCCAAAACATGTTAAATTTATCAGTAAAATTCTTGTATGACATTAATTATCCAAAAATATATACGTTTAAAAAATTCTAATATCATTTTTTATATTTCTACTAATTAAACGATCACTACATCATTATTTTTTAATATTTTAACTTAATTATTTATTTCCTAAGACATAATTTTTTTTATTGAGATGAAGATAATTATTTTATATTTCTAATTAATATTTATTGAATAATATATATTCTGTATAACCACATATTAATAATATAATAATTATTAAAACCTTAGGTATTACATATTTGACATTCCTTAAAATAAAATACTATAAAAGGATTGAAGTCATCCATGTGGACCCAAGAGGACACAAAATGGGACCAAGGATATGTTTTTGACATTAACCCCTAAAATAAAATGTGTTAGGGTAATTTTATATTACTTATAATATTATGTTTACCCTTAATCACTCGATTTACCAATAACGATGGTCATAAAAACAATATAGAATTTACAATTCATGTTGTGTAAAAAATAAAATAGACCTCCTTAATAAATTTATCCCATATAATTGAAAATATGGAATCCATTTTTCAAAATTCTAAACACATAATTGGATAAAATTAATTTAAAATTAACCCCATTTCCGGAATTAGAATACATGTTTCTAAAGGGAAAATGTCCAAAATATTGAAATGATTTTAAATCCAAATTCAATGAAAAATGGACTAAACAGACCTAAATTGGATTAAATTATATAAAATTGATCTAATTATACTTTAAAACCAACCTAAAATATAATTTAACACTATTAAATATTTAGATGATTTTTTTCAATTAAAATTCAATATTTTTCCACTATTCATCAAAACATGAAATTTATCAAAAAATAGAAAAATTAAATCAATGTAAATTTTGATATCATGATTTCAAAGAAGAAATTTATTTTGTAAAATATAATTTATTATTCTCTCAAAAATATATTTAGAACAAGTGCACCATCCAAATTCTATAAAACTATTTTTAAAAAAATATATCCTTTTAATGCATAAAATTAGATTCATTATTTTATTATGCCTATAAAATAATTTGTATGAATATAAAAACATTTTATTAAATATAGAAAATATAGAGTTTAAAATTTGGTTAATACTATTCATTCAATCAAATTTCATGGCTAGGTTATAATAATACTTCATTGTATGGTTAAATTGGGGTTTATATGAAATGTAAGTTATTGAATAAATTAAATTTAGAAGGTTACATAACATAAAATCATGGGGTGTAAAATTATACCTTCATTAAATAAATTTTATCCTTGAAATTTTAAATTTAACTTTAAAAATAAAATGTTAATACTTCAAATTTTTTTATGGAAAACCAAAATAAAAAATGGGGTTAATAAATCATCCTCTTAATAAGAGGGAATGTGAAATGTGATGTTTTCCAAAAAACGTAGGATTTATAATAAGTGAACATTAGTGGAAAGTGAAAAGATAGTCGTGAAAGAAAAATATAAACATTTTTTTTGGATATATGGTGATAGAGAATAGTGTCATAATAAAGTTATCCATTACATGATCGTAAATCTTGTAATCGGTTAAATGACCATTGATTTCCTAGAAAAAAAATTAAACAGATAACATTTTGATCCAAAATAATTTTCCTATTATTTTGGTATCCTTTTACGTTTAATATAGTCACATGATAAAATAAACTTACTTGATTTCATTCCATTTGATAATCATAATATCATCCTTTGGATGTATTTTGATATATTTTCTATTCAATTCATATACAAGGAGATATATATTAAAGATAATGTTTTCATACCCAAAATAGTTTTAATGAATCATATGGCCCTGAACTCATTATTTTTCCCTTTAAATGTTTATTAAAACAAAAATTGTTATCACATGTTGTCCAATATGATAAATCATACTTTAACCTCAAACAATAATATCCAAATTTTAACATAAGCCATTCCATAAGTAGTTAAATTTTAACTCATTCAGAATAATTTTTTCCAAATTCAATGTCCAAAAATATTGAAGTAAGGTCACTAAATTTCCAAAATCAACTTAACATTAGATTCCCCAAAGATATATTGTAGCTCTTATTTCCATATACAAAATATTTGATCACATTAAAAAACAGAATGAAAACGTTAATCCTTCATTGTAATTAAAGAGTTTGTACTATAATAAAATCATTATATATCTCATGATTCTTGTAAATAGAGCACCATTAATAAAGTAATTATTAAATCCAAATACACAATAACTTTAATAATTCAACTCCATTATTAAACCATTAACTACTATTAGTCATCTTATTCCATAATGACTCATTACTTTAATTTGTATTTTAGGGTTTTCTCATCATCAAATGTATAACCATTAATTCTATGACCTTACTGATTCTAACCATTGAACAAAAGCCAGAGCACAATGTGGGAAACACAAATCATAGTGATATAGTCACGACGAATCATTTATAGGACATTTAAATCATGACATATTATTATCAATCTTTGAGTTTATCTATTTATCCTTGGTTATACATTGTTATTACCAAATCAAAATGCTAATAAAATATACATTATCTTATCCTAAAACTTATTCATAGGATTATATTGTAACGACCCAAAATTTTAAAATTAGAATATTTTATTTGATAGCGTGTATGACATGCAACACCAAGAGCATAAAGGAATATAATATCTTTAGACTTTAAAATATAATTACTATTTTTCAGAAATTAAATATATCTTCCATTTCATGTGATACTGAGTTAGCATGCATCGAAATAAAAAATAAATTTTTTGATGACTTGCGTTAGATGCAAGACCGATTTTTACTGAACACCAATATATTAATAAAACATTATTATTTAATATAATAAGATATAAACTAGCCATTGTAGTTGGATTTTGGCTAAGTGGTAACCTCCCCATAATCTTACCTGAAAAATGGGGGTTCAAAACCCATTGGGCGTAGGTTAATGTAGCATTACTATAGTGGCACTGTAACAGTGGTTGCACTATAGCAACGACATAAACTATAGTAGCGGTATGACACTGTAGCGGTGGTAGGACACTGTAGCAGAGGTGGGAACTATGAAGGTACTCTAGAAGGAGTGTACTGTAGCAGCACTATTCACAGAATAGGACATGGGCCAAAAATTTGGGCCTACGAGTCATGTAATATGCCATATGCCAAATGAGTCTTCGGGCTATGTAATGGGTCTCCCTCTACCCGGTTTAAAGAGGGATTTTCTTTTCTTTAATAATAAAATCAGGCTTCAGCCCTAACCTTTTAAAAAATATACAAACTAACTGTTAAATTAGTGGTTATTAATTGTACTAACTAAATTATGAAAATATATGGTTTAAAAAAATATAAAATTAATTTATATGTTACAAATTAATTAGAAATGAATATATGGACCAATTGAATATAAAGGGAATGTTTTTATAGATAAATATTTTATTCTCATAAAGTTTTTTTACTGAAAAAAAGTAAATTAATTATAATTAGAGAGTGATATTAATGAAATATATATATTATAAATTCAATAAAAATATTTTTTATATTCATACAATATATTTTATAGGCATAATATAAGAACACACATAGTATTACACTTAAAACCCTATTTATTTATAATGGAATTTTTACGGACTTTTAATGAAGAACCTATTTTTAATCCAATTTTTTGAACTTTTATAGATTTCATTGTAAAAATAAACATTTTAATTTAAATAATAAGATAAAAAACTGCTTATTATTATTTTTTTGGTATTTTTCTCTGATGTTTATTTTTTCGATGATTGGTGAAATATAATGAAGTTTAATTAAAAACTGCTTGTTCATATAATTAATTTACATGGTTAAATCATCTTTTTAAATTGTTTTAAATTTTAACTAAATTAATATTTTCTTAATTAATCCAATTTAGGTCATTGCAATGAATTTAATTTTGAAAATGGATATGAGAACATAGAAATTTTTGGAAGTTTTTTACTTTAAAAAACCATATTGTTATCATATAAGTAGGATTAAATTTAAATTAACTTCTTACACTTATTCAATTTGAATTTTAAAAAATGGATTATATAGCTGGAATAATAATAATTTATAATGTCTAATAATGTCATTTTTTTGGTAAAAAAGGATTAGATAAAGCGACTAAAAATAATTACAATGATTAAGAGAAAAATTAGCATAACATGGGATTAAAACTTAAACTTAAGATCCAAAATGACATAGAAACTTGAATAAAAGGCATTTTATTACCATATTTAAACAATATAATACATTTAATATAATTTTTTCCATTATTGGTTCCACTTTCATTGTAAAAATCATGGGTGTAATTCCCTTTACCAAAATTTACAAGAGTGTGAGTTCTCCACTTTTATAAAAAGGTAATCACCCTTTCAACTTACTCACACATCTCAATCCACTTTTTCTTAACAAATATATGCCCAAATATATCCTAAAGATCCATACCCTCAACCTATATGCCTAAACTTGGTCAAAAATCCATCCAAATAATCTATTATGTTCAAACCAAAATGAGTTACCCAATTAAGATGTAGAATCCCTCTTCAAGTATTTTATTTTATTTATTTTAACACTATTTCAATTATTATTATTCCATTATTATATAATAAATATAATTATATTTATTTATGTTAAGGTTTCATCCTTCACTTACACAAACTTCTACCAAATGGGTAATGAACTTATCATTCATGTAGGACGATCAACCACCTCATGACACAATGATAATTCATTTTTCATTTAACACCTTTCATGGTTGGTAATTATGATGAAAAAATTATTTAGATATGATATATATAATATTTATTATATCATTATTTTTATTTAATTGTTTTATAACACATACCATTATATTTTACATTTTTTGTAAATATGATAACATCAATTGTGGAAGAGTGGACTACCGCCTCCTCAAAGTGATGTGATACGTTCACACTTCCCATAGAATGAATAAAATATAGTTTTAATAAATATATATTAAATATATAACATTGATAAAATAATTTAGTTATAATATAAATATATATAATTTAATTTTTATTCCATTAAATATGAAAAAAAGATAGTAGTGTTCATCCATACATGAGACCAACCATCTCCATGAATGGTGACTTTAATTTCTTATCTCCAAATAATTTAGATTATTATAAATACATATATAAAGTATATATATAATATTTAAATCCTGTTTTAAATTCTATATAGGATAAATCCATGATCTAATTAGTAGGAACAACAAGTACCAAGTCAAAAAATACTTGAAAAACTAGGCAATTAACACCAGAAATAGTGAATATAATGAATCATTATAAACAAATGGGTAATAAGATATTATAAGAAGAAAATATTTGATATTGTTAATATGATTATGGTTCTAGTATAAGTTATTAACATGTTCAAAATCCATATATAAGAGGTTAAAATATGTTCACCCTAAAGAAAACACAAGGTATCAGATTTTAATCTCCCCTTTTTACATCAATATGATAAATGTCATATTTACCACTTACTTCTTTGGGCGGTGTATCTAATATCCATTTTAGTATATTGTTGCATGGATTATTTTAACAACATTTTATCTAAATTATCATTTTATGTTATTTATTAATGAGTATTTTGATTTAATTATTTCAAAGTTGTATGACCACTTTGGAAGGTTTAAATATTATTTTCCTCAAGAATAATTTTGACGATCCTTCTATGTTATGATTTATTTTCATTGGGTTATAATACGTCATCATTGTATTTAATTTCATTTGAATACGTTTATAAATACTTTTTATATCTATTGATGTATTTACACTTCTCTCATGTGGATTCACTGTCGATATAAATAATCTATCTGTTGATTGATCCTCACATCAACATTATGGTCTTACTTCATAGTCTAATTTTTTTCAGGATTATTTACAATTGAATTTAAATTTGAGTAAATTATATGAAAATTGTTTAGTAAAACATTTAATTTTATTATCCTCTATATATTCATTACCTTGTTCAAGTAATAATACCATTTTTCAATTCTTTGGTACTCAAAATATTTTATAAAATGTTTTTAAGAAATCCTGGCTCAATATATCTTTTTAGTAATTGATCTCGTTTTGTTATAAAAAACCTATTTTATAAAAAGGTATTCATAAAATGTGTTAAACTTTACCAAATTATTTATTAAATAAAATTTTACCTATTTTTCTTTTACCAATGTTTTCTAAGTAATCTTATTGTCTCTTCTAGAACATGTAATTTTTCTAACTTTTTTTACCGTGAAAAATGAATTTTCTTTTTCACCTCATATGGAATGTTTGGATTTACCCACCTTAATTTCTTCAAAGATTCATTTTTATGTTTACAAGTTTAATTTATAATAAGAATGTTTGTAAAATAAATTTTGAAATATATGTTTTTGATTTTTTTTCAAAATAGAATCGATATTTTCCCTAATAATGTTTTTAAAATATATTTTATAGTATTTATATTAATTAAAAACAATAACCCATTATTTAAAATCCACTTGGGATATGTTTTATTGATACTATACTAACTCTTCCACTGTATGGTTTATGATCGATTTGGTCTAGGAAAATATTGACATTCACTTCGTTGATTCCTTTGTTAGTCCTTTTGAAATATTCATTTCCATATGATCATTAAACATATAATTTTCCCTAAATTACCCATAAAATTTATCGTGGATATGTTAATTTCCTAAACTATATACCATTTTTCATATGAGGTTTACTTTGAATTTTATTTTATTATTTGGTTAAATATTGATAAATGTGTATCATTTATTCAATATGGATATTTATTAAGGATCATTGTTCATTCGATACGTGAAATGCCTGGGACATGAAGGAAAAAAGTTAGGGACCATTTAAATAAATCCCTATGGGTTGGGGATAAGTTAATGAAATCCCCATGAAACATCAATAGTCTCATGAGACAAAATTTGTTAGTGATAAAGCCTTAGTTTTTTTCAAGAATAATAGATAGGTTTCTACCCATAGACTTAAACTATATTTTGAAAGGTCTTGATAGTAGTGGTTCATGTTCTCGATAAATGACATCCAATAATTAAGTATTTCCTTCATTTGGATTCATTATTTATTTATCCATGATATTTTTTATTGATATATCTATACATACATTTCATTCTTAGTTCATTGATTAAATAAATTTTATTTTCAATTATTTACCTTTCCATATTATCAACACACTTGATTCTCAATTATTGATTACATGGAATGTGATATCTGTTATTTAACTACCTTATAGATTATTCTCATTGAATGATTTTTACTTCTACTATACTTTTCCCTTACTAAAAATTTGAGGCCACCCTTATTATATTTCCTTTCCCTATGATTACATGATGTGTGATAAGAAATTTATGCAAAGATATAAAAGATGAAATAAAGTTATCCAAAAATGAAAAAATAATGTTGTAATTAGTACATTCATTTGTAATAAAAGACTCATATATGTATATGGTTTACCAAGACTACTGAACTCATCGATCCTTTAGTATTTAAATTATTTTAATCATGATAATATTATGGTAGTAGGATATTGGTTATAGTATTAATGGGGTTAGATCGATGTAGTTGGTATTAGAGGAATTATAGTAGCAACTTTGGGAACTGTATTTAGGAAAACGTAGATTAGAGAACATAAGTAGCATAGTTACAACAGATGTAATAAACGAAACATGCCCAGGGACTCGACCTCATGATGCACACCCCAAAACCCATCCACCCCAACCACCCACACACCCATGGGGGCATATATTAGAGAACATAGACCTAAGGTAGAATTTAAGGATATGTATAGAATAACAACATAGAATTTTTGTATGTTAGAAATTATTTGGATCTTCCTATAAATAAATCTATATCTGAATATTACAAGTGGATTTGGTTCTAGTACAAATGTACATAGGGGTAACAACTCCGATAAGGTTCATGAGGCCTATCTCAGCATAACACGATACATGACAACATGCCTTAATGAAAAACTAGTTTGTCACTCTCAGGGGATAAACTTAGGATACATCATATTATATTTACAAACCATTAGGAAGGATTTGAATAAATAATGAAAATTAATGACAAAGGTTAAATCTATATTATTTTAGGTTGAAGATAAGGAGTCATTATTTATAAATGCTTCAAATGATATTATGTATAAACCGTAGAACAATGGAGTAATGATTTGGAAATAACTTTTTGAGGTATTTATGTATTGAGGTTTCATAGAAAACCTTATTTAAAAGGATATTTAGATGTTATTATTTTTTCAATGATTTCCATCATGTTTATAATAAAAAATATATTATTTTTTTTGTTGAAAAGGAAAAACAATATTTTGAGTGACAACCCTTCATGTCTATAAAGGATGTAAGACTTCTAGCCACGACTAAAGGATAATAAGGGGCTCATGCCAACCACTGAGTTACAAAATATCCTATTTAATATTTCATTATTTTTGGTTAAAACATTTGATGAATAAATGTTAACTATGAACCAGTAGTGTTACTTTTAGTCTTAGAGACTAATGTATGAACTATATTGGCTTTGGATAATTGTTAGAGGAAACTATAATGCCATATTTTACAATCCACTAAAATAAAATATTGGAGACTAAAAAAGGGTGTATATTCTAGGATATCCTTTTCATGGAGTACCGGATGAATTAGAATTTGATCGAAGAAAAAAAAATTAAATTGTTATTATGAAATTGAAAAAATATACAATATATACTTCCTTATATTCTTAGGCTATAAAGAAATTACTTAGCATTATGAAAATGATCAAAAATATGTTTTCCTAATACCTAAATTTTTGTGGAACTGAAGTTCTATTAAATCATCATAATATATAGATTTTAGGCCTCCAGATTTCCATTAATAATTCAATTATTTTCCATTGATGACATCAATCACTCACTATAAAAATTTACACTTTTTCTCTATATACCTATCATTACTTACCACTAACATTCTCATACATAGAGACCTAGTTATATGTTAGTCCATATGATTGTTGCACTTTACATTCAATCCTTTTTAGAAGATGTATTACAAATTCATTTCATGATGTGGGATTTAAAAATGTGAAATATCTAGCAATCTAGTACCAATATTGAATTTAAATTGTGAGGATATATATTATTTTATGTGGGGAGAATTTAAATCCCCAAAATTCTAAAATAAAAAAATTGTATTCAATATTATTTATGACTCACAACACAAGGAACATAAAGGAATATAATATGGCAAGACCATAAAATATAAGTAATATTTTAAATAAATTAACTATATTTTGCGATACACGTGATAATGAGATTTCCTGTGTCTAACCAAACAATGATTTTCTTCAATGACATGAGTTACATGCAAAATCAAGTTTTACCAAACAACAATATATTAATAAAACATTATTATTTAATATAATAAGTTATAATATAGTAATTAAACAAGTGGTTATGAATAATATTGAATTAATTATAAAAATATATGGGCGATAAAAATATAAAAAGAATAAATAGGTTATAAATTAATTGGAAAAGAATATAAGAATCAATTGAATATAAAGGGAATGTTTTTATAGAAAATTATTTTTTTGCCCAAAAAGCTATTTTACAATAATAAATTAAATTAATGAAAATTAGTTAATTATATTAATGAAATATATACATTATATATTCAACAAAATATTTTTTATATTTTTATAATATATTTTATTGGCATAATAAAAGTATAAACAAACTATTACATATAAAAAGCAATCTTTTTATATAGGCAGTTTTACCACCTTTTAATGGGGAACCTATATTAAATCCATAATTTTATAGATTTTTTATGTCAAAGTAAACTTCATATTTTAAATCATAACATTAAAATTTTATTATGTTATTTTTTTGGTATTTGTTTTGTGAAGATTCATTTTTTATGAATATTTAAAAATACAGAATTTTGATTCCAAAATGGTTTCATTGTCTAATTTATTTATAATGTGAAATTATATTTTTAGTTGGTGTTAAAGTTTAATTATACTAATTTTTTATTAATTAATACCATTTAGTTAATTTTAATCAATTTAAATTTGAAATTGGATATAGAAACATAGATTTTTTTGGAACTCTTTTACTTTAAAAACACGTATTGTCGTCTTATCTGTGGGATTAAATCTAAAATAATTTATGCCACTTCTGTGAATAAATTTTGGAAAAATTGATTCCATATTTTTAAAAATAATAATTTATAATTTATACTAATTTCAACTTATTTTCTAAAAAAATAGATATAATGATTAAAAATAATTAAAACGATTAAGAGGAAAATTACCATAACAAGGGAACAAACCTTAAACTTAAGATCCAAATTGACCTAGAAACATGTCCAAAATCCATTGTATGTACATATTTTTATCATCTCCTCTCTTAGGAATATATTTTTTTCTATTATTGTAGGAACATGAAATTGGAAAAACATCGGTGGAATTCCCTTTTCAAAAATCTAAACGAGTGCCACTCATCCTCAAACATAAAAGGGAACTCACCCCTCCACCTTCCTCACACCTCTAAATCCACATTAGATCAACCAATATATGAAAAAATATATCCTAAAAATTCCTACCCTCAACCTAGAATCATAACCTTGGTCATAAATCCCTCAAAGTAACTCTTTGGTTTAAACTAAAAAGAGATACCTGATTAATAGGTAATAACCTTTCTCAGGCTCTTTAGTTTTATTTCTTTCTCTACTATTTCAATTAATATTTACACATGATTATATAATAAAAAATTATACTAAATAAATTGAGATGTTTTTATGTTATGTGTTTTAATAAAACTTACACACCCTTCCATCTAATGGGTAATGAACCTACCATTCGTGTACAGTGAACTACTGCCTCACGACATGATGATTGTTCATATTTACTTTACCAATACTCATGGATGGATATTATGATGGAAAAATTGTTTATATAGTATATTTATGATTTTAATTTCGTCTTTATTCTTATTTAAATATTTTATAACACATACCTTTATACATTCCATTTTGTGTAAATACGACAACATCGTTTTTGGAAGGGTGGACTATCACATCCTCAAAGCAATTCGATTTGTTCATAAATTATATGGAATGAATAAATAATGGTTAATAATTGTATGTTACATATATTTCATATATATGATACTATAATAATAATATAAATATATATCATTTAATTTTTATTCTTTTAACTATGGAAAATAGATAAATGTAGCGTTCATGTGTACATACGGCCTACCATCTCCATGAACTGTGCATTTCATTTATTATCTATAAATATTATAGATTATTATAAATACATATATATTGAATAAATATAATATTTCTATAATGGTTTAATTTATGGAAATTATGAAACCATTATCTACTTAAGGAGAAAAACAGGTAATGAGTCACAATATACTAAAAAAACTAGGAAATTATCACCTGAAATAGTGAAAACAATAAAGGATTATTAACAAACAGATAATAATATATTATAAGAAGTTAATATATGATTTTATTATTAAGAGTATGGTTCTATTATAAGTTATTGTCCTATTTAAAACCCACATACAAGAGTTTAAAATATGTTTACCCTAAAAGAAAGGACAAGTAAGTGATTTTCATCTCACATTTTTATATTTGTTTGGTAAATGTAATATTCACCAGTTACTTCTTTGTATGGTGTATCTATAATCCATTTTGATGTATTATATCAAGAATTATTTTATATTCATGATATTTTAAGATTTAAATTAATTTTATTCCATCATGAGGCTTATAATTCAAATGTTTCAAAGTGGTATGAGACACTTTAGATTGTTTAAAGATTATTTCCCTCAAGAATAATTTTAATGATATTTCAAGGTTCTGATTCTTTTTCATTGGGTTAAAATACATAGTCATTGTAATAAATATTATATTATTAGGTTTAAAAATAATTTTTTATATTTTTAATGTATTTACACTTCTATTATTTTGATTTATATTTTACACACATAATCTATTCGTTAATTGATTCTCACTATAAATTTATAGTCTTACTTCAAAATATTATTTTTCTCGGGATTTTTTACACTTTAATTTATATAAAAGGAAATTATATGAAAGTTTTTCAACAAAAACTTTCATTTTCCTATAATCTATATACTCATGAACTTTTCATGTAATAGTATTTTTTTACAATTCATTGATACTCAAAATGTTTTCAATTTTTTTTAATAAAACTTGACTTTATTTCACTTTTTAGTCATAAAAACTATTTTCATATAAAAACAATTTTTTTTATTATAATGTTTTAACCTTTCCCAAATGATTTATTAAATAAATTTTTACCCTTTATTTTTTCAATGTTTTTAATGGAATATTTTTTGTCTCTTTCCGAAACAGTAATTTTTCTTTCTTTTTACCATAAAAAGGGAATGATCATTTTACCTTGTATGACATTTAACTATTCACCCACCATTATTTATTAGAATATTCCTTTTCAACTTTAAAAGGTTATTTTTAGGGAAAGTTTTTTTGAAAGATAGTTTCAATTAAAATAATTTTAAAATTTCCCTTCAAAATAAAAAGTATATTTTCCTAAAGATTATTTTTAAATTTTCATTTATAGTATTTATATTTATCAATGATAGTAATCCTATATTTATTCTCTATTTGGGATATGATTCATTTATTCTATATTCATTCTTCCCCCAGATGGTTTGTGATCGATTTTGCTATGGATAATATTGAAATTCACTTCATTGATTCCTTTATTAGTCCATAAGAAATATTAAATTTTCTATGATCATTGGACATTAAATTTCCCCTAATTATCCATATCAGTTATCATGGATATGTTCATTGATTAAACCGTATAACATTTTTCCTGAGGTGTTTACTTTGAATGTTATTTTATTATTTAAGGAAATATAGAAAAATTTTATCCTTTATTTAATATGATTATTTGATAAGAATTATTATTTATTCAATATGAGGAATTCTTGGGACATGAAATACATTGGTTAGGGATCGTTTAAGGAAATACTTATAGGTTGAGGACCAGTTAATCAAATCACCACGATGTATTGGTAGTCTCATGATATGAAATTATTTGGAGACAAACCCTTTGTGTTTTTTTACTAGAAGAAAAGAAAGGTTTCTAACCATAGAGATTAAATATATTTGGAAACGTATTGATGGTAGTGGGTCATGTTTAGATACATGAAATCCAATAATTAAGTATTTACTTTGTTTTGATTTAGTGTTTATTTATCCATGATATTTCTCATCGAAATATATATAGATACATTTCATTATTAGTCCATTGAGTAAATGGAATGTGTTTTCAGTTATTTACCTTTCCATTTAATTTACTCACTTATTTATCAGTTGTTATTTATATGGAATGTTTTTTAAGTTATTTACCTTTCCATAATATTTACTCACTTTCTTCTTTTTCTATTTATTAGATGAAATGTGTTCTCAATTATTTACCTTAACATATTGATTTTTCTCATTGATTCTTTATTGATTCATCTACTCCTTTACCTTACAGAGAATTTGATATCATCCTTATTTTTTCCTTTCCTTAGTATTCCCTAAAGCGTGCTAAGAAGTTTATACAAGGACACACAAGATTGAAAAATGTTATCCTTGAAATGAAAAGATTAATTTTTAATTATTATATTCATTGGCAATACAAGGATGATGTATGTTTATAAAGGAATACTAATGTCTTTAGTTCTTCAAGATTTTATTTATCATAATCATTCCAATATAATGGTAGTAGACACCTACTTTAGGGTTACTTGGGTTGGGTCGCTACATATATTACATAATCTAAGTTTTCTATATTCAATTTCCTAATATTTTTAGTAAAATTTATCTGATACCAACTGTAATGACCCAGAACCAAGTTGCTCAGTGTCAGTGCCATAATTAAATTTGAATAAGATACAAGAAATAACATCCCAAAGGACATAATAGTTTAGTTGTCTTGGTAAAGTAGATACACATTTGAAATTAAAATTACATTTTAAACATAGAATTGAAAAATAATTTTATTGATTTTTACATTGGTCAACCTTTGTGTAACCCTGCATATCAGTCATAATAAACCACTTGGAAACCTAGGGGAAAATAATCATAAGAAAATGGGTGGGATAAAATTATCAGTAAGGGTTAAGTATAACATAAGTTAACTTTAATAAATGAGAATAATCAACATTACATGGAAGATAAATTAACCCACATCCCATTTAATCAATAAAGTGAGAATGAAATTCACAAATAGATTTTTTATAGTTAAAATATTATTGATAATAATAACAGAAGTAAAGGAAATTCATAATTTCAAATGTCTGAGCTATCAAGATATATCCTCTAGATAGTTACTGTCAAGATTAATCCTCTTTCTAGTTTAAGTCTGTGGGTAGAAACAAATATTATTCTGAATGGAGGAAAATGCAAAGGGTTTGTCTCCAAATTATTTCATCTGTAGAGAGTACTTATTCATTGATGATATTTCATTAACTGGTCCCCAAAAAATGTATTTCATTTCAAAAATAGTCCTTAAATATAGAATAATCTCTTTTAAAATATATTTTAAAACAACCCTTTCCCATAACACTTTGAAATATTTGAATCAAAAGGCCCATAAATGAAAATAATTCTCAAATGAAAAATTTAATACAATAAAGATAAAGAGATTTTTGATATGATATATTAATAGGGTATTACACCAAACAAAATAATTAAGCTGTGAATAAGGATTATATCACATAAATAAAAGTGAGACGAAAACATCTTCCCTTATTATATTTTTTAGTTTAATGTGTTTTAACCTAAAATATATTAGTTTAAATAATTTTATTAATATATAATATAACCATATTAATATTTATTATAACATATATAATCTTATTATATATTATTATCACCAATTTTTTTAATATTCATACATTATTTTCACTAATTCAAGTGTTAATTGCATAGTTTTTTAGTATGTTTGGACTTGTTATTTTTGGTTCCTCATATGTAAATCATGGTTTTATCATCTAATGGATGTAAAATATGATGAAAATATCATATATATCCCTTATATATATTTTTGTAATAATTATTTATTGGTGACCATGTAAAATGAATCATATTATATCATGAATAAGGTAGACTATACGTATGCACGAGTGGCGATATTACTCCCTTAATGGAGAAAGGGTAAGGTAGTGGATGATATAATATTTTTTCTATAATTAATATAATTTCATAAATATCATATATATCCATTATTGACATAATTATTACTATCCAAGTTAATTGGTGATGAAAAATAGTTTACACCATAGCGTGGAGATGGTAAGACCTACATATGCACACACAATACTTTCATCTTTCATAGGATGAATATAAGGTAGAATATTATTGTACCATAATAATAATAACATCCCAATAATATATATGATACTATATTTATTAATTTTTAATGGAGTCAATACATGAATGGTAATTAGAATAGAAACAAATTTGAACGAGTCCATAAAGATGACAAAGACCTCTTCGGTGGACTTAATTGATAAATTCTTTTAGAAGAACTAGAGTAGGTATTTTGGAAGTAAAAAAACCTCTAGAACTTAAATAAAGATTTTATAAGATAAATGGGAAGCGTTTTGTTGGGCTGTATGACTCAAATTGGTGTGGGGAACTGAGGGATTTGGTACCGTTTTATATTTGAGATGAGGGGAACTTTCATAAATCATCAAAATATTAAATTATAATAAGAATCCTCTAGAGAAAAATACGTAAAAATGACCAATAAATTAATAAGGGAACAATATTTCAACCATATCATATACACTTTCTGAGTATATATATATTTTTTATGTTTTTTAGATAATTTTATAATATATTAAATCAATAAAATACAAGTATTGTAAACTGTGATACTGTTTAATTAATTTGAAAACAAATACCTCAATAAAAATTATAGGTTCGAATAAAATTCTTTAAAAATCTCTAATATATCATATATATCTTGATAATTAATTAGAAACACTAAATCATATCAAATTTAAGAAAATTAGTACTTTTAAAATAAATTATTTCATTTTTCTGTTAATTAAATAAGTACTGTATTAGCATTTCATTATCTTTTAATGTAATTAAATAATTTTTAAAATTCGAAAATACAATTATATAATGAAATTAATTTCATTAGTAACAAAATAGATATTTATTTTTTGTTACTATCATTAATTTTTCATATGTGGACACATAAATGATATTAAATACAAAGTGAGTGTCGTTTTGTAACTCTCTTTGATTTAAATAATATACAAAGTATTTTAATGGAAAAGTTCCTATTAAACAACTAAAATATGATATCATGTTTAAAAGTGTCGAATCACTTTAATAATATAGTTTTTAGACATATTTTGGTGACATTATTACACTTATATTTGGGTTTTAACCTGTATTTAAATTCTTTAACTCTTAGAGTGTCAAAAGATGTTTTTAATCTTTGAAGGAAACTATAGTTACTATAAAATTGTTGAGTCAATAAGGTTTTCCTTATGACTTTTCCATTCCTTCTTATTTTGAAAATCACAAACACCTTATACTTAAGTAAATGTTATTATTACTCAAATAAGGAAAATTTACTTCCTTGAGGAAATTTACCTTAACCTAGATTTTCTTATACTTAGCCATTTTTTCCCTTAAAATCAAAAACCGGAATCACAACCAAATTGTCGGAGCCTTATAATGAATAGTTAGAGTATCTTGTTTTTAGGATCCGAATCTTGGATGTGATATGTAATATAGTTTTAATCCGAATTCTGGACTCCAAACTCTGAAGCAGCTCTAATTCGAACTCTTAAGAAGTCCGACTCCGAACTCTTAAGAAGTTCGACTCTGAACTCTTTAGAAGTTCGACTTCGAACTCTTAAGATGTTCGACTCCGAAATCATAAGAAGTTCAACTCTGAACTCTTTAGATGTTTGACTCTGAACTCTTAAGAAGTTCGAATCTGAACTCTTAAGAAGTTCGACTCTGAACTCTTAAGAAGTTCGACTCCAAACTCTTTAGAAGTTCGACTTCGAACTCTTAAGAAGTTCGAAGAAGTTCGACTCCAAACTCTTTAGAAGTTCGACTCCGAACTCTTAAGAAGTTCGACTCCGAACTCTTAAGAAGTTCAACTCCGAACTCTACAGATTTAGAATCCGATTTCTTATGAAACCAGACTCTGATTTCCTATAAAATAGAATCCGAAAATTTCTTAACATAGACTCCGAACCTTTGACTTGCTTAGCACTCCGAACTATCAATTAGTCTTTAGTTACATTTGCTTCATTCCAAAACGATGTCGTACATTCAGTTATACAAAGTTTGTTATAAAAATATGTCATCTATTCTGTTTCTTATTAAACGTTGGTTGAGTTACACGTGTACAAGTACTTCTGAATTTCATGGAAAATATGACCGTTGGAAGAAGGAGCCGACCGTTGGAAATTTTCCAATAAATAGGAGCTCATTTGAAAGAGCTCAGTGCTGCTGAAAAGCTGACTGATCTTCAACTCATGTGATTACATACTTGAAGTGATTTCTAGAGAGAGAGAGGCTTATATTAACTCTCAAAGCTTCGTGCGACTCCGAATATTGGTGATTACATTCGAGGGCTTCCGGGGATAGGAAGACAGAGGTGCCGACTACCTTGAAGTTCAAGGGCTTCCTTGCTGAGGAAGCCAGAGGTTGCCAACTACCTTGAAGTTGAGGGCTTGCTGGGATAGCAAGACAGAGACTCCGATCTTCGTATCGAGGGCTTACCCTGGTGTGGGTAAGACAGACTTGCTTGAAAGTATAAATCAAGGTACCTTTATCCAAGGTTGTTGGATACCCTTCTCTTTGGTTTAAAAGACTTATATTTTGTTACTTGTAGTTTTACTACTTGTTTATTTCCGCTGCATTTTGTATTACAAAGAAATTATAACATTCTTATACTTCCTTACTTGTACTCTATTTCATTTAGATTCTATATTCTCTAAGTTAGAATCTCATATTGTAATCTTTTGTTAAGTTTCAATTTCCGTAACCATATTTCCGGAACCTACTTTCGGAACCTCTTTCCAAGGTTGCATTCGGTGTTAGAGGTGTTGTGAATTTGCTTAGTTTAACTTTGTTAAACTGATCCCTTTCCTTTTCTTAAGGAAAACATAGTTATTCATAACTAACTTTGGAGGTTCCAAAGGAATTTTTAAAGTATACAATTCACCCCCCCTCTTGTATATTGAGTATATACATCATTATTTCGATCCTGCAATTGGTATCAAAGGAGGTTTCTGAAATACTTATACTTACGAATAAGTTTTTCTTGCTCACTTTTTCATTCCGAACTTTGCCATTCCGAACTTTACCATTCCGAACTTTCTCATTCCGAACTTTGTTATTACAAAACTTTTGCTACTAACAAATTTGTGTGCCAAGGGTTGTTCTAGTATGGCAGGGATTAATGTTGGTTCGATTGATAATCTAAATCCTACAAGACCACCTATATTTGATGGTAATGACTATGAGTGCTGGAGAGATCGAATGAAGGCTTTTATTATCAACACTGGAGTGGATAATTTTGTAATGCTTATGGGTGATTATAAAATTCCTAACAAAGAAGTTAGAACTTTCACTAACCAGGAAAAGTAAGAATATCAACTTAATTATAAGGTACACAATACTCTACTATGTTCAACGACTAGAAATATATATAGCCAAATTTATTCTTGTGAAACAGCTAACTGTATCTGGAAGAAGTTAGAGGTTACACACTTTGGGACTTCTAAAGTGATTGAGACTAGAAGAGCTATGCTTAGAGATGAATATCATGGCTTCAATTTTCCTTATGGTGAACCAATCTGTAAAGTGCAACAGAGATTCATGACTATAGTCAACAGTCTACAATCTATGGGAGAAAAAGGCTTAGATGATGAAGCTCTTATGGATAAAATAATTGATATTATTCCCAATGAGTGGGAATCCAAAAGAACAACTATAGATAAAAACAGGAAGGACACTCAGATCTCTCTTGATGAGGTTTTTGGAACTCTTCTACAACATGAAACCAGAATGAAGAGAGATGAAGAAAACATCAAGAAGAAGAATGGAAATGGTACTGTTGCTTTTACTACAACTTCAAATCAGATGAAAGCTAAGACTCCTGAGAGAGAAACCAAATCTAAGTCTAAGAAAGTTATTTTCCAATCTGAATCTAGTGAGAGTGAAGTCTTAGAAAATGAACTAGAAAATCTTGCTCGAAGGATGAACAAGATAGTTGGCCAGAGAAATTTCCAATCAAAGTATAATAAAAAGGAAATGATAGATAAGAAATATGGAGAAGTTACTTGTTATGAGTGAAAAAGAGCTGGACATATTAGACCAGATTTCCCTATTCTCAAAAAGAAAGAAAGGAAAGAAAGGCATTCAGACAGGAATAGAAAGAAATATTATAAAGCTAAAGCTAAGAAAGTTTTGAAAGCCAATGACACCTGGAGTGCAAGTGGTGGTGACTCTTCAGATGAATCTTCTGAGTATGAATCTTCAGGACAGAAGAATCTTGGTCTTATAGCCAGATTACCTATTGATAATCATTGTTTTATGGCTAAGGTAAGAAATGCTGAATCATTAACCAATGTTTCTTTAAATTATAATGATAATAAGTATTATAATTCTTCTGATGAAGAAAATACTTTACCTACTTATGAATAAGTCTCTAGGTTTGCTGAAATTTTTGAAATTGAGAATTCCAAATTCAATAAAAAAACTTGATAAGGAAAACTCTAGGAATTCTATTCTTACAAAAGAGATATCATATCTTTCTAAAGATCTTGATAAGAAAAATACTTATTTTGAAAGTATTTCAAAGAATCTTAAGGAAGTAAGTTCTGAGAAGAAAAAACTTTCTAAAGAATTAGAAAAAGTAATTTCTAATAAAAATGTTTTTGAGCCTAGCTCTAGTTCTAAAACTAATGATTTTGAGGATAAAAACTTGGTTGTAAAACTCAAGTCCGAAATTTTTTCCTTAAAGAAGTGTTTATCAAACTTTACCCATGGTAAAGAAAATTTTGATAAAATGTATTCTCAAATACGACCTTTAAGAAATAAATCCAGATTTGGTTATACCCATGAAAAACCAATTTTCAGTAACAATTATTTTGTTCCTCAAAGTGCCCCATTTTGTACCAAGTGTCAATGTGATGGTCACTGGGCAAAGAATTGTTCCTTAAACAAAACCCAATCTTCAGGATTTCACAAAGCTTACTTCTCTAAGAAGATGTGGGTTCCTAAAATTTTATTATCTGGAAATCTCGGATCCAAACAAGTTTGGATTCCGAAAGTCTAATTTTCTTCTTGATTTCAGGAAAATAAAGAGAGTACCAACAACAATACATGGTACATGGATAGTGGATGTTCCCGACACATGACTGGTAACAAAATTGTTTTGGAAAGATTATCAAAACGAAAGGAGGAAAGGTAACTTTCAGAGATAATTCTAAGGGAGAGATTGTTGGTATTGGTAATATTGTTCTTCTTGGTAAAACCTTGATTTCAAATGTTCTTTTTGTTAAAGGTCTTAAGAACAACCTCATTAGCATAAGTCAGTTATGTGATGAAGGTTACCTTGTGAATTTTAGGAAAGATAAGTGCTCAGTTCACAATTCCAAGGAATAATTTATTCTCTCAGCCAATAGTCAAGAGAATGTTTACACTCTGAACTTAGAAGACCTCAGAAGACAAGATTTACCTTGCCTAAGTGCAATGGAAGATCATTCTTGGTTATGGCATAGAAGACCAGGTTAGTGTAACCTTAGGATCCTATGTAAAATATCTAAGAAGAAACTAGTTAAGGATCTACCGGAGCTTAGATTTGATTCATCTAAATTTGTGATCCTTGTCAATATGGCAAGCAACATAAATCTAGTTTTAAATCAATCGGTGAAGTCTCAACAACCGATGCATTACAGTTAGTGCATATGGATCTTTTTGGTCCAACACAAACTAGAAGTATTGGAGGCAAATACTATGTGTTTGTTCTAGTTGATGATTACACTAGGTTTACTTGGGTCTATTTTCTAGCAAAGAAGTATGAAGATTTTTCATATTTCAAAAGTTTTAGAGCTCAAGTTAAAAATGAGAAAAACCTTCCATTGAAAACTATTCATAGTGATCATGGAGGAGAATTTCAAAATTCTGATTTTGAAACTTTTTGTAGTAAGAAAGGTATTACTCACAATTTTTCAGCACCTAGAACTCCTCAACAGAATGGTGTAGTTTAAAGAAGAAATAGAATTCTTCAAGAGATAACTAGAACCATGTTGAGTGAATATTCTATTGCTAGAAATTTCGGGGCAGAAGCTATAAGTACTGCTTGCTATACTATAAATCGAGTTTTAATTAGACCTTTTCTTAATAAAACTCATTATGAGTTATGGAATGGTAGAAAACCAAGACTTTTCTACTTCAAGGTTTTTGATTGCAAGGTATTTATTTTGAATACTAAAGATAACCTACATAAATTTGCACCAAAATCTGATGAAGGAATCTTCTTAGGATATTCCACAACCTCTAAGGCTTATAGAGTTTTTAATAAAAATTCTTGTACTGTTGAAGAAACAGTACATGTAAAATTTGATGAGTCAGATCCTTTTGTTTTTAAACCATCCCTACCTTCTTCCTCGGATGTGTTTTCAAAAACTGATTATCAACCTTTGATAGAAGAACCTTCTGATAACGATAATGTTCTTGAAGATACTTCTGAAACATTTACCCCAGAAGACTTTCAACCCTATGTTGATGAACAGGTTTTACAAAACCCAAATCAGGTGTTTCTTAAGAATCATCCCAGTGATAGTATCATTGGTGATGTAAATCAACCTGTAAGGACTAGAAGTTCCTTAAGAAATAAAGTAGAACATCTAGAATTTGTTTCCCAATTAGAACCTAAAAGCACTGATGAAGCTTTAGGTGATGATGATTGGATTAAAGCAATGCAAGATGAACTAAATGAATTCGAAAGCAATAAAGTCTGGACCTTCATTGAAAGACCTAAGGAAAATTCTGTTATTGGAGTAAAATGGGTCTTCAGAAATAAATGTGATGAAAATGGAGTCATAGTAAGAAATAAAGTTAGACTTGTTGCTAAAGGCTATAATCAGCAAGAGGGAATAGAATATGAAGAAACCTATGCTCCAGTAGCTAGACCTGAATCTATCCGTATTCTACTTGCCTTTGCAACATTCATTAATTTCAAACTTTTCCAAATGGATGTGAAATGTGATTTTCTTAACGGTTATGTTCAAGAGGAAGTCTTTGTTGAACAACCTCCTGGATTTGAAGATACAAAACATCCTGGTCATGTTTTTAGACTTACCAAAGCTTTGTATGGCCTTAAACAATCCCCACAAGCATAGTATGATAGACTCACTGGATTTTTGCTTCAAAATAACTATGTTAAGGGAAATGAAGATCAAATTATTTTTATAAAGAAAGATAAGAAAAATGTTTTGATTGTTCAAATTTATGTTGATGACATCATATTTGGTTCAACTCAGCAATCTTTTACCGACTCTTTCGCAAGTCTAATGAAATCTGAGTTTGTAATGAGTATGATGGGTGAGTTAACTTTTTTCCTTGGTTTTCAAATTTCTCAAAAACCAGAAGGAACCTACATATCTCAACATAAGTATATTAAAGATCTTCTTAAAAAGTATGGTTATGACAATACTAAGAGTATAAGTACTCCCATTGGTACCTCAAATTCTTTAGATCTTGATGAAGCTGGTAAACCAGTAGATCAAACATCTTTTAGAGGTATGATAGGAAGTTTACTTTACTTAACAGTTAGTCGAACAGACTTAATGTTTTCAGTATGCTTATGTGCGAGATATCAATCCAATCCTAAGGAATCTCACTTAAAGGCAGTAAAAATAATTTTTCGCTACCTTAAGGGAACCATGGATCTAGGATTATTTTATACTTCTAGAAATGATTTTTTTCTAAAAAGATTTTCTGATGCTGACTTTGGTGGATATAGAATGGATAGAAAAAGTACATCCGTAACTTGTCATTTCTTAGGAGATTCACTAGTTTCTTGGTCCTGTAAGAAGCAACATTCTGTAGCACTCTCCACTGCTGAAGCTGAATATGTAGTAGCAGGAAGTTGTTGTGCTCAAGTGTTGTGGATGCAACACACACTCACAGACTATGGCTTGAGTTTTACTAAAACTCAAATTTTGTGTGATAACACAAGTTCCATTTCCCTCAGTAAGAACCCTGCACATCACTCCCGTGCAAAACACATAGATATTAGGCATCACTTTCTTAGGGATCACACACTTAAAGGAGATATCATTCTTCAATTTATCAGAACACAAGATCAACATGCTGATATTTTCACAAAATCTTTGCCTTCTGATAGATTTGAATACATTAAACAGAAGTTAGGGATGATAACCGTAAGGTAATCCTTCTTAATTAACTTTCTGTTGAAAAAGTCTCCTTACAGTAATAAACTCCTTTTCATAGGGGGAGTACATTTGTTTGTTAGAATAACAATTTTTTTTTTTAAAATTTGCTTTCAAACTTTTCGAAACTAACACTTCCGGAATAGAAATTTCCGGAACTGAAATTTTCTGGATTTTTTTCCTTTCGAAAACTTCCGGAATGGAATTCAAGTACTGAAAATTTTCAGAACAAAAATTTTCGTACTGGGCATTTCGTAACGTTTTTTTACTAGACTTTTCATAATAAAGTTTTTTTTAAGGAAAAATATTACCAACTTCAAATAATATTTCTTGTCAATCTGTAAGTTATGATTTCCCTACTTATAGTTTTGTAATCAAATTTTTCTTACTGGTATATTCCTTGTTTAGATCGGATTCTAGTTTAGCCTCAATTTCGAATGTTTTTTTAAAAAAAAAACCTCAAAAGATCGGAGTCTCTATTTTTTTTCGGGGTTATTCTCAACCGTCAGATCAGATCAAAGTATTTTCAACCATTGGATGATCATTGGAAGACCAACAGTCATTTTCTTTGCCTATAAAAAGGGGGTCTCGAGACTCACCCCACATCGGTTTTCAAGATTTTGCGTCTCGAAGCCCTGCTTCTCCTCTTAAGGCCGGTTCCGAACCCTGTGAAGCTGATCCGAATCCTGCAGTTTACTTCACTCCGAATGTCTATTGAAGCAACTTCACAAGATATGTCAACTACGAAACCAATTTCAAAGTGGTTAGTTTACATAGAAAGGTTAGTTCATTCGGTTTTTTATAAGATTGACTCTATTATTTTGAAAAATATTAGACTAAATGGATGGGAAGACGTCTGCATAACCACGTCAGATAAACAGGATCCGGTTTACACTGATTTGTTGATAGAATTTTGTGAGTCTGTTTCCTTCCTAGTGGAAGATGGCAGAGAAAAATTTTCTTTTAAGTATTATGGAAAGACTTATAAACTTTCTTAAACTAAGGAAGCAAGCCTGGTTGGTATAGCATATGAGGGAGAAGCTAAATTTCACTCTCACAAACTTTCAGATGTGCAAGGAAGTTTCGTTAAGGAAAAAGCACTGCAGTGTCTTGGGCTCAAGGATGATTAAACTACTAAGATTTCTCGGCTCGCTCCGAATAATAGAATACTGCAACTATGGGTGCAAGGTTTTCTGGTTCCGAGAAGAGGAGATAAAGACAATCTGAAGAAGAGTGATATCTATGTCTTAGATTTTTTGGTAAATCTATGAAAGATAAATCTGATAAGGCATGTCTTGGTTACGATCAAGAATATCAAAGAAGGAAATATGAGAGCTCAGATTCTAATGTATCCAACCTTATTATCAAAGTTGATTGTTCGGTGCTTAGAATCTTTCAATGTTGCCTGCAAATCAAAGATCTGGAATTGAAAGCTCATGCTTGTCAGTGATGATACGCTTAAGAGAATGAAGATGTGATTTTCTAGTGAATCCGGAGAATTTTACCCCCTATATGTGGAAGAATTTGAAGCAGCTGAAAAAGAAACACAATCTCCGGAACCTTTAAAAAAGAAAAGGAAGAAGAGAAAGTCTAAGGAAGTAGTTACTGATGAAGAATTTCCTCAGCCGAAGGAAACTGAATCTGCACCACCCAAACCGAAGAAGCAGAAAATCTATACAGATGAAGTAGCAGCTAAATAGAGGAAAGATAAGGAAATGAGGAAGGAAGGGGATCCTCAATTTGGACTCGACCCTGCTGAGGCTAAGGATTTAAAAGAAAAGGCTGCTGAAGAGCTGGAAAGAAAAACGAAGGAAAAGAAGTTGAGGAAGAAGATGAATGAAGCTGAACTAGTATAATCGTTGCTGAAAGGTACAAAGTTGGCTTCTGAAATGCTTCCAGTTCCGGAAACTTTCGGAGTCAAACCTTCTTTACTAGAAACATCAGCGAAAAAAATTTTCACTCTGGAAAAGAACAAGGGTAAAGAAACTGCAGTAGAAGCTGAGAAAGAGGGTGCTGAAGCTGTTGAGGAAGAAGTAGAATAATTAGAGAAAGAAGAAGAAGAAGAGGAGGAGAGTGAAGATCTGGATACCTTGATCAAACAATTTCAGGATTATAAGGCTGAATCCGGAAAAATAGTATCTCCCGGGAAGGGAGATGAGGAGGCCGGCAAGTAACACCCAGAGGAATAAGAAGAAAATGAGCTGTTTGATGAAGAAGAATCCTATCAAAGGAACTATCTTGAAGAAGGACAAGAGAGAAAGCAACCAGATGAAGATCATATTGTTCAAGTTTCTGAATCTGAGGAAGTTTCTCCAAATGTACAATCCATTCCGAAATCCGATAAAGGCAAGAAAAATTTAATGGAGACACCTTTTAAAGATATCATTAGAAAGAATGAGGTTGGTGGTACCTCTAGAAGGAAGATGATGCCAGTTGAAGAAGAGGAATCTCAAAAAGAAGTCTCTGATTCGGAATCATCATCCCACAGGCATGATTTTGTGGTTCAATCTCTGAGAAAGATGGTGGACACAATACCGATTCTTCGAACTATAGATTCTAGATTCCAGTTGCTGCAACAATATATGAATCAAAAATCGGATTCTTTATCCATGGTAATGGATAAGTTTGTGAAGTTGGAAGCTGAACAGAAAAGTTTTCTGATCGATTATGACGTGCATGGGAAATCTTGTAGTAAAGTAACCAAGTGGTCTAAGAGAGTGGACGAAGATTTAGTACACTTTGAAAATTTTCAGGCTGATGTTCAAAGTGCTTTTGGAATGGAGGACAAAAAGGTTACTGAAATTTCTGAGAAGTTGACCCAGGAACAAATTGTCTGGAATCAACAGGTCAGGGATCTGAATTGAAAGCTTAACTCAGTATCTCAGAATTGGAAATTTGAAAGAGATTTCCAGATTGAGTTTCAGCAGAGGATGGAGAAGTAGGATGAGTTGTTGAATTTGTAAAAAGAAGCCTTGGAAGCTCAAGCACAACTGTTAAAAGCTCAAGAAGAAAAGATAAAAGCCTTGGAGAGGCAACGAGAGGAAGACCAAAGAGACCTGAATAAACTCAAAGCCTTGTCGAAGTAGCTTATTCCAAAGGAAAAGGAAGACAAATGAACCCACTCAGATCTTTTGTTGTAGTTGTCTTTCCTTGTATTTTTCCCCCAACTCTAATGAAATGATTATCTGTTCGGTTTATCTCCTGTTGTATACTAATGTTTCAGGTAGCATAATTTGTTTTCCATTCCCTTCAATTATTTTTGATAATCACAAAGGGGGAGAAGGAAAAAGAACTATTCCTAAGGAGGAGAAAAGAAAAATTTCTGAGAGAAATATCCTTAAGGAAAGTGGGAGTTTCCCACTACGTTTTGTTTCATTCTTACAATAATGAAAACTCTACTCCGGAAACCCAGAATACAATCCTTAGAGTTTCTATTCCTAAGGGAGAGTTAGTTGTATTCACTTCTATCCATGAACGAAGGGAGATAAGTTTTATATAGTCTAATGAAATTTTTTTCAAAATCCTTATATACTTTTTCAAAAGGATGTTTGTGCTTTCAAAAAAGGGGGAGATTGTTGATTCAATAAGGTTTTCCTTATGACTTTTCTATTCCTTCTTGTTTTGAAAATCACAAACACCTTATACATAAGTAAATGTTATTATTAATCAAATAAGGAAAATTTACTTCCTTAAGGAAATTTACCTTAACCTAGATTTTCTTATACTTAGCCATTTTTCCCTTAAAATAAAAAACCAGAATCACAACCAAATTGTCGGAGCCTTATAATGAAAAGTTGGAGTATTTTGTTTTTAGGATCCGAATCTTGGATGTGATCTGTAATATAGTTTTAATCCGAATTCTGGAATCCAAACTCTGAAGCAGTTCTAATTCGAACTCTTAAGAAGTTCAACTCCGAACTCTGAAGAAGTTCAACTCTGAACTCTTAAGAAGTTCGACTCTGAACTCTTAAGAAGTTAGACTCCGAACTCTTTAGAAGTTCGACTCCGAACTCTTAAGAAGTTCAACTCCTAACTCTACAGATTTAGAATCTGATTTCTGATGAAACCAGACTCTGATTTCCTATAAAATAGAATCCGAACATTTCATAACATAGACTCCGAACCTTTGACTTGGTTAACACTCCGATCTATCAATTAGTCTTTACTTACATTTGCTTCATTTCAAAATGATGTCGTACATTCAATTATAAAAAGCTTGTTATAAAAAGATGCCGTCTATTCTGTTTCTTATTAACCGTTGGTTTAGTTACACATGTACAGGTCCTTCCGAATTTCATGGAAAATATTACCGTTGGAAGAAGGAGCCGACCGTTGGAAATTTGCCTATAAATAGGAGCTCATTTGAAAGAGCTCAGTGCTGCTGAAAATATGACTGATCTTTGACTCATGTGATTACATACTTGAAGTGATTTCTAGAGAGAGAGGCTCTTATTAACTCTCAAAGCATCGTGCGACTCCGAATATTGGTGATTACATTCGAGGGCTTCCGGGGATAGGAAGACAGAGGTGCCGACTACCTTGAAGTTCGAGGGCTTCCTTGCTGAGGAAGACAGAGGTTGCCAACTACCTTGAAGTTGAGGGCTTGCAGGGATAGCAAGACAGAGACTCTGATCTTCGTATCGAGGGTTTACCCTGGTGTGGGTAAGACAGACTTGCTTGAAAGTATAAATCAAGGGACCTTTATCCAAGGTTGTTGGATACCCTTATCTTTGGGTTAAAAGTCTTATATCTTGTTACTTGTAGTTTTACTCCCTATTTATTTCCACTGCATTTTGTATTATAAGGAAAGTATAACTTTCTTATACTTCCTTACTTGTACTCTGTTTCATTTAGATTCTATACGCTTTAAGGAAGAATTTCATATTGTAATCTTTTGTTATGTTTCAATTTCTGTAACCATATTTCCGGAACCTAATTTCGGAATCTCTTTCCAAGGTTTCATTCGGTGTTAGAGGTGTTGTGAATTTTCTTAGTTTAACTTTGTTAAACTTAGCCCTTTCCTTTTCTTAAGGAAAACATAGTTATTCATAACTAACTTTAGAGGTTCCAAAGGAATTTTTAAAGTATACAATTCACCCCCCTCTTGTATATTGAGCATCTACATCATTATTTCGATCCTACAAAAATTCCATATGAAACATATTGGATCACTCATGAATTTTTAAACCTCATCCCAATAATTTGTCCAAATTTTACATTTTAATGAATTTTATAACATTTAATAAAATATTATTTATTTTAATATAAAATTAAAGTCAATTTTGACACTATTCGTTATTTGACTTTTATAAAAATCAATAAAACAATATATCTAAGAAAACTCTTTTAACACATCACAAAAATATAAAATTTATTGATAAATTTTTTTAATGACATTAATTATCTCAAATTTTATTTATCTGAATATTTTAGATATCATTTATTTGATATTTCCATTAATTATATAATTACTACATCATCATTGTGCAAGCTTTTAAGTAAAATATTTATTTCATTAAAATTTCGAATAATTTATCATGATGAATATAAAGTTACATATTTCAAATAACAATTTATATTTGAATATATCTTCTGAATGACCACATATTAAAAATTTAATACTTATTAAAACCTTGAGTATGCCATATTTGAGTTTCCTTAAAGTAAAATACTATAAAAGCCTTAAAGTTACCCAAGTGGCTCCAAGATGATTTAAAATCACCCCAAGGATGATATTTATCAAAAATCACTTGTCCAAAAAAATTAGGGCAAGTTTTAGAATAATTTTATAATACTTATAATTTTATTTCTACCCTTAATTACCTTATTTACCGATAATTATGGAAATTAAAAAGAATACTAAATTTACTATTCATATTATAAAAAAATAAAAGGGACATATTTAATAAATTTGGAAATTATTATTCCTTATATGGAATCCTTTTTACATCATACAAAACATAGAGTTGTCTAAAATTAATTTAAAATTAACCTCATTGACTAAATAAGAAAACATGTTTTTAATGTGAAAACGTTCAAAAGAGTGAAAAGTTTTTATATTTAAATTAAATATACAATTTATTTCAATGAAGTTAATTGGATTAAATTATATTAAAATTATCTAATTATAATTTAAAAAATTCAAAAATATAATTTAACACTATAAATTATTTTTGTGAAAAAAATATTTTCAATTAAAAATCAGTATTTTCTTACTATCCATCAAAACATGAAACTTATCAAAAAAATACCAAAAAATTAATCCAAGTAAATTTTGATATTCTAAATTAAAATAAGAAATTTATTTTTTAAAATATAATTTATAAAAGTTATAAATAATATATTTAAAACAAGTGCACCAGTAAAATATGGTAAACATGCATTTAGAAAAATACAACCTTTTAATGTGTACAATTATATTCATTATTAAATTAATCATATAAAATACTTTGGATAAATGTAAAAACATTTTATGAAATATATAATATATAAATTTCATAATTTTTTGATACTATTAATTCCTACCAATTTAAGGGCTATGTTATAATAATATTTTGTTGTACAGTTAAACAGGGTGTTCTGTGAAAGTTAAGCTATCAAAGATATTAAATTTTAAAAAAGACATACCATAAAATTTTGGGGTGTTATAGTAGAATATAAATATATAAATTTGATTTAAATGATAGTCCATAACTCATATCAATGGATATGGGGAACACAAACAAGTTTTTTTTAAATGAAAATGAAATAGAGTTTAAGTAATATTGGATGATGATACATTTAAGTATCTTTCTAGATGTTATATCTAATAGAAAATAGATTATATTATAAAGTAACTTTCATAGAAAGTTTTTCATTATGATAAATTTTTTCTATGTCTATGGAGGAAAATATATGTTTCTCTATATTACTCTTGGTCTATAAGTCAGAATCACTACTACTGAGAAACATACCTTCAATGCAGTGAACTAAGTCTGTTTAGAAGCCCATAGAATTTAATAGAATTTTATTTATTAGACTATAACTGATCTTAGTTTAGGGAATTATGTCTGTCAAAATCTAATTACATGTTATTTGTGACCCATAATTAAGGGAGTTTAATATATATTTCTATCTCTATCACAACCATACATATACATACACACACACACACACATATTCATAAGTAGTCTTAGTTAATGAACAAGTTAGTATTTATTTATTGTTATAGATTTCAAACTGAGTTAATACTCTAAATACATATAATTACCTAATTTGATTAATTATAACATGGGTTTTATTTAATTATATCAATTAAATAATTTTTTGATTAAGAAGTGATAAGTTAAATAAATATTTATTTATGACAAGTTATTTATTTATCTGGTAAATAATTAATATTATAATGTGTTATGAAAATTCATTAATTGTTATTAACATTGGGTTCTATTTTCAAAATTATGAAAAGCATTAAAACATACAAAAGTAAAATCCTAAAATCCAAGACATATGATGTTATTAAAATGTATTAATTAATGTTAGTTATGAAATATATCTTCTTTATTTGGCTGGGAAGTATAAATGTCTCCCAATTATTTTTAATATTTAGTGAGAGAAAAGTAAGAGATTCATATATGATTAACATATGGATTTTTAGTGATCCTGATTATTTTTACTAGCACATGAATGACTAATACTATCATTAGGAACTTCATGGGGATTTTGTGGTTATAATTTGGTAGATTCAATTTCAAATACTTGAGAAATGATGATAATGTAATTTGTTGGTAATGAAATCACTTAACAATTACATGTGGTAATCGTTTTCCACATTTTATCAAAAAATATGTACGTAGATCATGTTACTCAAATTTGAGCACATATATTTAAGTTTTCATTTACATTTAACACCAACTACACGAATTTCTACTATTCCTATAACCTATATGTGTTATCAATGTAATTTAATTGAATTTAATTAATATAATTTAATTTATTTAGTAAAATAGGAATGTTTTCCTAAATATACTTCCAATAGCCAACTATATTCACAAATTCTTTTTTGATTCACTATGATCCAGAGAATTGAAACCTGTAATATGATTCAAGTATAAAAAAACCATTAAATGAGATCTTTATTGATGTATGAAACCAATATAAGCCAACCAAACATGTATCCTTATAAGTTTCGACACTAGGTGTTTTGAAAAATTATAAATAAAAAGTCTTATTTATAAGTGAAATGATTCAATCCAATAATGTACAACATGAAAGTAAAAGATACAAAATCAGAGATAAAATTTCTATATATGTGGAGAAACCTAAAAGAAAACATGATAAGAGTAAAATGTGTCTCAATGTGACCATTCATCACAACCAATCCATCCCTCTATAAATGTAATGACAAACAGGGGAAGCCAATAAACTACATAGCCCCTTCCCTTTACCCATTTCCTTTAAAAACATATCTACAAACAACCAAAGGAAAAAGTGGGGAATGAGAAATAATCCTATTACAATTTTACAACAAAATCTATACATAGACTAATAACATGAAATTATTAGTTCTTGATTTAAAAAAACCAGTTCATAAAGGTTTTTTGAAAGAGAAATTCTTTTTTAGAACAACCTATAGTCTTTCATAAAAATTTTTCATATTCAAAAAAATAAATAATATAAATCATATATGATAGAAATTATGAAATCATAAGTAAAACCAACCATTGATACTCCATAATATCATCCAGTGAGAAACCAACCATGAAATATACCATCATGTGTAAAAGTAATAATAGATGATAAATCATAAGATTTGTGATCCAGCTTTTTGGAATATATACTCAGACATAAAAATAAAACACTAAGAATTGAATCACATGAATCCAATCTATATTGAGTCCAACCACAGTCTTTCGATATCAAAACCTATTTTGGTGTCACACACAGTAAAGTTACATGTCCATTTCATGGCACATCCAAGGTTCCCAATGTGCTATGATTGCAAAAAAACTATCTGAAAATTAATATAGAAGTTTATAAAACATTTTTAAATGAATAATTACTATTATAATCTTAAAAAATTGTTTCAAAATCAAAACAACCAATAAATAATTTTATCGAACACATTGTAGTGATTCAAACCCTAGTATCCCAGAGCTGATGAGTTGTTTATTACATTGTCATAATATACATGGAATTGCATCCTGAAGGACCAAATAGTTTAGTAGTCTTGGTAAAATAGATACATATGTGAATTTAAAATTATATTTGAAAATAAAAATTGAAATTTAATTTTTTTCTAGAATTAAATTATTCCCTTTATAATCTAATTGTACATCAATCATAGTACACTTCATAGAGTCCTTGAGAAAGAAAAAAAATTAAGGGCAATCTCAAATACAAAGTAATGGTTAAGTGTAGCGGAAGCTATCCTAAATCAGTAATTAATTATCAATATGGAAACGAAAATAAATTAAACCCAATACCATTTAATCAAGAAATTGATAATGAAATACATCTAGAGAAAATATCATTGTGAAAATATCATGGATAATAATATAAGGTAAAATCAATATGAAATGGTAAATAACTAAAACACATGAAATTTAATCAATAAATGGGAATTAAATTCATCCATAGATTATATCATTGTGTAAGTATCATGGAAATTAATAAATAAATTATTAATTATGGAAATGATTAGTTATTGGACATCATGATCTATGGAATCATGATAACTCTTTTGAAAATCACTTTCACAAGATGGTTTAAAACAATATGTAGAACCCCATTTAATGAAAATTTATTGTTTTTTCTCATGATACCAACCAAATTATAATGAGCCTATATAATTTTTATCCCCACACATTATTTTATGTCCAAACATTTCCTCATATATTAAATACTTAATTTAATTCAGGAATCAATAAGCCTTACCATTAAATATCCTTATTGAAAAAAGAATACATATTTTTATCAAGTCAATCAAATAAATTTGAAAGTAAAACAATATATTTATAAATGAGATATGGTTTATGAAAAAATAATATCCATGATTAACTATATGTATATTTAAGGGAAACTTAATTTCTAATATCCAAATTAATACGAATATTTTAAGGGAAAGATAATGAATAAAAAAAATAAATCAATAAAGTGTATGGAAATAATTTACTTGATCAAAATTACCTTAAACCATAAAAATAAAAAATAAGGATGGAATCAATACAACATATACCATTTTTGATTAAAAATAAAGGGTTATTTCCATTGATGAATATGAATACCATAAAATGATCTTTAAAATCATTCATGAGGAAAATATCATTTTTTATTTTGAAAATATTTTTTTAAAACTATAATTTACAAAAAAATTAATACAATTTCAATTGAAATTTTTTTGAAACTTATAATGTATGATTTAAAACATTTTATTTTTCAAAACAGATGTAAATTCTATTTAGGTTTTATATACTAACTAATATTCCATTCAATTTTTTTTGTAAAATAAAAACAAAAATTATTTTGAAAATTAAATGATGATTTGTTTCATTTTTTTTTGTTAAAAGTTGAAATGAGATAAAATTTATTTATTAAATTATTTGGAAAAGCTTAAAAATAATGAATTTTTTTTAGAAAACATAGTTTTGGAAGAAAAAATATTTCTAATCGATGAGGTAAATGAAGTTAGATTTTCATAAAAACATTTTCTAAATCATATTTTGTAAAAAAGAGTGTAAAATAGTAATATTAAATGAAAAATATCATGAATAAACATAATAGAAAAAAATTAATCAGTTTTATTTTTAAATGGTAAAATAATTTCCTTCAACATAAATTCAAGAAAAACAATTTTTTTATAATGAGATTATCAAATAAACCCTTAAAATGATCATAACATTATTATGAGAATTAATCAGTATATGATTCTGTGTATGATCTATAAATACAAATAAAAAAGATTAAATAAAATATAATATATTCAATATTAAATTAATAAATAATCTTCCAATTTCAATGAAGATTTAGAAGTTATAAAACCTAATGAAAAAAAATTGAGTTAAGAAATCCTTTAAATATTGGTAAATATTAATTCAAATACCATTGGATGAAATAATTAAAATCGAAACATATAATACCATGAATTAATAAGTAATTAGGAAATTAAATGTGAAAGGATGAGTATATACACCATATAAAATAAATTAGGTTCATAAAATTATAAAATGCGTCAATGAAGGGAAATTGAGATAAAGTCCCTTATAAAGATCATATCAAGGAATTGGGAATTAATCAATGAATTGATAATGTTTATCTAATGTAAATACAAATAAAATAATTTGAAATAAATCATAAAAAAATAAATGGTAATTACACACATAATATTAGCATGACATAATCGATGAATGATAAGTTTAACCTAATGAATGGACACTGAGTTATGAAATCCATTACTTTACAATTTCTTTTGGTTGAACATGGTCTAAAATTTTTATAATGGTTTTAAGAATTTCATTATTTTATAATAGAACTATATTCATATTTATAATATCTTATAGTATCCTTTTATAATATCTTCTAACCCTTTAGTTAATTATGTTTGATTATTTTAATTGCATTAGGTATTAATTTCCTTTTTTCCCATTCATGTTTTTTCATAAATGTTATGAATCATATGAATATTATATAGTTATATCATCTCTTGAATAATAATCATGGAATAATTATCATATTTATACATCAATTATACATTTAAACCCAATAATTAATAATGGTTATGAAAAATTAACAATGTTACAATCATGAAGATGATATGCCATACACACTCATGGGAAACATTTATATTTTTCAGTGATCATTATGGAAATATTGTAATTAATATTTTCAAATTTTATAATGATAATTATATAATATTATTTCCTCAAATATACCAATATATATTTCATTCAAGTAATGATTTGAACTATTATAAGTGAAATTTATCTTTTGATTTAATAAAATGTATTATTTTATAAAATGGATATAGAAAACACATGCACTCCATTTGTTTTATTATACACAATTAGATTTTAAGGGCCATTAGGTATCATTACCATTGATAATATAGTCATTGACCATTGATCACATGACTAGTATAAATATAGGGTTTTAACAAATCCTTTCGACGAATAAAAAGGATGTGATAAACTCAACCAGTAGGATTGTTCCCTATGAATCCCATTTATAGAAGATTATGAGAGAGATATAATTTCTGGGATTTCCCCGAGACAAATCCCAATCCACAATCCAATAACTTAATCATGAGCGAAACCATTTACGGTAGAAGTTCAAGCTCAACAAGATCACGAAGCAAAACATATTCATCGAATTCTCCCAAGAAAGACCCACCATCGTACAAATTACTTTTAGTGTGTATGTTGATGTAATAAAGGGATTTGTAACCAGAACCTAGAATTATTATTAGGTACATTATTTTTTTATATATAACAATGAGTATACTTTCATTCAATTTTTGTTAATTTATAAATGATTTTTAAAGAAAAAATTTCATTTTTGGTTAATATTGAAATTCAATTAAGAAATATATTTTTAATGAGTTAATGGATTTTTAAATAAAATATTATTCTAATACAATATTATTATAAAATTATATTTATTAAAGATAAATTATCATATAATTTTTATGATCTCAAATGTAATTTTTATTATAGTTCAAGAATTATTTTTGTTAAAAACCTTCCAATTTTCAATAAATGATGGTTTTTATTTTAAAAGAGATAATTAAAATATTTATAAAATTATTTTGATAAAATTAATTTTTTTTTTGGAATTAGGATGTCGAAATTACCCTATAGTGAAATTTTCTCAACAATCTGAGACAACCAAATTTTTGGGAGAAAATTAAATACCGTATAAATATATGGTGTGTTTTATGAAATATGAATGGGCCAATAATTATGAAATAAATTCTATAAAATTTATATTTATCCAAATAAATGTTTTCCCTTTAAAATAATTTATTTTTTAGTTTATTTTATTTTTTTTATAATGCCTTAGTGTATCTTCTAAAACAAATAATATATTTTAAGATTTTAAAATCATTTACTTGAAAGTATGACTCACCTCCACATAATAAAAGGAAATATTTTAATATATCAGCCCTCATACTTATAAAATTACCTCACCCTTTTTCTAGAAACCATATGAAAAAACCATGTGATGGTTTGTGGTTTTGAATATTTTAGTGTCTAGTGTCCAAAACCAAAATAGTAACTAACTCCCCCACCTTTCCTGTATAAAACCATCCAATCACCCATTAATCTTTACTCAAAATCATTTATTCTCATATACACTCTTCTCTATACTCCTTTTATTCCTCCCAAGGTTCCCTAATCTCCTAATAAGCATATCCCAAGCCTTTGGGATCTCACATCCAGGTAAAGGTTCATTCCTTTCTCATTTTTATCATAGTTTCCTTATATTGTTACACCATTTTATTTTCAATTAAAAATGATGGGTTTTGTTTTTCACCTCCCCATATTCCACTTATTATGTTTTAATTATTATAGATCCCTTTTTTTCTAATTCATTCTTCCCACGTACAACATACTAAAATTTCATAAGAGTTATTCAATTCCTCCTCTTTCTTCTCGTTTCTTTACTATGTTATGACTTCTATTCCAATATTACTTATCTTGGGACTTGTATTTCTATGAAACTTTGAGTTTCCATTTCATGTATGTATGATGAGAGTCTTCTTTATTTGTCATCAACCCTTTTTATTAATTTTAATGTCATGCCGTTAGGTTTCCAAAATCACACCGTGAATTTCCATTCCAAAAATAATTATGTAGGGAATACCATACCCATTCATTATCAAGGGTGTTCATTTTTATGCACTTATACCTTTTTATTAAGGACTTACATGAATTTATTTCACATTATTTTATCATGGAATAACTTATGATGGTGAATTATTCCAGGTTTTATGATCTATGTGGCACACTTATGGATCAAATGAAATGTTTAAGAAGGGTGTGACTTGATAGCACTCCAATGCATTGGGTAATGTCTAGTATCATGATATTCCATTTTCAATGAGGGTTTACTCCTGATAATTCATGTTAAATGAGGGTTTAATATTGCTAATTAATGTTCAATGAGGGTTTACTCATGCTAATCCATGTGAAATGAGCATTAGCTCATGCTAATATCCTGTGTTATGTTGTTTCCACATTTCCATGTTATGATTATCATGTTATATCATTCCTTTATGTTCATGTTTCTTTTATGATACATTTATATTCTTATTGTCTTACATGTATTTTTTTCCTCATGTTATTCCATTTTTATTCCCTTATTGGGCTTTATAGCTCACTCGTTTCTTATGTATATCCTCAGGTTATCCCATGCAATTCTAAGTACGTAGGAATGTTGTTGTAATGTAAAAAAAGTTTTTAATAAATATGTTTATTTAATGTTTTAAGTTGTTATGTAATTTCCCTAATCCCCAAAGACACTGTAACTCTTTATCTTCTAAACTGTATTAAGTGTAATTTTATGTAACAAATCATGTTTAAATATGAAATAAAGAGTAGGGTTATTATATTTGGTATCCGAGGATAGGTTTAGTTATTTTTGGGATTAGGATTATAAAACTATAGTGAAAGACTTAGGTATAAGACTAAGTATAAGAAAATAATCCACAATTTTTTTTGATTATAGAGTAAGTGGTTTGTTAAGGAAATACATCCCTATCTAGATACGAACAAATAAAGGTGGATCTGGCATAGATGTATCTTGGTGTAAAATCGGAAAACACTGCATTGAGATAGACTCGAATGGGAACTGGTGCAAGAAAATAGGCCTTACTACACTTCTGGTTTGACAATCGCTGGGGATATGCTTTGGTAAATTCATAATCTTAGTATGAACCATTATTAAGAAAAAAAATACTATAAAAATATACGCTAGGAAGTAGACCATGGATAACTTATATCGAAGCCTAGAAATTCACAAGTTAAGGAGATACATGTATTTTATAATTTATCCTTTTAATCTTATTGATTTCCCCTTTATGTGTTTAATAGTTTTAAATACAAGCCCCTAATTTTCCTTTTACTCTAGATAATGGTCCGTAATTGGAGGAATCAGGCTAACAACTAATGTGAAGATCAATAAGATGACTGATCTAATGATATTCCCAATCTGATGGGAGGGGTAATTGCAAAATTTGCCAGGATACTCTCTACAATAGCTCATGTTTTGAACAGAAACATTAATCAAGAAAAACATCGACCCCCCCACCCAAGAAAGAAAATGTCACAATCAAGAGCTTCATGATACAAAGGCCTCCTACTCTTAATGGAGCATCTGATCCCTCAATCACTAAACAATAGATCAACTCCATTGATAAGATCTTCTCCATCCTTCAATGTTCTGAACAAGAGAAGGTTATTCTTAATGGTTATCATTTATTGGTTAATGCTGATTAATGGTGGACATTGATCAAATATAAAAACCTGAAGGAAGATATCAAGGCATTGGAATGGACTAGTTTCCAGAAAATGTTTTTTGATTAATATTTTCCTCACACCCTATGATTTAATATGGAAAGGTATTTCCTTGACCTCAAGAAAAACGATGATGAATCTATTGGAGAGTATGAAGAAAATGTCACAATACTTGTATGGTATTCATATGGTTTTTTTTCACCCCTAAATGAAATATTAACCTCTTCTTTAGTGGGATAAATCCTATCATACAGAAAGCCCTGATGATCCATGACATTGATAGATATGAGGAAATTCTCTGATGTGCCCCCAATATTGAGATGGAGATCAATTAATCTTTGGGGTATCATGGGGACAATAAGAAGAAAGTGGAATTTAATTATGGAGCTCTGATGAACAAATCCAATGGTGCTAAGAAATTGCGGCACCCCACATCTCAAAAGTGTGGAAATAAGAACCCCAAAACCTTCCTAACGAGATCAAGGAAATTATATAAGTGTAGATGAGAAGGGAACCTAGCCAATAATTTCTAATAGGATAAACCCCTAAATGTGAAAGTGGAAAGGAATTCTCTGGTTGACCCTCATGGAATTGTTCATTTCTACAACTGCAAGGAACCATGACACTTGGTGAACTAGTTCCCTAAGACAAGGGTAATTGGAGGTATCCAACAACCTCAAAGTCATCAAGGGTGAGCTTTTCCCATCACTACCGTTGAAAGAAATCCCAACAAAGAAGTGGTTATAGGTACAATGGTTATTCATTCAAGAATAGTGAATGTAATTTTTAATCCTAGTTCTACGCATTCTTTTATATTCATATGTTTAGTAGGACAATCCAAACACCACCACAAAATATGAAAGTAGAGATGTTAGTGAAAAAGGAAAATGGGGAATTATTTCATCCCATGTATATATCTTCATCCCTATCACAATTTGTGGATTAGACATCCTGATGAACCTCATCATACTATATTTGGTGGAATTTGATGCAATTATATGCATGGATTAGATTTCCCTATATAGAGAAAACATAAATTGTGGTGATAGGGAAATCACTCTCCATATGGTGAATCATCCCCTGATTCTATACAAGTGCATGTAGGAGGATGAATATTCTTTTGAAAAATAATCTCAAGCATGGATATTAATGCCCTATGAGTACACATATATTCTTAGATGATTTTGTCTAAGGAAAGAACCATCCTTAAAGACATATCTATTGTGGAGGAATTCACTAATGTGTTTCTTAAGAAATTTCCTAGTCATCCTCCTCGAAGAGATGCTGAATTAGAGATTGGTCTTATACTTGGGGAGTTTCAAATAACCAAGACTCTATAGAGAATGGTAGTTGTGGAGCTTGAGGAGATAAATAAACAATTACAAGAGAATCTGGATAAAGTCTTTATATGACCAAGCACTTCAACATGGGCTGCACCAGTCCCCTTTTTCAAGAAGAAGGATGTGTCAATGCGCCTTCTGATTTGTTATCATGAGCTCAAAAAACTCACGATAATGAAAAATTATCTTTTTCCACGAATTGATGATTGGTTCAATGAACTATATGGAGAACAATACTTTTCTAAGGTGGATTTGAGGTCAGGATATTACCAATTTATGGTGAAGAAGGAGGATATCCCCAAGAAAACATTTTATAAAAGGTACGAGGATTATGAATTCTTAGTGAAGCCATTCGGACTCACTAATGCTCCAAAAATCTTCATGGACCTTATGAAAGATTCTTTAGATATTAACTTGACTAATTTTTGGTAATGATTATAGATGATATCCTAATTTACTCTAGAACCAAGGAAGATCATGAGTAGCATCTGAGAACTGTGTTAGAGACCTTGTGAAAGGAGAATCTCTACAGAAAGTACAACAAGTATGAGTTCTTATTGAAGGAATTATCATTTTTCTAGAATATCATCACAAATAATGAGATATCATTGGATCCTTCCAAAACAAAAGAAATTTAGGGAGGTCCAATGCTGACATCTGTAGAAGATATCCGTAGCTTCCTAGGGTTAGCTGGATACTATCACTAATTTGTGATAAATTTATCATGATTATCAAACCCACATACCAAGATAACTCAGAAGGGATTAAAGTTTTCATAGAATGATGAATGGAAATAAATCTTCAAGGAGTTGAAGAAGATGCTTATCACTACCCCTATGCTCATACTAACCACAATTGGGGATCTTTTTGTAATTTTTAGTGATGCTTTAAAGAAGGGAATGGGCTGTGTGTTGATGCATATTGAAAAAAGTCATTGCCTATGCCCCATAGCACTTGAACATTCTTGAGAAAAACTATTCCACAAATGACTTGGAGTTGGAAACTATTATCTTTTCATTGAAAATATGGGAGCATTATATCTTTGGGTAGAAGTGTGAAATATATATGGATCACAAAAGTCTGAAATATATAATCACAAAGAAAGAGATAAATATGATCCAACGAAGTTGGTTAGAGGTCATCATGGATTATGACTGCCCATTCCATTAACACCATTGGAAAGTGAAAAAGGCTGGGAATTCTCTAAGTAAAAAGGACTGATAAATTCTATTATTAATGAGAATGGAAAAGAATCCAGTCTTAATTGATTTGATGAAGATGGACATGGGAATCATAATGAAGGGAACAACATAAATCCACTCACAAATGATTTCTCAACCATCTATTTTGGAAAAGATAAAGTATTCTCAAAGAGATGATGTGGGGATTCAGAAGAACGAGGAAACTATTTTAAAAGTCAAATTCTCAAAGTTATATGATAAAGAAGAAAGTGTTGTAATATTTGGGTCAAGACTATGTGTACCATAAAATTCTGAGTTAAATAAGGTGTTTTTGGATGATGATGATAGTTAAACCTTATCTATCCACCCTAGAAGCACAAATATGTATCGAGATCACTGGGAACATTATTAGTGGGACAATATGAATTAGGAGATCATAGAATAAACATCAAGATGTCTCATATTTTTGCAAGTAAATACGGTAAGGGAAAAAATCTAAGGATATGATGAAACCATTACCCATACCTACATGGAAATGGGAAAACATCACCATGGACTTTGTCAGGAGGCTTACTAATACATCTTGAGAAGACAATGCTATCTAGGTTATATTTGATCATATTAGAATGACTACACACTTCATTGAGAATCAAGAGGATTCCTAATTAGATCAACTTGCACAGATATATATCAGAGAAGTGGAAAGGCTGCATGGTATACCACTATCGATTGTATTTGATCGAGATCCAAGATTCATCACTAATATCTGAAAGAGTCTCCAACATTATATGAATACTAAGTTAACATTTAGACTGGTCTATGAACCTAAAAATTATGTCCAATATAAGTGGACTATCCAGACACTTGAAGAAATATTGATAGATTTCTCAATGAAATTCAGAGGCAGATGGGACTAACATATTTGTTTAATGGTGTTCTCTTATAATAATTGTTTCCACTCAAGCATCCAAATGGATCCTTATGAAGATATTTATGGGAAGAGGTGCATAACACCAGCATATTGGGATGAAGTTAGGGAACAAAAATTTATTGGTTTGGAAATGGTTGATGAAATGGTGGAGAAGGTTAAAGACATCTATCATCATATCAAAGCTTCCCAGAGTTGACAGAAGACATATGCTAACAATCGTTTATGAGACCTAGAATTTGATTTTGGAGACATTGTATTCCTATTAATATCTCCATGGAAGAGAGTTATGATATATTGGATGAAGGGAAAGATTAGTCCAAGGTACATGAACCCTTTTGAGATCCTTGATCACAACAGAGCATTTGAATATCAACTAGCACTCCCATTGAACCTATATCAAGTACATGATATATTCCATGAATCACACTTAAGGATGTTCATACCCGATCCATCACATGTATTCAATCTAGAGGTGGTACTATTGGAGAATGAATATTCCAATGAGGATAAGACGGTGAAGGTATTTGATCATAAGGGAAAAAGTTCTACAAAATAAGACAATTCCTTTTGTCAAAGTGTTGTAGAAAAGCCACATGTTTGAGGGAGAAACAAAGGAACCATAGGAAGTGATGAGGCCGATTTACCCTCATCTATTTTAGTGTAGAAAAAGTAACTTTAAAGGGTAAAATTTTTTATGGGGGAAAGATTATAATGACAAGGACTATTATCAGTGAAATTTCCCTTTTCATCTAATTAAATGTATTATTTTGTAAAATGGACATATAAAACCCATGCACTCCATTTATTTTATTATATCCAATTGTATTTAAAGGAATGTTAAGTATTATTACCATTGATAATATATTCATTGAATATTTATCACATGATTAGTATAAATATAAGGTTTCTAAAAATCCTTTTGACACAGATAATGGAGATAATGGACTCAAGTAGTAGGATCGTTCCCTATGAAGCCCATTTATCGGAGCTTCTAAGAAAGCTAGAATTTCTAGTCTTCACCATAGACTCTGACAAATCTGACATTGAACAAATTATGAATGAGTGAAACCGTTTAAGGGAGAAGTTCAAGATCATCGAGATCATGACCCAAACCATATTCAGCGTATGACCCCAAGAAATCCCCCCCATCGAACACATTACTCTTAGGGAATATTCTGGAGTAATAAAGGGATATGTAACAAGAACCTAGCATTATTATTATGTAAATTATTTTTTAATATAGAAAAATGAATATACATTATTTTTAAAGTACAAATAGTATTTTTGGTTAACATAAAAATTCAATTAGGAAATCCAATTTTAATGAATTAATGGATTTCTGAAATAAATAATATTCTAATAAAATAATATTATTAAAATTCTTATTATTAAATATAAATTATCATATAATTTTGATGAAGTAAAATGTATTTTTTATTAAGGTTTAAAAACTATTTTTGTCAAAACCCATCAATTTTCAATATATGTCAGTTTTTATTTTAAAAGTGAAAATTCAAATATTTAAAAAATTAATTAGAAAAAATTAAAATTATTTTTGGAATCAAGATTTTGAAATTAAACTATAGTGAACTATTCATTATTTTTTGAGATAGTCAATTTTTTGGTAAAAATTAAAAAACGTATAAATATATAGCGTGTTTTATGACATCATAATGAACCAATAATGATGTAATAAATGATATAAAAGGGATATTACTACAAATAAATGTTTTCATTTAAAATAATTTATTTTTATGTTTATTATATTTATTTTATAATGTCTTAGTGAATCCTCTAAAACATATAATATATATAGATATTTTAAAATCATTTCCTGGAAACTATGACTCACCTCCATATAAGAAATGTTAGTATTTTAATATATTTGGAACTTATCCTTCTAAAATAGTTTATACCAATCCTCTTGGAAAGAAATCATGGGAGAAAAAATGGGATGATTTTTGGTTTTGAATATGTTAGTTTATAGTGTCCAAAACCAAAATAATAAAGAATTTCCCCACCTTTCTTATATAAACCGAACCAAGCATGCATTACTCTTCACTCAAACTCCATGAAGCTCATCCAAAATCTACCCTCTACTCCCTAGAGTCATCCCAAGGTGCACCATGCTTCCATGAAACCTCTCCCAATCCTTTGGGATCTCACATCCATGTAAGGTTTCCATTCTTTCTCATTTTATCCAAGTTTACTTATATTGTTACACCCTTTTATTTTTAATTAAAAACAATGTGGTATGTTTTTTCTACTCCCCCATACTTCCCTTATTATATTTTAATGATTAGAGAACCCTTTATCTCTCACTAATCCCTCCCACGTACACCTGTTACCAAGCCGAAATTTTAAAAGAATTATTCCATTTTTCCACTTTCTTCAAGTTTATTTATTATGATATTCCTTCTATTCCCAAATTCATTATGTTTAGACATGTATTTATATGAAACCTCATTAGGCTACTGAAATAGAACCATGAATTTCCATTCCAAAAAAATTTTGTAGTGAATACCGTATCCATTCACAATCTAGGGTGTTCACTTTTATACAATTATACCTTTTTATTGAGCAATTTCATGAATGTATTCCATATTAATTGACCGTGTAATAAATTATTTTGTTTAATGATTCCATATTACATGATATATTTGGGAAAATCATGCATGAAATTAAATGTTTATGAAGGGTGCACCCTGATAGCGCTCCAATCCACCGAGTAATATTTAGTATCATGAAATGACATTAAAAATGAGGATTTACTCATGCCAATTCATATCGAGTGAGGGTTTACTCATGATAATTATTGTTTAATTAGGGTTTCCTCATCATAATACTTGTGAAATTAGCCTTGTATCATGGATATATCTTATTGTATGCTATTTCCACATTATTATGTAATGATTATGATACTATATCAGGCCTTTATGTTCATGTTTATTTTATTATCTATTTATATGCCTATTGTCTAACATGTATTGTATTCCTCAGGTTTTCCATGTTCATTCTATTAATGAGATTTATAGCTCATCCCTTTCTTATGTATATCCTCATGTTATCCCATTAAATTCTAAGTATGAAGGAATGTAGTGATCATATAAAAAAATTTTTCAATAAAGATATGAATATCATGTTTTTAGTTGTAAGATAATCTTCTTAAGCCCCAAAAAACTAGAACTCTTGATCTTATAAGTTTTATTAAGTGTATGTTTATGCAATAAATCAAGTTCAAATTTAAAAAAAGAGAAGTTTTGTTATAATATATTTTGTTTTGGTGTTTATAATAGAGTCACAACTCTTTGTGAAGTTGGTAGTCAACACACACATGAACAATGAAAACATCATTAAGGGAGTGAAAAGTTAAGAAAGAAAATTATATATTACATTTTCAAAATGATAAATATTTGAATAATATCATAAAAATATAATATATATAATAAATATTCATTATATTTATCCTTACTATATTCCATGTAAATCGTTAGGGAAAATGTAATGGCCCAGGTTTTTGGGGTCCATTACTTAGTAAAAATTTGATTTTGAGGTGTTCTGGGTGGTCTGGAAGGACATCCCAGCTTCTCGGTGACCCGTAGCGGTAGCCTTGGCCAACCAGTAGCCTCGGCCTACCAGTAGACCTAGCCTACCGGTGACCTTGGGGTACCGGTAGCCCTCGGATACCTATAGCTCTCGGCTACCGATGGCTCTCAGCTACTGGTAGCTCTCAGCTACAAGTAGCTGTCTCCAACCGGTAGCTCTCAACTACTCATAGCAGTAGCCAACCGGTAGCTCTCAGCTGCCGGTAGCTGTCACCAACCGGTAGCTCTCGGCTACCCGTTGCTCTTGCCTACCCCCACGGGTTTTCCAGTACCACCTCCTTTTTGCACAAATTGGTTTTTAAACCATGTTTTGACCCCTTTAACCTGTTTTACATACCATTAATGCCTATTAATGTCGTTTAATTAAATGATTGGTGAGGTACCCTAGTGTGTGTTGGTTTAAACCACCCCGAAAGGCGGGGACCCTTTTATGACGTTTTGGGTGTCCCAGCCACGTGGTCAACCCACGATCCCACTCCTAACGCGGTTTCAAGTTTTTCTCTCCATATCTTAACCATCCCGGGCATGCTGTATCTCAGCCCCTATCAGCCTTTATAAACTAAAGGATTCTCCCTACATTTCTTTTTCTCGATCACCCTGCAGTCAGAGTACCCTTCCTCCTGATGAGTTGTTACCCGGCAAAGTTTTCCTTGATCATGTTCTTTTGAGCTCCTGCTAATCACGCGGGGACTTAACATCGATCCTTGATCAGTCATGTGGTGGTTTCACCTTCATTTCTCTTTTCTGTGTATCTTGCGGGGTGGGTACGCTACTTCTTCTGTAGAATTGGATGAATCAAACTTTAATGAAGATAATAAACAGATTCTAAAGAATGAAGGGGAGGGGTGTGATCGATGATGCTGCTATGTTTTTCGCCTCTTTCATGATTAATTATTTCTGAATTGTGTGGGCTTACGTCTACTAAAAATCATGGTCGTTGGTGGCCTTTATCTATGCACTAATAAACCATTACCCCTTGTAATGTTTAAATGGATTGTATTTTGGTTGTGATCCTTTTTGATGTGTAAAGGAAATTGGTTAATTATGTATATTCGGATAAATAAATTGGAAGTACCAGGATCAACTCCTTTTCTATGATAACTCTAGTTTAAACCTAGTGGAAGTGAAATCATGGAGTGTGTTAAATCTTTTAAATCTGAAAATACCTGTTGAGTATGCCTTGTGTTGGTAGTATTGGTTTGGTTGTTTCCTCCATGGTTTGATATGGGCTTAGATTTCTGGGGTGATGTGGGTGAGGATGGGATCCTCTGTTTGTATCATGAATTGGGGTGGGATCCTCTTTTGTTGTGAAACCTTCTTATTCATAGTTTTGGGAACATGGGAATGTATCTCACTTTGACCTTCTTTGGTTCCAATACTTGGATGGGTCTCTCTTGATGTGTTTTTACAAGAGAGCTGGGTGTGAATGTTTAAATTTCTGTTGGGTGTACTCTTTCTTTGGCTTGTGCTTATTCCTACTAGTTTCCCAAGTAGGTGCAGAAAATTATTTAAACATTATTACTGAACATGAAAACAAGGATGGGACAAATGGGGATTTGGTTTGATGTGAGTTGTGACTTGGGAATGGGTGTTGTTGTCTTCTCTTATGAATGGATAGTAAGGATAATGTTCTTTAGGCTGGCTGAATAAAAACCTATATTGGGTGAGTGCTTGTTACATATACATATACTTGTAGTTTTTGTGATTCTTATTCAGGCCCCACCCAATTTGAGCACTTAGTGCCAAACACCCCCACTTCACGGGGGAGGGTGTTTTCCCCAACACTTTTATGAGTGGCTGGTTATTAGCTCATTTTCTGCTCCCTTTCCCGAATATCCCAAGACTCTACGGGTAGGTTGTGATGGCCTGAAGTCCATTATTAGCCCAAGAATATTCGGGCAGGGTAGTGTGGTGGTTGGCCCAGGTGTGTGCGGGCAGGTGGTTTCCCAAGTATCTTCGGGATGAGGCCCAAGTGTCTTCGGGCGTGGGAGTAGTTCTTCTAGCCCAGCTGTCTTCGGGCGTGGCAGTGGTTGTTCTAGCCTAGTTGTTTGTGGGTTGGATGTGTGGTTGTGGTCCAAGTGTGTGTGGGCGGTGTATGGCAGTGGGACTGGGATGAGAATGGTGGGATTGGTCCAATGCGTAGGATGTCTTCAATGACTAGTGGAAAAGTGGCGCGAGGTACCCAAACATCGATGTGCTATTACTATACATTACTTGACTTGCATTATTTGAGGAGTGTGCCTTGGTGAGGCTTGGGTGGTTAGTTTCCTTGCTAGGTGCTTGCTTATCTCTTTCCTTACAGGTCATTAGTATGCCTCCCCACTTGTGCTTGAGAGTCCTTGGTTTTTCCCTACTGTGTATTCTTGTATGCTCACCATGCGTATATAAAACTGCTTTCAGGTTTCCAGGAGGACTTCAAGGATCATGCGGGACCATACTAGCATTGAACTTTGGGGCAATTGCTGTTGTTGTTTCTGTTTTTCTTGGTATCATTTTACCTTTGGATTCTTGTGACTTGTATCTTTTACCTTTGAACATGCATATGGGAATGGTTTATTTTCAGCCGTATTTGCACTTTCAGTTTTTCTATTGTGGGATTTACTATCTTATCTCACAATCCTATTAAAATAAAAAGGGTAATTCCCTCCATTTAGTGTGTGATTTCATACCCTTGGTGCTGGTCACCACTCTGGGACCTATTGAAGGCGGGTTTCGGGGGTCATTATCTCTCCTTCAACTTAAAGAAGGAATGGCCTGGCAATCTGCTGACCCTTCCCTCCTTTTGGTGAAGTCAGGTCGTGACAGAATGGTATTAGAGGCGATGTTGAGAGATAGGATGGAGTCTGGAGTTAGGCATAGTGAGGATTGAATGGGATGGTAGGGCAACGGTGTTGGGTGACCTTGGTGCGTGAATTAGGTCAGGGAAGACCGGATATGACATGGGATTTTAGGGCCCCCCGTGATCCGATGCAAGGACTCTGGACCTACCGAATGACCAAGTGAGGCCACGCTGATTGTAGGGTAGAGACCCATGGAAAGGTACATGCACTATAAATTACTTGTGTTCTCGTGTTAATGGGTTGTTTTTGGAATTTGAAATAAATAATAAGTTTTATGGAGTTTTAAGAACAATATTCTGCACAACTTGGGCTTCAGCATTATTTTGTTTACCTTGCAGCTATGGAAACCGGGAGATGACCACGAGTTGTAGGGGCGATCGAGGCCTAGAAGGTTTACTTTGCCGATCTGCAGAGGGCTGATCGAGAGGAGGAAGACGACCAATGGTAGAAGACGCTTCGAGCCTTCCAGTGACAGACCCTCAAGAAGTACGAGGGAAGAACCTCTGACAAGAAGACGAAGGGATGGAGAGAGGAGCTGGTGATAGCCTTCAGCTTGATTCGGGCTCTGACCGTGTACTGGGTTCCTCTGGCCGTCAGCCAGATGCGGGAAGCAGAGTATCAATGGTGTACACTCTACCTGGGGGAGAGGAGAGAGGCTGAGGTGGCATGGGATGATTTCGAGAACGAGTTCAGGGTGGAATTTCTCTCTTCTACGATGAAGGAAGAGAAGATGCAGGAGCTACTCTCCCTCCAGTAGGGGAGTATGTCGGTGAGGGAGCTGGGGAACAAGTTCAAGGACCTCCTCCACTTTTCTCTAGACCTCTTTCCATAAGAGGAGTCTCAGGTGAGACATTTAGATGGGGCGCTCCGACCCTCCCTCCAGTATGACGTTACCCACTTCACCTTACTGACATACTTAGAGGTCCAGAAGAAGGCAGAGATAGTGGAGAGGATGCACATGTTGGGAGGTGTGTCACAAGAGGGGATTCGGCTAGGCCTGTCAAAGGGAAAGGTCGTCAGCACCAGACCTCCAGTATCGGGACCCTCTAGGTTTTGACCAGCAGGGAGGAGGCCGTAGCAGTTCCAGTTTCGGTCCCCCGGTCCTCGCCCTTTACCTTCAGGCCCAGGACCGAGGTGATTCTCTTGTGGTAGATATGGAAATCTACTGAATCAGGGCCCGAACTGAGTTTAGTACGGCAGTGGCGGAAAAGCCCAGCACCCGCCTCAGTAGCAGCTTCCAGCTATGCCCTTCCAGCAGCAACAGCAGGGGTAGCGAACTCCCGCTCCTCTGAGGGAAGCCATTACAGGGGGAGGCCGACCTTAGGGTGCTCCTTAGGGACCTCGACCAGGGCATGGTCGGGAAGGCGGCCGACAGCCAAGGGGTAGAGGAGCTGGGTGTGGATAGTTTCACGCTGCGGAGGCAGCAGTTCTAGCAGGACTGGAGGTTGTTCGAGGTACGATCAGTTTAGTCAGTACCCTTGCTTACGCCATGTTCGATACCGGAGCTTCGCACTCCTTTGTTGCACCCGGTCTATCCCACACTCTGGGTCTAGATGCCGAGAGACTTCCCATGCCCCTCATGTGGAGCACACCTGTCAGAGGTTATACCGACTTGTTATATGTTTGTAGAGGATGCAGACTAATGATAGGGCCACATCAGTCGGTCAGGGATCTACTAATTCTATAGATACAGCCATATGATGTCATCCTAGGCATCTAATGGTTGTTCTCTATGTGTGCCATCATCGAATGCTTCTGAGGAAGGGTTGTGTTCTCAGACTTGGGTGGCTGACGTGTTACTTTCAATGGCAAGAGGAGTGGCCAGAAGGGAAGCAGACGAGAGGAACCCCTCCACTCCTTGTTAGCCGAGCTGTTAGTAGAGTCAGTGGATGATGAGATGGTGGAAGTACCAGGGATCGTTAGTGAGTTTATGGACATCTTTCTTGAAGAGGTGACGACTATACCCCCTCAATGTGATATCATGTTTGGGATAGACTTGATGTCTGGTGCACGTCCGATTTTGATGGCTCCCACCCGGATGGCGCCTTCGGAGCTACGAGAGTTACAGATTCAGATCGACGATATGATGAAGAAGGGGTTTGTTCGACTGAGTGCGTCACCATGGGGTGCTCTCGTGTTGTTTGCGAAGAAGGAGGAAGGCGGTCTAAGGCTGTGTATAGACTACAGGATGCTGAATCAGGTAATGATCAAGAATCGCTACCCTCTTCTGAGGATAGACGATCTTTTCGACCAGCAGAAATGGGCGAGATGGTTCTCAAAGATCGAATTGCGGTCTGGGTATCACCATTTTAGAGTAAAGGAGAGTGACATCTCGAAGACGACCTTCAGGTGCAGATATGGGCAGATCAAGTTTGTAGTCATGCCTTTCGACGTTACAAACACTCCGGCTGTGTTCATGGGGGTTATGAACTCCGTCTTTCGGGAATATCTGTATTGGTTCGTAGTCGCGTTCATTGATGACATCCTGATCTATTCAAGATCAGAGGAGGACCACTTGGAGCCCTTGAGGATGGTTTTGGAGGTCCTATGACAGCACCAGCTCTATGGGAAGTTGTCAAAGTGCAAGTTCTAGACACGAGAAGTGCACTTCCTTGGGCACGTAGTGTCCGAGAAAGCGGTAGCGGTGGACCTATCAATGGTTGAGGCGGTTGTTTCTTGGGCACCACCCCAGAACATGGCAAAGGTTTGTAGTTTCCTCGGGTTGGAAGGTTACTACAGGAGGCCCGTACCCAACTTCTCTCGAGTTACGGCGCCTTTGATGAACTTGACCAAGAAGGACCAGGTTTTCGTGTGAAGTGAGTAGTGCGAGGCTGCCTTCAGCTATCTGAATGAGAAGTTGGTTAGTGCCCTAGTGCTTAGACTACCAGAACAAGGGGCAGCGTATGAGTTGTTTTGTGATGCTTCAGGGAAAGGCCTCAGATGTGTGTTGATGCAGCGACAAGGGGTGATCTCTTATGGGTCTAGGCAGCTATGCCCTCATAGGCATAATTATGCCACCCATGATCTGGAGCTTGCAGCGGTCGTTTTCACACTAAAGTTGTGGCGGCATTACCTCATCGGAGAACACTTTTTGGTCTTCATGGATCACAAAAGCTTGAGGTATATCTTATCCTAGTGGGACCTAAACTTACGACAACGAAGGTGGATGGAGTTCCTTCAAGATTATGACAACGAGATATCCTACACTTCGGGAAAAGGGAATGTAGTGGCCAATGCTTTGAGTAGGAGGTCGCAGAAGTATGCGGTCTAAGAGTCGGAAGATGCTTGGAAGGCGATGGAGGAGTTGGTTGCCTTGCACCTGGATGCGAGGATGGATAGCGGTATAGGTTGCCTGTATCAGATGACAGTACAATCTTCTCTATTGCGGCAAGTTGAGGAGTCTCAGTGGGGAGACCCAGAGTGCGAAGTGGTGCGCGACCGATTTGACCAGGGTGATGCTCCGGAAGGGTGGAGGGAAGATGGTCAAAAACGGATGCTCTTCCAGGGGATGATGTTTGTTACAGAGGCAATGCATGGAAAGGTTCTTAGTGAGTTCCACAAATCACCCCTAGCAGTACAACCATGAGTTTACAAGATGTACCTGGATCTGAGGAGATAGATTTGGTGGCACAGAGTAAAGTGAGCAGTGGTAGAGTTTGTGGCCAAGTGCTTAGTGTGTTAGTAGGTAAAGGCTGAACACTGTGTTCCAGGTGGGTTGTTGCAACCATTAGATTTCCCCGAGTGGAAGTGGGACAACATCGCGATGGATTTCGTCACGGGACTACCCAAGGTGCAAGGGGGCTGCGACGCCATCTGGGTAGTGGTGGACCGCTTGACGAAGTCGGCTCACTTTCTGGAAATTAAGGAGTCGAGTGCAATGGATTCTCTAGCATGGAAGAATGTGGACGAGGTAGTGCGGTTTCTTGGAGTTTCGATTTCCATAGTCTCGGAAAGGGATGCACATTTTACCTCATGAGTCTGGAGGGGATTGCAGTATGCTTTTGGCACCCAGCTACGTCTTCGCATTGTTTCCACCCCCAGACAGATGGTCAGACAGAGCGCACCATCCATACCTTATAAGACATGCTGCAGGCATTTATTCTAGACTTTAGGGGATCATGGGTGCGACACTTGCCTCTATTCGAGTTCACCTACAATAATAGCCATCACTCTACCATTGGCATGTCTCCATTCGAATCCCTATATGGAAGGCCGTGTTGCTCACCCGTGTGCTAGACTGAGTTTGGGGAAGCAGGTGTTCTTGGCCCAGAGGTGGTGCAGAGAACGATAGAGAAGGTTCAGGTTATACGAGAAAGGATGAAGGCGTCTCAGGACCAGCAGAAGTCATATGCCGATGATAGGAGGAGACCCTTGGAGTTCGAGGTCGGGGACCATGTGTTCTTGAAGGTCTCCCCTCGACGTGGACAACTGAGGTTTGGAAGGGGAAGTAATATTTCTCCCAGGTTCATTGGACCCTTCGAAGTGTTGCGGCGGGTCGTTGAAGTGGCTTATCAGCTAGCACTACTACCACCACTACTGAGGATACACGATGTATTCCATGTGTCCCAGCTTCGTCGATATCTACACGACGACTCCCACATCATCGATTGGGGAGAGTTAGATGTCGAAGACGATGAAACCTTTATAGAATGACCAATCAAGATCGAGGATCGTAATGATAAAGTGCTTCATGGTCGAACCATCCCCTTGCTTCTTCTATTGTAGAGGCATGGTGGCTTGGAAGAGAGCCCATGGGAGTGGGAGGCCCAATTACGCATTCATTACCCAGAGCTGTTTTGACTTCCTTGTTGTTTTTGTTCTGATCCTTGAGATATTGTACCTTGTTCTTTAATATATGAAATCTTTGTTTTTCTTAGCTAATAGATGATCTATTCCCTGTTCTATGTGTGTGTGTGTACCAATGCGTGATGATGAGAAAACATGACTGCTAATCAGGAAACATTAATGTGGATGCGATTAAACCCATGCGGGCGAGTCAGTGCCGCCCAAAGCGGATAATATCCTAACATGTAAGAGGGGACTCCCTAACTCATGTGTTGGACATTGTGTTCCTTGTGCTTGTTTTGAATTTTATGGTTGATAACTCTTGGGGCAGTATTCCTGGATGTAGGGGGAGGGTTCTGTTCCAGCTTTCGAACAACTTCGGGGTTTTCCCCTGAGAAGTATCTTTAGAGGGTGGTTGTTTGGACCCCACTTTTCTCCTTTATAGGTTGTTATTATATTCTCGGGGATGAGAATAGTTTGAGAGGTATCTGATGTAATAGAACGGGTTTTTGGGGTCCATTACTTAGTAAAAATCTGATGTTGAGGTGTTCTGGGTGGTCTGGAAGGCTATCCTAGCTTCTCGATGACTCCTAGTGGTAGCCTTGGCCTACCGGTAGACTTGGCCTACTGGTAGACCTAGCCTACCGGTGACCTTGGGGTACCGGTGGCTCTCAGCTACCGGTGGCTCTCGGTTACCGGTAGCTATCGCCAACCAGTATCTCTCAGCTACCAGTAGCTATTTCCAAGAGGTAATTCTTAGCTACCGGTTGTTTTCGCCAACCGGTAGCTCTCGGCTACCGGTAGCTCTCGCCTACCCCCACAGGTTTTCCATTAGCGCATCATTTTTGCACAAATTGGTTTTTAAACCATGTTTTGACCCTTTTAAGCCTGTTTTAAAGCACATTAATGCCCATTAATGTCATTTAATTAAATGATTGGTGAGGTACCCTGGTGTGCATTGGTTTAAAGCACCCCAAAAGGCGGGGACCCTTTAATGACGTGTAGGGTGTCCCAGCCGCGTGGTCAACCCATGATCCCGCTCCTTACGCGGTTTCAAGTTTTTCTCTCGGTATCTTAACTGTCTCGGGCATGCTGTATCTCAGTCCTTATCATCCTTTATAACCTAAAGGCTTCTCCCTACGTTTATTTTTCTCGATCCCCCTACGGTCGGAGTACCCTTCCTCCCGATGATTTGTAACCCAACAAAGTTTTCCTTGATCGTGTTCCGTGGAGGTCCTGCTAATCACGCGGGGACTTAACGTTGATCCTTGATTAATCAAGTAGGGGTTTCACCTTCGTCTCTCCTTTCTGTGTATCTTGCGGGGTGGGTACACTACTGATTCTATAGAATTGGATGATCCAAACTTTAATGAAGATAATAAACGGATTCTAAGGAATGAAGGGGAGGGGTGTGATCGATGATACTGCTATGTTTTTCTCCTCTTTCATGATTAATGATTTCTGAATTATGCGGGCTTACGCCTACTGAAAATCAAGGCCGTTGGTGGTCTTTATCTGTGAACTAATAAACCCTTACCCCTTGTAATGTTTAAATGAATTGTATTTTGGTTGTGAACCTTTTGCTGTGTAAAGGAAATTGGTTAATTATGTATATTAGGCTAAATAAATTAGAAGCACCAGGATCAACTCTTTTTCTATGATAACCCCAGTTTAAGCCCAGTGGAATTGAAATCATGGAGTGTGTTAAATATTTTAAATCTGAAAATACCTTTTGAGTCTGCCTTATGTTGGTAGTATTGGTTTGGTTGTTTCCTCCATGGTTGGATAGGGGATTATATTGCTGGGGTGATGTGGGTGAGGATGGGACCCTCTTTTTGTATCATGAATTGGGGTGGGAACCTCTTCTGTTGTGAAACCTTCTTATTCATAGTTCTGGGAACTTGGGACTGTACCTCACTTTGACCAGCTTTGGTTCCAATACTTATAGGGGTCTCTCTTGATGTGTTTTTACAAGATAACTGGGTGTGAATGTTTAAATTGCAGTTGGGTGTACGCTTTCCTTGGCTTGTTCTTATGCTGACTAGTTTCCCTAGTAGGTGCCGAAACTTATTTAAACATTATTACTGAACATGAAAACAAGGATGGGATAAATGGGGATTTGGTTTGATGTGAGTTGTTCCTTGGGCATGGGTGATGTTCTCTTCTCTTATGAATGGATAGCAAGGATATTGTTCTTTAGGCTGGCTGAAGAAAAACCTAGATTGGGTGAGTGCTTGTTACCTATACATATTCTTATAGTTTTTGTGTTTCTTATTCACGCCCACCCAAGTTGGGAAATTAGTGATGAACACCCCACTTCATGGAGGAGGGTGTGTTTCCCAACACTCCTATGAGTGGCTGGTTATTAGCTCTTTTTCTGCTCCCTTTCCCGAATATCCCAAGACTCTACGGGAAGGCTGTGATGGCCTGGAGTCCATTATTAGCCCACAAATCTTTGGGTAGGGTAGTGTGGTCGTTGGCCTAGGTGTGTGCGGGAAGTTGGTTTCCCAAGTATCTTCGGGATGAGGCCTAGGTGTCTTCGGGTGTGGAAGTAGTTCTTATAGCCCATGTGTCTTTGGGCGTGGGAATGGTTGTGCTGGGCTAGGTGTTTGTGGGCGGGATGTGTGGTTGTGGCCCAGCTGTGTGCGGGCGGGGTATGGAAGTGGGACTGCGATGAGAATGGAGGGATTGGTTCGATGTGTAGGATTTCTTCAATAACCAGTGGGAAAGTGGTGTGGGGTACCCAAACATCAATGTGCTATTACTATACATTACTTGACTTGCGTTATTTGGGGAGTGTGCCTTGGTGTGGCTTGGGTGGTTAGTTTCCTTGCTAGGTGCTTGGTTATCTCTTTTCTTACAAGGCATTAGTATGCCTCCCCACTTGTGCATGAGAGTATTTGGTTTTTCCCTACTGAGTATACTTGTATGCTCACCCTACGTATATAAAACTACTTTCAGGTTTCCAGGAGGACTTCAGGGATCGTGCGGGACCATACTAGCTTGGACCTTTGGGGAAGTTGCTGTTGTTGTTCCCCTTTTTCTTGGTATCTTTTTACCTTTAGAGTTTTGTGACTTGTATCTTTTACCTTTGAACATGCATATGGGAATGGTTTATTTTCAGCCGTATTTTCACTTTTAGTTTCGGTGTTTTGGGATTTACTATCTTATCTCCTGATCCTATTAAAAGAAAAAGGGTAATGCCTTCTATTTAGTGTGCGATTTCATACCCTTGGTGCTGGTCACCACTCCAGGACCTATTGAAGGTCGGTTTCAGGGGTCATTATCTCTTCTTCAAAATAAAGAAGGAAGGGCCTTGGAATCTGATAACCCTTCCCTTCTTTGGGTGAAGTCGGGTCATGAAAGAAAAACTAATAACATCGCTTCACAAGGCGGTATTCCATATTACACATGAGTGATGTTATTGTATCCCCCACAAAATGGAATATAAAAAGGTATATATGATATAATGAATATAGGGGTATAAGTTTTTCATAAATATCACACACACAAACACACACACATATATATAAACTTTAGATCTATCATCATACCCAACCATGGGAGGCTGTAATGGAAAACCGAATGATATCGATTCGTGAGGCTGTAGTCTGTTGTATGCATAAATGATGATTTCTTAACCCATTTCATGGTAGATGGGATAGTTGTAGGTTATTAAGTTATCATAAAAATATATCACTATATTGAAGATTCTAATTTTATTATATCATCATGTTTTAATAAAAACTTTGGGAGGTGGAGGAAGAAACAAAAAAATACTCATTGAAGAACATTACCTCTTCATTGGGTAACCACATTTTGTTTAAAAAAAATCCTTGATAGGTTGGATTTCTTAAAAAATATGGCTTCTAGGATGATTTTATGGAATTTGGGAAGTGATTTTGGCACATATTTTTGAAATAATTTTGTTTGAAGGTGTGAATAAGAGAAGATAGCGTGTGACCTTTCATAAGTTAGGCGAGTGACACACAACAAATATTTAGAAGAAAACGGTATACCCTTTGTTTTTTACATTTAAAAAGGGCCTAAAATGGATTTATATTGATAATTAGAAATTAAAAGGTCCAAATATGGCCAAAAAATATAATTTATGCAAGTATTTAGGTCATTTAAAAAAATATATTTTTAGTTTAACACTAGGTAAATCAAAATTTACCTTAATCAAGATGAATGATTTTTAATGTTTTTACTATTAATTATGATAAAAAATTAATTTATGATTATTAGATAATAAAAATTATGATGATTGAAAATAAGGAATCCATTTTGAAAACTTCCCTTCACTTTAGTGAAAAATTTTAATTTAGAATTAGTCATATAGATACGATAATAAAATGTGTTTTTCAAAGAGGAAATATTCAAAATTATACAATTTTTTATATTATAATTCTATAAAAAAATTAGTAAAATTACCTAAATTATATTAATTGATATAAAATGGAACAAATTTTAAATTGAAACAAAATTAGAGATATAATGTAACGTTATAAATTATTTAAATGAAAATGATGTTTTCAATTAAAATTTAGTATTTTTCTATATTAATCAAAAAATAAAACTTTTCATAAATACCCCAAAAACACACCCTAATATAATTATTATATTATAATTTCAAAAATTAAGTTCATTTTATAAAATAAAATTTCTGAAAGTAGTAAAAATTAATTTTTATTTATATGGGAAATGCGTGACTAAACAGACTTTTAGAGAAATATAGTTTTTCATGAAATAATTATTTTTTATTTAAAATGATTATTGTTTTATTTCAAATAAATATATTACCAAAATTTTCACAATCTAGTTTCAAATATTCATACTCTCCAATTTAATGGTTAGGTTATAATGGCATAATATATTATTGTTCTATTTTTACTTGGGGTTTAGTGTTCCCCAAGCTATCAAAGAGATTAAATTTAATGAAATTATTTCATGCATTGTTTAATCTCATTGTTCCATATCACATACACTCTAAAAAATATTATTATTTTGAAATATAAGGGTGTTATATTATAACACATTAAGAAAATCTATCCCTAACAATTTTACTAATATATTGATAACCAAGGGTTTTATATTAGAATTTTTTTAAGAAACCCACATCCAAAAAAGAGTTAATAAAACACCCTCTTAATAAGAGAGAAATGGAATTATAAAGGTCACATAACTAGGTTTCCAAATTGGATTAAATTGGTGTCAAGTGAAGATTTGGACATGGAATAAAAGAGTAAATAATTTCTGAGAGTGATAGTGTTCATTGATCACAAGAAATTGAATAATGAGTGAAAATTTAATGGTCTCAAAATAATAAATATATGATTTTTAATGGCCAGATGATTCATCAAGTATTCCAGTAATAAAATAATTTTTTATATCCTTTTTTGAAAAATTGAGGAATTATTTTACTATCTATATATAAAATGAAATATACTTACATGATACATTACTATTTCATAAGAAAAATTTCATCCTTTGGTTGTGAAAAAATCAATTTCCAATTTATCACTTACTCCAAGGAATGAATATCTAAAATTGAATTTTTTATGCCCAAAGCACTAAAATTCACTTTTAATATATTATAAGATCTATAAAATAAAAAGATTTAATTATATATATCTATAACTATTTTCCAATACCAACATGGTTATGAAATTTACTCAACATAATAAATTAATATTTGAAACTCAAAAGTAACACCAATGGTTCATTATTAATATTTATTTCTCAAATAATTTATTAAAAATATGACATATTAACTGATGTGGATGTTTTTAATACTTTTGGCCACATATTTTTTTATATTTCATTGATATTTTAATATCAAAAAGTTGTATTTTAATTAATAATTAAAAATTGGTGTGTTTTTGTTCATAAATATTAAAATAATCATGTTTTTTTGTAAATCATGTATTTTGGGGATTAATTTTTTCATTTTGAATAATTTTTAATTTAAATAATTAATTATGTTTTAGTAGTTTTTGATTCTTTAATTTATATTATTTATAAGTTTTATTCTTTCATTTTTTATTTTATTTTTTTAATAATTATCTTAATTAGTTCTTTAATTAACTCCTTTTTAAATAAATAACATTTTACTGTTTTTTATTTATTCATTAAAAAATTAAATAAAGTTCAACAATTTTCATTATATTTTTCATGACCTGACCCCTATCAGGGATATAGGCACAACTAACCCAAGACATATTTCATAGGCCAGGAGCTGGAGACTAGCGCCTAAGGCACAACAAACTAGGGGAGGACTTTTCTTAAGAAACTGTACACACACACGCAACCAAGTTAATGCAAAAGTGGAGTGGAAAAGAAAGCAAGATACAAAAATTCTATAAAAGGGATACCAAACATATATGCATCAACCTCTAAACTATATAAGTACAAGATAAGTAATACTGTAAGGGAAAGGGAAAAAATACACATCCAACTAGAAAAGTGCCACAACCCAGTAACTAGTGAAAAAGTAAAACAGTTGGGAGAGTCTCACTCCTGAATCCCAAGCTATGACCACTGCATGTGATACAATCACCCCATATCCCTAGGATCCTCTGATATCATGATCAATCTATCCATCGTCTTCAAGGGCACACCAAATGCGGGCAAAGCCCAAGTAGGGGTGAGTATGAAAAAACTCAATAGGACGCCCCGAAAGATCGAGGGAGCAGCAAGAGAGGTACTGAAGAGGGGGAGAAATAAGTGAGAATAAGGTACAACAATAGTGAATTAAAAGAGTATAGATCCACCCAATAATATATATTCTCACTCAAAGAAACCCAAATGTGAGAGTAAGGAGATCTCTATCTCACAGCTCAACCCAAGAAAGTGAGTAGCCAAAAGTATCAAGTAAAGCCATTTGCGATGAATAACACCTCATCACATATTCCCAGGAAGACTATGTCAAAGGGGCTCAAATCACCACACCTAGGTACTATCCTCTTTGGGTGGAACTGACTCGCCCACATGGTTTTAGGTCACGTCACAATGGTGAATCTCGGTGGGGAAAGTTCCCCCCCTTCCTTGTGGGTCCTTAGGTAAGTTGAACCATGCCTCACCACTGTGCCTCAAGTTAGAGAGTCTCCTCTCAACAATCAAGGACTACACTACCTGACCTGCGAGGAAGGTCAACCCCATATCACCTTGGGGACTATGCACTGGGTCAGCCCTGAATCTCATTGGGGACTACACTCTGTGGTAGCCTAGTATCTCCTCAGTGACAATGCTCTGAGTCAGCCTTGTATCTATTTTGGGACTACACTCTGGGTCAGCCCGATATCTCATCAGGGACTATGATATTGGTCAGCCCTGTATCTCCTCAGGGACTACGCTCTGGGTCTGCCTAGAATCTCATTGAGGACTACACTTTGGGCCAGCTTGGTATCTACACTGGTCATCCTTGCTAGATGGTACCTCTCAGAAAGCACTGAGGATCACTAGCCATCCCTGCTAGATGGTACCTCTTAGAAAAGTACTGAGGATCTTTGATCATCCATGTTGGATGGTACGTATTAAAAAATCATCGGGGAACTTTAATCATCCCCACTTGATGGGACCCCTCAGAAAAGCATTGAGGAACTCTGATCATTTCCAAGGGATGATACATGTTAGAAAAGCCTATAAGAACTCTGATCATCCCCACTATAAGGTACCTCTCCAAAAAGCATTGAGGAACTCTGATCATCCCCGCTGGATGGTACCCCTAGAAAATGAATCGAGGAACTCTAATAATCCTGTCTAGATGGAACCAATTAGAAAAGCATTGAGTAACTCTAATCATCCCTGCTAGATGGTACCACTCGGAAAAGCATCGAGGAACTCAGATCATCCTCACTCAATGATACCCCTAGGAAAAGAGTCTTGGAACTCTAATCATACCTGCTAGATGGTACCCCTTGGAAAATCATCAAGGCGTTTTGACCATCCCTATTGGATGGTGCCTCTCAAAAGAAATTCATTGCAGTAATTGGGTGCTTCCCCGGATAGGCATCACACTCGTAACATCTTGCATTGTATCTCAGAAGCCACTACGGAGGGCACCATCGCATTCTATGTGAAAATTAAATTAGGATCAGCTACTCATATTCTAATGTATGAGTTCAAAAGTAGGATATTAGAGAGATAAAAAATTCGTAAAGTGGTATATGGTGCCTATGGGGCCCACAAATTGTGTGAACCTGCCACTTTTCCTAGCCATGTACATATCCATAATCAAGTACTAAACTTCAAATCAAGTACCCTTAGTTGTGCTAGTGTACTCTTAGAGGTCATGATATGTCTTGTCAAAAGGCTGAGGAGCATGCATTTCTTGTTGTTAAAATGAAGGAAGAAAACATACTTTTACTTGTAGACCTCCACAAATGACACCAGATAACCAAATCAACCATACCATTGTGATCCTTAGAGAAAAATGCATAAAATCAACTATCCATTCACCCTGAATGGACGTCTGATGGAAAATTCATATATTTCCACATTATGCTTGAATGGAGTTGTGTGGGTCCCATGCCTTGGTCCTAAAACAAATTATACAGATCACGCCAATGCGATCCTCATGGAAAAACACATGAGATGGACTACTCATTGGTCCCAAAACCGATATTCGATGAAAAAGTTGCATTTCACCATAACACATGAGAACCAGACCTCATGGGGTCTACACCTCAAGTTTGGTTTAAACACCTACAACTTTTATTGAAAAGCCCGCCTCAGTGTCAGGGTCCTGATTCCATTGACGGCTCTCCAATACGATGTCTCTTGTAGGATTTAGGATGAGTCAAAGATTTAATAATAATAATGTATTATTATTATCTGAGCTCTTCAGGTACCCAATTCACAAACCTGAATAATACATTAAATATTGGACTCAAAATGTCCGTCTCAGAGTCAGGATCGCACTATCACTAAGGGTACATGAATCTGAGGTCGTATGAATAAGTTTCGATCAAAACCCAGTTTTCCCAATGAAAATAATAGTAGCACTATTATTATTATTTAATTCCTATTAATTTTCCCAGGATTCTCTCTCCCAATCCATCTCTTTCCACGTGTTCATTACACAAGCCCCATGATTTTATCCTCCATTATCATTTATTTCTTTTTTTATTATCATTAATATCTTTTAATTCCTCTCTCCAATCTTCTCTTTCACCACAGACTTCTCCCACAAATTCAGATGTTCCTCTCCCTGTGTAAACCCTAGCTGCCATCCCCTCAACAGCGCATCCTCCACTATATCTTCAGCTGCCATAGACTGTCATTCGTTGCTCTATCCCTGGCTGCCTCACACCTGACCCCCTACCATGCTACCTTCCTACACCGATACCCTCGAGAGATGTTAACTTCCACCTCGACCACCTACTCGGATGTTTCCAGTGCCAGTTCAGCCATCCCTACTGTAGGCCACCTCAATTATCTCACACCATCCAAACCCCTTTCGCCTCAGCCTTTTTCATCATTCGATCTTCTCAGGAAACACCACTCATGCGTCACTCCTCCGACTCACCAAATTGAGAATGAAAACTCTAAAGATAATACGTTTCCAAAATCCCGTAAACAAAATCTCACCTTGATTGGTCATGAATTCATGTCAACATAAACAATGAAATGTGCCAATTATCAGTTTCACATTTATTCATTGTTAGGTATTTATCGAACCACCGACCACAATAAATGACAGTGATGAATGGAAGGAGAATGAATAATAAAGCATGATTAAGAAATCTGATGAATGACCTCAGGTATTTTTTGGGTTATTCTTGATTCATTTCTGTTAAAATTATGAATAGAGAACAAAAGAAAAAACTAATAAATTTGTAAAAGTAGTTTAATTCAATTTCTGGGGTCGCGCAAGGGTGAAGTTTGAAGAGAAGAAAATCAGTATGCTCAAAGTTCAATCTAGGGCATAAGAATACAAGAGAAAAGTCATACCTAGATTGGTTCAGTTTCTATTGATAAAGATTTCCCTTGCACAATGTTGGGGAGAACTTGCTACATTCATCGCTCCTTGTTATTCTTTGATCCAAGATTTTCCTCTTAGTTCTTCATCATTCGTCAACAGGAATGGGTTGAGAGGATAGAAATGGTGGGTTTTCCATCGTTGGAGAAAATAAATTATGAGTCCAAAACCCTGTAAACAATAAATTTATATCCTCTCATTAGGTTAAAAGAGTTTTCAATTAAATATTTATATATATAATCAAATAATTATTTAATTTTTTTCCCACGATGGCGCATAAGCCGAACACCCGACACCGACAAAGGTTATAACATGCCTAGGGTAAAGCCTATGTTTTGAGATCATCGATGGCATCATATTTCTCATCTGAGCCCTCATACATGAGTTAATTGGGTTTGAGCTATTAAATGAATAAATTAATAATTTAATTTATCCATTTAACACACCGACAATGAACGATGGGTTGAAACATCCCGTGCCAACTCATTTTATGTTTCGATTAAGGTAAACACTGCATTTCGAACCCAACTGTGAAATCAAATTTCTGATCCGATAAACCTTTTAAGAAATATCATGTTTCTGACATGTGTGTAGTATAAAAAGACTTAATATTTTTATAAAATTATTTCTGGGTAGATCGGAGGTTGGAATTTCATGCCATCTCAGCACCCCGCTCTAGAAATATTCATAAAAATATTTTGAAGTATTATCCGTAAAAAACCTATTCTCTACATCATTTCCTCCTTCAATATTTTTGTCCTCAAAAAGAAAAACTAGGGAAAAAACTCGGGATACCAAGCCTGAAATTAGCTCTCCCGCTCCTAATGAAACATGTATGTTTTTGTGTTTCTAATGAATGTGGAACAAAGGGATGGTCCACCCTCATAAGGCTTTGTTTAGATGATGACGTGTGTTGGAACACACATGTATCTCCTCATTTGTGAGACGTGTAAGACATCGTGTACCAACTACAACTATTTGCGGTAAGGAAAGGCAGTATGAAACCTCACCATCTCCTTACACAATCTCTAATGACCTGATAGAAATTGGGGGATAGTTTGTCTCCATGGAAAAACCTCTACAACCCATGTCACAACTGGAATCACTATTTTTCACTGGAATAGGGTCTCATGATTCCTCCCATTAGAATATCAATATGGTGTAACACCCAAGGATATATTGTCATGTAGGATTTCATAGTCAGTACATCACAATCGATACTCCCATACGGGCTCGGGAAGCGAGGGATCCAACACTGTCGACGGAAGAAAATTTGTACCCTTCTGATCCACAAGGGTTATTCGTCAGGAAGTTAACTACTCTGAAACTTCCTGCACTAGGTGAGAATGGTACTTCCTGCGCATCCCACTAAGGGAATCTGATACCCAAAAGCGCATTGATTGCACAAGTCAGAGGTAATTTTACACCACGCTTCCACTATGCTATTTTAGCCCCATATGACCATGTGTCTGAGACTGATCATGATAAGATCTCGCACATTGGGATCTCATCATCTGAAGTCTGCTAGCTTCGGAAGACATCTCAACTCTGTTACGCTCACTACCACAACCAGCTGTATGATGTTCCTCTGTCAAAAAGATCTTTGTCACCAACGTCTACTCCAGCACCCCGTCATAGGAGGGGATGCACAATGGTACTATGATAACATGGATCTCCCTACGGATTCTTTTAAAAAACCTCGGTGCTTGAAAGTAACCATTATATATCATGTTCAGAGAGTAGCAAGGAAGGTCTAAGAACCTAGTTTCATACCGAGTAATGGTCATCCATACCTACTAAAACTGAAAGTGATCTTGAAGTTGGATGAAGAAAAAGCAGGAGGGGTAGAACACATTACTAAACAACTACAGGAATTCATCCCACGATAGTTCGAAATCATCATGTATCTATGTAACCAAGCTCCATCACTGTATAGATTTTTCGGTGATAAGTTCAGCTTTCAAAGCCATCATCTGATCTTCCGGTGTTCGTATAAGATTGAATAGGTGGACCACCGACTCTAGAAAAAACTTTTCTCTCTAAGGGTATGTCTCATTGTGGAACTTCAGTGGTCTTTGGAGTTGGAACATGTGAAGTTATCTCTACCAGCACAGGTCCTCAACCTACTCTATTGGGGTTGTATGCTACTCAACAAGTAGGGTTGCTACTACCTACCCACCTGGAGAAAGTGACTCACCTGATGGGTCCTTAATTGAGGCCTCATCGCTCACAGAACATCATCAAGAACCATAGATAGTATCTTAGATGGATACCATCGTGGAGACATGTTGAATGTTTTCATAGAGTATCGTGGTCAAATGATCATATCTATGTATATCAATGAAAGTGGGGAGCTGACTCAAGAAGGACAGTCAATGACCCAATCCTATATGATGTTTTTACCATTGTTCAATGCAACAAGTTTCTCTGGGTTCAGAGTCGACAAGCGGGTAATCAGGGTCCTGGTGAATGGATACATCAGCCGCTCATACCATCACTAGACTACATGGACATAGAAATTCTTTCAGGACACTTCGACTGTAAGAACACGGTTTTTTCTGTGAAAGACTTTGGAATATTTTTGATGATATTCTCGAGCAGTGCCTTCAGACGGTGTGCAATTACGAGCCTCGGAGTGGCCGGAATTAAATTTTCAGTGTGTTCAAACTGGGCACGCCAAATAAATGGGATAAATCCAAAACGATGCTTCAGATCCTAAATCTGAGTGTACGGATGGGTCCGGAATGGGGTGTTTACCTTAGGAACGACATAAAACATGTCCACGCGGGACGTTTGGACCCCTCGCTTGCTTTTGGAGCATGGAACGGATAAATTATATAATTAATTTATTCTTTTAAAGGTTAAACTCAGTATCTCTTCAACAGTGGATCAGATTGGAAAACCGAGGGCACCGTTGAGTTTGGAGCATGCCGTTTACCCTAGGAGGGGTGTAATCTTCGCGGGTGCGGGCTGTTTGTGAAAAATGGACCTAGGGGCGTTTCCTTAATTTGGCGGCCTTGGGAATTGGGTTTAATAACATTTAAACGGATGCTCGGAATCATATTCTGGGACCACCGTTGTGCTCGGGAGGTTGTGTTTCCCTTAGGGGAGGTTTAATTTTGACATCACCAAAAGTTTCGGATGCAGGTTAAAATTAGGGGTTTAAGTTAATTAAAAATTTAATTAATTTTTCTTATATAAACACACCCCTCCCCCTTCTTATTCTTCTTATTTGCCTGGACAGCGGCAGGCAGCTACCCCTCCCTCTCCTCCTCCACTCCGGCGAGGTGGCCCCAGCACGGCGGCGGATCCTCCGGGAAGCATCGGGCGAAGCCCAACGAGGTAGGAGGTTTTTGTTGCGTTTTTATTTCTGAACATTTCTTTCAATTCAATTATAGCATCGAATTGCCGTCAAATTTACAGTCAAAGCACACGGTCGTGTAGCATAAATTCTTCTCTTTCTGATGCTTATTTCGGATTTGAAATCTGAGTTCGGAGGAGGCCGTAGCGGCTCGTCGAAGTTTGCATTTTTTTTTTAAGTTCTGGCGGTCGAGTGCGGCGGTCCAGCGAGCTGGGCGACGGTGGGGCGTTCGGCTTCGGTGGCTGGCGCGACGGCCTTCAGCGGGGGAGGCGACCGGAGACTCCGGACGGGCGCAGTAAGGCGTGGGCGGCGAGACCTAGTGGTCAATGTCCATCGGTGCGAGGGCGAGCGGGCGCGACCTGCGGAGGCGTCGGGTTAGTGGGTCGTTGCCGAGGCACGACGACGAGAAGGACCGGGGCCTTGTGACCCCGGTTGGCAGACAGGACCCGCGCCATGCGGGGCCGTGTTGGATGAGCCGGACGGGCCGAGCCGGTCTGGGCGGTTCGGGGCGGTCCACGCGGTGGACTGCGAACCGCCGGTCTAGGGTGGGGGTGGGCCGGCCGAAACGGCCCGCCCCACTCCCCCCCCAGTTTTGGTCCGATAAGACTTTAAATCGCCTCTAAAAGGTGACTCGAGTGTCGGATTCATGCTCAGTCAGCGGCGACGCGTTCCTTGAGTTAAGATGAGCATTTTGAAATGGTTTCGGGAATTTTTAATTCTTGAAACGAGGGGCCTCGGAGGCGCGACACGTCTTTAAGTGAATTGGTGTTTCATCCTGTGGATCTTTTTTTGGACGGCGCAGACGCGTCTGACGTCCGTTTTGAGCACCGTCAACAGCGTTGGGACCCTAGTGTCGGGGCGAATTATTCTAGGGTGGTTTTGGGCGTTGAAGCCGGAGTTGAGGCATGGGCCCCACGGCCCGCCTTTTGAGATGTGAGCATCGTTTAGAGACTTTCTCATCGGGCGTCCGTTCGGGGCATGCGAGCAGTCGATTCTGGATGTTTTTCTAAGGGGATTGCAATGGTGAAATCCGCACGCTCTATTTCCGCACGATGGTGCGGGACCCATGAGGGCTGTTTGGGCGTTGACGGTGATTTTCCATCTCTATCACCGGGCGACCAGTTTGGACAAGTGAATATTCCATCATGTGTACTTTTTCGAGAGGATCGCAACGGTGCGATCCGCTAGTTGTGTTTCGGGATTGGGAAGCGGGTCCCACCTATCACCGCTCGTGCACGGTAAGCCGGAATATATCTTTTTCTCTGGATATTCGTTCCACTCAAATGAGTAGTGCTTTTGACGTGTTTTTCCGAGAGCATTGCAATGACGCAGTTCGCCCGACCTTTATCGGGGACGTGGTGTGGGTCCCACCCGACCTGGCTATGGTGAATAGTACCTTTTTCAGCAAGTGTCCATTTTGGGAGATTGAGTAGCCAATCACGTGTTTTTTTCTTAGGGGATTGTAGTGGTGTGATCCGTTTGTCCAATTTTGGGTCTTGGGGTGGGCCCCACACGGGTTGGTTACGGTGAATAGTACATTTTTCACCGGTTGACCGTTTTGGGCGGGTAAGTAGCCTACCTTGTTTGTTTTTCCGTGGGGATTACAGAGGTTTAATTTATTCAGGAGAGAGGAGCCTCATACATGATCTTATTAAATGTGGAAATATGAAAGGTGCCCTGGTGGCGGTTCTTCTACAGTGATTGTAGCCGATCTTTGGCGTGTGATTGCGTGCACTCTTGGGAGAGTGAGTTTGGTGTTTAAAGAGATGTGGTTGGCTGTGCCTCAGCCGTTGAGGTGGGAAGTTAGAGTTGTTACATTTACGCCTTCGTGTTGACGATGGGTGTTGTGTGCACGTTAGCCTTTTTGGATGGAGACGTGGCATACTCTGGGAGTATGTGAGAACACTGGGAGGTACATGTGGATGTTTGTACCTGAGAACATTTGTGCGCTTGGTTGGGGTTGACTTGGGGCCACACATCGTGTGGGCCCCAGGTGCATTCCGTGTTTTACTTTGCGTACTTTTGACCTCTCGCGACGTAGAGGGTCCCTCGGTTCTCGATTGTTGACCAGCGGGTTGAGTTTTTACCCTGGCTATGTGCTTGATGGTTTAGATAAGCAGGGTTGATTTGTTTCCCTTGGTTTTGTTCCGGAGTCAGGTGGTTGCACGATTCCCACTCCGTGTTCAGTTGGCCAGTGTTGTACCATCTAGTAGAGATGGCCAGAGGAGTTCTGGGTTTACCCTCTAGTAGAGACTGGGCAGTGGGTCATTCATCAACTTCTTCGGGTTTACCCTCCCGTAGAGACTGGGCAGTGGGTTGCCCAATGACTTCTAGGGTTTACCCTCCAGCAGATACTGGGCAGTGGGTCACCCGACACTCTTAGGGTTTACCCTCCAGTAGAGACTAGGTAGTGGGTCACCCGAAGACTCTTGAGGGTCTACCCTCCAGTAGGGCTGGGCAGTGGGTCGCATGTCGACTTGTTCCGGGTTTACCCTCCAGCAGGGCAGGGCAGTGGGTCACCCGTCAACTTCTTCCAGGTCTACCCTCCAGCAGGGCTGGACATTGGGTCAAATTATGATGTATTAAAGTTTACCCTCAAGTAGGTATGGGCAATGGGTCACCCGATATCATATTATGAATTACCCTCCAGTAGGGCTGGGCAGTGGGACACCCGTTGACATTTCAGACTCAGTCTTTTCTACTAGGCTAGTCTGTGGCTTTCCTCCGTGTTTACCGGAGAGGGACCCTTGGTTGTACGGGGCAGTTATGGAACGACCCTGACTTTAGGGAGACCTCTAGACTGCGGGGCAGTGATGAGGTGTGGTTTCACATAACCTGAAACTCTCAAGGACGAGGGGCGCTTTCCCCCACTGAGACACGTCCTTGTGACGTGACCTAAAACCATGTGGGTGAGTCAGTGCTGCCCAAAGCGGATATTGTTGAGGTGCGGTGGTTTGAGCCCCTTGACTTGTAGTTTGGGTCATACATGTGGGATGCTGGGCATCGATGGTGTTTACTTCTGGGACTGTTAGCGACTCACTTTCTTGGGCTGAGCTACGAGATGGAGATCCCCTTGCAATCTTGTTCGGGTTTCTTGTTTGAGCATATGGATATGTATATACCTTGTTCCAGTACCCACTTCTTGGGTTTTGGTTACTCTCCTTCCAGGAAAGGAGAAGACGCACGGGGTATGCCACATGCTTTCCGTGTTTAGATTCTCATGGTTGGATGAGTCTACTCTCTTACTATAGGTAGTGAAGAATCGACGAGAAGTTCATCTTCTCACCGTTTCTAGATCCTTTCATTTGGATGAGTCTACTTCTTTTCTCTTGTTGGGTTGAGATGATACTCTACTTCACTCCTTGTTAATACTCTTTACTGCACTCTCGGTTGTACTCCTTTACTTTCCCCTGTTTGATCTACTGCTCACCCTTCGGTACCTCCTTTGCTACTCCCACGAGCCTTCAGGGTATCCTACTGAGTATTTTTATACTCACCCCTGCTTGGGCTTTGCCCGCACTTGGTGTGCCCTTACAGATGATGGAAAAGTGGTTCGTGACTTTAGTGGAGCATATGAGTTCGGGAGCTTGGACCGCCTGCGTTGGTTGTAGTCGGGTTCCAAGTGGGGAACCCTTCCAGCTGTTTTTCTTTTGTTCACCTGTTGCCGGGTTGTGGCACTTTTCTGTTTTGGTGCTTGTTTTTCCCCTTTACTTTTTAGTTTACCTTCAGCTTCTACTTGTATTTTTTAGAGGTCGATTCACATTTTTGGTTTATATATATAGCAGTTTCCCTTTTCTTTACTTCTCTTTTCTTTTACTCTACACTTTTGCATTGAGTGTGCTGCATGTGTGTGTGTGTACAGGTACTCAGGAAAAGGCCTTCCTGAGTTGTTTAGCCTTCGGTGCTTGTCTCTAGCCCCTGGCCTATGGAGTCGGGATTGGGGTAGTTGTGACTCGATCCTGGGTAGGGTCGGTTCGTGAAAAAGTGGTATCATAGGTGGTTCGTTCCATGGGACGTTGTTCGAACGTCCTTAAAAAAATAATTGGTTGGGATTTAGGGAAACGGTGTTAACGTGTCTCAAGAGTGGCTCTCAGGCCAGGTAGTCCAGTGATGGTGCGGCGGCCGACGTATCCATTCACCAGGACCTTGATAACCCGCTTGTCGACTCGGCATGCTGAGACACTTGTTGTAGGGAAATATTGGTTTGTGCATCACATAGGATTGAGTCTTTGATTGTACTTCTTGAGTTAGCTCCCCATCGTTGTTATTGGTATATAAATATATGATCATCTGTCCGCGACACTACTTGATAATATTCAGGATGTCTCCTCAAAGACAGCTCTCCAGGGTACCAGCTTTGGTTCGTGACGACGACCCTGTGAGCTATGATGCCACAGTCTAGGACCCATCATGCGAGCCCCTCTCTTCGGGTGGGCTAGTGACAGTACCCCAACCTGTTGAGCAGCATACAGCTTCAGCGGGGCAGGCTGAGTTTGAGCGCAGGTTGAGCGTGCTCCGTGAGTTTCAGCGATAGAGACCGCTGAGGTTCAGTGGTGAGCCAGACCCTTAGACAGCAGAGGTTTGTCTCAAGAAAGTGGTTAGCCTTTTCAGGCATGTGCAGACGCCGACAGATCAGAGAGTGGCTTTGGCAGCCAACTTTTTTTTCGTAGAGTTTCTTGGCGTTGGTGGATTCTAGTGACTCAGTTTCTTGACAAGTCGTCGCTTTCGTGGGGTGAATTTCAGTTGTTGTTCCATGAGGAATTTTTCCCCTCCTTCTTGTGCTCCATTCAAATTCAGGAGCTCCTGCAGTTTCAGTAGGGAGGGATGACAATGGCCGAGTATGCAGATAGTTGTGCAGTTCGTGCACGCTTTTACCCAGACATGGTCCATGATGACAACCTCCGAGTGCCGAAGTTTGAGTAGGGTCTCCACCGAGAGATTCGTGTTTTCATAGTACCCTTGGGTATTTCCACATATTCTGGGGTGCTAAAGAAGGCGCTGGTGACAGAGAGCTTTTGTCACGTTCTAGAGCTGGTGGTGGAAGCAGGCACGTTGGAGCCGAGATGTCTGCCGCAGCTAGCGGGCGTCGGCAAGAAGGACCTCGACGCAGGTGGATTTCTGACAACCAGGCTTAGGGGCATGGTCCTACACCACAGTGGCGCCAGAGGGCACCAGTGTAGCCCGAAGAGAGTCGGTGCTATGCTTGCGATGGGTGAGGTCACCTAGCACGGGACCGCCCAAACAGCCATGCAGAGATCTTCAGGCAGGTAGTAGGTGCACCACCACGATAGAGGTAGCGCCGGGATCGGAGTATTATCCAGAGAGGTGGTTCTAGAAGAGGAGCGGGAGGAGCTGGAAGTGGAGGACGACCTTACGAGGTCTTCCCATCACCACTAGGCGGTCCACGTCAGGCTCCGGGAGATGACAGTTGGGACCGCGGACAACGGCGAGCTTCAGATGTCTACGATCTTGCAGAGCATGAGGTGGTAGGAGGTACACTCTATAGCTCTTCTACTTTTTGCAGAAGAATTGTTAGACTCTATGTGTGGAATGCCTTTTCTCCCTGCTCCTTGTTTGAGTTATTACCATAGTGGAACGGGGCGTCAATGTAACCCTGTGTAGGTAAGGTAAAAAGGCATGAGACCTTTTTCTTTAGTCTATGGTGTTTACTCCTTTGCTCTCCGAGCATGTAAGAGAGTCTTGGTTGCGATACATCGAAGGTGAAACCTTGTGCGACCAGATATCCTTGAGTGTTCCACCATATGGATATTCTGAAGGAGGGAATCACCAGGCCTTGTTCTAGGTGCGGGCGGTGATTCCAGTCATGGAATGCGACGCAGAGGTTCGATCGGGGAGGTGGGATACCTTCGAGAGCCTTCAGGCCATGTGAGACCGTGCAAAGGGATGGCGAGGTTCCCTACCGCCTTGCCCTAACCCAAAGGTCGGGTGTGGGTGCACGACGTATCCCGCATGGCTTACCTAAGGAGATGTGTGCTTTCTCCTATGCACATCATTGGAAAGGGCTGACCTCGTGTGAACAGATCAAATCCTTTGGTCTGTGAGCGGTGATACAGGAATGTGCAAGAGTTCTTCTGGGTACGGGAGAGCCAGGTGTGGGCTTAGTACCCTGAGTTGTTCCCTGGTTTTGCTTTTCGGGGACCAAAATCTTGAAGGAGGGAATGATTTAAGAACTCTGTTTTTTCTGGGCAAGACTTTGGAATGTTTTGGATGATGTTCCAGAGCAGCGCCTTCAGACGGCGTGCGATTCCGAGCCCTGAAGTGGCCAGAATTAAATTTTCAGTGCGTTCACACTATGCACGTCAAATAAATGGGATAACTCCTAAATGGTGCTTTGGATCCTAAATCTGAGTGTACGGACGGTTCAAGAATGGGGTTTTTACCCTAGGAACGACATAAAACATGTCGTCGCGGGATGTTTAGACCCCTCGCTCCCTTCCAGAGTGTGGAACAGATAAATTAAATAATTAATTTATTCGTTTAAAGGTTAAACTCAGTATCTCTTCAACGGTGGCTCGGATTGGAAAACAGAGGGCACCGTTGAGTTCGGAGTGTTCTGTTTACCCTAGGAGGGGTGTAATCTTCGCGGGTGCGGCCCGTTTGTGAAAAATGGCCCCAGGGGCGTTTTCGTAATTTGGCGGTCTCGGGCGTTGAGTTTAATAACATTCAAAAGGAAGCTCGGAATAAAATTCCGAGACCACAATTGTGCTCGGAAGGTGGTGTTTACCCTAGGAGAGGTTTAATTTTGACCATGCCAAAAGTTTCGGATGCAGGTTAAAATTAGGGGTTTAAGTTAATTAAAAATTTAATTAATTTTCCTTACTTAAACACACCCCTCCTCCTTCTTCTTATTCTTATTCGCCTGGATAGTGGAAGGTGGCAGTCCCTCCCTCTCCTCCTCCACTCCAGCGAGGCAGCTCCAGCAAGGCAGCGGCGCAGCGACGGACCCTCCGGGAAGCGTCGGGCGAAACCCAACGAGGTAGGAGGTTTTTGTTACGTTTTTATTTCTGAACCTTTCTTTCAATTAAATTATAGCATCGAATTACCGCCTAATTTTAAATTAAATCCAATAGTCATGTAGTATAAATTCTTCTCTTTCCGATGCTCATTTCGTATTTGAAATCTGAGTTCGGAGGAGGCCGCAGCGGCTCGTCAAAGTTTGCGTATTTTTGAAGTTCCGGCGGTCGAGTGCGGCGGTCCGACGAGCTAGGCGATGACGGGGCGTTCGACTTCGGTGGCTAGCGCGGAAACCTTCAGCGGGGGAAGTGACCGGGGACTCCGGATGGGTGGAGCAAGATGCGAGCGGAGAGACCTGGCGATCGACGGTCGTCGGTGCGAGGGTGAGCGGGCGCGACCTCCGAAGGCGCTGGGTCATCGGGTCGTCGTCGGGGCGCGACGGCGAGAAGGACCGGGGTCTTGTGACCCCGGTTGGCAGACAGGACCCATGCCAGGCGGGTCCGTGTTGGATAAGCCAGACTGGCCGAGCCGGTCCGTGCGGTTCGGGGTGGTCTATGCGGTGGACCACGGACCGCCTGTCCATGGTGGGGGTGGGCCGGCCGAAACGCCCCCCACCCCCGTTTCGGTCCGATAAGACTTTAAATCGCCTCTAAAAGGCGGCTCGAGTGTCGGATTTGTGCACCGTCAGTGGAGACGCATTCATTGAGTTAAGAATATCATTTTGAGATGGTTTTGGGAATTTTTAATTCCCGAAACGAGGGGACTCGGAGGTGCGACGCGTCTTTAAGTGAATTGTCGTTTCCTCCAGGGGATCTTGTTTTAGACGGTGCAGACACGTCTGACGTCCGTTTTGAGCACCGTCAGTGGAGTTTGGACCCTGGTGCCGGGGCGAACCATTCTAGGGTGGTTTCGGGCATTGAAGCTGGAGTTGAGGCGTGGGCTCCACAACCCATCTTTTGAGTTGCGAGCATCGTTTAGCGTCTTTCTCATCGGGCATCCGTTCGGGGCGTGCTAGCAGTCGATTATGGATGTTTTTCCGAGGGGATTGCAATGGTGCAATCCGCCCGCTCAAATTCCGCATGATGGTTCGGGCCCCACAAGGTCTGTTTGGGCGTTGACGGTGACTTTCCATCTCTATCACCGAGCTACCGTTTTGGACAAGTGAATAGTCCATCTTATGTACTTTTTCGAGAGGATCGCAATGGTTCGATCCGTTAGTTGTGTTTCGGGACCGGGATGCAGGTCCCACGTAGCACCGCTCATGCGCGGTAAGCCAGAATATATCTTTTTCTCTAGATATCTGTTCCACTCAAGTGAGTAGTGCTTTTGACGTGTTTTTCCGAGAGCATTGAGATGACACAGTTCGCCCGACCTTTTTCGGGGACGTGGTGTGGGTCCCACCCAACCTGGCTACGGTGAATAGTATCTTTTCACCTGGTGTCCATTTTGGGCAATTGAGTAGTCAATCCTGTGTGTTTTTCTGAGGGCATCACAGTGGCGTGGTCCGTTTGTTCAGTTTCAGGATCTTGGGGTGGGCCCCACACAGGTTGGTTACGGTGAATAGTACATTTTTCTCCGGTTGACCATTTCGGGTGGGTATGTAGCCTACCTCGCGTGTTTTTTCACGGGGATTACAATGGTGTAATCTGGTCAAAAGAGCATAGCCTCATACGCGATCTAATTAAATGTGGAAATATTAAAGGTGCCCTGGTGGCGGTTCTTCTACCGTGTTTGTAGCGGATCTTTGGCGTGTGATCGCATGCACTCCTAGGAGAGTGAGGTTGGTGTTTAAAGAGATGTGGTTGGCTGTGCCTCAGCCGTTGAGGTGGAAAGTTGTAGTTGTTACATTTACGCCTTCGTGTTGACGAAGGGTGCCGTGTGCACGTTAGCCTTTTTGGCTGGAGATGTGGCATACTCTGGGGGTATGTGAGAACACTGGGAGGTACATGTGGATGTTTGTACCTAAGAACATTTGTGCATTTGTTTGGGGTTTACCTGGGGCCACACATCGTGTGGGCCCCAGGTTCGTGTCGTGTTCTACTTTGCGTACTTTTGACCTCTCGCGATGGAGAGGGTACCTCGGTTCCCGATTGTTGACTAGTGGGGTTGAGTTTTCCCCTGGCTTTGTGCTCGATGGTTTAGATTGGTAGGGTTGGGCGGTTTCCCCTGGTTTTGTTCTAAAGTCAGGTGGTTGTACAATACCCACTCCGTGTTCGGTTGGCCAGTGTTGTACCATCCAGTAGAGATGGCCAGAGCAGTTTTTGGGTTACTCTCCAGTAGAGACTGGGCAGTGGGTCGCTCATTGACTTCTTCGGGTTTACCCTCCAGTAGAGACTGGGCAGTGAGTTTCCCACTGACTTCTAGGGTTTACCCTCCAGTAGAGACTGGGCAGTGGGTCACCCAACACTCTTAGGGTTTACCCTCCAGTAGAGACTGGGCATTGGGTCACCCGACGACTCTCGAGGGTCTACCCTCCAGCAGGGCTGGGCAGTGGGTCGCTCGTCGTCTTGATTTAGGTTTACCCTCCAGCAGGGCTGGGCAATGGGTCACCTGTCGACTTGTTCTGGGTTTAACCTCCAACAGGTCTGGGCAGTGGGTCACCCGTCAACTTATTCCAGGTCTACCCTCCAGCAAGACTGGGCAGTGGGTCACCTGATGATGTATTAAGGTTTACCCTTCAGCAGGGCTGGGCAGTGGGTCACCTGATATCATATTATGAATTACCCTGCAGTAGGGCTGGGCAGTGGGACACCTGTTGACATTCCAGACTCATTCCTTTCTACTAGGCTAGTTTGTGGCTTTCCTCCGCGATTATCGGAGTGGGACCCTTGGTTGTATGGGTCAGTGATGGAACGACCTTGAGTTTGAGCAGACCTCTCGACTGCGGGGCAGTGATGAGGTGTGGTTTGACTTAACCCGGAACTATCAAGTATGAGGGGTGCTTTCCCCCACCGAGATGCATCCTTGTGACGCAACCTAAAACCGTACAGGCGAGTCAGTGCCACCCAAAGCGGATAGTGTCGAGTTGCGGTGGTTTGAGCCACTTGAATTGTAGTTTGGGGCAGACGTGCGGGATGCTGGGCATAGATGGTGTTTACATCTAGGACTATTGGCTACTCACTTTCTTGGGTTGAGCTACAGGATGCAGATCCCCTTGAAATCTTGTTCGAGTTTCTTTTTTGATCATATGGATATGTATATACCTTGTTCCAGTACCAACTTCTTGGTTTTTAGTTACTCTCCTTCCAGGAAAGGCGAAGACGCGTGGGGTATGCCACATGCTTTCTATGTCTAGCTTCTCGTGGTTGGATGAGTCTACTCTCCTGATATAGGTAGCAAAGACTCGACGAGAAGTTCATCTTCACCCCGTTTCAAGCTCCTTGCATTTGGATGAGTCTACTTCCATTCTCTTGTTGGGTTGAGCTGATACTCTACTACACTCCTTGTTGTACTCTTTACTGCACTCTTGGTTGTACTCCTTTACTTTCCCCTATTCGATCTACTTCTCACCCTTCGATACCTTCTTTGTTGTTCCATCGAGCCTTCGGGGTATCCTACTGAGTATTTTTATACTCACCCCTACCTGGGATTTTCCTGCACTTGGTGTTCCCTTGCAGACGACAGACATGTTGGTCGTGACTTCAGTGGAGCATAGGAGTTCGGGAGCTTGGACCATATGCGGGGGTCGTAGTCTGGTTCCAGGTGGGGAACCCTTCCAGTTGTTTTTCTTTTGTTCACCTAATGCAGGGTTGTGGCACTTTTCTAGTTGGGCACTTGTTTTTCCCCTTTAATTTTCAGTTTACCTTCAGCTTCTACTTGTACTGTTTAGAGGTCGATGCACATTTGTGGTTTATATATATAGCAGTTTCCCTTTTATTTACTTTTATTTTCATTTACTCTGCACTTTTTCATTGAGTGTGCTGCGTGTGTTTGTGTACAGGTACTCAGGAAAATGCCTCCCCGAGTTTTTTACCCTTCGACACTTGTCACCAGCCCCTGGCCTATGGAGGCGGGCTTGGGGTTGTTGCGAATCGAGCCCGGGTAGGGTCGGGTCGTGACATCGACACTGTTCCTCTAAACCCTGCCAAGATAGTTTTAGGGAAACGTCGGAACAATGTCCCATGGGTCGAACCACCATTGATACCACATTTTCATGACCTGAACGATACTAGGGTTTGATATGAAACTATCCCAATCTCGCCTCCATAGGCCAGGGGCTCGTGACTATCACTGAAGGAGCAAAAAATTTGGGCATTCCTTTGCCAGAGAAACTATACACACACACACACAACAAACTCAATGAAAAAGTTTAGAGGAAAATAATGAAAGATACAAAACTACTATAAAAGGGAAACAAAACATATATGCATCGACCTCTAAACAATACAAGTACAAGAAAAGTAATACTAAAAGGGAAAGTGGAAAAATACACACCCAACTAGAAAAGTGCCACAACTTGGAAACATGTGAAAAAATAAAATAGATGGGAGAGTCCCACTCCTGAATCCCAATCTTCGACCATCACACATGGTCTAACAACCCCGTATCCCTAAGCTCATCTAATATCATGATCAACCAATCTATCATCTACTAGGGAACACCAAATTACCTAAAATCCCAAGACATGGTGAGTTTGAGAATACTCAGTAGGATTCCCCGAAGGCTTGAGGGAGCAGCAAGAGAGGAACTAAATAGGGGAGAAGTAAGAGAGAACAAGGTAAAACATGAGTGAATGGAAAGAGTACAGCTCCACCCAATAATAGATATGCTCACTCAAAGAAACCCAAATGTGAGATTAATGGGATATCCATCTCAAATATCATCCCAATAAAGTGAGTAGCCAATAGTTCCAAGTAAATCCATCACTAATTCCCAACACCTCATCACATATGCCTAGGAAGCCCAAGTCAAAGGGCTTCTAAAAGACACACCTCGATACTATCCGCTTTGTGTGGCACTGACTCACATACATAGTTTTAGGTCACATCACAAGGCGGCGGCTCAGTGGGGATAGCTCCCCCTTCTTTATGGGTCTTTAGGTAAGTTAACCCATGCCTCGCCAGTATGACGCACGGTAGAGGGTATCCTCTAAACCATCAGGGATTACACTACCCGACCTACTGGGAGGGTCAGCCAGATATCTACTCAGGGACTACACACTAGGTCAACTAGGTATCTCGTTGGGGACTATGCTCTGGTTCATCCAAGAATCTCCTCGGGGAGTATGCTCTAGGTCAGCCCGATATCTCCTCGGGGACTACACTCTGGTCCATCTCGGTATCTCATCAGGTAATACACTCGGGGTCAACCCGATATCTTCTCTGGGACTACACTCTCAATCATCCTAGTATCTCATCGAGGACTACACATCGGGTGAGCTCAGTATCTGCACTGGTGGTACCTTTTGGATGGTACCTCTCAGAAAGCACTAAGGATCACTAGCCATCTCTATTGGATGGAACCTCTCAGAAAATCACCGAGTGTCTCTGATCATCCCTGTTAGATGGTGCATCTAGAAAAAGTGTCGAGGAACTCTGATCATCCCCACTAGATGGTACCCCTCAAAAAATCATCGAGGAAATCTGATCATACTCATTGGATGGTACCCCTCAAAAAAGCATCAAGAAACTCTGATCATCCTCGCTGGATGGTACCTCTCAGAAAAGCATCTAGGAACTCTGATCTTCCCTACTGGATGGTAGCCCTCAAAAAAGAATTGAGGAACTCTGATCATCCCGTCTTGATGGTAACCCTTGGAAAAGCATCGTGGAACTATGATCATCCCCACTGGATGGTTTCCCTAAGAAGAGTATCGAGGAACTATGACCTTCCCGCTAGATGATACCCCTCGAAAAAGCATCGAGGAACTCTGATCATCCCCACTGGATGGTACCCCTAAAAAGCATCGAGGAACTCTAATCATCCCTTTATAATGGTACCTCTGGGAATAAACGTTTTATCAGTCATCAGGTGCCACCCCAGATAGGCGTCACACCCAGAACCTCTCTCATCATATCACAGAAGAAACTTTAGAGGGCACCATCACATTCTACACAAAAAAGCACTCAGGATAGGCAACTCATATTCCAATTTCTGAGTCCAAAAGAAGGTGATACGAGAGATATAAGATTCATAAATAGGTATGTGGTGCGTGTTGGTCCCACACATTGTGTGGCCCCACCCCTTCACCTAGCCATGTACCTATCCATAATCAGGTAATAAACTGAAAATCATGTACCCTTAGTTGTGCTAGTGTACTCTCATAGTACATGAAATCTCTAGCCAAAAGGTTGACGATCAGACATTTCTTGTTGTTAAACCAATGGAAAAAAACATACTTTTTCTGGATGGACTCCACAAATGACACCAGATTACCCAAGAGACTATACCGTTGCGATCCTTTGAAAGAAACACACAAGATCGACTATTCATTCACCCTTAACGGACATCTGATGGAAATGTCATATATCGCCATATTGTGGTTGAATGGCGTAGCATGGGTCCCATGGTTTCGTCCTAGATAAAAAATTATATGGATCACGTCATTGCGATGCTCACGAAAAAACATATGAGATGGACTACTCAATGGTCCCAAAACAGATACCTGATTCAAAAGTTTCATTTCACCACAACATGTGCTAACCAGGCCTTATGGGGTTTACACCTCAACTTTGGTTTAAACACTTTCAATTAGTCTTGAAAAGTCCACCTTAGTGTCAGGGTCCCGACCCCGCAGATGACAGTCCAATCCGATGTCACATGTAGGTGTTAGGACGTCTCAAAGATTTAATAATAAAAATATATTATTATTATTTGAGCATTTTGGGTACCCAATCCACAAACCTGGAAAACACATCCAATATTGGACTCAGAATGTACGTCCCCGAGTCAGGATCACACTATCACTGTTGGTTCGTGAAACTGAGGACGCATGAAGATGTTATGATCACAACACAGTTTTCCCAATGAAAATAATAATAAAATTATTATTATATTATTATTTTTATTTAATCCCTCTTAATTTTCCAAGGAATCTCTTGCTCAATCCATCTCTTTTCACATGTTTAGCACACAAGCCCCACGATTTCATCCTCCTTTATCATTTATTTTTTATTATCATTAATATCTTTTAATTCCTCTCTCCAATAATCTCATTCCCACACTAACTTCTCCCAAAAATTCACGCCACCTCTCCCTGTGTAAACCCTAGCTGTCATCCGTTCAAATTTGGTGTTTTTTTCACGTTTTTAATTTTTTTTGCAGAATACGGTTAGGGAAAAAAAAATTTCACAATGCGGCACAAAGGCGGAATTTATGATGCCGCCTTTGAATTTCGTTGCAAGGCGGCATCCGCGATGCCACCTTTTCCCAAATTTTTTTTTTTGATTTTTTTTGTTTTGTTTTGTTTATATATATATATATATATAAATAAAACAAAAAAATTTAGCAGAATTTATTCGCTATTTAAAATCCAGCAGTACTGCCATTACAATAGTCTAGATTCTGAGAGAACCTCTCACCCTGAGCTCTCTTTTTTAAGAGAGCTTACCTTGAAAATCATTCTGCATTTCCGATGTGGGATTCTAGTTCTCCATTTCCTCTGCAGAACATTCTGCATTTCCGATGGGGGATTCTGTTTCAAGTACTCGATTTTAAAAGACTGTAAAATATAACCTAAAAGTCCAATATAAATGAAACTTAAAACATGGATTAAACATATAAAAAATAGTTGAAAACAAAATAAAATCCTAAAATATGATGATAAAAAATAATTTATAGGCTTTCGAAACCACCTACTTGAAACTTAAAAAGTTTCAAGTACGTGAATTTAAGAGGCCTATAAAATATAAACTACAAGACCAATAAAAATGAAACTTAATACATGGATTAAAAATATAACAAAGAGTTTAAAATAAAAATAATTTCGCAAAAAATGTTGATATAAAATAATTTATAAGCTTTCAAAACCACTTACTTGAAACTAAAAAATGTTTCAAGTATGTGACTTTGAAATCCAATAAAATATAAACTATAAGACTGATATAAATGAAATTTTAAACATTGATTAATCATATAATAAATAGTTGAAAAAAATAATTTCCTCAAAAATGATGATGAAAAATAATCTATAACCTTTCAAAACCACATACTTGAAACTTAAAAATGTTTCAAGTATGTGAATTTGAAAGACTATAAAATATAAACTATAAAACCGATATAATTTAAAGTTAACTCATGTATTAAACATATAATAAATTATTAAAGTATTAAATTAATATTATTAATAATTAATTATATAATAATTAATTAGTTAATTTTTAATTATTAATAATTACTTATATAATAATTAACCAATTAATTAGTAATATAATAACATTTAATAATTACAATTTAACAATTATAATGAAAAATTATAATTTATAACTATATTACTAATTAACTAATTAACTATTATATAATTAATAATTATATTACCAATTAACTAATTAATTAATATATAATAATAATTAATAAATAATAATTAATAATTATTATGAATAATTATAATTTATAATTATACTACGAATTAACTAATTATAAAAAGAGCATCGACTCTATATTTCTCAAAAAATCAACTAATTAACTATTTATATATTTAATAAGTATATTACTAATTATCTAATTAATTATTATATAATTAATGATTAATAATTACTGATTAAATGACTACATATTATATAATTAATAATTATATTACTAATTAACTAATTAAGTTTTATATAATTAATAATTATATTACTAAGTAACTAATTAATTATTAAATAATTAATAATTATATTACTAGTTAACTAATTATATTACTAATTAACTAATTAATTATAATATAATTAATTATTAATAATTAATAATTAACTAACTAATTATTATTCAATTAATTGTTATATAATTGACATTTTCATTATGTTTGTATACATTCATAACTTAGATATATAGATAAAATCTTGTTTTGATAGGACTGTTAATAATAAACTCGTATTTTTGACGTGATTGATTGTTTTTATCTATCTGCAAATCTAACTCTATAATGAACTCAGATTTTTAGAGATGGATATGGAAAATTAATTAAATCAATTTGCGAGGCATTATTCTATTGTACACATCAATTATTTTTATGTTTCATTTATATTGGTGTTATATTTTATATTTTATAGTCTTTAGAATTCACGTACTTGAAAAAAATTTTAGTTTCAAGTAAGCGGTGTTGAAAGCTTATAAATTACTTTTCATCAACATTTTTTTGGAATTTACTTTTGTTTTCAACTATTTTTTATATGTTTAATCAATGTTTAAAGTTTCAATTATATTGGTCTTTTATTTTATGTTTTATGGTCTTTCAAAGTCACATATTTAAAACATTATTTAGTTTCAAGTAGGAGGTTTTGAAATCTTATAAATTATTTTCCATCAACTATTTTTAGGAAATTAATTTTGTTTTCAATTATTTCTTATATTTTTAATTAATGTTTTTTATGTTTCATTTATATTTGTGTTAAATATTATATTTTATAGTCTTTCGAATTAACTTACTTGAAATATTTTTTAATTTCATGTAGGAGGTTTTGAAAGGTTATAAATTACTTTTCATCAACATTTTTTTGGAAATTATTATTTTTCAACAATTTATTATATTTTTAATCAATTTCTAAAGTTTCAATTATATTCATTTTATAGTTTATATTTTATAGTCTTTCAAATTCACATACTTGAAACATTTTTAAGTTTCAAGTAGGCGGTTTTGAACGGTTATAGATTATTTTTCAACAAAATTTTTGAGGAAATTCATTATCTTTTCAACTATTTATTATATGTTTAATGAATTTTTAAAATTCCATTTATATAGGTATTATAGTTTATATTTTATTGGATTTCAAAGTCACGTACTTGAAACATTTTTTAATTTCAAGTAAGTGGTTTTGAAAGCTTATAAATTATTTTCTATCAACATTTTTTACGAAATTCTTTTTATTTTCAACTGTTTGTTATATGTTTAATCCATGTATTATGTTTCATTTTTATTGGTCTTGTAGTTTATATTTTATAGGCTTCTAAATTCATGTACTTGAAACTTTTTAAGTTTCAAGTAGGTGGTTTTGAAAGCCTATAAATTATTTTTTATCATCATTTTTTATGATTTATTTTGTTTTGAACTATTTTTTATATGTTTAATCCATATTTTAAGGTTCATTTATACTGGTATTATCTTTTATATTTAATAGTCTTTTAAAATCGTGTACTTGAAAGACAATCCCACATCGGAAATGCAGAATCTTCTACGTAGGAAATGGAGAACCAGAATCCCACATCAGAAATGCAGAATGATTTTCTGGGTAAGCTCTCTTATAAAAGCGAGTTCTGGGTGAGAGGTTCTGTCAGAATCCAGACTGATGTAACGTTAGTACTGCTGAATTTTAAATAGCTTATAAATTATGCTTCAATTTTTTGTTTTGTTTATATATATATATACAAACAAAACAAAACAATAAAAATAAAAATAAAAATAAAAAATTTCAAAATAATTTTTTAGGGAAAGGTGACATCGCGGATGCCGCCTTGCACCAAAAATAAAAAGGTGGAATCTGGGATGCCGCCTTTCGGGTGCATTTTTTAAAATATTTTTAACCTGGACGGTTTTGTAATTTTTTTAAAAAAACATATTATAAAAAAAATCTCAAAAGTGCATCCTCCACCGGATCTTCTGCCGCCATAGACAGTCTCTCTCCATTCCATTTCCGACAACCTCACACTTGACCCCTTACCATGCCACCTTCCCGTGCTGCTGCCCCTGGGAGTTGTCAACTTCCACCTCGACCACCTACTTGGAAGTCACCCACAGCGGATCGCCCATCTCTACTATTGACCACCTCGACCAGCTTGCAGCAGCCAAACCCCTTAGGCCTTGGCCTTTATGACCGTTAAATCAGCTCATGCAACGCCACCTGAGCGTCGCCCCTCCGAATCACCAAAATGAGTATGAAAACTCTGAAGCCAATTCGTTTTTGAACTCCCATAGAACAAAGTCGCACATCGATTGGTCACAAATCTGTGTCGGCATAAACGATGCAATGTGTCAATGATAGGTTTCACATTTATCCTTTTTCAAGTATTTATCAAACCGAAAACCACAATATATGATGGCGATGAATAGAAGGAGAACTAAGAACAATGCATGATTAACTAATCTGACGAATGACCCCATGTACTGTTCAGGTTAGTCTTGATTCATCACCCTTAGAATGATTAACATTGAACAAAATAAATAATTAATAAATTGAAAAAATTAGTTTAATTCAATTTCTGGGGTCACACAAGGGTACATATTGACAAGAAGGAAATCAATATGATCAATGTTCAATACAAGGCATAAAAATACAAGAGACAATTCCTACCTTTATTGGTTTGGTCACCGTTGATGAAAATCACACTTGCGCAATGATCGGAATAAGTTGTTGTGTTCATCGTTCATTGTTCTGCTTCGATCCTAGATTTTCCTCTTTGTTATTCATCGTCCGTCGTTCGTGAACAAGGAGAGGAGGAGAGGATAAGAAGGGAGGGTTTGTAATTGTTGGCCAAACTGAATTATGATGCCAAGCCACTCTAAACAAATAATTTATAACCTCCCATTTGGTTAATATTTTTTAATCAAATAACTAAATAAATAATCACTTAATTATTTAATTATTTTCCCATGATGGTGCATAAGTCGAAAAACCGATGCCGAAAAAGGTTATACCCTACCTAGGGTAAAGCCTATGTTCTGAGCTCATCGATGGCCTCAAATTTCTCATCCTAGTACTCATTTATGAGTTATTTGAGTTTGGGCTTTTAAATGAATAAATGAATAATTTATTTTATCTATTTAACACCCCGCCAACAAGTGAGTGGTCCAAATGTCCTGTGCTCACTCATTTTATGTCATACCAAGGGGAAACACCATGTTCCGAACCCAATCATGGTCTCAAATTTCTGATCCAATAAAATGTTTAAGATAAATTCCATTTCTAACATGTGTTTAGTATAAAAATACTTAAGATTTTTATAATATTAATTCTGGGATCACCGGATCTCGAAATTGCATGCCGTCTCACCGCCCAACTCTGAAAATATTTTTAGAAATATTTCATAGATTTATTAGGAAAAAAATGCGTCTCTAAAATATTATTTAGAAAAATTTAATTGTATGTTTAATTTTCTTTTCATTAGTTTTTTAGATTTTATTAATTCCATTAATTAATTAATTGGTTAATAATTTTTAATATTTAACTTTAAATATTTTCTATTCTAAATTAATTAGTAACAATTTATGACATTAAATAAATTATTTATTTTTTTAAGTTGTTTTTTTACTTTTTTTTATATTTATTTTGTTTTTAATTTCATTTATTAATTTAATCATTTAATTTTATTTTTTTGTGTAGGTGTTTCCAAGTTACTAACACCACTATTCCAGTGACTCCAATTGTTGATACCTTTTAAGTTATTGACATCACCTATTAGCGACTCGAGTCACCGATTCTATCATTTTCACACTCTGTCTTACCATTTCAACATTTCCCTCTCAACCTACTAACACCGTTCACTGACACACCACTCAATGACTCCATCTATTAATGACTCAAGTTAATAATACCGTGCCTGCCACTCTCTATGTCACCATTGTAGCATTTCCCTCTCAACCTACCCACTCTATTGCACTCCCACACCACTCACTGACTCCACATATCAGTGACTCAAATGAGTCACCAACTCCACCTATTGGTGACTTAAGTCACCGATACACCGACTCATCGTCACTCCCCTCCCTTCCACAAACACGACCTACCAACACTATCCCACTACTACGACCTACCGACACTATTCCACATTCCAACTAGTGTCTCACTGATATCCTCATCTTCTCACCATCACCCTATCCTCTCACACCCTCAGCAACACAACATCACCACACTAGAAAAAACAAAAAAAAAACAATAATAGAAACACACCATAGAAAAACAAATCAATAATCCAACAAAATCAAGAAACCAATAGTTCATATTTTATATTGATGAATCACAATAGAAAACCACAAATTGAGAAAGAAGAATGAAATAATATCAACAGAAGATTTAAAATCAACATTTTTTTGGTCCATATCTAATGACAATCAAACATCACCAAATATCGACGATCTAAGTGGAGCCTCTTTGGATATATGGACACTGCTTATCTCCTGGTGCCACTGATGCTCCCTTCTATTGATGTCCCACTCTTGCGGTGCCACTACTCTATTTAGCTTTACATTTTTCCTCCACCTTTCTCTCCCCCTTACACCGTCATGACTAGACTCCCCCCTATCCTCTTCGTTTTAGTTTTTATTTTTTATGTTTTGATTTATATTATATTATATATAATATAATATATAATATAATAATATATAACATATAATATATATTATAATATATATTATAATAATAACATATTTAATAACTAGTATAATTAATACTGTAAAATGATTTACATAATATATAATAAATTTTTAGTTACATGTTAACATATAAATATATTTGTTTTTTGGTACATAATTAATTCATTAATATATATATATATAACAGAAATATATATATATATATATAGGAATTTAAGGATTTTTTAAATTAATATAAGTAATTTTTTTAATATATAGTTACATATATATATACATATATATATATAATAATAATAGTTACATTGTTTTAACTATTTGACACTTCATGTATTTTTTTATGTTTTGCACAGGGGGAGGTGACGGTAGGGATGTGAATTCATTTAGAGAACTTTATCTTAAGTTATAAATGGGGGATGTATCATTTTGAAAGTGACATGTGGAGTCTATGTAATTGATCCTCAAGATGTGACACAGAGAGGGAGAATTAGGAAGACTCTCAAAGCCGGAGAGGTAGTAAAATGAATTTATGATTGATATCTTGCACATAGGAGAATAAAAGAGAATACCACTGGGGGATTCCATTCACTCTTGTAGATCCATCAGAACCGTCATTCCATACAAATACATTCCTCTTGATCAACAATTTTCCATATCCATTCACTCAGATATAGTGAACATAAAAGGAAGGCGTCCGAGCAGGATCAGAGCATTTGAGCAGGAGTTGAGGAAGGAAGTCATATTAGAAGAGATTTTTTCTATTTTATTTATTTTTATTTCCATATTTTTTTTTATTTTCAGTATGGGTTGTTAAAATTTATCAGGGGAATCATAATGTCATGGATTGAAATTAATTTTATATTCTGGTTTGAAATATATTCAATTGAGATGGTGAAAATTATGCTATGCTATCTTATTTTATTCCTGATGAGAATTATGGTATTCACTATGCTACGAACCGACAGGTAACAATAGCGATCACTCTGCCTTTTTCTTTTTTCTAAATTACTAAAAATAGAAAAAATACAATTTTCTCTTTTCCATTAAGAACCATTTTAATTACTTTGTGATGATTGATAGATCATTATTGAGTAAAGATAGAAGAGATATGTTCATCTACTGAATTGAGAGATCTGTGGATCAACACTTTTTTAGTAATAATTCAACTGATGTTAATTGGACTGTAAAAAAAAATATTTTATTCAATTCATGGCGTTTTGATCCCTCTAATATCATCTAATTATTTTTATTGTTTGTTTTCCATTTTTTCCCCTACTTTCTTACACCATTTCACACATATAATATCACACATAAAATTTCACACACTCTTTTCATTTTTCACTTTCAATGTTTTACTTTAGGTTTTGTTTTTAATGCTTTTTATTGTTTTAGTTTTTTGGTCTTCCACATCTTTAGTACTTCCCGATGGTTTGACAACCTTTTTACAATATTACTTGTAGTTAGTAGGGCTTATAAATTATAAATTTTCGCGTACTCAATGACGTACATAGTCAAATTATGGCGTCATTGCTGTGGAAGGAATGTGTGACCACTTTTGAAAAAAAAATTAATATAAATATAACCAAAAGTAAAAAAATAAAAAAAAGTTAAATTCAAAAAAATTAATACTCAAAGAAATCTATATAGAAAAAAAATTCTTAGACTGCCCCACTGCACTTGGATTCACATAAGAGCTTCTAAGATAGAACATGACACAATAATTTTAGAAATCAATAAGTACTACTCTATACTTAAAAATCAAAGAAAATCTAAAACGGAAAACATGGAATTCATTGATGAAAATCAAATTATGAATGTTTCAAAACCCATGGTTCCTTTCCTTGATTGAAATTGGATTATATAATTCCAATTTACAACAGTGTCAAGCAATCCTTCTTGTATCAATGTCTCTAAAAGGTCTATTAACTATGAGATCAGACAATCTCATATCTCCCAACTCCCTAATTTCAATGGTCTGCCAGTAGAGAACATACTTGATTTCATTAGAGAGTTTTAGGGGTCTATCCAACAATTACGTATGCGAGATCTGAGTGAGGAGTAGTTGAGGTTGAGTTTGTTCCCATTTTATCTTTAGGGGAGGGATAGTAATTGGCTCCAAAACATATATGAAGAAAATTTTATAACTCGGGATGAGGTCATCAATGCTTTTGTGTCGAAATTCTTTCTCAGTAACACCACCATTGAGGTTTGGAATGAAATCATTGGCTTTGTCCAAGATGTGGGAGAAATTTTTAATGAAGCATGGGTTAGGTTATGAGGCATTCGTAGGCAGATCCACACCCATAAATTAGATCCCCATCTACTCATGGACACCATTTACAATGCCCTAATCCCTTACAACCATAACTTAGTGGATCAAACATATGGCAGGTAACTTATCTAATTCCACAACCGATGAAATCAAACAACTACTAGTTAAGTTTTCTCAAAAATCTCAGAAAAAGTGCACAAGAATGAGAGCCATTAATATTACTGGGACAAACCCCTAGGTACTATTGTTGATAATAGGGTTCTTAAAGAGTATTGTTGTCACTATGGAATTTTCAGTCAGAGTCAATTTTTTTCCTAAATTTGATCTCCCTATTTCATGTGATGAGAGTGCCTGATTTTTTGAATACAGGGCTAGGAATCAAGGTGTCCATGATCTATTCTAAAATCCATACAATTCTGGATATCGAATTCATCCTAATCTGTCACAGACAGAGCAAGGTACAGTCAATCCTCCCACTTCCCCAAACTATGAGCCATAACTCGAAACTTGTATCTCAAACCAATATGGGGATGAATCTTCAAATTATCAAGGGGAACTTAAGGGAATTATGAAACAATTGATAGGTGAAATTATTTCTTAGAGAAAATAGATAGACTATATAATTCACATTTTATAACATAGAATGGGTTAATTGGCTAGAGACCAAGGAGGAAGAGAAAAGGGTAAGACGCCCAGTACAACCGAGTCAAATCCAAGAGAAACTTTCATGGAAGTAACTAATAAATCGGGCCTAAATCTTCAAGAAGTAGTTATTTAACAACCTAGGAAAGAGGAAATTAATTTTCATGCTGAAACTGGAACTAATGGCCTATAAAACCCCAATTCTATAAATCTGGACAGATTCAAGGAAGCTGAGAAAAGTGTTGAAAATTAACAAGAAAAATCCCTAGAAAAATAAAAAATGAAATGGATGTTAGTAAAATAGGAAAGGAATAATGTAAGGTTTGAGTATGAAAAATATCACCCACTATTTTGAATAATTATCCCCTCCCATACCTATTCCATAGAGGATTTAAAACACCAATGATCTTGACTATCTATTGTTTCTTCAGATGTTTATGAGGATTAATTTCAACATGACCTTTGCAGAAGCTTCAAAAAATCCTTTCATACTTGAAATTTATTTATAGGTTCTTATCCAAGAATGGTATTTTGGTGAATGATCAAAAGTGATATTGAATGAGGATTATAGTGCAATTGTCCAAAAATACATCCCTCCCAAACTAAAAGATTCAAATAGATTTATCATTTCTAGTAAAATTCTTCGAAGTGAGAAGATAAAGTGATTGTGTGATATAATAGATAGAAAAAGTCTAATGCCCTATACCTTATATAAATAGTTGGGCCATAGGTGATAAAACCAACTTCAGTTACCCTAAATCTAGATGAAAGGTCACTTGCCTATGCTTAAGGGAGGGTAGATGGTTTGTTGGAAAATATATGAAAACTTTCTTTCCCCACATATAGGATGATTCTTCATATTCTGTGTGATCACACTGTTCCACTCATTCTAGGTAGGCCATTATTGGACACTGCTGGTACTCTCATGGATGTATCAAAGGGTAAGATACACCTTTGGGCTGGTTAGGATCAAGAAGGTTTTCAAGTATATAAAGAGTCTCTACTTTAGGTGAGTTGAAGGTTGATAGATATTGCTAATGAGGTTTTTAGAGATGATATTAGAAGTGAAAATCACTACCCCTTGGATGATTTAATCATTGAATCTATTAGTGAAAATGTTCAAGATTATTTTTGAGTTAGAATACACAAAGGAGCATTAATGTTTTGGAGGAATTGAAAACCATATTAGGAAATAAATTTACAAAAACCATGAATTGATCCTTTCCACTCTATGTTTTCTTGCATATATATTTTCTTAAACTATTCAGGATCCTTCACCAGCCCATGTTCACATACCTGATGTTGCTTCATGTTATGAAACAACTGAGGGAAGTCATTATAATTATAGTACCTTGACTAATGAAAGTTAAAGTGTTAGAGGTGTGGATAAGTCTAGAGTCAACCTTATTCATCCTAAAGAAAAAGTTGAGACTTCTGAATATGTTAAGAATGAGTTGGAGGAGTTTCATGAATTATTTTCAAGCAAGGATAATAGGTCATACCTTGATTCTTTATACCAACTGGATGATCAAATTATTGTATACATGTTTGAGATATTTTTAGAACAAATTTATTCATCTTCCCAAACCGGACCTAAGGAAGTTCCATATGAAATTCACTGTGTTGCTAATAGTGACCCACCATCACCAACAATTGTTTTTTGTTCTAAAACTGTTAATGAAATAAGTGTGGGGGATAATTTGATAGATCCCTTTCAGGATGTGCCTCATCAGCATAATTTTTCTTGTGAGATTTTCAATACTCTACTATATTATTAGAGCGATTTTCGGAGTTTTGAAGAAACTGGTGGAAGGAGGTTTAGTCATTAATTTCTCGAATATTTGAAAAGCCTTTATCACATTGTTGAGTTGCATGAGGTGTTATGTCAACTTACTGAACTGTAAAAAAGAAACACTAAGGGGTCAAGTGCAACTAAATCATACACATTGAATGATCTTTGAATTTTTTTTATATAAATAAAGGCTAGATAGTGAATTTAAACCTAGCACTACATGGGAGGAAACCAATAATTTTCCTTGTTTTCTACTTTTAATTATCTCTATGAATAAATGATCCTTTCATGGTGTTGTGTTTATCTCCTTAGTGAAACATAATTTTTAAATTTAATTAATAGATTTTTTTCTTGAATGATTATTTTTTATCATTTGTTTTCAATTATCATGTGGTTTGATGGTCCTGGTTGGTTTTAAGAAATTTTTTTCCAGTGGTAGACTCATTTTAAACATTCATGCTGGATGGAAGCATATCGTTGAAGAACACTGGATAACTCTCCCTAACTCATGATTCGGTTTCATTTCATTTCAAGAATTAATTTTTGAATTATAATGTTAAATTATTTTATCTTTTAGGTACTTAAATGGTGGAACCACAGTTCCTTTAGAAATAAAACATGGTGAGGTTAAATAATGAATTGGAAAATTCCACATTCAAGGAAGTACTATTTTTAATTCTACATTTATTTTCAATCCGCTAATTAATATTTATTGATGCTTGATGCATAGTGTGGTAGAGTCCCCCTATTCATTTTTAAATTATGAATATGTTTCCCACACTGGGTGTTAGTTTCTTCAATCTAGGGAGTTGAAAATTTTAATGAACTGCATTGTAAAACCTACTTGAAACCTTTTTTATCCTGGATTATGCTACTGTTGTAATTAATTTAATATCATGCTACTTCCTGAACTACTTTGAGATATCATTTGTCTTATTTTAAAATTGAAGGCATGAAATTTTCAAAATAAAATGTACTTGTTCGCTGGTATTGGTTGGTGAGTTTATTGTTTATATGTTTCTATTTATTCCCTTTTCTTTTTGTGTGTGGAAAACAGAATTTATATCTTCATTACAGCTGCTTAACATTCTTTTCATGATAAATTTCCAATATATTTTGAAATAAGATGTATCCCACCTTGATAAATAATAATGGGGACAAGGTAGAGTTTTAGGTGTGGGGATAGGGGAAATTTTACCATTTCAAAATTTCCCCCAATTTTTTTTAAAAAATCGGTAAATTTTTTTTCTTCAAAAATTTTAAAAATACATGAAAAAATCTATAAATTCCATTCACATCATGAGTTTTATTGGATTCCATTCTACACATCATTTATATCCTACCAAGAGGATATCTACTTGCTGGTAGTTAAGTGTTGAAATGATTCTAAAACTATTAGGGATAATTGATTTCTGGGTGAGTGCTCACCGTCTTAATTGATTTTCTATTTTGGAACATAGGAAGAGAGTGATATATGATATATTTTTATGGAATTAGGATTATGAATTTATGAATCTAGAAAGGTTAACTAGATTCATGGGGAATTATATTTAAATAAAAACAATAATTTAATTGAGCCTACTCAAATCATAATTTTTTAATGTCTTATGTAACTAGAGTAAAATGGGAAAAAAAGATCCCACAATTAGTCTTTGAGACATGTGAACTAGGTAAATTTTTGTTAATAAGTAAAAGAAAATTTCAATTTCAATAAGTTCTATGAATAGGGACTTTCAAATAAAATATAGAAGGAAAAAAATGTAATTTCCCCATCCAGAATGATCTCATTTAGGTGCAGTGAATTTGGAACCCAAATTAAGAAGGGAACAATTGACTTAATTAACGATCATTTGAGTTGCACCAATGAAGTGATTCAAAAAAATGGACTTATTTTTTTGACCCAAGGAGAACGTGAATCTTGATGGTGCCTTTGGTTAATGTTTTAATTTCACATTTATATAACATGTAATCACTACTAGAATTAGAATTTGAATTTTAATTGAAGTATGGCAGTTAGTGATTTCATATAGATGGAATGACATTCCTTACAGTGGATGAGTCTTTGTTTCCATTGACTTCCAGTGTGTTTTTTTTTGAAACTAGGCGTGACTAATTTTGAACACACCTTCGAGAAGCCAGACCCACTACTAGATTTAGTGCCTCTGATTTTAAATTCTATACATGCTTCATTTTTTTGTTCACTAAAAAATCTGTCATTATATTTTGAAAAGACAAAATCATACATTTGTTTGAGTAAAAACAAATATTTAAGTGTGGGGGAGTTTGATATGGATGTTTTTCATTACTTTTGGCCACATTATTTTTTATATTTAATTGAGATTTTAACATAAAAAAGATGTATTTTAAATAATAATATAAAATTATTGGGTTTTTGTTTATAACTTTTAAAACAATCCTTTGATTTTGTAAATCATATATCTCACGGATTAATTTAGTCATTTGGAATTATTTGTAAATTAATTAATTCATTGTGTTTTAACAATTATTTTTTATTATTTTGATTATATTTTTTATTCTTTTTTTATTATATTTTTTTGTTACATTTTTTTTTGTTTTTTTCAAAACAATTATTATAATTAATTATTTAATTAACTCCTTTGTAAATAAATAATTGTCCTCTTTTGGTTTTTATTTATTCTTTAAATAAGTAAATAAAGTTTAACAGTATTTATTATATTATTTAATCTTTTAATTGTTACCTAAGTTTTATTGAAATTAAATTAAATTATTTTATTAATTCAGTTAATTAATTAATTGGTTAATTAATTTAAATTATTAACTTTTAATACTTTTTGTTTTAAATTAATTACTAATAATTTATGAATTTAAATAAATCATTTATTATTTTTAACATTATTTTTATGTTGGTTTAATTTTTATTTTGTTTTAAATTTTATTTTTTATTTTAATTGTTTTATTTATTTTTTATAGGTGTTTTCGTGTTACCGATACCCCTCTCTCAGTGACTCAAGTCACCGATACCCTTTAAGTTACTTACACCACCTATCAATGATGGCGGTCACCGATACCATTCCTTCAACTCTCTATCTCACCATTGCATTATTTCCCTCTAAACCTACCGACACTGTTGCACTAGCACACCACTAACCAAATCCCCTTATCTATGACTCAAATGAGTCACCGACTCCACCTATCGGTGAATCAAGTAACCGATACACCAAGTCACCATCACTACCATCTATTCCAACCTACTGAAAACATCACACCATCCCACAAACATGACGTACCGACACTATTACACTTTCCCACCAGTGTCTCCCCAATCTCCTCGTATTCTCACCACCACCATATCATCTTACACCCATATAAACACAACATCATGACACCAGTAAACACAACAAAACAAATATAAGTAGCAACAGAAATGAACCATAGCAGAACAAATCAACAATCCAATAGAATCAAGCAACCAACATTGCAAATTATTTATTGTTGAATCATAGTAGAAAAACAATTGAGCAGTAATAATAGTAGATCAACTGAAGATTCAAAATTAATATTTTTTTTTATCAAGATCAAATGAAATTAAAACCTCACCAGATCTGGACCATCCTAGGGGTGCCTGTTCTAAGGCAAGAGCTCTTCTCCTCTCCCGGAACTGCCGATTCACCCTTCTTTCAAAGTCCCACTATTGTGGTGCCTCCCCTCCATCTAGCTTCCTCTACTGCCTCCTCCTTCCTCTCGCCATTATGTCATCATGACTAGACCCCCTACCATCTTTGTTTTAGTTTTTTTTTTCATTTCTGTTGTATATAATATAATATATAATATAATATAATAATATATAACATATAATATATATTATAATTCATATAATAATAACATATTTAATAACTAGTATAACTACTACCGTAAAAAGAGTTACATAATAAATATATTTATTTTTATTTACATATTAATATAGAATTATATTGGTTTTTTGTACATAATTAATTGATTACTTAATTTATATATATATAATAGTAATATATATATATATATATAAATATAATAATTATATGTATTTTAAATATTTTTTTAATTAATACATATAAAGTTTTAATATATAGTTACACACACACACACGGAGATATATATATATATATATATATATATATATATGATTATTTTGTTTTAACTGTTTGACACTGTATAAGTTTTTTCTATTCTTCACTAGGTGAGGTGATGGTGGGGACGTGGATTCATTTAGAGAACATAATATTCAGTTACTAACTAGGGAGAGGTTTCATTATGAAAGTGACACATGGAGGCAATGTAAGTGATCCTTGAGCTATGACACCAAAGGTGAGAATCATGAAGACTCTTGAAATAGGAGAGGTCGGAAAATAAATTTATAATTGATCTCAAGCACATGGGAGAAGACAATATAATACCACTAGGGGATTCCATTCAGTCTTGCGGATCCATAAGATCCTTCATCCCATACTCATCCATTCCTCCCGATCAACCATTAACATCTCCATTCATTGGGATATAGAGAACATAGCAGGCCGCCAACTGAGAAGGATTAGAGCATTAGAGTAAGAGTTAAGGAAGGATGTCATCTCCAAAGAGCAATTTTTTATTTTCTTTTTTCTTGTTTGCAATTTTTTTTCTATTTTTAGTATGTGTAGTTAAACTGCATTAGATTAATCAAGATGTATTGGATTGAAATTCATTTTATATTCTACTTTTAATTTTTGAAATTGATATGGTTCACATTGAGCTCTCCTATCTCATTTCATTCTTTATGAGCATAATTTTCTTTTCTATGATATGAACCGATAGGTGATGATAGTGAACAATTTTATTTTGAATTTTAAATGAAGAAATGAAAATGAAAAATCACAACTTTTTATTTTCCATTAGAAATAATTTTAATACCTATGTTTTTATTGAAAGACCATTTATGAGGAAATATTTAAGATCTATGTTGGTCTACTGAATCAAGATATATTTTGATGAAAACCCTTTTTTACAACTAATTCAATTGCAGTTAATTAGAGTTTGAATAGAAAATATTTTATTCAATTAATTATATTCCAACCCCCTTAATCTCATCCACTCTTTTTTGTTCCTTTTCATCCATTGTTATCACTACTTTCACTATTTCACAAATTCCATTTAAAAAATGCTTTTTACTTTTCAATTTCACTATTTACTTTAGTTTTTATTGTTATTATTTTTTATTGTTTTAGTTTTAGTTTGGTCTTACACACCTTATTACTTACCTGTGGTTTGACACCATTCTAACCAAAGTACTAGTGGTTTGTAGTTTTTATAGATTTTAAATTTGCGCATACTCAACGATGTGAATGACCATTAACCATGAAGTCAGAAAGGATAGTCATAGGCATTAATCTCTTACCATCCGTTGATTGTGGGTTCTATCCCCATGGCCTTTCTGGACATGCGGGTTGTCACCGAGAATGAATGTTGTTCTTTTTCTAAAACCATTTTAATAAAATTCCTATAAATTTCAAAAAAAAAATGATAGACATCCTTGAATTAAAATTAAACATAAAATAACCTTTTTACTAGGGTAATCAATAAATGTTTTAAAAGTATAGGAGTCTTATTTGAATATTATTACAATATCATTAATGATCCTACTGACCCTAAAGTTTATCAATTCCATGAAACATATGTCCATAAAAGTTTAATGATTTATTCCTAAATAATGTTTCGACTAAAAAAATAATTTCCATAAATTTCTCCCCAAATATCATTAAACAAGGTAGACTTCAATCACATAAAGCCTAAAAGGGGTTTTTATGACTTTTAAATTATGATAATTCTTATAGTCATAAATCCATGATGGTATCCCTAACACCTAAGTTAATGAAGACACATATTTTTTTAAATTTAACACAATCATTAGATTCTTCATAAATCCATTCACCGAAATACCATTGGTAAAAAAAATACTTCTACAATTTAATTCCTAAACCCTTATACATAAATACTTGATCATTTTTACTTCTAAATATATCTTTCCTTGGTCTAGGTCTTAACCTTTAGAAGATGGAATTGACTTATATAATCCCTTGGTTCCCCAAATATATAACACCAAACTATAAATTAATCCCTATGATGAAATTTAATTCATTTTCATCATAATTTTCATTTTTCATTTTGTCAATTAATTACTTTATTCCCTTAATTTTCACACATAAAACATTTTACAATTCCTTTGAGACACATTATTTTCAATCTAAGACACCTTAGGCTTAACCTAGGTTCATCAATATCATCATTTATTCAAATCTTTCATAAAGGTCTGTAAAGAAAATTTTAATTATACTAACCATATATCATAGGTGTGTCAAACCTGGTGTCTAGTAAGGATCACTGTTTTTCACCATGCGATGATCAATTCAATCCCAATGCATCATTTTCAATGTTTTTACCTCAAGGTACATCTGTTCTAGAACCACATCCACTTGCAGTATCCATATAATAATTTTTTCAAGGAAAAACACCATAACATATTGCTTACCAACATTTTATGTTATTATTATACACTTATACACATGGTCTTTCATAGGGTTATAATCCCTAATCTATGTGTAACAACTAATGTAATTTTAAAATTACTTATTTTCTTTTAGGAAATAAATAGTAAAATTCATTATAAATTTATAATGAAAAATTTGTATTTATAGAAATTATGGAATATAAAATAATTGAATAGAAACCTCACCAATGAGATTATAAATAAAATTTACATATCTTATAAGTGAAATTTTGAATTATTTATATCATGGAATAATTAAATAAATGTTTTGAAAATGAAAAATTATGTGTTGGTTTGTTTGGGAAAAATAAATTTATATTCCAAATTTTAAAATTTAAAAAATTATTTAAAATAAAATTTATCATTATGAAATAGATAAATAAATTAATATTTTGTTTTCAATAATTATAAGATAATTTAATGAGACCTTAATTAGTTTTTCAAAGTGTAAAAAATCAGTTATATTTTTTAAACCGGTATTTTTGTAATAGATGATGATTTTATTTAGAAATTAAATTGATCGTATTTAAAAAAATATTTTCATAAAATATAGACTTTCCAGAATTCTACATGTCAAAAAATTGTTATGATGAATTTTAGGGATCATTCTAAAATACATGATTTTTTGGTGAATAGTGAAATATGGTAATTTACGATATGCATACATTATAAGTTGAATACATAATTATTTGAGTCATTTATAATTTAATCAACATAATCTAAATATCCAATTAATTATTTTAATATATATTGATAATTATTAAACTATTCATATTATTGAGAAAAATAATAAACTAATGAATAAAATAATTCGAAAACACCCCACTTCTCCCCAAAAAATACCACCTCTCACTACCTCTTTATCCTCACACCTCCAAATACTTAAATATTATAATATTATACCCTATAATTTTCCCAAGACTATTCCCCACTTCAATAGCTGTTGGTCTCAACAAAATACCAAATCCAATATTTTTAATGAGTTTCTCAAGGGGAAGAAATCAAGAGTAAAATACTTATTAATTTTGTTTTATTTTCTATTTAATTTATATTATTTTATTTTTATTTACTCATCTACACTCATCAAAGTTACATGTTAAATCCATTATCTTACATATAAAATAATGTTATTGTGGCAATGTAACATCTATCAGCAAACCTATCCCATTTTAATCTTATTCTAGAAAATTAAAGCATCATCCAAGATGTCTTGACTCACCGCCTTCATGGATGTCAAATTTTAATTTCCCATTAACAACTTAATGAATTTTCATAAAACCATTATTATGGTTGGAATATATGTTAATATTTATATTATAAATTGATTAATTGTCTGGAAAAAATATATAGACATAACATTAAAGAAAATAAAACTAGTCTATGATGGCAGAAAAAACGTGAAAAAATAAACCAAACCATTCTTAATAATGTTTTATCTAATGAATGATAATAATATAAGAAAACAAAATGATATATAGTATCATTTAAAATTATGGAAATATATTAATTTAATTTCATCACACTTCTGTAGTTTTTCTTCCATTCGAGACGGAAATCCATAATGAACCAACAATGAAAACCAAGAAATAAATGCACTTGAAATAATGAAAATAAGAAAATATTATTAATAAATGGGTGGAAATATTTTATAAAAAGATCATATACGGTATTATAAGTATAAATATACTTATTAAATAAATTTATAACACTCATTAAACCATTATACAAGATATTCTAACATATTTTATGGGATTCTAGAATGAGGTATGAGAATCTTCTTTAAAATCCTCTTTTATATTTCTATTTTTTACAAAATTCAAAAGGAATGTTTTTATGATGAAAATATTCATTTTTTGAAATTATTTTATAGTTATTTTAATTTTTTTGTTATTAAATTTGGGTCTGTACATCCCTCTAATTAATTAGGTATATTTATGTCCAACATTGACATTTGTAGTTATTCCAGGTGTAACTACAATGGTTCCATCATAAGGTAGCCGTGATGATTAAAAATCATAAGGTATTAAAATGGTATTAATAATTTGTAATTATGGTAAAAAAATTATTCCACAATTTACCTAAATGTTTTTTTATGTTTTCAAATTTTTATGAAAACCTCATGTTCTCACAAAGTAGTTATATGTAACTTTTTACGGTGAGAATTTTATCCTTCACGTGTTTGTAATTATTCATTGACTAATGGTTTTATTTCATTATTTTTATTTTCCATACTTTTATTTTTGTGCTCATCCTATATTTAAAAAAAATTCAAATGTTTTAAGTATTGGTAAAGGAAGAGAAGAAGCCAAGGTGATTGTTGTGATGAATTTTAATGAAAATAATTAAAGTTTTATTAAAAACTTTTATATTATGAAATAAATGGAAAATATTTTAGTAGTGTCCAATATATATTATTATGGGTTTTTATATATGAATTATGACCTAATTATTTAAAACTATAAAAAATATTTGGTAATCTAAAAAGTGTATTCTAGTTTAATTAACTATATTATTTAATGAATAAGGCATGAGAATTATAGTTGGTATTAGAGAGAAGATTAGATAACTTTAGGGATTAAAATGATATTAATAGAATACCTTAAATTATTTTTACCATATGGTTGTTTTGAAATGATATAAAATTTTAAGATTACCATGTTACATCATCTAAGATATGTCTGCTCAGAATTTGTTTCCATAGAATAAATAGGGAAACTAATATAAGAAGGTACCAAGAGAATGATATGTTTCCGAATACAAAACCTGAAATGGTGGGAATTGTAACTCAAATGTTTTTTTATAATAATATATTAGTCATCACATGCCATAAATTGTGGTGGAATTAAAGCAATTGAACATCCATAGCTACCATAAAGGATCAAGAAAATAGTGGAACATTTGAAGAGGAAACAACCTCATTCTTTTTATGGATATTCTGAACCACTAGTGTATGAAGGGTGGATTGAATCCCTTGAAAATATATTCAATGTAAAGGGGTGCTCAAATAATAAAAATTTTAGTCTGAACATTTATTTTTTTGAAGGAGGATCCATCCAGTGGTGGTCAATGGTTAAGAATATTAGGGAAATAGATGAAATCGATTCCTAGAAATAGGATGAATTTAAAAATATTTTACTTGATTTTTTTTCTTAAGGTGGTTTGAAATTGAATGGAAAAATAATTCCTTGAATCAAAAAAATAGGAAGATTTTTTGGTGATGTATGAAGAAAAATTCATTCAATTTGAAAGGTACAATGAAAATATTATTCGGGATATAAATAGAAAAATCAATCAATTTTACTCAAGATTGAAGATAATATACCAAATTGAATTGAATTATCATGAATTAAAATGTTATTAAGAATATTTTAAATGCGAATAGAGGGTATAAATGAAGTTTTATGATAATAAAATGTACTTTGAAAAAAATAATAAGAAAATTTCAACATGGAAAACAATGGGTAATAATCAATCAATTAAATCAAAATGTAAGAAAGTATAATTTCCAATTTGTGGAAGCTTTTGTAACAAACCCTCGGGAATTAATTAACAAATAGTGGAAATTTTTCCAATGTGATAAGTTTGGAAACATGGACCAATATTTAAATGAAAATGATCATACATTTTATTCTGATAAGAAAACTAAAAATTGTTTTAAATGTGGTGGTATGGGGCATTATACACATAGAGGCCCAAAGAAGGATCTTAATGATGGGAAGTAGCCCAAATATAAAAATAAATGAGTAGTGAAATATTTTACGACTAATTCAGTAGATTTTGGTACATACAATGAAATGGTATTAGGTATATTGTTTGTTTACTCATATTTTTCTGTTGTCTTGTTTGATATAGGGTCTGCAAATTCCTTTATTTTTGAGAAACTTTCTAGTAAATTGGAAAATTCACCTCATAAAATGAAACCAGATCATATGGTAAAACCACCAAGGGTAAATATTAAGGAAAAAATGAATTATAATAGTATTCTTATTGTTGTCTATGGAATGAAATTACCTACAATATTGGTTGTTTTTTCCATTACTAGAGTTTTATATTATTATCAGTATGGATTGGATTTCTCTTTATCATTCTAAGATTGATTTTAGAGATAAAAAATTAATTTCTTAGAAATAGTTTCAGTTTTTATAAAATAATGTATCCATTCCATTGATAACATATCATAAAGTAGAGAAACTGTTAATACATGGAAATTATAGTTATCTTTCACAAAGTTTTAAAAATAAGGTAACTTTTGAGATTAATGATGTTCTTGTGGTAAATGAATACCTGGATGGTTTTCATGATGAGTTGCCCAGTGTTATACTGGACGGGGGAAGTTGAGTTTAATATTAAATTATTTTTTGATGCCATACCAATTTCAAGACCCCATTATCGAATGGCTCAAGTAGAACTTCTAGAATTGGAAAAGCAATTATAGGAGTCTCTTAATAAGGGCATTATTCATACTAGCACTTGGACATGGGGTGATCCTCTTTCGTTCATTAAAAATAAATACAATTCCACAATAATTTTTATTGATTATAGATATTTGAATAACATTACTATTAAGAATAAGTATCCATTTGCTCATATTGATGAATTGTTTGATCAGATCCATAGAGATCAATATTTTTCAAATTGCGAATTGATATCCATGTACCATCATATGAATTTTAAGTATTTTGAAATCCCAAAAAAATTATTCTTAAATAGATATGGGCATTATGAGATTTTCATTATTCCATTTGGATTGAAAAATGATCCTTATATATTCATAGGTCTTATGAATATAATCTTACATTAATATTTGGATGAGTCTGTTTTTGTTTTTATTAACGATAATTTGGTTGATTAAAAATTATATTAGGATCATGAAACAAATATAATTATATTTCTACAAACACTTAATGAAAATAAGTTATACAGAAAATTTTGAACATGTGATTTTTGGGTTCAACATATTTATTTTCATGGGAAAATTGTAAATAATTATGGTATGAAAGTTAATCCAACCCAAAAAAGTTGTTAATGAATTTAAAGACCAAAAAATGCTACTGATATTCATAGTATTCTTTAATTATTAGGCTATTACCATTGGATTGTTAATTTTTTCATAGTTATCTAGACCTCTAAATTAGATATCACACAAATGGGTTAAATTTATTTGGATAGAAGAATGCGATGTTCGTTTTAAGGTACTGAAAAGAAGTTTGGTTAGTTATATGGTTTTGGATAGGCCTTCTATTAATGGATAGTTTTTCATGTGTCGTAATTTTTAATTAAAGGGACTTGGTTGGGTTTTAAGGAAGAATTATCAGGTAATTTTTTATGCTTCAAGACAACTGAATCCTAATGAGATAAATTATCCCACACTTGATCTAGAGTTAGCATATGTGTTTTTTATTTTTAAAAATTGGAAACGTAATTTATATGGAGAAAAATGTGAAATATACACTGACCATAAAATTTTAATGTATATATTCACTCATAAGGAATTAAATATGTGGAAGTGAAGATGTATTGAACTATTAAAGGATTACGATTGAACAATCTATTACCATATATGAAAATAAACAAAGTGTTGGATGAATTGAGTTGAAAACATTCTACATCATTAATCATGTTATGTATGTAACATGAACATTTGATTAATTATTTGATAAATCTTGTATTGGAAGATGTGGGATTAGGAAATTTCCTCTTTTGAAACTCGTGTTAGTACAACCATCTCTATCAGAAGAATTAAGAAAGTACATAATGAAGACAATGAGTTATAGAAAAAGATAGAATTTGTTAAAAGTGTATGTTTCCAAACATTATCATTGTTTAAATTTGGGTTTTAATATTTGGGAAAAGATTATGTGTTAATTCTAAAGGGGATTCATTATCCTTCTCTAGTTCTAGAGTGGAAATAAAAAAATATATCCATGGATTTCACAGTGGGATGAACAGATAAATTTCTAGTTAATAATGAGATTTGATTTATTATTTTTAGACTGTCTAAATATACATATTTTCTTCCTATTCAAGATACTATGTATTTAGATTCTATTTATTGATTGTACCTCAAATAGATAGTCAGGTTACATAGAATTCCTCTCTCTATTGTATCTGAATGTGATCCCAAGTTTACTTCAATATTTTGGAAAAGCATTAAAAAGTTGTTGAAAAAAAAAATTCAATTTTAGCATAAACATTTATACCTAATATGATAGAAATAATGAGCAAACAATTCATACCATGGAATACATTCTATGTTCTTGTTCAATGGATTACCTTGGAAATTAGTATCAATATAATCCTTTAGTTGAGATTTTATACAAAATATTTTAATTCCAGTATATAGATGGAACATTTTGAGAAATTATTTGGAAAGTGATTTCAAACTACATCATTTTGGGATGTAGTTAAGGAAAGTAATTTAATGGGAACCAAATTAGTGGATGGAGTTGCTGAGAAGGTAAAGATGATCCAAAAATATATGATGACAGCTCAGAGTAGGGAGAAAAGTTATATCGATAACCAGAGGAGGGATATTTAGTTTGAGGTAGGTGATCATGTCTATCTAAAAGTTTCTCCATGGAAATGTGTGATGCATTTTGGTAATAAGTGGAAGTTGAGTGCACTTTTCATTAGACCCTATAAAATCTTATATGATGATGGATCAGTTTCCTACTGAGTGGATTTAACTCAATTTCTATCTCAAGTTCATAATGTTTTTCCTGTTTCAATATTAAGAAAGTATGTTCCAGTTTCTTATCATGTTATGATCCTTGAGATCGTTCAGTTTTAAGGTAACATTTCATATGAGGAAAATCCTATTTAGATTCTTGACCATGGAGAGTAAGTATTGAGGAATAAGGTACATCATCAAGTTAGGGTTTCATGGAGAAACCATAGTGTTAATGAAGCAACATGGGTATCTGAAAATTCAATAAGGAAATGTTGTTCTCAATTGTTTAATAAGTAAATAAAAATTACAAGGACACAATTTACATAAGGTTGGGATAATGTAACAACCCAGGTACAAATAAAATAATTTTTTTTCATTATGTAAAAAATAGTTGAATTTTATATATTTGTATAAAGAAAAAAGTTGTATTTATAGATATTAAGGAATATATAATAAAATAATAATAACCTCACCTATGAGAGTATAAATAAACTTTATGTATATTATAAGGGAAAATATGATATATTTATATAATGTATAATGTAAATAAATGTTTTTAAAATGATAAATTAATTGATGGTATTTTTGGGAAGCATAATTTTTTTTTACAATTTTATTATTAGTATAATTATTTTAAAAAAATTAATCTTCATAAAATATATTCTGAAATTAATATTTATTTTTTCTTATGATTATAAGATAATTTTTTGATACCTTAATTAATTTATCAATGTATTAAAAAACTAGTTATAATTTTAAAATTAGTAATTTTTTTAATAAATGATTATTATAATTTAATATTAAATTTATAATATTTATGTAACACCCCAGGTAAATAATGAATATGAAATTTTCATATTTATCCATATTTGTGATTAAAATATTAATATTACTTTAAAGGGAATGCTATGCTCGATGACGTACCCAATACGCGACAACAAGTTTCTTTGAAATCATACGTTGCACTCTAATAATAAAATAAAATTATTTTAAATGGTATTTAACACCTAGCCATTGTAATGGTGGGAAATAATGGATCTAACTAAAAAATGATTATATATGTTTGTAAAATATTTTTACTTTTATCCAATAAATGTTAGAGGTGTAAAATACAAATGAATCCAATTTTAAGCATAAATCTTCTAATATTCTTTAAAATGTCAATTATCCGCCTTTTGATGGAGAACCATTTTTAAATATAATTTTGACACTTTTATATGTTGTATTTGAAAAAATAAAATCCTTCTTTAGAATCTGGACATCAAAATTTACTTTGTGTAAATTTTTGTTATTTTTCCGATAAAGATCATTTTTAGTGAAAATGATGCATTTTAATTAAAAACCTCCTTTTAATCTGATTTATTTATATGGATAGATTATATTATTAATTGACATTAATGTGTATTTAGAATATATTTTTACCATTTAATCCAATGGTGGTCATTGGAATTAATTTCACTTTGAAATTGGACTTAAACTAGTGTTAATCTTTTAATAGATATTGTTTCTTAAAAACACGCTATTTGTTTTGACAGCGGGAATTAATTATTAAATTAATTAATGGAAATTATATGTTATGAATTTTGTAAAATAGACTTAATTTTTGAATTCGGAATATCAAATATAGCTTAGGGTGAATTTTTGTTATTTTTCTGAAAAACATCAATTTTTTATGAATAGTGAAACCACTAAGTGGTAGTTAAAGAAACTGATTTTTCGTTTAAATGAAACTTTACCACTTCTGTGATTTGATTTTAAAAAATCAAAAATAAATGGTTGTCATTTGTAAGTAAAATGTGGTTCAATGAGATTAAAATAATTTTTTGGTGAATAGTAACTTTTAAGTTTTATTAATCGCGATTAAAGGTAATTAGTGTAATTTAAGGTAAAGATAATGTTATAATATTATAAAATGACCTTGACACATGTCCTACCCTTATTTGATGAGTAATGTCCGACCAAGAAAATCCATGGGTCAACTTGGGGACCCCATGGAGCCACTTTGGTTGGAAAATGACATTAATAACTTTTTATTTAAAGTTAAAATTAAAATGTCACAAACATGTATTGTTTCACTAAAAAACTTTTTACATGGGGTTATACAAGTCATATTTTTGACTATAAATATTCCTTAGAAAGATAAAATGATTTCATACATCATTATATTTTTTTTATAATTTTTAGACATTAAATAAATTAATTTATTTATGACACCATGATGATGCAGTGATTACCTCATAAATGAATGATTTAAATAAAATGAGAAGATATGGTAAAATCTAAGTCTTAAAATTGTCAAAAACCTATTGGATGGGTTTATTTCTAAACCTTATCACCTTATCCTCGAAACATATACTTTTGGTACCTTTAAAATCCTAAAATCATTTTATAATAATGTAATATTTTATAACTTTACAAGAGTGCCCCTCCTCTTCTCTTATAAAAGGCCCCCACATCTACCACCTTACCCACACCTCTCAAGCATTTGGATCATCCAAAACCTGACCATTTAATCTCTGCACATCCCTATCTTCATCATTGAAGCCTCAACTTTGGACGAATCTCTTCAAGAAACCCTTTTGGTTCAAACCAAGAGGAGTAACCCGATTTAAAGGTAATGTCTTCACTTGTGTTCTTTTGTTTTATTTTGCTTCTCCAAACCCCTAAAATCTTTTTATTCCTTTATTTTTTTAACAACACCAGTATCTTCAGTATAATAGGATGTTGTTATGTGAATTATTCGAGCTAAACTTACACACAACTCCGTCTAATGGTTAAAGAAAATACTGTTTCTGTGGATGGGGAATTACTGCCTCACGAAATGATGATTGTTAAATATTATCTTAACCCCTTTCATGGTGGCCATTTTGATGTCACTATATTTTATATATGATATATATGGTATTTATGTTTTTAATATACTTCTTAATTTTATATTTAAAACATACCTTTATGCTTTGCATGTTGTGCAAATGCGATAATTTCATACGAGGAAATGTGGACTACCGCCCCCTCAAGTGACGTGACTCATTCATGAAATACATGGAATGTATAAAGAATGAAATTAATTAAATTATTTGAACTATAAAACATATATATTATAATTTAATTATAATATATATATATATCTCAATAATTTTTAATTCCATTAATATGACAAAGAAATGAAAGTAGCGTTCACGCGTACGTACGACCTACTGTCTCCATGAACGGTGCATTTCATTTATTTTTATCTCCAAATGTTATGGAATAGTATTAAATTAATATTTACTGGATATATATGATATTTAAATCATTAATACTATTCTGGAGATGATTTACTTATAACTACATGAAAAATCATTTTCAAACAAGTTCATTTTTGACTCATGTACCAAACATCGACAAAAATGTCTGATATGAACTCACATTATTAACCAATTATTATAACATTATAATATATGATATGAACTGAATAATAATATTTAAAGTAGGACCTTAGAAAATTATAAATTTACCAACCTTTATTATTCATGAATATAAAGAAACGGACAAGACAAGTCGGACTTGAGGTAAGGGATCCAACCCCTCTCTTTCTTTTTAATTACACTCTTTTATGTTATTCCTTTTAAGCTCATACTTCATATGATTGGGATGTTATTTTATATTAGTCTTACTATAATTTTTATTTTCATATGATTAGAGACCCTATTTTCTCTCATTAATCAATTTTGGATGTTTTGAGTGGCACCGTTTGGCTGTCGAATTTTCGTAAGAGATCCAACATCTCTCTTTCTTTTTAAGTACTCCCCTTTATGTCACTTATTTCAAGCTCCTCTTTGTTATGTTGGGGGATGTTATTTTATATTTATATTGCTTTATATTTTATTTTAATATGATTAGAGACCCTATTTTATCTCATCAATCCATTTTTGGATGTTTTAAGTGGTGCCGTTAGGCTGCCAGGTTTTCGTAAGGGATTTTTCATCTCACTTTTATTCCCATGAGATTTATGCTACATTTTCCACCATTTACTTTGAGTGGTTTATGTACTGCCCACTATTATACTCCTTGTGTAATATAATTTCATTTATCGGTATTTACATATTCATTGTATGACCCTTCTTCAATGGGGTGTACGTTTCGAAAGTTACCCAAGTCGGTAAGGGAACCTTTCACCCTCCTCTTTTTAAAAGACTTATTTTGTTATGCCTTTTAATTCACATAATATTATGTTGGGATATGTTCTTATTTATCCTTATTAATGTAAATTTTATTTCCAAGTTATGGGATACCCTTTTTATCTCTCATCAACTCATTTTCTGAATTTTGAAGTGACACCGTTAGGCTGTCGAATTTTACCAAGGGAACTTTTTAACCCAATTTAGATTTCTTTGGGTTCAACATGTAGTTATTGAATATGTCATCCTTTGAATATGTGTGAATGAACTTTTATTGTTTTACACTTAATATTGACTTAGATTGGGTGTATTTATATTTGTAACACATAATTTTGAGATTGATTTATCCTTAATTTAAGGATACCTTCTTTATAGGGGATTTCATCTCATTCTACATTTCTATTGAGAGTTCATTGTTGTTATGCACAAATTCACTCTCATATGGTGTATATACTGTATTTTGGAATATTATATCATGAATCCATTTATTCTCATGATATTATAATGTCCTGATTAAATTTTATTCCCCAATTATTGTATTCAAGTGTCTCTAATTTTTTTGTAAAAACCCTTTAACCAAAATATCGCTTTAAATGTTTTAATGATTTGTTCTTATTAATATCCATGTTTTCAAAATGGTTTTAAGGATTTATTTATATGGATATTAATGGTTTAAAATTTTAAAAGATTCAAGGTGGTATGAGAGATTTTGATTCAAAAAGTTCTTTATTAAATGTTTTAAATGGTATTGAAAATGGTTTTTTAATGGATTCATTATTTCAATATCTTAAAATGTTATACTGTGATTGAAATGTGGAAATGTTATGTTTTCTTTATGCATGTTTTATGTGATATGTTTATGTTATGGTTCTTGGGCATTGTTATGAAAACGGGTGGTTCCGTGATAAACTAAGGGCGGGTGAGCCCGATATAGCTCTCCAATGCATTGGGTAACGTGAAGGAGTTAAATGTTAAGGTTTCTCTGAATAGATTTCGGGAATATACTGTGATCGGTATTCCAAACGTAACCATGATGGTTACTCCCTACATAATAATGTTATGAATGCCTCAAGTTAACTTTATGTATTATGATCTCTAGGAGTTATTCGTAAATCTTATGATTTCTTGAGGTATTTTAAATTGCTTAGGGTTTATGAGTAAAGTATGATTTCATTGATTCTTATGTATAAATGGACTAATGTTTTCTTTCCGTATTGTTATAACCCTTACTGAGCTTTTTATGCTCATCCCAAGTTTTTTTGAAATGTTTTCCACAGGACATAAAGATGAATAGGGTCAAGGATGGGATCAAGGAAACGTTAGGCTGCCTAAAACAAGGAACTAGACATGACTCTTATGTTCAAGAGTTTTTATTTTGATAAAAAATGGAAGCTGAGTAGATGTGTCTACTTTGTAATCTTTGAGATGTAATAGTTATGTCCTAATTCTCTAAAACTCTAAACGTGAAAAGATCCTCAATGTGAATTATTCATTTAATTCAATAATAAGTAATGTTTAAGGCCGGGTCCTTATAGTTGGTATCAAAGGTCAGTTTAGATAACTTTAGAGGTTAGGGTATTCTGTAAGCATAAGTGACATTACCATAATGGCTAGGATTTTAGAAAGAGTCATAGTTTTTAGATAAAGTGAATGAGTATGTATATCTTAGTGTTTATCTTCCTCATTAGTACATGATGATTTTGTTGATATACTCACACTGAACTTTTTGGTTTTATTAAATGGATGGATCTAGCAGGCACCAAAGTGACAATGGGTTTGAAGGAAACTATGGTGGTTCTCTGATTAAGATACTGGATGAAATGGGGGATTCAATGAGAAATCTCGTGGTTATTCTAAACCAACTATCAGGAGTCATGATCAACCACTTGAACCTTGGTGAGTTATCTAATGCATCTTGTACGAGAGAACCAACTCGACGTGGACGTTTAGGTAATAATTATAAAGGTAACCATTAGGGTTTATATGATCATTACTTTTGAGGTAATTATGGGTTACTATATGTTATGATGGAATATGAACGACATGAGATAAAACTGAGGTTAAATTATGTTATGGTTAATTTTGAATATTTTATCACTTTTTGGGGAATGTTATAAGAATTATGTAGTTTTGAAAAAAGGACAACATGTAGACCGTGTGACAACCTGTCGCATCTGACGAAGCTATGAGAATAGAACCCACAACTAAAGTGTGACTGGTATTTATCGCCTACCACTGGACTACTTGAAGTCCCTTGTTAGTTTGACTAATTCTTTTAGTTAGATGATCTTATGAATCTAGAATAATTTTATTTTCAGTTATCTATGGAAATTATTAACCTATCATGGAGGATATGTGATTAAGTTAATTACTTTTCAGTATGAGACTTTAAGAGCAACTAATGTTATTTGGAGATAAATGTTAATTTGTACCTTGGAAGACTATGTTATTAAATCCTTCAAATATTTGGGTTTCAATCTTAGTTTGGTTTACTTTGAATAATTTTATGGACAAATTATTTATCGAATTCTCTTCGTTGAACTTTGGGTTTTGTTGGACAAATTTTGGAGATTAAGAATATATTTTCCTTTTATAAAGGATTATCCTTTTGTGGATTATCTGATCTTGTTCTAACAATTTTGGTTTTGGTTATGGTCTAAAGACATGGGAAATATATAGTTCTCTTTTTTGGATTAGGTGATTCTAAATAAGTTGATTATATCGCTCTTAATGTGAACAAGTCATCCTAAATACTCATCATTTGGAGAAAGTATGAGTTTGTGTTAGAAATCTAGTAAAAGATGAAAGCCTACATGACAAGTAAGTATGTTCCCTTATGATTTAGTTAAGCTCATAAATAAATTCCTCAATGAGAAGTAACTTAAAACAAAAATATTTTATGTTAACTTTTCCAACTAGGGAATCAAATATCGTTTAACCCATCACAAGTTTGTGATTTTCTGGTGGTTAACTTTCTCCTAATCATGTTTTCTATCACTCTCCATCAGAACATGACCCTTTGTTTTTTCTTCCATATCCATGTTTTCCTTCATAGAATCCTAGTATGGGTTAACACGGGTGACCTTTGTACTTCTCTTTCTTTATTTAAAAGTGATAGTTTTACTGACTCTCGTTCCGATGTGAGATTTTCAAAGAAGTTTCTGAGCCCAATTTTAAAATTGCAAGGATGCAATTCCCAAAAGGGTGGAAGGATGTAACACCCCAGGTAAATAAAGAATATGAAATTTTCATATTTATCCATATTTGTGAATAAAATATTAATATTACTTCAAAGGGAATGCTATTCTCGATGGCGTACCCAATACGCGACAATAAGTTTCTTTGAAATCTTACATTGCACTCTAATAATAAAATAATATTATTTTAAATGGTAGTTAATTACTAGCCATTGTAATGATGGGAAAGAATGGAACTAACTACAAAATGATTATATATGTTTGTCAAATATTTTTACGTTTATCCAATAAATGTTAGAGGCGTAAAATGCAAATGAATCCAATTTTAAGCATAAATCTTCTAATATTCTTTAAAATGTCGATTAACCTCCTTTTGATGGGGAACCCTTTTTAAATATACATTTCACAATTTTATATGTTGTATTTGAAAAAATAAAATCCTTCTTTAGAATCTGGACATCAGAATTTACTTTGTGTAAATTTTTGTTAATTTTCCTATAAAGATCATTTTTAGTGAAAATGTTGCATTTTAATTCAAAAACTCATTTTAATCTGATTTATTTATATGGATATATGATATTTTTAATTGAGATTAAAGTTTATTTAGAATATATTTATTCCATTTAATCCAATGGTGGTCATTGAAATTAATTTCACTTTGAAATTGGCCTTAAACTATTGTTAATCTTTTAATAGATATTGTTTCTTAAAAACATGGTATTTGTTTTGACAGCGGGAATTAATTATTAAATTAATTAATGACAATTTTATGTTTTGAATTTTTTAAAATAGATATTATTTTTGAATTCAGAATATCAAATATAGCTTAGTGTGATATTTTGGTATTTTTCTGAAAAACTTCAATTTTTGATGAATAGTGAAACCACTGAGTGGTAGTTAAAGAAACTGATTTTTTGTTTAAAAGAAACTTTACCACTTCTGTGATTTTATTTTCAAAAATCCAACATACATGGTTGTCATTATGAAGTAAAATGTGGTTCAATGAGATTAAAATAATTTTTTGGTGAATAGTAACTTTTAAGTTTTATTAATCACGATTAAAGGTAATTAGTGTAATTTAAGGTAAAGATAATGTTATAATAATATTAAATAACCTTGACACATGTCCTACCCTTATTGGATGAGTCATGGACATCCAATAAAATCCATGGGTCAACTTGGGGACCCCATGGAGCCACTTTGGTTGGAAAATGACATTAATAACTTTTTATTTAAAGTTAAAATTAAAATGTCACAAACATGTATTATTTTCCTAAAACAATTTTTACATGGGGTTATACAAGTCATATTTTTGACTATAAATATTCATTAGAAATATAAAAAGATTTTCTACATCATGATATTTGTTTTGTAATTTTTAGTCATTAAATAAATTAATTTATTTCCGACACCATGATGATGCAGTGATTACCTCAAAAATGAATGATTTAAATAAAATGAGAAGATAGGGTAAAATCTAAGTGTTACACTTGTAAAAAACCTATTGGATGGGTGTATTTCAAAACCTTATCAACTTAGCCTAGAAATATATACTTTTGGGACCTTTAAAACCCTAAAATCATTTTATAATAAAGTAATATTTTATAACTTTCCAAGAGTGCCCCTCCTCTTCTCTTATAAAAGGCCCCCACCTCTACCACCTTACCCACACGTATCAATCCTTTGTCTTGGCCAATCCCTGACCATTTCATCTCTCCACATCCCTATCTTCATCATTGAAGCCTCACCTTTGGCATAATTCTCTTCAAAAAACCCTTTTGGTTCAAACCAAGAGGAGTAACCCGATTTAAAGGTAATGTCTTCACTTGTGTTCTTTTGTATTATTTTGCTTCTAAAAACCCATAAACTCTTTTTATTCCATTATTTTGTAACAAAACCAGTATCTTTAATATTCTAGGATGTTTTTATGTGAATTATTCGAGCTACACTTACACACACCTCCGTCTAATGGTTAAAGAACATACTATTTCTGTGGATAGCGAATTACTGCCTCACGAAATGATGATTGTTCAATCTTCTCTTAACACCTTTCATGGTGGCCATTATGATGTCACTATATTTTATATATGATATATATGGTATTTATGTTTTCAATATGCTTCTGTATTATATATTTAAAACATAACTTTATGCTTTTCATGTTGTGCAAATGCGATAATTTCATTCGAGGAAGTGTGGACTACCGCCCCCTCAAGTGATGTGACTCGTTCATGCAATACCTGGAATGTATAAAGAATGAAATTAATGAATTTATGTGACCTATAAAACATATATATTATACTGGAATTATAATATATATATATCTTTCAATTATTTTTAATTCCATTATTATGAGAAAGAAATGAAAGTAGCGTTTATGCGTACGTACGACCTACCGTCTCCATAAACGGTGAATTTCATTTCTTTTTATCTCCAAATGTTATGGAATTGTATAAAATGAATATGTACTGGATATATATGATATTTAAATAATTAGTACTATTCTGTAGATGATTTACTTATAACTACATGGAAAATCATTTTCAAACAAGTTCATTTTTGACTCATGTACCAAACATCGACAAAAACGTCTAATATGAACTCACATTATTAACCAATTATTATAAAATTATAATATGTGATATGAACTGAATAATAATATTTAAAGGAGGACCTTAAGAAATTATAAATTGACCAAAGTTTATTATTCAGGAATATAATAAATGAACAAGAAAAGTCGGACTTGAGGTAAGGGATCCAACCCCTATCTTTCTTTTTAAGTACATTCTTTTATGCCATTCCTTTTAAGCTCATCCTTCTTATTATTGGGATGTTATTTTATACCACTCATACTGTAATTTTTATGTTCATATGATTAGAGACCCTATTTTCTCTCATCAATCCATTTTGGAAGTTTTGAGTGGCGCCGTTAGGCTGCCGAATTTTCCTAAGAGATCCAACCTCTCTCTTTCTTTTTAGGTACTCCCCTTTATGTCACTTCTTTCAAGATCCTATTTTTTATGTTGGGGAATGTTCTTTTATATTAATCTTTCTGTAAATTTTATTTTAATATGATGAGAGACCCTATATGATCTCACCAATCCATTTTTGGAAGTTTTAAGTGGCGCCTTTAGGCTGTCGAGTTTTCGTAAGGGACTTTTCATCTCACTTTTATTCCCATGAGATTTATGCTACATTTTCCACCATTTCCTTTGAGTGGTGTACGTACTGCCCACTATTATAGTCCTTGTGTAATATAATTTCATTTATGGGTATTTACATATTCATTTTATGAATCTTCTTTAATGGGGTGTACGTTTTGAAAGTTACCCAAGTCGGTAAGGGAACCTTTCACCCTCCTCTTTTTAAAAGACTTCTTTTGTTATGTATTTTAATTCACATACCATTATGTTGGGATATGTTCTTTTATATAATTATTGATTTAAATTTTATTTCCAAGTGATGAGATACCCTTTTTATCTCTCATCAACCCATTTTCTGAATTTTGAAGTGACGCTGTTAGACTGTCGAATTTTACCAAGGGAACTTTTTAACCCAATTTCGATTTCTTTGGGTTCAACATGTACTTATTGAATACGTCATCCTTTGAATATGTGTGAATGAACATTTATTTTTTTAAAATTAATATAAACTTATATTGGGTGTATTTATATTTGTCACATATAATTTTGAGATTGATTTATCCTTAATTTAAGGATACCTTCTTTATAAGGGATTTCATCTCATTTTACATTTCTATTGAGACTTTATTGTTGTTATGCACCAATTCACTCTCATATGGTGTATATAATGAATTTTGGAATATTATATCATGAATCCATTTATTCTCCTGATATTATAAAGTTCTGATTAAATGTTATTCCCCAATTATTGTATTCAAGTGTCTCTAATTTTGGTAAAAACCCTTTAACCAAAATATCGCTTTAAATGTTTTAATGATTTGTTCTTATTAATATCCATGTTTTCAAAATGGTTTTAAGGATTTATTTATATGGATATTAATGGTTTAAAATGTTAAAATCTTGAAGGTGGTATGTGTCACGACCCGTCCTTGGGGCCCGTGCCGTGACTACCCCAAGCCCGCCTTCCATAGGCCACGGGCTGGCGACTAGCACCAAGGCGTAAATCCCGGTAAAAAGAGAAGGCATTGCCTTGGTAAAGTAACAAGCACCACAGAGTAAGCAAGCGGAAAAAGTAAACACTAAGAAAAAACTGAGTACAACTGTAAGTGCGGAAAGTAAGTGGGCCAGTATACAAACCCAAACTGAAAGTAAAGTACAACTCGAAATGGAAAACAACAACTGAAAAGTAAAAGCCGCTACGCCGAGCTGTCCACTGGAAATCCCACCTAAAGGGTGGGTACAGATAGCTCCACTGCTCCTCGGGTCCCGCCGTCCGCTCCGAGTGCGTCCTGCCCAGTGGTCCTTCTCCAGGTACTGTCCTGCTCTACAAGCCTCAACCACGATCAACGCTATCCGTCGTCTACAACAAACACAACATAGTGCGGGCATAGCCCGTGCATGGGTGAGTATAAGCTACTCAGTAGGGACCCCGAGACCCCCGAAGGTCTCCCAAAATCCACAAAGGATAAACCAAAAAGGAAAGATACAATCACGAAGTAACAACTGACACTTATTAGGTATATTCCCATACATATACCTAAGTCATCAATTCCAATACGCTCCAACCTCCGAGCCCAAGTACAACACAGTCCACACAGGAAAGTATACGTATTCCACACAGGAAAGCAAACATAATCCACACAGGATAGCACAACACAATCCACACAGGAAAGTAAACAGGATTCAGCTCACACAGGTATACTTCTTTAAAAGATGATAGAGATGATCAATGATCCTTCTAAGTCGTCAGACTCACAAAGGATTGATAGGTACTAACCCCCGCAAAGACCCACACAGGATCGGACCCACACATGATCTGTAGGCGCTGGCTCACACAGAACCGTTGAGTGCTGACCCACATAGGATCGGACCCACACAGTATCGGTAGCACTGATCCACACAGGATCGCTGAGTGATGTAGTCATCGTCGTCGAATGCACTGAGGATCTCTGCATAGTCGTCGTCGCAGTTACAGAAGCAGTCGCAACCAGCTCTAGGGTTCCCGCACACAGCAAGCTCATTCAGGAGGGTCCGCTCCATGAGCCGAGAGGCTGATAAATCAACTGACACATAGCCCAGAGTTTATGTATCCAAAAGTTCTGTGTCGTCAATAGGAACTCAACGTCGCAGACGGCACGTCAATCGGATGCCCGGTCTGAGAGTTATTGGCATTTTCGTCCTAGGGGCCCGGTTGGTTTTTAAGGAAACACCAACCCTATCGCACCCCACCTGCATCCAAACCTCGGGCGGAGTATGCCAAAAGATCCGTCTCACTTAGAGTAAAAAAACAAAGTCGACGGCACGTCAATCAGACGTCCGTAGCTCAAGATATGAGCGTTTCCGCTTCTATGGCCCGATTGGTTTCGTGTACGAACCAACCCGGCCGAACTCAAAGTATTCCGAAACCTTGAGTGCGATTTATCGAAACGACCGTCTCGATCCAAAGATCGAATCGCCGCTAACGGAGCATCGTTTGGAGGTCTGCAGCCCGAGTTATGGGCATTTGAACCCAAACAGTCCGATAACAGGGGTTTCGGGCCTGGACCGACCCGGCCCGAGACCCCCCGGTTGGCCCGAACCGGGTCGACCCGCCCCGGTCCGGGTCGGCCCAGCCCGACGCGGCCCGACCCAGCTGTGTACGGCCCGGCCCGGCGCGGCCAGGCCCGGCTCGGCCCGGCCAGGGCGCGGCCCGGCCTGGCGGACCGGCTGGCCACAGCGCGCCCAGCGCGCTGCCGGCTCGGCCAGTGGCTGAGGCGTTTCAGCAAAGGGGGGGGGGTGCCTGCCCCCCGGTGTAACCGCGGCCCCCCATTTTTTGGGGGGCCCTTTGGATATCCAGCCGGGGGAATTTAATTCCCCCGGCTCCTTCCCTTCCGGCCGACCGACCTGAACAGCCGGTTCCTGCTCAACGGGACCGGCAATGGCCGATCCCCTTCCTGCTCCCACGCCGGTGGCCCGGCCCGGCCGCTGGTCACCTTGCTCTGCCGCGGCCTGGAATCGGCCGCATCCCTTGTCTTCCGGCGCGGTGCGACGGCACCGCGCCCCTCCGCCGCAGCCCCGCTCTAGCCGCGGCGTCTTCGGTTTTCTTCGACGTGGCGCGACAGCGTCACGTTCTTAAACATCTTTCCACGGTGCGGCGCGACGGTGCCACACATTTCCTTCTGCATTAATCCGCGTGGTGCGACGACACCAAGATCTTCCGTACCAACCACAAAGGAACCAACACGAAAATTAAGGAGGAGGGTTGGCAGTGTTTGTGCGGTCCGACCCCCTCACGTTATTCGATAACAAATGGTTTAAATCCACGAAGATCATCACGTTGGTATTCACGAATCAAATAAATAAATAAAACCCCTACCTCGGTTCAGGAATGGTGCACGACAATCAGGCTGTGGAAGACGAGCGTCACGGAGGTCGGGCATCGGGGAAAGAACGTCGATTCTGTTGTCGTCGAGGTGTGTTCGAAGAGGATACGTCGTTGGATGAAGACATCGCATTCTTCGGCGGAGGTGTTCCTCGTTGAAGAACAGTGTTCTTCGTCGGAGTCCGAGGTGTTCTTCATGTTCTTCATCGAGGTTGAAGAAGAAGAAGACTTCACGCTTCCCAATCCTCCCAAGGTGGCAAAAACTCTAACAATAATAAAATAAGACCAAGTCTTAATTTATTAACACAACCTAACCATTTGAATTTCAAGAGTTTGAAGATAAGTAACTCACCTTATTAATTATAACAAGTTGTCAAAAATTAATGAAAGTGAGTTAATGGGGAGTTAGGAAAGTGAAGGGTTAAGAGGAGTTAGGGAATTTGAAAAGGTGGGGGGGGGCTCATGTGGGCCCCACACTTTCAATTATCCACACATGGGAAGTTGGGTGGATGTGGGCCCCACCACGAACGTCCCATGGAAGAAAATAACCACATTGATATAATATATTAAATTGATTCAACAATTTTATTTACTTTTTAATTAAACCCCATTAATTAACTTCTTCACTCGCACAAACGCAACTACGGTAAAGGTTCCCTTAAGCGATTACCGGCGTTGCGAGTTCATCGGTGCCCTCAGAATTCAATTCCGAGCACCGGTCCAAAAGATAGAAATTCCCGCTCGTTCGTTCACTGAATGTACCCGAGCCAAACTTCAGAAATTGATTCCGGGAACACCGAGCCTCGGAATCAGGTGCCGTCAGAAACCACGCTCTTGTAAAATTCCAAAGAAAATTAAGAAAAAACTTCCTTGAATTTTACGGGTCTTTACATTACTCCCACCTCAGGGTTTTACGTCCCCATAAAGATACATCATAACTAGGGAAACAAATGTGGGTACTGAGCACGCATCTAAACCTCCCGCTCCCAAGTGCTCTCCTGGTGGTTCCCGTGCTTCCATCTGATGTGCACCAGAGGAATAGACCTTCCACGTAGGACCCGCTACTATCGATCCTCAATCTCCACTGGGACCTCTGAAAAAGTCTCCCCATCGTCAACGTCAAGCTCCTCATGGTCAATGATATGCGTCGGGTCATGCACGTATCTCCTCAGCTGAGACACGTGGAAAATGTTGTGCACCCGATGCAACTGAGGTGGTAGAGCCAGGTGATAAGCCACCTCACCAATCCTGCTGAGGACCTCGAAGTGTCCGATGAAGTGCGGAGATAACTTGCCACCTCAACCAAATCTCCGTAAACCACATCGAGGTGAGACACGCAAGAAGACATGGTCGCCATCCTCGAACTCTAGTGGCCTCTGCCTCCTGTCAGCGTATGAGTTCTACTGGTTCTGAGCTGTCCTCATCCGCTCCTGGATGACCTGGACCTTCTCTATCATGGCCCGGACCATCTCCGGTCCCACAAGTGCTGACTCCCCAGGGTCTGTCCAGCACAACGGAGATCTGCAAGGTCGGCCGTACAACGCCTCGTATGGTGCCATCCCGATGGTGGAGTGGTAGCTGTTGTTGTACGCGAACTCCACCAAGGGTAGGTGGTCCACCCAGCTACGACCAAAGTCGAGGACACATGGGCGGAGCATTTCCTCGAGAGTCTGAATGGTCCACTCCTTTTGACCATCCATCTGAGGGTGAAAGGCTCTGCTCAGACGTAGCTGCGTCCCGAACGCCTCATGCAACCCCTTCCAAAGCCGGGAAGTAAAGCGAGCATCTCGATCAGAGATGATAGATGATGGAACACCGTGAAGCCGAACAATCTCTTGAACGTAAAGTCATCCCAAGATCTCCACTGAGCCTTGCTCTCTAATGGGTAAGAAGTGAGCCGACTTGGTGAGTCGGTCGAAAATCACCCAAATGGAGTTGTGTCCTCTGGATGTACATGGAAGTCTAGTCACGAAGTCCATCGATATGTCGTCCCACTTCCACTCCGGAATCTCCAAGGGCTGTACCAAGCCTGCTGGTACCTGGTGCTCAGCCTTCACCTGCTGACAGGCGAGGCATAGAGAAACGAACTCTGCCACAACCTTCTTCATGCCCGACCACTAGTGCTGTCGCCTGAGATCCTGGTACATCTTCGCCACTCCAGGATGTACCGCCAAAGGAGAAGTGTGAAACTCTCTCAACACCTCCTCCCGTAAAGCGATTGGTACCATGGTACATCCTCTGAAAAGGATCTCGTGCTGTGCTCCAAATGAGAAACCACCAGTTGCCTGTCCTGAGGATATCTGTGCACACCGCGTCTCACAGTCAGCGTCCCCACACTGTGCCTCTCTAACCTGCTGTAGTAGTGGAGGAGTGACTATGAGAGACTAAAGGAAGGCTGCTCTATCTCTATCCACGAAGGATATCTACAAAGCAGCTAGCTGCTCTGTCACCTCTTCAAGTAGATGAATGCCCGTCCTCCTACTGAGGGCATCGACTACCACGTTCCCCTTCCCAGAAGTATAGACTATCTCAAAGTCATAGTCCTGGAGGAACTCAAGCCATCGCTGCTGTCTCAAATTCATATCATTCTGAGAGAAGATGTATCTGAGACTCTGATGGTCAGAAAAGACTGTAAAGCGCTCACCCATCAGATAGTGTCGCCACGTCTTCAGGGCGGAGACCACTGCTGCTAACTCCAGGTCATGGGTAGCGTAGTTCTTCTCATGCGGCCTCAACTAACGTGATCCATAGGCGATCACTGCCCACTCCTGCATCAGGACATATCCGAGTCCGGTCCCTGATGCATCGCAGTAGACTACGTACCCTACTCCCTCCTCAGGCAACCTCAAGATAGGTGCACTAATCAATCTTTTTCTCAGCTCCTGGAAGCTCTGCTGACATCTTTCTGACCACACGAAGGGTTTCCCCTTCTTTTTCAAATCTGAGAGTGGTTCCACAACTCTGGAGAAGTCTGGCACAAATCTCCGATAGTATCCAGCTAGTCCCAAGAAACTCCGCACCTTCGTCACGGTCCTGGGTGGCTCCCAAGCTAGCACTGCCTCAATATTCGTAGGATCCACTGCAACTCCCGCCTCAGAGATGACGTTTCCCAAGAAGTGGACCTCACGTATCCAGAACTGACACTTCTAGAGCTTTCCATAAAGCTGGTTCTCTCGGAGTGTGTCTAGTACAACCCGTAAGTGGTAGGCGTGCTCCTCCTCAGTCGTCGAGTAAATCAAAATGTCATCGATGAAGACCACGACAAATCGATCGAGGTATGGCTGAAAGATCCTGTTCATGAGGGCCATGAACAATACTGGAGCATTGGTTATGCCGAAGGGCATAACCAAGAACTCATAGTGGCCATACCGACACCTGAAGGCCGTCTTCTGCACATCCTCGTCTCGAACTCTGAGCTGGTGATAGCCTGACCTGAGGTCTATCTTCGAGAACCGTCGTGCTCCCTTGAGCTGATCAAAGAGGTCATCAATCCTCGGTAGCGGATACTTGTTCCACACTATCACCTGGTTTAGGAGACGATAGTCGACACAAAGTCGCAAGCTCCCATCCACCTTCTTGGCGAACAAAATCGGGGAAGCCCAGGGTGAAACACTGGGTCGAATGAACCCCTTGCCCTGCATGTCCTCCAATTGTAACCGTAGCTCTCGAAGCTCAGCGGGGGCCATCCGATATGATGGAGTCGATATCGGGGCTGTCTCGTGTACAGGTCAATAAAAAAGTCTACCTCTCTGCGAGGAGGTAACCCTGGAACATCGTCGAGAAAAACGTCCGCAAACTGATCCACCACTGCAAGAAAACCAGGACTCCGCACGTCAACTGCTCCTGGGATGAGGCTATCCAACTGATGAGTGATGGGATGTCCTCTCCTCTGCGAGATTCCATCCTGTGCTGAAAAGGCTCCCTTCTCGCCGGTGAAGGTGAACCTACTCCCATCGGTGCGTACACATCGCACCTTGCGCATAAACCAATCAATCTGTGCATGGACCGTAGATAACCAATCCATACACTAGATGACGTCATAAGGCCTCGATGCCGCTACAAGATGATCCCAGCCGAAGATCTCGCCTCCTAGAGTAAGCTCACACTGCCAGCACCAGTGCGTAATCGTCGAGTCTGCTCCCGTAGGAGTCTCTAGCCGTAAGGATCGAGCAAACAGCTCTGTCAGAATCTCCGAGCTCTGAACAAGGGCAGCAGCTATGAAAGAGTGACTCGCTCCTGTGTCTATAAGTACTGCAGCAAGGGTGGAATAGACACAGATAGTACCTCGAATCATCTCAGGCGCGCCGTGGTTTTAGGCCTCCGCTGCCTGGAGTTGTGCCTGTCTCTGCCCGCCTGCTCCCTGTGGTCGGGGTGGACCTCCTGGTGGTGGTGGTGGTAGAGCCTCAAAGCGTCTCCCACCACCTGCTGCTCGTCTAGCTCCTCTACCTCGTCCGCCTCCTCCCTACGGACCACCACAGTCGACCCTCTGCCTCTGCCTCAGTGGTCCCTCAACCGTCTGCTGCTCCTCGGCACGGCGGGTCGGGCAATCACGAGCCATGTGGCCCTGCCCGCCGCACGAGTAGCACTGTCTGCCTCTCGAAAGACTGGATCCGCACTGTGTGCCTCGCACTGCTGAGCCAGTGTCCTAAGGTCGTCTGCCTGAGGGTCTGGTATGCCTGGACCCCTGAGTCATCCGTCAACTGCCTGCTGCAGAAGACTCTGCTACGTGCCGCCCTACGGTGGGTCTCGGCGCTGGTGTTGACTCAGCAAGAAAGCTCTCGATCAATATGGCCCGCTCCAGTACTCCTGTCTGAGTCGGAATGCTGAGGGAGATCAGCGATGCTCTGATCTCGTGTCTCAATCCCTGCTCAAAGGTCCGGGCCTGGAAGAATGCTTCCCGTACCATGTTGGTCGAGTAGCGTGAGAGATCGGTAAATCTCGCTGAGTACTGGACGACCGTCACGCTGCCCTTCCGCAGCTGAAGAAGCTCCTGAATGCGCACCGCACGGAGGGTGGCTGGGACGAACTCCGAGCTGAAGAGGCTCTCAAAGTTCGTCCAAAGTATAGATTCCTCATCGTGCACCTGGAGCATCAAGCTCCACCATCGGCCCACTGCTGCGTGCAGTAGGCTCGCAGTGAGGACCACCATGAGGTCTGCTGGTGTCCTCACTAGCCTGAAAACTCATACGACTGCCTCCAGCCAGTCCTCGGCTGCCTGGGGGTCCGTCTCCCCATGGAATCTGGGTGGTCGTTGGCGCTGGAACTCATGCAGTGCACTGAGGCGAAGTGCATCGTCAGCGGCTGGTGCTGGAAGCATCAGTGGCTCGGCGGGTAGAGCTACCGCCTGTGCCACTACTGACAAAGGGCCCTGCACCGAGGCCTCGTCACTCAGTGGGCTGTCATCACGCTCGATTCTCGGAACCCTAGATGGCTGCCGTCGTGGGGCCATCCTGAAAAAGGAAACAGGTGCGCCCCGGTCAGAACAGTATACCTAGTGAGATAATACAAATTAATCACAAAGAAAACCTGAAACACACATGCAATCGATGTTCTCGGGAATTAAGTCGGAAATCAGAAGTCAGGGTCCTGGTGTACGGATACATCGGCCGCCGCACCAACACTGGAATACCTGGACTAATAACCACACCCAATACGCTAAAAACAATTTTTCACATAGAAAAGATGAGAGTCCCAAGTTCCGCGGTAGAACCGAACTCTTCTGATACCAATTTGTCACAACCCATCCTCAGGGCCCGTTCCGTGACTACCCCAAGCCCGCCTTCCATAGGACAGGGGATGGCGACTAGCACCAAGGCGTAAATCCCAGTAAAAAGGGAAGGCATTGCCTTTGTAAAGTAACAAGAACCACAAAGTAAGCAAGCGGAAAAAGTAAACACTAAGTAAAAACTGAGTACAAATGTAAGTGCGGAAAGTAAGTGGGCCAGTATACAAACCCAAACTGAAAGTAAAGTACAAATCGAAAAGGAAAAAATCAATTGAATAGTAAAAGCCACTACGCCGAGCTGTCCACTGGAAATCCCACCTGAAGTGTGGGTATAGATAGCTCCACTGCTCCTCGGGTCCCGCCGTCCGCTCCAAGTGCGTCCTGCCCAGTGGTCCTCCTTCAGGTACCGTCCTGCTCTGCAAGCCTCAACCACGATCAACGATGTCCGTCGTCTGCAACCAACACAACGTAGTGCGGGCATAGCCCGTGCAGGGGTGAGTATAAGCTACTCAGTAGGGACCGCAAGACCCTTGAAGGTCTCCCAAAATCCACAAAGGATAAACCAAAAAGGAAAGATACAATCACGAAGTAACAACCGAAACTGCTTAGTTATATTCCCATATATATACCTAAGTCATCAATTTTAATACGCTCCAACCTCCGAGCCCAAGTACAACCCAGTCCACACAAGAAAGTATATGTATTCCACACAGGAAAGAAAACGTAATCCACACAGGATAGCACAACACAATCCACACAGGAAAGTAAACAGGATTCAGCTCATACAGGTATACTTCTTCGAAAGACAATAGAGATGATCACTGATCCATCTAAGTCATCAGACCCACAAAGGATCGATAGGTACTAACCCCCGCAAAGACCCACACAGGATCAGACCCACACAGGATCTATAGGCGCTGGCTCATACAGAACAGTTGAGCACTGACCCACACAGGATCAGACCCACACAGGATCGGTAGCACTGATCCACACAGGATCGCTGAGTGCTGTAGTCGTCGTCGTCGAATCCACTGAGGATCTCTGCACAGTCGTCGTCGCAGTCACAGAAGCAGTCGCAGCCAGCTCTAGAGTTCCCGCACACAACAAGATCGTTCGGGAGGGTCTGCTCCACGAGCCGAGAGGCTGATACATCATCTAACACATAATACAGAGTTGATGTATTCAAAAGTTCTGTATCGTCAACAGGAACTCAACGTCGCAGACGGCACGTCAATCGGACGCCCAGTCTGAGAGTTATTGGCTTTTTCGTCCCAGGGGCCCGGTTGGTTTTTAAGGCAAAACCAACCCTACCGTACACCACCTGCGTCCAAACCTCGGGCGGAGTATTCCAAAAGATCCGTCTCACTTTGAGGAAAACAACAATGTCGACGGCACGTCAATCGGACGTCCATAGCTCAAGATATGAGCGTTTCCGCTCCGAGGGCCCAGTTGGTTTCGTGTAGGAACCAACCCGGTCAAACTCAAAGTATTCCGAAACCTTGAGTGCGATATACCGAAACGACCATCTCGATCCAAGGATCGCATCGCCACTGATGGCACATCGTTTGGAGGTCTGCAGCCTGAGTTATGGGAATTTGATCCCAAACAGTCTGATAACGGGGGTTTCGGGCCCGAACCGACCCGGCCGGGCGCGGCCCGGCCCGGTGCGGCCTGGCCTGGTGCGGCGCGACGCGGCGCGACCCAGCCTGGCCTGGCCGGGGCGCGGCCCGGCCCGGCGGACCGGCTGGGCACAGCGCGCCCAGCGCGCTGCCGGCTTGGCCACTGGCCGAGCCGTTTCGGCAAAGGGTGGGGGGGCACCTGCCCCCCTGTGTAACCGTGACCCCCCATTTTTTGGGGGGCCGTTTAGATATCCAGCCGGGGGAATTTAATTCCCCCGGCTCCTTCCCTTCCGGCCGGCCCGACCTGGCTAGCCGGTTCCTACTCAACGGGACCGACAATGGCCGGTCCCCTTCCGGCTCCGACGCCGGCGGCCCGACCCGGCCGCCGGTCACATTGCTCCGCCGCGGCCCGGAACCGGCCGTGGCCTTTGTCGTCCGGCGCGGTGCGACGACACCGCTCCCCTCCGCTGCGGCCCCGCTCCGGCCGCCGCGGCCCGGAACCGGCTGTGGCCCTTTTCGTCCGGCGTGGTGCGACGGCACCGCTCCCCTCCGCTGCGGCCCCGCTCCGGCCGCGACGTCTTCGGTTTTCTTCGACGCGGTGCGACGGCGTCGCGTTCATAAACTTCTTTCCACGGCGCGGTGCGACGACGCCACACATTTCCTTCCGCATGAATCCGCGTTGTGCGACGGCACCAAGCTCTCCCGTACCAACCACAAAGGAACCAGCACGAAAATTAAGGAGGAGGGCCGGCCGTGTTTGTGCGGTCCGACCCCCTCGTGTTATTCGATAACAAATGGTTTAAATCCATGAAGATCATCAAGTTGGTATTCACGAATCAAATAAATAAATAAAACCCCTACCTCGGTTCAGGAATGGTGCACGACAATCGGGCCGCGGAAGACGAGCGTCGTGGAGGTCGGGCGTCGCGGAAAGAACGTCGATTCCGTGGTCATCGAGGTGCGTTCGAAGAGGATACGTCGTTGGAAGAAGACGTCGCATTCGTCAGCGGAGGTGTTCCTCGTTGAAGAATGGTGTTCTTCGTCGGAGTCCGAGGTGTTCTTCATGTTTTTCGTCGAGGTTGAAGAAGAAGAAGACTTCACGCTTCCCAATCCTCTCAAGGTGGCAAAAACTCTAACAATAATAAAATAAGACCAAGTCTTAATTTATTAACACAACCTAACCATTTGAATTTCAAGAGTTTGAAAATAAGTAACTCACCTTATTAATTATAACAAGTTGTCAAAAATTAATGAAAGTGAGTTAATGGGGAGTTAGGAAAGTGAAGGGTTAAGTGGAGTTAGGGAATTTGAAAAGGTGGGAGGGGGGCTCGTGTGGGCCCCACACATTCAATTATCCACACATGGGAAGTTGGGTGGATGTGGGCCCCACCACTAACTTCCCATGGAAGAAAAAAACACATTGATATGAAATAAAATTGATTCAACAATTTTATATACTTTTTAATTAAACCCCATTAATTAACTTCTTCACCCGCAAAAACGCAACTACGGTAAAGGTTCCCTTAAGCGATTACCGGCATTGCGAGTTCATCGGTGCCCTCAGAATTTGATTCCGAGCACCGGTTCAAAAGTTAGAAATTCCCGCTCGTTCGTTCACTGAACATACCTGAGCCAAACTTCAGAAATTGATTTCGGGCACACCGGGCCTCGGAATCAGGTTCTGTCAGAAACCGCGCTCTTGTAAAATTCCAAAGAAAATTAAGAAAAAATTTCCTTGAATTTTACGGGTCTTTACAGTATGGGACATTTTGATTCAAAAATCTCTTTATTAAATGTTTTAAATGGTTTTGAAAATGGTTTTTTTAATGGATTCATTATTTCAATATCTTAAAATGTTATAATGTGATTGAAATGTGGAAATGTTATGTTTTCTTTATGCATGTTTAATATAAAATGTTTATGTTATGGTTCTTGGGCATTGTTATGAAAACGGGTGGTTCCGTGATAAACTAAGGGCAGGTGAGCCCGATATAGCTCTCCAATGCATTGGGTAACGTGAAGGAGTTAAACGTTAAGGTTTCTCCAAATAGATTTAGTGAATATACTGTGATGGGTATTCCAAACGTAACCATGGTGGTTAATCCCTATGTAAGAATGTTATGAATGCCTCAAGTTACCTTTATGTCTTATGATTTCTATTAGTTATTCGTAAATCTTATGATTTCATGAGGTATGTTAAATTGCTTAGGGTTTATGAGTAAAGTATGATTTCATTGATTCTTATGTATACATGGACTAATGTTTTCTTTCTATATTTTTATAACCCTTACTGATCTTTTTATGCTCATCCCAAGTTTTTTTGAAATGTTTTCCACAGGACATAAAGATGAATAGGGTCAAGGATGGGATCAAGGAAATGTCAGGCTGTCTAAAACAAGGAACTAGACATGACTCTTGTGTTCATGATTTTTTATTTTCTGAAAAAATGGAAGCTGAGTAGATGTTTCTACTTTGTAATCTTTGAGATGTAATAGTTATGTCCTAATTCTCTAAAACTCTAAACCTAAAAAGATCCTCAATGTGAATTATTCATTTAATTTAATAATAAGTAATGTTTAAGGCTGGGTCTTTATAATTTATAAAATTATTCTCATAAAATGGAGTCAAATTTTTAATTATACACATAAAAAAAAGGTTAATATGAAGTTTTTGGATATTTCAAAAATACTTGGATTTTTAGTGAATAGTAAAATATGATAATTTTTGGCATATATGTATTATAAGATAAATAAAATATTCCTTGATCCATTGATGATATAATAACTATAATATTGAACTCACCGTAATTATTTTAATATATTTAGTGAGAATTCAAGAACTATCCATAATCTTGAGCCAAAATAAGAAACTAATGAATAAAATATTGAAACAACACCCCAATCATCCCCTATAAATACCTCCAATCACCACCTGTTCTCCTCACACCTCCAAATATTTTAAGATTATCCAAATTTCGATCAATAATCTTCCCAAGACACTCCCCCGCATCTTAGAGTTTTTGTTCTAAATAAAGACCAAATCTAATATTCTTATGGAGCTTCCCATGGGGAAGAATTCAAGAGGTTAATTATTCCTTCATTTTCTTTTCAATTTGCTTTATTTTATTGTTATATCCTCACATACCATTATATATGTGATAGGATAACTCCAATATATGACATATACTGGTTTTTTATTGTGTTAATGGAATATCGTTCATCAAATATCTCATCTTCTCCTCTTATTATAGAAACGAAATGCATCATCCGTGACATGTCGATTCACTGCCTTCATGGGAATTGATGTTTAATTTTATTTAACACATTCAAGGATTGTCATAAAACCATTATTATGGGTAAAAAATATTTTAATATGAATAATATAACTTTTTCTATGTTTTCTAACTAAATTATAGACATATCATTATATAAAACGAAAGTAGTTTGTGATGATCCTAAAAACCCACAGAAAGGAAACCAAAACATTATCATTAATGTTTTATATAATGAATCATCCTAATAAAAAAATGATATATGGTTTCATTTAAAATTCTGTAAACATATTAATACCATTTCGGTCCACTTCTTATGTTTTTCTTCGATTTTAAAAAAAATCTATAATGAACCAACCATGGAAACCATGAAATAAATTCCCTCAGAACAATGAAAAGAAAATAATATTATTAATAAATGGGTGGAAAGATGTTTTAAAAAGAGAATATATGATTTTATAAATATTAATATAGTTTTATAATAAATTTATAGCACTCCTTAAACATTATAAATGAGGTTTGAACACACTTGGAGGAAGTAAAACCTAAGGTAATAGACTTTTCTATAAAAATCATATTTTAAATTTCTATTTTTGTAAAATTCAAAAGGAATACTTTTATAATGAAAAAATTAATTTTTATGATTCTTTTCATGTTCTTGGGTATTTTTTATGATGATAGATGTGTCCGTGATATCCATAAAATTCATTGGGTATGTTTATGTTTGAAGTTGACCATAATGGTTATTCCAATTGCAACTGTGATGGTTACATCATTAGGTAGCCGTGAGGGTTGTATGGTATGGTAGCCGTGGGGGTTACAAATAATAATGTATCTTTTAGGGTTACATTAATTTGTATGTATGGTAATAAAATGTTGTCCCAAGTGATTGAAATGGGTTATTTATGCTTTCAATGTTTTAGGGAAACCTCATGTTTTCACAAAGTAAATATATGTTACTTTTAAGGATGAGAGGTTTATCCTTCATGTGCTTGTGAGTATTCATGGACTAATAGTTTTATTTCCATATTTTTAAGTCCCTTACTAAGTGTTTTTTGATCATTCCGTTTATTAATTTTTTTATAGGGTTTAAAGGTTTTTAAGGGAAAAGTAGAATCCAAGATGAATGTTTGGATGAATTTTCCGAAAATAATTCATGTTTTGTTTTAGGAATTTGTATCAAGGAAGAAATGAACATAGTTTTAGTAGTATGCACATTTTATTATTATGGGTTATTATGTATTAATTATGACCTAATTATTTAAAAATATAAATATAAAAGATCTTGGGAAATCAAATAAGTGTATTCAAGTTGAGTTAACAAGATTATGTAATAAACAAGGACAAGTACTTATACTATGTTATCTTAAATCTAGTTTGAAAAGTTTCTACAAAAAATTATACTATTAAAAATGTAGTAAGACCAAACCTAGTAGACTGAATTCAATATCATCTTTTTTAAATTTTAATAATATATAATGAATCAAATCCCAAAGGACATAATATTTTCATAGTCTTGGTAAACTAGATACATACTTGCGACTTTCATTACATTAAAACAATGTATGATATAATTTCATTTTTATAATATCATTATTCCATCTAGAATATCCTTCCATATCAATCAGAATACACTTCATGGATTCTTGGGGAAAGGATTAAAATTAGAGTGATCTCAAATAATCAATAATTGTTATGTACAAAAGAAGACATCATGTATCAGTAAAGAATAATCAACATGGAAACGTAAATTACTGAAAAAACATGAAATTTAATCTATAAAAATGGAAAAAAATTCATCCCAGGAGAATTTTATTATTAAAATATCATAGATAATAATAATATAAATAATCAATATGTAATGGTAAATAACTGAAAACACATTCCATTTAATCAATAAAATAAGAACGAAATGGATTCAGAGATAATATCATTGGGAAAATATCATTGATAATAATAACTAAATTCTAAATGAAGGAAATTATTATTCATTGAACTTCATGATATCAGACATCATGATACCATTACCATCAAAACCATTCAAAAGATAGTTTAAAACTATATGTAGAAATCTATTCAATTGAAACTTATAGATTTTTCTTGTGAGACCTACTGATGCATTAATGAGCTGTATAATTATAGTCCCCACCCATCACTGCACATGTAAGGAATTTATCTTATATCTAACCATTAATTTAATTCATGAATCAATATTCATTACTATTAAATATCCTCTTTGAATAAATAGTAAATATTATCAATATTTCCCCAGTTAATCAAATAACTTTCATAGTAAAACACCATATTAAGAAATGAGATATGGTTTGAGAAATAATAACATACCTGAAGAATAAAATGGATATTTAAGGGAAATTTATGGTCTTATGACTTCAATAAAGTGAGTATTTCTAAGAGGGTTTAACGTCTAAAAAATGATTCAATAAATTGAATGTCAGTAATTTCCATGGTAAACATGATCATAAAAAATCTAGAGGAAGAATAATGATGGTATCAATAAAAAATAAAAATTTATATAATAATAAAAAGATTATATATTTTATATGTAGAAATTTTATAAAAACATATTTAAAAACATTCTTGAAGAAGATATCATTTTAATTTTGAAAATAAAATTTTAAAACTAAAGTTTTTAGAACAATTTAAATTTTTTTTAATTGAAATGACCTATGAAAATAGAAAAGGAATCATTAAAAATTTTGAGATGCCATTGTGGCTGTAAATTCCATTCATACCATACACATTAAAATAAATATTCCTTTCACTTTTTTGGTTAAATCCAAATTTTCATGGTTTTTAGAATGACATGCAAATTACATTCACTTTTTTTTGTAAAAAATAAAAAAGGGTAAAATTTTATTTATTAAATAATTTTTGAAAGGTTAAAATAATTTGAATATAAGTTTATAAAACATGGTTTTATAAGAAAATGTATTTCTGACTGAAGAAGGAAATGAAGTCATATTTTCATAAAAAAATTCCCAATCAATTTAAGTTAAAAAAAGTAGAAAATTGTAATATTAATTGAAAATAACATGAATATCTATAGGAGAATAAAATTATTTTGGTTTATTAGGAATGGTCAAATAATTTATTTTAACTAAAATTCAAGTATATAAAATCTTAAATAGAATGAGGTTGTGAAATAAGTTCTTACAATGATCATAATTTTAAAGTAAGAATTAATATATGAAACGATTTTGTTTTTAAAAAATAAATAGAAATACAAATGTTGGAAATAAAATAAAATATAATAAAAATTGGTTTCACACATAATCTTATAATATCATAGAGGACAAAGAAGTAATATAATCCAATGAAATGAAATTGAGTTATGAAAATATTTACCACTTGTTAAATATTATGTCAAATGTCCTTTGATGAAATAAATCAAAATAAATCTTAGAATAACATGAATTATTATGTAATCATGATGTTACATGAAAAATGGTAAATATATGCATGATATAGAATTATTTAGGTTAATTACATTACATCATACCTTAATGAATGGAAATTGAGACAAAGTCCCTTACAAAGATCATATATTGGAATTGGGAATTAATCAATGAATTCATTATTTTTATCAAACATATATCTAAATAATAAAGTGTAAATAAAACACAAAACAATAAAAGGTAATTAAATACATAATCATATCATGACATAATCAAATTTAGTACAAGTTTAACCAAATAAATGGAAATTGAGTTAAGAAATACCATACCTCATGCTTCATTTTGGTTGAACGTGATTTAACCACTAATATAATGGTTTTAAGAATGTTATTATTTTATTCTAGAACCATATTCATATTCAGAATATATTATAAGATCATTTAAAAACATCTTATCAACGTTTTGTTAATATTCTTTCATTATTTTCATTGTTTCAAGTGTTAATTGACCCATATTCTCATTTCTGATTTGTCGTGAATGTTCATATTCCTGTGTATACTATAATGTTACATCATTTAAAAAATAATAATCATGAAATAATAAAAATATTTTTATATCAATTATACTATTAAAACTAATCATAAAATATGGTTCTGAAAAATTAACTATGTTATAATCATGGAGTAGGTAGGCCGAATATACGAATGGAAAACATTTCGACTTTTAAGTGACCAACATGGAAATAAGGTATGTAATATTTTAACTTTCCATAATTATTATAATATCATATTATTTTCTTAAATATACTTTTATATATCATTAGTGTGGACTAGTGATGAAAAGTGAGTCACATCGGTTCAGGAAGGTGGAAGTCCACAGGTACTCAAATTATGTTATCACCATTAAGAGAGTGAAAAATTAAGAAAGAAAATGATATATTATATTTTCATAATGATAAATATGTTATGAAAATCATAATTATTTCATGTTTATCACATATATTTATTAAATTTATCCTCATTAACATCCATATAATGTGTTAGTGAAAAATGAATCAAATCGCTTCATCACATAGTAGTCCATCATACACAGGAGTTAAGTTATCATATCTTATATTTAATAAAAAGTGTAAAAGTGTATATGATATAATGAATAAATAGGTATAATTATGTTATAATACCACACACACACATATATATAATTTAATCTATCATGACACCCAACCATGAGATATGGTAATGGAAATACATTTGACACCCATCATGAGGCGGTTGTCCAATATACACACAAATGATGATTTTTAACACATTTTTTTGGATGTGGGGATGATTTTAGGTAATTAAATTATCATAATAATATCTTAGAATGTTTAATATAATGTGGTTATTATGTTAGTGTTATGGAATAATAATTTAGGGAGGTTTAGGATGAAATAAAATAAAAGAACACATTGAAAATTATTATAATAGTCTACATTAGATTACTTGATATATAATTGAACTAAAATTACTTTTAATCAAATTAAAAATATTATTTAAAATTATAAATTTTTAATGATAATGATGTTTTTATTAAAATTTAGTATTTTCAGTATTCATTAAAAAATGGATACATTTCAGAAAAATAAAAAAATTCACCATTGGTAAATTTTGATTTATTAATTTAAAAAATTAAGTTCATTTTATCTAATAAATTATATAAAATTCGTAAAAATTAATTTTATAAAAAGTTTGCATTGCATGACTGAACCGTGTTTTAGAAAAAAATAATTTTTTCAGAAACCATTTCATTTTCATTTAAATTGTTATTATTTTATTTTAAATTATCATATATCCATAAATATAATAATTTATTTATTAAACTTCATAAACACTAATTTATTGGTTATGTTGTAATGTTATACTCTATTATGGTTCATTTTGACCTGGGGTTTAATGTTCTACAAGCTATGAATGAGATAATATTTAAAGAAATATATTTCGTCAGTTGTTTAAGCTTGGTGTTCCTATTCACAAAAAATATCAGAAACAATTATATTCCCTTAAAATATTGGGGCATTTAAAACATAGTGTTCAAAAATCCATTTTTATAGAAAAATTACTTTAGAAACCAAGATATAATGAATTAATTACTATTTCATAGAAAATAGATCCTTTCCAAAAAATAAACCTAATTAATTATACAATAAAGCCAATAAATTTATGAATGAATGTATTTTTATAAATACACCCACCTCAAAAATAGAGGAAAAAATGTTAAATTCAATAATGGATATCAGAAATGAATAGATCGAGCCGTCATGAGCCAATATCCATAATAATTAACATCAAATCTCTATCAAACCCATTATTCCTAACAACCATATCCCAATCAAGTTCTAGTGAGACAAGTGTATAAGATATTGTGTGAGAATATAAGAATAATATAGAGAGAAACTGATTAAAAATTGAACATACTTTATAGGGATTCTTCATGAATTAAATAAACCCATAATCAATCCAAGGGGAGACTCATATAGAGTGCTAGGGAAAGTTTAGATCGATTCAAATGATGTTTATGGTGTGTTTAGACATAAAAAGGATCCAAGGAAAAGAGGTAAATTCCAAATTTTAAAAAGTTCGAATCATGGTTCAATGTTAGGACACACAATTTGAAAAATTATGCGCTAATTTTACATGGCCTCATGATATTGAAAAACATGGTGCATATTTTGTAGGACATGAGACACAGGGTTTGGGAAGACAACGGTCAAGCTATATGACAAACCTAGACAACCAACTGGACTCTGGCACTGTTCTATTGGAAGTCAACACTTTTGGACTGAATGTAATCAAACCACGAAAAATTACATTGGAACCTCAATGAGAAATACTACACAGTTACCACATTGATATTACTAATATTTTTCCCAAATATTTTTCCTAATCTATTTCCTCAAAAGATCAAGGTTTTAAAGCTCTAACACTCGAAACAACAAGAAAAACCACAATGGAAAACAAATATCAAACGGAATCATACATATGACCTAGAGGGAATAAAAATTATCCCCAATAAAAAACATTTCTATCCCAAAAAATTTATCAAGACTATAGACTTGTAAAAAGGGAAGACCACTACTACCTATTCAAAAATTCAACCTCCAATATATCTTGAGTATCTCATCTACACTACCATAATAAACAGTCCTGTGGAAATGATTTTATACACAATACATTTTCTCATTGATCTATAATCATAACTTATTGCTCAACCACCATTGTTTCAGGATCAAAATCAACATCTCCCCTTCCAATCACATTGGAAGGGTCTGGTTGATACCATATTATTTGGGAAATATGAAATTCATTGTGAATCAATGTCAAGTGATATAGGAACCCAATGAATATTATACCATTCCAATTTCTTCAATGATATCACAGGGGACAACAAACCTTGGTTCCAACATACCCTATTTAACCAATAAACTGTTCCCCAGGCAAGGAGAAACTCTAAGAAAGAATCGACAACTAACATTGAACTCTAAAAGATGATAATGATGATCCACATAAGATTTCTAAAGGCTCTTCACTATGACCAATCTATTCTAGATCCAATGATCCATTTCTATCATATCTTAAATAGGGATCAACCCAACCTAGGATTTCTCTCCCAACACTACCATGTAAAATGGAAATCTATATGGATGATCATATTAAAATTTTAATGGTTCTATCTTAATCAAAGACTAATAAATATTGAAAAAATAAAATTATAAAAGTGGATGATTCTTTTACCAAAAACCACTACAATCAAGCACACATGGACAAATTATATCATCATGAAATTGAATATATCTATTTGTCTTCCCATATTACCATGTATGATATTCCATTATTATTTTCAACAGGTAACCAATCGCCTCTTGAATACCTTTAAAAAACTAGATGTGAACCATGGGTTCTTATCAGGAATAATAACAGAGGGAACCCTATGAATTATCTTATTCTCTTAGATATTAAAATTCCCTAGATTCTCCCACTTCATCATCTTTTTGATAGGATAGATGTGAGATGATTTCATAAGATGAACAATGACCACCCTAATCACATTTTTCCAACTAATAACCCGCCAAAAACCTATGAAAAACTATATGAAAATATTATTCAACTTCAATAATGTAATGGGAAAAGGTTGTAACAAACCAACAAGTCTATAGTATTCCTCATTAATTCATTGATAATCAAGGAATCTTAATACAAATCCTTTGATCAACTGTCTCATCCATGAGAAAAATAGGGACATATAAAATCCTGATACGTCATGGTACACCCAATGGGAGTCTGAGACCAACCACCCAAGGTGTCCCCATCATTTTAGATTTGACTAATTTGCTGTAAATCACTATTGAACACTTGATCAATTTGAACATGCTCATCAAATGATGATTCATCCATCACAGAGGCTAAGAGAACCCTCCCAATAGGGTCTTCCATTCCCAATCTCATATCATTGAGAAAAATTACTAGAGAATACTCATATATTGATTTATTCAAGGAATTAATATGTACCTTTTTGGTTAACACATCGACAACCAAATTTCCCTTCTGAGTGCAATAGAACTATCAAAATCAAAATTCTAAATATACTCAACCCAAAATCTCTGTCAAAAGTTCATATTTATCTAAGTAAAAATATAATTCAAACATTCATGGATAGAATATAATATAAACTTCTCCCCAATGTGATAGCGAAGATACATTTTAATATCATGCATAATATCATCAAACTCACAATAATGGGTATGTTAAATCTTCTAATGAGGGTGTAATTGGTGAGATATATTTTCCTCCATCTATTTTCCCTTCATCAATACACACCCAAATACCATACATGAAGCATCGTAGAAAACATAATATCCTATGATTAGTTATAGAAGGATCCGAACTAGAGCTGAATAGAACCCTAAATTCAGTTCCTCAAAAGATATCTTAATTTTGTTACTACATTCTATGTTAATGCCCTTATGTTTCAATGTTTTCATTAGATATTCTGTCTTGGATAAGTTCTAAATATACTACCTATAATAAGAATCTAAATCTAAGAATCTTTTGATATCAAAGGCATTTCTGGGAAGCTCCTAGGACATTACAAAATGAATAATTTTAGGAACACCTAAGGTTCCCCTCTCAAATATAACATTACCCCCAAGTGTTTTTTATTTAAACCAAAACTTATACATGGAATTATTAGAATTCATGAAATTAAAAATTACTATCAGAGACCAAAAATGATGTCCTAAGTATATCCTCTTCTATGACTCCCAAATGATGGTATATTGATCATAGGTAAATCTTTTGAAAATTGATAATCCCTTATGGAGTTGATCAATGAGATCAAAAATTATTGGGAAGGGATAATTGTTAATAATTTTCACTTGATTTAACATTGGATAATAAAATAAATGTTCGAGGCCTCTGTATACCACATTGGAAAACATGATAGATGAAAAATAAGGTGAAATTCTAGAAAAAATAAATATATTGGCCTCACGTTCCATAAGATGAAAAGAATGTTCTACTAAATATTCATTTTCCATGTGATGTGGTGGTATAGAAATGGGAGTGATATGAGGGAGAAAGTCAATAGTTAATTCAACCTCTCTTTATGGTGGTAACCTAGAAAAATTATCAGGGAGTACCTCACTGTATACAATCATTACTATAGAAGTGGAATTCTCAGTTTGAGGTCATTAAAAATAATTATTATCCTTGAAAAATGAAATGAGATCATTCATGTATAATGAATAGTTGGCCCCACCATTCTTGGTATTAAATCACAGTAATCCTGAAAGTTATGAGGGAATCTTTCAAAAGATAAAAGCTCAACCATGTAATCTTAATAGTTTACGTGAGCCTTAAAAGTAATAAAATAATCTATTCCAATTATATGATCAACTAAAGATGGAAAATATTATTAATGATACCCAACACATCAATTAAATTTTATCAAAGTAAATATTGAGTTTCACCAGTATAAGAAATAGTTAGTACTATATAGGATGAGATAATGATTGTTCTATTAATAGTATCCCGCCCTACTTTTGATTACCTTAGCACATTCTCCAATATATAAATATATTTAGTTTTATTTACTCCATGAGATAGTTTTTCATATAAACATCCCGCTTTGAATGTGGATATGAAACACCACCCCTAGAAGCATCAGAATAAACCTGTGAGCCCTTGGTGAGAGTGGATCCAAACATACTACCTTGGGACACCCTTCTACAAAAATTCACGTGACTAACATATTAACTAAAATGATGAAATATTAATTTCTCTTCTATATAATTAGGATTTTTACAACCTATAATTTTTTATTTAATGAAAAGAACTCATGTTAATTGAAATAATCACCTGAAACTGGTCCTAAAAAAATATATATAAATTGTAGTTTCCTTTTATAGTCATAAGACACTATGTGGGTAACAATTTTAATTATAGAAACTACACAAAAACCCATATTTCCATCTATCTCTACCTCATCGATAACTACCTAGTCAAACACCTCCACAAATGTCCCAAGTAATAAAATAATTGACATCAACTGAATATCATACTTTGGAACCATATCAGTCCTCTATTCTATAAGGCAATCATTGGCAGAATACTTAGGTTCTAGGTGAACCAACTCTATGATACATGTGGAATACTCAAAAACTGTACACTCTTCTTACTCTTCAGTTTGAAATTCACGAATCTTCCCTACACTTAATGTTGTGGAAAAAACAAATGGTTGAATATTTTCTTAAACGATGAATATGTAAGATCCTCAAATAAATTTTATTTTATGATAGATACCTAACATATTCTCCATCATCCTTCAAGCATATACACAGAAAAAACCCACATTAGAGTAACCATGAGTTTTTATAAAATGAAATATCCTTGAAAACCTCTTATGAAAATATTAAAATTTCCATAGTGAATTTTCACCACATAATACGCGTGGATTCTTCATAGTACATTTTAAGCCATGATCTACCATTGATCCATTGTTTTTTACACATGCCTAACCTAGAGTCTAAATAGTGTAGATTACTGCTTCAAATAAAGAAGTATCCATTAGGGGAATTTCCTATGGAACTTTAAGCATAGATTACTTACTCATAGTTAGAATATATATTATTGGGGGCATCGTATAACAAAGAAGACAATAACCAATCATCTTAAGCATAAATTTCCAAGTCATAAGATGAACATCAACAATCTATATCAATTATTTTAAATAATAGGAATTTAATGAAAAAATTGAATCTAAAAATTAAAGGATGAACCATAAAAATGAATATATTAATTTAAATAAAATCAATATATAATTTTTTAAATAACCTCAAACCCAAATTCTAAAGATTTGAAAAAATTATAGACCACCGAAGGTAACTGAAGTTTAGACATCATAATGAGATGGCCAGGCAGCCTCCCAAACATAATACCCAAATTATGATGGTTCTAACTAATGTATTCGAAAGACCCTAAACTAATCATTGGATGTTTGATAACAAATTAGGCTGGTTAATCCCTCTCATTAAATTTTTAATGAACCAACCATGGTTAACCAAACATTTCACCCAAGAAGGTATGCCACAAGGTGTTAATCAAATTAAAAAAAATAAGTATCATGTATAACTGAGAGGTATCCAACAAAAAGAGTACAATTAATAACTAAAATATTAATCCATAAGACATAAAATAGAAATCCATAAGTATAAACCTTAAAAAACCAAGAAATTCATAAAATAATACTCTATGTGACCATCTGTCCCAACCAATATTTCCCATTATAATGGTGATGGAGTCTAAGAGAAGGAAATGAATTAAATGATGCATATAACTTTTACAATGGCCTAAAAAATATCTACAAACACCCAAAATACAGAGTAGGGTACAAGAATAAAATATTGTCTGATTACACTAAGGAATCAATACCGAGTCTAATACTATGTTTTTTTTTCTTGAAGGATAATAAAATATTATTGATAAAGAATTTTGAAAAGAGAAAACATTTTTAAAAATGACATTTGGGTTTTCAAAAAATTCATTCATATTCACATAAATAAGGAATATGAATTGTAAATAATTGAAATTAGGAAATAATAATTAAACCCAACCATTGATACACTATAAGGTAAGAAAGTGAGAAATCAACCATTAAATATACCATCATGTGTAAAAAAATCCTAATTGAAGATAATAATGTTTGGGATGTAGCCTATTAGATCACATAATAAGATAAAAAAATAAAACATCAAGATAGACATCATGTGAATCTAAATGATTTCGAGTCCTTCCATAGTCTGTGAAATAAAATACTCTAGTGGTGTTACACACACTAAATAAACAAGTCCATTTATCAATGCAACCAAGGTTCCCATTGTGATATGTTTTATAAAAACAATTTAAAATACATTTTTATAATTTATTAAACATTTTCATGGTTAATAATTACAACTCTGATGCTTGAAAACTCATTTTAGAATCAAAAGCACCTTTAAGGAATTTCATCAAACATGTAGTGTGAAAAAATCTATTACAAAGTAAAACCCCTTTTAAAATAATATTTCAAGAATAAAATATAATTTTATCTCAAATCCATTTTTTAAATAAAAAATCCAAAATAATCATATAATAACTTCAAGAGAATTATGAAAAAGACGTTTTTATAGACTCTTACCTCACCAATGGAGGAAAAATTGTCACATTTGAGAAAATATATTCAAAATGAGTATATTTGGGCATAATGTTCCTAGATCCACAAGAATAAATATTAAATATCTATCAAACCCATTAGATCTAGAATCCATAGAATAATAAAGTTCGGAGGAGACAATGGGGGAAATGATTGTGGGTGGATCTTAGAAGAAGAAAGATAACCAAATAATAAATACAATATACCATAAAGAGATCCATCAAGAATGAATAAAACCATTAAGAATCCATGTGGAGAAGACACTATAGAATTGAATAATTTATAGTTCAATCAAAATAAATATTATTGGGGTTTGTATGTATAAAATCTATTATTGGAAGAGAGGTATATTAAAAATATTAAGTTTGGATAAGGGACACAGTTAGGCCTCACAGTTATACAAACCATGCCCCAAATGTGTGTGGGTTTGTCTATTAAAATACAAGGAACATAGTTTAATGAAGATGATAAACACATTTTGGGGACACCAGGATCAATCCATGCGATACCCCTGGACCAGAACCCTTTAACCTACAAAGTTTCCTTGGTGATCCACATAGTTGTACTAACTGTGATCATATCATAGAAAATCCCATTGGAACCTGATAGAGCCATTTTAATGAGTTACCACATAGTCAGTACAAATAATGAACCCAAATTGTATTCCCATAATGTTTCCTAAAAACCATGTTTTCTAACTACAATACTACGAAACCTCTAGAACAAGAAAAATGACAAACAATGATCAAACTAAATCATACATATGACCTTAAGGGGGTTGTAATAGAGGTCATGCTGTGATTAAACTATCTAGGTGATATATGATATGCCCAAGAAATTCCCTGATGATTGAGCACCATATATACATTCCACGACAACTCAAGAAGAGTTGAGTTATCTTTGGGTGTCCCCAAGCCATGCTACCACACTCCTATTTATGCTTTTTTTAGAAATTTATACTATATAAATATCTATATCTATCAATATATATGTAGTTTTTTAAAATATTATATATAAAATAAATTCAATTAATTAAAATAAATTTAGAATAATTATAATTTATTTTATAAATTTAATTAATTTTATTCAGGGGAATTCAAATTAAATTTAAAATTTTAATGGCCTATTTTATTGGACCATAAGAGGATGATAAAAAATTATTTAGATTTTTTATTTGGTTTTTATAATACAATGAGTCAAGTTCGATATTTTTTGTAAAATTATTTATGAAATTTTGTGGTGAATGATAATGAGCTAAGGGAAAACCTTTATATGTTTCAATCCATTGATTTATTTAATTTTAATTATTTAATTTTCATATTTTTATATAAACTAAAAACATAAATTATGATTACACTTGTTTAATAACTACCACTATTATATACAATCTTAATCACTAATGGTTATTTTTATATAACACCTTTCAATCCCCTTAGATTTTATATGAGTATTGTTGTAATATGAGTTATTCCCATGATGTATTAGTTGAAGTGATGATATGAATTCATATATAAAAGAGGGATCATAAAAGAATATAGGATGTGGTAACTTATTTTATGATAGAATCAATGTTTTTCTCTCTTAACATCATTGGTTAGTTTTTCAATGCTTAATAAACTATATAGTAATTTGAAGTCCCATGATTGTTTCATAGTTTTCTCTATTAATAGTATTTTTTTATGTAATCAAATAATTAATAAAATTAACTATCATTCATGGATAATTAAATATTACCCATAAAATTATTTATTTATATACTTTTAATTATTTATTTTAGAGATATCATAAAAAAGTTAACAAACATTCTAAGATAAAAGTATATTTTAATGCCAAAATGAAATCTATCAAAGATAATATCAAGTCCCACTTATTTTTCATCGTTTAATTTTGAATAAAACCATAAATTAAGGTGAATATTTCACCATTGTTTATAAATAGTCTATTTATTAGGTAGTTATAAATAAAATTATTGGTTAACATAACCTAATTAGCATAATGGGTAAAGGATAAAGTATACATGGGGAAATTTATATTAAAATTTTGAGTAAATATTAAAATATTATTTATATAATGATAATCCACTTAAAAAAATCATGTTTCTATATGTTAATATAATTGTTTTGAGTAAAATCAACCTAAATACCTTTGAGTAGTGAAATCAAAATAGTTTCTACTAGAATCGGGTAAATACTAATCCTTTACCACTACAATATCTAACCATTAGGATATTCAAAATCTAACAGCGAGGGATGTTTGGATTTGATAAAACTAGTGGGAATAATAAATGATTAATAAATCAATTATATCACTAGAGTGGTTATAAAGGAAAAGAACCAATCTTCTCATTAATTATTCTATTTCAAATATAATGTAAAACCATAAGTTAAATAACACTATAATCAATTAGAGAAAAATAAAATGACCCTATTGGTATTAATTTCTTAGAATGGTATGATAACATGTCCATAATACTACTCTAAGAGTGGAATTTTTATGTTTTTTTCCTCTCTAACTAATAAAACACCTTTGGAGGTCAAGAAGGGTGAAAAAAGATAACTAAAGTACTGTGGATGTTTTATATATTTTTTATCACAACATGTACTCATCAATTAACATTTAATTTTAATCAGAACATATAGGAATGAATTTATACACAATTATGTCACTTTTCTAAGAAATCTTACAAGTGAATGTAATATAAGAGAGAAATTATATTTTCCACAAACTATTTATGTGTTTGTAAAAGATGGAATATATGTTGTACATATATTCTTTGTATGATTTTGTATACAAAATAATTAACATAGTTTGAATTCAAACAAGATAAGAATGTATCTAAATATCCCATTATTTCAACCTTACCAACTACAATCACAATTTGTATTTATAACTATACATTGAATATTACATGTATTATACTTCCATATCATTTGGATATTTTTCATCATGATTATAAGGACATGAAGAAAAACATTTCATCAATTTTTATGGTTGCAAATATCTATGGAAAGTTGAATAGGCAAATGGAATAATGAAAGATAAAGGAAGTATCATGAAAATAATCATAATAAGACAAAGAATAATAGGGGTTGTAATGAATAGGATGCTATATGTTTTCTATAGGGTGATAATTTCAAATGGAAAAATAAATTAAATTACGTAATAAATAATAATTGCAAAAATTCCAATCCATGTAAATTATTCATTTCATATAATCTTTCTATATCTGTATCTTGGGAATTTTGTGCATCTTATGTCTCAAAAATTTGTATTTAAAAGTAAAATATATCAATATTTTGATATATTTCTAGAAAATGGAGTTGTTGTTTTATTTATTGATTGATAAATACAAACAACTTCTCTTAGAGTAGATTATCATATAAAATTATTTAGTGGACTGGTTATTGTATTTTATTTTTGTTGTTATATGAATAAGATTTCTAAAAAATTATTTTCTCAAATTTATAAAAAAATTGTTTTATCTTATGGGAAACAATATAAAAAATGGATTATATAAATATTTTATTAAATAAATTATATATTGGAATTCAATGACAAATAGCACACCACATTCATCATATTCAACATTATTGTGGATTTTAAAACTTGTATATATAAACTAAAAATATTTAACAAAAATATTTTATAAAATATATTTATAACCATGATCCAATAAGTATGTTAATATGTCGTAATTTTTTAATATGTGAATAAATAATTACAATTTTAAGAAATAGTGATGATTAATTTAAGAAAGTTCTATAATATCTTGAAAAATGTATAATTTGATAATTAAAAGTAGAATCTATGGATATATTCATATAATCCAAAAATTTTATTTATACAATTAATATATTTGAATATTTTTAATTTAATAGGTAGAAATAGAATTATTTTAAGAGGATTAAGGAATAATCTACATAGTATGATGATAATGAAACGTTGATTAAATCAATATTGAAAATACCTTCCCCTTGAAATCACTAAGCCTTAGATGATATACAAAATATTATTGGGTGACCAATGAAAAATATTAAAAATCATTCTATAATCAATTTATTAACATTAATTTAAACAAAATCAAACACACTTAACAAATTGTTCTAACTAAATTAATATAAGGTATCCCATATGAGATATAGTTTACAATGAATCATGAGCTGTAACATATTCACATATAAATATAAAAAGTTTTTGTTAGGCATAATCTGAGAAATAAGCATGCATGAAGAGACATGTAGATATTACTTGTAGATTATCATTATATAATTAAATAGATACTTATTATATAATAATTTTTATTTAAATGTAATAACAAAGAGATATATTATATTTTTATAAAGTATTTATCACACCCTGACCATGGATTTCCTTCAATTATTTTATTTATGTAATTGTTTATATTTTTTCCTTGAATTCGAAGAATAAACATGTTAAAAGTTTCAATTTTTTTAATTTTATCATTGATGCATAGTTATTTCGTGGTTAGTGGAAACTATGCACAAACTATGAAAATACTTCAATATATTGGGAGATATAAAATAAACAGTTAACATATAGTTGTATAACTATGATTCATGCACAATAGGGGTTTCTCAAACCCTTCAGTAGGTGGCACACTTTTGGTTATTATCTTGGATAACCATGTTTCCAAATCAAGAGAAGTTCTCAGAAAATTAAAATTTTAATTCATAATAAAATACACCCATTTTAATTATGAACTCTCCCTCACTCAACCCTCTCCCTCACCTAACCCTCTCATTTACTCATGTCATATTTTGCATATGAGGATCCTTGTCATACGATCCCCATTATCACAGGATCCACTCATAATAGTTTTGACTTATATTTTTCTGTAAAATCCTCTCAGGGTTCCTCTCATCCTTTTTTATATTTATCCATGCTGATTATCAAAAATATGTAGTTTACAGGTAGATTTCCCCCGGTATATGGCATTAAAATGTTAGAACACAGATTTATTTTATTTTTAATTACATGTTTTGATATGAAATGGTAATGTTAAAATTTGTTTGAGGTTTATTTGGAAATAAATTTTTATTTTCACTTGGTTCCCAAGAAATATGATAGTTTCTCATTTTTAATCCATGTATGGAAATCTATTTTATTTAATTTCACACACAACGTATTTGATGGAAAGCCGAATTGGACCTAGAAAATATGAGTTTTTAAAAAGTGGTTTTATTTTGAAAGAAAATCAATGAATGGAATATTGGTTTTAATTTTTATTTTAACTAATTAAATAAAATTTAATTTGTAGATTTAAAAATTTAAAATTGAATTTTAATAAAATGGGGAATTTTTTGAATGTTCCATTTTAATATTCCTTAGCTATTAAAATATACATGGGTGAACATGTATATTAATTTATACAAATTCCCAAGGGAGAGTTTAATTTTTTTTAATTGGAAAAACATTTATATATACACATTTTATATATTAGAGTATAGTAGTTAAAGGGTACACCAAAAATCTAATTTAATATATAACATGCCGCTCAAGTGATAATTGAAGTGTACTTCTAAAATATGATTTAAAATACAATTTGTAATAGTTTATATTCCATATTTTTTAAAAATTATGTTTTAATACATAAAATCCATTATTCTGTAGTTTTGATGGTAGAATTATATTTTATATAATTTATTAAATGTTTTATTTTAATTTGACAAAAAGTGTTTTCAAGGGGATTTTTTTTTAAAATGAAATATTTTATGATTGGTTATTGAAATCACCCTTTATTTTAAATACATGTTGATTTTTTAATTAAATGGTCATTGCATCAGGGAAGTCAGGAATCAAGGGGTGACTAGATTATGCATCACTTTAGACTAAAACAATTCAATGAAAAAAATATAAATATTTTTATTTCATGGGAGGGATACCCCACATCACTAGGCCAAGACATGTACTCTATACTAGATAGTTGGATGTCATGTCATAGATGGGAAACACTACACTAATACGCTAAATGAATTAACACTTAGTGATTAGACCATTCCTTTCATATTAACATATTGGATCACGAGACTACAAAAAGTTATTGGGAGCATATGGACCTTATATAAAGAAGAAATATTTCCCATGGTCATAATTTTTTAAATGGTTATTTCACAGTACATGCCTATCTTTTATAATTAAATTATGTGTGGAAATATGATTCTTTCATAAAAAGTGTTAATAACATTTCAATTTCTTTATTTAATAATTTTTAAATCATGTCATTGTAATTTTTTAAAATAAATACATAACTTGTAAAATATGTTTTCCATTGTTTAAAAATGGGTTTTGAAATAATTGTGGTGTAGTCCAACTAAATATTTAATTTTTATTAATTTAATGAAGATAATGATTTTTTTTAAAATATACTGAATATTTTTTTCTCATATATGAAAAACCTAGGAAAACCTATTTTTCAAATTAGCATATAGCATATAATTTATTTAAATACACATAATTTGGTTATGGATTTCTTTATAATTTGAAATGATTTATTTTTCTCATACCTAAATATATATTTTTAGTTTCAGGATCCATCTCTTTCATTACCAGTCTATCTTAATTTATTATTTTTTTTGGAATATGGTGACTCATGGAGCCACATAGAGGGATTCTAGATATTTATTTTGTTATCATTTATTTTATCTAATTATCTATTCATTAAATCTTACTAGTTTCTATTATTGTAGGTACACTATTATTTTGTAGGATGAGGATAAGAATTTGGTGGGGGCGATTTTTGAAAGGGGAGGGAGTTAGAGGCGATTGATGGATTTTTTTAAAAGAAAATTTATTTTACAAGTTTATAAAAATGATGACTGATCTATTCCATGCCTATTTTATTTTTTGTGGTAGTAAAACTTGTTTTTAGGCCATTAATTTTTTTTTATTTAATTTCCAATATCTATTTCCTCAATTATTAATCAATTAAAATCATTCCTAAGTAGTGTTTCTTAGATTCCTGGGAACTTATTCTAGCCCATGGGGATCATGATTTCCCTTAGGGTTTTTATTGAGCACTTTAGGGAATTAAATAGAGGGATGAAGTATGGATAGTCATGAACAAATGGAAACATTTCCTTTGGTTCTTAAGTGGTCTTATTTAAGAAGTCACCATTTTTTATTTAAGTGTGTTTGATAGATGTAATTAAGAATGCGAGAAATATTTTGGTAGAAGTTGGAAGAGTGTGTCAATATCTTTGTCATTATGAACCTTTATTTTCTCAAGGAAGTTAGATAGTGAGTTATAATATTTAATTTCATAATTTATTTATATTATCTTTTTAAGGGTCTTTTGTTTGGGGGATGAAAGCAATAGTGATCAACTGGTACCTAGTGAGCTCGTAGAGACTGAAAATCCATTTAAAGCATGAGTACATGGTTCTCAATGACTCTTTTTGATAGTGGGATGACTGATACAAGATATTTCAACCATGAGTCTATGTCATTCATAGTCACTAACACCACTTGAATTCCATGTTTGGTTTCTTTTTCATTCAATTTGTTTTTATTTTAACACATTGTGTTTTTTTGGGAAAATGTAAGTTTTAGTGTTAAAATATCAGTTTTAATTTTTTTATTTTTTTATTAGAATTAATAAATGCGTTTTCTTAAATTTATTATAAGATAAAATTAGTTTCTTGAATTACAATAAATGGTTTTAAAATGGAAAATAAAGGGGTTTCCTGGTAATTAATTCTGTTGGTTTTGAAATGTGAGTGTAATTTTTAAAGGTTATTTTTAAATAAATGATTACTTGAATTTAAAGAAGCCTCTTATAGAGTTGATAATGGTTTTGAAATTGTTTTAGATAAATATTATGTTTTGTTTTTTGAATAAGAAAATGGATTTTTGAGGGAAAATGTTCTAAGGTGCATTCAAATTTATGAAGAATATTTTTCATCTCATGTTTTAACTAATGGAGTTTAAAGTGTATGGTGTTTTTTTTAAAATGGTTGTATTTTCATTGCGGTGAGTGTATTTTTATGCATGTCCCTTAGTTTAATTTGTATTTTTTTTTTGAATTTTGACTAGTGGATTTGTTTAATAATATTCATGATGTTATTTATTATGTTATCCTATAAATATATTGATTATGTCAGTGTGTGTCATCCTTATAGAAAATATTCCTTAAATTTTATAGATTTAAATGAAATTAAGAATAGTGTGAGTTTTCTTTTGGGACTTTCTCATGTCGTGCATAGAGTTAATGGTGTCTCCAATGTGATTTTTGGTTCTAATGATGCTTTGGATTATTCTTTGTTTTTTCGTTAGTGGTTTGTAAATTGTTGGTCCCATTTGTTTTAACCTTCTCCTTCCCCAAAGGAATGTTAATATTCATGGGGGGAGGTTCTCGCTTTGATGTTAGGTGGTTCTATTTTGCTTATGATGAAGATGCAATTCTTTTATCTTAGTTTTGAAGGATTGGGAAAGTGTAAGTCTTAGGTGTGTTCATGAGAAACCAGAATATATATTTCTTCTAGAGTAAGAGATACCATACATAGTTACATGACTATTTAGGTGGGTTCTATTATGTATTAGACCCAAATTCCACTTAATTGGTGCCCCGAGCCTAGTTGACCACAAGGACTCAAGAATAGATCCTAAAATTCCAATGTCCGGTGACTACTAGAAAGCGCCTAGGGTGTGCCCTTGGGGAGAATATACCATCATTACCATAGTGTAGTACTATAGATAAATATAAATACAGGTAAATATGGGAAGAAATATAAGTAATCCGAAAGAACAAAAGAAATAGACATTGATAAAAACTAAATTAATTGGAGAAACATAAAAAAACTAATGATGATATTTCATGTATCCAGTAAGATGGAAAACATGGATATAATGTATAAAGTATACATGAAAAACCCACTTTAGAAAAATGAAATACATAAACTACCCCAAGAATCCCGAGCTACAGCTTGGTCATATATTACTGGCTCTATCCTAGAACAACAATCAATCTAGTGTCCAAATCATTACAATTCCATTTATGAATGCCTATATACATGTAATCTACACTGAGTACCAAACAATTCCTAGAGAGGGAGTGAGATAAATCTTAGTGGGTGACCACCAATGATTTCTATAAAATCCACCCTGTTTAATGGAAATGTAATAGTTTACAAGAATTCATATGTAAATGAAAGTAGTAAAATTTAACTAAATAACTAACTACTTGTTTGAGCCCTTGCCTATTGTCTGAACATGAAAATAGTTCATTAGTATTTTTACTAGTTTATAAATATGTCACATGTTAAAAATAGATAAGGTTCTAAGGTGTAACAAAAAAACATAAAATGATATTTAATAATGAAGTTCCAAGGTAATATCCTAAGAAACTTATACATTAAGGGTCCCCAAATCAGTAATTAATGTAGAATAGCTGAGGGTAAGAGTTTAATTCAAGGATAAAAATCCCAGGAATTCAACAATAATATGCCTCTCAAGGACAAGGATTTAATCCAAGGTAAAATGAGGATAACTAATGACTGGGCTTGACAGGCTTTAACAATAGCACCTACGTGTCAATGCGAGATCCAAGGAATGTATCAAAGGAATCCTGTAATATTATTGAAGGGATCAAACAATATCATACTGAGCATCTATGAATAGATAAGGATTTGGTTCTAGGTGGGTCTCAACTAAATTAATCTGCATCCTTGAATCCGAATAGGGTACCCGAGTTCTCCGGGCATTCTCTAAGGAATCTTAGGTGAGCTCGAGTTAATCTACTAATATTTGGTAATTAATCCATATAATATTAAATTTGGATGATTCATTTCCTTTCATTAGTGTGACAAGGAAAATTATCAAGAAAAACATTAATCAATTCATAATTAATCAATAAATCCATTTGGTCTAGGACTTTCCTTAATTACTATGATATGAACAATTAGTATGTAACCAATCATTTTACTCATTTAAGGAATTTTAAAAAATCAAGGTTCAATTTTACACTTTCCATTAATATGATAAGGTCTTCTATGTAAAAAAAACCTCTTATTCAATTACACTTAAATGTCCAAGTCATATACTTCGTGTACGTTCCAACATCTATTTCATATTTAATTATCAAATTGAAGAAAATAACTTATATGGGTCAAGTGATGATCATACAAGGTACGTTATATTATGAAATTAGAAGTCTAAATCAATATATTTAATATATAAAAGAATAACCATAGAAAGGTCAAACCAAGTCACACCCAAATGACACCTCATAGGTGTCAAAACAATAAAATTAAAATTATGGAAAAAGACCCTACATTATATTGACGAAGTTGTGGGTGTAACCACTAACAAATAATCACATATTTTGAAATAGCATAACCACATGGTTATAATTAATACAAGTATTGAATATAAATTCAATAAATGAATCACAATGAAATCATAATGTCCCACACAAAATTTCCAATATCAAAGAACTTGAGGGATGAGTTATAGATTACCAAACTTAGGCACGTAAGACTCCCCTAATTCAGTATTAGCCTCTAATTCGTCTTGGAGAAGAGTAGATTTGTGAAAAATGGAAAACTATTACACCTCAATATCTAGGATGATATCAAGAGAGATGAAGGATAGATAAAAAGGACTCGAGTAATTACTATTTCACTTCCATTGTGATGAAAAAAATCTCGAACAAATCCTAGATGGTGGAGATCTTTTGATCCCTAAGTTAAGCCTTAAAAAAGATCCTAAATGAGATAATAGAGGTTAATCCTGATGGGGATCTTATTAGGGAAGAATGAGGGACATAATTAGATCACTAAGGTTAAAAATGTAAAATTATACAAAAATTTATCTTGTGGAGGGTTTACGCATGTTTTGGAAAACCATGCTGCCAAATCATGCACAGGATAAAATTTGGGCAATTTTACATTTTTATGCTTAATGATCTAATTAAGTCCATCCTTATTCCCTAATCTGATCCCCATTGAGATTAACCTCAATGTCTCTCATTTGGGATCTTTTTTAATTCTTAACCAAGGGATCAATAGATATACTTCATCAGGGATCCGTTTGAGATTTCATTCGTCGTGTTGGATGTGAAACGATAAGTAATCAAGTTATTTTTAGCCTTTATTTCTCTCTGTTGATCTCGACCTAATTATCTAGGAGTAAGGGTTTTTACCTTTTTCTAAGATCTACTCCAATACTAGTTAATTTGGAGTCTAATACTAGATGAGTAGAATCGTACAAGCCTATGTTGGGTGGCCTATAACTCATCCCTCAAGTTCTCTAATTTTTGATGTTTTGTGTGGGGCCACAGATTTCATCAGGTTCCGTTTATTGAATTTATATACTAGGCTTATAATCATTAGAAACAAATTCTTATTCTCTTTAAAAATATGTTATTAGTTTTTATTAGTTTCACCCACAACTCTATCCATCCAATGTAGAATGTTTTTCCATAATTATCATTTTAGTGTTTTGACAGGTGTGAGCCGCCATTCAGGTTTGACTTAGAATGAAAATTTTAAAGGTAAAACTTTCTACATTAAATTGATTGATTTTTTTTTGAATTTCATAATGGAATGTGCCATGTATTCTGAACACTTGAGTAAACTAAATTAAGTGCTTAAATTTGATAATAAAATTTCCAATGAAAATTTGAAAGTATACTAAATATATGACATGAACATTTTAAATGTAATTGAATAAAAGGTTTCATTTCCATATCTCCCCTTACCATGTTAATGCGAGGTAACAGAGTGAACATTGATTTTTGAAAATTTCTTAAATGGATTAAATGGATGGTTGTATTCTATATAGCCATTTCACACTAACGAAATACAATTCTCGAAGAAAATAGATTTATCGATTAATTATTACATGATTAAAGGATCACATGATACTTGGAGTTGTCACAATAATTAATGGAATGGCTTGAACCAAATGGAATATTATATGGCATCATTATAAAATATGAGTGGCCTCACTCGAGCTTGAATGGGATTCCTTAGGGAATGCCTTGAGCACTTGGGGACCCTATTCTGATTCAAGGATGAAACTTTCTTTAGTTGAGACCCACCTGGAACCCAATACTCGTTTATTATTGGATAATTGGTATACTAACATAGGATCCATTCAATAATATTATAGGATGCCTTCGATGCACTCCTTGGATCCAACAATGAGAAGTAGGTTCCATGGTTAAAATCCTATTAGACCTAGTCATTTCGTATCCCCATTTTACCTTGGATGAACCCCATGGACCCATTAGGCATCTTATTATGGAATGAATTATACTATGATCCTTGGATTAAACTCTTACCCTTATCCATGCTACAATCATTACTAGGTTGGCGACCCATGAGGTCTATATTTCCTTGGTTATTACCTTTGAACTTCATTATTAAATATCATTCTAGGTTTCCTTGTTACATATTGGAACCTTCACTATTCTCAACATGTGGATTATTTGTAAACAAGTAATAACCATATAATGAAATGGTTTCTTATTCAGACACTAGACAAGACACAAAGTATTTACTTGGGTATTTAGTTACATCGTAGTGATTTACTTTACATATGCATGATTTCACACTTTTACATTTCATTTACATGAGATAGATGTTATATATACAATTCGTGGTGGATCACTATGATTTATCTCACACCCTCTCTAAGTACCATTTGGACCATGGGGAATATTAAAAGTATGCTGATGTTGATAGATAAAAGCGTAATACTTCAGACACTCGATTTATTTTTCTGCTAGGATGAAGATAGTATTAGATGACCGATATGTAGCTTAGGATGCTTGTGATAGTTTATAAATTTCCTTTTTATACACTGTGTTTTTCATGCATACTTGCTAAATTTTATCCATGTTTTCATGATTACTAGTTACATGACACATCATCAACATTTTTTGTATGTTTCTATAGTTATTTCAGTTTTTATTGTGGTGTATTTCAACTAGAACTTCTGTTTACTTATTTTTATTAATTTATTTACCTCTTTTAATATTTATCCACTATGATATAATCTGGTAATGTGGGAATAATCTCCCGATAGACACACCCTAGGTCTGAATTTCTAGTTGTAAACCTCTAGAGTTTGGGGAGATACACTTGATGCCATGTTTCCCACTGGGCTCAAGGCACCTATTATGTTGCATCAGGGTTTGGGACATCACAAAAACCCACCTAGAAAGTAATGGAACTAGATAGGGATCTACTTACTCGAGAGGAAATATCATTACTGGTTTCTCATGAACACACCTAATACTTATACTTTCCCAACCCCTCAGAACTATGATAAAAGAAGTCTAGAATCATTATATGTAAAATGGGACCACCTTACTCTAAAGTGAGAACATCTTCCACGAAAATTAAAATTATATTTTAGATAGAGAAGGGAAACCCTAAAGGGAAACACAAATTAAAAACCACTAAAGAAAAATCCATGAAGAACCCAAAGCATCATCACAACCAATAATCAACAAGGAGACATCATATACTCTATGATCAACATGAGAAAGTACCAAAAATAAACTATCACTATTCTAAATTGGGTATAAATATGGAAAATCTAAAGAATATTTATTGTTTAGATGACACTAAACCATTTAATCAATATATATTTAGGATTCTCAATTAAATAACAAAATGAATATTCATAAACTAATAAACAAGTCAAAATTTTAAAAAACTTATCCAAATTAATCCAAGGGACATGCATAAAAATAAACTTACCATAATTCAAATAAAATAATTTTCAAAAATAACACCTTCTAATTTAATTTCTATTAGTTAAAATAATGAGTTCAAAAACAATCATTATAAATTTGAGTTCACCTCAAAACATTCTTACTTGAAAACCAATTTCTTTATTAAAAAAGAAATAAAAAATATTTTTCGAAAACAATTTTTAAGACCAATATCAATTCAAGAAGAAGAAAATTAAAACTCAAGTTATCTTTTATTTAAAAAAAATTAAAAATATAAATCTCACATTTTAAAACCAACAGAATAAATTACAAGGAAAACCCCCTTATTTTCCATTTTAAAATGAATTAGTAGAATTCTGAACACCATGTTTATCTTGTAATAAATTTAAGAAATTTATTTTATTAATTTTAATAAAAAAACCTTAAAATTTTAAAACCATGATATTAACACTAAAACTAAAGCATTCCAAAAACAAAACAACATGTTATAATAATAAAAATTGAATGAAAAAGATACCCAACATTGAATTCGGGGGGGGGGGGGGGGGTTATTGACTGTGAATGGAATGAAATCATGGTATGAATTCCATGTGTGAATCAACCCACTACCATGAAGAGTCATTCAGAACCATGTACCCATATTCCACATAGATTTTCAGTCCCTGCAAGCTCACTAGGTACAGCTTGTTCACTACTGTTTCTATCCCCCAAACATAAGATCATTAAAAAATATTTTAAATAAATGAAGAAATTAAAAATTAGAACTCAAAAACCAACTTCCATAGGAAACTTATGGTTCAGATTGAGAAAGATATTGTTACACACTTCTCACTTCTACCTATCGAGTTCTGATAGTCCTAATTCTATCTACCAGACACACCCAAATAAAAATGGGTGACTTCTTGACCTAAGACCACATAAGAACCAAAGGATCTAGTTCCATTTTTGTGACCAAAACTAATTCATCCCTCCATTGTATTCTTTAAATAGACAATGAAAAACCCTATGGTCATTCCTGATCCACATGGATTAGTACATGTTTCTAGGAATCTAGAAAACACCACATATGAATGATTTTATCTAGACAATAGTTAATAAAATAGTTCTGGGAAATTAAATAAATTATTGTAATGACCCAAGAACAAGTTTAACTTCAGAATAAAATTCAATATGCATGTAATATATCAATAATCATTATAAAAAGGTAGTAAAATAAATTTCAAAAAAGAAATCAATAAATCTCCCATAACACCCTCCCCTATAGAAAATTTCCACTACCAAATGCATATCCTCACCCCCTAAAATAATATTTGTCCAATAACAATAAAATTTAGTAAAAATTCCTGTATTGATGATTTGATAGATGAACCTAAAATAAAATATATAACACCTGGGTTTTTTGGATTTTCCTTCGTCCCGATTTGGGTTAGGTTCTTAGTTTTTTACAGTAACTAGGTTTGAAAAGTTTGAATCTTGAGGTATTTCCGTTTTATATCCTTATCAAAGATATTTACCAAGTGTAAAAACTTGAATTTTCAAGAAAATAATTGAAAAATGGGTGGATCATCACTAGTGCAAGGTTGGGGCATAGTAAGTAGAAACCGTACCCCATACCTGGGTAACCGTGCAGTAGGTTTGGGTCATGGCTAGAAGCAACAACACATAATCTGAACTATAAGTAAGACCGTTCACATTTCTCATGAGATAAGTGTCTTTCTGATTATAGATGGTCACACAATCACTGCATGTTTGAAAAAGCGTGTGGACTAACCGTGTGACCATGACAGCTCATTAAAAATGTTTTCCCTATTTTCTCCCTCACCTATTTTAACCACTTTCTCACCACTTTCATGACCTTTATGGACCTAAAATACTTAGTCATGCCACCCTCCATCCTCCCCTCCCCTTGGGATTTAATTTTTTGTTTTCATTGGATTAGTTTCCTCAATATTTCGCAAGTAAGTCATATTATTCTTTTTTTCTCACTTCTTTTTATGGTTTTCTCTCTTCTCATTTGTATTTTTGGTTCTCCTTTGGTTAGGATTATGATTTTTTGGTTAGATCATAATCTTTTGTATTCAATATTATTGTCTAGGGTTTAATTTTGATTCATTGAGGTGCGGTTGAGGTGTGATTGAGGTTTCACACCGTATTCTGAAAATTTTCTTCACCCGAGATTGGTGATTCCAGGCCTAAACATTGTTGGTAAATTGATTAATCATTTTTTGAATTTTCTAACATTTTCTGGATTATATTCATGGTGAAAAACTAGTTTTATAAATTATTTATTATGAATTTGTTTTTTTAATGATTTTTTTCATGTGAAATTGGTTGTGTTTCATGTATAAATCTTCACTCTTTCACTTGATATTATATTATAAATAATGAAATTTGTTTTTTAATTTATGTATGTGATATTATTGGTGTTTGTAAATGGGTTTAGTGTGCGTTTGATTTTAAAAAGAATAATTAGAGTGTGTTATGAGTGTAAATCCTTGTGGTGCTTCTTAGAATTGATTTATAATGTTTTAAAAATGATTTATTAAATTATGTAAGTGATGGAAATCATGATTTGAAATAGTTTCAGTGTGCATTTGATCTATAAAGAGGAGTTTGGGTGTGAAAGTGGTGGCCTGTGTTGTTAAATTCCTTATTTGGATGTTGAAACATGGAAGTAGTGTGTTATGTGACATGTGAGAATTTTTTGAGCATGAAGGGAAGCTCGAACATATAGGTGGTCAGACTAGGATTATTTTGTTAGTGTTTCTAAAGTAGCTAGGGCTCAGTTTCACTTTGAGGGATTGATTATGAAATCACTGACTAAATACCAATGATGATTTGATACCACTATAATATTGTATGTTTCTTATCTCTAGTGGGTCGTGCATGAGATCGTTGTTGGTTGTGGTTTCTAAGCCATGTTTCACCGAGATATGAGGTACCTAGTGAACCACTACTAGCTAGGGCCTATGAGATTTTCCTCTAACTAGTTATTTTTCATTATATCTCACTTATCATTAGTATACGGTATGTTTGGTTGGTAATTTAAAAAAAAGTGTGTTATGTTTAATGACTATTTCATTAATGTTGTTTTTTATTTAAGGATTCATCCCTAAACATTGTTAATAACATTTAATTTTTATAAAAACATTATAGTTATTTATCATTTAATGTTTATTTCATTAAATTATTCTTTCAGGTGGCATTTTACTGGGATTTTTCTCACTCCTAGAAACACCCTTGGGTGTTTGTACATCTTGTTATATGATTGTTCCAAGTAATGGGAATGTGTGTTGGGTGGACGGTTTGGGGTTCCTTGTGGAATCTTCTTATGGATAATGTTGGAGGTGGCTTGAGGTTGTGGCCCTCTTATTTTTTGGAGGTTTTGGATAAGTTATAGTTTCCTCTTATTTTATTCCTTATTAGATTTTGTACTACATTATAAGATTTATGTCTGAAATGTTGGTTATGCCGTATTTGGTTTCCTAGATTCAGTTTTTTGGTTTATCTATCTTGTTACTTGTTTATTATTATTCCATAGGGTAAATCCTTCCCAATATTTATTTATGATACAAGGGAACATGTTTCTAGATAATGGAGATCAAGAATGCCCATTGGGCCATGACACGGACCGATCCAAGCATCAGGTAAGATGGTGACTGGGTTGGTTAATAACAGAATGGTATCAGAGGAGTTCTTTCTCTTTTGGGACTTTTTCCTTGGATAAGAGTATGGGTATATTAGAGCTAGGATTTTCAGGCCTTGACACTACGGTTATGAGTGTTTTTCTTAGCCACCACACCTCAGTAAGGGACTAAAGTTACAGAGGGAAATTAGGTTTCATCTATGTAATTTAATCCTTATGGTTATTTGTTTCTTGGGAAATGAAAAGTGAGTTGGGTCATTAGTCACAGTGAGCTCACAGAGCCTGTAAAGATATGTGGATCAGGGGGAATTTCCCTAGATCACTCTCCATAGTGGTGGTGTGATAAACATATGGCTAAAAAACCTATGTCTGAGACACCCATCAACACTAGTTTCCTCTTGCATCATTCAATTTCTCCTTATTTTGGAATTGCAGAAACTTGATCTTAAGGGGAAAAATGATTCACCTTTGAAATGGTGGAAAGTGAGTTTTCAGAATCATGTGAAAGTGATGAATAGAAATGTTAACTTCCTTAAAATTATTTTTGTGCAAAAATGAGGATGATTTCATTGAGATAGAATTTTAAAAATCAATGTTTAGGATTTATGGTAAAATTGATTATTTGGAAATGGAGTTCTAGTTTCAAAAACAGTTTTCTACACTTATTTTAAATGAGAAGAAATGAGTTATAATTAAATGGTTATTAGTAAAGCATTCCTTTTATTAAACATGACATGTATTGAAGTGGGCTAACTATTTTAGAAATTGATGTGTGGTGTTTGTAAATAAGATTTATTTGAAATGGGTTTCGATTTCATGGTTAGTTAATTTTGGGATGATTTTTTATATTTTGGTGGAAGAAGGTTTGGTATTTGAAACAGTTTTGAAATGGGATGATGTGTTTTGTAATTAACTTGTGGAATTTGAAAATTGGTTTTATTTGAAGGGTCAATTCTTTTCTTGAAGCAGTTTTCTGAAATATTAAATGGGATTTGATTTTGTGGCCAGTAGTTCTTGAAAGGATGTTTTAGTGATTATTCAAAATGGAAAATTGGGTTGGATGTTTATTTTGGATATTGGAAGAGTTTTTCATTATACTTTTGTATTTCTGTGAGTGATCACATGTATAAGACACGTGTTGTAAGTGAATGGGTTCCCAATTTGGCATGGGAAAAATTCATGTGAGAGGCTCCAGTGGATACCATTAGGGAATGTGCAACCCAATGATCTAGTTTTATTTTCAAATGTGCTTTTAAAATAAAAGGGAAATATTTTGATAACTAATTATTACATGGTTTGGATTCATGTAATTTTGAAATGTTGTCTGTGAGGCATTTTGATAATGAGAATTGTTATGGTCGACTCATGTTTTATGTTTGAGTTCATCTTGGTGAGTTAGTTTTGGGATAATGTTTAATGTTTCCTTATTTGGAAGTGTTTCAGGAAGCCATTGTGATGATTCCCGTTGCAGGTTCTGAGTCTTTTATGGCAATTCTTTGATAGTGGGTTATTTTTAGACCCTATATTTATTCTTCTATCTAGTGTACACCCCTATAAAGAATTAATGCACATTTGAAGTGCATATATGGGTGATTCACAATTGGAATACCCTTCACTTGATCAAATTAAGGGCTCCCCTCTTAGGTTTTTGGGTTATATCTATTTCGATTCTTTATCATTTATGAGATCCCACTTGAAGCAGGATAGTGGATTTGGGATGTTGAAAGAGATCTTTGTTCATTGGGTTGCCTAAGTCACTGAAGTTGAATTCTGACATCGGAGTGTCTAAATGTCCTATCTGGAAGTGGTGAATGGAATTACAGTAAAGAAAGGTGGAAGCGGTCTAGAGTTTTCTCTACTGGCTACCATTTTGAAATTCCTTTAGGTTTTTTGATGGGTTTTTATAATCAAGAGTTCGTGTTAGGCCACTAGTGTGGAAGACATGGTCATAAGAGTCTTTTACGTATGATTATAGTAATATCATACTATTTGGTACTTGGTTCAAGGTCCCTCTCCACATAATGAATATTTCAATTGCAAGGGTCATGTTCATTGATATCTTACAATGTCATGTTCTCATTCGGATTTAGTGGTGGGTGTTGTGGAATCTTTCTAGTGTCCCAATTTTAATAGATCATTTCCTTGTTTTTTAGAATTCCAATTTTTTTTGTTCTGAGTGAATGTGTATTTCTGCTTCTCCTAGATCCACTATTTCAATTTTGGGGTGAATAGGAGAATGCTTGTCCATATCCTAATCCCATGTCTCGGTGAAAGTTCCACGTGGGAGTAAGTTGATTTTGCAGTGTGTTTTGTCTACTTCTACTGTCTAAATAACAGTGTGGTGGCTTGGGACACTAGAGGGAGAAGTTTTGATTGAGGGGTTTTCGATGGCTCACTATTAAGAAGGAGATGTTTCATTCAATATACTTCTATCCACAATTCCCAAAGTGAATATAGAACTTATTCAGGAACTCCCATAGGTGTGAAGCACTGTGGTCTAGATATTATATTTGTTGTGGGAAAAAATATAGTTTATGCCCTTTGTAGTTGTGTCATTTAGAATGGTTCCATTTGGTGGAAGGAGACACGTGGACCTCATTTTCGCATTGTGAACCACGTGGTTGGAAGATTTCCACCTTGGTTAAAAGGATTTGTGACCATCCCATTTTCATAAAACCCCAATGGTTTTGTATCCTTAGATGTGAGTCTCGGTCTGATGGTCCTCGTATGGCCAGTTTCATGAATTAATCACCATTTTGGTTTGGGATATTTTGGGGATGGTAACACAACGTGAGAGTAGTGAACCATGTATTGTTTCTTATTTGGTTTAGAGTATCTCTAATTGGACCCCTTATGGTGGGTGTTTTTATGGGGTTGGGTTTCCAATTTTTGTCTATTTGGGATGTTCTTTATGGTGGAGAGAACAATCGTGGGTCTCGCTGAAATTGATCTAGAAGGAATCGATGTCACTCTATTCCGTATGGAGGGGACTCTATTAGGGCCTCCCTATTTTTGTAATTAAGTTTTTTTTTCATGGTGTTAGCTTTGAAGGGGTTAGTCTCATTTGGATCTATCTAGCCACAAGCCCATCCCTTGGATAAACATTGGGGTGGAAGCACACCCAAAAGTTTTGCGGAGAAAGCCTATGGTATCCTTGTTTGGGTTCATTGTTTATTTCAGGAAAATTGAATGAACTTCATTGGAATCATTTAAGGTGTTTTGTCTAGGATTTTGGATAGTGAGTTTTGGTAGTTTCATTTCTTTTAACTGATCAAATGGAGGAATTTTATCTTTTGGGGGTGCATGGGACCTAGCTGGGAGTCTATTTTGGTCTCTCAAGTTCAATTTGTAATTCTTTTTTTTGCTTCTACTGATTATGTTCTAGTATTATTATCATCCTTTGTGAATATCCATGTGTTATGAAAGAGTATCAGTTTTAGTTTTTTGGATACGACCATATTATGGATTTCCCGAGCGGAAAGCGTTATGGTGGGGAGAATTGTCCTGCTTGTGTTTTTGGATTTCCTTTGTTTCGGTTTAGGTTGGGTTCTCGATTATGTTTCATAGGAATTTGGTGTGAAAGGTTTGAATTTTTAGAATTTCTTTTTATATCCTTATCCTAGTTATTTCCCATGAGTTATCCTTTTAATTATAATGAAAATTGTGGAGAAATGGGTGGATAGACCCTGGTGTATAGTTGGCACACGGTTAGTAGAAACTGTGTGCCCTGGCCAGGTAATTGTGTTGTAGGTCTGAGTTGTAGCCAAAAGCCGCTTCTTGGTAATTTAATCCCTGAAGATTGACAATGATGTATGTGTCTCCCACGAAATAGGTGGCCGCATGGTGGCCCTAATGTTTTACAAAGTATGTTTACTAATTGGGCGTCCATGTGAGCTCCTTAAAAATGTTTTCACTATATTCCATCTCTCAGATTTTAACACCATTGCCCCCTCTTACTTGACCCAATCGGGCCTCCAAGTCCTAGGAATTTCTCCCTCCATCCTCCCCTCCCTTAGGCTTCAATTTTTGTGTGTCTTTGGATCAGTTTCATCAAGATCTTCCAAGTAAATCCTCTTCTCCCTTATTTCTCTCTCTTTTTATGGGTTTCTCTTTTATCCTTTGGGGTTTCGGTTCTCTAGTGATTAGGGTTTATATTTTATGGTAAGATACCAATATTTTTCATTCAATATTGTTTCCTAGGGGTTGATTTTGATTCTTTGAGGATCAATTGAGGCGTGACTGAGGTTTCACACTGGATATTGATATTTTTATTCACCCAAGGTAGGTAATTTGACGCCTAAACATTTTTGATAAATATATTTTTTTTTCTTGTGAATTTTACCATGTTTTATTTTTTATATTCATGTAGAAAAACTAATTTTAGAAATTATTCATTTTTCATTTTTTTAATTATTTTTTCATTATAAATTTGGTTTGTTTCAGGTATAAACCCTTATTGTGTAACTTGATATTATTTTATAAATTCTTCAATTTGTTATTTAAATTTTTTATATGATGTGAATTGTGTTGAAAAAGGGGTTAGTATTCATTTAATTTTAAAAAGGGGTATTTGAGATTGTTTTGTGCGTAAAGCCTTATGGTGCTTCTTATAATTGATTTATAATGTTTTTGAAAGATTTATTAAATTATGTATGTGATGAGAATCATGATTTGAAATGGTTTCAGTGTGTGTTTGATTTTTAAAGAGGAATTCTTGTTGGAATGTGGTGGATTATGTTTTTAAATTTATTGTTTGGTTGATGAAACTTGGATATGGTTTGTTATGTGACATGTGAAACTTGTTTGAGAACAAAGGGAAGCCCTGATATCTTGGTGAGAAGACCAAAAATAGTGTTCTAGTGATTTGGAAGTTGCTAGATCCCGATTTCAATTATCAGGAATGACGATGAGCACACTAACTAAATAAGGATGATGATTTGAGACCACTATAATTTTGGATGTTGCTCCTCTCTAGTCGGTTATGCATGAGGGGGCTATTGGTCTTGGTTTCCAGGCCACGTTTCACTGAGATACGTTGTACCTATTGTCCCACTATTAGCTAGTTCCTAAGGGATTTCACCCTGACTAAGGATCTTTGAATATATTTCACTTACTATCGACATACTGTATGTTTGTTCGGTAATTTCAAAATCAAGTGTGTTCTCTTTAAAGTTTCTTTCTTTAATGTTTTTATTTATTTAAATTTGCAACCTTAAAATTGTTACTAGTATTTCCTTTTTTTTATAAAAACATGCATGTCGTTTATCATTTAATTTTAACAATATGAATCCATATTTTGTGTGAAATCTTATTGGTCTTTTTCTTACATTCTACATAAACGATGGGGTGTATATAGATCTTGTTTTATGGTTGTTCTTGGTAAAGGAAAGGTGCGTCGTGTAGGCGATTTGGGGTTTCTAGTGGTATCTCTTTGTGGATCGTGTTGGAGGTGGCTTAAGGTTGTGGTATTCTTGTTTCATGGAGAATTGGGATTTTTTATGTTTCCTTCTCTTGTATTCCTTGGATGTTTTTGTTGAAAATTTTAATATTTAGCTCGAAAAAGTTAGTTATCCCATGTTTAGTTTTAAATATTTATTTTTTGGTTTATCAATCTTGTTAGTTGTTTATTATTATGACATCTGGTAAATTATCCCCCTCTTTATTTTTGATGCCTGGGTACTTGTTTCTAGCCTATGGGGATCAGGAATACCCTTCAGGACGTGCCACAGACCAGGCCGACCATAGGGTCTAATTAAAACAAAGTTTGGTTTTTGACAAAATAAACAATTTGAATACCTCCATGTAATTACATTAGTCACCATCTTCCAAAAAACTAATTAATGATGATAGCATGGTAATGAGAGGGATCAATCCAAAAAACTACGAATGTATAGATATGTCAGAGGAAAAGAACTTTTTTCAGAATTAAAAAGGAATCCAAAACCAAATTATATGTCTTTAAATGAAATATATGTTTTTTTCTAATTTGAAAAACAATATTTATAGGGTTTTCATAAATGAGAACATAATATCTAATATATTTTTGTAAATTTTATTTTCATTATTTTCTTCAAATGAAAATAATCACATTGAAATATTTTTTTGACCTATGCCACATTTATTTGAAACCCCATTTTTAAATTATGGAAATCATATTTCAATATTAGTTCATTTATTAAAAAAATTCAAATGACTTGCTTTAACAATTATTAAATATAGAAATTAATTATTTTTACACTTTTTATAAAATAAAACAACTTCCAAACTTAAATTTTTATAAGTGATATTAATGTATCATGAAATAACCATTCAAAATAAAGCACCATAGTAAAGATGCCTTGCTTATATAAGGTCATTGAGAACCCTTTATCTTTTTATCAACTCATGATTGAATATATAAATATATAATGCATGATATAATCACTAAATATTCTTTCCATTGGTTTAGAAGGGAAAGGTTTCTCATATATGACACGACATCCAACCACACACTACGAATTACATGTCTTGACTGAGAAATGCGGGGCCTCCCTCCAATGAAAGCATAAAATTTCAATGTTTTGTTTTGTTAGTAAAGTTTAGTACTCTACAGTGATGCATAATATGGCCCCCCACTTGATACCTGGTTTCACAAGTGCATTAACCATTTAATGAAAACATCACCTTCTATTTAAAATAAAGGGGGATTTAATTAACCCATCAGAAACTATGTCATTTTTTTAAACACACAATCCCCCAGAAACCACTATTCATGAAATTCAAAAAAAAATTAAAAAATCACAAGGAATAAACTTCGAGCATTGAAACTACAAAATATTTAATTTTATTAATTAAAAAACTATTTATAAAAAATAAGGAATGAAAAATATTAAAAATTGAAATTTAATTCACATTTTAGATATCCGCTTTATATCTCATTTTAAATCCTTGATATATACTAAATTAGATTATTAGTGCTCCATTTAACTATTGTACTCTAATAAATTCACATGTGTATATTTAATGGATTTTCTTATTTATAAATTTTAAACTCATCTATGGGAATTTGTATATATGTATATACATGTTCACCGACATATATTTCAAGTACCATTGAAGATTAAAATTAATCATTCAAAACATGCCCCATTTTATTAAAATTAAAATTTTAATTTTTAAATAAATACTTCAGATTTCATGTAATTAGTTTAAATTTAAATAAAAACAAGTGATCCATTCTAAAATTTTCTATCAAAATAAAATATCATTTTGAAAGCTCATAATTTTGTATGTCCAATCAGGATTTTTATTAAAATTTGGTATGTGAAATTAGATAAAATATATTTCTAAATATGAAGTAAAAAATTTAAAATTATCACATTTTTTGGGAACCAAGGGAAAAAAATTATTTTGAAAGAAACCTCAAACACATTGTTACATTATAATTTAATATCAAAAAATGAAATTAAAAAGAAAATAATATAGGGTTATAAAATATAAATTCCATATACTAGGGGAAATATACATGAAAACTCCATGTTTTTGAAAACCAGATTCAATAAATACAGAAAAAAGGATGAGAGGATCCCTGATAATATTTAACACGAATCATGAAGACAAAAATGTGATTATAAGATCCTATAATAATATGGTTCATGTGAAGTGGATCCCCCTAGGTCATATAGGCCTTGAGTGAGGGAGAGGGTTGTGTGAGAGATAATTATTAATTAAAATGGGTGGTATTTTATTATAAATCAAAAACATTTAGTAAATGGGTACTGCATATGATTTGGACACATGATTTCCCAAGACATGAACCAAAATTTTTCCACCCACTAATGGGTTTGAGACACCCCTAACCTGTAAAAAGCATAATTAAAAAAATTTATGTGAACTGTTCACTTTGGATCTTTCAAGATAAAATGTATTTCCATAGTTTTTTCACAGTTTCGACTAACCATGCACAAACTAAGCATCAATAATAAAAATCCAAAATTGGCAACTTTTATCACGATTCATAATGCAATTCAAGGAAAAAATTAATAAAAATTAAATAAATTAAATAAACTAATGAAAACATGGTCTATGTGTGCTAATTCATCTTTAAAAATATATTGTATCTCAAGACTATTACCTTTCTATATAAAATATTATATAATAATTATCTATTTTATTAAATAAGGATATTGTAAAAATAATTACTTCATGTCTCTTGATTCATGCTTATTTAAAGGATTGTTTATAACAAACACTTTGTATATTTATATGTGAATATGTGATAGGTCAAGATATTTTCTAAACTATATCTCATATCAGATTCCATATATTTCCATATTTGGAACACTTGGTTAAGTGTATATGATTTTGTTTTCAATTAATATTCATAATGTTTTTATAGAATATTTTTGAAGACTTTTCATTGATCTCACCCTAATATATGGTATACCATCTCATATTCTGTGATTTCATGGTGAAAGTATTATAAATATTGATGTAATCAGAGCCATTATATATTCTTACCATGTTGATTTTATCTTATCCCTCTTAAAATAATCCTATTTGTACATATTGAATTAAAAATAATCAAATCTCCTAATAGTATAAATAAAATTGATGGATTGAGTGAATCTACCCATAACATCTTCTTTAAATTGTCAAATAATAATTGTTTGAACAGATTCTAGAAGCTTCTAAGTTTAGTCACCACTATTTCTTAAAATTATTATTATTTATTAACTTATCACAAAATTATAAAATTTAAACTTATTTATTAGACTAATAGTATAAATATTTTTTATGAAATATAATTGTTAAATATTTTTGGTTTACATAGACATGTTTTAAAATCCACTATAAGGTATAATATGACCCATGTGATTTTCTATTTGTCATTTATTCCCAATATATAATTTATTTAATAATGTATTGATATAATCCATTATTCATATTATTTTTGCATAAGATAAAACAATTTTTATCTAAATTTGACCTAAAAATTTGAATGAAATGTTATTCATATAATAACAACTATAAAATATAATAATTAGTCCACTAAATAATTTGATATGATAATATCCTCTAGCCAATGTTATTTTTATTTCACTATTAATAAATAAAAAACAACTTCCTCTTTTAGAAATATTTCTAAATCTTGTAATATCCTACTTTTAAATAAAAAATTTTGAGACAGAAGATATATGCAATACCCAAGATACTGAGATATAATCATTATATGCAATGAAAAATAGTGAAAGTTTACCCTTTCTTCATTATTACTTAATTTAATTTATTTTCAGTAGACATTTCACCCTTTAAAAGGTATATATCCTCCAAATTATTACACTCCCCCTTAATCTCTGTCTTATTATGAATATTTCATGATTATACCTATAGATTTCATCCTTCCATTTTCCTATTCAACTTAGCATACTTTTTTACCATAAAAATTGATAAAATATTTTTGTTCATGTCCTTATCATCATTCTGAACAATATAAAAATGATTTTAAAGCATATTTCCCATAATATTAATCATTTAGAGAAAATGGTATGTATGGTTGAAATAATGGTATATATAAATACAATATTATCGAGTTTTAATCCATACTATGTTAATTATTTCATGTACCAAAACATATTTACTATATAAGGCCCACATATAATTCATTTTTTCAAATTACACATAAATAGTTTGTTGAATATATCATTTGTTTCTTTTCTCACTTTCACTTATAAAAGTTACTAGAGAAATGACATAAAGGTGTGTCAATCCATGTGTATATGTTGAGATTAAAATTCAATATTAATTGATGAATACATGATGTGATAAAAAATGTATAAACATCCATTTTTCTTAAGTTATATTTTTATCACCCTATTTGAACTCCAATGGTGTATAATTTGTTAGGGAGGAAAAAACCACATAAAAATTATACTATAAGGGTATTATTTTAGTCATTTTTAGAAACCATTCCTATAAATTAATATTAATAGGATCAGTTTCATTGTCTTGAATTGGTCAAAGTGATTTTAACTGGTTGTATTACATTCCATTTGATACAATATAATTAATGATTATATTAGTGCTTTATCTTGATTTCCATTATAATTATATAATTTATTTATTAATCATTTCTGATTCCCACTAGTTTTATCAAATCCAAATAGACCTAACTATTGGATTTCGATGCTCAGATATTCTAGTGGTAAAGGAATAATATTTACCCTATTCTAGTAAAGACTATTTAATTTCCAATACTCAATGGTATTTAGGAAAATTTTAATCATACCAGTAATCTTAACATAGATATCCCTACTTTTTAAAGTGGATTCTCATTCCATAAACCCTATTATAATATTTACTCAATATTTTCCTTGACATTTTACCAAGTAGACGATTTCCTTTACCCTTGATAGAAATTAGGTTATGTTAACCTATTAATTTTATTTAGAACTACCAGATAAATTTAATATTTACTAACAATGTCCAAACATGAACCTTAATCTCTAGTTTTATTCAATATTAAAATATTAAAAGTAGGTACGACTTGATATAATATTTGACAGATTTCATTTTTGTATAAAAAAATATAACTTTATCTTAGAATTCCTGTTAACTTTTTAATGATATCAATATCTTAAGAAATTCAACATATATAAAAAAATAAACTTATGGGTAATATTTCATTATCAAGGAACACTTGTTAATTTTCTAACCTTTGTGATTACATAAATAAAATTTACTATGCATAGAGAAAACTATGAAATGATCATCAGATTTCAAATTACAAGAGAGTTTATTAAGAACTTAGAAGACATCCAATAACATTAAGGTAGTCAAAAAATGAGTCTATCATAACATAATTTACTACATCCTCTATTATATTTTGATCCCCCTTTTTTGTATTCCTTCATCTCATCATATGAACTACTACCTCATGGGGAATTCTCTTATTACCACAATACTCACATAAAATCATGGGGGCTATGGAAAGTTGTTACATAAAATTTACCATTGATGATTAATATTGTATATAATAGATTTAGTTTTTAAACAAATATAATCCTTTTTTAATTTTTAGTTATTATAAAAATAAAACCATGAAATAAAAAAAATTAAATAAATTAATGGATTGAAACATATATAGGTTTTCTCTTAAATAATTATCATTCACAACGAAAAGATATAACTAATTTTAAAAAATATATGTAACTCAACTCATTGTATTGTAAAAAATAAATAAAAATTTTAAATACTTTTATCGGATCCCTTTATGGTCCACCAAAATTGGACATTAAAATTTTTAATTTAATTTTAATTCCCCCTTCTAAAATAACTTACATTTAAAAAATAAATTATAATTCTTCTAAATTTATTTAAATTAATGAAATTTAGTTTATATATATATATTATATATATATATATATATATAAAGCTATAAATATTTATATAGTAAAAAATTTAAAAAAATAGGTAAATAGTACTGGGGAAGAATGACTTGGGGCTACCTAGGAATACTTGAATGCTTCCATAGTTCTTAAGTAGCATATGGGTGGTACCCGAGCCTCATTAAATTTATTGTTCATCTCATCGATCGCTTTTCTAGTTATATCACAACATGACCTCCTTTATAACACCCTTTGGGAAATATTTATTCTTTAGATTTGTATTGTAATATTGTTTTTTCCATTCATAGGTTTCTTTGTGTTGTAAGTTGAAAACATGATTTTTTGTGGAATCATTTTTGGAACATGGTTTGGGTTCATTGTTTGTACTAATTGTGTGGTAACTATATGTAATTTCACTTTGAGGTTCCAGTGTAATATTGAATTTTATGAGAATATTTAGTCGAACTATGTGGCTCACCAAGAAAACTTTTGGGTTTTCAAGGTTGATTTCTAGAGGTATTTCATGGATTGATCCTGGTTTCTAAAAACTATTTTTCTCATCTCCATTAAACCATATCTCTAGTTTTTTAATACGTATTGGCTGATCATTATTGGTGCATGGTTTGTATTACTTTGTGGTATAAAAGTGGCCCTGATTAGAACTTAAAATTTGGAATTCACCTCTTTTACCTTGATATTTTTATATATACATACCACAATAATCATTATTTATATTGAAAAAACATTACCCATTTATCAAGAGGCTTCTTACCTTGAATTATTTATTTATTTTATTCATTATTTATGGATCTATTTACTGTATATTAAATTATTTATTTGGTTCTCTTTCTTCTAATGAGATCCACCCACAATCGTATCCCCCATTTTCTCTTCAAAAACTGATTGTTCAATAGATTCTAGATCTAAGATGTTCAATATATATTTAATATTTATTCTTGTGGATATAGGAACTTGGGGGCCAAATCTACTCATTTTGAATATACATTCTTAAAGGTTACTAATTTTCCTCCATTGGCAAGGTAGGAATATCTAGAAAAAGTTTCTTATTGATTAATTTGTTGAGGTAATAATACGATTATTTAGGATTTTATTATTTAAATAATTTATTTGAGATCAAAATATATTTTATCTTTGAAATTGTTTTTTAATGGTGTCTTAATTTAAAAAATATTTTTTCACACTTTGTGTTTGATGAAATTCCGTAATGGTGTTTTTGATTCTAAAATGAGTTTTCAAGAATGAAATTTTTAATTCTTCACCATGAAAATGTTTAATAAATTTTGAGCATGGTTATCAATGAATTTTTATAAAACATAGCACAATGTGAACCTTGGGTGCATTGGGAAATGGACACATCACTTTAGTGTGCGTAACACCTTTAGAGGTTCAGATATGAGTGAATATAGAGGGAATTGATATTGGTTGGATTCATATGATGTCTAGTTTAATGTTTAATTTTTATATCTTATTTTGTATTCCCATAGTCTAGATCCAAAATATTATTATTTTCATTTATTTTTGGTTTTTTGAATAATGGTATATTTCATGTTTGTTTTCTCACTAACATATATTATAGTGTATCCATGGTTGCGTTTACTTATGATATAATGATTTCAATTATGTACTATTCATATTCATTTTTTGTGTGAATATGAAATTATTTGATAAAAAATCAAAGGTAATTTTTTAAAATGACTTATCATTTCAAAATTCTTTACGAACAAGATTTTATTTTCATTATAGAACAAATAAATTCATCGTATTGGTCTCTTTATTGATTCATTGGTGAAATCCCACTATATTTTCTTCTCACACACTACTCTTTTTTTGGGAGTTTCTATATTTGGTTTTGTAGGAAATTAGTAATGGTATCAGCATCATGTAGTTCATTGTCTTATCTTAGGTGGGTGATATATATGGTTAACTGTGGTTATATCATTAAAAAATGGTATCAAGGGGTTTACCCAACCTAATGTATTATCAAACATCCAAGGAGAGGTTCAGGGTATTTGTTATACATGAGTTAGGAGTAACATAATTCAGGTATTAAGTGTGGGAGGGTGTCTAGGCAGCTCACTTCAGTGTCTGAACATGAGTTACCATGCGTGGTCTAGAATTTTTTCAAGTCTTGATAATTAGGGTTTGAGGTTATTGAAATGAATTAGATTTAGGTTTTATTTAATAGAAAATATTCATTATTATGTTTTGTTCCTTATTTTTTAGATTTCATTTTTTTAAATTCCTATTTCTTAAAGGCATTAATATGGATTCTTGATTTGGGTCTTACGACATGGAAATTTATGCCTAGGATGATGATGATTTTATATTTTTTATATAATTATTCCTATAAGATATCATCTAAATAAGAGTGGGTAAGATATGGGTAATGTTCCATAATAAATTACCCCAGTGGACATTCTTGAGTTGAAGTAGTAATCTACACTATTTAGACACTAGGTCATATGGGTGTTGGAAACTAAAGATAAAAAGTGAATAATAGCATGTATTTTTTATGAATAATCCACTCATCTTATGTGTTGAATAAGGGCTATAGAAATTTTAAGGGTTTTTTGAGAGGATTGAAAGGATATTAAATTTTGTAAAAACTCACGAGGAATCTAAAGTGGACTTTTCCATGTATATTCTTGAAGGATGAGGAAGAATATGTTGGGTATCTATCATGAAATCAAAGGTGCTTGAGGATATTACTTATTAATATTTTAATAAAATATTCAACTAGTTGTTTTATCCAAAAAAAATTATGTGTTTTTAAGGCTAGGTAATTTCAAACCATAGAGTAATGAGAGTGTACAGTTTTTGAGTATTCTGATGTTTTATAGAGTTGGTTCACCTTGCACTTGAGTTTATTTTTAATTATTACCTTGAAATACAAAGGTTTGAGATGGTTCCAAAAGATGATATTCAGTTTATGTTAATTATCTTATACCTTCATACCTTTATGGAAGGGGTTTCCATGGATGTTATGGTAGAGGTATAGATAGATGGTAAAAAAGGTTTTGGTGAAGTTTTTATTATTTCAGTTGTTAGCCAGGGAGTTTCTTAAGACCATAAAAGGAAACATAAATTTATCCGATTTTTATTAAGACCAATTTAAAGGGATTATTCAGGATTAAATGAGGTTTTTTATTTCAATACCAAAGTCCAGGTTGTACCAAGACTAATTTTTTATATGAGTAGTGAAGTTTTCATCATTGTGGTTAATATGTTCATCACACACATTTTTTTGCGTAAGGGTGTCCCAAGGTTGAACGTTTGGAGACACTCTCTCTACGAGTTTGTAGGATTTTTATGATGATTTTCAGGGTTGTGGTTATTATACACATTCCAATGTGGATGTTTATATGGATAAGAAATTTCATGTATTAATAAAAACTAATTATCTTTATATAGTGGAGTATGCACTTGTGGAATTTGAGGTAGGTCTCATTACTATTAGTGGAATGATGTTTATCTCATCTTATGTAGTACTAACTATTTTTGGAATAGGTTCAACCAATTATTTAATATCATAAAATTTAATTGATGTGTTAGTATATCATTTAGAATATTTTCAATTTTTAGGGGATATTTCCTTACCTTTGGGAAATAAGTCTGATGTGGGGTTTTGATCTCCAACATGTCGGGTGATGATAACACACTTTGAACTGAGGTAGGAAAATTTCATTATCAATATTTATGTATCTGATCTTATTATTGGAATATAATGGATGATTAATTTTCAGGATCAAATCAACTTTTACCATCACATGGTTGAGCTATTATCATATGATACATTCCCTCATATCATTCTGGGTGAGTGTGATTTTCGATCGAAATGTTGGCGGTAAATGTTTTTTTATACATAAGTGATATCAAACCATTTTTCAAAGACATTCTTTTTTTTCAATGATAATATATTGATAAGTCCACTTTATATAGTGATGAGTGCATATCCCGAGGCATTAATTAACAGTTTTTCTAGGTTACCACCTTAATTGAGGTTGAGTTTACTATGTACTTTCTACCTAGTATGATTCTCATTTATAAACCACCCTATCACATGGAAAATGAAGAGTTAATAGAACTTAAATATCATCTTGTAGACCATGAGGTAAAGGTATTTATTTTTCCTATCATGTCACCTTATTTTTCATCTACCTTTTTTTTCCACGACTGTAGATGGAGACATCTTACATTGTATTAATTATAAAATTTAAAATCAAGGGACCATTTTGAACAAGTATCCCATTCCACTAATTTCTAATCACTTACATCAATATAGGTGGGATCATCAGTTTTCCAAGCATAACCTCTGGTCAATGTACAATCATTTGATAGTCCTAGAATAGAATATACCAAAGACATCATATTCATTCTCTTATTGGATTTTTGAATTTCTTGTATTCTAATCTTTCCATGTATGAGTTTTAGATCCAATAAGAAAATTTTGTGGGGATTTTTATATTTGAGTGGGGAATGTCAGTTTTTCCTAAAAATATTCATGTGTTAATGTCCTGAAAGTAGCCTAGAAATGTGTTTGATATTGAAAGATTATTAAGTTTAGCTTGTTATTATCGTTATTTTGTTCAGGGATTCTCCATGATTTCTTCTATGATGACATCTTTGACCCATAAGGGAATAATGTAATAATGTAATAACAAAAGTAAGATATCTTTTGAGGAATTAAAATTTAGGTTATATTATTCTATAGTTATGATCCGTTTGGAACCGATCTTAGGTTATTATGTTTTCTATGATGCTCCATTCTTAGTATTTGTGTGTATCTTGATTTAGGAAAAATTGATGGTGGACTATATCACTCAACAATTATACCCTCATGGGAAGAACTATCCTACCCATGATTTTTATTTGGACTTGATTAGGAAATATAATAGAATATGGGTTCAATATCACTTTGGGTAGAATATTATAGTATATTATAATCATGAAAGTGTGAATTATCTTCTTTAATTAGATCAATGTGATATTTCGACATAGTCATTGGGTTGAGTATATTTATAATTTTGATTTTGATATTTCCTTTAAACCCAGAAAGAGTAATGTGGTTATTGATGTGTTAAGCAGGAAGGTACAAAATCAAGCCATGAATGAGTCAATATAGTAGTTTTATCTAATTAGTTTTCCCAATGAGATGAGATAGGGAATGGAAGACCATAGTGGGAGGGTCCTCATAGCCTCAGTGATGGCTGGCTCATCATTTGATGAGAAGGATCTGACCGATCAAGTGTCTTATGCTGATTTCAATCACTTTAGTCAAATCCTAAATAGTGGGGAGACTGTGGGTGGTTGGCCTCAGACTCTATTTAGGACCTTGTGTTTCCAAGGTAGGTTTGTTGTTCTTATATCTCTTTGTTATGATTTTATGAAAAAATGACACATATTTTGTTGTTCCACACACCATTGGACTACCATGATGTATCATGATTTGATATATCCATATTTATTTGGGGATTTGTAATTTTATCGAATTATTTATGTTAAGGTGCCTTAATTTTTAGTGAATAAATGAGGAATACCAGAGAAAAATAGGTTTGTAACAACATTTTCACATTCTGGTATTGAAGTGGAATAATTTTTCCATATAAATTATCATTGGTTTTTCATGGGGTCCTAGTGGAACAGATGTGATTTGGGTGATCATTAATCAGATTATAAAATCAGATCACTTCTATGGAAACACAAAAGATTATAAAGGTGGAAAATCTCAGGCACTTGAATATATAAGATATTTTGAGAATTCAAGGGGTTCGCTATGTGATTATTTCTAATAGGGACACATGGTTCCCATCTAGGTTTTTTAAATGTTTTCAAGAATTATGGGTTCTCTAATGAAAATATGAATGGAATATCATCCATAGGAACATGGGAACATAGATATATAGATTCAGTTTTATGAGGATATACTAGGGCCATGTGTGCTTGATTTTAATGGTTTTTGGTAAAACAATCTTCCACTTGTAGAATTTTTTTAAATCAAATTTTTTCAGTATTCTATTATGATAGAACCTATAAAATGTTAGTATGAACATCTATGTAGATATCCCTTTTACTTGGTAGAGTTTGGAGAGAAATACTTGGATGGGTCGATCCCTGTTTATAAGTTATAGGAAAAGGGGGATTGGATCTAGAAAATATTGGCCATATTACAAAGCTAACCCAAATCCTATTGGGAACCACATTATCTTCTCCAAGATTTTGATGTTTTTAGTTTTTTCTTTTTTAGAGTTCTCCTCACATGGGGAACTATTAGTTGGGTAAGTAGTGTGTATTGGAACTGAGGTGTTTTCCCCCCTATGAGATCATTGAACAAATTAGAAAGGTTAAATATTAGTTTGACTCTTTTCCTTGACTGAAATAGATTCATGATGACTTTTATGTTTCCTAAATGAGGAGGTATCAAACATACCCTTCCCATGTGATTGGATGGTAAGATGTCGATATTGAACCTACCACCATAGTTATTGAGAAATCAGTTAAGATTATATATCTATGAAAGAATGTAGTGTGTAGAAAATTAGTTCCCCAAGACATTGCATTGTGGTAGTGCAAAAAAGATACCGATCATATTAGGGAGAATGAATTATTGATGAGGTAGTAGTGTAATTATCTTTTTATGAGTATATAATATTGACAAATCTTTAGGGATATAAATGTTTCTTATTGGGGATAATTCTGATGAACTCTAAGTCATATGTATTCTTTATTTTGATATTTCTTTGTCATTGGGGTTGTTTTTGATGCATTTTGGTGTTATAGGTTGAAAACATGGTTTTTTGAGGTAAGAGATTAAGAAAATTGGTTTTAAAGATGATCACTACTATCCATGTGTTAAATATGCAGTATTTCTTTTTGAGTTTCCAATGGAATTTTCTATGTATCAATCACAGTCACTCAAAAAATGTTTATTTCCAAGGGAACCATGCGATTTTTTGGTTGTTTGTCCAGGGGTGTCATAATTCTGAACCATTATTTTCCAAAACCACGTGCCTCATCTCCAAAAAAATATGCACTATGTTTTTCAAGAGAAAGAGTCCACGTATAATTGGCCCATATTTTTCCTAACTGGGTGTCATAACCATACACCCTGATTTTAACTTTTAAAAATTTGGAATTTACCTCTTTTCCTTGGATCATTATTACATCTAATCACACCATAAACTACATTTGGATTGAAATAACCTTCCCCAACACTCAATATGATTCTATCCTTGGATTCTTCATGGTTTTTATTCATTCTTGAAAAATATATTTGAGGTTTGTTCAATTTTTAATAAGGTTCTCTCTCTCTTAATCTTAGATTCTCTCTCAATATCTTATACCCTTGTATCATTGGAACATGGTTGGGATATGGATGCTAGGTACAAGGGGTTGGATAGATATTTTATGTTTATTATTGTGGATATAGACCCATGAAGAACCAATGTAATAATTTCTGATATCTATTCTTGAAGGTGACCAATTTCTATCTATTTGTGGTGTAGGTGTCTTTATAAAAAGGTAGTAATTAAAAATTTTTATGGTTCTATTGTATAATTCATTAGATTTATTTTTTATAAGTGATCTATTTTCTATAAAATTGTTATTACTTCTTGATATCTTGGTTTTTAATATTTTTTAGTTTAAAAATGAATTTTTTTCACCCTATTTGTATAATACCCCAGTATTTTAAAAGAGTTTCAATGTTTCTAATAGTTTACGTGACATGGAACACTATGATTAAACAACCAATGAAATATATTTCTTCAAATTATATCTCTTTCATAACTTGGGAACACACAACCCCATGTCCAAATAAACTATAATATAGTATAAAATTATAACCAAACCATTAATTTGGTAGGTAGGAATATAATAAATAAATTATGAAAATTATGGTTATCTATTGATTATAAATAAAATAATAATCATTTAAATGAAATTGAAATGTCTTTTGAAAAAATATATTTTTCTCAAACACGGTTTATTCATTATAAGAAAACATATTTTAAAATTAATTTTTACCATTTTTATAAAATTTATCTGATTAAATGAAATTCATTTTTGAAATAATACTATCAAATTTACATATTGGAGATTTTTTTTTCTGAAATGTTTTATTTTTTGATGAAATGTGAAAAATACTAAATTTTAATTAAACAGTTATTTTTAATTTAAATAATTTATATAGTTAAAATTTATTTTAATTGGTTTTAATGTAATTTTAGTTCAATTTTATATCAATTAATCCAATTTAGGCCATTATAATAAATTTCAATGAGTAATTTTATTTTATTTATTACTACAACACCCTAAATTATTATTCAACCATGATAATATACTAACTTCATTATATTACACATTATAAGAAATTTTTAGGATAATTTAATTACCTATAACCATCCCCACTCCCATAATATTGGTTACAAAATCATCATTGTTGTTTATTTTGAACTACCACCTCACAAATGGATGTCATTTGTTTTTCCATTACCACCTATCCTAGTTGGGTATGACGATGGATATATAGTATATATATATGTGTGTTATTTATAAAATAATTATAAATATGTATTCATTATATCATATATATATACCTTTTTTACTTTCTATTCCATAGGGGATATGATAACATAGCTTGTGTGTATGACAAACTACCGCCTTATAGAGAGATCTTATTCGTTTTTCACTAACACATTACATGAAATGTAATAAGAAAATATTTAATAAATATATGTGTTATAAATGAAAATATTAAGACATTAATTAATTATATATCATTATTAAAATATTATTATATCATTTTCGGCCTTACCTTTACACTCACTCAATGATGATGATATAGTTCGAGTACCTGTGGACCACCTCCTTCAGGAAGCATTGTGACTATCTTTTCATCACCACACCACATGGATGATATATTCAAGTATATTTAATAAAATAATTTGATATTATCATAATTATAGAAATTTAAAATATTACTTACCTTCTTTCTATAATGATTGTTTAAAACTTTAAACGTCACACATTCATATGTTCAACCTACCATCTTCATGATTGTAACATAGTTTATTTTTCATAACCATATTTCTTGTTTGGTTTTAATAGTATAATTGATATAAAAATATTATTTTTACTTCATGATTATTATTCAATATATTATGTGAAATTATAATATTCACAAGAATAAGAACTTTCTTGACAAATCATGAATGAAAATATGAGGCAATTAACACCTGAAACAATGAAAATAATGGGATTTTATTAACTAAAGTGAAAAAAGATGTTATAAAAGGATCACATATGATATTATAAATATTAATTTGGTTCCATTATAAAATAATGTAATTCTTAAAACCAATATACATGGGGTTAAATCATGTTCGACAAAAAGGGAGCATGATGTAAGGGATTTCTTTACTCAATTTCCATTTGTTTGGTTAAACTAAGACATCATTGATTTTTTCATGTTATGATTGTGTATTTAATTATCTCTAATTATTTTATGTTTTATTTCCAATTGTTTATGAGGATTTACATTTTATACCAATAATCAATTGATTGATCAATTTCCACTTCCATGATATGATCTTTGTTAGAGACTTTGTCTCAACTGCCCTTCTTTGAGGCATGTTGTATTGTTATGAACCTAATTACTTATATATCATGAAGTTATTTCCCATTTGAAAAGTAACATCATGATTACTTAATAATTCATTATATTTTATGTTTTAATTTAAATTAGTTCATCATAAGGTATTTTACTAAGAGTTACCAAGTTATAAAGATATTCCAAACTCAATTTCTATTCATTGGATTATATTACTTATTCCCCCACTTCGATATTATATGATTTTTTTTTGTGAAGTAAATTTTTATTATCTCATGTATTATTTATAATTTTATATATATATCTATAGTTGAAATAGATAATCAGTTTATTTACTAATTATCATTTCAACATTATGTTCATTGTAAGAATTTGTTGAACAATCACTTTCTAATCGAGATTTTTTATACCTAAATTTTAGTTTAAGGAAATTATTTAACCATTTCATAAAAAACCAATTTTATTTTCCTCTCCTCTGTTTAGTCATGAAATTTTCATGTAATAATTCAATTTTCATCATTTTGGAACTTAAAATGATTGAGAATTTGTTTTAGTAAATTCCAAATTCATTTCTCTCATCAGTTAGAAATCCATTTTCTTATAAACCATGTTTTAAAATAATATTTTTAATGATTTTAGAATGATTTATTAAAAAACAATTATCATTTTTTTATTTTTTACAAAAAAGATAATGGAATCTTCATGTTTTCTAAAAACAATAAACATTTGTATTTTTCATATAAATTGAAGGGATTATTAGTTTTAATGTGTATATTATGAAAAGATTTTACATTTTCCATGTCACATCTAATGTTATGATGATTAATGTGATAGTTTGAAATTTTATTTCAGGGAAAAAAAATTCAATTTTTTTGAACATTTATTTTTAAAACGTTATTTTCATGATAAAAATTATATATTCCTCAAGAATTTTTTAAATATATTTTTATGGTATTTATATTTATAAAATATATAATCCTTTTATTATTACTTCAGAGGGTTTATGTTTTATTGATACCATCCATATTCTTCTTCTAGATGGTTTATGATATTATTGACCATGTAAATTTCAGACATTTACTTTCCAAATTCATTTTTTATTAATTAATATTCCTTTGATAGATTAAATTTATTGTGGTTATTAGACATTACATTTACACTAAAAATCTATAGTATTTATCATGGATATTATAATATCTTAAACCATATCTCATTTCCAAATACAATGTTTTATGTTTAATGCTTTTTGAATAAATGTAAAAATATTGATAATATGTATTTTTTCTTAAATATGGATATTCAATGGTAAGGAATATTGATTCATGAATTAAAATTAATTATTAAATATTTGAGGAATTCTTTGGACATGTAGTGATAGGTGAGGACCAAAATTATACAGTTCATTGACACATCTGTAGGTCTCATAAGAAAAATCTATAGGTTAGTGTTGAATGGGTTTCTGCCTTTAGTATTAATCTTTCTTTTGAATGGACTTGATGGTAGAGGTATCATGATGTCTGAGATCACGACACTCACTAGCTAAACATTTCCTTCATTACTAATTCAATGATTATTATTGATGATATTTCCCAATGATATTATCTCTGGATGCATTTCCTTCTTATTTAATTAATTAAATGGAATATTTATTCATTTATTTACCTTTACAAATTGATTAGGTCTTATATCATTATCCATGATATTACCATAATTATATTACACTTGGTTGCATTTAATTTCCAGATTATTGCTTAAATGAAATGTTTTTTCCAGTAATTTACCTTTCAATGTTGATTATTCTTTATTGAATCATAATATCGTCGGTTGCACTAAACCATTACTAAGTATTTTAGATCACTCTAATTTTTTTATTTCCAAAAATATTCCATGAAGATTATTATGATTAATGTTAAAGGATATTCTATATGGAATAACGATATTCTTGAAGTAAAACTATGTCATACTTTTTTTCCGGATGTAATGCTAGACGCAAGTATATATCTAGTTTACCAAGACTAATACACTATTAGATAATTTAGGATTTTATTCATCATATATTATGATAATATATTATATAAGACACTGAATTTAGTCTAATAGGGTTAGGGTCACTATAGTAATAATCTTAGAAAGTTTAATAGAAATGTTGGGAACTAGAGTTAGGAAAACACAGTGTAAGGTCCTGACCATATTCATTACATAATATAATTAATTCAACTAGAATACAATTAGTACATTACCAATTATCATTTTTATTTATATTTTTACAGAATTACTTCATAATTAATACATTATAAACCATAAGAATACAAAGTGGATACTAATAAAATCGTTTCTATTTATTCCATAATACAAATGTCTATAATAAAACATGAATTCTTTTCATGAAAATTATTCACAATATTCATCCAGGATTCTTATTTTTTCTTACCTATCCTTAAACCCTATGAAAATCTTTTTCAAACATGGAATGAGCACAATAATCATAGTAAGGGATATAAAAACAATGAAAAAAACCATTTGTCCCGGAATACTTACAAACACATTAAGGATAAACTTCTCACCCTTAAAAGTGACATATATGTACTTTGTAACATAATTTTATTATCTTAATTACATGGGATTGTAACCCTCATTACTACATTATGATTTTTAACCCCCACGACTAACTTACAAAATAACTCTTACAACTACCTTATGATGTAACCATCATATTTACACTTAGAATTACCATTACAGTCATCTTCTGACATAAACATACCCAATGAATTTGATGGTTATCAAGAAACCACCCATAATAATAAAAAATACCCAATAACTAGTAAATAATAATAAAACATGTATACTTTCATCATAAAAATATTCCTTTTAAATTTTTTTAAAATTGAAATTTAAAAGATGATTTTTAAAGAAAAGTCCATTACTATAGTTTTGAATTCCTTAAACTGTGTTCAAACCACATATATAAAGGTTTAAAGAGTATTATAAATATATTATAGAAAAATATAAATATTTATTAGGAATTTTATGACATTTTTATAAAATATTTCAACACATTTATTAATAATAATTGTTTATATTCATTATTTTGGGTGTGTTTATTTCATGGTTTCTATGGTTGGTTCATTATATATATATTTTTAAAATAGAACATTAAATTATATAATTAGAATGAAATGGTATTAATTTTTTTCCATAATTTTAAATTATAAAATATATCATTTTTTTGTTTTATTAGGATGATTCAACATTTAAAAAACTAACAATTAAAGTTTGGTTTATTTTCGGTGTGTTTTTATGACCATTAAAAACTAGTTTCATTTTATTTAATTTTATGTCGAAAAATTTGTTGAATTACAATAAAAAAATTATAATATACATATTAAACTATGTTTTTATAGTAATTATTTTTTATGACCATCCTCTAAGGTTGTAAAGAAAATTAAAATTCAGCATCCTCGAAGGTGGTGAATCGACACGTCACTGGAAATGCCTTCATTTTCTAGAATAAGATGTGAACATGATAGGTTTGATTCTTAATATTCAATTAACACAATAAAATTTTAGTATATGTATGATACTATATTTATCATGTAACTTGTATTAGTGGAGTTGTGGAGAGAATAATTAAAGAAAAGAAATTGAAGAGAAAATGAAAAAAAAATGAAAGAGGATTTAACCTCTTGAATTGTTCCCCTTGAGAACAACCTTAGGAATAATGGATTTTGTATTTTTTAGACCAATTAATATTGGAAGTGGGGAGATGATTTTTAATATTATTTTTAATAATTTTTATAATTCTATTGATTTGGAGGTGTTAGGAGAGTAGGTGGTGAGATGTGGTATTTATTGTAGAGGAGAGGGGGTTTTTCTCATTATTTTATTCATTAGTTCATTATATTGGCTGAAGAATTTTCATAGATTAAGAAATATAAATAAATATATTTAAATAATTAAGTGGAGTTTAATATTATAGTTATTACATTATAAATGACTCAAGGAATATTTTATTTAACTTATATTGTATATATACCTTATATTATCATATTTCACAATTCACATAAAATTCAAGTAATTTATAAAATCATAAAAGAATCATCCTAACCATTTTTTGATAAGAAAAAATAAAAATCTAATCCATTTTACTAAAATTGTTTTCTAATTTTATAAATTTATTATTTAATTAAAATATTCATTAATTTGAAAAATACTCATTTAAAAATTGCAACTTTTTTTTTTGCACTATTAAAAATTAATTGATGTCTCATAAAATTATCTTATAATAATAAGAAAAAAATATTAATTTATTAATATATTTTATGAAGATAATTTTTTTTTTAAATCATTATATTAATTTTGTAATTTAAAATAAACATTTATGTCTAATAAAAATTTAGAAAGTTATTTTATCATTTTCAATACATTTATTATCTTATACAATGATGTAAAAATATCAAATTTTCAATTATAAGATACAAAAATTTTATTTATACTCTCATAGATGAGGTTACTATTCTATTAGTATATATACATTAATTTTTATAAATACCACTTATTTCATTAAACATATAGAATTTATTTAACTATTTAGTTTGTGAATGAAAAATAATTATTTTATAAGTACCACATTTGTTACATTCTCCCAAACTTCTTAAATTTGTGTCCTTGTAATTTTTATCTACTTATTAACTAGTTAGGTTACCTTTCCCTCAATGAATTTTTAGATTCTCGGGATCCTACTTCAGCCTTGTGGTTTCTCCATGAATCTTTAACCTAATGAATTACCTTATTTTGAAATACATTCTCCCTATGATATATAATATGCACACAATTTTCATCATATGAATTTTTATCTTCCAACCAAACAACGTTGACCACTGGTCAAATACGTCAGCCTCCAGCCCCCTAGTCTCATTTTTCACGTGGTTTTGTGGCCATAACCCCCATACTAGAGGGACATACCGGCCTCAGAGTACCTTAGTTCTCTGTTCAATGATGTTTACTAGATAATAATCAAAGGTAGCATTGACATCCAACTGAATTTTCTTAGGATCAAAGGTATGAGATAGGTTATAATTATATTGGAGAAGCTATGGAACATGGAAGATGTCATGTGTAGAAAAATACACTTGAGTTAGTATCAACTGATAGCATACCAAACAGAATATCTTTAGAATTTCTATCAAACCTACATAATAAGGAGAACTTTTCCCTTTCGTCCATAACCATATATGCCATATCCAGGGTGATACTCAAAAGGAAGCATAATCCCATACCCCAAACTCTAGAGGACTTCAATGATGATCGAAAATAGATTTCTTTCTAGACTGAATAGAAGACATATTCTTCTTGATGTGATAAACTAGCTCTGAAGTATCCTATATGAGATGGGTACCTAGTTGGGATACCTCACCTACCTCTATCATAAATAGGTTAGAATGACATGGCCTACTATATAATTCCTCAAAAGGCCCCATATAAATTTTCACTAGAACAATTTTATTATAGGAAAAGTTGACGAGAGGGATATGCTTCTCCAAATAACTACTGAAACCAAGGAAACTTTCTCGAAGCATGTAATCTAGAACCTAAATCTTCCATTCCAGTTTTCCATCTCTATAATGGTGAAATTTTGTTCTTAAAAGCACCTATATACCTATAGATTTCTACAAGACCTGCCAGAATCGTGTTGTGAAATGAGCATTCCTATCTAAAATAATAGTATGAGGAACCCCATTTGGTCTTATTATCCTATAGAAATAGAGTCTTCCCAGCTCATCAACAGAGAAAGTATACCAAATACAAATTAAGTGGAGGTGATTTCATTAGTCGGTTAATGAATACACATATAAAATCACTAACCCTCAGCGACCTAGGTAAGCCGACTATGAAATCTATAGAAATATCTTTCCATTTCCATTCTAGGACTGGAAGAAATAATAAAAATTTTGTAGGGATCTGATGTTCTTCCTTCACCTTTTGATAGGTGTAAGACATAGTGATAAATAATTCTATCTATCATTTCATCACAGACCACCTATATTGGAATCAAATATATCAATACATTTTAGAGATGACTGGATGAAAAGGCAACTGAGAAGCATTGGTCCATTTAATCAACTAATATCTCATATCTGAAGGAACATTGACACACCCATGAATACACATGATTTCATCATTGTCTATAGACCACTACAGAGGTGGGTTATCTCCTGATATACTCTCATGGAGAACCAATCCCTAAGGATCTGAAAATTGTCTACCCATCATATGGCATCCCGCCATTTTATAACAAAAACTTTCATTACATTACACAAATCTGAGGATCGTTAAGGTTTAGTGTCTTGGAAACAAGGATCATAATACATAAAAAAACATAAAACATTCTTCTTAAACACTTGCAAGGCGTCTCCTTATGTTCATTCTAGGTTCATTACTGCATCTCATAACCTGGGGACATACATCAAAAGAAAGGGTGAGCAGAAGGCCCAGTAAGGGAAACAAGAGGAACATTTTACATGTGAACATGAGATACTTCAATAAGGACATGAAAAGAACTTTAAGGCATGAGGAAGAAATCATGAGGCATTTAATAATAAAAATAACATTTTTCATAACTTGAAGATGTGGCTACATCATTTAACATAGACAATCATGAACATATCACCAAGGTCCATCCCCAAGGTGTCATTTGAAAATTACCAAGGTTATTCACCAAGGTATCGTGAAAATTGTAATCTCTAGTGGTTACATCATTACCCAATGCATTGGAGCGCTATCAGGGCGCACCCTTAAATTTGCCTTTATTATCATGTGAGCCACATATATCATCATCAAACATTTCATAAATAACCCACATAACATAAAATAAATGGGTTTCATTTCATAATCATAACGTTTTAAAAACTGCTTTAAAGACATGATCTTTACGTCACTTTAAACCCACGGAAAGGGAAAGCGGGTCTCATGTATGTAAATCCCAGAATTTAAAATGGAACATTTTGATATATATGTGAATACCTTTGTAGAAATAAGAGCTTTGAGTATTCACTTTATAACATAAAATAATTTTTGAGAAAAGAGAGAGGCATTTTGAGGGGAAAATTCTGCAGCATAACGGCTAAGTTTCGGGGTTTTAGAAAACGTTGAAATGAGAGGGGACATGGGTCACCCACTCATAAATGATCCATAAAACAGTAGGGTGAAAGAATAAGAAGGACATATGGACATGGTAACGAAATTTTAGGGACATACCATTTGAAATGAAAAATATGGAAGGAAAAAGATTAGATTTCTCTTATGAAAATTCGGCAGCCTTACGGCGTCACTTAACTTCAAAAGAAAATGATTTGACAAGATCAAAAGGGTCCCTCATCATATGATCATAAGAGATCAGTATGATTGATATAGAGATCATACCCCAACATAATAAAAAGGAACTTGAAAGACTTGACATGAAAATTGAACTTGAAAAATGAGAAGGGTGAAAGAATCCCTTAAAAATTCGGCAGCCTAACGGCGTCACTTAAACTTTCATAAAACGAAATGATGAGAGTAAGAGGGGATCTCTCATCATATAAACATGAAAGGGCAGTAAGAGGAATATAAAAGAACATCCTCTCACATAAAAACATGGAGCATAATAGGAATGACATAAAAGAGATTTCCTGAAAAGAAAGAGAGGGGTCGGATCCCTTACCTTAAAACGTGACTCTTGAAACTCAAAGGATTGGACCTTGAGGGCTTGGGGGCACCTTGGGAGGACTCTTTGGAAGGTATGAAGACCAGAACTTCGTTGGGGAAGAGTTGGGAGTGAAAACTAAGGGAGGAAAGGGTGGGTATTTATAGGGAAAGTGAGGGGACAAAGCATTAATGGCCAAAGGACACCTCACATGTGCTTTTCTCAAACCCATGGGCTCTCCCTTGGCATTTATCATGGAGTTAGGCCACATGGGGCCCCCAAAACAATAATTCATCACCCTTGGCCGGCCAACCCTCAAAAGATCTCATGACATCATCATGACATCATTATGATGTCATTAAACATACCGAAACCCTAAAACGGTATTTTTACTATTCACTGAAAATTCAACTTTCTCAGAATAATCCCAAAATTTCACCTTAACCAAATATCAATGCTCTGATTTCAAAAATGAAATCCATTTTATAAAAATATTTTTCTAAATATTTTTAATTTAATTTTTAAATAAAAACACTATTCATCGAAAATTCATTTTTTCCAGAAAAATCCCCAAAAATTACCTTAACATAATATCGATGCTCTGAGTTCAAAAATAAAGTCATTTTTATAAAAATAATTTTCTAATTATTTTTAATTAAATTTTTAATTAAAAAACACTATTCATCCGAAAAAACTAATACTTGATTAATAATTTATGAAACCGTTATTTACCCATTTTATTGAATCACATTACTTAACCAAGGTGTCTAAATTATATTAAAACTTTCTTTAAGTGAAAATTTCTAATCCATTTGGTCACATTACTAATCCTAAGCGTAAAATCACTATTCATAATTTACTATTCATCAAAAATTAAGTTGATCTTATTAGACTCCAAATTCCTTACTGAACACTTTTGTAGAAGACCATTTTTTGAAAATCATTACACATCATTAGTTATTTAGGGTTTACATAAATATTTTAAAATATCCTTTTTTCGAAATTCATCAATATAATACATTCTAAAATTATCTAGACATTTGAAATTTCACAAACATCACTAAAGGAAGAAATCTCAATTTATTCACCCGAGAGGATTACACAAGGAAACTAGGGTCTCATCACATAGCCCCTTATAACACTGGCATAAGACCTAAGTGTAAGGTGTGATATGGTGAGAGAATCTGAGGGAGGCTCAGATAACATTGCCCTAGTAGCAATCTCCACTAACTTGAACTTCTCCTGCAAGCGTTTTCGTTCAAGCTTGACACGCTGGAGCTCGGCTTGGGCTTGGTCCAAAGCGAAGCCCACAGATGCTACCTCCTTCCCAAGCTCTGATAAGTGGGCTTCGTAAGGGTTGAGTCTACTGGATGAAGCCATCGACTCCTCTTTCTGCATTAACCATTAACATCTTATTAAATCAATAAGAGTAAGTTAATATACTACTCAAAAATATTGGGTCGTTACACATCATCATCTTAAGGAGGGAAGATTCTACTATCAAGAATGAGAGGTAAGAATACCTGTGACAATCCTGAAACTCCAAAATAATCCTAGAAAATATGACCATAAATTTCTATTCATAAATGGATTAATGTATATCATTTTTTTGAGTTTTCCGACATAGTGAATTAGAGACAACATTTCCCTTCTTAGGAATATAGGAATAGATGAAAATCAATGGAATGTAGATATTTGACCCATATACTCTTTTTAAGGCTGAAGTAACATTGTGTAAAGATATATTTGAGGATCTTATGGTCTGTATACACCATATATCACTCACTCCATATATAGTGTCTCCAGTATCATAAGGAGTGGAAAAATACTCCCAGATCAAGGTCGTGCGTTAGGTAATTTCTCCCATGAGGCCTTAAGTGTTGATATCCACACACAATGAATCAATCCTCCTAAATAAAAATTTCACCTAGTACAACGCATGATGCATCATATAAGATGATATAAACTCCACCATGCTTCAGGAGGATCAGAATAGGTTCCAAGAAAAGTATCCCTTTCAGATCATGAAAGGATTTCTCACACACTTCTGACCATAGGAACTTAACACCTTTTTTGTAAGGACCGTAACAGTTGGAGAAAGGAAGAAAAATTATTATATAAAATTCCTAAAATATCAATCCATCCCCAAGAAATTATATATATCAAACATGTTCTTGGGATTCTCCCAGGTGACTACATCACTAAGCTTTTCAGGGTCAAAATATACACTTGATTCCAATATTATATGACCCTGGAAGTGAACTCTGTCAATCCAGATTTGGAACATAGCAAGATTGAAATAAATATAATTCTATCTCAATGTACTCAAAACAATATCAAGGTACATTTCATGGTCACTCTGAGTGTGAGAATACACCTATATGTCTTCCATAAAGACTTCGTCAAAAGAATCCAAACTGGTTTGGAAAACACTATTCATTAGAGCCATGAAAATGGTGGGCACATTCATAATACTGGGAGAAATAACAAGGTACTCATACATACTAAATCTTCTAAGAAAGGCTATATGAGGTATTTATAATTACCTTACTCGCATTTGGTGGCATCCTGAACCCAGGTCAATCATAAAGAAGATCCTAAATCATCAGAGCCTATTGAAGAGATCATCTATTTGGGGTAGTGGATACATGTTCTTGACTGTAATATGGTTCAACCATCATTAACAAACTCGTAGGAATAAGGTTATATCCTCCTTATTGGAGAAAAGAATGGGAGAACCCCATGGGTATATTAAAGGCCGTATAAAACCACTGTCATCAAAATCCTATAACAGCTGCATGAGATCCGGAATCTCTGTGGGTGCTATCTTGTACAGAGGAATGGTCACTCAAGATTCTCATTGAATAAGATTGATCATAAACTCTTCCTCTATCTGAGGAGGTAAGATATAAAATTCATAAGAAAAAAAAACTTTTGAAATGATATACTACAAGATGAATTTAAGCCTGGCCATGCCTTGATTCCCTATGAAGATATTTGAAATCTGGGTAGTCACTCCACTTATCCCATGATTATCTAGTCCTGCTCTACTAGACTGGACATCCCATTCACCCTTATATAGATAACTGATGTAGTTTTGTAATGTAAACAATACCCTATGGTGATATTAGTCGACAGAAGCGTGATAACGAACCAACTAATCCATCCTGATAATGAAATGGAAGCCTATAATATTTAGAATGAAGAGGTTCTATATGAAAGGGTAACTGACTACATCAAGGGAATAGTCCCTGCATTAGAATATTTCTGGTGAAATCAATCATAACAGTGTATCTAGGGTCATTACAACAAATGAATACATTATCACAAGTCCGAGAAATACCAATATATATATACACACACATATATATATATATATATATATATATATATAAAAGAGTTCAAATCACTACTATGAAGTAAAGAAGACACTAGAGTATATTCCACTATAATAATTCCTCATTTCTCATAATTTCCAACAAATTGATCCTCGGTTATCGGCTATAGTGCATTGAACTGGCCCAATCCACATACCTATACAATAGCTAGAATAACATGGTCAAAAATTCATTACTGAAATTGCTCGTGATTAGGGATCTGGTTACCATGGCCAAAACCTCCCTATCGGCTAGTCATACCAATGCAATTTTAACTCCCCACATGACACTGTGTAAAAGAAACCACTCTTGAAAGTGGAGTTAGCATCGATCATTTTACACTCAATGTTGGTGTAATGGTCCTTCAGAATTTCAGATGATTCCCCATACGACTGCAATCCCAGCACTCTATTGGGTCTCTATCACAATGAGGCTTTGGGTTCCCCTATCATCCACATAAATGAAACACCATGAATCAATCAATACATATACGATAGTTGTCACTAACATGATGTAAAACCTCAAGGGGACATTTCATACCATTAGGGGAACAACGAGACTATCACGACACTGATCCTATATGCCTGAAGATATTATTATCCATCAGGGTGTGCTCAGTGATATGAGTCTGATCGACTATTTCAAAAAAAAATTAGTTATGATAAATACATTCACCTATGTATCCATGGTGTACAAAATACCATCCTCAAAGCATCTAGCACACGTAAGATCATCACCTTCTCGAATAAGTTCGAAGCATGGAAAATCTTTGAAATTCATGAAATACTCCATAACTGACATATAACCCTACATGATATGCATACAACCTCTGGATCATTCAACTCTTAGTGTCTAGGGAAAGAACTGAACATAGAAGGTAATATAGAAATAATCCCATACCATGAACTGACTGTCACCATCCTAGGTAATCACATCCCACCAGTTCATAGATGAATCATAGATCATGAAAGTATAATGTTTTACCATATGATCTGGGGGCATCTCCAGATGATCAAAGATTGGAAGGGTTCCCTCTAACCGAGACTCAATAGACTACAGACCACCATCCCTCGAAAAGCCAGAAGGATGCTACAGATGGAACTCATGAGTCATACTAGCCTTCATAGGTGTATCTCATAGATCACCATGCATAGAATACAACAGACTTAAGAAATTATCATGGAGTTGGGAATCAATACCCAAATTATGTATAATATGAAGTACCTCATATTAAAATCATGACAATAACACTAGTGGCTCAGGGATCACCTCATTTGGAGCATGGTCATCACCACCTTCATATCATATGAAATGATGATTTTATGGAGACATTGGTCTAAAAATTCCAAGCACATGCCTCAGAACAAACATAGAAGCATAAGGATAAGATCACTAGAGGAATTTTAATGTATGAAAACTCAATACCCAAGTTACACTAACCCAACTATAAACTTAGATGGATAGGTATCAGTAAGTTCTCATATATTATTTTCCAGGGTTTTAATAGATAAATGGTCAATATTACAATGTCTCATAGTTTATTGGAAAATATTTCATTTCATTTAACATTTAATTACCATGCTGAATCCTTTATCTTTCATAAACATGACAAGGTGGGATAAGGATGAGAAACCATTCAACTTTGGAAGTCATGTTTTACTTTATAATTGATATTCATTCCCATTGATTCAATTTCCATACACCTTATCATTGTAAATGACACCCATTTATTCATATCATAATGGATAAACTTGGTAAATTACACATTCCAACCAACAAGGTACCACAACACCACTTGAATTGTGATAGTAAATCACTCAATAAAAACTTAGAACAACATAAAAATATTCTCCCTATCACAACACCACTCTAAAATAATTGGCATAATAAGAAATTAATGTAGTGAAAGTCACTTATATGGCATGGAAATATTCAGGACATGAAAATTCAAGGTGTATATAATGATACATGTTACATTGATCCTTTCACTCAAATCATCAAGCCAAGGATAAATTATACTCTCAATCAAAATAATAATCAGAAACACAACACAACATGCATTTCATTCAACCGTGAAATAATATCAATTGTAATAGAAAAAAAAACTAAAATTTTATTTTAGGAAACTTGAATTTTTATCAAAACCTGGGTTCATGAATCCCAAACATGAATTAAGGCCAAGTCAAAATAATTACTAATTTAAAATATATTTTATCAAAATTTTAAATCAAGAAAATAACATTCCTATGATACCAATTTTTTATGTCCGAGAACCAGATTCCACTTAATAGGTTCCTAGAGCCTGGTGAGCCACATGGCATAAAGTGCATCTCCTCAAATACTAGAGGCTTATGACTAGCATAAAAGGCCAAGATTGTGTCTTTGGGGACACTATTCACACATTAGTAGAGTGTAGAGAAATGGATATATATAAACAGATGTAAATATTTGAAGAAATATAAGTAAACATGAGGCACAATAGAAATAGACATGGATAACAAATCCAATAACCGAGGAAACATACAATAATTGATGATGATATCTCATGTTTCTAGTATGTTGAAAAACATGGATACAAAGTCGAAAGAATTCTTTCAAAACACAAATTTATTAAAAGAAAATACATAAAATATCCCAAGTATCCTGAGCTAAAGCTCAGTCATCTGATACCAGCTCGATCCTAGCACAGAAAGTAATCAAGTGTCTGAAGGATCATGCTTCCCTTTATCTACAACTGTATACATGTAATATACCATGGGAACCAAATGGTACTCGAAGAGGGTGTGATATTAATCTCAATGTGCCACCACCAATGGTTTCTATAACATCAAACCCTGGAATGGAAATGCAATAATGTGAATAAAACATATGTAATTTAATGATGTAAAATGCAACTAAATCCCGAAGTACATACATCAACCCTTGCCTAATTACTGAACATGTAACCAGTTCATTATTTGATTGTTACTAGTTTATAAATAAGTCACCAATTAATAATAGAGAAGGTTCCAAGATGAAACAATCCAACCTAAAATGATATTTAATAATGAAATTGCGACATAATAAGAAAGTATACATAAATCTAAAGGTTCCCTTTTTATGTAATGAGTGTAGCATGGCTAATGGAAAGGGTGTAATCTAAGGATAATATTCCAAGTAATTCAATTGTAAGATTCCTAAATAGTCCAAGGAGTTCATCTAATGTAAAATGGGGAAATGTTATGACTTTTCCCGATGTGATTTAACTATGGAATGTACTTTTCAATTAGGGGTCCATGGAGTTTATCCTAGGCATGCTATAATATTATTGAAGGGATATTATGGTATTATATTGGGCATCCATAAACATACAGGGATTAGGTTCCATTCGAATATCAACAAAAGAAAGACACATCTTTGAATCAGAATGGGGTTCCCTAGTGCTCAAGGCATTCCTTAAGGAATCCAAGGTGGGCTCGAGTTAAGCCCTTCATGTTAAATAAATAAGTCAAATAATATTACATTTGGTTCAATCCATTCTTTTCATTTGTGTGACAAGGCCATTTAGTATGTAATCATCTAATCATTTCTTAATTAATCAATAAATCCATTTGGTTCAAGACATTCCTTTAATTAGTCTAATAAGGACATATAACATTCAACCGTTAATTTAATCTGTTTATTGAATTTTAAAAAATAAAAGTTCACCCCACTGTCTTCAATTAACTCGTAAAGGAGTTGTACGAATATGAAACCTATTATAAAATTACATTTAAAAAGGGAAAGTCATGCACTTAGTATACAATCCAATTTCCATTTGACATTTAATTGTGAAATTGAATAACATACCTTAGGTAGGTAATGTGGTGAGCATACATGGTACTTTACGTTATTCAATCCCAATTGAAATCCATCCATTTAATATAGAAAATCACACACATAAAAAGTTCCATCCAAGTCACACCTAAATGATGGATCATACATGTCCAACCACTAAAATGACAATTATGAAAAAAACAACCTGCATGGGATGGATGGATTTTTAGGTGTAACCACTAAGAACTAATCACATATTTCGAAATATAATAACCATACTATTATGATGATTATAATAATTTCATATAAATTCAATAAAAGACACCTGATGGAATCAGTGGGACCCACATGAAATTTCCAAAATCGATGGACATAGGGGATGTGTTGTAGACCACCCACCTTAAGATTTTACTACCCTCTTCATCTAGTATTAACCTCTAATTCATCTTGGAAAGTAGTAGATATTAGAAAGAGTAAAAAACTCTTACATATCGATAATTAGGTCCAGGGAAAGAGGGATGAAGAATGGCTAAAAATGACTCAAGTGATTTTTGTTTTTTATCCAACATTACGAACAAAAGCTCAAAAAGATCCCATATGAAGGGGATCCATTGATCACAAGGTTCAGCCTTAAAAAAGATCCAAAATGAGAGAAATGTATGTTAATCCTATTGGTTATCATAGTAGGGAATAATGGAGGACTTAATCAGATCATTATGGGTAAGAATGTAACATTAACCAAATTTTTTCCCTATGCATGATTTGGACACACGGTTTTTCAAACCTTGTGAAAACCAAGGAAGAGTACCAGTAGAAAAAGGGAAATCACAAAGTTAGGGTGCATGGTTAGGGAAACCATTCCCCAACTGTGTGGTAAGGCTTTTTTTGTAAAAGCATGCCACCCACACTGCTTTCTCCAACAATGTGGACTCCAGGCACAATTTACAATAAACCTTGTAACAGGTATATTTATCCCCAAAATTGGGGCTATTAGATTTGAGCAAGCCCTAAACACCCTTTATACCTCTTATAACTAATTAAGAATATATATTAGGTCCAAAATAAACAATTAGATAATAATTCAAAGGATCTATTAATAAGTGAAAAATCGAAATCATATTGGTTCACTATGATTTTAATGTTATTTTTATGGTTCCACAAGTTGATTCCCCTCCCTCCCTCATTATAAGGTTTGTACCATTAATTATTTTATGGGTATTTTATGATTTTTAGTTCGTTTGTTTTGTTTTTTTATCCTCTCATCTAACCTACCTTTTTCGTCATTATTTTATATGATTATTAGTTTTGATCTATATGAAATGGATTTTTATTTGTATACTTCTATATTATATTTATATCCCTAGTTAACCCTTTTTTACTTGTGGTAGTCTTGAAATTGTATCTCAAGGGATTTAGTGAATGCCTTTTAGAGTTCATCACTTCGTTAAGAGAATTATAATATGGTTGGGAGACCCCGATATTTTGTCTTTTATGGTATCAAAGTACATTGAACATGCGTGTACTTATTTTTTTGGGTGGTTAGAGATGAATTTGTGATTACTTTAACTTAAAAATGTGTTAATCCTTGACCTCCATTGGTTATTCCTATGAGGCCACCAATTCCCACAAGACTGTGTTGAAATATGCATTAGTGGAAATGTATATACGTGTACGTACCAATTCCCAAAAGAATGCGTGAATTTAGTAATTAAAAAAAACTTGTATATATAAATTTGTGAAGATATAGGTGTATAAAAATTAATGGCTAATTTTTAAATATAATTTAATATAAAACCTGGATTTCATAGGATCTTCATAGGGGATTTCTAAAATATTATTTAAAATCATTTTTGGCATTATTTACCTTCATTGTGTAATTTTTATGTATAATATTTATATTGATGATAAAAATTATTTTATATATTTTAATTTTTTATATATATACCCAATATTTTCTAAATTGATTTCTATGAATTTGGTGAAAATGGTTTTTAAATAGGCATGTGTGTTTTGATAACTAATATGGTTTGTGATGGGTTAATGAAATCCCCCTTTATTTTAAGTGATATTTTATGTTTTATTGAACTAGGTAAACCGCATAATACATGGATATATAATGGGGGAATACTATATTGTATATCAACTTTGATTATGTCATACGAATAATAAATCAAAACATAGAATGGGTGTGTTTTTGTTTGAGGGAAACCACACATGGATTGGATAAGAGATCTACTCCTTAGTTGATGGTTGGATGTGGTGTTATTGATGGGAGAAACTACCAATATATTTTGAAGGAATTATCTCCTCGGTAGTTAGAATGAACTTAGGATATTGACTGATTAGATCATTATAGGATAGAAGGATCATTGGTTTCCAGTGACATTAGATTACCCTAGTCTTTTACCCATAGTTCTTGTATTCTTAAATGGTTATTAAATAGAATATACCATTATTATTATTTTTTTTGGAAAATTCTTTCATCCATAAAATGTTTTAAAACAGATAATCCAATTCCTCTTATTATTAATTAATTATTTCAATTTCCTTATTTAAATAAATCCATTATGATTGAGGTATATCTTCCTCACTTCTTTAAATGTATCCAAATGGTTTTCTAGAAATGGATGTTTCAAAATATCATTACAAAATGGATTACAAATGGGTTTTCAATTAATGACCTCATAGGAAAATGAAATTTTTTCTATGTGATTATTTTTATTTAATGAAAATAAAAAAATAAAGTTTATAATCTGATATTTTCACTTTAAATTATCATTTATAAAATCATAGAATTTTTAAAATTTTATTTCAAACTAGAATAAAATTTAACCTTTTTATAAAGATTCATATATCTGGTGTGGATTTCTTTACAATGTCTATTAAGATCTTTTTCCATGGAATATCTTTATCTTTTCAATTTCAGGTTCCGTCTCTTTCATCAATACCATACGATGTTTTATTAGTTTGTGGTTGGATGGTTACTCATGGAGTCACATGAATTCATATACATTTTTTATTTTGTTTTAGTTTATTTTATCACATTTCACTTGTTGGCCCTTTTACTACATTATATGCTTGGACGTATTCTATTATTATTGTGGCTGATGATAGGAATTTGGTGGTAGCTATTATCTATAGGTAAAATAATTAAGAATGAGCTATGGATTTCATTATTTATATAAACTTTACATCCATATTTGCAAGATGGATTTTTATTTTCAACTTATTTTATTTTGTGAGGTAATGAAATTTTTAGGTGGGTAAAACCTAAATTTTATTTAATTTATTATCATTTCCTAATAATTATTTCAACAAAATCCATTCCCAAGTGGGGTTTATTAGATGATTATGAACTAGTTCATCCCTGTGAGGATTGGGAATGTCATTCAGGTGTGTTGTGTTCCAACTGAGGCATCTAATAAAGGGTTGAACTAGATTTTTTCTTGTTAGAAGTACATCACCAAATAAGTTAGTGTGAGAAAGATATTATTTTATAAATTCAAGTATCAATATGAATAACAATATTCATTCTAATAAATATTAAATACCCCATGAAAGAAAGTATTTTTGGGATACAAAAAATACATAAGGCAAGTATGAAATTTAGAAAAGTAGAGAGATATGGTTTTTTTTACCATCAATAAATATGATTAGAAGGATTAAATTTCATAAGTCATGAAGGTAGAAAATATTATCTTAATACATTCTTAATATTTGGTAGATATATTCCAAAGAAGTACTTTTGAGTAGAATTCATTGGAAAATGTAAATAAAAATTAATAATAAGGGATTATGAAAAAGAAGAAAGTGAATAAAAAACAAATGTAAGAAAGATATATTTATATATTGATGAATGAATATAGATTATGGAATACTTATTTTTATGTGCCCATGGTTAAATTGTTTTTCATTAGAATGAATTTATTCCTTTTTTCCACACATATTTATTGAGAGTGCCATAATTTTCCCTGTCATATATATAAAATTAAAACTAGTATTACTATTATATAAGGCTAGGATGAATGAATGATTTTCTATGAAGTTCATTAAGAATTAGCTTATATTTTTTGGATGAATATTTAAGAGATAAATGGTTTCATAGAATTAGTCAAAGTATAAAAAATGACATGGTATTGAAAACATACTATATGGGAGAATTATTTACAGGATTATTTCCTATTTCTCATGGAATAAATATTTCTACGTATATGTTGCCTTAAATACATATTGATAATGTTATAATGATTAGAATACTTCACACTTTTATGGATGAATCTATCATGTATTCTATGTTTTATATTACTTTTGATGTTTATTATTCCATGATAATGATTAGAAGATATCAAAAAATTATAGTACAAGTACAATGGGGGTCAAAAAAATTTATATGTAAGAGTTAAAAAGATATTAACTAGAAATATTTATTGTATATATAATTAATAATTATGGGATATACATATTATAGTCTTTAAAAATATATATGTGATAATATGTCAATATTATTAGAAATGGGAATTTGTAATGTCCAAAAGCCTATGGTTTGCACTTCTATTAATTATGATTATATGGTTTTTTTGAAGTGGTATTTAATGGTCCAAATTGATCTTTTTGATATGAAATATATGATAATGAGGTATTACATTTCCACGATCATAATTATTAGAATTCCCCTCCTGAAGTTCACGCTTTGTGATCTTTGAGAGGAGGATATCACAAGGATAGACTCATTGGCTTGAACTCCATATACTATATAACATTGTAAATTCATAGAAGTCAGAATATAATTAAAACATTAGAGATTAGATCATATTTAAGTAATACGATGAACCATATGAATATATTCATGATTAAAACCAAGATTTAACATCTTTTTCTTAGTTAATATCTACTATTAATGAACCATAGTTCTATAAACCTCAAGCATGCGTCTTCGTATTCTATAGGATACTGAATATTAGTGAAAATTGAAATATGAAAAGTAATGAGACTATAACCTGTTATATAGATAACTATATATATAAAATAATAAATAATGAAGAGTTTTCATGAAAATATAATAGTACCATAAGATAAACATAATTTCCAAATTCCAACCAAATGTAAATACTAAAAATAATACTATATCAAAATGACATACTATTCATGATAGAAAATTCATATAATATAAAAAATATCTCGTATTGTATGAATATGTAAAGTAGTGTGCAAAAGTAAAAAACGTAAGGGAGGTCTTCATAAAACATTTCCCGAGTCTGAGATGAGTCCCGTCTCCCTACTTTAGTCATTCTATTTTAGCCTATATATCCATAATAGCAAGGAAATGATATTTAATAGAGACATTAATCATAATTTTTTGGGAACTAAGATTCACAATAGAGGTGTGAGTAAAACAAATTAGGTCACAACCAATAACGAACCTAAAAGTTCTGTATATACATTTTCATGTTTGAAATTAAATTTTAATGATAAAAATAAATAAATATACTATCACTAATTTGAATTAAATATGGTAAAAGAACATGTCATGAAAATTACTTTTTTATGATGTTGGAACTAGATGATACACCCATAGTTTGAGCACACCTCAAGGATGAAAAATTAATCACCACTCAAAATATATTTTGGATAAATGATCTATTAATTTAAATAATCACTAGGTAAATGATGTGTCACCATATTAAGATATCTAGGTGATCAATACAAGACCAATCCAATGACAACAATGAATGATACATCCCCTGGTGAATAATGAATCTTTAATACAAGGATGTAGATCTAACATAAATACCAACTATTAGGTGGATGATATACTATAGTTACATAGTTTAGATATATTATACACCACTAGTACAACGCACCATCTGTAATATCAATCGATTCTAAAAGAACACTATGTGTCATAGTGTATATGACACACAACATGAATCTTAGACAAAGAACAAAATACTATTATTTTTTCAATCCTAATGTTATAACCAAGAGATTAAATTGGAACTTATAAATAGTATTAATGTAACATCTAGTGTTTTTTAAAGGAAACACTATGCTCAATAGTGTACATGATATTCCACATTGAGCTTAAGAGAAGAACTAAATACAATTTAAATTTTACCCTTAAAACCTCACTATTAGTATAAATGGAATGAAAAATATTTACTTAATTATGAAATTATGGTTCACACATGTATATATAATTAATTATATGGTGAATAATTATTTATAAATGAATGTAAAACCATTTTCTTAAAAAATGATGTGTTCAAAAAAACTAATTAAATGTGCACAAGTGTGTTTTAAAAAAAATAAAATAATTATTTTTGGATTATACTAATGAAATATATATTTAATATATTCAATATAAATTTTTTTAAAAAAATTCATATGTTTTCTATACATGATAAAAGAACAAATCCAATTTGAAAAATAAATGAAGTATTGTTTAAAAAAGAAAAATTTGTGACCTTTTGATGAAACACCTATTTTAATCAAATTTTTTTAACATTCATAAGTTATATTAGATAAAATAAACTTGTTATTTGGAATATGGAAAGGAATATTTACATTTTTTAAATTTTTCATATTTTTCTCATGATATTCATTTTTTAATGAATTGAGAAAAAATGATGCATTTTAATTGAAAACTACTTTTTTATCAAATTTATTTATAGGGATAATTTTTTTTCATTGGTTTTAAAGTATAAATAGATAATTTTTTTTACATTTAATACAATATAGGTAATTGGAATCAGTTTAACATTCAAATTTGATATAAAAACTACGTGAACCTTTGAAAATTTTACTTTAAAAACCCATTTTCTTATTCCATCAACAAGATTAATTTTTAATTAATTTTTTGAAAATCAATGTTTTGATTTTGGAAAAAGGGATTGAATATTTGGAATAATAATCATCCAATTATTTAAAGATATCCCTTTTATATTTTTATATTATGAACCGTAACATAAGTAATACAATTTATTACCATTGTTAAGGGAAAATTTGGTAATTAATTGTAAAAATAATGTTATTAAAATATAAAATTACCCTAAAACATGTCTGGTTTAATTTTATGATTGATTTAAAAACAATATCACACTTGGGTATATTTTTGGACCACTTTTATCCACTAGTATGAATTTAGTTTATTTCTAATATTATATTCAATGAAATGTCATTTTTGTGAATATTTTGTTTTTAAAATGTAAAATATTTTTTAATATTGTATCATACTGAGTATATATTCTCATATAGATATTATTTAGAAATATCAAATGAATACATATATCATGGTAATATATTTATAATTTTTATGAAGTAAATAATTAAATTAAATTGTGACAAAATGATGATGTGGTAATTGATTAATTAATGAAATAATCATATATATGATATTATAATCATTACAAAAATATAATATGACATAATTTATTCCATAAAATAATTTTTAGGATTAATTAAAAATGTTAGTGATGTTTTCAAAGAGTTGTTTCGACTATATCATGAATGTTTTGATATTTTTTAAAACTCACGAAATGAATAGTGTCAAAATTGACACTAGTGGTGTTTTAAAAAATAAAATATTTTATTAAATGTCATAAAATTTATAAAAATAAAATATTTTTACATGTAGTTTTTATGTGTCCTAAAACATCATTAATGACTATTTTATGGGTATTTTGGAATGTTATGGTTATTATTTCTACCCTTATAGTGTAAATTACTTAATAAAATAGTAAGAGTTAAAAGGGTTAAAAAAGGATTAAAAAGATATTTAAAACTTATATATTTTAAATTGGATGACTATATTTATACAAAAAATCATCTTAGATTTTTTATAAAACACATTGGAGCCATTTTAATATATGATTAATTTATATTAATTTAATATTTTGAATAACTTAAAGAGTACCAACCTCTCTTATAAAAGGATACTACTTATTATATTTTTTCACAATTTAATACCATTTTGGATCCTCCATGATCTACTAAAATACCTTCCTATAATATCTTAGCACAATCGTGAGTCCTTATTTTAGTCATAACACCCAACTTAGAGGTGTTAATGAGTTAATCAATGGTGATTATCTAAAGGAAAGGCATCATTTTCAATCAATCATTTTTTTATTTCTTATTCCACTTCTTTATAATCATATCAAACCATTATGATATAATGAATTCCATGTACTAAATATAATAATATGTTATTATGTTAATATAATCACCAAATTCCATCTACAATTTGATCAAATGGGAAAAGAATTAATCGTTCGTGCATAGGTGAGAATTATCACCTCCACGAACCGATATTATTAATTTTCAATTAAAGTGTTTCAATACTAGTTGTAATGATTGAATTAATGTTTATATATGGTATTAATGAAATATTTATAATTATAACAAAATAATTTATCAATTACTTTCTTATATTTCCCAGAGCATTAAAATGACAATGTTGTTTGTGCGTACATGTAAACTATCACCACCCTAAAGTGACATGATTCATTTTTCATCACCACATATCATGGTTGATATATTTATATATATATATATTAATTTATATTTAAATGATTAATATTATGTAAGTGAAATTATTATAAATTTCTTTTGGATGAAATAATATTTACTTTATTTCGATAATGATAATTGAAAAATGAAAGTGTTACTAATGCGTATGCATGACTTACCGACTCCATGATTGTAACATTGTTCAATTTTCATATCCATATTTAATGAATGGTTTTAATAGAAAAATTTATATATAAAATTTACTATTATATCATGAATATTATTATTCATATTATGGAATAATGAACACTTTTTGCTATAGAAATCATACCAAGGCATTTTGGACTGATGTACCAAATATATTCCAAACATCTTATGTGAACATAAATAATTAATTAATTGTTAAAATATGGTGATAAGTGGTATAAAAGGCATATTAAACTTGAAAATTTTTCTCAATAAAGTAAATAATTAATTTATGTTTATTATTCAGGAATATAAAGAAAATACTTGACAGATTACACTCGAGGTAAGGGACTTCGTCTCAATCTTATTTAATTGAGGCATATTTTGATATTATGCACCACCTTTTTTATTAGGTTTATAAAAAAACATTTGAATTTTAATATCAATAAAAGGTTTAAAAATGGATATTTATAGATTTAATTTTTTACATTTTATGAAAATGAAAATGGTAATGTTGTTCTTTAATAGATACGACGATAATGACTTCTCTGTCGTTGTATTAGTTACCTGATATTTAGCTTCCTCTTCAAGACCTTACATTTTTAAAAGATAAATAAATCCATTACTACTTTTTTTGGGTATTTTTGTATTGAAAATTATTTTTGAAATAGAATTATTATTTCATTATCTTTAATTGTTTTATTGTGATTTAAAATGAAATTTTATGAGTGAAATGTTGGACGTCACAATCATTTATGTGTTATGATTATTAAATGGAACTTGGACATTTTATAGGAGGTTATTTAATAAAAAATGAAGGGTGGTTCCTTTATAAACCAATGATGGGTGGTTACATTATAACATCCAATTCATTGGGTATGGAAGCCTTCTGTATGAATATTCCATTTGTAAGAGTAACATGTATGAAGCTATGTTGTATGACTATTTAATTTTTAAGAGTAACATGTATGGATTTCAAATGGATGGTCATTAAATTTTAGTATAATTGTGTCATGGGTTACCTACTTATATATTATATGTTTTCTTTTTTTTTTTAGTTTTTATAAAAGTATTTTATTTTCAAATTTTATGATAATTATATTTTTGAAATGATGATCTCTTTTTCAGGGTAAAAAGGTATGTTTTATTTTAAAGAAATATTTATGGGTTTTTACTGGACTAATGGTTTTATTTCTTTAGGTCCCCTATTGAGATTTGTTTTCTTATACAAAGTTTTAAAATGTTCTTCATAGGTCCAAATCATTTTTAAGGAAAAATTATGTGTTATGATGAATGTGTTGATGATGTGATAAGAAAAGAAAACATGTTTTATTTTAAAAGGGTTTCTTTTGGTGGAAGAAAATTGATAATGAGTATAAGTACCCACTTGTAACGTATTTTTTACTATGTATGAGTTTTTCCTAATTCTATAAATCTCTATAAAAAAATGTTCTTTGTAAATTAATTAAAATAAATTCTACTCAAAAGACACTTAATAATTAATATTTTAGGCTGGGTCCTTACAGTTGACGTCAAAGTAGGGTTTAGACAATATTAGAAGTTAGGATGTTTTTAAAAGAGTTAGGTAAATCATCATGAATTTATAATTTTAAGTTTTATTATAATTATAATGTCGTATAATCTATTTTGAGGCTTTATGTCATGAACTCTTAAGGTATCTAATGGTATTTTTGAAGACATTCACCAATGAGGTAATTAGGGTTTATTACATTTGGATGAAAAATGAAAAGTAGAAGATAAATTTGTGTTTAATGAATGTTATAGTTATTTTTGAGGTATTTATCAAAATTTAGGAATTATATAGTTATTTAAAAAGGACAACATGAAATATGGGTGACAATCCGTCGTGTCCAGCAAGGCCGTGGGAATCCAACCCACAACCGAACGACGACATGGGTGCATCACCTACCACTATCCTACATAAATATTCAAGTTAGTATGGATTTATCTTTGTAGTTAAATGGTTTATTAGATAAAGAATAGATTGATTTTAGGGACCCATGTTTTTTTTGAACAGATAACCTTTGGATTTGGAAATTATTGGGCGATTAAGTGATTTATGTTATTTCAGAAGGCCTTCTTTATATGGGGAATCATACATAATCAAGGTAAACAGAATACTAAATTTTGGTATTTGAGTAACAAAATTTGAGTTATATTTGGTTAAAATAAATGTTTTTCTTGTGGACTTATAGTGATTTATTTTATTTATAGAAGTGATTAACCAATTTGGAGAATATGAGATTTGGAAGATTTCTTTTTGGTATGAGTCTTTAAGAGTAATTGATGTTATTTGGAGACAAATGTTAGAATATACCTTGGAATATTATGTGATTTAATCGTTCTAATTATTTGGTTTTAATATTTTTTATAATATTTTAGTGGAAAATTTAAGTTAATTATTTGTTTAATGGTTTATATTGAGATTCAGGTAACACTGTTTAATTTTTGAGATTAATATAGATTTTAATTAGAAATTTTTTTATTATATTTGGGGAATTATACTATATTAACATAACCATTTGGGTTTTGGTTAATGTTTAAATATATTATAACTATATTTTTATTCTTATATAAATTATATGATTCTCTAGAAGTTGATTCTAGTGCTTCAAGTGTGAAAAATTTAACTTGAAAACTCATAATTTAGAGAAAAAGATGAGTTTATCATTTAAATTAACTGAACAATGAAACTATTGTTTTTTAAGTAAGCATGGTTCTTTATGTTCATATTATTGGAAGTAAATTATTTCTAAAACCCAATGAAAATTTATTAAAAAATATTATCTCACTACTTTTCTTACTAAAGAATCAATGAACTTTTAAACAATAACAGATTTATGGTTTTGTGATTATTAAATTTCTCCTGACCATGGTTTCTATCATTGTAGAACAGAACAAGATGGTTATTTTTATCTTACATTTCCATTTTTTTACATGGAAACATAGTTGTGTTATCTCATGTGACCATCATGCTTCCATTTCTATTTTTTAAGTTGATATTGTATTGACCCTTTTTTAATGTCTGATTAAAATAAAGGTATTTTTAAAAGTCAAACAGTTGTTTTCAATAGTAATTTAAAATTAGGAGGCCACAAATTTTAAATGGTTTTTGAATGTAAAATTCATAGTTTTTAAAAGGAAACACAATGCTCAATAGTTTATATCATACATCACATCGATCTTAAGCGAACCACTAAATAGTATTTAAATGTTACTTATAAAACCTAGTAGTTATAATGAAGTGAATGAAAAATATTAAATGAATTATAAAAATAAGGTTCAAAAATGTATATATAATTAATAATTTTGTTAATAATTAATTATAAATGGATGTAAAACCCATCGTAAAGTAAAAGGAAGTGTTTTTTTGAAAAACTATTTAAATGTGAAAACATGTGTTTTGTGAAGAGAGAGATCAATATTGTTGTATTATATAAATGAAATATATTAAATATATTGTTTAAAATTCATATTATGTGTTTTATAAACATTATATATGAACAAATCTAATTTTACAAATAAAAGAAGATTTTTTGAAAAGAAGGAGTTTTTCCACCTTATAATTGAATACCAATTTTAAAGATAGTTTCAGTTAGTTTTAGAAGTTATATTTTATAAAAAAAACATCCTATTTAGATTTGGGACATCATAATATACTTTGGTTAATTTTTTGTTATTTTTCTGATAAGATTCATTTTTAATGAATAGTGAAAAAATAATTCATTTTAATTAAAAACTACATTTCAGAAAATTTATTTATATTGATAAATAATATTATTGAATGGATTTAAATTATAATTAGGTAAATATTTTATCATTTAATCTAAATTAGGTTAATTGAATCAGTTTGACTTTGTAATTGGATATAAAAACTTTGTGAACTTTTGAAAATTTAATTTTAAAACCTCATTTCTAATTCCATCAATGAGTTTAATTTTTAATTTATTTCTGGAGATTTAGTGTTTAGAATTTGGAAAAATGGTTTCTATATTTTAAATTATAAGGTCCAAATTATGTAAATAGATCCCTTTTTTGTTTTTTACATTAAGAATAGTAATAGTAGTAATAATTTTTATTGCTATAGTTAAGGGTAAATGGGGTAATTACAGGAAAAATTATATTATAAAAATATTAAATTACTATAAAACTTGGCCTAATTTATTTGGATGGGTGTTTTAAAACCATTATCATCTTTGTTTTATATTTTAGAAGCACTTGGGGATACTTATAAGTCTTTAACGTATTTATAATATTATATTCAACGACCAGTTCTTTTAAAGACACCTTTGTTTTTAACATGTATTTTTAATATGAGGTTTCACAGGTGATATATTAAATTTTAAATATTATATTGACATATAAAATTAATACCTCGGTCATGGTAATTTAATTATAATTTCTATGAAATATGTTATTAAATTTAAAGTTGACACAATGATGATGTAGTAATTGATTAATTAATGAAAGAATCAAATAAATGATATTATAAATATATATATATATATATATATAATTTCACATTATTGTTTCCATAAATGAATTTTCAAGAATACATTTAAATGTTACTGATGTGTTCAAATATAATTTTTTCAACTATGTCATGATGTCATGATATTTTTAAATAGTTAGAAAATGAATAGAGTCAAAATTTTCCCTAATGGGATTTTAAAATTTAAAATATTTTGTTAAATGATATAAAATTTATAAAAATATTATAATTGTCTAAAGAATTGTTATATATCCTAAAATATCATTAATTAATCTTTTATTTTTCATTTGACATGTTATGATAATATTTTTGACCCCCCAAAGTGGAAATTACAAAATAAAATGGTAAAACTTAAAATGGTTAAAACAAAACGATAAGGATGAAATAAATATTAAAAACATGTATAATTTTCTTTTTTATGATTATATTTAGAATAATAATAATTATATATTCTAAATAAAACACCACTGACCCATTTTTAATAGAAAAATAATTTATATTAATTTAATATTTTGAAGATTTCCAACTCTACCCATATCGTCTCTTATAAAAGGGAACTACTTCCAATCTTATTTTTTCAGATTTCAAAAAAAAATTGGTTCATCAAGGACTGGATAAAATAACTTACTAGAATCCCTCAACACATTCTTTAGGCCTTATTTTAGGCATAAAACCCTCTTTATATGTGTTAAGTAGTCAATTAAAGGCGATTTTCAAATGGATAATTATCTTTTATAGTCATGTATTTCTATTTTATTTCTTCTTCCACTTCCTCAAAATCTTATTAAAGCATGATTATATAACTACAGAAGTATCCAAAATATAGATAGATGTTTTATGTTAATATTATACACAAAATCCATATCCACTCCAATAAAATGGAGAAATAATTAATCGTTCATGAGTACGTGTGTACTATCCCCTCCGCGAACCGATATAATTCATTTTCCATTATAGTCTCTGAAGACTAGTTATACTGATGGATTTAATTTAAATATTTTATATTCATGAAATATTTATAATTATAATAAAATAATATATCAATTTAAATCTTACCTTATGATGTACATTAAAATGATAGCATCGTTCGTGCAGACATGTGAACTATCACCAAGATGAAGCGATGCGATTAATTTTTCATCACCATGGGACATGGAAGATATATATACGTATAATAAAATTAATAATATCATATAAATGATATTATTATCATTTAAAAAGGGTAAAATAATATTTACCTTTTTTCCATAATGATCCTGGAAAAATGAAAATGTTACACATGCGTATGCATGACATACCGTTTTCCTAATTGTAACATTGTTTATTTTTCATATCCATATTTAATGAATGGATTTTAAATTATAAATGATATATAAAATTTATTATTATTTACAGAATGTTATTCTATATATTATGTAATAAGGGACACTTTTGGATATAAACATCACACTACGTCAATTTGGACTCATGTACCGAATATCATCAAAATATCCAATGTAAACTTAAATAATTAAGTAATTATTATAATATGGTGCTAAGATATATAAAGTAATATTATACTTGAAATAGGTTCTCAATAAAGTAAATAATTTTATTGATTTTATTATTTATCAGGATAAAGAACATACTTGATAAATAAGACTTGAGGTAAGGGACATCGTCTCAATCTTCTTTCATTGATGTATATTTTGATATTACGCACCACCTTCTTTTGTGAGGCATATAAACATCCAATTCTACATTTAATATAATTATATGGTTTAAGAAATGAATATTTCTATGTTGAATTTTTGACTTCCTATGTAGATGAAAAAATAATGTTATTTACTTAATGTATACAAAGACAATGACATCTCCACCATTGTAATAGTTATTTGATATTTTTCTTCCTTTTCATACTATAATGGTTTTTAAATGATAAAGAATTACCTTATTCTATTTTTGGGTATTTTGGTATTGAAAATGCTTTTTAAAGTGTAAATATCAATTCAATATCTTAAAATGATAACCTCTAATTAAAAATGAAATTTTATTGGTGAAATATTGAAATCCGAATATTTTATATGTTATAATTATATAATGGTAATTTGAAATTTGACGCATGGTTACGTGATAAAAAAACAAAGGGTTGTTCCGTGATAAACCAAGGATGAGTGGTTACATTATAACCTCTAATTCATTATATGTGGATGTTTTTTATAGCTATTCCATTTGTAAGAGTGACATGTATGGGTGTCAGTCACATGACTATTCCATTTGTATGAGTGACATATTTGGAAGTTGAACGAATGGTTATACAATTTTTTATATAATTATGTCCAAATTTAACTACTTATATATTATATTTTTTCTTATGAGTTTTCATGAAAATTTTTATTTGAAAAAGTTATGATAATTATATTTTTGAAATGGTGATCACTATTTTTGGGTAAAAAGGCATGTTTTATTTTTGCGAAATGTTTTATTGGTTTTCACTGGACTAATTGTTTTATTTATTTATGTCCCTTACTAAGATTTTTGTGATAATACAATGTTTTAAAATGTTTTTCATAGGTATTTAATATTGGTATGTACAAATAACATGTCATGATGAAAGTATTGAAGATGTGACAAGAATGGAAACCATGTTTTATTTTAGAAGTGTTTCCTTTGATGGAAAAATGGATACTGAGTATAAGTATCCACTAGTAATGTATGGGTTTACAGTGTATGTTGTCTTCAAAATTCTCTAAAACTATAGACTTAAACGATATTTTGTAATGATAGAAAATAAATTATTGTCATATGTCACTATAATAGGTTATGTTTTTTTCCCATGTCCATACAATTAACCTTAATAAGATATATATATATAAATAACTATATATATATAGTTCATAATCAATAAAAATTTAGTGATTAATTATTTTTAAATAAGAATTCAATTTTTATTAATTTCATTTTATTCTTGAAAATTTTGTTTTAGTAACCTGAATACATCTCATCATTCCATAAAATGGGAAATGAGCCATCATTCTGGTGTACAATGGACAACCACCTCACGAACTAATGCAATTCTTTTTTCCATCACCACCTCTCAAGGATGTTTATAATAATGAATTTAATATATATATATATATATATATGATATTAGTTCAATTACTATCTTTATTTAAAGATATGATATCATCTATTTTTTTTCCTTTCATTCCTTTTGAATATGGTAACATTATTTGTGTGTATATTTGGATTACCACCTCCACAAAGAGATGTGATTCATTTATCCTATATTCTTTTCATGGATGGTTATAAAATTGTTTTTATACATAAATATGAATATTATTTCATTTTTATTATTTTATTATAATTTAACAATTAATTCATTTACTACATTCTACCCACTATAGTAATTTTGGACATATGAATCAAACATCATCCAAATGTCTGACTTGAAATTAAATAGTTAAGTATATGAATATAAAATGGTAATTAATAAAATAAAAAGAATAATATAATTGAAAAATTTCTTCTTAAAGTAAATAGATAACATTTTTTTATTATTTGGGAAGATAAAGAATACATGTGATGAGTCAGACTTGAGGATAAAAACACTTTAACTTTAATCCTCGTTTTTAATGTTTTAGAAATATATTTTCTAAATAATTTTTTATTAATGTTCATATTCAAAAATTATTTTACAGACATATTTTCTAGGACATAAATTAATTATTAAAAAAAGTAATATATCCTTTTTTAATTACATAAAATGGTATTCAAAAGGAATCTTTTTATGCTATTTATATGAAATGTTTTGACTTTCTATACAAAAAGAAAAATGAATTTTTATTTTAATGTTTATGAATTAAATTATTTTTTAAATTGAAAAATATTTTATTTTTATTTTTCCAAATTAATAATATTTCATGTTTTATTAAATTAAGAAATATTTTTTCCTTTATTTATGTTATTTTAGATTTTATAATCTATTCTTAAAAGTAAAGGCTATTTTGATGTCGGAATGTGGTTTGAAAATGGGTTCAAATGTGTTTTTAGGGGGTTTTTGATGAAACAGTGTAAGAATAAAATTTTATATCCATTATATGATACTTTACAATTATATATTATGATGGGAGATATCGATAATTCTTATAAAAATCAGTGTCCATTTTAAAACTAATAAGAATTGGTCAGCTAGATATAACTTATACAAATGGGTGATCCAGATCAAATTTTACTAAATTAGTGATACCAATACATCTTATATAGTGAGAGTTACCAATATAGCTCTACAATATATTGGGTAAAGTTCCTTGCATTAATATGAAAGAATAATGGAGTTAAACAAGTGGTTTCTTCTATATATTTAATGGGTCTCCATTTATTTTTGGCACGTGTGAACATAGGTAATGAGTATGATGATCCATGTTCTCTAAAAGGTTTTCTATTTTTTTATGATATTTAATGTATTTTTTTGAGAAAAAATATGTTTTAAATTTCTCTATGATTTATTTTATATTCTAAACAAGTGACATAAAAAATGTAAACATTTTATACATCTTCATGTTTATTATTGGACTATCAAATTTCTTAATTTTAGATCCATTTATTATCTTCTTGTTTGGAACAACCCACATTTTAAAATTATTTTTCATATGGTTTAAGGATTATTTGAAAATTTAATATATTCAATGTTCAATATAAAGATGTTAAAATGAATAAAATAACAATTTATATAAAAGTAAATTATTATTCTTAGATGAAATGGACATTATGTGGATGTTTCCAATTAAAAAGTGGTTTTCATAATTCTATAAAAATCTAAACAAAAATGGTTTTCTAATATATGTGTGATCCGATATTTCTGTTTGATATTATATGTTTTGATGGCTAAAATTGGGTCACTTTTTTAGTATCAAACATAGAAATGTAAAGATTATAATTTCCGATAATGTGGGTTCATTGATGTTATAGTTGGTATCAGATAAGGTCCTAGATAAATTAAATGTTTATGATTTGTTCATGTGAGGTTAAATTTAGTGTTATAGATAACATCATGTTTGTATATGTTTATGGTTGATCTTAACATCAGAAGAAATGTAACATCTCATATTTACCATGTGTTGTTTTGGGATAATATATAGATTAGTTTCAAGACCAGGCACTGAGATGACATGTTATTATGAGGCCCGGTGTGCCCAAAATAAAATTTTAAAATATATTAAATATATTAAATATAGCACACATGAATTATTCCTAAAAAATATTAATATCACTTAAACGGGGGCCCGAATCAGAAATTCGAGGGAACCATTGAGTTCAGAACTCGGTTTTACCTTAATCATGAAATAATTTTTTTAGAATGGGATATTTGTGAATTTTTTTCACCGAAATGAAACAAATAAAACAAATTAACATAACAATTTATTTTATATTTTCCAATGTAGTGAAATACTTATTATTTAAATATATGGATATGTATTTTGTATCAGGGTAGGGTGCTAATCCATAGAGACCTATGAGATTTTAGGGGAGTGCTTTCCTAAAGAACAATGATTGATCATGATTCGTTCACAAATCTTTTCATTGATAGATTTGTACGATCTAATAAATTATAAAAAAACAATATCCATAAATTATTGATCCAAAATCCATATATGATATTGTTTTGATTGGATGTATTCTCCATTCTTTATTTCTAGGATTAATGTGAATCAATCGAATAACATATTGATTTGCAGATCATGCATTTTATGAGATGGGGTAGATTAATTATATTTTGGAGAATAATTTTCTAATTATTGATTTCTTCATGGTTATTATTATGAAAATAGACCGAGATTGATATAAATGTCAATCAAGGATCATTTCTCTTAATTATTATTGTTCTCTTCTCCCTCAGTTATTTGTTTACTATAGGAGATATTTGTTTGGTTCGGGGTTCAACATATTTTGATCAATAAATCATTGAGAACCTGTTTCAGGGAAAAAATACAATATGGAAGATCTAGGTTCCTTATGACATGAAAACGGTGTGACGATGGAAACAATAGTGAATCAGACGACGTAGGTACCTGATTTTTTTGTTCTTCAGCACACAACAAATAACGATGAAGAATACTATTTCTTGAGAATATTGAAGGTCTGAATCATGTTTATTTAGTGATGACATGAATTGATGAGGTCAATCTATGTTTTTGTGGTGTAGAGATCACCAGATCAAATGATAGATTAATGTATTGGACATTAGGTGATGAATATGAATTTCTAGAAAAGTCTTGGTTACATGGCAAGTACTTCAAAGTTACACGTTGTCTGGGGTCCCATGGTTGCAGCACTTGGGTTTCAGCTAGATTTAAGGATCACAAGTCATGTAACCCCTTTCAAACGATGTGTGAATATTTCCATGTGACTTAGTGTACCATTCTGAGAGTACATGGACACTAGTTAATTTACAAGACTAGATAGAACACTATGTACTTGTACAGGAAAAAAACTTGGTGGGCATGAGCTAGTACATAGATTTGACCTCGTTACATGGACAAGTCCATGTGACATGGGAATAGAACCATGTTTCTCTACACTCAATGTAATACATAAAAATGACTTATATGGATATTAAATATCGGGTGAGGCTATACCACATGGGCAGGTATGGGGATAGTTTTACATGCTGTGTACCCCCTAGTACACACCATATACCCCCTTCAAGATAATTTTGGCACTTCATTTTCCTTATTTGGGATAGTATAGGTAGACTATCTTCCCATGGTCCTTTTCCCTTAAGGGTACAGTAAGACATTACATCCATATAGCTAGATTTTGATCCCCTATAGAGGCCGAGTATCAGATAGAGTTATGGTTTACCTCCATGGGACTGAAGAGAAATCCTTTACAACCTTTGTTACATTGGTGGAGATTGTGTAATCAGGTGACCTATCTGAGAAGGGAATTAATACTACATCTAAGAGTCCATATGAATATATTTTAGGGAATCATTTTCATACGATACCCTACGTAGTGGGTTGATTATGATTTGGTTTGTGATGTCCCCTAGTGGTCTTGGGCTTGAACCTATATCTTTTCATTAAAGCTGTAGAGACCCGAAGCTTGATGTACAAGGACATTACATTACTTTTTCAGAATACTTAGTACATAAAAAAAACACACAAACAAGGACCGTAATAGTTTAGTGTCTTTGGAAACTCGGAATATAATCTTCTAATCGTGGTGAAAGATCTTCAACATCTCCCATAAAGATCTTCTTTTTTTAAAACATAAATCCTTTCTTTATGTCCTGGGGAAAAGAAAACATAAAAGGGTGAGCTCAAATGCTCAGTAAGGGTAAATAAAAGAAATATCAATCACATCATATTCATAAGAACATAACATTTTGGAAATCGTAACCTGCAGAAGAGAGCATAGTTTCATAACATGGGATAAATCATAATAGTGAAATGGAATCCCGATAATCATATCTTAAAACATGAAACATTGTGGCATACACACATAATCAAAGATAATAATTTCTTGTTAATCAAGATTCATTGCCAAGACTATCTTAGTGGACAAAGTCCATTTCTGAACCGAGTCACCCTCGTTTCAGTCCTGTTTCACTGAACCAGTATAACCTACCATTCTAGCCATGTCTATCTCATGAGATATAAAATCTTTACCCAATGCATTAGAGGGAGATATAGGTCCCACCCATCTCATAATGATTCCATTCTTATGTGTGCCACAAAATCCTAAATCATACATCATTGCATAACCCATGTAATAAAAATGGGAATCTTAAACATCATGACATCATAAAACAATTCATATACGATAAAGGAATTCATAAAAATAATTCCATCACAACATAACCAAATCAATGTAAAAATAGGGATAAAAACAGAACCCTTTATTATCTTAGATGGAAAATAATTTTGATAAAACACTTGAACTTCATTCTAGAGGAATATATCCTTTCTACTTCAAAAACACTTTTCCTTTCTTAACATGTCATAAAATTTTAAACTAAAAGAAGTTGATTAAAATAAACTTGAAAACTTGTAAAGGAAGCTTCTTGGAAATAAAGTTTTAAAAATCAATTCATGCCGTATAAGTTAAAAAAACATTCTTCTCGTACTTTTGTCGGAAAAGTAAAAAAGTACCTCGTACGAAAAACGACAAAAGATTCCTTTCATATCTTTTACTAAAAACTCACCGAAGGGTAAAATTGGATATAAACTATTGTATAAGGATATAAATATTACATATTGGGGAAACATGGATGTGGATGATAAAATACACCCCAGTAAATACCAAAGTATAAACAATCTCGGATAAAAATGAGATTGTGATATTTCCCATACCTTAGGTCCGATTTGCTTCGTAAGTGTCTGATCCTCCTGTATAATGATTTAAATAATGTCATTGACTTATTACAGAATCATATTCATTGTTATTATATCATATATGGTTCACTTATGACTTTATATTACCTGTTCTTTTGTAAATTCATGTTAAAGTAGCGTTTTGGGTAAAATCGTCTCATTTGTCGTTCGTGTTTTAACTTGTAATTATTAATATGATTACTTAGATCATTATTACTTAATTCTAGAATATAAAACATGATTTATATATAATATATATTCAGAATATACATATATATAATGGATCTATAAATGGAGAGAAATACACCGTTCATGGAGACGGTAGGCCGTACGTACGCATGAACGCTATTTTCGTTTCCTTATTGAATTGACTGGAATTAAGTAGATGACATACATATATATACAAATACATCCAGTAGCTTTATAATGTCATATATTTCGTTATTATTGCTTATATATACTTTATAATCATTCTTAAATGGTTAACATGGAGAATGAATCTCATCACGTCGTGGAGACGGTAGTCCGTACGTACGCACGAGCGATGATATCATTTCCATAAATATTGAAGTGAATTGGAGTGGATGATACAATATATCAGAATCATTATGATGTTATAATAACTATGTATAGTTATTCTTTACACCATAATACCCATCCATGTAAGGTGTTGGTGGGAAAACAGATTACACCATGGCGTGGAGACGGTATTCCGTACGTACGCACGCGCGGTGATTTCGTTTTCCGTAGGATGGATAGATGGTGAAATAGGGTTGTTTCATACTTATAATAACATATAAGTATATCAGTGATACTTATGTTATTACTTCATAATGAAACAACCTAAGAAGAAGAAGTGGAAGAAGAAATAAAGGTGAAAGAATCGGTAACGGAAATTACCTCTTCTTTGAAGCGCCTCTTTGAGACCTCCTCTTAGGGCACTAAAATTGGTCTTTGAGGAAGACCAAAACCTCTAGGATGTTTCTAGGGAAGTGGAGAAGAGAATTTGGTAGGATTTGGCCGAGCTTGAATGCTCAAATTGGTGTGAGGAGGAGAGCGAGGAGGTGCCCTTTTATAAGGGAGGAGAGGGGCACCTTTGGAATAACTAAAAATATTATTTTATTATAAAGTAAAATTCGGTTTTTAATAGCCCCAAATTGGGTTATTTCTAAGCTAAGGTGGGGATAGGTCGAAATACTATAATCTAATAGAATTTAGACAAGTTTAGGTATCAATTTTAACCTTTTCATTTAGATTTAACTTTAAGTTAGATAATTTAACTTTTACCATGTCTTCTTGTTTTTTTATACTATAAGGTTAATAAACATACTATATCAAGACAAAATAACCCCAAGTTGTTTATTATTAATATATCTGTCCTTATATAAGTCATTTGGCCTAACATTATATTTTTAGGAAATAAATAACAATTAATAATATAATATTTGTTTTAAAAACTAATTTATGTCAATTTTGACACTATTTGGTACATGATTTTTATGAAATTCATAACAGAATGTTAAGTTCGAAACAAGTTACGTATATCAACACTAACATGTCATATTAACCTATAGAATTATTTTAATTCATAAAAAGTCTCAAATTACATTTATTTGGGCATTTATAACATCAATTATGTCAATATTTCATTAATAGGACAATTACTGCATCATCTTTGTGTCATAATAAATGATAATTATTTAATCCCTAAAAATTCAAAATAAATTCCTATGATGTAGATAATTGTATTATCTTTCTGTAGACTATTCATGTTAGAAGTTTCATAAAGTTTATCACTAAATTAAAATTATTATACTTATAAGATTTAAGAAAGTGACATGTTGTCACAATCTTTGGTTTTAATAATAATTAAATTATTTTCATGGACAAAAGTCCATAAAATGAATCTAATCCAACCCTTAGGTTATATTGGTCTACTTTTAGCCATCCAATAGGATTTTTCCAAGTGTTAGGGTAATTTTATAATCTTATATTTACCCTTAATTACCCGATTTACCTTTAACTATAGTAAATAAAATTTACCGTAGTTACTATTCACAATGCCCAAAAATAAAAAGTAGATTATTAACATAATTTGGACCCACTGATTCCAAATATGGAATCCATTTTTCCAAATTCAATACACAAAATATGCAGAAATTAAATTAAAATTAATACCGTTGTCGAAAGAAAAAGGGTTTTTCTTTAAAACATTGCAAAAGATTTAATTTTTTTAACCTATGAATTCAAGGTAAAATCAATGCTAATGAAATAAATTATATTAAATAGTAATAATATATTCTATTTATACTTTAAAACCATTCAATATTATAATTTAACCACATAAGATATTACGATGAAAAAAGTTGATTTTAATTAAAATATAGCGTGTTTTTACTAATCATTAAAATATGAAAGTTATCGAAAAAATATCAAACCTTTATCTAATATAAATATTTATATCCTGATTCAAAAGAAGAATTTTATTTCGTCAAATTGAACATATAAACATGTCAAAAACTATATTTAAAGTGGGTGCACCATCAAAAGGCGGCAAAACTGCATTTTTTGAAAAATACTTATTTTACCCGAAAAATTTATTTTGTTCTTATACCATGTTCTAGAAAATGGGTAAGATGAATAATAATGTTATAAAATTCAAAATTTAGTTAATACTATTCATAACGGCTAGTTCATGACAATATTATAATATTATATCATTGTTTATTAAATCCCGGTATTGCGTACAACACACGCTATCGAGAATGATCGCGATTGCATGTAATGCAAGCCAAGTTAGGGTTGCGTGTTGTGAAAGAATCCTTCGTTGTTTCGTATAACAGAATCCAACCATATTTCATTTATACATTGAATATATATATATATATACTCAATGTTGCGTAGAATAACTATTATCAAAATTGTGTGTAACACGATCCAAGAATAGTGTTGCGTATACTACAAGCTAATACGGTGTTGCGTATAGTGCAAGGTAATATTGGTGTAGAATACAACACAATACATTAATTTAATTAAAAGAATATTTTTCATAAAATCTCGGGGTGTTACATTCTACCCCCCTTAAAATGAATTTCTGCCACAAAATTTGTCGGGGTTATAAATGGTTTACTACTCGAAAGTTTGTTTAATAGAAACCCACATCGTAAAAAGTAATAAAAAAACATGGCTTTAAAAACTAAAGTATGAAATGTAACGGTTACCCAAATTAACTCATCACTGGGTTTCCACGTAGAAGAACATAGGTGAAAATATGGATATGGAAGAAAAATCTATCCATCAAGTTCTGATGGAGAGTGGTAGAGAACATGGCTAAGAAAAAGACAACAATCACAAAGCTATTGATTTGTGATGATCTAAGGTACCATATGATTCATCGGATATAAGGGAACTAGGAAAACATTTTTGGTTTTCAAGATCATTTCCCTAAAGTTGACGAATTAAAAGAAATACTTGCATGATTTTGGTAAAATCTTACTGTTGTTCATGAATTGAACAATTTCCACTTCATACCTTAAAGAAATGAAGTTGAATTTTTTATTCGTGATGTGTTAACAGATCATGTGATAGAATGATGGGTCATTCCATCTCTTTCAAACAAAAGGTTAACAAAAGTTATAAGTCCATCTTATGGTTAGATTAATCGTATATGGTTCCAAAAATGAACTTATACTTCATATATGATACCACTTAATAAAATAAAACTAGTTTATACTAACCAGGGACTTCCTGTAGGCTAGTGGTAGGTGATAAAGGCCAGTCGCACTTCGGTTGTGGGTTCGATTCCCACGGCCTTGTCCGACGCGATGGGCTGTCGCTCGTCCTATAGGTTGTCCTTTTTCTAAAACTATATTACTATAACATCCCATCAATAATATCGAAAAAAACTTCTATCCTTAAACAATACTAACTTATGTCCAACATAATCCATTTCAATCCTTAGGATTATCCATAATACTGCTGTCCACTCTCATAATATAGTGAAATCGATTACCTGAGATTTAATACCATCGTTGATCCCCATATATCATAAGATATGTCTTGTTGGTCACATTCTAAACATTCAAAGGCCTTAATCATGTATTCTCTTGAATACCCATTGAACCTTAGTGAAAACATGAATGCTGTTAAACGTTAACACTTTCCACATACCAAAATCCTCAAAATTATATATACTCAAAACATGATATAACCTTCTCCTTATATCATTCATGAGCTCATGAATACTATCAAACATTTAATTTTCTCCTTATCCCTTCATTATGCGCATATCATCTACATTCCAAAAATCTCTGAATAACCTTTCATGGATTCTGGTAACATTAATCATACACTTTCAAAACTCAAGGAAATACAACAGTGTAACAATCCTTAGATGTCTCTTTATTCCATAGTACCATGAGATTACTTATACAACATTACACATGACAAACATGTAATCATTCCACTACATTCTTAAACCATTGACCGAGCTTCAACAATTCTTTCATCTCACATATCATATGTAGTCTCTTCATCATCATCCACATAAATACTACCCATACGACCATACTGATTCTCTTCATGAGACTTTCCCTTAGGGAATTGGTTTGCATAATGCCCGTACATTCCACATTTAAAACATTTAACCATTGTTGATGTCGTAGTAATACCATTATCCTCATCCCTAGTGTTAACTGAACCTTTTCCTTTGCACTTATTGGATTTGTGTCCTTCTTTTCCACACCCAAAGCATCTTCCAGTTCCTTTGAAACATTATCCTTGATGACTCTTCCCACATGATTTACATAGGGGAAATTGAACTTTATTTCCTCTATGATCATCATGAAACTTCATCTTTCTCTTATTAGCTGAGTCAGGAAACTTACCTTATTTGAGTTTATTGATCATATTATGAGATTGCTGATTCAGCATAATAATTATGGTTGGACTTACAAATCCCATTTCATTTGGTTTCTCATGAAGAATATCATTCCATTGTCCATAATATCCTCCATTATCGTGAATCATCTTGTTTCCAGCCATCTTCTAAAACCCAAAAAGAATAGAGTTAGAGGAAAAAATCATAATAAAGGGGGAGTAACTTCAATATCTAACATCTTAGGTTAAATTTTAAGATCGTTAGCTCAATTCTAGGACTATAACCTATACGTATACTTAATCTTAGAGACATCCCTAGACATACCTTAGAAATATCTCTAGGGATCTCACTAAAGTTCTCGCATCCTAGTTTCCTAAGGTTGACTAAACCATTCCTCTGATACAAACTGTAGAGACCCGAAGCTTGAAATACAAGGACATTACATTACTTTTGCGGAATACTTAGTACATAAAAAAAACACACACACAAGGACCGTAATAGTTTAGTGTCTTTGGAAACTCGGAATATAATCTTCTAATCGTGGTGAAAGATCTTCAACATCTCCTATAAAGATCTTCTTTTTTTTAACCTAAATCCTTTCTTTATGTCATGGGGAAAAGAAAACATAAAGGGGTGAGATCAAATGCTCAGTAAGGGTAAATAAAAGAAATATCAATCACATCATATTCATAAGAACATAACATTTTGGAAATCGTAACCTGCAAAAGAGAGCATAATTTCATAACATGGGATAAATCATAGTAGTGAAATGAAATCCCGATAATCATAACTTAAAACATGAAACTTTGTGGCATACACACATAATCAAAGAGAATAATTTCTTGTTAGTCATGATTCATTGCCAAGACTATCTTAGTGGACAAAGTCCATTTCTGAACTGAGTCACCCTCGTTTCAGTCCTGTTTCACTGAACCGGTATAACCTACCATTCCAGCCATGTCTATCTCATGAGATATAAAATCTTTACCCAATGCATTGGAGGGAGATATAGGTCCCACCCATCTCATAATGATTCCATTCTTATGTGTGCCACAAAATCATAAATCATACATCATTGCATAACCCATGTAATAAAAATGGGAATCTTAAACATCATGACATCATAAAACAATTCATATACGATAAAGGAATTCATAAAAATAATTCCATCACAACATAACCAAATCAATGTAATAATAGGCATAGGAACAGAACCCTTTATTATATTAGATGGAAAATAATTTTGATAAAACACTTGAACTTCATTCTTGAGGAAAATATCCTTTCTACTTCAAAAACACTTTTTCTTTCTTATCATGTCATAAAATTTTAAACTAAAAGAAGTTGATTAAAATAAACTTGAAAACTTGTAAAGGAAGATTCTTGGAAATAATGTTTTAAAAATCAATTCATGCCGTATAAGTTAAAAAAACATTCTTCTCGTACTTTTGTCGGAAAAGTAAAAAAGTACCTCGTACGAAAAACGACAAAAGATTCCTTTCATATCTTTTACTAAAAACTCACCAAAGGGTAAAATTGGATATAAAATATTGTAGAAGGATATAAATATTACATATTGGGGAAACATGGATGTGGATGATAAAATACACCCTAGTAAATACCAAAGTATAAACAATCTCGGATAAAAATGAGATTGTAATATTTCCCTTACCTTAGGTCTGATTTTCTTCGTAAGTGTCTGAACCTCCTGTATAATGATTTAAATAATGTCATTGACTTATTACAGAATCATATTCATTGTTATTATATCATATATGGTTCACTTATGACTTTATATTACCCGTTATTTTGTAAATTAATGTTAAAGTAGCGTTTTCGGTAAAATCGTCTCATTTGTCATTCGTGTTTTAACTTGTAATTATTCATATGATTACTTAGATCAATATTACTTAATTCTAGAATATAAAACATGATTTATATATAATGGATCTATAAATGGAAAGAAATACACCGTTCATGGAGATGGTAGGCCGTACGTACACATTAACGCTGTTTTCGTTTCCTAATTGAATTGAGTGGAATTAAGTAGATGACATACATATATATACACATACATCCAGTAGCTTTATAATGTCATATATTTCATTATTATTGATTATATATACTTTATAATCATTCTTAAATGGTTAAAATGGAGAATGAATCTCATCACGTTGTGGAGACGGTAGTCCGTACGTACGCACGAGCGATGATATCATTTCCATAATTATTGAAGTGAATTGGAGTGGATGATACAATATATAAGAATAATTATGATGTTATAATAACTATGTATAGTTATTCTTTACACCATAATACCCATCCATGTAAGGTGTTGGTGGAAAAACAGATTACACCATGGCGTGGAGACGGTATTCCGTACGTACGCACGCGCGGTGATTTCGTTTTCCGTAGGATGGATAGATGGTGAAATAGGGTTGTTTCATACTTATAATAACATATAAGTATATCAGAGATACTTATGTTATTACTTAATAATGAAACAACCTAAGAAGAAGAAGTGGAAGAAGAAATAAAGGTGAAAGAATCGGTAACGGAAATTACCTCTTCTTTGAAGCGCCTCTTTGAGACCTCCTCTTAGGGCACTAAAATTGGTCTTTGAGGAAGACCAGAACCTCTAGAATGTTTCTAGGGAAGTGGAGAAGAGAATTTGGTAGGGTTTCTCCGGAGCTTGAATGCTCAAATTGGTGTGAGGAGGAGAGGGAGGAGGTGCCCTTTTATAAGGGAGGAGAGGGGCACCTTTGGAATAATTAAAATTATTATTTTATTATAAAGTCAAATTCGGTTTTTAATAGCTCCAAATTGAGTTATTTAGAAGCTAAGGTGTGTATGGGTCTAAATCCTATCATCCAATAGAATTTAGACATGTTTAGGTATCAATTTTAACCTTATCATTTAGATTTAACTTTAAGTTAGATAATTTAACTTTTACCATGTCTTCTTGTTTTCTTATAATATAAGGTTAATAATCTTACTATATCAAGCCAAACGAACCCCAAGTTGTTTATTATTAATATATCTATCCTTATCAAAGTCATTTGGTCTAACCTTATATTTTGAGGAATTAAATAACAATTAATAATATAATATTTGTTTTAAAAAATAATTTATGTCAATTTTGACACTATTTGGTACATGATTTTTATGAAATTCATAACAGAATGATAAGTTCGAACCAAGTTACTTATATCAACACTAACATGTCATATTAACCTATAAAATTAATTTAAGTCATAAAAAGTCTCAAATTACATTTATTTGGGCTTTTATAACATCAATTATGTCAATATTTCATTAATAGGACAATTACTGCATCATCTTTGTGTCATAATAAATGATAATTATTTAATCGCTAAAAATCCTAAATAAATTCCTATGATGTAGATAATTGTATTATAGTCCTGTATACTATTCATGTTCGAAGTTTCATTAAGTTTATCACTAAATTAAAATTATTATACTTATAATATTTAAGAAAGTGACATGTTGTCACATTCTTTGGTTTTAATAATAATTAAATTATTTTCATGGAAAAAGTCCAAAAATGAATCTAATCATACCCTTAGGTTTTATGGGTATACTTTTAGCCATCCAATAAAATTTTTCCAAGTTTTAGGGTAATTTTATAATCTTATATTTACCCTTAATTACCCGATTTACCTTTAACTATAGTAAATAAAATTTACTGTAGTTACTATTCACAATGCCCAAAAATAAAATGTAGCTTATTAACATAATTTGGACCCACTGATTCCAAATATGGAATCCATTTTTCCAAATTCAATACACAAAATATGCTGAAATTAAATTAAAATTAATACCGTTGTCGAAAGAAAATGGGTTTTTCTTTAAAACATTGCAAAAGATTGAATTGTTTTAACCTACGAATTCAAGTTAAATCAATGATAATGACATACATTATATTAAATGGTAAAAATATATTCTATTTATATTTTAAAACCATTCAATATTATAATTTAACCACATAAGATATTACGATAAAAAAGTTGTTTTTAATTAAAATATAGCGTGTTTTTACTATTCATTAAAATATGAAAGTTATCTGAAAAATATCAAAACTTTATCTAATGTAAATTTTTATATACTGATTCAAAATAAGAATTTTATTTTGTCAAATTTAACATATAAAAATTTCAAAAAGTAGATTTAATGTGGGTGCGCCATCAAAAGGCGGCAAAACTGCATTTTTTTCAAAATGCTTATTTTACCCGAAAAATTTATTTTGTTCTTATACCATGTTCTAGAAAATGTGTAAGATGAATAATAATGTTATAAAATTCAAAATTTAGTTAATAATATTCATAACGGCTAGTTCATGATAATATTATAATAATATATCATTGTTTATTAAAACCCGGTATTGCATACAACACACGCTATCGAGGAAGGTCGCGATTGCGTGTAATGCAAGCCAAGTCAGGGTTGCTTGTTGTGAAAGAATCCTTCGTTGTTTCATATAACCGAATCCAACCATATTTCATTTATACATTGAATATATATATATATATACTCAATGTTGCGTAGAATAACTATTATCAAAATTCTGTGTAACACGATCCAAGAATAGTGTTGCGTATACTACAAGCTAATACGGTGTTGCGTATAGCGCAAGGTAATCTTGGTGTAGAATACAACACAAGACATTAATGAAATTAAAAGAATATTTTTCATAAAATCTCGGGGTGTTACAAAATTATTCTTAAACCAGTTCATGGGTGAGACCCAATGAGTTAGTCAACTTCGTCGAGTTTCTTCGATGATATAATGGCTCGGGGAGTGGATTATCCCAAAACAACATATGATTTTGAGAAAAATCCAATGGTTGACAGTTGGTTATGGCCTCTTAGTGGTTTAATTTCTCCCATGTGTATATCAAGATGTTTTTTATAAATTGTTTTTTCTATCCTGTATTGAGATGAATGTAAGTGGTGCTTCATGTTTTCTATCTTCAGGGTGTCGTGATAATTTTTGTGATAATCATCCCAATAATGGGTTTTCTCGAACCTGCCATGTATTATAGACAAGATAGACCATTTGATAGTTTCTTGGAAGGATAAGGAGCATGTGGATCATATTTGGAGATTGAAAGACCTAGTTTTTTATTGAGATCCTTTATTTTACATAGTTATCTCCCTTATAGTTGGTTAGATATTTTCAGTTTTTGGTTGGTCTGGTATTTTACAACTTTTTTCTACTGTGAGTACTTTTACAGTCATACTCTATTGTGGGATCTTAGATGTATGCATTCATTATTTGAATTGTTTTACATTTCATCCTTGTGGGGGATGGGGTGTGTGTGCATTTGTACTGGTAATTTAGGCAAATGCCTTTAATTTTTGGTATATGCCAACTCAGTGTTGGTCACCAACCCTTGTCCTATTGGAGGTAGGCTTGGGGTAGTCATGGGTTAGACTTCAGTCGGTTGGGTCTTGAAAGGCATAGAGAAACACTTTGATGTATTAGGTGATTGGAGTTTAAGATGATAAATTGAATATGGAAGGAATTTATGGAAATATAACATTTGGGTTTAGTATTTGTTTTAGTTAAAAACTTATTTGAGGAATAATGATTTTATATTCTATCGATATAAGTCAAAAGGTCTTTATAATCTTTAGGGTTAAGATGATTTTTGATTATGAGGTATATTGTTAATGAGGATAAAATGGTCACTATATATTGGTAATATATGATTTATTATATAGATAACCTTATGTTTGGAAAGTGATTTGGTGACTATATCATTATTACTTTTTTGAATAAGTTAACTAGTATATGGAGATTTCATGATTAAGGTAAATATAAATACTTTTGGATAAGTTTCTATTTTTATTTTAGGGATAAATGTCAAATTATTTTTGGTAATTATATATTTTTTTATTTTTTTATGGTGATTCGGGTTATTTATGAAAAAATTATTATATTTTGGAAATTAAATGATTACGATATCTACATTTTTTTATATGTCTTTTTGATGGACTAATTTTTCATAGAGAAAAACTCTAAATTGACCTCAGAAGAATATGTGATAAAATCCATAAATTTTTTGGGTTTTGAACATAGTGAAAAATATTTTGATAAATTACATGGATATTTATTTATCGAATGATTTAAGATAAAATTTGGCCGTTATTGTTGAGGATTTCAAGATATATTTTTTCTTCATGTGAAGGTTAATTCATTGTAGGATTTATCTTATCCCATTCTATACGTTTTATTTTTAAAAATGATTGGAATAATATCTAATTATCCTTTTATATACCACATTGTGAATTAGAATTCGATTATAGAGATTGAAAAATTAAATATTCATATTCATAATTTGGAGTAAAAGATGAGATAAAGGTGGAAAATGAATCAAACATAGATCCAAAGGAAGAATTTATGTTTATGGATTTCAAGAAAATATAGAAAGTGTATATCCTTATGTTCTTAGTGAATATAGAAAAGGAATTACCCAATTCGTTGAAAAATATCTCGAATGAAAAATGTTATCCTAATATATTCATGTCGGATGAATCCATGGTCTTTCTCAGACATTTTTGGTTATTAGTTATGAGATCATTCCAATTTTTATAACAAATTTCACTATAACATTACATTATTTTGAATCAAATTTTCTCATACATTTCTATATTTTCACCTCCCACTAGTAATCAACTATTTTTAATCATAGGTTTGTGTTATTTTAGACTACCATCATATTTCCATACCCCTCATATTAATAGGAGAATTTGTTAACCCTTTTTTAAATGCGGATTTTCAAAAAAGGGGGTTTCAAATGGCATACACTTGATTTTCATGCTCAAGAATAAATTAGAAGGATATAATTTATTAAGGGGGATCCAATATATCATAAATTTAAATTAATACCATGTTATATAGTGTATACAACATAAAACATTGAGCTGAAATGTACTGTGGAATATTATTATTATTTAAATATTACAATTAAAACCTAGTCTATAAATTGAATGGTATGAATTCGATTGAAAAAATTAATAAACCCACACACACATGAATATATATATATATATATATATATATATATATATATTTCAAAATCAATAAAAATTTATTGATTAATGGTTAGAAAATAAGCAATCAATTTTCAGTAATGTCATTTTGTGCTTCAAAAATATGTTTTCTAGAAAGATGGGTTTATTAATTTTTGTGACTGAATATAATAATATTTTAAAGAAATTTTAGGAATTATATTTTAAAAATGATATATATTTTTTATAATCATCATATCAAATTATAGTAGTGTTATATTTTTTTTATTTTTCTTAAGAGATAGATTTTTCTAGGAATAGTGAAATATATCAATTTTGTAAAACTCTCATTTAATTATATTTAAATTATCATTTTTTATTTTCTATTTTACATTAAATTAAATTTTTTATCCATTTTTTATAAATTATTTATTAATTACATAGGAATCATGATTAACCGTAATTTTGGTATTTTTTTGGCATAAAACACTATTTTTCTAAAAACTGACTTTTATTGAATTTTGTGTTTTTATGTAATATTAATTTCTACAAATTATAGAATTTTAATCTGAAAAAATTGGTTTCTTGTTTTGAATCGGTATATCAAGATTTTCCAAATATTTCCCTTTACTTTTTTGTCCTTATGAATAGTAACTGTGGTTAATCATTATCACCACAATATGGGTAAATCATGTAATTAAGGTTTAAAATAATATGATAAGGACAGTAAATGGCTCTAAAAAATAAATTTAATATATTATATGAGTATTTTTGGATCATAATCAGAAAATATTTAATTTTATGATAGTTTTGTTCTACTTTTCATTTAAATTGACTTAAATATTTTTTTAAGTAGAGAAAAATACAAAATATCACTCTGTTTCTTTTAAATTTGTCTAATATGTCCACATAAGAAGAAAAATAATCCATGAATGGATATTTAAGATTAAATTCAGCATAATAAAACTATTTTAAATATTTTAATATATTTTTAATTTATAGTGGTTAAATAATTTCCTTAGAAAAATTTTAAATTATGACAATGTGATAGTGCATGGAGTAGAAAATCAAATTAAATGATTTTGAAAACATAAAAAGTAATAATTTTTGGAGGAATTATTGTGTCTAAATAATTTTATGGTTAATAATATTGTATAATGTACTGTTCAATAGTTTACATGTTATATAAATATACAAATTTATTCTCTTAAATTCAAAATATGGGAATAATTCTTAAAATGAAATTAATGATAATTTATAATAATCAACATTTTATTAATTGATTTAAAATTCATAAAAATCATGTATTCAGTCAAGTGAATGAAATATGGTTCCAAATATCAACAATTTTCAATTTATTTGTCACTTTATCTTTTATATTATCTTTCTTTAATCCTATATTGTAAAAAATAGTGATACCACAATAATCATCAAAAGGGTTAATGTGGGTTAAAATCAAAGAGTTAAGGGTGAAAAAATCACCTAAACTTGTAAATTTTTTTATATTAGAGTATTTATAGTAATAAGTATATTTTATTCTAATTAAATAAATTTTGTGCCACTTTTCATCAAAAATTAATTAGTAGTAATTTAATAATTTATGCAATTCTAAGAGTGCCCCTCCCCTAACTCATAAAATGGCATCTCCTCTTATCTCTTCCTCACAATTTTTTAGCACTATAGTTGATCCAATACCAACAAAAATAAATTATAAAAACACTTAAACACTTTATGAAGGTATTTTTTGGCATAATACCATCTTTATATGGATTATGGTGTAAATTAAATGAGATTTTATGATAAAGAGGAATAACTTCTAAGCAAATGATTTAGTTTTATTTATTATTCAAGCTTCATAAAAATTCTCATAAAGAATGATATTTAACAAAATAAGTATCTTAAAATTAATAATATGTTATTATTTTAATTTATTAACCTCAATAATTCTTATTCTTCCATCAAACATGTAATGAAAACATCATTCATGTGTACATTTGGATTAATATGTCCTTAAAGCGATGCGATTTATTTCACCTGTATTCCTTTCATCTATGGTGATGAAATTATTTTTATTGTTTAAAAATAATTATTATGTAATAATAATTAGTCCATATATGATGTAACAATGACATATTTTACTATTTTCAACCAACCAATGTTATTTGGGAGATATTATCTGAATATCATCCACACACCCGACTTGAACTTAAATGATTAATTAATTAACTATAACATTATAATAAATTAAATAAAATTATTAATAAACCTGAAAAAGGTTAATAAGAAATAAAATAATTAACATAAGTATATTATTATGGAATATAAAAAATTTACCAGATCAGTCAGACTCATGGTAGTGGTCACTTTCACTAAAAACCTCATTTTAAATGTTTTAATGATTTATTCTCTAAATATTTTTCTTCCACATCCATATTCATAAAATTATTTTATGGATATATTAATTTTTACATAAATAAATTAAAAGGTAAACTGTATTCCTCTATTTAATTCCTTTAATTTTTTTTGCATATGGGGTGTTTTTACATATTTTATACAGAACATTTTTTACTTTCTTTACTAAAGGAACGAAAGAATGTTTTTTAACATATATGGTGTTAACATATTTTATTGCTAAAAAAAATATTATTTTATATTTTTAATATGTATTCACATTATATATTTTATTCAAAGAGAAACCCTTCTTCCCTTTTTTCTTTTTATGTGAATTTTAAAAATATGGTTTAAAAGTAATGGGTATTTTCATATGAAAACGTGTTAAATATATCAGCTCAAATGGGGTTTTTAAAATTTTTGCAATTAAATGGAATAATAATAAAATGTTTTATTCATGATCTAATACATTAGAATTATAAACGATGATCGGTGAGATTGAAACATCATATATGAATGGGCGGTTTTGATACGACTTATACAAATGGGTGACCACTATATAGATTATATGACAGTTGAGCTTGATATATCTCTCCATTGCATGGGAAATTTTCATAATAATCAAAATAAATGAGGGAGTTAATAAGGGTGGTTTCTCCTATAGATTTAATTTAGATGTAGTTATTTTTTTGACATGATTGAACACAAGTTATGAATATGATTCATTAAGTTTCTTAAATGGGTTAATATTTTATTGATTGGGTTTGTAAAGGTTTTATTTGAGAAAAAAAATTTATTATCCATTTTGGATAAGATTATTTTTATACCCTCATAGAATATCAGGTAAAAGATAAAATGTTTACAAGATTTCATGTTTTTCACTGGACAAATGTATTCCTTACTTTTATGTCCCTGGTTGAGATTTTTGTTTTAGTCATTCAATGTTTTCAATAGATATTTCATAGTGCATAATGAGGAGTAGAAAAGTTAATTATGTTAGATCTCTAAATATTGATGTTTTTTAAATGAAGAAATCATTTCTTTATAATGAACTTATTTTGTGTAATAAATGGATACTATGTGGTAGTGTCCACTTTGAATGATTTTTCCTATTTATCTATAACTCTAAACCAAAATGGTCCTTGCATATGTATGTGATCCTATATTTTAGTTTGATGTCACATGTTTTGGATGGATAAAACTAGGTCATATTAATCATTAAAATATCCTGAAATATCTATTTTTTTAACACCAAATATGTGACTATAGTTTTCGAGGAGTTATACCATGGTTGGAGGAAGAACCAAAAAAATAAAATTCTTATGTGGATGATAAAACACCGCCATATAAATCTATCTGGATTATATACCACTAGTACCAATTTTCTATTGTATGATGCCCCATCATGATTGCTCCCATAGGTGGGTTATTTACCACCAATATGAATACTTTAGTGGATTATGAAAAACCACCCATTATAGAAATGATTATGGTATACTACCAAGTAAACTTTTTTGGTGGATGATATACCCCCACTAACACATCAAAATATCAACGAGGGACCAAAAACATTCTTAGGGTTGTTGAAGCACTATAAATATCATTCTTTTGTCAAAGAGTTATAGAAAATACAAAAATCATAAGGTGAATAATGAATCATTGGTTTATAGAGGGTGGACAATATACGAAAAAAATAACTCAAAATGTCGAACAAATATCAATACTATGAAAACTAATCATTATATTAATAAAAATCATCACTTGTAATATTTCAAATAAAACATATAGTCATTTAGTCTAATAAGGTTCAAGAAATAAAAACAAAAAACCACTAAATTATCCATGGATAAGGTATCTGTAACACCCCAGGATTTTATAGTATGTTATCTATTCAATGTATTTCAATAACTCACGCTACACACAACACTGTGTTTGAGCACAACACCACATTCTAAAATAGCCATTCAAAAAAGAGGTTATGAATAGTATTAACCACCTATTAAATTTTATATATCATATATAATATTAAAATTAATCTTTTGTGTTTCTTAGACATAATATAAGAAAAATTCGATTTTTAAGATGAAAAAGGTATTTTTCAAAAAATGCAGGTTTTCAGCCTTTTAATGGCGAATCCTTTTTAAATCCAATATTTGGAAATTTTATATATTCAATTTTGTTAAATTTAATTCTTCTTTATAATAGGGACCAAAATTTTTTGTTTGATAAATTTTTGGTACTTTTATGATAACTTTCATATTTTGATGAATAGTGAAAAAATACCAAATTTTAAATAAAAACAACTTTTTTAACCGAAAAATATTTATAGTGTTAAATTATAAATTTGAGTTGTTTTAAAGTTTAATTAGAAAATAGTTTTATAATTTAATTTAATTTAGGTCATTGGATGTAATTTTACATTTAAACTAGACATAAACAAGTTTCAATCTATGGAAAATGTTTATTTCTTAAAAACATGCTTTCTATTTTAACAACGGGAATTAATTTTTAATTAATTTCTACCACTTCTGTGTTTTGAATTTGGAAAAATGGATTCCATATTTTGAATCTGGTGGTCCTTATTTTCTAAATAGGTAACTTCTATTTTTATACTCTAGGAATATTTACTTCAGTAAATATTTTATTTACCACGGTTAAAGGGTAAATCTAGTAAATTAGGATAAAAATAATATTATAATAATATTAAATAACCCTAAAATGTGTAATATAACTATTTTTTGTACATGTCCGACCATGGGCATACATGGGTAGATTTTGGGACCCCATGGATCCACTTGAAAGTGATAATGACTCTTTATATTAATTAATTTAATGTAAAGACCAAAATGACATAAACATATATCTTTTAGTAAAACAACTTTAACATGGGGTTATATAAGTTATAATTTCGACTATAAATTCTCATTAGAAATAAAAAAATATTTACTACATAATTATATTTTATTTATAATTTTTAGATTTTAAAAAATTAATCTTATTTATGACACAATGATCATGGAGTATTTACCTTATTAATGATTAAATTAAATAAATGGTATTATAAATATAAAAATAAATATACCTTTAATGATTTTATGCAATAAAAGAATTTTATAGGTGAATATGACACATTAGGATTAATTTAATGTATTTTTTTCTAATAAATCAAGTTTTCATGACTTTCAGAAAACCCAAACACAAAATAGTATCAAAATTGACACAAATGAGTTTTTAAAAAAAATATTATATTATAAAATTATATATTAATATTAAAAATATAAGAATATGAAAAAGAACTTATATAATGATATTTATAATAATAAATAACCACATGTGGTTCTATTGGCTTGTTATAGTAAGTTTATTAACCATATAAATAAAAATACAAAGAGACATTGTAAATGTAAAACGATTTAACTAAGAGTTAAATCTAAATGATAAGGTTAATATAGTGACCGAAATCTTTCTAAAACTTATTTTTTGAGAGGTTTCGACCCATAACTACCTTATCCTCGAAATAAATTATTTTGGAGTCATTAGAATCTGAAAATTATTTTATTATAAAATAATATATCAAGCTTTTCCTAAAGTGACACTCACCTCGCTTATAAAAGGATACTTCCCATTCTCTTAATTTCACACCTCCAAAGCCATTTGGCTCGGCCAAACCCAACCAAATTATCCTATCAGCTATCATTACTTCACCCTAGATGCATTAATTTTATCATAAATCCAACCTATATATCCTTTTTGATCAACTCAAAACGAAACACCCGAAGAAGAGGTAATAATTTCAACACCCTATTTCAAGTTCTTTTCTTCATCCACTTCCTATTTACTTGTTGTTTCCATACCAAAATAAAAACTCAAGTAAATTCTACATACTGTGACATTATTATAAATATGGTATAATGATATTCATCGTTCTATCCATCTTATAAATGGAAAATCCACCTTACGTGCGTACGTACGACTTACCGTCTCCACGTCGTGGTGTAGTTTGTTATTAAAAAACATCATTATTTAGATGGGTATAATAATGAGTATAAATGATTTAAATAACAAATATAACATGATAATTATTCTATATATATGATATACCATTCAATTACATATGATTTCACTATCAATATAATGATACTGTTGCCTATGAGTACGTAAGGATTACCGTCTCCACGAACGAGATGAGATTCATTCCCCCTCATAATCATTCAAGAATAATGTTAATTTTATGATTAAATTTTTTTTATGAACATAATATTATTATGTATATTAATCAAATAAATCATATCTAAAACAAACATGGATTATGTAACCAAGCATATAAAAGAAAACGAATCAGTTAACACATGAAATGATGATAATACTGAAATTTTATTGACAAAGAAATATTATAAGATCACCTATGATATAATATTTATGTATATGATTATTTTGTAATTTAATAATAATCAGTTAAATATTATATAAGAGGATAAATTACCCTCGACTTAGGAAATGTACAAGGTTAGGGTTAATTTCACTATCTTGTTTTTATCCGAGGTTGTTTTTATGTGGGTATCTACTGGGGAATATTTATTATCCATGTCCATGTTTAATAAAATAGTTTTCAAAGGTATTATTTTTAAGGGATATTTTTACTAAACCATCATTTTAAATGTTTTAATGATTTATTCTTCTAATACTTTCTCATTAATCTCCATGTTTTTAAAATTGTTTAAAAGATTTATTTCTATGGACATGAATGTTTTAAAATGTCAATTCCTTTCAAAATATTCAAAGTGGTATGGGACACTTTGATTCAAAAATATCATTAAATGTATTGCTTTTTTATATTGTTTGACTTTTTAATATATTCATGAAAAAGGGGTATTTCTATCAAATAGTTTTACAAATCATTTTCATCTATGTTAAAATCCTTTGATAGATTTTAAACTTGTTGGAAGTTGATTTCTTATGATACAAATCATCTATATTATATTGATGGTTTTGTGATATATTTGAATTTGGATTTGTTATTTTTATACCATTCACGGTTTAGTGTAAATGCATTGAAATTTCATATGCTTGATTTAATATAAATGTTTATGTTATGTTTCAAACTTTTCATATGAGGAATGAATTTTAATTAGTATGTGATGGGTGGAGCCTACTATAGCTTATCGATGAATCGATTGGTCTTAGGAGACAAACCAGTGTCTTGACACATGTCCTTGACCCTCACCTCTCTTATAAAAGGGCACTTCCCCTTCTCTTAATATCACACATCCAATGTCATTTTCGTCAGTGAAAACCTACCAAAATATCCTCTTAAATATACTATTTTAAACTTAGAGGCCTTACTTTGTTCAGAAATCAAACCTAAGGAGCCCTTTTGACTAACTCCAAAGAAAACACCCGATGAAGAGGCAATAATTTCACCACCCTCTTCCAAGTTCTTTTCTTCTTCCACTTCCTATTTCTTTGTTATTTCCAAACCAAAATAATTAAACCAGTACCTTATACATACTGCGATGTTATTATAAATATGGTACAACCATAATCATTATTCTATACACCCTATAAATGACAAAGTTACCATACGTGCATTCCAACGTCTAACCATCTCCATGTCGTGGTGTAGTTTGTTATTAAAACACTTAATTATTTGGATGGGTTTAATAATGAGTTTACCTGAATTAAATAATAAATATAACATGATAATTATTCTTTATATATGATATAACATCCAATTACATATGATTTCACCATTAATATAATGATATTCTCGCTTGTACATACGTACGTATTATAGTCTCCACGAATGTGATGAGATTCATTCCCCATCATAATCATTCAAGAATAATTTTTATTTTATGATTAAAAATGATGTTTATGAACAAAATATAATTCTTTACATTAATAAAATACATTATATCCCTAAACAACATGGCGTATGTAACCAAGAATATAACAGAAAATGAATCAGTTAACATCCAAAACGATGATACTACTAAAATATTATTAACAAAAAAATATTATAAGATCATAAATGATATAATATTTATGTATATGATTATTTTATAATTTAATAACACTGATTTAACTATTATACTAGAGTTTAACGTACCCTCTTCTAATGAAAAGTACAAGGTGAGGGTTAATTTCACAATATCATTATTATCTGAGGATGCTTTTATGTGAGTATCTACTATGACATATTAATTATCTATGTCCATGTTTCATAAAATAATTTTCAATGGTATTATATTTAAGGGACTCATTTACTAAAAAATAATTTTAAATTTTTTAAAGATTTATTCTTATAATAATTTTTCATTAATGTTAGTGTTTTCAAAATTGTTTTATGGATTTATTCACATGGACATGAATGTTTTAAAACTTTAATTCCTTTAAAGTTTCAAAGTGTTATGGGAAACATTGATTCAAAAATATCATTAAATTTCATCCTTTTTAAATTGTTTTAATTTTTAATGTTTTCAATAAAATGGTATATTTCTCTCAAAGAGTTTTACAAATCATTTTCATTTATGTCAACATCATTTGATGGATTTTAAACTTGTTTGATGTTGATTTATTATGATACAAATATTCCATATTGTATTGAAGGTTTTGTGATATATTTGATTGTGGATTTCTTATTTTTATACCATTCAGGGTTTTGGGTTAAAGTATTGACATTTCATATGCTTGTTTTAATATGAATGTTTATGTTATGTTTCAACCTTTTCATACAAGGAATGTATTGGCATTAGTAAGTGATGGGTGGAGCTCTCTACAGCTCCTCGATGCATTGGTTGGTCTCATGTCAAAAAAATTGGATGCTGATATTTCATGTGAATAAGTAAATGGAATTATTTGATTTATATTGGCCATATTAAGCAGAAGTTTATTTTTAAAAGGCATATGTTTTAGTTCTATACATTTCCTTAAATGTTCATACTTATTTATGAAAGTTTCCAATATAATTTATCCTTAATGAGCATCTGAGCTCACCCCTTTCTATTTTTTATTTTTCTCATGATGTGAAGAAGTATTTTATGGTTGACCTGCAGGGATAAGATAAGGGATATAAGTGTTTTCAAAGAGAACATAATTTTGTTGTTGTTTTAAAATCATGATGTAATGTAAAACTTATGTATGTATCTATTACTTCCAAGGCTACAAAACTAAATGGTCTTTCGGGACATGATTCCTTGTATCATGAAAATGTTATATAATAATGCACTGAATCTAGGTAACTTGGGTTGGGGCATTACCATTAGTATCATAGGAAGTTTAGAAACATCATTGGAAATATATCTAGATAAACTCTGATTAATGAAAATTACCCTAAGATAGACTTTGTGGATTAATATAAAACGACTTACTAGAAATGTGATAATATAGAGATTTTCTATATCTTCCAAGAAATATATCCCTGTCTGGATATGATCAGGTAGAGAGGGCTCTGACACAAATGTACCTAGGATTGAAAACTCTGAAAATGAGTTTTGGGCTTAATCGGGGGTATCCTGGTACATGATAATGGGCCTTGATGCTCTCTTCGTTACAACACTCATGGTGGATATGCTCAAGATAATTCATATTTTCTTTACAAGCCATTATAATGGTTTTAGGAGTAAATATTTTCTCAAAGAATTTTTTTTATGATTATAGATTGTATACATAATCTTTTAAATTTACTTTAGGTATTTTACAAGTTTGGAATTATGCATTGTGATTCATAAACTAACCTAGTGTATGCTATTGTTTAGAAATGGAACCTAGTAGAATGAATGAAAATTCTAGCAATACGCAAGATCGAAAGATTAAGAAGGATCGTATCTTTCATTGTATTAAGCCAACATTTAAAATGGAAATAGTCTCCCTCATATTATCCTCATATGAAGATACAATATCATGTGTTAATAAGATAAGTAAATAATTCTATGAGTCCTATGGCTTTTAAGGGAAGTAAGAGAAGAAAATGATGATAGAGAAAAATATGGATAAAGGGAAGATGGGAATGAAGGATTTTCCCATATGTGATAACCGTGGAAAGAATCACCTTGGTAAATGCTTGAAAAGGAATTTGAGTTTTTATAAGTGTGGATAAAAAGGACTACAATTACATTATTCCAAGTGTTATAAAAATGCTTCAAATGTACAATTCTTCATCGACAAGGAGTTGGGACACTACACGAATCAATGTACAAATCATCAGAGGATTCCCCAAATGATGCTACTAGATAATAATCAAGTTATGAGACTAAAACAGATTAAGAGGAATGACTAGTGTTATTATATTATTATTAAAGAATTATATCATTTGAGTGTTGTACGGTTGATATACCGGTTATATAAATTTTGGAAATAAATAAGGATTGTACTGCAGTACTGTTTCATTATGGATTGGAGATTTTATGGTATCAAGTAAGGTGACACAGTGTTAGGTTAATTTTTTTGGAAAATACATGGTTGAAGTAAAGTTAAACCATAATATGGTCCTAGCACTGCGGTAGTGATTTTGGAATAAGATATTGTTGACTTTGATTAATTATATTGGATATTCTTAACAACCATGGAACTGATTAATGGTTTGTTTATTCCATCATAGTGTGAATATTCAAAAAATTTCGATATAAAGATTATATCTAGTATTCTATAAGGAATAAGGGAGAATGAATGTAATATGTAAGTTTCTGTGGTAATTTAGGGTGTTACCATGTTTTAAAAGAATACACGATGAAGGTATTCATATGTTATTACATGGAAAAAGAGATATTCATTTTGTTTACCTGCCCTATAAATTTTGGACTATGAGTTTGGACAGAAGTATTTTGGATAATTATAAATGTTGGAATTGATTAAGTTTTACATTGGATACTATTTTTATGGTTAAGTCATTTCTTGAGATTATTTTTGGATTGTCATAAAAAGGACAACTCGGAGGTTGGGTGACAACCTGTCGTGTCCAGCAAGGCCGTGAGACATGAACCCGCAACCGAAGGTCGAAAAGGGTGTATCACCTACCACTAGCCCACATGATGTCCTATATTGTATATTATAGTTTTTTAAAAGGTCTGATAGATGAATTATAAATTTATTTTTGGAACCCTATATGATTAGGATAAATAGAATATTTTTATGTTCTATTATCTTTTATAGTGAAAAATGAGTTTGTGGTAGAAATTAGTTAAAGGATGGAACACTACAATTCTATGAGGAAATTAATTCTCATACTTTAGTTAAGGGATCCTAAAACCAAATATGTGTTCTCCTAATACCTTATGTTTTATTGAACTGATGATATTTTAAATCATCTTAGATAGATTTCTTTGAGGCCCTCAATTTTGCACTTGTTTGTGATTGATGACCTCAACCACACCCTACAAATATTTACATTTTTCCTCCAATTATGTGTCTCTAATTTCCACCAATGTTCTCCAAATTGAGGAAACAATAACTTGCATTACACACAACACCGTGTTCAAGCGCACCACGACTTACCGAACTAGTCGTAAAAAATGGTTATGAATAGTATTTACCACATATTAAATTTTATATATCCTATATTATTCCCAAATTCATATTTTGTGTTTCTTAGACATAATATATGAAAAATTAAAATTTTCAGATAAAAGAGGTAGTTTTCAAAAAATGAAGTTTTCCCACCATTTAATGTAGAACCATTCTTAAAAACCATATTTGACACTTTTATATTTTTAATTTAGTGAAATTAAATTCTTTTTTAGAAGAGGTACATAAAAATTTAGTTTGGATAAATATTTGGTACTTTTTTGATAACATTAATATTTTGATTAAAAATGATAAAATACAACATTTTAATTAAAACAATTTTTTTAATTGAAATAATTTATAGTGTCAAATTATAAATTTGAGGTGTTTTAAAGTTTAATTAGACTATATTTTTATCATTGAATATAATTTAGGTTATTGGATTTAATTTCACATTTAAACTGGACACAAATAAGTGTCAATCTTTTGATAGTTATTATTTCATAAAAACACGCTTTCTCTTTTAACAATAGGAATTAATTTTAAATTAATCTATTCCACTTCTTTATTTTGAATTTGGAAAAAAGGATTCCATATTAGGAATCATGCTGTCCATATTTTTTAAATTGGTAACTATAATTTTTATACATTAAGAATATTTACTTCAGTAAATATTTTATTTACCGTGGTTAACAGTTAATTCCAGTAAATTAGGATAAAAAATAATATTAAAATAATATTAAATTACCCTAACATGTGTACTATTACTATTGGTTAATACATTTCCGACCATGGAAATATTTGGGTTGATTTTAGGATCCCATGGAGCCACTTGAGAGTGATAATGACACTTTATATTAATTAATTTCAAGTAAAGACAAAAATGACATAAATATATATATTTTAGTAAAATAATTTTCATATGGGTTTATATAAGTTATTTTTTCGACTATAAATACTAATTAGAAATATATAACGATTTCCTACATAATAATATTTTATTTATAAATTTTAGACATTAAATAATTAAATTTATTTATCCAACCACGATGATGCAGTAATTACCTTACTAATAAATAAATCAAATAAATGTTATTATAAATATTAAAATAAATATAATTTTAAGGTTTTGATACCATCCATGAATATTTTAGGTGAATATGACATATTATTATTGGTTAAATATATTTGGTTCGAAGTAATTAATTTGTGATGACTTCCGGAAAAACCAAATACTAAATAGTATCAAAACTGACATAAATGAGTTTTTAAAACCAATATTATATTATTAAATTGGATATTAATAATAATAAAAATATATGGTTCTTTATAAGAACATATATAATGATACGTATATTAATAATTAACCAAATTGGGTTCTTTTGGCTTGTTATAGTAAGTTTATTAACCATATAATATAAAAACAAAAAGAGACATGGTAAATGTCAAACTATTTAACTAAGAGTTAAATCTAAAAGATAAGGTTAATATGGTGACCTGAACCTATATAAAATCTACTATTTGAGTTTTTTAACCTATACCCACCTTATCCTCGAAATAAATCTTTTTTAATCCATTATAAACTGAGACTGAGTTTATTATAAAATAATATTTCATGTTTTTTCTAAAGTGACCGTCACCTCTCTTATAAAATGGTACTTCCACTTCTCTTAATTTCACAGCTCCAAATTCTTTTGGTTCGGCCAAACCCTACCCAAATATTCTCTCAACTATCCTCCCATAAACATAGTGGCCTTACATTGATCAGAAAGAAATCCTATGGAGCCCTTTTGATCGATGTAAAAGGAAACCCCCAAAGAAGAGGTAATAATTTCACCACCCTCTTTCAAGTTCTTTTATTATTACACTTACTCTTTATTTGTTTTTTACATAACAAAATAATAACTACAGTATATATGTACTGTGATGTTATTATAAATATGGTAATACCATATTCGTTATTCTATTCAACCTATAAATGGAAAATTCACCATACGTGCGTACGTATGGGTTATCGTCTCCACATCATGGTGTAGTTTGTTATTCAAGCACTTTATTATTTTAATGGGTATAATAATGAATATAATTGAAGTAAATAATAAATATAACATATTAATGATTATTTATATATGATATAACATCCAATTCTATACGATTTTAACAACAGCATAATGATATTTTCGCTCATGCATACGTATGGATTACCGTCTCCACGAACATGATGAGATTCATTCCCCATCATAATCATTCAAAAATAATTTTAATTTTATGAATAAAAATAATGTTTATGAACATAATATCATTCTGTATATTAATCAAATAAATCATATTCATAACAAACATTGCTTACATAACCAAGAATATAATGGAAAATGAATGAGTTAACATCTGAAACGATGATACTAGAAAAATATTAGTAACAATGAAATATTAGAAGATCATATACGATATCATATTTATGTATATAATTATTTTATTATTTAATAACTATGATTTAACTATTATAAATGAGTTTAACGTACCCTCAACTAAGGAAAATTATAAGGTAAGTGTTAATTTCACAATCTCTTTATTATCTGAGGTTGTTTTTATGTGAGTATCTATTGAGAAAAATTTATTATCCATATCCATGTTTCATAAATGAGTTTTCAATGGTATTCTTTTCAAGGGTCTCTTTTACTAAAAAATCATTTTAAATGTTTTAGATATTTATTCATCTAATGCTTTCTCATTAATAAACATGTTTTCAAAATGATTTTAAGGATTTATTTATATGGACAATAATGTTTTAAAATGACAATTCCTTTTAAAAGTTTCAAAGTGGAAGGGGACATATTGATTCAAAAATATCTTTAAATGTATTCCTTTCTAAATTGTGTTTCTTTTTAAATTCTTCATGAAAAAGGTATATTTCTCTCAAAGAGTTTTACAAATCATTTTCATCTATGTCAATATCCTTTGATAGATTTTAAACTTGTTTGAAGTTGATTTATTATGATACAAATCATCCATATTGTATTGAAGGTTTTGGGATATATTTGACTGTGGATTTGTTATTTTTATACCATTCATGGTTTAGGGATAAATTATTGATATTTTGTATGCTGGTTTTAATATGAATGTTTATGTTATGTTTCAACCTTTTCATATGAGGAATGTATTGGAATTAGTATGTGATGGGTGAAGCCTTCTATAGATCCTTGATTTATCAGTAGGTCTAATGAGACAAACTAGTGTCTTGGTGCAAAGCCTTGAAAAAATCTTATTTGTAGTTTTGGATGAAGGCCTTAACTATGTGGTCATGATGTCTGGCATTATACATTCCATCATTATGGAATTGGATATTGATATTGCGTGTGATTATTTGAATAGTATAACATCCATGTGAATAAGTAAATGGGATTATTTAATTTATATTGGCCATATTATGTAGAAGTTTATGTTTAAAAGTCTTATGATTTTGTCTTATACATTGCCTTAAATGTTTATGTTTATTTTTGAAGTTTCTGCTATATTTTTATCCTCACTGAGCATATGAGCTCACCCCTTTCTATGTTTTATTTTTCTAAGGATGTGAAGAAGTATTTTATGGTTGACCTACAGGGATAGTCTAAGGGATATAAGTAAGTTCATAGGGAAAAATGTTGTTGTTTTTTATCTCATCATGTAATGTAAAACATATGTATGCATCTAGTACTTCCAAGGATACTAAACTAATCGGGATTTTGTGACATGATTCCTTTTATCATGCCAATTTTTTGTAATAATGCACCGACTCTGGTTGACTAGGGTCGGGGAGTTACAATAAGCCACCCTTTTCATATATCATTCATAAGAAATTAACTATCATGGGATGGCCTTGGACACCACATGTGGTACCCAAAGGGGATTAGGATGCAATTACACAATTTTAAAATTTTAGGTATAGTTTACCAGGGATGAAAATTCCAACACATTACCTATGAGGTCCCACTAAAGACCCAAAATGATCTCTATCAATTAAAAGTAATCAAGGAAATAGTTAGGAATTAAAATTTTGGGTTATCATACAATGTGAATCATCCCCTATCTAGGGTCTACAGCCACTCGGTGGACCAATTAGAGATACTGTCTCCACCTCCACCCCCACAGGGTACCAGATACTGTCTATCATGTACTTGATGACATCTTTTTTCAACAAAAATGTCTTGAATCCAGTTCTTCTCTATAGAAACACACCATTGATCCATTTTTGTCCAAACCAACACTCAAATTTCATTGAAATAGAACAATAATTTACGGAATCTAGATTTAAATAATACCTCATATGGATGTGGGGTGTTACAACCTCCCCATAATATGGGAATTCCTATCTAGGATACACTACCAAGAATCATTGATCATCAGCAGTGAGAATCAACGGCTACAATACTCACAAATTAGACTCCTACTCCAATAAATTCTCATGGATATTTCCTTGCCTCAACTATACATATATTATTGTGACTATTTCCCCATGTAGTTTTACCACATCTTTATCAACAATATGTACTATTCTCTCCTCAAAATATACGTTTGACTCTAACTCAAAAAGGTTAATTTTAATTGTATGAAAATTTTGCCGATGGTATCTGAAAATCTATGATACATGGAATAAATCATGTATAAAAACACATTTTTTTGTAATAACTAATATATATTACATGTCATTAATCCTTATAACAACCTATAAAAACACCATAAACTCATGTTAAAATTTATCCTTTATTTTAATACAATAATGTCCCAAACATGGTGATACTCACAAGAACAATCATTCCCACACATTATACTATAGTGGATGGTGTATTGAGTAAGTATAATATCTTTTCCTTGTCGAAGCTATCAGTAACTTCCTCTTGATGAGAAAAATATACTCCAATTTCACATTTATTAGACTTATATTGTTAACCACTAACTATATGGCCTCTAAAAAATATGAAGTCATTTAGAATGGTCAATTATACAATGACTCAGAATGCATCACATGAATCAATGTTTGATAACTGTTTTTATAAGTGAACTCTATAACTACAAGATGTTTCTCCCATGAACAATAAAAAACAAATGATTCATGCCTATATTATGACCTCCAATTCCGAGATGATATTCTTAGACTACCCATCAGTCTAATGATGGTATATAGTTCCCCAACACACACATATATAATGTGTATTATAAGAAATATGACATAAAACAAGTATCTTGATCTGGAATGATTCTCCAAGGTACCTGATAGAAGCACACTATATATCAAACTTATATCCATCCAAACTGTTCCATTAAATACCTATTCTTGATTAGTCAAAAATTATCGAACCTTATTAAATTGTGTATGATGACCCATAAAATATCCCGATTGGAAGTCATTTGAAATCTTATCACCATATTCATGGTCACATAATCCCTCTTCCACTCAGGAAGGTGTAGTGACTGAAGAAGACATATGGGTCACTAATTCTCAACCTTCAATTTCTAATTATTAAATCATCATGAAATAAATTAAACTATTTCCTTCTTCATCATGGGAAACCGATACTACGGGTGGATGTCATGATACAACATTGTATTTCCCATGAGAAAAACTCATACAAATTCATTTTTTTATTTACATAATCTCCATAAGAATTATCATAGGTACTATGACATGACCATATATGTAAATAACCTCAAAAATATTGTGTGACCAATTCGTTAGTGAATCACCGCTGTATACATTCTCCCCCATTATTAGGAAATTTTAGTCAAAAAATAAAATCACTTTAACCTTTTCAAGATGAGAGAATGTAATACTTAGGGATACTAGGGTCACTCTTCCCTGATACTCCTAAACATAGAGATTAATCAAATGAAATATGATCGTCAAATTTAAATCACTAATAGCCACTCGCACCATTTTTCCAAAGTTTTCATTCTTAATTAATTATCAACTACATTCCCCACTATTTACTTACATTCCATATCTTAATAAATAGACTATTGATACCCATACAACATTATCTATTGATGATTTATGTCATTTTAAGAGAAAATATACTTCTAGATTATATATTTGGTATAAAAATGAATCATTCACCCAATAGACAGTGACACTAAAATTTCTACACATTCATTACTACTACTCTAGATCCTATGTCGGTTGGTTCTTCTCATGAAACATCAGTTTCCCAGACCTATAAAAAACAAATCACCGCATATGAATTATAACTACTCCAATATTGAATCTTGAAGAATATAAATAAAATATATACTTTTTATGAAACTCAGGTTAGATGAGTATTGTTTCAGACATCAAACTCCCTTTTATCTCATGAAATGTTCTCTCATGTGAGTCTGAAGACTTGAACATCACCTTCTTATTATATAATACTATAAAATGTGATTCCAAATTGGATGTTTCTTGAATGATCCTCCTATCATAACCCATAAATCCCATTAAAGTATATATACAAATTTTATTCTTAGGTAAGACATAATATATCATATCTTCTAACTTGTATGGGTCTATTAATATGTATGATGCATATATAATTTTCCCTAGAAAGTGAATCACCCTAATCTTGAACTTAAAAATTGATCACTTAGCCTATAACCAATAATTACTCTATATAGGCAAAATGATCTAAAGATAGTGAGCATGATCCTCATGTGACTGAGAGTGTAGAAGACAAATATTAACAAATAAACTAAACTTAAATTTATACATGGATGGAAAACACAATTAATTTGATATTTAAACACTTTAAACATGTTCTTTAACCCATAAAACTTTAAAAACTAGTCATATTGGTCTTACCATCACGTAAAATTACAATATAGAATATCAAAAGGCCTCCCTCATAATTGGTGAAATTTAGAACTCAATTTCATCCTGTAGAACCACTTATCTTCTCTTAACTGACTAAATAGGTCCTCAATATTTGGAATACAATATTATTTATTAACTATCTACAAATTTATCCACTTATAATTAACAGATAAACACAATAATATATTTCTCTTCCTTGAAAATAACATAGGACTACCCCAAGGGGATGAAATTAGGTGAATAAATCCCTCCGCCTTCAAATCCACTATCAGAGCCTTTAACTCTTAGAGATTTATAGGTTCCCTTATTTTAGCTGGATTAGAAATTTTCTATGTACTTAGCATACAATCAATAATAAATTTAATCTCACACTCTTCTAGAAATCTTGATAAATTATAAAGAAACATGTTTTGGATCTAATCAATAATATGAGGAATGAATGACCATATAACCACCTTATCTCTAAAATAAATAAAATCCAACTGAGAAATGATTTATCCAACTTCTGAGATACAATCATAGTGTAGTTAAATATATTTTTGTTGATATTGTTTTTATACATAGTGAACTAGGCACTGTTAATAAAGTGGAATTGTACCAATGTGGGTATATTGATCTGAATAGAAGGGGCATGGGAGACTGAAAGTAGATTATCATGTAGCTAGATGTCTAAGAATGAGGATTTCCAATAGGGTGGACTTAGTTGGGGTCTAAAACTACACTATAGATCATATCATCAATGAGGTTTGTTAGTGTAAATAGAGTGAGAATTCTTTTTCCTAGTGTGATCAACCATTAAAATAGTTCCTAGATAATTGATAGATAAAGAATTTTGAGAGATTTTTTGGATGAATTAAACATTAATTAGGTGTCATATTTCTTGTCAAAATCTAGCTTCTAATGTGGTACTATGAACAATGCGTGGAGGTTTAATCTAGATTAGATATGCAGTAAGAAGACATGAAATGGAATAAAATACACAACAATAGGGTTTGTGGTAAAATAAAACGGGACTTCATAGAGAGGGTAGGAATTAGGGAGTTGGGAATAGAGTTTATTGTACATGGTGGGATGAAAATAATAATATGTTGTAGTTCCATTGATAGTTGTATATATTCCATCTGTGTGTCAGTTTTTGTTATTTATTTATGTTCATACTGATGGATAATTTTTGTTTTTTGAAAATGGGAATGACCATATACTATTTGAGGTATATCCATTGGGTATGATGCATGATGGATATGTTGATGTATGTTATATATGGGAGTCATTCTTATTGGAAGGTATAATACTATAAGGATGTGTGTTATATCAGGTGTGGTGAGATTGGGTAGGTGATTACTATAGTGGGGATCCTTCATTGGAAGAATTAGTTGGTTTTAACAGGTTAGTTATAATAATTAAGAAAATACGGATACCATATTAGTGTTTTATTAGTGTGGTTAGTGGGAAAAATAGGTTTTCATTATTGTTGTTTAATTTAAGGGGTTTAGAATTCTTGAGGGAAAGTTGTCCTATAGTGTGGAGGTTGTACCAGCCCAAGTTCTTGGGTGAGTAAAATTTGGCTTATGAGTGGCATGATCATGTGTGTTATGGTATTTTTGATGTTTCAGAGGGGTTGGGGAAGTACCAAATATCATGTTTGGAAAATTAGACTTAATTATGGGATGCATCATTGAAAGACAATTTGAACCGAGTACCCAATGGATAGGAATCTAGTATATGGTGTGCATTTGAAGGGTGAAGGTGGCCTTGTGCAGCCCACTAACCATCCAGTAGTCCCAGGATTGTTACCTAGTAGCTACCAGGTACCATATATCCAGTGAATGTGCACTCGATTCCTTCTTATGATTTATTTTCATTAATTTTTTTTGTTTTAATTATTTTTTTATTTTTTTATTATAATTTTTCAAAATGATTGAATCAATAATTTGAGATTAGCTAATTAGGTGACTTCATTCCTCCCCACTCCCAATATTCCTTCCTCTAATAGTTTGAGATAATTTCAATATGTTGACTATTATTCAATATGTTGGTCCCTATGATTCAGTGAATGAAAAAAATACATCCTTTAATGTCTATTTATTTATTTACCATTATTTAAAAAGTTTCATATAATATTACTATTTTAGGAATATTTCTATAGTTAATTTATACAGGTCAATTCGGACCATGGGACCAGATGTGTAGGCCTTTCATATATAATATTGGACTTCATAACTGATTCCTTTATTGTACATGCTCTTATATGTAATTTATATCATATGAATGAGTATATCCATGTTAAGATAAGATCTATAACTATTCATGGTCTTTGGGGTGCTTAGAGATTGTACAAAAGTGGTCTCAAGTAGTTATTTGTGGATACAGGCTTGGTTACAATGATATAAAATTCTATTCATTAGAATTATGGAATATTTAGGAAGCCCTGATTATAGAACTTCAAATGGGTTGGGTTACTTATTCTTTTAGTATTCCATGAAAAATCATCAGTTGTAGATATTTTGGTGTGTGGTGACTAAGGTATCCTAGGTGAATTTTGGTCATAGATTGTTAGAAATGTTTACTGACCATGGGGATGAGGTCATTGGGTTTGTCTGAACATAGTATTGGGACAATGGGATGATTTATATTATTGGTTACTGGCAGTTTCTTCCATTGGTTTATCCACCTATGTTGGTCATCATTATTGAAGATGGATATATTTTTAGTAGACCAAAGATCATGGGGGTGATTAAGATCATAGTTGGAAGGGAGATTATTCCCATGTTTGTAAGATATAATAGGGATAATGGGCCATGGTTGGTAATGGAAGAGTGAAAACATACCTTGGCATTCATCAGACTATTGGTATGGATGTTTTCAAAAGGATTCTCATTGCCATGACACTTGTGATATGATATATAGATATTAATTAGGAGTATTGGGATTATTTCAAAATGGTTAAAATTGTTAAGGTATAGCATGTGATTTAATGTGAAATGAAATTGGTTTTAAAGCTTAGGTAACATCTAGTATGATAGATCATTTGTATCTTATCCTACTCCATCATTGGCTAAATCATGAAACGACTCTCCCATGGCTAGTAATGCATGGGTGTATAATGTTGAGTGTTTTTCAATGGTATAAACAATTTTCACATTGTATACAATAATATACATATAGATATTATGTTTGGTAACCATTGGTGGTGGCTTACTGGGATTATAATCACACCTCACACATATCCTTCAAAAAATTTGTAGAATTTATGTATCATGATAGAGAAAGGGGTAATGGAATAATATTTGAATCATTTTGATTGTAGGTTTAATGGTTTTAATGGAATTTTTTTTGTTATATTTTTGATCCTGACTGAGTGGTTCCTTAGTGATGATCTGGGGTTATTTTTGATATTATTTTACATTTATTTATATAATCATCTTGTGGGTGATCCTATTACCAACAATATAATAGTCATGAATAATTAATATTAATTTTGAAAGCATTTCTACTTTTTTTTGACTATAAAGTATCATTCATTAATTTTTGTCCTAATGTTGTTACTATTTCTTCAGAAAGTGTATAATATTCCCACAATCACCTTCTAGATCCTCACTAATTTATGGGAACCTATGACTGATTGGGAGGCATGAATAAGGTCTAGTGGGTCTCTATCATGTGTTTTGTTCAGGTGATCTTTTTTGTGGATTCTATATAGGCCATAACTTATGACGTATCCATTTCATACTATATGATACATCCAAAATAATCATTTGTTTATATATTCATTATAGAATATCTTTGTAAATCAAGAACTTATAGTAAAGAATTTAATACATTGTTTCATGCAACCTAATATTACATGATATACTATAGCTTTTGAAACGATATGAAAAAATTATTTTGAAAATTTCAAAAACACTTTTGGAAAGCTATCATCAAAATCAAACTATATCAGGCCATATGAAATACCTTGTGAAAAACCATCCAAAGATACTTTTGAAAAAACACTAAACAATATTCAGGAATCCTTATGAGTTTTATAAAACTCAATAGCCATTAAGTAAATTAAGAACACTTTAATAAATTTAGGATTTTATTTTTTCACTTTATTGAATCTATAAATTTAAGAAAAGGGGTAGTTCTTACAAAGAATTATTGATAATCCTTCTATAAATATATCTAGAATGATCTCCATAGAACAAATATGTATCTATACCTTTATAAAATAGCTATATCATATACAATAAGGCATTTTCATATGACCCACTTGATTAGAAAACCCGTAACAATGATAAAAAGTGTATGTGAAACCCATATAACCTCATAAATTCTTACTTATATATGTATAAACTGACCATATGAATGAAAAAATAACATGTAAATCACCTATATTGTTGAAGATTTCACAAAATCTTCATAAAAAATATAATAAAATAACTTGGTGTTTTCTATGAATGACTATAAACTTCTCTATACCAACTCTAGAGGGGGTCCAATGTAACATCCCACCCCTCACCCATTGTCTTATGAAGAGGCAGCCTTAGGTAAAATATTCAAGACGATAAATGATAAGAAAAAATTAAAATGGACTCATAGAGAATTGGGGATGATTTTACCTTTGAAAATAAAATAACCATACTAATATAACCAAAACCAGAAAACACTATATAATGTATTAATAAATGAAATAAAACTCAATGTATAACTAACCAACAACATAACTAAACTAAAACCATGAACTATATCAGAGAACAAAGGAAAAACAAAAAACAATATCTCAAAGACAACCAATACATCTAAAATCAACTCAAAAACATTCTCTAAGATCCAACTCAATAATCCATGCCCAAGGATTCAGAATGCATTACTAAATAACTAGTATACCTTTCCTTTACTTATGTCTCAATGCATAAAATCTGCAAACACACCAAAGTTCCCAAGAAGGGGGTGTGTATAAAACACTGTAGGATTTCTCCAATGACTTCCCAACTCACACCACTATGATAGAAAACATTCTCACTTTTATATAATATATATTTAAAACAATTCGAAATTTTTTATATTTAAAAACCATTTCCCAGAAATTTTTTTTCTATATAATGTAACCAAACAACTCCTTCAAAACATTCTATAATTACATTTGGAATAACCCATTCCATTCCAAAAATTCACAAATACATTCCCATGCGAAATTAATATACTCATGAGTTTTCTCTAGTCAATCTACCAAGTCATCAAAATGAAAAAATATACTAAGTTCCACAATTGAACACACCCCCTTCCACAGGGTCATGTCAATGAAAATGAACAGACACCAATAATTTATAAAAAATACCACACAAAAATAATAATGAAAAACAATTTAAATAAAAAAATAATTCTATTGAAATCATTTTTTTAATCAGTTTTCCTTAAATCCAAATCATTTGTTTTAAATAATCATTTTAAAATTAGATAACCAATATTAGTTTCCACAAAACAACCAATTTACACAATTTTATTACCCATTACTAAATATGGTTTCCATTAATATTTTCACATAAATTTCACAATATTATTAAAGAAATTAAATAAATTTGAAATCAGTCCTTAATGTTCTAACTAAGAGGATTTGAGAGTGAAATGACCCACCTCCCTACCATTGGAAAAACCAAAAATGACACCAAAATCCAAAAACCAAACTTGAACTCCAAAAAAGGATCCTTAGATATTGTCCCCTATCATCAAAAAAATAATAAATCATCACTATTACCATCATAAAATGAGAATATATCCCCAAAATAAAAGATCAATGAATCCAAGAGAGGAAATAAGAATAAAACTAATGAAAACATCAATAAAATATCAGTTACCAAAAAAACCGGACTCCAATGCACCTATATTCTCTTTAGAATATGTTCTGGATCAATAGGAATGGTCACTATAGCCTTTGAAAGGAAATTAATTCGTTTAATGTAAAAAATTAGGGAAATATTACTAAGTGATTTGGATTAGATTCAAAAAATATGGAATCTATTTTTAACAGTGCATGGTTTGGAAAACCGTACTCTAACCATGCACATGACACTACATTCAGACACCCCGTGAATGGTTGGATAAAACTATTAGATAAACCATCCACAAAATATTATAAAATGATATTTTCAATAATGCATGATTTCTCTTGGATGGACACACAGTTTGGACACACCATATGCTTAATAGTGCACTTTCCAAATGCATACTAATTGAGACACATGGTTTCCTAGATGGTTATTCATGATTTCTACAAATTGTTCTAAAATAGTGACCATATTTAAAATCCCAATTTTTTTTTCTAAAACTCAACAATACCATTCTAAAAAAAACCCAATTACTTTATAAAATTAAAATAAATTCATAAATGGATAATTAACTAAAATAAGGGTTGCTACATTCTACCCACCATTGGTCATTTTATTCCAATATAGTTGAAAACCACCATTGTACTGAAAGAGTTCAAGCAATTTCTCAACCATTTCCATCTCATTCTCCCACATTTTTTTTCTAAATTTGACCAAGTTTCCATAAAACCTGCACTAGACATATGATTTTCTGAGGCAATACGTTATCTTCCAATCCAAAATCTACATTGACCTAAGAACCAATGTAGAATTCTACTCTAGGTCAATGTGATCCCATAAAGTCACAATTTCAAGAGCACGTTGATACTTATTCAATTGAGATACATGCAAAAATTGTCCATTTAAATGAAACTTGGTGGAAAGGGTAGCCAATATTTCACCTTAGAAACATATTCAATTATCTCAAAATGGCCTATGTATCATAGAGATAACTTCACTGATTCCTAAAATAATGATGTCGAAGCCTTGTAGATATTCTCAAGAACACGTGATTACTCACCACGAATAAAAAAGACCATTGATGATGATTATCATTTGGTTTTTGATGACAATATTCTATCTTTACTCTCTTCCTAATATACTAAATTTTCTCTATTGTATCTTATATAAGGCTTGGTCTAACTAGTGATGTATCACCTATTTCGACCCAAAAAAGTGGAAAACAATTATGAATCACATACAATTATCCAAAAGGATCGATATCTATTAAGGCCTGATAATTTTTGTTGTATGAGAACTCCACTAATTGTATGCACTCCTCCCATGAACCGTCAAAATCCATTACACAATACCTAATCATGTCCTCTAATTTTTTTTTGTCCTCTCACATTTTACATACATTTGAAGATGATAAAACATGTTCATCGTCAATTAAGTCCCAATGTATTTATAAATAGACTTCCAAAAATGATATTTATACCTTGGATCATAGTTCGATACTATCAAAATAGCTACACCATGCCTTTTTACCACTTTTATGATATATATTTTAGACAAGTCCTCTACCATATGAGATTCGTGAATATGGATGAAATATGAAAACTGGTGAGCTCATCCATTATCACCCATATGGATAATTGTTTTCGAACTATACTTGGCCCACCATGAGAAAAATATAGGATTTCCATCTTCTATTTACAAATAAGAAAAGGTTAAGATAGTTGCATAACCACTTTCCACTGGTGCTCTACATTGACTTTCTCATATGTGTGGATTCTTAGAAAATATTGACCCAACATTAATTTCATTACAGCCATCGAAAACCATGATTTCACAAAATTATAATTATTTTGTGTTCTTGGATGAACATCCCACATAATATGGCGGTAATAAGGAATAATTAGTTCCATAAAATCCATAGGTATGAATATCCAATCTTGAAAACACAACAATGATCCTATGTCAAGATTCCATCCCTTAATGGTGTCCCCACCAATGAGTTTTGAACTCATTGACACACATTATAAATTATATTTATATTTATATTTAACCTTATCAACCAAATTAGGGAGAAAAAAACTTAAAAAATCCCAAAACTACCTCACTCTTCAAAATCTAGGTGCATGTTGGCTATCACTAACATCAGCTGTGATTGATATGAAGATTATTTGAACAACTGACCATAATAATTTAAAATTAATGAATAATCCACTAAATTTCTTATACATATTATATAAATCAAGTTGAACTCAAATATATGGAGATACTCCATATAACTTATCTGGGTTAGATTCAAATTTCTTCGTGAGAAAATGTGTTTCAGACTCTTATGATCCATAAATAGGGTAAACTTAGCACAAAAGAGGTGATGATTCAACATCATCAAATAGTTTACTATAGATGGTAATTCGAAATCACGAGTTTGGTAGTTCCTCTAATGAAACAATAACTTCCCAAACACGTTAGAAACAACATGATCTTCTTTTAGGAGAACAAATCCCAACCTCAATCCCAAATAATCGCAATACACCACATAACCCTGTCATGATTCTTGAAATATTAATATCAGTGAAAATTTCATGAGAAAATTAACATCCTAAAAACCCTTATATAATTAATCATTCCATTAGAATGAAATTTTTTTTCTTTTCAATGACATTGTCAGTAAATCCAGTTTTGAAAAGAAAAAAACATTTTTAATAACAAACTAACTTAATGAAACTGCATATGTCAAAGACATTCTTTGGATATTTACTGGAGATCACTACCTTTATATTTTATAGATCCAAACAAAAAACATTTTTCTAGATAAAATTAATAAGGAATCATACATGTCGTACAAAAAACACACTCTTTTAATGTTTTTGATACAACTAATGATACCATAAGATACCAAATACTATTTCCAAGTGTTTCTAATGCTCTTATCTTGTCCATGAATACACCAATATGACATCCAGAAACACCACCACAAAACAAATAAAGATATATTAGAAATATATATTTAATAAGTTCTATATAAATCACTAGAGTATTCATAATAACAAAAGTAATAACCACATACTCATAATGGTCATATCTTCTTAGAAAAGCTATTTTTGAAATATACTCCATCCAAAACTGCAATTGGTGGTATCCCAAATGCAAGTCAATTTTTTGGAACCACATGGATATACAAATTTAATAATATATATCATAAATTCATGGAATAGGATAAAGATTCTTTATTGTACCTTAATTAAGATTATGATAATCTACACACAACAAAAGAGAGTAATCTACCTTTTTCAAAAACTAACTAGTGTAGCCCACAGAGTCATACTAGGAAAAATGAACCCATATACTTTTAACTCTTCAAACTATAGATTTTTTTACCTTACATATATTGGTACCATCTAATAAGAAAAAAGTGAGATATGAATAGTCCCTGGTAAGAGATTAATCGTAAAATTTAGTTCTCTTTTGGGTGGAAACCAAGATTTATTTTTGATAAAAACATTAGGAAAGTGATCCACTATGGTTTAAAATATTTATATTCTTGATCACACCAATCAATGAAAATTTCAACGCTACTAACATTAATGATAATGTTCCAACCATTGGTTCCAACAAGCCTTTCATACCCACATTTACATTTCGATCTCCTTTAAATATATGCTCAATGCCATCATTATTTGTAAAACAAAAATGTTTCATATAATAGTCAATGTGAGATTTAAAAACCTTCAACCAATACAAAACATGGATTTTTTTTATAGAAATCCATCTTAAGAACAAATAAATCTCATAACATTTTAAATCCATAAATAATTATAGTACATCATTTTCATACAAAGGTTTGACATTATATTTGTCCAAGATGAGTTTGAAGTTTCCAAAAAGAAGGCATAATCTCTACATGAAAACCCAGAGACAACAACATGATAAGAAATAAATGAATTGGATGAACCCATATTAAAAAATATTGTATAAGGGTTGAATTCAAAAATTTTCATAACTCTCAACATCGATGGTGTTGATTGATCATCCAAACTAATTTTATCATCTGCATAAAATTGTTTACTAAATGTACTTTTTTATTTATTACATTGCATAGATTTTACAGGTCGAGGAGTAATGAAATTCCTAGAACTACCATGGTTTCCTCCATTATGTTAATTTTAATTATTCTACTTCCCTATTTCAATAAAAGTATAAGACATTTGTGATACAAGAGATGTTCCATGAGAACACAAATTTGGAGATCTACGATAATAGCACTGAAGAATTCCCATATGGTTTCAATTGTGGTTTACTCTATGTGGTTCTGTACATTCTCACTTAACATGATCAAAACAACCATATTGATAAAAACTTGGCTTTCTCTTTGGTTTAAAAGGAAGATTAACCTAACCAGCCATCTGATTCTGAGTCATACCACTACTTTTGAAATAGTTATCCCCTTTCTACTTATTCCTATAATTAGAGTTCCTACCATTCCCATAGGTATAAACATGAATCATCCACCCTTATTTCTAGAGATGTCTCTCACTACCATCATCACATTATTTACCATCTATATATGATCCTCTATTTATAGTAAAAAAATCACCAAGTGAATCTATATCCTTAACCCCAATTCAAAAAATGTGTTCCTTCAAGGATACAGTGGTAGAATATATAAGTGAAAAAGAGACTAAATTCATATATTTATCTGAATACTCTATCACCAAGAGAATATCTTTCTAAAAAATGAGGAATTCTTTCATTCTATCAATCCTAAATGTGTAAGTATAAATTATTTTTCAAAAAATTATCTAAAATACTCCCATGTCATTCCATGATCCAATTTATCATGAACTCATAAATCCCACCACTAGTATACTTGATCCTCAAATATATATGTAACAAAATCCACCTTTATATCATCTTGTGTTTGAAGGAAATCAAAAATTTTATTCATCATATTCATTCACTCTATTTCTATTTTTGGTTCTGAATCACCATGGAAGATAGATTAATTTTTCTTTTGGAACTACATAGAATTATCAATTGACCGTGGTCCATTCCTTTTGTTCCCTTAATCACTGACCTGAAAAGACTAGACAATACATTTTACTAACTTTTGGTTGACCTGTGGGTTAGGGGAAACCAAATTATTAGCATCCACATACGGTTGGTTTCTATTACACATAACTGGTTCCATTTTCAATAACAAAAAGAAAACACCATATAGTCTATCTCTCTTGAAATCGAAGGTTTTTTAATTTCTAATCTACCACATAAAACATTTTAAAACAAGGATTTCAAAAATTAAATAATTTTTCAATTTCAATTTTTTTAAAAATTTCCACCATCAATTTTGAAAATCAAACAATATTCAATCATTTTTAAAAAATCAAAACTTTCTAACCAAAATAATAAATCATTAATTAGAATGAAATATGAAATCCTTATGGGGTGTAATTTATATCAACAAATTTCATGCTATTATCATAATATAAACTCACAATTATGAGATTACAACTCTAAAAAGTTTCTCAAAAGACTCATTTACCCATTATGCCAAGTAACATTAAGTTCAGAATAAATAGGATAGAAACACCTCTACTTTTCTCTATATTTCATGTTTCGATGATCCTAATCCTTCCCGGAATCCAAATAGAGGGATAAACTACATTTAATCTTAACTCTAGGAAAAACAACAATTATATCATTTGAAATATCCCACCCTCAACCATCGGATTAGGAAGAGGTGGAGGGTGTTACATGGCCTTTGGTGAAATCCCCAATACCACAAAGGATGGAAATAAATTCCAAGGGCTTCATGAAGTATTGAAGGATGATTTTCCCTCTAAATGTAAAGGAAACAAACCAATATAAACATAAAAAATCAAAAACTATATGATACATGAGTACAATTAAATACAACTCAATGTACAAACAACATATAATAAAAGAAAACTAAAACCATGAACCATATCTGACTACAAAGTGGAAATGAAAACCTAAAAACCAAATAAAACAAATAAATCTAAAAGAGAATCCCCAAAATATCCAATCCTCAAATAAATATTCCACTTAAAGGTAAAAATATCTATAACTAAAGAACTTATATACCTTAAATTTACCTGTGTCTTGATACATCACATATGAAAATACAACAAAGTTCCTTATAATGGAGGGAGTATAAAACTTAGCAGGGTTTTCCCAAAGACTTCCAATATCATTCCTCTAGGATATGAAAAGTATTAAAATATAAATAAAATAGTTTAAAAAAATTTAAATCACGTTATATCAAAATAAAAACTATTTCATTGAAAAACAATCATTCAAGGAAAGAAACCAAAAAAGTCTTTTAAACCGTTCTACAAATCTATTTGGAATAACCCATTCTATTCAAAACATTCACAAATACATTCCATGTGGTAGTTTTATACTCATTATTGGTATATCATAAATCTAAAAATCCATCACAAGGTAATGATAAACTATGTTCTACAAAAAAAACCTTTTTAGGGTCAATTCAATGAAAATGAAAACCTGACAACAGTTTGTGCCAAATACCATGCCAAAGCAGTAGTTAAAAACCATTTAAATAAAAAAATTCCTTTTTAAAAAAAAATCGTTTATACTTTTTATATAAATCAAAACTATAATAAAATTTTAAATCATAATTTTAAAATCCTGGAACCAATTTTTCTTTCCACAAAAAAACCAATTTCCATAATTTCACATACCATCACTAAAGAGGGTTTCCATCAATATTTTCACATTAATTTCACCATCAAATTTGGTAGATTCAATCAATTTAAAATCAATAATTTATTTCACAAATATCAGGAGTCGAGAGTGAAGCCAACTTCCACAAAACCGTTGGTGAAACAAAATAATGACACAAACTCCAAAATATGAAAAAAAAACTCAAAAAACCATCTGTAGATCTCATTCCCAATCATTAAAAAACCATAATTCATCATTATTTGAATAAAACAACATGAATCTGTCCACAAAAGATTAGATACACGAATCCAAGTGATTGAAGAAGAATATAATTACGGAAAACCACAAATAACGATCAATTAGAAAAAATGGCCTCCAACACACCTTGATTCACCTCAAAATTTCTCTCAGATCAGGAGGAATTGTGTCTATAGACATTATAAGGGAAAGAATTTATGTTATATCCTAGATAGTGTAAACTAGGTATTAAGGAGTTGATTCATATTAGATCTACAAAATATGGGTCTTATTTTAAATGGTGCATAATTACGGTGCACAGTTAAGAAAACAATGTGGTTACTATGCACTAAACATTACCTCCAGACACACCTCGCATAGTTGGATCACATGGTTAGAAAAATCATGTTCCAACCATGATAAAACACACTTTAGAATAATTAATAGTTTCTATTTATTGGCCACACTATTTTGAAAAGTCATGCGCTTAACTGTGTGCTTACCTAGTGCCCATTGTTTCCATTGCATGATTTCCTAGAAGTTGTTGCATGGTCTTTGCTGACTATTATAAAAATTTTCACCTAAAAAATCACAAAAAACATTACAAAATCCATTTAACCTCCTAAAACATATCCCAATTAGTTTATATACATAAAATAAATAATGGAAAGGAAAATTAACTAAAACCATGGGTGTAAATACAAATTACACCATCATCATAAGAGAGAATGAAAACTAACCAATTTAAGACATAATCATTGACATGATATGTTTATAGTTGAGGTATTTTAGGGATAGGATGGAATAATACACTGAATCTAGTTTACCAATCCACCTTACACTTTAGTTTGAATGTATGGTTTGGTAATAATATCTTTTTTTGAATTTAATAACATTAATATTTATTTTGTTCATTTTTTAAGATGTTCGATATTTTTAATTTCCTTAATTATTTTAATCTTTTCGAATAATGTGAATTATTTTCAAATTAAATTTTTATTGTGTTTATGGTTATAGTTGTGTAGTTTTGTCTTCAAAAGGATAACATTTCATAGTTATTTACATGCATACTTAAAATAAATTATTATGTGAATGAATGATCTAATATATGATAACCTACCACCTAGAGGTGTATTGAAATGGTGATTCATGTTTTTGACAAAAATTCACCCCATATTGATAATTTTTGAGTTTATATTTCTAGTATAATAATGGAATCTCAAGATCTATTATCCTTTATCTTTTATCTGAACATGAAATTAAATTTTGTATTATTATAAAAAAACTTTTGAGGGTAAGGGGATAAACCATATCATCCAACATTATAATATAATAAAACCATAAAGAAGGATAACCTGAATCAAGACTATAGGATCTACCCCTCCCCAGTGATTACACCTTAGTGATAATCCTCCACCATTTCCTGACCGCTACTCTAGTAGTCTCGTGCAGAAGCACGAGCATAGTAACTATGGTAGAGCCATACCCTCTCAAGATTAAAAATCCAAATGGATTGCATAGGTGAAATATTCTTGCTCTGAACCTCATCTGGAGTAAAAACATGTAGATTTCTGGTGCGAACACATAAAACCTCCTAGAAAATTCAAACAGAAACATCCAAAAATAGTCTCCAAACCAATAGCCTACCAACACAAAGAACCTCTAGCAGCTCTCAAATTAATCCAACCCACTACAGAAACATGGTTGGGTCCAAAATTGAAAAATAGTTCACCATGATCAACATTAAATCTAGCTGATCAACAGTGTGAATCTAACTATCGACATTATTCAACTCAATTGATCCCATTTCAGTTCTAAACACCATTGAATCAAATTTCCTGGGCTCATTAACCACAAAAATCCCCAAACCAGTATCCCACACACTGATAAGCCATCAATGGTCGTCAGAACTGAGGACAAAATCTGCCAACGAAATGCAGATTCGACCATAATAATGAAAAAACCAACACGTGAATATAAGATCCATCCTAATCCAAAATAAGAAGGCAAAAATCAAGACCAAGGGACCATCACCCCGTCGACGACCACCCGGACTCCATGGATTTCCAGACCCTACCATAATTCATCTCCCAAAATCCAGTCACCACCATCCACAACACCTCGAAGACCACAACCAACCTCCCAACACACTCATGGGAGACGAGGCATCAACCCTCCGACTTGGTAAGTGGGTCTCAGCCACTGGACCATCACCACGATGCCTTTGGAATCCCTATCCCGCGGTGGTGGAGTGAGGCAGGAGGAAGGCCATAAATGGTGAGAAACACCGAGACGACCAATCCCACGAGGTCACACGATGCCACTAATAATGGAGGATAGTGTCACAAGCTCACCAATAAAGCTCCAAGGTGGGCCGAGCCAACCCGAGAGGGAAGGGAGGGTGGCGGGAACCGGGAAACCCTAGCTACAGAGTGCCCCTTACGGGATCATCAGAGCATATCTTTCATCTAAATCATATATATTCTTGAAATAATTAACCAAATTATTATACTAATATTCTCATAGATTTTTCCTCCAAGATTCATATGCCTTACTCATGTTAACTCTATTTAGTGTATTTGTGCTACCTTCTACACCTCACTAACTTGAGCCACAAAAGGATGATGATCATCTTCCTTCTATAAAATATATAACAATGAAAAACCTAATACCAAAAACATGATATTAATTTTAGATCATTCAATTAGATTAATTTTAATTTTAATAGAAGCCTCACAATCCAAACACAAGCACATTTAAGCTTGATGTGTGTTCTATAACTAGGTCTCTACCCAAAATCAACATTATCTCGTTATGTATTTTTTGTTGAATTAAGATCCTTGAAATAATATTATTTGGGGCCCTAAACACTTGTTTCCCAATCAATCCACCTTTCAATGTCTCAGGATGAGTTCAATTAATCATGATTACCTACCAATCCAATGAAATCTACACTAAACCTTAACTCCAAAAACTATCTGTGCCCTCATACATAGATATAATACAACTTTATCATGACTGTAATAACCCACACATGCATGTGTTAATGTTTCTACAAAAAATTAATTTTTCTCCATTGGTGGATGGGAAGTTTTAAAATACAAAAAATATAAATGAGGTTATGATAATTTTAATGTCAAAAACGGTGTTTTTTGATTTGTTATGTGTTTCTATAGAAGAATTAGTGGTATTATAATGAACTGAAATAAAAAAACTAGTTACTGAAAATAGATGTAATAGTCCATTCATGTTGTGAATTGTGATTCACGATGTGAATGAGGTTTACATGGTATGGAAGAGGTGATTCTGGATGCAAAAGAGGGCCCACAGAGCTAACATAAAAAATTTACTATGTAAAACATTAGGTCATTCAATGAATAAGGTGGCCTTTTTCTAATTTTTAGTGTGACTTGGACCCTCTATTCATCAAGATTGCAGTGTTACATGGGAGGGTATCTACCGACTCCCGTTATCCATATTTTATTCTCTATTCTTGGGGTATTTTGGTGAAATCTAATGATTCAGTTATATGGTAAATCATATCCTTCCCCTTCTATTCATTCCCACTCATTGAATCTAATTAGAGGGATGTTCATTTTATATCTACATTATTATTTCACCAAATAATGGTTAAATCACTCGATTTGTTCAGATTTCCCTTACAACATAAAAATAGGGTATCATAAGTGTATGATTTCTAGTGTTTGTGAATAATTCCATTATAGTACATTGACATATCAAATTATTCTAAGGGGGTTTCCCTAAATAATTTTTTTTGGGTTTTAATGGATATAATTAATTATGGGTTTTGGAAATCAATGATCCTGGGATGCCATGGGAGTTGAACACACCCTATTTCCAATGGTTTCTAAATGATAGAATAATCTGGTGAGTTATACAAAAATAAAACGATCTTGAGTTTAATTAAATAGTTATCTGTAATTCATATAACAAAATAAGTAATTTAGTCTATTGTGTATTAGGATTTTGGGGTGTTGGGATGGGTCTGGTTGGAAAGGATGAAGATATAAAATCTTACAGAGCCTTGAGAGCTATTCTTGGACTTTGTAATTAAAGTGTAAATTCTTCAGTAAAAGGTAGGTGGTTTCTAGTACATTCCCTAGGGAATTTATATTATAAATGTTAGATGAATATGTTTTATAATCCCATTGAGAATTATTCCCATGGTTATCTTAATTAAATGTATTTTTTTCAATAATTTCAAAATGTATTATTTATAAATATAAATTTCAAGAGTCACAAATAACCCTTCTATGCTTTACTTCCCCCTTTAGGCACCAATGGTCAAGGATGAAACCTTGAATCAATCGATAGCCTCGAGACCTATTGTGAGGTGGGACTGGAACGTGATACCCATAGCCTATATATAGGGGAATGAGACTTTATAGTACTCCCATGTGGATTTCAGGCTCTTTAGGCTTGTTGAGGTAATGATGAGATGAGTGATTCTATCTCTTATATTATTTGACATATCCTAGGTAGATATACCATAGACCAAAATCATGTTGGGTGAGTGGACTGGACTAGAGTGACCTTAGGAACAGATATGGGATATCAACCATATTTTGACTTGCATCCTTGTTGAAAAAACTATTTATTAGATGAGGCGATGCCTCACTTTTAAAAACATCATGGGATTTGAAATACTAGTGAATTATTTTTTTACTTGAGACTGTGACTGAGTATGATGACCCATGTGTGGATGCCTTCACCATATTAAGACAATGGGGACCTAATGGGATCCCTTTTGTCTAGCCAACCTTGGGAATTTCACATGAGATGATTCTACGGGTCAACATGTGTGAAAAAACCAAACCCACAATCACTAATCATTTGATAAAACACCATATTTATATTTCTATCTTGATACCAATAAATGTGACCCAATTTTGGCCATCCAAAACACCAAACACAAAATAAAAATAATGGATCAAATACATACTGAGGGACCTTTTTGGTTTATAGTTTTAGATAAACAAGATTATATCTTACATGAATACGTGGATATATAATCATATATTACCTAAATAAAATATTTGTAATAAACCATCATATTTTACAAATCTAGTAATTTTATTAGGATTAATTAAAACCTCTATTCACAACTTAGGAAAATGTAAAACATAATAATGGTGAGCTAAAATTCTCAGAAAGGGTTGCATATTTTAGATACTATCATGAATCTACTAGGAATAATCTATTTGGTGAGGTAAATAATAGAAAATGTATTCCATTTAATTAATAACAGGAGAACAAAGAATAATATGTAAGGAATAAATGTTGATAAAATAATTCAATTTTACAAATCACATGGTCATGAATCTTATACACGAATATCAAAATTATTCAAATAAATACATGGACTTCAATAAATAATCTCATAATTATTTAATGAATAATTATTGATATTATAAACATTATGTCAAGGCCTCCTTACCTGATATTATATATAAATGCATTAGGACATTTTCAAATACCCAAAATAGTTTTTTCTAATGAGACCTACCAGTGAATTGAGAGGATATAGAGGCCCCCTTCGTCACTTACCTAGTCTGATATATTCATTAGATGAATTCGGGGAATAAAAATTCAACACATAATCAATATAACATTGGTTTTGAAAAAATTTCATATGAAATGTTAATATTTACCATGCCAAACTAATCTTATACAAATGAGAAAAAAATAAGAATTTTATTATTACACCATACACCCAATGAAGTATTAATAAAATACATTGTTTTTATCATTGAAGAATATAAATAAAATAAATATATCATTAAACCAACCTTGAAGAAAATTCCATTTTCACTTCAAAATTAACTTTTAAAAATAATAATTTTCCAGGATATTAGTGAAAAACTTTATCTGAAAATAATTATGGAAAATTCTATAAGAAGCCTCATATCATTGATAGTTCATGGATGAAGAAATTATATTCATGCCGAGTAAGTTAAAATAATTATTCCTTTCTGTTTTTCAGTAAAAAGTTATAAAGTACCTCATTCAGAAAATGACAAGAAGATTCTATCTAGTTTTTGTTGAAAAAGTAAAAAAAGTGTACACTGTATCTAATAAATAATTGGGGAATATTAAAAATATAATTTAAAACATTTCTCTTAAAAATATTTACATTAAATGAAAATATTCTTGATCAAGTTGAACAAACATTCAGCTTTCCAAAATTCCCGTTTTAGGTATCTTAAGTGTTTAAAAAGGAAAATAAATGAAAGACATGCATTTTATAGAAATAACTAAAGAATTATATAATAAATTATGTTTATGATCAAAATATTAAATGATTATCCAATTGGATATATAAGCATAATCAATACCAAATAATTATGTTATTGTGAAATAAACCCTTACCACTTTGAAAACTTTTGAATATTAAGCCCCATTAAAGAAAAACATCAAATTAAACATTAGATATTATTAAAATAATGATAATCATTATATAAAATGTAAATAGGATATTATATACACCATATAAAATAATTTAGGTGCATGAAAATAGAAATTCATCAATGAAGGAAAATTGAGATGAAATCCCTTATGAAGATCTAAAAATTGATGTGATAATTAATCAATGAAGAAATTATATGTAAAAAATTAATATGCTCATAAAAAAATTGTAAATACAAAATAAAATAATTATATTTTATTCTATACATAATCTTGTCATGACAGTGTCCAGAAAATAGTTATATAATCGAATGAAAGGAAATTGTGTTATGAAAATTCCTCACCTCATGCTCAACTAGTCTCATACATCCATTATATTACTGAATTGTATATTAGGTAAATTATTTATATTCAGAAGATATATTTTAAAATATAATATTTAATTTAATTTATTTATTTCTTATTTCTATTAAACTACTTAATCATTTAATTTTATATCCGATTTTTTATGATATTAAACTGATTTTTCCAAAATGACATCTGTAATTTGACCATGGTCAATGAGGTCATTATTCTATCATCTAAAAAATAATAATCCTGAAATAATTTTCAGATTTATAATTAAATTTAAATTTTCCAACTAACCATTTGAAAAAAAAAATCCTACATACCATAGTAAATTATTTTCTAGTCTAGTCCAATATGGCCAAATGGGTGGTCCCAATCCCCACAAGGTGGTGACTGGCACCAAGAATCATATTGAAAAAAAGGAATCAAGTTCTCCACCAACAAAAAAAAAGGAAGATAAATAAAAACATTTTTAAAATGATAAATAATCATCGTGGGGAAATAACCAAATATATATATAAATAAATACAGAAAATGATACATCCTAAAAGGTTAAAAAATATGTTAATATGAAAGATAAAAAAACCAATGTAACAAGTGGACAACATCTCCACTAGTCTCCTATATCACTCTAGATACCCATGTAGCAAGTAAAAAAATCACCTCTTTGTGTCTATTACCCTTTCCCTAGAACTGTATTATCAAGAATTAAAAATTCTTAAAGTAAAGGTTGGGTGTGAGATAAAAATCCCAGTAGGATCTCACCATGTGTTACATGATCAGATCCATACCAATTAAACCATTTATGCTTCAAATATAAATGAAACATAGAATGTTAATTTATTTAAATAGTTCAATCCAAAACATTAATTCATAAAAAATATGGAAGATATATCAAAACATGGTCCAAATGAACATTTTATAAAAAACATTTATATAAAGTACTTTTTGTGAATGATATTGTTTTATAAACAATGGCATGTCTAATCAAATAAAAAAATGTCGTAATCCTTGAGATAAATCAATTTCTAGATATTGTATTATCCCACTTCTCAATCATCATCACATCTCATGTATGTGTGAACACTCCCTAAGGATCAACCCACCAGTTTCATCAATCAGGACCCCATTTGAGGACCAATCATGGGAAATCTTGTTTATATTTTATTATTATGTTTTTTAATTGTTAATAATCTCTTAGGGAGTTAGTCTCCTTGAAAGGTTTTCATAACCTCCTACTAGCTACACATGATCAAATTTTCTCTAATAAATCAATCAATCATTCATGGGAAATTCATTTATTTGAAATCAATTCATCATTAACAATTCAATTTCACAATTTCATGCTCACTATGCCTTTTCCATTTCAAAAAAATAGGTTTTTAAAAATGGATTTCTTTTTAATTCATTTTCATTTTAATACATTTTACTAAGGATTTAACATCAAATAATTGGTAAAATAGAATTTTAATTCAAGCCATCATTTTTCTCAAAATCATCCCAAACATTTCCGTTTTGTTGAAATTAGGTGGTTTTCAAAATTTCAATGACCTTTTTATATTGAATATAAAATTAAATCAAATATAGGTATTAAAATAAATTAAAAAATATTTTAAAATTCATAAAAAAATTGGGGTTTTAATTATAGGATAAAGCATTATGGAATAACCTACCGTTAATCACATTATCTAATTAACACATGCAATGGGAAATTCTAATGAAGAACAAAGAAAAAAGGAGAACAATTAATCAACCATTGAATCATGATCATTCAAATCAAATATTTGGAGCAAGGAACAACCCATACAAGGGATTTGGAGGGTCATTGATTTTTTATGAATATGAGACCATTGAGAAGTCTCCTGGCCATAGTTATGTGGGAGCCACTAATGAATTTCATGACAGTAGGATCCCCAGTCTGCGGGGGAAACAAAGTCAGAAAGGAAATAAGAAAGTGAGAAAGGAATACTCTAAAGTACCACTTCCAATAGAAACTAGATCTGTCAGGAAGTAAAAATCCAAGGACAGTGATGGCCAAAACAGTGACGTAGACTCTTAATTTTTGGGTTTTAAGGACACTAATGTTCATCCACAATTCATGGGAATTGTATTTGCGCAGCCGATGCTATATTTGAGTGATGTAAGCCATGGAAATGGGATGGGAAACAATCAATATGTGTTCCTAAAATCCCCTATCTTTTCATTTAAGGATATTATCAAAAATGGTTTATTGAATTTTTTTGACAATGATGGAATCATATTCGACCCCAAAATGAGAGGGATGTGGATATACTACTCAAATACTCCAAGGAATGTAAATACCATATCCGTAATGTTAAGGAAGACCGAGGTTGTGGTGTTTAAGTACTTCAATCAAGGAAACTCTCAATCAGAATGGGGACCTATTTATGTGTACGGTTTTGAGGAAATCTTGGGCAAGTCCAAGGATGCGATCTAGAAATCCATGGAATTTATCTTCATCTCAGATGATGTGGTGGCTGAACATGTTTTGTCTTTCAATGCTACCAAAGAAGAAGCTGCTAAGATGATGGGTAGATATATAAGGATTACTCTCAAAGAGGAGAAATATACCTAGATCAATAATAAGTAGATGATACTAGTTGAGGGTTTTAGTATTGGGAATATTTATATGGAGGAGTACATCCCAACACGAGATAATTCAACATCTCAGTTTGAAGATCTTATCATGTATGGACCTGATAATAATGTAAAAAATATTTATTGTAAATTGTTCATGGATTATAATATTGGTAGGATTAATTTTTGATTTAATGAATATTTTATTTCGTTTTGTGGTTGAACTCAGGTTTCTCACTTTTCCCTTAAAAGTGTATGACAAATAAAAATTTAATTTTTAATCTAAATAGTATTGAAGGGATAATCATGATTAAAAAAAATATTCAATTACCAGAAAGATATCATATGTAATCAAGGGCACTGTGATATTCTAATATTAGAGGATGGTGGAGAGAATTTCATCTATTGGGAGCCTCTAAATTCAAAAGAAACATATTATTTTTGAATGGGGTGATTTGAGGTTAAGATAGGGGTCATGAAATTTGTAATTATTATTTTTTAAAATTAAAAAATATTTTCACAATTTCATGGATGAGCATAATTATTAATAGTAACCATGCATACCTACTAGTATTTTGGATGGGGTACATGGTTTAGATGCATGTTTGGTTTAATTTTACATCAAACATTTAAACCATCACTATCCAAGGGTGTATAGTTTGGAGGGGTGGCCACACATTTTGTAAAAAATGTGATCCCCTTCTAGTGGATCATCAGAGGGAAAATGGTGTGATGGGAAAGAAAAGTTATTTCCCATAACCATTATCCAACCATGAATAACCCCAAAACTATATTTTATTTATGATTTACCAAAAACATCCCAATTCAGTCCCTAAAGATAAGGATATCAATACAATGGGTTGAGATTACCTAGAATAAAGTAATGAAGTGTTACATCCTCCCCATTATGAACACATTAGGTCCACAAAAATTCATTCAAGAAGTTTCAATATCAAAGATATGAGGCCACTACTCTCTCACATATGCCTCATGCTCCTAAGTCCCAAGAAAATTATAACCATGTTACCATATAACATATACCAATAATACCATCTTCCCTAGAAGAACCATTGTCTCAGAATAAAAAATCCTCATAAGAGGCTCATTCATGGATAAATCAACCAAAAAGTCATTGTCTTTCCAGCTCAAGACATGAGACGGTTCAAAAAGATACTTCCAGAGATTTTATACAGAAAATAAATTATTGATCGATGTAAAATACAAGGTAAATATAACTATTATACCATAATACCCAGACACTCAGAAATATAAAAAGGATTGAAAAATATTCATTAAAAAATTCCCTATTTATCTAGACTTTGGTGACCTAAACAAGGTTAAATTATCAATAACACCTATTCACCAACTAAAAATAAAATGATATTAATCGATAATAATGATATTATTTATTCTGTATTGGTTCCATCAAAAACCACTGATGAATCAACTAAATATTTGATGATGTCTCATTGACCAATATCGTTCCAAACATTTAAGAATCACCCATATCCAAACAATATTGATTAGAGAAATAATGAAATATATTAAATACCTTAAGAAGATCCATTTCAATATGATACTATTACCAGTTGTTGTATCAAAACTCAACAAATATGAAATGAGAATCTGAAGATCAACCAATGTTGAGATTGAAATCACATAACATATCTTTCTAGATCTGTTTAGATCATTATCTGTCCATCTAAAAATGGATGATATTACATAGTAAATATTATCTAGTATCCCAAAACCTCCTGGAGGATTATCCAAAATTGATTTGTGAAATAGGGATTCATATTAGAAACTATAATATATTTAACTTCATGCAATCTAAAAATGTCTTTCACATATAGAATTTACAATTACTCAACCATGGTTTTGTCTCAAATGGGTATGAAGTGATCCAATTTTGTATCCTAATACATCAATTCCAATATTTCATTATTCTTCAAAAGGGTACATGTAAATATGACCATTAAATTCATAGAAATATTATCCCACATCCTAGTCAGTATATAATGGGGATGAAGAAAACCTGATGGTTTCTGGTTCTGGTCTTTGACTTGCTGATAGTTATGATATTGAGAAACAAAGTCAATAGTGCATCACCATGTACTTGTATAGTATAATATTGAACACATATCATTGAAAAAAATCAAGGTAAGAGGGTGGACCATCCATTGGTAATTATGGGAATCCCCATAATAAAATTTGTAATCGGAAAACGTACAAAATATTGGTTCTAGAAACATAGAGTACCCTTATAAAAGAATGAACAATTATTAATGGTTTCCACACCATAAATATAGTCATTAAAACCATATAATCAACCAAAAAATGTATTACATTATGAATACACTACTTATAAAGAATCACTTTGTAATGATATGATGTATTCTAAACAATTACTTGAACAATATTGGTCACATCCTCATGGAATACAAAATTCTATAGTACAAAGAGAGCCATAAAATTCAACTCTTTTGATGATTCTCTCATGGCCTAGGTTGAATGCTTACAGGTCAAGGCATTAACAATAGAACTCCTCTTAATAGGGGTGGAGGCAATGTAGAAATGAAAATACTGCAGGTACATCACACAACACTTCTATTGAAGGATAAAATATTTTTTAGAGAATATATAACTAAATTATTAGAAGTAAAAATAGATGGTAAACCATTATCTAAATATTAAATTCCACCAAATCCTAAGATCATGAATTGGAGAAGCTCTCTCAATATCATAGGTTGGATTTTTCATTTCTATGCGGGTTAAGCAATTTGGGACTATGGGATTCCATGTGATCACCCCACATAATAATGCAACCCTATCCTGAACAATATATTTTAAAAAAGACTATATATCCCTACCCATACAAAGAAAGAGTAAACACAACATTAGAACTCAAAATATGTTTCAAATCATTAAAAAAACAATGAAATTCCACATGCAACAAGAATATAAATCCCTACCGAGTGTGAGTGGTCTTCGTGGAATCCATCTATGAGAAATGATGAAAAACCATAGTAATACCCCTATAAGACCAATAAGATTTGAATCTAAAGAAATTAGATTGTTTCTATCATTTCATAACAGATTTTAAAATCTCAGGATTGAAAAAAATACCATTTTTTGATACAATGATTCCCAAGAACATTACTTCAATTATCCGTAAATAAAATTCTGAAATTTTCACATAAAATCTGTGATATATGAAGATATATAAAAATTACCTTGAATAATTAAAATGCCCCTGGTTTTCATGTAAACCAAAATATCATCCAAAAATACCACCACAAATGAATCGAGGTACTCTGAGAAAATACTATTCATCCATTCCAAAATAACAACATGATAATTGGTCAGAAAAAGGGCATGATGAGGTTTTTATAATGGTCATACCTACTCTTAATGGAAACCCTTAGAATGTCAAATTATTTTATTCTCAAATGGTGAAAACCATACCTAAGATTGATCTTTGAGAATCACTTCCCCATTTAATATTGGTCAAACTGATCATCAATATAGGTTAATGAATATTTTTTTCTTTACCTTAACTCGATTGAATTTTCAATAATCAATAAAAAAGGTGATGTGATCCATTAGATTCCACTGAAAAATGAATAGGTTCCACCCAAGGTGACACCTAAGCATATAAAAGCTTTTTAAAACAAGTCATCTTGTTGTGTTTTCAACTATCCCAATTCAGCTAGTTTTATATGGAATGAATGAGTATAAATTGTCGGAGTACCAGGTACCAAATCAATAGAAAAAATCAACCTCCCATAACAGTGTAACAAGAACAAAATATGATGGAAAATTATCATAAAAATAGAATATAACTGGAGGTAGATCACCATTGAAAGTTTCCAATTAAAATTCAATAGAAGACACTGATATTACCCACCCCTAATCTATAAATAAAGATACACATCGATTCAAAATTGGGTCCCATTATCCCTAAAGTTCAAAACACACCCCATCAGGAATTGTTGAGGACAACAGAAGAAGATGATAGTCAATCTATGCCTCATGATAAATGAACCAATACATATTTAGAATTATTTCTAGAAATTTCATATCAATAACCAAAATATTACAGGTAATTTAGATCTCTAGTAGAGAGAAAGCACAAATGCGGTGTTAGACACCATTATCTCTCTCGATTCCACAGGGTGTAGTAATATATATCATGTAGAGACCCGAATCTTGACGTGCATTGACATTACATTACTTTTGAGGAATACTTAGTACATAACAAACACACACACACAAGGATCGTAATAGTTTAGTGTCTTTGGAAACTCGAAATATAATCTTCTAATCGTGGGGAAAGATCTTCAACATCTCCCATAAAGATTTTCCTTTTTTTTACCTAAAACCTTTCTTTATATCCTGGGGAAAAGAAAACATAAAAGGGTGAGCTCAAATTCTCAGTAAGGGTAAATAAATATCAATCACATCATATTCATAAGAACATAACATTTTGGAAATCTTAACCTGCAAAATAGAGCATAATTTCATAACATGGAATAAATCATAGTAGTGAAATGAAATCCCGATAATCATAACTTAAAACATGAAACATTGTGGCATACACACATAATCATAGAGAATCATTTCTTGTTAGTCAAGACTCATTTCCCAGACTATCTTAGTGGACAAAGTCCCTTTCTGAACCGAGTCACCCTCGTTTCAGTCCTGTTTCACTGAACCGGTATAACCTACCATTCCAGCCATGTCTATCTCATGAGATATAAAATCTTTACCCAATGCATTGGAGGGATATATAGGTCCCACCCATCTCATAATGCTACCATTCTTATGTGTGCCACAAAATCATAAACCATACATCATAGCATAACCCATGTAATAAAAATGGGAATCTTAAACATCATGACATCATAAAACAATTTATATAAGATAAAGGAATTCATAAAAATAATTCCATCACAACATAATCAAATAAATATAATAATAGGGATAAAAACAAAACCCTTTATTATCTTAGATGGAAAATAATTTTGAAAAAACACTTGAACTTCATTCTTGAGGAAAATATCCTTTCTACTTCAAAAACACTTTTCCTTTCTTAACATGTCGCACAATTACAAACTAAAAGAAGTTGATTAAAAATATACTTGAAAACTTGTAAAGGAAGCTTGTTTGAAATAATGTTTTAAAAATCCATTCATTCCGTATATGTTTAAAAAAAAACATTCTTCGTACTTTTTTCGAAAAAGTCAAAAAGTACCTCGTATGAAAAATGACAAAAGATTCCTTTCATATCTTTTACTAAAAACGCACCGAAGGGTAAAATTGGAATTAAAAAATTATTGGTGGATGGATATAATATTACATATTGAGGAAACATGTATGTGGATGATAAAATACACCCCAATAAATACCAAAGTATAAACAATCTCGGATAAAAATGAGATTGTGATATTTCCCTTACCTTAGGTCCGATTTGCTTCGTAAGTGTCCGAACCTCCTGTATAATGATTTAAATAATATCATTGACTAATTATAGAATCATATTCATTGTTATGATATCATATATGGTTCACTTATGACTTTATATTACCCGTTCTTTTGTAAATTCAATGTTAAAGAGCGTTTTGGGTAAAATTGTTTCATTTGTCGTTCGTGTTTTAACTTGTTATTATTCATATGATTACTTAGATAATTAATACTTAATTATAGAATATAAAACATGATTTATATATAATATATATTCAGAATATACATATATATAATGGATCGATAAATGGAAAGAAATACACCGTTAATGGAGACGGTAGGCCGTACGTACGCATGAACGCTGTTTTCGTTTCCTTATTGAATTGAACGGAATTAAGTAGATGACATACATATATATACACATAAATCCAGTATCATTATTATGTCATATATTTCATTATTACTTATTATATATACTTTATAATCATTCATGAATGCTTAAAGTAGAGAATGAATCTCATCGCGTCGTGGAGACGGTAGTCCGTACGTACGCACGAGCGATGATATCGTTCCCATGATCGTGGGACTATATTGGAGTGTATGTATACTATTTCAGAATCAATATCACTTTAAAATAATAATATATAGTTATTATTTACACCATTATACCCATACAAGTAAGGTGGTGGTGGAAAATAGATTTCACCACGGCGTGGAGACGATATTCCGTACGGACGCACGCGCGGTGATTTCGTTTTCCGTAGGATGGATAGATGGTGAAATAATATTGTTTCATACTTATAATAATATATCAGTATATGAGTGATACTGATGTTATTACTTCATAATGAAACATCCTACGAAGAATAAGTGGAAGAAGAAATAAAGGTGAAAGAATCGGTAACGGAAATTACCTCTTCTTTGAAGCGCCTCTTTGAGACCTCCTCTTAGGGCACTAAAATTGGTCTTTGAGGAAGACCAGAACCTCTAGAATGTTTCTAGTGAAGTTTAGAAGAGAATTTGTCAGGGGTTGGCCGAGCTTGAAGGCTCAAAGTTGTGTGAGGAAGAGAGGGAGGAGGTGCCCTTTTATAAGGGAGGAGAGGGGCACCTTTGGAATAACAAAAATATTATTTTATTATAAAGTCAAGTTCGGTTATAAATAGCTCTAAATTGATTTATTTCGAGGCTAAGGTGAGGATGGGTCGAAATCCTCTCATCCAATAGAATTTATACAAGTTTAGGTTCCTATTTTAACCTTATCATTTATATTTAACATTAAGTTAAATAATTTTACTTTTACCGTGTCTTCTTGTGTTCTTACACTATAAGGTTAAAAAACTTACTATAAAAAGCCAAAAGAACCAAAAATTGTTTATTAATAATATATATAACCTTATCTAAGTCATTTGGCCGAACCTTAGATTTTTAGGAATAAAATGACAATTAATAATATAATATTTGTTTTAAAAACTATTTTATGTCAATTTTGACACTATTTAGTAATTGATTTTTGTGAAACTTATAACAGAATGATAAGTTCTAACAAAGTTAATTAAAGCAATAATAACATGTCATATTGACCTATAAAATTAGTCTAATTCATAAAAAGTCTTAAATTACATTTATTTTGGTATTTATAACATCAATTATGTCAATATTTCATTAATAATATAATTACTACATCATCTTTGTGTCATAAATAAATTAAATTATTTGATGTCTAAAAATTACAAATAAAATACCATTATGTAGTAAATCGTTTTATCGTTCTAATGAATATTTACAATCGAATTTATCTTATCTATAACCCTATATTAAAAATGTTTTAGTAAATAATCTTTGATTTTAACTCTTTTAACCCTTCTTTAAATAAATTAATAACAAATGTCCTAATCTAATCCATGTGGGCCTAAATGGTCATATTTTATTCCTAAGTTTGTTTTTGGTCGAATTACACTTGTCCAATAGAATTAGGACATGTGTTAGGGTAATAATAATATCATTTCTACCCTTAATTACCCTATTTACTTTTAACCGTGGTAAATAAAAGTAAAAAGTTACTATTCACCAAAAATTATTTTCATCTCATTGAACCACATTTTACTTACTGAAATCAACCGTGTCTCTTGGATTTTTTAAAATTCCACTCACAGAAGCGGTAAAATTAAGTTTTATGAAAAAATCTGTTTTTTTAACTACCACTTAGTGGTTTCACTATTCATTAAAAATTGAAAGTTTTCAGAAAAATATCAAAAATTAGGCCTAAGCTATATTTGATATTATGAACTAAAAAATGATTTCGATTTTACCAAATTCAAAACATATCAGTTGCATTAATTAATTTAAAAATTAATTCCCGTCGTCAAAACAAATAGCGTGTTCTTAAGAGATAATAACTATCAAAAGATTGACATTTGTTTATGTCTAGTTTAAATGTGAAATTACATCAAATGACCAACATTGTATTAAATTGTAAAAATATATTCTAAATATACTTTAAAACCACTCAAATTAATAATTTATCACTATTAATTATTTCGATTGAAAAAGTTGTTTTTAATTAAAATTTAGTAATTTTCACTATTCATCAAAATATGAAAGTTATCCGAAAATCACCAAAATTTCACCCTAAGCTAATTTTGATATTATGAATCCAAAAATGAATTCCATTTTGAAAAATAAAATTACAAAATTTCAAAAGGTGCTTATTACTATTCATAACGGCTAGTTTTAATAATATTTTAATAGCATATTGTTGTTTAGTGAAACTCGTTATTGCGTACTACACACGCTATCAAGGAAGGTCGCGATTGCGTGTAATGAAAGACAAGTCAAGGATGCGTGTTGTGTAAGCTCCTTTTGGTGTAGTGTACAACACAAGACATTAATGAAACTAAAAAGAATATTTTTCATAAAATCTCGGGGTGTTAAATTCTACCCCCCTTAAAATGAATTTCGCCCTCGAAATTCGTCGGGGTTATAAATGGTTTACTATTAGAAAGTTTCTTTAATCGAAGCCCACATCATTAAAAGGAATATCAAAACCAATCTTTAAAAACAAAAGTATGAAACGTAATGGTTACCCAAATAAACTAATCACTGGGTTTCCACATAGGTGAAAATATGGATATGGAAGAGAAATCTAACCATCATGTTCTGATGGAGAGTGGTAGAGAACATGGTAATGGAAAAACCAACAATCACAAATCCATAAATTTGTGACGATCTAAGGTACCATATGATTAATCAGATAAAAGAGCACTAGGAAAACATTTTTGGTTTTCAAGATTGTTTCCCTAAAGTTGAAGAATTTCAATTAGAATAAATACTTACTTTATTTTGGTACAATCTCACAGTTGTTCGTGCCTTAAACAATTTCCACTTCATCTCTTAAATAAATGAAGTTGAATTTGTTATTCGTTAAGTGTTAGCAGATCATGTGATAGAATGATTGGTCATTCCATATCTTTCAAACCAAAGGTTAGCAAAAGTTATAAGTCCATCTTATGGTTAGATTAATCGTATATGGTTCCAAAAATGAACTTATAATTCATATATCATACCGCTTAATATAATAAAACTAGTTTCTACTAAACATGGACTTCATGTAGGCCAGTGGTAGGCGATAAAGGCCAGTCGCACTTCGGTTGTGGGTTCTATTCCCACAGCCTTGTCCGACGCAATGGGCTGCCGCTCATCCTGCAGGTTGTCCTTTTTCTAAAACTACATTACTATAACATCACATAAATAATATCAAAAAATGCTCTATCCTTAAACAATACTAACTTATGGTTAACATAATCCATTCCAATCTTTAGGCTTATCTAAAATACTTCGGTCCAAGCTCATAGTATAATGAAAATGATAACTTGAAATGTCGTCAACCAAGCATGTGAATACCATCATTTATCCCCCATATATCTTGTTGGTAACATTTCAATCATGTGAATACCTTAATCATGTATTCTCTTGAAAAATGAATACCCATTAAACCTTAGTGAAAACATAAATGATGTCAAAAGTTAACTCTTTCAACACACCAAAATCCAAAAATTCTATATACTCAATCCATTACATAACCTTATCCTTATATCAGTCATGGGCTCATGAATACTATCAAACATTTAATTTTCTCCTTATCCCTTCATTATGCGCATATCATCTACATTCCAAAAATATCTGAATAACCTTTCATGGATACTGGTAACATTAATCATACACTTTCAAAACACATGGAAAGACAATAGTGTAACAATCCTTAGATGTCTCATTATTCCATAGTACCATGAGATTACTTATACAACATTACACATGATAAACATGTAATCATTCCACTACATTCTTAAACCATTGACCGAGCTTCAACAATTCTTTCATCTCACATATTATTTGTGGTCTCTTCATCATCATCCACATAAATACTACCCATACAACCATACTAATTCTCTTCATGAGACTTTCCCTTAGGGCATTGGTTTGCATAATGGCCGTACATTCCACATTTAAAACATTTAACCATTGTTGATGTCATAGCAATACCATTATCCTCATCCACTAGTGCAGAAAACATTTTTTACGTCGGTTATTTTTTATTATTTACGTCGGTTTTTAGGCGACGTTAATACGGACGACGTTATAAATAACGTTTTTTACGTCGGTTATTTAAAACCCGACGTAATATCCCTAACATCACGGTGGTTATCACGTCGGTTCATATAATAACCGACGTGATAAATATGCGCGGGGGGGCTTTATCATGTCGGTTATTCCCTAAACCGACGTGATAAAACGCATGGGATATCGTTTATCACGTCGGTTATGTCATAACCGACGTGATAAACCCTTCCCCTGGCCTATTATCACGTCGGTTTCTTAAATAACCGACGTGATAAAAAGGCCTGGGAAACGTTTTAGCACGTCGGTTATCCAATAACCGACGTGGTAAATAGATTCCCAGGCCTTTTAGCACGTCAGTTATATTAATAACTGACGTGATAAAAGCCCCGGGAACGGTTTATCACGTCGGTTCTAGAAAAACCCGACGTGATAAACCCCTACCGATTTATTTACCACGTCGGTTATTTTATAACCGACGTGAAAGAATTTTTTTTTTAAATAATTGCACTGCTCTCACCAAAAAGCAACCAGAAACCAAAAAAAAATAACCATGCCAGCCCTCCCCCAAGCCCCAACTGAACCCCACCCTCATCTATACCCACCTAACAACCTGGCCAGCCCTCCCCCACCACATTGGAGCCCCACCACAACCCTTGGACACCCCCCCTTGGACAGCCCCCCCACCCTCATTTACACCCCCACGACCCCTAGTACAGCCTCAAACACCCATTGGACACCCCTCCCATATCCCTTGGACACCCTCCACCCCTTGGACACCCCCACCCCTTGGACAGCCCCCCACCCTCATTTACACCCCCAAGACCCCTATTACAGCCTCAAACACCCATTAGACACCCCCCCACACCTTGACAGCCCTCCCAGACCCCTTGGACACCCCCCGACCCCTGGACACCCCCCCCCCCCCCCCCCGAGCCCTTGGACAGCCCCAAACACCCCTTGGACACCCCTCCCATATCCCTTGGACACCCCCCACCCCTTGGACACCCCCACCCCTTGGACAGCACCCCCACCCTCATTTACACCCAACCGGCCCCTTGGATAGAACTCCCAGACACCTTGGACACCACTCCCATATCCCTTGGACACCCCCCCACCCCTTGGACACCCCCACCCCTTGGACAACCCCCCCACCCTCATTTACACCCAACCGGCCCCTTGGATAGAACTCCCACCTCATTTACACCCCCCCGACCCCTAGGACAGCCCCAAACACACCTTGGACACACCTCCCATATCCCTTGGACACCCCCCAAACACCCACCCACCCCCTTGGAACCTCTCCCCCCATACCAAAATCCAGACCAGAAAAACCATCAATAGTAGACCAAAACAAGAAGTAGAGAAAAATTAAACATTCACTTATATAACATTCAAAACATACACTGTCAACTTCAAAAAAAAACTAAATCCAACCTAAACGACTACGAAATACACAATTACATTGACAATATTCAAAATTACATTTTACATTACAAACAACTAAAAGTCAATCAAACCTGTAAAATAATTTGACCACTCCACTTGTAAGTGTTTGATATCTTCAGCAGTAAAGGGTTGAGGGTCATCAAAAAGCTACAAAGGAAAAGGATAGTAGTCAACGTGTATAATGAATAAATCAAATTGAAATATTATGAGAAAGAGGAAATCTTACCAGGTCAAAACTCAGAACTGTCCGAGTTGTTATTATTTCATACATAAATCTTAACATGTAATATCCGCATTCGATGATGCCTTGTTGCTCATGACATTTCTGTTTGAATGAGTGTAAATTCAATATATTATTTTTATGTAATAAATCAAAATGTACAAATTATAAATGGATATTTACCTTCGCATGTACATATTTGATCTTGAAATTCCTTTTCTTTGCACTTTTTCGAAAGTGGACCCATGCCCTGTTAGAAAATAATACGAATGGGGTAAATTTAAAATTCATTATAATATATAAAACTACTGTGAAATTGAAACTTACGTTTCCAATATATTCTTAAAACTTTCTCGCACATCATAATGGAGAGAGCATATCCAATAAAGTGTTTTCTCCCTAGGGCAAAAAACCCCTAACATCCAATGATCCCTGATAAAAGGAAATTTAACGTTAGTGGTTTTTTATGTTAAAAGATAATTAACTCTTTGAGAGGGATGTGTTTCATACCTCTCACAAAAATGCATCATCCAACACTGTGTGATTACATTCTTTTCAAATCTATCAGCAATATAAAGCATTCTTTGTTCCCCATCCAATGCACATGCTTCAGGGGAAATCAATTGTGGGTCCACGAATCCATATACATCTGTCAGCTCATTCCTCTCACAAATTTTATACAGATACCCAATACAAAGCAGACATAAGTATACATTTTTAATAAATATAATGCAAGGAAAAGGTGTTAAGACTTACATGATAAAAATTTGCACCACGTTGATGCCCAACTTATCTCCAGTGAAAAACTCCATGATATCAGTTTTCATAATCCCCACACATAGTTCACGTCCACAGACATGAGCTTCCATTGTAAAGTCATAATGATCCGCCAACAAATCTGAATATCTTGACAATTTGTCAAGACTGCTAGTATCTGCATCTGATGTCATAGCTATCTGTCTTTGTTGTTGTCTATACAGTATTTCTTTACGTTTGAAGTATTCCTGTAAAAATAAATTGAAAAAAATATTAGTTTTCAAATGATAAAACATTAATAAAAATATAAAATAAAAGATATAACATCCATACCTCTATGGTAATGAGTCGAAGAAGTCTGGATGGCCAAAGTAAAAAATGGCCGATACTATGTCCAACTGTCGTCACCTCATCTGTAGGTAATGGTATCCGAGCTGATCTATCTATAATATCCTGTACAGTGACCCTCTGATTCTCTACCTCTAACTGTTGATGATGAACTGTATCTCCTATACAATATACCATCCCATATGCAACTATATGATGTTGAGGATCATCAACATACAACTCACAATAAGTAGGTAGTTGCGGCGGAGGAGGAGGATCAAAAATGGGGTCCGCAGGCTGAGGTGGGGGAGTGGGAGCTACGGGGAGAGGTGGAGTGGGAGCTGCACCCTGAAATTGTCTTTGCAAGTCTGCAAACATTAACTGCACCGATGCTCTAATCTTGTCCTCCATTGTCGCATTAATATTATGGACTTCAGCCTCCAAGGATTCTATTTTTTTTATAAACTCCCTCAACGTTAGAAGTTGAGGAACGTGGCAACACTTTTCTTACCGATACACCTGCCGGATATCCTCATACACGGCCAGGATGTTCGGGCTTTCCCAATGCCACAGATAAAATATCTTCCCTCCCAGATGGTGTAAATGTCCCCTGTGAACTCTGCTCCTCAAGAGAGTCCTGTAATAATTAATTGAACATTTCTATAATGATTGGAAATATATGATGAAAATAGTAAACTTAAATAAATAAAATAGATATCTTACAATCCTCTCAACTACGAGTCTTGATTATTCCGAAAGATATTGTCCTTTTTTCCCTTCCGAGCTCTTTTCCATTTCTCATGTCTAGATGGAGGGGATGGAGGGGCCACCTCTCCAGAGCTTGAAGACTCAGCTCTTAGTTGTTGAAATTTTTCTGCCATCATTTGTTCTTCCAATAATGCATACCCTCCCCGAGATAAACTATGAGGGTATACATTTTTAGATTGGATCTCTTGATGAGCTTTCCTTGTTTGCTGTAAATTAAGAATAAGTAATCATTAACAAAACAATAATAAGATCATTTATATAAGAAAGCTTATAAAAGTTTACATTGCCCTTACCAAAAATGATTCTTTTCTTCTATTTTCAAAAAATTGTCTCCATGTGTCTTCATCTATAAAAGGATATATACGACATGGATTCTCACGACTCCTATGAACATAAATGAAATTAGATGAGAGGGTTGATTTGAAATCCCTCCATCTCCTAGCAGCCAACGATAAGCATTTCTTCCTGACTCCTCCAGTGTCAGGAATATCAAATGTCATCTGATAAAAAAGAGGTTAAAAATATTATATATACTAGAAACATTTAAAGAACATTCAAAAAATAGCAAAAGATCTTACCAAAATGGTCTGCCACAGCTGAGAAATTATCGCCTTATCCACACTTCTCCAATCATCATAGAGAATGCTTACTTTTCTCTTAGCCTGAGTTGCTACAAAACCCTTAAAATATTTAGCATTTGGACCTCTAGGAAGATCATCATCATCAAACTCCACGACTATCCTCTCCTCCTTTGTACGGGCAAGTGATAATTTTGGTAAACGTGTGCACCCACGCTTACCAACCTTTGAACTCTTTTTCGTAATAGGAGCATGTGAATGTTCCTCCCCTGATGTATGACCAATATGCTCATCTCCAGAATCATGTGGCTGATCAACTGATTGATCTGTCATTTTCCTTCAAATCAAAAAAACAAACATTAGTTCACAAATAGAAAAGTGTACTAAATTACATAATAGTAAACTTTGGTAATATGGTAAGCATGTTAAACAATGATAAACATGGTAAACACAGGAAAAAGGTTGCCAAGGAGTTGGCCCAAGAAAGCTGAAAAGTGGACTCACTGAGTCCACCGGTCAGCCGGTGTGAGCTCACCGGCCAGCCGGAGGACCCAGGCAGTCGACTTGCCCACTGCCTGGTGCCACCGGCCGGCCGCTGGCTCACCACCTGCCGGCCGGTGGACCAAACATCCTTCCTCTATCTGGACCACCGGCCGGCCGCTGGCTCATCACCGGCCGGCCGGCCGCTGGTGATCCAGACAGAGAGGAAGGCTCTCTGTCTGAACCACCGGCCGGCCGGTGGACCAGACAGAGCTTTGTTCTAGACCACCGGCCAACCGGTGATCCACCACCGGCCAGCCGGTGCGCCCAGGACTTCTCCTCTTTACGGTTTTTATTGTTTTATCGTTTTGGTTTGATACATGTTTTAATAAGTAAAAAATTTACAGTATCTAACATTATATGAAAAAACTAAATGTAAACAAGAAATAAACTTGTGTTACCTGTAATTTTAGGAATGTACAGTTGGATTGTTTTCCCAAATTCCTTCGTCGTGATCGTTCCTTATGGCACAAACCATGTCTTCAACATACTCATCATTATGTTCTGTTAATATTTCCATGGAAGTAGGGATCTCACATAAATCAGCAGCTTCATCAAATTCATCCTCACCAACATATTGGTTTTTCCCTTGTAAAACAACAGCCCACTGCATATCTGATTGATCTACTACATAGAAAATTTGTTTGGCATGTGTTGCCATTATAAAAGAATCAGCTGTGTCTTCCAATCTATTCAGATTAACAAGTGTCATTCCAAATTCATCATGTCTGACACTGTTGTTACCGATAAACCATTTACAGTTAAAAACGGGAACTTTAATTTTAAAGTAATCAACCTCCCATATGTCTTCAATCACTCCATAATATGCACTTGATGCTGAAATTGGGTTTCTGTCCTTAGCACTCGAAAAATGCATTGCTTCTGCAAACACCAATACACCACTATTCTGAACTGCACTTCTGTTGTCCTGAGCTTTCGTATGAAATGTATAGCCATTAATGTCATAAGCGGACCATGTTATCACATTTAAAGATGGACCACCCACTATCCATTTTAATGTCTCTGATACATCTGATCTACCAAGCAAGGTCTTTTTAAACCATGGCAAAAAAGTTTTGTTGTGCTCATTCAAAATCCACATTTCTTTCTTCTTTGGATGACGTTGTTTCAACTCATTAATATGCAATGTGATATACGGTTGAACATCAGCTATGTTATTCAAGATGTATGATTCTAACTTCTTCATATGTTCAGCTGACAGTGATTTGACTTTCAAGCCACGAATCCCCTTTCCCTCATTATTAACCCGTTCATGGCGAGATGGAGGCAAACCTATGTGTTGCGCCGTAGCCAAGTAGCTCGTACAAAACTCTGCTACCTCCTCAGAAATATACTTTTCAATAATGGAGGCTTCAGGTCGATATGGATTTTTAACATATCCCTTTAATATTTTCATATACCTTTCAAAAGGATACATCCAACGAAGATATACAGGTCCACAAATCCTTATTTCTCGAACCAGATGAATCATTAAATGCACCATCATATCAAAAAAAGTTGGAGGAAAATACATTTCCAAATGACAAAGTATAAAAATTGCATCCTTTTCCAAAATGTTCAAAGCATTCACATCAATCGCCTTGTTGCAAATTGAATTAAAAAAATAACAAAACCTCATTATAGTCTTTCTGACACGGATGGGCAATATTCCACGCAGTGCAACTGGTAGAATTTGTTGCATCATGACGTGACAATCATGTGATTTCATACCTATCAACTTCAAGTCTTTCAATGAGACAAAATTTTTTACATTTGAAGAATAACCTTGAGGCACTTTGATATCATGAAGACACTGACAGAAGCTACTTTTCTCCCTCTTAGATAATGTATGACAAGCCGGGGGAAGAAATGTTCGTCTTCCTTTAGGAGTGGGAGCTAACCCCAAACGTATTCCCATTGACAGTAGGTCTAACCTTGCATTCAACCCATCTTTTGTCTTTCCTTTAATATCTAGCAATGTTCCGATCAAAGAATCACAGATATTCTTCTCCACGTGCATGACATCAATATTATGTTTGACTTCATGATACCTCCAATATGGTAGCTCAAAAAATATTGACCTTTTCTTCCAAATATGTCTATCATTACCAGATTTCTGTGTCTTTCCCAATGTCACATCAAGGTTTTTCACCCTCTCAAAATACAATTCTGGGGATAAAGGTTGAGGAGCAGTATCAAATTCTTGTGAGCCATTGAATGCCTTTTTTAGTCTTCTATAAGGGTGATCCATAGGCAAAAACTTTCGATGACCCATGTACACTGTTTACCTCCCATGATGCAATTGACAATATGACGTCTGTTGTTCGCAAATTGGACATGCTTTATTCCCTTTAACACTGTATCCAGACAAATTTCCATATGCTGGGAAGTCATTTATAGTGAATAGAAGCACTGCATGCAGTTGAAAATATTCCATTTTATAAGAATCATACACCCTAATACCATCAGCCCATAACAGTTTCAAATCATCAATCAGCGGTGACAAGTATACATCAATATCATTGCCGGGTTGGTTTGGACCAGAGATCATGATACTCAACATGACATATTTTCACTTCATACAAACTTCAGGAGAGAGGTTGTAAATTACCAATAAAACAGGCCATGAACTATGTGTGCTACTGAGGGTTCGGTATGGATTCATTCCATCTGTGCACAAGCCTAGTCTCAGATTTCTAATTTCATTTCCAAATGTAGGGTACTGGGCATCAATTTTCTTCCATTGTGGACAATCAGCTGGATGACGTATTTTTCCATCACATACCCGCTCATCAGCATGCCATCTTAACCTTTTTGCATCATGTGAATTAGCAAATAAACGTTTGAAACGAGGAATTATAGAAAGATACCAAAATACCTTTGAAGGGAGTTTTGTAATCTCTACATCAGCTTGTGATTTTTCTTTCACCTTATACCGTGATGTCCCACATTTAGGACACTCTTTCAGAAATTCATATTCCTTCCTATATATAATGCAGTCATTCGGACAGGCATGTATTTTCCTGTATCCCAATCCCATCGGGCATAATATTTTTTTGGCCTTATAATGTGAATCTGGAAGATCGTTATCTTTTGGAAGAATGTATTTCATCAATTGTAGCAGCTCTGTAAAACTTCTGTCACTCCATCCATGTTTCGCCTTCAGGTTAATCAATCTTAACACCACCGACAAAACCGTAAAATCTGTACAACCATGATATAATGGTTTTCCGGCATCACCATATAGACGTGCAACTGTCGGTTCTATCTCAATTTGTTCTGCTACAATATCGCGAATCATTTCTTCAATTCCATCGGAGTTACCATCTTGCGATTCATTATCATCAGTGACATTCTGTCCAGTTTCTCCATGCCAAATCCAAGGGTTGTAACTCGGATTGAAACCATGACAAATCAGATGATCTTTTATCTCTCTACTTTTCAACTTCTTCATATTCACACATTTCAGGCATGGACAGAAAAAAATGTCACTACTTGGAACATTTCGTTTAGAAAATTCCAAAAAGGCATCAACACCTTCCTCATATTCATTGCTCATTCGATGTGCCGTAATCCAACTTCGACTCATTATTACCTATAACAAATAGCAAAAATATATATATTTTTTAGATAAGACAAATATATGTTTATATGAAAAAAATAATAATTTGAATGTAAACAATTTTGAAATATAAAACAAATCGATGTGTAAACCCCCCTGGACACCCCCCGACCCCTCTGGACAGCCCCCCACCCCTCCTGGACACAACCCCCACCCCCGACCTGCTTGGACACCCCCCTGGACACCCCCCAACCCTCTGGACAGCCCCCCACCCCTCCTAAACACCACCCCCACCCCCTACCCCCTTGGACAACCCCCTGGACACCCCCAACGCCCACCCACACCCTTGGACATCCCCCCACACCCACCCACCCCCTTGTAAACCCCCCTGGACAGCCCCCGACCCCTCTGGACAGCCCCCCACCCCTCCTGGACACCACCCCCCCACCCCCTACGCCCTTGGACACCCCCCTGGACATCCCCCAACCCTCTGGGCAGCCCCCCCACCCACCCGGACAACCCCAAATACCCTCTGGAGAGGCCACCACCCACTTGGACAGCCCCCCACACCCATCCACCCCCTTGGACAGCCCCCCACACCCATCCACCCCCTTGGACACCCCCCTGGACACCCCACCGACCCCTCTGGACAGGCCGCCACCCCCTTGGACAGCCCCCCCACACCCACCCATCCCCTTGGACACCACCCTGGACACCCCCCGACCCCTCTGGACAGCCCCCGACCCCTCTAGAAAGCACCCCCACCCCTCCTGGACAGAACCCCCCACCTCGACCTGCTTGGACACCCCCCCAACCCTCTGGACACCCCCCGACCCCTCTGGACAGCCCCCACCCCTCCTGGACACCACCCCCACCCCCTACCCCCTTGGACACCCCCCTGGACATCCCCCAACCCTCTGGACAGCCCCCCCCCCCCCCACCCACCCGGACAACCCCAAATACCCTCTGGAGAGGCCGCCACCCACTTGGACAGCCCCCCACACCCATCCACCCCCTTGGACAGCCCCCCACACCCATCCACCCCCTTGGACACCCCCCTGGACACCCCACCGACCCCTCTGGACAGGCCGCCACCCCCCTTGGACAACCCCCCACACCCACCCATCCCCTTGGACACCACCCTGGACACCACCCGACCCCTCTGGACAGCCCCCGACCCCTCTAGAAAGCACCCCCACCCCTCCTGGACACAACCCCCCACCCCCACCTGCTTGGACACCCCCCTGGACACCCCCCAACCCTCTGGACAGCCCCCAACCCCTCTGGACAGCCCCCACCCCTCCTGGACACCACCCCCCACCCCCTACCCCCTTGGACACCCCCTGGACATCCCCCAACCCTCTGGGCAGCCCCCCCACCCACCCGGACAACCCCAAATACCCTCTGGAGAGGCCGCCACCCACTTGGACATCCCCCCACACCCATCCACCCCCTTGGACAGCCCCCCACACCCATCCACCCCCTTGGACACCCCCCTGGACACCCCACCGACCCCTCTGGATAGGCCGCCACTCCCTTGGACAGCCCCCCACACCCACCCATCCCCTTGGACACCACCCTGGACACCCCCCGACCCCTCTGGACAGCCCCCGACCCCTCTAGAAAGCACCCCCACCCCTCCTGGACACAACCCCCCACCCCCGACCTGCTTGGACACCCCCCTGGACACCCCCCAACCCTCTGGACATCCCCCCACCCCTCCTAAACACCACCCCCACCCCCTACCCCCTTGGACACCCCCCTGGACACCCCCCAACACCCACCCACACCCTTGGACAGCCCCCCACACCCACCCACCCCCTTGTAAACCCCCCTGGACACCCCCCGACCCCAAATCCATGCACCTATGCCATGGTTGTGTGTGAAGAAAGTAGTAACAACTGTAAAAGGGCAACCCATCCAAATGGACACGCCCCAACCCTCTCGGGGATTTATAGAAAACGATGAAAAATTAGTGAAATCATAAAATTACTCAATATTGCAAGTCGAACAAATAGATCTAGGGATGATAAATAAGATTATGGTGCCAAAACGAGTTAAAAGGGTTCGCAATCGAAGAATCTTAGCTAGTTTCAACAAAAAAATCACAACACATATATATATACTATCCGCGAAAAAAAACGAATGAGTGGGAGGATTACCTGAGTGCTGCGAGTTTAGATGATTGATCCGAGGAGATTAAATATGAGAAACGATGATCGCAAAACGAATCTAAACCAACGAAATGGACGAGCCGATTCGGGTTTACGCGCGAGAGAGACGAGTCGCGACTGTCGAAGGTAAACTCGCGAATGACAATCCACGGGTCTGGGTAAATTTTTAAATGAGTTATCACGTCGGTTATTCAATAATCGACGTTATAATTTTTTTTAAAACATTTATAACGTCGGTTATTCAATAACCGACGTAAAAACCTTCCTCCGATTCTTTTTTTACGTCGGTTATTCTATAACCGACGTTATAAAGGGATCAAAATCCGCGTTTTATTACGTCGGTTATTCCATAACCGACGTCAAAAACATCTGCGGATTCTTTTTTTACGTCGGTTATTTTATAACTGACGTAAAAAGGCCTTCAAAAACCGCGTTTGTTACGTCGGTTATTGAATAACCGACGTAACAAACGCCCCCCGCTTCTGTTTTTTACGGCGGTTAATGTATAACCGACGTAAAAAACGAAGCCGCGCTATTAATAACGTCGGTTATCAAAATAACCGACGTTAAAGGTGTACTAAACACAGGGTTTTACGTCGGGTATTAAATAACCGACGTAAAAAACCTCATTTTACATATTATGACGTCGGGTTTATATAACCGACGTAAAAAATGGTGACGTAAAAAACGTTTTCTGCACTAGTGATCCCTGGTGTTAACTGAACCTTTTCCTTTGCACTTACTGGCTTTGTGTCCTTCTTTTCCACACCCAAAGCATCTTCCAGTTCCTTTGAAACATTCTCCTTGATGCCTCTTCCCACATGATTTACATAGGGGAAATTTAACTTTCTTTCCTCTATGATCATCATGAAACTCCATCTTTCTCTTATTAGCCGAGTCAGGAAACTAACCAAATTTTACTTTATTGATCATATTATGAGATTGTTGATTCAGCATAATAATGATGTTTGGACTTCCAAATCCCATTTCATTTGGTTGCTCATGAAGAATATCATTCCATTGTCCATGATATCCTCCATTATCGTGAATCATCTTGTTTCCAGCCATTTTCTAAAACCCAAAAAGAATAGTGTTAGAGGAAAAAATCATAATAAAGGGGGAGTAACTTCAATATCTAACTTCTTAGGTTAAATTCTATGATCGTTACCGTAGTTCAAGGACTGTATCCTATACGTATACATTATCATTATGGACATCCCTAGACATACCTTAGAAATATCTCTAGGGATCTCACAAACGTTTTCGCATCCTAGTTTCCAAAGGTTGAATAATCCTTTCCTCTGATTCCAACTGTAGAGACCCGAAGCTTGACGTACATTGACATTACATTACTTTTGCGGAATACTTATTACATAACAAAAACACACACACAAGGATCGTAATAGTTTAGTGTCTTTGGAAACTCGGAATATAATCTTCTAATCGTGGTGAAAGATCTTCAACATCTCCCATAAAGATATTACTTTTTTTTACCTAAAACCTTTCTTTATATCCTGGGGAAAAGAAAACATAAAAGGGTGAGCTCAAATGCTCAGCAAGGGTAAATAAATATCAATCACATCTTATTCATAAGAACATAAAATTTTGGAAATCTTAACCTGCAAAAGAGAGCATAATTTCATAACATGGAATAAATCATAGTAGTGAAATGAAATCCTAATAATCATATCTTAAAACAATAAACATTGTGGCATACACACATAATCATAGAGAATCATTTCTTGTTAGTAAAGACTCATTGCCAAGACTATCTTAGTGGACAAAGTCCCTTTTTGAACCGAGTCACCCTCGTTTCAGTCCTGTTTCACTGAACCGGTATAATCTACCATTCCAGCCATGTCTATCTCATGAGATATAAAATATTTACCCAATGCATTGGAGGGATATATAGGTCCCACACATTTCATAATGATACCATTCTTATGTGTGCCACAAAATCATAAACCATACATCAAAGCATAACCCATGTAATAAAAATGGGGATCTTAAACATCATGACATCATAAAACAATTCATATAAGATAAAGGAATTCATAAAAATAATTCCATCACAACATAATCAAATAAATATAATAATAGGGATAAAAACAGAACCCTTTATTATCTTAGATGGAAAATAATTTTGATAAAACACTTGAACTTCATTCTTGATGAAAATATCCTTTCTACTTCAAAAAAACTTTTCCTTTCTTAACATGTCGCACAATTACAAACTAAAAGAAGTTGATTAAAAATAAACTTGGATACTTTTAAAGGAAGCTTCTTTGAAATAATGTTTTAAAAATCCATTCATGCTGTATAAGTTTTTAAAAAAACATTCTTCGTACTTTTGTCGGAAAAGTCAAAGAGTACCTCGTATGAAAAATGACAAAAGATTCCTTTCATATCTTTTACTAAAAACGCACCAAAGGGTAAAATTGGAATTAAAAAATTATAGGTGGATGGAAATAATATTACATATTGAGGAAACATGGATGTGGATGATAAAGTACACCCCAGTAAATACCAAAGTATAAACAATCTCGCATAAAAATGAGATTGTGATATTTCCCTTACCTTAGGTCCGATTTGCTTCGTAAGTGTCCGAACCTCCTGTATAATGATTTAAATAATGTCATTGACTTATTACAGAATCATATTCATTGTTATGATATCATATATGGTTCACTTATGACTTTATATTACACGTTCTTTTGTAAATTCCATGTTAAAGAGCGTTTTGGGTAAAATTGTTTCATTTATCGTTCGTGTTTTAACTTGTTATTATTCATATGATTATATAGATAATTAATAATTAATTATAGAATATAAAACATGATTTATATATAATATATATTCAGAATATACATATATATAATGGATCGATAAATGGAAGGAAATACACCGTTCATGGAGACGGTAGGCCGTACGTACGCATGAACGCTGTTTTCGTTTCCTTATTGAATTGAGCGGAATTAAGTAGATGACATACATATATATACACATAAATCCAGTATCATTATTATGTCATATATTTCATTATTACTTATTATATATACTTTATAATCATTCATGAATGGTTAAAGTGGAGAATGAATCTCATCGCGTCGTGGAGTCGGTAGTCCGTACGTACGCACGAGCGATGATATCGTTCTCATGATCGTGGGATTGTATTGGAGTGTATGTATACTATTTCAGAATCAATATCACTTTAAAATAATAATATATAGATATTATTTACACCATTATACCCATCCAATTAAGGTGGTGGTGGAAAATAGATTTCACCACGGCGTGGAGACGGTATTCCGTACGTACGCACGCGCGGTGATTTCGTTTTCTGTAGGATGGATAGATGGTGATATAGGATTGTTTCATACTTATAATAACATATCAGTATATGAGTGATACTGATGTTATTACTTCATAATGAAACAACCTAAGAAGAATAAGTGGAAGAAGAAATAAAGGTGAATGAATCGGTAACAGAAATTACCTCTTCTTTGAAGCGCCTCTTTGAGACCTCCTCTTGGGGCACTAAAATTAGTCTTTGAGGAAGACCAGAACCTCTAGAATGTTTCTAGGGAAGTTTAGAAGAGAATTTGGCAGGGGTTGACCGAGCTTGAAGGCTCAAAGTGGTGTGAGGAAGAGAGGGAGGAGGTTCCCTTTTATAAGGGAGGAGAGGGGCACCTTTGGAATAACTAAAAATATTATTTTATTATAAAGTCAAGTTCGGTTTCAAATAGCTCTAAATTGATTTATTTCGAGGCTAAGGTGGGGATGGGTCGAAATCCTCTCATCCAATAGAATTTAGACAAGTTTAGGTTCCTATTGTAACCTTATCATTTATATTTAACATTAAGTTAAATAATTTTACTTTTACCGTGTCTTCTTGTGTTCTTACACTATAAGGTTAATAAACTTACTATAAGAAGCCAAACGAACCCCAAATTGTTTATTAATAATATATATAACTTTATCTAAGTCATTTGACCGAACCTTAGATTTTTAGGAATAAAATAACAATTAATAATATAATATTTGTTTTAAAAACTATTTTATGTCAATTTTGACACTATTTAGTAATTTATTTTTGTGAAAATCATAACAGAATGATAAGTTCGAAAAAAGATAATTAAAGAAATAATAACATGTCATATTAACCTATAAAATTAGTCTAATTCATAAAAGGTCATAAATTACATTTATTTTGGTATTTATAACATCAATTATGTCAATATTTCATTAATAAGATAATTACTACATCATCTTTGTGTCATAAATAAATTAAATTATCTGATGTCTAAAAATTACAAATAAAATAAAATTATGTAGGAAATATTTTTATCTATCTAATGAATATTTAAAATCGAATTTATCTTATGTATAACCCTATATTAAAA